>OY728129.1:1584879498-1594879498 GCA_963277665.1 Viscum album
ATGGAACCATCTCCACCACACTTATCTTTTTGAATATCGTGAATAATATATAGAGTAGGTTATGAAAGGATAAGATTGGATTGTAATGTGGCGCTTACCTAACAAGGATATTCATGGATTTTATGAGATTAATAAATATAAATGTAAAGGTGGGTCACAATATAAGGTATTAACAAAATATACCACAGTCATATTAATTGTGAACTTTTACAATCATTGATTTTACAAGATTTAAAGAATGTTCTAAAAGAAATAATGCCTATGTATCTCAATAAATATTATCAATAAAGAATAAAAATCTTAATATTAGAGAATTTATCAGGAATGTGAAAATATAATTGGGACAATAACTCATTACAATACATGATAATAATAAAACTAATTTTTATAATTTTATAATTTTAAGGCATGAAAAATCTCAGAAAAATATTATTTACAAAAATTAACCAATATATAAAATCATTATTCATTATATCAAAATCCCTATGTTTATTCTTATTCATTAATTACCCCATTTTATCATTCAAAATATTTAAAAATAAATTTAAAAACATGGCATGATGATTATCCTAATAATATTTTGTCTCCTAGATCAAATTTTTTAAAAAAATTCAGGTGTAGTACATACAGATTTAGTTTAAAAATTATTATGTAGAAATATAGGCAAGTAACATAAAATACAAAAAATAAAACTTGTAATCCCTTATTGATGTGATTATCTTTTTGAAAATAAAATTGGTTTCCTTTCTATTTCTTTTATTATGCCCTTTTTTTTAACTAAAAACGAAAATACACATGTGAAGGTGCATTCCCCTTTCCATTTAAATTCAATATTGTGAGGGAGAGTTTATCTTACACCTAATAAACTAGAAAATCAGGCTTCCTACCCAATGTTATTTGGTTTAATGTATCTATATCAACCTTAACTCTTCTCAACTCATATAACAGGGGGTTGGAAGAAAGTCATCTGATCTAGATCGATGAATGGTTGTAGCCATGACCTCTCTACACAGATATACACTTTTCCTTCCTCGGAATATAGCTTTACTCTTCCAATGGGAATCACATGCTTAACCTCCAATTGGACTACCCAAAATTACTTCTTTAATCTTTTAAAAAATATTATATCATGTAATATCCAAGCATGCTATCCTTTTTCAATCTTGGTGGGATCATCTAACCCTCCAATGTATTCAATTTTATTTAGAAGCTTCCCTTTCTTCTTTTATAGCAACTCCACTTTGTATTTTATCTCATACAATAACATATAATTCTTGTTTTTATTTAACCAAAATAACATATTCATATTTGGGCCTGTTTTACTTTTAAAAATAATTATATTACACACCATAATTCTTTATTTATTGGTGAATGTTGAAGCTCACTTGCTCGTTTACAACTCTCAGGAAAATTTCTCCAATTTTCACATCTATCAATGATTTTTATATCGATAGAAATGGTTTCCCCATGATGATATAATTACTCACTTCTTACATTACTATCATTATGAAGTCCACCTTGAATTAGAATTTATCCACTTTTACTATGATATCTTCAATCATCCCTCAGGGGTATTTCACCATCATGTCTTCCAGATGGAGTGCAACTCTTATGTTCTTAATCTCCTCTAAACCCAAGATATTGAATGTGGCGTAATACATGATGATGTTAATTTCAAATAAGTCACATGGTTCATTCCCAATTTTCTAGACCCAATATTATTATTAATTTAAAAACTACTTGGGTCTTGTTGTTTTTAGGTAAGTCTTTTGATTCCACCACTTAGAACTACCTTGTGAGTGGAATGGTTCATATTTTCTCTAGATTCCTTTTGTTGGACACCCTCTCCTTCATGAATTTCACATAAATCAATATTTTGGTGAGTTATTTCGTAAAAGGGATGTTAATATACATTTTTTAAAGTGTTCTTGAAATTTACCTCTATATTCTTCAATTTTACCTTGCTATAGCCTTTGTGGAAATGGTAGTATCTACTTGAATCATGATAGTTATTCTCACAAGTATTCCATAATAACATTCTGTTCTTTACTTATTCTTTATTTCTAGATCTTATACTCTTCAAATTCATGATTCTATGTAATATATTTTTTATTTTTTGGATTTTAAGGGTGATGATAATAAAATATCCATATTGGTTGCCTTCTATGTTTCTTGGAATTAATCCTCATAGTTTATCTTGAAGTTATTTAGAAATTAGACAAAATTGAAATTCTAGGTTCTACATTGAATATTTTTGGTCTCTTGAGTCATCCTTTATCTTCTTAATAGACCCTCTTTGGTATTTTGAGTAGACAGTAAATTCATTGATAGTAGATCCTATGGTCATCATGAATAAGGCCAAAGTCCCCCCCAGTGTATGGATTTAGCTATGAAGTGATGGACCTTGATGTTATTGAATTTAATATAGGAGTTTATAATAACATTCCCTTATTATTGAAACATTTATAAAGGAAAATTGTTACCATGATTGTAATAAACATAATTATATTCTCTAACCTATATAACTTGGGGTTGTTGTTTATCAATCATGGTGTCAATTTTTTTTTGAATTTTCACTTCCATCTGGGCTACCACCCATTAATTTTTATTGAACATGTGGATTCATCTTATTTGATTTCCTTTACCTCTCCATTTGTAGTTGTTTATTTCCATCTCATTGGGTAAATTTTAGCTTTCCTTTGGTAATTTATTCATCAATAATCCACCTACTGCAATACCTACCATTGACGCATTTCCCTATGATAGACCTATATAAAATGTTTGAATTAATAACCATATCTCAATTATGTGATGAAAAAATTATCTAATAAAGTATTTGAAACACTCCTATGTATTTTAAAGTGATTAATATTTAAATTGACTAAAGTTTAAAATATTGACCTAAATAATCATTTATTTTGAGGGATGACAGAAATGAGTCAAAAAGTTTCTTGAAAACACATCCCATGTGATGATGGAAGGAGTTAGAGAGCTTTGAATAATTTTTTTAACTTGTTCTTCTAAAGAAAATAAGAAAAAATGAATTCTTATTACATCTCTTGAAATATTTTGAAATTGAAATATATCACATATTTTAAGAAATCTCCATATGTAAATTTTTATATTTTCATGTTGTAGTCCATAGAATTGGACAGTGTTGGAGATCATTTGAATGATTTTAAGTTTGGTATTCAAATGATTGTATGTAATAGGTGGTACCAGGATTCTTGATTATAGTCCTATGTTGTAGGGTACCCCATAATTTGTGAGTGCTTATTGCCTTGGATCTCTCGCATGGACACCTCTAATAGCTTGATTATTATCTTAGACAAACATTTTCTAGTTTTTTTCTTCTATAGACTTCATTCAAGTTTGGTATAATATTTAAAAATTTCTTTATCTTTTTCTCAAGTGTAGTGGTTGTGCATAAAATATTTAATTAGAAATCACCTCATGAGCACTGACCATAAAAAGGGGAAAAAATAAAAATAAAATAAATATATTTAAAAAACCTAAATCTACATTGGTCATTTTCCCAGACAATGATGCCAATTTTTTTTCCCATTGAGCATCATTAATTCCTTCAGGGGTAATAAATTTTGATAATATATATTTAATTCAAACTAACATGATTGACTAATTAAATATAGTAAATGGTGATTTCAAGTTCGAACCCATGTGAAAATGAAAGTATATTTTATGAATTTTAAATGATTGATTGAA
The DNA here is from genome assembly GCA_963277665.1 of Viscum album. Taxonomy (NCBI): domain Eukaryota; kingdom Viridiplantae; phylum Streptophyta; class Magnoliopsida; order Santalales; family Viscaceae; genus Viscum; species Viscum album. The sequence continues at coordinate 1,584,883,222 of OY728129.1, forward strand.
TGATATTGATTAATAATGTGTGATAATAATTAGATTGTTTTTAAATCAATTGGAGAAAGTGTGATAGATTTTTTAAATTATGGGTTTGTGTGCTAGTGAATTTAGAAGTTAAATTCATTTATCATGTTTTTTTTCAAATTCAATATAAAGAAGATCCTTGGTCTTCGTATCCCCTCCTTAATGTATAAATTCTCATTTCCATATGGTTAATTACATAGGGTTATTAATTAATTAATTGTCATGATGTGTTTTTCAAACTTGTATAGAATTATAGAATTTTCATATAAAACCCAAGATGATCAATTGGAGAATTAAATTATTCTTTCATTTTCATGTTTTCAATTTCCAATGATAAAAAATGGAAATGTTTTAAGAATAAAACATAAATGTTGAAACCCAAACATGAACTTAAATTAGATAAATAATTAACAAACACACTCCACCTCTATTTACATTACTTGATAAAAATAGAGAATTACCCCCTCATCCTATCCATGATAGGGTGATAGGGGAATAATGAAGAAAATAAATTATAAATAAATGGAGGATTATCCTGAAAGAAGACTCTATAGAAGAAAAACACATCATAATCAAGGTTAGGCTCCATTTTCAAATAATTTTGCAACACAACCATGGTCTTTTATTTATAGGTGAAAATTCCCCCCCAATGTATTAAATTACATAAAATCATTCATTGAATATGGAAAAGTAAATATAGGGGGTCCTTGGGCCATTAGTTATGAGCCACAACCATAAATTTACAAAAATTGGAATTCAAAAATACCATCACCAGATTTCAATGCATGAACATGGGTGTCGCACCGTGAAAAATCATGCCCATATCCCTTTAGATCCTTTAATTACCTTTGTTCACCATGTGAGTTTATGGATATTCATGAAGTGTATATAAGTATGAAAACAATAATTTGGTTGTAAATATTCCATTTTATCCATTTTAGCTTCTAGCATCCTCTTCATGCCATGAATTCCTTCCACAAACATCTCACGACATGAGTATGGTTTTCATGGCATGAATGTTGATCATATTTACTTATTTTTTTCCTTTGAATCTTATTTAAATGAAACTTTAAAAAACTAAATAAAACAATAAAAAAATGGGAAATAATAATCATTTTTAACTATAGAATTAGTGAATTTAAATTCAAAAGTGTATACATGAAATTCAACTATCAAAGTGACTTCCCTTGTAAAAATGTAATGGGTATTTACAAAAATTACACCCCTTTTCACTTACAAAAGATGTCTCCCACCACCCCTTTAATACCACTAATAAAATTAGGTTTCATCCTAAAACCCTGCCCTTTTTTACTTTCCCTTAAATCTTCTCTTACTTTAACTTTCTTCCATTCACAAGATGTGATCATAATAGCGCCATTTCTAAGGGATACTCCAAGGAAATCTCAAAGTGCCTAACGTGAGTAACCCTTGTTTACTTAAGATCTTTAAATTCTATATTAACTTTAAAATTTTAATTTTTTCATACCTATATGGTAAAATCATTATATTTAATATACTAAATGTTATTATTTTATGGTAATAACTATTAACCACCTTTCCCCTTTTTCTTTAACTAAAATAAAAACAATATTTGTGTGTGTGTACAGATTGTTGTATCTATGAAGTGTCCTGTTTCATTTTACGTAACCACATTACACAATTGGTCATAAGGTTAAATTTAATAAATAAGTATGATATTTTTAACGTATTTTATAATTTTAAATGACAAAACATATTATACATTTCTCTCATTCTATGGAAAAATAAATCATCAACTATTCCCACATGTGGACTATCACCTCCATCGAACTATTGATTTCCATATTTACTTTCTTATATTCCTTACATGTATGGTCATGAAAATAAGTTTAATGGATAAATATTATTTTGTAAAATTATTAAGGTCTTGGAATAAAAAATTAGAAAAAATATTAACAATATGAGCAATAAATAACCATGGTAAATTCAATCGTCCAAAAGAGCGTTCAAAGAGAAAAAAATTATTTCTTTATACTATGAAATAACTTCATATATGTTATGTTATTCTTCTAATTATTTCCAATTCTAATATATCACACTAATAAACACTAAATAATATCATTATGCTTCTTTTATAATTATATTATAACTAAACCACTACATAATCATCTATTAATCATGGTATGTTTATGTTTGGGTTGGTTTAACCACCTACATGAACAATGATTTTCATTTATATCATGGATGATTATGAAATATTAATTAATAGTATAATATGATATAAATATATAAATAATTATTTTTTTCTTCAGTAAAGTTATAATTATTATTAAACTCACTAATTTGGAAAAAACCTTTCATTCATTATGAATCACCAAAACACGATGATTGTCAATTTCATCTTCAGGGTTTGCAACCAAAACTTCCATGGAATGAAATTATACCTATATTGAAAATAGGTAATAACTAACTTGAGTTCATATATATAATGATTATAAATAAATATTATAATTGGAAAATATATGAATAAGGTTCTGAAATGAGTGATTGAGATAGTTACTTTTGTTATACAAGAGGTTAGAGGACATTTCTGCTAATTAGTAATTAAGGTAATGGGTTATTTATCTTAAAGTTAAATTCTTAGAGACTTGTTTATGTTATGAACATTGTTTTATATTGTATGTTGTACTCAGTAACTATTTTATATTTTATATCATGGTTTACTTATTAATCATGGTATTTAATGTTCCATTTGAAATTCATTCATTCAAAGGGTTTTTATTCAAAAGTTTCAAAATCCATAAGGGGTTTCTTGGTCTCAATTTTGATTCTTTTAGACATAGTACATTTTGTGCACCATGTTTTTCTTTTATGGTGTATTTAACTCCCATGTATATATTTATATCATAATTTTTTTTATTTCATAGGATATACTAATATAAATCATATTCCTTTATTTAACTGATTATTGATGCAACAATTACCCCAATAATAATGATTTTTGGTACTCAACTTTCATTCATTGTGTTATTTTAATTTTCTTGAACTTATTTCATATAAGTTGGGTAAATTATAACCTTTATTTTATTATGTGTTATTTTCTCATTGTTTTATCTGGATTTACATTCCTAACACATAAATACTTGTTTAATATTTCTTATATTGTGGAGTATTTTTCCTATAAGGGATATTGATGACTCAAATCTCATTTCTTTGAGTTATAAATTTTTATATTGAACTTTGTTCTTCCATGTTTGGGCTGTAACACCCAAATATTTTATTATATTGTATCTTATAATCCTATTTTGGTAAATTATTTTTTTACTATAAATAAGGTTTTATTTATCTTTTTACAATGTGGGTATTCAAAAAAAGGAAATCTGAAAGTATTAAAAATGTTACTTTTATAATAAGATGTTTTATATTTTTAATCCAAATTTCCTATAGAAAAATTTATATTTTTCTCAAGGCTCTATTATTATTTATTTTTTTAAAAAATTAAAATATTTTAAAATATTTCACTTCATCTTTTCAAAAGTTACTTTTGAAAGTGACTGCAAGTTTTTATTTTACGTTAATATTAAAATTGATTTGTAAAATATCTTTTATGTTTTCACACCCATCTTCCATTTCATATTAAAAGATATTTACACTAATTGGATTTATGTTACATGATTTATTATTTCAAAAATATATTTATTTATAATTTTGGGGATTGAACTCATTTTTCAAGCAATTTTATTTTTGATCCCTTATTGTGTGATATCGTTCGAAGAATTATTTTTCAAGGATGTTTTTTTGTCTATGTAAATCTTCTTCTAATATTCTATTATTACACTAAAAATATGTTATTTGGAAACCATCTGCCTTATTTCTCTAGATATTTTATGTAATGTTATTTTCAATATAATATATGATTCATTATTGTATTTTTATTTTCTAACCATCCATCGTTAATAGGCATATCTTTTCTTCTAATGCCTTTTCTTGGTGAATATTGTTCTTTTAATTATTTTGATTAAAGGGTGTTCACCTCGATTCCATATGTTTATTGATTGATAAATTATTGACTTAACCACATACCATTACTCTATATGGTTTTAGCTTGTGGGATGCTTACATATAAACATATTCAATTTATAGATTGGGGAAATATTGGATATCCATATATTTTTTATTTCAATATATATGTTTATTTATTACTCGAGAAAGTTGACTATATATTTTTTAACCTTCCACCTTCTTTATATGTATGATCATGTTATCCCTTTTTTTGACATGGGGATATGTATTTACATTCTATATATTGTTATTCTTATATAGATGATTATTTTAAAATTTTATTATGTATTGTTTACTCATTTACTCATATGATGAATGTATTGGAATTAAACAAGTGGTATGTGGGGTGTGGAATTATATAAACCCTTGATGCATTAATAGGTCTCATTAGACAAACATGTTTTCGTATTTTGTATATACCTACCTAATTCAGTAATATTTATTGATTGTGATCTTAATAGTTAAAATGATGTCTTAACTATGACCATAATGAAAAGAATTATTCCTTGGATAAGTCTTTTATGGTAAGTTCAAGATATAAAAAATTATACATTCCACCACTAAGTTATACATGTGATATATTTATTTTAATTGCTATTTATGATATATTATTCTCTTATTTTCAGTATATTATAAAATTATGATGAATAAATATTCCTACCATAATATTTATTCCATGTTTATTCTATAATTTCATCAGTTGTATATTTTCCATTATATACTGTTTTAGCTCACCCCTTCATATGTTTCCATTTACCTAGGTCATAGAGAAAAGTATTCCACAAGATATGTCTAATGAGATAGATTTTGTGAAGAATTTGTGGGAGATGATGAATACTTGTTATGGATAAAGTAGTTTCTTATAATAGGAAAAAAAATAAAATTTAGTTGAGAAAGATATGTGTTTATTAGTTTATGATTTTTTACTAATTATATAAATCTATGAAAATAAAAGTTATTGGGAATTTGTGTGATGGATTATTTTCTTTAAGTCATGTAATTATGAGATGGTTATGTTGTAGAATCTGTAGTTTTTATTGAATGCATTAAGTAAAGTATTTTTTATAGAACATGTCTTGTGGGTGTGGGTACAAGGAGCCATATTTAATCCTTGAGTGATAAAATGATCGGACTAGGAGAGAATATACCACCACTGAGCGATGGGGGTGAATAAATGGAAACAAAAAACAAAAATTAATATCAGATATTGTAAAAATTATTTTTTATTGTCAATAAGAATAAATAAAGTATCAGGGAGATGGAACTAAAATCCAATTATAAAAAAAATGATGAGATACAATAAGTAATTTAAATTTAAATTCCCATACCTGAAATTCCTCTCAAATTTTGATAATTTTAACACCCTTATTTTTCTCCTCAATTTGTTTTCAAAATCCTCTTCTAATTCTCCCTAGAATGGGTGTAGAAACCTCTAAGAGTTTAAATCTCATCATAATCACTTGCACATGAATGAGAGAAAACATATCATACTTATAGGAAAACACAAACATGATATGGAAGCCTAAAAAATCCTGTTTTTTAGATGATGTTGTCTAGATCCAAAAGACTCATTCATATCTCCTTCATCATCTCTACATTTTCATAGGCTGATTTATAACTACGTACATGACTTAAACTCAAGATTCTCACCATCACAACTAATTTAATCATAATGGTCCACCCTAGGTCAACCACGATATAGTCTTGATTTCTCTTTGGTTTGGTTCTCACAACTCTAACCCAAAATGGCTATGCACCATGTCTATTTTGAATCAGTCCATTTGACACAATGATTTTTCCAACATGGAATATGATCTACTATGCTCATTTTTTTAGACCGAGTACCCATGGACACTTCTCTAGATAAAATCTCTAATACTTAAACATTCCTTGGTGAACCAATAATATATATTCTATCCATTTAACCATGAGAACACAACATTTAAAACAACTATTTTGGGATCCTCAATTCTTATCAACAGAACATCAAGTAAAAAAACCCTTTGTTGGGGGAATTTTCACCCAATCTTGGACAGAGTGAAGAGGAATCATGACTTAACATCCATTGAAACAACAACATCTCCATGAAATTGAATGTCCTAGGATGTAGCATAAGTGGTATGCATAATGTTGTAATAGGTCCAAGAAACTATGGTGGGTCCAATAAACAGTGGGAATATTATTCTAGACCCACCATAGTTTTTTAAATTAACAATAATAATAATTATATATAATACTAGATACATATATTTGTCTATATGTATGTGTACATATAATGAAATATAGTCTAATTAATTTTATTGGAAAATTCATAGAATAATTACAGAAGAGGTTGCATGATAAAACTTCAATGAATTTATTTAAATTTTCAAAAGGATATGACCATGGTCATTGATTGTGGAAGTAAGTGATATTGGCATATGGAGTGTTTCCTATAACCATGGTCACATATAATGTGGTTTTTAAGAACCTATTTACATGGTTTGGGATTATTTTCATTTCATGGACCATCTTACAATGACAATAGGGTCCACAATCAATGTTGACCATACCCTTACATTATAACCATGATTTTCAGGCCTATTTCTATAGTTCTGGTCTGTGGAAATAATCCCATTTTCTAGTTATTTCAATTATAAGGACCAATATACACAACCAAATATTGTAATGTCCAATTAAACATAAGAAATATAGAATTAATACTTATAGGTCTTCCCTCATAACCTTCTTTCCTAGCGATTACCAAGTGAAAACATCATGAGAAGAAGTTTTAGTGTCTTATGAGTCTCCAAAACCTAATAGTCAAACATCATTTGTACCCTATCATATAGATGTTATCTATACCATAGGAAATATGTTAAAGAATATGGTCATAGAATTTCTAGGTTCTCATTATAGTGGGAAACTACTATAAACTTTCGATGTTACAAATAATCTTAGAAAATTATCATATCAAGGTTATATAGAAGAACAATCATTATGTGATAAGATATTTATACATATTTTGGTAATAAAAAGTAAAAAATTAAATTTTTTATAGGGTTACAAATATAATATACTCCCACTTTTACTTAAGAAAATGCTAATAAATTTTATTCCACTAGATCCTACATGATATTCATTCTTATTATGAGATTCAGTTTTAGTCTAATGGTCTTCCATGTTATCTTCTATATCTAATATACACACTATAATATCATCCCTTTGAGAAAAATACCTTGAGAGGTGATAATTTTTAAGTATATTTTTTCCTGTTGATGTGACCTGGGTTTCATGGCTTCTACCATTACTATAACATTTTCACAATATAGAGTGATAACATCTTTACTGCTAGTTATAACTCCAAGATCCTAGATGAAGTTTCATTTCCACACTACTTATTTAACTCCATAAGAATCCACAATATACTTAGAAGATTCTATAGAATTAGAAACCACTAGCTTATTCGAACTCTTTAAACTCACCACTCCCCCATTAAGGGAAAAAAAATATTTCAAAAATGATTTTATATCATTTTGATCTATTTAGAAACTAGAATGTATGTGTACTTTATCAAAGAGTTCATAATCTCCTCCATAAACTAGGAAAATATCCTTTGTATTCCTTAGGTACTTTTGAATAGTATTTACATTCGATAGCTATTGGTTATACTTGATATCTACTTACCATGATAAAAGCATAACAACATCAATCCTGGTACATAACATGACCTACATGATATACCTTATGGAAAAACCTTAAGGTATTTTACTCATTATTTTTATATCCTCTTATGACCGAGGACACATTTTATTAGAGTGATATATACCACGTAACATTAGAAATAATCATATCTTGGATTTATCCATATTGAGTTTATTCAATACCTTGTCAATTTATATAACTTGAATTAGTCAAATGATCTTCCAAGATCTACATTGATTGATATTGATCCATAACATATAGGCTACTTCAACTAAGTCTTTCATGGAGAATAAATTTTTTAACCACGTCTTAACTCATTGCAAGACTGATTTATTGTTTTCAATTAGTAATATATCACTAAAATATACTACTAGTAAAACTAATAAAATCACACTAAACATCTTATAGAAATAAGACTCACATTAATTCTATATGAAACCAAATTCCTATATAGATTTATCAAAATGAATCTTCCATGGACTTGATGCTCACTTCATCCCATAAATGTATCTCTATCACTTATACACCTCATTATCATCTGTTTGTGTCTTGAATCCTTCTGGTTGTGTCATATATATATCTTCTAAAAGGTTTTTATTAAGAAATAAAGACTTTATATACATTATAAAAATCTCATAATCATGGTAAGATATTATGGAATGTATAATTATAATATATTTTATCCTAGATACTAGTGAAAAAGTATGATCATAGTCTATGTGTTGATGTTACATAAAACCTTTTGAAACTGATCATGCCTTATAAGTACTAAATTTACCATCCATTTCCAGTTTCTTCTTGAATAATCATTCAAACCCAATAGAATTTACATCAAATTTATTATATACCAAAACCTATATATGGTTTTGGTGCATGTAATCCATTTTAGAATTCATGAATTATTTAAACTTTAAAAATTATGTGCTATTTACTGACTCCTTATTCAATAGAGGCTCATTATTTTCAAATAATAGTGTCTCACCTTCCTCAGTGACTAGAAAACAATATCTCTATAGTCATTTAACCTCTTTAGTGATCATACACAAAATATGTGACTCTAGAACAACTTCTTTCACTAATCCTTGTTGAATTTGTTACCATGCTAACTTATTTAAATACCGATCCTAAACTTCATGGAATCTTACCTTGATTTGAAAATCCATTTTAAATATGTATTCCCTTTTAATAAAGGTGGTACATCTATAGACAATAACCCTTTTATCTAAGGTATTTTATAGATAGAACCCTTTTAGTTTATTTTGAATATCCTCTAAATATACACTTCATATTTCATGATTCAAGTTTTTTTTAGGATTAAAATAAACAAATATCTTGCATCCCTATACCAAAATATGTGAAAAAATGAATTTATTCCCATTCCATAACTATTTTGGAATTTTTCTTACCACTTTATTTGTCCCTTGGTTTAGTATATATATTATAGTTTATAATGCATATCTCCATAAGGATGATTTAAGATATTCATGACTCATCATTGATCTCACCATGTCCAATATGGTGTGATTCCTCCTTTCACCAACATTATTCCACTATGGTGTATAAGTATGAGTGAATTGGGTTATTATCCCAACATAATTTAGATAATTATTGAATTATTAGTTAGGATTATCTTCACCTTGATCTGAGAATAGTTTCTTTATCTTATTTCCAAGATGATTATTTACATCATTATCTTATTCCATAAATTTATCAAATGAATCAAATTTATTCCTAATAAAAAAATATTCCAATATCTACTCAAATCATTGATAAAATATATTAAGTAAGAGTATCTACATATAGCTTCTACTGAAAAATCTCCACACACATATGTATGAAAAAAATTCTAAAAGAAATGTGTCTATTTAAACTTTTAAACTAAATAAATCCTTATTCATTTTTCCTTGTAAACAACCGTGAAAAATATTCAAGTGTTTTTTATTAAAATAATCTAAATACACTTCTTGATATTATTTTTTTGACATTTCCTATTTACAAGACCATATCAATGATACTGCAACTGAGTGTGATATGAGTCCTATGAAATTGATTTGTTATCCATCTCCAAAACATTATTTTCAAATTACATCTTGTGAAGTATATTATTCAAATGTGTCTTCCCAAAAAATATTATATCTTTATAAAAGCAGCAAAGTTTATTTCCAAAATTAAAAATAAAATCATCCATGTTTAAAATGGATATAAAACTGAAGTTTTTGGTTACACTAGGAACATAATAAAAAATATTTAAAACTACAAAAAATTTAACCAATAATGTGATATGGTAGTTTCTAATAGATGGTGTTGCTATTATTTCTCCATTTATAGATTTAAGATCCACCTCACCTTTAGAAATCCTCTAAAATCAACTTGGTTCCTATACTTGAATACTATTGTGAGAACCAAAAGTTATATATAATACCCAATTTATAGAAATGAAAATATCACACTCGATAAAAATGTACTTGAAGATTCCAATTTATTCCTTATCAAGGAAAAAAATCTTATTCCAGTTTCCTTTATTACCATAATTAACACACACTGTATCCTTATCTATAGAATCATGCTAGATCTTTCTCCTTTTCTGAGGGTGATGTGAAAGTTCATTAGATTATTGTTTGTATTAGACCTTTTTGTATCACATTTCCTCTTTGTCACCATAAATATAGATGATTTTCCATACTTCATGTATTTATCTTCTTGGAGAATCAAATTGAAGAGTTTTGGGGGAAATTTTCTATATATTATCCATGTTGAAATTCATAATAAACCTTGAGAATATCGAAGGAAGTGAGGTAAGTATGAGGTCAGTGCACAATTCATTGAAAAAAATGAATCCCAAAATTTCAAAATTATCAATATAGGCAATCATATTATCTACATGAGGTCCCATTAGAACTAATTCTCCCAGCATATAGTTAAAGAGTGCCTTGGATATTTCATACCACTCTTATCATTCATTCTCCTAATAGAGACCATAGAGATGAAACACCATGGTTTATGAATCCATGTATTCAGGAATCTTTTGGATATCATTATTAATGGATGATAATATGATACATTGGACATCCAATGAATCATCTAGTTGTTTCCAAAAGACATTTTTTACCTCCTCACAGCTTAATAGGAATCGGTGATTCTAGTACATAAATATTCTTCTCTTAGCATAATACAATGCACAAATTCCTATACCATTCTTGAAAATTAAAACTAATCATGAGATTATATTTATATTAAATGTATCACAAGGATAGTGATGTGGTGAAATGAATTTAATTTTTTTACAACAAATAAAAGTATATTTTATTAGATTTCTTGATTATTGGTTATGATATAATAAATTAATTTTATTAGTGTCACATTATTTTATCAAATACTAAAATACCTCAAATTTATTTTTAGAATATAATATCACTTGGATAACCAAGTTTCAAGGATTAATATTCCGCCTCTTAGAAACAATACTATGGATATGAAAATTACTCCAAGGTATTTATGTAGGCAATGAATACCAACTGAATTAACTCACAATTATTTGATATTTTGAGTGCACTCCCCAATACCAAAATATTATAATCATATTTCATCAATGATTTATGATAAATTTTATTAATTAGACTATAAACATTGCTCTTAATAAATATTTTATTAAGTCAACCAATTATATTTGTTAAGACTCCATGATAACTGAAAAGTTCCACTGACTATGGCCTGAACAAAAAGTTAACTAAGGTTGTATCTTAACCCAGAACATAGAATCCATTTTATATATTAATATTTTATTGAGGGATTTTATTTAACTTATGAATCAATGTTCTTTATTTTATTTTTGATATACTTATTAATATTATATGGATTTTATATAATTAATGAACTATGTTCGATAAAATAATTTATGTACAATAATTTTATTTCATTTTATTTTATAATTATTTTAAATTTATTTACTTTATCTGATTGTGTTTAATCATCCAAATAAACCATATATAACATAAATAAATAAATAACCATTCACTGATAAATAAATTAAATATGTGATATGATCATGAACTATTATATACTAATTATCTTATCAAGAAGAGATAAACCAATATTGAATTTAGGGAAATAACTCCTAGAGCCCATTCCTAGATCAAGTTGCAACATTCCTCCATTAACCTATGCATCTCCTTGGTTGGTTTCACTTTGTCTTAGGAACTATACCACATCCTCTCACAAAGAACTTCATCCTTTACTCTCATTTCACCTCTCCTCTTGTTAGTTTACTCAATCGTTGGTGAGGGGTGCCAGGTTTAGGGTTACATAAAGAAAAACCATGGAAGCTCAATCCCTCACATAATAAAGAAGGAAGGGATAACACATGTATCATAATATTAAATTTAATAATAAATTTTTACATAAAACTATTCAATAATAATAAATTAAATAAAACCAATATATACATAAGTCGGTTAAGCTCATGATCAATCACAACATACAACGTCCACACATTTAAAAGTAGGAACATTCATTTTAATTCATTCCAATTGAGGTATATTTAATCCAATTAATGAATTAATATATTAATTAATTAATTCCTCATCCTAATATTTTGTCAAAATATTCTTTGATATACAATAAGATTCCCATCATGTATTAATTAAAATAGATTCTATAAATTTTATTATAATTTTAAATAATTAAGTGCATGACATGTACTACTAAGGGAACACAAAATGTACCTTCATACATCAAATTAAATACATTACTATAATTTAATACATACATGGTGTTTACACCACATGTGAGGTGACATGCATATTCTTCCATAGATTAAATCCTTTTCTAGAGTTTAATTCTTACATGATGTTTTCAGTTAGTTGAAATGCAATGTGACTTATATTGTGTATGGTCCTTATCATGAAATGTGTGATTACATTGAATATGAGTCAGTAATTGAACCTGGAGATGGCTCCCTTCTCCCCCCGGCCCCCCTCCTGCTCTCGACTTCAGCTAGGGTTTCCCTCAAAACCCTTGTCTTCGGGGATGGCGGCGCGTCTGAGCGTCGATTCCTCCCCTCATCTCTTCCATAATTTTCTCTTCTTCTCGCATAGCCTATCCTCGTATCCTCCTTCGTTCCACTATTTTCTTTCTTGTACTATGTTTTTGGTGTTTTTTCATGTGTCCTTCAATCCCGACGATGGCGATGCTGCATCCCCCGACCGGTTCCTCCCCTCTTTGACCACAAGTTCCTTCGCTCCAATCCAGGTCGGATTTGGAGAGATGGTTTCTCAACGGTTTTGGGATAAGGGGAATGGTGGTCTAGGGATTTCCAGATGCCCCTGTGTCGGCATGTTCATGGTTTTGGCTTCCATCCTTAGTTCAGGCGGGAGACCGTCGCTTGGAGGCTCCGGCTGCTCTTATGCCTTCCCTGACCCTAAATCCCTCTACTTCTCTCTGAGTTGGAGCTGGAGCGGTGGTTCCTCAATGGTTTTGGGATATGGTATCTGGCGGCGGTTGTATCTTCTCACGCGGCTTGTTTCTCCTAGCTTTGGCAATGATATGGGTGATCCTTCTTCAGCAGTGTATTTGTCTAAGGTTGGATCGGTGATGTTTTTGTCTTCTGTATCTGGTATGGTTTTGTTTTGGCTTTCCTCGACGATGGTGTGATGTTTGGACGCGGATGTTGATGGTGGTGTTAAGTCGGTGCTGTCGTCGCTTGTTCCTGTTGAAGGTTGTGCTGTCGAAGCCCTTGGCCTCCCAAACCATGGCTCTGACCCCTTTTTTCTCCGTGACTCTCCATGTCGGATCTGGAGCGGCAGTTACACTGGGGATCTGGGTTACGATGTTCGATGGTCTTCGGATATCCTGGAACTTCTATATCTGATGGTTTTCTCGAGCGATGAAGCCGACGATTATGGCGATGGAATTCCTGTGACGACAGCGGTGATAGAGGTGATGGTTCCGAGAAGCGATGATGTCGGAGATGGGATATGCCATCGGCTCAAATCGAGGCAGGTGACCGAATCAACGTTTACGCGTCTCGATGTGGCTCTCGGATCAACTCATAATTATGACTATTGGTGGCACGTGGTCTGATGACTATCTTATTGTTTTTGAATTTTGAATTTGATTTCCCTGTTGGTGGCGCGGTTCCGAAGAAGAGGGATCTCTGGAATTTGGTGTGTTTGTGCAGTTGGGGTGCAGTTTTTGAATCTTATGATGCGGATTACATGGAATATATTTCCAAATAGTGTTTCATTATATATAGAGAGTTTTGTTTCATGGGCCAATCTTCATAGTTTTCATGACGTGTATTATAATAACCTGTGTTATCTATGGAGATGAAATTCCAAGGGAATTTAAAATTTTTGAAATGGTAGTGGGTTAGATTTTAAAATGATGTTTAAATATTAGTTAAAATTATTGAAACCCCTCAATAGAATATTTTTATACATAGTAGGAGAATTAGGATATGAAGAAGAGGTTAGAGAGAGCCTTATATGGGTTCAGGGTGGCTGCTAAATCCAAGGTTATAGCACACCACTGGGCAACTGGTGGCCTCTCGTAGCTAGCTTGTGGGACTTTAATATGAAATAATGACAATTAATTCCCCTCAAACATAAAAAGGTGAAACCAATTCTTCTCCTCCTATTTTCACTCACACAACTAGGGGTCAGATCCCTCTTTTCTTCCCATATCCCCCTTAGTTAGGGGTGCTTCTTAGAGGTGTTTTCTTAGTGATTTATTGTATTTTTTCCCTATATCAAACTCCATTATTATTCTCCTCCATATTGACCTAATTTGAGATTCACCTAGTTAAATATTTGATGACTATTCACCTAGATAATTATGGAATCATCCAAGAATTATTGATATTTTGTGATGCTTTCATAGAGAGTGTCCTGAGGTGATGTACACATTTTACTGCATGCTGGTACATTGAGGTATGTCACCGGGGTAAATTTTCAAAGATTTAAAGCTTAAATTAAATTAAATTAATGTTTTTTTGTCATTTTATGCTTGATATTTTTCTAGGTTTTAGGTCAATAGTACCTCATAGTTCATTAGAAAGCGGCTAGTAATGGATTCAATGTGAAGAGGTTGAATAATGAACTTCTAGGAATTTTATCCCATTTAATTTAAAAAATGATTTTTTGATTTTATTTGTTTGTAGTTAATTAATTAATTATAAATAGACTATAATCAATTAATTTAGAGGTTTATTTTTGAGGTAGGTCCTTGGATATTTTGTATGATGGATGGATGGGCTTGAAAAGGCTTGATGGGAGTTTTTGAGTTTCTTTGAAAAGGGATTTTACTTCAGTTTAAGGTATGTGGTCCTTATTAATTGTTCCTTATGAATTATGCATTGGTTTATATACATGTTCTATTTTGGGCCTCGCCACTTTAGGTGGCGTTCCTACTTAATTTTTTTAAGTTTTTCACAAAAAATAAGGCATATGATCCAATGAAAAAAGTGTTGATGGCCCTAATGGACCCTCATGTACTCGTTGGATACCTCATATGTCAATGGTAGATAATATAAATTGAACCCTATGGATCCCTATGCATGTAAAAGGGGTTTCCTATGAGTGATACCTTAGAGACTATGGGCTCATTTAGATGACAATAGGGAGGGTGTTTCTCCCCCATTAGGTTGCGAATACTTGAGTGGTCAGAACCTATAGAGACTGGAAAAAGAGTTGGGTAATCAAGAAGACCTAGGTTGAGAGGGAAAGGGAATGGGATTAAGGATATTTCCCTAGTGATACTTTCTTAGGAGGCTAAATAGACATCAATGATACATAATGGGACCAATGTATGTTCCCCTAGGAATTAATACCCTAATTATTGGGTGGGATTTTGAATGAGTAGAGATTGTACCAGGTGTCACCTTAGAACCCATACAGACAATGTGAGGCAGAGGGGCTGTTGACACAGGCAAGGTGTTAATGCATTTAGTAAACCCCTACCTTATAGTTATACTTTCACTTATTTATCTTTGATACAAATACATATGATCATATATGATTCATGGGACCCAAACTATGGGTATGATGATATCACTTGTTTATTTTTTATGTAGTTTTTGCGACTGAACCTATGGGCTCGATGAGATGTGATGGTGCTATTGGGGATTCCTATAGGTACTTACTGAGATCAAGACTTTTAGTATTAGATGATACAAGTGTGTTGTGTACTAGACAATGGACTCATTATGGATTCCCAACATGTATCATGAGATACATTTGTTGAGCCACATAAAGAATTCCTAGGGCTTCAGGATTCAACCTTGGGTCTATATGGGATGTCTTGGACTTCTTGGGTCCCTAGGATGCCTAGTATATCTAGGATCAAACTGTCCAAGCTTGTGGTTTTTATCATTATTACAATTTTTATGATAAGGTTCCTAGAATACCTTGAGGATCCAACCATCCGATATTGATGATATCACATTCTACTGATTGGGATTCCCAAGATGTCTGGGATTTGGATGATTGACATCGTGATATAGAGAATGGAGTTAGGGTCAGTGAATTATCAGGATTCCTGAGTATTAATTTCTAGCTGTGTAATGGTAGTTTGATGATATTCCTAGGATGCCTAGGATTTCGCTATTGAAAAATTTATCACAATTTTTTGTCCGTTGAATATGAATATAAGGGATTCATGGGTTACACAAGGATCCAATATTTATATAGAGAAATGATATCATGACATGCTCAAGAAACTCTAACACTGGATGAAGTAAGTAACATTTATTAGGGTCCTAATCCTGATGATTGACACCATTTAATGAAAATAAGGTATGAATTGGTCTCCCCTGGGTGATTATGGTTGGCATAGTTATCATGACGTACTCAGAGACACCCCAACATTGGTCTAAGCAGGTAGTATTGTGGTTATTTATTTTAAAATGGTTATTTATTTATTTCAGTTGATCTTATCACGTTCACATACACTATATATAATTTTTATGTATGTTAGCACATTTGTGGTGACCTACTAGGTTATGTACTCACACCCTACTTACGTAACCATGAAACTTGGGCACCCAAGAAGATCACTCACTTATCCTAGACACGTGTGGGGTAGTGGCCCCATATGATGTTGATGATTGAGATAAGTATATGAAGTAGTATTAGAAATCCGGATGAGTTGAGGATAAAAGATATAGTAGAGACTCATGAAATTTAATTTATTATTTTATTATGTATTTACTTGTATATGTGGTTGGCCCATTGGGAGATTGTCCTTGTATGAATATATGGCTTCTACATGACAGATTTTTATTAATTGGGTTGTTTTATTTATCCAGAATACACTGATGTTTATTTTTGATATATGACACTTTTTTATTTTATCCATTATAGTGACAATTGATCAGGGGGAATAGTCTCCCCATGATACTATCCAAAACTGCCATTGCTAGTCAGTATCCTCTGGCATATGGGGAGGTGTGATGGAGGTCTTGTGGTGAATCACTATAGGGAACTAGTCAAGTGTCCTATGGGTAAGAGATATTACAAAGTGGTATCAGATGATTATTTTTATTTTTTCTTTCTATTTTGGATTTTGTGGTCAAGCGACATAGGAATGTGCTGGAGCCTATGATGGATATCGGGATGGCGCATTGAGAACATATATTCCAATAAGAAGTCCATATTATTAGGTAATGATATTTCTCTTTTGGATTTCATTGTTACAGTTAGATATGATTTTCAACTTGGGTTACTCACACATATTTTTTTCTTGATTTTTTTATGGATTTTTGACTCTTGACATGTTAAAAAGAGTCCAGTGATTGATTTGACTCTAGATCAGTAGTGGAAAGAGGAATCCTATGCATCATATTAGGAACATATAATTTACAATACATATTGAATTGAAATCATGTGATTATTGTCATTGATGGCTAAGGATATGTTGTTTAAAGCTTCATAAATTGCTCATAAAACATTTTTTCCTTATAAGTACTTGGTTTCATTCTACTTAGATTGGATGAATTGTATATGTATTTATTTTTGTGGTAGGTCATGTGAATTTATGATGAGAAGATCTATAATGAGGATGAATATATGGTCCTTGTTTATAGGAGGTTGAGGGACTCTATTAGGCCAATACAAGATTTTGATGCCTTCATGGTAAGCCCTTTGTGGGGTTTTATTATTGGAGTTTGGTTATTTATAGTGTCAGTAAAAACCTATCTAGAATTTTCTCATATAGCTTAGAATGAAACTCAACTTAACTAAACCAAGTGACATGGTTCTCTAGGCATGGATTGTCCAAGATGATGAAATTATAAGTGAATAGATTTTGTCCTACGAGGTTATGATTCTCAAGTGGGAATTACTTTATATGAATTCTCGGTAAAATTTAGTTTCTTAGTAGGTGGTTGAATCCACATGAGGTTATTGACCTGTGTATATGTGAGAACCTATAGTGGATATTGGAATGTAGATGTCATGGTTTACTAAGACTGGAACATTAGGTTTCCCATTAGTTATTACCTTACGAGTTCTGTCTTGGTCTAGGTGGGTGGACCTATAAAGACTCATATTTTGAAAAGGACCATGGAGAGTATGTGTTTTGTGATTTTGAGGGAAGCCTTTATAGGGGTTATCTAGGGTTTCAGAGTGCCCAAGAAACGAAAAGGCATGGTTATGCCTTGGATTTTCTTGAGACGGGCCATTTGAGTGTGGATTGTTTTGGTTTGAGGTTGGTTTTGAGGGTAGGACCATTCAAGGGACCAACCCTATTGGCTTGGGATTCACTTCAATAGAATTGGTGGGAGTGTGACTGGACACTCATGACTGGTATGGCACCAGTTGGTAGCTAAACATGTGGTCGTATTAATGAACTAACATGCCATGGAGCATGGTTAGTTTTGATGGCGTGTCATCCTATTTACATGGTGTGTGACTTATAGAAGAACGAGTCATGTAATGTGATCGAGTCGTATAGTATCGTATTCCATTTATGTGGGATTATAAAAAATGGTACATTCTAGTTTCATATAGTACACATTAAAATTATAAATTAGTGAGTGGATAGGTGAGAGGCTAAGAATGATAGAGTTAATGAAATGCTTAAGGGATCAATTTCCCGAGGCTTTGGATAAAATATAAAATGTACCACCATGGTAGAGGAGACATCATAATGGGATAAGGTGTGGTGGCATGAATGATTTGGGTGAATCCTGATCAGGTGTTGATAGGATGAGGTGAGTGTGGATCGAGAGGATTGGCACACATTTGGTGATGGAACTTGTTAAGCTCATTCTCTAGGAGTAGTATTTGGAGATCCATATGGTGGGGAGATCACTATATTCCAATTATGGTGTGACACTCACTTCATATGGAATATAGTGGGTGTTGATGATAAAATTTCCATGATTTAGGAATATATGGCATGGATGTCTTATAATAGTTCTCAGGCGAGATTAGGATGGTAATTCCTAGTCATTATGTGTGGCAATGGATGATGGGTGGGCCATGGAAACACAACCTTCTTACTAGAACAACCGTTGGAAGGGTGGGAGAAGTCATTGTATGGTCATTTGGAATTTTGTATGTTGGTAAGAAAATGTATATAGATTCATATGGAGTTCTTGGTGAATTATAGGTACATTTTTAGGTATGATTTCAGATGGAGGTGATTCATTGGAATCAAGATCAAGATGGATTTAATGGAATTGGAGTAGATGCTAGATCAGAATGGCATCAACGCATGTAGTTAGACACAACGATGATTTTGGAAGATTGAGGATCTATCTATGGAACTACACTGGAATTTGGTCATGGAATTTTGTAAGCATGTTTGAATGATCAAGGGGTGTCTCCTGGAGTAGGGGCACTGAGATTGGGTGTTTCTAAATGCATCAATAGTTTTTTCCAAGTGTGTTTGACAAGGGCTAGCCATGGGAGGCTAGGCTGGTGTTTTTTCATGAGGTAGAATTTAGTGAGCTAGAAATCACATTAAATATATTGTATTGGGTGTATTTAGTATTTTTTTTGGGAAATGGATAAGGATATTCAAGGAAAAGTTGACAAAATCGAGTCTTGACCTTGTACAATTAGGATTCAACCATTTTTATCAAAATCAAGAACTATGACTAGTGTTATTATATGTGAATAGGTGAAAGGATTTGGGGGCCGCACTGAGCACATAATTGTAATGTGATTTTGGAGTTTTGGTAGGCAATTTCAATAGCAAGAAGCATTTTGACTCATAATCAAACATTATATGATGATTTATATGGTGGGGATAACCTTAGGATGAATAATTAATTGGAAGAAGAAGCATGGGTGTCTTGAATTTGATGGGTACCATAGAGTACCATCATTGTTCTTTGGGGTGATATTAATATTTGATTGGGATATTGAGAACTACATGTGTAATATTTTAAGTAGCATTATGAGAGAATGTTGAGTGGTTAAAGTCATAAGATAACCATTTAAATGGGAGTTGGTGAACTACAGAGGCTATTTCTTATGTTTGGATTTCCACTGAGACTTCTTTAGGATGATAAGTATTATAGTGGGTATATTGTAAGATCCCATTCTTTCTATGTGTGATGAAATTCCAATGGAATTTAATTTTTTTTTGAAATGGTAGTGGGGGTCAGATTTTAAATCTTCATCTGGATTTGAGTTTCTATAGTTGGAACCCTTAAAGGGAGGATTTTTAAACATGGAATGGTGTTTGGATGATGAATTAGGGTCTTAAGAGATCCCTGAATGGGTTTGTGGTGGCTTCTATACACCACGGGTATTCTAGTGGTGCCTAAAAGTAATATATGTGACTTCCAAAAATTTCTTTAATGGGGAATAATAACCATTCCTCCCATTAAATCATAAGATGGGTCATCCCCCGCTTATTCTCATTTTTTGGATCACATGTCTAGGGTTAAAATCTCCCTTTTATTCCCTTCCCCCCTTGGATTGGGATTCCCCTTGGAGGTGTTTTCTTGGTGATTTGATGTATGTTCTTCCATATTTCAAACTCTATCATTCTTATCCCACATTACGCTCTAATTTTGGATTCCTCCAATTAGGGATTTGATGTCGATTCTACCGAATCATGTTGGAATTAGCTGAGCATCAAGGGAATTTCATGTTTCTTGCACATATGGAATCTTGAGGCAACCTCTGCACTTCACCATATTCTGTTTCATTGATGTATTTTTCCATGGTTAATTTTAAAATATTTGAAGATTAAATTAAATTAAATTATTTTTTTTATCACACATTAGGGTTTTTACCAATTCAATTTTGGGAGTACGTCGTAGGTTATTAGTGAGTGGTTGGTTTCTGTTGTGATGTGATGAGGTCAACCTGTAACCTTCTAGGAATTTAAGTATATTTAATTTAAAATGTAATTTTTTTGTTTAATTTACTCATAGTTAATTAATTAATTATTAATTGATTATAATTAAATATTTTTGATGTTTTTTTTGGATACAGGGACTCAGGTCTTTTGGACTATGACCAAATGGGCTTGATGAGCCTTGGTGGGTGTTTCAAACTAGTTTGAAAAAGGTCTTCACTTCAATTTAAGATAGGTAGTCCTTAATAATTTTCACTTGTATATTATTAATGAAACTATAGATACCTAGATATGATTTTTGGGACCCGACTTATAGGCCTAATGAAATATGTTGATTATATTTTGGATTCCCAAAGGTATTTAATGGGATCCATATTTTGTGAATTATGTGACACTAGTGTGATATGGATTGAAAAATGGAATCAATTTGGATGGATGACTTGAATCTTTGGATCTAGCTATTGATCCATGTGAAGAAATACTGGGATGCTCAGATTCAACCTCGTGTATATATAGGACACCCTAGATTCCTTAGGGATATAGGATACATAATATATCTAGGATATACCTATCGAAGCTTGAGGGTTTTATCATGGTCACTATTTTTATGACATGATTCCCAGGTAACTCTTAGGATGTGCCCAATTGAACCTGATGATATTACGTGTTCTTGATTAGGATTCCCATGATTTTCGATATTTGGCTGGCTATCATAGTGATACGGGTCCTTAAGTCCAATGACTACTCAGGATTGTTGAGCATTGGCTTCATGTTGTGTATGATATGGGAGTTTAAAGAGATGCTGATGACACTAGGGATCTGGCTGTTGATCCATTTATCATGAGATATTTTCCGTTGAACCAAAATATGAGGGATTCCTAGGCTACACCAGGATCTGATATTTATATGGAGGCATGATATCATGACATAATCATAGACACCATGATACTGGGAGAAGAAGGTATATTCGATCAGGGATATGAGACTAAGGACCAACAGTGGTTACTGGAACCAGAGTAGGACTTGGACCCCCTAGGTAGTTATGGTTGGGTCGGTCATCATGACATGGTCACAGACATCTCAGTACTTGTTGAAGAAGGTAGTATAGTGTTAATTTATTTTCTATGATTTATTTATTTATTTTAGCCAAGTATGTCACA
Organism: Viscum album; assembly: GCA_963277665.1. Classification (NCBI taxonomy): domain Eukaryota; kingdom Viridiplantae; phylum Streptophyta; class Magnoliopsida; order Santalales; family Viscaceae; genus Viscum; species Viscum album. Next base: position 1,584,905,436 of record OY728129.1, read on the forward strand.
TTCACATACATTTCATGTACTAGTTATGTACGAGACCTCCATAGGGGTTCCCTACTGATTTATATACTCACACCCTGATTAGGTGGCCATGGAAATTGGGTACATGAGAAGATCTATCACTTATCAAAGACATAGGTTAGGAAAATTCCTGGTATGATTTTGATGAACGAGTTAAGAATCTTGAGTGTAAATAGAAATTAAGATGAAATGAGGCTCAAGGTTATATTAGATCTTTCTAAACTTTTATCTTATTATTTTATTTTTTCTTTACTTGTATATGTGATTGGACTAATATGCGATCATCCTTGTTTGATTGTATGACTTCCACATGGAATATTATTACTGATTGGGTTATTTTATTTATCTGGTGTACTCTGATTTTTATTGTTGATATATGATACTTGGTTATTTTATTGATTAATGTACACTCTGATCAGGGGGTATACTCTCTCCAAAATACTACCCTATACACCCACTACTAGTTGAAAGCCTCTAGAATATAGGGAGGCATGCCTAATGTCTTATGGAGAACCTAGTCTAGGGCACATGTTGAGTGGCCTCCAAGCACAGGACATTATATTATGACCACAACACATGAAATTAATATATGTATCTTGCATTGCTAGAAATTCATGTGAAGCACATAGTGTATGAAAACTATTACATTTCATGTAGTTTTATAATTTACATTGGATAATAATTATTAATAATTTATATCCACAAAACATGTTGAAAATCACTCAGAATGTACCCGATGTTGAATTACATCTATCATATGACATGTACTATATGTTATACACCTGGTAGTTTATGTGTCACTTTTATGATCCATGTGTTCACCCACAAGACATACCTATCACGGCGTGTACCTTGAATGAGTTATCACATGTTACATGACATGTACAACAAAGTACGTTCCATGTAATCCATGTATGGCCATGTCTCTTGGCTAGGAGTCCATACGTGTCATGTAATGACACCGTGTAGTTGACCAAATGGCATACCATGATTGAAATGACACCAAAACCATGCAGGGTTACAAAAAATGTACACTATTTATATTCCATGTATTCCCTATCAAATTGGGAACTGTGTTGGAGGTCAATATGTAGTGTGTTATGACACCACATACTGATCTACACAGAGTGTTGTGATTATTGCGGCCTTCACCCAATGTGGTTGACCATGGGAACGCAACATATAATATACTGTTACACATTGTGTATCAGTGTCATGAAGATATAAAACTTTTCATATCCACATGGGATCTTCAAGCATTGTTTTCTTGTCTCATCCCATTATAGGACACATGAATTAAAAATAACACCTTATCCAAACTATTAGATTAAGAATGAAATTCTAGAAATGAAAACTAACAAAAAAACATTGGAAATTAATCAGAGAACTTATAAATAATTAAACATTAGAATGTGACTAATTTGATATTGATTAAAGGTTATCAGGTGTATTAGAAGCAGTGGGTTAGTGCCCAATTATGATTTTTTATTAAGTCAAATAGATAAATATCGAGGAACATGGACAATGCAACCCCAAAAAATTCTAGATAGAATATTTCACATTTAATTTACAATTATTATAAAACCTGAACCACCTTAAATGTGATAATTCTTATTGATCAATTCTAATTATTCTATTTCCATGCCATCATTGTGGTAGACAATCCTTGTAAGAATTCCACTAGTTGTATACAAACATTCTCAATGAATCTCTTAACAATGTTCTTGGTATTATGAGTGCTGGAATGGAAGAACCTAGATCTTTATTTAATTTAAAATTTATTGGAATAATAGATTTATATGTTTTCTCTTTGTTCTAGAGAGGTAGGGAGGAGTATTTTCTCTCTAGGGATTGAGATAATTTTTTAGATCTTTTCATTATTCACAAAAACTCACTTCTCTAAAATGATATAAGTTAGAATATATAATTAGGGTTAATATTTGATAATTTCAAAATTAACATATATAAAATATTCATTCTATGTTATTACCTATTCTTAATAATAATAATAATAATAATAATAATAATTTCAGGAAATGCGTTAATATAAATTCCATTTTTTAAAATAAATAAATGAATAAATAAATACTTAAATGATATTAAACAAAATCTATCATTTTTGTTGGGACCTTAACTCGACCATTCACTCCTCTTAAAAATATATCAAACCTCGTATAATAAAATATTTATCCAAATAAATGTTATTCAATAAATAAATAAATAAATAAATATTGTATTTACTAAACCTGTGAATAAATATTTATTATAATATACACTCAACTAAATAAGTATTTATATTAATCTAGTCACAGAATTGGTGTGTAAATATTTATTAATTTATTACCTTGTGAATAATTAACAAGAGATAAAATTAATAACCATGTTTTGAACTTGTATATTTGATGATTAAATTTATGTGATCAACCTAACTTGAATAATTATTATTCTATGAGTGAATAATAAAATATATTTTTAATATTAAATTCCATATAATTTAATGAGATTTTGGATACACTTAGTGTGTGACCTTCTAAGACACTTTCCTTATGGCATTAGTAAAACTTAACTACATTATTAGATCAGCATTTAACAACACATCAAGGCACCAATAAACAAATAATTTAATTTCATAATTACAACAACCTTTCTATGAATGCTACTATATAATATCTCAACAAGAAGGATTCATACTTATTTCATCACCCTATATGATTGATTTATCTTTATTTAACTTTTTAAATGAACTCATTAATAGACTACCATGGATATGGGTTTATTCAGAAAATTTCACTTTAATTAAAGGTCTATAGATATCTTCTTTGATTAATTCAGAAGGGATAAATCCTTTATTAACTTATTCAATTAACATCATATCACTTTTGATGTAGCCAATGTATGAAACCTCCCTACAAGTATATGAAATAATGATTTCAATCCTCACATAAAAGTACAAAATTCATGATGTACATTAATAATAATATCAAGCCTAAGGACCAATAAAAATTTACATATATATAAATATATAGTGACACATAAAACATGCAGAATTCCTATTATCAAGCATATCCTTATAACCTCCCTTCTTAGATATTACCATGTCAGAACTTTATGAGAGGAAGTATCAATATATTATGAACCTCTAACCCCTGATAAAAAAACATCAGTGTCCCATCTGACAGATGTTTTCTACACCATTGGTAATATATTTTAGAATACTATTATATCATTTATAGGTTCTCACTATAGTAGGGAACAATAATAGAATTTTTATCCGATAAATACTTTAAATACATTACCACATTAATATTTCATTGAATAATATTTATTATGTGATAATATATATAAAAATATTCTAGTAAAAAATGTAAAATGTTAGTTTTTTAAAGGGAACCTACTCTAATAGAAATCATTAAAATTCATTTTGAATTCCCAAAATGCCAATTTTAAAGGGAAAAATGACATGAAAATCACATTATAAAAATTTATTCATTACTTTAAATTTATTTAATATTAAAAAAAACTCTCAATCATCTATGAAAATGTTGTTGATATCCTTTTAACTACTTCAATATGTGACACCTTAGGATTAATTTGGAATCTAGAACATATAGTAATAAAAAAATGATTTATAGTCTAGACACTGTCAAGTAGAGTAGGATACCAATAATCCTTAAGGACACCATTTGATCTAGACCCATCCTCCATCATCCAAGGAATTTTTTTTGCCAACCACTATATGAGTGGATACCTCTATCAATTACTCCATTCTAATCTTTTTCAATAGCTCATGAGCATATTTTCATAGTGAGATGAATATGGAATTAACCGTATTAGTAACTTAAAAACTAAAGTAGAATTTCTTATCACTAATCATCAACATATAATAAAGTTTATTCATTTGTGAAGGAAATACCTCACAATTATCCTCTTTGTTTTTGATAAAAAGTATCTAATTGGCACAAAAAATCACAATAAGTGAGTTCACGCTTCCTCCTTTGATATAGAGATTTGAATCCACCTTGCATTTCTTGAACTCCATGCTACTCAAGATATTTTCCAACTTTTACTACCATTATTGGGCTGTATGTTTCATCCCATAAAAGGCCTTATTTAACATAAAAACTCTATACCCAACACTTTTAAAGATAAACCCTCCCATATATTCAATGTATGCCTTTTTCTCATGTTTACCATTCAAAAATTATAACTTCATATCTATATAAAAAATTTATAACTCCATTGAGCACATATCAAAAGAAAAATAAATATTTTTTCAATACTTACAACAAGAGAAAAATATTAAATATAATTAACACCCTCAATTTGGTAGTATACCTTAGAAACAATATGATATTTGTTTCAGGGTACCCCACCTTTATCATTCATATTATTATAAAAAAACCACTTTTTCCCTATTTTATTCTTGCCTTTGGGATGTGAAAAAAATTCCCATGTGTGATTATTATAAATTTTATTTATCTATTCTTCCACTGCTGATATCCAATCGACATAATGTAATGTTTCTTCAATATTAATTAGTTCAAAATTCAAAATAAATCTGGTATTATTGGAATTTATGAAGCCTTTGCATGATTTCACACCATTATTGCTATCCCTAAGGATTTTTTTAGTTTCCATGTGATTTATAACCTTTTTAAACTTAGTTACACTATGGTTGGTGCCTTCTTCATCATTGAAGATATAAATTTTCACATTTTTACATTCATATTCTACTTTACTATTTAAATACGTAACAAGTTATATATATCTTTTTCCATCGATTTCTTTAATATAATCATAAATGGGAAATGATATCTATAAATAATTTTTATTTTTCAATGCAATTACATCAAAGATATAAATGGTCATTGTATAATTATTATTATAGAACTAGTAAATCCTTCCACCAAGTTTATATCTAAGGAATATACCCTCATCGAATCACTCATAAATATTTACAAAATATTTGACTTTAATTTTGTTAAAACACAGGCTACTGAATACTTTGAAACACTTTAAACATGCCTTCTTACCAAACCATAACTCACATTGTGTTTTAATTGAATTTGTTCAAAGTATGAACTATTTAATAATGTATAAAACTATAATTTTGTATTATCTACAAAATAAATTTGAGGTGTTATGGTATGATAACATAGTTCTTCCCATATTTACTAAACCATAGTTCTTCCATTTAGCTACTCCATTTTGTTAGGGTGTATATGGAGTATTATATTTTTATAACATCAAAATAGACATCTTCTGATTAAATCCCCATACCTAGAAATCTAGTAAAAATGGTATAAACACAATGGTATAGATACTTCAAAAACTAGTGAACTTTGTGATAAATTTTATTACCCCAAACATGACAAGTTTAACCAACTAAATGGGCATGAATAGATGCACTGTTTTCAGGATATCTTAGGTAGTTTTGTTTTATATCATACTAGGTGGGAGGTAGATTGGAAAATATGCTTGAAAATATCATTTATAAATATGTTCATGATTCCCACCAACTTTCTTTATACCCCGTTGTCATAGTGAACCTACTTAAGAAAATTGAATATGTCGATATTATGCACCTCGATACACTTTTTTGATAACTTATTTTTCTTTTTAGTGACTTAAGTGTCACCCTTGGGAAGATTCTTCATAAATTTTGGATTCTTATATAATGGAGGGGCCTTCTCCACTATAGGAACCTTCTTCTTTCCAGGATTCATTCCTTTATTCACTATTTGAACTTACTAGTAATTCCCCAACCTGAATCTTTCTGAATAGTAACCGAACTAGTTTTCCTTGTGACCTCAGGTTCACCTCTATAAATTCCATAGGATTGTAATTATAAGTGAGGTTATATGGAAGTATTGTGTGGAAGTTATACCCCCTATATCTGAGTGCACAATATAATATAAAATAACTAAAGATTACCCATAATGATGAACTGAGAGTAAAAGTAATAAATATAAACAATAATGATAATAAATGAAATGAAGTAAATTATCCAGCATACATACAAAATATACATTGAAAACCCATTATTCCAATCACATATACAAATAAATAATCAAAATAAAATAAAACACACTGATGCTCCATTGTTACTCCAAGCCATACCTCATCCTATTCTCTAATCTCATACGAGCCACTTTTCTCAACCTTGATATCATGAAAAAACTGTTCCTATAATAGTCATGTTATAGATACTCAGTTATCCATTTAAAAATGTGGTGCGAGTAGGGTGTGAGTACAAAACCCCATAGGGCACCACCAACATCATCCTATACTAAATGGTATATGTAGTGATATGTGCATGTAATATGATCAATATAAATAAATAAACTGATGAAAAATAAATAAAATAAACCAACAATACCTGCTCCATATCAATTCTAGAGTGACTTTAAGTATATCATATAGACCATGCTAACCCAGGTACTATACCATACCATTGTTGATCCTTAGATCTATGACCTCAATCAACTATACCTACTTCTACCTATTCCTAAGCGTCTCTGAGTAGAACAGAATATTATGACAATCATATATAAACTAGATCCTTGGGTGCAACCCAAAAATTATTCATACTCATTCTCAAATAGAAAACATTTCATCATGAATGGATCAAAAACCATATCCTAGATATCCTAGGAATCTCTCCAAACTTCAATATGAAAAATGACTCAAAGATAATTATTGAGAATCTTGGGATGTCACTGACCCAAAGACCATCCTCAATATCACCATGCTAACTATAATGATACTAGAAATCTTGGTAATCTACATTATTAACATGTAATATTATTATGCTCATTTGGTTAAATCCTAGGGATTACCTAGGAATATCATAAAATAAAACTAATCATAATCCCCAAGTTTGAATAGCTGGATCCTAGAAATGCTAGGTATCCTAGGGAAACATGGAATCTGGGACATACTATACAGTCTTGAGGTTTAATATTAATATCCTATTCATTTTTATGTGGCTAAATAGTTGTATCATAGGATACAGACCAGGCCTCGATGATGACATCATCACTTCTAATTCGTATTACAAAAATAAAATATAAGGCCCAAAGCCAGATCCTAGGAAGTGACTCTGGGAATCCACCATACCATCATCACATCAAGCCCATAGGATGGGTCCTAGAAATCATGTTAGGTGACCAAAGCAGTACCCATAATAAATATATAAAGGCATAAATAAAGGTCAAAGGTTGGATGAATTCCAAAATCCATAACTGTAATATACATCACCATGGGATTGCACGTTTGATATTGATTATTATCATGTGTCTGGGATGATCCATGCAATTTAATGTCATGAGGTCAACACCTGATGTTCATAGGAAATTTCATTCTCCAACATCATCAGCAGGCTTTATTGACCTCACTGGCTACACGGGGTTGACTACATAGGCAACAACCAAAATATAGACTAGAGACAACCTCCATTTTCAAGGTCTCACCATTTTGGTCCCCTCTCCCAACCCATCATCCATATCATAGGTTTTAACCAATTAGGCTGATCATGTCTCTAGGTTCATTGGTCTCTACTAAGTCCAATCCTACATTTTTAAGGTTCTAACTATCTCATGGAATTATAAATTAACCATTTAATATTTTTCAAATCAGTGAACAAGGAAACTAGTTGGATTATAAGGGCCCACTGTGGCTCTAGACCCCTTGTTCTATCTATCCATATTCATTTATTAAAATTTAGCAATTTAATTAATTATCAATCTATACATTAACTTACTCATTTATCAATTATTTTAATTCAATGTATGATCAACCTAAAGTGGAGATAACACATTCCTAAATTCATATAATTAATTTCATAAACCATATGGTGATTATATGATACCACCTACCTCATTTTGAAGTCCCATTCCATTTTTCACAGCCTGACAACTCATTTCCCAGACTCACCGAAGCTCACCTTGGCTCTACTCAGTAGGCATAATTCTTAGTTTCCTACTAAACATAATACTTAATCTAAAAACATATCTAATGGGACCCCAAGGGTCCATCTCAAATCCACAACCACACAATGATCAAAATATCCAATAATAAATTCTAAATCAATTGGAAATTTAAAATTATTTAAAGGGAAAACCCATAAAAATTCACCCGGAGATGATCCTTTGATGAAATTAAGAATGTTTGAAACTATAAATCTTCTCAAGATGACCTTTTAATAGAAATAATGAAATCCCCTTTAGAATTGGGTGATTTCACCATCTCTGGTGATATTACTATTTACTACCTAAATCAAACATCCCCTAAATCAATAATAAAGAGAGGAGGGATGAATGAGAGGAGGAGAAGGGAGCCAAACCTAAAATATACTATCAAAACACCCAATAAGGTTGCCCAAAACCAAGTGGAATAAAGATAGGAGAAGGGATGGGATGGTTTGGTTTTCTGCACTAACAAAAGAATAGGGAGGGAGCTTCCCCTCTAAAAACAGAATAGAAAAAAAGGACAATTTCCCCCTTTAATATCCCACCGGTGAGCCAAAATGTCACGACCCGTCCTCGGGGCCCGTGTTGTGACTACCCCAATCCCGCCTTCCATAGGCCAGGGGCTGGCGACTAGCACCAAAGCATAAATCCCGATAAACAGGGAAGGCATTTCCTTTGTAAAGTAAACAACCATCACAGAGTAAGCAAGAGGAAAGAGTAAACACTAAGTAAAAACTGTAACAAGCTGTGCTGAAAGTAAAAGGGGCCGGAAATACAAGACCAACTGTAAAGTACAACTGAAAGGGGAAAAACAACAACTAAAAAGAAAAGTCGCAGCGTCGAGTCGTCCTCTGGAAGTCCCACCTGAAGGGAGAGCACAGATAGCCTCCACAGCTCCTCGGTCCAACCGTCCGCTCCGAGTACATCCCGCCTAGTGGTCCACCTCCAGGTACCATCCTGCTCCACAAGCCTCCACCACGATCAGCGTTGTCCGTCGTCTACAACCAACACAACGAAGTGCGGGCATAGCCCGTGCAGGGGTGAGTATAAGCTACTCAGTAGGGACCCCGAGACCCCCAAAGGTCTCCCGAAATCCACAAAGTATAAACCACAAAGGAAAGATACAATCACGAAGTAACAACCGACACTGCTTAGGTATATGCCCATACATATACCTAAGTCATCAATTCCGTTCGGCTCCAACATCCGAGACCAAGCAGACCCCAGTCCACACAGGAAAGAAAAACGTATACTCACACAGAGTAGCATAACACAATCCACGAAGGAGAGAAAAAGTAATCCACATAGGATAGCTCAACACAATCCACAAAGGAGAGTAAACAGTAAATCCACACAGGATAGTTCAACACAATCCACAAAGGAGAGTAAACAGTAAATCCACACAGGATAGTTCAACACAATCCACAAAGGAGAGTAAACAGTAAATCCACACAGGATAGTTCAACACAATCCACAAAGGAGAGTAAATAGTAAATCCACACAGGATAGTTCAACACAATCCACAAAGGAGAGTAAACAGTAAATCCACACAGGATAGTTCAACACAATCCACAAAGGATAGTAACACAGGATTCAGCTCACACAGGTATACTTCATCAAAAAGGTGAAAGGGATGATCAGATATAGATACTGAATCATCTAAGCTGGGACCCACTGAGGATACAAGACTAGCTGTCTTCATTGATTCATCTATGCTGGGACCCACATAGGATACAAGACCAGCACTGAATCATCTAAGTTGGGACCCACAAAGGATACAAGACCAGCATGGATGGGACCCACATAGGATACAAGACCAGCACTCTTCATTGATTCATCTATGCTGGGACCCACATAGGATTCAAGACCAGCACTGAATCATCTAAGCTGGGACCCACATAGGATACAAGACCAGCTTGGCTGGGACCCACATAGGATACAAGACCAGCACTCTTCATTGATTCATCTATGCTGGGACCCACATAAGATTCAAGACCAGCACTGAATCATCTAAGCTGGGACCCACAAATGATACAAGACCAGCATGGTTGGGACCCACATAGGATACAAGACCAGCACTCTTCATTGATTCATCTATGCTGGGACCCACATAGTATTCAAGACCAGCACTGAATCATCTAAGATGGGACCCACAAAGGATACAAGACCAGCATGGCTGGGACCCACATAGGATACAAGACCAGCACTCTTCATCGTCGCAGTCCACTGAGGATCTCTGCACAGTCATCGTCGTCGAAGTCGCAACCATCACTAGGGATCCCGCACACAACAAGCTCGTTCGGGAGGGTCCGCTCCACGAGCCGAGAGGCTGATACATCAACTGACACAATGTCCAGATTTGATGTATCCAAAAGTTCCGTATCGTCATAAGGAACTCAACGTCGTAGACGGTGCGTCAATCAGACGCTTGGTCTGAGAGTTATTGGCTTTTTCGTCCCAGGGGCCCGGTTGGTTTTTAAGGCAAAACCAACCCGACCGTACTCCAACTGCGTCCAAACCACGGTCGGAGTATTCCAAAAGATCCGTATCACTTATAGGAACTCAACGAAGTTGACAGCACGTCAATCAGACGTCCGAAGCTCAAGATATGAGCGTTTCCGCTCCGAGGGCCCGGTTGGTTTCGTGAACGAACCAACCCGGACGAACCCAAAGTTTTCCGAAACCTTGAGTGCGATATATCGAAACGACCGTCTCGATTCAAGGATCGCATCGCCACTGACGGCGCGTCTTTCTGAGGCACGTAGCTCATGTTACGGGCAAAGGACCGAAAGGTCCGGGAACGAGGGGTCTAGGCCCGGACCAACCCCCCCTGGGTCAGCCGAACCGGGTCGACCCGACCCGGTCCGACCTGGCCGAACCCGGTCCGGCCAGGCCAGGGTGTGGCACAACTTGGAGGGCCGGTCCGGCTCGGCTTGGCCGAGCAGCCGAGCAACGCGGGGGGCGCACATGCCCCCGCGTGACAACACCGCGGCCCCCGCGGGGGCCACCCTGGATCACCCGGACGCGACCGGTCCGCCGCGTCCCTGAACCGCTGTTCCGTGCGGCCGCAGAACCGCCTCGCCGCTGCGGCGAGATTTTTCCTGCCACCGCCTGGCGGCCGGCCACCGCCTGGCGGCCGGCCGCCGCCTCCGGCCGCCGGCGTGGCGCGCCGACGGAAGCTTCCGCGGGCCACCAGAGTTGCTCCGGTGGTCCGATTTTCTTTCCGTCTACGCCGCTGTTCCTCCCGGGTTCCGTTCTTCACTGCGGGATCATTACTTCGCCTCTGCGGCACGTTTTGTCGTCGCCCGCCAAATCCGCACAACAAGGAAGAACTGCGGAGGGTTGTCGGGCCGTGTTCGTTTGGCCCGCACCCTCCGTGTTAGGCGATAACAGTCGGGAAGAATAATTAACATATGAAAAACATATCAAAAACCAATTTTAATAATTTAAAATTTCACTTGATACAGGTTCTTTTGTTTTAGAAGAAAACAACTACGAGAATAAAAAGGTATTTCCAAAATAAAATCCCTACCTCGTCGAGTCGTCGCACGAGAGTTCTTCGTGGAATCCACCGTCGCGGAACAAGGGAATCGTTGCGTCGCGGAAGGGCGTCGCGTTGTCGCAGAAGGGCATCGCGTCGACGATCTCCGAGGATCAAGAACATAAAGATTTAATTTTTAATAATTAAATCCATATTGAAGTTATAATCCACAAAGGAAATTAAAGAACCGCAATCTCTCACCTTAATGGATGATTGAAGATTTTTGTTGCGGAGGAAGGAACGTCGCAGAAGAACGTCGCGGGAGAGGAAACGTCGGCGTCGCGGCACACGACATCACATCGTCGATTTCTGCGGGTTCAGCGTTCTTCGTCGGAGGCCGGCGTTTTTCGCGTTATTCGCATTCTTCACGAATAAGGAGGAAGATCCTTAGAGATTCTTCAAAGGTTTAACACAACATTTCAAAAGGAAGGTGTGTTGGCCTTATTTTATTAACATGCCAACAAAACGAAAATGAGATAAATAACGACCCATTAATTCATAGAATTAATTCAACGAAGTTAACCACCCAATTAAATGGTACGTTAAGAATTTAAGAAAACACGTCAGTTGACTTTCATTTAATAGGGGTTTTCGCGGGTGCGTCACTTAGCGGAAAGAAACGGTGGGGCTCGTGCGGGCCCCACCCCACAAATATCCTACCAAATGGGTAGGATATTTTGGATTGCACCCTATCCGTTTCAACTGAGCTTAAACAGCTTAAAGTGGTCTTTAAGTGGCTTTAAGTGAAATAAAAATAAAATTGCCGCACAACTTTATATTATTTCATAACTTAAAACCCAAAAATTAAAAACCACAACCGAGAAAACACAACTCCAGAAGAGGCATTTCTAAGAAAATACCGGCGCTACGATTCCATCGGTTCCCTCAGAATTCAATTCTGGGCACCGGTTCAAAAGTTAGAAAAACCCGCTCGTCCGTTCACTGAACGTACCCGAGCCAAACTTCGGAAAATGATTCCGGGCACATCGGGCCTCAGAATCAGGTGCCGTTAGAAGCTGCGTTCTTGTAAAATTCCAAAGAAAATTAAGAAAAAAATTTCCTTGCAATTTACAGGTCTTTACATTACTCCCACCACAGGGCTTTGCGTCCCCATAATGCTTCACCACAAACTTAGGGATACAAAGGCGGTACTGAGCACGCATCTGAGCCTCCCGCTCCCAAGTGCTCTCCTGGAGGTTCCCGAGCTGCCATCTGAAGCACACTAGAGGAATCGATCGTCCACGTAGGACCCACTCCTGTCGATCCTCGATCTCCACTGGGACCTCCGCAAAAGTCGCCCCATCATCAAAGACCAGCTCTCCGTGGTCAAAGATTTGCGTTGGGTCGTGCACGTATCCCCTCTGCTGAGATACGTGGAAGATGTCGTGCACCCAGCGCAACTGTGGTGGTAGAGACAGGGGATAATCCATCTTTCCAATCCTGCTGAGGACCTGGAAGGGTCCGATGAAGCATGGAGACAACTTTCCACCTTGGCCAAACCTCCGTAATCCACGTCGAGGTGAGACCCGCATGAAGACGTGGTCGCCATCCTCGAACTCAAGTGGCCTCCGCCTCCTGTCAGCATAAGACTTCTGTCGGCTCTAAGCTATACTCATCTTCTCCTGGATGACCAGAACCTTCTCTGTCATGGCCTGGACCATCTCCGGCCCTACAAGTGATGATAAGATTTCTTCTTTTCCGATAAGAGAAATCTGGTCTCATCCCCTGGATGAACCACTTCCTTTGCCTAATACAGTCAATCCCGACATGAATGTTACTAATCCATACCAAATATGATGTCGTAAGGCCTCGACGCCACTACCAAGATATCCAACCATTACTCTCGCCTCCAAGGGTTGAGTCACACTGTCGGCATCAGTGTGTGGTAACTGGGTCTCCTCCAGTAGATGTCTCACAAGTGAGGGTCAAGTCAACAGTCTAAACTGGAACCTCTTAGAAACAACACAAAAGATGATAGGAATGAAAACATCACAAAGGTAAGCGTCTTTTACTATTGCAACTCATAATAAAAAGACACTACACAACAACAACTAGGAACTAGAAGTACAAAGGACATATCCACTAGTTCCGCTCCTGTCCATCTACTCCCAGAGCTCCATGATCGAAGGCCTCAGCTGCCTGAATCTGAGCTCTCACATGTCCACCAACTCCCTGCGGTCGAGGTGGACCTCCTAGCGGTGGTGGTGGCAACACCTCGAAGTGTCTCCCACCATCGGCTACTCGGCCATCTCCTCTGCCTCGTCCGCCTGCACCCTGCGGACCACCGTGGCCGAACCTCTGTCTGGGAGGTCCCTCTACCACCTGTTTCTCATCTGTAAGATGATTCGGGAAGTCTCGAGCCATGTGACCTCGCCCACTGCATGCGTAGCAATGCTTGCCCCTCGTGTAGCTGGCTCTCCTTCAGGTGCCCCGCACAACCGAATCTTCATCTTGAGACTGCCCATCTGATGGTCTAGCCCGTTTGGACCTCTGCGTCACCTGTCTACTTCCAGCTGCAGAAGACCCTGGTACGGGCCGTCCTACGGAGGGCCCTGTCACTGGAGCCTGCTCGGCGAGAAAACTCTCCACTAGAAGGGCTCTCTCCAACACCTCTGCCTAAGTCAGAATATTGAGGGAGATCATCGAGGCCCTGATCTCATGCCTCAGTCCCTGCTCGAAGGTTCGGGCCCGAAAGAACAGATCTCGTACCATATCGGTGGAGTAGCGCGAGAGATAAGTAAATCTCGCCGAGTACTGGGCAACCTTCATGCTGCCCTGCCGTATCTTTAGCAGCTCTTGGATGCGCACCACATGGAGGGTGGCTGGGACGAACTCAGAGAGAAAGATGCTCTCAAAGTCCGTCTAGAGGAGAGATGTCTCGTCATTCACCTGGAGCATCAAGTTCCACCATCTGCCTGCTACCGCGTGCAGGAGGCTCGCTACGAGGATCACCATGAGGTCTGCTGGTGTCCTCAATAATTTGAAAACCCGTACAACTGCCTCCAGCCAGTCCTCCGCTGCCTGGGGGTTCGTCTCCCCGCGGAACCTAGGCGGTCACTGATGCTGAAACTCGTTAAGCGCGCTAAGGCGACGTGCATCGTCAGTGGCTGGGGCTGGTAGCATCGGTGGCTCAGCGGGTAAAGGTACCGCCGATGCCTCTGATGACAAGGAGCCCTGCACCGAGGCCTCATCGCTCGGTGGGCTGTCATCACACTCCACTCTCGAAACCCTAGCTGGATGCCATCGTGGGGCCATCCTGAAAAGAAACATGTGCGCCACGGTCAGAACTGTATACCTGGTGAGCTGACACAAGTAATCACAAAGAAAACTTGAACACACATGCAATCAATGTTTTCGTGCATTAAGTCAGAAATCAGAAGTCAGGGTCCTGGTGTACGGATACGTCGGTCGCCGCACCAACACTGGACTCCCAGGACTGATAACCACACCCAATACGCTGAACACTATTGCTTCACACAGAAGAAAGATCAGAGTCTGCCGTAAAACCGAACTCCTCTGATACCAATTTGTCACGACCCGTCCTCGGGGCCCGTGTCGTGACTACCCCAAGCCCGCCTTCCATAGGCCAGGGGCTGGCGACTAGCACCAACGCGTAAATCCCGATAAACAGGGAAGGCATTGCCTTTGTAAAGTAAACAACCATCACAGAGTAAGCAAGAGGAAAGAATAAACACTAAGTAAAAACTATAACAAGCTGTCCTGAAAGTAAAAGGGGCCGGAAATACAAGCCCAACTATAAAGTACAACTGAAAGGGGAAAACCAGCAACTGAAAAGAAAAGCCGCAGCGTCGAGCCGTCCTCTGGAAGTCCCACCTGAAGGGCGAGCACAGATAGCCTCCACAACTCCTCGGTCCAACCGTCCGCTTTGAGTACGTCCCGCCCAGTGGTCCACCTCCACATACCGTCCTGCTCCGCAAGCCTCCACCATGATCAGCGCTGTCCGTAGTCTGCAACCAATACAACGAAGTGCGGGCATAGCCCGTGCAGGGGTGAGTATAAGCTACTCAGTAGGGACCCCGAGACCCCCGAAGGTCTCCCGAAATCCACAAAGGATAAACCACAAAGGAAAGATACAATCACGAAGTAACAACCGACTCTGCTTAGGTATATTCCCATACATATACCTAAGTCATCAATTCCGTTCGGCTCCAACATCCGAGCCCAAGAACACCCCAGTCCACACAGGAAAGCAAAACGTATACTCACAAAGAGTAGCATAAAACAATCCACAAAGGAGAGAAAAAGTAATCCACATAGGATAGCTCAACACAATCCATAAAGAAGAGTAAACAGTAAATCCACACAGGATAGTTCAACACAATCCACAAAGGAGAGTAAACAGTAAATCCACACAGGATAGTTCAACACAATCCACAAAGGAGAGTAAATAGTAAATCCACACAGGATAGTTCAACACAATCCACAAAGGAGAGTAAAAAGTAAATCCACACAGGATAGTTCAACACAATCCACAAAGGAGAGTAAACAGTAAATCCACACAGGATAGTTCAACACAATCCACAAAGGAGAGTATCACAGGATTCAGCTCACACAGGTATAATTCGTCAAAAAGGTTAAAGGGATGATCATATATAGATACTGAATCATCTAAGCTGGGACCCACTGAGGATACACGACCAGCTGTCTTCATTGATTCATCTATGCTGGGACCCACATAGGATACAAGACCAGCACTGAATCATCTAAGTTGGGACGCACAAAGGATACAAGACCAGCATGGATGGGATCCACATAGGATACAAGACCAGCACTCTTCATTGATTCATCTATGCTGGGACCCACATAGGATTCAAGACCATCACTGAATCATCTAAGCTGGGACCCACATAGGATACAAGACCAGCATGGCTGGGACCCACATAGGATACAAGACCAGCACTCTTCATTAATTCATCTATGCTGGGACCCACATAGGATTCAATACCAGCACTGAATCATCTAAGATGGGACCCACAAAGGATACAAGACCAGCATGGCTGGGACCCACATAGGACACAAGACCAGCACTCTTTATTGATTCATCTATGCTGGGACCCACATAGGATTTAAGACCAACACTGAATTATCTAAGCTGGGACCCACAAAGGATACAATACCAGCATGGCTGAGACCCACATAGGATACAAGACCAACACTCTTCATCGTCGCAGTCCACTGAGGATCTCTGCACAGTCGTCGTCGTCGAAGTCGCAGCCAACACTAGGGTTTCCGCACACAGTAAGCTCATTCGGGAGGGTCCGCTCCACGTGCCGAGAGGATGATACATAAACTGACACAATGTCCAGAGTTGATGTATCCAAAAGTTCCGTATCGTCAGCAGGAACTCAACGTCGCAGACGGCGCGTCAATCAGACGCCTGGTCTGAGAGTTATTGGCTTTTTCGTCACAAGGGCCCGGTTGGTTTTTAAGACAAAACCAACCCGACCGTACTCCCCCACGTCCAAAACTCGGGCGGAGTATTCCAAAAGATCCTCCTCACTTAGAGGAACTTAATGAAGTTGACGGCACGTCAATCGGACGTCCGAAGCTCAAGATATGAGCGTTTCCGCTCCTGGGGCCCGGTTGGTTTTGTGAACGAACCAACCCGGCCGAACCGAAAGTTTTCCGAAACCTTGAGTGAGATATACAGAAACGATCGTATCAATCCAAGGATGGCATCTCCGCTGACGACGCATCGTTCGGAGGCCCATAACTCAAGTTACGGGCAAAAGACCGAAAGGTCCGGGAACGGTGGGTCTGGGCCCAGACCGACCTGGCCGAACCCAGTCCGGCCAGGCCAGGGCGTGGCCCAGCTCGGCCGTCCGGTCCGGATCGGCTCAGCCGAGCTGCCGAGCAACGCGGGGGGTGCGCATGCCCCCGCGTGACAACACCGCGGCCCCCGCGGGGGGCCGCCCTGGATCACCCGGACGCGGCTGGGCCGCCGCGTCCCTGAACCGCTATTCCGCGCGGCCGCGGAACCGCCTCGCCGACGCGGCTTCAGCCGCAGCGAGATTTTTCCCAGCGGCGCACTGGGCGCCGCTGCCGCCTCCGGCCGCCGGCGCTGCCGTTCCGGTGTGGCGCGCCGACGGAAGCTTCCGCGGGCCACTAGAGTTGCTCTGGTGGTCCGATTTCCTTCCCGTCTGCGCCGCTGTTCCTCCCGAGTTCCGTTCTTCACTGCGGGATCATTAAATCGCCTCTGCGGCACGTTTTTTCATCACCCTCCAAATACGCACAACAAGGAAGAACTGCGGAGGGTTTTCAGGCCGTGTTCGTTTGGCCCGCACCCTCTGCGTTAGACGATAACAATCGGGAAGAATAATTAAAACATGACAAACGTATCAAAAAACAATTTTAATAATTTAAAATTGCACTTGATCCAGGTTCTTTTGTTTTATAAGAAAACAACTACGGGAATAAAAAGGTATTTCCAAAATAAAATCCCTACCTCGTCGAGTCGTCGCACGAGAGTTCTTCGTAGAATCGACCGTCGCAGAACAAGGGAATCGTTGCGTCGCGGAAGGGCGTCGCGTCGACGATCTCCAAGGATCAAGAACATACAGATTTAATTTTTAATAATTAAATCCATATTGAAGTTATAATCCACAAAGGAAATTAAAGAACCGCAATCTCTCACCTTAACGGATGATCAAAGATTTTTTTTGCGGAGGAAGGAACGTCGCAGGAGAGGAAACGTCGGCGTTGCGGCACACGGTGTCGTGTCGTCGATTTCTGCGGGTTCGGCGTTCTTCGTCGGAGGCCGGTGTTCTTCGCGTTCTTCGCGTTCTTCGCGAAGAAGGAGGAAAATCCTAAGAGATTCTTCAAAGGTTTAACACAAAATTTCAAAAGGAAGGTGTGTTGGCCTTATTTTATTAACATACCAACAAAACGAAAACGAGATAAATAACGACCCATTAATTCATAGAATCAATTCAACGAAGTTAACTGATGTGGCCTTATTTTTAATCAGTTTTCCACATATTTTTATTACATTTTATACAATTTATTTAATTATTTTAACACTTTTTAATAAATAAATGCACTTTTGTATTTTTATAAATAAATTTGTCAATTATTCACTTTTTATAACATTTTATGTAATTTTGGACCTTAAATTAATTGATTTATTCTTTATGTGTTTTTAATATAACTAATTTTCAATTTGTTTAGTTAAAAGTTTATTTGTTTATTTTATTTAATTTATTATTATTATTAATCATTGAGTTTGCTAATTAATTTACTTTTAATTTTTAAAGTTATCTACAACTTAGCTTAGCTACCGATAGCAGGTTACCGATACACTCTATCGGTGACTCTGCCTCTATCGGTGACTCTGCCTCTATCGGTGACTCTGCCTCTATCGGTGACTCTGCCTCTATCGGTCACCGACCCTTCACGACATCTATCGGTAGCTGCACCTCACCGATACTGGTGCTGCCCATCCTCACTGATGGACAGTAGCCTTTCCTAACAAATAATCTCCTTCTATCGGTAGCTACTGATATTGCCTTTATGATTTCCTCACCTTTACCTTCTTTTTCCTCACCGATTTATTTTAGCTACCGATACTGCCTTACTTCAACCTCACCGATACCCAAAATCATCACCGATGACCACCTCACTATTATACTGCCATATTTTCTCACCGATACAGCCCCGCTCATCCTCACCGATGCGTCCTCCCTCACCGATACACCTATGCCTCCCACCTTTCGACAGCTCCACCACCGTACGCCTCTCCTGTTGTTCGTGAGTCAGCCGAAGCCAACCTCCTTCCACACTGAACCCTTGACGCGGCCTGAGTCTTCATCACCCGAACTCCCGGCCAGACCTTTCGCACCGCCCCTGCTTCTCCCTGCACGTCGGCGAACCCGCCTCCTGTCCGTCGCTGCTTGAAGAGAGACCGGGTATATTTGAAGAAGGGCGTCATACCACCTACTGATGGCGTACCGCCGCTGGAAATGTGTCGCAGGAGCAGGAGAGGCCGCCCCCTGTTGTGCTGCTACTCTTTGCCGCTATGACCTGGTGATGCACTGCAAGCAGAGGAGGTCCCCGCTGGTTCGAGACCACTGCTTCTGGAGGAGTTGGATCGCACTACACTAGAGGGGCGCCATGCTATAGTTGTTCTGTCGCACCACCTGAGGAGTGCCAAGCCGCAGGGTAGCCGTTGTTCTTCGGGAGGAAGAGTGAGGTCGCACCGCTGTTGGTGAATCCTGAAGCCTCTGCACCTCATGCTGTCGTCGCTGGATTTAGGGAAGCTGGATCATTTGATGAAGCTGATGTGGAGGATAAGGGCAGGAGGACCAGTTGGTTTTGAGGAAGAAGAAGACCTCCCCCACCCTTACTGCGCCAATCTTGGAGAAGAGGAGAGTCGCACCGCACCTTGGTCGAGTCCGTTGGAGATGAGCCGCCACATCCCATGCAGTGCTGTTGTTCGCTGCCGCGAGTTGGAAGGAGGAGATTGTTGTTGAGAAGGCGCTGCCATCGGTGTGGAGAAGAAGCTGCACCATACCTCCCCCTCTCTGCTGTGCGCCGTGGAGAGATGGGGGAGGAAGAAAACTATAGATAAAAAAATATAATAATAATAAATCAATAAAAAAATATAATAATAAAAGTATAATAAAGTAAAGTATAAAGAAGAAGACAAAAAAATAAAGTAAGGTTGATGTTAGGGTTAACTTTAATAATTCAAAAGTATAAAGTTGATTTTATTTAAAAGATTTAAAAATAATTAAAAATTTAAAGCTAAGTTAAATTATAAATTAAAATATAAAACTTAATTAATAATAAATGATAATAATAAATTAATTCAGTTTTTATATAATAATTTTAGGTAATTATAATTAACTATAAAATATACTTACTAATTTAAGAAATATTTAAAACTTAAGTATTAATATTAATTAATTAATTTAAATTAACTAAATAATATATTAATTTAGAAATTTAATTTATTTAATAGTAATAATTAAATTATCAATACAATCTTAAATATTATCTTATTTATTTATTTATGTTGACAATTTTTAATAACTTAGTTAAAAATAATTAAATTAATAACTTACTAATTATTTTATTAACTTAATTAAATCAATAACTTTTTAATAATTTATGTAATACCATAGTAATATTAAATTGGTAGTTTTATAAATAATATAAAATTAGATAATATTTATCATTTAAGATATTTATTATTTAACTCTAAATATGTATTATAATAGTAAACATAAAATAATTACTATAACTTTTTAATTGCTTTTGTTAAGTTTTAATTATTTCATTTTGTATTTATCGTGTGCAGGTTCATTACAAAGTCGAAAGTACATCCAAGTTCATCCAACTAACTCATCCGATGTTAGTTAGGAGGGAAAAGCTCACGTGACGTGCTTGTCGCGAAAAAAAACGCACGTGTGCGGTGCGCTCGTGAGAAAAACATGAAGTCGGTGGAATCATGCGGTGACATGCAGCAGATGACAGATGGTAGTTAAAGCAGAGCAGCAGCAGAATTTTTTGGGGACTCTCATTCGACATTCCACACCAGACAATACGAGAGCAGAACTCCCGGGAGATGATAGAGTCAAACTGGAGACTAAGGAGCCCGAAGGCAGAGCGATATTTAGGGAGTCTTTCTCCCTCTTTTCATAACGTCTTGTACTCTGTTTTCAGATTGTTTTCAATGATATATTTCATTATGAACATGAGTTGATTTTCCATCTCGGGAGCTTCAAGCTTTGTTAGTTTATCTGTTAAATTGTTCACTACTCATTGATTGACATCAGAATTAATCGGCGAGATCAAATCTGATGTTAAGTAAATTTGTTCACACCTTACTGTAAAAAAATGTCATAGTTTCAAGTTCAATTGGCAAGGTTGAACTTGATATTAAATTTTTTCAAGCGTTAATGTCATTACAGTTGGAGTTTTATGGCGAGTTTAACTTCGACTGTATTCTTTTTCAAAATTCTAACAGACGATGATCTTTAGAGTGGTGAACTCTAAAAGTCATACTTCTGTTTGATGTTTCTTCTAGCGAGGAAGATATATCAAACAATTTATAGGGTGTGATTCAATTACGTTTAGTGGATAGTTATCCTTTTAATCATCAAGTTTGAAATTCCCGAGAA
Source organism: Viscum album (assembly GCA_963277665.1). Taxonomy (NCBI): domain Eukaryota; kingdom Viridiplantae; phylum Streptophyta; class Magnoliopsida; order Santalales; family Viscaceae; genus Viscum; species Viscum album. The sequence continues at coordinate 1,584,927,107 of OY728129.1, forward strand.
AATTTTTGTTCTTAGCTCCTTGTCTTTGTTGTTTAAAGTAGTTAGCTTAATTTCTTAGTTAATAGTACCTAGTGCAATTTTATTCCCTTTGTAGAAAATTTAGTTTCTTTGTAAAGAATCTCGTTTCCTCCTACTGTTTCTAGATCATCTATTAAAAATAAAAAAAATATAAAAGGTAAAAATATTTTCACTCTCTCCACTGCTGACAACAGTGGAGTATATTTTTCTTAGAACCTTAGACAACTCATCTGCCTTCTTTGTGGATCGACCCTGCACTGTTGTACTAGTGTAGGAGTATAAATGTAATTTTGAGGGACGTGACGACCTCCGGCCGCTTCAAAATTTGGCGCCGTTGCCGGGGAAGGCACGCACCGAGAGTCTAGGGTTTAAAAAAAACACACAAAAAAAAAACACAAAAAAAAAACACAAAAAACTGAATAAAAAAAAACTACTTTGAACTGTATCTTCTACTTTTGTTGTTTTGAAAAGAAAAATATGCTTCATAGAGAACTGTTGTGTGTTTAAGCTCATTAAATTTTGAATTAAAAATGGATGTTAATCAGAATTGGAATCAACCGGGACCTAAATGTGTTTGTTGTGGTGATTATGGACATACTGCTTGGCAGTGTGTCTATAACCAGCCACAACAAGATGTTTACATTGATGAAAATGAACAATGTGAGTTTAGTCCTATCACCCTAGCTAAAATTGAATTAATTGATTCCAAACTAGATGCTAGGGTGGAACAAATTAATAATTGGTTAACTCAATCCCATGAGATTCAACTTAGAGATTCTCAAGAGCGAGATCAAATAATGAAAAGAATAGAAACCATTCTCTTGGAATTGAAACAAAGGGTTAAAGAACAAGAAGTATTTGAAGAAAAGGTAAAAGAAAATGTTTACAAAAGATTTAAAAATCAAGTGGAAGAAGAAAGTGATAATGAAACTGGACAAGAACCCATTCACTTTGAAAAATCTGACTCTGTTAAACTAAATCTGGAAATAACCAAATCTCTAAATAAAGAACACATCATTGAAAATCCAATAAAGAACTTTAATGGAATTGAGTTGGACAATTTTGAAGATGAATTGAAACAGATTGAAAAAGATAGCCCAATTCTTTTCATAATTCCTACACTTGAGAAAAATCACTGTTTTAGAAGCTTTGAGAATGAAGTCACTCGGGTTGAAGATATACTTGAAACTAGAAACTTGAATATTAAAAACTCTTCACCCAATCTTTCTGAAATTCTGAACAATGAGCCTGAAATTGAACTTGGGAACACTTTGGAAGAGAACCTTAAGCTGGATAACATAGAATCTAAATTTTTTGAACCTCAACTGAAAACTTCTCTTCCATGTTTTGAAACTGTAAACCCAATTAATTCTGAAATGATGTTTGATGATGAGAATGAGGGAATAATATTTGAAGAAAGACTAATTGATGAGTTTTCATTTCCTTATTATCATAGTAATCACTTTTCTGAATCAGTGTGCAATGAAATGGAAATCAGTTTTGATCAACTTGAGGAGAATTGTCTTAACATGAACATTTTGGAAAGTGAATTTATTGAAACTGAATTGTACAATTCTTCTCCTGAAATTGAATTACAACACTCAAATGACATGGTTTTAGAAAGTGAGCCTTTTGAACTTGAACTTGAAAGAGAAGTTGAACGCACATTATATGATGGTTGCAGAACTGATTTGATAGAAGTAGTAGATGTTCAATGTGAGTTAACAGATGAGGATCTTTTGGAAGAGATTTATAACATTGTTAGAGATGAACCACTTAGTGATAACATAAATTCTCTTCCTTGTCAGTCACTTCCATCCTCACCTGTGATGGGTGCTGATTATTTTCATGACACTGATATTAGTTCAGAGAGGGAATCCCACCTGAGTTTCAATTTTCATAATTCTGTTCAGAACTTAATTGAATTCCCTCTTGAACCTGCTAATCAGTACTCACCCATGAGCACCCTTGAATGCGAATCTTTTAGTGATGAAGTTGAGAGAGACAACCATGAAAATAATGCTACACCCTTTGAAGCACCTAGTACTATGTTGTCCCTTCATGTGAACTCAAATCTTGATAACTCTGAAACAATTCTGGAAGTGGACAACACTATACCCATTACTGTTAAAGGGTGCTAGTTAGGGATTATTTTAGGCTATGATAATTTAGTTGTTGTTGTATTGAGTCTTGAAGCCCACAATTTTCACTGTTCTGTTAAAAACAATTGGGCCAAACACATGTGGTGGTTCCTATTAAGGAAACCAAATCCACCTAGTGACTACGGTTAGTTGCTAGGTGAGTCTGGCTGGGGACTTTAAACCTAGCGCTGCATGGGAGGCAACCCATGGTTTGTGTTTTGTTAATAAATAAAAAAAATTGTAATTAAATAAAGTCTAACTGAATAATTTAAATTCAGTGCTTCATGGGAGTCAACCCATGCTCTTTCTTTGTTTTTACTTTTGTTCTGTTCTTATTTTACTTTGAATAAAGTGCCGCTTTGTATGCTTATATATGCTCTGTTTTTTCTGGATAATTGTTCCTGGTCTATATACTCTGTGTTTTTAGGAATGCTGCTTCTGTCATCTAAGGAGTGGAATTCCCATGGTCATTTTTGGACAAGAGCTTAGTCAGGGAAGTACTTCAACTTGCTGCACTTATTTTTATGATCCTGTTTTTGTAAATAGAATTCTACTTGCTTAAAATTCTGCTTGTATTATAAGATTTTTCTACATGTCGTGTAACTAATGAATTAAAAATCTTCTTGAGCTTCCATGCTTTAAAAAAAAATTGAATTTCACTATTGTGATAAAACCTTTTCACTGCATGAAACTAAGTGTGGGGGGGGGAGTACATGCTGGTCATTTGAATCTGCTTGTTTCGTTGAGGTGTTTAGCATGAACTTTGTCTACTATATTGAACATATTATTAAACTTTTTGTTTAACATGCTTACACCTAGTTAAATGCACACTTACACATTATATACTTCCTTTGTGCTTTAATGAAAATCTTTTTCACTGGACTGAATTTTAAAGCATGGGTGTACCTGTCAATGAACCTGCTGATTATTTATTCATTGTGGCAAACAACACTATTTTGAACTTCATTGGGACCCTTTATACATGTCATATATCTACTTAATTGAAAATATGTTTTGAACTATAATTGCTTAATTGTTTTCTTCCATATTTAGAAGTCAACTTTGGGGACAAAGTTGGGTTTTAAGTGTGGGGGAGGGGGTCAATTCTTGACTGTGCTAAACTGTGTTTAATTGTAATGCTCATCAATTCCCACTGCTTTTAAACTTTTTTTCAAAAAAATGGTCAAAATTTTTCAATTTTTTTTTCACAATTTTAGGGTTTACACTGCACTCAAATGAGTCTTTCCTTAGGATGGTGCTTGATTGGAAGTTGAGTCTTGCTTTGAGTCTGAAATGAGTGTTAGTGGATGATTGCTGAGTGGAACTGTTTAGTGGTTTAACGAATTTTGTTTAGGAACTTCTTTTGAGAGTGTTATGGGAAACCTTTTAGTGGATTTAAGATCATAATTTTAGGTACTGGAAGTTTGACTTTTATCCGAGGAGCTTTTTCATTCTTTTAATTTATAAAAATGATCATTTTTATTGAGTCAATGTAAATGGTTTTTATATAAATCCTTTGTGACTGGAGTAATACTGGGCATCTGGGATCCCACAGTGAATCTCTGAGACCTTAGATGCTGGGTGCGTTTCTGTTTACTATAATCCCTCTGTACACTCTGAATAAGTGCATTGCATAGTGATTGGCACAAATTACATGGTTTGGGAAAAATAAATAAAGTGTCTAAGGTCAAAAATGAATTCATTAAGGTGAGGGGAATGATGAACTCCAGATGAATAAGGGGACAACTGGTTTATATGAGAGCCATTTGGGTTGTATCAATAAAGTGATTTCAACAAAAAATATCTATGTTTTAATTTTGGAACCAAGGGGATTAGTCAAAGTACAAAGTTCCTTTTGTTAAGATTTTAATTCCGCATTTCATTTTACCTTTTATCACTCTTGAATTTAGAAATTGAGCTTGAATTGAAGTGATTCACTAGGCAGAGTCATATATGAAGCAGGACACCTTCATTTATGGATGATTCATGGTTTACTTGAGTTCCCTTTGAGTAGTGGTTCTAGGCGAGACTTTATTTGAGGTATGTGTTCAATAGCCTAAGAACACTTTTTGAGTCCTCTGTTGAAACTTCTCTGAACATTGCTGATTTGTATAATTCACATATTTTCAAAGATGATAAAACATGGGATTGTTTGAGGACAAACAATGTTTAAGTGTGGGGGAATTTGATGTGGCCTTATTTTTACTCAGTTTGCCACATATTTTTATTACATTTTATACAATTTATTTAATTATTTTAACACTTTTTAATAAATAAATGCACTTTTGTATTTTTATAAATAAATTTGTCAATTATTCACTTTTTATAACATTTTATGTAATTTTGGACCTTAAATTAATTGATTTATTCTTTATGTGTTTTTAATATAACTAATTTTCAATTTGTTTAGTTAAAAGTTTATTTGTTTATTTTATTTTATTTATTATTATTATTAATCATTGAGTTTGCTAATTAATTTAATTTTAATTTTTAAAGTTATCTACAACTTAGCTTAGCTACCGATAGCAGCTTACCGGTACACTCTATCGGTGACTCTGCCTCTATCGGTGACTCTGCCTCTATCGGTCACCGACCCTTCACGACATCTATCGGTAGCTGCACCTCACCGATACTGGTGCTGCCCATCCTCACTGATAGACAGTAGCCTTTCCTAACAAATAATCTCCTTCTATCGGTAGCTACTGATATGCCTTTATGATTTCCTCACCTTTACCTTCTTTTTCCTCACCGATTTATTTTAGCTACCGATACCGCCTTACTTCAACCTCACCGATACCCAAAATCATCACCGATGACCACCTCACTATTATACTGCCATATTTTCTCACCGATACAGCCCCGCTCATCCTCACCGATGCGTCCTCCCTCACCGATACACCTATGCCTCCCACCTTTCGACAGCTCCACCACCGTCCGCCTCTCCTGTTGTTCGCGAGTCAGCCGAAGCCAACCTCCTTCCACACTGAACCCTTGCCGCGGCCTGAGTCTTCATCACCCGAACTCCCGGCCAGACCTTTCGCACCGCCCCGGCTTCTCCCTTCACGTCGGCGAACCCGCCTCCTGTCCGTCGCTGCTTGAAGAGAGACCGGGTATATTTGAAGAAGGGCGTCATACCACCTACTGATGGCGTACCGCCACTGGAAATGTGTCGCAGGAGCAGGAGAGGCCTCCCCCTGTTGTGCTGCTACTCTTTGCCGCTATGACCTGGTGATGCACTGCAAGCAGAGGAGGTCCCCGCTGGTTCGAGACCACTGCTTCTGGAGGAGTTGGATCGCACTACACTAGAGGGGCGCCATGCTATAGTTGTTCTGTCTCACCACCTGAGGAGTGCCAAGCCGCAGGGTAGCCGTTGTTCTTCGGGAGGAAGAGTGAGGTCGCACCGCTGTTGGTGAATCCTGAAGCCTCTGCACCTCATGCTGTCGTCGCTGGATTTAGGGAAGCTGGATCATTTGATGAAGCTGATGTGGAGGATAAGGGCAGGAGGACCAGTTGGTTTTGAGGAAGAAGAAGACCTCCCCCACCCTTACTGCGCCAATCTTGGAGAAGAGGAGAGTCGCGCCGCACCTTGGTCGAGTCCGTTGGAGATGAGCCGCCACATCCCATGCAGTGCTGTTGTTCACTGCCGCGAGTTGGAAGGAGGAGATCGTTGTTGAGAAGGCGCTGCCATCGGTGTGGAGAAGAAGCTGCACCAGACCTCCCCCTCTCTGCTGTGTGCCGTGGAGAGATGGGGGAGGAAGAAAACTATAGATAAAAAAATATAATAATAATAAATCAATAAAAAATATAATAATAAAAGTATAATAAAGTAAAGTATAAAGAAGAAGACAAAAAAATAAAGTAAGGTTGATGTTAGGGTTAACTTTAATAAGTCAAAAGTATAAAGTTGATTTTATTTAAAAGATTTAAAAATAATTAAAAATTTAAAGCTAAGTTAAATTATAAATTAAAATATAAAACTTAATTAATAATAAATGATAATAATAAATTAATTCAGTTTTTATATAATAATTTTAGGTAATTATAATTAACTATAAAATATACTTACTAATTTAAGAAATATTTAAAACTTAAGTATTAATATTAATTACTTAATTTAAATTAACTAAATAATATATTAATTTAGCAATTTAATTTATTTAATAGTAATAATTAAATTATCAATACAATCTTAAATATTATCTTATTTATTTATTTATGTTGACAATTTTTAATAACTTAGTTAAAAATAATTAAATTAATAACTTACTAATTATTTTATTAACTTAATTAAATCAATAACTTTTTAATAATTTATGTAATACCATAGTAATATTAAATTGGTAGTTTTATAAATAATATAAAAGTAGATAATATTTATCATTTAAGATATTTATTATTTAACTCTAAATATGTATTATAATAGTAAACATAAAATAATTACTATAACTTTTTAATTGCTCTTGTTAAGTTTTAATTATTTCATTTTGTATTTATCATGTGCAGGTTCATTACAAAGTCGAAAGTACATCCATGTTCATCCAACTAACTCATCCGGAGTTAGTTAGGAGGGAAAAGCTCACGTGACATGCTTGTCGCGAAAAAAAACGCACGTGTGCGGTGCGCTCGTGAGAAAAACATGAAGTCGGTGGAATCATGCGGTGACATGCAGCAGATGACAGATGGTAGTTAAAGCAGAGCAGCAGCAGAATTTTTTGGGGACTCTCATTCGACATTCCACACCAGACAATACGAGAGCAGAACTCCCGGGAGATGATAGAGTCAAACTGGAGACTAAGGAGCCCGAAGGCAGAGCGATATTTAGGGAGTCTTTCTCCCTCTTTTCTTAACGTCTTGTACTCTGTTTTCAGATTGTTTTCAATGATATATTTCATTATGATCATGAGTTGATTTTCCATCTCGGGATCTTCAAGCTTTGTTGGTTTATCTGTTAAATTTTTCACTACTCATTGATTGACATCAGAATTAATCGGCGAGATCAACTCTGATGTTAAGTAAATTTGTTCACACCTTACTGTAAAAAAATTTCATAGTTTCAAGTTCAATTGGCGAGGTTGAACTTGATCTTCAATTTGTTCAAGCGTTAATGTCATTACAGTTGGAGTTTTATGGCGAGTTTAACTTCGACTGTATTCTTTTTCAAAATTCTAACAGACGATGATCTTTAGAGTGGCGAACTCTAAAAGTCATACTTCTGTTTGATGTTTCTTCTGGCGAGGAAGATATATCAAACAATTTCTAGGGTGTGATTCAATTAAGTTTAGTGGATAGTTATCCTTTTAATCATCATGTTTGGAATTCCCGAGAAAATTTTTGTTCTTAGCTCCTTGTCTTTGCTGTTTAAAGTAGTTAGCTTAATTTCTTAGTTAACAGTACCTAGTGCAATTTTATTCCCTTTGTAGAAAATTTAGTTTCTTTGTAAAGAATCTCATTTCCTCCTACTGTTTCTAGCTCATCTATTAAAAATAAAAAAAATATAAAAGGTAAAAATATTTTCACTCTCTCCACTGCTGACAACAGTGGAATATATTTTTCTTAGAACCTTAGACAACTCATCTGCCTTCTCTGTGGATCGACCCTGCACTGCTGTACTAGTGTAGGAGTATAAATGTAATTTTGAGGGACGTGACGACCTCCGGCCGCTTCATTAACCGCCCAATTAGATGGTGCGTTAAGAATTTAAGAAAACACGTCAGTTGACTTTCATTTAATAGGGGTTTTCGCGGGTGCGTTACTTAGCGGAAAGAAACGATGGGGCTCGTGCGGGACCCACCCCACAAATATCCTACCAAATGGGTAGGATATTTTGGAGTGCACCCTATCCATTTCAACTGAGCTTAAATAGCATAAAGTGGTCTTTAAGCGGCTTTAAGTGAAATAAAAATAAAATTGTCGCACAACTTTATTTTATTTCATAACTTAAAACCCAATAATTAAAAACCACAACCAAGAAAACACAACTCCAGAAGAGGCGTTTCTAAGCAAATACCGGCGCTGCGATTCCATCGGTGCCCTCGGAATTCGATTCCGGGCACCGGTTCAAAATTTAGAAAAACCCGCTTGTCCGTTCACTGAACGTACCCGAGCCAAACTTTGGAAAATGATTCCGGGCACACCGGGCCTCGGAATCAGGTGCCGTCAGAAGCTGTGTTCTTGTAAAATTCCAAAGAAAATTAAGAAAAAAATTTCCTTGAAATTTACGGGTCTTTACACAATAGATCGTTGGTGGATGCATGCTATAAACCCACAATAGCTAAGCCACCATAATCTTCTCCCAATGACCCTCTAAGACCTTCAACCCCATTACAATCCTAATAACCCATCCCAAACATTCCTCTTATGATTATTTAACTCTTATAATTCAATTTTGAATTCTAGTTCAAATTTCAACCCATATACTAATTCATAAATTAGAATTAATTCTAAAATTCTCGAACCAGTAAAAACATCGGATCTTAAAATATCCATATTATAAAAATTATCATCCATGAGAAGTTTCATTGGTAATCCATTTGTGTATCTCAACATATTTTAGTCATCCATTCTTAATCAACCAGCTGCGTTTCAACTCAAAATGCTACCCCCACTTCAAAAGAACCATCTCAAAATTAAGGAACTAAACCTAAACGACTATGATATAATGATTTTCATCATTAATGAAAACCTATATGGTTCTTTCCTAGGCCCATCCACCTTGAGACAACAATCACATCTCTATAAAAGACCTTCTCTAGCTCATGATTTATCTCATAACTTCCAATTCCAATTATTTAGAACTTTTTCCATTGGAATTTCTTCTTATAAATATCTACATGAATTACAATAATGGGATTGACATAGTTCCCAAATCATAGCACCTAAACACACTTGAAAACACCTAAAAACACCAATTTCACCCCTCGTTCTCAATTCTAAGACCGAAACAAAAGGTCTCCCTATCTATACATGAGGTCCCTGGACATTCCAAAATTATATGTGAAGACCCAAATTTTTACTAAAACATACTCATCATATAAAACATGACATAATCAATGTTTATTTTTTCCCAATTCATTCCATATCAAGTGAAAATATAGGTTGGACCTCATTCGGATGACCTATCTCAAAGTTGCTCAAATTTTTCCACTAAAGCACTTCCAAATTACATGATCATGATGAATTTATCCCTAGAGGAAAGTAGTGATTGTTTTAATACACCCACCAAAATCTACACCTGACCTATGGTGACATTCCTAGGTTAGATCCTCAACCAGCCAAAACCATTTTTGTGTCCTACCACACGTGTCGATGCACCATTAATCCAAGATCCCTCAAATCACCTTGATTCTTTCTCAAACCTGAAGCTAACACTTGATCTTGATTCTCTATCCCATATAATTCCACATGTGTAATTATTTTAGGAATCCAAAAATGAATCAAATTCTTGAACATAGTCATTAGAATTCCAAAATGATCAACCAACGAATGATTCCACATTTCCACACCTATTTAGTATGAGGGTCATGTCACTCTTGACTGACATCACACTATCAACAATAGAAGTCTCCTTTTAATTACACTATTGAACCAAAATCCCAAGTAATAATGAGGATCACACCTTCAAATAACCAATAGTGCACCTCCCCACCATATGTCATCTCTTAAACCACTCATCGAGTCCTCCCCTCAAAAGGATCCATAACCAAACATGATTTCTGGTTCTCTCAAGACACACTTTTAAAATTATTATACTATTATGACTATAATAAACTCATAAAATTACGTCAAACTTCACCCCACTGATGGTTGTCACCAGTTCAAAACTCCATGGCTCCATGTTTATGCAATTGATGATGTTTGATATGGTTTAAGAGTAATGGGTTCAAACTCTTATAAAACTAGATATATCTAATCCAAATCACACTTCCATGAGTCGTAAATTAGAAAAATTAGTCTTAAGATCCTAACCATGGACTATATTCCTCAATTATTTCAATCCCACTAAGAAAAGAGCACCCTTGATACTCCTCTTCAAAATTAGAAACATCACTTATTCCATAGCTCACTGTATGGTGCCTTCATATATATATCATTTCCAAAACCACAAGCATCTTCCATGCATCCACCATGATTCTATTGTGCATCCTCAATAGTAGGTTCAGACACCCAAAAATTCATTCCATTGATTCTAATATCAAAACCAAGACACTATAGGTTCCTCACATCCTAATAAATCTAGGGAATCCCCATGCTTATATCACACATTAAATTGCACCTACATGCATCAATATAAAAACACAAATAACTCTCCCATGATTACTCCCTCAAAGGAACCTGTAAACCTATAATAACCCCTCTCATGAGTTCCTATCACATCAAGAAAAACTCACTGACTACCTTAGAACTAATTTTTATCCCAAGGGTCTCTAGGTCCACCCACTTATCACAAGATAAAACTCAAAAGGGCCACATATCCCCATGTGTCATCCACAAAACCATCTCAAAATTATCATGAAACCCCATTCCAAAAACCTTCTAAATGGTCTCCCTAATATGAAAACATCGTATACCACCTGAAGAGCCTAAAAAGGCACTGATTCTCATTGATCATCCATATGTAGGACTGCCCCTTGGGAATAACAATATTAGGACGATACCCCATGACATCGTTTGGGACGATCCTTTTCAAGGAACAATAGTAATGAGGGTTGGTTAAACAGAATTTTATTCCAATAAATATTGGATGATACTATATAGGTTATTACTGGAACTTTAAATAACCAAACCTATACAACTATTACCCCTAATGGGTTCATCTCGAAGTTATAAAATTCATACAATGACACCTAAATATATTTACTCATCCCTTACTAAAAGAACCATACCACCATAATCATAATTGATCCTCTCACTATAAGATCCATAAAACCTTCCATTAGAAGAAAATAATATAAAATAAATCCTAAATGAGTATAGTTATACCAAGTAATTATACAATAAAACATGATATAATAAGTTTTTGACACTTTAAACAGTTCATCCTCAGTCTTCAGTAAAAATAATCACACTAGTAGGTACCTACATGTCAGGTGAATCATACATTCTGATAATCATTAATAAAAAAAGACTCTTTCCTCTATGAGATAAGAGGAAAATCCAATAATTAGTCTTTTTCCAATAGTTTAAGTTTAAAAAATATAATGAATCATTAACCATAAATCTCAAACATCATGTGCCAAATTCTAGGTGAAAATAAAAAAAACCATAATAGCACATGATAAGAACATTAATATCATACCCATAGTAACCTAAACTTCCAATAGGAAAGGTGTTTGTAATGTTCTGGTCTATGTTCCATCACAAGATATAAAACATTCCTATATCACGATATACTAAATCCTAATACAAAAATAAAAAATAAAAAATATGCTATGATACCACTTTTTAATGCCCCAACCAATCTAACTCTAAACAGTAACCATAATGGCTTGCCACATGACCTTAGGCAGACCTCTATAAATGTTAGAGGCTTCCTACTAGAAATGATTTTCTAAGGAGGTAATGTGGGAAGGCTAAAACCCCTAGACCAGAGCGTGTAATAGAATATAAAAGAACTAAATACCATCAATCAAAATGAACTAAAAGTGGAATCAATAAATATAAATAAGACTAATAATAAATGAAATGTAGTAAAGGCTCAAACAACCATACCAAACATCCATAAACCTCTCCCTAGGATGATCACATATACAGAAAAATAATAAAAATTAAATAAAATACAATGTGGATCCACTGATACTCTGAGCCATACCTCATCCCGATCTCCAATCTCATCTTTGTCGTCTTTCTAGACCATTCTATCCCAAAAACTACCCAAAATTATGCCTATAATAGTCATGTGAGATTTTATTTGGTACTCGTGTAGAGACCCGAAGCTTAACGTACATGGAAATTACATTAATTTTGCGGAATACTTAATACATAACAAAAACAGACACCAAAGGACCGTAATAGTTTAGTGTCATTGGAAACTCGGAATGCAATCTTCTAATCGTGGTGAAATATCTTCAACATCTCCCATAAAATCTTCCCCTTTATTTTTCTTACCTAAAACCTTTCTCTATATCCTGGGGAAAATAAAACATATAAAGGGTGAGCTCAAATGATCAGTAAGGGTAATCATGGATAAAATAAAACAAACCATATACATTTGAACATAAAAACATGAACGTAATGTTTAACCATAAAAATCTTGAGCAATGACATAAAACATGGAAGTACGCAAGGCATAGATCATAAAGAAACATTAAGCATGATAAAATAGCATGGGAGTAAAACATGTAATTGTGGAAACCATTAAGCACATGATATGATTTCCATATTAGCCAAGGCATTGCTGCCAAGACCATCTTAGTGGACAAAGTCCCTTTCTGAATCGAGTTCACTCCTCATTCCAGTCCTGTATTACTGAACCGGTTTAACTTACCGTTCCAACCATGTATATCTCATGAGATATAAAATCTTTACCCAATGCATTGGAGGGAGATATAGGTCCCACCCATCTCATAGTGAAATCATTCTTACTTGTGCCACAAAATAAACTTAAAACATTCATCATAACCCAAAGAATAAAATGGGTTTCATAAACATCATCCCATAATTTCATAATCCATATAAAAAAAATGGACATTTCATCATAAAAAGTGAACCATGTAAATCATAGAGACATTAAACTTGAAACATACACATATCAAATAATGTCATCTTAAATGGAAAATGGTTTTGATAAAACATTTGAAATGAATTCTTGAGGAAAATATCATTTCTTCGTCAAAATCATTTTCTTTTCAAAAAATGCCATGAACTTTTAAAATAAAAGTATTTTGTTGAAAATAGTCATAAAATCATGTAGAGTAATATTCATGAAAATTAGGCATTATGAAACCGTAAAAATCTGTTCACACCGTATAATTTAAAAATAACATTCTCCTCGTATTTTTGTCGGAAAAGTCAAAAAAGTACCTCGTAACGTAAATAAGGGAAAGATTCCATACATAACATGTAGTAAAAGTCAAAAATGGGAAAAAAGGACTTTATAAATACATGAAAACACTTTTATAAAACATGGACATGATATAAATAGCCCCAGTAAATACTTACGAATAAGAAATCTCAGATAAAAATGAGATTTGCAAAATTAACCCTTACCTTAGGTCCGATTTGCTTAATAAGTGTCCCAACCTCCTGTATAATGATTTAAATAATGTTATTGACTTATTACATAATCATATTCATTGTTATGATATCATATATGGTTCACTTATGACTTTATATTACCCATTCTTTTGTAAATTCCATGTTAAAGAGTGTTTTGGGTAAAACCGTTTCATTTGTTGTCCGTGTTTTGACTTGTAATTATTCATATGATTACTTAGATCATGATTACTTAATTACAGAATATAAAACATGATTTATATAAAATATATATTCAGAATATACATATATATAATAGATTTATAAATAAAAATAAATACACCGTTCATGGAGACGGTGGGCCGTACGTACGCATGAACGTTGTTTTCATTTCCTTATTGAGTTGAATGGAATTAAGTAGATGAAATACATATATATATATACATAAATCCAGTATCTTTATAATGTAATATATTTCATTATTATTTCTTATATATACTTTATAATCATTCTTAAATGGTTAACATGGAGAATGAATCTCATCGCGTCGTGGAGACGGTAGTCCGTACGTACGCACGAGCGATGATATCGTTCCCATAATTATTGAATTGAATTGGATAGGATGATACAATATATCATAATCAGTATGATGTTATAATAACTGTGTATAGTTATTCTTTACACAATTATACCCATCCAAGTAAGGTGGTTTTGGAAAAACAAATTACACCACAGCGTGGAGACGGTATTCCGTACGTATGCACGCACGGTGATTTCGTTTTCTGTAGGATGGATAGATGGTGAAATAGGGTTGTTTCATACTTATAATAACATATCAGTATATGAGTGATACTGATGTTATTATTTCATAATGAAACAACTAAAGAAGAAGAAGTATAAGAAGAAATAAAGTTGAAAGAATCGGTAACAGACATTACCTCTTCTTTGAAGCGCCTCTTTGAGACCTCCACTTAGGGCACTAAAATTGGTCTTTGAAGAAGACCAGGACCTCTAGGATATTTCTAGGGAAGTGGAGAAGATAATGTTTCAGGTTTTGTCCGATCTTGAAGGCTCAAAGTGGTGTGAAGAAGAGAGGGAGGAGGTGCCCTTTTATAAAGGAGGAGAGGGGCACCTTTGGAATAACTAAAATTATTATTTTATTATAAAGCCAAATTCGGTTTTAAATAGCTCCAAATTGATTTATTTCGAAGATAAGGTGGGGATGGGTAGAAATACTCTAATCCAATAGAATTTAGACAAGTTTAGGTTCCTATTTTAACCTTATCATTTAGATTTAACATTAAGTTAGATAATTTTACTTTTACCGTGTCTTTTTGTGTTCTTACACTATAAGGTTACTAAACTTACTAAAATAAGCCAAACGAACCCCAAATTGTTTATTATTAATATATATAACCTTATATAAGTCATTTGTCCTAACCTTATATTTTTAGGAATAAAATAACAATTAATAATATAATATTTGTTTTAAAAACTATTTTATGTCAATTTTGACACTATTTAGTAATTGATTTTTGTGAAAATCATAACAGAATTATTAGTTCAAAAAACGTTAATTAAATCAATACTAACATTTCATATTAACTTAGAAAATTCGTGGAATTCATAAAAAGTCTCAAATTACATTTATTTGGGTATTTATAACATCAATTATGTCAATATTTCATTAATAAGATAATTACTGCATCATCTTTGTGTCATAAATAAATTAAATTATTTAATGTCTAAAAATTACAAATAAAATACTATTATGTAGAAAATCTTTTTATATTTCTAATTAATATTTATAGTAGAATTTATATTATGTATAACCCTATATTAAAAATGTTATACTTATTAAACTTTGATTTTAACTATTTTAACCCTTCTTTAAATAAATTAATAATAAATGTCCTAATCTAATCCAAGTGGGCCTAAATGGTTATATTTTATTTCTAAGGTTGTTTTTGGTCGAATTACACTTATCCAATAGAATTAGGACATGTGTTAGGGTAATAATAATAACATTTTTACCCTTAATTACCCTATTTACTTTTAACCGTGGTAAATAAAAGTAAAAAGTTACTTTTCACCAAAAATTATTTTCACCTCATTGAACCTAATTTTAATTACTGACATCAACCGTGTCTCTTGGATTTTTGAAATTCCACTCACAGAAGCGGTAAAATTAAGTTTTATGAAAAAATCAGTTTTTTAACTACCACTTAGTGGTTTCACTATTCATCAAAAACTGAAAGTTTCCAGAAAAATACCAAAAATTAGGCGTAAGCTATATTTGATATTATGAACTGAAAAATGATATCAATTTTACTAAATTCAGAACATATCAGCTGCATTACTTAATTTAAAAATTAATTCCCGTCGTCAAATAGCGTGTTCTTAAGAGATAATAACTATCAAAAGATTGACACTTGTTTATGTCTGGTTTAAATGTGAAATTACATCCAATGACCAATATTGTATTAAATTGTAAAAATATATTCTAAATATACTTTAAAACCACTCAAATTAATAATTTATCACTATTAATTATTTCGATTAAAAAGGTTGTTTTTAATTAAAATTTAGTAAGTTTCACTATTCATCAGAAAATGAAAGTTATCCGAAAAGTACCAAAATTTCACCCTAAGCTAATTTCGATATTCCGAATCCAAAAATGAAGTCCATTTTGAAAAATAAAATTTACAAAATTTCAACAAGTGTTTATTACTATTCATAACGACTCGTTTTAATAATAGCATATCATTGTTTAGTGAAACTCGGTATTGCGTACTACACACGCTATCGAGGAAGGTCGCGATTGCGTGTAATGAAAGGAAAGTCAAGGATGTGTGTTGTGAAAGCTCCTTTTGGTGTAGCGTACAACACAAGACATTAATAAAATTAAAAAGAATATTTTTCATAAAATCTCGGGGTGTTACATTCTACCCCCCTTAAAATGAATTTCGCCCTCGAAATTCGTCGGGGTTATAAATGGTTTACTACTCAAAAGTTTCTTTAATAGAAACCCACATCGTAAAAAGGAATACCAAAACCAATCTTTAAAAACAAAAGTATGAAACGTAACAGTTACCCAAATAAACTATTCACTGGGTTTCCACATAGGTGAAAATATGGAAATGGAAGATAAATCTAGCCATCATGTTCTTATAGAGAGTGGTTGAGAACATGGCTATGGAAAAGCCAGAAATCACAAATCCATAGATTTGTGATGATCTATGGTACCATCTGATTCATCAGATATAAGGGCACTAGGACAACATTTTTGTTTTTCAAGATCATTTCCCTAAAGTTGATGAAATTGGAATTAGAAGAAACACTTTCATGATTTTGGTATAGTCTCACCGTTGGTCGTTCTTTGGACAATTTCCACTTCATCTCTTAAATAAATGAATTTGAATTTGTCATTCATGATGTGTTAGCAGATCATGTGATAGAATGATGGGTCATTCCATCTGTCTCAAACAAAAGGTTAGAAAAGTTATCAAAACTTACATAAGTCCATCTATAGTGAGATTAATCATATATGGTTTCTAAAATGGACTTATAATTCATATATCATACTGATTAATATAATAAAACTAGTTTCTACTAAACAGGGACTTCCTGTTGGCCAGTGGTAGGCGATAAAGGCCAGTCGCACTTCGGTTGTGGGTTCGATTCCCACAGCCATGTCCGACGCGATGGGCTGTCGCCCATCCTGGAGGTTGTCCTTTTTCTAAAACTACATTACTATAACATCCCATAAATAATATCGAAAAAATGTTCTATCCTTAAATAATACTAACTTATGTCCAACATAATCCATTCCAATATTTAGGCTTATCTAAAATACTTCGGTCCAAGCTCATAGTATAAAGAAAACTATTACTTGAAATGTCATCAACCAAGCATGTGAATACCATCATTTATCCCCCATATATCTTGTTGGTCACATTCCAATCATGTGAATACCTTAATCGTGTATTCTCTTGAAAAAGGAATACCCATTAAACCTTAGTGAAAACATGAATGTTGTCAAAAGTTAACTCTTTCCACATACCAAAATCCAAAAAATTCTATATACTCAAACCATGATATAACCTTCTCCTTATATCAGTCATGAGCTCATGAATACTATCAAACATTCAATTTTCTCCTTATCCCTTCATTATGCGCATATCATCTATATTCCAAAAATATCTGAATAACCTTTAATGGATACTGGTACCATTAATCACACACTTTCAAAACTCAAGGAAAGACAATAGTGTAACAATCCTTAGATGTCTCTTTATTCCATAGTACCATGAGATTACTTATACAACATTACACTTGATAAACATGTAATCATTCCACTACCTTCTTAAACAATTGACCGAGCTTCAACAATTCTTTCATCTCACATATCATTTATAGTCTCTTCATCATCATCAACATAAATACTACCCATACGGCCATACTGATTCTCTTCATGAGACTTTCCCTTAGGGCATTGGTTTGCATAATGCACGTACATTCCACATTTAAAACATTTAACCATTGTTGATGTCGTAGCAATACCATTATCCTCCTCCATGGTGTTAACTGAACCTTTTCCTTTGCACTTACTGGCTTTGCGTCCTTCTTTTCCACACCCAAAGCATCTTCCAGTTCCCTTGAAACAATCTCCTTGATGCCTCTTCCCACATGGTTTACATGAGGGAAATTGAACTTTCTTTCCTCTATGATCATCATGAAACTCCATCTTTCTCTTATTATCTGAGTCAGGAAACTTACCAAAGTTGAGATTATTGATCATATTATGATATTGCTGATTATGCATAATAACGATGTTTGGACTTCCAAATCCCATTTCATTTGGTTTCTCATGAAGAATATCATTCCATTGTCCGTCATATCCTCCATTATCATGAATCTTCCTGTTTCCATCCATTTTCTAAAACCCAAAAAGAATAGTGTGAGAGGAAAAAATCATGCTAGGGAAAACAACATAGTAAAGGTGGAGAAACCTCAATATCTAACATCTTAGGTTAAATTCTAATATCGTTACCGTAGTTCTAGGACTATATCCTATACGTATACTTATCCTTAGGGACATCCCTAGACATACCTTAGAAATATCTCTAGGGATCTCACTAACATTTTCTTATCCTAGTTTCCAAAGGTTGACTAAAACTTTCCTCTAATACCAACTATAGAGACCCGAAGCTTAACGTACATGGAAATTACATTACTTTTGTGGAATACTTAATACATAACAAAAACAGACACCAAAGTACCATAATAGTTTAGTGTCTTTGGAAACTCGTAACGTAATCTTCAAATCGTGGTGAAATATCTTCAACATCTCCCATAAAATCTTCCCCTTTCATTTTCTTACCTAAAACCTTTCTCTATATCCTGGGGAAAATAAAACATATAAAGGGTGAGCTCAAATTCTCAGTAAGGGTAAGAATGGATAAAATAAAACAAACCATATACATTTGAACATAAAAACATGAACGTAATGTTTAAACATCAAAATATTGAGCAATAACATAAAACATGGAAGTACGCAAGGCATAGATCATAAAGAAACATTAATCATGATAAAATAGCATGGGAGTAAAACATGTAATTGTGGCAACCATTAATCACATGATATGATTTCCATATTAGCCAAGGCATTGCTGCCAAGACCATCTTAGTGGACAAAGTCCCTTTCTGAATCGAGTTCACTCCTCGTTCCAGTCCCGTATTACTGAACCGGTTTAACTTACCGTTCCAGCCATGTCTATCTCATGAGATATAAAATCTTTACCCAATGCATTGGAGGGAGATATAGGTCCCACCCATCTCATAGTGAAATCATTCTTACTTGTGCCACAAAATAAACTTAAAACATTCATCATAACCCAAAGAATAAAATGGGTTTCATAAACATCATCCCATCATTTCATAATCCATATAAAAGAAATGGATATCATTTCATGATAAAAAATGTGAAACCATGTAAATCATAGAGACATCAAACTTGAAACATACACATATCAAATAATGTCATCTTAGATGGAAAATGGTTTTGATAAAACATTTGAAATAAATTCTTGAGGAAAATATCCTTTCTTCGTCAAAATCATTTTATTTTCTAAAAATGCCATGAACTTTTAAAATAAAATTATTTTGTTGAAAATATTCATAAAATCATGTAGAGTAAGATTCATGAAAATGAGTCATTATGAAACCGTAAAAATCCGTTCACGCCGTATAAGTTAAAAATAACATTCTCCTTATACTTTTGTCAGAAAAGTCAAAAAAGTACCTCGTAACGTAAATAAGAGAAAGATTCCATACATAACATGTAGTAAAAGTTAAAAATGGGTAAAAAGGACTTTATAAATACAAGAAAACACTTTTATAAAACATGGAAATGATATAAATAGCCCTAGTAAATACTTACGAATAAGCAATCTCGGATAAAAATGAGATTTGCAAAATTATCCCTTACCTTAGGTCCGATTTACTTCATAAGTGTCCTAACCTCTTGTATAATGATTTAAATAATGTTATTGACTTATTACATAATCATATTCATTGTTATGATATCATATATGGTTCAATTATGACTTTATATTACCCATTCTTTTGTAAATTCCATGTTAAAGAGTGTTTTGGGTAAAATCGTTTCATTTGTTGTCCGTGTTTTGACTTGTAATTATTCATATGATTACTTAGATCATTATTACTTAATTACAGAATATAAAACATGATTTATATATAATATATATTAAGAATATACATATATATAATAGATTTATAAATGGAAAGAAATACACCGTTCATGGAGACGGTAGGCCGTACGTACTCATGAACGCTGTTTTCGTTTCCTTATTGAGTTGAATGGAATTAAGTAGATGAAATACATATATATATATACATAAATCCAGTATCTTTATAATGTCATATATTTCATCATTATTTCTTATATATAGTTTATAATCATTCTTAAATGGTTAACATGGAGAATGAATCTCATCGCGTCGTGGAGACGGTAGTCCGTATGTACGCACGAGCGATGATATCATTTCCCATAATTATTGAATTGAATTGGATAGGATGATACAATATATCATAATCAGTATGATGTTATAATTACTGTTTATAGTTATTCTTTACACCATTATACCCATCCAAGTAAGGTGGTGTTGGAAAAACAAATTACACCACGGCGTGAAGACGATATTCCGTACGTACGCACGCGCGGTGATTTCGTTTTCCGTAGGATGGATAGATGGTGAAATAGGGTTGTTTCATACTTATGATAACATATCAGTATATGAGTGATACTGATTTTATTATTTCATAATGAAACAACTTAAGAAGAATAAGTAGAAGAAGAAATAAAGTTGAAAGAATCGGTAACGGTCATTACCTCTTCTTTGAAGCGCCTATTTGAGACCTCCACTTAGGGCACTAAAATTGGTCTTTGAAGAAAACCAGGACCTCTAGGATGTTTCTAGGGAAGTGGAGAAGAGAATTTGGCAGGGGTTGGATGATCTTGAAGGCTCAAAGTGGTGTGAAGAAGAGAGGGAGGAGGTGCCCTTTTATAAAGGAGGAGAGGGGCACCTTTGGAATAACAAAAAATATTATTTTATTATAAAGCCAAATTCGGTTTTAAATATCTCCAAATTGATTTATTTCTAAGCTAAGGTGGGGATGGGTCTAAATACTCTCATTCCATATAATTTAGACAAGTTTAGGTTCCTATTTTAACCTTATCATTTAGATTTAACATTAAGTTAGATAATTTTACTTTTACCGTGTCTTTTTTGTGTTATTACACTATAAGGTTAATAAACTTACTAAAAGAAGCCAAACGAACCCCAATTTGTTTATTATTAATATATATAACCTTATCTAAGTCATTTGGATGAACCTTATATTTTTAGGAATAAAATAACAATTAATAATATAATATTTGTTTTAAAAACTATTTTATGTCAATTTTGACACTATTTAGTAATTGATTTTTGTGAAAATCATAACAGAATGATATTTGAAAAACGTTAATTAAATCAATACTAACATGTCATATTAACCTATAAAATTAGTGGAATTCATAAAAAGTCTCAAATTACATTTATTTGGGTATTTATAACATCAATTATGTCAATATTTCATTAATAAGATAATTACTGCATCATCATTGTGTCATAAATAAATTAGATTATTTAATATCTAAAAATTACAAATAAAATACTATTATGTAGGAAATATTTTTATCTTTCTAATGAATATTTATAGTCGAATTTATATTAGTTATAACCCTATATTAAAAATGATATACTTATTAAAATTTGATTTTAACTATTTTAACCCTTCTTTAAATAAATTAATAATAAATGTCCTAATCTAATCCAAGTGGGCCTAAATGGTCATATTTTATTCCTAAGGTTATTTTTGGTCGAATTAAACTTATCCAATAGAATTAGGACATGTGTTAGGGTAATAATAATAACATTTTTACCCTTAATTACCCTATTTACTTTTAACCGTGGTAAATAAAAGTAAAAAGTTACTATTCATCAAAAATTATTTTCATCTCGTTGAACCACATTTTACTTACTGAAATCAACCGTGTCCCTTGGAATTTTGAAATTCCACTCACAGAAGTGGTAAAATTAAGTTTTATGAAAAATTCAGTTTTTTAACTACCACTTAGTGGTTTCACTATTCATCAAAAAATGAAAGTTTCCAGAGAAATACCAAAAATTAGGCCTAAGATATATTTGATATTATGAACTGAAAAATGATGTCTATTTTACCAAATTCAAAACATATCAGTTGCATTACTTAATTTAAAAATTAATTCCCGTCGTCAAATAGCGTGTTCTTAAGAGATAATAACTATCAAAAGATTGACACTTGTTTATGTATGGTTTAAATGTGATATTACATCCAATGACCAATATAGTATTAAATTGTAAAAATATATTCTAAATAAACTTTAAAACCACTCAAATTAATAATTTATCACTATTAATTATTTCAGTTAAAAAGGTTGTTTTTAATTAAAATTTAGTAATTTTCACTATTAATCAGAAAATGAAAGTTATCCGAAAAGTACCAAAATTTCACCCTAAGCTAATTTCGATATTCCGAATCCAAAAATGATGTCCATTTTGAAAAATAAAATTTACAAAATTTCAAAAAGTGGCTATTACTATTCATAACGACTAGTTTTAATAATAGCATATCGTTGTTTAGTGAAACTCGGTATTGCGTACTACACATGCTATCGAGGAAGGTCGTGATTGCGTGTAATGCAAGGCAAGTCAAGGATGCGTGTTGTGCAAGATACTTTTGGTGTAGTGTACAACACAAGACATTAATGAAATTAAAAAGAATATTTTTCATAAAATCTCGGGGTGTTACATTCTACCCCCCTTAAAATGAATTTCGCCCTCAAAATTCGTCGGGGTTATAAATGGTTTACTACTCGAAAGTTTCTTTAATAGAAACCCACATCGTAAAAAGGAATACCAAAACCAATCTTTAAAAACAAAAGTATGAAAAGTAACGGTTACCCAAATAAACTATTCACTGGGTTTCCACATAGGTGAAAATATGGATATGGAAGAGAAATCTAGCCATCATGTTCTGATGGAGAGTGGTAGAGAACATGGCTATGGAAAAGCCAACAATCACAAATCCATAGATTTGTGATGATCTAAGGTACCATATGATTCATCGGATATAAGGGCACTAGGACAACATTTTTGTTTTTCAAGATCATTTCCCTAAAGTTGATGAAATTGGAATTAGAAGAAATACTTTCATAATTTTGGTATAGTCTCACCGTTGGTCATTCTTTGGACAATTTCCACTTCATATCTTAAAGAAATGAAGTTGAATTTGTCATTCATGATGTGTTAGTAGATCATGTGATAGAATGATGAGTCATTCCATCTGTCTCAAACAAAAGGTTAGAAAAGTTATCAAAACTTACATAAGTCCATCTATAGTGAGATTAATCATATATGGTTCCTAAAATGAACTTATACTTCATATATCATACTGCTTAATATAATAAAACTAGTTTCTACTAAACATGGAATTCTTGTTGGCCAGTGGTAGGCGATAAAGGCCAGTCGCACTTCGGTTGTGGGTTCGATTCCCACAGCCATGTCCGACGCGATGGGCTGTCGCCCATACTGCAGGTTGTACTTTTTCTAAAACTACATTACTATAACATCCCATAAATAATATCGAAAAAAAGTTCTATCCTTAAACAATACTAACTTATGTCCAACATAATCCATTCCAATCTTTAGGCTTATCTAAAATACTTCGGTCCAAGCTCATAGTATAAAGAAAACTATTTCTTGAAATGTCATCAACCAAGCATGTGAATACCATCATTTATCCCCAATATATCTTTTTGGTCACATTCCAATCATGTGAATACCTTAATCGTGTATTCTCTTGAAAAATGAATACCCATTAAACCTTAGTGAAAACATGAATGCTGTCAAAAGTTAACTCTTTCCACATACCAAAATCCAAAAAATTATATATACTCAAACCATGATATAACCTTCTCCTTATATCAATCATGAGCTCATGAATACTATCAACCATTTAATTTTCTCCTTATCCCTTCATTATGCGCATATCATCTATATTCCAAAAATATCTCAATAACCTTTAATGGATACTGGTACCATTAATCATACACTTTCAAGACTCAAGGAAAGACAACAGTGTAACAATCCTTATATGTCTCTTTATTCCATAGTACCATGAGATTACTTATACAACATTACACTTGATAAACATGTAATCATTCCACTACCTTCTTAAACAATTTACCGAGCTTCAACAATTATTTTATCTCACATATCATTTGTATTCTCTTCATCATCGTCAATATAAATACTACCCATACGACCGTACTGATTCTCTTCATGAGACTTTCCCTTAGGGAATTGGTTTGCATAATGCCCGTACATTCCACATTTAAAACATTTAACCATTGTTGATGTCGCAGGAATACCATTATCCTCATCCATGGTATTAACCGAACCTTTTCCTTTTCACTTACTGGATTTGTGTCCTTCTTTTCCACACCCAAGGCATCTTCCAGTTCCCTTGAAACAATCTCCTCGATGCCTCTTCCCACATGATTTACATGAGGGAAATTGAACTTTCTTTCCTCTATGATCATCAAGAAACTCCATCTTTCTCTTATTATCTGAGTCGGGAAACTTACAAAAGTTGAGATTATTGATCATATTATGAGATTTCTGATTAGGAATAATAATGATGTTTGGACTTCCAAATCCCGTTTCATTTGGTTTCTCATGAAGAATATCATTCCATTGTCTGTCATATCCTCCATTATCATGAATCTTCCTGTTTCCATCCATTTTCTAAAACCCAAAAAGAATAGTGTGAGAGGCAAAAATCATGCTAGGGAAAACAACATAGTAAAGGGGGAGCACCCTCAATATCTAACATCTTAGGTTAAATTCTAATATCGTTACCGTAGTTCTAGGACTATATCCTATACGTATACTTATCCTTAGGGACATCCCTAGACATACCTTAGAAATATCTCTAGGGATCTCACTAACATTTTCGCATCCTAGTTTCCAAAGGTTGACTAAAACTTTCCTCTGATACCAACTGTAGAGACCCGAAGCTTAACGTACATGGACATTACATTACTTTTGCAGAATACTTAATACATAACAAAAACAGACACCAAAGGACCGTAATAGTTTAGTGTCTTTGGAAACTCGGAACGTAATCTTCTAATCGTGGTGAAATATCTTCAACATCTCCCATAAAATCTTCCCCTTTCGTTTTCTTACCTAAAACATTTCTCTATATCCTGGGGAAAATAAAACATATAAAGGGTGAGCTCAAATTCTCAGTAAGGGTAAGCATGGATAAAATAAAACAAACCATATACATTTGAACATAAAAACATGAACGTAATGTTTAAACATCAAAATCTTGAGCAATGACATAAAACATGGAAGTACGCAAGGCATAGATCATAAAGAAACATTAAGCATGATAAAATAGCATGGGAGTAAAACATGTAATTGTGGAAACCATTAATCACATGATATGATTTCCATATTAGCCAAGGCATTGCTTCCAAGACCATCTTAGCGGACAAAGTCCCTTTCTGAATCGAGTTCACTCCTCGTTCGGTCCTGTATTACTGAACCGGTTTAACTTACAGTTCCAGCCATGTCTATCTCATGAGATATAAAATCTTTACCCAATGCATTGGAGGGAGATATAGGTCCCACCCATCTCATAGTGAAATCATTCTTACTTGTGCCACAAAATAAACTTAAAACATTCATCATAACCCAAAGAATAAAATGGGTTTCATAAACATCATACCATAATTTCATAATCCATATAAAAGAAATGGATATCATTTCATGATAAAAAAAAGTGAAACCATGTAAATAATAGAGACATTAAACTTGAAACATACACATATCAAATAATGTCATCTTAGATGGAAAATGGTTTTGATAAAACATTTGAAATGAATTCTTGAGGAAAATATCCTTTCTTCGTCAAAATCATTTTCTTTTCAAAATATTCCATGAACTTTTAAAATAAAAGTATTTTGTTGAAAATAGTAATAAAATCATGTAGAGTAAGATTCATGAAAATGAGGCATTATGAAGCCGTAAAAATCCGTTCACGCCGTATAAGTTAAAAATAACATTCTCCTCGTACTTTTGTCGGAAAAGTAAAAAAAGTACCTCGTAACGTAAATAAGAGAAAGATTCCATACATAACATGTAGTAAAAGTAAAAAATGGGTAAAAAGGACTTTATAAATACATGAAAAAACTTTTATAAAACATGGACATGATATAAATAGCCCTAGTAAATACTTACGAATAAGCAATATCAGATAAAAATGAGATTTGCAAAATTATCCCTTACCTTAGGTCCGATTTGCTTCGTAAGTGTCCGAACCTCCTGTATAATGATTTAAATAATGTTATGGACTTATTAAATAATCATATTCACTGTTATTATATCATATATGGTTCACTTATGACTTTATATTACCCATTCTTTTGAAAATTCCATGTTTAAGAGTGTTTTGGATAAAATAGTTTCATTTGTTGTCCGTGTTTTGACTTGTAATTATTCATATGATTACTTAGATCATGATTACTTAATTACAGAATATAAAACATGATTTATATATAATATATATTCAGAATATACATATATATAACAGATTGATAAATGGAAAGAAATACACCATTCATGGAGATGGTAGGCCGTACGTACGCATGAACGCTGTTTTCATTTCCTTATTGAGTTGAATGGAATTAAGTAGATGAAATACATACATACATATATATATATATATATACATAAATCCAGTAGCTTTATAATTTCATATATTTCATTATTATTGCTTATATATACTTTATAATCATTCTTAAATGGTTAACATGGAGAATGAATCTCATCGCGTCGTGGAGACGGTAGTCCGTACGTACGCACGAGCGATGATATCATTACTATAATTATTGAATTGAATTGGATAGGATGATACAATATATCATAATCAGTATGATGTTATAATAACTGTGTATAGTTATTCTTTACACCATTATACCAATCCAAGTAAGGTGGTGTTGGAAAAGCAAATTACACCACGGCGTGGAGACGGTATTCCGTACGTACGCACGCGCGATGATTTCGTTTTCCATAGGATGGATAGATGGTGAAATAGGGTTGTTTCATACTTATAATAACATATCAGTATATTAGTGATACTGATGTTATTATTTAATAATGAAACAACTAAATAAGAAGAAGTAGAAGAAGAAATAAAGTTGAAAGAATCGGTAACGGACATTACCTCTTCTTTGAAGCGCCTATTTGAGACCTCCACTTAGGGCACTAAAATTGGTCTTTGAAGAAGACCAGGACCTCTAGGATGTTTCTAGGTAAGTGGAGAAGAGAATTTGTCAGGGTTTGGCTGATCTTGAAGGCTCAAAGTGGTGTGAAGAAGAGAGGGAGGAGGTTCCTTTTTATAAAGGAGGAGAGGGGCACCTTTGGAATAACTAAAAATATTATTTTATTATAAATCCAAATTCGGTTTTAAATAGATCCAAATTAATTTATTTCAAAGATAAGGTGGGTATGGGTTGAAATACTCTCGTAAAATAGAATTTAGATAAGTTTAGGTTCCTATTTTAACCTTATCATTTAGATTTAACATTAAGTTAGATAATTTTTCTTTTACCGTGTCTTTTTGTGTTATTACACTATAAGGTTAATAAACTTACTAAAAGAAGCCAAACGAACCCCAAGGTGAATATTATTAATATATATAACATTATCTAAGTAATTTAGATGAAACTTAAATTTTTAGGAATACAATAACAATTAATAATATAATATTTGTTTTAAAAACTATTTTATGTCAATTTTGACACTATTTAGTAATTGATTTTTGTGAAAATCATAACACAATGATATTTGAAAAACTATAATTTAATCAATAATAACATGTCATTTTAACCTATAAAATTAGTGTAATTCATAAAAAGTCTCAAATTACATTTATTTGGGTATTTATAACATCAATTATGTCAATATTTCATTAATAAGATAATTACTGCATCATCTTTGTGTCATAAATAAATTAATTTATTCAATGTCTAAAAATTACAAATAAAATACTATTACGTATGAAATCCTTTTAGCTTTCTAATGAATATTTATAGTCGAATTTATATTATGTATAACCCTATATTAAAAATGATATACTTATTAAAATTTGATTTTAACTATTTTAACCATTCTTTAAATAAATTAATAATAAATGTCCTAATATAATCCAAGTGGGCCTAAATGGTCATATTTTATTCCTAAGGTTGTTTTTGGTCGAATTACACTTATCCAATAGAATTAGGACATGTGTTAGGGTAATAATAATAACATTTTTACCATTAATTACCCTATTTACTTTTAACCGTGGTAAATAAAAGTAAAAAGTTACTATTCACCAAAAATTATTTTCATCTCATTGAACCACATTTTACTTATTGACATCAACCGTGTCTCTCGGATTTTTGAAATTCCACTCACAGAAGCGGTAAAATTAAGTTTTATGAAAAATTCAGTTTTTTAACTACCACTTAGTGGTTTCACTATTCATCAAAAAATGAAAGTTTCCAGAAAAATACCAAAAATTAGGCCTAAGCTATATTTGATATTATGAACTGAAAAATGATGTCTATTTTACCAAATTCAAAACATATCAGTTGCATTATTTAATT
Organism: Viscum album; assembly: GCA_963277665.1. Classification (NCBI taxonomy): domain Eukaryota; kingdom Viridiplantae; phylum Streptophyta; class Magnoliopsida; order Santalales; family Viscaceae; genus Viscum; species Viscum album. Next base: position 1,584,955,784 of record OY728129.1, read on the forward strand.
TAAAAATTAATTCCCGTCGTCAAATAGCGTGTTCTTAAGAGATAATAACTATCAAAAGATTGACACTTGTTTATGTCTGGTTTAAATGTGAAATTACATGAAATGACCAATATTGTATTAAATTGTAAAAATATATTCTAAATATACTTTAAAACCACTCAAATTAATAATTTATCACTATTAATTATTTCGATTAAAAAGGTTGTTTTTAATTAAAATTTAGTAATTTTCACTATTCACCAGAAAATGAAAGTTATCCGAAAAGTACCAAAATTTTACCCTAAGCTAATTTCGATATTCCGAATCCAAAAATAAAGTACATTTTGAAAAATAAAATTCACAAAATTTCAACAAGTGGTTATTACTATTCATAACGGCTAGTTTTAATAATATCATATCGTTGTTTAGTGAAACTCGGTATTGCGTACTACACACGCTATCGAGGAAGGTCGTGATTGCGTGTAATGCAAGGCAAGTCAAGGATGCGTGTTGTGAAAACTCCTTTTAGTGTAGCGTATAACACAAGAAATTAATGAAATTAAAAAGAATATTTTTCATAAAATCTCGGGGTGTTACAACTCGTATGCAATAGAGACCCGAGTAGGGTGTTAGTACAAAACTTGTTAGGGAACCACCAACGAGGCACCATAATAAATGAAATACATGGTGACATGTGAATGTGACTTGATCAATGTAAATAGATAGACTGCTAAATAGTAAATAAAATTCAAAACAATGCCTACTCCGACTTGATGTCAGAATGTATATGAGCACATCACGTTGATTGTGCCAACCCAGGTACTAAACTATACTATTTTTTATCCTAAGGTCCATGATCCTGATCAAAAATACCCACTTTGGCCAATGAAGCAGTGTATTTGATCATGTCACAATACTATGACAACCATATATATACCAAATCTTAGGGTGTAACCAATGAATACCTATACTCAAGCTCAAATAGCCAAAAAATCAGTCGAAATGAATTAGGAGCCATATCCAAGGCATATTGGGAGTCTCTCCAAAACTCAAATATAACAAAAAACTCAAATCCAGTTTCTAGGAATCCTGCGAAGTCATTAACCCAAAGTACATCCTCTATATCACCATGCCGACCAGCCATATCCTAGGAATCCTAGGTATCCCCATCATGAACACGTAATATCATCATAATCAATCAATTAGATCCCAGGTATGACCCAAGTATCTCATAAAATAAAAGTGATCACAATCCCCAACCCTGAATGGTTATATCCTAGAAATATTAGTCATCCTAGGGGCTTATGGAATCTAGGGAATCCCATAAATACCTAAGGTCAAATCTCAGTGTCCCAATAATCCTTTATGTGGCTCAATAGTCGGATCCCAGGATACAAACTAGGCATCCACAATGACTCATCACATCCAAGCCATACTACTGTAGAATCACATAAGGCCTAAATACAGATCACATGAAGTACCTTTTGGCTTCCACCATACCATCATCACATAATTCCCATAGGATGGGTCCTAAAAATCATGAATGGGAACCAAATCTACATCCACAATAAATAACTAAAGGCACAAATAAATGATAGGTGTTGGAATAATTCCTAAATCCATCATTGTAATCCATAGCCCCATAAATTTTCAAATTCGATGCGGGTTGAAAAGTGACACCTGCTACCATCTCCACCCAATACATATGCATAGACTCATGTTTGATCAGTCACCAAGGCACTCACTGGGGTCCCCTAGGTAACCACATAGTAGAAAAACTCTCTCATGGGTCCTCATCCGTGGTCTATGTATCAAGTCAACACCCGATGCTCATAAAATGTCACATTCCTTAACATCATTAGTAGGGTAGCATAGCCTTATTGGCTGCATGGTTTCCACTAAATAGGAAAATTCCAAAAGATATACCTAGGACTTATAAATTGTTAGGGTCTCACTAGTATGGTCAGTTCCCCCAACCCATCATTCATAGCCTAAGGTCCACCCACCTAGGATGAGTATGTCTCTGGGGACACTTGGTTGTACCAAGCCTAGTCCCACATATCCAAGGATATAACTACATATGGGAATCATAAATTAACCATTTAAGCCTTCTACTATTAGTGTAAGAGGCAAGAGGATGATGTCTAAGGGACTATAGTGGCTCCGAACCCCTTGTGCATTCCATCCATGGTCATTTCATTTAATAATGTTTTACAATTTAGTTAATTATCAATATATAAATTAATTTACTCATTCAAAAATTAATTTAATTGAAATACTAATCACCCTATGGTAATAATAACACATTACTCAATTCATATAATCAAGTTCATAAACCATATGGTGTGTACGTGAGACCAACCACCTTATTTAGAGGACCATGTCCATTTTTCTCATCCCAAAAACTTGTTGCCCTACCTCACCAAAGATCACCTTGGATCTACCAATTTACCCCCACATTGTTGAAACCAATATCGAACCAAGGTATCATACATAATTAATTATTAACATTTATAATTAATTAAACCATTTTAACCGAATAGGCATAACACCTATTTTCTTATCGAAATTATTTGTTGAGATGAAACCACCTCTATCGACACCCCAAGGGTCTATCTCACATCATTGACTCTACACCGAGTGAAATACCTAACAAGAAACCCTAAAAAAATTGTCAATTTAAATTTATTTAAAACCTAAACCCTTTAAAAATTCATAAATAGGCGCACCTTTGAAGAAATGATGAATGAATACACTCAGAAATCATCTCAAGATAACATCTTCCTAGGAAGAATTAAAACTGATTGAGAATCGGGTGATTTCACAATTATCTAGTGAAATGACCATTTTAAAACTAAACCAAACATCCCCAAAATAAGTAAACAGGAGAGGAGTTTTTAATATGTGTATGATAAGGGATTTGTTCCTCAAATCCTCTTTTAAAATGACTAAGAAGACCGCCCCAAACCAAGGGGATCAAGGGAAGATATGAGAGGGGTTTATCCCGCCATTAACAACAACAAGAAAATAGGGAGGGGGGTTCCCTCTCTAAAAACCAAAGGGGTATGAGTTTAATATACAACATTTAATTATCCCACCAGGTATATGATACTAGGGCACCAAACACCCTATATCCCAACCTCCTGAGCTACCTATAGTGCTCATATGAGCTCTCTAACCAAATTATGATCCTTATATTCCATAAATAACACACCACTTAGGATGAAAAACTATAGAAATTTGATTATGAATCTTGGTTCAAAATTAGACCCATCCACTAATTAAAAAATTCACATTCATTCTAGAATTTTGCAACTTGTACTATCCTAGGATTTTACTTTCCGCTATGGATTTCAATAAGAGGATCAAAAGTGAAAAAGCATGGAATGATAAAAAAATGAAATATAGTTTAATTTAATCTTATACGCATCACTATAATCATGCCTTATTCCATTATTATGAAGATATGCCTCAAATTATTCATTATTTTATTCAAATCCATTATAATATTGAAATATTTTGATAGAAATACCATTGGGTTCTTAGCATGACTCCAAAAGTGTTTCAGTCATAATTAGAGAAATGGGATATATCTATAATCTCTATCTATGGATATATTCCAAATGCCTATGGCTATTGGGTATATCCATGAGTATAGTGTCTATGGCTATAAACATAAATGTTATAACATTTGGTTATAGAAATGGGAGGTGACCATGGAGATAACTATTTTGATGTGGAAAATGATCCATGTTTCACCTATATACATATATTAATGTTTAATACCCCAATATTTTATGAAATATTTTTTTAAATAAATTTATTCGATAGCTTGTGCTACACACAACACCGAGTTTTAATGAACTGTAATATACAATTAAAACTATTATATAAACATGATTGTTATAGCCTAGTCATTAAAATTGGTGGTATGAATAATAATATACAAATTTTTAAAATTAATTATAAAGGTTTTATATAAATAAAAATATTGATAAAGAGTTCTTGAATTTTATTAAAGACTTTATATACTTCAAAAATACATTTTTTTTTAAAATAATTATTATCGCCTTTTGACAATGAATAATAAAAGTAATTTCAAAAATTTTTAGAAATTTTATTTTAAAAAATAAACTTAATTTTTTAAATATACATGTCAAAATTATCTTTGAGTGAATTCTTGAGAATTTTCTAAAAGGATTAATTTTTCAATGAATAGTAAAAAATACCATTTTTTATTAAAAATTACCGTTTCATTTTAAGCATTTACAAGATCCATTTTATTTTAATATGGTTTTAAAAGTAAAATTTGTTCAATTATATATTTATTAATCAAATTTAGGTCACTAGAATCAATTTTATATTTAATTATGATATTAAATCTTTAAATACTTATGAAAGTTTTCTATTTGGAAAATCACTTTTTTGTCACGTCTATGAGATTAATTTTAAATTACATGTTTCCAATTATTTGAAAGGAATTTATTAAAATTGATTCAATTTTTGGAATCATAATATATAATATTAAAAAATTAGTTTAACTTATTTTTTGGTCAAACTGAATAGAAAAAACATCAGAAATTAATTACTAAAGTTAAGTTGAAAATGTGTTTACCAGGGGGTAAAACTAAAAAGATAAGGGAAATATGATCTATAAACTTTTGTGACTCTAATTTTATGGAAATATTTTCACTCTATCAAATATAAGGTTTAATAATGAGACATTTTTTCCCCTGTTTCATTTTTAAAACATTATTGCACCTTTTTTATTTAAAAACTTCAAAGTGTGTCCCCCCCACTTATAAAAGGCCACCCCTATACTATCATATTCACACTTCCAAAATTTATTTGGTTTAGCCAATACCAACCCAAATCCATTCATTTCTTCTATTACCACATCCTAGAGGCCTTATTATTTTTAGGAAACCCTCCTAGGAAGGATTTTGGTGTAAACCTAATGAGGTTCTCTAAAGAATATGTACAGTCCTTAACCATTCGTTTTCATTTTATTTCTTCCCATGACTCCATCAAATATTATTTAAACATGATAATAAAATAAAATAAGTATATCCCATATAATCATATGTTATTATGTTAATCAAATGACCTAAATCTATCTCCTCTTCCATCATGTAGAAAACATAACCATCGATCATGTGTATGGAGGACTACCACCTCAAAAACTAATATAATTTTTTTTCTATAAACACCTCTCATAGATGGATATAATGATGGATTAAACATTTTTAGATGATATTTATTTAATAAATATACTTACGTAAATATAATATCACATATATATTCTTTCTTTCCATTCTATGAGAATATGATAACATCACTCGTGAGTATGGTAGACTACCACCTCACAATGTGATGTGATTTAATAGATAATTTACCTTTCTTTTTTTTAATCCATTGAGAAAATGGAAACAACACCCATGAGTATGTTCGGCCTATTGTATCTATGAACAATGTAAATCATTTTCTGTATCCAACTTTCATGGATTACTATAAATACATATATAATGAATAGATATGATATTTATACCCTATTTAAAATTCTTTATATAATGAAACCATGATCAAAGTAAAAGGACCAAATATAACAAACCAAAACATATATGAAAAATGAAGTAGTTATTAGCTGAAACATGATTTTATCTAATACATGGGTAATTAAAGGACATAAGTAAATAATATACGGCATGATACATATGATTATGGTTATTTAATATAATTATGATAATATTATATTTAATTTATAAGAGTTTTGAACATGAATTAAATAATTAGAGACTTAAGTTAATGGATTTATAGCCTCTATATTATTAATGGGATACTAATGCCATATTCACCAATATTTTCTTTTTTGGTGTATATACTACCCTATGGAAATTTTATATCATGAATATCATTATTTTTATGATATTTAATGGTTATGTTTTTTATTATTTCATGGGGATTACGATTAAAAAGTTATCAATGTGGTAAGGGATCTTCCTCTCACTTTTATTTACGTGGGACACCTGCCTTATACACCACTTGTTACTAGGGGTGGTGTATATGAAACCCTTGAATGTATTTTATGAATATTAATATTAAAATTATGGTATATACATGTCTATATAAAGTTCTCTCTATCATTTGGATTACGTTTCAACGTTTACTAAAGTAGTAAGGCTTTGATGCTTGTTTATCAATATTTTTTATGATTATGCTTTCAATGATGAAATATTAGTATGTATCTCTCAAGAAACTCGTGAATTTTATTCTCCTATGGTTATTTCTTGAGAATAAATGTTTTTAATTCATTTTCATCTCCTTATGAACTGAAGAGACCAAAAGAATATTTTTAATAAAAATATACTTTATTTCTCTTTTAGATATAAAACTATTTTCCATTTATGTTCATGATTTCTAAAAATGATTTAAAGAATTTTTTTTACCATTATCCTATGAGTTTTTAAATAAATTTTTAACCATTTTTATTTTTAAAAAATGGTTTAAAATTAATCTTCTTTTCATTTTTCTAACAAGTATCTTTTGATTTTTTTTTATTAAAATGTGAAAGGAATCTTTGTTTTAACATGTAATCCATGAAAAATATTTTCCACCATTTGAGTACTCCATGATATAAAGATTCCTTTAAATTTTTCGAAGTTTATTTTCACATAATATGGTTCTATTAATATTTGGCACGTTTTTATATTTTAAATGATTTATTTGAAAGTTAAAAGGTTTTTACCTCAAGAAATGTTCTAAGTTATCTTTCAAAATCATTTTCCATATAATATGAAATCCTTGGATGTTACATTATATTTAATGGGGATATGACCCAATGATTCCATTTTTTTTATTTTTATGAATGGTTTATGTTTATGATGGAAATATATTTATAAAACTAGTTCCTTTTCCATGGGTTATGCTATGATGAAATGATGAAATTTTTATGAAACATGTTTCTTTTTCACGAGTAATGCTATGATGAAATGTTTATGAAACACATTTATTTTCAAGGGTTATAATATGATGAAATATTTATGATATTTTGGAACACATATGTATGATTATCATTATTCTATGGGTGGGACCTACATCTACCTCTAATGCATTGGGTAAAGATTGATATCTTATGAGATAAATAGGATTGGAATGGAGAGTAATACCAATTTAGTAAGTGACACTATGATGGTCTTGAGAGTGAAACTTGACTACTAAAATGGTTTGGGGGAGTGAACCTATTCCACTATGATGTCCTTGGAAATGATCCTTTATTAAAATATTTTATATAATTATGTGTTTTCCACAAATATATTCCAATGTTATGTTCTCATGGATTATGTTGTTTGATTCCTATATTATTCATGTATTATGAACTTACAATATTTATTCCATGACTCAATTTTATGATCTATTATATACAGGGTATGTTTTTAAAATGTCATTATCATGTTCTTATATCCTCATTCTTATTTTATATTGATATCTCCTCTGTTTACCATTACCAATCATCTGAGCTCACCCTTCCCATGTTTTATTTACCTATGTTATGAAGAAAGGTATTATGTATGATATTTATAATAAGGGTGTTTGTTATAAAGAACTTAGATAGAGATAATGTGGTTAAATTATGAAGAAGTTTCATATATATACAAGTTTCCAAAGAAATTGGACCTAAATCATTCTGGTGTGGATTGTTATGTTATGTAATGAATATTCATATATTAAGATGTAATATTTATATTTATAAATTATGGGTCTTTATATGATGTCCATGGTGGTAGAGTTATATATACAAAAGTGAAAGTTTCATGGATATATCCTGAACCTATTTCTACTGGAATCTTCATGTGGCTATAGAGTTTCAAAAATAAAAAAAATCTACAGTGCTTAGGATTGGTTCCCATATGGACAACATTAAAAACTAAAGACCTTAACACTCCTACACATTTTTCTAAATTACATGTATAACATATATATACAAAATTTTAAATTTATAATATAATATTTATTCTATTAATTATATTTTTTTGTGAATTACATATAGCCACATGCAGGATGCCCATGGCTATAGGCATTCTATAACTACAGTTCAATAGGATTGTGGATATAAGGGGTCAGGTGAAAGATACTATAGACATATTATAGTAGGATAACAGCCATTTTCAAGGTTCTATATCTGTGTTCTAGTAAGACCATGGGGTCAATTGCAATGGTATATAGCCACGGTAAAATACGACTGTGGCTATAAGGGTCATTTATATAGGCCTATAGACATTGTCTAGTAGGGCCATGGAAACATGGGTTGAGATTAAGGAATTATAACCATAGTGTAGAAGAATCAATTCTATAGGTATTAGGTATAATGTAACACCCTAAAATTCTAAAATAAGAACATTATATTTGATAGCTTATATGACACACAACATGATAGAGTTTTACCGAACAATAATATACTGTTAACCTTATTATTGAACATATCACATAGCCATTGGAATGGTGGGTATAAATATGATTAAATAAGTTATGAAAATATATATTTTAAACATGTTTATTATTTATTTATTTATTATTAATAAAATGATAATCATTTAAAAGAAAATGAAATATTTTTTGAAAAACTATAATTTTCTAAAAGAAGGATTAATCGCACTTTGTAGAAATAATTGAAAATTTATTTTTACCAATTTTAGAAATTTTATTTTAAAAAATAAACTTCATTTTTTAAATAAGTGTATCAAAATTATCTTAGGGTAAATTTTTGGTATTTTTTTGAAATATTTCATTTTTCAATAAATAGTTAAAAATACTGAATTTTAATTGAAAACTACCTTTTTGATTAAATTATTTATAAAGTTAAATTATATTTTTCTTTGGTTTTAATGTAATAGTATCTCTATTTTATATCAATTAATCTAATTTAGTTAATTGAAATAATTTTCATATTGAATTTTGATATAAAAACATTGTAAACGTTTGAACATTTTCACTTTGAAAACCAACTTTCTCGTCACGTCTACCAGATTCATTTTAAATTAAAATTTTAAAATTATTTGAATTGAATTTTTAAAAATGTATTCCATATTTTTAATAATAATTTTTAATTTAAAATAATTTGAACTTAATTTTTGAACAAAATTAATAGTAAAAAACAATAAAAATTTATTTTTGCGTGCAAGTTAAAAATTGATTTACTGGGGGGTTAAACTAAGATGATAAAAGTTAAAAATGTCCTAAAAACTTTAAAAAATTTATTTGTCCATAATTATACCTTATTTATTATAGGTTCAATAATATACCATTTTGGAACTTTTGTAATGATGAAAATGTGGTAATGATTGAATCTTTAAAAAAATTACAAATATGCCACTCACCTCACTTATAAAGGAAACCCCCTATCCTATCTTGTTCACACATTAAAATCTATTTGGTTTAGACAATAACTACCAAAATACCTTAAAATATTCCCTCCTATCATCCTATAATCCTTATTTTTGGCATAAATACAACCTAGTAAGGCTTTGGTGCAATCTTAAGAAGGATACCCAAAGAAGATGTAATGTTCTTCAACTAGTGTCTTTATTTAATTTTTTTATCCACATACTTTAATTATTATTAAATCATGATGATAAAATAAAATTAGTTTATTATATATACAATGATGTTGTTATAAAAATGGAATTACTTATAATCATATCCACTTTCATAAAATGGGTTACAAAATAATCATTCGTGTGTACGGTGAACTACCGCCTTGCGAACTGATATCATTCAATTTTACCATTACTACCTCTCACGGTTGGGTATGATGATAAATATAAAGTAAATATATGATATTTATAACATAAATATACATCTAGAGTCATTTTATCATATATACCATTTTACCTTCCATTCCATAGTTGATACAATAATATTGCTCGTGTGTATTGAAGACTACTACATCGCAAAGAGTTGTGATTCATCTTTTACTAAGAGTTCGTACGGTAGGTGATAAGGAAAAGGTTAATAATTATATATGAAATACATGAAATAATTATGATATTAATAACATATTTATCATTCTTTAAACATAATATATCATTGTATTTCTAACAGTTTCTTTCATTTAAAGATGATAACAACGTTCATGTACGTGTGTACTACCACATTCACAAAGTGATGTGATTATATTTTCATCACCAAAATATATTTATGATATAAATATATTTATTCATGATATTTTTAAGTATTAGTAACATTTTACCACTCTTTAGTACTTAAAATTAATTTAGAATATGTTTATATGAAAATCTAACTTTATTTCTCTCTTTGGTCATAAATCTGTTTCCTTAAAAAGTTATGTTTTCAAAAAAGGTTTTCAAATTTTTTAACCTTTTCAAAATGAATTATTAAATGAATATTTACCCATTTTTACTTTTTAAAAAATGTATTCAAATTAATCTTATTTCATTTTCAAAACAATTCCTATTAGGATTTTACCAAAAAACATGAAAGGAATATTCTTATCTTTTTCTATAAAAGGAAATTTTCTAACCTTTTTAAAGTAAAAAAAGAATGTTCTTTTTAACTTGTAAAATGTGTCTAGAATTAACCACTAACATGACTGTAATTTCTTTGAATATTACTTTTCAATTTTACATCATTATTTTTAAATATTTTTTTCCAAATATTCTGGAATATCATAGTTTTTAAAAGTGATTTTCAAAGAAAAGTGTTTTAGAATGTTTTATGTCTTTAAAAGTTATTTTCAAAATGATAAGGATATTTTACTCAAGAATGTTTTTAAATATATTTTTATGGTACTTAAATTCATAAATGGGGGAAAACCTTCATTCTTATTTCAATGGGTGTATGCTGTATTGATACCATCCTTATTCATCCTCTAGATAGTTTATGTTTATTTTGACCAAGGATAGTATTGAAATTCACTTCCTTGATTAATGTTTTACATTAATTAAATATACCATGAAATATTCACTTGTCTGTGATCATTGGACATTAGATTTCCCATAAATATTCATATTAATTATCATAGATATATTTATTTCCTAAATTGTGGATCATTTCTACATACAATGTTCTATATAAAAATTCATTTGTTTAAATAGAGAAATATTTATTAATATATATCCTTTAATAAATATAGATATTTTATGATATGTATGGAAAACCTTGTTTTTATTACACATAAATTCACGATTTATTACATAAGTATGCATATAATACAAACCAAAATATTGATATGTCTTGTGTATTTGGGAAATAGGAACATTACATAACAACTTAAAATAGGGGAACATAGTAATTATTGAAAACTTCCTTAACATGAACATATTGTTCCATCATTATTAAAATTGCATGATATAACCTGTGTAAATACATAATAAGAGGTAATCTATAAATCTCAGTAAATAAATAAGTAAATAATAACATGAAAAAGGTACTATATGTTAGGAAATAGGCATATCAATGGGACATAAAAGGGGTTATAATCATAAAAATGAATAATTATGCATGATATATCATGATAACATAACATAAATTTGGGAATGTTGAAACAACTTTAAACATGTCATCATAAAAATAAGTCAAGGTTAACCACCAAGACTTCATAACATAATGTGATTAGGATAAACTTCTGCACACCATACAAGTAGTCCCATGAGACTAAAACATTACCCAATGTATTGGCCCACTATCTTGGTGCACCCATCAAAATATGTATATGTATATGTGTTCCACAAAAACAAATCAGACATATAGAATATGCATGTAAAGAAATGGGTTTCTTAATCATATCATATGGCATAACCAAAGGGTGTATCATAACGGTATCCATGAAACAAGGGATTAAATCATTCTTTTAAATTAATAGGGTAAAATAATATATCCTGAATAATGATATCCAACTAAATTGAAAATATAAAAAATAGTTGCTATGTAACAAACATCAATGTGCCCTTAAGCGCACTTTATGTATAAAAAAGAGAGTCATTAAAATGAAACATGAATAATTATTTTCATAATACCAGAAATGAAATAAAATATTTTTTCATGATAAAATGAGTTATTTTTAAAGATATTTTTGGCATAAAACATTTTATGGAGTTTAATTGAAAAATGGTAAGAAATATAGAAGTTATCTTTAATTGGGTTTTCTTATCAATAGAAATTATGAAGGTATATTTTTAAAATATATATTTCCACATCAAAGAAAGATTAATTGATCTAGATATATATGTTTGGAACATATAAAAATAATATATAAGAACTATACATGAATAATGAAAAGATAACTTGAGGAAATGATAGATAAAGTGTTACCCAATGAACTATAGATGTTAAGAGAGATCCCTTACTAAATTTTAACATAGTAACAACTTAGATAAATTCTATAATGAGAGGGAATAAATGATATATCACTATTAATAAATAAATTGGAAATTATAGGGATATTTATAATGTCATGAAAACATAACCAATTGATATTCAAAAGGGATAAATACAATGAAGGTGCTTAAATGGAAAAGAAGAGAAAGAGGTCCCTTACCTTGAGAGGGTGATTCCAAAATATCAAGATGAGCTTATTGAGAGAACGAGGAACCTTTAAAGGACTATAGAGAGGTTATATAAGAGTAAGGATGTGATCCATGGTTTTCTATTGAAGAGGATTTGGGGATTGGGTGGGATTTTATAGAAAAATAGAGGGGAGTTTCTGATTATTTCCCAAACTAAGGTTTTGGAATCTATAAAGTAAAGTAGTCAAAAACACATACCTTCCCATGATTTTTTCCATGTTTTCATTCAAATATTATTAGGTTTCATTATTTAATAAGTAAAACGTCTTAAATATTTAAAATATTACCCTTGGTGATTTCTAAGTGTGTCATGTTCTTAAATAAATGATTTTAAAACCTTAAAATATAACATAGGTTTTGGAGGATTCCTAAAAGATTTATAAAATTAATAAAATAACATAAAACAAATTAGTTTTAATTGGAAACATATATTTGGTCATATATACATTTAATATCATTTATTACATCACTTTTGGGTCATTATGATTCCATAATACACACTGTATCTTTGTATCATATTTAATTTCTACCTGGAAATTCGATTGTCATATAAAATTATAAAAAATTCACCGCTGGATAATTTTAATGTTATAATTACAAAAAATATATTTATTTTATCAATTTAATTTTCTACATATTTTAATTTTATATTTTAAAATAAAATATACATTAATTTAGAAATGTTGGGTTTTCTGAAAATAACAGTTTTCGAACCCGCATAAAAATTATATTATCATTTATATTTAATAATAATTTTTATTAAAATATTATTTATTTCAAAAATTTGTCAATTCATTAGAGTAAATGTCTTCATCAAAATTGCATATTACCCAAAAATACAATTTTTGTTTTATCTTATCAAAACCAAAATCATTTATAAAGTAACAACAATAAGGAGTAAATATAATAATTATTATATTGAAAATAAAACATAAATATTCATATTCTTAAGGTATTGATACATATCCCTTTATTACACTAGAAAATTCCATAAGGGTAAATGTGTGATGTTGAGATTTCCATGGGTTGGTTCGACGTACATTGTCTGGGATGTGATCTCGATGAGCTTAAAATTCCCCCGTAAATGGTTTCACTTAGGATTTAGTCGTTGGATTTTAGCTTGGTATTAGTTAAGTGAAAAGACACACAATTATGATATCTCCCTTGTAAGGTCTAATAAATGGGCTCTATAAGGTGTGATTCTACTGGTTGAGGACATCACTTACTTTGTCTATATCAATTTGATTTATCTAAACCCTATATTTATACTAATCATATTATTTATATTTGATGGATATACTAAAAATAGTTATGATTATTAATTTTATTTTATGTATTATAGGATATAATAAAATTATGCATGTGTATGTATTTTCTATAATCATAATACATAATAAGGAATTTAATTCAATCACAAAGGGAATTTTATTTATAAAAGTTTGGGTCATTACAATCGTCCCCCATTTATAAATTTTAACCTTGAAAATTTCATTTCACACAATAAAATAGATTTGGGAAATTATATTTCATCACCTCCTCCAGTTCCCATGTCGCTTATTCAAACTTGTGTTTTCTCTATAGCTCTTAGACCAAGTGTATTGTCTTATTTCGTAGAACTTTGTCTCTATGATCTAAGATTCTCACTGTCTAATATGCATATGATAGATCATTCTCCAATGGTACCACCCCTAGATTAAGATCATATAAGGGGTGTAGTATGTACTTCCTTAAGAGGGATACCTTAAACATGTCATGTAAATGAGATAGGATAGGTGGGAGTACTAGTCAATAGGCCACTACTCGGATGTGATCAAGGATCTCAAAGGGACCGATGTATTTTGGAATAAGATTTCCCTTATTCCAAAATCTAATGACATTATTCCATAGATATATTTATAGGAATACCTTATCTACAATCTCAAACTCTAGGCCTCATCGATGATTATCAAAATAGCACTTCTTTAGACTCTGAGTTTCCATGATGTGCTACTGAATAGTCTTGACCTTTTCCACTATTTCCTCAACCATTTCAGGACCCAGTAGTTTGTGTTCACCAAAGCCATCCCATCATGTAGGTGTTCTAAACCTCTTCCCATAAATGGATTAATAGGGAGATAATTGGATATCATGGTGGAAATTATTATTTTATGAGAACTCAACTAGAGGAAGACATTGATCCCAAACTCCTTTGATGTTCATTGGGCATGCTCCCAATATATTCTCGAGAGTCTGGATAGTCCACTTAGATTAGCCATCAGTTTGAGGTTAATAATCCATGCTAAAGTTCAACTCAGTATTTATAACATGTTATAGACTCTTCAAGAACATAGAGGTAAATTTTGGGTCTCAATCAGATACAATCGATAATAATTTTCCATGAAGCCTCACCACTTCCCTAAAGTATATGTTTTCTAGTTTATTGAGTGATAAGTCCTCTCGAATTGAAATGAAGTGATGAGTATTTATAAGGAGATCCACCATAAACCATATATCATTATTTAATCCTGATTTCTTTTTAAGACCAGTTCCAAAGTCCATGGTTATATTTTACCATTTCCATGTAGGTATGGGTAATGGTTACATCACCTCCTTTGATTTTTTCCTTTCATATTTCACTTACTAACATACAAGACACCATGATGTATATTTCATGATCTACTTATTCATATTGTCCCACAGATAGTGATCTCTGAGATCTCAATACATCTTTGTGATCACTAGATGGATGGAGAAGCTTGAGCTATGCGAATCATCCAACAAATCCTTATTTAACTCAAGATTTGACGGTATACATAGTCTGGGCCCAAATATTCTTACTCCTTCATTAATTTTAAACTCTGAGGATTTCCATTTTGTTATAACATCCACCTTCTTCTAAATTTTTACATCTACTCTTTGAGCACCCTTTATCTTCTCCATAAGGGATTCTTGAGAAATCATTTGTTAAAGTATTGATGATGTTCCTTCCTTTATGATTCACATGCCCATCCTTTTTAACTCTAAGAAGATAATATCCTTATCAATTATCATCAATGATAAAATTGACTTATCCTTTATACTTAGTGCATATTATACTTTATTTTTTTCTCAAGATGGTAGTGGATTGAGCAGTTATATCCCTCAATCATCTATACCTATCTTTCCTAGTGCATATTTTTCTCTTTATATGTGAATATATACTTGATACTCTTATGATATGTATATATTTTTCACTTCTCCCTGAAGAGATAATGCCAATATATTTTTAATGTGAAGATTACCATGGTTTACCCTAGATAATGTGTTGGGTAGTTCTGTTCATGAAAACTCAACGTTATTCGAGCATATGATATAACTTTTTCATCCTTCATTAGTACACAACCCAAGACATTCTTTGAAGAATCACTGTATACCATGAAAAGTTCCACACTTGTGGGTAGCTTAAGTACATGTTTAGTGATAATCCTTTTTTTAAACTACTTGAATCTATTTTCAAATTAACTATTCTTGAAAAAAATGACTCCCTTATGAGTTTTATTGGTTATATGGTTTCAAAGTCATGATAAATGTTTCAAAAATTGTCGATAATACCCATCCAGTCCAAGGAAACTACAAAATTCTATCACAGATGTTGGCCTCATCCATCCTTCAATTGCCTATGTCTTTAAAGGGTCCATATATATCCCATTACTTATGATAATATTCTCCAATAATGAGACTTCCTTAAACTATAACTCGAATTTTCAATACTTTTCATAAATATTATCCTTTCATAAGGTTTTTATCACAGTGCTCAGATTCCCCACATGCTCCTATCAGATTTTGAAGTATATTAGAATATATTAAATAAATACTACCAAACATTTGTCAAGGTAATCCATAAAGACTATATTAATAAATTACATGAATATTTCTTTAAAATTAGTTAGTTATATTGGAATTACAATGAACTCATAGTTCTCATACCTTGTACGAAAATTAGTTTTGGGGATATCCACATTCTTTAACGCTACTTAATAACACCCTCACTGAAGATCCACCTTGGATAATTATTCCAAACTACATATCCTGATCAAACAAGTCATCAATTTTTGGCATATGATACTTTTTCTTTATCATTATCTTGTTGAGATCATGATAATCAATACAAAGGCTCATTAGACCATCCTACTTTTTGAATAAGAGGACTGGTGCACCCCAAGTTGAAGCACTTGGGAGTATAAACCCTTTATCCAAATTATCCTACAGTTGTTTATTTATATCCTCATGTTCCCATACATCCATTCTATATGGAGTCTTGGATAATTTAAATTTCCTAGTTGTAAGTTAGATTTAAAATTAAACCTCTTATCTAGAAGTAATACTAGAAAATTATTTATGAAACACATCATTGTATTCCCTTACAATAGATACATCTTCAAGGATGATATTTTCTTTAGACTCAACAATTTTTTATAGGTACTCTTTATCATAGGTAAATAATATCCATTCTTGATATGTTGGTGATAAATATGATTCATCCCCCTCCTAGAACATGTATTGAATTATATGATGATTCACAATACAGAGAGTGATTTCTTCATCGTGGAAATATATATTGGATCTATATGAGGAAAGATAATCCATTTCAAGAATTTCATCAAATTCCACTAAATTTAGTATCAAAATTTTCACTATAAAGTAGATCCCACAAATTTTAATAGGGGGGGAGTTATATACTTAGGATTAAATAATTTACCCACTTTTCTTTTTGACCAAAATATCTAATTCCACGCTTTCTGGTGGTGTTTGGATTGTTCTACTAAACTTTTATGATATGAAGGAATGAATAAAACCATAATAAAAAAGTACATTCTCTATTATCGAATGAATAACTAGTGTAACTTTCACCACTTCATTATGGGGATCTACGTCAATGGTTGGGATAGAATATTCTCACCCTTATTAACTTGGAGGCTGTTTGTGTTAATTTTCTCTAACAACCCTTAACATAGGGTAGTGGTTCATATAGTATCCCTATTTCTTGTATTTGAAATTTTGGACAATATGACGAGGGTAGACTAGATAATTCCAATATTCCATTACATTGGTGGGTTTCTCCCATCGACAATCACTAGCTAGGTTCTATTCCTTTCTCTCCCTAAAGGATTTTCTCATCCCCTCTAGAAAATTTCCAGGGTACTTCTTTTGAAACTTTTGATAAGTGGTGTGTTGAAATTTCTTACCATCGTAATATTTCCCCATTTCACCACCAAAATTAAAATCAAATTTCTATTTCTTATCTCCATGATACCCTTGAGATTGTTTGATCTCAATTTCGACTTTGAGGGAACACCAAACAATTTACTCATTGCTATCAAAATCTGAGATCACCAAGGATTGTTTTGTAGAATCTATTTTATCCAGTCAAAGAAGTGGCCAAATTTTCATTTGGGGTTAATGAATAAGTTGGAGGCATATCATGCAGGTATTTAAAGATTAACTCATAAATCCTAATGTATTCATCATAATTTTTCTTAAGGGCATGGAAATCCCTTTACATTTTAAATTAGAGAGTGTGAGATAAATATTTACCAAAAAATAGTTTTTGAAATTCCTTCCACCAAGTTGCTTCAATCTCCTCCTCAGGCTTCATATTATTGATCAATTTCCACCACTGATCAACTTATCTCTCTATATGATAAAAAACCAGTATTACCTTCTATTTTTCATAAAATTGAAGGATGGTGAATATATTATCAATGGATTTTATCCATAGTTACATGATTAAGGGATCAAATGATCCATTTAAAGTTGTAGGAATTTTTTTCATAAAGGTATCAATTGTATCTCATTATTTATTTGGGGGATTTAGGAGTTCCTCCTGATTTAGGTTTCTATTTAATACCCGAGTCAACTGAGAGAGTATCATAATAATGTTTGTGATTCATACTCCCATCGGGTTGGGTATCTCATTTGGAAATTCGTCACATTCCCCTTCACATTGGTTGTTTACATGATTAATCCTATTTTCATCCATTTTATTGAATAAATGGAAAATCAGGGATGGGTAATTTTAAACATGCAAATAGGAATCCAATAACGTTGAATTGATAATTTATAAATTAAATTTATTCCTTAAATTATGAATTTTTAGGTTTCAACCTATGTAATACACGATCTATTTCCTAACATAAACTCTCATGGAAATTTCTCCCCTGACTAATGGTTCATAAAGAGATAAAGAATTTACCAAATACTATCCCCTGAGAGTGTCAAACTAGGTGTGTAGCAAGGCCCATTATCATGCATCAATTGACAATCGATTATAGATCAATCACCATTTTCTATATTGTTACCCCTAGGTACCTATGTTCCATATCCATATCTAATTATATTATATGGGAAGGGATTTATTTTCTTAGAAACCAAGAACTCTATTCTTTAACAAAATTTAGGGATCTTTTATTATGTTTAGTATTATCCCTAAGGCTTTTTCTATTATTTTCTATCCTAATCCCAAAAAACATCTAAACATTACTTTGATACCAACTATGATTACCCATTGTTCTATTACACATTAATTCATGATCTATAACATAAAAATAAACATAATACAACCTAGAAGATCATGAATTCTAGTATCTTTAGGAATTAGGTTCATTAAATAATAACTTAAAATTGGGGGTAAATCATAATTATAGAAAACTTCCTTAACATGATAATATTATTCCATTACTTTTAAAACTACATGGGATAACCTGGGGGCATACATAAGAAAGTCACGAGCTATAAATCCCAATAAGGGAATAAAAAAACCATAAATGAAGAAGGTACTACGTGTCAGACAATAGGTATATCAATAGAACATAAAAGGGGTGGGAATAATAAATATGAATAATGATGCATGATATAGAATTATAACATAAAGGAAATAATGGAATGTGGAAATAACTTTCAACATGACATCATTAACATAATTCCTGGTTAACCACCAAGACATCAAAATATAATGTGATTAGGATAAACTCCCACACACCATACATAGAAACTCATGAGACTAAAACATTACCCAATAAATTGAAGCACTATCTTGGAACACCCATAAAAAATTGTACATGAATATGTGTGCCACATAATGAAATCAAACATAAGGAATAAACCAAAGGAATAACCATGGAAATAAATGGGTTTTGTAATCATGTAATTGGGAATAAACAAAGGGAGTATTATAATTATATCCATGAAATAAGGGATTATGTAATTTTTGGACATTCATAAGGTAATAAAATAATATATCATTAATAATGATGTCCAAATATGGTGAAAACATGAAAAATAGTGGCTATGTAGCAATAGAAATCTTCCACTTAACTACAATTTTGGGGAAAAGAATAAAGATTCATTAAAAGGATAAAATAATAATTATTTACATAAAATAAAAAATGAACTAAAATGGGTTTTCATGATAAAATGAGTGGTTTTAGAAAATATTTTTTTTGCATAAAACATTTTATGTAGTGTACTTGAAAATGGGTAAGAAACAAAGAAGTTCCCTTTAATTGAGTTTTCTTATTGAGAGTAACTGAGAAGGGAAGCTTTTAAAATATGTATTTACACATAAAAAAGTTGAATTGAGATAGATATATATATTTTTAAAATATAAACATAATTTAGAATACCTATATAATAATAATGGAGAGGTAACTTAAGGAAATGAGAGATAAAGCATTACCCAAATGAAAATTTGAAGTTCATAGAGATCCCTTGTTAAATTTCAACATAGTAACAACTTAGGTAACTAATATAATGAGAAGAGATAAATGATATCACATTTTTAATAAATCAATTTTATATTATAGGAATCTTTATAAATCCATATAAACATGACCAATTTAGATTCAAAATGGTTAAATACCACAAAGGTGATTGAATAGGAAAAAAGAGAAAAAGGCCCCTTACCATGAGAGGATGATTCCAAAATTTTGGGAGGAGATTCATGAGAGATTTGGGGAATATTAGGAGGTATATATAGAGTTTATAAATGAGAAAGGAAATTATACATTTTTTTAGTGAGTAGGATTGGGATCTTGGGTGGGTTTATATAGAAAAAGAGAGGGGATTTTTTTATTATTTCCCAAACATAGGTTTTGAACTCTACAAAATAATGTAATAAAAACCAAAATATTTCCCATGGGGTTCCTATGTTCTATTCCAAATAATAATGGTTTTAATTATTTTATAAGGAAAAGGGTTGAACCATTAAAATATTACCCTTTTTGATGTGGAAGTGAGTCATGTTCTTAAAGAGATGATTTTAAAAACATAAAATATAATATATGGTTTGAAGGATTGATAAAAGCTTTATAAAATCATTCAAATAACCTTAAAACACATAATTTTAAAGGGGAAAAATATATTTGGTTATGGATACCATTTATAGAATTTACCACATCAATTTTGGGTCATTAGTTTTTCACAATACACACAGTATATTTATAGAATATTAAATTTTTACCCTAAAATTCAACTGTCTGGGAAAAGTGTGGAAAATTTACCATTAGAAATTTTTTATTTTCTGATTCCAAAAATAGTATTTATTCTTTAAAAATAATTCTCTAAATATTTTAATTTTCAATTTTAAAATAGAATTTAAATTTATTGATAAATGATGTGTTTTTTTACAATAATAGTTTTCGATCCCTTATAAAAATTACATTTTACATCATAAAAATTATATTATAAATTATATTTATTAATTATTATTCAACAATAATATTTTATTAAAACATTATTTATTTAAAGAACAAATAAATAAATTAAAATAAATGATTCAATTGAAATTTTATGTTACCCAAATAAACAATTTGTGTTTTATCGTATCAAAATCAAAATAATTTATGAAGTAACAACAATAAGAGTAAATATAAATATTTTTTATTAAAAATAATATATTTATATTAATATTATTAGGGAATTAATTAATATCCATTTATTAAACCATAAAAATTCATAATGTTAAGGTTCATGATGGTGATATTTTTATGGGGGTGGTTCAATGTACATGGTTTGGGAAGTGATCAAGATGATCTTAAACTTCTCCCATAAATAGTTTTACTCATGTGTTTTTTGGATATTGGATTGGTATTGGTTATGGAAAAATTATAGTGATGATATATCCCTAATAATATCTAATAAATGGGCTTCACAGGGCACAATCATACCGGTCGAGTTCATCACTTCCTTTATCTGTATCAATTGGATATATGCAAAACCTATATTTATACTAATCATATGATCATTATTCAAAAAATATATTTTAAATGATTATAATGCTTAATAGTCCTTTAAATATGATATAATATATTAAAATAATGTAATTAAATGTGTTTTATATAATCATAATACATAATAGGGCATTTAATTTAATCACAAAGGAAATTTTATATATAAAAGTTCAGGTCGTTATAGTAAGGAACACTTTTTATGTATTAAATTGGTTATTAGATATATAAGGAATGATTTAGACATGTAGAAATGTGTGGGACCTGGTTATAGATACCTCCTTTATGTATCTGTAGTCTCAGGATATGAAATAGTTGTCTATCATTAGATAAATGGGGTTCTACCCATCAATTTTACACTATCTTATGAAAGGTCTTAATGGTAAAAGTACCATGATTCTAAGTTCACATATTCCAATAATTAAGCATTACCTTCATATAGAATTAAATTATTATTATCCATGAATTTTTTTCAATGATATTATATTTGGATACATTTTATTCTTATTTATTGATGAAATGTCTTGGGTTTTCTGTTAGTTACCTTTCCATATTGATTATGAATTATCTAGTTTTTATAGTCATGTTATTGATTAAATGGAAAGTTTTTTTTAGTTATTTAACTTTCCATATTTATTATTATTCATGAATTTTTTTCATTTATATTATATATGGATTCAATTCCTTCTCAATTTATTTATTACATATAATGTCTGTTTAGTTGTTTACCTTGACATATTTACTAGGCTTGTTGATTCAATATTGCGTTAACTATACTCAATCCTAACCGAGCATTTGAGTTCACCCTTAATTTGTTTCCTTTCCTTGGAATACATGAAATGCACTATAAAATATATTCAAGAATAGGATTTATATAATAATTATATTCTTCAAAAATGTTTTATTTTAATTTTTGTATTAAAATGAACTGTAAGAATAAAGTTTGTATATATTAAACCAAGAATGCTAAACTATTTGGTCCTTCAGGATTTGATTCATTGTATCTTATGCCATTTTAATAAAGTAGGAACTGGATCAAGGCTAATGTGGCTGGGTTCAATACATGTAAAGAGATATATCCATGAGAATACATTTCCCATGGATATAGGCTCTTCATACTATATTCCCATGAAAAAAGATTTTCATTCTAACATATATCCATGCATAGTCATGATCATGGTTATAGGGGATCTATATCCATAGACATAATTTTCCAATGGCTATAGCCCCATGGTTATATGTTTTCATATCAATTAATATCTCAAGATCTTAAGACTTACTCAAAATAAAATTAACATAATTAATATGAGTGAAGTGATCTAAAAAAGTCTTGAAATACCTATCTATATTAGTTGAATTCAAGATTATTAGTCTTCACACAGCTAAATTCTCCAACTCAAATTATATGACACAACCTTAACACAAAAACATGGTATATAATTTTACATTAATATTAATTATATCCAATAATACATCAAACTCCATGACCAATAGATTTAAGGAATTTGCTTAGTATATACATAAATAACTTATTTTAGAAACATTCATTAACATCTACCAAAAATAATATTCACACATGACCTTATATAAATATTACACATAATATTCATCTTCATTACCTAAGGACTGAAAATATTATAAGGGGATCATATACTTAGTAATGGGTGACCATGATAGATATCTATTGAAGATCATAAGTGAGCATAATATGAACATGTGGGTATGAGAACATAGTAAAGTTACATGAACATAACATAAGAAACACATACCAACTGAAACAAAGATTATAAATCATGATTTATGTCATGGGAATTAAATAATAACATAAGAAATGAGTCATATGAGTGTGGAAACATGAGTCAATAATCAAGATCTATGAATTCATAGCATACGAATGTGTTATAACATGGTGTTATGGAATAAGAATGGGGAATTTATATAAACAAAAAAATCATTCCTTATATTGAGGATCACTACCAAGACAATCATCATATATTGGATAGGGTTCTATATTAGTATGGGTTTACTCCTTAGACCTTGATATGTTAGCTCATGAGATATAAGGATTTATCTAATGAATTGAAGAAGTATATAATTATGGTCACACCCATCCATTATGGGTTTGGGTTTGATCAATATTCCTTTCAATCTTATGATATAAAAATATTTACCCAATAAATTGTAGGGCTATATAATTCTCATCCCACCTATCCCATAATGAGAATCCATATATATGTGTTCCATATGAATGTTATAACAATCATAAATAAACTATAGCATAATTAACACGTCAAAATTAGAAAATTATTCATGATGACTTCCATAGGACATTACCTTAAAAATTCTAGGGAAAAAATGTGGAAGGTATCATTAAAGAAAACCCCTAGTGAAGTATAGGAATAATTAAAGTATGCTGACATATTTTAAAAACACTTTATATGAGAATTAGAAAATCTATTTGAACAATATGATGAAATATCATTTATATTTAGATGATTTTTTTAAAAGGAAATAATTTTTTAAAAAATCAAATAAAAATTACTTTGGAAAACCATGAAAACTGTTAAAGGAATCTTCATAAAGAAAATAAATGAAAATAGAGGGATAAAGAGATCATATAGAAAACATTTAAAAATATATTCCTTTTATACTTTTATAAAGAAAGTATAATTCAATAGAAATTGATTCGTATAGAAAATGATAAAAAATTGATTAATTTCACACTTTTATAGAGAAATTCAACGTTAATATAAAATGACTATAAACAATCATAGAAGTTTGGATAATTTTATTTATTAAATAAGATAAATAATATGGGCATGGTGGGGAAATATTACCAACCCAAAATAATAGATAAGTATGGTTCCACTTATAGGAAAACATTTGGATAAGTTTTGAACCAAAGAGAGGGAAACTTATACGAATACATGTAAACCCCATAAATAACCATGGAAGAAACAATTTTGTGGGGTTTTACAGAGATAAAATATATAATTTCCCTTAATATAATTTTATTCATAAACAATATTTATTTCAAAGTGAGATTGGAAAATAAATTCTTATGGATCTAGTAACTTTTGAATCAAGAGACCTTGAAAGAGAGTACTTGAGAAAAATTTATAAATCCCTTGAATTTCATGAGAATTTTGATAAAAATGAATAAATGGGTTATTATATTCAATATTTTTTTACAAAATCGTGAATATGGATCATATCTCAATGAAGAAAATTTTATATGAGTAAACCCATAAAATGTAAAATTTTATTATATAATAATAAATAAAAAAGTGAATTAGAGATGCTTGGGGGAGCAGCTCAAGGACAAGCTGTTGTAAGGTGGGGAGGTTGTAAGATCCCATCCTTTTTAGGAGGTACATACTTGTTTAATTTTGGAGTAACATAATTTATAATGGGTAATGAATTGTTTCCCTATAATAATAGGGGACTTGGGGTTCTTGCTGTTTTGAGACATGAAAAAGAAAGAAATGAGGCTATACTGTGAATAATGCATGTCTAGTACTAAATGTGTGCCTTAACCATGTAGCCTGTAGGGGGGAGGGAGAATAGTTAACATACCGTGTATGGTGATCCAAAAAAACATGTTGATTTGAAAAAATCCAAACACATGGCCTATTCATGGTTTTGATAATCATGTGGGATCCCCAGGCCCCTCTCGGATAAAGGGTGGCACACAGTTGGTGAACAGTTTGGACAACCGTGCGACAAAACCATGTGCCTCATTAAAAGGAGGAATTTCGCATTCCACCAACCTTGGGATTCACGGTTTATTACTTTATTTTATTCCCCTATCCATCCCTATGAGATTGGATGAAGAACCATAATCTTCCCGCTCTTCTAAGGATCATTCTCCCTCAATTTTGGGTTGTTTTAAGCATCGTTGGGTGAAAATCAAAGCTCTAAGTGATTCTATCCCTCATCTATACTCTATTTTATAGAAGAGGATTTTTATAACTATTCTCCACCTTTTAAAACTCTAAAAACATGTTTTCTAATAGATTATATGTTTGGGATATGTTTTTGTTTAGTTCTAATCAGGGGTTATGGTAAAGTGATAATTCATCTATGAACTTGAGGTAAGTGGTCTAAAAGTATAGCCCATAGTCTTAATGCCTTAATTCATGTGTATGTGGTTGTTATTTGTTTATATCATGATTCACATTTGTATCCATTGTAAGAAATGATAAATTAGGTATCTAAATGATATGATAGACCCCTCACGATCCTTTTGGATCTGTTTAGGATGATTAGAATGAACTTATGGTAACCCATGGGGCGAGACACTCCCATGAATAATATAATTGAATTTTTATGTTATGAAATGAAGGGTTTATGATATTAAACCAATTGGAATGATGTTATTATGTTAAAATGGTATAAAAAGGGTATTTTGATTAAATTGAATGAGTTAAATGAGTTATGGATGGTAAGGGGTAAATGTGATTAACGGTTAAAAAGGACTGGCCTTGTGGTCAAATGACTTAAAAGGGGGTAAAAAATAATTGTAAATTGTGTAAATGATGAAATGGGATAGTTATGGAATTGAGTAAAGAGTTTAATGTGAAGAACCTAGGTAATGTGATAAATTAATAGGTGCACACTTGTTGACATTGTTGGTTAAAATATCCACGAATGATAAACCTTTGAATGAATGATAGACGGTATGGATGGGATGTTAGATTGAGGATCCTCTGACTTAGGTCAGGATAGAATGATTCTCTAGGCCTAACCGATGTATTATATGGTTTATGATGTGGAATTGATACTCCATGCTCTGAAATTTTGGGCATGATCTTTATAACTGAACTGATTCTCTAATTTAAATTGTTAAATTGACCCTATAAATGAACACCCAACTGATGTAAAGTGTTGAACCACTTTAGGTATCATTTAAACCTCTGGTGTCAGATGATGTGGGTTTATTAGTTGGTTTTCCAATGTAATATGAGTTCCAAGAGTCTAATGAATAATTTTTAATAGGAAACGTGATTATTTCATAGGTTTTTTACCATTCTTCTGCTTTTCTATACACAATTATTTGTCTGCTGGATTTTTCTATAGACACTATTGGTCATGGACTATTTAGTTGTACTCACACCCTACTTATGCTACCATTGGGAACCTAAGTATAATTCATCATTATATGATAGGAAAAAGGAAAGGTCCCTATGGTAGATGGATGATACGTGTTGGATCATGGATGAGGGGACTAGACTTGGTGTTGGGACCCGTCTTGGGAGGTTTTTTGTGTCTTTATATTCTATTTACCTTCTGCATAGTATAATTTCATGGAATAAAATAGTTTATTGTAAGAGTTTTTTATTACCGTTTCAGTTTGGGAATGTGGTATGTGATATTTTTGGTATTTATTATTATTTCATGTTGACGTTTATTGTGTTTTCCGTTGTTTATTTATTCTAGTAAAGAGGTTATAGTATCCCCAAAATATCTATTATACCATCGTCATAAGTCGGTAACCTCTAGAATATGAGGATACAAACTTGAGTTCATGTGGAAATTTTTTTCAAGGCCCTGAATATAGTGGAACCTAGGATGGGGCATTATGCCCTAATTTTTTTTATTTTTAAATTATTAAATAAAGTATTAGTTAACATAAAATATAGTTAATTACATTTTCATACTATTTATTTAATTTGATGAAAATGAATTCAAAGAAGGAATGGAATTATAATATAAAACAATTAACATCATTTATAATTTATAAATACCTATTAAATTCAAGGAATACCACAATTCATTAAAAACATATAATTTTTTTTAAAAATAATTTACCATGATTTTTCTACTGCTAAGACAAGCACTATATCAATATAGTGTAATACTTTAAGGTAATTATGTCACGACCCATCCCCCAGGACCCATGCCATGACTACCCCAAGCCCACCTTCCATAGGCTAGGGATTGACGACTAGCACCAAAAAGATGTATCCCTAAAACGGGAAGGCATTACCTTTAAAACTGTACAAACACACAATCTAAGAACACAACAAGAAGAAACCAAGAAGTAAACTGTGGTAGTAAAAAGTGTACTAAAAGTAAAGGGTCTATAATACAAGCCCAACTGGAAAGTACAAGTACAACTGAAAAGAGAAAACATCTCCTAGATCATCCACTGAGGATCCTACCTGAAGGGTAGGTATAGATCATGATCTATAGACACTAAGGAACATCACGTAAAATGGTCCACCTTTGATCACCATCCAGTCCTGACTCCCTCAGCCTCGATCAATACTGTTCATTGTCTACACAATACATAGCAAGGTTCGGGCGTAGCCCGTGCAAGAGTGAGTATAAAAATACTTATTAGGAACCCCGAGACCCTCGAAGGTCTCCCAGAGTTCCACAAAGAAAAAACCACTAATCAAGACTTAAGTCACAAAGCATAAAGTAGTCATCAACTCAACTTAGGTATATGACCATACATATACTTAAGTTATCAAAATATACTCATCTCAATCATGAGGAAACTTAAGGCTCCAACTTTTAAGCCTTTAGCACAACAGATCTATGAGGGAAGAATGCCAAAAATGTAACACCACAAAGATAACACCATGAAGGTAAAAGTACCACAAAGTTAACACCACTAAGGTAACACCATGAAGGTAAAAGTACCACAAAGGTAACACCACAAAGGTAAAAGTACCACACAGGTAATACCACAAAGGTAAATAATCAGATCACACTAGGTATAACTTAATTAAAGAAGTGCATATGATTAGTTGTAAATCTAGATTATCTTATTCTGTCAAGAGGCTATGCTGCTATCCCACACAGGATCAGTATGTGATGACCCACATAGGATCGCTGAGCACTGAACCACACAGTATCTGACCCACATAGGATTGGTATGCACTGAACCACATAGGATTGATATGTTTTGACACACACAGAATCACTATTCATTCTTCATGTCACAACCAATCTACTCCGCCTCACTGCCAGCCATTGGATTCCCGCTCATAGTATGCTTGATTCAAGGAGAACCGCTCGTCAATCCATCGATCATATTACAATAGGCACGAAGTTCCATGAATAAGTATCCCAAAGGACTACCATTTCGTAAGGGTTCCAACGTGATAGATGGCACGTCAATCGGACACCCGGTCTGTGACTTATAAGCGTTTTAGTACCGAGGGTCCGGTTGGATTCAGGTTCGATCCAACCCAGCCATACTCCAAATTACTCCAAAACTCAAGTGGAGTGTACCAAAAGGACCGTCTCACTCCAAGGATCCCAGCATTGTAGACAGTTCATCAAATGGATGTCTGGTTCACAAGTTATGGCACTTTTAGCAAAACTGGGTCTGAAAGGGTCCAGGTCCGGTCTGACCTGGTTGGACCGACCCGGTCCGGGTCGGACCCGGCCCAGCTCGAACCAGCCTGGGCCAGCCCGGTTGGGCTGGGCCATGTCGGTCTCGGCCCTCTAGGCTGTGGACTAGCCCGGTCCTCCTGGGTGGCGTGGCCCGACCCACGAAGGGGCACGACCCCCTGGAATTGTGCGGCCTGGCCCACAGAGGGGCACAACCCGATGGAGGTGCGGCCCGACCCGTGAAGGAGCACGAGCCAGCTCGCGAAAGAGCGCGGCCCTCTAGAGGTGTGGCCTGATGAGGTGCGACCTGCCCTAGCTGGTATGGGGGATCCCCCCCCAGTTTTCTCCGCTGGCGACGTGTCATTGTGTGCCACTCTGCCTCCTGCGGTAGGCCGGTGCCGGCCGCCTTGCTCAATCACCATGGCTAAAAAGTCATGGTCCTTCTCCACTGGTGCCACGCGATAGCACACCACATCACCTATGCAGACAGCCGGTGTCAACCGCTCTGCTGACCATCGTGTCCTCCTTCTATAGCGCGTGATGGTGTGCCGCCTCCATCACTGTCGGTCGGTGTCGGTCGCCTCCATCATCTGTCGGTGCCAGTCGCAGGTGCTGCCGCGCTGGGGCCCTGTTGGCGGTCTTCCGCGGAGAACAAAAAGATAAAACAAGTGGCGGAGGGGCCGAGACCTATTCATTTGGCCCGTGCCCTCCACGTTATCATCTTATCAAGAAAGAGGATATATGAATAAACAATCTCTTTAAAATAAACGAGACAAAACCCTACCTCAAGATCGTTGGACAATGTCCGCATTTGAGGAAGAGTCGGCATTCCTCATTCCTGCAACAAGCCTCCAATGATGCCGCTCAAGTATCATTCTTCGGTTTGTCGTTTGGTGGAACACGTCACCGCTCACCGGAACTGCTCCCGTCCTCCACGTGGTTGGTTTCGTGGTACTTTATCAGAACTTCGTCGCTTGGTGAAGCTGTTTCAATACTCCTCCCTAAGCTCTGTATAAACAGGAGAGGGGGAGGGTGGGTAATACACATGAAATTAATGGCGGTTCATTTAATAGAAACCTTCCTAATTCCAATGGCTCTGTTACAAAGTATTTGAGGAGTCAAGTCATTTAATGCCTTGACACATCGTTGGTCCTGCCACTACTGCTTGTTCGTTGGAGGAAAAAAATGAGAGAAATAAAACATCAATGATATTTTATTATTCTTTTAAATGTCCAAAATCTAAATTTTTTCCCCAACCTAATGTGGTCAAAGTGAATCCTCCCTTAAGATAATCCCAACGTTGTGGATTCAACAGTGCCCTTATATTTTTAATTCGAGCACCAGTTCAAAAGATAGAAAACGCCACCCGCACATTAAATAAATGTACTTAAAAAAGATTCAGAAATTTATTCTGGGCACACCGGGCCTCAGAATCACACACCCTCAATTTTTTCAGACTCATAATAATTCCATATAATTAAAAAATTACATGGAAAATCTGGTTATTTACATATTATATCATAAAAAAAATTAAAAATAGATTACTATTATAAAATTAATTTATTTGTGTTTAAAATTAAATATTATATTTTTTTCACAACTTATTTTTATCCATGTGAAAACATATAATAGAAATTATTATCAAGAAAGTGACATTTTGTATTTATAATTTTCTTAAAATAATATAAATGCTATAAAAAAGAAAAAATAAATAAATTGAAAATTGTTTCATATTTAGGATGAAATGTTTTAGAAAAAATCATAAAAATAGTATATAGGCAAGTTCTGGGGATATTTTTAGGCCTTATATAATAGTTTTAAACCCATGTTACCCATATAAAGTTGAAAAATATTTACCATAGTTACTATTCATAAAGTCTAAAACTAAAAGGATACTATTTACCAAATTTGAACCTCCTGATTCAAAATATGGAATAAATATTTTAATATTAAATTTCTAGTAGTGGAATAAATAAATTGCAATATAGATGTGTAAAACACAATGAAAAACTGTTATTAGAAAAATTTGTTTTAAGCATAAAAATGAACTTATACCAAAATAAAGTACAATGATGATTATTGTGCCTTTCCGTAGAAAGTTGATGAATATTTTGTGCAATTTCCACCAATACCCTTGAACGGGGTATTGTGTGTTTCTTGTTTTTCCCTTATTACTTGCCTGCTTTGCTTGATTGCTTTAGTAGAGGTTATTGCTTGTGATTAGAGTATTTTTGTTATGCTTAGATTTCTTTGCCATGCTTGTTCTGCCTGTTTGGAATTTTGCTAGTTGCCATGCCTAGTTGTAGGATTGTGGACTGTTGTTTTTGTTGTTGTTGAGCCTTAGTTGATATCCAAGTAGTTCTTGAGGTTTACTTGGATGATACACACGTGCTGAGCATGTTTAGTTATAATCAGGACTGTGAGAACCTAGAGTAGTAGACCAAAGGGAGAATTGACGAAAGGGCTTCTCCAGAGTGTCTTTTAATCACTATGTGAGACCAAGTGGAGAATTGACGGAAGGGAGTCTCTAGAGTATCTTTTAATTACGACGCGTGTTTTACGACTAATTCTACCCGGAGACCCTGATGGCCGATCAATCCCGGGAGTTCATTAGCGTAGAGCAGGGTACTCTATCGGTCCTGGATTATTCCTCTCGTTTCACTGAGTTGTAGCGTTTTACACCCCTTCGGAATGGGAGTGGGGTGTTCTTGGCAGGGAAATTTGAGGATGGACTCAGGCGGGAGATACGCTCACAGGTGAACATCTTCCAAATGACTTCCATTACTTCCATCGTCAACCAGGCATTGATTGCGGAGCGCAATCTGAGAGACTCTGGAGCTGCGAGTCATGGCGGTTCTACTTCCAGAGCTAGCTTTCCTTCAGATGATAGCAAGAAGCGCCGTAGGGAGCCTACGCATGGTGATTCGAGGAAGCGAGATGCATCATCAGGCAGCCAGGTGATGTGCTATCAGTGTGTCCGAGTAGGGCACACGAGGCCGCAGTGCCAGAGAGACCCCATGGAGTGCCGATCTTGCGGCAAGATGGGTCACCTTCAGCGTTTCTGCCAGGTTTTCCCACTAGCAGCATGTGACGGGGGTTCTTCCATGACTCCTCGTTCAGAAGAAGCCCCACCAGTCTCTCACCAGTCAGGGAACTGGAGTTCTTTCGGCCATTTGGGCCGAGGTGGAGGCCGAGGCCATAGAAGTCAGCCACCAGTTCCTCACCACCAGCAGGGAGGTTTGGCTCCGAGCGGTCAGTCAGGGGCACAGGGTCGCGGTGTAGGCCAGTCTTTCGCCATGGAGCAGACTTGTCATGAGCAGGATCCCGACCCTTCTACTGTTCGAGGTACGATTTTAGTATCCTTAGTTTTATCTTCAACCCTTTTCGATATTGGTGATATGCATAGATTTATCTCTGTTGCTGTTGTGGAGAGAGTTGGACTCTGCATCTTTTCTTCTGCCGACTCATTGACAATAGACACACCTTTGGGAATGAGGACATATAGTGTACGCCAGTGTAGAGATTTCCCTCTCAAGGTTGCAGGGTATCGCTTCTTATGAGACCTCTATGTCCTAGAGATGACAGGCTATGATGTAATCCTTGGCATGGACTGGTTGATTCCCTTCCGGGAAGTCGTCAACTGCTATCGCCGCAGAGTCAATTTCATTTCACCAGAGGGTGAATCTTTCCTTCACAGAGGCGAATGGGACGTTCGGGTGAGTCGGGCAGGACTCGAGCATCTTGGACTAGGAGGAGTGACAGCCCAGATTGCTATTCTTCATATGGATGATCAGGGGACTCCAGAGTTGGGCTTTCCTCCAGTGGTGGATCGTTTCCGGTATGTCTTTCCAGAGGACTTTTTAGTTTTTCCTCTGGAGCGTGAGGTAGAATTTTCAATTGAGCTCGTTCCAGGAGCGGCACCGGTGTCCATTCCTCCCTATAGGATGTCCACACCTGAGTTGTAGGAGCTCAAGAAGCTGTTGGAGGAGCTACATGATCAGGGTTTCATCCAACCCAGTACTTCTCCTTGGGGTTCGCCTGTCCTATTTTCAAGGAAGGCAGATGGTACCCTTCAACTTTGTGTGGATTATCAGAAGCTGAACCAGTTGATGGTCAAAAACCAATATCCATTGTCGCGAATTGATGACCTTTTAGATCAGCTTCGAGGAGCCCGAGTGTTCTTGAAGATCGACTTGAGGTCCGGTTATCATCAGTTGCGCGTTAGGCCACCAGATATACCTTTGACAGCCTTCAAGAGTAGGTACGGTCTTTATGAGTATACAGTCATGTCGTTCGGTCTCACGAACGCACCTGCAGTTTTCAGGGCGCTGATGAACCGAGTGTTCCATCCTTACTTGGACTCCTTCTTCGTGGTCTTCGTGGACGATATCTTATTGTACTCTCACACTCGACACGACCATGCCACCCATCTTGAGATCGTTCTGAGTACACTGAGAGAGCATAGAATTTATGCTAAACTCTCGAAGTGCAACTTCTGGATGAATCAGATTCACTTTTTGGGTAACGTCATCTCAGAGACAAGAGTATCTGTGGACCCAGAGAAAGTGAGAGCTGTAGTTTCCTGGGAGAAACCGAAGAAAGTTTTTGAGGTACGGAGCTTCCTAGGGATGGCTGGATACTACATACGCTTCATTCGGGACTTTTCTTGTCTAGCATCACCTTTGATAGGTCTGACCAAGAAGGGGGAGAAGTTCTTATGGTCAGACTCTTGTGAGTCGGCCTTTCAAGAGCTGAAAGGGAGGTTGACGTCTGCACCGATACTAGTCTTGCCAGAGCCAGACCAGAGCTACACTATTTACTGTGATGCTTCAGGTATCGAGCTGGGAGCTGTGCTTATGTAGGAAGATGGAGTCTTTGCGTATAGGTCTCGGAAGCTGAGGCCACATGAGAATAACTACCCTACGCATGATCTGGAGTTGGTAGCTGTTGTTCATGCTTTGCGCTGTTGGAGAAACTATCTTCTGGGAGAGAACTTTGTGGTTTTCACTGACCACAAGAGTCTCAAGTATATCTTCACTCAACGTGATCTGAATCTGAAGCAGAGCAGGTGGGTTGAGTATATACAGTCTTTTGACTTCGAGCATGCCTATACGCCGGGAAAGGGAAACGCCGTGGTAGATGCGTTGAGTAGGAGAACTCAGATTCAGGCAGTTCAGAAGGCCAGTAGTGAGTGGCAGCTGATGGCTCTGTTCTCGTAGATGCATCTAGAGGTGCACGACAGAAGGGGACAGAATTTTCTATCTTCCATAGCTGTCACCTCCATGCTACTTGACCGGGTATGGATGAGGCTGCTATCAGACTCAGAAGGCTTAGTCCTGCGGGAGAGTGTTTCAGGAGAGGACCCTCTTCCTGGATAGACAGTGGGCGAGGATGAGATATTTCATATCCAAGGACGTGTATGGGCGCCAGAAGACATACGTGAGGAGATGATGTGCGATTTCCATTCCTCAGTTTGGGCAGTTCATCCTGGCATCACCAAGATGTATCAGGATCTTCATCACCAGTACTGGTGGCCAGGTATGAAGAAGGATATTGCTGGTTTTGTCATAAGATGTTCTACTTGTCAGCAGGTGAAACCAGAGCATCAGCGACCAGTGGGGCTCTTACAGCAGTTACCCATTCCGGATTGGAAGTGGAACGATGTTGTGATGGACTTCATGAGCGGGTTTCCGAGATCACCTCGAGGGAACGATGCTGTTTGGGTTGTCGTCGACAGGCTTATGAAGGTTGATCACTTCTTGCCGATCAAGGAGACCTTTAGTGTCGATGATCTCGGACGACTTTACATCAGAGAGATTGTGCGTCTACACAGAGTTCCACGCTCTATTGTTTCAGACAGAGATGCATGCTTTACCTCTCGGCTCTGGCATGGAATTCAGAAGGCCTTAGGTACACATCTACTTTTGAGTACAACATACCATCCCTAGATTGATGGCCAGTCCGAGCACACGATCCAGGTTCTTGAGGATATGCTCCGAGCTTGCAGCCTTGACTTTGGCAGTTCTTGGGAGAAGCATATTCCCCTGGCGGAGTTCGCTTACAACAACAGTTTCCAGGAAACCATCCAGATGGCACCATATGTGGCTTTGTACGGTAGGCCATGCTGATCACCCTTATGCTGGATGGAGGCAGGAGAGACTTCTTTGCTGGGACCTCGTCTTGTTCAGGAGACTTCAGAGCTGATAGAGCTGATTCAGAAGAGGATGGCTACAGTGGAGTCTCGGCAGAAGTCTTATGCTGATCAGCGGAGACGACCTCTGGAGTTAGATTTTGTTGATCGGGTTTTCCTACATGTCACACCTAGGTTGGGACACAAGAGGATTCAGAGATAGGGTAAGCTTTCGCCACGGTACTTCGGGCCGTTTGAGGTTTTGGAGAGAGTGGAGCCAGTCGCCTATCGGTTGCAGCTACCCTAGAGGTATCAGGCCATGCACGACGTCTTCCACGTCTCTCAGCTCCAACGTTACTTTTCAGACCCATCTCACGTCTTTCAGCCTGAGGAAGTCGAGCTTGAAGCGGATGCATCATTCGAGGAGCATCCTATCCGGATTGTCGATCGTAGTATGAAGGTTCTCTGTGGGCGGTCTATTTCTCTGGTATGAGTTCTATGGCAGCATGGGCGAGTATAGGACGAGACCTGGGAGAGGGAGGCCGATGTACGATCGCAGTGGCCAGAGCTATTCGAGGATCCTTCTTCTCCACCTCATTAGAGAAATTCAGGGACGAATTTCTTTATGGGGGGAAGTTTGTAAGAACCCTGACCTTCGTTCAGGTATGTTTTTCCTTTTTATGGAGTTTTTAAGGAAAATATATTTTCTGGAAATTTCAGAAGTACACGCCTTGTACTTTTTGAGTACACACCGTGTATTCTGTTCCAGCTCGAAGCCGTGTGCTGGCCACGTCCGGGCCATACACACGGTGTGTAAGGATGAGGTGGAGGCCGATTGTTCGGAGTACGGAAAAAATTTAAAGTACATGCCATGCACTTTTTTTTTTCATTAAACGGACCAGGGTCATGCCTAACCCCCATATTCACCTTCTTCTTCAGTTTTCGACCGTCCGAGAGCGTCCGTACGGCCGGATCTTCGACGGAGTCCTTCCTCGTCGTCCGTTCTCCAATTCGACCATGGTTGATTGCGTTGGAATCGCAGCGGTGAGTTCTTCCTTCTTCTTGATCCTTGTTTCTTGATTCCTCCTTGTTTTCAAGTTATCGTCGGATGAACGTTTTGTGTGTTTTCTCAGATCTATGTCGTTCTAAGGGGAATCTGTCGTCGAGGTTCACGTATATCGATCTCCTAGGATCGAGGTAGGTGGTTTGTGCCTTTATGTAGAAATTTGATGAATATTTTGTCCAATTTCCACCAATACCCTTGAACGGGGTATTGTGTGTTTCCTGTTTTTCCCTTATTACTTGCCTGCTTTGCTAGATTGCTTTAGTAGAGGTTATTGCTTGTGATTAGAGTATTTTTTTTGTGCTCAGATTGCTTTTCCATGCTTGTTCTGCCTGTTTGGAATTTTTCCAGTTTCCATGCCTAGTTGTAGGATTGTGGACTATTGTTTTTATTGTTGTTGAGCCTTAGTTGATAGACAAGTAGTTCTTGAGGTTTACTTGGATGATACACACGCGCTGAGCATGTTTAGTTATACTCAGGACTGTGAGAACCTAGAGTAGTAGACCAAAGGGAGAATTGACGGAAGGGCTTCTCCAGAGTGTCTTTTAATCACGATGTGAGACCAAGTGGAGAATTGACGGAAGGGCTTCTCCAGAGTGTCTTTTAATTACGATGTGGGACACAGGGGGAATTGACATTGAGTGCTTCCCCAGAGAGCCTTTAGCATGATACGAGACTATAGGGGGAATTGACAGTGAGTGCTTTCCCAGAGAGTCTTCTCAATTACGTAGCTGAACCAGGGGGGTGAGACTGTGTGGCCTCCCATAGGGTTGCTAGTACTTAGAGGTTGAACATTAGGGGCTAGACTGTGAGAGCTACCCAGAGGGTTACCTGTTTACTCTTTTGTTGTTGGCTGCTTACTTCTGTGCTATACTTGTTAGAACTGTGGATTGTAGTTGTTTGTTCTTTTCTGTTTACTGCTTCTTGTTTTATTACTGCCATGCATCCATTGACTGGTAGGCACAAATCTTTGGGTGATTGCCTACTGGGATTGTATCTCACACGCTATTTGGGCCATGATTTTGGGCCCAAGAAGACTATGTTTCTGCAGGTATAGACAAGGGAAAGCGCCCTTCTTCTTCAGGATCTTGACTGCACCAGGAGCTGGGGAGCATGGGACCGAGACGTGGCTCGCGATGCTGCAGAGCTCACTTTGTTTTTCTTTTGCACTTGGTTTCAGTTGTATTCCAGCACGTTGTTGTGTTTGATTTTTTCCTTAGATACTTGTACCCGCTACATCATTTTCATCATAGTTATATATCTACATTGTTTCCGCTATTTGGTTTCTTTTTTTATGCATGTTGTTTACTGCTTCTGCTGTTTATTGTTGTTTTCTTACCTTGTATAGCATATCGAATGAGGTCATAGTTTCCCCACCGACTCACCAAGGCCCTCGCTGCTAGTCGGAAGCCTCTAGAGTTCAGGGAAACACGCCTTAGGTCATGTGGCAAACCGGGAACGGGGAACCAGTGGAGGGGCTCCGGACTCAGGACGTTACAAAAAATAATGTTGATGACTTTTCACACGTGAAGCACCAAAATTAACTTTTGAAAGATCATAAGATCTTCAAATGAATGATAATTCATTATTCTTGTCTCTATATATTTACCAAAAAAGAAATGGTTAACACAAGTTATCTAATATTAATAAATATTAATATAGAAATCTCCAAAATATACAAGACGACACTCAAATTTATACTTAAATCATTTCCAATACTCCTAACATTAAATTTTTTTAAAATATGATAGACCAAAATTTAAACTAAAAGAATAGAATGATTTTATCATAAATTATTCCATGATCTACATAACGATTATCTATAAATAATATCAATCACTCGTATATACCAAAAAAATTATATTCCATAATAATGTATATGACAACCCTTCTTTTATTACAAACTTAAACATGATTTATTACATAAACTATTCACTTGATACAACATGGAGGATCGAGAGGTATAGTGTCTCTGGGGCTTAGGATCATTACATAACAACTTAAAACATGAAATACAACATCTTTATTGAAAACTTCCTTTACATGACCACTACATTCCCTCGTACCTAGCATTGCATGGGATGACCTGAGGACATGCATAAGAAAAGAGGTGAGCTATAAAGCCCAGTAAGGGAATACACATGGAATAACATGAAGAGTACAATACATGTTAGGAATCAGGCATATCAATAGGGAACAAGAGAAACATGAACCTAAAGGCATGATAAAGAATGATAATCATAACATGGAAATGTGGTAACAACACTTAACATGGAATTAGCATGAGCCAAGGCTCATTGCACATGGAGCATGAGTAAATCCTCATTGCACATGAAGCACAAGTAAACCCTCATTTCACTTGAATTAGCATGAGTCAATACTCATTGCACATGACGTATCATGACACTATACTTTACCCAATGCATTGGAGCACTATAAGGGTGCACCCTTCTTAAACATTTCATTTCATGCATAAGTGTGTCACATGGATCATAAAACATGGATTCATAAAACATTATCATTTATTCCATGATAAAGGAATGTGTAATTCATACATGAAACATTATAATAAATAAGTAAATGTTCATAAAGGTGAATACCCTTGATGGATAAATGAGCATGGTATTCACTACACAATGGCATTGGCTTAGAAAATCGGTGTGATTTTGGCACCGTAACGGTGTGACATAAGAATTCATAGAAATGGTTGATGAGAGAGAAAGGGGTTCCTCATCATATTTAAATTTAATAGACAGTAAGTATGTCATATGGATGCATTTCCTGACAATTTTAATGGAATTTATATTCATGATAAAAAAGTATTTCTTGAATGTAAATGAGGAGAGAGAAGATCCTTTCGGAATTTTGGCATAGTAACGGGTGTACATGGGAAGAATTTAATGAGAGGGAAAGGGGTCTCCCATAATTAAAACATAAATAGGGCAGTATGAGGGAGGTGAGAAACCATACCCCAACATTCATAATTGAAATTAAAATGGGAAAACAACATAAAGAAAATTGAACAAAAATGAGAAAGGAAGAAAAAAACCCTTACTTGGAAGTGTGCTTCCAATGGCTTGAGAGAGGCTTCTTGGGAGCTTGGGGAACATTGGGAGGATTATAGAGAGAGTAGGGCAGATGTTGGACAAACTCCAAAGGCTTTGAGTGAGGAGGAAGTGGGAGCTTGGGTGGGTTTATATAGGAAAGGTGAGAGAATTCTTTATTATTTAGGTTTGAGACCCCTTATATTAAATTAATCCAAACCAAAAACCATCCCATGGTTTTTGCCCATGGTTTTTGGAAAAGGGAAGAGGAAAAAAATATTTTATAAGGCCAAAGTCCGAAATTCTTAAAATAATAGGGTTGCTTATGTGGAGGTGAGTCATACTCCCATGGAAATTAATTTAAAAAGACAAGGTGTTTAATAAGTCTTGAGGGGCCCATTAATGCTTTTAAAAGTAAGCCAAACAAACAAAAAATTACATTATTTTAATGGTAAAACATATATTGGCCAAAAATAAAGATTATAGTGTTTTATTACATCACTATTGGTTCATGATGATGTCATAAAACAGATTATATATTTAAACGGTATTTAATTTTTACTCAAAAATTTCACTGTCTCAGAAAATTATGAAAAACTCACCGTTGGATAATTTCAACGTCCTGATTCCAAAAATAACATTTATTTTGTTTAAATAACTTTCTAAATATGTTAATTTTCACTTTTAAAATAAAAACTTACATTTATCGAAAATTCACAGGTTTTGACAAAAATGACTTTCAAACCTTAATAAAAATTATAATTGCATTCATACAATTATACGATCATTTATATATAATAAAATTAATCTAATAATAATAATAATAATATTTTTTTAAAATATTATTTAATTCAAAAGTCCCTTAATTTAATAAAATAGATTTCTTAATTAAATAATAACTAAAAACACCATTTGTACTTTAAAAACTATTTACAATGTATCAATAATGACAAGAAATTATATTCATTATTATATACAAAAATAATGTACATGAACATAGAACTATTGATTAGTTACATAAGCCCTTAAAAAAGTCGAATAAGACCTAAGGGTAAGGTGTGCGATGGTGACAAACTATTGGGGTGGCTCGGATAACATTGCTCGAGTGGTAATCTCTATCAACTTCAACTTTTCCCATAGACTGTTCTATTCGAGCTTGAAATGATGAAACTCATCTTGGGATTGGTCAAGAGTGAAGCCCAAGGATTTCACCTCTTTGCCGATTTCCGACAAATGGGCTTCGTATGGAGAAATTCTACTAGATGAGGCCATCGATTCTTTTGTTTGAATAAATTGGATTTTTTAAAGCCCTATATATATACTAATCATGTGATCACTGTTCAATGGCTATATTAACAAAGGTAAAAATTCTTATCATAAAACCAAAGAAGTTGACATTTTATATAAAAAAAAAGAGACATTTAATTAGATCAAGAGGGATTTCCATTAATGAAACTTTGGGTCGTTACAATATTCCCCCCTTAAGAAATTTCACCCTCGAAATTTTCCTTTTTCCCACACTAAAAAAGATGTGGGTAACTCAGCTTCATCATTTCCACCGATTCCCAAGTCGCTTATTCAAACTTGTGGTTTCTCCACAACACCTTTATGAGGGGAATTGTCTTATTTCATAGAACTTTTTCTCTAGGATATAAGATCTTCACTGGTTTCTCCTCATAAGAAAGATCACCCTCCAACTGTACCACCTCAGAAAAGATTACATGTGAAGGGTCCAATATGTACTTATTTAAGAGGGATACATGAAAGACATCATGTACTTTGGTCAAGGTGGGTGGAAGTGCTAGACGATAGGCCACAGCCCCGACACGATCAAGAATCTCGAAGGGGATTATGTACCTTTGACTTAACTTCCCTTTCTTTCCAAACCTCATGACCTTATTCCATAGAGATATGCATAGAAAAACCATTTCTCTAACTTTAAACTCAAGGTCTCATTGATGATTATCTGCATAAATCTTATGTCGACTCTGGGCTGCCTTGATATGCTGTTGAATGGTTTCCACCTTCTCCACCATTTCCTCGACCATTTCTGGTCCAAGCAGCTTATGTTCACCGACCTCATCCCAACATGCCGGTGTTCTGCACCTTTTCCCATAAAGGGATTCATATGGTGCCATTTGGATGCTAGAGTGGAAACTATTATTATAAGAGAACTCAACCAGAGGACGATATTGATCCCATCCTCCTTTAAAGTTCATTGAGCACGCTCTCAACATGTCCTCAATTGTTTGGATAGTCTGCTCGGATTGGCCATCAATTTGAGGATGATTGGACATATTGAAGTTCAGTTCAGTATCCAGAGCATGTTGAAGACTCTTAAAAAACTTATAGGTGAATCATGGATCTTGTTCAGACACAATAGATAGTGGTACTCCTTGCAGCCTTACCACTTCCCTGATATATATCCATGCTAGTTGATCCAATGAGAAATCTTCTTGAATATCAATGAAGTGTGCAGTCTTTGTAAGACGATCCTAAACAAAGCAGATTGCATTGTTTACTTTGGATGTCCTTGGAAGTCTGTTGACAAAGTCCATGGTGATGTTCTCCCATTTCCATTATGGTTTGGGCAATGGTTGCATCATCCCCTTAGACTTCGGCCTCTCTGCCTTCACTTGCTGGCACACTAGGAACTTTGATGTATATTCAGCGATATCCTTATTCATATTATCCCACCAAATGTTTTCTCGAAGATCTCGATACATCTTTGTGCTCCCTGGGTGAATAGATAAATTTGAACTATGTGAATCATCCAAAAGTTCCTTCTTCACCTCCAGACATGATGGAACACATAGTATTTTCCCAAACCGCTCAATTCCTTCTTCATTAACATTAAACTCCGATGATTTCCCTTTTTCGATAGCTTTCACTTTTTCTTGAATTCCCACATCATCCTTTTGATCATACTTTAACCTTTATAAAAGATACGGTTGAGAAATCATTTGTGAAAGGATTGATGATGTTCCATTCTCTATGATTCCCACATCATCCTTTTGAGCATCCTTTAACCTCTGATACCAACTATGACAACCCTACTTTTATTACAAACTTAGACATGATTTATTACATAAACTATTCACTTGATACAACATGGAAGATCGAGAGGTATAGTGTATTTAAGGCTTAGGATCATTAAATAACAACTTAAAACATGAAATACAACATCTTTATTGAAAACTTCCTTTACATGACCACTACATTCCCTCGTACCTAGCATTGCATTAGATAACCTGAGGACATGCATAAGAAAAGGGTGAGCTATAAAGCCCAGTAAGTTAATACACATGGAATAACATGAGAAGTACAATACATGTTAGACATTAGTCATATCAATAGGGAACAAGATAAACATGAACATAAAGGCATGATAAAGCAAGATAATCATAACATGGAAATGTGGCAACAACACTTAACTTGGAATTAGCATGAGCCAAGGCTCATTGCACATGGAGCATGAGTAAATCCTCATTGCACATGAAGCATGAGTAAAACCTCGTTGCACTTGAATTAGAATGAGTAATCACTAATTTCACATGACGTATCAGGACACTATACTTTACCCAATGCATTGAAGCGCTATAAGGGTGCACCCTTCTTAAACATTTCATTTCTTGCATAAGTGTGCCACATGGATCATAAAACATGGATTAATAAAACATAATCATTTATTCCACGATAAAGGAATGTGGAATTCATACATGAAACATTATAATAAATAAGTAAATGTGCATAAAGGGGAATTCCCTTGATGGAGAAATGGGCATGATATTCACTACACAATTGCATTGGCTTAGAAAATCGGTGTGATTTTGGCAGCGTAACGGCGTGACATAAGAATTCATAGAAATGGTTGATGAGAGATAAAAGGG
Source organism: Viscum album (assembly GCA_963277665.1). NCBI lineage: Eukaryota > Viridiplantae > Streptophyta > Magnoliopsida > Santalales > Viscaceae > Viscum > Viscum album. The sequence goes on from OY728129.1 coordinate 1,584,999,060, forward strand.
TTACTCGTCATATTTACATTTAATGGACGGTAAGGAGGTTATATGGATACATGTCCCAACAATTGTAATGGAATTTAGATTCATGATACAAAAGTATTGCTTGAATGTAAATGAGGAGAGAGAAGTTCCTTTCGGAATTTCGGCATAGTAACAGGTGTACATGGGAGTAATTTAAGGAGAGATAAAGGGGTATACCATCATTCAAAAATAAATAGGGAGGTATGAGGGAGGTGTGAAACCATACCCCAAAATTCATAATTTAAATTAAAAGGGAAAACAACATAAAGAAAATTGAACAAAAATGAGAAAGGAGGAAAAAAACCCTTACTTGGAAGTGTGCTTCCAAAGGCTTGAGAGAGGATTGAGAGAGGCTGCTTGGGAGCTTGGGGCAACTTGGGAGGATTCTAGAGAGAGTATGGCAGGGGTTGGAAGAACTACAAAGTCTTTGAGTGAGGAGGAAGTGGGAGCTTGGGTGGGTTTATATAGGAAAGGTAAGAGAATTCTTTATTATTTAGGTTTGGGACCCCTTATATTAAATTAATCCAAACCAAAAACCATCCCATGGTTTTTGGAAATGGGAAGAGGCAAAAAATATTTTATAAGGACAAAGTCCGAAATTCTTAAAATAATAGGGTTCCTTATGTGGAGGTGAGTCATACTCCTATAAAAACTAATTTAAAAAGACAAGGTGTTTAATAAGTCTTGAGGGGTCCATTAATGCTTTGAAAAGTAAGCCAAACAAACCCAAAATAAAATTATTTTAATGGTAAAACATATATTTTCTATCATAAATATTATAGTATTTTATTACATCACTATTGGGTCATTATGATGTCATAAAACACATTATATATTTAAACGGTATTTAATTTTTACTCAAAAATTTGACTGTCTCAGAAAATTATGAAAAATTCATTGTTGGATAATTTCAATGTCCTGATTCCAAAAATAACATTTATTTTATCTAAATAATTTTCTAAATATGTTAATTTTCACTTTTAAAATAAAAACTAACATATATCGAAAATTCACGGGTTTTGACAAAAATGACTTTCAAACATTAATAAAAATTATAATTGCATTCATACAATTATATGATAATTTATATATAATAAAATTAATCTAATAATAATAATAATAAAATTTTATTAAAATATTATTTAATTTAAAAATCCCTTAATTTAATAAAATAGATTTCTTAATTAAATAATAACTAAAACACCATTTTTACTTTAAAAACTATTTACAATGTATCAATAATGACAAGAAATTATATTCATTATTATATAAAAAAATAATGTACATGAACATAGTACTATAGATTAGTTACATAAACCCTTAAAACAGCTGCATAAGACCTAAGGGTAAGGTGTGCGATGGTGGCAGACTCTTGGGGTGGCTCAGATAACATTGCTCGAGTGGTAATCTCTAAAAACTTCCACTTTTCCCATAGACGGTCTTGTTCGAGCTTGACATGATGAAGATCATCTTGGGCTTGGTCAGGAACGAAGCCCAAGGATTTCACCTCTTTGTTGAGTTCTGACAAATGGGATTCGTATTAATCAATTCTACTGGATGAGGCCATCACTTCTTTTGTCTGAGTAAATTGGATTTGTTAAAGCCCTATATTTATACTAATCATGTGATCACTGTTCAACGACTATTTTAGAAATGGTCAAAATTCTTAACATAAAACCAAATAAGTTGACATTTTATATAAACATAAAGAGAAATTTAATTAGGTCAAGATGGATTTCCATTAATGAAACTTTCGATCGTTACAATGTATTCCCCAAACTATGTTAACCATTTCCATAAATATCTTGAATCACCCTAAAGGGACAATAAAATCATATTTTAGTGAAAAAATTAACTCTACGCAAAATATTTGATATATTACATACATTAAAAGAAATAATAAACTTAAACATAAATCACTTTTTCATCAAATAACTAATCAATTTCATGGTCAAAATTACTATCTAATTTACATTATAAATATTTATCAGGTCTTTATCCTAACTAAACATGATTATCTCAACTTTAGCCACATATGAAGGGTTATCTATCTATCAATAACATTATTTTAAACACTATTAGCTTACTATTAAATCACTTTTCTAGGTTATCAACACCATTAACCATATTCCTTCAAATCCTTAAAGAAAAAATAATTTAGACCAATATTTATATATTTGGTGGTTCTTATAACCAAAATAACATTGAAAAAACACTTTTACAATATAATTATAAACACCCAATACCTAAAATTTCATGCTAAAAGTTTTATTTGTTAATTTATTTAATATAATTTGATATTATTTTGTGGTGTTGGGAGTTTCCAGGGGATTTTGTATTGAAAATTTTATTTTCAATGGTTTTAAAGGGGTGATAATTAGCTAATATTGTTTGAAAAAATGTGCAAAAACCATGCGATTGGTTTTTTATCAGGAAAATTCTATTTGTAAAGGTTAATGCAAAGTTTATTAAACAATGTGGGATCTACAGAGTAATTTTGTGAAGTGTTTTTAAGTTTCTAGTATATGGGATACAATTTGTGTATTGTTTATTAAATGGTTCAGGAAAACTGTATGCCACACCCAAAATTTAAATTTCTTATTTCTTATTTATTTATTTTATTATTTATTTTTTCTTCAGTATTTTTATCTCTTTCCTTGCACCCCTATCCCTATTAGTGAGGCAACCCCTACCCTTGGAAAGACCACATTGTGCGCCTACCACTACATGAGATAACTCTATGAGCAACCTCCTCATGAACTGTCTCCCCTTATCGGCATCACTCCTCCCTCATGACCTCCTTCCCCTCACCCATATCCCTTTATCATGAATGGTACCCCCACAATTAACCCCATGGTGCATGAACCCCTATTTAGGGTCTTCTATTATGTAATGATTCCTCCCAATATTTCTCATTATTCACGACCAAAGCTCCTAAGTATGGTCTTTTCTCCCATATTCACTTATTTTATTGCATTTTCTCTTACACCATCATTAAATTTGCTTTATCCAAATCCTGAGTGTAGGTATTTAACCAATTTTTATGGTTTCATTGGTGATTAAGGTGTTTGGAAACCTTTTATTCTCCATTTTGGTATCCTCTAACAAAGGTGGAATGTTCTAGATTTACATGACTTGGTTCCACTTGATTTAGGGTATGTTTCCCCATGTTTAGGCTTTTAATTTAAGATCCATTTATTGTTTCATTTTAATAATATTTTATTTAATCAATTAATCTTATATATGATTGAAAAATTAGATTTTATAATTGTTTTGAGGTATTATTCACTAGTGATAATTACATTACCTGGAATTTCAAGTTTCACTTGAAATCCAAAGTATTTAAAAATTGTTGAAATAATTATTTTTAACTAAATTGAAATATTTAAAAATGGTTTGATTCTATTTGGGTCAAAAAATAATTGAAAATATTTGTTTGGACCTTTTTAGTCCTTAAGTGAAAATCAAATTGAATTTTTTAAGAAGGGATTTCACATGGTTATTTTATAATTTTTTTTATAAAAATTAATTTGAAATATATTTTTAAATGACTATTGGAAATGTAAATTATTGGTAAGCTATTTAAAAATCAGGATTTTAAGAGAATGAGAGTTTTATAATATATATATATATATATTATGGTTCTACATATATGCATGAGTATATATATATTTATGTGTACAAATTCACATGAGAATATTTAAGTTTGTGCAATGAGAAAAATAAGTATGTATACATGCGTAAATGTATATGAGTACAACTAGAAAATATTTTTTATATTTGGGTTTCTAAAATGTATTTTAATGTTTGGTTTTACACCTTTAAGAGATAATACAAATGTGTGTTTGTGTGAAAATTCCTCTCAAACACCATTTGGTTTTTTTGACATGGGTTATGGCCCCCAGTGAAAGATTTGTATTTAATATTGTGTGATTGTTATGAAATAATGGTTTTTTATTGATATAGAATGTATTATTACAATATTTATTTGCATATTTCCTTGTAAATAAACATAAATTATTTGATAGCCTAGTTTACACTCAACCCTGAGTCTAAATGAACCATGATATAATAATATTTTATAACCGAGACGTTGAATTGAAAGGTATTAATATTAAGAAAAAAATTATTAAAAAACCTTTATAAAGGTTTTAAATAATGAATATTTATTTATTAATTCATAAAAAATAAGTACATACTTTTTTCGTAGAGTTATTTTATGCTTCAAAAACAAGTTTTCTTAAAAAATGGTTTTTATTACATTTTTCATGAATAAATTATAATTAATGTATAATTTCATATAAATTTGATTTGGAAAAATAAATATCAATTTTTAAATAAAAAATTAAATATTATTTTAGAGTGATTTTTAGGATTTTTCTAAAAGATTTATTTTTCTGTGAATAGTAAAACAATCCATTTTTTGTAAAAAATATCATTTATTTCCAATAAAAATTATCATTATGTTTTTAATTTGATATTAAAGTAACATAATACACCTTTAATTATAAATATAATAATTAATTATATTGTAATCATCTTTATAATTTATTTTCCTATAATTTAATTTTTGTGCCTAAAATCACATTTTTCCAAATATTATTTCTTTGTGTACAATGTGTTATTATCATAATAAATTAAATTAATATCTTTTTATTAATGGTTTTAATAAAATAATATAGTTTATATATTCAATAATATACTTTATATTTCATTTTATGAGTTTTTACAAGTCAAGGAATATAAGTAAATTCATTTTTATTTTTAAAAATGCATTTTTATAAAATGGGGTTTCATTGCGGTTTACACACTAATTTAAAATCAAAATTTTCTAATTATAGAAATTTAACCTCTAAAAATGGATTCAAAATTCATAATCATCACAATAAATATAATTTAATAGTGTAATCTTTATTTTTTTGTCACAGTGAATAGTAAAAACTGTAAAATTTTGTTTCTAAGGTTAAGGTTAAAAAGGTTGATGGGGGGGGGGGGCTAAGTGAAGAGATAAGGGTAGGATTTATACAAAAATATTTCTAATTAATATTATTTGAATATATTTCATCCTTAACTTATCCTTCCTTCGAATACTTCACCATTTGGATTTACTTTCCCATGGAAGTGTCCTTTTATCATTGAAATCTTTTAAGAAATTTCATGCATGTCCCTCCCCTCGATTATAAAAGGGAACCTATTGTACTATATTATTCACAAAATTTTATCCTTATATACCTGATCCAAAAACTTATTATATTCCTTCCCTTTATCCTAGATCTTATGGTCTTCCCCAAATACCAATCCATCAAGGCTTAAGTTGTAATCCAAAGAAGGTCTCTCAATGAAGAGGTATAAATATAAACCGAGATCTTTGAATTTTATTACTTATTCTAATTAATATAAAATTGTTTTATACATAATATAATGATTAAACTAGTATCATTAATATATTGAGATATTATTATGATTATGGTACAACTATTTCCCACCTATTCTCTATAAAATGGTGGATGAAAGTATTGCTCATACGTATGTGTGGACTACCCTTTCCGCATAATAATACGATACATTTTCCACCACCATATTTAATGGTTGGTTATTATGATATATTTGTTATATATATATATATGATATAATAATTATCATATAATGGTGAATTATTATTTACCTTTTGTTTCATCCATCGAAAAGTGGAAACATCACTCGTGTGAATGTACAGACTACCATCTCCATGTAATAATGTAATTCAATTTTCAGAATCACTTAATATGAATGGTTATAAATATTTATATAATGAATGTATATGATATTTATATCAGGATTTAAATTCTGTATATGAAGGAACTATGATCAAATTGAATGGTCCATAACTTCCTAACCAAAACATACCTGAAAAACAAAGTAGTTAACACCCGAAATGATGATGATAATGAAAAATTATTGTTAAACGGATGATAAGATATTATAAGTTAGATATTTATGGAATTATAGGTATGAATATGGTTATTTTATATAATTAAATTTAATATACATGATGTTAGAGTGCTTATGAAATGCGATGAAGTCGAGGTAAGCGTTCTTTATCTCAATTTTGTTTCATTGAGGCATATTTTATATTATACACTAATATTATTTTATGAGGTGTATCTACTTACCCTATGATATTTTTTATTATTATTATACTTATGTTAATCATATTTAATGTTTTTTTAATTTATTTCTTTCATAGGGTTATGAATCAAAAGTTACCAAAGTAGTAAGAGTTTTATGTTACAATCTCATTTTACCAGGATTGTTTGCGAATAAATTTATGATAATGAAATTACATGATATCTCTCTCAAAAATCTTATGTATTTTATTCTACTATAGTTATTTTTGGATATTAAATGTTTTTGTTTAATTTTTCAATCTTTAGGTACTCAAGAGACCGGAAGTATGTTTTTGAGGAAAACCAATATTACTTCTCTTTTTAGTCAGAGATCCTTTTTCATCCATGTCTGTGTATTTTAAAAAAAAATCATGAATGTTTTTTAATATTATAAAAGTTTTATTAATTTAATTTATTTCCTTTTTTGTATTTTAATAAATTTTTTAATGTATTCTTCATATCATTTTCTGAATGAGGAACTTTTGACTTTTTATAAAAAATGTGAAAGTAATATTTGTTTTAATGTACACTGCATGAACTACTTTTCTATAAATTATGAATTATATTTACTGTGAATATTACATTACAAGTTTACACGGTTCTTTTCAAAGAATTTTTTTTCTATATTATTTTTAAAATTTTTCGATTTTAAATGAGTCATTTCAAAATGAAATGGGTATTTTCCCCATGAAATGTTCCAATAATCTTTTAAAGGTATTTTAATATATAATAATATACTTTTATGTTTCATATTATTTACTAGGATATGATCCAATATTAGTATATTTGTTATTTTTATGGATGGTTTATTATTATGATGATGAATTTTTTATTAAACCCATATCCTTTCCAATGGTTTTTATATGTTGATAAGATGAATGTTTTATAATATTGTGGCACACATATGTATGGTGTTCGTTATATAATGGGTGTGAAAATAATTATGTAGCCCTAAAATTCATTATTTAAATATATATACCTTATGAGATAATATATAATAAAATGGGGAGTTAACCCAATTTATTTACGAACATTGTCCAATTAGATTGTCCTGAGAGTGAACCTTGTCTAAAGAAATAATGGAATGGGTAGTCAACCCAATCCACTATGATAGTCTTGATAGTTATCCATGACTAAATTTTTGTCATTATTCTTATGTTATATTCTCATGGGTTATCATTGATTATTTATTATTTTACAATCTTATGTCATATGTTATTTTTTTGAAAAAACCTTATACCATGTTTTATGTTTAAAGACCATTAAATTATTGTGTATGATTAATGAAAGTCATGATTATATTCTCATACCCTTATAATTATATTGTGATCACATTTTATTAGTGAGTTTTATCCATTATGTATACCCTTACTAAGTATGTGAGCTCACCAGTTCTTATATTTCCCTTCCCAAGGTTTTGAAGAAAGGTTTTAGGTATGATATTTCTAAAAAGGGTACTTGTTGTGAAGAAATTAAGGAGAACTTATGTAGATATTTTATGTACCTATTTTTATTTATCCAAGTTTACAAAGACACTAAAACTTAATAGAACTTAGGTGTGTAATATTATGAAATTTATTAACTATTCATATAAAATGATATAATATTTATACATGTAAATGTTGGGTTATTATATTTGGTATCAAAGAAAAATTAACTTACCTTTGTAAACTACGGTAAGGAAACTTTAGTGAGAACTCTTAGGATAAGCCTAAGTATAGGATTACATCCTATGTTATGTTTAAGAATGTAATGTGGTTTTTCTAGAAAATACATCCATATATAGAAACTATTAAGTGGATATGACTATAACATATATGCAGCTATGGGTAACAACTATGAATAAGTTATATTGGGTATTAACTTGATCGTCATTAGTGCATGATGAGTGGGCCTAAGACTATACACTTGGATAGACAATCCCATGGGATATGATTAGTTTAATTAACATTTAATTTATGAACTATTATGAAATATTTTAATAGATAATAACCATGTATGTCCTAGGTTAAACCTAAGGTTTCATAGATTGAAAGGAATACATCATGATTTAGAAATCCTATAAATTATTTTTTATGATTGGTCAATCTGATTAACAATGATTTATGGTCATTCTAACTACTTTAGTTTTAGTAAGGGATTAGATATAGAATTATAGAGTTTAGATGTATATAGGTATGCTCAAATATTGAAGTACCCTATTTGATCTTAGTTATATGAATTTATATATATCATGAAAAGTATAATGGAATGTTAATTAATATACCCAATGATTAGATGTTAAATTATAAATATAAAATCCTAATGGTACTATGATCACATCTCATGTCTATGATTCTTATAAAAATTTAAGTTTGTGGGAATTTGAGCCCTGCAATTTTTTTATTTTTCCTATAGTTGAATTTGACATGATTTATGGAATATATTTTATTTATTTACATAAATCCCATATTAGTTTTTAAGGAAGGGAAGACACATTTGATATTATGAACCAATCTATGATTTTCTATTTTTGTGAGTATTAATATGAACATCCAATTGAAATTACATCCATTTCTTGGGTCTTCATTCCTATTAAAATGGGGTGTTTATCTATGATTATTGGGAATAAACTAATTATTTAAGTCATTCATATCATATGGGATTTTTTTGATGTATTTCTATAAAATTTCCCTAGTATTATTCTAAATTGTAATGTTGATTTTTCAATAGAACTCATACCCAATACTACACCTATTTCAAGGACTCTGTATAGAATGGCCTCGATTAATTTGCATGAATTAAAGAAGTAACACTAAGAGAATATTGATATGGAATTGATTTAGACAAGTACATCACCATTGGGTATACATGTTCTTTTTATTAAGAAGAAATTTTGGTCAATGTGACTCTACATTAATTATCAGGAACCTAACATGATCACAATCAATAATATATATCTGCTACCATGTACTGATGATTTTTTTATTAATTAAATGGATCTTAATATTTTTCCAAGATTGATCTTTGATCTGGATACAATCAGTTGGGGGTCAAAAGTGAAGACACATGCAAGATATCCTTCCATTTGAGGTATGAAAAATATAAATTTATAGTGATTTCACATGATCTTACAAATTCCCTCATTATCATCAAGGATTTAATTAATAGAGTATTTAAACACTTCCTTGATTAGATTGTGATAGTATTTATAGATGATATTCCTATAAATTACAAGAGAAAGTAAGGGAAAAAATATCAAATAAAGATTTTATTATATACCCTATGGAATGAGAATCTATATGAAAAATTTAGCAAGTGTTATTTTTGGCTATATAATGTTTCATTTTTTAGGTCATATAATCTCAAGAATGGGTGTATAATTGGATCTATCAGTCATGTATGTTATTAAACATTTTACCAAACCAAAAAAATGACTGAGATCCATTGTTTTCTTATATTGGATAGATATTATCGATTTTTTGAAGTATTCATCACAGTTATCTAATAAACTCACCAAGTTGACTCATAAGGGAGTTAATTTTATTTTAATTCATGAATGTCAAGAAAATTTCTAGGAACTGAATTAAAGGTTGTTTAGTGAACCTATGCTCACACTACCCTGGAGTGAAAATGGACTATGATTTACAATAACGCATCAAAGATGATTCTAGGTTGTGTTATTATGAAAAATGATATGGCGATAGATTATACCTCATGCCCATTGATGGTTCATGAGAAAAATTACCTAACTAATTGTAACACCCCGAGATTTTATGAAAAATATTCTTTTTAATTTTATTGATGTCTTGTGTTGTATGCTACAACAAATTAGTCTCTCACAACACACAACCCTAACTTGGCTGCATTACACACAATCACGACCTTCCTCGATAGCGTGTGTTGTACGCAATACCGAGTTTCACTGAACAACGATATGCTATTAAAATATTATTAAAACAAGCCGTTATGGATATTAATAACCACTTTTTGAAATTTTTTAAATTTAATCTTTCAAAATGGACTTTATTTTTGGATTCGGAATATCGAAATTAGCCTAGGGTGAAATTTTGATATTTTTCTGAAAACATTCAATTTATGATGAATAGTGAAAACACTGGGTTACTATTTAAAAACCGACTTTTTATTTAAATAATTATTTATTTTATTTAAATTTATTTTAGGTCAAAATTCACACATAATACCTATATAAGTTCAATGTTATTCATTGGAGTCATTTTATAATAATTTTAGATATATAAAAATTTTATTGAACTTTTGACCGTCTTTTACCCACCTCTTAGGAGAATTTGCAAATTTACATAGACATTAATTTTACCGCTTTTGTGAATGGAATTTCAAAAATCTGAGATACACGGTTGATGTCAGTAAGTAAAATGTGGTTCAATGAGATGAAAATAATTTTTGGTGAATAGTAACTTTTTACTTGTATTTACCACGGTTAAAAGTAAATAGGGTAATTAAGGGTAAAAATGATATTATTATTACCCTAACACATGTAATAATTCTATTGGATAAGTGGAATTCGACCAAAAAAAAACCTTAGGAATACAATATGACCATTTAGGCCCACTTGGATTAGATTAGGACATTTATTATTAATTTATTTAAAGAAGGGTTAAAATAGTTAAAATCAAAGTTTAATAAGTAAATCATTTTTAATATAGGGTTATACATAAGATATATTAGACTGTAAATATTCATTAGAAAGATAAAATTATTTCCTACATAATGGTATTTTATTTATAATTTTTAGACTTCAAATAATTTAATTTATTTATGACACAATAATGATGCAGTAATTATATTATTAATGAAATATTGACATAATTGAAGTTATAAATACCCAAATAAATGTAATTTGAGACTTTTTATGAATTAAAATAATTTTATATGTTAATATGACATGTTAGTATTTATTTATGTAACTTTCTTAGAACTAATATTTCTGTTATAATTTAAAAAAAATCAATTACCAAATAGTGTCAAAATTAAAATAAAATAGTTTTTAAAACAAATATTATATTATTAATTGTTATTTTATTTCTAAAAATCTGAGGTTAGGCCACATTACTTAGAGAAGGTTATATATATTAATAATAAACAACTTGGGGTTCTTTTGGCTTGTTATAGTAAGTTTATTAACCTTATAGTATAAGAAAACAAGAAGACACGGTAAAAGAAAAATTATTTAACTTAAAGTTAAATCTAAATGATAAGGTTAAAATAGAAACCTAAACTTGTATAAATTCTATTGTATGAGAGTATTTAGACCCATACCCACCTTATCTTCTAAATAACTCAATTTGGAGCTATTAAAAACCGAATATGACTTTATAATAAAATAATAATTTTTGTTATTCCAAAGGTGCCCCTCTCCTCCCTTATAAAAGGGCACCTCCTCCCTCTCTTCCTCACACCACTTTGAGCCTTATAACTAGGCCAAACCCTGACAAATTATCTTCTCCACTTCCCTAGAAACATCATAGAGGTCCTTGTCTTCTTCAAAGACCAATTTTAGTTCCCTAAGAGGAGGTCTCAAAGAGGCTCTTCAAAGAAGAGGTAATGTCCGTTACCGATTCTTTCAACTTTATTTCTTCTTCCACTTCTTCTTCTTTAGTTGTTTTATTATTAAGTAATAACATCAGTATCAATAATATAATGATATTTTATTATAAGTATTAAACAACTCTATTTCACCATCTATCCATCCTAAGGAAAACGAAATCACCGTGCGTGCGTACGTACGGAATACCGTCTCCACGCCGTGGTGTAATCTATTTTCCACCACCACCTTACTTGGATGGGTATAATGGTGTAAATAATAACTATATATGATTATTGTAAATTTATATTGATTCTTAAATAGTATGCATACACTCCAATACAATTCCACGATCATGGGAATGATATCATCGCTCGTGCGTACGTACAGACTACCGTCTCCACGACGCGATGAGATTCATTCTTCTTGTTAACCATTCATGAATGACTATAAAGTATATATAATAAGTAATAATGAAATATATGACATAATAATGATACTGGATATATGTATGTCATATAATTAATTTCATTCAATTCAATAAGGAAACGAAAACAACGTTCATGCGTACGTACGGCCTACCGTCTCCATTAACGATGTATTTCTTTCCATTTATCGATCTATTATATATATGTATATTCTGAATATATATTATATATAAATAATGTTTTATATTCTAGAATTAATTAATCATTATACAATTAATCATATGAATAATTACAAGTCAAAACACGAACGACAAATGAAACGATTTTACCCAAAACGCTCTTTAACATGGAATTTACAAACAAAACGGGTAATATAAAGTCATAAGTGAACCATATATGATATCATAACAATGAATATGATTTTGTAATAAGTCAATGACATTATTTAAATCATTATACAGGAGGTTCGGATACATACGAAGCATATCGGACATAAGGTAAGGGATAATTTTGCAAATCTCATTTTTATCCGAGACTGCTTATTCGTAAGTATTTACTAGGGCTATTTCTATCATGTCCATGTTTTATAAAAGTGTTTTCATGTATGTTTAAAGTCATTTTTACCTATTTTTGACTTTTACTACATGTTATGTAAGGAATCTTTCTTTTATTTACGTTACGAGGTACTTTTTTGACTTTTCCGACAAAAGTACGAGGAGAATGTTATTTTTAACTTATACGGCGTGAACATATTTTTACGGTTTTATAAAGCCTTATTTTCATGAAGATTCCTACAAAATATTTCATAACTATTTTCAACAAAATCCTATTCTTTTAAAATTTCATGACATTTTGTGAAAAGAAAATGATTTTGAATAAGAAAGGATATTTTCCTCAAGAATTCATTTCAAGTGTTTTATCAAAACCATTTTCCATATAAGATGAAATTATTTCATATGTGTATGTTTCATGTATAATGTATCTATGATTTACATGGTTTCACTTTTCTGATTATGAAATTATATCCATTTCTTTTATATGGATTATGTGATAATGGGATGATGTTTATGAAACCCATTTTATTTGTTGGGTTATTATGAATGATGTATGTTTATTTTGTGGCACAAGTAAGAATGATTTAATTATGAGATGGGTGGGACCTATATCTCCCTCTAATGAATTGGGTAAAGATTTATATCTCATGATATAGACATGGCTGGAACGATAAGTTAATCCGGTTCAGTGTTACATGACTGAAACGAGGAGTGAACTCGATTCAGAAGGGGACTTTGTCCACTAATATGGTCTTGGCAGCAATGCCTTGGCTATTATAGAAATCATGACATGTGCTTAATGGTTTCCACAATTACATGTTTTATTCCCATTATATTTTATCATGGTTGATGTTATATTATGATATATGCCTTACGTACTTCCACGATTTATGTCTTTTCTCAAGATTTTGATGTTTAAATTTCATTTTCAAGTTTTTGCTTCCAAATGTTTATGGATTGTTTTATGTTATCTATGTTTTCACTTAATGAGAATTTGAGCTCACCATTTTTATGTTTTATTTGCCCCAAGAAATAAAGAAAGGTTTTAGGTAAGGAAACAAAAAGGGAAAGATCGTTATGGGAGCCGTTGAAGATATTTCAACATGATTAGAAGTTTATATTCCAAGTTTCCAAAGACACTAAAATATTATGGTCCTTGTGTGTCTGTTTTTGTTATGTATTAAGTATTCTGCAAAAGTAATGTAATGTCCATGTACGTCAAACTTCGGGTCTCTATAGTTGGTATCAGAGGAAAGGTTTAGTCAAACTTTGGAAACTAGGATGTGAAAACGTCCGTGAGATCCCTAGAGATATTTATAAGGTATGTCTAGGGATGTCCCTAACGATAAGTATACGTATAGGATATAGTCCTAGAACTATGGTAACGATCTTAGAATTTAACCTAAGATGTTAGATATTTAAGGTACTCCCCCTTGATTATGTTGTTTTCCCTAGCATGATTTTTGCCTCTCACACTATTCTTTTTGGGTTTTAGATTATGGCTGGAACCCGAAGGAACCATGTTGATCAATGTAATGGACAATTCAATGACTGTACTCATGAACAAACAAATGTTATGGGAGATGGAGTGAAAAATCTTATTGCTATACTTACAAAAGATATGAATCATTCTGAACTTCAAAATGAACAGAGAAAGGAGCAACATTTTGTTGAATCCTTTATGAGGCAGCGTCCACCTTCATTCAGTGGGTCTTCTGATCCCTTAGTGGAAGAACAATGGATCAATACTACTGAAAATATATTTTCAGTTCTACAATTTTCTAAGCATGATAAAGTCATCTTAGTAGTATATCGTTTGGAAGGTGAAGCTGATCAATGGTGGAATCTTATCAAGAATACGAGGCCAAGAGATGAAATTGAGTCCATGGAATGGGACAAGTTCAAGAACCTATTTTTCAATAAGTACTTCCCTAATATTCTTTGAACAAAGATGGAGAAAGAGTTTCTTGAACTAAAGAAAAATGATGATGAATCTGTTGGTGTATACGAAGCAAATTTTACAAGGCTTGCAAGGTATGCATCTGGATTTATCATCCAACCTGAAAGTAAAGTTGATCGATTCTTCAGTGGCTTAAAACCAAACCTTCAAAGGGAATTAGCTATAAGATACTTCAGTATCTATGAATAAATTGTGTGTTGTGCTATCAAGGTATAAATGGAAGTTGGTGTTACTTATCCATCTCATAGTTTTGACATGAAACGAAAGATGGAGTTCAAGGAGAAATCTCATAATAATGGTGAAAAGAAGATGAATGTTTCCTTATGCTCAAAGTGTGGAAAGAATAATGGTGGAGATTGTCTTAAAGGGACTAGAAAATGTTTTAAGTGTGGAAAAGAAGTTCATCGAACAGCTGAGTGTCGAAGTAATGGAAAAAGGGTTGCTAAAGGTGTGAATAAAGAAAAGATTACAGAGAACTCACCACCAACACTTCAATACTTCAAGTGAAAGGAAATGGGGCATTATGCTAATAAATGCCCTAATACAAGGGTTAGTGATGATCGACATGAGCAACCACTTAAGGAAAAGGACAAAGGGAAGTCACATGTGATCACTATTTCCAATGTTGAATATGACAACGATGTGGTGGAATGATTAAGTGTCTATGTAATGGGATTCCAAAATAATGTTTTATATAGTATCATGGAATATTGGAATATTTATGTATTGGTCTATTATGGTTTTAAATAATTTTATGCTACCGGTAACCATGGAAAGTGATTGAGATATTTTTGGAAAAAAGATGATATGAGCATAATGAAGGGATAAGGAGAAAATGAAATGTTTGACAGTATTCATGGGCTCATGACTGATATAAGGTAATAGTTATATCATGGTTTGAGTATATAGAATTTTGGGGTTTTGGTATGTAGAAAGAGTTTAATTTTGACAACACTCATGTTTTCACTAAGATTCAATGGGTATTCATTTTTCAAGAGAATACATGATTAAGGCCTTCGAATGTTTGGAATGTGACCAACAAGACATATCTTATGATACATGGGGATCAACGATGGTATTAACATGCTTGTTAAATGAAATCTCTGGTAATCATTTTCACTATATTATGAGAGTGAACTACAGTATTATGGATAAGCCTAAAGATTGGAATAGATTATGTTGGAAATAAGTTATTATTTTTTAAGGATATAAATTTTTTCTATATTATTGATGGGATGTTATAGTAATGTAGTTTTAGAAAAAGGACAACCTGCAGGATGGGCAACAACCCATCATGTCAGACAAGGCTGTGGGAATCGAACCCACAACCGAAATGCGTCTGGCCTTTATCGCCTACCACTGGCCTACAGTAAGTCTCTGGTTAGTAGAAACTAGTTTTATTTTATTAAGAGGTATGATATATGAAGTATAAGTTCATTTTTGGAATCGTATATGATTAACCTCACCATATATGGACTTATGTATATTTGATAACTTTTGATAACCTTTAGTTTGAAACAGATGGAATGACCCATCATTCTATCACATGATCTGCTAACACATCACGAATAACAAATTCAGCTTTATTTCTTTAAGGGATGAAGTGGAAATTGTTCAATTCACAAACAACAGTAAAATTGTACCAAAATCATGTAATTATTTCTTTTAATTCATCAACTTTAGGGAAATGATCTTGAAAACCAAAAATGTTGTCCTAGTTCCCTTATATCCAACGAATCAGATGGTACCTTAGATCATCACAAATCTATGGGTTTGTGATTGTTGGCTTTTTCATATCCATGTTCTCTACCACCCTCCATCAGAACATGATGGTTAGGTTTCTCTTCCATATCCATATTTTCACTTATGTTCTCCTATGTGGAAACCCAGTGATTAGTTAATTTGGGTAACCGTTATGTTTCATACTTTAGTTTTTAAATATTGGTTTTGGTATTCCTTTTTACGATGTGGGTTTATATTAAAGAAACTATCGAGTAGTAAACCATTTATAACCCCGACGAATTTCGAGGGCGAAATTTATTTTAAGGGGGGTATAATGTAACACCCCGAGATTTTATGAAAAATATTCCTTTTAATTTTATTGATGTCTTGTGTTTTACGCTACAAAAAAGGAGTCTTGAACAACACACAACCCTAACTTGGCTACATTACACGCAATCACGACCTTCCTCGATAGCGTGTGTTGTACGCAATACCGAGTTTCACTAAACAACGATATGCTATTAAAATATTATTAAAACTAGTCGTTATGAATAGTAATAACCACTTTTTGAAATTTTGTAAATTTCATCATTCAAAATGGACTTCATTTTTGGATTTGGAATATCGAAATTAGCCTAGGGTGAATCTTTGGTATTTTTCTAAAAACTTTCAATTTTTGATGAATAGTGAAAACACTGGGTGACTATTTAAAAACCGACTTTTTATTTAAATAATTATTTATTTTATTTAAATTTATTTTAAGTCTAAATTGACACATAATACCTATATAAGTTCAATTTTATTCATTAGAGCCATTTTATAATAATTTTAGATATATAAAAAGTTTATTGAACTTTTGACCGTCTTTTACCCGCCTCCTATGAGAATTTTCAAATTTACATAGAACTTAATTTTACCGCTTTTGTGAATGGAATTTCAAAAATCTGAGAGAAATGGTTGATGTCAGTAAGTAAAATGTGGTTCAATGAGATGAAAATAATTTTTGGTGAATATTAACTTTTTACTTTTATTTACCACGGTTAAAAGTAAATAGGGTAATTAAGGGTAAAAATGATATTATTATTACCCTAACACATGTAATAATTCTATTTCATAAGTGTAATTCGACCAAACACAACCTTAGTAATAAAATATGACCATTTAGGCCCACTTTGATTAGATTAGGACATTTATTATTAATTTATTTAAAGAAGGGTTAAAATAGTTAAAATCAAAGTTTAATAAGTAAATAATTTTTAATATAGGGTTATACATAAGATAAATTAGAATATAAATATTTATTAGAAATATAAAAATATTTCCTACATAATGGTATTTTAGTTTTAATTTTTATACTTTAAATAATTTAATTTATTTATGACACAATGATGATGCAGTAATTATATTATTAATGAAATATTGACATAATTGATGTTATAAATACACAAATAAATGTAATTGGAGACTTTTTATGAAAACCAATAATTTTCTATGTTAATATGACATGTTAGTATTTATTTAATTAGATTTGTTCGAACTAATATTTCTGTTATGATTTTCACAAAAATCAATTACCAAATAGTGTCAAAATTGACATAAAATAGTTTTTTAAAAAAATATTATATTATTAATTGTTATTTTATTCATAAAAATATTCGGTTCAGCCAAATGACTTATATAAGGTTATATATATAAATAATAAACAAATTGGGGTTCGTTTGTCTTGTTATAGTAAGTTTATTAACCTTATAGTGTAAGAAAACAAGAAGACACGGTTAAAAAAAAATTATTTAACTTAAAGTTAAATCTAAATGATACAGTTAAAATAGAAACCTGAACTTGTATAACTTCTATTGGATGAGAGTATTTAGACCCATACCAACCTTATCTTCTAAATAACTCAATTTGGAGCTATTAAAAACCGAATATGACTTTATAATAAAATAATAGTTTTAGTTATTCCAAAGGTGCCCCTCTCCTCCCTTAAAAAAGGGCACCTCCTCCCTCTCTTCCTCACACCTGTTTGAGCCTTCAAGATAGGCCAAACCCTGAAAAATTCTCTTCTACACTTTCCTAGAAACATCCTAGAGGTCCTGGTATTCTTCAAAGACCAATCTTAGTGCCCTAAGAGGAGGTCTCAAGAGGTGCTTCAAAGAAGAGGTAATGTCCATTACCGATTCTTTCAACTTTATTTCTTCTTACACTTCTTCTTATTTAGTTGTTTCATTATGAAGAAATAATATAATTATCACTCATATACTGATATGTTATTATAATTATGAAACAAATCTATTTCACCATCTGTCCATCCTACGGAAAACGAAATCACCGCACGTGCGTACGTACGGAATACCGTCTCCACGCCGTGGTGTAATCTATTTTCCACCACCACCTTACTTGGATGGGTATAATGGTGTAAATAATAACTATATATGATTATTTTAAATTGATATTGATTCTGAAATAGTATACATACACTCCAATACAATTCCACGATCATGGGAATGATATCATCGCTCGTGCGTACGTACGGACTACCGTCTCCACGACGCGATGAGATTCATTCTTCATGTTAACAATTCATGAATGATTATAAAGTATATATAATAATTAATCATGAAATATATGACATAATAATGATACTGGAGATATGTATGTCATCTACTTAATATCATTCAATTCAATAAGGAAACGAAAACAGCGTTCATGCGTACGTACGACCTACCGTCTCCATGAACGGTGTATTTATTTCCATTTATCGATCTATTATATATATGTATATTCTGAATATATATTATATATAAATCATGTTTTATATTCTGGAATTAATTAATCATTATCTAATTAATCATATGAATAATTACAAGTCAAAACACGAACGACAAATGAAACGATTTTACCCAAAACGCTCTTTAACATGGAATTTACAAAAAACGGGTAATATAAAGTCATAAGTGAACCATATATGATATCATAACAATGAATATGATTCTATAATAATTCACTGACATTATTTATATCATTATATAGGAGTTTCAGATACATACGAATCATATCGGACATAAGGTAAGGGATAATTTTGAAAATCTCATTTTTATCTGAGATTGCTTTTTCCTAAGTATTTACTAGGGCTATTTATATCATGTCCATGTTTTATAAAAGTTTTTTCATGTATGTATAAAGTCAGTTTTACCCATTTTTGACTTTTACTACATGGTATGTAAGGAATCTTTCTTTTATTTACGTTACGAGGTACTTTTTTTACTTTTCCGACAAAAGTACGAGGAGAATGTTATTTTTAACTTATACGGCGTGAACGAATTTTTACGGTTTTATAAAGCCTTATTTTCGTGAAGCTTCCTCCAAAAGATTTCATGACTATTTTCAACAAAATCCTATTCTTTTAAAATTTCATGACATTTTGTGAAAAGAAAATTATTTTGAATAAGAAAGGATATTTTCCTCAAGAATTAATTTCAAGTGTTTTATCAAAACCATTTTCCATATAAGATGACATTATTTCATATGTGTATGTTTCATGTATAATGTATCTATGATTTATATGGTTTCACTTTTCTGATTATGAAATAATATCCATTTCTTTTATATGGATTATGTGATAATGGGATGATTTTTATGAAACCCATTTTATTTGTTGGGTAATTATGAATGATGTATTTTTATTTTGTGGCACAAGTAAGAATGATTTCATTATGAGATGGGTGGGACCTATATCTCCCTACAATACATTGGGTAATGATTTATATCTCATGATATAGACATGGATGGAACGTTAAGATAATCTGGTTCAGTGTTACATGACTGAATCGAGGAGTGAACTCGATTCAAAAAGGGACTTTGTACACTAAGATGGTCTTGGCAGCAATGCCTTGGATACTATGGAAATCATGACATGTGATGAATGGTTTCCACAATTACATGTTTTATTCCCATTATATGTTATCATGGTTGATTTTATATTATGATATACGCCTTAAGTACTTCCACAATTTATGTCTTTTCTCAAGATTTTGATGTTTAAATTTCATGTTCAAGTTTTTGCTTCCAAATGTTTATGGATTGTTTTATGTTATCTATGTTTGCTCTTATTGAGCATTTGAGCTCACCCTTTTTATGTTTTATTTTCCCCAGGAAATAAAGAAAGGTTTTAGGTAAGGAAACAAAAAGGGGAAGATCGTTATGGGAGTTGTTGATGATATTTCAACATGATTAGAAGTTTATATTCCGAGTTTCCAAAGACACTAAACTATTACAGTCCTTGTGTGTCTATTTTTGTTATGTATTAAGTATTCTACAAAAGTAATGTAATGTCCATGTACGTAAAGATTCAGGTCTCTACACTAATGATTTTATGTTAATAGTGGTAATCATTATATTAATGATCTTATAGATTATATCATAATATAGAAAGGTTTGGCATATATATTTATAATAAAAGTTTAATTTCAATATTCACCTAGAAAAAGTTGAATATTCTCTAGATAAGATGGTTGGATTTGATTAAAGATTATGATTACTTAACACATTACCACCCTAAGAAAGTGAACAAGGTGGGAAATGATTTAATTCCAATGGATCATGCCAACTTATATTTGGTAAGGATAAAAAATTATCCAATTTTTAATAATTTATAATGGATTTTTAAGAACCCTGATCTTCTTTTCAGGTATGTTCTTCCTTTTCCGGTTGTTTTTGAGGAAAAGAGGAAAATCTATAAATTTTCAAAGTAAACGCTGTGTACTATGATGCTGTTGGAGACCCTGTGCTGGCCGTTTCATGGCCACACACACATCCATATAGGGGTGACATGGAGGTCGCATAAACAGGAGTACAGAAAAGGCGATTACACACTATGTACTCTAAAAGTACATGTCGTGTACTTTATTTATTTTTCACTAAACGCACCGGGGTCGCGTCTAATCAACAGAATCGACTTCTTCGAGGTCATCTTTGTTCGAGAGCACTGAGAAGTCACAGATCATTGATGAGTCCCCAAACCTCCGTCCGTCCTCTGATTCAGACACCGGGGAGTGCGTTGGAATCGCAGCGGTGAGTTATCTCTTATCCTAGATCATCGTTTCCCAATTAATTCCCTTTTCCAAGTTATTTTGGGTTGAACGTTTTAGAAGTTTTTGTATATTTTTGATGTTATAAAGAGATTCAAGCCCCGTGGTTCAAGTATATCGATCTTTTAACATCAAGGTAGGTGGTTTGTGACTTTCTGTATAAAGTCGTTGAGTATTGTGTGAAAATTCTACCAATTCCCTTGAGCGGGGTATTGCGTGTTTAATGTTTTTCCCCTGTTGTTTTCCTGCTTTGCGTGTATGCCTGAGTAGAGGTTATTGTTTGTGAATAGTGTAATTTTCTGTTCTTTGGATTTAATTTCCCATGCATGTGTTTCCTATTTATTACCGTTTGGTCTAGTTTTTCCTGTTAGGCTATTGCCAGTTCTATGCCTAGTTTTTAGGATAGTGTGATTGTTGTTCTTTTATGCTGATATGCCTTAAAATTCTTGCAAAGTAGTTCTTGAGGCTTACTTGGGGCGATACACATGCTATACATGTTTAAATTGCACAGGGCCATGAGAACCTAGTGTATTAGACCACAGGGAGAATGGATGTAAGGGCTTCTCCAGAGTGTCTTTATAATACGATGCGAGACCACAGGGGGAATTGAGATTGAGTGATTCCTCAAAGTGTCTATAGTTCCTCGACGAGGGCCACAGGGGGAATGAGACGTTGAGTTCTTCCCAAGAGCGCCTTTAGTACGATACGAGACTATAGGGGGAATTGACGGTGAGTGCTTCCCGAGAGAGACTATTCTTTAGTTAAACCAGATGGGTGAGACTGTGTGTGCCTCTTAGAGGGTTTCTAGTACTTTTTGGTTGAACCATAGGGGTTAGTCTATGAGAAATACCCAGAGGGTTACCTATTTGTTCTACATACTTGAGTGGCTACTTACTTGTTTGTAAATTATATGCTAGAAACTGTGGATTGTTTGCTGCTGAGTACCTTCTTGTTTTCTGCTTTCTGTACTTTTGCCTGACATGTATTCACTGACTGTTAGGCACAGATCTTCAGGTGGTTACCTACTGGGATTTTGTCTCACACCCTGTTTGGGTCATGATTTTGGGCCCAAACAGATTATATTATTGCAGGTATTGACAAGGTCAAGTGCCTTTTGACTTTAGGTTCCTGATTGTTGTGGAGTTGGAGAGCATGGGACCAAGCTATGGCTTGCGATGCTAAGGATTTTATCTGCTTTCTTTTGCGCTTTTGTTTAGCACTGTTGTTTTCTAACATTGTGACTTTTTTGGTTGTTTTCCTAGACATATATGTATCATGCATCATTTATATATATATATATATATATATATATATATATTCTTCAGTTGTTTCCTTTATTAGTCTTCCACTGTTACTATTGTTTGGTATTTACTGCTTCCGCTTTTTTATGTATTTGTGTACTTTCACTGTGCACTCTGCGAATGAGGGAATAGTTTCCCCATTATCACACCCAAGTCCCTCACTGCTAGTCGGAAGACTCTGGTGTTCGGGGAAATGCGCTTGAGGCAATGTGACCAACTGGGTACGGGGCGCCTCTGGGTGGCTTCCGGAACTGGAATGTTACAGGATTGAACATAAAATCTAGAATGAAGGGGATAAATATTTTCTTTCTCAAATTAATATTGAACCATCCATCCATATTAAGATTAAGGTGGCTTAAATAGAGGATATAGAGTAGTAAAAGAATGTAAGAAATGTTCAAGATTTGAACCTTGATTGTGATCAGATGATAATGTTTAGGAACCAAGAATGTTCCCCATTAATATAAGTCATGAATAAGTATCCATTGGAATAATCTAATAGCTCATTATTTTCTAAAAATATTGGAATTATGAATACATATAAAGATTCAAAATAGTATTTTTGGTGGGAAAACTAGAGGAAATATATTTTAGAGTATGTATCTCAGTGCTTTGTATGTATGAGTTAAGGCTGAGAGAAATAATTCCAATGATATGTTATAACTATTAAACATACCATAATGGAAGTGGGACAACATCACCATGAATTTTGTCACTAGACTCCCCAGAACTTATAAAAGCCATAATGATATTTGGGTTGTAGTAAATCACCTTATGAATTCAACACAATTTATTTCTATCATAGAATAATTATCTCTTGATAATATTTCTAGGATAAACCTAATGTAAGTGTTATGTTTTAATGGAGTACCACATTCTATTGTATCTGATCAAGAATTAAGGTTTTTGTTGATGTTCTTGAAAAGTCTTTCGTAGGATCTAGATAAAAAGTTATGTTTTAGTACATCCTCCATCCCCAGATAGATTTCCAGTCTAATATAACCATTAAAACCCTCAATTATATGTTAATATTTTGTTCTCTATATTCCAATGGTGTTTGGGATCAACAACTTCATCTAGTCAGGTTTTCTTACCATAATGGATTTCACTCAAGAATTCAGATATATCCTTTTGAATCTCTCCATGAAATTATGTTTAGAACCACAATGTAATGATATGAAGTTTTAAATATATTGGGACTTGAGTTAGTTGTATAATTGGATAAAATTTTTAGATCTATTAATAAGCTCAATGGTATTATTGGAGTAAACATAATAGTT
Source organism: Viscum album (assembly GCA_963277665.1). Classification (NCBI taxonomy): domain Eukaryota; kingdom Viridiplantae; phylum Streptophyta; class Magnoliopsida; order Santalales; family Viscaceae; genus Viscum; species Viscum album. The sequence continues at coordinate 1,585,023,101 of OY728129.1, forward strand.
ATAATGATAATCATATGTGATATCTGGAAATTGATGTTGGTGAGAAGGAATTTTTATGAATTTATACATGGAATAATGTTATGAGATTAAAAAGTAATGGAATGTGGATCCCTAGTTATATTTTCCTTTTCAAGATTCTTTATTGAATTGGTATGGTTTCTTATCGCTTGGCACTCTCACCGAACCTATCTTAAGTCTATGATTTATTCTATGTATCTATTTTGATGAATTAAATATCAGATCCTTTATATGTACTGAAATCAGAGGTTATAAAATTAGATCATGATATTTCTTATGAATAAAATTCAGTATAAATCTTGAATCATATAGATAAAGTTCTATGTAATAGGACTACTCATCATGTAAATGTTCTTTGAAATAATTAGAAATTTAAGGAAACAAAATGGGAACCTAATGATGGGATGAAGTAGGGTTATCCTCATATTATTACATTATAGTGATTTTATTTATAGGGAGAAATACATTTTAATTGGGCTAGAATTTAACACCCCAAGATTATATATATATATATATCCTTTGAAATAAAATTGAGCAATTCAATAGCTTTATTTACACACAATCTAGAGTCTAAATTAACAGTGATATAATAATCATTGATAACCTAGCCACTGAATTTTAAGGTATGAATATTAATATACGCATAATGAAAAAAATTTATACATGTTTTAAATAATGGAATTTATTGAGTAATTCATAATACATAAGTACTCATTTTTTTTAGTAAAGTCATTTTATGATTCAAAATTTTGTTTTCTTTAAAAATGGGTTTTATTAAACTTTTCATGTAGATGTTATAATAAATGTGTACCATTTTTAGAAATATTATTTTTAGGGTATAAATATCATTTTCTTAAATCATAATTTCAATATTATTATTGTGTTTATTTTTAGGATTTTTCCAAATAGATTAATTATTTAGTGAATAGATAAAAATATCGATTATTATAAAAACTTTCATCTCCTTTAAAGTAAAAATACTGTTATATTTTGAATTTGATATCAATTTAACATAGAAATACTTTAATTAATTATAATCTAATTAATTACATAGGAATCATAATCATAATTTATTTTTGGAATTAATTATTTTTTTGGGCATAAAAACACTTTTTTCTAAAAACTATTTTCATGCCTGTGATGTGTTTTTATCCTAATAAATCATATTAATCTCAACTAATTAATTTTTTTAATTAAATTTATTGATTATATATTCAATAATATAGTTTATCATCCATTTTATTTTGTTTTACAGGACATGAAATGGAATTAAATTTGTTTTTAAGCTTAAAAATGCATTTTCTGAAAACTGGTTTCATTACTATTTGCATGCTTTTTTAAAATTATATTCGACCAATTATAGAAATTAATTTTTTTAAATGTATTAATAATTTTTAATAATAATAATTAATATAATTTAATATGGTCTACTTATTTTTTTCCATACTGAATAGTAAAAATAATACAATTTTGTTATCATGGTTATGGTTAAAATGGGTTTAATAGGGGTTAAACAAAGATATAAGGGTATTAATTCCAACCAAACCTATCCATTTCTTAATTTTTGAGGATATTTCAAACTTATATTATCCTAAATTTGAGTAAGTTTCAATTTTTATGCAATTTACCATGAAATTTACCTTATATCATTGAAATCTTTTAAGAGATTTTGTGTGTGCCCCTCCCCTCACTTATAAAAGGAAACCACTTATCCTATATTAATAAAACCACTTTAGCATTATATATTAGAAAATAATTAATGAAAAAATTTCCTATATTCCTAAACTTAAACATATATATTTTGTTTATCTCATAATACCAATCCTTCATGGCTTAAGGTGTAAAACATAAGAGGTCTCTCATAGAAGATGTAAAAATTTTAACTATGATCTTTTAATTTTATTTATTATTATATTTCTTATAAACATGTTTAATCAATTATAAATGATTAAAAATGTATAATAGGTATAATTATATTTTATTATGATGATTTGAAAACCATTACAACCTCTTATCCATTAAATAATAGATGAAAGTATCGCTCATGCGTACGTGTGGGCCTCCGCCTCCATGTAAATATACAATTCATTTTCCACATCCATATTTCATGATTTTTTTAATTATATATTAATTATATATTTTTTATTTAATAATGATACTTGAATTTTTAATTATCATATACATTTATTTCTTTCCATCGATCTGAAAATGGAAACATCACTCAATCGTATGTATGTAATATCGTCTCCACATAGTGATGTAATTCATTTTTCATCATTGCTTTATATGAATAGTTATAAAAATATATGTAATAAATATATATCATATTTATATTATGTTTTAAATTTTTAATATTAAGGAACCATTATCAATGTGATAACACCATATCTTCCAAACCAAAACATACTTGAAAAACAAAGTAGTTGAGAACTGAATTGATTATGATAATGAAATATTGTTAATGAAAGGGTGATAAGATGTTATATATAAACTATTTATGGTATCATAGGTATGAATACAGTTCTTTTATATATTTATAACAAAATTAAATTTATTATATAGGAGGTTAGAGTTCGAATGAAGCAAGACATACTTGAGGTAAGGGTTCTTCGTCTTAATTTTATTTTGATGAGATATATTTGATGTTAGACACCTATACTAATTTATGAGGTGTATCTACTTACAAAATGATATTTTTTATCATTAATATCATTATTTTCATGGTATTTAATGTTTTATTTTAAGTTATTTCTACCATGGGGGTTATTAATCAAAAGTTAGCAAAGTGATTAGGGTTTTAAGTAACAATCTACTTTTTACCAGTATTGTTTGTGGTTAAATTTTAGAATATGAAATTATATGATCCCTATCACCCAATTTTCTTCATTTTATTATACTCAAGATTTTTATGGATATTACTTGTTTTATTTTAATTTTTATCTTTTTAATTACTCAAGACACTGAATGTTTTTAAGGAAAACTGACATTATTTCTCCCTTCAGTTAGAAATCCTTTTTCTTTCATATAAATGTTTCTTTAAATGTTTAAATGATTTTTTAATATTATAAACATATTTATTACAGTATTTATTATATTTTTTTTAATTTTTATGAAAATTATTTAATGTAATATTTAATTCATTTTCCAAACGAGGTATTTTTGACTTTTTTACCAAAAAAGTGAAAGGTATTTTTATTTTATCGTACACCACATGAATGAATTTTACTATCATCACGACCTATATTTAAATTTAATATTACTTTAAAAGTTTACATGGTTATTTTAAAAGAAATATATATCTATATTATTTTAATGATTTTTAGATTTTAATTTCAGTTATTTAAAAATGATTAGTTCGAAAAACGTTAATTAAATCAATACTAACATGTCATATTAAACTAGAAAATTAGTGGAATTCATAAAAAGGCTCAAATTATATTTATTTGCGTATTTATAACATCAATTATGTCAATATTTCATTAATAAGATAATTACTGCATCATCTTTGTGTCGTAAATAAATTAAATTATTAAATGTCTAAAAATTTAAAATAAAATACTATTATGTAGGAAATATTTTTATCTTTCTAATGAATATTTATAGTCGAATTTATATTATGTATAACCCTATATTAAAAATGATATACTTATTAAAATTTGATTTTAACTATTTTAACCCTTCTTTAAATAAATTAATAATAAATGTCCTAATCTAATCCAAGTGGGCCTAAAGGGTCATATTTTATTCCTAAGGTTGTTTTTGGTCGAATTACACTTATTCAATAGAATTAGGACATGTGTTAGGGTAATAATAATAACATTTTTACCCTTAATTACACTATTTACTTTTAACCGTGGTAAATAAAAGTAAAAAGTTACTATTCACCAAAAATTATTTTCATCTCATTGAACCACATTTTACTTACTGACATCAACCGTGTCTCTCGGATTTTTGAAATTCCACTCTCAGAGGCGGTAAAATTAAGTTTTATTAAAAATTCAGTTTTTTAAATACCACTTAGTGGTTTCACTATTCATCAAAAAATGAAAGTTTCCAGAAAAATACAAAAAATTAGGCCTAAGATATATTTGATATTATGAAATGAAAAATGATGTATATTTTACCAAATTCAAAATATATCAGTTGAATTACTTAATTTAAAAATTAATTCCCGTCGTCAAATAGCGTGTTCTTAAGAGATAATAACTATCAAAAGATTGACACTTGTTTATGTCTGATTTAAATGTGAAATTACATCCAATGACCAATATTGTATTAAATTGTAAAAATATATTCTAAATATACTTTAAAACCACTCAAATTAATAATTTATCACTATTAATTATTTCGATTAAAAAGGTTGTTTTTAATTAAAATTTAGTAATTTTCACTATTCATCAGAAAATGAAAGTTATCCGAAAAGTACCAAAATTTCACCCTAAGCTAATTTCGATATTACAAATCCAAAAATGAAGTCTATTTTGAAAAATAAAATTTACAAAATTTCAACAAGTGGTTATTACTATTCCTAACGGCTAGTTTTAATAATAGCATATCGTTGTTTAGTGAAACTCGGTATTGGGTACTACACATGCTATCGAGGAAGGTCGTGATTGCGTGTAATGAAAGGAAAGTCAAGGATGCGTGTTGTGCAATCTCCTTTTGGTGTAGCGTACAACACAAGACATTAATGAAATTAAAAAGAATATTTTTCATAAAATCTTGGGGTGTTACATTCTACCCCCCTTAAAATGAATTTCTCCCTCGAAATTCGTCGGGGTTATAAATGGTTTACTACTCGAAAGTTTCTTTAATAGAAACCCACATCGTAAAAAGGAATACCAAAAACAATCTTTAAAAAAAAAGCATGAAACGTAACGGTTACCCAAATAAACTATTCACTGGGTTTCCACATAGGTGAAAATATGGATATGGAAGAGAAATCTAGCCATCATGTTCTGATGGAGAGTGGTAGAGAACATGGATATGGAAAATCCAGCAATCACAAATCCATAGATTTATGATTATCTAAGGTACCATCTGATTCATCGTATATAAGGGCACTAGGACAACATTTTTGTTTTTCAAGATCATTTCCCTAAAGTTGATGAAATTGGAATTAGAAGAAATACTTTCATGATTTTGGTATAGTCTCACCGTTGGTCGTTATTTGGAAAATTTCCACTTCATCTCTTAAAGAAATGAAGTTGAATTTGTCATTCATGATGTGTTAGAAGATCAGGTGATAGAATGATGGGTCATTCCATCTGTCTCAAACAAAAGGTTAGAAAAGTTATCAAAACTTACATAAGTCCATATATTGTGAGATTAATCATATATGGTTCCTAAAATGGACTTATACTTCATATATCATACCGCTTAATATAATAAAACTAGTTTCTACTAAATAGGGACTTCCTGTTGGCCAGTGGTAGGCGATAAAGGCCAGTCACAATTCAATTGTGGGTTCGATTCCCACAGCCATGTCCGACGTGATGGGCTGTCGCCCATCCTGCATGTTGTCCTTTTTCTAAAACTAAATTACTATAAAATACCATAAATAATATCGAAAAACATTTCTATCCTTAAACAATACTAACTTATGTCCAATATAATCCATTCCAATCTTTAGGCTTATCTAAAATACTTCGGTCCAAGCTCATAGTATAAAGAAAACAATTACTTGAAATGTCATCAACCAAGCATGTGAATACCATCATTTATCCCCCATATATCTTGTTGGTCACATTCCAATCATGTGAATACCTTAATTGTGTATTCTCTTGAAAAATGAATACCCATTAAACCTTAGTGAAAACATGAATGCTGTCAAAAGTTAACTCTTTCCACATACCAAAATCCAAAAAATTCTATATACTCAAACCATGATATAACCTTCTCCTTATATCAGTCATGAGCTCATGAATACTATCAAACATTTAATTTTCTTTTTATCCCTTCATTATGTGCATATCATCTATATTCCAAAAATATATGAATAACCTTTAATGGATACTGGTACCATTAATCATACACTTTCAAAACTCAAGGAAAGACAACAGTGTAACAATCCTTAGATGTCTCTTTATTCCATAGTACCATGAGATTACTTATACAACATTACACTTGATAAACATGTAATCATTCCACTACATTCTTAAACAATTGACCAAGCTTCAACAATTATTTTATCTCACATATCATTTGTAGTCTCTTCATCATCATCAACATAAATACTACCCATACGGCCGTACTGATTCTATTAATGAGACTTTCCCTTAAGGCATTGGTTTTCATAATGCTCATACATTCCACATTTAAAACATTTAACCATTGTTGATGTCATAGAAATACCATTATACTCATCCATGGTGTTAACTGAACCTTTTCCTTTGCACTTACTGGCTTTGTGTCCTTCTTTTCCACACTCAAAGCATCTTCCAGTTCCCTTGAAACAATCCCCTCGATGCCTCTTCCCACATGATTTACATGAGGGAAATTGAACTTTCTTTCCTCTATGATCATCACGAAACTCCATCTTTCTATTATTATCTGAGTCGGGAAACTTACCAAAGTTGAGATTATTGATCATATTATGAGATTTCTGATTAGGCATAATAACGACGTTTGGACTTACAAATCCCATTTAATTTGGTTTCTCATGAAGAATATCATTCCATTGTCCGTCATATCCTCCATTATCATGAATCTTCCTGTTTCCAGCCATTTTCTAAAACCCAAAAAGAATAGTGTGAGAGGAAAAAATCATGCTAGGGAAAACAACATAGTAAAGGGGGAGCACCCTCAATATCTAACATCTTAGGTTAAATTCTAATATCATTACCGTAGTTCTAGGACTATATCCTATACGTATACTTATCCTTAGGGACATCCCTAGACATACCTTAGAAATATCTCTAGGGATCTCACTAACATTTTCGCATCCTAGTTTCCAAAGGTTGACTAAACCTTTCCTCTGATACCAACTGTAGAGACCCGAAGCTTAACGTACATGGACATTACATTAGTTTTGCGGAATACTTAATACATAACAAAAACAGACACCAAAGGACCGTAATAGTTTAGTGTCTTTGGAAACTCGGAACGTAATCTTCTAATCGTGGTGAAATATCTTCAACATCTCCCATAAAATCTTCCCAATTCGTTTTCTTACCTAAAACCTTTCTCTATATCCTTGGTAAAATAAAACATTTAAAGGGTGAGCTCAAATTCTCAGTAAGGGTAAACATGGATAAAATAAAACAAACTATATACATTTGAACATAAATGCATGAACGTAATGTTTAAACATCAAAATCTTGAGCAATGACATAAAACATGGAAGTACGCAAGGCATAGATCATAAAGAAACATTAAGCATGAAAAAATAGCATGGGAGTAAAACATGTAATTTTGGCAACCATTAATCACATGATATGATTTCCATATTAACCAAGCCATTGCTGCCAAGACCATCTTAGTGGACAAAGTCCCTTTCTGAATTGAGTTCACTCCTCGTTCCAGTCCTGTGTTACTGAACCGGTTTAACTTACCGTTCCAGCCATGTCTATCTCATGAGATATAAAATCTTTACCCAATGCATTGGATGGAGATATAAGTCCCACCCATCTCATAGTGAAATCATTCTTACTTGTGCAACAAAATAAACTTAAAACATTCATCATAACCCAAAGAATATATTGGGTTTCATAAACATCATCCCATCATTTCATAATCCATATAAAAGAAATGGATATCATTTCATGATAAAAAAAAGTGAAACCATGTAAATCATAGAGACATTAAACTTGAAACATACACATATCAAATAATGTCATCTTAGATGGAAAATGGTTTTGATAAATCATTTGAAATGAATTCTTGAGGAAAATATCATTTCTTCGTCAAAATCATTTTCTTTTCAAAATATGCCATGAACTTTTAAAATAAAAGTATTTTTTTTGAAAATAGTCATAAAATCATGTAGAGTAAGATTCATGGAAATGAGGCATTATGAAACCGTAAAAATCCGTTCACGCCGTATAAGTTAAAAATAACATTCTCCTCGTAATTTTGTCGGAAAAGTGAAAAAAGTACCTCGTAACGTAAATAAGAGAAAGATTCCATACATAACATGTAGTAAAAGTCAAAAATGGGTAAAAAGGACATTATAAATAAATGAAAACACTTTTATAAAACATGGAAATGATATAAATATCCCCAGTAAATACTTACGAATAAGCAATCTCGAATAAAAATGAGATTTGAAAAATTATCCCTTACCTTAGGTCCGATTTTCTTTGTAAGTGTCCAAACCTCCTATATAATGATTTAAATAATGTTATTGACTTATTAAATAATAATATTCATTGTTATGATATCATATATGGTTCACTTATGACTTTATATTACCCATTCTTTTGTAAATTCCATGTTAAAGAGTGTTTTGGGTAAAATCGTTTCATTTGTTGTCCGTGTTTTGACTTGTAATTATTCATATGATTACTTAGATTATTATTACTTAATTACAGAATATAAAACATAATTTATATATAATATATATTCATAATATACATATATATAATATATTGATAAATGGAAAGAAATACACCGTTCATGGAGAGAGTAGGCCGTACGTACGCATGAATGCTGTTTTCGTTTCCTTATTGAGTTGAATGGAATTAAGTATATGACATAAATATATATATATATATACATAAATACAGTAGCTTTATAATGTCATATATTTCATTATTATTCCTTATATATACTTTATAATCATTCTTAAATGGTTAACATGGAGAATGAATCTCATCGCGTCGTGGAGACGGTAGTCCGTACGTACGCACGAGCGATGATATCGTTCCCATAATTATTGAATTGAATTCGATAGGATGATACAATATATCATAATCAGTATGATGTTATAATAGATTTGTATAGTTATTCTTTACACCATTATACCCATCCAAGTAAGGTGGTGTTGGAAAAACAAATTACACCACGACGTGGAGACGGTATTCCGTACGTACGCACGCACGGTGATTTCATTTCCTGTAGGATGGATAGATGGTGAAATAGGGTTGTTTCATACTTATAATAACATATCAGTATATGAGTGATACTGATGTTATTATTTCATAATGAAACAACTAAAGAAGAAGAAGTAGAAGAAGAAATAAAGTTGAAAGAATCGGTAACAGACATTACCTCTTCTTTGAAGCACCTATTTGAGACCTCCACTTAGGGCACTAAAATTGGTCTTTGAATAAGACCAGGACCTCTAGGATGTTTCTAGGGAAGTGGAGAAGAGAATTTGGTAGGGTTTGGCTGATCTTGAAGGCTCAAAGTGGTGTAAATAAGAGAGGGAGCAGGTGCCCTTTTATAAAGGAGGAGAGGGGCACCTTTGGAATAACTAAAAATATTATTTTATTATAAAGCCAAATTTGGGTTTAAATAGCTCCAAATTGATTTATTTCGAAGCTAAGGTGGGGATGGGTCGAAATACTCTCATCAAATAGAATTTAGACAAGTCTGGGTTCATATTTTAACCTTATCATTTAGATTTAACATTAAGTTAGATAATTTTACTTTTACCGTGTCTTTTTGTGTTCTTACACTATAAGGTTAATAAACTTACTAAAAGAAGCCAAACGAACCCCAAGTTGTTTATTATTAATATATATAACCGTATCTATGTAATTTGGAAGAAACTTATATTTTTAGGAATAAAATAACAAATAATAATATAATAATTTTTTTAAAACTATTTTATGTCAATTTTGACACTATTTAGTAATTGATTTTTTTGAAAATCATAACAAAATGATATTTGAAACAAGTTAATTAAATCAATACTAACATGTCATATTAACCTATAAAATTAGTGGAATTCATAAAAAGCTTCAAATTAAATTTATTTGGGTATTTATAACATCAATTATGTCAATATTTCATTAATAAGATAATTACTGCATCATCTTTGTGTCATAAATAAATAAAATTATTTAATGTCTAAAAATTAAAAATAAAATACTATTATGTAGGAAATAGTTTTATATTTCTAATGAATATTTATAGTCGAATTTATATTATGTATAACCCTATATTAAAAATGATATACTTATTAAAATTTGATTTTAACTATTTTAACCCTTCTTTAAATAAATTAATAATAAATGTCCTAATCTAATCCAAGTGGGCCTAAATGGTCATATTTTATTCCTAAGGTTGTTTTTGGTCGAATTACACTTATCTAATAGAATTAGGACATGTGTTAGGGTAATAATAATAACATTTTTACCCTTAGTTACCCTATTTACTTTTAATCGTGGTAAATAAAAGTAAAAAGTTACTATTCACCAAAAATTATTTTCATCTCATTGAACCACATTTTACTTACTGACATCAACCGTGTCTCTCGGACTTTTGAAATTCCACTCACAGAAGCGGTAAAATTAAGTTTTATGAAAAATTCAGTTTTTTAACTACCACTTAGTGGTTTCACTATTCATCAAAAAATGAAAGTTTCCAGAAAAATACCAAAAATTAGGCCTAAGCTATATTTGATATTATGAACTAAAAAATGATGTCTATTTTACCAAATTAAAAACATATCAGTTGCATTACTTAATTTAAAAATTAATTCCCGTCGTCAAATAACGTGTTCTTAAGAGATAATAACTATCAAAAGATTGACACTTGTTTATGTTTGGTTTAAATGTGAAATTACATCCAATGACCAATATTGTATTAAATTGTAAAAATATATTCTAAATATACTTTAAAACCACTCAAATTAATAATTTATCACTATTAATTATTTCGATTAAAAAGGTTGTTTTTAATTAAAATTTAGTAATTTTCACTATTCATCAGAAAATGAAAGTTATCCGAAAAGTACCAAAATTTCACCCTAAGATAATTTCGATATTCCGAATCCAAAAATAAAGTCCATTTTGGAAAATAAAATATACAAAATTTCAACAAGTGGTTATTACTATTCATAATGGCTAGTTTTAATAATAGCCTATCGTTGTTTAGTGAAACTCGGTATTGCGTACTACACACACTATCGAGGAAGGTCGCGATTGCGTGTAATGCAAGGAAAGTCAAGGATGCGTGTTGTGCAAGCTCCTTTTGGTGTAGCGTACAATACAAGACATTAATGGAATTAAAAAGAATATTTTTCATAAAATCTCGGGGTGTTACAACTCGTATGCAATAGAGACCTGATTAGGGTGTTAGTACAAAACTTGTTAGGGAACCACCAACGAGGCACCATAATAAATGACATACATGGTGACATGTGAACGTGACTTGATCAATGTAAATAGATAGACTGCTAAATAGTAAATAAAATTCAAAACAATGCCTACTCCAACTTGATGTCAGAATGTATATGAGCACATCACGTTGATTGTGCCAACCCAGGTACTAAACTATACTATTTTTTATCCTAAGGTCCAAGATCCTGATCGAACGTACCCACTTTGGCCAATGAAGGGGTGTATTTGATCATGTGATGATACTATGACAACTATATATATACCAGATCTTAGGGTGTAACCAATGAATACCTATACTCAAGCTCAAATAGCCAAAAAATCAGTCGAAATGAATTAGGATCCATATTCAAGGCATCTTGGGAGTCTCTCCAAAACTCAAATATAACAAAAAACTCAAATCCAGTTTCCAGGAATCCTATGAAGTCATTAACCCAAAGTACATCCTCTATATCACCATGCCAACCAGCCATATCCCAGGAATCCTAGGTATCCCCATCATGAACACGTAATATCATCATAATCAATCAATTAGATCCCAGGTATGACCCAAGTATCTCATAAAATAAAAGTGATCACAATCCCCAACCCTGAATGGTTATATCCTAGAAATATTAGTCATCTTAGGGGCTTTTGGAATTTAGGGAATCCCATAAATACCTAAGGTCAAATATCAGTGTCCCAATAATCCTTTATGTGGCTCAATAGTCGGATCCTAGGATACACACTAGGCATCCACAGTGACTCATCACATCCAAGCCATACTACTGTAGAATCACATAAGGCCCAAATATAGATCACTTGAAGTACCTTTTGGCTTCCACCATACCATCATCACATAATTCCGATAGGATGGGTCCTAAAAATAATGAATGGGAACCAAATCTACATCCACAATAAATAACTAAAGGCACAAATAAATGATAAGTGTCGGAATAATTCCAAAATCCATCATTGTAATCCATAGCCCCATAAATTTTCAAATTCTATGCGGGTTGTAAAGTGAAACCTGCTACCATCTCCACCCAATACATATGCATAGACTCATGGTTGATCAGTCACCATGGCACTCACTGGGGTCCCCTAGGTCACCACATAGTAGAGACACTCTCTCATGGGTCCTCATCCGTGGTCTATGTATCAAGTCAACACCCGATGCTCATAAAATGTCACATTTTTTAACATCATCAGTAGGGTAGCATAGCCTTATTGGCTGCATGGGTTCCAGTAAATAGGAAAATTCCAAAAGATATACCTGGGACTTCTCAATTTTTAGGGTCTCACTAGTATGGTCAGTTCCCCCAACCCATCATTCATAGCCTAAGGTCCACCCACCTAGGATGAGTATGTATCTGGGGACACTTGGTTGTACCAAGCCTAGTCCCACCTATCCAAGGATCTTACTACATATGGGAATCATAAATTAAGCATTTAAGCCTTCTACTATTAGTGTAAGAGGCAAGAGGATGATGTCTAAGGGACTATAGTGGCTTCAAACCCCTTTTGCATTCCATCCATGGTCATTTCATTTAATAATGTTTTACAATTTAGTTAATTATCAATATATAAATTAATTTACTCATTAAAAAATTAATTTAATTGAAATACTAATCACCCTATGGTAATAAAAACACATTACTCAATTCATATAATCAAGTTCATAAACCATATGGTGTGTACGTGAGACCAACCACCTTATTTAGAGGACCATGTCCATTTTTCTCATCCCAAAAACTTGTTGCCCTACCTCACCAAAGATCACCTTGGCTCTACCAATTTACCCCCACATTGTTGAAACCAATATCAAACCAAGGTATCATACATAATTAATTATGAACATTTATAATTAATTAAACCATTTTAACCTAATAGGCATAACACCTATTTTCTTATCGAAATTATTTGTTGAGATGAAACCACCTCTATCGACACCCCAAGGGTCTATCTCACATCATTGACTCTACACCGAGTGAAATACCTAACAAGAAACCCTAAAAAAATTGTCAATTTAAATTTATTTAAAAGCTAAACCCTTTAAAAATTCATAAATAGGCGCACCTTTGAAGAAATGATGAATGAATACACTCCGAAATCATCTCAATATAACATCTTCCTAGGAAGAATTAAAACTGATTGAGAATCGGGTGATTTCACAATTATCTAGTGAAATGACCATTTTAAAACTAAACCAAACATCCCCAAAATAAGTAAACAGGAGAGGAGTTTTTAATATGTGTATGATAAGGGATTTGTTCCTCAAATCCTCTTTTAAAATGACTAAGAAGACCGCCCCAAACCAAGGGGATCAAGGGAAGAGATGAGAGGGGTTTATCCCACCATTAACAACAACAACAAAATAGGGAGGGGGTTCCCTCTCTAAAAACCAAAGGGGGAAAAGTTTAATATACAACCTTTAATTATCCCACCAGGTATATGATACTGGGGCACCAAACACCCTACATCCCAACCTCCTGAGCTACCTATAGTGCTCATATGAGCAGTCTAACCCAATTATGAGCCTCATATTCCATAAATAACACACCACTTAGGGTGAAAAACTATAGAAATTTGATTATGAATCTTGGTTCCAAATTCGACCCATCCACTAATTAAAAAATTCATATTCATTCTAGAATTTTTCAACTTGTACTATCCAAGGATCTTACTTTCCTCTATGGATTTAAATAAGAGGATCAAAAGAGAAAAAGCATGGAATGATAAAAAAATGAAATATACTTTAATTTAATCTTATACGCATCACTATAATCATGCCTTATTCCATTATTATGAAGATATGCCTCAAATTATTCATTATTTTATTCAAATACATTATAATATTGAAATATTTTGATAGAAATACCATTTGGTTCTTAGCATGACTCCAAAAGTGTTTCAGTCATAATTTAAAAAATGGGATATATCTATAATCTCTATCCATGGATATATTCCAAATGCCTATGGCTATTGGGTATATCCATGAGTATAGTTTCTATGGCTATAAACATAAATGTTATAACATTTTGGTTATAAAAATGGGGGGTGACCATGGATATAACTTTTTTGATGTGGAAAATGATCCATGTTTCACCTATATACATATATTAATGTTTAATACCCCAATATTTTATGAAATAATTTTTTTTAAATAAATTTATTCGATATCTTTTGCTACACACAACACCGAGTTTTAATGAACTGTAATATACTATTAATACTATTATTTAAACATGATTGTTATAGCCTAGTCATTAAAATTGGTGGTATGAATAATAATATGCAAATTTTTAAAATTAATTATAAAGGTTTTATATAAATAAAAATATTTATAAAGAGTTCTTGAATTTTATTAAAGACTTTATATACTTCAAAAATACATTTTTTTAAAATAATTATTATCGCCTTTTGACAATGAATAATAAAAGTAATTTCAAAAAAATTTAGAAATTTTATTTTAAAAAATAAACTTAATTTTTTAAATATACATGTCAAAATTATCTTTGAGTGAATTCTTGAGAATTTTCTAAAAGGATTAATTTTTCAATGAATAGTAAAAAATGCCATTTTTTATTAAAAATTACCTTTTCATTTTAAGCATTTACAAGATCCATCTTATTTTAATATGGTTTTAAAAGTAAAATTTGTTCAATTATATATTTATTAATCAAATTTAGGTCACTAGAATCAATTTTATATTTAATTATGATATTAAAACTTTAAATACATATGAAAGTTTTCTATTTGGAAAATCACTTTTTTGTCACGTCTATGAGATTAATTTTAAATTACAAGTTTCCAATTATGTGAAAGGAATTTATTAAAATGGATTCATTTTTTTCAATCATAATATTGAATATTAAAAAATTAGTTTAACTTAATTTTTGGTCAAACTGAATAGCAAAAACATCGGAAATTAATTACTAAATTTAATTTTAAAATGTGTTTACTAGGGGGTAAAACTAAAAAGATAAGGGAAATATGATCTATAAACTTTTTTGACTCTAATTTTATGGAAATATTTTCACTCTATCAAATATATGGTTTAATAATGAGACATTGTTTCCCCTATTTCATTTTTAAAACATTATTGCACCTTTTTTATTTAAAAAATTCAAAGTGTGTCCCCCCCCCACTTATAAAAGGCCACCCCTATACTCTCATATTCACACTTCCAAAATTTATTTCGTTTATCCAATACCAACCCAAATCCATTCATTTCATCTATTACCACATCCTAGAGGCCTTATTATTTTTAGGAAACCCTCCTAGGAAGGATTTTGGTGTAAACCTAATGAGGTTCTATAAAGAATATGTACAGTCCTTAACCATTCGCTTTCATTTTATTTCTTCCCATGACTCCATCAAATATTATTTAAACATGATAATAAAATAAAATAAGTATATCCCATATAATCATATGTTATTATGTTAATCAAATGACCTAAATCTATCTCCTCTTCCATCATGTAGAAAACATAACCATCGATCATGTGTATGGAAGACTACCACCTCACAAACTAATATAAATTGTTTTCTATAAACACCTCTCATAGATGGATATAATGATGGATTAAACATTTTTAGATGATATTTATTTAATAAATATACTTACGTAAATATAATATCACATATATATTCTTTCTTTCCATTCTATGAGAATATGATAACATCATTTGTGAGTATGGTAGACTACCACCTCACAATGTGATGTGATTTAACAGATAATTTACCTTTCTTTTTTTTCATCCATTGAGAAAATGGAAACAACACCCATGAGTATGTTCGGCCTATTGTATCTATGAACAATGTAATTCATTTTTTGTATCCAACTTTCATGGATTACTATAAATATATATACAATGAATAGATATGATATTTATACCCTATTTAAAATTCTGTATATAATGAAACCATGATCAAAGTAAAAGGACCAAATATAACAAACCAAAACATATATGAAAAATGAAGTAGTTATTAGCTGAAACATGATTTTATCTAATAAATGGGTAATTAAAGGACATAAGTAAATAATATACGGGATGATACATATGATTATGGTTATTTAATATAATTATGATAATATTATTTTTAATTTATAGGAGGTTTGAACATGAATTAAAGAATTAGAGACTTAAGTTAAGGGATTTATAGCCTCTATTTTATTAATGGGATACTAATGCCATATTCACCAATATTTTCTTTTTTTGGTGTATATACTTCCCTATGGAAATTTTATATCATGAATATCATTATTTTTTTGATATTTAATGGTCATTTTTTTTATTCTTTCATGGGGATTACGATTAAAAAGTTATCAATGTGGTAAGGGATCTTCCTCTCACTTTTATTTACATGGGACACCTGCCTTATACACCACTTGTTACCAGGGGTGGTGTATATGAAACCCTTGAATGTATTTTATGAATTTTAACATTAAAATTATGGCATATACATGTCTATATAATGTTATCTCTATCATTTGGCTTACGTTTCAATGTTTACTAAAGTGTTAAGGCTTTGATGCTTGTTTATCAATATTTTTTATGATTATGCTTTCAATTATAAAATATTAGTATGTATCTCTCAAGAAACTCGTGAATTTTATTCTCCTATGGTTATTTCTTGAGAATAAATGTTTTTAATTCATTTTCATCTCCTTATGAACTGAAGATACCAAAAGAATATTTTTAATAAAAATATACTTTATTTTATTTTTAGATATACAACCATTTTCCATTTATGTTCATGATTTCTAAAAATGATTTAAATAATTTTTTTACCATTATCCTATGAATTTTTAAATAAATTTTTAACCATTTTTTATTTTTAAAAAATGGTTTAAAATTAATCTTCTTTTCATTTTTCTAACAAGGATCTTTTGATTTTTTTTCTTAAAATGTGGAAGGAATCTTTGTTTTAACATGTATTCCATGAAAAAATATTTTCCACCATTTGAATACTCCATGATATAAAGATTCCTTTACATTTTTCCAAGTTTATTTTCATGTAATATGGTTCTATTAATATTTGGCACGTTTTTATATTTTAAATGATTGATTTGAAAGTTAAAAGGTTTTTCCCTCAAGAAATGTTCTAAGTTATCTTTCAAAATCATTTTCCATATAATATGAAATCCTTTGTTGTTACATTATATTTAATATGGATATGATCCAATGATTCCATTTTTCTATTTTTATGAATGGTTTATGTTTATGATGGACATATATTTATAAAACTAGTTCCTTTTCCATGGGTTATGCTATGATGAAATGATGAAATGTTTATGAAACATGTTTCTTTTTCACGAGTAATGCTATGATGAAATGTTTATGAAACACATTTCTTTTAAAGGGTTATAATATGATGAAATTTTTATGATATTTTGGAACACAAATGTATGATTATCATTATTTTATGGGTGGGACCTACATCTACCTCTAATGCATTGGGTAAAGATTGATATCTTATGAGATAAATAGGATTGGAATGGAGAGTAATACCAATTTCGTAAGTGAAACTATGATGGTCTTGAGAGTGAAACTTGACTACTAAAATGGTTTGGGGGAGTGAACCTATTCCAATATGATGTCCTTGGAAATGATCCTTTATTAGAATATTTTATATAATTATGTGTTTTCCACAAATCTATTCCAATGTTATGTTCTCATGGATTATGTTGTTTGATTCCTATATGATTCATGTATTATGAACATACAATATTTATTCCATGACTCAATTTTATGATCTATTATATACAGGGTATGTTTTTAAAATGTCATTATCATGTTCTTATATCCTCATTCTTATGTTATATTGATATCTCCTCTGTTTACCATTACCGATCATCTGAGCTCACCCTTCCCATGTTTTATTTACCTATGTTATGAAGAAAGGTATTATGTATGATATTTATAATAAGGGTGTTTGTTATAAATAACTTATATGGAGATCATGTGGTTCAATTATGAAGAAGTTTCATATATATACAAGTTTCCAAAGAAATTGGACCTAAATCATTCTGGTGTGGATCGTTATGTTATGTAATGAATATTCATATATTAAGATGTAATATTTATATTTATAAAGTATGGGTCTTTATATGATGTCCATGGTGGTAGAGTTATATATAAAAAAGTGAAAGTTTCATGGATATATCCTGAACCTATTTCTACTGGAATCTTCATGTGGCTATAGAGTTTCAAAAATAAAAAAAATCTACAGTTCTTAGGATTGGTTCCCATATGGACAACATTAAAAACTAAAGACCTTAACACTCCTACACATTTTTTAAATTACATGTATAACATAAATATACAAAATTTTAAATTTATAATATAATATTTATTCTATTAATTATATTTTTTTGTGAATTACATATAGCCACATGCAGGATGTCCATGGCTATAGGTACTCCATAACTACGGTTCAGTAGGATTGTGGCTATAAGGGGTCAGGTGAAAGATACTATAGACATACTATAGTAGGATAACATCCATTTTCAAGGTTCTATATCTATGTTCTAGTAGGACCATGGAAAAAGGGGTCAATTGCAATGGTATATAGCCACGGTAAAATACGTCTGTGGCTATAAGGGTCATTTATATAGGCCTATAGACATTGTCTAGTAGGGCCATGGAAATAGGGGTTGGGATTAAGGAATTATAACCATAGTGTAGAAGAATCAATACTATAGGTATTAGGTATAATGTAACACCCTAAAATTCTAAAATAATAACATTATATTCGATAGCTTATATGACACACAACAAGATAGAGTTTTACCGAACAATAATATACTATTAACATTATTATTGAACATATCACATAGCCATTGGAATGGTGGGAATGAATATGAATAAATAAGTTATGAAAATATATATTTTAAACATGTTTATTATTTATTTATTTATTATTAATAAAATGATAATCATTTAAAAGAAAATGAAATATTTTTTGAAAAACTATAATTTTCTAAAAGAAGGATTAATCGCACTTTGTAGACATAATTGAAAATTTATTTTTACCAATTTTAGAAATTTTATTTTAAAAAATAAACTTCATTTTTTAAATAAGTGTATCAAAATTATCTTAGGGTAAATTTTTGGTATTTTTTTGAAATATTTCATTTTTCAATAAATAGTTAAAAATACTGAATTTTAATTGAAAACAACTTTTTTGATTAAATTATTTATAAAGTTAAATTATATTTTTCTTTGGTTTTAATGTAATATTATATCTATTTTATATCAATTAATCTAATTTAGTTAATTGAAATAATTTTCATATTGAATTTTGATATAAAAACATTGTAAACGTTTGAACATTTTCACTTTGAAAACCAACTTTCTCGTCATGTCTACCAGATTAATTTTAAATTAAAATTTTAAAATTATTTGAATTGAATTTTTAAAAATGGATTTCATATTTTTAATAATAATTTTTAATTTCAAATAATTTGAACTTAATTTTTGAACAAAATGAATAGTAAAAAACAATAAAAATTTATTTTTGCGTGCAAGTTAAAAATTGATTTACTGTGGGGGGTTAAACTAAGATGATAAAAGTTAAAAATGTCCTAAAAACTTTTAAAAACTTTATTTGTCCATAATTATACCTTATCTGTTATAGGTTAAATAATATACTATTTTGGAACTTTTGTAATGGTGAAAATGTGGTAATGATTGAATCTTTTAAAAAATTACAAATATGTCACTCACCTCACTTATAAAGGAATCCCCCTCTCCTATCTTGTTCACACATTAAAACATATTTGGTTTAGACAATAACTACCAAAATACCTTAAAATATTCCCTCCTATCATCCTATAATCCTTATTTTTGGCATAAATACAACCTAGTAAGGCTTTGGTGCAATCCTAAGAAGGATACCCAAAGAAGATGTAATGTTCTTCAACTAGTGTCTTTATTTAATTTTTTTATCCACATATTTTAATTATTATTAAATCATGATGATAAAATAAAATTAGTTTATTCTATATACAATGATTTTGTTATAAAAATGGAATTACTTATAATCATATCCTCTTTCATAAATTGGGTTACAAAATAATCATTTGTGTGTACGGTGAACTACCACCTTACGAACCGATATCATTCAATTTTACCATTACTACCTCTCACGGTTGGGTATGATGATAAATATAAAGTAAATATATGATATTTATAACATAAATATACATATAGAGTCATTTTATCATATATACCATTTTACCTTCCATTCCATAGTTGATACAATAATATCGCTCGTGTGTATGGAAGACTACTACCTTGCAAAGAGTTGTGATTCATCTTTTACTAAGAGTTCACACGGTAGGTGATAAGAAAAAGGTTAATAATTATATATGAAATACATGAAATAATTATGATATTAATAACATATTTATCATTCTTTAAACATAATATATCATTGTATTTATAACAGTTTCTTTCATTTAAAGATGATAACAACGTTCATGTACGTGTGTACTACCACATTCACAAAGTGATGTGATTATATTATCATCACCAAAATATATAGATGATATAAATATATTTATTCATGATATTTTTAAGTATTAGTAACATTTTACCACTATTTAGTACTTAAAATTAATTTATAATATGTTTATATGAAAATATGACTTTATTTATCTCTTTGGTCATAAATCTGTTTCCTTAAAAAGTTATGTTTTAAAAAAATGTTTTCAAATTTTTTAACCTTTTCAAAATGAATAATTAAATGAATATTTACCCATTTTTACTTTTTAAAAAATGTATTCAAATTAATCTTATTTTATTTTCAAAACAATTCCTATTAGGATTTTACCAAAAAACATGAAAGGAATATTCTTATCTTTTTCTATAAAAGGAAATTTTCTAACCTTTTTAATGTAAAAAAGAATGTTCTTTTTAACTTTTATAATGTCTCTAGAATTAACCACTAACATGACAGTCATTTCTTTGAATATTACTTTTCAATTTTACATGATTATTTTTAAATATTTTGTTCCAAATATTCTGAAATATCATAGTTTTTAAAAGTGATTTTCAAAGAAAAGTATTTCAGAATGTTTTATGTTTTTAAAAGTTATTTTCAAAATGAGAAGGATATTTTACTCAAGAATATTTTTAAATATATTTTTATGGTACTTCAATTCATAAATGGGGGAAAACCTTCATTCTTATTTCAGTGGGTGTATACTGTATTGATACTATCCTTATTCATCCTCTAGATAGTTTATGTTTATTTTGACCAAAGATAGTATTGAAATTCACTTCCTTGATTAATTTTTTACATTAATTAAATATCCCATGAAATATTCACTTGTCTGTGATCATTAGACATTAAATTTCCCATAAATATTCATATTAATTATCATAGATATATTTATTTCCTAAACTGTGGATCATTTCTACATACAATGTTCTATATAAAAATTCATTTGTTTAAATAGAGAAATATTTATTAATATGTATCCTTTAATAGATATAGATATTTGATGATATGTATGGAAAACCTTGTTTTTATTACACATAAATTCACGATTTATTAAATAAGTATGAATATAATACAAACCAAAATATTGATATGTCTTGTGTCTTTGGGAATTAGGAACATTACATAACAACTTAAAATAGGGGTACACAGGAATTATTGAAAACTTCCTTAACATGAAAATATTGTTCCATCATTATTAAAATTGCATGATATAACCTGTGTAAATACATAATAAGAGGTAATCTATAAATCTCATTAAAGAAATAAGTAAATAATAACATGAAAAAGGTACTACATGTTAGAAAATAGGCATATCAATGGGACATAAAAGGGGTTATAATCATAAAAATGAATAATTATGCATGATATATCATGATAACATAACATAAATTTGGGAATGTTGAAACAACTTTAAACATGTCATCATAAACATAAGCCAAGGTTAACCACCAAGTCTTCATAACATAATGTGATTAGGATAAACTTCTGCACACCATACAAGTAGTCCCATGAGACTAAAACATTACCCAATGTATTGGACCACTATCTTGGTGCACCCATCAAAATATGTATATGTATATGTGTTCCACATTAAAAAAATCAGACATATAGAATATGCATGGAAAGAAATGGGTTTCCTAATCATGTCATATGGCATAACCAAAGGGTGTATCATAACGGTATCCATGAAATAAGGGATTAAATCATTATTTTAAATTAATAGGGTAAAATAATATATCCTGAATAATGATATCCAACTAAATTGAAAATATAAAAAATAGTGGCTATGTAACAAACATCAATGTGCCCTTAAGCGCACTTTATGTATAAAAAAGAGATTCATTAAAATGAAACATGAATAATTATTTTCATAATACCAGAAATGAAATAAAATATTTTTTCATGATAAAATGAGTGATTTTTAAAGATATTTTTGTTTTAAAACATTTTATGGAGTTTAATTAAAAAATGGTATGAAATAGAGAAGTTCTCTTTAATTGGGTTTTCTTATCAATAGAAATTATGAAGGTATATTTTTAAAATATATATTTCCACATCAAATAAAGATTAATTGATCTAGATATATATGTTTGGAACATATAAAAATAATATATAAGAACTATACATGAATAATTAAAAGATAACTTGAGGAAATTATAGATAAAGTGTTACCCAATGAAATATAGATGTTAAGAGAGATCCCTTACTAAATTTTAACATAGTAACAGCTTAGATAAATTCTATAATGAGAGGGAATAAATGATATATCACTATTAATAAATAAATTGGAAATTATAGGGATATTTATAATGTCATGAAAACATAACCAATTGATATTAAAAAGGGATAAATACAATGAAGGTGCTTAAATGGAAAAGAAGAGAAAGAGGGCCCTTACCTTGAGAGGGTGATTCAAAAATATCAAGATGAGCTTATTGAGAGACTGGGGAACCTTTAAAGGACTATAGAGAGGTTATATAATAGTATGGATGTGATCCATGGTTTTCTAGTGAAGAGGATTTGGGGATTGGGTGGGATTTTATAGAAAAAGAGATGGGAGTTCTTTATTATTTCCCAAACTGAGGTTTTGGAATCTATAAAGTAAAGTAGTCAAAAACACATACCTTCCCAAGATCTTTTCCATGTTTTCATTCAAATATCCGTAGGTTTCATTATTTAATAAGTAAAATGTCTTAAATATTTAAAATATTACCCTTGGTGATGTCTAAGTGTGTCATGTTCTTAAATAAATGATTTTAAAACCTTAAAATATAATATAGGTTTTGGAGGATTCATAAAAGATTTATAAAATTAATAAAATAACATAAAACAAATTATTTTTAATGGGAAACATATATTTGGTCATATATACATTTAATATCATTTATTACATCACTTTTGGGTCATTATGATTCCATAATACACACTGTATCTTTGTACCATATTTAATTTCTACCCAGAAATTCGACTGTCTCATAAAATTATAAAAAATTCACCACTGGATAATTTTAATGTTATAATTATAGAAAATATATTTATTTTATCAATTTAATTTTCTACATATTTTAATTTTATATTTCAAAATAAAATATTCATTAATTTAGAAATGTTGGGTTTTTTGACAATAACAGTTTTCGAACCCGCATAAAAATTATATTTTTCGTCATAAAAATTATATTATCATTTATATTTAATAATAATTTTTATTAAAATATTATTTATTTAAAAAATCTGTGAATTCATTACAGTAAATGTCTTCATCGAAATTGCATATTACCCAAAAATACAATTTTTGTTTTATCTTATCAAAACCAAAATAATTTATAAAGTAAAAACAATAAGGAGTAAATATAATAATTATTATATTGAAAATAAAACATAAATATTCATATTCTTATGGTATTGATACATATCCCTTTATTACACTAGAAAATTCCATAAGGGTAAGTGTGTGATGTTGAGATTTCCATGGGTTGGTTCGACGTACATTGTCTGGGATGTGATCTCGATGAGCTTAAACTTCCCCTGTAAATGGTTTCACTTAGGATTTAGTTGTTGGATTTTATCTTGGTATTAGTTAAGGGAAAAGACACACAATTATGATATCTCCCTTGTAATGTCTAATAAATGGGCTTTATAAGGTGTGATCATACTGGTTGAGGACATCACTTACTTTGTCTATATCAATTTGATTTATCTAAACCCTATATTTATACTAATCATATTATTTATATTTGATGGATATAATAAAAATAGTTATGATTATTAATTTTATTTTATGTACTATAGTATATAATAAAATTATGCATGTGTATGTATTTTCTATAATCATAATACATAATAAGGAATTTAATTCAATCAAAAAGGGAATTTTATTTATAAAAGTTTGGGTCATTAAAATCATCCCCCATTTATAAATTTTAACCTTGAAAATTTCATTTCACACACTAAAATAGATTTTGGAAATTATATTTCATCACCTCCTCCAGTTCCCATGTTGGTTATTCAAACTTGTGTTTTCTCTATAGCTCTTAGACCAAGTGTATTGTCTTATTTCGTAGAACTTTGTCTCTATGATCTAAGATTATCACTGTCTAATCTGTATATGAAAGATCATTCTCCAATGGTACCACCCCTAGATTAAGATCATATAAGGGGTGTAGTATGTACTTACTTAAGAGGGATACATTAAACATGTCATGTAAATGAGATAGGCTAGGTGGGAGTACTAGTCAATAGGCCACTACTCGGATGTGATGAAGGATCTCAAAGGGACCGATGTATTTTGGAATAAGATTTCCCTTATTCCCAAATCTAATGACATTATTCCATAGAGATATTTATAGGAATACCTTATCTCAAATCTCAAACTCTAGGCCTCATCGATGATTATCAAAATAGCACTTCTTTCGACTCTGAGTTTCCATGATGTGCTACTGAATAGTCTTGACCTTTTCCACTATTTCCTCAACCATTTCAGGACCCAGTAGTTTGTGTTCACCAAATCCATCCCATAATGTAGGTGTTATAAACCTCTTCCCATAAAGGGATTAATAGGGAGATAATTGGATACCATGGTGGAAACTATTATTGTATGAGAACTCAACTAGAGGAAGACATTGATCCCAAAATCCTTTGATGTTCATTGGGCATGCTCCCAATATATTCTCGAGTGTCTGGATAGTCCACTTAGATTGGCCATCAGTTTGAGGGTAATAATCCATGCTAAAGTTCAACTCAGTATTTATAACATGTTAGAGACTCTTCAAGACCATATAGGTAAATTTTGGGTCCTAATCAGATACAATCAATAATAATTTTCCATTAAGCCTCACCAATTCCCTAAAGTATATGTTTTCTAGTTTATTGAGTGAGAAGTCCTCTTGAATTGAAATGAAGTGATGAGTATTTATAAGGAGATCCACCATAAACCATATATCATTATTTAATCCTGATATCTTTTTAAGACCAGTTCCAAAGTCCATGGTTATATTTTACCATTTCCATGTAGGTATGGGTAATGGTTACATCACCCCCTTTGATTTTTTCCTTTCATATTTCACTTACTAACATACAAGACACCATGATGTATATTTCATGATCTACTTATTCATATTGTCCCATAGATAGTGATCTCTGAGATCTCAATACATCTTTGTGATCGCTATATGGATGGAGAAGCTTGAGCTATGCGAATCATCCAACAACTCCTTATTTAACTCAAGATTTGATGGTATACATAGTCTTGGCCAAAATATTCTTACTCCTTCATTAATTTTAAACTCTGAGGATTTACATTTTGTTATAACTTCCACCTTCTTCTAAATTTTTACATCTACTCTTTGAGAATCCTTTATCCTCTCCATAAGGGATTCTTGAGAAATCATTTGTTAAAGTATTGATGATGTTACTTCCTTTATGATTCGCATGCCCATCCTTTTTAAGTCTAAGAAGATAATATCCATATCAATTCTCATCAATGATAAAATTGACTTATCCTTTATACTTAGTGCATATTATACTTTATTTTTTTCTCAAGATGGTAGTGGATTGAGCAGTTATATCCCTCGATCATCTCTACCTATCTTTCCTAGTGCATATTTGTCTCTTTATATGTGAATATATACTTGATGTTCTTATGATATGTATATATTTTTCACTTCTCCCTGAAGAGATAATGCCACTATATTTTTAATGTGAATATTACCATGGTTTACCCTAGATAATGTGTTGGGTAGTTCTATTCATGAACACTCAACGTTATTCAAGCACATGATATCACTTTTTCATCCATCATTAGTACACAACCCAAGACATTCTTTGAAGAATCACTGTATACCAAGAAAAGTTCCACACTTGTGGGTAGCTTAAGTACATGTTTAGTGATAATTCTTTGTTTAAGCCACTTGAATCTATTTTCAAATTATTTATTCTTGAAAAACATGACTCCCTTATGAGTTATATTGGTTATATGGTTTCAAAGTCATGATAAAGTTTTCAAAAATTGTCGATAATACCCATCCAGTCCATGGAAACTACAAAATTCTATCACAGATATTGGCCTCATCCATCCTTCAATTTCCTATGTCTTCAAAGGGTCCATATATATCCCATTACTTATGATAATATTCTCCAATAATGAGACTTCCTTAAACTATAACTCAAATTTTCAATACTTTTAATAAAGATTATCCTTTCATAAGGTTTTTATCACAGTGCTCAGATTCCCCACATGCTCCTATCAGATTTTGAAGTATATTAAAATATATTACATAAATACTACCAAACAATTGTCAAGGTAATCCATAAAGACTATATTAATAAATTCCATGAATATTTCTGTAGAATTAGTTAGTTATATTGGAATTACAATGAACTCATAGTTCTCATACCTTGTACGGAAATCAGTTTTGGGGATATCCACATTCTGTAACGTTACTTAATAACACCCTCACTGAAGATCCGCCTTGGAGAATTATTCCAACCTACATATCCTGATCAAACAAGTCATCAATTTTTGGCATATGATACTTTTTCTTTATCATTATCTTGTTGAGATCAAGATAATCAATACAAAGGCGCATTAGACCATCCTACTTTTCGAATAAGAGGACTGGTGCACCCCAAGTTGAAGCACTTGGGAGTATAAACCCTTTATCCAAATTATCCTACAGTTGTTTCTTTATATCCTCATGTTCCCATACATCCATTCTATATGGAGTCTTGGATAATTTAAATTTCCTAGTTGTAAGTTAGATTTAAAATTAAACCTCTTAGCTAAAAGGAAGACTAGAAAATTATTTATGAAACACATCATTGTATTCCCTTACAATAGATACATCTTCAAGGATGATCTTTTCTTTAGACTCAAAATTTTTTTATAGGTACTCTTTATCATAGGTAAATAATATCCATTCTTGATATGTTGGTGCTAAATATGATTCATCCCCCTCCGCGAACATGTATTGAATTATATGATGATTCACAATACAGAGAGTGATTTCTTCATCATGGAAATCTATATTGGATCTATATAAGGAAAGATAATCCATTTCAAGAATTTCATCAAATTCCACTAAATTTAGTTTCAAAATGTTCAATATAAAGTAGATCCCACAAATTTTAATAGGTGAGGAGTTATATACTTAGGATTAAATAATTTACCCACTTTTCTTTTTGACCAAAAGATCTAATTCCACGCTTTGTGGTGGTGTTTGGATTGTTCTACTAAACTTTTATGATACGAAGGAATGAATAAAACCATAATAAAAAGGTAAATTCTCTATTCTTGAATGAATAACTAGTGTACATTTCACCACTTAATTATGGGGATCTACATCAATGGTTGGGATAAAATATTCTCACCCTTATTAACTTGGAGGCTGTTGGTGTTAATTTTCTCTAACAACCCTTAACATTGGGTAGTGGTTCATATAGTGTCCCTATTCCTTGTATTTGAAATTTTAGACAATATTATGAGGGTAGAATAGATAATTTCTATATTCCATTACATTGGTGGGTTTCTCCCATCAACAATCACTATCTAGGTTCTATTCCTTTCTCTACCTACAGGATTTTCTCATCCCCTCTAGAAAATTTCCAGGGTACTTCTTTTGAAACTTTTGATAAGTAGTGTGTTGAAATTTCTTACCATCGTAATATTTCCACATTTCACCACCAAAATTAAAATCAAATTTCTAATTCTTATCTCCATGATAACCTTGAGATTGTTTTATCTCAATTTAGACTTTGAGGGAACACCAAACAATTTACTCATTGCTATCAAAATTTGAGATCACCAAGTATTTTTTTGTAGAATCTATTTTATCCAATCAAAGAAGTGGCCGAATTTTCATTTGGGATAATGAAAAAGTTGGAGGCATATCATGTAGGTATTTAAAGATTAACTCATAAATCCTAATGTATTCATCATAATTTTTCTTAAGGGCATGGAAATCCCTTTACATTTTAAATTAGAGAGTGTGAGATAAATATTTACCAAAAAATAGTTTTTGAAATTCCTTCCACGAAGTTGCTTCAATCTCCTCCCCAGGCTTCATATTATTGATCAATGTCCACCACTGATCAACTTATCTCTCTATATGATAAAAAACTAGTATTACCTTCTATTTTTCATAAAACTGAAGGATGGTGAATATCTTACCAATGGAGTTGATCCATAGTTACATGATTAAGGGATCAAATGATCCATTTAAAGTTGTAGGAATTTTTTTCATAAAGGTATCAATTGTAGCTCGTTATTTATTTGGGGGATTTGGGAGTTCCTCTTGATTTAGGTTTCTATTTAATACCCGAGTCAACTGAGAGAGTATCATAATAATGTTTGTGATTCATACTCCCATCAGGTTGGGTATCTCATTTGGAAATTCATCACATTCCCCTTCACATTGGTTGTTTACTTGATTACTCCTATTTTCATCCATTTTATTGAATAAATGGAAAATCAGGGATGATTAATTTTAAACATGCAAATAGGAATCCAATAACGTTGAACGAATAATTTATAAATTAAATTTATTCCTTAAATTATGAATTTTTAGGTTTCAACCTATGTTATCCACGATCTATTTCCTAATATAAACTCTCATGGAAATTTTCTCCCCTGACTAATGGTTCATAAAGAGCTAAAGAATTTACCAAATACTATCCCCTTAGAGTGTCAAACTAGGTGTGTAGCAAGGCCCATTGTCATGCATCAATTGACAATCGATTATAGATAAATCACCATTTTCTATATTGTTACCCCTAGGTACCTATGTTCCATATCCATATCTAATTATAGTATATGGGAAGGGATTTATTTTCTTAGAAACCACGAACTCTATTCTTTAACAAAATTTAGGGATCTTTTATTATGTTTAGTATTATCCCTAATGCTTTTTCTATTATTTTCTATCCTAATCCCAAAAAACATCTAAACATTACTTTGATACCAACTATGATTACCCTTTTTTCTATTACACATTAATTCATGATCTATAACATAAAAATAAACATAATACAACCTAGAAGATCATGAATTCTAGTATCTTTGGGAATTAGGTTCATTAAATAATAACTTAAAATTGGGGATAAATTAGAATTATAGAAAAATTCCTTAACATGATAATATTATTCCATTACTTTTAAAACTACATGGGATAACCTGGGGACATACATAAGAATGTTATGAGCTATAAATCCCAATAAGGGAATAAAAAAACCATAAATGAAGAAGGTACTACGTGTCAGACAATAGGTATATCAATAGAACAAAAAAGGGGTGGGAATAATAAACATGAATAATGATGCATGATATATCATTATAACATAAAGGAAATAATGGAATGTGGAAATAACTTTCAACATGACATCATTAACATAATTCAAGGTTAACCACCAAGACATCGAAATATAATGTGATTAGGATAAACTCCCACACACCATACATAGAAACTCATGAGACTAAAACATTACCCAATGAATTGAAGCACTATCTTGGAACACCCATAAAAAGTTGTACATTAATATGTGTTCCACAGAATGAAATCAAACATAAGGAATAAACCTAAGGAATAACCATAGAAATAAATGGGTTTTGTAATCATGTCATTGGTAATAACCAAAGGGAGCATTATAATTATATCCATGAAATACGAGATTATATAATTTTTGGACATTCATAAGGTAATAAAATAATATTTCATGAATAATGATGTCCAAATATGGTGAAAACATGAAAAATAGTGGCTATGTAGCAATAAAAATCTTCCACTTAACTACAATTTTGGGGAAAAGAATAAAGATTCATTAAAAGGATAAAGGAATAATTATTTACATAAAATAAAAAATGAACTAAAATGGGTTTTCATGATAAAATGAGTGGTTTTAGAATATATTTGTTTGCATAAAACATTTTATTTAGTGTACTTGAAAATGGGTAAGAAACAAAGAAGTTCCCTTTAATTGAGTTTTCTTATTGAGAGTAATTGAGAAGGGAAGATTTTAAAATATGTATTTACACATAAAAAAATTTGAATTGAGATAGATATATATATATTTTTAAAATATACACATAATTTATAATAACTATATAATAATAATGGAGAGGTAACTTAAGGAAATGAGAGATAAAGAATTACCCAAATGAAAATTTGAAGTTCATAGAGATCCCTTGTTAAATTTCAACATAGTAACAACTTAGGTAACTAATATAATGAGAAGAGATAAATGATATCACATTTTTAATAAATCAATTTTATATTATAGGTATCTTTTTAAATCCATATAAACATAACCAATTTAGATTAAAAATGGTTAAATACCACAAAGGTGATTGAATAGGAAAAAAGAGAAAAAGGCCCCTTACCTTGAGAGGATGATTCCAAAATTTTGGGAGGAGATTAATGAGAGATTGGGGGAATATTAGGAGGAATATATAGAGTTTAGAAATGAGAAAGGAAATTATACATTTTTTTAGTGAGTAGGATTGGGATCTTGGGTGGGTTTATATAGAAAAAAGAGGGGATTTTTTTATTATTTCCCAAACATAGGTTTTGAGCTCTATAAAATAATGTAATAAAAACCAAAATATTTCCCATGGGGTTCCTATGTTCTATTCCAAATAATAATGGTTTTAATTATTTTATAAGTAAAAGGGTTGAACTAATAAAATATTACACTTTTTGATGTGGAAGTGATTCATGTTCTTAAAGAGATGATTTTAAAAACTTAAAATATAATATATGGTTTGAAGGATTGATAAAGGCTTTATAAAATCATTCAAATAACCTTAAAACACATAATTTTAAAGGGGGAAAATATATTTGGTTATGGATACCATTTATAGAATTTATCACATCAATTTTGGGTCATTATTATTTTACAATAAACACCGTATATTTATAGCATATTCAATTTTTACCCTAAAATTCGACTTTCTGGGAAAAGTGTGGAAAATTTACCATTAGAAATTTTTTATTTTCTGATTCCAAAAATAGTATTTATTCTTTAAAAATAATTCTTTAAATATTTTAATTTTCACTTTTAAAATATAATTTAAATTTATTGATAAATGATGTGTTTTTTTACAATAATAGTTTTCGATCCCCTATAAAAATTACATTTTACATAATAAAAATTATATTATAAATTATATTTATTAATTATTATTCAAAAATAATATTTTATTAAAATATTTTTTATTTAAAGAATAAATAAATAAATTAAAATAAATGATTTAATTGAAATTTTATGTTACCCAAATAAACAATTTGTGTTTTATTGTATCAAAATCAAAATAATTTATAAAGTAACAACAATAAGAGTAAATATAAATATTTTTTATTAAATATAAAATATTGATATTAATATTATTAGGGAATTAATTCATATCCATTTATTAAACCATAAAAATTCATAATGTTAAGGTTCATGATGGTGATATTTTTATGGGGGTGGTTCAATGTACATGGTTCGGGAAGTTATCAAGATGATCTTAAACTTCTCCCATAAATAGTTTTACTCATGTGTTTTTTCGATATTGGATTGGTATTGGTTATGGAAAAATTATAGTGATGATATATCCCAAATAATATCTAATAAATGGGCTTCACAGGGCACAATCATACCGGTTGAGTTCATCACTTCCTTTATCTGTATCAATTGGATATATGCACAAACCTATATTTATACTAATCATATGATCATTATTCAAAAAATATATTTTAAATGATTATAATGCTTAATAGTCCTTTAAATATGATATCATATATTAAAATAATGTAAGTAAATGTGTTTTATATAATCATAATACATAATAGGGCATTTAATTTAATCACAAAAGAAAATTTTATATATAAAAGTTCAGGTCGTTACAGTAAGGAACACTTTTTATGTATTAAATTGGTTATTAGATATATAAGGAATGATTTAGACATGTAGAAATGTGCAGGACCTGGTTATAGATACCCCCTTTATGTATCTGTAGTCTCATGATATGAAATATTTGGATATCATTAGATAAATGGGGTTCTACCCATCAATTTTACACTATCTTATGAAAGGTCTTAATGGTAAAAGTACCATGATTCTGAGTTCACATATTCAAATAATTAAGCATTACCTTCATATAGAATTAAATTATTATTATCCATGAAATTTTATCAATGATATTATGTTTGGATACATTTTATTCTTATTTATTGATGAAATGTCTTGGGTTTTCTGTTAGTTACCTTTCCATATTGATTCTGAATTATCTAGTTTTTATAGTCATGTTATTGATTAAATGGAAAGTTTTTTTAGTTATTTAACTTTCCATATTTATTATTATTCATGAAATTTTTTCATTTATATTATATATGGATTCACTTCCTTCTCAATTTATTTATTACATAGAATGTCTGTTTAGTTATTTACCTTGACATATTTACTATGCTTGTTGATTCAATATTGCGTTAACTATACTCAATCCTAACCGAGCATTTGAGTTCACCCTTAATTTGTTTCATTTCCTTGGAATCTATGAAATGCACTATAAAATATATTCCAGAATAGGATTTATATAATAATTATATTCTTAAAAAATGTTTTATTTTAATTTTTGTATTCAAATGAACTGTAAGAATAAAGTTTGTATATAGTAAACCAAGAATGCTAAACTATTTGGTCCTTCAGAATTTGATTCATTGTATCTTATGCCATTTTAATAAAGCAGTAACTGGATCAAGGCTACTGTGGTTGGGTTCAATACATGTAAAGAGATATATCCATGAGAATACATTTCCCATGGATATATGCTCTCCATACTATCTTCCAATGAAAAAATATTTCCATTCTAACATATATCCATGCGTAGTCATGATCATGGTTATAGGGGATCTATATCCATAGACATAATTTTCCAATAGCTATAGCCCCATGGTTATATGTTTTCATATCAATTAATATCTCAAGATCTTAAGACTTACTCAACATAAAATTAACATAATTAATATGAGTGAAGTGATCTAAAAAAGTCTTGAAATGCCTATCTATATTAGTTGAATTCATGATTATTAGTCTTCACACATCCAAATTCTCCAACTCAAATTATATGACACAACCTTAACACAAAAACATGGTATATAATTTTACATGAATATTAATTATATCCAATAATACATCACACTCCATGACCAATAGATTTATGGAATTTGCTTAGTATATACATAAATAACTTATTTTAGAAACATTCATTAACATCTACCACAAATAATATTCACACATGACCTTATATAAATATTACACATAATATTAATCTTCATTACCTAGGGATTGAAAATATAATAAGGGTATTATATACTTAGTAATGGGTGAACACAATAGATATCTATTGAAGATCATAAGTGAGCATAATATGAAGATGTGGGTATGAGAACATAGTAAAGTTACCTGAACATAACATAAGAAACTCATACCAACAGAAACAAAGATTATAAATCATGATTTTTGTCATGGGAATTCAATAATAACATAAGAAATGCGTCATATGAGTGTGGAAACATGAGTCAATAATCAAGATCTATGAATTCATAGCATACGAATGTTTTATAACATGGTGTTGTGGAATAAGAATGGGGAATTTATATAAACAAAAAAAAATCATTCCTTATATTGAGGATCACTACCAAGACAATCATAATATATTGGATAGGGTTCTATATTAGTCTGGGTTTACTCCTTAGACCTTGGTATGTTAGCTCATGAGATATAAGGATTTATCTAATGAATTAAAGAAGTATATAATTATGGTCACACCCATCCATTATGGGTTCGGGATTGATCAATATTCCATTCAATCTCATAATAAAAAAAGATTTACCCAATAAATTTTAGGGCTATATAATTCTCATCCCACCTGTCCCATAATGAGAATCCATATATATGTGTGCCATATGAATGTGATAACAATCATAAATAAACTATAGCATAATTAACACGTGAAAATTAGAAAATTATTCATGAAGACTTCTATAGGACATTACCTTAAAACTTCTAGGGAAAAAATGTAGAAGGTATCATTAAAGAAAACCCCTAGTGAAGTATAGGAATAATTAAAGTATGCTGACATATTTTAAAAACACATTATATGAGAATTAGAAAATCTATTTGAACAATATGATGAAATATAATTTATATTTAGATGATTTTTTTAAAAGGAAATTATTTTTTAAAAAATCAAATAAAAATTACTTTGTAAAACCATGAAAACTGTTAAAGGAATTTTCATAAATAAAATAAATGAAAATAGAGGGATAAAGAGATCATGTATAAAACATTTAAAAATAGATTCCTTTTATACTTTTATAAAGAAAGTATAATTCAATAGAAATTCATTCGTATAGAAAATGATAAAAAATAGATTGATTTCACAATTTTATAGAGAAATTCAA
Source organism: Viscum album (assembly GCA_963277665.1). Classification (NCBI taxonomy): domain Eukaryota; kingdom Viridiplantae; phylum Streptophyta; class Magnoliopsida; order Santalales; family Viscaceae; genus Viscum; species Viscum album. The sequence continues at coordinate 1,585,058,334 of OY728129.1, forward strand.
AATTAATATAAAATGACTATAAACAATCATAGAAGTTTAGATAATTTTATTTATTAAATAAGATAAATAATATGGGCATGGTGGGGAAATATTACCGACCCAAAATAATAGATAAGTATGGTTCCACTTATAAGAAAACATTTGGATAAGTTTTGAACCAAAGAGAGGTAAACTTATACGAATACATGTAAACCCCACAAATAACCATGGAAGAAACAATTTTGTGGGGTTTTACAGAGATAGAATATATAATTTCCCTTAATATAATTTTATTCATAAACAATATTGATTTCAAAGTGAGATTGGAAAATAAATCCTTATGGATCTAGTAACTTTTGAATCAAGATACCTTGAAAGAGAGTACTTGAGAAAAATTTATAAATCCCTTGAATTTCATGAGAATTTTGATAAAAAGGAATAAATGGGTTATTATATTCAATATTTTTTTAAAAAAACGGTGAATATGGATTATATCTCAATGAAGAAAAATTTATATGAGGAAACCCATAAAATGTAAAATTTTATTATATAACAATAAATAAAAAAGTGAATTAGAGATGCTTGGGGGAGCAGCTCAAGGACAAGCTGTTGTAAGGTGGGGAGGTTGTAAGATCCCATCCTTTTTAGGAGGTACGTACTTGTTTAATTTTGGAGTAACACAATTTATAATGGGTAATGAATTGTTTCCCTATAATAATAGGGAACTTGGGGTTCTCATTGTTTTGAGACATGAAAAAGAAAAAAATGAGGCTATACTGTGAATAATGCATGTCTAGTACTAAATGTTTTCCTTAACCATGTAGCCTGTAAGGGGGAGGGAGAATAGTTAACATACCGTGTAAGGTGATCCAAAAAAACATGTTGATTTGAAAAAAATCCAAACACATGGCCTATTCACAGTTTTGATAATCATATGGGATCCCCAGGCCCCTCTTGGATAAAGGGTGGCACACGGTTGGTGCACAGTTTGGACAATCGTGCGACAAAACCATGTGCCTAATTAAAAGGGGGAATTTCCCATTCCACCAACCTTGGGATTCACGGTTTATTACTTTATTTTATTCCCCTATCCATCCCTATGAGATTGGATGAAGAACCAGAATCTTCCCGCTCTTCTAAGGATCATTCTCCCTCAATTTTGGGTTGTTTTAAGCATCGTTGGGTGAAAATAAAATCTCTAAGTGATTCTATCCTTCATCTATACTCTATTTTATAGAAGAGGATTTTTATAACAATTATCAACCTTTTAATACTCTAAAAACATTTTTTCTAATAGATTATATGTTTGGGATATGTTTTTGTTTAGTTCTAATCAGGGGTTATGGTAAAGTGATAATTCATCTATGAACTTGAGGTAAGTGGTCTAAAATTATATCCCATAGTCTTGATGCCTTAATTCATGTGTATGTGGTTGTTATTTGTTTGTATCATGATTCACATTTGTATCCATTGTAAGAAATGATAAATTAGGTATCTAAATGATATGATGGACCCCTCACGATCCTTTTGGATCTGTTTAGGATGATTAGAATGAACTTATGGTAACCCATGGGGCGAGACACTCCCATGAATAATATAATTGAATTTTTATGTTATGAAATGAAGGGTTTATGATATTAAACCAATTGGAATGATGTTATTATGTTAAAATGGTATAAAAAGGGTATTTTGATTAAATTGAATGAGTTAAATGAGTTATGGATGGTAAGGCGTAAATGTGATTAATGGTTAAAAAGGAATGGCCTTGTGGTCAAATGACTTAAAAGGGGGTAAAAAATAATTGTAAATTGTGTAAATGATGAAATGGGATAGTTATGGAATTGAGTAAAGAGTTTAATGTGAAGAACCTAGGTAATGTGATAAATTAATAGGTGCACACTTGTTGACATTGTTGGTTAAAATAGCCACGAATGATAAACCTTTGAATGAATGATAGATGGTATGGATGGGATGTTAGACTGAGGATCCTCTGACTTAGGTCAGGCTAGAATGATTCTCTAGGCCTAACCGATGTATTATATGGTTTATGATGTGGAATTGATACTCCATTCTCTGAAATTTTGGGCATGATCTTTATAACTGAACTGATGCTCTAATTTAAATTGTTAAATTGACCCTATAAATGAACACCCAAGTGATGTAAAGTGTTGGACCACTTTAGGTATCATTTAAACCTCTGGTGTCAGATGATGTGGGTTTATTAGTTGGTTTTCCAATGTAATATGAGTTCCAAGAGTCTAATGAATAATTTTTAATAGGAAACATGATTATTTCATAGTTTTTTTTTTACTATTCTTATGCTTTTCTATACACAATTATTTGTATGCTGGATTTTTCTATAGACACTGTTGGTCATGGACTATTTAGTTGTACTCACACCCTACTTATGCTACCATTGGGAACCAAAGTATAATTCATCATTATATGATAGGAAAAAGTAAAGGTCCCTATGGTAGATGGATGATACGTGTTGGATCATGGATGAGGGGACTAGACTTGGTGTTGGGACCCGTCTTGGGAGGTTTTTTTTGTGTCTTTATATTCTATTTACCTTCTGCATAGTATACTTTCATGGAATAAAATAGTTTATTGTAAGAGTTTTTTTATTACCTTTTCAGTTTGGGAATGTGGTATGTGATATTTTTGGTATTTATTATTATTTCATGTTGAAGTTTATTGTGTTTTCCGTTGTTTATTTATTCTAGTAAATAGGTTATAGTATCCCCAAAATATCTATTAGACCATCGTAATAAGTCAGTAACCTCTAGAATATGAGGATACAAACTTGAGTTCATGTGGAAATTTTTTTCAAGGCACTGAATATAGTGGAACCTAGGATGGGGCATTATGCCTTAATTTTTTTTATTTTTCAATTATTAAATAAAGTATTAGTTAACATAAAATATAGTTAATTACATTTTCATACTATTTATTTAATTTGATGAAAATGAATTCAACGAAGGAATGGAATTATAATATAAAAAAATTAACATCATTTATAATTTATAAATACCTATTAAATTCAAGGAATACCACAATTCATTGAAAACATATAATTTTTTTTTAAAAATAATTTACCTTGATTTTTCTACTGCTAAGACAAGCACTATATCAATATAGTGTAATCCGTTAAGGTAATTATGTCACGACCCGTCCCCCAGGACCCATGCCATGACTACCCCAAGCCCACCTTCCATAGGCTAGGGATTGACGACTATCACCAAAAAGATGTATCCCTAATACGGGAAGGCATTACCTTTAAAACTGTACAAACACACAATCTAAGAACACAACAAGAAGAAACCAAGAAGTAAACTGTGGTAGTAAAAAGTGTACTAAAAGTAAAGGGTCCAGAATACAAGCCCAATTGGAAAGTACAAGTACAACTGAAAAGAGAAAACATCTCCTAGATCATCCACTGAGGATCCTACCTGAAGGGTAGGTAGAGATCATGATCTATAGACACTAAGGAACATCACGTAAAATGGTCCACCTCTGATCACCATCCAGTCCTGACTCCCTCAGCGTCAATCAATACTGTTCATTTTCTGCACAATACATAGCAAGGTGCAGGCGTAGCCCGTGCAGGAGTGAGTATAGAAATACTTAGTAGGAACCCCGAGACCCTCGAAGGTCTCCTAGAGTTCCACAAAGAAAAAAAACACTAAGCAAGACTTCAATCACAAAGCACAAAGTAGTGATCAACTCAACTTAGGTATATGACCATACATATACTTAAGTTATCAAAAGATACTCGTCTCAATCATGAGGAAACTTAGGGCTCCAACTTTTAAGCCTTTAGCACAACTGATCTATCAGGGAAGAATGCCAAAAATGTAACACCACAAAGCTAACACCATGGATGTAAAAGTACCACAAAGGTAACACCACTAAGGTAACACCACGAAGGTAAAAGTACCACAAAGGTAACACCAAGAAGGTAAAAGTACCACATAGGTAATACCATAAAGGTAAAGAATCATATCACACCAGGTATAACTTAATTAAAGAAGTACCGACGATTAGTTGTAAATCTAGATCATCTTATTCTGTCAAGAGGCTATGCTGCTATCCCACACAGGATCAATATGTGCTGACCCACACAGGATCGCTGAGCACTGAACCACATAGGATCTGACCCACATAGGATTGGTATGCACCGAACCACATAGGATTGATATGTTTTGACAAACACAGAATCACTATTCATTCTTCATGTCACAACCAATCTACTCCGCCTCACTGCCAGCCATTGGATTCCCGCTCATAGTATGCTTGATTCTAGGAGAACCGCTCCTCAATCCATCGATCATATTACAACAGGCACGAAGTTCCATGAATAAGTATCCCAAAGGACTACCATTTCGTAAGGGTTCCAATGTGATAGATGGCACGTCAATCGGACACCTGGTCTGTGACTTATAAGCGTTTTAGTACCGAGGGTCCGGTTGGATTCAGGTTCGATCCAACCCAGCCATACTCCAAATTTCTCCAAAACTCATGTGGAGTGTACCAAAAGGACCGTCTCACTCCAAGGATCCTAGCGTTGTAGATAGTTCATCAAATGGATGTCTGGTTCACAAGTTATGGAACTTTTAGCGAAACTGGGTCTGAAAGGGTCCAGGTCCGGTCTGACCTAGTTGGACCGACCCGGTCCGGGTCGGACCAGCCTGGGCCAGCCCGGTTGGGCTGGGCCATGCTGGGCTTGGCCCTCTGGGCTTTGGACTGGCCCAGTCCTCCTGGGTGGCGTTGCCCGACCCACGAAGGGGCACGACCAACTGGAATTGTGCGGCCTGGCCCACGGAGGGGCACAACCCGATGGAGGTGCGGCCCGACCCGCGAAGGAGAACAGCCCGACTCGCGAAAGAGCGCGTCCCTCTAGAGGTGTGGCCTGATGAGGTGCGGCCTACCCTAGCTAGTATGGGGGATCCCCCCCCAGTTTTCTCCACTGGAGACGCGTCATTGTGTGCCACTCCGCCTCCTGCGGTAGGCCGGTGCCGGCCGCCTTGCTCAACCGCCATGGCTAAAAAGTCATGGTCCTTCTCCACTGGTGCCACGCGATAGCACACCAAATCACCTATACAGATAGCTGGTGTCAGCCGCTCTGCTGACCATCGTGTCCTCCTTCTATGGAGCATGATGGTGTGCCACCTTCATCACTGTCGGTCGGTGTCGGTCACCTCCATCATCTGTCGGTGCCGGTCGCAGGTGCTGCCGCGCTGGGGCCCTGTTGGCGGTCTTCCACGGAGAACAAAAAGATAAAACAAGTGGCGGAGGGGCCGAGACTTGTTCATTTGGCCCGTGCCCTCCGCGTTATCATCTTATCAGGAAAGAGGATATATGAATTAACAATCTCTTTAAAATAAACGAGAAAAAACGCTACCTCAAGATCGTTGGACAATGTCCGCGTTTGAGGAAGAGTCAACATTCCTCATTCCCACAACAAGCCTCCAACGATGCCGCTCAAGTATCATTCTTCAGTTTTTCGTTTGGTGTCACACGTCACCGCTCGCCAGAACTACTCCCGTCCTCCACGTGGTTGGTTTCGTGGTACTTTATCAGAACTTCGTCGCTTGGTGAAGCTATTTCAATACTCCTCCCTAAGCTCCGTATAAACAGGGGAGGGGGAGGGTGGGTAATACACATGAAATTAATGGGGGTTCATTTAATAGAAACCTTCCTAATTCCAATGGCTCTGTTACAAAGTATTTGAGGAGTCAAGTCATTTAATGCCTTGACACATCGTTTGTCCCGCCACTACTGCTTGTTCGTTGGAGGAAAAAAATGAGAGAAATAAAACATAAATGCTATTTTATTACTCTTTTAAATGTCCAAAATCTAACTTTTTTCCCAACCTAATGTGGTCGAAGTGAATCCTCCCTTAAACGAATCCCAGCGTTGCAGATTCAACAATTCCCTTAGATTTTTAATTCGAGCACCAGTTCAAAAGATAGAAAACACCACTCGCACATTTACTAAATGTACTTAAAAAAGATTCAGAAATTTATTCTAGGCACACCGGGCCTCGGAATCACCCACCCTCATTTTTTTCAGACTCATAATAATTCCATATAATTAAAAAATTACATGGAAAATCTGGGTATTTACATATTATATCATAAAAAATATTAAAAATAGATTACTATTATAAAATTAATTTATTTGTGTTTAAAATTAAAATTTATATTTTTTTCACAACTTATTTTTATCCATGTGAAAACATATAATAGAAATTATTATCAAGAAAGTGACATTTTGTATTTATAATTTTCTTAAAATAATATAAATGCTATAAAAAAGAAAAAAGAAATAAATTGAAAATTGTTTCATATTTAGGATGAAATGTTTTGGAAAAACTCATAAAAATAGTATATAGGCAAGTTCTGGGGATATTTTTAGGCCTTATCTCATAGTTTTAAACCCATGTTACCCATATCAAGGTGAAAAATATTTACCATAGTTACTATTCATAAAGTCTAAAACTAAAAGGAAACTATTTACCAAATTTGAACCTCCTGATTCAAAATATGGAATAAATATTTTAATATTCAATTTCTTGTAGTGAAAAAAATAAATTTTAATATAGATGTGTAAAACACAATGAAAAACTGTTATTAGAAAAATTTGTTTTAAGCATAAAAATGAACTTATACCAAAATAAAGTACAATGATGATCATAGGTAATTAATTATACTATTTATAACTAAAGTATAATTATTTTACTTTATTACCAATTAAAAAATAATAGTAATTTTAAATTACTTGTTTTAATGGAAAAAATTAATGTTTTACAGAAATCATAATTTTCACTATTCAGTTAAAAATAAATTATTTCAAAAAAATATAAAAAATAACCCAAATATATTATTGACATGATTTTTTTGAAAATTATATCCATTTACTCACATAAAATTTCTAAAAAGGGTAGAAATTAATTATTATTTCCATGAAAAAATGGAATAAAAACCATTTTTGAAGAAAAAAATATTTTTTAAGTGTAAAATAAATTTAGAAAAATTGTGTTCTTATTTTTTAATAATTAATAAATATATTTTAATTAAGTAAAAAAAGTCTATATATATTCATAATGTGGTTAATCCTGTTCATACCCATCGATTTTATGGGTAGGTTTTAATATATTTTAGTTCATTTTATGTTCGGTGTTACATGTCAAGCAAGATATCGAACACTTAAAATTTATGTAAATTGACCTATATTAAACAATATCGAGGTGTTACATTATACCACCATTATTTAATTTTTACCCTCATAATTTTAATTATGAATTACTTGAATTAGTGTATCAGGACATAGTATTAAATCTGATATAGATTCTATAATGATAACTAATTTCTATATCACTTCTAGGAAACATAGTAATTCCAAATTAAGTATTTATAAAACCAAGTATCTTTATAAGATTAATGAGTTTCTAAAAACATACCTTGATATCCGAGAAATACATTCCACATTTTTCTTGATAGATTTATCTTCCACTTACTTGAGTTATGGAAATAATTTATCATTAAGGTTGAGAGTACCAGATAACATACTAAATAGATTTATTTCTATTATAGAAGAATAATTTTATCCTTTTATTATGAGTATAACATTTTTACATCTCTAATTAATCTCATATTATATATGAAAAATGTAAGAACTCGGACCTTCGTTCAGGTATGTTTTTCCTTTTTCTAGAGTTTTTAAGGAAAATAAATTTTCTGGAAATTTCAGAAGTACACGCCGTGTACTTTTTGAGTACACGCCGTGTACTCTATTCCGGCTTGAAGCCGTGTGCTGGCCACGTCCGGGCCACACACACGGTGTGTAAGTCTGAGGTGAAGGCCGATTTTTCAGAGTACGAAAAAAATTTAAAGTACACGCTGTGTACTCTAGAAGTACACGCTGTGTACTTTTTTTTTCATTAAATGGACCGGGGTCGCGCCTAACCCCTATATTCGCCTTTTTCTTCAGTTTTCGACCGTCCGAGATTGTCCGTAGTTCCGGATCTTCGACGGAGTCCTTCCTCACCGTCCGTTCTCCAATTCGAGCACAGTCGATTGTGTTGGAATCGCAGTGGTGAGTTCTTCCTTCTGCTTGAGCCTTGTTTCTTGGTTCCTCATTTTTTTCAAGTTATCGTGGGATGAACGATTTGTGCATTTTCTCAGATCTACATCGTTCTAAGGGGAATCTATCATCGAGGTTCACGTATATCGATCTCCTAGGATCGAGGTAGGTGGTTTGTGCCTTTCCGTAGAAAGTTGATGAATATTTTGTGCAATTTCCACCAACACCCTTGAACGGGGTATTGTGTGTTTCCTGTTTTTCACTTATTACTTTCCTGCTTTTCTTGATTTCTTTAGTAGAGGCTATTTCTTGTGATTAGAGTATTTTTATTGTGCTTAGATTGCTTTTCCATGCTTGTTCTGCCTGTTTGGTGTTTTGCTAGTTGCCATGCCTAGTTGTAGGATTGTGGACTGTTGTTTTTTTTGTTGTTGATCCTTAGTTGATATCCAAGTAGTTCATGAGGTTTACTTGGATGATACACACGTGATGAGCATGTTTAGTTATAATCAGGACTGTGAGAACCTAGAGTAGTAGACCAAAGGGAGAATTGATGGAAGGGCTTCTCCAGAGTGTCTTTTAATCACGATGCGAGACCAAGTGGAGAATTGACGGAAGGGCTTCTCCAGAGTGTCTTTTAATTACGACGCAGGCCATAGGGGGAATTGAAGTTGAGTGATTCCACTACTACAAAATGAAGCTATAGCCACAGACCTATATCCACGATTTTATAAATCCGTGGCTATAGCATGGTTATACCAGCGGATGAAAATTCATCCGTGGATATATGTGCGATTTGGCCAATATTCTCTCGGGCTCCTCCTACGGAACCCTCCCCGGCTCACTCCCCTCCCCCGACACACTCCCCTCCCCGGAAGACCATGCCTCCCCCCTCCCCGGAAGACAGCGCCTCCCCCGACACCGACGGACTCCCCTCCTCCCCCGACGCACTCCCCTTCTCTCGATGACCTCTCCTCCCCGGACGACCGCGCCTCCCCCGACGGACTTCCCTCCTCCGGAAGACCCTGACGAATTCCCCTCCTCCCCCGACGGACTCCACTCCTCCCCCGACGGACTCCCCTCCTCCCGACGGGCTCCCCTCCTCCGGACGACCGCAACTCCCCTGCTCCCAATGAAATCTCCTCCTCCGACGAACTCTCCTCCTCCCGACGGCCTCCTCCGGATGACCTCATTGTCGGTATCTTTATAATTCCATTTTTTTATCATTTCTAGTATCTTTATCTTTAACAATAGTTTTTTCAAAATCCATATCAGTAGTAATTAGATTCTTCTCAAGAATATTTCCACTCTTTTATGTAAGATATTTCTACTGCTCGGGTCGATCCTCGTGAATAAGGATACTAAATCATACCATTTTCGAATCTGAGGCATCCAGAAATTATATAGGGTATCTCAACATTTTAGAATTGTGTTCCATAGATTTTGGTTTGATTTCCATCCCTTAAATATCTTATGAGGCATCGTGGTTTTGTATAGGGTAATACTGTAGATTAACATCAAGAACTAGGAACATTAGTGTAGGATATGCCTTCATCTTCCAATTATTTTCTATCATATATATCTATTTTTGAAGGAATACTAGATTTCTAGTTGTTCAAGCAAAATTAATGGGGATTATTCCCAAAAAGGAGGAAAATATGAGAATATCATGGTGATATAACCATATGTAACATATGATTTTACAATTAATCTATGGTTGTTCCTAGAGATAGATGGTCTATCCATCATTGCACATCTGATAAGGATAGGAATCAATCCTTATATAGTTTTGTATGGTAGAGATGTTAGATTTATGCAACACAAGAGATGGTGAAAGCCATGTGAATAATGGGTGCATGCATATAGTTTAGGTTCACAATGCCTTGATCTAGTCTTCTTGTTTGAGTTCATGGAGCTTAGTGAAAATGAAAATAGTTTATATTCTTGATGATTTGAGTATACAGAGGATCTTTAAGGACAATAATGCAGTGAAAAATGCTTAAAACCCATGTAAACAGATACCAGGATGTCCTATAACAAATGAAGTGATCCCGAAGATGGTTGATCAATGTTTTATTTCATACCTCTTGGATGACAGAAAACAATTTACATTCATGATTCATGGGCTACTGAAACAGGTATATTTTGAAAAAAAAAATCAATTCATGAATGAGGTTGAATTTGATTTGAATTGAGGGCAGGACATCCCACGCACCACACAAATACCTCAGAAAAAAAATTCCATATCGTATAATGTTATAATGATCAGACCGAGATGAATGTAGATGATATTTTAAATTCATGATGCTTGGAATATGTGTAATTTGGTTTCACAGTAATATATGTGTCACAGAAGTGGTAAAACCTACTGTAAATGGACCCAAATAGTCTTATATACCATGTTCACACCTTGAGATGGACTACACACAAGTTAAAGTCATAATGTTGTGTGTGTAAATGGGACTAAGAGGATGTAGGGTTGAAATATATTTATCTAGACCTATAAATGAGAGGTATAGGAATTACAACGTATCCCATGAAAATGGTAGTCAATCCACACATGGTTCAAAATTATGTAATAGTAGGATTTCAATTCCAAAATTGGGGGAAATCCTCTCTCGTGAGGGAATCCCAAATTTATGACATGGGTAATGCTAGAGTTTAGCATTTTGTTATATGGATGATGGTTTAGTTCGTCTCATATCATATGATTCATATTGATTCCAAGTGGGGTGATTTTTTAGACAATATCATACATATATTTTGAGGCACCATGGTTATAAAAATTGTAAGACCTTTCATATCATCCCATAGTTATCATATGAGTCATCTTAATTTTATATCGAGTAAGATCATTATTTAATTTTGTGTGCCTAGGATGTCAATATCTATAGTTTAAAGTCATTACACTCAAACAATATTGGTAGAAAATAGTTATTTTCATAATTCATGGAATATGACTCCTTGTTTATGTTCAAAGATTTTAGATTAAGGATATTTTTAAGGTCTTGTTTCTTTGACCAGTTATGAATATTTTAAGGTCATACTAGCTCGACCATGGGGTTTCTGGTAGTTTAGGGTCATAAATCTTGGAACATTTGTGAATACTTTATATTCATAATTCTTGGAACCATGAAAATATTTTTAGGTTTTCTTTCTTGGACCATGGGTATCCTCATGTGAAGTACTACTTCAGAAACATCACATTGGTGGGAGGTGTGATACGATCTCTATATATGGTGATCAAAGAGTATACCCCATTGGAATAGACCTTATGAATGAGGTAAGGTCATTCCCACTTGGGCACCAACTTCGGTTTATTTATTTGGGTATCATCCTTGTTTTGAGATCCAGTACCATGTCACCGTATTGTATGGAGCAGAGGAAACCATATTTTTGAATTATATTTTCATCTAGTTTTGGTTTCTCTCTAGATTGGGAAATGCTTGGAAGTTGTTCTCTATGAGGGATTCCAAATCATCCAAGTGATCTTCTTTCATTCTTTCTAGACTATTATTGTTGTATAAATTTATTTAGATCTATGGTATCTAATACTCGATGTGAATGACTTACTTGGTTTCACATACTAGGGATATGAGGTCACTGGGGTGGAATTAAGAGTCATCATCCAATAGCTATAGAGGAAATTCAAGAGATTATCAGGCCAACTCTTATTTTTTATAACCCAATTTTTTCTATAGGATAATAGATTGTTTCTTATTTCATTCTTCAATCTACACATTTTCCTATGAATTCTAGTAAGTAGTAACGTTAGACCAGATTTTGTACTTCGTGTAAAATTTCATTAAATACTAATCCTAAAAGTTAGTGCCTTATTATTTGAGAATGGAATGAAGAAATCCAAATTGATATATGGTGTGGTAGATCAAAAATATTATCACAAACATAGATTTAACATCATTGACGATAACTACTTCTTCCCACTTGGAGAAGAATACCATTTCGGTTAGAATAAACTATAACAGGATATATTTTTCTAGTGGGTATGGCCCTACGATATGAGACCCCATAGTTCAAAAGGAAAATATTACATGGTGGTGTGGAGGATCTATAATGGTTTATGGAAAATAATTGAATGTCTCTAACACCCATGAAAACTCTGAGAAAAAATGGTGTAGTTATGGACCATGGAGGGCTAAATGTATCCCAATAATAGTATCTGTTGAGAGTGCTTCAGTCCCACATGATGGGTGAATTTGGACCCAAAATTGACCTCCAAAATAACCTGAGGTATCCCATATATTTGGTTGTAATATAAGATAATTTCATTAAACCCATATCTTTTGAGTGTGGCATTAATTTATTCATACTCTGGAGTGTAAGCGACAAGGCTTACCAGTGGATTCACTTATACTCAGCTCAGTCGCGATCGAGAGTACCATGCTAGGGATACTCGATATAGGGAGGGATCTAATAGTTTATTTCCTCTACTATGGGGTGACTTTAGGGTCATAGAATATAATCACTAAAGGAAATTTGGTTTAGGTTCTCGTTATCATCATCTCAAATGGAATGGGGACAATGACCCTTGGATAGGCCACATGGATGATCAAATCATAATTTTCAGGATCATATAAGAATGTGGCTAAACTTTTCAAGTGTTCAGCTCAAACATTCTATAATATGGTAATTTTAATCACCTCCATCATAGAAGGGAATTGTACCATTAGTTGGTGGGTATGATCCAGTAGGGACATGAGCTCTTTCATCATAACAATGCGGTCACCATTAATATATTTGAGGGCTATCTTGGATTCTACCTTCATATCCATTTGGGGGAAATAAATATCATCTGATAACTTATGACCAGTAATGAGAGCCTAATAATTTTCCTCATCATCAGTGAAGCCTTATAAAAATAGGAAAACGTATGATTAGACGTCTTGTGTTGGTGTGATAAAGACAACCACCTGGCCTACTCAATTAAGATTGGAATTATTAAGCATTATTTCAGTCGATCTTTGAAAATCACCATCAAAATATGTTTTCTAATAATCATTGACATGATCCACTAAGAGGGTAGCCTCATTTGGGAAATCAACATTCAGGGGTATTTCTTCAGGGGTGGATGTGTGTCCATGAAGTCTTCTATTGCCTGGAATTTGACAACCATATATGGGATGAACCTAATGTTGAAATACTAGAGGATCACCTCCCAAAACAACATTCATCCAATAAACATAGGGTAATTGAATATATACTTTAGGATTTTTACTTGTGTCACCAATTGTGTCTCATGATTCTATATATAATATCGCAACTTCTACACTGTAAAAACTATTGCGAGGAAACTCTTATATGTAGGGGAGTATCTATTCTATATATCGAGGAGAATCCGACTATGATGTTATAGATAATTTTCTATTGACTCTTTGTTTTTTTGGTTTAGATGGGTTACAAGGGATCATTCTAAGGAAGTCCCATAAATGAACAATGTCTTTCCTAAAATGGAAGAAATCAAAACTGACAGTTGTAAAAGATAATGCTTAATGTTATCAATAATCGATATGGAACTCCTCATCTAATTTTTTAATAGGTACTTTATTAATTGGACACTAGAGGATCTTACACTATCCAAATAGATTCACATTAAATCAGTTTATATAGGTGAATAGACCTTGGAGGCCCCACAACTATTAGAGATTCCATGGGGGAGGAATCTGATTGATGGACTTGATCATCTCTGGGTCAATCTCGATGAACATATATCTTGTAGTAAAGTGGAGAAACCTAATAGAGGTAACCCTGAATGTGAAATTTAGGGAGTTTATCTTAAAGTGTATGAAATATAGGAAGATAAACAATTTCTCAAGATCCTTTAGATGGTCCAAATATAGTAGGATTTTCCACCAAATAATCTTAGTAGTATTCCACAAATCTCATGATAATTGGCTTGAAGATGTGGTGTATGGACAGTTGATAAGTGGATTATGCCTTATTCTATCCCATGAGAATCAATTAAAAGTAGAAATTCCCCTATGGAACCATAATTATGGGAGACTCTACATCCTTGGGGGCCATCCATGTCTGATTATACCTGGAGTATCCATCCATAAAAGATAGGTCCTGGAACCCTGTTATAGCATTGATTAATAGCTTTTTCATTGGAAGGAAAAAACAATACTTTAGATAATGGTGGTTGAGTTATAAAAAGTCAATACTGATGATTACTTAATATATTTTGAAACAATACATATAATGTTAATTCATTTTCTAGATTATTTATCTAATGTATGTTTATCTCCCTCCTCGCCGCGCCCTCCTCGCCACGCCCTCCTCACCGCGCCCTCCTCCTCGCAGCGCCCTCCTCCCTGACGCCTCCTCGCCGACGCCTCCTCCGCGCCGCGCCCTCCGCACCGCGCCCTCATCTCCATGGTGTCAGTGAGCATTACTCGGTTATGGAACTGAAGAATATGGATGAGGGTGGTCCCAAGAATCCATCCGTTTTCTCATTTTCAACAAGCGGCAATGTATCAGAACAGGTTTAAGGGAGTGAGGCCACATTCATGAAGAGTTCTACAGAAGTGGGAGGTATTGTGATGGATAACCATTTTGATATTTTGTCATATGATGAACTAGTCCAGAATTTTGAACAATACCTGGTCAGAACCGTTGGAGAGGAGCAGGTCCCTGAAAATAGGTCATGTGATGAATGTTCTTTCCACTTTTTAGGTGATTTAGAGGACGAGGTTCAGGATTAAATGTATCCATGTATGAGAAGAGTAAGATAGGGAGGGTCAACTAGAAAGATAAAAGGGATTACTCATATTTTTCTCTACCAATGGGGACTAGGTCTATGAATATGTCAAAGGACAAATAGAAAGAATGTAACCCAACTCTCCAAGGTGGTCTTTTAATAGTGGGATATTGCTGATAATCCTTTCAAAATTCGTGTGAAATCATAAGATGATGAACCAATTAAAGATACCCTTTCCTTTACTTTGAAAAATTATAAAATTGAGGATTTTTGTTTTGATAAGAGGTTGGAGGAGGTTGAATAAATCACTTCTAACTTAGAAACACTCCTAGGATAACCGTTTTTTCTTTAAAAAGAGCAAGATGACCAAATTAATGAAGTTTTTTTATTTAATTGAACAAGCTTTTCTTTTATATTATTGTGATTTTTTGTGTGTATGATTTTGATTTCTCTTCTCCCTATGTATGTTGTGTAGATTCAAGTGAAATTCATGATTTACTAGAGGTACATGAGAAGGTTATTAATACACCTGATGAGAAACTTTTGAAACTAAAAAAATCTAATTGTAATTCAAAGTTTGGGAGTGGTCAAAGAGCAAGAGGATATTTTGAAGTTGCGCACTAATGAAAAAGTGGATATTGATACATATGTGGTTTTTAATAATGAATTTATATAGGATATTGAATCGGATGAAAAATCACATCCAAGAATTGAATTTTTACTATTTATTCACATCACTCCTCAAGTTGAAGAAGAGGGAATATACCCCATTTCCCCCATTTCCACTACTCCTAGGAAGTTATAATTTCAAAGTGGTGAAATTAAAAGTATATGAAAATGGGGTGTTAAAAAACTATTTGAGTTGATTACTATAGCTATAAAGAAGATTTTATGCTAGTTCTTAAGTAAGAAGACACATCCTCCATCTAATTGGGGTTGAATCAATGATTTTTCAACTGTGAGCAATCTAAATATAGAACCCCTTGGGGGATAAACCCAAGATTATCTTGTTACTTTTTTTATTTTTTTTATTTGACCTTCTTTAATAAAGTTTTTTTGATTGGGGTCTTTTTTTTGTAGGAAGTTAGGTGGGTCACTTCACATGGCATCCCATTTTGAGTAACGTCTTTCACTCTAAGAAAATTTTCAGGTTTTTTCCTTCCACCCTTAATTTTTTAAGAGTTTAAATTCTTATTATATACTTCAAATTAAGTGTGAGGTAAGGGTACACAATTTTTTTCTAATCCTAAATTTTATAATTCTAAATCATTGTTTAAACATTCCTTTTTATTGATTTTTATTAAAAAAATTATGTTATTCACATAGAATAAGTGAATGTACGTTATAATTTCTATTTTTTAGTACTTTGGTGAGCATAATTTCACATCCTATTGAAGTATAGATTCAACGATTTTTATAGATCTAGAGAAGTTATATTTCATAGTAACTTTGAACTAATCTACCTTAGTTTTTACTCTAGTTTTGTTCTGTTTTGAAATTTAAATTTTATAAATTAATGTATATGTTTACACTTATAGGAGATGAAATTTTGGAAACCAAAGGTATTTATTCAACAAGAAAAGACGGGAAATTTTTTCCAATGATCTCAAATGAATAGAGCATCTACACCATGGTAGTAATAGTTTAGATTCTATGATTTTGCTACTTAAACTTGAAAATTCACTTCTTTTTTTAGTTGAAATAAATGGTTGGAAGTTTCCTTTTAATAAATTTTGTATGCTGAAATCATCTTGTTAAATCTGTTGGTTGTTGCTTCCTTTTTTACTACCTTTTTGTATTGAAATTCTGGTGTGTATGCTTATTTTAATGTTTTACTAAAAATCATTTTTGAACTTCAAATGGTAACATGCATCTACATTAAAATCCATGAATATGTGTTGAAGTTGTTAATATAGAAACTAGTGGGTATAATTCATGCATTTTGTGTGATTGTTCGAACTCTATGTTCTTCATTTCTTTTGTTTTTAATATATTTGTTATATTCTTTGTTTTTAATTAGATAAAAAAATTATTTATTGTTACAAATTGATGCATATATCTAATTAATCATTTCTACCATAGGACGAGGTGGTTGGTGTTGGTTCAAATGTGGGCACATTGGAATGCAACCGACAAGCAAGGGGAAACATCCATTCTTGGAAATGGGAATCTATGTGAACTTCACTTCTCAGTTATTGGTTTTGATTAGAGTGATATTAACATATTATTTTGTTCCCATGTAGTTTTACAAATATAAAATAAAAATTTAATCATAGTTTTATGGTTCCAATTCTAAAATCTTTTTTATGAGTTGAATTCTACAGTACTCAATTGTTGTGCTCGATATGATTGTATCACCTTCTTTCTTCCATAAACCTTTTACAGTTTGATGAAGATAGGGTGCAACTGGTGATGAAATTTTTGAAGATCTAATTTCTAATAGTTGAATTTTTCAAAACAAAACATTTTCCTCTCAAGTATGCTTTGATTTCTGGTTCTTGCATCTACTATTTTTGCAGGATACATGTTTTTATTCTGGCACATAAACAAAAATATATTTCTTATCAATTATTTATTCTCTACATAATTACTTATGATTTATTTTGATCTTTTTTTCTTTATTTCTTGTAGGTAAAATATAGGATTAGGGTGAAAAAGAAATATGCACCCAAAGTACTCTTAAGGCACCATTTTGTATGATGGTAACATTTTGGTAAGTTCATTTATTTCTTTTTACCATACTACATCATGTATGTTGAGAGGGGTCTTTGATTTGTGGTTCTTGCATCATATATTTTGGTCTTTTGTTATATGTGTTGAAAATAGTCATTTTATGTCTTGAAGTGTTTTTGATAATATCTTTGGGATGTATTGAAGTATGATAGGGGGGTGGGTGGAGGGGGGAAGGGGGCAGGGTGGAGGGGTGTAGGGGGGAGGGGTGTCCAGGCAGGGGGGGGAGGGCTGTCCAGCAGGGGGGAGGGGCTGTCCAGCAGGGGGGTGTCCAGGCAGGGGGAGGGGCTGTCCAGTAGGGGGGAGGGCTATCCAGCAGGGGGAGGGGTGTCCGGTAGGGGGGGAGGGGTGTCCGGCAGGGGGGAGGGGTGTCTGACAGGGGGGCGGGCTGTCCAGCAGGGGGCGGGGCTGTCCAGTAGGGGGGGAGGGCTGTCCAGCAGGGGGAGGGCTGTCCAGTAGGGGGGAGGGATGTCCAGTAGGGGGAGGGCTGTCCAGCAGGGGGGAGGGGTGTCCAGTAGGGGGGAGGGGTGTCCAGGCAGGGGGTGGGGGTGTCCAGCAGGGGGGCGGGCTGTCCGGCAGGGGGGCGGGCTGTCAGGAAGGGGGGCGGGCTATCCGGCAGGGGGGAGGGGTGTCCGGCAGGGGGGAGGGGTGTGCAGGAGGGGGGAGGGGGTGTCCAGCAGGGGGAGGGGCTGTCCGGCAGGGGGGCTGTCCAGCAGGGGGGAGGGCTGTCCAGCAGGGGGGAGGGTTGTCCAGTAGGGGAGGTCTATCCAGCAGGGGGGAGGGGTGTCCGACAGGGGGGAGGGGTGTCTGGTAGGGGGGGCGGGCTGTCCAGTAGGGGGGAGGGGCTGTCCAGAAGGGGGGGGGGAGGGCTGTCCAGCCGGGGGGAGGGATGTCCAGTAGGGGGAGGGATGTCCAGCAGGGGGGAGGGCTTTCCAGCAGGGGGGGTGTCTAGTAGGGGGTAGGGGTGTCCAGTCAGGGGGAGGGGTTGTCCAGCAGGGGGGGCAGGCTGTCTGGTAGGGGGGTGGGCTATCAGGCTGGAGGGCTGTCCAGCAGGGGAGGGCTGTCCAGCAGGGGGGAGGGGTGTTCAGCAGGGGGGAGGGGTGTCCAGTAGGGGGGAGGTCTGTCCAGCAGGGGGAGGGGCTATCCAGGAAGGGGGAGGGGCTGTCCAGGCAGGGGGCGGGGCTGTCCAGGAGGGGGGAGGGGCTGTCCAGGCAGGGGGAGGGGCTGTCCAGGCAGGGGGCGGGGCTGTCCAGCAGGGGGGAGGGGCTGTCTCGCAGGGGGGAGGGGTGTCCAGCAGGGGGGGGGGATGTCCAGTAGGGGGAGGGCTGTCGAGCAGGGGGAGGGGTGTCCAGGCAGGGGGAGGGGCTGTCCAGCAGGGGGGAGGGGTTGTCCTTGAGGAATGTCTAGCTGAGAAGGAGCATGAATAGGTGTAACAATAGGTAGAGTAAAATGTGGTAGCCCTATTAGTATATGTCATGTGTAACCTATAGGGTGAGGTCTGTAATGATGGTCCTAGACATGTTCTGGTTGTGTAAAAAATGTTGGGAACAGTCTATTTTCTATTTCCTGATTCATGTATGTTGGTTGTTCGTACCCCAGGTGACCTCTTTTAACCTTATTTGTATTTTTTATAACATAGTGTTTGGTATTAATATTTTTCCCTTTCAGAGCATCTTTCAACGAAGTATTAATAGAGGATGGATTGCAGAATTTCTGTACAATTATGCACTTATCAGTGGCATGGGGGGGTGTCCAGCAGGGGGAGGGGTGTCCGGAAGGAGGGTTTCCCTCTTTTTATTAAAACAGTTGTTTGAACCAAGACAATCTTTAAGTGGTGTTAGACTTTTAAGATGGGTCCCTTGTTGTGTGACCATGTCATATGGAATGTGATATTTAAATCCAACCAAAATCCTAGTTCCACAGCCCAGGGGTCCCACAGTACCAGTAATGTCAGATTATATGTTATGTAACCTGTGATTTTACTGATCCCATGGGGTATTCCTCTAGGTATTCCTACACATTTCTAGATATCCAAACCTCACCAAATTAGGTATATCAGGGGTCATCCAATCCTCTAGTCATCACAGATTAGAATTCATTTCTTTAAATATTCCGAGAAAACATCCTCTCATGCCATCCATATCATCCTATTTGAAACTAAGTGGAAGATGTTTCCTCGCGGATGTCGCTGGACCGGGCCAACACGTTGTGGTCACGCCGCGGTCATGCCTCGGTCACACCGCGGTCATGCTGTGATTTGGCCCTGCTCTAGGACGACACCCTGTGGCAGTTACTCCTCCAGGACGACACCCTGCGGCGGTCACGCCGCGGTCACCCCGTGATTTGGCCCTGCTCCAGGATGACACCCTGCGGCGGTTACTCCTCCAGGACGACACCCTGCGGCGGACATGCCGCGGTCACGCCGCAGTCACGCCGCGATCACGCCGCGGTCATGCCGCGGTCACGCCACGGTCACGCCGTGATTTGGCCGTACTCCAGGACGACACCCTACGACGGTTACTCCTCCTTAGAGCAACATTGAATGGTTAGCTCTATAATTTTTCGTATTTCCTCATTCCTAAACTATATCTCCTCTCAGCGTTGCCTCTCATCCATCTTTCCACAAAACGTGCCTAGCAGGTGGTACAAAGGCTCAATTCAACTAAAAACATTGGTTTGGAATTGTCTGGCATATTTTATTGTACATGTATCACATAATATTTGTTCAGTAATCCTTCTTTTTCATCATCCTCTTCAGATGTTGTCCGAACCAGATCATCCTCATCCTCTGCACATGTCTTCTGAACCAGATCAGCCTGTTGTGATGGAAATTCAATGTCTGCTTTTGGATGTTTTAGATGAAATTCCTTCCATAATTCCCATGTTATGTAACCTGTGATTTTCCTGATCCCATGGGGTATTCCTCTAGGTATTCCTACACATTTCTAGATCTCCAAACCTCACTGAATTAGGTATATCAGGGGTTATCCAATCCTCTAGTCCTCACAGATTAGCATTCATTTCTTTAAATCTTCTGAGAAATCATCCTCTCATGCCATCTATATCATCCTATTTGAAACTAAGTGGAAGATGTTGCCCCGCAGATGTCGCTGGACCGGGCCAACACGTTGCGGTCACGCCGCGGTCACGCCACGGTCACTCCGTGATTTTTCCTTGCTCCAGGACGACACCCTGCGGCGGTTACTCCTCCAGGACGACACCCTGCGGCGGTCACGCCGCAGTCACGCTGTGATTTGGCCCTGCTCCAGGACGACACCTTGCGGTGGTTACTCCTCCAGGACGACACCCTGCGGCGGTCACGCCGTGGTCACGTCGCGGTCACGCTGCGGTCACGCCACAGTCACGCCATGGTTACGCCGCGGTCACGCCATGATTTGGCCCTGCTCCAGGACGACACCCTGCGGCGGTTACTCCTCCTTAGAGAAACATTGAATGGTTAGCTCTATAATTTTTCTTATTTCCTCATTCCTAAACTATATCTCCTCTTAACGCTGCCTCTCATCCATCATTCCACAAAACGTGCATAGCAAGTGGTACAAAGGCTCAATTCAACTAAAAATATTTGTTTAGAATTGTCTGGAATATTTTATTGTACATGTATCACATAATATTTGTTCGGTAATTATTATTTTTCCTCATCCTCTTCACATGTTGTCCGAACCAGATCATCCTCATCCTCTGCACATGTCGTCTGAACCGGATCAACCTGTAGTGATGGAAATTCAATGTCTTCTTTTGGCTGTTTTAGATGAAATTCCTTCCATAATTCCCTCATCTCATGTATCACTCATTGGAGGAGGATGATCACTGCCAAGTTGAGTTTTAAAGGCTGCACACAATCTGTTTGATGCAATTACAAAGAGGATTTTCTATTCTGAGGGCCTATTTCATGCTCGAGTTCCCACATTTCCCCCACAAGCTAGAAAAGGGAGGTCTGTTTGGGCCTATGCAAACAGGGCTTGTTTGTTATGGACAAAGATGCAACTGGAGACCTGGTTTTCTTGAAGAGTTTCCATGAAGGGGTCTTCACTGTAGAGGAGACTAGCTCTGGTCTATATTTGGTAGTTTCTTCCATGATGGTTCCCACAACCGTTTGACTGAATTTCACACCAAACCAAGCCCTGCTAGTGACTATTTTTCGATGCACTATAAAAATCCCATGGCCAACCCACCAAAATCAAACCAGCTATTCCAGGGCCATTTCCACTCTCACTAAAAAAATACAAACTCAAGCCCTACTACAATTCCAAGCTCCCAATTCAATTTAGCCACTATGAACTCCTTCCCAGTCCCCCACCATTTTTCAATCCACCTAGGCAACCCATCCACAACTTGACCACCAATCAGGCCTACCCACCTCTCAACTTCTAGGCCACCAACCCCACATTTTCCACCAGGCATCCCACTTTAAAACCATTCCAAACCTCACCCAATTCTAACCAATTAAACCATACCCCTTAACATTTGAAGCCCTCATCTAAATTCCTATTCCAACTCACTTATTTTAGACCTAATCAGCCCTGCCACTTCAGAAAAAAAAGAGCAGCCTACTTAAAATCCAGTCCAACTTAGTTTCCTTAATGCTTGCCCCCATGAGTCCATAGCCTCACCTCAACCAAATTATTAACCACATGGACACCTGAAAGCCACAAGAGGAGAGAGAAGGTTTATATATATTTTTGTAATATTTTATTCCATTGGAAGAGAATTTGTTGGATGCTGCCACTTGTAATGAGGTACTTAATTTCCTCTCCCTCTTTCTTCTATTAAATATTAGACAGATCCTATGTAAAAAAATCATTCTCCACCTCCGGGGAAGGAACTCTTAGCTACCGTTCTTATGTTCTTCTTCCTGCTGATGAATAAAATTCCCCAAGTATATTGGGAAAATTTTATTCATTTTTCTTCATTTACCTCTTCTTACTTACTACTGATTTCAACAGCCGGATTTGGTCTTTTAGCAATAGCCCATGACATCCATCTGTTGTCTAGGGGGTCCAGTGGGGGGGGGGTCTGTCCTGGGGTATCCAGGGTCTGGGGGGGGGGTTGTCCTGGGGGGTCTGTCCATGGGGTATCTAGGGGGTCCAGTGGGGGGGGGGGGGGGGGGTCTGTCCTGGGGTGTCCAGGGTCTGGGGGGGGGGGGGGGTCTGTCTTGCGGGGTCTGGGTTTGGGGGGGGGGGTAGGTTCTGGGGGGTGTCCATGGTCTGGGGGGCTGTCCAGGTTATGGGGGGGGGGGCAGGACTGGCAGGGGTGTCCAGGGTCTGGGGGGGGGGTCTGTCATGGGGTGGGGTCTGTCCTGGGGTGTCCAGGGTCAGGGGGCAGGGGGGCAGGGGGCAGGGGGCAGGGGGCAGGGGGCAGGGGTGTCCAGCAGGGGGAGGGGGTGTCCAGCAGGGGGAGGGGCTGTCCAGGCAGGGGGGAGGGGTGTCCAACATGGGGGAGGGGTGTCCAGGGGGTGGTCCAGGGGTGTCCAGGGGTGGTGGTCCAGGGGGAGGGGTGTCCAGCAATGGTTTCTATTGCTGGTATTCTTTTTTGGACTTTAACAGATTATGCAAGGACTCGGTGAATGGTCCTTCAACAGATTATTCAAGGACTCAGAGAATGGTTATTCCACTTCTTCCTATTCTCCCCCAAACTGTAACTCTCTCTCTCTCTCTCTGTACTTCTTGCTCTCAATACATAAATTTACCATTGTACCTTATTGTTTTTCTCCTCTCTCAATTTTACTCCTAACAAAATGTGTGTCCTCTGTTTCTATCAACCTTCAGCACACCTTCTATACATATTCAACTTGTATTCCTTCCACCTATTTCACAAATAATATGTGCCAAGAAATGTATGTTCTGTGTTGTTCTCAGTGGTCTGCAAACTTAGGTTCTGTGAACTGAAATGTATGACATAACATATGTTTGTGCTTTTTCTCTGTATAAAAAAAATGATATTTTTTGCTTCTCAATACACCTCCAACTCTCCCATTCTTCTTCAAATATCTTCCACAAACTTCATTGATCAATCAACATTCAAATATAAAGTGGCAGGGGTGTCTAGGGGGTCCAATGGGGGGGGGGGGGGGTCTGTCCATGGGGTGTCTAGGGGGTCCAGTGGGGGGGGGGGGTCTGTCCTGGGGTGTCTAGGGTCTGGGGGGTGTCCAGGCAGGGGGGAGGGTGTCCGGGCAGGGGGTGTGCAGATGGGGGGGGGGCAGGGAGGTTGTGTGCAGGTGGGGGGAAGGGGGGGGGGGGGTAGGGGGTGTGCTGAGGTAGGGGGAGGGGTGTGTGAAGGTGGGGGGGGGGGGCAGGTGGGGGGAAGGGGACAAGGGGGCACGGAGGGGGTGTGCAGGTGGGGGGGGGGGGGGTAGGGGGGTGCTGGGGCAGGGGGGGACTGGTGCAGGGTGTGTGTGTTGGGGGCCTGGGTGCAGGGGGGTAGTGGGGGTGCCGGTGGGGGTGGATAGTGGGGGTGCAGTGGGGGGGGAGGGGGACCTGGGTGCAAGGGGTAGTGAGGGTGCTGGGTGTAGGGGGTGGGGGTGGATATAGGGCTGGGTGCATGGGGGGATGGGGGTGGGGCTAGGAGCCTGGGTGCAGGGGGGCAGTGGGGGTGCGGGTGGGGGTGGATAGTGGGGGTGCAGTGGGGGGGAGGGGGACCTGGGTGCAAGGGGTAGTGAGGGGGATGGGTGTAGGGGGTGGGGGCTGGATATAGGGCTGGGTGCAGGGGGGATGGGGGGGGGCTGGGGGCCTGGGTGCAGGGGGGCAGTGGGGGTGCAATGGGGGGGGGGAGGTGGACCTAGGTGCAAGGGGTAGTGAGGGGGCTGGGTGTAGGGGGGTGGGGGCTTGATATAGGGCTGGGTGCAGGGGGGGATGGGGGGGGGCTGGGGGGGTTGGGGGCCTGGGTGTAGGGGGGAAGTGGGGGTGCGGGTGGGGGTGGATAGTGGGGGTGCAGTGGGGGGGAGGGGAACCTGGGTGCAAGGGGTAGTGAGGGGGCTGGGTGTAGGGGGTGGGGGCTTGATATAGGGCTGGGTGCCGAGGGGATAGGGGGGGGGGGGGGGGGGCTGGGTGCAGGTGGTACTGGGGGTGCAGGGGGGTGTTAAGGGGGGTGTCCAAGGGTGTCAAGGGGGTTCTAAGGGGTTCTATCCAGAGTGGAGAGTGGTGGTGTGTAAAGGGGTGGGGGATGTGCTAGGGGGGTCTGTCCATGGGGGAAGGGAGGAGCTATAAGGGGTCTGTCCAGTGAGGGGGTGTGCAGGTGGGGGGGTCTGTGTTTGGGGGGGCAGGTTCTGGGGGGGGGGGGGGCAGGGTCTGGGGTGGGGGGGCAGACTGGCAGGGGTGTCCAGGGTCTGGGGGGGGGGGTCTGTCCTGGGGTGGGTTCCATGGGGGTGTCTAGGGGGTTTCCCGGGGTTTAGGGGGTGTCAAAAGGGTGTGTGCAGGTGGGGGGGTGTCCCGGGGTTTAGACTAACTTACTTACATATCATTCTTAAATTTTAGTTCTTTATCATGTAGTATAATTATGAGTTCATATTTCCTCATGAACTGAATATTTAGATGTTAAAAACAATCTATATATTTTAGTTGGATTACTATAAAAATAAAGATTTATTGTAATCATGAATTGAGCATAAGAAAAATTTATGAATTAAACTACTTTTACAGTTAATTTAGTAGGTTTCATTTGTATTGAAAGCATGCTAACTGAATTAAATTTTGTGGGGGGCAGGGAGGGGGTGTGCAGGTGGGGGGGGGGATCTGCAAGAGGTGTCTAGGGGGGTGTCTGGGGGGTGTCCAGGGTGTGTCCAGGAGGTGTCCAGGGGGTGTCCAGGGTCTATCCAGGGTGTGTCCAGGGGGTGTCCTGGGTGTGTCCAGGGGGTGTCCAGGGGGTGTCCAGGGGGTGTCCAGGGGGATGTCCAGGGGCGTGTCCTGGGGGTGTCCAGGGGGGGGTGTCCAGGGGGTATTTTTTTATGGATTTGGACACCCTATACCCACGGTTCTAAACCGCGGCGATTGGTTTATTGCCACGGTTTTTAACCGTGGCTATAGACATAATGCCACGGTTTTAAACCGTGGAAATATATTCATTCCGGCCTTTAGTATAGCCACGGTTTCAACCGTGGCTATAGCTATACAACCACGTTTTGAACCGTGGATGTATACTTAAAGCCACGGTTTGAACCGTGGCTATAGATTTAAAGCCACGGTTTGGAACCGTGGCTATAGGTCTAGGCCTATAGCCATGCCAAACTTAGCCACGGTTCGAGGAACCGTGGATATTACCTATAGGCACAGTTTGAGGGCCTATATCCACGGTTTAGAACCGTGTCTATAGCCCGAATTTCCAGTATTGTTCCACAGAGAGCCTTTAGCACGATACGAGACTACAGGGGGAATTGACAGTGAGTGCTTCCCCAGAGAGTCTAATCAATTACGTAGCTGAACCAGAGGGGTGAGACTGTGTGTGCCTCCCAGAGGGTTGCTAGTACTTAGAGGTTGAACCATAGGGGATAGACTGTGAGAGATACCCAAAGGGTTACCTGTTTCCTCTTTTGTTGTTGTCTGCTTACTTGTGTGCTATAGTTGTTAGAACTATGGATTGTAGCTGTTTGTGATTTTCTATTTACTGCTTCTTCTTTTATTACTGCCATGTATCCATTGACTGTTAGGCACAAATATTTGGGTGATTGCCTACTGGGATTGTATCTCACACCCTGTTTGGGCCATGCTTTTGGGCCCAAGCAGACTATGTTGCTGCAGATATAGACAAGGGCAAGCACCCTTCATCTTCAGGATCTTGACTGCACCAGGAGCTGGGGACCATGGGACCGATCCGTGGCTCGCGATGCTGGGGATCTCACTTTGTTTTTCTTTTTCACTTGGTTTCAGTTGTATTCGAGCACGTTGTTGTGTTTGCTGTTTTCCTTAGATACTTGTACCTGCCACATCATTTTCATCATAGTTATATATCTACATTTTTTCCGCTATTTAGTTTCTTTTGTTATGCATGCTGTTTACTACTTCTGTTGTTTATTATTGTTTTCTTACCTGGTATACCTTACCTAATGAGGGCATAGTTTCCCCACCGTCTCACCAAGGCCCTCACTACTAGTCGGCATCCTCTGGAAGTCGGGGAAACGTGCTTGAGGTCATGTGGAAAACCAGGTACGGGGCACTAGTGGAGGGACTCCGGACTCGGGACGTTACAAAGTGGTATCAGAGGAGTTATTTTCTCTTGCTTTACTATTTAGAGACCTTAGCCAGGGATAGGACGGATTCGGTACTTGGCGTTAAGCTGTGCTCGGGAGTATCTAACCCGTGTACAAGGAAAAGCCATACTACCTCGTTAATTGTAGTTTTCTGGTTTTGAGGTTTTATGGTTGGTATGTTTCCACCTAGAGTGATTCGTATGACTTGTGCGGTTATTGTTTTGATATTTCAGTTCTATTTCTGTCGCAACCCGATGAGATGAGGGTATTCCATCTCATGCATCATATAGGCACTTGTATAAATCACATGTCATGCATTCTTACCATGACATCTAGGGTGCATAAGCGATTGCATGCTGTTGTGATAAACTTTGTGTATATTATGCATGTTGTTGTGATAGTTGTTTGATAGATTCTCTACTATTGTGTTATAAATTTTTGCCTTGTTCCTTGCTTAAAATGAACACCGAATTTTGGTTTTTTAGGTGTTACGGGCCCTTGCGGATCAGAATTTGGCACCCTTTTCCCTTGTTTTAGTGTTTCTAGAATTCTGTGCAGTTTCTGAGCTACTGCCCAGAAAAACCCAGAATACACGGCGTGTACTTTTTTTGGATACACGCAGTGTAGTTTTTAGGCCGTGTCACTAACCGTGTGAGCAGAACACGGTGTCGTAGGAGTAAATTCGGGAACATGCCGTGTACCATTGGTACATGCCGTGTGAGTTTGGAGCCGTGTACCCGGCCGTGTCACTAACAACACGGTCCAGGGAAGCTCGGGTAGAATACGCCGTGTCTGTAGGGAACACGCCGTGTAGTCCTGTCCAGGTTCCCGGCCGTGTCACGAACAACACGGGCCGGTGTGACCTTCATTTCCACACGCTGTATTTGTTCGGAACACGTTGTGTAGTCTTTCTCAGGTACCCGGCCGTGTCATGAACAACACGGGACGGTGTTGCCTTCGGCTATGCACGCCGTGCTTGTTCGGAGCACACCCTGTATGGTCCATCCATGTAGACGGCCGTGTACTCAACAACACGGACTACCGAAGCCACGTCTAGTGCACGCCGTGTTTTATTCGAACATGCCGTGTAGTATCGGGTTGAGTCGGACCGTGTGGGTTAGCCATGTGAGGAGACTCGGGTAGGGGAATAGTTTTCAAGAACACGCCGTGTGTGGGGGTCAACACGCCATGTAGTTTGAAGTGTACATGACTTGTAGGGCGAGAGTACATTCCCATGTCAGTGGTTTCAGTAGACACACCGTGTAGTTTTATACACGCCGTGAAGTCGTGTTTTGCAATCTTGTGTGTTTTTTCCCCTGTTCCCATTTTTTACTCTTGTGTTCTCTATCCTTGTTTTCCTGATCTAAGGTGTGCTTTTGATCTTTCGGAGTTATGCCTCCGAGACAAACTCCGGTCATATGTCTGTCATCAGGCAATGATCAGACGCCAGACATGGCTGATCAGGGACTTCTTGTCGATCCCCCAGCCGAGCCAGCATTGGCACCGGTTTTTGTACCAGTTGCGGGTGCTGATGCGTAGTTTAGGGAGGGTTTCACGAGGATGATGCAGGACTTCCAGGGAGCACCCCCTCTTGCCTTGTCTATGGTAGACTTGATGCGGGTCTTTCACCAGCAACATCCTCCCACGTTCTCGGGGGAGGGAGGACCTCAGGCTGTAGAGTCATGGCTGGAAGCCATGCTGACTATATTCGAGCATCTAGAGACGCCTCCAGATAGGCGGGTCATGCTCGCCACCTACATGCTCCGAGACTCTGCCAAGAGGTGGTGGGACGTGATCTCACAGGCGGGTCAGTAGCAGGCTATGACTTGGGAGGAGTTCCAGCGCATGTTTTACGACTAATTCTACCCGGAGACCCTAAGGGCCAATCGAGCCCGAGATTTTATGAGCTTAGAGAAGGGTACTCTATCGGTCATGGAGTATTCCTCTCGTTTCACTGAGCTGCAGCATTTTAAACCCCTTTGGGATGGGATTGGGGTGTTCTTGGCGAGGAAATTTGAGGATGGACTCAGGCGAGAGATTCTCTCACAGGTGAACATCTTCCAGCTGACTTCCATTACATCCATAGTCAACCAGGCACTGATTACGGAGCGCAATCTGAGAGACTCTGGAGCTGCGAGTCCGGGCGGTTCTGCTTCCAGAGCTATATTTCCTTCATATGATAGCAAGAAGCGCCGTAGGGAGCCTACGCGCAGTGATTCGAGGAAGCGAGATGCATCATCAGGCAGCCAGGTGATGTGATATCAGTGTGTCCGGGCAGGGCACACGAGGCCGCAGTGCCAGAGAGACCCCATGAAGTGCCGATCTTGCGGCAAGATGGGTCACCTTCAGCGTTTCTGCCAGGTTTTCCCACAAGCAGCAGGTGACCGGGGTTCTTCCATGACTCCTCATTCAGAAGCAGCCCCACCAGTCTCTCACTAGTCAGGAAACTGGAGTTCTTACGGCCGTTCGGGCTAAGGTGGAGATCGAGGCCGTGGAAGTCAGCCACCAGTTCCTTGCCACCAGTAGGGAGGTTTAGCTCAGAGCGGTCATTTAGGGGCACAGGGCCGCGGTGTAGGCCAGTCTTTCGCTGTGGAGCAGACTTGTCATGAGCAGGATCCCGACGCTTCTACTGTTCGAGGTACGATTTTAGTAGCCTTAGTTTTATCTTCATCCTTTTTCGATACTGGTGCTATGCATAGCTTTATCTCTATTGCTGTTGTGGAGAGACTTGGAATCTGCATCTTTTCTTCTGCCGACTCATTGACACTAGACACACCTTTGGGAATGAGGACATATAGTGTATGCCAGTGTAGAGAGTGCCCTCTCAAGGTTGGAGGGTATCGCTTCTTATGGGACCTCTATGTCCTAGAGATGATAGGCTATGATGTAATCCTTGGCATGGACTGGTTGATTCCCTTCCAGGCAGTCGTCGACTACTATCGCCGCAGAGTCAGTTTCATTTCACCAGAGGGTGAATCTTTCCTTCAAAGAGGCGAATGGGACGTTCGGGTGAGTCGGGCAGGACTCGAGCATCTTGGGATAGGAGGAGTGACAGCCCAAATTTCTATTCTTCATCTGGATGATCAGGGGACTCCAGAGTTGGGCTTTCCTCGAGTGGTGGATCGCTTCCGGGATGTCTTTCCAGAGGAGTTTTCATGTTTTCCTCCGGAGCGTGAGGTAGACTTTTCTATTGAGCTCGTTCCAGGAGTGGAACCGGTGTCCATTCCTCCCTATAAGATGTCCACACCTGAGTTTTAGGAGCTCAAGAAGCAGTTGGAGGAGCTACAGGCTAAGGGTTTCGTCCAACCCAGTACTTCTCCTTGGGGTTCGCCTATCCTGTTTTCAAGGAAGGCAGACGGTACCCTTCGGCTTTGTATGGATTATCGGAAGCTGAACCAGTTGATGGTCAAAAACCGATATCCATTTCCACGAATTGATGACCATTTCGATCAGCTTTGAGGAGATCGAGTGTTCTCGAAGATCAACTTGAGGTCCGGTTATCATCAGTTGCGCGTTAGACCACCAGATATACCTTTGACAGCCTTCAGGAGCAGGTACGGTCTTTATGAGTATACAGTCATGTTGTTTGGTCTCACGAACGCACCTGCAGTTTTCATGGCGCTGATGAACCGAGTGTTCCATCCTTACTTGGACACTTTCGTCGTGGTCTTCGTGGATGATATCTTGGTGTACTATCACACTCGACACGAACATGCCACCCATCTTGAGATCGTTCTGAGTACACTAAGAGAGCATCATCTTTATGCTAAACTCTCGAAGTGCAACTTCTGGATGAATCAGATTCACTTTTTGGGTCACGTCATCTCAGAGACAGGAGTATCTTTGGACCTAGAGAAAGTGAGTGCTGTAGTTTCCTGGGAGAAACCGAAGAAATTTTTTGAGGTACGAAGCTTCCTAGGGCTGGCTGGATACTACAGACGCATCATTCGAGACTTTTCTTGTCTAGAAGCACCTTTGATAGGTCTGACCAAGAAGGGGGAGAAGTTCTTATGGTCAGACTCTTGTGAGTCAGCCATTCAAGAGCTGAAAGGGAGATTGACGTCAGCACCGATACTAGTCTTGACAGAGCCAGACAAGAGCTACACTGTTTACTGTGATGCTTCGGGTATCGGGTTGGGAGCTGTACTTATGTAGGAATATGGAGTCATTGCGTATGGGCCTCGGCAAATGAGGCCACATGAGAAGAACTACCCTACGCATGATCTGGAGCTGACAGCTGTTGTTCATGCTTTGCGCTGTTGGAGACACTATCTTCTGGGAGAGCACTTTGTGGTTTTCACTGACCACAAGAGTCTCAAGTATATCTTCACTCAGTGTGATCTGAATCTGAGGCAGAGAAGGTGGGTTGAGTATCTACAGTCTTTTGACTTCGATCATGCCTATACGTTGGGAAAGGGCAATGCCGTGGTAGATGCGTTGAGTAGGAGAACTCAGATTCAGGCAGTTCAGAAGGCCAGTAGTGAGTGGCAGCTAATGGATCTGTTCTCGTAGATGCATCTAGAGGTGGACGAAAGACTGGGACAGACTTTTCTATCTTCCGTAGATGTCACCTCTACGCTACTTGACCGGGTATGGATGAGGCAGCTATCAGACTCGGAAGGCTTAGTCCTACGGGAGAGTGTGTCAGGAGAGGACCCTCTTCCTGGGTGGACAGTGGGCGAGGATGAGATATTGCATATCCAAGGACGCGTATGGGTTCCAGAAGACATAAGTGAGGAGATGATGCGAGATTTCCATTCCTCAATTTGGGCAGTTCATCCTGGCGTCACCAAGATGTATCAGGATCTTCATCACCAGTACTGGTGGCCAGGTATGAAGAAGGATATTGCTGGTTTTGTCATGAGATGTTCTACTTATCAGTAGGTGAAAGCATAGCATCAGCGACCATCGGGTCTCTTACAGCAGTTACCCATTCCGGAGTGGAAGTGGAACGATGTTGTGATGGACTTCGTGAGCGGGTTTCCGAGATCACCTCGAGGGAACGATGCTGTTTGGGTTGTTGTCGACAGGCTTACGAAGGTTTCTCACTTCTTTCCGATCAAAGAGACCTTTAGTGTCGATGATCTAGGACGAATTTACATCAGAGAGATTGTGCATCTACATGGAGTTCCACGCTCTATTGTTTCAGACAGAGATGCACACTTTACCTCTCGGTTCTGGTAGGGAATTCAGAAGGCCTTAGGTACACATGTACTTTTGAGTACAAAATACCATCCCCAGACTGATGGCCAGTCCGAGCACACGATCTAGGTGCATGAGGATATGCTCTAAGCTTGCATCCTTGACTTTGGAGGTTCTTGGGAGAAGCATATTCCTCTGGAGGAGTTCGCCTACAACAACAGTTTCCAAGAAACCATCCGGATGGCACCATACGAGGCTTTGTACGGCAGGCCATGCCGATCACCCTTATGCTGGCTGGAGGCAGGAGAGATAGCTTTGCTGGGACCTCGTCTTGTTCAGGAGACTTCAGAGCTGATAGAGCTGATTCAGAAGAGGATGGCTACATCACAGTCTTGGCAGAAGTCTTATGCTGATCAGCAGAGACGACCTCTGGAGTTCGAGGATGTTGATCGGATTTTCCTACGTGCCGCACCTTGGTTGGGACACAAGAGGATTCAGAGATACGGTAAGCTTTCGCCACGGTACGTCGGGTCGTTTGAGGTTTTGGAGAGAGTGGAGCCAGTCGCTTATCGGTTGCAGCTACCTCAGAGGTATCGGGCCATGCACGACGTCTTCCACGTCTCTCAACTCCGACATTACTTTTCAGACCCGTCTCATGTCTTTTAGCCTGAGAAATTCGAGCTTGAAGCAGATGCATCATTCGAGGAGCATCCTATCCGGATTGTCGATCATAGTACGAAGGTTCTCCACGGGCGGTTTGTTCCTCCAGTATGAGTGCTATGGCAGCACGAGTGAGTACAGGACGAGACCTGGGAGAGGGAGGCCGATGTACGATCGCAGTGGCCGGAGCTGTTCGGGGATCCTTCTTCTCCACTTCGTTAGAGAAATTCGGAGACAAATTTCTTTAAGGGGGGAAGTTTGTAAGAACCCGGACCTTCGTTCAGGTATGGCTTTCCTTTTTATGGAGTTTTTAAGGAAAATAAATTTTCTGGAAATTTCAGAAGTACACGCCGTGTACTTTTTGAGTACACGCCGTGTATTATATTCTGGCTCGAAGCCGTGTGCTGGCCGCGTCTGGGCCACACACACGGTGTGTAAGGCTGAGGTGGAGGCCGATTTTTTGGAGTACGTAAAAAATTTAAAGTACACGCCGTGAACTTTTTTTTTCATTAAACAGACCGGGGTCACGCCTAACCCCCATATTTGCCTTCTTCAGTTTTTGACCATCCGAGAGCATCTGTACGGCCGGATCTTCGACAGAGTCCTGTCTCGCCGTCCATTCTACAATTCGAGCACGGTCGATTGCGTTGGAATTGCAGTGGTGAGTTCTTCCTTCTGCTTGAGCCTTGTTTCTTGATTCCTCCTTATTTTCAAGTTATCGTGGGATGAACGTTTTGTGCATTTTCTCTGATCTATGTCGTTCTAAGGGTAATCTATCAACGAGGTTCACGTATATCGATCTCCTAGGATCGAGGTAGGTGGTTTGTGCCTTTCCGTAGAAATTTGATGAATATGTTTTGCAATTTCCACCAATACCCTTGAACGGGGTATTGCGTGTTTCTTGTTTTCCCCTTATTACTTGCCTGCTTTGCTTGATTGATTTACTATAGGTTATTGCTTGTGATTAGAGTATTTGTTTTGTGCTCAGATTGTTTTTCCATGCTTGTTCTGCCTGTTTGGCGTTTTTCCAGTTGTCATGCCTGGTTTTAGGATTGTGGACTGTTGTTTTTGTTGTTGTTGAGCCTTAGTTGATAGCCAAGTAGTTATTGAGGTTTACTTGGATGATACACACACGCTGAGCATATTTAGTTATACTCAGGACTGTGAGAACCTAGAGTAGTAGACCAAAGGGAGAATTGACGGAAGGGCTTCTCCAGATTGTCTTTTAATCACGATGTGAGACCAAGTGGAGAATTGACGGAAGGGATTCTCCAGAGTGTCTTTTAATTACGAAGTGGGACACAGGGGGAATTGACGTTGAGTGCTTCCCCAGAGATCCTTTAGCACGATACGATACTATAGGGGGAATTGACCGTGAGTGCTTTCCCAGAGAGTCTTCTCAATTATATAGATGAACCATAGGGGTGAGACTGTGTGGCCTCCCAGAGGGTTTCTTGTACTTAGAGGTTGAACCATAGGGGCTAGACTGTGAGAGCTACCCAGAGGGTTACCTGTTTCCTCTTTTGTTGTTGGCTGCTTACTTGTGTGCTATACTTGTTAGAACTGTGGATTGTAGTTGTTTGTGCTTTTCTGTTTACTGATTCTTGTTTTATTACTGCCATGAATCCATTGACTGTTAGGCACAAATCTTTGGGTGATTTCCTCCTGGTATTGTATCTCACACCCTGTTTGGGCCATGCTTTTGGGCCCAAGCAGACTATGTTGCTGTAGGTATAGACAAGGGAAAACGCCCTTCTTCTTCAGGATCTTGACTACACCAGGAGATGGGGAGCATGGGACCGAGCCCTGGCTCACGATGCTGCGGAGCTCACTTTGTTTTTCTTTTTCACTTGGTTTCAGTTGTATTCCAGCATGTTGTTGTGTTTGATGTTTTCCTTAGATACTTGTACCTGATGCATCATTTTCATCATAGTTATATATCTACATTGTTTCCGCTATTTGGTTTCATTTGTTATGCATGTTGTTTACTGCTTCTGCAGTTTATTGTTGTTTTCTTACCTTGTATAGCATACCGAATGAGGGCATAGTTTCCCCACCGACTCACCAAGGCCCTCGATGCTAGTCGGAAGCCTCTGGCGTTCGGGGAAACGCGCTTTAGGTCATGTGGAAAACCGGGTACGGGGCACCAGTGGAGGGGCTCCGGACTCGGGACATTACAAAAAATAATGTTGATGACTTTTCATACTTGAAGCACAAAAATTAACTTTTAAAAGATCATAAGATCTTCAAATGAATGATATGTCATTCTTATTGTCTCTATATATTTACCAAAAATGAAATGGTTAACACAAGTTATCTAATATTAATAAATATTAAGATAGAAACCTCCCAAATATACAAGACGACACTCAAATTTATACTTAAATCATTTCCAATACTACTAACATTAAAAGTTTTTAAAATATGCTAGACCAAAATTTAAACTAAAAGAATAGAATGATTTTATCATAAATTATTCCATGATCAACATAACGATTATCTATAAATAATATCAATCACTCGTATATACCAAAAAAATTATATTCCATAATAATGTATATGACAACCCTACTTTTATTACAAACTTAAACATGATTTATTACATAAACTATTCACTTGATACAACATGGAAGATCAAGAGGTCTAGTGTCTTTGGGGCTTAGGATCATTACATAACAACTTAAAACATGAAATACAACATCTTTATTGAAAACTTCCTTTACATGACCACTGCATTCCCTCGTATGTAGCATTGCATGGGATAACCTGAGGACATGCATAAGAAAAGGGGTGAGCTATAAAGCCCAGTAAGGGAATACAAATGGAATAACATGAGGAGTACAATACATGATAGACATCAGGAATATCAATAGGGAACAATAGAAACATGAACCTAAAGGAATGATAAAGAATGATAATCATAACATGGAAATGTGGTAACAACACTTAACATGGAATTAGCATGAGCCAAGGCTCATTGCACATGGAGCATGAGTAAATCCTCATTTCACATGAAGCACGAGTAAACCATAATTTCAATTGAATTAGCATGAGTCAACACTCATTACACATGACGTATCATGACACTATACTTTACCCAATGCATTGGAGCGCTATAAGGGCGCACCCTTCTTAAACATTTCATTTCATGCATAAGTGTGTCACATGGATCATAAAACATGGATTCATAAAACATAATAATTTATTCCATGGTAAAGGAATGTGGAATTCATACATGAAACATTATAATCAATAAGTAAATGTTCATTAAAGTGAATACCCTTGACGGATAAATGGGCATGGTATTCACTACACAATGGCATTGGCTTAGAAAATCGGTGTGATTTTTGCACCGTAATGGCGTGACATAAGAATTCATAGAAATGGTTGATGAGAGAGAAAGGGGTTCCTCATCATATTTAAATGTAATGGACAGTAAGTATGTCATATGGATACATTTCCTGACAATTTTAATGGAATTTAGATTCATGATAAAAAAGTATTGCTTGAATGTAAATGAGGAGAGAGAAGTTCCTTTCGGAATTTCGGCATAGTAACGGGTGTACATGAGAAGAATTTAATGGGAGGGAAAGGGGTCTCCCATCATTCAAACATAAAGAGGGAAGTATGAGGGATGTGAGAAACCATACCCCAACATTCATAATTGAAATTAAAAGGGCAAAACAACATAATGAAATATGAACAAAAATGAGAAAGGAAGAAAAAAACCCTTACTTGGAAGTGTGCTTCCAAAGGCTTGAGAGAGGCTTGAGAGAGGCTTCTTGGGAGCTTGTGGAACCTTGGGAGGACTATAGAGAGAGTAGGGAAGATTTTGGACAAACTCCAAAGGCTTTGAGTGAGGAGGAAGTGGGAGCTTGGATGGGTTTATATAGGAAATGTGAGGGAATTGTTTATTATTTAGGTTTGGGACCCCTTATATTAAATTAATCGAAACCACAAACCATCCCATGGTTTTTGCCCATGGTTTTAGGAAAAGGGAAGAGGAAAAAAATATTTTATAAGGAAAAAGTCCAAAATTCTTAAAATAATAGGGTTGCTTATGTGGAGGTGAGTCATACTCCCATGGAAATTAATTTAAAAAGACAAGGTGTTTAATAAGTCTTGAGGGGTCCATTAATGATTTGAAAAGTATGACAAACAAACCCAAAATCAAATTATTTTAATGGTAAAACATATATTGGCCTAAAATAAAGATTATAGTGTTTTATTACATCACTATTGGTTCATTATGATGTCATAAAACAGATTATATATTTAAACGGTATTTAATTTTTACTCAAAAATTTGACTGTCTCGGAAAATTATGAAAAATTCACCGTTAGATAATTTCAACATCCTGATTCCAAAAATAACATTTATTGTATTTAAATAACTTTCTAAATATGTTAATTTTCCCTTTTAAAATAAAAACTGACATTTATAGAAAATTTACAGGTTTTGACAAAAATGACTTTCAAACCTTAATAAAAATTATAATTGAATTCATACAATTATATGATCATTTATATATAATAAAATTAATCTAATATTAATAATAATAATATTTTTTTAAAATATTATTTAATTCAAAAATCCATTAATTTAATAAAATATATTTCTTAATTAAATGATAACTAAAAACACCATTTGTACTTTAAAAAATATTTACAATGTATCAATAATGACAAGAAATTATATTCATTATTATATAAAAAAATAATGTACATGAACATAGTACTATCTATTAGTTACATAACCCCTTAAAACAGTCGAATAAGACCTAAGGGTAAGGTGTGCGATGGTGAAAGACTCTTTGGGTGGCTCGGATAACATTGCTCGCGTGGTAATCTCTATCAACTTCCACTTTTCCCATAGACTGTCCCGTTCGAGCATGACATGATGAAGCTCAGCTTGGGATTGGTCAAGAGTGAAGCCCAAGGATTCCACCTCTTTTCCGAGTTCCAAAAAATGGGATTCTTATGGAGTAATTGTACTAGATGAGGCCATCGCTTCTTTTGTCTGAATAAATTGGATTTGTTAAAGCCTATTATTTATACTAATCACGTGATCACTGTTCAACAACTATATTAACAACGGTTAAAATTCTTAACATAAAACCAAAGAAGTTGACATTTTATATAAACATAAATAGACATTTAATTAGATCAATAGGTATTTCCATTAATGAAACTTTGGGTCGTTACAATATTCTCCCCTTAAGAAATTTCACCCTCGAAATTTTCCTTTTTCCCACACTAAAACAGATGTGGGTAACTCAGCTTCATCATTTCCTCCGATTCCCAAGTCGCTTATTCAAACTTGTGGTTTATCCAAAACACCTTGACGAGGGGCATTGTCTTATTTCGTAGAACGTTTTCTCTAGGATCTAAGATCTTCACTGGTTTCTCCTCATAAGAAAGATCACCCTCCAACTGTACCACCTCAGAAAAGATTACATGTGAAGGGTCCGGTATGTACTTACTTAAGAGGGATACATGAAAGACATCATGTACTTTGTTCAAGGTGGGTGGAAGTGATAGCCGATAGGACACAGCCCCGACATGATCAAGAATCTCGAAGGGGGCGATGTACCTTGGACCTGACTTCCCTTTCTTTCCAAACCTCATGACCTTCTTCCACAGAGATATGCATAGAAAAACCATGTCTCTAAATTTAAACTCAAGGTCTCATTGATGATTATCTACATAACTCTTCTGTCGACTCTGGGCTGACTTGATATGCCGTTGAATGGTTTCCACCTTCTCCACCATTTCCTCGACCATTTTTGGTCCAAGCAGCTTACGTTCACCGACCTCATCCCAACACACCGGTGTTCTGCACCTTTTCCCATAAAGGGATTCATATGGTGCCATTTGGATGCTCTAGTGGAAAATATTATTATAAGAGAACTCAACCAGAGGAAGATATTGATCCCATACTCCTTTAAAGTTCATTGAGCACGCTCTCAACATGTCCTCAAGTGCTTGGATAGTCCGCTCAGATTGGACATCAATTTGAGGATGATAGGACATACTGAAGTTCAGTTCAGTATTCAGAGCATGTTGAAGACTCTTACAAAACTTAGAGGTGAATCTTGGATCTCATTCAGACACAATAGATAGTGGTACTCCATGCAGCCTTACCACTTCCCTGATATATATCCATGCTAGTTGATCAAATGAGAAATCTTCCCGAATATCAATGAAGTGTGCAGTCTTTGTAAGACGATCCTAAACAACCCAGATTGCATTGTTGCCTTTGGATGCCCTTGGAAGTCTATTGGAAAAGTCCATGGTGATGTTCTCCCATTTCCATTATGGTATGGGCAATGGTTGCATCATCCCCTTATACTTCTGCCTCTCTGCCTTCACTTGCTGGAACACTAGGAACTTTGATGTATATTTAGCGATCTCCTTATTCATATTATCCCACCAAAAGTTTTCTCGGAGATCTCGATACATCATTGTGCTCCCTGGGTGAAAAGATAAATTTGAACTATGTGAATCATCCAAAAGTTCCTTCTTCAGCTTTAGACATGATGGAACACATAGTATTTTCCCAAACAGTACAATTCCTTCTTCATTAACATTAAACTCTGATGATTTCCCTTTTTCGATAGCTTTCAATTTTTCTTGAATTCCCACATCATCCTTTTGATCATACTTTAACCTTTCCAAAAGATACAGTTGAGAAATCATTTGTGAAAGGATTGATGATGTTCCATTCTCTATGATCCCCACATCATCCTTTTGAGCATCCTTTAACCTCTGATACCAACTATAACAACCCTTCTTTTATTACAAACTTAGACATGATTTATTACATAAACTATTCAATTGATACACCATGGAAGGTCGAGAGGTATAGTGTCTTTGGGGCTTAGGATCATTAAATAACAACTTAAAACATGAAATACAACATCTTTATTGAAAACTTCTTTTACATGACCACTACATTCCCTCGTACCTAGCATTGCATGGGATAACCTGAGGACATGCATAAGAAAAGGGGTGAGCTATAAAGCCCAGTAAGGTAATAAACATGGAATAACATGAGAAGTACAATACATGTTAGAAATTAGGCATATCAATAGGGAACAAGATAAACATGAACATAAAGGCATGATAAAGCATGATAATCATAACATGGAAATGTGGCAACAACACTTAACATGGAATTAGCATGAGCCAAGGGTCATTGCACATGGAGCATGAGTAAATCCTCATTGCACATGAAGCACAAGTAAAACCTCATTTCACTTGAATTAGCATGAGTCATCACTCATTTCACATGACGTATCATGACACTATACTTTACCCAATGCATTGAAGCGCTATAAGGGCGCACCCTTCTTAAACATTTCATTTTTTGCATAAATGTGCCACATGGATCATAAAACATGGATTCATAAAACATAATCATTTATTCCACGATAAAACAATGTGGAATTCATACATGAAACATTATAATCAATAAGTAAATGTTCATAAAGTTGAATACCCTTGATGGAGAAATGGGCATGGTATTCACTACACAATGGCATTGGCTTAGAAAATTGGTGCGATTTTGGCAGACGAACGGCGTGACATAAGAATTCATAGAAATGGTTGATGAGAGAGAAAAGGGTTACTCATAATATTTACATGTAATGGATATTAAGGAGGTTATATGGATACATGTCCCAACAATTGTAATGGAATTTAGATTCATTATACAAAAGTATTGCTTGAATGTAATTGAGGAGAGAGAAGTTCCTTTCAGAATTTCGGCATAGTAACGGGTGTACATGGGAGTAATTTAAGGAGAGAGAAAGGGGTATACCATCATTAAAAAATAAAGAGGGAAGTATGAGGGAGGTTTTAAACCATACCCTAAAATTTATAATTGAAATTAAAAGGGAAAAACAACATAAAGAAAATTGAACAAAAATGAGAAAGGAAGAAAAAAACCCTTACTTGGAAGTGTGCTTCCAAAGGCTTGAGAGAGGATTGAGAGAGGCTTCTTGGGAGCTTGGGGAACCTTGGGAGGATTATAGAGAGAGTAGGGCAGAGGTTGGAAGAACTACAAAGGCTTTGAGTGAGGA
The DNA here is from genome assembly GCA_963277665.1 of Viscum album. Classification (NCBI taxonomy): domain Eukaryota; kingdom Viridiplantae; phylum Streptophyta; class Magnoliopsida; order Santalales; family Viscaceae; genus Viscum; species Viscum album. The sequence goes on from OY728129.1 coordinate 1,585,098,930, forward strand.
GTAAGTGGGAGCTTGGGTGGGTTTATATAGGAAAGGTGAGGGAATTCTTTATTATTTAGGTTTGGGACCCCTTATATTAAATTAATCCAAACCAAAAACCATACCATGGTTTTTGCCCATGGTTTTTGGAAAAGGGAAGAGGAAAAAAAATATTTTATAAGTCCAAAGTCAGAACTTCTTAAAATAATAGGGTTCCTTATGTGGAGGTGAGTCATACTCCTATGGAAACTAATTTAAAAAGACAAGGTGTTTAATAAGCCTTGAGGGGTCCATTAATGCTTTGAAAAGTAAGCCAAACAAACCCAAAATCAAATTATTTTAATGGTAAAACATATATCTATCGAAAATAAAGATTATAGTATTTTATTACATCACTACTGGGTCATTATGATGTCATAAAACACATTATATATTTAAACGGTATTTAATTTTTACTCAAAAATTTGACTGTCTCAGAAAATTATGAAAAATTCACTGTTGGATAATTTCAATGTCCTGATTCCAGAAAGAAAATTTATTTTATCTAAATAATTTTATAAATATGTTAATTTTCACTTTTAAAATAAAAACTAACATTTATCGAAAATTCACGGGTTTTGACAAAAATGACTTTCAAACATTAATAAAAATTATAATTGCATTCATATAATCATATGATCATTTATATATAATAAAATTAATCTAATAATAATAATAATAAAATTTTATTAAAATTTTATTTAATTTAAAAATCCCTTAATTTAATAAAATAGATTTCTTAATTAAATAATAACTAAAACACCATTTGTACTTTAAAAACTATTTACAATATATCAATAATGACAAGAAATTATATTCATTATTATATAAAAAAATAATGTACATGAACATAGTACTATCGATTAGTTACATAACCCCTTAAAACAGCTGCATAAGACCTAAGGGTAAGGTGTGCGATGGTGACAGACTCTTGGGGTGGCTTGGATAACATTGCTCAAGTGGTAATCTCTATAAACATCCACTTTTCCCATAGACTGTCTTGTTCGAGCTTGACATGATGAAGGTCATCCTGGGATTGGTCAAGAGCGAAGCCCAAGGATGTCACCTCTTTGCTGAGTTCTGACAAATGGGATTCATATTAATCAATTCTACTGGATGAGGCCATCACTTCTTTTGTCTGAGTAAATTGGATTTGTTAAAGCCCTATATTTATACTAATCATGTGATCACTGTTCAACGACTATATTAGCAATTGTCAAAATTCATAACATAAAATCAAATAAGTTGAAATTTTATATAAACATAAAGAGACATTTAATTAGGTCAAGAGGGATTTCCATTAATGAAACTTTGGGTCATTACAATGTATTCCCCAAACTATGTTAACCATTTCCATAAATATCTTGAATCACCCTAAAGGGACAATAAAATCATATTTTAGTGAAAAAATTAACTCTACGCAAACTATTTGATATATTCCATACATCAAAAGAAATAATAAACTTAAACATAAATCACTTTTTCATCAAATAACTAATAAATTTCATGGTCAAAATTACTATCTAATTTGCATTATAGATATTTATCAGGTCTTTATCCTAACTAAACATGATTATCTCAACTTTAGGCACATATGAAGGGTTATCTATCTATCAATAAAATTGTTTTAAAAACTATTAGCTTACTATTAAATCAGTTTTCTAGGTTATTAACACCATTCACCATATTCCTTAAAATCCTTAAAGAAAAAATAATGTAGACCAATCTTTATATATTTGGTGGTTCTTATAACCAAAATAACATTGAAAAAACACATTTACAATATAATTATAACAACCCAATACCTACAATTTCATGCCAAAAGTTTTATTTGTTAATTTATTTAATATAATTTGATATTATTTTGTGGTTTTCGGAGTTTCCAGGGGATTTTGGATTGAAAATTTTATTTTCAATGGTTTTAAAGGGGTGATAATTAGCTAATATTGTTTGAAAAAATGTACAAAAACCATGCGATTGGTTTTTTATCAGGAAAATTCTATTTGTAAAGGTTAATGAAAAGTTTATTAAAAAATGTGGGATCTACAGAGTAATTTTGTGAAGTGTTTCTAAGTTTCTAGTATATGGGATACAATTTGTGTATTGTTTATTAAATGGTTCAGGAAAACTGTATGCCACACCCAAAATTTAAATTTCATATTTATTATTTATTATTTTATTATTTATTTTTTCTTCAGTATTTTTATCTCTTTCCTTCCACCCCTATCTCTATCAGTGAGGAAACCCCCTACCCTTGGAAAGACCACATTGTGCGGATACCACTACATGAGATAACTCTACGAGCAACCTCCTCATGAACTGTCTCCCCTTATCGGCATCACTCCTCCCTCATGACCTCCATCCCCTCACCCATATCCCTTTATCATGAATGTTACCCCCACAATTAACCCCATGGTGCATGAACCCCTATTTAGGGTCTCCTATTCTGTAATGATTCCTCCCAGTATTTCTCATTATTCACGACCAAAGCTCCTAAGTGTGGTTTTTTCTCCCATATTCACTTATTTTATTGCATTTTCTCTTACACCATCATTGAATTTGGTTTATCCAAATCCTGAGTGTAGGTATTTAACCAATTTTTATGGTTTCATTAGTGATTAAGGTGTTTGGAAACCTCTTATTCCCCATTTTGGTATCCTCTAACAAAGGTGGCATGTTTTGGATTTACATGACTTGGTTCCACTTGATTTAGGGTATGTGTCCCCATGTTTAGGATTTTAATTTAAGATCCATTTATTGTTTCATTTTAATAATATTTTATTTAATCAATTAATCTTATATATTATTGAAAAATTGGATTTTATAATTGTTTTGAGGTATTATTCACTAGTGATAATTACATTACCTGGAATTTCAAGTTTCACTTGAAATTCCAAGTATTTAAAAATTGTTGAAATAATTTTTTTAACTAAATTAAAATATTGAAAAATGGTTTGATTCTATTTGGGTCAAAAATAATTGAAAATATTTGTTTGGACCTTTTTAGTCTTTAAGTGAAAATCAAATTGAATTTTTTAAGAAGGGATTTCGGATGGTTATTTTATAATTTGTTTTATAAAAATTAATTTGAAATATATTTTTGAATGACTATTGGAATTGTAAATTATTGGTAAGATATTTAAAAATCAGGATTTGAAGATAATGAGAGTTTTATAATATATATATATATTATGGTTCTACATATATACATGAGTATATATATATTTATGTTTACAAATTCACATGAGAATATGTAAGTTTGTGAAATGAGAAAAATAAGTATGTATACAGGCGTAAATGTATATGAGTACAACTAGAAAATATTTTTTATATTTGGGTTTCTAAAATGTATTTTAAAGTTTGGTTTTACACCTTTAAGAGATTATACAAATGTGTCTTTGTGTGAAAATTCCTCTCAAACACCATTTGGTTTTTTTGACATGGGTTATGGCCCCCAGTGAAAGATTTGTATTTAATATTGTGTGATTGTTATGAAATAATGGTTTTTTATTGATATATAATGTATTATGACAATATTTATTTGCATATTTCCTTGTAAATAAACTTAAAATATTTGATAGCCTAGTTTACACTCAACCCTTAGTCTAAATGAACCATGATATAATAATATTTTATAACTAAGACGTTGAATTGAAATGTATTAATATTAATAAACAAATTATGAAAAAACCACTATAATGGTTTTAAATAATGAAGACTTATTTATTAATTCATAAAAAATAAGTACATACTTTTTTCGTAGAGTTATTTTATGCTTCAAAAACAAGTTTTCTTCAAAAATGGTTTTTATTACATTTTTCATGCATAAATTATAATTAATGTATAATTTTTTATAAATTTTCTTTGGAAAAATAAATATCAATTTTTAAATAAAAAATTAAATATTATTTTAGAGTGATTTTTAGGATTTTTCTAAAAGATTTATTTTTCTGTGAATAGTAAAACAATCCATTTTTTTGTAAAAAATATCATTTATTTCCAATAAAAATTATCATTATGTTTTTAATTTGATATTAAAGTAACATAATCCACCTTTAATTATAAATATAATAATTAATTATATTGTAATTATCTTTATAATTTATTTTTCTACAATTTAATTTTTGGGCCTAAAATCACATTTTTCCAAATATTATTTCTATGTGTACAATGTGTTATTATCATAATAAATTAAATTAATATATTTTTATTAATGGTTTTAATAAAAAAATATAGTTTATATATTCAATAATATACTTTATATTTCATTTTATGAGTTTTTACAAGTCAAGGAATATAAGTAAATTCATTTTTATTTTTAAAAATGCATTTTTATAAAATGGGGTTTCATTGCAGTTTACACACTAATTTAAAATTAAAATTTTCTACTTATAGAAATTTAACCTCTAAAAATGGATTCAAAATTCATAATCATCACAATAAATATAATTTAATAGTGTAATCTTTATTTTTTTGTCATAGTGAATAGTAAAAACTGTAAAATTTTGTTTTTAAGGTTAAGGTTAAAAAGGTTGATTGTCACGTACGTAACCTATTTTAGGGTTATTTTAAATTTATATTCCACTCATGATTTGTTTTGGTGGTTTCCAAAGGTTCTATTGAGAATAGGTGAGTTTTCATGAATTGGGACAAACTGTGAGCCCAATTCCAGATTTAAAAATAAATTTTGTTTCATTTATAACTTTTTAAATTTTTAATATTTTTGACTAATTCAAACTCCTAATTGTTCTCCCCTGATATATTAACCCCAAATTTAAATTTGGGGCCTTTATAAATCCATAAGCATGGGGAATTGTTGTTTTTATTTGAGAATTGGGCCAACCCGAAGGCCCATTTTCCAGTTTTAAATTATTTCATTAATTTATTAATATCTTATTCATTAAAATGGATATTTCGGTTATTCCACCTCCCTATCGACCCTAAGAAGCCCAGGCGCGACCCCATGCCCTCCTCCCACAATTTGGAGCTCGATAGTGTCGCGAAAAGTAGTCGAAACTTTCTGGATTTCAGAAATCGTTCAGATTTTGGAGAGGTAAATTGATCCTTTCATAACTCCTTCTATTCTTAATATTTTCCCTCCATTCCAATTCCTAAATGACCTAATAATTCTTTTGAGACCATACACTGAGTTTTGGCCGTTTTAAATTTCAGATACTAGTGTTTTGGGGAGATTCATTCTAGATTTCTCAAGTAAGTTTGTCCATTTCTTTTCCCCTTTCAAATTGATTAGGGTTTCATTCTTTTTTTTAGGGTTTCCTCCCTTTTTATTGAAGTGAAAAATGACCAGTGGGTAGGGGTTCGAACCTAAGGTTTAACCTTGGGTTTTCTTGGTCCAATTTTCTATTTTTAGGTTTGATCTACCCTTCTTGAGGTGCGGCGGTGGTGCGTTTGTGTTTTCGCACAAATGATTCAATGGTTTCATTTGATTTGGTAGGTGATTCCAATGTTGATGCAATCTTTTTGTATTAGCATGCTGTATTTATCATATTTTCAGATTTATATAATTTTATTATTGCTACAAAAATTGGTTCTAATGATGTTTCAATTGCAATTGAATTTAAAATTCTAATTTGGTGTGAAATTGGGGGTTTTCCAAAGAAGTGTTTTGTTTGTTTATTTGGGGATGCCCTATAAATACTTAGATGTTTTTATTGATCTGTAATAAGGCATAAAATACTGTTTATAATGTTTATCCCCTTTGGTAATTGCTGAAAATAATGAGTTTTAATTGTGCTTGTAAAGAAAGTGAAGTTTTGGTTCCACTTTTGTGTGGAAATGAAGGTTTTACAAAGAGAACACTTCTTGTTTAACATGAGGATGCCAAAAAATTGATTTTTTGTTTTAATTGATATTTATTTTGCTGAATTTACTATTTTGGTAACTTACAATTGTGAACATCGTGTACAAGTGGGTTTCTTAAGGGGTTTTGTGTGCAAAACTACACGAGATTTTGTGAAATTGATTTATTCAAATTCAAAGAGTTTGTTGTGTGTTTTAAGTGGTAGAAAATGAGATAGCTACTGTATTTGGTGTATGTGACCAGTAGTGGTGTTTTACATTAAAATGGATGTGTGTTAAATCCTGAAATTGTTTGAGCACAAAGGGGGAAGCCCGGGTACCTAGGTGGGGCGGATTTGTACTAGTACGGCTAGTGGACCAGATGGGTTTTGTCCCTGTTTCACTTAGCATTTGGATATCGACAACTCTAACTAAACTATTTGGATGATGATTGGGGACCACTAGGTTATGGGTATGTTCCCTACTAGTGGCTCGTGCACGAGAAAGGATTTTACTATGGTTACATTACACTGAGGTACGAGGTACATGGGGCCTGAGACTATCTAGTGCCTAGGGGTGTTCCCGGTTTTGTTGCTCAGTGGATTTGTGGTATTTGCCCTTGTTTTTGGGTGTCTTTGGAATTATAATGCAGTATCTAATATTCCTATTTTAATGTGTTAACATTCTGAAAGTTTTATCTTGAAAAGTGTTTTCAATTTAAAGTTTCATTTCGTGGAATTTGTCACTGCTTTTAATTGCATATTAAAACTGTTTTCTTTTTCACCTTGTATTGCATGCACCTTGGAATCATAGGGTGGTATCCTATTGGGATTTGGCTCACACCCTAATTACACCCCTTGGGTGTAAGTAGACCTTTTTTTTACCCAAGTAAAGGAAAGGCTAAGGGTGTTGACGGTTCAGGGTGTTAGTCCTCATCCTTGGGGAGGAGTAGTGGAGACGACTTGGGGGTGATGACCCCTTGTCATGTGGAGTCCATGGGGCTGTTTTGTTTCTATTCCATTGTGTCTTTGGACCTTTTGTATTGACTCTAAACCTATGTATTCAGTTCTGGTTTTTGTTTAAACATCGTTTGGTATAAAATTTTCAGATTCAGTTTATTGATTGTTTTTAATGGTTTATGCCTTCATATTCGGGTAAATCGTTCCCAAACCTAAATAAATGATACCCGGGCACTTGTTCCAGCCCGTGGGGATAGGGAACGACCTTCGGGTCATGTCACGGGCTGGGTTTGGTGCCGGTTTTGGCGGTGAGAAGATTCGGTTCGTGACAAAATGGTATCAAAGGAGGTTCATGTTAACTCTTTGGGTCATGTTATTTCGGGAAGAGTCAGGATATCAGGGAGTTAGGATTGTAGGGACTTGGTATTATAGTTATGGGTAGTGTGCTTGATCACCACACCTAATGACAGGATTCAAGTTTCCTAGGGAAGTCTGGATTTATCTAAGTCCTTTGGTTTTCTTGTTTTAATGATGGTTAGGGGAAATGAAAAGAGGGTTGGGTTAATGGTCTCCGTAAGCTCGCAGGGCCTGGCAAGCCATGTGGAGCTGGGGATATACCCTAGAACACTCTCCGTGATAGTGAAGTGATTGGAATATGGCCGCCAACCATATGTCCAAGTCACCCACTGAAACTAGTTTCCTATCATATTGTTTTGTACTATCGTTTTGCAATCTTGGAACTTTGGTTTTAAAAGGACTTGGTTTTAAGAAGTATAAAGTTTTTTTTGAAATTATTTTCAAATAAATAAGGAATGGATTGATTTATGAAATGGTGGAACTGAATTTTTAGAATTGTTTTGAAATGGAAAATGGTGTTTTTACACTTCTTTTGAAAGCAAGAACTATATTGAAGTTGGTTTTGAAAAGTGTTTACAATAGAGTTTTCTGAACAATCAAATAGTGTTTTAATGGGATGAGATGTTTTGAAATTGATGTGAATATATTGAAAGTGAGTTATTTTTTTTAAATGGTTGTGCATTTCTGAAAATTTTTGTAAGATGTGAGTTGGAATTTGATCTCGTGGTTAGCGGTTTTGAGAAAAAGGATGTGTTGGTTGACCATTTTGGTTTTGAAAAGTGGAAAGAATTTTTGTTTTAACCTTTGGTATTTTCATGAGCAACCACATGCATGGGGTTATATGGGAAGAGGGATGGTTGATGACATGACTGGATGAGTGTCGGGATGGAAATGAGGAGGGTGCCTGGTGTGGCATAGAAACATGCATGTGTAAGGCCCATGGGGTACCATTGGTGGATGCGCTTACCACTGAACCATTTGTTTTCAAAGAAATGTTTTTAAATAAAAAAAACATGATTTCTTGATGATTTTTTTGGGATGGTGTATATTATGTGTTTTCGGAAAATGTTGATGTTGTGGGATGTTTTGAGTCCAAGAACCCCTCCTGTTTGAACTATGTTTTGGGTTTGGGTTTGGTCAGTAAGTTGTGTTGTAGGGACGATTAGTGGTCTCTTTTGAAAAATGTTTTGGGATGCCTTTACGGTGGTTCCCTTCATGTGTTTGGATCTGGTTTGAGGCATGTTTTGACTAATGGACCAGATTGGTTGGGTCCTTGGGTTCTCTCATTGGATAAGGTATGCCCCCATTAAGGGTTAATGCACAGCTAAAGTGCAATCCATATTTTTTTCGCCATTGGAAAATCCTCCAGTTGATCAATATAAGGAATATTTTATCGATCATTTTTGATTGAGTCTACACCCATTAATTTCGTTGATTTTTGGATCCTATTGTAGTGGTAAAGTTATTGTGGAAGGTTGAAAGAAACCTTAGTTTCTAATGTTTCATGATTCATCGAAGGTGGAAGTGTTCTTTGGTTGTAAGTGTGGATGAGTGTCTCGATGGTGTCTAAGAGGACCTTTGGGTTCTTCAAAGTTTCTTTGATGCATTAATTCATGTTAAACCACCGGTGTGGGAAATATGGTCACGATAGGATATTGTGGCCCTTTCTAGAATTGTGTGTTGTTTGGGGATGTTGTATAAGGTCCCTCTCCATGAATTGTTTATATCAGTTGAAATGGTCATGTTTGGTGATTCCTTATGATGTCATGTACTCGATTGACTGTATAGGTGAAAGTAGTGAAATCCTCTGAGAGTCCCATTTATGTTGGGCAAATGTCTCCCTTGGAAAAACTTCAAAATCATCTATTTTAGAGGAATGTGAGTGTAGGTGTTCTTTACTTCTATTGTTTCTCACCTGAAGAAACAAGTTGTTATGTGTGTGTATCTTCTCAGCCCTTGTTTCAGTGAAATATCGGGATAAGTTAAAGTGAGTTTGGAATGTGTTATGTCTAGAAAACTTATTTGGGACTGCGGTGTAGTTTTTGGTGGCACCGAAAAGAATAATTCTCATTCAGTGGGTTTCCAAATATTAACTACGAGGCCGAAGATGCTTCAATCATTTGAGCTCCAGCCATAGGTCTCGGAGAGAAGCTGGCTCGTAGTCAGGGAAAATCCCAGGGCCATTTAAACCCTTGTACAAAGTCCTATCCTTAGTATGAAAGATGGGAATAGTTCAAACCTATGGTTTCGTCATGGTTGAGCACATAGTTTGTGCATGTTTAGTAGTGGTCGTGTTCTAGGAATCCATGTAGAAAGAATTATATTCATAGTTAGTGCACATTTTCCCAAACCATGCAGACTAATCCTGCGCCCTTCCTAAATCTTTGATTTCTTTTTGGTTCTTTCTGTGTCGGGCCATGCTGGTCGGTTAAGATGGTCAGTTCTTATGGTGGGGAGACCCACTATGATTCTCATGAATATTCCTTCATAAAAATTTAATGGAAGTATATACCTTTTACTAGAGAGTATGTTTGGGCCTCCCACTATTAGTGTCTTGATTCTGTCTCGGGAAAACAATTTAAGTTGTCTCTTATGGTGGGGAGCCCATTTGTGTCTCTTCATACGAGTAACTCATATTTTTTTTCTTTGGACTTGTCTGGGAAGTAGGTATTATCATTCGAAGATATCTAACTACCTACACATTCATTGGGTAAACATTGATATTGGAGAGTTTCCAATGGTTTATTTATAGTAGGGAAGTGTAACCTTGTTCAATGTTGTTGTTTTTTTTTTGTAAATTGATTGAGTATTGTTCAGATTGTATTTGAGGAGTTTTCATTTGGGATAAATCCTGAATGTACTTTATTGTTTCAGGAAAGTATTGTAAGTTTGGTTTGTGATAGTATTCCTTCCATCATTGATCACTGGAGGTGTTTTGACCTTTGGGGGTGAAACCTGGCAAGGGTGTACCTATTGGTTTCTCAGTTGGGTTTGGTTGTTGCTTTGAACTTGCTGTGACTTTCCGGGGCGGAAAGTTTTCAAGGTGGGGAGAATTGTCACGTACGTAACCTATTTTAGGGTTATTTTAAATTTATATTCCACTCATGATTTGTTTTGGTGGTTTCCAAAGGTTCTATGGAGAATAGGTGAGTTTTCATGAATTGGGCCAAACTGTGAGCCCAATTCCAAATTGAAAAATAAATTTTGTTTCATTTATAACTTTTTCAATTTTTAATATTTTTGACTCATTCAAACTCATAATTGTTCTAACCTGATATATTAACCCCAAATTTAAATTTGGGGCCTTTATAAATCCATAAGCATGGGGAATTGTTGTTTTTATTTGAGAATTGGGCCAACCCGAAGGCCCATTTTCCAGTTTTAAATTGTTTCATTAATTTATTAATATCTTATTCATTAAAATGGATATTTCGGTGATTACACCTCCCTATCGACCCTAAGAAGCCCAGACGCGACCCTATGCCCTCCTCCCACAATTTGGATCTCGATAGTGTCGCGAAAAATAGTCGAAACTTTCTGGATTTCAGAAATCGTCCAGATTTTGGAGAGGTAAATTGATCCTTTCATAACTCCTTCTATTCTTAATATTTTCCCTCCATTCCAATTCCTAAATGACCTAATAATTCTTTTGAGACCATACACTGAGTTTTGGCCGTTTTAAATTTCATATACTAGTGTTTTGGGGAGATTCATTCTAGATTTCTCAAGTAAGTTTGTCCATTTCTTTTCCCCTTTCAAATTGATTAGGGTTTCATTCTTTTTTTAGGGTTTCCTCCCTTTTTATTGAATTGAACAATGACCAGTGGGTAGGGGTTCGAACCTAAGGTTTAACCTTGGGTTTTCTTGGTCCAATTTTGTATTTTTAGGTTTGATCTACCCTTCTTGAGGTGCGGCGGTGGTGCGTTTGTGTTTTCGCACAAAGGATTCAATGGTTTCATTTGATTTGGTAGGTGATTCCAATGTTGATGCAATCTTTGTGTATTAGCATGCTGTATTTATCATATTTTAAGATTTATATAATTTTATTATTGCTACAAAAATTGGTTCTAATGATGTTTCCATTTCAATTGAATTTAAAATGCCAATTTGGTGTGAAATTGGGGGTTTTCCAAAGAAGTGTTTTGTTTGTTTATTTGGGGATACCCTATAAATACTTAGTTGTTTTTATTGATCTGTAATAAGGCATAAAATACTGTTTATAATGTTTATCCCCTTTAATAATTGATGAAAATAATGAGTTTTAATTGTGCTTGTAAAGAAAGTGATGTTTTGGTTCCACTTTTGTGTGAAAATGAAGGTTTTACAAAGAGAACACTTCTTGTTTAACATGAGGATGCCCAAAAATTGTTTTTTTGTTTTAATTGATATTTATTGGGCTGCCTTTACTATTTTGGTAACTTACAATTGTGAACATCGTGTACAAGTGGGTTTCTTAAGGGGTTTTGTGTGCAAAACTACACGAGATTTTGTGAAATTGATTTATTCAAATTCAAAGAGTTTGTTGTGTGTTTTAAGTGGTAGAAAATGAGATAGCTACTGTATTTGGTGTATGTGACCAGTAGTGGTGTTTTACATTAAAATGGATGTGTGTTAAATCCTGAAATTGTTTGAGCACAAAGGGGGAAGCCCGGGTACCTAGGTGGGGCGGATTTGTACTAGTACGGCTAGTGGACCGGATGGGTTTTGTCCCTGTTTCACTTAGCATTTGGATAACGACAACTCTAACTAAACTATGTGGATGATGATTGGGGACCACTAGGTTATGGGTATGTTCCCTACTAGTGGCTCGTGCACGAGAAAGGATTTTACTATGGTTACATTACACTGAGGTACGAGGTACATGGGGCCTGAGACTATCTAGTGCCTAGGGGTGTTCCCGGTTTTGTTGCTCAGTGGATTTGTGGTATTTGCCCTTGTTTTTGGGTGTCTTTGGAATTATAATGCAGTATCTAATATTCCTATTTTAATGTGTTAACATTCTGAAAGTTTTATCTTGAAAAATGTTTTCAATTTAAAGTTTCATTTCGTGGAATTTGTCACTGCTTTTAATTGCATATTAAAACTGCTTCCTTTTTCACCTTGTATTGCATGCACCATGGAATCATAGGGTGGTATCCTATTGGGATTAGGCTCACACCCTAATTACACCCCTTGGGTGTAAGTAGACCTTTTTTTTACCCAGGTAAAGGAAAGGCTAAGGGTGTTGACGGTTCAGGGTGTTAGTCCTCATCCTTGGGGAGGAGTTGTGGAGACGACTTGGGGGTGATGACCCCTTGTCATGTGGAGTCCATGGGGCTGTTTTGTTTCTGTTCCATTGTGTCTTTGGACCTTTTGTATTGACTCTAAACCTATGTATTCAGTTCTTGTTTTTGTTTAAACACCGTTTGGTATAAAATTTTCAGATTCAGTTTATTGATTGTTTTTAATGGTTTATGCCTTCATATTCGGGTAAATCGTTCCCAAACCTAAATAAATGATACCCGGGCACTTGTGACAGCCCGTTGGGATAGGGAACGCCCTTCGGGTCATTTCACGGGCTGGGTTTGGTTCCAGTTTTGGCGGTGAGCAGATTCGGTTCGTGACAAAATGGTATCAAAGGAGGTTCATGTTAACTCTTTGGGTCATGTTATTTCGGGAAGAGTCAGGATATCATGGAGTTAGGATTGTAGGGACTTGGTATTATAGTTATGGGTAGTGTGCTTGATCACCACACCTCATGACAGGATTCAAGTTTCCTAGGGAAGTCTGGATTTATCTAAGTCCTTTGGTTTTCTTGTTTTAATGATGGTTAGGGGAAATGAAAAGAGGGTTGGGTTAATGGTCTCCCTAAGCTCGCAGGGCCTGGAAAGCCATGTGGAGCTGGGGATATACCCTAGAACACTCTCCGTGATAGTGAAGTGATTGGAATATGGCCGCCAACCATATGTCCAAGTCACCCACTGAAACTAGTTTCCTATCATATTGTTTTGTACTATCGTTTTGCAATCTTGGAACTTTCGTTTTAAAAGGACTTGGTTTTAAGAAGTATAAAGTTTTTTTTGAAATTATTTTCAAATAAATAAGGAATGGATTGATTTATGAAATGGTGGAACTGAATTTTTAGAATTGTTTTGAAATGGAAAATGGTGTTTTTACACCTCTTTTGAAAGCAAGAACTATATTAAAGTTGGTTTTGAAAAGTGTTTACAATAGAGTTTTCTGAACAATCAAATAGTGTTTTAATGGGATGAGATGTTTTGAAATTGATGTGAATATATTGAAAGTGATTTATTTTTTTTAAATGGTTGTGCATTTCTGAAAAGTTTTGTAAGATGTGAGTTGGAATTTGATCTCGTGGTTAGCGGTTTTGAGAAAAAGGATGTGTTGGTTGACCATTTTGGTTTTGAAAAGTGGAAAGAATTTTTGTTTTAACCTTTGGTATTTTCATGAGAAACCACATGCATGGGGTTATATGGGAAGAGGGATGGTTGATGACATGACTGGATGAGTGTCGGGATGGAAATGAGGAGGGTTCCTGGTGTGGCATAGAAACATGCATGTGTAAGGCCCATGGGGTACCATTGGTGGATGCGCTTACCGCTGAACCATTTGTTTTCAAAGAAATGTTTTTAAATAAAAAAAAACATGATTTCTTGATGATTTTTTTTGGGATGGTGTATATTATGTGTTTTCGGAAAATGTTGATGTTGTGGGATGTTTTGAGTCCAAGAACCCCTCCTGTTTGAACTATGTTTTGGGTTTGGGTTTGGTCAGTAAGTTGTGTTGTAGGGACGATTAGTGGTCTCTTTTGAAAAATGTTTTGGGATGACTTTATGGTGGTTCCCTTCATGTGTTTGGATCTGGTTTGAGGCATGTTTTGACTAATGGACCAGATTGGTTGGGTCCTTGGGTTCTCTCATTGGATAAGGTATGCCCCCATTAAGGGTTAATGCACAGCTGAAGTGCAATCCATATTGTTTCTCCATTGGAAAATCCTCCAGTTGATCAATATAAGGAATATTTTATCGATCATTGTTGATTGAGTCTACACCCATTAATTTCGTTGATTTTTGGATCCTATTGTAGTGGTAAAGTTATTGTGGAAGGTTGAAAGAAACCTTAGTTTCTAATGTTTCATGATTCATCGAAGGTGGAAGTGTTCTTTGGTTGTAAGTGTGGATGAGTGTCTCGATGGTGTCTAAGAGGACCTTTGGGTTCTTCAAAGTTTCTTTGATGCATTAATTCATGTTAAACCACCGGTGTGGGAAATATGGTCACGATAGGATATTGTGGCCCTTTCTAGAATTGTGTGTTGTTTGGAGATGTTGTATAAGGTCCCTCTCCATGAATTGTTTATATCAGTTGAAATGGTCATGTTTGGTGATGCCTTTATGATGTCATGTACTCGATTGACTGTATAGGTGAAAGTAGTGAAATCCTCTGAGAGTCCCATTTATGTTGGGCAAATGTCTCCCTTGGAAAAAATTCAAAATCATCTATTTTAGAGGAATGTGAGTGTAGGTGTTCTTTACTTCTATTGTTTCTCACCTGAAGAAACAAGTTGTTATGTGTGTGTATCTTCTCAGCCCTTGTTTCAGTGAAATATCGGGATAAGGTAAAGTGAGTTTGGAATGTGTTATGTCTAGAAAACTTATTTGGGACTGCGGTGTAGTTTTTGGTGGCACCGAAAAGAATAATTCTCATTCAGTGGGTTTCCAAATATTAACTACGAGGCCGAAGATGCTTCAATCATTTGAGCTCCAGCCATAGGTCTCGGAGAGAAGCTGGCTCGTAGTCAGGGAAAATCCCAGGGCCATTTAAACCCTTGTACAAAGTCCTATCCTTAGTATGAAAGATGGGAATAGTTCAAACCTATGGTTTCGTCATGGTTGAGCACATAGTTTGTGAATGTTTAGTAGTGGTCGTGTGCTAGGAAGCCATGTAGAAATAATTATATTCATAGTTAGTGCACAGTTTCCCAAACCATGCAGACTAATCCTGCGCCCTTCCTAAATCTTTGATTTCTTTTTGGGTCTTTCTGTGTCGGCCCATGCTGGTCGGTTAAGATGGTCAGTTCTTATGGTGGGGAGACCCACTATGATTCTCATGAATATTCCTTCATAAAAATTTAATGGAAGTATATACCTTTTACTAGAGAGTATGTTTGGGCCTCCCACTATTAGTGTCTTGATTCTGTCTCGGGAAAACAATTTAAGTTGTCTCTTATGGTGGGGAGCCCATTTGTGTCTCTTCATACGAGTAACTCATTTGGAATTGTCTGGGAAGTAGGTATTATCATTCGAAGATATCTAACTACCTACACATTCATTGGGTAAACATTGATATTGGAGAGTTTCCAATGGTTTAGTTATAGTAGGGAAGTGTAACCTTGTTCAATGTTGTTGTTTTTTTTTGTAAATTGATTCAGTATTGTTCAGATTGTATTTGAGGAGTTTTCATTTGGGATAAATCCTGAATGTACTTTATTGTTTCAGGAAAGTATTGTAAGTTTGGTTTGTGATAGTATTTCTTCCATCATTGATCACTGGAGGTGTTTTGACCTTTGGGGGTGAAACCTGGCAAGGGTGTACCTATTGGTTTCTCAGTTGGGTTTGGTTGTTGCTTTGAACTTGCTGTGACTTTCCGGGGAGGAAAGTTTTCAAGGTGGGGAGAATTGTCACGTAAGTAACCTATTTTTGGGTTATTTTAAATTTATATTCCACTCATGATTTGTTTTGGTGGTTTCCAAAGGTTCTATTGAGAATAGGTGAGTTTTCATGAATTGGGCCAAACTGTGAGCCCAATTCCAGATTTAAAAATAAATTTTGTTTCATTTATAACTTTTTCAATTTTTAATATTTTTGACTCATTCCAACTCCTAATTGTTCTCCCCTGATATATTAACCCCATATTTAAATTTGGGGCCTTTATAAATCCATAAGCATGGGGAATTGTTGTTTTTATTTGAGAATTGGGCCAACCCGAAGGCCCATTTTCCAGTTTTAAATTGTTTCATTAATTTATTAATATCTTATTCATTAAAATGGATATTTCGGTGATTCCACCTCCCTATCGACCCTAAGAAGCCCAGGCGAGACCCCATGCCCTCCTCCCACAATTTGGAGCTCGATAGTGTCGCGAAAAATAGTCTAAACGTTCTGGATTTCAGAAATCGTCCAGATTTTGGAGAGGTAAATTGATCCTTTCATAACTCCTTCTATTCTTAATATTTTCCCTCCATTCCAATTCCTAAATGACCTAATAATTCTTTTGAGACCATCCACTTAGTGTTTTCCATTTTAAATTTCATATACTAGTGTTTTTGGGAGATTCATTCTAGATTTCTCAAGTAAGTTTGTCCATTTCTTTTCCCCTTTCAAATTGATTAGGGTTTCATTCTTTTTTTAGGGTTTCCTCCCTTTTTATTGAAGTGAACAATGACAAGTGGGTAGGGGTTCGAACCTAAGGTTTAACCTTGGGTTTTCTTGGTCCAATTTTGTATTTTTAGGTTTGATCTACACTTCTTGAGGTGCGGCAGTGGTGCGTTTGTGTTTTCGCACAAAGGATTCTATGGTTTCATTTGATTTGGTAGGTGATTCCAATGTTGATGCAATATTTGTGTATTAGCATGCTGTATTTATCATATTTTCAGATTTATATAATTTTATTATTGCTACAAAAATTGGTTCTAATGATGTTTCCATTGCAATTGAATTT
This sequence comes from Viscum album, assembly GCA_963277665.1. Lineage (NCBI taxonomy): Eukaryota > Viridiplantae > Streptophyta > Magnoliopsida > Santalales > Viscaceae > Viscum > Viscum album. The sequence goes on from OY728129.1 coordinate 1,585,115,780, forward strand.
AAAATGCCAATTTGGTGTGAAATTGGGGGTTTTCTAAAGAAGTGTTTTGTTTGTTTATTTGGGGATGTCCTATAAATACTTAGTTGTTTTTATTGATCTGTAATAAGGCATAAAATACTGTTTATAATGTTTATCCCCTTTGGTAATTGCTGAAAATAATGTGTTTTAATTGTGCTTGTAAAGAAAGTGATGTTTTGGTTCCACTTTTGTGTGAAAATGAAGGTTTTACAAAGAGAACACTTCTTGTTTAACATGAGGATGCCCAAAAATTGATTTTTTGTTTTAATTGATATTTATTGGGCTGCCTTTAATATTTTGGTAACTTACAATTGTGAACATCGTGTACAAGTGGGTTTCTTAAGGGGTTTTGTGTGCAAAACTACACGAGATTTTGTGAAATTGATTTATTCAAATTCAAAGAGTTTGTTGTGTGTTTTAAGTGGTAGAAAATGAGATAGCTATTGTATTTGGTGTATGTGACCATTAGTGGTGTTTTACATTAAAATGGATGTGTGTTAAATCCTGAAATTGTTTGAGCACAAAGGGGGAAGCCCGGGTACCTAGGTGGGGCGGATTTGTACTAGTACGGCTAGTGGACCAGATTGGTTTTGTCCCTGTTTCCCTTAGCATTTGGATAACGACAACTCTAACTAAACTATGTGGATGATGATTGGGGACCACTAGGTTATGGGTATGTTCCCTACTAGTGGCTCGTGCACGAGAAAGGATTTTACTATGGTTACATTACACTGAGGTACGAGGTACATGGGGCCTGAGACTATCTAGTGCCTAGGGGTGTTCCCGGTTTTGTTGCTCAGTGGATTTGTGGTATTTGCCCTTGTTTTTGGGTGTCTTTGGAATTATAATGCAGTATCTAATATTCCTATTTTAATGTGTTAACATTCTGAAAGTTTTATCTTGAAAAATGTTTTCAATTTAAAGTTTCATTTCGTGGAATTTGTCACTGCTTTTAATTGCATATTAAAACTGCTTGCTTTTTCACCTTGTATTGCATGCACCTTGGAATCATAGGGTGGTATCCTATTGGGATTAGGCTCACACCCTAATTACACCCCTTGGGTGTAAGTAGACCTTTTTTTTTACCCAGGTAAAGGAAAGGCTAAGGGTGTTGACGGTTCAGGGTGTTAGTCCTCATCCTTGGGGAGGAGTAGTGGAGACGACTTGGGGGTGATGACCCCTTGTCATGTGGAGTCCATGGGGCTGTTTTGTTTCTGTTCCATTGTGTCTTTGGACCTTTTGTATTGACTCTAAACCTATGTATTCAGTTCTGGTTTTTGTTTAAACATCGTTTGGTATAAAATTTTCAGATTCAGTTTATTGATTGTTTTTAATGGTTTATGCCTTCATATTCGGGTAAATCGTTCCCAAACCTAAATAAATGATACCCGGGCACTTGTGCCAGCCCGTGGGGATAGGGAATGCCCTTCGGGTCATTTCACGGGCTGGGTTTGGTGTCGGTTTTGGCGGTGAGCAGATTCGGTTCGTGACATTGATGGGGGGGATAAGTGAAGAGATAAGGGTAGGATTTATACAAAAATATTTCTAATTAATATTATTTGAATATATTTCATCCTTAACTTATCCTTCCTTCGAATACTTCACCATTTGGATTTACTTTCCCATGAAAGTGTCCTTTTATCATTGAAATCTTTTAAGAAATTTCATGCATGTCCCTCCCCTCGATTATAAAAGGGAACCTATTGTAATATATTATTCAAAAAAATTTATCCTTATATACCTGATCCAAAAACTTATTATATTCCTTCCCTTTATCCTAGATCTTATGGTCTTCCCCAAATACCATTCCATCAAGACTTATGTTGTAATCCAAAGAAGGTCTCTCAATGAAGAGGTATAAATATAAACCGAGATCTTTGAATTTTATTACTTATTCTAATTAATATAATATTGTTTTATACATAATATAATGATGAAACTAGTATCATAAATATATTGAGATGTTATTATGATTATGGTACAACTATTTCCCACCTATTCTCTATAAAATGGTGGATGAAAGTATTGCTCATACGTATGTGTGGACTACCCTTTCCGCATAACAATACGATACATTTTCCACCACCATATTTAATGGTTGGTTATTATGATATATTATATATATATATATATATGATATAATAATTATCATATAATGGTGAATTATTATTTACCTTTTGTTTCATCCATCGAAAAGTGGAAACATCACTCGTGTGAATGTACAGACTACCATCTCCATGTAATAATGTAATTCAATTTTCAGCATCACTTATTATGAATGGTTATAAATATTTATATAATGAATGTATATGATATTTATATCCGGATTTAAATTCTGTATATGAAGGAACTATGATCAAATTGAATGGTCCATAACTTCCTAACCAAAACATACATGAAAAACGAAGTAGTTAACACCCGAAATGATGATGATAATGAAAAATTAGTGTTAAACGGGTGATAAGATATTATAAGTTAGATATTTATGGAATTATAGGTATGAATATGGTTATTTTATATAATTAAATTTAATATACATGATGTTATAGTGCTTATGAAATGCGATGAAGTCGAGGTAAGCGTTCTTTATCTCAATTTTGTTTCATTGAGGCATATTTTATATTATACACTAATATTATTTTATGAGGTGTATCTACTTACCCTACGATATGTTTTATTATTATTATACTTATGTTAATGGTATTTAATGTTTTTTTTAATTTATTTATTTCATAGGGTTATGAATCAAAATTTACCAAAGTAGTAAGAGTTTTATATTACAATCTCATTTTACCAGGCTTGTTTGTGAATAAATTTATGATAATGAAATTACATGATATCTCTCTCAAAAAGCTTATGTATTTTATTCTACTATAGTTATTTCTGGATATTAAATGTTTTTGTTTCTTTTTTCAATCTTTAGGTACTCAAGAGACCGAAAGTATCTTTTTGAGGAAAACCAATATTACTTCTCTTTTTAGTCAGAGATCCATTTTCATCCATGTCTGTGTCTTTTAAAAAAAATCACGAATGTTTTTTAATATTATAAAAGTTTTATTAAATTAATTTATTTCCTTGTTTGTATTTTAATAATTTTCTTAATGTAATCATCATATCATTTTCTGAATGAGGAACTTTTTACTTTTTACAAAAAATGTGAAAGTAATATTTGTTTTAATGTACACCGCATGAACTACTTTTCCATAAATTATGAATTATATTTAATGTGAATATTACATTACAAGTTTACACGGTTCTTTTCAAAGAAATTTTTTTCTATATTATTTTTTAAATTTTTCTATTTTAAATGAGTCATTTCAAAATGAAATGGGTATTTTCCCCATGAAATGTTCCAATAATCTTTTAAAGGTATTTTAATATATAATAATATCCTTTAATGTTTCATATTATTTACTAGGATATGATCCAATATTATTATCTTTGTTATTTTTATGGATGGTTTATTATTATTATGATGAATTTTTTATTAAACCCATATCCTTTCCAAAGGTTATTATATGTTGATAAGATGAATGTTTTATAATCTTGTGGCACACATATGTATGGTGTTCATTATATAATGGGTGTGAAAATAATTATGTAGACCTCAAATTCATTATTTAAATATAGATACCTTATGAGATAATAAATAATAAAATGGGGAGTTAACCCAATTTATTTACGAACATTGTCCAATTAGATTGTCCTGGGAGTGAACCTTGTCTAAAGAAATAATGGAACGGGTAGTCAACCCAATCCACTATGATAGTCTTGATAGTTATCCATGACTAAATTTTTTTCCTTATTCTTATGTTATATTCTCATGGGTTATCATTGATTATTTATTATTTTAAAATCTTATGTCATATGTTATTTTTTTGAAAAAAACTTATACCATGTTTTATGTTTAAAGACCATTAACTGATTGTGTATGATTAATGAAAGTCATGATTATATTCTCATACCCTTATAATTATATTGTGATCACATTTTATTAGTGAGTTTTATCCATTATGTATACCCTTACTAAGTATCTGAGCTCACCCGTTCTTATATTTCCCTTCCCAAGGTTTTGAAGAAAGGTTTTAGGTATGATATTTCTAAAAAGGGTACTTGTTGTGAAGAAATTAAGGAGAAATTATATAGATATTTTATGTACCTATTTTTATTTATCCAAGTTTACAAAGACACTAAAACTTAATAGAACTTAGGTGTGTAATATTATGAAATTTATTAACTATTCATATAAAATGATATAATATTTATACATGTAAATGTTGGGTTATTATATTTGGTATCAGAGAAAAATTAACTTACCTTTGTAATCTACGGTAAGTAAACTTTAGTGAGAACTCTTAGGATAAGCCTAAGTATAGGATAACAGCCTATGTTATGTTAAATAATGTAATGTGGTTTTCCTAGAAAATACATCCATATATAGAAACTATTAAGTGGATATGACTATAACATATATGCAGCTATGGGTAACAACTATGAATAAGTTATATTGGGTATTAACTTGATCGTCATTAGTGCATGATGAGTGGGCCTAAGACTATACACTTGGATAGACAATCCCATGGGATATGATTATTTTAATTGACATTTAATTTATGAACTATTATGAAATATTTTAATAGATTATAACCATGTATGTCCTAGGTTAAACCTAAGGTTTCATAGATTGAAAGGAATGCATCATGATTTAGAAATCCTATAAATTATTTTTTATGATTGGTCAATCTGATTAACAATGATTTATGGTCATTATAACTACTTTAGTTTTAGTAAGGGATTAGATATAGAATTATAGAGTTTAGATGTATATAGGTATGCTCAAATATTGAAGTACCCTATTTGATATTAGTTATATGAATTTATATATATCATGAAAAGTATAAGGGAATGTTAATTAATATCCCCAATGATTAGATGTTAAATTATAAATATAAAATCCTAATGGTACTATGATCACATCTCATGTCTATGATTCTTATAAAAATTTAAGTTTGTGGGAATTTGATCCCTGCAATTTTTTTATTTTTCCTATAGTTGAATTTGACATGATTTAGGGAATATATTTTATTTATTTAAATTAATCCCATATTAGTTTTTAAGGAAGGGAAGACACCTTTGATATTATGAACCAAACTATGATTTTCTATTTCTGTGAGTATTAATATGAACATCCAATATAAATTAAATCCATTTCTTGGGTCTTTATTCCTATTAAAATGTGGTGTTTATCTATGATTATTGGGAATAAAGTAATTATTGAATTCATTCATATCATATGGGATTTTGTTGATGTATTTCTATAAAATTTCCCTAGTATTATTCTAAATTGTAATGTTGATTTTTCAATAGAACTCATACCCAATGCTACACCTATTTCAAGGACTCTGTATAGAATGGCCTCGATTAATTTGCATGAATTAAAGAAGTAACACTAAGAGAATATTGATATGGAATTCATTTAGACAAGTAAATCACCATTGGGTATACATGTTCTTTTTATTAAGAAGAAATTTGGGTCAATGTGACTCTACATTGATTATCAGGAACCTAACATGATCACAATCAATAATATATACTGATGAGTTTTTTTATTAATTAAATGGATCTTAATATTTTTCCAAGATTGATCTTTGATCTGGATACAATCAGTTGGGGGTCAAAAGTGAAGACACGTGCAAGATATCCTTCCATTTGATGTATGAACAGTATAAATTTATAGTGATTTCATATGATCTTACAAATTTCCTCATCATCATCAAGGATTTAATTAATAGAGTATTTAAATACTTCCTTGATTAGTTTGTGATAGTCTTTATAGATGATATTCCTATAAATTACAAGATAAAGTAAGAGAAAAAATATCACATAAAGATTGTATTATATACTCTAAGGAATGAGAATTTATATGAAAAATTTACCAAGTGTTATTTTTGGCTATATAATGTTTCATTTTTAGCTCATATAATCTCAAGAATGGGTGTATAATTGGATCTATCAATCATGTATGTTATTAAACATTTTCCCAAACCAAAAAAATGATTGAGATCCATTTTTTTCATATATTGGATAGATATTATCGATTTTTTGAAGTATTCATCACAGTTATCTAATAAACTCACCAAGTTGACTCATAAGGGAGTTAATTTTATTTTAATTCATGAATGTCAAGAAAATTTCTAGGAACTGAATTAAAGGTTGTTTAGTGAACCTATGCTCACACTACCCTGGAGTTAAAATGGACTATGATTTACAATAATGCATCAAAGATGAATCTGGGTTGTGTTATTATAAAAAATGATATGGCGATAGCTTATACCTCATGCCCATTGATGGTTCATGAGAAAAATTACCTAACTAATTGTAACACCCCGAGATTTTATGAAAAATATTCTTTTTAATTTTATTGATGTCTTGTGTTGTACACTACAACAAATGAGTCTTGTACAACACACAACCCTAACTTGGCTGCATTACATGCAATCACGACCTTCCTCGATAGCGTGTGTTGTACGCAATACCGAGTTTCACTAAACAACGATATGCTATTAAATTATTATTAAAACCAGCCGTTATGAATATTAATAACCACTTTTTGAATTTTTTTAAATTTCATCTTTCAAAATGGACTTCATTTTTGGATTTGGAATATTGAAATTAGCCTAGGGTGAAATTTTGATATTTTTCTGAAAACATTCAATTTTTGATGAATAGTGAAAACACTAGGTTACTATTTAAAAACCGACTTTTTATTTAAATTATTATTTATTTTATTTAAATTTATTTTAGGTCAAAATTGACACATAATACCTATATAAGTTCAATGTTATTCATTGGAGTCATTTTATAATAATTTTAGATATATAAAAATTTTATTGAGCTTTTGACCGTCTTTTATCCACCTCCTAGGAGAATTTGAAAATTTACATAGCCATTAATTTTACCGCTTTTGTGAATGGAATTTCAAAAATCCGAGAGACATGGTTGATGTCAGTAAGTAAAATGTGGTTCAATGAGATGAAAATAATTTTTGGTGAATAGTAACTTTTTACTTTTATTTACCACGGTTAAAAGTAAATAGGGTAATTAAGGGTAAAAATGATATTATTATTACCCTAACACATGCCATAATTCTATTGGATAAGTGTAATTCGACCAAAAACAACCTTAGGAATAAAATATGACCATTTAGGACCACATGGATTAGATTAGGACATTTATTATTAATTTATTTAAAGAAGGGTTAAAATAATTAAAATCAATTTTTAATAAGTAAATAATTTTTAATATAGGGTTATACATAAAATAAATTAGACTATAAATAGTAATTAGAAAGATAAAACGATTTCCTACATAATGGTAATTTATTTGTAATTTTTAGACTTTAAATAATTTAATTTATTTATGACACAATGATGATGTAGTAATTATATTATTAATGAAATATTGACATAATTGATGTTATAAATACCCAAATAAATTTAATTTGAGACTTTTTATGAATTCCAATAATTTTATATGTTAATATGACATGTTAGTATTTATTTAAGTAAATTTTTTAGAACTAATCTTTCTGTTATGATTTTCACAAAAATTGATTACCAAATAGTGTCAAAATTGACATTAAATAGTTTTTAAAGCAAATATTATATTATTAATTGTTATTTTATTCCTAAAAATATAAGGATCGGCCTACTGACTTAGATATGGTTATATATATTAATAATAAAAAACTTGGGGTTCTTTTGGCTTGTTATAGTAAGTTTATTAACCTTATAGTGTAAGAAAATAAGAAGACACGGTAAAAGAAAAATTATTTAACTTAAAGTTAAATCTAAATGATAAGGTTAAAATAGAAACCTAAACTTGTATAATATATATTGGATGAGAGTATTTCGACCCATCCCCACCTTATCTTCGAAATAACTCAATTTGGAGCTATTAAAAACCGAATATGACTTTATAATAAAATAATAATTTTAGTTATTCTAAAGGTTCCCCTCTCCTCCCTTATAAAAGGGCACCCTCTCCCTCTCTTCCTCACACCACTTTGAGCCTTCAAACTCGGCTAACCCCTGACAAATTCTCTTATCCACTTCCCTAGAAACATCCCAGAGGTCCTGGTCTTCTTCAAAGACCAATTTTAGTTCCCTAAGAGGAGGTCTCAAAGAGGCTCTTCAAAGAAGTGGTAATGTCCATTACCGATTCTTTCAACATTATTTCTTCTTCCACTTATTCTTCATTAGTTGTTTAATTATGAAGTAATAAAATCAGTATCACTCATATAATGATATGTTATTATAATTATTAAACAAATATATTTCACCATCTATCCATCCTACGGAAAATGAAATCACCGCGCGTGCGTACGTACGGAATACCGTCTCCATGCCGTGGTGTAATCTATTTTCCACCACCACCTTAATTGTATGGGTATAATGGTGTAAATAATAACTATATATGATTATTTTAAATTTATATTGATTCTGAAATAGTATGCATACACTCCAATACAATTCCACGATCATGGGAATGATATCATCGCTCGTGCGTACGTACAGACTACCGTCTCCACGACGCGATGAGATTCATTCTTCATGTTAACCATTCATGAATGATTATAAAGTATATATAATAAGTAATAATGAAATATATGACATAATAATGATACTGGATATATGTATTTCATCTAATTAATCTCATTCAATTCAATAAGGAAACGAAAACATCATTCATGCGTACATACGACCTACTGTCTCCATGAACGGTGTATTTATTTCCATTTATCGATCTATTATATATATGTATATTCTGAATATATATTATATATAAATCATGTTTTATATTCTGGAATTAAGTAATCATTATATAATTAATCATATGAATAATTACAATTCAAAACACGAACGACAAATGAAACGATTTTACCCAAAACGCTCTTTAACATGGATTTTACAAAAAACGGGTAATATAAAGTCATAAGTGAACCATATATGATATCATAACAATGAATATGATTCATTAATAAGTCAATGACATTATGTAAATCATTATACATGAGGTTCGGATACATACGAAGCATATCGGACATAAAGTAAGGGATAATTTTGCAAATCTCATTCTAATCTGAGATTGCTTATTCGTAAGTATTTACTAGGGATATTTCTATCATGTCCATGTTTTATAAAAGTGTTTTCATGTATTTTTAAAGTCATTTTTACCCATTTTTGACTTTTACTACATGGTATGTAAGGAATCTTTCTTTTATTTACGTTACGAGGTACTTTTTTGACTTTTCCGACAAAAGTACGAGGAGAATGTTATTTTTAACTTATACGGCGTGAACGGATTTTTACGGTTTTATATAGCCTTATTTTCATAAAGCTTCCTCCAAAAGATTTCATGACTATTTTCAACAAAATCCTATTCTTTTAAAATTTCATGACATTTTGTGAAAAGAAAATGATTTTGAATAAGAAAGGATATTTTCCTCAAGAATTCATTTCAAGTGTTTTATCAAAACCATTTTCCATCTAAGATGACATTATTTCACATGTGTATGTTTCATGTATAATGTCTCTATGATTTACATGGTTTCACTTTTCTGATTATGAAATGATATCCATTTCTTTTATATGGATTATGTGATAATGGGATGATGTTTATGAAACCCATTTTATTTGTTGGGTTATTATGAATGATGTATGTTTATTTTGTGGCACAAGTAAGAATGATTTCATTATGAGATGGGTGGGACATATATCTCCCTCCAATGCATTGGGTAAAGATTTATATCTCATGATATAGACATGGCTGGAACGGTAAGTTAATCCGGTTCAGTGTTACATGACTGAAACGAGGAGTGAACTCGATTCAAAAAGGGACTTTGTCCACTAAGATGGTCTTGGCAGCAATGCCTTGGCTACTATGGAAATCATGAAATGTGCTGAATGGTTTCCAAAATTACATGTTTTATTTCCATTATATTTTATCATGGTTGATGTTATATTATGATATATGCCTTACGTACTTCCACGATTTATGTCTTTGCTCAAGATTTTGATGTTTAAATTTCATGTTCAAGTTTTTGCTTCCAAATGTTTATGGATTGTTTTATGTTATCTATATTTTCACTTACTAAGCATTTGAGCTCACCATTTTTATGTTTTATTTTCCCCAGGAAATAAAGAACGGTTTTAGGTAAGGAAACAAAAAGGGGAATATCGTTATGGGAGCTGTTGAAGATATTTCAACATGATAAGAAGTTTATATTTCGAGTTTCCAAAGACACTGAACTATTACGGTCCTTGTGTGTATATTTTTGTTATGTATTAAGTATTCTGTAAAAGTAATGTAATGTCCATGTACTTCAAGCTTCGGGTCTCTACAGTTGGTATCAGAGAAAAGGTTTAGTCAACCTTTGGAAACTAGGATGCGAAAACGTCCGTGATATCCCTAGAGATATTTCTAAGGTATGTCTAGGGATGTCCCTAACGATAAGTATATGTATAGGATATAGTCCTAGAACTACGGTAACAATCTTATAATTTAACCTAAGATGTTAGATATTGAAGGTACCCCCCCTTTATTATGTTGTTTTCCCTAGCATGATTTTTGCCTCTCACACTATTCTTTTTGGGTTTTAGATGATGGCTAGAACCCGAAGGAACCGTGTTGATCAATGTAATGGAAAATGCAATGATTTTACTCCTGAACAAACAAATGTTATGGGAGATGGAGTGAAAAAACTTTTTGCTATACTTATAAAAGATATGAATCATTCTGAACTTCAAAATGAACAGAGAAAAGAGCAACATTTTGTTGAATCCTTCATGAGGCAGCGTCCACCTTCATTCAGTGGGTCTTCTGATCCCTTAGTGGCAGAACAATGGATCAATACTATTGAAAAGATATTTTCAGTTATACAATTTTCTGAACATGATAAAGTCATCTTAGTAGTATATAGTTTGGAAGGTGAAGCTGATCAATGGTGGAATCTTATCAAGAATACGAGGCCAAGAGATGAAATTGAGTCCATGGAATGGGACAAGTTCAAGAACTTATTTTTGAATAAGTACTTCCCTCGTATTCTTTGAACAAAGATGGAGAAAGAGTTTCTTGAACAAAAGAAAAAGGATGATGAATCTATTGGTGTATACGAAGCGAATTTTACAAGGCTTGCAAGGTATGCATCTGTCTTTATCATCCAACCTGAAAGTAAAGTTGATCAATTTTTCAGTGGCTTAAAACCAAATCTTCGAAGGGAATTAGCTATAAGATACTTCAGTAGCTATGAAGAAATTGTGCGTTGTGCTATCAAGGTATAAATTGAAGTTGGTGTTACTTATCCATCTCATAGTTTTGACAAGAAACAAAAGATGGAGTTCAAGGAGAAATATCATAATAATGGTGAAAATAAAATGAATGTTTCCTTATGCTCAAATTGTGGAAAGAAGCAAGGTGGAGATTGTCTTAAAGGTACTAGAAAATGTTTTAAGTGTGGAAAATAAGTTCATCGAGCAGCTGAGTGTCGAAGTAACAGAAAAAGGGTTGCTAATGGTGTGAATAAAGAAAAGATTGCAGAGAACGCACCACCAACACTTCAATTGTAGATACCCGAAGCTTAACGTACAAGGACATTACATTACTTTTTCGGAATACTTATTACATAACAAAAACACACATACAAGGACCGTAATAGTTTAGTGTCTTTGGAAACTCGGAACGTAATCTTCTAATCATGGTGAAATATCTTCAACATCTCCCATAAAGATCTTCCCTTTTTTTTTACCTAAAACCTTTCTTCATATCCTAGGGAAAAGAAAACATAAAAGGGTGAGCTCAAATGCTCAGTAAGGGTAAACAAAAGAAAAATCAATCACATCATATTCATAAGAACATAACATTTTGGAAATCTTAACCTGCAAAAGAGGTCATAATATCATAACATGGGATAAATCATAGTAGTGAAATGAAATCCCAATAATCATAACTTAAAACATGAAACTTTGTGGAATACACACATAATCATAGATAATCATTTCTTATTAGTCAAGACTCATTTCCAAGACTAACTTAGTGGAAAAAGTCCATTTCTGAACCGAGTTCACTCCTCGTTTCAGTCCTGTTTCACTAAACCGGTATAACCTACCGTTCCAGCCATGTCTATCTCATGAGATATAAAATATTTACCCAATTCATTGGAGGGAGATATAGGTCCCACCCATCTCATAATGATACCATTCTTATGTGTGCCACAAAATCATAAATCATACATCATTGCATAACCCATATAATAAAAATGGGATTCTTAAACATCATGACATCATAAAACAATTCATATAAGATAATGGAATTCATAAAAATAATTCCATCATAACATAATCAATTCAATGTAATAATAGGGATAGAAACAGAACCCTATATTATCTTAGATGGAAAATAATTTTGATAAAACACTTGAACTCCATTTTTGAGGAAAATATCCTTTCTACTTCAAAAACATTTTCCTTTCTTAACATGTCATAAAATTTTAAACTAAAATAAGTTGATTAAAAATAAACTTGAAAACTTTTATAGGAATATTCTTGGAAATAATGTTTTAAAAATCCATTCATGCCGTATAAGTTAAAAAAACATTCTTCTCGTACTTTTGTCGAAAAAGTCAAAAAGTACCTCTTATGAAAAACGACAAAAGATTCCTTTCATATCTTTTACTAAAAACTCACCAAAGGGTAAAATAGAATTTAAAAAATTGTAGGTGGATGGAAATAATATTAAATATTGAGGAAACATAGATGTGGATGATAAAATACACCCCAATAAATACCAAAGTATAAACAATCTCGGATAAAAATGAGATTGTGATATTTTCCCTTACCTTAGGTCCGATTTGCTTCGTAAGTGTCCGAACCTCCTGTATAATGATTTAAATAATGTCATTGACTTATTCCAGTATCATAATCATTGTTATTATATCATATATGGTTCACTTATGACATTATATTACCCGTTCTTTTGTAAATTCCATGTTAAAGAGCGTTTTGGGTAAAATTGCTTCATTTCTCGTCCGGGTTTTGACATGTAATTATTCATATGATTACTTAGATCATAATTACTTAATTCCAGAATATAAAACATGATTTATATATAATATATATTCATAATATACATATATATAATAAATCAGTAAATGGAAATAAATACACCGTTCATGGAGACGGTAGGCCGTACGTACGCATGAACGCTGTTTTCGTTTCCTTATTGAGTTGAATGGAATTAGGTAGATGAAATACAAATATATACACATAAATCCAGCATAATTATTATGTCATATATTTTATGATTACTTATTATATATACTTTATAATCATTCATGAATGGTTAACGTGGAGAATGAATCTCATCGCGTCGTGGAGACGGTAGTCCGTACGTACGCACGAGCGATGATATCGTTCTCATGATCGTGGAATTGTATTGAAGTGTATGTATACTATTTCAGAATCAATATCACTTTACAATAATCATATATAGTTATTATGTACACCATTATACCCATCCAAGTAAGGTGGTGGTGGAAAATAGATTACACCACGGCGTGGAGACGGTATTCCATACGTACGCACGCGTGGTGATTTCGTTTTCTGTAGGATGGATAGATGGTGAAATAGGGTTGTTTCATAATTATAATAACATGTCAGTATATTAGTGATACTGATGTTATTACTTCATAATGAAACAACCTAAGAAGAAGAAGTGGAAGAATAAATAAAGTTGAAAGAATCGGTAACGGACATTACCTCTTCTTTGAAGCACCTCTTTGCGATCTCCTTTTAGGGCACAGAAATTGGTCTTTGAGGAAGAAAAGAACCTCTAGGATGTTGATATCGAAGTGGATAAGATAATTTGGTAGGGGTGGCTGAGATTTAAGGCTCAAAGTGGTGCGACGAAGAGGGGGAGGAGGTGCCCTTTTATAAGGGAGGAGAGGGGTACCTTTGGAATAACTAAAACTATTATTTTATTATAAAGTCAAATTCGGTTTTAAATAGCTCCAAATTAATTTATTTCGAAGCTAAGGTGGGGATGGGTCTAAAGACTCTCATCCAATAGAATTTATACAAGTTTAGGTTCCTATTTTAACCTTATCATTTAGATTTAACATTAAGTTAAATAATTTTACTTTTACTATGTCTTCTTGTGGTCTTACACTATAAGGTTAATAAACTTACTATAACAAGCCAATCGAACCCCAAGTTATTTATTATTAATATATATAACCTTATCTAAGTAATTTGGCCAAACCTTAGATTTTTAGAAAAAAAATAACAATTAATAATATAATATTTGTTTTAAAAACTATTTTATGTCAATTTTGACACTATTTAGTAATTGATATTTGTGAAAATTATAATAGAATGATTAGTTCTAAAAAAGTTAATTAAATCAATACTAACATGTCATATTAACCTAGAAAATTAGTGTAATTCATAAAAAGTCTCAAATTACATTTATTTGGGTATTGATAACATCAATTATGTCAATATTTCATTAATAAGATAATTACTGCATCATCTTTGTGTCATAAATAAATTAAATTATTTAATGTATAAAAATTAAAAATAAAATTCCATTATGTATGAAATCGTTTTATATTTCTAATGAGTATTTATAGTCGAATTTATCGTATGTATAACCCTATATTAAAAATGATTTACTTATTAAACTTTGATTTTAACTATTTTAACCCTTCTTTAAATAAATTAATAATAAATGTCCTAATCTAATCCAACTGGGTCTAAATGATCATATTTTATTCCTAAGGTTGTTTTTGGTCGAATTAAACTTATCCAATAGAATTAGGACATGTGTTAGGGTAATAATAATAACATTTTTACCCTTAATTACCCTATTTACTTTTAATCGTGGTAAAAAAAAGTAAAAAGTTACTATTCACCAAAAATTATTTTCATCTCATTGAACAAAATTTTACTTACTAACATCAACCATGTCTCTTGGATTTTTGAAATTCCACTCACATAAGCGGTAAAATTAAGTTTTATGAAAAATTCATTTTTTTAACTACAACTTAGTGGTTTCACTATTCATCAAAAAATTAAAGTTTCCAGAAAAATACCAAAAATTAGGCCTAACCTATATTTGATATTATGAACTCAAAAATGTTTTATATTTTACCAAATTCAAAACATATCAGTTGCATTAATTAATTTAAAAACTAATTCCCGTCATCAAAACAAATAGCGTGTTCTTAAGAGATAATAACTATCAAAAGATTGACACTTGTTTATGTCTGGTTTAAATGTAGAATTAAATCCAATGACCAAAATTGTATTAAATTGTAAAAATATATTCTAAATATACTTTAAAACCACTAAAATTAATAATTTATCACTATTAATTATTTTGATTAAAAATATTGTTTTTAATTAAAATTTAGTAATTTTCACTATTCATCAGAGTATGAAAGTTATCCGAAAATTACAAAAATTTCACCTTAGGCTAAATTCGATACTCTGAATCCAAAAATGAAGTCCATTTTGAGAGAAAAAATTTCTAAAATTTTAAAAGGTGGTTATTACTATTCATAACGGCTAGTTTTAATAATATTTTAATAGCATATCGTTGTTTAGTGAAACTCGGTATTGCATACTACACACGCTATCGAGGAAGGTCTTGATTGCGTGTAATGCAAGGCAAGTCAAGGATGCGTGTTGTGCAAGATTCTTTTGGTGTAGCATACAACACAAGACATTAATGAAATTAAAAAGAATATTTTTCATAAAATCTCGGGGTGTTACATTCTACCCCCCTTAAAATGAATTTCGCCCTCGAAATTCGTCGGAGTTATAAATGGTTTACTACTAGAAAGTTTCTTTAATAGAAACCCACAAAGTAAAAAGGAATACCAAAACCAATCTTTAAAAACAAAAGTATGAAACGTAACGGTTATCCAAATAAACTAATCACTGGGTTTCCACATAGGTGAAAATATGGATATGGAAGAGAAATCTAACTATCATGTTCTGATGGAGAGTGGTCGAGAACATGGATATGGAAAAGACAACAATCACAAATCCATAAATTTGTGACGATCTGAGGTACCATCTGATTCATCAGATATAAGAGCACTAGGACAACATTTTTGGTTTTCAAGATCGTTTCCCTAAAGTTGATGAAATTGGAATTAGAAGAAATAATTTCGTGATTTCGGTATAGTCTCACCGCTGGTCGTTCTTTGGAAAATTTCCACTTCATATCTTAAAGAAATGAAGTTGAATTTTTCATTCGTGATGTGTTAGCAGATCATGTAATAGAATGATGGGTCATTCCATTTGTCTCAAACAAAAGGTTAGAAAAGTTATCAAAAAATACATAAGTCCATCTATAGTGAGATTAATGATATATGGTTCCTAAAATGGACTTATACTTCATATATCATACTTCTTAATAGAATAAAACTAGTTTCTACTAAACATGGACTTCTTGTAGGCCAGTGGTAGGCGATAAAGGCCAGTCGCGCTTCGGTTGTGGGTTCAATTCCCACGGTCTTGTCCGACGCGATGGGTTGTCGCCCGTCCTGCAGGTTGTCCTTTTTCTAAAACTATATAATATCAAAAGTTCTATCCTTAAATAATAATAACTTATGTCCAACATAATCCATTCCAATCATTAGGCTTATCTAAAATACTTCGGTCCAAGCTCATAATATAAAGAAAATGATTACTTGAAATGTCATTAACCAAGCATGTGAATACCATCATTTATCCCCCATATATCTTGTTGGTCACATTCCAATCATGTGAATTCCTTAATCATGTATTCTCTTGAAAAATGAATACCCATTAAACCTTAGTGAAAACATGAATGTTTTCAAAAGTTAACTCTTTCCACATACCAAAATCCAAAAATTCTATATACTCAATCTATTACATAACCTTATCCTTATATCAGTCATGAGATCATGAATACTATCAAAAATTTAATTTTCTCCTTATCCCTTCATTATGCGCATATCATCTATATTCCAAAAATATCTGAATATCCTTCAATGGATACTGGTACCATTAATCATACACTTTCAAAACTCAAGGAAAGACAATAGTGTAACAATCCTTAGATGTCTCTTTATTCCATAATACCATGAGATTACTTATACAACATTACACTTGATAAACATGTAATCATTCCACTACCTTCTTAAACCATTTACTGAGCTTCAAAAATTCTTTCAACTCACATATCATTTGTAGTCTCTTCATCATCATCACCATAAATACTACTCATACGACCGTACTGATTCTCTTCATGAGACTTTCCCTTAGGGAATTGGTTTGCATAATGCCCGTACATTCCACATTTAAACCATTTAACCATTGTTGATGTCGTAGCAATACCATCATCCTCATCCATGGTGTTAACTGAACCTTTTCCTTTTCACTTACTGGCTTTGTTTCCTTCTTTTCCACACCCAAAGCATCTTCCAGTTCCCTTGAAACATTCTCCTCGATGCCTCTTCCCACATGATTTACATAGGGGAAATTGAACTTTCTTTTCTCTATGATCATCATGAAACTCCATTTTTCTCTTATTAGTCGAGTCAGGAAACTTACCAAATTTGAGTTTATTGATCATATTATGAGATTTTTGATTCAGCATAATAATGATGGTTGGACTTCCAAATCCCATTTCATTTGGTTTCTCATGAAGAATATCATTCCATTGTCCAAGATATCATCCATTATCATGAATCATCTTGTTTCCAGCCATTTTCTAAAACCTAAAAATAATAGTGTTAGAGGCAAAAATCATAATAAAGGGGGAGTAACTTAAATATCTAACATCTTAGGTTAAATTCTAAGATCGTTACCATAGTTCTAGGACTATATACTATACATATACTTATCCTCAGGGGAATCCCTAGACATACCTTAGAAATATCTCTAGGGATCTCACTAACATTTTCGCATCCTAGTTTCCAAAGGTTGACTAAACCTTTCCTATGATACCAACTATAGAGACCCGAAGCTTAACATACAAGGACATTACATTACTTTTTCGGAATACTTATTACATAACAAAAACACACACACAAGGACCGTAATAGTTTAGTGTCTTTGGAAACTCGGAACGTAATCTTCTAATCATGGTGAAAGATCTTCAACATCTCCCATAAAGATCTTCCCTTTTTTTTACCTAAAACCATTCTTTATATCCTAGGGAAAAGAAAACATAAAAGGGTGAGCTCAAATGCTCAGTAAGGGTAAACAAAATAAAAATCAATCACATCATATTCATATGAACATAACATTTTGGAAATCTTAACCTGCAAAAGAGATCATAATATCATAACATGGGATAAATAATAGTAGTGAAATGAAATCCCAATAATCATAACATAAAACATGAAACTTTGTGGAATACACAAATAATCATAGATAATCATTTCTTATTAGTCAAGACTCATTTCCAAGACTATCTTAGTGGACAAAGTCCATTTCTGAACCGAGTTCACTCCTCGTTTCAGTCCTGTTTCACTGAACCGGTATAACCTACCGTTCCAGCCATGTCTATCTCATGAGATATAAAATCTTTACCCAATTCATTGGAGGGAGATATAGGTCCCACCCATCTAATAATGATACCATTCTTATGTGTGCCACAAAATCATAAATCATACATCATTGCATAACCCATGTAATAAAAATGGGATTCTTAAACATCATGACATCATAAAAAAATTCATATAAGATAAAGGAATTCATAAAAATAATTCCATCACAACATAATCAAATCAATGTAATAATAGGGATAGAAACAGAACCCTATATTATCTTATATGGAAAATAATTTTGATAAAACACTTGAAATCCATTCTTGAGGAAAATATCCTTTCTACTTCAAAAAAAATTTCCATTATTAACACGTCATAAAATTTTAAACTAAAAGAATTTGATTAAAAATAAACTTGAAAACTTGTAAAGGAAGCTTATTGGAAATAATGTTTTAAAAATCCATTCATTCCGTATAAGTTAAAAAAAACATTCTTCTCGTACTTTTGTCGGAAAAGTCAAAAAGTACCTTGTACGAAAAATGAAAAAAGATTCTTTTCATATCTTTTACTAAAAACTCACTGAAGGGTAAAATAGGATTTAAACAATTGTAGGTTCATGGAAATAATATTACATATTTAGGAAACATAGATTTGGATTATAAAATACACCCCAATAAATACCAAAGTATAAAGAATCTCGAATAAAAATGAGATTGTGATATTTTCCCTTACCTTAGGTCTGATTTGATTCGTAAGTGTCCTAACCTCCAGTATAATTATTTAAATAATGTAATTGACTTATTCCATAATCATAATAATTGTTATGATATCATATATGGTTCACTTATGACTTTATATTACCCGTTCTTTTGTAAATTCCATGTTAAAGAGCGTTTTGGGTAAAATTGTTTCATTTGTTGTCCGTGTTTTGACTTGTAATTATTCATATGATTACATAGATCATAATTACTTAATTACAGAATATAAAACATGATTTATATATAATATATATCCATAATATACATATATATAATCAATCAGTAAATGGAAAGAATTACACCGTTCATGGAGACGGTAGGCCGTACGTACGCATGAACGCTGTTTTCGTTTCCTTATTGAGTTGAATGGAATTAAGTAGATAACATACATATATATAGACATAAATACAGTATCATTATTATGTCATATATTTCATGATTACTTATTATATATACTTTATAATCATTCATGAATGATTAACATGGAGAAGGAATCTCATCGCGTCGTGGAGACGGTAGTCCGTACGTACACACGAGCGATGATATCATTTTCATGATCGTGGAATTGTATTGAAGTGTATGTATACTATTTCAGAATCAATATCAATTTACAATAATCATATATAGTTATTATGTACACCATTATACCCATCCAAGTAAGGTGGTGGTGGAAAATAGATTACACCACGGCGTGGAGACGGTATTCCGTACGTACGCACGCGCAGTGATTTTGTTTTCCGTAGGATGGATAGATGGTGAAATAAGGTTGTTTCATACTTATAATAACATATCAGTATATGAGTGATACTAATGTTTTTACTTCATAATGAAACAACCTAAGAAGAAGATGTGGAAGAATAAATAAAGTTGAAAGAATCGGTAACAGACATTACCTCTTCTTTGAAGTACCTCTTTGAGATCTTCTTTTAGGGCACTAAAATTGGTCTTTTAGGAAGACCAGAACCTCTAGGATGTTTATATGGAACTGGAGAAGAGAATTTGGCAGGGGTTGGCCGAGATTGAAGGCTCAAAGTGGTGTGAGGAAGAGGGGGAGGAGGTGCCCTTTTATAAGGGAGGAGAGGGGTACATTTGGAATAACTAAAACTATTATTTTATTATAAAGTCAAATTCGGTTTTAAATAGCTAAAAATTGATTTATATCGAAGCTAAGGTGGGGATAGGTCGAAATCCTCTCATCCAATAGAATTTAGAAAAGTTTAGGTTCCTATTTTAACCTTATCATTTAGATTTAACATTAAGTTAAATAATTTTACTTTTACCATGTCTTCTTGTGTTCTTACACTATAAGGTTAATAAACTTACTATAACAAGACAAAAGAACCCCAAGTTGTTTATTATTAATATATATAACCCTATCTAAGTCATTTGGCAGAACCTTAGATTTTTAGGAATAAAATAACAATTAATAATATAATATTTGTTTTAAAAACTATTTTATGTCAATTTTGACACTATTTAGTAATTGATTTTTGTGAAACTTATAACAGAATGATTAGTTCGAAAAAAGTTAATTAAATCAATAATAACATGTCATATTAAACTATAAAATTAGTTGAATTCCTAAAAATTCTCAAATTACATTTATTTGGGTATTTATAATATCAATTATGTCAATATTTCATTAATAAGATAATTACTGTATCATCTTTGTGTCATAAATAAATTAAATTATTTAATGTCTAAAAATTACAAATAAAATACCATTATGTAGGAAATATTTTTATCTTTATAATGAGTATTTATAGTCGAATTTATCTTATGTATAACCCTATATTAAAAATGATTTACTTATTAAACTTTGATTTTAACTATTTTAACCCTTCTTTAAATAAATTAATAATAAATGTCCTAATCTAATCCAAGTGGGCCTAAATGATCATATTTTATTCCTAGGGTTGTTTTTGGTCGAATTACACTTATCCAATATAATTAGGACATGTGTTAGGGTAATAATAATAACATTTTTACCCTTAATTTCCCTATTTACTTTTAACGGTGGTAAAAAAAAGTAAAAAGTTACTATTCATCAAAAATTATTTTCATCTCATTGAACCAAAATTTACTAACTAACATCAACCGTGTCTCTCGGATTTTTGAAATTCCACTCACAGAAGCAGTAAAATTATATTTTATGAAAAATTCATTTTTTTTAACTACCACTTAGTGGTTTCACTATTCATCAAAAAATGGAAGTTTCCAGAAAAATACAAAAAATTAGGCCTAATCTATATTTGATATTATGAACTCAAAAATGATGTCTATTTTACCAAATTAAAAACATATCAGTTGCATTAATTAATTTAAAAATTAATTCCCATCGTCAAAACAAATAGCGTGTTCTTAAGAGATAATAACTATCAAAAGATTGACACTTGTTTATGTCCGGTTTAAATGTAGAATTACATCCAATGACCAACATTGTATTAAATTGTAAAAATATATTCGAAATATAATTTAAAACCACTCAAATTAATATTTTATCACTATTAATTATTTTGATTTAAAAAGTTGTTTTTAATTAAAATTTAGTAATTTTCACTATTCATCAGAATATGAAAGTTATCCGAAAAGTACCAAAATTTCACCTTAGGCTAAATTCGATACTTCGAATCCAAAAATGAAGTCCATTTTGAGAGATAAAATTTCTAAAATTTTAAAAGGTGGTTATTACTATTCATAACAGCTAGTTTTAATAATATTTTAATAGCATATCATTGTTTAGTGAAACTCGGTTTTGTGTACTACACACGCTATCGAGGAAGGTCGTGATTGCGTGTAATGTAAGGAAAGTCAAGGATGCGTGTTGTGCAAGCTTCTTTTGGTGTAGCGTACAACACAAGACATTAATGAAATTAAAAAGAATATTTTTCATAAAATCTCGGGGTGTTACATCAAGGCTTCAAGTGCAAGGAAATGGGGAATTATGCTAATAAATGCCCTAATCCAAGGGTTAGTGATGATCGACATGAGCAACCACTTAAGGAAAAGGAAAAAGGGAAGCCACATGCGATCACTATTGGAAATGTTGAATATGACAGCGATGTGGTGGAATGATTAAGTGTTTATGTAATGGGATTCCAAAATAATGTTGTATATAGTATCATGGAATATTAGAATATTTATGTATTGGTCTATTGTGGTTTTAAATAATTTAATTGTACCGGTAACCATGGAAAGTGATTGAGATATTTTTGGAAAAAAGATGATATGAGCATAATGAAGGGATAAGGAGAAAATGAAATGTTTTATAGTATTCATGGGCTCATGACTGATATAAGGTAATAGTTATATCATGGTTTGAGTATATAAAATTTTGGGGTTTTGGTATGTGGAAAGAGTTTAATTTTGACAACACTCATGTTTTCACTAAGATTCAGTGGGTATTCATTTTTAAGAGAATACATGATTAAGGCCTTCGAATGTTTGGAATGTGACCAACAAGACATATCTTATGATATATGGGGATCAATGATGGTATTAACATGCTTGTTAAATGAAATCTATGGTAATCGTTTTCACTATATTATGAGAGTGGACTACAGTATTATGGATAAGCCTAAAGATTGGAATAGATTATGTTGGACATAAGTTAGTATTTTTTAAGGATATAACTTTTTTCGATATTATTGATGGGATGTTATAGTAATGTAGTTTTAGAAAAAGGACAACCTGCAGGATGGGAGACAACCCATCGCGTCAGACAAGGCTGTGGGAATCGAACCCAAAACCAAAATGCGACTGGCTTTATCGTCTACCACTGTCCTACAGTAAGTCCTTGGTTAGTAGAAACTAGTTTTATTTTATTAAGCGGTATGATATATGAAGTATAAGATCATTTTTGGAATCGTATATGATTAACCTCACCATAGATGGACTTATGTATATTTGATAACTTTTGATAACCTTTTGTTTGAAACAGATGGAATGACCCATCATTCTATCACATGATCTGCTAACACATCACGAATAACAAATTCAACTTCATTTCTTTAAGGGATGAAGTAGAAATTGTTCAATTCATGAATAACAGTAAAATTGTACCAAAATCATGTAAGTATTTCTTTTAATTCATCAACTTTAGGGAAATGATCTTGAAAACCAAAAATGTTGTCCTAGTTCCCTTATATCCGATGAATCAGATGGTACCTTAGATCATCACAAATCTATGGCTTTGTGATTGTTGGATTTTTCATAGCCATGTTCTCTACCACCCTCCATCAGAACATGATGGTTAGGTTTCTCTTCCATATCCATATTTTCACTTATGTTCTCATATGTGGAAACCTAGTGATTAGTTAATTTGGGTAACCATTATGTTTCATACTTTAGTTTTTAAAGATTGGTTTTGGTATTCCTTTTTACGATGTGAGTTTCTATTAAAGAAACTTTCGAGTAGTAAACCATTTATAACCCTGACGAATTTCGAGGGCGAAATTCATTTTAAGGGGGGTATAATATAACACCTCGAGATTTTATGAAAAATATTCCTTTTAATTTTATTGATGTCTTGTGTTGTACGCTACAACAAAGGAGTCTTGAACAACATGCAACCCTAACTTGGCTGAATTACACGCAATCACGACCTTCCTCGATAGCGTGTGTTGTACGCAATACCGAGTTTCACTAAACAACGATATGCTATTAAAATATTATTAAAACTAGTCGTTATGAATAGTAATAACCAATTTTGAATTTTTTTTAAATTTCATCTTTCAAAATGGACTTCATTTTTGGATTCGGAATATCGAAATTAGCCTAGGGTGAAATTTTGGTATTTTTCTGAAAACTTTCAATTTTTGACGAATAGTGAAAACACTGGGTGACTATTTAAAAACCGACTTTTTATTTAAATAATTATTTATTTTATTTAAATTTATTTTAGGTCAAAATTGAAACATAATACCTATATAAGTTCAATGTTATTCATTAGAGTCATTTTATAATAATTTTATATATATAAAAATTTTATTGAACTTTTGACCGTATTTTACCCACCTCCTATGAGAATTTGCAAATTTACATAGAACTTAATTTTACCGCTTTTGTGAATGAAATTTCAAAAATCTGAGAGACACGGTTGATGTCAGTATGTAAAATGTGGTTCAATGAGATGAAAATAATTTTTGGTGAATAGTAACTTTTTACTTTTATTTACCACGGTTAAAAGTAAATAGGGTAATTAAAGGTAAAAATGATATTATTATTACCCTAACACATGTACTAATTCTATTTGATAAGTGTAATTCAACCAAAAACAACTTTAGTAATAAATTATGACCATTTAGGCCCACTTGGATTAGATTAGGACATTTATTATTAATTTATTTAAAGAAGGGTTAAAATAGTTAAAATCAAAGTTTAATAAGTATATCATTTTTAATATAGGGTTATACATAAGATAAATTAGACTATAAATATTTATTAGAAATATAAAAAAATTTCCTACCTAATGGTATTTTATTTTTAATTTTTAGACTTTAAATAATTTAATTTTTTTTGACACAATGATGATGCAGTAATTATATTATTAATGAAATATTGACATAATTAATGTTATAAATACACAAATAAATGTAATTTAAGACTTTTTATGAATACCAATAATTTTCTATGTTAATATGACATGTTAGTATTTATTTAATTAGCTTTTCTCGAACTAATCTTTCTGTTATGATTTTCACAAAAATCAATTACCAAATAGTGTCAAAATTGACATAAAATAGTTTGTAAAAAAATATTATATTATTAATTGTTATTTTATTCATAAAAATCTAAGGTTCAGCCAAATGAATTAGATAAGGTTATATATATTAATAATAAACAACTTGGGGTTCGTTTGGCTTGTTATAGTAAGTTTATTAAACTTATAGTGTAAGAAAACAAGAAGACACAGTTAAAGAAAAATTATTTAACTTAAAGTTAAATCTAAATGATACGGTTAAAATAGAAACCTAAACTTGTCTAAATTATATTGGATGAGATTATTTTGACCGATCCCAACATTATCTTATAAATAACTCAATTTGGAGCTATTAAAAACCGAATATGACTTTATAATCAAATAATAGTTTTAGTTATTCCAAAGGTGCCCCTCTCCTCCCTTATAAAAGGGCACCTACTCCCTCTCTTCCTCACACCACTTTGAGACTTCAAGCTCGGCCAAACCCTGCCAAATTCTCTTCTCCACTTCCCTAGAAACATCCTAGAGGTCCTGGTTCTCTTCAAAGACCAATCTTAGTGCCCTAAGAGGAGGTCTCAAAGAGGCACTTCATAGAAGAGGTAATGTCCGTTACCGATTCTTTCAACTTTATTTCTTATTACACATATTCTTATTTAGTTGTTTAATTATGAAGTAATAACATAAGTAGAACTAATATACTGATATTTTATTGTAATTATGAAACAAATCTATTTAACCATCTATCCATCCTACGGAAAATGAAATCACCGCGCTGCGTACGTACAGAATACCGTCTCCACGCCGTGGTGTAATCTATTTTCCACCACCACCTTACTTGGATGGGTATAATGGTGTAAATAATAACTATATATGATTATTGTAAATTGATATTGATTCTGAAATAGTAAACATACACTCCAATACAATTCCACGATCATGGGAATGATATCATCGCTCGTGCGTACGTACGGACTACCGTCTCCACGACGCGATGAGATTCATTCTTCATGTTAAAAATTCATGAATGATTATAAAGTATATATAATAAGTAATAATGAAATATATTACATAATAATGATACTGGATATATGTATGTCATCTAGTTAATTTCATTCAATTCAATAAGGAAACGAAAACAGCGTTCATGCGTACGTACGACCTACCGTCTCCATGAACGATGTATTTCTTTCCATTTATCGATCTATTATATATATGTATATTCTGAATATATATTATATATAAATCATGTTTTATATTCTGGAATTAAGTAATCATGATCTAATTAATCATATGAATAATTACAAGTCAAAACACGAATGACAAATGAAACGATTTTACCCAAAAACGCTCTTTAACATGGAATTTACAAAAAAAACGGGTAATATAAAGTCATAAGTGAACCATATATGATATCATAACAATGAATATGATTATTTAATAATACAATGACATTATTTAAATCATTATACAGGAGGTTCAGATACATACGAAGTATATCAGACATATGGTAAGGGATAATTTTTCAAATCTCATTTTTATCCGAGATTGCTTATTCGTAATTATTTACTAGGGATATTTCTATCATGTCCATGTTTTATAAAAGTGTTTTCATGTATGTTTAAAGTCTTTTTACCCATTTTTTACTTTTAATACATGGTATGTAAGTAATATTTATTTTATTTACGTTATGAGGTACTTTTTTTACTTTTCCGACAAAATTATGAGGAAGATGTCATTTTTAACTTATACGACATGGACGAATTTTTACGGTTTTATAAATCCTTATTTTCGTGAATATTCCTCCAAAATATTTCATGACTATTTTCAACAAAATCCTATTATTTTAAAATTTCATGACATTTTGTGAAAAGAAAATGATTTTGAATAAGAAAGGATATTTTCCTCAAGAATTCATTTCAAGTGTTTTATCAAAACCATTTTCCATCTAAGATGACATTATTTCATATGTGTATGTTTCATGTATAATGTCTGTATGATTTACATGGTTTCACTTTTCTTATTATGAAATGATATCCATTTCTTTTATATGGATTATGTGATAATGGGATGATTTTTATGAAACCCATTTTATTTGTTGGGTTATTATGAATGATGTATTATTATTTTGTGGCACAAGTAAGAATGATTTCATTATGAGATGGGTGGGACCTATATCTCCCTCCAATGCATTGGGTAAAGATTTATATCTCATGAGATACACATGGCTGGAATGGTAAGTTAATCTGGTTCAGAGTTACATGACTGAAACGAGGAGTGAACTCGATTCAAAAAGGGACTTTTTCCACTAAGATGGTCTTGGCAACAATGCCTTGGATACTATGGAAATCATGACATGTGCTGAATGGTTACCACAATTACATGTTTTATTACCATTATATTTTATCATGGTTGATGTTCTATTATGATATATGCCTTACGTACTTCCACGATTTATTTCTTTTCTCAAGATTTTGATGTTTAAATTTCATGTTCAAGTTTTTGCTTCCAAATGTTTATGGATTGTTTTATGTTATCTATGTTTTCTCTTACTGAGCATTTGAGCTCACCATTTTTATGTTTTATTTTCCCCAGGAAATAAAGAAAGGTTTTAGGTAAGGAAACAAAAAGGGGAATATTGTTATGGGAGTTGTTGAAGATATTTCAACATGATTAGAAGTTTATATTCCGAGTTTCCAAAGACACTAAACTATTACAGTCCTTGTGTGTCTGTTTTTGTTATGTATTAAGTATTATGCAAAAGTAATGTAATTTCCATGTACGTCAAGCTTCAGGTCTCTACACTAATGATTTTATATTAATAGTGGTAATCATTATATTAATGATCTATAGATTATATCATAATATAGAAAGGTTTGACATATATATTTATAATAAAAGTTTAATTTCAATATTCACCAAGAAAAAGTTGAATATTCTCTAGATAAGATGGTTGGATTTGATTAATGATTATGATTACTTAACACATTACCACCCTAAGAAAGTGAACAAGGTGGGCAATGATTTAATTCCAATGGATCATGCCAACTTATATATGGTAAGGATAAAAAATTATCCAATTTTTATTAATTTATAATGGATTTTTAAGAACTCGGATCTTCTTTTCAGGTACGTTCTTCCTTTTCTGGTTGTTTTTGAGGAAAAGAGGAAAATCTATAAATTTTCAAAGTACACGCCGTGTACTATGATGCTGTTGGAGGCCGTGTGCTGGCCGTGTGATGGCCACACACACGGCCATGTAGGGGTGACATGGAGGCCGCATAAAGAGGAGTATAGAAAAGGCGAGTACACACTATGTACTCTAAAATTACATGTCGTGTACTTTATTTTTTTTCACTAAATGCACCGGGGTTGCGTCTAATCGCCAGAATCGACTTCTTCGAGGTCATCTTCATTTGAGAGCACTGAGAAGTCACAGATCATTGACGAGTCCCCAAACCTCCATCCGTCCTCTAATTCAGACACCGGTGAGTGCGTTGGAATCGCAACGTTGAGTTATCTCTTATCCTAGAGCATCGTTTCCCAATTCATTCCCTTTTCCAAGTTATTTTGGGTTGAACGTTTTAGACGTTTTTGTAGAGCTTTGATGTTATAAGGATATTCAAGCCCCGTGGTTCAAGTATATCGATCTTTTAACATCAAGGTAAGTGGTTTGTGCCTTTCTGTAGAAAGTCTTTGAGTATTGTGTGAAAATTCCACCAATTCCCTTGAGAGGGGTATTGCGTGTTTAATGTTTTTCCCCTGTTGTTTGCCTACTTTGCGTGTATTCCTAAGTAGAGGTTATTGTTTGTGAATAGTGTAATTTTCTGTTCTTTGGACGTAATTTCCCATGCATGTTTTTCCTATTTATTACCGTTTGGTCTAGTTTTTCCTATTAGGCTATTGCCAGTTCCATTCCTAGTTTTTAGGATAGTGTGATTGTTGTTCTTTTATGCTGATATGCCTTATAATTCTAGCCAATTAGTTCTTGTGGCTTACTTGGGGCGATGTGCATGCTATACATGTTTAACTTGCACAGGGCCGTGAGAACCTAGTGTATTAGACCACAGGGAGAATGGATGTAAGGGATTCTCCAGAGTGTCTTTATAATACTATGTGAGACCATAGGGGGAATTGACATTGATTGATTCGTCAGAGTGTCTATAGTTCCTCGACGTGGGCCACAGGGGGAATGAGACGTTGAGTGCTTCCCAAAAGCGCCTTTAGTACGATACGAGACTATAGGGGGAATTGACGGAGAGTGCTTCCCCAGAGAGACTATTATTTAGTTAAACCAGAGGGGTGATACTGTGTGTGCCTCTTAGAGGGTTTCTAGTACTTGTTGGTTGAACCATATGGGTTAGGCTATGAGAAATACCCAGAGGGTTACCGATTTGTTCTACTTTCTTGAGTGGCTACTTACTTTTTTGTAAATTATATGCTAGAAACTGTGGATTGTTTGCTACTGAGTACCTTCTTGTTTGCTGCTTTCTGTACTTTTGCCTGCCACGTATTCACTGACTGTTAGGCACAGATCTTCAGGTGGTTACTTACTGGGATTTTTTCTCACACCCTGTTTGGGTCATGATTTTGGGCCCAAATAGATTATATTATTGAAGGTATAGATAAGGGAAAGTTCCCTTTGACTTCAGGTTCCTGATTGTTGTGGAGTTGGAGAGCATGAGACCAAGCTATGGCTTGCGATGCTGAGGAGTTTATCTGCTTTCTTTTGGGCTTTGGTTTAGCACTGTTGTTTTCTAACATTGTGACTTTTTTGGTTGTTTTCCTAGACATATATGTATCATGAATCATTTATATATATATATATATATATATATATTCTTCAGTTGTTTCCTTTATCAGTCTTCAACTGTTATTATTGTTTGGTATTTACTGCTTCCTCTTTTTTATGTATTTTTGTACTTTCAATGTGTACTCTACGAATGAGGGAATAGTTTCCCCATTATCACACCCAAGTTCCTCACTTCTAGTCAGTAGCCTCTGGTTTTTGGGGAAATGCGCTTGAGGTAATGTGACCAACTGGGTACAGGGTGCCTCTGGCTGGCTTCCGGAACTGGAATGTTACAGGATTGAACATAAAATCTAGAATGAAGGGGATAAATATTTTCTTTCTCAAATTAATATTGAACCATCCATCCATGTTAAGATTAATGTGGTTTAAATAGAGGATATAGAGTAGTAAAAGAATGTAAGAAGTGTTCAAGATTTGAACCTTGATTGTGATCAGATGATAATGTTTATGAACCAAGAATGTTCCCCATTAATATAAGTCATGAATAAGTATCCATTGGAATAATCTAATAGCTCATCATTTCCTAACAATATTGGAATTATGAATATGTATAAAGATTAAAAATAGTATTTTTGGTGGGAAAACTAGAGGAAATATATTTTAGAGTATGTATCTCAGTGATTTTCATGTATGAGTTAAGGCTGAGAGAAATAATTCCAAGGATATGTTATAACTATTACACATACCATAATGGAAGTGGGACAACATCGCCATGAATTTTGTCACTAGACTCCCCAGAACTTATAAAATCCATAATGATATTTGGGTTATAGTAAATCACCTTATGAATTCAACAAAATTTATTTCTATCATAGAATAATTATCTCTTGATAATATTTCTAGGATTAACCTAATGTAAGTGTTATGTTTTAATGGAGTACCACATTCTATTGTATCTGGTCAAGAATTGAGGGTTTTGTTGAAGTTCTTGAAAAGTCTTTAGTAGGATCTAGATACAGAGTTATGTTTTAGTACCTCCTACCATCCTCAGATAGATGTCCAGTCTAAGATAACCACTAAAACCCTCAGTTATATGTTAATATTTTGTTCTCTATATTCTAATGGTGTTTGGGATCAACAACTTCATCTAGTCAGGTTTTCTTACCATAATGGATTTCACTCAAGAATTCAGATATATCCTTTTGAATCTCCCCATGAAATTATGTTTAGAACCCCAATGTAATAATATGAAGTTTTAAATATATTGGGACTTGAGTTAGTTGTAGAATTGGATAAAAATTTTAGATCTATTAATAAGATCAATGGTATGATTGGAGTAAACATAATTGTTATAATGATAATCATATGTGATATCTGGAAATTGATGTTGGTGAGAAGGAATTTTTACGAATTTATACATGGAATAATGTTATGAGATTCATAAGTAAGGGAATGTGGATCCCTAGTTATATTTTCCTTTTCATGATTCTTGATTGAATTGGTACGGTTTCTTATCGCTTGGCACTCTCACCGAACCTATCTTAAGTCTATGATTTATTCTATGTATCTATTTTGATGAATTAAATATCAGATCCTTTATATGTACTGAAATCAGAGGTTATAAAATTAGATCATGATATTTCTTATGAATAAAATTCAGTATAAATCTTGAATCATAGAGATAAAGTTCTATGTAATAGGACTACTCATCGTTTAAATGTTCTTTGAAAGAATTATAAATTTAAGGAAACAAAATGGGAACCTAATGAGGTGATGAAGTAGGGATATCCTCATATTATTACATTATAGTGATTTTATTTATAGGGAGAAATACATTTTATTTGGGCTAGAATTTAACACTCCAAGATTATATATATATATATATCCTTTGAAATAAAATTGAGCAATTCAATAGCTTTATTTACACATAATCTAGAGTCTAAATTAACAGCGATATAATAATCATTGATAACCTAGCCATTGAATTTTAAGGTATGAATATTAATATCCACATAATGAAAAAAATGTATACATGTTTTAAATAATGGAATTTATTGAGTAATTCATAATACATAAGTACTCATTTTTTTAGTAAAGTCATTTTATGATTCAAATTTTTTTTTATTTAAAAATGGGTTTTATTAAACTTTTCATGTTGATGTTATAATTAACGTGTACCATTTTTAGAAATATTATTTTTAGGGTATAAATATCATTTTTTAAATCAGAATTTCAATATTATTATTGTGTGTATTTTTAGGATTTTTCCAAATAGATTAATTTTTTAGTGAATAGATAAAAATATCGATTATTATAAAAACTTTCATCTCCTTTAAAGTAAAAATACCATTATATTTTGAATTTGATATAAATTTAACATAGAAATACTTTAATTAATTATAATCTAATTAATTACATAGGAATCATAATTATAATTTATTTTTGGAATTAATTATTTTTTTGGGCATAAAAACACTTTTTTCTAAAAACGAATTTCATGCCTGTGATGTGTTTTTATCATAATAAATCATATTAATCTCAAATAATTAATTTTTTTTAATTAAATTTATTGATTATATATTCGATAATATATTTTATCATCCATTTTATGTTGTTTTACAGGACATGAAATGGAATTAAATTTGTTTTTAAGCTTAAAAATGCATTTTCTGAAAACTGGTTTCATTACTATTTGCATGATTTTTTAAAATTATATTCCACCAATTATAAAAATTAATTTTTTTTAAATGTATTAATAATTTTTAATAATAATAATTAATATAATTTAATATGGTCTACTTATTTTTTTTCATACTGAATAGTAAAAATAATACAATTTAGTTATCATGGTTATGGTTATAATGGGTTTAATAGGGGTTAAACAAAGATATAAGGGTATTAATTCCACCCAAACCTATCCATTTATTAATTTCTGAGGATATTTCAAACTTATATTATCCTAAATTTGAGTAATTTTCAATTTTTATGCAATTTACCATGAAATTTACCTTATATCATTGAAATCTTTTAAGAGATTTTGTGTGTTCCCCTCCCCTCACTTATAAAAGGGAACCACTTATCCTATATTAATAAAACCACTTTAGGATTATATATTAGAAAATAATTAATGAAAAAATTTCCTATATTCCTAAACTTAAACATATATCTTTTTTTTATCTCATAATACCAATCCTTCATGGCTTAAGGTGTAAAACATAAGAGGTCTCTCATAGAAGATGTAAAAATTTTAACTAAGATATTTTAATTTTATTTATTATTATATTTATTATAAACATGTTTAATCAATTATAAATGATTAAAAATGTATAATAGGTATAATGATATTTTATTATGATGATTTGAAAACCATTACCACCTCTGATCCATTAAATAATAGATGAAAGTATCGCTCATGCGTACGTGTGGGCCACCGCCTCCATGTAAATATAAAATTCATTTTCCACGTCCATATTTCATGATTTTTTTAATTATAGATTTATTATATATTTTTTATTTAATATTGATACTTGAATTTTTAATTATCATATACATTTATTTCTTTCCATCGATCTGAAAATGGAAACATCACTCAATCGTATGTACGTAATATCATCTCCACATAGTGACGTAATTCATTTTTCATCATTGCTTTATATGAATAGTTATAAAAATATTTGTAATGAATATATATCATATTTATATTATGTTTTAAATTTTTAACATTAAGGAACCATTATCAATGTGATAACACCATAACTTCCAAACCAAAACATACTTGAAAAACAAAGCAGTTGACAACTGAATTGATTATGATAATGAAAGATTTTTAATGAAAGGGTGATAATATGTTATATATAAACTATTTATGGTATCATAGGTATGAATATAGTTCTATTATATATTTATAACAAAATTAAATTTATTATATAGGAGGTTAGAGTTCGAATGAAGCAAGACATACTTGAGGTAAGGGTTCTTCGTCTTAATTTTATTTTGATGAGATATATTTGATGTTAGACACCTATACTAATTTTTGAGGGGTATCTACTTACAAAATGATATGTTTTATGATTAATATCATTATTTTCATGGTATTTAATGTTTTATTTTAAGTTATTTCTACCATGGTGGTTATTAATCAAATGTTACCAAAGCGATTAGGGTTTTAAGTAACAATCTAATTTTTACCAGTATTGTTTGTGGTTAAATTTTAGAATATGAAATTTTATGATCCCTATCACCCAATTTTTTTTTCATTTTATTATACTCAAGATTTTTATGGATATTAATTGTTTTATTTTCATTTTTATCTTTCTAATTGCTCAAGACACTGAATGTTTTTAAGGAAAACTGACATTATTTCTCCCTTCAGTCAGAAATCCTTTTTCTTTCCTATAAATGTTTCTTTAAATGTTTAAATGAAATTTTTTAATATTATAAACATATTTATTACAGTATTTATTATATTTTTTTTAATTTTTATGAAAATTCTTTAATTTAATATTTAAGTCATTTTCCAAACGAGGTACTTTTGACTTTTTTACCAAAAAAGTGAAAGGAATTTTTATTTTATTGTACGCCACATGAATGAATTTTACTATCATCACGACTTATATTTAAATTTAATATTACTTTAAAATTTTAAATGGTTATTTTAAAATAAATATAGATCTATATTATTTTAAAGATTTTTAGATTTTAATTTATGTTATTTAAAAATGAAAAGGGTATTTTCCCTAATAAATATTTTATTGATCTTTTAAAGGGATTTTAATCTATAAAAACATCATTTGAGGTTTCTTATGATTTACTGAGGATATGATTCAATATTACCATATTTATTATTTCTTTGAATGGTTTATGATTATGATTATTAAATGTTTACAATTCCCATATTCTTTCTATGGGCAATGAAATGATGAAATGATGAATTTTTTATGATATTATAGCACACATATGTATGGTTTTTATTATGTGATGGGTGGGACTGAAATTACATACACATAAAATGCATTGTGTAAAAATGTATATCTGATGAGATAATAAGGACTATAATGGGTACTAAACCTAGTCTATTAAGGGACGCTTTCCAATATGATAGTCTTAGGAGTTAACCTTGACTATGTAAATGGTGGAATGGAGAGTAAACGCAATCCACTATGATAGTCTTGGAAGTTATCCTTCAATAAGAAAATGATTTTATTTTCTTATGTGTATTCCCTAAAACTTATGCCTTATTCTTCTGCTATGTTGTTATGGATCATGATTTATTATTGATTATTTCAAACTCTAATGTATTATGTCATTTGTTTAAAAAAACCTTACACAATGTTTCATGATTAAATAACTTCAAATAATTGGATATGATTATTGTAAGTATTTATCATGTTCTAATACCATTATAGTTATCTTACAATCACTTATAATCATAGATTAATATATCTTATATTTACCCTTACTAAGAATTTGAGATCACCCTTTCTTATTCTGCCCTTCCCCACGTTATGAAGACAGGTTTCAGGTATAATATGTCTAAGAATGGTATTAGTTGTGAAGATATTAGTGGGAAATGATGTATATATTTTATGTACCTATTGTTTATATATCTATGTTTCCATAGACACTAAACCTTTTTGGTCCTCAAGAATTTTTTATATTAAAATTTATTTAATATTATTCTAAAATTATTTAATATTTATGTATATAATGTTTTGAAAATTATAGAGAGATGGAGGTGTGGGTTTGTTATTTGATATCCTCTATGATGTTTGTATTTATCATTGTTTAATATTTGTTCTTATCATTGGTTTTGCACATTTCTTATTTACTAACCCTTTATTTACTATGGTTATGGGAACCTGGGTATTTAAGTGGTATATAGGATTATTATAGAATATATAGTCACACACTACTATAGTCCCCTTTAGTTATTAATAGAACTAAATGGTGTGTTCCATTCTAATGAGATTGGGTGAAAGCTAGTCATATGGCTCATGTTAGGACACAACGTATATTGACAAGTTGGTTCGTGTTTAGTAAAGTATAAGAATATCTCACATTAGGACCTAGTATATATCCCATGACACATATTCGTTGATTGTTTAATCAACTTATAAGGATTTCCTCTTACTTCTTTAGATTTCCCTCTATGCTTGATATGTGTGGCACCATAGTTGGTTCCCCTCTACTCTTTCTATTTGTTTCATTAATGGTATGGAGCCCTATGATTGTTCACTTTATTTGTGTGTGTGTGTGGGATTTATTATATAGTTGTAATATATTTTAAAAATGGTATATTTTACAAAGTATTTTCTTTCTCTAAAGAAATTATTTTAAATTACTGATTTTTTAAATAAAATAAAAAGAATTTTTGAAAATGGTTTTAGAAATTTCCAGGTATATAAGTTTTGAACTAAAAACATATACTTAAATTATTTAGTTTTAAATAGAACTAAATGGAAATATATTTTAAAGTTTATACATGGAGTCTGGTTTCTCTTTGGAAAGCCTACTAATATTTAGATCATTCTCATTTATCATTTCAGTTTGAGTTTTTCATCCATCTATTTGATGATCTTAAGACCATTGATTTATCTGAGGTGAGTTGTTTATTTTATTGAATTCTTATTATGTATCATTTTAATTTATTTTTTAGTACATTCCTTTACTTTTCTTGAATTTATTTCGTGTATCAATTTATAATATTTACTTTGGCCAATCAACTTTTATAGCTTTCTATGGATGAAGGGTAGTGATATCTTCCAGTGGACAAAGAAAAGGCATATAGTTGTGGATTTTTATTAATATATGAATTACATGGTAGGGAGACCATGTGTGAGTGGAAGGATTATTTTTTAATTTTATTTACTAATTTAATGTTTTTTATACACATTTCTATGGGCATGGATGTCTGATATATAGATGGGAAATGAAATTTTTTTGTTAGTTTTTTTTATTTTAACTTTACTCTAATTCCAGGGAAAAATCATTCCCAAGTGGTGTTTCCTTGATTACCAAACACTTATAACTTCCCATGAGGATCTATAACACCCTTTGGGCCCTATCACGGGCTAGATCAGGGATCTGGTGGATGTGAATCTTGGGTTGGTTTATAAACAATTATATCAAAGAATCTACTTTTTTCTATAGTAAACTTGGACAATTAATGAGTATCACTTGTTTTATTTTAGGTCACATGGTAAAATTGAGTAGGAATTGGTTTTTGGGAATCATTTGGTTTTTCTTAAATGGGTTCCTGATCACCACCTACCCTGATGATGCTAGAGTCACTATGGGTTTTTGAGATTTGAACTTTGAGTTAAAAATTTAATTTTATTATTGTTGATTATTTATTGATCCTCATCAACATGAATGAGTTTATTTGGGAGTCATATTTGATATTGAGGATATAAATGGATGAAAAATTGATATGTTATGTTTTATTTCATGGAATAATTTATCGTGAATCAATTTAGTGCTTGATTCCAGATATTTCTTAGGAATTATTGCATTTTTGGCACTTCCCCCATTAGTAGTGTGTCCAATTCAATCATGGTTCCACATCTTGTATGATTTTGGTATTTTTACTTCCTTGGTTGTGGGTATAAAATTAAATAAGTCTTGTGACATGTTGATATGTGGTTTGTAATTTTTATGAGATTTGGGATTGTGTGCATTTTTGGAAAAATTATTAAGAAATTGAAATTGGTTGGTGAAATTAAGGAAACATTTAAAATGTAATGGTTATATAATAATGATATATATTTATTAAAGTGGTTTTAAAGGTGAATTTGGTAAAAATGTTTCAAAAATATTAAATATTATTTGAAAACCTTGATTTTTTTTAATTTTGAAATCAGATTTATAAATGTTTTGAAAGGTGAGTGTTTTTTAAATATTCTAAAAAGTAAGGGATTTTAAATATCTTTTTTTTTAATTTTGGGATCATAAAATTAATTATTTTAAAATAAAGTTTATTTTAAAAATAAGTTTATGAGAGTTCAAAAATTATTTTTTACAAAATTAATCTTTTTGAAATTGAGATTTGGGATGTTTTGTGTTTTTTTTTGTTTTATAATTTTGATATGTTCTCTTTTCTGATGGTAATTTTTGGTTGATAATTTGAGATATGAACTTGTTGCGTTCACATTTCATGTTATTTGGGTTCTTCCTCCACGAGAAATCGTGAAAGGGATGGATATATTGTTTCTAGGGAAGAGCCTTAGAGAGGTTATCTCTATCTCTTAGGTTTATTCCCTCTTAGTTAGTGGCCCTACCCAGACTAAAAATTGACTTGTAATGCTAGATTATTTTTCCCCAAAGCTTTGGTTATATATTTCTATAAATTTTTCCTCCCTCTTTTGTGTGATTATATATGTTCTTCATAGGTATCTTGGAAGAACCTCATTGAGCATTGTGGGAATTTGTGGAATTTATTCTTGGGATGGAATTGGGTTTTAGTGTTTTGGATTTGGTGTCATCCTTTGAGGTATTTTAATCAAATTTGTCTTTAAATGTTTTTATGCGGATACTTATGGGATGCAAGTTGTTTTGGAGTGTTTATAAGATTTTGTTAGTTTTCATGGTTTTTATTATAATATTTAGATCATGTTTCTTATGGTTTCAGTTTAGGGATTTTATCTTTTGAATGTGTTGGGGATGGTTGATTTTGGTTCAATTATTTGGTAACTAGGATAGATGACCTTCTTATAGTTGAAAAAATGGGAGTTCTAATTATTTTGTTATATTTTTTGGCGGTGTTCTAGATTTGAGGTCTTATTTTACACATTTGAGTATAGTGACCTTGGTCTAGGACCCATGTTTGTTTTTGGTTTCAAGAGTTCTTAGAGTTTTACCTCCTTGTGATTGGAATTTTCAATAGATGTTTTTAAATTTATCTATGTGTTTAGTGGAAGTGTTAATTTGTGGTGTTTTGTATTTTGGAGAGTGGTTGTTGATGAACCACTAGTTTATATAAAGTCTAAATAGTGGGGAGACCTTGGTTTATCTCAAAATTTGTTTGACCTTGAATCCTTACTTGACCATTAGGTTTCTCTTGGAGACGTTTGGTGTTACTTGAGAATGTGATCCACTAATTTTTAAGAATTATTCTAGTTAGTGTTTTCTATTAGTTTTCCATCCTATAGTAATAGATTTATGGGAGAAGAAAGATTTATGGTTGGGATAATTATCATACCCCAAATTTTATATAATGATTTATTTAATGTTATTTGATATTATTTTTCAGCGTCATGAGTTTTTGGGAGATTTTTTGACTGAAAATATTAAATTTTATAGATTTTAATGGGGCTTGATATTATCCAAAATGATTTAAAAATAGTACAAATGGTTCTATATCAAAACAATATTTTTTTCATAGTTATTTCATGGTTTATTAAACTATGTGGGATTATATTATCAACTATGTGATGCATTTCTGAGTGCCCAGTATAGGAGGGATTATTACAACAAAATTTATTAAACTGTGTGGGAAAATTATGTTCCACACCCAAACTTTAAAAATTTAATTTAATTATTTTTATTCATTAATTTTATTATTTATTTTTTTCTTCCTTTTATATCTCTATTTTCTTCCCCACACTCGTTATCAACCTTGTTACCCCCATCAACTTTGTCGACCTTCCTCATGCACCTCCATCCCCTGCTTGAGCTCCCTCTTCCTTTGTGAGATCCCCTTTTTGGTGACCCTCCACCATTGTGGCCTCTATCCCCTAGTCCCCTCCTCCTTTATCCTGAATTAAAAACTGAATCTGAACCCAAGGGTTCATGCACCCCCCATATCTTGGGTATCCTATTATATAGTGATTTCTCTTTGTTTTCCACATGATTCACAGTTTTCCATCTTAGGTGTGGTCTTCGATCCCAAATTCTATAATTTTCTTTTGTTTTTTAATCCCTCATAAATATGTTTTTTTGACCAAAACATAGGTCTAAGGATTGGCTAGATATTTATGGTTTCATCAAATAATTATGGATCATGGAAGCCTCTTCTTCTCTACTTAAGTGTCCTCCAATGAAGGCGAAACATTCCAGATTTCCTTGGCTTGGTTCTATTTGATTTGAGGTAGGTAAAACCATGTTTAGGATTTAAATTTAAGATCCATTTATTTATTAATGTTTATAATATTTAATTTAATCAATAAATCCAATGAATTATTGATGAATTGGATTTTATAATGGTTTTTGAGGTATTTTTATTTTTAAAGAATTCCATTACATGGAATTTCGAGTGAAACTTGAAAATCCACATTTTTTTGAAATGTTATTTTTTAACTAAATTAGTCTATTTAAAATTGATTTTAACCCCTTTAAGTATGAAAATAATTAAAAATATTTTTTTGGCCATTAATATACCTTAAGTGAAAACTGAATTGAATTTTTCAAAAAGGTGTTTTCAAATGTTCATTTTATAATTTTTTTAGAAATTAATTTGATATATATTTTTGAATAGATCTTTGAAATTCCAA
Source organism: Viscum album (assembly GCA_963277665.1). Taxonomy (NCBI): domain Eukaryota; kingdom Viridiplantae; phylum Streptophyta; class Magnoliopsida; order Santalales; family Viscaceae; genus Viscum; species Viscum album. The sequence goes on from OY728129.1 coordinate 1,585,156,077, forward strand.
ATATTAGAAAACTATTTCAAAAATCAATTTTGAAGAAAAATGGGAGTTTTATAAAATGTATTTTGATATATATATATATATATATATTTGATTATTCGGTATATATACCAACTTACACAGACACAGAGACATATTTATATGTAAAAATTCACATGTGAATGTGTAAATTTATGAAACAAGAAACATTTGTGTGTGTATATATATATATATGTAAATTTATATGAGTATAACTAGAAAATAGGGTTTTAAGGGATTGTAAAATGTATTTTGAAGGCCTGTTTGGAACCTTTAATATATTTTTTAAATGTGTGTGTGAGTGAAATATAATCTCAAACCATATTTGGATTTTCTGTTCATGGATTATGGACCCCAGTGAGTGAATTTTATTTCATATTGTATGATCGCTATGAAATAAAGTTTTTTTATTGAGATATATTTGTATGTGAGGGTGGGTTATTCGATATCCTCTATGATGTATTTATTTCTCATTAGGTACTATTTTTTCTTATCATCAACTGCAATCATTGCATGTTTAGTCACCATTACTATACTTTGGGCCTGGGAACCTAGGTAGCTAAGTGGGAGTCTATAATTATGTTACACTATATAGTCTCAGACTACTTTCATCCCCTCTAGTTAGTAATGTTGATAGATAGATTGTGAAATTTCGATGAGAGTGGTTTTTGATTAGTCGGATGGCTTTTATTAGTATAAAATGTATTCTCATAGGTTGGTATGTGTTCAATAAATTCTATGACTATGTCACTTTAGGAACTTGGGTAGATACCATGAATCCTATTCATTAATTGATATATTTATGTAGGGGTATTTTCTCTTTCTTCTTTTGATTCCCCTAAGTCTTTGAAATGCTTGGTACCTTGGTCGATTATCTATTACTACTTGTATTTGTTCCTTTGATGATATGGTTCCCTCTAATTGTTCCCTTTATTTTATTTATGAGAGTAGGTTTTACTATATAGCTATAGTGTCTTTTTAGAAAGAATTATCTTAACATGAATGGGTGTTTTTTAAATAAATGATTTCAAATGACTGATTTAATTTAAATAAAATAAAAGGAATGTTTAAAAAATAGTTTTGTAAATATTATGGTTTCTATGTTTTGAACTAAAACATATATTTAAATAATTTAGTTCAAAATATATCGAAATAGATATTTATTTTAATGTTTATACATGGGATATTACTTCACTTTGGCATGCCCATTAATATTTAACTATTGACTATCTATCGTTTCTGTTTCAGGTTTTTATCCATTATTTGGATACTCTTGATAGAATTTATCTATCTTAGGTTTTTTTCTTATTTTTTGCATTTAGCCTATGATTACATTTATTTTATTTTTTAACGACATTATTTTACTTTCCCAGAATATCTAGTGTGTGTCCTTTTATATTATTTACATTGTCCAAATAATATTTTACTATTTCTTACTTATGGAGGGTAGTGATACTTGATGGTGGTCAAAGAAAAGGTATACAGTGAAGGATTTTTGTGTTTATATGAATTGCAATGGTGTGAGAAAATGGGTTAGAGAAGGGATTTTTTGTTTTCTCTTATTTAACCATTTATAGTTTTTTTCATATTTTGTTTTTGAATGGATGTCTAATATAAACAGGGGTCATGATAGTTTTTTTAGTTTTTCTACTATTAATTTACAATAATTTTATGGGGAAATCATTCCCAAGTGGTGTTTCCTAAATTCATAGACACTTGTTCAAGATTGGGGGGATTGGGACCACCCTTCGGGCCCTTCTGGGGACTGTATTGGGCATTGAATGGATGAAAAAATTGGGTTGGTTCATGACATAGAAACTTCCGCATTTTAATTCAATGATCAGAATATCATAACCCTTACTGAGTCTACGAGTTATACCATGGATTAGGAAATTCACTTGGATAATTATCAAGCTTCCCACATAAGAGGAATTAAAGTATAAATGATACCTTAAGATAAATTTATTTTCCCTCTATTGAAATCTTTATTTTTTCTCAACAATTAGTTTCTTTATGCTCTTATTTTTCACACATAAAATGTATTCTTATTCGTTTGAGACATTTCATTGGGTAACCCTTCCTAAATTCTCAACCTATGGAAAGCTGAATCTTCTTTCCTCCACGCTCTTCATGAAATTCCATTTTTCTCTTATTTGTTTTATTCAGAAACTCACCAATGTGTAGGTTATTAATCATATATCTAGATAGCTGGTTAGGTATACTCACAAACTTTCACATTCCATCTCCCATTTAATTTGGTTGATAATATGTAAAATTACTACATTATCCATCCCATTTAGTGATAACATGATTCCTCCTTGTTCAAACCATTTAATAAAACCAAAATGTATAGTGTGAGCAGGAATAATTATTGTGAGGAATCTACAATCATGAAAAATCAATCATATGATGTCCAAATAATGACACTTTATTTTCAATATATGACACAACATGTTTAATATAGGTCATCCATGATCATTATTTATTGAAATCCTTCATAATGGTTCATAAAGAAATTATGAAATAACCAAATCTTATCCTCTAGGAGTGTCTATCTAGGTGAATATTCTTAGCTTGACTCATCATGCATAGATGATGACCAAGTTAATAGCCAATCCACCCCTTTCAGAGTTGTTACCCTAAGGTGAATTTATTCCACAACCACATCCACTTGACAGTATATGGAAAGAGATGTATTTTATGGGAAAAGGCCTTAATTTCTTTACTAAACTCAAGATATTCTTCAATAATTAGTATTTTCATAATGGTTCTCACTAAATTTTCTTCATCATTGATTCCTAGATTAACTAAAACTTTTTCTAATACCAACTGAGGAAACCCAATCATTTCATACAAAAGTATTACATAATTTTTGATGAGTATTAGTTATATACCATTATGAACCATGCCAATATCCTAAAGGTTTAGTGTCTTTAAAAACATGGATACAAAAAAATTGGTTCATAAAAAATATACTTCATCCCCCACTAATTTCTTCATGTCTAGTGTCTTTCTTAAGAATAACATACTTAAAATATTTCTTAATATCCTAGGGAATAGAATGTATAATAAATGGTGAAATTGGATTCCTAGTAAGGGTAAACATGGAAATTTTCATTCAATGATTATAAGTGAGAATAAGGATATGAGAACATGATCATAACATAATAAATTCACACCCAACAAATTCATAGGTCATAAATCATGATTTATCTATTAATGATTTATCATAACAAAATACATAAGTCATAGGAGTAAAAAATCATCAATAATCAATCATTAGACTTTAGAGTAAATCATAAACAAATGAATGTGGAATAAGCATAATATTAAGACATTGTGAACATATATAAATAGTAATAGGTTCACTCGTTAAGTTAATAAAATTAAATTAGGTCCTCATATAAAATTATAGAAATGAAAACAAACCCACATATAAAATTATTGACAAGGAAATAGGTCCACACATAATTCCATGAACATGAAATCAGGTTTCTAAATAACATATTTATCTCATGAATTAACCATTTATACCCAATTCATTGGATGACTATAATTGACCCACCCATCACATAACCTTAAACCAAAAATATGATTTTTTATCAAAAAACCATTTATCTTTTCATTATATTATAACCCATGTAAAAGAAATGTGTTTCAGAAAAATTTCACCTGAACTTAGTGAACACATAGAAAAGTAAGAGGTTTCATAGGATCATTTATAAAAATTTATCATCATTATAAATCATCTAGATAAAATATGTGTATGGTTTCATTGGATCATATCCTTAGTGAAATACATCTAACATCAGATGATGTCATTATAGATAAAAACATCCTTTAAAATCACTAGAATATTTCTTAAGGAAAATAAATTATTGTTTTGAAATAAATTATTTAATATTAAAAAATTTATAAAATATTAAGGAAAAAATTTTCTTTTAAAATAACCATGGAATTTTTGAAAGGAATATTCAAATAAAAATTAGTCATAATAGCTAAAAAATATTTTTGGGCAGTATACGTTTAAGCAAAGATTATGTTCACAACTTTGGGAAAATGTACCTCATTCGGATAAAGGCAAGAAGATTTTTTTTATTTTTTTTATAGAAATTCAAATATGTGTTAAAATTATTTTAATGAATAATTAGAGAATAATAAAATAATTATAGAAAACATTTAAAAGAATATATGGAAATTGAAGGAAAATATTCCTTACTAAAGAGGAAATAAATTTGGCTTTTCTTAAAACCATTTTCATAATCATTTTAAATACTAATGAGAGGAAAATGGCACCATTACATGAGAATCCCTTGAATAAATATAGAAGAATAAAATATATGGGTTTTAAAGGATAATAACCATATATGTTGAATCAACTGGAAACTAGCATAGACAATCCTGAAAAGAAATGAGATTGAAATATAAACCCTTACCACTTTGGAAATCTTGGAATCAAAACCTAATAAAATATAGATACTTATATATAGAATTATAAATTGTCATAATTTTCCTAAGAGTTATCATAAAATACATTCATGGGTAGTATATACACCATGTAAATGAAATAAGTGTTGAATATGACATATGCCTCATAGAAATAAAAGTGAAATGAGAAACCCTTACCAGTTTGGTATATTTAGAATAAAAAAATTTAGATAAAATATTTTTAATTGTAAATTTAACTAAAATTAATTTATTTGAATTAATAATATAAAGGGTAAAATTTATATCATATACACCTTATAAACATAAATAAATGCATAACATCAAACACGTCTCAATGAAACAATACTGAAATGAAAAACAATTAACTCAAGTCATGTCTTGCTTAGTACGCATTAAAATATCATATATAATAAATATATATTTATTATAAATATATTCCAAAATAATATTCATACATAAATTAATATGATCCATTTATTTATAATTGGTAATTATCCTTTTATTAACAATTTCTTCATTAAAATGAACATTTAGGTGAAAACCAGTATGTTTTCCATGCATATTTTGGTACAATGGTTTTGGTACTTTAACCTTGATCATGGTTTTATCATATCAAGAATATTAATCATGAAATAATTATAATATTTATTCATCACATTCAATTTTATAATCATTATTACAATGTTTTTATTAAAATTTAATTACATCACTTTGTGGAGATGATAATCCATACACATGCATGATGTTTCTACTTTTCAATTGATTGGATGAAATAAAGGGAAATAAAAATAAAAATATAAAGAATAATTTTGATATTTTTAAACATCATATATATTCATTAAACCTATCCTTATAATAGTCCATGTAAAGCATAAATGAAAAATGAATCACATCGTTTTTTGGAGGTGGTAGTCGATTGGTACAGACAAGTGACATTATCATTTTACAACAGATGGAAAGGTAAGAATGTATATAATATATTTTAATTAAATAATAATAATTATGTCATAAATATCATATATAAAAATTAAATCCACCATTAAAACCAACTATGAAGGCAGATGATGAAAAATAAATCATATCGCTACGTGGAGTTGATAGTCTACAAATACACATGAGGTGTACTTTCTTTTCCCATTTGATGTAAATGAGGGGAAAAATTGTTATCCTATAATAATGATAACATATTTTTATATTTATTATATTGGATTAATCATTTTAGTATTTATATAAAAAAATTATATGATGTAGAAGGAGAAATAAACATTGAAATAGTCACGTAAGATGATTACCTATTATTTGAGAGAACAACTTTTTCTTTCACCTTAAGCCTTATTAGGATGGTATTAGAGAAATAAAAAAATATATAGAAAATAGGTAAGTAATATAGGAAGATTTTGGGTATCTATTTTTTGAGATATACTACTAAAAGTTTATGAATAAGAGGGGAGAAGAGGTTCTCTTTTATAAGTGAGGGGAGAGACACATATGAAATTACATAAACTCGGTGTTTCATGTCAAGAAAAATATAAAACAATTTAATTTTATTTAAAGAGAAATAAATTCTAAAATATTGGGGTGTTATAGAAAGTATTCCTATTAGAGGTAAATGTGTATGATTTTACTAACCTTTGTATTAGAATAGTAGTTATGCCTGAATAACTGATAATGAAACATAAGGACAAAAATTCCAATACCATGATATCTCATCAACTATATCTTGAGAAGTAGAAATATAGTATTTAGAAAAATGATATTGTCACTAAATTATAACATTGTAAACATTAATATGGTACTTATCTATTGATATTTCCTTTAATATAATGAATTTCATTGATTGGTTTGTGAAGTTTGGGCTTCTATATAGATAATAAAGTATCAATTAATCTCATATAAAGATTATTACCTTATAGGTTCTCCTTATTCATATTATGAGATGAAAAATATAGATCAAAAACTCATGAAGAATTTGATAAAACTTCACTATGTAAATAAGAGTTTTGGGGAACTTGGTTATAAAACCCATGCAATGAAAAATAAGAAAGGAAAAGTTGTAAATCCCATGAATGTTTTATAAATGATACCCTTTTAATATCCTTCCATGAGACAAAAGTGTCATAGAATAAACCATCAGGGCCCTCTTAGTTAGAAATAAGATACGTGTGACACTATAATCCCACCACTAATAGGCTAGGGACTGGTTACTAGCACCGAGTAGACATATTACACACATGAGAGGGCTTATCCTAAAGCACCTATACATACACACACATCTCCACACAGTAGTATGATGCAGAAATGTAAAAAATTGATAATGTAACTTAATTAATAACATCTATTAAAATATTATAGTATGGAAAAGGAGTATTAAAATACAAAATGGATCAGTATAATCCTAACAAAACCATTCGAAAATACCAACATTCTAGAAAAAGGGGACTGCTATCAGAATGCAATTCCTGGATCCATTCATGGTTTTCCTAGCTTCACTAAGATCCACTAAGGAATCCATCAAATTTCCTATTATCTTAATAGGGTAAAACACATATGGGAATATCCCATGTTGTGGTGAGTATAAACATACCGATTGAGATGCTATAAACTCACAAAACAAACAGCTTCAAATAGGTAGTTAGCTCTAAATAAAATAACAAATGAGATTAAAAAAGATAACTAAAATAATATTAATAGAAGAATAAAAATCTAAAAGTGATGTATATCCTCACTCATAACCTATGGATTTTTCTCGAGTATCCCTGGAAACACTCATCCAAGATAACTCACTCACTAAGTCTCACTAATATGGATGACACACATCTGAGGGGTCATACTCATCAATCCTTTACATGTGGATATACGAACTGGAACTCATAATATATCAATACATTTATATGAGATCACACCTAGAGACAATGATAGATACCTTACTCTAAGTGTAATAGCCCACTAGTAAGGGGATCATATGCCCTTGAAGTTGGATAATGGATTCATGACCCTACCTAGGGAGGAATGATATAAATTATTACACTCCAGTCCTTATGGAGGGATACTTAAATATATCCATAATTAACCAGAAGAGATTATTGTTCATCATATTCTTAGAAAATGATGTCACACTATACCCTTATAGGGACGGATCAAGGGAATGTACACATACTGAAATGGTTTGAGGTAATACACCCATGCTAACCTTGAAGTTTTACTATGGTGAACAAGGTATCTATCATGTCTTGAAAGGAGTACACAATGTGTATTAGGGAGACATGAAATATCCCACTAATCCCAATGTAAGCCGTATCTGTGTCTACACCCATTTAATATTATTACGATTGTGTACTAGGATCATGTATGTCTACACTAGATATTTTTGTGTACTCTGTCTGTATCCATGTACATAATCAGTGTTCTGTGGATGACACATGCTGAGATTCCAACCTAGTGTTCACATGAAATGTAGGAAAAGTACATGGTTGTGTGATATTTTTATCAAACATAAAACCTATCACCTTATATATGAGACAAAAAGTGTGTGTTATTAATAACCACACACTGTGTAGTCACTAATTTTACATAAGATCAAGGATGTGACGTGTTATAATTTTTTTCCCCTTTCACTATTTCCACTGTGATTATCTCCTATAATTATTGAAAATAAAGTTGGAAATATGTAATGAACCAACTTAGGTTGATGGACCCATCGCCCATGTTGGCCTTCTACACAAATCAAAGTATTCTTTCGATCACTTTAGGATAGCAACAAGCACTGGGAATAACCAACTAGCACTTCAGAACGATTTTTCCACTAGTAAACTGAAATGACCCATCCATAAAATAACATGTCCACACTAATATCATCAAATTCAACAGAAGAAAAAAAAATATACCATAAAAAATGATATACATCAAATTCAAATAATTCTATAACAAGACATATAAATGGTATCTAAAAATAATCAACCCAAATTCAAAATAAATAGTACAATGCTAAGAGTGAATAATTACAACCCAATTGGTACAAGAGAAATGAATCCATATTATTCCAATCCTACAAGACCAATTCATCTCCAAAAAACACAAAAAACAGTAATAACCAAGATCCACCCTGGAACATAGTTCCCTATCCATTAACTATTTCCTACAAAATGAAATATACAAATGCCCAAAATGGGCCCAAGTAGGGTGTAAGGCATAGAGATCAATAAGATACCACCAGGAATCTATTTAAGGATATTACCCATAATACTAATAAACTAATTTTAAAACAACTTCAAAGCAAAAAAACTTGAAAACAAACCAATTTCATGTAAACCTTCAAAACATATTCTATTTTTTTCTTTCCAAAACAAAACAAGGTTATCAAAAAACATTTCCTAACATTGCTCATATAACTAAACATGGAAAAATGGAAACAAATTCTCAAACATAACCAAAATGAATAATAAATTTGATCTTAACATAGAAATCATATAAAGATATGAATAGAAAATAAATAAATGGGAATAATAAATCATCACATCAAATTGAAACTAATCTAATGCATAAAACATATAAATTACTCCAACATGAATAATGTTCACCTGGGGGATATAACCATCGGGCCTATCGTGAGTGTGTAAACAAGTATGTGAGATAGTTAAGTAATTGAATCTCTCTCAGTCTTCCTTGGGACCAACATTGAATATCACATGATCTTCATACACAAAGGCTCTCTTAGTTCCTTCGAAACTAAATTGGAGGATCACACGGTCCTCCCTATGATAGAACACATGAACACTATGAAAAATAAATATGTAATATCACATGGTCTTCCCTCTAAAGTCTCATATGTTCCATTGAATAAACCCCACATTCATGCCCTGGTTAACCCATGTGATACTCAATGAAAATACATCCACACACATTTACTGATATTAAGAAATCTATAACTAAATTCATGTCACAAGAAAAAAATTACCAATTTATAAAAACATCCATTTAAAAGGTAAAATAAATTCTAAAACTACATTATAAATCCATTTAAAATCACCAAACCACTTTGATCCATTTTATCAAACACTTGGTGGGCATATAAGACAAACCCATTTAGAAAACCCCATATTAAACACCCAAATTTTCACAATAATCAAAGAAACATATAAAACATGGAATAAACACCAATAATAAACCATTTATATGGAAATTTAATAAAAACCCAAAGTTTATTCATAATTGAATGGCATTCCATGCAAAATCTCCTTAAATAGAGACAACTCACTCATATTTATTCAAAATCTCAACACCTCTAATGAATACCACACAGATGTGGTATAACAAGGACTCACAAACCTAATTCACAAAAAATAAAACCAAAAAACTCCATTACAAACCCTATATTCGGCCAGTACCACCCCTAGGGTTCCATAACACCATAAAAATGGAAGAACAGGGCTTGGAAGGGGAAATATGGAAGGAATCAATGAGAAATTGACTTACCTCATTCCAAGACTCCATGATTCAAAGAGAAAATCCACAAAGGAAAGTGGTGTAGAGATCCATGACTAAGGAGGAGGGTTTAAATGCATGGGGGAAAAAGATCCCATAAACCTTAAAAAATCGATATAGACAAAAGGGTAAATTCACACTTTTAATGAGCATGGAAAGGTCACATGGTTTGTCTGGATGGTTAGGAAAACTATGTGACATCCATGGGGGAGCCGCTATCCACCCAAAATATTCCACACTGTTTTCTATGGCATGTCACATGGTTTGAAAAACCATAATCAAACAATATGATACTGAATTGTCAAACTATAGCACCCGACACATGGTAACTTCATGGTTTGGAAAAACTATTAACCCAAGAACGACTCCCTAAAAACTTCTAGTTTTGACCCCAGACACTTGGTAACTCCAAGAAAACACTCCAGGATAAATAAAGCTCAAAAATATTTGTACTAATGAACCAATAGGGGTAAAAAACTCCCCACCATGCCACTTTCCACCCCTAGAACGTCCTTAGGATATTCTAGAAGAAACTATGGGAGGCTAATGCTTCCTCAGCCAACTATCCTGCTCCCATGTCTCATTGATATCACTAACACACAAATAGAGCACATAGAACAATGAGATCACCTTCCCATTGAGAAATTTGTTTTGAACATACATGATACAAATAGGCTTCTTCAACATGGTGGAATCTGATTATAACTCAACATCATCACACTCCAGCACATGAGATGGGTATGGATGGTATCTCTTTATCTTAGAGACATAGATGACTTCAATTTTCAAGGTAAGATATAGAGGTAGCTTCAACTAGTGGGTGACCTTCCCAAGATGAACCATAACATGAAATAGCCTAAGATAACGTGATTCCAACTTCCCTTGCCTTCCCAAGAAACATCAACCCAACTAAACTAATTCCAAGAGAAACACATGATCACCAACATGAAAATCTAATGGATAAAAATTATGGTCTACATACAACTTATTGTGGCTATGAGTTGTTTCTATAAATTTTTGAATCAGTCACACTATCTCAGTTGTCTCCTAAACGAGGCTTAGTCCAATGAAGTGATGCTCACCTACCTCAGTCCAACACGACGAGGATTAGCATGAACACCTATATAATGCATCAAATGAGGAAATACTAATCAATAACTAATAACTATAATTATATATAGACTTGGACAACATCATGTTCCTTTCCTATGAACCATTAATGTCAAGAAAACACACTAAAAACATATCCTCAAGAGTATGGATGAACCACTTAGACTGGCCATCTGTTTGTGGGTGACACGTAGTGCACAACCTCAACTGGGTTCCCAAAGTCTTTTGGAGTCCATTATAAAAGAGTGGTGTAATACAGGAATCCCAATATGAAACTATAACTCAAGGCACTCCATGAATCTAAACAACCTCTCGAACACATATGAATCTGAGGTCCTCTACCTTCATGAACTCCATAATGGGTATAAAATTGGTTGATTTCATCAAATGATCGACAATCACCCATACAAAATCTTTCACACTCATTGTAAAAGGTATCCTTATTATGAAATCCAAATATATTTCTTCCCAATTCCATATTGGAAAGAGATTTGGTTGCAATAAATAGACTAATCTCTGATGCTTAGCTTTGATCCTCTGTCTGGTCAAGCATCTGGAAACAAAGTATGCCATGACATATCTCATATCAAGACACTAATTTTAGCCTCTCAAGGTATAAAACATTGTGGGATCCTAGGGGTGAACAACCCCACTAGAATGATATAATTCATGCATAACCTCCTACCCTAGGCTCAAAGAAATAACTAGACACTTCCAGAAAAGGATAGAAATATTGGGAGATGGAGACTAACCACCCGATGTCTCCCCACCATTTAGAACACCTCTAATATTCTATCACTTAGCATTGAAAACCTACTCAGTTTTAACACTCTAAATAATATAGGGAGTAAACTATACATTGGTCAAGAATACTAGACATTTATCCTCTTTTATATCCAATATCAGATCAGTAAACAAGCTCATCAGAACCCACTCATCAGCTGATTTCCAAAATTCCTATACTGAAATCTTCCAGCTCAAAGTTTCAGTGACCATGTTTCCCTTCCCATGTCTATACACAATATAGATATCAAAACTCTGAAGGTACTCCACCTAGTGTCTCTTTATAAGGTTTAGGTACTTATATGGGAATATATTCTTCAGGATATTATTATTAGAATACATTGTAAAATTCTCCTCGAAGAGGTAGTGTCTCCACGTCGTCAGTGAATGCATGAAGTCTACAAATTAAAGGTCATGGGTTGTTTAATTATGCTCATGAGGTCATAAAAACTATGAACATAGGCCACCACATGGGTATATTGAATAAAAAATTACCCAAACCCACATTGAAAGCATAAAAAACAATGCATTGGCTCTCCTAGGCTTAAGAATAATCAAGACAAGAGTATCTGTCAAATGGGTATGAAACTTCTCAAAACCACTTAGGCACTTACCACCCGACTAAAACATCACCCCTTTCATGGTAAAATTCATTAAGGGAGAAGATAGTCTTGAGAAGTACTGGTAGAAGTTCTTATAATACCCAGCTAAACCAAGAAAGTTATGAATATAGAACACATTCTTGGGATACTCCCAATACATAACTGCTCAAAATTTCTTTGGATCCATAGAAAATACTAACTGAAAAATTAAATGAACTAGAATATTCCCTTCCTGAATCCAAAACTAAAACCTGGGAAACCTATAATATAGATTATTATCCATCAAAACGCATAAAAAAACCTCCATATGGATCTCATTCTCCTCCTCTATCTTGGAACACACGAATATTTCAACTAAAAAAATGACAATGAAGGAGTCCACAATGAGAAAAAAGATTCGTTTCATTAGTACTGTGAAAATAAATAGAGATATTTTAGGCCCAAATGGCATAACCAAATAATCAAATTATCAATATCAACTTCTAAAGGAAGTATTTGGATCATCCTATTCCTAGAATCTCAACTGGGGTTACCCCGATCTTAAGTAGATTTTCAAAAACTAATGGGCCACTAGATATGGTTTAATAGATCATCAATTTTGGGAAACATGTGTTTATTATTTATTTCCACATGGTTAATATTATGGTAGTCTTTGAAAAGTTGGTGGCTACCATTCTTCTTATTTGAAAATAACACTGGAAAATCCCTTGATGAAACACTAGGGTGAATTAAACCCTTTCCTTAAATATCATATAGCTTAACTTTCAGCTCATTTAGCTCATCCAGATCCATTTGATAAGATGAAAAGTAAATCGGGCTCATTCTAGGGAGAAGATCGATGGTAAACATGACCTATGATAGGGTAAAAAATCATGATAAATTCTCTAGAAACATGTTTGGGTACCTATGTATGATAACTAGAATTCCACTCAAATAAAACTACTCAACAGCCTCAAGAAACAACCTAGAAAACTAGCCAGATATTAACCTCAACTCTAAAGCAACTGGTTCCACCCTCCCTAAACGTAAAATACACAAACCACAAATGATGTGATTACTTCCATCATGGGAATGTAACTGGACCTTAATGTGATAATATTAAACTATAACCTTGAGTATAATAAACTAATCCATGCTGATAATGATGTAAAAACATCCAGTTCCAAAATAAGGAAGTCCCAAATGACTTCTACACTAGCTACCACAACATGAAAGTAAAGAAAATTAAAACCTTTCTCCTTCTTCCTACCCAATAGTCTTAGTGGGTCCATGACATATAGAATAAAATCAATTTGAATTCTCAATGCATCAATCAATGTAAGTGAAATGACAGAATGAGATACACCTATGTCAAATAAAATCGATGCCATAGAAATAGAAATAAACACCATACCTTGAAAAATGGATGGTCGGAACTCTAAGTACTATATAATGACCTTAACTATATTTAGTAAACCTATATTAGAAATTCTCTATGTCTTCTTCCCCTTTTGAGAACCCCCATTACCTCAAGGAAGAGATCGTAGACCCTTGGAAGGCATTAACTGCACCTAAGTTCAATTCCAGAAAATAGAGACCACACCACTACCATACGTTGACAACTAATAAAAGAACTTGATATTCCCTGAATACCCAAATTAGAAGAATACCCTTATAGTCTTCAAGAAAATTAGCCTTTTCTATTCTGCCTTCCCACACTAAAAACATACAACTGTTATATTCCTCATAGGATCCACTGAAGTTGATCTTAAAGACTACTTGGCACCCTTTCCACTGCCTCTTTGAGACTCATCCCACATTCTATTATATCCAAAATAATAACTTTGGCAGGAACCCATTGAAATAAAATCACTAATACCTATATTTCTAGTTAAATATACCTCTTTTATCTCTTCATTTTAACCACCTATGTATAGGTTGGCATACATTGAATAATGATCATAGACCTAATCTCTATCCTCAAGACCATCTCAAATTGATAGGCCTTAGGGAAATAATCTGCGAGGAAATTTAATGAAACATAAACCAAATCAATAAACCTGGTAGCATAATCCATCATTAAACACTCAACCTACTCCATATTTAGAAACTCAGGAGCATTCACCACTCTCAAAGTCTACGGGTTTCACTAATAATTAAATAAAACTTTGAAATTGGACCATGTGAGATCCTCATGCTTTTATAAAAGCACCATCTACTCCCACCACTTCCTTCCGAAATCTTTAAGCATGTATGCATAAAATCACACAGTGGAGGTCTTATGGGTCTTCACGAATGTGAGAATCTTATTGATTTGGTCCAACCACTCCTCAGGCTCATTAGGTCCCTTATTTCCACATAACAATGGTAGATTGTTCCAAAAAAAATCTTGAGCATAGTTTGCATTTTATGTCTACTCATTACTACCCATTTGACCTAAGGTTTGGATCATAAAAATCACAGACTCCATCAAATATGGATCAACATGAGGGTTTTCCTACTGGGTATTCCAAACCATACCCTCTCTACTCATAGACATGGTTGTTCTAAGAGGAATTGTATACATGACACAAAGAAAAAGATTCATCGAGTGAAATTCAACATAAAATCACAACATAAGAACCAAAAGAAAACACCCCAATATGGTAATCATAATAAATGTCAACAAGGATAAAAAAATCATAAAATAAAACTATAACTGGGCTTAAAAAATATCCACAATCCATAACCACTGATGGAAACTCAAGCATTGACATGAAGAATAGATTTTCAGGAAATACCCCATTGATACCTCTCAATTTCTAAAGGTTGTAGCTCAATAATACCTATGAATCCCAAATAAAAAACCTCATCTAATACCATTTTGTAATGAACCAACCCGGGTGAACCTAACCCATCACCTGAGTTGGCTCTCTATATAACCAAAATCATGTCCCTCATCACCATATGATGGCAACAAGCACCAACCATAACCAACTAGCACTTAAGAATAGATTATTTATAGGTAAACAAGCATTAATAGTTCAAAAAATAGTATGGACACACCAATATCACCAGATTCAATTATATAAAAATAAAAAAGATAACATAAACAATGATATAAAAAAATTCAAATCATTCCATAATAAGACAAATACATGGTTTCTCAGAATAAACAACCCAAACTCAAAATAATGTGTAAAATTTTAACAAGGCCCAAGTATAACCCAATGGATATGTAAAACATAAAAACAGTTATTCCACATGAATCCTTCCTAGTGAGAAAAATTCTCATCCATAGAACCCCAAAAAATGATAATCAAGAAGGGCCACCCTGGAATATGGTTCCCTTTTCTTTACCTATTTATTGTAAGAAGAAATTCACAAATTCCAAAAAAAGTCCCAAGAAGTGTGTGAGGAACAAATCCCAGTATGACATCACCATGAATATATTTATTTATTTTATCCATGGAACCAGTAACCTAGTTTGAAAAAAAATTTAAAACTAAACCACTTGAAAACAAAACAATTTCAAGTAAACCATTAAAATCCCTTTGTTTTTTTTAAAAACAAAACATGGTTTTCTATGGAAATTTCCAAACATGGATCAAATAATTATACATGGGTACAAGGAACAACATGCTCAAACATAACCAAAAGGCATAATAAAGGTGAGTATAAGTTCAATATCATATAACCATATGAATGGAAAATAAATGAATGGGCATAATACATATCATCACATCAAATAGAACTAATATAATGTATAAATCATATAAATCAATCTGACATGATTAATTTTTACTTAGTGGATCTAACCATTGGTAATATCACGAGTGATGAAACACGTATGCTTCTATCAAAGAAATAGAATATATCTTGGTCTTACTTATCCTCCAACCTAGATTCTCATATGGTCCTCTTACCCAAAGTCTATCTTGGTACCTTGGAAAACAAATTGGTGGATCGCACACTCCTCCCTCCCATGGAACACATGAACAATTGGAAAAATCAACACGGAGGCTTCCAAATTCTTCCCTCTGAAGGCTCATATGGTCCCTCTAACAAACCCCTCTCTCATACCCTAGTTTTCTCATGTGCTACTCAATACTAAAAAATCTACACAAAATTTTCCATATACTTAAATCTATAACATAAGGCATTTAATTTGAAAACATGAACAATTAATAAAAAGACCCCCTTAAAAGGTAAAATCATTTCTAAAACCACTTTATAAATCCATTTAAAATAAAAAAACCTCTTTTATCCATTTTTTCAAATACTTGGTGGGAATACAAGCCACAACCATTTGGAAAACCCCAATTTAAACATCCCAATTTCTATAACAATCCATAAAACACAGAAAACATGAAATATAAACCAAGAATAAGTCATTTTATGGAAATTTAATAAAAAACAAAGGCTATTAATAATTTAAAGGTATTCCATGGAAACCCCCTTAAATAGAGACACCTACCTTAAATTCGGTCCAAATATCATATCCTCTAATGACGACCACAGAGATGAGGTAGAAAAAGGCCTCACACATCTAATCCATAGGCAATCAATCCAAAAACCCACAATAAAAATACTAAATTTAGGAAAACTACCCCTAGTGTTCCAAAAATAAATAAAAATGGACATAATGCTTGAGGTGGATAAAAAAAGAAGAAATCTTGGAGAAATCGACTTACCTAAAGCCAAAACACCAAAAAACAAGTGGAAATCCACCAAGGAAAGAGGGGAAGAGATCCATGATAAAGGAGGATGGATTCAACACAATGTGAAAGAAATAACCCCCCTTAAACATTAAGAAAATGACAAGGGAAAATAAGTAAATTTACACTTTTTAATGAGATGGACAGGGTAACAAGGTTTGGATGCATGGTTAAGAAAACCATGCACCAACCTTGAAGGTTCTATTGTCCACCCAAAATATGCTGAAAATTTTTATCCTGGGTGTTACATGGTTTGAAAAACCATGTGAAACCATATTATTAAAACTACAACACACCTCCTACAGTGACCGCATGATTTTGACAAACTGTGTGCTAACTGTTCACCCTAATGTGACTCCCCTAAACTCAAAGTTTTTACACCTAACACTCAAGAACTCAAACAATACACTAAAGGATAAAGAGAAATAAGAATTAGACATACCAGTGACCCAACAGGTGTCACACCATTATCAATGGATGGACTGAAGTAGTATTTTATTTATTCTTCACCAGATAATCAGATCACCATCGAATCTAATACTTAATTAATTATTCCACATTTAATAAATCACATTACCAATAAATATTTATTCTTAATCATATTTATATCATCAATATAACTCCTATTTCCTTCCATAATATCCATCATAGAACCCATAACTCTAATCTATAGATCCAATGATCGATCACACAATGAGTTTTAGTCTATGAAAATAGTCAAACCATTGATCAATGAAATAAAATAAATGAAATTCTCAAAGAAAGGATGGAGAAATCCATAATCCACAAAGGTGAGGAACCAATTAAAACTATTTAAGGCTTGGAAAACATTGTTTTTCTAAAATAGAGAATCAAAAAGTCAATAATTTTACAAAACCAATTTAACCATCAAATTCACAGTTCTAAAAATTGAAATAATCATTGGTTATTCTAAATAGATGGTTCACAAATTAATTATTAAAAGGGTTAATCAATGTTCATCATAGAAAATAATAGATGAGGAAATTAACCAAAAAAAATTAAAGTTGTACTTTAGGTTGGATTGATTGATGTTGAAGAACAATATCATGTTGACACTGCTAACGGGATATTGGAATTCCTTGATGGTCTATATAGATGGTGATTCTCGATCCATTGATCCCATGATCATTTTCAAAGAAAATACCTACATTGATATTGATCATCTATTTTAGATATCTCAGGGTTGTACAACTAACCCTTGAAATCTTTCATAATAGAGATTAAATAGAGGTTCTCAATAGGATTCTCATTAATAAGATTTTATAAAAGAATTTATTAGTTTATTTAATTCTTTTAATAAAACTGATCCACCAACGACTATATAGAGACCCAAATTATGATGAGTAATAACTCTATGTCACACCTAAGATAAACCACACATCCTAGAATCAATGATAGTAAGAGCTTTCACCACCAATAATTTATTCAGGATATATTCTAAAATTTCCAAAAAAAAACATTGTATATGTGTTATATTGTATTTATTATTTTTAATGTACCAATACCAAGCATCCATAGTGCCTAGAAGGCTATTCCATCTTTATGTATTACTATCAAAATATTTTTCAATATTTTCCAAAGTGTCAAGAAAAATGTTTAGAGTCATTTAAAAAACATTTATATGTATTTTAATAAATAGACATAAATTTTCTTCCCATGTAGACAATAAGGTCATTTGAAAAGTAACTGTATTGAATTGATGAAGAAGTGATTAGTTTCATCTAATTAATAAATATATTCATCATATTATGTTTTATCAAACTTCTCTGGTATTTAATAAATTTTTATTTTATTACATAAATAAAATAAGTGAGGTGTGTTATTCCAGAGCATACATTATAGTTTAACTATTATTTATATTAAGGGTTACCTATACATTTATCATAGTGTTCTATTGGACACAATGAGACATTATTATTTTATTAATTAATTTTTTATGGTATTTTACACTTAATTAACATCTCAATAATATCTAAATAATTGATATAAAAAAGGAGTATATAAAGGGATATTATAATGTCAGCCAATGAGATCACATAACTTCTGATTTCCAAAAATGAACCGATTCTTGTTTTTATTGAGTTTTCTAGAAACATTTATCTAAATTTATATTTAGACACAATGAGGAAATATTTCATTTATCTAATAATTTTTGTTATGTTTCTCAATATATTTCTATTAATATAGTTATACTACAATCACCCACCTAAAATTGACAATAATGATGAATATAAATTATAAGATTCATACTTAGTTGTGAAAAATATAAATCTCTATTAAGAATAAATAAAAAGGTTGTTTTCAAAAAAATATACCCAAAATATTATTTAGTCTCCTAACAACTAAAAATATCATAGTTATTATCAATATACAAACTGATTGAATTTAATAAAAATAAATATTTATTAATAATTGTATTTCACAATAATGGTTTAATTTATTGAGCTACATAACATGAAAATTTATAAAGTGAAGCTAGAGTTAAATCAATACACAATATATAATTCATTTATGATTTTTTTAATAATAAATGAATATAATGAATATAATTTGTAAAAGATAAAAGATACTCCAAGATGGTTTTTCTTAGATCATATTAATTAATTATTCATTGATTATTAAAGTTATATTTTTTTACTAAACTCACATTACATTTTCACATCAGAGAGATAGTGATAGTATAAGGTATATCAGTGAAGTGGCTTATTTTAACACCCATATTTTTTTTATGAATTAATATTTTTAAAAATATTAATTTATTTGGTGGATTAAATTACATGTAACAAAAAGATAATATTGATCTATAAACAACACTATGTTAAGAATGTGCTATACACAACACTGGTTTAGATTGCGTTACACGCAACATTGAGTTTTGACAAAAACATGATATATTATTAATACGATCATCATAACCTAGCCATTAAGCATAATGATATGTATAATAGTAAATAGCTTTTAAATAATAAGAATAAGGGTTTTATATAAACAAACCGTATTTATAATAGATCATGTAATTTTTCGGTAATATATTTATATGTTTCAAAAATTCTATTTTCCCAAAAACATTTATTTTTATGTCTTTTTGTGAGTAATGAAAAATTAAAAAATTTAAACTTTTATAAAATTAATCTTATAAAATAAACATCATTTTTGAATTTTTAATGTCAAAATTTTCTTAGGGTGTATTTGTTTTTGAAATGTTTCTTGTTTTTATGAATTGTGGGAAATAATGAATTTTAAACTACCTTTTCGCTTAATTTTTATATAAATTTAAATTATATTTTTAATTGGATTAAAAGTATAATTAGTTATATTATACATATATTAATATAATTTATTTCATTATAATCAATTTAATATTGAAATTGAATATAAAAACTTTGTAAACCTTTGATCATTGTTTCTTTAAAAAACCTACTTTCTCATTGTTTCTATGGGATTGATTTTAAATTAAAATTTTATACTCTTACAAATGTAATTTGGAATAATTTATTCCATATTTTGAATCATAATAATTAATAATATATAATAAGTTCAACATATTTTTTTATCATAATTATTAGTTAAAACAGTTAAAAATAATTAATGTGATTAAGGTTAAAACAAGGTTTTTGCGTATTACAAGTGTTTATATTAAAATTAATTTTACACACATGTAGGATTTTTATTCAATAAATTGGAATTAATATTTAAAATTATTGGGTATAAATTATCTAATAAATCTATTTTTAATTATATTATTAAATAATAAATTACCTAGGTAAGTAAAAAGATAAAAGTTACCTTGGTAAAAACTATAAAGATAAAATTGAGTAATCTTAATAAATATGGGATAACTTGAAAAAAATTTATTTATTCTTTGTTTTAGATATATATATATATATATATATATATATATATATATATTAATCCCTAACCTCCATTATTGTAATTTTTTTTGGCACATGTGGTAAGGGAGACCTCCCAATAGTGAATACTTTTGGGTATTTACAAGAATTCCACTCCTCAATTATAAAAGGGAACTCACACTCTCCATCATTCACACCTCTAAAGGAATTTTCTCAACCAAAACCTTCCAAAATTACTTCTAGAATTCCATAAAATAATAATATAAGCCTTATATTGGTAATAAATCCATCCAAGTAAGGCGTTTAGTGGAAACCTAAGGAGGATACCTGGAGAATAGGTAACCTTCATCAATGAATTTTTTTTGTTTTATTTCTTCCTCAAACCCCTAAAATTATTTTTATATCATTATTATATAACAAAAAAACTATCTTAAATATAATTATATGTCTTTATTATAAGTTAATAACCTTAATTAATCTCCACTTTCATAAAATGAGTTATGGAATCATCCTTTATGTGTAAGGAGGACTATCGCCTCATGAACAGATGTCATTCATTTTTCCATTATCACCTATAAAGGATAGCCATAATTATAGAAATATTGTTTATATATTATACTAATTTTTTATGATGTTATTATGATTTTTTATTTGTGATATCACATATAACTTCATCTTTTCCATTTTCTGAGAATAAGACAATGTCATTCGTGTGTACGACGGATTACCGCCTCATGAAGCAAAGTGATTAATTCACGCTATACATGGAATGTAATAATGATGTTTTTAATACAAATATGTGATATATATGAAATAAAAATAATTTTTTATTGATATTATATCATAAAATTTTCTTTTATTCAATTCAATGAGAAAATGAAAACGACGTTCATGCATGCATACGACCTACCGTCTCCATTAACTGTGTATTTCATTTCCTATTTTAATAATATATAGATTATGATAAATACATATAAAATGAATATATATGATAATTATTTCATTTATATTATTATTTATATGATTAAATCATGATTAATTTAAGATAATAAAAATATAACAAATCAAAACGTATACAAAAAACAAAGCAGTTATTACCCAAAACATGACTTTAACAAGTTTTTTTAAGAAAAGGGTAATAAAAGGTCATAAGAAAACCATAAATGGTAAGATATAAATGAATATGGTTAGGTAAATATATATATATATATAATAAACTTATATTTATTATATATGAGGTTTGAATGTGTATGAATGATGTCAAGACTTAAGGTAAGGGATTTCCATTTCACTTTTACTTTATGTGAGACAAATGTCATATTCACCACATGTTTCTTTTATGTGGTGTATATAATTTCCATGAATGTATATTATGATTCTTATAATAAAAATATTTGGGTTTAAATATCCCTTTAATTATCTATCTTTAATGGGGTTTACAATTCAAAAGATAACAAATCGATAAAGGGCTTTTGTCTCAATATGCCTTCTTTGAAACATACGTTATCTTATGGACCTATATTATTTCATGAGGTGTTTACACAGACCCTTTGACATGTAATATCATGAATTTATTCAACTTAATGATATTTCAAGTTACATTTTATGTTATTCCTCCATGGTACATATGATCCAATGTTACCAAAGTGGTAAAGTTGTTATGTTATAATCCCATCATTTATCAGGATTATTTATGATTAAGTATATAATGTTGAAATATAAGGATATACCTATCAAGAATTATCATTAATTTTAATATCATTGGTTTATTCCTGATATATTCAAGTAATGGAACCATTTTTCCATTATTTGGTACGTAATGTAATTAATAAAATGATTTTATGAAAATCAATCTTTTTTCTCTATTCGGTGAGAAATTTATTTTATTTCAAAAACCTATTTTTGAAACATGTTTTAATTTTTTTTATTAATATATTATTATTTGTAAAACAAAATTTTTCCATTATTAAATTTTTACCAATTTTTTTAAAGGAATTTTCATTTCATTTTCAAAAACAATGCCCATTTGGATTTTATTGTAAATGTGAAAGGAATATTTGTTGTAACATATATTGAATGAACCTAATTTTATGAATTCATAACCAATAATTTCATAGATTATTACTTTATAATATTTCATTTTTTTAAATTATTTTTGTTCTAAAAAAGCATTTCCCAAAGAAAAAAGTATATTTTTATAAATAAATTTTTTAAATGTTCCTTTAAAATTACTTTCCATCAAATATGACATCTGTTGGTGTTACATATTACTTAGCAGGGATATGATCCATGTATACTATTAATATTATTTTTGTAAATATATTATGTTCTAATGAAATGATGTTTATGAATCCAGATATTTTCATGGGATATTTTATGATGAATCGGTTATGAAACATGTCTCTTTTCCATTGGTTAGGATATGATGAAATGTTTATGATACCTATTTCATTTCATGGGTTATGATATGATGAATGTTTATGATCTTATAGAAAAAAGTGTCTTCATTATTATATGGTTGGGAACTATATCTCCCTCCAATTCATTGATTAAATATTTATATATATCTCATGAGATAGACATGGCTGGAATGGGGAGTGAACCCAGTATAGTAAGACATGGATAGAATAGTGAGTGAACCCGGTACCGTCAGATAGAATTGGAACAAGGAGTGAAATCAGTACATTAAAGGAATTTAAAAACTATTATGGCATTGGTAGTGAGACTTAAATAATATGGAAATGTTTTTCTATGATTATGTGTATGCCAAAAATTCCAGGCCTTATGATAATTTTATACTCTCATGGATCATGTTATTTTATTTCCTTATGATTAATTTCTTAAGAATTACTAATATTTATTCCATGATTAAAAATTGTGATCCTTGATATGCAGGGTATGATTTTCAAATGTTATGATCATGTTCTCATAAACTTATTTTAATGTTATTCTTATATATCCCTCTTTTTTACCCTTACCGAGAATATGAGCTCACCCATTCTTATATTTCCTTTCCCCATGTTATGAAAAAATTTCTTATGTATGAAATATCTAATAAGGGACCTATTTTTTAAGAACATAGTGGGAGATGACACAAATATATTATGGACTAGTGTTTATGTTTCCATGTTACCAAATAAACTAAACTATTATGGTCTATAAGTGTTTTTATGTAATTTAATGAATATTCATAAAAATGATGTAATATCAATGTATGTTAAGCTAGGGTCAATATAGTTGGTATCATAGGAGAGTTTTAGTTAACCTTTGGAAACTCGGATTAGAAATGATTAGTGAGATATCTAAGGACATGTGTAAGGATAAGTCGATGAATGATTCAAAGTATAGGAAAACATCTTGGATTTTTTCTAAAGGATATAATGACTGATTTCCATGCAATTTCATCCATGTATTGATAATATAAGTTGATATAGATTTGGAATAGATTAAAATAGGGGTAAAAACACTGAAAACGTATATTTAGATTGATTCAATTAGGAAATTGTGTATGATAACGCGCCTTACTGCACACTTAGTTTGACACTCCCATAGGATATTCTTAGGTTATTCAAAAATTCTTTATAAACCATCATGAATGATTTAAATAAAAGTTTTCTATGAATGACCTAGGATAATACCAACGTGTCATAAATTAAAGAAGAATGTGTCATGATTTATATATCATATTATAATTTTTTAATGATTATGTTGTTCCCCAATATGATTATTGTTTCCAAATCTATTATTTTTTGTTTTATTCAATGGCTAGAACCTGAACGAACTACATTAATGATAATTGAGAAAAAAAATGATATGATTAGTCCAGAACCATGGTTTCATCAGGTTCCTTGTTGTACATGGTTGGATTCTTTTTCCCCTCTTACTAGAGACAAAAATGACCCCTTCAACCATTAAGGATTCCACCAATTTTACTTCTGTTCTATTTCTCTTTTCCTTACCTGATGATCTTGTAACTATTTTTTTGGATTGTTCAGGTAATATTTTCTAGGTCATTCTTTTACCCCTTTTGAGGACTAGGAAGTTCCCAAAAAGAATAATTCGTTGCTTCCCCCTTCCTCAAACAATACCCTACCATTCTGGTCCCTTGAGAGTCTTGATCATAATCCATCATTGTTTTGGAGTCCACTTATTTATCATTTGTCTTGTTAGCTTCGGAATACCTTGACCCAACATGTTTCTACATCCATATAGGAATGTATGTTTTCCATCCTTCCAGATCCACATTCTTCTTTCCATTTCCAAAAAATGTGTAGAAATGATTTTAGAAATTAATTGACTTTGGTGATTTTCTATGATTAACCAACCCTTGATTCAGATACAAATAAATATTCAGATTAGTAGTATCATGTTTCTCTGCAAGTATCCTTTCATCAAGAAGGGTTCTAACACCACTGGTAGCAGTATATTTCTTAGACACTTTTCCATTACCCAGACCACCATCCTTGACTATATCAGCAAAGGAAGGGACCGTAATGGTGCCGACCTTTCTTGGGGATAGTTTGGTCATATTAGAAACTCCCAAATAATATTTCAACAGTGTAATAATATCCTTAAATCGTGGTTCAGGAATAAAAACCTTTGGATTGACCATAAGAGGATCCAGAATTAGTGCACTATTGGGGTCTGAAGCACCAGTAGAAGGATCAGTGGGAGTTGAGTCAGAAGACGGTTTGAGGGTAACCACCCATGAGGGTGCCTCCATCAATAGGATAGAGAAGAATGGCCCAAAATACTATATGTAAAATAAAAAAGTATCCAAGACTCAAAGAACACCTTTGGATTCCAACAAAATTCATCTCCAATATAAATCCATAACCAATTAATCAGTGGTTTCGAAACATCAAACTCAAAGCATAACTATGACGAAATAGGGAGGAAAATGAATTTGTTCTACTATCTGAACATAAGAACTAGCTTACCATGTTTTCCAATATATGAATTATCAATGGATTTTAAAAAGGAATAGGAAGTTTAGGGAGACTTACAAATATCATTGTTGATGGAGTATCCCACTTCAAGGGGAAATCGCAAGACCATCGTAAGAGAAAGAAACAACATATGTTACAATAACGAGGAGCTCTAGACCAAGCTGTAATCAAATCCTCCTATGATGAGAACTGAATCATGATATTGTTCTTTTCAAGAAGGAAAATCGTCACCAAATATTTCAAACCCCAAGAAATAAACACAAATTTGTTGAAAAAAATCCATCGATGGTTGATATCGAATAAAATAACCCACCAAGGTCAGATTACACAGGGACGAGGCCTATGTGAATTCCACAGTCGAGATTTAATGTTTATGAGAGATGGTGAATAGGTCAACAAATTTAGGTAAAAGTTCATTTTTTGGTACGGGAAGGAGGATTCCGACATTGGAAAATAGGATGAAATGAGGGAGGTGGGCTCTGACGGAAGGATAAAGGAGCCCCCCTCGGACGGGGGAGGGATGGCAGTAAACAACATCACCACTTAGGGAATCACCTAGATCTTTTAAGTGGGAGATAGTGGGCCTCCATGGTCCTATAAAAAAGTAAATTTTCATCCAAATTCATGTAAATTAATTCCATCACAATGTGGTTGGATTTAAATATAAAATAATCATTATTTTAATCACTCAAACCCACCTCTCCTCATGTATAAATACAACCCTTCACCACCCCATTTCAACTCACAAGCCATGTATGTACTGAAACATCATCCCAACAATCTCCTCCTAATAATCCCTATTTCCAAGTGCTATTGGTCTCACCCAAATACAAAATTCAAGGTCCTCAAGGGGTCCTCCAAGGAGGGGATATTCAAGAGGAATTTTTCTTAAAACACACATCTTATTTTCTTTCATTATTATATTTTCTCCTCACCTCCTTCATCAATCAATTCACAATTACGATAGAATCATGTATATACTATAGTGTTAATTTTTTAATGGAATATCTCATATCCATTTTATTTATCATCTCCTTTTATTCAAATAAATGAAACTATTGTCCAAATTATGTCGATTAACCGTCTCCGAGAATAATGATTTTTTTTATTCCATTACCAAATTCAAGGCTAGTAAAAAAAATGAAATCCTAGTAAAATCAGACTGAATTAGGTATATTATAACCTATTTCATTTTTTGGAACTAATATAAACACACAGTATTAAATAAGATGAAACTAGTTTGCGATGTTTGGAAAAACCACAAAATAAACTAAACCTTTATCATTAAAGTTTTATCTAATAAATCATCATTATGTAAAAAATAAAAAATGATATATGGTACCATTAATAGTTCTATAATATCATTAATACTATTTTCATTTTACCTCTAGAGTTTTAATCCCATTTTAAAAGAACATCCATAAATATACACAAATGAATTGATCGTGAATCCATGAGACAATCGCCCCAGAAACCATGAAAATATTAAAATATTATTAATTAATGGTTCATAATATATTATAAAATCATTATATAATCTATTATAAATATTAATCTATTTCTTAAATGAGTTAATAACATTCTTTAAACTCTTATAAAAGAGGTTTGAGCACTTTTGAAGGAAGTCAAATGTGAGGTAAGATAATTATTAACCAAATTTTCATTCTTTAGGTTAAAGTTTACCTTCTTTGATAATTTATTCATAAGATTATGTGTAAAATTAATTCTTATTATATTATATTGTATTTTCAATTGTTTTATGGTATTTATAGAAATTATACATAGTCTATTCGTTTTTATTTATTCATACTTCAAAGATACGATATTTGTAGGGGTCTTTCTTTTAAAATTCCTCTTTTAAAATTCCTTTTAAAAAATAATGCTTTGATTATATATATGGAATTAATATTATTTTCATATTTTATGTCTCTTTAATATCATGAAACATAACTTCCATGTTTATATGGTTACTGTTGGTAAAACATCTCTTAAGGTAACATTGAATCATTTTTGGGTTGGTTGTGTTTGTCGACAAATATGGTTTCTATGGTGAGTTGTCATGTTCTAGAGATGTTATTGAAAATATACATTGAAAAAGAACCATGAAAAATGAATGAATGATTTGGAGGTAGTAGAAAAATAATAGATACAATGTGGAGCCATTTTCCAGTGTTTGCCAAATTTCTGGGCCTCAAAATAGGCAGATGGAGAAAAGTGTTTTTGGAAAAGGGAATTGCATGAAAGTGTCTTGAAGGCTGGGAAAGTTGTGCACCATATGTTTTTTAAGATCAGAACATCAAAATATGGAAAATAAAATAAGGGTATGTAACTTTTTTTGTTGGTCATGCAGGGTGACTAGGGCAACATAGGATTGGGTGAATGGACTAGCATGCCTAGAGGAAAGTTGTGCACAACGCTTAGGGTGAACAAAATACCTATAAATAGATGGACACACATCCTCATTTTTTTCAAAGATCAAAAATTGTAGAAAATTAGAGCACCGATTGTGCAAGTGGTTTGGGTGAACAAGTATAAAATTACATAGAAGTTTCCCGCCAGTTGGTAGTTGTGATCTAATATTGGTTTTGTTGTAAAAGGTTGTGAGTCACCCAAGTTTCGAGTTTAATAAGGTAGTGTCGTGAAAGTGGTTAGGTGAAAATTTCACACCATGTTTAAAGTATCACACATTCCATTTTATGGTTGCATGAAAGTTGTAATTTTCCCCGTACACCTATGGTTATGTTATATTCATCAGTGGTTGAAAGTGGAACATCAATAGAGCATCTACATTTAGTGGAGGATGCAATAATTTGTGATAATTAAAGGAACTAAAAGTATTTAAACAATTAGTTAATCTTCTGAAGAAGAAATGAGAACACTTCAGTTGAGAGAGCAGTGGGATTTAATTTTTTATTGGTTCTAAACTTGGAGGGAAAATGAGTTCACACCGATCATTAAGAACAGTAGTGAACTTTTATTGGATTTGGTACATTGTTACAATGCTAGTGTATGCTCCTTGGATGTAGCTTAGTGAGGGTGAACCAAGTAAAATCATTTTGTCATGTGCATGATTTAAATTCTATTCATATATTTCTATGAGAAAAATATAGAAGAGTGTTTTGTTTAGCGAAGAAACAAGATCCAAAGAGGTAGTGATTTTAATCTAACAATTGGTATTAGATCCAAAGTTTTTTATCAATGTTTGTCTCTCAATGGAACTCACCAATCATAAAGGTATTTTGATCTTTGCAAGAATAATTTTCATCTATGAAATAATCAGTGGAAACACTACTTCTCATTTTGGGAATAGATGTATTTACAATAATGATGCATGAAATTTTAGCAGACATCAATAATGGTTCTTTATCAGAAGCTGAAAGTATGGAATTTTATGCTGATGGAAAGGGAATAAATTCTTTAGGGGGATCCCTATCCAATGAAATCTATATAAAGGTTATGTCATGAAAATCATCACATGCTATGTTAGAAAATCTATTGAATATATATAAAGGATATTCTGAGGATAGAGAATCAAAGATGAATGTTTTGTAGAACAAGTATGAGTATCTGAGAATGAACCCGAATGAGTCTGTTGATGCATTATTTGATAGAGTAAATTTTGTGGTGGATGAAATGTGAGGTCTTGTAGAAGTCATTGAAGACATAAATATTGAAAAGTCTATCTTGAGGAAACATCCACCTCAGTTTAATCCGAAAGTTTCAGTATTGGAATATAAAGACCTGAAAGAGATGAAACTGGATAACTTTCATTATACCCTTATAGCATATAAAATGAGGAATGATGATAATTATGAAGTGGAAAAGTTGAAATCTAAATTGGTGGCATTGAAGGCCATGAAGAATCTCACCATTAAAGATTCCTAGGAAGAACAAGAAACAGACAAGGTGATGTCATTCCTTTCCTCAAATCTTCCAAGAAGAAAAAGAAAGTTCAAATGGAAACATCCACTTTCTTACTTTAGATGTGAAAAGGTTGTTCATATTGTGAAAATATTCCCCATATGTTCCCAAAAGATGATGAGGATGAATTTGGAATTACCGTAAAGAAGTATTCAGCCTATGTTACAAACAAAAAACAGTTTAAGAGAAATTTATTTAAGAAAACAAATATTAGCCAAATATTCCAAGAGAAAGGTGGGGACCTACTCCAAAAAAATTATATATAAAAATTTTAAACAGTAAAAAACAACTCAGAAAAGGGGGCCTTAGATAACCTTGTGTACACAGTGCCAATTCTTTCATTGTGGACGAGACCATTGTAGTAATTAGGTAGTACAAAGGACCAACTTGAACTAGCCTCTATAATTTCTCTTTTTGAGAGAGCATCCACCCCCTGATTTGGTAGTGCTCATAAAAAGGAAGAAAATGAAATTAACGAAGAAGAAGAATTTAAAGGAAGAATTGATTTTCAAGATGAATTATAAACTTCCCTTGATGATTTTTATTTTTGGAGAGCTAAAATGAAGAAATCCAACAAAGTGTTTCAAGATGACAAACTCTATATGTATCAATAAGAAGAATAGAAGTATGAGATAAAAGAAGAAATTGAAAAATTGAAATCATCAATGTTAGAGAGATCAAAAAATTATGATGAGTATAAGCTAAAAAAAGGAACATAAAAGGGAAATCAATAGTCTGACTAACACTGGAAGGGATAAAGTCAAACATATCAATGAACATGAAGAATAATCTATTGGTCTGTGTGAAAATTTAAGGATCACGAAAAAATCTTGACCTCAAATGTGAGATCAAAAAAGTAGAACACTCATAAGATGGAGAAGTTGGAAGTGGAGCATGGAGGTACAACAGAAAACAAGAAACAATAATGTTCAAATGATAAGGCTAGTATGAGGCTTGATCAAGAATAGAAAATAGTAATAGTTGATTTTATACCGTAATCACCTAATCTAAGAATGAATATTTATTTGTGTACAAAGAAAAATATGAAGATTAAGAGAATCCAAGGGAAACCTAGTTGTGTAGAAGTGACTTGTAGGAATACACCCTACATCAGGTTCTATTGCTGTTGAAAGATGAGACACTCATAAAATGTGTGTTCCATAGCTAAGAGATAATGAAGATCACAAGAAAAATAGTGATAGAAAAATAGAGCACGATACTCTAGAATATATTTCGAGGGAAATTTTTTGGTGAAGATTATTTGGGAACATGGATAAATATTGCACATCAACCATGCAAATGAATGTTCAAAGCAGAACCCAAGTGGTCACAAGTAGCAAATCTGAGAAACAAAAAGTGAGCTAAAAATAAAAAATCAATTTTTTGATATGAATAATGAATCCGGTCCATAATACTCCTAGGAAGATCAATATTTTCACCCTATACTTAGTATGAAGTCAAAACCATGGATCAAGAAGAATATATCTAAGAAATTAGTGGTTTCTCACATTTTCCTAGAAGCATTAGACCATTCTGGCATATGGATCCTTCAAAATGATTTCACATACCACATGATTGGAAATAGAGATCTTGTTATAGGCATAAAATATGAAAAATAAGGAGTTTTTAAGTTTTGAAACAATGAAAATCTAAATATTATTGGCTAAGGAATGACCAAGTTTTGGGGAAAAGAAATGAGATGTGGTGATTTCTTAGTAGTAGAAGTTGTAAGTCACAATTTGATTAGCATTATTAAACTATGAGACTTATGGAACTCTATAAGGTTTATTAGGAATATGTGTATAATAAAATAAATAGATGGTGT
Organism: Viscum album; assembly: GCA_963277665.1. Taxonomy (NCBI): domain Eukaryota; kingdom Viridiplantae; phylum Streptophyta; class Magnoliopsida; order Santalales; family Viscaceae; genus Viscum; species Viscum album. Next base: position 1,585,187,760 of record OY728129.1, read on the forward strand.
AGTGGTTCTACAGGGAAAAATAAAAATGTAAATCTATACGTTGTAAGTGGAAAATAAGATATGTTCTTTTTATCCTGAGAGGAAGAAAACAAGTTGTTGAATAAATGACTTGATCATATATGCCAACCATCCCTAGAAAATTTGGTAGATTTTGATGTAGCTAGAGACATACCTAACCTATCATTTGATCATACTCATATGTGTGATTCATGTCAGCAAGGGAAGATCATTATAAATACGTACAAGTAAAATGAAAAGAAGTCAATAAGAGCGCTTGAATTGGTTCATGCTGAAGTGTGTTGTCCTATTTCACCAACATCCATTGATGGGAAGAGATAATAAATTATTTTCATTAATAACTATAGTATAATGGCATGGTTTTTTTTCATTTCACATAAGTCCAATATGTTCAGCTATATAAAACAATATCAGAGGGAATCTAAAATGATGCTTAGACAGAAGATTCTAAAGTTGTGTACTGATAATGGTACAGAGTTCAAAAAAAATTATGTCGAAGAATATCTTGAGAAACATAGGATAAGGCATATCGTTTCTTTAGGGATAACTCCCCAATAGAATGGAGTGGTTGAAATGATAAATTGAATCATAAAAAACATGGCCAGAATGATTCTTATTGAAAAAGACCTACAATAAATTTTTTGGAAGGAAGCAGTAATGACATAAGTCTAAATTTCTAACAGGGCTCTATTGTGTCCGAGGGAAGGAAAGACTCCATATGAGATGTGGTATAGAAATAAGACAATATTGAAATGTTTTTTAATATTTTTAAGTATTTTCTTTATTCTAAACAAAGTAAAACATAAGAAATTCGAGTTATGTGGAGATAAGGTGATATTCCTTGGATACTCAGGAAAAAGAAAAGAATATAAATGATTTAATAAGAGGCTTAGAAAGTTTGTTGAGGGAAAGAATGTAACTATAGTGGAAAATAAGGAGAATATTCAACAACACAATGAACAGTTTCCCAATGAAACTGATGAAGAGGTAAGAAAAACTGGGGTAGTAGAAGTGGAATATTTTGATTCAAAAGATGATACTTATATTGAGAATGATGAAGTCAAGTCTGTATCTGTAAAGAATCCAAATAGTTGAGCTAAAATTTATAGGAAAAATATCATTGGTGATCACACAATGTCTGTTCAAACAAGAAGAATGAATTAATTATCGCATGCATCATTCCTATCTCAGGTAGAGACTCAGTGTTTTGCTGATGCATCCAGAGATGAAAACTGAGTTCAGTCTATGAATGATGAGTTGGACTAGATTGTGAACAATCAAATGTGGTAGAATATTTCAAGTCCAAAAGATAATAATTTCATTAGAACTGAATGGGTATTTCTCAATAAGATGAATGGATATGGAATAGTGATTCAAAACAAAACATGCCTTGTGTGCAAAGGGTACTCCCAAATAGAAGGTATTGATGTTGATGAGACATTTTCACATATTTCCAGGTTTTATAAATTTAGATTATTCTTGGCCATAATAGTAAAAAGGAAGTTCAAATATTTCTAGATGGATTCCAAGTTAACATTTTTGGATTAGGTTCTATAAGAAGAAGTGTATATCGATTAAACAAATGGTTTTTTATTCATGGACATGAGAAGAGAGTTTTCTGACTGAAGAAGGAATTATATGGTTTGAAACAAGCACCAAGAGCATGGTATTCAAGACTTGATCAGTATTTGAAGAAGCTTGTCTTTTAGTGTGGTGGTGTTGATTACAATGTCTATTTAAAAAATGATGGTAATAAATAGATGATGGTGATAATATATGTTAATGAAAAAATCTTCGGTGGATTAGATGAAGCACAATGTATACCATTTTTTGAATTCATGAAAAGTGAGTTCAAATTTTCAATGATTGGTAGTCAGATGTTTTCCTTGGTTTACAGGTGACACAAGGAAGGAACAACACATTCATTTCTCAATATAAATATTCCAAGGATGTTTTGTGAAGATTTGGAATGAAAAATTCCAATGAGATGAAAACTTTGCTTCTTACCCGAATAAAACTATCTAAATATGATGATGGAAAGAAAGTTAATATCACAGAATATAGGCAAATCATTGGAAGTTTACTATTCTTGACAGTGACAATACCTGATATTTTTTTCTAAACCTTCCAAGTATTGAGAAATAAAATAAACACCATGGAAATACACATGATTTCAGTGAAAATAATACTTTGATATATCAAGGGAACTGTGGATTTTAGTTTTATGTATTATGAAAAATCTCATCTAGAGCGGTCAGGATATATAGATGTAGATTGGGATGGTTCAGAATATTATAGGAAATCAATGTCAGGTGGTTCTTTTTATCTTGGAGGACTATGTATTTCTTGGCAAATCAAGAAACAAGATTGCATTTCTTTGAGCTTCGCAGAATCTAAGTATATTACAGCCACTCAAGCGTGCACACAGTTATTATGGATAAAGAAGAAGCTTGATGATATTGGAGTTTAGGTGAAGTCTTCGATCTGAATCCAATGTGATAATTCAAGTTCTATCAACCTTAGAAAAAATACAGTCCATCACTCAAGTATAAAAAAAATTGAAATCAAATATCATTTTATCATGGAGAAGGGGAGCAAGGGCTTCAGAAGTTGGAGTATGTCCCTATGGAACTACAAGTTGTAGACATTATAAAAAATGACTTACACAAAAAAGAATTTGAAATGCATTGACTGTATCTAGGAGTCCATTTGACTCCCCAAACTTGAAATAATTTGGATGTGGGACCCCATCTCCCCAAGTTATGGTGTGTTTATCCCTAATGTGATGATATGTGTTCCTTACTTAGTTGCAGAACACAAATGAGTGACCTTTGGGTTCGTTGAAAATGGGGGAGAAATTGTGACTATTTAAGGGAGAAATATTGTGGCTAAATAATAGAGAAAATTTATGTATTGAGACATAGGGAGAAGTGGATAGGTGGAGTAGTGAGATAGTTAGAGTAATGAGATTACGGGATTAATGAGATTGGGGGAGAAACATGAGAATAATTCTTCGGTGTTAGAAGTGATCAGACAAAGATTAGATTGGAAAACAAAGGAACCCAAAAAAGGGAATAAGAAGGAGTTTTATATTTAAAAATGCTAGTATTGATCGATCAAAGAAGACATATCATGACATCTGAGGTTCATGATAAAAGCAGTGGACTGGTTTCAAGAAGTGGTTTCAGGAATGAAGTGCTTCATTGATGAAATTTTCATTATACTCTTGTTTCTCATGACGATCAATTCTCATGCGAGCGTAGATTATATGTCGAGTAAATCTTTGATCGCTATCATAATTGAAAGAGGCGAATGGTGGTTGAAGATAGAAGAAGCTTTAACGAGGTATCGAATTAAGTAGAGTTTTCAACAAACCCAAAGGGGAGATTATTGGGAAAAAATCATCAAGTTAACATTGAATCATTTTTGGGTTGGTTGTGTTTGTTTACAAAGAGGGTTTCGATGTTGAGTCTTCATGTTATATAGATATTATTGATAATCTATGGTGATTTTTTGTTTTATAGTGTGTGCCAAATTTTTGGGCCTCAAAATTGGTAGATAAAGAAAAGCGTTTTTGGAAAAGGTACTTGCGCACCAATTTCTTGGTGGCTTGGAAAGTTTCGCGGAATATTTTTTTAAGATCATAACATCAAAATATGGTAAAGTAAATAAGGGTGCCCAAGTTTTGGAGTTGGTCATGCAAGGTGACTAGGGAAAAAGGCTTGGGAGAATGGACTAGCGTGCTTAGAGGAATGTTGAACATGACACTCAGGGTGGCCAAAATGCCAATAAAAAGATGGTACCCCTCCTAATTTTTTTGAATCTCAAAACTTAGAGAAAATTCGATCTCTAATCGTGCATGTGGATTGGGTGCACAAGTATAGAATCACTTAAAAGTTTTATTCCAGTTGGTAGTTGCGTGCCAATATTGGTTTGGGTGTAAAAGGATGTGAGTCACCCATGTTTTGAGTTTGAGAAGGGAGTGTCACACAAGTGGTTCGGTGACACATGCACTCCATGTTTAATTTAGTGTACATGTCATCCTAGGGTTGCGTGAAAGTTAGATGTTTCCTAGTACACCTACAATAAAGTTGTGTTCATAAGTGGATGAAAGTGGAAAATCAAAAGAGAATCTATATATAGTGGATGATGAAATAATTTTTGATAATTACGGGACCAAAAAGTCTTTAAATTATGAGTGGGTCTTATGAATAACTAGTGATCATACTTCAATTGAGGGTGTAGTAAGCTTTCATTTTGTGATTGGTTGTAAACCATGAGGGATAGTGAGTTCACTTCAAACATTGTAAACAATAGTGCACTATTAGTTGATTTGATACATCGAAACATTTTCATTGTATGCTCCTTAGATGTAGCTAAGTGAGGGTAAACCAAGTAAAATAATTGTATCCTATGAATGATTTAAATTCTGTTCATATATTGCTACTAGAAAGAGAGAGAAGAGTGTTTTTTTAATGCAGAAACAATATCCAAAGAGGTAGTGGTTTTAATATGTCATACCCTGATTCCCCCGTATCAGGGTATTAGACCTACTAGGTATATCAATTACTTACAATGATCTTTTTTCTTTTGTACGTTCACACATTTTCAAAATGAGGAATTTCAAAATGAAAAGTTCATTTTCTTCAAATATTGTTTTTTGATGTAATCTTTCATGATTTATGTTAATGTTATGGTTATTGGGGATTGATTATATTTATAGATGGTTATGTGATAATAAAATTAAGGGTGGTTAAATTATAAACCAATTAGGGGTGGTTTCATGAAAAACTAATGATGGTTGGTTCCATGATAAACCAAAGACAGGAGGTTACATGATATCCTCTAATGCATTGGGTACTTCGGAGTTAGAGGTTGGCCATATTGGTTACTCCATTTGTAAGAGTGATATAGAAAATTATATCCCAAGATACTGAAAAATATTTTATAGGTATTCTTATGATTTTCTATAATAATAGATTGATTTTCAAAAAGGTAAGTTATTGATCTTTTTGAAAATATGATTCCTTTTTCCAAATAAAAAGGTATGTTTCTATGAAACTGTTTTTATGAATTTTCATCGGGCTAATGGTTTCATTTCATATATTTACCTTAATAATATTTTGTGTTCATACCATGTTTTAAAAAAAATCATAGGATTTAATATAGAATATAGGCAAGGATGATATCAGAAGGAAAATTTTGAAGATTTGATCATGAAAAGAAACCATGTTTTTATTTTAAGAATTTTTTATGGAAGAAATTGATAGTGAGTATAAGTGTCCCCTTTTAATGTATGGGTTTGTTTTGTAAGTATTAGTACTAATTATCTAAAACTCTAAACCTAAAATTTCTTTGAGAATTAAAGAAATATAATTCCAGTCTAAATTCACTAGAATATGTAATGCTTATGGTTGGGTCCTTATAGTCAGTATCAGAGCAAGGTTTAGATAACATTTAAGAGTATGATATTTCCTAGTAATTATTTCTTAAGAGTTACATATATCATCATAGGTTTACATTTTTAAGGATGATTATAACTTCAAAGTCTTAGATACCCCTTTAGTTATTTAATGTGATGAATTTACATGAGATTAATGATATTTTTAGAGATCATATTTATAATGGTATTCTATTTATTTATAAAGTATTTTAAGGTTAAAATATTATAGAGTTTCTATAGGTACTTTCTTTTAAAGAACTATTTAATTTTAAAATTTCATGTTTTAATGATGTTATTTTCTATAGATTAAGGATCATTTATCATGATGGAAATAAATATATCTTTCATAATCTTCTTATCACTTCTAGAGGATTTTACTGTCACTATTAATGCAAAATATTTTTCAAATTGTTTAAATAGATTTTTGAGTATTCAAATAACTTTCAAGAAACTGTTTGACTTATCCAACACCTTCTCTTTTATCCAAAAATTTTCCAAGTCATATTTTTTATTTAATTAATGATCACATAAATATTATTTTTTATAAGGTACTTTCTATAAAAATTTATCATTTTCAAATTGAAATTAAAAGTATCTTTTTATTCCTTATCCAAATTTCATAAAAAAGTTTCTTAAAATGTTTTTATTATTCCCTTAGGAATGTTTGAATTTATTTTTACTAATTTTTGAATAAAAAATTATTTGAAAGAACTTGTTTTGTAATTTTATAAATGATCTTCTTTATGAGTTATCCATAAAAAATACAAAAAGAATGTTTTTTAACTTATACAACATGAAAGGATTTTCTATCCTCATGATGCATTAATTCCTTAAATATTACTCTACAAGATTACAAGGTTATTTTAATATAAAATTATATCTTTTATAATTGCACTTATTTTTTTTTCAAAACAGGAAGGATATTTTCCTCGAGAATTATTTCAATTAAACTCTCAAAATTATTTTCCATCTTAGAAAACATTTTGTATGTTACTTGTGATTTAATGGGGATATTAATTAAATCATGATGTATAAATTTAAGTTATTAATTATTTTCTTACATTTATAGTATGTAACATTTTTGGGTTGATATTGATGAATCATAAGGATACAATTTGTATATTTTATTGTGGGAATAAAGAATTAATGAATAAGGTGATGAATCACACTTAATGGTTTAAGAAATAATTTTAATGAAGGACATGTTTATGTATTGAGTTTTCAAATTTATGATATAGTGATATGTTATAAATATTATGGGAATCATGGAACAAAAGATTATTTTTATAAAGTAATTTTTTTTTCAATAATTTGGAAACATATGTTTGATGTAATTAAAACCTTTGAAAAGGGTTGAAAAGGTGATAATTTTTTGGGGGAATTTATTGAGTTTTGATAAAAGTTTTAGGTACCTGTAACCCTTAATTTTATGATATTAAAAATTTTATCTAAGGAACACTAACTTTACTTTTTTTGGACATATGTTTAAAGGTATTGGAAGTCTTTTTGGTTAATATGATCTTTGAATTTGAGGGAATTAAGGGTTCTTAATATTTAGGGATGAAAAATGAAAGTTATGAGGTAATGTTTGAGGTTTAATATATGAAGGATAATTTTGAGGGTGTTTCTAAATTTTTTATAATTTTATAAGGATTATATATATATTTTTAGAAAAATAAAACCCTGCACGATTATTAATAACTGGTCACATCAAGCATGGACTTTTGAATTGAACTATAAATCAAAGGATGATAGGGGTGTGTCACCTACCACTGGCCAATTTGATATCCTTGTTAGTATGATTTTTTTATTTTTAGTTAAATGATTTGATCGATGAAAAACAAGTCTATTTTGGGAATATATGATTTATCCTATAGATAATCATGGGACATAAAAAATTGATTTAGTGATTAAGTTATTAATATTATTTCGTAGTATGTTCACTATTTCAAGAGCCTTATATGACTAAGGTAAATAAGAATACCATGAGATTTTATTTTATAAATAAAGGATGAATTATATTTTGGAAGCATATCTGACTTATGGTGATTCAGGTTATTTATGAAAAATAGTTAACATATATTGGAGATTATCGAAATAAGGAAATTACATTTTAGTATGAGAATTTATGAGTGAATGATAATTTTTTTAATATTATATTTATCTTAAAAGACTATGTGATCAAATAATTCTTATTTTTGGGTTTCATTTTTTAGTTTAGAATATTTTGAGTAATTTTAAGGATAGTTTATTGTTGGATGATCTAAGATGAAATTTGGGTTTTCAATGTTGAATTTCAGAGATTAAAGTAGATTTTCCACATATAAAGGTTTGTTATTTTTTGGGAAGTTATTTTTTCTTGTTATAACCATTTTAGTTTTGTATAATTCCTAAATATAGGAAGAGTAGATTGTTAAACTTTTACGGATTTTTTTATTAGTATAAATTAATTCAGATTCTTTAGGTATGAAAATTCATCATGAATACTCTTCATTTGGAGAAAATATGCAATTATTATAGAAATTAATTAAAGTATAAAATTATAGTTTTAATGTATGTATGTTTCCTTATCTTATTATTATAGGTATTAAAATTATTCCTTAATTTTATGAAATGTATTTTGAAACAAAAACATTATCTGTTTACTTTTATCAAAAACCTTTTAACCCATCACACATTAATGGTTTTGTGATGGTTAACCATAACATGATCATGTTCTATATAAATCTCTATTATTCAGTAAGATATATTTTTATCTTCAATTTCCATGATTTTTTATGTGTAAACCTAGTTTGTGTTATATTTGGTGACCTTTGTTCTTTCCTTTCTCACTTTTCAAGTATAAGTTTTGTTGATCCTTTTTACGATGTAAGATTTAAAAAAACTTATTCTAAAATGTAAAACCTTAGTTTTTGATCCAAATTTAATATTTTGTGGATTCAATTTATTAAATTGGGGATAATGTAACACCCTAATATTTTAAAATCAAGCACTATGAACAATATCATATAAGATATGCCACAACGCGCTTAAACAAAGGATTAAATATTATTATTTAAATATTATAGTTATCACCTATCCATTGGAAAGGAAAAATGAATGAGATTATCTAAATTATGAAAATATAGTTTAAACATATCTATAAAATTAACTCATTGGTAACCATTTAATTATAAATGAAAATAAAAACCAATTGAATATAAAGTGTTTGTTTTTGTAAAAGAAAATTTACATCCATAATGAAATGCTATCTTAATAAATTAAATTAATACCTATTTGTTAAATATCATATTTAAATTTATATTTTATATATTAAATTATGTTTATTTAAGCTCATCCAATATTTTTTATAGTCTTAATATATGAATAAATTCAATTTTAAGCATAAAGAACTATACCTTTTTAAAGGCAATTTAGTCGCCAAATAAAGGTGTACCTATTTTAAAAATAATTTTTGACACTTTTATGAATTTTATTTGAAAAATAAAATTATTTTTAAAAATTTAAATATAGAATTTAACTTGGGGTGATTTTTTTGTATTTTTCCAAAAACAAATCATTTTTTGAATAATATTCAAAAAATACTGTATTTTACTTGAAAACTGATTTTTTGTCTTATTTATTAATATAGATAAATTATATTTTATTTTTTTTAAAGTATAATTACTAAAATTATATTTAAATAAAAAAAATTAAGTCATTATAATCAATTACACTTTTAAATTGGATATAAAAACATTTCAAACTTTTGAAATGTTCACTTTAAAAACCTGCTTTTTCATTGTGTATACAAGAATAAGTTTAAATATAATTTTGAAACTTATTGGAATTGAATTAGGTAAAATTGATTAACTATTTTTAATCATAAGTTAGAAATTATTTTTTAAGGTCAATTTAATTTTTTGGGTATAGAACAATTTTCCATGGTAAACAAATATTAACGACGGTATAGGTAAACAAATGAAACAGGTTAAAGTTAAAAGGGTAAAGGCATAAAATAACACAAAAATCCAACATTTAATTATTTTTTTGGGGTATTTATAGGACCTAAACATCCTATAAAATATTTATTTTTATCCAAATTTTTTTAAATTAATGCCCCCTAAATGTGGATGGCTTTAAATATAACATAATCATTATTTTAATCACTCAAACCAACATCTCCTCAAGTATAAATACCAACCCTCAACACTCCATTTCGACTAAGAATTAATTTAGATCCTAAAATATATTCCCCATAATCTACTACTAACTATAACCACATACAAGTTATTTTTTTTCTCACCCAAAGACCAAACCCAAGATCCTGAAGTAGTCCTCCAAGGAGGTGATATTCAAGAGGTAATTTTCCCAAAACACTTCTCTTATTTTCTTTTCATATTTTATTATCTAATCACCTCCTTCATATGTCATGTAAAGATAAATACATAATAATTTATATACTTTTGGTTTATGTTTCTAATGTAATATCTTATATACATTCCATTTCTTATCTCCACTTATTCAATGAAATGAAGCTATTGTCCAAATTATGTTGATATACCGAATCCGTGAAGAATGATTTTTCGTATTCCTTTACCACCGTCATGGATGGTTATAAAAGTTTTATTATGTTTAAATCATATTTAAATGGGTATATTATAGACTATTTCATTCTCTATAACTAATATACACATATAATATTAAATAATATGAAACTAGTTCTCGATATTCTAAAAAATAGCCAAAATAAACTAAACATTTTTCATTAATATTTTATCTATTGAATAATCCTCATGTGAGAAATAAAAATTATATATGGGACCATTAATAATTCTGTAAGATCATTAATAATAATTCATTACACTTTTTTACTTTTCATTCCATTTTACAAGAACATCCATAATTATACACAAATGAACCGATCATTAAACAAGGAAATAAGCACACCCATAACCTAGAAAATTATGAAATATTATTCATTAATGGGCCATAATATGATATATAAACATCACATAAGGTATTATAAATATGAATATAGTTCTTTAATGAGTTAATATGATTATTAAATCATTATAAATGAGTTTTTATGACTTTGGAAGAAATTCTAACGTGAGGTAAAGAAATTCTTAACCCAATTTCCATTATTTGGGTTAAACTTAAACTTATTTGATAATATCTTCTTAATATTTTGTGTGAAATTAATTTTTATATTATTATGTTTTATTTCCAATTTTTTTAGCATATTTACATAAAATATATAAAATATATTCTTTTTATATGTGATCACTACAAAGATATAATATTTGTAAGGGTATTTTTTGAAAAAATCCACTTTTAATGTTCCTTTTAAAAAAATGTTTTTATTCTATATATGGAAGAAATATATTTTTACATTCATGTATCATTAATATTTTAATAAATACATTATAGATTTATATGGTTAATTGAAAAGAAATTTTTTTCTGTTGTACATGCATTGTTTTTCAAAAAGAGCGGTTTCAAAATAAAAAGTTCATTTTCATCAAAGATTATTTTTGCGATGAAATCATTCATGATTTATGTTTATATTATGGTTTATTGGAATTTTTTATAATTATCGGTGATTACATGATAAATAAATGATGGATGGTTATGTGATAAACTAATAATGGGTGGTTATGAGATAAACCACTAACTGGTGATTGCATGAAAAATTAAGGATGATTGGTTATGTGATAACCTCTAATGAAATGGGTACTATAGAGTTAGAGGTTTACCATATTGGTTAATCCATTTGTAATATTTTTATAGAAATTTATTTCCCAAGCTATCTACTTTTCTTTTATATTCTTTCATAATAGTTTTCATGAGAATTTATTGATTTTCAGAAGGTAAGATATTGAACTTCTTGAAAATATAATTAATTTTTCTAAATTAAAAGGTATGTTTTTATGAAAATTCTTTTATGTATTTTCACCAAACCAACAGTTTCCTACCTTTTATTTCCCTTAATGAGATTTTATGCAGATCCCATGTTTAAAAAAAATTCAAATGATTTAACATAAAATATAGAAAAGGATGATATCACATGGAAACTAGTGAAGATCTAATCATGAAAGGAAAAAATATTTTTATTTTAAGTATTTTTAAGGAAGAAATGGAGAGTGATTGTTATTTTCCACTTGTAGTGTGTGGGTTTATTTTGTATGGTTGAGTAAAAATTATATAAAATTATAAACCAAAATGATATTTGGGAATGAAATAAATATAATTGTAGTTTAAAATATCTAGAATATTTAATGTTCAAGGCTAGGTCCTTAAAGTCCATTATTATTTTCAACCTTTAAAGGTGGTGATGAAAGAATGAACGACATCAGTTCGTGCGGTGGTAGTCTGCCATACACACGAATGATGATTGCATATCCTATTTGATGGAAGTGTGTGTGAGTGTAGGAAAAACCATTAGAATAAATAAATCTCATAATACCTAGGATACTGAGGTTATGATATAATCATGAAATAACCAGAATTGATGGGGTGGAGAATGAAAAAAATTAAAAGCTCTTGTTGGAGGATATTACCTCTTCTTTGGATAACTCCTTTTTCTTTATACCAAAAGTATTAATTGATGGAATTTATGCCCAAAGGTAGGATTATATTATGAATTGAGATAATTTGGAAGGATATTTTGATCAGTTTTTTCCTGATCCAAAGGTCTTGAGAGGTAAGGGGTGAGTGCCCTTTTATAATTAAAGGGAGAGGACACACTTGGAATTTCTGAAAAAAATTTGTGATCCCCACTAATTTATCTACCAATAGGATTTCATGACTCATAAAATTATATCCATGAAAAGTTAATATCTATATATAGAAACCCAATGGGTTTTGTGAATGTTTAGGGCCATTTTTATACCTTATGTTTAAAGTTTAACCACTAAGTAATATTGTTTTTACCTAAATCACTGTAATTAATTTTAATTCATTTCACTAATAATTATGTTAAAAAATAATGTCTAACTTATTATACATTTTAAATTATGATAATTACAAATATGGGATCCATTTTTTAAATTATAACCACATCAGTGGAATAAATTTATTTAAAATTAATCATGCAGATGAAATGAGATGACATGTTTTTAAAGTAAAAAAGTTCAAAATATTGAAATGTTTTTATATCTAATTTCATTGTGAAATTGGTTCCAATGAACTAAATTGGATTAATTTATTTATAATTGGTCTAATTATTTTTTATACCAAATTTAAATATAATTTCACTATAATTAAATTAGATGAGAATGCAGTTTCACTTAAAATCTGTGTTTTTTACTATTCATCAAAAAATTAAACTTCTCGGAAAAATTACAAAAAATCACCCAAAATAAATTTTGATATTAAAATTTAAAAAATGAAGTTTATTTTTTAAAATAAAATGTACAAAATTTTTAAAAATGAGATTTAAAAGAGTCATGCTGTTGAAAGGTGGTAAAATTTCCTCCTAAAAAATATATATCTTTTTTTGTGTAAAATTTGATTTATTCTTATATATTGTATAGATAACACATAAGATGAATGTTAAATAATTGAGTGAATATAATATATATATTTAATTAAAATAATTCATCAAAATGGGTGTAACTAATTTAATGAGGTAAAATATGTTTGATTTCATAAATATAGTTTTCCAAACAAAGATTTCCTAATTTTTCAAAAGGGTTTTATTTTCTTTTCTAGTTAATTGGTCATCAAATAATTTGTAGAATCCTGACCCAGAATCCACTAAACCGGTGCTCTGAGCCAGTTCACCACAAGGCCTCAAGCACGCCTCCTCGTACGCTAGAGACTGCTAACTAGCCACTAGGGCGAAGCGTGTGATAGTGGGGAGACTATGCCCTCATACTAGAGTAAGAAAATAGTGGAAATAACTAAGTATCATACATAGTGGAAAGTAAACAGAGTGAATAAGCAATAAGTAACTGAAATAGAACAATCTGTAATAGTAAAATGCTGTAAAATCCTGAATATCTATGCAATTCAATACAACACTAGTCACCCACCAGGCCGAAAATACATATACAAGTACAAAAAAACTGAAAGTAAAAGTACAGGGCTCTACTTCTAACTTAGACCCAATCCACGTACCTGATATCCAGAAAATATCGAACTACAGTAGCCCAATCAGTAGAACCACTCGAGCAGCTCCGCACGATCATGCAACACTGGGCCTCAGCCCTATCTACCATGTAACTCGTGCTCAACCTGAAAAGCAGACATAAGGTCTACATGTACACCGAGGTGCACGTAAAAGGGTGAGAAATAATCTCAGTAGGGCACCCCGACAAGAAACATATAACAGTGTTGCTATGTGTATGCAATAACAACGTGCTCAGCCTAGATAGAACACAACAAAGGAAGAAAACCAAACATGCAATTACAGTCGAACCTAGGGTATGTAAACCCTGTCAACTGGGCAACTGACACAATGGATTTCAATATCTATATACATACACATGTATAGACCCATACCTATACATATATACATAAATATGAATATTCATGATTAGGTGAATTAAATAATAATAAACCACATCAGTAGTTGATCCTTGGGACCATGAGCCCGATCTTCTGGATATGTTGTGCAAGGGAATTGAGATGGACGTCGTTCCACTCAAGCTGTGTATCATTAAGTTGATCTCTGGGTTCGTAATCTCATCAACATGTACCTGCTTCGGCCAATTCTAGAATTATGTCTCTGAAAAAGCTAAATAAAAACCAGTAACCCTCTGGTAATTACTCACAGACTGTCCCCTATGGTTCAACCAATCAACCACAAGAAAGCAGATAACAAAACAGTTAACCCTCTTGGAAGTACACACAACCTATCCCCTCTGGTCCTACCTAGAAACACAAGAATCCCTCTGGACAGCACCCTCAGTCTGACCCCTCTTGTTCAACTTAAGCATAGACTCTCTGGGGAAATACTCACCGTCAATTCCCCCTACAGTCTTGTATCGTACTAAAGGCACTATGGGGAAGTACTCAACATCAATTTACCATGTGGCCTATATCGAGGAACTACATACACTCTAGGGAAGCACTCAACGTCAATTCCCCCTATGGTCTCACGTCGTATTATTATAAAGACACTCTGGAGAATCCCTCAACGTCAATTCTCCCTATGTTCTATACACCAGGTTCTCATGGACCTGTGTAAGTCAAGAAAGTGTAGCATCACGTATTGGACCAAGTAAACCTCAATAACTACATGGATAATAGAATATAGCATAAAATCATGTCATAAATTCAACCACTTAATCCAAAAAATACTAGGCATGGAAACAAGGTAGCCTAACAGGCAAAGCTAGACCAAACGGTCAAAATCAAGAAACATGGGAAAACACATCCACAACAAGGTAAAATACACTATTTAAAAAAAACCATATCTACTCAAGAACAAAAGGAATAATATGAATCCAAAAAAACAAGAAAGACGCATCATGTCAGGATCAGTAGCCACCAACTAGGAAGCACCTCTGGCAAACACAACAACAACAGCAAACCAAGTTTGATATAAACAAACAGTGAGGGTGGGTCGAACGCCCAACCCAATAAAACATCCATAGCCCCATGTATTTACTAGTTTGGCATGGGTTCTAAGTGACACCTGATCACTATCTCTACCCAAACCCAACATAAAAACTCAGGGTCGGTCAAACAACGGGCACCCGCTGGGTCCCTCAAGTCAAACACAGAGGAGGCATCATACTTGGGATCCTCTAGGTAAACACGAGTGAAGGCATCCAACGTGGGATCCTTAGCGAAGAGTAAGGGAGGAATCCTAAACGGGATCCTCAAATGAAGGACAACATAGGAATTCCATAACATGGTTCCTGTCAAAGGAAGAACGAGAGAGAGATATCCTACAAAGGACTCCCTAGCTCAGTACACAAGAAAAGGCATCCCTTAGGGGATCCTTAGAAGTATCTGGTCTCACAAACTCATAGGCCAGAGGGGAACATATCACAAGGGAAACGTCCCCTAAATCATAGGTTAAGTGATATATCTCATATCTCATCTTTTATTAAAGGTCTCAACTAAGTAGGTCCAAACACCCAACCTATCATCCATTCCAAGTCTCACTCCCAGGTGACAACTGAACTCGATAACTGGAGGAAGAAACACTCCATCTAGATAGAAACTCTAAAACCCCCCTTTATATGACCTATAAATGTAAAAAATATTCCACCATTGTGATCTACGTGGAAAAATGCTCAGAATAAACTACTCACACGCCCAATTCTGACTTCTAGAGCCCAATATATCCCCAAAACTACAAAAATGAAGTAGTACATGGCAAGAGCACATGGCCAGAACACATTGGGTCTGCCTATGTAATAGTACATGGAGTGTACATTTCTGTTCATGGCGTGTACTATTCAAAAAAAGTCACCCCGTTTTTGTTTTCCCTAAAACACATTCCCAAGTACCACTACACGGTGTGTACATATAGTACACGACATGTACTCCTTAAAACCCATTATTCTGTGTTCTATTTCACACGACCAGTCACACGAACACCAACTACACGGCGTGAAATCAAAGTACACAGTGTGTAATTAAGAATACTTTGTCTTCCACAAACAGTAAGAACACATTGCATGTACCCCTGGAATACACGCCGCGTATTCTGGGTTTTCCGACGGGAAATCCCTGAAAACGCCCAAAATGCCCGTTTTCGCCCCCAAAACAACAGATCGAGCCCCATGGGATTACAAGATAGAAATATAAGGATTTAAAGACATAAAACAACATTTTTAAAGGGGATCGATGGATAAAACATAAACATACCTACGTTTGGGTGGAAACCACTGAAGCTTCGATTGATTTCATAGCTCCCGGTTGTCGCATGCCGACTCAAAGCGTCGAGAGCTTCAAATCGGTACCCCTATTTCCACCAAACTCTCTCTCTTAATCAAAATAAAATTTCTTCCATAGGTCACAGCCAAGGAGGAGGTGTAGGAGACGTGCACAAGGAGGAGGAGGAAAGAATGGAAGGAAGAAAAGAAAAGAAAAGGAAAAGAAGAAAAAAGGGTCTGGGCCGGCCCTAGCGCCCGACATGAGGTTATGCCTCCCCTAGGTTAAACTCCCCATTCCAGAATCAACAGAACAAATGGAATCTCAATATGACACTCCTTTTAGAATTTATTGAAAAACAAACCTATGTGAATAATTTAATATTTAATTTAATAATATTCAATATTAAATATTCCGCTAAAATTCGAACAGCTCAAATTTCCACCAAACTTCTATCCTAGGGTAATCTTCCTATTCCGGGACAAACATAGTTGTCATAAAAATTATTTGAGATCAGATGGTAGAGGAAAATGACCATTTTACCCCTCATGAGCATCCAACTGCAAAAATTCAAATTTCTTCTCAAAACAACTATTTTGAAAAATACGGGTTCCTACAAACTCCCCACCATAAACCTTCTCATCCCCGAGAAACCCAGTGAAAGGACCAGCAGCCATACTCCCAACCTGATCATTTGCACAACCAAGCTATCTAGACCATCCAACAACTAGCTTTATAGAATTAACCACCACCTTCTAGACATAATATATTCAACAATGACCAAACTGGTACTCCCCGCCATAGGAATACGCTTGTCATCGTCTTAAAGGAAACTTTGAGCCCAAAATCCCACTTGAAAACAATGTAGTTTAACCTGAACAAGGAAAACCACCCTCAAAAGGCCAATGGTCCACTCCCCACCATATGGAATTTCATACACTGATCCAAGAGAAAAACTAGAACAGGTTCCATCCGCAACACGGATGAACATTAAGAAAGAAAAAATGAGCTCGATGTAGGGTTAAAGCTCTCTCAACATACTCAAGACGAATCAATATAGCACATGATCGTCTCTTATAGGAGTACACTAAGATTTCACTAAATGCGTTCCCAGCTCAATCTGAGCCACACTAACATCCTGCCAAAACCCAACCAAGATTCAAGCATGGGTCAACCATTTTCACACAGATTTACCTAGAATAGAAAAAACATCGACCTACAAAGGTTTGAGTCAAAACCCAGGGTCTCTAGGTCTTCCACCTAGACCTACAAAAAAAACTCACAATTGGGTAACAAGGTCTAACCACCTAGCCCAAAAGATCCAAAACCACTCAGAATATGGTAATTTTCATAACTACCCAAGAAATTCAAAACCAAAACACAGCCTACAAGGGATTTGATCCTCTCTGATCATCCTTAGAAGGGACTACTCCCTGGAGTTCACAACCCAAGTAGAAGAGAAAGAGAACTGACACTCATTGGGTATCCGTATATAGAAATACCATAAGGAGGTCCAGTTGACAATAAAGGCCTTGGTATCTATGGAAATCATACTCATCGATTCGACTAGATGACCATAGACCTGAGAAAAAACACCCAATAAAGGGGGTAAATATAAAGGAATCATGTTCCATATCAGCCAACTAGGGTTACTGCACCACCTGTGCACAAGGACCGAGTCATCATCCTCACACCAACACTTCAACATAGATCCATATAACCTGCCATCAGAGTAAAAAGTATGTGTAACCAGACCCAAAGGTCTCAGTCGTTAATAAAAAACACACTAGCAGACCTATATCATGTGAATCCTACGTGCCTAGTATGATGCATGAGTCACCTCTTAACTTTGTAGGCCAAGAGTCAAAATCCATCTCTGGACTCTTACCAATGACCAAGATCCAGAGGTCCATATTAAATCAAAACACCAAAAAACATGTGTGTTGCTCAAGGAAAAAATCATATACAATTGTAACATCGCAAAATTAGAACAGCAATCCCAAACCCTAGAAATCATGACTTCTTACCAGAACAAGTGTTCTCGACACACCTGCCCGATATCCATCATAGGTTCTGATACATTCCTAATAATCCTATCTACCATATACTAAATAGTAAAGACCAGGAAAGAAAACTCTTCTCATACCACTTTGTAACATCCTGACCTGGAAGCCACTAAACCATTGCTTCGATTCGGTTCACCACAAGGCCTTAATCGCTCCTCCGTGTACACCAGAGGCTGCCAACTAGCAGCGAGGGCCAAGGGTGTGATAGTGGGGTGATTATTCCCTCATACAAGAGTAAGAAAACAACAGAAATAACTAAGTATCATACACAATAGAAAGTAAACAAAGTGCGGAAGAAATAAACAACTAAAATAGAACAAGTTGTAATAGTAAAATGTTGTAAAAGCCTGAACAGCTATGCAATACAATACAACAATGGTCACCCATCAGGACGACCACACATATACAAGTACCAAAGAAACTGAAAGTAAAAGTATAGGGCTCTTCTACCTACTCTGATCCAATCCATGTACCCGATCTCCAGACAATATCGAACTGGAGCAGCCCGATCAGTAGAACCACTCGAGCAGCTTCGCTCGATCATGCAACACTGGGCCTCATCCCTATACACCATGAAACTCGTGCTCAACCTTAAAAGTATACATAATTTCTACACATACACTGAGGTGCACGTTCAGGGGTGAGAAATAATCTCAATAGTGCACCCCGACAAGAAACCTATAACTGTGTTGTTGTGTGTATGCAACAACAACGTGCTTAGCCTAGCTGGAACACAACAAAGGAAGTAAACCAAACATGCAACCACAGTTGATTCTAGGGTATGTAAACCCTATCAACTGGTCAAGTGCCATCATGGATGTCCATATCTATATACGTACACATGTATAGTCCCATACCTATACACATATACATAAATATGAATATTCATGATTAGGCGAATTAAATAATAAGAAACCACATCATCAGTCGATCCTTGGGACCATAAGCCTGATCTTCTG
This sequence comes from Viscum album, assembly GCA_963277665.1. NCBI lineage: Eukaryota > Viridiplantae > Streptophyta > Magnoliopsida > Santalales > Viscaceae > Viscum > Viscum album. Next base: position 1,585,207,061 of record OY728129.1, read on the forward strand.
GACATCTTGTGAAAGGGAATTGAGTTGGACGTCATGCCACTCAAGCTTTGTATCATTAAGTCGATCTCTGGGTCCATAATCCCATCAACATGTACCTGCTTCGGCCAATTCTGGAATTATGTCTCTAAACAAGCTAAACAAAAACAAGTATCCCTCTGGGAAGTACTCACAACATATCCCCTCTGGTTCAACCAATCAACCACAAGCAAGCAGAAAAAACAACAAGTAACCCTCTGGGATGTACACTCAGCCTATCCCCTCGGGTCCTACCTAGAAACACAAGCAACCCTCTGGCCAGCACACTCTGTTTGACCCCTCTGGTTCAAATTAATAATAGACTCTCTCGGGAATCACTCACCGCCAATTCCCCCTATAGTATTGTATCGTACTAAAGGTGCTATGGGGAAGCACTCAACATTAATTCCCCTTGTGGACCACATTGAGGAACTACAGACACTCTGGGGAAGCACTCAATGTCCATTCCCCCTGTGGACTCGCATCATAAAATTATAAAGACACTCTAGTGAATCCCTCAATGTCAATTCTCCCCATGGTCTATACACTAGGTTCTCACGACCCTGTGTAAGTCAAGAAAGGGTAGAATTGTTTATCGGCCCAAGTAAACCTCAAGAACTACATGGCTAACAGTCTAGAGCATAACATCATGTCATAAATACAACCGCTCCATCCTAACAATACTAGGCATGGAAACAAGATAGCCTAATAGGAAAAGCTAGAACAAACGGTCAAAATCAAGAAATATGTTCAAACACATCCACATAAAGGTAAAATACACTATTTACAAACAAATCATCTCTATTCAAGAACATAATGAATATTAGGCATCCAAACAAACAAGAAAGATGCATCGCGTCAGGTTCAGCAGCCACCAACCAGAAAGCACATCTGGTAAACACTACAACATCAGCAAACCAAGTCAGATATAAACAAATAGTGAGGGTGGCTCAAACACCCAACCCAAAAAAAACATCCATAGCCCCATGGATTTACCATTTTGGCACGGGTTCTAGGTGACACCCGATCACCATCTCTACCCAAATCCAATGTAACAACTCAGGGTCTTTCAAACAATGGGCACCCGCTGGGTCCCTCAAGTCAAACACAGAGGAGCCATCATACTCGGGATCCTCAAGGTAAACATGAGTGAAGGCATCCTAAGCGGGATCCGTAGTGAAGATTAAGGGAGGAATCCTACACAGGATCTTAAAAGGAAGGAAAACATAGGCATTACATAACATGATTCCTTTCAAAGGAAGAAAAATAGAGAGATCCTACAAGGGACTCCCTTGCTCAGCACACAAGCAAAGGCAACCCTCAGGGGATCCTTAGAGGTATCCAGTATCACAAACTCATAGGCCAAAGGAGAACGTCTCACAAGGGAAAATTCCACTAAAGCATAGGATATGGGAGATATCTCATAGCTCATCTTCTATTAAAGGTCTCAACTAAGTCAGTCCGAACACCCAACCTATCATCCATGCCAAGTCTCACTCTCAGGTGACAACTGAACTCGATAACTAGAGGAAGAACCCATACATTTAGATAGAAACATGAAAAACCCCCTTTATATGATCTCAAAATGTCAAAAGAATTTATCCATTGTGATCTAAGTGAAAAAATTCTTATAATAGACTACTCACACACCCAATTCTGACTTCCAGAGCCCAAGATATCCTAAAAACTATTAAACTGAAGTAGTACTTGGCCAGAGCACATGACCAGAACACATTGGGCCTGCCTGTGTAATAGTAAATGGCATGTACTTTACTGTACATGGTGTGTAATATTCACAAAATGTCACCCCATGTTTTTTTCACTAAAACACATGCCCAAGTACCACTACACGGTGTGTACTTATAGTACACGACATGTACTCCTTAAAAACCACTATTCGGTGTTCTATTTCACACGGCCAGTCACACGGCCACCAACTACACGGCGTGTACTCAAAGTACACGGTGTGTACTTAATAAAACTTATTATTCCCCAAACAATTATAACACATGGTGTATACCCCTGGAATACACACCGTGTATTCTGGGTTTTCCGACGGGAAATCCCTGAAAACGCCTGAAACGCCCGTTTTCGCCCCCGAAACAACAGATCGAGCCCCATGAGCTTACAAGAAAACAAATACAAGGATTTAAAGACAAAAAAAATGTTTAAATGGTATCTATGGTTAAAACATAAACATCCCTACCTTCGGGTGGAAACCGCCGAAGCTTCGGTTGATTTCACATCTCCCGGTTGCCGCACACCGACTCAACGCGTCAACAGCTTTGAATCGGTACCCATATTACCTCCCAAAACTATATATTACTCAAAATACAATTTCTCCCATAGGTTATAGACAAGTAGGAGGTGTAGGATATGAGTGCAAGGATTAAAAGGAAAGAGAAGGAAGAAAATAAAATAAATGGAAAAGAAGAAAAAGGGGTCCGACCCGGCCCCGGTGCCCGACATGAGTTTATGCCTCCCCTAGGCTAAACTCCCCATTACAGACTCAAAGGCGCAGACGGAATCTCAATCCGATGCTCCATTTAGAATTTATTGACAAATTAACCTGTGCAAATAATTTAATATTTAATTTAATAATATTAAATATTAAATATTCCGCTAAAATTTGAACAACTCAGATTTCCACCAAACTCCTTTCCTCGGGTAATCTCCCTATTCTGGGACCAATGGAGTTGTCATAAAAATTACCTGAGATCAACTGGTATAAGAAAATGACCATTTTACCCCTCATGATCATCCAACAGCAAAAATTCAAATTTTGGCTCAAAATGACTGTCCAAAAAAACACAGGTTCTTAAATAATTCATATTATAAACATTTGTAAACCATTAATTCATAATTAAATTAATATTATTCATAATTCCATTCCAATGGATAGGTAAAAAATATAATAATATTTTAATAATAATATTTATAGTACATTTTAGTTTGGAAAAACTAGGTCTTGCATGTCATGAAAGTTATCAAAGGTACTCAACATTTTTTGTTACAAAAGTAAAAAATAGTGTTTTATTTACCAAAAGATAATATAAGTATTTCATATATAAAATATTAACATGGTGTCATGAGAAACACAAATAAAACTTAGTTTTTTCATATAACACAAGCTATATTTAGTGTTTCATGAAATGAAATGTACAAAATTGTAAATTAGTTAAAAAAAAATTCACAAAATATTGGGTTCTTATATTCTACCCCCCTTTAATTCAATTTTAACCTCAAAATAAATCTGGGTTATCAAAGGATTAATTTTTGAAAGTTACTTTTATAGAACCTATATCATAAAAATGACTACTAAAATATCCTTTCAAAATAGGAAAGTGAAAAACAAAATGGTTACCAAAAGTAACTCATAACTAGGTTTCCATGTTGGAAAACATTGGGGGAAAGTGAAAACATGGATTTGGAATACATATAGAATGATGAGGTTCAGATGGAGAGTGATAGATAACATAGTTAATAGAAATTTAATGATAATAAAACCATAATCCAATTCGGCTTGAAAAAAGTCATTGATATCATAAAAATGATAATAATAGGACAACAATTTATTTCCATAACCTTTTCCTAAAGTTTAAGGATTTTCATGAGAAGATATAGTTACTTGATTTTAGAATAATATCACCCTTTTTGGTTCCTTGATCACGTTCCACTTCATCTCTTTTTCTACGAAATGAAGGTTAATTTTTCATTCCTGAAGAATTAGTATATCATGAGATCCATAAATTGAAAGATACGTAATTCTATATACCTTCAGGTATAATCAAAATAATATGGTTATCACATGTTATCCACTAAATTTTTCAAAAAAAACTTAGCATTGATCCCCCATATATTATAATGTTTCTATTGGTTGTAACGTACCAAACATGTGAATATATTTGTCATGTATTGTTTTGAAACATGGTAATTACCATAAATGTTTACTGAAAACATGCATTACTGCTTATTAAAAATATTACTGGGTATATTAATTAAATCAAAAAATGATATGAAATTCATCAATGATAGGATAAGACACATTTTTAAGAAATCCTTTTTCAGTTTTGAGTTCATAAATACTATCCAATTTAATTTATCAACATAATCATCTCTTGATCCATACTAAAAACAATTTTCTCAACTTATGGAACACATTAAGGGTTACTTTCCATTAATAAAAATATCAAATTTTCATAAAATTGCTTTTATAATTCATAAAAAAATATTCAACATATCCTTTTAAATCCTTAATTTAAAATTTATACTTCAAATACTTATATATTTTATGATTTTAATTACATAATATTTTAATTTCAAAACTTATACACTTCAATCAACCAAATTTATTCATAAACAATTACCCAAGCTTCATAATCTAATTCCTTAATACCCCTTTCCTAGAAAATGAAATTTGAATAATGTATTAAGTTTCCTCAACCTCAATATAATCATGGTTATTATGTTTAATATAAAAAATACCATAGGAACATCCCATACTATTCACATGTTGTTTTGGTCTCTTTATCCTAATCAGTTTAAAAAATATTCATACCACCTTATTGAGTCAATTCATGAGATTTCCACTTAGGAAGTAAATTTTTATAATTCCCATAATTTCCACATCTAAAACATTAAATGTTAACCCAGCTCCTTCTAGTTCATGCTATTTACTAAGACTAGAAATCATAGTGTGAGAAACACTTATCAGAGAATAAAAACACATAATCATAAAACATTACTTATAGGATGCATAAATCAGGACACCTAATTTTAAATCTACGACACCTTAGTATTATCCTTTGATATATACCTATATTTATCCTTAGAAATATCCCAAGGGATCCCACTAAAGTTTTCTCATACTAGTTTCAAAATATTGACTTAACCTTTACTTTAATACCAAATATAGGGTATGAGGCTTAAAATACATGAATATAACATCATTTTAGATGAATACTGAGAACATTAAAAAAGTACATTCCCAAGGGCTATAATAGTTTTGTGTATTTTGATACATGGAACACAATATCCTAGTCTATTGAAAAAATTTCAAGGTTTACCAAAAATATCTTCCCATTTAGTACTCCTAAGTAAAAAAATTATACATAACCTTGGGAAAGGAAACATAAAAAGGATGATCTTAGATTCTCAGTAAGGGTAAATAAAGGATATTTCTTTAACATCCCTCTTTATCCTCAATGGATTGAGAAGGTGGGATGAATGTTATTGGGCCATAATAGAAATCCCCAAGATGCCAAAGGATGGAAATAAATGACAAAGGGTTTCAATACAAGTAGGGGATGATTTAACCATTGATAATAAAACCACTAAATAAAAAATAAAAACCAAACAACCATTATATAATGCATAATAAAAATAAAGACAACTCAATAATTGTTTTTACCAAAACCAACCAAAGTGCACCACAATTGAAGACAAAACAAATCATTAAAGTGAACATTGGAAAAGTAACTAATCAATTAAAAGATGACAATAAGACTCCAGTGTCATAAGCTCCATGCTCAAACATCACCAAAAACCCCCAAGTATCACAAAGTGGTGCTAAATATATGTGAATCTTTACCTTTTCCTATGTCTCAGAAGATCACATCTACAAAAGCACCAAAGTGCCAAAGCAGGGGTGAGTATAAAACTCGGTAGGGTTTTCCCAATGACTTCCCTAATAACACCACTATGATAGAAAAGAGATCAACAATTATATAAAATGGTTTATATAAAACAATCTCTAAAAATAGTTTATATAAAAATATAAACACTTTTAAAAATAGTTTATAACTAATTATAAACAAATGTTGTGTTAACCAGTTTTCTAGAAAAAAGTCATCTTTTAATAAAATAAAACAAGAGTATTTAAACCCATTTCTCAATATTCATTTTTTCATAACCATTACCTTACACCTATCCACACATCAAATCATGCATGTAACCTAGAACTCCCTATACTCACTACTAGTGCATCATCTTTTCACTAAGTCGTCACCTAGTGAACCATTTTATGGGGGATAGCCCTAACCCTTATCCACCTAGTAATGATAGGGGATACTACTTACCATTATCCATACTAAATTTAGATGAATACCCATAACCATTATGAAAAAAACCAACTCCAAAACAAACATTTCATCCATTTCAATAAAACTATTATTTTATTGACAACCATTAAGAAAACAAATTCAAATCAACCATTATATTTCAATAAAATCATTAATTTTATTGAAAATATTTTAATAATAAATTTTACTAAAATTCTAAAAAAATATCCATTTTGAAATTCATCTTTTAAAACCAAGAACCAAAGTACTTTATGCAAGAACACCTAATTACCATGTTTTCAAAAACCTTCACTGAAGAGGGTTTCAAACAATTATTAAACATCCAATTAAAAATCAGTTCATAAAAATAATAAATTTTATTTCATTACATTATGTTATAGAAAGAGGGGTTGAGATTGAAGATACCTACTTTGAGCATTTTGTAAAAAATGGAAAATAAATGAATAAAACCAATGAAACTGGGACAAAAATCCACAAAACCACCTCAGACATCTCCCCCAATCAAGAAACAAGAAAAATATAAACATAATTGGAATACATAATCTTAGATCTATCCAAAATGAGTGTAGATATGAGAAAATGAGAATAGGGGAGAAGTATATCTGAGAAAACATGATAATAATGATGAAGAGCAGGAACTTACCGCAAGAATGAGGCTTCAACTCACCACATAGAGGATCCAGATCGATTCCTATTTACTTGGGAGAGGATATAAAACCTTTGAGAGAAAAGAATCCTGAGTTAGGGCCATTTTGGAATAAAATTGAGGCACTTAAAGTCCAAAACGAGTGAGATATATATTTTTTAGGATCTCACTTTGACCCTGTGCATGGTTTAGTCACACGGTTAGACAAACTGTGTGCTAACCGTGCACTATCTACTGCCTAGAAAGACCATTTCATGGCTTCCCCACATGGTCTCCATAACCATGCACCCAACATTACCAATATACTATTCTACATCTATAACTCTACACAGTTCCTACCGGGCTTCTGCATGGTTTCAAAAAACAATACACATCCCATGCGACTCCCCTTTAGCCCAAAAAATCCTTGAAAGTTCCCTAAACTCTCCAAACTTTTACCGTTATAATTTATATATAGAGAAACATAAATAAAGGGGGAACATAATAAAAATAGAGGGAACTAAATTCTCCCCACCATTGGTCTTTCCGTCCTCAGAATATAGAAAACCATCATCCCCCTAAAAGATTTCTGGTCATTGCTCATTCATTTATTTCTCACATTCCTAAGTCTATTCCTAAATCTAACCAAGTTTCTATAAAATATGTAATATAACAATGATTTTTTCATGAAATACTTTCTCTTTTATATCTATAATCTATATTAGGATATGTACCAATGAAGCATCTAGTTTTAGGACAATGTGATCGCATTTGATCATATGGTCAGGATTAAGATAAAACTTTTTCAACTGAGCTACATGGAAAAAATTATGAACCAAACTGAACCATGGTGGCAATGATAATAGATATTCCACCTCTCTAACCCATTATAGTATCTCAAAATGGACAATTTATCGAGGAAATAACTTTACCTACTTCCCAAAATGATGATGTCCAAGCCTTTGAGAGATCCTCAAGAACACATGATCACTCATCGTGAATAACATATATCTTCAATGATGATGCACATACAACTTTAGATGACTCTAATCTGTCTCCATTCATTTCCTGATCAACTAAATCTAATCCTTTGTTTCTTCAAAAAGGATTGGTCTAACTAGTGAGGTCTCACCTGTTTCCACTCAACACAATGAATAACAATAAGGACGCCCATACAATGCTTCAAAAGGATCCATATGTATCAAGGTCTGATAGTTGTTATTATACCAAAATTCCACTAATGGAACATGCTCTTCAAATGCGCCACCAAAATCCATTACAAAAGAACACAAATTGTCTTCCAGCATTTGTATTGTCCTTTAATATTGGCTATTTGTTTGAGGATGATACACCTTACTCATAGTCAACTGAGTCCCAAGGAATTTCTATAAGGATTTACAAAAATGATATGTTTACCATGGATCTATGTCTAAGACTATTGAAGCGGTTATGCCATGTATCTTAACCACTTATTGGATATAGATTTTGGATAGATCCTCCAATGTATGAGCTTCATGAATATGGATGAAATGATCATACAAGGTGAGCCGATCCACTATCACCCATAGGGCATCATGCCTCTATACCGTCCTTGAGAGATATTTGACAAAATACGTTGTGATATACTCCCATTTTAATAATGGAATAGGTAAAGACTACAAAATACCTATTGGTATATAATGTTCCACCTTAACTTGTTGACAAGTTGAGAATCTTAAGACAAACTCAGCCACCATCCATTTTTTTCCAATCCACCAAAACTATTCGTTTAATGCCTTATACATCTTATGTATTTATGGATGTACAACCAATTTCGAATTGTTGTAAGAATGGAGAAGTTGTTCCTAACAATCCATAGGTACAACCATCCTATTTTTAACCAGAACACTGAACTCCCATCATGTTTCTATCCCTCAATGGTATCCCCACCATTGAGCTTTGAACTCATAACCAAGCTTTCCACATCAGTTGTTTTTTCCTCTTTAACCGTCTTTATGAAATCAGGAATCATGGAAACTGAAAAAGAAAACTGTAACCACACCTCATTATTCACATTCCATAAGCATGTCATCTAGGACTGACATAAACTACCATTTATCTAAATCTTCTTTCAACAACTGCACATAAGACTTTCTTCTTAATGCATTGGCCACTGAATTTCCTTTTCCTAGTGTATACATCAAGTCAAAGTTAAACATTTTAAGATACTTCATCTATCCTATTTGACTCATATTTAATTATATTTGTGAGAAAATATGTTTCAAGCTCTTATCACCCATGAACACAGTAAATTTCCCACCAAAGAGATAATGACACCAAGTCTTCAAAGCATGGACAACAAGAACTAACTCCAAATCGTTTTTTTGGGTAATTCTTCTCATTCACTCTCAAATTACTTGAAACCTAAAAAAACATGGTATCCTTCGATGAGGTTTCATAAAAACCAAGATCCGAAAGCATCACAGTACGCCACACACCCTATCCTGATTTTTTAAAAATCAAGATAGGTACTGATGTTATACAAACTTTCAACTCTTGAAAAGACTTTTTTAATTTCTCAATCTGTTGGAATGGAATTTTGTCCTTTTTAAAATATGTCATAGGTGATTCTAGTCATGAGAATTCATGAAAAAATGTTGATAATGACCAATGAGACCAATAAAGATACATATCTCAAAGATATTCTTCGTATTTTTTCAAGAGATAAATGCTTCTATATTTTATAGATTTACAGAAACACCCTTTTCAGAAATTATATGGCCAAGAAAGTGTACCTATTGTATAAAAAACCACACTTTTATAATTTGGCATAGAAATGATGGTCTCTTAATATTACCAACACCATGGATAAGTGTTTCCCATGCTCAACCTTTCCCATTGAATACACCAATATTTCATCCACAACACCACAACAAAAGAATCCAGATATCACTGAAATATATGATTAACAAATTACATAATGACTATTGGTGCATTCATAAGACTGAAAGTAATAACCACAAATTAATAATGTTCATATCTTCTTTTGAAATATGTTTTCGGAATATCATCTTTCTAAACTCATAATTGGTGATATCCTAATTGAAATTCAATTTTAGAGAACCACTGATCTCCCCCCAATTGATCATACATATCATCAATGCATGGCAGTGGATACTAATTATTTATCATGACTTGGTTAAGATTATGATAATCGATGCACAACCTTAGAGTTCCATCTTCTTTCTTCATGAACAAGACTGGTACTACCCACAAATACATACTTTTCTGAATTAAACATTTTCTTTCCAACTCTTCCAACTACACTTTTAACTCCCTTAAATCTGTTGGTGCCATCCTATAAGACAGAATAGAAAATGGAGTTGTCCATGTAAAGAGATCAATCATAATATCTACTTCCATTAGAGGTGGTAACCCTGATAAGTTATTGGTAAAAAAATATTTAAATTGATCTAAATTGTTGGAGAACTAATACAATCAATCTCTTCCATTGATGCCAAAGAAAACACCACCAAATGTTAAGAGATCGTCCCTAGTGATGGTTACAAAAAGCATGTTACACTTTTCTTTACAACCATTTATCCTCTAAAGATATGTTCAAAACCATCCTTAGTTGTGGAACCAACCATTATTCTATAGTAGTCGATGTGAGCCTTGAATGTTGTCAACCAATCCATACCCAGGATTACATAATAGAAATCCATATCCAAAACCAAGAAATCCAATGTTATCTCAACTACATCAACAATTATAAAACATGCTCTACACACAAATTCTCTACATTCTCTTTCACCGGTAGGAGTTTGATGTTTTATCGCCGAAAGAATAATCTCTAGTTTTAAACATATAAAATCAACCGTATGAGAATCAATAAATTAATATGATGCATCAGTATCAAACAACAATTACATAAGGGTATAATTAAAAAGAATCATACCTCTCACCATATATGGTCTATCCTGATCATCTACAATCATTTTCTTGGCTCCATACAACTGCTTTATCGCTGCACTTTTCTCATTGTTTTCTTACTGAGATTTCCCTGGTTGAAGAGTCATGGTATTCCTAGAATCACCATGTCTAGATCTTATCTACTGATGAGTCTGATTATTCTACCCTCATCCTGTCAAATAATACAATGCTTAGGACAACTGAGAAGTGTCTCAAGCACCTTACCTTGAATCATTGTGATCATAACGCTTAAGATGTCCAATATAGTTGTAGTTAGGACATTATCTAGGTGGTGTTGTAAACTATCACTTCATGTGGTTGAATGAACCACAATGAAAACATCCAGGTAGGCTCTTTGGTTTTGGAAAATGATTCATTGATCTAGCTATCTGATTCAGATTCCCACTCCCACCTGGGAAATAGGTATACCTCTTACCCTTGCTCCCAACACTCAATTTCCCACCATTTTTCATAATTATCATCATACTTTTCCTCCCCTATCTCATGAGATGTCTCGCTTAGCCATTGTCACTATATTCACTATATTTGTATAATATGTAATACAAAGCACCGAAATCTTCGATTGAATCTCCTACCTTAACCCTGATTTGAAGATATGTTCCTTGAAGGCCGTACTAGCCCCAACCTCTAGTGAAAATGGCACTAAATTCATGAATTTATCTATATATTCTATGAAAAAGATATTTTCTTACTTTAGGCTGAAGAATTATGTAATTCTTAGAATACTAAATGTGTGATGATAGAATTTTTTGTTGAACAATTCTTCAAAATCCTCCCAACCAAGGGTTTGATCCAATTAAATTGCACCACTAGATCCCACCACTAGAGTGGAATATCCTCATCCATATAAGTCTCCATCTTGAATTTCAACTCTTTTGGTGTGATGATGAAATCAAATAATAGATTCATCTTATTTAGCTACACCTCTTCCCTTTCTAGATCAGAATCATCCCAAAAGATGGGTGGGTTCTTCTTATGGAATAGGATGGAATGATCTATATTTCTTGGCTCATCCCTCTTATTTCCTGTGTCCACATATTGGAAAACTTGTATGACACTATAAAACATATCTTGGTTCACCAATGGCTCAGGTGTAACCACATTCTCCGTAGCTTCTTCGATTTGGTTTGTAAGTCGCCTACCTGGTTCCATTTTCTAAACAACAAAAACAACCATAACTCTAAGTCTCTAGAAACTGAAGTCTTAGCATTTAAAATTTTACCACATCAACTATGACAAAAATATTTTCCAAAAATCAACCCTTTTCACATTAAACTACATTTGAAAACATTCAACTTGTTTTTGAGAATCAAACCATTTTCAAAATACACCAACTATGATATGTTAAAAGTCTTTCATTTGAAAACAAATGAAACATTTATCAAAAAATTAATATAGTTTATCAAATAATATATTATTACTCAAAATGAAATATGCAATCCTACTGGGAAGTCATTTCTTTAATGCATTTCATTCTCATCTCATTGGATAAACCCATAATAATGATATTCTAATATCCTATAAGTGTCTTCGAAACAATTCTGTACCCAACTCCCTTGTATCTATAAGTTAAACATAAAAAGGTTAGCTACATTTTTTATTCTCTACATTTAAAGTCATAAAAAACCTACTCCTTTATAATATCACAACATAAGGAATATAAAAGAATGAATTCAACTCCATGACCAAGAAAACTAATGAATACTTGTTCCATATGGATGAGAACAAGATGATACCACTTATCTCAAGAAAGCATTTGGATAAAAAATAATACTATTTGTAACATCTCTCCTCCTAATTGTCTTGAGATGGTTGGAGGAATGATTCTTGGCCTTAAGAAACATCCCCAAGATTCCAAATACTGGAAATAAATTCTGAAGTGTTTCAATACAAGTGGGGGATGATTTACCCATTAATAATAAAAAATCAAACCAAAAAAATCATAACTAAACAACCACTATATAATGGATGATAAAAATTAAGGCAACTCAGCTATATTTTTTATCAAAACCAAAAAAACGTGTACTATAACATAAGACAACAAAAATAATTTAAGTGAATAGAGGAAAAGTAATTAATCAATTCCAATACGACAAAAATACTCCATGCTACAACATCACCAAATATCCCAAGTATCAAAAAGTGGTGATAAATACATGTGAAACTTTACCTTTTCACATGTACCAGAAGATTTCATTTGCAAAAGAAACAAAGTGAAAAATCAGGGTTGATTATAAAACATAGTAGGTTTTCCCTAATGAATTCCCTACTCATTCAAATAAGATATAAAATTTATCCACATTTATATAAAATAGTTCATATAAAAAATCTCTAAAAACAGTTTATATCAAAATATAAACACTTCTAAAAATAGTTTATAACAAAATATAAAACAAATTTGTGTTAACCAGCATTATTGAAAAAGTCATCTTTCAAGAAAAGAAACAAAATGGAGAATAAAAAAAAATTCTCAATATTAATTTGGCATAACCATTCCATTCCACCTATCCACACATCCAACCATGCTTGTAACGTGGACCTCCCATTACTTGTGAGTGGTGAGTCATCCTTTCACTAAAACTTCACCTAGTGAACCATTTGATGGGGGATATCCCTAAACCTTATCCATCCCACTTGTTATGGGGGAGACTGCTCACCCTTATCCACCATGAATGCACGTGAATACCTACAACCATTTTGTAAAAAACCAACGCCAAAACAAACATTTCATCCATTTTAATAAAACCGTTATTTTATTGAAAACCATTAAAAAACCAATTTCAATAAACCATTATATTTTAATAATATCATAAATTTTATTTAAAACATTTTAATCATACCTTTTTCAAAAATTCCATAAAAATCCCCAATTTAAAATCCATCTTTTAAAATCAAGAACCAAAGTACATTATAAAAGAACTCCAATTTCCATGTTTTTGAAAACCATCCCTCAAGAGGGTTTCCAAGAATTATTAAACAGGAAATTAATAATCAATTCAACACAAAATAGTCAATTTTAATGCAATTAAATCAGTTCTATCAAGAGGGGTTGAGAGTAAAGCCCCCTGCTTCAAGCGTTTTGAAAAAAAATGAAAAATGGATGAAGAACCCCAATGAAATTGGGTAAAAAATCCATGAAACTACCTAAAATATATTTCCTTATCAAGAACCAAGAAAAATATAAACATTATTGGAATTCATAATCTTATACCTACCCATAATGGGTGTAGATCGAAGAAACCAATAATAGGGGCGAAGTATATCTAAAAAAACATAACAAGAGTAGTGTAGAACGAGTACTTACCATAAGAATCGGGATTCAACGCACCAAGGAGAGGTGCTAGATTGATTAAACTTCACTTGGAAGAGGTTCTACAACCTTTGAGATAGAATAATATTGATTTAGGTACTTTTTGGGGGGAAAAGGCACTTAAAGTCAAAAACGAGTGAGATCCATTTTTTAGGACCTCACTTTGACCATACACACAGTTTTGTCGTACGGTTAGAAAACCGTATTCTAACCATGAATTATATACTACCTAGAAATACCCTTTAATATCATCCTCACATGTTTTTCATAAAAATTCACCCACTATTCCAAAACTACTCTCCAACATCTACAACTCTGCACAGTTTCTACTATGCTTCTCCATGATTTAGAAAAACTGTGCACAACCCATGTGCCTCTCTATTATCCCCAAAACTCCTTGAAAGTTCCAAAAACTCTCCCAACCATCACCCATATACTATATATATATATAAAAACATAAATAAGGGGATAAAATACCAAAAATTTGGGGTACTACCATATGCAAGCATAACATGAGCAAAAGGGTATGATAACATGACAATAACATTTGAAGAACATATCTGGTATATAAAATATTATACACATGGGTCATGTCATAAATATTAGAAGTTCATATGACATGAATCTTAAGGGAATAAAGATCATAATTCATGAAATCATATCATATGAATAAGACAAAGAATTTGTGGAAGACACATCATCATAGAAAATCATTCCCTATAAGTCAAGACTTATTTATAAAACATATCATGGCACTTCATGGGGGATACACCTACTCGGTGGGACACACAACCATCCCCATCATAACCCTTTCCTTATAGTGGAATTATTTCACTCCCCAAACCATCTTAGTAGTAAATTTTTACTCCCAACACCATCTTAGTATTCAAGGTTCACTCTTAAGACCATCTTAGTTTTCAAGGTTCACTCCCAAGATCATCTTAGCAGAAAAAGTCCTTTACTAAACTGAGTTCAATCCCCATTACATCTATGTCTATCTCATATTATATAAATATTTAACCAATGAATTGGAGAGAGATATAGGTCCAAACCATCAAATAATGAAATAAAACATACATGTGACACAAGATCATAAGCATTTATTGTATCTTAACCCATGATATATAATGGGTATTATAAACATATCATCATATCACAACCTTTATAAAATTGATAGGTTTCATAATCATTTCATCAAATAATAATATATAAAAATAATTAGTTTTCATAATCATATAACCCATGAAAGAGAAATTAGTTTCGTAATCATATAAATCATAAAATAGAAATGATTTTTATAAGCATATACCTTGTGAATATAGAAATCAATTTCATAAAAACCATGACATCAAAAGATAAACCATTCAGAGAAAGAATATGAATGGTACCCTTTGATCATATCCCTTGTAATTCATGAGTGACACCAAAATTTTTCATTTTAGATGGAATTTTTTTGAAATATATTTTAAAAACATTTCTTGATAAAAATAAATTTTCTTTGAAAAACACTTTGAACATAATTTTATTTCAAAGTAACCTTTTGAAAACATATAAAGGAAGATTTTAAAATCATTTAAAACAGTCTTTGAAATTAAATATTTTTTGAAAACATTTTGAAATAATTTAAATAATTATCTCTGAAAATAAATTTTTTAGAATAATAAAGGAATATTTTAAAATAATTTAAAACACATCTTGAACATAAAACATTTTTGAAAACCATTTAAAATCATTGAAATAATATTATTTTAAAATTAACATTTGAAAAAATATAAAGTCATATTTGAAATAATTTAAAACACTTCTTGAACACAATTTTTTAACATTTTTTGAAATCATTAAAATAATTTTAATTGAAAATAACATTTTAAAAACATATAAATAGTGATTTTAAAATCCTTTAAAATACTTGATGAACGTATTTTTTTTGATTTTTTTTTGAAAATATATTTGAAAATGTATAAAATAATATTTAAAATCAATGAAATAATTTTCTTTTAAAATGACCTTAAAAAATTATAAAAATCATGAAAACAATTTTAAAACCTTTTCATTTAATATATATTTTAAAACAAACAAATTAATATTGAAATCATTTTGAAAACCACTTCTTTGAAATTATTATTGAAAATTTATATAGTAAGTTTGAAAAT
Source organism: Viscum album (assembly GCA_963277665.1). Classification (NCBI taxonomy): domain Eukaryota; kingdom Viridiplantae; phylum Streptophyta; class Magnoliopsida; order Santalales; family Viscaceae; genus Viscum; species Viscum album. The sequence continues at coordinate 1,585,223,216 of OY728129.1, forward strand.
TTTAGAAAAACTCTTTAAAACAAAACACAATTATAAAATCATTTTACCAAAAAATGATCTTAAAAAATAATTTTTTTAAACATATTTTGGAAATTTGTTTTTTGAATAAAACAGATTTCTAATCGAAGAGATAAATAAATTTAAATTTTCTTAAAAATGTTTTATTAATGATATTAAATACAAAAGAGTGGAAAAATGGTACCATTTTTTGAATTTATCATGAATAACCATAATAGAATAAAATTAATTATAATTCTTGAGATATGGATCCTAATATTTCATCAATATAATCATAATCATAAACAATCCTAATAATGGACGAGAGTGTAAATATAAACTATTCCCACCTTGGAAACTTTGAATCCTAATACACATGAAATAATAACCTTAATTGAAAATTAAAAATCATGAAAGGAATTATATTCATTATATAACATGTTAAATGGTAGTATATACAAGTCTTAGAAGAATATATATGCATAACAAAACAAGTTCCTTAAAGACGACAATGTAAGACAAAATTACCTTACCGATTTGGTAACTTTTGGACCGTAAAACACAATGTAATAGAGATAAACAAATGTATATGTAAATAAACATAACTTTAATGATAATAATCATATAATAAATCCATGGTAAGTATATACATCATAAAAATGAAATGAGTTATGAATAAGGCATAAGTCTAACATAAATAAAAGTGAGACTAGAAATCATCTTCCTACGTGAGTAACTTTTGAATCATGAGATTCCTGAAAGAATAACATCAATTGAAATTTTCATATAATGAAATAAATTAAAATAATGATAAAACTTTAATTGGGTTGGTATATACACCACAAAATAAAAATAAGTGGTGTATGTAGGATATATCTCACGAAAATAAAAGGGAGATGAGAAAATCCTTACCTTATGTGTTGACTCTCACCGTACTCAGTAAAACCACCTGTATAATAAATATAGGTTTATTAAAAATATAAAAAATATTAATATTAGTTTATTTAAAACCTTATATTATTTACTGATGAATTTATATTATTTGTTTTTTAATAATTCCATGTTTTTGTTACATTTTGGGTAGTAACTGTTTTGTTTTTCTTACATGTTTTGACTTTTAATACTTGGTCCTCTAACATAGATCATGATTTTCTAAAATAATGTAAAATATGATATAAATAATATATATATTCATTATATTCTTATTTATAATAATATATAAAATATTGAAATAGAGAATTAAATACACCGTTCATAGAGAAGATATATTGTACAAATGCATGGATGTTGTTTCTATTTTCTTATCATATTGATATAAAGAAAACTAAATTAAACACACACACACACAAAAAAAAATATATTATAATTCCAGTATTATTATAATTTAATATATAAATCATATGTTTATTAAACATATCCTTAATACATTTCATGTAAAGTGTGAATGAATCACATTGTGTTGAGGAGGCGGTAGTCCATATGTCCACAAACGAAGTTATCCTATTAAAAAAAAGAAATCATGAAGGTATGTGTTATATAATAATTAGAGAAGAATAAATAAATCATAAATATCATATATATTAAATACAAATAGTATTTCCATCCTTACTCTCAACCATGAATAGTAACAATGGAAGAATGACCAACATCGGTTCGCGAGGTGGTTTTCCATCGTACACACGAACGATGATTACGTATCTCATATGATGGATATGTGTGTGAGTGTAGGTACGAACCTTAAAATAAAAAAATATCATCATATTTATTATATATAGGTTATTACATAATCATGTAATAATATGATTTGAGGGGTTGGGGAAATAAATAAAACAAAAGTGGTTTTTGAAGAATGTTGCCTCTTCTTTGAGTAACTCCTTTTGGTTTTCTCCAAAGGGACTCCTGGGATGGATTTATTCAGAATGAGAGGATTATAGGATGAATTTATAGAATTTTAAAGGATATCCGGATAAGTTTTTTTTTACCTAAATGGCTTGAGAAGCATGAAGAAGTGATGGGGTGATTTCACTTTTATAAGTGGAGGGAGAGGACAAAGGTGAAATTTTTGAAAAGAATTGTGAGATCCTCATGTTTTTACCTACCGATTGGATTCCATGACACACCAATTTAAATACATGATGGGTTAAGGTCTATATATGGACATTCAATGGGTTTTGGATAAGTTTAGTGCCATTTTTATACCTTATGTTTAAATTTTAATTACTAAGTAATCTTGTTTTTACCTTAATAGTTGTAATTATTTTCAATTACTATTACTAATACTTTTAGTCCAAAACAAAGTTTAAATTATTAGACATTAAAAAATATGATTATTAATAAAATGGAATCCATTTTTCCAAATTATTATCACATATCTGGAAGAAATAAATTTAAAATTAATCTCACAGACAAGATGAGAGGATGAATCTGTATAATGAAAACATTCCAAATTTTGAAATGTTTTATATCCAATTTTATTGTGAAATTGGTTTAAATGAATTAAATTGGATTAATTGAGGTATTATTTATCTTATTATACTTTAAAACAAAATTTAAATATAATTTAAAAATATAAATAAATTAGAAGAAAATTCACTTTTCAATTAAAATTCAATTTTTTTCATTATTCATAAAAAATGAAACGTCACTGAAAAATACAAAAAAAATCACCCAATTTAAATTTTGATATTAATATTTAAAAAATATATTTTTAGGCTAAAATTTATAATATATTAAAAAATAATATTTAAAATATGTGTTCCATTAAAAATGGTAAAATTGAAATTTAGAACAATATATATCATTGTGCATGAAATTGGATTTATTCTTATCTCTTATCTAGAAAACATATAAGATGAATGTTAAAAAGTTTAATGAATCTAATATATATATATATATCATTAAAATAATTTATAAAAAGTGTTTTATTAAATTCATTTAGGTAAAACATGTTTGATTTTATAAGTATAATTTTCTAGCAAAATATTTCTGATATTTTTGAAAGGATTTTATTTTCATTTCTACTTAATTTGTCACCAAATAATTATTATTATATACATGTGTAACCCATATTTTTATAATTTTATTAATCTTATTAATAACATCCATTCCAGAAAAAAGGTGACAATTGTAATAATATTTTAATAATAATATTAATAGTTCATTGTAGTTTTGTAAAACAAGGTCTTACATGTCATGAATGTTATCAAAGGAACTTGACATTGTGTGTAACACAAGCCAAAATTAGTGTTGTATGCATCTCAAGATAATCTTATTGTTTCATTTAGTTAAACCTTAACTTGGTGTTGTGTGTGACACAAACTAAGCATATATCCTTTATATAATGTAAGCAATATTCATTGTTACGTGAAATGAAAAATATTTAAAACTTGGAATTAATTCAAAAAAATGATTCAAAAAGTCTTGGGGTATTAAAAAATTATAATTTTATTTTTAATAATAATTATTATATAATAAATATCATATATATTTATTAAAAATATCCTTATTACTAACTATGTAAACTAGAAATGAGAAATGAATCACATCACTTCGTGGTGATGGTAGTCCACACATACGCACAAGAAAACTATAGTTTCCTAATGTATTGGAAGGTAAGAAGGTATATAAGATAGTATAATTAAATAAGCATAATTATTTCATAAATATAATATGTGAAAATCAATCCATTATAAAAAACCACTATGAAAGATGGTGATGGAATTGAACCATATCACTACGGGCGGTCTATAGTCCACCCATACACATGAGGAATACCATCATTTCCCATATGATGGAAATGAGGTGGAATATGGTTATCCCATTGTCATAATAAAATATCAATATATTTATGAGACTAAAATCATAATTTTAGTAAGTATAAAATAGATTTATAAGAAGTATAAAAAGAAACAAACATTAAAAGAGTCAATAAAGATGATCACCTCTTCTTTGAGAGACCTAATTTGGCTTACAAATTTACCATTACTAAGATGGTATTAGGAGAAGAAAAAAAGATTAAGTATTTTCCATCTTAAAATCCTCAACGTTTGTGAATATGGGAGGATAAGAGGTTCGCTTTTATAAGTGAGGGGAGGGACACAAATAAAATTACATAAAATATCTAAATAATATAAATTCATTTTCTTGTGAGAATGAAAACAAATTGTGAGTATTTATAATTTAATATAATTTATAGTATAATTATATGAAAATAATATTTACACAGGTTTACATGGAATTTTTTTCCTTATCCTACAGCTTAACCCATTTAAATCCAAATCATAACAACAAATTGTTTTGTTTCCACTATTTATTATGAACCTATATTATATTGAAATTATTTTCCAATATTAATAATTTTGATTAAAAATATATAATCTTTTTTATAAGATTCACTTTCTATAAGTTGGTGAAATTAATTTTAATATAAGTTCACAAAATGCAACAAAATCTGTTTTTAGAAATATATTTGTTTTAAGCATAAAAATAATTTTACAAAAAAATAAAGTATAAAATTAATTCCAATTAAACTAATTGAATTATGTTAAATAAAATTAGTCAGATCTTACTTTTAAACTAAAACCATACTAATAGGAACCTTGCATATATTTTATTAAGAGACAAGAACTAAAAACAATTCTTATTTGAACAAAAACATTACATAGATTTACAAAATGTTAAGAATGTCTTTCTAAGATAGAAATTTTATTTTCATATGAATTAATTTACTTTATATATATATGTTCTATAAAAATGTTTCACAATCATTTAATTTATGCTTATATCATTAAAATTTTATAAAAGTGATAGTTTTTTGTAAAATTTTTATTAATCACTATTCACCAAAAAATAAACTATTTATAAAAAATCACAACAATTCACTCGAAGATAATTTTGAAATGATAAATTAAAAAGTGAAATTAATATTATAAATTCAAATTATAAAAATTTTGAATTTATTTTTTAATACTATTCTTTAAAAAAGCTATGTACATTGTTATATTGTTTCTATAGAAAAGAAAGCTTAGCATAATTGATGTTTGAGGGTTATATTATTTAATACAAACGTTTAATACTAAAAATTATATAATATAACTTTTAGAATATATGTGGGTTATTCTTCATTATAAATTATTTAGGTTCATACTCAACCTATTATATCATATGATTTCTCAAATGTACATTTTCCAGTCGAGTCGTATGATTCCTCAAAACTTGTTCTCTAGTTTTAATAATATGGATAAGATATTCAAAATAAGATTAATCAAGTTAAAATTATGTTCACTCATAGGAAATGAAATTTATTGGTTCTATAATATAATTCTTTAATAAAGATATATGGAACAAATAATGAAATTTATATAGGCTAGAAGGAATTTCCAAATAGTAATTAATAACTCATATTCTCTCTATAATTTTAAAAGGTGTGATGTACATTGGACTTAATTTCCATTTCCTTATGAATCTTATATAAACTTTATACAGAGATACCAATAAGAAAACATTATCTTCAACTTTAAATTATAAATCATTCCTTCAGTTATCAGCATAACATTTTGGTCTACTTTAAGATTCCTTAATATGATTCTTAATAGTCTTTGAATTAACTTTTTTCTACTTAACAAGATCCAAGACTTCAATATTCTTTTTACCAAATCTATCCTAATAAGTTGGAGTATAAACCCAATTTTTTTACAATTCCCCATTTAATTCCATTTTAATACTTTAATGAAAGATGTTATTGTATGAAAATTATACCAAAGGTAAATAATGACCCCACAAACCATGAAATTAAATCAACAAAGACCTCAACATATCTTATAATTCTTGAATAATCTTTTTAGACTTCACATTTATTTTAGGATGATAGGTGGTTCCCAAATGTAGCTATATGTTGATATCCTTCGGAATACTCATTCAAGATTTCGATGTCAATCGTAGATCATGATCATATACAATCAAGAGAGGTACAGGTGATTAGATGTTTTATACCCCTTATATGAAGGAAATGTGTGGTCTTGATAAGATGATTAATAATAACCAATATGAGATCATTATTTCTAGGATTCTTTGTAAATATATTAAATAATTTTATAGTAATGTCATTCCATTTATACACAAGAATAGGCAGATCATGGATGGATTCTTCGAGATGTTGTCTATCATTATTTACCTATTTATAAAAAAGAATTTTGATAAGTAGTATGAAATTTCCCATTTCATATTATACCACTAAAAATGTTCATTAAAATCCTAATTCGTTTTGGTGCTACTAGGGTGTGTATAAAAATTAGAGGTATGCGTTTAATTTAATAATTCTCTTTTCATAATGGGAATTGATGAAACACAAATCCTCTTTTGAAATTTCAATAAACTATCTTCATAGATTATGTCTTCCAACTACCTATAATTCACAACATTTATTTTCTATTGTATATTCTAATCATCATATTGGTAACTTTTTATTATCTTTAATTAGGATAGTGTGAATATAATTTGGAATAGATGTGTTGTTTCCCCTGCCTTAATGATTCCCATATCCAACATTACTAAACACATGAATATAAAATATTTGAAAATATTCATCTTAGTCAAAATTACATGATATTTCCCACTCAATGAATCCTCCTCATTATTTTCCTTTCTAGGGTGGTAGTGTATTGAGAAATTATAATCCTTGAGTAGTTATAACCATCACTGTTTCCTCATGTTGAGAAATTTCTATGAGAAGATGTACTGAAAACTTTTTTGATTCGTATATGTTTCATATGTTTCACCATAATTTTAATGCCTATATATCTTCAATGAAAATATTACATCATCCAAATCATGATCATGGTTTTCATAATTTTGTTCATGAATCTTTAACTACCTTAATTCATAGGAAAAAACTCAATTGTTTGGTATAAAGACACATCCAAGTTCTTATTTTATACATCATTATATCTCAAAAATCTATCCATTCTCAATGGTAATATCAATATCGATGCATTGAAAAAAAATCCTCTTTAATTATTAAAAAAATCTTTGCATTCTTCTAACTATATTAACTTATCCCTTATATGTATTAACATGGTTAATGAGTTAGCTAATTGATAAAAATTTGATCAAATTGTCGATAGTAACCTCTTAATCTAAGGAAACTATTAAACTATGTATATTCCATAATGGTGAAAATTCCATTACTTCCATTATTATTAAAAGACCAAATGATATTCTATCCATATAGAAAATATGGCCAAGAAATGTTACTTCCCAATGACATTAATTTCCACATGATAAATTTTCTATAGAACTCTCTTTCTATAAGAATCGTAAGAATGATTTTCAAATGATTCTTATGCTAACAATAAATTTTAGATTAAATCAAGATATCATAAATAAATAAAACTAAAATATTATCAATATAATCCATAAAATAATCTAGTCATCATATCCATAAACACAAGGGGTTCATTATTCAATCTAAAGGGCATTACTATAAATTGATAATGTCTATACCTCATATGAAATGTAATCTTGGGAATATCCTCCTTATTTACTTATTATTAATGATACCTAGAACCAAGATCATTATTTGAAAAATATTGAGCTCCTTGAAGTTTATCAATAAAGTCATCAATGTGGAGAAAATGATATTTTTTATTTATATTAACAGTACTAGTTTCCTTATAATTGATTCAAAGCCTCCAAAACCCATCTTTCTTATTAACAAAAAGAAAAGGGGATCCCCATGGTAGGAACTAGGAATATAAATCCATTATCAAAAAACTCATATAGTTGTTTCCCCCGTTAAAATAACTCTACTATAGCCATTATGTTGGGAGTATTATATATATATGTTTCACCAAGGATGATATTAATAGAAAAATGAAATTCACACATAGGTTGGTATTTGGGTATTTATTTTGTAAACACATAAATATATTCATGAACAATAGGTAAATCCTATATTATAAGGATACATTTCCCTTTAATAGAATATGTATTCTATTTTTCTAAAATAATTTCATTATTTTTCATAATGATAATTGAATAACATATCATTGTTTTATAAATATTTCCACTAGGATTCTTGATTGAAAAACCCCTTATTATATTTATTAGTAAATATCTAATTTTCTTAGCATACATGATATATATAAAATAGTGAAAATATCCAGAATCAAATAAAGAATTACCTATATTTAGGGATATGATTAATACGCCTTTCAATATATCATTAAGGACTTCAACTATAGCTGAAGTGATCAAAAGATATTGGTCATACTCCCTAGGACTTTTCTGAGGTAAATTCCCTTTATGCTTAGGGGATTTATTATAATGTTGATGCATCTCCTATATATTGTGGCATTGTAAATTGATAAATTCTTTCTTTCACTTCAATCATGACATTAATTTAATTTCTCTCCACACTTGAAGAAATATCCCATTCCCATCAATCATGTTCTATATTATTTCTTTCCATAATTATTAGAAGTTCGAAATTCCACCCTTCCTTTATTCCCATTTTCTATATTTATTTTTATACAGTGCTTAGTTTCCCCCTTGTTTTAGTATTTTCTATAGAAAAAATAATACTTAGAGATTTATTTTTATTTTTTATGTAACTTGACATAAAATCATCATATATTGAAAATTTATAAGAGAATAATTCCCATCGATTGTTAAGCCTTAGCACATTAAAGAAATAGTCACCATTACTCCTTGGGTTACATACATAATCCATAACATGATTTTCTAAACAAATGAGGCTAACTTCATATTCAAAAAAATATCCTTTATTTTTCGATAGATTGATGAATTACCTCTCCATATCTGATCATTTCTCACGAGGAAAGTATTTTTCAAATAATATATCCTTGGATTCCGTGCAATACATATTATTTATTTCTTATAAATTCTTAGTGTTCTTGATTAATGACCATTATTGATCATCGTCTCCTTTAAGACGATAAATTTCCATGATAACTTTCTATATTTCACTAATTCCAAAAGTGATGAATATATTCTATAGAGATTTGATCCATTACACAACCATTAAAATATTAATAGTCCCTAAGAATAATGGAGGTTACTATAGCATGAATCTGTCTAAATTTATTACACCATTATTTGGTTTTGTAGGATATTCCATATAGGAAAGGTTATTGTTAATAACCTAAGTCAGCTACTCCAATATAGTTATGATTTGTTTAGCTCTAGATCTAGTTATAGCTCTTGATTCATTTTGTTTCTAAGTAGGGAAATCCCCAAATAGATTACATGAATTGATATGGTTTCCATTCCACCATCTTGTCACCATTTATAAAAAATGGCATATACTAAATTTGTTCATTGAATTATGAATTTTAAAGTATCTTATATAATTATAAAACTGGTGTAATAGTTAACATAAATTAAAATTTTATGTTTAACTAATCTAATAATAATAAGGTTAGTATCTTTAAGAATAACTTAAAATCATAAAAATATTTTCAAAAATTTCATAATGATTCTTAAAGAGTGTTTGATTTAACCAAATTATATCCCCTAGGAGTGTCTGTCCATATATAAATTATTAGGCCCACTCATCATAAATCAGTGGAAATCAAGTTATTAACTAATCCACCCATTTCAGTGCTATTACCCCTAGGTGTATATGTGATATAACCACTTCCATATTCAAGTTTCTAGCCACAGATGTACTTTCTAGAAAAACCACACAATCTCCATGTTACCAAAAAATTATGATATTATGCTTTACCTAGACTTATTTTTAGAGTCTTCCATAGGTTTATTCTCCTTAATCTATGTTTTCCTAAATCTGGTTCCCAAGGTTTGTACTGAACATTCTATGATACCAACTACAATACTATAACTCCAGTAACTCAGAGCCGGTGATTATTTTAGTACATTAGAATAATATAAATGAGATCATTCCCCAAAGGATTGAATAGTTTAATAATCTTGGGGACTAGATACATACACTATTCTCAAATTACATTTGAAAACATGAAATACAACTTAATATTCTAGTGATAAATTTATCATTAATTCTATTATATTATTCAAATCATTAATAAATACCTTCTTGTTAACAATGGTAAATTAAAATGCATGTAAGGGTGATATTATGTTCTCAGTAAGGTAAAGTGTACAATTTAATCTATTATAGGATAAATAAAGCATGAATAATATCACAGATATAAAAAATAACTATATATTCCATAAACTAATATCATAAAATAGGGAATAAATACATGTATGAAATAGAAAAATAAATAATCTCATGGATAATAAAAACTAGTTTCATTATTATTGAATGAATAATGTCAGACATCATAATATTACCCTCAAGGATTTATTCCAAGACATCAAATGTAAATAGGTAAGGTGTATGCTAAATAATGAAACTTTTTTATATCATGATTTATACCGATGCATCAAGGGGTTATAGTGGTCTCCTTATGTCACTTACTAATTCTAATTCATTCATCATATGAAATAATAAATGATAATTCATTAAATATTCAATATAAAAATTCATACTAAAAAGGTGGTATAAATAATATAAATATTTCAACATATCAATTATAAGAAAAATGATCATAAGTCTTACATAGTAATACGGTAGATGGTATCATTATATCATATCCTAGGAAAAGTAAAATTTTCATCAAAGGATGTTGACAATGAAATTACATTAAAAATATCCAAGGAACATTTCATGAAGAAAATACACATTTCATTTTTAAATAACTTATTTAAAATATAAAAATTTCCAAAATACTAATAAAAACATTCACTTTGATAATTATCAAGTAAAATTTTAATTAAATATTCAAGGAAAAGAAAAATATTGACTATGAGAAATGTTGTTCGTGTGGTAAGTGTAAAAACAATGATTATGTTCACACTTTCAGTAAAAAGTGCCTTATTCAAAAACAACAAGAAGATTAATTTTATTTTTTCTTATAGAGATTTAAACATGGGTAAAAATAAATTTCATTAATAATTGGAGAATATTAAAAACATTTTCACAAAAAGTTTAAGGAAAATATGTACATGGAAGAAAAATATTTCTAAACAAATAAAAAAATATGGTTTTCCTTAAAATAATTCTTTCATACTTTTGAGTATTTAGAGAGGGGAAATGAAAGGAAATCATGTAATTTCCAAAAATAACCAAATTAGAATAAAATATATGTGTTTTAATATAAAAGTTCCATATAATTCCCCAAATTTAAACTTAAACATAAACAATCCTAAAAAGAATGTGATTTTGAGATAAACCCTTACCTCTTATTTGATTTACCTCATAAGTGATTTTAGACTTCTATATAATAAATTTATATTTATTATACTTATATTCTAGGACCACATCCAAACTTATAATATCATACATATTCTAATTAAAATATTCCAAAACTTTTTTTATTAATTTTAATTTATTGAAATCATTGTTTTCGTGTGTTAACTTTTACATTTTTTATGTATGTTTCGGTTCGGTAGTTCTTTTCATTTCATATTGATCCTAGTTGAATAATTTAAAAAAACATAATATTTTAATAAGTATCATATTTAATCATTATATTCACTTTTATAACCATTCATTTATGTAAGTAATGAAAAATTAATTATATCACTTTATGGAGACGATAGTCTATACATACGCATGAGTGATGTTTCCAATTTTTGATAAATTGAATTAAAGAATGGTAAATAATAATTAAAATTTAAAGAATAATTATTATATCATAAATATAATATATATACTTTAAATTTACCCTTATTACTAACCATGGAAATTGTAAATGAAAAGTGAATCACATCTCTTCACAGAGGTCGTAGTCAACACGTATGCACGAGTGACATTATCATTTCCCAACTGATTAGAATGTGAGAAGGTAGATAAGATATTATAATTAAATAAGGATAATTATTTGAAAAATATAATATGTAAACATTAAATCAATCATAATAACTCACCATAAAGTATAGTGATAAAAAATGAATCATATAGCTGTGTGGAGGTGGTAGTCCACAAGTACACACGGGTGATAATTTCATGTCCCAATTGATGGAAAAGAGGTGGAAAATGGTTGTAAGAAAATCATAATAACATGTAATGATATTTATTATGCTGGATTATTTATTTTAGTATTCATACAATTGGTTTAGATGAAGCATAAAAAGAAATAAACTTTGAAATAATTGGTAAAGATGATTTCCTCTTCTCTAAGACACCTCCTTTTTCATACACCTGAAGTCTTATTAGGATGGTCATATAAGAAGAAAAGAAGAATAAGAATTGTGGTATGGAATCTAGGAATGTTTTTTTCTATGATTTACTCTTTTATAGTTGTCAATGTTTGTGAATAATTGGTGATATGAGGGCCCTTTTATAAGTGGGGTGAGCGATACACATTGAATTACTTAAAATATTTAAAAAATATATCATCATTTTCATGTGAAAATGGATCCAAATGGTCAGTAATTTTATTGTAATATAATATAAGGTCAAAAAGTCATGAACTAATATTATTTAGTTGTGTTTATATAGTTTTTTACCCATATATCTTAGATTAACCCCTAGTAAACCCCTTTTAATCATAATCGTGGTAACAAATTTTTACTGATTTTACTATTCTTTATGAAAAAAATTAAGTTGAACATATTATGTAACATTAATCATTACGAATCAAAAAATAGAATATATTTTAATATATTCAATTTCAATAATTTTTAGAAATTTATTTTAATATAATTGTATAGAATGAAAAAAATGGTTTTAGAAAAATGTCTATTGTAAGCATAAAAATTATTTTATAGAAAAATAGAGAATAACATTGATTCTAATGAAACTAATTGGATTATGATAAATAAAACGTGACTAATTTTACTTTAAAACCAAACCAAAAATTAAAGTAACCATTTATATACTTGATTAAGAGCGTAGAATAAAAAAATTATTTGAAAAACAAATAGTTATATTTCAAAAATATTAATCATATATTTATAAGTTAAAAATTATATTTTTGTATGAAATATATTAATTCTAAAATAAATATTTTTTATATAAAATAAGGTTTTTTAAAGTTTTTTTAATTTAATCCAATATCATTATAATGTCATTAAAGGGGGTGTTTTTTTTTTGTAAAATCAGTATTTTTCACTATTCACCCAAAAATAAACTATTTTTCTACAATACTAAAAAATCACCAAAATATAATTTTTTTAATCATAAATTAAAAAATAAAATTTTTTATATAAATTTAATTTTATAAAAAAAATTATTTTAATTTCTAATTACATTATTTAATAAATATATGTACGTTGTGCTATTGTTTATATAGAAAGAAAAGTTTACTATAATTGAAGTTCCAGTGTTATAGTAAAATGATTCCCTACCATAGTTCTTCACAACTAGTTGTCATATTTTATTTTGTTTTGGATGAGTGAGGTAGTGATTATAATATTTATTTCTTTGAATATATAAAAGTTTCTATTATTTTATATGCATAGTAACTAAATACATTGAATGTAGACCGAGTATGGTCATCATTCCTGAAACCTGGCATTGCAATGCATGAATCCCAGACATATCACTCAAAATGTTTTATATCTTAGACAAAATGTAAGTTTAAAATTAATTTCTCATTAATATAATTGAAATTTTATAGTATAACATGAATATAAATATGTAATTGGTGGTTACATTTTATGTATTTATATTAATGAGATGAGACCACCGATTGAATGTATGTATGGATTCAGGCTCACCAAGCAATGATTTCAATGTTTTATACATTATAATAATAAAATTATTTTGTAAAAAAATTATTTTTTATTATATATAAATTATTTATATTTTTTCATTAATTTTGTAACAACCCAACCTGAACTACTGGGTTCGTGCTGGAAGATCACATGACCTCATTCGTGTCTCCCTTGATGAAAGTGGTTATCAACTTACAGTGAGGGATCAAGATCATCCATGGGGAGTCTATACCCTTTGTATCATGTCATAGGATCAATAATCAACAATAAAAAATATAATCAATAATAAGAGTAAACTTGTGGAAATAAAATGATGGCATATATGTCATAGAAATATAGAAGCTCCCAAAGTGACAAGAAAAATCAATGTAAAAAGAAGTAGATAAATAAATGGAATAACAAAGGGTCCATTAGATTCCATCTTAGTCCTCTATTGGATCTATTCACTACTGATCATCCAAACATCATAGGGTCCTTTCCCTTCATTGAAACCCTTATAAAATCTAAAAGTGCATCGAAATACCTAAATAGGTTGTGGGTACAAGACCATGTAGGATGCCACCAATTCATCCTTTACTATATGTGATCAATTATAAAAGTGAATGACATACTAATAATAAATTCATAATAATCATAGTAACACACACTCCCAAACACAGTGTTTGTGTGCTAACCAAGCAGCCACAAACCCCCTTTCGTACCTACTTCAGCTCTATACTGAAAGGATAATCAAGGATATAGAAGAATCAAAGACTAGAAAAGAGGATCATGAATCATGATTTTTTCCTTCATGTGATCATACAACTTGTAATACACTATGAATCAAGGAATTCAAGTTATCTACATTCTCTATTAATCGAGAGTTACTTGACATTCACTAGGAATCAATAACATGCCAAATGGAATTTTGAAGGCATTGAGTTCCTCACTAGACATCCATGAGACATCTTCATATCCCTAACCTGTTCATAGGTCCCTCTTTCCCATAATCTTAAGTCATGCACACTCCCCCTTTAAAGGATTAAAATGTCATGAAGGTTTATCGTCCTTGGGCTCTAAGAACAATTCCACAAAATCACACATAACATTGTAAGATACATGATAAAAAACAACACATCATCATAAGTAATATAGAACAACATTACATGTGATCAACATATAACTTGAATAATAAGCTATGAAGTAATCATGGTAATAATTATCACATAAGGTTACCAGGCTTATACCCACACCCACATGTGATCATAATCTTTCATGGTCAAGAAATCTGTATACACATAAAGCATATTAATTCATAATGTGTAACAACCCCAAATGGTAAGGAAAGTCCTACCTCAAAATTAATAAATTTCAATGGGGGAATAAACCACTCTGTGTGGTCATAAGCTAGAGTGGAAACCTCCACAGTCAAGAAAACGTCCTCACATTCCTTATTATCATAGTTGTGAACAAGTCAACACTTGAGGTTCACCAAGTGTTCCTAAAACGTAAACCAAATGTTTTATTTCAAAACGAAATAAAATATCACATGTGATGATAGTTTATTTATGTTGGATAATTTTTAAATTATCATTAAAATATCACATGCGATGATATTTTATCTTTTTGGAATAATTTCCAAATTATAATTTAGGTAAACACATTCTCTAAAAGTATTCTCATCACGAATAATTAAATTTTGATAATTTTTTATAAATTATACATTTATAAATATCTTTTGATAATTTATTATAAATTACCCTCTTATAATTATCTCTTGAAAATTTCTCATAAATTACCCTTTTATAATTATGTTTTTATAATTTAAAAGAAAATTCCTTTTATAATCATCATTTGATAATTTCTCCTAAATTATCATTTTAGAATTATCTTTTGAAATTTTTTCCAAATTATCTTTAACAATTAGCTTTTGATAATTTATTATAAATTATCCTTTATAATTCTAAATTGAAAATTTATCATAAATTATCCTTTGAAAATTATCTATTTATTATTTATTTTAAAGTATCCTTTGTAATTATAATTTGATAATTTATCTTAGATTATAATTTTATAATTATCTTATAATAATTAATCATAAACTTTCCTTAATCATTATATTATGATAATTTTTATTTTATACATTATTCTTTGATAATCTTGCAACAATCAAATAATAATTTTAATAGTTATCCATGATAATATCACAATACGTTTTTGATAATTTTATATAATTATCTTTGGATAATTTGATGATATTATCATTTTATAATTATTTAAATTAATCATTTCATAATTTCTCATTATTATTTTCTAATAATTTCAAGAAATTATCATTTAATAATATTACAAAATATTTTTTTATAAATTATTTAATAATTGTTTTTTATAACAAAAAATAATCATCATTTCATGATTCATTACAATTATCCTTGATAATTTCATAAAGATACTTTCTTATAAAGAAAACTTGCAATTATCTTAGACAATTTCACATAGTTATCTTTTGATAATTGATTACATGTTCCTTAGATAATTTATTTGGGATTTATTATTTTATTTAAATTCAACATATTTTCCAAATTTTAAAACAGGGGTAAAAATAGTTAAAAATAAAAAAAAATAAAAAAAATTAGATATGATAGGAAAGATATCCATTTCTTGAAGAAGAGGAATAAAAAAAGGGTTTCTACTATGCTTGAAATCAGAGAAAAAACCAGCATCAAATCAATAATATTTCCCCAATAATGTGAAATGATGTTTCGAGATAGCGGGGGATGAAAAAATACACCAAAATCAGAATATGGTCAGCTCATATGGAACCCATGCCACATTTCAAAATGACAGATCTAATACCCTGGTTTATGTTTTCTTTTAACAAAAAATTTATTACAGAGTGTTTTGATTCATCTTGTTAATGAATTTCTAATTAAAACAGGGGAAAATAGTTGTTTTTTTATGATTCGGATTGAAGCCACATGAATTCATGTAGAAACCATCCGTTGAAGAAGATGACCCCCTAAAAATGAATTTTCAATTAATTAATGAAATATAATAATATAAATAAATATTAAACAACCTAACCGTAAGTTTGATTTTACAAGACACCTAATGCGCACAATGGTTATGCCACCTAGGGAAAAAACCCATGTATATGACCTAATGATGGTCTCATATTTCTCATAAGACACACCGTTTGGGATATATTATATTATTTTTAAAATATAATATAATGAAGAGTATTAAATAACTTATCCTCACATGTGATCTAGCCAAACGTTTGATATGAACCAAATTTACACTAAGACTAGAGTAAGCACTGTTCTTTAGACCTAATGGTGGTCTCATATTTCTCATATGACTCACCATTTGGTAGATATTAAATTATTATTGAAAAAATAATATAAAAAAATATATTAAATAACTTATCATCACATGCGATCTGACCAAATATCTGGCGGACCCAAAAGTTATACCCCACCAAGGATAATCCCTGTGTCAAAGACCTAATGGTGGACTCATATTTCTCATATGATACACCATTTTGGAGATATTACTAACTTTCAAAAAAATAATATAATAAAAAATATTAAATAACTTATCCTCACATAAGATCTGACCAATCGTCTAACTCACAGAAAAGTTATAGCCCGTATAGGGTAAACACCACATCACAACCCTAATAGTTTTTATTGATTTATGGTACAATGAATCATTTAAGATATTTGAAATTATTTATGAAAAAATAATACAATAAAAATATTAAATAACTTATCCTTGTGTGTGATTTAACCAAATGTTAGAATCACATAGAAGTTATACCCTACCTATGGTAAACCCCATGCCTTGGACCTGACAGTGGTCTTAGACTTCTCATACAATGCACTATTTTGGAGATATTTAATTATTTTGGATTAATCATTCACACACAATATAGTATAATTAATATTTTTATCTTGTTTGCTCTAAGGCTCTAAGAGACTCAAAATATCACACTAACTTAGAATCTAACTCCGAAATTATTCTTTAGAATAATCCATGATGCTAACTGTAATTTTACCCAAAAAAAGACCTTTAAAACATTTATTATGTAATTTTTTAAAAAAACTACATTTTCACATAAAAATACTTATAAATTATACATGAAGAGGGTTTTAATTATCTTTAAAAATTTTGGATACTAAAAATTCATTATGTATACTCAATATTCCATGTTTGGCATCGAGTTGACACAACTTCTGGTGGAGAATCTACATATTATTTTGTGCACAAAAAAGATATTTTATTTTATTATGGTGTTTGATGGTATTGGTTAATCATTGAGGTAGGAAAAAGTATCCCATGACATGTAGTTGTTAGTGTAGATGGGATGGGTGTATGGAGATATGTAGTGATGTGCACACAATAATAGATAGACACTATAATATAGAATATAGAGTACAGTATGGATGATAAATTTTACATTCTATGATAATATTTTAAGGAGATATTATCATATATGTTGTATATATTATTGGAAAATACAACATCCCATTGACTATGAAAAAAATGTTGATATCATAGATAAAAAAGAAAATAATCTATATTTGAACCAATTTTTGGTTAATATGATTATAATATATAATATTTATATATGTTTTAGGATTTAAATGTATCTATCGGTCATAGTCATGACTTCATATGTGATTTATATTTAGATTCACCAAGTGGATGAGGTATTTTTCATTATTTTTTATATAATGTTCCATTTTTATGTACAATTAAAATTTATTTTATGTTTCTAAAGGGGTTATAGTAAAGAAAAAATTGTGTCTCACACTTTTTTGTCACATTCAAAACATAATAGATAATCTTGAATTTCTATGAAAACATAAGATAAGTACTATAGATTAAATTTTGAAATATAGGAATCGACGTCACATCAAATAGAGTTATTAGTTTGTCTGGGATGATCATATATAAAATTTTAGTATTTTAAAACTCTAAAACATACATATAGTGGTCAAAACCAAGAAGATGATTTAGTATTGACATATAATCATAATAAAATTATCATTAAAAAGTTTTTTATGTGTACCAATATATAACCCATTAATCTAACATGCGATGTTCTCAGAATGACTAGACATGCAGTTTTAAAGATATAAAAGTCCTTAAAAATGTTCTTCAGGTGTGAAATCCAACAAAGTGACCTCATATTATCATTAACTCATATGAAAATAGCTATATATTTATTTTTACAATATTAGAACCCAAACCACATAATTATGAGTAGTAGTTTTATTGGTATGAATAAAAAACATTTTTAGTGTTTTGAAAATCCAAAATGTGGGTTTAATACTGAAAACCATATAAATAGAACTAATATTTATGTGTAATCATAAGAAATAAATTTAAAATATAATTTTTATTAGTAAAAGTTTATAAAACATCAAACTAATGAGCAGTGTACTCATATTGATGAATAAGATATTTTTAAGGATGTGAAAGTATTTAAAAACCTGTGTTATTGGGTCAAAACCAAGAAAAAGACATTGAAATTCCATGAAATCATAGGGAAATAAACCTTAGATTTATTTTTGAAACATAAGAACTGACACCATTTCAATTCAGGTCGTGGTTTTATCATAAAAAGAAAAAACAAATTCTTAGTTTTTTTAAAAAACAAAACATGTGTGTTGTTGCAATAACCATATGAAACAACCTTGGATTAATTTAAAATCCTAGTAAATATGTCTCTATTTTTTTCAAATATATATGAGTAGATAGTACATTAATTTAATATATGATTTGCATTCAATGAATGAATAAACCATTTTTAAAGATATGAGTGCCTTTAAAACCATGCATCATGTGGTTAAAAATAATAAAAAGAATTCAAAGTTCAATTAAATAATATGAAATTTACCATAGATTTATTTTCTAAATGTAGTAACTGACACAACTTCAATATGAGTTTTAGTTTTTTTCAGGATGACTAAAAACACATTTTTTGTTTTTCAAAAATCCAAAACATCCATGTAACGGTAAAAACACTAGAAAATGATCTCATATTGATGTGAAATCATTAGAAAATATCATTGGATTTTTTATGAAATACATAAGTAAATTCCATCTCAATATGATGTGCATTTTACTTAGAATTACTATATAAGCAGTTTTAAAAGATATCAAAGTCTTTGAAAATGTTCGTTGGGGGATCAAAACCAAACAAAATAACTTGGATTGCAATGAAATCATAGAACAAAAACCATATATTGATTTTTTAAATGTATTATCTAGCCCCAAATAAATCTGAGTTTTTATTTTCTAAATATGTATGGGAAATTATTCTTATCATTTGTAAACTCTAAAACATTGATGTAATAATAAAATCCATAAAAACAACCTCTGAATTCCATGAAATCCTAGGAAAATTTGTTTTTGAATTATATTTGACATGAAGAGTAAAAAAACATCAATGAGAGACGTGATGTGCCTGAAATGGCTGAATAATTAGTTTTTAAAGATATCAATGCCTTTAAAAATGTGCATCAGGGGGTTAAAACCAAGAAACAAATCTCAATCTGAGTTACAGTTTGCTCTATATTACCAAAAAATACATTTTTATTGTTTTAAAACTCTAAAACTTTCATGTAATAATACAAACCTAAAAAACAAACATGAATTGATTTGATGTCAAATTCCAATGTTCTTTAAATTATTTTTCACATGTTCAATAAGATACCATGACAATCCAACATGTAGTCTACTCAAAATGACTAAATAAGCCGTTTTTAAAGATATCAAAGTATTTTAAATTGTACGTTAGGGGTCCAAAACAAAGAAAAAGGTCAGAGATTACTATGAAATTATAAGTAAATTAACATATATTTATTTTTTAAATGTATCAACTGACTCTATGTCAATCTGAGTTATTGTTTTCTGGGGATGACTGAAAGTGAATTTTTAGTATTTCAAAAATATAAAAATATTTAATGCTCCAAACCATATAAAAATAACCTTGAATAATGTAAAATTATACCAAAACTATCTATGAATTAATTTTATTTGTTTATAAGTAGATAAAACATGAATTCAACATGTTGTGTGATTAGAATGACTGAATAACTAATTTTTAAGATATAAAAGTCTTTAAAAACATGTGTCAAGGGGTCAAAACCAGTAAAATGACCTCAAAACTCCATGAAATCGTAGTATAGTAACCATATATTTATTTTTTTATCTTTAGGAACTAATACCTCATCAATATGAGTTTAATTTTTCTCGGGATGACAAATATCACATTTTTAGTGTTTTAAACCACTAAAATATATCTTTAATGGTCAAAGCCATAAAAAAATACCTTAAATTAATGTAAAATCATAGAAAAAAATATTCTTGAATTATTTTTTTTGTGTTTATGAGTAGAATAAAAGTATATCTCATGTCTGGTGTGATCATAATTCCTGAATAAGTAATTCCAATAGATATCAACATCCTTAAAACATGCATCAGTGGGTCAAAACTAGAAAATTGACATTTTATTATCATGAAAACACTGGAAAATGACTAAATATTTATTTTTAAATATAGGAATTGACATCACATCAATCTGATCCATAGTTTTTCAAGATGACCACAAAAAACTTTTTTTATTTTAACACAACAAAACATGCATTTGATTTTCAAAGCTATATAAAATTACCACATAATGATGTAAAATCATAGGAAAATTTTATTTGATTTTTTTTGTATATGAGTATACAAAATGTCAATATGATATGTGGTGTGATCAGAATGAATAAATAATCAGTTTTTAAAAATATCAATGTTTTTAAAACATGTTCCAATTAGTTAAAACCATGAAAACAACATAATATTCCTACAAAATAATAGGAAAATGGCTATCGGTTGATTCTTGAAATTCAGGAGTTGATTGCATGTCAATCTGAGTTAGGATTTTCTCGAGATGATAGAAAACACATGTTTGTTGTTTTAATACTCAAAACATGTGTGTAATGGTCAAAACCATATAAAGTGAACTCATATTGATGTGAAATCACAATAAAAATATATTTTAACTATTTATAAAGAGAAAGAGTAGAAAAACTATCAATATGATATGTTTTGTTGTAACTTCCCTACCTGGATAAATTAATGAATATTATTTGAACTGGTTCACCGCGTGACCTCAGGTGCACCTCCCTAAAAACCAGGGGCTACTGACTAGAAGAATGGGTAAAAGATTGTATTTAGGTGAGTCTATATCTCATGTATGGTAGTGGAAAATAGAATATCAAATAACCAAACTTCAATATAAAAATAAAATATCCATCAGAGTGTGCTAAAGTAACTAAATAAATAAGAATAGTTAATAATAAATGATGAAGAAGCATCATATGCACTTAAAGATGGATCACCCACTAGGATGATCATATATAAAAATTAAAATAAATAAATAAATACATGAGACTCTACCACTACTCTGAGCCATACAATAACCATTCTCTATATCCTATATTATTTTCCATAGCTGTGTTTAAACTCTAAGGCCCAACCCAAACTATTCATATAATAACCATGTAAGATAAACTGAAGTACCCATGTGTAATGGTAGCACGAGTTGGGTGAAAGTACAAAACATAGTAGGAAACCACCAATTCAGTCAAATAGTAACCAGTATATGTTGTAATATGTGCATGTGACATTGTCAACTAAAATAAATAAATAACATCATAACATAATAAAATAAATAAAATACACCATCCCAATACCCACTTTAGCCTACTACTAGATTGTTGGTGAGCACATCATGATTTCCATGCCTCCATAGCATCTCTATTGTCCCTTTTGATGCACACACATAAATCAATACATTACCACTAACCATCCTTGATCTTCATGTCCATGAACCTGATTGACCATACCTACCTTGACTAATTCAATAGTGTCTCAGAGCATGAGCATCACCTCAGGGGAACCTCTTTCTACTCTATATGGATTCCATTCCCACACCTCTATTGATGAGTAACAGGCTCTCGGGTGTCACTTGGAATCCCTCTTCCTTAATCCCTTAGGATTAACCCCATAGTAGTAATTGGAAATTCTTGAATTTAGTTTGATGACTTATTCTTATGAGAAGATTCCCTAGAAAATCCGATACATCTGACTGAGATTGATACCTAGGTGACTCAAGAAATCAAAGGAAATACCCTCCCTAAACCAGTTATTTAATATCCTAGGAATCCAACATATCACGATTCCTAAACTAAATTATTAGTGGTTTGTCAAACTAATTATAAGGGGTTTCCCTAGAATCAATTGAGGTTATCCTACAATCACCCCAAATATTTCTAAAATCCATGCTCAAAGATATATTTCCACCTAAAACCTGGTTCCAAAATTTGAATCATGGGAATCAAAAATATTCAAAATTGTTTTCTAGTAATTCCATTTGAATCCTGACACCCAGGCATTCACAACGGTATCACTATATTAAAATAACCCCTAATATCTCAATCATTCATATACATGTGAAAACAAACAACTCTAATGATCAATCCTATTTACAACCTCTATGAATCTAGTCATGCATCAACCCTTACTCTTATTGCTAGATAAGGTAGGAATGAAACCCCAAATATGTTGTGAGACCAGATCCCAACTATATGGGGAATCCCATGGTCTCATCCATATATTCTAGTTATTCCTAATCCTCTTGGGCAATCACAATTTTTCTAGGGCCAACATATGATTACCAAGAATAATGGGAAATGATGTTATAGTAGTAAAAAATATATAAAATATAACCAAGGATGGCTGAATTCTCATTCCTTTCAATTCCATCATAGCCCTATTAGGGTTATACATGGGTTCGGGCTCTATGATAACACCCACAACTATCACTACCCATAGACATACATTCCCACTATGGATTCTTCTATCAATGGGGCACCATTTTGGGTCCCTGTGGTCACAACATCACTGAGGCACCCTCACAAGGGTTCTCGATCTCAACCATGGTCTCAATTCAACACCCAACACATTAAGGACATTGTATCCTATGAAATCATCATCATAATGACCTTCCATTGATGGGTATATAAGTTACATTATATAGGAAATCGATTAAAGGATGTACCATAACCCATCTCAGTCCTCAAGTTCACTCTACATCAGTCCGCTCACCAAACCCATCATCTATAGCCTAAGTTCTATCCATCAAGGACTAGGATCTAAACATTCAAGGCCTCATATATCAGTTAAAAAGGAAAAATATCCAACACCAAGGTCCATTGGGTTCTTCAAACTTTGTGTAATCTACCAAATAATTCCATTATTTTAAAATTAAACATGTTCATCACCATTAACGGTGAGACCACATAACACATTACACATAAAATAAACATAGATAATAAATTTAGGTATAAATGAACACATAAATCAATAGGATATTCTCCCATTTAATTCCAAAGGTAGATGGAAGATTCCATAACCCATCCCAATCTCATCCAAGACCAAGACAATCTCACATCGACACCTGATCCCCTAACTCATGCCCAAGCACACAAGTTAATTAATTATAAATAAATTTATAATTAAATTTAATTTTTACAATTGAGCTAATAATTAGATCAAAAATTAATAATGGTCGTTTAATTTTCTAGGCACATTCCTCATAGGAAAAACTATAAAAATCACCTACAGGAGGTGCATAACAGACAACCAGCACCACTCTTAGGAAAATACCTAAATAACATCACTAAAAAACCTTAATTTAATTTAATTTCAGTTCAAAATAATCGAAAAATCATAATGTAAAAGTAACTAAATAAAAAAGCATGTGGTGATGTGCATATATTATTTTGGCATTCCCTCTATGCAAGTAACATTAAATCCATTTTATTCTTGAATGATTCCACTATGATCCGGTGGAATTGATATCCAATATCTAGATGAAGGGAAAAAAATTGGAGAAACTTAAGAGGAATAATAAAGGATGAAATTTGATGGAGAATCTCAACTTAAATCTCTGAACACATCCCCTATAATTTCCCCAAATGGAGGGTTATTGAAGGAGTGATGTGGGGAGGTTGGCTAGGTTATGTGCATGATAATTATGGAGAAAAGAGAGGGATTCCCTCTTAAAACACATAAGGAAAAATAAAAAAACAAACTTTTAATAGGTCGTAGGTTTTTCAAATCCATTCAGTTGGAAATCTCTATACATAACTTAATCACATGATTGGGATGAATTATTTTCCAAAACAATTTTCCAACTATACTAATTGGAACTCTATTGATCTTTAATATTTTACATGGTTTATTTTCAACCATATACCAATACCCATGTCCACACCACCCAACACGTTTTCCTCTTAATTTCAAATGGTTTTCCTTAAACCATGGACTATCTATAGACATAGACTGTTCATTATAGAAATTGAACTTAAATACCTCTTGGGTAAGGGTACCCAAAAATTTTGATCCAAACTGTGTGACCCAAACTATTATCCCCAATTAAAGATCTCCAAAACATATAAAACTTATCCTAATGATCTTGAAAATAACTTGGTCACCCTAGGAACCTCTTGGGCCTCAAACCTTGTGTAAAAACATCATCTTGGGATTCCAAAAATACCATAATTACATTCCAAATCCTAGTTCAAAATTCAGCCCGTCCACCAAATAAAATGTTAAAATTAATTATGTAAAATTTCATGGTTATACAAAAATGAGGAATTTCGTACTCCCAGCGATAACATTTCTCAACCCCAAGAGGTCCTATTAGTCATCAACCCACACATCCTGACTTATCTTGATTTCCAAATCATATTCAAACAACTTGTTCTATCTTTGAATGACCTTTGATCTTCAAGAGCATGACATTGAATTCAAGTTCTTAAAACACCAAAGAACAATACACATCTCAAAAACATGAAAAAAACATACATTAAATGCTTAAATGGGCTCACTAATCTCAAGATGTAAAGGATTCACAATCTTATCAATCATCCATTTCATGATTCTTCAAACCATAGAACATATTTCATGCAGTCCATTCCAAACCAAGGTGGATGAATGACTGTCATCAACACCTTAAGAAAAAGTATTCCATTTTTTACTCTAAAATCTAGAAAAAATCCAAAACATGCCCATCATATAAAAAATTATATGTTTTATGGGGTTTTTATCCCAACACATCTAATTACATGCATCACCACCAATCTGACCTCCTATAGAAAACCTTCCTTAGAAACACTTGGTTGTATCCACTGATATGTTGTTCAAAACCACCAATCATGATGAATTTACTTCCAAAGGAAACATGATATCATCCAAACATGGTGACCAAATATCGTTCCCATCCCTTGGTGAAGTTCCTTATCTAAAACACTAACTGGAAAAAACTGACATCATGATCTCACTTGAGAACCAATGCACCACTGTTGCAATCATGTTTAGATCATCTCTAAACAATCCAAATCCTGATTCCAATGCTCGGTCTCAATCCACTATCACCTATAATTTCCCACATGGAATTATAAGAGGAATATAGATAAAAATGATGTTTTTGTTGGACAAAATACAACAATCATCACAACTACTCTTCAGTCGACTCTACATGTCCCCAACCCTTCCAACATAAGGGTCACATGCTTGAGACTGACATACCACTCCCCACCATATGATTTTACCTATCTTTACATTTCTATATTAACTTCTTCATGACCATGAACTAGATCCCATCCACCACCAAACCTCATTTATGGACATGTATGAACCCACTCATACTTGATCATTGAGATAAAACATAACATGATCACCTATACTCAACTCATGTTTACATATCCCCTAACAATATCTAAACTCAATTTTTTAAATAGGGCCACCACCCTCAAAAGTAAAATATTCAAACATGTGTTCCACTCATCTCAGTCCATGATAACTTAATCTAGAGAATAACCAACATAAAATACTACATCTATTATACCATAGAACCAGATTTATTTATAAAACAATACTCACTATAGGAGAAATTCCTTTTATCCATCCCAAGATCCAATTAAAAATTTCCATTGAAATCATATCATATTATATCATTCATTTTCCCACTCATGGATTTTTATTGATGTAAAATTTTAATATAATCACATTTAACTAGAATGTTCTACCTAAATCTCATTTAGACATAACAGTTGTATGCTTCTGTAACACACAATCACACCACCCTACTCAAGATCCCATGAGTTTTATATCATCATAACTAGGATCACATGCTTAAAAATATGGCCATGCTCTACAACATGTTAATCTCAATGAACTAGGATCTCCCTTGGAATTAGTCTTCAAAATCGGGCACTTTACCAGTGTCATGTTTCATCACACTTCCACCAATTCATTGGGGTCGTTCCAAAATCACAAGCATCCATCCCCATTCTCCCCATTTTAAAATAAGTATCACATATAGTTAATTCCTTATAAAAGTTTCTAAGTTGTCTCTATTCCTATACCACATCACTGGTATCACCTCCTATTCACAGATCTCGAAGTGAAGCACTAACCCATGTTTCCTGCCTCAAGAAATGACTAAACCCAGTGAAACCTCTCTACTGAGTTTTCCTCAATCATTGCAATTATCCAACTCACCAATCCATGAGTTGTAATTTGTGATCTATAGGTCCACCCACCAAGTCCATAACCATAGTCTATCTAGAGGTTAAAAATGCAGGTTATATCTCATATTCCTATATATACCCACATGAAATCACACATGCCAATGCCCTCTAAAGGTTCTCCAAATATAATGGAATCACATTCCAACCCAACAACCTCCCAAGGAAATGATTTTCAATAAGAATCCAAACACATGACTGCTCCCTCAAGAATCAAAATCTCATATTTATCCCTCGTGACATCATCTTGGATGATCCACATCAGGGAACCATAATCACAAGGATTTGTTATATAAAATTACATTCCAAGTTATATGGGAAAACTCTGTATAGGTTATTAATAGAATATTAAATAAAAAACACAGGACACTAACCCTCTCTGAGAATCTTCACATCAGACTGACCCTACAAGACCTAGTCACTCCACTTCCATAGTTGAAGGCATCATCCTAGATGAATCGTACCAAAGAAAATCTATAACCCCATGCTCTGTTAAATATAATACCATTAAAAGATATATAAAAAATCATAGTATATAAATCTATTAGTACTCTAATTATTCAAACTTACAAAAACATTTCCCCCAAGGGGTTCATCCATAAGTCATTAATAATCCATTCCAATAACCCCTTAGTGTCTCTATTAATCCCTTTATGAGGAGACCATACCACCATCATCACCACTGATCACATTGCTATAGGATCTATGAGACCTTTACTAAAATAAAATACATTCACACAAATCATCCCAACCAAGTAGAATCCTACGAAGTGCTTATATAAAAAATGACGTATGAGCAGTTTTTGATACTTTAAATAGCTAAGACTCAAGATTTTTTAAAAATAGTCACAATAGAGGGCCTATATCATGTGAATCCAAGGTGTCTGATATGATTCTTAAGACACCTATTTCTTATATAAGAAAATAGTAAAAATCCATATATGGCCTCTTTCCAACTGGCAAAGAGGTAAAAGAATAATAACTCTAAAGTTATAAATCTAAAACTGCATGTGCATAATGTGAGGAAAAAATCGTATTAACTATAACAACACAAGAAAATAACATTAGTACAAAACCATTGGTAGCTGATACTTCCATAAGAAAATGTGTTTGTGACCCACCAGTCTGGGTTCCACGACAAGCTTCAACACATTCACGTGTCTCTAGTCTACCAAATCCTAAAATAGTAAGTCAAAATATAAATAAACCTTTTATATAACTTTGAAGCTTCTCAACCCTTCTCACTATATGAAAAGTAATTGAATCAGTTTTCCAAGTAACCTCAGGCACATATACCCAAATTCTAGTGGCCTATAACTATTAATGAGGGTTTAAGAAGGTATCAAGGGGAGGTTATGCCCCCTGTATTAGAGTATACAATAGAATATCAAATAAATAAACATAAAATAAAATCATACATCTATCAAAATATCCCGAAGAAACTAAATAAACAATAATTGTCAATAATTAATGATATAGAAACATACATACATATATCAAGATAAAACTCCCAATATAATAATCATATATAAAAATTATAAAAAATAAATAAATACATGAGGATATACTACTACTCTAAGCTATAATACTACCCAAGATTTATGTAAAATTCGTGTTACCCCAGATGGATCGAAACTTAACGCCCGAACCGAACCTATTCCACCAATAACCATTTGAGTAATGTTGTGGTACCCATGTGTAGTGGTAGTTTGGGTAGAGTGTGAATAAAAAAGTCAATAGGGAACCACCAATGTGGACCCGCACTAACCCTTATATGTTTTGATATGTATAAGTGGCATGCACGATTGAAATAAATAATTAAAATCACAACACTATCAAAAAACCAAAACACAGCATATAAATACCTGCTTTAGACTAATGTTGAAATTTCTCTGAGCACGTCATAATGATTATACATCCATAGTATTACCAACACCCCCATGGTGTTACACACATAACCCGAGCCATGCTAAAAAAATGTCATCAATCCTTAGGTCCATAAACCCAATAGACCATAGAAACGTAGGTCAATTACGGAGAGTATTTGAGCATGAGAATAACCTCCAGGGAACCTATATTCAATATCTAGAGATCCCACACCCCACCCCCACTGATGAGTAGTAGAACCTGGGGTGTCACTAAGAATCTCGCATTTACAATCCTTCATGATAAACCACATGGTAGTACTAGGGCATTCTAAATTTAAAGTCGATGACTGAATCCTTAGAGGGGGAGACCCAAGGAAATCCTAGACATCCACTTATGACTACTTCTTGTGAGGACTAGGTAATCAAAGGGAATACCTTCACTATTTCCAATTATCAATATCTTCGGAATTCAACATCTTAAATCCCATAATATTAACCATTAGGGGTGCTTCCACTTGATCCTCATGGGTATCCTAAAAATCAATTGAGGGGATCCAATAGTCACCATTGGATTTCCAACATCCATGATTTAGGGTACATTACCACCCAACACCTCATAACACCATTTAAATCTAGGGCATTATAGTAATTTATAATGGTATTCTAGTATCACCATTCATACCCTAGAACCTAGTTATTAATAATGGTATAACTGTATTGAAGGAACCCTTACCATATTAGGAATTATAATAGGTGAACAAACGAATCACACTAATTTTGGGTCCTTAGTAATACCTCTAGAAAACTAATCATGTATAAACTATAACTCTTGTTTCAAGATGATATAGGCATACACCCCCGATGTGCCATGTGACGAAATCCAAACTATATTAAGAATACTATGATCTCATCCATCTCACCAAGTGATTCCTAATCCTCCCGGACAATCACATCTATTCCAGGCCCAATAGTCAATTTAGAAGCATCCTAGGAAATCATGTACCATCATTAAATAATAAATAAAATATATTCAGGGTTGGAAAATCCCAAAAAATGTCACTATTATGAAATACTCTTCAGGATTATATGTCATATAGGGTTATAGTTTGACACACACAAACATAAATACTCAAATATATACATACCCACTCTAGGTCAGTCTATCAACGGGGAACCCTTTTGGGTCCCCGTGGTCACATTATCACTTAGGTGTCCTCACAAGGGTCCTTAGTCTCAACCATGGTCATGAGTTAACACCAGATGATCTAAGGATTCCATATCCCATAACATCATCATCAAAATAACAATGCCCCACTTGATACATAAGATACACCACTTTCTAACAATCATGAGGATGAGCCAAGGACTATCTCAGTCCTCAAGGTTACTCAAGTTCAATACGCTAACCCAAAACATTATTCATAGCTTATGGTTTATCCATACATGATAATATTGCCCATTTTCATGGCCTCGACCATTGACAATCAAGGCGAACCATTCAACACCAAGGTCCAGAGGAGCCTTAAAATTTTATACAATTTACCCAGGCATTCCAATTAAAAAATAAAAATTAAAACCATTAATTAGAAAAGGACATCATCATTTGTGGAGATAACACATAACACATTCCATATAAAACAAACATAGAACATAATTTAAGGTATTAACCACCTAACGCAATTATAGATTTTACCATTTAATTCTAAATCCAAAAAATAGCTACCAAGGTCTATATTAGCCCATTCAAGAACAAGAAAAGTACACATCGACACCTGAGATCCTAACTCATGGATACTAACCTTCATAAATTAATTATAAATATATTTATAATTAATTAACTATTTATAATTTATTTAACAATTTAAATTAAAAATTCATAATTTTCAATTAACTCACCGGTCACACACTACTTCACAAAAACTCATGAAACGACTTGTTGGAGGTCCATAATTGAATCTCTACACCATTCTTGGGAAAATAAAAAAAAATTAATTTCTAAAACAAAAATTAATTAAACTAAATTTATGCTCAAAATATTTGAAAGACACCAAATAAAAATAACTCAGTGAAACAATATGTGGTGATGTGTGGACATCATCTCTGGGCACCCTCTATGCGAGAAGCACAAAATCCCATTGATTATATTCTGAGTCTATTATGATGTGGTAGAATAGACATAAAATACATAGTAGAGGATACAAAAAATTAGAGAAACCCAAGAAGAATATGAAACTAGGAAAGGGGAGGGTTAATATCACTTAAATATCTGATGTTCATGTCCAAAATCACACCAATTAGAGGGGGTAAGATAAGTCATTCATATGTTCATAAAAAAGAAAATAGGGGGGATACCCTCTTAAAACTCAGAGGGAAAACCATTAAAATTAACTTTTAATTGGATTAATAGTTTGATTAAATATATTTCCAATACATGCCCCAACTATGTTATAAACACTATCTAGGAATACCCCTCTCACATAGATGGGATGCAATATTTTCAAAACCATGGGCCAACCATGTGAATTAGCACTATCTCAACCTTTAACATTTTTCTTGATTTTTCTACAGCCATGTGCCAAAACCCAGGTCCTATCCACCTCAAACAATTTCCTATTATGTTCTTATCAATTTTCCAAAAACCATGCACTAATTGTGTGCATTGACCACACACTATAGTAATTGAGATGAAACTCATATTGCGTAAGGGTACCCACATGATTTGATCCAAAACATGCTACCCAGACCTAGATCCTCAGTAATATTTCTCTAAAAAATCCAAACTTAACTTGAAGCTCCCAATACTCACTCAAACTCACAAGTGGATTCTCAGTTCTCAAACCATATCCACAAACATCATCTTATGATTCTCAAACTCTCATAATTAAATTTTGAATCATGTATAAAAATTTAGACTATCCACCAATTTAAAATTAAAATTCCATACGGAAACTTTCATGCTCGTACAAACATGAGGTATTATAAGTGTTCTCAGAATGAGTAAATAAGTAGTTTTGAATGATATCAATGTATTTAAAAACATGTGTTAGACAATCAAAAGTAAGAACATGTCCCCAAGCACAAATTAAATCCAAGGAAATAAAATGTATAATTCTATTTAAAATATAGTAATTGAATTCACATCAATATGAGTTATGGTTTCCTCAAGATTCCCAAAAACACATTTTTTTAAACTCTAAAATGATAATTTACTGGTAAAAAACCTTTAATATGGTATAATAATGACATGAAATTATTTTCAAATTATTGTTGAGTTATTTTCAACATTTATGTATAGGTGAAATTCCTTTTCAATATATGGTGTGCACAGAATGATTAAATAATCCATTTTTAAAGATATATAAGTTTTTAGAAACATTGTTTAGGGGGTAAAAACTTATAAAATGACCTTATATTTCCATTAAATTAGATGGAAAAACCTTATATTGTTTCATGAAATGTTATTTCTTACTCCATGTCAATCTGAGTTTCAATTTTCACATGATGAACAAAAAGAAAATTTAAGTGTTATAAAACTAAAAAATGTTCATGAAATAGTTAATACAATATAAAATTACCACTAATTGACATGAAATACTACTAAAAAATCATTTAATTTTTTTTAAATGTACAAGTAGACATAATGTTAGTCCAACAAGTGGTTTTCTCAGAATGAACGAACAAGCACTTCTTAAATACATTAACGTCTTTAAAAGCATGCAACAGGGGTTCAAAACTAAGAAAATGAAAAAAAATATCTATGAAATAATATGAAATATATTATCAAATTATTATTGAAATATAGGAACTAAAACGGCTTCAAGCCAAGTTTAATTTTTCTATGGATGACTAAAAACACATTTTTAGTGTTTTAAACTCTAGAATGTTCATGTAAAGTAAAAAAACATATGAAACTACCTTATAATGTAGTGAAATCCTAGGAAATATATATTTGAATTATTGGTGATCGTTACAAGTTTCCAACACATCAATCAGATATGTGGTATTCTTATAATGCCTAAATAAGAAGTTTTTAAATATATCAAATCCATTAAAAACATACATCAAGGAGTCAAAGATAAGAAAAAACCTTATATTAGCATGAAATTATAAGAAAATGACTACATATTTATTTTTTAAATATAGGAACTGACATCACATTAATCTAAGTTATGGTTTTCCCAAGATGACTCTAAACACAATTGTAGTGTTTTAAAATTATAAAATGTCTGTATAACATTCAAAACCTAGAAAAATAAATATAATTTAAATTAAAATACATAAAAATGGTAATTGAATTAGTAATGGAATTTTTTAATAGATAATGCTTCAATCTAATGTGTATGACACTAAAAATAACATAATAAATAGATTTTAAGGACATCAAACTCTTTAAAAATTTGTTTCATGGAATCAAAACCAAGAAAAAAACGTATATATCAATTAAATCATATGAAAATATTATTACATTGAATTTTTATTTATCGGAAATCACTAAATGTAATTGTAAGTTGTAGTATTCTTGGGGTGATTGAAAATGTATTTTTAGTGTTTTAAAACACTAAAACATGCCTATAATAGTAAAAAAATGTAGAAAAATGCCTCATAATAACCTGAAATCATTAGAATAATATCAATTAATTATTTATGATGTGTATGAGTAGATTACATGTAAAAATAATGTGTTTTTTATTATAGTGATCAAAGAAGATCTTTTTAAAGATATGAAAGTCCTTAAAAATACGAGTTAGGTAGTCAAAACCAATAAAAAAACCTTGAAATTCTTCGAAATCATAGGATATAAATCATAGATGGATTTTTTGAAATGTAAAAATTGGATCCACTTAAAATCGAGTTGTTTTTTTCTTGGGATGATTGAAAAAACATTTTTAGTGTTTAAAAAATATAAAATTTGTGGGTAATAATCAAAACCATAGATACCAACTTATGATTATTGTCACTAGTAAAAATATAAGAAATACCAATGATTATATACCAACAATTTGAAAAAAATATTTTTAGTTATGTTATTCCAATATTTTTGGTAAACTTTTAGTATAAGTATGGAATGTGGCACTTATACCAACATTTTGATCAAACTGTTTGTATAAGTATTATTTATTGCTACCTATACCAATGGTTTGGTTAAACTTTTGTTATAAGAGGTTCCATTATTTTATATAATAATTAAAATATGAATAAATACATCAATATAAATATTTTATTACACACACACACAAATATATATGAACATAAAAGATGGTGTAGCATAGTGGTACATTGGTATAGGTAATTTCAATGGAAATACCAATACCACCAATTTGTTAAAACCATTAGTATAGATTTATACTGAGAGAAAATCACTAAATGGTCCCTCAACCATTGGTATTGGCTATACCAATGTTTTTAGGTTCTATACCAATGGTTCCAAGCCAACGTATAGACTTTTTTTCTAGTAGGGTGTGAAATCATAAGAAAAACATCATTGTATTATTTTTTGACATGTATAAGTAGAAAACACATCTATATGATGTGAGATGTGCCCAAAATTACTAAATAAATAGTTTTAAAAGATATCATAGACTTTAATAAGATGTTTTAAGGGATCAAAACAAAGAATATGACCATGTATTTCCATAAAATCCTAGAAAAAATGATAGTATATGGATTTTTGAAATTTAGCATCTAACTGCACATCAATATGAGTTAAATTTTTCTAAGGGTGACTGAAAAGCACATTTTTCAAGTTTTAAAACTCTAAAAATATCATGTAATGGTCAAAACCGTAGAAAATGAACTGAAATAGAATGAAATCAAATGAACAATATCTTTGAATTATTCGTGACATGAATATGCCAACAACACATCAACCCACCATGTTGTGTGCTCACAATGACTAAATAATCAATTTTTAAAGATATCAAATTCCTTAAAAACATTAATATAGGGGTAAAAAACAAGAAAATTATCTTGTATTTGAATGGAATCATTAAAAAATTACATCTGATTGATTTTTGAAATGTAGTAACTAACGATAAGTCAATCCGAGTTATATTTCACTTGGGATGATCAATGTTTTAGTGTTTCAAAACTATAAAAGATGCGTGTAATGGTCAAAACCAATAAAATGACATTAGATTTATGTGAAATCATACTTCAATGGTATTTTAATTATTTTTGCTATTCTTGAATAGATTTCATGTTAATTTGATAAGTCATGTACTCGAAATGAAAAAATTTGTTGTTTTTAAGGATATAAATGTCTTTAAAAACATGTGTCATGGGGTCAAAACCAAATAAAGAATATTAAATTTCCATGAAATCATTGTAAAACAACCTTATATTGTTTTTTAAATGTATGAATTGATTCCACATCAATCTAATTTGTAGTTTTCTCAAGATGGTTGAGAAAAACCTTTTACTGTCTTAAAATTCTAAAATGTGAGTGTAACATTAGAAACCATAAAAAATGACCTCATATTGATGTGAAATCATATAAAAAAATATTTGAATTATTTTTTATGTTTACAAGTAGATTGAATTTCAATATGACATGTATTTTCTCAAAATGACTGAAAAATAGTTCTAGATTTTAAAAATGATTAAAACAATTAATGCAATGAATAACAAGAGAACACATAATATTTTTTTATTGGAATATGTTTTAATTTAATTAATATAGTGGGTTATAATTATTATTTTATTTATTTTTTTATTATATTAAATTTTATATTTAATTATTTTATTTTCAGTTATGTTATGATGGACACAGGGCTTGGAAAACGATTCGATGAGGTTATTTGTGAAATTATCAAACTATTTATGGGTTAAACATATATTGAATTTTTGAATTATGGATGTTTTTTTAGTTTTTTAAATATTAATTGGAGAGGTATATTAATAGTAAATTTTAACAAAGAAATTAAATATCTATAGCAACTAACATATTACATTCACTATAGGATCTGGTGATATGGCCTATAAAACCCCCTATATAGCATTCTCTATTGGATATAATTAAAATCCAAAATAAATATCCATATCGAATCCCTAAGAGACCACTCTAGGACATTAGAGACCACTTTTGGAAGTCACAAATGACCTTTTTGTGGTAGTTAGTGCTCTTTTTTTTGGGTTTGTAGGAGAAACTTTGTCACACATTCGATATTTTGGATTCTTCTAGAAGTAACCTTTTTTCATTTTTTAGGTTCCCACATCTCTTAACTGGAAATTTATGGAAAACATATTTAAATAAAAAAGAAAACAAAATTAATAAAGTAAAAAAAGGGTTTCCTCCCCATTAGTGAAACATTTTTTCTTTTTGTAGTTGAATAGTTACATTGGTCATCTATAATCAAAATAGGGAAGTGGATTTATTTATAATAACCACCTTATGTGATCAACCGTAGTAATCAAAATATGCTATCATTTGTTATGGAGTCCTCCTTGAATAGATAATTTTTTCCGACCCCTGACCATTGAAATGCATATAATGTAGTGGGGGTGACCATATGTATTGATCCTCCTCTTCTACTTCATTTTGAGATAATTCACTATATAGTGAATATTTAATGTCAAACATTGAAATTGGGAACTATTGAGTTTCTTTAAAAATAAAATCTTTTATTTTAGACCTTTACCATAGGATGATAACTATATGATATTAAGTGTGATATTCACTCCCTTCATCTTCAGTATGTCTTAGGGAAAAAAATATTTTAGTTGAATTGACGTTATAAACTTATGTGAAACTTGAATATAATTTAGTTTTTTTAGAATTAAGATAAAGTGAATTCAGTTTTACATTATGCCCTCTAATGATTATTCTCATTAAACTTTATTTTCCAGAAATTCTTTTTGGAATATTCCATCATGTTCCTCCACAAGTGTATTTATTTCCTTAAACATTACAACCTTTTTCTTTTTTGGGTTCCAATTACTCATCATCAATCTCTAGAGTAATCTAATAAGATTCATAGTATTTTTTGTAACTAAAAAATCATTTAGTTTTCAATTTATTATTTATAAAATCAATAAATAATGAATTAAAAATTAATTCACCACCATGTATTTTCTTAGATTCTAACTATTCATTTTCAAAGCTTATTTAAGGTATGTTATAGTAGTTGGGGGGTATTTTATCATCATACGCCATTCTACTCTTTATCTCCCCAACCACCATTAGCATGGAAAAGATCATAAGGGATATTTCTTGTTCTTCCATCAAATATTTTTCAATAATGAGGGAATAATATTATTATTCATACATTATTCCAAATTAATACTCTACCATCTATGATTTTTCTACCAAAAAGTATAATAGAAACATATTATATTTTTCTCTTAATTTCTTCAATGATAAGATGCCATTCTTTAAAAAACTTAATATGATTCAATTTTTTTCTATTTCCATTTCATATGTTATTCATCACATATATCATCATAAGCCTAGGAGTAATTGGTCTATTTTTAATATGAATTGGAATTTGAATGGTTAATATTAGAAAAAATGAATTAATTAAAAGAAAAGAAAACAATATGAAATAAAGAAAATAAAATTAATAACACATCAAGTGATATTTACTCTACATGAACAGTGTAAAAAATTTATGGAAGGCCTATAGTAGAGTCCTATCAATTAGTATTTTTATTCTACTAAGCATTGGAATTATAAAACCTGAGTATCCTAATAGATTTTTTCGAGGTGTTAGAAACTAGTACTTAAATTTTATATAACACCTTTCATGGTTTTACCTTCAGGTGAAGTCATTGGGGGTTATTGAGGACATTACTCACATTGAAAATGATTTAGGGGTTTATATTCCTCGACCTAAAATTATGGAGGAATTATAATAAGTACGTAAAATGTATCATAGCTAACCAGATGCACTAACATGGGTTATTGTAGTAGTGTAGATCACAAAAAATTAGGTTTCTATAGAACTGTGGACCACATTGAGGATTCTAGTACTATTTCAAGGTAGGGATATATGGAATTATATTTATTTATGATCTTATTTTGAGCTAATGTTTTTATAAAATATGCTTATGCCCTGAAATATTCTCCTAGATATAGTGATTTTCCCCTTTCCATGGACATAGTTATTCTAATTAAACAACATAAATCATTATGTTTTATTATTCCCCCTTTTTTTCTTATTGACTTTTAATTTTTTAAATCATTTTACATTTGGTCTCCTTCATTCCATGAGATAATAATGCACTATATAGGAAAACCAGGGAAATCTCTTTCAAGGATGTCACTCAACACTAAGTAATTATTTCATTATAATTTTAATCCTTTTATATTTTCTATACAATGAAAATAGTGAGATAAGTTGGGGATTTTTTTAAATAAAAAAACAAAACAAATGAAAATTTTAACAAAAATGCTAGTGTGAAAAATTAATTAACTAAAGAAGGATTCCTTACTATTTCTTTAACTTTTTTATTTAGAAAATTCTTGTTATAGAGTAAATACCTAGTTTACTCTAGTTAAACCCTTTCATATATTTTAAATAAATCCCTAAAAAATCCAGGAATTTGAGGTAGTATAGATATGAAATTTATAAAATTGGGAATGTGAATATATAGGGATACTTTATATCTAGTTCACCCTTTATCAAGACACGAATATGAGTACTCCTTACATTGACACAAGTTAACATTCAATATTCATGTCCCCAGTATTGAGAGTTCTTTCTTAAATGGATTTGTATATCAAATATGATTCAAATATATGAGATACATTTTTAGGGGATTTATTCATCATTTTCTTTATATGACTATAGAAATCCCTTTTATATAATCATTCTACCATAATAATAAATTCAATTACTACATTGATAACTCTTTGTGCAATCCTTTAAAAGAACATGAAATTCATATGTCTGATTTTATCACACACCCTATACTATAAATACCACAAAATTTATTATTATAATTTAAATATATTCAACTATATATTTATACCATTATAATAATTTAGAAAAATTATTTATGTGTTTGCATATTTCTTTATTTAAGAAAGACAAACCTTGTAAGCTAGTAGTTGTTGAATATTATTACATGTATTTTTATGTTATTTATTATTGAAAAATATGAATAGTATTTTGTTTGGAATTTCATTACAAAATAAAATGTATTTGATGAGATATGTGACTATAGTTGGGGCCTAAAATTATATAACCACCCATTGCACCAATAACTATCATGAGAAAATTATAATAGGTCAATGAGAGGATTCATACCCTTTATATATGATATCATGGAATAAGGTCTTGAAAATATTTTTATGATATACGATAGTATACACACTAAACCAAAAACAACATTTAACTGCAATTTTTTGGCCTTACACACTAGTTTAAACCATCTCTAAATGATTTTTGTATGTTTTCTAAAACCATTATGGATTCCTGTAAGGGGATAGTTTCATGATACTTTTAAAAACCCACTATGAATCATTCCAAAAAAGTTTTTTATTGGTGATTACTAAGGTTTAACGAAATTTTTATCTTTTTTTATTAAAATTTCAAAATATACGTTCAACAATGATTTTTTATTTTTTATTTTTAAATGAAAATTAAAAAACAATTTATGAGAGTTTTATTTTAAAAAAATATTGTCAATCCCTCAAAAAAAACTGAATACTCCGTTTTGAACCCACAATCTCTTCCTCATAGTACAAAAAATTTTCCACTTACCAAAACTCATCAACTATTAGTTATAATTACACATTAGTTAATATACATATTTTTATATATACTAAAAATGAAAGAAAATACAAATATATACAAACATATACACACACACACACAAACACATAAATACAAATATATATAAATATATATAATTATATATATATAAATATATATTATTTCATATATACATAAATATATATAATTGTATATAATTGTATATAAATATAAATAAATTTAAATATCTATAAATATATATAATTTTATATAATTGTATATAAATATAAATAAATTTAAATATCTATAAATATATATAAACACAAATAAATTTATATAAATGTATATAAATACACAAACACATATATAAATAAATACAAGTATATATAAATATAAATATATATAAACAAATATATATATATATGTATGTATATACATATATATATATATATATACGAACACCCACATAATACACACATATATATAATAAAATATAATTATATATGAATACACAGACACACACACACACAGACACACAGACACATATATAATATAATTATATATGAACACATACATAGATATATATATAAATACATGTATATATGCATGTGTGCTTGTGTGTGTATTACTAGGACCCCCCAATTTAGAGCCCTGATCAAGGAGGCAACAATTACATGCCACATACATGATGTCGAGAAAACAAGATAGAGTAGATGGATGTAGGAATACATGAGCTGTTGTTATAGTGTGAGGTCTTGGGCTTGGGCCTTTAGGAATGTACTGAAATTTGTTTCGTTGGGGCTACAGGTCCAGAAATCTGGGGTTTGAGGATATGTTGTGGTTCCCCCTCAACCCAGTTAAAAAGGTAATTATCCAAAAAAGAAATCTAATGCCCTCGGGTCTGGGGCATATTAATATCTATAAATAAATATAAATATAAATAAATGTATATAAAGAAAAACATAAATATATATATATATATCCACATAATATATATCGATATAAATACATATAAATATATAAATATACATAAATAAAAATAAATATAAGATCATACATAAAATACATATAAATATATGTAAATATAAATTCATATAAACATCTATGCTAAAGGAATCCATGACCAGGCCTCTAAAAATTCCTACATGGGTGCCATGTTTTCTCAATTCCATTAATTTTTTTAAAGTTATTTTTCAAAAGGAAAATCTTACACTTTTTATCCTGAATAAACCATCTATTCTGTCACATCTAAAGAAACTATGATGGTCTTGGGCACACAAACTTAAAAGGTTCCATGATGATTATTTTCATATAAACTTAATTGGAAAATCATTGGCATGGACATACAACCTTAAAAGGTACCACAATGGTCCTTTTCACTTAATATTTATTCTGTACCCTGACTCCCATTTCCCATATATTCACACCAAACCACCATTTTCAGGGCTAAGTATTAATATGGGGGATAATGATTTGAAAATATCCTAGCATAATAAATTATTACCAAGGCCATCCAAGCCTTGCACATAGGAACACTATTTAATTAGGTCATTTAATTAGGCTAATAAAATTTCCTAAAAGACATTCCTGACACTCTTTATCCCAAATAAACTCACTACTTAGTCTTTCCTAAAGGCACTATGATGTTCATGGATGAAAAACCTTAAAAGGAAAATTTATTTTTCATTATTACATCACTATAGTATAACTAATTAGTAAAGAAAATATGTATAACCACTATATCCCCCATTTTTATGATCAAGTACCAAGTGTGTAGGAGAAAGCACCAATAACATCTGAGAATAAGGAATCCATACCCAGGCCTCCCAAGATTCCCACACGGGATACCCATCCACTCATATCATTTAATTGGACAAAAGAAATTTCTCAAAGTACCATATCTATGATTTATATCCTGAATAGACCAGCTACATATCTATTTATAAAGGAACCATGATGGTCTTGGATGAATGACCATAAAAGGAACCATGATTTCCCTTTTCACATGACCATATTTATAAAAACCAAGGCTTTTTCATACATAGATATTACATCTTAAAAGATAAATATTCATTTCATTATATAAAAAACACAAGTGAGTACCATATAGGTCTATTACTATTGGAAATTGGGATACATAAGAAATTGGTTAATAATTGAATTACATAATCTGCCACTAAGTTAATCATAAATATCATCCTACTTAGAAAATCATAGATAATACCTTTATTCATAACCCGGGGAAAGGAAACATAAAAAGGGTGAGATTAGATGCTCTGTAAGGGTAAAAAAGGGAGATATTAATGATCACATAATAATTACATGAGCATAAGGGTAAGAAAAAATAATAATAACATTTGAAAACCATAATATGCATATCAGAGATTATAAACATGAGTCATGGAATAAATCTTGGTTTTTCATAAGACATGAATCCTAAAGGAATGATAGAACATGATCCATGAAGACATAATATTATAATAATACATATATTTACAGCATACACACAAGTATAAAAAATAATTTCCTTAGTAGTCAAAGTTTAATACCAAGGATTTCATTATGGAATGGGTTCATTCCCCAAACCATCAAAGTGGTCAAGGTTCACATCAAATACTATAATAATGGAAGAAGTTCCTAAAGGAACCCATTATATAATTAAAATCATTCATATACGTTACATAAGATCATAAAAAATCATCATGTTAAAACCCATGGAGAGAAATGGGATTCATAAACATTTCATAAATTCAACATAGCATAAACCATGTAAAAGGAATGGGTTTCAAAAACATTTCATCATTTCATCATAGTATAACCTATTGAAAAGGAATGGGTTTCATAAACATCTTATCATCATAAACATGAACCATCCATAGAAATAATAAGGATGGTATCATTTGATTATATCCCCAATAAAGATAATGTAACATAAAAGGATGTCATCTTATAAGGAAAATGAATTTTAAAGATCACATAAAACATTTATTAGGTTAAATATCCTTTCCAAATTGAAAAAAAATCTAAAAAATCTAAATATTTCCCAAATATTAATGAAATTATTATCTTCTAAAATAAACTTGAAAACTTGAAAACGAAGACTTAAATTATTGATTTTCGTGATGATAGGAAAATGTAATGTTTCCAACATGGAAGTCACTAAATCAGTTCCCCAGGAAGGGTCAGGAGACTATACCCTCTTTACTAGAGTAATACACAATAGACAATATATGAAATAAAGGAAATAATAAGAAAAGAATGATAACATTCATTATTAACCATTTACCAAACAAGGTACAAACCACAACCAAATAATAAAAATTACATGTCATTCTAATAATTCCAAAGGTAAAGAAACCCAAAATAAAGGCAAAAAACAAAATCCCAAAAATGAGTCTTGACTCCATGTTTGGATCCTCATCCATGAAAATACTGAGCCCAACTCAAATCCCTAGAATAGGTCATTTTCCCTTATCATGAACCGTAACATAGAAATATACTTGAGTACTCAATTGCAGCCCAAATAGGGTTTGAGTACAATTCAGTAGGTCACCACCAATGGTCTTACAAAATATCTATTCTAAATAAATAGTGCATGAAAAAACAAAATAAATGACAATGGAAACCAAATACAACCCGGTGTCCATTAGTTAAAAATATTCACTTTAAACATTTTAATTACTTAATCTATATTCTTCATTTATTTCATGGGTTAGGCATTTACATCATTTACACAATGTCCTAATCCATCCAAATTCTCAGTGTAAGGGAGTGAATCAATTTCCATATCTCACTAGGGATAAACATTTCACAAAATATTACATTACGCTTACCTTGGATCCTCAGTCCAAGAAGTATCATCAAATGCAACCGTTAGGGGTACATATCCTGAGTCCCCTTCCCTAAACTGTGCATTATGGGGTGGGGTCTTAATCCCCAGTCTAACCTGACTTGTGGGAATTGAGCCTCAATCCCAATACCCCATAACTTTCAAGCCATGTGCACATGATTATTTATCTATTTACCACATATAACATTTCACAAACCATACACAACAAATACAAATAACATATACAATTCATATTTCATAAAATATATGAATCATTACCAATACTTAACCCATTATAACATTTACCATTTACTTAGCATGGTCCATTTAACCAATTTACCCTTTTCATACCTTAACCCATTTAACATAATTAAAATTCCATATAATATCCTGTTTAAAATATTCATCAATTCCAATGCATTAAACCATTAACAAATTCAAAAATATACAAGTATTTACCCATTCAACTTTTTTATCATTTCACATTCATTAATCTACTTATTCAATTCAAGTAAAGTTTATAAGCCATTTAGAACAATCACTATATTTCATCCAACCCATTTCATTGTAATCCAATCATTCCCTTGTGACAATAACAAAGTCTAGACACAACTACCAATGTTCCATTTTCAATGCAACTAATGTACCAATATCTTCATCATGGGATCTACTTTACCACAATTCAATTCTATGCTAAACCTTACAAATTCTAGGTTTATGATTTCTGGAACACCCCATGGGTGGCCCAATATCGGTCTAATCAATAACAAAGAATCCCACAAGTATCATGAGAGGATAAATTCATCATTTCACCAACCATTTTTCTAAATATAACTAGAGGAATCCATTTCACAATAGGATATAAGAAATAACACAACCTCACATGCACAAATCAACTTAAATAATATGGGATATAACTTGTAGACCACCTAATTCAAATCCATAAATAGACGCTCACATAATCATTTCCTTAGATCTATATTAAATCCCCTTGAAGACTCAACCTATGATCTTT
The DNA here is from genome assembly GCA_963277665.1 of Viscum album. NCBI lineage: Eukaryota > Viridiplantae > Streptophyta > Magnoliopsida > Santalales > Viscaceae > Viscum > Viscum album. Next base: position 1,585,268,017 of record OY728129.1, read on the forward strand.
TGGAAAAAGAGGGTTTTAGGGTATCAGAAGAATAATAACAAATCTACAAGCCCTAATCCCAAAAAGAGAATCAAGGGGGGCGTTAGACTTACTCAGAGTTTGGATCCAGAACCAACAGTTCTCCAAATATCCTTGAATCAAATTAGATTGATAATTGTAAGGTCTTGGGTGTTTTTGGATGTCACTAGGGATAGAGGAGGAGGAATGAAGAAGAAAACTGGGTGGGGATCTTAAATTCTTGATGTGGGAAATGGTAATTTCTCACTTTTTAATGGGGTGTACGGTTTGGCCAATTGGTTTTCCAAAATCCACGTCAACTGTACACCAACCTCTACCCAAGAGGGGTTTGAGTCACACAGTTTACTAGGGATCCCACACTGTTTAAAAAACCATGCATGAACCGTGCCGATTGCCTTTATCTAAGATCACATGGTTTGGTTTCCCACACTCACAAGATTTAATAATTGTGCACCCTTTTCTCCTGGCTAGAACGGTTTGGGTGCATGGTTGCCTATAACTATTTTCCAACTATGAAATATGTAATGGATGCCCATTTTGTCTTCCTTTTGTGTCCCGAACCCCCAGAAGGACCCCTAACCTCCTCATAAACCAATAAAACATTTCATTAACCAAAATAAAGTTATTTAAACCAAATTTCACACAAGAATGTATTGCCACTATATCTGTGATCTTACAACCTCCCAGGCTTATAATGGCTCTTCATTGAGCCACACTTACAAGAATCAATGAGCTTCCAAAGAAAAGAGATTGGGCTACTAGGACCACATATCCAACTATCTCTCCCAGGTTTCTTATTGGACATTACTATGCTTCTATAAAACATGAACCAAGGTCATAGTCTTTCACCTATGACTTTCTCACTACGATCCACAACTCAAACTGATTGCTAATTAAAAGACTTATCATCCCCAATCTTATCATCATCGATATAAATCATGTGGGATGGGTCGAGGTGATACTTCTGAAGTTGTGACTCATGATAAAGACTGTGCATGACACTATACCACTATGGAAAATCCAATAAATATGCCATTGGTCTGATCCTATCTAAAATATCAAACTAACAAACATACATGGGCACGAATATGCCCTGATTTTTAATCTATTGAACCTGCTTTGACATCTCCTGTATGAGACTCATTCCCAAAAACATTGATTCTCCATCTTCTATCCAATATAATTTTGACCTACAAGGCTTAATATAGAGTTCCTCATATGGTGAAATTTTAATTTTATCCTAGAAACTATTTTGGTAAGGAAACTCAAAAGTGCTAGATGCTTTTCCCATGATCCACCAAATATAGGGTTCAAGCCCTCGACATTTCCTTGAGTACTTGAATGGTATGATCCAATTTCCCATCTATCTGTGGGTAAAAGTCCATAATCAAAAACACCATCATACCAAGAACTTTTTTATAACACCTTCTTGAAACCTAAAGTGAATCACATATCACAATCATAAACTATAGTTTTTGGTACCCCATGCAACCACACTACCTCTTTAACATACAACTCACACAATTGATCTATGATGAATGTCTCTAAAATACATAATAAATGAGAAACCTTTGAAAACTGATCCAAAAATACACATATGATATCATTCCTTAATGGTGTCCTTAAAATGACTAAAAAAATCCATCATCACATCATCCCATTTCCATTTTGTAATGGGAAATAGATGCGACCAAATACCTTTCCATTGATGCTCAGCCTTCACCTACTGATAGGTAATGCATCATGCCATGAAACCTAAAACATATTTCTTAATATTTAGCCCCCAATACTACCTATGAATATCATGATACATTTTTGTAAAACTAGGATGAATCTCACCAAACAATTTCATCATATTCTACTTTGAACTTGATTCCTAAACCACCTGATTTTGAGTCTTTCGACTCAAAGAATCTACAACATTTTTTACCTTACCCAGTGTGTAAACCAGATTAAAGTCAAAGGATTTAATGAATCCAAACCATATTCATAGAAAAAGATTCAAATAATTCTGATAGAATATGTACTTCATGATTTTATGATCGGTATTCACTTTAAACCATTCCCCAAACACGTAATTCCAAAAAAAATTGAATTCCTAAACCATCACAACCAATTCAAGATCATGCATAAGGTAATTTCTTTCATTAGGCCTAAAATTTCATGATCCGTATTTCATAAATTGATCATCCTTCATCAACATCAACCCAATCCCAACACTAGGAACATCACAAAACAAGGTATATTTCTAACCTGGGTTAGGTAAGATCAAAATCAGTGTGATTGTGAACCACCTCTATAACTCTTGAAAGGCATTATCACATTCCCCATACCACTAAAATTTGACTCCCCTCTAGGTCAAGCATGATAGTGGTGAAAAAAAATGATAAAATTATTTAATTAGTCTTTTTTGATAGCCAACCAAACCTAGAAAACATCGGACAATAGAAACTTCCTTGGGCTACTCCCAAGAAAAAACTACCTCCACTTTCTATCGGTCTATAAGCACACATTCCTCTAAGATGATGTTCCCTAAGAAATGAAACTTTTCAATCCACAAATTTCATTTGGATAGCTTGGAGTATAGACTATTCTCTCTCAGTGTACTCATAATGATTTCAAGATGTTTGGCATGATCTTCATGAGTCTTTAAGTACACCAAGATGTCATCAACAAATACAACTATGAATTGATTGAGGTACATGTGAAATATTTAGTTCACCAGGCCTATAAACACTTCTGGCACAATTTTTAACCCGAACGACATAAAAAAATCATACTCCCTATAACCACTTTTAAAGTAATTCCATGGTATATCAGAATGTCACACCCTTAGCTGATAATACCATGATCTCAAATCAATCTTATAGAACACTAATTCACCTATCAACTGGTAAAAAAGATAATTGATTCTAGGTAGAGGGTATCCATTATTAACTTTCAATGGACCGAAGGCCTTTATTTTTTATTGAATTTGATAATATACCTTTCCAGGGGTGACGTGGAAACCTTAAAAGGCTTTTAGGCATAAGTATTACATGGCCCATAGGCCTTAGAGGAATGCATTTCCCGTAGGATTCAAAAATTACATACAACCCAAACTAACTACTTGAAAGATCCCCCATAGCATCTTCATCGTGAAATAAACTCTTCACCTTCACATGGATATTCAGATAGGCATTCCCATGCATGAACAGGCTTGTCCCGATGGCAGGTGACATACCCTCTCATTCTTGAAATCTGTTTAACTTCTGCAATGGTGAAAGTTTCTTTCTCATCCTCCTTGTGGATCTAGTTCTTTTGTAGGTTGTACGGTTTTCATCTGCACTTAAGGTCGCCCAAAGTCCATGAGGTGGCCTGAAAGCCTTGCTGACCCAAAGGCTTGGGTGAGCTGAAGGCCTTAAAGGACTCGGGGACCAAGTCAGTGGCCCAAAGGCCCAAACGGGTGAATATTTTTGGCTGCTACAATGCCAAAAAGTTCCCACTATAGTTGTAACATCCCCGATAAATGAAGAATAAGACATATTTCATATCTATTAATATTTTTGAATTAAATATTAATTTTACTTTAAAGGGGTTTCTATGTTCGATAGAGTACCTGATATGCAACAATGGGTTTCTTTGGAATCTTATGTTGCACACTAATAATGAACTATTATTATTTTAAATGGTAGTTAACTCCTAGCCGTTGTATTGGCGGGAATGAATGAAACTAACTATAATATTATTATACATGTTTGTTAAATGTATTTTCATTTATCCAATAAAAAGTTAGAGGCTTAAAATATCAATGAATCTAATTTTAAGCTTAATTTACATTAAAAGGCTGATTTACCGCCTTTTAATGGAGAACCCTCATTAAATATAGTTTTGGTCACTTTAATACATTCTATATGACCAAATAAAATATTTATTTAGAATGGGGACATCAAAATTTACTTTTTTCAATTTTTTGGTATTTTTCCGATAAAGTTCATTTTTTTATGAATAGTGAAAATATTGTATTTTATTTCAAAAGTGCCTTTTAATATAATTTATTTATATGGTTAGATTATCTTTTTTAATTGGTTTTAATGTGTAATTAGAATATATTTTTACCATTTAATCCATTTTCGGTCATTTGAATTAATTTCACTTTGAAATTGGACATAAACAAGTATCAATTTTTTGATAGTTATTGTTTCTTAAAAACAAGCTACTTGTTTTAACAACGAGAATTAATTTTAGAATTAATTAATGCCACTTATATGTTTTGAATTTGGAAAAATATACATTAATTTTGAATTTGGAATATCAAATAATTCTTAGGCTGAATTTTTGGTATTTTTTTTAAAAAACATCAATTTTTGATGAATAGTGAAACCACTTAGTGGTAGTTAAAAAAACTAACTTTTTCATTTAAATGAAATTTTACCACTTCTGTGAATTTAATTTCAAAAATACGACATACATGGTTGTTATGAAGAAGTAAAATGTGGTTCATTAAGATGAAAATAATTTTTAGTGAATTGTAACTTTTGACTTTTATTTACCGCAGTTAAAGGTAAATAGGTTAATTCAAGGTAAAAAGAATATTATAATAATTCAAAATTACCTTAACACTTGTCAAAACCTTATTGGTTGAGTCATTAACGACAATGGGCATATTTAGGTCGATTTGGGGACCCCATTGAGCCACTTGGGAGTGATAATGACAATTTAGATTAATTAATTTAATGTAAAGACAAAATTTGTATTAACAAAAATATTTTAGTAATTAATTTTTATATGGTGTTATATAAGTCATATTTTTTATTATAAAAATTCATTGAAAATATAAATATATTTCCTACATGATAGTATTTTTTTATAATTTTTAGACATCTTATAAATTAAATTATTTATGACACAATAATGATGCAGTATTTACCTCGTTAATAAATGATTAAAATAAAGAAGATTATAATGATTAAAATATTATCTAAAACATGTCCAATTCTTATTGGATGATTTTAATATATGAGTCATCGTATCTTGGACCTTAATGATTTTTGGACCATTAGAAACCGAATATCATTATATAATAAAATAATGTTTTCACACTTTCCTAAAGAGCCCCTCCTCTCCCTTACAAAAGGAGACCATTTATATCAAATTAATCACACCTATCAAGCCCTTTGGCTCCTCCAAACTCCGTCCAATTATGCTCCCTACATCCCTATACTCCCCCTAGAAGCCTTACTTTAGGCAGAAGGCACTTAAAGAAGTCCTTTTGGTTCAAACCAAAGGAAGTTACCCAAATTAAAGGTAACAGTTTCTCTTAATTTGTTTTCTTTAATTTTAATTCTCCAACCCCTAAAATCTTTTTATTACTTTATTTTGTAACAACACCAGTATCCTCAATGTACTAGGATGTTTTTATGAGAAGGATTAGAACTACACTTATACACACCACCATCTAATGGATGAAGAACATAATGTTTCTGTGGATGGAAAACTAAGGCCTCACGAAACGATGATTGTTCAATTACATATTACCGCCTCTCATGGTGGCCATTATGATGGAATTGTATTTATATATGATATATATTATGCTTATGATTTCCTTATACTTATCTACTTCCCATTTATAGCATTCCTTTATGGTTTCCATAGTGGGTAAATACGATAATCTCATTTGAGGAAGTGCGGACTACCGCCCCCTCAAAGTGATGTGATTCGTTAATGACTTATGTGGGATGTATAAAGGATGGAGTTAAAGATATTATATATGATATTATACTGGAATTATAATATAAATATATATCATTATGTTTTGTTTCCATTAAAATAAGAAATAGAAATGAAAGTAGCGTTCATGCGTACGTACGGCTTACCGTCTCCATGAACGGTACATTTCATTTCTTAAATCTAAATGTTATATACTATTATAAAAACATGTATATACTAGATATATATTATATATATGATATCCAAATCATTAATATCATTCTAGATATAATTAACCTTCAACCACATGGACAACTTGTAAATATAAGGTGTTCATTTTTACTCAAGTACCAAATATCGACAAAATGAACGTTATTAACTTAAATGATTGAATAATGTTTATAACATGGTAATAAGTGATATAAAAGGAATAATAAACCTGAAAAAGGTTCTTAAGAAAATAGAAATTAACTTTAGTTTATTATTCAAGAGATTAAAGAACTATCGAGTCAAGTCGGACGTGAGCTAAGGGACTTTGTCTCAATCTCCTTTCATTGAGGAATTTTCAGTTTTATACAAAACTTTATTTTATACGGTGTATAAACCCCTTTTAATTTTCATTTTATTCAAAGGGAATATTTTTTTATTAAGTGTTTTACTAAACAACAAAAATGAATTTTTTTAACGTAAGCGGTGACAATGACCTTTCCGCCGCCGCGAGTATTATTTGATCTTTGGCTTCCTTAACAAGCTGGAATGTTTTTAAAAGGAAAAATAAATACCATATACTCTTTTTTTTGTATTTTGGTATTGAAAATGATTTTGACAATGGATTTATTATTTCAATATCTTGAAATGATATTTTATTATTACAATGTGGAAATTTTATCTTTCTTTTATGCTTATGTTATGTGTTATGATCATGTTATGGTTCTTGGGCATTATTTACGTATACGGGTGGTTCCGTGATAATCCTAGGTAGGGTGAGCCCGAGATAGATCTCTAATGCATTGGGTAACGTGATGGAGGTAAATGTGAATGTTTCTCCTAAGAGATTTAGGGAATATACTGTGATGGGTATTCCAAAGTAACTCCCTATGTAGTTGTGATAGCTACAATGTAAGTATGATATGGATTCCACAAGTTACCTTTATGATTAATTATTTCTATGTGTCTTTCATAAATCTTATGATTTCATGAGGTAAGTAAAATAGTTCATGTTTTGTATGTATTTATGAAAAAATGTTTTCATTATTTGTTTTATAACCCTTACTGAGCTTTTTTTGCTCATACCATGTTTTGAAATGTTTTCACAGGACTTAAAGATGAATAAGGTCAAGGATGGGATCAAGGAAAAGTCATGATGTCTAAAACATGGAACTAGACATGACTCTTCTTTTTAGGAGTTATTATTTTATGAAAAAATCGAAACTGTGTAGATATGTATACCCTGTAATCTTTTGAGATGTAATAGTTATGTCCTAATTCTCTAAAACTCTAAACATGAAAAGATCCTCAATGTGAATTATTCATTCAATATTATGTAATGTTTAAGGCTGGGTCCTTATAGTTGGTATCAGAGGATAGTTTAGATAACTTTATGGGTTAGGGTATTGTTAAATTAATATCCATAAAGTAAATGTTAATATTTGAAATTATATAGCATTTACAGATTACCATGTTGCTTCACCTAAGATATTTTTGTGTTGAGAATGGTTTTTCGTTGAGACAATAGGGCAGTTGTGATGGGAAATGACCTTTCAAATCAGTATCTTGAGATGGTCATAATCAGAACTGAACAGTTTGTTGTAGTGATGGCTCAGTTGACTCAAGTGAAAAATGTTGGTTGTTTTTATTGATGACATTTTCGATTATTCTAAAAGTAAAGAGGAACATGAAATTAATTTAAGGTCTATCTTGAAAACCTTAAAAGAAAAGAAACTATGTGGGAAATTTAGCAAGTGTGAGTTTTGGCTGTAACAAATTTCTTTCCTTGGTCACATTTTCTAAAAAAATGGCATAACAGTTGATCCTACTAAAACAAAAGTTGTTGAAGAATGGCCAAGACCCACAAATATAACTGAGATTCACAGTTTTCTTCGTTTCCCAGGTTATTACCAGAGGATTTTTGAAAATTTTGAATGGTTATCTAGTCCAATGACTAAGTTAACTCGAAAAGGTGTTAAGTTCATCTGGACAAAAGAATTTGATGATTGTTTATAGTAATTGAAAAGGAGATTGGTGAATGCTCTAGTTTTGGCACTACCTTCCAGAAATGGTGAGTTTGTTATCTATAGTGATGCTTCATTGAAAGGACTGGGGTGTTTCCTAATGAAAAATGATCAGGTAATTGCTTATGCTTCACGTCATTTAAAACCACATGAGTTAAATTACCCTACACATGAGTCAGAATTAGTTTTTGTTGTTTTTTCTTTAAATATTTGGAGGAATCATTTGTATGGAGTAAAATGTGAAATATATACTAACCAAAAAAGTTTAAAGTATATATTCACTCAAAAATAATTGAATATGAGACATAGGAGATGGTTGGAATTAATCAAGGATTATTATTGCACGATCCATTACCATCCAGGAAAATCAAATAAAGTGGCTGATGCTTTGAGTCAAAAAAGTAATGTCTCATTAGCCATGCTATGTTTGGAACGAGATCCTCTGGTTTTTGATTTGATGAACTTCAGCATAGAAGTTGTTGTTGCAGGAAACTATTCTATTTTGTTTCAAGTGTCATTGAAATAATCTCTATGAAACAGAATAAAGCAAGCGCAGAAGGAAGACATTGAGTTGCAAAAAAACGTTGTGTTGGTTCATAAGGGTAATTTGCATGAATTTAACATTGATAATGATTGTGTTTTGAGATTTGGAAAGACATTATGTGTACCTTGTGATTCACAATTGAATAATGAGTTGTTATGTGAAGCTCATAGTTCTCCATTTTCAGTTCATCCTGGTAGTACTAAGATGTATAGAGATTTTTGGGAGTATTACTGGTGGGATGGAATGAAAAGAGATATTGATGATTTTACTATGAAGTGTTTGACTTGTCAGTAGGTTAAAGAGGAGCAGCAATTACATAAAGGGATGCTTCAGCCTTTACCGGTGCCATAGTGGAAATGGGAAAATATATCCATAGACTTTGTTGTGGGATTACCAAATACATCTCGAGGTTGTAATGCAATCTGGGTTATAGTTGATCGATTGACCAAATCTGCTCATTTCCTTACTATTAGAGATACTTTTTCTGTAGATCAACTTTCTCAGTTGTATGTTAAATAGATAGTCAGGTTGCATGGAGTTACCCTCTCCATTGTATCTGATCGTGATCCCAGGTTCACTTCTAACTTTTGGAAAGGCCTTCAGAAGTCATTTGGTACTGAATTAAATTTTAGTAAATCATTTCATCCTCAATCATATGGGTAGTCAGAACGAACAATTCAGACTTTGGAGGATATGTTACGTGCTTGATCGATGGATTACCAGGGAAGTTGGGACCAATATCTTTCTTTGGTTGAATTTTCTTATAATAACATCTTTCATTCCAGTATACAGATGGCTCCATATATTGAAATCTTTGTCAAACTCCAGCATTCTTGGATGAAGTAGGTGAAAGGAAGCTGATGGGACCAAAATTGGTATAATAGATGCTAGAAAAAGTTCAGTTGATTCATTATCTCATGAGAACAGCTCAGAGCATAAAGAAAAGTTATGCAGATAACCGGAGGAAGGATCTTTCTTTTGAGGTAGGTGATCATGTCTTTCTCAAAGTTTCTCCATGGAAAAGTGTGATGCATTTTGGTAAGAAGGGAAAGTTGAGTCTGATGTTCATTGGACCTTATGAAATTCTGGAGAAAGTTGGATCAGTTGTGTATAGAGTGGCTTTACCTGCAATTTTATCCAAGGTACACAATGTTTTTCATGTTTCGATGTTGAGAAATTATATACCAGATCCATCTCATGTTTTGAGCCCAGAGGTAGTTCAGTTGGAAGAGAATATCTCTTATGAAGAATAACTAGTTCAGATTCTTGACCATAGAGAGAAAGTGTTGCGGAATAAGGTGATTCATCAGGTAATGGTTTTGTGAAAAAACCGTATGGTTGAAGAGGCAACGTGGGAATCTGCAAATTCTATGAGGGATAAATACCCCCACTTATTTTGATAAGGGAATAAAAATTGTGAGGATGCAATTCCCAAAAGGGGGGAAGGATGTAACATCCCAGGTAAATTAAGAATAAGAAATATTTCATATTTATTAATATTTGTGAATTAAATATTAATTTTACTTTAAAGGGGTTTCTATGTTCGATAGCATACCCGATACGCAACAACGGGTTTCATTGGAATCTTACGTTGCATACTAATAATATAATATTATTATTTTAATTGGTACTTAACTCCTTGCCATTGTATTGGCAGGAATGAATTAAACTAACTATAAATACATGTTTTTTAAATGTATTTACATTTATCCAATAGAAAGTTAGAGGCTTAAAATACGAATGAATCTAATTTTAAGCATAATTTACATTAAAAGACCGATTTACCGCCTTTTAATGGAGAAGCCTCATTAAATATAGTTTTTGTCACTTTAATACATTCTATATGACCAAATAAAATATTTTTTTTATAATGGGGACATCAAAATTTACTTTTTGTAATTTTTTGGTATTTTTCTGATAAAGTTCAATTTTTTATGAATAGTGAAAATATTGTATTTTATTTCAAAAGTGCCTTTTAATCTAATTTATTTATATGGTTAGATTATCTTTTTAGTTGGTTTTAATGTGTAATGATAATATATTTTTACCATTTAATCCAATGTTTTTCATTTAAATTAATTTCACTTTGAAATTGGACATAAACAAGTATCAATTTTTTGATAGTTACTGTTTCTTAAAAACACGCTATTTGTTTTATTAATGAGAATTAATTTTAAAATTAATTAATGCCACTTCTATGTTTTGAATTTGTGAAAATAGACATGAATTTTGAATTTGGAATATCAAATAATTCTTAGGCTGAATTTTTGGTATTTGTTTGAAAAAAATCAATTTTTGATGAATAGTGAAACCACTTGGTGGTAGTTAAAAAAAACTGACTTTTTCATTTAAATGAAATTTTACCACTTCTGTGAATTGAATTTCAAAAATTCGACATACATGGTTGTTATCAAGAAGTAAAATGTGTCTCATTAAGATGAAAATAATTTTTGGTGAATAGTAACTTTTGACTTTTATTTACCACAGTTAAAGGTAAATAGGTTAATTCAAGGTAAAAAGAATATTATAATAATTTAAAATTAGCTTAACACTTTTCAAAACCTTATTGGTTGAGTTATTAACAACCATGGGCATCGTTAAGTCTATTTTGGGACCCCATTGAGCCACTTGGGTGTGATAATGACAATTTAGATTAATTAATTTAATGTAAAGACAAAATTGACATTAACAAACATCTTTTAGTAATTAATTTTTATATGGTGTTATATAAGTCATATTTTCGACTATAAATATTCATTGGAAATCTAAAAATATTTCCTACATTATGGTATTTTTTTATAATTTTTATACATATAATAAATTAAATTATTTATGACACAATAATGATGCAGTATTTACCTCCTTAATAAATGATTAAAATAAATATGATTATAATGATTAAAATATTATCCAAAACATGTCCAATTCTTATTGGATGATTTTATTTCAAATATGAGTCATCTTATCTTTGCATTTAATGATTTTTGGACCATTAGAAACCGAATATCATTATATAATAAAATAATGTTTTCACACTTTCCTAAAGAGCCCCTCCTCTTCCTTAGAAAAGGAGACCATTTCTATCCAATTCCTCACACCTCTCAAGCCATTTGGCTCGTACAAACTCTACCCAATTAAGCTACCTACATCCCTCTCCTCCCCCTAGAAGCCTTACATTAATCAGAAGGCACTTAAAGAAGTCCTTTTGGTTCAAACCAAAGGAAGTTACCCAAATTAAAGGTAACGATTTCTCTTAATTTGTTTTATTTTATTTTACTTCTCCATCCCCTAACTTCTTTTTATTACTTTATTTTGTAACAACAACAGTATCCTAAATATACTAGGATGTTGTTATGAGAAGTATTCGAACTACACTTACACACACCACTATCTAATGGATGAAGAACATAATGTTTTTGTGGATGGAAAACTAAGGCCACACGAAACGATGATTGTTCAATTAAATCTTACCGCCTCTCATGGTGGCCATTATGATGGAGCTGTATTTATATATGATATATATTGTGTTTATTATTTCCTTATTCTTTTCTACTTCCCATTTATAGCACACCATTATGGTTTCCATATTGGGTAAATACGATAATATCATTTGAAGAAGTGAGGACTATCACCCCTTCAAAGTGATTTGATTCGTTAATGACTTATGTTGGATGTATAAAGGATGGAGTTAATGATATTATATATGATATTATACTGGAATTATAATATATCTATGTATCATTATGTTTTATTTCTATTAAAATAAGAAATATAAATGAAAGTAGCTTTCATGCGTACGTACGGCTTACCGTCTCCATGAACAGTGAATTTCATTTCTTACCTCTAAATGTTATGTACTATTATAAAAGCATGTATATACTAGATATATATGATATATATGATATCCAAATCATTAATATCATTCTGGATATAATTAACCTTTCACCACATGGACAACTTGTAAATATAAGGTGTTCATTTTTACTCAAGTACCAAATATCGACAAAATGAACATTATTAACTTAAATGATTGCATAATGTTTATAAAATGGTAATAAGTGATATAAAAGGAATAATAAACTTTAAAAAGGTTCTTAAGAAATTATAAATTAACTTTAGTTTATTATTCAGAAGATTAAAGAACGATCGAGTCAAGTCAGACGTGAGGTAAGGGACTTCGTCTCAATCTCCTTTCATTGAGGCATTTTTAGTTTTATACACGACTTTATTTTATACGGTGTATAAACCCCTTTGACTTTTCATTTTTTTCAAAGGGAATATTTTTATACGAAGCGTTTTAATAAACGACAAAAAGGAATGTTTTTTTAATGTATGTAGTGACAATGACCTTTCCGCCGCTGCGAGTATTATTTGATCTTTGGCTTATTTAACAAGCCCGAATTTCAATATCTTGAAATGATATTTTATTATTGCAATGTGGAAATGTTATATTTCCTTTATGATTATGTTATGTGTTATGATCATGTTATGGTTCTTTGTCACGACCCGTCCTCGGGGCCCGTGCCGTGACTACCCCAAGCCCGCCTTCCATAGGCCAGGGGCTGGCGACTAGCACCAAGGCGTAAATCCCGGTAAAGGGAAGGAATTGCCTTTGTAAAGTAAACAAGCACTATAGAGTAAGAAAGTGGAAAAGTAAACACTAAGTAAAAACTGGAACAAGATGTGCTGAAAGTAAAGGGGCCGGAAATACAATCCCAACTCTGAAGTACAACTGAAAGGGAAAAAACAACAACTGAAAGGAAAAGCCGCAATGTCGAGCCATCCTCTGGAAGTCCCACCTGAAGGGTGAGTACATAAAGCCTCCACTGCTCCTTGGGTCCAGCCGACCGCTCCGAGTACATCCCGCCCAGTGGTCCATCTCCAGGTACCGTCCTGCTCCGCAAGCCTCCACCACGATCAGCGCTGTGCGTCGTCTGCAACCAACACAACGTAGTGCGGGCATTGCCCGTGCAGGGGTGAGTATAAGCTACTCAGTAGGGACCCCAAGACCCCCGAAGGACTCCCAGAATCCAAAAAGGATAAACCACAAAGGAAAGATACAATCATGAAGTAACATATGACACGGCTTAGGTATATGCCCATACATATACCTAAGTCATCAATTCTTGCTCGGCTACAACATCCGAGCTCAAGTATAACCCAGTCCACACAGGAAAGAAAAACGTAAATCCACACAGGATAGCACAACACAATCCACAAAGGAAAGCAAAACATAAATCCACACAGGATAGCACAACACAATCCACAAAGGAAATCAAAACATAAATCCACACAGGATAGCACAACACAATCCACAAAGGAAAGAAAAACATAAATCCACATAGGATAGCACAACACAATCCACAAAGGAAAGAAAAACGTAAATCCACACAAGATAGCACAACACAATCCACAAAGGAAAGAAAACAGGGTTTCATCTCACACAGGTATACTTCTTCAAATGACGATAGAGATGATCACTAATCCATCTAAGTAGTCGGACCCACAAAGGATCGATAGGTACTAACCCCCGCAATGACCCACAAAGGATCTGACTCACAAAGGATCGATAGGTAACTAACCCCCACAAAGACCCACACAGGATCGGTCCCACACAAGACCTGTAGGCGCTGGCCCACACAGGACCGCTGAGCGCTGACCCACACAGGATCGGACCCACACAGAATCAATAGCACTGACCCACAAAGGATCGCTGAGTGATGTAGTCGTCGCCATCGAATCCACTGAGGATCTCTGTACAGTCATCGTCGTCACAGTAGCAGTTGCAGCCAGCTCTAGGGTTCCCGTACACAGCAAGCTCGTTCGGGAGGGTCCGCTCACGAGCCGAGAGGCTGATACATCAACTGACACATAGTCTAGAGTTTATGTATCCAAAAGTTGTGTATCGTCAACAGGAACTCAAAGTCGCAGACGGCGCGTCAATCAGACGCCTGGTCCTAGAGTTATTGGCTTTTTCGTCCCAGGGGCCCGGTTGGTTTTTAAGGCAAAAACAACCCGACCGAACTCCACCTGCATCCAAACCTCGGGCAGAGTAAGCCAAAAGATCCGTCTCACTTAGAGGAATCCATCAAAGTCGATGGCACGTCAATCGGGCGTCCGAAGGTCAAGATATGAGCGTTTCCGCTCCGAGGGCCCGGTTGGTTTCGTGTACGAACCAACCCGGCCAAACCCAAAGTATTCCAAAACCTTGAGTGTGATATACCGAAACGGCCGTCTCGATCCAAGGATCGCATTTCCGCTGACGGTGCGTCGTTTGGAGGCATGTAGATCAGGTTATGAGAAAAAGACCGAAAAGGTCCGGAAACGGGGGGTCTCGGCCCGGACCGACCTGGCCCAACCCCCCTGGGTCGGCCCGAACTGGGTCGACCCGACCTAGGTTCGGGTCCGACCCGGCTGGCGCGACCCGGAGGGTCGGCCCGGCTCGGCTCGGCCGAGCCGGCCGAGCGGAGGAAGCCGTGGGGTGGGCGCTGCCCCGCGGGATGAAACGTCCTGGCCCCTGGTCAGACTGCCTCTCCGGTGGACGCGGCGGCCGGGCCGCGTCCCTCCTCCCAATTTCGCGCGGCCGCGGAACCGGCTTGCCGCCGCGGCTTCAGCCACAACGGGTTTTTCCGGCGGCGCACCGGAGGGAGCTTCCGCGGGCCACCGGACGCGCTCCGGTGGTCCGTTTTGCGTGCGGTCTTCGCCAGTGGTCCTCCTGAGACTCAATCTTCACTGCCAGGCCCTCGAATCGTCCTTGCGGCCCCGTTTGTCGTCGTCCGCCATTTCACGCACCAAGAACGAAAAGGTGCGGTGGTTTCGGACTTGTTCGTTAGTCCGCACCCACCGCGTTAGCGGTCTTAAAGATATTCACCCAAAAATATTTAAAAGACCAGGGATTTAATTACAAAGATTTAAAGAATCAAACCCCTACCTCGCCGTAGTCGTCGAGCGTGCGTTCTTCGCGGAATTGATCGTCGCAGAAGAAAAGAATCATCGCGTCGCGGAAGAGCGTCGCTGTCGCGCGGTACTTGGCATCGCGTCGACGAACTCCGAGGATCAAAAACATATAGGTTTAATTAATAATAATTAAATCCATGTTGTTGTTATAATCCACAAGGAATTTAAAAGGAGTCCAACCCCCTACCTTGTCATTGTTGATCGAAGGTTGTCGCGGGGTTGGATCGTCGCGGAAGAAGCGTCGCGAAGGGAGATTCATCGGCGTTGCAGTACACGGCCTCGCGTCGTCGATCTCCGCGGGTTCGTCGTTCTTCGTCGCCTTTCGTCGAAGGCCGACGTTCTTTGCGTTCTTCGTGTTCTTCGCGTTCTTCGCGTTCTTCGCGTTCTTCGCGAAGAAGGAGGAAGATCTTTAGATATTCTCCAAAGGTTTAACACAACATTCAAAAAGAAGGTGTGTTGGCCTTATTTTATTAACATGCCAAAAAAATGAAAATGTGTTAAGAAATAAACGAAATTAATTCATAGAATTAATTCAACGAATAAAACCGCCCAATTAATAGGAGCGTTTAATTGTTTAAGAAAACTCCCCAGTTGACTTTTATTTAATAGGGGTTTTCGCGGGTGCATTACTTAGCGGAAAAGAAACGGTGGGGTTCGTGCGGGCCCCACCTCACAAATATCCTACAAGAGGGTAGGATATTTTGAATTGTACCCTATCTGCTTTAACTTATCTTAAGAAGCTTTAAGTGGCTTTTAAGTGGCTTTAAGTGAAATAAAAATAATGTTGTCGTAGCACTTTATTTTATTTCTTAACTTAAAGCCCAAAAATTAAAAACCACACCCATGCAAACGAAACTCCAGAAGAGGCGTTTCTAAGTAAATACCGACGCTGAGATTCCATCGGTGTCCTCAGAATTTGATTCCGAGCACCGGTTCAAAAGTTAGAAAAACCCGCTCGTTCGTTCACTGAACGTACCCGAGCCAAACTTCGGAAAATGATTTCGGGCACACCGGGCCTCGGAATCACGTTCCGTCAAAAACTGCATTCTTGTAAAATTCCAAGAAAAATTAAGAAAAAAATTTCCTTGAAATTTACGGGTCTTTACATCACTCTCACCTCAGGGCTTTAAGTCCCCGTAAAGATACATCATAAACTAGGGAAACAAATGTGGGTACTGAGCACGCATCTGAGCATCCCGCTCCCAAGTGCTCTTCTGGAGGTTCCCGTGCTGCCATCTGATGCACACTAGAGGAATCGACCGTCCACGTAGGACCCACTCCTGTGGATCCTCGATCTCCACCGGGACCTCTGCAAAAGTCTCCCCATCATCAACGTCTAGCTCCCCATGGTCAATGATGTGCGTCGGGTCGTGCACGTATCTCCTCAGCTGAGATACGTGGAAGACATCATGCACCCGGTGCAACTGAGGTGGTAGAGCCAGGCGATAAGCCACCTTGCCAATCCTGCTGAGGACCTGGAAAGGTCCGATGAAGCATGGATACAACTTGCCACCTCAGCCAAATCTCTGTAATCCACGTCGAGGTGAGACACGCAAGAATACGTGGTCGCCATCCTCAAACTCTAGTGGCTTCCGCCTCCTGTCAGCGTAATACTTATGTCGGCTCTGAGCTGTCCTCATCCGCTCCTGGATGACCTGGACCTTCTCTGTCGTGGCCCGGACCATCTATGGTCCCACAAGTGCTGACTCCCCCGGGTCTATCCAGCATAAAGGAGATCTGCAAGGCCTACCATACAACACCTCGTATGGTGCCATTCCGATGGTGGAGTGGTAACTGTTGTTGTACACAAACTCCACCAAGGGTAGGTGGTCCTCCCAGCTGCGACCAAAGTCGAGGACACATGCACGGAGAATGTTCTCAAGAGTCTGAATGGTCCTCTCTGTCTGACCATCCGTCTAAGGGTGAAAGGCGGTACTTAGACGTAGCTACGTCCCGAACGCCTCCGGAAACCCTTTCCAAAGCCAAGAAGTAAAGCAAGCATCTCGATCGGAGACGATAGATGATGGCACACCGTGAAGCTGTAAAATCTCCTGAATGTAGAGACGCCCCAAGATCTCCACTGAGCCCTACTCTCTGATGGGTAATAAGTGAGCCGACTTGGTGAGTCGGTCGACAATCACCCAAATGGAGTCGTGACCTCTGGAAGTGCGTGGAAGTCCAGTCACGAAGTCCATAGATATCCCATCCCACTTCCACTCCGGGACCTCCAAGGGTTGTACCAAGCCTGCTGGTACCTGATGATCTGCCTTCACCTACTGGCAGGTGAGGCATCGTGAAACAAACTCTTCCACAACCTTCTTCATGCCCAGCCGCCAGTGCTGTCGTCTGAGATCCAGGTACATCTTCACCACTCCAGGATGTACAACCAAAGGAGAAGTGTGAAACTCTCTCAGCACCTCCTCTCGTAAAGAAACTGGTACCAAGGTACGTCCTCTAAAAAGGATGTCGTGCTCTGCTCCAAAGGAGAAACCATTAGGTGCCTGTCCTGAGGATATCTGTGCATGCCGCGTCTCACAGTCAACGTCCCCACGCTGTGCCTCTCTGACCCACTGCAGTAGTGGAGGAGTGATTGTGAGGGACTGAAGGAAGGCTGCTCTATCTCTATCCACAAAGGATATCTACAAAGCGGCTAGCTGCTCTGTCGCCTCCTCAAGTATCTGAATGCCCGCCCTCTTGCTGAGAGCATCGACTACCACGTTCCCCTTCCCATGAGTATAGACTATCTCAAAGTCATAGTCCTAGAGGAACTCCAGCCATCACCGCTATCTCAGGTTCAGCTCCTTCTGAGAGAAGATGTACCTGAGACTCTGATGGTCAGAAAAGACTGTAAAGCGCTCACCCATCAGATAGTGTCGCCATGTCTTCAGAGTGAAGACCACTGCTGATAACTCTAGGTCATGGGTAGCATAGTTCTGCTCATGCGGACTCAACTGACGTGATCCATAGGCGATCACGGCCCGCTCCTGCATCCGGACACATCCGAGTCCGGTCCCTGATGCATCGCAGTAGACTACGTACCCTACTCCCTCCTCAGGCAACCTCAAGATAGGTGCGCTGGTCAATCTCTGTCTCAGCTCTTGGAAGCTCTACTGACATCTGTCTGATCATCCAAAGGGTTTCCTCTTCTTCGTCAAAGCTAAGAGTGGTACCGCAACTCTGGAGAAGTCTGGCACAAATCGCTGGTAGCATCCAGCTAGTCCCAAGAAACTCCGCACCTCCGTCACGCTCCTGGGCGGCTCCCAAGCTAGCGCTGCCTCAATCGTCGCAGGTTCCACTGCAACTCCCGCCTCAGAGATGATGTGCCCCAAGAAGTGGACCTCACGTATCCATAACTGGCACTTCGAGAGATTTTCATAAAGCTGGTGCTCTCAGAGTGTGTATAGTACAACCATCAAGTGGTAGGCGTGCTCCTCCTCAGTCGTTGAGTAAATCAAAATGTCGTCGATGAAGACTACGACAAATCGATCGAGTTATGGCTGAAAGATCCTTTTCATGAGGCCCATGAACACTTCTAGAGAATTGGTTACACCTAAAGGCATAACCAAGAACTCATAGTGGCCATACGGACATCTGAAGGCCGTCTTCTGCACGTCATCGTCTCAAACTCTGAGCTGATGATAGCCTGACCTGAGGTCTATCTTCGAGAACCACCGAGCTCCCTTGAGCTGATCGAAGAGGTCATCAATCCTCGGTAGCGGATACTTGTTCCTCACTGTCACCTGGTTCAGGCGACGATAGTCAACACACAGTCGCAAGCTCTCGTCCGCCTTCTTGGCGAACAATATCGGGGAAGCCCAGGGTGAAACACTGGGTCGGATGAAACCCTTGCCCTGCAAGTCCTCCAACTGTACCCGTAGCTCTCGAAACTCAGTAGGGGCCATCCAATATTCTGGAGTGTATATCGGGGTTGTCCCGGGGTACAGTTCAATATAAAATTCTACCTCTCTACGAGGAGGTAGCCCTGGAACATCGTCGGGAAAGACATCCGCGTACTGATCCACCACTGCAGGAAAACTAGGACTCCACACGTCAACTGCTCCTAGGATGAGGCTAGCCAACTGATGAGTGATGGGATGTCCTCTCCTTTGCGGAAGTCCATCCTGTGCTGCAAAGGCTCCCTTCTCGCCGGTGAAGGTGAACCTTCTCCCGTCGGTGCGTACACATCGCACCTTGCGCCTAATACAGTCAATATGTGCATGGACTGTAGATAACCAATCCATGCCCAAGATGACATCGTAAGGCCTCGACGCCACTACAAGAAGATCCCAGCTGAAGCTCTCGCCTCCTAGAGTAAGCTCACACTGCCGGAACCAGTGCGTAATCGTTGAGTCTTCTCCTGTAGGAGTCTCTAGCTGTAAGGATCGAGCCAACGGCTCTGTCAGAATCTCCGAGCTCCGAACAAGGGTAGAGGATATGAAAGAGTGACTCGCTCCTATGTCTATAAGAACTGTAGAAAGGGTGGAATAGACACAGATCGTACCTAGAATCATCTTGGGTGCACCGTGGTCGTAGGCCTCCGCTGCCTGGAGCTGTGCCTGTCTCTGCCCGCCAGCTCTCTGTGGTCGGGGTGGACCTCCTGGTGGTGGTGGTGGTAGAGCCTCAAAGCGTCGCCCACCGCCTGTTGCTCGGCCAACTTCTCTTCCTCATCTGCCTCCTCCCTGCGGACCGCCACGGTCGACCCTCTGCCTCTGCCTGGGTGGCCGCTCAACTGTCTGCTGCTCCTCATCACGGTGGGTCGGGCAGTCACGAGACATGTGGCCCTGCCCGCCACATGTGTAGCACTGCCTGCCTCTCAAAAGACTGGCTCCACGCTGTGTGCCCCGCACTACTGAGCCAGTGTCTTGAGGTCGTCTGCATGAGGGTCTGGTCTGCATGGACCCCTGAGTCATCTGTCGACTGCCTGCTGCGGAAGACTCTGCTACGTGCCACCCCGCGGTAGGTCTCACTGCCGGAGAAGTCTCAGCAAGAAAGCTCTCGATCAAAAGGGCTCGTTCCAGTACTCCTTCCTGAGTCGGAATGCTGAGGGAGATCAGCGATTCCCTGATCTCATGTCTCAATCCATGCTCAAAGGTCTGGGCCCGGAAGAATGGGTCTCGTACCATGTCGGTCGAGTAGCGCGAGAGATCGGTAAATCTTGCCAAGTACTGGGCGACCGTCAAGCTTCCCTGCCGCAGCTGAAGAAGCTCCTGGATGCGCACTGCATGAAGGGTGGCTGGGACGAACTCTAAGCGGAAGAGGCTCTCAAAGTTCATCTAGAGAAGAGATGCCTCATCGTGCACCTGGAGCATCAAGATCCACCATCGGCCCGCTGCTGCGTGTAGTAGGCTCGCTGCGAGGATCACCATGAGGTCTGCTGGTGTCCTCACTTCCCTAAAAATTCGTACAACTGCCTCCAGCCAATCCTCGGCTGCCTGGGGGTATGTCTCCCCACGGAACCTGGGCGGTCTCTGGCGCTGGAACTCATGCAGTGCACTAAGGCGACATGCATCATCAGTGGCTGGGGCTGGAAGCATCGGTGGCTCGACGGGTAGAGGTACCGTCGGTGCCTCTACTGTCAAAGGGCCCTATGCCGAGGCCTCGTCGCTCGGCGGCCTGTCGTCACGTACAACTCTCGGAACCCTAGCTGGCTGCCGTCGTGGGGCCATCCTGAAAGGGAACAGGTGCTCCATGGTCAGAACAGTATTCCTGGTGAGCTGATACAAAGTAATCACAAAGAAAACTTGAAACAAACATGCAATCAATGTTTTCGTGCATTAAGTCGGAAATCAGAAGTCAGGGTCCTAGTGTACGGATACATCGGACGCCACACCAACACTGGGCTCCCTGGACTGATAACCACACTCAATACGCTTAACACTATTTCTTCACATAAAAGATAGATCAGATTATGCGATAGAACCGAACTCCTCTGATACCAATTTATCACAACCCGTCCTCGGGGCCCGTACCGTGACTACCCCAAGCCCGCCTTCCATAGGCCAGGGGCTGGCGACTAGCACCAAGGAGTAAATCCTGGTAAAGGGAAGGTATTTCCTTTGTAAAGTAAACAAGCACCACAGAGTAAGCAAGCGGAAAAGTAAACACTAAGTAAAAACTGGAACAAGCTGTGCTGAAAGTAAAGGGGCCGGAAATACAAGCCCAACTGTAAAGTACAACTGAAAGGGAAAAAATAGCAACTGAAAGGAAAAGCCGCAACGTCGAGCCGTCCTCTGAAAGTCCCACCTGAAGGGTGAGTACAGAAAGCCTCCACTGCTCCTCGGGTCCAGCCGACCGCTCCGAGTACGTCCCGCCCAGTGGTCCACCTCCAGGTACCATCCTGCTCCGCAAGCCTCCACTACGATCAGTGTTGTGTGTCGTCTGCAACCAACACAACGTAGTGCGGGCATAGCCCGTGCAGGGGTGAGTATAAGCTACTCATTAGGAACCCTGATACCCCCGAAGGTCTCCCAGAATCCACAAAGGATAAACCACAAAGGAAAGATACAATCACGAAGTAACATCTGACACGGCTTAGGTATATACCCATACATATACCTAAGTCATCAATTCTCGCTCGACTCCAACATCCGAGCTCAAGTACAACCCAATCCACATAGGAAAGCAAAACATAAATCCACACAGGATAGAACAACACAATCCACAAAGGAAAGAAAAACGTAAATCCACACAGGATAGCACAACACAATCCACAAAGGAAAACAAAACGTAAATCCACACAGGATAGCACAACACAATCCACAAAGGAAAGAAAAACGTAAATCCACATAGGATAGCACAACACAATCCACAAAGGAAAGCAAAACATAAATCCACACAGGATAGCACAACACAATCCAGAAAGGAAAGCAAACAGGGTTTCATCTCACACAGGTATACTTCTTCGAATGACGATAGAGATGATCACTGATCCTTCTAAGTCATCGGACCCACAAAGGATCGATAGGTACTAACCCCCGCAATGACCCACAAAGGATCTGACCGACAAAGGATAGATAGGTAACTACCCCCCACAAAGACCCACACAGGATCGGGGCCACACATGACCTTTAGGCGCTGGCTGACACAGGACCACTGAGCGCTGACCCACACAGGATCGAACCCACACAAGATCAGTAGCACTGACCCACAAAGGATCACTGAGTGTTGTAGTCGTCGCCGTCGAATCCACTGAGGATCTCTGTACAGTCGTCGTCATCACAGTAGCAGTCGCAGCCAGCTCTAGGGTTCCCGCACACAGCAAGCTCGTTCGGGAGGGTTCGCTCCATGACCTGAGAGGCTGATACATCAACTGACACATAGCCCAGAGTTGATGTATCCAAAAGTTCCGTATCGTCAACAGGAACTCAAAGTCACAGACGGCGCGTCAATCGGACGCCCGGTCTGAAAGTTATTGGCTTTTTCGTCCCAGGGGCCCGGTTGGTTTTTAAGGAAAAAACAACCCGACCGAACTCCACCTGCATCCAAACCTCGGGCGAAGTAAGCCAGAAGATCTGTCTCACTTAGAGGAATCCATCAAAGTCGACGGCACATCAATCAAACGTCCGAAACTCAAGATATGAGCGTTTCCGCTCCGAGGGCCCGGTTGGTTTCGTGTACGAACCAACCCGGCCAAACCCAAAGTTTTCCGAAACCTTGAGTGTGATATACCGAAATGGTCGTCTCGATCCAAGGATCGCATTTCCACTGACGTCGTGTCGTTTGGGGGGCCGTAGCTCAAGTTATGAGCAAAAGACCGAAAAGGTCCGGAAACGGGGGGTCTGGGCCCGGACCGACCTAGCCCAACCCCCCTGGGTCGGCCCAAACCGGGTCGACCCGACCCGGGTCCATGTCGGACCCGGTTGGCGCGACCCGGCCTGCCCAGGGCAGCCCGGACCGGCCAGGACGGCCCGGCCTGGCCTGGGCGTGACCTGGCCCGGCGGGTTTGCCCGGCTCGGCTCGGCCGAGCCGGCCGAGTGGAGGAAGCTGCGGGGTGGGCACTGCCCCCACGGGATGAAACGCCGCGGCCCCGGGTGGGACCGCCTCGCCAGCGGACGCGGCGGCCGGGCCACGTCCCTCCTCCCGGTTCCACGCGGTCACGGCTTCAGCCGCGACGGGTTTTTGCCGGTGGCGCGCCGGGAGCCGGCGAGGCGCGCCGGTGGGAGATTCCGCGGGCCACCGGACGTGCTCCGGTGGTCCGTTTTGTGTGCGATCGTCGCCAGTGGTCCTCTCGGGACTTGGTCTTCACTGACAGGCCCTTGAATCGCCCTTGTGGCCCCGTTTGTCGTCGTCCTCCGTTTCGCGTACTAAGAACGAAAAGGTGCGGTGGGTTCGGACTTGTTCGTTAGTCTGAACACACCGCGTTAGCGGTCTTAAAGATATTCACCCAACAATATTTAAACGACCAGGTATTTAATCACAAAGATTTAAATAATCAAAACCCTACCTCGCCGTAGTCATCGAGCGTGCGTTCTTCGCGGAATTGATCGTCGCGGAAGAAAAGAATCGCCACGTCGCGGAAGAGCGTCGCTGTCGCGCGGTACTTGGCGTCGCGTCGACGAACTCCAAGGATAAAAAACATACAGATTTAATTAATAATAATTAAATCCATGTTGTTGTTATAATCCACAAAGAATTTAAAAGGAGTGAAACCCCCTACCTTGTCTTTGTCGATCGAAGGTTGTCGCGGGGTTGGATCGTCGCGGAAGATGCATCGCGAAGGGAGATTCGTCGGCGTCGCGGTACACGGCTTCGCGTCGTCGATTTCCGCGGGTTCGGCGTTCTTCGTCACCTTTCGTCGAAGGCCGACATTCTTCGCGTTCTTCGCGTTCTTCGCATTCTTCGCGTTCTTTGCGTTCTTCGTGAAGAAGGAGGAAGATCTTTAGAGATTCTCCAAAGGTTTAACACAACATTCACAAAGAAGGTGTGTTGGCCTTATTTTATTAACATGCCAACGAAACGAAATCGTGTTAAGAAACGAACGAAATTAATTCATAGAATTAATTCAACGAATAAAACCTCCCAATTAATAGGAGCGTTTAATTGTTTACGAAAACTCCCCAGTTGACTTTTATTTAATAGGGGTTTTCACGGGTGCGTTACTTAGCGGAAAAGAAACAGTGGGGCTCGTGCGGGCCCCACCTCACAAATATCCTACAAGAGGGTAAGATATTTTGAATTGTACCCTATCTTCTTTAACTTAGCTTAAGCAGCTTTAAGTGGGTTTTAAGTGTCTTTAAGTGAAATAAAAATAAAGTTGTCGTACCACTTTATTTTATTTCTTAACTTAAAGCCCAAAAATTAAAAACCACACACGAGAAAATGCAAATCCGGAAGAGGAATTTCTAAGTAAATACCGGCGTTGCAATTCCATCGGTGTCCTAGAAATTTGATTCCGAGCACTGGTTCAAAAGTTAGAAAAACCTGCTCGTTCGTTCACTAAACGTACCCGAGCCAAACTTTGGAAAATGATTCCAGGCACACCGGGCCTCGAAATCACGTGCCGTCAGAAACTGCGTTCTTGTAAAATTCCAAAGCAAATTAAGAAAAAAATTTCCTTGAAATTTACTGGTCTTTAAATTATTGGGCATTATTTACATATATAGGTGGTTCCGTGATAAACCTAGGGCGGGTGAGCCTGAGATAGCTCTCCAATGCATTGGGTAACGTGACATAGGTAAATGTGAATGTTTCTCCTATGAGATTTAGGGAATATACTGTGTTGGGTATTCCAAAGTAACTCCCTATGTAGCTGTGATAGCTACAATGTATGTATGATATGGATGCCCCAAGTTACCTTTATGATTAATGATTTCTATGTGTCTTTCATAAATCATATGATTTCATGAGGTAAGTAAAAGAGTTCATGTTTTGTATGTATTTATGAAAAAATGTTTTCATTCTTTGTTTTATAACCCTTACTGAGCTTTTTATGCTCATCCCAAGTTTTGAAATGTTTTCACAGGACTTAAAGATGAATAAGGTCAAGGATGGGATCAAGGAAAAGTCATGCTGTCTAAAACATGGAACTAGACATGACTCTTCTTTTCAAGAGTTTTTATTTTATGAGAAAAATGGAAACTGTGTATATATGTCTACCTTGTAATCTTTTGAGATGTAATAGTTATGTCTTAATTCTCTAAAACTCTAAACGTGAAAAGATCCTCAATGTGAATTATTCATTTAATTCAATATTATGTAATGTTTAAGGTCGGGTCCTTATAATATTACTACTACAGTACTTGGAAATATGCCTCTGTCTGGATTTGATCCTGGGTCACCTGGATGAACTTAAGGTGTCCTCACCAACCAGGCTGAGGCTCATGTGCACTATCATCTGATTTAGCTTCCTATTATCGACACATAGTTGCAAGGATCCATGATCCTTCTTGAATAATGAAATAGGAGATCCCCAAGGTGACGTACTGGGAAGAATAAACCCTTTACTCTACAACTCCCCCAACTTAGTTTTATGTTCTTGGAGTTCCACCGATGTCGTTTTAAATGATGGGATAGAAACTAGTTCTGCTCCTAGTAGAAACTATATTGGGAAATCCACATCTCTATCATGTGGAAGCCCAAAGAAATCTTTAGGAAAAAAATCCTAAAACCAATCCACCACATGATGGAAAACCAGATTTCCTATTTCCCCATCATCAAGCATAAGATAGACAACTTGGGCAATGAGTTCACCTAACTGCTAAAAAACCGGCTCTGCAGGGTCTTCTAGGATATCCCATTCACCATGATTGTCATATGTGTCTCCCTTAGGAGATGTGAATGTTTCTATGTAATGGAAACATTCAATATAGGATAGGTATAACATGATCTAGTCTATACCCAAAATCAGATCAAAACTTGACGTCTCATGTACAAAAAGGTCCCATAGAAAACAGTACCCACCAACCTTGAGTGCATGCCCATTACATTGACTGATATTTTCTTATTGTGTCCCTAATTGTGTATCAATTAACATGAACCCATATATATGCTCCATCATTAGGCCCAAAACACTCAATAAATGAGCTGATATAAAACAATGTGAGGCACCTGTATCAAATAAAGCACTAGAAAGTGTGGAAGCCCCAAGAATTATACCTCAATTTGTTGATGATGTAGCCTCACCACCTTTGGGTATTGAATGAACTACATAGAGTTGACCTTCCCCTTTACCCTAGGTGCATGTTTGAATCCATTGTGCTACACTTCCCTACTGGTATGGACACTATCATCCCAGATCATTAAACCATCCACCTCTAACGGTGTGGTCGGTAGAGATCCAACTATCTTCTTGATATGGGTTAATTGACCCCCTTCCTACACTCATCATCGAACTCGATCATCCCTCCATGACCAGCTATCGAGGGTTCCTATAGAACCTCTGCACATGCCCCATTCTGTCGCACACTCATCACACAACTCATTTCTAGGGGCAATGACCCTGCAAGCGTCTCGACCTTCCAAACCGACAGAAAAAAAAAACTTGTCACTACCTTGAGAGGATGGACTTATCTTTGGAATACCCTACACACTTCCACCCAAATGAAGATTCCTAAAGTTGTGCTTCCTACCTTAGGATGTTTCACCATTGGTCCATCCAACTAGAACCACAAACCCACTACCTAAAGCATTATTTAGGTTGCATTATAAAATAGGGTCCTGATCCACCACTTATGCAAACCTCTTTAAATGGAATATGTTCACATGGGACATAATCTTATGTCTAAGTCAATCCTGGAAACATCTTTCCATAGCGACCTCATCCCCTACCAATGTTGGGACAAAGCATTTTAAGTCTGTGAAGCAGCCCATATAATCCATCAATATCTTAATTCCATTTGTCAACCTCAGAAACTCTACAACACAATCCTATTTCAAAGTCTCCAAATAGAATTTTTTCAAAAACATTTCCCTAAATTCCTTTCACAGCATTCCATAATCCTGCTGAGTCTGAACCAATATATCCCACTTGTGATTCAAATTTCCCCTCAACATATATGTTTTCAACTTGATTATTTTCTATGTAGGAGTCTCCAAGTGATCCAAAATCATATGGATAGACTGTGTCCAGAACTTTTCAGCCTTGGTTCCACCCTCTCTATAAAATGTTGGAGGATGTTGGAACTAAAACTCTCTTATCAGATCAAACACAGTCGACACTACCTGCCTTGGGTCTCGTTCCATAAACTGTATAAAATGAGAAAAGTTCTCATAGAACTCCTCTCCTCTGTTATGCTGGATCACTGGGTTACTTTTCTCTATTTCTAGAGGATCATTCTTACTAACATCCCCTTGTTACCCAACCACCACACATCATTACGGGGGAATCTTCCTATATTACCAATCATAATTCTTAGAACACATAACATAAGGCTTCTGAAATTTTAATAAAATAATTCTCTATACTATCAATAATAAACCCATTTCTCATATAATATCCCAATGATCATCATCACACATAGAACAATACACTTAACCATCCCTATCATGGGTCATGGCCAACATGGGGTAAACCAACTTATATAGACTATAGTCATTCATTAGAGACCTTTTTAAAACTGTTTCAACACTCACATTGTAAATCATTTATATTGGACATATTTCTCATTTCGTAACGTGTTGCAACCAACATTTTAACTCATTTACAACAACTTATTAAGCACAATTATTTTACCCTTTTTTGAAACTTGATGTATTTTATGGATTTTCATCATCTTTACTAGACACCATTTTCATCAGATTCTCAAGAAAGTAAAATTCATCCCAACCTTCATTCCCCACACACCCATCCCATGTGTGCCTATCATAAATCATGCCACATATATCCCTAGGTTATTATAATCATGCATGAATGCACAACCTCATGTCATCCCATCAATGATAAAAATATAATAAAACATTCACATCACACAACAAGTGCATCATCCAATGGTGAAATAACATTCAACCATAACAACACACACCAAGAACAATAATATCACCCTTGGTACTTGGGGTTTCCATTATACATGGGTCGGCTACTCCCAATAACATGCTCATTTATGAGACCTAACATATTCTAATCACCCATACACTATCCTCAAATAGTAATACCATATAAAAGAACCTCTCTAATACCAATTTGTAATGTTCCCAACCTAGAATCCACTAAATCGGTGCTCTAGGCCAGGTCACTATGTGACATCAGGTGTACCTACCGGTATTCTAGAGGCTTTCAACTAGTGGTAAGGGTCTAATAGAACATGTGGGGGTGTTATACCCTCTTTATTAGAGTATTACATAGTAGATATCATATGAAATAAAGGAAACAATATGAAAAGAATGAGAGCATGCATCACAAACCATTTTTGAAACAGGGTACAAACCATAACCAAATAATAAATATGTCATGTCATGTTAATAGTTCCAAAGGTGAAGAAACAAAAAATAAATACATACAATCAAATTCCAAAAATAGTTCCAAACTCAAAGTCTCGATCCTCAAAAATGAAAATCCCAAGACTAAATAAACTCCCTAACATAGGTCCTTTCCCCTTATCTTGACATAAAACCAAGAAATCTTCTCGGGTACGCAATGGTGACCGGGTCAGGTTATGGGTACAACTCTATAGGCCACAAAAAATGCCGTCTAAAAAATATTTCATCTAAACAGATAGTGAAAGAAAAAACTAAATAAATGAAAAGTTAAAACAATTAAAACATTGCAACTATAAGATAAAAATATTCACTTTAACCATTTTAATTACTTAATCCATATTCTTTAAATTTTCCATGGGTTAGGCATTTAAATCATTTAAACAATGGCCTAAGCTAACCAAATACTATGAATAACGGAGTAATTATACTTCGTTATATCACAAGGGACAAGCATTTCACAAAACATTACATTAAACTTACCTTGGATCCTCGGTCTATGTAGTCTCATCAAATTAAACCATAAGGGGTATAGATCCTCAATACCATTACATAACCTGTGCGTTATGGGGTAGGGTTTAGAACCTCAGTCTAACCTAATTCATGGGTTTATATCCTCAAGTCCAATTCCCCACAACTTCAAATCCATGTTAACATGCTTATTTATCCATTTACCAAATATACTATATCACAAACTGTAGAGACCCATACTTGATGTACATAGACATTCCATTACTTTTGCAGAATACTTAATACATTACAAAAACAGACGCCCAAAGACTGTATTAGTTTAGTGTCTTTGGAAACTCGGAACATAATCTTCTAATAATGGTGAAAGATCTTCAACATCTCCCATAAATATATTACCCTTTTGTTTTCTTACGTAAAACCTTTATTTATATCCTGGGGAAAATAAAACATAAAAAGAGTGAGCTCAAATGCTCAGTAAGGGTAAACATGGAGAATATGAAAACAATCCATAAACATTTGAACGTAAAAACATGAACATAAGCAATGACATAAATCTTGGCAGTACATAAGGAATAGATCATAAAAGAACATTAATCATGATAAAATATCATTGGAATAAAACATGTAATTGTGTCAAACCATTAATCACATTTTATTATATCCATCGTAGCCATGTCATTTTTTTCCAAGACCATCATAGTGTACAAAGTCCATTACTAAATTGGGTTTACTTGTTGTTCCAGCCCCCTATTACTGAACCAGATTCACTTGTCGTTCCATCCATGTCTATCTCACGAGATATAAATCTTTACCCAATTCATTGGATGGAGATATAGGTCCCACCCATCTCATAATTAAATCATTCTTACTTGTGCCACAAAATAAAAATAAAAAATTCATCACAACCCAAAGAATAAAATGGGTTTCATAAACATCATCCCATCATAACATAATCCATATAAAAAATGGATATAATTTCATTATAAAAATAATAAAACAATGGAAATAATAGAGACATTATACTTGAAACATAATCATACTAAATAATGTCATCTTAGAGGTAAAATAGTTTTGACAAAACACTTGAAATGAATTTTGAGGAAAATATCTTTTCTTCTTGAAAATCATTTTCTTTTCACAAAATACCATTCAATTTTAAAAGAAAATAATTTTTTTTAAAATAATAATGAAATATTGTAGAGTAATATTCATGAAAATAATGCATTATGAAACCTTATAAATCCATTCATGTCGTATAAGTTAAAAAAACATTCTCCCCACGTATGGTAAACAAAAGAAAGATTCATTCTACAACACAATGTAAAAGTAAAAGAGTAGTAAACATGACTTTAAAAATACATGTAATAATATTAAACACTTTATTAAAAACATTTTATGGACATGGATAAAAAATATACCCCAATAAATACTTATGTATAAGCAATCTCAGATAAAAATGAGATTAAAAAATTATCCCTTACATTATGTACAATTTCTTCCATATGTGTCTAATACTACTATATAGTAGGTTTAAACATATTATTAACTTTTAAAAAACCATAATAATATTTATGATATCATATATGATTCACTTAATACATTCTATTACCCGTTCATTTGTCAATTCCCTGTTAAAGCAGCGTTTTGGGTAAAATTGTTTCATTTATCGTCCTTGTTTTGACTTTTAATTATTCATATGATTACTTAGATAATGATTACTTACTTCCATAATGTAAAATATGATTTATATATAATATATATTCAGAATATACATATATATACTATATCGATAAATGGAATGAAATACACCGTTCATGGAGACGGTAGGCCGTACGTACGCATGGATGATGTTTTCGTTTCCTTATTAAATTGAATGGAAGTAAGTAAATAACATATAAATAAAACCATTATAATTAATATGTCATATATTTCATGATTATTTAATATATATACTTTATAATAATTCTTGGATGGTTAACATGGAGAATGAATCTCATCGCATCGTGGAGACGGTAATCCGTACGTACGCACGAGCGATGATATCATTCCCATAATTATTAAATGGAATTAGAGTTGATGATATAATATATAAGAATTAGTATCATTTTATAATAACCATATATAGTTATTATTTACACCATTATATCCATCCAAGTAAGGTGGTGGTGGAAAAACAGATTACACCACGGCGTGGAGACGGTATTTCGTACGTACGCACGCGCAGTGATTTCATTTTCCGTAGGATGGATAAAAGGTGAAATAGGGTTGTTTAATATTTATAATAAAATATCAGTATATTATTGATACTTATGTTATTACTTTATTATTAAATAACAAAATAATAGTAAGTAGAAGAAGAAATGAACATGAAAGAATCGGTAAAGGATATTACCTCTTCTTCGACGCGCCTCTTCTAAACCTCCTCTTAGGGCACTAAAGTTAGTCTTTGAAGAAGACAAGAACCTCTATTATGTTTATAGGAAAGTTGATAAGAGAAATTTTTAGGGTTTGGTCGAGAGTTAAGGCTCAAAGTGGTGTGAGGAGGAGAGGGAGGAGGTTCCCTTTTATAAGAGAGGAGAGCGGCACTTTTTGAAACCTCTAAAATATTAATTTATAATAAACTCAAACCCCACTTAAAAACCTCAAAAAATGACTCAAATAAAAATCATAGATGATATATGGTTTTAATCTCATTAAACAATAACAATCAGATATGTTGGTAATTTATTTTAAACTTTATCAACTTGATTTATCCTTATTTAATCTATTTAATTTTATTTGTGGTAATAATATTCTAAATTTTAAATTGTTATAAATAATTACTTATGTGTTTTAAATAGTCCATAATTGGATACTTTATGACATTTTATACCATATAAATTTCAATTTATAATTTTTAAAAATATTTTTGTGATTTTTAAACAATTTTATAATATGTTATTTTTATAAAATAACAACAGTGTCAATTTTGACACTATTCATTTATTTGAATTTAAATAAAATACACACAGAGGATATATTCAAAAAAATATTTAATATACTCTTAACATGTCATATTCATCTATAAAATTTGTGGAGAACATTAATAAGTTCATATAATATTTATTTTAATATTTTTAAAACCATTTATTTGATATTTCAATCAATAAAATAATTTATACATCACTATTGTGTCATCATTAATGGTAAATATTTAATCCCTAAAAATTATAAATAAATTCTCATGATGTATATAATTTTATTATATTTCTGGATACTATTTATATTCAATTTTTTATGAGGTTTATCACTAAATTAAAATTATTACACTTATACGATATAAGAGAGTGACATGTTGTCACTTTCTTTGGTTTTAAAAATAATTATGTCATTTTCATGGTCAATAGTCCATGAAATGAATCTATTACAACCCTTAAATGAAATTAGTCTACTTTTATTCATCAAATATAATTTTTTCAGGTCTTAGAGAAACTTTATAATCTTATTTTGACCCTTAATTACCCGATTTACCTTTAACTGTAGTAAATAAAAATTACCGTAGTTACATTTCATAAAATCAAAAAAAATATAAGTAACCTATTAACATAATTTGGACCCACTTAATCCAAATATGGAATCCATTTTTTAAAATTCAAATCACATAAGTTGTAGTAATTAATTTAAAATTAATCCCATTATTAAGAAAACATGTTTTAAAAGTTAAAACATTGTCAAAGATTGACATGTTTTTACCCATGAATTCAATGTAAAATTAATGATAATGAATTAAATTATATTAAATTGTAAAACAATATTCTATTTATACTTTAAAACCATTAAATATTATTATTTAACTATATAAATTATCTCGATGAAAAAAGTTGTTTTTAATTAAAATTTAGCGTGTTTTTACTATTCATCAAAATATGAAAGTTAACAGAAAAATATTTAAAAATTATCCAAAGTAAATTTTTATATAATTATTGAAATAAATAATTTTATTTCAATAATTATACTTATAAATGTGTCAAAAATTAGATTTAAAGTGGGTGCGCCATCAAAAGGTGGCAAAACTGTATTTTTTTAAAAATACTTCTTTTATTCGAAAAATTGATTTTGTTATCATACCTCATTGTAGAAAATGCGTAAGATGAAAAATAATGTTATAAAATTCAAAATTCAGTTAATACTATTCATAACGGCTAGTTCATAATAATATTATAACAATATATCGTTGTTTAGTGAAACTCGGTATTGCGTACAACACACGCTATTGAGGAAGGTCACTCTTGCGTGTAATGGAAGCAAAGTCAGGGTTATGTGTAGGGAAATCTTCCTTTGGTGTTGTGTATAACATACTCAAAATATAGTTCAACTATACATTGATCAAAATCTATACTTAATGTTGTGTAAAATAAATTTTATTTGAAAAAACTTGAAATTTTGTGCATCACAAGCCAAGAATAGTGTTGCCTATATTACATTCTAATATGGTGTTGCGTATAGCGCAAGATAATCTTGGTGAAGTGTACAAAAAAATACATCAAAAAAATTAAAAATAATAATTCTCATAAAATCTCGGGGTGTTACATTCTACCCCCCTTAAAATGAATTTCGCCCTCGAAATTTGTTAGGGTTATAAATGGTTTTCTAATTGAAAGTTTCTTTCATAAAAACCCACATCGTAAAAAGGAATAATGAATCATCATTTTAAAAAGGAACATTAGAAACATAACGGATACCTAAAGTAACTCATCACTGGGTTTCCACATAGAAGAATATAGGTGAAAATATGGATATGGAAGAGAAATCTAATCATCATGTTTGGATGAAGAGTGGTAGAGAACATGGCTATGAAAAATCCAACAATCACAAAGCCATAAATTTTTGATGTTATAAGGTATAATATAATTAATCGAATATGAGGGTACTAGGACAACATTTTTTGGTTTTCAAGATCATTTCCCTAAAGTTTATGAATTTTGGTATTCGGATAAATACTTACTTGATTTTAGTGTAATGTCGCCATTGGTCATTCCATGAACAATTTCCACTTCATCTCTTATTTAAAGAAATAAAGTTGAATTTTTCCTTCTTGAAATGTTAGTAGATCATGCGATAGAATGATAGGTTATTCCATCTGTCTCAAAAAGTTATAAAAAGTTATTAAATATACATAAGTCCATCAATGGTTTGAGTAACCATATATGATTCCAAAAATGGACTTATACTTCAACTATCATACCGCTTAATGAAATAAAAATAATTTATACTAACCATGGACTTTCTGTAGGCCTGTTGTAGGCGATAAGGCATGCCGCACTTCAGTTGTGGGTTCGATTCCCGCAACCTTGTTCGACGCGATGGGTTGTCACCCTTCTTGAAGGTTTTTCTTTTTCTAAAACTACACCATTATAACATTCCAGAAATAATATCGAAAAAAGTTCTATCCTTAAACAATATTCTTTTATGTCTAACATAATCCATTTTAAATATTTAGGCTTATCCAAAATAATTCTATCCAAGCCCATAGTATAAAGAAAACTATTACTAGAAATGTCATCAACCAAGCATGTGAATACCATCATTTATCCCCCATATATCAAAAG
Source organism: Viscum album (assembly GCA_963277665.1). Lineage (NCBI taxonomy): Eukaryota > Viridiplantae > Streptophyta > Magnoliopsida > Santalales > Viscaceae > Viscum > Viscum album. The sequence goes on from OY728129.1 coordinate 1,585,302,924, forward strand.
ATATATCTTGTTGATCGCATTAAAAACATGTGAATACCTTAATCTTGTATTCTATTGCAATATAAATTACCATATAACCTTATTGAAAACATAAATTCTATCAAAAGTTAAATCTTTCCACATACCAAAATCCTAGAAATTCTTTATACTCAAACCATGATGTCACTTTTCCCTTATATCGGTCATGAGCTCATTAATAATATCCAACATATTATATTTTCCTTATCCCTTCATTATGCGCATATCATATTCTTTCCAAAAGTATTTGAATCACTTTTCATGGTTATTGGTACCATACAATTATTGAAAACAAATACATAGATATTCCAAAATTCCATGATACTATAAATGAGATTCCAAGATACTATTTTGAAATCCCATTACATAAACACTTAATCATTCTACAACGTCATTGTCATACTCAACATCACAAATAGTGATCGCATGAGACTTCCCTTTGTCCTTTTCCTTAAGAGGTTTCTCATGTTGATCATCATTAACCCTTGGATTAGGGCATTGATTAGAATAATGCCCCATTTCCTTTCACTTGAATCATTGAAGTGTTAGTGTAACATTTTCTGTAGTCTTTTCTCTATTCACATCATTAGAAACTTTTTTCCCATTGCTTCAGCACTCAGCTGCTCGATGAACTTCTTTTACATACTTGAAACATTTTCAAGTACCTTTAATACAATCTCCACCATGATTCTTTCCACACTTTGAGCATAAAGAAACATTCACCTTCTTTTCACCATTGTTCTGAGATTTTTCCTTGAACTCCTTTCGTTTTTTGTTAAAAACATGAGTTGGATACGTAACACTAACTTCTAGTTATACCTTGATAGAACAATACACAATTTCTTTATATCTATTGAAGACTCTTATAACTAATTCCCTTCAAAGACTTGGTTTTAAGCCACTGAAGAATTGATCAATTTTACTTTTAGGATGGATGATGAAGCCAGATGCATACCTTGCAAGACCTGTAAAATTCACCTCGTATATAGCACGAATTCATCATCCTTTTTCTTAAGGTCAAGTAACTCCTTTTCCATATTTGTTCGAATAATATGAGTGAATTAATTAATTAAAAACAAGTTATTGAACTCATCCCATTCCATGGATTAAATTTCATCTTGGGGCCTTGTATTTTTAATTAGAGACCTCCACCAGTCTGCTTCACCTTCTAACCTGTAAACTGCCAAAATGACTTTTTCATGCTCTGTACAATGAAGAATGGAAAATATCTTTTCAATGGTACTGATCCATTGTTCAGAAACAAGTGGATTAGAAGACCCACTGAAAGAAGGTGGTTGTTGCCTCATGAAACATTCAATAGAATATTGTTCCTTTCTCTGCTCATTTGGAAGTCTAGAATGATTCATAGCTTGTGTAAGTATAGAAAAAATATTTTTCACTCCATCTACCATCACATTTGGTTGTTCAGGAGAAAAATCATTGCATTTTCCATTACATTGATCAACACGGCTCCTTCTGGTTCCATCCATCGTCTAAAACCCAAAAAGAACAGTGTGAGCGGCAAAAATTATGCTAGTAAAACAACATAATAAAGGGGGAGTAACTTTAATATATAACATATTAGGTTTAATTCTAAGATCTTTACCATAATTCTTGGACTATAACCTATATGTATACTTATCCTTAGGGACATCCCTAGACATACCGTGGAAATATCTCTAGGGATTTCACTAAAGTTTTCGCATCCTAGTTTTCAAAGGAAAACCAAGCCTTCACTCTGATACCAACTATAGAGACCCATACTTGACGTACATAGACATTACATTACTTTTTTGGAATACTTAATACATTAAAAAAAAGACACCCAAAGACCGTATTAGTTTAGTGTCTTTGGAAACTTAGAACATAATCTTCTAATCATGGTGAAAGATCTTCAACATCTCCCATAAATATCTTCCCCTTTTTTTCTTACCTAAAAACTTTATTTATATCATGGACAAAAGAAAACATAAAAAGGGTGAGCTCAAATGATCAGTAAGGGTAAACATGGAGGACATAAAAACAATCCATAAACATTTGAATGTAAAAACATGAACATAAGAAATGACATAAATCTTGGTAGTACATAATCCATAGATCATAAAAGAACATTAATCATGATAAAATATCATGGGAATAAAACATGTAATTGTGGCAAACCATTAAGAACATGTTATGATTTCCATAGTATCTAAGGCATTTTTTCCAAGACCATCATAGTGCAAAAAGTCCATTACTAAACTGGGTTAACTTTTCGTTCCAGCCCGGTAATACTGAACCAGATTCACTTTTCATTCCAGCCATGTCTATCTCATGAGATATAAATATTTACCCAATTCATTGGAGTGAGATATAGGTCCCACCCATATCATAATGAAATCATTATTACTTGTGCCACAAAATAAGCATATATCATTCATCCTAGACCAAAGAATAAAATGTTTTTCATAAACATCATCCCCTAATAACATAATACATATAAAACAAATGGATATCATTTCATAATAAGAACAATCAAACCATGGAAATAATAGAGAAATTATACTTGAAACATAATTATACTAAATAATTTCATCTTAGATGTAAAACAGTTTTGACAAAACACTTGAAATGAATTTTGAGGAAAATATCCTTTCTTGTTGAAAAAAAATTATTTTCACAAAATGCCATTCAATTTTAAAAGAAAATGATTTTGTTGAAAGTAATCATGAAATCTTGTAGAGTAAGATTCATGAAAATAATTCATTATGAAAACTTAAAAATTCGTTCATGTCGTATAAGTTAAAAAAACATTCTCCTCATACTTTTAACGGAAAAGTAAAAAAGTACCATGTATGGTAAAAAAAGAAAGATTTCTTCCATAACATAAAGTAAAAGTCAAATAGGGGTAAACATGACTTTAAAAATACATGGAAGAATATTAAACATTTTATGAAAAACATTTTATGGGCATGGATGAAAAATATACCCCAATAAATACTTACGTATAAGCAATCTCAGATAAAAATGAGATTGAAAAATTATCCCTTACCTTATGTCTAATTTATTCCGTATGTGTCTGAGACTTCGGTATAGTGGGTTTAAACATATTATTAATTTATAACAGAACCATAATAATATTTATGATATCATATATGATTCACTTAAGAATTTATATTACACGTTCATTTTTCAATTCCATGTTAAAGCAACGTTTTGGGTAAAATCGTTTCATTTATCATCCGTGTTTTGACACGTAATTATTAATATGATTTCTTGGATCCTGATTACTTACTTAAAAAATGTAAAACATTATTTATATATAATATATATTCAGTATATACATATATATAATAGATCGATAAATGGAATGAAATACACCATTCATGGAGACGGTAGGTCGTACGTACGCATGAACACTGTTTTCGTTTCCTTATTAAATTGAATGGAAGTAAGTAAATAACATATACATAAATCAAGTATCATTAATATTTCATATATTTAATGATTATTTAATATATATAATTTATAATCATTCTTGAATGGTTAACATGGAGAATGAATCCCATCGCTTCGTTGAGACGGAAATCCGTATGCACGCACGAGTGATGATATCATTCCCATAATTATTGTATGGAATTAGAGTGGATGATATAATATCTCAGAATTAGTATCATGTTATAATAACCATATATAGTTATTCTTTACACCATTATACCCATCCAAGTAAGGTGGTGGTATAAAAATAGATTACACATGATAAAACACTATTTTATTGAATATTTTTTTGATAATAAATGATATAATTTCCTCAAATTGTGTTAAATATGTTTATTTATAAAATATTTGGGTTTTGATCATTCATTTGAAAATTTGGAGAAAATTCCAGTTTTACCCTTTATAGTGCACTGTAGTATTGCAAAGATAAATATTTTAATATTTATTATTTGAATTTGAAATTTTGTAACCGTGTTCCTAACGTAATGTTATAAAACTTTCATTCAGGAAACTAGAGCTAAAGAGTGAATTTGGATAGAGTAAATGGGCCATTAATCCAATGGTGGGATGGACTCGCTAGAATGGACATGGGTTCTGTATTTGAGTCATATATTCATCATCCGGGATTTTACTGAGCCCATATTTTTTTGAACGCTCAGGGACATTATTTGGAACAAATCATCCTTCTATAAGGCCGGTCAATTCACGCGTTTGGAGGTCAAATGGGCAGTGCAAGTTGGTATAAAATATTTGGACGAATTTCCACATTCACATTTGAAACCACTTGTAACCTCCCCTCCCCTCCCCTCTATAAATTAGAGTTTTTCTCATTTGGAGGGGTTGGGAAATGAATTAGGAGATTGGAGGCAGAGGATAATTTGTTTCACCCAAATTTTCCAACCATTTTAATAGGGGTAGCTCTTGAAGCAAGGATCCCCTCATCGAAGCCTTCTTCTTCTCCTTCACATTGTAATGATTTTGTTTGTGTAATAAACTTCTTTTTTCTTCTTTTATTTCTTCTATTTTCTCTATTTTGTTTAAATTTATTCTTCTATTAATCTTCCTATTTGGGCTGGAATTATTGAGTAGAAGCATTATTGGGTTATACCCATCATAAACCTTTGCACATGCAAAACGCTTCTACGATGATTACGCCACCCATGGAAGAGTAGTTCTTTTTAGTAATCGATCGACCTCTATCCTTCTTTATTCATTTATTTTGAATCAATGAGATACTGTAATTCACATATTATGATCTATTAATTGAGTTTTTATTTTAAATGAAACTAAGAAAGAAATTGAATAGTTAACACAAAACACGTGAGGTCGGGAATTGTGTGAACTGTGAGAGTGCAACCTTAACCGGTAATTCAAAACCACACAGGATCAATTTGTAGAGTTCAAATATAATCCCTAAACTCAATTAATCCTCATTTACAGAGTGGTTATGTGCCTTAATTTACCACTGACCATAACCTAATCTTAGAACATCAATCAAAGCAGGGTGTTGCGATTGCATGTTCCGAAGATAGCCTAAGGTTAATTTCACTTCATCTTCGTGGTAAAGTTAATTCTCGTAGGGTTCGGGATTTAAAAAATTAAGGGATCATAATTAAGTGAATATTAATATAAATGATAATTATTAATAAATGATTGAAGAGGTAGAGTAAGATCGATTATGTCTTTTAAATATTGTCTAAAAAACATCTTTTTGTTGTGTCATTTTAATCAAACTTCATTTCAAAACAAAAAACAAAAAACATACAATCTTTTTCCAGAAAACTTATTCTAGATTGATAAACTATAACAAACCCCAATCCTTTAAAGTAGTGTTTTTATTCTATTCTATTTTATTTTATTTAATACCTTTAATAAGTTGTTAAATTCACTTCCTCCTTTAAGAGATGACCTTGGTCAGCCACTCTACTGCACCTAAGTACCCCAAAATCACATTAATCATTTAAGGGCGCCCACGACAGCGCTCTATCAAATTGGAGCCATTGCTGGGGAGGCAAGTAATTTATTCAACCATTTAGAGGTATTTCTTGTATTTTTCATTTTATTATTTTCTTCACCTCTCTCTTTCATCCTTCCCCTTTCTCAAGATTTCATTTTTTTTCATCCTCTTATTTTCTTTTTGGACCATTAACTCAACTTATCATTTTTATTTTACTATGGTCCACTCACTTTCTTTTCATTTTTTTATTTGATTTATGACACAAAATAAACTTGAAGATCTCTTAGATCTTGACCCTAAGATTGAACATAGCCTTAGGGCTCGAACCAGACATTCTCAGTCTATAGGAAGTTTTAATATTCAACCAGTTGGTGAATTCCTCTCTTCTGAAAACATTGAAATTGGAAGCAATTCAAATTCAAACATAAAAGAGGAACCAATGGATGGAAATAATGGAAATTTACTTAATATAACCATTCGAGAATTGGATGCACCTGATATTAACTATCAACCAAATTGTATTGCATACCTGAATCCTGAATCAGACTTTGAGTTAAAATCTGGGTTTATTCACCTTCTTGAAAAATTTCATGGCTTATCTGGTGAGGATCCCAAAAAACACCTTAAGGAATTTAATGTGGTTTGCTCAAACTTAAAACCAAGAAATGTTTCTGAAGATCAAATAAAATTAAGATCATTCCCATTCTCACTTGATGGAGATGCGAAAGACTGGATGTATTATTTACAACCCAAAGATGTAACTTTTTGGAACGATTTGAAATGAATTTTCTTGCAGAGATTTTTTCTAGCATCAAGGACCACTTCCATTCATAAGGAGATCTCAGGGATCAAGCAAGCATAAGGGGAGTCAATGTATGAGTATTGGGAGTGATTCAAGAAGTTGTGTGCAAGCTTCCCACATCACCAAATCAGTGAGCAATTACTCCTCTAGTACTTCTATGAAGGACTCACACCCATGGAGAGGAGCATGGTGGATGCTGCAGCAGGAGGGGAATTTGTGGACAAGACACCAGTAGACGCACGTGCATTTATCAACAAGATGGCATAAAACTCTCAAGAATTTGGCGATCGAGGTACACCACATGTTAGTGGAGTACATCAGGTAAGTCCTTCTTCTCTTGAAAGTCATTTGATTGATACAAAGTTGGAATAATTGACCACTATGGTGAGGCAGATTGCTTTGGATCAAAAGACATTCCAACCCACTCTTTCATGGCCTTGTGGCATTTGCACTGAGACAATCCACCCAACTGACTGTTTCCCACAACTACAAGAGATAGAGGATTGCGCAGCAGTATTCCCAGGGAGACCATTTCAGCAGCAACAACAACGATATCCCCCAAAAAATATTGATTCATTTGCTCCAACATACAACCAAGGGTGGAAAGATCAACCGAACATGAGGTATGGATCTGGAAAACAACAAAGGCCCCCTTTTCAACAAAACTTCCAGCAGCCTCCACCTTACAAATAGGGTTTCCAACAACCCCAAATGAGATTCGAAGCGCAAACATCAAAAAGTCAGAAACAAAGGAATCCCCCACCAAAGGTAGATTCTAATACTGATGATATTTTGAAGAAAATTGTTCTTAATCAACAGAATGAGCTAATGAGTCAAAGTTTGGAGCGGAGGGAGTTGAAGACTCAAATGATCCAGATTGCCACCGCCGTCTATGAACTTGTGAGTAAGAATTCTGGAAATCTACCTTCCCAACCCACCCCAAATCCAAAGGGGAATGTTAGTGCCATCACATTGAGAAGTGGTAAGCAAATGAACGATACATATGTACCTACCATTCCACTGGGATTCACCTCTACTCCAGAGAAGCCGCATTCCATACCAACTGATGAGAAATACAAGGAGAAAGATAATGGTAAGAAAAAGACTGATGATGTTCCTCTTAAACCCCTTCCTTTTCCAAACAGGGTTGTTTAAACCAAGAAGATGGATGAAGAAGCAATGAAAAAGGAGGTTTTGGACACATTCAAGCATGTGGAGATCAATATTCCTCTACTTGAAGCCATTAAGCAAATTCCAAGGTATGAGAAATTCTTAAAAGAACTTTGTATCAATCGAAGAGGGCTCAAGGGAAATGAGAGGATCAACCTTGGAAGAAATGTCTCAGCACTCATTACACAAACTCTAGTTATGCCAACAAAGTGCAAGGATCCCAGGACATTCACCATCCCATGTACCATAGGGGAGTTTCACTTCTCTGATGCTCTTTGTGATTTAGGAGCTTCAATAAATGTGATGACTCACTCTGTATTCTCTTCCTTGCAGATTGGTGAGCTAAAACCGACGAGAGTACTGATCCAGTTGGCGAATAGAGCTATGGCATATCCAGAGGGAGTTCTTGAGGATATACTTGTCCGGGTAAGAAACATGATCTTTCCAGCAGACTTTTATGTTCTTAACATGGAGTATGATTAGGTAAGTTCTCATGCCCCCATTATCTTAGGTAGTCCCTTCCTCAAAACTACAAAAACTATCATAAATGTCAATGAGGGTGCACTTTCCATGGAGTTTGGAGATGAAGTTGTGATATTTAATGTTATGGATTCCATGAAGTACCCCTCAGAGGACCATTCTTCTTTTGTTATCTCCCATTTTGAACCACCAAATAAAAACTCCATAGAATTTGATTGTACTATTCTTAGGGAGATTATGATTATTTGTTCAAGTTTGATGTCTAAGAGTACTTCCACACATGTTGCTGATACGCAATCCTCTCTTGGATTTGATTTTGATGTGGATTCATATTCTGATTTTGATCATGTTCACTCTGATTATGACATGGATGTTGAGTATGCTGATGGATTTGATGCTTTATTCTCTAATTTTGATGATGTCTATTTAGATACTGATGCTATTTGTGCACATATTTCAGTTCCTTCAATGTCTCCATTCATAATACACCCTCCTTCATTAGAACTCAAGCCATTGCCACCAAATCTGAAATACTCAAACTTGTTGAGTGGTGAGAGATTACTTGTTATCATTGCTAACAATCTCCCTTTTGAACATGAAGAAAAGCTTTTGAATATTTTGAGGGAGAACATCAGAGCAATTGGGTGGACCTTGGCTGACATATCAGGTATTAGCCCCTCCATTTGCATGCATAGGATTCTCTTCAAGGATGGGGCTAAACCGGTAATGAGACTCAATCCCACCCTCCTGGAAGTTGCTAAAAAAGAAGTTGAGAAATTGATTGAGGTAGGTATAATATTTCCCATTTCAGATTCTCAGTGGGTAATTCCTATTCAGGTTGTGCGTAAGAAGAGTGGTGTTACTGTTGTTAAAAATGATAAAGATGAGTTAGTTCCAATGAGGGTGCAAAACAGTTGGCGCGTGTGTATTGATTATAGGAAACTAAATCATTCCACTCGCAAGGACCATTTCCCCCTCCCATTTATTGATCAAATGCTTGAGAGACTAGCTGGGAAAACACACTATTGTTTCATGGATGGATTTTCTGGATATTTTCAGGTTCCTATAGCTCCATAGGATCAGGAGAAGACTGCATTCACCTGTCCCTTTGGCACATTTGCCTACCGGAGGATGCCATTTGGACTTTCAAATGCCCCAGGTACCTTCTAGAGATGCATGGTGAGTATTTTTTCTGATTTTATTGAGACATGTATGGAGGTATTTATGGATGATTTTACAGTTTATGGATCCTCATTTGATGAATGTCTCTCTAGTTTGGGTGATGTGTTGCATCGTTGTATTGAGAAGAATCTGGTCTTAAATTTTGAAAAATGTCATTTCATGGTCGAAAAGGGAATTGTCTTAGGTCATATAGTCTCACAACATGGCATTGAAGTTGAAAAACCTAAGGTAGACATTATTTCATCCCTGCCATATCCTACATGTGTGCGTGATGTTTGATCATTCCTTGGACATGCTGGATTTTATCGATGCTTCATCAGAGATTTTAGTAAGATCACTCTACGTTTATCTCGATTGCTTCAAAAAGATATTGACTTCAATTTTGATGATTCGTGCAGGGTATCATTTGATGAGCTAAAGAAGTTTCTGACTACTCCACCGATCATACAGCCCCCACAATGGGGGATTCCTTTTGAGCTTATGTGTGACGCCTCTAACTTCGCGGTTGGAGCTATCTTATCTTAGAGGGTGGAGGGACGTTCACATGTGATCGCCTATGCATCGAGGACAATGGATTCAGCCCAATCAAATTACAAAACCACCGAAAAGGAGTTTCTTGTTGTCATAATTTCTTTAGAAAAATTCCGTTCATATTTATTGGGCTCTAAAGTAGTTGTTTTTTCTGACCATGCATCTCTGAGGTACCTCTTAAAAGAGCCATATGCAAAGCCCAGGCTGATCTGATGGATGCTCCTTGTTCAGGAATTTGATATTGAGATAAAGGACAAGAAGGGGTCAAAAAACATGGTGGCTGACCACATGAGTAGGCTTACTCACACGCTAGAGGATGAAACCTTGGACCAGGTACCACTTCGGGACACTTTCCCTGATGAGCGTCTTTATTCCATCTCAGATACGCATCCTTGGTATGCAGATTTAGTTAACTACATTGTTTCCTATGAAATCCCTTCAAATTTAAAGAAACATCATGTCCAAAAATTAAAAAGTGAGTCTAGGTTTTATGTGTGGGATGATCCTTACCTCTGGCGCATGTGTAGTGACCAAGTCATTAGGAGGTGTTTTCCCGATCATGAGTTTGAGTCTGTTTTGAATTTCTGTCATACACTTTCTTGTGGTGGACACTTTGGACCCCAACGGATAGCTAGGAAATTTTTAGACTCTGGATTATATTTTCCTAGCTTATTCCATGATTCCCATGTGTTTTGTAAGTTATGATCTCGTTTGTAACACCCCAAGATTTCATAGTGTGTTATTTCTTCAAAATAATTCAATAACTTGCACTACACGCAACACCGAGTTCAATTGCACCATGACTTACCAAAAAAAATCCATTAAAAGAGGTCATGAATAGTATTAACTAAATTTTAAACTTTATAATTTTAGAATCCATATTATGAGTTTCTTAGTCATAATGCAAGAACAGATTCATTTTCAGTATTGCACTTTTATCAACTTTTAGTGAAACCTTTTTAAATACAATATTTTAAACTTTTTGACTAAATGGAGACATCAAAAAATTTAAAATGAAACTTCCCAAGCTTCCACGGTACGCTTTCCTTTGAATAAAACAGTAGCGTGTGTTGTACGCATCTTCGAGTTTTAACACACACCACAACCAATCAAACTAGCCGTTATGAATAGTAATACCTACTTTTTAAAATTATATATATTTTATATTTTAAAATGGACTTCATCTTTGGATTCGGAATATCGAATTTAGCCTAATGTGAAATTTTGGTACATTTCGGATAACATTCATATTTTGATGAATAGTGAAAATTACTAAATTTTAATTAAAAACAACTTTTTTAATCAAAATAATTAATAGTGATAAATTATGAATTTTAGTGGTTTTAAAGTATATTTAGAATATATATTTACCATTTAATATAATGTTGGTCATTGGACGTAATTTTACAATTAAACCGAACATAAACAAGTGTCAATCTTTTGATAGTTATTATCTCTTAAAAACACGCTTTTTGTTTTGACAGCGGGAATTAATTTTAAATTAATTTCTGCCACTTCTGTGTTTAGAATTTAGGAAAATGGATTCCATATTTGTAATCAGGATGTTCAAATTGTGTAAATAGGTAACTTTTATTTTTAGACATTTTGAATAATTACTGCGGTAAATATTTTATTTACCATGGTTAAGGGTAAATCCGGTAAATAAGGGTTAAAAAAATAATATTATAATAATACTAAATTACCCTAAAACGTGTCTTAACCCTATTGGTTGATACATGGTCGACCATGGGAATCTTTGGGTCGATTTTGGGACCCCATGGATCCACTTGTAAGTGATAATGACACTTTATTTTAATTAAGTCAAAATGAATACAAAAATGACACAAGCATATATCTTTTAGCAAAACAATTGTTACATAGGGTTATATAAGTTGGATTTTAGATTATAAATATTCATTAGAAAGATAAAAAGATTTCATACATAATGATATTTTATTTATAATTTTTAGACATTAAATAATTTATTTTATTTATAACACAATGATGATGCAGTAATTACTATAATAGTGACAAATTAAAATAATTGATATTATAAATACCAAAATAAATATACTATGAAACTTTTAATGAATTAAACTAATTTTATAGGCTAATATGATATATTAGGATTGATTGGATTGACTTTTTTCGAAGTAATCAATCTGTTATGAGTTTCAAAAAAAATCAACTATTGAATAGTGTCAAAATTGACATAAAAGAGTTCTTAAAACAAATATTATATTATTAATTGATATTAAATTCCTAAAAATCTAAGGTTCGGCCAAGAGACTTATAGAATGATAGGTTAATCATTAATTGACCACTTGGGGGTCGCTTAGATGTATATAGTATGTTTATTAACCATATTATATAAAACTACAAAGAGACATTGTAAAAGTGAAACTAATTAACTTAGAGTTAATACTTAAAGATAAGGTTAATATAAGTACCCAAACCTGTGTAACTTCTATTGGTTGAGTTGTTTTCGACCTATCCCCACCTTAACATTTAAATAATCAACTTTGTAGCCATTAGAAACCGAATATTAATTTATTATAAATTAATATTTCTAGCTTTTCCAAAGGTGCCCCTCACCCCTCTTATAAAAGGGAACTCCTCCTTCTCATTTCTTCACACCTCTAAAGCCTTTTGGTTCGGCCAAACTCTGCCCAAATACTCTCCCAACATCTCTCACTACAACCTAGAGGCCTTAGTTTGATCAGAAAGCCAACCTAAGGAGCCCTTTTGATCAAATCAAAAGGAAGAACCCGAAGAAGAGGTAATGATTTCACCACCCTTTTCCAAGTTCCTTTCTTCTTCCACTTCCTCTTTCTTTGTTCTTACCATTCTAAAATAATAACTCCATTATCTTACATATACTGTTATGTTATTATAAATATGGTACAACCTTATTCAGTATTCTATCCACCCTTTGAATAACATGTCACCATACGTGCGTACGTACGGCTTACCGTCTCCACATCGTGGTGTAATTGTTATTCAATATATTATTATTTGGATGGGTATAATAATGATGTGTAACTCATGTAAATAATAAAAATAACATGTTAATGATTCTGTATATATGATATACCATCCATTTATATATTATTTTAATATCAAAAGAATGATATTGTCGCTCGTGCGTACGTACGGACTACCGTCTCCACGAACGCGATGAGATTCATTCTCCATCGTATCCATTCAAGTATAATTATCATTTGATGATTTAAAAATGATGTTTAAGGACTTGATATCATTATGGATATGAATAATATACAACCTATCCTTTACAAACATGTCTTACGTAACAAAACATATAAAAGAAAACAAGTAAGTTAACACCCGAAACGACGATAATTCTAAGATATTATTAACAAATCAATGTTAAAAGATCATATATGATATCATATTAATATATATGATTCTTGTATAATTTAATAACAATTATTTCACCATTATACAGGAGGTTAACCTACCCCAACTAAGGAAAAGTACAAGGTAAGGGTTTATTTCGCAATCTCTTCATTATTCGAGGTTGTTTATACGTAATAATCTACTAGGATTTCTTTATCATCCACATCCATGTTACTTCGAAATGTATTTCAAAACATTTTTACTATTTACAAAGAATATGGGTTATAGTCATTTATACCCTTATGTGTTTTTAAAGGAATATTTCCATCGTTTTCCAAACAAGGCACTTTTTACCTTTTGACAAATTTAAGGTAAGAATGTTTTTTTAAACTTATACGGCAGGTGTAGCTATTTACCGCCGTTATAAAATCGTCAAATCTTCCCTTACAAGCTTAGAAGGATATTTTCAAAGTAAATGTTTTATTTTATAATTATGTGACTTTTAAATGATTTCAAAATGAATAATTTCAGAAAGGTACTCTTTATCAAAATCATAATTTTAAATGTTTTAAAGATTTATCTTTATAAATCTTTTTAATTAATGTCTTCAAAATGGTTTTTAAGGATTTATTTATATGGACATGAATGTTTTTTTAAAAAATGTTAATTCCTTTCAAAAGTTTCAAAGTGGTATGGGACACTTTGATTCAAAAATCTCTTTTTAATTACTTCCTTTATAAATGTGTGACTTTTAAATGATTTAAAAAAAAGAGATATTTCTCTCAAATAGTTTTGATTTCATCTATGTCAACATCCTTTGATGGATTTTAAGCTTATTTGAAGATGATTTATTATGATACAAAACTTTTATATTGTATTGAAGGTTTTGTGATATGTTTGACTGTGGATGTGCTATTTTTATACCATTCATAGCTTATGGTGAAAGTATTGACATTTCGTATGCTAGTTTTAATATGAATGTTTATGTTATGTTTAAACCTTTTCATATGGGAATGCATTGGACTTAATATGTGACGGGTGGAGCCCGCTATAGCTCCTCGATGCATCGGTAGGTCTCATGAGGCAAACTAGTGTCTTGGCACAAGGCCTTGAAAAAATCTTATTTGTATTCTTGGCACGAGGCCTTGGCTATGTGGTTATGATAGTCTGGCATTATGCATTCCAACATTATGAAAGTGGTTATTGATTTTTGCATGTGATTATTCGATTAGTAGAATATCCATGTGAATAAGTAAATGGCATTATTTCATTTTATTTATGCCATACCATGTTGAATGTTCATATTTAAAAGGCTTTTGTTTTAGTTATACATTGCCTTAAATGTTTATTCTTATTTATGAAAGTTTCCGCTATATTGTTATCCTTACTGGGCATTTGAGCTCACCCCTTTTCTATGTTTTATTTTTCCCAGGATGTGAAGAAGTAAGTTATGAATGACCTGCAGGGATTTTATGAGGGGTTAATAGTGTGGATTGTGGAAACATTATGTTGTTGTAGTAGTTTTTCATTTTATGATGTAATGTAAAACTTATGAATATATCTAGTGTTTCCAAGGCTACTAAACCAATCGGTCTTTCGAGATTTGATCTTTCTTGTGATCATTCCAATGTTACGAAGTAATGCACCGACTCTGGGTAGCTGGGGTCGGGGCGTTACAGTTGGTATTAGAGAAAGTTTAGTACAAACCTTGGAAGCTAGATTTAGATAAACTCTGATTAGAGCATGTAATCCTAAGATGAACTTTGAGGATTAGTATAGAAGAACTTCCTAGAATTTTGGTATTGTAGAGATTTTGTGAGTTTTCCGAGCAATACATCCCTGTCTGGATACGAGTAGGTAGAGGCGGCTCTGGAACAGATGTACCTAGGGGTAAAACCCGAAAACACCGCTTTGAGCTAGACTCGAACGGGAACTGGTGCACGACAACGGGCCTTGCTGCACTCTTGGTTACGACACTCCCGGGGGATATGCTTAGGATAACTCTCATTTTCTTTACAAATAATTATGAAGGGTTTATGAGTATATACTTCCTCAAAGGAGGCATTTTTATGATTATGGATTATATCCATAAATAGTTAAATTTATGTTAAGTGTTTTATAAGTATGGGATTATGTATTTTGATTCATAAACTGATCTAGTGTATGCCATTCTTTAGAAATGGTGCCCAGTAGAAGGAATGAGAACTCCAGAAATGCACATGATCCAAAGATAAGGAAGGATCATATCTTTCATGGTCTTAAGCTAGAATTTATAAGAGAAATAGTCTCCCATGTATTATCATCATATGAAGAAATAATATCATGTGTTGATAAGATAAGTAAAGAGTTTACTGAGTCCTATGGCTTTGAAGGGAATCAGGAGAAGAAAAGGATGGAAGAGAGAAAGATGGATAAAGGGAAAAGGGAAAAGAAGAATTTTCCCATATGTGGTAACTGTGGAAAGAAACACCCTGGAACTTGCCTGAAAGGAATGGGAGTTTGTTATAAGTGTGGAGGAAAAGGGCACAAAGTACGTGACTGCAAGGGTAAGAAAATGGTTTCAAATGTACAATGCTTCATTTGCAAGGAGTTTGGACACTATGAGAACCTATGTCCCAGTCATCAGACTATGCCGCAAATGATGTTATTGGATAATAATCAAGTTATGATACTACCACAGATGAAGAGGAATGATTAGAGTTCTTATGTTGATTATGTCAATTGAGTGTCGTATCAACAATGTACTTGTTACAATAATCATGGAGTATATAAGGATTGTACTGCAGTACTATTTCATTAAGGACTTGAGATTATGTGGAACAAAGAAAAGTGACTCAATAGCAGGATAAATTTTTGGAAAATATATGGTTGAGAGAATGATAAACCATAATATAGTTCTGATACCGAAGTAGTGATTTTGGAATAATACATGATTGTTTTGGATAAATTATATTGGATATTCTTGACTACCTTCGAACTGATTAATGATTTGTACATTCCATCATTGTTGGAGTTTAAAACATTTTTGGATTAATGAAGTATATCCAGCATTCTATATGGAATAAGGGAGCATGAATGTAATCAATAAGGAATATGGTAATACATGATGAAGGTATTCATATGCTATTACGGGGTAAAAAGGATCTATATTATGTTTACCTTCCTTATAAATGTTGGACTGTGAGTTTGGACAGAAGTATTTTGGATAGTTCTAGTTTGGATTATTTTGGATTGCCATAAAAGGACAACCCGGAGGTCGGGCGGCAACCCGTCGCGTCCGGCAAGGCTGCGAGACTTGAACCCGCAACTGAAGGGCGACAAGGGTGTATCACCTACCACTGGCCCACGATATGTCCTGGATTAAATAATGTAGTTTTTTTTAAAAGATCTGGTAGATGAATTATAAATTCGTTTATTTTGGAACCCTGTACGAATAGTATAAATATAATTTTTTTTACGAGTGAAAGATGAGTTTATGGTAGAAATTTATTAATGGACAAAACTCTAATTATAAAGTAAGTATATCTCCTTATGATCTTAGCCAATCTCATAAATAAATTCCTCAATATTAAGAAAAGCAACTTAGAACAAAAATGTTTTCCTAGATGGTACCTTAAATCATCACTAATTTATGGCTTTGGGATTGTTGGCCTTTTCATAGCCATGTTCTCTACCACTCTCCATCAGATAATTGATGGTTCGATTTTTCTTCCATATCCATATTTTCCTACATGGAACCCTAGTATGTGTTATTTTCGGTAAACTTCATACTTTCGACTCTTTATTTTAAATAGAGGCCTCGTTAATTCATTTTTCGATGTGGGATTTCAACTAAGATATTTTGAAACGTCAAAAATGTGTTATCCTAATACCCTATGTTTTGTTGAACCGATGGTATTTCAAATCATCATAGATTGATTAATTTAAGGACCTAAATTTTATACTTGTTTGTGATTGATGACCTCAATCACTACCTATAAATATTTACGTTTTTCCTCCAATTATATGTCTCTAATTGCCACCAATGTTCTCCTAATCGAGATCATAATTTGGTGGTGACCCTTTGATTTCTCTTTTCCTCATATTAAGACTAAATTTTAGTAACCCAATTTCCGATGTGGGTTTTCCCACAAATATATTTTCTACTTTCAACCTTTTATTTTCGAAGAACAATTTCAAATTGGGAGGACGCAATTTATTGAAGGAGGGGAGAATGTAACACCCCAAGATTTCATAGTGTGTTATTTCTTCAAAATAATTCAATAACTTGCACTACACGCAACACCGAGTTCAATTGCACCATGACTTACCAAAAAAAAGCCATTAAAAGTGGTCATGAATAGTATTAACTAAATTTTAAACTTTATAATTTTAGAATCCATATTATGAGTTTCTTAGTCATAATGCAAGAACAGATTCATTTTCAGTATTGCACTTTTATCAACTTTTAGTGAAACCTTTTTAAATACAATATTTTAAACTTTTTGACTAAATGGAGACATCAAAAAATTTAAAATGAAACTTCCCAAGCTTCCACGGTATGCTTTCCTTTGAATAAAATAGTAGCGTGTGTTGTACGCAACTTCGAGTTTTAACACACACCACAACCAATCAAACTAGCCGTTATGAATAGTAATACCTACTTTTTAAAATTATATATATTTTATATTTTAAAATGGACTTAATCTTTGGATTCGGAATATCGAATTTAGCCTAAGGTGAAATTTTGGTACATTTCGGATAACTTTCATATTTTGATGAATAGTGAAAATTACTAAATTTTAATTAAAAACAACTTTTTTAATCAAAATAATTAATAGTGATAAATTATGAATTTTAGTGGTTTTAAAGTATATTTAGAATATATTTTTACCATTTAATATAATTTTGGTCATTGGACATAATTTTACAATTAAACCGAACATAAACAAGTGTCAATCTTTTGATAGTTATTATCTCTTAAAAACACGATTTTTGTTTTGACAGCGGGAATTAATTTTAAATTAATTTCTGCCACATCTGTGTTTAGAATTTAGGAAAATGGATTCCATATTTGGAATCAGGATGTTCAAATTGTGTAAATAGGTAACTTTTATTTTTAGACATTTTGAATAATTACTGCGGTAAATATTTTATTTACCATGGTTAAGGGTAAATCCGGTAAATAAGGGTTAAAAAAATAATATTATAATAATACTAAATTACCCTAAAACGTGTCTTAACCCTATTGGTTGATACATGGTCGACCATGGGAATCTTTGGGTCGATTTTTGGACCCCATGGATCCACTTGTAAGTGATAATGACACTTTATTTTAATTAAGTCAAAATGAATACAAAAATGACACAAGCATATATCTTTTAGCAAAACAATTGTTACATAGGGTTATATAAGTTGGATTTTAGATTATAAATATTCATTAGAAAGATAAAACGATTTCATACATAATGATATTTTATTTATAATTTTTAGACATTAAATAATTTATTTTATTTATAACACAATGATGATGCAGTAATTACTATAATAGTGAAAAATTAAAATAATTGATATTATAAATACCAAAATAAATATAATATGAAACTTTAAATGAATTAAACTAATTTTATAGGCTAATATGATATATTAGGATTGATTGGATTGACTTTGTTCGAAGTAATCAATCTTTTATGAGTTTAAAAAAAAATCAACTATTGAATAGTGTCAAAATTGACATAAAAGAGTTCTTAAAACAAATATTATATTATTAATTGATATTAAATTCCTAAAAATCTAAGGTTCGGCCAAGAGACTTATAGAATGATAGGTTAATCATTAATGGACCACTTGGGGGTCGCTTGGATGTATATAGTAAGTTTATTAACCATATTATATAAAACTACAAAGAGACATTGTAAAAGTGAAACTAATTAACTTAGAGTTAATACTTAAAGATAAGGTTAATATAAGTACCCAAACCTGTCTAACTTTTATTGGTTGAGTTTTTTTCGACCTATCCCCACCTTAAAATTTAAATAATCAACTTTGGAGCCATTAGAAACCGAATATTAATTTATTATAAATTAATATTTCTAGCTTTTCCAAAGGTGCCCCTCACCCCTCTTATAAAAGGGCACTCCTCCTTCTCATTTCTTCACACCTATAAATCCTTTTGGTTCGGCCAAACTCTGCCCAACTACTCTCCCAACATCCCTAACTACAACCTAGATGCCTTAGTGTGATCAGAAAGCCAACCTAAGGAGCCCTTTTGATCAAATCAAAAGGAAGAACCCGAAGAAGAGGTAATGATTTCACCACCCTTTTCCAAGTTCCTTTCTTCTTCCACTTCCTCTTTCTTTGTTCTTACCATTCTAAAATAATAACTCCAGTATCTTACATATACTGTGATGTTATTATAAATATGGTACAACCTTATTCAGTATTCTATCCACCCTTTGAATAACATGTCACCATACGTGCGTACGTACGGCTTACCGTCTCCACATCGTGGTGTAATTGTTATTCAATATATTATTATTTGGATGGGTATAATAATGATGTGTAACTCATGTAAATAATAAATATAACATGTTAATGATTCTTTATATATGATATACCATCCATTTATATATTATTTTAATATCAAAAGAATGATATTGTCGCTCGTGCGTACGTACGGACTACCGTCTCCACGAACGCGATGAGATTCATTCTCCATCGTATCCATTCAAGTATAATTATCATTTGATGATTTAAAAATGATGTTTAAGGACTTGATATCATTCTGGATATGAATAATATAAAACCTATCCTTTACAAACATGTCTTACGTAACAAAACATATAAAAGAAAACAAGTAAGTTAACACCCGAAACGACGATAATTCTAAGATATTATTAACAAATCAATGTTAAAAGATCATATATGATATCATATTAATATATATGATTCTTGTATAATTTAATAAAAATTATTTCACCATTATACAGAAGGTTAACCTACCCCAACCAAGGAAAAGTACAAGGTAAGGGTTTATTTCGCAATCTCTTCATTATTCGAGGTTGTTTATACGTAATAATCTACTGGGATTTCTTTATCATCCACATCCATGTTACTTCGAAATGTATTTCAAAACATTTTTACTATTTACAAAGAATATGGGTTATAGTCATTTATACCCTTATGTGTTTTTAAAGGAATATTTCCATCCTTTTCCAAACAAGGCACTTTTTACCTTTTGACAAATTTAAGGTAAGAATGTTTTTTTTAACTTATACGGCAGGTGTAGCTATTTACCGCCGTTATAAAATCGTCAAATCTTCCCTTACAAGCTTACAAGGATATTTTCAAAGTAAATGTTTTATTTTATAATTATGTGACTTTTAAATGATTTCAAAATGAATAATTTCAGAAAGGTACTCTTTATCAAAATCAGAATTTTAAATGTTTTAAAGATTTATCTTTATAAATCTTTTTAATTAATGTCTTCAAAATGGTTTTTAAGGATTTATTTATATGGACATGAATGTTTTTTTAAAAAATGTTAATTCCTTTCAAAAGTTTCAAAGTGGTATGGGACACTTTGATTCAAAAATCTCTTTTTAATTACTTCCTTTATAAATGTGTGACTTTTAAATGATTTCAAAAAAAAAAGAGATATTTCTCTCAAATAGTTTTGATTTCATCTATGTCAACATCCTTTGATGGATTTTAAGCTTATTTGAAGATGATTTATTATGATACAAAACTTTTATATTGTATTGAAGGTTTTGTGATATGTTTGACTGTGGATGTGCTATTTTTATACCATTCATATCTTATGGTGAAAGTATTGACATTTCGTATGCTAGTTTTAATATGAATGTTTATGTTATGTTTAAACCTTTTCATATGGGAATGCATTGGACTTAATATGTGACGGGTGGAGCCCGCTATAGCTCCTCGATGCATCGGTAGGTCTCATGAGACAAACTAGTGTCTTGGCATAAGGCCTTGACAAAATCTTATTTGTAGTCTTGGCACGAGGCCTTGGCTATGTGGTTATGATAGTCTGGCATTATGCATTCCAACATTATGAAAGTGGTTATTGATTTTTGCATGTGATTATTCGATTAGTAGAATATCCATGTGAATAAGTAAATGGCATTATTTCATTTTATTTATGCCATACCATGTTGAATGTTCATATTTAAAAGGCTTTTGTTTTAGTTATACATTGCCTTAAATGTTTATTCTTATTTATGAAAGTTTCCGCTATATTGTTATCCTTACTGGGCATTTGAGCTCACCCCTTTTCTATGTTTTATTTTTCCCAAGATGTGAAGAAGTAAGTTATGAATGACCTGCAGGGATTTTATGAGGGGTTAATAGTGTGGATTGTGGAAACATTATGTTGTTGTAGTAGTTTTTCATTTTATGATGTAATGTAAAACTTATGAATATATCTAGTGTTTCCAAGGCTACTAAACCAATCGGTCTTTCGAGATTTGATCTTTCTTGTGATCATTCCAATGTTACGAAGTAATGCACCGACTCTGGGTAGCTGGGGTCGGGGCGTTACATCGTTGCCAACACACTGGAAATATTTCAAGGAGACACGAGATGCCCCATTAACCCATATTATTCTGTGAGATTTTTTATGTTTGGGGAATTGATTTTATGGGCCCTTTTCCTAGTTCCTTTGGTTTTTTGTACATTTTGGTTTCTTTTGATTATGTGATTAAATGGGAGGAGTCTAAGGCCACTAAGACTGATGATTCTCATGTTGTTGTGGACTTTGTCAAAGCACAGATCTTTTGCAGGTTTGGAGTACCAAATGCCATCATCAGTGACCAAGTGACACACTTTTGCAATAGGAATTTTTCTTCCCTCCTTCTAAAGTATGTGGTGACACAAAAAACATCAACACCATACCACCCCCAAACAAATTTCCAGGCTGAGGTTTCAAATCGTGAGTTGAAACAAATTTTGGAGAAAACTGTGCAGCCAAATAGGAAGGATTGGAGCAAGCGCTAGGATGATGCATTGTGGGCTTAGAGGACAGCATAAAAGACCACCATTGGTATTTCCCCATTTGGGATTGTTTTTGGGAAATCATGTCATCTCCTAGTGGAAGTCGATCATCGGGCATATTGGGCTATAAAGAAATGAAACATGGATTTGGCCCAAGCTGGAATTCAAAGGAAGTTGAAAATTCAAGAGCTTGAGGAGATTCGACTGTCATCATATGAGAACTCAAGGCTCTACAAGGAAAGATCAAAAGAATCTCATGAAAAAATGACCCAACAAAGCGATTTTCATGTTGGAGAGAAATTCCTTCTCTACAGTTCACGACTGAAGCTGATGCCTGGTAAGTTGCGTTCCAGATGGTTAGGTCCTTATATTGTCTCTAATGTTTTTCCTTATGGTAAAGTGGAGATCACACAAGAGGACACTAGAAGGATCTTTAAAGTCAATGGGAAACATTTGAAGAGATACATTTAGGGGCTTCCTACTGATGCAGTGCATTTTATCACACTGCATGACCCCATCATCACTTGAGCACATCAGGCTGTTCCTAACCCTTCAACTTTTATATTATTTGTCCTATTTAAAAATTATGCATTTCATGTGCATATATCATCTCATGGGTTCAAATTGAGGAAAATGAAATATTTTAAGTGTGGGGGAGGGAACCTTTTAGTTTAGTAATTTCAATTGTTTTCCTACTTAAAAAAAACCAAAAAAATTGTGTGTTTTTCAAATTTTGTGTGTTTATTTTACAATTTTCTGTGTTTTTTAAATTTTTGAGCTGAAATGATTCTCATCACAATTTTGAAATGTATATCAATGAGTGAAATAATCTATCCCTTGAAACTAAGCTTAAATGAATGCTGAAAATAACTTTGTTTCAAGTTAAAATATTTAGTAATTTCATGAAAAGTACACTGAATTTTGAATCACATGCCACATCTCACTGTCTTTATATTTTAAATCACTTTTATGTGGGGCTTCAGAACCATTGTTTTCATATTATTTACATTCACCTCACTTCTTGAGAGAACCAAACCATTCTTGATTAACAAAGAATTTGATTTATTTCTGTCAAAACATGAGGGTTTGAGGTACTTATGTTTAAATGATTGAGGCAATTTTTTGGTATTAAAGCCCCTATTTCAAAGAATCCTTTTTTATAATGGCCTACCTTCAATATTTAATACTTGTAGCCCTTAGAAGACATGCATAGCTTGTTAAGTTAGCCAAAGTACAAGACAATGTTCCCTATCCAACCAACTCTTGAAGTGAAATTGCATAATCTAGTTGAGCTTAAGTGTGGGGGAAGATATGTTGTGTTGTGATACCACATTCTGTGATAATTTGGGTGGAAAATTAAATTCGTAAGAGGTTTTTTTTGCTGCTGAAGAAAGTCATTATATTTAAAGTTGTGCCTTTTCTAGAGCTTTCATGACAAGTGAAGTTGTGCCTTTTCTGGAGCTTCTAATTGAGGTGGAAAGTTGTGCCTATCTAGAACTTTCAAGAAAATCATGTTTGAGAAGATTGAAATTTTTTATGCTGAAATGATGAATGGTGTAAACTTTTCAGGACTTTTCATGATGATGGAGATTAATTGATACTATGGGGATTGAGGAGAAGACCATATTTAAGTGAAAATTAGACTAATGCAAATTTGCTTCAAAAAGAGTCAAGCCCTCCTTATTCAGCCTCAGAATTTTTCACATCTAAATCCTACCAACCGAAAGCCACAGAACAACCCTGAAAAGTCCTCATGATAAACATATGTACTTGAATCACATCGGGTGGCGATGTATGAATCTATGAATCCTATGGTGACCCTTTTATGAGTTTGGATGCGAAATACATTGCAAAAAAATTGATATTTGAGTCATGAGAGAAAATTCAAGCGAGGTAAGTGTTTTGTGCCTGGGAGGATAAATGAATTGGAAATATATTGAATGATATTAATAGATAACTTGAAATAAGTTTTTTTTATGAGGCATGATATCCTTTTATTCTTGGTGCGGAATTGATGGATCCCAATGATATGTGTTTTAAAATTGGTTTTGATTTCATATTGATGTTTACTTGACATGAGGTTTTGCCCAGAAGTGCAAAAGGGTAAGTGTGGGGGAGTTGATAAAACACTATTTTATTGAATATTTTATTGATAATAAATGATATAATTTTCTCACATTGTGTTAAATATGTTTATTTATAAAATATTTGGGATTTGATCATTCATTTGAAAATAAGGAGAAAATTCCAGTTTTACCCTTTATAGTGCACTGTAGTATTTCGAAGATAAATATTTTTAAATTTATTATCTGAATTTGATATTTTGTAACAGTGTTCATAACTTAAGTTTATACAACTTACATTCATGACACTAGTGATAAAGAGTGAATTTGGATAGTGTAAATTGGTCATTAATCCAATGGTGGGCTGGACTCCGCAGAAGGGACATGGGTTCTGTATTTGGGCCATATATTCTTCATCTGGGATTGGATTGGGCCCACATTTTGATGAAATATCTGGGACATTATTTGGAACAAATCCTCCTGCTAGAAGGCCGGTAAATTCATTCGTTTTGGAGGTCAAATGGGTGGTGCAAGTTGGAAAAAAATATTTGGCCGAATTTCCACATTCACTCTTGAAACCACTTGTAACCTCTCCTCCCCTCCTCTCTATAAATTGGAGTTTTTCTCATTTGGAGGGGTTTGGACGTGAATTATGAGATTGGAGGAATAGGAGAATTTGTTTCACCCAAATTATCCAACCATTATAAGAGGGGTAGCTCTTGAAGCAATAATCTCCTCATCGAAGCCTTCTTCTTCTCCTTCACGTTGTAATAATTTTGTTTGTGTAATAAACTTCTTTGTTCTTCTTTTATTTCTTCTCTTTTCTCTGTTTTGTTAAAATTTATTCTTCTCTTAATCTTCCTATTTGGGCTGAAATTCTTTAGTAGAAGCGTTATTGGGTTATACCCATTATAAACCTGTGCACATGCAAAACGCTTCTACGATGATTACGCCACCCATAAAAGCGTAGTTCTTTTTAGTAATCAATCGACCTCTATCCTTCCTCATTCATTTATTTTGAATCAATGAGATAATTTAATTCACATATTATGATCTATTAATTGAGTTTTTAATTTAATTGAAACTATGCAAGCAGTTGAATAGTTAACACAAAACACACGAGGTCGGGAATTGTGTGAACTGTGAGAGCGCAACCTTAACCAGTAATTTAAAACCACACTGGATCAATATGTAGAGTTCAAATATAATCCCTAAAATCAATTAATCCTCATTTCTATAGTGTTTATGTGCCTTACTTTACCACTAACCATAATCTAATCTTAGAAAATCAATCAAAGCAGGGTGTTGCGATTGCATGTTCCGAAGTTAGCCTAAGGTTAAATTCACATCATCTTCGTGGTAAAGATAATTCTCAAAGGGTTAGGGATTTAAAAAATCAACGGATCATAATTAAGTGAATACTAATTTAAATGATAATGATTAATAAATGATTGAAGAGGTAGATATAGATCGATTACGTCTTTTAAATATTGTCTAAAAAAGATCTTTTTGTTGTGTCATTTTAATCGAACTTCATTTCAAAACAAAAAACAAAAAAAATATACAATCTTTTTCCAGAAAACTTCTTCTAGATTCATAAACTATAAAAAACCCCAATACGTTAAAGTAGTGTTTTTATTGTATTCTATTTTATTTTTGTTAGAATACCTTTAATAAGTTGTTAAATTAACTTCCTCCTTTGAGAGACGACATTGGTCAGCCACTCTGCTTCACCTAAGTACCCCAAAATCACATTAATCATTTGAGGGCACCCACGACAGTGCTCTATCAAATTGGCACCATTTCCCGGGAGGTAAGTGATTTATTCAACCATTTAGAGGCATTTCTTGTATTTTTCATTTTATTATTTTCTTCACCTCTCTCTTTCATCTTTCCCTTTTCTCAAGTTTTCATTTTTTTCATCCTCTTCTATTCTTTTTGGACCATTAACTCAACTTCTCATTTTTATTTTACTATGGTCCACTAACTTTCTTTTCATTTTTTTATTTGATTTATGACACGAACTAAACCCGAAGATCTCTTAGATATTGACCCTGAGATTGAACGTAGCCTTATGGCTCGAATCAGAAATTCTCAGTCTACAGGAAGTTTTAATATTCAACCAGTTTGTGAATTCCTCTCTTCTAGAAACATTGAAATTGGAAGCAATTAAAATTCAAACATAAAAGAGGAACCAATGGATGGAAATAATAGAAATGAACTTAATCGAACCATTCAAGAATTGGATGCACCTGATATTTACTATCAACCAAATCGTATTGCATACCCGAATATCGAATCAGACTTTGAGTTAAAATCTGGGTTAATTCACCTTTTTCCAAAATTTCATGGCTTATCTGGTGAGGATCCCAACAAACACCTTAAGGAATTTAATGTGATTTTCTCAAACTTAAAACCAAAAAATGTTTCTGAAGATCAAATCAAATTAAGATCATTCCCATTCTCACTTGATGGAGCTGCAACAGACTAGATGTATTATTTATAACCCGAAGATGTAACTTGTTGGAACGATTTGAAACGACTTTTCTTGCAGAGATATTTTCCAGCATCAAGACCACTTCCATTCGTAAGGAGATCTCAGGGATCAAGCAAGCACAAGGGGAGTCAATGTATGAGTATTGAGAGCGATTCAAGAAGTTGTGTGCAAGCTTCCCACATCACCAAATCAGTGAGAAATTACTCATACAGTACTTCTATGAAGGACTCACACCCATGGAGAGGAGCATGGTGGATGCTACAGTAGGAGGGGAATTAGTGGACCAGACAATAGTAGCCGCACGTGCATTGATCGACAAGATGACACAAAACACCCAACAATTTGGCAATCGAGGTACACCACATATCAGGGGAGTACATATGGTAAGTCCTTTTTCTCTTGAAAGTCATTTGATTGATACAAAGTTGGAAGAATTGACCACTATGGTGAGGCAGATTGATTTGGATCAAAATACATTCCAACTCACTCCTTCAAGGCCTTGTGGCATTTGCACTGAGACAAGCCACCCAACTGACTGTTTCCCACAACTACAAGAGACAGAGGATTGCGCAGCAGTATTCCCATGGAGACCATTTCAGCAGCAACAACAACCATATCCCCAAAATAAGTTTGATTCATTTTCTCCAACATATAACCAAGGGTGGAAAGATCATCCGGACATGAGGTATGGCTCTGGACAACAAAAAAGGCCCCCTTTTCAACAAAACTTCCACCAGCCTCCACCTTAAAAACAGGGTTTCCAACAAATCCAAAGGAGATTCGAAGCTCAAACATCAACAAGTCAGAAACAAGGGAATCCACCACCAAAGGTAGATTCTAATACTGATGATCTTTTGAAGTAAATTGTTCTTAATCAACAGAATGATCTGAAGAGTCAAAGTTCAGAGCTGAGGGAGTTGAAGACTCAAATGAGTCAGATTTCCATCGCCCTCCATGAACTTGTGAGTAAGAATTCTGGAAATCTACATTCCCAACCCACTCAAAATCCAAATGGGAATGTTAGTGCCATCACATTGGGAAGTGGGAAGCAAATGAACGATACATCTGTACCTAGAATTCCACCGGGATTCACCTATACTCAAGAGAAGCCGCATTCTATACCAACTGATGATCAATCCAAGGAGAAAGATAAAGGTAAGAAAGGATTGATGATGTTCCTCTTAAACCCCTTCCTTTTCCAAATAGGGTTGTTCAAACAAAGAAGATGGCTGAAGAAGCAATGAAAAAGGGGGTTTTCGACACATTCAAGCGTGTGGAGATCAACATTCCTCTACTTTAATCCATTAAGAAAATTCCATGGTATGATAAATTCTTAAAATAACTTTTTACCAATCGAAGAGGGCTCAAGGGAAATGAGAGGATCAACCTTGGAAGGAATGTCTCAGCACTCATTACACCAACTCTAGCACTGCCAACAAAGTGCATGGATCCCGGGACATTCACCATCCCATGTACCATAGGGGAGTTTCACTTATCTGATGCTCTTTGTGATTTAGGAGCTTCAATAAATGTGATTCCCTACTCTGTATTCTCTTCCTTGCAGATTGGTGAGCTAAAACCGATGAGAGTAGTGGTGCAGTTGGAGAATAGAGCTACGACATATCCAGCGGGAGTTCTTGAGGATGTACTTGTCCGGGTAAGAGACATGATCTTTCCAATAGACTTCTATGTGCTTAACATGGAGGATGATCAGGTAATTTCTCATACCCCCATTATCTTAGGTAGGCCCTTCCTCAAAACTGCAAAAACTATCATAAATGTCAATGAGGGTACACTTTCCATGGAGTTTGGAGATGAAGTTGTGATATTTAATGTTATGGATTCCATGAAGTACCCCTCAGAGGACCATTCTGCTTTTTTTATCTCCCATTTTGAACCACCAAATAAAAACTCCATAGAATTTGACTATCCTATGCTTAGGGAGATTATGAGTATTGGTTCGAGTTTGATGTCTAAGAGCACTTCCACACATGTTGCTGATACACAATCCTCTCTTGGATTTGATTTTGATGTGGATTCATATTATTATTTTGATCATGTTCACTCTGATTATGACATGGCTGTTGAGTATGCTGATGGATTTGATGCTTTATTCTCTAATTTTGATGATGTCTATTCTGATACTGATGCTCTTTGTGCACATATTTCAGTTCTTTCAATGTCTCCATCCATACTACACCGTCCTTCATTAGAACTCAAGCCATTGACACCAAATCTGAAATACTCATACTTGTTGAGTGGTGAGAGATTACCTGTTATAATTGCTCACAATCTCCCTTTTGAACATGAAGAAAAGATTTTGAATGTTTTGAGGGAGAACATCAGGGCGATTGGGTGGACCTTGGATGACATATCAGGTATTAGCCCCTCCATTTTCATGCATAGGATTCTCTTGGAGGATGGGGCTAAACCGGTGAGAAAACCACAAAGGAGACTCAATCCCACCCTCCTGGAAGTTGTTAAAAAAGAAGTTGAGAAATTGATCGAGATAGGTATAATCTTTCCCATTTCAGATTCTCAGTGGGTAAGTCCTATTCAGGTTGTGCCTAAGAGAGTGGTGTTACTGTTGTTAAAAATGATAAAGATGAGTTAGTTCCAATGAGGGTGAAAAATAGTTGGTGTCTGTGTATTGATTATAGGAAACTAAATCATTCCACTCACAAGGACGATTTCCCCCTCCCATTTATTGATCAAATGCTTGAGAGACTAGCTGGGAAAACAAAATATTGTTTCTTAGATGGATTTTATGGATATTTTCAGGTTCCTATAGCTCCAGAGGATCTGGAGAAGACTACATTCACCTGTCCCTTTGGCACATTTTCCTACCGGAGGATGCCATTTGGACTTTGCAACGCCCCAGGTACCTTCCAGAGATGCATGGTGAGTATATTTTCTGATTTTATTGAGACCTACATGGAGGTATTTATGGATGATTTTACAGTTTATGGATCTTCATTTGATGAATGTCTCTCTAGTTTGGGTGATGTGTTGCATCATTGTATTGAGAAGAATCTGGTCTCAAATTTTGAAAAATGTCATTTCATGGTCGAAAAGAGAATTGTCTTAGGTCGTATAGTCTCACAACATGGCATTGAAGTTGATAAATCTAAGGTAGACATTATTTCATCCCTGCCATATCATACATGTGTGCGTGATGTTCGATCATTCCTTGGACATGCTGGATTTTATCGATGCTTCATCAGAGATTTTAGTAAGATCGCTCTACCATTATCTCGATTGCTTTAAAAAGATATTGACTTCAATTTTGATGATTCGTGCAGGGTATCATTTGATGAGCTAAAGAAGTGTCTGACGACTCCACCGATCATACAGCCCCCTAGGTGGGGGATTCCTTTTGAGCTTATGTGTGACGCCTCCAACTTCGCAGTTGGAGCTGTCTTATCTCATAGGGTGGAGGGACATTCACATGTGATCTCCTATGCATCGAGGACACTGGATTCAGCACAATAAAATTACACAACCAACGAAAAGGAGTTTCTTGTTTTCATATTTGCTTTAGATAAATTCCGTTCATATTTATTGGGCTCTAATGTAGTTGTTTTTTCTGACCATGCAGCTCTGAGGTACCTCTTGAAGAAGACAGATGCAAAGCCCAGGCTAATCTGATGGATACTCCCTCTTCCGGAATTTTATATTGAGATAAAGGACAAGAAGGGGTCAGAAAACATGGTGGCGGACCATATGAGTAGGCTTACTCACACACTAGAGGATGACACCTTGGACCAGGTACCACTTCGGGACACTTTCCCTGATGAGCATCTTTATTCCATCTCAGGTATGCATCCTTGGTATACAGATTTAGTTAACTACATTGTTGCCTCTGAAATCCCTGCAAATTTAAAGAAACATCAAGTCCAAATATTAAAAAGTGATTCTAGGTTTTATGTGTGGGATGATCCTTACCTATAGCGCATGTGTAGTGACCAAGTCATTAGGGGGTGTGTTCCCGATCACGAGTTTCAGTCTGTTTTGCATTTCTATCATACACTTGCTTGTGGTGGACACTTTGGTCCCCAACGGACATCTAGGAATGTTTTAGACTCTGGATTATATTGTCCTAGCTTATTCCATGATTCCCATGTGTTTTGTAAGTCATGATCTTGTTTCCAACACACTGGAAATATTTCAAGGAGACACGAGATTCCCCAACAACCCATTTTATCCTGTGAGATTTTTGATGTTTGGGGAATTGATTTTATGGGCCCTTTTCCTAATTCCATTGGTTTTTTGTAAATTTTGGTTGTTGTTGATTATGTGAGTAAATGGGTGGAGGCAAAGGCCACTAGGACTGATGATTCTCATGTTGTTGTGGACTTTGTCAAAGCATAGATTTTTTTTGCAGGTTTGGAGTACCAAAAGCCGTCATCAGTGACCAAGGGACACACTTTTTCAAATGGAATTTTTCTTCCCTCCTTTGAAATTATGGGGTGACACACAAAACATCAACACCATACCACCCCCAAACAAATGGGCAGGCTGAGGTTTCAAATCATGAGTTGAAACAAATTTTGGAGAAAACTGTGCAGCCAAATAGGAAGGATTGGAGCAAGCGCTTGGATGCATTGTGGGCTTATAGGACAGCATACAAGACCCCCATTGGTATTTCCCCATTTCGGATTGTTTTTGGGAAAGCATTTCATCTCCCAGTATAAGTCAATTATCGGGCATATTGGGCTATAAAGAAATGCAACATGGATTTGGCCCAAGCTAGAATTCAAAGGAAGTTGCAAATTCAAGAGCTAGAGGATATCCGACTATCATCATATGAGAACTCAAGGCTCTACAAAGAAAGATCAAAAGAATCTCATGAAAAAATGATCCAGCCAATGGATTTTCATGTTGGAGATAAAGTCCTTCTCTATAGTTCACGACTGAAGCTGATGCCTGGTAAGTTGCGTTCCAGATGGTTAGGTACTTATATTTTATCTAATGTTTTTCCTTATTGTACAGTGGAGATCACACAAGAGGACACTAGAAGGAGCTTTACAGTCAATGAGAAACATTTTAAGAGATACATTGTGGGACTTCTTACTGATGCAATGGATTTTATCACACTGCATGACCCCATTATCACTTGAGCACATCAGGTTGTTCCTAACCCTTTCACTTTTATATTATTTGTACTATTTAAAAATTCTGCATTTCATGTGCATATATCATCTCATGGGTTCACATTGAGGACAATGAAATATTTTAAGTACGGTGGAGGGAACCTTTTAGTTTAGTAATTTCAATTGTTTTCCTGTTTAAAGAAAACAAAACAAATTGTGTGTTTTTCAAATTTTGTGTGTTTATTTTACAATTTTCTGTGTTTTTGAAATTTTTGAGCTGAAATGATTCTCATCACAATTTTTAAATGCATATCAATGAGTGAAAAAATTTATCCCTTGAAACTAAGCTTAAATTAATGCTGAAAATGACTTTGTTTCAAGTACAAATATTTAGTAATTTCATGAAAAGTACACTGAATTTTGAATCACATGCCACATCTCACTGTCTTTATATTTGAAATCACTTTCTTGTGAGGCTTTTGAACCATTATTTTTATATTATTTACATTCACCTCACTTCTTGAGAGAACCAAACCATGCTTGATTTAACCAGAATTTGATTTATTCCTGTCAAAACTTGAAGGTTTGAGGTACTTATGTTTAAATGATTGAGGCATTTGTTTGGTATTAAAGCCCCTATTTCAAAGAATCCTTTTTTATAATGGCCTACCTAGAATATTTAATCCTTGTAGCCCTTAAAATCCATGTATATACTATTAGGTTAGCCACATTACAAGCCAATTTTCCCTATCTAACCAACTCTTGAATTGAAATTACATAATCTATTTGAGCTTAAGTGTGGGGAAGCTATGTTGTGTTGTGCTACCACATTCTGTGATACTTTGGGTGGAAAATTAAATTCTTAAGAGGTGTGTTTGACGCTGAAGAAATTAATTATATTGAAAGCTGTGGCTTTTCTGGAGCTTTCATGACAAGTGAAGATGTTCCTTTTCTAGAGATTCTAATTGAGGTGGAAAGTTGTGCCTATCTGGAGCTTTCAAGAAAATCATGTTTGGGAAGATTGACATTTTTTATGCTGAAATGATGAATGGTGTAAACTTTTCATGACTTTTCATGATGATGGAGATGAATTGATGCTATGATGATTGAGGAGAAGACCATATTTAAGTGAAAATTAGATTATTGCAAATTTTCTTCAAAAAGAGTCAAGCCCTCCTTATTCAGCCTCATAATTTTTCACATCTAAATCCTACCAACTGAAAGCCACAGAAAAACCTTGAAAAGTCCTCATGATAAACACATGTCTTTGACTCACATCGTGTGGTGATGTAGGAATCTATCAATCCTATGGTGACCCTTGTATGAGTTTGGATGAGAAAGACATTGCAAAAAAAATTGATATTTGAGTGATGAGATAAAATTCAAGCGAGGTAAGTGTTTTGTGAATGGAAGGATAAATGAAGTGGAAATATATTGAATGATATTAATAGAGAACTTGAAATAAGTTTTTTTATGAGGTATGATATATTTTGATTCTTGGTGCGGAATTGATGGATCCCAATGATATGTGTTTTAAAATTGGTTTTGATTTGATATTGATGTTTACTTGACATGAGGTTTTGTCCAGGAGTGCAAAAGGGTAAGTGTGGGGGAGTTGATAAAACACTATTTTATTGAATTTTTTTTTGATAATAACTGATATAATTTTCTTATATTGTGTTAAATATGTTTATTTATAAAATATTTGGGATTTTATCATTCATTTGAAAATTTGGAGAAAATTCCAGTTTTACCCTTTATAGTGCACTGTAGTATTTCGAAGATAAATTTTTTATATTTATTATTTGAATTTGAAATTTTGTAACACTGTTCCTAACTTAATTTTCTACACCTTTAAGTCAGGACACTAGAGCTAAAGAGTGGATTTGGATAGAGTCAATGGGCCATTAATCCAATGGTGGGCTGGACTCGACAAAATGGACATGGGTTCTGTATTTGGGCCATATATTCTTCATCCAGGCTTGGATTGAGCCCAAATTTGGTGAAAGCTTTGGGACATTATTTGGAACAAATAATCCTTCTGGGAGGCCAGTCAATTCACGCGTTTTGGAGTTCAAATGGGCGGTGCAAGTTGGAATAAAATATTTGGCTGAATTTCTACATTCACACTTGAAACCACTTGTAACCTCTCCTCCCCTCCCCTCTATAAATTGGAGTTTTTATCATTTGGAGGGGTTGGGACGTTCATTAGGAGATTGGAGTCAGAGGAGAATTTGTTTCACCCAAATTCTCCAACCATTGTAATAGGGGTAGCTCTTGAAGCAAGGATCCCCTCATCGAAGCCTTCTTCTTCTCCTTCACATTGTAATGATTTTGTTTGTGTAATAAACTTCTTTTTTATTCTTTTATTTCTTCTCTTTTCTCTGTTTTGTTTAAATTTCTTCTTCTCTTAATATTCCTATTTGGGCTAGAATTCGTTAGTAGAAGCTTTATTGTGTTATACCCATTATAAACCTTTGCACATGCAAAACGCTTCTACGATGATTACACCACCCATAAAAGGGTAGTTCTTTTTAGTAATCGATCGACCTCTATCCTTCTTCATTCATTTATTTTGAATAAATGAGCTACTATAATTCACATATTATGATATATTAATTGAGTTTTTAATTTAAATTAAACTAAGAAAGAAATTTAATAGTTAACACAAAACACGCAAGGTCGGGAATTGTGTGAACTGTGAGAGCACAACCTTAACCGGTAATTCAAAACCACACGAGATCAATTTGAAGAGTTCAAATATAATCCCTAAAATCAATTAATCCTCATTTCCAGAGTGGTTATGTGCCTTAATTTACCTCTGACCATAAGCTAATCTTATAACATCAATCAAAGTAGGGTGTTGCGATTGCAGGTTCTGAAGTTAGCCTAAGGTTAAATTCACTTCATCTTCGTGGTAAAGTTAATTCTCGTAGGGTTTGAGATTTAACAAATTAAGGGATCATAATTAAGTGAATATTAATTTAAATGGTAATGATTAATAAATGATTGAAGAGGTAGAGTTAGATCGATTACATCTTTTAAATATTGTCTAAAAACATCTTTTTGTTGTGTCATTTTAATCGAACTTCATTTCTTAACAAAAAACAAAAAAATATACAATCTTTTTCCAGCAAACTTCTTCTAGATTCATAAACTATAACAAACCCCAATCCTTTAAAGTAGTTTTTTTATTCTATTATATTTTATTTTTTTAGAATACCTTTAATAAGTTGTTAAATTCACTTCCTCCTTTGAGAGACGACCTTGGTCAGCCACTCTACTGCACCTAAGTACCACAAAATCACATTAATCATTTGAGGGTGCCCACGACAGTTCTCTATCAACACCACGACATAGAGATGGTATTCCGTACGTACGGACGCGCAGTGATTTCATTTTCCGTAGGATGGATAGAAGGTGAAATAGGATCGGTTCATATTTATAATAATATATCAGTATATGAGTGATAATTATGTTATTACTTTATTATGAAACAACAAAAGAAGATAAAGTAGAATAAGAAATTAACATGAAGGAATCAGTAAAGGATATTACCTCTTCTTTGACGCGCCTCTTCTAAAACTTCTCTTAGGGCACTAAAGTTGGTCTTTGAAGAATACCAGGACCTCTAGTATGTTTCTAGAAAAGTGGAGAAGAGAAATGGGAAGGGTTTGGTCAAGCTTAAAGGATAAAAGTGGTGTGAGTAGGAGAGATAGGAGGTTCCCTTTTATAAGATAGGAGAGGGGAACTTTTGGAAACCTCTAAAATATTAATTTATAATAAACTCAAACCCCACTTAAAAACATCCAAAAATGAATGAAATTAAAATATTAGATGATATAGGGTTGTAATCTCATCAAAAAGAAATATTTATACATGTTGGTAACTTATTTTATACCTTATCAACTCGATTTATCCTTATTTAATCTATTTAATTTTATTTGTGGTTATAATATTCTAATTTTAAAATTTTTATAAATAATTACTTATGTGTTTTGAATTGTCCATAATTGCATAAGTAATTAAATTTTAGACGATATATTTCAATTTATAATTTTTAAATATTTTTGTGATTTTTAAACAATTTTATAATATGTTATTTTTATAAAATAACAATAGTGTCAATTTTGACACTATTCAATTATTTGAATTTAAATAAAATCCAAACAGAGTATATATTCAAAAATTATAATTTATAGACTTCTAACATGTCATATTAATCCATAAAATTTGTGGATAACATTAATTAGTTCATATAATATTTATTTTTATATTTGTAAAACCATTTATTTGATATTTCAATCAATAAAATAATTTATACATCACTATTGTGTCATCATTAATGATAATTATTTAATCCCTAAAAATTCTAAATAAATTCTCATGATGTAGATAATTTTATTATATTTCAGGAGAATATTTATATTCTATGTTTTATGCAGTTTATCACTAAATTAAAATTATTACACTTATAAGATATAAGAGAGTGACATGTTGTCACTTTCGTTGGTTTTAATAATAATTATATCTTCTCATGGTCAATAGTCCATAAAATTAATCTATTCCTACCCTTAAATGATATGGGTATTATTTTATTCATCCAATAGAATTTTGGCATTTCTTAGGGTAATTTTATAATCTTATTTTTACCATTAATTACCCGATTTACCTTTAACTATAGTAAATTAAAATTACCGTAGTTACTTTTCATAACATCAAAAAAATACAAGTAACCTATTAACATAATTTTTACCCAATAAATCCAAATATGGAATCCATTTTTCAAAATTCAAAACACATAAATTTTAGTAATTAATTTAAAATTAATCTCATTGTTAAGAAAACAGGTTTTAAAAGTTAAAACATTGTCAAAGATTGAAATGTTTTTACCCATGAATTCAATGTAAAATTAATGCTAATGAATTAAATTATATTAAATGGTAAAAATATATTCTATTTATACTTTAAAATCATTCAACATTATAATTTAACCGTATAAATTATCTCAATGAAAAAAAGTTGTTTTTAGTTAAAATTTAGCGTATTTTTACGATTCATCAAAATATGGAAGTTAATAGAAAAATATTAAAAAATTATCCAAAGTAAATTTTTATATTCTTATTGAAATAAATAATTTTATTTCGTCAAATTGAACTTATAAATGTGTCAAAAAATAGATTTAAAGTGGTTGCGCCATCAAAAGGTTGCAAAACTGCATTTTTTTGAAAAATACTTCTTTTATTTGAAAAATTGAATCGTTCTCATACCTCATTCCAAAAAATGTGTAAGATGAACTATAATGTTATAAAATTCAAAATTCAGTTAAAACTATTCATAACAGCTAGTTCATAATAATATTATAACAATATATCATTGTTTAGTGAAACTCGGTATTGTATACAACACATGCTATTGAGGAAGGTCTCTCTTGCGTGTAATGCAAGCCAAGTCAAGGTTACGTGTAGGGAAAGCTTCCTTTGGTGTTGCCTATAACATACTCAAAATATAGTTCAATTATAAATTGATCAAAATCTATACTTAGTGTTGTGTAAAATAAATATTATTCGAAAGAACTTGAAATTTTGTGCATCACAAGCCAAGAATAGTGTTGCGTATACTACAAGATAATATGGTGTTGCGTATAGCGAAACCTAATCTTGGTGAAGCATACAACAATAGACATCAAAGAAATTAAAAAGAATAATTCTCATAAAATATCGGGGTGTTACATTCTACCACCCTTAAAATGAATTTCTCCCTCAAAATTCGTTAGGGTTATAAATGGTTTTCTACTTGAAAGTTTCTTTCATAGAAAACCACATCGTAAAAAGGAATACTAAATCATCATTTTAAAAAGGAACGTTAGAAACATAACGGATACCCAAAGTAACTCATCACTGGGTTTCCACATTGGATAATATAGGTGAAAATATGGATATTGAAGAGAAATCTAACCATCATGTTTGGATGAAGAGTGGTAGAGAACATGGCTCTGAAAAATCCAACAATCACAATTCCATAAATTGGTGATGTTCTAAGGTACCATCTAATTCATCGAATATGAGGGTACTAGGAACACATTATTTGGTTTTTAAGATAATTTCCTTAAAGTTGACGAAGTTTT
Organism: Viscum album; assembly: GCA_963277665.1. NCBI lineage: Eukaryota > Viridiplantae > Streptophyta > Magnoliopsida > Santalales > Viscaceae > Viscum > Viscum album. Next base: position 1,585,340,669 of record OY728129.1, read on the forward strand.
TCATAAAGATAAATACTTACTTGATTTCAGTGTAATGTCATCATTGGTCATTCCATGAACAATTTCAACATCATCTCTTATTTAATGAAATAAATTTGAATTTTTCCTTCTTGAAATGTTATCAGATCATGTAATAGAATGATAGGTTATTCCATATTTCTCAAAGAGTTAGAAAAAGTTATTAAATATACATAAGTCCATCTATGGTTTGATTAACCGTGTATGATTCAAAAAAATTACTTATACTTCAACTATCATACCTCTTAATAAAATAAAACTAATTTCTACTAACCAGGGACTTCATGTAGTACAGTGGTAGGCGATAAAGTCCTATTACACTTCAGTTGTGGTTTCGATTCCTACAACCTTGTCCGACGCGACGGGTTGTCGCCCTTATTGTAGGTTTTCATTTTTCTAAAACTAAACCATTATAACATTCCAGAAATAATATCGAAAAAAGTCCTATCCTTAAACAATATTATCTTATGTCCAACATAATCAATTTTAAATCTTTAGGCTTATCCAAAATACTTCTATCCAAGATCATAGTATAAATAAAATTATTACTAGAAATGTCATCAACCAAGCATGTGAATACAATTATTTATCCCCCATATATCATAAGATATATCTTGTTGATCACATTCCAAACATCTGAATACCTTAATCTTGTATTCTCTTGCAACATGAATTACCATAGGACCTTATTGAAAACATAAATTCTGTCAAAAGCTAACTCTTTCCACATACCAAAATCCCAAAAATTATTTATACTCAAACCATGATGTCACTTTGTCCTTATATCAGTCATGAGCTCATTAATAATATCAAATATATTATTTTCTACTTATCTCTTAATTATGCGCATATCAACTGCTTTCCAAAAATATTTCAATCACTTTTCATGGTTACCGGTATCATACAATTATTGAAAACCAATACATAGATATTCCAAAATTCCACGATACTATAAATGATATTCCATGATACTATTTTGAAATCCCCTTACATAAACACTTAATCATTCCAAAACATCATTGTCATACTCAACATCACAAATAGTGATCGCATGTGACTTCCCTTTGTCCTTTTCCTTAAGAGGTTTCTCATGTTGATCATCATTAACCCTTGGATTAGGGCATTTATTAGAATAATTCCCCATTTCCTTCCAGTTGAAGAATTGATGTGTTGGTGGAGCATTCTCTGTAGTCTTTTCTCTATTCACTTCATTAGAAACTTTTTTCTCATTACTTTGGCACTCAGCTGCTCGATGACCTTCTTTTCCACACTTGAAACATTTTCTAGTACCTTTTAGACAATCTCCACCATGCTTCTTTCCACACTTTGAGCATAAAGAAACATCCACCTTCTTTTCACCATTGTTCTAAGATTTTTCCTTGAACTCCATCTTTCATTTTTTTTTCAGAACCAAGAGATGGATATGTAACACCAACTTCTAGTTCTACCTTGATAGCACAACGCATAATTTCTTCATATCTATTGAAGTCTCTTATATATAATTCCCTTCGAAGACTTGGTTTTAAGACACTAAAGAATCAATCAATTTTACTTTCAGGTTGGATGATAAAGCCAGATGCATACCTTGCATGCCTTGTAAAATTCACCTCGTATATACCAACAGATTCATCATCCTTTTTCTTAAGCTCAAAGAACTCCTTTTCCATCTTTGTTCGAAGAATATGAGGGAATTACTTTTTGAAAAACAAGTTCTTGAACTCGTCCCATTCCATGGATTCAATTTCATCTTGGGGCCTTTTATTCTTAATTAGAGTCCTCCATAAGTCTGTTTCACCTTCTAACAAATAAACAACCAAAATGAATTTTTCATGATTTGTACAACAAAGTATGGAAAATATCTTTTCAATGGTACTGATCCATTGTTTAGTAACAAGTGGATTCGAAGACCCACTGAAAGAAGGTGGTCGTTGCCTCATGAAGGACTCAATAGAATATTGTTCCTTTCTCTGCTCATTTGGTAGTCCAGAATGATTCATAGCTTGTGTAAGAATAGAAATAATATTTTTCACTCCATCTCCCATCATATTTGGTTGTACGGGAGGAAAATCATTGCATTGTCCATTACATTGATCAATACAGTTTCTTCGGGTTCCATCCATCGTCTAAAACCAAAAAAGAATAGTGTGAGAGTCAAAAATCATGCTAGGAAAACAACAAAATAAAGGGAGAGTACCTTCAATATATAAAATCTTAGGTTTAATTATAATATCATTACCGTAATTCTAGGACTATAACCTATACATATACTTATCCTTAGGGACATCCCTAGAAATACCATAGAAATATATCTAGGGATTTCAATAAAGTTTTTGCATCCTAGTTTCCAAAGGTTAACTAAACCTTTGCTCTGATACCAACTCTAGAGACCCATACTTAACGTACATAGACACTACATTAATTTTGTGGGATACTTAATACATTATAAAAACAGATTCCCAAAGACCGTATTAGTTTAGTGTCTTTGGAAAACTTGGAATATAATCTTCTAATCATGGTGATAGATCTTCAACATCTCCCATAAATATCATCCCCTTTTGATTTCTTACCTAAAAACTTTATTTATATCCTGAGGAAAGGAAAACATAAAAAGGGTTAGGTCAAATGCTCAGTAAGGGTAAACATGGAGAACATAAAAAGAATCCATAAACATTTGAACGTAAAAACATGAACATAAGAAATGACATAAATCTTGGCAGTACATAACGTATAGATCATAAAGGAACATTAATCATGATAAAATATCAAGGGAATAAAACATGTAATTGTGGAAAACCATTAAGCACATGTTATGATTTCCATAGTATCCAAGGAAATGTTTTTCAAGACCATCATAGTGGACAAAGTCCATTAGTGAACCAGGTTTACTTGCCGTTCCATCCCTGTATTACTGAACTGTATTCACTATCTGTTCCAGCCATGTCTATCTCATGAGATATAAATTTTTACTCAATTAATTGGAGGGAGATATATGTCCCACCCATATCATAATGAAATCAGTCTTACTTGTTCCACAAAATAAACTTAAATCATTCATCATAACCCAAACAATAAAATGGGTTTCATAAACATCATCTCATCATAAAATAATCCATATAAAACAAATGGATATCATTTCATCATAAGAATAATCAATCCATAGAAATAATAGAGACATTATACTTGAAACATAATCATACTAAATAATTTCATCTTATATGGAAAATATTTTTGACAACACACTTGAAATGAATTTTGAGGAAAATATCCTTTCTTCTTCAAAATAATTTTCTTTTCAAAAAACGCCATTCAATTTTAAAAGAAAAGGATTTTGTTGAAAATAATAATGAAATATTGTATAGTAAGATTCATGAAAATAAGTCATTATGAAACCTTAAAAATCTGTTCATTCTATATAAGTTAAAAAAACATTCTCCTCATACTTTTAACGGAAAAGTCAAAAAGTACCATGTATGGTAAACAAAAGAAAGATTCCTTCCATAACACAAAGTAAAAGTCAAAGAGGGGTAAAAATTACTTTAAACATACATGGAAGAATATTATACCCTTTATGAAAATCATTTTATGGACATGGATGAAAAATATACCCCAGTAAATACTTACGTATAAGAAATCTCGGATAAAAATGAGATTGAAAAATTATCCCATAACTTATGTCTAATTTATTTCATATGTGTCTGAGACTCTTGTATAGTGGGTTTAAACATATTATTAACTTGTAATAGAACCATAATAATATTTATGATATCATATATGATTCACTTAAGACTTTATATTACCCGTTCATTTTTCAATTCCGTGTTAAAGCAGCGTTTTGGGTAAAATATTTTCATTTATCATCCATGTTTTGACTTGTAATTATTCATCTGATTACTTAGATCATGATTACTTACTTCCAGAATTTAAATAATGATTCATATATAATATATATTCATAATATACATATATATAATAGATCGATAAATGGAATGAAATACACCGTTAATGGAGACGGTAGGTCGTACGTACGCATGAACGCTATTTTTGTTTCCTTATTAAATTGAATGGAAGTAATTAAATAACATATAAATAAATCCAGTATCATTAATATGTCATATATTTCATTATTATTTAATATATATACTTTATAATAATTCTTGAATGGTTAACTTGGATAATGAATCTCATCGCGTCGTGGAGACAGTAATCCGTACGTACGCACGAGCGATGATATCGTTCCCATAATTGTTGAATGGAAATAGAGTGGATTATATAATATTTCAGAATTATAATCATGTTATAATAACTATATATAGTTATTATTTACACCATTATACCCATCCAAGAATGGTGGTGGGGGAAAAACAAATTACACCACGGTGTGGAGACGATATATCGTACGTACGCACGCGCGGTGATTTCATTTTCCGTAGGATGGATAAAAGGTGAAATAGGGTTGGTTCTTATTTATAATTATATATAAGTATATGAGTGATACATATATTATTAATTTATTATGAAACCACAAAATATGAGGAAGTATAAGAGGAAATGAACTTGAAAGAATCAGTAAAGGATATTACCTTTTTTTTGACGCACCTTATCTAAACCACCTCCTAGGTCACTAAAGATGGTCTTTGAAAAAGACCAGGACCTCTAGTATGTTTGTAGGAAAGTGTATAAGATAAATGGCATGGTTTTTCTGAGCCTGAAGGCTCAAAGTGTTGTGAGGAGGAGAGGGAGGAGGTTCCTTTTTATAAGAGAGGAGAGGGGCACTTTTGGAAACCTTATAAATATTAATTTATAATAAAATCAAAACCCACTTAAAAACCTCCAAAAATGACTCAAATCCGAATCTTAGATGAGATAGGGTTGTAATATCATCAACCAATAATATTTAGACATGTTGGTAATTTATTTTAAACCTTATCAACTTGATTTATCCTTATTTAATCTATTTAATTTTATTTGTGGTAATAATATTCTAAATTTTGAATTGTTATAAATAATTACTTATGTGTTGTAAATTGTCCATAATTGGATACTTTATGACATTTTAGACCATATAAATTTCAATTTATAAATTTTAAATATTTTTATGATTTTTAAACAATTTTATAATATGTTATTTTTATAAAATAACAATAGTATTAATTTTGACACTATTCATTTATTTGAATTTAAATAAAATACACACAGAGGATATATTCGAACCAAAATATTTAATAGAATCCTAAAATGTAATATTCATATAGAAAATTTGTTTAGAACATTAACTAGATCATATAATATTTATTTTAATATTTTTAAAACCATTTATTTGATATTTCAATCAATAAAATAATGTATACATCATTATTGTGTCATTATTAATGATAATTATTTAATACCTAAAAATTCTAAATAAATTCTCATGATGTAAATAATTTTATTATCTTTCTGGAGACTATTTATATTCTGAGTTTTATGAGGTTTATCTCTAAATTAAAATTATTACACTTATAAGATATAAGAGAGTCACATGTTGTCACTTTCTTTGGTTTTAATAATAATTATATCATTTTCATGGTCAATAGTCCCTGAAATGAATCTATTCCGACCCGTAAATGATATGGGTCGACTTTTATTCATCCAATATAATTTTTTTAGGTCTTAGGATAATTTTATAATCTTATGTTTACACTTAATTACCCGATTTACCTTTAACTGTAGTAAATAAAAATTACTGTAGTTATTATTCATAACATCAAAAAAATAAAAGTAACCTATTAAAATAATTTGGATCCAATAATTCCAAATATGGAATCCATTTTTCAAAATTCAAAACACAGAAGTTGGAGTAATTAATTTAAAATCAATCCCATTGTTAAGAAAATGGGTTTTAAAAGTTAACACATTGTCAAAGATTGAAATACTTTTACCCATGAATTCAATGTAAAGTTAATGCTAATGACTTACATTATATTAAATAGTAAAAATATATTCTATTTATACTTTAAAACTATTCAATATTTTAATTTAACCATATAAATTATCTCGATGAAAAAAATTGTTTTTAATTAAAATTTAGCGTATTTTTACTATTCATCAAAATATGAAAGTTAACAGAAAAATATTAAAAAATTATCCAAAGTAAATTTTTATATCCTTATTGAAATAAATAATTTTATTTCTTCAAATTGAACTTATAAATTTGACAAAAACTATATTTAAAGTGGGTGCGCCATCAAAAGGCAGCAAAACTGCATTTTTTGAAACATACTTCTTTTATTCAAAAAATTGATTTTGTTCTCATACCTCATTCCAAAAAATGTGTAAGATGAACTATAATGTTATAAAATTAAAAATTCAGTTAATACTATTCATAATGGCTAGTTCATAATAATATTATAACAATATATTGTTGTTTAGTGAAACTCAGTATTGCGTACAACACACGCTATTGAGGAAGGTCGCTCGTGTGTGTAATGCAAGCCAAGTCGAGGTTGTGTGTAGGGAAATCTTACTTTGGTTTTGCGTATAACATACTCAAAATATAGTTCAATTATACATTGATTAAAATCTATACTTAGTGTTGTGTAAAATGAATTTTATTTGAAAGAACTTGAAATTTTGTGCATCACAAGCCAAGAATAGTGTTGCATTTACTACAAGCTAATATGGTGTTGCGTATAATGCAAGCTAATCTTGGTGAAGCGGAAACCAAAAGACATCAACGAAATTAAAAATAGTAATTCTCATAAAATCTCGGGGTGTTGCACAAACCATACAAAACCAATAAACATAACATATGTAATTCAAATTTTATAAAACATATGAATAATCATCAATCCTTAAACCATTAGAACATTTACCATTTACTTATCATGTCCCATTTAATGATTTTCCTTTTTATACCGTAACCCATTTAGCATAATCAATAATTCTATACATTATGCTCGTTTAACATATTCTTCAATTCTTATGCATTAACCCATTTAAGAAATTCAACAATTTATAATTATTTACCATTTAAACATGTTCATAATTTCACATACATTAACCCACTTGTGCAATTAAAGTAAAATTCATAAGTTATTTACCAAAAATCATTACATTTCATCAAAACCATTTTAGTTTGATCCAAACATTCCCTTATGACAATAAAAAAGTATAAAAAAACTATAAATGTTACCTTTTCAATGAAACTGACAAACCAATATTTTCATCATGGAACCTACTTTATCATAAGTCAATTGAAAGATTAACATTATAAATTCCATGTTCGGGATTGTGGGCACACCCCATGGGTGGCCCTACATCCTTATAATCAATATAAATGCATCTCATGAGGATCCTGAGTGGTTAAATTCATCATTTAAACGACTATTTTACTGAATATCACTAGAGGAATCCCTTATAGAACCAGAGAGAAGAAATAACACAACCGCACAAGAACAAATAAACTTCAAGACTATTGGATATAACATGAAGACAACCTACAACAAATCTGTTAAAATATGCTCAATTAATCAATGAATTACATCCATATTCAAGACCCCCTTGGAGAAAAAACTAAATATCCACTAGAAAAATAGGGTTTAAGGGGTTTAGAGGAATAAGAACAAATCTACAATCCATAATCCAAAAAGAGAAGCAATGGGAGTGTTAGACTTACCCAGATCTTTGATCCGAAACTAGTAATGCTCTAGATGGACTAGAATCGAAGGAGATTGATTCTTGGTAGGTCTTGGTCATTTTGGGTAGTTATTAGGGTGATGGGAGGAAGAATGGGGAATAAAATTGGGCGAGGAACTTAAAATATAGAGGCAAAAAAAGTGATTTCTCAATTTTTAGTGGGGTGTACAATTTGGACACATAGTTTTCTAAACCCTACACCAGTCTCTTCCCAATAGGCGTCCGAGTCACATGGTTACCTGGAGATCCCACACAGATAGAAAAGTCATGTTCCTACCATAAAAAATTCCTTTATCCATGATCTCATGGTTTGGTTCCCACCTCAGACAGTTTTCTAACCATGTTTCATTTTCTGTTGGTTAGCTATGTTTGGGCACACAGTTACCTCTAATTGTGTAACAACTATGCGACATGCACTGGATGACCATTTTCTCTTCATTTCATGTCCTGAACCCCCGGAACCCCTGGAACACCCTTGAACCTCCTTATACACCTGGTTAAAATTCTATTAAACAAAATTAGGGTATTTAAACTCAAATTTAAACAATAACATGCCTCTATGAAGTCTGGGATCTTACATGAAATATTTTTCATGGTGTATATGTCAAAAAATATATTTCTTTCACATTTTTGATAAAAGACATATGGAAATTTTTAGAAAAAAAAAAGAATATTCCATTCAAAATATTTGTAAAAAATTCAAAAAAGTGTTAAAAGTTATTCAAATAGTTATTGGATAATAGTAAAAACTTTCTTTAAAACATTTTTATAAAACATGGATATAAAAGAAAAATGGTTTTCAACTGAAGAGAGAAATAAAAATGATTTTTAAAAAAATCATTAAATATATTGAGTAATTAAGGATTTTAATATTTAGGGAAAACATGTATTATCCCTAAATAATTAGAGGATAAAAATATTAATGTGTTTCTAGAGAGATAGAGAATACTATTTAATCATTGGAAACTTAATCATAAACAATCCTAATAAATGATGAGATTGTAACATAAAACATTTACCACTTTTTTATCTTTTGAATCGTAAGCCACATGAAATAAAGAACATTATATGGATGTGTATATTGTATAATTGTCTTGATAATTATCATAAAATAAATTCATCGGTAGTATATACACCGCACAAAAGAAATAATTGGTGAATATACTATGTGTCCTAGAGAAACAAAAGTGGGATGAAAATACCTTACCTACTCTCATAACTTTCAAATCATAAGCCCCATTATAGTATAAAATTTAATAAAACTGTAAATATAATGAGAATAAATAAATTCATGATATGAAATTTCAAACAGTCTGTATATACCCCTCATAAAATAAGATATGCGTATAACATAACATATGTCCTCAAGAAGACAATTTGAGACGAAATTCCTCTACCACTTTGGAAACTTTTGAATCATAATACCCATTAAATAATAAAATAAAATGAATCATTAAATATAATTATAACAATAATATTCATGATATAGCATGTAAAAGGGGTATTATATTTTCCATTAAAAATAAATAGGCAGTGAATATGACATATGTCTCATGGAGTAAAAGAGATACTATAAATCCCTTACCTCAAGTCTCAAAAATATTTGTACACATTTGAATGTACTATATAATAAATATAGGATTATTATATATCAATTAAAGAACCATAATAAAATATATATCATTCCATATATTATTTACTTATAACCTTTTATTACTAGTTTATTTAGAATTCCTTATTAAAATCATGTTCCAGGTAATAACTCCTTCGTTATTCATGTATGTATTGGTTTGGTATTTTAAATCCTTTGACTTTGATCATGGTTAAATAATAAAAATAATGTTGAAAATAATCTAAATATAATAAATAGTCATTATTTATGTATTTATAGTAATCCATGAATTCTAGAGATATAGAATGAATTACATCATTCATAGAGATAGTAAGTCGTAAGTACACTTATGCACTGTTTCCATTTTCTCAATGTATGAAATAAAAAATTAAAATATTAATTCACCATAATAAAACCATTTTTATATCATATATATCTTATATTTGTATTAAATCTATCCTTATTTAACATTTATGACTAAATAAAATAAAAAATATACAACATCACTTTGTGGAGGTGGTAGTCCAAACGTATGCAAAAGAAATGACATCGTTTAAGAAACTATTAGAAGGTAATAAGGTATATGTGATATAATAATTCCATAAGTATAATAATTTCATAAATATAATATACATATTTTAAATAATGCATTATATTTAGCAGTGAGAGGTAGTGAAGAAAAATGAATTACTTCAGTTCACATGACGATAGTCCTCCGTACACACGATCATCAGTTTCGTTTCCCATTTGAGGGGGGAGGAGATGAATATAGGTTATGAAATTAATATAATAACATATAAATATAAGTGATTTATTTATGTTATTATATCATCATTTTGAATAATATTTTAAGGAGTTATAAGATGAAATAAAATAAAAATGAATGTTTAAGGACTATACCTCTTTTCGAAGATCCCCTTGAGGTTTACAATTGAAGCCTTCATAGGAGGGTTTCATAATAAAATTAATTCTTATAGGAAGTGGGGAGAGAAGTAAGAAATGGTTTTGTTCATGGATTGTCTGAACCCAAATAATCTTGGAGTGTTAAGAGGAGAGGAGATGTACTTTTATAAGTGGTGAAAGGAACCCACATGGTAACTACTTGGAATATTTCCAAAAGGATCCAAATTGATAAGGTATTTAACAAGTGAAATTCTTCAAAATTAACTTATATTCAAACATGGGATAGTATTGGTTTGAAATATGTCCATAAAATTGTATTTTGATAAGTTTAATTGGAAAACGTATGCTTATCTTTGGTTTAACCCCCACTAAAACTATTTTAACCATAACTATGGTAATTAATCTTTATTGTTTTCAATATTCATTATGAAAAAAATAATTTTACATTATTATATAATATAAATTATTATGAATCATAATTGGGAATCCATTTTTCCAAATTCAATTTACATAAATGGAAGAATTTAATTTAAAAGAAACCCCACAGACTCTGTTTTCCAATGTGAAAATTTTCATAAGTATAAAAAGATTTTATCTCAAAATTTCACATAGAATTGGTTATAATGGAATAAATTGGATTAAAAAAATATAATTTTACTAATTTTACTTTTAAAACAAATTTAAATAAAATTTATCTTTTTAAATACTTTAAATGAAAATTCTGTTTTCAATAAAAATAAGTATTTCTCATTATTCATTGAGAAAATAATATTTTCAAAAAAATCTTAAACATTACTCTAAAATAATATTTTATATGATGATATAAAAAATTAAATTCATTTTTTTAAATAAATTTTCTAAAATTTAAAAAAATAGTTTTAAAATAAGTGCACAGAGTGCTAAAACTTCTTTTCATAAAAAATAATTTTTTTTAAACTTAATAGTTGATTTATTCTTATCCCGAGCTTAGAAAAAAATATATGTTGAATGATAAAAAATGATTTAATATAATATATATATATATATAATAAAAATAATTATACAAGAGAAACTAATTTAATTTATTTAGATAAAAACACTTCATTCGTATAAAACTAGTTTCTTTAGAAAAAAATTATTTTACTTTAAAATGATTTGTAATTTCATATTTAATAAATTTAAAACAAATGAATTTATTTTATTCATGTGTAAATAATATAATTTTAAAAATTAATTATTATTATTAAAACCCACCAATTTAATGGTTAGGTTTTAAAAATCCAGTTTAAATAATATTATTAATAGTATATTGTGGTTCACTAAATCTTGTTGGTGCATATAATGTAAGCTGTTGAATAAATTAAATTTATTTGAAAAAATAAATCATAATGTCTTGATTTGTTATAATAGTATATAAAATTAATATTTGAGGGATATAAAACCCCATAAAACCCCAATTTTATGGGCAATGTATGAAGTGCATATGAGAAAGCTATAAAAACTTATGAACCTATGGAATTTTTACCCCATCCTACCAAGATTTATTCTTAGGAAACTCATTCAACTAGGACATTTAACAGGGATAAATAAAACCCCTAAAAGAAAATGATGACACACTTTACCCAAAATCAGTTTTCTAATGATCGACATCTAAAGGCTCTAAAATTTCATGGAATTCATGATTTTAAATGGTACCATGATAGTCCTTTTCATATGACCTTAAATGATAGATCATGATGGTCCTTGTCACATGATGAATATTTGGTTGCTAAAATCCCATTTCCTATGTAAGAACCCCTTGACACCCCATTGGTAGAACCAAGTATGAATTGTAGAGGATAAAGAATCAACAACATCTGAGCATTAAGATTATACACCCAAGCCTCCCAGGTTTCCCACTCGAGAACCCCATTCACTCAGGTCCTTTAATTGGGTTAAGTAAATTTTCTAGAAGACCAAACCAAAAATCGTTATCCTAAATAATTCTACTACTGAATCATGTATAAAGGATCTATGATGGTCATATACATGTATCTTTAAAAAACAATGATTTTCCTTTTTTTCATGATTGTAGTATAACCAATTAATAAGGTAATGATAAAGAACCACTAAAACCTATATTATTAGGACCAAGTACGGAGTGATGAGAATAAATCACTGGAAACATATGAGTGTAAGGAATTCATTCCAAATCCTCCCAAGATTCCAAACCGAGTTCTCTGTTCACCCAAGCCCTTTAATTGAGATAATGAAATTAGCCAAAAGGCCTTTATGACATTCTTTAGCTTGAATAAAACCATTAACAAGACACATATATATGAACCTCCTATTAGGTTTAATCCCATACCATATCTTTAATTGTCAATAAAAAAGAGATAAACACCATGTGCCTCATACCAGGTGAAATCCCTAAACATATACTCATTAATGATCTTATGTTTGTTCCCAATCAATGTGCTACAAAAACCATGGAAAACCTACAAGGAAAAGAATACCCTCTTAAATGAAGAATAAATATAATCTAAAGGTATAAAATACTTAACTTAAAACACAATTTTGGAGGTTCTTTAAGCAACTTTTGAGTTATACAAAATGGGGTATGGGACCCCTTTATACTAATTAATGTTTATTAATTAATAATTATTAATTGATTAAGTTATTTGATAATTAATAATTAATAACTAACAAATAAATACTTAATTAGTTAATAATTAATCTATTGGTAGTTTTTAAAAAAGTTTCACTAAAATTAAATTAAAAATAATAATTCATTTTTAGCATAACTTTTTTTAAAATAAATTATAAAATTCAATTGAAAGTTATAGTTTATATTTAATGATGGTTTCAAAATAAATAATTGAAAATAAGGAAAATATTTTTCAAACCACTGATAAAATTAATAAAAAATATATTTGGTGGTGATTATGTAAACCATTACAATTAAAACACATCTAAATGTCCTATTTTTTATAGTTAAATTTAAATCATTATGTAATTCATCCTAATATCATTATTTTATACTGGTGAATTATTTTATAAGGATATGTGTTGATTATTTATTATTTATTATTTACACATTCCATAACCATGTGTGTTTCATTCATGTCATGTTATCCCTTACTAAGTGTCCTAACTCAACCATTTATTATGATTTAATATTTCCTTGATAAATTAAGAAGAATACAATTCATCATCCTCTAATATAAGTAACACACCCACATTTAATAATTTTTTATTAATTTTTTTATTTTAGTAACTTGGTGGAGAATTTGAAAGTTTTATTGAGAAACATGATTAGATTCATGGTCTTGGATACTTTTCCTTCTAACCACACAAAGTATCTTCAAAAGCTATATCACCACATGATTAGGTCAACAGTTTACCTAACCATGTAAGATAATTTTCCCTATCATTAACATTAATCCAAAACCTTACTTTTCAAATATAAACTTCCCTAGACCCTTCATAATTAATTTAAGGATTATTATGATTATGTTATTAACCATTTATTTTGATTACAATATTTATAAATTTTTTCCCTATGTTTTTAATTTATATTCTATAAAATTTTTATGATAATTTCACATTGTGTATATTTTTTATTATAATAATAAATGATTTTGATATAAGGGTATTTTTTGTTTTCCATGGAAGAAAAATGGGTATGTTATTGATGATTGTTTTTTATAGAGTTATTAATATGAATCAATATATGATTATAAATATATAATATTGATATGATAATAATATTGTTATTATTATTAAAAGTAAATTTTCATAATATGAGGGAGGTATCTCCTCACCCTCTCATTTGAGCCGAGGCACACATAGGGGAGGGGTAGAGGGATATGCCCCCATGTTCTCTTATCCTCTTATTGTAATAGATTCCATGAAGTTTATAAGTATTTTTTACTTCTTTCCTCTTATTATTGTCCTCTTATATCATATTCATATCATGAATTCTCATCATTTAGGGTTATGATAAGCAAAGTTATGTCGGTTTTTCATGTCCCCATATTTTTAAAGTGTATTTTGGTCTAAAAGGGATGTAGTTCACACATTTAACCAAAATCCAACCTAGACTATCTATGTCATCTTAATCCCATTGATTCCAAGTATGTGATGCCATCCTTTACCATTTATGTTAAAAAAAGTATTGATCTATATGTGATTTTTATTAATTTCTTTCTTATAAAAAATATATATATATTATCTATGATTTATTTATACAATTTATCAATATTTTCCATGTTTATGAAACCTAAATCCATTTTTTTATAATAAGTTCACCTTAGTGGGTTTAGTGAGAAACCTTAAAGACACCCCTAAGAAACCCCTAAATTGAAAGAAATTACCAAAAAAACCAAAAAAATATCTAGATAAAAAGGATCAACCTTTAACCCCAAATCATCATTGAAAATTCTGATAATTTCCCTTTATTTATCAATTTTCATCTTAACCTAGTCCCTATAAAGGTTAAAGACATGTAACGAGGGATGAAATTCAACATTTACACAAGAGAATTATTTATATTCATTAATTTTATTTAAATCACTTATCTCAAAATATTCCTCCTATCTCTATATTTTCATATATATTTTATTACTTTCTAAAAATAATATGGGTTCTTAACATCCAAAAAAGAATTATAGTATCCCCTATAAGTCTTCCTTATAACCCTTAGGGTTTACACTCTACATTGTTACTAGAATTGAAAGAAAATGATGAATTTTCAATCATATTTTTTCATTACAAATGAGTTTTTATGATAGTAATTTATGACATCCTTTATGTAGAGGTATGTATTGGGGAAGGAGAAACTTCTGATTCTTGAGACTATTATACATTATAAGATAGCTAACCACTTTCTCCAATTTAATCCTGGATTTCTTCCTATACATTTTTCATTTCCTCTATGACCAAATGAACCTACCCAGCACCATCTTATACCTCTATTGATACTTGATCCTAGATGACATCTCCTACAAGTACCATAGGTTCTATGAAATCTGAGGACTCCCCAAAAATGAAATATGGAACACTTATCCCTCCTTTAGAAGATATTCACCCATATCCTTGATTATATTCATAAACTGAGACTTCTTTCAATAATTTAGTAATTAATATACTTGAATCTTATAGAAATAATAGTAATTCACATGATATTCATTAATTATAGGTTTCTTGACATTTAAAACTTCATTGATTGAGAAACAAATAAACACTAAAATCTTGTTATACAAGATAAATTCCACACACAAAAAAGAATGAATAAGATATTTCTATACACATTTATTCTAATGAACACAATTTTCTTTCCAATAATTCTGCAAAAATATTAGAAAAAAAAATTAATGGGAGGTGAAAAGAAGGAATCCAAATCCAATGTGCTGAAAATTGAAAGTCATTCCTAGAATAAACAACTAGGTTCTACCAATAGTGTAAAAATGACAAAAATCAAAATATCAATAATTCCTAGATGAATCAAAACATATATACACATCATCTCTTAATATGATCATGAAGTAATGACCACTTAGTAAACCAATGGTGTCATGATTCTTTAATCCCTACTCTGAGTTAACAAACTTGTCAAAAGTATCAACCAAGGTCAAATTCATACCTTAATACACATCGAAAAAAAGTTTATGAAGAATAAAATCATTATAAAATTTGAGGGAAGAAATACCAACCATTTAAAATCATTATAAAAATCAAGAAACCTTATAATTATCCTAGATAATATAAATCAACCTTGAAATGAGTGGTTCTATGATTGATGAATGTTGAAAAACTTAGAGAAAGGATATAGCTAAAGTTGAAATGAAAGACTTGATAGTACCTAATTGGAGAGGAGGAGTACAATGGGAAGATATGAATAGAATGAGAAGTCTTGACGGTCACTATAAATCCCTGAAAAACTAGCTCATCATCTCCATCATCATTCCAAAGGGGTAATTCTCTCAAAACGTGTGTGTTCAGACATAAAGTCTCATTATACTATGTTTTCTATGTTGTTTTCATATTATTCCAATGGGTTTTTTTATATTCTGTAATTAAAAATATTCTCTTGTATTTTCCTACCTTCAAGATGTTCTATGTAATATCTATCATGATTTTATTAAGAAATGAATAATTTTATTTTTCTTAAAAAACCTTATTTAATATATAAACGAATAAAATTATTATTTTAATTTTATTTTTCTGGTGTTTTATCTTATTTGGAATAAAATAATGTAATTTTTGTTTAATATTAAATGGTTTTTCTACAAAATAGGAAATTTTTATAAATAAACCATGCTTGGGGAACATGACGTTTTATAAAAAAATTAATTATTTATTATGATTTCAATGAAAATAAATAAAAAATTATATAGTGTTTATATAATTGTTTTGAAAGATTAATTGGTGTTTTATATCTTGAAATTACATTTGGCTTGTGAAATTTTCCTAATCTTTTTATGACACTATCTTGATCATTATGAATATTATTTTGGAATTAATTTTTAACATTAATGGGAAATGAATGTTTATGAGAAGGGGGATTCTTTGTGATCCTTTTCTATGAATTGCAATTTGAAAAAATTAATTCATCTTAATTATGTAAAACTGCCTGGTAATACCTTGGGTAATTAGGAGATATTCATAGAAAATTACTATCCTAAGATTATGAGGACACTCAGCCTTATATACACTACTTATATAATCTCATCATGGGCCTATAAAACTACATGGTAAACCATGGATTGTTTTTTTACTTTGATTTTCCTTATTATGGGGATCACACTAATTCATTATGAGGATATTCCTAGTATATTTTGCACTAATTTAGTTATAAATTTGTTTCATATGAGGATCCTTGGTTTCCCATACCCAAGTCCTATAATAACTCTTGCATGATGTGTTGTTATATTTTTTATCATAAATTATTTTTAGTGATATTATTATCCATGTTCGTGTATTATTTTATTTACTCATGCACTTTTCATATACATGTTTAACTATTTTATTTTTAAACTTTATTATTTCATGCTACATGGTTTGGTTAAATGAGGTTGATATTATTACTTGTATTCATGAAAGATGAAATGTGTAGATATAATTTTATGTGTATTGTATTTTTTGTCAGTGGTTTTCAATGAATATTGAGATTTCATTGATAAGTGATAAAAATATAGAAGAAATAATAATTGGTTTGAAGAAGATAGTGGAAGTTTAAATAAGAATTATAAGAATCTTATAAAGAATTTTTTCCCAAGTATATTATCACTATGTATTAAGTGAATAATGATTGAAATACACATCTTGAAACATTGAATTTATAGTTTCTTATAATTATTTATATGACATAAGAATAAGTACTTATCTTATGAGAATTAGGAGATCAATTCATTTGTTTCCAAACAAATTTGGAATGGTCTCTTCAAAATTATCAAATTTGGGTGATTGAGGGTGGTTGTACAATCGTTCACATCGGGTTTGAAATATTTTTCTTGAATGAAACACCCAATGGTTCCCACAACCATAATGGAGTAAAAACCTTCAATATAAAGGCTGGTGTTCCTTTGGGGTTTCCAACACAATGGCAAATAGAAACACACATTGGTCAAGAGGATTGTAGGTCAGACTCAAGACAACCTTTTGGGGGAATTATTACCTACTTCGGTAGTCTCTTATAGATTTAAGATATGTTTTTGAAATCCCTCCCAAACCTCAATATAAGACCCGTAACCCCTATGTTAATAACTTGATTAATAAAACATATTAACATAGACAATTATGTGTCTATCAAATGTTATCTATCATCATCTTATTTATTTATGATTCTTTAGGTCATGGCAATGTTTAGGAAATCTGGAGTTTATTACCGTCTAGGGAGGTGGTTGGTGTATTAGAGATGGATTTTAACTTGTATGATGAATCCTATGTACCCTAGGGTAATAGGAATCAAAACCCATGTAGTTTGTTTAACATGGATTACAATCATGCGATTGTACCAATCCATGTAGTTTAATTTCATTTGGTATGGATGTTAATATTGAGTTCTTGCCTTGAGGAGGAATTCATCATATCCTATAAAGACAAGAATCAAGGTCTCTATAGACTGTGCATGTGACGTGATAGATGTGACAATAGAGGCCTTGGATATGGTTTATGCATATATGACTGCCTCGAATTACTTCACCAGTAGTATGGACCCTTTGAGTGAAGGTGATATGAAACTGGACTTACATTACAATGATGAGGCCACATTGGGGACATCATTTCCATGATATTTCTATAATCATCGCCAATATCTAAGATTACGTGACCCATTCTTGATGTGAGAAACAATTGATAATGTGGGATTATACCCATCACATGAGATCATATTTTCATAGGGATTACACATAAAATTTCCCCTTTGAGAGGTATGATTACCAATCTCCAAGAGGCTGTTGTATAGATCTTGGGTGTTTGGAAGGTTTCATATGTATTCCATTTTATAATTGCAATCATAGTCATCGTAGTTTGATTCATCCCTAACCCAATGGTGGGAAGTTTTACTTAATGAAATGGTTGGGGATTAAACTTTAATTTATGCTTGTGTAGGAGGCCACTTATCAGTCACTGATGAATAATTATTGATGGTAGAATCTTGAGAGAATTTATTACCATAAGTCGTGAATATTTGGGATATGAAAGGGATTACACTGAAGTGGATTCCCATTTGAGGTTGGGCCTTAGGAAGGAATCCTATGTATCCTAGATATGGAAGGAATATGTTATCTCATAGTTCACTGACCCCATAACCCATTGATGGGATGGGGTGGATGATCCCACTCAGAAACATTATGGTTATCCCTGATGTTTTAGGAATTCTAGAGGCTTATACTTGGATGGATTCCATGTTTGAAAACTCATTATCTATATTCTGATAGATAAAGAGAGATGTAGAATATCAAAGTTCTTTTGGATATTCTTGTAATGAAATTAATGGCCCAGCTAAGTACATGAAATGAATAGGATCTCATGAGCACATAACCTAATAAGGACACTTCCCTTATAATGGGGAATACAAATGAAGGATCCTAGACATGGGTCCACAAGATATAAGTCCATGTGTTTCTTCAAGAAAAAGTTGATTTTTCCTAGGGTATCTACCCAAAATGTCTTGATTGTATACTGTAAATTCCTTGATTACTTTCTAAATATTTCATGATTGTATCCTGGACTTGTCTGGATTGTCCGTTGGACATGTCTAGGGTGTCGATCTGACATTGAACAGACATCCAAGGGTGTCTACCAGACATGTCCCAAATGCTTCATATAATCTAAAATGACATGTACAAGATTCTTGTTGTGGTAAAATTTAAAGTATTCAAGATCATACGCATGGTCAACTAAGAAGTCATGGATTTATATTCAATATCAAGGAGGACATGTCCAGTGTATTTCGTTTGATCAAGGAATACATGTCTTGGGTATTTCACATGATTAAGTAGAAAATGTATAGGGTCTTCTGAATGATCAACTAGCTTATCTAGAATGTTTTCACTTGATCAAAGAGAACATGTACAGTATCTTCAGAATGATTGAAGCAGACATGTATAGGGTCTTTTACATGATCAAATGACTTGTATTTAATGTCTATGCATGATCAAACTAACTTTTCCTCGAGTTATGGCATAAAAATACTGACATGTTAATAGGAAATCACATGACAATTATGATTGGTAAATATTTTTCCACAAGATCAACCTAGCTCGTCCCCAAGCTATCACCTAAGAAATGTGAATTGTCCTCGGGTTGTTGTATGACATTTGTATCATGTCAAGGGACTATAGTATAGAAATGTTGACATGTTGAGTAACTATCTCATGATCAACCTGAGTTATCCAAGGATTTTATTGATCAATTTTACATTTCTAATGTCACCTAAGGATATCGTAATACTAATGAATAAACCTCCTATGGTTTTTATAGTGATGTAATGTAATGTCCATGGGTTCTCTTATATTCCAAGTCATTATAAAAGTTGAATAATGCCTACATGATAGAGTTTCATGAAGATCCATTGTTCATACAATCACATGGCCTCTATGAGGTCTCAATATGGTTTCAATGATCATGCATGGTGTTGAATTTAAAAACTAATTCATGAAAAGAAGAGGGTGTCATGTCCGTTGGTTGTAAATATGTTTGGCATACATAGGGTGCGTACAACTGGGACATGAAAACCCAAGGGATCCATGTGGTCAAGATCGTAGCTTCAAGGATGCATGATCAAAGGCACATGAATCCATCTCATAAATGAGAGAATATATTGGGGGGGTGTACATCGAGGAAGACACATCCTGGTATTAATTCTGATGTTGTAATACATAATATTTGAATGATTTCTTGTTCAAGGCTACATGGGGGATTTACATTATACAATGGTATTTTTTCATGTATGTCTTCATGTAAACATCACATAGAAAGGTTCTCACATGATGTCTAAATCATCATGCGGTAACATGATCCTAGGAGAGTCATACAAGGGAATATTACAATGAATTTCATAGTGGATATCATTATTACCTAGAGAATTACACTAAAGGAAGTGAATTGATCATAGTTTTTTCTTCCCTTATCTGCCTATCCTCGCTATTGCTCCCCCTTCACACATGTTTTTTCTAAGGGGAGCAGAGATCATACTGGTGTAGGAGGCTCGAAGGTACCACCACTATTCTTGGTGGTCATGGCACATGTTCTAGATGAGGCATTAGGGAACATTCATGAAACTCAACACCCAATTTTGATTTTTATTCACAAGATCTTATCCCATTCATATGAAAACCTTCTATATAAAAATAAATAATAATTTCAAAAGGAAGAACTCTTTTAAGTCGCTGTTTCTCATGTGATTCTTCAGTGACATCCACATTGTTGCACATGGTTATCATTATTTCACCACATGTTTTATGGAACTTCTTATGATGACCTAATAATGAGCGTCACATGATCGACTTCACACGATCATGCTTCACATGATCGTGTTCTACTTGGGTGGAAAGTCAAATTTTCAAGGTTTAAGTGTGGTGGACATATAATTCATTTTTCCCCAGTACCATAGACTTCATGCATAGTTGGGATAATCAAGCGACTACATGTTCTCTTCGAGTAATCCATTACTTTTGATGTGATCTATGTAGTATTAGAACTACTTAATATGATCTTCATCACCTTGATCGTGTGATCTTAAAAACCACTTTCTATGTATTCATGTGGTTCATATAAATGCCTTCATGAGATGGCATGCATGTACATCATAGGGATGTTGATCATGGATCATTTCTCTTGGTTTGATCATCAGAGAAGGCCAACATGAAGGATGTCAGAACATTGAGTAAGTTAATTTGTTTTTTATTGAATAATTTCTATCTAGAGTATGATGGGTGAGTGAGAGGTTGAAGGAAACACAAGAGAAAGATCAGATGACTGAGACCAGCTTGATCGAATGATAGTCTTTCTATACATATATTTTTGGAGGAATAGTGCTTGTTCCACGGTAACTATCCCACATTGATTCCTTTCCTGGTATGGATCCATTTTATAATCTATCATGGATCCAATATTCTCTAGAAATGAGTATTGTGGTCCAATCCAAATTATCATCACAAACTTTTTGTGTCATCCCACTGTCCCACTACACAATAGTCCGCTGGTGCGATAATGTCCTTTTTGCATGAATGCTTTCATGCACACCCCCTACCACCTATGCTAGATGGCAAAGTTGGATCCCCAAGAATAGTTGAGGAAACTCCCAAATGACATTAGGTCGAGTTGGATTAGCTAACTTGGAATTTTTGTTTTGGCTTTATCCAAGTATTTTATGAAAAATACATTGATATTTTGTGTGGCCATAAAACTTCTGAGATCTTTAAAGAAAAAGTTCATGGAGAAAAATTATGGATGCCAATAATATTCCTTCCTTATAATTTTACTCATTCGTGAAGAGAATAATATTATTTTGAGGTAAATATTGATCAATTTTTCATA
Organism: Viscum album; assembly: GCA_963277665.1. Lineage (NCBI taxonomy): Eukaryota > Viridiplantae > Streptophyta > Magnoliopsida > Santalales > Viscaceae > Viscum > Viscum album. Next base: position 1,585,362,879 of record OY728129.1, read on the forward strand.
CAGCTTAATGTCTGATGAGATTTGATATTGATCCCTATAATGGTATTTTTCCAAAGTGTGTCCACTGAGGGATTGCAAGAGTTATCAATAAGAGACTGCTGACCATGACTGATTGGATGAATCCATGATAGAAAGTAGCTTTGTCTTGGGGCATGGATACCCTAAAACTAGAATGTGTATATATTCCATGTTGGAACAGGGATTGGGTGAAAAGTAACATGCTTTTGGATCCAAAGTACAGTACTTGGAAATTGGTACATATCCCATGAGAATGAGAATCCGGATGTTTGTAGTTCTTAAATACACCGTTATGCAGATCAAACTCATGCACCAAGAACATAGGATCATGGATTAAGAATACTATGATGAATGTTTTTACATTGATCTAACACTTATGTAGGAAGGGGAATGTCACTATCTTGTGAAAAAACCCTTGGTAGTGATCCATGTTTTGGCGGATATGTAGCATGGCTCATCAATGATACCCATCCTTTGTAGAGTACCAAATAAACCCAAATATATAAATTTGAGTTCTTAACTTACAATAGATTTTTCTTGAGAAATTATCATGAAATCCCACAAACATTAGATTCATAATTGATGTACCAACTATATTTGTTTTTAGATTGCCTAATTTACAAGCATAAGTTGTGTAAGATACACATACTAGAGGAAGAATTCTATAATTTCGACCTATGTTAGTAGACTTATCAAGCATAGATTGATTTTTTATAGATACATGTAATGATTCCTATAATATTTTTACCTCTATTGTTTTATTACCCTGCATTTTGATAAGCTTCATGTGAGGAAATATTATATGGAGGTGACATGGATTTTTCCTAGGCAGCCATCATATGGGTTTTTTTTCTAACAAGTTGGTTTCCTTTTCCATTGTATGAGCTTCCAATATTACCTAATTCACACCAATTTCATGTCTATCGAGAAGATACTTGACTTTTTCCCAAGGATCATTTTTTGGGTTTTCAACCTAGCTAGCAGTACAACAAAACAGTGATTTAGCAGCAGTTTTTTCGCGGCGATTTTTAGAACCGCTGCGAAAACACCACTGCTCTTTTTTTTTAAAAATATTTTTAATTTTTTTGAAAAAAATATCTTCTAAAAACTTTAATTTTTTTAACAGTGGGTTTTTTTCAAAAAACTCCGCGAAATAGCGACGGTTTTTTGAAAACCGCCGCAAAATTTAAGAAAAAAAAATTAAAAACATTTAAAAAATTATTTATTAATTATTAATTATTTATTATTTAAAATCAAATATAGTTTATTATTTATAATTTTATATATTTTTAATGTGTAAATTAATTAATATTTATAATTATTAGTTAATAATATTTTTAAACGGAAAGAAAATCGTAAATAAGTAGAAGAACACACATCGACATCAAATGACCATAAATTCTCATCCAAAGGTCCATTTCAACTCCACAACCAGTCAGAACAAAGATTATAAAATGAGAAAAAACTAAGTGAGATTTAAATCACGTGATAATCAAAGGAAAATAATATATTCAAAATTCAAAAGTCGAAAATCGAACTCGAACTTCAAACGACCATAACTTTTAATCCATGTGCCTGTTTGGGCTCTATCACATATCAAATCGAAGCCTGCAACGAGCTCTATACAACTTAAGTTTGGTACTAACTGTTTGAGTATTGTACCCCTTTTTATTCCACCAGAAAGTCCCAGAAGGCCTCTGAATCATAGGTTTTAGTTGGAGACACTGATTTCTTAAAATTCAAACAGTTATAACTTCTGATCCAAGTGTTTGTTTGGCCTGTAACACATATCATATCGAAGATCATTTCATGATCTTCGATTTGAATGGTTGTGGCACTTAAAAATGAGTATCGGATCATATTTTATGTCCATTTTAGTGTTTCTAGGGGTTTTAGAGGTTCTTAACATTTTATGACTTATTTATTTAATTGTTTATTGGTTTATTTATTTATTTAAATATTATTTATTATTATTTATTTAAATATTATTTATTATTATTTATATATTTATTTAATTATTATGTACACATTAATTATTAATTTATTTTTAATTTATTTATTAATGAATTATTAATTATTTATTATTAGTTTATTATTCATTTTTTATTATTTATTTATTTATTTATTTATTTGTTATTAATTAACCAATTATGATTTTTTAATAATAAATTATTAGTTATTAGTTATTAGTTATTAATCATTTATTATTAGTTTATTATTCATTTATTATTTAATTATTAATTATTATTTTTTATTATTTATTTATTATTAAATTCTTAATTATTAATTAATTATAAATTATTTATTAAATATCAAATATTGAATATTACATATTAAATATTAAAATTAAAATATTAATTATTAATTAAGAATTATTAATTTTATAATTATCAATTATTTCTCATTAGTTATTATTAATTATTAATTATTAATTAGTTATTATTTATTTATCTATTTATTTATGTATTTATTTATTTATTATTGATTATTTATTTAATATTTATTAATTAAATATTAATTACTTATTAATTATTTATTAAATATTGAATATTGAATATTGCATATTAAATATTAAAATTAAAGTATTAATTATTAATTAAGAATTATTCATTTTATAATTATCAATTATTAATTATTTGTTATTATTAATTATTTATTATTAATTATTTATTTATCTATTTATTTAGTTATGTATTTATTTATTTATTCTTTATTCTTTCTTATTTATTATTTATTAATTTATTTTTAATTTATATTTAATTTACTAAATATTAATTTATTATTAGTTTATTATTCATTAATTATTCATTTATTTATTTATTAATTATTCAATATTTATTAGTTATTTATTAATTATTTATTAATAATTTATTAATTATTTATAAAGTATTTATAAATTTTTTAATATAAATTATTAATTCTTAATGATCAATTATTAATTATTAGTTTTTAGTTATTATTTATTATTTACTATTTACTATTTACTATTTATTCTTTATTCTTTATTCTTTATTTATTTATTTATTTATCTATTATTTATTAATTTATTATTAATTTTTATTTATTTATTATAGATTAAATTATTTTTTAATTAATATATTATTTATACATTACTTATATATATATATATATATTATGTTATATATTATATATTATATATTATATATTATATATTATATATTATATATTATATATTATATAATATATATTATGTATTATATATTATGTATTATATATTATCTATTATATAATACATAATACATATTATAAAATATAAAATATATATTATATAATAGATAATATATATTATATATTATATATTATATATTATATATTACATATTAGATATTATATATTATATATTATATATTATATATTATCTATTATCTATTATGTATTATATATTATGTATTATATATTATCTGTTATATATTATATGTTATATATTATGTATTATATATTATATATTATATTATATATTATATATTATATATTATATATTTTTAGTTATTAATTATTGATTATTGATTATTGTTTAATAATTATTGATTAATAATTATATAGTTTGTATCTATTTGTTATGTATTACTTGTTTTTTCAATTAATATATATATATATATATAAGTATATTAAATTTGATTTGTTGACTACATGAAGAGCATGCTGGAGTGGTAAAGATTTCGGAGAATAAGCAAGAGGTAAAGGGTTCAAATCTCACCCAACGCAGAATTTATATATATGGCATGGGCATCTGCATGGGCATCTACATGGGCATGTTCATGGACATAGACTTATGCATGGAGATGGATGAGTAAGGGGTTCAAATCTCACGCACGGACATAAAATTATGCACGAAGATGGATGGGTAAGGGGTTCAAATCTCACCCAATGCAGAATTTATATATATGGCATGGGCATGTGCATGGAGATGGATGGGCATGTGCATGGTAATAAAAATAATAATTAATAAATAATAAATAAATAAATAATTTAAAAATATTAAAACTATTAAAAAATATTAAAAAAATTAAAAATGATTTAGCGACGTTTTAAACTGCCGCTAAAAAACCGCCGCTAATTATTTCCCGATGCACGATTTAGCGGCGGTTTTCCAAAACCATCGTAGAATGATTTCGCAGCGGTTTAAACCGCCGCTAAACAGGGAAAAAACCGCTGCTAAATAAAAATTATGCCGTAGTGTAGAATTATGTCTTTTTCAATTGATTATTTTCAAATCTTGTAAACCAGACCACTAGTGTGTTGTAGTTTAGTGTCTTCTAGCTCAAACATTCTGTTGCTGATATTTAGGATTCTTCTAGCTCCGAAATTATGTGCTATATTTTAGGGAATTTTTTTCAGACCAGATTCCGCTACAGTTGTTGGTCTTTTAGCCCAAACATTATATTACATTAGTTTAGGTTATTCTATCTCTGACCTTTTGTTTCTTTAATTTAAGGCCTTTTAGATCAGACCTTGAGATGCCAAGTAGTATAATAGCTTTCTTCCATGAATTGATTGATGAAATTGAAATGAGGTGGAAATAACAGGGATGACCCAAAACACCCTAAAGTGATGAGTTCCAACATGATGTCACCAAGGCTCATGATGATTGGAGTCTTTTCCTACAAAGAGAATATACCTATGGTCGGTAGGTTATGAATTTATCAGTCATGCAGCGGAAGCCCAAAAAATAGGATTTTAAAAATTTTCATCGATGAACAACAAGAACTCATCAACATCAGTGAATCATTTGCTGGTTTAAGTTGAGGATCTCTCGTGAAGAAGATTACGCAAAAAAATAAAACCATAAAATACTCTATTTATATCTAAAGTCTCACTCAATTTCTGCTCATCTTTGGTGATTTCTAGTTAAAGAATATAAGGATGAATTCCTCTATATTGTTCACATTCAATTTAAAAATATGCGGGAGCACTGATCGATGAAATCCATGTGCTGGCATGGGGTTACGAACACACCTTTGATGCTCCGACAGTAACCACAACGCCTTTCTTCGATGCCTGAGAGAGAGATCAATTCAAGCTCCTAGATCCAGAGCCTCTCTCTCTAGTATGAGGGAGAGAGAATAGGAGATAGAGAGGGGGGATATGAATAGTCCATGGAAAACTTCTGTCCTCCTCTATTTATAGAGTGTTTGAAAAATATCCATAATTGCCTCTTTGGCCCCCAAAAAGTTAACACTCTATACAAATGATATTATGACTACTATACTTTGCCATAAATATCATTTATTATTATAATCGCTTACCTATAATATAATTAATATATTAATTGATAATAATTGAGCCATTAACTCAGCTTGTTTTTCCCACAAATATTAAATGAACATTCAATATTATAATATTCATTCAGAAAATATTTTTCCATGTATTTAATTAAAACATGAAAATAAATTTAATAAATTAATTGAATGCTAATTATTTTTAACATGAATAATATAAATTTATTTTTTACTTTGGTGATTGTATAACATTGGAAAAATCCCAGACCCCAGTGGTGGGGTCCACAATTTCCAATATACCTATTCAACTAAATAGGGACGATTCTTGAATATTCTATTATGTGTGACCATCTCGGAACTTATCTCAATAGCAGTGAATACTATTCCAAGACCAAGAGAAGAATCAAGAAACCCATCATGGCCCCTAAAGAGGTAAGGATTTTCGCAATAGTGATAACCAACCTACAAACACGCATTATGTAAAATAATCTATTTATCTTTAATATCTCATAAAATAGGAAGCACACCCATGTCATCACCCTTTTCTTGCTTTATTATTTGTTGATTTAACAAAATGGATTTACCTTGAACTACCATGGCTATGGATTTATCAAGGTACTACCATCATGATCAAGTCAGGATACCATTACCTTGAGTTGGTTCAAGGCGGTGGCGACCCGTCACTGAGGTTCCGGGTTCAAGTCCTCACAAAGGCAACACACACCATTTGTCAGCGAACCTCTCGTCCCCTCGACTCCGCGGGAACTGGCCCAAGCCCAAGGGTTGGCCACCTTGGGCCTAGCTGGGGACGTGCGGCGCGCAGGTGGGAAAGGGTAAGCTCTATACCTCGTTACCCAAAAACACGTTTTGCCCGCGGGGGCTGGGTTAGTTGGTTCAAGGCGGTGGAGACCCGTCACTGAGGTTACGGGTTCAAGTCCTCACAAAGGCAACGCGCACCATTTTTCAGCGAACCTCTCATCCCCTCGACTCCGCAGGAACTGGCCCAAGACCAAGGGTTGGCCACCTTGGGCCTAGCTGGGGACGTGCGGCGCGTAGGTGGGAAAGGAAAATCCCTATACCTCGTTACCCAACAACACGTTTGCCCGCGGGGGATGGGTGAGTTGGTTTAAGGCGGGTGGCGACCCGTCGCTGAGGTTCCGGGTTCAAGTCCTCACAAAGGCAACGTGCACCATTTGTCAGTGAACCTCTTGTCCCCTCGACTCTACGGGAACTGGCACAAGCCCAAGGGTTGGCCACCTTGGGCCTAACTGGGGACGTGCGGCGCGCAGGTGGGCAAGGCTAAGCCCAATACCTCATTACCCAACAACATGTTTTTCCCGCGGGGGCTGGGTGAGTTGGTTCAAGGAGGTGGTGACCTTTCGCTGAGGTTCTGGGTTCAAGTCCTCACAAAGGCAACACGCACCATTTGTCAGCAAACCTCTCATCCCCTCGACTCCGCGGGAACAGGCCCAAGCCCAAGGGTTGGCCACCTTAGGCCTATCTAGGGACGTGCGGCACACAGGTGGGCAAGGCTAAGCCCTATACCTTTTTACCCAACAACATGTTTCTCCTATGGGGGCTGGGTGAGTTGGTTCAAGGCGGTGGTGACCCGTCACTAAGGTTCCGGGTTCGAGTCCTCACAATGGTAACGCGCACCATTTGTCAGCGAACCTCTCGTCCCCTTAACTCCGCGGAAACTGGCCCAAGCCCAAGGGTTGGCCACCTTGGCCATAGCTGGGGATGTGCGGCGTGTAGGTGGGAAAGGATAAGCCCTATACCTTGTTACCCAACAACACGTTTTCCCACAAGGGGCTGGGTGAGTTGGTTCAAGGTGGTGGAGACCCGTCGCTGAGGTTCCAGGTTTGAGTCCTCACAAAGGAAACGCGCACCATTTGTCAGCGAACCTCTCATCCCCTCGACACCGCAGGAACTGGCCCAATCCCAAGGGTTGGCCACCTTGGTCCTAGCTGGGGACGTGAGGCACGCAGGTGGGCAAGGCTAATCCCTATACCTCGTTACCCAACAACATGTTTTTGCCCGCGGGGGCTGGGTGAGTTGGTTCAAGGTGGTGGTGACCCGTCACTAAGGTTCCGGGTTCGAGTCCTCACAAAGGCAATGCGTACCATTTGTCAGTGAACCTCTCGTCCCATCGACTCCGCGAGAACTGGCCCAAGCCCAAGGTTTGGCCACCTTGGGCCTAGATGGGGACGTGCGGCACACAGGTGGGAAAGGCTAAGCCCTATACCTCGTTACCCAACAACACGTGCCCACGGGGGCTGGGTGAGTTGGTTTATGGCGGTGGCGACCCATCGCTGAGGTTTTGGGTTCGTGTCCTCATAAAGGCAACGCGCACCATTTGTCAGCGAACCTCTCATCCCCTCGACTCCGCATGAACTGGCCCACGCCCAAGGGTTGGCCACCTTGGGCCTAGCTGGGGATGTGCGGTGCACAGGTGGGCAAGGCTAAGCCCTATAACTCATTACCCAACAACACGATCATGCTCGCGGGGGCTGGGTGAGTTGGTTCAAGGTGGTGGCAACCCGTCACTGAGGTTCCGGGTTCGAGTCCTCACAAAGGCAACGCGCACCATTTGTCATCAAACCTCTCATCCCCTCGACTCTGCGGTAACTGGCCCAAGCCCAAGGGCTGGCCACCTTGGGCCTAGCTGGGGATATGCGACGCGCAGGTGGGCAAGGCTAAACCCTATACCTCGTTACCCAAAAACACGTTCTGAATGATTTTGTAGTTAGTAATTAACAGGTACGATGGAGAGTGAGAGGGCGCTGCATATCGCGGGCCAAACGGCGAAAAACCCTAGCTCGGCAGGGATACGTGATGACAGATCTTTCGCAGATGTGGTTTCAGGTTGGGTACCCTCTATTAAATCGAAGATTGAAGAGACGATTTCTTCAAAAAGATTCAAGCATCGAGGCCTTCCTGCTATATCTTTCAAAAACGACGAGGTAAAATCTCTTGCCTCAGATCTTAATTTTCCCTCGTTGGAAAGTTCGTTAAGCATCATCCTTCGCTCCTATTCCTCCGAAGGACCCTTGAAAATATTGGTTTTTCTGATTTTCACATCGGTTTTTTAAACCCGTGGAATGTTCTATTAAGATTCTCCTAAGACTACGATTACTATCGTCTTTGGATGCGTGGTTCATGGAGTTTTGGAAAATCTACTATGAAGGCGTTTAAATGGTCTCCAGATTACGATACTGGTTCATAACCCCCTGTAGTTCCAATTTGGATAGGGTTTCCAGGATTACCGCTTCATCTTTTCAAACAGAAGACACTTTTTTCAATTACTAGTCTTTTTGGAACCCCAATTAGGTTGGACTCTGCTACATTGAACCTGTCAAGACCCTCTGTTTCTAGGATATGCACTGAAATTGATATCTCGAGGGATCTTCCATATTGCTTTTGGATCCATAACGGGGGTAAAGGGTTTTCTCAAGATGTGGTCTTTGAAAATATTCCAAATTATTGTAATAAATGTTTCAGAGTTGTACATCTATTCAATGAATGTGAGAAACAATGGAATCCTCCCCCATCTCAGATTAAATCTCTGTGGGTTGAAAAGGCACCTTTAAAATCAACTGCTAATGCTCATGCAATTCACTGCCCCAAGGAAAAGGGGAAGCTTAACCAAGATGGTTTGGCTGGCCCTTCTAATGTTAGCATTAGTGAAGTAAATCCTGAGGTCATAGATGAAACGAAAATTAAACAATCACCTGAAAATCATATTGATGACTATGTCAATGCTATCATGGATGGTATTGGGCATGAGTCTGCCTGCAAATCGATATCTTCCACTCAGGAGGAAAATTCTTATGTTGGAGTTTCTGCGGGTAATTTGAGTGTTTCCCCACCCCCTACAGTTGACGAACAAAATAATTTGCGGTGATCTTTAGAAGATAAGAATAAAGAGTATGACTTAGACACCAGTGATTCCTCTCATGAGGAGGTAGATCATCCTATACAGGATGAAGAAACTTACTTGAATTAAATGGCCAAAAAAGGTAAAAAGCCTATGGTGGATGCAAATGGTTTCATCAATCTAATTCCGAAAAAGACAAGAAAGCGCATAGATTACTCTCAAATGGAAAGGACCATAGGAACACGCTCTATGGATGTGTCTAAGATAGGTTATTCTCAGAACCCAAAAGACATGAATACTACTGTTCAATCAAATGAAGAGTCTGCTCATCAATATTCTGACAAAGTGAAACAAAAACTCTCTTACATGGAGGGACAAATGGATTTTTCTTTTCAAAACATTCAATAGGGTGAGATTTCAGCAGATAGATATCTCAGTGTGAAGTGATATTACTTCAACCAGAAAATATCACTATCCATGAAATCCTCCTAATGCTATTGTCTTTTCTTCCTTGATTTTTGTTTCTGTCATGGTTTGAAGGACATGTTTTTCTCAGTCATGGCATGATGTTGCTACTTCTTATGATTGAGGTTGTATGGTTGAGGATTGAAGTCCTTGATTGATCTTCCTTTCCTACTGTTTACACGACACTAAGTCCTTGATATTCTAGACCTTCAGCTTGTTCTAGCCTGGAATCTGGTGTTTTTTGATGTTTTTTCTACCTACTTAAAGTGATGGTTTTAAGTCCTCTGATTCTTTCGTTTGTCCAGTTTGTCTTTTGCCTGTCTGATGGAAGTGGCAAGGAATCTATGGAATAAAAGTGGCTTCATGCTTGCTCTGATTGGGTTTTTCTAATCTGGCCCAGAATGCATACTGGTGGATCTGGGATTTAACTTTCTTTTTGTGTTTTATTTTCTATGCTAAAGGCTGGTTTGATGGCTTTGCAAGGGAAGGAGCTCTATATTGAATTTCTGTTTCATTTTTTAACCCATTGTTTCTACTATTCTCTTCATGGTTTATAGCAGTTCAGGCTATCTGCACGGGAGGAAGGATCAGGCTGCTATAGCTTTTCAATAGGATAGATCTCTATTTTTTGGATGGACTGCAGATTTGAAGATCCATCATTGAAAGAACCAATTGAATGTTAACAGATACCTCTTTTTGCTGTTTTTTGCATTACTACACGACCTTCTACTGGATGATGACTTTGTGCTGCTAGTTTCACCTTTGCCCTCACTACGGTTTAGCAGTGTGAGAGAAGTATCTCATGTTGATAAAGAAGCAACATTGAGCAGCACTCCGGCTGTCCAACTTCAACCAAATAAGAACTTAATGAGAAGAAGTCTCAATGCTTACAAAACCCCAACACCCAAAAATCATACATCTACTATGTCCATTCAGTATGATGTATCTAGACCATAGGACCTTTGTTTAATAATAATATCATAGTATCTTAAGATTCACATTATAGCTTGGGATCTTCTATAACCTTTTGATACAATAATTAATCTATGGACATTACTATTAAATAGTGGACATGGAAATATATACACTATAATCGTAAGTAAACATCATGTATATCTAACTTGTATACACGATATGGTAATCAAAATTACTTCATAGTTGGGTCTAGGGATCCCACTATTACAACACACCCACTTTCACTAGAGACAACTTGCAAACCAAACTTGTTATCTCTCACATGATGAAAATCATGCTTATGCTGAGTCACAACATTAGCTATTGGGCCTTCCATGATTCCTCCACATAAAAATTCTGATATCTACGACCTCATATCCTTAAGTAAAACTTCTCATGAGATGGTATCACCGAGTATATCATTTTTTCCACAATCATAACATGACATCTTGGCTAGTAAGAATTACATAATTTACATAATGATAATGATTTTCTTACTAGGTGTGATTCCAAGAACTAGAATTTTTTTTATATAATAACTACTTCTTAGCTAGTTCAGAAGTTGTAACGTAATTGGTATTTCATAGGTATGGCTTCCACATGATTATATAATCTTTACTCGCTCATCACCTTATCCTAACTATGATACCAGATCACATGGATCTATGGAAGACTATTTTGTGTCCCCTTAAGACTAGTATCATTTCTTCTACACTTACCAGGTATATATATTTTTTACATTATAAACTACAATTAGATAGTTCTGACTACATCACTTACAGTGCTCCTGGACATAACTAATATTTTCCTACTAAAAAGTATATCTTGGAAATATTAATTATTATATATATCCTTGCATGTGTGATTAATCCATCACATGAGTGTATGGATTTAACTAATCATGTTAATCTCCTCCCATGTGTGGGCATGTCAACCTGGAGATATATTTTCCTTTTGACATTGGTAACAATTCCTCCATTGAATTATTCCAACTGATATTTTTCAATACCATGTCACTATTGGTACGATTGACTAGTTCTAAGAAACCTTTAGATCCACCACAGCAGATCTTGTTCTCTAGAACTTAGTTTGATACTTTTAGTCAATCACAGAGGAATAAATTTCATCTTGGTATTAACTAACATGAAAACCAATATGATTTACATATGTTACATAACATGTTTTACTTGGAAAATCATGTTGCTCACACTAACCTTAGGTAGACACATGGAAAAAAATTACTGAAAATGTATATTCTATGATTCTTTCGTTTACTACAATCCTAAACTGGATATCAGTAACTTGAAACCATTATTAGCATTTTGTGAGGAGAAAATCCCTTTCTTTTTGTGTCGTATAGACACCTTCCATGATTGGTGGTCATTACACATAATTCTCAATATAGTATGATCATAGAAAGTAGATATGATAAGTAAAATTTTAATTGATTTAGGCATACAGACATGGCCTAACTAATTGATCCTTATTGGTACTACACCTATACCGTCCATGTATCATCTCACCTGAGTACCCACTGAAGTATTCGAAATAATAATCCCCTTTTCACTTTGATACATAGAATCCATTATTGAATTTTAATTGGCCTTGTCAATTTCAGCTAATTTCAATACACTTCTTATATGAAATATTATTCAAAATATATAATAAATCACCAACTATGATGAATACGAAAACCATCACCTTGGTTTTATCCTCCCTATGTAGTATGAGTCTCTGAAATATACTCTATTCCACATGCGATTGTAGAACAAGTTCCTATGGAAACTATATGTTCATCTCTAGAATTGACTGAAACCAAGTCCTTATGTCTCCCAATAACTCTAAAGAGATGTAAAGCCTTATAGAAATGTAGTCAATCACATGACTAAAAATTTTCAATCATAGGGATTTATGTAATATCTTTAGAAACTGTTAGGTAACGTATGATAGATTGGCATTTTGTTTGTACTTTATGCAAGTTTGTTTATATGCTAACAAACGCTTTGCATCTAAACACATATCCTATGACATAGTAGATTTTTATAATACTATGACTTGTATGATATCCATTTTTCATTTTTAGTTGGCATGTTAGTGGTGGGATTTCGTCATTATTTTCAAAGCATGTCATAAGATATAATGGAAGTTTCATCAAGTTGCAACATCAATACTACTTACATCATAACTCTGATGTATAAAATGTGCGTTTATGAATTACTCCATAATACATTTTGTTGATCAATGATGATATGTAAGTCTTAATCATCGATCCTACACATTAACATCAATTTCTTGATATAGATAAAGTAATGTACAATTATGAATTACTCCATATTACATTATCATGATCAACGAATGCTTGGTTAAGATATTCTTCGGTATGCTGACCTAAAGAAACACATATCTTCTGACCTTGAATATACATCATTTTACCATTCCTTAATAACTTAAAGGATTATAAAGATGTATATTTACCACTATATTACCCTTAGAATAGTTCATGCTCACTTTGAACTAATTCAAATAGCCTTGTGGCTTACCTTTATTCTTAAAGGTTCTTTTTCCCAAAACTAAGTGTATATGTTGATAATACCAATGGTGTTCAGCTATAGCGATCCTAAATACCAAACTAGACATATCCTTGATGTATACTTCATGTTTTTCTTGACAAAGATTTATCTTTCCACAACTGGGTAAATTAAGTCTTACATATTTTATTCACCAAGATATTGACTATGATTCAAGTACCAATGAACTATTACTTGATTACTCCTCACCACAAAAAAAAATCATTCTAGAACCTGGAATAATGTATCCTTGTGTCAAAAATACACATGAGAAAAATGTTTTGGTTATACTCAATGAAATTTCAACTTGAATCATTAACTTGGTAATTTGAAGTCGTGTACTTATCACCGCTAATATAAGAGTCACCTTTTCTCAGCTTCTTGGATAATATACATGACTTCTAGTAACATTTTTATACTCTATTGGTAATTATATTTCGATAGACATAGGTGGTAGACATATAGTATGAAATACCCAAGAAGTAAAGCTAAAACATTACATTTTACTTTGATGAATAAAGATGAAGAAGAAGCGGTAACATGTTTCAATAATTAATTTAATTTCATTTAAACATCCATTGTTCAATTTTTTGATATAAAAAGAAAATAACCTCTGTTAATAAATCTTTCATTAAAGGAAGTTTCAAATGTTCTTTTGGCATTACTTTCCCATAGACTTTTTGCCTCTCCTTTAAATTTTTTACCATAAGAATTAAATATTAATCTCTCTTTTATATTCTTATTTACATGGGGATCCTTACCTAAATAGGTAATGGAGAGATTAATAAATAAAAGTTCATTTTATAACTTAAAATGAGACTTGAGTAAATAAGTGAAAATGATATAAGAAAGGGATACATTGAAAGATCATGATCCATCTTTCAATTTACACATGCCTATGTAAGAATCAACTTATTAATTTCTTTCTTCACATTCTGCTCACAGACTTCTTAGAGATGACACTACATGTTATATCATCCATGTCCTGATGTAGCAACCACAAAAACCATTGGATTTTTTAATAAAAATAATGAAATAACCATCATATGCTCTATATATGAGTCTCCTATAAGCAATTTCTCAACCTCGCTTCTTAAGATGACTTAATATCTATTCGGGACACTTGAACCCTGAGTTTCCTATATCATAGTACTATGTGAAAGCACCCATACTATTCTTGGATACACATGAAAATGTAGACATTTAATTTGTCCATTGTTTATTGCAATTTATATTGTGGTATTATTTTCCATTTTTCTATAAAATAAATTTTATTATACTAGTACTTTTTATCTGATTACCATTTTTAACATTTTGATTAATTAATTAATTAAATCACTAAATGTCTACCACTATTTTATCAAATTCTAGGAACCTTGTGTGCTAGAATTGGAATACTTTATTACTTGAGTATTCTCGTGGAAATGATAGCTGAACCTCCCCTCATAGTCTACAAGTTATGGCTATGCCACTACTTGGAGGGTTCAAGGTGGGATTTTGGCTGGCCAACCACGTTAACTCATGGTTCTTTGATCAGTTGAGTGAAGTCCCATATTCTTAAATCATTCATTGATTTACTCAACAATTGACTCTAAAATGATAGCAAGTTTGATATGGAAAATCCTTACTACCACTTTAGTTAAGTCAACACACCACTCTTATAAGAACTCCTCAGTATTAAGAGGCACCCTCATCTATGGCACGACCGTAACCCCAAACATCTGGATTTGTCCAAATTTGAATGATCGAAGGTGGTTTAGACATAAAATTTCTTTGAGGGTTTCTGTGTTATAAATGAGGAGAAAGAAATCATTTTCTATCTTATGATAATATACTATTTTATTACACTCACAATTGACCATGATATTAATAGAAAAATTCACCGCATCACATGTTCAATTTATTTTTTCATGCTTGTTTATTATTATTCTATGTGTTCATGTGTTAACTACACATACACAAAAATAATAAACCATGAAAAAAATAAAATGGCGACCTGATCATGAGAAAATTCTAACGGTTGATACATTGAGTGAATAATGAATCAACATATACCCTAGGGGATATACCTCTAGTCATGTCGTTTGCATCTCAAATTACAGCACCCCCCCCCCCGAATGCATCAAGCTCCCATCTAGTGTGTCACTATAACATGGAATGAAGTGCTTCTCTACTCGCCTCATTATTATACAAAGGTACTTTCTTACAGGTGTGGGGAACTAGGAGTATAAAATAAAACTCTGTAGATGGACATATAGACCCTTATACAAATAATGACTCAGACGATGAATAAATCTCCATGGAATAAAATTAATTATTACAAGACCATGCAATAATTAAATAAATTAATTAAATAAAACATGAGACATACAATGGTCAGTCCATGGATCATATGAGACTAATACTCATGAAACATGCATATAAAAAATTTAATGAAAATTGAAAAATTAAACATTCAATAAAAATAATTGAGGGGATTTTATTGAATTAAAAATTCACTCATATTTTTAATTCAATATATACGTCTTTTGGTCCCATTAATTAATTTAACTTTAAACCCAAAAATAGAATTAATTTTTTTCGTAATTAATTAAATTTATATTAAAACCAAAAATTAATATTTAATTAATTGAATTTTCTGCCAAAATTAAATTAATTAATTTTTTATTATATTAAAATTATCTAAGCCCAGAAAACTCCAAGTAGAGATTGTGCGGGTCAAAATGAACCTGCGCAGGCCCTTTTGGGTCTGTGAAGACCCCATGTAGGGGAAATTTGGGACAGGAGGGCCCGCCCAGACTCATTTTGGGTTGGGAAGACCTTTTGATGATAGTTTTAGGGCATTTCTTGTCTGTGTAGTAGTTACTAGGGAGTACCTCTCGGGAATGGAGAACCACGGTTGGCACCACTGGCAGCGGGTGTGTCCACCAGAGTTAGATCTATCTGTATCTGGTATAGTAGGTGCACAATGGCTATCTAAAGGGGTCACAACTATAGTAGGAGCCTGAACTGTGGTGGGATTCAGAGGTGCGTTGTCACTGTGGACAAGCCATTAGTGAGGGGAGGCACGACTTGAAGGAGAATAGATAGACATGATATGGGGTGTCAGATTTAGCCGGATAAGGTCCATAAAGGGTGGTTTGAAGGGCTCCCATGGTGGTCAATGGCCTGAAGAGAGGAGTAAGAGGAGTTGTATATGTGGAACTGGGCCACCGAGGAGCACAAGAGGAGTTGGTGCCACGATGGGGCTTACGACGAAGGAGGATCCAGGTCTGTCTTTGTGAGGTGTGCCCATAGATATGGAATGTGGGTAAGGTATGGAAGCTTGGTTCAAGATCTATTAGATAGGAGCTCAATGGGGTAATGAAAGAGTGGTGATGTGGCTAGCTGCCATCCAGGGTGCAGTTCTAGGCGATTCTCGTGGTGGTTTTGTAGGGCAGAGGTCGGGACGACTGGGGACTACTCGAGGAGAGCTCATTCGTAGTGGCAGACATCCTAAGTGAGCCGGCATGGGGATTATACCAAGTGGGGACCAGAGGGTCCCCTAATTAATTTTTTTTCCTTAAACACTTGTAGTCTATGTTGAATTCCACAACCGAGGGAACCTTTTTTTAACTTTTGACTAAACCAGTGGCTATCACCCTATTGTTTATGTTGACCTGAATCCCCCTAGCCGCCCTTTGTTTTAATTATTGAAATTAGTCATGATTCCAAATTTCAAAAAACCTATTAATTTAGGCTTACAAAATAATAATATAATAATAAAATTATTGATTCTATAAAAAAAACTGTTTCGTTTTATCAGAACTCCGGTCAGCGATTAGGTTCGCTGGAAAATTTCAATTTAATACCAGTAAAGTAGAGTTTTTATCAATCCATATTAAAAACATTGGATGGTTGTAACGTGGCAATTCGATATTGGATTTACATACCATTTATGGAATTGGGATCGTAAAGACGTCCTCTTCAGAGTTTAATTCAAATTTATTTTTTCTATTAACTTAAACTTTTCAAACATCCATCTGATACCAATTGAAGGTACCAGACACACAGAGGAAGCCCCATAAATGGGATTTTAATTTTTTTTTTCACTGGAAGATAACATGAACTCATCAATGTTGGTGAATCATTGCCTAGTTTAAGTCAAGGATCTCGCATGAAGAAGATTCAACACAAAATTAAAACCATAAAATACCTTTTTTAGATCTGAAGTTGCGCTCAACATTTGCTCATAGTTGGAAATCACTACTCAAATAATTTAAATCCAAATTCCTCTATATTTTCCACACATAGTTCAAAATATGTGGTAGTGTCGATCGTCAAAATCTAGGTTCTAGTTAAGAGTTTTGATGATGGCTTCGACACTCTAAATATCACCTTATCGCCTTGATTGTGATTCCTGAGGGAGATCTCAATCTGAGATCCTATAGAGAGAGACTCTCTCTCTAGGATTAAGGAGAGATAAGAGGATAGAAAGAGGCTATAAATAGTCTATGGTGAACTCTTCTACTCCTCTATTTATAGCGTGTTAGAAAAATATCTGTAATTTACTATCTGGATCGTGAAAAATTAACACTATTCAAATGATATTATGACTACTATAATGAGATATAAATATCATTTATTATTATTATCACTTACATGTAGTATAATAAATATATTACATGATAGTAATTGAGATATTAACTCAGGACATTTTTTCTGAAAATATTAAATGAACATTGAATATTTTAATATTCATCCAAATAATATTTTCCATGTATTTACATAAAACATGTAAATACATTTAATAAATATATTAAATACTAATTATTCTTAACTTAAATAGTATGAATTTATTTATTACTTTTCTGATTGTATCTCCTTTGAAAAATCCCATACTGTAATGGTGGGGAACACCATGTACAATATACTCATTCAACTAAATAGGGTATATTCTTGAATATTCTATTATGTGTGAGCCTCTAGGACCTTATCTCGATAGAACTGAACACTATTCACAGACCAATAGTGGGATCTAGATACCCATCATGACCCCTAAAGAGATAAGGATTGTCACAATAGCGAAAACTAATCTAGGAACACGCACTGTGTAATTTAATATTTTTGTCTTTAATATCTCATAAAGTAGGGAGCACACCCATTTCATCACCCTTTTATTTATTTATTATTTATTGATATAAATGGATGGATTTACCTCAGACTACCATGGACATGTATTTATCATTGTACTACCATCCTGATCAACATGGATCAAGATATATAACTTCCTTAACCTCGAAACAAAAAAAACATTTATTGACCATTCAACCAATGCCATGACACTAATGATACACATAAAAAAACTACCTCACCATGATTTCAATATCATGATTTTCACCTTGCATCAAAGTACATGATCAATTGGCCCATATTGGAAATGATCTCAAGTTAAGAGACCATTACACATGTCCATAGATAGGAACATCCAATGACACCCAAAATACATGGTGTTCCAATTGGAGGGGTTTTCCCCATTATCTCACTAATAGAGATCACCAAGTGAGAACTTCATGGGAAGAAGTCTCAATGATTATGAACATCCAACACCTGATAGTCATACATCCACTGTGTCCATCGGGTAAGATGTATCTTGACCATATGACCTTTGTTTAAAAATTATATCATAATATATAGAGGTATTCATTATGGCCAGGGATCTGCTATAACCATTTGATACGACAAATAATCTATAGACATTACCATTACATAGTGGATACATAAATATCTACACTATAATGGTAAGTAAACATCATGTATATCTAACTTGTATATAAGATATTCTAATAAAAATTATTGCATAGTTGGGTCTAGGGAAACCAATATTACAACACTTGCACTTTACCTAGATACAACAGGATAACAAAACTTGTTATCTCCCACATGAAAAAAATCATGTTAATGTTGAGTCACAATATTAGCTGTTGGGCCTACCATGATTCCACCGGGTGACAATTCTGTTATCTACGACCTCATCTCCTTGAGTAAAACTTCTCAAGAGATGGTATCCCTGAGTATATACCTTTTTTCCACTATCATAACTTAATATCTTGGCTTCTAATAATATCATAATTTACATTATGAAAATGGTTTTCTTACTAGGTGTGATTCTCAGAACTAGAACAAAACATTTCATATAAAACTGATTCTTAGCTACTTCAGAAGTTGTAGCATACTTGGTATTTCATAGGTATGGTAACCACTGGCTTATATAATCTTGACTCACTCATCACCTTAGCATAATTTAAATACTATATCTCATGTATATAAGTAAGAATAAATTGTGTCCCCTTCAAACTAGTATCATTTCTTCTCCAATTACCAGGTACATATCTTTTGTACTCTCCAAAGTACAATCAGATAGTTATGACTGCTTGAATTGCAGTTCTCATGGACATAAATGATATTTTCCAACCATAAAGTATATCTTGGAAATATTAATTCTTTTACATATCATGGAAAACATTATTAATCCATCACATGAGTGTATGGATTTAACTCACCATGTTAATATTATTCCATGTGCTTACATGTCAACCTAGAGATATATTTTCCATGTGATATTGGTAACAATTCCTATATTGAATCATTCCAAATTGTATTTTTTAAAACCATGTCATTATTAGTACAATTTCATATGTCCAATAAACATTTAGATCCACCTCAGTAGATCCTATTCCCTATAACCTAGGTTTATACTTTAAGTCAATCAGTGGAGAATAAATTTCATCCTAGTATTAATTAACTTTAGGACCAATCTTTTTTCCATATGTTTCAGAACATATTTTTCTTCATAAACTATGGAGCTCCCACAAACCTCTAGTAGACACCTGGAAAAAATTTAATGAAAATGTATATTCTATGATCCAATCACTTAATCATAAACTAGATATCAATTACTTGAAACCATTATTATCATTTTGTGATGTGACCATCCCTTTATGGTTGCATTGTATAGACACCTTCAATGATTTTTGATCATTAAACCTAATGATCAATACAATATGATAATATACGGTAGATATGACAAGTAAAATTCTAATGGATTTAGGTATACCAACTTGGTCTAACAAATCAAGACTTACCGGTAATACGCCTGTACCATCCATGTATCATCTCACTAGAATACCCACCGAATTATTCAAAATAATAATCCCCATTTCACTTTGATAAATGTAATACATTATTTAATTTTAACTGTTATTTTCAATTTTATCTAATTTCCATACACTTCTTGTAGGAAATATTATCTGCAATGAATAATAGATCATGGTCGCATAGCGATTCACTATTCAATTCCACCTTTCCACAACTGTTTTAAACTAGTTTTGTAATGAATATTCCAAATATAATAATAAATTTAAATTCATGTTTTATTTAAAAAATTAATTTTTATCACTATTAAAAAGGGTAATTATAATTTTTTGATATTTTTATTGAAGGTGGAAGTGATTTGGAGGCCTAGAGATCATCTAGAAGAAAAATGTGCCAAACTGCATGGCATCCTATGGACATGTCCATTGTTTTGAACATTACAAGAATTACATGAATTATAATGGGATGAAACATAGTTTTCCTCTCCAAAAAATCAATGGATACAACTATTATTGAGTAAATTAATCCTTATAAAACCATTTGGTGTCCCATCCGAACCATTCTGTCCAAGAGACAGAATCTGCCCGAATTCAAAAGTTTGTTTCTTTCTTTTGACCATATCTCCCATTACAGTTGTCTAATGACCTCAAAATTTGACAAGGATACATTAAATAGACTGGCCAACAACTCTTATATTTTTTCCATGTCATGATATGGGTTTCTACTACTCCAAAACCGAGACACAATTTGTTTATAAAAACAGGGTTCCCAAAACCATGTCCCATTTTGGCTATAAAAAGGCACCATGGGAACCTCATTTTTAAGTTCGGCCAAGAAGTGGAGTGATTAAAATTTGGAGTTATATAGTATTCCTATTCTCATCCTAGAATTTTTGGAAGCTTCTATCCTCATAGGGGGATCAATAATGAAGAAGGAGTTCCACCCGAGATTTCCTCCCGATGTCGAGCTAAACGGTGGACGATCATTTCAAGGGAGATACACACACTTGGGAGGGAGTTATAACACTTGTTATTCTACTGGTTTTTCATAATTTTTGTGCTAAATATTTCACTTATTTCTTATCTTGACATTATTATCCTCTTATTTCATTTATATTGTTATAATTAAGTGAAATGCTTTTTATTTCCACACCGATTGGGTTGAAATTTAAAGTGAGAATCTTGGGTTATTCCAATTGGACAAGACAAGAGTCTTATTTATCTCACACATATATAAGATTTTAGTATACTTTTGTAGACTTTATTCTCTATTGTTTATACCCAAACCATGACAACACGATTTTTGTGTCAAGGGGTGGTTCTTTGAGCATCATTTAAGAGGTAAGAGGGAAGTTGAGATCTTGACAACCCTTAACCAAAGGATTCCATTAAACCATGTGCAGTTTTCAGAATGATGAACTCACCAAGATGAGTAGTGAAATTGAAATGATCTCATTATCTCATAATTATAAAACCCCACTTTTATTTATCAACTATTTAACTCTTTAAATCAAGTCATTTTATTTACACTGTTTTAAAACCACCCCTATTTTAGTACTTATTATTAAAAACGCACACTCTAAACCCACCAGCGCTCCTTGAGAGATGACCTAGGGTCTACCCTAGAATAAAAATAAACCTTAAAATCATAATCAATTTGACATTTCATGTCATCACATTCAAATTTTGGTGCTTTTTCTGGGGAGCGCTTTGGTTTTCAGTGCATGTTGTTTATAATATTTTTTGTGAATTTTGTGAATATTTTTTTTATCTTATAACTTTACCTATATTTTTGTGTTCTTATTTATTTCTTGTGTATGTTTTGTGCATGATGTGTTCTAATCCAATAGATTTACCACCTTTCAAACCTGAACTGGAGAGGATATTACGTCAGTGACCCCGAGATGCACAAGAGAACCCTTTGAAGGAGGAAACACAAGACATCAACACTCTTCTTGATCCTTCATCTTCTTCTTCAAGAACCAAGATCAAAACTGAAATAAACTTGCATAAAATGGCTGAATATAGTTGTAAATGTAAATAAATAACCTCACCTAATGTTGATATCCAACCCACATACATTCAAACGCAAGGCGAGGCACCGAATTTTGAACTAAAATCTAGTCTAATTCATTTATTACCAAGATTCCATGGACTCGCTGGAGATGATACACAGAAGAATTTAAAATATTTTCATACTATTTTTTCAACATTAAAAATTTCTAATGTGGATTAAAAACAAGTAAATATTAGAGAATTACCCTTTTCTTTATAATATACAAAAAAATATAGGTTATATTATGTTAATTCCCCAATAAGAGGTTGGGCTGTCTTGAAACAACTTTTTCTTGAAAAATATTTCCCAGCCTCTCGAACTACAACTATAAGGAAAAAAGTTTGTTGGATAATACAATATCAATGGGAAACACTTCATGAATATTTGTAAAGGTTTAAAATATTTATTTCAAGTTTTCCACACCACCAAATAAGTGACCAACATTTAATACAATATTTTTATGAAGGTTTAATTCCTATTGATAGAAACATGATTGATGCTGCTACAGGTGGTGAACTGGTAGATAAGACCTCAATTGATGCAAGGACCTTAATTGATATCATGTCACAAAATACTCAACAATTTGGTTCAAGGTCTAATGTACCCATTTAAGGTGTCCATGAGGTGCAAAGTACTGAATTCGAGAAGAAGGTGGACATTAAGTTTGAGTAGGTAAGTACCCTTCTACGACAAATTGATCTCTCCCAAGGGAAATCTCAATCTTCTCCTCCCATCCATTGTGGAATATGATCTTCTAACACCCATTATTATGACCAATTCCCCCAATTGAGAGAAAATTCTGAGAGTTGTGAGGCAATCTTCCCATGACACCCCTATAACCAACCCTTAAGGCAAGAACCATACTATCCATCCAACAATGGGTGGAAATAAAACCAAGGTTATAGGCAAGGGGTATTCAAACTGGCCTCATAAACCATGGAACCAACATGGTCAAATTAGTCATCAACCACCACCACCTATAAATCCTCAACCTCCCCAAAGGCATTTCTAACTACCCCTCCCAAAACCGAGCCTAGCCTAGAAGATATGATTAAACAAATGGCTGCCAACAATCTCCAATTCCAAAAAAACCACCCAAGCTACCATACAAGACCTCAAACCCCAATTAGGACAACTAGCTAACTTGGTGGGGGGATTCAAAGTCATGGGTCGGGTAGACTTCCCTCTCAACCAGTAGTTAACCCTAGGGATAAAAGAAATGTTATTTCCATCACCCTTAGGAGTGGAACAAAACTTAAAAACCAAATGAATCCTCCATTAGAGTCATCCCCTCCTGAGGAAACCACCATACCAACCACTGCTAAAAATTTTCCAAGAAAAGAAAATCCCTGTCTTGAGAAGAAAATTCCACAAAAGGCCACCCAACCAAGAAAACAAAAGGAAACTAAACTTGAAAAGGAAATATTGGAAACTTTCAAAAAAGTTCTAGTTAACATTCCTTTGATTGATGTCGGGAAGAAAATTCCATGATATGAAAAGTTTTTAAAGGAGATGGGTACACATCAAAGGAGACTTCGTGGTGATGAGAAGGTAATCATGGGTTGGAATGTATCAATATTGATAGAACCATCACTTCCTAACAAATGCAATGATCTCAGAACTTTCTTTATTCCTTGTACCATAGGGAAGTATTAATTTTACAATGTTATGATTAATTTAGGTGCTTCTACAAATATGATTCCTCACTCCATTTATTATTCATTGTAGGTTGGAGAATTGAAGACAACTGGGATAGTTGTTCAGTTAGAAAATCAGAGTACAACACACCCTTCTGGTGTGTTAGAGGATGTTCTTGTGAGGGTTCAAAATTTAATTTTTCGTACTAATTTTTATGTTCTTAAAATGGAAGATGATAGGATGAATGGACACGACCCAATTATATTGCAGAGACCATTCTTGAAAGCTTCCAAAACCATAATTAATGTCCATAATGGTACATTATCTATTGAATTTGGTGGTGACATAGTCTATTTCAACATCATGGATGACATGAATCACCCCTTAGAAGAACATTCCTCTCTCTTAGTAAATTCAGTTAATGTACTCCTTTCCCCAAAAAACACTTCATTCCATTTCCCTGATCCCCTTTCTGAGTTTTCATCCTTGATTGAAATTCTTTTTAATGAATCATGCATTGATTTTTGTATTGTTCTAGAAAAAGTTCATGCATGTTTATTAATTGATGATTTCTTGAACATTGAGGATCCAATGACCATCGATGATACTGCTAAGCTTGTAAAAGTTCATTACTCATCTGAGGATGACAACATTGAGCGGTTAGATGAGATCAATGACCTCTAACATTCACACACACTCCCATCAATCCAAAATCCACCTGAATTGGAACTAAAACAACTACCTCAAGATTTAAAATATCTGTATCATTATAATGGAAACAATTTTCTAGTCATCATTGCTAGTTCACTCCCTCCTAATCAAGAATTGAGACTACTTGAAATTTTGAGGGAGTATAAACAATATTTGGGATGGACACTTGCTGACATTCCGGAAATTATCCCATCAATTTATAGACATAATATTTTATTAAATGATGAGGCTAAACCAGTGAGGCGGGCACAACGTCGAATAAAACCAAACCTCCTAGAAGTTTTGAAAAAGGAAGTGACAAAATTATTGGCTGTTTGAATCATTTACCCCATCTCTGACAGCCAATGGTTCAGTCCCGTTCAACTAGTTCCTAAAAAAACTAGCCTTAAAGTAATCAAAAATGGAAATAATTAATTGGTTCCAACTCGTGTGTAGAATATTTGTAGGGTCTGTATAGTCTGTCGCCGACTATACCAAAACACTGGGAAAGACCATTTCCCTTTGCCATTCATTGACCAAATTATAGAGAGGCTAGCGGGTAAGTCCCACTATTATTTCCTTAATGGGAATTCTAGATACTTTCATACCCATATTTCCCCCGAGGATCAGGAAAAGACAACCTTCACTTGCCCCTTTGGCACATTTTCATATAGAAGTATTCCATTTGGTCTGTGTAATGCTCCAGGTACTTTATAGTGATGCATGGTTAGTATTTTTTCAGATTACCTGGAGAATTTCATGGAATTACTCATGGATGATTTCACTATTTATGGATCTTCATTTGATGAATGTTTGAGTAGTATTTCCTCAGTTCTACGTCACTGTATTGAAAATAATATCATATTAAATTATGAGAATTGTCATTTCATGGTGAGACAAGGTATAGTTTTGGGACATGTCATATCTGGGGATGGTATCCAAGTAGATAAATCAAAAGTGGATGTCATTTATTCCCTACCATTCCCCAAAAATGTACGGGATGTGTGGTCTTTCCTATGTCAAGCTAGATTTTACCATCATTTCATTCACGACTTTGGTAATATTTCACTCCCCCTATATCAGTTACTCCAAAAAGAAAAAGAATTTTTTTATAAAGAATGTGAGGGAACTTTTAATAAGTTAAAATGGAGTCTCATATCACCCCCGGTAATCCAACCAAATCAGTGGGATTTACCATTTCAGATCATGTGTGACGCCTCTAACTATGCAGTTGGGGCAGTCTTGTCATAAAGGGTCGATCGAGCTCCATATGTCATTGCCTATTCCTCATGTACTTTGGACCCTGCCCAAGAAAACTACACCACAACTGAAAAATAATTCCTTTCCATTGTGTTTTCCTTGGATAAATTCCAGTTGTATCTTTTAGGGTCCAAATTTATTGTGTTCTTAGACCATGCAGCCCTCCGATATCTCCTTAAGAAATTGGAAGCCAAAACACATCTCATTTGATTGATTCTCCTCCTTTAAGAATTAAATCTAGAAATTAGAGAAAAAAAGGAGTAGAGAATGTGGTGGCAGACTATATCAGTAGGATTCCTCCATCCTCGGGCATTGAATCATCCCCCAATATTCCTATAAACAACATGTTTCTTGATGAGCAATTGTACCGAGTGAAAGATGTTATTCCTTGTTATTCTAAAATTGTAAATCATTTGGTATCATCTTGTATTCCTACTGATTTCAATAAAAACCAAGCCAGCCGTCTAAAACATGAGTCTTGTTGGTACATTTGGGATGTCCCCTACCTCAAGCACACATGTAGTGATCAAGTCCTTAGGCGTTGTGTCCCCAATAGCAAGTTTCAGTCTGTCCTTATATTCTTCCACACTCTTTCTTGTGGGGGCCACTTTGGTCCCCAACTGATTTCTCTGAAAATCCTTAATTGTGGTCTATTTTGGCCAACAATTTTTCGGGATGCCGAAGATTTTTGTAAATCTTGTCCTCATTTTCAAAGAATGTGTAATTTTATAAAAGAAATGAAATTCCAAAACAACCATTTCTCTATTCATGACATTTTTTATGTTTGGGGTATAGACATTATGGGGCCATTTCCAAATTCCTTTGGCAACTTATACATTTTTTTGGTAGTTGATTACGTGGAAAAATGGGTGGAGTCACGAGATACAAGGACTAATGATTCTAATGTAGTTGTAGAATTTTTGAGAACCCAAATATTCTATAGGTTTGGCTTACCTAGGTTCATCATCAGTGACCAGGGTTATCATTTCTACAACTGTACAATGTAGTCACTTTTGCATCGGTATGTGGTCGGTCATCTAGTGTCTACTGCTTATCACTCATAGACCAATGGTCAAGTTGAGGTGTCAAATAGAGAGGTAAAATACATTCTTGAAAAAATGGTTCAAACCAATAGAAAATATTGAAGTCTTTGACTTGATGATTCATTATGGGCATACTGTACTGCTTTCAAAACTCTCATTGGCATGTCACCATATCGATTAGTGTTTGTAAATAGTTTTCACCTACCTGTTGAGATTGAGCATCGGGCCTATTGGACCATCAAACAATGCAATTATAATCTTTTTGGTGCAGGTGATCAAAGGAAGTTGTAGATTCAAGAGTTGGAGGAAATGAGAACATATGAATTTGAGAACTTTATGATTTATAAGGAGAGAACCAACGCTTCCCACGACCATATTATCCTTCATTTCTAGTTCCACATTAGGTAAAAGGACATCCTATACAATTCAAGGCTGAATTTTTATCCAGGAAAGCTTTGTTCCCATTGGTTTGGACCATACATTGTTACTAACATCTCTCTATTCGGTGTTTTCCAGATTCAAAATGAAGAAACCAAGCAATCCTGCATTGTCATTGGGCAGTGGCTAAAGCACTTCCACGAATCCATTTTGGAGTCCCCGGTGGAGGCACTACATGTTCAAGAAGAAATATATGAATGAAACTCACCATGTTTTATCTTTCCTTACCACATTCTCTTCTATTATAGTGAGGAAATTGCACACTTTAGGTGTGGGGGATTGGTACATTCCTGGATTAGTTAGGAATTTTCATCTTCTTTTTTTCTTTATTCTCCTTTTCGCCTTCTTTATGGTATTTTAACTTTTCCCTGTCTTGTTGAGTTCATTAGTATTTTCATCGTCTTTCTTATTTCTTCTCAATTTTTCCTTCTTTATGGTATTTTCACTTTTCCCCATCTTTCTGGGTTCATTAGGATTTTCATTGTATTTCTTCTTTCTTCTCTTTTTCACCTTCTTTATGGTATTTTTACTTTACCCCCCCCCCCCTTATGGTCCCCAAATCATGTAACTTACTAAAAATTCATGTTGAGATTTTTGATTCCATGTTGATTTAACATTTTATAAAAAAACATGTCTTTATTTTGGACTGAATGTTTGTATGAATTTAACATCAGGGAGTGATTTTTAGTGAATTGGTTTTTTCTTAATGATATAAATGGTTGTATCACTATGAAACATTTGAGATGATTTATACCCCTTGTGTGAGTAGTTTTTGGAAAAATTGTGTCACTAATATCTCCACATATTTTTTCACCAACACACAGTGTGAATATTTCTTACTTAATATAAGGTAAATATATGTTAGGTTAATATTTTTCAGCTTTAAATGATATTTCCATACTTTCGTTCCTTATCTGATATGTCTCATTACTATACCAGATTGACCTATGTGTGCGTACCTAATGTCTAACTATTGTACGCGCTCAAAAAAATTGTGTTTTGTCTTGGGAAGGTCAAAAACCACTCCCCCTCACCCTTTGATCTTGTTATAACTATTGCAATTACTATTGTGAGGAGATCAAACAAGGGTTGAGATATGAGTGTGGGATTTTTTCCAATTGAAATATCTAAAAAACCAAAATAATAAATTAGGGGAGTGATAAAATGTGAAACATAAGGGGATATCTAGGTTAGGAGCTTATGGTTTTAATTCTGGGAATGCTTAAATGAGTGGGTCTTGAAATATGATTGCAAAGGATGTAGGGTAGGTTCGCTGAAAAAAATTCATTTAAAGCTGAATAATTTTAAAATGACTTATATTTATTGGATAGAAAGTGGAAAGAATAGCATGGAATGGTTTTCACACACACACATGGAGAGTTAGTGGAATGGTTGAATTTTGAATTCTTTTCTTAATTTGGTATCATGAATATCTTATAATTTCATTGTGATATGATTTATGAGACATCTTTTTCCATTTTCACTAGTGAGAACTCTTTGGTATGGTTCGTGCATTGATCACATTACTTTAATGAATTAAAATTTTCTCAAATTTTAAATCTTCATGATGTTGGGAATATATACATCCATCATTTTTTTTGATGTGTGAATTTTCCTAGGAGTGAAAATGTTTAGGTGTGGGGGTGTGATCGCATAGCGATTCACTATTCAATTCCACCCTTACACCACTGTTTTAAACTAGTTTTGTAATGAATATTCAAAATATAATAATAAATTGCACATTATTTTTTATTCAATGAATTAATTTTTATCACTGTTAAAAAGGGAAATTAAACTTGTTTTGATATTTTCATTGAAGGTTGAGGTGATTTGGAGGCCTAGAGATCATCTAGAAGAAAAATGGACAAACTACATGGCATCCCATGGACATCTGTCCACTAATTGGAATATTACAAGAATTGCGTGCATCCAAATGGGCTGAAACTTGGTGTTCCTCTCCAAAACATCATGGGATGAAACTATTATTCAGGAACCTAATCCTAATTCGACCATTTTGTGGCCCATAATAACTATTATGTCCAAGGGACATAATCTCCTCGAATTCAGAAGTTTGTTTCAGTCTTTTGACCATATCTCCTAATCCATTTGTCTAATGGCCTCAAAATTCGACAAGGAGACATTAAAGAGGCCGGAAAACAACTCTTATCTTTTGGTCAAGTCGTGATATGTCTTTCTACTATTTCAAAACTGAGACACAAGTGGTAACTCAAAAATAGGGTTCCCAACACCATGTCCGATTTTTCCTATAAAAAGGCACCATGGGAACCACATTTGTAAGTTCGTACAAGGAGTGAAGTTCTTCCAATTTGGAGTTCTATAGGAGTCCTCTCCTCATTTTAGAAGTTCTGGAGGCCCCAATCCTCATAGGGGGTTAATAATGAAAAATGACTTCCACCATCTTCCCCCTGATGTCAAGCTAAACTATGGACAATCATTTCGAGAGAGCTACACACACTTGGGACGGAGTTCCAGCACTTGTTCTTCTACTGATGGTTTTGGGTAATTTTGTGCTAAATATTTCACTTATTTCCTATCTTTACATTATTCTCCTCTGATGGCATTTCTATTTTTATAATTAAGTGAAATGCTATTTATTTCAACACTGATTGGGTTTAGATTTCAAGTGAGAATCTTGGGTTGTTCCGATTGGACAAGACATGAGTCCTATTTATCTTGCACATACATAAGATTTTAGTATGCATTTTTAGCCTTTATTCTATATTATTTATACTAAAACCTTGACAACATGATTGTTGTGTCAAGGGGTGGTTCTTTGAGCATCGTTTAAGAGGCATAAGGGAAGTTGAGATCTTGACAATCCTCAACCAAAGGATTCCATTAAACCATGTGTATTTTTAGAATGATGAACCCATCAGGATGTGTAATGAACTTGAAATTATCTCCTTATCTCTTATTTCTAAAAAACCACTTTTATTTATCAACTATTACACTCTTTAAATCAAGTCATTTTATTTAAACTGTTTTGAAACCACCCATATTTTAGTACTTCTTATTAAAAATGCACACTCTAAATCCACCAACGCTCCTTGAGAGAATACCTAGGGTCTACCCTAGACAACAAATCAACCTTAAAATGATAATTAATTTTAGGTTTCACGACAGCGCATTCAGATCACCGACTATGGTGAATACAAACACCATCACCATGGTTTTATTCTTTCTACACAGTATGTGTCTCTGGAACATACATTGTTCCACATAAACTTGTGGACCTAGTTCCTAGGATAACTACATGTGCATATCCAACATTGATTAAAACCAAGTCAATATGGATCCCACTATCTCTAAAGAGATTTTAACCCTTATAGAAATGTATTCAATCACTTAACTACTAATTTTCTATCTTAGGGATTTATGTAATATATTAAGAAACCATTAGGAAAATTACGATAGTTGCACAATGTGTTTGTACTTAATGAAAGTTTGTTTATATGCTAATAAACTCTTCGCATATAAACACATGTCCTATGAAATAATGGATTTCCATTATAATATGACTTGTATGATAGAAATATTTCATTTTTAGTTGGAATATTAGTTATGGGACTTCATAATTATTTTCAAATCACTTCATAAGATATAAGGGATGTTTTTACAAGTTGCAACATTGATACTTACATCATAACTATGAAGTATAAAATGTGAATTTTGGAATTACTCCAAGCTGAATTTTGTTGATCAATTTTGATGTGTAAGACTTCATCATCGATCCTCCTCATTAACATAAATGTCATGACATAAAGTAACATGTGTTTAAGAATTAATCCACCCTACATTATAATGATTGATGAATTCTTGGTCAAGATATTCATCGGTATGCCAACATGAAGCAAATTGTATCTTTTGACTATGAATGTACATCATTTTACCATTCCTTAATGAATTAAAGGAATCTAATAAAGTATATTTGCCACTATCTTACCCTTAGAATAGTTCACGCTCACTTGTGTAACTAATTCAAATAGCCTTGTGACTTACCTTTATTCTTAAAGTTTCTTTTTCCCAAAACTAAGTATATATGTTGATAATACCAAAGGTGTTTATCTATACAGAGCCTAAATACCAAACCAGGCATATACTTGACGTATACTTTATGTTTTTCTTGACAAATATTTATCTTTCCACAACCGGGTGAATTAAGTCTTACATATTTTATTCATTAAGATATATCCTACGATTCATATATCACTGAACTATTACTTGATTATTCCTCACAACAAATAACATTCCTTCCAGAACATAGAATAATGTATCCTTATCTCTAAAAGACATGTGAGAAAAAAAATTCGGTTATACTAATTGAAAGTTCAACTTGAATCGTTAACTTGGAAATTTGAAGTCGGGTAATTCTCATTTTTGACAATAGGAATCACCCTTTTTCAGCTGCTTAGAGAATAAACCTGACTTCTAGTAACATTTATATCCTCTCTTGGTAAACATATTTAAATACACATATGTGATAGACATATTTTAATAAATAACCAATATGTAAAACTGAAACATTACATTTTACACATGTCAGTGTAACCATCACCTTATTCATATCTTGCTTCACTTTCTCCTCGCAGACTTCGCAGAGATGAGACAACATGTTATATTATCCATGTTCTGACGTAGAGACCACAAATAGCATTAGACATTGATGGTAACATAATGAAATAACCATCATATTCTCAATACATGAGTCTCCTATAATAAATTTCCTACCCTCGTTTCTTGAGGTGACTTAATAGGTACTAGGGACACTTGAATCCTAAGTTTTTTATATCATAGTACTATATGCAGGAACATGTACAATTCTTAGATACTTGTTCCAATGTGGAAATTTACCTTGACCATAATTTATCACAATTTATATTGTGGTTTTGTTTTCCATTTATCTACATAATAAATTTTAGTAGATTAGTGATTTTTATTTGATTGTCGTTTTTGAATTTTGGATTAATTGGGTAATTAAATCATTACATGTCTCCCACTATTTTAGAGAAATCTCGGAACCCTCTATGTTAGAATTGAAATAATCTGTCGCTTGAGTATTTTAGTGGCAAGGATCCCTAAACCTCCCCTCATAGTCTACAATCTATGGCTACACCACTACTTGGAGGTTTCAAGTTAATATTTTTGCTGGCCAACCACATTAACTCAATGTTCCTTGATCTGTATAGTGAAGTCCCAACTTTTAAAATCATTACTAGATTCATTCAACGCTTGCCTCCAAAATGATAGAAATTTATATATGGATAATTTTTACTACCAATTTAGTTAAGTCAACCCACCACTCTCATAAGAACTCCCCAGTAGTTAGAGGCACCCTCAACTATGGTGCGATCGACACCTCAAACACCAGGTTTTGTCCAAATTTGAATGATGAAAGGCAGTTTAGACTTAATATTTCATTTAGGGTTTGTGTGTTACAAATGTGATGAAAGAAATCATTTTGTATCTTTTGAGCACGTACTATGTGAGCACACACACAATTGACCATTCTATAAATATAAAACTGCATTGCGTCACATGTTCATTTTATCTGTACATGCTTGTTTATTATTATTCTATGTGTTTGTGCGTTAACTACACATACAAAAAAATAATGAAAAAATAAAATACTGATATGATCATGAGCCAATTCTAATGGTTGATCCATTAAGTGAATAGTGGATCAACCTAGACCTTAGGGGATATACCTTGAGTCACATTTCTTGCGGCTCGAATTGTAGCACCTCCCCCTCACCCAATGAATCAAGATCTTGTCTGGTGCATCACCAAATATTGGAGAGAAGTGGGTCTCCCCTCATCTCGTCGTTATACAACAATACTTGCTCGTAAGCAAGGAAAACCAAGAGTATAAAATACAACTCTATAGATGGAAACACATTCACTTATACATAAAATGACTCAAACGATGCACAGATCACCATGAAATAAAATTAATTATTACAAGAACACATGATAATTAAATAAATAAATTAAATAAAACACCAGACATGCAATGGTCGGTCCACGACTCATGATCAGACTAATAAGCTTTAAACATGAATATACAAAATTAAATACATAATTAAAAATTAAATATTCATTAAAAATAATTTAGGGCATGTTATTAAATTAAAAATTCACTGATATTTTTAATTCAATAAATACATCATGTGGTCCCGTTAATTAATTTAATTCTAAAACCAAAAATTAAATTAATTTTAGTCGCAATTAATTAAATTAACTGATAATCCAAAAATTAATATTTATTTAATTAAATTTGAAAATAAAATGAAATTAATTAAATTAACTAATTTTTTATTATATTAAAATTATTTGAGCCCCAAAACTCCGAGAAGAGCATGTGTAGGTCGGATATAACCGCACATGCCTTTTTGGGCCAATGCAGACCCAATGCAGGGGAAATCTGGGCCTATCGGGCTTGATCAGACTTGTTTTGGATCGTCCATACCTGTTGATTACTATTTCAAGGCTATCTGAAGTCTGTTTCAAAGGACTCTTGCAGTGGTAGAAGGCCTGAATAGCGAAGGTAGAGGAGCTGCGGATGGGTAGATGGGCCACCGGGGACTACGGGAGGAGATGGGGTCATGGAAGATCTTGTTGCCAAAGTGGAGCCCGGTCTAGCTATGCGAGGTGTGCTAACAGATCTGGCCGAGGGAACCTTTTTTTAACTTTGGAAAAACTAGCGGCTGTCACCCTTTGTTTATGTTGAGCCAAAGATCCCCTTCCAACCCTTTATTTATATTATTGAAATTTAGAATAATGCCAAATTTCTAAAAGCATATTACTTTAATCTTATAAAATATTAATATAATAATAAAATTATTGATGCTGAAAAAAACTGTTTTGTATTATCAGAACTCCGGTCGACGATTAGGTTTTTCAAAAAATTTCAATTTAATACTGGAAACCGTGTTTTTCTTATTCTCTATTAAAATTTTCATATGTCCATTACATGGCCATACAATATCAGATTTACACACCACGTACGCTGTTGAAATCGTAACGATTTCCTCTTCACAGTTTAATAAATATTTATTCTTTGTACTGAACTAAACTTTTCACGTGTCCCTATAATAACAATTAAACGTAGAAAGCATGAAACAGAAGGCCAAAAAATGGGATTTTAAAATTATTCACTAAAAAATTATATGAACTCGTCGATGTCAGCGGATAATTTCCTGTTTTAATCCGAGGATCTCGTATGAAGAAGATTAAACACAAAATAAAAAATGTAAAATACCTGTTTTAGATCTGAATCCACTCTCAACGTTAGCTTATCATTGGCAATCACTGCTGAAATATTCCAAACCTAAATTCATCAAGATCATCCACATGCACTTTAGAAATCTACGAGAGTGTCGATCATCAAAATCTATGTACTAGCACAGATTTACGACAACACATTCGACGCTCCAACGATCACCGCATATCCTTACTTGTGATGCCTGAGAAAGAGCTCGATATGAGCACCTTGATCTAGATCCTCTCTCTCTAGGATCCAGGATAGAGAAGAGTATAGAGAGAGAGTCTATGAATAGTCCATGGTGAACTCCTATCCTCCTCTGTTTATAGTGTTAGGAAAATATCCCTAATTACCTCTCCATCCGCCCAAAAAGTAACACTCTATACAAATTATATTATTACTCCTATAATTAGCCATAAATATTGTTTATTATTGTTATTACATACCTGTAATATAATAAATATATTACGTGATAATAATTGAGCCATAAACTCAGCTCGTTTTTTCACAAATAATAAATAAACCTTGAATTTTTTAATATTTGTTCAAATAATATTTTCCATGTATTTACTTAAAACATGTAAATATATTTAACAAATAAATTCAATTATCATTATTCTTAACTTTAATAATATGAATTTATTTATAACTTTGGTGTTCGTATCTTCTTGGAAAAAACCCAGACCACAGTTTTGGGGCCCACCATGTCCAATATACCTATTCAACTAAATAAGGGAGATTATTGAATATGCTATTGTGTGTGGGCCTCTGGTACCTTATATCGGTAGTAGTGAATACTACTCATAAACTAAGAGTGGGATCTAGCACTACTAGAATTCTAGGTATTTGGGACGAGTTATTTGCGAAGGGATCCCGTCGCAAATAGCCCGTTGCAGAAAACTGCGTCGCAAAAAATATTATTTGCGACGAGCCCGTCACAAATAATATTTTTTGCGATGGGAAACTTCACCATCACAAATAACACTCTGATTATATACTTTATATATATAAAAGTTTTTTCAATGGGCCCATCGCAAATAATTTTTGAAAAAAAATTATTTAGACTATTTGCGACGGGAACCCGTTGAAACAGATCCCGTCGCAAATAATAAATAAACTTTTAAAAAAATAAATTTAATAAAATTATGATTATTGAAAAATTAATTTTAATATTATTAAAATAATTAAAATATCTATATATTAAAATTCTCAATATTCACAAAAAATATAAAAGAAATCATAAAATATTATTCTTATTCTTATTATTATTATTAGTAAAATAAAAAAAAATTAAAAAATATAATACTGAAAAAATATATTTAATAAAATTATGATTAATGAAACAATAATATTAATATTATTAAAATAATAAAATTATTAAAATTATTAAAATTCTCAATATTCACAAAAAAATCATAAAATATTAAAAATTAAATTATCTAATATTTGCAGCAATATAAAAGATAGAAACTGTAAATTGTTCATATTACAACAAATGTTAAATTAAAATGTTTTTAACATAAAAAATCATTGGGGGTCGTCTTCTGGAGGAGGTGGAGGAGTTTAAAGTGATGATGGAGGAAACTCCATCCCCAAACTACGATTCAGACGGCGCATGTACTCCATCTACTTTTGATGTTGCTGCTTCCATCGACGCATCTCCTCCTCATGCTGCTACTTCTGCTACTGCTGTTGCTGACGCATCTCTCCTTGCTACTTCTGCAAACTCTATATAAGGTCATTCTAAGATCGTAACTGCTCCTGATACTATGAGGCAGAAGATTATGCCTCTCTATGAGCTCCTCTCGAGCTGGACACTGACATCGCGGTAGTACCATAATAAGTACCAGGAGTCATATGAGAGTCGATACCAACTACTCGGCCCTTCTCAAAGCCATACTGAGTCCCATGCATCCATGTCGCCTCGTCGAAATAGTGTTCATTGGTCTGATCAGTCGCCTCATCCTGACCCTCATCCTATGTCTCAAAGGTCGCAGCCTCATATGGCTCCTTCAATTCCAATTTGAAATTAAAATTGTGAAAATATTATATGAAGTTAATTGTCAAACTGAAATAAATAAGACTCACCACAATTCGACGCTGGCGATCACCTCTAATCTCTATGGTGGCTGGATCATATACATCTTCCGATAAACATCGTACTCTATAATATTGGGATGCTTGACTGACTATATGAATATAAAATAAACTGTTTATATTTGAAGTTATATAAAATATTTAGAAAAAAATACTTACCATATGCTCTCTATGCGTACTGAATGTACGAATACTAGCTCGATGCGTCACCTCCTGTCTCCCTCGGTTCTGCCGACCCAATGAAGACCTCCTCTAAAATCCACCACCCAACCAGTGTGCACATAATCCATCCCAAACTTGAGTTGTAATGTACTCTGGTCGGTGGGATCTACATGACTCATCAAATACTGTCACTCCTGCTTTCATAATGGTCATATTTCTCAAATTGTGCAAAAACTGACGCAAACGCTCACGCATAGCCACCTCCCATGCTACATGGATAGCGCCACACATGCTATCATCGATAGGATACCATAAACCCTACAAATAATTTATAATATAAAGTTATTAATAAAATAAATTTCAAAATAAATATTATTTATTTACATACCAGCCAATGATTGTACATGGAGAGATTCACATCAACGGGAATCTGTTCCCATGTGATCCATGGCTGAGAAAAATAATTACGGAAGATAGTGCTCCCCTGTCCAATAGCTACATGGACAAAATTGTGAAAAAAGAGTAAATAATCAAACAATTAGTATATATATAAATAAATTAATTAAAAAGATAAATAAAATATAAAGATTATCATACCTCTGTGTGTGTGGATCGAAGCCAAGACGTGGACGTCGCTCGGGGATAGGGTCAGGAATCATCATTCGTGCAAGACCGCGCCCTCTTCGCGTACCTCCTGAACCACCAGTAAGTTGGGGGTCAGATGATCCCACATCCCCCTCATCCAAAGGAAGATCAGCCCCATGTAACTCGCGAAATAGATCAGGATCCATCTGAAAAAAAAATGATAGTTGTTAGAAGATAGTTGAAAATAACTATCATATATATATATATATATATATATATATTAGTTATGATCATAACCAGCATTTAACTGTGTCAATGTTCACCTTCATCATCATCTTCATATCTGATGATGTCAATGTCTTCATATTCCTCCTCGGCATCATCAATGTCTATATGTGTTTCACTTTCACCATTCCTTGTCATTTAAAATTAATTTGTAACATCATTAACATCTTCATCATCATCG
Source organism: Viscum album (assembly GCA_963277665.1). Taxonomy (NCBI): domain Eukaryota; kingdom Viridiplantae; phylum Streptophyta; class Magnoliopsida; order Santalales; family Viscaceae; genus Viscum; species Viscum album. Next base: position 1,585,400,850 of record OY728129.1, read on the forward strand.
ACCCTTAATTGTGGGGTGTCATCATCGATATTCATGTTTCTTTGTGAAAAAGACGGATTTTGAGTAGTCTCTTGAAAAATTATAATTCCTTCTACTTCAGCAGAACCACATTCAGTTTGAGTAAATTGATTTTCCCAAGATTTCATTTTTATTATGCTCCACCAATCACTCAGGTCTCTTGAAGTAGAACAGTACTTTGCGTAATAAATTTGATGTGCCTGGTGAGCCAGTAAAAATGGTTCATTTACTGCAAGAAGAATTTTATATTTAATATCGACGATTCCATTAGTCGGCTGAACACGCAAGCCTCTCTTGGTATCCAACCACCGACATTTAAACATCATTATGTAATTCTGTCCAAGATAACATAGAATAATAATTTCATCCAGAATGTCATAAAAGTCAAATTCAGTTTCTCTATGATTCGATCCTCTCAAACAAACTCCACTATTCATTGATTTTTTTTGATTCCCCATATGCACATGTATAAAATCGAAAACCATTCACCACATATGTATTACAAGATTTAACCATTTTTGATGTTGGGTTACTCAATATACATAGTCTCTTATCAATTTTATCAACATGTTGAGATAGCTGAAATTTTTTAAAACAATTATCAATATAATAAATAGTAAACTAAATTGATATTAAACCATCAATAATTTATATTACCAGTTTTTGAAACCATTGAGAATTTTTTTTGTCTGCGTTCTTCAAGAAAAGATTTCGTAATTTGTGGAAGTTGTTTCTTGATATGATTATTATATAACCTAAAAATAAAATAAGTTTACATACTGTAACAGAAATTATAGAATAAGTGATAGAAGTACTCACAGTACAAATGCTGTCATTTCTTCACAGTTGAGCAGAACATATGTATGAGCTCTGTGATGTTTATCATCTGAATTATATCATTCTTGAACTCCACCGAATCCAATATTTAGCTGATTAAAAACTGATAATTGATTGTCCATTTCATCATTAAACTTTCCCTCGTTCTGTCCCATACGGTTTAGTTTTGAGGGATATTTAGATTCAAAATAGTGAGAGAAGAAAAAAGAAATTTCTTCTTACAAATAAGCTTCAGCAATTGATCCTTCAACTGATGATTTGTTACGTACTTTTTTCTTCAATTTCTTCATGCATCTATTGAATGGGTACATCCATCAAAACTGTAATGGACCTCCATATTTAGCCTTATGTGGAAAATGTAATATCAGATGTTCCATTGAGTCAAAGAAAGCAGAAGGAAAGATTTTTTCCAATTTACATATAATTACAGCAACATCTTCTTCCAGTTTTCATAGTGCATCGTAGTCTGTTGTCACTGTGCAAATTTCTCGAAAAAAATATGATATGTTTGTTATCGAATCCCAAATCACAGAATTCAACAAACCTATGAATCCAATCGGCATAAGTCTTTCCATTATAATATGACAATCATGACTTTTTAATTCGGTATTATCACCATTCTTAACACATCTTCCAAAATTGGAAGAATAGCCATACGGAAGTCTCAAATCTACAATCCACTGACAAAATAATAAGAAACTCTCTTTGGACAGTGTATAAGCTGCTTTTGGCTTCATTAACCTCTATGATCTGACATTCTCAAATAGTTCAAGTTCTGGTCACCTGAAAATTTGGGTAGGATCTAATCATGCTTTTATAGTATCTTTGGTCTTACTTGGTGTATCCAAAACTGTATGAAATAAATTATCATAATAGTTATTCTCAATATTCATGACATCCAACATGTGCTGGACCAACAAATCAGACCAATATGGTAGATCCCAAAAATGCTTCGTTTTATCCAATTATGTTCTTTCCCAAAACCATGAATTTTATTTTGGTTTACTATTGGCCCAAATGTGATGGGAGGTAATGAAAATACAACTGATTTTAACTCTGTACCTAATATCATTTTTGGAGGTTCATCCCTTTCGATAGTTCCTTTTCTGAAATGAGATTTGTTCCTTCCAAAAGGATGATCGGTTGGAAGAAATATGTGATGACAGTCAAAATAGCAAGGTTTTTTTCCATTGACGAGCATAAAAGCTTTGTTGTATTTCATACAGTAAGGACATGATTTCGGACAATGTGCACTCCAGCTAGATAACATGCCATATGCCAGAAAGTCACTAATCATCCACATTAATGCAGCTTTTAATGTGAAATTTTGTTTCGCCGCAACATCATATGTACTAACACCATTACTCCACAATGCATTTAACTCATCAATCAATGGTTTCAATTAAATATCAATATTATTTTTTAGATGTCCTAAGATAAATAAGGTCAAAAATATATAGGTCTCCTTCATCAACATCCATGGAGGTAGATTGTACGGAGTTATAAAGACATGACAACATGAATACTAACTACCATAAGAACCAAACGGACAGAAACTGTCAGTAGAAAGACCCAATCACACGTTTCAGGATTCTAAAGCAAAAGACGGATGTAGACGATAAACATGTTTCCATGAATCACCATCAGATGGATGATTCATGCTTTTACCAATTGAAATATTGTTCTTGTGCTAGGACATCATTGATGTTGTGTTATGAGACATAAATAAACGTTGCAGTCTGGGTGTAAGGGGGAAACATCTCAACTGTTTTACAGGAATCGATCCATACTTCCCTGTTTGAGCTTCTTTATACCTCGGTTGTCCACATGTGGGACAACTATCCAATGACTCATTTTCACTAGAATATAAGATGCAATCATTTTCACATGCATGAATATTATGATTACTAAGGGCCAGATTACGAACCAACCTCTTGCTCTCATAGTAATTTGCAACACATTTCCTTCAGGTAGTAATGTTTTAACCAAAGAAAATATCTGATCAAAACAGTTGTTTGATGTTGCATTATCTGATTTAATAGCCATAAATTTTGCAACCGATTCTAATTTTTTTATCTTGAAACCAGGATATAATGTATCCTCAGTAGACCTCAACAACTCATAAAATTCATATGGTGCCAACTTAGGAGTTAAATCGATATCATCGTGAGTTTCAGTTTGTTGAAGAGATGGACCTACAACATCATATACTAAATTTTGGAACCGTGATGGATCCAGAATCAAGTTATTAGTATCTTCTCTGGAACTGCGTTCACCATTTTGATACCAAAAAATATAATCTGGTTGAAAACCAAACCACAAGAGATGTCCCCCAACCTTGTCAAATGTGTCAAACGTTATCAGAGCACATTTTTTACAAGGACACTTAATTGTGCCTTCTGAAACATATTCTAGTTTTGATGATTCAAATGCTAATAAAGCTTCAACACCCTCAATATATACAGTATTAAAACAAGAACCATTTGGATTTCTGCGCTAATTTATCCAAGTGCAATCATCTAATAATGATTGATGTTGACTTCCTTGTTCCATATTTTTCTACAAAATATAAAATCATCACTGTTTATAAATAATTTGAAATTATAAAAACACTATCTAAAAAAATATAACTAATTACTACTACTTCTTAAAAATTACCATTAATTAAGGGTGACACAATTTCCAGTGGATTGATGGCTACTCTTTTGTCCAACGCCTCATTTACTTGCATCTTTCTCACACTGAAATCACAATAAAGAATCTGGTCGGAGGTACCCATATTTATTCTCGTATGCACGAGAATGAATATGCGTATCTCCGACCAGAGTCTTTATTGTGATTTCAGTGTGAGAAAGATGCAAGTAAATGAGGTGTCACACAAAAGAGCTCCTTTTTGTCGATGAATCCTCTTCTTCCAACTGCCACCGCCTAAAAACAATATCAAAAATGTGATCCTACAAATGCATATCCAATATCGTGCATACGAGATTGAATATGCCTACGTAGCAGCACATTTTTCATAATGTTTTGAGTCGGTGAGAGTTGAAAGGAGAAAATTCATCGAGCAAAAGGAGTTCTGTCAATCCACTGGGAATTGTGCCAAGTTTTTAAAATTTAATAAATTTTATTAAAATTCTTTCTAACTGTTCCTACCTATTCCTAACTAATTATTACTATTTGTTACTAATTATTCCTATTTATTACTAACTATACATATTTATTACTAACTATTCCTATTTATTACTAACTATTCCTATTTATTACTAAATATTAGTATTTATTACTAACGATTCCTATTTGTTACTAACGATTCCTATTTATAGCTAACTATTACTATTTATTACTAATAATTACTATTTATTAATAACTATTACTATTTATTACTAACTATTACTATTTAATACTAACTATTACTATTTACAACTATTTATTCCTATTTATTACTATTTATTCCTATTTATTACAAATTATTACAAATTATTACTAATTATTCCTAATTATTACTAATTATACCTAATTAATACTAATTATTCCTATTTATTACTAATTATTACTAATTATTACTAATTATTACTAATTATTATGAATTATTACTAATTATTACGAATTATTACTAATTATTACTATTTATTACTAATTATTCTTATTTATTACTAATTATTCTTATTTATTACTAATTATTCCTATTTATTACTAATTATTACTATTTATTTTGAATTATTCCTAATTATTTCTATTTATTCCTAATTATTATTAATTATTCCTAATTATTCCAATTTGTTAATAATTATTACAATTTATTAATAATTATTACAATTTATTACTAATTATTAAAATTTATTACTAATAATTACTAATTATTACTAATTATTACTAATTATTACTAGTTATTCCTAATTATTACTAATTATTCCTAATTATTACTAATTATTCCTATTTATTTCTAATTATTGCAAATTATTTCTAATTATTTCTAATTATTCAAATTTATTCTTAATTATTTCCAATTATTCCTAATTATTAAAATTTTTAAATAATTATTACAATTTATTAATAATTATTAAAATTTATTACTAATTATTACTAATTATTAATAATTATTACTAATTATTACTAATTATTACTAATTATTACTAATTATTACTAATTATTACTAATTATTACTAATTATTACTAATTATTTCTAATTATTACAAATTATTCCTATTTATTACTAATTATTCCTATTTATTACTAATTATTCTTATTTATTACTAATTATGGCTATTTATTTCGAATTATTCTTAATTATTTCTATCTATTCCTAATTATTGCTAATTATTCTTAATTATTCTAATTTAATCATAATTATTACAATTTATTAATAATTATTACAATTTATTACTAATTATTATAATTTATTACTAATTATTACTAATTTTAACTAATTATTACTAATTATAACTAATTATTACTAATTATTATTAATTTTTACTAATTATTTCTAATTATTACTAATTATTCCAATTTATTACAAATTATTGCCAATTATTTCTAATTATTGTTAATTATTCCTATTTATTCTTAATTATTGCTAATTATTCCTAATTATTACAATTTATTAATAATTATTCCTAATTATTACTAATTATTACTAATTATTATTAATTATTACTAATTATTAATAATTATTACTAATTATTACTAATTATTACTAATTATTATTAATTATTACTAATTATTACCAATTATTACGAATTATTACTAATTATTACTAATTATCAGTATTTATTACTAATTATTACAAATTATTACTAATTATTGGTATTTATTAAAAAAATATTATTATTTATTACTAATTATTATAATTTATTACTAATTAATACAATTTATTACAATTTGTTACTAATTATTACAATTAATTACTAATTATTACAATTTATTACTAATTATTACAATTTATTACTAATTATTACAATTTATTTCTAATTATTACAATTTGTTACTAATTATTACAATTTATTACTAATTATTGCAATTTATTACTATTTATTACTATTTATTACTATTTATTACTAATTATTACAATTTATTACTAATTATTATAATTTATTACTATTTATTACTCATTATTACTATTTATTACTATTTATTAATAATTAATAATATTTATTACTAATTATTAGTATTTATTATTATTTATTACCAATTATTATTAATTACTATAAATTAATTATATACATTACTAATTATCGTTAATAATTACTAATTACTACTAATTATTAAAAATTAATACTAAAAATTTCAATTTATTAGTACAAATAAATAGTCATGACAAAACAATTTAAATTCAATTTAATTACAACTAATCAACAATAATAAAAATTAGCATAAAAATTTGAAATAAAAAATAGATTAAACAAAACATAAATACCTTTAAACTTGATTTGTTATTGATGTAGACGGCTTCACAACCTATTCGTGAACAAAAAAATTGACTTAGAAAAATTTTCCCTCTAAAATAAGAGTTGAGAGAGAAACAAGATCTAGAAATTGAGAGGAATGAGAAGAAAAATGAATGACGGTATATATAGGTTAGATTATTTGCGACGGGACTATTTGCGACGGGTTACCCGTCGCAAATACCTACACCCGCATTAATTATCGTCGGTGGTTAAAAAGGTATTTGCGACGAGACCCATCGCAAATAGTCCCTACGGACACATCTTTTGCGACGGGAGGACATCACGTCGTAAAAAGCTATTAACCACCGCCGGGTATTTGCGACGGGGCCCATCGCAAATACATCACTATTTGGGATGGGGGGATCCCCCCGTCGCAAATAACCTTCGCACGGTTTGGCGCGCTACCCGCGCCAAACCTTTTGCGACGGGACACGAAATCCCGTCCCAAATAATCGGTTATTTGCTACGGGTTATTACCCCTTCCCAAATAACCTCTTGGATGTACTTTTTGCGACGAGATTTATTCCCGTCACAAAAAGTCCTTTTTCTCGTAATGTAGCAACCCTTCATAGCCCCTAAAGAAGTAAGGATTGTCACATCAGCGACAACCAACCTACAAATATGCACAATGTAAAATAATTTCTTTGCCTTTAATATCTCATAAAGTAAGATGCACACCCATGTCATCGCCCTTTCCTTGCTTTATTAATTTTTATCTAACTAGATGGATTTACCTTGGAATACCATGGCCATGGATTTATCAGGGTACTACTATCCTGATCAACATGGCCTAAGATATATAATTTTATTAACCTGGAAGCGAAAAATCTTTTCTTGACATATAACCAATGTTATGCCACCAATGACACACCAACCACAAACTACCTCGTCATGACTTCAGTATCATGGTTTTTTCTTGCATCAAAGTATGTGATCAAATGGAACACATTGGTAACGATCTCAAGTCAGGATACCATTACACATGTCCGTAGATAGGATCATACAATGACACTCAAAACATGTGGTGTTCCTATTGGTGGGTTTGTCATCATGATCTCACTACTATAGATCACCAAGTGTTAAATTCATGAGAAGAAATATCAATGATTATGAGTCCCCAACATTTGATAGTCAGACATCTACTGTGTCCATCCAATAAGATGTATCTAGACCATATGACCTTTGTGTAAGATTAATGCCATAGTATCTCGACATCAGCTTATCATTTGAAATCATTGCTCAAATAATCCAAATCTAAATTTATCTAGATCATCCTCACGCACTTTAGAAATCTTAAAGAGTGTCAATCATCAAAATCTAGGTGCTAGCGTAGAGTTACAACAACACATTCGATGCTCCAATGATCACCGCATCGCCTTGCTTGCGATTCCTGAGAAAGAGCACGATCTGAGCACCTGGATCTAGATACACTCTATCTACGATCAAGGAGAGAGAATAGTAGAGAGAGAGAGATTCTAGGAATATTCCATGGTGAACTCCTATCCTCTTCTATTTATAGAGTGTTTGAAAAATAACTATAATTGCCTCTCCACCCCACCAAAAAGTAACACTTTATACAAATGATATTATCACTCCTATAATGAGCCATAAATATTGTTTATTATTATTATTACTTACCTGTAATATAATAAATATATTATGTGATAATAATTGAGTCATTAACTCTTCTCATTTTCCCACAAATATTAAATAAACCTTGAATTTTTTAATATTCGTTCAAATAATATTTTTCCATGTATTTACTTAAAACTTATAAACATATTTTACAAATAAATTCAATTCTCATTATTCTTAACATTAATAATATTAATTTATTTATAACTTTGGTGATCGTATCTTCTTGGAAAAACCCCATTCCATAGTTGTGGGGACCACCATGTCCAATATACCTATTCAACTAAATAAGGGATATTATTGAATACGCTATTATGTGTGGGCCTCTGGTCCCTTGTCTCGATAGCAGTGAATACTACTCATAGACCAAGAGTGGGGATCTAGAAACCCTTCATAGCTCCTAAAGATATAAGGATTGTCATAGTAGTGACAACCAACCTACAAACATGCACTATGTAGTATAATCTATTTGCCTTTAATATCTCATAAAGTAAGATGCACACCCATGTCATCACACTTTTCTTGCTTTATTAATTTTTGATCTAACTATATGGATTTACCTTTGAATACCATGGCCATAGATTTATCATGGTACTGTCATCCTGATCAACATGGCCTGTGATATATAATTTTATTAACCTAGAAGCGAAAAATCATTTCTTGACATTCAACCAATGTCATGCCACCAATGACACACCCAACACAAACTACCTCATCATGATTTCAATATCATAGTTTTTTCTTTCATCAAAGTATGTGATCAAATGTAACATGTTGGTAATGATATCAAGTCAGGACACCATCACACATGTCTGTAGATAGGATCATAAAATGACACCCAAAACATGTGGTGTTCCTATTGGTGGGTTTGTACTCATGATCTCACTACTATAGATCACCAAGTGTGAAATTGATGAGAAGAAGTCTCAATGATTATGAGTCCCCAACATCTGATAGTCAAACATCTACTGTGTTCATCTAGTAAGATGTATCTAGACCATATGACCTTTGTTTAAGATTAATGTCATAGTATCTCGAGGTTCTCATTACATCATGTGATCTACTATAACATTTTGATATGACAATTAATCTTTGGACATTACCATTACATAGTGAACACAAAAATATCTACACTATAACGGTAAGTAAACATCATGGATATCTAACTTTTATACATGATATGGTAATCAAATGTACTTCATAGTTGGGTATAGGGAACCCACTATTACAACACTCCATCTTTCACTAGAGATAACTTGCTAACCAAACATGTTAACTCTCACATGATAAAAATCATGTTTCTGTTGAGTCACATAATTAGCTGTTGGGCCTACCATTATTCTACTGCATGAAAATTTTGCTATCTACGACCTCATCTCCTTGAGTAAAACTTCTCATGAGATGGTATCGCTGAGTATATACATTTTTTCCACTATCATAACTTGTCATCTTGGCTAGTAATAATTTCATAATTTACATTATTATAATACTTTTTTACTAGGTGAGATTCCAATAACTAGAACAAATTATTGCATATAATAACTGCTTCTTAACTACTGTAGAAGCTGCAACGTACTTGGTATTTCATAGGTATGGATACCACTAAATTATATAATCTTGACTCGCTCATCACATTAGCCTAACTACGATACTATATCACATGGATCTAAGGAAGACTAGTTTTTGTCCCCTTGAAACTAGTATCCTTTCTTCTCCACTTACTAGGTAAATATTTTTTGTACTCGCTAAAGTACAATCAGATAGTTCTGACTACTTAACTTGTTGTGCTCTTGGACATAACTGATATTTTCATACTATAAATTATATCTTAGAAATATAAATTATTTTAAATATCATGTAATGCATGATTAATCCATCACATGAGTGTATGGGTTTAACTCCCCATGTTAATCTCCTCCCATGTGCAGACATGTCAATCTGGAGAGATATTTTCTATGTGAAATTGGTAATTGAATTATTCCAACTTTTATTTTTCAATACCAATTCACTTTATGTACAATTGACTAGGTCCAAGCAACCTTTATGTAGAGACCCAATCTTGACATACATGGACATTACATTACTTTTGCGGAATACTTAATACAAGACACAAAAAGTCTCCCAAATACTATATTTGTTAAGGGTCTTTGGAAACGTAGAACATAATCTTCTAATCATGGTGAACGATCTTCAACATATCCTATAAAGATCTTCCCCTTTTGTTTACCTACCTTTAACTTTTCTTTATATCTTGGGGAAAATAAAACATAAAAAGGGTGAGGTAAAATGCTTAGTAAGGGTAAACACAGAGAACATAAAACAAACCATAAACATTAGAACATAAAAAAACATGAATATGATGTTTAAACATCAAAATCTTGAGAAATGACATAAATCTTGGTAGTATGTAAGACATATATTATGAAAGAACATTAACCATGATAGAATCGCATTGACATAAAACATGTAATTATGGAAAACTAATAAGTACATAATATGATTTGCATATAATCCAAGGCATTACTGCCAAGACCATCATAGTAGACATAGTCCAATTACTAAACTAGGTTTACTTGTTGTTCTAGCCAGGTATTAATGAACTGGATTTACTTGTCATTGTAGCCCTGCATTACTGAACCAGATTTACTTTCCCTTCCAGTCATTGATATCTCATGAGATATAAATCTTTACCCAATTCATTAAAGGGAGATATAAGTTTCACCCATCTCATAATGAAATAATTCCTACAAGTTCCACAAAACAGAAATAATTAATCATAGAATAATCCTTGAAATAAATTTTGATTCTTAAACATCATTTCATCATAACATAATCCATATAAGATAAATGGGAATCATAAAAATAATTCCATCATAAAACCAATCAAATCAATGTAATAATATGGATAGAGACATAAAAATATGTCATCTCAGATCTAAAATAATTTTGATAAAACACTTGAACATAATTCCTGAGGAAAATATCCTTTCTTCTTAAAAATGTTTTATTTTCTCAAAAAGTCCTACAATTTAAAAAAAGAATTTAGTTTAAAATAAACTTGAAATATTGTAGAGGAAGTTTTGTGGAAATAAGGTGTTGTGAAACCATAAAAATCCGTTCATTCTGTATAATTTAAAAAAAAACATTCTCCTCGTGCTTTTTCCGGAAAAGAAAAAATGTACATTGTATGGTAAACAAAAGAAAGATTCATTCCATACCATGTAGTAAAAGTCAAAAATGGGTAAAAATGACTTCAAAAATACATATAATAATAGTAAAAATTTTATGAAAACATTTTTAGCAAACATGGAAATGGATGAAAATATACCCCAGTAAATACCTACAAATAAACAATCTCGGATAATAATGAGATTGTGAAATTATCCCTTACCTTAGGTTTGATTTCTTCTATACATGTCTGAAACTATTGTATAGTGGGTTTAAACATATTATTAACTTGTAAAATAACCAAAATAATAATTATGATATCATATGTGATTCACTTATGACTTTATATTACTCCTTCATTTTTCAATTCTATGTTAAAGAAACATTCTGGGTAATAATTGTTTCATTTATCGTACATGTTTAGACTTGTTATTGTTGATATCTTTAGATGCCAAAATCTACCTAAGGAATCAAGAAGGAATCCTTGGAAAAAATAGAGGCATATTTTGACTCAGAAACCGATTCCGAGAAGAGCCAAAAGGCTGTGTGGAAAACTAGAGTGGTGCGCGGAAACCCGGTTCCTCACAAAGAAAACGGTCATGAACGGAAGGGGTTTTTGTGCGATGACGTAGGAACTTCTGTGCCACCAACCTCGGGTCTGAGTTTTCCACACATGTCAAATTTTGTGTGCACCCATGGCCCTCGATCACCTATAAATAGAAGTTTATCCCCCACCTCCGGTGGCTGAATAATACGAACCATCTCCCCTATGCATAATTCACCTCTTCCACGCACAAAAGATGACTTCCGGGTACAAGATTTTCTGCAACAGGTCTCCCAGGGGTCCGCCTTCATGTGGGACCACTAGGGCTTTACCCTCACCCAATTAATTAATTGTTGGGCCCCTTGCATGCAAACCCTTCCACATGCGCGCAAAAAACCTCTACCCCCCTTTGTGCGAAAACCTCTTCCATTTGTGTGCACGCCTTATTTTCCACTCAACCTGTATTTTTGTGTGCAATGGTCCCCTTTTTGCATGCCTATTGTGCACAAACCTCTTCTTTTTCACGTAAACCCTTATTCTTGTGTGTGCCCTTTAGCATGTGTTCGATGTCACTCTCCTGAGCACCATCTTCGGGCACTTCTTACACACAAAACACCTATGTTACACACCCTTATCCCATACAACCCTCCAGGTTCATATGAAGCGATTTCAATGTTCCTTGGGTGTTGTTTCACATTGCATTGCTTAGACTTATGATTCTTCACATAGGCACACTAATGGCTATTTCTTCTTCACATAGTCATGTTAACGTGGGCCCCTCAGGGGATCGCTCCACAACACCCCCTCTCCACGACATTTTCGGTGCCTTCCCATTACCAAGGGTTAAAGCGTGCCAATTATGTAAGTCCTAGGGGTGAGGAGTGAACCTGCCTCATCTGGGATACAGAAATTTATACTACCAAGCATCATCATCCTCAGCACATGAAGTTAAACTATAGCCTCTCCCCATGCATCACACACGAGGTTCCCCATCTCAGACATTCTCTACGCCCACTTATCTCCATGAGAGTGAGATCTTATTCACATTGAATGAGATACTCTTTGTTAGAGAGGTGCCTGTCCCCGGGGAAGGGTAACTATCTCAGTGTAATCCCCTAGCCTTTCTTACAGGAGGCAGCACCCCTGCTCCCCCTCCTCTCTTCCGTACCAAAGACCAGTGGGTTTATGGGCACTGAGACCTTCATTATCATGTCCCTCTCCCTCTGAGCTTCATTTCCACCGGGCCTCCATCCTAAAGTAAGTTCCAATATCCATCTCCCTGGGCCGCTAACCATTTGTAAGCTCCACTCCACTTCCCACGGATGCTCCTTTTGTGACGTGATCGTCAGGTCTGTGCTACCTCTGGTTTCTCACACCGAGCTTGACTCACGTGGGCTTAGAGTAAGCATCGACCATGACATCTTATCTAGGAATACATAGCGCATAATCCCCAAATACCCATCCAAAAATATGTGTACTTTGATCCTTGTCTCCTAGGAAGGGTACGTTGGAAGCCTCCCTGAGGCTCAAGCCCAATACCTACTGGTCTCGACCCCATCATGTCAGTTCACCAAAAACTCCTGAACTACATAGACTTTGATCCTTGTCTCCTAAGTGGGGTACGTAGGAAGCCTCCCTAAGGATCAATCCCAACACCTACCTATCTTGACCCCTTCACGTCAGTTCACCTTCGTCCCGCATGACATTAAGCTGTATCCCTCATTCAAAACTATGTGGACTTTGATCCTTTCCCTTTCCAAGAAAGGTACGTAGGAAGCCTCTCTGAGGTTCAGGCCCAACACCCATTGGTTCCGACCACTCCACGACAATACACCTATTCCCCGCATGACATTAAATTGTATGCCCCCTATTCGTCCAACAAGACGCTAAATTGTACCCAATCAAACTAAGTGGGATTTGATCCCTGTCTCCAAGGTAGGGTACATAGGAAGCCTCCATGATATTAAAAACCATTCGACGGTAAGCCATTTTGTTCTCGAACTAGAAGTGATCCATTAGAAACACATTCATTGGTAAGCGGTTGTCAAAACCAATCAACATTAAGTCGTTGTGTTCCCTAATCAAGGGTAATCCATTGTGTTCCCCAACCAGTGGTAAGCTTTTGGAGCCCCATTCAGTGGCAAGAAATTGCACCCCATCCAATGGTAAAACATTATTTTCTGCAATCGACGGTGAGCCATTGTAGTCTCGTTTTTTGGGACCCACATCTCTGGTCTACCCCCATGGTGTCAGACCACCCCGGGCTGCTAACCATATGTAAGCCCCATTATATCTTTGGTTTGTTGTCCTATGTGCACACCCCAATTCCATGCCCCATCCTGAACTACGTGGAATTTGATTTCTTGCCTCGGGGATATGTAGGAAGCCTCCCTGAGGTTCAATCCCATCACCCATGTCTCATCCTAGCCTTTCCCTCAAGATTATGTGTCCCGAGAAGATCGTGCCCCAACCCGAAGGTTCTATTTCCTATGGGTCCCATCCATGCATCCATTCTCATGGGTCGCCTCCTCATGTGTCCCATCACCTCACCAAACTATGTGGACTTTGATTCCCTGCCATAAGGATACGTAAAAAGACTTTTCAAGGCTCAAGCCCAACATCATTGTCACCCTCACGTAAGCTCTATGTCACTCTCTATCCACTCTCAATAATCCATACCCAACCTGATTCTTACCCAGGCTGCCACATCCCCAGTGAGATCATTTTATCTACATTCTCACTGCTCCTAATAGTAAATTGTTAACTAACCATGCGTTAGCCCTAACATCAGCGATCCCTCCAGGGATTTCACCCATCTAATCCACTCCCTTTAGTGTTCTAATCAGACTTATCCATCTCCTCTTGACGTTAAAACCATGAAATACCCTGTGTTAAACATGGGAAGATGAGGAAAGACTTAGAGACATGCATATGGAATATAATTCACCTCATTTGACATGAGATTAATTAGTCTTTCATGCCTTCGAGAATCCCTATCATAAGGGGATGAAACCCAGAAGCATCAGTGTTCCAGTGTCTTGACACGCCAATGATGTCAACATGACTACTCCCTCGACCAAAGGTTGTTTCCCTGACCGTATCCATTGGAATGTACTAACAGAAGCAGTGCAATTAATCGGTGTCCATGAAGACATGGCACTAAGAAGAGTTTCACGAATAATGTCTTAAGTCTATAAGGGACACCCAAACTAGGTAATGAGCTCTGAGGAGGAATCCACAGAAGGAGGAAACGACATCCCATAATCCTATATCAATCAAGGAGAAAACGTACCATAATAAGCGACAGATGACGCCCACCTTTTGAAAGCAGGAATGCGGGGCAATAACTGCGCGTCCTCAAAAAGATGGATGCACTCCCCGAAGAAATAATCGAAAACATAAATGGTGAACTCTACGTGAATTTCTACTTCACAATTTGGATATTACTAGCATTCGAGACATTAGTGGACTAGCGTGTCACCAGATCCATGTATCTGGCGTCAGGTCCCGACAAGAAAATAGTGTCCCTGGCATGAAACTCACTAGAAATTGGGGTAGTTGAATGCTGCAAATCCCTGATATGTGAAATTGACCACATGAATACTTTTTACCAAATATAGAAGATGGAATGACGCTGGGGAACTAGACGTCGCTTTCGTTCTTTCAGCACTAATGGTTAAATCTCTCTACTTTCCAGTACTCAGGCTGTCATCACAGGAAAATAATCACTACCCACCCACCGACTTAGGGGCAGGGGAAACATCAATGCGACAACCCCACACAACCTCAACCCTCCCATGGAAGCCTACATGTCCACAGATTCTGGGAGCCCACACCCCATTTCCCCTTCAGAAATCATTTAGTGAAGGGTGATAAATGACCTCGTTTGATGATACGAGGAGAGTATTATCCCAACTTAGGATATGGACCGACAAGATTTAGAGGATTATGCACCTCTCCGCCACTGATTCCCCCAAGGGACACGTAGGGATCTACTTCTCCCTACTCTAACGCACATCTGTTTTGGGAGCCTCTCCCTAGAATGCTTCAATGACTCCATTCCCTATGCCGATGAGGTGAGGGATGTCCGAGCTAGCCCCACTGGGATCCCATTACAGGGGATCCCAAGGAGGGATCCCACTAGGCCGCATCAACACCGCCACCTGACCCCATAGGCTAAGGAGCAGGAAAGCTATGCACCTCCACCCTTGGCCCTGAGCCAGTTAACCCTACGCCAGCGATAGGCGCGAGCTGAGGAAGACGCCCACCGAGGGGCATAAACGTCAATGTATACCATGTCCCATTCCACTGCTGATGCATACCATCAATCCCCTTATTCCCTTTTACATCTTTCTAGGTACTCCTCGCACCCCGGATTACCCAGGCGGAAGTCCTCTCCTCCCGAACACTCGTTCGGCTAAATGTCCTCCTCGAGCAAAAAATCAACCCTATCCCAAAGAGCTATCCCAGGGTTGGAGGGTGGGTCTCTGCCGCCATAAAAATAATTCTAGGAAGATTCATACAGAGATTAAACTAGTACGCTTCTCATATTCTAATGTAGAATATGATTTGGCAATGGAACCCTCACCTATATCCTCTATGTTGGGGGCTGGGGTAGAGATGAGGCATATCATCCTCGTCCTTCCGGAATGTGAAGTCCACCAGATCCCTGCATCCCTTCATAGATACATCCAATTGGATGAAGATTTGGCATCTCCCTAGGGCTTGGCCATGCAATCTCCACTATCATCACCAGGATCACTATCTACCTCAACCAGAGATCACATAGAGTTATTCTAGGTACTGATGGTGGATAAGCTACAGTATGTCCCACAACCCGCATCCATAGTCCCTACACTGGAAACTGTGGTCTCTAGCCTGTCTTATCGCGATGTGGTGGCTATGTCATTGCACTCTTTGGAGGATAGCCTGATATGCAGTGGCTTGTCAGCCCTCTCTCAATATTCTCCATCGGCCAACCTAACATCTCAGTGTTATGCTTCAGTACCGCTACCAGTTCCCCAACTGCCTTCATTCGATGAGTGGGGCAATCAAGGGCCAGACTACAAGTTTGAGCTGAAGAGCATGTGGGAAATTCTTGTGATAGACCATTTCCTAGAGATGTTTTGGCCAGTTGTAGCACCAAATTTCAGTGCACTGAAATCGCTCACCCAGGAGGAAATTGGATGCTTTCGCCAAACCCTTTGGGTGACGCACTTTCGTCTTTGTCATCGGGCAGTGGCTTACCCCAAGAGTCAGTCACACTTCTTATACATTTTTCAACAATTCCATTTGGTTGATTTGGCTGCACTCCCCACGGTCTAATGTCCTGAGTCACCAGGCCTGCATCAGACACTCCAACAACGATGCATCTAGAGATTTAATGTGCTTTGTAGAATTATCAAGGAGGCTTCCCCCCACATGAAGATCTGTGGTTGGGGGCAGTACATGGCCCTCCATTTCAGTTCTATATGGAACCAGCCCAACTTGCCAAGCGATACCGATGATATGCCTCTAGGTAGAGTCACGGGTAACATTGACGATCTATCGAAGGGGGAGAACGAGATATAGATCCTTAATGGGGACATACACCCTAGGAAAGTTCCAAAAATATTAGACCCACTAGGAAGGGTTACTCTCTAGCAGAGAAATATACTGGGTCTTCCTGTTCCCACCAAGGCATTGGTCCTCAGCCAAAATCCCAATAAGGGAAAAGAGAACCTCAGATTAGTCAGACCCTCCAACCCATCTAGCTCAATAAAAATGACAAAAGACTGTCCTAAAAATTCCGAGTTGCATCAAAATCTCACAGATCACAAGAATATGGTCGATGACCTCCTTACTGAGTGTGCCATAGAGCGACATCCAGACTACGGTGATCCTCGGCCGGGGCAGAAAGGGTAGGCACAACTCCCCCCTAGTGAATTGCCTCCAGGAGACCCTGACCGTCCATCCAATGCAGACAAGATAGTGGCTGGAACTTTTGGCAATAAGGCGTGATATGTGTCGCCAAATCCACCTGAGCTGCATGAAAATCTCCGGGACTTAGCTCAGGTTCCCCCAGACGCTCCACAGGTCATCCCACTTGCTGATTCACAAGCCGTTGGGCCTGCTTATAATGTTGAATAACCTACCAATGCACTAGTGTTCAGGGATCCTCATCAAGACAGGAACCCCTACCTAGATGATCTGATGGAAGCACTCATTTCACACCTCAAGGAGTTGAAAACTCAACAGGTGGTGATCCCACCTGATAGAATGCCATATCCAACATGGGTCGATGATATACCATCACCTCTGGTTTTCAGAAATCCCACATTCTCCCCCTTTAACAAGAAGGGAGACCCATTAAAGTATCTAGACCACTTCATTTGAAGGTGTGGACCCATACTGGGAACTCTGGCACAGTAGGAGGCCACCAAACTCCAGTGTTTCTTATAGACATTGGAAGGGCCTGCATTTTTCTAGTATAGCCAGCTACCCATCGAGTCAGTCATTGGCTAGGAAGATCTTTGTAGGTAGTTTCTTTACCAGTTCAGCTCTACCACCCAAAAGATGAGTATCACAGACGTCTTCAAATGCAAGTAGAGGTTTGACAAACGCGTCACAGACTTCGTCGCCCAGTGGAAAGGCCTTACCTATTCCTTGGATATGCCACTAACTCAGGAATAACTGATGATAATGTGTGTGGGGGAATGTCAAGACTGAATTTTTACCCTATCTAATTACCCAGAATTACCATGTAGGATTATGAGATTTTTTGGATAAGGCCCAGTGCCTAGAGGAAGCCATGCATTAGGATAAGTAGGCACGTCTGTTGCCTCCGGTAATTCCCGCAAGAAGATCCACTAAGGATAAGCCTGTCGTGGTGGCCCAAATAGAGGCCCCCAGAAAACTAGAGTTATTACCAGTTGATCCACCTCTACAGCCCCATAGGGTCCCTCCAACTTAGGCACAACCTTAGGCCCAGCTGTGGCCACCTCAAAATCAGAAGGAGCCCCCGCGTAACGTGTTTCCACCACCCAGGTGAGATAACTAGGTCCCACCTCATCAAAAGGCTCCTCTAGCCCCTCTTTAGGGACAAGTTCCCAGACCCCCCTTCCCAGATAGAAGAAACTGGACCTACTCATTGAACGAGGCTCAGTTCCCCAATTATTTTCTAAGCACCATGGAATAGGGACTTCATGTTTGCCTGAATGTAGGAGACCAGAAGAGGCAGATCTCTCTGATCACCCTAATTATTGCCCCTATCACCAGATCCTGAGGCACACCCTCAAATAGTGCTATATGTTTAAATACTATCTTCAAGACCAGGTTGATAAAAACATAGTCAAGTTAGGCCCATCTCCGACATAGGTGGCATGTGTCTTCGTGAATCTAGACAGCAACATTGACAACAAAGGCAAGTGGTATCAGGTTTCTAATCATAGATCCCAGAAGTATGATGACTGGATGGATCATAAGATAATCACCCATGCCCATGGTATTATCCATGCACATCTGAATTGACTTGAACTTCCAGAAGACACAACATCACCCAACACCAGTACTTCTGTGTCAACAACTCAGCCTTCCTCTTCCTATAAGAGCAAGCATCGACAACATAAGTGAAAAAAAATACCCCCACTGATGCTATCGTCATCCTATAATCTCAGAAACTTCATGCCCACAAAGATGGAAATTCCCCATCAGAGTCCATCCAGTAGTGAAGGATTTTCCAGATGATGATCAAGGGTATGACTCATTTAACACCATGGAGATGGTAAACTCCTACATGATTTCTGATGGTGAAGAAAAATAGAAGAATCCTACCAATGTCCCCAGTTGTCACCATCATCAACGGGGCTATGGCTATATGGGTTGTTAGAGTGCCCCAGTCAGTACTTCTGTCTAGGCTGTGCATGCCACCAAAACCCAACAGCAGGCCCAATATAGAGCTCATCACACACGCTCTATTACGGACCGGGCTCTGTAATTTGGCCCTCATCAAGTAGTCACTCCACAGGCTTCGACTAGTGAGCACTAGGATGTTCCCAGCACCAGTCAACCGCCTGTTCATCCAGAAGGGCCAGTCATTCCCCCTACCGTAGAACAACCTCTTATAAGTAGAAGTTCTTACTTTCCACAAAAGTATGATGTCCTCAAGCATATTTCCATCATTCTGGAAAGGCTCTCTATCCTTGAGGCCCTTCTCCTACCATCGGAAATGCATGAAGCCCTCGCTGAGGCTTTAAGAAGCCCCCTCCAGTTCAAGATGGAGGTAGCATCCATAGAAGCCTTCCATGATGAGGTAGTCGAGCATACTGAATGTCTGGCCATTATATATTTCTATGGGGAAGATGAAGTCTCTCCCATATAGGGTCACATCCACCCATTGTACATCACTGGACATTTCAATGGCATGGAGGTTCATCACTGCCTTGTTGACATAGGATCTTGGATCAACCTAATCCCAACTTAGACCCTCCAAAATATGGGGCTATCCGAGGATGTCCTAAGTCCCTATGACCTTAAAATCCCAGGTTATGATAGGACAGAATAGAAACCGGTCGATAATATCCACAAGAAGACCCAGTGCGGTGGCCTAGTTTCCAGAACCGAGTTCATGGTTGTCTCCCAGGACACTGCTTATAATGCGTTGATGGGAAGGCCATAGCTCCACCTACATGTGGCAGTCCCTTCATCATATCACCAGTGCCTCAAGTACTTCTTTTATGGTTTAGTGGGTGTAATTGAAGGTGAAACATCTCCCTTTTCCTCTTGTGAAGCCCTCTACCTGGATGTCGACTATTAAAAGAGCAAGGACAAACAGATTCAGGCTAACGAGGTTGAACACACTACGAATGCAACCGACCTGTGTATAGATCTGGATGACGCTTACATTTTCCTGATCCATCGATTGGAGGATATAATCCCAGATATGAGGAAATGATTTTTTTTCTGGAACAAGGGGGAAGAACATTACCAAGTCTAAGAGACGTCGAAAGATAACCTTGTATTCCTACACAAATTAGGCTCGGGTGATCCCAGATCCCTCTACTCCCATAATGGATCGGGATGTCCGCCCTATAGCATAAAAAATATGCCATACTTGATTATTTCACTAGGCTGGGATAAACAGGCTCAGGATGACATGACACTACTGCTTCGATATCATTAAGCGTGGCCCCTTGGGCCGAAGACCATATGGGATAGGATCGACTGCTTTCATTTTTGTGGTTTCGACAGCAGAAGGGTCCCCCGATGCAGTGTCCACTGCTGCGCAGGCTAGCACCAAATTCCCATCAGGATCTTTTTACTCAGAGGAGACTCCTCCAACTAAGAATACCTCCTTTATAAGTGAAGATTATTATTTGGATGATGCACCTCCTATATTTGAAGAGGGTGTCTCCACAATGATCGATGAATTGGTACTGGTGAACCTCAGAAGCGAGACGGATCTGAAACCCACATTGATTAGTGCCACTATGCCTACCTAAGAGAAAAAACAGTAGACAGACTTCTAAAATAACATTATAATGTATTTTATTAGAGTTATGATGAGATTCCGGGACTAGATCCCCAGGTATTCGTCCACCACCTCGGTCTCCCAGAAAATCACCGTGGGTTTAAGCAGCCTCCCAGAAAGATGCACCATTCTCACAGTTCCATGGTCGAGACTGAAGTGGATAAGCTCATCAGAGACAATTTCATCAAGGAGATCCATTACTTCAGATGGTTATCCAACATTGTGTCTATTAGGAAGAAGAAAAAACAGATTAGTGTCTGCATAAACTTCTGGGATCTCAATTGTCACTGTTTGAAGGAAGATTTTACCCTTCCCGTGACAGAGCTGTTGATCGACACCAAAAATAGGTTCCAGGATCTTTCTTTCATGAATGGGTATTCTGGGTATAATTATATCTGAATGTCCAATGATTATGAAGGTTCGATATGCTTCAGATCACCGCAAGGTATTTTCTGTTACTGGGTAATTCCCTTTGGTCTAAAAAATGCAGGTGCCACCTATCAGCATGCCATGCATCGCATATTTAATACAATACTTAGGAAATTGGTGGAATACTGTGTAGTTGATCTGGTGGTCAAATCTTTCCAGTGGTAGGACCATCTCAAGGACCTTGAGAAAGTGTTCAACTTCCATCGTTCCCGCCACCTGAAGATGAACCCACTGAAGTATGCCTTTGGGGTCACCTCTAGAATGTTTCTCAGCTTCATTGTCAGAAACAGGGACATCGAGATAAACCCAGAGAAGATCAAGGACAACATCCAAATATCTCCCCTAAAAAAAATTTAGAAGCTTGGAGGCTTTCAAGGACACTTGGCATACATACGCCGATTCATTGTGAATTTGGTCAGAAAGTGTAAGATCTTTTCTCAGCTCATGAAGAAAGTCATTGTCTATCAATGGGATGAGGAATGTCATACTTCTTTTGAGGAAATCATACGGTATCTACTCCATCCTCTGGTCCTAATGCCACCCGTTTCTAGAAAGTTGTTTGTCCTTTATGTGACCTCCCTAGAATGATCTCTCAAAGTCCTTCTCTCTTAGAAGAACAATAAGGGAATAGAGAGCAGTCTTTACTATCTCAGCTTCATGCTCCTTGATACAGAGACCAGACACTCCCTTATCGATAAGAGATGCCTAGCTCTGATATTCACAGTACAGAAATTGTGACATTACATGCAGCACTATGTGGTACAACTAGTGTCCCGAGTTGATCCTATAAAGTACATCCTGAACTACCCAATGTTGACAGGCCATCTAGCTCGGTGGGTAGTGATCCTCCAGTAGTTCAACATCAGGTTTGTCCTTCAGAAGACTATTAAGGGGAAATCATTGGCATAATTCCTTGCCGCCCATCCATCCCCTACAGACCAGTATCTGGACATTGATTTTCCTGATGAGGAAATCCTCTCAGTAGACCAAGCCATTCTATGCTGGCAGATGCATTTTGATGGTGCTTCCCGGAGCCCTATCGGCAGAAGGCTCAGTGACCCCATGCACAACAGAGTAGGCATGGGTATCGTCTTTATTACCCCAGCATAGGTCATTATTCCATATTCATTCCTTTTGTTACAAGGCTATACCAAAAATTAAGTATAGTATCAGGATCTCATTACTAGCCTTGAGTTGTACCTCGATATTGGCATTCCCCACTTTCATGTGAAAGGGGACTCCGAACTAGTCATCAAGTAGATCAATGGTGACTATGTTTTCAGAAATACATAACTTGTACCACCATTGGAAAGCACCCTCCAGCCGATATCCCTATTCCCATCTCATCCAGAGGTTAATCATATTCCTCGATCCCAAAACGGTCGAGATGATGCCTTAGCCAGCCTAGCTGCATCACATGAAGAGCCTAAACATGATGATTTGATTATCCATGTGGCACACTGGAGATTCACCCCCGCCACTCCAGACAATGAGGACAACCTACAGGTAGGCCACCTTACCACCGACACCTCCTTTTCAGAACCTCCAGGTCCCTCAGATGTAGTGATTGAAATGACTCTCAACTGGAGGACTTCCTTTGTGAAGTACCCCCAAAACGGTAATCTCCCTACAGATCAAGCTGAGAATAAGAGAATCCAATGCCATGAATTTCAATTTACCCTCTAGAGTGGTCCTGGTCTTGAAATGATCCTCTACAATCATGAGTTTGATGTGGTTCTCCTCCGTTTCATTCAAGGATATGATATTTCTCAAGTCATGCAGGTGGTTCATGTCAGTTCCTGTGGGGCTCATCAGACTGGGCCAAAGTTATCTCACCAGATCTCAAGATTGGGGTATTTTTGGCCCTCCATGATCCATGACTGCATCGAGTTTTCCAAGAGGTGCCATGTGTTCCAAATTCATGCCAACTTTGTGCATCAGATTCCAGAGCCTCACCACACTACCAAGTACTCTTGGCCCTTTGTGGTCTAGGAACTCAATGTCATGGGACCATATCCACTGATGACAGCTCATCAGTTCAAGTTCATCCAGACCGCTACATATTTCTTTTCCAAGTGGGACGAAGCGGTTCCTCTCAAGGAGGTCAAGGCCCATTCTATCATTGAATTTGTGAGCTCCAACATCATCTACCAAATTGGAGTCCCTCATGCCATTCTTATCGATAATGGAACCAACTTCTGGGAAGCCAAGTTGATGAAATTGTACACCAAGTACAAAATCCATTCTAAACATACCTCCCACTATCATGTGCAAGAAAATGGGAAGATAAAGGCATTCAAAAAAACACTCTATAACATTCTACAAAAAATGGTTGGTCAGAATAAGAATAGTTAGTTGGACAAGCTCCCCAATGCCCTTTGGGATTATTGGATGACGACTCACAATTCCACATAGGTGACCCCATACTCTCTAGTGTACAGAACGAAGGTCATCCTTCCCATCGAGATTCAATTACCTTTATTATAGTTGTCTATGATCAATAAGAACCAGATAAGGTAGCTAAAATCTGTTTGGAGGAATTGGAAGCACTCAATGAGAACAGGATTCATGCCCTGCACAATCTGGAATGGCATCAGAACAAGATAGCTAGAGCTTTCAACAAGAAGGTACACCTTTTCTCTTTCTTGCAAGGTGACCTGGTGTTAGCCCTGAGAACTCCAATGATACCTGGTAGAATACCATACATCATTCACAAGGTTTACCCCAATGGTGCATAATCCCTAGTCACCATGGATGGTGAGCGTGTAACACCTCCCACCAATGCCAAATTCTTCAAGTAATACTTTGCATGACCGTTTTTCTGGTCCCACATGACCTTAAACTGTTATGTCCAGCATGAAATTAAACTGTATGTCATACTGTAGATTGTTAAACTATATAGGGTCCTACATGACCTTAAAATATTATGTCCCGCATGAAATTAAATTGTATGTCGTCCCACAGGATGTTAAACTATATGTGGTATTACATGACTTTAAACTGTTACGTCATGCACGACATTACACTGCTTTGTAGTCCCACGTGACTATAAACTGCAAAACGGTCTGAGATCTAAGACCTTAAACTAAGATCTCCCCATGTCCTCACCGCATGATGCTAAACTGCATGGCCCTTTTAAGAACTATTTATGGCTTGATTCTTATCCTCATGGGATACATAGGAATACTCTGATGCCTTGTCTTGATTCCAGCACCCAAAATATTCTCTTTGACTACCCCTCAAGTGTAGTTCTCTTGGAGGGTCCCACATGGTGTAGTGTAGGCTTCTTTTTCCCCCACTCATGTCGGGATTATGATGATCGCACCATGTTCGCTTCCTCTTTCTTCTATCCTCCCACATCCTCACTGCATGATGCTAAACTGCATGGCCTTTTCAGATCTATGTGTTGCTTGATTCCCATCCTTATGTGATATGTAGGAATGCCCAGAAATTTTATTCATAGGCCTAGCCCCAAGTTCAAAATCTCCCCTTGGGTCGAAATACATGGTGTGATGTAGGGTTTTCCTTCATTCACATCAAGTTCATTAGGACCACACCACATATTTTCCTCCTTGGAGATCTCTTCCTCTTCTGTCATCCTCCATAACATTAAACTAGGAATCTATGGTCCAAGCTCTATGACCATAAAATAAGATCTATAGCATCATTGCCACATGATGATAAACTGCATGGCATATCGAGAACTATGTGTGGCTTGATTCCCATCTTCATGGGATACGTAGGAAAACCCAGATGTTTTTTCCACAAGTCTAGCCTAGGTTCATCTCCCCTTTCTCTCGGCCACCTAGTCTAAATTATCTATGAGAATTATGAATGGCATGACGTATGTGGTATTATGTCCTCATTCATGTCGGGTTACTCACCATGCCATACACATTCCTTCCATTGTCGTCCCACAAGACATTAAACTACACCTTCAGAACTACATGTGGCTTGATTTCCATCCTAATGGGATATGTAGAACCACCCAAACATCCAGTCTTTGAGTCTAGCCCTATTTCTTAGAAACCTCCTCATCTTTCTGGCCCCCTGGCCTGAATTTCTCAGGTGGTATATAGTGCGGTATGGACTCCATGTCTTCAGTCATATCAAATTTGTAATAGCCATGCCATGTACCTCTCCCTCCTGATATCTCCTCCTCCCCATATTCTACAGTCATCTCTTTGAGTTGGATACTCTTGAATTATGTCCCTTGAACCTTATTGGATGTTTACCAATGTTCCCAAGAGCACTCTGGTTCAGGACCTAGAGTTTCAGATTCTACCTGGACATGATCTCACCGATTTTTCAGGATTTGTGTTCCCATTAATTTGGGATTTCATCATCTTTCACATCCAAAAGGACCCCCAAATGGCATGGATGCTCAGCCTAAGGACTCTCTTGCCATTTCAGGCCAACGGACTCGAGGATTTCGAATGAAAAATTGATACAAGTTCTGCATTGCGAATATGGTCAGCAGTCGATTCTCATTTTCCATTCCCATTTCAGGTCACATGATATGGATGTTGTGTTTCAAACAGGGTTAACAGTTATCCTCTATCAGCATGAAAACCCCATAAATCCCTAAATCTTGGTTGAATGATTCACATCATTTTCCATGAAATCATGTCCAAGTGAAATTTTGACATTCTTGGTACTATCCCTCAGTGCACATTTGCACATTAGGGGTACACAACCATGGTAAGGTGTCATTCGGGGCTCCACAAAAATTTCCCCTTTCATGCTTTTCACATGTTTCAAAGACCTTATATACCCTTGTTTCCTACATTAAGCATAGCTCATGTGGGCTTAAGAATCAGATCAAGGTTTGCGCTCTCTTGGAAGAGTTTCACTTCTCTATGGTTCGAGCTCTAAGCCCTTAAACTAATATCTCCTTCTACGTCCTTTCTATAAGGTGTAAGAACCATAAATCTTAGAACTATGTATAGCTTGATTCCCATGATCATGGGATATATAAGAGTGCCCATACATCTTCTCTTTGGGTCCAGCTCAGGTTCTGCTAATTACCTCTTCTAATCGAGCTTGTGGCCCTGAATTTCACAGAATTATGTGGTGTGGCATAGGACTTACGTCCTCATTCACGTCGGGTTTTCAATAGCTTCACCATGTACTTCCCTTCTAGGAGATAGTCTCTAATTCCCCTCATCTAGAAACATGTTAAACTACACCCCCAGAACTACGTATAGCTTGATTCTAATTCTAATGGGATATGTAGAACAACCAAGACATTTCATCCACAGGTCCAGCCCCATATTTTCTGACCTTTTCTGGACCCTCATCCCGAGGTTTCTTCCCCGGAATTACGTGTGGTGTGGTGTGGACCTCATCCCCAGTCATGTTGGGTATTCTTTATCATTCCATCTGCATCACCCCCCCCAAATGGGTTGGTCCTATCATACAACCCTAAACTATGACACTATAGTCCTAGATGTATGATTAGAAAACGACACCACATTGTGATGTCCTCACTCGAGGGGACATCATGTTTGGTATCGGTCACCCACCATACCATTTTTCAAGACCTTATTATGGATTGATTCTTGTAGAAAATCCTAGACTCTCCGTCTTAAGCTTATCGCTTCACAAAAAATGCACACACATCTATCCTAAAGGAAAACAAATATCTATCAAATGCCACTTCTTTTGGTGTGTGGGCCAGACCCACCCGACCTTATTATTCTTAACACTGGTACCTTACCATGCCATATCTAGAACTAGGTATGGCTTGATTCCCATTCTCATGGGGTACATAGGAACGCCCATGCACTTTGCCTTGGGCCCGACCTAACGTTTATTTTTGGTCCCTCGACCTAAAACCTTCCTAAGAACACATGGTGATATGGACTCAATGTCCTCATTCACGTCAGGTTTTATAATTACCTCACCATGTGTCTCCCTCATTCTTTACCATCTCTCGTCCGAGCTCTAAGACCTTAAACTAAGATCTCTGGTCTGAGCTCTACGACCTTAAACTATGATCTCTCTACATCCTATCTACAAGGAATAAAGACAACAACCCCAGAACTACATTTGGATTGAATCCAATCCTCATGGGATACGTAGGAATGCCCAGAAATTCCATCTTTGGGTCCATCCCCAAGAATATTAAATCTTGCCCCCCTCTTTTTCGA
This sequence comes from Viscum album, assembly GCA_963277665.1. Taxonomy (NCBI): domain Eukaryota; kingdom Viridiplantae; phylum Streptophyta; class Magnoliopsida; order Santalales; family Viscaceae; genus Viscum; species Viscum album. The sequence continues at coordinate 1,585,428,585 of OY728129.1, forward strand.
CCCCTTGTCCCAAACTCTTTTGGGAAGTATGTGGGCTGTTCATGCCCTCATTCACACTGTGATATATAATGCACCACACGTTCCTATTCTGGGTAACCATGTAATTGCAGCTCTACCCTAAACAAGTTCAGGATGCCTCATAATAATTACGGGATGTGCTAGTTTCCTCTCCAGAAAAGATTCCCTCTACCAACATTGGTCTATGACCACACCGTACTTTAAGAAATATGTTTGGCTTGATTCTCATTTGCATGATGCATAGTGACATCTAGGCCTTTTTCCTCGAGCCTAGCCCTAGGGTCATTAATCCGCCCTTCATCCCCAGCCTCAGTCTAGGCAGTATGACATTAAAACTATATGCAACATCCTGGTCATATGATGTTAAACTATTCCATCCATTGTCCACATCCATATGATGTGTTCCAAATTCTCACTAGATAGGTCCTTTATAAAAGTACGTATGATCCCTGATCAGACCGTTGCACCCACCTAATTTGTTTCCACCATGGTGGAATAATTTCAAGAGTGTTGGACTCCATTAGAACTGGCAATCACTCCACCCTCCTTGCTTCACGTGCCCTTTATTCGGATCCTCATACTATTTCACATCTAAAAGAACCCCCTAATAGTATAGATGCTTGGACTATGGCTCACCAACTATTCTAGGCCAATAATCTGGAAGACTAATGGATAACATTTTGATTTAGGCCCCGTGTTTTGAACATGGTCAGCGGTCGGCCCTCATTTGTTATCCCCATTCAGGCTAACGTAATAGTGGTACTGTGTTTCAAACATGGTCCACAGTTATCCATAATTTTCATGCCACCCGATAGCGTTTTGAATTTTGGGTATCTTGATTCACACTTTCCAATCGCCTATGTTTGGACTGATTCAAACACCCCTGGCGTTAACCCACTTTTACACTAGAGCACATTGGGGAAATGATAATTTGAATGTTCTGAGAACTTCATTCTCCAGTCAGGCCTCTCCCTTTCTTCTCAAAATCCCAGATGGGTCACCTATACCCTAGATTCCTGACGTTTTTTTGGAACTCCCACATTAAAACAAAGTGATTACACGACCATCCCTTTTTTCCACATTGGGTATGACCCACATATGCTTAGGGATGGATTGCTAATTTTTTCACGATTATGGTCAGAATGCATTGAACTGAACAAGAATGTAAATAATCCATTCATGCACATAGTTCAGAATTAGAAACAGAAAAGAAAGATAAGTTTATGGGTTCGACCAAAATAGTTCCCTTAGGGATCATCATTTTGGATGGATTTCTCCAGTGTCGCCACCTTCTAGCTTTTGGCCTCCAGCATTACTTCCCACCCCCTGAGATCCTTCTCTTCATCAGTATCTACAGAGCATAATTCATTGTTCCTAGTTTGTGCTCATTCTTGTTCAGTTTGGTGCTCAATCATTTGGTGGATTTCCTACACTACCTGCTCCTCGGCATCCGCCAGTTGGGCCTTCAATTACTCAATGAGCTCAGAGTGGTTTGTAATGAATGCCTCCCTTTATTTCACTTTCTCTTCAAGGAATCAGACCTCCTTCTCCTCCTTCAATAATTCATGGGTATTCTCTGACTCTTTCTGGCACCAAGAAATGTCGAAACATTGGATAATCTCTTATATTTTCTCATACAGGTAATCATGGATCATTACATTAAGACAGTGAGCATCTACCCCTCCAACAAAGATAAAGTGTAGCCAGGTGTAGAGTGATACCATGCGGTTTATATATTCTTCCTATAGATGACTAAGGAAGCATTTTATACACTTACACCCCTTGCGTCGCGTCATACAGATCTCATCGGCTACTTCAGAATTGGATTCATCTATCTCCTAAGGGTCTGCAGGCCGATAGTCTGGGAAAACAACCAAATGATCAGTGGTAGGGTCTCATTCTGGTATTCCTCCCAAGGGATTAGGCTCTTCAACATGTGCGAGACCTTTATCTCTCATCTCAGTCTCATAAATTTCTCCCCCACCGACTTTAGACCCTTCCCCGACATTGATATCGCCGGTGCCCATAGCCATTTTCTCACCAGGTGTCGGGGCTAGCTCGGTTTGAGTAGTGTGTTCTGAGTGGGTCAGTGCGTTCGCTGTGGAATCATATATGGATGGTCTAGATCCAGTAACCTAATGTGCCTCCAATATCATGATTACTACACAAATGATGAATGCCCTAATTATCAGAGCTCTCTGATGACAAATACAGATGTCTGAGTAATGAATCTTACAAGAGATCAATGCATCAACCTCTACTGTTTCAGTCATTGTAGGAGATATCACTACGGGAGATCCTTTAGTGCTTGTCAGTTCAATAATAGGTTTCGACCCCCACCTTGTTCTATCAGGTCACCTTCACCCCCTTAGATGGAGCTTTCTGACCACTTTCACCGAGATGCGCCTGAAGAGAGAAAAAGTTCGGTTGGTGATTATAAAAGATGAAAAAAGAAATTCTATGATAAGAATTAAGTCATAACTTGAGTTTCTTATTTATGTCCATGTTAGAGCCGGAAATCTCTCCACTCTTCAGGCCATCCCATGAGACCCTTCGCCTTCAATATCCTATTCAACTCTCCTTATTTCTGCCTCCTCTTTTCCTTTTTCTTCTTCCTTCATTGATTTTCTTTACTTTGTCTCCTCATTATTGTCGTCATCTTCAGATGACATTTGTTCCAGATCATGCTCTTGATTGAGCATCACTTTTACCAAGAGAGTTTTTTCCTCACTCCACCCCCACTGGCATGAATACACATCCATGGCCATTAGATATGTGTGACAATGATGAAAGATCACTATGTCATCATTATTAATGAGACCAATTTCTGGAAGTTGGATCCCATCTCGTACGATATTTTATCAGAGGACTTAGGTGATCTTTGAATAACGTAGGGTAAACTAGGCTGAACATATCATAGGGAATATTTCATCCTCATAGGTTTGAATTAGATACCTTAATTTCTTCCCAGGAAGCTCCCTGGCCGCTCCGTGAGATTTTTTAGAAGCCCCACTCCCACCAGACAATGAGGTCATGGCCACACCATGTGATGTTCCTACTTCCAAGGTCTCAACATGTACTAACTTAGATACCTGACTTGTTCCTATCCTCTCCTCCCCAGTGGAACCTTGTCCGCTTTCTCACCTCCCAAATTAAACACTGGACACCTTGATTTTCCGAACTCATTTTCCCAGGATTCCCTCAGGGTATGCCACCACCCAATGCTTGGCATATTTCATTAAGAGGCTAGCATCGACTCTAGTGGGGGGGAAGGTAATTACCTCACCAGAACATTAAGTTGTGAATATCAACCACATTTGATGAAGAAAGAAAGGTTTTTACTCTTCTCGGACATATTTATACACCTTCTTCGGCATCCGTTGGGTGCATCCAAACTACCTAGCAAACCTTGATGGCACATATGGATCACAAAGGATCTTCCCATTGACCTGAGTCACAAGCACTCCACCTCTGAGGCTTTTCAAATATTTTCTGTTATCTTGTGAACCTTGTCTGTCACCTACCATCTGGCCGGCCAGGGTGGGGAATGGGCTAAAGGTGAACTTTTTTTGATTCCCGATTCATATCCTTATCCCTTATTCATTGAGAATTAATGGCATAGTCCTGATGATGTTTATCAAGGAAGGTCACAGACCGTTACCCAGAGGAAGAATAGAATTTGGGAAAGTTTATCCACCGTAGCGAGCCGCGATCCAACCATGAAGGATTTGGAAAAAGAAAAAATCCTCCTTAGTGATACCCTTCTTGAAATGCGCCCAAGGATGGCGTACATTCGGGCCAGCACGGGGACCCCCAGGTTGAACCTCTGATTGGATGCCATAATCCCTACCATCCCCAATGTTTTCGAGAAAACTCCCATCCTAACATCCCTTAATCGCAGCAGCCATCCACTCAGGAAGGTTGTGGTAAATCTGAAATATCAGAAGTTCGGGTCTTGGCTCTCATCCACATGAAATCCCCATGATTAGTAGTCCCCTTTCTCCAAGATTTTCCAAAATAACCCACTCTTTCTCCTTTGTGTCATATTCAGACACCGCTTTCCTCGCCCCAACATCTTTACATTTTGGTCCTTCTGCAGAAACAAGCTGAACCACTTCAAATAAGCAATGTCCTTCAAAAAGTCCTTGACCCCCAGTCTCTCCTTGGCTAGGTCCAGCAGATGACATGTCAGAACAGGGGTCCATAACCTATCCCCCCAGATATTCTATGTTAGAAGAAACTCATCATATTGGTTCCTGTCCAAAGGGATACCTCTGATGTAGTGGACATCCCAAAGACTAATTCCAACCTCCACATGATAGATGTGAAATGTGTTGGTATCAGGGGACCACCGACTAAATAGATCCATCCCAAATTCTTGCTAACGGTAGAAGTGGAACTGCGACGTCCACACCACCGTGAAAATCACAATATGTCGCAGTTATTATCCGAACTGATCGTATAATTGGCATACCGAGTACGCCCAAGCCCATTCATTGGTGAAATTTCCTCTGGACCTCAAGTCCCAATTCTGTAGCCAACCTTTGGTATCGTCAGTGATGCACTGTCAGAAGGCACTCGCATAATGCGCAGGAGAATCATTCATGACTGAATCACCTTTTGAGATAGTTTCGGTCATTGGGTTCATGACGTAAATGGGCATGTTCTTGGTTTCTCTGGCGGGATGACCATTTTTTGTGATGTTGTATCATGTAAGATCATCCTTGCACATAACCCATGACCGCGGTGTATCGAAATCAAATCCCATAACTGGTACCTCCTCTAAAATACCAAAGTCCCACATCGATAGATTTTCGGAAAGTGGGTAATCATTTTGGGAATGGGTTAGCATATTGAAGAGGGCTTGGTTTTTGGAAACAAATTTCTTTGTACCATACACCTCAGGGTTCTCACTCATCTCAGCCCTCCTCGCGGCATACATAGCTTCCCTAAAAACATTACTATGATCATTGACCATTTTTCTTTGGTGAAGTCTTGAAAAAATCTGAAAGGCAGGCACAAAACAAGGAGAGTGCGCACAAAATCAGATGGATGTACGAAAAACCAGACAAGCGACATGGAAAATGGCAGCTGTGTGGAAAATTGAAACCAAGATCTTGGAATTCCATGCCAAAAAGAACTAATTCTGTGTAAAGGATAAATCATTTTTCATGCACGAGAGCTCTGAAGCTTATCGCGTGAGAAATTCCGTATGGACCATGGGACCCCCAAGGGGTTTTATAGGGGTGGATCGGGTTTTCCATGTTCGTGAAAAATGATTTACACACACCTGAATGGATTTTACGTGAATCTACCCCAAGGGGCCGAACGTCTCAGCGTTTCCCTCAGAATCCGACCTTCGTGCTCCCTCGTAGATCTGATTCCGAGGGGGGAATTTGTAGATGCCAAAATCCACTGAAGGTCTCAGGAAGGCATCCTTAGAAAAAAAAGAGGCATATTTGGACTTCGAAACCAATTCCAAGAAGATCCAAAAGGTTGTGCGGAAAACCGGAGTGGTGCGTGGAAAACTGCTTCCTCCCACAGAAAATGGTCACGACCAGAAGGGGTTTTTGCGCGCTAATATGGGAACTTCCGCGCCACCAACCTCGGGTCTGAGTTTTCCACGTAGGTCGAATTCCGTGCACACCTGTGGCCCCTAATCGCCTATAAATTGAATTGAATCCCACACTTTTGGTGGCAAAATAATATAAACCATCTCCCCTACATGGAATTCACCTATTTCACACGTAAAAGATGACTTCCAGGTATGGGATTTTCCACAACTGGTCTCCTAGTGGTCCGCCTTCATGTGCGACCACTAGGACTTGACCCTCACCCAAGTGATTAAGTGTTGGTACCCTTGCACGCAAACCCCTCCACTTGCGTCCAGAAAACCTCTACCCCCCTATTCACACAAACCTCTTCCATTTGCGTGCACGCCATCTTTTCCACTCAACCTGGATTTTTCCATGCAACACTCCCCTCTTTGCGCACCTATTTTTCACAAACATATTCTTTTGCACACAAAACCTTGTCCTTGTGTGCTCCCTTTAGCATTTGTTTAATATCGCTCTCTCGGTCACCATCTTCAGGCACTTCATATACACAAAACACCTATGTTACACACCCTTCTCCCATATGACCCTCTAGGTTCGTATAAAGTGATTTCAAAGTCCCTTGGGTGGTGCTTCAAGTTGTACTGCTTAGCCTTACTCTTATTCTCATAGACACGCTAACATCTATTGCTTCTTCACATATCCACACTAACGTGGGCCCCTTAGTGGATCACTCCACAACACCCCCTCGCCATAGAATTTTCAGTGCCTTCCTTTCACCAAGGGTTAAAGAGTGCGGGTTATGTAAGTCCTGAGGGTGAGGAGTGAACCCACCTCTTCTAGGATACATGATGTTAAACTGCCATGAACCATCATCCTTAGCACATGACGTTAAACTGTGTCCTCACCTCATGTATCACACGTGGGGTTCCCTATCTCAGACATTCTCTACACCTGATCGTCTCCATGGGAATGAGATCTTTATCACATGGAATGAGATCCTTTTTTTTGGAGCGGCTTCTGTCTGTGGGGAAGGGAAATCATCTCAGTGTAATCCCCTATCCTTTCTTGCAGGAGGCAGCACCCCTGCTCCCCTCCTCTCTTTCGTGCCAAATACATGGGGGGTTATGGGCACCGAGACCTTTTTTATCTCGTCCATCTCTGTTTTATCTTTATCACCACCGGGCCTCCATCCTGGAGTAAGTACCAATATTCATCTCCTTGGGACGCCAACCACGTGTAATCCCCACTCCACTTCCCACAGACACACCTTTCATGACATGATCATCAGGTCTATGCTACCTCTTGTTTCTCACACCGAGCATGACTCATATGGGCTTAGAGTAAGCATCGACCATGAAATCCTCTATGAGTCACCTTAACAAAAAATCCTCAAATACCCATCCCAAACTATGTGTAATTTGATCCTTGTCTCCTAAACATGGTATGTAGGAAGCCTCCATAAGGTTCAATCCCAACACCTACTGGTCACAACCCCTTCACGTCGGTTCACCAAACACTGCCGAACTATGTGGATTTTGATCCTTGTCTTCTAGGTAGGGTACGTGGGAATCCTCCCTGAGGTTCAATCGTAATACCTACCTATCCCTAACCCTTCACATTGGTTCACCTTCATCCCGCATGACATTAAACTATATCCCTAATTCCAAACTGCGTGTATTTTGATCCTTTCCCTTTCCAAGAAAGGTATGTAGGAATCCTCCTGAAGGTTCAGGCCCAACACCCATCGGTTCTGACCACTCTACGTTGGTCCACATTCATCCCGCATGATGTTAAACTGTATGCCCCCTTTTCATCTCAAAAGATGATAAACTATACCAAATCGAGATACGTGGGATTTGAACCCTATATCCAAGGTAGGGTATGTAGGAAGCCTTCATGAGGTTCAACCTCATCCAACGGTAAGCCTTAATGTTCCCCAATCGACATTAAGGCATTATGTTCTCCAACCAGCAATAATCTATTGGAACCCCATTCAGAGATAATCAGTTTTCAACCCCAATCTACGGTAATCCATTGTGTTCCACAATCGATGGTAAGCTTTTGTGTTCCCCAACCAGCAGTAAGCCGTTGGAACCCCATTCAGCGGTAAGTTGTTGTACACCAACCAATGGTAAGTTGTTGTAGTCTGCAATCGATGATGAGATGTCGTAGTCCCCTTTGCTGGGACCCACATCTCAGGTCCACCCCCCATGGTGTCAGACCAACCCAGGATACTAACCATGTGTAAGCCCCAGTATATCATTGGGTCATTGTCCTCTGTGGACACCCCAATTTCATGCCCCATCTTAAACTATGTGGACTTTGATTCCTTTCCTCGGGGATACGTAAGAAGCCTCCATGAGGTTCAAGACCATCACCCATGTCTCATCCTAGTATTTCCCATGAGCCTATGTGTCCCGAGAAGATCGTGTCCCAACCCGAAGGTTCTATTTCTTCCAGGTCCCATCCATGAGTCCATTATCATGGGTAGCCTCCTCAAGTGTCCCATCACCTCACCAAACTACGTAGACTTTGATTCCATACCACAGGGATATGTAGCAAGTCTTTTCGAGGCTCAAGCCCAACATCATCATCGACCTCACGTCGACTCCATCTCACTCCCCATACACTCTTAAAAATCCATAACCAACCTGATTCTTACCTGGGCCACCACATCCCTGGTGAGATCATGTCATCCACCTTCTTACTTCTCCTACTAATAATCGAGTAACTAACCATGTGTTATCCCAAACATCAATGATCTCTCCAGAAGTTGCACCCATTTGATCCACTCCCTTCAGTGTTCTAATCAGTCCTATCCATCTCTTCTAGATGTTAAACCCATGGCATACCCTGTGTTAAACATGGGAAGCTGAGAAAAACCTCAGATACATTCCTATGGCATATAATTCCTCGCATTTGATTTGGGATTCCTCGGGCTTATGTGCCCTCAATAATCCCTATCATAAGGGGAAGAAACCCAAACACATCAATGCTCTAGTGTCCAGACACACCAGCGATGTACAACATGACTACTCCCCCGACCAAAGGTTGCTTCCCTGATCAGGCCCCTTGGAATTTCCTGACAGAAGTAGTGTAATTAACTGGCGTCCATGAAGACATAACATTTGGAATAGTTTCACGAACAACGTCTTAAGTCTATGAGGGAGACCCAGACTAGGTAACGAGCTCTAAGGAGGAATATGTGGAAGGAGGAATTCACATATCATCATCTCATTTAGATCAAGGATCAAACATTCCTTAATATGAAACGGATGTTGACTGCCTTTGGAAACTAGGAATATGGGGCAATAGCTGTGTTTCCTCAAACAGACGGATGCGCGCCCCGACGAAACCGTCAGAAACAATATCATTACATAGATCATGATTTAATTACTTCCAAAATGTAAAAATGATTTATATATCATATATATTCAATATATAAATATATATAATAGATAGATAAATTAAATTTAAAACACCGTTCATGGAAATGGTAGGCCGTATGTATGCATGAACGCTGTTTTCATTTCCTTATTGAATTGAATGGAAGTAAGTAAATAACACACACACACATACATATTTACATAAATCCAGTAGAATTATTATTTCATGTATTTCATGATTATTTATTATATATAATTTATAATCATTCTTGAATGGTTAACATGGATAATGAATCTCATCGCATTGTGGAGACAATAAGTCATATGTATGCACGAACGATGATATTGTTCCCATAATTTTTGAAAGTTATTGAAGAGGATGGTTTATAATATCTCAGAATTAGTATAATGTTATAATAATCATATATAGTTATTATTTCCACCATTATACCCATCCAAGTATGTTGGTGTTGAAAAACATATTACACCATGACATGGAGACGCTAAGCCGCATGTACACATACACGATGATTTCATTTTTCATAGGTTGGATAGAAGGTGAAATAGGGTTGTTTTATATTTATAATAATATATAATTATATGAGTGATAATAATGTTATTACTTTATAATTAAACAACTAAAGAATAGGAAGTATAAGAATAAAGAAATTTTAATGAATCTGTAGAAGAGATTACCTCTTTTTCGACATGCCTCCTTTAAATTTCCTCTTAGGGCACTAGAGTTGGTATTTTGAGAATAAAATAACCTCTATAATGTAACTATGGAAGTTTAGAAGATAAATTTATAGGGTGTTTTTGAGCTTGAAGGATCAAAATGGAGTTAAGAGTAGAGGGAGGAGGTTCCCTTTTATAAGAGATGAGAGGGGAACTTTAGGAAACTCTCCAAAATATTAATTTATAATAAAATCAAACCCTACCCAAAAACCTCTAAAGTGTACCAAATTAGAATATTAGATGAGATAGGGTTGTAATCTCATCAACCAATAAATTTTTGACAACTTATTTTATCAATTTAAACCTTATATTTTTAATTGACACATAATTATTCTTTTAAATTTTAATTTTGGTAATAACATTCTAGATATTTAATGGTAATGAATATTTACTTATATGGTGTTAATTATCCATAAATGGATAATTTATTCCAATTTAAATCTTATAATTATCAATTTTAATTTTTTAAATATGTTTTTTATTTTTAAATAATTTAATTAAATGTTATGTTTATAAAATGTGAATTGTGTCAATTATGATACTATTCATTTATTAGACATTAAATAAAATTCAAACAGAAGATAAATTTGAAAGAAAATATTTAATACACTCCTAATATGTCATAGTAACCTAGAAAAGTATTGTATCACATTAATTAGCTCATATGATATTTCTTTTAATATTTTTAAAACCATTTATTTGATATTTATATTAATAAAATAATTTCTACACCACTATTGGGTCATCATTAATGGTAATTATTTAGTCTCTAAAAATTATAAATAAATTTCTTTGATGTAGGTATTTCTTTTATATTTCTATATACTATATATATTCAATTTTATCCTATAGTTATCCATATATTAATATTAATATACTTATATAAAATGAGATTGTGATATTTTGTCCATTTCATTAGTTTTTATTACATTCAAGTCATTTTCATAGGTTAGTGTCCATAAAGTAATTAAATTTCAAAAACTATATGATAAAGGTTGAATTTAGTCATTCAATAGTATTTTTACTGGTGTTACGGTAATTTTATAATATTATTTTGACCCTTAATTACCCGATTTACCTTTAACCATGGTAATAAAAATAATTAGCAAAGTTACAATTCATAATGCCCAAAAATAAAAGTAGCCTATTAATATAATTTGGACCTATTGATTCTAAACATGTAATAAATTTTTCAAAATTCAAAACAATGATGTTGCAGTAATTAATTTAAAATTAATCATGTTGTTGAGAAAACAAGTTTTAAAAGTTAAAACATTGCAAAAGATTTATATGTTTTTACCTATGAATTTAATGAAAAATTAATGCTAATTAAATAAATTATATTAAATGGAAAAAATATATTCTATTTATAATTTAAAAATATTGAATATTATAATTTAACCATATAAATTATCTTGATGAAATAAGTTGTTTTTAAATAAAATTTAGCGTATTTTTACTATTCATCAAAATGTGAAAGTTATCAGAAAAATATAAAAATTTTACCCAAAGTAAATTTTTATGTCCCACTTACAAAGAATAAGTTTATTTTTTAAAATTTAACTTATAAAAGTTTCAAAAACTAGATTCAAAATGGTTATTCTATCAAAAGGCGGTAAAACTGCTTTTTTCCAAAAAATTGATTTTGTTCTCATATCATGTGTAAGATGAATTCTAATGTTATATAAAATTAAAAATATGGTTAATACTATTAATAATGGCTATTTTATATAATATTTTAATAACATATCATTTTTTAGTGAAATCCGGTATTACGTACAACGCAAGCTATCGAGGAAGGTTACTCTTGCTTGTAATGCAAGCCATGTCAGTGTTATGTGTAGTGAAAGATTAATTTGGTGTTGCGTATAACATAATACAAACTTAGTTCATTTATAAATTGAATAAAATCTATACTCTGTGTTGTGTGAAATGAATTCTATCAAACGAACTTGAAATTGTGTGCAATAGAAGCTAAGAATAGTGTTACGTATACTACAAGCTAATACGGTGTTGTGTGTAGTGCTAGATAATCTTGTTGTAGCATACAACACAAGACATCAATGAAATAAAAAATAATCTATCTCATAAAATATTGGGGTGTTACACTTTAGATCCACCTCAGTTGATCTTTTTCCCTAGAGCATAGGCTGCTACTTTCAGTCAATCATTGGATAATAAATTTCATCCTCCTCTTAACTAACTTAATGAACAATCTATTTTCCATATGTTATGGAACATATTTTACTTAGAAAACCATGGAGATCCCACTAACCTTTGGTAGACACATGGAAAACATTTACTAAATTTTTATATAATATGATCCTATTTCTTATTTCAATCCTAAAACTAGTATTAGTAAGTTGAAAACATTATTTGCATTCTATTATGTGACCATCCCTTTTTGGTTGAATTGTATAGACACCTTCCATGATTGGGGTTATTACACCTAATTTTCAATATAATATTACCATATAAAGTAGCTACAACAAGTAAAATTCTAATGGAATTAGGAATACTGACTTGGTCTAAACAATCGAGCCTTATTGGTACTACACTTATACCATACATGTATCATATCACTTGAATATCCACCTAAGTATTCAAAATAATAATCCCCTTTTCACTTTGATACATAAAATCCATTATTCAATTTTAACTTGTCTTGTCAATTTCACTTAATTTCCATACACTTCTTGTAGGAAATATTATTTGTAATGAATAATAGATCATTGACTGTGGTGAATCTAAAAATAATCACCATGGTTTTATCCTTCCTACGCAATATGTGTCTCTGGAAAATACTCTATGCCACATGCGCTTGGGGAGCTAGCTCCTATTCCAACTACATGTGCATCTCTTGCATTGACTAAAACCAAGTCAATCTGGCTCCCATTATCTCTAAAGAGATGTGCACCCTTATGGAAATGTATTCAATCAATTGGATATTATGTTTATATCTTAGGGATTTATTTAATATCATAAGCAACCATTAGGATAATTACGATAGATGCACAATGTGCTTGTACTTGATGTAAGTATGTTTATATGCTAACAAACTCTTTGTATCTAAACACATGTCCTATAACGTAATGGATTTCCATCATACTATGACTTGTATGATATACATTTTTCATTTTTATTTGGAATATAAGTTATGGTATTTCTTCATTATTTTTGAACCACTTCATAATATATAATGGAAGTTTCTTCAAGTTGCAACATTGATACTACGTACATCGTAACTCTGATGTATAAAATCATTATTTTGGAATTATTTTGCACTAAATTTTTTTGATCAATGTTGATATTTAAGACTTTATCATTGATTCTCCTCATTAATATCAATGTCATGATGTAGATAAAGTAATGCGCGTTTAGGAATTACTCTGCGTTACATTATCATGATCGAAGAATTGTTGGTCAAGATATTCTTCAGTATGCTGACTTGAAGGAACTCATATATTCTGACCATGAATATACATCATTTTCATATTCCTTAATGACTTAAAGGAATCTATTAAAGTATATTTACAAATAGATTACCCTTAGAATAGTTCACGCTCAATTGATGAACTAATTCATATAGTCTTGTGTCTTACCTTTATTATTAAAGGTTCCTTTGCCCAAAACTATGTATATATCTTAATTATACCAAAAGTGTTTAGTCGTACTGAGCCTAAATACCAAACTAGGCTTATCCTTGAAGTATAAATTATGTTTTTCTTAACAATGATTTATCTTTCCACAACTGGGTAAATTAATTCTTATATATTTTATTCATCAAGATATTGCGTATGATTTATGTACCACTGAACTATTACTTGGGTATTTCTCACCACAAACAACATTCATTCTAGAACCTTCCGTAATGTATCCTTATGTCCAAAAGATATGTGATAATATTTTTTGGTTGTACTCTATGAAAGTTAAACTTGAATCATTAACATGGAAATTTGAAGTTGTTTACTTCTCACCACTAACATATGAATCACCATTTTTCAGCTTCATGGAGAATACACCTAACTTCTAGTAAAATTTCTATACTCTCTTGGAAATAATATTTCAAGACACATATGTGATATACATATAGTAAAAAATAACCAATAAGTAAAACCAAAACATTACATTTTACTTTTATGAATAAACCTGAAGAAGAGTCAATAACTTTATTATTTAATTCAGTTAATTGTATTTAAACGTCCATTTTTTATTTAATTATATTCAATGAAAATAACCTCTATCAATACCTCTTTCATTAAAGGATGTTATAAATGTGATTCTCTAATTAATTCCCATTAGAATTTTTCCCCATATAAATTAAATATTAATCTGTCATTTATATTATTATTTACTTGGAAATCCTTACCTAAAGAAGTAATGAAGCGATTAATTAATAAAAGGTTATTTTACAACCTAAAATGAGACTTCAGTAAATAGGTGAAAATGATATGAAATATCAATCCATTGAAAGATCAGGATCCATCTTTCAATTTAAACATGTCAGTGTAACCATCACCTTATTCATATCTTGCTTCACTTTCTCCTTGTAAAAATTTCTAAGATGCGACTACATGTTATATCATCCATGTCCTAATGTAGCGATCATAACTATATTTGAAAATTTCTGAGATCATAATGAAATAACCATAATATTCTCTATACATGAGTCTTGTATAATAAATTTCTCATGCTCGCTTCTTGAGGTGACTTAAAAGGTATTGGGTAAACCAACACCCTTAGTTTTCTATATAATAGTACTATGTGAAACCGCCAGTACTATTCTTGGATACTTGTGTCGGTGTGGGAATTTACTTTTTACATTATTTATTGCAATTTATATTATTGAATAATTTTTAATTTTTCTAAAAAATAAATTTTAGCAGATTAGTACTTTTTACCTGATTACCGTTTTCGACATTTTTATTAATTAATCAATTAAATAATTAAATGTCTCCCACTATTTTAACGAATTGTTGAAAACATCTATTCTAGAATTAGAATACTATATCTCTTGTGTATTCTTATGGAAAGGATCCCTAAGAATCCCCTCATTGTCTTCAAACTATGACTGATCCACTACATACAGGGTTCAAGGCATGCTTTTGGCTGACCAACCGCATTAACTCATGGTTCCTTGATCTATTGAGTGAAGTCCTAGCTTCTAAAATCATTAATTGATTTACTCAACCCTTGCCTTTAAAATGATCGCAAGTTCCCTATATCTAATCCTTACTAACACATTAGTTAATTCAACCCACACTACAACAAAAACCGGGTTTAGCGGCGGTTTTGTGGCGGCGGTTCACAAAACCGCCGCTAAACGTTTTCGCCGAAAGGTTTCACGGTGGTTTTTAATAAACCGCCGCGAAACCTGAAATTTATTTTAACAGTCCAGAACCTTCCCTACCCCCACCCCGATTGTTCCCCCAAACCCCCGCGCCCTCCCTTCTTCCCCTAACCCCCCAGTGATCCGCAACCCTCGACCCCCAACCATCCAGCAACCCCCAACCGTCCGGCGACACGCGACCTCCGGCAACCCCGCGACCTCCATCTTCGGCGACCCCGTGACCTCCATCTCCAGCGACCCGTCTTTTCCAAGTATGTATCCATTTAACTAGGTTTGAAATATAGAAAATTTTGATAGACTTCACACATGGTGATAATATTGAGAATGATTGGTAGGTGATCGTTTCATTGGAGGTTTGAACATGGATTCAATAATTTATGACACAATAGGTTAATATTGAATAGTTATATAAATCCTAGAGTACATAGGAGCATAGTTGAAAAGATTAAATGGGTGGTATTATGGAATAAAATTGAGATTATGGATTGTGTAGTGGGGATATTTCCTCCTTTACATGGTTGAAAAGAGGGAATGAGTGGGTTGTTATGGGACATGACTTGGTTATATGAAAAATGAATGTTTGGTAGTTTCCTTATGGAATGGAATATAGTTTTTAATCATGATCATGACATGGGGTTTTATGGAATTAAAAAAGATCATGGGTAAATATTAAAAAAAATAAGCCTTTTAATTAATGGTTAATAGTTGGGAAAAATATGGGTGATGGCTGCATGGTTTGTCATTAAATATGATTAATATAAAATATAAATAATGTAATATGGTTGGTGAAATGAATCTATAAATTGGATAAATGATGATTCATGATGGAAAATTATTCATCTTTATTGTGGATCTTTGTATAAGATGTGGGGATGGTCATTGTGTTATAGTTGGCAGTGATGGTAATGTGAGGTAGTAGTAGTGTGGTGATTTTTACTAGCTATATAAGTTCTATTTGTTTATTTATGTCTTATGTTGGTCTTGTGTGTGTCTATAAATATACTTAAATATTATTATTTTTGGTTTTTGAATACATCCCACTTGAGTTAGATACCCTTCTCAAATCCCAACAAGCTCTGGGTACTAGGTTGTTTCCCCTAACATTCGGGTTGGTGAGGTAATGGATGCATGCCTACTCCCCCATCCCCACTCTCCCTTGTAGTTTTAGAATTATCTTTGATGTATTGAGGTGGGTAAGATCATACTTCTAAAGTATATCGTGAAATAGAAGCCCCTAATGGTTATTTATGTGAAGGTACATTACGTATTAGAAAACCGTTTGAGTTATTGATGATGATTATAAACTAGGTGCACTATAAGTCCCTATGGTGTATTGAGATAATGATATGATGTAAGTAAAATAGTGAACTATAAGTGGTATTTATGGGATGGGATATTGTGGTGTTGATGTGAGGATATATATTAGAGGTTGTGCATGGTAGGTGGAGGGAATTAGGTTAATGTCCTTCATGATTTTGATTCCCAATAGTACTGGATTTGAGAAGTGTTGATGATATGTGATATGTGATAGATTCTATTGGATAATGATGATTTTATGGATAAGGTTTGTGGTATGGTTGTAATATGAGATATAGTATTCTATGGAATAAATGTTAAAGATATTCGGAGAATATGACATTTGATATTAGGGTGCGATAGTGAAAAAAATAAGAAATTGGTTTTAGGGTGCCTTTGTGTAATATTCATCTGATATTATTTTACTATGCATGATTATGATATTTAGTAATCGAGTCTTGGTGAGTATTTTCAATAGTTGACCTACTAGGTGCTTACTAGTTATGTTGTTTGTTCAATGATGTGTTATTTTACTCCTTTAACTTTTTCATTGGAGGTATTGTGTATAATCATACTAAGGATACATAGTATGATAAACCCCATATATATAAACAATTCAAAATTCCTAGGATATTTTTTGTGACTAAGTTGGGTCGTACTATCTTTGTGCTTGGTGTTTGTTGTGAAATCACTACCGTGGAGATTTATTTGGTATTTTTATCTTGGGGTTTTTATTTTTTTACATATTCATTATTTAAAGTATTATTGTTGATTTAAATTTATATATATATATTATGATGTTGTTCAGTGTTATTCTTTTTTTATTATTGGTACATATGATGGTAATTCCTCTCATCCTTATTTTTTATACCCCTATTCTAGTCATCAACCCGGGCCCTGTAGGAGGTTGGATATGGGGGTCACTCTCATCTTTAATTTAATTCCAGGAAGAGTTGCCATTGAGGTTGTGTATTGAATTGACCCGGGTAACCCTCAAACGTGGTAACTGGCCCATTCTGTTACATACCCGAAGGTTATTCCCGATCCTCATGGGTTGGAGGAAAGCACCAATGGATCAAAAAACACAACAAAGGGAAAAATTTATCCCAACATGATCAAACACACTGCATATATGTATACACAAAATGAAAAGGAATTTGGAATACTAAAAGAATATATATACCATAATAGTCAAAATATAGTAGAAAAGATCAATTAAAAAAGTAGTCAACGTTTCGAAAACAAGTCTAACTACATGGAATAAAACCAAAAACTACTCCATGAGATGGTGTGGATGAACTCCCTCCATCTCACCACTAGCTACCCAAAACCAGCTAACACAAACCTCACCACCTCACTTCATTGCCTTTGCCTTCCCAGTATTGGAAGACATACAAATGTCTACGTACCCCTAAGGAGGTGCACAAGGTGTGAGCTAACAGCCTCCATAGGATCCCACCCGGGTGTTCCATATCAAGCCTCTATATAACTATTCATGCATTCTTATTTTAAATATAGCATGGAATGATAAGCAGTAATGAAATTTTATAGAAAACATGGGTAAACATTTCCCTTTTTCCTAGTTCTAAACAAAAGTAGGTACAAAATGTATATCAATTATAACTCTGAAATCCAATCAGTACAAAATAAAATAAGCAGTAGAGGCATAAGTACCAATGAACACTATAGTTTAGACTAGAAGAATACGTATACCATAATAAATCATGTGCACACTCCAATTCCTATAACACATGCCTAGGAAGAAGAGGAATACCCCATGAGTAACCCCCCCCGAATATGCTAATAGTTGTCCCCTAGAACAATGGGACTAGGAAACCAAGGAAATACCCAGGATAAAACCTCCTAATAATCACAAAACATGGATGATGGACTCAAGATAAAACTTCCACCTAAGTACCCAAGGTAACCTAAGTGATCATTTTCACAAATCAATTTCAATATTTTAAAAGTACCCATTTTATTTTCATTTATCAAAAATCATGGAAAAACATTTTTCTCAAAAACCCCTTCTTAAACAAATGAAAATAGTCATTCCAATTTGATAAATCAACTTATAAATTAAGAGAAATTAGGCTAATTATCATAGGCTAGAGATGGAACCACCTACCTCAAAGCTCAAGTCACACATTCCCGTAATGGGATCCACCAACAATGAAAACCCAATGATGAAAAAGAAGGCCCTAGAATATAATAAAAACATTAATATTGATATAAATTAGAAAATAAGGGGTTGGTGGAAAGGGAAAACACCAAATACCTCAAGAACAGACATCCGCCGCACCATAACTAACCAAGGAATGGCCTCCATAATGAGATATCCCAAAGGATCTAGAAGAATACACAAAGATACAAAAACTTAGGCCACTAGATCTGATAATGTTACCCTAGGGTGCCACCATTATCAAGAGAAACGAAGAATCAGAAATATTTCTTACCCAGAGAGATGCGCCACAACTATAATAAAAGATCCAATGTTGAATGGATCAATCTAGATGAAGCATAGTCTCCCAAAATAACCCGAGAAGATCTCTAGGTAGGGATCCAAGGGCCCGGAGAAAAGAACTGAAACCAAAATATCCACTTGCCTATTTTAAAAACTACACGAGGGCTATTTGATGATGTGTAATACTATTACCTTCTGTGAAATCCATGGTGTTCTAGTATGTTGAAAAATCCTTCACCTCGAATTAAAAATCCATTATTTTAAAGTTTACGATGTGAAACCACTCTTCCCGAGGTGTAAACTTTCACAGCATGAATACCCTTTCATGAATTGTATCTAGTAATAGTTACACGGTGTGTAACCTAGTTATACAGTGTGAAATACTTTTGAATCATGTAGAAAAAGATGGTTAAAGATGAAAGTACAACAAATATCCGACTTCACCAATTTAGGTATCTTACCAATTCCTTCCTAGTCCTTTACAGACAATGGAAAAAAGGAAAACCATGAAGTGGATAAAAAAATACCTGATAGATCAGTAATAGGATCTTACAAACTCCCCACTATAAATAATTTTTTGTCCTCAATAAGTCATGTAAAAGATGTAATCCATGGAAAAATATGAGTTCACTGCTCCTTCATCAGTGACTCATGTTCCTAATTCTCATGATAATTTGATCCTTGTTTCCATAGAACCCTAACCAATGGAATAAAATTTCCACAAAATAATTTCACTTGAGAGTCAAAAATCTCAATTGGTTTCTCCAAAATAGAAACATATGGCACAAACTCAATTTCTGCCCAACTTAGAATGTGAGCGGGATCAGGATGGTATTTCTTGAGATGATGAGAAGCGGATGGTATTGAAATATATATTATTATATTATCCTCATTTTACATTAATACATGTATATGAAGAAGAGATGACATTGGATACATTACTGTTAAATTGCATTTTATTTATTTCAGGATCTCTCATGACAGAATGCATCAAATAGGGAGAAGTAAGTCATCCCTCACACGGCGGTCTCAAAAAGATTTTCTAGAAGCTGAATGTCATTGGTAATATTTTAAATAGTTTAAATATTTATAATAAAATATTATCTATTTAATATATTGAATTTTTGATTTATCTTTGCTTAATGCATTCACAGAATTTAGGACACGAAGCCTCGCGGACTGAACTGTGGTTGGATGTTCACAGAAAATCATATGGCTCTTTTGTTAATGAGCCTACCAAAGAAGTTGGGGTATGAAGTCAAATTTTTATTATAATAACTTATTATCAGTTTTTACTGTGTTAATATGTATTGATATTTGATTTATAGGTAAAAATTAAAGAACTACGGGATGCCAATCCTGGGAAGTCCTACTCAGTCTCCCAAGATGACCCGGTTGCTCAAGTCCTTGGGAAGGAGCATCCTGGTAGAGTGCGTGGGATGGGTTTGGGACCTGTACCATCTGAGGTCTTTAGCAGGCCATCAGGGATTCCAGCCGTATCTACTCCTGGTTATAGTCAGCACATACCTGAAGATGCTCAGAGGGAGATTTCTTCTCTACGAGCCACAGTTCAAGACCAAGGGGCTCAGATATCCGCTATGCAGAAAGCGTTGAATGATTTATATCAGCAGATGAGCATATATGCCCCCAGTGGTAGTGCACCGAGTGGTGGTGAGCAGGTAAATCACAAAAAATCAAAATCATTTAGTTTGAAAACTTTTATTGGGTTTAAGTTTAATTATAAATATGCAACAATATTTAATTTTCAATATAATGTTCTTATAGGTGGCAGCAGGAGATTGAGGTGGAGAGGGTGACGATGAATCATCAGACCATGAGTAGTATTGTTGATGTGTTGAACAAATATGGGAAAGGTTGGTTTGTATATATAACATGTGTGGTGTATGGAACCTTTAAAAAACCATTTTTCTTGGAGTAGCTTCAGTGTCTAACCTTTAATGATCACAATAACCTTAGGTGGTAAAGAGAATGATGTGTTTGAATCATTGGTTAGATGATCTATGGTAATAGGCTCTTTGATGTTTCTGTTGTAAATTCAGCAATGTGAATTGGACTCATTAGGGTGTTGCATGTCCAAACAGACATGTTGAATGGATATAACTAGATCAATATGGTTTTCTGAGGTGATTTTCATGATCATTAATAGTTTTTATGAGGCACGTAACCACATCACATGAAAACCAATGCAACTCCCTTCCCATGAAGCTTCCCACTTTTCTAACTTTTATTTTATGAACATATTGGGAGATTGTTAGATGATATGTCATATGATAAAAAAGAATAATCATAGGGGTTTTACATGATTAATTGGGCTATTTTATGGGGCTTCACATGATCAGGAACATATCACATGAATTTCATAACCCCTTTGCATGATGTTCCTAGGGTCATGTGATCATGAGCCTCATTGAAGTTCACATGGTCCTTGTGACCTAGGTGATTAATCTATATGTATACATGCTAGAATTTTCTTTCCTTTGGGTATATATTAATACATATGATTTGGGAATTTCTTTGTTCCTAAAATATACAATGATCATTTGGCTAGCGTCAAAAAATGCCCCCCCCCCCACAAAAGTGATGTTCGAAGGAACAAGGACTCAGTTATGAGGTAGGAAATGACTTCATGAGTCTCTTATGATTTCTCTGGTTGGAAGTCAAAACATCTTTTGGTCTTCTATAAGTCCATTCATATTCCTTGAGGTTCCCTATAAATAGGGGGTGAGAGGCTGGTCATTTTACCGATGACATGAAGCTCAATAGCTCTCAAAACCTCCTCTCTCGTGCGATTGTTTTGCAAGACAACTTTGCATGACCTTATCACAAGAACCATATAATAGACCTAATCATGTGATCATGTCACTTGACCTCTTGTGTGATCACCGTGTCTAAATATCTCACTTAATCAATCAATGAACTAATCAATGGTAATTTATTTTAACTTTGATGCACACCCTTGGCCATTAGTCTATCTTATGTGATTCGGTTGTCCCCATCTATGCCCTTGTTGACAAGTTTGGAATGTCATGGGATCATTTTGTGCTACTCTAGAAGCTAGAGAGTATGCCTCATGGGGCTACCAAGTGAGAGTACATGTATCCCTAAGTCTTTGGTTAGCAGGATACTTGGCCATGTTTTTAAATGGAGGGATCTTCTCTATTGGGGATTCACATTTGGGAATCTGGGTCTTCATGTTGGTTATAGAAGCATGAATGGTAGAAGGGAAACCTCTAAAACTATCCATTCCAAAACTTTCTTATTTTTATCAGCATCATGGCCATTTTCAACAGGGTAATATACCTTATCAAATTAGTGACCCTTTTAAATTATTATTTTGTTGGATAGGTGATCATTTTTAGCGTTATAAGCATCAGAATACTACCAAAATTCATGATGCTCTATTCTGTCCCAGGATGCTAAATGTCTCTGGGGTTGAGGCGATGTATTTAGGTGTTGAAAAGGTTATGAAATGATGTTTCCAATATTAGTAGTGATAGTTGATATATCATTCCTAGTTGTTGTTTGATAATCCCATATGTCTTTCTGTAGAAGTTGATATGTGGTTTGTTAATGCATGGCCCCTTTTATGTTATTAAATGTTGTTTCACATATTAGTTACAAGAGGAATTGGCCATGTAATTGTTGTTAAGAATTTTATTTTTCATAGAATTCTTGTTTGGTTTTTTTTCAGGGCAGTGGTGCAGTATAAGCAGAAATGCTATTTTTTCGGGTCTGCATATCGCGGCGGTTTTAACCGCCCCTAAAGTTTTACCACTTATACATTTAGCGGCAGTTTAAACCGCCGATAAATGTAATCGGAAATAAACTTAGAGGTGGTTAAAACCGCCGCAAAATCACACCAGAATTAGTGGCGGTTAAAACCGCCGCAAAATCAAGCCAGAATTAGCGGCGGTTTTAACTGCCGCTAAGAAGGCGCATGACATGCCTGAATTTCGCGACGATTATAGCCGCCGCTAATTAAATAGCCTGTAAAACCGCCGCAAAATTTACCAAAAACTACCGCGAAATTAGGTACTACGACGCTTTTCTTTGACCACCGCAAAATGCATAAAACCGCCGCTAATAGATTGCCGACGCACATTTTAGCAGCGATTTCTGTAAACCGCCGCCAAACCATATAGCGGCGGTTTAAACCGCCGCTAAGAGGAGGTTTTCTTGTAGTGCCACCACTCTCATAATAACTCCCTGGTAGTAAGAGGAACCCTTAGCTATAGAATCACCGACACTCCAAGAACCCAGTTTTTCCTAAATTCAAATGATGGTAGGAAGTTTAAACTTAATATTTCATTGAGGTTTTTTGTGTTATAAATTTGGTGAAAGAAATCATTTTCTATCTTATGAGGACTTAATATGTGATTGCACTCACAACTAACCATGCTATAAATAGAAAAATTTATCACGTCACAAGTTCATTTTATCGGTGCGTGCTTATTTATTATTATTCTATGTGTTCATGTGTTAACTACACATACACAAAAATAATAAACAATGAATCAAATAAAATGATGACCTGATAATGATACAATTATAATGGTTGATTCATTGAGCGAATAATGGATCAACCTAGACCATAGTGGATATATCTTGAGTCACGTCGCTTGCGGCTCGAATTGCTGCACCTGTCCCCCCCAGTGCATCAAGCTCTTATCTGGTGCATCACCATGACTACACGCGGAGTGTGTTTCTTCTTGTCTTGTAATTTTACAATAGTACTCGTTCACAGGTGAGGGGAACAAGGAGTGTAATATACAACTTTTAGATAAACACACATGCTCTTATACATATAATGACTCACACAATGGACATATCACTATGAAATATAATTAATTATCATAAGACCATTCGATAATTAACTAAATATATTAAATAAAACACTAGACATGCATTGGTCAGTCTATGGATCATGATCAGACCAATTCTCTTTAAACATGAATATAAAAAATTAAATATAGAATTTAAAATTAAATTTGTATTAAAAATAATTGGGGGCATGTTATTGAATTAAAAATTAACTCATATTTTTAATTCAATAAATACGCTGTGAGGTACCATTAATTAATTAATTTTTTTAAAAAAAATTGAATTAATTTTAGAAGTAATTAATTAAATTATTAGTTAAACCAAAAATAAATATTTAATTAATTTAATTTGTAACTGAAGTTAATATTTTTAATTTTATTAAATTTTGATTATATTAAAATTAATCTGGCCTTGAAAACTCTGAGCATGTGGGTCAGAAAGAACCCGCACAAGCCCTTTTGGGCCGGTGCATACACCTTGAAGGGGCAATATGGGCTAGGCGGGCCTACCCAAACCCATTTTGGGTTTGGGCAGACCCACCAATGACTCTTTCAGGGCAGTTCTTGTCTATGTAGTGGGTACTAGGGACTACCTCTCTACCAGGGAGACCCATGGCTGGATGAGGTACGGAAGGGGTGGTTTGAAGGACTCTTACACTATGTTTGGTTATATTTTAGTAAAAGAAAAGAAATGATTTGATAGTTTATAAAAGAAAAGAAAAGAAAAGAAATGATTGTGATTTCTCTCCTTGTGTTTGGATTCATAACTTAATAAAAGAAAAGAAAAGATTTGGATTTCTCTCCATCATGTTTGGTAACAATTTTTAAAAGAAAAGAAAAGAAATTGTTTTGGTGCAAATGACACAAATAACCATTGTTTAAAAATAACACATACGAGATTAAAGGGCATACATGCTCAATATAAAAAACCAATATCAATTAGATCCATACGGACACCACACCTACCACCATATATTAATACAAATTATAATATTTAAAAAAGTTAACTAAAGATAATCAAAATTATTTATATAATTTATTAATTCAAAATTATTAATTTATGGTAATCAAAATTATACATTCATAATTATTAATTAAAAAAATTATTAATTAAAAAAATTATTAATTCAAAATAATTATTAATTAAAAATAATTACTAATTCAAAAAAGTTTTTAATTCAAAATATTTATTGATTCAAAATTAGTTATAAATTATTTATATAAACTATTAATTCAAGATAATCATAATTATTTATATTCAAATTTATCTATAATCAGAATTATTTATAAATTATTTATGATTATTTATATACACATAATTAGTTATAATCAAAATTATTTAAATACACATTATCAAAATTATTTATATTTGATTGTTATTATTTCTAAATTATTCATATTTTATTGTTATTGTTATTATTATTTATATTTTATTGTTATTATTATTTATAAATTATTTATATTTGATTGTTATTATTATTTATAGAGAGGTTTAAGGGTAATATGGGAAATATGTAAAATATTTAAAAGGGATTGAAGATTTCCGTCGGAATCATCCCGATTTTGGGACGATTCGAAATCAGCTGAAATCGCGTGTGGGAGAGAAATTCGTTTATCTCCCTCCAGACGCCTAGCACTTCTCTCCTTCACGCTTTGATACCAAACAAGAGATTCTCGTTTATCTCCTTCCAAATCGTTTCTTTTCTGCGCGTATCTCCCCTGCCAAACGAGCACTTAAGGTGGTCAATGACCTGAAGGGAGAAGGAATAGGAGTTGGTGCCATGGTGGAGCTTACTACGAAGGAGGAGCCTGGTCTGGCTGTGCGAGGTGTGCCGGTAGATATGGCCGGTGGGAAAGGTATGGTGGCCTAGGTCAGGATCTGCCAAAGAGGAGCTCGATGAGGTGGTACTTTAGTGGTGTTATGTCTGGCGACCAGCTATGGGGAGGTTCTAGGTGGTACATGCAATGGTGCTACAGGGGATACACCAGGACGGCCATCAGCTGCTTGAGGAGGGCTCACTCGTGGTGGTGGTCAGCCTGAAGGTCCCCTTCCCACTATTTGTTTTTACTATTGAAAATTTTTATGATTCCAAATTTCCAAAATCCTATTTATTTAGTCTTATAAAATAACAATATAATAATAAAGTTATTGATGAAAAAAATTGTTTCATCTTATCGAAACTCTGGTGGACGATTAAGTTTGCCAGAAATTTTTTGATTTAATACCCACAATGTAGAATTTTTATTAATCCGTATTAAAAACATTGGATGGATGTAAATTAGTGATTCTATATCATATTTATACACCGTCTACAGTGTTGGGTGTTGGTATCATAATGAAACCCTCTTCATATTTTAATGAAAATTTAATGTTTTTATTAACTTAAAATTTTCACACATCCCTCTGATACCAATTGAAGGTATCAGGCATACTAGGGACGCCCAAAAAAATGGGACTTTAAAAATTTCCACTGAAAAATGACATGAACTCATCAAAATTGGCGAATCGTTACCCTTTTTAAGCCGAGTATCTCGTGTGAAGAAGATTAAGCACAAAATTACAACAAAAAAATACCTTGTTTAGATCTGAAGTCATGCTAGATGTCTACCCATTTTTGGAAATCACTGCTCAAATAATCTGAATATGAATTCCTCTAGATCGTCCACACATGCATCAAAAATATTGTGGACTAGCGATCATCAAAATTCAGGTGCTATCGTAGAGTCCTGACAATGTGTTCGATGCTCCGATGATCACCACATCACCTTGCTTACAATTCCTAAGAGAGAGCTCAATCTGAGCTCCTGGATCAAGAGCCTCTCTCTCTTGGATGTGGGAGGGAGAATAGGAGAGGGAGAGGTTATGAATAGTCCAAGACGAACTCCTCTCCTCCTCTATTTATAGAGTGTTAAGAACATATCTTTAATTGACTCTCTGACCCCTGAAAAATTAATAGTCTATACAAATGATATTACAACTACTATAATGAGATATAAATATCATTTATTATTATTATTATTATTATCACTTACCTATAATTTAATAAATATATTTTTGGATAATAATTGACCCATTAACTCAACTCGTTTTTCCCGCAAATATTAAATGAACCTTGAATATTTAAATATTCGTCCAAATAATATTTTTCTACGTATTTACCTAAATCTTGTAAGGAATTTAACAAATAGATTCAATGATCATTATTATTAACTTGAATAATATTTATTTATTTATTATGTTGGTGATTATATCTCCTTGAAAAAATCTCGGACCCCAGTGGTGGGGCCCACCATGTCCAATATACCTATTCAAATGAATAGAGAAGATTCTTGAATATGTTATTGCGTGTGAGCCTCTAGCCCCTTATATCGATAGTAGTGAATACTATTCATAGGCCAAGAGTGAGATCTAGCAACTCATCATTGCCCCTAAAGAGAGAAGGATAGTCACAACGATGATAAGAAACCTACGAACACGCAATGTGCAATATAATCTCTTTGCTTTTAATATCTGCTAAAACAGGATGCACACCCTTGTCATCACTCTTTTCTTGGTTTATTATTTTTTGATCTGACGAGACGGATTTACCTTAGACTACCATGTACATGGATTTATCAAGGTACTACCATCCCAATCAACATGGCCTGAGATATATAACTTCATTAACCTGGAATTGACAAATCCTTTCTTGGCCATTCAATCAATGTCATGCCACCAATGACACACCAAACCCAAACTACTTTTCCACGATTTCAATATCATGGTTTTCATCTTGCATCAAAGTACATGATCAAATGACACACATTAGAAATGATCTCAAGTTAGGAGACCATTACACATGTACGTAGATAGGAACATCCAATGACACCTAAAACATGTGATGTTCCTATTAGAAGGTATGTACTCATGATCCCACTACTAGAGATCACCAAGTGAGAACTTTATGAGAAGAAGTATCAATGCTCATGATCCCTCATAACCTGACAGTCAGACATCTACTATGTCTATTCAGTATGATGTATCTAGACCATAACACCTTTATTTAAGATTAATTTCAAAGTATCACGAGGTTCTCATTATAGAATAGGATCTAATATAACCTTTTGATACGACAATTAATCTATTGAAATTTCCATTACATAGTGGGTGTAGAAATATCTACATTATAATGGTAAGTAAACATCACGTATATTTAACTTGTATACATGATATGGTAATCAAATGTACTGCATAGTTGGGTCTAGGGAACCCACTATTAAAATAGGTCAAATCCCTTATGCATCACCATCATGGTCAAACTAAGGTCTCTACAATATTTTCCAAGTGTAAATAAAGATTTTGAAGGTGTTATTTGTAGTTAGAAAATATATTAGGGACACCAAATCCATCAAGATAGTTTGAATATTGGTTGTGTTAATCATGTTCCCAGGAGCTTGAATCGATGAATCATAGAATGGGGTTTGCATATCGATGATGGGTCATAACATCCTAAGGTGTTGGATTGCACCATGGTGTTAGTGGGACCCACAAGAATTAGATTAACTTTCTTAAAAGGAGGAGATCCCTCTCGTTTTTGGTTCAAGAGACCTCGTACATGGTTCCATATGGCTTACATGTATGGTCAAGTAGAGGGGATCTCCACTCTTTTCCTTGGGCCATTGAGTATTTTTAAAGACTCAAACATCTGGAATATGAAGTGGGGTTTGGATAAAAGGACTACCTCATAAGGGATCTATAACCCTAGGGAAGTATAGATTTTAATTAGGAGTATGTGGCCCTACACTATTTGGTTTTGGGTCATGTAGTGTCAGCCATAAAAAGGTACAGGAATGGAGTTCCACATTCTTGCTTTCAGAAAGTATATAATACACGTTGTCTTAATGTCAAGGTTGTTGAATCCAATTGAATGGTCTGGTTATGGGGATTGTAAATCATGGTCCAATGTGCATGGGTCATGAGTAATGATATGAAACAATCATGTATGGAGTGGCCTAGAACACTCTAATGTGATGAGTTCTTCCATGGTGATGTCAGGATCATAAGGATTATAAATCCATTTCTATAGTGCCAATATGTCTCTAGTTGGTAGGTCAAAGTCCTTATTCATCAATTTAAAGGTCAAATAGAGAGATCTATTTTCATTTCCAAGGTACATGAATGGTTTTTAGTAACACAATTTGTGCAAGCCAGGAAGTGTGATTTAGGTAAAATGTAATATTCAAGATGGGCTCGAGCACCCTAGAAGTTGTGTTTCCACCTAGGGAATACCTTATCATGAAAAGGAGATGTGAAAAACCATTAATATATTTTTTTACTAGATCAAGGGGTCTAGTGAACATGGATTGACCTTTATTAGGGCCAGAAAGTGGACCCCATGAGATTTACAACTTATTTTTTTTATTCTCTAATTATTGCGTAAACTCTAGTGATGAAGAGTTTAGCTAGAAAGATGCCCTTTGAAGGTTTTCAACCTAACACGTTTTGTGTATCTTTTATTGGAAGTTTTAATCTATTGTTACTTGGACCATCAATGGATAATGTTTAAGGTCATATATCTTTGACCAAAGTGCATACAGTTTAAGGTCATGATGCTCATGGACCTAGTGTGAGGGGAATGTTACACAATAGCCTAATTAGAATACCCAGGGTCTAGAATACACCAATAAACTTCTGAGTGGGAGAAGAAAATTTTCTGAATCATGGATCGAGGTTCTCAGGTTAAGAGTAATTATAGGACACAATCATGCTAGGGATAGCCAATAACACCCTCAGGTGTTGAGTCATTCCACAGTGATGTTAGTATCACAAAGAACATAAATCGCTTCCAATATGTCCAAGATTTATCTTGTTTGTATTTAAAATCCCTTATTCATTAATAAAAAGATCAAATATAGAGATATATTTTCATTTCCAAGGGATATGATTGATTTTTGGTAACTCAAGGTGCTCAGGACATACTATGTGATTTATGGGAGGTGATTACAATATGACAGAATCACCCCATACTCTAGTTGTTTGGGGTCAGGATCTTGTGGTCCTTTAATAAGGAATAAAAATG
The DNA here is from genome assembly GCA_963277665.1 of Viscum album. NCBI lineage: Eukaryota > Viridiplantae > Streptophyta > Magnoliopsida > Santalales > Viscaceae > Viscum > Viscum album. Next base: position 1,585,458,292 of record OY728129.1, read on the forward strand.
GGTGATGAAATGCATGTTTTAAAATCATGTAGCATGGATGTATTTGTATTTTAGTTTAATGTCACGTGACAAGGTTGTTTTAATCATAGTTTAATGTTATGTAGTATGAATATTTTTCATTTATTTTAATGTCATGAGATAAGGACGTTGTTTCAGATCTAACATTTCATCCATTGCATTGACCATATTAGCCTACTAGTTTCCTTTAGCTCATATGATAAATGCTCGACGTGAGGAAAAAGTGATTATTGGGTAGTCGGTTAATCTGCATGAGTGCAGGTCTCAGGTGGATTGCTATATAGGTCCATCCCGTATACATTTGGGGGTTAATTTTTATCATATCATATAATGTTTTTGAACCCATGATTGATTATTTAGGTTTCACTATTTATCCTATGATGATAGGAATCAACACACATATATTTCGTGAATAGGAATCTCTCTATGCAGGCCTATCCCATACAAAGACGGGGGGGGGGGGGGGGGGACTGTTCCTGTTGACTATTGTAGCTGGGATCAGGATTGGAGATCCATGAGTTTATACATGTCTTATGATGGTAGTAATTAATCCACACATAGTTTTTGAATGGGAAACTCTCTATGTAGGTCTAACCCATATGTAGAGGTGGGCATTGTTCCCATTGATTGTTGTAGATAGACCCAGGTTTGGATATTTGGGAATCACTATATATCCTACAGTAACATGAATTGGGACACATGTAGTTCTTGAATGGAGGTGTGGTGAGGACTCATGGTGTTACTTTTAAGGCATTGCATGCATGAACCTGTTGACCATGTCGTGAAATGATATGTACTGGTTATATAGGGACGCCCTTACCAAAATTCCTAATCTCATGTGAACTATTCTTGGTGTGAGAAATAGGGAATGTAAAAGGCTACTTTAATAAAAAGGAGGAATTTAGAGAAAGGATGAGGGAAATTTGTATCATGTGGTGGTCAGTCCAAGATATAGGATATAGGAATCCCTACTTATCTCATATGAATAAGGTAAAAGACATACATAACTCTGTAAAATCATGTACTTTAATTTTACGTATCTAGGAATTCAACCAAAATGTTTAACATCATGTCGCAAGGGTGGAGGTGACTCAATGTGAAAGAAGAAAAATATTGTGGTTGATCCCAAGAATGGAGGTTTGGGCATCTCTACATATCCTATGATGGCAGGAATCAATCCATGTATAGTTTGTAGAAGTGGAATTTCCTATGTATATATGACTCTCACATAGGGACATGGGGAACTAATTTTATATTTTTCATAGATCTAGATCATGTGTGGTGAATCGTTTGCGAAAAAATTCTTCCAATGTAATTTAATGTCATCCATTGAGGACATATCCCATGTATTTTAATGTCATGGGGTTATGACCTATTCTGTACCACTTAATTTCACGTAGTTAGGATGTGAAAAATAATGTTGTTTAATATCTTTAAGGAAAGAACAATTTTGAACAATTTAATGTAATGTGGTTAGGATGCGTTTTTGCAGTTTACCATCATGAAACTAGGATATTGGGTTGTTTTAATTTTTAAAGTCTTGATTATAGGAATTTTTCCTTATAGTTTAAAGTTATTTGGTTAGGGAGAGTATGTGATGTTTGACATCATGTGACCAGGATGAATTTGTGCAGTTTAACATCATGTGACTAGGATGTTATATCAAGAGATGGGTGGATTCTATTATAAATTTTCTATAAGTCTCAATGGTCATCGAGTAAGCCTATATGATGCGTAGTCACATCAAGGATCAATTCGGGAATTTATATATATTTACAAGTGAACACATATTGATGTTGTTTTAGAAATTAAATTTACATATCTTCTCATCAAGAGGGATAATGACACTAATAAATTTGGATCATAGGTCTTCTTCTGTTTTCATATTTACCTTCCTGAGCTCATCGATGGTTGCAGAGATTCCTCCCTCAAATGTGGGAGGCATGTTACTGAAATCATTATCTTCTTATTTGATCTATGATCCCATGCAGTCATTTTTATACATGATAGGTAATCTGGGAGAATCTCTATCACTATAGATATAAGAGAGGCCATGTGAACATACATTGTTATCTTGAACTGCTATAGTCATTTTAGAGATATTCTAGAGCTAATAAATTTCTTTTTTATGATCACTAGATAGAGGTTAATCCTGGACATCTATGATTAAATTAATACATGCACCAACTCAGGATAAAATCATCATATGGAACTTTTACAACCATTCATAGGGTTGTCATGATGCAGGGACAATATGCCATAGAAATTTGTTATTCTCTCCTGATCATGGGTGTCAGGACACATAAGATGTATCTATTTCCAGTTGAAAAGATAGTTTATTTACTACTTGTAGGTATCCCTCATATCCATGATAAGGGAGGTTTCTTTCCTCTAATCTCTAAAATTTTTCCTAAATATTTATGTGACAAAAAATAATTCACTCCCTTTTTGACCCATTTGGGATCTTGTATTTGGAATCAATATTGTTTATAGACATGTTTTCAAGGTTGTTTCTAGATAACTCCATCCCTATGCCCATGTAAACCTATTATTCATCAGAAAGATAAGTCTTTAACTGGTCAAACCATAATGTTTTCCTCTCCGGGTCTCCTGAAGACTGTGGAAAAGTGATGCTAATGGTAGATGGTGAACTTTATATGGTTAACCCTGGTGTTTCAATAACCTCTCTATACAATGGTGTCTAGTTTTTGAACATTTATCTATACAATGGTTTTTGGGAAAGGGGGTGATTTTATTTTCCTTGGTATATTTCACTATGGGGATGTTTACCTTGGTGGATGTTAGAAGTAGAGTCCCTATGTTTTATCTCCATACTACCATGAGGAGGAATATCATGGTAATGACCTAATTCAACATTGGTTGAAGAGTTAGTGGACCCTTGGGGTATTCATAATGTGTCTTGAACATTATCAAATACAGTTGTAATTGAGCAGGTTGGGGATATAATCCCTACTCTATGTCATGACCAGAATATAGTGACATGAATTTTGGGATTGAGTAGAGATACATGCCTGTTCTATGAAAATTTTCACAATATATTAATAACTATATGGTTCTATGGGAATATTAACCTCATACTTCGAAGATGTTGGAGTATTCTAAGGAGAATCAATATTGATTTTAGGGGTATAAGACTTCTTATAGATAGTTTCTAGAATATGTTTATCAATCCTGGATGAAGATGGGTTATGAGCCATGTTTATATATTCATTCCCCATCAGAATATGTTGACACACCTCCATAGTGGGAGAATGGTTATGAGCCTCCTTCTTTAAGATACTAGAACATTTTGATTATCTTTATTGGTAGGAATATGAGACTGTACCGAGGCATGTGGTTCTCTCACTTAGTGAGCCTCAGTTATAATGAGGATATGATCCTAGTTTGGTGACTTTAGAGTATGTCGCTGATATGTTTTTGACATGAATATGAACCTATCCTATGGAATGTGCTACTCTCACCTTGTGATCTTGGTCAGAATGATGTATGAGCCTATACTTATTCATTTGGAGTGTTCCCCTGGTATTTTTTGATATGTATATGATTATGTCCTAGGGAATGTGCCACTCTCACCTAGTGCACCATTTTCAAAATGGGATATGACCTAATTATTATTCCATTGGAGTATTCCATTGGTATTTTTCGATAGGAATATGAGATTGTCTCAAGGTATATGACACTCTCACCTAGTGATCCATGGTCGAAATAGGGTATGTGTCTTGTCCTATACCATGTCCTTTACCAGAATATGCTAATAATCCTCCTAGAGGGGAGAATGGATATGAACATACTCCATAGTAGAAACATGTTCCTACTAATCAGAGTGTTTTGCTACTTTGGATAGTGAGAGAGGAAAATATTCATGTCCCTACATCCTCACCAGAATATACTGGCAGAGCTGTTATGTTACTATCTCAATGCTCTAGAACTTCAACAGGGTATGTATAGAAATATATACATGTATGCGCTCAGCTACCTGGATATATTGGTCAATGTATTTAATTTAAGTGGGAATTCATTGCCACTCCTATCCTCCTTGTGACATCATAATATGTCAATGGACTTTATCAATGAGGTTGTAGATATATGAATTCCCCATGCTTGTTTCCTGGGTATGATAACAGAATTTTTTTGAGCTAGTAGGGATATTATCCTAGTCCCTATGGTCCACATATTTATGCATTCGAAAAAGTGTCTTTGATGCCCATATCTATGTTTTCAGGAAGGTGACCTGTTTGATAACACCCTAAGTAGCCAACTGAGGGTTATTGGTGATCTTTATGGTTTAGTTGGGATTGAGATTGTTATGCATAAGTGATACTTATAGAAATTGTAATTCCCAACAGATTCTTACGATATCTCATATAGATTGAGATACTATATATTTTACCATCATGTGACTGGGACATGTTGCATGTAGTTTATTGTCATGCAGTAAGGACATTTTCAATAAATTTAACATCATACGACTAGTTGGTATCATGCAATTTAACCGTCACGCAACCAAGAATTATTAGGTAGTTTAATAATCATACAACCAGGATGTGGGCATGTAGTTTAGGATCATGTGACTAGGATGTATCGTGTAGTTTAATCGTCGTGAAATGAGGATGTGGTTGTACAATATAGAGACATTCCACTCGAATGTCATATGTGCAGTTTAACATCATTCGTAAAGGAAGTATCATGTAGTCTGACATCAAGAGACTAGGATGTATCATGTAGTTTAAAATCATGAGACTAAGATGTATCATGAATTTTAACATCATGCGACTAGGATGTATGGTGATGTTTAACGTCATATGACTAAGATGTTTTATACCACAACTTGTTAGGTTGGATTCATTTTTTATGGATCTTGGATGACCCTTATGCATATTGCCTAACCTATGGAGTTCTCGAAATCTATCAATCATTCATTTACATAATTTTATGGCCAATAATTAAAGACAAAGAAATTCCCAATCGTGTGCTTGATATGCTGGTGGTTGGGGAAGTAATTATCATAACCTATGAACCCTGCCTCACCTGTCTTGTTCATTATTGAGAGTTCTAACCAACCATTCTCCTTGTAAAAATAAAATTACCAGAGGGCATTATTTTATTAAGTAACAGGATATGTCTAATCTCATGTTTGAAGATGGACACCTATCACTGGGTGGTATATAGCCCATTTTATACTATGAAACTTTTGTGTTCTATTCAGAGTTCTCGTGTTACTGGAGTGGGGATTCAGGTGTCAGTGGTTCCAACACCCCTATCCATCTTCTCATGAATCCAATCTATAAAGTCAAATAAAATCTCTATCATATTCCCTAGATATTGGTGGTAGCATAAGTGATTGTAATGGCCTATAATCTAGGCCTCACTTAACTTCTTCGTCATTGGGTGTTCCACTAAACTATTTCTCATGGAATAAATAAAGTACATGGGGAATTTTTTTTGATTTTAAAGAGTATACACTTCACTATCATTTATGAAGAGATGGGCATTCATGACTCTTCTCCTATAAGATACCAACACTATTGCTAGAATGGGAACATGGAAAAACTTGGGGTCAATGGTACAGATCCCCAATCTTTACTATTTCGAGGATAGATATTGAAGAATTTTAGGCCTTGGATAATGCAGACTCTTCCCACATATTACATAAACCATGCAATTTTGGAGGCCTTTTGGCATTGGATGAGTCCACATGGCTTCCAGGTACCCCCGATGAGAAGGTGGGAAATTTGGAAATTCCCCCAGGCCCATGGGATATGGGTCTTGAAAATATAAAAATTCATCCAGCCATGGGGGATGGGGTGTAGTTGAAAAATGTATGGATTTCACCTGATGAGGGGATGAAAAATAGGAAAATTCCCCCACCCCTATGGTAAGGGGACCTTAAATGTATCATGGGATTCAATATGAAGGAATTGGTACATCATTATGGGGTGGAGATCCTAGGATCGTTCCCACAATTATTTTATGGAGATCTCTATTCTCTTAATGGAGTTAAGTGATATTTTCCTCTACAAAAATTTCCATGCCATCCATAAGTGGTTGAATGGTAGGAGCCATGATAACCCTCTCTCTTCTGTCTGTGGTAGGGTGAGTGGGTGATGGCAGGAGTCTTGACATGGATTCCAGATACTGAACCCACTACTTCCACTAGAAATTTGTGCTATTTCCATTTCCATATGAAATACCAACACAGTCGGTAAAACCTTCTCTAGATTACTGAAAGATAGTGTCAAGCCCTTGTTTCCTATACTGGAGGTACAGTTTAGGAAAAAATATTGTGACTGAGATGACTGAAGGAGGGTATGATTATACTCTTTAAGACTATGCACATCTGGATCTGATGAGAAGTCCTGTGATTTGGATGATATCATATTTAAGGACATATAAGAGAGCTTGTTCTCTTCCTCAATGTTTTATCTCATTTGATTGGTTTGGTGCCTGTATGCTATTTCATTGAATGGTACCCATAGTACCATTTGTGGGGTCAGTTCCCATAGTACCATTTGAGGGGTCGGTGCCCGTAGTTCTGTTTGGGGGGCCAGTGCCCATAGTACCATTTTTTGGGTCTAAACCCATAATTAAGATGATCCAAAGGTAAAATATTATAAAAATGACCCCATCCCTATGGGATAAGTTCTTCCATTAGATTCCACATTTACCAAGGCTATATATGATTAAGTTAGAGTCTCTTGTATAGAAATTATCTGGGGTTGATTTTGGGCCACTTTTAGGATACACTAATTGGCATTAGATAGATTGGAATTAAGAAGGATATAAGACTTCACAAAAGATTCATTATTTGGATACTCCTGGGGGGACCTCTTGTTGGATGCCCCAATTTGAACAGTTAGAGTATACATAACTTCCTCTACAAATATTTTTATAATCTTAGTAAGAATTCAATGAGGTTTTACAAAACTAATGGGATCCATCCTAGGAAAATCCTAATTGATTGAGTTGACATGGTGATTTTCCTCATAGAAAACCCTTAGGTAGGGAAGATTTTCATTGTTGTACTCTAAGGATAATCTCACAAAGTAGTTTAACATGGTAACAAGGGCCACTTCTTCTCATGTAGACTACCATGGGAAATTCTACATGTGGGAATTTATCCTTTGGGTGATTTCATGTGTGGATTCCAATTTTGGGATGAAGACATTGAGGTGGTCCTCTCAGACCAAGACATTCACCAACTGGCCCAGGAGGTTTTTCATTAGTGATGACATATGTTGGGGCCTTGGGGATAAATCATCTTCTATAATAGTCTTAGCATCTATTGTACAATTGACAGTGTCATTTTGATTGCAAGAAATATAGATGTCATTAAGATGAGACAATACACCTTATTAGTGAAGAATCATATATAGGAGTACATGTTTGATAAATTACTTTAATAGTTAAAGGATAAATAGGAGGTTCCTTCTATTTATACACGATTTAAGGCAGTAAAAAAAGTGTAGGGTTCACCATTTTGTATCATGAAAATCGAAAAAATGGCCTGATAGGAACTGGAATGTCTATCCTTTTTGACCTGTGAAAGGGAAGACCCAATAAGAGAAATTCACATCGGGTTCCCATCTTGTTTCCCAAAAAATCATGAATGGTGTCTGCCTGGTGCTCTATTGTGGGTGATTGAGGGTAGTTGAAAAATCATTCTCATTGGGTTTACCATATCTACATCTAATGGAAACTCCCAATGGTTCCCACATCCATAACATAGTATGAACATTCTTTCCAAATGGAGACAGTCCTTTGTGGTTTCACTCCCAATGAAAGTTAGGAACACACATTGGTCAAGAGGATTAGAGGTCGGGCACATTATACCCTTTTGGTTGTAATTATTACATAATCTAGGAATCTATTATAGATTTATCAAATGTTTAGTAAATCCTTATCGGGCCCCAATGTAGGATCAGTTACCCCTTTGTAAATAACTTGATTAAGACTATGTATTGGTGGGGATAATTGTTTATATATCACATGTCCTCCATCATTCTCTTAGTTATTTATAATTCTATTTGTTTTATATATGTTTGGGAACTCTTGAGTTTATTGCTACCCAGGGTGGTAGGTTGTGTCTTGGCGAAGAGATTGAATCCCTAGGAGGCATCCTACGTATCCTATGAGAATAAGAATCCAAACACACATAGTTCATTTGATATTGTTTATTATCATGTGACTGGGCTGATCCATGGAGTTTAATGTCATGAGGTAAGGATGCACTACCACAAAACTGGATTTTTGTAGCACAACCCTTTAACAGTGACAAAAAAAGCTCTGATAAAGGGGGTTTCTTTATCAGCGCTTTTTTAGGGCTGATAAAGGCACCCCCTTTATCTGCGCTTTTTTAGCGTTGTTAAAGGGGACCCCTTTATCAGTGATTTTTTTGGTAGTTCTAATAAAGGGGGGCTTTATGAGTGATTTTTCATAGCACTGATAAAGTGTAAATTTCAAAAACAAATCATGAAAAATAATATATTGATATATAAGTATATTTATATTGATATAAATATAATATATACTTTTTAAATATGTTTTAGATAAGTATAAATAGACTATTACATTTAATATATAAGAAATTTAGTAAAAATAGCTTTAAAATATTTTAAAAATATTATTAATTAATAATTTTATAATTATCAATGACTAATAATCATTTAATAACAATTTGAAGACACAAAAAATCAAAAAAATTAATAAAAGATCTAAAATAAGTTGAAAATGTAACTCAAACTTAAAACAGCCATAACTTTTGATCTGGGTGTCCGTTTGAGCCTTAACACATATCAAATTGAAGCCTACGACGAGATCTACGTGCTAGTGGTTGAAAGGAACCTTTTGTCACATTTCTCGAGGCCAAAAAGGCACAAAAGGTCTCCAAAACCAAGTTTTTAGTCAGGATACCCTGATTTTTTAACATTCAAACAATTATAACTTCTGATCTGGATGTCCTCTAGGCCTTTACCACATATAATATTGAATATTGTTTAATTTTCTTTGATTTTACTGGTTGCGGAGTTGAAATAGACTTCTGGATTAGAAGTTATGGTTGTTTTAAAATTCTATGGATTTTCAGATACATATATATATATATATTTATTTGTAAATATATATATATATATATCTGTGAGTATGTGTATGTGTGTGTATGTGTGTGTTGTATATATGTATGTATTTATTTATTTGTAAACACACATAAAAAACATATTTTATAAATTTATTTTAAACTAATCTTATAAATTTAGATTAATATACAAATAAATATATGGATAAAAAATTATAACTAAAAATATATATATAAATAAATATACATACATATATATATATTAATATATGAATAAATATATATGTATTAATATAACTAAATATATTTATATTAATATAAATCTATATTAATATATGTATAAATATAACAATATATATATATATAAATAGACATATCATTAAATAGAGAAAAAAACTAAATGGCTTAGTGGTAAAGGTGTAGACGTGTAAGGGGGGAGGTCACGGGTTCGAGTTCTCCTGGAAGAAAGGGCGCGCGAGAAAGTGGGTGGGGCTTGCACGGGCAAGGACAACGTGTGGTGAGAGGGATGGGGCTCCACCTAGTGCTGATAAGGGGGGGGGGGGTAAAACGCTGTTAAAAGATCCCCCACATTATATATTATTTTTAATTTTTTTTAAATTTTATCAGTGCTTAAAAAAAGCGCTGATTAAAGGGGTCTTTTAGCAGTGCTAAAAAAAGAACTGATAAAGGACCTTTTTATCAGCGCTGATAAAAGACCCCATTTATCAGTGCTTTTTTCAGCACTGATAAAAGGGGCTTTATCAGCACTTTTCTGAGCACTGATAAAAGCCCCCCCCTTATATTTTCCTCGATTAACAGTGCTTTTGTAGTGCTGTTAATGCCATTTTTTAGCGCTAATAAAGGCCATATTTGATGTAGTTATGAGAATATCAGGATTGGTCCTCGAGGAGGCATCCTAAATTTTCTATTAATACAAAAATGAGAATCTTCATAATTTTTTTCTGTGTCATGATAGATGAAACAACAGAGGCCTTGAGTGATGATTACGGATATAAGGCTTCCTGGAATTACCTCATCGGGAGTATGGATCCTTTGAGTAAAGGTGATATGTAATTAGACTTGCATCCCAATAAAGGTACCACATTGGGGACATCCTTTACATGCTATTGGTACAGTCATCACCAGTATCTAAGCTTACATGATTTATGCTCAAGCTGAGAAATAAAAGATAATGAGAGATAAAATACATCACATGAGAGCATATTTTCACGGGGCTTACACATCAATGTTTCCCTTTGAGAGGTAATATTATCATTCCCATAGAGGATATGGTACAAATCTCAGGCCTTAGGAAGGAATCCTACGTATCTAGTTTTATAAAAGGAATCAGAGTCATCGTTTTTTTATTTGTCCCTTACCTGTTAATGGGTTTGAGGCACTTAATATCATGGTCACAAATTACATCTAAAATAATGTATGTGTACGAACCCACTTATAATACACTAATTGGCAATGAAGGATGGTATACTCATGGGAGAATTTATTCCCATAAATCAGGAATATTTGGGACATTAAGTGACTTACCCCAAAGTGAATTCCCATTGGAGCTCGATAATTAAGAAGGCATCCTACATATCTTGGTTATGGAAGGAACTAGGGTTCTTGTAGTTTAGTTACCCCCTAACATTCTAGTGGGATGGGGTGGGTAATCCCACTCAGATAAATTATGGTTATCCCTAAGGTTTTAGGAATTCTATAGGCTTATACTTGGATGGTGCCCTATTTTCATACTAATTATCTATAATATTAAATATAAATAGAGTTGGTGAACAAGAATGGTCTATTGGATATCCTTGGAACAACATGGAGGTCCCACTTGATATCATGTCACAAATAGGGATGCATGAGTGCATAACCCATTAAGGAAACATCCTTTGTAAAGGGGGAATAGAGGTGAAGGTCCTTGCCTGAGTGTCCACATGGAATAAGTCTGAATATGTGTACTAGAAGAAGTTGATATATGATAGGAGATATTTTTAACATGTCTTGATTGTCTACTAGACATGCCTTGATTTCATGTTGGACATGTCTTTACTATCTGCTAGAGATTTCATTATTTTCCATTGGACATGTCAGGGGTGTCAGTCTGACGGGGAAGAAATGTCCAAGGGTGTATTTATGACATGTACCATATGTTTCATAGAATTGAATATTTCATGTACAAGATGATTCATATGATTGAATTTGAAATTTACATGATATTTCACATAATCAAATGACTTGTCTAGGATGTTTTCACATGATCAAAGAAGACATGTACATAGTCTTTCACATGATCAAATAGGACATGTCCAAGTACTTCTACATGATCAAAATAAACATGTACAATGTCTTCTACATGATCAAATGAATAATCTTGGATTTATGGGAATGATCAATTTATAAATTTCCATTGTATTATTCATGGTCAAAGAAGAAATTTCTATGGTATTCCACATAATCTACCAACTTGTATTAGATGTATACACATGATTAACCTGACATGTCCTTGGGATGTTTCATTATAATGCTAACATGTCAATATAAAATCACACAACAATGATGAGTGGTTGATAAGTTATCATGGGAACAACCTGGCTTGTCCATAAGCTATTGTATAAGAAACCTAAATTGTCCTCAGGCTGTAGTATGGCATTGAAATCATGTCACCAAATTGCCTCTTAGCAATGATGACATGTCTCGGGCATGTCACATGATCAACCTGAATTGTAAAAGTATTTTCTTGATAAAAGTGACATGTCCAAAGTCACATAAGTACATTGTGACACCACTGAAGAATATTTTGATTATTTAATATTAATTTAATCACACAATGGGGTCTTGTGAACATGTTTATGGTCAAACAACAATCTAAGTGTTAGAGTTACATGTTCAAAGGGACCATGATTTAGTTGCATGGGTAGAAATTTTCAAAGTAAGTGGAGTTCATGGATAAGTGTTTTCTTTATAACCTCACCTCATAGGGTTTTAATGGTGATGGAAGGTCCTATCAATGTGTTATCTTACATTCCAAGGCCTTGTAAGAGCCGATGAATGCCTGTATGATGGAGTCTCATTGTTGGCGCCAAAATATTGAATGCAAAGAAGAGAAGAAAAAGAAGCCCGCATGCTGCCTCACGAAGCTCCGATGCGGAGCTCCCCCCAAGCAACGCGGTCGCCGCGAAGCAGAGGAGGTGGTCCCGCTCCGCGAACGCCCTGACGTTCACGAGCCCACCGTGAAGAAGAGGAGGCGGTCCCACTCCGCGAATGCCCTGACTTTCATGATCCTGCCACAAATCAGAGGAGGCGGTCCTGCTCTGCGAACACCCTAACGTTCACGAGCCCACCGCAAAGTAGAGGAGGTGGTCCCTCTCTACGAACGCCCTGATGTTTGCGAGCCTGCCGCGAAGAACCTGCCTCCCCTTCACGCCGCGTGAGCGCTGCTTCGCGGTGCCCCTTGCCTATAAATAATGGGCTCCCCTTAAGTACAGGAGGATGGACAATCCAACCTTTCTACTTCTCAACCCCCGAATCGTGAATCACCCTTCGCCCCGGGAATCATGAGATCCGCGAGGTATTTTTTCTTCACGAGATTCCTTCTCCTTTTCTCGTTTTGAGCCCCTCTTCCGAGAGGGATTCCCTTCGTGATCCCTAAGGGAATTCGCGAAGGACGGGGATTCCCAAGGGAACCCGGGCAACTGCGAAGCGTTTATGCTTCGCGAAACACCCATCCTATACTAGTGATCCACATGCCACGACATGGTCATTGTACATTGCGAAGCACACTGCTTCACATCACCTTGTTTCACGAGGCACCTCTGCTTCACGAGGCAGTGCTCCGCGAACACTATTCCACTTCGCGAAGCACCTCCCGTTCACACCCCTGCCCCATGCTAAGGCCAAGGCACTCCATTTCGCGAAGCACACTCTTTTCCTTGGAAATTCCTCTTCCCGTGTGACCCTCCAGGTTTGCACGATATGATTTCAGAGTCCCACGGACAACACCACTCATAGAGTTTCTTCAACTAATGCTTCTTTTCATAGGCATGCTAATAGGTATTGCTTCTTCACATAGCCACGCTAACGTGGAACCCTCGATGGTTTGTTCTGTGACCCCCCTTGACCATGGCCGTACAGGTACCTTCCCTCCCCCAAGGGGCAGAGGGTACCAATCATGTAAGTCCAAGGGGTGTGGACCAAACCCGCCTCGTCTAAGATGCAGGACGTTAAACTACCAAGCACCTCGTCCTCAACACATGTTGTTAAATTGTGACCCGACCCTGTGCTTTAAACGCAGGGTTTCCCCGGCTCGGACATTATTTACGCCACTCGTCTTCACAGAGATGGGATCACCACTCCACAAGGGATGACATCCTTCTTATCGGAGCAACGTATGTCCACAGGAGAAGGGAAAACACCCTGTTCTAAGCCCCCGAGCCTCTCTTGCGGAAGGTAGAACCCATGCACCTCCATACTTTCCCACTGCCAAGGCCAGTGGAGGGCGCGATAGGAAACAAGGAACCTTCCATATATGGTTCCAAATCCCTCTCCCATAGTGCTTTTCCGCACTTTGGGCCTCCATCATAGAGTAAGTCCCAGCACCATGGGCCGCCTAACGTGTAAGCCCCTCTTCGTTTCTCACGGACGAACCCTTTGTGACTTGATCGTCAGGTCTCTACTGCCTCTTGTTTCTCAAACTGATCACGATTCATGTGGGATTAGAGTACGAATTGTCCATGACAGTAACTTGTCCATCATGACGTTAAACTGTATGCCTCGTCCAGCATGACGTTAAACTGTATGCCCTTGTCCATCATGACATTAAATTGTATGCCCCCGTCCGGCATGACGTTAAACTGCACATCCATTTGAACTACGAGGTCTTTGATCCATGTCAAGGCATGGTACGTGGGAATCCTCTATGAGGTTCAATCCCACCCGTCATTTCTTCATGTCAGGTTCCACCCTCATCTAGCATGAAGTTAAACTGCATTCTGGTCCAGTGGTAAGCTGTTGTGACCTCCTGAACTACGCGTTCTTCAATCCGTGCTATGGCATAGTACGTAGGAAGCCTCTTTGAGGTTCACGCCCACCACCAGTGGACCCACGGGTTCAACTCCACGTCGGTTCACTGACGAAAACAACCATTTGAACTACGAGGTCTTTGATCCATGTCAAGGCATGGTACGTAGGAAGCCTCCATGAGGTTCAAGCCCATCACCCGGTCGTTCCGACCTCATTCACGTCGGTTCACCCCTGTCCCGCATGACATTAAACTACATTTTACATATGAACCCTAACTATGAGGACTTTGATCCATTTCAAGGCATGGTACATAGGAAGCCTCACGAGGTTCAAGCCCACCACTAGTCGAACCTCGGGTTCACCTTCACGTCTGTTCACCGACGAAAACCAATATGAACTACAAGGACTTTGATCTGTGTCACGACATGGTACGTAGGAAGCCTCCTAGAGGTTCAAGCCCACAACCTATTGGTCACTCCGACCTTCTTCACGTCAGTTCACCAAAACTTGGGCAGCCTAGTGTGTAAGCCCCACACCATCTGGACCAAGGTCCTCACTCGCGTCGGTTCACCGACACACCATTATGAACTATGAGGTCTTTGATCCCTGTCAAGGCATGGTACGTAGGAAGCCTTCACGAGGTTCAATCCCATCGCCACCTAGAACCCTAGTCCTTTTTCACGTCGGCCTTCTGGCGTCCAACCTAAACTACGAGGAATTTGATCTGTGTCAAGGCATGGTACATAGGAAGCCTTCATGAGGTTCAATCCCACCACTAGTGGACCCCCGGGTTCACCTTGAAGTCGGTTCGCTGACGACACCCATCGGGCCAAGGTCCATCTTCACACCGGTTTACCGGCACTACCCCGAACTACGCAGACTTTGATTCCCTACCACGGGAATACGTAGGAGGTCTCCTCGAGGCTCAAGACCAACTTCACAGTTTCCCTTGCGATGGTTCCATTTCATCCCCCTCCACCTCATTCATCCATCATGATTCTCACCTGGGATGCCACAACCCAGTAAGATCATGACACTCCACTCCCCTCAACAGCATCTGGGAAGCCCCACGGGCTGACCCTGATATCGTCATCCCTTCAAGGGGGATTCCTCAATCTGATCCACTCCAGCTAGTGTTCTGATCAGGCTGATCTGTCTCCGCTGGACATTAAACTCGCGGCATACCCTATGTTAAACATAGGAATCTGAGGAAAACCTCAGATACAAGGCTATGGCATATTATAACGACCCACACTTTACATACATTGTTAATACTTCAAAATTGAAGCACTCTTATTACAACATATGACAAAACCACAAAGGACCGTATATGTATAGTGTCTTTAGAAACTGGGGAAACATAAACAACTGGTTCATAAATCTTCTACAGTGTCTCCCATTTATTTCATCATATCTAGGGTCCCTTTTAGCATATTCTACTTAATATCCATCTTCCTGACCTAGGGAAAAGAAAACATAAAAGGGTGAGCTCAAATGCTCAGCAAGGGCAAATAAAAGAAATAAATATCATATCATATCTTTATGAAAATCAAAACCTGCAAAAGAGATCATAATATCTTAACATGGAATAAATCATAGAAGTGAAAATGAGATCCCCATAATCATAACATAAAACTTGAATCTTTGTGGCATGCACACATAATCATGGAAAATCATTTCTTGTTAGTCATGACTCATTGCCAAGACTATCTTAGTGGACAAAGTCCCTTTCTGAACCGAGTTCACTCCTCGTTTCAGTCCTGTATCACTGAACCGAAATAACCTTCCGTTCCAGCCATGTCTATCTCATGAGATATAAAATCTTTACCCAATGCATTGGAGGGAGATATAGGTCCCACCCATCTTATAATGAATCCTTTCTTATGTGTTCCACATAATCATAAAACATACATCATCGCATAACACATATAACAAAAATGGGATTCTTGAAACATCATGACATCATAAATCAATTCATATATGATAAAGGAATTCATAAACATAATTCCATCACAACATAGTCAAACCAATGTAAAAATATGGATAGAAACAGAACCCTTTATTATCTTAGATGGAAAATAATTTTGATAAAACACTTGAATTGAATTCTTGAGGAAAATATCCTTTCTTCTTCAAAAACATTTTTCCTTTCATAACATGTCATACAACTTTAAAATAAAAGAAGTTGATTAAAAATAAACTTGAAAAACTTGTAAAGGATGCTTCTTTGAAGTAATGTTTTAAAAATCCATTCATGCCGTATAAGTTAAAAAAACATTCTTCGTACTTTTTTCGAAAAAGTCAAAAAGTACCTCGTACGGAAAAACGACAAAAGATTCCTTTCATATTCTTTACTAAAAACTCACCTAAGGGTAAAATTGGATTTAAACTATTTCAAGTGGATGGAAACAATATTACATATTGAGGGAACATGGATGTGGATGATAAAATACACCCCAGTAAAATACTTACGAATAAACAATCTCGGATAAAAATGAGATTGTGATATTTCCCTTACCTTAGGTCCGATTTGCTTTGTTCGTGTCCGAAGCTCCTGTATAATGGTTTAAATAATGTTATTGACTTATTCCAGAATCATACATATTGATATGAGATCATATATGGTCATATTATTAGCTTCTTGTTAGTAATATTTCATTGTTACTTGTTACTCGGGTCTTTATAATTTTTTGTTCTTATGCGTGTTTTGTCGAATAAATTCTTATTATTATCTTTAGGTTATAGATAATTCATTTCCAGAATGTTATTAGTGTAGTATATACCATATTCATTCATTCATTTCATTTATACAATCATTATGAAATGAAGATCATGTAGAACGAGTCGCATCACATCGTGGAGACGGTATTCCGTACGTACGCACGAGTGATGATATCGTTCCTATGATCGTGGAATTGTATTGGAGTATATATATATATTATTTCAGTATCAATATTACTTAATAATAATCATATATAGTTACTCATTACACCATTATACCCATCCTTGTAAGGTGATGGTGGAAAATAGATTACACCACGGCGTGGAGACGGTATTCCGTACGTACGCACGCGCGGTGATTTCATTTTTCCGTAGGATGGATAGAAGGTGAATTAGGGTTGTTTCATATTTATAATAACATATCAGTATGTAAGTAATACTGATGTTATTACTTTATCATGAAACAACTAAAGAAGAAGAAGTTGAAGAAGAAAGAAATTGAAAAGATCGGTAATGGATATTACCTCTTCTTTGGAACGCCTTTTTGAATCCTCCACTTAAGGAACTAAGATTGGTCTTTGGAGAAGACCAGGACCTCTAGGATTATTCTAGGGAAGTGGAGAAGGGAAAATGGCAGGGGTTGGCCGAGCTTGAGTGCTCAAATTGGTGTGAGGAGGAGGGGGAGGAGGTGCCCTTTTATAAGGGAGGAGAGGGGCACCTTAGGAATATCTCAAAATATTATTTTATATTAAAGTCAAAATCGGTTTATAATGGTTCCAAAGGGTCTTATTTCGAAGCTAAAGTGGGGATGGGTCGAAATCCTATCAACCAATAGAATTTAGACAAGTTTAGGATATTATTTTAACCTTATCAATTAAATTTAACTCTAAGTTAAATAATTTAACTTTTACCATGTCTTTTTGTTTTCTTTCACTATATGGTTAATACACTTACTATAACATGCCAAACGAACCCCAAATTGTTTATTATTAATATATCTATATCCTTATCTAAGTCATTTGGCCGAACCTTAGATTTTTAGGAATAAAATAACAATTAATAATATAATATTTGATTTAAAAACTATTTTGTGTCAATTTTGACACTATTTGATATATGATTTTTGTCAAAGTCATAACAGAATTATATGTTCGAACCAAGTTGATTAAAACAATAATAATATATCATAGTAACCTAGAAAATTAGTGGAATTCATAAAAAGACTCAAATTACATTTATTTTGGTATTTATATTATCAATTTTGTCAATATTTCATTAATAAGATAATTACTGCATCATCTTTGTGTCATAAATAAATTAAATTATTTGATGTCTAAAAATTACAAATAAAATACCATCATGTAGGAAATATTTTTAGCTTTCTAATAAATATTTACAATCGAATTTATCTTATGTATAACCCTATATTAAAAATGATTTACTTATTAAACTTTGATTTTAACTATTTTAACCCTTCTTTAAATAAATTAATAATAAATGTCCTAATCTAATCCAAGTGGGCCTAAATGGTCATATTTTATTCCTAAGTTTGTTTTTGGTCGAATTGCACTTGTCCAATAGAATTAGGACATGTGTTAGGGTAATAGTAATATCATATTTACCCTTAGTTACCCTATTTACTATTAACCGCGGTAAAAAAGGTAAAAAGTTACTATTCACCAAAAAATTATTTTCATCTCATTGAACCACATTTTAGTCCTTGATATTAACCGTGTCTCTCGGATTTTCGAAATTCCAATCACAGAAGCGGTAAAATTAAGTTTTATGCAAAATTCAGTTTTTAACCTACCACTTAGTGGTTTCACTATTCATCAAAAATTGAAAGTTTTCAGAAAAATACCAAAATTTCACCCTAGGCTAATTTCGATATTCTGAGTCCAAAAATGAAGTCCATTTTGAAAAATAAAATTTATAAAATTTCAAAAAGTGGTTATTACTATTCATAACGGCTAGTTTTAATAGCATATTGTTGTTTAGTGAAACTCGGTATTGCGTACGACGCAAGCTATCGAGGAAGGTCTCGATTGCGTGTAAAGCAAGCTAAGTAAGTGTTGTGTAGAAAAAGATTCCTTTGATGATTTAAAAAGTCTCGGGTGTTACATTCTACCCCCCTTAAAAAGAATTTCGCCCTCGAAATTCGTCACTTTGCAACAAACAAATGAGGATACTTCTCCCTCATCATATCCTCAAGCTCCCATGTAGCTTCTTCAAGTTGGTGGTTCCTCCATAAAACATTCACCAAGCGAGTGGTCTTGTTTCGTAGGACTTTTTCGCTACGATCCAGAATCTCTATCGGCTGTTCTTCATAAGAAAGATCTTGCTCCAGCGGTACAACTTCTGAGCTGAGTACATGTGAAGGATCTGGTATGTACTTTCTCAGGAGAGATACATGGAACACATCGTGAACTTGAGAGAGATTCGGTGGAAGCGCCAATCGGTAAGCTACCTTCCCAACACGATCCAGTATTTCAAAAGGACCGATATATCTAGGGCTCAACTTCCCCTTCTTTCCAAATCTCATAACCCTCTTCCAGGGAGATATTCGTAAGAACACTTTATCACCCACTTCAAACTCTAGGTCTTTTCTTCGGTTGTCGGCATAAATTTTCTGTCGACTCTGAGCTGCTCTTATGTGTTGTTGAATAGATCTGACCTTTTCTGCCATTTCATCAACGAGATCAGGTCCTAATAGCTTTCTTTCCCCAACTTCATCCCAGCAAGTTGGAGTCCTGCATTTCTTTCCATAGAGAGCTTCATAAGGAGCCATCTGAATACTGGAGTGAAAGCTATTATTATAAGAAAATTCCACCAAAGGTAGGTGTTGATCCCAACCTCCTTTGAAATCCATAGAGCAAGCTCTCAACATATCTTCTAGGGTTTGAATTGTTCTCTCAGACTGACCGTCTGTCTGGGGATGATAAGCAGTGCTGAAACTCAACTCTGTATCCAGAGTATGCTGAAGACTTCGCCAGAACTTCGAGGTAAATCTCGGATCCCGATTAGATATAATAGAAAGTGGTACTCCATGCAATCTTACCACTTCCTTTACATATATCCTGGCAAGCTGATCTAGAGAGAAATCCTCTCTAATAGCAATGAAGTGTGCAGACTTTGTAAGACGATCAACTATGACCCAGATAGCATTATTGCCTTTGGATGTTTTAGGAAGTCCTATGACAAAGTCCATAGTGATGTTTTCCCATTTCCATTCGGGTATGGGTAATGGTTGTAACATCCCCTTAGACTTCTGTCTCTCAGCTTTAACTTGTTGACAAACCAAGCATCGAGATACATATTCAGCAACATCTCTTTTTATGCCATCCCACCAGAAGTACTCTTTCAGGTCCCTATACATCTTCGTGCTTCCAGGATGAATAGAGAATGAAGAACTATGAGCCTCATCCAGCAGCTCTTTCTTTAATTCGGGGATGGGAGGAACACAAACCCGATTCCTGAACTTTATTATCCCATCACAATCAAGGTTGAATTCAGGAACATTTCTCACCTTCTTTTGTAACTCGACATCTTCTTTCTGTGCCTCTTTAATCTTCACATGTATAGATGGTTGAACATTCATTTGAGAAAGATAAGATTTTTCCCCTTCCATTATAATTCCAAGATCCATCCTTTGTAAATCCATAAATATTGGATCTTTTGTGATCCTCATCATGATAAACTAGCATGGTCTTTTCGACTTAATGCATCTGCCACCTTGTTTGCTTTCCCAGGGTGGTAATGGATTGAGCAGTCATAATCCTTAATCAGCTCCAACCATCTTCTTTGGCGCATATTCAACTCCTTTTGTGTGAAAATATACTTTAAACTTTTATGATCAGTATAAATATCACACCTTTCACCATAAAGGTAATGCCTCCAAATCTTTAATGCAAAGATTACCGCAGCCAACTCCAAATCATGTGTTGGGTAATTTTGCTCATGGATTTTCAACTGTCGTGAGGCATAAGCTATCACCATATCATTTTGCATAAGAACACACACCAATCCCTTCTTGGATGCATCACTGTAGATCACAAACCTTTCTCCACTACAAGGCAGTGTGAGCACAGGTGCATTGGATAACCTTCTTTTCAACTCCTTGAAATTCTCTTCACATTCCTCTGTCCAGACAAACTTAACTCCTTTCCGAGTCAACTTGGTGATTGGATTAGATAACCGTGAAAAATCTTTTACAAAACGTCGATAATATCCAGCCAAACCAAGAAAACTTCGGATCTCAGTTACTGTTGTTGGTCTTGACCATCTTTCGATAACCTCTGTTTTTGCTGGATCCACAGATATCCCCTCTTTTGAGATTATATGACCCAAAAATGCAACTTTTTGAAGCCAAAATTCACACTTGGTAAATTTGGCATAAAGCTTCTCCTTTCTCAGGGTCTTCAATATAATTCTCAAGTGATCTTCATGCTCTTCCTTGCTCTTTGAATAGACAAGAATATCGTCTATAAAGACTACCAAAAATTGATCAAGATAGTCTCTAAAGACTCTATTCATTAGATCCATGAAGATAGCAGGGGCATTAGTAAGACCAAATGGCATCACTATAAATTCATAGTGTCCATACCTTGTACGGAAAGCCGTCTTTGGTATATCCTCCCTTTTGACCCTTAATTGATGATACCCTGAACGAAGATCAATCTTGGAAAAGTATTGAGCTCCGCGTAGTTGGTCAAATAAGTCATCAATGCGTGGGAGAGGATATTTTTTCTTGATAGTGATCTTGTTAAGTTCTCGATAATCAATGCAGAGTCTCATTGATCCATCTTTCTTCTTAACAAATAGAACAGGTCCTCCCCAAGGTGACGCACTAGGGCGTATGAATCCCTTATCAAGATTCTCTTGGAGTTGCTTCTTCAATTCCTGCAACTCAATTGGGGCCATTCTATAAGGTGTCTTTGAAATAGGCAAAGCACCCGGTACGAGTTCTATTGAAAACTCAACTTCACGATTTGGTGGAAGACCCGGCAATTCCTCCGGAAAGACATCATCAAACTCCCGTACAATGGGCATATTCTTAATCGTGAGTTTCTCACCAACCATTTGAGATAAATAACCTTCATTTAGTGGAATCAATACCCATAAGATGGAAGAAATTTCCACTGGAAGGTTATGTTCATCCTTGCATTGATAGACGATCGTATATTGGTCTGGAATATGAAATGTGACTTCCCTTCTTTGGCAATTGATATGAGCTCCATGTAGAGAAAGCCAATCCATGCCAAGAATCACATCAAATTCCACTAAAGGAAGGATCACAAGATTTGCAGGAAGCACGTTCCCACAAACTTCGATCGGAGAAGAATTATAAACTTCTGATGCGATTGATGTGCCATTAGGTGTTGTCATAGCTAACTCAACATCTAATTGTTGAGGTAATACAGTGATACCCTTATAAAATTCTTTAGAAATAAAAGAGTGGGTGGATCCAGAATCAAATAAAACATTTGCTACTTTAGAGTGGATGGTAAGTGTACCTTTCACCACATCGTTATCGTACTCCACATCGCTGATAGAAATTGCATGTGACTTTCCTTTGTCTTTAGCCTTAAGAGTTTGTTGACGTCGACCATCATCATCAACCCTTGGATTTGGGCATTGATTGGCATAATGCCCCATCTCCTTGCACTTGAAACATTGAAGTGTAGTAGGATCATTCTGTGTATCCCTTCCTTTGTTTGCATCATTAGACATCTTCTTCCCATTATCACGGCATTCAAATGCCCGATGACCTTCCTTTCCACATTTGAAACATTTACTTGTCCCTTTAAGACAACTCCCTCCATGTTTCTTTCCACACTTTGAGCATAAGGAAAAGCTCATCTTCTTTTCTATGTGCTCTTTAGATTTTTCTTTGAATTCCATCTTCCTCTTCTTATCAAACCGATGTGACTGATGGGTTACTCCAATCTCCATCTCGACTTTGAGAGCACATCGAACGATTTCCTCGTAGCTATTGAAGTCCCTTATGGCTAACGCCCTTCGAAGACTTGGTTTTAAGCCACTAAAGAATCGATCGATCTTACTCTCAGGTTGGATAATAATACCAGAAGCGTACCTTGCAAGTCTTGTAAAATTTGCTTCATAGGTACTAACAGATTCATCATCCCTTTGCTTCAGTTCAAGGAACTCTTTCTCCATCTTTGTTCGGAGAATACGAGGGAAGTACTTATTGAAAAATAAGTTCTTGAACTCGTCCCATTCCATAGACTCAATTTCATCCCTTTGCCTCGTATTCTTAACAAGATTCCACCATTGATCCGCATCTCCTTCCAAACGATATACTGCTAGGATGACTTTATCATGCTCAGAACATTGAAGAACTGAAAATATCTTTTCAGTAGTACTAATCCATTGTTCAGAAACTAATGGATCAGTAGACCCGCTGAAAGATGGTGGACGCTGCCTCATGAAGGATTCAACAGAATGTTGCTCCCTTCTTTGTTCGTTTGGAAATCCTGCATGATTCATAGCTTGAGAAAGTTGTGTGAGCATGGCTACAAGATTTTGCATTCCAGCTCCCATATCGTTTGGTTGCTCAGGGGGACAATCATTGCATTGCCCATCGCATTCCGCATTAACACGGTTCCTTCGGGTTCCAGCCATTGACTAAAACCAAGAAGAATAGTGTGAGCAACACTAATTATAATAGGAAACCACATAATTCAATAATAAAATTTTCATGCTTATGGTCTTATCCTAGGTTATTCATGGCCATTTCTAAGATTGTGTTCTATGCTTAGACTTATCCTTAGGGTTCTTACTAAGGCTTTCACATCCTAGTTTCCAAAGGTTGACTATACCTTTCCTCTGATACCAACTATAACGACCCACACTTTACATACATTGTTAATACTTCAAAATTGAAGCACTCTTATTACAACATATGACAAAACCACAAAGGACCGTATAGGTATAGTGTCTTTAGAAACTGGGGAAACATAAACAACTGGTTCATAAATCTTCTACAGTGTCTCCCATTTATTTCATCATATCTAGGGTCCCTTTTTGCATATTCTACTTAGTATCCATCTTCCTGACCTGGGGAAAAGAAAACATAAAAGGGTGAGCTCAAATGCTCAGCAAGGGCAAATAAAAGAAATAAAAATCATATCATATCTTTATGAAAATCAAAACCTGCAAAAGAGATCATAATATCTTAACATGGAATAAATCATAGAAGTGAAAATGAGATCCCCATAATCATAACATAAAACTTGAATCTTTGTGGCATGCACACATAATCATGGAAAATCATTTCTTGTTAGTCATGACTCATTTCCAAGACTATCTTAGTGGACAAAGTCCCTTTCTGAACCGAGTTCACTCCTCGTTTCAGTCCTGTATCACTGAACCGAAATAACCTTCCGTTCCAGCCATGTCTATCTCATGAGATATAAAATCTTTACCCAATGCATTGGAGGGAGATATAGGTCCCACCCATCTTATAATGAATCCTTTCTTATGTGTGCCACATAATCAAAAAACATACATCATCGCATAACACATATAACAAAAATGGGATTCTTGAAACATCATGACATCATAAATCAATTCATATATGATAAAAGAATTCATAAACATAATTCCATCACAACATAGTCAAACCAATGTAAAAATATGGATAGAAACAGAACCCTTTATTATCTTAGATGGAAAATAATTTTGATAAAACACTTGAATTGAATTCTTGAGGAAAATATCCTTTCTTCTTCAAAAACATTTTTCCTTTCATAACATGTCATACAACTTTAAAATAAAAGAAGTTGATTAAAAATAAACTTGAAAAACTTGTAAAGGAAGCTTCTTTGAAGTAATGTTTTAAAAATCCATTCATGCCGTATAAGTTAAAAAAACATTCTTCGTACTTTTGTCGAAAAAGTCAAAAAGTACCTCGTACGGAAAAACGACAAAAGATTCCTTTCATATTCTTTACTAAAAACTCACCTAAGGGTAAAATTGGATTTAATC
Source organism: Viscum album (assembly GCA_963277665.1). Lineage (NCBI taxonomy): Eukaryota > Viridiplantae > Streptophyta > Magnoliopsida > Santalales > Viscaceae > Viscum > Viscum album. The sequence continues at coordinate 1,585,483,154 of OY728129.1, forward strand.
TATTTCAAGTCGATGGAAACAATATTACATATTTAGGGAACATGGATGTGGATGATAAAATACACCCCAGTAAAATACTTATGAATAAACAATCTCGGATAAAAATGAGATTGTGATATTTCCCTTACCTTAGGTCCGATTTGCTTTGTTCGTGTCCGAAGCTCCTGTATAATGGTTTAAATAATGTTATTGACTTATTCCATAATCATACATATTGATATTAGATCATATATGGTCATATTATTAGCTTCTTGTTAGTAATATTTCATTGTTACTTGTTACTCGGGTCTTTATAACTTTTTGTTCTTATGCGTGTTTTGTCGAATAAATTCTTATTCTTATCTTTAGGTTATAGATAATTCATTTCCAGAATGGTATTAGTGTAGTATATACCATATTCATTCATTCAATTCATTTATACAATCATTATGAAATGAAGATCATGTAGAACGAGTCGCATCACATCGTGGAGACGGTATTCTGTACGTACGCACGAGTGATGATATCGTTCCTATGATCGTGGAATTGTATTGGAGTATATATATATATTATTTCAGTATCAATATTACTTAATAATAATCATATATAGTTACTCATTACACCATTATACCCATCCTTGTAAGGTGATGGTGGAAAATAGATTACACCACGGCGTGGAGACGGTATTCCGTACGTACGCACGCGCGGTGATTTCATTTTTCCGTAGGATGGATAGAAGGTGAATTAGGGTTGTTTCATATTTATAATAACATATCAGTATGTAATTAATACTGATGTTATTACTTTATCATGAAACAACTAAAGAAGAAGAAGTTGAAGAAGAAAGAAATTGAAAAGACCGGTAATGGATATTACCTCTTCTTTGGAACGCCTTTTTGAATCCTCCACTTAAGGAACTAAGATTGGTCTTTGGAGAAGACCAGGACCTCTAGGATTATTATAGGGAAGTGGAGAAGGGAAAATGGCAGGGGTTGGCCGAGCTTGAGTGCTCAAATTGGTGTGAGGAGGAGGGGGAGGAGGTGCCCTTTTATAAGGGAGGAGAGGGGCACCTTAGGAATATCTCAAAATAATATTTTATATTAAAGTCAAAATCGGTTTATAATGGTTCCAAAGGGTCTTATTTCGAAGCTAAAGTGGGGATGGGTCGAAATCCTATCAACCAATAGAATTTAGACAAGTTTAGGATATTATTTTAACCTTATCAATTAAATTTAACACTAAGTTAAATAATTTAACTTTTACCATGTCTTTTTGTTTTCTTTCACTATATGGTTAATACACTTACTATAACATGCCAAAAGAACCCCAAATTGTTTATTATTAATATATATATCTTTATCTAAGTCATTTGGCCGAACCTTAGATTTTTAGGAATAAAATAACAATTAATAATATAATATTTGATTTAAAAACTATTTTGTGTCAATTTTGACACTATTTGATATATGATTTTTGTCAAAGTCATAACAGAATTATATGTTCGAACCAAGTTGATTAAATCAATAATAATATATCATAGTAACCTAGAAAATTAGTGGAATTCATAAAAAGTCTCAAATTACATTTATTTTGGTATTTATATTATCAATTTTGTCAATATTTCATTAATAAGATAATTACTGCATCATCTTTGTGTCATAAATAAATTAAATTATTTGATGTCTAAAAATTACAAATAAAATACCATCATGTAGGAAATCTTTTTAGATTTCTAATGAATATTTACAATAGAATTTATCTTATGTATAACCCTATATTAAAAATGATTTACTTATTAAACTTTGATTTTAACTATTTTAACCCTTCTTTAAATAAATTAATAATAAATGTCCTAATCTAATCCAAGTGGGCCTAAATGGTCATATTTTATTCCTAAGTTTGTTTTTGGTCGAATTACACTTGTCCAATAGAATTAGGACATGTGATAGGGTAATAGTAATATCATATTTACCCTTAGTTACCCTATTTACTATTAACCGCGGTAAAAAAGGTAAAAAGTTACTATTCACCAAAAAATTATTTTCATCTCATTGAACCACATTTTAGTCCTTGATATTAACCGTGTCTCTCGGATTTTCGAAATTCCATTCACAGAAGCGGTAAAATTAAGTTTTATGCAAAATTCAGTTTTTAACCTACCACTTAGTGGTTTCACTATTCATCAAAAATTGAAAGTTTTCAGAAAAATACCAAAATTTCACCCTAGGCTAATTTCGATATTCTGAGTCCAAAAATGAAGTCCATTTTGAAAAATAAAATTTATAAAATTTCAAAAAGTGGTTATTACTATTCATAACGGCTAGTTTTAATAGCATATTGTTGTTTAGTGAAACTCGGTATTGCGTACGACGCAAGCTATCGAGGAAGGTCGCGATTGCGTGTAAAGCAAGCTAAGTAAGTGTTGTGTAGAAAAAGATTCCTTTGATGATTTAAAAAGTCTCGGGTGTTACACATATGATTCCTCAGGCTCTATGTGGGATGCCTCGGGCTTAAACGCCCTCGAGAATCCCTATAATATGGGACAGAAGACAGACACACCAATCCCCTAGCGTTCAGACATGTTACTAATGCCTCGACGTGACTACTCCCCCGACTGAAGGTTGCTGCCCTGACCAGACCCTTTGGAATGTCCTGATAGATGTAGTGTAATTAACCGGCACCCATAGAAACATGGAACTGGGAAGAGTTTCATGAACAATGTATTAAATCTATAAGGGAGACCGGAACTAGGTGATGAGTTCTGAGGAGGAATCCATGGAAGGAAGAACCGACATCCCATCATCCCGGTTTCGATCAAGGAGCAGACGTCCCTGAATAAGGAGAGGATGTCTCCCGCCGTTGGAAAGCAGGAATGCGGGGAAACAAGCAGAGCATCCTCACGGACGGATGCACGCGCCCCGACGAAAGCATCGGAAACAAAAATGGTGAACCCGACGTGAACTTCTTCTCCTCAATATGGATATTAGTAACGTTCGGGACATCAGTAGATTGACATGTCACCGGATCCAGATATTCGGCGCCTGGTCCTGCTAAGAAAATAGCGGGCCTGGCATGAAACTCACCGGAAGTTGGGGCAGTAGAATGTGGGGCATTCCATTCTGCAATGTGTTGGTATGGATCCCTCTTACCGACCATGGAGGATGGAGTGTCTCTAGGGCACTGGTTGTCGATCCTTTTCATCGCAGTGCTGATGAGTTAATCTCCCTGTTTCCCAGGAACCAGGTTGCTGCTATGGAGACACGATAACCGCCCGCTCGCCTATGCAGGGGTGGGGTCAACAATAGCACAGCCGCTCCGCGTGGCTCCACTGCCGTTGCGACGACCCCTACATCCGTGAATACGGGACTCCCACGTCCCCTCTCCCCATCAGAGATCATCCAACGAAGGGTGATCAACAACCTTGTATGTAGGTACGAGGAGGAAGGGGTCATCCCAACTCAGGATATGGACCGCCTGGACCTGGAGGCATCTAGGCCCCGCCGTCAACGCCGCCCTCAAAGGCCGCGCAGGGAGCCCCTGCTCCCCACCCCAACGTTCAATTATTTCGGGATCCTGTCCCTGGAACGCCTCGACGACTCCTTGCCTTACACTGATGAGGCGGGTGATGTCCGGCTTGGCCCGGTCAGAGTCCCAATCCAAGGAATCTAGGAAAGGTCCCCCATCCGGCCATGTCAGTGCCGCCGCCCAGATTCTCCAGAGGAACAGGTAGGCTATGCCCCTACACCACCTACGCCATCTCGCCTTACCCGACGTCAGCATCGGGCCCGAGCTGAGGACGCTCGTCAAGGGGCGTCGACGTCAATAGCTACTGTGGACCGATCCACCGCCGACGTGCATCATGGAGTCCCTACATACACTGACCAGGGGAACTCCTTCACCCAATGAGGACCAAGGCCCCAACCACCCCATGGGCAGGTCAGGTTGGCTCTCGGGGTTGCAGGCCTGAGTGGTGATCGCCGCGAACCAATCCGTGGTGATGTGAGCCCGTATGAAGGACCTCCCCATACCAACATTCCAGAAATCATGGGCCTTCCTCGCTCTGAAGCTCATCATGGAGGTATGCCTCATGCTACCCCCATCCCCAAGGAAGACCTGCCCCGTGGCAGTGACGCTCGGCGCAGAATCCTCTCCTGCGCCCACCATACAGGGTATGGAGTCCCTCCTCCTGCCCCAGGTCGTCGATGTGAAGGCACTTCCCATCCGGTCCCTCTCCAGCTTGGGGGTCCTCCCTACATCCTCTCTGAAACTAGAGAATGCCCTCCTCGCCCCGACAACCCGAGGAGTGAAGGTCAGCCTCGCTCCACCCGCATCGACCATGGAGGTCCTCCCCATGCTCTTTCCGGTTCCAACAGAGGTTCCACCCACATGGGTGCTGTCCATGGAGGTCCTCCCCATGTACCCTTTGACATTTTCCCTGGTTCCCCTCGCACCCCGGCTATCTCAAGCGGGATTCATCTCTGCGATAGCACCAGGGCCACTCTGAGACTACATGTTGAGAATCAACCTTGTCCCGAAGAGACATCTAGGGGTAGGAGATCGGGTCATCGCCGCTAAAAGAAGAGTCCTGGGAAGGCTTTAGTGGAGGTCAAACCAGCCTGTTTCTCGGATTCTGAAGCATAATGAGACTCAGGGATGGAGCCTTCTCCCTGCTCCTCCGGGTCAAGGACTGGGGAAAGAAAAAGGTGCATCAGCCTCGTTCTCCCAGAATACGAAGTCCACAATATTCCCTCCTCTCTCCGTAGGTACATCCAGGAGGAAGAAATTGTGGAGATTCCATAGGTTCCGACCGTGCAATCACCACCGTCGTCACCAGAAGCGCCCTCTACCTCTACCAGAGATCACATAGAGCTATTTTGGAGGCCAATAGCGGTAGAGCAATGGCGTGACCCATCGCCGGTGACTGCAATTCCTACGACAGAAGCTGTGGCTATCAGCCCATCGTATCGTGATATTGTGGTCAGGTCACCTCACTCTTCAGAGGATGGCCCGAAATTTGGCGGCCAGTCAGCCCACTCGCCGTATTCTCTACCGCAAAGCTTACTGTCCCAGCGGTCCACCTCAGTACCGCTACCGGTCCTTCAGCCACCTCCAGTTGATGAGTAGGGCAATACGGGGCCAAACCATGAGTCTGAGCCCAGGAGCTTCTGGAATATTCTCGCAGCGGATCACTTCCCAGAGAAGTTCTGGCCGACGGTAGCACCTAATTTTTGCGCGCCAGAGTCCCTTACCCCAGAAGAAGTAGGGTGTTTCCACCGAACCCTATGGGCGACACACTTTAGCCTTCATTGTGAGCGGGTAGTGTACCCCAAGAGCCGAGAGCACCTTTAAGAAATTGACGAGCAATGATGCCAGATCGATTTGAACGCACTCCCTATGGCCCAGCGCCCTGAGTCGCTAGGCTTCCAGAGCACCCTTCAACGGGAATGAATTCAGAGCTTCAAGGTACTCCGCAGAGTCACCAGGTAAGCTATCCCCCATGTGAAAGTCTGTGGCTGGGACCACTATGCCCACCTCCTCTTCAGTCCAATCTGATGGCAGCCCGATTTGTTATGCGACATTGAGGACATTCCCCCGAGAGGGGTCGCGGTCCACATGGATGACGTAGTGGACAAGGAGGACGATCTTGAATTTCTCGATGGAGACATAACCCCTGAGGGTGTACCACCACTGCTAGATCCATCAGGGAGGGTTACTCGTCAGCAGAGGAACCTTCTAGGACCCCCTCTACCCACCGAGTCGCTGGTACTCAGTTGAAATGCTGGTAAGGGTAAAGAGCATGTTGGAACCGTCAAGCACTCTGACTCATCCGCCTCTGTACAGAAGACGGACGAAGATCCCGAGAAGGACACTTTGCACCAATAGCCTTCTGAGCAGAAGATGCAGGTTGATGAACTCCTAAATGAGCGCATTGTGGAGCGGTAACCCGACTATGGTAACCCCAAGACGAGGTAGTAGGGGCGAGAACAATTTCCCCCCGGTGAGATGCCTCCGGGAAACCATGATCACGCTACCTCCGCAGAAAGGGCAGAAGCCAGAACCCACATCAAGAGGGAGTGATATGTCTCGCCAAACCCTCCTAAACGATGGGGCAATCTGAGGAATCCATCCCAGGTTCCCCCAGCCGCCCCACAGGTCGTTCCTCCAGTCACTCCATGAGCTGCTGAAGCCATCTACTGTGTCTAAGAACCTGAAAATGCACTTTTGATTAGGGATACCCTTCAAGATAGGGACCCCCACCTGGATGATCTTATAGAGGCACTCATCTCCCGCCTCGAAGCGTTGGAAACGCGGCAGGTGGAAGTCCCACCGGATGGCAAGCCATACCCCCCTGTGGGTGGATGATATGCCCGCACCCCCGGGTTTTGGGAACCTCACTTTCTCTCCCTTCAACGGGACAAGGGACCCGCCGTAGCACTTGGCCCATTTTTCTTCCAGGTGTGGCCCCATGTTGGGGACTCCAGCCCAGCAAGAAGCCACCAAACTACAACGTGCAGACATTGGAGGGCCCCGCATTCGTCTGGTACAACCAGCTCCCTATCAGATCAGTGACCAGTTGGGAGGATCTCCACCGGCAGTTCCTATACCAGTTCAGCTCCACCACGCGAAAGAAAAGCATCGCAGACCTCTTCAAGTGCAAACAAAGGCCTGATGAGCGAGTCACGGATTTCATCACCCGGTGGAAAGGGCTCACATACTCGCTTGACATGCCACTGAATCAGGAGCAATTACTGACAATGTGTATGGGGAACGTTAAAACGGATATGGTTCCTTCCCTGATCACCCAGAACTACCCTGGCAGGTTTTAGGATTTCTCAGATAAGGATCAGCGCCTCAAGGAGGCTCTGCAACAGGCTATCAAGGCACGTTTGCTACCCCCTGTGATCCCAGCCAGGGGGGCTGCCCGAGCTGAACCCACCACAGTGGCCCAAATAGAATCCCCCAGGTAGCTAGAATTATTTCCAGCTGCACCGGCCCAACAACCTCGTAGAGGTCCTCCACCTCAAGCGCATGCTCCTGCCCAGCAGTGACCGCCTCATAATCGACAGGTTCCCCCGTGAAATGCTCCACCACCACATAGGCGATACAATCAGGCACCGCCTCCTCGGCAACCCCCTCCGGCCACTCATCAGGGCTAGGCTCCCAGGGCCCCCTATCTGGAAAGAAGGAACCATAATTATTCGTTCAATGAGAATTAGGTCCCTCGCTACTTCTGAAGTGCTCTAGAGTAAGGGATTGTGCACCTACCCGAGTGAAGAAGGTCGGCAGAGGTGAATCTCACCGATCACCTCAACTACTATCCCTATCATCAGATTCTGGGGCACACCCTCAAGAAATTCTATGTGTTTAAATACTGGCTTCAAGACCAGGTCGACAACAATATAGTCAGGTTGGGACCAGCACCGACACAAGTAGCGAGTGTTTTTTTAGGGTCAGAGATCGGTAGCGACAACAAAGGCAGGTGGCAGCAGGTTCCCATATGTGGGTCCCAAAAATACGACGACTGGATAGATCGAGAAACCATCGCTCATGACCATGGTATCATTCGGGAATGCCTGAATCAGCCGGAGCCTTCAGAGGAAGTAGCCAATACCTCTACATCGTCATCACATCCGACCTCTACCCAAAGGGGCAAGCAACGACGACGCAAGAAGAAGCAACATGCTCCACCTCTGTCATCGTCATCCCGCACTCTTGGCGACTTTATGCCCCCTGAAATGGGGATTCCTCCCAGAATCTGCCCCGTGGTGGATGACTCGTCAAGCGACAGCCAGGGGTATGCTTCGGTTAACACCGTGGAGATAGTAAAGCCCTATATGGCTCCCGACGAGGGGGAACGCCAGGAGAACCTGCCCAACGTCCCCAGCCGACATCAACGTCAGCAGAACCATAACCACACAGGTCATCGAGGCACATCAACAGGTGATTTCAGTCAGGCCGTGCATGCTACAAAAACCAGACAGCAGGCTCAGCATAGAGCTCAGTACGCGCAACTACATCTGATGCCCTCAGATCTACCTTCACCGCCGTTTGTGCTACTAGATCAGGTAAAGCTCCCTCATCCGTATCACGGTCAGTCTTGCCCGGCTGCATGCCAGTCCCTATTGTCCGGTACTAATCCGGCGACTACTCTCCAAGATTCAACTAGCAGGTAGCGGAATGTACCCAGTACTAGTCAGCCACCAGTTCAACCGGCAGGACCCGCTATGCCTCCAACTGCAGAACGACCTCCTGTAAGTAGAGGCTCGCACTTGGAATGAATGTATGATGTCCTGAAGCACCTGGCCGACATTCCAGAAAGTATATCTATCCTTGAGGCCCTTCACCTATCGTCTGAAATGCATGAAGCACTTTCTGAGGCCCTAAGGAGCCCCCTTCAGTTTGAGACGGCGGTAGCAGCTGCGGAAGCCTTCAATGTTGAGGCAATTGAGAATGCCGAATGCTAGGAAGTTATCTCATTCTCCGGTGAAGATGAGGACCCTCCCATACAGGGGTATATTCTCCCAATGTACGTCACTGGCCAATTCAATGGCGTGGAAGTCCGCCGCTGCCTCGTTGACACGGGTTTTGAGATCAACCTAATCCTGACTCATACACTACGAAAGTTGGGTCTGTCTGAAGATGATTTAACTCCATCAGACCTTAGAATCCAGGGATATGACAGGATCGAGCAATCCCCAGTCGGCAAGATCCGCCTGAAAACCCAGTTTGGTGGCTTATTTTCCATCACTGAGTTCATGGTTGTCTCCTAGGACACCGCCTACAATGCATTGATGGGAAGGCCATGGCTCTATCTGCATGCAGCAGTCCCTTCATCGTATCACCAATGCCTCAAATACTCCCTCAATGGTCGATTAGGCGTGCTCCAAGGAGATGCGTCTCCTTTCACCTCTTGTGAAGCCCGCTATCTGGACGCCGACTATTACAAGAGAAAGGATAAGCAAATCCTAGAAAATGAGGATGAACCCGCCCCGGTCACAAGTGATCCATGGGTAGGCCTGGATGACGCCTACATCTTCCTGATACCTCGATTGGAGTCCACGAACCCCTACATGGGGAAGTGTTTTGTTGTTTCAAGTACGAAAGGAAGGCACGTTCCCATGTCCAAGCGACGGTGGAAAATCACCTTGTACTACTACACCAACCAGGCTCAGGTGATCCCGGAACCTCCTATCCCTGTCCGGTATCAGAATGTCAGGATTATGAAAATGGAAGTACATCATACATGTCTCTTCCACCGAGATGTAATCAACCGACTCGGGCCGATGCGTCACCACTTCTTTGACGTCATCAAACGTGGCCCCTTAGGTTGGAGGCCAGATGAGATAGGATCGACTGCCTTCATTACTATGGTATTAGTGGCACATGGGTCTCATGATATGATGACCACCATCGCCCAGGACGGCACCAGTTGCCCGTTAGGGTTTGATAGCTCAGAAGCAGCTCCCTTTGCAGGAAATCCCTCCACAGGTGGAGAGAAAGATCTGGAGGATGCTCCCCCCGCCTTTGAGGAAGGCGTCTCTACCACAGTTGATGAACTGGTACAGGTGAACCTTGGTAGCGAGGCAGATCCGAGACCTACATTGATCAGTGCATCCATGTCCCCCGAGGAGCAGCAGCGGTACATAGACTCTCTCAAAAAATTCCGTGATGTGTTTTCCTGGAGTTACGACGAGATGCCAGGACTAGATCATCTGGTAGCCGTTCACTGCCTAGGCCTCCCATCAAACCATCGTGGGTATAAGTAGCCTCCCAGAAAGATGCACCCTTCTCATGGTGCCATGGTTGAGGCCGAAGTTGACAAGATTATCAAATCCAACTTCGTAAAGGAAGTCTATTACCCTAAGTGGATTTCCAAAATTGTGACAGTCAGGAAGAAAAATGGGCAGATCAGAGTCTGCATCGACTTCCGCGATCTCAATCGGCACTGCCCGAAGGATGACTTTCCCCTCCCGGTGACCGAGTTATTGATTGATTCCATGACTGGGTTCCAAGATCTCTCTTTCATGGATGGGTATTCCGGGTACAACCAGATATAGATGACCCCCGGGGATGAGGAATCCACCACTTTCAGGGCTCCCCAAGTTACCTTTTTTTACCAGGTTATGCCCTTTGGCCTGAAAAATGCAGGTGCCACTTATCAACAGGCCATGCATCGCATATTCAGGCCGATTCTCGGGACGCTGGTGGAATGCTACGTGGATGATCTAGTGGTCAAATCTCGCCAGTGCCAGGACCATCTAAAAGACCTTGAGAAAGTGTTCGGTTTCTTCCATTCCCGCCACCTGAAGATGAACTCGTTAAAGTGTGCCTTTGGGGTCACCTCTGAGAAGTTTCTTGGATTTTTTGTTAGATACTGGGGCATTGAGATCGACCCAGAGAAGATCAAGGCCATCAGCCAAATTCCTCCCCCAAGAAATATTCGGGAGCTTCGAGGTCTCCAAGTCCACTTAGCCTATATTCGCTGATTCATCGCGAATCTGGCCGGCAAGTGTATGACCTTTTCCCAGCTCATGAAGAAAGGGGCCGCCTACGAATGGGATGAAGAGTGTCGGACTGCCTTCAAGGAAATCAAGCAGTATATGCTCCAACCTCTGGTTTTGATTCCACCCATATCCGGAAAGCCTTTGGTTCTTTTGGTGACCGCCCTGGAACGGTCCCTGGGCACACTTCTCTCCCAGAGGAATAATGAGGGTACAAAGAACGGCCTCTACTATCTCAGCCGCATGCTTCTCGATATTGAGATCAGGTACTCCCCTATCGAAAAGATCTACCTTACGCTCGTTTTTTCCATGCAGAAGTTGCAGCATTACCTGCAGCACCATGAGGTATAGCTGGTCTCTCTGATAGACCCCCTGAAGTACATCCTGAACCGCCCCATGTTGACTGGCCGACTAGCGCGGTGGGTGGTGATCCTCCAGCAATTTGACATCAGGTTCGTGCCTCAGAAGGCCATCAAGGGACAGGCATTGGTGGACTTTTTGGCTTCCCATCCAACCTCCGAGGATCAATCCCTAGACCCGGATTTTCCTGATGAGGTGATCCTCTCAGTCGATCATGCCATCTCATGTTGGAAAATGCACTTCGACGGCGCCTCCCAGAGCCCCACCGGTAGGAGGCTCAATGATCCTATGCTCAACAGAGTGGGTATGGGTATCATCTTCATCAACCTGGCGCAAGCTGTCCTACCGTATTCATTCCTGTTGTCAGAAGGCTGCACTAACAACGAGGCAGAGTACCAGGCTCTCATCACCGGCCTCAAGTTGGCCCTCGAGATTGATGTGCCCCATCTACATGTGAAAGCAGATTCCGAGATGGTAATCAAGCAAGTTAATGGAGAATATGTCGTCAGGAAGCCGGAACTTGTGCCATTGCTGGAGGGCACCATAAATCTAATGGCCCAGCTCTCTTCTTGGCTAGAGGTCACCCATGTCCCTCGGTCACAGAACGGTCGAGCTGACGCTTTGTCCGGCTTAGCTGCGTCGCTTGTAGAACTCGAGAAAGATGATTTGATCATACATGTGGCACACCGGAGAGTCATTTCCCCCATCACCCCATAGGACAACGATGGCCTGCGGATAAGTCATCTTACCGCCAGACCTTCTACGTCAGGAGTCCCAAGTTTGTCAGACACAGTTGTTGAGGCCACTCCTGACTAGAGGGAACCATTTTTTGAGTATCTCCAAAATGGTTGCCTCCCGGACGGCCGGGCTGAGTGCGAGTGAATCCGACGCCGCGTGCTGCAATTCACCCTCCAGAGTGGTCCTAGTCTTGAGAAGATCCTCTATAAGCGGAGCTTTGATGGACTTCTCCTCTGTTTCATTCAAGGATTCGAGATTTCTCATGTTATGCAAGAGGTTCACGCCGGTTCTTGTGGTGCCCACCAAGCTATGGCAAATCTGTCCCATCAAATCCGGAGGATGGGATTTTTCTAGCCCTCTATGATCCATGATTGTATCGAGTTTTCCAAGAGATGCCACACATGCCAAGTTCATGACAACTTCCTGCATCAGCCGCTAGAGCCTCTCCACTCCACCAAGTACTCTTGGCCATTTTCGGTGTGGGGACTCGATGTAGTGGGACCATATCCACTGGCGACCGCTCTCCAGTGTAGGTTCATCCTAACTGCTACAGGTTTCTTCTCCAAGTGGGTAGAGGAAGTTTTACTCAAAGAGGTCAAGGATCATTCCATCGTCGACTTTGTGAGCTCCAATATCATCCACCGGTTTGGGGTCCCTCACGCTGTCCTCACTGATAATGGCACTAACTTTTGAGTGGCCGAGCTGATGAAATTGTATGCCAAGTACAATATCCGTTCGAACCATACCTCCCGCTATCATGCACAGGAAAATGGGCAGATCGAGTTGTTCAACAAAACCCTCTCTAACATTCTGCAGAAAATGGTTGGTCAGAACATGAAAAGTTGGCCGGACAAGCTCCCCAATGCCCTATGGGCTTATCGGACGACGACTCGCAATTCCACCCAGGTGACCCCACATTCCCTGGTGTATGGGGCTGAGGCCGTCCTACCCATTGAGATCCAGCTGCCATCGTTACGCACTGCAATCTATGACTAGAAAGTTCCAGATGAGGTGGACGAAATCCATCTAGTTGAATTGGAAGCACTGGACGAGAACAGGCTTCGTGCCCTGCACAATCTGGAAAGGCATCAGAATAAGATAGAAAGGGCCTTCAACAAGAACGTTCGTCTTCACTCTTTTTTATTGGGTGACCATGTGTTGGCACTCCGAGCGCCATTGATCCCCGGTAGGAAACCACCCAAGCTAGAGCCCAAATGGGAAGGACCTTACGCCATCCATAAAGTTTACCCCAATGGAGCATACTCCTTGGTGACCATAAATGGTGAGTGCATAACTCCTCTAACCAACGCCAAATTCCTCAAGCAGTACTTTGCCTAGGAATCCATGGTCCTGCACGACCTTAAACTGCACGGTCCCACATGACCCTAAACTACGTGTCACAGTCCCGCGCGACCCTAAACTACACGTTAAGGTCCTACACGACCTTAAATACCATGGTCTTGCATGACCCTAAACTGCACGTTACAGGCCCGCACGACCCTAAACTGCACGTTACGGTCTTGCATGACCCTAAACTACACCACCATCCTGCAAGATGATAAACTGCAAAATGGCCTGAGCTCTATGACCATAAACTAAGATCTCCCCCGTCCTTACTGTAAGATGTTAAACTGCAAGCCGATTTGGTCCTCCTGACCGAGGCCCAGCCTCAGGCCCTTTGGCCTCTTCAGGCCCATGGCCCCCCCGTCCTCACTGTAAGACGTAAAAATGTAAGCCGGTCAGGCCTTCCTGACCGAGGCTCAGCCCCATGCCCCTTGGATTTCGTCGACTCAGGCCCTCTCATGGGATTGTACAGTGTTGTGTGGGATACATTCTCATTCATGTCGGGTTTCCCTTCGTATCGTACATATCCCCAAGTGAGACGCATTTTCTAGCACGACGTTAAACTGCGCTTCAAGAACTACGTGTAGCTTGATTTTCATCCTAATGGGATACGTCAGAACGCTCGGATGCCTCATCTTGAGCCCATCCCCGAGCTCTTATCTTTCACTGCCCCCTGGGTATAGTTTCTTTGGAGGATCCTTGAATGACAAGGAGTAGGATTTCTTATCCCCACTCCTACAAGGATTATCAGGTTCGCACCATGTGCCTGCTCCCATTCTTATATCCTCACACATCCTCACCGCATGACGATAAACTGCACGGCCTTCAAGAAATACGTATGTCTTGATTCCCATGCTAATGGGATACGTAGGAACGCCCAGACATTTCGTCCGTCGTCCTAGCCCAAAAGCCAAAAATCTTCCCCTCGGGTCAAGACATATGGAAGGATGCACACTTTTTCCCCAACTCATGCTGAGCAGGCCTCAACCCTGCTGCACGTCCCCCTGGTGATTTTCGCCTCTTTCGCGGATGGAGATAGCTATGATTTACCCACTCCTTGACTGGGATTCCGTCACTTTCCTCACCCGAAGGGACCCCCAAGAATGTCCTGGATACAAAGCCCAAGGGTTCTCCTACCGATACGGGCCAATTCCCCCAAGGGTCTTCGAGAAACAAGCCGATACAAGTCCCGCGTTGCGAATTTGGTCAACGGTCGACACTCATTTGTTGCTCCCATATCAGGTCACCATAGGGACGTTGTGTTTCGAACATGGTCAACAGTGTCCTGGATCTTTAGGTCCACCCTAAGATATCCCAAACACCGAGTGTAGTGATTCGTTCGCCCCATCCCTAAGCAACAAACCTCCCTCCAGGGGGCCCCAACGGTCGGGACCATATCCCCAATTATCTTATAAGGGATATACGACGTGGTGTAGGATTACGCCATCTTTTACATCGGGTTACTTGCCATGCCGTACACATACCCGGATGAGATACATATATCTCTTTCCCCGTCCTTACTGCAAGACGTTAAACTGCAAGTTAGTCAGGGCGTCCTGACCGAGGCCCAGCCTCAGGCCTCCCTCACCGAGACCTAGCCTCAGGCCCCTTCGCCTTCTCCGGCCCTAACACAAATTCTTACTCGGAGTGTATAGTTTGATGAGGGATTATGTCCACATTCATGTCAGTTTTTTCACCATACCATACACCTCCCATGTCCAGGGAATCCTATTCCCTGAACCTCATCCTCATTGCAAGACGTTAAACTGTGAGTAGGTCGGGCCTTCATGACCAAAACCTAACTATCAGGCCCCTTGGACTTTTTTATCCCCCTGGCCCAGATTCTTTCCTACAGGATTATGTGGTGTGGTGTGGGATTATTTACTCATTACCCGCCGCACCATACACCTCCTTGATAGGGTATTTTATCCCCTGAGTATCCCCTTCAGAACTATGTGTGGCTTGATTCCCATCCTTATGGGATACGTAGGACCACCTGAATGTCTAAGCTTCGGGTCCAGCCCCATATCTTGAAAAACTCTATCCCACCTTGGCCCCTTGGCCTACTCTTCCTCCACGAGGAGAGTATATGGCATGGTATGGGATTATGTCCTCTTTCACGTCAGTCTTGTAATGACCACGCCATGTACCTCTCCCTCCTGAGCTGTTTCATCAACCCTTTCCGACGATTCACCAATGTGCCTAAGGGTACTCTGGTTTATTATTTGGAACATCAGACTTTACTCGGACATGTCTTCACTCTCTTTCCAGGATTTTGTATCCCTTCATCAGGGCTTCCATCATCTTTCACACCTGGAGGGACCCCTAAGAATGGCCTGGATACAACGCCCAAGGGCTCTCCTACCGTTACGGGCCAATGACCCTGAGGGTTTCAGACAACAAATCGATAAAAATGCTGCATTGTGAATATGGTCAGTGGTCGATGCTCATTTTTTGTTCTCACCTTAGGCTAACGTGATATGAAGACTTTTTTTTCTCCATGGTTAACAGTTTTCCTCCATCGCCATACCAACCCCGTTAAGCCCAAAATGTTGATTACACAATTCACATCCTTCACAATTCTCATCATGTCCAAGTAGATTTTCGATACTCTTGGTACTATTCCTCAGTGCACATCCGTGTGTTAGGGGAAAAAAGCCGTGACAAAGGCATCTTTTGGGGATCTTCACCTACTTCCCATCAATTTATGTTTTGGGTATTGCGATAAGAATCTTCCCCCACTTGTTTCCCAAACCGAGATTAACTGACGTGGGATTAGGGATCAGGTCGAGGTCTGAGCTTACCTGGAATGTTTTCATACACTCATGGTCAGATCTCTAAGACCATAAACTAAGACCTCCTAAGAACTACATATGGCTTGGTTCCCATCCTCATGGGATACGTAGGAACGCCCAGAATTCCTGTATTTGGGTCCAGTGTCTTGCTTTCGGGACCCTAACTGTGGGGCCGCGTGGTGTGATGTGAGGTTATGTCCTCATTAACGTCAGGTTTGCAATAACTGCACCATGCACATCCTGTCCTAAACATTATCCCTATTTTATGTCCTGCACAACATTAAAAGGCACTCTCAAGAACTACGTGTGGCTTGATTTCCATCCTCATGGGATATGTAGGACCTCCTGAATGTCTAGACTTCGGGTCCATACCCACCTCCTAGAGATCTACCGATCTCCCGGTCACCTAGGCCTCTTGTCCTATCCCTCTCTAAGGGGGGATGTTGGAATGATACAGGGTTTTTGGAACTATTACCCCTTTTCTAGGAATCCGTCATCTCTAGATCTCCCATAAGTTGAGTCCCTCAACTCCTTGCAGTGATTCACCCATGTGTTAAGAGTACTCTGGTCTAGGACCAAGAGTGTCAGATTCAACCTGGCCAAGTCCCTTTCACTTTTCAGGCTTCGTGTTTCCCTTCGTTCGGGCTTCCATCATCTTTCACACCTGGAGGGACCCCCAAAAACGGCCTGGATACAGCGCCCAAGGGCTCTCCAACCGTTATAGGCCAATGCCCCCAAGGTTTTTAGACAACAAATTGATACAAATCCCGTGCTTCGAACATGGTGAGCAGTCAATGCTCATTTGTTTGTCCCCATTTCAGGCTAATGCGACCGGATGCTGTGTTGTGAACATGGTCAGCAGTATTCCTCTGTCGTCACGCCAGCCCCTCATGACCTTGAATGTTGGTTACATGATTTACATTATGTTCCACCCCATCGTGTCCAGGTGGAATCTCGACACTCTTGGCGCTACCCCTCAGTGCACCATTCCATATTAGGGGGACAAAGCTGCAATACGGTGTCCTTCGGGGCTCCTACGGTCCGAGATCTAAGACCATAAACTAAGATCTCCTCAGAACTATGTTCATCTTGATTCCCATCTTCATGGGATACGTAGGACCACCCGAACATCTCTCTTTCGGGTCCAACTCATTTGGGAGCCAATCTCTTCCCCTTCACCTTTCACCTCTATGTGGGCCCCTTGGCCTGAGGTTCCTCCCTCGGGATTGCGTACGATATAATGTGGGATTCTGCCCCCATTCACATCAGTTATGTCACACGACACCGTACACATCCCCCGTCTAGCATCGTCTTTGCTACGTCTGCACTACATGACGTTAAAATGCATGGTTGGTCCTATCATACGACCCTAAACCGTGACATTATTGTCCTGGCCACACGACGAAAAATGGCATTGCATTGTGATGACCTCGTTGTAGAGGAAATCATGTTGGGTATTGGTTACATGCCATTCCATTTGTCAATGCCTATCACGGCTTGATTCTTGTGGCGACACCAGGGCCTGCTACCCTAGGCCTGTCGCTTCACAAAAAAAACCACTCACCTTAAAAGACAAACAAGACTTATCAAATTCCGCTTCTTTTGGTGAAAGGTCCACACCCACACTCCCCTTTTTCCCTAGCACTGGTACCTTACCATTCCACCCTTCATAACTACATATGTCTTGATTCCCATCCTCATGGGATACATAGGAGCTCCTGGACACTTCCCCGCAGGCCCAACCTAACTTTCGTGTTCGTTCCCTCGACTCAAGCGCTCCACAAAGAACGCATGGTGCATTTTGAAAAAGAGCCCGAAGTGTGGGATTTTCATAGGCACATTCCCCTCATCCCATGAACGAGCTTTGTGTGCTCGCTGTTTGGATCCTCATCCTCTTCCACATCCAAAAGGACCCTCAGACGACATGGATTCTAGGCTTAAGGGCTCTCCATGGATGTTGGGCCTAAGGGATCTCCTATCGTTTCGGGCCAACATCTCTAAGGATCTCTGACAACATTTGTGACATGGTCCCATGTTTTGAACGTGGTCAATGGTCGACCCTCATTTGTCTGTCCCCATTCTAGGATATCACAATATGGATGTTGTGTTTCCTCCATGGTTAATGGCTATCCTCTATCGTCACGCCGCCATCATTGTGATCCAAATTTCGAGCGTCATAATTCACACATTTCCACATCCTCATGTTCAAGTGGAATTCCAGCATACTCATCTCTATCTCTTCACGCATCTAGGTGAGCCACATGGTCGTTTTAGTGTCATGGGGACGATATTCACCAAGCTTACCTTCACCCTAACCATCCCCTTTCTGTGTCGGGAAAGTCCCACCACTACTTCTTGTTTCCCACATCGAGCATGACTCACGTGGGCTTAGTAGTTTTGGCAGGATGTGTACCAACACGACCGGGCTTCTCATCGTCCCACATGATGTTAAACTACGCTTTTAGAACTATGTATGGCTTGATTCCCATCCTCATGGGGTACGTAGGAATGCCCGACTACTCTGCTTCGGGCCCGGCCTAACCCTCACTCTTGGTCCCTCAACTTGGAGAGTTTCCTCCGGGGGTACGTGGTGTGATTTGGAATCCATGTCCTCATTCACGTCGGTTTCATAACTACCACACCATATGCTCCCTGGGCTCTTCTCTTTCACTCCACGTCCTACCATATGACGTTAAACTACAGGAGTCCATATGTCCTCAACGCATGACATTAAACTGCGGTTATACCCTGAAAAAGTTCAGGATGCCCCGTATTAATCATGGGATGCACCAGAGCCTCTGCTAGAGAGGATTTCACCTGCCAGTGTTGGTCTATGACTGCATTGTGCTTCCAGAACTACATGTGGCTTGATTTCCATCCCCATGGGATACATAGAGACACCCTGGTATTTTTCCTAGGGTCCAGCCCATAGGAATCATTAATCCTATCCTTCCCCTTTTCGGCCCCCTGGCCAGACCCCTCGTTAGAGAGACCCTATCCCAAAGAAGGAAGGATCCATAACCAAAACGATGCGCCCATCTGTCATACTCCAACCACGGTGGTGTAATCACATGAGTGTTGGATTCTGTTCGGACGAACCATCACTCCATATTCCACGCTTTGCGTGCCCCTTATTTGGACTCTCTCCCCCTTTCATGTCCGAAGGAACCCCCTAACGGCCTGGTCCCATGCCGCATCGGCTCACCTACCATCCTGGGCCAACGTTCCGGAAGACTGGTCATGTTTCGAAGGACCCCCTAACAGTATGGATGCTCGACCTAGGGTCCGCCTACTATCCTGGGCCGACGTCCCGAAGGATTGATCAACAACATTTGTGACATTGTCCCGTGTTTCAAACATGGTCAACAGTCGAACCTCATTTTTTGCCCCCATTTCAGGCTAATGCGGTAAGGATACCGTTTCTCTGCCACAGTTAACGATTGTCCTTTTTTGTCACTCCACCCCCACAGTGTTCCAAATCTTGGGTATCGTGATTCATGCTTCCCATTTCCATCTGTTTGGACCAATTTCAGTGCCCCTGGTGTTGCACCATTCGTGCATAAGAGCACACTGAAGAAACTGTAATTCGGCTGTTTTGAGAACTTCCTTCTCCGGCCAGGACTCTCCCATCTTTCGGAAATCCAGACTGGTTATCCAAACCTCGGATGCCCGAAGCTTGGTTTCCACTCCTATGTTGGGTGGGACGATGAGGCAGCTATCTCCTGTTTCTCACATTAGGCTTGACCCATGTGAGATTGGGGAATTATCGTCGAAAGTCCCACAAACATTGTAGGGATGTAATGAACCGATGAAAACAGTGGTAATCATGTATGCTACGACTTACAAAAAATTTTGAAGCACGAAAGTACCATTAAAAGGTTTATAATTTGTTACAGTACCCGGGGGTCGACTCCCCCCATGGATGGATTGACCCCGTCAAAAGAGCATTGCAGCTCTGCCACCCTTTGACTTGTGGTGTCCAGGAATTGCTGCCGCAGACTCAGCTCTCGCTCCTCCTCAGCAGCGACGAGGCGCAGTTCGTCAGCCTTTTCCCTGGCCCTCTCTATGACCGCCTAAATGGAAGCCATCTTTCCAGAAGCCTGCCTCATATACTCTTCTGCCTCTGTCAGCTGGGCCTTCAACCATGAGATTCACTCACATTGTGTATTAAGAGAGGCTGAGTGCTCATCCACCTAGGTCTACAGCTGTTGGACCTCACTTTCAGCCTCTGGGAGCTTCTTGATGTTTGTCGCCTTCCTCCGCTGCAAGCCCACACTGAGCCCGCAGTCATACTCCCGAATCTTCTCAGCCATGAGTTCTCGAATGAGCGCATGGGGACGTCAGGCATCCACTCCCCAGCGCATAGTTCGTGCAGCCGCGAGCAAATTATGTCCATTTCATTTAGCCATGACACTTGGGGGGTGTCCTTAATGAAGCGCGTGATTAGATTCCACGACCGGCGGCGGACTATGCTGCTGTCTTCCTTATCAGAGGCTGTTTCATCCCAGTCTACGCGATTGGTAGGGTCGTATGCAGGATACACCTGCAGAAAGTCCTCGGTAGGATCTGCATCTGGTGTTGAATCTGGTGCGACATATGGTGCTGGATCAGGCGTGATGGGACTTAGGTCGGCCGATTAATCCTCGTCATTGGACTCCACCTCAATAACCTCGGGCACGAACTTACTGGTGGTCCCGCCAATGATAGTGTGTGTTGCAGCTTGAGTAGATGGGGGGACTATCTCCACCATCACCGGCATGCCCCTAGTAGGGATGTCACCAGACATCCTGACCAGCCATGCCGCAGCAGCCCATGCCAGTCGTAGAACTGTATGACAGAGAGGGACATAAATGTTAGTTGGTACAATCTACATATGACAGCAATGAATCCAGTGGAGGAAACTTATAGAGATTAAAATCTTGGTGCTTATCTTGAGTCGATGCTGACGGGACCCTGAGGCGTGGCTCTTCGTATAATTTTGGAAAGTCTGGAGATTCTGGAGGTGCCACCTCGGGTGCTCTAGTCCCACCAGACGCAGAACTGGATGTAGCCGTAGGCGCGGGTTCTGAAGGTCCTGCATCATCACCCTCTAAGGGGAGAGATCGAGGCCTACGTACAAGTTCCTCCTGCATGGTTCAAACGTTGGTAAGAAATCTGTGGTGGCCTGAGAACGGACCATGAGGAGGGAAGCTCCTAATTCTACCTCTAGAGCCTCTGCGAAATCGTCAGAATCTGAGTCTTGATCTCCGACCTTGCCCTTCTCCAACGGGCTCCCTCCCCTAGCCTCATCCTTTCGACAAGAGTACTCTGCTTCTTCTAGCAAGGGGAAGCGCTCCCTCAGATCAGCGACTGGCAGTTGTGGCGGAACCATCTGATCCAGCAGTACCCTCACCTGGTCTGTTATTGGGTGTGGGACACCACTAGAGTGAACGTAGTCCTCCATCTCAACCAAATATTACTCCGCCTCTACCGGAGACGTCGTGAAACCATCCCGGACTGGGCCTATACCTGGACGAACCATACCGCGATGGTTCAGAAGCTCCCACATCTCGGACAGACTGAGGTATTACTGGTTGAAATCCCAAATGTCCTAGGCCTCTGGGAAGACGGCATCCTCTGGCATGTCAATATGGCGTAGCCACTTCCCTGGAGCCAGAGTGGATATCCTGCAGAATCCCCTCGGTGGCCGCCCCTCCGGATGGCCCTACTCTCCTGGAATCACCGGATCCGCCACTCCTGCCACACCCTCGGCTAGTGAAGGTCTCGCCGCCATGGTATCCCCGCCACCGCGAGAGGCCCTTACTGCCCTCTGACCCCATCCTTGGGATAGAGGAGGCCCACCGTCACCAACCCGAATAGTTGGCTGCCTCAGCATCTCCCCCAGATAAGCAGCCTCTCAGCTGATGGCATACTCCCTCACCAATCCGAAAGCGGCTGTGGATGGAGGCAATGTAATTCACATCTACCCATCTTCCCGTGTGAACATGAGCCATAGCTACCTCATCACACAATGTTTCTCCTCATGACGCACCTCCCAGTAGAACTGTGGGGTCAGCCGCTGGAGGCACCAGAACTGCCTCGCGAACCGATGCGGGGTGTAAGATTCACAGAGCGGCTCACGATCCACTCGTTCCACCCAAACTCCGCCTCGAAAGGCCAGGAGATAAGCCCGATGATCTTCCGTTCCCTGACCGTCATCAGTAAGAACCCCCGTCGGCAACAGAAACGGGGGAAATTAAACTCATCCGCCCTCCACACCCGATTCAGCACCATCGGTACGGTTAGCTTGAATGGAAATATCTCGGTAGTATTCAGAATGGAGGGGCAGAAGTTTGATCTCGGTGGTGAGATAGGGTCTGGATACTCATAAATCCCCCAGATGTGCGCCGAAATTCACCCATACAGAAGGTGGAAGGGCTCGCATATCCTTGGAGGCTTCTTGCCCTTGCTAATGTGTCACACCATCCTATACAGCTTGGCAAGCATTGGAATCCCCATATTGACCCGATTCCCCATGGACAACATAGACGCCTTGATAAACGAGCTGGTCCACACCCTCATGCTTGTATCCCTCACTGGTAGGATCCAATCGTAGATAAGGGCCGAGATGAACGCCGCCAGCCTGACTATCGGCTGCTGTTCAGTGCTGACTATGAAACCCCAAGTCTTCCATTGGTTGTCATCCAAGAGCTGCCAATACAAGTACTCCTTGCCACATTGAGCCGCCTTCGGACAAGTTCGAGGCCTCGGAGGGAACTCTTGATTATCCGGGAAGTTCAAGAATCGCTCAAACCACTTCTTAAAGTGGACATCTTTCACTGCCTCCTTGTCCTCTCTAGGGACCAGTGCCATCAGTGCCGACGCCAGTCGCAGCATCTGCTCCAGATCCTCCCACACGCTCATGATGGGGCGGAACTCATCATACACGGCCCCTAAGATCAGAACCCCCGAAATATGATGGACATCCAATAGACTGATGCCCACCTCCCCATGGTGTCGGTGAAAAGTATTGGTCCTAGACGACCATCTGCTCAGCAGCTCCGACATCAGCTGTTTCGGTTGGTAAATGTTGAATTGGGAGGCCCATGCCGCCTCATACAAACCCACTCTCCTCAGCTCGACCCCAAACTCCTCTAATGAGGCACCTACCTAGTAGGCCCATGCCCAGTAATTGGTGAAGTTGCCGCCCTGGCGCAGGTCCCACTCATCAGACCACCCCTTCTTCGAATACTTTAAAGACGCCTTCAGCATGGTGCGATACAGAGGAGGGGACGTCTCCGGTTGCAGTGGCTTCCCGTCAATATTGTTCACATGGTTGTAGAGACAGTCAGCAGTGACGGGTGTGAAGTCCTCCCGCACATGTCCATCGGCCGCCCTGAACCACTGGTGCTGGCATGGTGTGCTTCTGAACCAGAAAGCTGGTTCGTCCCTACTTGCCTCCGGGATGAAGACATCGTCCCTCAGCCCGAATCCATACAAGGGCAGCTTCTTGCACTGCAGATAGTTCTTCTGAATCTCTGATAGCAGTGCTGTCAAATAATCGTGCTCTGAGTGACTTCGGACCATCTCTCCAAGGCCCATATAGTTAGCCATCTCATCCCTCCAGGCAGCGTCTGCAAGCACCCCCAATATAGCTCCTCGATGGTCCATTTCAGTTTCGGAACTCCAAACAATTTCGAGTTGATCGCGAAGGTTGCTCGCAAAGATTTCTCGCGAAGATCGGGCGCAAAACCAAGCCATGGAGCCTAGCCTAGGCCGGCAAGTAGAAGTTTGCTTGGCGCGGTCGCGGAGTCGGAGATTCGCGGTTCGCCGCGAATCTCGATTCGCGGAGAGCATACGCGGAGTACACGGAGCTTTGCGAAGTCGAGAGTGTAAAAAGACAAAATCCGTGAGAAGAAAAAAGAGATTTCAGCCCCCTATTTATAGTCGGAGACCCCAAAGCTTCGTGGCACGTCCCACCTTCACGGAGCATCGTGGCGCGTCCAGAACACACGACCACTGTCATCCCCACGCGCCCCTTCGCGAGGCCGCTTCGCGAACCACCGATAATTTTGGCGATTTTCCCTCCGACATCGACCGTTGATCCCTCCGCGGATCCAAGTCTGAGGGGGGACATTTGTCGGTTCCAAAATATTGAATGCAAAGAAGAGAAGAAAAAGAATCCCGCATGCTGCCTCATGAAGCTCCGACATGGAGCTCCCTCCGAGCAACGCGGCCGCCGCGAAGCAGAGGAGGCGGTCCCGCTCCGCGAACGTCCTGACGTTCACGAGCCCACTGTGAAGTAGAGGAGGCGGTCCCACTCTTTGAATGACCTGATGTTTGCGAGCCCGCCGCGAAGTAGAGGAGGCGTTCCCACTCCACGAATTCCCTGACGTTCGCGAGCCCGCCATGAAGCAGAGGAGGCGGTCCCGCTCTGCGAACGCCCTGACGTTCATGAGCCCGCCGCGATGCACCCGCCGCCCCTTCACGCCTCGTGAGAGATGCTTCACGGCGCCCCTTTCCTATAAATACTGGGCTCTCCCTGAGTCCTATAGGATGTAAAATCTGACCTTTCGGCTTCTCAACACCGGAATCGCGAAGCACCCTTCGCCTCGGGAATCATGAGCTCCGCGAGTTATTTTTGCTTCACGAGATGCCTTCGCCTTGTCTCGTTTTGAGCTCCTCTTCCAAGAGCGATGCCCTTCGTGAAACCTATGGGCATTCGCAAAGGATGGGGATTCCCAGGGGAACCTGGGCAGCCGCAGAGCGTTTATGCTTCGCGAAACACCCATCCTGTACTAGTGATCCACATGCCAAGGCAGGGTCGCTGTACATCGCGAAGCACACTCCTTCACAACACCTTACTTCGTGAGACACCTCTACTTCGCGAGGAAGTGCTCCGTGAACACTATTCCACTTCGCGAAGCACCTCCCATTCACACCCTTGCCCCATGCTGAGGCCAAGGCACTGCATTTCGTGAAGCACACTATTTTTCTTGGCAATTACTCTTCCCGTGTGACCCTCCAGGTTTGCAGGATGTGATTTCAAAGTCCCACGGACAACACCAATCGTAGCGTTGCTTCGCCTAATACTTCTTCACATAGGAACGCTAACAGATATTGCTTCTTCGCATAGCCACATTAACGTGGACCCCTCGATGGTTCGTTCTACGACCCCCTTGACCATGGCTTTACCGGTACCTTCCCTCCCCCAAGGGGCAGAGGGTATATAACGACCCATACATTACATACATTGTTAGTACTTCAAAATTGAAGTAAAATTATTACAACATATAACAAAACCATGAAAGGATTGTATAATTATAGTGTCTTTAGAAATTGGGAAACATAAACAACTAGTTCATAAAGCATCAACATTGTCTCCCATTTATTTCATCATATCTAGAGTCCCTTTTGGCATAACCTACTTAATAACCTTCTTCCTGACCTCGGGAAAGAAAACATACAAAAGGGTGAGCTCGAATGCTCAATAAGGGTAAACAAAAGAAATATCAATCACATCATATTCATAAGAACATAACATTTTGGAAATCTTAACCTGCAAAAGAGATCATAATTTCATAATATGGGATAAATCATAGTAGTGAAATTTAATCCCAATAATCATAACTTAAAACATGAAACTTTTTGGCATACACAAATAATCATAGAGAATCATTTCTTAGTAGTCAAGACTCATAGCCAAGACTATCTTAGCGGAGAAAGTCCATTTCTAAACCGAGTTCACTCCTCATTCCAGTCCTGTTTCACTGAACCGGATTAACCTGCCTTTCCATCCATGTCTATCTCATGAGATATAAATCACTACCCAATGCATTGGAGAGAGATATAGGTCCTACCCATCTCATAATGATGCCATTCTTATGTGTGCCACAAAATCAAAAATCATACATAATTGCATAACCCATGTAATAAAAATGGGAATCTTTAACATCATTCCATCATAACATAATCTATATAAGATAAAAGGACATCATAAAAATAATTCCATCATAACATAATCAAATCAATGTAAAAAAATAGGGATATAAATAGAACCCTATATTATCTTAGATGGAAAATAATTTTGATAAAACACTTGAACTCCATTCTTGAGGAAAATGTCCTTTCTACTTCCAAAACATTTTTCCTTTCTTAACATGTCATACAATTTTAAACCAAAAGAAGTTGATTAAAAATAAACTTGAAAACTGGTGAAGGAAGATTCTTGGAAATAATTTTTTAAAAATCCATTCATACCGTATAAGTTAAAAAAAACATTCTTCTCGTACTTATGTGGGAAAAGTCAAAAAGTACCTCATACGAAAAACGACAAAAGATTCCTTTTATATATTTTACTAAAAACTAACCAAAGGGTAAAATTGGATTTAAACAATTTTAGAAGGATATAAATATTACATATTGAGGAAACATGGATGTGGATGATAAAACACACCCCAGTAAATACCAAATTATAAACAATCTCATATATAAATGAGATTGTGATATTTTCCCTTACCTTAGCTCTGATTTGCTTCGTAAGTGTCCGAAACTCCTGTATAATGATTTAAATAATGTCATTGTATTATTAAAAAATCATAATAATTGTTATGATATCATAGATGGTCATATTATTAGCTTCTTACTAGTAATATTTCATTGCTACTTGTTATTCGGGTGTTTATTACTTTTTGTTCTTATGCGTGTTTTGTCGAATAAATTCTCATTCTTATTTTTAGGTTATAGATACCTCATTTACAGAATGGTATTAGTGTAATATATATCATATTTATTCATTAAATTAATTTATATAATTATTATGCAATGAAGATCATGTAGAACGAGTCGCATCACATCGTGGAGATGGTATTCCGTACGTACGCATGAGCGATGATATCGTTCCCATGATTGTGGAATTGTATTGGAGTGTATGTATACTGTTTCAAAATAAATATAAATTTACAATAATCATATATAGTCATTATTTACACCATTATACCCATCCAAGTAAGGTGGTGGTGGAAAATAGATTACACCACGGCGTGGAGACGGTATTCCGTACGTACGCACGCGCGGTGATTTCATTTTCCATAGGATGGATAGATGGTGAAATAGGGTTGTTTAATACTTATAATGACATAAAAGTATATGAGTGATACTGATGTTATTACTTCATAATGAAACAACTAAATAATAAGAAGTGGAAGAAGAAATAAAGTTGAAATAATCGGTAACAAACATTACCTCTTCTTTGAAGAACCTCTTTGAGACCTCCTCTTAGGGCACTAAAATTGGTCTTTGAAGAAGACCAGGACCTCTAGGATGATTCTAGAGAAGTGGATAAGAGAATTTGGCAGTGTTTGTAAGAGAGTGAAGGCTCAAAGTGGTGTGAGGAAGAGAGGGATGAGGTTCCCTTTTATAAGGGAGGAGAGGGGAACCTTTGGAAAAAAAATATATTATTTTATTATAAAAACATATTCAGTTTTTAATAGCTCAAAATTGATTTATTTAAAATATAAGGTAGGAATGGGTCGCAATACTCTCATCCAATATAAATTAGACAAGTTTAGGTATCTATTTTAACCTTATCATTTAGATTTAACTTTGAGTTAAATAATTTTACTTTTATCGTGTCTTCATGTTTTCTTACACTATAAGGTTAATAAACTTACTATAACAAGCCAAACGAACCACAAGTTGTTTATTATTAATATATATAACCTCATATAAGTCATTTTTCCCAACCTTAGATTTTTAGGAATAAAATAACAATTAATAATATAATATTTGTTTTAAAAACTATCTTATGTCAATTTTGACACTATTTGGTAATTGATTTTTGTGAGAACCATTACAGAATTATTAGTTCGAAAAAAGTTAATTAAATCAATAATAACATGTCATATTAACCTAGAAAATTATTGTAATTGATAAAAAGTCTCAAATTACATTTATTTGGGTATTTATAACATCAATTATGTCAATATTTCATTAATAAGATAATTACTGCATCATCATTGTGTCATAAATAAATTAAATTATTTAATGTCTAAAAACTACAAATAAAATATAATTATGTAGGAAATATTTTTATCTTTATAATTAATATTTATAGTCTAATTTATCTTATGTATAACTCTATATTAAAAATTATTTAGTTATTAAACTTTGATTTTTAACTATTTTAACCCTTCTTTAAATAAATTAATAATAAATGTGCTAATCTAATCCAAGTGGGCCTAAATGGTCATAATTTATTCCTGAGGTCGATTTTGGTCGAATTAAACTTATCCAATAGAATAAGGACATGTGTTAGGGTAATAATAATATCATTTGTATCCTTAATTACCCTATTTACTTTTAACCGTGGTAAAAAAAGTAAAAGTTACTATTCACCAAAAATTATTTTCATCTCATTGAACCAAATTTTACTTACTAACATCAACCCTGTCTCTTGGATTTTTGGAATTCCATTCACAGAAGCGGTAAAATTACGTTTTATGTGAATTTGGAAATTCTCCTAGGAGGTGGGTAAAAGACGGTGAAAAGTTCAATAAACTTTTTATATATCTAAAATTTCTATAAAATGACTCCAATGAATTTCTTTGAACTTATATAGGTATTATGTATCAATTTTGACCTAAAATAAATTTAAATAAAATAAATAATTATTTAAATAAAAAGTCGGTTTTTAAATAGTAACCAAGCGTTTTCACTATTCATCAAAAATTGAAAGTTTTTAGAAAAATACCAAAATTTCACCCTAGGCTAATTTCGATATTAAGAATCCAAAAATGAAGTCCATTTTGAAAAATAAAATTTAAAAAATTTCAAAAAGTGGGTATTACTATTCATAATGACTAGTTTTAAAAATATTTTAATATCATATCATTGTTTAGTGAAACTCGGTATTGCGTACAAGGCAAGCTATCGAGGAAGGCCGCAGTTGTGTATAAATAAAGGCAAGATAGTGTTGTGTGTAGTGAAAGATTCTTTTGATGATGTATATAACATAAAAACAAAATATTTCTCATAAAAGTCTCGGGTGTTACATTCTACCCCCCTTAAAATGAATTTTTCCCTCGAAATTCGTCACTTTGTAACAAACAGATGAGGATACCTCTCCCTCATCATATCCTCAATCTCCCATATAGCTTTTTCTAATTGGTTATTCCTCCATAAAACTTTCACCAAGCGAGTGGTCTTGTTCCATAGGACTTTTTTGCTACGATTGAGAATCTCTATCCGCTATTCTTCATAAGAAAGATCTTGATCCAGCGGTACAACTTCTAAGATGAGTACATGTGAAGGATCAGGTATGTACTTTCTCAGGAGAGATACATGGAACACATCGTGAACTTGAGAGAGATTTGGTGGATGTACCAATCGGTAAGCTACCTTCCCAACACGATCCAGTATTTCGGAAGGACCGATATACCTAGGGCTCAGATTTCCCTTCTTTCCAAATCTCATTACTCTCTTCCAAGGAGATATTCGCAAGAACACTTTATCACCCACTTCAAACTCTTGGTCTTTTCTTCGGTTGTTGGCATAACTTTTCTGTCAACTCTGAGCTGCTTTTATGTGTTGTTGAATAGATCTAACCTTTTCTGCCATCACATCAACAAGATAAGGTCCTAATAGCTTTCTTTCCCTAACTTCATCCCAGCAAGTTGGAGTTCTGCATTTCTTTCCATAGAGAGCTTCATAAGGAGCCATCTGAATACTGGAGTGAAAGCTGTTATTATAAGAAAATTCCACCAAAGGTAGGTGTTGATCCCAACCACCTTTTAAATCCGTAGAGCACACTCTCAATATGTCTTATAGAGTTTGAATCATCCTCTCAGACTGACCGTCTTTCTGATGAAGATAAGCAGTGCTGAAACTCAACTATATATCCAGAGTATGCTGAAGACTTTTCCAGAACTTTGAGGTAAATCTCTGATCCTGATCAGATATAATGGAAAGTGGTAATCCATTCAATCTTACCACTTCCTTTAAATATATCCTGGAAAGCTGATCTAGAGAGAAATCCTCTCTAATAGCAATGAAGTGTGCCAAATTTGTAAGACGATCAACTATGACCCATATAGCATTATTTCCTTTGGATGTTTTGGGAAGTCCAGTGACAATTTCCATAGTGATGTTTTCCCATTTGCATTCTAGTATGGGTAATGGTTGTAACATCCCCTTAGACTTCTATCTCTTATCTTTAACTTGCTGACAAACCCAGCATCGCGAGACATATTTAGAAACATCTCTTTTCATTCCATCCCACCAGAAGTACTCTTTCAGGTCCCTATACATCTTCTTGCTTCCAGTATGAATAGAGAATGAAGAAATATGAGCCTCATCCAGTAGCTCCTTCTTTAATTTGGGGATGGGAGGAACACAAACCTAATTCCAGAACTTTATTATCCCATCACAATCAAGGTTGAATTTAGGAACATTTCTCACATTCTTTTGTAACTCTACATCTTCTTTCTGTGCCTCTTTAATCTTAACATGTATAGATGGTTGAACATTCATTTGAGAAAGATACGATTTTCCCCCTTCCATTATAATTCCAAGATCCATCCTTTGTAAATCCCTAAAATATTGGATCTTTTTTGATCCTCATCATGGATAAGCTAGCATGGTCTTGTCGACTTAATGCATCTCCCACCTTTTTTGCTTTCCCAGGGTGGTAATGAATTGAGCAGTCGTAATCCTTAATCATATCCAACCATCTTCATTGGCGCATATTCAGATCCTTTTGTGTGAAAATATACATTAAAATTTCATGATCAGTATAAATATCACACCTTTCTCTATAAAGATAATGCCTCCAAATCTTTAATGAAAATATTACCGCAGCTAACTCCAAATAATGAGTTGGGTAATTTTGCTAATATATTTTCAACTGTCGTGAGGCATAAGCTATCACCATATCATTTTTCATGAGAACACACCCCAATCCCTTCTTGGATGCATCACTATAGATCACAAACCTTTCTCCACTACAAGGAAGTGTGAGAACAGGTGCACTGGATAACCTTCTTTTTAACTCCTTGAAAATATCTTCACATTCCTCTATCCAAACAAACTTAACTACTTTCCGAGTCAACCTGGTGAGTGGATTAGATAATCATGAAAAATCATTCAAAAAATGTTGATAATATCCAACCAAACCAAGAAAAATTCGGATATCAGTTACTGTTGTTGGTCCCGACCATCTTTCGATAACCTCTATTTTTTCTAGATCCACAGATATCCCCTCTTTTGAGATTATGTTACCCAAAAAATGAAACTTTTTGAAGCCAAAATTCACACTTGTTAAATTTGTCATAAATATTATCCTTTATCAGGGTCTTAAATATAATTCTCAAGTGATCTTCATGTTCTTCCTTGCTCTTTGAATAGACAAGAATATCGTCTAAAAGACTACCACAAACTGATCAAGATAGTCTCTAAAGACTCTATTCATCAGATCCATGAAGATATAAGGGGAATTAGTAAGACCAAATGGCATCAATATAAATTCATAGTGTCCATACCTTATATGGAAAGCCATCTTTGGTATATAATCCATTTTGACCCTTAATTGATGATACCCTAAACGAACATCAATCTTGGAAAAGTATTGAGCTCCGCGTAGTTGGTAAAATAAGTTATCAATGTGTGGGAGAGGATATTTGTTCTTGATAGTGATCTTGTTAAGTTATCAATAATCAATGCAGAGTCTCATTGATCCATATTTCTTCTTAACAAACAGAACAGGTGCTCCCC
Source organism: Viscum album (assembly GCA_963277665.1). Taxonomy (NCBI): domain Eukaryota; kingdom Viridiplantae; phylum Streptophyta; class Magnoliopsida; order Santalales; family Viscaceae; genus Viscum; species Viscum album. The sequence goes on from OY728129.1 coordinate 1,585,514,619, forward strand.
AAGGCGACGAACTAGGGCGTATAAATCCCTTATCAATATTTTCTTGGAGTTGCTTCTTCAATTCCTGCAACTCAATTGGGGCCATTCTATAAGGTGTCTTTGAAATAGGTAAAGCACCCGGTACGAGTTCTATTGAAAACTCAACTTCACGATTTGGTGGAAGACCCGATAATTCCTCCAGAAAGACATCATAAAACTCCCATAAAATGGGAATATTCTTAATCGTGAGTTTCTCACCAACCATTTGAGATAAATAACCTTAATTTAGTGGAATCAAGACCCATAAGATGGAAGAAATTTCCACTGGAAGGTTATGTTCATCCTTGCATCGATATACAATCATAGATTGATCTGAAATATGAAATGTGACTTCCCTTCTTTGGAAATTGATATGAGATCCATATAGAGAAAGCCAATCCATGCTAAGAATCACATCAAATTCCACTATAGGAAGGATAACAAGATTTACAGGAAGCACTTTCCCACAAAATTCAATCAGAGAAGAATTATAAACTTTTGATGCGACTATTGTGCCATTAGGGGTTGTCACAGCTAACTCAACATATAATTGTTGAGGTAATACGACGATACCCTTAGAAAGTTCTTTAGAAATAAAAGAATGGGTGGATCCAGAATCAAATAAAACATTTGCTAATTTAGAGTGGATGGTAAGTGTACCTTTCACCACTTCGTTATTAGACTCCACATCGCTGATAGAAATTGCATGTGACTTTCCTTTGTCTTAAGCCTTAAGAGTTTGTTGATGTCGATCATCATCAACAACCCTTGGATTAGGGCATTGATTGGCATAATGACCCATTTCCATGCACTTGTAACATTGAAGTGTAGGAGGTGCACTATGTGTAGCCTTTTCTTTGTTCGCATCACTAGACATCTTCTTCCCATCATTGCGGCATTCAAATGCTTGATGACCTTCCTTTCTACATTTGAAACATTTACTTGTACCTTTAAGACAACTCCCTCCATGTTTCTTTCTACACTTTGAGCATAAGGGAAAAATCATCTTCTTTTCAGTGTGCTCTTCATAGTTTCCTTTGAATTCAATTTTCCTCTAATTATCAAACCCATATGACTGATGGGTTAATCCAATCTCCATCTCAACTTTGAGAGCACATCGAACGATTTCCTCGTAGCTATTGAAGTCCCTTATGGCTAATGCCCTTAGAAGACTTGGTTTTAAGGCACTAAAGAATCGATCGATCTTACTCTCAGGTTGGATAATAATACCAAAATCATACCTTGCAAGTCTTATAAAATTTTCTTCATAGGCACCAACAGATTCACCATCCTTTTGCTTTAGTTCAAGAAACTCCTTCTCCATCTTTGTTTGAAGAATTCAAGGGAAGTACTTATTGAAAAATAAGTTCTTGAACTCATCCCATTCCATGGACTCAATTTCATCTCTTTGCATCATATTCTTGATAAGATTCCACCATTGATCATAATCTACTTCCAAACGATACACCACTAAGATGACATTATAATGTTCAGAACATTGAAGAACTGAAAATATCTTTTCAGTAGTACTAATCCATTGTTCAACAACTAATGGATCAACAGACCCGCTGAATGAAGGTGGACGTTGCCTCATGAAGGATTCAATAGTATTTTTCTCCCTCATTTGCTCATTTGGAAGTCTTGCGTGATTCATAGCTTGATAAAGTTGTGTGATCATGGCTACAAGATTTTGCAGTCCAGCTCCCATAACGTTTGGTTTCTCTGGAGGATAATCAATGCGTTTCCCGTCGCATTCCACATTAACACGGTTATTTTGGGTTCAAACCATTGACTAAAACCAAGAAGAATAGTGTGAGAAACACTAATTATAATTGGAAAAACACATAATAAAGAATAAAATTTCACAATTAAGGTCTTATCATAGGTTATTCATGGCCATTTCTAAAACACTAAGATTGTGTTCTATGCTTAGAAATATCCGTAGGGTTCTTACTAAGGCTTTCACATCCTATTTTTCAAAGGTTGACTATACCTTTCCTCTAATACCAACTATAAAAACCCATACTTTACATACATTGTTAGTACTTCAAAATTGAAGAACACTTATTACAACATATAACAAAACCATGAAAGGACCATATAGGTATAGTGTCTTTAGAAACTGGGAAACATAAACAACTGGTTCATAAAGCATCTACATTGTGTCCCATTTATTTTATCATATCTAGAGTCCCTTTAGGCATATCCTACTTAATAACCTTCTTCCTGACCTGGGGACAGAAAACATACAAAAGGGTGAGCTCAAATGCTTAATAAGGGTAAACAAAATAAATATCAATCACATAATATTCATAAGAACATAACATTATGGAAATCTTAACCTGCAAAAGAGATCATAATTTCATAACATGGGATAAATCATAGTAGTGAAATGTAATCCCAATAATCATAACCTAAAACATGAAACTTTGTGGCATACACACATAATCATATAGAATCATTTCTTAGTAGTCAATACTCATAGCCAAGACTATCTTAGCAGACAAAGACCATTTCTGAACCGAGTTTACTCCTCGTTTCAGTCCTATTTCACTAAACCAGATTAAACTTCCATTCCAGCCATGTCTATATCATGAGATATAAATATTTACCCAATGCATTGGAGGGAGATATAGGTCCCACCCATCTCACAATGATACCATTCTTATGTGTGCCACAAAATAAAAAGTCATACATCATTGCATAACCCATGTAATAAAAATGAGAATCTTAAACATCATGCCATCATAACATAATCCATATAAGATAAAAGGACATCATAAAAATAATTCCATCATAACATAATCAAATAAATGTAAAAAATAGGGATAGAAACATAACCCTATATTATCTTAGATGGAAAATAATTTCGATAAAACACTTGAACTCCATTCTTGAAGAAAATATCCTTTCTACTTCAAAAACATTTTTCCTTTCTTAACATGTCATACAATTTTAAACTAAAAGAATTTGATTAAAAATAAACCTAAAAACTTATAAAATAATATTCTTGGAAATAATGTTTTCAAAATCCATTCATGCCGTATAAGTTAAAAAAAACATTCTTCTTGTACTTATGTCGGAAAAGTCAAAAAGTACCTCGTACAAAAAACGTCAAAAGATTCCTTTCATATCTTTTACTAAAAACTCATCGAAGGGTAAAATAGGATTTAAAAAATTATATAAAGATATAAATATTACATATTGAGGAAACATGGATGTGGATGATAAAACACACCCCAGTAAATAACAAAGTATAAACAATCTCGGATAAAAATGAGATTGTGAGATTTTCCCTTACCTTAGGTCCGATTTGCTTCGTAAGTGTCCGAAACTCCTGTATAATGATTTAAATAATGTCATTGAATTATTAAATAATCATAATCATTGTTATGATATCATATATGGTCATATTCTTAGCTTCTTATTAGTAATATTTCATTGCTACTTGTTATTCGGGTGTTTATTGCTTTTTGTTCTTATCCGTGTTTTGTCGAATAAATTATCATTATTATTTTTAGGTTATATATAACTCATTTACAGAATGGTATTAGTGTAATATATATAATATTTATTCATTAAATTCATTTATATAATCATTATGCAATTAAGATGTAGAACGAGTCGCATCACATCGTGGAGACGGTATTCCGTACGTACGCACGAGCGATGATATCATTCCCATGATCGTGGAATTGTATTGGAGTGTATGTATACTATTTAAGAATCAATATAAATTTACAATAATCATATATAGTCATTATTTACACCATTATACCCAACCAAGTAAGGTGGTGGTGGAAAATAGATTACACCACGACTTGGAGACGGTATTCCGTATGTTCACACGTGCGGTGATTTCATTTTCTGTAGGATGAATAGAAGGTGAAATAGGGTTGTTTCATACTTATAATAACATATAAGTATATTATTGATACTGATGTTATTACTTCATAATGAAACAACTAATGAAGAAGAAGCGGAAGAATAAATAAAGTTGAAAGAATCGGAAATGGACATTACCTCTTCTTTGAAGCGCCTCTTTGAGACCTCCCCTTAAGGCACTAAAATTGGTCTTTTAAGAAGACCAGGACCTCTATGATGTTTCTAGGGAAGTGGATAAGAGAATTTTGAAGGGTTTGGAGGAGCTTGAAGGCTCAAAGTGGTGTGAGGAAGAGAGGGAGGAGGTGCCCTTTTATAAGGGAGGAGAGGGGCACCTTTGGAAAAACTAAAACTATTATTTTATTATAAAGCCATATTCGGTTTTTAATAGCTCCAAATTGATTTATTTCGAAGATAAGGTGGGTATGGGTCGAAATCCTCTCATAAAATATAATTTAGACAAGTTTAGGTATCTATTTTAACCTTATCATTTAGATTTAACTTTAAGTTAAATAATTTTACTTTTACCGTGTCTTCTTGTTTCCTTACACTATAAGGTTAATAAACTTACTATAAGAAGCCAAAAGAACCCCAAGTTGTTTATTATTAATATATATAACCTTATATAAGTCATTTGGCCGAACCTTAAATTTTTAATAATAAAATAAAAATTAATAATATAATATTTGTTTTAAAAAATATTTTATGTCAATTTTGACACTATTTTGTAATTGATTTTTGTGAAAATCATAACAGAATTATTAGTTCGAAAAAAGTTAATTAAATCAATACTAACATGTCATATTAACCTATAAAAGTATTTTAATTCATAAAAAGTCTCAAATTACATTTATTTGGGTATTTATAACATCAATTATGTCAATATTTCATTAATAATATAATTACTGTATCATCACTGTGTGATAAATAAATTAAATTATTTAATGTCTAAAAATTACAAATAAAATATCATTATGTAGTAAATCTTTTTAGATTTCTAATTAATATTTATAGTCGAATTTATGTTATCCATAACTCTATATTAAAAATTATTAATTATTAAACTTTGATTTTATCTATTTTAACCCTTCTTTAAATAAATTAATAATAAATGTCTTAATCTAATACAAGTGGGCTTAAATGCTCATATTTTATTACTAAGGTTGTTTTTGGTCGAATTAAACTTATCCAATAGAATTAGGACATGTGATAGGGTAATAATAATATCATTTTTACCCTTAATTACCTTATTTACTTTTAACCGTGGTAAAAAAAGTAAAAGTTACCATTCACCAAAAATTATTTTCATCTCATTGAACCACATTTTACTTACTAACATCAACCATGTCTTTCATATTTTTGAAATTCCATTCACAGAAGCGGTAAAATTATGTTTTATGTGAATTTTGAAATTCTTCTAGGAGGTCGGTAACAGACGGTGAAAAGTTCAATAAAAATTTTATATATCTAAAATTATTATAAAATGACTCCAATGAATTGAATTGAAATTATATAGGTATTATGTATCAATTTTGACCTAAAATAAATTTAAATAAAATAAATAATTATTTAAATAAAAAGTCGGTTTTTAAATAGTAACCTAGTTTTTTCACTATTCATCAAGAATTGAAAGTTTTCAGAAAAATACCAAAATTTCACCCTAGGCTAATTTCGATATTCTGAATCCAAAAATGAAGTCCATTTTGAAAAAAAAAATTTAAAATTTTTCAAAAAGTGGGTATTACTATTCATAATGACTAGTTTTAATAATATTTTAATAGCATATCAATGTTTAGTGAAACTCGGTATTGTGTACAATGCAAGCTATCGAGGAAGGCTGCCGTTGCGTGTAATGCAAGCCAAGATATTGTTGTGAGTAGTGAAAGATTCCTTTGATGATGTATATAACATAAAAACAAAATATTTCTCATAAAAGTATCGGGTGTTATAGTGTACCGGTCATGTAAGTCCTAGGGGTGCGGACCAAACCCGCCTCGTTCGAGCTGCAGGACGTTAAACTACCAAGCACCTCATCCTCAACACATGACATTAAACTGTGACCCGACCCCGTGCTTCGCACGCAGGGTTTCCCCAGCTTGGACATTCTTTACGCCACTCGTCTTGACGGAGATGGGATCAACCCTCCACAGGGGATGACATCCTCCTTATCGGAGCGGCGTATGTCCACGAGAGAAGGGTAACCACCCAGGTGTAAGCCACCGAGCCTCTCTTGCGGAAGGTAGCACCCATTCACCTCTGTACTTCCCCACTGCCAAGGCCAGTGGATGGTGCGATAGAGAATAAGGCACCTTCCATCTTTGGTCTCAAATCCCTCTCCCGCTGCGCTTTGCCACACTTTGGTCCTCCATCCTGGAGTAAGTCCCGGCACCATGGGCCACCTAACGCATAAGGCCCTCTTCGTTTCTCATGGACGCACCCTTTGCGACGTGATCGTCAGGTCTCTGCTGCCTCTTATTTCTCACACTAAGCATGACTCACATGGGCTTAGAGTAAGCATTTTCCATGAAAATACCTCATCCATCATGACGTTAAACTGTATGCCCTCGTCCAGCATGATGGTAAACTATATGCCCTCGTCCAGCATGACGTTAAACTATATTCCCCCGTCTGGCATGACATTAAACTGCACATCCATTTGAACTATGAGGTCTTTGATCCATGTCAAGGCATGATACGTAGGAAGCCTCTACGAGGTTCAATCCCACCTGTCATTTCTTCACGTCAGGTTCCACCCACGTCCAGCATGACGTTAAACTGCATTCCGGTCCAGCAGTAAGCCATTGTGACCTCCTGAACTATGTGGTCTTCGATCCGTGCTAAGGCATGGTACATAGGAAGCCTCCCTGAGGTTCAAGCCCACCACCAGTGGACCCACAAGTTCACCTCCACGTCAGTTCGCTGACTAAAACCACCATTTTAACTACGAGGTCTTTGATCCAAGTCAAGGCATGGTACGTAGGAAGCCTCCATGAGGTTCAAGCCCATCACCTGGTCGTTCCAACCTCATTCACGTCGGTTCACCCCGCACCGCATGATGTTAATCTGCATTCCACATCTCAACTCAAACTACGAGGACTTTGATCCATGTCAAGGCATGGTACATAGGAAGCCTCACGAGGTTCAAGCCCACCACTAGTGGAACCCCGGGTTCACCTTCACATCGGTTCGCTGACGAAAACCAACCTAAACTACGAGGAATTTGATCCGTGTCACAGCATGGTACATAGGAAGCCTACCAGAGGATCAAGCTCACCACCTGTTGGTCACTCCGACCTTCTTCACGTGAATTCACCAACACCTGGGCAGCCTAGTGTGTAATCCCCACACCACCTGGACCAACGTCCTCACTCGCGTCGGTTCGCCGACACAACATTATGAACTATGAGGTATTTGATCCTTGTCAAGGCATGGTACGTAGGAATCCTTCATGAGGTTCAAGCCCATCGCCACCTGGACCCCTGGTCCTTTTTCACGTCGGCCTTCCGGCGTCCAACCTGAACTATGAAGACTTTAATTCGTGTCAAGGAATGGTACGTTGGAAGCCTTCATGTGGTTCAAGCCCACCACCAGTGGACCCCCGGGTTCACCTTCACATCGGTTCTCTAACGACATCCATCGGTCCAAGGTCCATCTTCACACTGGTTTACCGGCACTACCCCGAACTACGCGGACTTTGATTCCCTGTCTCGGGGATACGTAGGAGGTATCCTAGAGGATCAAGACTAACTTCACTATTTCCATTGCGATGGTTCCATTTCATCCCCCTACACCTCATTCATCCATCCTGATTCTCACCCGGGCCGCCACAGCCTGGTGAGATCATGCCACTCCACTCCCCTCCACAGCATCCGGGATGCCCCATGGGATGACCCTGATATTGGCATCCCTTCAAGGGGGATTCGTCAATCTGATCCACTCTAGCTAGTGTTCTGATCAGGCCGATCCGTCTCCGCTGGATGTTAAACTCGCGGCATACCCTGTGTTAAATATAGGAAGCTGAGGAAAACCTTAGATACATGCCTATGGCATATGATTCCCCGTGCTCGATGTGGGATGCCTTGGGCTTCCACGCCCTCGAGAATCCCTATAATAAGGTACAGAAGACAGACACACTAATCTCCCAGTGTTCAGACACGTTACTGATGCGTCGACGTGACTACTCCCCCGACTGAAGGTTGCTGCCCTGACCAGACCCTTTGGAATGTCCTGACAGATGCAGTGTAACTAACTGGCGCCCATGGAAACATGGCACTGGGAAGAGTTTCATGAACAACGTATTAAATCTATGAGGGAGACTCGGACTAGGTGATGTGTTCTGAGGAGTAATCCACATAAGGAAGAACCGACATCCCATCATCCTGGTTTCGATCAAGGTGCAGACGTCCCTGAATAAGGAGCGGATACCTCCCGCCTTTGGAAAGCAGGAATACGGGGCAACAAGCATCGCATCCTCACGGACGGTTGCGCGCGCCTCGACAAAAGCGTCAGAAACACTCATGAATCTTCATTGTTCATGTGATTGAATTAACAATATGAGGTCCCACAATATATTTTATAATCATGTGTGGATAATTATTATCACAACCACTTCATGAAAGGATAAGGGGGCACTTTAGAAGGTTTCCAAATAGTTTTTTATGTATGGGGTGCATACAATTGGGTCATGAAAACCTGAGGGAGATATGTGGTTGAGATTACAAAATTAATGTTTCATGATCATAAGATCATGAATTCATCACATAACCATATGAATAATTCAAAGGCCCCCTATAAATTGAGTCAGTAACATCCAACACTTCATATCGATATCACGAGATTGAGGATTTAAGTGATTGGTTGTTCAAGGCTACATGGGGGATTCAGCTACCCACTAGTATCTGTATGCGACTATCATCATGGGAACCTCACATAATAGGGATATCACAAGAATTTTGAATCATAATGAAATATCTGGATCCTTGGGGAATCATTTGAAGCAATATCATGATGGAACTTTCAAAGGATCTCATGATTACATGGTGAATTACTCTGAACATGTAACGTCTCGGTTCCGGGATCTGCCCAGAGGTGCCCCGTGCCTGGTTGGTCACATGGCCTCCAGTGAATTTCCAAAAACTCCAAAGGCTAATGACTAGAAACGAGGGCATTTGATGTGATAGTGGGGAAACTATGCCCTCATTGGCAGAGTAACACAACAGAAGTAAAAAAGATAACAATAGAGGAAGCAGTAAAACATGCAAAAAGTAAAAAGAAGAAGTAGTAAACAACTGGAGCACAAACATATATATTATGCATGATACATATGTATAGGAAAGCATCCAAACAAATCATAATGAAGGAATAAATTACTAGACCAAATTACAAAATAAAAGAAGGTAAAAAACTCCATATCATCGCAAAGCCTCAGCTTGGTCCCATGCTCCCTAGCTCCACACCAATCAATTACCTGAAGTAGAAGGGAACTTTCCATTGTCTATACCTGCAACAATATATTCTGTTTGGGCCCAAAAGCATGACCCAAATAGTGTGTGAGATTAATCCTAGTAGGAAACCACCCAAATATCTATGCCTAATAGTCAGTGAATATAAATGGCAGACAATAAGTAAAAAGAAGCAGTAAACAAGGAAGTACTCAAAAGTAAACAATCCTACAGTTTAATAGACAAAAATTTACTTTTAAGTATTTAATCATCCAAAAACAAATACAAGAAAAACATCTGAGTAGTTCTCATAGCCTAACCCCTCTGGCTCACATTACAAGAGAAAATATAACAAATAATCTCTGAGGAAGAACTCAACGTGAATTACCCCTATAGTCATGTGTGATCAAATAATCTCTAAGGAAACACTCACCATCAATTCCCCCTATAGTATTTTAATGGAAATCTACAGACACTATGAGGAAGCACTCAACGTCAATTCCTCCTATGGCATCGTAACCTTAATATAGAAACTCTGAGGGAGTACTCAACATCAATCCCACCTATGGTCTCACATCGTGATAATTATAACAGACACTCTGGGAAAGCCCTCAATGACAATTCCACCTATGGTCTCACTACACCAGGTTCCCACAACACCATGTAATGAAATCTTTCAAAAATGATAATTAGAAGCCAAAAGAAACCTCAAGAACTACTTGGATAAAAAATCTACAACATATCATAGCATGTTAGTTAATAATTACTCCACCCTAACAATACCAAGCATGGAAAGAAAAGCAGCATCCTAACAGACAAGGCTAGACCAAACGGAAAAACAAGAAAACATGGGAAAAACCTCCATAGCATGGAAAAGATAACCCTATTCTCAAACAATTAACCTATCTCCAAACAAACTAGGCATAACAGAGAAAAAAGGGCTAAAACCATAAACACACAATACCCATAACGAGGGTATTGGGAACTTTTGAACATATAACTCAAAGAATAACTATAAAAAGGCACAAACCACCTACCTCAATGTCATGAGATCAATATACGTGAACATCGGGCCTTGAATCACCCTAGAACTCCATAGATCTAAAACAATGCTTAAAAAAATCAACGGTGGACAACATGTGAGAGAGAAGAAATCAAGAGATAAAGTTCTAGAAGAAGGAAGAACTTACTATCGTGATTCAAACGCAATCGACAACGGTCAATTAGGAGAACGGACGATGAGTAGAGATCTAGGAGATGATCCGCGGCCATACGAATGCTCCTGGATGAGACGAATGAAGAAGAAGTGCATTCTGTCCATTAGACATGACCCTGGTCCATTTAATGAAAAAAATAAAGTACACGGTGTGTATTTTTAAAGCACATAGCCTGTACTTGCCTTTTCCGGCCTCTGATTTAGGCGGTCTCCAAGTCACGGCCATGTGCTGAGCCGTCACCTGTCCAGTACACGATCACCCGCGACAATCGAGTACACGACATGTACTTATAAGTACACAGTGTGTACTCCTGAAATTTCTAGAAACTCCTCTTTTTCTCAAAAACAACCAGAATAAAAAACGTACTTTAAAATAAGATCCAGGTTCATAGAAACTTCCCCCCTTAAAAAAATTCATCCCCTAATTTCCTTAGTGATGCGGCGTAGAAGAAAAAATCTCGAACAAATCCATCCACTACGATCGTACATCGACCTCCCTCTCTGAAGTTTCGTCTTATACTCGGTCATGCTACCATAGCACTCATACTAGAGGAACAAACCAGCCACGAAGAACCTTCGCACTGCGATCAACAATCCAGATATGATGCTCCTCGAAGGATGCATCCAACTCTAACTCAACCTCCTCAGGTTGGAAAAAATGAGATGGGTCTAAGAAGTAATGTCGAAGTTGAGAAACGTGGAAGACATCATGCATATCTTGGTACCTCTGAGGTAACTGTAACTGATAGGAAATCAGCCTGAATCACTCCAACACCTCAAACGGTCCGACAATCCTCAGTGAAAGCTTACCCTACCTCCTAATCCTCCTGTGTCCCAACCTCAGTGTGACACGTAGAAAAACTAGATCTCCAACCTCAAACTCTAGAGGATGTCTCTATCAATCAACATAAGACTTCTATCATGACTTTACAATATCCATCCTCTTCTGAATCAACTCTATCTTCTATGTGGTCTCCTGGACAAGTCAAGGTCCCAATATTGCTGCCTCTCCTGCCTCCAGCCATCATAAGGGTGATTGGCATGGCCTACCTTACAAGGCCTCATAAGGTGCCATATGAATAGTTTCTTGAAAACAATTATTGTAGTCAAACTCCACAAGAGGTATGTTATTCTCCCAAGAAACTCTAAAATCCAGGATGCATGCTCGAAGCATGTCCTCAAGAACATGAATCGTACGCTCAGACTAGACATCTGTCTAGTGATGGTAAGCTGTAATTAGAAGTAACTATGCACCCAAAGCCCTATGAAGTCCCTACCAGACTCGAGAAGTAAAATAGGCATCCCTTTTTGAAACAATGGAGTGCAGAACTCTATTTCAATGTACAATCTCTTGGATGTACAACCTACCCAACTCATCAAAACTGAAGGTCTCCTTAATCAGCAAGAAGTGGGAAACCTTCATGAGTTTGTCAATGACAAATCATACTACACCATTCTCTCAAGGTGACCTCCAAAAACCTATCACCAAATCCATCATGACATCATTCTACTACCACTCAGAAATGGGTAACTGCTGTAAAAGCCCTACTGGTCACTGATGCTCCACCTTCACCTGCTGACAGGTGGAACACCTCATGAAAAAACCTATAAAATCTCGATTCATACCTGAACACCAATACTGATGGTGCAGATCTTAATACATCTTGGTGACACCAGGATGCACTTCCCAAACCGAGGAATGAAAGTCTCGCATCAACTCCTCGGGTATGTCTACTGGAACCCACACGCGTCCATGAAAACGAAAGATCTCATCCTCAGCTACTGCCCATCTAGGAATAGGTTCTTCTCCTAACACACTCTTCCATAGGACTATGACTTCTGAATCTGATAGCTACCTCATTCTCTATCGATCAAGAAGAGTATAGGTAACAACTACAGAAGATTGAAAAATCTTCCCCTATCTGTCGTGCACCTCTAAATGCATTTTAGAGAAAATAGCCATAAGATGCTACTCATTGATGGACTTCTGAACTGCTTGTATCTAAGTCCTCCTGCTCAATGCATCAGCCACAACGTTGCCTTTCCTAGGCATGTAGGCAAGCTCAAAGTCGAAGGACGGAAGGTAATCAACCCACCTTCATTGTCTCAAATTTAGATCACGATGAGTGAAGATATACTTGAGACTTTTGTGTCGGTGAAAACCATAAAATTCCCTCCCAAAAGGTAGCGTCTCTAATAGAAAAAAGCATGAAAGACTTCCACACATCTTGAGATCATTTTGAGTACACTGGGAGAGTATCAGTTATATGCTAAGCTATCAAAATTCCACTTTTGTAACATCTCGGTTCCGGGAGCTGCCCAGGGGTTCCCCGTGCCCAGTCGGTCACATGTCCTCAAGCACATTTCCCTGAATTCCAGAGGCTGCCGACTAGCAGTGAGGGCCTTGGGAGTGATAGTGAGAAAAAACTATTCCCTCATTGGCAGAGTAACACATCAGAAGTAAAATAGATAACAATAGAGTAAGAAGTAAAACATGAAATAAGTAAACAACGGAAGTATTAAACAACTGGAGAACACACACACACACACACACACACATATATATATATATATGATTCATGATACATATGTCTAGGAAAGTAGCCAAAAAAATCACAATGATGGAATATAGTACTAAACCAAATTACAAAAGAAAAGTAAGTAAACAGCTCCACAGCATCGTGAGCCTCAACATGGTCCCATGATCCCCAGCTCCGTAGCAATCAAGTACTTGAAATAGAAGGGTTCTTTCCATTGTCTATACATGAAACAATATAATCTGTTTGGGCGCAAAAGCATGACCCAAACTGGGTGTGAGACTAATCCCAGTAGGCAACCACCCAAAGATCTATGCCTAATAGTCAGTGAATATATATGGTAGGCAATAAGTAAAAAGAATCAGTAAATAATGAAGTACTCAAAAGTAAACAGTCCTAGAGTTTCATTTACAAACATTTACTTTTATGTATTTAATCATCCAAAAACATACAAGCAACCATATGGGTAGTTCTCATAGCCTAACCCCTATGTCTCACATTACAAGAGAATATATAACAAAGACTCTCTTAGGAAGCACTCGCCGTCAATTCCCCTTACAGTCATGTCTGATCAAAGAGTCTATGAGGAAGCACTCACTGTCAATTCCCCCTTATAGTCTTTTAACGGTAATCTATAGACACTATGAGGAAACAATCAATGTCAATTCCTCCTATGGCCTCGTAACGTAACTATAGACACTCTGAGGGAGCACTCAATGTCAATCTCCCCTATGGTCTCGCAACATGATAATTATAACAGAAACTCTGGGAAATACCTCAACATCAATTTCCCCTATAGTCTCCCTACACCAGGTTCCCACAACCCCATGTAAGGAAATTGTTCACAAATGATAATCAACAGCCAATGGAAACCTCAATAACTACTTCGATAAACAATAGACAACATATCATAGCATTTTAGTCAATAATTACTCCACCCTAACAGTACCATACATGGAAAACAAAGCAGAAGCCTAATAGACAAGGTTAAACAAAATGGTCAAAACAAGAAAACATGGGAAAAACCTCCATAGCATGGAAAAGATAACCCTATTATCAAACAATTATCCTCTATCCAAATAAACTAGGCAAAATAGGCAAAAAAATAACTAAACACATAAACACATAATGCCCCAAACGAGGTTATTGGGCACTTTTGCAAATATAACTCAAAGAATAACTACAGAAAGGTAAAAACCACCTACCTTGGTGTTGTGAGATTGATATATGTGAAACTTAGGCCTTGAATCAGCTTATAATGATGTAGATCTACAAAAACTCTTAAAATGTTCAACCGTGAATAACTTGTGAGAGAGGAGAAATAAGTAGATTAAGTTATAGAAGAAGTAAGAACTCACTGTGGAGATTCTAACGCAATCGACAATGGTCGATTCAGAGAATGAATGACGAGTTGGGGGCTTAGAGAAGATCCGCGGCCATACAGATGCTCCTGGATGAGACAGATGAAGAAGTAGTGTGTTCTGTCTGTCAGATGTGACTCCGGTCTGTTTAATGAAAAAAAATAAAGTACACAGTGTGTATTTTAAAAGTACACGGTGTGTACTAGCCTTTTTCGGCCTCCGCTTTAGGCAGTCTCTAGGTCACCACACACGAACATATACCCGGCCGTCACCCGACCATTACACAGTCACCTGCAGAAACTGAGGACATGGCATGTTCTTATAAGTACACGACGTGTGCTCCTGAAATTTCTGGAAACTCCTCTTTTTCTCAAAAACAACCCGAAGCAAAAACATACCTTAAAAGAAGATCCAGGATCTTGCAGAACATAACAACCCAATCTTCCCTTCCACTTCCCTTCTCCGCTTCTATTATTTGTTTCACCCCTCTATTGTATTTTTTTTCTAAGGGGATAAGGTTTTATATAGGAGGACCCATCCCGATTGTAGAATCACCATTCATGGTGGTCATGTAACATGTTCTAGATGAGTTGATGGAGACTTGACATGAAAAGTATCACGTGATCACAAGATGGCTTCACATGATCTTCTTCCCTTAATGGGACATAATTATGTGAGAAAATAATAGATAATTTCTAAAGTAGTATGTATCTTGCATCAAAGCTTTTCAGGTGAGGATTTGGTTATATCTTCATTTCTTCACATATTCTTAACCATTTCACTCCACGATTTATGGCGCTTCTTGTGATGTGCTCACAGTGAGATTCACATGATCGGATTCACATGATCATGCTTCATTTGATCATGTGATACTCATGTGTACAGTCATCTTGGCAAGGGTCGAGTGAGATAGACATACAATCAATTTGATGCCCCAGTCATAGAGATTTCATTTATTTTAGGGATAATCATGTAACTATAAGTTTTTTCATGTAATTAGTTGATTTTCATGCGATCTATAGTGATAGAACCACCAAATTTGATCATAATAACCTTTATCATATGATATCTAGTACCACTTGTAGTGTATTATTGTGGTTCACATGACATCCTTCATGTTATGACTTATATGGATGAACTTGAGATGACGATCATGCCATCATGGTCTCGGATTGATCATCAGAGAAGGCATATGTGAAGGAAAATGAGAATTGGAGAAATGTTGGGTGAATCTTATTTGAACTAGTGGCACATGGAGTATGAATGGTGAGTAGAAGGTTGATGAAAATGTGGGAGAGTAATGAGGTGGATGATTTCTACTTAATCTAATAACCATGTTTCTATTCATACTTTTTATGGAGGAATAATGTGCATGTTGCAGGTGTTGTCCCACACCGATTACTCACATGGTCGATCTCTAATTAATAATATATCATAGACCCACTGGTCTCCAAAAGTTAGTACTTATCTCCCCTCTCGATTATCACCAGCACCGCCTCGTGTTGGCCCATCGTCTCACTGCACTGCAACCCTATGTCATGACTCTTCCACTCTTACATGGGGGCTTTCCTGTGCACCCCCTTCCACGTAGCCAAACGATTTGGATCTAGGCTAGTATAAACACGTTTTTGGATTTCTCCAAAGTCTTTCATGAAAAATACATCAAAATTTTGTGTGGTCCTTACACTTCTGAGATCTTTTATGGGAAAGTTCATGGTGCACAATTATGGGTGCCTAAATTATTATTGATAGAAAAAGTGTTTTGAAGATTAGAGTTCTATGGGGGAGTTATAATAGTAAATTATATACCTATAAGCTGAGAAATTTCTTCAAGATAAACTAATGTTTATTAAAATAATAAAATTTATTAAATGGAGTTAAAAGAGAATAAGATAAGGGTTAGATATAGAAGTATGGAGTTTTATTTTTTTGTATTTGGAATTACTGTATTTGATATTTTTTAAAAAATAAAGTCCAAATATTTAAATGAATGAAATTATCTAGATCAAATCCATAACATCCAATCAAGTATCCAGATAATTACAAGGACACCCGACTAATCTTGAAGTTGGAATCCGGCCTCAGTCATCATTTGTGAAGGCTAACATGGGTCAACACTAGTATAAGGATAGTGAACCCAACATGGGTTGACACTGAGTAAAGGAGAACAACTACCGTGTGGGTAATCACAATAGGCTCATTAGGCATGTAGTCCCTAAGGGATTTTATGGTGAGTCTTTGGATAAATCATATATATAAGGAATCAAAAATTCAAGGAAAATATTGATATGGAACTCACATATATAGAGGAATAATTAATAATTTCAAAACACGGGTGACAACGCTTGATATGAAATCAATTAATCCATCTTTCTCACATAAAATTTTTACACTATACCACTTTATGTTGTGCTTTGAATTTTTTAAGTATCACTAGAATATATTTAATGGGATCATTATATGGAGCTTGTTTAAAACTATTAGAAGAATATTATGATTTCAAAAGGTGTTCTTGAGTTCACTAGAAGAAAAATGATATGTCGTGGTCATTTTTTACTAGAATAATAAGATTTAGGTTATTGGAAGTTCGTATATCAATTTATAATATCATAAATATAAATATGATAATCTTGTATAATTTTTTTTAATTTTCTATAAAATAAGTGGGATTCAAATGAGAAATTTAAATGAAATTTTATATAATAATAGGGAGTTTGTATTAAATAATAGTAAATAAGATAGTCTTATACACTTAAGGTAAAGTGTGTATGAATCATTAATGATCAATATAATAAGGATCAATTAATAGAGATTAACATAAAGGGAATAAACATAAGGGGATTCATGAATAGTGGTATATTAATGGGAATCCAAGTAAGTAAAATTGACACATGAATATGATGCTCGACATAAGAGTGAATGTGTACATATAAACCACAGGTGTATAAATAATATATGTGTGATCTGTGTACATGTAAATCATGTACAAGTGAGTTTCAATATGTCAATGCTAAGTAAAAAGAGATTTCAAAAATTGATATATCACGAGGTGAAAATCAATCATTGTAGAAAATGATCAAAGATAAATAGTATATTCCCAAGATCCTTTGCATCATGAAACACAAATTCGAAACCATGAATTTTACTACATGTATTAATATATTTCTCATATAGTTAAATGAAAATGGATTTTTATGGGATTTGGTGATTTTTAAATTCTATGATTAAAAGATATTTTTAATTCATACAGTACCAAAAATACAAATAATTAGTAGGAGGAAGAACAAGAAGATAACTAAATATCTATTATTCATTACATTTATATATAGGTTGATGAAAAATTATATAGTTTGACACTGTCATTATCAAAATGGAAAATATTGTTTTGAGAACAAAGAGAACAAATACTATATAGAAAAGTAAAAATCCTAGAGTATGGAAGATAGAAGGAGAAACTACTCATATATTCTATACATTTTTAAGAGTAAAAGATAAAAGAGAGAGATCAAATAAATTCATATATTTTTGAATTAAATAATAATAAGAAGAAAATAATGAGGAAAGAAAATATAACAACCAAGTCTTAACATACATCAACATTACATCATTTTTGTGGAATACTTAAAAAATTACACAAATAGACACCCACAGTCTGGATTAGTTTAGTGCATTTGGAAACATGGAAACACATATGATGATAAATGAGTGAGCTACATTATATCCTAATAGATTATTAATGAATATAACTCTTCTTAGACACATCATACTTAATACATATCGTCATAACATGGAGAAGGAAACATAAAAAGGGGTGATCTTAAATGCTCAGTAAGGGTAAAAAATGGAGATAAGTAAGAATAAACATTAGAATAAGGTAATGACAATGTGATCATTACATAAGATGATCATACCCTATATATTAAAGATCATAAACGTAAATCATGGAATAAATATTAGCAATTCATAATACATGAATCATAATGAAATCAAGAGAATCATCCATGAAATAATAACATTGGAATAATAAATATAAGTGTGGCATACCCTTAAACATGTAATATCATTCCCTACAAGCTAAGACACATTCCTAGAACTTTTTAGGGCACTTCATGGGGACTACACCTACTAGCAGGATACACCACCATCCCCTACCACAATTCAATATTTGTAATGGATTAGGTTTTTCCATATTCCCATTGTGGATCAGTTTTCCCATATTCCGATAGCATATCGGGTTTCCATATCTTCCACCTTCATGGTGAAAACACATACTAGCCAAGACACACCACCATCCCTAGTCATAGTAATTTCCTTACAAGGGATCGAGTTTTCCCATCATTCCATAGTGGATCAATCCCTTCGACTTGATTCTTATAATTATATCATGAGATATAAATCTTCACCCAATTAATTTGAGGGATATATAGGTCCCACCCATCAAATAATAAAATCATACATACGTGTTCCACAGGATAATAAAACATGCATCATATCATTACCCATAAAAAGTGATGGGTTTCATAAGCATCATATCATAACCCATGAAATGAAATGGGTATCATAAAAATTTGGTCATATCATTACCTATGGAAAATAGATAGGGTTATTAATCATTTAATAAAATCATGACCCATGAATGGAAGTGGGTTTAAAAAGCATATAACCCACAGAAGAGAAACAAGTTTCATAAACATTATGAAATAAAAACATAAACCATTCAGAGAAAAAATATGAATGGAACCTTTATATCATTTCCCCATAAACAAATATGTAACATCAATTGATGTTATCTTATATGTAAAATAATTTTCAAAAAACATTTAAAAACATTTATTGAGAAAAATATCTATTCTTCTTTGAAATAATATTTTAAAAACATAAAACTTTTTGAAAACAATTTTCATTCAAAATAAGCTTTAAAACTTGTAAATAATATTGAAAAACTTTTTTCATTAAAATATATAAAATAATATTCAAAAATTTTTGAATAAATTTTTCATTGAAAACTTATAAAAGAAGATAGAAAATTTTTTGAATACCTTTTCCTTCGAAAAATTATAAAAGAAGCATGAAAATATTTTAAAAACCATTTTCCTTGAAAACTTATAAAAGAATCATGATTTTTTTTAAAACATTATTATTTTAAAACTTATAAAACAATCCTGAAAACCTTTTGAAAAACTTTTTCTTTGAAAACATATAAAATAAGTTTGAAAACATTCTGAAAATAATTTTCTTTGAAAATAATTTGAAAAAGTATTAATAATTCTTGAAAATGTTTTGGAAAAAATTTCTTTAAAAATATCATGGAAAAATAATAAAGAAAGCATGAAAATGTTCTGAAACCATTTTAAAATATAAAAGTTCACAATATTAAGGGAAAAAGTATTTAAAAAATAACCTTGTAAACTTACAAAGGAAGTATCAAGGAAACAACAACCATGATGGTTGGTAAATCTCTACATACCAAACCTTCCTTTTACTCCTTAAAAGTTTATAATTTTGTCTTGATTGAAAAAAGAAAATAAGGTTCCTTTTAAAAAAATTCTTAAAAAAATTAATACATGGGTAAAATTGTCCTATAAATATAATAGGATATTAGTAAAAATAAATTGAAAACATTTTTTAAAACATTTTTAGAGAACACAATTTTGAAAGAAGAAAAATTTCAGACCGAAAGGAGATATAATTTTGGATTTTCAATTTTTTTTTATTAATTATCCTAAGTACCAAAGAGTTAAAATATGGTACAATTACTTGGATTTAAAATGAATAACCATAGGATAATAAATTCCATGAGATATATTGATATAAGTATCATAATATTTCATCACCGGGAGTGTAGTTATAAACTATCTCGATAAATGATGAGATTATAGCCATTAACTATTACCACTTTGGTAACTTTGAATCACAATAAAATGGGATTAATAACATTAAATGGATATTAAAATATAATGAAAATAAGGATATTAATTATATAACATTTAAAAGGTAGTATATACACCTCATAGAAACATATAGGTGCATAACCTGGAATGAGTCTCAAAAAAAGGAAAATTGATACAAAATTACTTTACCGATTTCGTAAATATTAAAACATAAACCCCACGAAATAAAGATAAAAAAATTGATATTTAGATACCCAGAAATTTTATTATAAGAATTATATAATTCATATATGATCAGTATATACAACACACAAAGAAATTAGTAGTGAATAAGGCACGTATCTCAAATAAATAAAAAGTGAGATGAAATTCACTTACCTTAAGTCTTGAGTATATTTATACACATTAAAAACTCATGTATAATAACTATAAGGTTTTTATAAATCTTAAATAGAACCATATTATATTATATAATACCATATATGATTGTATTATGACTTAATATTACCCATTTATTAACAATTCCATGTTAAAGTAATGTTTCAGGTAATAATAGCTTTGTTTGTCGAACATGTTTTGAATTTTTTATTATTGCTCATATTACATAGAACATGATTTAATTAATTAAAGAATTTAAAAAAAATTATATATAATATATATTCATTATATAAATATTTAAAGTAATATATAAATGGTATAAATATTAAATGAAATACATTGTTCATGGAAACGGTAGGCCGTACGTATACATGGACGCTGCTTCTGTTTCATTATCGTATTGAAAGGAAGAAAGTAAACGAAATATATGTAAATATATAATATAATTCCAATATAATTATTATTTCATATAAATGATATATTTTTACTAAACCCATCTTAAATAAATTCCATGTAAATTGTGAACAAACCACATCGCTTTGAGGATGCGGTAGTCCACACTTCCAAAAATGAAGTTATCGCATTTAAAAAAAATGGAAAGCATGAAGGAAATATTTATATAATTACTAAATAAGTATTAATAATATCATAAATATCATATAAAAATAGAATTTTATCATAATTACCACCCATTATTGGTGGTAAAGGTAAAACAAACAACATCATTTTGTGAGGTGGTAGTTCATCGTAGACAAGAACAGTAAGTTCGTTACCCATTAGATGGAAGTGTGGCTAAGTGAAGGTAGAAAACATATAATAAAAAAATATATGTATATTTAGGATAATATTTTTATTATATGATAATATAATAAGAATAATTTAGGTGGTGGATAAAGAAAATAAAGGAAAGAAGCTTGTGGAAGGATGTTACCTCTTCATTGGGTAAATCATTTTGGTTCACAGCAAATGGATTTCTTGGTTAGATTCATGCCAAATGTGAGGCTTAATTGATAGAGTAAGGGATGTTTGGATGTGAATTTGGTATATATTTTAAAAACTTAATTTTTTATAGAGGTGTGAAGAAGGGGGAGAGGTGGTGGCCTTTTATAAGGGAGGGAGGGGACATACTTGGCATTTTGGAAAACTAGTTAGGTGTACCAATGTTTTGTACTAAAAAAAGTAATACAAAACAAAGAAATATTAATAATTCAATGTTTATAGAAAAACTATATCCATAATATTGGTTTTGGACAAATGGATAGGTCATTTTTCCCTTATGTTTAAGGTTTATTCCCTTGTTAAGCTTAATTTTACCATAATCGCTTTAATTAATTTTAATCACTTTCACTAATAATTTTGGTAAAAAATTAAATTGATATTACTATAATATAAATATTATAATTATTAAAAAAAATTATTTATGTTTTTTTAAATTCAATTCATATAAGAAAAAAATTTATGTTTAATACTAATCTCACAGACGTAGAGAGAATGGGAGTTTTTAGTGTGAGAATGTTCAAAAGATCTTTAAGATTTTATATCTAAATTCAATATAAAAATGGTTCCAATGACCTAAATTGGATTAATAGATTTAAGATTTATATAACATGACATTAAGACCAACTAAAAAAATAAATTAAATATATAAATAAATTAGAAGAAAAGGTAGTTTTGAATTAAAATTCAGTATCTTTTTTACTATTCATCCAAAAATGATGTTTCTCAGAGAAATACAAAAAATTCACCCTAAGATAATTTTAGAATTATGAATTAAAAATTAAAGTTTATTTTATCAAATTAAATTTATAAAAGGGTCTAAAATTAAATTATTCAATGTCTATAGAAGGACATAAAAAAGAGGTCTTTTAAGAAAATAATATTTTTAATCATATAAAGACTTTACTAAAATTATTGTATCTCTTATTATCAATATTATTTACCTACATAAAACCAGTACAAAAATATTTAAAAAGTTTTTAATACTATTTATATTACAAAGTTCAATGGCTATGTTATAACTATTCTATTTAAATAATTATAATAATAAAATATTTTTTCATAGAAATTTACTTTTGTGTGTAACACAAGCCAAGTTAGTGTTGCGTGTAATGAAATATTAACTTGGTATAGAATATAAATGATTCTTGAATTAGCATATCATGTGATGCATGACATAAAATAAAATTAATTTATTAAAAAAAGAATTCACAAAAACACAAAGTGTTACATTCCACCCCCTTAAAATGAATTTATCCCTCGAAATTAGACCAGTCTATCAATGGTTTAATACTTGTAAGTTAATTTAATAAAAACCCACATAATAAAATTGAATATTAAAAATTATTTTAAAAAAGGAATTTTGGAACCATAATGGTCACCCAAAGTAACTAATAACTATGTTTCCACATAGGAGAACATATGTGGAAAGTGAAAACATGGACATAGAAGAGAAATATAACCATCATGTTTTGGAGGGGAGTGATAAAGAACAGGGTTAAGAGAAAGTTAACAATTACAAATCCATAAATATATGATGATATAAGGGATATTTTGATTCATCAGAAAGTAATTTTCTAATATTTTTTAGATTCAATATCTTTTCTCTGGAGTTGAATAATTTTAATTAGAGGAAATAATTACTTGATTCCATTACATTTAATAAGCACAATCTCATACTTTCATAATTCCATGACAAATTTACACTTTATCTCTGATTTTAAATAATGAAGGTTAATTTTTTATTCCCAAATCATTATAATATCATGAGATCCATAAATAGGATGATATTTCATTACATATATCACAATAAAAATGTTATCAAAAGTTATCCAATATGCATAAATCCACTTCTGGATAGATAATAAATTAATCTCTAAAAACTCATATGATGTTTAACATAAACCATTCCATAAAGGGTTTACATCATAACCCTTCTAGAAGATAAAAATATAAAACATTAGAAAGGGTTTCACTAAATCATCTTAACATTGATCCACCAAATCATAAAGTATATATTAGTTGTCACATTCCAAACATGTTAACATCAAAATCTTATATTCTATCGAATCATGGTAATTACATAAATTACCATAAATCTTCTTTGAAAATATGAATTCTTCATTATTAAAAATATTAAAAAAATATTACTTAAATATAATAAGTTATAAACTTCATCCATGGTATCATAGGACACTTTTTAAAATAACCCTTTATCAATTCAAATGTAATCAATACCAGATAATTTACTTATTCATATCCAACATATATTTATCCAAAAATCATTATCTCTACATCAGGAATAAAGTAAGGCTTACCTTACCATAATCCAATTTTCACATTTCCATGAAATGTATTTTCTACCTCACCATCACCATTCAATATATTCTTTCAAATCCTTAATGAAAAACTCATATAGAAAATACATGTATATTTTCTATTTCATAAAACATAATATTTGAATTCCAAAATATAAATACTTCATTCATCTAACTTTATTCTCAAAAAATTTACTAACCTTTGTCATCTTATTATTTAATACCCCTTTCATGAAATATTAAATATGAATCAGGTAATAATATTTATCAAAATCGATTTGATCATACCTGTAAACAATTCCATGAGAAAAACATATACCATTCATATGTTTTTTGTGGTCTCTTCATCATCAGTAGAAAAACCATTACTTGTACCAACTTGCAGATTCTCTTTATGATCCTTCCACTTAAGACATTTATTTTCTTAATGCTCATACATTCCAAATTTAAATTCTTTATCCTTTGATGATGTCTCAGTCATTCCAATATTCCCATCCTTTTATTTAACCTAACACTTCATTTTTCCGTTGTAGTTACTTGCTTTGTGTCCATATTTACCCCAGTCAACACATATTCTTATTCTTATATGAAATTAACTTGGATGGTTCTTTCAACATTATTGAAACAAATGGAACTAAATATTCTTTACTCTATGGTCCCCTTTACCCAAAATCTTAGCAAACTCCTTTATTATCTTCCTTGGTGAGTTCGAGAGTTGGTTAAGGTAAACATTTTTAATCATGTTTAATGAAAAATTACTAGGCAAGATCACAATATCCTTCAATCTAGTGACCATCTCATTTGGCTGCTCATTAGAAAATTATCTATCACATTCAATATTAACCCAGTTCCTTATGGTTCCCACTATTGACTAAAACTATAAAGCATTGAGTAAGACACAAATTTCATATTTAGGAACCCTATAATCCTAAAAAACAACTTATAAGCTATCTAAATTATGACACCTTAATTAATACATGAAGCCAAAGGTTTATCCTATGTTATTTATAGTAAACTTATATTTAAATACTTCATGATGGTTCATGAAGTGTTTGTAAATTTCCAAATCATATCCCCTAAGAGTGTAAACCAAGTGCATAGTAAGGCTAATTATCTTGCACCAGGTTACGCTCAAGTCGGTACCAACACAATGTTAGTTTTGTTACTATAAGGTATATATTTTCTAGACCCATGTACACTTATAGTATCTAGAGAGGGATGTATTTATAGGATACCACGTTGTCTATCCATTTAAAAAAAATTCAAAACATTTTCCTATACATTTTCTTATCCTTATACTTTTCCTTATACATGTCTTTAGAGTTATCCCTAAGGTTTTATCATCATTGATTCCAAATATTTACTAAACATTTTCTTTGATACCAAATTTAACAACCCATTTTTAACATACATAGAAATCACATTTTCTTGGGATGCATAAAATATCATAAAAATAGATTCCCAAATACCGTATTAGTTTCGTGCCTTTGGAAACATGGAAATGTAAATGATGATACATGAGTGAGCTACATTATCTATGACAAGGTTTTTCAAAACTTGTTCCCTTCTTAGAAACATCATACATAATAAATATCTTTATATCCCGAGGGAGTAAAAATAAAAGGGGTGATCTCAGATGACCAATAAGGGTAAACAAGGGAGATAAGTAAGCATAAAAATTATTATAAGGGTATGATAATGTGATCATAACATTATAAGATCATTTCCTACATGTTAGGGATCATAAACATAAATAATGGCATAAATATTAGCTGTTTATATGACATTAATCATAATAGAATAAGGAGAATGACCCATGAAATAATAACATAGGAATAAGACATGAAACTGTGGAATATACGTAAACATGTAATATTATTCTCTATAAGCCAAGATTCATTACAAGAAAATATTATGAAACTTCACGGGGACTTCACCTTCTGGGAGGTACACACCACCATCCCCAATCACAGTCCTTTCCTTGTAAGGGATCGAGCTTCACTATTTTACCATAGTGGATTAGGTTTCCACTTCTTCCCATAGTGGATCAGGATTCCCCATATCTTCATAGTGGATCAATTTTCCCCATCTTACATCTTCATGGTAACTACACCTATTCGGTGGGACATACCACCATCCCCAGTCGCAATCCTTTCCTTGCAAGGGACCAGGTTTCCCCATCTTCTCATAGTGTATCAAGCCCATCGACTTGATTCCCATCATTATCTCATGAGATATAAATATTTAACTAATTAATTGGAACGAGATATAGGTCCCAACCATCACATATTAAAATCATACACACACATGGCACAAGATAATAAAACATAAATCATATCATGACCTATAAAAAGAGGTCGGTTTCGTAAACATCATATAAAAACCAAAGAAATGAAATGGGTGTTATACGAATTTAATCATGTCATTACTTATGGAAAAGAGATAGGTTTCACAACCATGTCATAAAATTATAACCCATGAAAAGAAGTGGGTTTCAAAAGAATATATCCCATGGAATAGAAACGAGTTTCATAAAAATCATTCCATTAGAACATAAACCATTTAGAAAAAGAATACTAATATAAAATTTGGATCATTTCATTATAAAGGCATGAGTAACACTAAAGGATGTTATCTTATATGTAAAATAATTTAGAAATATATTTTAGAAATATTTCTTGAGGAAAATATCTATTATTCTTTGAAAAATATTTCTGAATATAGAACTATTTGAAAACCATTTTCTTTTAAAATAAACATAAAAACTTTTAAAGGAATATAGAAATCCTTTTTCCATGAAATAATATAAAATAATCCTAAAAACATTTTTAAAACCTTTTTCTTTGAAAACATAAAAAATAATATTGAAAATATTTGAAAGCCATTATCTTTGAAAGCATATATTTGAATTTTGAAAACATTTTGAAAACATTTTTCATTGAAAACATATAAAAGAAGCTTTAAAACATTCTGATTTCCTTATTCATTGAAAACATAAAAAATAATCTTGAAAAAATTTTGAAAATCATTTTCATTGAAAATACTTGGAAGACATATAAAGAAAACTTGAAATTTTTTTGAACAATTTTTATTTGAATATAACGTTGAAAAATTATAAAGAAAGAAACTATTTTGGAAAAAAATTTAAAATCAAGAAATTAAAAAATTATTAGAAAAAATATCTTTAAAAAATCACCTTTAAACTTACAATGTAATTATTATGGAAATTATGGTCATGGTTATGGGTAATTCCATATATGTTAAAAATTTCTATTTCACCTTAAAAGTTTAGAAAATTATCTTAATCAGAAAATGACAAGAATATTCCTTTTAAAAAAATATTTTAAAGAGGTAATAAATGGGTAGAAATTTCCTTTAAATATTATAGTATAGTAGTAAAACATTTTTTAAATTGTTTTTAGAAAACACAGTTTTGAAAGAAAAAACTTCTGACCGAAATGAGAGATAAAGTTTTATTTTCATAAAAACATTTTCTTAATTATATTAAATACCAAATTGTGTAAAAATAGTGCCATAAATTTTATATAACATTAATAACTAGAGGGTAATAAAATTTATGAGATTTTACGAGATATAGATCATATTATTTCATATATGGAAGTATAATCATAAATAATTCTGATAAACGATGAGATTATAGAAACAAACCATTCCCAAAATGGTAACATTGAATCATAATAAGATGTAAATAATAAAATAACATGAATATTAAGATATCATGAAAATAAGGAGGTTAATGTTATATCATGTCAAATTCAGTATATATACCTCATATAAAAATATAGGTGCATAACGTGGAATGTGTCTCAATGAATTAAAATTGAGAGAAATATTCTTTAATGATTTGGTAACTTTTGAAACATAAACCCCATTAAAGAAAGAACATAAAATGGATATGTAAATACCCAAGAATTTAAGTATAATAATCATAAAATACATATATGGTCAGTTTACTTTCCACACAAAAGAAATAAGTGGTGAACAAGGCATATATATCATAGAAATAAAAAGTGTGGTAAAATTTCCTTACATTATGTCTTGAATTTATTTCTACACATTCAAAACTCATGTATAATAAATCTATTTTTATTATAAATATTTTATAGAACCATATTATTATATATAATAGCATATAATATTCACTTATGAATTTATATTAGCTTTTTATGAACAATTTAATGCCAACGAGATCGTACCCGAGTGGTAAGGGCTCCTGCTTGGCATCCAAGAGACCGAGGTTCAAAACTCGGTGGAGGTGAATTTTTGGTCACTGTAGCAGTCACTGTAGCAGTTACTATTTAGTATTGTAGCAGCCGGAACTATTCACCCAATTTGGGCCATCGGACCACCGGTTTGGGCCTACAGGCATCAAGGGCCTTCGGGTCATCAAATTCCTTCGGGCCACAGGGCCTTCGGGCCACAGGGCCTTCGGGCCATAGAGACCATGGAGTAGCCCAGTTCACACAAAACAAGCCCCAGAAGAGGATCAGAGCAACAAGAGTAGCAGCCACTAGAAGTAGAGCTAACCAGATTAGAAGAATAAGAGGGTATGGTAGCCACTATTTGGACCAGGAACCATGAATATTTGTATGGGGAAATTCTAGACGATCTGCAATGCAAGGTGGGAAGCTAGGTGATCAATGATGCAGAAGCTGGGGAGGGTCAGTTCTAGTTGGTTGGGCCTACGGGTCATGTAATGGGAAGGTATGCCTCTAGGCCTTCAGGTCATGTATTATGGGTCAGTTGAGTCTTGTGCCTTGGGCCTATGGGTTATGTACGGGTTCCCCTTCAACCCTTAAAAGAGGTATTATCCATAATAAAATAAAAATAAGGCCTTCAGGCCATTCGGGAAATATTAAAGTAATGTTTCAGGTATTAACTTCTTTGTTTATCATACATGTTTGGACTTGTTATTATTGATCCTATTAAATAGATCATGATTTAATTATTTAAATAATGTTAAAAATTATTTATATATAATATATAATTTGTGTATAAATATTTGTAGTAATCTATAAAATATATAAATATTAAAGAAAATACACAATTCTTGGACGATAGGTCGTACATACACATGAACACTGCTTCCATTTATTATCGTATTGAAATAAAGAAAATAAATGAAATATATGTTAAAATAAATAATATAATTATATTATAATTATTAAATATATATGTAAAATACTTTTAATAAACCCACCCTTAATATATTCCATATCATGTGTGAATGAATCACATTACATTGAGGAGGTGATAGTCCACATTTCCACAAACAAAGTTATCAAATTTAAAAAAAATGGAAATCATGAAGGTTAGATTTATATAATAACTAAAAAAGTATAAATAAATCATAAATATAATATATATCATATAAAATTAGAGTGTCCATCATAATTACTAACCATGAGAGGTGGTAAAGGTAAAATGAATAACATCATTTTGTGAGGTGATAGTTCACTGTACATAAGAATGGTAAGTTCATTAACCCTGAGATCGAAGTGTGTGTAAGTAAAGGTCAAACCCTTATAATAAAATATCTATGTATATTTAGGATACTGGTGTTATTATATGACAATTTAATAAGAATAGTTGAGGTGGTGGAGAAATAAAATAAATCAAAGGATCTTGATAAAAGATGTTACCTATTTATTGGGTAAATCCTTTTGGATTGCGTAAAAGGGATTCCTTGGTAGAATTTATACCAAAATGGATGATTCAAATAGAAATTTAGGGATTTTTATAAGTGAATAAGGTAGATATTTTCCAAATATAAGAGGTTTGTGAGGAGTTAAGAAGGGGGAGAGGTGGTTGACTTTTATAAGGGAGGGAGGGGACACACTTGGAATTTTTGGAAAAAAGTTATCTGTACCAATGTTTTTACCTAAAAAAGTCATGAAAAAAACCCAAAAAAAATGGAAGGTTTATGTAAGAAATATGTCCATACAATGGGTCTTCAAATAACAGATAGTTTATTTGGCCCTTAATTAATTTTAGTCACTTTCACTAATATTTTTTGTCAAAAATTAATTTATTCTTATTATATTATAAATATTATACTGATTCTAATGATTTATATACATTATTCTAAATTAAATTCATAGATTATGAAAAATTATGTTTGATTCTATTCTTGTAGACATGGCGATAAAGAGGGTTTTTAATGTTATATTGTTCAAAAGTTCATTAATATTTTATTTCAAAATTCAAAATAAAAATGCTTCTAATGATATATATTGGATTAATAGATTTATAATTGATCTATTTTGAAATTAAAACCAAAATGAAATATAACTTAACAATATAAATATATTAGATGAAAAAGTTTTTTGAAATTAAAATTATTTATTTTTTAAATATTCTTCCAAAAATTAAGTTTCTTAGAAAAATCCAAAAAGTTCACCCTATGATAATTTTTGAATTGTAAATTAAAAAATTATGTTTATTTTATCAAATTAATCTTATAAAAGTTTCAAAAATTAATTTTATTATCATTCAAATAAGGAAATAAAAATATTTATTTTAAGAAAATAATATTTTTAAACATATAAAGACTTTACCAAAACCATTGTATGGATTTTTATCAACATGATTTATCTATATGAAACCATTATGAATAAAATTTAAAAATTATTTATTACTATTAATATCACCATGTTTAATGTATATTTTATAACTATCCCATTTACATTTTTATAATAATAAAATGATTTTTTGTAGAAATCCAGTATTGCGTGTAGTGCAAGACAAGTTGGTGTTGTGTATAGTGCAAGCTTAACTTGGTGTAGAGTATAAATAAATTTTGAATTATTGTAGCATGTAATGCACAAAATTTAAATAATTATAATATTAAAATGTTATTTTGTAGAAATTTAGTGTTGTGTATAATGAAATAAAAGTTGGTGTTGTGTGTTGTGAAAGCTTAACTTGGTGTATAGTATAAATAAATTTTGACTTAGTGTAGCATGTAATAAATGAAATCATAGAAAATTAATTTATTTGAGAAAAAATGTTCACAAAAACTTAGGGTGTTACAGAAGAAGAGTATTGTGAATTTTAGTTTGACAAAAAGTAGAGGCGTCTACCATTTATTTATGATAAAGAGAGTGTAAATTTAAAATTTTATGCAGAGAATATGTGTTTTTTTCATGATAAAATACGAGTAAAAGAAGAATAAGAAGACATATAAAACACATAAATAGCTTGTAGATCCCACATTGGAGACAAAATTTATTATTGTTACTAGATATTGATTGGATACTATTATAAATTAGTATAAGAACCCATCAAAGTGTTGTAGATGTTTTTAATACACCAAAAAAAATCGAGATACATGTATAATGAGTACAAGGTTATTACTAGTATTTTTACTCACTTTTTTACACTAATGGGTCATATGGTCTTGGTGAAATCTGGATGATTCCAAGGTTATTATTTCATTTTGAAAGGTGAAAATTATAAATATGTTTTGAATATTGTGTATTTAAATTCAATTTTTTTTTTGCATTCATAAGTGAAGTTAAGAAGAGATAAAAAGTGATCAAATCAATAAAATAGTGGTTGAGGTAAAATATGTAAAGGCTAAAAAAGATTTTAAATGCATCAACATTGATTCAATCCCCCTCTCCTCCTCAATATAATTTTTTTATTTCGAAACACTTTTAAAGGGAAGTGAGAACCCTTTCAGCAGTACATATTAAGCCCTAAAAGATATGACATTTTTGTTGAAGAACAATTTGATCTGATTAGAATCAAACTCCCTAAACATTATCCAGGGTATAGAGCTTACCTGAGTTCTAGGATCGACCTCAAGATGTCTTCATAATGTTCCGCCAAGATGTCCCAAGATTGTATATATTCCTCCAAGTTAATCTTCCCCATGTTGAAACCTCTAACCAAGATGCGGTTCTTCCTATCGATATATTTACCTTTCCCCTTTGTTGTTTCCACTCTAAGCATTTTCCCCAACATTTGGTTGATGACTTCCTGTGGGGCCTTAATATCTAAGACATGATCCACCTTTTCTTTTCTTTATCTGAGTGAAGAATAAGATCCATGTGATTCATCACCAAAGAAATATATTTCTGATGGTCAGAAAGAGTATCCACCTCTCACTGATTCCTAGGATTTAGAGCAGGTTTCACATCCTCACTCTGCAGCCCAGGAGGCTGTGCAACCCCCGCCAGGGGAGGTTTATCCCTAAGGTGCACCTGACCGACAACTTCTTGAGAGACAGACGCCCTCGCGGGAAAGCCATCACCTTGAAATGTTTTCAATGGAGGTCTACCTTTTCTTTTGGACCTAGTAACTGGAAGACTGGGCAGGTTGGAATAATCATTCCTTGTGCATGACCTCCGGTTATGTTTGATAAAGAATTCTGAATCTATTATGGTTTTTTCCTTCATTGAAGAGGATCTAAAATAATCCTCTGTAATACCCACTTCTTTGGACTCGCCAAGGGATTATGAAGTTGAATCCTCAAATTGGAAGACCTCCCATCCCTTAGCATACTCCTCACTGGGACTATCCTCCATCGCAAAAGATTCACCGGGTGCATAACCCCCACCTTCTTCCAACACCGAAAACTGGTTTTTGAGAATTCTTGAAACTCCCTCTAGCTTTTGCCTTCTCAGAATAGGAAGGTTTGTCCTTCATGGCCTACACTGATGTGGCTGGACCACTTGGCTGTGCAAATCCATGACCCATGTATTGGAAGTAAATTGGAGTTTCATATGATACCAAGATTTGGGGGTCTTCACCCATGGATGTTTCCGCATCAACTGCCTCATTCACGGAAGCTTCCTCGAGTGGAAGTAGCACCATACCCATACCAACATCCAAGTGCACCTCCCTCTCCTTGTGCTCTTCTACTTCTAGAACCAAGCCTTCCTTCTTGTTGATCCCAGCCCTTCTGTCAGGAAACTCTCTAGAAGAACAGGGATTACCCAAGTCTTTTTTAAGGAGGTTGAAAATATCAGAGACTTTTTGGTTCAGTTGAGCATCCTTTGGAGCCTTCTAGGGAACCTCCATATCCGCAACCCTTGGATCAAAAACCACTGGTGCATTCTCTATATGGAGTGGCTGATCATACACTTTTTCAACATTCTAGGTAACATCCTCGGGGCCTGCAGGCATTCCAGACTCACTCTGAGTAGTAGTAACAACCCCCTATGATGAGAAAGGTAGTAGTGGCATACAAATTGAAGATGCCCCAAGCATTGACATTAAGAAAAAATCACTGGTTGTCTACAACGAAACTCATCCCCCAATGTGATCCATATCCAATCAATCGGAGGCTTAGAAACCTACACTTCTATACAAATGTGTGGGTGTATTGGGTGACAAATTGGGTTGTTGCGGTTATCCGAGCACAGGAAACGTCCGACCAAATTTCCTAGCATTCGAATGATGGAGGAGTTTTGAAAGGGAAGGGGGAGGCCAGGCATACTTACCCAAATTTCCATTATTGGAGTATCCCGTTTCATATAGAAGTCGTAGGACCATCGGAAAAGGTAGAACCGAGAGCCGTTGTAGGTGCGAGGAGCTCTGGACCAAGCTTGAATCAGGTCATCCTCCGACGAAAATAGAACCATAAAATGTCGGTTATCGAGAAGCCCGACAATAGCGCGATCCTGTAAGCCCCATGTACTGAACACGAATCGATCGAAAGCAACGACCGATGGGTGGATGCTCCTGAAACGGGACACCAATGTTTTGTTGAGGAGCGCTGAAGCTTATGAGAACTCTGATAGTGAAAGAGAAATATTAGGGTATCCTGTGTAAAAATCGAAGACTTTAGGGCATATGTAAATTCTAGGGAAAGGCGGGAGGGAGTTTGGATTGGAGAAAAGAGAGAAAGTGGCCAAACTCCAAGGGGTCCCTCCCCCTCCAGCGGGGGAGGGACCAGATCTACGAACATCACCGGCTAGATCAACTCGAAGAGCAGATCTCCCGATGCCATGAGCGCTCAACCCTATTCATGTTTCCTATCAATTAGTATCAGATCCAGGTTAATCTTTGATCAGATTATTTATTTTTTAAGTTTTTCACTTTTAAATATTTGTGTCTCTTTTGAATTTTTATTTAAGTGGAATTTTGGTGAATACTTATCTATTTTTTAGTAAAATGTTTTCTCCACTGAGATTATGTTGAATAAGAAAAATAAAGAGAAGAATATGTTGAAGAAGGTATTCCTCTTATATAAAGAAAATGATGATCCAGTTTCACTATGACATAGTTCTAAAGAATAAAAATTTTCACTTCAAGTAGAAAAATATACAATTCATTCCACCAAAAAGGCGATGAATAACTTTTCTACCACAAAATATTCGAGGCATTTAGATAACCAAGCGGTAAATATAAATTCTTGTCAAGGAATTATTGATAAGTAAGTAATGAATATCTATAAGTAAATCATATATAGTATGAAAAATATGAGTATAGATCTTTAATATATATATATATATATATAATAAACTTATATTTATTAAATAATATGTTTGAATGTGTATGAAGGATGTCGATACTTAAGTTAAGGGATTTTTGACTCAAATTTCCTTCATTGGGACATATGATTTTTTATAATCCTATCTTCTTTTATATGATGTATATACTTACCTTTGAATTGTTATATCACGAATATCATTATTTTCATGATATTTAATGTTTCATTTAATGTTGACATTTAATGGATTTTATGATTCAAAATATAGAAAAATGTTAAAGGTTTGTTTCTTACAATATCATCGTTTTCAAGATTGTTTTCTATTACTATTCCAATGATGAATCCCTATGATATATCTCTCAAGAAATTGATGTATTATCTTCTCCTATATTTATTTATTTAGAATATGTTTTTTATTTTATTATTACTCCTTTTAGGTACTCAAGGGATCAAATATATATTTTTTTAATAAAAACTGATTTTATTTCTCTAGTAGGTGAATAATGATATTTATTCCATATCCAGGTTTTCAAAAAATGATTTAATTTTTTTTTGAAAATATCATAGTATTATTTTTATTCATTTATTCTATTTTATAACTTTTCACAGAATTATTTATATCCAATATTATTTTCATTTTATTAACAAGGTCCTTTTAACGTTTATAGAAAATTTGAGAGGAATATTTTCTTTAAAGTATAGGGAATGAAAAAAATTTCTTTCATTATGACAACTCAATGTTTTAATGATTCCATTTATAGTATAAAATATTATTTTTAAAGAAATTTTTTTCTTTAAAATTTTGTATTTTTTTATATTTTAAAGAAGTGTTCTAAAAATGGAATCGATATTTTTCTCAAGAATTGTTTAATCAAATTTTTGGAATTTCTATTCATCAACATCAATATCTTTTGGTGTAGATTATGTTTTACTAGGGATATGATCAATTTGAATCATCCATATTATTTTTATAGATAGTTTATTATTATGATGAAGTTATTTTTATGAAACCAATTTCTTTTCCATGGTATAAGTTTTTATGAAATTTATATAGAACCCATTTATTTTACATGGGTTATGCTATTATGTAATGTTTATGAACACCATTTCATTTGATGGGTTTTGATTTGAAGAATGTTTTATGATATCATGGAACCAATTTGTATGATTTTCATTATATTTTGGGTGTGACCTATATCTCCCTCCAATTCATTAGATAAATATGAAATCTCATGAGATGCACTTGAATGAATGTGGAGTTACCCCAGTTCAGAAAAGGACCTTGTCCACTATGATAGTCTTGGTTATGAACCTTTACTTCTATGATGATTTGGGGAGTTCATCCATTCCACTATTATTTAATTGAAAATAATCTTTGAATACCATGGAAATGATTTTCTTTGATTATGTGTACTCAACAATTCTATGTCTTATGTAAATGTTATGGTCAAATGGATCATTTTATTTGATTTCCTTATGAATCATGTATTTTTAACTTTCAATAGTTATTCTATGACTCCAGATTTATATCTTTTATATGCATGGTATGGTTTTCATATGTAATGTTCTTGTTATCATACTCTTATAATCACATTATGTTTATGCATTTCACTTGTTTCCCCTTAATGTTAATCTAATCTTACCCTTTATTGGGTTTCTTTTCCCAAGTGTTATAATTATAGCTATTACATGTGATTTTTCTAATAATTTTGATAGTTATGTAGAAATAATTATGAGACAATGTATAACTCTTCTGAACTATTTTTTTGTGTTTCTATGTTTCCAAAGGCACTATAACTTTACAATGATCATGCCTATGTTTGTGTAATGTAATGAATATTCATTTTAAAAAATGTAATATAAATGTATTATAATCCTAGGGTTTTATAGTTAGTATCAAATGATAGATTTAGTTACCCACTAGAAACTAAGATGAGAAAACTTTAGTGAGAACCCTTAGGATACACCTTCGTATAGGGTAACTTCTTAATGTTTTGGTAATAAAGATATTATGTGGTTTAATTAGAAATAAATCCCTATATAGATTCTAAAAGTGGACATGGGACTATAAAATATGTAATCAGGGGTAAGAATTGAAAAAAGGCATGTCGGTCTTGACTTGAGCATTACCTCATTCCTGACAATGGACTTTACTAAGTACCTGATTTGACACTCTTGGGAGAAATGTTTTGGTTAATTTACAATTTATTTATGGAATATCATAAAGAATTTTAATAGATTATTATGATAAATAACCTAGGATAAACTTTAGGCATCATGGATTTAATATAAGGTGTCTTGATTTAGACATCAAATTAATTATTTTTCACTACTATGTGTTTTCCCACTATGAATATTATTTATCACACTATGTTTTTTGGTTTTAGTAGATGGTTAGAACCTAATGTAACCATTTTAATACTTAATTTTATTGAAAATGAAATGATTTTACTCCTGAGAAACCGAATTTTATGGGTGATAGAATGAAAAATATAATTTGTATGCTCATATAACATTCTTAGTATTTGAATCATACTGATCATAAAAATGAGAAATGGGGGGAATAATATTATGTTGGGCCCTTTACCAGGAAACACCAACAATACTTTAGTGATTATACCAATATTAAAGTATCATAGAAATTGATTAGTACCACTAAAAATATATTTTCCATTCTCTAGTGCTCGAAACATGAAAAATTCATTTTGGTTGTCTATCATTTGGAAGGAGAAGTAGATCTATGGTGGACTTTCAACAAGAATGTGAGGAAACAAGATCAAATTGACTCTATAAAGTGGGATGAGTTTAAGAGATTATTTTTAAATATGTACTTCCCCACATTTTTTATATCAAAAAGGAGAAAGAATTCCTTGAGATAAAGTAGAATGGTGATGAATATTTTTTTACCTTTGAGGAAAATTTCATAAGACACGTGAGGTATACTTCTGCAATTGTCATCCAACTAGTAAGTGTGATTGATAAATTATTCAGTGGAATAAAACCAAGTATCTGAACGGAGTTATTCATAATGGAATTTAGTATATCTGAATAAATCGTTCATTGTGCTATCAATATAGATATGGATATTAGAGTTACCGATCAATGACATGGTTTTGTCAAGAAAATAAAGATTAGGTTCAAGAGAAACACGAAGAACCATAGAGAGAAGAATATGAGATTTCATCCATGCTTGAATTATGTAAGGAAACACTGATGAAACATTATTAATTAGAATGCTAAATGTTTAATGTATGGAAGGTAATGTAATTGGGAAATAAAATGATGAATTTATGGGTAGAAGTTAACTAATTATGAAGATAGAGAGAATTCTCCATAAATACACCACCCACACTCTAGTGTTTCAAATGTAAAGAGAATGGGTACTATGTTAATGAGTGACCAAATCTGGTGGTTAATGATTATTATCAATGTTAGTATCCTTATAAGTTGAGGTATAAGGGGAAATGTCATGAGATCAATATTTCATATGAGGGGTGTGACTATAAAACAATGAAAGGTATAATTACCATCCAATTTAGAACATATAATGTCTTATTTGACTTTAGAAATACCAATTAATTTATATATGAATAGTTTTATAAGTGTATTAAGATTCAACCCACATAGATAGATGTGTAATTAGTATTGAAAACCGCTAATGGTATGAAGATCACATCTCAAGTATATGATTCCTTATTTACTGATGTTTGTGGGAATGTGCTTCCTCAAAATCCCATAATTCCTCCTCTGGTAGAATTTGATTTTATCTTATTCATATAATATAATCCTCTATATAAATCCCCCATTAATTTTAGAGGAAAATATGTCAAGTTTGATAGTTAAAATCAACCAATTACCATCTATTAGTGTGAGAATAAATATAAAATTTCAATTGAAATCACATCTATTGTAATGGTTTTAATTCACATTAAAAAGGGGTGTTTATATCAAATAGTTGGGGAGAATCTCTAAATCTATAATATATCTATTGTGTAGGAATTTTTTTTGTCTTTTCAAAAGATTTTCCTAGTATTCTACCAATTTGTGATGTCGAGTCTTTAATAGACCTCATACTTATTTCCACACCTATTTCAAAGAGTCCCTATAAAATGGACCTCATTGAGTTTGTGGAATAGATGAAGAAACTCCATGAGAATCTTGGCAAGGCATTCATTTGGACAAGTGTGTCAAATTTGGGTGCACTTATTCTCTTTTTCAGAAAGAATTATGGATCTATGTGACTTTTCATTGATTATAAGGAGTTTAACAGTATCAAAATCCAAAAAAGTATCTTATACCCTATATTGATGAATTTTGTGATCAATTTCATTGAGATCAATACTTTTTTAAGATTCTCCTTTGTCATGGACATCATAAATTAAGGGTCAAGAAAGAAGATATACCCAATATAGAATTTCGTATATGAAATGAAAACTATTAGTATATAGTGATCCCATTTTGACATACTAATTCCCCTTCTATATTCATAGATTTAATGAATATGGTATTTAAATATTACCATATTCGGTTTGTGATAGTCTTCATAGAAAATATTCTTATCTATTAAAAGATAAAGGAAGAGCATTAAGATCACTAGATAATTTTACTATAGACCCTAAGTAAGGATAAGCTGTATAAAAAATTTACAAAGTGTAAATTTTGGCTAAAAAAGTTTTCCTTTTTGTGTCATACAAAATCATGTGAAGGTATATCAGTGGATACCTCAATGATGGAGGCTATTGATTATTGTCCTAGACCAACCACAGTGAGTGAGATCCATAGTTTTCAAGTTTTGGCTTGTTATTATTAATGTTTGGTGGAGGATTTATCCTGAATATCTAATACACTCATCAAGTTAACTCAGAATGGAACTAAGTTTATTTGGATTTTTGAATATGTGGAAAATTTCAAGGAAATAAAGAAAATATAAGTCAGTGCACCTATGGTTAAATTACCCTATAGTGGATAAGGGTTTATAATCTTTAGTTATACTTCAATGAAGATATTGGGAATAATTATTATGAAAAATGACATGGTTATATCTTATGAATCATGAAAATTGATGGTATATGAGAAAAATGACCTAACTCATGATTTGGAGTTAGCTACAGTATTTCTTTTTGTTAAATTCAGGGAGTAATTATCTTTATGGGGAAAATTGTCTTATATATAGTGATAAAAAAATTTATGTAAATATTCACACAGAAAGAGTTTAACATTTTCAAGGGGAGTTCGTTAGAGATAATTAATGATTGTGACAGATCAATACATTACGAACCTAGTAATGTAAACTAGGTTGCCAATGCTTTGATTTGAAAGTATCATGCTAGATTATCCATGTTTTGGATTTAAAAATATCCAAAATTTATATATTTGAAAAGGATTTCTCTATAAATACTAAAGTATAGAGAGAAATCATATCATTTCCAAATGAATATTCCTCCATTTTTCCATGTGAACATTAAAGAGGTGAATAAGAATGATATAGAGCTACAAAATAAGGTGATAAAAGTTCTTGAGTTTAACATTTATTGCGATGAAATTATATACTTCAAGAACTGTGTATTTTTTCTAACCATACCTTATTTGAAAAAGTAGTTTTATAGTTGGATCATAAAAATTGTTCTCTATTTATCCAAGAAGTAAAAAAGATGTATTGAGATTTGAAAGAGTATTTTTTGTGGGATGAAATAAAGATAAATATAGTAGAGTTTATATCTTGATTCTTGGTATGTTATAAAGTTAATAGTGAGAGAAAACATTCTAAGGGGATGTTAATCCAATTACCATACTATAATGGAAATTCGAAAACATCACTATGGAATTTTTCTTCAGAATCCCATGAAATTCAAAACAGGACATTGATATTTGGGTTATAGTTGATGACCTTGAAAATTAAGAACACTTCATTTCTATCAGGGAATAGTTTTATTTAGATCATCTACCTAGGATATACATTAGAGAAATGGTAAGGCTTCCTGGAGTTCCACATTCCATTGTATTTGATATGAATCTAATGTTAACCTCAAAATTATGGGGAAGACTTTAGAAAGATCTTGATACATATTTGTGTTTCAAAACTGTGTATCATCCTTATACAGATGATCATTCTAAGAGTACAGTTCAAAAAACAGAGGATATTCTAAGATCTTATTATATGTATTTCAATTATGGTTAGGAACAACACCTTCCTATAGTCTAGTTTTCAGACAACAATACCTTTCACTCAACCATTCAAATGACCCCTTATGAACCCCTTCTATGTAGAGAAGTGTAGAAATACATTGTACTAAGATGAAGTGTGAGAAATAATGCTATTGGGAACTCATATAGATAAAGAAATGATATAAAATTTTAAATAGATTCAACAACACATAAGGGTGAAAAAACATGGTTAAAAAGTTATACTGATAATTATCGGTATGATCTAAAATTTGATGTTTGTGACAAGGTGTTTCTAAGAATTTCTCTAGTAAAGAAGGTTATGGGATTTGTAAATAAGGGTAAACTAATCTATATGTATATATTTTGGTTTTAAATTATTGATTATATCAGTATATTGCTTATCGTTTGGGGATTCTAGGGAACCTATCTTAAGTCCATGATGTGTTCCTTGTGTCTCTATTGAGAAAGTACATACCTAATCCTTAACATGTACTATTATCATAGGTCATACCACTGGAGCATGAATTTTTTATGAGGAATAAATGGTGGAAATTATGTATCCTAGAGTGAATTCTCTACAAAACAAGATGACTCACCATGCCAAAGTTTTGTGGAAAAACAACCACTTTAAGGAATTTACACGGGAACCTGAGGATGTAATGAGGTATAAGTATCCTTGGTTTTTTATAGATAACTGAAATAATTTCAATGTTTAAATTAATTTTAAGGGGGGTATAAATTAACACCCTAATATTTTATGAATTTTTTCACAAATAAATTTAATTTCTTTGATATCTTGCACTATACGCAACACAAAGTTCAAACGAAATGAAATATACTATTGATATTACTTTTAAAAATGGCCATTATGATCTATCCATTATACTTGGTGTTATGATTATTAATATTTTTTTAATACTTAGTAAAATGGTTTTATTTAAAGAAAAATATTAGTAAATATTAGTTATTATTTTGGTAAATACTATATTTCTTGAGAATTATATTTTCTCAAAAAATGATTTTACTATTTGTTTTTGAAAAAATAATAAACTAATTTTAAAATTTTTGTCTTTTTTTTTGAAAAAAATAACTTATTTTTTGGAATAAATATTTCAAAATTTTTTTAGGGAAAAGTTATGTGTTTTTTCTGAATAGATTATTTTATTTGATGTTTAGTGAAAACAATAGTTTTTATTGAAAATTTCTTTTTTGTTTAAATCATTTATATGGTTAAATTTTGATTTAAAATTATTTTAATAGAAATATTAGTTGAATAATAATATAATTAAAACAATATAGGTCATTTTAATAAATTTAATACTCAAATTTGATATTAAAAATTTATAATCTTTTGAAACTTTTCTCTTTGGGAAATTGATTTTTCATCCCATATTTGTATTTAATTTTAATTTTTTTGATAATTACGTGAATTGAATTTGGGAAAAAGGATTTCATATTTATTATTAGTGTAATTAATTATATCTAATTATTTAAAATTAATTTTTTACCTTAATTAATTGTGAAAACATTAAAAATTAAATATCACAGTTATGGTTAAAACTGCTTCACCGAGGGGTTAATGTAAAATTATAAGGGATAAAATTACCTAGAAAATTTTAAAAAACCCAATTTATTATCATATTTAGACCTTATAACCTATAAGGTTCTCTAATTACCCTTTTTAATACATTTTTCACGTGAAAAACAAGGACATACTTTATTCTTTTTAAAAACTCCGTGTGTGTTCTCTCCCCCACTTATAAAAGGCCAACCACTCCCCTCACCTATTCACAATCTTAATACCCATTGGTTCATCCATTACATACCCAAATAAATTATTTAAATCCCTACAATAATACTCTAATACATGTTTTTTTTTCATA
The DNA here is from genome assembly GCA_963277665.1 of Viscum album. Classification (NCBI taxonomy): domain Eukaryota; kingdom Viridiplantae; phylum Streptophyta; class Magnoliopsida; order Santalales; family Viscaceae; genus Viscum; species Viscum album. Next base: position 1,585,557,167 of record OY728129.1, read on the forward strand.
TATCCATACAAGAAATAATTTTGTTGCAAACCTTAAGAAGTTGTTTGAAGAAGAGGTAACATCCTTGACTAAGCGTTTTACTTTAGTTATTCTTCCAACATATTAAAATATTACTAATACATGATTATATAATAACCTAATTATATTAAATATAATTATTTGTTTTTTATTTTATATTCATTACCTATATCCATTCCTCCTCCCCCAAATGGGAAACGAAACCGTTGATTGTGTTTTTGGCAGACTACCACCTCACGAAACAACGTAATTCGTTTTCCATAACCACTTATTATGGATGGATATAATGAAGTATGTAATGATTTTATATGATATTTATGATATCATTATAATTATTTAATTATAATATCACATATACCTTTTTTACATTCCATTCCGTAGGGAATACGATAATGTCGTTCATGTATATAAAAAACTACCACCTCATGAAGCGATGTGGTTTGTTTTTCAATAAGGATTTACATGGAAGTTAATAAAGGGTAAATTTAATGAATATATATGATATATATGCAATCAAAATCACTATTTAAATGTTATTTATTATTTTATTTCTTTATTTTTATGCATTAATAAAATGGAAACATCATTCATGTGTCCATATGATATACTATCTCCATGAATGGGGTAACTCGTTTTCTATATATTGATTTAAGGGATTTATGTAAATAAATTTATAATGAATATATATTATATCTATATCATGTTTGAAATTTTCTATATTATTTATCCGTGATCAAATTATAAGGATCAGAAATACCGAACAAAAACATACAAGAAAAATAAAGCAATTCTTACCCAAAACAAAATTTTATCAAGGAATTATCGATAAAACGTTAATAAAAATTCACCAATAGATAATATATGGTTTGATAAGTAATATTATTTTTCTATAATATATTCTTAATAAAATTATTTTTATTATAAATGAGGTTTGAACGTGCACGAATTAATTCAAGACTTAAGGTAAGAGATTTTTTTCTCAAATTACCTTCTTTAGGAAATAAGATATGTTATGCACCTATCTTCTTCTATGATGTGTATATACTACCCATTTAAATGTAATTTCATGAATATAATTATTTTCATTAAATTTAATTTTTCTCTTTAATTTTATATTTAATGGTTATTATGATTTAAAAGATACCAATGTGGTAAAGATTTTATGTTAAAATCTCATCATTATCAGGATTTTTTATCATTATCTTTTAAATGATGAAAAATTATGATATATCTCTCAAGAGACCCATGTATTTTATTCTCCATTTTTTAATTCTTAAGAATAACATTTTTTCTTTTCATTTTAATCTTTTTATGTATTCAAGGGATTAAAAATATGTTTTTAAGAAAAAAGAAGTTTATTTATCTCTTCAGTAGAAAATGAATTTTCTTCAATATCCTTGTTATAGAAAAACATTTAAACAAATTTTTTACAAGTATAATAAGATTATTTAAATTAATTTATACACTTTAAAGTTTCACAATTTTTTTAAAAAGAAATATTCTCATCATTTTCTGAATGAGGTTCTTTTTACTTTTACCAAAAATGTTAAAAGAATCTTTGGTTTAAAGTGTATGACCTAAATGGAATTTTCTAATATTATGACCACTCAATGTTTTGAAGATTACATTAAATTTTCCTATATTTTGTTTTAATTTTTTTTCATTATTATTAGTGATGTTTTTTATTTTAGAAAGGTTTTTTCTAAATAGAAACATATTTTCCTAAAAAACGATTTAATGATTATTTTGGAATTTTTATTCATTAACAACAATAAACTTCAGTGTAGATTATGTTTTATGGGGGATATAATCCATTTTTACCATAGTTATTCAATCTCTATATGTTTTATTTTTATGATAAATAAATGATTATGAAACTATTTCTTTTAAAGGGGTTATGTTAAGATGAAATGTATGTGAAACCAATTTTTTTGGGGTATGATATGATGTAATTCTTATAAAACATATTTTTCAAAGGGTTAGTATATATTTGATGTTTTATGTTCTTTTGGGAGATATTTTTAATATTTTCATTATGTGATGGTTGAGACCTATATCTCCCCCCTAATCTATTGGGTAAATATTGAAATCTTATGCAGAAAACATGACTTGAATATGGAGTGATCCTAGTTTAGTAAGGGACCATGTGCACTATAATAGTCTTGGAAGTGAACCTTGAATACTATAATGGTTTTTGGAGTGAACCCATTCCACTATGAAATACTTTTAAATGATCCTTAACTATTATGGAAATGATTTTCTATTCTTATGTATATTCCAACATTCCATTTCTTATGTTCATGTTATGTTCTCATGGATCATGTTCTTTAATTTACTTATGCTTATTATCTTAGGAACATCCAATATTTATGACATGACTCAAGATTTTGATCTTTTTACTTGTAGGGTATGGTTTTTATATCTTATATGCATGTACTTATACACTTTTTATCAGATTATTTTTTATGTATTTCCCTTTTTTCCATTACTGAGCATTTTAGATAATGCTTTCTTATGCTTATTTTCCACATGTTAAAATGAGAAATATTACATTTGATATATATAATAATGGTGATAGTTATTAGGGACTAAATGGGATAAAATATATAACTCTTATGAACTAGTTTTTCATGTTTTTAAGTTTCAAATGGAACTATACCTTTATAATTGTTAGGCGTGTGTTTGTGTAATGTAATAAATGCTCATTTAAAAAGATTTAATATCTATTTATTAAAATTATAAGATTCAATAATAAGAGTCTAGTATTTTTTAAATATAAAAAATATCATATTTAATTTTTATTACAAACAATAAGTGTCGTTTTCATGCTTCTATGAATGTAATAGTAGGAGAAGAATTCCTAGGAATCACATGAAAAACTAATAGTGTACATTGGTGAAGGACTTTCTTACTGTAATCATATAATGATTTTACATGGTTTAAAAATAGTGTAAAGACCTAGAATAATTTTATATATGTGTGGAATGCACTAAAATCTATCAAGATACTTGTAACATGAGTAAAAGAATATTACCTTTTCTTTGTATGCATATGTTGATACTAGTGGGTCATGTGGTTTTAGTGAAATCAAGATAGTATCAAGGATTCTCCCTTTGTTTTGAAAGGTGATACTTTTTAATATATTATTCCTCTTGGGTGTTCACTTTTAGATGTTTTACATATAAAAAGATAAGGTAAAAAGAGAAAATAAGAGATCCATAAACTATACCAGTGTTATAAGAAAAAGAATAAAAGGATAATTTTTAAGAAAACCAACACTGATTCACCCCAATGTCGAACACATCCAAGTAGGACCTAAAAAAAGATATTTTCAAATAATTTATTTCAATCATTAATGTTTGTATGATCAACAAAAGTGTAAATATATAACATTTGTTGGCATCCTTTTCGGATTTCATTCAAAATATATATACACACCTTGTTGTGTATGTAGTATCATTTTGAACTTTTTTTATAGATATGAGAAGTAATATTCCATTTCAATAGGATTTACCATAGAATAAGTGAGGATAATATGGAGGATGTGGAATATTATGGATTTATTATGTCACATAGTGATGTTAGAGATGTCATTCCCACTATTTTAGGTTTTATTTTGTAATTGGTTTCTTTTGTAAGGGTATATTTAACTGATTCATTATTCTATGAATAAATTTTTCAATGTTTTAATTATTAATATGGTTTGTTTAGTCCATTAATTATTTATATATTATAAATGATAAAATTATCCCATTCTTACATAATATATCCATTCCATTTATTACTGGCCCATGGGGATTGAGAATGTGCTTCAAGATTTGCATCTTGCTGGTTTAGGTACAATATAAATGTTTCTATATTTGAATATAAAAAAATAGAATTTTATAATAAGAGATACCTTAGAGTAAAGATCTTGGCATGGAATATTAATGTCATCAATAATGAATGAGGAATATAGCTCAATACAAATATTTCTCAAGTTATTTAATCTTTTAATATGGATTTCCTTTCTAACCCCTTCCATCTCTACTTCATAGAAGACTACCATTCCGATGGGTTTCCTTTATGTTTTCCATTAATATAGTGAGGTGAATTGAGATTTATTACTTAGGATAGCTAATTTTGTTTTTACATTTCTCATATAGTGAAATGATTAAAATTTATTAAATGAATCTTATATACATACTATGTTTCACCGAATGACTATGAGTGATTATTTAGTTTATTGAGAAATACTTTGATGTCTTCTCATATTATTTAATTATTAATTATACGATATAATTTTTATTTTATTTTATTGATTGTGTAAAAAATGTTTATGTAGAGGGAAGAATTATTGTTTTATAAAACCCTAAATTTTTTACTTTCACATGAATTAATATTTTTCAATAAGTAAAGGAAGTGACATTTTTATATTAATTAGTGATATTTATGAATATTATTTAAAGAAAAAATAAATTTTATGTGTTGTTTTTTGGAGTCACATTATTTATAGATATGGTTTTTTATTTTATTTTATAGGTTTCATAATTGTAACAATGTTTTTCAATTGATTTAAAATAAATAGTAGTGTTATTTTATATGAATGAAATTATAATAAATTTGAACTGAAAAAAACTGTTGGGGTAAAAGAAAAGTATTTTTTTTAATAAAAAGAGGTTTAAATTATTTTTCATCAGTTTTTATTAATAAGAAATGTTTATAACATGGTTTAATTTATTCAATGGTTTTTAATTTTTTTTTTGTGTTATTTAAGGAGAAAATAAATTATTCTCATTTGTTTTGAACGTGTCCTATTTGGAGGAGTATTTATGTTAATGAGTTTGGTGGATTATGTTAGGATACCAATAATTTTAATTAGTCTTATTTCATGTTAAAAGTCACAAAATAAATTTTAGAGATTACATTAAATGAACTAATGTTGTGGTGACCTAATTATAAATGAGTTCCAAGTTTATCTTTTTAATTGTCGTTCTTTATTCATAATTGAACTTGATGTATGTAGTTTTTATGAGTTTATCATTGATAATGAGTGGAACATTTATTGATTATTTAATCTTATTTTATTTTTCAATATATAATTCATTGTATAAAGGAATATGTTTCACTTCACAAATAATGATTTTAGTAGTATTTTTATATTTAAACATTATCATTACAATGTATTTTATTTGAAGTTGATATATATTTTCCTTAATCATGAACCAACAAGGTTCTCTAAATTTAAATATCATGAAATATTTGTGTAAAAAAAGTCGGCTATTTCATGGGAATTATTTTTGAATTAATTATATTTAATTATTATATATGTTATGATCATTATTTATTTATTTTTTTCATGTTTATGTTTTATTGTTTTGACTTCAAGGTGACATATTCTTGAAAAAAATCGTTACTTTTGAGTAAAAATAATTTTAATTTTTTAATAAATTGGTTAAACAATAAATTGATATGTTTTTTGGATGGAATTATAGTTGTTAATGATTTGAGATAAGTTATATGTTATTTTTTATAAATAAAGTTCTATTTTTTTATAAACATAAATTTACATTTCACGTGTTAACGTAAAATCCACATGTCATTATTACATTTTATTTTATATTATTTCATTTTACTTTGGGTTGATTTATGTTTTTGAGATATTTCATCCCAAAATAGAGATAATCTGAAAATTTTCATTCTATGCGAAATGTTCTCACATGGTTTGAGAGAAACTATGTGTTTACCATTACACATGGGTATTTTTATTTGTTTTTGGTCTGTTCATGGTTGGTATAGATGGGTACCACATAGTTCACTCTAAATCATGTGAATTTGAGGGCAAACCAAGTGAGTAATCTTTCAGTCTGTGTACTGTTTCATGAATTTAGACCAGTTGGAGGAAAATGAACAATAAGTGTGTGATAAAGACATCAGTTTTTAGAAGAGGTTTTATATGGTTTTAAAATTATATATAAATTATGTAGTCAATATATATGGGAAACATTTTTCTATATATTGGAGACAACATGGTTATTTCATAGATTGGAAAATCATGCCACAAAATACTGTCACCTAGCCAAATTTTATTAAAAGTGATTTTAACCTTTTACCCAAGTTGATTTTAATAGGTTGGTAACCCTTTTTATCCCCTCTCATTAAAAATATCATGGGTAACTCATAGAGGAGACCATATTTTTAATCCTATATATTTTTAATCCCTCCATTTTGTTCTCAAGTAGAATATATGTGGTAAGAAACTCTTTCTTCTCTATTCCACTTCCCATATCTTCCCCTTACTCCCCCACTCGATTTATATCACTCTCACAAAAAATAACCACTGTTTAGGTTTTTATTAGGGTCTAATATATTTTAGAGATAGGTATTATGATTTTATTGGATTAGGGAGGTCGTTTATTGGACATGTTGTGTGTTTTTCATCATAGGTGATGAAATTCAGATGGTTTTTTTAAATGAGTTATGTGTTTAAATGGAATTAATATTAATGAATGATATAAATTAATTATGTGTTTTACAATTATTTATTATAATTTTAGAATATTTTTATAATACATGGTATGAGAGAAATTATTTTTAAAGGGTTTTTCTTCACATGTGCTCATCACATTCCTATCACCTATGAAAATGATAGAGTGTAATATTTAAAATGGTAAAAGTGTTTTTAAATAGTTACTTATGGAATTTAATTTTATTATGAACTATTATTGTGTTTAAAATTTTTAATTGGTTTAAAATATTGGAACAAACCCACTTCAAATGCTAAGTGTTTCCTAAAATACCTGATTTCCTTTTATAAAGATATATAAATGTATTATAAATGTGTGTTTGGTATTATTTTGTTTCTTTCAAAAATGTTTGTGATTTTCTAAACGAATGTTTTGAAAAAATAAGGGAGTTTAAATTCAGTCTCTTTAAATTATTTTGGAACATGGTGTCTCTTATGGAATTATAAATATTTTCAATTAGGAGGGATGGTTTTGTAAATGGATACTTGTAACCTATTAGTTTTTGTTTTAAAAAATGAATGTGATTCCTTCCATATAAATTTTACTAAAATTGTTTTATTTCCATGTTTTCTTTAAAACTGTTATTAGATAATAGGGTTTCAAAGGATATCTAAAAATTATTATTCAAATGACGTCAAAGTGGATTTAATTCCCCCAATCTTTTGTTAAATCCATTTTAGAACATTATAAAAAGTGGTTTTATAAATGTGTGGCACCCTCATTAAATCCCATTTGTGACTATTGTTGTACCTGATGTGTCTTGGGATCCCTTAGGAGATGTTTTATATTATTGTTTCCTTATATTATGCATGTTTATGGATTAAAAAGTAAAAGGGATTATTTATCGAGAGGGTGTAGAAGGTGAGGTGTGTGTTATTTTCAAATGTTTTATATTTGATATATGTGATCATTGATTTGGGCTCACCACCATTGTAATTTTCATTGGTGTCCTAGGAATATGGTAAGTTACCTATATGAGGTAAAACCCTAATATAGATAATGGATCAAATAGAGAGTGTTTCCTGGCCACTCTTTATTGGTTGGACCAAAAGGGGTAGTGACTATTATGAGTTAGAAACATATTTTATTCCCATGGTAGAGAAGATCTATCAAAATCTATCGCGCCATATTCTACTGGGACTATTAGGGACATTGAAAAGTTTAGTAGCACTTGATTAGTTCCTTGTCACCATTTCATGATTTTTACTAGAGTATAGGGATGATTCCCTTGACCTCAGTTCCTTCTTATGAAACATTAGTGGAATTTGTTTTAGGATTTTACTAAATTACCCTAGTTAGTTTTATTTTTAGACACATTATATTTTTTTACCAATGGTTTAAGTTTCCTTAATTCCTAGGTGCCTATTTAGGATTTATGTATCACTTTGAGTAAGTTTTTTTACTTTCAAATGATTTTTTTTTAAAAATGTTTTCAATTATCTTTTAGAAAGGAAAATGGTTTGGGTAATTTATTAAATGGTTTTAAGAAAAGTTTTTTATAGAATATTTCTATGAAAAAGGTGTTTTCATTCATTTTTTAGAAGGAGAGAAAAAAAATTGATTTGGTTTATTTTTTTCATTTTGAAGGCCCTTGTTCCTTAGTTGATCACCTTTTTAAAATGATTAACCATAATTGTATTTTTTTATTAAAGATGGTGGTTTTCTGTTCATGTGTATGTGGAATTTTATTTTACTTGTTTTATAATGCTTAGGAAATTTTTTTATTTTATTTTATGTTGAAAAATATATTTTATGAACTTTATTAGTAAGGAGATTCCCACAGACTCATTAGATGGTGACCTATTGTGATTTTTATCTTACACCTATATAGATCTTTTGTAGGTTTCTGGTACCCAAATCTATTTCATTTATTTGGTGTGGGTTTATCCATAGATGGAAAATTTGGATGATATGAGTGATCATGGGAAACTAGTGGTGATTTCTGGAGTATTTTAGTTTCTATTTCCATTTTTTTCTTTTAGGAAGCTTTATAAATTTTTTTTATCTTAGGATGTTTATGTATCTTCTTCTAATTTTTATTTATTTTGGTTGTATGTTTAACCTTGCTGAATTTTTGATTATGAATTTTAGGTTGGATGTTTTATCTCATTTCGACGATGGTTTATTTTATATTTCTAATGAGTGTTAAATCATTCAAAAATAGCCTTCTTGATACCAAGACACTCTTTTCGAGCCCCTGGGGATCAAAAACGTCTTTTACGGTAGTGGTTGGGTGGGTTAGTGCCGGTTGAGATTGAATCCCCAAGGATATTATTTTCAAATGGTATGAGATTCATGGTTTCATAGTAGATACCCATCTTCTTGAGTCACACTCTTGTTATTTGGTGTATTATTATAATATTCAGTTAAGAATGTGATCGAAACTCAGGTGGTTGGTCATGAGTGGGTCTTTGATCACCATCTTCCATGATGGAACTTGCGTTACCATGGGAAGTGGGGTTTGAATTTTGAATTAATTTACTTTTTTTGCTTTACCATTATTTTTGAATTTATATTCATTTTCATGTGTGAGTTTCCTTGGGGGTCGGGTTAGATTTCTTGATGGGTTCATAAAGTGGATTGGTGGCATGCTATTGGGTTTCACTACTTAATAAACTAGACAATATCCAAATTCTTATTCTTGATAATGTTGTTGGTATTATTTTATGACTATCTTACTGACCATCAAACCATGTGGGATAGTAAATCACAATTCCACATTCCATTAGGCTTATTTTTTTGACCGATCATGGGAGATACCTAATAATTACTGATGATTCAAGCTTGGTATTTTGATATACTGATGATTTGGAATGAGAATTTTGGTGTACCTACATTTTGGGATGATCATTTTGAAAATTGGTTTTAGAGAAATGGATGTTTTTATATAATGTTCTTTCTATTTAAGAGGAATCCTTTGGCATTATTTATAAAATAGGTAAATGAATTTGGAACCCCATTGGGTGATTTTGGAAAAGTGATTTTTTCAATTTAATTAAAACGAAGTTGTAAATATTTTTGAAACATTTTAAGGAATATTATTAGAGAAACTCATATGGGTTCATTATTTTGTAATGGAATTATTGGTTTTTAGAATAAATGAGGAATATTTTAGAAGTTCTATAGTCAAATGGTATTTCAAATGAAATTATAAGCATTCTAAATGAAGGTGTGTTTTAAAAGCACAAGGATTTTTATAAAATGAATTTTTATTCCTTTTGTAATTTAGTTACTTTTAAAGAAATTAGATTTTTTCATATGAGTTTCCTTGATTTCTTATGTCATTGGAATTTTTCCCTTTAGATGGGTTGGAGCCATTTAATGTGATTTGGGAAGAAGATCTATTTGGGTCTGTGTTTTCTTTTATATAATGTATGATTCTAGGAAAGGTCTCAGTAATGGTTGATTATTTGATTTTAGGTGCATGTCTTCCATTAATCATGGATATTTATTGAGCTTTTAGTGGAGGGATGAGTTTCTTTATCCCCTTTGGTTGTGTGGTGGATTTTTATCCATATGTTTTTTGGGATACTAATCTAGTATATCCTTGTCTAGTTTTTAGGTGAATTGATAAGGATCAATATCATTGGGTGATCTTTTAGTTGATATTGTTTGAGTGGGGGGGTTCTTTAATTTTTTTAAATATCTTGTTACTTATGACTTGTATGGTTTTTATAATAATGGAGAAATTGTGGTGGGATCCATTATTGTGTTTTTGTTCATTTCTTGGTCGTAGCGTAACCTTGGGGTGTGTTTCGTGTGATTAGGACATGTAGGTAACTAGTTGAGATTGTGCTTGGGTTGGTGTTGGTTTAAATTTGGATAAGTTTACCTTGAGAGGGAAACCCATGAATGAGGTTATAGTTATAACTTTTCTTGGCATGTGATCCTAGTTTATATCAATATAATTTATTTTCTCCACATAAACCTTTTTTATTGTTGTTCTCTTTGGATGTTTTGAGACACGATGGTTTCAGTGACCTATTCTCATGGCCTTCATTTGTTTGGGGTCTAAAAGTGATGTATTTTTTTGGAGACTCAATCTTGTGATTTTGAATATTCTTGGGATTTGGGGAATTATATGTGTTTCTTGGTGGATTCTTTTTTTTGAATATTTCCTTGTTTGTGGATATCCCGAGTTAGTGAAATCTTGGGGTTTCTCATATGGTTTCAAGGAAAATCATTGTTTGATTAGTGATGATATCATTATAGGAATTATCAAATAGTTTATCACCATTTAGATCTATTATAAAGAGTGGTGTAAACCCATTTAGTATCTCTTTCATTATATTTCATTATTGGATACTCCTGGATGATTCCTACACATGGTTATTGTTATTGACTCAGGAATTTTAGCAGGTCTTTTGGGTAATGAATCATGTTTGACATTTTCTGGGTCTTATAAATTTTTCAAATATCATTATTTTTTCATGGTACATTATAGGGGAATCAATTTACATGGTGTGGAGAATTGTGACACCCACATTTTACAATTACCTTTTATTTTATATTATTTTATTTTACTTTTTGGATGTTTTATGTTTTTAAGAAGTTTCATAATAAAACATTGAGAATATAGAATTTTTCCATTTATACATGTTTTTGGGGAAACCATGTGGTTAACTTTACATAGGTTCCTTTCAAGTTTTTTTTTATTTATACATGGTTGGTCTACCCAGGTAACACATTGTTTAGTTTATACCATGTGAGGCCTAGGGGAAACTGTGCAAGTCATCTTCGAGTCTGGAATTGGATCTCAACATAAGAACAATTAAAGGAAACCATATGGTAAGCATGAAAACATGATATCTATTTTAATATAGGGGTTTTACAAGGTTTTTATACTATATGGTCATACTATGTGAGGTTTGTTTGTCTACATAGTGGCTACTGCACACTTGGGACACATTTTGGAAAATAGTCTATCCAAACTATCTGACCTACCCTGATTTCATTAATGGGCGATTTTACCCTCTTACACCTATAAATTTTAAGGTTATGCGAATCGATTTTCTCCCATCCCATTCGTCCTAGAATGATGTGTTCATAGAGGATCCCCTCCTATTCATATTCAATGGTTTTCAAGCATTTTTCCTCTCATTGTTAAGTGGAATTGATGTGGTACACCTCTCTTACTTATCTATTGCTTTTATTTTCTCATACACATTCCCTATATCTCTATTTATATCATGAAAATGAATCCTAAACACAATTTATATTAATATTAGGTTCAAGGAGATTCTAATAATAGTTATTTGGGTTTTTAGGTCTCTTTGCTCAGTTGTGAATTTATAATCATATGTGTTGAGCTTAGGATGGTTCTTCATTAAGTAACTAGGTGTTACTATGGAATTCCATTATAATGAATGTTATTATTATTTTTTTGTTGTTTTTTAATTATTTTTTTTTATTTTAGAATCTTGTTATAAGACATATTCAGATAGAAATTATTTTTAAATGGATTTTGTGCTTGGCATGGTCATGTCTTTTGCTAAGAACTACTGAAAATACCAATCTCGATTCTTTAAAATAAGTGTTTGGAAAAAATTTCTTATATAATTTTATTTTGAGATAAATTTTTTTAGGGTTTTAAATGGTATGAAATTTTTTTAAAATATTTTCATGGACCCTTGTTGCATTCCAAATGTTTTCTAAAATTCCCATATCTTTTATAAAGACATCTAATGTATTTTAAAGGGATTTTTATCACTAGTTTTGTCATTAGAACATATTTTTTTTAGGAGTTTTTTAAATTAAATTTTGTTTAAATTTAATATAATTAATAATATTTAGTAATGTGTTATCTCAATATGGTTTTAAATGCTTTTTAATTGGAAGGGGAAGTTTTGTACAAGGATTCTTGTTAGTTATTGGATTATTTTTAAAATAGTTTGCGTTTACTTCAATATTGATTATATAAAAATGGATGGATTTAGAAGTTGTATATCTAAGTGTGTTTTGATAAAAAAAAATTTATAGGATATCTAAAAAGTGGTTATTAAATGCTTTGAAAGTTTCATCGCTTCCCAAGAGCGTTTATGAATGTTTGATTGGTACTATAATAAAAGTTGTTTTATAAATGCATGATACCCTCATTAAAGACTTATATAACTATTTTTATGGATGATGTGTCTTGATATCACTTATAGTATTTACTATACTTTTTTATCATTATATTCATATTGTTAATGGATTGGAAAATAATGGAGTTGTTTCATGCGAGGTTGTAGGAGGTGAGGTGTGTGTTGTTTTAAAATATTTTATATTTGATACATGCGAATAATTATTTTTTTTCAACTCCATTTAACTTTTCAAAGTTGTATTAGGAATTTGTTAAGTGGCCTATATGTGGGAAAAACCTAGTGTAGATAGTGCATTGCCTAGGGGGTGTTTCCAAACTTCTATGAGATGGTTAGACAAAAAGGAGAAGCAGATCTTGTGAGATGGAAACTTATTTATTTTTCCTATGGCAGTGAAGTATCTTCTAGGAAATTTTTCTCCATATAGTCTGATATAAATAATTGATATGTAGATAAGTTAAATAGTGTTTTCCTAAGTTCCATGTATCATGTTCATGTTTTTATTACTAGATCCGAGGGATAACACCCATGGTGATTGGCCCTTTTCAAGAAACTTTATGGGATTTCATTTCATGATTTTATTTCATTACCATAGTACACTTATTCATTGTAACCGTTATATTATTTTACCCTTGGATTGTGTTTATATGATTCTTGGGTGCCTATGTGTGATTTATATAATAGTTTGAGTGGATTGGGATACATTTAAATTGGTTGTGTTAAAATGGATTGAAAGTCTGTTTTAGAAAAGAAAATGGTTTGGGTATTTTTTCTAAAAGTATTATAATAAATTAGTTTCTTTTAATTTTTTTGAGGAAGGAGTTTTAATGAAAATTTTTGAAAAAGGGAAAGAAGGTGATTTGGTTTGTTTTATGGTTTTAAAGGACCTATTTCCATAACTGAATATTCTTTTTAAAATATTTACCCATTATTATTTTTTTAATTAAAGGGAGTGGTTGTGTGTAAATGTGTTAGTAACATACTATTATAATTGTTTTATAATGTATATGAAAAATACATTTTTTATGTTTAAACATATATTTTATAAACTGTATTACTAATAAGATTTCTATTGTCTTGGTGAGTAGTGAGCAATTGGGATGTTAATCTCACACCTATATAAATATTTTGTAGGATTTTCAAACCTATATCCATTTCATTTCTTCAGTTATAGATCATCCAAGGATGGATAAGTGGGATGAGATGAGTGATAAGGTTTCAGTAGTGGAGAATTTGGGAGATTTTTGAGTTCCATTTTATTTTTTTCAGATGCTCTATTGGACTTTTCCTGGTATTTTTATGTATTTTCTTCTACTTTGTATTTTTTTGTATGTTTAAACTTATTATATGTTTCATTATACTTTTTCGGTTGGTTGATTTATCTATTTATGATATTTCTATATTTTTTTAATGATAATGATGGTTAAATCATCCCCTAAGAGCCTTCTGTATACCCTTGCACAAGTTTCTAGTGCATGGGGATCAGTAATTCCCTTCAGAACAATGGTGGATTGGGTCAGTTGTTGGATGGGATGGAAGCTGTGAATAGATTCATTATAGATAATTTTTTTTTGATTTATGATTACATGTATGGGTCACAGTGAGATATTTAAAAATAATTTGAAGATGTTATTGAATCAAATATATGACTATGAATTTTTTTCTATAATTATTAGATACTTTTTACTTAAATGGAATTGTTTAAAAAGGATTATCAATTTTGAAAGATTTATATTTTTATTCAAGGATAATACATGCTAAACCATATTTTTTCAAAATATAAAGAGATTTAATTTTTATATTGGTAGTTTTTTCCATGCAATTTCTATATTTCATTTTTTGGATAAATATATATATTGTGGAGAAACATGGGAACCTTAATAAAAAAAATCAGAAAGAACATCCAAGACCGAAGAGATACATTATCACCCAACAACCAAACCTTGGTTTGAAGGATAGATCAATTATTTATATAATAACTACCTTATGTCAAGGAACATATTGATCCAAACGGTGTATTTAATTCTATATGATATGATATCCATGATCATCAAGTAATCATCATAGGAGAACAATTAATATTTCAATTTCTAGTAAGTAAAATTAATTATAATTAAAAACAATTCATGGGTGAGTAATTGATCCCTTGGGGTGGTCTCTTCTATTTAACATTACCTGAATCCTTTAGTGACAATAAAATACCCATATATTCATTTCTTGCACACCCTTCTCTTGAATACTTTCTGATTTTTCTGTAAATGGATATTATCATTTCATAGATGATGGATGGGTAAAAGGTGGCCCTATTATCTTTAAATTCTCAGGGATCACTCAAAATCACTATTATTTTTCATAATATAGGAATTATTGTTTATCCTATTATACACAATCTTTTTCCTCATCTAAATTTCTCACTTAAATGGTATTTAGGAGCTTAGAATATTATGAATAGTCCTCATGGAAATTTGTATTATTACTCAAATTTAGTGAGTGACTATCTGATTAAATTAATTCCTTTTTTCTATTTTTTATTCTTAAATGAAAGTAATCTACTTCCTCAAGATCTTAATCATTATCCATTGATGTATTGGAGGTATCCTCTGACAATTTACCAGAACCAATGTGCCCTGCCCATGGATCCAAATTTCAAACAGAAAAAATGAGAGATATATTCTATATTATATACAAATCCTGAGTGATAACATCTTTTGGAAATATAACTTGACCTTGATTCCCATTCTTCTTAGAGAATGCGAATTTCCATCCATTATCTTCATCTCTTTCATATGATGTATATTATAAATGTAGAAACTAATTATAAATTTCAATATTCATGGAAACCTTATTTGTATCATACTGGTTTATAAATCCACACCTTATTCATTAAGCCCTCTTAACTTGAAGAAATATGTTCAAATTTATTCTTTTTTATATTTTGAGTGTTTTTAACCTATATCTATAAATGATCCTCCACTAGTATAATAACTTACTAATCATAATAATTATCATTGAATCTTATATGATTCAGAGAGGAGGATATTATCCCAATATCTATAGGAGAAATTATACCACCCATATTGGACAATAGATTACCAAAAGTAGATTGGATTGGTTTAGATTCAGATCCTATCTTCATAGAAATTACCACTATATTAGTTAAACTTTTTGGAGAAATAAGTATGTTCAGTGATACATGAGAAGGTAACAAAACCCAAACCAATATTATACTATTGACAAATTGATCAAGGATATTCCCCTATAGATAAAATAGTTGATAATACTTAATAATACACTCATATAAATTCTTCTAGATAAACAATTTCCATCCTCAATATTAAACCATATGACAATTAGGAGAGCTTGATATTGAATTAATGAAACACATAATATAGCCTGAACAAGGTGATTTACATTTATAATCCACTAATCACATAATTAAAATTTATCAATATAATTACCAAAATACTTAAGACTAGTGACATTATGAAAATGGATCATGAGGATAAGGAGAAAAATCTGTAATATTACTGATGGCCAATTATTCATTACGTGAATCACAAGCATACAATGCATAAAATGGTATAAAAAATACTAATAAACATGTATGATATGATACCATGAACCAAAATTTCATCTTTATCCACACATCTAATATAAAGTGAACATGGGTCAAGAACTCCCAACATGACACTATTCTTCATACCCCATTTGAGGATCATTTATTGATCTAAAAAATAATTTTATAGATCATGTTTTCTGAATCATGAAACTAAAAATGAAATCGAGGTAATCCACCATTAAAATGTTTTGAATAAATATATATATACCCCAAATAATCCATTATCCAACCATGAAACCTAAGGTTATGAATCAATTGTTGGGATAAAGGGTAGAGATCTAACATGTATGGAGGGGGGATGTCCATCCCTATAGAAAAACTCCTCTTAAGAAATTGGACCGTCTCCTAAGCCATGATAGGGGACTCTAGTACTAATATCATGATTAAGAAACCCTATCCATCATTAATATCAATATTTTCTAGATAACCATAATATTCTGAGTTTTTTTGTATCTTAATTTGATGTTTGGGTTATCATAAAGGAAGACATCAATATGGTCTACGTATTCTCAAATGAAGGATGGAAATAGATATGGTTTTGGTATATTTTCAAATTAAAAATTATTTTCAAGTGAGTTGGTTTTCATAATTTCATTAAAAATTAACTTTGAATAATTCTGTATTATTTGAGGGATAAATATTTATTTGGCTGTTGGAATTTTTCCCAAATGATTTTTCTGGGATTGTAATTAAATTTTAATTTGAAATGGGTATCTCGGTTTCTAATTGTCTAGGTGTGTGTGTAATGTTGTTTTATATTTATTCTTATTAAAAAACATATGGTTCTAAATTATTATCTTTTTTGGTTGATAATTTTCATATAATTTCTCATTTTAAATTGTTTTTATAAAATTTAAAATATTAATTATGGTTTTATGAGGATGGTTTTCTGATGATTTATATTTTTTGGATGTGTTTTTATTTTTTGGTGATTTTAATTTTATTTGATAACATTTTCTTGTTGTGGAATGTTGGATAGGTGATTTTTTATACTTATATTTTTTTTTGATTTAGTATTATAGAATATAAAAGGGTATGGATTGGTTTGAACACCATATAGTTTGAGAAAATATAATTCATGTTTGAACCATATATAATATGACTAAATAGGTATATTGAAAAGCGTTTTGGAAATTTTTTGGTGTGAATATTTAAAATGGAATATTGAGTTCTCAAATTGACTTTGAGTGTATATAATTTATGACATTTTGAAAAGAAATGAGAAATGAAATGTGTAGATATCATTAAACCATGTATCTAATTTTAATAAAATCATAAATATCTGTTTTTTGGTCTAATATATATTGGGAATGTTTGGGATCATAATTAATGAAATTTGGAAAAAAACAAGAAAAAACATTATGTTATAGAAATAAAGAACATGTTGCTTGGTTAGTAAGAAAGATTTCCCTAACTATGCATGATTATTTTTTATATCTAATGGCTATAAAATGTTTTTCACATGGTTTTCTAAACCATGCATGCTAACCATACATTGTAAAAATTAAACTATTTTGACCCCTAATCCTCCACTAAATCATATTTATGATCTGTGAACCAAGAATATGTTTTAAGGGACGTTTTAAATAATATATCAACTTGAAATGTCTATAATTTTTTTAAGTGTATATTTGAGAACCACAAGATTTATAATTGAATCATGTGTTGAGATATATGATGATTATTATAGGGGTATCCCATATCATTTTTATCCAAAATCATGGTAGACGACCACCAAAAATAAGTTTTAAGTTAGAGTATGGAATTCCTCATTCTCAATTAAAATTTTACTAAAATAAAATACGAACCATATTTTTTTTATTATTTATGTGTTTTTTATTTGTATTTTTATATACTATTTTGGGTTTATAAGTGGGATAAATATTTTCAATGTGTTTATTTTATAAAAAAGTCAGTTTTTGAAAATTACTTGTGTATGTTAAAAGAAAAGAGGTTTCAATTTTATGATTTGGTGACTATTGAGATTAGATTATTGGTAATTAATGGATCCATTTGGTGGATTTGTTACTTATATGGTATTTTATTATGGTTTGTAGTACCCAAATAATATATGGTGTTCCATTATATGGATAAATGTTTTCATATTTTTGGTTAATTTGATAATTTGTATAGTGGGGACAACCCACAAGAAAATAAAGTCAAGAAAAAGTATATATATTTTTAAAATGATTTACAAAAAGGGAATTCATCATTTTTTGGTATAAATAATTTAAAAATTTAAGATTCACTCACATTTAAAACTAAACTATGTTTTTTAATTACAAAAATTAGGGAAGGGATTTTTCAGGTTGTAAATAATTATGCTGGGGAGAATTATTACACTCCCACTTTTACTTTTATTATATTTTATTTTGTATTTGAGTGATATGGTATAAATTTTAATATTTTTAAAATTTTATTGAGAAACATGATTAGATTAATGGTCTTGGAGATAATGTATAATAACCATGTGGGGTGTTTTTCCTAGGCAGTGGCTCCACAATGTTAGGAACATGATTAACCTAACCATGTGTGTTAACCATTCCTCTCATTAATTTTTTTATGTAACATTATTTTTCAAATAATAATTTACTAAGACCCTTTGTAATTAGTACAATGATTTTTAATATTTAACATTTATTTTTACCATAATATTTATGGTTTTTTATTATCAGTTTTTTATTTTTTATTTGATAAAATATATATGTGAATTCCATATTTTGTATATTTTTGTTATTATAATAAATGGGTATGAAGTAAGGGTGTTTTTGTTTACCTATTAAAAAATATGGCTGTTTTTTTAATGAGTGATTTGAGTGTAGATTTATTAATATGAATAATTAGATGATTATAGAAATATAATATTGATATAACCATAGTATCATAAACAACAACAACAACAAAAAATTACAAAAATGACAATAATAATAATAATATAGATGTTTTATATATAATAAGAGGGAGTGATCCCCTATCATTATCATTTGGTTTGAGAAAAACACAGGGAAGGGAAGAGGGACCTCCTCCTAAATTCTCTCCTACTCCTCTTGGTATGGATCCCATAGAGATCATAGGTTGTTTCATCCTTTTATCTTTCACTTCCCTTATTTTATTTTCTCTATCTCACGACTTCCCATATTCTTGGGCAATACCATGGACGAATTAGGGATTTTTACATGAAAATTAAAATACCATAATTTCAAGGGGATTATGGTGTCAAAGGGATTTTATCCTCTTGTTTAATATGAATATAACCTCAGTTTCTATAAGCATTAAAATTAAATCACTTCTAAGAATATGATTCTATACATTACCCTTTATTGAGTAATCCACATGGGATTATATTATTTTAATGAATTTATTAATTTAAAAATGATTATATATACTATATAAAATTGAACTATGTAATTTTTATTTTTTTTCCATATTGTCTTCATATTATTCAATGGTTTTTTTGTGTATTCCATGTTTAAAATTTTCTCTTGCATTTTCATGCCTTCTAAGCATCTGATGAAATTTCTATCATATTTTTATTGATAAATGATTAATTTTATTTTACTAAGATGACATACAATTATAAATAATGGAATAATATTATTATTTAAATAATATTTTCAATAAAAGGCCCATTTTTATTGAAATAAAGAGGTTTTTAGTGAATAAAAGGAGGGTTACCATAGAACATTGTATTTTTTTATAAAAAAACTTGTATTTGGGACATGAAAGTTGCATAAAAAGTATTTTTTTGGTTAATTATGATTTCAAAGAAAATATAATTTACTTATATGGTGTATTTATAAATATTTAGAATAATAAATTAGTGTATAACTTATTGAATAAATATTTCTCTTATTAAAGTATTCTTACGTTCTTATACCCGAAATATTAATCATTCTGGAACGTGATTATGGAATCAATTTTTACCATTGATAGGTGATGTATGTTAATGAAAAAAATCTGAACATTTTTTTAACTATAAATTGACATACCTAGGTCATCTAATTTATATAATAATTTATGGGAATGCATTGAGTTTTTAGATGTGATTATAGGACAAGTATCATGCTAGGATTATGGGGATGCAACACACCAAAAATTCTAAAAGAAAAAAATTTTAGTCGATAACATGTATGACAGAAAACACCAATCATAAAAATGAATATAAATTCCCAAGGTTTTATGATATATTTAATATTTTAAATAAGTTTAATCTATTCTATCGCTTGAAATACACACAATAATGAGTTATCTTGTGTTAAATCATCATCAAAGTAGGATATTTTATAAATCATAGGGGGATACAGACAACAGAGGACAAATTCAAGGCTTTCTAATGTAATGAAGACCCATGGAATCATCCTTAACAAAATTAACACACTCATGGGGTAGTGAAACCATATTATAATGAATGATACATGGATTACTCTGATTCCATTTTGAGGCAATGTTATCTACAACAATGTTTAATTTTCTCCATGTCTACTCTTTGTTTGCATGACCAATAAAACTTTTAAATTTTAGGATAATGTAAATAATATATAAGGGTGTCACACATTCCTTGGAAGGAGTTGAATATAACTGAGGAGTCCATTCCAATATCTATGAGAGGCATATTATTAGGGAGACAAATCACCAACCCATTAAGAAAATACTTATGTTTCAAAATAATAGAGTCACATTGTCCATAAAAACCATTAAAAGAAATAACCACTAAACCACAGGAGTCACAGATAATGCCCCCACCTCTCATGATGCCATGATTGAAGGAGCCTCCAGTTTTGATCTTAAGTCCATTACACGATGGGATCCATCGGACCAATTGGCCTAGTGAATACCCATCTTGAGAAAAGGTACACATATCCTACCATTCTTGACCATTATCATGGAATGTGAATTTTCCCAGCCTTTCAGAAGAACCCCGTATCCATTGAAATACATTGTACCTAAGTGTGAATTTACAAACAAGAGATTTTATGTCCATACACCCTAGATTTATCTCTAGTATTTTAGATTGTCTAAAAATCAGTGGAAATAAATGTGGTCACCTCCTTCCTCTCCAAGTAACTACCTTCCATAACATAAAACCATGAAAGGCAGAGTACCTCACCATAACCAATCTAAATATCAATGAAAATAAGGTTCTTAAGGCTATTCTAGACCATCCTTTCTCAATATCATGAAAAAATGTTTTTAACAGATTCCTCAGAGATACAACAACAAAATCATTTGGACACCATACTGATACCTTTTCATTTAATAACGTCATCGGTTGGAAGAACATAGTTCCATATACACCACACAAGAAAATTATACTTGATCATAATTTCTTTTCACCGAAGTATCTTTTCCAATCCCACAGCTGGATTAACTTGTGTTACATTCAATTGAATGTCTCTTTGATAACATTCACTACATGGAATACCAGGTTTTACCAAACATTAATATACTATAAATATTATTATTTAATATGACAGTTATATCCTATATGTTAAATTCATGGTTATTAGTAGTATTAACTGACTTATGATTTTTTTTTAAAATCATTAGTTATCAATTAATTATAAACTAAAATAGAAACCAATTGAATATAAAGAAAATGTTTTTATAAAGAACTATTTTTATGCACCCAAAGAGAATTTGTCATAATGAATTAAAATAATTACTATTTATCAATGAATATAAATTAAATTTATAAATTATATATTTAATAAAATTATTTTATATTAATTTAATAGTTATAATAGTCATAAGATAACAATAAATCCAATTTTACGCATAAAAAGCCATATTTTTCTAAAGGTAGTTTTGTCACCTTTTAATAGAGAACTTATTTTAAACCTACATTTTCACATTTTTAAAAACTATATCTGAAAAACTAAACTTCATTATTGAAATCAAAATTTCAAAATTATCTTAGGGTGTATTTTTTAAATTTTTCTGAGAAGTTTCATTTTTTGATTAATAATGAAAAATACAAAATTTTAATTGAAAACTGAATTTTCATCTAAATAATTTATTTTTTTAAATTATATTTTGAATTTATTTAAAAATTAATATGGATCAATTAATAAACTATTAATCCAAATTTTTTATTTTAGTTATTTTCATATTAAATTTAGATATAAAAATGTAGTAATCTTTTGAACATTTTAACTTTATAAACCTGCTTTATCGTCGCATATATGGGATTAATATTATATTAATTTATTCTAATTATATGATTTGAATTTGAAAAAATGGATTATATATTTTGGATTGGAATTACTTATAATGTCTATTAGGTTTAACTTTATTTCTTTACCAATGATATAAGTGAAAGTAATTTAAATTAATTACAATGATTAAGGTGAGAATGAGTTTACTTAGTGGTTAAACATTAATTTTAAGGGGCCAAATGACCTAGAAACTTTCCCAAAACCATTTTAATGAAAATTTTCAACCATAAACCATATTATTCTGAATAATGGTTCATTATTTGAGGAAAATTATATAAGGGAGACCTTCCAATAATGTTTCTCTTTTGGTATTTATAAGAATTTAACTCCTCCCATACTATAAATGTCACTAACCCCATAAATTATTCACAACTATCAAGCCATTTGGCTAAAAAACTAGATAAAATCAATTTCCATCTTACATCCCATAATCGTAAAAGAAAACATTCAAAAAAATCAAAGCATGGAAGTTCTTTACTACAAACCAAACGGAATTACCCAAAGAAGAGGTAAAGTTATCAAACAAGCACTTTTGTTTTATTTCCCTCTACACCCATAAAATAATTTTTTTATTATTCTTATATAACAACTTCAGTTCCTCCAATATAATAATATTTTGTTATGTTAAGGCTACTGTAACACCTCAGGTTTTTGCGAAATATTTTTTAATCTGTTTGATATTTTTTATTTCATGCAATAATAAATATAGTTTTTTTATATTAATGTACTATGTTTTATTGATTAAAATATAAAAAAGACATATATTATCCCACGCTATATGAAACTCAAACTTGTCTTGCATTACACGCAATACCAAGTTTTTATGAAACAACGTTTTATTATTATAATTATTTAAATAAGATAGTTATAACATAGCGGTTAAACATATTAATATGAATAGAAATAGAAAATTGTTAAATATTATTTATAATGGTTTTATTTATGTAAAACAAATTGACAATAAAACATGTAATATTGGTAAAGTCTTTATATGTTTGAATATACATTTTTCTCAAATGAACAACTTTATGTATCCTTTAGTGAATGATAATAAAATTAATCTTATACACTATTATATATTTATTTTGATAAAATAAAATTCATTTTTGAATTCATAATTTTAAAATTATCTTTGGTTTAATTTTTTAGATATTTTTGAGAATCTTTATTTTTGGATGAATAATGAGAAATGCTGAATTTTAATTCAAAACTTATTTTTCATATAATTTATTTACATTGTAAAATTTAAGTTTAATTTAGTTCGAATGTATAATTAAATAAAAT
Organism: Viscum album; assembly: GCA_963277665.1. Lineage (NCBI taxonomy): Eukaryota > Viridiplantae > Streptophyta > Magnoliopsida > Santalales > Viscaceae > Viscum > Viscum album. The sequence continues at coordinate 1,585,580,889 of OY728129.1, forward strand.
ATACATCCATTAATCCAATATATGTAATTATAACCAATTTCACATTGAAATTGGATATAAAAACATAGGAAACATTTGATCTTTTTTACTTAAAAACTCACACTGTCAACCCATCGGCAGGAATAATTTTAAATTAATTTCTACTAATTTTGTGTTTTTAATTTGTAAAAATGGTTTCCATATTTGTATTCAGAATCATTTATAATTTATAATAATGTAAACTTAGTTTTCAACAACAAATATTAGTGGAAGTGATTAAAATTAATTACAATGATTGAGAGAAAAATTATCTTAACAAAGGACTAAACCTAAAACATAAGACCCAAAACAACCTAGAAAATTTTCCAAAAGGAATTTTATGGAAATAATTAGACCCTATCCTACCATGGATATAATTTGGATAATTATTAGAAGTAATTTCCTTGGTAAAAACATGGGTTGAATTCGCATTCCAAAAAATTTACAAGAATGCCACTCCTCCTCCACTATAAAAAGGTACTCACACCTACCACTTCTTCAAACTTATCAAGACAATATTGATAAAACAATATATACCCAAATATATCTTAAAAATACCTAAAATAAATCTATAATCCTCACCATGGTAGGAAATAAATCCATGTAAGCCTTTTTGTGCACACCAAAAGGACTTACCCGAATAAGAGGTAACATCCATCCTCAAGATCTTTAGATTTATTTTAATATTCCACCACCAAAATTATTTTTTCCCATAGTTATAAAATAAAACCATTATTCTCAATTTACTGAGATTTTTTTATTCTATGTGTTCAACATAAAATTACACACAATTCCATCTAATGGGCAACAAACTTTCAATTCGTGTATAGAAAACTACCGCCTCGGGAAACGTTGATAGTTTGTTTTTAAATTACCACTTTTCATTGTTTCAATTTATATTGGAAAATATGTTTAAATATGATATATGAAATATTTATAATGGCTTTATGAATCTATAATTTTTATATAGAACATACCTTTATGTTTTACTATTTGTGTAACTATGATAAGTTTGTTTGTGGAAGTGCAGACTACTCTCTTCTCAAAGCGATATAATTTTTTCACAATTTTCATGGGATGTATTAATGATTTATTTACTAAATCCAAAAATTATCATTAAATTATATATTTTATATATATATTTTAATTAATTTCTTTATTTAAATATGATAATAAAATAGAAGCATCCTTCATTCATATACACAACCTACCATCTCAATGAATGGTGTATTTCATATAATATTTATTTCTTATATAGATTATTATAAATAAAAATTTAATGAATATATATGATATTTATACCATTTTTTAAATTCTGGAAATAATTTTATCATGATCTAATTAAGAGGATCAAGAATAATTAGTCAAAAACATGTATGAAAAATAAAGCGAATATTAACCAAAATATAACATTAACATAAAGTTGTTAATAAAAAAGTAATAGAAATTAATAACCGAATAATATTTGTGATTAGATATATTAATATTTTTGTTTAGTATATTTATAATAAAATTATATTTTTTATACATGAATTTTCAATGTGTGCATATAAAGTCAATAATTAAGGTAAGGGGATTTCATATGGATTTTTGTTTCATGGGATTCATGAATTATTCACCACTTATTTTTCTTGTATGATGTGTATAATGACCATATATGTATTATATGATTATTATAATTAAATTTATAAGTATTTAAATAAATATTTTTTTTATTTTTCTATCATGGGGTTAGTGTTTAAAAAGTTATAAAATTGGTAAAGAAATTCTGTCTCAATTTTCCTTCTTTGAGACACATGGCATGTTATACACCTATATTTTTCTATAAGGTGTATACAATACCTTTGATAAGTTAAATCATGAATCTTATTATTTTAATGATATTTTAAGATTCATTTAATTTCATTTTCTTATATGGGGAGTACAATTTATTGTTACATGTGGTAAGAGTTTATTGAGATAATCTCATCATTTATCAGCATTGTTTATGACTATGATTCCATTCATGAAATTTTATGATAAATATCTCAAGAGAGATCATTAATTTTCATATAAAATGTATATTAATTATATATTCATGTACTGGTACAATTTTTACTATATTTGGTACATACGGTGATTAAGAATATGTTTTTATGTAATTCCTACTTAACCTATCTCTTCAGTCAGAAATCTATATTCCTTCAAAACCATGTTTTCAAAAATGTTTCCAAAAAAAATCTACCACTATCATATGATCATTAAAAGAATTTTTTAACCATGTTTTATCTTTTAAATATAATGGTTTTATGAAAATTAATCTTCTTATCATTTTTTGGTTGATGAAATTTTCAAAACATTTTACAGTTAAAAAGGAATTTCAGGCATGTACAGATTTACCCACTATCATGACCTTAATTCCCTTGAAGCTTCTGTTACAAGACCAAAGATTTTTTTTATTTAAAATAAAAGTGTTTGCTAATATTCTATAAATTCTTTATTATAAGTCGATTTGAAAATAAAAAGGTTTTTAGAAATGTTTTATGTTTAAAAAATTCTTTTAATGATTTTCAAAACCTCTATTATATGTTTTCAAAAACGTTTTTTTAAAAGAAAATGATTTCAATGATCTCAAATATTCGTTATTAGATTTCAAATTGTTTTTATGGAAAATAGTTTTCACAATGTTGTTATGATTCTTATATATTATTTCATGTAATTGTTTTTTCAAAATGTATTCAAGCTTATTTTATATTTTTTCATGGAAAAAGGTTTTCAAAATGATTTCAAGCCTTATTTATACATTTTCAAAGTATTTTCAAAGAAAATGGATTTAAAAAGGTTTTATGTTTTAAAAATACATTTTCAAATAAGAAATGGTATCTTTATCGATATTTCTTTTAAATGGATATACCAACATTATTTTTCTTAAGATGACATTTATTGATGTTACCCATGACTTTATAGGAAATAATCTAAAGGTTATATCCATATTATTTCTCTGAATGGTTTTTGTTATGATGGAATGACATTTCTGAAAACCAATTTATATTTTATGGGATACATTTTTATGAAACCATTTACTCTTCCATGGGTTATATGTTCATTAAACCCATTACTCTTCCATAATTTATATACTTATGAAACACGTTTCTCTTCATTGAGTTATACCATGATAAATGCTTATGAAACCCTCTACATTTCATGGGTTTTTCTAGGATAAAATGATTATGAAACCTATATAGTTTCCATAGGTCATGATATGAGTAAATATTTATGATTCCCATTTCGTTTCATGTATTATGATATTATCAATTTTTATGGGTTTTGATGTGATTCATGTTTTATTATCTTGTGGCATATATATATAGGAGTTATTATGTGATGGATGAGACCTATATCTCCCTCTAATTCATTGGGTAAAAATGGATGAATCATGAGTATAAATGTTATGAATGAACCTGATTACATTGTCTAATTGTTATGTATGGACCTCTTTTCATGTCTATAAGTTTATGCGTGAACCTGATTACATGTTCACAATGTTATGAATGAACTTTATTATATGTTTACAATGTTATGTGTAAACCTGATTACATGTCTAAAATGTTATTCACGGACCTGGTTTTATGTCTATAAGTTATGTATGAACATGATTACATTTTCATAATGTTATGAGTGTACTTGGTTGCATTTCTATAAGTCTATAAAAGGGCATGATTTTTTGTCCTTAACATAAAGAGTTAACCTGTTTCTACTTATAAATGTTCATGATGTTATATGTTGATGTGTATTCAACAATTACATATCATATTAATATATTATGATTCTACATATTATGTTCTGGAATATCATAAGATTCATGTCTTTTGAACTGCTAATATTTATCCCATGATTCATGTCTATGATCTTTGATATGTAGGGTATGATCTTTTAATGTTTCAGTCATGTTTTTATATCCTTATGTTCATGTTATGCTTACATATTTACTTTATTTAAATTTATGAGAATTCAAGTTCACTCATTTATTATGATTCATTTCCTGAGGTTATGATGAAAGGTTTTTAGGCAGAATTACTAAACAAGATGATCTTTGTGGGTCACATTGAAGATCCTTCACTGATTTAGAATATTTTTCCTCCATATTTCCAAAGGCACTAAACTAATACGGTCATTGGTCATATGTTAATTTAATGTACTATGTATTTATAAAAAATGTAATGTATATGTAAATTAATATTGGGTTGTTATAGGTACTTCCTATAACTTCACACACTTCCATAAATTGTGATATGCAATCATCATTCACGTGTATGGAGGACTACTGCATCACGAACTGATGTTCCTTGTTCTAACAATAATACAATTAAAGGTTAGTAATAATGATGTATTTATAGTTTATATATGTTATATATGATATTTATAATGTTTCTATGATTCTATAATTATTATAAAATACATAAATTCATGATTTCATTTTTTTGGGAATACGATCATGTCGTTCATGAGTACGATGGACTACCTCCTCACAAAGCGATGTGATTCATTCACACATTACATGGAATATATTAAAGATGTTATCAATAAAAATATGAGATATATATAACATAAATATGATACTTAGATGATAATATATATATATATATATATCATTTACAATAATTTCTTTGAATATGATAAAATAATTGAAACATCGTTCATGTGTACATACGACCTATGATCTCTAGGAACAATGTATTTCATTTCCTATAATTTTTTATGTAAATATCTAAATACATATATAATGAATATATATTATATATAAATCATGGTTTAAATTAATGAGATGATGAAATCATCATCTCAGTAAGAAGAACAAAAAATAACAGTTCAAAACATACTTGAAAAACATTGCAATTAACACCTGAAACAACAAAAATAGTAAACAATTATTATAAAAAAGGTTCTAAGATGTTTTAAAAGGATCATATATGATATTATATATATTAATATGGTTTTTTATACTTTAATAACATTTTTAAAACCATTATATTTTATTTTATATATAATTTAACCAAAAATGAGCGTAATGTAATGTATTTTATTTCAATTTAATTTCATTGAGGCATATTGTATTATTATGCACAAAATTTATTTTTTATAATGTATATGAATTACATTGAAATGTAATATCATGAAAAATTTATTATTCATGGTATTTTAAGTTTCAATTTGAATTGTTCATATAAGGGGGTTTGAATTAAAATTTACCTAGTGGTAAAGAAGTTAAATAACTCAAATTGTCTTCATTGGGTTATATTACTTCCTTGTAGTCGTTAGTATTATAATATTATGTGTGTAATGACCTTTTAATATCTATTTTTTGTATTTACACTCTGTTATTTGGATTTATATTTTATACAAATAATTGATTCATTTGTTTATTCTCACTTCAACATTATGATCATTTAAAGGGTTTACTTTACAAAATCATTTTATTCGGGATTATTTATACATGAATTTCAATTGAAAGAAATTATTTAATAAACATTTAATAAAAAATTTAAATTTATTATCCTATGGTAATTCATGATTATTTTCATTCAATTGTAACATTTATAAACTCATTATTACTTAAAATGAATTATAAATTGTTTTTAATAAAACTCAACTTCATTTCTCTCTTCTGTTGAAAATATGTTTTCTTCAAAAACAGTTTCTTCTTAAAAACTTTTTCCAATTTTTTACCTTTTCAAAATTATTTATCAAATTAATTTTTACCCTTTAATTTTTTATGTTTTCAAATGTGATTTTCAAAGAAATTGTTTCTCAATATGTAAAAAAATGATATTTTCTTTAGGAATGTTTTTAACGATCATTTTCATTTCATCAAATAAAACAATACTTATTCTTATTCCAATTGGTATAAATAATATTTATACCATTTTTATTATTCCACCAGATGGAATATGACTATCTTGACCAAGGATAGTTTTGACGTTCACTTCCTTAAATCATTTCTATAGTCATAGACTTCCCCTATAGTTATACAATTTCTAGTGACCATTGAAAAATAAATTTCCTATAAATATCCACATTATTTATCATGGAAATAATTGTTTCCTAAATAATATACCATTTATACATACAATTTTTATAATTTTTTTAACTAAGTAAATATTGGTAAATATTCATTATTTTATGAATAAGGATATTTTATAAGGAACATTGTTCAAGAATTAAATAAATTATTTGATATATAAGGAATTATTTGGATAGGTAGTATATAGGTTGGGTACCATTTAAAATAACCATGTTGATGCATAAATTTTTTCATGGGATGGAATTGATTGGGAGCAATCCCTTCGAATTTTTTTCAAAGTAGTTTTAAACTGTTTGGAGGATAAATCTTGAAAATAGTTTCTTATAAAAGTTCTTAAGACAAATAGGTTGGGTTTTTACCCACAAAAATAAGATATATTGAGGATATATCTTGATTGTATATATATTGAGGCTATATCTTGATAGTTCAAACATCCAATATTATGAATTCTATCTTTATTTTTATTCCATTTGATTATTTTATTAGTTTGAATATCTGCAGTCAAGTTTCCAGATCAAGTGATTACTTCTATGGACTTATTTGATCATCTTTTATTCTTTCCATGTTTATTATAGCCTTCCTAGTTATTTAAGGGAACGTGTGCTTAGTAACTTATATTTCCATGTTGATAATGTTCATTGATTCATTTTTTCCTCCGTTGTACTTATCCCTTACTGAGAATTTGAGAGAAACCATATGTTGTTTCCTTTCCCATGGATTCCATGAAGTGTACTAAAAATGATATGAAATGATATACTTGTTTTAATAAGGTTATTATAAAAAAATCATGTTGTAGTTTTTTATTCATTTGTAATACAAGACTCATGTATGTATCTACTTTACCAAGAATACTAAACTTTAGGGTCCTTTAAGATATTATTTTATTTTATCTATGAAAATTTAATGGTAGCAGACCGCAGTTCTGGGCTGTTTCGGTTAGGTTCACTATAGTTGGTATCAGATAACGTTTTGTAGAAACCTTGGAAACTAGATTTAGGAAAAAATATACTGGAAAACAAAAACCTATGATAGAATTTTGGGATAACTATAGAAGAACATTATAATGTTTTGGTAAGGTAGTGATTATGTGGTATTTAAAAGTAATACTTCCCTATCTAGATTGTATCATGGGTTTATGAGTTTAATATTGAAGATAATATTGAATACATAAAAAACCCTTATAGGTTTTATGTAATGTGAGTATACCAAGATTAATTAAATTTTGGAGAAATGTATTTAAAGTATAAGTTTTAGTGGAATCTTTATTTGAAGAATAATGACTTTACATTTTATAAACATTTGTTTAAAGGTATTGATAACCATTATGGTTAATGTGATCATTAATAGAATTTTAATAATAGTCTAATAATATTATTATACTTTGTAAAAAATAGGCTGCATTGAAAACCCAAATAAATAGGTTATTTACAGATTAATTTTATTTCAATCAATTCCATCATAATTTTTGGAAACATTATAGGAATTATATTAATTTTTATTATAAAAATGAAAACTAGTATGCAGGGTGAAAACACATTGTATTCAGTGAGGCCAGGGGGGGGATCTTGAACCTATGATCGATGGATGATAAGGGTTTCACGCCTACCACTAGCCTACATGATATCCCAATTAATAAGTTATTATTTTTACTTAAACAAATTAATGAATAAATATTAATGATGAACTAGTAGTATTAACTATAATATCCTGATACTTTATTTTATATTTAGTATTTTGGACAAATTAAATATATTATATATCTTGTGTTGTACACAATACCGAGTTAGATTGTGTTACGCGCAATCGCGTGTCTCTTCGATAGCCTGTGCTATATGCAATACCAGGTTTTATATAACAATAACAACTGATTAATATTATTATTTAATATGATATTTATCTAAAAGCCATTAATTTTGAGGTAAAAAATATTATAAACTAACTTATTAAAATATAACTGATTTTATTGGTTACCCATTAATTAGAAATGAAAATAAAAACCAATTGAATACAAAAAAAATGTTTTTATAAAAATGATTCTTTATTCTTCCTAAATAAATTTATCTAAATAAATTAAATTCATTACTAATATTGAATGAATATAAATGACAATTATACATTATATATTCTATTAAATGATTTTACATTAATAAAAAATATTTTATTATCTCAAGATAAGAACAAATCCAATTTTACGTATAAAAAGATATATTGTTCTAAATGTAGTTTTCCAACTTTTAATGGAGGGATTGGTTCAAAAATAATATTTGAAACCTTTATAAATTATATTCTAAAATATTAAATTTATTTTTAAATTATAATTCCAAAATTATCTTCTGGATTTTTTTTCAAATTTTTATGAGATGTTTCATTTTTGTTGAATAGTGAAAATACCGAATTTTAATTGAAAACTTACTTGTCATTTAAATAAATTATAATTTTAAATTATATTTTAAAGTTTTTTTAAAGTTAAATTAGATAAATTATATATTTATTAATACAATTTTTCTCATAGGAATCATTTATATAATCAATTTAGACATAAAAACATAGTAAACCTATAAACATTTTTACATTAAAAACATATTTTCACCTCACATATGTGTGATTAATTTTAAATTAATATCTACTACATATTTGAATTGGATTTAAAATAATTTAATATATATTTCTAATCATAATAATTTATAATTTATAGTAATATTAACTTAGTTTTTGACCAAAAAATATTAATGAAATCAATTAAAATTAATTACAGCAATTAATGTGAATATGAGTTTACTTAGTGGTTAAACTTTAATCTAAAGGGGCCAAATGACCTGGAAACTTGTCTAAAACCAATTATCTAGAAATATTTTGACCATTTCACCTATTTTCTCTATATGTTTTTTGTTATTTTAAGAAAACTATGCAACGTATACCTCCCAATACTTTATACCTTTTGGTTTTTACAAGAATTCCGCCCTCCCCCTTTATTAATGGGAACTCACCCCCTCATTTAATCACACCAGTAAAGAAATTTGGATCAACAAAACCCTAGAAAAATCAATTCAATAATTCCATCCCATCATCCAAAAAGCCTCATTTTGGACAGAAATCTAACCATGGAATTCCTTTCGTGTAATCTAAATAAGTTACCCGAAGAAGATGTAATGTTCTTCAAAGGGAACTTTTAATTTATTTATTTCTAAACACACAAAATTATTTGTGTATATTTTATATATAATAAACTCAATATATATAATATTATTATATGTTATTATGTTATTTTTTACCTAAAACTATAAAAAATTCCACCAAATGGGATACACAATCATTATTCGTGTGTACGGTGGACTACCACCTTATGAATTGATGCCATATGTTCATCCATTAAAACATTTAAATTTTTGGAATAATGATGTACTTATAGATTATATATGGTATATATGATACTTATATTGTAACTATTCTTATTCAATTATTATATAACACATAAGGTCATGCTTTCTGTTTTGTTGGAATACGATAACATTGTTTATTTGTACAATGGATTACCGCCTCACGAAGCAATGCGATTCATTCACATGATAAATGGAATATATAATGTAAGGTTTTAATAAAAATATGTGATATATATAATAGAAATATGATACCATAATTTAAATATAAATATATATAATTTACATTTATTCCTTTTAATATGATCATAAAATGGAAACAACATTGATGCATACATATGACCTATTATCTCCATGAATGGGGTATTTTATTTCTATCCAAAAAAAATTATGGATAACTAAAATTCAAAATATAATGAACATATATGATATTTAAATCATATATTAAATTATTTATATGATTAAAAAATTATATATGTAAGTGGAAAAAATGTAACAAGTCAAAATGTACTAAAAAAACAAGACAATTAACACCCAAAACGATGAAAATAATAAAATATTTTTAACAAACAGGTGGTAAGATGTTATAAAAGGATCATATATGACATTATAGATATTAATATGTTTCTTTTATAATTTTATGACATTATTAAAACCATTATAATAGAGGATAAAGATTGTTTAACCAAAAGAGAGCGTAAGGTAATGGATTTCCTCTCAATTTCATTATCATAAGGAATATTGTATTATTATGAAACTAATTTTTTTTATATGGTGTATATAATAATCCTTTACATGTAATATCACTAATAATTCATTCTTAATAGTACTTTAATTATTTCATCTAATCGTATTTCAATTAAAAGTTACCAAGTGGTAAATAAATTTCATAACTCAATTACACTTCATTGGGTTTTATTAATTTTTCATTGTAATTAATATTCTATGATTATGTCTGTATTTAATTTTGAATTTATATATATGTATTTTAGATTGTTATATATGGATTTATAGATGATACAAATAATTGATTCATTGATTTATTCTCACTTTAATGTTATGATCATTACAAGGGTTTACTTCATAATCTCATTTTATTCAATACTGTTTACACTTGAGTTTCCATTGAAGGAAATTATTAGATAATTTTTGAATAAATCATTAAATTATCTTATAATATATTAACTAATTATTATTTTTAATTAATTTTACAAATTTTATGATCTTTGGTATTTAAAATGTTTTATAAAATGTGTTTAAGAAATCCCAACTTCATTTCGTTGTTCGTTCGAAAATATGTTTTCTTCCAAACCCATTTATTTTAAACATGCTTTGAAATTTTTTAACCTTTTAAAAATTATTTATCAAAAAAATCACCATTTTTTTTTTGTGTTTTTAAAGTTTTTTTAAAAGTTTTTTTTGAAAATGTTTTTTCAAACCAAAATATGATAGTTTTCTCAAGATCGTTTTTAAACATATTTCTCATTACATCAAAAAAACCACCCATTTCTACTTTAATGGGTATAATTCATATTAATAAAATCCATATTATTACTCTATATTGATTAGGATTATTTTGAAGAAGGATAACATTTCTATTCAATTCCTTGAATTATTTTCTAGTCATTAACTTCCCCTTGAGTTATTTACTTTAAAGTGACCAATGAACATTAAATTTCCCCAAAATATCAAGATTATATATCATATATATGATTATTAGCTAAAAAATATTCCATTTCTACATATGGTATTTAGTTTTAAAGTTATTTCATTGATTGTGGAAATATTATAAAAAATATTCATTACTCAATATGGATATTTTATGAGAAGGAAAATGTTTAAATAATCAAATTGATTATTTGATATTTAAAGAATGATTTAGATAGGTATGAAATGGGTTGTGTAATATTTAATAAAATCATGTCGATGCATCGATAGTTTTATTAGACAAAATTAGTTGGTAACAAACCCTTCTTGTTTGATTCCAAGCTATTTTAAACTATCTTGAGGAAAAATATTTACAATAGTGTATTGTGAAAGGTATTGACACAAATTAGATGGGTTTCTACCCATAGATATAAAATTTCATGAGGATTGATCTTAAAAGTAAATATCTTGAGGATATATATTGATAGTTCAAATTTCCAACATCACAAATTCTATCATTATTGTTATTCTTTGTCATTATTTTATTAGTTAGAATATCCATGTTCATGTTTCAAGCACATGTCGTTAACTATATATTATTATTCAATCAACTTTTTTTATTACCATATTTATTAATCTATACCTTGTTATTTAAGGGAATTAACTATTTGTAATTTACCTTTCCATGTTGATTATTCTCATTGATTCATTATTTATTTCATTGTACTCAACCCCTAATGATCATTTGAGATCATCCTTATTATGTTTCCTTTCCCCAGGATTCAATAATGTGTTCTAAGAAACATATTAAAGGATATGATAGAGAGAATAAAGTTATTCTATGAAAAAATCATGTTCTAATTTGTGTTATCACTTGTAATATGATACTGATTTATGTATCTAAATTACTAGGAATACTAAATTTTTCGGTCTTTTGGGATGTGATTTTCTTAAATCTATGATAATATAGTGGTAATAGGCACTATTTATGGGATACTGGTGTAACAAACTAAGGCTTTACACTATTTTTATTTTTTTAATAAGTTTAATTTTGTTGTTATCATCATTTATACGCAACACCATGTTCAGATTACACTACATACAATAATAAGTTGGCTTGTGTTACACTCATGAAAGAGTTTTACTGAATGAAAATATATTACTAAAATATTATAATTTAATATAATAAGAAATAATATTGCTATTAAGTTGGTGTTTGTGAATATTATTAAATAACTTATTAAAATATATGGTTAAATATGTTGGTTACAAATTAATTAGATATTAATATAATAATCAACTGAATATATAGGAAATTTTTTTATAAAAAAATATTTTAATGATAAAAAGTTTATTTCATCCTAGTAAATTAAATTAATTAAAATCAGTGAATTATATTAATGTAATATATATTCAATAAAATATTTTATACATCCATACAATATATTTAATAGGCATAATATAATAAAAACCCAATTTTACGATTTTTTTTTTCATCCAAATAATATCTGGATTTAGATTATTTTTTTAATTTATTTAAATTATAATTAGATCAATTTTGTATCATTTAATCTAATTTAGGTCATTGGAATCAATTTCACATTGAATAATGATATAAAAACATTTCAATTATTTGAATGTTTTCACTATAAAAACCCATTTTCTCGTTCCATTAACAAGATTAATTTTAAATTAATTACTACAACTTATGTGTTTTGAGTTTTAAAAAATGGATTCCATATCTTGAATAAGTGTGTCTAAATTTAGTAAATTTGACCCTTTTATTTTTGGAGAATTTGAATAGTATCTTTAATATTTTTTTAATTACCACTCATTAAGGGTATGTCAGGTAATTAATTGAAAAAATAATATTTCAAAATCACAATAACACTTATAATAACTTTATTAGATTATATATTGGAAAACAATCATCTTTGGGCTGATTTTATGGATTTTGGGAGCAACTTGGATGATTTTAAGCATTTTTTTTGTATTTTATTCCAAGGGAAGTCCATTATGTCACACTCATGTTTTTGAAAAATATAACATTTTTTATATATGGTTATTAATAATATATATTAAACATTAAATATTAATTGGGAAGATAAAATGTGTATATTTATCATGATAATTTGTTTTCAAATTTTAGGGGGAAACATATTAAATTAAAGGCTTTCACAATGATGATGTAGTAATTGTTTAATTAATGGATATATCAAATCACAATATTATAATTAATATAATTCGTTATAATTAATTTCACAAAATAATTTTCTAGATTACCTAGAAATATTAGGATTGAATTGATGCTTTTGGTTTGAAGTTATGTTGTGTATTGATATTTTTTAAAAATTCATGAAATGAATATCGTCAAACTTGACTTTAATGATATTTTAAAATAAATAATATTCTATTAAATGATATAAAATTAATAAAAATATTAAAGTAAGCCCAATAATTGGGATAAAGTTTTAAATTTTATCTATGAATCATTTATGGTTATTTTTTAATTTTATGGTTACTATATTACACCTTAAAAAGTAAAAAGCTAAGTTGTCATGGTAAGCATTAAAGGGTTTAACTGAGGGTTAAAGACAAAGAGTAAGGTTAATAATGTTTCCCAAACTTGTTTAAACATTATTGGATGAGAAAATTCTACCTATGATCTTATAAGATCATAAAGAACTCTCTTTTTATCCATTTGGAATTGAAAATTAATTAATATTAATTTAATATTATTTGAGTTTCTAAAAGGGCCCCTCACCTCAATTTTAAAAGGGCACCTCATTTATCACTTCTTCACAATACTTTTAGCCTTCTATATCATTCAAAACCTAATAAAATAATAACCCAAAATACCTCCCCTAATCTTGTAAGCCTAAATTTGGGAATAAATAAAACTAATGAAGGATTTATCTATAAACCAAAAGAAGTTACCCAAATAAGAGGCAACATTCTTCAACAATAACTTTAGTTTTATTTCATTCCCTAATCCTTAATTTATTATTATTAAATAATTATATAATAAAAAAATTCTCCTAAATATACTGATATTTTTTTTATATTATGTGTTTTACCTACACCTACAATTACTTCCATTAAATGGTTAATGAATTTACCATTCATGTACGATGAACTACCACCTCACAAAATGATGTCATTCGTTTTTTCGTTACAAACTCTCATGGTTGGTCATTATGATAGAAAATATAGTTTTAGATAATATATAAAATATTATTGTTTTCTTATTACTTATTTAATTTTTATATAACACATACATTCATGCTTCCCATTTTTTATAAATACGATAGCAACATTTTTTGGAAGTGCGGACTACTACCTCCTTAAAAGTGATGAAATTCGTACACACTATACATGGAATACATAAATGATGTTTTTAATAAACATATATTTTATATATATGAAACATATACGAAATTTAATTTTAAGATACATATATATAATTTACTATACATTTTTTTAATTTGGAAAATAAATTAAAGTAGCGTTCATGCGTACGTATGGCCTACCGTCTCCATGAACAATGTATTTCATTTTCTATATGCAAATGTTATCGATTATTATAAATATATATGTAATGAATATACATTATTCAAAAATAATGTTTTACATTCTATATATTATTAAATTAGGATCTACGTAATAGGAAAAAAATCAAATCATACTCAAGAAACTATGAAATTAACACATAAAATAGTAAAAATGATGAAAGATTATTTATAAATGGGTCATAAAATAATTTAATAAGCACATATATGATATAAAAATATTAATAAGGTCACAATATAAAATAATAACATGATTTAAATAATTATACATGAGGTTGAAGAATTTAAAACTAAAAAGAAAGTGTGAGGTAAGAGATCTTTGTCTCACTTTTATTTCAATGGGACACATGCCTTATACACAACTTGTTTCATTTATGTGGTGTATATACCTCCCATGATTTTATTTTATGAGAATTATTCAGAATAGTATATTATTTTCATATCCAAATAATTTTCATTCTTTCATGGGCACACAATTATACTGATTATAAAGTGGTAATGGATTATTTCATAATAACATTATTATTCAAGATTGTTTGTATTTAAGTCTCCAATGGGGAATAATTATCTTAAAAGATTATATTTTATAAAAAAATTTACAAAAATATTTTTACTATTCTAAAATTATTGTTTAAATATATTTTTACCCCATTTGACTTTTTAAATAATTCTTTAAAATAAATTTTCCCAGCATTTTCCAAAAACAAGTACTTTTTGAATTTTCTTTAAAAAGTAAAAGGAACATTTTTTAACATATACGGGATGAATGAAATTTCACACCATCCTGTAGACCTAATATTTTTATGTTTACCATACAAGTTTACAAAGATATTCTAAAACATAAAATTTTCTTTTATAAATGTGCGGCCTTTTAAATAAATTATTTCAAAGAGGTAACAGATTTCATCTCAACTCACAATCCATTAAGACTTATTTGTTATTATACACCTAGTTTATTTTATATGGTCTATATATTTCCCATTCACAAGTCATATCATGAATCTTGTTATTCTAATGATATTATATGTTTCATTTAATATTATTACTTCATGTAGATTAAGATTCAAATGGTTCAATGTGGTACGAGGCACTTTGTAATGTTTATAGATTATTTTTCTCATGAATGTTTTTAACAATATTTAAATGGTATTTACATTCATTCTAATAAAAAATACCCTATTTTCACATAAAATAAACTAATGAATTATTGATTAATCCATATTATTTTTTCAATATGGATATTTTATGGAAAGTCACATTGTTTATTAATTAAATTGATTATTCGATCTATGAGGAATGATTTAGATAGGCAAGAGGCGGGTTGGGGACCTGTTAATAAAATACCTAAAGGTAGGGGATAAAGTCATTCAATACTTATGTGTTGGGGACTATTTGAAGTAATCCCCATGATTCATAAGCAGTTTCATGAGATGAATTTAGTCAGTGAAAAATCCTTTAAGGTTGTTTCTTAGAAAAATACGAGAGTTTCTACCCAAAAACATAAACCATATTGTGAAAGGTATTTATGGCAGTGGTTCATGTGCCAAATACATGAAATATTATAATTAAGTATTTCATTTACTTAAAATTCAGTTATTATTATTATTATTTATGATATTTTTTAAATATCTACAGAATCATTTCATTATTAGTCTATTTCTTAAATGGAATGTGTTTCGATTATCTACTGTGTCGTATCGGTTATGCCTTATCCAATTATTTAAATGCCATGTGTTCTTAGTTATTTAAATTTCCATGATCATTTATTCTCATTAATTCATTATTTGATCTTATTTAATTACCCTTACTGAGCATTTGAGATCACCCTTTTAATTGTTCTATTTTCCCCAGGTTATGACGATGAAATTTATGATTGAGTTCAAGGATGAAAATTATTTTCCATTGTTATGTTTTATGTTTTTCCAATTTAATAATGCAATAATTTATGTATATAGTGATTAAATAATACTAAACAAATCGTTCATTTGAGATTTTATTATTTGAAATCATTCCAATGTAACAAAATAATGCATCGAATCTAGGATTCTGGTGTCAAGGAATTACAGTTGGTATCAAAAGGTGTTTATTAGAAACCTTGGTATCTAGATTTAGAAAAAAATACATTAAGTAAAACAACCCATTTATTTATTAGTTCTCAAAAATTTAATTAAAAATAATGAATTTTCATTTTATTGAAATAGGTTTAATGTTAAGGACAACCGTTAGGGTTTATATAATCTTTTAATTTAATGTAATTATGGGTATTTATATTATTGGGAATTCAAAATGAATCATATGAGATAAACTTTGTGATTAAAAAATTTATTTAATGATAAATATATTTAGGTTATTTTTAAGTATTATTATCACAATTTTATATATTACTAATATTATTTTAGAAAAGGGTCAAACCACATGTTGGGTGACAATCCATCACATCCAGTAAGGTCGTAGGGTTTGAACCCATAACCGAAGGATGATAAGGGTGCAAAACCCACCACTAGCATATGTGAAGTCCTGGTTAGTATGAAAATTTTTAGTAAACCTATCTAGTTTATACATTTTATCTTGATTTTAGGGATAATTTTTTTTTCAAATAGATTACCTTGGGATTAGAAAACGTTTTGGTGATTAAGTTATTGATGTTATTTCAGAAGATGTTCAATATTTTTGGAACCCTATATGATCAAGGTAAAAAAACACACTGTTATTTTATATGAGCAGTAAAATATAAATTATATTTTTGAATAATAAATGATTTTTTATAGACGTATATTGATTTAGGTAATTTTTGGAAATGGTTATAAAATCTTGGATATTTTGTGATTTATGAAATTAAATATTTTTTATAAGACATTAAAAGTGATTAATTTAATTTGTAAGACAATATGATCAAATAATTCTAATTTTTGGGTTTAAATTTTAGTTTAGAATATTTTTATGAATGATATTTATTTTTTGAATGATATATGTTAAAATATGGATATTATTATTGAATTTTGGAGATTAATTTTGTTTTAATTTTATGAAGGTTTCTTTTTTGGGGGAATTATATTATCTTATCGTAACTATTGTGGTTTTGGTTAATGTATATGGAAAAGAGGAATATATTGTTATAATTTTCTAGATTTTTTGATCCATATAAATTGATTCTAATTCCTCAAGCATGAAACAAATTCATCTTAAATACTCATCGTTCAGAGAAAAATATGATTTTTGGTGGAAATTTATTAAAGGATGAAACTATACTTTCTATGTAAGTTTAATTTTTTATGTTCTTATTCTAGTTAGTAAATTAATTCTTCAACTCCAGGAAAAGTACTTTAGAATGAAACCCTTTCTCATTTAATTTTCTTACTGAGAAATCAATGGAATCTTTAACCTATCACAGATTCAATGTCTTGTGATGGTTGTTTTTCATATGATCATGTTCACTATCATTCTCCATCAGAATATGATAGTTATATTTCTCTTACACATGCATGTTTTTACCAATGTTATCCTATTCAAAATCTTAGTTTGTTGGTGACCTTCACATTTCCTTTTCCCTCCTATTAATAAGATGTTTTTAACCTTATTTATGATTTGGGGTTTTCAACAATTGTTTATTTTTAAATATCAAACCGTAGAATACTGTGATCATGTTTAAATTATGAGGAAAAAAATTAAATTTCTGTTGGGAGAACGTAACAATCCAATACATTACAATTATTCCTTTTTTTAATAAATTTATATTTGTTTCTAGATTTCTTTATACGCAACACCATGTTAATCTTATGTTAGACACAATAATGAGTTGTCTTGAATTGATTTCAAGGATGATTTTTACTGAAAAACAATATATTATCATAATATTATTATTTATTATAAGGGATATAAACTATACATTAAGTTGGTGATTAGTAATATTATTAACTAAATAATGAAAATATATGGTCGAATTCATTGGTTACAAATTAAATAGATATGGATATAGGAATGAACTGAATATATATGAAATTTTTTTATAAAGAATTATTTTTATGATCATAAAGTAATTTGATCCTTATAATGCCCCGACCCTAGTTACCTAGAGTCAGTGCATTATTACATAACATTTACATGATCACAAAAGATCAAGTCTCGAAAGACCGATTAGTTTAGTAGCCTTGGAATCACTAGATACATTCATAAAGTTAACATTACATCATAAAGTGAAAACTATAACAAAATCATGTCTCCACAGTCATATCCCCTTATACTATCCCTACAAGTCATTCATAAAATACTTCTTCACATCTTGGGAGAAATAAAATATTGAAAGGGGTGAGATTAGATGCTCAGTAATGATAACAATATAGCGGAAACTTTTATAAATAAGCATAAAAATTTAAGGAAATGTTTAACTAAAACAAAATACTTTTAAACATGAACTTCAACATAATATGGCAAAGATAAAATGAAATAATTCCATTTACTTATTCACATGGATATTCTACTAGTCTAATAATCACATGCAATATCAATAACCACTTTCATAATGATGGAATGCATAATCCCATACTATCATAACCACATAGTCAAGGCCTTGTGCCAAGACTACAAATAATATTTTGTCAAGGACTTGTTCCAAGACAATATTTTGACTCATGAGACCTACCGATGCATCAAGGAGCTATAGCAGGCTCCACCTGTCACTTATTAAGTCCAATGCATTCTTCATATGAACAGGTTTACCATAACATAAAAATTCGTATTAAAACTAGCATACGAAATGTCAATACTTTATCCATAAACCATTAATGGTATAAAAATAATACGTCCACTGTAAAAAATATCACAAAACCTTCAATAAAATATGGATGTTTTGTATTATAATAAATAAACTCCAAAAAAGCTCAAAATTCATCAAAGGATATTGACATAGATGAAATAAAATCTATTTGAGGGAAATATCTCTTTTTTTGAAATCATTAAAAGTCACATAACTATAAAAGAAAACATTTACTTTGAAAATAATCTTATAAGCTTGTAAGGGAAGCTTCGACGATTTTATAACGGCAGGAAATAGCCGCACCTGCCGTATAAGATAAAAAAGACATTCTTACCTTAATTCTGTCGAAAAGGTTAAAAAGGACCTTGTTTGGAAAATGATAGAAATATTGTTGTATAAAATTCTTATAAAAAGTCAACAAGGGTATAAATGACTTTAAACCATATTCTATAAAATAGTAAGAATGATTTGAAATACATTTTTAAGAAACATGGATGTGGATGATAAAGAGGTCCCAGTAGATAATTACATATAAACAACCTCAGATAATGAAGAGATTGTGAAATAAAACCTTACCTTGTACTTTTCCTTGGTCGACGGTAGGTTAACCTAATGTATAATGGTAAAATAATTTTTATTAAGTTATACATGAATAATTTAAATTAATATGATATCATATATGATCTTTTAACATTTCTTTGTTGATAGTATCTTAGTATTATCGTTTTTAAGGTGTTAACTTACTCGGTTTCTTTTATATGTTTTGTTACATAAGACATGTTTTTTATTGATAGATTTTATCTTATTAATATCCAGAATTATATCAAGTCCTTAAACATTATTGTTAATCATTAAATGAGAATTATTCTTGAATGGATACGACGTGGAATGAATCCCATCGAGTTCGTGGAGACGGTAGTCCGTACGTACGCACGAGCAACAATATCATTCTTTTGATATTAAAATAATATATAATTGGATGGTATATAATATATAAAGAATCATTATCATGTTATATTTATTATTTACATGAATTACATATCATTATTATACCCATCCAAATAATAATTTATTGAATAACAATTACACCACGACGTGGAGATGGTAAGCCGTACATACGCACGTATGGTTACATGTCATTAAAAGGATGGATAGAATAATGAATATGTTTGTACCAAATTTATAATAACATAAAAATATATAGAAGTTACTGGAGTTATTATTTTAGAATGGGAATAAAAAAGAAAGAAGAAGTTTAAGAAGAAAGGAACTTGAAAGAGGGTGGTGAAAACATTACCTCTTCTTTAGGTTCTTCCTTTTGATTTGTTCAAAAGGGCTCCTTATGTTGAATTTATGACTAAAGGAAGGCCTATAGGATTAAGGGAGGATATTTCATAGGGTATTTGGGAAGATATTGGCTGAGCCCAAAGGCTTTTAAGGTATGAATTAGAGATAAGGGGGAGTGCCCTTTTATAAGGGGGGTGAGGGTCACCTTAGGAAAAGCTAGAAATATTATTTTATAATAAATTAATATTAGGTTTATAATGGCTCCAAAGTGGATAATATAAATGTTAAGGTGGGTATAGGTCTAAAACCATTCAACCAATAGGTTTTATATATTTTTGGGTCACTATATTAACCTTATCATTTAGTTTTAACTCATAGTTAATTAGTTTGACATTTACCATGTATCTTTGTATTTTTATATTATATAGTTAATAAACATACTATATACTTCCAAGAGACCCCCCAAGTGGTCCATTAATGATACAACTATCATTATTTAAGTCCTTTTTCCGAACCGTAGATTTTTAGGATTGGAATATCAAATAATAATATAATATTTGTTTTAATAACTCTTCTATGTCAATTTTGACACTATTGGGTATTTTGTTTTTGATAATTTCATAACAACATTATTACTTGGAACACAATTTATATAACTAATCCTAATATGTCATATTAACCTAGAAAATTATTTTAATTCTTAAAAAGTCTCAAATTATATTTATTTTTATATTTATAATATCAATTATTTTAATATTTCATTAATTAGGTAATTACTGCATCACCATTGTGTCATAAATATATTAAATTATTTAATGTCTAAAAATTATAAATAAAATACCATAATTTATTAAATATTTTTATCTTTCTAATGAATATTTATAATATAATTTATCTTATGTATTACCCTATATTAAAAATTCTTTAGTAATTAAACATTGATTAACTCTTTTAACTCTTCTTTGAATTAAATAATAATAATTGTCCTAATCTAATCCAATTTGACCTAAATGATAATATTTTATTTCTAAGGTTGTTTTGGGTCGAGATACACTTGTCTAATAGAATTAGGACATGTTTTAGGGTAATATTAATATCATTTTTACCCTTAATTACTGTATTTACTTTTAACCGTGGTAAATAAAAGTAAAAGGTTACTATTCACCAAAAATTATTTTTGTCTTATTAAACCACATTTTACTCCTTGATATTAACCATGTCTCTGGGTTTTCAAAATTCCACTCACAGAAGCGGTAAAATTATGTTTTATGTGGATTTCCAAATTCTCCTAAGGGGTGGGTAAAAGAAAGTGAAAAGTTCAATAAATTTTTTATATATCTAAAATTATTCTAAACTAACTTCATTGAATTAAATTTTACTTATATAGGTATTATGTATCTATTTTTACCTTAATTAAATTTAAATAAAATAAATAATTATTTAAATAAAAATTCAGTTTTAAACTATAACTTAGTGTTTTTTCACTATTCATCAAAAATTGAATGTTTTCAGAAAAATACAAAAAATTCACCCTAAGATAATTTCGATATTCCGAATCCAAAAATGAAGTCCATTTTGAAAGATAAAATTTATAAAATTTCAAAAAGTGGGTATTTCTTTTAATAAAGGCTAGTTTGATTTTTTGTGGTCTGTGTTAGAACTCGAAGTTGCATACAACACAAGCTACTATATTATTCAAAGAGAAGCATACCGTGGAAGCTTGGTGTGTTATATTCTCCCCTCCTTCAAATAATTTCATCCTCGAAATTTATAAAATACTACCGCATGAAAAGACTTGGGTGGTTCTTAATCATAGGTTCCTCGGTTTCCCAGTTGCCTCTTCCATCTTATGGTTTCTCCAAAGAACTTTTACCAGAAGAGTCGTCCGGTTTCTTAGCACTTATTCTCTTGTATCAAGAATCCTAATGGGATTTTCTCAATAAGACAGATCGGGTTCCAATTCTAATTCCTCGTAAGTGATTACATGCATTGGGTCAGGCATGTATTTTCTCAATAGTGATATGTGGAACACATCTTGAACTTTGGAGAGACTTGGCGGCATTGCCAAATGGTAAGCTACATCCACCATTCGTTCTAGAATTTCGAAAGGTCTGATGTACCTAGGACTCAGTTTACCTTTCTTACTGAAATGTATAACTCTCTTCCATGGAGATACCTTCAATAAAACATGATCTCCTACTTGAAATTCCAAATCCTTACTTAGGTTATCGACATATCTCTTCTGCCTACTTTGAGCTGGTTTGATGTGGTTTTGGATTACCTTTACCATTTCCATTGTTTCCTCAACTAGTTCTGGGCCTACAGGTTTTCTTTCACCAACGTCATCCCAACAGGTTGGTGTGCAACATCTCTTTCTATATAACGCTTCATATGGTGCCATCCGAATACTTGAATGGAAGATATTGTTATAGAAAAATTTCACCAGAAGTAAATATTGATCCCACTTACCCTGAAATTCAAGTGAGCATGATATCAACATGTCCTCTAAGTTTTAAATAGTTTTTTCTGATTGTCCATCAGTTTGGGGGTGGTAGGCAGTGCTCAAACAAAGTTTAGTATCCAGGGATTTCTGAATACTTTTCTAGAATCTTGAAGTAAAATGGGGATCACGATCAGAAACAATCGATAGGGGTACTCCATGAAGTCTCACAACTTCATTAATATATAGTATTGCTGGCCATTCCAGTGGTAGATCTTCTCTTAAAGCAAGAAAATGTGCTGACTTGGTAAGATGATCAACAATGACCCATATTACATCGTTCCTTCTAGGAGTCTTTGGTATCCCCATGAAGAAGTCCATCGTAATATTATCCCATTTCCACTCAGGTATGGGAAGAGGTTGAAATACTCCACCAGGATGTTGCCTTCTAGCTTTCACTTGATGACAAACCATACATCTTGACACAAAATCAGCAATCTCCCTCTTCATGTTGTCCCACCAAAAACATTCCTTCAAATCTATATACATTTTTGTTCTCCCAGGGTGTATAGAGAAATTGGAACTATGAGCATCATCCAACAATTCCATTTTTAGATCAGGTATATCGGGAACACAAAGTCTATTTCCGAATTTCAAAATTCCTTCTTCATACAAAAAATCTCTCAATCTTCCATCATTCACAACTTTAATCTTCTTTTGAAATTATTCATCATCGGTCTGATAACTCTTAATCCTTTATAGTAAAGATTTTTTGGCAACCATTTGAAAAATACTTGATGTTTCACCTACCATGGTTATTCCCATGTCCATCTTCACTAGATACATGGAAATTGGATCCCCTTAAATTCTCATATTGTTCAAAAATCCATGATATTTTATGCTCAAAGCATCTGCCACCTTATTTTCCTTCCCCGGGTGGTAGTGTATTGTGCAGTAATAATCCTTGAGTAATTCAAGACATCTCCTTCGCCTCATGTTGAGTTCTTTTTGTAAGAAAATATACTTCAAAGTCTTGTGATGAGTATAAATCTCACATTTTTTACCATAGAGGTAGTGTCTCCATATCTTCAAAGCAAAGATCACAGCTGCTAACTCGAGATCATGAGTAGGATATTTTTTCTCAAGAATTTTCAACTATCGTGATGCATATGAAATAACCCTATCATTCTGTATAAGGACACAACCAAGTCCTTTCTTTAATGCATCACTATAAATAACGAATCCATCATTACCCGATGGTAGATTCAATATAAGAGCATTGACTAATCTTCTCTTCAGTTCTTCAAAACATTATTCACACTCTTTTGACCAAACAAATTTAACCCCTTTACGTGTGAGCTTCGTTAATGGTTTAGCCAATCGGGAAAATTTCTGGATGAAACATCGATAATAACCTGCAAAACCAATAAAACTGCGTAACTCAGTTATACTCATCGGTGCAGGCCATTCTTGGATTGCATTAGTCTTAGAAGGATCAACTGAGATTCCATGTTTAGAGAAAATATGGACAAGAAAAGAAATATCTTGATTCTAGAATTCACACTTTCTAAACTTCCCATATAATTCATGTCTTCTCAGAGTCTTCAGGATAATGAGAAAGTGACTTTCACGATCTTCGTAGATTTTTGAGTATACCAAGATATCATCAATAAATACCACCACAAAATCATCGATATATTCCTTAAAAAATCTATTAATTAGATCCATGAATACAGAGGGTGCATTAGTCATCCCAAAAGGCATTACTGTAAACTCATAATGCCCGTACCTGGTTCGAAATGCTGTCTTCAGAATGTCTTCCTTCTTCACACACAACTGATGGTATCTAGATCGAAGGTCAATCTTTGAAAAGTATTGAGCTCCATAAAGTTGGTTAAATAAATCATCAATGCGAGGTAGGGGATACTTGTTCTTTATTGTTATAGCATTGATTTCCCTATAGTCGATACATAACCTCATAGATCCATCTTTATTCTTAACAAAAAGGACAGGGGCTCCCCATGGAGAAACACTAGGGCAAATAAATCCCTTATTACTCAATTCCTCTAGTTGTTTCTTTAGTTTCACTAATTCCACAGTGTCCATTCTATACGGGGTCTTCGATATGTGCCTAGATCTAGGAATTAAACCAATGGAAAACTCAATTTCTCATTTTGGAGGATGTCCAGGTAAATCTTCTGGAAACACATATACATATTCTTTCACAATAGGTACATCCTATATTAGAACATTTCTTTCCTTAACAATAGTTATTTCATTATATTCCACCCCAATAATTGAATTTAGTTGAGCTACTGGGGGTGGATCTAGGTAAGAATTAGGTGGTGATGATTCTGCTCTAAAGACAAGGTGTTCCTTATCATCATCATCCAAAATAGTAACTTCCATGTTCGTACAATAAATTTTTGCATCATGGTCCTAAAGACAATCCATACCGAGGATTATATCAAATTCAATCATAGGTATGATGATGAGATCCGCAGATAAAGAACATTTATGTTCTCTAAAGAGGACTGATTCACAAAACATTGTTGTAATGACAATTCCCATAGGAGTTTTAACTGACAACTACCTTGTTAACTCAAATTGGAAATATCTAATCTTTGCCTTGATCCCTTGGCCTTTTCTGAGGTAAGTTCCAATGACTCTTAATACATTCATTTGAATAATGTCCCATATCCCTACAATTGTAGCATTGGACATCGATAGCTTCCATCTTCCCCTTGCAATCATGAGTTTGGTTTCCTTTTTCACCACACTTGTACCAGACTCCCATTCATTTTAAGCAAGTACCGGGGCGTTTCATCCCACATTTACTGCAGGATGAAAATTCAACTTTCCCTTCTTCCCCTTATTTCCATTCCCATAGTGATCGGCAGATCTCTTCTTCTCCTGCTTTGCTTTAAAGTCATAAGACTTAGAGAATTATTTTTCTGTCTTGATAGTACATGAGACAATATCTTCGTACAATGATAAGGTTTGTGAGACTAATGCTCGATGGAGAACGGTTTTAACCCATCAAAGAAATGATCAATATTACTTCTTGGGTTACGTATATAATCTGTAGCATACCGCACTAACCATGTAAAGTTGGCCTCATACTTTGCGACATTCTCATCCTCCTTTTTCCTCAGACTCAGAAATTTCCTTTCCATATCTGCTTGATGGTCACGAGGAAAGTATTTTTATAAGAAAATCTCTTTGAACTCCCTCCATTACATATTTGATACTTCGTCATCTTCCTTTGTGTTTTGTATCAATGACCACTATTGATCAGCATCTCCAGTGAGGCGATAAACTGCCATGATAACTTTTTCCCTTTCACTACTCCCCAAAGCCTGAAATATTTTCTCCAGGGAATTTATCCATTACTCAGCTACTAAGGGATTTTTACTCCAATTGAACATTGGTGGTTGTTTCCTCATGAAGCGATCTAACATTGATCCTCCATGCTGCGGATCAGTGTGCTCCATATAGGTAAGGTTATTATTCATAACCTGAGTGAGTTGTCCCAGGGCGGTGATTAGATGACCAGCACTAGTTGCATCAACAGCTCCACTATAATTATCTTGAGTAGGAGGAAAATCCCTACATGGAGTGTGTGAATTGATATAGTTTCCATTTCTTCCACTAGGCACCATTTCTAAAAAATGGCATAATCTAGATCAGTTTATGAATCAAAATACAAAATTCCATACTTGTAAAACACTTAACATAAATTGAAATATTTATGGATATAATCCATAATCATAATAAAAAATTATTTTAGGAATTATATACTCATAAACCCTTCATAATGGATTGTAAAGAAAATGAGAATTATCCTAAGAATATCCTCTGGGAGTGTTGTAACCAAGAGTGCAGCAAGGCCCATTGTCATGCACCAGTTCCCGTTCGAGTCTAGCTCAAAGCGGTGTTTTCAGGATTTACCCTCAGGTACATCTATGTGAGAGCCGACTCTACCTGATCATATCTAGACAAGGATGTATTGCTCGGAAAACTCACAAAATATCTACAATACCAAAATTATACGATGTTCTTCTATACTAATCCTCAAAGTCTATCTTAGGGCTATATGCTCTAATCAGAGTTTATCTAAATCTAGGTTCCAAGGTTTTTACTAAACTTCCTCTGATACCAACTATAATGCCCCGACCCCAGTTACCCAGAGTCGGTGCGTTATTACATAACATTTTCATGATCACAAAATATAAATTCTCGAAAGTCTGATTAGTTTAGTAGCCTTGGAATCACTAGATACATTCATAGTGTTTACATTACATCATAAAGTGAAAACTACAACAACATCATGTCCACACAGTCATATCCCCTTATACTATCCCTACAATTCATTCATAAAATACTTCTTCACATCCTAGGAAAAATAAAACATCGAAAGGGGTGATCTCAGATGCTCAGTAAGGATAACAATATAGTGGAAACTTTCATAAATATGAATAAACATTTAAGGCAATGTATAACTAAAAAAAGCCCTTTAAATATGAACTTCAGAATAATATGGCAAAGATAAAATGAAATAATGCCATTTACTTATTCACATGGATATTCTACTAGTCGAATAATGACATGAAATATCAATAACAACTTTCATGATGGTGGAATGCATAATTCCAGACTATCATAACCACATAGTCAAGGCCTTGTGCCAAGACTAAATATATGATTTTGTCAAGGCCTTGTGCCAAGACACTAGTTTGTCTCATGAGACCTACCGATGCATCGAGGAGCTATAGCGGGCTCCACTCGTCACTTATTAAGTCCAATTCATTCCTCATATGAACAGGTTTAACATAACATAAACATTTGTATTAAAACTAGCATACAAAATGTCAATAATTTCTCCATAAACCACAAATGGAATAAAAATAACACATGCACACTCAAAAATACCACAAAACCTTCAATACAATATGGAAGTTTTGTATCATAATAAATAAACTCCAAATAAGCTTAAAATCCATCAAAGGATGTTGACATTGATGAAATCAAAACTATTTGAGAGAAATATATCTTTTTTTGAAATCATTTAAATGTCACATAATTATAAAATAATACATTTACTTTGAAAATATTCTTAAAATCTTGTAAGGAAAGATTTGAAAATTTTATAATGGTGGATAATAGCTGCACCCACTGTATAAGTTAAAAAAGACATTCTTACCTTAATTCCGTCGAAAAGGTTGAAAAGGACCTTGTTTGGAAAACGACACAAAGATTCCTTTATAAACTTATTATAAAAAGTCAACAAGGATATAAATGAATTTAACCCATAGTCTATAAAATAGTAAAAATTATTTGAAATACATTTTTAAGAAACAAGGATGTGGATGATAAAGAGGTCCCAACAGATAATTACGTATAAACAACCTCGGATAATGAAGAGATTGTGAAATAAACCCTTACCTTGTAATTTTCCTTGGTCGAGGGTAGGTTAACCTTCTGTATAATGTATAAATAATTTTTATTAAATTATTCAAGAATCATTTAAATTAATATGATATCATATATGATCTTTTAACATTTCTTTGTTAATAATATCTTAGTATTATCGTTGTTTCGGGTGTTAACTTACACGTTTTCTTTTATATATTTGGTTACATAAGCCGTGTTTGTTATGGATAGGTTGTATCTTATTCATATCCATAATAAAATAAAGTCCTTAAACATTATTTTTAATCATTAAATAATAATTATTCTTGAATGGATATGATGGGGAATGAATCTCATCACGTTCGTGGAGACGGTAGTCCGTACGTACACACGAGCGAAAATATCATTCTTTTGATATTAAAATAATATATAATTGGATGGTATATCATATATACAGAATCATTATCATGTTATATTTATTATTTACATGAATTAAAAAACATTATTATACCCATCCAAATAATAATTTATTGAATAACAATTACACCACGACATGGAGACGGTAAGCCGTACATACGCACGTATGGTGACACATCATTAAAAGGATGGATAGAATGCTGAATATGGTTATACCATATTTATAATAACATCACAGTATATAGAAGATACTGGAGTTATTATTTTATAATGGTAATAACAAAGAAAGAAGAAGTTGAAGAAGAAAGGAACTTGAAAGAGGGTGGTGAAAACATTATCTCTTCTCCGGGTTCTTATTTTTGATTTGATCAAAAGGGATCCTTAGGTTGGATTTTTGACTAAAAGAAGGCCTCTAGGATGAAGGGAGGATATTTTAGATGTTATTTGGGAAGAGTTTGGCCTATCCCAAAGGCTTTGAAAGTATTAATTTGAGAGAAGGGGGAGTGCCCTTTTATAAGAGGGGTGAGGGGCACCTTAGCAAAAGCTAGAAATATTATTTTATAATAAATTCATATTCGGTTTATAATGGCTCCAAAGTGGATTATTTAAATGTTAAGGAGGGGATAGGTCTAAAACCATTCAACCAATAGGTAATATACAGGTTTTGGTCACTATATTTACCTTATATTTTAGTTTTAACTCTTAGTTCAACAGTTTGACATTTACCATGTCTCTTTGTATTTTTATATTATATTGTTAATAAAATTACTATATACTTCCAAGAGACCCCCAAGTGGTCCATTAATGATACACCTATAATTATATATATTATTTGGCAGAACCTCAGATTTTTAGGAATATAATATCAATTAATAATATAATATTTATTTTAAAAACCCTTTTACGTCAATTTTGACAATATTGGGTATTTTGTTTTTGATAATTTTATAACAGCATTATTACTTAGAAATAAATTTATATAACCAATCCTATTATGTCATATTACCCTAGAAAATTAGTGGAACTCATAAAAAGTCTCAAATTACATTTATTTTGAAATTTATTATATCAATTATTTTAATATTTCATTAATTAGGTAATTATTGCATCACTATTGTGTCATAAATAAATTAAAATATTTAATGTCTAAAAATTATAAATAAAATACCATTATGTAGGAAATATTATTTTATTTCTAATTAATATTTATAATAGAATTTATCTTTTTTATAATCCTATATTAAAAATGTTTTAGTAATTAAACTTTGATTTTAACTCTTTTAACTCTTCTTTGAATTAAATAATAATAAATGTCCTAATCTAATCCAAGTGGACCTAAATGATAATATTTTATTCCTAATATTGTTTTTGGTCGAGATAAACTTTTCCAATAGAATTATTACATGTGTTAGGGTAATATTAATATCATTTTTACCCTTAATTACCCGATTTACTTTTAATCATGTTAAATAAAAGTAAAAAGTTACTATTCACCAAAAATTATTTTTATTTTATTGAACGACATTTTAACACTTAATATTAACAGCATATCTCAGATTTTTTAAATTCCACTCACATAAGCAGTAAAATTATGTTTTATGTGAATTTCCAAATTCTCCTAGGAGGTGGGTAAAAGACGGTGAAAAGTTCAATAAAATTTTTATATATCTAAAATTATTCTAAACTAACTCCAATGAATTAAATTGAACATATATAGGTATTATGTATCTATTTTGACCATAATTAAATTTAAATAAAATAAATAATTATTTAAATAAAAATTCAGTTTTAAACTATAACTATGTGTTTTTTAACTATTCATTAAAAATTGAATGTTTTCATAAAAAAACCGAAAATTCACCCTAAGCTAATTTTGATATTCTGAATCAAAAACTGAAGTCCATTTTGAAAGATAAATTTAATAGAATTTCAAAACATGGGTGTTACTATTCATAACAGCTAGTTTGATTGGTTGTGGTGTGTGTTAGAACTCGAAGTTGCGTACAACACACGCTACTGTATTATTCAAAGAGAAGCGTGCCGTGGAAGCTTGATGTGTTACAATTCTAATAAATTAAATTAATTAAAATTACTGAATGATATTAATTTAATATATATTCAATCAAATATTTTTATATGCATCAAATATACTTATTAGGAAAAAGATAATAACAAACCCAATTTTACACATAAAAACCTATATTTCTCTACGGGCAGTTTTACTGCATTTTAATGGAAAACCTATTTTAAATCAAATTTTGATAATTTCATATATTTTATAGGAAAAAATAAAATTATTCTTTGAAATTAAAATATAAAAATATATTTTGGTTTATTTTTTTTATTTTTATGATAAGTTTCATGTTTGGATTAAAAGTGATAAAATATTTCATTTTAATTGATAATAGATTTTTCTATCTAAATAATTTATAGTTTTAAATTATATTTTAAATTAGTTTTAAAGAATAATTAGATCAAAATTTTTTCCTGTTATTATAATTTATGTCATTGGAATAAGTTTCCCATTAAATAAGGATATAAAAATATTTCACGATTTTCAACGTTTTCACATTAAAAATCTATTTTCTAATTCCATCAACCGAATTAATTTTTAATTAATTATTATAAATTATATGTTTTGAGTTTTGGAAATTAATTTCACATTGGGAATTAATGGTTTTTTAAATAGGTTCCTTTTATTTTTTTTAGTATTAATAGTAACTTTAGTATTTCTTTAATTACCACATTTAAGGGTAAATTAGTTTATTAGGGGTAAAAATAATAAATTAAAATTACCCTAATACTTGTACTAATTTTTTTATAATCTACTGTCAACCAAAATAATCATTTGGTCTATTTTATGTCCTCTTGGAGCCACATGTAATACTTTATCCATTCCTAGTATTGTATTGCATGGGACGTCTAATATGTCACACTCATGTTTTTAAAAAGAATCACTTTTTTAATATATGGTTATTAAGAAGATAACCACAACTATGAATATCATGTAGCAAGATAAAATTATTATCTTAATCAAGATAATTTATTTTTAATTTTTAGGGATGATATAAATTAATTAAAGGCTTGCACAGTAATTATGCAGTATGTTTTTAATTAATAGTAATCTTAAGAATTTTCATATTAACTTGAAATATTATGGATTTATGAAAAAAATTCAAAGTTATCTTATGTATTTATATTTTTAAAAAAATCACAAACTAAATAGTGTTGAAATTGATATTAATGGCATTTTGAAATAAATAATATTTTATAATATGATATAAAATTAATAAAAATATAAACTTCAAAAAAATGATTTGGATAATGTTTAGAATATCATTCATGAATCATTTATGGTTTTTTTGGATTCTTATAGTAAGTATATCAACCCTTAAAGAGTAACAAGCCATGTTGTCACATAAAGAGTTAAAGGGTTTAACTAAGGGTTAAACCCAAAAGATAAGTGTAAGAATTCAAATAAAATAGGTCTAAAAATTATTGTATGGGAATATTTAGACCAATAATCATCTAAAATTATAAATAAATCTATGTTTATCCATTTTTAATTCAATATTAGTTTATATTAATTTAATATTTTGAGAGTTTCTAAATATACCCCTCACCTAAATTATAATAGGGAACCTCCTCCCCCACTTATTCACACTACATCAATCCTTCTATATCATCCAATTTTTTCCCAAATATGATCCCAAAATCCCTAACCTAATCATAGAAGACAAAAATTGGTAATAAAGTAAACCAAGAAAGTCTTCTATTATAAACAAAAACGAGATACCCAAATAAGAGGTAATGTTCTTCATCGATCACTTTTATTTTATTTTTTCCCCACTCCTTAATTTTATATTATTACATTATTATATAACAACACCCATAACCTTAATATATGAATATATTTTTATGTTTAGGTTTTGACCTACACCTGTTCACACTTCCATCAAATGGGTAATGAATTTACCATTCGTGTATGAAGAACAACCACCTCGCAAAACAATTTAGTTAGTTTTTTCCATTACCACCTCATATAGTTGGTAAATATGATATAAATTATATTTTTATATGATATTTATGATATTTATGTTTTATTATTACTTATTTATTTTTTATATAACACATACCTTCATGCTTTCCATTTTGTAAAAATATGATAACATCTTTTGAGAATGTGTGGACTACCACCTCCTCAAAGTGATGTTATTCATTCACACTATACATGGAACATATAAAAGATATTTTTAATAAATATATGTAATATATATGAAATATATAAGATATTTTAATTTTAATATATATATATATATATCATTTTATTTTAATTATTTTAATATGGAAAATAACTGAACGTAGCGTTCATGCGTATGTACGACTTACCGTCTCAATGAACAGTGCATTTTATTTCTTATCTAAAAGTTTAATTGATTACTATTAATATATATACTGAAAATTTATTATTTTTATATCATGATTTAAAGTCATGATTTGATGAAATCATGTTTTATGTAACCATTAAAACAAATAACAAGTCAAAACATTCTCAATAAACTAGAAAATTAACATACAAAAGAGAAAAAATGATGAATGATTATTAACAAATAAGTGATAAAATAATATAATAAGACAATATATGATATAATTTATATGAATAAGGTTTTTATATAAATTAATTTTATTCTTTATACCATTATACATGAAGTTAAAGCACATACAACTAAAAAATAAGTGTGAAGTAATGTATTTTTGTCTCACTTTTATTTCTATGGGACACATGCCTTATACACTACCTTTTCATTTTGTGTGTTTTATATACCATCCATGAATTTATTTTATGAGTATTATTATTATTTATATTATGTTATTTTCATATCCAAATAATATTCTTACTTTCATGGGCATATGATTTTACTAATTATAATATGGTAAAGGGTTATTTCATAATCTCATCATTCTTCTAGATTGTTTGTGTTTAACTCTGGACTAGGGAATAATTATCTTCCATGTTAGTATTTTATAAATTATATTTCAAAATTGTTTTTAATTTTCACTAATTACTTATTAAAGTCATTTTTAACCCCTTTTAAATTTTTACAAAATTATTTAAAAGTAATATTCTTGTTGTTTTCTAACACAAGGTACTTAACGACATTTCTTAAAATAGTAAAAGGAATGTTTTTAACATATAAAACATGAAATAAATTTACCACAATCATGATGCCATAATTTTTTAAATATTCCTTTAAAATTTTAAAAGTTTAAAAGATTATTTTCCAAAAAATTACTTTTATAAATGTGTGGCATTTTAAATGAATGATTACAAAGTTGTAAAGGATTTCATCTCAATTTACATTCCATTGAGACTTATTTGTTATAATGCACCAAGATTCATTTATATATTGTATATAATACACTTTAACATGTTATATCATAAATATACTTACTCTCATGATATTATAAGTTTAATTTAATGTTATTCCTTCATGGGTATTATGATTCAAAATTTTCAAAGTGGTATGAGACACTTTGGAATATTTAAAGATTATTTACATCAAGAATGATTTTAATGATATATAAATGGTGTTTCTATTCATCAAATTCAATAAACCTTTTTTCTTACTTACGTCCCATTGAGTAATTATTGATAAATACATATTATTTATTCAATATGGATATTTTATGGTAAGTCACATTGTTTATTAATTAAATCGACTATTCGATTTATGAGGAATGATTTAGAAAGGCAAGACATGGTTTGGGGACTAGTTAATGAAAGACCTAGGGTTGGGGACCTATAAATTCAATCCATATGGGTTGGAGACCATTAAAATTAAGCCCCATGATTTATTGATATTCTCATGAGACAAATCTAGTTGGAGAAAAACCCTTCGACTTTGTTTAAAAGTAGAATAGATGGGTTTCAACCCACAAAAATACTCTATATTGGGAATAGTCATGATGGTAGTGGTTCATTTTCCAGATACAAGACATTAAATTATTAAGAATTTACTTTATTAATAATTTATATATTATTATTAGCCCTGATATTTTTTATTTGACATATATAGTGATGCATTTTATTATCAATTTATTGATTAAATGGCACGTGTTTTAGTTATCTACTATGCCATATCAGTTATGCCTTATCTAGTTATTTATATATCCTGTGTTCTTAGTTATTTACCTTTACATGTTTATTTATTCTTATTAATTCAATATTTATTCATCTTTAATTACTCTTACTGATCATTTTAGATCACCCTTTTCTTTTTTATATTTTTCCTCAGGTTATGAGGATGAAATTTTTGAATGAGTTCATGGATGAAAATTATTTTACATTGTTATGTTTTATGTTTTACAAATATAATAAGGGAATAATTTATGTATCTATTTCATAAAGACTACTAAAATAATCAGTCCTTTGAAATTTGATTCCTTGTAACTATGCCAATCTAATAAAATAATACACCGGATCTGGGGTTTTAGGTTTGAGGAATGACAACTGGGGTCAGGGTCACTACAGAGAACACTCAAACTAGTAGATTCTACTTATTCATTACCACGATGGGCCCATTTGAGTTTGTAGTAAACCATGGGTAGTGTATGTCACATTGATTGGCCTTATTATGGGCCCCACTTTAGGGAATAATACGACTCTATGAATTAGATTATTTACACAATTGGTTATGGATATATTTAATATGCAGATCCAAGATCACCCTTTCCCCATTACCATAAGTATTTTCCCATGATGTGTTGGTATAGTCATTATTATAGTATAATTTCACTGATGTTATCAACCATGTTATTTTATGATTTTATTTACTTATAAACATTCCATATTAATATATAAACACTTCTTTTGTAAAGTTATTTATTTCATGCAACATGGTTTGGGTAAGTGAGAATTATATTTTTACATGTTTTCATGAAATATAAAAAGGAATTTTTAATAAATTATTTTAAATTATAATGTATATACAATCAAATAAAGTGGATGCATAGAATATTTGGTGGTACTCTATCGAGATTTCACTCAAACCCAACATACACTCCCATGCGTGTATGTAGCCCTGTGTTCTATAATGTTTTATTGGATTGGGAAGTGGTATTTTTTTCATACGATTTTACAATGTAATATGTGAGGTAACAATAGAAGAGGTGTCAAATTAAGGAGTTAATGTGTCACATGGGGGAGTTAGATGTTTCATTCCCTTCATGCCAGGTATTATTTTCTAGTTGTTTCATTTTGTATGAGTGTATTAAATTGATTCATTTTCCTATATATAGAATAATATATGTTTGGATTGTTTACATTATTTGGATAGAGCCATTTATTCTTTATATATTATAAATCTATGTTATTCCCATTCTTATATAAGATACAATCAGAAGTTGCTGCCTGATCATGATGATTAAGAATGAAATTTTGGATTTGCGGAATGCTAACTCAAGTATAGTGTTGAGGTTTCTCGATTGTTATGTTACATAATGTTGGTCAGAGTAGAGTACTCAAGAGGGGGTTAATTGAGTATCTATAATTTTTTTTGTTAAAAGGTATTATTTGAAGTTCCCCCAAATATAAAATTCAACTAGCCAAATAGCCACTAGTAAATTTATAAGAGCTGGAATTTTCGATTAATTTCTTAAAAGTGTGATTAGTTCTCAGTTATATCAATTTTATAGTTAAAACATCTTTTCAAACTAACCTAATAAGTCAATACTGTTATAAACACTTGATAAGACTAACTATCAGGTTTTAATTTAGTTTTATGGAATATGTGATAAAACAGAGTAAAAATAAAAGTAAAAGCACATTTAAAATGAAACAAGTGTTTCAATTTCAAGAAGATACCTAATACTCTCCACTTGGTGATCAACTTCCACCAAGAAGTTTAAATTAATAAATATTTTGATACATTCCCTGGATTGGGGTTCACAACAACACACATTCTATCTAAGTCACAAGACCGCTACTACAGTTCTTCATGGGAACAAACTCCCAGGTCAAAAAAAGGAATCTTCCAGACTTATCTGTGGGAGTAAAAAAGGATTAAGAAGGTATGAGTGAAAGGATATCTTGTATCCTTCAGTTAGATAAAGGAGACAATGTGTGTTTTATAGATAGATACGCACACTACTCAAAAGTATGTCAAAATGAACAAAACAAAGAAAATAAATATAGGAAATGATTTAGAAGGTTCTGTGTGTCTTGAGATGCAGCTTCTGACTCTTTATATGTAGCTGATATGAGGTTAGAGTCCTCTTATGGAATATGTCACAAAAACAGAGTTTCGTATTTTGGCTTCCAGGAAAAAGTATAGCTTTGCAGGTATATCCTTCCCCTTATTTTATATTCTGAAGTAGTTGGTCAATTTTTTTTAAAACTTTATTGATATTTCCTCATGCATTCTTCCTTTTGTTCTTGAGTTCAAATTGGGTGCATGCAAGCAGCATATGTTATTATATTTGTCTATCATGTCAGCACACCACACTTGTTTTTTTCTTCTCTCTTCAAATTTATTTTTATTCTTGGGGGCTGACAAGGATCATGTTATTTCCATGTGAATAGGTTCATCTTACCTCATACTATCTTCTAAAATTCCTAAAAAGGATTATTAAATAATCCAATATCATTTAATGACTTAAATATAACCATTACAAATAATTAAAATTAAAGAAATCTATTGGTGACTCCTCTATCGATGAGTCAGTCTATCAATGAGTAGTCCTATAGGTGAGTCATTATTTTGGATATCCATCCTATCAGTGATTTAGTCTATCAGTGAGACATCCTATTGGGGAGACATCGGTCGGTGAGTCATCCTGTCGGTGATACATCATTCGGTGAGTCATTTGTTTGTTAGTGAGACATTAGTTGGTGACACGACACATCGATGAGTCATTTTTCTGTCAGTGACTCTATACTTCTATTGGTTATGGTGACTCATACATAGATAATTCTATATGTTTTTTCCATATTATAGTACAGAAATGTCAGAATGTGTTAATACCCATAATTACACATAGATAATATTTTGTAAGCTTGTATAGACTTAAATAAACACAATTAGGTATATGATTGAAATGTTCTGATATACTAGACCATCTTTGAGATGCTTTATCATCTTTAATGAGGTATGATATGTGATTTGCGATTAATACATGAGGTAAGATATATGATATAATATATTAAATGATTTGTGATAATTAAAACCATTATAATTAGAGATAGTGGCCATCAATATCCTATGGTCCAACAATCTCCCCCGTTTTGATGATCACAAATCATGGAACTACTATGTACCATTAGAGAATGATTATTAGCACCCATAAAGATGAATAGGCTCAAAAATAATTTGGGGAAGTAAAATGTATCAAAGTAACATAAAATAATAATAATGCTTAATAATGTTCTCCCCCTTTTGGGATTAGAAAAAAGTGGAAGATTAAAAACTAAAATTGAAAATTGAAAATAGTGAATTGTCATTCATAATAAAATTTCACTGAAATAAAGAATGTAAAAGTACTTAGACATATAAAAAATAACAACTCCTTGCTACTTCTTAGGGTAAAGAGGTTCCTTACCCATATCAAATGGATTAATGGTAGGTATAGTAGGTGGTGGCTGAGAAATAGGTGCATCTGAAGAAATCTTCAAGGGAGGTAAATGAATTCTTGGTGGAACAGATGGTGCCATGCTTGGTCTATGCTGGGATAATAGCTGAGTTTGAGGTTGTTTTGTGATAACAGGAAAAATATGGGTCAACGATTGAGAAACTATAATTGGAGAGTAATTCATTGTCTATGTAGAGTGAATAGAACCAGAAGTTGGAACAACTATGGATTCACTCTGAACAAGGATGTATGGTTTCAGCAGGCTGATAAAGTTCTTAATGCTTTCACCTCCATACTTCATGAATTTGTTAAAGTCATCTTTTTTATCTATAAATTTATCCAGTAGAGGAGTGAAGTCATTCTGTTTCTATACATTCTTCTTAAAGGAAACAATCACAGGTGGTAATATGATATTTCCACTAAATATTTAAAGTGAATGGTGAGCTGATACTTGGTATAGATCTTTTGAAAATACTAATTGAATTTCTTGGTAATATATTCTTGAGTCTCAGATTATCCTTTGGTATAAATCCTAACCATTTCTTTCACATGGTCAATAGACTTGTCACGTTTTGAAAGGGTCTTTAAATATATTCCACTTGGCATTGCTTTCAGCTCTTCCCTAATAGTAGCTTTGAGAACATCCAAATATATGGAGTGTGCAGAAGCAGTTGAGGTTGAATAAGAGTGCACAATTTTCTTTAATTCATTTCTTAGTTTGTGAAAATCAAGAACTTTAAGATGATAAATAAGATCTGTAAGTCCTTTAATGACACTTTCCATTGTAGTCTTATACTCAGTGGTTAATGCATTGATGCCGATAGTTAACTTCTTCATATCATTCCCAAGATTTGTGTTGTTTTCCACAATGGTTTCTATAGTTGTAATCAAATTTCGCAGAATTTACTTTATCCCCATCTGTGAGAATAAAAAAACATCATCTTGAGATTCACTTGCTAAGGAGAGAGTAAAACTAGAAGTCCCAGTTTGCCTTACACCTTCAACCATAGACCTCATGACTTTCAAGTGATCATTTAACTCAGTGTTTTCTCCCCAGGCTTCATCAATATCATATCTCATCTGAGATTGTATTGAATGCCTTACTGATGAACACATGTATTCCTTGAATTTTTACAAATCGGCCTTAGTAACATAGTCACTAGGAAAGGTCTCAGCCATTGGTTCCCTTTCAGCAGTTACAAATACTTCATCAACTAAATCTTCATAATCTAATCCCAGTGCCACATACCAAGAATTCCTCACCCATTCAGACATTATATCATCATCTAGAGATGTAAGAGTATCAATCCTTACTATTTCAAGTTGATTCTCTTCACCACATTGATCTTCTCTTTCTTGAGGATCCCCCTCAGTGTTAGCCTTCTTAGCAGCTTGCTCCCCCTCAGTTTGATGTCCCTTCCAAACATACATAGATTTAAGAGAAAGTATCAACTCCTTAGTGTGTTGATGTTCAACAGGAGCATCCACCTCAATTCATCCATCTTGTAAATCTTCATGACCATCATCACCACCATTTTTGGCATGATGAAGTCTAGCATTTCTTCTATCATCAATTTCTTCATCTCCTCCCTCTTCTTCCTATTTATTATCCTTTTTCTCTTTTTACACTTCTTCAACTTCTTCATCTTATTTCTCATCTTACTAATCTTATTTATCCCTAGAACCATCTAATTTTCCTTCTTCTCATTGACTCCCTTCTTCTTCTTCTTCTTCTTCTGATTCATTAGATTCATACTCCACACTGCCACTCACTTATTTTTTTCTCTTCACCTCTATCATCCCTTAAAATTGATTCTTTTGTAGGTAAGGACTGTGGTGGGATAGGTTATCCATAGGTCATCTTAGGAGGACTTACAAAAACATCAGGATCTCTCCTGTCATCAACAAGAGATCCCTCCCTATCAACTCCATCTTTCTTAACTCCTTGCTCATTAGAGTATGCTTCTACAACATCAGGATCCAAACTAGGATCCCTCATATCTCTTGGTATGTTAGGGTGATTCACATGATTGAATTTTTCATAAAATTTCTCTTCATAACCATCCCACCTTCTATTCCATGGATACCAATGAATCTTCATTCTTCCATAGATATCCTTATTAAAAAAAGATAATTTATTCTGATATAGTTTCATCGCATTCATCCATACATCCCTTTTCTTTCAACCAAGAAGATATCATCTGAGGGTAAGGAAATGAATTTGTCTTACTGTAGGGTTTGATCATCTCACTTATGCGGACCATTAAAAACATACAAATATTCACCTTAACCAATAGATAAACCAAATAGACATCTTGGTACTTTAAAGAAGAAAATTCCCCTTTCATGGGAAAAATTTGGTGTGGGATGAACATAAATAGAATTTTTCACTCTCCAAGAAACTCAGTAGCAACTGGACTTTGAGGCTTTTTATTGTCAGTAAATTCTTTCAAATCTTTCCCAAGGCTGAAAATACCACTTTTAGGTGGAAGAGTACCTTGATATTCATAAAAAATTCCTTCATGGGGAAATTTGGGACATTCAGCCTACTGCTTTGAATATAAATAGATCCTCTTTCCTTTAACCACTGATTTTATCCAATAGGCATTACTCCCTTTTAGTAGAAACTCAGAATTCATGTAGAACTAATGCACTATCTTCAGATAATATTCTCTTCCATTCTCGTAAAACCACTGAATCCATACTTGATTCTATAGATCTTTCAGCAACAATGACTTTCTCTCCAACAACCATTCTACAGACACCTGTTTTTTCAGACATTCTGTATGATTGGCTAATGCTTGATTCACTAGAACAGAAGATCTAATGGACTCTCCTTTCTTCTTCTTACCTAGTAGAGACTTATTAGTGTATCCTTAAACATTTCACTTCACCTTTACCATTTTATGATCTTTATTGAAGGTAATAAGGTTAATGGTTGAGGTTAGAGTGAGATATAGCGGTCTCAAGCTAAGTAGTAGCATGGAACAATTCGAGTTTATATCATTTAGGGCTTAAATCTGGTAAAAATGGAAAAAATTTAAAACCAGGTTCATAAATAATCAAACAAGTTTCATTTTTTAAGAACATAAAATAGATAAAAAGTGACTCATAAGTGTCTTCATGAAAAACATATCAGCATGACAAAAGTTTGGGCTTGATAGTGTCAGCATGATAGAGTAGGCATGATAGAATTAGCACGACAATGTCTGCATGATAGAGTCAGCATGACAGTGTCGACATGAAAGTGTCGGCATGACAGAGACGACATGAAAGAGTTGGGATGATAGATCATTTTAGTTTTGACAAAGGAAAACGACTATAAGACACTTATAGATTAATCATTCCTAGCTCATGTATGATGTAATTTATTCATTCAGAGTTCAATGGCTTAGTGAATATGTCAGCAAGATGATATTCAGTGTCAATAAATTTTAAAGTGATATCACTCTTTTGATAATGATCTCTCAAAAAGTGATGTCTTACATAAATATGTTTTGTTCTAGAATGAGAAACTGGGTTCTTAGAGATGTTAATAGCACTTGTATTGTCATAATTATAGGTACATGTATAAATTGATACCCATAGTCTGGAAGAGTGCGTTTCATCCACAAAATCTGAGCACAAAAACTACCAGTAGCTATGTATTTTTCTTTATTAGTAGAGAATTAAATAGAGTTTTGTTTCTTACTACACCATGAAACCAAAGACTTTCCCAAAAAAAGTGATATATTCCATAGGTTCTCTTTCTATCTAACATGAATCCACTATAGTTTGCATCAAAATAACTCACTATATCAAATGATTGTCATTTAGGGTAAAAAAAAACCTAAATTGATAGTATGTTTGAGGTATTTGAACATTATTTTAAAAAAATTTAAGTGAGATTATTTAGAGTTAGCTTGAAAATGGGCACACATACACACACTAAACATTATATCTGGCCTAAAAACAGTCAAGTAGAGAAAACATCCAATCATCCCTCTATAAGTAGTTTGATCAATAGATTTACCATCTTCATAAAGATCCAACATACAAGTTGTAATCATTAGAGTTTCACTAAATTTAATTCTATAAAATACAAATATTTTTAAAATTTATTTTGTGTATTTATTTTGATTGAAAATGATACCGTCATTATTTTGAAAAATCTGAAATCCAAAAAAAAATTTGAGTTCACCCATCAAATTCATTTCAAATTTACTTTGCTTCTTTTTAGAAAAATCAATACATAAATAATTTTTTAATATCCAAAAATAAAATCATCTACATAAATTTGAACTACTAAAACACCATTAGAATTTCGTTTTATAAAAAAGCATAGGATCAACAATTCCTTTTGTAAAAAATTTTGTAATGAGAAAAGTACTTAGTCTATCATACCAAGCTCTTAGATCTTGTTTTAAACCATATAAATATTTTGTTAATTTGAAAACATGATTTTTAAAATGAGTCTTTGTAAAACTAGGGGGTTGTTTTAAAAAAAAACATCCTCAACTATATACCCATTTAGGAATGCACTTTTAACATACATTAGATAAATCTTGAAATTAAGATGGGAAGTATAAGCTATCCAGATTATGTTGGCCTCAAGTCTAGAAAGAGGTGAAAAAGTTTCATTATAGTAAATTACTTCTTCTTGACTATAACCTTGGGAAAACAATATGGATTTATTTCTAAAAATACTACCAGATCCATTTTCTTTGTTCCTAAACACCCACTTAGTGCCTATGGTTAAGGTGTTTTTGGGTCTCTTCATAAGTTTCCAAACATTATTTATTTCAAATTGATTAAGTTTTTCTTGCTTATACATCACCCAAAATTTATCTCTAATTGCATCAAATATGTTT
This sequence comes from Viscum album, assembly GCA_963277665.1. NCBI lineage: Eukaryota > Viridiplantae > Streptophyta > Magnoliopsida > Santalales > Viscaceae > Viscum > Viscum album. The sequence continues at coordinate 1,585,624,347 of OY728129.1, forward strand.
TTAGTTTCATGTTATGACAAAAAGGCCTGATGTTATACCTGGTTTCTAAGAGAAGCTCTAGTTTGTGTTCCTTTGTCTAAGTCTCTAACATCAACATATAAAGGATAGTTCATGAGAGTTCTAGTTGGTATTGAAAATGAGAGGCTAGTAATTTCAGGTTCATTTATAGGTTTAGGTTCATCATGTCCAGATTGAGAATAATTTCTAGAACTATTTGATTTAACAGATTTCTTGATAAGAGGATGAGATGATTTTTCATATATGTCCAGATTTTACACATCATATCTAAAGTTTTCTAGGGAGGTCTTGGGTTCATGTGGATCTATTTCATAAAATTTGACATGCACAGATTCTTCCACACACTTGGTTTTTTTATTAAAGACTCTATAGGATTTATTATAGGATGAGTAACCTAGGAATATTCCGTCATCACACTTGGATGCAAATTTGTCAAGATTTCACTTCTTATTAAGGATATAGACTTTTCATCCAAAAACATTTAAGTTACTAAATTTGGGTTTTCTTTTGTTCCACAACTCATAAGTAGTATTCTTGAGGATAGATATAATTAAAACTCTATTAATTATATTGCAAGTTGTATTCACATCCTTAGACCAAAAGTAAATAGTAAGATCATATGCATTAAGAATTTTTCTGGATATCTATTGCAATGTTCTATTTCTTCATTCAACAACAATATTTTTTTGAGGTGTCTTCTGGGAAGAGAAGTTATTAATATGGACAATGTGTGAGAAAAATGATTCAAATTAATGAATTTAAAACTCACGGCCATGATCAATTCTTAAGGATTTTATTCTATGTCAACTTAGATTTTCCCCTGTTCTAGTATACTTGGTGAAGTAAGTACATTTTTCACTTTTGTGAGATAAGAAATAAGTACAAGTATACCTAGAACAGTCATCTACAACAACATAGACATAGTGCTTCCCATTTATACTCGATAATCTAGATGGTCCAAAAAAATCCATGCGAACTAACTCTAAAAGTTGAGAAGTTGAAACTTATTTCTTTGATTTGAAAGATATCTTGTGCTGTTTACCCTTTTGACAAGGATTATAGACTTTATCATTTGAAAACTCATGTTTGGGTAGTTCCTTGACTAGTCCTTTTCTAGTAGGATTTCTAAGAGAGTGTACATTAAAGTTTCCTAATCTCCTATTCCAAATCCAAGAATCTTTTTGAAAGGCACTTAAACAAATTTTTTTTTAAGAAACTAAAGAATATATGTTTGAAACGTATACATTTTCATTTCTAAAATTAGAAAATACTAATTCATTTTTAGAGTTGAAAACATTTCAAGAATCATTTTTAAATTTAACATGAAATACATCATTAGAAAATTGTGAAAATACTAATCGAATTATATTTTAATCCATCAAAAAAAAGTTATTTAGAAATTAAAACTAAGATATTGTTACCAATCTGGCCTATGAAAATTATCTTTCATTATCATTGTCACCAAAAGTGAAATATCCCCCATCAATCTTCACTAGGTTATTGAATCTTGAATATTCTATTGTCATATGTCTTTAACATCCATTATCCAAGTACTAATAACTCTTTTACGAGATCATTAATCATGTTTCCTACAAAATAATCAGAAAAAAATAGATTTTGGTTCATCGATTTTTTTTGGTCCAGTAACATTAGTAATCAGTGCTTTTTCTACCCACATTTTTTTTCATGGGTCTCCTATAAGAATTATGTAACATATTTGAAAAATAGACTCTATTTTTTCTAGAAAAACTAGTGGTAGTAAAATATTTTCCAGAACTGGAACTAGCATCCTAATTTAGATTTTTAGGTAGAAAAATTGTTTTTTAAGATTTAGTTAGAAAATGTATTTTAGACAAGTTTCTCTATCTAGGATCATATCCAATTCTAGAAGTGTACTTTGGAGATATGTGTTTACCAATAATTTGAGTAAAAGTATTTTTCCCATTGGTGAACTTTTCTAGATCTTTATTCGATTTATCATTATAAATTTTTAATTCATTATTTTCTTTAAGCAGTTGAGCATTCATTTCCTTTTCAGTAGTAAGTTCAGAGTTAATATTTACAGCAAGGGCATGCTGTTTCTTTAAAGATTTATATTTATATTTGAATTCATTGCATGTCTCTTCCATCATGTTACAATATTCAAACAGTTTATCACTTATCATATTTTTAGGATCATTTTCGTCTCCATAATAGTAAGAATTGTGTATAGGATAGTCTAAGGTTGCCTCATATTTGTTTTTCATAAAACACATATTTCCTATGTCATTATCTCATCATGAGATGATGCTGATTCACTAGAGCTGTCCTCAGAGGCACTCTAAGTGGCTTTCGCAGCCTTCTTATACATCTTGTCTCTATTTTCATACTTATTTTTTGTATTTTAATTTTCCTCTCTTATTAAATTCATAGATGAAAATCTCTTATGAGTTTTCATTTCTTTTCATGTCATTTTTACAGTTTTACTTATTATCACATCTTCCTTTATAATTGGGATTCTTAAAGAACTTATTATTCTTATAAAATTTCTTTAATCTTTTGGATAGATGATCCATATCTTCATCACTATAAGATGTTGATTAGTAATTACTATATCTTTCAACAGAGGCTAGATCCTTCTCTTTTTCCTTATTCTTAGAGGTAGTAGTCTTGATGGCTACAAATTTTCTCTTAGGTTCATCATCTTCCTTGTTTACTTTTAAATCTTCCTCATACATCATCAATTTTCCAATGAGTTATTTGATAGGTAGCTTTCTTATGTCCCATGATTCTCTAATGAAGACAAAGGTCCCTCTCTATCTATCCAGTAAATATCTCAATATTCTCATATATTTGTTCTTTGTGACTAAAATCTCTTCCTAGAGAGATCATTGTGTTCACCATTTAATTAAACCTAATATATATGTCAAAAATTGGATCATCATGCTTCATTTTAAAGTTATAATATTTAATACTATATGTGTTAAGTATGATTCCCTTAAAACTAGAGGTTCCTTCATGTGAAATAGAAAAATTATCCCAAATCTCATGGGTTGTTTTACATGAGGAATTTTTTTAAAATTATTTACCTTCTAAAGAAGAGTATAAAGAATTTATAGATTTGTAATTATTATTATAAGTAGCCTTAGTTGGGTCATCCCATTTAGTTCTAGTAGTAGATGGAATCTTATATTCAACTATAATTGAAGACCAAATTTTAAAACCCATACTTTCTAAGTGCATCTTCATTTTAATTTTCCATTGAGAATAGTTGGTTCTATTATAGAATGGAGGTATGTTAGTAGAATCACCTTCTAATCTATTATCCATAGTAAAGAATAAGGTGTATATATTCAAAGAACTAAAAATTTAGTCCTAAAATTTTTTTTGAGATCTTTAAAGAACAACTAAAATCATAGTTGAAAAATAGATTAAAAATTTTGAAACTAGGGATTTTGAACACTCCTCTAATACCAAATATTGGTCGGAGTAGAGTACTAAAGAGGGGGTGAATTGAGTATCTATAAAAATTTCTGTTAAAAGGTATTATTTTATTTTCCCAAAAATTTAAAATTCAGTTGACCAGTTAGCCAGTAGTGAATTTATATGATCTTGACTCTTTGATTAATTTCTCAAAATATTGATTAGTTCTCAGTTATATCAATTTGATAATTAATATAACTTTTGAAACTATCCTAATAATTCTATAATGTTATAATAAATTTATAAGACTAACTATCAGAGTTCAATTTAGTTTTATGAAATATGTGATAAAAAGAGTAAAACTAAAAGTAAAATCATAGTGAAAATGAAACAAGAGTTTTAGTCTTAAGAAGAGACCTAATCCTCTCCACTTTCTGATCACCATCCACCGAGATATTTTAATTAATAAATAGTTTAATTCACACCTTAGATCAGGGTTCACTACAGCACATAGGCTATCTAGGTCACAAGACCTCTACCATAGTTCTTCGTAGGAAAAAACTCCTAGGTCACACAAGTAACTCTTACACACTTATCTGTGGGATTCAAAAAGGTGTAAGAAGGTATTAGTGGAAGGATATCTTGTATCCTTCATTTTTATTAAAGAGACAATGTGTATTTTAGAGAAAGATAAAAAAAATGCTAAAAAGTATGTAAAAATGCAGACAACAGAGTAAATAAATATGAGAAAGGATTTAGAAGGCTCTATGTGTCCTGAGATGCAACTTTGGAATCTTCAGATGTGTCAGAGATAAGATTTGAGTCCTCCTCTAGAATTTGACACAAAAAATATAGTTTTGTATTTTGGATTCCACAAACAAGTATGGTTCTGTAGGTATATCCTCATCATTCTTTGATATGTAGAATTAGTTGGTCAATTTTATGTACAACTTGATTGAGATTTCCTTGTTTGTTCTTTATTTGGTTCTTGAGTTCATAGTTAGTGCATGACAGTAGAAGGTGTTATTTTGTATGTCTCTCACACGGGCACACCACACTTGTTTTTTTCTTCTATCCTCAAAATGTTTTTTATTCTTGAGGTCCGAAAGAGATCATGTTCGTTCCATGTGCGTAGGTTCATCGTACCTCGTACAATCTGCTAAAAGTACTACCAAGGATTATTAAATATGCCAGTATCATTAAATGACTCAAATATGACAATTAGAAAAAATGAAAATTTAAACAATCTGTTGGTGACTCCTCTATCAGTGATTTAGTCTATCGGAGAGTCATCCTATCGGTGAGTCAATTTGTAGACGAGTCATCTTTTTGGTGAGTTAGTCTCTCAGTTATTCATCCTGTCGGTGAGTCATCCTGTCGGTGAGACATTAGCTGGTGAGTCATTTGTCTGTCAGCAGGACATCAGTTGACGACTCACCGCATAGGAAAGTCATTTGTTTGTTGGTTTCTCAGTCCTTCTGTCGGTGTCAGTGACTCATACTTAGATAATTTTAGATTTTCAATCTATCTTATAGTAAAATAATGTCAAAATGTGTTAATATACATAATTACACATAGATAATCAGTTGTAATCCTATTTAGACTTAAACAAACATAATTAGCTATATGATTGAAATGTTCTGATATACTAGATTAGATTTGAGATTATTTAGGGTCTGTCATGAGGTAAGATATGAGAATTGTGATTAATATATGAGGTAAGATATTATTTATAATATAAGACAAGATTAGTGATAATTAAAACCATTATAATTAGAGATAGTGGCCAACAATATCCTACGGGCTAACACATAACATTGTGAATAAATAATGATGTATTATATAATTATTTTATTTTTTGGTATTATAATGGTTATCAATGTAATTATAATGCATATTTATATATCTTTCATCATAAGGATAACTAAAATTTTGATTTAGTGTATTTGATCTTATATATCAGATTTGATTCTAATAAAGTATAGCTCTAGGTGACTATAGTTAGAGTTGTTATAATTTCACTATCATATAGTTTAAAAATACATGAGGTTCTTTCAATAAAACCCAATATAGAGATATTAGATTTTCTACTAGCTATATAGTGTAGAAAAATATCGAGTGACTTCACCACCATCAAATGTGAAGAGTTACGGTGTCTCCATTATATCGTTGAATGTTAATGAATTGAGTTTCTCGCTACTATGGAATGTGATAGAATGTTTTTCTTAATATTTATTCATTATAAAAAATAGATATTTATATATGGTCTAAACAAGTAATGGATTCATTTAAATCAATATAAATTGAGTGTAGGGGGAGGATAAATGTATCAATACTATGACATGAAAGAGAAAATTTTTCAATAATAAAAACTTGATTTTTGAGTTTCTTGCAGTATAATAATAAATAAAAAAATGTTTTTGATTATCCCTTAAAAAGAAAAAAAAATCAAATCGTTGATTCATTATGGATCAAATACCTTAGCGAAGCATTCCACACTATTCAAACCACTCTAAACTCGATCTTCTTTTACAAGTATTTTTATATTCTAGTGTACTAAATTTCATTTTAAAAAAATCTCTCAAAATAGTTTAATTATGTAAATTTAAATGAATTAACCATTCTTGGTTTGAATATATTCAATTATGACTGGTCAAACTCTAATTTCTTATGAAATATCTTAGGTAACACAATGAAATATATTTTCCCTATAATTAATAATACTATTAAACCTTTAAAAAATATCTTGATGTAGATATAAGTCTAATAGGTTAGGTCATTTTCAATACATGTGTACTTGGTTCTTTCTTATTTGGTGTTTTTTTCTTAAAGTTTCATGTAATTTTTTTCATTTTAGGTTAGCATAAATAAGGTTTATTAAATAGGTTTTTTATAGAAAATTATTTAAATTTTTTTATTTTAAAATTAATTATTGTAATGTGTTAGGAAATATGTTAATTCCCTTAACAAGATTTCGATTTTTTAAAAGTTACATTTTAAGAAGACTAACACATTCCTTTTAAAAAAAATGGGTAATGTGTTAGTACCCTTAACACATTACCCATATAACATTACCCATATATAATAAATAGATATATGAATATTTATATATGTATGTATGTGTGTATCTACGAATGCATGTATTCATGTACGTAATCATGCATCTATATTTGTATGTATTTATATATGTACATATGTACCTCTGTGTATGTACATATGTATGTAATGGTTACATAAATAAAATAATGAATTGTTTATTAGAGGTTTGTAATAATAATAATAGTGTTAATATGAATAGTTAATAACATAACTAATGATATTAATAAGTTATAATGATAACGATGTATATATCGATAATGTAATTATTATTTTAAAGTAACCTAATTATTAATACTAATATTATAATTATAAAAATAATAATATATTTAATAATAATAATTGTTAGCTATATGAGAAATTATTAATAATAATTATATTAATTATTACTATTATTGTTAATAAAATATGTAGATATCCTTTATTAATAATAAAATTATTTTAAAATAATTTTATCCTTATCTTTACCATCATTATCATCATCAAATATATTATTATTTTTAATAATGAAAATATAACTATATGACTATTATTAGTTATAGCACCACTAATTATTAATATTAACACACTATCATAATCATCATCACATTGATTAATTATTAAAAATGTAATTATTATTATTTTATTTACATCAATACTAAATAATGATCGTAGTAATTAATAATATCATGGGCCATATCATTATCACATAGATTTTCATTCTTCGACATTAGGCCCTAATAGATACTGAATCTGTAATAAATAAGTCTAATAAGTTCTTACTATTCCTTATGTGTGTGTGGGGGGGGGGATTAACCTACTAGGGTTCTAAGAGTGCATGTTTATTTGTGGCTTGTAATCCCTCATCCTAATATAGATTTTAATTATTATTGTTGGTATCTTTATTTTTGATGGTTGTGGTATAAATTATAATCTAATTGTTAATAATTACACTATTATTACATGATAAAAAAATTATTACTATTACTAAATCCTCTAACTATTTGAATTATAAATTTTTGTACATTAATCTCAATAATACTAAGAAAATTGAATGATAAAAAAATAAATTTTAATAATAAACTTATTAAGATAAAAAATATTCATTGTTGGAATCTGAATTATTTATGTGTTCGATGGGGGATGTCCAATTATCCAACATATGAATATTACAAAAGTACAAAAATGTTATGTGTTATTTTTTTGGTGGAGTATGAAGAACCAGAAGGGGAACTTCATTATGTTCATAAACCTTAATTATGTGTTCCACTAGTATATTTAATGCTTTAAAAGGAGGTGACTCCTTTGTAGGGATATTCCTCACGAGTTGGCTAGATCCTTTTCCTAATATAAATATATAATAATATGATATATCATAAGTAATCCACTTAAAATATTCATGATTTATTAAAAGCGATGATGAAATAGTAAATTACAACTATTTAGAAGTGGAATATAGTGGAGTGATAGTATATGGATAGAATCTAGTGAGAAAATGTTGATTCCATGACTTCTAAGTCACATCAACAACTAGATGAGTCTCATTTGCATGAATTACTATATCAAATGATCAAAGTGGTGCAATCACATGAGAAATCCAATAAAATCAATATCCTCTTAGTGACTATTGAGTTTTACCAATTATTATAGGAGGTATTGGATCTTATAAATCATGTCTATCCCACATATGTGATAAAAACATATATCATATACATCATGAAGAGATAGAAAGAGGACATGCATAACTAAATGGTATACTTACTTGTTGAATATCGATTTATCTATAGGACCATAAAATAAATGATATAACATACATCGGAAATCTGTGAAAATATTATAAATAATGTTAAAGAGGAATATAAAATAAATTGGATATATCAAAGTGTTGTAGTTACTATCCCCTCTTTTTACATGAAAGATACAACAAAGATTTCATTATGTTCTATCACTCATACTCATCCTACTGTGATAAATATAGTAAGGATATAAGATTATCATTATCATGAAATGGTGCATGACTCTTCCATATATCAATATATGATGCATGTAATTGAATTTGGTAAACATATGACATCAATGAGATTTCAACATCATATATTTCAGTTTTTATTTTCCTTCTCTATATATCATTTCTATCGTTATTGAATATATTTTTCATAACAAATGAACTTGAGTATAAGAATAAATTTCAATCATAATGTATCTAAAATAAAATATCCTTTATTTTAATAACGTATAATATTACATCATTTAAGGAACTAAATAAACATTCATTATAAGAAATAAATATAGGGAATAATTATGAAAACTTAGAGAGTAATATAACCCCAATAAAATAAAAAAGTTTTCATCTTGAAGTATTTTTCCCCACAACATCCCATGAAAATGATACCACTGAGTATAATTGTAGAAACAATGAAAAACATTAAAAATATGATAGAAATTCATAAAATTAAATGATGGAATTTAATAAATTATTTTTATTTGACTCTTAATGTTTATATTTTGAAATGGAAAAGGGTAATGAGATCACTATTTGGATATTGAATATATATAACTATTGGATATATTGATGTTTGATATACATATAGATGATGATTAAATTATATTTTTATAATTTTAATATAACCCTTACATTGAAGTGAATAAAGTATTATAAATAATATAGTTTACATTGAAATATCATATAATCACCAATTATGAAATAAAAATAAAGGGTAATAATTCATTGGTAAAAATATCATGTATTCTAAAAAATGTATATTTTTATATGTTATTTTTTTTGAAAACACAACCTATCATTCCTATAAAATGATTTAATAAAATTATGTGTTTATATATATTTATATAATAAGTTAGCATTCATGTAATGACTATTAATTGGTATGAAAGAGTAATAAAATCATATAATGTTTTAAATAATATTTTTCTAAAAAATATTTTTAATATGTTATGCATTTATTTAAAAATTATTTTTAACATATTTTTTCAGAAATATTTTAATAAAATGGATTTAAAATTTTACATATTGACAAAAAAATATCCAATGAGGTAAATATAAATTTTTTATAAAAGAAAAAAATAATTGTAATGGTAAATGTTAAAATGAGGTAAATGGTTAAAATCATGACTTAAATGATAAAATATCTCAAAATATTATCCATTAAATATGAAGATAAGGAAATTAACAACCTATCTTCATTATTATTCCATTTTGAGTCACTTTCCTAGTAAAATTTCATTTTATATACATTAATTAATGAGTTTTTGTGAAATAATTCCACCCATTATTATATATAAAAGGAAATTTCCTGAACACCTTCCCAACCAAAAATGTTGTTTATTTTTTATAAACGATCTATAGAAATTTATTATTCTATAATCTCACCTCACTTTTTAGGTACCCTTATCACAAGAATAATTCCCCTGTACTTTAAAATTAAAAAGTTCCTTAAGGGATGATTTCATCCTTTGATGTAAGTATAATTTATTATTAATATATTTATTTTATCTTCTTCTTCTTTCCATTATTAAAATAGATTTACCATTTTAATAAAATTTAATGAAAATAAATATAAATCTATAATAAAGTTATAATAATGTAATAGTAATGTTTTTATAATCGTTATTTCTTTGTAACTTGTTCTTGTTTGGGTTCATTCAATCACTTAGATGAATGAAAATGATCTATTACATTAATATTAATTATGAAGTGTTAAAAAATATAAACAGTTAATATTAATGATATATAATGTCAATTTAAATTATTTTTATGGTTTTTGAATGGTAACAATAAAATTATTTTTTTGTAAAGTTACTCTTTATGATTGTTAAAGTTACCTAAATGATAAAGTAGTGAATGTATTAATTAACAATTATACCCACATCATCCCTATATTGAACATAAAACATCAAAAATTATTATGGAATTATGATTCTAGTACATTGAATAGTTTGGAGATGATTAACACATGAATAATAAAGAATTACTGAGACCTCTATACTAATATATGAATAGACCAATTGAACTAGTAAGATCTAATGATAAAAATAAACTATATGTCAGTAAGAGTGGAACACTGGGGGGGGGGGGGTTAATCGAGTTTCCAATAAAATTTCTCCTAATTTGTTTTTCAAACTTAAATTCACCAATTTGATAAAAACTCCCAGTTATCAAAAACAATAGAATTATATATTTCTATATTTAGAAATGATTCTCAAAATATTGATCAGTGCTTAGTAATAATAACTTTTAAAATTGTGTAACTTCTAAAAGTAATTTACTAATATAAAATACTATATATAAAACACTAATTTAACCTAACTGTCTATGTAATGTTTTTCTTAATAATTTTGAAAATTGATTTTTTTTGGATTAAATAAACAAATAAAGCACAAATAATCAAGAACAATAAAATTTAAACACGGGATTTAGTATTAATACAAGACATAATTCCCTCCACTTGAAAATCACCCACTCCCAAATCGTTTAATATAAAATAAACTAATCCATTACCTTTTGTTTCCGAAGCTTTTACCGGGGTGCGCGCATCCGACTTGTTAGAGGATGGAGGCACTATTTGTTTCCCTGCATTCCAGCTTTCCAAAGGCAGGTGGCATCCATACTGTGTTTAGGGATGTTTTCTCCTTGATCGAAATGGGATGATTGGATGTTGGTTCTTCCTTCCATGGATTCCTCCTCAGAACTCGTTACCTAGTCTGGGTCTCCCTTATAGATTTAAGTTATTGTTCGTGAAATGCTTCCCAGTGCCATATCTTCATGGACACTAGTTAATTACACTGCTTTTTTCGAGACATTCCAAAGGGTACGATATGGGTAGCAACCTTTAGTTAGGGGGGTAGTCATGTTGGACATCACTGGCTTGTCTGGACGCTGGGACACCGGCGCGTCTAGGTTTCTTCCCCTTATTAGAGGTTTTATCAAGGGTGTGGAAGCCCAAGACATCCCACATCGAACACGAGGAATTTTATTCCATAGGCATGTATCTAGGGTTTTCCTCAGCTTCCCATTTTTAACACAGGGTATGCCGCAAGTTTAATGTCCAGAGGAGATGGACTGGGCTGATCAGAACACTGATTAGAGTGGATCAGGTGGCTGTCATCCCTTTAGGGAATGTTAATGTTGGGGCCAACATGTGGTTAGCTTCCCGGTTGTTATTAAGGGGAATTTAAAATGAGGTGGCAAAATCCCACTGAGATGTGGTGGCCTGGGTATGAATCAAGATGGATAATGGAGGGTTTAATGAAATAGGTGGATAATGAGATGGAGTCTACTTGAGGACGATGGTGATATTGGGCTTGAGTCTCAAGGATAACTCCTACGTATCTCTTTGGTAGGGAATGAAATTCAGCATATTCATCTAAAGACGGATTACTGTCAAAATGGGTTAACAATGGCTTACTGCTAGATGGGGTTGTAACAGACTACCGTTGGATGGGGTTGAACCTCAGAGAGGCTTCCTACATACCTTATCTAGGAGATAAGGATAAAACCCACATAGTTCTTGTGGGATGGGGGTTGGTGAACCGATGTGGAGGATGACCTGGGGTCCAATGGTTGTTGGGATTGAACCTCAGGGAACTGTCTTATATACCTTTCCATGGCAAGGATCAAAGTCTACATAGTTCGGGTGGGTGAAACGGCTTACCGCTGATTGGGGAAACAATGAAATACCGCTAATTGATGTCCACAGTTTAATTCCATACAGGACGTGGGTGATCCAATGTAAAGGAGGACCTGTGCCCCAGATAGATAGTGGGCTTGAAACTCATAGAGACTTCCTACGCACCCTTCCTTGGAAGGGATCAAAGTACACGTAGTTTAGAAGGAGTGGGCGAACCGACATGATGTGGTTAGGACCAATAGGTGTTGGGATTGAACCTCGGGGATGCTTCCTATGTACCTTGACTTGGAAAGGATCAAAGACCAAATAGTTCAGAAGTTTTTGGGTGAACCGACGTGAAGGGGGTCAGAGCGACCGGGTGTTGGGCTTGAACCTCAGGGTGTCTTCCTACGTACCTTGCCTTGGCAAGAATCAAAGACCATGTAGTTCAGAAGGGTCTGGGTGAACTGATGTGAAGGGGGTTGGAGCGACAGGGTGTTGGGCTTGAACCTCAGGGGGCTTCCTATGTACCTCACCTTGGTAAGGATCAAAGAACACGTAGTTCATAAGGGATGTTTGGTAAACCAACGTGAGGATGGTCAGGACCAATGGATGGTGGGATTGAACCTCAGGGAAGATTCCTACATACCCTGCCTTGGAAAGGATCAAAGACCTCATAGTTCATGATGGGTGTTGATGAGCCGATGTGAAGATGGTCTAGACCAATTGATGGTGGGATAGAAACTCAAGTAGGCTTCTTATGTACCTCGCCTTGGCAAGGATCAAAGATCTCGTAGTTCATGGTGTGTTTGGGGCTCACACTCTAGGTTTCCCAGAGAGGATGTCATGGTTGACGCTTGCTCTAAGCCCAAGTGAGTCATCCTCGGTGTGAGAAACAAGAGGCAACAAAGACATGACGATCACGTTGCGAAAGGTTCATCTGTGGGACGTAGAGTGGGGCTGATATGCAGGTAGTGGCTCAAAAAGGAAACAGGGGCTTACCCGTGGTTCTCAGCCCAAGGTTTTGGAGATTGGGACTTACTTTGGGAGGGAGGCCCGGGTGGTGAAAAATCCCAACATGAGAGGGATTTGGAACCCAAGAAGAGAAGAGTAGGGGTGCTGCCTCCTGCAAGGAAAGATAGGGGCTTACACCTGGGTGGTTTCCCTTTCCTCATAGACAAATGACGCTCCGATTAAGAGGATTTCATTCCATGTGAGGAATGATTTTACTCCCTTGGAGACCAGTGGGCGTAGAGAATATCCGAGAGAGGGAAACCCGCATGAAAGGAACGGGGTGAGGTCACAGTTTAACGTCATGTTTGGAGGACGATGGTGCTTGGTAGTTTAACGTCCTGCAGGTTGGACAAGGTGGGTTCATTCCGCACCCCTATGACTTACATGACTGGTACCTCCCACCCCTTGGGGAAGGGAAGGCGTCAACAATTTTGTGACTAGGGGTGTCGATAGATGATCGCATTGGGGGTCTACATTAGCGTGGCTCTACAAAGAAGCAATATCCATTAGCGAGCCTATGCAAAGAAGCATGAGGCGAAGTAATACAACATGCAGTATCATCCAAGGGAATTTGAAATTGCTTCATGAAAACCTAAAGGGCCGCACTAGAAAAGATCACGTGACGCAGGTGTGTAGCGCATAAGAGAGGCTCGAACAAGGTGCGTCAAAGTGAGGGCAGCACATGGAGCGCACATAAGATAATGGTTTTGGGAAAGATAGGAGGTCCACGTGAAAAATGAAAGGTTTGCGTGCAGGACGAAGAGGTTGCGTGCAAGGGGTACAGGTGGCACGCAAGACGGAGGGGTTGTGCGCAAGACGAATGGTTTGCATGTAAGTTGGACCGGTGGCGCGCAAGCCAGAGGGGTTGTGTGAAAGGTGGAAGGGTTGCACACAGGTTAGACAGGTTGTGCGTAAGAGCACCTAATGTATAGGGATCTTTTTCTCAATAAGAGACCCCTTGTGTGCAAACAACTTCGGGAAGAAACAAAATTCATGAGGATCATAAGACCCATTCGAAGGAGCCATCATGGGACCTATCACGCAACAATTATTACCTGAAGGCCATGGGTTTTTCATGCGGTCACGGAAGCCAGGTTTTTCACACAGCAGAGTGTCGCTTCGTCTTTTGTTTCCATCCCTAAAGGGTGGGGCTACGGTTCGTTTTATAGATGGAGTCCTCGAAGGGGTGTGCAAGAGCCTGGCGCGCAAACTCTGGGCGGTCGTCGGCTTGTGCATGCAAAGGAGGCCAGGTGCACAAATTCCCACTCAACGTCGCCTTGTGCACGGAAAAGGGGTTGGGCATGAAAATTCCCATTCAACATTACCTTCGGCATGGAAACAGGGTTGGGCGCAGAAATGGAGTTGGGTGCGGAAACGGGGTCGGGTGCGCAAATGCCCGATCGACGTCGGCTTAGGTGTGAAAACGAGGCTGGGTGCAGAAATGGGGTTGGGTGCACAAATGCCTGTTCGACGTCGCCTTCAGCATGGAAACAGGGTCGGGTGTGGCTAGTCCCAGAGGATAGTGCTTTGGGCGCAGAAGGGAAGGCCGTCACACAAGGGATTGCGTGCCAGAATCCCTTTTGCGCGCGTCTCCTCAGTCTTTCATGCGCCTGCCTCCAGTGCCCAATAATCTCCTCTTTTTCTTCCCGGATTCATTCACTGCTCTTTTATCCCCCCGATGCGGCCCTTCTCCAAATTTCGGCGTAAAAAAATTCCCCCCTAAGAATCAGAGCTAAAAGGGAACCCGAAGGGTAGATTCTGAGGGTACGCCGAAAAATAGAAAAAATCTTCAGCGGCACACAAAAATGAATTTTTCACGCACAATAGTCTTGCTAACGCATGGAATATGTGTCAGAGATTTATAAATAGGCTGAGTCCCCCCTAGGCCCTACTTTTACTTTTTCTGCATGATTGGATTTATTTCTCTCGTACGTGAAAATAATACTGATCCGCAGTAAGGATTCCGCGACCGATTCTGGGTTTTGCGCGCCATCATAATTTTTTATGCGCGTCTACCTTCTTTCATACCGCCGCTGCTTTTGCATGCCGAATATTCTATCTTTTACACTGATCCCTTCTATGTTCTAAAAATAGCCGCTCAACAGTACGACGACGAGAGGGAAGTTTCTGCTACCGCAAGAAGAACCCAAATGATCATGAACCCTCAGATTCTTCACGCAAAGAGGGTTGTGTATAACAACCAAATGATTTTCAGCATGATTATGCAAGCTCAAAAGGATTAAATCTTGAGTGGTAGCCTGCCTCTATTGAACTTCGGTATTTTGGAAGAGGTGATGATGCACGGTTTTGAGACGGACACACCGTGGTTGTGGGTGACGCACAAGGATAGTCTTCAACAATTTCAAATTACCAACAATGACCATCCTGCTAGGGAAACACAAAACACATCCATCTATGTCCTAAATCCAAAGACCAAGATGATTGGGGGAAGTGATCCAGTTCCTGAGGAATCTCCCACTATTTATGCAAGTACTTTCAGAAGTAGCATTACTGACGAGACGAAGGGATGACAGGAGTGAGATTTCAGATCCAGGGGAAACTTTACCAATGAATGGGGTTGGGAATACTGGGTACATCGGACATGCAATGAATTCATGCCGGAGCTTTGGGCCATTGGACTTTTCAAGGCTGTTTGGATGTCTTAATTCCACTTTTAATGACATCAGGACTTGGTAGCAGAGCTGTTCAGTAACTGGTCGCCTAATACCAACACTTTTCACCTCCATCATGGGGAGGTGAAAATATGTCTCTTGAATGTCCATTGTATCAAAGGAATCCCCTGGGAGGGGTATTAGTACGATGAGTTTCTCCCGATGGAGAATGTCTGGGGGTATAGGACCTGCACCCCAATCCTATCATGGCACCTACTGGAGCTGGATAAAGTGAAACTCAGAATAAAATATATCCCAATGGACATACCCTATTTAGGGTGGTTTAATCTCTTCCTAACTTAGGACACGTCCATGACGATTCTAGGTCGAGGGAAGTAATTCTCGAACACATCTCAGAGGGAAAAAGTAGGATCATATTTGAATATTTTGGAGACGGGAGAGTATCAATTGCAGGTATTTGGAATCAATGATGGTCGAGACCCAAATGTGCGACATGCTGGGTTACTTTCCGCGTTCTTGAGTGGGTGGTTGTTACCTATGAGGGACCCAAGGATGGGAGTCCTCCCAGGGATGCTAGTGATGGTTGGGATTATGGCGGAAAAGAACAAGGTTAACCTAGGGGTACTAGTGTTGGCTAGGCTATATAGTATTATAGGGAGCATTTAGAGGGCATGTATGCATAGGAGGATATACAGGCCATTCCAGATCCTCCATGGTTGGTTCGCATCACACTGTGGTGGGTATGACTTTTCGAATGCCATCCTCCACTGGTAACGGTATGCGACCATCCCTCTTGAACATCGCTGGGATCTGCCCATTGATGCTCTGGGATGACGGAATCAAGCTCAAGATCAGCATTCACACTCACATAGACTTTCATCCATTCCAAACCCCAGTTTCCCAAATGGTAGACGATGGGCGGGGTCCACTGGAGTAGAGGGAGTACCTGCAGAGCATCCGGGGCAGTGTGCTGGTGGCCTGAATTGATGGCAAGATCTTCTGTGAACCCTATGTGCCGACCAAGTTCTCCAGGTAGTTCAGGTTCATGCAACAAATTCCCAAGAAAGTATATACAGAGGTTCGGGAAGAGCGGCATCCCTGAATTCTCCACAAGTTGTTTCGTGTGTTCACGATGGAAGGCCTGGGTGAAATTATCACTCTTCCCCCCACTGATGTCAGTGCCAGACTGTCAACAGAGTATGCTGAAAATTGGATGAGAACGTACCCTGAGGTGATTCTTTGGAAAAAAAATTTGCGAGATCAAGGCTACTAATGCAGAGCCCGAAGATTAGGAAGGTAGAAAAGGTGCCATGGGGGAAGTGAGGCAAAGAATGGGTCGGGGAGATAGCCCGACATGGTCTGGTACTACATCAGTAGGGGTAGCGCAGACCGAGAATGTGCTTATACCCTATGGGGAAGGGTGGTCATGTGCACGGCCTCAGGGTCCAATTAGGGAACTCCCAGGAAAGCAACTTAGGTTCATCCTGACATCATCCACTGATATTATCTTCCCTTCTATGTGGTCTGCTTGGAAAACACTGCGACAGTCCATGTCTTCCAAAGAGTTATGGATGAGGTTGATACGCACCAGGCTCGATTTACCAGACATAGGGCACATCCGGATATTGGAAATATTAAAAATTAATCATAGGCATTAATACCTAACAACCATGGAATTGTACGCATGCCATCGAGGGTGGTATGAATAAGCACATCTTCTGGTGAAAGTAATGCTTGGCCAGGAGCATAACCTAGAGAGACTGCCATCTGAGGATGAAAGTGTATAGGAGGAGGTGGAGGAAGAAGAAGAAGAAGAAGAAGGACTAGAAGAAGATGACTAAGTTGAGGGTCTAGGTGGTGAGGGGCCTTCAGAAGCTTCCACTCACCAGTGGAGTTCCCAAGTGAGTGGTAAAATTGTTGGCTCCGATGAAAAATTGTCATAGTAGCTTAAGGTATGGTTTAAACCTTATACCGGCCTTCATCTTTTCATAGTCTCAATCTATCAACCCAACCCTATCCTATCCAGGAACACATGGTCAAGGGTCCCTAGGAAGTCTTCCCCACCAGGGGTGCGAGTACACCTATGGAGACTGAGGAGAAACCTAGAGGGTCAGTCCTTGGGACCGGGTGTAGTGGGGTATCAATTTTAGCTAGATTAGGCAATAATGATCCAGAAGAACAGCCCCTTGCCATCCCCACTGTCCAAGAGGAGCCGACATCGGTAACCGAGTTTACAAGCGTCAAAGGCTCTCCCGTGGAGAGGCCCCCCTCCATAACACCGACATTGGACATTGCTACACTTGGCTCCTGTGAGTCCTTTCTCATTGGTTTTACCTCTTTGATGGAGAATTTATCTAATCAAGATCCTTATTACTAATGCAGTGATCGCAAGATTAGAGGCACAACAAACCATCAAGTCTGGGACATCTGTAGGAGCAGGATGGGCAGTGACCACATCAGTCTTACTAGAAGCAACCATTCTAGGTGACCCTAACCCGGTACTCGGTGAGCCGAAGATCACAACGAGGGGTGGTAATACTGCTGGGGTGGAACTCCAGCCCGACAAGAGAGAATTTGCTGACGAGGTGGAGGTTCCTGAAGAAGATCTTGCTATTGAAGGCCTCACTACTTTCCCCGACTATCAGTCTGTAGATCCAGAGTAGATAGATGATTCTGATTCAAAGGCGGACGATGAGAGCTGTATGATGCGACACAAAGGGTGGATGTGTATCAAGCATTTTCTCAGTCAGCCTTAGACGGAATGGTTAAAACTGATTGGATCGCTCCACACCTGTCTGCGCTTTCTCTGTGCTGGAGGGGTTGATGCTCAATATCTTCATTCGATAGTCCTTGATTACATGGATGAGAGGCTACGTGAGAGAGGCCAATGATCTGACATTTCCTAGTGTCATAAAGAGTCGAGGAGTCCCCAAGAATTCCTGAAAGTGGAGCAAGAGGGCCAATGCCTTGAAGAATAGGTGAAATAAAAGGAGGTATTCATTGCAAACTGTTCTGAGCATGTTGAGAAATTGAGGACCTAGCTGGCGGACGCCCAAGAGCAGCTAGTGGAACCAGGTCACCAAATTAATGTACTCCAAACTTAACACGAACAAGCATAGGCTAGGGTCAGTGAACTACACCTTGCTCCCACTGATGAAGAGAAGGTTCTCAGGGGGAGGGAGGCAATTTTAGGGACCACAGTCCAAAAGGTAGCAGTGCTAGAGCTATTTGTCCAAGATGATGATTTTTATGGGACCTATTTTGGTTGAACTCGTAAACACATTTATTTTTACTGCCTCTACTTCTAAACTGCATGTATGAATGGATTTATTTACTTGTTCATTTGTTTCAATTCATTTCAACCACAATTGTTAAATAAAGAGAAATCCATTCCTAAGCTCACATGGGTCATGCCCGATGTGAGAAACAAGGGATTCTCGCACCAATATTTCATTTGAATGTAGGAATTCCAACCAATCTTTAGGCTCCCAAGTTTTGAACAACCAACTCAGATTTCTAAGAAGAAATGGGAGAGTCATGATTGGAGGATGAAGACCTTAGAACAATCAATGCGTTGCCCTTCCAATGTTCTCTAGCGCATAAGGGGGTGGGGGTGGGGGTAATGCAAGGGGCCTTAGAATTAACCCAGACATAGGGGAGTGGAAAGTGTGAATCATGATACCCCAAATTCGGAACACTGTAAGGGTGGTGTTACAATAAAGGATGACTATTTACCATGTTCGAAACACAGTATCATTATTGTGTTAGCCTAGATTGGGAATAACAAATGAGGGCTGACCTCTGACCATGTTTGAAACATGGATCCTGACTAGAAATGACATCCATTAGCCTTCTGGAACATTATCCCAGGGCAGTAGGTGAACCATAGGTTGAGAATCCAAACTATTAGGGAGTTCTTTCAGATGTTAAATAGGAAGAGGGTCCGAATGCAGGGCATGTAAAGCATGGAGTTAGAGTGATAGGTTATTCAAATGGATTCTAACGCTCTCAAAATTACGCCACTGTGGTGGAAACCCATTAGGTGGGTACATCGGTCTGATCAGGGATCAATCATAATTCCAAACAGGACCTCTCTAGTGAGGACCAGGAAGGACCTATAGTTTTACATCATACGGTAAATACAATGCACATAATTTAAAGGTCATACTGCCTGGACCATGGTTAATAGTTTAAAGTCATGTTACATGGACTGTAGACTCTTATTTAAAGGTCATAAAGAGTGGATCTTGATTGGGGCTGAGGGGCCAAGAGGGTTAATGACACTGGGGATGGGCCCAAGGTGAAATTCCTAGGCATCTCTACATATCCCCTAAAGATGAGAATCAAGTGAAACGTAGTTCTTAGGGAACTGTGTGGTCAGATACCAACACTGGATGGGAGAATCCTCTCTTGAGAAAAAACAGGCACATCCCATGATTAACATAGGGCATCCGGAACTTGTTCAGGGTAGAACCACAGTTTAGTGTCATGCGTTGAGGACATATGGACCTGTGCTGTTTAACATCATACAATAGGACATAGAGTGAAAGGGGAGATACTTTGAAGGGAGTATGTGGTGCAGTAGCTTTAAACCCGACATGAATGAGGACATAAGGAGTCTGCACCAACCACATATCCCAGGAAGAAGTTATTTAGGTAAAGGGACCAAAACTGAAAATTTGGTTGGGCCCAAATCAAATTTCCCTGGCGCTCCTACGTACCCCATAAGGATTAGAATCAAGCCATACGTAGTTCTGAAAGCGCTGTTTAATGTCATGCAAGGCAAGGAAGACATGTGTGGCATGAATATACTAGTACACATCCTACTCGAACTACTAAGCCCACGTGAGTCGTGCTCGATGTAGGAAACAATAAGTAGTGATGGGACTTTCATAGAATAGGAATTCACATGTTAAAGTCAATGGGATACTAGGTGAATGATGTCCCACTAATGCTGACCCCCCTATATAACGCACCTAGGTGTGAGAAGGAGTAAAGCCGAGTATGTTGGAATTCCACTTTAACATAAGAAAGTTGAAATATGTGAATCATGATGCTCGAGATCTGGACCACAATGATGGTAGCATGACGATAAGGGATAACTGTTAACCATGTTCGAAACACAGTATCCATATCGCGTTAGCCTGGAATGGAGAAAGACAAATGATGGTCAACTGTTGACCATGTTTGAAACTGAGGACCTGTCGGAAATGTCGTCTAAGATCTTCAGGGACATTGGCCCAGGACTGTAGGTGAGCCAGTGTGGCATGAGACTAGGCCACTAAGGGGGTCCCTTTAGACATGGAAGAGGATGAGTATCCAAATAATAGGCTCACGAATCTTAGAAATAGAACGAGGGGAATGTCCCTATGAAAATTCCATACTTCAGGCTCTTTGTCAAAAAGAATCTGAATATGACTATAAGACGTATCAAATAGAGGAAGTCAAGTCCCTTAACAAGGACAATGGTCTTGGTGTCACATGCCTTCAACTTAAGGTCCTAGGGTGGACTATTAAGGGGGGATTAATTCAATGGACAATTCGCAGGGTGGCGAAATAGCCAAACGTGACGCACAGTTACCATAGGGAGATCTTAGTTTTGGGTCATAGAACTCAGACCATGTTGGGGAAAGATATGAGAACCCCATGGTGTGGCTATTGAGAAACCCAACGTGAATGAAAACCTAAGAGGTACTTTCCACACCACATGTTCCCAAATTAGTTCGAGCCAAGGGGACAAAAAAGAAGGGACATGATTTGTATATTCCTGGGGTTGGACCCAGAGACAAAAATTATTGGGCATTCCTACATATCCCATGAGGATGGGAATCAAGCCAAATGAAGTTCTAGAAGATGTCGTGTAGTTTAACGTCTTATGGAATGGACATGGAGTGGTCTTAGTTTATGGTCATATAGCATGGACCATGGATGTTAGGAAATTAGAGATAGATGACGATGTAATTACAAGACCCGACGTGAATGGGGACCTGGTCTGGATCACCGTGCCCTTCTTGGGGGAGGTTTGAGGTCGAGGGACCAAAAAAGAATGTTAGGTTGAGCCCGAGACAAGGTGAACGGACTTTCCTACGTACCCCATGAGGATGAGGATCAAACCGCACGTAGTTATAAGGATGGCATGGTAGGATACCAGTGCTAGGGATAATAAGGTTTTGTGGGTCTGGACCTTGCACCAAAAGAAGTGGTATTTGATATATCTTGTTTGTTCTTAAGGATGAATGATTTTTTTGTTAAGCGACAAGCCTAGGATAGAATGTTTGGGCATCACTACAAGAATCAATCCATACGCAGGCATTGAAAAATGGTATGGCATGTGACTGATACCAAACATGATGTCCCCTCGAGTGAGAAAACAATGATGCCGCGTTGTTTTCCGTCGTACGAACAGGATGATAGTGCCACAGTTTAGGGTCATGTGATGGGACCAACCATGCATTTTTAACATCATGCAGGATAGACATAACAATTTAAAGTCACGTGGGACTAAGCATCATAGATTAATGTCATATGGATCAGACGTATACAAGAGAGATGAGGTTCCATGGTGGATGTGCACGAAATGATAAAGCATACTCGACGTGAATGAGGATGAGGTCCACACCATACTGTGCATGATTCTAAGGCAGAAACCTCAGGCTGAGGGGCCATGAATGATTAGAGGATAAGGGGTAGGAGAAACTGACTCCCAATTAAGTTGGACTCGAAGGCTAGATGTTCGGGTGTTCCTATGTATCCCATGGGAATGGGAATCAAGCCACACATAGTTCTTGAAGGTGCATTTTAACGTCATGCAGTACAACACACAATTTAATGTTATGTGGGATAGGAAGAAGGGGGGATAACTCTTAGAAATGGGCATACGTGGTGAGGATAATGAAGAAAATGACATGAATGAGGACATAATCCCATACCATGCCATGCAGTCCCATAAGAGTTAAAGCCCTAAAGATAGAACAAAAGAGATAAATTAGTGGAACTCGAGCTAGACCCAGAGACAAGATGTCTAGGCATTCCTACATACCCCATTAGAATGTGAATCAAGCTGTAAGTAGTTCTAAAAGAGATCTTAGTTTATGGTCTTAGAGCTCGGACTATAGAGGAGTGAAATCCTTCCAAGTAAGTGCAGACCTCAACCCAATCCCTAAGCCCACGTGAGTCAAACTCAGTGTGGAAATAAGGGTGGAAGAGATTTTTTGCAATCCATGGAATGTACACCAAAGGTAAGTCGGTGTGGAGCCCCAAATGATGCCTTTACCGTGGCTTTTTTCCTCCTAACGTGCAAATGCGGACTGAGGGATAGTGTTAGGAGTGCCAAAATTCCATTTGGACACGATGGGGTGGAAAATAATGTGAATCATGTAACAAAAATTCAAGGCTTGAAGGGGATGGAATGATGGTGGAAGATAACTGTTGACCATGTTTGGAACACAACATCCATATCACGTTAGCCTGAAATGGGGACAAACAAATGAGCATCGACCACTGACCATATTCGTAACGCGGGACTTGTATCAATTTTTTGTGTGAAACCCTTGAGGATGTTGGCCTGTAATGGTACGAGAGACCTTAAGCCTAGAATCTATTCCATTTGGGGGTCCCTTCATATGTGAAAGATAATGGAAGCCCAAATGAAGGGGAACAATAAGCCTAAAAAATGGGTTAAAACATGTCCAGGTAGAATATGACACTCCATGTTCTAGACCATAGTACTCATGGGCCAATTGGTGAATCACCGTAGAAGGTCGAGGGTCTCAACTTGAGAGTAACCAATTTGGAAAGATGAGTATAGAACAAAGATATGGAGAACTCTTAGGAGAAATAGGTACATGGCACGGTTGTTACAAACCCGATGTGAATGAGTACATAAGCACATACCACACCATATATCCCCCTCATGGAAGAACGCAGGCCAAGGGGCCTAGATAACAGGGAGATCTCTAAGAGATGGGGCTGGACCCAAAATCTAGACATTCGAGCGGTCCTATGTATCCCATTAGGATCAGAATCAAGCCACATGTAGTTCTCGAAAAGGGATGATTTAAATAAGGGATAGCTACCCCAATGAGGGGTGTGTACGACATGGTGAGTAACCCGACATGAATAAGAACGTGAGTCTATACCGTACAACCCTAAGTGAGAACTTGGGCCAGGGGCACGAAAAGGCCGAGAGGCTTGTGGCCGGGCCATGGACAGAATGTCTTGGATAGCTTGCAGTTTAACGTCTTGTAATGAGGACGAAGGTAGGGGTAAAGTATCACGTCCATGGATGTGTTCAGCACGACGAGTAACCCGAAGTGAATGAGGACATAATCCCACACCAAACCATTCAAACCTAAGTGAGAACTTTGGACTGAGGCCTGAAAAGGCTGAGGGGCCTGAGGCTAGTCTATGGACAGAATGTCATGTCCAACTTGCAGTTTAACGCCTTATAGTGAGGACAAATGTGATCTTAATTTAGGGTCATAGAGCTCGGACCATATATGCCTAATTTAATGTCATATGCGTGGGACAGAGAGGGAGAATCATCATGCCTATGAAAGACCACAAAGAGACAATGATGATGGAAGACAAATTCTTACCAGGTTCGCAACATAGTATCCTCTATTGTGTGACCATAGGGGGGGGTGAATTGGATGTCAACCGCTGACCATATTCGCAACACGAGAGTTGTATCAACTTTTCACTCGCATTCCTTGAGGGAGTTAGATCGTAATGGTAGGAGAGCCCTTGGTCCAAGCATCCATGCCATTCGGGGGCCCTTCTGGATATAAAGGGTGATGAAACCCCAAATGATGGGTCATGTCGAGCTTGGTAGGGCCTGTGCTCGCGAAATAGATGATATATGAAGGAAGGGATATCTCAAGGGGATATGTGTGGTGTGGAGAAATAGCCCGATGAGAATGAGGACATGAGTCTGCACCACACCACACAATCCTAAATAAGAAATTAGGCCAGGGGCCTAAAGGGGTCGAAGGACCTAAGGCTGGGCGTCTCGTCAAACTGTAACCATATAACCTCTTGGGCTGTTACCACCTCATCACAGCTCCTAATCCCACGTGAGCAGTGCTAGGTGTGGTAAACAAGGAGAAAGATTCTGCTTTCCCTATCATATAAGGGTCTGATAGCTGGAATCACCCAAAGGGAATCACAACTCGAAGATATAGTGGGATGGATGAACCACCACACTCAATGTTTGGGATCTACGGGGGTGGTGACAATGACAAAGGATAGCCACTGACCATGTTTGAAACACACCATCCTTATAGAGTGACCTAAAATGGGAACACAAATGAGCGTCCACCACTGACCATATTCACAACGTGATACTTGTATCAATTTTTTGCTCAAAATCCTCGAGGGCATTGGCCCAAAGTGGTAGGAGAGCCCTTAGGGCGAGAATCCATGCCAGTCAGGGGTCCTTTTGGATGTGAAAGATGATGGAGTCCCAATCAAAGGAGTGGGTGAAGCATAGTTGTGCCCATTCATTTTAACGTCAAGGAGGGTGATGAAAGTGATGGACATCTCTAGGGAGTGGGACGTATGGAGGGATTGAGACGAGTTCGACGTGAATTGGTGCAAAAGCCTATACCATGCCACGTGTCCCAACCCGAGGGGGAATTATAAAGTTTGGGCTGGGCCAACAAATGAAATTTCTATACGTAGTTCTTAAAGTCCAAGAAGTTTAATGGTGTGTAGTGAGGACGAGGAAGACTAGAAGAATGAGGAGGAAGCATAGGGTGAGATCATCATAATCCTAACATGAGCGGGTCCAACGAATCCTTCACTATGTTGTGTAAGGATCCTTCAAGACGTATACCACTAGGGGGGATAATCAAAGAAAAGAGTTTGGGAGCTGGAGTCAAGATGAAATGTTTGAGAATTTCTGTGTATCCCATGTGGATGGGAATCAATCAATACGTAGTTATAAGGTTGAATTTTAACATCTTGCAGGATGACATACAATTTAACTTCATGCGAGACGTTTTACAGTTTAAAGTCATGTAGGACCAGGCAGTTTAGGGTCATATGAGACCAAACAGTTTAGGGTCATGACCGACCCAATAGTTTAGGGTCATGCATGACCAGCTGGTCCAAGAAAATTATTTCTTGAGGGACTTGGCATTGGTGAGAGGAGTTATACACTCACCATCCATGGTTACTAGTGAGTACAAACCATTGGGGTAAACCTTGTGAACAACGAAAGGTCCTTCCCATTTAGGCTCCAACCTGGGTGGTTTCTTTCCAGGTATCATTGGTGTAGAGACCCAAATCATGAAGTACATGGAAATTACATTACTTTTGCGGAAAACATAATACATGAAACAAACAGACGCCCAAAGACCGTATTAGTTTAGTGTCTTTGGAAACTCGGAACATAATCATCTAATCATGGTGAAATATCTTCAACATCTCCCATAAAGATCTCCCATTTTTTTCTACCTAAAACCTTCCTTTATATCCCGGGTAATATAAAACATAAAAAGGGTGAGCTAAAATGCTCAGTAATGGTAATCTTGGAGAACATAAAATAATCCATAAACATTTGAACGTAGAAACATGAACACAAAACATCAAAATCATGAGTAATGATATAAATCTTGGAAGTACATAAGGCATAGATAATAAAGTAACATTAATCAGGATAAAATATCATGGGAATAAAACATGTAATTGTGGAAAACCATTAATCACATGTTATGATTTCCATAGTAGCCATGACATTGCTGCAAAAACCATCATTGTGGACAAAGTCCATTACTGAACTGGGTTTACTTGCCGTTCCATCCCTGTATTATTGAACCAGATTTTACTTTCCATTCTAGCACTGTCTATCTCATGAGATATAAATGTTTAACCAGTTCATTGGAAGGAGATATAGGTCTCACCCATCTCATAATGATATTATTCTTACATGTGCCACAAAATAAACATAAATCATTCATCATAACCCAAAGAATAAAATGGGTTTCACAAACATCATCCCATCATAACATAATCCAAATAAAACAAATGGATATCATTTCATCATAAGAAAAATCACACCATGTAAATATTAGAGAAATTATACTTGAAACATAAACATATTAAATAATTTCATTTCAGATGGAAAATAGTTTTGATAAAACACTAGAAATGAATTCTTGAGGAAAATATCCTTTGTTATTTAAAAGCATTCTCTTTTCACAAAATGCCATGAAATTTTAAAAGAAAATTATTTTTTTGAAAATAATCATGAAATATTGTAGAGGGGCCTTCATGAAAGTAAGGCGTTATGAAACCGTAAATATCCATTCACGTTTTATAATTTAAAAAAACATTCTCCTCATACTTTTGCTGGAAAAGTCAAAAATTACCCCGTATGGTAAACAAAAGAAAGATTCCTTCCATACCTTGTGGTAAAAGTCCAAAAAGGGTAAAAATTAATTTAAGCATACATGGAATAATAGTAAACATTTTATGAAATTTTTTTGAGAAAACATGGACATGGATGACAAACATAGCCCCACTAAATACTTACGAATAAACAATCTCAGATAAGAACAATATTTGAATAATTGTCCCTTACCTTAAGTCCGATTTTCATTGTACATATCCGAACCTCCTGTATAATGATTTAAATAATGTCATTGACTTATTACAAAAGCATACGCATTTTTATGATATCATATATGGTCATATTATTATCTTATTATTAGTAATATTTCCTTACTACTTGTTATTCGTGTGTTCATTGCTTTATGTTCTTATGCGTGTTTTGTCGAATAAATTGTTATTCCTATTTTTAGGTTATAGATACATCATTTAAAGAATGTTATTAGTATAATATATATCATATTTATTTATTAAATTCATTTATATTATAATTATTCAATGAAGATCATGTAGAACGAGTCACATCACATCGTGGAGACAGTAGGTCGTACATACGCACGAGCGATGATATCATTCTCATGATTATGGAATTGTATTGAAGTGTATGATGTATAATATTTTATAATCAATATCACTTTAAAATAAACATATATAGTTATTTCTTCCATCCTTATACACATCCAAGTATGTTAGTGATGAAATAAAATATTACACCACGACGTGGAGACGGTAATCCGTACGTACACACGCGTGGTAATTTGATTTCTTTCATAGGATCGATATAAGATAGAATATAGTTGTTTCATATTCATAATGACATATCAGTATACAAGTGATACTGGAGTTATTACTTAATAAGGAAACAAATCATATAGAGGAAGTAGGAGAATAAATATGTTTGAAAGAATCGGTAATGGTTATTACCTCTTCTTCGACGCGCCTCCTCTTAACCTCCTCTTAGGGCACTAAAGATGGTCTTTGAAGAAGACCATGACCTATAGTAGGTTTATAGGGAAGTGGAGAAGTGAAATGGTTAGGGTTTGGACTAATTTGAAAGCTCAAAAATGGTGTTAAGTGGAGATGGAGGAGGTGCCCTTTTATAAGAGAGGAGAGGGGCAATTTTAGAAACCTCAAAAATATTAATTTATAATAAATTCAGACCTCACTTAAAAACCTCCAAAAATGAATCAATTAAAATATGAGATTATATAGGATTTTAATATCATCAACCAATAAAATTTAGACATGTTTTAAGTTTATTTTAAACCTTATCATCTTGAGTTATCCTTATTTAATCTATTTAAATTTATTTGCGGTAATAATATTATAATTTTTAAATTGTTATAAATACTTAATTATGTTATGTGAATTATAAATAATTAGATACATTAGTACATTTTGGACCATATAATTTTTCATTTGTAATTTTTAAATATCTATGTGATTTTTAAACAATTTAATAATATGTTATTTTTATAAAATATCAATAGTGTCAATTTTCATACTATTCAATAATTTGAATTTAAATTAAATCCACACAGAATATATATTCGAAAAAAAATATTTAATAGATTCCTAACTTGTCATATGCATCTAAAATATTCATGGAGAACATTAATTTGTTCATATAACATTTATTTTAATATTTTTAAAACCATTTATTTGATATTTCCTTATATAAAATAATTACTACAACATTTTTTTATAATTATTTAATATACGTATATTTTGTATAAAATTAAAAATAAAATACTATTATATAGATAAATCTAATATCTTACATAATAATACTTTTACAAGAATTTATCATCTTAAAATCACAACATTTAAATTGTTATATTTATTAAATTATGAAGGTGACAACTTTGACATCATTTAAAATAAAATAATATAAGTGTCATAATCGATTTTATAAGGCTCCAAATGGTCAAATATTAGACAATAGTATGATTATAGTTTACATGTACATGAAAAATAAGTTTTGGTCAGGTTTTTATTCCTTTTATGGTCACTATTAGTTTAATAATATCTGTATTAATGATTTTTCACTGAATAAATAATTTCTCCATCTCTATTATGTCCCCATTACTGATAATTATTTAATCCCTAAAAATTATAAATAAATTTACATGATGTAGATAATTTTATTAGATTTTTGGTTACTATTTATGTTCGATGTTTTATGAAGTTTATCACTAAATTAAAATTATTTCACTTATAAGATATCAGAGAGTGACATGTTGTCACTTTCTTTGGTTTTAATAACAATTACATCATTTTCATGCTCAAAAGTCCATGAAATGAATCTATTCAGACCCTTAAGTGATATGGGTCGACTTTTATTCATCCAATATAATTTTTTAGGTGTTAGGGTAATTTTATAATATTTTTTTTTACCCTTAATTACCCGATTTACCTTTAAATGTAGTAAATAAAATTTACCACAGTTACTATTCATAATGTATAAAAATAAAAAGTATCCTATTAGAATAATTTGGACCTAATGATTACAAATATGGAATCCACTTTTCCAAATTTAAAACACAGAATTTGCAGTATTTAATTTAAAATTAATCCCGCTGTTGAGAAAACGAGTTTTAAAAGTTAAAACATTGCAAAAGATTGAAATGTTTTTACCTATGAATTCAATGTAAAATTAATGATAATGGATTGAATTATATTAAATGGTAAAAATATATTCCATTTATACTTTAAAACCATTAAATATTATTATTTAACCATATAAATTATCTTGATGAAAAAGTTGTTTTTAAGAAAAATTTAGCGCATTTTTACTATTCATTAAAATATGAAAGTTAACAGAAAAATATAAAAAAAAATTATCTAAAGAAAATTTTTATATCCTTATTGCAATTAATAAGTTTATTTTTTTCTAATTTAATTTATAAACGTGTCAAAAACTAGATTTAAAGTGGGTACGCCATCAAAAGGAGACAAAACTGCATTTTTTGAAAAATACTTATTTTAGATGAAAATTTATTTTGTACTCATACCATGTTCTATAATATGTGTAAGATTAATTATTATGTAATAAAATTTAATATTTAGTTATTACTATTTATAACGGCTAGTTCATAACAATATATCATTGTTTAGTTAAACTCGGTATTGCGTACAACACAAGCTATCGAGGAAGGTCGCTCTTGCATGCAACACAAGCCAAGAATAGTGTTTACGTATACTACAAGCTAATAAGGTGTTGCCTATTGTGAAAGATAATCTTGGTGAAACGTACAACATAAGACATCAAAGAAACTAAAAATAAAATTTCTCATAAAATCTCAGGGTGTTACAATTGGCATCCTAAGGGCCAATACCAAATCACCTTGCAGGAAAGAGCGGAGGTGAACCTTCTTGTTGAAGGCTATACATATGTTATTTAGATTCCTTTCCAGATTGTTCAGGGCATGAAGCCTATTCTCTTCAAGAGCTTCTAATTTAGCAAGACTGATTTCAGCTACCTTATCTGGCGCCTGCTAGTCATAGAACGTTGTGCGTAACGAAGGAAACTAAATCTTGATGGGCAGGACGACCTCAATTCCGTACACTAGGGAATATGCGGTCTCCTATGTGGAATTACGAGTCATTGTACAATAAGCCCAGAGGGCGTTGGGTAGCTTGTCCGACCAACTCTTCTTATTCTGACAAACCATTTTCTACAAAATGTTAGAGAGGGATTTGTTGAACGCCTCGATCTGTCCATTTTCTTGCGCATGATAGCGGGAGGTATGGTTAGAAAGGATTTTGTACTTAGCATAAAATTTCTTCAACTCAGTTGCTTGGAAGTTTGTGCCGTTATCAGTGAGGACCGCGTGAGGGACTCCAAATCGGTAGATGATGTTGGAACTCATAAATTCAACAATGGACTGGGCCTTGACCTCCCTAAGTGGCACTACCTCTGCCCACTTGGAGATGAAATTTGTAGCCGTCAGGATGAATCTTCACTGGCAATCTATCACTAGTTGATATGGTCCCACAACATCGAGTCCCCATACCACAAATGGCCAAGAGTCCTTGGTTGATGGAGAGGCTCTGGTGGCCAATGCATAGAGTTAGCATGAATTTGGAACGCATGGAATATATTGGTGAACTTGATGCAATCATGGATCATGGAGGGAAAAAAGTACCCCAGTCTCTAGATCTGGTGAGATAGCTTCGGCCCAGTCTAGTGGGTGCCGCAGGAACTGGCATGAACCTCCTGCATGAACTAAGAAATCTTGACTCCTTGGATGCAACAGAGGAGAATACAAAAAACCCATTCTTGTAGATGATCTGATCATAATGAGGACCGTACTGGAGGGTAAAATGTAACGTGTGATGTTGGATTCACTCGCGCTTAACCCGATCAGCTCGGAGGTAACCATTTTGGAGATATTTGACAAATGGGGCTCTCTAGTCGGGAGTCACTTCAACCAATGCATCTGGGGGTCCTGATTTGGAGGCTCCAACGGTAAGATTTCTCACCTGCAGGATGTCATCATCATTTGGTGAGACAGGAGCAATGACCCTCCGATGTTCCACGTGGGTAATCAGATTATCCTGCTCAACCTCAACAAGTGATGCAGCTAGGCCGTCCAAGGCATCAGCTCAACCATTCTGAGATCAAGGGACATGAGTAACTTCCGAATGAGATGGGAACTAGGAAATTAGATAGAGAGTACGATCCAAAAATCGTACAAGCTCTGGCTTTCTAATGACATAGTAACTGTTGATATGCTTGAGGACTAGCAGAATCCCCTTTAATAGGAAAATGGGGCACATCAATCTCGAGGGATAGCTTGAGGCCACTAATGAGATCCTGACACTTTTCCTCTTTGTTGGTGTAGCCTTCTGACAACAAGAATGAGTATGGAAGAATGGATTGTGTCGGGGTAATAAAGAAGATACCAGAGCCTACCCTGTTGAGCCCGGGATCTTTGAGCCTCTTGCCGGTGGGGCTTCAGGAAGCACCGTCGAAGTGAATCTTCCAGCACGACAAGGATTGGTCCACCGAGAGGATCACCTCATTGGGGAAATCGAGATCTATGGATTGTTCATCAATGGCCATATGGGAAGTAAGGAAGTCTGATAATGCTTTCCCCTTAATAGCTTTCTATGGGACAAACCTAATATCGAACTGCTGGATAATCACTACCCATCAAGTGAGACGGCCTCGCAACATGGGGTGGTTCAGAATGTACTTCAGTGGGTCTACCCGAGATACCAAATGCACATCGTGGTGCTACAAGTAATGTCACAATTCCTGTAATGTGAATTCCAGCGGAAGGAAGCTCTTTTTGATGGGGTATTATCTGGTCTCCGTATCGAGGAGCATACGACTGAGGTAGTAAAGGTGGATTTCCATCCCCTCATTGTTCTTATGGGAGAGAACGGTTCCAAGAGATCATTCCAGGGTGGTCACATAAAGGACCAGTGGTTTTCTGAAGATGGGTGGAATCAAGATCGAAGGTTGGAGCAGATACTGCTTGATCTCCTTAAAAGAAATATGACACTCTTCGTCCCATTCATAAGAGGTTCCTTTCTTAATGAGTCGAAAAAATGGCTTACACTTGCCAGCCAGGTTCGTGATGAATCGACATATGAATGCTAAGTGGAATTGGAAACCCCGAAGCTCTTCAATATTTCTCGGAGGTGACATCTGGCTAATGAAATTGATCTTCTATGAGTCGATTCAATGCCCCTGTATCTGACAACGAAGCCGAGAAAAATTCCAGAGGTGACCTCGAAGGCACACTTCAATGGGTTCATCTTCATGTGATGGGAACAGAAGAAGCTGAAAACTTTCTCATGGTCTTTGAGATTGTCTTGACACTGGTGAAATTTGACCACCAGATCATCCACATAGAATTCCACCAATGTACCAAGGATCGACTTAAATATGAAATGCATAGCCTGCTGGTAGGTAGCATCTTCATTCTTTAAACCTAATAGCATGACTTGGTAACAAAAAGTACCCTACGGTGCCCTGAAGGCTATGAAATCCTCATCCTCAGGGTCCATTCGAATATGGTTGTACCCAGAGTACCCATCCATGAAGGAGAGGGCTTAGAATCCAGTTGTAGCATTAATCAACAACTCCTTAACAAGAAGGGGAAAATCATCCTTCGGAAAGTGATGGTTGAGATCCCGAAAGTCGATGCAGACTCTGATATGTTCGTTCTTCTTCCTGGCTGGTACAATTTCGGATATCCATTTCGGGTACTAGACCTCCTTAATGAAATTGGCTCTGATGAGCTTATCAACTTCCACCTCTACCATGGAACCATGAGAAGGGTGTATCTTTCTGGGAGGTTGCTTGAACCCATGATGATTTGCAGGGAGACTGAGGTGGTGGATGACTACCTGAGGATCTAGTCTGGGAATCTCATCATAACTCCAGGAGAATACACCGTGGTGTTGTTTTAGGAAGTCTATGTACTGTTGTTGCTCCTAGAGGGGCATGGCGATGCTGATCAATGTGGGTCTCAGGTCTTCCTCGCTACCGAAGTTCACCTATACCAACTCGTCGACTATGGCAGAGATTCCCTCTTAAAAGTCAGGGGGAGAATCCTCTAAATGCTCTTTTTCGCTTGTGGAGGGGGAATCCTCAGCGGGGGGAGTCACTTCTGAGTCGGCAGATCCTGACGGGAGGCTGGTACCCACCTGATCGGTAATGGAAACCACATCAGAGGATCCATGTACTTCTGCAACCATAACGATGAAGGCTGTTGATCCGATCTCATCAGGCCTGCGGCCTAAGGGCCACACTTGATGATATTGAAACAATAATCGAATGTTGTCTTGACCCAGTTAATTCTAGCCCGGCGGAACAAGCATGTATGGTGTATTGTTTTTTCCATGGGGTGGACATCCCGATACCTTATGAGGGTATGAGGCTTTGAGATCACCTGAACGTGATTTGTATAAGAGTACGAGGTGATTTTCTGCCATCGCTTAGACGTGGGAATGTGTTCCACCCTTTTCCCAGACAAAACAAAGCATTGTCCCATGTATAGGGTTGTATCCTCCAATAGGTGGATTGTAAATACGTAGGCATCATATAGATCTATACACATGTTGGTCACAGCCGTGGCATGCTTGACCTCGTTGGTCTGAATCTGCATGTCCTTGCTCTTATAGTAGTTTTCATCCAGATAGTAGGACTCACAAGAAGAAAAGGGAGATGTGTCACCTTGAAGCATTCCCACTCAACCATTAAGGGAGTACTTGAGGCACTGATGATATTATGATGGAACCTCCACATGTAGGTGGAGCTATCACCTTCCCATCAATGCATTGTAAGTGATGTCCTGGGAGACTACCATAATTTCGGTGCTGTAAACAAGGCCACCAAACTGGGTCTTCAAATGGATCTTACCGATCAGTGTCTGTTTCATCCTATCATAACCTTGGATTATTAGGTTAGATGGGATTATATCATCCTCAGATAATCCCAGCTTTCACAGTGTTCGAGTTGGGATTAAGTTAATTTTAGATCATGTGTCGACAAGATAGCGATGAACCTCCACACCATTGAACTGTAGTGGGTGAATGTTCCCATGTATGGGGGATCCTTCATCTTCTCCTGAGAATGAGATAATGGAATGGAATTCATCATTTTCAACCGCTTCAGCATGAAAGGCCTATGCGGATGCTACCTCTATCTCAAACTGGAGGGGGGCTTCTTAAAGCCTCAACGAGGGCCTCACGCATATCTGGCGACAGGCGAAGGGCCTCAAGGATGTAGATTTTTTCTATAATACTGGAATAATGCTTGAGAACATTTTACTTTCGTGCTAGGCATGAAATTCTTCTTAGAAGAGGTTGCTCTATGACATGAGGTATGGTGGGCCCTGCTAACTGGACCGACGAATGACTGGTACTGGGAACATCCCACTGCCCACTATTTGAAACTTGGAGAGTACCTACTGTACTAGGGCTATCCAACTGGGACTAGTCCATGGTGGAGTGTGTCTAATCACGGTGAGTCCTAGGTGACCCTGCTTGGTCCAGTAGTAGAAACGACAGTGGAGGAGGGCCTAATGACACCTGATGAGGTGGCTGCGCATGCAGAGCTCTGCTCTGAGATTGTTTCCTGGTTTCAGTAGCATGCACAACCTGGATGGAAGTGCTGACCGAGGCAATCCAATGAACCATATAGCCACGACTCCATAGACACTGGTGATGAGTGGGGATGTTGGGAGGATTCTCTTGGGACTCCTCATCGTCAGGAATCATGTAAGGATTTACCATCTCTACGGTGTTAACTGAGGTGTACCCTTGGCTGTCAATTGAAGAGTCATCCACTACTGGATGGATTCTGGGAGGGATCACCATCTCTATGCGCATGAAGTCGCCGAGATTGTGGGATGACGATCGTATCGATGAGGGACTTTTCTTTCCCTTGCATCACCAGTGTTTTCTCTTTTGAGAAGAGGCTAACTAAGATAACGATGCAGAAGTGGTGGCTATAGCTTCTAAAGGCTCTGGTTGATTCAGGCATCCCCAGATGAAACCATAGACCTGAGAGGATTTTTTTTGAGCCATCCAGTCATCATAATTCTAATATCCATGACTAGAAACGTTATTCCACTCGACCTCACTATCACTGATGCTATCTGGCCTCACAAAGACTCATTCTACCTGTGCCGGGGCTGAGCCCAGCCTAACTATGTTGTTGTCGACCTGGTCTTGGGATCAGTATTTGAAAACATATAACTTCTTGATAGTGTACCCTAGGATCCAGTGATCGGTGTAGTGATTAGGGTGATTAGTATGGTTTGCCTCTTCTGGTCATCTACACTTAGGAAAATGCAAAATCCCCTGTTCCAAGGCACTGCATAAGTAATCGGGGACCCGTGTCTTGTTGAATGAGTAGGTCCTGTTTCTCTTATCTG
This sequence comes from Viscum album, assembly GCA_963277665.1. NCBI lineage: Eukaryota > Viridiplantae > Streptophyta > Magnoliopsida > Santalales > Viscaceae > Viscum > Viscum album. Next base: position 1,585,660,401 of record OY728129.1, read on the forward strand.
AAAAGGGGGACCTTGTAGACTAACCATGATGGGTGTCTAGAGGAGCCTTCCGAGGAGGTGGAAATCTGTTATCTTGCCTAGGTAGTGGCGGCGCATTGCACGGGGGAACCTGCTGATTTTGAGGCGGCCACTACTGGGCTGAAGGTTGTGCCTTTGGTGGTGGTACTCTATGAGATTGCGGAGGCGACTCCACTGGAAACAACTGTAATCACTTGGGGGCCTCTATTTGGGCCACTGTGGCAGGCTCGACCCTAGTGGCCCTTCTCGTCGGGATTGCAGGAGGCAACGGATGTGCCTGCTTAACCTGTTGTAGGGCTTCCTCTAGGAACTAGGCCTTATCAGAGAAGTCTCAAAATCCATGAGGGTAGTTCTAGGTGATAAGAGAGGGAACTGGTTCCATATTAACATTTCCCACACAAATCTTTATTAATTTCTTCCGAGTCAGTGGCATGTTGAGAGAATACGTGAGTCCTTTCCACTGGGTGACAAAGTCGACGACGTGCTCATCAGGCCTCTGCTTGTACATGAAGAGTTCCGTGATACTCATTTTCCACATGGTGGAGATTAACTGGTAAAGGAATTACCTACATAGATCCTCCCAACCGGTCACTGATCCGATGGAGAGCTGGTTGTACTATACAAATGTCGGGCCTTCAAACGTTTGCACAAAACACTAGAGTTTGGTGGCGTCCTGCTGCGCTAGAGTTCCCAACATGGGACCACACCTTGAGGTAAAGTGGTCCAGGTGCTATGTTAGGTCCCCTGTTCTGTTGAAGGGGGAAAATGTGGGATTATTAAAACTAGTTGGTGCTAGAATATCATCCACCCACGCTGGATATGGCTTTCTATCAGGTGGGAGTTCCACCTGTCACGTTTACAATGCCTCAAGGTGGGCAATGAGTGCCACCATTAGATCATCTGGGCGAGGGTCCCTGTCTTGATGAGGATCCCTAACCACTAATGTGTTGGTGGGTTCCTCAAAATGGTAAGAAGCCCCAATGGCTCGTGGAGCGGCTGGTGGAACGACCCTCAGGTCAGCTGGGGGAACCCGAGCTATGTCCCTTAGTTTGTTTTCACCGTTCTGAAGGGATTGGTGAGACATACCGCGCCCTCTTGATATAAGTTCCGGCTTCAAACCTATTCGCAAGGGTTGGATGGTCAAGATCTCCTGGAGGCAGCTCGACGAGGGGAATTTTTTCCTACCCTTGCTGCCCTGGCCTAGGATTACTATTGTCTGGCCGACTCTCTACAACACATTCAGTGAGGAGGTCTTCAAACACCTTCTTCTGTTAGGAAATTTGCTGATGTAACGTGACTTTTTTAGGGTCTTCCACCATTTTCTACACTGAGTCAGATGGGTCAGAGGGTTTGGTAGATCTTAGATTCTCTTTACCCATACCGTGATTTTGGATAAGGACTAATGCCTCGGTGGGAATAGGGAGACCCAGCAGGATCATCTGTTGATGAGTAACCCTCTTCAAGGGGTCCAGTAGTTGTGGATTGTCTTCAGGGGGGAGGTCCCCATCCAGAATCTCCAACTCATTTTCCTCTTCCAATAGGGTGTATATGTTGACCACGACTCTACCTTGGGGCATGTTCTCAATGTCTCATAGTGAGTCGGGTTGCCGTCGAATAGGACTGAAGAGGAGGGCATCATATTTACCCCAGCCACGAATCTGTAGGTGGGGGGAAGCCTCCTTGAAAATCTTGCGGAGTACCTTGAAAATATGGACACATTGCTATTGGAGGGCCCTATAGAAACTTGGTGAATCAGGGCGTTGGGCCACAGAGAGTGCGGCCAAATATACTAGATGTCATTTCTCTCCAATGTCTTCAAAATTCACTATTCTCATGGGATAAACCACTCGCTGATGATGAAGGCAAAATTGCATCACCCAGAGGGTTTGACGGAAACACTCAACTTCCTCTAGGGTGAGGGATTCTAGTGCACGGAAATTCAGCACTACCACGGGCCAAAACATCTCTGGGAAGTGGTTTGCTGTGAGGATAATCCATAAGCTCCTTGACTTGGATTTAGGGTCTGGACCTTCATTACCACACTCGTCAACCGGAGGTGGTTGAGGAACCTGTAGTGGTACTGAAGAATACCACTAAGATAGTAGGATTTCCAGTGAAGAGTACGGTGAGCGAGCTGACCAACCGCCACATCTCGAGCTGTCCTCCGAAGAGTGTAATAACATAGCCACCACATCTCGGTAGGATGGGATGATGGCCATAGTTCTAGATGCAGGGGCTAGGGCTATTGGTGATGGGCCATGCTGCTTCTCTCCCACCATTGGTCTCTAGAATATCTCTTTGTGATCTCTAGTTGAGGTAGAGTGTGCTTCTGGTGACGACAGTGGTGATTTCACAACAGTAACCTGTGGGGTTACCAAATTCTCTTACTCCTGGATATACCTGTGGAGGGAGTCATGAATCTGATGGACCTCATATTATGGGAATAATAGGAAATTTTGCCTCATTACTACCCCAACCCTTGACTTAGAGGAGCGAGGGGAGGGTTCCCTCACTGAGTCGTACTTTACTTCGGAGTCTGAGAAGTGGAATGGTTTGATCTCTATCCATAACTTCCTAGAATTCTTCTTATGGTGGTGATGACCCACCTTCCTGCCCCTGGATGGCTCTTTGGGACATGGTAGATTTCTAATACAAGGTGGTCCTTCGGCTATACTAGTGCTGGGGAAGAGAGGGTTTCCACCTGAGTAAGCGGGGGTGCAAGGAGTACTTGGATAGATATCAAAGGGGACATTGGGAGGACCTCAGTGGGTAGCACTAGAGTGGGTAAGACCTCTTCTGGAACCGATAAGAGTATGGATAAAACCTCCATGCTTGTTTTCCTAGTGACATCACTATGAGGAGGGTCCTCGTACTGGTCAAGCTAAGCACTGGTAGGAACTCCGTGCTGGGCACTGGTGAAGTGAAGCTGGCCCTCACTCCTCTGATTGTTGGAGTGAGGAGGACCTTCACTAGCAGCTACGATTACACAGGGAGGGTCCCCACATTGGAGAGAGACCAGATGTACAACTTCCCCTTACCAACAGCCTGTGGCGGGAGGAATGACTCCATATTTGGTGTAGTGAGAATGAGAGATACTTTCATACTGAGTGTCACTGCCATGGGGAGGACCCTCATTTGGATTGAAGGTGGAATGGGGTGGAACTCCATGATGATCCTGGAAGTAGGGAAGGCCCGCGTTCTCTATGGTAATGGTATGGGGAGGACCTTCGTAATTTGTGGAATTGCTGCTAAATAGTCCGCGGAGGCTAGTGCCTGTCCTGGTGACCAAGAGAGTTGACCCAGCCTGCCCGTGGGGTGGTTGGGGCCTCGATCCTAGTCGGGTGTATGAATGTCCCTGCGCAACGCACATATAGAGTTGGTGATATGTGTCAGCGGTGGATCAGGATATAGTATCCACTGATGTTGACGCCCCTTGGAGGATGTCCTCTTTGGCTTGTTCCCGACGCTGGCATCGGGTTAGACGGACCGGAGCTGGTGGTGCAGGTACATGGATTACCTGCTCCTTGGCCAGTAAGACTGGGTGGCGGTGTTGACGCGACCTGGTGGGAGTCCTTCTTAGTATCCCTTAGGATGGGATCCTGGTTAGACTAACCTGGATATCCCCTACCTCATCGTCGTAAGGAAGGGAGTCATCGAGATGTTTCAGAGAGAGGCTCCCGAAACGATTATATGTTGGAGTGGGGAGTAGTGGCTCTCTATGCGGCCCTTAGGGGCATCATTGATGATGAGGCAGAGATGCATCTAAATCTAGGCAGGCCATATCCCAAGTTTGGATAATACCCTCCTCCTCATACCGGTATACGAGGTCATTGATCACCCTTTGTTGGGTGAACTCTGAGGGAGAGATGGGGTGGGGGAGCCCAACAGTCGTGGCCATTGAGACCATCATAGAAGAGGTGGAACCATGTGAGAATATTACACTGGTACTACCCCTGCCCCTGCATTGGTGTGCAGGCAGTGATCGATTTCAGGGTGCAACAGCTTGGTTTCTGAAATCAGGTAGATTAACTCATCAGTGATGTAAGAAAAATTGAATCGATTACCAGTGCCCCAATGCCATTCCGTCTTCCATGGTTGGTAAGATGAATTCACACTAACAACGTCACAGACCAGAATGTCCAATGTTTTGACTACCCCTACTTCTGGTGAGTTTTACGCCAGGCCCACTATTTTCATGGTGGGACCCGGTGTCAGATAGATGGATCCAGTGACACACTAATCTACTGATGTCTCGAATTCTACTAATCCATATAATGAGAAGAATATCTTCATGTTGGGTTCACCATTTTTGTTTCTGACGCTTTCATCAGGGCATGCACATCCATATTTTTTGAGGATGAAGACAATGTTTGTTGCTTCTTATTCCTTCTTACCAAAGGTGGGCAACATCCATTCCTTTTTTAGGGAAATTTTTTCCTTGATTGAAATAGGATTATGGGATGTCAGTTCTTCCTTCTGTGGATTCCTCCTTAGAACTCATTACCTATTTTGGGTCTCCCTTATAGATTTAAGACGTTGTTCATGAAACTCTTCCCAGTTCAATATCTTCATGGACACCAATTAATTAAACTTCTTCTCTCTAGAAATTCCAAAGGTTACGGTCAGGGAAACAACCTTCGGTTAGGGGAGTAGTCATGTTGGACATCACTGGCGTGTCTGAATGCTGGGACACTGGCACGTCTGGGTTTCTTCCCCTTATTATAGGACTTCTCGAGGGCACAAAAGCCTGAGGAATTATACATAGAACGTAGTGAATTTTATGCCATAGGCATGTATCTATGGATTTACCCCGCTTCCCATGTTTAACACAGGGTATTCTCTGAGTTTAAAATCTAGCATAGACGGATCGAGCTGATCAGAACACTGATTAGAGTGGATTATGTGGGTGAAACCCCTGGAGGGAACACTAATGTTGGGACCAACATGTGGTTAGCTTCCTAGTTGTTGTTAAGGGGAATGGGGAATGAGGTGGAATTATCCCACCGGGATGTGGCATCCTGGGTAAGAATCCATATGGATGATGGAGGGTTTAATGAAATAGGTGGAGAATGAGATGGATTCGACTCTAGGACGACAGTGATGTTGGGATTGAGTCTCGAAGAGACCTCCTATGTATCCCTGTGGAAGTGAATAAAAGTACATGTAGTTCATATGAAGACGTCTTACCCTCTAAATGGGTTTACAATGGCTTACCATGAGATGGGGTCGCAACGACTTACCGCTGGATGGGGTCAAACCTCAGGTAGGCTTCCTACTTGCCTTATCTAGGAGATAAGGATCAAACCCACATAGTTACTGTGGGATGGTGATCGGTGAATCGACATGGAGGAGGACCTGGGGTCCAATGGTTGTTGGGCTTGAACCTTAGGGAGGTGTCCTACGTACCTTACCTTGGCAAGGATCAAAGTCCACGTAGTTCGGGTGGGTGCAATGGCTTACCCCTGAAATGGGAAACCATGGATTACTTTTGATTGAGGTCCGCAGTTTAACATCATGTAGTAAAGGGGTGAACTGACTTGAAGGAGAACCTGGGCCTCAGATAGATGGTGGGCTTGAACCTCTCGGAGACTTCCTACGCACCCTGCCTTGGCAGGGATCAAAGTCCATGTAGTTCAGAAGGAGTGGGGGAACCGATGTGAAGTGGTTAGGACCAATAGGTGTCGGGCTTGAACCTCAGGGAGGCTTCCTATGTACCTTACCTTAACAAGGATAAAAGACCACATAGTTCAGAAGGGTTTTGATGACTTGACGTGAAGGGGGTCGGAGAGACTGGGTGTTGGGATTGAACCTCAGGGAGGCTACCTACGTACCTTGCCTTTGCAAGGATCAATGACCACATAGTTCAGAAGGGTTTGGGCGAACTGATGTGAAGGGGGTTTGAGTGACCAGGTGTTTTTCTTGATCATTAGGGAGGCTTCTTATGTACCTCGCCTTGTAAAGGATCAAAGACCACGTAGTTCATAAGGGATGTTTGGTGAACCAACATAAGGATGGTCGGGACCAATGGATGGTGGGCTTGAACCTCAGGGAGGCTTCCTACGTACCCCGTCTTGGTGAGGATCAAAGACCTCGTAGTTCATTATGGGTGTTGATGAGCCGACGTGAAGATGGTCGGGACCAATGGATGGTGGGCTTCAACCTTAGGGATGCTTCCTACGTACGTCACCTTGGCAAGGATCAAAGACCTCATAGTTCATGGTGGTTTTGGGGCTTACACTCTAGGCTACCCAGATATTATGTAATGGTCGAAGCTTTATCTAAGCCCACATGAGTCATGTTTGGTGTGAGAAACAAGAGGTAGCAAAGACATGACGATCACGTCATGAAAGGTGAATTCATGGGAAGTAGAGTGGGGCAGATGCGTTGGTAGTGTCCCAAAAAGTAAATAGGGGCTTACACATGATTCACAACCCAAGGTGATTAAGAATGGGACTTACTATAGGAGGGAGGCCCGGGTGGTATCAAATCCCAACGGGAGAGGGATTTGGATCCTAGGAAGAGAGGATGAGCAAGGGTGCTACCTCCTACAATGAAATCTAGGGGCTTACACCAGGGTGGTTTCCTTTTCCCTGCGGAAGAATTCCGCTCTGATAAAGAGGATGTAATTCCATGTGAGGAATGATTTCACTCTCGTGGAGACTAGATGGCCAAGATAATGTCCTATACGGGGTAACCCATGTGAAAGGCATGGGGCGAGGTCACAGTTTAATGTCATGTGCTAAGGACGATGGAGCTTGGTAGTTTAATGTCCTGCATCTCGGACGAGGTGGGTTTATTCCGCACCTCTGAGACATACATGACTGGTACCTCCTGCCCCTTGGGGAAGGGAAGGCATCAGCAATACCGTTATTGGGGGGTGTCGAGAGATAATCCCATTGGGGGTCCATGTTAGCATAACTATGTGAAGAATCAATAGCTGTTAGTAAGCCTATGTGATGAAGCATGAGGCGAAGCAACACAATAGGCAGTATCATCCAAGGGACTTTGAAATTTCTTCATGAAAACCTGAAGGGCCACATGGGAAAAGAGTGCATGAGACAGGTGTGTCGCCCATAAGAGAGGCTTGAACAAGGTGCCTCAAAGTGAGGGAATCACATGGAGAACACATTAGAGAATTGGACGGGGCAAGATAGGAGGCATGTAAGCAAGATTCAAGGTTTGTGTGAAAGATTAAGAGGTTGCACGCAAGAGTTCTGGGTGGCGCGCACAATGGAGGGGTTGCACGTAAGACAAAGGGTTTGCACACAAGTCAGATCAGTGGCGCGCATGCCCAAGGGGTTGTGCGTGAGGCCGATGAGTTGTGCATAGGTTGGATGGGTTGCATGCAAGAGCACCTGACGTATAGGGAACTTATGCAAAAGAAAGAACCCCTTGCGCGCAAACAACTTCAGAAATAAACAAAATTCATGAGGATTAGAGTGCCCGTTCGAAGGCACCCTCAGGGGACCTATCATGCAACAACCAATACATGAAGGCCATGCGTTTTTCGCTCAGTCGCGAAAGCCATGTTTTTCGCGCAGTAGAGAAACACTTCATCTTCAGTTGTTGTCCCCGAAAGAAGGGAGTACGATTCATTTTATAGCTGAAGTCCTCGAAGGGGCATGCAAGAGCCTGGCACGCAAACTCCAGGCGGTCGTCAGCTAGTGCGCGCAGAGGAGGCTGGGTGTGAAAACTCCCACTCGATGTATCCTTGTGCACCGAAATGGGGTTGGGTATGAAAATGCCCATTTTACGTTGCCTTTGGCATGGAAACAAGGCTAGGCATGGAAAGGGGGTCAGGTGCACAAACCCCCGATCAATGTCACCTTCGGCGCGGAAATGGGACCGGGTGCCGGAACGGGGTCGGGCATGAAAATGCCCATTCGACGTCGCCTTCAGCATGGAAATGGGGCCATTCATGATTGATCATGGAGGAAATTAATTTGGGCATGAAAGGGATGGCCGACATGGAAGGGATTGCGCGCCAGAAGTCCTTTTGAGCGCGTATCCCGGTCTTTCGTGCACCAGCCTCCCGGGCCACAGAATCTCCTATTTCTCATCCCAACTTCATTCATTTCTCTTTTATCTACCCGATGCAGTCCTTCTCCAAATTTTGGCATCAACACCTCTATTGGGTCTAATAGAACAACATATAAGGTTTTATAGGCACAAATACTCTTCCTCGGTTATCCATGGGGTAAAAGAGAAAAAGTTCACTCATGACCTATTCCATAATTATATGTGGGTTCAAAATGAAACTAATTGAGAGAGTGATTCAATAACTCTTTAGTTTGGTGTAGGATACTATTTTTTATATATTAACAGAGTGAAAAAAACACATCTCAAAAGCATGCTAAAATAGAAAGTGTAATGAAGGAAAGATGTGAAAATTTGTTGCAACTAAATCTGAAGAGCTTTGGTTGTTTAGATTTATTTGAAATTCTCATTTGGAAACATCAACCGAGTTTTCATAGAAATTAAAGAAAATAGTGTATGGGTAAGGCCCTGCAATTTTTTTTCTATTCTCAATATGTGTTCTTCCACAATATTATCTCTACATATTTATGTGACCACTATTAATTCATAGTACATCCACATGATGTCCACACAATTGAATTAGGGGTTATTATGAATTTATAGAATTTCAGAAAGTCTAATTATCCATTGTAGGTAAATAATTAGAAAATTTGGATCCTTTTACTTAGTGTAAAATCTATTAGTTTTGACTTTATCTTTAAGAACTCCATAGATTTTCTTATGAATAATCATTAATAAATCTTCAATCCTTTTTCTAGAATTGAATTACTTATTGTAGATATTTTATAATAAAATTTTAAATTAATTATGGAAATATACACTTGAAATATTGGAGGTAGACTAGTGTTGATGGTAAAATATCTTGGCGGTAGCTCCACTCGATAGAAGATCCTCTTGGTAGAATATCCTTAAACTAGAAATATGTTAAGTTGACAGTAGCACCATTTGGTGATAGAATCATCTAGGAGTAGCACCAGTGAACTAATGGTGGATATTTAATTGTATCACTTATCTTTTGAAGATGGTTACACTTGAATGTAGATGTAAATTGTTGTACAACTTCTTGGAGGTATGTGCACTTTAAGGAGAAACTGTTAGATAGTCTTGTTGGATTGTAGTTGTGGAATTAGCTTCCCCTAATAGCATGTCCACATGGTTGGATCTCCTCTTCAATGATAGCACAATATGGAGGTATCTAATTTATACCAAATATTTATGGATTAAATGATTGAATCTTAGAGTGGTATATTATTTTAACAAATGGTATATGATGATGATAGATTAATACTTAGCCAATTTTTTTTATTTTTTCCAAAATATAGTTTTGAATCATAAAACATTAAATTCATTATAAACATAAAAAACATAATTTGGGATCTTTAAAATAAAAAGGTGAAAGAATAATAACACAATATCCTTAAATTGATTATCACAAATCATGACACTCATAAACATAAAAAATTGGTTAACAAATTAATAAAATTATTTTGAAAAGTACAGTCTCATTAAAATCAATGGTTTTATGTATTTCATAAAAGTTAATAATCAAATGTCCTATGTAATGAATACAAGTAATACATATTCCATACATTCATTCTCCATTTTTTGGCTTATAAAATAAAATTATTTAATAATTAAAGTAGAAAAATCCCACTTTGATGAATAAAAAGAGATAATTTTAATTTAAACCGAAAATATTATAGAATTCATGATAATAGGATAAAAATAAAAGCCATATTAAAGGCTAATCAGATTTTAATGAATCTTATTTATCTTTATTAGAGTTAGGTTATACTCTCACCTTTCCTTTTCTAGTAATAGGATGAGCAAATGAGTATAAGAAGGGGGTGTAAGAGACTTGAATACAAAAGGATTGATCTACCTCACACCGAAACTACTATAAATCTAAATAGACTACCTATAATGGACGTGGTCTATATGTTCAATGATAAGGGTCCATATAGGGAGGTATTCATATGGATGGCTATATGTGAAATGATATCCATCCAGGTGGTATAGATAAATGGGTCCATCAACTAAAAAAACTGAGTAATCACTCAGACACCATTCACCAAAGCCATGCAAATTATTTCCTTCTCTTCCATGAATTACATGAAAAGGGTGAAAAGATATTTAACAGGGTTTCTGGATCCATGAATGAATTTTCATACAATTCATTCATATATTCTCAAATAATAATATAAAAAACAGAATTCAACAAATTCATGGAATAAATACTAAAGAGATAGTACTTGATTTCTTTAGTGATTGTTTCCCTTAACTTGTAGATTCATTCAAGCATTCTATAAGCAACTTCTATATTTTCTCACCATGATATTTAATCTGGTGAATATCATCTTGATGAGAAGCATATAAATCACCCAACATAGATTGAAAATATTCTTTCATTATCAATCTTATCAAAATGGGAATCAACTAAAACATGAACAAAGGGAGAGTGTATCTCTTGAAGAAGTAGCTATAGGAGTATACAAAGACTATAGCCTCCCAAGATGAGAAAGATATATCCTTGTGAAACTTGAACTCATTTCCTACATAGAATATTGAATGAATTCCATCTACTCTACTAATATTTTTTAACCATTTCCTTGTGTCCTATCTTAATGAAATGTTAAGGTTGGAGATGAGAAATTAATAAAGAAACTATCATTATGGATTCAAATTCACAGATATTTTTTTCTTGAATTGAAGATGATTGAATCATCCCACTATGTTCTATTAATAATACTACCTTAAATAAATCCATAAAAATTTGGAGTGATTATGAAAATATGGAGAAGCTTAAGTCCTCTCTTTATTATGAAAGGTAAAATCCTCATGTTTAGGTTTCAAAATAGGTACCTCAAAACAAAAGTGATTTAATCATTCTTCTACATTAGTTACCTTCAATAATTATCCCTTAGTATCTCACTATTCAACCATGATAGAAGTTCCACCGTGATATGTTTGAATACCATTATCATTATCCTCATTATTAGAATCATCATCAACATCTAATTTTGAATAATCCAAGAAAAGCTTAGTTGATCATGTGGGTTTCTCCCCCTTAGACAATGCACCATCAACTCCTTTTACTAATGAATCATGATATTATTTCTTTTATAAACTAGTAAAATCAGTAGACTTAGAGGTATTTTGATTTTATTTAGATTCCTAATATCTGTATTCATTATTTACAGTTTTTCTTGAGTTATCATAAAGCTAAACAACATCCTATGGAATCTTTGAAGAAAATATCTCAAAATGAGCACCATCAAAGTCATCAGTCTCTTATTATTTATCCTCTTTGTTTAAGAAAATATATCTTATATAAAGAGAAAGGTGAAAATTTTGAGATCCATATTCTATAATTATACTCTTAACAAAATCAGGATCACACTCTTATTATAATAATGTATGTACAAACTCTTCCACATCATCCACAACTTCCTTTTCCTCAACCTATGAATCAACTTCTTCTTCTAAAAAAATACTATACAACTTATTCTTATCCCATGAATGGGTAAACAAAATAACATGGTTTGTAAGGGTACTCAATTGGGTTTAACTTCTCATATGACTTATCATTATCTATTACCCAACTTTTGAACCATGTATTCCATTGCACTGTCATTGTATTTCATGTAACCTGAATACCACAAAACCACCACCTAGTAAAATTTTCTTCTACATTAGGCACACAACCTTTAACTTACAACATATTAGAGATCATATTAGGGTTGAAAAGAGAGTTTGATCTCAAGTAGGGAATTAACATCTCCATCATATTCACCATAAGATATCTACAAAGAATAATCTTGCCTCTTATATTTCATAAGAAACAAGAAGAATATATCTTTATAACTCATTATCTAGAATTACTCTTTACTGGGAAATAAGAAATTATAGATGAACTTAAATAACATACTAAAGTCACCATCCAATTTAATAGTAGTAGGCCTTCTAACAGTTTCATTCCAAATAATATTAATAAGAGTATCCTCTATTGTAAAAGTTTCACAATTAATGGGAAATGATCTTTGATAATCCCCATATATAACTTTATGAGTAACATTTATAAATATATCTCATTAATTCAGAGAGAAAAAATGTTATTATACCTTGGATACTATTTTTATAACATTATTATTTTATTTAAACTCATACTAAGAAAAATAGAAATCATGAACCAACCAAGGTTAGAAAGGATGGCCATTCCTTGAAAAGGATTCATCCCAACACTATTCTTGAATCAAATTCCACCTAAACAATTTTCTTGAATAAAAAAGGCATATTTAACTTTTTCATTATCTATAATAGCATGGGACACAATCTTACAATTTCTCAGTTTAATAGGCTGGCTCAATTATCCTCTTTAATTATTTGAACATTTTGTAATACGAGGAAGAACAACAAGACGATTCAATCACACTATTTTATAATAATTTTGAATAATGAATGTGAAAGGAAGTGGTTTTCTGGTTGATAAATATGGTGAAATATTTCAAAGGAGTTATGTATGAGATTGATTTCCTTAGACTCTTATTTTGGTAGATTTATCATTTAGGGATTAGAAGATTCAATTTTAAATAAAATTAATTCATATAAAAAAATAAAATAAAATAATAATTTGAACTAAGAATACTAGTAATTTTTGGATTTTGGACTAATATTCCCTACACTAGATTCACATGATAACATATAATGCTAGCACACCATAGTAGAATTTGGATGGTAGCAAGTTACAATACCATGTCATTGTAGCATGTACTGGTGTACCATGTCACTGTAGTATAAAACTAGTTGTAAGTACTCACATTATCATTTGTACAGTAGTATAAAATGGTTGATCTAAATATTATTATACCAATAGTATATCATCTATGGTAGATAATCTAATGGTATCATGTCTAAATTTAGTATGTGTAATAGATGCACCAATCATGTGATTTTTTCCTACTAGAACTGAAGTAAATTTTAGAATAAAAGGGTATCTGAAGTTTATAATTTTATTTCATGTATTATGTAGTATAACATCTCTAAATTCAATGGTTTTTTTGAATATATCAATAGGATGTTGTTTAGTTCCAATGAATTCAAGAGTTATATCCCCTTTTTTAAAATGGCCACTCAAATTGTGATTTTTTATGTCAATATGTTTTTTCATAGAGTCAGACACAGGATTCTTAGAAATTTTTGTAGAACTTGTATTAGCACAATTTATAAGGACATGTATAAATTGATATCCATAGTCTAAAAAAGTGTATTTCACCCGCATAATTTTATCACAATAAATACATATAGACATGTATTCAGATTTAGTAGTAGAAAATGAATTTGATTTCTATTTCTTACATCACTAGTAAACTAGAGACTTTCCCAAAATGTGACATGTTCATAGGTTTTTTTCTCAAACTGGCAACCACCAAATTTTGTATCGGTATAACCTACTATGTAAACTTATATCCCTTTTGAGTAAAACAGTCCTAAATGGGTTTTACTTTTGAGGTATTTAAAAATTATTTTGATAGTTTTCAAATGTGATTCTTTTGGGTTTTCATGAAAATAAGCATGCATACACACACTAAACCTAATATTAAACTAAATATAAATATAGTAAGATTAAAATCACACCTTTGTAAGTTATTTGATCAAATAGTTTCCCAGTGTCATCAATACCTAGTTTAAAACTTTTAATCATGGTATTATCACTACGTTTAGTTCTATCCATACCAAATACATTTTAAAATATCCTTACTCTGTCAGGAACACCTTCTCACAGGTATGGATAAGAATTCATAAGTGTTGACGCTCCTTTCGTCACAGAATCTAAAGATCGGAAAAGGGAATATCTCAGCTGAAAGTGATTCATCCTTTGAAGAAAACATCAAAAATTGACAAAGGGATAAAAAAGGAGAACATTGCCCATATATCGCGCAAGTTCCCTCTTGGTCGCGCAAGTACACTTGCGTGCCGCCTCAATACTTGCGCGACTCCTCATGTTCGTGCAAGGGACTTGCGCGACATATGTGGTAACCGCCTGGTAACCGCCCAGTAACCGCCCGGGGTCTTCTTTTGCCTATAAATAGACCCTGTGGGCCCCCCATTCAAGGAGGATCTTTTTCCAGAAACTCGAATCGAAGCTCCCGACGCCCAAGTCTCTTCTCAAAGCTTCCAGAACACTTCTAAGGTAATTTCTTACCTAGAACGGAAGATCTAAAGAGAAAAAGGAAGGCCTAAGTGTTGAAACTTATCAAACACTTGCGCGCCTACTTAATTCCTTCAATATAACTTGCGCGTCCCTCTTCTGGAAGAACCTCAAGAGGATGGTAAAGGGTTTAATAAAGAGTCGCTCAAGCATTTCAATACTGGTTGAATATCGCACAAGTATCCCTAATGTCGCGCAAGTATACTTGCGCGACCAATACTTGCGCGCCGCCGCAGGACTTGCGCGCCTTTCAAGACTTGCGCGCCCCTAGCTTTTTGGGTGCCCATCTTGCCCATTTTTACCCCTCTTAAGCCATTTCACCCTTCCTATTCAAGATTCAGTCTTCAAGATACTCTTCAAAGCTATTTATGGCATGATTTCTTGATTTGACATCCTTATCTGAAAGGAATTCTGTGAAATATCTCTCAAAACCTAGTGATTTAAACATCTTTATATCACCAAAGATTGAGAGTTCATTCATTTCAACCTCATCCTTTAAGATGAGAGAATCCTAACCTGGGTCTCCTTTTCAGGAATAAATCCCCAGTTATAAAAACCTAACTTGGGCATCTTTCTTAAGAATAAGCCCCAATCAAGTCCTTTAATCTTGGGCATCCTCCTCAGGAGTAAGCCCCAAACCTTAATCCCTAACCTGGGTCTCCTTTTCAGGAATAAGACTCAGTCATAACCTTGGGCTTCTTTTTCAGGAGTAAGCCCCAAGTCCCCTAACCTAGGCTTCCTTCTCAGGAATAAGTCCTAGTCATAAATCTTGGGCATCCTTCTTAGGAGTAAGCCCCAAGTCTCTTAAAATTTCTCTTAACCAGTCATAAATTACCTTTGATTTGGGTTTCCTTTTCAGGAATAAAACCCAATCATAAGTCCCCTCCTAACTTAGGCATCCTACTTAGGAGTAAGCCCCAAGATTAGAGTATTCAAATCTCCATGAAGCACATATAACTTTGTGGACCCTGTTCTTGGATTTTCTCCCTAAAAGTAAATCCTAAACTTTCGTCTATCTAGGCAGTCATCTATACATAAGCCCCAAAACAAATTCTTATGATTGCATCTTTTATGGCACAATTGTCTAAATTTTACCAATACCTCTTGTTTCTCACACCGAGCATGACTCACGTGAGCTTAGAGTGTAAAAGTAATTATGACATTCATCTTTGAGCCATCAATCATAAAACATCATATCCCATTCCTCGAACTACGTGGGTTCTGATTCCTTTTTCAGAACAAAGGATACGTAGGTAGCCCATTTATGGGTTCGATCCCAACATTGAAATAATCTCTGTCCTTCTGAATGACGATAAACTTCAAGTGCCCCACTGAGTGGCTTTAAAACCAGCCTGGTCATCAAAATGACCAAGAGACTTTTATATAAATGTTTTGAAGGATACCATTGACCAAGAATCTCTAAACAAATATAGATGATTCTATATTGATGAAGAACCTCGAATACATATAAAAGATTCTCTAAATTTCTTGCATATTTAATCATTGATTGTTAAAACTAAAGGAAAGCTCATTTTATACTTGGTAATGTAATAAGGATTCACAAACTTAACTTAAATCTATAAAGAGAGTCCCGGAGTAGACAATAATTCCCCTCAAAAAGGTGTGATGAGTCCGACCTCCCATCCTCTCGACCAATGCAAATTCCTAAGCCTCATTAGCCCACAAGCTAATGAGCGCCTGCCTTTGGAAAGTAGGTCCAAACGGATGTGGAATCATTGGATGTTTCCGGTTCTACGAACAAACCCGTTAGAAACCGATCGGAACGTTTGAATCTCCCGTCCAGGAGGTCATCCCCGGATTCCACGCGAAACAAAAATGGTGAACCCGACGTGAATCCTTAACCAAGTTAAAGTGATGTTCTTCTTATCTGTTAGGCCCTTTGGGCCAACAAGGCAATCATTGACATATGATCATCCAAAAGATGCAGTAGCCGGATTCATCTTGATTATGTCTGTTACATGGAATAGGCACTCTTTTTTCAAGATCTTCTACAAAAAATGGCTTTCCTTAAATTCACCCCTGTGAATACTGTTGCTGTGAACACCTCTACTGTGAGGTCTGCTGCTGTGAAAACCAATGCTGCTACTCCTGCTGGAACGTCATCCGCTCTGAGGATGACATCACCAACTCAGCGTCTTCAATGCTGCGTTTCTAATGCACTGGTTAAGGAGTACCGTCGCAACGGTACTATCCCAACTCTGGAGGCCGCTCGTCAAGCCCTCCAAGTTAACAATTCTACCTGGTCGTCCGGACAACGGCGACCAGCAATCAAGAAGCAGACGGTGCTGACTACCGTCTCCAACCGTTTTGGGTCGTTATCCCCGGAACGCAATTTCCATTCACTCCCTTACTCCGAGGAAGTGAATGAGCAGGTCCCGCAGGACCTTAATTCAAAAAAAAAAGGAGTCCTTCTCAAGGGCTCCCATCAACAATCGCCACCAGACTCGTGCGTTAGTGCACCCTCAACATGATGAGGGTACCGACTCCAGGCATTCAGCTCAGGTTCCTTGAACCCGAGCAGGCAAGATGAACCGCCAGAGACGGAACCCGGTTAACAATAGGCAGGTTGTCATCCCTGACATCTCCGGAGAAGTCCACCAACCTAACTTGGTGGCAAATAACGAGCAGGCATACACACCTGTTCATTTTAATCCCGCTGTCCAGCAGACTCGTCTGGCAGCATCAAGCCGATCCCGCCAGGCAATTCTGGCGGAGTACCATAGGCAGGAGCATACACCTGCTTATACATCAGCAGTTAGTCAGCAGGCTCGTCTGACTACATATGATGGATCTCGTCAACCGCGTTTGGCGAAATGTAATCAGCAGGCACATACACCTGCTAATACTAATCAAGCCTACCAACAGTCTCGTTTGGTAGCGCACGGAGAAGTCAGTCGGAAAGCCCCGACGAAAAACAGGAGGCAGACTAAACTCTCTGCCTCCACACTTGAGTACTGTCAGGATTCACTGACAGGAAAAGGAGGACAGGAGCAGGCACATACACCTACTCCAAGCCCGGAATGGACGTATATCCCTATTCCGGCGGCTGAAGTCACCAAACATATTTTGTCAATGGTGAAAGAGCAGAAGCATATTCCTGCTCATATTCTGGATGCTTGCCAGGATATCATAACAGCTTCAGCATCATCTCAGGGACAGACACATAAATCTATCCCTAGCAGTGGAGTGACACATCAACAATTCACTCCAGAACAGACACACACATCTGTTCCAGTCCAAGAGGGTTGTGGGGCCTACTCCCCCATATCATATGGACAACCAAGTCAGGCACATACACCTGATTTGAGCGATGATCGTCAGCCTAACCTGACCATCTTTCCTGATCAGGCACATACACCTGCTCAGAGCAATCACTTTCGTCATCAAGTGGTTTCTAAAGCGAGTAAGAAGGCATCTATGAAAAAGATCAGCCCAGCACAGTCAGGAGATCAAAGGCCAATCTGCAACAAGGCCTTGCTCGATGCTAGAGTTCTTGAAGCCCTCAGACATTTATCTGTCGTAATTCAAGATTCTACTCCCTCAGTTCCCAATAACAGGAACATTAATCCCGAAGGTCTTCAACAGACACTTCCTCATGAAGAATTGCTTCATGAAAATTCGGTCAATCTTGAAGTTTCTTCTTCAGATGAGAACCACAGGAACCCTCTGTGTGGTCAGAAGGCCAAGGAGCAAGAGATTTCATCTTTTGCTGTAACCCATCATGAAGGTCCTCCTCATGGTGATGAACTTCGTTGCGAAAGTCCTCTCCGCAGTAGTGATTCACATTGTCTCGAAAATTCTTCAGAAGGCAATGTAGTGACGAGAAAGCCCTCCTATCTCGAGGCACTTGCAAACGTAAAACCAGTCATGTCTGAAGTTTTACTATCGGCAGGTGAAACTCTTTCTCCATCAGAAGATAGCTTGGGGTTCAGGTTATTCTCCGAACCTTCCCTGGGTCATTCATCTTCCAGCATGAATAGTGATTCCTCTACCAATCTTGTTGAATCCGATGAAGCAACAAGGAAACACCAACTCTGGTCCAAACAGGTAGAAGAATCTTCATTTAATGATAAAGAGGAAATGCTGAACATGAGGAAAAAACTGGCAAAAGGTGAAGTACCAGTCATGTTTTGGCCTTTGGCTGATTCACAGTATGACATTCCAAAGATGTTGACGGATGATGGAATCCATGATATTCGTCTTAACATATGGAAAACTCTTTGTTAATTAAAGAAGAAGGTATTATCTTACGATGAATATGAAAATCATCTTAATATAATAGAAGGGTTACAACGCCAGATTGATTTGGCATCTCTATCAGTCTCTCGGTATCCGAAGGCTGAAAAGCAACAGAGAACCCTTCAACGTTCATGCCTTGGCGCACTAAGAAGATTGCGTTAGTTAATTTCCAATGCTCCATCTAATGTTCATATCAGAGGATGGGGTGTTCACGGAGCACTACATTTCACAGTGCTTTCCGGTCAGCAGAGCCCGCCGAAAATGGTCTCATGCAATGTTATTGCCCATGGCCGGCCACAGTCAATGGGCTTTGTTCATAATCAAAAGCTTGCTCGAGATCAAGCTTCAACTAGTTCCTCTCAAAGTCAAGTATATAGAGAACAGGTTGTTGAATTGCTCCTACATCAAGCAGGCGAGAATATTGCGCAAGCCTCTCGTCTGGAGCAAACACGTCATCAAATGAAAGAAGTTTCGGAAATCATCCAACGGTCTGTTGAACCAGGTGATAAAAGTGGATACAGGTTAATGCATCCAGCTAATTTCCGAACTAAGATTCGCAAGATCAAGAGAGATTTTAAAAAGATCTCAGACATAGCATGTCAAGAGACACCCCAGCTTGCCAGACTGGGGACTTCTCTAACCCAACCCTCAGAATCAACGAATGGGATTCGAGGAGTTGAGCGGAAGCAACAGGAACACCCCCAGTCCACCGGACTGGGGACTTTTTCAAATCTTCAATCCCTCCCTCAGAGAATGTCAGTATTCTCTCGATTAGGGAATAAGCCTCAAGAGGAACGAAGAGCCAAGATGTCAGGAGATTCTCTCCAAGTGACGGTTCTCCAAGAAATTCCTGAGGGATCAAGTCAACGGAATGCCATGTCTTATCATGGACATAGAAGGAGACAATATCACAGAAATGCTGATAGAAAGGATTCCATGCAATATGCATCCATTAATGTCATCACTGCCGTTGCTGCTGATTCACCAGATGAGGCTCAATTAGAGGGATCAGACGAAGAGGTTCCTGCTCAAGAAGTCGCGCACACAGACCTAAATGAAGAAGGTGTGCGCACACGTAATCAAAGGCTTACCCAAAATCTGGGTATTCCTTCAAGTAACCCACTTCCCCCTCTCCGAAAAGGATCCAATAAGGGGAAAGGAAAGAATCAGGTTACTTCTCACCCTTCCTCTGAAGGAGGTCAATCGCTCTCATTAGAGCAAAGGTTTGCACAACAGGAGGAAGAAATGAAAGAATTAAAAAGGTTGAATGTAGAACTACTTCAGAGTAGTCTTCTTCTTAAGAATGCTGAAGTCCGATAGCCGAAAGAATTTGTTGTAACTACTGATATGGATCAGGAATATCCTACTTTATCAGTAAACCCACAGAGGTCTAATGCTACGGGTCAAATGCAACAACGGTTGGCAGCACTACCATTAGTTGCAGCACCAACCTCCATGGCTGTCCAAGCTCCATTCATTGCACCTACCCAAAACCAAGTTCAACCTGACGTTTCTCAAAAGTTAATAACTACTATTGAGTCATTAACAGCTCGGTTAGAAACTATGGAAGGGAAACAGGCGCAAGTTCAACCTGAAAAGAAAGTTTACCCTGAATGGGTAGATTCAATTTCTCCTCCATCCAGTTTTGGAAACCCTATTTTCCCTACTTTCAATGGATCAGGCGACCCTGAACAACATTTGACGCATTACGTGTCTTGTTGTGATCCTATGATGGGAAATCCAGAGCAACAAGAAGCAGTGAAACTCAGATGCTTCGTGCGAACCTTGCAAGGACCAGCTTTTGTCTAGTATAAAAGCTTGCAATCCCGGTCAGTCATCGGATGGGAGGATCTTCGTCAAAAATTCCTTCTTCAGTTTAGCTCAACTTTGCCAAAAACGATAGTTTTTGATCTTACAAACTGCAAGCAAAGGGAGAATGAAAGAGTCTCTGATTTCATTGCTCGTTGGAAGGGATTAACGTATTCCTTGAGTTTATCACTCCCTCAGGAGGAATTGTTTCCAATCTGTGTGGCAAATTTGCGTGACGAATTATGCACGCCATTGATCCCTGTGAAATACAGAGGAGGGTTTCGAGACCTTACTTCAATCGCTCAACAGATTGAAGATTCCCTTATGCAGGCTAAGGTTAAATCTCGTGTAATTCCATCAGCTCCAGGAAGAAGAATGGGTAAAGCAGAAACCGCTACAGTTATGCTTAAACAGGCACCTGTACCTATTTCTACTTCAAAACCTTCATCTTCTCGAAGGGCTCCACCTCCTGAACACCAACAACAAAGGCTGTTTCGTCCAAATGATCAAAAAGATCAACGACGAAAACAATTTGAGGATATGAAGAGTAAAACATACTCTTTCTGAAGTGAGCAAGTTCCTGGTTACTTCATTTCAGCTCTGGAAAATAATTTGGTTCAATTACCAGTGCTGAAGAGACCAAACAAGGAAGGAGATGAAGACCGTCCCAATTATTGTCCCTTTCATCAAATGTTGGGACATCCCATCCAGGAGTGTTTTGTCTTTAAAGACCTCCTCCAAAAGATGGTCGACTTGGGACAAGTCAAATTGAAGGGTTCTTCAGCTCATGTAGCGTGTATTACCGCTACAGATCCAGAGGAAGGAGGCGAGTGGCAGGAAGTCAAAAGCAAAACTGCGAAAAAATATGATGATTGGATGGTCAGAAAGACAATCAATCGGACCCATTCCATTTTGCGAACACAATTGAAGAAGCCAATTGTGTCTCCTACAAAAGCTGCAGTAAAGCCTCCATCAAAGGACAAATCCTCAAAAGGGCAGCGCAATTCAAAGAAGAAAGAGGAATCAGGAGAAGATGAGTATGTATCAAAGCCTAAATTATCTTTGACTCTGGCAGATTTCATGCCATCTACTTCAAAGCCACGGGCACCGTCCCACCAAACGGCACAGCCTAAACAGGCTAACTTGGCAGAGTCTTTATCAGACGAAGAGTTAATCTTTGGTTCTGTTAATATGATTCAATTAACAGATTCATATTCCAATCTTGATGAGCCTGAATTCCCTGTATCAAATAAGGGAACCCGAGGAAGTTCTAGAGGTTCAGGATATAGGGGAAGACGTGGATCTTTCCGAAGCCACTACTCTAATTCTACCCCTGCTAGCACTGTATATGCAGCAGAAACTCGTGGTAGAGCCCTTCAGCGAGCTCAAAATGAACAAGCAAGTTCTTCTGCCAATGGTCAAATCAGCTTCGGCACAGTTATTTTGGAAGACCGATTAAAGGTTCCATCTTCTTTATCTCAGCAAGTAAATGGATCTAATCAGTCTAATTTTCCAAAACCAAAGATGTTGCCAACTTCAATACAAGATGCATCAGCTTCCAAAGCATCTGCTTCCAAGGTACCTGCTAAACCGCATATTCCTATTGGGAAACGCAGGCCTCTAGATCAAAAGTATGATATATTGAAACACTTGGCCCAATTACCAGCCAAATTATCAATTTTGGATGCTTTGAATCTATCAAAAGATCTTCAGGAAGCACTCATCGAAGCTTTGTCAAGTCCTCAGGAGTTTGAAGCTGAAATTGCTGCAGCTGAAATTTATCACATAGAGAATAATCCTGCAGAATTCCATGCAGTGATATCTTTTACTGATAAAGATGAAGATGATGTTGTGCATGGGCACATAAAACCTTTGTACCTATCTGGCAAAGTCAATGGTATAGATGTTCGAAGAGCTTTTATTGACAATGGTTCAGGAGTCAACCTCATGCCCATTCGCACACTTCGTCGATTGGGCCTCACGGAATCTGATTTATCTCCTTCTACCATGATGTTGCAAGGATATGATAAAAATGAACACGAACCACTGGGAGAAGTTACGCTCAGAACTCAGTTTGGAGATCTTGTTTCCAATTCAGATTTCATGATTGTTGATCAAGACTCAGCTTTCAATATCTTGCTTGGAAGACCCTGGTTACATCAGCATGCAGCTATTCCGTCATCATACCATCAATGTCTCAAATACTGTTTCGATGGTCAAGTTGGAACATTTTATGGTGATAAGGCCCCGTTCAAAACATGTGAGTCTCAATACATTGAGGCGGAATTTTATCACATGAAGGGAAGAGAAAAATCTACAATGAAGGAAATTACCAAAGTTAATGCTCCATATGGTTTGGAAAAAATTCCAATAAATCCATTTTCACATGTGAGTACAGATTATGTGTTACCTATCAGTCAAATTGACAAAATAGGCCCAAATCAAAATACTCTTATGGAAATATCCATAATGTCAATTACGGCAATCGAGCCAGACAACATGGGAGAAATTGGTAACTTACCAAGCAGTGATGAAAGCATAAGTGGTGACGTTTTCATTTCGTCTGCTGAAATCCAACAAGTCTATACTTCGCTAATCAGGCCAGAAGAAGTTATAGCAACACCAGAGGTGAATGTTGATGTCGATTCTCAATCCATCATCTCCTCTTTATTTCCCAAAGAAGACCCTTTTTCATCAATAGGGTCGGAAATGGAAGCTTCTTCTTCAAAATGTGAAAATTTTGACATCTCTTATGATCTTGAGAATTTCATTTTTTCATCTACATTGCAAGTAGAAACGGAAGAAATAACACATGATGAAGAGGAAGAGGAAGATCTTAGAGATGCTCCTCCAGCATTTGAAGAGGGTATCTCTACCACTGTGGATGAACTCAGAGAAGTAAATCTGGGTACAGAGAAAGATCCACGCCCCACTTTAATTAGTGCGGCCATGACCCTTGAAGAACAAGAGATGTATATTTCTTTTTTAAAGCAAAATAAAGATATTTTTGCTTGGAATTATACAGAGATGCCTGGCCTTGATCCTGATGTTGCCACCCATCATTTGGGTTTGCCAAAAGAACATCGAGGATTCAAGCAAGCCGCGAGAAGAACACACCCAACCTATGCTTCCAAAATCGAGGCTGAAGTGGATAATCTTATCAAAGCTAACTTCGTCAGAGAAGTTCAATATCCCAAGTGGTTGGCTAATATTGTCCCAGTAAAGAAAAAGAACGGACAAATTAGGGTTTGCATCGATTTCAGAGATCTTAATCGGTATTGTCCCAAAGATGATTTTCCAGTTCTGATTACAGAACTCTTAATTGATGCGACGGCTGGCTATGAAGTACTTTCTTTCATGGATGGATATTCTGGATATAATCAGATCCGAATGGCCCCAGAAGATGAGGAATATACAGCCTTCAGAGCTCCTCAAGGTGTGTTTTGTTACCGGGTGATGCCCTTTGGTTTAAATAATGCAGGTGCAACATATCAACGCGCCATGCATCGTATCTTCAAACCTTTTCTAGGGAAATTTGTTGAATGCTATGTAGATTATTTGGTGGTTAAATCCAAACAACGTTTTGATCACTTGGCAGATTTGGAAATCATATTCCACAAGCTTCGACAACATAATTTGAAGATGAACCCCTTAAAATGTGCTTTTGGGGTAACCTCAGGAAAATTCCTCGGCTTTGTTGTACGCCATCGTGGTATTGAAGTCGATCATGAGAAGACCAAATCAATCCTTGGTATGTCACCTCCTCAGAATTTGAAATAATTAAGAGGACTTCAAGGAAACTTAGCCTATATTCGGCGTTTCATCGCCAATTTGGCAGGCAAAAGTTTACCTTTTACCAAATTATTGAAGAAAGGAGTCACTTTCCAGTGGACTGAAGAATGTCAAGAAGCATTTGATGTTCTCAAGAAATACCTCTTAAGTCCACCAGTACTCATGCCACCTGTTGAGGGTAGGCCTCTTATCCTCTATGTGACAGCTTTAGAGCGATCATTGGGTGCCTTTCTCGCTCAAAAGAATGATGCTGGGAATGAAAATAGTCTCTACTATCTTAGTAGAACTATGCTTGAAGCAGAAACCCGGTATTCGAGTATTGAAAAATGCTGCCTAGCATTAATCTTTGCAGTTCAGAAACTGAGACACTACCTGCAACATCACGAGGTCCAATTGGTATCTCGTAATAATCCACTCAAATTCATCCTTAGTCGTCCAATGCTTACAGGACGTCTGGCAAGGTGGGCGGTTATTCTACAGCAGTTCGACATCCAGTATGTGTCTCGAAAGGCAATTAAAGGCCAAGCTCTGGCTGATTTCCTGGCTGAACACCCTTCAGTGGAAGACACCTATTCAGATATCGAACTCCCTGATGAGGAAGTTTTTTCTATTCAAGAGAGTCCTCAAACATGGGAAATGTATTTTGATGGTGCTTCTAGAAGTCCAACAGGGAAGAAAATGGAAAATCCTAAATTCAACAAAGTTGGTTTAGGAATTGTGCTCATTTCTCCAGATAAGGCAGTGTTACCTTATTCCTTTTTGTTGTGGGAAGGTGGTACCAATAATGAAGCTGAATACCAAGCTCTCATTGCAGGCTTGGAGTTAGCACTTCAAGCACAAGTGAATCACTTAAAGGTGAAAGGTGATTCAGACCTGGTAATCAAACAAGTCAATGGGGATTATGCCATCAGAAAAGAAGAATTAATCCCTTTGTATGATTACGTTAGAGAGTTAATGTCGGAATTCCCTTCAGAACCGACATTTTCTTATGTCCCAAGATCACAAAATGCTCAAGCTGATGCACTGGCTAATATAGCCACAGCTTTAGCAGATCCAAATCGGGACGAGACAACCATCTGTATTGCCCACCGTCGTGCAATTTCACCTTATGTTCAAGTCAGAACAGAGGAAATTAATGAAATTAGTCCCATTCCTGAACCATATGGTCATACTACAGGATGGATGTCACCTATCAGGGAATACCTTCAAAATGGAACACTTCCACCTGATAGAGCCGAGAGAGAACAAATTCGGCGACGTGTGGTCAATTTTACTCTTTACGATGGTCCAAACCACGAGAAAATTCTCTACAAACGTGGTTTTGATGGAGTTCTCTTCAGATGTATTGATGGTGAAGAGACAATGGCTGTCATAAAAGAAGTGCATGCAGGAGTCTGTGGTGCCCACTAGTCTGGACATAGATTGTCTGATCAAATTCGAAGGCTTGGATACTTCTGGCCTTCAATGATACAAGATTGTGTTAATTTCACAAAGAAGTGTCATTCATGCCAAGTAGATTCCAATTTCATTCATCAACCTCCAGAGTTGCTTCATACAGCTAAATACTCATGGCCATTTTCCACATGGGGAATGGATGTGGTGGGACCTTACCCTTCAGCTACGGCCAAGCAGTTTAAGTACATTCTTACTGCTACTGATTTCTTTTCCAAATGGGCAGAGGCAGTACCTCTCAAAGAAGTCAGTTCTAAATGCATTGTTAGCTTCATCAAGTCTAACATCATTACTAGATTTGGTGTCCCTCATACCATATTGACAGACAACGGCACCAACTTCTGTTCTTCTGAGGTAAAGAGATTGTATCAAGAATACAACATTAAGTCCAACCATTCATCTCGATATCATGCAGCGGCTAATGGCCAGATAGATGCCTTCAACAAGACTCTTTCAAATATACTACAAAAGATGGTGGATAAAGATAAGAGGTCATGGCCTGATAAACTCTATCATGCTTTATGGGCTTATCGGACTACCACTCGCAATGCAACGCGGTCTACTCCATATTCATTGGTATATGGAACAGAAGCAGTCTTGCCAATTGAAGTTCAATTGCCCTCACTCAGAATAGCCATTTGTGATCAGTTATCAACAGATGAGCAATCCCAAAAGCGGTTGAATGAATTGGAACAGTTAGATGAGAAAAGATTGTGCACTTTGCACCACTTGGAAATCTATCAGAATCGAATAGCACGAGCTTTTAACAAAAAAGTTCGTCTTCGTTCATTCATTCAGGGAGAATTGGTATTGGTTCTCAGAACACCAATGATACCAGGAAAGAAGCCTCCCAAGATTGAACCAAAATGGGAAGGACCTTATTCAGTACATAAGGTCTACTCCAATGGAGCGTATTCTCGGATTTCAATGGATGGAGAACACATCACGACTCCAACTAATGCCAGATTTCTGAAGAAGTATTTTGTATAAACACAAAATATTGTTCCCAGAACCAAGACTCTTACATTTGGTTCATACAGCAATGGTCCAATATGACCTTAAACTACAACTTCATCCAACATGACATTAAACTATGTCACATATTCTGTCCGAGATGACATTAAACTATAATACGTCCAGCATGACGATAAACTGTACGGTCCATGCATATGACCTTAAACTATTCGCACTTATGTCCCTGAAACATGACACTAAACTGTGCAGCACCAATAGTCCTAACTACAAGACTTTAAACTACATAGTCCCTGATTTTGTCTTACATGACAATAAACTGTATAGAAGTTCCTATATTTTGTCCGAGATGACATTAAACTATATTGTGTCCTAGCAACATGACATTAAACTGTGTGGCACTTTCATCGTCCAACATGACGTTAAACTGTGTCAGTTCCCTTATCGTCCAACATGACGTTAAACTGTCACATTGGTTACTAATATGTCCTACATGACACTAAACTGTATATGTCCGAGATGACATTAAACTATATTTTGTCCAAGATGACATTAAACTATATTGTGTCCTATCAACATGACATTAAACTGTGTGGCACTTTCATCGTCCAGCATGACATTAAACTGTAAAAAATCCCCAGAACTGATATCCTCATATTGGTTCACCTTAGTCCTAGCTACATGACTTTAAACTGTACAGCACCAGTTCGTCCTTTCTATATGACGTTAAACTATACAGCAATGGTCCCGTATGACTTTAAACTGCATCATCCCTGGTCCATGTATATGACCATAAACTATTTGCAAATATGTCCAGCAAGACGTTAAACTGTGACGTCCTAACTACATGACGCTAAACTGTATAAAAGTCCCTCACGTCCGGAAAGACGTTAAACTATATAATCATCAAAAGTCCTTACTGCATGACATTAAACTGCACAGTCCCCCTTTCGTCCAATATGACGTTAAACTATTTTATCCCCATCGTCCTAACTACATGACGCTAAACTGTACAGAAAATCCTTGATAGGTCCTACATGACATTAAACTGTATTTTGTCCCTGCTACATGACACTAAACTGTGTAGCACCAATAGTCCTAACTGCAAGACTTTAAACTGCATAGTCCCCTTTTTTTATGTCCTACATGACATTAAACTGTACATCGTTAAAGTTGTTATTACCTCTTGTTTCTCACACCGAGTATGACTCACGTGAGCTTAGAGCGAACATCAACTATAACACTCCCTTTGGGCCACTAACCATGTTTAAGTCCCAACAATATTTTTTATTAGATCATTGTCCACAAGAACAACTTGATCATTGATTCATTCTTTAATTGAACTACACGGACTTTGATCCTTGCCCTCCAGGCTGGGTATGTAGGCAACCTCCCAAAGGTTCAAGCCCAAAAACAATCTCTTCACATTGGTTCACCACCATCTCATATGATGATGATTTGTGAAACCACCCCTGGAATCAATATCTTTACATTGATTCACTTTCGTCCTTGTTATATGACGCTAAACTATACAACACTTTTGTCCGGTACGACAATAAACTACAATATTCTTTGATTTCCTCATTTGAGAAGGAACCATTATTAACATTGATTCTTTTTCAATCATGGTTTTCATTTTCAAAAGACTACGTACATACATGGTAATGCCTAAACTTTTTATCTTAGGTTAAAACCATCATTGCACTAAAGTCCCCTTTCACCCTTCACATGTACGAACCAAATTTGTACAAAGGGTAGTTCTAGAACTACGTGGACTTGATTCCCATCCTTATGGGATACGTAGGAACATTCGAGTGTCCCTCGAATCCAGTCCCAAGTCTTTTGGGCCTAACCCCAAATTTCACTTTCAGTCCCTTGACTGAAAAGTCTTCATGAAAACACACATTGTGTATTCATTATTATGGTCCGAATTCTATGACCCTAAACTAAGATCACTCATACTTTCGTCCTGCACGACATTAAACTGCATTTCAAGAACTACGTATGGCTTGATTCTCATTCTTATGAGATACGTAGTGAAGTCCAAAATTTCAATTTAGGACCCAGCCACAACATGATTATGGTTATCATTGACCAATGTATCTCTATATACATTGGACAATACCCATCATTCTGTGTTATAATCCTAACCTTAAATATTTTCAGATCTTCATAACCCTTTTCATGACTTCTAGTCACAAAAATGTCAAACTTCTGAGAATTCTTTTGCCTGACTATGCAGCACGTGCCCATAGGTGGCCTTGCATAAACAGTCCACATAACAGACTTGTCAGCCAAAAGATGCTATTTTATTTAACTATGCAGCCAATTCCCATAGGTGGCCCTGCATATTTCAACCCCCTAACGGGTTTTGTTAAATAATAGTAACTTCATTCTTGGGAAGAATGCCTCTTTTGTCCTTATTTGTCTTAAACGACAGTATGTAGGGATCCGCAAAAACAGCCATCCTTAACATATTTGTCCCATATCCTTTTTCATGATCTGAAAGTATGCAAGTCTATGGTTTATTCTTCTTCCCTACGTTTGGGTCAGACCTTCGTAGGAGTAATATTCATCCAGTTCTTCGATATTCTTGTTTGGAAATATCTTCTCCATATTCAAGTACCTCTTTCCATACAACAAACTCTATGCTTTAGAAAATTTGAATCTCCATAAACTTTCACTGACTTTTAGCACTAGGAAAGTAAATTTCTGGGAGTTCTTTTGCCTGACTATGCAGCACGTGCCCATAGGTGGCCTTGCATAAACAGTCCACATAACAGACTTGTCAGCCAAAAGATGCTATTTTATTTGACTATGCAGCCAATGCCCATAGGTGGCCCTGCATATTTCAACCCCCTAACGGGTTTTGTTAAATAATAGTAACTTCATTCTTGGAAACTACTTCTTCTAATGCCTTTTAGCTCTTTTTTCATATCATTCCTCAGATTCAAATATTCTTAAGCCATAGTTTACATTTTTTCCCTCATACTTGAGTATGGTAAATATGTTTTCAGATAAATTGTCAAGGAATTGAATCCATTTTAATCCATTTTTCGGTCAAAGCTATTTCGACCTTAAACATTAGCCACTTTATCTCCGGCGTGCATGACTTTAAACTGCCCACACAAAAGACAAAGGAACTCTGAATAAAAGTCATGTTCCAGCTCACTAAATATACTTTTTTTGTATGATTTAGGTAATATTGAGCAGTTAAAAGGTTCAAAGTTTGTAGGATTATTTGTAATAATCCTAGTAAAAATCAAACTATGATTACTAAGCCCATTGGCTTAAGTAAATTTGAAACAGGTAATGGAAGAATGCAGGTACAAATGATTGAAGACAAAAGTGTTTTTCATTGATACACAAGAGTTAGAAGGACATCCACAGACTGGAGTCTCTTCTTTTCTTTCAAGAATTACAAGAGGCTTTCAACATAACACTTCATTTGATTTACGGAATCCCGATCTTCATTAGCAACCACCTAGAATTCATTCATTCAACTGGATACAATAAGAGATGCAGTGATACCAGCTCTTCTTGGAACAATTGTAAAAGGATGTTCTTGAGTGCGGTTTGAGAAAATTTTCTGCTGATCAAACAGTGACTCTGTTTCTGTCCAAGAGACTTGGAAGATGGATACGTGGATTTGAGAATGGAGCATTAGAAGTAAAGAGCCATTTGGAGAGAGTACTCTTTTCAGATATTGCTCTAATACCATGTTTGTCTTCTCTCCACCAACCGGCAGTGGAAAACATTTCAGCCCATGGGTTTGCCATTTTCATATCTGCAAGGGAATGACATGGAGGAAGAATTTGAAAGTTCACACCATTGTTGTTACTCTTAATGCACAGCATAACCAAAATAGAGAAGTAGCAGTGCAGCTGCATCTCAGGTGTATAATTATTTTCATTTGGAACATTGACTCCTTGCAGATGACCATGAACACACAGAGACAGGTAGATGCTCTGTGGGAAATTAAGATGATATTTCTTCAGATACTTAGCCAAATCTGGAAGAGTGCTGTTTTTGACAGTATAGTAATCAGGGCCAATGATATTCATCATATCATCTATCCGCTTGCTAGCCAGTTCATAAATTAATCCAGGTATAAGAGCCATTGAATCTGCACAGGAGTTGAATAAATCAAACTCTTAAATGGGTTTTATTTTTCATAAAATTTGTGAAAGAATTTGAAAAAAATGGCTAAGGCATTAAGGCGCGCAAGTATGGAGATGTCGCGCAAGTGATACATGTGCCGCGCAAGTTTTGGTCGCGCAAGTATTACCGCGCAAGCCCTATTACCTTGAGAGTAGCGCGGCAGCGAAGAAACAGCGAAAACAAGAGACTTGCGCGGCGAGGAAGACTTGCGCGGTGAGAGCTCGAGAAATCCGGAACTTCAGATGCCATCTATGGCCGGAAGCCGTGTATTTATAGGTCAGGGGGCCTATCTGCGCGCCGCACCCAGAGCGCTCAAAGCCTGCGCGACGAAGACTTGCGCGCCACCAACTGACGCTGAAAGACTTGCGCGCCCTCCCTTTTCCTTTTGAGGAATTCAATTTCCTCAGAGTCAAATCCTCATTTTCTCTCCGGATCCAACTCTGAGGGGGGACTTTTGTTGACGCTCCTTTCGTCACAGAATCTAAAGATCGGAAAAGGGAATATCTCAGCTGAAAGTGATTCATCCTTTGAAGAAAACATCAAAAATCGACAAAGGGATAAAAAAGGAGAACATTGCCCATATATCGCGCAAGTTCCCTCTTGGTCGCGCAAGTACACTTGCGCGCCGCCTCAATACTTGTACGACTCCTCATGTTCGTGCAAGGGACTTGCGCGACATATGTGGTAACCGCCTGGTAACCGCCCAGTAACCGCCCGGGGTCTTCTTTTGCCTATAAATAGACCCTGTGGGCCCCCCATTCAAGGAGTATCTTTTTCCAGAAACTCGGATCGAAGCTCCCGACGCCCAAGTCTCTTCTCAAAGCTTCCAGAACACTTCTAAGGTAATTTCTTACCTAGAACGGAAGATCTAAAGAGAAAAAGGAAGGCCTAAGTGTTGAAACTTATCAAACACTTGCGCGCCTACTTAATTCCTTCAATATAACTTGCGCGTCCCTCTTCTGGAAGAACCTCAAGAGGATGGTAAAGGGTTTAATAAAGAGTCGCTCAAGCATTTCAATACTGGTTGAAAATCGCGCAAGTATCCCTAATGTCGCACAAGTATACTTGCGCGACCAATACTTGCGCGCCGCCGCAGGACTTGCGCGCCTTTCAAGACTTGCGCGCCCCTAGCTTTTTGGGTGCCCATCTTGCCCATTTTTACCCCTCTTAAGCCATTTCACCCTTCATATTCAAGATTCAGTCTTCAAGATACTCTTCAAAGCTATTTATGGCATGATTTCTTGATTTGACATCCTTATCTGAAAGGAATTCTGTGAAATATCTCTCAAAACCTAGTGATTTAAACATCTTTATATCACCAATGATTGAGAGTTCATTCATTTCAACCTCATCCTTTAAGATGAGAGAATCCTAACCTGGGTCTCCTTTTCAGGAATAAATCCCCAGTTATAAAAACCTAACTTGGGCATCTTTCTTAAGAATAAGCCCCAATCAAGTCCTTTAATCTTGGGCATCCTCCTCAGGAGTAAGCCCCAAACCTTAATCCCTAACCTGGGTCTCCTTTTCAGGAATAAGACTCAGTCATAACCTTGGGCTTCCTTTTCAGGAGTAAGCCCCAAGTCCCCTAACCTAGGCTTCCTTCTCAGGAATAAGTCCTAGTCATAAATATTGGGCATCCTTCTTAGGAGTAAGCCCCAAGTCTCTTAAAATTTCTCTTAACCAGTCATAAATTACCTTTGATTTGGGTTTCCTTTTCAGGAATAAAACCAAATCATAAGTCCCCTCCTAACTTGGGCATCCTCCTTAGGAGTAAGCCCCAAGATTAGAGTATTCAAATCTCCATGAAGCACATATAACTTTGTGGACCCTGTTCTTGGATTTTCTCCCTAAAAGTAAATCCTAAACTTTCGTCTATCTGGGCAGTCATCTATACATAAGCCCCAAAACAAATTCTTATGATTGCATCTTTTATGGCACAATTGTCTAAATTTTACCAATACCTCTTGTTTCTCACACCGAGCATGACTCACGTGAGCTTAGAGTGTAAAAGTAATTATGACATTCATCTTTGAGCCATCAATCATAAAACATCATATCCCATTCCTCGAACTACGTGGGTTCTGATTCCTTTTTCAAAAAAAAGGATACGTAGGTAGCCCATTTATGGGTTCGATCCCAACATTGAAATAATCTCTGTCCTTCTGAATGACGATAAACTTCAAGTGCCCCACTGAGTGGCTTTAAAACCAGCCTGGTCATCAAAATGACCAAGATACTTTTATATAAATGTTTTGAAGGATACCATTGACCAAGAATCTCTAAACAAATATAGATGATTCTATATTGATGAAGAACCTCGAATACATATAAAAGATTCTCTAAATTTCTTGCATATTTAATCATTGATTGTTAAAACTAAAGGAAAGATCATTTTATACTTGGTAATGTAATAAGGATTCACGAACTTAACTTAAATCTATAAAGAGAGTCCCGGAGTAGACAATAATTCCCCTCAAAAAGGTGTGATGAGTCCGACCTCCCATCCTCTCGACCAATGCAAATTCCTAAGCCTCATTAGCCCACAAGCTAATGAGCGCCTGCCTTTGGAAAGTAGGTCCAAACGGATGTGGAATCATTGGATGTTCTCGGTTCTACGAACAAACCCGTTAGAAACCGATCGGAACGTTTGAATCTGCCGTCCAGGAGGTCATCCCCGGATTCTGCGCGAAACAATAAGCTTAGTTGGTTATACTGGCATCCTCATATTCTTTAGGAATTTCTTCATCTGTTGGCAATCCCATTAGATTAGATAAACAGACTGATAATCTCAACTTTGGTCATTATGCTAGAATACTGGTAGAGGTTGACATGGATAGTACTCTAGTTGAACAAGTTGTTTTCACTACTAGGGATGATAGTATCACTCTAGAGATTGGATATGAAAGGAAACCCAAATTTTGTTTAAATTGTCACATTTTTGGTCACACACTTTCTGAGTGTAACAGAAATAAATTCTATTCATCTTGAAACATCAAGGGGCATGATGAATTTCAATGTAGAAGGAAAGGTAAAGAGGTTGACATGGTCTTGCATGAGGTTACTGTGCAGGCCCCTGATGGTGAAAAGGATCACGTTCACAAAGAACCAGTGGCAGTGACTGTAGAGGATTCTGCTCTGGAAAAGACTGAGGTTACTATGCAGACCCTTGATGGTGAATAGGATGAGGTTCACAAAGAACCAGTGGCAGTGGCTGTGGAGGCTCCTGTTCTGGAACAAGATAGTTTTAAAGACCCCCTAAGAATGATGGGGAAGGGCAAGGTTTAGATGATTGCGAGAAGGAAAAATGGGTTGAGGGGAACTCTGAAATTTCTCAAGCTGCTAATAGGCCCCTGGATGTGACTTCCTTTGAACCTAATGCTACAACTGTGCTTAAAGAGAAAGTGATTGTGCATGCTGATCATGGGAAAATCAGTAATAATGGGACTAAGATGATGATTATACAAGAAACCAGTGAAACTGTTGGGCTTTTCTCCCAAGTGCAATCCTCAAAGGTTTCAAGGAGGAAGCTCCCTGCCACCTTAACAGACCCTATCAGATCAGATAATAGGTTTTTATCATTGTCTAATGATGACATTTCCAGTGCCCATGATGGAGGTTCCCAAAATACAGAAGGAGAGGATAGTATGGAAGAACCAAAAGAAAGTTTAATATCTAGTTATGCTGGTCCCTTGACTAGAAAAAGTACTTTTCATCAATGAAAGACCTCTTTTGGAACTTCCAGGGTCTGGGGAATCCCCCTACGGTCAAGGCCCTGAAGCATATCATCTTGACTAGTAAAACAATGTTGATTGGCATAGCTGAGCCCAGAATGATGTTTTCCAATTGGATGTATTTCAATTGGTCAAATTTAGGATACTCTTTTGTTGCTGCAAATAAATCTGATTCTGATACAGAAGCTCTATGGGTGTTAAAGCATAACACTGTGACCATTGAATCCTCTCTAACTGATCACCAATTTGTTTCTCTAACTTGCCTTTTTCAGTCAGGTTCATTTTGTGAAACATTTTTTATGCTTTTAACCAGTATATTAGGAGAAGAAGTTTTTGGAATAACCTTTTGTGGATTCCTGAGAACATAAATAAAAGATGGATCATTCTTGGTGATTTCAACACATTTTTGAGGCCAGAGGATAAAATTGGGAGTAACTTCTGCCGTGCTTCAGCCAGGGACTTCTCCACATGTATTGATCAATGTAGATTGATTGAAATTCATATTCTAGGTGCTGATTATTCATGGAATAGATACACGCATAATGTAAGGCAATCTAGTAAACTAGATAGATGTTGGGAGAAAATTGATGAGCATGGTGATGAAATGGAAGTATCTGGAATCACTTTGTCTAGATTACATTCTGATCATCATCCGATTTTAATTTATATTTGTGTGAATACTTTAAGGTCCGCACCCCTTCTCTTTAAGTTTAAAAATGCTTGGCTGATCATTCCTAAATTTAGAGCGACTATTTTGGAGCCATGGAAGGAGTCTGTCCAAGGCAGTGCTTTGTATATTTTGGTTTGAAAATTGAAAATTGTTAAAGCTCGAATAAAGAAATAGAGTAAAAAAGCTTTCTCTACTCTTGATCAGGATATCAAAGAGGCTGATTCACACCTGTATGATTGTCAAAAAGGCATTGTTTCCCAAGATACTATATCTTCACAAGAAGTACAGGCAGTCTCAAGGATTGATAACTTGTTAAATCTTAAGGAAAACCTGGCTAGGAATCAGTTCAGTGCAAGATGGCTGAAAGAAGGTGATAGGAATTCTCGGTTTTTTCACTGCATGCACATGGAGAAAAAAGTAAAATGGAATATCAAGGCTTTAAGAATTGGTGATATCTTGTATACTTCTGAAGATGATATTGTTGACTCTGTGACACACTATTTTTAAAATCTCTATTCTAAATCTGTGGGGGATAATTCAGATAGAGTTTTAATATGTATTGAACCAAGCTTGGATGATGTGTATAATAAGAAACTTACTAACATCCCTACCACAAAGGAAATTCATTATTCTCTATTTTCATTGAATCTGGATAGTGTGGCTGGACCTGATGGTTTCTCCGATAAATT
The DNA here is from genome assembly GCA_963277665.1 of Viscum album. Lineage (NCBI taxonomy): Eukaryota > Viridiplantae > Streptophyta > Magnoliopsida > Santalales > Viscaceae > Viscum > Viscum album. The sequence continues at coordinate 1,585,696,200 of OY728129.1, forward strand.
TTTCATGTTCTACTGGGATATCCTATATAAGGAAGTGACAGAAGTAGTAAGGGAGTTCTTTTATCACTCCTATATGCCTTTTGGAATGAATTCCAATTTTATTGCTCTGATACCCAAGAAGGAAAATTCCCGTGATATAAAAGACTTCAGAGTAGTTTCCATTGGTAATTCTATCCCTAATGTTATCAGAAAAAAATCATGGCAACAAGACTTGGTGCTATTTTTAGGTCTCTCATTTCCCTTAACCAATTTGGTTGTGTACTTGGCAGAAATATACAGAATTGTCTTTTCACTTCATCAGAATGTGTAAATATAATGAGAAATAAGGTCAGGAATGGCAATATGGAACTCAAGGTGGATATATCAAAGGCCTTTGATACTATTAGGTGGGACTTTATCTTCACTGTTTTGAATATTCATGGTTTTCTCATGTAAATTTATTGGTTTGGTTAAAGCCACTTGGGAAAGTGATAGATTATCCATCTTGATCAATGGATCACAAAGGGGTTTCTTTGAGTGCTCTAGGGGTGTAAGGCAAGGTGATCCTTTATCTGGATTGTTGTTTTCCATGGCTGAGGACTATTTGAGCATTTGTATTAATGACCTTGTTAATTCTGGGATTTATCAGAGAATGATGTATGGGAGGAATTTCTTCACTCCTTCGCACATTTTTTATGCTGATGATATTCTTATCTTCTCTAAAGCTGATAGGAAAACTATAACCTCTATTAAGACTATTTTCAATCACTATGATAAATTTTCAAGTCAGGTTATAATTCAGAGTAAATCTTTTGTAATTTTGGGTGAAGGGGTTCGAGCTGTAAAACAAAAAAGAGTGGCTAATAGGCTTGGTGTTAAAAGGGGTGCATTACCCTTTACTTATCTTGGTCTTCCCATGTTTTGGGGAAGGGTGAAGAGGGTTCACTTGGAAGGTATCTATCTTAAAATCATCAATCAATTGGCTAGTTGGAAAGGGAAATCAATGTCCCAGGATGGTAGGATCTGCCTTGTGAATTCAGTCATCACCTCAATGTTTGTGTATTCGTTTTCACTCTACAAGTCGCCTACTGCTTTGATCAAGGAACTAGCTGGAATGATCAGAAATTTTATCTGGACTGGCTCTACTCAACAAAGGAAACTGATTACTGTGAAATGGATGGACTGTATGAAGCCTCTCTCAAGTGGTGGAATGGGAGTTAAGGATGTTAGGGTTTTTAATGATTCTTTGCTCAAAAACTCCACATGGAGACTCATTGCAGGTTCTGACTTCTCCCTGGAATTTCTTTCTGAAAGATTTACTAATAGGTTACATAGGAGGCAAAAGATGTATCTGAGATCCTCTGTCTGGAAATCTATTAGGAGCACTTATAATGATCTTATGGTACTTTCTAAATGGCTGGTTTATCCCAGTTCCCAATTGTATTGGTGGACAACAAAGTGGTTATCCTGTCCTATTGATAATATAACTAATATACCATTATCTTTGAGAAACATCACTATCTCTGATATGCAGGGAAATGCACTGTCTCAAGGAGTTCTTCCTCCTAATATGAAAATTTAATTCTCTTCTTATGAATATATGGATCAAGACACTTTGATTTCGGAACCTGATATTAATGGATTATTATCTAGCCACCTATCATATGACATGCAGTGTGGGAATGTGGCATCAATTCCTAGTTGGGTGGTGGGGGTTAGGAAGGCTTTCATCCATCCATCTGATGCCCTTCCTATCTGGCGCATCTGAAAAAACAGGATGCCAATCCAATCTGCCCTTCAAAGAAAAGGTTTTAATCTGGCCCCGGTTTTCTTTTTTCTGTCTAAATGCTGATGAATCTATTGATCACATCTTTATCAACTGCTCCTTTGCTGCTCGGTTCTAGAGGTATTTGATGGACATTTTTCACTGTCACTTTGGCTTTAACTCTGTTAGATCTTTGCTCAATTCTGTTACGCATGAAGAAAATAGTGAGAAGGTTCACTACTTGCTCATTTTTGCTGCTTTTTCTATCATCTCTTATATTTAGAAAGCCCGTAATAATATTTTTTTCTATGGTGGAAGGCCCTCCTTCAAGGAGGGGATGATGGCGATTCACCGAAGCATTAAACTTTCTTCGGTGAAACAGTATGGTTCTATGAACAATAATATGTATGATTTTATATTTTTGAGAGCTCTTGGTGTGAGTGGAAGGGCTAGGAAGCCTAAGGTGATGAAATATATTAGATGGATCCCTCCAATCAATGACTACTTAAAGGTGAATGTTTATGGAGCTGCTTCTGGCACACCGGGTCCTGCTGGATGTGGAGGCATCTTCAAGACATCTCGCGGATTTTTAAAGGGATGTTTCTTTCATTACATTATAAATAGCTACACTCTTGAGGCGGAGCTCTGGGCTATGGTAAAGGCAATCAAGTATGCCACTCGTTATGGTTGGAGGAAGATTTGGATAGAATCAGACTCTTCTGTTGCTGTGCAGATCCTCAAAGAGCGGTCCAGGAATGTACCATGGAGGATGCTTCCTGTTTGGACTGGTTCTTTAAAGATGGATGAACAACTTACCCTTGAAGTCTCTCATGTGTTCAGGGAAGCAAATCAAGTGGTGGATGCACTCTCAAAAAGGGCAATTCTGGTGGTGATCTCTAGTTATTCCTTTGTTCTTCCTGAGTATTGCAATGGTCTTGTGTGTAATGATAGAATTGGTACTGTTTAAAATGCTTCTTATTTAATCTTATGGGAGCAGGTTTCACCTGGCTCTCGGGCTTTTTCAGTATCATCAACATATATTTATAATATTAAAACATATTTTCAAATTATTTTAATAAATAATGTAAGATAAACTAAATATTTTTTATTTTAAAAAGACTTGAACCTATCATAATAATATTCATGATCTTGTTTTAAGACATATAGATATTCTCTAAGTTGAAAACATTGTTTTTATAATGAGGGTTTTGAAATCCTGGGGGTTTTTCTAGAAATACATCTCCAACTATATAAATATTTAATAAATAAGACAAGATTTACATTTTATATACTTTGGAATCCAAATTTTCTACATAGTTAAGAAACATTCTTGTAGATTCAATTCTAGATACAAGTAAAAAATTATCGTCCTAGTCAACACCTTCTTTTTAAATATAACCTTGTGTAACCAATCTAGCATTATTTCTAATTTTTTTCTTCAGTCATTGACCATGTTCCTAAACTTCTATTTAGTTACAATGGTTAGGTAGTCCTTAGTTATTTAAACTAGTTCCCATAATATATTACATTCGAGTTTATTTGGATCCTCTAACATGTCTATTTCCCAAAATTTTACATTAATTTATTTTTTGATTTTTAAGGCTAAAGTTATGACAAGAAAGAATCGTGCTGAAAATTTTTTCTAAGAGAATCTCAAATTTTTATTCCTTATATCTAGGTCTCCTATAACTGTATTTAAGGGATGGTATTTAAGATTCCTAATAGTTTTTGAGGTAGAGGTGTTTTTAACTACAATTTCATCTATAAGTTTAGTTTTATATAATTATTCCTAGGTTTAGCATTGATATGTTGGTCAGAAAGGGTGTCCTCAATATTTTCTAATGTTTATTAGGATCATATGGATATGTCTCATAAAATATGACATGTATAAATTCTTCTAAAATCTCATTTATTTTATTAAATGTATGAATAACTATATGTATAATATCCAAGGAAAATTACTTCATAACATTTGGAATAATTTTTTTTCCAAATTATCCTATTTGTTGAGTATAAATACCTTACAACGTAAAATTCTAAAGTAATTATCTTTTTATTTTCTTTCATTCCATAATTCATTAGAGGAATTATTTAAATGTTCTTTAATTAAAACTCTATTAATAATTTAGGAAGATATATTCATAGTTTTTTTCAAAAATATACATTTAAGTAATAATAATTATGTATGATCTAGGAAATTCCATGAAGGAGTATATTTTTTATTTCTACTACACCATTCTTCTGTGTGGTCCTAGGATCAGAAAAGTTATGACTATAAACATGTTATGAGAATAATGTTTTAAACATATGATTATCAAACTCATGAAGATTATCACTTCTTAAATTTTGAATTCAAATATAAAATTTATTTTATAAAGACAAAGAATATTTTGAAAAGATAGATAGAGCTTCACTTTTATGAGAAAGGAATAATACCAATGTATATCTTGAATAATATTCCACTATAACATAAGTATAATGTTTTGTTTTTAAAATAGAATCTATTGAGGGTAAGAAATAATCCATGTGAACCAATTCTAGGGGATGAGAATTTGAAACTTATTTCTTTTATTTGAATGGCATTTTTTCTACTTCACTTTTTAATAAGGGTTACAGAATTTTCCTATTAGGAAATCTAGTTTTGGAAGCTCCTTGACAAATACTTTCCTAATTATTTTTCTAATTGTGTGTTGTGACCGGTCCCAATGGGGCATGTGAAGAGACTCCCCAATCTCATCTCTATAGGCCAGGGGATGATGAATAGCACCATGTAGGCATATCAATAACATGATAGGACTTAGCTAAAGTTCCTACACACACACACACACACCTCCATTCCAATGAAATGATGAATTTTAGAAAAAAAAAGATAAAACTATTAATTCATACTTCTAAATCCTACAACTTGATTTCAACAACAAGTAATGGAAAGTAAATAAGAAAAAATACAATCCCACCACCAAGAGTCAAAACACAATTCCTATAAGAAATTAATGATGGAGGCTTACATAAAGATACCATAGGAACACACCCCAGTCTGTCTGGATCACTAAGCATAACCTGATCCTAGTCCCTCTAGGTCTCTGTCAAAATTTAGGTTGTTTTCTCTATACATGACTTGTACAGGAAAATACCATGTAGGGGTGAGTATACAAACACCCATTAGGACACCTATAAATCACAATTCATATGAAAAGAGAATATAAACCATAAAAAAACACACACACACATGTAAATGTCTACTACAAATATAAAAATAATATCTATATATAATCAAAAAATAAAAATAGTTTCATGGTAAATTCAAAACCATAATGTGATCCAAGGATTCCTGATTGAAGGTTACACATAACAATCCTCTGAGAGACCACACTCCATAAGACTAATAGCACTGATGATGTCAGTCTGAGAAGTAGGGATCGTCGGGTTTCTCCATTAAAAGTATATATTGGATGTCTGAAGAGATACAATACACAAATTAGGATCAATCCCAAGGCCATGGGGTATACCAAAAACTCAATATAGATTAAATTTCTAAGTATATGGTAGGTTTCCATGTAGTGTTTGTCATGAAAATTCCAAGAACTCCACCTAGGGAAAGAAGATGATAGGATATCTCAATACATGCCTCATTGAAGGATTCCAATAACCCTATCCAAGAAGTCAGGCTAAAGGGATCACCATCCTATTGGTAGTACATGATTCTATACTAATACTAGGGGAAAAGGACATATGTAATGACGTATAATAAAAATTTTCCAAGATATATATAGGACAAGGGATCCAAGCTAACTTTTAAGGATTTCACAGCATGTACAAGGAGTACATGGAATGTCTCTTTTGCACTGGGTTTTTCACATATAAAATGTACTTGATGGTGTCTTTGTAGAAGCACACTGTGGTACCATTCCTGTTTACTTATACCCATGTCCACATACACAGATAGGCATTTGTAAACATGGATTTTTCATGTCTATGTCGGATTACACAGTGTTCCTGTTCCCATGTACTTTTGACCATATCCATTTATGATCTGAGAAACATACTAAGCCAACTTGAAAGGGTCCACACTTAGTGTGATTGGTGTCACATGCATTGTGATCCTTAATTTTATCACAAAACCCTTGTTGTCACTAATAGGGACCTTTACAGAGTATAAATCTATAGTTCTTACCGAGTTTATTGAGATTTTCAAAAAATCCATATCTATAATCCACATCTTCTCCCATGCCTCTCTACAGTTATCTAGTCACCTAACTTGCCTAAAAATGAGAATCCATGATCATCAGACTTTTCTATTGTCAAAAATCATGATCTAGCAATTGAATCCATTTGAAAAATGACATTTCACGTAAAGTCATCATTTTGCATCGAAGAACATAGAATCAGGTATCCAAAACCATATGATATACTACTATGTCCATCATTACAAAATTATTATGTTGTGATGAGATTTGATCTATAATATTTAATTTTTTCTTAATGAAACAGGTGAACAACATTTGATTCCTCAGTATTCATTGAACTGTTGGCCGAAGTATCATCTAAGATGAATGAAGAAATAGGGATGAAAAGAACAAAAAAAAACATAAGGACTGAACCTTAGAAATTTTTTGTGTTTTACATGATTCATTTCCATTATAATGATTAATTAATTAGTATACAATTGGTCACAATAAATTTCATCAATTCTTGGATGAAACCATCCCATACCTGAATTATACATGATCCATGAATAAATTAATTAATTGATTGATTTACATTATAATAGGAATCCTAAAACATAAATAAATACACATAAAAAACATCCAACCATGATTTGGATCGATCACTGATGATGAATAAAGCTACATCATTGTTATTAATGAGATTCCTTGATTCTGTTGCACATCCATTTGGGATCCTTTATCAAGTTGTCTTCTACTTGTAGAGTTAATCTAATGTTGTCCAATGGATATAAATTATTTGTAGGGTTATGTGGATAACCCTTAAAATTTTCCATATATGTGTATATGAAATATAGTATTTTCTCATAGCCTCATTTCTGATTAAATAAAAAAAAATTTATTTTTTATCTATTCCTACGATAACTTTTCCATAAACAAACCGTGATAAAAAATGTTTTTTCATGACCAAGGTAAAACTCATATTCTGAACTCAATGGTTCCCTTAGATTATTAATTTTGGCATATGTTAGAAGTTATAAATCTTTTTCCAAAAAATTATACACGGGTGCGTTTTAATATATTTAATACATTTCATATAGTTGTTCTGGGTACACCACGCCTTAGAATCAAACATTGCCTTAGTTTTTGGGGTCAAAATATTTCCATACAATATCCAAAAAAATAAATAGAAAATATGAGTCATCAAATTCTCCCTACCTTGAGGATTTAGATACCATAAAACCAAAACATGGGATTATAGAAAATGTATTGGGTATTGAGCATGCGTATTAGCCTCCAGATCCTAGATTATCTCCTGAATATTATCACGATACCAATAGAAAAAAAGGAATCAATCACCCATGAAGGATCCTCTCATATTGACCGTTTATCTCTTTCAGGCACTCAGCAAATGTAACTCCATTTTCAATGTCCAGATGTCCCCAATTGATAATATGTGATGAGTCATGCACATAACTCCTCACCTGAGACACCTGGATGATATAATATACCCAGTCTAACTACATATATATCGCTAAGAGGTATTCCACCTCACCAACACTATGGAGTATCTATAAATGGGTAATAAATATCGAAGACATCTTTCCACCCCAGTATAATAACTGACTCCACATTGAGGTGAAGCCCATGGGAACACATGATCTCCATATTAAAATGTTTAAGGCCTCCACCTTCTATTCTCCTAAGAATTATAACAACTATATGTAGTCCTCAAACACTCATGGATGATTACCAACTTCTCTGTAGGGGATCACACCAACTCTGGGCCCATGAGTACTAACTCTTCTAGATTAGTCCAGCAAAGTGGTGACCTGCAAGGTCTACCATACAAGGCCTTGAATGATTCCATACCAATGGTGAAATGGTATCTTATTTTTAATGGAAACTCCACCAGTGTTTGGTGATCCTCGAAACTATGGACAATTTACAACATGTAAGTTTTCAACATTTTCTTTAAAACCCAAATAGTCTTTTCAATCTGGCTGTCAGCTAGGGTGGGAAATGTCATGATCAAATGCCACTAATTTCAAAACACCAATGAAAATCCCTTCCATAACTAATATTTGAGGGGATAATCACAATCATGAACAATTTTAGATGGAATTACATAGAGTCAGAATATCTCCAGGATATAGAGGTGTCCCAAGATCTCTACTGAGCTCTACTATTGAATAGATTTTAAGTGTGCCAACATCGTGAATTGGTCCGCGATCACCTAGATGAAATCTTTTCCCCTTGGCATATATGGTAATCCCATCATGGAGTCCATGGATATTCCATACCACTTCCACTCTAGAAACTCAAGGGGCTGAGATAAACCCATTGGAACATGGCACTCAACCTTCACCTGCTGATAAGTTATGCATCAAGAGAAAAACTATTCAACTCCCTTATTCATACTTGGCCACCATAACTAACATCATAGGTCCTGGTGAAACTTTTCAATACATAGATTTACATACAAAAGAGATGTATAAAAATGTCACAGAACCTCCACCTACAATGTTAGTTGTACCATCATATATCCTTTAAAAATAAAAACATGATCTCCACCTTTTATAAATCCATTAGGATCATGTCCAATGGATATCTGAGTACGTAGGGTATCATAGTTGGTATCCCCATATTGATCTTATTTGAATCACTATAAAAGAGGAGGGGTAATAACCCATGAATTAAGGTATAATAATCCATCTACATCTATAAAGAATAACTACAATAAGTCCAACTACTCTAATGCCTAGTTCATTAACTTCAGTTAGGTTCTACTTTTGAGATTATATGATACTACATTACCCATATTAAAAGTTTATACAATATCAAATTCATAATCTTAGAGGAACTCTATCCATCTCTTCTGCCTCAAGTTAAGATCATTCTGGGAGAAGATATAATTGAGACTCTTGTTGTCAAAATAGTTGATAAATGGTTTTCACATCATTTAGAATGGAAAAACATTTAGTGCAAATATTACCACTAAAAACTCAATATTATGGGCCACACAATTTTTTTGATGTGGTATAAATTTGAATGAACTATAGGCCATCACTTCCTTCCTCTGCATCATAAAAAACAAATCATAGTTCCTAATGCATCACATAATACTATGTACTCGAGACCCTCCACTGCTAATATCAAGATGTGAGAAATCATCAATATCTTCCTCAAAAATAGAAAATCATACTGTAACCTCTCTATGAACATGAAAGGATACACTTTATGGTTCAAATCTATCATGTGTACTGATATACTCGAGAAGTGAGGTATGAATATCCTGTAATAGCTTGTCGACCCAAGGAATATCTACACATGATTTTATGCTCTTGGGTGTCCCCAAATCTAACACTGCCTCAACATTCATTAGGTTCATTTCCACACTAGCTAATGTGATAACTTTTCCCCAAAATTGGAACTCCTATGTCAAGAAATGGAACTTTGAGAGAATCTCGTAAAGATGGTTCTCTTGGTGTATATCCTCCTTGGACACCGAGTGCACAAGGATATAATTGATGAAGAATACAAAGAACCCATATCATAAGGGATGAAGTGTCAGGTTCATGAGTCCCATGAAAACTATTAGGGTGTTTATAAAATTAAAGGGAATAACCAAGTACTCATAGTGACCATAGCGACATCTGAATGCCATCTTCTCTATCTCCTCATCCCTTTCTCGAAACTGGTGATAAACATAATTGAGGTAAACATTGGAGAAGAATCATACACCTCTCAAATAATCAAAGAGGTCATATATCATCATTAATGGATAATTGTTCTTCATGGTAACATTGTTCATGTTTTTTTAGTCCATAGATAACCTCAATCTCCCATTAATTTTCTTGGGGAACAAAATGGGGGCTTCCAAAGGATAAATAGTAGGTCTAATAAATCCCTTCATTTAAAAGTCCTCAAACTTAAGCCTAATCTCATGAAGCTCTATGGGATCCATTTAATATGATGAAATAGATATTGGTTCCATCTTGGTGTGTATATCAATGTCGAAGTCTATCTCCCCAAAGAAAAATAAGACTGGAATGTCCTCAAGAAAGACATCCTCATACTCCACAACCACTACATGGAATTGGAAATGTGTAACATCCACTACACCAAGGGTCATGCTATTCAACTAATGAGTAATTGGCTACACAATATAATTTTTGAGTCTATAATATGTTGCATGGGGTTCCTTTTACCCACAAAAGAAAACCTAATTCCATCGTTGAAGAGACACCACATCATCCACATGAAATAATCAACATGGGAGTGAACTGTAGATAACCAGTCTATACCTACAATGATTTCATAAGGATTTACCACTACTAAAATGATAGACCAACATAAAATCTCACGTCCAAGATTCAGGTCACACTATTGGAACGAGGGTGAGATTGTTGAGCCATCTCTAGTAGAAGTTTCCATACGTAAGGGTCGATCCAAGGGTCCAACTGGAATATCTACATCTCAAAACAGATAGGATAAAATAAATAATGAATGGAAACTAATTATATTAGTACTGAAACTAATGTAGAAAATACATAAATAAACCATGTATCATTCATAGAGCCTCTGGTGTATACACCTCGGCCATCATTATCTTCCCCCACCCATGTCCTCAAGCTCCCTATGCATATAGTGGAACACCATGGGGTGATGGTGTTAATAAATAAAATAATATACCACCTATAACTTCTAACTTAGATCCTATTATTAATCCATTACCCTATGGAACTATTTATCCAACCGATGTCTCTACCTTGGTGGTCCATGCATCGTCTCTCTGACAGCTGCATGATGGGTCAGACAATCTCATGAAAGATGTCCATTACCATAAAATATTAGAACTATCCCATCTTGGTCTAACTATAACCACAATGTGATCCCTAAACCATAGAACCACTTTCCTGGGACCTCATCCTAAAACTTCTCGCATGTCAAGGTCATTGAGACTAATGTAGGCTTCCTTTGGTCAAATTCTCTTCTCCTATATGCCCACTACCCACAATAACTATCTATGTATGCTCATCCAGGAAACTCTAAACCAAAAGAGCTATCTCTATCACCATATAACTAGTAGGAATGAATAGAGGTATAAAACTGGCACAAATGTATCTACATAGTCCTCACTAGAAGGTTCAATCCTAGAATAACTGATTCTAAACTATATACACTAAGAACCAAGAGAAGTTTTTGAACATTGATGAATACTCAGATACTATCATAATACCCTAAAAAAGCTATATAAGATCCTATATATGTAATGATTTCAATATCAATTGAATGATGTCCTCCGTAAAAATGCACTCAATATCTTACCATGATAGAGTCACCTAATTGTATGATAGGGTCACCAAACCCCACCATTGTCTTACCAAGCCATGGAGACGTCTCTGCGCTAGAAAAAAATTTGGTCTGGTATTGTGCTGATTAGGAAACAAAATCTTGTCCTTAACTTAATATAGTTCTCATCAACCAATGAATCGAGATCATCTCAGAACCTGAGGGGTCACTTTTACTTTAACTCGTAATGTGCGCTAAACATGCGAATCTTCTCTGTTTGTACTATAGGTACCATATGGTTCTCTATAGGTGCTGGTATAACCAGTTCCCCACATGGATGTAACACCACTAGAACTTGTCCTTTTATTGAAGCCTCATCACTAAGGGAATCATCCTCATGATCCTGATGTTGAATCGTAGATGGAATATGTCATAGATTCATACAGAAATAAACAAGATGTACCATGGTAAATTATTATATCTGGAGAGATGACTTACGAAGGACATGGAAACCAAATACCATTCATATATGATGCATGTTCCATTATTTTCCCCACAACCAGTGTTCTCATGGTCTTAGTCAAAAGGTAGGTGATTAGAGTCCATATATATGGATTCAGCGACCACCACACCAAAATTAGCGTCCCTGTCCTGAAATCCAAACTTGAAATAGTTAAATTTTTTTCCCCAAACCAATCTCATGAACTTCAATCCTAAGATAGAATATAATTCTTTGATAATAATTTTTCATGATCCATCCCAATGGTTCCCATGTAGCGACTCTCTAATCCCACCTCCAATAGAAAAGGTTCGAGAGACTAGTACTGAGTAGTCATATATCTAACATAGGAGGCCTTAGCCTATGTAATTGTTCATAAGAGCACATCTCCGAGACCATCCAATGTTGAAATTCAAAACAAAATATAAGCTATATATGCATACATCTAAATTCCACAACTAGAGTTTGGAAACAACTAATCAAATTTAAATAGGACCAAATACAATCCCACCACAAAGTGTTTGGAAACATTTCCAACTTGAAAGTATTGATGGGGACTACTATCAAGATACCATTAGAAAAAACCCTATCATATCTGACTCAAGAAGAACCACTTCATCCTAGTAACTCTATAACTCTATTAAAAGGTCGACTATAATATCCCGGACTGGGTTCCACCCACCGATTCCCTAAGCTGGTTGGCCACAAGACCTCAAGCGCACCTCCTCATATATTAGATATTGTGGACTAGTAGTGAGGGTCTATTGTCAACCATGGGGTGACTATACCATCTTTAGATAAGTAATACCATAGAGGAAATAAAACAGATTATAACAAAAATATCATATAACCATAACTAGGATAATACCGGTATCACAAGATGACCGAAACTAGAAAAAAATATCAAAACAGAATAATAGTCATTCAATGATAAAATACATGTATTGTGTCAAAATTAAAACCAAAAATTAAAGACACTGTAAACTCTCAAGAGATTTTCAAATCATGTCTGGTTCCCTCATCCAAGCTCCATCCCAAATCATCCATCTAAAACATGGATTTCATGGTTATCCTATCCTGTAAACATAAAGTCTATTCAGGTATCGATCATGAAGCTCAAGTAGGGTGTGAATAAAACTCAGTATGCCACCACCAATAGATTATAAAACAATATCCAGTCAATATAAATTTTGTACATTTGTATAAAGAATACATAAAAAAAATAAATTATTTTATGTACACTTATCCAATTATTCATTATTTGTCCACATATCACTGAGGTTTTTGAGGAAACTCAAACACTCAATACCTACTTTAGCCCATGATGGATTCTGAACTACCCCCAAGAGATACCATATATCTGAATCCCATTGTTACCATTCATTTTCAAAAGTAACATTTGATTTAAGTTATTACCATTCATTATCTAAAATCACATGTGAATGCAATTATTACAATTTATTGTTTCAATTCATGATATGGGATTTTGACATAGGAGACCATATCCCAGGAACAATTATCATAAATAAATACCATTAGTACCATTCATCATTTCAATTCATACTATGGGATTTTTATGTAGTAGAACCTGTCCCACACACAATTATCATATATGAATTCTTTTGTTACCATTTATCATTTCTTATCACAAAAAGGGATTTTTGATGTAGTAGACACTATCTCACACATGACCATCACATTAATTAATTCTCCAATTAGTTAATCAAATTCAAAAAAATTATATACCCATCATTCCATTAATGGATGCAACAATTAATTAAACAATTCAAAATCTCAAAATCAACATTTAATTCAAAAATTAATTATTCAAATATCACAACATCAACATCCAATAATTAATTCTATAATTAATTATACGAATGTCACAATTTAAACATCTAATAATTAATTCAACAGTTAATTACTTATATTAAGAATCCCAAAATTATATAATTAATTCTACAATTAATTATTCAAATTCAGAATTTCAATATCCAATAATTAATTCAAAAATTAATTATTCCTATTCAAAATTAAATATTCTAATAATTAATTAAAGAATTATTATTTCCCCATATCCCATGATTTCAATTTTCTGATAATTAATCCCATAATTAATTATCCCCAATTAACAATTCAATATTCCAATAATTAATTCAAAAATTAAATTTTCCAATTCACAATTCAAATTCCAATAATTTACACAAAAATTAATTATTACCCAAATCCAACAATTTCAATATTCTAATAATTAATTCAACAAGTAATTATCACCAATTCTATAATCTTTTAGTTAATTATTTTACCATGTTAATTTATTCAATTAGGAAATTATATTTCTAAGAAAACCATCAAAATTATAAAATTAAATACACATAATTCAAATAATTACTATAATATTTAAATAATTGAAAACCTACATAAATTTGTTGTTGAACAATTGGCCGATGAAAGTCTATATTTTTTAGCCGAAAAATGATAAGAAATGAGATATTGATTCAAATTATAGATCAAAGATAAATAAAATCATGAAATAATAAACCTAGATCTAGATCCAACTTAACAAGGGATAAATTCCTTAAAATATTTGAGGGAAGAATGGAGATGTGATGATAAAACAATCCAGATAAGATTCAAATATCGGTAGGGGTTCCGATCTATAATATGAACATTAAATAGTGAATAAAGGAGGTCATAAGCTTTTGAAATCTATCGAGGAGCCTCTAAAATATAGAGGATTTTTTTAGGGATGATTGGGGGTTTATTATGGGTTAATTAAGGGGTTTAGGTATTTTTAAAACTAATTTCAGAATTAATTAAAACCACACACATAGTTTTCTAGAAAGAGGTGCATGGTTTTCCAAATTGTGTGGCTTACTCATGAACCTATTCTATGGGTGAATGGTTTCTAATTATTTGTCACACAGATTAAAAAACTATGTGATAGATAGAAAAATCCCCACTTTTTTGGTTTATATTGTTTTCTAGGCTTGAAAACACAATTTTACCTAACCTTGAAACAACTGTCCACTACCCTTTCTCTTTCATTTTTTTCAAATTTTCACCAAAAAACACCGTAATGTAAATCCCAAATTAGATGTACTCAACACAAAAAAAAAGAGTGTCTTTAAACAATCCCAAAACAACTATTGGAAAGGACTGGATTTTCGATCTCCCACCTTATAACATCTCATCCTTGAGATATACTCCGAAGAAAATCTAAGACTTCGAGTAAAAAATATTGGGTTACTAAGCCTATATATCTACTTCTATATCCCATATCCCTCTATAAAATTCCATGCTGTGATAATAAATGAACTAACATCCAAATATTTCTCCACAATAGTTTTTCACTGTGATGAAACACACGTATCAGATTCTCATCAAAGGATGATTTTATCTCAAGCTCAACATATTCCACATCGATCACATGATAAGGGTCATGGTGATACCACTGATATTGTGACACACGGAAAATATCATACATAACACTGCACCTATGTGGAAGATATAATCAATTCCCCACCAACCCGATTCTCACCACAAAATCAAATAGTCCAAGAAACATTGATACCAAGTTTTCCTATCCCTATATCCTGTGGTGTAAGAACAAGGATTATTATTTCAGGTATGAATAATTATTTCAGGTTGTTTTTTAGGAAAAAATAAGAATTTGTAATTTTCAATGTACACACCGTGTACCCAGTTGTCACGAGTAGCCTTGTACTAACCATGTAGCGGATGAATACATGGCTGTGTATGTGACCTGGTAGACCTCCTAACATGGGGGCCAATTGAGGCTAGTACATAGAATGTACATTAAATGAACATGATATCTACTTTTATTTTTAATTGATCAATTGGAGTGTGGTAACTTCTCATCTCCATAACACACTTCTTCTCCCATCGGTTTTTACAAGAGAGCCTCAAATGGCCGAAGATCTTCATTCTCCTCCCGATTATCCATCCGAGCTCCGATTAAGATGCCACCAGGTTTGTTGGGTTCCCACGGGTGATTTCTCTCTTTTCATCGAGCCTTTCTTCATAATTTCTTATATATCATGAGTATTTCAAGGTCTATCATTTTTACACTTTTCATAGATTTACCTCGTTCTAAGCTGATTCAAGGGACGATATTCTAGAGTGTTGATCATACGACATCAAGGTAGGTGGTTTGGGACTTTCATCAAATGTATTTGGATTATATATACTTAAAGTGCTGAATACCCATGTTTGGGGTATTGCATATTTTTGGAATTTGAACTTGTTTAATACCTACTATGGTTTTTTTTGAGAAAGGGTGATTGCTTATGCATAAGGTTTTATACCTGGTTATGAGACACCCCATGGGTGAATTCCCCTGTTTGACTATTTATGACCATTTGGCCTAGGTTTACTATGAGGCATACCTTTTTTCCATTCCTTGAATTGTATAGGATAGAGTTTATTGATTATATGAATTGCATGTATTATCATTGAGAATGTTATCCATGTTGTAGTTATAGATTACATGTGATTCCTTGTTATGATATGCAAACTGTTTTTCCAAAAGAAAATGAGAGCCTTGGACCAGGAAAACTATGGGGGTTTCCATGTTTAGTTACATAGGTCTGTGATAGCCTTGGTGTAGACTTTGACACAGGGGTATTGACTGTGAGAGCTACATAAGAGGTTGGTTATGATTATTTATGATATGTGGACCCCAGGGGTATTGACCGTGAGAGCTACCTGGAGGTAGTTTATAATTAATTGATGCCATGTTGACCTAGGGGTATTGACCATGAGAACTACCAAGGAGGTCTTTTATGATGATTTATGCTATGTGGAACCAGGGTGTAGTAACCGTGAGAGGTAACCAGAGGTCATTTATAATATATTGATGCCATACCGACCCAAGGTTATTGGCCATGAGAGATTCCTAGGTGGTCCTTTGTATTTTCTTAGTGCTATGTTAATCCAAAGGGGTTAGACTATGAGAGCTTCACCAAAGGGTTCTCGAGAATAATTGAATGATTGTGCCGAATCTTCCAAGCCAAATCACAGGCTTAGACTCAGTATTACTTGGTTGTTGGATGGTATTCTAAGACATCTATTGTTACTATTATATAGGGGGAGAAAGAGATTAGGCTAGATCCTGAGGTTACATTACTCAATGGATTGAATAATTAATAAATGTAAATGAATGTAATTGGAAACCATATGATTGATAACTTTTGAGTACTTCCTAATTTATTTCTTCATTTTTTCATATTTCGTGATATATATATATATATATATATATATTCTTTTACAGTTAGAAATAGATTTTTTTGTGGTTACCAACTGGGATCCTCCTCACACCTTGTTTAGGGTCATGCTTTTGGACCCAAACAGATTATATGGTAGTAGGTATAGATAACGTAAAGTGACCTTCTTCATCAGGTACTTGATTGCTGTTGGAGCTAAAGAACATGGGACCAAGTTGAAGCTTGCGATGCTGTTGTATTTTACTGCTTTTATGCACTATGGTTTAGTATTGTATTTAAATAATTGTGACTTGTTTGGATAATTTCCTAGAAACATGTGACATGCATTATTTATATACATTCTCCAGTTGATTTATTACTATCAGTCTTCTGCGATTTACTTTTTTTATATTGTATTACTGATTCTGCTACTGTTTACTATTTGTTTTCATTGTTACTCTCCCAATGATGGAATAGTTTCCCCACTATCAAACCCACGGTCCTCACCACTAGTCAGCAGCCTCTGGCGTTCGGGGAAATATTCTTGAGGCCATGTGACTAACCGGGTACAGGGCACCTTTTGGTGGCACCCAGATCTAGAACGTTACAAAGTGGTATCAGAGGAGTTATTTTCTACTTTTTCTTACCTTTTGGAGCCTATAGACAGGGATATTATGAAATAGGTAGTTGGTAATAAGTTGTGCCCGGGAGTAGCTAACCCATGTACAGGGAAAATCCAATTTACCTCAAATATTGAAATTTTTCTAGTTTTCAATTGTTACAGTTGATTTGATTTCACCATTGGGTGACAAAATTGATTTGTACTTTTGTAATTTATATCATTTTGGTTCTATTTCTATTGCAACATGATGATATGAGGGTATTCCATCTCATGCATCTTGTAGACACTTTCCAGAGATCACATGTCATGCATTCTTGTCTTGCCATTTAGGATGAATTACTAATTTCATGCTGTTTTGATAGATATTGTTCTAGATATGAATGTTGTTGTGACAGATTCCATGATATATTACCTACTATTTTTATAGGGTATTGGTAAATGGAATGTTTTATCTGAATGGATGCCAAACATTGGTCCCTGAGGTGTTATGGGGCCTCTTGGATTGGAATTTGGTGGATCATGTTTGAAATTTAATTGAATTTTGTCAAGTTATGACATGAATAAGGATGATAAACATTTATTTGTGGGAGTATGGGATCTCATAGGTCGGAATATGTCATTCCTTGGACACATTTTATGCTTTTAAGGGTTCTAGAGAAGTTTCAGAGGCTTACTGTCCGAAAAACCAAACAACACGACATGTGGTGTCATGAACACACGCCATGCGTTCTTCTATTCTGGAAGAACTAAATTTTCTTATTTACATGTCGTGTACATGGAGTACATGTTGTGTAATGCTTGATCAAGTGACTAACTATGTTGGTGAAGACACAGGGTTGGTAAGCTTTCGGTAGAACATGCCGTGTCTATGTTGTAAATGTCGTTTTGTAAAGGACCATGTATCCGGCTGTGTGACCAATGACAAGGGTTGATGCAAATTAGGTTTTAAATTCCTTGAGTAGGGTAAATATTCCATGTAGTGTTACCTAGGAGAGAAAAGTGTAGTTCATTCTATATATAAGTACTTGGGAATGAGGAAATATTCAAGTACATGCCATGTGTTAGGAGGAACACACTGTGTATAAGGGTGTTAAATGACAATGATTATTAGAGGGACACCCCATGTTAAAATCTTAAAGGAACATGACTTGTAGAGTTTATACACACCATGTAACCCTATTTTTTAAAACATGAATGCTTTATTTCTCCTGTTCCGCTCTTGTACTTCTATGTTGATGTCCTTGATAATTGTGAACTGAGGTGTGCACTTGACCTTGTAGAGTCATGCCACCAAGACATCCTCTGATTGTACACAAGATACATGGAAATTATCAGACAGTAGAAATGGTAAACCAAGGACTACTAGAAGATCCTCCTGTCATGCCCTTTTTGGCACCAGATGTTATACTGGACGTAGGTGCTGATGCACAGTTCTGTGAAGGCTTTATAAGGATGATTCAAAATTTTTAAGAAGAATTACATCCTGTCCTGACTATGGTAGAGTTTATAAGGGTGTTCCAGTATCAACATACTCCCACTTTCTTATGAAATGGAGGAACAAAGTCTATAGAGTCATGGTTGGAGACTGTACTTTCCATATTTGAGCATCTGGAGATGCCTCTAGAGAGGATGGTGAATCTCACAACATACATGCTACTTAATTCCTCTAAGAGATGGTGGGATGTTATCTCACAGGAGGTACATCGATGAGATATGAATTGTGAATAGTTACAGAGGTCCTTCTATGATTACTTATATCCCGATACATTGAGGGCCGATCAAGCCTGAGAGTTCATTAACATGGAGCAGGGCTCTCTTTCAATGACATATTACTCTTCTTGTTTTACAGAGCTTTACCGATTCACACCTGTTCTAGGAGGTGACAAGTTATATTTAGATAGGAAATTTGGGGATGCTCATAGGTATGACATCTGATCACAGGTGAATTTTTTCAGGATGACTTTGGTTACACCAATAATGAATCAGGCGTGGATTATAAAGCACAATCTGATGGAGTTGGGAGCTATGAGCCAGGGTGGTTCAGCATCCAGGGTAGGTACATCTTCGACTGATAGCATGAAGCGCCCCATGGATCCATCACGTGGTGATTACAGTAGTGTGGATGTATCTACAAGTAGCTAGGTGAGGTGATAACAGTTTGGAAAGAGTGGTCACATGAGGCCTCTGTGCCCATGAGATCCAAGTGAGTGTCAATCTTACGGAAAGATGGGTCATCTTTATCATTTTGCCGAGTTTTCTCACCAAAAGCTAGTGAGAGGGGATCTGTTATTACTCCACATTTAGGAGCATTACCATCAGTTTATTTTTACTCAAGGAATTGGAGTTCTTCGGGATATTCAGGCCGAGGAGGTGGTTGTGGCCATGGTATCCATACCACTGGCTTTCAGTGATAGTAGGGCAGATCACCTCAGGGTAGTCAGGCAGGGTCATGGGGCTGTAGTACAGGTCCAACTTTTGTTTTGGAGAAGACCATGTATAATATAGATCCCAAAACAGCGGTGGTTAGTGGTATGATTCTAGTTTCCCCAGTTTTAGCTTTTTCTATTTTTGATACGGGGTCTTCCCATAGTTTCATATCTGTTTCCATTGTGAAGATCCATGGGCTTTGTATCTTTACGTCTGATGATGTTATGATGCTATATAGTACATTGGGGATTAGTATGACTAGTGTACATTAGTTCAAGTAGTTCCCTCTTTAATTTGGTGGTTGTCGCATCTTATGGGACCTCTATTCCTTATAGATGACAGGCTTCGATGTCATTCTCAAAATGGAATGGTTGGTCACCTTTCAGTCCCTTTTTACTACTATCTCCGTAAGGTGAGTTTCACCTCATCAGAGGGTGAGTCTTTCCTACAAAAGGGAGAATGGGATGTCCAAGTGAGCAGAACCGGACCTTAGTATTATGGGTTGGGAAACATTACAGCCTAAATTTCTTGTCTATATCTGGATGACCATTGGACTTCACAGATGGACTTTCCTCCAGTGGTGGATCATTTCAGGGATGTCTTTCTAGAAAACTTTTCAGGTTTACCTCTAGAGAGAGAGGTTTATTTCCTTATTGAGCTTGTTCTAAGAGACGCATTGATGTCCATTACTCCTTATTGGATGGATACCCCAGAATTACAGGAGCTCAAAAAGGAGTTAGAATAGTTGCAGGAAAGAGGTTTCATCCAACTGAGTACTTATCCTTGGGGTTTTCCTATCCTTTTTTTGAAAAAGGAATATGGTACCCTTATACATTGTGTGGATTATCATAAGCTGAACCAGTTGACGATCAAGAACCAATATCCCTTTCCGAGTATTGATGATCATTTTGATCATCTTCGAGGAGCCCAAGTGTTCTCGAATATTGACTTGAGATCAAGTTATCATTAGTTGCATGTTAGAACATCATATATACCTCTTATAGACTTTTGGAGCAGGTATGGTCTATACGAGTATTTGGTTAGGCCGTTCGGTCTCATGAACCTGCCATCAGTTTTAATGGGACTAATGAACTGAGTGTTCCATCATTACATGTATTATTTTGTGGTAGTCTTCATGGATGATATATTGGTGTACTATCACACTTGACACAACCATCCTACCCATCTTTAGATCGTATTGTGTACAATGAGAGAGCAACAATTATATTCTAAGCTCTCAAAATGACACTTTTGGATGGACAGGTTCACTTCTTTAGACATGTTATCTTAGAGACACCAGTATCAATATACCCAGAGAAAGTACAAATAATAGATTCCTGGGAGCAACCGAAGAATGTCTTTGAGGTATAGAGTTTAATGGGGATGGATGGTTACTACAGACTCTTTATGTAGGACTTTTCATGCTTAGCAGCGCTGCTGAAGGGCCTAATTAAGAAGGATGAGAAGTAATTTTGGAAAGATTCTTGTGATTCAACCTTTCAGGATCTGAAAGGGAGGTTGAATTCAGTACTAATACAGGTTTTTCTGGAGCCGAGAAAGAGTTACACAATTTATTGTGATGCATTGGGTATCAGTCTAGGAGTAGTGCTTATGCAAGGGGAAGAAGTCATTGCATTCGGGTCTCGGTAGCTGAGGCCACATGAGAGGAATTACTTGATGCACGATCTCAAGTTATCTGCTATTGTGCTTGCTTTACAATATTGGATACATTATGTTTTGGGAGAGCATATTGTGGCATACAATGACCACAAAAGTATCAAGTATATCTTTACTCCATTAGATTTGAATTTTAGAAAGTGAAGGTGGGTTGAATACCTTCAGTCTTTTGAATTTGAGCTTGCCTACATGCATGGGAAATGAAATGTAGTGGCTTATGCATTGAGTAGGAGGACTCAGATACATGCAATTCAAGAGGATAGTAGTGAGTGACAGCTTATGGATCTGTTATCTGAGATGCATTTTGAGGTTCATGACAGATTGGGGTGGATATTTCTTTATTATATAACTGCTACCTCTACTCTACTTGATGTAGTGTGAATAAGGCAGATATCATATTATGAAGGCCTAGTACTATGGGAGAGTGTGTTTGGTGAGGACCCTACTCCTGGGTGGACCATAGGCGATGATGAGGTCTTGGTCTTTCCTGGGTGTGTTTGGGTGTAAAAAGACATAAGTTAGGAGTTGATGCGAGATATTCATTCCTCAGTTTGGGTAGTTCATCTTGGTGTCACCAAGACGTATCGAGATATACACAGTCTGTATTGGTGTCCAGGTATGAAGAAGAATGTAGCTGGTTTTGTTATAATATGTTCTACCTGTTAGTAGGAGAAGGTGGAGCATCATCGACCTTCTGGGATTTTACAACATTTACCCATTCCCAAGTGGACATGTAATGATGTCGTGGTGGATTTCGTGATGGGTTTACCAAGGTCTCCTTGAAGGAATGATGTGGTTTGGGTTGTTGTTGATAGACACACGAAGGATGGACACTTATTACCGATTAAGGAAAACAGTAGTTTTGATGAGATTGGAAGGTTATAAGTCCAAAATATTGTATTTGTTCACGGGGTTCTAAACTCTATCATTTCAGATAGGGAAGCCCATTTTACTTCCCGTGTCTGGAAGAGACTACATAGGGCTTTGGGTACACATGTACTTTTGAGTAAAACATACCATCCCATGAAGGATGACCAGTCCGAGTGTATGATTCAAGTTTTAGAGGACATGCTACGAGCATGAATGTTGGATCTTGGGGGATATTTGGAGAGACACATACCCCTTGTGGAGTTTCCTACAATAATAGTTTTCAGGATACTATTCAGATGACACCTTATGAGGATTTGTACGGTAGGCCATACTGATCACACCTATGTTGGTTGGAGACAAGAGAGACAGCTATACTGGGACCTCATCTTGTCCAGGAGACCACTGAGCAGTGGTATTGATTATAAAGAGGATGAATACTGCACAGTCTTTCCATAAATCTTATGATGATCGATGGAGATGGCCTCTAGAGTTCGTGGCCGGAGATCAGGTTTTCATTAGTGTCACACTGAGGTTGGGACACAGGAGGATTAGGGGACATGGGAAGCTATCACTGAGATATGTCGGGACATTTGAGGTTTTGGAGAGAGTTGGTCCGGTTTTCTATCAGTTGCAGTTACCTCAGAGGTACCGGGCTATGCATGACGTCTTCCATGTTTCTCAGCCATGATGTTACTTTTTAGACCCATCTCATGTTTTCCAACCTAAGGAGGTTGAGTTGGAGGTGGATGCATCTTTCTAGGAGCAGAATATTTGGATTTTGGATCAAAACACAAAGGTTATCTATTGACGATCAGTTCCTCTGGTGTGAGTGCTACGATAGCACGGGTGAGTACAAGATGAGACTTGGGAGAGGGAGGCCAATGTATAATCATAGTGGCTGGATTTTTT
The DNA here is from genome assembly GCA_963277665.1 of Viscum album. Classification (NCBI taxonomy): domain Eukaryota; kingdom Viridiplantae; phylum Streptophyta; class Magnoliopsida; order Santalales; family Viscaceae; genus Viscum; species Viscum album. Next base: position 1,585,719,634 of record OY728129.1, read on the forward strand.
TTGAAGTTTCTTCTTCACGACCCTTGTAAGGGGAATTCTAAGACAAATTACTTTAAGGGGGGAAGTTTCTATAAACCCAGATCTTCATTTCAGGCATGGATATTTATTTTTGGTTCTTTTTAGGAAAAAGGAAGAATTCATAATTTTCTAGTTATATACCGTGTACTTAGGAATACACACCATATACGCAGTTGTCACATGTATCCATGTATTGGCCATATAGCGACCAAGTACATGGCCATGTAGCGACCAAGTACATGGCCTTGTAGGTGACCTGGAAGAATACCTTATGCGGGGGCTAGTTGAGGCTAGTACATGGTGTGTATATTAAATGAACACACCGTGTACTTTTCTTTTTAACTGATGAATCGAAGAAGGGTCGCATATCATCTCTAGAACACACTTCTTCTGCCCTTGTTTTGTACATGAGAGTGATGAATGGACAACGATCTTCAAGCTCCTCCCAGTTCTCCATTCGAGCTCGGATAGAGATGCCATCAGTTGAGTTTGATTCCCACCAGTGAGTTCTCTCTTTCCTGAGAGCCTTTCTTCCGGATTCCTCCTCTCTCGTGAGTATTTCATGGTTGATCATGTTTACCCTTTTGAAGATCTACATTGTTATAGGCCGATTAATCGGCCAATTTTCAATACTATTTATTATATGACATAAAAGTTGGTGGTTTGTGCCTTTCGTCAGTTGTATTTAAAATATATATGCTTAAAGTGCCGAATACCCATGTTTGGGGTATTGAATATTTTGGGATTTGACCCTTTTTAATACCTTATATGGTTTTTTTGTTTCATAAAGGGTGATTTCATATCGATAAGGTTTTAAGCCTTATTATGGGACACCCCATGGGTGCATTCCCCTTTTTGAATGTTTATGGCCATTGGCCTAGGTTTCCTAGGGGGAATACCTTTTTTCCATTCCATTAATTGTTTAGGATGGAGTTTTCTGATTATATAAATTTCATGTATTATGCTTAAGAATATTATCCATGTAGTAGTTGTAGATTACATGTGCTCCCATGTTATGATATGCATACCATTTTTCCAATGGATTGTGGGAGCCTTGGACCAAGAAAATTGTGGGGGTTTCCATGTTTATTTAAATAGGACCATGAGTTCCTTAGTGTCGATTTTGACCCAGGGGTTTTGACTGTGAGAGCTACCCAGGAGGTCTTTTATAATTATTTATGCAATTTGGACCCATGTGGTATTAACTATGAGATCTACTCGAAGGGTGTTCATAATTTATTGATTCCATGTTGAGCCAGGGGTATTTACCATGAGAGCTACTTAGGAGGTCGTTTATGATTATTTATGCTATGTGGACTCATGGGGTATTGACCGTGAGAGCTACATGGAGGTTGTTTATAATTTATTAGTGAAATTTTGATCCATGGGTATTAACTATGAGAGTTTCCCAGGTGGTTGTTTGTATTTGATTTGTAATATGTTAAACTAAATGGGTTAGACCATGAGATATTTCCTAGAGGGTTGTTGTGAATAATTGAATTACTATGATGAGTCTTCCAAGACAAAGCACAAGCTTGGAATCAGTCTTACTTGGTTGTTAGATGGTCTTCTGAGACATCTATTGTTAATATTACACCGGGGGATATATAGCATATGACAGATCTTTAGGTTACATTATTTAATGGATTTAACAATTAATAAATGTCAATGAATGAAATTAGAAACCGTAGGATTGTTTAATTTCGAGTACTTCTTAGTTTACTACTTCATTACTGCATATTTCCCGCTATATATATTCACTAACAGTTAGGCACACATTTTTTGGTGGTTAGATACTGGGATTTTTCTCACACCCAGTTTGGGTCATGCTTTTGGACCCAAATAGATTATATGGTTTAATGTATAGATAAGGAAAAGTGCCTTTCTTCATCAGGTACTTGATTATTTTTGGAGCTGGAGGTCATGGTACCAAGAGAAGTCTTGCGATACTGTTAGAGTTTACTACTCTTCTGTACTTTGGTTTAGTATTGTATTTCTAGCATTATAATTTTTTTGAAAACTTTCCTAGACACATGTGACACATATCATTTATATATATATATCCTCCAGTTGTTTTATTACTATTAGTCTTCAACTATTTACTTTTTATGTATGTTATTACTGCTTCCGCTACTGTTTACTATTTATTTCCACTGTTTTACTTTTCCAATGATGACATAGTTTCCCCACTATCATACCCAAATCCCTCGCAACTAGTCATCAGCCTCTAGAATTCTGGGAAATGCGCTTGGGACCATGTGACCAACCAGGTATAGGGCATCATTGGGCAGCACCCGGATCTGAGACATTACATATGGTGACCCAATCTCAGAAACACTTGAAGGAATACACATCACCATCTGTAAACTCTAGGGTTCATTGATATATGTCAGTATAAATCTTCTGTCTACTCGGAGCTATAGACACATGATTTTGAATTAGTATTACCTAATCTGAAGTCTCCTACACGAGACTCAATCCCAAAAACTTTGACGTGCCTTCATCCATCCAACACATAAATGTTATTTATGGAATTCTATAAAGATCCTCATATGGTTCCATCTATATTGTTTACTGATAATTTTTGTTATTTGTGAACTCCACCAAATATAGATGATTATCCCATGACCCACCGAATACTAGGACACATTAACACAGAATATCTTCAAAAACCTGTATGCTAATCTCCATCAACCTAATTGTCTGTGGGTGGAAAGATGTAGAAAATGAAAACTTTTTACCAAGAACCTCCTAAAAGCCCTTCTAGAAGAATGAAGTAAAATACAAGTCGCAGTCTGAAACAATACTCCGTGGCACCCTATGGAGAAGGACTATCTCACAAATATATAGTTCTCCAACTGATCCACTGAAACAGTCTCTCGCACTGGTAATAAATTTTCTACCATTGTCAAGTGGTACACAATAACCCAATAGCATCATTATTCAAAGATGTTCACGATAGACCCACCACAAAGTCCATAGTAATGTCTTCCCACTTATATCCCAAAATGGGAAATCACTATAGTAAACCTCCATGTCATTGATGCTCAGACATCACCTATAAAAATGTGTAGCATCGTGTCAGAAACTCTACTATCTCCTTTTCTCTATCTATCCACCAAAACTATCATCGTTGGTTATGCTACATTTTGGTCACACCTAGATGTACCACGAGATTTGATTCATTAAACCCACACATGAACTCCTAATGTATGATTTTAGGAATAACTACCTGATCTCTATCATAGATGATCTCATCCTCATCTATGCTCAATTCAGATGGTGACTCCCGAACTTCAAGGGTTTCCCTCATGTTAAAAGAATCCTGATCCTCATAATGTCTATCTCTAGTCCATCTCACGATTATATACTCTACTAGAAATGATAAAAATTTCCTCTTATCCGAACTCCCCTAAGAAACATCATGAATCTCAGCTAGTAGAATCATAATATTCCACTTATCACTAGACTTATAAACATCTTGAGTACAAGTTATCTTACCTAAATCATTAAACAATCTATTTCCATTTCTTGACGTATATTCTAGATCAAAATAAAATGAATACATATACTCAACAGACTTCCACTATAGGAGATTTGAATCTCATTGGTAGATGATATATTTTATGCTCTTGTGATCAGTATACAAAATAAAATTCTCATCAAAAGAATAATGACACCAACACTTTATAGAATAGAAAACGTTTTCCAAATCAAGGTCATGTGTAGGATAGTTCAATTCATACATACCCACCTACTACCCCTACTGCAGATTCCCATACACCAAAACTCTATATCCCGACATTAACACTGCTCAAAGACCTATCTTATAAGTTTTACAAAACATCACATACTCCTCACCTTGCTTCAACAGGATCACAATTGGTTATGATTTCAAGTGATTCTTCAACTCTTAGAAGGAATTTTTTTCATTCTTCCGACCATTCAAATTTTACCCCTTATAGTCCAATCCTGAAAGTAGCAATTCCAATTGGGAAAATTCTTGGTTGAATCAATGATATTATCTAGATAACCTCAAAAAGATATAGATATATAAAATATTATTGTGATTATCCACTAAAAAAACTTCATAAACCTTTGATGGGTCCATATACATACCTTCTTCTAAGATGATGTGACCCAATAAGTGTACCTGATCAATCCAAAATTGACACTTAGATAGATCGATGTATAACCAATTCTCTCTTAGTGTACTCAGGATGATGTTAAGATGTTTGGAATGATCACAGAGATCCTTGGAGTATATGATGATATCATCCACAAACACCACCACAATCTAATCTAGTAAATAAGGTAATATTATCTTCATTAAGGCCATAAACACTACTAGTGTGTTTGTTAACCCAAACGACATTACAGTGAACCTAAAAAGGCCATACCGTTTTTTGGAAATAACCCCTAAATATATCAGAAGGTTGAAATATCAATTGAGGATACCCTGATATGAGGTTGATCTTGTAGAAAACAAAATCTCCTCTCATCTGGTCAAATAGATCATCAATATACAGAAGCGGATACTAGTTATTTACTATAATCCAGTTCAACTTCAGGTAATCTAAACACAAGAGTAGAGACTCATCAGCCTTATCATAAAACAAAAGAGAACTCCAATGTGAAATACTTGGATGGATAAACCCCTTATCCTCAAACTCCTCTAGATGATTCTTGAGCTCTTGTACCTCTATCGGTTTCATTCTATCCAATTGAATAGATACTGGATCATCCTCCAACAAGATCTCAATAACAAAATTCACATCTCTCTCAAGTAGTAGACTTGAGAAATATTCAGGAAACACAACCTAAAACATATTCACTATAGGTGGAAATAAATAATTCTATATACCTTAGTCTTTTAGAAACAAACTAGAAACATGGGCTATAAGCTCCCCCAGTTGTTGGTGAACTGGACCTACGTAGCGCGCATGGATACCCCATTATCTATAGTGAATATACTTGTCACCCTTAGAAGAAATAATGGTGATTCTATTATGGTGAAAATATATGTGGTATTTCTATTCAACTAATCGATCCATACCCATAATTAGGTCAAATACTATCATTTTGAGGATGTAAGGATCACACAGAAATCGATACTCCCCATCTTTGAGAGGACACCCCTTGCATAAAGAGATGTCTCTCAACCATGCTCTCTGAGGTGTATCTATCATCATAACCCACTCACAAACTATACCAACTGGATTAAAACATTCTCAATTTTTTCAGATATAAAGGAATGAGTGGAACCAATATCAAATAAATAACTTGCTAATGTAGATGCTAATGAATAGTACCTCCCACTATTGATGATCCAACCTCTTTATCCATAAGTATAGGTTTCATCGCAAGAAACTGTCGTTCCCCACTTTCTTCTGATTCATTTTGAGTCCCTTATGCTATGATACTCTAATTATACATGTTCTCTTTCCCAAAGTCCCCTCATCCACTAACTCTATAACCTTTTCTAGAAGAACTCTTGATGCTAAACTGATATAGTGCCTAAAATTCCCATCCATCACCCTGGTTCATTCAAGCTGAACCACCGCTACCCATATGTTGTGGTTTCCTATAGAACCTCCATAAATTCCCCATATTTCCACAATATTGGAACTATACTAGTGTTTGGGGGAAATATCTTTGGATGTGTCCTGACCTACCATGAAAGTGACATATCACTCAAGTAAGGAACTAAGAAACTGATCCCTCTGTCTGGGTACTCTTCTTCCCACTACCCAGGATAACATTGACATAGCGACACATCATAATATTAGAAGACATACCACCTGACCATCTAGTAGAACCCATACTCCATGAACTTTTAACCCTCCTTCATGTTACCATCATCTATGAGAGATTGATCCACCACCTCAGCAAACTTCTTTAACAGAAAGAGTAAAACTTGGGACTAAATTTCACATTTAAGTCCATCTTGGAAAAGTTTTTCCATAGCTGTCACGTACCCTTCCAATGCTAGATAAAATAACTCCAAGTTTTTACAGCATAAAATATAGTGAATCACAAACATACTCCCTTTAGTCAACCTCATGAACTTAATAGCTCTCTCCTGCCACATCATCCCTGGATAGAAGTTTCCAATGAAATTCTCCCAAAAGACATTCCATAACATAACATCAGGCTGTCCAATCAAAGCTTGAATTCCCCAACAGTTCTTCATTAATCCTCGCAGCATCGAATCATCCATGTTATCCCTTTTTCTAGCAAGAGACTCCAAATGGTCAAGTATTTTTGGGATGGGCTCAATACAGAACTCAAATCCATGAGTTTCAACCTCTCTAGTAAAATTTGAAGGGGGTTGTAACTAGAATTACCATATCATGGAAGATATGTTATTCAAGACCCTACCAAGGACACATTCCATAAAATACATGAACCAAGAGAAGTTTTAAAGGAACAATTTTCCTACTTCCTCACATGGCACTATCAATGCCTCATGACCCACTACTGGTAGACAATCTCTAGCCATATCCTCATATCGTCCTATCGATAAGAGTCTTCATGGAGGAATATCTATTGAATAAAAAACACACATATTAGGACACATAACATCACTTTATCATATTTATATAATAGGAAATCAAAATTAAAGACAACAAGTATTTTCCCCTAAACTCTACCACACAGTCAAAACTGAGGCCATATCACTACCCTTAACCATCCTACATATAGGTCAGGGTTAACTTTGGGTAAAATAATTTTCAATATTAATTTTTCCCATTTAGACACCAATTTATTCACATTTTTTCATCATTTTACCACTTCCCATTCATTATTAGGCCACATTTGAAATTCAATTTCATAAGCAAGGAAAAACAATTCAAGTTCAATAACTGACAAAAAACCCGTTTTCCCGTGCATTCCTAAACTGATAAACCAAAAAATAACCCTATGTTCCTAGAATGATGAATTCTTACTCATATCTAATTCCATATTGGTCCATGAGTCAAATTTAATAAAATATCAGAAACAATTATCACATCAACCAACATGTACATCACCCAAGGTAAAATAACATACAACTGTAATAACCCACATCAATAACAATAATCACACCATAGGTAATTGGGCTTTCCCCCATACATGGGTTTGTAACTCCCATGCATGAGCTCATGTACAAGGCCCAACTATTCCTAGTCTCTTTCCTACATTTTCCAAATAGAAAGACAGAATAAAAGAAAATAAATATCTTTTGATACTACTTTGTGACGTCCCGACCTGGTTTCCACACACTGGTGCCTCGAGCTGGTGGGCCACCAGAACTCAGGTGTGCCTCTTCATATTATAGAGGCTTCAGACTAGTTGAAATTGTCTAAAGTCAATAATGGGGTGACTATAACGTATTTACTATATTAATACTCCAAAAGAAAACATAGAAAATAAAGAATGATATATAACCATAACCAAGATAATACATGTATCACAAGATTACCAAAACTTGAAACACAATATCAATTTCAAAAGTAGATATTCCATGATAAAATATGTGTCATGTGTAAAAATGAACTCCAAAAATTAAAGATAATGAAAACTCCGATGTGGGTCCTGGAACACAGCAAGTTACCTCATCCATGCTCCATCTAAAATCTTCCATCTAACACAATTCCTTTTCCCTTATCCTGTCTTGTAAACATGAATTCTATTCTGGTACTAATCATGAAGCCCGAGTAGGCTGTGAGTACAACTTAGTAGGCCACCACCAATGGAATTTAAGACAATATGCAGTCAATAAAAAATGTAGGATGTTGTATAAACAATACATATAAAAATAAAGTAAATATCCTAAACTTATCCAATTATTCTTTATTGAGCCACATAACTCCCATGTATCCAAGGAGACCCAAACTCTCAATACCTACTTCAGCCTATGTTAGATTCTGAACCATCCCCAAGAGATATCATATATCTGAATTTCATTTTTACTATTCATTACCATAATTTACATATGAATTCCATTATTACCATTCTTTGTCTCAAATCATATATGAATCCCATTCTTATTATTCGTCATTTAATTTCACACTATGGTATTTTGATGCAGGAGACCTTGTACCACACATGATAATCCCATTAAACAATACACATATTAATTAATCAAATTAAATAATTGTATATACCCATTATTCAATTAATTAGTTCAAAATTTAATTAATCACTTAAATTCCATTAATTTATTAAATAATTAATAAATCCGTTCACAATCTTAATGAAAACAATTAATTCAATAATTAGTTAGTCATATATCACAATCTCAACATCCAATAATTAATTCAATAATTAATTATTCATATATCACAATCTCAACATCCAATAACTTATTTAACATTTAATTACTCATATTCACAATCTCAATATTACATAATTAATTCCACAATTAATTATTCAAATTCACAATCTCAATATACCATAATTAATTCAACAATTAATTATTCCAATTCAAAATTAAATATTATAATAATTAATCCAACAATTAATTATGCCCAAAATACCTCAAATTAAATATTATTATAATTAATTCAATAATTATGTATCCCTAATTCAGAATTAAAAATTTCAATAAATAAATGAATAATTAATTATTTCAATTCACAATTCAATATTCCAATAATTATCTCAAAAATTAATTATTGTCCAAATCCCACAATTGAAATATTCTGATAATTAATTCAACAAATAATTATCACCAATTCCATAATCCCTTAATTAATTAATTTACCAAATTAATTAATTCAACTAGAAAATTAATTTACTAAACATTCCCTTGAAATTCTACAATTACGTACACATAATTGAAATCATAGAAAATGTTATTTGAATAGTAGACCACTTACCTCAATTAGTTGATGAATTATTTCCAAATAGAATTACACAATTATTAGCAGAATAATGATAAAGAATGAGATCTTCATTAAAAACTATGATCAATGGTAAAAAAAATCAAGATCTAATAAACCTTAGATCTAGATCAGAAAAACATGGGATATATTCCTTCCAAAATATGAGGGATGAAATAATAAGTGGTTCAAAATCAATATGTATTAGATTCACTTATCAGGAGGGCTACATATCTATAATCTAGACTTTGAATCACAAAGAATGGAAGTCAAAGGACATCAGAATCCATTCAGGAGCCTCCAAAATTGAGAGGAATTTTTAGGGGATGAGAGTGGGTTGATTTATGGTTAATTAAGGGGTTGAAGTATTTTTAAAAGAAATTTTTAGATTAATTAAAATAGCATGCACGATTTTCTAGGAATAAGAAAACAATTTTCCATATTATGCACATTAACCTTGAGCCTATTCTAGGGGGTGCATAGATTCTCCTTTTAGGTAATAATGTTTGAAAAACTGTGTGCTATTTGTGTGAATCCCCTCTATTTGGGTTCCCACGGTCTATTGGGCCAGCGTGCATAGTTTTCCCTAAGCATGAACCAATCATTCACTACACTATCTCTTCTATTATTCTCAAATTTTCACCAAAACACACCTCAATGTAAAACTAAATTAAAAGTATTCAACTCTATGGAAAAGAGTATATCTAAATGGTAATTTTTTTTAAAAGGTTAGTGATTTACATTGACCATCTGCACAAGACATGACACATATAATGTTGGGATAAGTATAATAATACCCAGTAGGACACCCCAAAACCACAAAGCATATAACCAAATAATAACAGTAAATATACATGGGTATAAAAAAATATAACTAGAAAATATTGATATACTCAAAAAAGACACACATTCCCAAGGTAAAGTCACAACCATAATTCTAGCCTTGGATTCATGCTCAAAGGTTCCACATAGCACTCATCTTGGATAACCCACTCCACTCGTTTGATAACACTAATGACATCCTTATGAGATGTATCACTCATCGAATCTCACCATTATAAGTATATGTTGGAAGTATAATGAGATATGATTCACATATTAGGGCACTCACAAGGGAATGGGGTATACAGAAATCTCAATCTAGATTAATACTCCATTTATAGGATTGGTGCCTATGTAGTGTTGGTCACAATGATACAAGGAAGTCCACATAGGGTAAGAAGATGATAGAGGATCTCAATCCAATCCTCATGGAAGGATTCCAACAACACTATCTAAGAAGTCCTACTGATGGTATAAACATCCTATTGGTAGGATGTGGTTCTATAATAACCCTCAGAGAAATTTATACTCACCCTAAAGAAACTTGTACAATATATAGAGGACAAGGGCTGTAATCCAACTCTAAATAAGTACATGACATATATTATGAGTACACAAAATGTCCCTTTTTCATTAAGTCCTACAAGGGTAAAATGACCCCTACTAGTGTCCATGTATAAGTACATGGTGTAGTCATGATGATAAAATTTATACTGTGTATATGTACATGGCTAAAAAATTGTACATAAGGCCTGGCCATGTTCTTGTTGGAGTACATGGATTTCCCCTCCTTATGTACTCCGGGCCATATCCATGTACCATTTGAGGAAAAAAACATGCCAACTAGAAATGGGTAAAACTCCATGTGATAGGGGTCATACTCCATGATATAGGGGTAACATGTAGTGAGATCCTTAACTTTATCCCTAACCCCTAGTGACCACTTTGGGGGACACACAAAACATATAGCTCCACAGTACATGCTGTGCTGATCTGGATTTTCAATAAATCTAGATATAGATACCATGTCTTCTCCCAAAACACCAGACACCAATCTGGCCACCCACCATACCAAAGAACATGAATTTGTGGTCATCTAACCATGTTGTTTTTGAAAACTGGGCTCTAAAATAGTGAATCAGTTCCAAAAATAGTCTCACACATAAAATTTCCGTTGCACGTCGAAGAACACAAATTTGAGTATCCAAAACCACATGATCCTCTTACAATTCCATCATCACACAATATTATTGTTGTTCCATGAATGGATCAATTATATTGAATATTTTCACCAAAAAATGATTGCATGGAATTTGATTCTTGGGTATCCATCGAACTATGTGCCAAAGGATCTCCTATGATGAACGAGGAGATGGAGAAGAAAAGCACAATCAAAACACAAGGAATGAACATAAAGAAATTCATGTCGGACTCGATTTTTTCTATTATAATAAAAAATAAACAATTAATCACAGAAAATTTCACTAATTCCCTGATGAAACTATCCAATACCAGCATTACACATGATCCTAGAATAAATTATTTAGTTTATTAATTACCTTTTTCATTATCACCAAAAGTGACATTCCCACCATCCACTATGATTAGGCTCTTGAAACTTGAGTAGTCCCAAATCATATGTCAGTAACATGAACTATCAAGATACCATATATTCTTACTAGTAATCTTTAATTTGGATGCCTCAGATGTTTTTTTCATGAAACATATATTGGATATATCATTTTTCTCTTTTCTTTTAGAATATGAATCACTTGAGTTATCATCTGAGGCACTCGTGGTGTCTTCTATAGCCTTTGTATATGTTTTACATATTTTATAATAATTCTTATTTTATCTTAACATGGGATAGTTTTCTTAATGTTCCATTTTCTATTACACTTGTAATAGGTCACTTAAATGTTGTAAAAATCCTTTTCCACTATTTTATCCAATTTACCATATTAGCATACATACCTATGTATTAAGATTTCTTGGAAAATTTATTCTTCTTGTAATTTTTTTAATTATATTTCTTTGAGATCCATTTACTAATATTTATCAGATGGTGATTCATCATCACCTAAACTCTCAAATTTGATCGTATCTTTTAGTATTGAGTTTGGAGTCGTGAATACTTCTAACTTCCTGTTGACGCTCCTTTCGTCACAGAATCTAAAGATCGGAAAAGGGGAATATCTAAGCAAAAAGTGATTCATCCTTTGAAGAAACATAAAAAATCGACAAAGGGATGAACAAGGAGAACATTGCCCATAGGTCGCGCAAGTTCCCTCATGGTCGCGCAAGTACACTTGCGCGCCGCCTAGTGGTCGTGCAAGTACTTGCGCGACGCCTTATGGTCGTGCAAGTGACTTGCGCGACCTAAGTGATAACCGCCCGGTAACCGCCCGGTAACCGCCCGGTAACCGCCCGAGGTCTTCTTTTGCCTATAAATAGACCCTGTGGGCCCCCCATTCAAGAGTTTTTTTCCAGAAACTCGGATTGAAGCTCCCGACGCCCAAGTCCCTTCTCAAAGCTTCCGGAACACTTCTATGGTAATTTCTTACCTAGAACGGAAGATCTAAATAGAAGAAGGAAGGCCTAAGTGTTGAAACTTATCAAAAACTTGCGCGCCGACTTAATTCCTTCAATATAACTTGCGCGTCCCTTCTCTGGAAAAACCTCAAGGGGATTCTAAACGGTTTTATCAAGAGTCGCTCAAGTATTTCAATTCTGGTTGAAAATCGCGCAAGTACACTATGTGTCGTGCAGGTATACCTGCGTGACCAATACTTGCGCGCCCACGGAAGACTTGCGCGCCTTGCAAGACTTGCGCGCCCCTATCTTTTTGGGTGCCCATCTTGCCCTTTTTTATCCCTCTTAAGCCATTTCACCTTTCCTTTTCAAGATTCAGTCTTCAAGACACTCTTCAAAGCCATTTATGGCATGATTTCTTGATTTGACTTTCTTACCTGAAAGGAATTCTGTGAAATCTCTCTCAAAGTCTAGTGATTTAAATATCCTTATGTCACTAAAATACGGAGAGTTCATTCATTCAACCTCATCCTTTAAGATGAGAGAATCCTAACCTGGGTCTCCATTTCAGGAATAATCCCCAGTGATAAAACCTTTAATCTGGGCATCTTCCTCAGGAGTAAGCCCCTATCAAGTCCTCTAATCTTGGGCATCTTTCTTAAGAATAAGCCCCAACCTAAAATATGGTCATCCTCCTCAGAAGTAAGCCCCAAACCTTAATCCCTAACCTGGGTCTCCTTTTTCAGGAATAAGATTCAGTCATAACCTTGGGCTTCCTTTTCAGGAGTAAAGCTCCAAGTCCCTTAACCTGGGTCTCCTTTTTTAGGAATAAGACTCAGTCATAACCTTGGGCTTCCTTTTCAGGAGTAAAGCTCCAAGTCCCTTAACCTGGGTCTCCTTTTCAGGAATAAGACTCAGTCATAACCTTGGGTCTCCTTTTCAGGAATAAGCCCCAAGTCCCCTTAAACTTCTCTTAACCAGTCATAAATTACCTTTGATTTGGGTTTCCTTTTCAGGAATAAAACCCAATCATAAGTCCCCTCCTAACTTGGGCATCCTCCTTAGGAGTAATCCCCAAGATTAGAGTATTCAAATCTCCATGAAGCACATATAACTTTGTGGACCCTGTTCATGGATTTTCTCCCTAAAAGTAAATCCTAAACCTTCATCTATCTGGGCAGTCATCTATACATAAGCCCCAAACAAATTCTTATGATTGCATCTTTTATGGCACAATTGTCTAAATTTTATCAATACCTCTTGTTTCTCACACCGAGCATGACTCACGTGAGCTTAGAGGTGTAAATGTAACTATGACATTCATCTTTGAGCCATCAATCATAAACATCATACCCCATTCCTCGAACTACGTGGGTTCTGATTCCTTTTCTAAAAGAAAGGATACGTAGGTAGCCCATTTATGGGTTCGATCCCAACTTTGAAATAATCTCTGTCCTTCTGAATGACGATAAACTTCAAGTGCCCCACTGAGTGGCTTTAAAACCAGTCTGGTCATCATAAATGACCAAGAGACTTTTATATAAATTTTTTGAAGGATACCATTGACCAAGAATCTCTAAACAGATATAGATGATTCTCTATTGATGAAGAACCTCGAATACATATAAAAGATTCTCTAAAATTTCTTGCATATTTAATCATTGATTGTTAAAACTAAAGGAAAGAACATTTTATACTTGGTGATGTAATAAGGATTCACGAACATAATTTAAATCTATAAAGAGAGTCCCGGAGTAGACAATAATTCCCCTCAAAAAGGTGTGATGAGTCCGACCTCCCATCCTCTCGACCAATGCAAATTCCTAAGTCTCATTAGTCAACAAGGTAATGAGCGCCTGCCTTTGGAAAGTAGGTCCAAACGGATGTGGAATCATTGGATGTTTCCGGTTCTACAAACAAACCCGTTAGAAACCAATCAGAACGTTTGAATCTCCCATCCAGGAGGTCATCCCCGGATTCCGTGCGAAACAAAAATGGTGAACCCGACGTGAATCCTTAACCAAGTGAAAGTGATGTTCTTATTATTTGTTAGGCCCCTTGGTCCAAAAAGGAAATCATTGACATATGCTCATCCAAAAGATGCAGTGGCCGGATTTATCTTAATTATGTCTGTTACATGGAACAGGCACTCTTTTCTCAAGATCTTCTGCAAAAATGGCTTTCCTTAAATTCACCCCTGTGAATACTGCTGCTGTGAACACCTCTACTGTGAGGTCTGCTGCTGTGAAAACCAATGCTGCTACTCCTGCTGGAACATCATCCGCTCTGAGGATGACATCACCAACTCAGCGTCTTCAACGCTGTGTTTCTAATGCACTAGTTAAGGAGTACCGTCGCAACGGTACTATCCCAACTCTGGAGGCCGCTCGTCAAGCCCTCCAAGTTAACAACTCTACCTGGTCGTCCGGACAACGGCGGCCAGCAATCAAGAAGCAGGCAGTGCTGACTACCGTCTCCAACCGTTTCGGGTCGTTATCCCCGGAACGTAATTTCCATTCACTCCCTTACTCCGAGGAAGTGAATGAGCAGGTCCCTCGGGGCCTTAATTCAAAAAGACAGGAGTCCTTCCCGAGGGCTCCCATCAACAATCGCCGCCAGACTCGTGCGGTAGTGCGCCCTCAACATGATGAGGGTACCGACTCCAGGCATTCAGCTCAGGTTCCTCGAACCCGAGCAGGCAAGATGAACCGCCAGAGACGGAATCCGGTTAACAATAGGCAGGTTGTCATCCCTGCCATCTCCGGAGAAGTCCACCAACCTAACTTGGTGGCAAACAATGAGAAGGCATACACACCTGCCCATTTTAATTCAGCTGTCCAGCAGACTCGTCTGGCAGCATCAAGCCGATCTCGCCAGGCAATTCCGGCGAAGTACCATAGGCAGGAACATACACCTGCTTATACATCACCAGTTAGTCAGCAGGCTCGTCTGACTACATATGATGGATCTCGTCAACCGCGTTTGGCGAAGTGTAATCAGCAGGCACATACACCTGCTAATACTAATCAGGCCTACCAACAGTCTCGCTTGGTAGCGCCCGGAGAAGTCAGTCGGAAAGTCCCGACGACAAACAGGAGGCAGACTCAACTCTCTGCCTCCACACTTGAGTACTGTCAGGATTCACTGACAGGAAAAGGAGGATAGGAGCAGGCACATACACCTACTCCAAGCCCGGAATGGACGTATATCCCCGTTCCGGCGGCTGAAGTCACCAAACATATTTTGTCAATGGTGAAAGAGCAGAAGCAAATTCCTGCTCATATTCTGGATGCTTGCCAGGATATCATAACAGCTTCAGCATCATCTCAGGGATAGACACATAAATCTATCCCTAGCAATGGAGTGACACATCAACGATTCACTCCAGAACAGACACACACATCTGTTCTAGTCCAAGAGGGTTATGGGGCATACTCCCCCATATCATACGGACAACCAAGTCAGGCACATACACCTGATTTGAGTGGAGATCGTCATCCTAACCTGACCATCTTTCCTGATCAGGCACATACACCTGCTCAGAGCAATCCCTTTCGTCATCAAGTTGTTTCTAAAGCGAGTAAGAGGGAATCTAAGAAAAAGATCCGCCCAGCACAGTCAGGAGATCAAAGGCCAATCTGCAACAAGGCCTTGCTCGATGCTGGAGTTCTTGAAGCCCTCAGACATTTATCTGTCGGAATTCAAGATTCTACTCCCTCAGTTCCCAATAACTGGAACATTAATTCTGAAGGTCTTCAACAGACACTTCCTCATGAAGACTTGCTTCATGAAAATTCGGTCAATCTTGAAGTTTCTTCTTCAGATGAGAGCCACAGGAACCCTCTGTGTGGTCAGAAGACCAAGGAGCAAGAGATTTCATCTTTTGCTGTAACCCATCATGACGGTCCTCCTCATGGTGATGAACTTCGCTGCGAAAGTCCTCTCCGCAGTAGTGATTCACATTGTCTCGAAAATTCTTCAGAAGGCAATGTAGTGACGAGAAAGCCCTCCTATCTCGAGGCACTTGCAAACGTAAAACCAGTCATGTCTGATGCTTTACTATTGGAAGGTGAAACTCTTTCTCCATCAGAAGATAGCCTGGGGTTCAGGTTATTCTCCGAACCATCCCTGGGTCATTCATCTTCCAGCATGAATAGTGATTTCTCTACCAATCTTGTTGAATCCGATAAAGCAACAAGGAAACACCAACTCTGGTCCAAACAGGTAGAAGAATCTTCATTTAATGATAAAGAGGAAATGCTGAACATGAGGAAAAAACTGGCAAAAGGTGAAGTACCAGTCATGTTTTGGCCTTTGGCTGATTCCCAGTACGACATTCCAAAGATGTTGACGGATGATGGAATCCATGATATTCGTCTCAACATATGGAAAACTCTTTGTCAATTAAAGAAGAAGGTATTATCTTATGATGAATATGAAAATCATCTTAAGATAATAGAAGGGATACAACGCCAGATTGATTTGGCATCTCTATCAGTCTCTCGGTATCCGAAGGCTGAAAAGCAACAGAGAACCCTTCAACGTTCATGCCTTGGCGCACTAAGAAGATTGCATCAGTTAATTGCCAATGCTCCATCTGATGTTCATATCAGAGGATGGGGTGTTCACGGAGCACTACATTTCACAGTGCTTTCCGGTCAGCAAAGCCCGCCGAAAATGGTCTCATGCAATGTTATTGCCCATGGCCGGACACAGTCAATGGGCTTTGTTCATAATCAAATGCTTGCTCAAGAACAAGCTTCAACTAGTTCCTCTCAAAATCAAGTATATAGAGAACATGTTGTTGAATTGCTCCTACATCAAGCAGGCGAGAATATTGCACAAGCCTCTCGTCTGGAGCAAACACGTCATCAAATGACAGAAGTTTCGGAAATCATCCAACGGTCTGTTGAACCAGGTGATAAAAGTGGATACAGGATAATGCATCCAGCTAATTTCCGAACTAAGATTCGCAAGATCAAGAGAGATTTCAAGAAGATCTCAGACATAGCATGTCAAGAGACACCCCAGCTTACCAGACTGGGGACTTCTCTAACCCAACCCTCAGAGTCAACGAATGGGATTCGAGGAGTTGAGCGGAAGCAACAGGAACATCCCCAGTCCACCGGACTGGGGAATTTTTCAAATCTTCAATCCTTCCCTCAGAGAAAGTCAGTATTCTCCCGATTAGGGAATAAGCTTCAAGAGGAAAGAAGAGCCAAGCTGTCAAGAGATTCTCTCCAAGTGACGGTTCTCCAAGAAATTCCTGAGGGATCAAGTCAACGGAATTCCATGTCTCATCATGGACATAGAAGGAGACAATATCACAGAAATGCTGATAGAAAGGATTCCATGCAATATGGATCCATTAATGTCATCAATGCCGTTGCTGCTGATTCACCAGATGAGGCTCAATCAGAGGGATCAGACGAAGAGGTTCCTGCTCAAGAAGTCGCGCACACAGACCTAAATGAAGAAGGTGTGCGCACACGTAATCAAAGGCTTACCCAAAATCTGGGTATTCCTTCAAGTAACCCACTTCCCCCTCTCCGAAAAGGATCCAATAAGGGGAAAGGAAAGAATCAGGTTACTTGTCACCCTTCCTCTGAAGGAGGTCAATCGCTCTCATTAGAGCAAAGATTTGCACAACAGGAGGAAGAAATGAAAGAATTAAGAAGGTTGAATGCAGAACTACTTCAGAGTAGTCTTCTTCTTAAGAATGCTGAAGTCCGACAGCCGAAGGAATTTGTTGTAACTACTGAGATGGATCAATAATATCCTCCTTTATCAGTACACCCACAGAGGTCTAATCCTACGGGTCAAACGCAACAACGGTTGGCAGCACTACCATTAGTTGCAGCACCAACCACCACGTCTGTCCAAGCTCCATTCATTGCACCTACCCAAAACCAAGTTCAACCTGACGTTTCTCAAAAGTTAATAACTACTATTGAGTCATTAACAGCTCGGTTAGAAACTATGGAAGGGAAACGGGCACAAGTTCAACCTGAAAAGGAAGTTTACCCTGAATGGGTAGATTCAATTTCTCCTCCATCCAGTTTTGGAAACCCTATTTTCCCTACTTTCAATGGATCAGGCGACCCTGAACAACATTTGACGCATTACGTATCTTGTTGTGATCCTATGATGGGAAATCAAGAGCAGCAAGAAGCAGTGAAACTCAGATGCTTCGTGCGAACCTTGCAAAGACCAGCTTTTGTCTGGTATACAAGCTTGAAATCCCGGTCAGTCATCAGATCGGAGGATCTTCGTCAAAAATTCATTCTTCAGTTTAGCTCAACTTTTCCAAAAACGACAGTTTTCGATCTTACAAACTGCAAGCAAAGGGAGAATGAAAGAGTCTCTGATTTCATTGCTCGTTGGAAGGGATTAACGTATTCCTTGAGTTTATCACTCCCTCAGGAGGAATTGTTGCCAATCTTTGTGGCAAATTTGCGTGACGAATTACGCACGCCATTGATCCCTGTGAAATACACAGGAGGGTTTCGAGACCTTACTTCAATCGCTCAACATATTGAAGATTCCCTTATACAGGCTAAGGTTAAATCTCGTGTAATTCCATCAGCTCCAGGAAGAAGAATGTGTAAAGCAGAAACTGCTACAGTTATGCTTAAACAGGCACCTGTACCTATTTCTACTTCAAAACCTTCATCTTCTCGAAGGGATCCACCTCCTGAACGCCAACAACAAAGGCTGTTTCATCCAAATGATAAAAAAGATCAACGACGAAAACAATTTGAGGATATGAAGAGTAAAACATACTCTTTCCGAAGTGAGCAAGTTCCTGGTTACTTCATTTCGGCTCTGGAAAATAATTTGGTTCAATTACCAGTGCCGAAGAGGCCAAACAAGGAAGGAGATGAAGACCGTCCCAATTATTTTCCCTTTCATCAAATGTTGGGGCATCCCATCCAGGAGTGTTTTGTCTTTAAAGACCTCCTGCAAAAGATGGTCGACTTGGGACAAGTCAAATTGAAGGGTTCTTCAGCTCATGTAGCGTGTATTACCGCTACAGATCCAGAAGAAGGAGGCGAGTGGCAGGAAGTCAAAAGCAAAACTGCAAAAAAATATGATGATTGGATGGTCAGAAAGACAATCAATCGGACCCATTCCATTTTGCGAACACAATTGAAGAAGCCAACTGTGTCTCCTACAAAAGCTACAGTAAAGCCTCCATCAAAAGACAAATCCTCAAAAGGGCAGCGCAATTCAAAGAAGAAAGAGGAATCAGGAGAAGATGAGTATGCATCAAAGCCTAAATTGTCTTTGACTCTGGCAGATTTCATGCCATCTACTTCAAAGCCACGGGCACCGTCCCACCAAATGGCACAACCTAAACAGGCTAACCAGGCAGAGTCTTTATCAGACGAAGAGTTAATCTTTGGTTCTGTTAATATGATTCAATTAACAGATTCATATTCCAGTCTTGATGAGCCTGAATTCCCTGTATCAAATGAAGGAACCGAAGGAAGTTCTAGAGGTTCAGGATATAGGGGAAGACGTGGATCTTTCCGAATCCACTACTCTAATTCTACCCCTGCTAGCATTGTATATGCAGCAGAAACTCGTGGTAGAGCCCTTCAGCGAGCTCAAAAAGAACAAGCAAGTTCTTCTGCCAATGGCCAACTCAGCTTCGACACAGTTATTTTGGAAGACCGATTAAAGGTTCCATCTTCTTTATCTCAACAAGTAAATGGATCTAATCAGTCTAATTTTCCAAAACCAAAGATGTTGCAAACTTCAATACAAGATGCATCAGCTTCCAAAGCATCTGCTTCCAAGGTACCTGCTAAACCACATATTCCTATTGGGAAACGTAGACCTCTAGATCAAAAGTATGATATATTGAAACACTTGGCCCAAGTACCAGCCAAATTATCAATTTTGGATGCTTTGAATCTATCAAGAGATCTTAGGGAAGCACTCATCGAAGCTTTGTCAAGTCCTCAGGAGTTTGAAGCTGAAATTGCTGCAGCTGAAATTTATCACATAGAGAATAATCCTGCAGAATTCCATGCAGTGATATCTTTTACTGATAAAGATGAAGATGATGTTGTGCATGGGCACATAAAACCTTTGTACTTATCTGGAAAAGTCAATGGTATAGATGTTCGAAGATATTTTATTGACAATGGTTCAGGAGTCAACCTCATGCCCATTCGCACACTTCGTCGATTGGGCCTCACGGAATCTGATTTATCTCCTTCTACCATGATGTTGCAAGGATATGATAAAAATGAATAAGAACCACTGGGAGAAGTTACGCTCAGAACTCAGTTTGGAGATCTTGTTTCCAATTTGGATTTCATGATTGTTGATCAAGACTCAGCTTTCAATATCTTGCTTGGAAGACCCTGGCTACATCAGCATGCAGCTATTCCGTCATCATACCATCAATGTCTCAAATACTGTTTCGATGGTCAAGTTGGAAAATTGTATGGTGATAAGGCCCCGTTCAAGACATGTGAGTCTCAATACATTGAGGCGGAATTTTATCACATGAAGGGAAGAGAAAAATCTACAATGAAGGAAATTACCAAAGTTAATGCTCCATATGGTTTGGAAAAAATTCCAATAAATCCATTTTCACATGTGAGTACAGATTATGTGTTACCTATCAGTCAAATTGAAAAAATAGGCCCAAATCAAAATACTCTTATGGAAAGATCCATAATGTCAATTACGGCAATCGAGCCAGACAACATGGGAGAAATTGGTAACTTACCAAGCAGTGATGAAAGCATAAGTGGTGACGTTTTCATTTCATCTGCTGAAATCCAACAAGTCTATACTTCGCTAATCAGGCCAGAAGAAGTTATAGCAACACCAGAGGTGAATATTGATGTCGATTCTCAATCCATCATCTCCTCTTTATTTCCCAAAGAAGACCCTTTTTCATCAATAGGGTCGGAAATGGAAGCGTCTTCTTCAAAATGTGAAAATTTTGACATCTCTTATGATCATGAGAATTTCGTTTTTTCATCTACTTTGCAAGTAGAAACGGAAGAAATAACACATGATGAAGAGGAAGAGGAAGATCTTAGAGATGCTCCTCCAGCATTTGAAGAGGGTATCTCTACCACTGTGGATGAACTCAGAGAAGTAAATCTAGGTACAGAGAAAGATCCACGCCCCACTTTAATTAGTGCGGCCATGACCCTTGAAGAAAAAGAGATGTATATTTCTTTTCTAAATCAAAATAAAGATATTTTTGCTTGGAATTATACAGAGATGCCTGGCCTTGATCCTGATGTTTCCACCCATCATTTGGGTTTGCCAAAAGATCATCGAGGATTCAAGCAAGCCGCGAGAAGAACACACCCAACCTATGCTTCCAAAATCGAGGCTGAAGTGGATAAGATTATCAAATCTAACTTCGTCAGAGAAGTTCAATATCCCAAGTGGTTGGCTAATATTGTCCCTGTAAAGAAGAAGAACAGACAAATAGGGTTTTCATCAATTTCAGAGATCTTAATCGGTATTGTCCTAAAGATGATTTCCCAGTTCCGATTACAGAACTCTTAATTGATGCGACGGCTGGCTATGAAGTACTTTCTTTCATGGATGGATATTCTGGATATAATCAGATCCGAATGGCCCCAGAAGATGAGGAATATACAGCCTTCAGAGCTCCTCAAGGTGTGTTTTGTTACCGGGTGATGCCCTTTGGTTTAAAGAATGCAGGTGCAACATATCAACGCGCCATGCATCGTATCTTCAAACCTTTTCTGGGGAAATTTGTTGAATTCTATGTAGATGATCTGGTGGTTAAATCCAAACAACGTTTTGATCACTTGGCTGATTTGGAAGTCGTATTACACAATCTTCGACAACATAATTTGAAGATGAACCCCTTAAAATGTGCTTTTGGGGTAACCTCAGGAAAATTCCTCGGCTTTGTTGTACGCCATCGTGGTATTGAAGTCGATCCTGAGAAGACCAAATCAATCCTTGGTATGTCACCTCCTCAGAATTTGAAAGAATTAAGAGGACTTCAAGGACACTTAGCCTATATTCGTCAATTCATCGCCAATTTGGCAGGCAAATGTTTACCCTTTACCAAATTATTGAAGAAAGGAGTCACTTACCAGTGGACTGAAGAATGTCAAGAAGCATTTGATGTTCTCAAGAAATACCTCTTGAGTCCACCAGTACTCATGCCACCTGTTGAGGGTAGGCCTCTTATCCTCTATGTGACAGCTTTAGAGCGATCATTCGGTGCCTTTCTCGCTCAAAAGAATGATGCTGGGAATGAAAATAGTCTCTACTATCTCAGTAGAACTATGCTTGAAGCAGAAACCCGGTATTCGAGTATTGAAAAGTGTTGCCTAGCATTAATCTTTGCAGTTCAGAAACTGAGACACTACCTGCAACATCACGAGGTCCAATTGGTATCTCGTAATAATCCACCCAAATTCATCCTTAGTCGTCCAATGCTTACAAGACGTTTGGCAAGGTGGGCGGTTATTCTACAGCAGTTCGACATCCAGTATGTGTCTCAAAAGGCAATTAAGGGCCAAGCTCTGGCTGATTTCCTGGCTGAACATCCTTCAGTGGAAGACACGTATTCAGATATCGAACTCCCTGATGAGGAAGTTTTCTCTATTCAAGAGAGTCCTCAAACATGGGAAATGTATTTTGATGGTGCTTCTAGAAGTCCAACAGGGAAGAAAATGGAAAATCCTAAATTCAACAAAGTTGGTTTAGGAATTGTGCTCATTTCTCCAGATAAGGCAGTATTACCTTATTCCTTTTTGTTGTGGGAAGGTGGTACCAATAATGAAGCTGAATACCAAGCTCTCATTGCAGGCTTGGAGTTAGCGCTTCAAGCACAAGTGAATCACTTAAAGGTGAAAGGTGATTCAGACCTGGTAATCAAACAAGTCAATGGGGATTATGCCATCAGAAAAGAAGAATTAATCCCTTTGTATGATTACGTTAGAGAGTTAATGTCGAAATTCCCTTCAGAACCGACATTTTCTTATGTCCCAAGATCACAAAATGCTCAAGCTGATGCACTGTCTAATATAGCCACAGCTTTAGCAGATCCAAATCGGGACGAGACAACCATCTGTATTGCCCACCGTCGTGCAATTTCACCTTATGTTCAAGACAGAACAGAGGAAATTAATGAAATTAGTCCCATTCCTGAACCGTATGGTCATACTACAGGATGGATTTCACCTATCAGGGAATACCTTCAAAATGGAACACTTCCACCTGATAGAGCCAAGAAAGAACAAATTCGGCGACGTGTGGTCAATTTTACTCTTTATGATGGTCCAAACCACCTCGAGAAAATTCTATACAAACGTGGTTTTGATGGAGTTCTCTTCAGATGTATTGATGGTGAAGAGACAATGGCTGTCATAAAAGAAGTGCATGCAAGAGTCTGTGGTGCCCACCAGTCTGGACATAGACTGTCTGATCAAATTCGAAGGCTTGGATACTTCTGGCCTTCAATGATACAAGATTGTGTTAATTTCACAAAGACGTGTCATTCATGCCAAGTATATGCCAACTTCATTCATCAACCTCCAGAGTTGCTTCATACAGCTAAATACTCATGGCCATTTTCCACATGGGGAATGGATGTGGTGGGACCTTACCCTTCAGCTACGGCCAAGCAGTTTAAGTACATTCTTACTGCTACTGATTTCTTTTCCAAATGGGCAGAGGCAGTACATCTCAAAGAAGTCAGTTCTAAATGCATTGTTAGCTTCATCAAGTCTAACATCATTACTAGATTTGGTGTCCCTCATACCATATTGACGGACAACGGCACCAATTTCTGTTCTTCTGAGGTAAAGAAATTGTATCAAGAATACAACATTAAGTCCAAACATTCATCTCGATATCATGCAGCGGCTAATGGCCAGATAGAGGCCTTCAACAAGACTCTTTCAAATATACTGCAAAAGATGGTGGATAAAGATAAGAGGTCATGGCCTGATAAACTCTTTCATGCTTTATGGTCTTATCGGACTACTACTCGCAATGCAACGCGGTCTACTCCATATTCATTGGTATATGGAACAGAAGCAGTCTTGCCAATTGATGTTAAATTGCCCTCACTCAGAATAGCCATTTGTGATCAGTTATCAACAGATGAGCAATCCCAAAAGCGGTTGAATGAATTGGAACAGTTAGATGAGAAAATATTGTGCACTTTGCACCACTTGTAAATCTATCAGAATCGGATAGCACGAGATTTTAACAAAAAAGTTCGTCTTCGTTCATTCATTCAGGGAGAATTGGTATTGGTTCTCAGAGCACCAATGATACCAGGAAAGAAGCCTCCCAAGCTTGAACCAAAATGGGAAGGACCTTATTCAATACATAAGGTCTACTCCAATGGAGCGTATTCTCTGATCTCAATGGATGGAGAACACATCACGACTCCAACTAATGCCAGATTTCTGAAGAAGTATTTTGTATAAACACAAAATATTGTTCCCAGAACCAAGACTCTTACAATTGGTTCATACAGAAATGCTCCAGTATGACCTTAAACTGCAACATCGTCCAACATGACGTTAAACTGTGTTACCTTCAATGTCCGAGATGACATTAAACTATACTTTGTCCGAGATGACATTAAACTATATTGTGTCCTAGCAACATGACATTAAACTGTGTGGCACTTTCATCGTTCAGCATGACGTTAAACTGTAAAAAGTCCCCAGAATTGATATCCTCATATTGGTTCACCTTAGTCCTAGCTACATGACTTTAAACTGTACAGCACCAGTTCGTCCTTGCTATATGACGTTAAACTCTACAGCAATGGTCCAGTATGACTTTAAACTGCAACTTCGTCCCACACGACATTAAACTGTGAAAAAGTTCCCTAAACCGTCCAGCATGACCTTAAACTGCATCATCCCTGGTCCATGTATATGACCATAAACTATTTGCAAATCCCTTATGTCCAGTAAGACGTTAAACTATGACGTCCTAAATTACATGACGCTAAACTGTATAAAAGTCCCTCACGTCCGGAAAGACGTTAAACTATATAATCTAAAAAGTCCAGTATGACATTAAACTGCACCATTCACGGTCCATGCATATGACCTTAAACTATCCGCACTTTCGTCTGACATGACGTTAAAATGGTACACTCTTTTGTCCTTACTGCATGACATTAAACTGCATAGTCCCCCTTTCGTCCAATATGACGTTAAAATATTTTATCCCCATCGTCCTAAC
Source organism: Viscum album (assembly GCA_963277665.1). NCBI lineage: Eukaryota > Viridiplantae > Streptophyta > Magnoliopsida > Santalales > Viscaceae > Viscum > Viscum album. The sequence continues at coordinate 1,585,745,106 of OY728129.1, forward strand.
TACATGACGCTAAATTGTACATAAAATCCTTGATATGTCCTACATGACATTAAACTGTATTTTGTCCCTGCTACATGACAATAAACTGTGCAGCACCAATAGTCCTAACTGCAAGACTTTAAACTGCATAGTCCCTTTTTTATGTCCTACATGACATTAAACTGTGCATCGTTAAGGTTGTTATTACCTCTTGTTTCTCACACCGAGTATGACTCACGTGAGCTTAGAGCGAACATCAACCATAACATTCCCTTTGGGCCACTAACCATGTGTAAGTCCCAACATTTTTTTAGATCATTGTCCACAAGAACAACTTGATCATTTATTCATTCTTTAATTGAACTACACGGACTTTGATCCTCGCCCTCCAGGCTGGGTATGTAGGCAACCTCCCAGGGTTCAAGCCCAAAAAACAATCTCTTCACATCGGTTCACCACAACCTCATATGATGTTGATTTGTGAAACCGCCCCTGGAATCAATATCTTTACATTGATTCACTTTCATCCTTGTTATATGACGTTAAACTATACAACACTTTTGTCCGGTACGACAATAAACTACAATATTCTTTGATTTCCTCATTTGAGAAGGAACCATTATTAACATTGATTTTTTTCAATCATGGTTTTCATTTTCAAAAGACTACGTGCATACATGGTAATGCCTGAACTTTTTATCTTAGGTTAAACCATCATTGCACTAAAGTCCCCTTTCACCCTTCACATGTACGAACCAAATTTGTACTAAGGGTAATTCTAGAACTATGTGGACTTGATTCCCATCCTTATGGGATACGTAGGAACATTCGAGTGTCCCTCGAATCTAGTCCCAAGTCTTTTGGGCCTAACCCCAAATTTCACTTTCAGTCCCTTGGCTGAAAAGTCCTCATGAAAACACACACTGTGTATTCATTATTATGGTCCGAATTCTATGACCCTAAACTAAGATCACTCATACTTTCGTCCTGCACGACGTTAAACTGCATTTCAAGAACTATGTATGGCTTGATTCTCATTCTTATGAGATACGTAGTGAAGTCCAAGTTTCAATTCAGGACCCAGCCACAACATGATTATGGTTTTCATTGACCTATGTATCTCTATATACATTGGACAATACCCATCTTTATGTGTTATAATCCTAACCTTAGATATTTTCAGATCTTCATAACCCTTTTCATGACTTCTAGTCACAAAAATGTCAAACTTCTGAGAATTCTTTTGCCTGACTATGAAGCACGTTCCCATAGGTGGCCTTGCATAAACAGTCCACATAACAGACTTGTCAGCCAAAAGATGCTATTCATTTGACCATGCAGCCAATGCCCATAGGTGGCCCTGCATATTTCAACCCCCTAACGGGTTTTGTTAAATAATAGTAACTTCATTCTTGGGAATAATGCCTCTTTTGTCCTTATTTGTCTTAAACGACAATATGTAGGGATCCGCAAAAAATAGCCATCCTTAACATATTTGTCCCATATCCTTTTTCATGATCTGAAAGTATTCAAGTCTATGGTTTATTCTTCTTCCCTACGTTTGGGTTAGACCTTCGTAGGAGTGATATTCATCCAGTTCTTCGATATTCTTGTTTGGAAATATCTTCTCCATATTCAAGTACCTCTTTCCATACAACAAACTATATACTTTAGAAAATTTGAATCTCCATAAACTTTCACTGGCTTTTAGCACTAGGAAAATAAATTTTTGGGAGTTCTTTTGCCTGACTATGCAGCACGTGCCCATAGGTGGCCTTGCATAAACAGTCCACATAACAGACTTGTCAGCCAAAATATGCTATTTATTTGACCATGCAGCCAATGCCCATAGGTGGCCCTGCATATTTCAACCCCCTAACGGGTTTTGTTAAATAATAGTAACTTCATTCTTGGAAACTACTTCTTCTAATGACTTTTAGCTCTTTTTCATATCATTCCTCAGATTCAAATATTCTTAATCCATAGTTTACATATTTTCCCTCATACTTGAGTATGGTAGTATGTTTTCAGATGAACTTTCAAGGAATTGTGTCAATTCTAATCCATTTCGGTGAAAGCTATTTCGACCTTAAACATTAGCCCCTTTATGTCCGGCATGCATGACTTTAAACTGCCTACAAAAGACAAATGAACTCTGAATAAAAGTCAAGTTCCAGCACACTTGCGCACTGCCCTCTGTGCCCTAAAGTCTTGCGCACCCCCTTTTCCTTTGGATGGATTCAATTTCCTCAGAGTCAAATCCTCATTTCTCTCCGGATCCAACTCTGAGGGGGGACTTTTGTTGACGCTCCTTTCGTCACAGAATCTAAAGATCAGAAAAGGGGAATATGTAAGAAAAAAGTGATTCATCCTTTGAAGAAACATAAAATATCGACAAAGGGATGAACAAGGAGAACATTGCCCATAGGTCGCGCAAGTTCCCTCATGGTCGCGCAAGTACACTTGCGCGCCGCCTAGTGGTCGTGCAAGTACTTGCGCGACGCCTTATGGTCATGCAAGTACTTGCGCGACGCCTTATGGTCGTGCAAGTGACTTGCGCGACCTAAGTGATAACCGCCCGGTAACCGCCTGGTAACCGCCCGGTAACCGCCCGGGGTCTTCTTTTGCCTATAAATAGACCCTGTGGGCCCCCCATTCAAGAGTTTTTTTTCCAGAAACTCGGATTGAAGCTCCCGACGCCCAAGTCCCTTCTCAAAGCTTCCGGAACACTTCTAAGGTAATTTCTTACCTAGAACGGAAGATCTAAAGAGAAGAAGGAAGGCCTAAGTGTTGAAACTTATCAAACACTGGCGCGCCGACTTAATTCCTTCAATATAACTTGCGCGTCCCTTCTCTGGAAAACCTCAAGGGGATTCTAAACGGTTTTATCAAGAGTCGCTCAAGTATTTCAATTCTGGTTGAAAATCGCGCAAGTACACTATGTGTCGCGCAGGTATACCTGCGCGACCAATACTTGCACGCCCACGGAAGACTTGCGCGCCTTGCAAGACTTGCGTGCCCCTATCTTTTTGGGTGCCCATCTTGCCCTTTTTTACCCCTCTTAAGCCATTTCACCTTTCCTTTTCAAGATTCAGTCTTCAAGACACTCTTCAAAGCCATTTATGGCATGATTTATTGATTTGACTTTCTTACCTGAAAGGAATTCTGTGAAATCTCTCTCAAAGTCTAGTGATTTAAATATCCTTATGTCACTAAAATACGGAGAGTTCATTCATTCAAACTCATCCTTTAAGATGAGAGAATCCTAACCTGGGTCTCCTTTTCAGGAATAATCCCCAGTGATAAAACCTTTAATCTGGGCATCTTCCTCAGGAGTAAGCCCCAATCAAGTCCTCTAATCTTGGGCATCTTTCTTAAGAATAAGCCCCACCCTCAAATATGGGCATCCTCTTCAGGAGTAAGCCCCAAACCTTAATCCCTAACCTGGGTCTCCTTTTTCAGGAATAAGATTCAGTCATAACCTTGGGCTTCCTTTTCAGGAGTAAAGCTCCAAGTCCCTTAACCTGGGTCTCCTTTTTCAGGAATAAGACTCACTCATAACCTTGGGCTTCCTTTTCAGAAGTAAAGCTCCAAGTCCCTTAACCTGGGTCTCCTTTTCAGGAATAAGACTCAGTCATAACCTTGGGTCTCCTTTTCAGGAATAATCCCCAAGTCCCCTTAAACTTCTCTTAACCAGTCATAAATTACCTTTGATTTGGGTTTCCTTTTCAGGAATAAAACCCAATCATAAGTCCCCTCCTAACTTGGGCATCCTCCTTAGGAGTAAGCCCCAAGATTAGAGTATTCAAATCTCCATGAAGCACATATAACTTTGTGGACCCTGTTCATGGATTTTCTCTCTAAAAGTAAATCCTAAACCTTCATCTATCTGGGCAGTCATCTATACATAAGCCCCAAACAAATTCTTATGATTGCATATTTTATGGCACAATTGTCTAAATTTTATCAATACCTCTTGTTTCTCACACCGAGCATGACTCACGTGAGCTTAGAGTGTAAAAGTAATTATGACATTCATCTTTGAGCCATCAATCATAAACATCATACCCCATTCCTCGAACTACGTGGGTTCTGATTCCTTTTCCAAAATAAAGGATACGTAGGTAGCCCATTTATGGGTTCGATCCCAACTTTGAAATAATCTCTGTCCTTCTGAATGACGATAAACTTCAAGTGCCCCACTGAGTGGCTTTAAAACCAGTCTGGTCATCATAAATGACCAAGAGACTTTTATATATATGTTTTGAAGGATACCATTGACCAAGAATCTCTAAACAGATATAGATGATTCTCTATTGATGAAGAACCTCGAATACATATAAAAGATTCTCTAAAATTTCTTGCATATTTAATCATTGATTGTTAAAACTAAAGGAAAGCACATTTTATACTTTGTGATGTAATAAGGATTCACGAACATAATTTAAATCTATAAAGAGAGTCCCGGAGTAGACAATAATTCCCCTCAAAAAGGTGTGATGAGTCCGACCTCCCATCCTCTCGACCAATGCAAATTCCTAAGTCTCATTAGTCCACAAGCTAATGAGCGCCTGCCTTTGGAAAGTAGGTCCAAACGGATGTGGAATCATTGGATGTTTCCGGTTCTACGAACAAACCCGTTAGAAACTGATCGGAACGTTTGAATCTCCCGTCCAGGAGGTCATCCCCGGATTCCGTGCGAAACACTTCCATTTGGGTTCTTATATTTTTCCTTGTTCACATGTAGCTTCTATTCATACATCGTAAGTTTTCCAAGGAGGTATTTCACTAAAAAACTAAAAATGTAATCTGATTCCTTGATTTAAATTGTAGTTACACTCTATATATCTAGCAAACATCTCAAAAGTCACATTACTTGATTATTGTAAGCAATTTTCTTTATAATGGTGGCATAGTGTTGACTATTTCATTTAACATAAGATACAAGTCAAAAATAGATTCATCAGGATTCATCATAAAGTTATTATAATAAATAGTTCAAGTATTCAAACACATTTTTTTAACATTTCACGTTCCTTCCTGTGATATAGAAATATTTTCCAAATTTCAAAATCAATTAAACAAGAAAATATTATTCTAAATTCATATTTTAATAAAGAACAATAAAATTCATTCATTGTTTTAATATTAAAATCGTAGTAATACTTTGTGAAGTCACTCAAATATTATCTGGTAGATTTAGGTATCTTAGATTTATCAAAAAATAAAAGTAAAAATATCAAATCCCATTCTTTCTATTTAAATTTTAATTTTAATCATCCATTAAGCTTATTTAGTTACACTAAAATAAGGAGTCCAATTAGTGCCAATTTCTTGTTGTATTTTATTATCCATAAAGATATAAATATTGATAAAAAATTTTAATTTCCTTTGAAAAAAATAGATCTTACTAAAATGTTTTTTAAGTAGTTAATAATCCAAATGTTTGTCATAGTGGAACACTTGGGGGTGTGAATTGAGTATTGTACAATTTTTTTTTGTTAAAATTAATTTTAAAACATAAATCCACCAATTTTTTAAAAATTAATAGTTATCAAAAATAGAAGAATTATATAATTTGATCTTTTGAAAATATTCTCAAATTCTTGATCAGATATCAGTTAAAATACTTTTGAAAATTCATTAACTTTTGAAACTAATTTACTCATATTAAACACCATATATAAAACACTAATTTATGTTCACTATCACACTAATTTTGTTTTTTTAATTTAGAAAATAGAAACATTTTTTGTTTAAAATTAAGAATGATAATAAATAATTAAAAAATTAGGTACATCAAAATTTAAACAAGGGGTTCAGTCTCATGAAAAGTCCTAATCCCCTCTAATTAGTAATCAACCGCTACCAAATAGTTTATTATAAAATAAACTAATATAATACTTGAATAATGTTTTAAAAAATAACACATGAGGTTATCATGGAACAAATAATATTCCATGGTTCTTCACAAGATATAAGAGATACATGTTTCACATGAAATTTTATATAGCAATACATGGGTGAAAAATTGTAGATAGTTGAGAGAGAGTTTCATGAACTCTCTAGTTCAGTGCATGATACTTTTTTTATAGATAAATAGAGTAAAATAAAAATAAAGCTCAAAATAAAGCTAATAATGAAATATTATAGAAGGATATATGTGAAAATGTGGTGAAGATCTATCCAAATATCTTTGGTTTCATAGATGTATTTGAAATTATCCTTGTGAAACTTCATCTGTGTTTTCATTGAAAAAAAGAAAATAGAGTGTTGTAATGGTCCTGAATAATTAATCAATTTCTAATCTTTGTTATTACACCCAATTACATCTATGTATTTATGGGACCACTATTACTTTTAACTATATCCATATAAAGTCAAAATGTGTCCATGAGCGGTTCCACTAAATTTATTTCATTTTAGATGGTATAATTATCCATTTCAAAATAATAATAATATAATCTAGATCCTTGTATTGAGTGTAAAATATGGGAAGTCTGAATTTACCTTTAAGAACACTCTGGTGTTGTTTAATAATAATCATTCATAAATCCACACACCCATTTCTATCACTGAATTCCTTAAACTCTCATTTTTCAAATTAATTTTGAAATTAATTCAAGATAGATATGGTAGAAAGACTGTCTGTGGATTAGTACTGATAGTATAAACTCTTAGAGGTATATCAATTCAATGAAAAATACTATTGGAGGTAGCTCTTTAAATAAGAAGTAGTTCACATGGCAGTTTCACTATGTGACAACATCTTCTTTTGAGAGTAGTTCCATCGAACTGATGATGGATCTTTGAGGGTTGCACTTAGATTTTGACAATATCTATTCTTGGTGGTAGATATACCTTGTGATATCATATCTTAGTGATTATTCCCCTTGAAATTATAACCCTTTGATATAGATTATAACTTCTAATACTAGCAGTAGCTTCACATAATGGTAGTTCTACATAGTGGAAGCTCCTATTTGATGATAGAACAATACGACGATAGCTAATTTTTACTATTGGTAGATGGCTGAACTGATGGTAGTTTAGAGTGGTAGCACATTTTAACTAATGGTATATAGAGATGGTAGATCAATACATATCAATTTTTATTTTTATTTTTTTCAGAATATAGTTGAATATCAAAAGATAATAAATTCCTCAAAAACATAACAAACATGATTTGGGATCATTAAAATAAGAGGTTCTCTACTAAGACAACACTATGAAAAATTAATACACATATAATAAATTAAAATAACTAAATAATATAAATATTAATAAATATAAAAAATGTTTTAAAAATATTAATAATAAGTCTAATTAAATTATACAGCAAGGTAGAGCTTAATTATGAAATTCAGAACTATAGGCATGGTCATTGTGAGCTCAATTTACTTTCCTTGAGTGATGTTCAATATTATCAATTATTATCTTTTATATGGTTTATAGTATTATATTTTTACAAAAAGTGTTGAATTATATAGTATGAATCATCCATATCATAAATCATTGGTGTGCATATGATTCATATCATAGGCTATGACATGGATAAATCATTTAATGAAAATGATGCCTATATCATATCATATAATTCATTGAATGATATTTGATATCAAGTGTATGTTTTTTTCCACATATTCCAAATGGGTTACTGTAAATTATTAATCATTGAGATAATTCATTTTTAGAATGACTAAACATATTATAATCATCGAGATGTTTATATATTATAATATCCTAATTGTTATAGATATGGGTAATATGTACTGGATACCAAGTGTTGGAAACTGATGATCGACCTTGTTTATTAAATGAAGTAATTCTACATAAATGATCAAATCCTCTAATTTATTATGATTAAGGACTCCTCAAGTTAATTTGATGTTCTCTTCTTCCTTATTCTCTATTTTTATTTGAGGAGAAGGTGGTAAAAAAATTTAGAGTCGGAGTAGTCCTCTAGTAACATAAGAGGGTTCTAGTAGTTAGTGTATTACCTATATAATTGAGAGTACACATTTTGATTTTTTGTTATTTATTTACATATTGATTTGATTATGATATATAATAAATTTTATTGGGGTTTCTTCTACTCTAATGATCATGTGATGCTCTTATATATACCATTAATGTTTTCAAATCCACCTTCATCTTATAATCAATATGTATTTGTGATGATTTTATAAATAACATGTCTATCGTAAGATGTGGAAGTTGATATCTTATAACATGATATGTTGTGGCTAACTGGTTTCTATTAGATCAATCTATTGGTGTTAATGATGTACGATTTTATAACATGTGATTTAGGGTTTTACTATATCATAGGTAATGATAGAATATATCATAGCATACTATTCTTTAAAATGATTCTTTTTACACCATGTAATAATCAAATATAAGGGTAATTGTAGGCTCTGACTATTATTCCGAGTTTCAATAAACTAAACATCAAATCATAATGATGATATACTTGAAAACATTGGATATGATACAGTTCACCAAAATCCCTTAGTAATAGTTAATATCTTATGAAGTGATTGAATCATAACTTATGATAGATATTGACTCTATTTATCTTGAAATACGATATGGTTAAAAAATTTGAAAATTTAATTTTCTGTCAAAATTATTATAAATTATGAATAATTTGTAAAAGCTAAGTGTTATCCATTATAAATGCAATATTTTTATTCCTAAATAAAATATGAAATATTTATATTGATATATCATGTTGTGAAAATACATAAAATGTTTATTTATTTATTTTAGTTATTAATGTATATATAATTTTTATATGATGTAAATATTATATACGCATAAATTTATTTGATAAAGTGCATATTATAAAATTTCCATACCATGAAATATATGCTAGGTATGATAACATAAGATTTAGTTTTCATAAAACATGAATTTCGTTTATGATGAAGTTATAAGATTGAATTTATAGGTTGAGTATAGTTTATACTTATTAGGTGTTAGTGTTATGATGAAATTGAAATATCACTTGGGTAAAGAACCATGGGTAGAGGGACTTTGAGTTAGACTACTCACTTTCCAAAGGATATTATTTTGTTCTAAAAAGTGGGTTGGATATCTTCCATTCCATTATTACAATTTTGGATTTTCTTGAATACATATTTTTTAATCCTTTACATAAATGGTTTTCTTTTACCTCACATGTGGGATGAATTTGAATATATATAACTGTTTTTTTATTCTATTTTTGTGTGATTTTTAGAAATAAAGATTTATGTAAATGATTATATGTTAAAATTGTTAGAATATATTAATTTGGTGGATGGAATAGGGATATAAAAACTAAATAATTAGAATCATGCTTACATATATGAATACAAAATGATATAATAAAGATTTCATGTGATGTAATAATAATGGATTTCATATGTATGTGATGTATATTATAATTTTGAGATTAGTAAAACCCCTATAATACTAAGTATTATATTCCTTATAATTAAAACAAATTTTAATATGTTAATCATCCAATTAGGTAGGTTCATCCCAAAACAGGGTGAACATGGATTATATTGTTGAAGGCATGGATGATGTAGATAACCCTAATGGTTAGGTAACCATATCCTACTATAATATATTGGTAACATTTAGATGGAAATTACTAAGAATTTTGATACTTTATGAATAACATTGAGTATAATCCATATGATGGATATAGGTAAAAAGGTTTCTACTAAACTCTTAAAAATTCATATAAGATATGATTGAGAAAAAAACCTACGAAAATCACTAATGTAATTTGGTTCATTCCAAATTAGGGTTAATACATAGTTAAATATGAATCTTGGACCACTAAAGGTAATGATTTATAAGGTAATAATTTTAGTGGTAGTATATTCATTGAAATTTCTTAGTGAATCTAAAAAAATGATACTCACCCATAAATATGCCTTTTTTGTAGATTATGAAATGCATAATGATAATAATTTTGATGTCACTTATAGGTATGGCATATAATATAAGTCTTGTTCTGTATCTGTGGTTGAGAAATGTTATCAAAGAGAAGAATTCTTATCATATGGACTTGAATTATATAAAAATAAATATTTCTAATTGTGAATCATGGATTTTGGATATTAGGATTGCATCACTCATTTTTTAAAATAAACACAAACATAGAAGAAGAATAAAAACCATAAATTTAAATTTGAATTAGATAATAGATATGGGACAAGAGTTTTTGTATTGGAGTTTATAAAATATACTGTAATTATACTATGTAATTAGCTTTAGAATTAAGATATTATTATTATGTCCCTTTTATAAAAAAGAATTTTATTTTCATATGTTTTTCAGAAAAGAAATGATTTTCTTTCATTAATAATAAAAATAATATTTTCTATATATATATGATATTTTATATAGGATTTGTAATATTATGAATGGTTTATACATTCTTGACATGGATTTTTTGAATCCATGAAATTCAAAAAAAAATAAGTCCAAGGTTTATTATAGCATTTCATATCCGTTCCATGGTCTTCTTAGGCATATAAATGAGAAATTAATACAAATATGAAGTTACCAAGAATATTATATACCTATGATAAGGTGGGGTATGGGATTAAAATAGTGGAACTCTTTTGAAATTTCCTTTGAACTAAAATTAACCATTTTTGATTTTGAGAGTCTCAATCCTCTCAAAATTTATATCTTACAATAACACGTATGAAATAAAAATTTAAATTAACACAAGCAAAAATAGTTTTTCATGGTTTGATACTAATGTGGGTTTTTACTCCTTGTTCGGTTAGGGTATAGTCCAAGACATAGTTTACAATATTATAAGAAATTATTAAATGTGGATAGAGAATGTATCATCCATTAAGAAATAATTCTTCCCAATACTTATGCCTCCTAAAAAGTATTTATAATTATTCCCACTAGTTATTAATGTTGTTCCTATAACACAATGAATATGATCTTACATTTAACTCTAGGATGTCAAAACATTAACATATAAGCTCTCCTTCTCCAACTTTATTGAGTTTGACTACTATGATTTATTTAGTAGAACTATATTAAGGTCATATTTCTTCTAAGTATTATATAAAGATGAATGTGTATTTAATAAAAATAAAAAACATAAAAATATTCTTCCTCCCCAATCAAAAATCCTTTATATGGCTAGCACAGGGTTCTTATTTCCTTTATGTAATTGATGAACAATACTATAAGGTAATCATAAACATTTCTTATATATCTATTTGATAACCACAATTATTATATTGAAATAAAATATTGATTCTCAATAATTATAAAAAACTATTTCACTAATTATTTGATATTTAATTCAAATAATACCATGATTATAATTTCTAAATTTGAATAAGTTAAATGGCCCCTATGTTGAGGAAAACAAATCTTCTCCATAACCCTCAGTCTTAAAATATTCAAAAATAATTATTAGATCTTTATCTCTAACATCAAATTTCTCTTATGATTCCTACAGCATCCATATCCACCTCTTCACCATGAAAATATAAGGAATTCAATGTATGGTCATATTAATGTTCATTTTCATAAAACCTAAAAATTAAATATGTCCTTCATGGTAGGAATAGACTTTTTCCTTATCTAAATCATGCTTGGTTGTGGTGTGACACACATTCATGAACTGGAAACCCTAATCATAGCATAATATTCATCCCCATTAATAATCCATTTAATATTTTATTGAATAATGTATATTTAATGTATCTTGAAATTTTATCTTTTAATTCCATCCCAACATCAACATGTTTGAATCACTCAATATATCATATATTATTAAAATATTAATTTTGACATATCATTTAGAATGATACAATGATACTATATTCTCTGATTTACAGTAATATTATATATTCATAAACTATTAATATTTTTGTATTATGAAAATCTTTATGTATCATTGTGATATTTTGGGACTTGCATAAGGTTTTGGTAGTTATACATTTATGCATGAGTCTTAGTAGACTTCTAATGGATTCCTTTAAAAAAACATACATACTCCATAGTATTCTATTATTTTCAGAATAATATTGTTCTCTTGAAAAAATATTATACATATGAAAAATATATTTTTCATTCAATTACTTTTTCAATTTTATGAACAAATATTTTAGAATATATTACATATATTAGGGTTTTACAACCTTTACCAGTTTTTCGAATGAACTCCAAAAAATATATTAAGTATTATGTAAGGACCTTTCCTTTGATGTATTTTAGTACTTACTTAAAAAAACTTCTTTCACATCCTCATAATTATTTATGTATATAATAAAGATGAAAAAGTAACCAATTTTTAAGGACTATAAAGAATATCGTACGTATAAAGTGGGTACATCCATGTATATTCTATTTTTCTTCCTCAATTAAAAAATATAATGAATTATTCAAATTAACTTAGAACCTAATTAAATATTTTTGGGGAATCTCCAATCAATCATAAAAAAACCCTTATCAATATATAATAATTATTATCACTCAATTATGAAAAAAATAAAAAAATCAATAACAATTCCATGGATTCTTTAATATTTTTCTTTTTATTTATTTAAAAAAATAATAACTCAAACTAAAATTCTTTAAATCATATCCTTTATCAATGTGAAGTATCTTAACCCCGCAATGCAGGATAATGAAATGTTTTTGAAAAATATTTATGGATCATTTTTAGTATAATTATAGACATTTGATTTTGATTATTCCCCTATAAATCTATAAACTCACTAGATTTATCCCCATTTTTACAATAAAAAAATCTTTATATTTATAAAGATAAGGAATGATAAAGTTAAAATCTCCCATTGGAGTTGTGTACTCTTATATACTATTGAAATCTGAATCCAATGGATAATGGGGTTTGTCATATCTTACTTAAGTAAGAGATGAAGGATGCACATGATGATTCAGCCCTAATTCTTTGAAATATTTCCATTGACATAGCTTTAGGTAACATATCATGGATCAAATATTTCATGGAAATATACTCAATCTTAACATCTATATTATAAAATTTATCTTTCATGAAATAATACTAAATATTAATATGTTTGGATCTATAGTGTTTCATTAGATTCTTAGAAGGGTCAATTTAACTTTGACTATGAAACGTGATCATCAATGGTTTCTAAACTTCCACCTTAAAATATTTCAAATTCACTTTCATCTATATAATTTGTGTACATGCTTGTGGGGAAAAAATATTTGGATTTCACTATACTCAATTTTTTTAAATTTTTTTTCTTATCATGTGATATCACACAAAACTTTCCCAAAAAATAACACTCTTTATTATATTGATTTTTATTATTAAAATCCCCATCCAAATAAGCATTAGTGAAACCCAATAAGTTTAATTTTTAACTTATTTTATAAATAAAACCATAACATAATGTTTCTTTGATATACATAATAATTCTATTGTTAGTCATTATTTGTGATTAATTTTGACCTATTTAACATATAACACATAAAGTTACTTCATATACAATATCTGTTCTTGATGTTTCATGATAAAGTGGGATTTTAATTATCTTTTTGGAATACTTCTGATTTATAAGTTTTTCTACATCATCCTTTCCGTGTTTCAAAATAGCTGCCATAGGAGTTGATACTTCTTAGAATCCTCCATACTGAATTTCATTAGAAATATATTGTAATATTCATTTGATGATAAGAAGATGTATTTTTTCTTTTTATGCACTTATTAATCCTAGAACGAAACTCATTTATCCAATAACTGATATCTCAAAAATCATGTTTATTTATTTTGAAAATTATTCACAATGTTAATATTTATTAGCTAAAATAATTATCTCATAAACTTAAATAGATAAAATTAGAGTACCTGTTATCATATTATTTATATATAATTTTTTGAAACATTTTCTTTAGAAAAGTTAAATTATTTCAAAAAACTATCAATTTCCAAGTACGAGGATCTAGGGGCCTGTTTGAAGCCATAAAATGAATTATTCAATCTTCACACAATGGTTCCATTTATTTCAAGTATAAAAAATTCAGTCTATTTAATAACGATATATATTTAAGAAAGAAAACATTATATCTATATGAATAAAAAATTAATTGTCTAGGAGGTGTAAAAACTATTAACATTCAAATAGTTTCAACATGTGTAACTTTTGAAAGTGTTTCTTCAAATTATATCCCTTCTACTTACGAATAAACATGGAAAATATATTTAGACTTTTATCTTAAATCCTCACCCTTATCATTGAGTTTGTTTGTGAATAGCCAATGGGTTCCTATAACAATTTTCTATTTCGGTTTTCGAAATAGTTCCCAAGATGCACTTTTTCCAATATGATCCATCACTCCATTCATAGAATTTATCCACTACTTTTATGTAACAACCAATATAACAAATTATGGTTTAACGTATGAAACAAGAGATAATTAATTATCAAGCCTCAATTTTATTCTATTTTTTAATGGTGCCTCCTATTTTAACATTATATTTTTTAGTTCTACATGCCTCTTTAAGCTATAATATATCAATTTATCATCTCCATCAAGTCTATCATCCTCACTATTTTAATATGAGTGAGAATCTATATTATTTGGTAGAATTATCACTTATTATTCACTAATTTCTCTAGAAATTAGCATATTGTCCACTTCAATATTTTCAAAATCTTCATTTTTCAAAAAAAATGTTTGTTTTATTTTCCATAATATTAAAATAACAACAATAAAAAAATTGCTTGTTTTTTCAACACTCATAGCTTCTACCATTAGTTAAATAGTCCATAAATAAGGTTTTATCATCTTTTTAATCATATTTTCCAAAATTTGAATATTTTATCTTCCTTCAACATAGAATACCAAAAATTATGAAGTAGTTTATAGTAGGTTAATTTTATACTAAAAAATGGATTTTTTTTGATTTTTGTCTCAAGAATAATCTATTTTGAATATCCATAGTTCTGAATACTACTTCCCTATTAAATAATTTTGAGAATTTGTATTCAGTTAGCATGGATATTCCCATTTCAAACGATATTCCATTATTTGTTTCTATTAAATTTTTTTACAATGGTGTATAAATATCACTATGATGATGTTTAATCCCATTAATATCAATAAAGGGCTCTAAAAATTACAATTTAAATCTTTTCTATTTCTGATAATCAAATTTTTTATACAGACTCCTAGTTTTTTCTCAACACAACCTCTAAATATTTTGAGAATATATACAGTATATGACTTCCACTTAATTAATATATATTTATCCATTAATGAGAAATCATCAATAAATTTGATAAATTAAATATCAACCTTATTATAATGATGTTTCAAAACACCATAAAAATTTGAACGAAATAATTCAAGTGGCCTAATGGAATGAATTTCCACTCTTTTGTGAGTTGAATGTTCCGTTTTCCCCTACTAACAAGATTCACAAATATCATTAATTTTTAAATCCTATTGGGGTAGGTCTCTTACCACATATTACTTTTATATTTTACTCAAATTTAAATTAAAAATATGGAAATGTATTCTATTCCACAACATATCAATATATTTTTTTCACTCAGATAACAAGAAAACTTTGATCACCAATTTTGAATAGGTTATTACTGGTTATTTCTCCTATATTCATAATATTCAATATTTTGAGAACATGATAAATAGAGTTTTTTTATAAAAACAACTTTATTCCCATCATCATAAATTTTTATTACAGTAAATATTTTGTGTTTAATCCCATCAAAAACTAAGAAATATTTGGAGTTTTGTGTTTGAGTTTGAATCTCAACCATACTAATTCCTTTAATTCCTAAGGTGCTATAATTCCCAAAAGTAATGTCTCCTCAACCATTATTTTCTATGTTATTATATATTTTTATCACCTATCATATGATATGAAAAACCTCTATCAATTATCCATGTATTTTTTTCAACTTGATTTTAGTGAATCCTCAAAAATAAGTTACTTATTTTCCTTCTTCTTTATCTGAACACCCTTTTTATTTATAACATAAAAATAAAAATCATATAAGAATATAAATAAACTATGAATTATAATAAAAGTGTTAGAAAAGGATTCCATAAATTTCTTCTAAGTAATCAAATATTTTCAAAGTAGATGTACTTGATAAAGTTTTAGTCACTAGTTTTTAATTTCTTTAATTATTTTGTATCTTCCCAGAGATTATACTATTATTTTTAGGGTTACTACCAATTAATTAAATCTATATTTGACTCAATGTAATTGGAATATTTTACTAAAAAAATTGGAATTAAACCCAAAAAATACACTACACCAGTGGAAACCACTAGAATTAGATATTACCTTTTGATAAGTGTTCTATTTGAAAACTATTATTGTTGTTATACCATATTGTTTTCTTCTTTATTTTTGGTGATATAGTAATACACGAGATAAACTCATCCTACCTTTATGTATAATAATACTTATCATCATTCTTCGTATCCCAAACACACCCATTGTCGGTAAATGAACCTAAATTATTTGAAATAACAAATTTATTTTGATGTTTAGTAGGAGTAGGTTTAACATACCTTTTTGAGATAATATTTTCAAAATAATGAGATGATTTAAATTTTAATTACTTGGATTGGTTAATGAAATCATTCATATTTTATAATAAATTTTCATCTTGAAGATACCTTGCTACTATCTTGGTTAAATCATCATAATTTTCAACATGCATTTAATCCTGATCTTTATATATTTGGTATTTTACTACAACATTAATCTTCAGAATTTTAATTTATTCAATGCAATTATATCAAATTTTATTAATATCTTTTCTTCCCCCACTCTTATCTTCAAAATATTTTTTTAACATCCCATATTCCTTTTTGGGTTTACCTTTTTACTCATGAAATGCCTCAAATTCATATTTCAAAAAACATTTCATGTAAGTCTCTTCACCACCATCTTATTCAATGCATTAAGATTATGCAAATTTTTAAACATTAACCAAAATGTTCCTAACCATTTCAAGAACCTATCCATCAGAATTAAAACATTAATTAGAGTAGTATTCCTATTAATTTATCAGCATAATTCTTATTTTATTTATTAGAATCCTCTTATCACACCCAACAATTATTTTAACTTACATTAAATTATTACACCATTTCTTTCATTGAGGCATTTATTCTTTCTCAATATCATGTACTCTACACCATAATTACGTGGATAATTAATTACAATGTGTCCAATTTAACCACACTTAATAAAATTTCAATGAATGTTTAAATTTATCCATACCTTTGATTTTTCTAATGTTCTATGAGTTAAGACCAATGATACTCTTTTAATCTTCATCATTTTATTTATTATCTTTAGATTCAATAGAACAGAAATAATCATATTCTTTGATATTGAGATCTTTTAATTCATTCAATGTTATCTTCACATTGATAAAATTATTAAAAACTAAAACATTCCTTATCCCATAAGAAAAAATTATATTATATAATTTATATAGAGATAAATATATATTTTATTACAATGTATAAATGTTTCATAAAAATGATAGGGAAATTTGATATCTATTTTTTAAAAAAATTTGGAGTCCTTTAGAGTATCAAGAAAACCTCTAATGTGGCTAAAATTTTTGTTCATCTCTAAAAAATAATCATAAATATTTTCTTTGTCAGATATCCACATAACTTAAACCTTTCCTCTATATATATAAAATATACCTTCCTTATCATTCACATTTCATAAAAAAATGTCAATTTGTTCCAAGCTTTCCATGGAATTATTGAGCCCCGTCACCTTTATATACATATTTTTTAATAAGTACATAAGAATTTTATTCCTTGGTTTTCAATAATAATTCAAAATTACCTTATCCAAAAATAATGGGGAATGATTCTAAATTAGTGGAATACCATAGTGGAAGGATCTTCAGCATATAGGCTATACGATTGAATATAGGGATTCAACCTATTCTTTCATCCTTGATAATTTTTTCAATAAAATTTATGAATAAAATAAATTTTAACTGAGTTATGATTCAATATATTCAATAAATTAAAGATATTTTGGATGTAACATGGGTTGAGCTAATACCAATTAATGTTCCCAGGAAAATGATATACCACTGAGGAGGAGGGGGGAATATGTAGTACTATTTTATAATTTAATTTGATATGAAATTAACCTCTATGAGTTTTAGAGTCTCAATCATATGAAACATTATATATCACTCTAAATCATATGAAATTGGTTTATATATAAACACTATAGTGACCCAGAATTATCAAACATAGATATTAAATCATTTTTAGTGAATATTAATTTCATTACACAAGAGCATGATTGGGGATCGTAATAGTTTACTATCTTTGGAAACTTTTAAAATAAAAAAAGGCACCATTAGTAACTAAATAATCTCGCACCAAGATCTTCATAACTAGTATCCTTCAAAAAAATATCGTACATAACAATTTTGTTTCATAAAATGGGGAAAGGAAACATAAAAATGGCGAGTTAAGATGCCCAGTAAGGGTAATAAGGTAGATACATAAGTATAACTTGATAAGGTTAGAACATGACCACAAAATATGAAAACCATACCTTTAATATTGATGATCATAATATTTAATTGTGGAGTAATGGTTGCTAGTTCATAAGGAATGAATCATAAGGGAATCAATAAAGATGATCCATGAGAGCATAACATTGGAATAATACAGGAATTATGGCATTCACATAAGCATTAAAAATAATTTACATATTTGACAAGGCTCATTACCAAGGCTATCATAGTGGAATATGTTCACTCCATAATCCATCATAGTATTTGAGGTAAACTCAAAAGAAGATCATTGAAGACAAAGTCCCATACAAAATCAGGTTCACTCCCCATTCCATTACTGTCAATATCATGATATATAAATCTTTACCCAATCCATTGAAGAGAGATATAGGTCCCCATGTCCCATAATGAAAACCATTTTTATGTATTTCATAAGATAATAAAATATTCATCATATTATAACCAATGAAATGAAGTGAGTTTCATAAAAATTTTATCATACCATAACTATTAGAAAAGAGAGAGGTTTCAGAATCATTTCATAATTTAATTATTGTATAACTAGGGGAAGAAAGTGGTTTTAATAAGAATTTTATCATGGTATAACCCATGGAAGAAATACAAGTTTGATAAAAATCATGACATCATAAAAATAAACCATTTAGAGAAATAATAAGAGTGGTATCATTGGAACATATACCCAATAAGGCATAATTACCATCAGCAGATGTCATCATAGATGGAAAATGGTTTTTATCAATCATTTAAAATAATTCTTGTGGAAAATATCCATATCACTTTGAAAAAAAAACTAATTTTAAAAAATAAATCCTTTTTAAAATATTTTTCATTGAAAATAAACTTGAAAAAATAATCTTAAATGAAAATAATGTTCAATACGATGATAATTTTCATTCATGATGTACACATTAAAACAAATATTCTTTTCACATTTTCAGTAGTATCCAAAATAACATTGTTTAGAAAATGACCCAATTATTCAATTAATTTTTTTGAAAAAACTAAAAAATTGAAAAACAATTATTGGAGAATACTAAAAAAAATTTATTTTTTTTAAAACAATTTTTAGGGAAGAAAATGAATTTATGGCCAAAGAGAGAAATAAATTTAGAATTTACTAATTTTTTTTATCAATTATTTTAAGTACCAATGAGTGGAAAATTGATATTATTACTTGTAAATATCATGAATAATCAGACAAAAATAAAATTCATTAGTATATTGAGTTTCATATCATAATATATCATCATTGGAAGTATATTCATAAACTGTCCAGATAAACACAGAGATTGTAACATAAAATCATTACCACTTTTGTAAATATGAACTTTAATCCCCATTATGGAATAACCAAAAAATCAAGTTAAAATTTAATAAAGGTAAATAAATTCCTAATATTACATGTCAATGGTTTTATATATATACCTCATGAAATAATATAGGTGCATAACACAACGTAAATCTCAAAGAAAGAAAATTGAGACAAAAATAATTTACTACAAGTCTTGAATTTCATCACACACATTTAAAAAACCCAGTAAAATAAATATAAGTTTATTATAAATATATTATAGAATAATATTTATAAATATAATATTATATATTATTTTTATGGCCATTTTCTTTTGTTTATATACAATTCCATTTAAAAGTTACGTTTCAAGTAATAATTGCTTAATTTTTTCATATATTTTTGGATTTTTTATTTATATTCCTATTAATTTGATCATATTTTAATTATGTAAGAAAAATTAACCATGGTATAAATATAATATATATTTTGTATATATATATTTAGAGTAATCTATAAAATTTAGTGATTGAAAATGAAATACACAATTCATAGAGATGGTAGGTCAAACACTGTATCCATTTTCTTGTCGGATTAAATGAAATAAATTTAAATGATATATTTTGATTATATAATCATTTATATGTCATATATATCACATATTTTATTTTAAACCATATTTAATTTCCATGTAAAGTGTGAAGAGATTACATCACTTTGCGAGGCGGTAGTTTGTTGTATACACGAGCAACATTATTGTATTCCCAAAAAAATGGAGATTCAAGGTATGTGTTATATAATTATTAAGAAATAATAAAATATCATAAATATAATATATAAATATTAAATCCATCACTATTACTAGACATAATAGGTGGTAATGAAAAAATGAATGACATCCCTTCGTGAGGCGGTAGTCCGCTGTACACACGAAAGGTTATTTCATAAGCCATTTGATGGATGTGGAGATGGTTATAGGTCATTATAAAAACATAAAAACATCCAATTTTATGGAATATACTGAGTATATTACATAAAAATTGTTATAATAAGTATTTTTATAGTTGTACGAATAAATAAAACAAAAATAGTTTTTGATGAATGCTACCTCTTCTTTGGGTATCATCAATAGGTTTTCCTAAAAATATTTCCCAGATTGGATTTATATTCAAAATATATGTTATAGGATGGGATTTGGTAAGTTATTTTGGTATGTTTTTTCTTTACTAAAATGGGTTTGAGGTTTTAATAAGATAGGATAGGTGGTGTCCTTTTAAAGTGAGGTGAGTGACACAGTTGTTATTTTTTAAAAGGTAGAATTATACCCACGTTTTTTTCATGTAAAAAGGATCCAAAAAAGAACCATTTTAGATAATAAAAGATATATAGTATATATATGTCTATAAAAAGAGTTTTTAATAAGTTTTGGATAAATTTTAACCCTTTTCATCTTAGTTTAACATCCGGTAAAACCATTTTTACCTCAATCATGATAAATAATTTTTATTGTTTTTACAATACATTATGGTCAAATATTAAGTCACAATTATTTAATAATAAAAATTTTTATGAATCCAAATATAGAATAAATTTTTTTCTAATTTCCAATCATATAATTGGAAAATATTAATTTAAAATTAATCATAAAGACACAATGTGAAATCATGTATTTATTACGAAAAAGTTCAAAATTTTACAAATGTTTTTCTGTCAAAAATAAATATAATATTAATTCCAACGACCTAAATTAGTTTAATTTTTGTATAATTTAAACAATTTTTATTTTAGAAAAATTTATTATATAATTTATCTATATAAACAAATGAAATGAAAAATTCAATTTTCAATTTTCAATTTTATATTTTTCATTATTCATAAAACAATGAAACTTAAAAAAAACCAAAATATTAAAACTAATATAATTTTGAGATTGTAACGACCCGAAATTTTGAATAAATCTTGTTTCCTAATTTTATGTGTTATTTTATTTTTATACTCAACAAAAATGTTTCATTTTATGACATGAGTATAATTAAAATGAGACCGTTGGGTTTTGACTGTTATATGACCATTGGTCAATATGGCCTCTGTAAACTAAAAGATTCGATTATTGTCTCTAAATACAAGTAATCTTGGATAACTATTATAGAAAAAATATTCGATGGCCTCACCTAGTAGTCTTGGACCGATCGAAGCCCATCTAACAGAACTTGAGAAGGAGGTAGTACCACTGGGCTTTGCTCTGGACCAAACCCAAGCCGAACTTCATCGTGTGAAGCTAGAACGGAATCACCTTTGCGAGAAGTTCAAACTGATAGAAATTACTACTCGTGCGATGTTGGACGAGACTCCCTCAGATTCTCTCACCTTAGCACACCTTCCACTTAGGTCCTACGCTGGTGTGATAAAGGGCTATGTAAGGAGACCGTAACTGCCTTGTGTAATCCTTTTTTTAAATAAAAATTGGGAATTCTTCTTATGATGAAGTTTATGAATTTTCAAATGACCGGATAAATATATTATGCATATTTTTTATGAATTTTAGAAAAAGTATATTTTAAAAATGTTTATGTAAACCTTAAATAATTAAAAACGTGTAATGATATTCAAAAAACGGTCTTCTACAATTATACTCAGTACGAAATTTAGAGTCTAATAAGATCAACATAATTTTTGATGAATAATAAATTATGAATAGTGATTTTATGATTAGGATTAGTAATGTCTCCAAATGGATTAGTAATATCACTTAAAGAAAGTATTAAAATAATCTAGGCACCTTGATTAAGTAAGGTGATTCAATAAAATGGTTAAATAATGGTTTCATAAATTATTATTCATGTATTAGTTTTTTTCAGGTGAATAGTGTTTTTTAATTGAAAAAATAAATTAAAATTATTTAGAAAATTATTTTTATAAAATGGATTTCATTTTTGAACTCAGAGCATCGATATTATGTTAAGGTAATTTTTGGGGTTTTTTCTGAAAAAATTAATTTTCGGTGAATAGTGTTTTTATTTAAAAATTAAACTAAAAATATTTAGAAAATTATTTTTATAAATGGAGTTCATTTTTTAAATCAGAGCATTGATATTTGGTTAATGTGAAATTTTGGGATTTTTCTGAGAAATTTGAATTTTCAGTGACTAGTAAAAATACAGTTTTAGGGTTTCAGTATGTTTAATGCCATTATAACTATGTCATGATGATGTCATGAGATAGTTTAAGGGTTGGACGACCTAAGGTGATGCATTATTGTATTGGGGGCCCCATGTGGCCTAACTTCATGGGAAATATCATGGGAGAGCACATGGTTTTGAGAAAAGAACTTGTGAGGTGTCCCTTGGCCATTAATGCCTTGTCCCCCCACTTTCCCTATAAACACCAAGCCCTCCTCCAATACATTCGACTCCAAAACTATCCTCAAAGAGGTTCTGGTATCCTTACCTCCCAAGGAGTCCTCTAAAGGTTCCCCCAAGCCCTCAAGGTCCAAACCTTTGAGTTTTAAGAGTTGCATTTTAAGGTAAGGGATCTGATCTCTCTCTTTCTTTTCATGAAATCTCTTTTATGTAATTTCTTTTATGCTCCATGATCTTCTGTTAAAGGGTGTTCTATTATACTAATCTTAATGCCTTTTTCATTTTCACATAATGTGAGATCCCCTCTTACTCTCATTATTTCGTTTTATAAAGTTTTAAGCGGCGTCGTTAGGCTGCCGAAATTTTTGTAACAGATTCTTTCTCCCTTCTAATTTTTCAAGATCTATTTTCATGTAATGTATTTTATGTTCTTTTTTATTATGTTTTGGTATGATCTCTAAATTTATCATACTGATATTTTATGATCATATGATGAGAGACCCCATTTGATATCTTCAATTCAGTATTTTGATGTTTTAAGTGGCGCCGTTAGGCTGTCGAATTTTTAAGTGGTTCTTCAACCTTCTCGTTTTGAAGTTCTAATTTCATGTCAATTATTTCATGTTCCTTTTTTTATTATGGGGTATGATCTATATATCTATAATACTTATCATTTATGAACATATTATTAGATACCCCATTTGATCTCTTCAATTCAGTATTTTGAAGTTTTAAGTGACGTCGTTAGGCTGCCGAATTTTTAAGTGGTTGTTCACCCTTCTCGTTTTGAAGTTCTACTTTCATGTCAATTCTTTAATGTTACTTTTTGTTATGTTGGGGAATGATATCTATATCTATCATACATATATTTTATGACCATATTATGAGATAACCCATTTTATCTCTTCAATTCAGTATTTTGAAGTTTAAGTGGCGTCGTTAGGCTGCTGAATTTTTAAGTTGTCCTTGCACCTTTCTCCCTTTTCAAAGTTCTAATTCCATGTCAAGTCTTGCAAGTTCCTTTTTATTATGTTGGGGTATGATATCTATATCTATCATACGGATCTTTTATGTTCATATTATGAGAGACCCTATTTGATCTCATCAATTCATTTTTGGTTGAAGTTTATGTAACGCTGTTAGGCTGCCAAATTTTCATAAGAGAAATCTTATTTTGGTCTTATTTTCATGTTCTTCATTTCCTATGGTATATTTTCAAATTTCATTACCATGTTCAGAAATCCATTTTATTCTGTCCCTCTACTGTTTTATGGGTCATTTATGAATGTTTGACCCATGTCCCCTCTCTTTTCAATGTTTTCTAAAAACCTTGTAACATAGCCATTATGCTGCAGAATTTTCATCTCAAAATGTATCTCTTTTCTTCTAAAGATATTTTATTTTATTAAGTGAATACTCAAAGCTCTACCTTCTATATGGGTATTCACATATATACCAAGATGTTCTATTTTAAATTCTTGTATTTACATACATGAAACCTGCTTTCCCTTTTCATGGGTTTAAAGTGACGTAAAGATCATATCTTTAAAGAAATTTTTAAAATGTTATGACTATGAAATGAAACCCATTTCTTTTATGATATATGGGTTGTTTATGAAATTATTTATTATGATATATGTGGCTCACATGATAATAAATAAAAATTTAAGGGTGCGCCCTAATAGAGCTCCAATGTATTGGGTAATGATGTAACCACTAGAGATTACAATTTTCACGATATATTGGTGAATAACCTTGGTAATTTTCAAATGACACCTTGGGGATGGACCTTGGTGATATTTTCATGATTTTCAATATTAAATGTTGTATCCACATCTTTAAGTTATGAAAAATTTTATTTTTATTATGATATGCCTCATGATTTCTTTCTCATGCCTTAATGTTCTTTTCATGACCTTATTGAAGTATCTCAAGTTCCATGTAAAATGTTTCTCTTGTTTCCCTTACTGGGCCTTCTGCTCACCCTTTCTTTTGATGTATGTCCCCAGGATATGAGATGCAGTAATAAACCTAGGATGAACATGAGGAGAAGCCTTTCATGTGTTTAAGAATAATCTTTTATGTTTTTATTTTTGAAGTTCCTAGTTTCCAAGACACTAAACCTTAAAGATCCTCGATTTTGTAAATTGTAATGAAAGCTTATGTGATAAAAAGGCAGGATGCTATAGTTGGTATCAAAGGATGGTTTAGTTATTTATGTAAATTAGTAATTGAAAACTTTAGGAAGAAGCCTATAGAAAAGTTTATATATAAGAAATATTTCTGGTATTTTGGTGAGTATTGAGTAATGGGTTTCCAAGCAAACACATCCATGTCTGGATACGAGCAGGTAGAGGTGGCTCTGGCACAGATGTACATAGGGGTAAAACCCGAAAACACCGCTTTGATCTATACTCAAACGAGAACTGGTACACGAAAATGGGCCTTGCTGCACTCTTGGTTACGACACTCCTAGGGGATATGCTTTGGTAAATTCATAAGATTAGTATGAACCATTGTTAAAGGAACACATATAAAATAAAATAAAGATTCACATAAGAATAAATGATCCTGGATAACCTATATGGGAACCTAGGGGATCACAAGTTGGGGTATACTTTTCTTCTACAAGTTATCCTAATATGCTTTAAGGTCATTTTCATGATTATTTGCTAAGTATTCAAGCCCCTAATTGTAATTTCTTTTTGTAGTTAATGGCGGGAAATGGAAGAACATGTCCCAACAACCAATGTGAAAGAAAATGTGACGATTTATATATTAACATGACAGAGATGATTAGTGGATTAAAATATTATTATTATTTTGGAAGATGTTCACTATTTTGGGGACCCTATATGATCGAGGTAAAGAGATTACTACAGTATTTTTATTGAGGAGTAAGGTTTACTTATATTTAGAAGAATCGATGAATTTAAGGTGGAATTATTGTAATTTAGGGTACCTATGGGAATGATTAACCTATCTTGGTTAAAATATGTTTAGGTTAGCTACTTTTGTTATAAGATGTTAGGAGTGGTTGATGTTGTTTGGAGATTAATAATGAAGTTTATTTTGGAAGACTATGTTATCAAGTCCTTCTTGTATTTGGGTTTCAATCTTAGTTTGGGTTATTTAGAGGAATCTTAAGGACTGTTATTTATGGAATGGTATATGATGAAATTTGGGTAGAACCATGGAACTTTGAAGATTTAAAAGTAGATTCCATTCCTATGGTATTCTTTGTTTTTGAAGAGTTTTTTTACCTTACCCTTTCTGTTTTTTGGATAATGTTTACAGATAGAAGAAATAGATAGTTAATATTTTGTGGATTATGTGATTCTCTAGAAGATGCTTCTTTTGAGACCAAGTAGTTTTGAATGCTCATCGTTTGGAGAAAATATTAGTTTTGGTATAAACTTATTAAAGGATGAAACTCTACATTAAGGAAGGTATATTTTCTTATGTTTTTGTTCTATGTAGTAAATGAATTCCTCAAAATTATGAAAAGGAATGTAAAAAAAAAACGTTGTTGGTTTACGTTTCCTACTAGGTAATCAAAGACCGTTTACACATATCATAAGTTTGGGATTTTATTATGGTTAACTTTCTCCTAATCATGTTCTCTATCACTCTCCCTCAGAACTTGACCCTTTGTTTTCTCCCCGATGTCCATGTTTTCGTACATTGAATCCTAGTGTGGGCTAACTCGGGTGACCTTTGTACTTACCTTTTCTTTCTTTTAAAGTAATAGTTTTACTGACTCCTTTTCCGATCTGGGACTTTCAATGAAATTTCAAAACCAAATTTTAAAAAAAATTGCGAGGACGCAATTTCTTAAGGGGGGAAGATTGTAACGACCCGAAATTTTGAATAAATCTTGTTTCCTAATTTTATGTGTTATTTTATTTTTAAACTCAACAAAATTTTTTCATTTGATGGCATGAGTATAATTAAAATGAGACTATTGGGTTTTGACTGTTATATGACCATTGGTCAATATGGCCGCTATAAACTAAACATTTCGATTATTGTCTCTAAATACAAGTAATCTTGGTTAACTATTATAGAAAGAAGATTCGATGGCCTCACCTAGTAGCCTTGGACCGATCGAAGCCCATATAACAGAACTTGGGAAGGAGGTAGTACCATTGGGCATTGCTTTGGACTAAACCCAAGCCGAACTTCATCGTGTGAAGCTAGAACGGAATCACCTTTGCGAGAAGTTCAAACTGATAGAAATTACTACTCGTGCGATGTTGGTCGATCCTCCCTCAGATTCTCTCACCTTAGCACACCTTACACTTAGGTCATACGCTGGTGTGATAAGGGGCTATTTAAGGAGACCGTAACTGCCTTATGTAATCCTTTGTCTTAAATAATAATTGGGATTTCTTATTATGATGAAGTTTATGAATTTTCAAATGACCGAATAAATATTGTAAGCATATTTTTTATGAATTTTAGAAAAAGGATATTTTAAAAATGTTTATGTAAACCTTAAATAATTAAAAATGTGTAATGATATTCAAAAAATGGTCTTCTACAATTATGCTCAGTACGAAATTTAGAGTCTAATAAGATCAACATAATTTTTGATGAATAGTAAATTATGAATAGTCATTCTATGATTAGGATTAGTAATGTGTCCAAATGGATTAGTAATATAACTTAAAGAAAGTATTAAAATAATCTAGGCACCTTGATTAAGTAATGTGATTCAATAAAATGGTTAAATAACGATTTCATAAATTATTATTCATGTATTAGTTTTTTTCGGGTGAATAGTGTTTTTTAATTAAAAAAATAAATTAAAAATATTTAGAAAATTATTTTTATAAAATGGATATCATTTTTGAACTCAGAGCATCGATATTATATTAAGGTAATTTTTGGGGTTTTTTCTGAAAAAATTAATTTTCAGTGAATGGTGTTTTTATTTAAAAATTAAATTAAAAATATTTAGAAAATTATTTTTATAAAATGGAGTTCATTTTTGAAATCAGAGCATTGATATTTGGTTAATGTGAAATTTTGGGATTTTTCTGAGAAAGTTGAATTTTCAGTGACTAGTAAAAATACAGTTTTAGGGTTTCGGTATGTTTAATGCCATCATAACTGTGTCATGATGATGTCATGAGATATTTTAAGGGTTGGGAGACCTAAGGTGATGAATTATTGTATTGGGGGCCCCATGTGGCCTCACTTCATGGGAAATATCATGGGAGAGCACATGGTTTTGAGAAAAGCACTTGTGAGGTGTCCCTTGGCCATTAATGCCTTGTCTCCTCACTTTCCCTATAAATACCAAGCTCTCCTCCCATCCATTCGACTCCAAAACCATCCACAACGCAGTTCTGGTCTCCTTACCTCCCAAGGAGTCCTCCCAAGGTTCCCTCAAGCCCTCAAGGTCCACAACGTTGAGTTTTAAGAGTTGCATTTTAAGGTAAGGGATCTGATCTCTCTCTTTCTTTTCAAGAAATCTCTTTTATGTAATTTCTTTTATGCTCCATGTTCTTAAGTTAAAGGGTATTATTTTATACTCCTCTTACTTCCCTTTTCATTTTCACATAATGAGAGATCCCCTTTTACTCTCATTATTTCATTTATGAAGTTTTAAGTGGCGTCGTTAGGCTGCCGAAATTTTTGTAACAGATTCTTTCTCCCTTCTCATTTTTCAAGATCTATTTTCATGTAAAGTATTTCATGTTTTTTTTATTATGTTGGGGTATGATCTCTAAATTTATCATACTGATATTTTATGATCATATGATGAGAGACCCCATTTGATCTCTTCAATTCAGTATTTTGAAGTTTTAAGTGGCGCTGTTAGGCTGTCGAATTTTTAAGTGGTTCTTCAACCTTCTCGTTTTGAAGTTCTACTTTCATGTCAATTCTTTCAAGTTACTTTTTTTTATTTTGGGGTATGATCTATATGTATATCATACTGATTTTGTATTACCATATGATGAGAGACCCCATTTGATCTCTTCAATTCATTATTTTCAACTTTTAAGTGGCGTCGTTAGGCTGCCGAATTTTTAAGTGGTTCTTCACCCTTCTCGTTTTGAAGTTCTACTTTAATGTCAATTATTTAAAGTTACTTTTTTTTATGTTGGGGTATGATCTCTATATCTATCATACAGATCTTCTATGACCATATGATGAGAGACCCCATTTGATCTCTTCAATTCAGTATTTTGAAGTTTAAGTGGCGTCGTTAGGCTGCTGAATTTTTAAGTGGTCCTTGCACCTTTCTCCTTTTTCAAAGTTCTAATTCCATGTCAAGTATTGAAAGTTACTTTTTATTATGTTGGGGTATTATCTCTATATCTATAATACTGATATTTTATGTTCATATGATGAGAGACCCTATTTGATCTCATCAATTCATTTTTGGTTGAAGTTTATGTAACGCTGTTAGGCTGCCGAATTTTCAGAAGAGAAATATTATTTTTGTCTTCCTTTCATGTTCTTCATTTCATATGGTATATTTTCAAATTTCATTACCATGTTCTTAAATCCCTTATATTCTGTCCCTATTCTGTTTTATGGGTCATTTATGAATGTATGACCCATGTCCCCTCTATTTTCAATGTTTTCTAAAAACCTTGTAACACAACCATTATGCTGCAGAATTTTCGTCTCAAAATGTATCTCTTTTTTTCTAAAGATATTTTATTTTATTAAGTGAATACTCAAAGATCTACCTTCTATATGGGTATTCACATATATACCAAGATGTTCTATTTTAAATTCTATTATTTACATACATGAAACCCTCTTTCCCTTTTCAGGGCTTTAAAGTGACGTAAAGATCATGTCTTTAAAGCAGTTTTTAAAATGTTATGATTATGAAATGAAACCCATTTCTTTTATGATATATGGGTTGTTTATGAAATTATTTATTATGATATATGTGGCTCACATGATAATAAAGGCATGTTTAAGGGTGCGCCCTGATAGTGCTCTAATGCATTGGGTAACGATGTAACCACTAGAGATTACAATTTTCACGATATCTTGGTGAATAACCTTGGTAATTTTCAAATGACACCTTGTAGATGGACCTTGGTGATATGTTCATGATTGTCAATTTTAAATGTTGTAGCCACATGTTCAAGTTATGAAAAATGTTATTTTTATTATGGTATGCCTCATGATTTCTTTATCATGCCTTAATGTTCTTTTCATGACCTTATTGAAGTATCTCAAGTTCACATGTAAAACGTTTCTCTTGCTTCCCTTACTGGGCCTTTTGCTCACCCTTTCTTTTGATGTATGTCCGTAGGTTATGAGATGCAGTAATGAACCTAGGATGAACATGAGTAGAAGCCTTTCAAGTGTTTAAGAAGAATCTCTTATGTTTTCATGTTTGAAGTTCCTGGTTTCCAAGACACTAAACCTTAATGATCCTCGGTTTTGTAAAATGTAAGAAAGTTTATGTGATAAAATGGCGGGATGCTATAGAAATTATGATTAAAAAATTAAGTTTATTTTATCAAATTAATTTTCTAAAAGTGTGAAAATTAATTTTATTATTTTCCATAAAATGAAATAAAAACAATCATTTTGGGAAATAATATTTTTGAAAAATATAAAGACTAACAATAATTAAGTACTTTTTTATCAACAAGTTTCTTTTATATAAAACCATTATAATTTTTATGTAAGAATTATTTTTTACTATTTATATCACTATTTATAATTGTTAGGTTATAATGGTAGAATTTAAATAGCTATATTAATAATATATCTTGGTTATGTTAAACATTAGTGTCATGTGTGACACACTCTAAACTAGTTTTTCTTATAGTTAAAGATTATCATAGTGTGTCATGTAATAAAAGATATTATGGAAATTTAATTTATTCGAAATAAAATTAAAAATAACATGCTGTCACATTATACCCCATTTAAAATTAATTTCTCCGTCTCATTTTTTCACTATATATATAAAAAAATGAGGATACTTATACATCAACATATCCTCAAGTTCCCGTATATCTTCCTCAAACCGGTTGTTTCACCTAGAAAAATTTACTAAGTGAGTGGTATTATATCATAGAACATTCTAGACATGACCCATAATATCTATATGTTTCTCCTCATAAAAAATATTTATCTCCAATGGTATGACCTATGAGTTCAGATTATGTGAAGGATCAAGTATATACTTCCTCATGAGTGATGTATAGAACACACCATGGACTTGTGAGAGGTTTGGGGAACGTTCCATCTGATAGCTTACAATCCTGATATGATCAATAATTTCAAAGGTATTAATATAAATATATATTAGTGTATATTTTTTCCTAAATATCATAACCTTATTACGTGGATAAATTCATACAAATAACTTTTCCACAATTTATAATTCAACACCCCACTGGTAATTAATGATAGAACGTTTCTGAAAAATATGAGCTTCCTTGAATTATTATTTAATGGATTTAACCTTCTCTACAATTTCATATGATATATGAAGTCCTAATAGAACTCTTTCTTTAACATCATTCCAACAGGTTGAAACTCTATATTTCTTTCCATATAGGACTTTATAAAGAGCCATCTGAAATCTTGAGAGAAATCTATTACTGAATGAAAACTAAACTAGAGGAATATATTGATCCCAAAAAACATTTAAATGAAAAGAAAAATATCTCAACATATCCTATAGGGTATGAATTTTTCTATCAGACTTACCATCAATCAGAATATGATAAGCAATGGAAAAATGAAACTCTTTTTGAAGATCTTAATAAAGACATTTCCAAGAATTTGATGTAAATATCAGATCCTGATCAATCAAAATGGAATGTGGTACTCCATGAAACCTTAACACTTCATTTATGTATATCATGGAACATTGATCTAAAGAAAAGTATTCTATGATATAAATGAATTCCATTGTCTTAGTAAGGTTATTTACTAAAACCCATATAGTATTATTCACTTTAGATGTTTTGGGGAGTCGAAAGAACAATTCCATGGTGATATTTTCTCATTTCTATTCTGGTATGGATAATGGATGCAATATCCCCATACAATTTTTTCCATCAACCTTAAGTTACAGACATACCATGAACTGAGATAGAACATTTTGAATTTCTATCTTCATGTCATCACACTAGTGATTCTCTTTACAATCTCTATACAACTTCATACTTTCTGAATGAATAGAGAATGAATAACTATGAGCTTCCTTTAACAATTTCTTATTCAATTAAGTTATGGATGGAACACAAACACAGTTCCTAAAAATTATCTTTCCCTTATTATAATTCTTAAATATCATAACATTTCTGAACTTCATTTATAGATATACATATTTCTTCTGTTCCACTTTACTCTTCATTTGGATTGATATTTGAACATTTAATTAACGAAGATAAGATTTTTTACCCTTCTATTGAGATTTTCAGATCCATCCATTTCAAATTTAAAAAATATTGGATATTATATGATCCATATCATGGATAAGCTATCATGATCCATTCGACTCAAATTATTGACCACCTTGTTCACTTTCTTATGGTAGAAATTTATTGAGTAATCCTAATATTTAATCTATTCTCACCATCTTCTTTGGTGTATATTAAAATACTTCTATATGAATATATAATTAAAAGTTTTATGATCTATCTATATATATATATCGAAATTTTCTCTATAATGATAATACCTCCATATCTTTGATGAAAAATTTACCAAATCTGACTCTAAATCATGAGTTGGGTAATTTTTGCATGAATCATTAATTGTCCTGAGGGAAAAGCAACAAAAAAGAATTCTACATACGAACACATCCCAAAACCTTCTTTTATTCTTAAATATATATTAAAAAACCTTATTTATTATAGGGTAATGTAATCTAGGTGCATTGATTAATCTTCTCTTCAGTTCCTTGAAATTTTCCCCACATTCATCTTTCGAGAGGAACTTGTATCCCTTCTAAGTTAACTTGGTTTTAGGATTTGATTATCATGATATGTTCTCCAAAACCCACTGATAATAACTAGATAGGCCAATAAAACTATTGTTATTATTCATCGTGGTTTTTCTAAGACAATATTCAACAGCCTCTATCTTTGATGGATCAACTGATATACCTCATCTTGGTATTATATGACCTAAAAATTAAACCTATTGAAGAAACAAATTCACAATTATTAAATATTTCATATACTTTCTCCTTCCCTAGTGTATTTAGTATAATAATAAAGTGGTCTTAATGATCATCCTTTCTCTTTTAATAGATAAAAATATAATCTATACAGACTACCACAAACTAATAAGGTAATATTTGAAGACTATATTCCATAAATACATGAAGATAGTGGGGTAATTAGTGATACAGAATGACAATAAAATATATTCATAGTTTCTATTCCATGTATGGAATGATGTACTGGGTATATATTATTTATTTCCCCTCAATTTATGATATCAAAAATGAAGGTCAATCTGGAAGAAGTATTGAGCTCCATGAAGTTGATCAAATAAGTCATCAATATGGGGATGATGATATTTGTTTGTAACATCCCGAGATTTTATGAAAAATATTCTTTTTTAATTTCATTAATGTCTTGTGTTGTACACTACACCAAAAGAAGCTTGCACAACACGCATCCTTGACTTGCCTTGAATTACACGCAATCATGACCTTCCTCGATAGCGTGTGTAGTACGCAATACCGAGTTTCACTAAACAACGATATGCTATTAAAATATTACTAAAACTAGCCGTTATGAATAGTAATAACCACCTTTTAAAATTTTAGAAATTTAATCTCTCAAAATGGACTTCATTTTTGGATTCGGAGTATCGAATTTAGCCTAAGGTGAAATTTTGGTACTTTTCGGATAACTTTCATATTCTGATGAATACTGAAAATTACTAAATTTTAATTAAAAACAAATTTTTTAATCGAAATAATTAATAGTGATAAATTAATAATTTTAGTGGTTTTCGAGTATATTTAGAATATATTTTTACAATTTAATACAATTTTGGTCATTGGACGTAATTCTACATTTAAACCAGACATAAACAAGTGTCAATCTTTTGATATTTATTATCTCTTAAGAACACACTATTTGTTTTGACGACGGGAATTAATTTTTAAATTAAATAATTCAACTTATATGTTTTGAATTTGGTAAAATAGACATCATTTTTGAG
Organism: Viscum album; assembly: GCA_963277665.1. Lineage (NCBI taxonomy): Eukaryota > Viridiplantae > Streptophyta > Magnoliopsida > Santalales > Viscaceae > Viscum > Viscum album. Next base: position 1,585,779,515 of record OY728129.1, read on the forward strand.
TTCATAATATAAAATATAGATTAGGCCTAATTTTTGGTATTTTTCTGGAAACTTTCATTTTTTGATGAATAGTGAAACCACTAAGTGGTAGTTAAAAAAAATGAATTTTTCATAAAACATAATTTTACCACTTCTGTGAGTGGAATTTCAAAAATCCGAGAGACATGGTTGATGTTATTAAGTAAAATGTGGTTCAATGAGATGAAAATAATTTTTGGTGAATAGTAACTTTTTACCTTTTTTTACCACAGTTAAAAGTAAATAGGGTAATTAAGGGTAAAAATGTTATTATTATTAACCTAACTCATGTCCTAATTCTATTGGATAATTTTAATTCGACCAAAAACAACCTTAGGAATAAAATATGATCATTTAGGCCCAGTTGGATTAGATTAGGACATTTATTATTAATTTATTTAAAGAAGGGTTAAAATAGTTAAAATCAAAGCTTAATAAGTAAATAATTATTAATATAGGGTTATACATAAGATAAATTCGACTATAAATACTCATTAGAAATCTAAAAATATTTCCTACATAATGTTATTTTATTTGTAATTTTTAGACATTAAATAAGTTAATTTATTTATGACACAATGATGATGCAGTAATTATCTTATTAATGAAATATTGACATAATTGATGTTATAAATACCCAAATAAATGTAATTTGAGACTTTTTAAGAATTAAACTAATTTTCTAGGTTAATATGACATGTTAGTATTTATTTAATTAACTTTGTTCGAACTAATCATTCTGTTATTATTTTCAAAAAAATCAATTACTAAATAGTGTCAAAATTGACATAAAATAGTTTTTAAAACAAATATTATATTATTAATTGTTATTTTATTCTTAGAAATATAAGGTTTCTCCAAATAACTTAGATAAGGTTATATATATTAATAATAAACAACCTGGGGTTCGTTTGTCTTGTTATAGTAAGTTTATTAACCTTATAGTGTAAGAACACAAGAAGACACGGTAAAAGTAAAATTATTTAACTTAATGTTAAATCTAAATGATAAGGTTAAAATAGGAACCTAAAATTGTCAAAATTCTATTGGATGAGAGAATTTCGACCCATCCCCACCTTAGCTTCGAAATAAATCAATTTGGAGCTATTTAAAACCGAATTTGACTTTATAATAAAATAATAGTTTTAGTTATTCCAAAGGTACCCCTCTCCACCCTTATAAAAGGGCACCTCCTCCCCCTCTTCCTCACACCACATTGAGCCTTCAATCTCAGCCAACCCCTGCCAAATTCTCTTCTCCACTTCCATATAAACTTCCTAGAGGTTCTGGTCGTCCTCAAAGACAAATTTTAGTGCCCTAAAAGGAGATCTCAAAGAGGTGCTTCAAAGAAGAGGAGGTTCAGACACTTACGAAGCAAATCGGACCTAAGGTAAGAGAAAATATCACAATCTCATTTTTATCCGAGATTGTTTATACTTTGGTATTTATTGGGGTGTATTTTATCTTACACATCTATGTTTCCTCAATATGTAATATTATTTTCATCCACCTACAATTGTTTAAATCCTATTTTACCCTTCGGTGAGTTTTTAGTAAAAGATATGAAAGGAATCTTTTTTCATTTTTCGTACGAGGTAGTTTTTGACTTTTCCGACAAAAGTACGAGAAGAATGTTTTTTTAACTTATATGGAATGAATGGATTTTTAAAACATTATTTCCATGAAGCTTCCTTTACAAGTTTTCACGTTTATTTTTAATCAACTTCTTTTAGTTTAAAATTTTATGACATGTTAAGAAAGGAAAATGTTTTTGAAGTAGAAAGGATATTTTCCTCAAGAATGGAGTTCAAGTGTTTTATCAAAATTATTTTCCATCTAAGATAATATAGGGTTATGTTTATATCACTATTATTACATTGATTTGATTATGTTGTGATGGAATTATTTTTATGAATTCCTTTATCTTATATGAATTGTTTTATGATGTCATGATGTTTAAGAATCCCATTTTTATTACATGGGTTATGCAATGATGTATGATTTATGATTTTGTGGCACACATAAGAATGGTATCATTATGAGATGGGTGGGACATATATCTCCCTCCAATGCATTGGGTAAAGATTTTATATCTCATGAGATAGACATGGCTGGAACGGTAGGTTATACCGGTTCAGTTAAACAAGACTAAAACGAGGAGTGAACTCGGTTTAGAAATGGACTTTGTCCACTAAGATAGTCTTGGCAATGAGTCTTGACTAATAAGAAATGATTCTCTATGATTATGTGTGTATTCCAAAAATTTTCATGTTTTAAGTTATGATTATTGGGATTTTATTTCACTACTATGATTTATCCCATGTTATTATATTATGATCTCTTTTGCAGGTTAAGATTTCTACAATGTTATGTTCTTATGAATATGATGTGATTGATTTTTCTTTTGTTTACCCTTACTGAGCATTTGAGCTCACCATTTTATGTTTTCTTTTCCCTAGGATATAAAGAAAGGTTTTAGGTAAAAAAGGGAAGTTATTTATGGGAGATGTTGAAGATCTTTCACCGTGATTAGAAGAATACGTTTCGAGTTTCCAAAGACAATAAACTATTATGGTGCTTGTGTGTGTGTTTTTGTTATGTAATAAGTATTCCAAAAAAGTAATGTAATGCCATTGTACGTTAAGCTTCGGGTCTCTACAGTTGGTATTAGAGGAAAAGTTTAGTCAACCTTTGGAAACTAGGATGCGAAAACGTTAGTGAGATCCCTAGAGATATTTCTAAGGTATGTCTAGGGATGCCCCTGAGGATAAGTATACGTATAGGATATAGTCCTAGAACTATGGTAACGATCTAAGAATTTAACCTAAGATGTTAGATATTGAATTTACTCACCCTTTATTATGATTTTTGCCTCTAACACTATTCTTTTTAGGTTTTATAAAATGGCTGGAAACAAGATGATTCACGATAATGGATGATATTATGGACAATGGAATGATATTCTTCATGAAACCAAATGAAATGGGATTTGGAAGTCCAACCATCATTATTATGCCGAATCAGCAATCTCATAATATGATCAATAAACTCAAATTTGGTAAGTTTCCTGACTCGGCTAATAAGAGAAAGATGGAGTTTCATGATGATCATAGAGGAAAGAAAGTTCAATTTCCCCTATGTAAATCATGTGGGAAGAGGCATCGAGGATAATGTTTCAAGGGAACTGGATGATGCTTTGGGTGTAGAAAAGAAGGACACAAATCCAGAAAGTGCAAAAGAAATGGTTCAGTTAACACCATGGATGAGGATAATGGTATTGCTACGACATCAACAATTGTTAAATGGTTTAAATGTGGAATGTACGGGCATTATGCAAACCAATTCCCTAAGGGATAGTCTCATGAAGAGAATCAGTATGGCCGTATGAGTAGTATTTATGTTGATTATGATGAAGAGACTACAAATGATATGTGAGTTGAAAGAATTGTTGAAGCTCAGTCAATGGTTTAAGAAGGTAGTGGAATGATTACATCTTTATCAAGTGTAATGTTGTATAAGTAATCTCATGGTACTATGGAATAAAGAGACATCTAAGGATTGTTACACTGTCGTCTTTCCTTGAGTTTTGAAAGTGTATGATTAATGGTACCAGTATCCATTAAAGGATATTCAGATATTTTTGGAATATAGATGATATGCGCATAATGATGGGATAATGAGAAAATTAAATGTTTGATAGTATTCATGAGCTCATGACTGATATAAGGAGAAGGTTATGTAATGGATTGAGTATATAGAATTTTTGGATTTTGGTATGTGGAAAGAGTTAACTTTTGACAGCATTCATGATTTCACTAAGGTTTAATGGGTATTCATTTTTCAAGAGAATACATGATTAAGGTATTCACATGATTGGAATGTTACCAACAAGATATATGGGGGATAAATGATGGTATTCATATGCTTGGTTGATGAAATTTAAAGTAATCATTTTCATTATATTATGATCTTGGACCGAAGTATTTTAGATAAGCCTAAATATTGGAATGGATTATGTTGGACATAAGTTAGTATTATTTAAGGAAAGAACTTTTGATATTATATAGTTTTAGAAAAAGGACAACCTGCAGGATGGGCGACAGCCCATCGCGTCAGACAAGGCCGTGGGAATCGAACCCACAACCGAAGTGCGACTGGCCTTTATCGCCTACCACTGGCCTACAGGAAGTCCCTATTTAGTAGAAACTAGTTTTATTCTATTAAGAAGTATGATATATGAAGTATAAGTCCATTTTAGGAACCATATATCATTAATCTCACAATAGATGGACTTATGTATTTTTTGATAACTTTTTTAACCTTTTGTTTGAGACAGATGGAATGAACCATCATTCTATCACATGATCTGCTAACACATCATGAATGACAAATTCAACTTCATTTATTTAAGAGATGATGTGAAAATTGTCCAAAGAACGACCAACAGTGAGACTATACCTAAATCAAGAAAGTATTTCTTCTAATTCAAATTTCATCAACTTTAGGGAAACGATCTTGAAAACCAAAAATGTTGTCCTAGTGCTCTTATATCTGATGAATCAGATGATACCTTAGATCATCACAAATTTATGGCTTTGTGATTGCTGGCTTTTCCATAGCCATGTTCTCTACTACTCTCCATCAGAACATGATGGTTAGATTTCTCTTCCATATCCATATTTTCACCTATGTGGAAACCCAGTGATTAGTTTATTTGGATAACCATTACGTTTCATACTTTTGTTTTTAAAGATTGGTTTTGGTATTCCTTTTTACGATGTGGGTTTCTATTAAAGAAACTTTCGAGTAGTAAACCATTTATAACCCCGACGAATTTCGATGGTGAAATTCATTGTAAGGGGGGTAGAATGTAACACCCCGAGATTTTATGAAAAATATACTTTTTAATTTCATTAATTTCTTGTGTTGTACGCTACACCAAAAGAAGCTTGCACAACACGCATCCTTCACTTTCCTTGCATTACACGCAATCACGACCTTCCTCGATAGCGTGTGTAGTACACAATACCGAGTTTCACTAAACAACGATATGCTATTAAAATATTATTAAAACTAGCCGTTATGAATAGTAATATACACCTTTTAAAATTTTAGAAATTTTATCTCTCAAAATGGACTTCATTTTTGGATTCGGTGTATCGAATTTATCCTAAGGTGAAATTTTGGTACTTTTCAGATAACTTTCATATTCTTATGAATAGTGAAAATTACTAAATTTTAATTAAAAACAACTTTTTTAATCGAAATAATTAATAGTGATATGTTATTAATTTGAGTGGTTTTCAAGTATATATAGAATATATTTTTACAATTTAATACAATGTTGGTCATTGGATTTAATTCTACATTTAAACCAGACATAAACAAGTGTCAATCTTTTGATAGTTATTATCTCTTAAGAACACGCTATTTGTTTTGACGACAGGAATTAATTTCTAAATTAATTAATGAAACTGATATGTTTTGAATTTGGTAAAATAAACATCATTTTTCAGTTCATAATATCAAATATAGCTTAGGCCTAATTTTTGGTATTTTTCTGGAAACTTTCATTTTTTGATGAATAGTGAAACCACTAAGTGGTAGTTAAAAAAAATGAATTTTTCATAAAACTTATTTTTACCACTTCTGTGAGTGAAATTTCAAAAATCTGAGAGACACGGTTGATGTTAGTATGTAAAATTTGGTTCAATGAGATCAAAATAATTTTTGGTGCATAGTAACTTTTTAATTTTTTTCCCCACGGTTAAAAGTAAATAGGGTAATTAAGGGTAAAAATGTTATTATTATTACCCTAAAACATGTCCTAATTCTATTGGATAAGTGTAATTCGACCAAAAACAACCTTATTAATAAAATATGATCATTTAGGCCCACTTGGATTAGATTATGACATTTATTATTAATTTATTTAAAGAAGGGTTAAAATAGTTAAAATCAAAGTTTAATAAGTAAATAATTTTTACTTTAGGGTTATACATAAGTTAAATTCGACTATAAATACTCATTAGAAAGATAAAAAGCTTTCCTAAATAATGGTATTTTATTTTTAATTTTTAGACATTAAATAATGTAATTTATTTATGACACAAGGATGATGCAGTAATTATCTTATTAATAAAATATTGACATAATTGATGTTATAAATACCCAAATAAATTTAATTTAGACGTTTTATGAATTACACTAATTTTATAGGTTAATATGACATGTTAGTATTGATTTAATTAACTTTGTTCGAACTAATCATTCTGTCATAAGTTTCACAAAAATCAATTACTAAATAGTGTCAAAATTGACATAAAATAGTTTTTAAAACAAATATTATATTATTAATTGTTATTTTATTCCTAAAAATCTACGGTTCGTCCAAATTACTTAGATAAGGTTATATATATTAATTATAAACAACTTGGGGTTCGTTTGGCTTGTTATAGTAAGTTTATTAACCTTATAGTGTAAGAACACAAGAAGACACGGTAAAAGTAAAATTATTTAACTTAATGCTAAATCTAAATGATAAGGTTAAAATAGGAACCTAAACTTGTCTAAATTCTATTGGATGAGAGGCTTTCGACCCATCCCCACATTAGCTTAGAAATAAATCAATTTGTAGCTATCTAAAACCAAATTTGACTTTATAATAAAATAATAGTTTTAGTTATTCCAAAGGTACCCCTCTCCTCCCTTATAAAAGGGAACCTCCTCCCCCTCTTCCTCACACCACATTGAGCCTTCAAGCTCGGCCAACCCCTACCAAATTCTCTTCTCCACTACCATATAAACATCCTAGAGGTTCTGGTCTTCCTCAAAGACCAATTTTGGTGCCCTAAAAGGAGATCTCAAAGAGGTGTTTCAAAGAAGAAGAGGTTCGGACACTTACGAAGCAAATCAGACCTAAGGTACGGGAAAATATCACAATCTCATTTTTATCCGAGATTGTTTATACATTGGTATTTATTGGGGTATATTTTATCATCCACATCTATGTTTCCTCAATATGTAATATTATTTCCATCCACCTACAATTGTTTAAATCCTATTTTACCCTTCGGTGAGTTTTTAGTAAAAGATATGAAAGGAATCTTTTGTCATTTTTTGTATGTGGTACTTTTTGACTTTTCCGAAAAAAGTACGAGAAGAATTGTTTTATAACTTATACGGCATGAATGTATTTTTAAAAAATTATTTCCAAGAATCTTACTTTACACATTTTCAAGTTTATTTTTAATCAACTTATTTTAGTTTAAAATTGTATTACATGTTAAGAAAGTAAAATGTTTTTGAAGTAGAAAGGATATTTTCCTCAAGAATGGAGTTCAAGTGTTTTATCAAAATTATTTTCCATATTAGATAATATAGGTTTCTGTTTCTATCCCTATTATTACATTGATTTGATTATGTTGTGATGGAATTATTTTTATGAATTCCTTTATCTTATATGAATTGTTTTATGATGTCATGATGTTTAAGAATCCCATTTTTATTACATGGGTTATGCAATGATGTATGATTTATGATTTTGTGGCACACATAAGAATGGTATCATTATGAGATGGGTGGGACCTATATCTCCCTCCAATGCATTGGGTAAAGATTTTATATCTCATGAGATAGACATGGCTGGAACGGTAGGTTATACCGGTTCAGTTAAACAAGACTAAAACGTGGAGTGAACTCGGTTCAGAAATGGACTTTGTCCACTAAGATAGTCTTGGAAATGAGTCTTGACTAATAAGAAATGATTTTCTATGATTATGTGTGTATGCCAAAAATTTTCATGTTTTAAGTTATGATTATTGGGATTTCATTTCACTACTATGATTTATCCCATGTTATTATATTATGATCTCTTTTGCAGGTTAAGATTTCCACAATGTTATGTTCTTATGAATATGATGTGATTGAGTTTTCTTTTGTTTACCCTTACTGAGCATTTGAGCTCACCATTTTATGTTTTCTTTTCCCTAGGATATAAAGAAAGGTTTTAGGTAAAAAAAGGGAAGATATTTATGGGAGATGTTGAAGATCTTTCACCGTGATTAGAAGAATACGTTCCGAGTTTCCAAAGACAATAAACTATTACGGTGCTTGTGTGTGTGTTTTTGTTATGTAATAAGTATTCTGAAAAAGTAATGTAATTTCCTTGTATGTTAATCTTCGGGTCTCTATATTGTTTTTAATTGTGATATTGTTTAAATCCTAAAAATATATATGATTCAATTTGATGAAAATTTTATTTTAACAAAAATAACATGTGCAATCCAAGATAACACACTTGTATGAATGAATCCTGTGTTGAGATTTTCTTGGAGTTTCTTATTCAATTTATACAACTCAATTAGGTCCATTATAGAGGGAGTATTTGAAATTGTTATGGAACATAGTATGAGTTCTATTGAGAAGTCAACTTCACATTTCTATGGAAAACTATGAGAATATTCTATATATACATCTATAAATACCTTCACAATAGTAATATCATTGATGTAATGTTTCTCTCCAAAAATTTGAGATAAAAAATACCTTCTGAATGGGAATTAAGACTCATAGAATTGATGCGATTTATAGTAAAATTTCATACTTATCATCGCATTAATAGATGATCATAGATTGGTTTTTAATATAAAATTTTACTTCACTTCCTCAACAATTTATGTGGTATTTATGTAGATATATCCTTTCCATTCCTAGGATAACATCATATTCAACCATATGAATAATGAAAAGATTCTCAGTTAGCACATTCTTCCCAACATCAATCAGAGACAGATCATAGACTTAAGATGTGATCATTATACTATTAGGTGTTTTCACTCCAAATTATACATCTATTTATTTTGGTTGAATATACGTTCCCTTATAAAATTATTTATATATGAATGAATAGGTAGATATATAGTCAAATAGGATATTAACAATTCTAGAGTGGATGGTAAGTCCATATTTCAACACATCATTAGTACACCCTTCATCAGAAATATTGATCATCAGAGATTTCCATTTTTCTCTTGGCTTAAGAGATTTATAAAAATAATCATCATAATTTAAATTCAGATTTTTTAATTGGTTAGCATAGTTCCCATACACTTTCCATTTGAAACACTTGAGTGTGGGTGGTGCATTCTATGTTGCTTTCTCTCTATCCACATCGTTAGCTAACTTTTTCCCATCATGTTATAAATTAATTTAAAAATTACCTTTCTTACCACTCTTGAAACATTTACATGTCACTTAATACAATTTAATCCACGATTCATCTGACACTTTGAGTATAAATGAACAATCATCTTCCTCTCTCCATGGTTCTTAGATTTTACTTTGAATTCTATTTTTATATTCTTATCAAAACCATGAGATTGAAAAGAAACTACAACCTCTAATTCGACCTCAATAGTAAATAGAATAATCTATTAATAAATATTTAATTCTCTTAACACCCTTCAGATACTTGGTATAATCCACTGAAGAATAAGTTAACCTTACATTTATGTCAAATGATAATACTATAATCATACCTCACAAGTCTGTTAAAAGATTCCTCATATGTACCAACAGATTCATCATCAATTTTTTGCTCAAGGAATACATTCTGCATATTTATAGAAAGTATATGAAGAAAGTACTTTTTGATAAATCTGTTCCTAAATTCATACCAATATATGGAGATAATTCCATAATTCTTCCTTATATTCGTGATAAGATACCCCAATTTATTTCCTTCAACATCATAATGATTGAAAAACAAAATGAATTATTCATATTCCTAACACTAGAAAACAAAAAATATCTTTTTAGTGGTTCAGGTCTATTTTTCAGTAGTGAGTCGATCATAAGACCCACTGAAAGAAATTTGAAATTCTTGCATGAAGGTATCAACATAATTTTGTTCCCTCCTTTTATTAGATGTATAACATGATTCATATATTGGAAAAGTTATATGAGTACATGGATGATATTTTTTATTTTAGATCCCATAACATTTGGATTCCAAAGAAGAAAATAAATTCATTTTCCACAAATCTGAGCATTAACATGGTTCCTTTAGGTTCTAACTAATAACTAAAACAAAAAAATCATAGTTTAAGAAATAATAATCATGATGGGGAACCAAATAATCATGAAAAGTTTATTATATGATGTCTAAATCCTAAAAAATTATTTAATTTATAACACATCAGGTTTATCCTAGGTTATTCATAGTAGTTATATATTTAAATTCATAATGATAGTTCATAAAGAGTTTGGGAATTCACAATGTGTATCCCCTAGGAGTGTCAATATGGGTCTGTATCAAGGCTCGTTGTTGGGCACCAGGTGACGATTGAGTATATATTAATGCTCATTTTTGAAAGTTATTTCCCCTATGTACCTCTATGTGTGATCCAAATAATCTTTTAGTATCTATAAAAGGATCAAATTTATTGTAAACCACTCTCTATATTTTTTACCAAAATTCTAAGTCATTTTCCTAATCGTTCAATCATATATAGACTTATCCATAGACACATTTTTATGGATATCTCTAATGTTTTCTTATTCAAGTTTCCAATTGTTAAATAAACATATAATCTAAAGAAAATTATAGTTATTAAAGATTATCATACATATATATTAAGTCATTTTTATTAATATTCCTTTCCTTACACAAACACATGTCTGGGGACTGTAATAGTTTAGTGTAATTGTAAACATGGAAACACAAACATCTAGTCCATATATAAACCAAATCACCATCCACTATGATAATTATAATTATCAACCTTCTTAGATATATCATACATATTACATTTCCTTATAACCTTGGTAAAAAACATAAGAAAGGGTTTTCTCAAATTTTATTAAGGGTAAAAGAGAGTGATATGAATGAATAAAATGATAAGGGTATGAGAATATGATAATAGAATTTGAAAACCATCCCCTACGTACCAAAGATCATAATATTGAGTAATGGAATAAATATTAGAAGTTTATTAGACATGAATCATAAGGGAATCAAAGAACATGATCCATGAGATCATAATATTAAAATAAGACATGGAATTGTGTCATACACATAAGCATAGAAAATCATTTACATACTAGTCAAGGATTGTGTCCAAGGATATCATATTAGAATTTATTCACTTCTCAAACCATCATAATAGTAAAGGTTCACTCCCAAGATCATCATAGTGGAAAAATTACTTTACTGAATCAGGTCCACCCCCTGTTCTAGTCTTATATATCAGATGAGATATAAATATTTTACTAATGCATTGGAGGGGGATATAGGTCCCACCAATCACATAATGAAAACCATATTTTTGTGCTAAAAATATCATAAAATAATTATCATATCATAATCTATGAAATGAAATATATTTATAAACCTTTAACCATATCCTAACCTATAGAAAAGAGATGAGTTTCATAATCATTTCATCATTTCAACATAATGTATCCCATGGAAAAAGAATAGAGTTTTATAAGAATGATATCATATAACATGTCGGAGAGAAACTGGTTTCCTAAACATCATTATGTCCTATAATTAACCATTCATAGAAATAATAATAATGATATCCATGAAAATTTACTCTAATAAGGTATAGATAATATCAAAATATTTCTTATTAGATGGAAAATGATTTTTATCGATCATTTAAAACATTTCCTAAAGAAAATATCATTTTCTATTTATAAAAACACAATTTTTAAAACATAAAACCTTTTTAAAATCATTTAATTTGAAAATAAAATATAAGAAAAATAAATGGAGATTCAATGAAAATAATGGTCCTGACTCCAAGAAGTTTCATTCATGTCATACTCATTAAAACAAATATTTATTTCATGTTTTTGGTAAAATACCAATGTGAATTGTTTGGAAAATGACATGAATAATCCTTTAATTTTTTTAAAAGGTAAAATATGGATAAATATGTCTATGAAAAATAATAGAATAATAAAAAAACATTTTTTAAAACATTTTTTAAAAACATGGTTTGGGAAGAAAACTGATTTCTAACCGTAGAGAGAAATAAACTCTTATTTTCCTAAAATAAATTTCAAAATTATTTTAAGTAAAAAAGATTGGAAAATTTGTAATTTTTCTCGTAAATATCATGAATAACTAGAGGATATAAAAATTAATGAGTTTATTGAGAGTGAGATCATAATATTTCATTATTGTAAGTATAATCATAAACAATACCAATAAACAATGAGATTGTATCATAAAATCATTACCACTTTGGTAACATTTAATCATAATACCAATAAAGGAATAAAATAAACTAGAAATTAAAATATAATAAGGATAAATAAATTCTTTATATTACATGTAAAATGGGCAATATATACACCTTGTGAAAGAATATAGGTTTATAACCTAACATACAGATCAAAGAAAGAAAATTGACACTAAATTCATTTTCCATAAGTCTTGGAATTCATAATAAAAAATAAAACCAACTAAAAAATTAATATAAGTTAAATATAAATCAATTAAAAACCCATATTTACATATATCTAAGCACATATTATTTTTTATGACATGTTATTACCAATTTAGTAACAATTCCATGTTAATGTTACGTTGTAGGTAATAACTACTTTGTTTTTTATACATTTTTATTTTTTATTTTTGGTCTTATTAATTTGATTATTAGTTTACTATATATATAAATTTAACTACGATATAAATATCATATATATTTAGTATATACATATATAAAATAATCTATAAAATTTAGTGACATAAAATGAAATAAATGGAGATGGTAGGTTATATTTACCCATGAATAATATATCCATTTTCTTATAAGATTGAATTAAATAATGGTAAATGATATATTATTCTTAAATAATAAATTTTTTCATATATATTACATATTTTCATTAAAAATAATAGTAATAACTGTTATTTAAAGCGTGAATGAAGAACATAACTTTGGGAGGTGGTAGTCCATCAATCACATGAGCGACATTATCATATTCCCAAAAAATTGATAGTATGGAGGTATGTGAGATAGAATAATTAAATTATTATAATAAAATCATAATTATTATATATAAATAAAAAATATATCATTATTTCCATCCTTGATAGGTGGTACTAGAAAAATGAATGACATCGGTTCGTATGGCAGTAGTCCTCGGTAAACACAAAAGAAAATTTCGTAACCCATTTTAGGGATGTGGAGATTGTTTTATGTCAGGAAAATTCCATAATAACATAACAGTGTATGTAATATTGTAAGTTTATTTAATCATCATGGTATAATAACAACTAAAGGAGGTGGATGAAAAAATAATAAAAAATGTTTGTTGATGAATGTTACCTCTTCTTTAGGTATCCTACATAGGATTTTACAAAACACATTCCATGGTTAGATTCATATCCAAATGAAGAATTATAGGATGAGAGGAGGGAATTTTGGATTATATTTGGGAATTATTTGGCAAAAAAGGTTTTTATTCTATTAAGGAGAGAGGATACGTTTTTTTCTTTTATAAGTTAGGTGAGTGGCATAGGTGTAATTACAAAAAAAAAGTATTCTAGAAAAATATTTTTCAGATAAAATTACCCAAAAAATGGAAAATAATGAATAATAAAATATATAAGGTCAAATTATCTCCATAAAATGGGTTTTGGACAAGTTTTGTTTTATTTTATACCCTTATTTTTCTAGTTTAACCACTTGATAAACCCATTTTTACCTTAACCCTTATAAATAATTATTACTATTTTCAGTAATCATTTTGGTAGAAAATTAAGTTTAATTTAAAATATAATATAAATTTTTGATATTAAAAATATAGAATCAATTTTTAAAAATTATATTCTTATTATTTTAAAAATTTAATTTAAAATAAATCCCACATATGTGACGAGAAATCGGGTATCTAAAGAGAAAATGATCAAAGGGTTATAGAGTTTTTATATCGAAATTCAATATGAAATTGATTCAAATAACATAAATTATATAATTTGATGTATAATGGAATTGATTTTATTCTAAAAAAATTAAAAATATAATTTACCTTTATTAATAAATTTAATAAGTGGTAGTTTAAAATTAAAATTCAATATTCTTCACTATTCTTCAAAAAAATTAAACTATTTAGAATGATTCAAAATATTCACCCCATGCTAATTTCGACATGATGATTTTATTTTTTTATTTTATTAAATTAAACTTCTTTAGGTATGAATAATTAATTTTAATATAAGTCAAGAAAATAAATAAAATTACATTTTTTGAGAAAATAGTATTTTTGAAACAAAAAAACTCTTTAAAACAATTACATAATTTTTTATAAATTTGTTTCCATTATGTAAAAAATATTATAATTAATATTTAAAATTTAGTTATTTCTATTCATATCTCTATTTTTAATGGCTAGGTTATAATGACTATGTATAAATAACAATATTAATAATATATCATGGTTTTGTTAAAACTCAATGTCATGTACAATGTATGATATCCCAATGTTGCATGAAACACAGACATAATTTGGTGTTGTGTGTAATTAAAGCTATGAAAAAATTTTAATTCTTTAAAATAATAACAATTAATAAAAAACTAAGGGTGTTACAAACATAATGAAAATTTAATTTTTATATGGTTCGATCTAAAGGTGGGTATATACTTATTTCATTTCCAATATTATGAAAAATGATTATAAGTGGTGCGAGTAGCTATCAAACTTTACCAAATAGTGTTTTCCAACACATATGTCTCTAAAAAAATCCATAATACTAGTTCCCAAAAGTTCATAATTGTATCCCTCTAACATAATGAACACGATCATCAGTTGATCTCTACAATGGCACAACGTCACCATATAATACCTTATTCCTCAACTTCATAGACTATTAATGTTAGGATATGATCAGTACGAATTCATGTAAGTAAAAATTATTCTTATTCATATATAAGGAACAACTTATTCTTGAGATCATTCAAACACACATAATTCTATTCCTCCTTAATAAAAAATCATTCAAATGATCAACAACAAGTTTTTATTTCCACTATGTAGATAATGAATAATAACACTAGGCATTCAATGGTCCTTTATCTACCACTCTTTGATAAATAGAGTTATTATAATATATTTAATTATCGTTTTATCAACAACTATAAAAATCTATTTATCATATTCTTATATATTTTATTCATAGAATAAAATAGATATTATTTCAATATTTTTATGTAGAAAACCCCCCTTGAATTATGGGAAAAAATCTTCTCAATACAAATCCATCATTAAATATTTAATAAAAAAGACTAGATATTTATCTCTAAATGTCCATTTTCTTTTTGTTTTTATAATCTTAATAGAATATTTTTCCCAATGAAATCCATATTCATCTAATCCATGATGGAATTTATGTTCACATGCATATAAATTTACAGTATAATAGATGCCTCATAATGTAACTTGAATTTATTCTTCTCCAAACCTATCTTAGATATTTTAAGTCACTTATTATTGACATGGGAACCCACATCATAGTTCAGTATTCTCCCCACTAACTCTTCCACTAATCTTATCTTGAGTCACAACTCTTAAAATATTCAGGATATTTTTTATTTGAATTGCAACAAAAAATCATCATAATTGAATCACTGGATATATAATATATTATCAAAAATATTAATTTGGGAGTATTTTTTATTATAATATAGGGATATAATATCTTCTGATTTCTAGTAATTTCAAACTTTAGAATATTTTTAATCCTTACATATTTTGAAAATAATTATATATCATAGTGTTCGTCTAGGAAATTCATATAGTTTTTTATTTTTTATATTTTTTCATGATCCCTAGATAATATCTTATGCATGCTCCTAAAAAACATCTGTATGTATTAGGATATTATCCTTTACTAATTTATAGTGTGATCTTGAAAAAATTTATTATGTAAGAAAATTATCATCCACATTGAATACCTTTTTAAAATTTCAACACAAATCCTCTATAATATGACATGTATCTCAGTGAAGCACAGAATTTGATAATTTTTAGAACAAACTCCAAAAAATATCTTACATTTCTCACAATATCCTTTCTTTTTCTATATTTCAATATAGAAATCAAAAAATATTTTCTGAATCATATTAATTCCTTAAATATAAAATATATCATATTAATTATCCAATATTATATGAACTCTAGAGAATATATTACATATATAGGGAGAACATCCATGTATTTTCAAATTTTTATCCTCAATAAAAAATTATAAAAAAAATATTATAATTGAATAAACACCTCTTCAAACCTTATTTTTGAATATATAATGACTCATATAAAATCATATAAATATTCTCAATATCATCCAATTATTATCAATCTCATTTGAAAATAAATACTACAATTCTAGAAAATTTCCATGGGCAATTTAGATGAATTGTTATAGATGGATTTTATAACTCATTTGACTATGAATCATTTGTTACAAATTAATCCTATTTATTATGGAAAATTGATAAGCCTAAATTATATATATATATTTTGATGTCACTTTTCCATTTTTTTCATTCATATACTGGATAATGCACGTGGTAGATGTCCAATTTTGCAGGAAATAGGGCTGAACAATGTTCCATGGAAGAAAGGTAGAAAAGCTGAAAAAATAGACAAGTACACATCATGATGGCCAAGTCCATGTCATGTACTTTATGATCACAGTCTACATCAAGACGTCAATCCTTGTCGTGACCAACCATGAAGACCAAAGAATTTGTCAGTTCACATCGTGTGTCCCTCCTACACATCGCAACACTAGTCAAACCATAAGCTAAGAAAGCCATGAGGATTCAATGCATAAAGCTAGCTGACCATGGGGTACACATCGTGAACCACCTGTGCACGATGTGACCATGGTCAAACTTCATTAATCCATAGAAGATATTCATTCCATGCTGGAGATCCTGGTCAAAATAATGCGGATCAAGGGTTCACGATGTGACTATCAAGTACACGTCGTGACCATTTTATCCTATGTAAGGAACATACCAGAATCACATTTAAGAGGAAGGCTTGGATAAACTCTCTATCTGTTTTAGAAACCATTTGTCATTTATTTCTTTTTTCCCTCTATAAATACCTTAGTTCTTTTTAATTCTTTTACATTTTTAATTAAAGAGCCGTGGATTCATTTTTCATCAATGCCTTCAATACCCGTGTTATTTCAATTCCATTTCATTCCTTTCAATTAAGGTTTTATTTAAAGTATTCTCGCATGTTCATTTTATATCATTACATATTCAATAACATTCACATTTTTATGAATATTTCATCCATCCCTTTTATTGATTTAATTACCATCATTAGTAGCTAAATGAATCGGGGGGTTGAGATCAAGGTTCTATGTATCTACTCACATAATTAAACCTCTAGTTCTAAACATGAAAAAATTAAATGGATTAGTAGTTTGGATATAAAACAATATTTAATACCCATTTTTGCGACTATACCATGACTATTAGGAAGTCAAGAAAACATCCCTATCCTAATTGAAGTAAACTATAACTATGACCATTAACATAGGTATATTACTAAAATAGAAGATGAACGTAATGCATCTAGTACTGTAGTTATTCTGCTGACCCTAGAATAGATACATCCTAGGTAGAACTAGAATACTGGGCCAAGGTTGACTAGTGACTACTGATTGTTTCAGAGACTAAGCATTTATGACATTTCCAAGATTATAACTAGGATCACCTTTATTTAGATAGTCAGACTTGATCCAAGCCCTATTTAATCACTTGAATTCAAACAAAAAATTATTTATACACCACCCAAACTTTATTAAATCTAGTAAGGACTCCTATAAAGGATTCAAGATATGATTTCTTTTCCCTGCAAGAATAGCACCCCCTCATGGGGTTGACCCAAGACTTCTACTATATTATACCCTAGTAGTTAGTAATGTTTGGGACACATATAAATTTCAATTTGACTCACTCCCCAAGGAATAATTGAAACACTTGGGCGGATGATCAAATTTTGGAACTGTTCCTTGGGATGCAACACTATTTCTTCCTGATTAATAATTTTTTCTAGATTTAGGATTACCTTTCCCTCACCCACTTTCATTTGTTTCTATATTCCATTAGGTCTTTTCATTTTTTTCGTTCACCCTGTTCATGTACTAAGGTCCTTTGACTCATTCAAGGACTCTTTAAGAAAAATACCTTTTGACCGTTGATCTCAAGATTGAAAGGAATATCTCTTCTCATCGCCGGCCACCAATAGACAAGTAATTCCACCCTACGGGACCAAACCCCAACCATTAAATCATTCCAGGAGAGCACCCAATGATGAAATAGGAGAAAATGATTATGGACTATGGGTTGACATCAATCCATGGCGCGACTCCTAGTATTGTTAATAACCCTATCCAAACCCACACATTTGAGATAAAACATGAAATCAATCTTATGATCCAGAACATGGGGATGTTTAGCAGTTTTCAGAGCGATGATCCATATGAGCATATTACCAACTTCCTATAGGTTTGTGATACCTTTTGCAACTATGGAGTTTCATTTGATACAATAAGACTTGGTGTCTTCCCATTGTCCTTATGAGACAGAGCTGGGGACTAGCTAAAATGTCAAGCTCCCGAGTCAATTACGACTTAGGGTGAACTGGACAAGAAATATCTGGACACGTAATTCCCCCAAATCCGAATCTAGAAGCTTCAGATAGACATTCAAAATTTCCACCAAATTGATGAAAAATCTGCTGGGAAGCATGGGGCCGCTTTAAAGAATTAATAAAGAAGTTTCCACATCATGGACTGGATATGTGGATACAACTCCAAACATTCTATCAAGGACTCCAAGCAGTAGCACATAATGTTGTCGATGCAGCCGCTGATGGAGTTCCCTTGTTCAAGACTCCTATAGCTGGAAGATCTATTCTAGATGAATTCTCTCACAATGCCATTATGTGGTAGTGTGATCATGGACAACCATGATATGGAATCCACCCAATTCACGATACCAAAAGGCTAACAACACAAGTGGAAGAGCTAACTAAAAAGATAAAAGCATTTCAGATACCAACTAATTAACCTTCTCCTGGTCCTGTAATGAAATAGTAATCATGTGAGATGTGCAGTGGCCCACATCTATATCAAGACTAAAAATATGGATATGAATAACCACATCAAAATTGAAAATACATCAATTACAATTAACCAAACAATCCTTTTATGTAGATACAATACTATCAGCAGAGGGCTACTCTGCAACAACCTCAGAACAATCAAGGTTATTTCCCACTAAGAAGTGGAAAACCCAATTCAAATTTCATGGACCACCAGGATATCCTCCAATGAACCTGTACCAAGACTACACGATAAAAAAACTATTCCATCAAAGAGCACAACAATTTCAACCACCTCAGCCAATTCCTATTTAGCAAGAACCTATACAAAACAATCTAAAAAGCCTCCTAACATCATTTGTGAAAAGTAATGATCAAATAATGTTGACCCATGAGAAAAATATGAAAAACCAAAGAAAATCTCTAAGGATACTTTAAGTGAAAATGGGTCAAATCTCAAAGAGCTTATATGAGAGATTACTAGGTACTCTACATGGTAACACTGAGACATACCCATGAGAAGAAGCTAAGGTATTAGTGATGAGGAGTGGAAAGATTATAGATTTATAACAACCAAAATATGCAAGGCCGAAAGAAAAAGAGCCGATAAAATAACCAATACATGATGAAAAAGTCAATCCCACCTTACATCATTAAGATGTATTAACTAAGAATGAACATGTACCTGTGTAGAACAAGGAACATGTGTATATTTCCCCATCTCCATACCAGACACATATTCCCTATCTGGGGAGATAAAGAAAACTTTGGCAGGATACATGATACAAGAAGTTCTTGGATATGTTGAAACAATTATATATCAACACCCCTTTTCCCAAAGATATTGCCTAGATTCCCATTTCTGAGACGTTTTTAAAATACCTACCATCAAACAAAATAAAAATAGAAGACCTAGGATTTATCTCCCTAAATGAATAATTCGATGCTATTTTACATTAGAAAATTCCACCAAAGATGAGAGACCCTTAAAGTTTCTCAATCCATTGTGATATAAGAACAAGAAAATTTGGTAGAGCACTCAGTGTTCTTGGAGAAAGCATTAACCTTATGCCAATGTGAATTATTCAAAAACATGGACTCAAGGAACTCAATGAAACAAGGGTAGCTTTTAAATTAGTTGATTGCTCGGTCAGGTACACCTGAGGCATTCATGGAGATGTACTGCTAAAAGATGAAAAGTTCATTTTCCTAGATGATTTCATGGTTTTGGACATGGAGGAAGATGGTGAGGTTCCCATTATACTTGGAAGACCCTTCCTAGATATAGGAAAGGCACTGATTAATGTGAACCAAGGACGTATGTTATTCAGAGTAGGAGAAGAACAAGTTGTGTTCAACCTAATTAGAGTTGTGCAACACTCATATTACACTATGGGTTGTCACGTCAATTCTCTCACCTAGAATGGAGAAGAATATATGGCCATCGAGGAAGAAAGTGGCGACTCTATTACAAAAGAAGAAGGAGACAATGAATTCTAGGAATCCAACTTTATTGAACCACTCACCAGATTTTTTGTGCTATCATTTACCCCATCCATCATCTAGCCTCATCAATTAGACCAGAAACCACTGTCTAATAATTTAAAGTAATAATTTCTAGGGGAATATTTCTCTTTTCCCATTATAATAAACTCTGAAATATCCCAGGATCAAGATGAAAAATTGGTTGATATCCTCAAAAGACACAAGAAGTCTATCACCTGGGGAGTGATAGGAATTAAAGGGATCAATCACACTGAATGCACTCATAGAATATTACTCGAAAAGGATGAAAAACAAAACAAAAACCTTAGAGGTGGCTCAAACCACCCATGAAGGAAGTTTTAAATAAATAGGTACTGAAATGCATGGATGTAGGAATAATATTTTTTTATCTCATATAGTGAATGGGTGATCCCCCTCCAAGTCATTCCCATGAATGGAGGACTCACAGTAACAAGAACAGATGAAATTAACTTATTTCAACATGCACCATCACAAGATGAAGAGTTTTCATGGATTATATATGTTTAAACTCATTCACAATAACATACCATTTTCCCTTACCTTTTATGGACCATATGTTAGAAAGACTAGAGGGTCGTGATTTATACTATTTCCTGGATGGCTAATCAGGATATAATCAAATTGCAGTTGACCCCATCGACTGTCCAAAAACCACCTTCACCTGTCCTTTTGGTACTTTTTCATAAAAAAGAATGTCTTTTGGTATGTTTAATGCTCCAAAACTTTTCCAAAGATGTCTGAAACACATCTTTCATGATATGGATGAAGAACTTGTCAAAGGTTTCATGGATGATTTCTCAATTTTTGGAGGATCATTCGATGTCTGTCTCATCAATTTGAAATAAGTTCTTCAACACCGTGAAGAAAAATTCTTGGTGCTGAATTGAAAAAAATGTCACATCATGGTGCACAGAGGAATCATACTCAACCAAAAAATCTCCATTGAAGGAATCAATGTAGATCCAGAAAAGATCAATGTTATCAAATATCTACCTAATACATCAATTTTTAAGGGTATCCGAAGTTTCCTAGGGAATGATGGATTCTAAAAACTCTTCATAAAAGATTTTTCTAAAGTCTCACATCCTTTAACACACTTATTTTAAAAATATATTCCATTCTAATTCAATCAGGAATTCCTAAAAGCTTTGGATACATGAAAAAATAGGATGATGACATCTTCAGTCATCATTCCACCAAATTGGGAAAAAGATTTTGAACTTATGTACGATGCCAACGAACTTGCTGAAGGAGCTGTTATAGGACAACATAAAAAGAACATCTTATGACACATTTATTATGAAATTCACATGTTAAATTAACCTTAGATTAATTATACAACCACAGAGAAGGAGCTCCTAGCTGTCGTGTATGCCTTTGAAAAATTATGTTCTTAACTTGTTCTATCAAAATTTATTGTTTGTATGGATCATTCTTCCCTTCGGTACACGTTTACAAAGAAAGATTCAAAACCAAGGTTGATACACTGGATTCTATTTCTATAATAATTTTACATAATAATCAAAGATACAATGGGAACAAAAAATTTCATTGCAGATCACCTCTCTAGACTACCTCATACCATCATCAAAGATACCATGGCTGGTATTGAGGCATATTTTCCTGATGAGACCCTATATAATATCTAGACCCAGTCTTGGTTCTCTGACATAGCCAATTTTCTTGGAAAAGGATTACTCCCCCATGAGTTATCTTATCAACAATGGAAAAAGTTTCTTTCGGATTCTAAGAACTACTTTTGGGATGAACCTCTACTTTTCAAGCACTGTGCTGACGTTTTAAGAAGTTGCATTCTAGAAGAAGAGGAGGATAATGTAATCAGAATATGTCACAATTAGCCAAATGGTGGACATCACGGTCCTGAGTGCATAATGTTTAAGATCCTACAGAGTCGATTTTTATGGACCTCATTGCATCAAGACAACAGAATATTATGCCTCCATAGTGACAGATGCCAAAGGATAAGAAATATCAGTAAAAGAAATGAAATTTCATAGAATCCCATGCTGGAAGTTAATGTTTTCGATGTCTAGGGAATCAAATTTATGGGAAAATTCCTCATGTCACATGGAAATAAATACATTATAGTTGTAGTAGAATACATTTATAAATGGTTCAAAGTTGAAGAAAAACTCATGACACTTCCAACGTGGTAATAAAATTCCTTCGGAAAAATGTGGTTGCACATTTTAGATTTCCATAACTCCTCCTTAGTGATCGCAAAACAGATTTCACCAATCAACCAGTGAGAAAAATGCTTCACAGATATGGGATCCGCTATGATACTATAACCCCACTTCACCCACAAATGAGTGGGAAAGTCGAACTATCAAATAGGGAGGTAAAGAAGATTCTAGAAAAAATAGTCAATACAAGCACAAATGATTGGAGTCAGAAACAAGACGATGCATTATGGGAGTATATAATGGCTTATAAAACACCCATCGACCCCAACCAATTTTGACTAGTTTATGGAAAACTGGGTCATATTCTGGTGGAGCTAGATCACCGATCATTTTGGGACATAAAAAAACTAAATTTGGAGTTTGGCATGGATGGAGAGAAGTAGTTTATTTAATTAACAACATTGGAAGAATTAAGGAAAGATACATACGAGAAAACACAAATTTACAAGGAAAAAACAAATAAATGGAACAACCGACAGATTGCAAGACACAGCTTTATCCCAGGGAAGAAGGTTCTGGAATCAACTCAAGATTGAAATGTTTCCCAGGAAAGATAAAATCAAGATGGTCTAGTCTTTATGATGTTATCCAAGTTTTTCCGTATGGAGAGAATGAAATTCAATGAGTTGGAGTGCCTCCATTCAATGTGAATGGTCAAAAGTTGAGGATTTTTTATGAACCATTCCATGAGGGCTCTGTCCTCAACCTCACGTTCAACTAAACTCTATGGAAGTCTGGCTGATGATGATAAGTTAGCACTTTATGGGATGCAACCCATAGTTCTTTTTAGTTTTTCTTGAGTCTTGTATTTTTCAAGGTTTCATTGTAGTAATTTGAACAAAATTTCATTCAATCCATAAAAATGGTTGTCATTATTCCTTCTTTTTACACCTTCCCATTTTTCAGCTGCTCAAATGTTTAAACCTGTGGATTAACATTTTTTCTATAGTGCATTATTTTTCTGCTGACATATTTTGTAGGTGCACCAATACTACAATGTTAAGACAGCTCAAACACCCCCATGGAATACAACTTAATCTCAGGGAGCTCTCAATTCCCTGTTTTAAAAATTTTGTCATCACTGCCATGTCTCCCACCCATTATTTCAAAGATATTGGGGAATCTATATTTTTTATGTGTGTGTGTCGGGGGTGTCTTTCTAAAATTTTCACTAAGTTACACTTTATTTTTGTTTGTTCTCACTATTCTAGGATACATGTTTAAAATTAATAATAAAGCTGCAAATTTGAAAAATATTATGCCCATGTAAATTATGGATTAGGTTAAAAAGAAAAATATAAAGAACCATGTTTCACCCCTGCGTAAAATTTTAGAATGATTTACGAGTTTAGAAGTTTAATTATAATTAATAATCTTTGAAATCATGATTAATTAACTCACTAATAAGGATTTATTCCGTTTATAATTTCTAGTGTTTATTTTATTCTCATTAACCGAGAGAATTCTAAGCCTTCAGTCTCATTTTTTTTTCTGATCATATTTCTTGAGAGATACTTAGGACATGGGAACCTGTGAGAAATTGCATTGAGATCTTATCAAAATGATGACTGAACAAGTGTAATTTTAAAAATATTGAGGCAATCGTTGATATCCATTTTACCTAAGACCCACCTGACATCTATCCTTCATTTATCCCATAGTTTCCATGAATGACCTATTAGAAGAAAAGCTATTGCCAGCCTATTTCCCTTCCTACCTCACACTTTGTACAATGCTTAATGATTATTTTTGAAAAAGTGCATGGGAGGAATTCAGAAAACATGTGATTCATTCACTTTTAGATATGTACGGTGCACTCACCTGACTACCAGATTGTGATTCATATGCCTTTTTGTTGTATCTCATTCGTATTCTATTCCTTTGTAAAATTTAAATGAAAAGAAAAAATTAGTATGGGTTGTGTACTAGGAGGTTCATAAATCACCATTTTCTAGAATGATGAATCCCTAGAAGGATAATATGTGGTTAGGTGATGGATGTGAGATCTATCATAGGCATAACTTTCTAAATATAAAAATGCAATAGAAAAAGAAAAGAATAGAATCATTTATTGATCTATTTTCTTGCTATGCATATGGATCCAACCTAAGATGATGGAGTATAGACCTGACTTGATAGATAGAGGAATGTTTTCACACATATCTTGTTATATCTTCATTGTACTTTAGAGATTAGCCTCCTTTTGAGCCTGATTTTCACATTTTACCTACCTACCTACAACCTTAGAGTCATCAGAACCTTGTTTCTAAAAGCCCTCAAGAATATTTTTATACTTGTCTTTACATAGTTGATATGATAGAAAAAATGCAAGCCTATGGTTAGGAATATGAACTCAAGGTACAAGCATACCTTACTTACATTTTACCCAGATTGATGAGAGAAAATCATGGTGAGGTAAATTACAACTAGGTATATAGCTTAAGGAACTATTAAAACATTATGATGAAAATAATAGGGTTTGTTTTGAAAATATAAACTATGAAGAATGGATAATTTACTAGGTAAGATTAAAATTGGGACTTGACAGCTTTTCTTCTTAAACATAATTTAATTTCTTGGACATAAGACACATTTCTTGTTTTGCAAATTAATTTTACTTTTTAAATCTTTTTTGAGATATTTTGATTGAGGAAAAGCAATGATTAAAGTGTAGGGGGATTTGATAAGCCTAATTTTTATATATATTTTCTAT
This sequence comes from Viscum album, assembly GCA_963277665.1. Classification (NCBI taxonomy): domain Eukaryota; kingdom Viridiplantae; phylum Streptophyta; class Magnoliopsida; order Santalales; family Viscaceae; genus Viscum; species Viscum album. Next base: position 1,585,805,123 of record OY728129.1, read on the forward strand.
CAATTTTCCATTTTTTTCATTCATATAGTGGATAATACACATGATAGATGTCCAATTTTGTTGGAAATAGGGCTTTACAAGGTTTGAAATTAGAATGGCAGAAAAGTTGAAAAAAAGGCCAAGTACACGTCGTGATGGAAAAGTTCGCGTCGTGTACTTGATGATCACAGTCTACATCAATTTGTGAAGCCATGCGGTGACCGACCATAGAGACTGAAGAATTATTTAGTTCACGTCGTGAGTCCCTCTTACAGGTCATGACACCAGTGAAACCAAACACTGATAATGCCATGAGGATTCAATGCAAAAAGCCTGCTGACCATGCGGTACACATAACGAACTACCTATGCACTGCATGACCATGGTAAAAATTCATTAATACATAGAATATATTCATGCCATGCTTGAGATCCTTGTCCAAATAATGTGGATCAATGGTTCTTGACGTGACTATCAAGTACACATTGTGTCCATTTTTTCCTATATAAGGAACATCCCAGAAACACATTTAAGAGGAAGGCTTTAATCAACTCTCTCTCTCTCTCTTTTAGACTCCATTCAGAATTCATTTATATTTTCTTTCTCTAAACACCTTAGTTATTTGTAATTCTTTTATATTTGCAATCAAAGAGTTGTGGATTCATTTTTTTGAACACCTTAAATGCCCATGCCATTTCAATTCCATTTCATTCCTTTCATATAAGGTTTTATTTAAATATTCTTGCATGTTCATCTCATACCATTACTCCTTCAATTCCATTATCATTTTTATCACGATTTCTTCCATCCCTTTTATTTCTTTAATTACCATCATGAGTAGCTAAACGCGTTGGGGGTATGAATCAAGTTTCGATGTATCTACTCATTTAATTACACCCCTAGTTGTAAAGTTGGAAAACCAAAATGGATTAGTAATTAGGATATAAACCAACTGTCAAACCCCATTTCTATGACTGTACCTTGACCATCGGGTAGTCAAGAAAATGACACTATCCAAATTGAATTAAACCATCACTATGACCATTAACTTAGGGATATTTCTGCAATAGAAGATAAATGTAATACATCTAAGACTGTATCTAGCCTCTTGAACATTGAATACCTACATCCTAGGTAGTATTAGAAGACTATACTGAGGTTCAGTAGTGACTACCGCTTGCTTCAAAGACTAAGATTATTAGACATTGCCAATATTAAAACTAGGATCACCTTTATCTAGATACTCATACTTGAAACCGAACCCTCTTTAATCACTTGAAGTCAAACCCAAAATTATTTAGACGCTGCCCAAAATTTAGTCAAGCTAGTAAGGAATCCTAAAAAGGATTCAAGATCAGATTTTTTCCCCAAAAGAACAACACCCTCCTCATGGGATCGACCACAGACTTCTACTATACTAGACCCTAGTGGTTGACAATGTTTGGGACACATATTAATTTCTAATTTGACTCAGGTCTTGAGGAATTAACGATGCCTTTGTGTGGAAAATTAAAAAATGAAAAAAATATTATTTAGTAGAAATCATGAGAAGGTAATTGACTATTTTATTTTTTAGATATTAATGTAGTAAGAAAAATGGGTACTCAGGAAAGTGGTTTCTATCATTACTTCATAACATTCACTGAAAGCTTTAGTTGATATTCCTATGTGTTTTTAATGAGGAAATATTTTAAATAGTATTATTCAAAAATTATAGGAAAAAGGTAAAAAATTAGATGTATAAAAGTATTATTATTAGATTATCAGATTGAGGTGGTGAATACTTTAGCATAGACTTTAAAGATAATTAGAGAGACCACATAACTGTTTCATAGGTCACTCAATCTAGAACACTAGATTGGAATTGTGTATTTGGGATGAGGAATCATACCATATTAGATATGTTTTGATCAAGGATGAGTCAGTGTGACCTTACCATTTCACTTTTGTGATATGATATGGAATCTATTGTATTCATATTAAACCACATTCCATTTAAAGTGGTTTTAACCACACAATATATGTTATAGGATTAGAAACATCCAATTTTTCATTTTATAAAGATTTAGGGATATAAAAAATGTTTAAAACATTTTTATTTTGAAATTTTTCCCTTAAATTAATGAAATGATTATTTTTTGGTTATACAAATGAAACTTTAGGATATTAGTATGATCCAAAAAATTTATTTTAAAATAATACAGTTCATGATATCTTTCTAACATGCAACACTATAATTTAAGTGAATTATGATATACTATAAAAATATTAGTATTTAGACGTGACTATTATAACCTAGCCAATGAAATTGTAGGTAAGAATATGAGTAAACATATTATAAAATATAATGATAATTTTCTTACTCAAGACATATATATTAATTAATTATTAGGATATAATGAGTCAATTTTTCTAGAAATAATTTTATGCTTCAATTTTTTTTCAAAACACATTTTCATTACATTATGTGCATGGATGTTATATTTAATTTATTAAAATTTTATAAATTTAATTTTATTAAAATGATATAATTTTTGAATTCATCATATAAAAATTATATTTGGGAGAATTTTTGGGAATTTTATGAATAATTTAATTTTTGGGTTAATAATAAAAATACAGATTTTGTTAAGAAAATAGTTTTTTATTTTCTTGTATTTTCATAGACATATTTTGATTTTGATTATTTTTAAAATTTATATAGTTTATTGTTTTAAAAAATAATTAAATTTATACCTTTTTTATTAATTTTATACTCGATCTTGGTATAAAAATACTTTTAGTATAAAAAGGCAGTTTTCTGAAAAATTGTTTTTTGTTGTCAATTATATTTTTATATAAAATTAATTTATAAAACTTTAAGAAAATGAATATTAAAATATTTATTTCATATTTTTAATAATCATGTTCAAATTTATCAGTGATATGAATTTCATTTTATTTATTATGAATAGTATCTTTTGTAAAATATTAATACAAGAGTAAAAAGTTTAAAATGAGTATATTATGGTTATAAATTTTTTTAAAACGGATTTGAAATATAAATAAATATAGGCTTTACACTATTATATGATTTTATTTCATCAATAATAATTTAATTTTTCAATTTATAGTTAGTAGGATCCTTTTTTATTTGATAATGACTTATATAATGTTTGATGTAAATAAAAATACAAAATGTCACCCTCTTGATTTTAAATTTCTCTTATATGTTCATAAAGGGATAAAACTATGACATGAATTAATATTAAAGGAAAATTTAATAAAAATTATACTATTATAACAACTTTAATTAATTTATAATTTTAATGATTATATAATTACCTAAAATGTTTATGAAGAAATTCCACAATGCTTATCTGTGGAGTGAAAAAATGAAAGTAAATAATTAAAAAAACATTAAAGGTAATGTATTTGGTTTTAATTATATTTATAAAATAATTTTATTATTAATAATAATGTATTTTTTTTGGTTTAAATGTATTTTTTTCTAATTCCATTTTATCTTTATATATTTAATATTAAATTATGGGAAACATTCTTAAAATGACATTAATAGTATTATATGTAAAACCTATTTTATTAAGTTATTTTAAAATCTAAATTATAATCAATGAGGAAAATAACAATTATAATTAGTTGAAAACATCATATATTTTCTATTTATGATCCAATTGGGACCATATAAATAAAAATATGACCCTTTTAGATTCAAAAAGTAATTACTATAGTTAAGGTTAAAATTGGTTAAAAAGGGGTTAAACCAAAAGATAAGAATTAAAATGTCTATTAAAATAATTCAAAATTTATTTTTTTGAATGGATTTAAACAATATAATATTCTGTAACCTAAATTATTTTCACATGGTTTCACTTTTATAAGAAGATTAATTTATAATAGTCAAATAATTTTATTAATTCTTTATGTGTCCTTATTTTCACTTATAAAAGATATTCCCTTGCCACTCTTATTTACACCACCTTTATCCATAAATATTAACCAAAACCTAACCAATTATATAATAAAAATCCATATACATTAATTATAGGTGTTTTTTAATATTAAAATACCATTCCAAGGGTCCTTAAGACGGGATATAACGGAGGTATAACAAAGAAGTGGTAACCGTCTTTACTAACTCTTTCAAATTTATCTATTCTTATAATTACACTTAATTTATTATAATAATAGTAAAATAAATAAATAATTATCTTACACACTAATATGTTATTATGATTATGTTAAAACCATTTTTGATCTCTTTTCCATCCTATATAATGCAATAACATCACTCATGCATACACATGACTTACCATCTCTACATAGTGGTGTATTTTTTTTTTCATAATAATTTTAATAAGATGATTATAAGTGTGGAACTAATGAACATATAAGATATTTATTAAATAAATATGGATATTTAAATATAATATATCACTTACCTTCTTACCCTTCTACCCATTAAAAATGTCCACATTGATTATCCATATGTGTGGACTATCATCTCCATCAAGCGATGTGATTCATTTTCATATCACTTGTTTATGGATGAATATAAATAAATATATATATACATATTAAATTAACATATATTACATTTATATAAGGATTAAAATTTTTGATATTATGGGACCATGAGAATGTTTAAAGTACCAGAACTAACCAATAAAAACTTACATGAAAAACAATAAAGTTAAAACATAGAAACGATGATGTTGGTAATGAATTTTTAATAAAAGAGTATTGAAATGTCGAAATTTCCTATGATTTAGATGGCCGCTGAGTGGCATCTTCCCAAGATCCCGTGGCAGCTAGGGATCTATCTCTTCTCCTTTTCCCCTTCCCCCTCTGGTCTGGAACGGCTCAGCTCCTTCGGGCCTCTGCTTAGTGTGGCGTCTTCTTGCGTGGCACGTCTCGGTTATAAGGTTCGATTCTATGGTTTCTGTTCCTAGTGGAGTCAGATCTAAGGTGTTATAGAAAGCGGTTTGGCGTGCTCGTGACTTCCAATGATGACATCTGTTCAACGATGTCTCTGTGGTGCTTCGATGTTCGTCTCAGTGACCCTTCTGTTGGTGACATATGAGTTCAGATCTGTCGGGTCAGTTCCTCCAGGGCCTAATGTGTTCTGTCTCGGTTATTCCACCACATCCTGATATCGCCCCAAGTGGTTGTAGCAGGTTTCCATGGGTAGCGACATCGTTCTTCAGTTCCAGAGGGGGTAGGATTTTGAATCTTGATGATGTGTGTTTTCTGCAGGGTTTATGCTTGATGGCTTCTAGATGTAATTTTGGTTTTTGGTTTGGGTTTGGATCTGGAATTATGGTTTGTATTTGGACTGTTTCGGCGTTGCGGTGGTGGCATGTTACAACAATGGTGGAGCGTGAAGGATTGTTGTATGGTTTTGTGAATTTTCTGCAGTTTTAAGGGAGGAGTTGCATTTGAGTAGCTGTTGGTTGTTTGTATTGAATTAGTGGAATGGTTTCTTGGAATTGTGAATACTTGCAGCCCTGTGGTTCAAAGTCTGAGAGTCTCTACATCTATTACCCAAGGGGTTGCTCCAGATGAGGTTTAGAGCAGAGGGTTTTCTATAGATCTTCCCTTCGGAATTAGATGTTTGATAGGGTATGGTTTTTCCATCGGTTCCAGGCCCATGCATTCTTGCACAGGACAGTTTGCCAATAGTGAGGTGTAGAAGGAAATTGATATCATTATTTTTATGTTAGGTAGGGTATCTTCTATGTTGTCTTGATGTTTTTTACCTTTAACTTTTGTACCATGGTGGTTTGGTTGTTTTATGTCGTTATGTCTTGTATGGTTTCTCACTTTTTCCACAAAAGTGTTTGAATAATAAAAATTTAATTTTCAGTCAGTCTATATTTAAATGTTATAGGTGAATAATCTATGATATTTTAAGTATGAATATTGTCATTTTTTATAATTATATCAAATCAAAAAAATTTATACACGAGTATAAAACAACATACAGAGAAAGTAAAACCTAAGGTAAGGGGGTTTCCGATCTCACTTTTCTTTCTATGAGAAATATTCCATATCCACAACTTTATTAATTCATATAGTAGATATTCTTCCCATGAATGTATTTTTTCAATCTTATCTCAAAAATTATGGTGATTTAAAAATCCATCTATGGTTTTCTCTTTCATGGGGTTTTAATTTATAGAATACAAAAGGTGTCCATGATTTATGTTTTAATCTTATTTTTTAGGATGATTTATAATGAAATTTACATTAATGAAATTATATATACCTTATATGATAATCCTGTTTATTCTTCTTTAATATACTTTAGTTATTTCTATATTTTTGAAGTTTTTGTACCATTTTCCTCTCTTTGGTACACAAAATGGTTCAGAAAAAAGTTTTTTTTTAAAAAACACATTATTATTTATCTTCTTTTGGTTAGTAAAACTTTTTATTACATATATATGTTTTCATAATAATGTTGAAAATGTTTTTAATAATTCATTAGTTATTATTTAATTTAATTTGTAACCATGTTTTATTTTTTACAAAATGGTTTAAAAATAAATTGTTTGTCATTTTCTAAAAAGGTATTTTTTATCGAAGGTGTGAACAAATATTTGTTTTAATGACTACAACTTGAATTGAATTTCCCACCAAGATGAATGATAAATTATTTTAATAATCCATTAAATTTTTTCATGGATCTTTTAAGATAAAATGTTTTCTTAATATTAGTTATTTTCATTATATTTTAAAAAAATTAGTTCAAAAGGAATATGGTAGTTTCCTTTGTAACATTTACAATGATCTCCTAAATTTATTTTCATCTTCGAAAACACCCATTTTTGTTATTGGGGATATGATCCAATGACACCATATTTATCATTTCATTGTATAGTATATGATGATATGTTTATGTTTCATATTGTTGATTCAATATGGATAATAATTGATTTATATTTCATTTTGAGAATGAATTTTATTGATCATTAAAAATATATGGAACACATATAATGTGCAAGTTACAGGTGGAGCCTAATTACCCTCTAATTGCATTGAAAGGTATCATGAGAAAAATTATATTTCCTTCTTATAAGGGTATTTGGTTTACACCTATCTATTTATTAATAATGTTTTCTTGGTTTAGTGTCCTTGACAGTAAGATTCATGATATATTGGGTGAGAATCCGTTATTAGGATGTCAATAATTATGAACTTTATTGATTAAGAATTAATTTTTTATTATCCATGTGTTTTATATATAGATATTAAACATTGATTCTCGTTAATATCATGTTTTTAATTGAATATCATGTTTTTTATTATCTATTATAATATATTGATTATGAATAATTTATTAATGAAAGTTTCTTCTCTATACAACCCCTAAAGAGAATATAATATCACCATTTGTTTGTTATCATTTACCTAGGACATGAAAAATACAATATGAATGATATCAAGGATGTTATAATGTTTATTTTTCATTTATATATATGTATAATGTAATATAAAAATCATATATGTTTCTTGTTATTCAAGACTACTAAACTGATTGATCCTTGGTGACAATATGACTTATAATTTATATCAATTAAATAATGTAGATAACAACTATGGGTTACTGGAGTTAGTTCTCAATAGTTGGTATTGGATAAATATTAGCATAAACTATGCGAACTTAGTTTTGGAAAACATGGATTAGAGAACATAACCCTATAATAGATCGTGAGAATAAGTCTAAGTATATAAAAGAATCCTATGTTATGGTAATGAATGGACTATGGTAATAAAAGGACAATGGTTTTCTAAAAAATACATCCATATCTAGATACTATAAAGTGGATGCATTAGGGTAACATATGCACTTAGGGGGAATAACTTTTAAAGGGGAAGATTTAGTAATAACTTCGATGTTACCACTGCATGATGAGTGGAACTAAGAATACATAAATGGAAATACACTCATATGGGATATGTTTGGGTCAATTCACATTTTATTTATGAAAAATTGCGATGGATTTGAATAGACAATGACCATGGATAACCTAGGTCAAGCCTAAGGTTTCATATATTGAAATGAATTTATTGGGATTTGGACATCCTAAAAATTATTTTTTAATTAATATTATTTTTTTACAATGAATATTTTTTCTGACAATATAATTTATAGTTTTAGTAAATTGTCTGAATTTGGAGGAATCGAGTTAAAAATGATTGTGATAGACAATGAAATGACTGTCCTCCTAGGAAACCGAATGTTATAAAAGCTATAAGAATAAAACATATGACAATTCCAAATCATGTATCATGATATATTATTAACAACATAAATATAAGTGAGTTCCCTAACATGTAAAACAAGAGGAAAATGGAATTTTACAGAAGTTTATGTGATAATGATCCTAGAACAAAAAAATTTAATTTCCTTCATGTTAATAATGTGTGGAGAAGCTTTCGGGAGAATGTATCAAAATAAAGGGAATTTATTTTCTAATTAGAAATAAAGGGAATGAAGTAATTATTTTCCAATGAATTTTATTTATTATGTATGGGGGACTTGGAAATTATCCTATTCAATCCCATAATCCAAAGGATAAATTCTAAAACCAGAAAATACCTATATCATTAAAATAATTGGAGTGGAAATATGGAAGTGTTTATGTAGTGGGATTCAATAACTATTTTTTAAAAGTGTTATATTATTTGTATTACACTTATAAGGATCATGAAATATCAATTAGGTATTTGACATGAGTTTTTTAAGGATTTATGGGTATTTATTGAATTGTGCCAATAAATTATAAAATTTATTTATGATGATATTTATTTCATTTTTTATTTATAAAATATATTATATGGTATGTGATTTTATTTTAATAATAAGGATAAAGTTAATTTTTTGAATAATATATATATTTATTATGGTTTTATAGTGATTTTGGTTATTATAATGTTTCAAGAGAATATAAGATCATGGTATTCACAGGTTTGTTATATGATATTATGTGCTAATTTATTTTTTATTGGGATAAATATTAATTTTGACCTTAGAAACAAAAGTGGTCAAATATTTCATGTGTTTGTGTTTTGAACTTGGTCACATATATTTTAGGGGAGACATAAGGTTAATTATTTATAAAATGGATTATGTTTTATTCATAATGGATAACTTGTGATAAACATTTTGGTTTTGATAAATATTTTGGGATAAGAAAAAATACTTTTCATTATTTTATGGATCTTATGGTCTGTTAAAAGTTAAATTTAGTTCTTTATGCATGAGAAATTCTTGTTGAACATTCATTTATTGTATTAAGAGATGAAGTGAAAAATGATCGAAGAAAAAAAATGATGAAACTATAATTATGAGATGGAATGAAATCATGTATGCATATTTTTTTTATTTATCTATCTTGATAGTAAAAAAATCCCTCATCTTTTGGAAAATTATCATTAAATAAAAATATTTTCATTTTACATTCATTTCTGATGAATTGATAATCTTTTCACCCCTCATTGACTTTATGTTCATTAACATTCTCAATACCATGTTATCTTTACACACTATTAGTGATTGAATATTATTTGTATTCTATATTTCAATATTTTAAATTCCTTATAACTATCATCGTATTTGGGACCCCAATTATATGTCATTTCTGGTAAACATTAAGTTTCCCATTTCCCCTTTTTAATGGAAGTTTTATTACCCCTTTTACTGATGTGGGTTTTTAAAACAACTAATTTCCAATTATTTAACATTTTATGATGAATATAATTTTATAGGAATCAATTTATTTAATGTGGGAGAATTCAACACCCTAAAAACATAGTTTAAAATAATATTATTCTCGAAAATGGTTTTTATTACATTTCTTCCATCTACATTATAATAATTTTTTAGAACTATTAGAAATTTAATTTTATAAAAATGATATCATTTTTGAAATAAAAATATCAATAATACATTAGGGTTAATTTTTCTATTTTTTTAAAAAAACCATTATTCTTTTGTGAATAGTGAAAATAACAATTTTTTTAATGAAAAATGTACTTAATTTTATAGTATTTTAAAATAATCATTTTTATTTGTATTGGTTTTATAACTTAATTATTTTATTTGTGTTAAAAATAATTAAATTTATAGCTTTGTTTCAATATTATAATTTATATTTTTATATAAATACATTTAACAACAAAAAGGTATTTTTTTGAAAAACTATTTTCAAATGTATTTTGAGTTTTCATATTAAAATAATTTAAATGATTTATAGATATTTAATATTAAAAAATGGATTTAATATTTTTAATTATCATGTTAAAATTTATTAATGATGCTAATTTCACATTTTGTTTTTACAAATAGTAACTTTTGTAAAACATTTACTACCTCTTAAAAAGAATGAAATAGGTAAATTAATGTTAATGCTAATGTGAAAAGGCCATGAAATATATACAAAAAATTCCATCTCACTATTATATGAGATTATTTATTCCATACATATCTACATTTAAAATTTATGGAAAATTGGATATGTTTGTCTCTAATAATTACCTATATAATATTTTAAGTAAAGAAAAATAAACAATACTGCTTTCTGGCTTATATATTTCTCTTATATGTTCACATAGGGATAAAAATAAGTTGTGAACGAATGATAAAGTTTTTTTTGGAAAAAACTAAATTATTATCATGATGGTAATTTATTTATATATTTTTTTGATTATATAATTACCTTAAACATTGATACAACACTGACACAATGATTATACTAGCAGTAGAACATTCCACATAAAGAATTTAAAAAATAAGAAAAAGTAAATTAATTGGGTTGAATATTTATTAAAGAAATTATTGTTATTAATAATGTATAATTTATTCTTAAATTTATTGTATTCTAATTACATTAATGTATATATGACTTTAATGTCAAATATGGTGGATAGTTATTAAAATGAATTTAATAGTATTTTATTTTAAATAATAATAGCTTAAATTACTTGATAATTATAAAAATATTGAAAGAGGAAAATAAGGTTAACAATTGGTCTAAAATTTCCTCTCTTTTACATTTATTTTAAAACTTGTACTATATAAGTATAATTGTAACCCTTTAAGATTGAAAAAGTTGTATTATAGTTATGGTTATAATTGGTTAACAAAGGGATTAGAACAAAATAAAAGGTTCAAAATACCAAATAAACCTATAAAAAGTTTATTGTTTTAAGAGATTTAAACTTATATTAAATATTATATTGTAAATTCTTACCACATGGTTTCAATTTTACATGAATACAATTTTATCATATTTAAATCTTTTTATTAATTCCATGAGGGTATTGTCCTCCACTTATAAAAATATTTCCCACCCCTATCTTCTTTAAACCACCATGATCCACCTATATCAATGAAAACCTACCAAATTATCTTATAAATGTCCCTAACCAGGAATTATAGGTTTTTGTATTCTTGAAATACCATTACATGGTTCCTTATAATGGGATCTAAAGGGGGGATACTAAAGAAGAGGTAATTATCTTTATCAACTATTTTAAATTTATTTCATCTTATAAATCATTCAAATTTATTTTAATAGTACTAAAATAAATAATAAAGTATTATAAATATAAATATATGTTTTTATGATTGTTATATAGTCATTTTACAAGTCTTTACTATCCAATGAAATGGGAAAACATTTCTTAGGCATACGCATAGATTATTATCTCTATATAGGAATGTAATTTGTTTTTCATCACCATTTTACATGGATGGTTATGAAAATGAAACTAATGAATATATAATATATTGAAAAAATAATTATTTTTCTTTAAATAAAATATTTCATTTACTTTCATAGACTTCACCAATTAAAAATGGACATGTTTCTCTTACGTACGTGTGGACTACAATCTCAACGAAGCGATGTGATTAATTTTTCATTACCACATTTCATTGATAATTATTAATATATATATATATATATAATAAATATATAATATAATTATATAATTATTTACATTATTTATATTATATGACCATGATTAAGATGCAAGGGATAAAACTACCTAGTCAAAACATACATGAAAAATGAAACGATTAACACTAATAAACAAGGATTTTAATGAATAATTATTAATAAATGAAAGTGAAAATGTTATATGTAGATCATATATCATATTATAAGTAAGTATATGGTTTTTTTTTTTGTAGAATTATAATAAATTTATATTCATTGTGTAGGGGTATTAAATAACATACAAAGAAACTCAGACTGGAAGTAAAGGTTTTCTCATGTTACTTTTATTTTAGTGAGATATATTCCATATTCACCTCATTCTTCTTTTCCGTTGTCTATATACTTCACATGAATTTATTTTTTATTCTTGTTTTAAGAATTATTAGGTTTTAAAAATCCATATAATGTTCTCTCTTTCAAGAGGTTTTGATTAAGATATTTCCAATGCGGCAAGGGATTTATGTTTTAATCCCATTTTTAGTATTGTTTATGATTTAATTTCCATTAAAGAAATTATATGACCCTTATCTGATAAATAAATTAATTTTTTTATACTAAGGTTATTTAGAGGTTTTTTTGTTTTATTTCCATTTTCCACTCCCTGGTAAAAAATATTGTTTATAAATTCTTTTTATGAAAAGAGGGAATCATTTATCCTATTTCAATTGGAAATAAAATTTATTCCATTTCCATGTTTTCTAAAATGTTTTTGAGATTATTTTGGAATATTATTAAATTCTTTTTTAAACTCATATAAACCCATGTTTTATTTTTTATTAAAAAGTATTAATAAGTTTATACGTTTTTTCTAAATAATTTACCTTTTTCTGAATGTGCAGACAAAATCATTGTTTTAATGGTGATAAAATTAATGGAATTTCCCACCATCAGGCATGATGAATGATTTGAAGATTCATTTAGAGGTTTCCATGTTTCTTTTTAAAGAAAAATATTCTAAATATTCTAGTTGATTAGATGTTTAATAATTTATTTCAAAATAGAAATTTCCAATTATATTTTATAAGAATTTTCATATATGCAACACCCATTGATGTTACTGAGGATGTGAGCAAATAACACCATATTTAGTATTTTTTTATGTGGTTAATGATGATGAATTATTGATGTTATGTATTCTTGATTCAATGATGATAATTATTTATTTATACGACATTTTCAGAACGAGTTTTACTAGTCATTCAAAATATGAGGAATTCACAGGGCATTCCAGTGACATGTGTGGATTAGTTATGGATTACCCCTTGGTACACCTACAGGTCTCATGAGAAAAAAAGTGGAAACATTATATGGGTATTTGATTACACCTAACCATGTATTAATATTGATGCCTTGGTTGAGAGGATTTAATTGTAGGATTCACGATATATTAGTTGAGTGTCCTTGATAATGATGTTCAAAATTATGATTTTTTTAAGAATTTAGTTTTCATTGTACATGTGTTTTCTATGTATTTATTATACATGGATATTTATTGAACTCATGTTGTTTATTGAATGGAATGGGTTTTGATTATCCACTATATTATGTTGATTATTCCTTAATTACTCATGATAGATTGCTTAAGAAACCAACACGAGGTGGTAATATTGCTCTCAAGCTTGATGTCAGAAAGGCGTTTGATACTATGAATTGGGGTTTTATTTGCAAAGTTCTTCTTATGTTTGGGTTTAATGAAGTTTTAATTTCTTGGATCAAGTCCATATTTTTCTCTGCTCAGATTTCAATTCATATTAATGGATCCCCTCGTGGTTTCTTTGATTCCTCTAGAGGGGTTAGACATGGTGATCCCCTTTCTGTAATTATTTTCTCTATAGCAGAGGATTATTTGAGTAGACTACTTTCTATCATGGCTGGGAATGGGAAGATGAAGTCTATTAATGCTGGCAGAGGTATCATTGCTCCCACTCACCTTTTATATGCAGATGATATCATCATATTCACTTTGGGTGATAAGAGAAATATAAAAAATATCAAAAGAGCTCTTTTACACTATGCTTCTATCTCTGGTCAAGATATCAGCTGGGAGAAATCTTCTGTTTACTTTGGTAAGAACATAAGTGAGCAAAGGAAAAATTTTATTGTCAATGAGCCTAATGTTAAGGAAGGATCTCTTCCCTTCAATTATCTGGGAGTTGCCTTGTTTTTTGGGAAGCCGAAAACTTGTTATTTCACTGAGATTGTTAGTAAGATTAGAAAGAGTCTCTCTACCTGGAAAGGAAAGTCCCTCTCCATGGATGTAAGGGTTTTTTAGTGAAATCATTCATTATCTCCAAGATGGTATACTCTTTTATGTTTTACAAATGGCCTATTTCTCTTATAAAAAGTGTCAATACTTCCCTTAGGAACTTTATTTAGAGTGGAAGTATCTTCAAAAAAAAGCTGGCCACAGTTCCTTGGTCAGAGTGCTGCAAGCCATATGATGCTGGGGGTTTAGGTATAAATAATCTGGTGCTCTTTAATGATTCATTGCAGGATTCATTCCTGTGGAGGCTTTTTAACAGCAGTTCTGAGAGTTCACACTTTCTTTGGGGAAAATTCGTTAACAGGCTAAAGATGGGGTATTTTAATCATATTGATTCCTCTGCCTGGCCTGCTTTCAAATACATATTTTCCTCAATTGATGCTCATTCTAAATGGTTAGTCTCTAAGGACTCATCTCTTAATTTCTGGAAAGCTAAATGGAATGATGATACCCTTATAGAGTTGGTGATGGATGATACGAACATTGATCTAGATATTACCATCAAGGACCAACTTCAAGACTTGGAAGGAATTCCAATCAACATTATAAACATCGTCAACAATTATTTTTTCCCAAACAAGAAGGATTTTTGGGCTTGGGAGCCCGCGGATAATGGAATTCTCACTTAAAAGGATTTTTATGAGTTCTCCTTTAACCCCAACTTTGACAATAAATGGATGATGAACTTGCATAAAAATTTTATTAGACCATCTCGCTCCAATTTGGTTTGGAGAATTTCTCATTGCAAGACTCCAACTGATTATTATCTTCAACATTGAGGTATATCATTATGTTCTTCTTGTGTTTTCTGTCACCAACACAGAGAGGATGCTGATCATTTATTCGTCTATTGCACAACTACAGAATCAATATTGAAGGCTTTAGCAGATATCTTTGAGATATCTCTTCCTAGGACGTCCTCTATTGTGGACTTTATTCAAATATGGAACTATCTTGGTCTCTCCTCACAACTGCTGGATTTATTTCAAGTTGATGCTTCTGAATTGTTGCATTTTTTATGGTTCTCTAGGAATCAAATTCTCCATGAGAATAAATCCTTCTCGGTAACCTCTTCTCTCTCACGCGTACTTGCTGAGATACGTGTGGATGGCCTGCCTAAGAAGAATTATTTTGCCAATTCCATTCATGATTTCCCTGTTCTTGACCGAATTGGTATCAAAGGAAATTTTAAACCTCCAGTAGGAACTTTTGATGTTCTATGGAAACAGCCTTTTGTTGGTTGGTTGAAAGTTAATTCGGATGGTTCATCGAAAGGGAATCCTGGTCCTTCTAGATATGGTGTCGTGTTCAGATATCATAACGGAATGGTGGTGGGCTGCTTTCATGGTTCTTGTGGTATGTTTCTTCAATTGAATCTGAGATGATGGGAATCATCATTGCAGTGGAGTAGACCAAAAAATATGGCTAGAATAATATCTGGCTAGAGAGTGATTCGACTAAGATTGTCTCTGCTATTAGGGATGGTTCATGTCACCTTTCTTGGAAGCTTCAAAATCGATGGATTAATTGTTTAGATTACCTTTTCTCTATGAATAATATTATTACTCATGTCTACAGGGAAGCTAATTCTGTTGCAGATGGATTGGATAACAACGGAGCTGAAGGTGATGTCTTCATTTGGTATAACAAACTTCCTGATGTTTTTTCACCCCTCTTGAAAAGGGATTTGGACAGATCTCCTATTTTTAGGATAATTTCTTGATTTGGTGCTTTTCGAAATGCGGTGTAGCAGCATTCTCAAGCTATGCACAGTACGGTTTGGTCTTTAGCTTGAGTTCCTTAATACTGAATTTCAGACTAGGGAATTTATATTCTTTTATACCTCATAATTGATCCTTCATTATCTGGCTAGTGATGTTCTATTATCTATATTTTTCTTCGGATTTCTTTCTAATTCATTTGTATATTTATCTGGTTTTCTTTTGAGGACCCTAGTGAGGAATGCATGGATGGTTAGTCCATGATGAGCTTACCCTCAGGAGCAGCAAAGGTGCTGCTTGATGGTTCAGTTTTGAGGATACTGTTTCAGAATTAAAGGAGTCGGCTAGGCTATTTCTGGTGCTGGAGATGGATGAATAGTTCAACACAAGAGAAGAAAAGACATCATTTTGAACTCCATCCCTACTTGAGTAGGATAACTGCACACCGGGCTTCCAGCTGGACAACAATGCCTGGACTCAGGCGGTAATCCCTCAATCAGAATGTGGCGCTTGAATGGGTTAAGGACCCTGGTTCTGGTTATCTTTATTTTTTGTGGTTCTTTGTTGCTCCTCTCTTGTTTTCTTTTTTCATTTAATATAGAGGCATTTTCGCCTCAATCCTTTAAGAAAAAATCATGATAGATTTTGCTGCACGCAACCCCAACAAAGAATATGAGCGAACCCGTAATTTTTTATCATTTTATAGGATATTAATATATTTATTATGAATAATATAAATGATTAAATAATGTTTCTTAAGAAATTTTTTATATTTCAAATTTAATATGGGAATCATTTATACATCAACTTATTCAACACTACTAAACTATTTGATCCTCGGTGATGTGATCCCTTATATCTTATACCAATGTAAAAAATTAGACACTGGATATGGGTTATTGGAGTCACATAACTATAATATTACTTCTATACTCATACTTAACAAAATGTGTTTGTGGCTTGAGATGGTGTTTTTCATGAGAAGGATCACTTGAATAAAGTTTCTAATGAGATGTTTTGTAACGCCCAGACCCCAGTTACCCAGAGTCGGTGCATTATTACATTACATTGGCATGATCAGAAGAAAGATCAAATCTCTAATGACCGATTGGTTTAGTATCCTTGGAAACACTAGATATATTCATAAAGTTTTACATTACATCATAAAGTGAAAAACTACAACAACAACATAGTATCTATATTACACACTCATATCCCCACATACTATCCCTCCAGGTCATTCATAACTTACTTCTTCACATCCTGGAAAAAATAAAACATAGAAAAGGGGTGAGCTCAAATGCCCAGTAAGGATAAAAAAATAGCAGAAACATTCAAAAATAAGCATAAACATTTAAGGCAATGTATAACTAAAACAAAAGCCTTTTAAACTTCAACTTCAACATAGTATTTAAAAAGTAAAATGAAATAATTCCATTTACTTATTCACATGGATATTCTACTAATCGAATAATCACATGCAATATCAATAACCACTTTCATAATGATAGAATGCATAATGCCAGACTATCATAACCACATAGCCATGGCCTCGTGCCAAGACTACAAATAAGATTTTTCCAAGGCCTTGTGCCAAGAAACTAGTTTGTCTCATGAGACCTACTGATGCATCGAGGAGCTATTGCAGGCTCCACCCGTCACATATTATGTCCAATGCATTCCCATATAAAAAGGTTTAAACATAAAATAAACATTCGTATTAAAACTAGCATACGAAATGTCAACACTTTCACCATAAACTATGAATGGTATAAAAATAGAACATCCACAGTCAAACATATCACTAAACATTCAATACAATATAGATGTTTTGTATCATAATAAATCAACTTCTAATAAGCGTAAAATCTATCAAAGGATGTTGACATAGTTGAAATCAAAACTCTTTTAAGAGAAATATCTCTTTCTATTTAAGAGTCATATATTTATAAAATAAAACATTTTCTTTGAAAATATTTTTATAAGATTTTAAGGGATGCTTCGACGATTTTATAACGGAAGAAAATAACCGCACCCGCCGTATAAGTTAAAAAAACATTCTTACCTTAATTCTGTCGAAAAGGTTAAAAAACACCTTTTTTGGAAAACGATGGAAAGATTCGTTTATAAAAATCTTATAAAAAGTAAAAAAAGGGTATAAATGACTTTAACCCATATTATTTTAAATATTAAAAATGTACTGAAATACATTTTTAAGAAACATGGAAGTGGATGATAAAGAGATCCCATTAGATTATTTCGTATAAACAACCTCGGATAATGAGGAGATTGTGAAATAACCCTTACCTTGCACTTTTCCTTGGTTGAGGGTAGGTTAACCTCCTGTATAATGGTGAAATAATTGTTATTAAATTATACAAGAATCATATATATTAATATGATATCATATATGATCTTTTAACAGTGATTTGTTAATATTATCTTAGTATTATTATTGTTTCGGGTGTTAACTTACTCATTTTCTTTTATATGTTTTGTTACGTAAGACATGTTTTTCATGGATAGGTTGTATCTTAATCATATCCAGAATGATATAAAGTCCTTAGATACTATTATTAATCATCAAATGAGAATTATACTTGAATGAATATGATGGAGAATGAATCTCATCACGTTCGTGGAGACGGTAGTCTGTACGTACGCACGAGCGACAATATCATTCTTTTGATATTAAAATAATATATAATTGGATGGAATATCATATATCCAGAATTATTATCATGTTACATTTATTATTTAAATGAATTAAACATCATTATTATACCCATCCAAATAATAATTTATTGAATAACAATTACACCACGACATGGAGACGGTAAGCCGTACGTACGCACGTATGGTGACATGTTATTCAAAGGATGGATATAATGATGAATATGGTTGTGCCATATTTATAATAACATCACAGTATATATATGATACTGGATTTATTATTTTAGAATGGTAGCAACAAAGGAAGAAGAAGTGGAAGAAGAAAGGAACTTGGAAAAGGGTGGTGAAATCATTACCTCTTCTTCAGGTTCTTCCTTTTGATTTGATCAAAAGGACACCTTAGGTTGGCTTTAGGATCAAACTAAGGCCTCTAGGTTGTAGTGAGGGAAGGTTTGAGAGTATTTGGGCAGATTTTGTCCGAACCAAAAGGCTTTGACGGTGTGAAGTAATGAGAAGGGGGAGTGCCCTTTTATAAGAGGGGTGAGGGGCACCTTTGGAAAAGTTAGAAATATTAATTTATAATAAATTAATATTCGGTTTCAAATGGCTAAAAAGTTGATTATTAAAAGGTTAAGGTAGGGATAGGTCAAAATCCATTCATCCAATAGAATTTAGACAGGTTTGGGTTTCTATATTAATTTTATCTTTTAGTTTTAACTCTTAGTTAATTAGTTTGACATTTACCATGTCACTTTGTATTTTTATATTGTATAGTTAATAAACTTACTATATACATCCAACCGACCTCCAAGTGGTCCATTAATGATAAACCTATCATGATATAAGTCTCTTGGCCTAACCTTCGATTTTTAGGAATTTAATATCACATAATAATATAATATTTGTTTTAAAAACTCTTTTATGCCAATTTTGACTCTATTCAATAGTTGATTTTTGTGAAACTAATAACAGAATGATTGCTTAGAAAACTTTTAATTAAAGAATTCCTAACATGTCATATTAACATATAAAATTAGTTTAATTCATAAAAAGTCTCAAATTATATTTATTTGGGTATTTATAATATCATTTATTTTAATTTGTCACTATTATGGTAATTACTGCATCATCATTGTGTCATAAATAAATTAAATTATTTAGAGTCTAAAAATTATAAATAAAATATCATTATGTATGAAATTTTATTATCTTTCTAATTAATATTTAAAATCTAATTTATCTTATGTATAACCCTATATTAAAAATGTTTACGTAAATAAACATTGATTTTAACTCTTTTAACTCTTCTTTGAATTAAATAATAGTAAATGTCCTAATCTAATCCAAGTGGACCTAAATGAAAATATTTTATTACTAAGGTTGTTTTTGGTCGAGATAAACTTGTCCAATAGAATTAGGACATGTGTTAGGGTAATATTAATTTCATTTTTACCCTTAATTACCCTATTTACTTTTAAACGTGGTAAATAAAAGTAAAAAGTTACTATTCACCAAAAATTATTTTCATCTCATTGAACCACATTTTACTTCTTGATATTAACCGTGTGTCCCGGATTTTTGAAATTCCATTCAAAGAAGCGGTAAATTTAAGTTTTATGAAAAATTCAGTTTTTTAACTACCACTTAGTAGTTTCACTATTCATCAAAAATTGAAGTTTTTTAGAACAATGCCAAAATATCACCCTAAGCTATAATTGATATTCCGAATTCAAAAATGATGTAAATTTTACAAAATTCCAAACATATAAGTTTCATTAATTAATTTTATAATTAATTCCCACTATTACAACAAATAGTGTGTTTTTAAGAAACAATATATACCAAAAGATTGACAATTGTTTAGGTCCAATTTCAAAGTGAAATTAATTCAAATGAACACCATTGGATAAAATGGTAAAAAATATTCTAAATATACTTTAAAACCACTCAAATTCATAATTTATCAATATAAATTATTTCGATTAAAAAAGTTGTTTTTAATTAAAATTTAGTACTTTTCACTATTCATCAAAATATTAAAGTTATCCGAAAAGTACCAAAATTTCACCTTAGGCTAAATTCGATATTCCGAATCCAAAAATGAAGTCCATTTTGAAATATAAAATATATATAATTTCAAAAAGTAGGTATTACTATTCATAACGGCTAGTTTGATCGGTTGTGGTGTGTGTTAGAACTCGATGTTGCGTACAACACACGCTATCACATTATTCAAAGAGAAACGTACCGTAGAAGCCTGGGGTGTCACATTTTCCTCTCCTTCAAATAATTTCGTCCTCGAAATTTCTAGAATACTACCGTATGAAAAGACTCGGGTGGTTCTTTATCATAAGTTCCTCGGGTTCCCACGTTGCCTCTTCCATCTTATGGTTTCTCCAAAAAACTTTTACCAAACGTGTCTTCCGTTTTCTCAGTACTTGTTCTCTCGTATAAAGAATCCTGATGGGCTCTTCGCAATAAGACATATCGGGTTCCAGTTCTAATTCCTCCTAGGTGAGTACACGCATTGGGTCAGGCATGTATTTCCTCAATATAGATACGTGGAACACATCGTGAACTTTGGAGAGACTTGGCGGCATTGCCAATCGGTAAGCTACAGCCCAATTCGTTCTAGAATTTCGAAAGGTCCGATATACCCGTTACTCAATTTACCTTTCTTAACAAAATGTATGACTCCCATCCATGGAGATAACTTTAGGAAAACATGATCACCGACTAGAAATTCCAAATCCTTCCTTCAATTATCGGCATAGATCTTCTGCCTACTTTGAGCTGCTTTGATGTGACTTTGGATTACCTTCACCTTTTCCATTGTTTCCTCCACCAGTTCTGGGCCTACAAGTTTTCTTTCACCAACGTCATCCCAACAGGTTGGTGTATGACATATCTTTCCGTATAACGCTTCATATGGTGCCATATGAATACTCAAATGGAAGCTATTGTTATAAGAAAATTCTACCAGAGGTAAATATTGATCCCACATACCCTGAAAGTCATGTGAGAAAGATCTCAACATGTTTTCTAAGGTTTGAATAGTTTGTTCTGATTGTCCATCCGTTTGAAGGTGGTAAGCAGTGCTCAAATGAAGTTCAGTATCCAGGGATTTCTGAAGACTTTTCCAGAACCTTGAATTAAAACGGGGATCACGATCAGAAACAATCAATAGGGGTACTCCATGAAGTCTCACAACTTCATTAATATATAGTCTTGCTAGACGTTCCAGGGGTAGATCTTCTCTTATAGAAAGAAAATGTGCTGACATGGTAAGACGATCAACAATAACCCATATTGCATCGTTCCTTCTAGGAGTCTTTCGTAGTCCCATGACAAAGTCCATCGTAATATTATCCCATTTAAACTCCGGTATGGGAAGAGGTTGCATGACTCCTCCAGGCTGTTGCCTTCCAGCTTTCGCTTGTTGACACACCATACATCTTGACACAAAATCAGAAATCTCCCTCTTCATGTTGTCCCACCAAAAATGTTCCTTCAAATTTCTATACATTTTGGTTCTCCCAGGGTGTATAGAGAAATTGGAACTATGAGCATCATCCAACAATTCCCTTTTTAGATCAGGTATATCGGGAACACAAAGTCTCTTCCCAAATTTCAAAATTCCTTCTTCATACACAAAGTCTCTCAATCTCCCATCATTCACAGCTTTAATCTTCTTTTGAAATTCTTCATCATCGGTCTGAAAACTCTTAATCCTTTCTAGTATAGATGGTTTGGCAACCATTTAAAAAAGCATTGATGTTTCACCTTCCCTGGTTATTCCCATGTCTATATTAACTAGATCCATGAAAATTGGATCCCTTTCAATTCTCATCACGTTCAAAATTCCATGGTATTTTCTGCTCAAAGCATCTGCCACCTTGTTTGCTTTCCCTGGGTGGTAGTGTATCGTACAATCATAATCCTTGAGCAATTCAAGCCATCTCCTTTGCCTAATGTTGAGTTATTTTTGTGAGAAAATATACTTCAAACTCTTGTGATCAGTATAAATCTCACATTTTTCACCATAGAGGTAGTGCCTCCATATCATCAAAGGAAATATGACAACTACTAAATCAAGATCATGAGTAGGATAGTTTTGTTAATGAATTTTCAACTATCGTGATGAATAGGCAATAACTCTATCATTCTGCATAAGGACACAACCAAGTCCATTCTTCGATGCATCACTATAAATAACGAACCCATCATTCCCCGATGGTAGAGTCAATATAGGAGCATTGACTAATCTTATCTTAAGTTCTTCAAAACATTCTTCACACTCTTTTGTCTAAACAAATTTAACCCCTTTACATGTGAGATTCGTTAATGGTTTAGCCAATCGGGCATAATTCTGGACGAAACGTCGATAATAACCTGCCAAACCAATAAAACTACGTACCTCAGTTATACTCGTAGGTGCTGGCCATTCTTGGATTGACTTGTTCTTAGAAGGATCAACAGAGATTCCATCTTTAGAGGCAATATGGACAAGAAAATAAATCTCCTAAAGCCAGAATTCACACTTGCTAAACTTCCCATATAATTCATGTCTTCTCAGAGTCTTCAGAATAATGCGCAAGTGATTTTCATGATCTTCGCAGATTTTGGGGTATACCAAGATATCATCAATAAATACCACCAAAATTTCATAGAGATACTCCTTGAAAACTCTATTCATCAGATCCATGAATACAGAGGGTTCATTAGTCAATCCAAAAGGCATTACAGTAAACTCGTAATGCCCGTACCAGATTTGAAATGATGTCTTCGGAATGTCTTCCTTCTTCACACACAACTGATGGTATCCAGATCGAAGGTCAATCTTTGAAAATTATTGAGCTCCATGAATTTGGTCAAATAAATCATCAATGCGAGGTAGGGGATACTTTTTCTTTATTGTTATAGCATTGATCTCCCAATAGTCGATACATAACCTCATATATCCATCTTTCTTTTTAACAAAAAGAATAGGGGCTCCCCATGGAGAAACACTAGGGAGAATAAATCCATTATTACTCAATTCCTCTAGTTGTTTCATTAGTTCAACTAATTTTATAGTGGCCATTCTATAAGGGGTCTTCGATATAGGCCTTGATCCAGGAATTAAATCAATGGAAAACTCAACTTCTCGTTTTGGAGGATGTCCAGGTAAATCTTCCTGAAATACATCTACATATTGTTTCACAATAGGTACATCCTCTATTTGAACATTTCTTTCCTCACCCATTGTAATTTTATTCTCTTCCTCCCCAATAATTGAATTTAGTTGAGCTACTGGGGGTGGATCTAGATAAGAATTAGGCGGTGACGATTCTGCTCTAAAGATAAGGTGTTCCTTATCATCATCATCAAGAATCATAAACTCTTTCTTCTTACAATAAATCTTCACATCATAGTCTGAAATCCAGTCCATACCAAGGACTATATTAAACTCAATCATAGGTATGACGATGAGATCAGCAGATAAAGAACATTTATGTGCTCTAATGGGGACTGACTCACAAAACTTTGTTGCAATGATACTTCCCTTATGAGTTTTAACTGAAAACTCCCTTGTGAAATCAAATTGGAAATATCTAATTTTCTTAGAAAACTGGGAAGATATGAATCAATGCAATGATCCATAATGAAATAATGCATTTGCTGAACTTGGGGAAACCATTAAATTACCTGCCACCACGTCTTTCGGAGCTTCTACCTCAGCAGTAGTGATAGGATAAGCTTGTCCATGATCCCGTGGCCTTTTCTGAGGTAAGTTCTCCTGACTCTTATGACATTCATTTGCATAATGCCCTATCTACCTGCAATTATAGCACTGAACATTCGTAGCTTCCTTCTTCCCCTTGCAATCACGAGCCTGGTGGCCTTTTTCACCACACTTGTAACAGAATCCTGTTCCCTTCAAGAAAGTACCGGGGTGTTTCTTACCACATTTACCACATGATGGATATTCAACCTTTCCCTTCTTCCCCTTATTTCCATTCCCAGATTGATCCGAAGGTCTCTTCTTCTCTTTCTTTGCTTTAAAGTCATAAGACTTAGAGAATTCCTTTTCGATCTTGATAGCACATGAGACAATGTCTTCGTACGACGAGAAGGATTGTGAGACTAATGCT
This sequence comes from Viscum album, assembly GCA_963277665.1. NCBI lineage: Eukaryota > Viridiplantae > Streptophyta > Magnoliopsida > Santalales > Viscaceae > Viscum > Viscum album. The sequence goes on from OY728129.1 coordinate 1,585,829,901, forward strand.
CGACAGAGAAATGGTTTTAACCCATCAAATAAACGATCAATCTTACTTCGTGGGTTATGTACATAATCTCCAACATACCTTGCTAACCTTGTAAAGTTAGCCTCATACTTTATGACATTCTCATCCTCCTTTTGTCTCCGACTCAGAAATTACCTTTCCATATCTGCTCGATGGTCACGAGGGAAGTATTTTTCTAAAAACAGATCTTTGAACTCCCTCTATTCCATATTTGATACTTCATCATCTCACTTCGTGTTTTGAATCAATGAACACCAATGATCAGCAACTCCAGTGAGGCGGTAAACTTCCATGATAACTTTTTCCCTTTCACTACTCCCCAAAGCCTGAAATATTTTCTCAGGGGAATTTATCCATTGCTCAGCTACTAAGGGATTTGTACTCCCGTTGAACGATGGTGTCTGTTGCCTCATGAATCGATCTAACATTGATCCTCCATGCTGCGGATCAGGGTGCTCCATACAGGTAAGCTTATTATTCATAACCTGAGTGAGTTGTCCCAGTATGGTGATTAGCTGATCGGCACCAGTTGCATCACCAGCTCTACTATAATTATTTTGAGCAGGAGGGCAATCCCTACATGGAGTGCGTGCATTGATACGGTTTCTATTTCTTCCACTAGGCGCCATTTCTAAACAATGGTATAAACTAGATCAGTTTATGAATCAAAATACATAATCCCATACTTATAAAACACTTAACATAAATTGAACTATTTATGGATATAATCAATAATAATAAAAATGTTTTCTTTGAGAAATATATACTCATAAACCCTTCATAATGATTTATAAAGAAAATGAGAGTTATCCTAAGCATATCCCCCTGGAGTGTCGTAACCAAGAGTGCAGCAAGGCCCATTTTTGTGCACCAGTTCCCGTTAGAGTCTAGCTCAAAGCGGTGTTTTCGGGTTTTACCCCTAGGTACATCTATGCCAGAGCCGCCTCTACCTGCTTGTATCCAGACAGGGATGTATTGCTCGGAAAACTCACAAAATCGCTACAATACCAAAATTCTAGGAAGTTCTTCTATACTAATCCTCAAAGTTCATCTTAGGACTACGTGCTCTAATCATAGTTTATCTAAATCTAGCTTCCAAGGTTTGTAATAAACTTCCTCTGATACCAACTGTAACGCCCCGACCCTAGTTACCCAGAGTCGGTTCCTTATTACATTACATTGGCATGATCACTAGAAAGATCAAATCTCGAAAGACCGATTGGTTTAGTAGCCTTGTAAACACTAGATATATTCATAAAGTTTTACATTACATCATAAAGTGAAAATCTACTACAACAACATAGTCTCCATTTTCCACGCTCATATCCCCACAAACTATCCATGTAGGTCATTCATAACTTACTTCTTCACATCCTGGGAAAAATAAAACATAGAAAAGGGGTGAGCTCAATTGCCTAGTAAGGATAACAATATAGAAGAAACATTCAAAAATAATCATAAACATTTAAGGAAATGTATAACTAAAACAAAAGCCTTTTAAACTTGAACTTCAACATAGTATGGAAAAAGTAAAATGAAATAATTCCATTTACTTATTCACATGGATATTCTACTAATCGAATAATCACATGCAATATCAATAACCACTTTCATAATGATTAAATGCATAATGCCAGACTATCATGACCACGTAGCCAAGGCCTCATGCCAAGACTAAAAATAAGATTTTGCCAAGGAATTGTGCCAAGACACTAGTTTTTCTCATGAGACCTACCGATGCATCGAGGATCTATTGCGGGCTCCACCTGTCACATATTATGTCCAATGCATTCCCATATGAAAAGGTTTAAACATACCATAAACATTCGTATTAAAACTAGCATACGAAATGTCAATAATTTCACCATAAACAATGAATGGTATAAAAATAGCACATCCACAGTCAAACATATCACAAAACCTTCAATACAATATAGAAGTTTTGTATCATAATAAATCAACTTCAAATAACCGTAAAATCCATCAAAGGATGTTGACATAGATGAAATAAACTCCTTTTAGAGAAATATCTCTTTCTATTTAAGAGTCATATATTTATAAAATAAAACATTTTCTTTGAAAATATTATTATATGCTTGTAAGGGAAGCTTCGATGATTTTATAACGGCGGAAAATAATCGCACCCGCCATATAAGTTAAAAAAACATTCTTACCTTAATTCTGTCGAAAAGGTTAAAAAGCACCTTATTTGGAAAACGACAGAAATATTCCATTATAAAACTCTTATAAAAAGTCAAACAAGGGTATAAATTACATTAACCCATATTATTTTAAATATTAAAAGTGTTCTGATATACATTTTTAAGAAACATGGATGTGGATGATAAAGAGATCCCATTAGATTATTTCGTATAAACAACCTCAGATAATGAAGAGATTGTGAAATAACCCTTACCTTGAACTTTTCCATGGTTGAGGGTAGGTTAAACTCCTCTATAATGGTGAAATAATTTTTATTAAATTATACAGGAATCATATATATTAATATGATATCTTATATGATCTTTTAACAGTGATTTGTTAATAATATATTAGTATTATTATTGTTTTGGGTGTTAACTTACTCATTTTCTTTTATATGTTTTGTTACGTAAGCCATGTTTGTCATGGATAGGATGTATCTTAATCATATATAGAATGATATCAAGTCCTTAGGTACTATTATTAATCATCAAATGAGAATTATACTTGAATTGATATGATGGAGATTGAATCTCATCACGTTCGTGGAGACGGTAGTCCGTACGTACGCACGAGCGACAATATCATTCTTTTGATATTAAAATAATATATAATTGGATGGAATATCATATATACAGAATCATTATCATGTTACATTTATTATTTACATGAATTACACATCATTATTATACCCATCCAAAAAATAATTTATTGAATTACAATTACACCACGACGTGGAGACGGTAAGCCGTACGTACGCACGTATGGTGACATGTTATTCAAAGGATGGATAGAATACTGAATATGGTTGTACCATATTTATAATAACATCACAGTATATATATGATACTGGAGTTATTATTTTAGAATTGTAACAACAAAGGAAGAAGAAGTTGAAGAAGAAAGGAACTTGGAAAATGGTGGTGAAATCATTACCTTTTCTTCGGGTTCTTCCTTTTGATTTGATCAAAAGGGCTCCTTAGGTTGGCTTTCGGATCAAACTAATGCCTCTAGGTTGTAGTGAGGGAAGTTGGAAGAGTATTTGGGCTGAGTTTGGCCGAACCAAAAGGCTTTGAATGTGTGAAGTAATGAGAAGGGGGAGTGCCCTTTTATAAGAGGGGTGAGGGGCACCTTTGGAAAAGCTAGAAATATTAATTTATAATAAATTCATATTCGATTTATAATGGATGAAAAGTTGATTACTCAAAGTTTAAGGTGGGTATAGGTCGAAAACCATTCAACCAATAAAATTTAGACAGGTTTGGGTTACTATATTAACCTTATCTTTTAGTTTTAACTCTTAGTTAATTAGTTTTACATTTACCATGTCACTTTGTATTTTTATATTATATAGTTAATAAACATACTATATACATCCAACCAACCCCGAAGTGGTCCATTAATGATACATATATCATGATATAAGTCTCTTGGCCGAACTATAGATTTTTAGGAATTTAATATCAATTAATAATATAATATTTGTTTTAAAAACTCTTTTATGTCAATTTTGACACTATTGAATAGATTATTTTTCTGAAACACATAACAGAATGATTACTTCGAAAAGATTTAATTAAATCATTCCTAACATGTCATATTAACTTGTAAAATTAGTGTAATTCATAAAAAGTCTCAAATTATATTTATTTGGGTATTTATAATATCAATTATTTTAATTTGTCACTATTATGGTAATTACTGCATCATCATTGTGTCATAAATAAATTAAATTAAAGTCTAAATATTATAAATAAAATATCATTATGTATTAAATCTTATTATCTTTCTAATGAATATTTATAATCGAATTTATCTTATGTATAACCCTATATTAAAAATGTTTAAGTAAATAAACTTTGATTTTAACTCTTTTAACTCTTCTTTGAATTAAATAATAATAAATGTCCTAATCTGATCCAAGTGGACCTAAATGATAATATTTTATTCCTAAGGTTGTTTTTTGTCGAGATACACTTGTCCAATAGAATTAGGACATGTGTTAGGGTAATATTAATATCATTTTTACCCTTAATTATCCTATTTACTTTTAACTCTGGCAAATAAAAGTAAAAAGTTACTATTCACCAAAAATTATTTTCATCTCATTGAACCACATTTAACTTCATCATATTAACCGTGTCTCTCGGATTTTCGAAATTCCATTCACAGAAGTGGTAAAATTAAGTTTTATGAAAAATTCAGTTTTTTAACTACCACTTAGTAGTTTCACTATTCATTAAGAATTGATGTTTTTCAGAACAATACCAAAATTTCACCCTAAGCTAAAATTGATATTCTGAATTCAAAAATGATGTCTATTTTACAAAATTCCAGACATATAAGTTGCATTAATTAATTTTATAATTAATTCCCACTGTTACAACAAATAGCGTGTTTTTAAGAAACAATATATACCAAAAGATTGACAATTGTTTAGGTCCAATTTCAAAGTGAAATTAACTCTAATGAACACCATTGGATAGAATGGTAAACAATATTATAAATATACTTTAAAAACACTCAAATTCATAATTTATCAATATAAATTATTTCGATTAAAAAAGTTGTTTTTAATTAAAATTTAGTAATTTTCACTATTCATCAAAATATTAAAGTTATCCGAAAAGTACCAAAATTTCACCTTAGGCTAAATTTGATATTCCGAATCCAAAAATGAAGTCCATTTTGAAATATAAAATATATATAATTTCAAAAAGTAGTTATTACTATTCATAACGGCTAGTTTGATCGGTTGTGGTGTGTGTTAGAACTCGATGTTGCATACAACACATGCTATCGCATTATTCAAAGAGAAACGTACCGTAGAAGCTTGGGGTGTTACATGTTTTTTCATATTTTACAATTTCAAAATAAAAAATAAGAATTATTTTAAAGATGTATGTTAATATAGTTACAAAATGAGTTTTGGAGGAATAACTGACACAAGACACATAAGAACATTAATGGTTTGGTAGGATTCAATAGGAGTTGGAGAGATATGGACTTCTTATAGAAAATGATTATGATTTAATACTCATATATTATGAAACTACATTCTACTAATAGGATATATTGAGTTTCTTTATGAGAATTTGATAAAATACAAGAAATATAAACTAGAACCAATAGAAATTTCAATGTTGAAAAATTTGTGGATTTACCTAAAGGGGTGAGACCCATAGAGTACATGTGGATTTTTTGTAAGAAAATATACATGGATTATATATTTTATACCTATATTTATTATCTGGTATAAAATTTTAATAAAAGAATTCATGTTTATTATGATAAAGTCTATCTAGATATTTTTTACGTAACAACACATTATGATAATGAAATATGTAAAATGGATGTCAAAACTAGTTTCCTTAATAGAAATGTATTTGTGGATATGTAAATGATACATCTTGATTGTTTTGAATTACCAAATGAGTCTATAAATGTTTAAGTTTCAGTGGTCCATTTATGGATATGAGTCTCAGGTTTGGAAAATCTTGTTTTATGATGCAATAAAAGTGTTACGTTTCATTAAGAACGTGGATGTTTTTTTTTTGTATAAAGGTGGGTTAGTGGGAATTTCCTACATCTATAACATTTTATATACATGACATACTTATTATTAGAAATGATATCCCATATATATAATGTGTAAATGGGTGGTTAAGAATATAATTCTTGATGAATGAATTGGATTACATCTCATGTATAATGTTCATGAATATCTATAGTGATAGATTGAATAAGTTGATTAGATTGAGTCACAAAAAATATAATGGTAATGTGATAAATCAATTTAGCCTGTAGAACTCTATGAAGGGATCTTTACTAGTGTTTCCTAGAACGAATCTTAGAAAGAATAACGATCCTTTTAATTTGTTAAAATGGTTGAATATGATTTAGTATATGACTACCATAAGATATATCGTGTATTCCATGTTATTTATTAAAATGGATGATGGTTATTATTTTAATATAAAAAAGTAAATTCCAATATGATCCTATGAAAAGTCACTAGATTAAAATAAATAATATCTATAGGTTCTTAAAAATAGGTAAGGATATATTATTTGTTTTAGGAGGTGATTATGAGATCATTGTAAGGGGTTCCAATAAGGATAGTTTCATATCTGAATAAAATGATATAATATATCAATTTAGTTTGTGTTTTGACTAAATAATAGTGCTATTAGTTGTAATAGTTTCAAAAAATACATTATAGATGAATAGATAATAGAGTCATAGTATATCATTATATCATATACAGTGAAGTAATCTATTTGTTTGAAGAAGTCCATCCCTTAACATGGGTTAGTTCCGAGAATTGATGGAGTAATTGATCAATATTATAACCAAAATGGTTATATTTATTCTAAAAAGGAACCATGGTCTCAATAAATGACTAAATATCCTTTAAAATTCCCCCACATTTTATAGGTCATCTAGAGGGGTGATTTAATGATTTTTTGGTTGGATAAAAATGAAAATATAGAGGATTATTTCAGAAAAACATTAATGAATCAAAATTATGAGGTATATATTGAATCTATTGGTATTATATTCCTAAGAGATTTATATAATGGTTAAAATATGTATAATTATTTTATAATAAAGGAAATATATATCCATCATTCATTCACATGTGATAAAAATATTACACGAATAGGGGAATAATAATATCCCCTTGATGTATGAATTTGGGTTGTCCCTAATTGATGAACGTCATAGAGTATTATGGGTTGTGATTATATATTAAGAATATCCTATGAAGAATATTATATATGATAAAAAGTGTAGAATCATGAGATAATAAGTATATATTTTTTATTGATGAACACCTATTTTGGGGAACTTATAAAAAACAATTTTGAACCTGAGAAAAAAGTAGTATAGCAGGAATCATGTTGTATTAAGAGAAGACATTGTTGTGGATACATTGAAATCTTGTTTTGTGAGTTGAATTTGTGGAAAATAGTATGAACTGTTAGTTATAAATCCAATTTAACAATAAGTTGACTCACCTGTAATCCTCCCCTAATTCTTCTAATGAATCATTATTTATTCGTTTTATGTTCTTCCTCTTATAAATTGAAATCTCATTGATTACTTTTATCATAATATTTCATCTTGGATTGGGTAATTAAATGGTCAATGTATTCCATACCCTTTATTATCTTGGTGATTAGATACCAAAATTCACCCTGGAATTATCCAACATATTTCTTTCATGTTCAATGAATTAAATAAAAATTCATTATACGATACCAATAATAAGTAGATGAAATTAAATGAAAAAACTAGAAGAGACCCCAACTTTTTAAAACCATTAAAATCTCTAGAAGAGATAGTATAAACATTGATTGATCAGAATTCGTAAAAAGTGGGAAATTATAGGATTCTAATTAGGGTAAAAATTCATTTCCTAGTGTTCCATCATTATATTTTTATCAATGAGTGAGAATAAAATTGGGGTAGTGTCCGGTAGTGTGTGAATGTCTTGCCATTACGAGTAAACCACTATTCTTAATTTTATAGAATAATGATCGGCCGTCCGAACGTACTTACCTCCAAAAAATCATAAAAGAAATTATTCATAAAATTTATTAATTTTCTATTTATTTAACATGGAGTATGTTTAATTTATGATGGATGATAGTCACATGTCCAACATCAATGGCGAGGACGAATTTTGTACGGTTTTAGTGCTCTCCCCATTATAATGTTTAGTGTCATTTTTGTAGTGGATTGATTTGGTTTATCATATTATATTCGATGTATTTATTTTTATTGACCTTAAAAATTGGCATGGGATTTAGTTTATAGGCCTCATTATTTAATTTTATTGAAGATTAATTTTTTAACCTCGAACATCATACCCAATCAGTGTCTATATCCTGGATATTCCATCACCAGCCAGTGAATGCCAATTTTGTCTTTGATGTGCCACCTAATTTTTGTATAGGATGGATTATAATATATGTTTATTACTTAAATATTGAATATTTCACCCTTTGGAGATTCTATATAATGTCATCGAGAGATTCTCAAAATCATTTGATACAAGGGACATTCAGTCCAACACCACTCCACTATTTTCTTGAACTTATCATGGGATCTTAGTCCTTTATCACTAAACTATAGTGCTAGTGGGAAGGGATATAATTTAAAATTTAGTGTAATTTAAAAACTAATTAATAGTTTAAACAATTAGGAATAATTCCCTCATGGCACATTAGCACATATCTCAACCCTTATCAATTTGGGGCTCAGAATGTATCATTGTGTAACTGCAACTCTATTAGCATGGTGTCTTCACCCAATTGTCATCCCTAATTCATGGATGGCACCACAAGTTGATGCAACTCAAGTAGGTTAAATCATAATTATTATCTTTTTCGGTAGAAGATAATTGCTGGTGGTAGCATTTATAGTGGCACCCATATTTTGGATCATCTTCAAGATTTAGTCGATAAGGATCGGTTTCTTCAGAGGAAGTGGAGTCTTGGAATTATTTGATGGTCATAAGGAAGCTTGAGAGGCAGGGGAATGATATTAATATATGGGAAAATATCATGATAATCATGCATATAATGAATGACATGTTCAATTTTCTAAATATGGGATGTGGTTTCAAGGTACGATGATGAAGTTATTGTGAGAAGTGATCTTGGTTAGTTGTAGGAATGATAAGTTATTATTTATTGTTGGTATACCTACCATGTCCTAGAAAAATTTTAATTTGGGGTTGGGGATGTATGCATAGTCAGTTATCACAGTCTTTGTAGTGACTATAGATGGAAGGATCACTAACAGCTCTGTAATTTTTCAAGATTTAGAATAAAAGGATTCAATTTTTTTTATCAGTGTAAGTATTTTTCTAAAACTAAAATTCACTATATTAATTGTAAAAGATGAAATTAACTTCCAAAGTACGTCTTCAAAATTTATATCAAAATATGAATATATCAAAAAACACCGTATTTAATGGCAATTTCATAATGAATCTAGAATTCATAAAATAAAAACCCACTATTTTTATAAAGGATTTTAATTAATTGAAAATATTTTAAAAGAATTATGGACAAAAAATAATGAAATTTATAGTTCACATCACTCACCCACTCATAAATTATTTCACTCCCAAAAATATTTCATTAAATTTCAATTTATGCAAAAATAATAACAACAATAAAATCATCTTGCCTATATCTAAATTTACCATCTGTAGAAGAAATAAATAGTAACTTTGTCACGACCCGTCCCATGGGGCCTGTGCCGTGACTACCCCAAGCCCGCCTTCCATAGGCCAGTGGCTGACGACTAGCACTGAAAGGCGTATTCCCTAAATCCAGGAAGGTATTTTCTTTATAACCTATAAACACACGCAACCAAGCATACAACAAGATATAAACCCAAGTCAAATGTATAGCAAAAAGTGTGCTGAAAGTGAAAAGGGGTCGGAATACAAGCCTAATTGGAATGGTACTAGTACAACTAAAAAAACAACTGAAGAAAAAGGAAAAAAGCTATTGGGTCGTCCTCTGAGGTTCCTACCTGAAGGGTAGGTACAGATCACCTCCTTAGCACTCCACATCCGCCCATCTACTCTAAGTACCGACACACTGTATGGTCCACCTCCGGACCCCATCTATTCCTGGTGACCTCAGCCTCGATCAGCGATATCCGTCGTCTACACCAAACACAACAAGGTGTGGGAATAGCCTGTGCAGGGGTGAGTATAACAATACTCAGTAGGGACCCAAAAACAATTAAGGTCTCACAAAATCCACAAAGGATAAACCACAAGGCATGAAGTCAACTTACAACCCTACTCATGTATATACCCATACATTTACCTAAGTTATCAATTATACCCATCTCAATCAAGAACAAACACATGGTTCAACCCAAAATCCTAAAGTTCAACAATTACACAAAGGATGTAATACCACGAAGGTAAGTACCACACAGGTACACCACAAAGAAGAATACCAAAAAAGTATTACAACGAAGTAAAGTACCACACAGGTACGAACTCAGCTCACACCAGGTATAACATAGGTACAATAGTAGAGATGATTAGATGTAACTACTTATTCATCTTACTCTGTTAAGAGGCAAACCCAAGAAGAATCCTAAATCATCATCAGACCCACATAGGATCCTAGTACATCTCCAGTACGTCATCAGAACCACACGAGATCCTAGTACATCTCCAGTACGTCGTCAGACCCACATTGGATCCTAATACATCTCCAGTACATCATCATACCCACACAAGATCCTATTACATCTCCAGTACTTCCTCAGACCCACACAGGATCCTAGTACATCTTCAGTACATCTTCAGACCCACAGAAGATCCTATTACATCATCACAGCCTACTACAGGGTTCCAGCATTAAGCTCTCTTGTCTCCAGGAGGATCCGCTCCTCAAGCCACTAGTCGATAATCCAACTATCATGAATTCCCATGAAGAAGTATCCAAACGTTTTCCATTTCATAAGGGTATCAACGCAATAGACGGTGCGTCAATCAGACACCCGGTCTATATGTTATTATCCTTTTCGCCCTGAGGGCCCAGTATAAAAGTTATTACCCTTGATTGTGGGCTCCGTACAGGTGGCACATTATTTTTCAGAATGTGCGGGTAAGCCGTGCAAAGTCCCGGGGTGATATAGTGGAAACCACATGGTTTTCCAAACTGTGCGGTGTAACCATGCACCCACTTAATGTTTGGGTTTTTAAGTCCTGGGCCACTCGGGATTTCCTATTTTTCCCTCATTCTTCCTCCCACACGTGGCTCACAGGGAGTTCTGGTTTTCAGAGCTTGGGGAAGCTCCTTAGCTCGTTTTGGAGGCAACTCGAAGGGGTTTCTTGGTGTATTGAAAGTGGTTCTTCTCAGGCAAGTCTCCTTTTAGGGTTCTCTATGGTTTCTTCTAGATCTACACCTCCCTCTCCCTTGGTTATCTAGATATTCACCTGTTGTGTGTAGATAAAGGGTTATTGTGGCCTTGGGTGTTGATTTTATGGTTTTTTTATGATAGGTAAGGATATTTGGAGTTGTTTTTGTGGAGTGTTTTCCAGGATTGGGGTGCGGTTTCTTATCGGTTTGGCCAGCTATCCTCCATTCTCTGCTGCAGCACAAGTCATGATTCTCTTCCGTCGGGTGGCGTAGTAGCGTCGTCTCCATCGCCGTGCGACCGGCCTCTGGCTTCCATCTTCCTCCATCGAAAGAATTTCATCAAAAAAACACACAATGGTTTGTGGAGAGGTCGAGATATGTTTGTTTGGACTGCACCCTCCGTGTTAGAGTGGTAGAAAGTGGTTCACAAATATTGAATCAAGAAGAACATCACGAATGGGTAAGAAAGTTATTTAAAACAACAACCCAACAACAACCTACAATAATTATTCCCTATCCTGCAAAAAGAAATCATTCACGGATCAACTAGTTAGTGAGTTGATCCACATTCTTTTTTAGAAGGGATTAATATGGGAATTGATGATCACACATAATTAAAGCCCTACCTCTAAGGTTTGTTGTTGTGTTGAGAGAGATAATTCAAATATGTAGACATTCGTCATGCCCACCACATGCCTCCAATCCCGATATCATTCATCGGATAAATGATCTTCGATTGAGGTGGCTCTTCATTATTTAAGATGTCCACTTATGGAGGATGTCACGAGGAAGCAGTCGAAGATGTTTGAGAATATCGGGGTTCTTCATTTGGAGAAGTGTTCTTCGTGGAAGAGGTTCTTTGTTGGAGAAGTGTAATCCTCCCAAAAGCTCTCCCCTTCTCCTTTTCCAAATAGTTTCCCCCAATCCCCAACAAAAATGAAATAGCCAAAATAATAGAATATGTTATCTATTTAGTTTGTTGTCATAATTTTAAATGTTCTTAATTAGTTAATTGATGAGTTGGTATAATTAATCAAAGGGGGTGGCATAATTAAAGTTGAGGATGTTCAAGAGGTTCCCCCACATTTAGGAGGGAGTTTAAGTGTTTCTCCCATTATGAGGGTTCGAGTGGTCCCCACCCTTAGGAATTCAAATTGGGGGGGTTTAGGCTCGGGTGGTCCCCACCACCATAACCCATGTGGGAGGTTTTAAGTCAGGTGGTACCCACCTTTATAACATCCACATGGTATGTTTCAAAAAATAAAAATGTTAGACATTTTTATTTTATTTTATTCTTTTACGAAAAACAAAAAAACTAACTTTCACCCTCGATCAACTGCCGTCGAGGTGAAAGTCTCCTTAATCATATAATAGCACTGCGTGTTCAACGATGTCCTTAGATTTCAATTCTGAGAACCAGTTCAAAAGTTACAAAAACCCACTCACACATTTACTAAACATACCTAAAAAGAGTTCAGAAATTCATTTTGAGCACTTCGGGCATCAGAATCACACGCTGTCAATTTTTCCAGACACGTAAAATTCCCATTTAATTAAAAAAAATACATGGAAATTTCGGGTCTTTACATTCTCCCCACCTCGTGTATTTGCGTCCCCGAAAGCCACATCACAAAACTAGGAAAACAAGTGGGGGTACTGAGCACGAATCTGAGCCTCCTGCTCCCATGTTCTCTCCTAGAGGTTCCTGTGCTGCCAGTGAACGCGCACAAAAGGTATTGACCACCCATTAAGGACCCGCTCCTGTTGATCATCAATCTCTACTAAAACCTTTGTAAAAGTCTCCCCATCATCGACGTCCATCTAACCGTGGTCGATGATGTGAGAAGGGTAATGCACGTATCTCCTCAGCTAGGATATGTGGAAGACGTTGTGAACCCGATGCAATTGAGGTGGAAGAGCTTGGTGTAAGCCACCTCACCAACTCTATTGAGGACCTGGAAGGGTCTGATGAACCTAAGAGATAAATTGTCACCCTGAACAAATCTCCCCAAACCTCATCGAGGTGAGACCCGTAGAAAGTCATGGTCACCATTCTAAAAACTCTAGAGGTCTCCATATCCAGTCTGCATAAGACTTCTGCCATATATGTGCAATCTTTATCCAGTTCTGGATGATTTGCACATTTTCTGTGGTATCCCACACCATCTCTGGTCCCATGAGTGCCGACTCCATGGGGCCAGTCAATCACAAAGGTGATCTGCAAGGTCGACCGTACAACACCTCAAAAGGTGCCATCCCAACGGTGTAGTGATAGCTGTTGTTGTATGAAAACTCCACCAAAGTAAAGTTATCTTCCCAACTGCGACCGAAGTCAAGGATACAAGCATGCAACATGTCCTCGAGGGTCTGAATGATCCGCTCAGTCTGTCCATCCGTCTGAGGATGGAAGGCGGTGCTCAAACGAAGTTTCCTCCTGAAAGCCTCATGAAACCCCTTCCATAACCGGGAATTAAAATGTGCATCACGATCAGAGAAAATCGTCTAGGGTACTCCATGGAGCCACACAATCTCCTGAAAATATAGGCACCCAATGATCTCTACGGAAAACTACTCTTTGATCGGTAGGAAGTGGGCTAACTTGGTGAGTCGGTCGACGATCACCCTGATAGAATCATGACCCTAGGATGTACGTGGAAGTCCTATCACGAAGTCCATTTATATCCCATCCCAATTCCACTCTGGGACCTCTAAAGGCTGAACCAAGCCTGATTGTACTTGATGCTCCACCTTCACTTGCTGAAAAGTGAGGAATTGAGAGAAAAATTCTGCTACTGCTTTCCTCATTCCTAGCCACCAGTATTATCGTCGGAGATCATGGTACATCTTCACCACTCCTGGACGTACCGCTAGAGGGGATATGTGGAACTCCCTAAACACTTTTTCCTGAAGTGGAAATAGTACCATGGTACGTCTTCTAAATAGAATGACGTGCTCCCCACCTTCAGAAAATCCGTCAGGTGCCTGTCTTGTTGATATCTGAGCACATCGAGCCTCATAGTTAGCATCCCCACGCTGCGCCTCCCTAACTCGCTAATGAATTGGGGGAGTGAATTTAAGAGACTGAAGGAAATATGCTCCATCTCGATCCACAAAGGATATATGCAAAGCAACTAACTACCTTGTCACCTCACCTAGGAGCTATATACCAGATCATCTACTGAGTGAATCCGCTACAATATTTCCCTTACCAGAAGTATAGACTATCTCCAAGTCATAGTCTTGGAGGATCTCAAGGCAACATCACTGTCTCATGTTTAGGTCCTTCTGAGAGAATATACATCTGATACTTTTGTGATCAGAGTACAAAATAAAACAATTGCCCATCAAGTAATGTCGCCACATATTCAAGGTGAAAACCACTATGGATAACTCCAGGTAATGGGTAGCATAGTTCTACTCGTGATGTCTCAGCTATCGAGAACCATAAGTGATAATTGCTCACTCGTGCATCAAGAAACATCTGAGTCCAGTCCCTATTACGTCATAGTAGACTACGTACCCAACACCCTCCTCCAGAAGCCTCATTATGGGGCACTAGTCAGCCTCTGCCTCAGCTACTGAAAACTCTGCGGGCATTTCTCCAACCACACAAAGGGGTTCCCCTTATTTTTCAATGCTGATACAGGTGCTGCAACTCTGGAGAAATCTTCCACAAATATCTGGTAGTATCCAGCCAAATCGAAAAACTTTGAACCTCCATCACACTTCTGGGTGGATCCCAAGAAAGTACCACCTCAATATTTGCTGGATCCACTGCAAATCTAGCTTTTGAGATGACATGTACCCGAAAGTGAACCTATTGGATCTAGAATTGGAACTTCGAGAGCTTACCATAAATTTGGTGCTCCCCAAGTGTGTCCAGAACTATCTGAAAATGATAGGCATGCTCTTCCTCAGTAGTTGAGTAGATCAGAATTTCATCAATGAATACTATTACAAGGAGATCAAGGTATGGATGGCAAAGTTTGTTCATGAGTCCCATGAACACTGCTGGAGCGTTGGACACGCAGAACGACATGACCAGAAACTCATAATGGTCGTACTAGCATCTCAAAGTTGTCTCCTACACATACTCTTCTTGTACTCTAAGCTGGTGATAGCCTGATCTGAGGTCTATCTTCTAGAACCACCGTGATCCTTTTAGCTGATCAAAGAGGTTTTCAATCCTCGAAAGTGGGTACTTGTTCTTCACAGTCACCTGGTTCAGGTGCTGATAGTCAACACAAAGTCTCAAGCTCCCATCCTCCTTCTTGGAGAAAAAAATCAGGGCTTCCCAAGGAGAAACCCTGGGCCATATGAACCCCTTATCTTGTAAGTCCTCCAGCTATACCCACAACTCACGAAGCTCCGCGGGATCCATCTGATATGCTGGTGTAGATATCAGTGTCGTCCCGGGGTATAAGTCAATGTAAAATTCCACCTCTCGGGGAGGAGGTATACCAAGAACATCATCAGGGAAGACATCCTTGTACAGGTCCACCACTACAAGATAGCTAGGAATCTCCACATCAACTGCTCTGAGGGTAAGGCTAGCCAACTGATGAGTGATCGGCTGCACTCTCCTTTGGGTAAGTCTATCCTATGCTACAAAGGCTCCCTTATCACCGGTGAAGGTAAAACTGGTCCCATCCATGTGAACACACCACAATTTTCACCTAATATGGTCAATATGAGCATGGAATGTAGATAACCATTCCATACCCAAGATGGCGTCATAAGGCCTTGACGCCCCTACTAGGTGATCCCAGCCGAAGCTCTCGCCTCCTAGAGTAAGTTCACACTACCAGAATAAATGCGCAATCATCGAATCCTCTCCCGTAGGAGTCTCTAGACGTATGGATCAAGCCAACTGCTCCATCAGAATCTCCAAGATCTGAACGAGGGCAGTGGCAATAAAAGAATGACTGGCACCTATGTCTATAAGTACTACAACTAAGGTGTAATGGACACAGATTGTACCTCGTATCATCTCCAAATCACCCTGATCATAGGCCTTAGCTGCCTGGAGCTGATCTCTCCCCTATCCACCTACTCCCTACGGTCGGGGTGGACCTCCTGGTGGAGGTGCCGATAATATCTCAAATTGGGTCCCACTACGAACTACATGACCAGATCCTCTACCACGTCTGCCTGCTCCCTACAAACCTCCTCGGTCGAAGCTCTGTCTCTGCCTGGGTGGTCCCTTGACCATCTGTTGATTATCCATACGGCGGGTTAGACAGTCACAAGACATGTCACCCTGCCCACCACATGTCAAACACTGACTGTTCCTCACATGACTGGATCTATCTCCGGTTCCCCGCACAACCGATCTCGAATCATGTGGTCATCCACCTGTATGTCTGGTACTCTTGGACCTATGTGATGTCTATCTACTGATAGCTGTAGAATAATCCACTATGTGATGATTAGTGGTGTGTCTCACTACTAGTGAATGCTCAGCAAGAAAACTCTCCACTAAGAGGGATTTCTTTAACACTCCTGCGTGCGTCAAAATGCTGAGTGAGATCATTGAAGCTCTGATCTACGACCTGAGTCCCTACTTGATGATCCATGCCATGAAGAATGGGTATTGTACCATATCAGTGGAGTAGCATGAGAGGTCGATGACCCTCACTATATACTGAGCCACAGTCATGCTGCTCTACTACAGATGAAGAATCTCTTATATGCGCATTGCGTGAAGAGTCTCTGGGAAAAACTCTGCTCGAACCAGGCTCTCGAAGTCTGCCCAGAGAAGTGTCACCTCATCATGAACCTGAAGAATCAAGATCCACCATCTGCCTACTGCTTCCTGTAGAAGACTGGCAGCAAGGATCACCATGAGATCAGCTGGTGTCCCTACCAGTCAGAAGGCTCTCACTATGGCCTCTAGCCAATCCTCATCCACCTGTGGGTTTGTCTGTCCCCTGAACCTGGGTGGCCACTAGCGCTGGAACTCGTGTAATGTACTCAAGTGGTGTTCACCCTCTAATGCTAGTGCTGGTGGCATAGGTGGCCCAACGGGTAATGGTACCACTGGTGCCTCCGCTACTGTCTCTACTGGAAGACGGCCCTGCACCGAGGACTCGTCGCTCGGTGGGCTATCCGTGCATACTATATCTGGAACCTTAGATGGTTGTCTGCATGTAGACATCCTGAAAAGAAACAGGTGTTCCAAGATCAATATGTTATACCTGGTGAGCTAATTCAAATAGATAACAAAGAAAACTCTTGAAAACACACACACACAATCAGTGTTCTCAAGCACTGAGTCAGAAATCAGATGTCAGGGTCCTGGTGTTTGGATATGTCGGCCGCCTCACCAACACTGCATTCCCTAAACTGACAACCATACTCACTAAACTTAACACTACTATCATTAAATTATCCGAGTCCTATGTTCTATGGTAGAACCGACTCATCTGATACCAATTTTTCATGACCCGTTCCCTGGGGACCGTGTCGTGACTACCCCAATCCCACCTTCCATAGGACAAGGGCTGGAGACTAGCACCGAAAGGCATATTCCTTAAAACTGGGAAGGAATTGCTTTTATAACCTGTAAACACATGTAACCATGTACACCACAAGATACGAACACAAGTCAACTATATAGATAAAAGAGTGTGGAAAGGAAATAAGGGCCGGAATACAAGCCCAAAAGTAAAGGTACAAGTACAACTAAAGAAAAAGGAAAGCATCTACTAGGTCGTCTTTCGAGGTTCCTACCTGAAGGGTAGGTACAGATTTCCTCCTCAGCACTCCATGTCTTCCCATCTCCTATGCGCACCGACAGGTCGTATGGTCCACCTCCGGGCCCCGTCTAGTCCTGGTACCCTCAGCCTCAATCAGAAATGTCCGTTGTCTGCCCCAAACATGACATGGTGCGGAAATTTCCCGTGCAGGGGTGAGTATAACAATACTCAGTAGGGACCCCAAGACCCTCAAGGTCTCACTAAATCCACAAAGGGTAAAAAAAGCATGAATTCAACTAACAACCCCACTTAGGTATATGTCCATACATATACCTATGTTATCATGTATACCCATCTCAATCAAGAGGAAACACGGTTTCCAACCCAAAACCCCAAAGCTCAACTATTCCAGAAAGGAAGGAATACCAAGATGTTAAGTACCACACAGGTAAACCACACATAATAATACCACCAAGGTATTACCACAAAGGAAAGTACCACACAGGTACAAACTCATCTCACACCAAGTATAACTTAGTTACAATAGTAGAGATTATTAGATGTAACTACTAATTCATCTTACTCTGTTAAGAGGAAGAACCACGAAGGATCCTAAATAACTATCAGACCCACACAAGATCCTAGTACATATCCAGTATGTCGTCAGACCCACAAATGATCTTAGTACATCTCTGGTATGTTGTCAGACCCACACAAGATCCTAGTACATATTCAGTACGTCCTCAGACCCACAAAGGATCCTAGTACATCTACAGTACATCGACAGACCCACACAAGATACTTGTACATCTCCAGTAAGTCTTCATACCAAAACATGATCCTAGTACATATTCAGTATGTCGTCTAACCCACACATGATCCTAGTACATCGTCACAACCATCTATAGGGTTACCGCACTATGCTCACTTGCCTCCAGGAGGGTCTTCTCCTCAAGCCACTGGTTGATACTCCAAATTCCACTAAGTCCTATTAAAGAGTTATCCAAAGGTCCTCCATGTCATACGGGTCTAAACTAAACAGACAGTGCATCAATTGGACGCCCGGTCTATAAGTTATTATCCTTTTAGTCCCGAGGGCCGAGTCTGTAAGTTATTAGCCTTAACAGTGGGCTCTGCACAAGCAGCACACGGTTTGTCAAACCATGTGGGCAAGCCATGTGAAGTCCCTAGGTGAGATAGTAGGAACCGAATGGTTGGCACACGATTTTCCTAACCGTGCGAGGTAACCATGTGGCCAGTTAAAGTCTGGGTTTTTAAGTCTCGGGCCACTCGAGATTTCTCATTTTCCCTCACTCTTTTTCCCACTCGTGGATCACGTGGGAATTCTAGTTTTCAGTGGTTGGGGAAGCTCCTTTTCTCATTTTGGAGGCAAATTAAAGGGGATTCTTGATGGATTGAAGGTGGTTCTTCTTAGGAAAGTCTTCTCTCATAGTTCTTTGAGGTTTCCTCTAGATGTACATCTCCCTCTCCCTCAGTTTTCTAGATCTTCACCCGTTGTGTGTAGATCTAGGCTTGTTGTTGCCTTGGGTGTTGCTTTTAAGGATTGTTTATGATAGGGAAGGATATTTTTAGTGGTTTTAGTGGAGCGTTTTCCCGGATTGGGGGTGCAGTTTCTTGTCAGTTCGGCCATCCATCCCCCCTTCACCGCTGTGGCACAAGCCGTGGTTCTCTTCTGTCGGGCAGTGCGGTTGCGCCGTCGCCTTCGTCACGCAACCAACCTCCGGTTTCCATCTTCCTCCATATCAAGGATTACATTTAAAAAACACAAGGGTTTGAAAATAAGTGGGGGATTTTATTTTGGCCCACAACCTCCATGTTAGAGCGTTAGTAAGTGGTTCACAAATATTGAATCATGAAGAACATCAATAATGGGTAAGGAAGGTATTTTAAACAACAACCCTACAACCACCTACAATAATTATTCACAATCCCACAAAAAGGAATCATCCATGAGTCAACTAGTTAGTGAATTGATCTGTGTTCTTTGTTTAGAAGGGATGAACATGGGAATAAATGATCATACATAATTAACCCCTACATAAAATGGTTGTTTTTGTGTTGCGAGAGAGAAGTCGAAGATGTTGATGTTCGTCGTGCCCGCCAAACACCTCTGATACTGAGATCTTTCATCGGATAAACACACTTCGATGGAGGTGGTTCTTCATTGTAGAATATTTCCACCATTGTAGGATGTCACAAGGAAGGAGTCGAAGATGTTGGAGAACGTCGACGTTCTTCATTTGGAGAATCATTCTTCATGGAAGAAGTTATTCGTTGGAGAAGTGTAATCATCCCAAAATCTCTCCCCTTATCATTTTCCAAATACTTTCCCCCAATCCACACCAAAAATTAAATAACCAACATAATAGAATATGTTATCTATTTAGTTTGTTGGAATAATTTCAAATTGGCTTGATTAAATAATTGATGGTTGAGTATAATTAATCAAAGGGGTTGGCACAATTAAAGTGGGGGAAGTTCAAGAGGCTTCCCCACATTTTAAAGGAAGTTTAAGGGTTTCTCCAATTATGAGGGTTCGGGTGGTCCCCACCTTTAGGAATTCAAATTGGGGGTGGGGGTTTAGGATCAGGTGGTCCCCACCACCATAACCCATTTGGGAGGTTTTAGTTCATGTGGTCCCCACATTTATAACATCCACATGGGAGGTTTCAACAAATAAAAATGTTAAACATTTTTATTTTCTTTTATTCTTTCACTAAGAACACTAAAACTAACTTTCACCCTCGACCAACTTCCGTCGAGTTGAAAGTTTCCTTATGTGAACACTAGTGCTGCGAGTTCAACGGTTTCCTCATATTTCAATTCCGAGCATCGGTTCAAAAGTTAAAAAAACCCTCTCACACATTTACTGAACGTACCAAAAAAAAGTTTAGAAATTCATTCCAAGCACTCCGGTCCTCGAAATCACGCGACGTCAATTTTTGCAGAATCATAATGTTCCCATTTAATTAAAAACATTTACATGGAAATTCCAGGTCTTTACAGACATATCCACTATCAAAATTATCATGAATCATATCTTAATGAAACCACTACTTAATTTTAATTTATCCAATTTTCCCAGTATTGAAGTTGATCAAATTAAATTTAAGTTGAATCAACATTTTAACAAAAATCACTTCCATTGTCTATTGATTCCTATGATTTCCCAAACCAAAAAATTTATTTCCACTTCATTGATGAAACTAAAATGAATGTGTTATAAGTCAATTTTCCCCTTCATGGGTTCAATATAACCATCACCTTAGTGAACCCATTTTTAAGATGGCCCATTTGTGGAATTTTTTCCTATCCATATTTTTTTCAAAGCACTATGAATAATATTTATTATTATTGAAAATAGATATATTTAATTATAGAAATGCACATAGTACCCTTATCTCAGAGATTCCCCAAGGGATCCAAATTAACCATTTTTTTTAGGTTCAAGGTAATTTTATAATTTTTATTTAATATTGATCCTTAAGTTGTTTTTTATCAAAGAGGAAAAGTTGACTCAGATTATGTTCAAAATTGTAGTGACTTTAATTTATAGAATTGATTCCACAAAAACAATTTCACTCACAATGACTTTAATATTACTAATGAAAGAATTTTAAAAATTCAGGAACTAAATCACTCCAAAATCATTTACATCATATAGTTTTAGAAATAATGAATTACTCAAATCTACTATTATTATTTTTAAACCAGGATTGACATCAATAAAGTTCATGATTTTTAAAAAAAATTAAAATCAGAAAAATGTAAAAATGTATAATGTATATGTAACAACCCAAATTTTATAAATTAAAATTTTCAATTTAAGTAAATCAATGTTATAATAAACTATATAGTATTATACTCATAATAAAATTGAATAAAACATTATTTTATTAATGGATACTATACAATTAGTCATAATAAACCAATAAAAATTATAAACATTATAATTAGAAAGAATATATGAAAAATAAATTTTAAAATTGGAAAATATTGATCACCCCAATCTATTAGAATAATCACCCCCACTACCAACACTACATAAAAGAAACCAATATTAGTAAACCAGTCAACATTATAGAAAATGGGAATATATAACATTGGGAGGAATTATAGTGAACATTGAGTTAAAGAATGATGCGGTATTTATAGGATGTAATATGACCATTGGAATTTCAATGTGACCATTAGAATAATAATCATACTATTGGGAATTGTAACCTCACCATTAGGAATAGTAACTTGACTGTTGGAATAGTAATTTGAACTCAAAATAATAAAATTTAATATAAATAATATTTTTCATGATTCATATTAATAAATATTAATATTATAATGACGAGGAATAAATACCATGATTAAAAAACTCAATGAAAATATAAGCACATTTTTAATAAATTCTATTTTAAAGTATTTTATAAAAGTCATAATTTATATATTAAAATTTTTAAAAACATGGTATATATTTATTTTGATAAAATTTATATAATTTCTGAATTTATCACAAAAAAATTTCAATGGGTAATTTTGTAAAATATATCAATTTTTTGATGAGAAGTAAAATATACAGTTTTTAGCATAGCCCTTGTATCTTAAATTACATCATTAATGATGTAAGAGTTGAATAATCCTTTATATAAATTGAGTTTTTTCCCAGGATTATTTTACTTCATAAAACAATCATTAGAATATAATAATCATTATTTACAAACTAGAAAAGAACTTTGAAAAATCTAAAGTCAAAAGTGATTCCATAAAATAATGATTTCATTTTTGCAAATATTATTTTTAATAAAATAATTAATTATAATTATAAAAACTTTTTAAATTCATAAATCCATTGAATTACATTTATATATGATTTAAATTTTCAAAAAAAATAAAAATTACAAGTTATACCTTTAATTTATTATTTAATTTAATATTTTATTCAAAAAATACCCCTCTTCTCAAGTATAAATTACCGCTATACCTACCCTTGTAAAATAATTCATACCAATCTTAAAAAATCAACTAATCTACCAAAATAACCCCTCTCAATACATATATAATACATATGGACTTTCTGTTTAAATCGAAATGCAAATATCGACGGATTTGTTGTGGTGTACAAGAAAAGCTGCCCCGAGGATTATGTATGTTTCGATCAAATCTTCTTATTTTTTGTTTCTTCGTGTTCTTTTTATTTTTTGTTACCATTACTATAAAATAACATATAATAATAATTTGGAATTATATTAACATTATATTAATTATTTTATCCTAATGTAAGTATCATATTTATTATGTATTTAAAGTTTAAACTTCCCTTTACCACTCTCCCAACAATGTCATATTAAAGGATGGTTATCCACCTACAGAGATATTTCCATGTCAACACATATAACCATAATCATTGATGAATATTATAAACTATATATAATATATAAAAATTTAATCATATTTATTATAATCATATTTAATTAATTATAATAATGTATAAATTACATTGATCAAAGTAGTGAAATCGAGGAAATAAAGATTTTTTTATGAAACAAAGTTATCAAAATGAATATCTATAACCAATAAACTTAAGAAATATAATCATATGACTATAATTTATAAATATTTTTAACAATTACAATAATTTAATTTTGTATTAATTATTTAAAAAATCTATGTTTATTATTTAGGAGGAGAAATTGTGACGAAATAAAGCAGGAATAATTGTAAGAGGACTCTCAAACCCAACAGATTTTCTTTGGGTTATTCCACGTTCTCAATAACTTTAGTATGGATATTTCTATAATGTTACATAAATATCATATCAAAATTCACACCTTTTTTTGGGCATATACAAGCCTCCTCATTGACTTATAATCCCAATATGATGATTTTCAAAAAAGACTTCCATTCCAAAACACATCTTTTACTCCTCTTGAGTTTTTTCTTCTTAACTCAAGAATGATGATGATTATGTGAAATATTTTTTCTATTTTTAAATTAGGAACCCCATGATTATTCATGAAATTATGTTTGATGAAACACTAATGAAACCCATTCCTTTCCATGGGTTACTTCTTTACTATGATTGTTAAATGTTATATGAGTCGTGCATGATTGTGTAAATATTATGATGTGACTGGTGGGCCTAGAATTATATAGCCCTTTAATGAATTGTTTAGTATGATGTGTCTCATGAGATAATGTGCAATATTCACGGACATGCTGCTATATTTTTTCACAATGATGAAGTTATGATTATGAACATATGTTATGCGTGAACATGATGCTAGATTTGTTCAAAACATTGTGTGGTATTTGAAATATTTTACACAATATTTCATTTTTATGAATTTTTTCATTTCATTCCATTATCATATGTTTACCCCATGTTGTTGGTGATGGTACTATTCTTATTTAATGATAATAATTATTATGATCACCCATGTTGTATTGATTCATGTACCTTATTCATCCTCTTACTAGGATATTAGCTCACCCCTTTCTTAGATGTTCAGGTGATTACATTTAGTACAAAGAATGTGATATTTTAGAAGGATAAATAAGAATTATTTAAATAAATATTTATGTTTTATTATGTTCAAGATATGTATGAGTAAAATTTTCCAAGACACTAAACCTTTTTATCTTGGATTTATATCTCCATTATTTTTTTATCACAAAATTGATGTCACATATATGTAAGAAAAATTCAGGTATCTAAAGTTGGTATTAGAGTTCAGTTTAGTTAATTTGGGGATTAGTGTTAGAAAAAATTGTTAAGACAATATGTATATTCCTATTTAATGGTAAATAATCCTAGAAGAATATTTTTAGAGAAGGATATTCATAGGGATCCTATATGATATGCCTTCAGTGAATTTTTTTAATGTAATAAATTGTTCATTCTTTATTAACTTGAATTTTGATCATAAATTTTCTATATTAAAAAATGGTTTGAACTAGGAGAAACAAGGGAAAATTCCTATGTGAGGGACATTATAATGATTTTCCGAATGATATCCCCAAAGCCAAGGGAGGTGGAGGTGAAAACCATATGGAAATGCCTAACCAACTATCTCAGTATATGAACAATAACCTTAACCACATAGAATTTATGTCATAAACCAAGAAGAATCAACTAGACATTTGGTTATATATGTGGAAAAGGCCACAAAAATTTATTGAATATTCTATTCCACATGTAACAGAACAATGGGTAAAATCAATGGAGAGATTTTTTTGTGTGATCCATTATTTTGAGAAGGATAAAGTCGCTATGTCCCTCCATAGTTTATATGGATAATATGATAAACGGTAGGAATTGATTAAGAACACAATGATAGAGGATGAAATATATGAGATAGAGTTGGCATACTTGAAGAAATTTTTTCTTATCTTTTATTTCTCTAGAAATCTTCAAACAAAGATAGATAGAGAATTCATAGACTTGATGTAAATGGAAAATGAATCCGTCATGAAGTACGAGGAAAACTTTTCAAAGATGGAAATATATGCCTTAGGTTTTGGTATCAATATTTATTGAAAAATAGTTAGATTCTATAGTGGCTTAAAAACACACATTTAAAATCCATTAGAAGTATGAGACTTTGTGAGTTATGAATAAGTTGTTTAATGTGCTACCCAATTAAAGATAGAGTTCGGGGAATATTCCAATGGTTATGGAGATAAAAAGAGAATAATATAGTTTCAAGATGGTTGGTGAAATAAAAAAAGAGGAAATAGGATCCAAATACCAGATGTCAAAACTATGTGAAGAAACATCATGGGAATTTTTTAAATGGGATGGGGAAATGCTTAAAGTGTGGGAGAGAAGGACACTAAGCTCATGAATGTCAAAGAGACATGAATAATCTATCCAAAATGATAGGGCAGTGTGTGGAGCCTTATAGTGCACCATCCATGATTCAATTCTTTAACTACAGGGAGTTAGGGAACTATGCAAGCTAGTGTACAAAACTATTGGTCCTTGAGGGTAATCTATGCCAGAAACCATCAATCCAAATGAACAAGAATAATATTATGACATAAAAATTGATAAATTGGATTGTGAAAATTAATTCATACAAGGTAAAATTCCTATTTACAAAAAAATGGAAAAAGTATTATTTGATTCTGGTTCAACACATTCCATTATATCCTGTATTTTTTATAGAACTGTTGAATTGAAGCCTCAACACCTTGATGTAGAGATAACTATAAAAACACCTTGTGTTGAAACAATTGAAACCCTAGAGTTAGACTCATCTCATGTATGTTTAAGTGGGAGTATTATTATATTGAATCTATTAATAATTCCCTTTGTGGGATTTGATGCTATAATGAGCATGGATTGGATCTCATTATACAGGACACACATAAAATTTTGGAAAAAGGTAATATCCTTTGATTTTTTGAGCCATACCATTCTCCATTAGAAATTATAGGAAGATAATGAGTCTTCTTCGGAAAATCCATCAATGGTGTTGGTGTTGTTACCCTTTGAAGAAGCATACCTTTACCGAATAGTTGATTCAAAGTAAGATATAAAACATAGAAAAATTCCCATTGATAGTCAATACATTGATGTATTTCTAGAATATTTACTATAACTTCCCATAGATCATGAAGTATATTTCTCAATATAACATATACAAAAACCATTAATATCTCAAAATTCTCCTATATGATGGCCCCGATGGGACTGGAAGAGTTAAAGACATTACTATATGAGAATTAGGGAAAATGGTTCATTTACCCCTGTGCATTACCTTGAGGTGAAATGGTGCTCTTTGACATGAAGAAGGATGGATCAATGAATATATGTTACATTTTTTAGGATCTCGTCAATATCACCATAAATAAAAAGTGTCCTCTTCAAACAATTAATGACTAGTTTGACCAACTACAAGTATCTCAGTACTTAATAAAAAGGGATCTTCATTATAGATATCCTCAAATGGAGGTGAAGAAGGAATATATTCCTAATAACACTATCCATATAAGGTAAGGGTGTTTTGATGTCATTATGATTCCATTTATACTAACTAATTCCCTTTTAAATATTCATGGATTTGATGAATAAAGTCTTTAGAGACTATCACGACAAATGTTTCATAGTTTTAATTGATGATATTTTCATTTTATCCAAGAGTAATGAGGAACATGAAGAGAATTTGATGATTGTGATAGCAATATTAAGGAATGAGAAAATATTTGCTAAGTTAAGAAAAGTGTGACTTTTCAATGAAAGAAGTTAGATTCTTGGGGAAATTGATTACAAGTGAGGTAATTTCTATGGACCCTTCATGAAAAAAGCTAATTGAGGAATGGACCATACCCACATGTGTCATGGAAATGAAGGGTTTTCTTGAATTAGATTGGTACTACCACTGTTTTTTGAGAAATTTATTATTATTTTCAATCCCACTATATATGTTTACATGGAATGGGGTATGTTATTTATTGAAATAATAATGTGGGGAAGAGTTTAATGAGATCAATAATAGGGTAGTCACTACACATGTACCCACACTACTAATAAGTGAAGAAGCTTTTGTGGTATAAAGTGAAGATTTAATGAATGGATTGGGTTGTATACTTATGAAGGATGAAAAAGTGATATATTATGACTCATGAAAGTTAAAGAAACACGAGTAGAACAACCTAATGTATGATCTGAAATTATCAATGGTAATATTTTATTATGAATATTTAATGACACTACATATATGGTGAAAAATATTATATATATACTAATCATAAGAGTATAAAGTATATATTCACACATTAGGAGATCAACATGCTACAAAATAAGATTTCTAGAGCTAATAAGGTTCCATGACTTCTCTATTATCTACTATACAAGAAAGTTTAACAATGTAGATGATTCTCTTAGTTGGAATGAAAATGATACTCTATCCATGATGTGGATTTAAACAGATTCTATCTTCCTAGATATGTAAAGGATGGATTTGGACATCATAATGGTAGGGAATACATCCTACCATTCCCAAATGGCTGTATAAACATATATCCAATATAATATCAATGAGGAACAAAGGGATGATATAGAGCTAAAAAAGGTTAAAGTAGAAATGGAGGGGAAGCTACATGAGTTCCACATTGATAATGATGGAGTGATTCATTTTGTACTAAGTCTTTTTTCCTTCATCACCTGAGATAAAGATTGTGCTATTGGATAATTCCCATAACTATCTTTCTCCATCCATACTAGAAGTAATAAGATGTATTGTGATCATCAAGAATACTTATGGTGGGACAACATGAAGAAGGATATTGTGTATTTCATTTTATATTGTTCAGTATTTAAACATGTTAATGTAGTGTGATAAAAGTCTAAAGATATGATTAAACCATTGGGTATACCCATGAGGAAATGTGAGAATGTCACCATGGGCTTTTTCAATGGTCTCCCAAAGGTTTTTAAAGGAAACAATGCGATATAGGTTGCTCTGGATCAAATCACCAAAACTAACCACTTTATCTAAATTTGGAAAAATTTATTTATTGAAAAACATTCCATGATATATGTGAAGAAGTGGTGAGGGTCCATGGGGCTCCACATTATATCTTCTCTAATCATTATCAAAGGTTCAAATCAAAATTCTAGAGATGTAATCAATATTTTTGAGTGGAGAATTGAATTTCAGCATGACCTCTGAACCCCAAAAAGATGGACAATATTAAAGGATTTCTCAAATGATATAGTGGATTCTGAGAGACCATTCAATGAAATTCAAATGTGTATGGGATCAACATATTCCATTGGTTGAGTTATCATATCAAAACAAATTCCACTAAAGTATTCAAATGACTCTATTTTAAGATATGTTTGTGTAATGATGTAGAAGTTAAACGTGTTGGGTTAAACATGGTGAATGAAATCCACTTGGAGACAACCTATTGTTAGAGATTACAAAGATTTTCTAAGACAACCAACAACATATAAAAGCTTCTCATATTAAGAAAAAGATATATGACGAAAATTATCAGAGGGACTAGGAGTTTGATGTTGGAGATAATTTTTTCCTACGAATACCACCATGGAATAGAGTCATATCATTTGGAAATTGAGGGATGCATAACCCAAGGTAAATTGTAACCTATCGGATCCTTGATAATATATGACCAATTTATTGTCAACTTGAACTTCCACCATGTATGTCTCAAGTTCATGAAGTGTTCCAGGTATCATCCCTAAGGAAGTATATACCCAATCCCTCATTCGTACTACTTCAATAGGTTGTATAAATGGATAATGAAAACTCATATAAAGAGAAAATAGGGAAGATCTTGGACCATATATGAAACTTTTTATGCAACAATATAAGTCACCTTGTCAAAGTATTATGGTGTAACCATATGTATGAAGAGGTGATGCCGGAACCAGAGGAAAAAATAAAAAAGAAGTACCCTCACCTATTATAATATAAGAATATGAGTTTAAATTTAAGGGAAATAGTTTATAATAAGAGAATAATGTGATAACCGTGATTTTATAAATTATATTTTTTCTCTTGAATTAAACATGAGTTATAATACACTATATTGTATTATACATATAATGAAACTGATAAAACATTATCTAATTAATAAATAATATTACAATAATTAGAAAATAAAATAACTAAAACTCAAAAAATAAAATTTCACAAAAAATATAAAATATAAAATATAAAATGGGAAAATATGGATTTCCCCAATCTACTAGAAGCTTCACCCACACTACTAACACTATAGAAAAGAAACAAACCATTATTAAAAATCAATGTTATAGAAAATGGAACTATATAAACATGGGAGTAATTTAAGTGAATATTGAGTGAAATAACGAAGACGTATTTATAGGAGGTAAGGTGACCATTATAGTAGAAATGTAACTATTGGAATAATTACCAAACTCTTGAGAATAGTAACTTGACCATGGGGAATGGTAACTTGATCATTGGAAATAGAAACCTGACGGTTGGAATTGTAATTTGAACTCAAAATAGTGAAATATAATATGAATAATATTTATCAGGATTAATAAAAGTAAATATATAATATTATAATAATAAAATACAAATACCATTATTAAGAAAATCAATGGAAATATAAGAACATTTTAAATATATTTTAATTTAAAATATTTCATAAAATCATAATTATTATATTAAAAATAAAAATTACACTGGTTATCAATGTATTTTGAAAAAATTTATATAAAATTTTACATAAAGACATCAAAATTTTATAATAGAGTTTTTTTTTGGTAATTTTCGGAAATATATCAATTTTTATGTTAATAGTTTAAAAACATTTTCCAAATAACCGGTGTATCTTAAATAAGATAATTAATTATGTAATAATGAAATAATTATTTGTAGAACTTATTTTTCTTCCATGTTATATTTTATTTTATAAATAGTTCATTAAAAATGCAATAAATTTAATTTCCAAACCTAAAAGGAACTTTCCAAAACGTTAAGTCAAAAGAGATTCTTTAAAATAACATTTTTTCCAATTTTATTTTTAGTGAACTAATGAATTGGAATTATAAATGGGATTTAAATTCTTAAACCCATTATATTAAATTAATATATTATTTATATTTTCAGAAAATTACTATTACGTGTTTTACCTTTGATATATTATTTTATATAATATTTTATTCTAAAATAACCCTCTCCTCAAGTATAAATAATAACTCTCTCTCCCATTGTAAAATAACTCAAACCTCTCTTACAAAATCTAATAATATAATATAATACCCCTATAAAGACAATTATATTACCTAGGGATGTTCTGAAGTATAGAAACTCAAAACATCATGGTATTTACAATGACATATAAGTGAAGCTACAAATTAAGTTTTGGTCAACTCTTCTACTTTTTAGTTCTTCTTCTTCTTCCCTATAATTTTTCCACCACCCCTATCATAACCAAACCATATAAGATTAATTTGGTAGTAATTTAATGTTATATTAAGGATGTGAACCTACTTTATATATCATATTTACTATATATATAAATTTAAAACTTCTCTTTCCATCTTTCTCAAAAAGGTCTCGTCAATGGTCGGTTGACACCCTAGGTAGACATTTCCAGGTCAAAACATATAACTATCATCCTGATGAATATTATTAAGTATATATAATATATAAATTTTTAATTATAAATATTATAATATTATGGAATTAATTATACTAATTTATAAATTTAATTGATCAATGTAGTAAAATCAAGGGAAAATGGGATTTTTTATGTAAAACATGATATCAAAATGACTACCCTATAACCAAGGAAATTGAGAAATACATTGAAATGAATATAATTTATAAAATGTGGTAAAAATTTAAATAATTCAATTTTTGATAAATTTTTTAATAAATCTAATAATGTTATTAAAGAGGCACCAATGTGATGAAATAAAGTGTGAATAGCTGTAAGGGGATTCTAAAACCCAACTCCTTTTCTTTCAGTTATTCCACATTCATGAAATCCTGGTATGGATAATCCTACATTATTAATTAAACATCGTTTAACAATTCATAACTATTCTTTATAGGGATATAAATGCTTTTACCTTTACTTACAATCTAAATGTGATTATTTTCCAAAATTTATTCACTTCATAAAAACATCTTTTACTCCTCTCGAGTTCTTTCTTATTTAATCAAGAATGATGATGATTATTACAAATATCTTTTCCCATATTCATTTGGGTACCCCAAGTACTTTCTTGAAATTATGTTTTATAAAATACATATGAAACCCATTCCTTTCCATGAATTATTTATTGACTATGATTATTATTGTTTCGATGGGGAGTGCATGATTATGTAAATCTTATGATGTGATGGGTGGGACCAAAATTATATATCCCCTCAATGAATTGTTTAATCTTTTATATATCATTATATAAGTATTAATATAAATAAAAATGGTTCAATCATTGTTCATAATGTAGAATATATGATTTTTATCATATGATATGTGTGAACATGATACTAGGTTTATTCACAACTATGTGTGGTATTTGACCACCATTGCGTGATGTTTCATTTTTTTGAATTTCCACACTTCATGGAATTATCACATGTTTTCTATCATAATATTGATGATGATCCTATTATTATTAAATTATGATTATGATTATTCTCACCCATGTTATATTGATTCCTGTTTTATTCACCCTCTTACTGGGATTTTAGCTTACCCCTTTATCTGATTTACAACCTCTAATAATTACATGTATTTAGTAGAATGTGATATTTTTTAACGGTAAATAAGAAGGATTTGAATAATTGTTTATGTTTTATTATGTAAATGATATGTATGGGCCTAATTTAACCCAAACACTTAAGGTTTTGATATTATATTTTTATCGCTATTATGTTTTTTATCTTCAAAATGATGTAATAGTTATATAATGAATGATACAGTTATTATAGTATAGATATTTAATTGTAGGATTTTTTAAATTATTTATAGATTCTAAGAAATAAAAATTTAAAAAATAATGAAATATATTTATCTCATCCCCCAAACAAGATTAAAAGATACTTATAGTTGAATTCCATGATGAATATGTTCTAAAAAAATAGTTCAAAATAAAATAAGTATCTAAAACCATATGAGGGAATGAGAAAACCGAGAAGTGATTTATTTATTAGCATAAGGAAGGATTTTAGACTCCTCCAAAGGTTCATTCCAAAAAATCCTCTCGGTACTTCTTCAACAATTGACCGTTCACCTTAAATTTATGATTTGAACCATATCATTCAATTTTAGCCACCAAAAATGGAAAATTATTATTTACTATGTATAGACTAGTCGATTTGGAATGATGATTACTAGGGAATATCTTTTTCCTTTAGGATAATAATAGTAATTTTTCTCCAAATTGAAATTTTATTTTATAGATCAATTTTCCTTGAGAATAATTTGTTTTCTCCTTTTACAGCTATATGTTTTCATATTCTGAACATAACATCTCTTCAAGATCCATCAACTATAGCTTCTTATGTTTTCCATCATTTCCAAACTCCAGGTTCACTATTTTTTCATCACAGTAAGCTTTTTGTTTTAGTTCAATAATAAATTTTAAGTGTTTACCATAAAAAATCCTATAGTATGACATACCTAATGGGGTTTTTAGTAAATGATATATTTCTATAGTTAATCTTTTAATTTATTAATCCAGTACTTTCAGTAGCATTGTACTATCTTCTACAAAATTGTTTTTAGGAAACCTCATATAGTCCATTTTTATGTGAGTGGAAGTTAGTGGATTTTTTTATGACATTCCAAATTTCCTCCTGAAGAGCTCTATGTTTTTTGAAATAATTGTTTTTCTTAGTCACTAATTATATATTGAGTTATTACAAACCATTAAAATATTATTTATTTTAGAAAATCAATCAATTTTTTTTGAATTGTCATTTTGAGTTGATTTTTATTCAATCCAAAATGATACATAGTCCACTAAAAATAGAATGTAGAAAAATCCAAATGACACATTGGATAAGACCATGAATTCAATTCCACAGACATCAAATATCACCCATAAAGTTAATGGTTTGGGGTTATATCATTACTTTTGATAATTACATCAGTAAAAAATTAATTCAAAAACGTTTTAAAAAATCATGTGAATTTTTAAGAATTTAGGGAAAAAATATAGCATAAATGTTTTTCTTGTGGTTAATTGAGGTCCAAAATGTTCTCTATATGGGAGTGTATGTAAAAATAAAGTACATAGTTAATTTACTCTTTAAGGGTTAACATTTTAATTACTTGGTTATTGAAACGTTTCTATAAATAAGGATCCACAAAAACATTATATTTTGATTCAAATATTAGTTCAGTAGTTTGATGATTAAAAAATGAGAAGGATACATTTTCTGTGAACCGAAATTTGACTATGTCAACTTACCAGGACACTTAGGTGTGGATGTAGAGTTTTTCGGAAGGGAATGAGTAATCATAATTGGTATTGGGGATTTCTTCTAACTCCTCAGTGTGAGTCAGCATGTTCATAAGGTTAGAAAATAAATTTTTACATCCATTATTATCCTTAATATCAATATCAATCGTTGACAGTAGAAACTACTAACTCACTTGTATAGGCTTTGATAAAATTTCTTAATGAAATATATAAATTGTAAATTATTAAAATAAATATTTATTTTAATTCAATAATGATAATAAATAAATATTTCTAAATCTATGATAATAGTTATAAACACTTTCTCTATTGTTATTTAGTTAATCTTGGATGTGTATAAGGTTTTTTAATTGCAAGCTATCACATTTGAATGTATACAAATCTTTTGGGAAAGAACATCCTCTACACCAATATTAAAATAATCAAAAAAATATCAAGGGGATGAATCTAGTTTGGTGGGTATATTATGGGGGTAGTTGTCAAGAACTCTTTCAATCTATCAAAATATATCCTGTATGAATCATGAAAATTAAAATTAGGCTCCTTCTCTAGTAGGTTAGTTAGGGGAATTGAAACATTACTAAACCACTTAATAAGACATCTATAAAATAAAACATGGACAATAAATGATCTTATTTGTCTCACATTAGTGGGTTAAGTAAGAGTTGAAATAACAAAAAAATTTATTTATCAACCTTAGTCCTATATTTATAAATTAAATGGGTCAAAACATTCCATTTTTTAAGAATAAAATGAAACTTTTTAAAATTTAAATCCATGCCTTTCTTAATACATATTTTTGAAAACCTTTTCCAGACTCTCCTTGAGGCTTTGAAAACAAGTCCTATAAAATATTAAGTCATCAAGTAATACCTCTAAGATATTTTTGATCACAATTGAGAAAATACTTGGCATATAGTGCTGAAAGGCACCTAGGGAATTTCAATTACTGGAAGGAATCATTTGGTAGTAAAACATACCAAAGGGAAAAATGAATATGGTCTTGTATTGTTCATATCGAGTTAGTGTAATATAAAAAAACCCATGAAGTCTATCAAGGAAAAATAAATGGTCCTTCCCAGTGATTCTCTCTAACATTTGGTCCAAATAGGGAATAGGGATGTGATATTTTCTAGTCACATGGTTCCATATACTCTAATCTATTCAAAATCTTCAAATATTCTAAATTATTGAGTTCACTAACCCAATTTTCACATTTTCACATTAGTGTAACGAATTTTATTAAATAAAATCTTGATGGGACACATCCATTGGGATTCATAGATGGGTTATATTATTTATGTTCCAAAAAATGTTTCTACCTCTTTTTTACTAATTCCATAAGGGTTGGGTTATTCATCCATTGGGGTTATCTAATTGGGTTTGATTCATCTTCTTGAAAGATCTTATGTATTCAGTTGGTTTGGAAAATCTTTAATATTTATTCTAATATCTAACCTATTTCCCTAAAATTATTTTTCATAATTTATTAATGTTGTTTTCTTGGATTGTCCCTAAGGAGTTTTATATTATAACAAGAATTATTTCAGTTCTTTTTAAAATTATTTTTTAATTTTTTATGGAATAAATTTAAATTATAACTAAGGGAGGTTTTATAGAGATGTTTCTTGTTTAGTTTTAATTTTATGGGAAGCATAAATATGCATGAAAGAATAATTAGTATTATATTTTAGTAAATCATCAAAATAATTTTCTTCAACTCCTTAAAATTGGTAAATAAATGAAATTATCTCCAGATTAAATTAATTTTAGAAAATAAAATTATCAAGTATGTTGGGCGTTTCCAAATCTTATTCTAATATGATTATTTAATATAGCATTTCAATTTCCACACTAGAAGAATATGGTAGTTCAAATTGATTTAATGTGAAATTAAAATTCTCATCATCTTGCTGTTTCATTGAATCAAGGGTGTCGAAATATACTATTTCATCACCAAAATTCATATAATGGTTTCCTTAATTGACATTTTTTATTATTTTAACATTTTTTAGGATTATTTCGAATATAATAATTGTAGAGTAACATTTATCTTTTCCTTCATCCATGTAGAGATTGTAAAAGTTAACCGGGAATGGGTAACCTTGTACGTGTACCAAGTCATCATCAAGGAAACCTACTAGACAGGAAGTGGTAAATTTGGATAGTTTTATAACCACACATACGAGTTTTAGTTCTCCTATATATAGAGAAGAATAAATAGTATAATATAGATGCTTTTAGATCACATAGTACATTGTAAAAATTTAGTTGACTAATTATTTAGGGAATAGAAAAGTTCTTGGATTGAGAAATTTATTTGGTATTTGAAAGGAAAAAAGAAAAGAAAAATTCGTACATAACATTAATTCTTCATTTTCTTGAAATATCCTTCAACTAGTGCAAATTTATTTAATGAATTGTTCATATATTGGAAATTGGAGAATGGATATTACTGGGGGATATTGATCTCTACTTTTTTGAAGACTTCTAGAATCTCCTATTACAATGAATCATCCATGTTTTTCTAGGGTTTTTCATCTATATAGAGAGGTTGTTTGGGGTTGTTATGGGTATTCTATTTTGGTTTTTCCCATTGTATTAATTTTATGTTTCCTTTACTACCTCCTCCTATGGTTAATTTTTCTAGGAATATTTTTCAGAATCATTAGGATATTCACTTCTATCATTTATTTCTAGGGGTTCCTTCTTTGGTTTCTTTCACCTTGTCACTCTTTTATATAATATAACTAACATTTCTATTGGGCCATTGAATTGGTGGAGTATGATGCTTATATGAGTTCATATTTTTTATATTATTGAGGGTGGTAATGAGTTGGATGATGTTTCCATTAAATTACTTCATATATGATCTACAAGTGGTGATAGTAGTATGTTGAGAATTTTTAGAATCAATTATCTATCTTATAATGTATTTTATAGAATTATCCATTGGTGTTTCCTTACTTGTATGTTTTAAAGGCTTTGAAATTCTATCTCTAGAATGTAGTGGGTTTGAAAGGGTATTATGAATCCTTTTGGTATGTTTTCTAGAATGGTAGACTTTATTGATGTTGGATCCTAAACCCAAATTGAATGTTGGGAAGGTATATAAATGCTTGGTATCCACTGGGTTGGTTCTTTAATTTACCATGGAAAATTGCATCATAATATCCAGTCATATGAACTTGAGGTCATCCACAACTAAAATTATCTTCATGATTTCAAATCTATAATACCCTTAGGGGTTGTGGTGGGGGATAATCCCAGTAAATTTCCCACTACTACATGTCTTATAAAATAATTATGTACTACAATTTTATTTTCTAATAAAGGCGAGTTGCAACTTTTTACCTAATTTATGCCTATGATTGAAATTCTAAAAAAAAATTAGTATGAATTTTGTGAGATCCTATTAATTAGTTCTCTTAATTATATTTCTATCTTATCAATTGTTTCTCCTCCTAAATAATTATTAATAGGTTTTGTTCATTTTACATCAATACATGGAAAAATAATACTAGGAAGTGTTGTTATTTATAAGGATGGGGTGGGAATGATGTGTTTAGTTTTATAAATATATCCTAGAATAGATAGAGAGTTTCTTCAATTACCTATTTTATTCCATATATTTCCTTTCAAAGTTGTGAAATACTTGAAGTAGGGAAGAATTTCTAGGGAAATGAATTATGTATCTTATCCCCTGAGGTGAATTCTCTATGAAACATATTTTAGAACCACTCCTTGGATAGCCCTTCCTGTGATAATGGGAAAACCTTCCTACTTCTTTGAGCTTTAGTGACTCCTCAGGTTCTCATTCCATTAAAAACATCTTTGAACACTCACATGTTCCTTTTTGGGTCTTCAGCAGATAACAAATAAAATATATGTTGTAACACCCCGAGCTTCTATGATACGCTTCTCATTCAATAATGAAATAGCTTGCATTGTACGCAACTTCGCGTTCTAACACACCACAACTAATCAAAGTAGCCATTATGAATAGTAATACCCACTTTTTAAAATTATAGAAATTTTATATTTCAAAATGGAATTCTTTTTTGGATTCGGAATATCGAAATTAGCCTATGTTGAATATTTGGTATTTTTCTGAGAACTTCTAATTTTTTATGAATAATGAAAAATACTTAAAAAAAACTTTTTTAATCAAAATAATTTATTGTGATAAATTATACTATTTAGTGGTTTTAAAGTATAATTATAATATATTTTTACCATTTTATCCAATGGTGGTCATTAGAATTAATTTAACATTGAAATTGGACATAAACAATTGCCAATCTTTTGATATAAATTGTTTCTTAAAAACACGCTATTTGTTGTGACAGCGGGAATTAATTATAAAATTAATTAATGCAACTTATATGTTTGGAATTTTGTAAAATAGATATCATTTTTTAATTCGGAATATCAATTATAGCTTAGGGTGAAATTTTGGCATTGTTCTGAAAAACTTCAATTTTTGATGAATAGTGAAACCACTAAGTGGTAGTTAAATAACTGATTTTTCGTTTAAATGAAATATTACCAATTCTGTGATTTGATTTTCAAAAATCCGACATACATGGTTGTCATTAAGAAGTAAAATGTGGTTCAATGAGATCAAAATAATTTTTGGTGAATAGTTACTTTTAAGTTCTTAATCGCGATTAGAGGTAATTAGTGTAGTTTAAGGTAAAAATAATGTTTTAATAATATGAGATGAGATTTACACATGTCCTAATCTCATTGGATGTACCATGGCCGACCAAGAAAATCCATGGGTCAACTTGGGGACCCCATGGAGCCACTTTAGTTGGAAAATGACATAAATACCTTTTATTTAATGTTATAGTAAAAAATGACACAAACATGAAATGTTTTACTAAAACAATTTTTTGCATGGGGTTATACAAGTCATATTTTTGTCTATAAATAGTCATTGGAAAGCTAAAAATATTTCCTACATCATAGTATTTTTTTTTATAATTTTTAGACATTAAATAAAGTAAATTATTTATGACATCATTATGATGCAACGATGACCTCATTATTTAACGATTTAAATAAAATGAGAGGATAATGTAAACTCCAAGGCTTAAAATTGTCCAAAGCCTATTGTATGAGGATATTTCGAACCATTATCACCTTATCCACGAATTATATAAGTGTGGGACCTTTAGAATCCGAAAATCATTGTGTAATAATGTAACATTTCAATCTTTCCAAAAGAGCCCCTCCTCTCCACTTATAAAAGGCCCCCACCTCTCCCACCTTATTCACACCATCAAGCCATTTGGCTCGGCCAACCTCTGCCCAAATACTCTCCCAACTACCCTACCTTACTCCTAGAAGCCTCACTTTGGGCATAATTCTTCCCAAGGAAGCCTTTGGCTCAAATCAAAAAGAGTTACCCGATTTTGAGGTAATGTCTTCTCTAATGTTGTTTTGTTTTATTTTTCTTCTCCAACCCCCTAAACTCTTTTTATTAATTTATTTTGTAACAACACCAGTATCCTAAATATACTAGGATGTTGTTATAAGAAGTATTCGAGATACACTTACACACACCTACATCTAATGGTTAAAGAACATATGGTTTCTGTGGATGGCGAATTTCTGCCTCACGAAACAATGATTGTTGAAAAGTCATATAACACCTTCAAAGGTGGCCATTAAGATGTCACTATTTTTATATATGATATATAATATGTTTATGTTTTACTTATGCTTCTGTATTTCTCATTTATGGCATACTTTATGATTTCCATTATGGGTAAAACGTGATAATTTCATTTTAGGAAGTGCGGACTACCGCCCCCTCAAAGTGATTTGAATCGTTAATGCCATATGTGGGATGTATAAAGGATGGAGTAAATGGTATTATACACTATATTATACTGGAATTATATTATACATTTATATCATTATGATTTCGTTCCATTAAATATGAAATTGAAATGAAAGTAGCATTCATGCGTACGTACGGCTTACCGTCTCCATGAACGGTGCATTTCATTTCTTACCTCTAAATGTTACGTAATATTATAAATGAATGTATATACTGGATATATATGATAAATATGACATCTAAATCATGAATATAATTCTGGAGATAATTGATATTCTACCACATAAACAACTTGTAATTATAAGAAGTTTATTGTTGACTCAAGTACCAAAGATCGACAAAACGACCGTTATTAACTTAAATAATTACATAATGTTCATAACATTGTAATAAGTGATATAAAAAGGATAATGAAATTGAAAATGGTTCTTAATAAGGTATATATTAACTCTAGTTTATTATTCATGAGGTTAAAGAACGGTTGAGTCAAGTCAGACACGAGGTAAGGGAATTTCTTAACCCAACTCCCATTCTTTGGGTTAATCTCATACTTTCAAATTATGTCATGATATTATTATGTCCTATATTGTATTTGTACATTATTTATGTGTACTTATAGTGAATAAACATTATAGATGTACTTTATTTAAAAAAATATCTTTTTAAGGACTTCGTCTCAATCCCCTTTCATTGAGGCATATTTGGTTTTATACAAAACTTTCTTTTATACGGTGTATAAACCCCTTTGACTTTTACGTTTATTCAAAAGGAATCTTTTTTATAGGAAGTGTTTTAATAAACAACAAAAAGGGAATGTTTTTCTTTCCGTACTTATGCGGCGACAACGACTTCTCCGCTGTCGTGACCATTATTTGAGTTTCGGCTTCCTCTACAAGCCATCATTTTTTTAATGAAAAATAAATACAAAGTTTTAACTTTCTTTTATTTTGGTATTGAAAATGGTTTTGAAAGAGTTTTTATTATATCAATGTGTTGTATTTATATCTTGTGATTGAAATGTGGAAATTTTATGTTTCCTTTATGCATGTTTTATGTGATACGATTATGTTATGGTTTATGATATGTTTAGACCTATTCATATGAGGAATGCATTGGACTTAATAAGTGACGGGTGGAGCCCGCTATAGCTCCTCGATGCATCGGCAGGTCTCATGAGACAAACTAGTGTCTTGGCACGAGGCCTTGACAAAATCTTATTTGTGGTCTTGGCACGAGGCCTTAGCTACGTGGTTATGATAGTCTGGCATTATGCATTCCATCATTACGATAGTGGTTATTGATATTGCATGTGATTATTCGACCAGTAGAATATCCATGTGAAGAAGTAAATGGCATTATCTCATTTTACTTTTTCCATATTATGTTGAAGATCATGTTTAAAAGGATTTTGTTTTAGTTATACATTGCCTTAAATGTTAATGTTTATTTATGAAAGCTTCCCCATTGTTGTTATCCTTACCGAGCATCTGAGCTCACCCCTTTCAATGTTCTAATATTTTCCAGGATGTGAAGAAGTATTTTATGAATGACCTGCAGGGATAGTCAGAAGTGGATATGAGTGTGGACTATGGAGACTTTGTTATTGTAGTTTTTCACTTTATGATGTAATGTAATGTTTACGAATGTATCTAGTGTTTCTAAGGCTACTAAACTAATCGGTCTTTCGGGACTTGATCTTTTGTGATCATGCCAATGTTACGAAGTAATGCACCGAATCTGGGTAGCTGGGGTCGGGGCGTTACAGTTGGTATCAGAGGCAGTTTAGTACTAACCTTGGAAGCTAGATTTAGATAAACTCTGATTAGAGCACATAGCCCAAAGATAGACTTTGAGGAATAGTATAGAAGAACTTCCTAGAATTTTTTTATTGTAGAGATTTTGTGAGTTTTCCGAGCAATACATCCCTGTCTGGATACGAGCAAGTAGAGGCGGCTCTGGCACAGATGTACCTAGGGATAAAACCCGAAAACACCGCTTTGAGCTAGACTCAAACGGGAACTGGTGCTCGACAACGGGCCTCGCTGCACTCTTGGTTATGACACTCCTGGGGGATATGCTTTGGATAATTATCATTTTCTTTATAAACCACTATGAAGGGTTATGAGTATATACTTCCTCAAAGAAACCATTTTTATGGATTATATCCATAAATAGTTCAATTTATGTTAAGTATCTTACAAGTA
This sequence comes from Viscum album, assembly GCA_963277665.1. NCBI lineage: Eukaryota > Viridiplantae > Streptophyta > Magnoliopsida > Santalales > Viscaceae > Viscum > Viscum album. The sequence continues at coordinate 1,585,871,741 of OY728129.1, forward strand.
TGGAATTATGTATTTTGATTTATAAACTAATATAGTTTATGCCATTGTTTAGAAATGGCGCCTAGTGGAAGGAATGGAAACCATATCAATGCACACACTCCGTGTAGGGATTGCCCTCCTGCTCAAGATAATTATTGTGGAGCAAGAGATACAACTGGTGCTGATCAACTTATTACCATTCTGGGACAACTCACTCAGGTTATGAATAATAACCTTACTCGTATGGAGCACCCTGATCCGCAACATGGAGGATCAATGTTAGACCGCTTCATGAGGAAGCAACCACCAACCTTCAATGGGAGTACAAATCCTATAGTAGCTGAGCAATGGATAAATTCCTTAGAGAAAATATTCCATGCCTTGGGGAGTAGTGATAGGGAGATGGTTGTCATGGAAGTTTACCGCCTCACTGGAGATGCCGATCAGTGGTGGTCACTGATTCAAAACACAAAGGAAGATGATGACATATCGAATATGGAATGGAGGGAGTTCAAAGAGCTTTTCTTAGAAAAATATTTTCCTCGTGACCATCGAGCAGATATGGAAAGGTAATTTCTGAGTCTGAGGCAGAAGGAGAATGAGAATGTCGCAATGTATGAGGCTAACTTTACAAGGTTAGCGAGGCATGCTACCGATTATATACGTAACCCAAGGAGTAAGATTGATCGTTTCTTTGATGGGTTAAAACCATTTCTCCGTTGATCTTTAGTATCACAATCCTTCTCATCATACAAAGATATTGTCTCGTGTGCTATCAAGACAGAAAATGAATTCTCTAAGTCTTATGACAACAAAGTAAAGCAAGAGAAGAAGAGAATGGTGGAACAAGAGACAGATAAATGGAAAAAGGGAAAGAAGGATTTTCCATTATGTTATAATTGTGGGAAGAATCACCCTGGTACTTGTCTAAAAGTAATGGGAGTTTGTAATAAATGTGGAGAAAAGGGTCACCAGGCTCGTTATTGCAAGGGAAAGAAAGAGGCTATCAAAGATGAATGCTATAATTGTAGAGAAATGGGTCATTATGCAAATTAATGTCCTAAGATTCAGGGAAACATACCTCAGAAAATGCCAAGGGATCAAGGACAATCTTTTGCTGTTACTACATTTGAAGCAGAATAACTAATGTATTGGTGCTTTTGGACTCATGGATTATATTTTGGTTATTAGAATAATGTGATATATATATATATAAGGACTGTACTGCAGTACTTGTTGATTTCAGTAAGGTTTTAATATGATGAAGGTAATCATATTTTTAGTATGTGACAATAAGAGAAACTTTACATTGTTTGGGGAATCTGATGTTACAATTGATTTTGGAAATAAGAGACCTTTTAGAGAATGTCTGGACAGAGGTATTTTGGATAACTATAAAGGTTGGAGTGGATTGAGTTGATCTTTGGATAGTATTGTTTAAGGTTAAAAATTTATGAAGATTATTTTTGAATATTATAATACTATAGTTTTAGGAAAAGGACAACCTGCAGGGTGGGGCATAACCCATCGCGTCGGACAAAGCAGCAGGAATCGAACCCACAGTCATAGTGCGATAGGCCTTTATTTCCTACCACTAGCCTACAAGAAGTCCCTGGTAAATACAAAATAATTTTACTAATCTAAACGGTATGTGTTAACATTTGGAAACTTATACAATTAGTTTAAGTATAATATTTTTCAGTTCTATTTTCTTTTTGAGTGAAAGATGAGTTGAAGGTTGAAACTTTAATTGTCAAGCATAAATATATATATACCTATCTCTTATTCAATGAATAAATTAATTCTTAAACTTTAGTAAAGGGATATTAAAACAAAAAAATGTGTTATCCTAATACCTTATGTCTTGTTGAACTGATGATATTTTAAATCAACATAGATTGAAGGCTTTGAGGCCCTCAATTTGACAGTTGATTGTGATTGATGACCTCAATCACTCCCTACAAATATTTACGTTTTTCCTCAAATTATATGTCGTTAATTGCCACCAATGTTCTCCTAATCGAGATCATAATTGGGTGGTGACTTTTTCATTTCCCCTTCCCTCTTATTAAGGATAAATTTTATTAATCATATTTCCGATGTGGGTTTTTCTCAAAGGTATTTTCTCTTTTCAACATTTTCTTTTCAAAGAAAAATTTCAAATTGCGAGGACGCAATTTATTGAAGGAGGGGAGAATGTAACACCCCGAGCTTCTATGATACGCTTCTCATTCAATAATGAAATAGCTTGCATTGTACGCAACTTCGCGTTCTAACACACCGCAACTAATCAAAGTAGCCGTTATGAATAGTAATACCCACCTTTTAAAATTATAGAAATTTTATATTTCAAAATGGACTTCATTTTTGGATTCGGAATATCGAAATTAGCCTATGTTGAATTTTTGGTATTTTTCTGAGAACTTCTAATTTTTTATAAATAGTGAAAAATACTTAAAAACAACTTTATTAAAAAAAATAATTTATAGTGATAAATTATACTATTTAGTGGTTTTAAAGTATAATTAGAATTTATTTTTACCATTTTATCCAATGGTGGTCATTAGAATTAATTTAACATTGAAATTGGACATAAACAATTGCCAATCTTTTGATAGAAATTGTTTCTTAAAAACACACTATTTATTGTGACAACGGGAATTAATTATAAAATTAATTAATGCAACTTATATGTTTGGAATTTTGTAAAATAGATATCATTTTTGAATTCGGAATATCAATTATAGCTTAGGGTGAAATTTTGGCATTGTTCTGAAAAACTTCAATTTTTGATGAATGGTGAAACCACTAAGTGGTAGTTAAATAACTGATTTTTCATTTAAATGAAATATTACCACTTCTTTGATTTGATTTTCAAAAATCCGACATACATGGTTGTCATTAAGAAGTAAAATGTGGTTCAATGAGATCAAAATAATTTTTGGTGAATAGTAACTTTTAAGTTCTTAATCGCGATTAGAGGTAATTAGTGTAGTTTAAGGTAAAAATAATGTTTTAATAATATGAGATGAGCTTGAAACATGTCCTACCCTCATTGGATGTACCATGGACGACCAAGAAAATACATGGGTCAACTTGGGGACCCCATGGAGCCACTTTAGTTGGAAAATGACATAAATACCTTTTATTTAATGTTAAAGTAAAAAATGACACAAACATGAAATGTTTTACTAAAAAAAATTTTACATGGGGTTATACAAGTCATATTTTTGACTATAAATAGTCATTGGGAAGATAAAAATATTTCATACATCATAGTATTTTTTTATAATTTTTAGACATTAAATAAATTAAATTATTTATGACATCATTACGATGCAACGATGACCTCATTATTTAACGATTTAAATAAAATGAGAGGATAATGTAAAATTCAAGGCTTACACTTCTCCAAAGCCTATTGGAAGAGGAGATTTCGAACCCTTATCACATTATACACGAATTATATAAGTGTGGGACATTTAGAATCCGAAAATCATTGTGTAATAATGTAACATTTCAATCTTTCCAAAAGATCCCCTCCTCTCCACTTATAAAAGGCCCCCACCTCTCCCACATTATTCACACCATCAAGCCATTTGGATCGGCCAACCTCTGCCCAAATACTCTCCCAGCTTCCCTCCCTTACTCATAGAAGCCTCACTTTGGGCAGAATTCTTCCCAAGGAAGCCTTTGGCTCAAATCAAAAAGAGTTACCCGATTTTGAGGTAATGTCTTCTCTAATGTTGTTTTGTTTTATTTTTCTTCTCCAACCCCCTAAACTTTTTTTATTCATTTTTTTGTAACAAAACCAGTATCCTCAATATACTAGGATGTTGTTATAAGAAGGATTCGAGCTAAACTTACACACACCTACATCTAATGGTTAAAGAACATACGGTTTCTGTGGATGGCGAATTTCTGCCTCACAAAATGATGATTGTTCAACACTCATATAACACCTTCAAAGGTGGCCATTAAGATGTCACTATTTTTATATATGATATATAATATGTTTATGTTTTACTTATGCTTCTGTATTTCTCATTTATGGCATACTTTATGATTTCCACTTTGGGTAAAACGCGATAATTTCATTTTAGGAAGTGCGGACTACCGCCCCGCAAAGTGATTTGAATCGTTAATGCCATATGTGGGATGTATAAAGGATGGAGTAAATGGTATTATAAACTATATTATACTGTAATTATATTATACATTTATATCATTATGATTTCGTTCCATTAAATATGAAATTGAAATGAAAGTAGCGTTCATGCGTACGTACGGCTTACCGTCTCCATGAACGGTGCATTTCATTTCTTACCTCTAAATGTTACGTAATATTATAAATGAATGTATATACTGGATATATATGATATATATGACACCTAAATCATGAATATAATTCTGGAGATAATGGATATTCTACCACATAAACAACTTGTAATTATAAGAAGTTTATTGTTGACTCAAGTACCAAAGATCGACAAAACGACCGTTATTAACTTAAATAATTACATAATGTTCATAACATTTTAATAAGTGATATAAAAAGGATAATGAAATTGAAAATGGTTCTTAATAAGGTATATATTAACTCTAGTTTATTATTCAGGAGGTTAAAGAAAGGTTGAGTCAAGTCAGACACGAGGTAAGGGAATTTCTTAACCCAACTCCCATTCTTTGGGTTAATCTCCTACTTTCAAATTATGTCATGATATTATTATGTCCTATATTGTATTTGTAAATTATTTATGTGTACTTATAGTGAATACACATTATAGATGTACTTTATTTAAAAAATATATCTTTTTAAGGACTTCTTCTCAATCCCCTTTCATTGAGGCATATTTGGTTTTATACAAAACTTTCTTTTATACGGTGTATAAACCCCTTTGAATTTTACGTTTATTCAAAAGGAATCTTTTTTATACGAAGAGTTTTACTAAATGACAAAAGGGAATGTTTTTCTTTCCGTACTTATGCAGCAACAACGACTTCTCCGCCGCCGTGACCATTATTTGAGTTTCGGATTCCTCTACAAGCCATCATTTTTTTAATGAAAAATAAATACAAAGTTTTAACTTTCTTTTATTTTGGTATTGAAAATGGTTTTGAAAGCGTTTTTATTATATCAATGTGTTGTATTTATATCTTGTGATTGAAATGTGGAAATGTTATGTTTCCTTTATGCATGTTTTATGTGATACGATTATGTTATGGTTTATGATATGTTTAAACCTATTCATATGAGGAATGCATTGGACTTAATAAGTGACGGGTGGAGCCCGCTATAGCTCCTCGATGCATCGGCATGTCTCATGAGACAAACTAGTGTCTTGGCACGAGGCCTTGACAAAATCTTATTTGTGGTCTTGGCACGAGGCCTTGGCTACGTGGTTATGATAGTCTGGCATTATTCATTCCATCATTATGAAAGTGGTTATTGATATTGCATGTGATTATTCGACCAGTAGAATATCCATGTGATGAAGTAAATGGCATTATCTCATTTTACTTTTGCCATATTATGTTGAAGTTCATGTTTAAAAGTATTTTGTTTTAGTTATACATTGCCTTAAATGTTAATTTTTATTTATGAAAGCTTCCACATTATTTTTATCCTTACTGAGCATCTGAGCTCACCCCTTTCAATGTTTTAATATTTTCCAGGATGTGAAAAGGTATTTTATGAATGACCTCCAGGGATAGTCAGAAGTGGATATGAGTGTGGACTATGGAGACTTTGTTATTGTATTTTTTCACTTTATGATGTAATGTAACGTTTACAAATGTATCTAGTGTTTCCAAGGCTACTAAAATAATCTGTCTTTCGGGACTTGATCTTTTGTGATCATGCCAATGTTACGAAGTAATGCACCGACTCTGGGTAGCTGGGGTCGGGGCGTTACATATGTTGTATCCCAATCAGTGTAGTTTTTATTTCATATCCTTTTAACTATTTAATTGTAATTTTCAGTTATTAACATTGAAACTGGGTGAATAAATTTGTCTCAATGTCCTTAGATTGAGAAATATTACCTTCCATTTTTAATTGCCTACTGTATATATGTAATAAAGAATAGTTTATGGAGGGACATTCATCTAATGAAATGGTGAAAAACTCTCTTTCCTCTAGTTCGATGATCATTTTAGTTGTGAGTGTTTCCAGAACAATTCTATCAACCGCTGGATCAAAACCAGTGAGGTTGGAAGAATTGGATATGGTCATTTATGAATATTTTTAGCATGATTTGATAAAAAAATTTCCTCCATGATAATTACACCGAGATTTATGAACACCTATTGTTGGAAACTTAGAAAAAAGAATTTTGAACCTAAGACAAATACAATACAATGAGACTCAGGTAGTCTTCGGAGAAGATAATGCTCTGGGTGTATTGGACCTACTTTTTTTGTTCAATTTGTTACACAACATATGAAATATTGGTTCTAAATTCAGTTTAATTAGTAGTGGAATTTTCTTTATTACTCAAGTCACTTTAAATTGAATATTAATTCAATTCGATTATATTTTTCCTCTTCTAAATTGAAATATCATTGATTAATTTTATCAGGTTATTTCCTTTCACATAAATAAATACCCTGGTCACTATATTCCATACGTTTAACTTGTCTAGTGATTGGATACATCAATTCACTCTTGAATTCTTACACTGATTTCTATAACATTATGTGAATTAAATCCAAGTGGAATATGTGTAAAATATTGATAATAAGAAGAAGATATTAAAGGGTAAAATAAAAAGAATCCTCAAAAGGTTAAATCCATTAAGGTTCACAGATGATATATAATAAACATAAAATGACCATAATTCATCAATAGGGTAAAATTAGAGGATTCTACATGGAATGAAAATAATTTCCAATTGTTCCAGCATTTGAGTTTTGAAAACGAATGAGAATAAAACCCAAGTATTTTCCAACATTGAATGAGTTTCACCCCATTTCAAGTGAATTGGTCCACCTCCTTTTATAGTGGAATTCTTATCTATATGAGCATTCTTCCCTCCACATGAATTACATGAACTTATTCATCACATTCCTAAATTTACTCTACATTAAACATGGAGTAGGTTTAGTTTATGATGGTTGATCGATAAGTGTCCAACATCAAGGGTCTAGATCACTAAAAACTATTTTTTATTTTCTGAGTAAATAATTTTATGGTTAAGTGGAAACCATACAAAGGAAAAAGGATGAAACAACACACCCAATAGGATCCACCATTGTAAGAATGTGCTAAAACAACTCCAATTACCAAAAAAGTGTCCTGAGAATAGAAAACAACGGCCTCAAGTCGAGAGAATCCAACATTAGCCATGAATAGGCATGGTCACCCACCGATGCCACCCTGCACACTACCCACAACACATATTACATAACTCTTCAGGATGGTGCACCATCATGCTGCCTCATGTAGTGACATCACTAGAGCCACTGAGGCTAGCACATCTTCACTGTCGGAACGACAACCCATTGAAGAGTTGCGAGATTAAATCTGCAACACCAAGTTGTAACCAAAGCAATAATGAGACACTACGAACACTACCTCCAAGAAGCACCATGATAGATCTACCCCACTAAAGCTTTCATAACAGTCCAAATCATCATGGAATCCATCATAACCATCCAATATGGCATCGTGTGTGAAGTATCATGAAGAAATAGTAGAAGAAAACAAGGGTAAACAAATCTATCATGGAAAGAAAACAAAAAATAGTGGATCCAAAAATGAGAACAGATACCTGAACGAAATCAGTAGTGGGGGTTGAAAAATGATGTTCATTGATAGGCCGTCAGATCACATAACCATAGGACCTAGTGAAAGAGTAAAAACACATAGAAAGCAACCATACACCATGGTATAACAGTTTGGAAGGATCAAGAGAATAAATATCAAGGGGGAGTCATCAGATCTATGGATAACTAAGAACTCCATCTATGAGCACATATTTTCTAATTAATGTCAACCCTCTCTTGTTTGTGGAATTTTATTTCTATGCAGGATAGATTCACATGCATCTTTCATACCTCAATATAGAATCTTTCACTCATGAGTGGTTAAATTTAATGGAAATGGGATATTGTCAAAATATTTGGATACTCTGGACATACATGTTGGCATTTCTCTCATGCTTTTTTCAACTTATCATGGGATCATGGACATTCATCACACAACTATGGTTTCAGCAAGTATGGATTTCTATTACAGTTGAGTAGAATGTAAAAACATCCACATGGGTGGTACAGGTAGGGTAGATTCACCCATATAAAATTAGGTAGGATCTCATCCTTCATATATGTGAATATAAACATGAATCAATGTAGTACTGAGACACTCCTGACAAGGTGGATTCACCCCATCATTGGCCCAAATGCACGGGCTTACCAAAAGGTGGTAGAAATCGAGTATTCTAAATCATTATTTTTCTTTTGGCGGTGAAAGATAACTGGTGGTGGAAACATTTGGAGTAGTTCCTAGTCTCTAGATGATCATAATGATTTAGTATGAAAATAATTGGCTCTTTAGGGGATGCGAAGTCTTGGAATTTGTTTATGGTTTCATGACAGCTTGAGAGACTAGAGGAATGGTAGGCAGATGTGGGAAAAGATCTAGGTAATCATTCCTACTATGAAGGAAACAATGATATTTTTTAACATTATATATGGTTAGACATTTAGGTGGGAAGTAAACATGGGAAGTGTTTATGGTCGGATGAATCGACAATCAATTCTTATTCATGGAAGGTATACATACCATGTCACAGTTGGTTATTAATGTCAGGGATGGGGTGGTAGAGGGGTAGTATGTACAATCGTTTCCTAATAGCTGTGTAGTGACTATAGATGAAACATTCACTTTTATCCATTTTAATTTCTCAACATGTAGAACAAAAGGATTCACATTTCTTCTTAGTGAAAAATTTTTCTGCAAATAAAATTACTTACATTAATTCAATAAGAGAAAATTACCTTACAATGCATGTATTCAAAATTTATATCAAAAGGTGAATATATCATTATACCCCATATTAAAATTAATTTTCAAAATGAATCCAAAATTCATAAACTAAATAATAAACTACTACTTTTACCTATAAATTTAATTAATTGATGGTATTTCCAAATAATTACAAGAAACAAATATTGATTCACATCATTTATCTATATTGGGACGTCACGGTATATAACATGAAATATCATATATTAATTGATATAATTAGGGGTGTATACTTATTATAAATCTCCATTAAATGAGGTTGTAAGGATACATATCTTGTAAAACATCATTCTTTGATACCTTTATTACACAAACCTTTTGGCTTGGCTAATAAAGGGGTGGTTGGGTATGTTTTTAACCATGTCATCAGTTGAGTTAGACTAAGATTATAAATTTCCACTTGTATGATAATAAAATACATATATTCCCTGAATTGAGTGGATGATTAAAAACATTTCCTTGTTTAGATAAGTGAAACGTGATGAGATTATTTACAAATATTATTATCTTATGATGTAATTATTCTGGATAATCAATCTATATAGAGAATAAAAAATAAAGGAGTTAACATATGGTAGCCTAACAAGTTCCACATATAGTGGTCACTTTATTTAATTCCCAAATAGATTATATAAGTATAAATATTATGTATATGATACATCTTATAGTAGACATGTTCATAGGGAGATATGAGTTTTTTGATCAAGATCAAACTAGAACCCCTTATAACATGAGTGGAATTGATATTTTTATAGAGGCTAGACTTTTGTTACATATTCTAATTAAGAAATTCATATTTTTTCAATTCTATAAAGGTTCATATGTTCATATAGTTTATATTAGTGATTAAAATTTATGTTTTTAGAAAACTATTTTTTAACTAAAAAGAAAATATTTCTATAAGCCATGTCTAAAGGAGTTTGGATGTATTCATAAAGATTAGGGAAGTTTTACATAAATTTATTATTGAATTTTAGTTAAAGTGGTTTATTTTTATATAGTAAATAAATTTGATGAATCATATTATTTTTTTCATCGATATCATAAAAAACATGTAATGTATATTATGGAAATTGTAGACTATGATATAGCTATATTGTTAATGGAATATAAAACCTATATAATAATTTATTATTTGATCTAAGATATATGGTATTAGGTGTATGATTTCTGCCACATCTCTAAAATTATTTTAATCTCTGTTATAAATCAGTAAGGTGGTTCATTTAGGGTGTAAAAAACATATTATAATCATTTAAATGGTTAAAAATTATAATATTCCAATGAGTATATGTTATGGGTAATGCATATTAGCTAAAACATATTAGAAGTTGATGACTAACCACCTTAATTAAATTAATGAAGACTATATAAATGTTAAAATCCTATTGTTGAGGTTTTATGGTTTTTTCTAAATCAATACCAATCTGTTCTTATTCCTTGTTCTCTATTTTTCTTTGGGGAGAAGGTTCTAGAACTCCTTTGGAGTTTGAGATGTCCTCTCATATAATACAAGGATTTTGGTGGAAAGTATAATATATATGGAGGTTATATTCATTTATCTATCATAATGTGCTCTTCATCAAACAGATTAAATTGATATGGAGTTCTCTAGAATTGAGTTTTCCATGTGTATTTTATATTGTTCATTTATATGTTATTTTATGGTGGAAGATCATTTATTTTATTTAGATTTATTCTCTTATAATTCACATGTAATACTTCTAAAAAACTAATCATATACTAACACATTTGTTTCATTTATCATTATATAAATTTAATTCATGGGTCTTATAATTTCATTTCATTTTCTCTCATTCATATATTTTTGATTCAAACACTACCAAAGACATAAAGGGGTTTCTTTCTAATCCACTTATTTCATGAATATAATTATTTTATTACTTTTTATCATTTTTTATATATTTCAAATTCCATTATTTTGATTTATATTATTATATAATTGTTTCATTTTAGGGGATATATATTCTTTTTACTATCATTTCTTTAGTTGAATATGATTTTGAAATCAATTCACTCTCATTCTCCCTCTCCCCCTCTATTGTTAATTAAATTTCACTCTTGTTTTACCCTCTTTTTTTGTATTCCCTATATCAAATATTCATTTCAAAAATATATACCGACTACTCTATTTAAATGTTCATACTCTTTAACCTCTAGTAATTTATAATTTTTTAATAATCTTTTACTATACCTAATTAAATTATTTATATGTCACTCATTTTAATGCTTGTGAAGGGATATTTTTTAATATATATCTTGAATTTATCTTTCATGTTCATATTTATATTACTTAAATTATATTTATGATTTTTTTGATTTTATTTATGTCAATATTTCTAATTACATTTCCTTTTATAACTCATTTTTTATATTCCCTTAACTTTATTTCAACGAAATTTCATATACTAAGAAAAACATAAAGAATGTTTCATTAATTTTTCATAAAATTAAATTATTTATTATCAAAATTAATTTTCAAGGAATTTATTTAAATTAAATGATCTAAATATTTCCCATTTTTAAAACATACATTACTATAATTTTTTAAAATTTTATGTATTTTCTTCAATATGACATTTGTATCATTTTTTCTTATTTAATTTTTTTATAAAAATTATGGATTTGTTTTATTAATAATTCTATAATTTATTGTCATCCTTTGAATGATTTTTCATCTATAATAATATCCACTAAAATTTTACTGTTTAAACATTCTATAATTTTTATTCATTCCTTTCTATTCTAAAATAATTTACTTATCTATCATCCAAATTTTTATGTTTACAAGGTGTTGTGGTAAATAAATCCTGATGGGTGTATTGATACCTCCTTACCTTTATCATTCTCTATCATTATCTATGTATGAAGATACATTTTTTCACAATAAATTTCCATCTTCAATACCCTATACATTCATATTTTTATTGAATTTTTCTCTCCCAGATTACCATGAAATTCACTAGAATGGGGGAAAATGTTTATATAAACGTATATGAAATTATTACAAAAAGGAAGTCCATGAAAATAAAATTATTTTTTATTAAGTCACACATCTATATTTTATTTATATTCATGTTTTTATCCAGGTCCCCTATTCAGATCATTTTTAAACCTTAATAATGTTTGTATGTGACCTCTTTCATTTTCATGGGTTAATAATGAAATGAATTTTAATTAATGTAAGAATTTTTTCTGTGTTCATGAATCACATAAATTTAAGGATATATTTTCATTTGATGGGTAGAACTATAATTATGTAACACTATAATTCATTAGGTAAAGATTTTTGTCTTACGAGATAATGATGTTTTATGGGATGAGGTGTAATAACCTAGTTTTTCACTAAGGTATCAATCCTTTAATTTTCAGTCTAAATCTTTACTTTGGAACTAATATGGATCACTAATGAGTTATTAAAGATTCCAAGTGTGTTTAGGGATTTTTCGGAGCTCGAAATCCCTCTTTTTGGGGAAAAAAGGCTTAGCACATGGTTTAGAGTAAACCGTGAGGGATTTCCACACAGTTTGCCTAACTGTGTGGATGGGGTTTTTTTAGACAGGCCATATCACATGGTTGGTGCACGACCATGCAACCTAACCATGAAAACACCCCTTTTTTCCAGGTACCCATTCATGGCTTGAACATGGTTTGATCAAACCGTGCATCCAAACCATTCGGGTAGATCTGTCTCGCACGGTTTGCGCATGGTTTGAAAAACCGTGGGGAAAAACCATGCGTAGGCTAATTTTCTGGGTAAATTTATAGTTTTTAACTTAATGATATATTAATCCAACCCTTCCTCCCTAATCCAAGAACCAGTGGGAATTTCCTCCCTATTCACCCATTTGGAGGTTTTTGAAGGCCAAAGAAAGGGATCAAGATATCTCTTTCGTCCAACATCTGATCGAGCTTCCCTTTGTCACGTTGGATGCACAATGGTAAGTACTCGTGTATTATTTATCCATTATTATTCTATTTCTATATTGACCTAGTTGTCATCATGTGATAATTTTATACCTTTTCTATGATCTAATATGATTAAAGGAAAATCAAAGGACGATACTGGAGGAGGAGAGTCGTACAACTCTAAGGTGGGTGGTCTATAACTACCCCTAATGTTCATTGATTTTGGAATATTCTTGGGGGGGAACCATTTTCATTGGAAGACATTTCTTAAATTTGCATTCCATGATTATACATGTCATAATTATATGGTTATTCTATTTCCAAATATGTGATTAGTATCTAGTGGTTACACCCTCAACTCAATCCACCTCATGTTAAATATTATTCCAAAATTGGGTTTTAGTTTTTCAGCATGTTTGAGCCAACATTCAGGTGTGACCTTTCTTGAACTTTATGAAGGTGAGTATTTTATAATAAATGGCTTGTTATTAATGATAATTTCATAATGGAAAGTACCATTTATGCTCACCACTTTTCCCGCCTAAGGTAAGTGCTTCAAATTGATTATTAAATGTGAAATGTTAAATGGAAAGTATACTAAGTATATAACTTGGTCTTATGAAATGAGTTTGAATTAATGTTTGATGTATATAGCACCCATTTTAAAATTTATAGAAGGTAGTGGAGTGAACATATTTGAATGAATATACCATAATGGTTAATTGAGATGTTATTAAATGGGTGCAATGATACTTGGCCTATCCATACTAATGGAAGACAAGGCTTGGAGCAATAAATAAACGATTACAATGCTACTTGGCATATCCAAACTAATGGAAGAAAATTATTAGACTTAATTAATGATTACATAATTATAATATAAATAAGGAATGGACTGACTTTATCTCACCTTGGATTGTGAGAGGAGAATACCTTAGGTCTCGGGAACCCCATTCCGATTCAAGGTTGCGGTTTTCTTAGGTTGATACCCACCTAGAATCTGGTTCTTGTCTTTTACTCAAATTCCTAGCATAATACTATAGTATCCATTACATTGTTATAGGATACCTCAAATACACTCCTTGGATCTAGCATTGACTAGTAGGTTTTATGGTTAATGCTCACGGTCCCTTGTCCTTTCTTATCTCTGTTTTACCTTGGTCGATCACCTTGGACATGGTAGAAACTTTATTGTGGAATTCCTTTGATTAATCTACTTGTATTACACTCTTACCCCTTTTCTAGACTCAGATACTACTAATTTATCCTTCCATGAGATCTATGTGACCCTGGTTATTACCTTAGAACTCCCTAATTGGATATCATTTTCAGGTTTCCTTGTTATGTCTTGGGACCTTCACTACTTATACTATCACAAGGTGATGTCAGTTCTGGCTATGCCTCACATGACCTATTAACATTAAATGGAGATTAATTAAATAATGAACTTGTTACATGTTCAGACACCAGATGAGGGCGGAAGCATGTACTTGGGTATTTATTTATACTATAATACTTTCTTTACTTTTTATATTCATTTCTACACACTGCTATATTCCATTACACTGTCAGGATATTATATACACCATTGTTGGTGGCCCACTGAGATTTATCTAACACCCTCTCCAGGTTCCATTTGGTACCCAGAGTAGATTACTTGGTTGTAGGTATTTATAAAGGGAAGCATATAACTCCCAACACTTGATTACATGCTAATAGGATGGATCTTGATAGTAGATGACCGAGTAGGTTCTTGGGATGCTCGGAGTAGCCTTGTTTTCTTCTACATTGTGGAACATGTTATGTCTTCTATCTTGTATCCATGTTCTCTAGTTTTCTAGTGATGTGACATTACATCATCATGGTTACTATTGATATAGTTATTATTATTCTCATTTATCTATTGCATCAGTTTAGTTTTGCTGTTTATTTAGATTATTTATATTGCTTCTGCTTTTTAATCTCCCTTTATATTTATTCCACTATGCTAAAATATAATAATGAGGGAATAGTCTTCCCACAAACAAACCCTAGGCCCTCGCTACTAGTTGTAAGCCTTTGGAGTTCGGTGAAATTCGCTTGAGGCCTTGTGGCCCACCGAGATCAGGGCACTCGTTAAGTGGCATATGGGTCTGAGACGTTACAAAGTGGTATCCGATATGGTATCTTTTCATGAATTACTATTTAGAGACAATAGATTGTAAAATGTAAAGCTTGGGACATGGTCAAAATCCATCCATGGGCATCGTGAACCCATGTTTGGGGTAAAAACCAAGTCGCCTAAATGATAATTATTGTTATATTTTTCCTATTATAGTTGATATTGTTTCACCATTGGGTGATGCACATGTAGTGTGGTGTTGTTGATTATTACTCTATTTGAGGGTCTTAATTTATTTTTTTCTCGATTACATGAGGTCAAGGAGAATTTCTATATGCATCATTATAGGCCTCTAGAATTAAAATTTCATTAATATTTTCATTCCATATAAGTGCATATCACAACTTTTCATTGCTTGATATGCTTGTGATTGTTGATTGATGTTGTGATAGTTGCTTGTACATGTACTACTATTGGTTGTGATTGAGCGATTGAATGTATCAATTCATAAGGTGTATGGGCCCCATGGGTTGGGATGAGTAATTTTCCGAGTCAAGCCATTATGCTATAATGAAATGGGTTTTTTTTCTGGTGATATGTGTATGGGAACTGATTCATTGAAAATAGATGTCCATTATAAAGTGAATATTGAAATCTAAAATTAATTAGTTACACATACGTATCCCGCCTTGTCATGTCTATGAAAGGTAAAGGATTAAACATGGAAATTAACTACAAAATGACATGAAACTTATAATTGAGCACTTACCGATACCCGACCATCTAAGCGGGTAGTTTGGGGAAGTATGCCATGGTTATTGAGTTTTCTTACATTTCGTTTTCCACTAGCGATGTTATCTCCATGATTTTATGATTTTTATAAGGCATGTTCTTGGAATTTGTAGACCAATACTGCCACAATGTCCTCATGTCGTTCTACAGGAAGGTGGTGATGATCATTCTCTAGGCATGGTGGGCCCTGAGCTGTCAGTCTTACCTCTAGGACTGCCACATGAGGCACCACCTACTGTACATGATTCTAGAACCGATTCTCATGTCTGTGATGCTTTCTTATGTCTGATGTAGTCCATGCATGGTGCTCCAAAAGTTTCACCGACAATGGACGATCTGACTCGCTGGTTCCAGCAGCATCATCCTCCTACATTTGTAAGGGATGGCAGTTATCAGGCTACAGAGTCCCGTCTAGAGGCCATGCTGTCTATTTTTGAGAATCTAGAAATTCCTCTATAACGGAGAGTCCATATTTCTACATACATGCTTAAATATTTATCCAAGCATTGGTGGGATGTGGTTACACATGCCAGTTTTCATCCAGGAGGGTTATGGGTTGATTTCTAGACTTCTTTTTATGATCAGTTCTTTCCTCAGGCACTGATATCTGATAGAGCCAAAGAGTTCATGAATCTAGAGTGGGGTTCAATGTCAGTTATGGAATATTCAACATGTTTCACTGATTTACAACACTTTTCACCACTTCTATCTAGTGATGATCTTTCTAATGCTAGAAATTTTGAGGAAGGTCTCTAGTATGCCATCTGAACATAGGTGAATGTACTTTTCCTTCCTTCCTTTTCTGTAATTGTTGATCATTCCCTTATCACTGAGCATAAACTGAGAGAAGACACGAGTACCAAGTTTAATGCATCAGTGCCACATCAGGCCAGTAGTTCTTCCAGAAAAAGGAAACATTCCTTCGATGTTTCTCATTAGGGAAGTGGTAGCCAAAGTATCAATTTTGATAGTTATGTGGTGTGTCATCAATTTGGAAGACTAGGGAATAAGAATCCTAAATGTGATAGAGACCCTATGAAGCTTCGATATTGCGGTCGTATGGGTTATCTTCAATGTTTCTACAAGACCATCCCATCAACTTCAAGTGGGAAAGGATCATCATCCAATCCATATATAGGAGCAAGTTATTTTGAGATGTGTTAGGTGGGGACTTGGTATAGCACAAGTAGGTTTGGCCGAGGAGGAGGTCGTGGTTATGGTAGTCCAACCCCTAATCACTAGTAGCACCAGTAGAGCAGTCATGATTGAGGTAGTCCATATATTGCACCGTACTATGGATCAGGTCAGTTTTATGCTTTATAACTAATACCCAAGGATCAGGATACAGGACCATCTAAAGTACAAGGTACTCTTCTAGTATCATCCCCTGTTGTCTCTTCTTTGTTTTATATAGGTGTTCCAAACTCTTTCATTTCGGTATCTATCGTGGAATGTCTCAGACTAGAGATACAATGTCTCTATGGTGTAATGACCCTTAATACACCATTGGGAATATAAACGGAGGGCATACGCCAGTGTAGGGACAATCCCCTTGAGGTTGGAAATTACCCTTTTTTGTGTAATCTCTTTGTTCTCAAGATGATAGGCTTCTACGTCATTATCAGGATGGACTGGTCAGTCCACTATCATGCCGTTGTATACTTATATCACTGCAATGTCTCTTTTTCATCACCAGAATGTTGTAATTATCTTTATAAAGTTGAACGGGATGTCTAGGCTGGGTGATCAGGACTAAAGAATCGTTGTCTAGGAGAAGTGATCGCCCAGATTGAAAATATTTACATAGAGGATAAGGGTTTCCTTAAATCTGATTTCCCTCTAGTAGTTTATCATTTCATGGAATTATTTCTGAAGACTATTCTTTCTTAGATCCTAAAAAAGAGGTAGACTTTACAATAGTGCTTGATCCAGGAGAATCTCCAGTGTCCATTCCTCCATATAGGATGAAACCTACAGAGCTTCAGGAGCTCAAGTGGAAAATAGAGGACGTAGAGGCCAAAAGATTTATATGGCCTAGTACATCCTCTTAGGTTTCACCCATGATTTTTACATAGAAGGTAGATAGAACCATACATCTATGTGTGGCTTAGTGATGTTTGAACTAGATTACGGCAAGAATCGGTATCTACTTCCTTGAATAGATGATCTCTTTGACCAACTCTGAGGAGGAAAGGTGTTCTCTAAGATCGACCTAAGATTGGGTTGTCATCAGGTGAGAGTCAGACCATCAGACATACCTCTTAAAACATTCCATAGAAGTTATGGGTTTCATAAGTACCTTGTTATGTCGTTTGGTCATGTGAATGTGCCTTCCGTTTTCATGGATTTTATGAATATGGTTATCACCTCTATTTGGGGTCTTTTGTCATGTTATTTATGGATGACATCTTGGTGTATTCTTTCAATCGTAATGACCATGATTAACATCTTGAAATCATTATGTGTACACTGAGATAACATCATCTTTATTCCAAGATTTCTAAGTGTGACTTATGGATCGAGAAGGTCCACTTCTTGGGTCATATTATTTCAGAACCAAGAGTATCTGTTGACCCTAAAAAGGTTAGTGTTGTAGTTTCCTATGGGAAGCAGAAGAATGAGTTTTATATCATGATTTTTTTAGGGATCGCATGATACTACAAGTGTTTCATATAGGACTTTAACATCTTGATTCACCTCTAAATGGACTTAAAGAGAATTTTTTAAGTTCATATGGTCAAAAGCATGCGAGGAAGCCTTTTAGAAACTAAAAGTGATGCTTGTCTCAATACTGATTCTAATTCATCCAGAACCTGGAAAAGGATATAATATCTTCTGCGATGCATCAAGAATTAGTCGGGGAGTAGTGTCGATGCAGGAAGAAAAATTTGTTGCATACGGATCTCAGTAGTTGAGGCATCACGAGATAAATTATTTGACGCATGACCTTAAGCTAGAAGCAGGTGTCCATCACTTACGTTTCTGGAGACACTATCCATTGGGTGTGTAGTTTGTGGTGTATAAAAATAAAAAAATCCTCAAATATATCATTTTTATGTGACTTGAACCTCAGAAAATGGATATAGTTAGAATATCTACTATACTATGATTTTTAGCTTGACTATATGCCTGGAAATGGAAAAGTGGTCTCTGATGCACCGAGTCAGAAAAATAAAACACATGACATATAGAAAGCCTATTATGAATAGAAGTTAATGGAACTATTTTTTGAACATCTTTTGGAGTTTCATGATAGTCACGATCAGTGTTAAGATTCAACCTTAACAGTTACCTCTTCCCTCCATGAGAAGGTGAAAATTTGGTCGTTTTCAAATCTTGAAGGTTTGGTTATCTGTGAGAGTATATCAGAAGATAACCCAACTCTGGATTGGTCTATGGATAGAGATGACATCTTGCATCTATGTGGACGTATATGGGTTCCTGTTGATATGATAGAGGATTTGATGAAATATTCCTATTATTCTTTGTGGGAAGTTCATCCAGGAATATTGAAAATGTATTGAGATATGTGATGCTAGTATAGGTTTCCTAGGATGAAATATCATATTTTAGGATTTCTCCCTTGGTATTACACTTGTCTGCAAGTGAAGGAAGATAACCAAAGACCTGCATGCTTGTTACAACCACTTCGAGTCCTAGGATAGAAATTAGAAGATGTTGTTATGGATTTTGTAGTCAGCTTACCTAGGTCATCGAGGGGTAGCGATGCTATTTGGGTAGTTATTGAATGACTAACGAAATCATCCCACTTCATTCCTATTTGGGAGACTTTATTAGTTGATGAGTTGGGATGACTGTATGTCTATGAGATCATATGACTACATAGGGTTCCATGTACTATCATTTTAGATAGGGATGCTCGTTTCACTTCATGGTTCTGGAAATGCTTATAGAAATCTATGGCCACTCGGGTGTTTCTAAGCATAGAATTTCACCTTCATACTGATGGAAAATCCAAATAAACAATATAGGTTCTAGAGAATATTATCTAATCATGTTTTCTTGAATTTGGCAGTTCTTGGGAGAAGCATATCCCTCCAGTTTACTTCTCTTATAATAACATTTTTCAGGTGACGATTCAGATGGATCATTTTGAAGCCTTATATGGTAGTCCATTCCGTTCACCCTTGTGCTAGATAGTGGTATGTGAGGTAGCCCTATTAGGTCCTTGTATCATTCTGGAGACTTCAGAATAGGTTCATCTATTCAGGAAGTGTGTGACTACTGCTCAGTCTAGACAAAAATCTTATGCCAATATTCATCAATGACCTCTTGAGTTCAAGGTTGGGGATCATGTTTTTCTTTAGGTATCACCCAGGCTAGGACATAAATAGTTAAGGAAGTAGGGAAAGATGTCATCTTGTTACGTTGTGTCATTAGAGATTATAGAGAGAGTCGAGCCGGTAGCCTATTAGTTGATACTACCTTAGAGGTATCATTCCATGAACTATGTATTTCATGTCTCATAGCTTTGCCAATATCATGCTGACCCATCTCAAACATTTGATCCTAAGGAAGTTGATTTAGATACCGATTCTACCTTTGAGGATTATCCAGTACATATCATTGACTAAATCATGAACTCTCTTCAAGGAAATTATGTCCCTCTCATATGGGTGCTATGGCAACACAACTGAGTAAAGGATGAGACTTGGGAGAGAGAAGCAGATGTATGTGATCAGTGGTTAGAGTTTTTCTAGACAATATTTCTTTACCCTTGGAAATAGAACTCATGGGTGACTTATTTTAAGGGGGGAAGATTGTAAGAACTAGAGTTTTCTATCTGGTATAGATCCTTTAATTTTCGGTCTAAATATTTAATTTGGACCTAATATGGATGCATAATGAGTTAGGAATGGTTCCAAGGTTTTTTGGGGCTTGTTCGGAGCCTAGAACCCATATTTTTATGGAAAAAGGTCTTGGTGCATTATTTAGATTAAACCGTGCGGGATTTTCTTAGTGTATTCCTAACCGTAAAGATGGTGTTTTTTTCATAAAGGGATATCTCTCATGGTTGGTGCAGGAATGTTCTTCCTAAGCATATGAACTCCCCTTTTTCCCATGTACCCATGCATGGATTTCCCCCAGTTTTATCAAACAGCGTGGCCAAACCGTTCGGCGGAGCTGTCTCGCACGGTTTGTGCATGGTTTGACAAATTATGTGAACAAACCATGCACATCCTAATTTTTTGGGAAAATTTCCATTTTTTCACTTAATGATCTATTAATCCAACTCTTCCTACGTAATCTGAGAATCTATGCGATTTTCTCCCATTTTCACCCATTTTAATATTTTTGAAGTCCAAAGCTAGGGATAATGAGATCCCCTTCATCTAGCAACTAATTAATCTTTCATTCATCACGTTCCATGCAAAACAGTAAGTACTCAAGTCCTCTTTAGCCGTTCTTCTTCTCTTTCTCTCTCAACCTAGTTATCATCTAGTGAATGTTTTCTACATTTTATTAGATATACGCCGATATGAATCAAATCATGGGCCTATATCGCAAGATGAGAGTCTTACAACCATAAAGTGTATGGTGAATAACTCTTCTGTAAAGTTCATTGATTTTGGAATATTTGTGTGGGGTATACCGGTTTCATTGGATGACATTTCTTAATTTTATATTCCCTGATCATTCTTGTAAGAATAATATAGTTATGCTATTTACAAATATTTGATTAGTTTTTATTGGTTACACCCACAACTCAATACACCTCATGTTGAAGGTTATTCCATAATTGGGTTTTAGTGTTTTGGCAAGTTTGAGCCACCATTCGGGTGTTACCTTGCTTGAACTTTATAAAGGCGAGTCTTTTTTTATTAAATGGGTTGTTATTAATGAGAATTTCATAATGGCATGTTCCATATATGCTCATCACTTGACCCACATAAGATAAGTGCTTTAAATTGATTATTAAATGTGAAATGTGAAATTGAAAGTATACTATGTATATAACTTGGGCTTATAAAATGAGTTTGAAAAAAGGTTTCATATCTATGTCACCCCTTTCCATATTGATGGAAGTTAGTAAAGTGAACCTCTATGAATGAATATACCTTAATGGTTAATTAATAATTGATTAAATCGTTGTAATTCTACTTAGCTCATCCACAATAATAGAAGACATGGATTGGACCAATAAATAAACGGTTTCAATGTTACATGGATTTTCCAAACTAGTGGAAGACAATGCTAGAACCAAATGAATGATTACATGATTACGATATCAAAAAAAGGAATGGACTAACTTAGGCTCACCTTGCATTCTGAGAGGAGAATACCTTGGGTCTCAGGAACCCCATTCCGATTCCAGGATGCAGTTTGGTTTGGTTTATACCCCTATAGACTCGGGTTCTTGTCTATTCCTTATATTCCTGATATACTACCATATGTTCCTTTACTTTATTATATGATACCTCAGATACACTCTTTGGATCCAGCATTGACTAGTAGGTGCCATGGTGAAATCCAATAGGGCCCTTTCTTTGCTTAAACTATTTTACCTTGGTCCATCACCTTGGAATCAATACGGAAATTATTATGGAATGCCTTGGATTACACTCCTTGGATTACACTCTTACCACTTAGATGGACTCAGATACTACTATGTTAGCAATCTGTGAGATCTATGTTACATTTGTTATTTCCCTAAAACTCCCTCACTGGATATCATTATTAGGTTGCCTTGTTTTGTCTTGGGACCTTCACTACATATACTATCACAAGGTGATGTCAGTGCTCGATATGCCTCACGTGACTTATTAAAATTAAATTGTTATTACTTAATTAATGAACTGGTTACATGTCCAGACACCAGCCAAGGGTTAAATTAGGTACTTGGGTATTTAATTATATTTTATTTCTTTCATTACTTTATATATACATTCCTACAAACTACTATATTCTGTTACACAAGTTGGATGTTATAGACCATGTTGGTGGTGGACCAATGAGATATATCTCACACACTCTTTGGGTGATTTTTGGTACCTAGAGTAGATTACATGGTTACAAGTATTGACATAGGGAAGAATACATCTTCTAATACTTGATTACGTGTTGATAGGATGGAGATTGATAGTAGATGACCAAGTAGGATCTCGGGATTCTTGGAGTGGACTTGTTTTATTTTACATTTTGGAACATGTTATGCCAGATGTCTTGTATCAATGTTTTACAGTTTTCTAGTGACAATATAATACATCATCATTTTTCTAGTTTATATAGTTATTATTATTCTCATTTATCTATTGCAAAAACTTATTACATTGTATATTTATATTATTTATATTGCTTATTTTGTTTACTATCCCTTTATATTCATTCCATTGTGCTACACTCTGCTAATGAGGGCGTAGTCTAACCACTAACACACCTTAAGCCCTTACATCTAGTTGGTAGACTCTGGAAATTAGGGGTATGTTCTTGAGAACATGTGGACCACCGGCCTCGGGGCACCCATTAAGTGGCATCTGTGTCTGGGATGTCCCATGGGGGGAGTGAACCCTATACAAAATGTTAATGTAATATCATTAGCAATCCCAATTCCAAATGTTTATTGGATATGGGGTGTGGACTCGATATATATAATTTATGAGATGTGGGGAGTGAAAAAATCCATCATGTTTTAATGGTTGTGGGGGCTATCCTAGAATAATTCTATTGATACCGCATGATTTTATATGTACTTATTTCATTCCAAATACTTATATAATTAAATATATTTAGGTCATGTCACATTATTATATCATTCTACATTCCTATATTATATCAACTAGGTTCTTGATTCTTGATTTAACATTATTCTATTATGGTATATGTTATGATTTATTTAACCTCCCTTTTTTTGTTCAAAATTTTTATTACATGATCTACAATTACTCAATCATGTATCATGATAAATTCTTAGGATTCCATATGCTTATTTCATCAATGTTTCCATTTTTATCATGTTCTTATCTCTAACTTTTTTATAACTAAATGATAAATCCTCTTTTCTCATTGATATTATTTTACCCCATACATAGAATTTGATATCATTATTTTCCCTTATATACCCATTATTTTATATAAAATGATATGTATTTTATGGACTCATGTATGGATAATTTTTACGCAAGATGTGGAAGAATTATTGGGTAATAATATGGTCATATAGATAATTGTTAGGTTATTTTTAGAATCATTTTTCATAAAAGGAATTATATATTTTAGATGGTAATTTTGAGAGGATATATTCTATAAATAGATAGATACATGGGTGTTGACTCAAAATTATTATATCATATCATTGTTGGAAAAATATTATTACTCTTAATATTGTTTTTTTACTCATATGAATCTATTTGTTTTAGTTCTATGATGTGTTGTGATAAATTTTAAGTCATAAATCTCAGTGAACTAAATCTAATAGACATATCATCTAAAACATTTCTATGTATTATTAGTTGATTTCAATGGAAGATAGTGTAAGATTCCAATTATTTTGTAACTAAACCTGATGTTTTGGGATGTTACTATTGGAGGTTGTTATGCCTACACCTAGTTAAGAAGATCATTTCATTGAGGTTCAAGATGGGTTATTTTGAAATGATAGAAATTAAAATCGATTATTTAATCATTTCATTTCCTTTGATTGATTATGATTTAATTTTTTAGTGTTTATAAATATCTTCCAAGTGTGTGGATTTATTATAAAATCTTTTAGTTTTCTCACTATAATTTTTCTTCTGATGTTTATGTTCTATGAGAATATTTTATGGAATTAGATGATTATATTATTAATAATAAATGAGGATTCAAGTATAGAAAACTATTTACATAAAAACAATGATGTTTGATGATGTATGATGATGGAATTACTTTCTATCATACTGATTATAGAATATCATAGAAAAAGAAATTTCTAATGCTGAATTTTGTCAAATAAGTTCTAATTGTAGAACATTTTGTTTTTGAGATGAATAGTGAATTTCATGGTGTAGAACATGTATAAAATGGATATGGTCACCAGTCCTTCAACATAATATGTATAATAGTGAATAATTCACATTATAGGAACTATTTTGGTAATAATATCATTTTAGGACTTTTTTTATTCTTATGTGAAACTCCATGAATTTTTTTAATTATTATTTTACTATTTATGATTAGATTGTGTGTTTTAACTTGGATTATTTGTATAAATTCCAATATTTTTATGTTACACTATATACATTACATTAATTTAATATGAATTTTCATAGTTTTTATATTTTTGGAAACATACATTCTAGAGTGGGACAAAAATTTTATGTTAGTTTGTTGACTAAAATTCACCCTCTTAAAACTCCAATTACATATATTATCTATGGAATAATTGGATATTATAAGTAGTCTATATACATTTTTCTAATACAATTTATATTATAGTTTTTATATTTCTCTAGGACTAGATGTTTCATGACTTTTCCTTTATTTTAGAAACATCTTTCCTTATATGAGAATATATAAGAGAAAGTATCATTTATTGTTATGATTGTGACACCTTTCAAAATGTTAGATAATTTAAATTCAAATCCACCACTATTTTTTGATGACATGGACTATGAATATTGGTGATATTGGATGGAAACCAATATGATTAACATTTTATTTGATATGTTCCTAAGGATAACAAAAAATTATAAGATTCTAGTGGAGGCAATTCTGAATTTCTGTTATGAAAAAAAATAACTATAATTAAGAGTTAGGAATACTATAATTTGTGTTGTACAAAATAACATATATATCCAAGTTTCCTATTGTACATATACCTATCGAATATCGATTAAACTTGAAGTTACACACTTTATAACACTAAATGGATTGAAATAAAGAGAGACATGTTAACAGATGATTATTAGAAATTCAATTTTCTACAAAGTGAATCTATTTTACAAATACAAAATAGGATCATAATTATTTTAAATATATTTCAGACACTTGGTGAGAGTAATTTTCATATGAATAGATAGATGAGAAGTTAATAGACATTACATTGAAAGAATTTGAATCTAAGTTATCATTAATTTATGACCAAAAACACATCACTAATATTATCTTGAATTATTTAATTTTTAATCGCATGAAACATAAGAGTAAAATAAAATAAAATGTAGATAAGGGGAAGAAACATAATGAATTTATTTCTCATAAACATCTAATTTTATAACATCTAGAGTTAAAATTTTTAATCTTACTACATTGATGTGATATTCTAGGATATGTTTGGATGATATTTGTTTTGAATGTAATGAAGAAAAATCTACTCACATTTAAAAGATAATGCTCTCAAATCACAACATTGATAGACATTAACAAAAATATATGAATGATAAGAATGATAAATACACTATAAAGGAATATTAGTTACATGTAATATACTACAAATGCATGATTCTAGGTCACATTAGTTCTGATTGTTTAATGTTAATGTGGTGGGAAAAATATTCAAGAAGAAAATATATGTGAAAAGTAAATATGATGTTAAAGGAGTTGGATACAAAAAGATCCAGTGAAGCCTCTCTAACTTTGGATCGTTCATCAAAATAATGAAATGTTATCTATATAATAACTACTTTATATTCTAGAGTACCTTAAAATGAAAAAATATTTAAGTGGAAGATGATGACTATGAATTTTACAATTTTTTCACAATATGTTAACTTATCATAGTGTAATAAAAATGGGGAATATTAATCAAAGGGTAATGATAAAGGACCTCAATATTATGTGGAATTGAAAAGGTTTATTTCAGAATTAGAAGGTAATTTCCCAAAATACTTTATGATTTATATGAAATATATTGTTAAGGATCCATAGAAGAAGGCTGTAATAGTAAATTAAAATAATGATATTTTATGGTTAACTTTTGAGTTGAATAATGATGATGCTAATGTTTTCAATGATAAAAATGAAATTTTCAAAGTACTTACAAGCTAGGATGGAGATAATATTTGATTTTACAACTTATGAAAATGAAATTGTGAGGATTAAATATGATGATGAAAGTCCAAATAAGCTACTAGTTAGATATACTTATGGTAGGAATACTTTTTCAAATCTATAAAATTAGGTAAAATTAGAGTGATTTTTTGGACTGGATAGTAAATCTACTACAATATCAAGTTACAGTTCAATGTATTTTTTTTCAAAGAGTGTATAATTTTTTTAGAATCATTGAAGGGGTGGTCAATGGATAAAAAACTATTCCTTAAATAATTGAAATCAATTTGGAACATGTCAAGAATTTATTTTAGAAGAACTAAAAATACTTACAATATTGAGGTGTTGAAAAAATATGGGAACCTTATGTTTTATTTTATAATATTTAAATTTTATGATGTTTTGGATATTTAGAACTTAATTTTCAATTAGATCATAGAGTCATGTATCGATAGTTTAAAAAATAGCAACTCTAGTATCTTTTTTACTTTTATATATGACTAGAATATCAAAATTTATACATTAACATGTAATATATTTTAAATTAGAATTTTTTTTTACTTTATAATTTTTTTCATATGTTCTTTAACTCTTTTATATAGGGGGATTTTTTTGATAACATTCATATAGATAATTTTCATATCTATTGTAAGATTCAATAGAAGATGGTAATTTGTTCTTAGTAACACTTATAGTACAGTATTCATCAGAGAAGTCTGTCTATTCATTATATGATAACATATAAAATATTTTTCCTCTTTTATTATTATCCTAATAATTATTTGAAATACATATTGTCTTTAAATTACTTTATATGTTTTATAAATATTGGTATATATTTACTTTAGTTCTATTTTAAATATTTATTGTTTCAGAAGTAACTCATATGGTTTTAAAAAGAAAAATAAAATTACCCTTTTAAAGTGATTTGTTTTCATGGTCATTCAGTGGGAGGTGATTATATTCTTCAGATTTAATTATGATCAATGATAAGAAAATTCACATATATAAAGGTTTTGTATGTATCTGTGAGCCAAAAAGGAAAAATATCTTGATTTTAAAATCTAAAATGGAATTGATGTTTACAAATAGGAGAAAATTCAATTCACTAAACTTATTGATATTATGAAGATTGATCTTGAAGATAAATATCATCAAAAATATACATTAAAACATAAATGTTCTAATTATAAATTTGAGGCTGATAATCCATCACATGCTAGCTCAAGGATGGGAAGAGTTGAATCAATTTTTTCAATAATGCTAAAAATAATTCTCAGGGTAACATACATTGTTTCAATTTTCCCTATGCTATATTCAATACTGAGATTACTATAACACATAAGTTTGGAATCTAAAATTTCTAGATGTACTAAGTAAATTTTAGACCACTAATTTAAATTGAAATATTATATATTTAATTTGAGTTATTATTATGAGGCAAATTTATAAAATATCAAGTATATGGAAAAATTTATCAATTATCTAGATTCTTAATATCTGTAATTTAAATAATATAATTACAATATGAAAAATGAGTGGGAGGTGTTTCAAAAATTATCAAAAGATCTACAGTAGAAGTTAAGAGTAGAATCATAAATTAATTTAATAGAAAATGGATTTCAAGAGAAAATGCATAGGTTATATGACCATGATTTAATATCGAAAAATATTGGAAAAGTAATCACGAAATATCATAAGAAATAAAGAATTTACAATTTCTGTATATATTGAGTTTCATAATTTAGAATATTTAACATTTTTGTTAAGTTTTTCTATTATTGATGTTTAATTTAACTTTTTATGAATTTTTTAATCTTTTATAAATTATGATTAGTTACCATATCTCTATGATCATTATTTAGTGTCTTTTACAAAGGGGTAAAAGGTTTTATTTTTCATTTTTTTTCAATGGGATTAAAACTGTGAGGGGGAATCCATAAATGGAACAAGCTAAAAAGAGGATAATTGTATCCCTAGGGATCTTATATTTTATTTTGTTAGGAATAATAGAAGATATATAAAGACTAATTGATGAGTGATGTTATCATCACATTCAATGAATATCTTAAGCGGGATAAAATCATAATAAAAAGGATATTCTACCTTATATTATTTTCTCCTGATGTTTGAATGATATTACTTGATGTTTTTATCCATATTAATCATGTGATCCTATTTCATTAATTCTCAATGATTATTCTTTTTTGGTTAATTTTTTGAAAATAAAAAAGGTTAAGACTTTTGAAAGTTTTGATAAATTTTCCCTATCATTCTGACAGAATCTTATGTTTTTTTAATGGGGATATTTTTTAAATTGTGATTTAAAAAAAAAATTAAATGGGAATTTTTTATTTTTTATTTATGTTAACCTTATAGAGAGTTTTTTCAATTGTAATTCACTGATTTATTATTAATATTCAATCAAAATTATTTGTTCATTCATGTATTATGATTTTACAAAAAGGAGAGATCATTGAGTCAAAATAATTTTTCATATATTTTTATTAAAAATCAAAATACACTTCCTGTGAATTTTATAATCAATTGATTTATTTTGATATATTTAAATATTGGGAAATTAAAAGTTGTAATTCATAAATTATATTAAACTAAATTTGATACACTAAATTTCTAGAATGTTTTGAAGTAGACTAAATGTATTTCAATATAAGACAGTTAATGTATATGAATAAATTACAACTAAACATGAATTTTTTAGAGGATACTATTTGTGGTTGTTATTTTGCACCTATATATGGTGATTGTTCTTTGAGGATCATGAATGGTAACCTTATTCTGAGAGAAATCACAATTTTTTTGTGCCTTATCCAAATTTTTTTATTGAATCAGATTTTATTTTTTCCATTTTTAATAAGAGCATCAGTGTGTGAAGATTAATTATAAAATATTTTATTTTTATCATCATAATTTTTTCTTTCAATGTACATTATTGATGATATTTGGTGTATAATCTTCCACTTCCAATATTTGTGATTGATGAGGTTCTGTGTATTAGAACCCACTTACTTCCAAACCTTGATGTTTCATGAAGTCCAATGTTGGAATTGCTACTAATCATTGTGATCAATGAAGAACTCAAGGATAAATATTCCTAATATTGATTCCTATTAAATAAGTTAATGGTGCATAAAATATTTATTTTAAACAAGTATATCAATAAATTACTAGTGTATAACATGTATACATTGGGTTTGATTATCGATCATTCAACAGATTTTTGATAATAGTGAATATTTACCTGAATAAGAATAGTTTTTTTAATAACATCATTTCAGTAGTTTATATATTTTAATATGAAAATATATGAATTTAATTTAATTGGTATGTTATTATTTATGATAGGTTGATTTTTTTTACCTCAGATTACTTTTATAGTGGGAATAAAATTGTAAGTTGGTTTTTCCACTTAAATTCACCCTCAATTGAAGCTACTATTACTTTCCTTATTTGGAAAAGCAATGTAAAATGAAAATAGGAAGTTAGGAATAAAAATTAATTAGAAACAACAACATGGATACCATATCTAAACGATGAATTATTTAAGGTGTTTTGACTTTTATAGGATTAACTCTAATGGCTATGTATGAAAAACACAATTGGTTGATAGTGTTATGTAAGAATCATAAAAAATATACAAAAATATTGGATTCCATTTTTCATTGATTTTTTAATGATAAGAAAGTTTATTATTTAGTGGATTTAAATTACTAGAGGTCCATATGCATAGATCATAAGGTGGTGGAAAACATCTATTAAGATACAATGTCAGTGATATCATATCTAATGGTTGTTATAATATATATATAGAGGTGATAAGGATCATGTTTTCAATAATATAAATCAAATTATAATATTTAAATCATTATATCTCATTAGTAATAATAATATTTAGTGTTTGTTTTGTTGGATAGGATTATGTTCTAAACCACATAAATCCATTGGGTTATTTTTATTATGCACGATTTCTTTCAATAGCTTATTTTTGTGTGATCCAAAAAATTCTACCAGAGATCAAGATGAATCGACATGAGTTGTTGGAGATTATTTCCCTCATCTTGAGGTTACAAATAGAAAATTTTAAACTCTAGAGCTTTTGACCTTGTTCCATAAGGGTGGTTCCTCTAGGGGTTCCTGAGTTTCGGTTCTTGATATAAAAATAATTACTAAAGGTACTAAAACTATTGGGTTTGGGAGTGTGTTTTAATCATTTGTCATTATATTTAATATATTAATATAGTACAAAAATCTGTGTCCTCTCTCAATTTGTATCAAAGTATGTGAATAAATTTGTTTTTTTTAACATTGGACTTGGATGAGTGGGTTTGGGGGTGTTATAGTAGGTTTCAAATAAGGGTTTCATTATTTTTGTGGATTGGTTTAAGAAAAATAACAAGATAAAACATAAATACACCTAGGTTAATCTAATAGTTTCATAGTTTAAACTAATGGTTTCATTTGTTAATATATAATAGGATTATTTTTTATAGTTATATGATGGTTTTCTATGATATTGTCATTGTTTTCACTATAATTAATTGCTCTGATAATTGAATAGAACTAGGAGGAATCATGTAGAAATTTATTTAAATAGACTATATAATACTCTTCTGATTTATTTACTAAATTTAATGGAATCTATAGTGGTAAACATCATGTATGTTCTTACGCATCTATCTTGGATTATGAATAATAATATAAACAATTTAAGACTTCTAATTTTTATGAATAATTAGCAATGCCTATTGAGTGTTCCATACAATGATGAACTTTATCCTTCAATGGATCCTTTGAAAAAATAATTATTTTAAAATGGGTCAACATTATAAAAAGATATTTTTTCCATACTTTATGTATGAAAAGTTCATTTTGGCCTTTCATTATTTGGGATGTGAAATGAATATGTGGTGGAAATTTATAAAAACACTATAATAAAAGTTATATTTTAGCCTATATTATTTGTATAATTTATGAATTTTTTTTCTCATACTCTCAATCTCAAAATTGTGAAAAATTCATTGTAATCATGAAAAAGATATATAAATTTATTTATACTTATATGAATAAAAATTATTACCCTATAAATTTAAACCTCTAGAAACTCATTCACAAGTATGATTCATGTTACCTACTAAATATGTAAACATAGTATAAATTAATGAGACTAATGAAAATATATAAAAATTTCTAATTTGAAGGAATAAAGTGAGTTTACATGCCTTACCTCTAATATTTATGATGAGTTCTCAAATAGAACAAATATCTATAGTCATCCCTATTTTAAGGATACACTCAAATAGTTATATTATTGAGAGAAAACTAAAATATAGGTGAAGTTTATAAAGGGGGAATAATGTAACATCTAATTGTTTAGTATGAATTTTATTAATATAAATATCATTTTCATTATAATTGAATATAAATGTTTACGAATTAAATCATGTAAAAAAATAAATTGAATTCAAATTGACTCTCAAAAATGATTTAATTTAGTAAGACATAATATTATGATATTGAATTAAATAAACATTATTAAATTATAAGAAGCATACACTGAATATAATTCTAAAAACTACAAATTGAATATAGTATCAAGGTTAGACAAAGTATCTTAGCCTAAATAATTCTTCCTTGCCATCTCCAATTAAAATCATAGGACTGATTATAACTATAACATTAATGAAAACATTAAAATAGATAATTTGAGAAATAAATAATGAAATTGACTGATTTATTTTTAAATAAGTATGAATGGTTATAAATTGTAATGAAAAAGGTTAATGCGACCATTATATTATTGTTGGATATATAATAAGTCTATATATGTCCATTATATAAATATAGATAATGGTTATATTATGTTATTATAATTATCATGAATGTTTATATAGAAGTGAATATTGTATAATTAAAAATATTTTTCAAATTTAATTATCAAATACTCTAAATGATTAAAAAATAATCTAAAAATCTAATAATTTAATAGTAAAAATATATTGTATTCAATTGTTCTTATTTTTATATTATATATATTTTAATTTTGAAAATTAAATCTATCTCATTTAAAGTAAAATTATATAAATTTATTCCTTCCTAATATAGGAAAATAAATTAAAATTAATGATATGATTAGTAATTTGAAAGAAATAATATTTTTTAATGTTTATAATGATATATTTCTTTAAATAGGTAATTTTTATACATTATTCATTTTCATTTTAATATATATGTTTTTATCTATTTTGGAGGTTGATTTTAATAAAATATATTTAAAATCTAGAATAAATATATCAAAATTAGATTATAGGGAAACTATCTATTATTTAGTATTAAGAAGGCATTGAGGTAAAAAGTGAATTGCGATGTAAAGGGTAAAATGAGTAAAATGGTTAAAATAATAAATAATGTGATAAAATATCAATTTTTATTATAACATAAATTTCTGGATAAGGTAATTCCTGACTTTTATTCATTTTTTTATGTTTTTTCACCTTTCACGTAAAATTACATTCTTCATAGCTCAAGGAATGTCAATTTTTTAAAAAATAATCATTTATATTTATAATAGGAATCCTTATCCAACCCTTCCAAACAACAAGTCACGTTTGATTTCCTCTCTATCCTCTTCCAAAATTCTATCTGATATAACCATCACTTATATTCTTACATCCTTGTCTCAAGAAGATTTCCCAAGGTCTTCAAAATGAAGACATTCCTTAAGGGAAGATTCAAATTTTCAACATAAGTGTTACACTTTTCTCCATCTATTTTCATTGTATTGTTTTTATAACTCCTATTAAATATCATTTATTAGTATAATAACAAATAATTAACATAAATATAATTCCATAATGATGTACTAATTATAAATTTTTAATGGGTTAACAATCATTATTTGTTTGTAATATGTTAATTTTTGGGTTTATTCAGTCACTTATATGAATGATGCAACTCTATTTTCAAAATAGTAATTATAGAGGGTTAAAAAACACTACATATTAATTGTATGCATTATTAATTTAATTAATTTTTAGAGTTTTGTAATGTTATCAGTGAAATGTATATTTTTTTTATAAATTTAATCTTTATGAATGATAAAGTTATTCGAAACAAGTATGTTATCAATTTATTCTTTTTGAACCATACATGTAACTTTCATTGAATAAAACTAGAATATCATAAAACATTATGGAAATAATATTCTTTTAACTTTAAAATTTTATCAATTACTAACTTATGAATAAGAAACAATGGGTGTGGCCTCTATATAGAAATAAGCCTAGAATAATTGGAACTATTAACATTAAATGAAAAAATAAAATAAAACTAACTAATAATTATATAATAAATGACTAAATTAATTAATAAAAGGTAATAATTATTAAAATTGTTTTTAAATAAAATAATAATAAATATAATTTGATTAAGAAGCTAGAGTTCATTAAAGAATGGTATAAGTAAAGGTAAGTAGGTTCTTATATAACTTTTCATTATTTTAAAGATAATATATATTATCACAAAAATTCTTTCATATAGAATCTATACCACCCCATGGATTACATTAATCGTAATTTATATTTAAATCTTGGTATTTACAATCAAATTTAATTTTCTTTCTTTCATTGTATTTTCACTCATACAATACCCAAGTTACAATGAATTCTCTGTTTCATTATTTTTTCATATCATTGAGATTCATACTTCATTATCTCTTATCTTTTATATAT
Source organism: Viscum album (assembly GCA_963277665.1). Lineage (NCBI taxonomy): Eukaryota > Viridiplantae > Streptophyta > Magnoliopsida > Santalales > Viscaceae > Viscum > Viscum album. Next base: position 1,585,906,308 of record OY728129.1, read on the forward strand.
TAAATTTTTTACTTTATATATATATTATTATATTTTAATTTTTTGATAATATAATCTTTTCACTTTCTCATCATTAACTGAATGTCATTTTTAAATTAATCCTCCCCAATCACATTCTATAATGTTGTCCTCTAATATCTATTTTTATTTGAGTTAAACTATATAAAATATTAATTTAATTAATATATTATCATTAATCCATTTAAATTCCCATATTAATTCTCCTTAATTAATATTTTTTAAAAATTTCTTTTATTTTTCTCCTTTGATTTATTCGTAACTCACTCATTTTGATATTTGTAATGGGAAATTTTCTTCATCTCTATATTAACATGATTTTTTTATCATATCCATCCATGTTTTTTCTACAATATTATTAACAAAATTATAATAGATTAATTTAAAGAAATATTATTTCGTTACATTCTTTATTTTATTTATAAGACATTACTTTTAAATCAAATATATTTCATACAGAAAAACAAAAGTGATTTATTTTAAAATATCATAAATATTTCACAACATTACTATCAATATTACATTTCAAAAACTTGATGATTATTATATGATCTAAAATTTATTATATTAGAAATATATGTTCTTTTAGAAATAATTTTATTTTGGTATCTTTTCTTGAACACATAATTTTTCTTATTTTCAGTTAGTTAAAAATTGAGTAAAAAATAATGAATTACAATCCTAAAACATATATAATTAATTATTTTCTCGTGAAGTATTTTTCATTTACATAAATACCCGTTAAAATAATAAAATTTTAATTTTAATTATTAAATATTTCCTTTCACTGTCCCCATTAGATAAATCATTACTATAATAAAATAGTATCTTTTTTAATTATCCAAATTCCCACACCATTTGAGTGTTTTGGAAAAGAAATATTCACGATAGTATTGATCCATGACCACCATTATATTTGCTTATCTTTAGATATGAATAAAAGGTAATATTTCTACCAATACCATTCAATTGTATATACCATATACTTCCTTCTTTTAATTTAATGGTGTTTACCTAGATAACCATACCATTGAATTAATTGGGGAAAACAATTAATATGAATCTATATCATTTTATTATATACCTGAAATCTTTTCAATGACAATAATTTATAGTTAACTCAGGTATTGATAAGTCAAATTTAATGTTAAATACACTTTCCCTCATTGAATGATTTTTTACCAAATGAATGTTTTTTACAGCCTGTTTTATTATCATAAGTTAATCATGCCTTGATATTCTATAGTTCAATAATTTTGTTTATATTCTATCAGTATACATATGTAAGGATATAATTTTATATGATGGATATTCTTGGAATTAAATATCCCTTATGTACTCTAGGTAAACATTATATCTCATGAGATTATGATGTTTACCAGACCTGGGGAGTGAATACAATCCAGAATGTTTGTGGGATATGTGGAGTGAACTCGATCCTCAATGTTTTTTTGGATATTGGAAGTAAACCCAATCCATTATTTTTTTGAGTGGTGGGGTTTAAAGACAAACCACTATATTAAGATGGTATTTTTGGTTATACGTGACATATTGTTATGATATAATATGATTATATATGTTCTATATTCTTATGTCTTTGCGTATTAAATTTTTATTCCATATTACAGTTGTAACGACCCAAAATTTCATTAATAAAAATCCCTCTTGATCTAATTAAATGTCACTTTGTGTAAAATGTTTATATAAAATGTCAAATTCTGTGGTTTTATGTTATGAATTGTGACTGTTTCTAATATAGCCGTTGAACAGTGATCATATGATTAGTATAAATATAGGGCTTTAACAAATCCAATTTACTTAGACAAAGGAAGCGATGGCCTCATCCATTAGACGTACCCCATACGAAGCCCATTTTTTAGATCTCTGAATGGAGGTGGCATCATTGGGATTTACTCTTGACGAAGTCCAAGACGATCGTGAATATGTTAAGCTCAAGTGGGAAAAGCTACAAGAGAAATGGAAGTTGATATAAATTACCACTCAAGGAATGTTATCTGAGACACCCCAAGAGTCTGTCACCACCGCACACCTTACTCTTAGGTCTTATGCAGGTGTTATAAGGGGTTATGTAACAAGACGTTATCACTATGGTTATGTACATTATATAATAATGAATATACTTTCATTTGATTATTGTTACCTTGTAAATAGTTTTTAAATATTGAATAGTATTTTTTAGTTAATGTTCTACTAAGAAATCTATTTTGATGAATTACTTGATTTTTGATTTAAATAATATTTTAATAACATATTTTTATTATTATTAAATTAATTTATATTAAATATAAATGGTTGTATACTTTTATGAATGCAATTGTAATTTCTATTAAAGTTTGAATGCCATTTTTTTCAAAACCCGTGAATTTTGGATAAATGTCCTTTTTTATTTTAAAAGTGAAAATTAACATATTTAGAAAATTATTTAGATAAAATAAATATTATTTCTGGAATCAGGATGTCAAAATTATCCAACGGTGAATTTTTCATAATTTTCTAAGACAATCAAATTTTTGGGAAAAATTAAATACCGTTTAAATATATAATGTGTTTTACGACATCATAATGACCCAATAGTGATGAAATAAAAATCTATAAGATTTATGTTCACCAAATATATGTTTTAAAATTAATATAATGTGATTTTGTGTTTGTTTGAATTATTTTAAAAAGCATTAATGGACCCTTCAAACTTATTAAACGTATTGTCTTTTTAAATTGTTTTCCTTGGGAGTGTGACTCACCTCCACATAAGCAACCCCATTATTTTAAGAATTTAAGACTTTGACCTTATAAAATATGGTTTTCCACTTCCCTTTGATAAAAAACAAGGGCAAAAATCATGGTTTGGTTTGTTGTTTGGATTAGTTTAATGTGAGGTGTCCCAAACCTAAATAATTAAGAATTCCCTCACCTTTAGTATATAAATCCTCCCAAGCTCCCACTTTAATCATGCTTCATGTGAAGTAAGGATTTTCTCATGTTCCATGTGCAATGAGCCTTGGCTCATGCTAATTCCATGTTAAGTGTTGTTGCCACATTTCTATGCTATGATCATCATGCTTTATCATGCCATTATGTTTATGAATCTCTTTTGATCTATTGATATGCCTATTGTCTAACATGTATTTTATTCCTCATTTTATTCCATGATTACCCTTTTACTAGGCTTTATAGCTCACATTTTCTTATGCATGTCCTCAGGTTATCCCATGCAATGTTAAGTACAAGGGGATGTAGTGGTCATGTAAAGGATGTTTTCAATAAAGATGTTGTATTTCATTTTTTAAGTTGTTATGTAAAGATCCTAAGACCCAAAGAAACTAGACCTCTCGATCTTCTATGTTTTATCAAGTGAAGTTTATGTAATAAATTATGTTTAATTTTGTAATAAAAGATCAGGGTTGTCAGAGTTGGTATCAGACGATAGGTTTAGTTATTTTTTGTGATTAAGATTAGAAAACCCTAGTAAATCCTTAGAGAAAATACTAAGTATAAAAAAACATCCCTTTGTTTTGGTGAGTATTGATTAATTGTTTTATCAAGAAAATATATCCCTGTCTGGATACGAGCAGGTAGAGGCGGCTCTGGCACATATGTATCCTAGGGGTAAAACCTGAAAACACTGCTTTGAGCTAGACTCAAACACGAACTAGTACACAATAAAAGGCCATAAGTTACTATTGGTTATGACACTCTTGGAGGATATGCTTTGGTAAATTCACAATATTATTATGAACCATTATTAAGGGACCAAAAAATGACCTAATAATATATGTTAGAAAGTAGATCATGGATAACATAGACTGAAGCCAATAGATTCATATGTTAAGGAAATAAAATTTATTTATAAGTATTTAGTTTTGTCCTTGGATTACCCTTTATGTGTTACCCCTAACTTTCCTTTTATTCCATATAATTGACGGTAATAGGAGGACTCGAGAAAACAACCTATGTGAAGATCAATGTGATGACTGTACTAATGAGATGCCCAATCCAATGGGAGTGGGAATCACAAACTTTGTCAGAATTCACTATTAGATAACTCAAGATTTGAATAGAATCATGGGTTATGTGGAATGTTCGACCCCCCTAAGAAAGAACAAGTCACTATCGAGAGCTTCATGAGACAAAGGCCTCCAACTTTAAATGGATCATATGATCCCTCATTCCCAGAATAATTGATCAAATCCCTTGAAAAGATATTCTCCATCCTTCAATGTTATGAAAAAGAGAAGGTTATCCTAGATGATTTTCGTATGGAGGGTGAATCTAATCAATGGTGGGCATTGATAAAAAATAAGAAGCCTGAGGAGTAGATCGAGGCGTTGGAATGAAAGGATTTCCAGAAGATCTTTTTTGATAAATATTTTATGTGCACCCTCTGGATTAAGATGGAAAGGGACTTCCTTTCCCTGAAGAAAAAAATGATGAATCTATTGGAGTGTATGAGGAAAACATCAAAAGGATTTCATGATACGCTTCCGGCTTTGTTGTTACCCCCAAATGCATGGTTGACCGCTTCTTTGGTGGGCTGAAACCTAGCCTACAGAAAGCACTGGTGATCTGTGACTTCGACATATATGAGGTAATTGTCTGATGTTCCATCAAGGTTGAAATGGAGATCATAGAATATCAGGGGTATCATGGGGATAAGAAGCGTATAGTGGACTTCAATGCTGGAGGTCCGATGGGTAAATCCAACAGTGGTAAAAAGATCTAGCAACCCACTTTTCCAACGGTGCGGAAAGAAGCACCCTGGAAATTGCCTAAAGGGGATGAGGAAATGTTTTAGGTGTGGAAGAGAAGGACACCTATCTGTTAACTTTTTGAAAAAAGACCCGTGGCTATGACACAGGAGAGGAATGCTCCATTTGAACCTCAATGTGTGGTTCATTACTAAAACTTCAAAGAACTAGGTCATCTTTCAAATTAGTTCCCTAAGCCAAGGGTTTTCGAGGGAAACAACCAACCTCCAAGGAATCAAGGGTGAGCTTTTTCCATCACTACTGCTGAAGTGAACCCCGAAAATGAAGTGGTGATAGGTACGCTAGTTATTCATTCAAGAATAGCGAACATAATTTTTGATTTAGGTTCTACAAATTCTTTTATTTCTCGAATTATTAGTAGAACAATCATAGCACCACCAAAAATCATGGAAGTGAAGATGTCGGTGAGTACGAAAAATGGGGAAATAATTGCATCCAATGAATATAACTCCTCCCATATCATAATATATGGATTAAAATTTCCAGAAAACCCCGTCATACTCCCTCTGGTGGAATTTGATGAAATTATTGGCATGGATTGGCTTTCCTTATATAGAGCCAAAATAAATTTCCATGAGAGGGAAATCACTCTCCATGTGGAGAATCGTCCCCTAATTCTTTACAAGTGCAAGGAGGAAGATGAACCTTCTTTAGCTCCATCATCTCAAGTGTGGATATTATTGACCAATAAGCATGCGTATCAGGATCAGATGATTGAGTCTAAAGTGGAAACCATCCCAGAAGACATGCCTATTGTGAGGGAATTTGCTGAAGTGTTTTCCGAGGAATTTTCTGGTCTTCCTCCTAGAAGATATGTTGAATTATCAATTGATCTTACACCTGGGGCATTGTTATTATCCATGAATCTGTATAGAATGGCTATTTTGAAGCTTGAGAAGCTGAAGAAACAACTACAGGAGAATCTGGATAAAGGGTTTATACACCATGTGCTTCACCATGGGGTTCACTAGTCCTCTTAGTCAATAAGAAATATGGTTCAATGCACCTTTGCATCGATTATTGCGAGCTTCACAAAATCACGATAAAGAACAAGTATCCTCTCTCTTGAATTGATGACTTGATTGATCAGCTGTGTGGAGCACAATACTTCTCCAAGGTGTATTTTCGATTGGGATATTATCAAGTAAGGGTGATGAAGGAAGATATCCCCAATATTTATTTTCGTACAAGATACGAGCACTATGAATTCATAGTAATGCCTTTTGGACTCCCTAATGCTCCAGTAATCTTCATGGACTTGGTGAATAGAGTATTTAGAGATTACCTTGACAAATTTGTGGTAGTCTTTTTAGATGATATTCGGATATACTTCAAAACCAAGGAGGATCACGAGGAGCATCTGAGAACTATACTAGAGACCTTGAAGATGGAGAAGCTCTATGAAAAGTACAACAAGTGTGATTTCTAGTTGAAGAAGGTCTCATTCTTGGGCCATATCATCACAAGCAATGGGATATCTATGGATCCCATCAAAACATATGATATTGAGGGATGGCTGAGGCAAACATCAGTAACAGATATCCATAGATTCTTGGGGTTACCTAGATATTATTGATTATTTGTGAGAAATTTATAACGATTTTCCAACCCTCTAACCATGATAACTCAAAAGGGAGTAATGTTTTCTTGGAGTGATGAATGCGAAGAAAGCTTCATGGATTTGAAAAGGAGGCTTATCACTACACCCATGCTCACTTTACCCACAAGTGGAGAACTTTTTTGTGGTATTCAGTGATTCTTCTATGAAGGGTCTGGGATGTGTGTTGATGCAAAATGAAAAAGTCATTGCCTATGCTTCAAAGAAATTGAAAGTTCATGAACAAAACAATCTAACACATGACCACGAGTTGGCTGCAGGGATCCTTGCTTTGAAAATTTGGCGGCATTATCTCTTTGGGGAGAAGTGTGAAAAATATACGGACCACAAAAGCCTCAAGTATATATTCACACAAAAAGAGTTTATCATGCGCCAACAAAGATGGTTAGATCTGATCAAAGACTATGACTACTCAATCCATTACCACCCTAGGAATGCGAACAAGGTGGCAGATTCCCTAAATAGAAAGGACCCAATGATTCTATCATTGATGAGAATTGAGAACGATCCAATCTTCTTAGATTTGATGAATATGGACATGGGAATCATAAATAAGGGAACATCATCAATCCTTTCAAAAAAATTTCTCAAACGTCAATTTTGGGAAGGTTATTGGATGCTCAAAAAGACAATGTGGGAATTCATGAAAAAGTGGAAGCTATCGAAAAAGGGGAATCCTTGGAGTTTAATGTTAATGAAGAAGGAATTGTGAGACTTGTGTAAGGACTATGTGTTCCATCATGTCTGGAGCTGAAGAAGGAACTTTTGGATGATTCACAGAGTTCAAATTTCTCTAATAACCTAGGAAACAAAAAGATGTATTGAGATCTCCGAGATCATTATTGGTGGGATAATATGAAGAAGGATATCACTGAATATACATCAAAGTGCCTGGTGTTTCAGCAAGTAAAGGCAGAGAGTCATAAGTCTAAAGGGATGATGCAACCTTTTCCCATATCATAATGGAAATGGAAGAACATCACCATGTACTTTGTCATCGGACTTCCAAAGACATCTAATGGAAACAATTAAATCTGGGTTGTTGTGGATCGTCTTACAAAGGATGGACACTTCATTGCTATTCGGGAGGATTTATCATTGGATCAACTAGCACATATATATATCAGGGAAGTGGTAAGGCTGCATGGAGTACCACTATCTATTGTGTTCGATCGAGATCCAAGATTCACCTCTATGTTTGGGAAGAGTCTTCAACATGCTCTGAATGCTGAACTGAACTTTAGTACTTCCAATCATCCTCAAACTGTTGGACAATATGAGTGGACTATTCAAACACTTTATGACATGTTGAGAGAGTGATCAATGGACTTTAAAGAAATATAGGATCAAAATCTTCCTCTGGTTAAGTTCTCTTATAATAACAGTTTCTAATCGAGCATGAAAATGACACCATATGAAGCCCATTATGGGAAAAGGTGCAGAACACTGGCGTCTTGGGATGAGGTCGGGGAGCGTAAGCTGTTTGGACCAGAAATGGTAGAAGAAATGGTGGAGAAGGTGAAAACCATTCAACAACATATCATGGCAGCCCAAAGTCGATAGAATAGTTATGCAGATAACCATCAATGAGATGTTGAGTTTAAAGTTAGAGATATGGTATTTCTACACATATCTCTAAGTAATAATGTCATGATATTTGGGATGAAAGGGAAGTTAAGTCTATGTTACATCACCCCCTTCGATATTCTTGATCGTGTCGAGGATGTGACCTATAGACTAATACTTTCTACTACCATGGTCAAAGTACATGATTTCTTTCATGTATCCCTCTTAAGGTAGTACATACTGAACCCTTCACATGTACTCTCATCAGAGGTGGTACAACTAGAGGATGATCTTTGTTATGAGGAGAAACCAGTGAAGATCATAGATCATAGAGAAATATTTCTACAAAATGAGACAATTCCCCTCATCAAGGTGTTGTGGAAAAACCACTTGTTTGATGAAGTTATGTGGGAATAAGAGGAAATGATGAAGTAGAGTTACCCACCTCTGTTTTAGTGTGGAAAGAGAAAATTTTGAGGGAGAAATATTTTAAGGGGGGAAGATTGTAACGACCAAAACTTTCATTAATGGAAATCCCTCTTGATCTAATTAAATGTCTCTTTATGTAAAATTTTTATATAAAATGTCAACTTATTTTTTTTATGCTATGAATTGGTAGATTTTCGAATATAGTTGTTGATCAGTGATCACATGATTAGTATAAATATAGGTCTTTAACCGATCCAATTTACTCAGATAAAGGAAGCGATGGACTCATCCAGTAGACGTGCTACATACAAAGCCCATTTTTAGAGCTTAAAAAGGAGGTGGCATCATTGGGCTTCGTCTTGACCAATCCCAATCTGATCTTGAATATATTAAGCTCATGCGGGACCACCAATGAGATAAATGGAAGTTGATAGAGATTCCCACCCGAGCAATGTTATTTGAGCCACCCCAAGTGTCTGTCACCATCACACACCTTACTCTTCGGTCATATGCGGGTGTTATAAGGGGTTATGTAACAAGAACATAGCCCTATGGTTATGTAAAATATATAATAATGAATATACTTTCATTTTATTGTTGTTACATTGTAAATACTTTTTAAATCTCAAATAGTATTTTTTAGTTAAATTTCAACTAATAAATTTATTTTGATGAATTAATGGATTTTTTAATTAAATAATTTTTTAATAAATTATTATTATTATTAATAACTTAATTTTTATTAAATATAAATGGTTGTATAATTTTATGAATGCAATTGTAATTTTTATTATGGTTTGAAAGCCATTTTTGTCAAAACCTGTGAATTTTCGATAAATGCCGGTTTTTATTTTAAAAGTGAAAATTAACATATTTAGAAAAAAAAATTAGTTCAAATGAATATTATTTCAGGAATTAGGACGTCTAAATTATCCAATGGTGTATTTTTCATAAATTTCTGAGACAATCAAAATTTTGGGAAAAATTAAATACCGTTTAAATATATAATGTGTTTTATGACATCATAATGACCAAATTGTGATGTAATAAAATAATATAAGCTTTATTTTCGGAAAATATATGTTTTACCATTTAAATAATGTGATTTTGGGTTTGTTTCAGTTATTTTACCAAGCATTAATGGACGCTTCAAGACTTATTAAACCTCTTTTCTTTTTAAATTGTTTTCCTTGGGAGTGTGACTGACCTCCACATAAGCAACCCCAATATTTTAAGATATTAGGACTTTGGCCTTATAAAATATTATTTTCCACATCCCTTTTCAAAAAACCATTGGCAAAAACCATATTCTGGTTTGTGATTTGGATTAGTTTAATGTGAGGTGCCCCAAACCTAAATAATTAAGAATTCCCTCACATTTCCTATATAAACACACGCATGCTCCCACTTTCTCCTCACTCAAGGCCTTTTGATTTCGTCCAAACTCTGCCCTAATCTATCTATAATCCTCCCAAGGTGCCCCAAGATCCATATAAACCTCTCTCAAGCCTCTCTCAAGCCTTTGGAAGCACACTTCCAAGTAAGTATTTTTCTTCATTTCTTATTTTTATCCAATATTCTTAATGTTGTTATGCCCTTTAAATTTCAATTATAAATTTTGGGTTATAGTTTCTAACCTCCCCCATACTTCCCTCCTTATTTTTTAATGATGGTAGACCCCTTTCGGTCTCATTAAATTCCTCCCATGTACACCCGTTACTATACCGAAATTCCGAAAGGAATTTCTCTATCCTCTTTTCCATTCAAGCAATTATTTTGTATTATGACTCTAAATTCCATTAATATTGTTGGGACATGTATATATGTGACCCCATTACTGTCCATTTCATGTATATATTATGATACACCCCTTTCTCTCTCATCAACCATTTTTATGAATTCTTACATCACGCCATTATGCTACCGAAATTGCACTGATTTTCCAAGACAATGTAATTGTTTAGTGAATACCATGCCCATTTCTCTATCAAGTGTATTCACCATTATTCCCATTTACTTATCGATTATAAAGATTCATGTATGAATTCCACATTCCTTTATCTTGGAATAAATGACTATGTTTTATGAATCCATATTATATGATCCATGTGGCACAGTTATGCATGAAATGAAATTTTTATGAAGGGTGCACCCTTATAGCGCTCCAATGCATTGGGTAAAGTATAGTATCATGATACGTCATGTGAAATGGGTGTTTATTCATGATAATTCAAGTGTAATTAGGTTTTACTCGTGCTTCATGTGTAATGAGGATTTACTCATGCCACATGTGCAATGAGCCTGGGCTCATGCTAATTACATGTTAAGTGTTGTTACCACATTTCCATGTTATGATTATCATGCTTTATCATGCCTTTATGTTTATTCTTCTCTGTTCTCTATTGATATTTTTATTGTTTAACATGTATTATATTCCTCATTTTATTCCATTATTATTCCATTACTGGGATTTATAGCTCACCCTTTTCTTATGCATGTCCTTAGGTTATCCCATGCATCGCTAAGTATGTGGGAATGTAGTGGTAATGTAAAGGAAGTTTTTAATAAAGATGTTGTATTTCATGTTTTATGTTGTTATGTAATGATCCTAATCCCCAAAGACACTAGAGATCTCGATCTTCAATGTTTTATCAAGTGATGTTTATGTAATAAATTATGTTTAATTTTGTAATAAAAGTTCAAGGTTGTCATAACTATGTAATATAAAATTCTTTTTTTATTTTATACTCCAAGGTCATCCCACATTCATATTTTATATCACCATGGTTCAGGATTATTAATTCCATATTCTTATAAAATTTTATTTTTTTATTCCATGATCATCCATTTTCCAGTTCTATGTTTATATTTTTTGATATATGATTATTATATCATCGATCCTGATCAATTTTTATGATTACATAATCCTATTCTATTAATCATTTCATTAATCTCATGTTTATGTCTCTTAATTTTTTTATAACCTAATGATAAATCCTAGATATCTCATTGATATTGTTTTAACCCTTATTTATATTTCAATTATTCTCATTTCTTATACTTCCCCATTTCCCTATTAAATTTAAATGTAGTTATCTGTAAAATATGGACTCTTATGTGGAGATTTGTTTTGGAGTAAGTGAATTCTTTATTGTTTAATAGAATGGTCATGAATCTAATTTATAATGAAACGAAACATTTAGGTTCCGTGAGTGTTTCTTAATAATGAGATATTATCTAGTCTAATATAAAATTATTTTCAATCTATGGGTTTCCTCAACTTTAATTTCAGTTTATTTATTGAACAAGTATTCATAGCCCCAATTCTGGAAGTAAGGGTCCAGGGGAGCTTCAGTCAACTTTCAGTAATGTGGTGACGTATGTTGTTTTGGTCCAAATTTAATAATGATATCATATCCATTGTGTCACATCCCTCTATCATGGTAATTCCACAAAAATATATAATAATTTATGATAGTTACTAGTAAAATAGAATCATACATGAAAATTGTGTTATATAAAGGCATAGAGTCAAATAAAGACTAATATCTGGACCATGAAATCTAAAATTACAAAATAAATTAGTCAAGTAGAGTTTATATTAATTTTTGATATATTATTTAACTATAAAATAGTATGCACTATAATATATTAAAATAAAAACACACTCCATCAATTACAAGACTATCTGGTTTGAACTGATAAGCTACAAAACTATAAAATTACATAAAAATAATGGTGAGCCTAACTCCACCTATAATATTAAGAAGGAAAATGTTATCTTTTAATTATTTTATTTTATCATCAATATTATAATTAAAAATATAAACACATTATAATATATTTGTTTGTCATGAAACATCTCCATAGGAACCTCTACACCTAAAACATTAGGGAATGATAAGAGAGGAAATCTCATCTCGACATCTAGATTTGTAGGAGACATCTCTTAATTTCTATATGGTTTAATATCTATACCATGCATGTTTGTCTATATGTATATTCAATTAAGTAAGATTCCAAATTATATCACCCATTCTAGTTAAAGACCTAATTTTACCCTAATTACATCATATGAATAAATGTTCATGAGTGATCTCTATACTATATCTAACAGTTGAGTCAAAAGATACATATTCACAGAGTTAATGACTACCTTCACATTGACATCATTGGATAACATTGTAAAGTTGTTATCAAGGATTATTTTATATAGGTGAACAACCTATATGCTTTAATAATTACACTAAATTTAACTGGTAATTATTTGGTAAAGGATCTATGTTCAATCATTATGATTGGGTCTCATAATTGAAAAACCATGAATAGGGATTCCCAACAACAATGATACATCTTCTATTGTAATAGTTACCTTCCCATCAGGTAAGTGGGATGTATAATTAATGGATCTCCATTAGCATAAAAGAGAAATTATTTGATGGTGTTGCTAAAGAGTGAAATTACACATAAAGGTATCATAAAAATCAAGAAACTATTGATATAGAATGATATAAGAGAGATGTTATTGTTATGATAATGGTGGGACCTCCATACCCTGAAATTTAGAACTATAAACCCCACAGCATATCACATGATACATTTGTGTACTTCTCAGTGAGTAGTGTATTATCCTCAATATCTATATATAAGTATAATATAAATATATATTAGGTAAAATATTTATTTATCATGATTTATTAGTTGAAGGAATTTATGGTTTATAAGTTAAAAGAATATAGGTTTATGAGTTAATGGGTTTATCCATTAGGGTATATGAGTTTGGGTTTCTATGTTAATTAGTTTACATGATTGCAGTTAGGGAAAAAAATTTATTATCCTTGGGAATTCATTCTAATTAGTCATCAAATATTTTTTTGATTAGGTTTGTATGCTACAACACAATGGAAACAATATAACTTGATTATTGAGATGATATTTCTCATTTTATCAACATAAATATTTAGACTATGTTATCTCATCCTGGAGATTTCCTTCTTCATTTGTTCATCATGAAAATCCATACGAACATTATTAGTGATGTATTTAATGTAATATTTATTGTATTAAATTGGTAGATTCCATATAAAATTTTCAACATTGATTGACTCCTTAATCTCCTAATGATGATATGATATCAGACATATACCTTGAATGTTCATGAAATAAAGGATGATATAGATAATGAAATAACTCCCTGAATAATAGTTCTCATTATTGAAAGTCCTAAATGAAAATCACAGAATAGAAAAATTAGTATCTTTTGTCAAATAATATCATGAAATATAGTGTAAATAAAAAAAATGTTCCATCGATGGTCATAAACTATTTTCAGGCATGGAAGGAGGCAATGTAAGTGTTTAATAACAGAATAACCTATGAAATTTGACACCTAACTAATGAACTCCTTTATCTTGGAAAACATTATTTATCTTGTAGAGGTGGTATACAATAACTTGACCTGACCATTCTAAGACCCCCTTATAGTTAGATAGAATCCTAGGTCTTCCACCTTAACTCCACTTCTAATTAACCATTGGATAGTGACTTGCATTGAGAGGTCCAACCCATGTAAATGGAAGTAATTTTACCTATAAAAATCACTTATAAATAAATACCATTTTTATTCCTTTTAAAAGCTACAATGTTGGATGTGGGAAACATGAAACATCACAGTACACCACAAACTTAAAAAAACCACTACATATTCAAAATAAAAAACCATCAATCTGAGGGAAAAACCTATAATTCATCGAAACATGATATAAAACCCACTAAGAATAAAATATAATTCATATAACATAATAATCCAAAACAATGGGCTTATAAAAAACCAAAAAACACCACGAAATGGAAAATGGGTTGTTTCCTAAAATGTGTCTATGGAAGGAGACCAGAATTGAATGTTGATATCCACCATTAAGACCACCAATTTCTAACATTGAGGTAAACAATAAGGACTTCTGTGCGCACCTTTACTGTGTATTTACTATAATTTACATCATTTTCAGGACCACGAGTATATTTATATACATTATTGGGAAAGGAAATTTAATGAAAATATTGAACACATGTGTTAAATGTCACTTTTCAATTTTTTTATTGTTGATTCTTTAAAACTACTTCCATAGAGAGATGTTTTTATTAGTAGTTTAAATCATTGCTAAATTTATCATTTTATTTTTTTGTAATGTTTTTTAATAACAATCTTCAAATATATTAAAATTAGTACTAACAAATAATAAATATATATATATATATATTAAAAAATTTAAACAATTTATAATTTTAGTTTATATTTAATATTTCCTTATTAAAAAAATTACAAATGACCAATTTAATACTATTAGGTACATACAATTAAAAATAATTAGTTATTATATATTACATATAATTATATTCATTTAATTATATATATATATATATATGTTAATATATAAATACCTTAATAGTAATAATATTTAATAAATAACAATTTTTTGTAATTTTTTTTAAATTATTAATTATTAATGATTAATTAGTTATAATTAACTATTAACTACTTCATACTCTTTTTAATTAGTTAATATTGAAATTAATTAGTTTTTAGAAATTAGAATATAATTATTTTTAAATATTTGATATAAATTACTCATTGGTAACAATTAATTTGCCATATGTGTGTGTGCACTCAAATAATAAGAAATATATATAAATATGCATTCATATATTGAAATATATTGAAATACATTAAAATAAACTAAAATATGTGTATGAATATAAATAAATAAATATGAATATATATGAAATTACTTACTCACACACACACACGCACACACACACAAAAATATATTCATGTGTATGTTTTAAATAATAATTAATACTTCAGAACTTAAAATTTATAAGTAATAACTTTTATTTGAATGATTAATTTTAATAATTATAAATATTTAATTTGGAATATTTAATCTATAATTAATAGTTTATCTTAACTAGTTGAAAATTTGTACATATTTATTAATAATTAATATTGTAA
The DNA here is from genome assembly GCA_963277665.1 of Viscum album. Classification (NCBI taxonomy): domain Eukaryota; kingdom Viridiplantae; phylum Streptophyta; class Magnoliopsida; order Santalales; family Viscaceae; genus Viscum; species Viscum album. The sequence goes on from OY728129.1 coordinate 1,585,921,738, forward strand.
CGACCCAAACTTTTAATAATGAAAATTCCTTGTGATCAAATTAAATGTCTTATTATATAAAATGGTTATATAAAATATAAAATTATATGGTTTTATGTTTTTGGATTTCAAAATTAAATTAATAATTATTATCGTTTCTAATATAGATTTTGAACAGTGATCACATGATTAGTATAAATATAGGGCTTTAACAAATCCAATTTACTCAGACAAACGAATCTATGGCCTCATCCAGTAGAATTCCTTCATACGAAGCCCATTTTTCGGAGCTCAGAAATGAGGTAGCATCACTACGCTTTTCTCTTGACCAATCCCAATCCATGCTATGACACATTAAGCTTGAGCGGAACCGCCTATGGGAGAAGTAGAAGTTAATAGAGATTACCACCTGAGAGATGTTATCTGAGCCTCCATAAGAGTTTTTCACCCTTGCACACCTTACCCTTTGGTACTATGTGGGTGTTATAAGGGGTTATGTAACAAAACCCTTGCACTATTATTATGTGCATTACTTTTTTTATAGAAAAAAAAATACATTCATTTTATTATTGTTACATTTTAAATAGTTTTTAAAGCACAAATAGAATTTTTTAGTTAACATAAAATTAAGAAATTTATTTTGACAAATTAATGGATTTTTTAATTAAAAAATATTTTTTAAAAATATTTTTTCTAAATTAATTTTTATTAAATATAAATGATCAAATAAGTTTAATGAATACAATTGTGATTTTTATTATGGTTTGAAAGCTGTTATTCTCAAAACCCATTAGTTATTCATAAATGTCAGTTTTTATTTCAAAATTAAAAATTCTAATATTTATAAAATAATTTAGATAAAATTAATACTATTTTTTGAATCAGGGCATTAAAATTATCAAATGGTGATTTTTTCATAATTTTCTGATCCATTTAAATTTTCGGTAAAAAATTAAATATAGCTTAATTATATAATGTATTTTATGAAATCATAATGACCCAATAGTTATTTCATAAAATAATATAAATTCTATGTTTGTCCAATATTTGTTTTACCATTAAAATAATGTGATTTTATGTTTGTTTGATGTATTTTACAAAGCTTTAGTTGACTCTCCACAACTTATAAAATATTTTAACTTTTTAAAATGATTTCCTTGAGTGTGTGACTCTCCTCCACATAATCAAGCCTAATATTTTTGGAATTTCTTACATTTTAATTATAAAATAATATTTTACACTCCCCTTTGGTAAAAACAATGGGTTGATTTGTGGTTTTGATTAGTTTAATGTATGTTGTCCAAAACCCAAATAATAAAGAATTCCCTCTCATTTCCTATAAAAACCCAGACAAGCTCCCACTTCCTCTTCACTCAAAACATTTGGAGCACGTTCTTACCCTACCATCCTCTCTATAAAATCCTCCCAAGGTTCCCCAATCTCCCAAAGATCCTTTCTCAGGCCCCTCCCAAGCCTTTGGGATCACACTTCCATGTAAGGGATTTGTTCCTTTCACATTTGTTTCCAAGTTTTTTTATGTTGTTATACCATCTTTTAAATTAAAAATGTTGTGGTATGATCTACCACCTCCCCCATACTTCGCTAATTATTTTTAAATTATGAGATACCTATTTCTCTCTCAATAATGTCTCCCATGTACACCCATTACCATGCCATAATTCTGTAAAGAATTTATCTCTTCTCATTTAAAATCAAGCAATTATTTTGTATTATGAATATAAGTCCCATTCCATATGTAGGGAAATGTATCTATATGACCCCATTACTATCCATTTCATTTAAATTTTATTATACATCCTTTTATCTCTCATCAATCATTTTTATTAATTCTTATGTCACGTCGTTATGCTGCTGAAATTGCACTGCAGTTTTCCATGCCAAAGTCATTGTGTAGTGAATTCCATTCCCATTTCTCTATAAAGGGTATTCACCTTTTTAACATTTTAATTATTGATTATAGAGTTTCATGTATGAATTCAAAATTCATTTATCATGGAATAAATTATGTTGATTAATGAATCCATGTGGCACATTTATGCATGAAATGATGTGATTAAGAAGGGTTCACCTTGATAGCGCTCCAATGTATTGGGTAAAGATTGGTATCATGATATGTCAACTGAAATGAGGTTTTAATAATTCTAATTCAATTTAAATGAGGTTTTACTCATGATCCATGTGCAATGGGCCTTGGATCATGCTAATATCATGTTAAATGTTATTTCCACATTTCCATGATTTGATAATCATTCTATATCATGACTTTAGGTTCATGTTTCTCTTATGCTCCCTTGATATTCCTATTTCCTAACATGTAATTTATTCTTCATGTTATGCCTTGTTTACTCCATTACTTGGAATTATAGCTCACCCTTTTCTTATGCATGTCCTTAGGTTATCCAATGCAATCCTAATTATGAAGGAATGTGTGTGGTCATGTAAAAGCATTTTTCACTAAAGATGTTTATTTCACGTTCTAAGTTGTAATGTAATGTTCCTAATACCCAAATAGAGTAGAGATATATAAATTATATATTTTATCAAGTGATGATTTTATTTAATAAATTATGTTTATGTGTGAAATAAAGAGCATGATTTTTATAGTTGGTATCAGAGGAAAAGTTTAGTTATTTTTGGGATTAGGATTAGAAAACCCTAGTGAAAGCCTTGGGGATAAGAATATATATAATAAAAAAATCCATAAATATTGGTGAGTATTGATTAAGTGGTTTATCAGACAAATACATCCCTATCTGGATAAAAGTAGGTAGAGGCACCACTAGCACAAATGTTTCTAGCGGTAAAACCCAAACACATCTCTTTGAGCTAGACTCGAACGAGAAATAGTGCACAATAATGGGAATTGTTGCAATAATTGTTATGAAACTATTAGGGGATATGCTTTGATAAATTAATGAGCTTATTATAAACCATTATTAAGGGAATAAAAAAATTCCCCTAAGAATATTTGTTGGGAAGTATATCATGGATAACATATATTAAAGTCTATAAATTAATAAGTTATGGAAATAAAAGTAATTTATAAGTCTTATATTTTTGTCTTTGTATTACCCTTTATGTGTTACCCCTAAATATCCTTTCATTCCAACCATTGATCAGTAATAGGTTGACATGGGCTAACAACCGATGCGAAGATCAATGTGAGGACTATTCTAATGAGATGCCCAATCCGATGTGAGAAAGAATCACAAACTTTGTCATGATAATCTCTTAGTTAACATAGATATTGAATAAAAACATGGGTCAATATGAACATTCAACCCCCCTAAGAAATAAGAAGTCATAATCGAGATCATCACGAGACAAAGTCCTCCTACTTTTAGTGGATTATCTGATACCTCAATCGTCAAATAATGGATTAACTCCATTGAAGAGATATTTACCATCCTTCAATGTTCCAAAAAAGAGAATATTATTCTAGCCACTTATCATAGGGAGGGTGAAGATTATCAACAGTGGATATTGATCAAAGATACAAAGAATGAGGAAGATATCAAGGCATTAGAACTGAAGGATTTTGGAAAAATGTTTTTTGCTAAATATTTCCCACGCACCCTCCGACTTAAGATGGAAATGGACTTCCTTGTCCTCAAGAAAAAAGAAGATGAATCCATAAGAGAGTACAAGGAAAAATTCTGAAGGCTTGAACTATACACCTCCTACTTTGTTGATACCCCCTAATGTATGGTTCGCCACATCTTTGGTGGGCGAAAAACTATCCTAGAAAAAGCCCGAGTGATATGTGACTTTGATAGCTGTGAGGAAATTGCCTGATGTTCCCTCAAAGTTGATATGGAGATCGATGAATATCAGGGGTATTAAAGGGATAAAAATAGTAAGGTGGGATTTAATTATAGTGGTCTGATGGATAAATCCAATGGTGGTAAGAAAATCCAGCACCCCACTTTCCAAAGGTGTGGAAAGAAGCACCCCAAAAATTGCCTTAAGGGGATAAAGAAAATTATTTATGTGTGGAAGAGAAGGGAACCTAACCATTAAGTGCTAACAAGAAAAACTTGCGACAATGACAGATGAGAGAATGGCTTCATCGACCCTCAATGCGCTGTTCATTGCTTCAACTGCAAAGAACTAGGGAACTTTACAAACCTTTTCCCTAAGCCAAGGGTTTTCATAGGCAACCAACAACCTCCAAGGCAGCAAGGGAATGCATTTTTCCATCACTACCACTGAATTGAATCCCTACAATGCAGTGTTTAATGGTAATCTAGTTATTAATTAAAGAATACGGAATTTCCTTTTTGATGATGGTCCTATGCATTATTTTATATCTTGATAATTTATTAGAACAATCGAAACACCACCACAAATCATGGAAGTAATGATGTCGGTGAGAATGAAAAATGAGGCAATCATTGCATCCCATGAATATAAATCCTCCACTATTATAATTTGTGGATTGAACTTCTTGGAGAACCTCATCAAACTCCTTCTGGTGGAATTTGATACAATTCATGGCATGTATTGTCTTTCCTTATATACATCCAACATTAATTGTCGTGATAGGTAAATCAATCTAAATATGGCCAATCGATCCCCGATTCTATACAAGTGCAAGAATGAAGATGAATCTTCCATAGCACCATCATATCAATTTTGGATATTACTACCCTATGAGAATGTGTTTATTACTCAGGTGATTGAGTCTAAGGAAGCAAACATCATTGAAGACATGCCTATTGTGAGGGAATTTGCTGAAGTGTTTCCCAAGGAATTTCCTAGTCTTCCTCCTTGATGATATGTTGAATTCTTAATTGTTCTTATATTTGGGGTGTTTCCAATATCCATGAATCCATATAGAATGGCTATTTTGGAGCCTGAGGAGGTGAATAAAAAACTATAATAGAATCCAGATAAAGGGTTTATACACCCAAGTTCTTCACCATGGAGTGCACCAGTCCTCTTTGTAAAGAAGAAGGATTGGTCAATATGCCTTTGCATTGATTATAGTGATCTCAACAAAATCGCTATAAAGAACAAGTATCCTCTACCTAAAATTTATGACATGTTCAATCAGCTATGTGGAGCACAATACTTCTCCAAGGTGGATTTGCAGTCAGGGTATTACCAAGTAAGGGCGAAGAAGAAGGATATCCCCAAGAATGATTTTTGTACAAGGTATATGCACTATGAATTCATATTAATTCCTTTCGGACTCACTAATACTCTATAAATATTCATGGACTTGATGAATAGAGTCTTTAGATATTGCCTTGAATATTTATGATAGTATTTATAGATTATATTATAATATACTCAAAAACCAAGGAGGATTATGAGGATTATCTAAGCACTGTACTACAGACCTTGTGAAAGGAGAAGCTCTATGTAAATTACAATAAGTGTTAGTTCCGGTTGAAGGAGTTATCATTTTTGGTTTATATAATCACAAACAGTGGGATATCTGTGGATTCCTCTAAGACAACTGCAATTGAGGGATGGATGAGGCCAACATCAGTAACGGATATCCGTAGATTCCTAGGGTTAGCTGGATATTATCACCAATTTGTGAAAAATGTATCACAATTTTTCAACCCTATAACCAAGATTACTCGTAGGGGAGTAAATATTTCATGGAATGATAAATTCAAAAAGAGCTTAAGGAGGCTAAAAATGAGGCTTATCACTGTTCCCATACTCACAGTACCCACAAGTGGAGAACATTTTGTGGTATTTAGTGATGCCTCAATGAAGATACTAGGAAGCATGTTGATGAAAAATGACATATTAATTGCCTATTCTTCAATGAAATTGAAAGTTCATGAGAAAAACTATCCAAAAAATGATATGTAGTTGGATTTAGTAATCTTTGATTTAAAAATTTGGTAAAATTACCTCTTTGGGGAGAAGTGTGAAATATACACGTATCAAAAAAACCTCAAGTATATATTCACACATAAAGAGTTTAATATGTGCAAAAGAATACAATTTGAGCTTACCAATGACTAAAACTGCGCCATCCATTACCAGCATGGGAATGGGAACAAGGTGGTAGATGTACTAAGTATAAAGGACCCAAAAATTCTATCATTAATGAGAATTTAAAAGGATCCAATATTCTTAGATTTTATGAAGATGGAAATGGGAATAATAAATAATGGAACATCATCAATCCTTTCACAAATTATTGCTCAAACATCTCTTTTGGAAAGGTTAAAGGATTCTCAAAATGTTGATGTAGGAATTCATAAGAAAGTGGAAACTATACAAAAGTGGAAATCATTAGAGTTCAATGTTAATGAAGAATGAATTGTGAGATTTTGTTCAAGACTACGTGTTCCATTAAATCTGGAGTTAAAGAAATAACTTTTGGATGATGAACATAGTTCAAATTTCTCCATTCACCTAGGAAACACAACGATATATCAAGATCATTGAGAGCATTATTGGTTGGATAACATGAAGAAGGAGATCTCCGAGTATACATAAATGTTCTTGGTATGTTAGCAAGTTAAGGCTAATAGGAAGATGTTTAAGGGGATGATGCAACCATTAACCATACCAACATGAAAATGGGAGAACTTCACCATTTATTTTTTCACTAGAATTCTGAAAATATCCAAAGGAAACAATACTATCTGGGTTGTTTTGGATCATCTTACGAAGACTGCACACTTTATTAAAATTCAATAGGATTTTTCATTGGATCAACTGGAACAAATATATAACATAGAAGTGGTATGGTTGTATGGATTACCACTATCTACTATATCCAATCGAGACCCAAGATTAACCTCTAAGTTCTGAAAGAGTCTTCAACACACTCTAAATACTGTGCTAAACTTTAGTATGGCTTATCATCCTCAAACTGAGAGCCAATTTGATCATACTATACAATCACTTGAAGACATGTTGAGAGAATTCTTAATGGGCTTAAAAGGAGGATAGGAGAAACATCTTCCTTTGGTTGAGTTATATTATAATAACAATTTCCACTCAAGTATCTAAACAGATACTTATGAGGCCCTTTATGGGAATAGGTGCAATACACCAGCATGTTGGGATGACGTTGGGGATAGAAAACTCCTAGGTCCAAAAATGGTCGAAGAAATGGTGGAGAAGGTTAAGACCATACACTAGCACATTAATGATGCTCAGATTCAAAAAAAGTGCTATGATGATAATCATTGACAAGACCAAGATTTTGATGTCGAAGACATGGTATTCCTCCACATATCACCGTGGAAGATATTTATGAGATTTTTATAGAAGGGAAAGCTTAGTCCAAGGTACATTGGCCCTTTTGAGATCCTTGATCACATTGGAGCAGTGTCCTATCAACTTTCACTCACACCGAAACTATCTCAAGTACATGATGTATTCCATGTATTACTCTTGATGAAGTACATACCTGACCCATCGCATGTACTCAATCCAGAGGTGGTACCATTGGAGAATGACCTCTCCTATAAAGATAATTCGGTGATGATATTAGATCATGGGGAAAACGTTCTACGAAATAAGACAATGACCCTCATGAAAGTGTTGTGGAGAAACCAAAATTTTGAAGAAGAAATGTGGGAATAAGAGGAAGTGATGAAGTAGAGTCACCCTCAATTGTTTTAGTGTGGGAAAAGGAAATTTCGAGGGTGAAATTTTTTAAGGGGGAAGATTGTAACAACCCAAACTTCTATTAATGGAAATTCATCTTGATCCAATTAAACATCTTATTATGTAAAATGGTTATATAATATATGCACTTTTTTGGTTATATGTTTTTTGATTTCAAAATACCTTTATGAATTGTTACCATTTATAATATATCCATTGAACAGTGATCACATGATTTGTATAACTATAAGGCTTTAACAAATCCAATTTACTCAGAAAAAGGAAGCGACGACCTCATCCAGTAGAATTCCTCCACACGAGGCCCATTTTTTAGAGCTCAAAAAGGAAGTAGCATCACTTGGATTCACTCGTGACCAAGCCTAATTTAGTCTTCAACAGATTAATTTTCAGAGGAACCGCCTACAGGAGAAGTGGAAGTTAATAGAGATTACCACCCGAGCGATGTTTTTTAAGCCTCTCCAAGAGTCTATCACCATCATACACCTTACCCTTTGATCTTATTCAGGTGTTATAAGGGGTTATGTAACAAGACCCTTGCACTATTATTTTGTGTATTTTTTCAGAACAAAGAATATACATTCATTTTATTATTGTTGTTTTTTAAATATTTTTTAAAGCACAAATAGATTTTTTTAGTTAATATAAAATTAAGAAATCTATTTTGATGAATAAATGTATTTTTGAATTAAATATTTTTTTAATAATTTTTTTACTAAATTACTTCTTATTAAATATAAATTATTTTATATGTTTTATGAATACAATTGTTATTTTTATTAATGTTTGAAACCCATTTTTGTCAAAATCCATGAATTTTTTATAAATGGTAGTTTTTATTTTAAAAGTAAAAATTCAAATATTTAAAAAATTATTTATATATGATCAATATTATTTTTGGAATCAGGGCATATAAATTATCCAATGGTGATTTTTTCATAATTTTCTGATACAATCAAATTTTGGGTAAAAATAAAATATCATTTAATTATATAATGTGTTTTATGTCATCATAATGACCCAATAGTGATGTAATAAAATACTATAAATGTGATGTTAGACCAATATATGGATTAAAATTAAAATAATTTGATTTTATGTTTGTTTGATCTATTTTACAAAGCCTTAGTGGACCCTCCAAGGGTTATAATATATTTTAACTTTTTTAAATGATTTCCTTGAGAGTGTGACTCATATCCACAAACGCAAGCCTAATATTTTAGGAATTAAGGCCATTTGTATTATAAAATAATATTATACACTCCCATTTGGAAATGTCTTTAGGCAAAAACAATGGTTTGGAATGTGGTTTTGATTAGTTTAGTGTCTGGTGTTCAAAAGCTAAATAATAAAGAATTCTCTATCTTTTCCTATATAATCCCACCCAGGCTCCCACTTCTTATTCACTAAAAAACTTTAGTGCACGTCCCTTCTCTTCCCTCCTCTCTCTATAATCCTACCAAGGTACACCTATCTCTAAAGAAGCCTCTATCAAGCCCTTACCAAGCCTTTGGGATCACATATCCAAGTAAGGGATTTCTTCATTTCTCATTTTTTTCCATGTTTCTTTATGTTGCAATAACTTTGTCTTTCCAATTACAAATTTTGGGGTATGATTTATAACATCAACCATACTTCCCTATTTATTTTATAATTATGATAGACCTCTTTCTCTCTCATTAATGCCTCCAATGTACAGCCAATATGTAATTAATCTCTTCTCATTTACATTCAAGCAATTCTTTTGTATTGTGAATCTAGATCCCATTAAATATGTTGAGAGATGTATCTATATGACCCCTTACTTTACATTCCATATAAATATGATGATACATAAATTTTATCTCTCATCAACCATTTTTATAAATTCTTATGTCACACTGTTATGCTGCCGAAATTGCACTGTGATTTTCAAAGACAAAGTCATTGGGTATTGAATACCATGCCCATTTCTCTATCAAGGGTATTCACATTTATGCACATTTATTTATTTATTATAGGGTTTCATATATGAATTCCAAATTCCTTTATCATGGAATAAATGATGTTTATTAATTAATCCATGTTATAAGATCCATGTGGCACATTTATGCATGAAATGAAATGATTAAGAAGCGTGTTCCCTAATAGTGCTCTAATGCATTGGGTAAATATTAGTATCATTATACATCAAGTGTAATGAGTTTTTAATCATGCTAATTTAAGTGAAATGATGGTTTACTCATGCTCTATGTGCAATGGGCCTTGGCTCGTGCTAATATCATGTTAAATGTTTTTTCCACATTACCATGTTATGATAATCATGCACTATAATGCCTTTATGTTTATGTTTCTCTTATGCTCCATTGAATGCCTATTTCCAAACATGTATTGTATTCTTCATTTTATTCTTTTTTTAATCCCCTACTGGGCTTTATTACTGACCCTTTCTCTATGCATGTCCCCAGGTTATCCCATGCAATGCTATGTACGATGGATTGTGTGTGGTCATGTAAAAGTAGTTTTTAATAAAGATGTGTATTTAATGTTCTAAGTTTTTATGTAATATTACTAATCCCAAAATACACTACACCTCTTGATCTTCAATGTTTTATCAAGTGAATATTTTATGTAATAAATTATGTTTAAGTGTGAAATAAAGAGCAGGGTTGTTATAAATACATAATAATTTTACATATATGTGTATATATATATATATATATAAATTTATAGAAATGTGTAAATACAAAACGTGTAAATATATAAACATACATTTAATGTATAATTAGTAGTTATAATTAATTAATTCATAATTTTTAAATATTAATTCATAATTAACATTCATGAATTACATATATGAATGCATGTATTTATTTACGTATGTACATATATATGATTGTATGTGTAAATATATAGGTGTATATTTTAATAAAAATACATTTATTTATATATATTTATATATATTTATATATAATATTTTATTTTAATATATTTATATTCAAATATATGAGTTTACATGTATATATAAATATATTAAAGTCTATTTAATTAACCTAAGAAGGGATTCCAAGAGATGTAATTGATTTAAAAAATAAAAAAGAGGAAAGAGGGAAAAATTGTATATGAGTTATATATATGATTAATTTTGTAGGGTGAGTCAGGCAGGTTATGGTGGGTCTAGGCAAGTGGGGTGGGTTGGGCTGTGGTGGGCTTGGGTTGAGCCATGGTGTGTTTGGGCCCATGTAACAAAAATTTAACAAAATAAAAAAATAAATAATTCAAATTAAAAATATAAATAATATAAATAAAAAAACAAATTATTTTAAAAATTAAAAAAAAAATTTAAAATAAAAAATTTTATTAATCGTTTACCAGTGGTTTAAAACACTACTAAAAAACACCCTGAAATTAAAAACCATGGTGAAAAAATCTTTTAAAAATGATTATCATAAACACAATCTATGATTATTTTTTGAAACTATCACAAATAATTTAACATTCATTTAAATTTCCATTACACACTAAAAATACCACCAATAAATCCTCTTTTTCTTATAGTGGTACAGGTTTCTATAAATAAGTGAGCATAAAAAAACATAGTAGGACTCCCTATGTAATTTAGAACACATATACCCATAAGCATGCATAAGTCATGATAAAGTAAAGAAATAATAATTAAAAGTCATAACCTCACTAATGAACACCAACCCACGATAATCTTAAGTTAAGATTAATAACTAAGAATCACACTCATCCTAGGAGTTCATCTTCGAGCCTCACCATAGACCACATAAAGAAAATAATGAGATTAAGGTGATATGTAATTTAAGAATTAGAACATTTGTAAATATAAACCGTCACACAACTATAATAATAATACCATATGATCATTATATGACTAAGAGAATACTAATTCATATTATAAATACTAGATCACTAAAACTCTAAAGATTCAACATAATAATCATCAATTAAGAGATATCATAATGGATTACCCTATTGAGTGTCATCATAAATTGTGAGACCCAACTACACCTATATTCCATTTTCATTGTTACACTACAACCATTGTTTAAAAAACAATAGTGATATGACATAAAATCCCTTGAACCATCACAATAAAATCCATTTTCAGATGATCTTCCCTTTATTTTGATCCCAAGCATCTGACATCACATATGGTGAACCATCACAAATAAAATAACAACCTAAAATTTCACACCATTAACTCAAAAGGGTTTTGAATACTAATCAAAATCACTAAACACTAAGGATAATCCTGATAACTTCTCCAAGGTTATTCATTTGATAAAAATGTGATTATTTTGTCGAACTGTTGTAATAAACTATAAAAATATATCACAATAAAACTTCATATCTCCAAAAATTTCATGTCTTGCTATATAAGAGATATTATTCACCTATACATAATAAATGATCATTACAACATGAAATAATCCAATAAAGTATTTAAAAATCTCATAACCATTATTAATCCTATCAAGTAATAAAAATTACACCTATTAGGGTAATTGATATTTTTTTGGTGATGTAATTTATTTTGAAAATCAAAATACTTTTGTTAATGAGTTTTATTGAACTTGATGTTTTTTCATTTGAATTTTTGGTGTATGGGTTTAGTATCCATTACATTAACTTTTTATAAAACCATATATGGAATCTGTGTTCTTCTATGCTAAATACATATAAAAATTTATATCCAATATAAATTCAGAACATTGTAGTGGCATTCATACTATAAGACAAAATATAAGGCTATAGTCATCAGATTATGGAATGTGGAATTCAATTATTTTGTAACTAAACCCAAAGAAATTTTAATTTTAAAATTGGATTTTGTTACCATGGAAACTATATATTGAACCAACGGATTCATTGAAAATAAGTATGATAATGATTTCATGTGATAGAATGTTGATTTCAAGTGAAGCCATGAAGATATATTCTTTCCTTTGAGTGCTCAATTTTTTAATCTTTTTCCAATTGAACTTAGTGATACATTGTATTGGTGTTTACATTATAAATCTATTAGATTTTATTTTGTAATTGTTATTTTATAAAATCCTTAATTATTGAAGAGATTATGGGTGGAATAAGAGGGTATTCACAATCCTTCAAGATCAATGACCTTTCATGTGTGAAGATATATCTCTTGAAAATATAATCAATGAATTCCTAGTGTATAATTTCTATTGATCATCCAATCAAAGAGAATATCAGTGAAGGAGATGCCTATGGTAGCTGAATAGATTATATTAGAAGATGTTTTGAGTTTAGAACATGGTATCATTTGATAAGTCTTATAGTCATGGACATTCTTGGCTTGGAACAGGGATACCAAGTCTCTGCTCTATAGATCTTCATAATTATTTGGATAAATGTGACGTAATACTTTGAATGAAAGTATATGAAATTATATTTTTAAAAATACCATTTTACATAATGCATGTTTTTACTGGATACTCCATGCATTATTTTACTTTTCTATCCGATTTTTTTAACTTTTTAATTTATTGTATCAGTCAATATCCAATATTCTGATACTATTATTTTCCATTCTATTTATTTTTTTCATGTTTGATTGTATAGTTTTAAATAGTTCAAATTTTATGGTTCATATATAATTTTTACATTACATACAATGATGTAATGATTATTTTATCATTATATGTTTCAAAAAACTTAATTCTACATTTTGGATAAACAATTGTAGTTATATTTTGACATAAATTCAGACCCCCTTTTGAAGTGTGTTTACCCTCCTTTACTGGCAAAAAATTATTTATTAGATACATACACCACTAGCCTATAAATAATTATATTTATTTGAAATTTTTTAATTTTATGTTTATTGATCAGAAGACATATTATCTTTCATACACTAACCCTATAGGAAAGGATACTTATTTTTTTATATTTAAGGTGTTATTCATGTTTGGAGTTTAGATATTATAAATCCAAAAAAACCTCCTCTCATTCCGGGAAATGAATATGAATATTGATATGATCGAGTGGAATCATTTTTTAGACACCATAATATAAAATTATCTCATGTTAACCAAAAGATAAAAAATTATAGTGAAGGAAGTCATTGGATTTAATCAAGAGGAAAGTGTGGAGTTCTAAATTAGCTTCCATGTTAGGATTTCACTCTTATTTATTTATGAAATGTATTATTTATAGCCATGTTTTATCTTTCTAGATAACATGGGGGATCTAGAAAAATATTGATGTCAGTCACATTAGGACATTGAAAGTTCATGAAACCAAAAGAGCTATATTTCATGATGATTATTTGGTGCTTGATTATCTTATAGAAGAATGAGTCTCTAAATTTGTTGAGTGATTAATGAATAAAATTAATAATAGTAATGGCCCAGAACTCTCCAGTCCTTTCCTTTAGAAAAAATAGACTCTTTGCTGTGTTATTGGAGTTCATGAGGGCATGTTTTAGGAGTTTCCAAAAATCCAGTTTTCCAGCGGTATCTCATCTAACAATAGGTCACTGAAAGATGACTCTCTGAATAGTAGGTCACCGAATAGTGACTAATCAAATAGTAGTTCCCCAAACAATGACTCTCTGAATGGTGACTTATTGAATGGATGGTCACCAAATGGTGACTCACCGAATGGGGACTCATTGAACGGTGGCTCAGCGAATGGTGACTCACTGAATAGTGGTTCACCAAACAATGAATCATCAAATGGTGCCTCACCAAATGATATCTCACCAAATAGTGCCTCACCGAATGGCGCTTCATGGAACATTGGATTACTGAATAGTGACTCACTGAACGGTGACTCACCATTGGTAGCTCACACCTCGTGATTCATTTTCCTATTTCATCTCTCTTACATAATAATAAACATTAAATGTGGAACCTATCAAGGATTGAATGTGTCTTAAACAGGGTCCACCATATCCTAGGAGAATTTTTATATCTTAAAAGTATCATTTGAATAGTCCAAGCAGCATGGTCAAACCACAATCTGAAATTTAAGTAATTTGAAATTGTATCCATGATTTTAGGATCTGGCCTTTTCTTTAGAAGAATCATTGGTCACATGTTATTCCAAGTAGTGATTTCCTTGGTCTCTCCTTTCTATGTGTATCATATGGGTTCGACATACTTGTGTCACCTTTTGATCACATTTGAAACCAATTATTAAGGGTGTTATGATTTAATCTTCTTGTTACCTTAGTTATAAATTAGGGTAGGGAAGATGGTGATGTTGATCTCTTGTTTTATGTGTTATCGATGATTTCTTTTTATGGTTTGTTATGGATACATGCCTTCTAAAAATCATGGTCACTAATGGTCCTTTTTTTCACCTTCAATATCTTGTGAATAATTACAATAAATATCAATCTGATTAACCATGTATGCCCAGTTAAATGAAAAGGATTCCCTATGATCATACTTGTTTTGTGATCACCCCTTTTTATGAAAGTGGAATTAAGGAAACTTTGTTAGCTAAATGTGAATACACTTGGCTTGATGGTGTGGTTGTGTGCTATGTGGGTTTTTTGGGTTTTTTTCTATATGTGGGTTGTATGGTGTAGCTATTGGTATAATGGTTGTGGGTATAGGGGTGGATAGAGGGGTTAGATCTATGAGTAGGGTGTGGTCTGTGTGTCCAGTGAGGATGCAGTGTTGGTAGTGTTTACGGTGGGATTTGTGTATGAGGCAGTGAAGGAGGTGTGATGGGATCTTAGGTTGAGAGATTGATTGATTGTGGAATGGATGTATTTATATAGGAGTGGTACTATATCTAGGTTGTTTTATAGTTGTTGAATAGTGGTGTGGAGTGGGACTACAATCTGATTGTGCTACTGAATGTGTTGGGTATGGTTTTGGTTAGTAGTTATTAGGGTAGTGTTGGAATGAAATAGTAAACTTCTTAATAAAAACTGATAAGTTGTTAAATGAAATGGGTGGGCTTATGTTTTGGTTTTGGATATTTGTTTTTATGTGGATTTAGGGGTAGCAACAAGGGATAGTTTTTTGTTTGGAAAACAATTGGTTAGGATGAGTGTTTGTTTACCTATATTTATAAAATTTAGTTCCTTGTGATTTCTATACGCACCCCACCCATGTTGAGAACTACATTCCAAACACCCCCTTTGTTATTGGTTGGGGTGTCTTTCCCAGTATCTCAGTGGGAGGATAGATGGTTGGCTATTGGTTCCCGTGTTCCATCTTCTAAGAATTCATCACCCAAGAATCTTTAGGAATTCTATAATGGATTGAGGTTTGTTATCGTATTTATGTTATTGGTTGTGTGAGATGTGGTTTATTTTCTAGGTGTCTTTGGTATGGGGCCCAGGTTTTTTCAGGAAAGATGTGTGGTGGTCGTGGCACAGGTATCTATGGGAAGGATGTGATGTTGTTTGTGGCCTAGGTGTGTGTGAGTAGTATTTTATAGTTGGGCTTGTGAAAGAGTGGTAGGGCCAAGACTTTAACCATTAGCGATGAGCAGTTAACCAGTGGGAAGTGGTGCGGGGTACCCTATCATTGATGTTCTTATATTACAACCTTACTTTCCTTGTGTTATTTGGTGAGTGTTTCTTTGTTAGGCTGGTGTGGTTAGTATTATTTGTTTAGTGATTTTGATGTTCTATTGTATTCTCACAGGGTCATTAGTATGTTTCCCCCACTCGTTCACTAGTGACTTGGGTTTTCATATTAATTATACTTGTATTCTCACCCCATGTATATAAAATTGTTTTCATGTTTCTAGGAGTACTTCGAGGATTATGCTGGGCCATACCAACTTGGGAATTGGGACAGTGGTTGTGTTGCTGCTTAGCCTTGTTTTTTGTACTATAATTGGGTTTCATTTTACTTTATAGCATCTTTGTTTAAAAAACGAAAGGGTTGGTTTTTCAGTTTATTTTCCTATAAAGTTGTTTGGAATTATTTGTGACTTACAATCTTATTTCCCAATACTATTTCCCTTAAAAAGGGTAAGGCCTCCCATCTTGTGTTAATTTTTACCTACCCTTGGTTCTAGTCGCCACCCTAATGACTATTGGTGGTCGGACTAGGGGGTCATTATACCTCCTTCATCTTTTGGAAGGAATGTCTTGGCATCTTACTATCCCTTCCCTTCTCTTGAATTATACGGGTCACAATAGAATGGTATTAGAGGTGATGGTTGAGAGAAAGGATGGAGTTCAGAGTTAGGCATAGTGAGGACTACATGAGATGGTAGGGAAACAATGTTAGTTGATCATGGTTCAAGACATAGGCCAATGAAGTTAGGATATGACACAATATTTAAGGGCCCCTATGATCCGATGCAAGGACTATGAGCCTACTAAATGACAATGTGAGGCCACACTGATTTAAAGGTAGGTACCCTAGTAAAGGTACAAGAATCATAATTAATTGTGTTATTCTTTTCCTTGGAATTTCTTAGGAATTAAAATCAATAAAGTGTTAAAATGAATCCTACATGAAATTCCATACTACCCTAGCTTAGGAGTTCCCCATTTTCCTTTTAGCTATGACTCCCGAATGTTGCACGCATGAGGTATGAGCAATGGATGCTCAACAGGATGACCATGTTGACCAATAGAGGGTTGAACCAGTGGGACAATATGACCATTGGTAGAAGACACTTAGTGATTTCTAGTGATAGACTTGAAGAATTATAAAGGCAGTGTTTCAGATATAGAGACAAAGATTTGGATTGAGGATGTGACAATCACCTTCACATTGATCTTGGATGTAATAGAGTACTAGGTTCTTATGGTGGTGATCCGGATGAGTGGATATGAACATTAGTGATGGATTATTTACCATAGGGATAGGAAGGAGACCGATTTTTCGTCCAATGACTTTCATAAGGAAGTTCTGAGAGAAATTCCTTTCATCAATGATGAAGGTCGAGAAGAGGTAGGAGCTACTATCCCTCTAGTAGGGGGGTATGTCGGTGAGTGATATAGGGATCAATTTCATGGATCCCCTAGATTTTTATCTAGATATTTTTATATAATAGGAGTCTCATGAGAGACACTTAGAGGAGTATATTCGTCCTTCTCTTCAGTATGTGGTTACTCCCTTCACCTTGCTGACATACTTAGAGGTTTAGAAGAAGGATTAGGGAGTGGATAGAATGCATTCATGAAGACGTATACCATGAGAGGGGATATATAAAATTTCTTCCAAAGGGAAGGCTATTAGAAGAAGTTCTCTTATGTCAGGACCATATAGGTTTCAGCCAACAGGGAGTCGACCACACCAATTTCAGTTTCAACCTCCGCGTCCTCTCTCTTTTACCATGTGCTTGGGGATGAGCTGTTTTTCTTATGGAGGTTGTGGGAACCTTAAAATTCAGTACCCATTTTTATTTTAGTATAGTGGAGGTGGGTAGGATTAGCACCCACCTTAGTAGCATCCTCTAGCAAGGTTATTGCAGCAGTAGGGACAACAGGCTCCTACTCTATCGAGGGAAATGGTGCAGGTAGAGGATGACCTGAGGGTGCTTTTGAGGGACCCCGACTAGGGTATGGTTGGTGACGTGTCCATTAACCAAGGGGCAGAGGATATGTTCACAGATAGTTTCATGTCATAGAGGAAGTCGTTCTAGTAGGTGTAGAGATCATTCTAGGTTTGATCAGTATGTTCAGTACTCTTTGCTACACTTTGATTGAATCAGGAGTTATGCACTCCTTCTTTGCACCCAGTCTAGACCATGCCTTAGGACTAGACATAATGAGATATTTTCTGCCCTTGGTGTTGAGTAATCTAGTCAGAGGTCATACCTACTTGTGTGATGTTATCTAGAAATGTAGACTAATGTTGGGGCCGCATCAATCCAGTGGGGACCCCTTTTTGCTATAGATGCAGCGGTATGATGTCATAATGGGCATATAAGGTTTGTTTTTGGTACATGTTGTTATCAACTGCTTCTGGAGAAGAGTCTTGTTTTTTGATGAAGGTGTCCAGCATGTAGCTTTCATTGGTGAAAGGAGTTATCATGTGGGTAGCTATTGTGCATAGCCCCTTCTTCCTTTTTTATCTGAGATGTCAGTGGGATCAATGAATGCTGAGATGGTGGAGGTTCCAGGATTTTTCATATAGTTCCAAGATGTTTTACCTAAGGAGCTTGTGACTCTACCCCCTCAATAAGATGTTGAGTTGAGGATAGACTTATATTCTGTTGCTCATCAAATTTTGATGGATCCTTTTTGGATGATGCCTTCTAAGTTATGATAGTTGTGGATTTAGATTGATGTTTTGATGAATAAGGTATTAATCTAACCTAGTGTTTTGTCATGGGGTGCTACAATCTTGTTTAATAAGAAGGAAGATGATGGTATGAGGTTGTGTATAGAATATTGAAGATTGAATCAGGTAACGTTTAAGAATTGTTACCCTCTCCCAAAGATAGAAAATCTTTTCGACCAGATGAGTGGAGTAGTTTGGATCTTTAAGATCTATCTGTAGTCTAGGTATCACCAATTAAGAGTGAAGGAGGGTCATATCCCAAAGACTACTTTCAAGTTTAGGTATGTGAACTTTGAGTTTGTGGTCATGTCGTTCGGTGTTATGAACATACCATCCATGTTCAGGGGGCTCAAAAAGACTATCTTCCATTATATATTGGACTAGTTCATTGTCATGTTCATAAAAAATATCTTGATTTACTAGAAGTCCGAGGAGGATCATACCGAGCATCTCAGGACTATCTTGGAGGTTCTTTGACACCACCTACTCTATGAAAGTTTGTCTAAGTGTAAGTTCTAGACATGAGAGTTTCACTTCCTTGGACATGTGGTGTCATAACATGGGATTTTAGTGGACCCACTGAATGTCAAGGTATCTATTTCTTGGGAAGAACCCAAGATTTTGGTGGATGTTCACAGATTTCTTGGTATGTCAGTATATTATTGGATAATCCTACCTGACTTCTCCCGATTTGAAGCTCTATTAACATCTTTGACTTGGAAAGACCAGGCCAATTTGTGGAGTGAAAAATTTTAGGAATATTTTAGCAATTTCAAGGGGATGTTGGTCATTGATCCAGTGCTCTGGTTTTTAAAGGAAGGGGTGTTGTTCATTGTTTTCTATGACACTTTTGGTCTTGGCTTGGGATTTGTGATGATTCAGAAACAAAGAGTGATATCTTATAGGTCTAGGAAGTTACATCCCCATGAACACAACTATTCCACCCACAAACTGGAGCTTGCAGTGGTTGGGTTTGCACAAAAGCTATGGTGACACTACCTCATTGAAGAGAATTTTTGGGTTTTCACTAATCACAAGAGCTTGAGGTACATATTTTTCCAATGAGACGTAAAAATGCAGAAGAAGAGGTGGATGGATCTTCTATCATACAATGAATTGAAGATCTCTTACACCTTAGGAAAGGGGAATGTTGTGGCTTATGTCTTGAATAGGATGACATAGAGAGAGGCAGTTCGGGAATCTGAAGATTCTTGGAAAATAATTGATAAGTTGGATTCCTTGAACCTAGGTGTATGTATGGATAGTGGCATATGTCTATTTCATATGATAGTGCATTCCTCTATAATGAAGTAGGTATAAGAGTCTTAGTGGGGAGACTCATAGGATGAGGTGATGTAAGATCATATTGCCCAGGGTAGTACCCTAGAAGGATGGTCCACAGATGGTCATAATTAGATTTTATTCTGTGGGAAGCTGTTTGTCCCAATGGCGATGCATGAGGGAGATCTATGCAAGTTCCATAGATCACCCCTTGTGGTACACCCAAGAGTTTCCAAGATGTACCTATGCTTGAGGGAATGGTTTTGGTGGCCCGTGGGGATGTTGGAAGGTGGAGGTTGTGGGGAAGTTCCTTTTGTGTCAGTTGGTGAAGGTGGAGCACTATGTTCCCACCGATTTGTTGTAGACCTAGGATGTACCGGTGTGGAAGTGGAATGAAATCTCGATGGATTTAGTTACAAGGCTAACCAAGGGTCAGGTAGGGTATGATGCAATATGGCTAGTGGTGGATCGACTAAATAATTTGCTCACTTCTTAGAAATCAAGGATTTGAGCTCGGTATATGCCTTTTCAAGGTGTTATGTGGACGAGGTGGTGTGGTCGCATGGGATTCCAAGATCAATCATCTTAAATTGAGATGCGTGGTTTTTATTTAAAGTCTATAGTGGATTACAACATTATTTTGTAACATATTTACTCATTATCACTGCTTTCCACTTTCATAAGGATGGTCATACTAATCGAACCATCCAGACGCTGGAGGTTATGCTATGAGCATGTGTTCTGGACTTTAGAGGATTGTGGGTACAACATTTCCTTTCAGTAGAGTTTTCTTACAATAATATATATCACTCTATCATTGGAATGACATCATTAAATGCATTTTAGGGGAGGATGTGTCATTCACCTTAATGTGTGATAGGGTGGGATAAATAGTTATTTTTGGTCTGAAGGTAGTGTGGAGAACAATAGTGAACGTTCAGCTCATGAATGGGAGGATGAAGGTAGCACATGACTAACATATGTCTTATGTAGATCATAGGAGGAGGCCCTTGGAGTTCAAGGTTATAGACCATGTGTTCTTGAATTTATTCCCTCAACATGGGTATGAGAGGTTTGATAGGGGGATCAATATATCTCCCAGGTTCATCGGACCTTTTGAGGTGTTGGGATGAGTTGGAGAGGTGGCATATCAGTTGGAATTTCCACTACAATTGGAGAGGATCCAAGATGTCTTCCACTTCTCCCAACTCTATCAGTATCTATATAATGAATCCCACATCATTTACCAGGGAGAGTTGGATATCAAGGATGATGCAAAAGTCATGGACAAGACAGTAGAGATCCTCGATCATTTGGAGAGGGTGCTTCATAGATGGACCATTCCCTTTGATCATTTGTGCTATAGGTATCGCGGCCTCAAGTAGAGTAATAGGGAGTGAGAGGTGGAAATTCATGCCCAATACCCGAATATTTTTTAAGTTTTGATTGAGTACTTAGATTTATGAAGTAAGGATTGAACCTTGTTTTCTATAAGATGATTTGTTTCCTTATTATATAATGTGTGGAATTTTTTTAATAGGTGGGATGGGGAGAACATGATCCCCAATATATAATAATTAATGTGGATGTGAATAAACCCATTTGGGCGAATTAGTTCCACCCAAAACCGATAATAACTTGA
Organism: Viscum album; assembly: GCA_963277665.1. NCBI lineage: Eukaryota > Viridiplantae > Streptophyta > Magnoliopsida > Santalales > Viscaceae > Viscum > Viscum album. Next base: position 1,585,943,506 of record OY728129.1, read on the forward strand.
CATGGAGGAAGGAATTCACTAATCCATGTGTCCAGACAGTGTGACCTTTTGTTCTTATGTGGTTGTTTGGGGAAGTAGATTTCATGATATGTGTTCTTGGATGTTGAGGTTTCACTTCGGCTTTTGAACAACATAAGTAAGTTTATACTGGATAGGTATCATGCACGGTGGTTGTTCAAACCCCTCATTCTTATAGGTTTGGTTTTGAATTCTCGAGGGAGGGTGTCGTTTTAGAGGTATATGATATAATGTCCTGATCCTCTATAGTCTATTCTTTTGGAAATAAAAGAGTTTTTAAAGTGTTCTTGGAGGTCATGGTGGCATGATTCATGAGATTGCAAAAAATATAGTTTTCCAACGGTAGTTCATCTGACGGTAGGTCACCAAACGGTGGCTCACTAAATGCTGACTCACTAAATGGTACGTCACTAAACAATGACTCACCAAATACTATCTCTCCAAACAGTGACGCACCCAATGGTGACTCACTGAACATTAGGTCACCAGACTCTGACTCACCAAACATTAGGTCACCAAACTATGACTCACCAAATGGTGGCTCACTGAACAGTGGCTCACCGAATGGTGTCTCACCAAATGGTGACTCATCAAAAGTTCGATCACGGAATGGTGGCTCTCCAAATGGCACCTCTCTAAATAGTGCCCCCTTAGATAGTGACATAATGAAGGGTGACTCACTGAATGGTGACTCACTATATAGTGACTCACCACCGGTAGCTCGAACTTCCTGAGTTTTCTTCCAATTTCAACCCTCTTACATTCTAATTGATGTTAAATTAAGAACCTATCAATTGTTGTCTATTTGCCAAGATGTTTCCACAATCCTATAGGAGAATAATTATTGCTTAAATATCATTTGAAATGGCCATGCTGCATGGTCAAACCATGATCTGATACTTAAGTCCTTTGAAATCATCTCCTTGATTGTATGATCTTTCCATTTCATAAGCTAATATCCTATCTTACATGAAACCTTCTGTTCCCTCTTAGTGAACCTACATCCTTTTTTCCTCAAGAAGTTCTATGCCTGTTCTATTACAACCTATTTAGTTTTTCCTTAGATTCTCCTGCTCACGCGACTCTCTATTTTGGTGCAATGAAGAATTGTTGGTCACATGTTGTTCTATGTAGGGATTTCCTTCGTCTCTCCTTTATTTGTGTATCATGTAGGGTGGGAATAATTGTGTATCCTCTTTTTCATAATTGAAACCAATTATTAATGGTGTTATGATATGATATGCTTTTCACCTTAATCGTAAATGGGGAAGGGAATATGATAATGTTGATCTCTTGTTTTATGTATCATCCTTGATTTCATGTTATGGTTTTTTCTGGTTTTAAGCCTTCTGAAAATCATGTTCGTTGGTTTTCCTTGTTTTTTCACCCTAAAAATATTGTGAATAATTTCTATAAATATCAATCTGATTAATCATGTATACCCAATTAAATGAAATTGATTCCCTAGTATCAAACATGTTTTCTGGTCACCACTTTTTATCAAAGTGGATTTAAAGAATGTTTGTTGGATAAATATGAATACACTTGGCTAGTTGCTTTTGTTGTGTGATGAATGGGTTTTTTTTGTTTCATTTGTGGGTTGTATGGTGTAGTAGTTAGAAGCATGGATGTGGGTAAAAGGGTGGAAAAAGGGGTAGGATCTATGAGTATGGTGTTGTATGTGTGTGTAGTGGGGGCTGAAGTGTTGGTAGTGGTTGTTGCGGGATCTATGTATGAGGTGGTGAAGGAGGTGTTATGGGATATAAGGTTGATAGATTCATAGATTGTGAAATGAATGAACTTGTAGAGCAGTGGGAATACACTTGGTTGTGTTATGGTTGTTGAATAGTGTTTTATGGTGGGACTGCAATCTGGTTGTGCTGTAGAATGTGTTGGGTATGGTTCTGGTTGGTAGTTTCTTAGGTAGTGGTGGAATGAAATAAGTGAACTTATTAATAAATAATGATAAGTTGTTACATGAAATGGGTGGGTTTATATTTTGGTTGTGGATATTTGTGTGGTTTTGCTTGTAGGGGTAGTAGCAAGGGTTGTTCTGTGTGGATTGTAGTTTGTTTGTAAACCCATATGTTGTTATGAGTATTTGTTTACATATATATATATAAACTATAGTTCCTTGTGATTTCTAAAATCTCACCACCTCTTTTGAGAACTACTTGTCGAACTCCCCCTTTGTTATGGGGGGTTTCTTTCCCAACATCCCAATGAATGTTTGGATGGATGGTGATTAGATCCCATGCTCCCTCTTCTAGACAAAAATCACCCAAGACTCTTCGGGTAGGCTGTAATGGCTTAAGGTTTATTACCAAATTTATGGCACTAGTTGTGTGAGAGGTTGTTTCTCTCCTAGGTGTATTCAGGATGGGGACCATGTTTTTTCATGTGATATGTGTGGTGGCCAAGGCCTAGGTGTTTTTAGGAAAGATTTAATGTGGTTTTTGGACCATGTGTGTGCGGGTAGGTTGTGATAGTGGGTCTTGTGGAAGAGTGGCAGCGCTAGTACATTCACCATTAGGGATGAGCTATTTACCAGTGGATGTTGTGTGGGGTACACTATTATCTATTTTATTATATTATTACTTTACTTGACTTTTGTTATTTAGCGAGTGTGCCTAAGTGAGGTTTGGGTGGTTAGTATTCCTAGTTTGGTGCTTTTGAGGTTCTATTTCTTTCTCACAGGGGTATTAGTATGTTTCCCCAACTTGTGCATGAGTGAATTGGGGTTTCCTATTGAGTATACTTGTATACTCACCCTATATATATAAACCTATTTTCAGGTTTCCCAGAGAACTTTGAGTACCATGTTGGACCTTACTAGCTTGGGTGTCAGGATAGTTGTTGTGTTGCTGCTTAGCCTCGTTGTTGGTATTGTAAATGGGTTTCAATGTACTTTATAACAGATTTGTTTAAAACATTCATCGGTTTTTTTTAGTTTTTTTTCCTATAAAGCTTTCTATAATTTACCGTCTTATCTCCCAATCTTGTTTTTCATAAAAATGGTAATGCCTCCCATCTTGGGTTAATGTATACCTACCTTTTGTGCTAGTCCCCACCCTGGTTCCTATTGAAGGTGGGACTCTGGGGGGTCATTATCTCTATTTCATCATGAATAAGAAAGCTCTTGGAATCTTGTTATCAATTCCAACATCTTGAATATGGTGGGTAGAGATAATTACCTTTAGTCACATGGTGAAAATGAGTAATAATATGATCTTCTCATTGAAAAATTCGTTGTTATTTTACCAAAAGAGTAGGATTCTATGTGAAAAATTGTAACACCCAGAGATTTTAGGAAATATATTCTTTTTAATTTCATTAATGTCTTGTGTTTTATGCTACACCAAAATGAGCTTTCACAACACGCATCCCTGACTTGGCTTGCGTTACATGCAATAAATACCTTCCTCGATAGCGTGTGTAGTATGCAATACAGAGTTTCACTAAACGAGATATTATTATAATATTATTATGAACTAGACATTATGAATATTAATACCTACTTTTTGAAATTTTATAAATTTTATCTTTCAAAATGGACTTCATTTTTGGATTTGTAATATCGAAATTATCTTAGGGTGAATTTTTTGTACTTTTCGGATAACTTTCATATTCTGATGAATAGTGAAAATCACTAAATTTTAATTAAAAAAAACTTTTTTAATCGAAATAATTAATAGTGATAAATTATTAATTTGAGTGTTTTTAAAGTATATTCGGAATATATTTTACCATTTAAAACAATGTTGGTCATTGGATGTAATTTTACATTTAAACCAGACATAAACAAGTGTCAATCTTTTGATAGTTATTATCTCTTAAAAACGTGCTATTCGTTTTGACGACGAGAATTAATTTTTAAATTAATTAATGAAACTGATATGTTTAGAATTTGGTAAAATAGACATCATTTTTGAATTCATAATATCGAATATATCTTAGGTCTAATTTTTGGTATTTTTCTGGAAACTTTCATTTTTTGATGAATAGTGAAACCAGTAAGTGGTAGTTAAAAAAACTGAATTTTTCATGAAACTTAATTTTACCGCTTCTGTGAGTGGAATTTCAAAAATCCGAGAGACACGGTTAATATCAAGGACTAAAATGTGGTTCAATGAGATGAAAATATTTTTTGGTGAATAGTAATTTTTTACTTTTATTTACCACGATTAAAAGTAAATAGGATAATTAAGGGTAAAAATGAGATTATTATTACCCTAACACATGTTCTAATTCTATTGGATAAGTGGAATTCGACCAAAAAGAACCTTAGTAATAAAATATGACCATTTAGGCCCACTTGGATTAGATTAGGACATTTATTATTAATTTATTTAAAAAAGGGTTAAAATAGTTAAAATCAAATTTTAATAACTAAAGCATTTTTAATATAGGGTTGTACATAAATTAGACTATAAATACTCATTAGAAATATAAAACTATTTCCTACATAATGGTATTTTATTTGTAATTTTTAGACTTAAAATAATTTAATTTATTTATGACACAATGATGATGTAGTAATTATCTTATTAATGAAATATTGACATAATTGATGTTATAAATACCCAAATAAATGTAATATGATACTTTTTATGAATTACAATGATTTTATATGTTAATATGACATGTTAGTATTGATTTAATTAATTTTGTTCAAACTAATCATTCTTTTATGAATTTCACAAAAATCAATTATCAAATAGTGTCAACATTGACATAAAATAATTTTTAAAACAAATATTATATTATTAATTGTTATTATATTCCCAAAAATATAAGGTTCGGCCAAGATACTTATATCATGATAGGTGTATCATTAATGGACCACTTTGGGTCACTTGGATTTATATGGTAAGTTTATTAACTATATAATATAAAAATACAAAGTGACATGGTAAATGTCAATCTAATTAACTAAGAGTTAAAAGAAAAAGATAAGGTTAATATAATGACATAAACTTTTCTAAATTCTATTGGATGAAAGGGTTTCGACCCATCCCCACCTTAGCTTCTAAATAAATCAATTTGGAGCTATTAAAAACCGAATATGACTTTATAATAAAATAATATTTTGAGTTCTTCCAAAGGTGCCCCTCTCCTCCCTTGTAAAAGGACACCTCCTCCCTCTCTTCCTCACACCATTTTGAGCCTTCAAGCTCGGCCAAACCCTTCCAAATTATCTTTTCCACTTCTCTAGAAACATCCTAGAGGTCTTAGTTTTCTTTAAAGACCAATTTTAGTTCCCTAAGAGGAGGTCTCAAAGAGGTGCTTCAAAGAAGAGGTAATGCCTGTTACCGATTCTTTCAACTTTATTTCTTCTTCCACTTCTTCTTATTTAGTTTTTTTGTTATGAAGTAAAAACATTAGTATCACTCATATACTGATATGTTATTATAATTATGAAACAACCCTATTTCACCATCTACCCATCCTACGGAAAATGAAATCACCGCGCGTGCGTATGTACGGAATACCGTCTCCACGCCGTGGTGTAATCTATTTTCCACCACCACCTTACATGGATGGGTATAATGGTTCAAATAAATAATTATATATGATTATTGTAAATTATTATTTATTCTGTAATAGTATACATACACTCCAATAAAATTCCACGATCATGGGAACGATATCATCGCACGTGCGTACGTACGGAATACAGTCTCCATGACGCAATGAGATTCATTCTCAATGATTAACCATTCATAAATGATTATAAAGTATATATAATAAGTAATCATGAAATATATGAAATAATAATGATACTGGATTTATGTATATATATATGTATGACATCCAATTACTTCCATTCAATTCAATGAGGAAACGAAAACAACGTTCATGCGTACGTACGGCCTACCGTCTCCATGAACGGTGTATTTCTTTCCATTTATCGATCTATTATATATATGTATATTATGAATATATATTATATATAAATCATGTTTTATATTTTGTAATTAAGTAATCGTGATCTAAGTAATCATATGAATAATTACAAGTCAAAACACAGATGACAAATGAAACGATTTTACCCAAAACGCTCTTTAACATGGAATTTACAAAACAACGGGTAATATAAAGTCATAAGTGAACCATATATGATATCATAACAATGAATATGATTCTGTAATAAGTCAATGACATTATTTAAATCATTATACAGGAGGATCGGATACGTACGAAGCATATCGGACCTAAGGTAAGGGATAAATTTTCATTCTCATTTTTATCTGAGATTGCTTATACGTAAGTATTTACTGGGGTTACGTTTATCATCTATGACCATGTTTTCTAAAAATGTTTTCATAAAATGTTTACCATTATTCCATAAATTTTTAAATTCATTTTTACCCTTTATTTACTTTTTACCACATTGTATGAATGGAATCTTTCCTTTGGTTACCATATAAAGTACTTTTTGACTTTTCTGACAAAAGTACGAGGAGAATGTTATTTTTAACTTATACGGCATGAATGGATTTTTACGGTTTCATAATACCTCATTTTCAATAAGCTTCCTCTACAAGATTGCATGATTATTTTCAAAAAAACCCTTATCTTTTAAAATTGCAAGGAATTTTGTGAAAAGAAAATGATTTTGCAGAAAAAAAGGATATTTTCCTTAAGATTCATTTCAAGTGTTTTATCAAAACCACTTTCCATCTAAGATGACATTATTTTCCTATGTGTATGTTTCAAGTATAATGTCTCTATGTTTTACATGGTTTCTCTTTTCTTATTATGAAATGATATCCATTTCTTTTATATGGATTATGTGATGATGTGATGATGTTTATGAAACCCATTTTATTCGTTGGGTTATTATGAATGATGTATGTTTATTTTGTGGCAAAAGTATGAATGATTTCAATATGAGATGGGTGTGACCTATATCTCCATCCAATGCATTGGGTAAAGATTTATATCTCATGAGATAGACATGGCTGGAATGGAAAGTTAATCTGGTTCAGTGTTACAGGACTGAAATGAGGGGTGAACTCGATTCGGAAAGGGACTTTGTCCACTAAGATGGTCTTGGTATCAATGCCTTGGATACTATAAAAATAATATCATGTGCTTAATGTTTGCCACAATTACATGTGTTATTACCATGCTATTTTATCATGATTGATGTTCCCTTATGATATATGCCTTATGTACTTCCAAGATTCATGTCTTTGCTCAAGATTTTGATGTTTAAACATTATGTTCATGTTTTTAAGTTCAAATGTATATGGTATGTTTTATTTTATCCATGCTTACCCTTATTGAGAATTTTATCTCACCCTTTTTATGTTTTGTTTTCCCCAAGAAATAAATAAAGGTTTTAGGTAAGGAAACGAAAAGGGGAAGATCGTTATGGGAGATGTTGAAGATCTTTCAACATGATTAGATGTTTATAGTTCGAGTTTCCAAAGACACTAAACTATTACGATCTTTGTGTATCTATTTTTTTTATGTATTAATTATTTCGCAAAATTAATGTATTGTCCATGTACGTCAAGCTTCGGGTCTCTACAGTTGGTATCAGAGGAAATGTTTAGTTAACCTTTGGAAACTAGGATGTGAAAACATTAGTGAGATCCCTAGAGATATTTCTAACGTATGTCTAGGGATGTACCTAAGGATAAGTATACATATAGGATATAGTCCTAGAACTATAGTAACGATCTTAGAATTTAACCTAGGATGTTACATATTGATGTTAATCCCCCTTTATTATGATTTTTTCCTCTCACACTATTCTTTTTGGGTTTTAGAAAATGGCTGGAAGCAAGATGATTCACGATAATGGAGGATATGATGGACAATGGAATGATATTCTTAATCAGAAACCAAATGAAATGGGATTTGGAAGTCCAAACATCATTATCATGATGAATCAGCAATCTCATAATATGATCAATAAATTCAAATTTGGTAAGTTTTCTGACTCGGCTAATAAGAGAAAGATGGAGTTTCATGATGATCATAGAGGAAAGAAAGTTCAATTTCCCCTATGTAAATCATGTGGGAAGAGGCATCAAGGAGGATATTTCAAAGGGACTGGAAGATGCTTTGGGTGTGGAAAAGAAGGACACAAAGACAGTATGTGCAAAGGAAAAGGTTCAGTTAACACCATGGATGAGGATAACGGTATTTCTACGACAACAACAATGGTTAAATGTTTTAAATGTGGAATGTACAGGCATTATGCAAACCAATGCCCTAAGGGAAAGTCTCATGAAGAGAATTAGTATGGTCTTATGGGTAGTATTTATGTCGATGATGATGAAGAGACTACAAATGATATGTGAGATGAAATAATTGTTGAAGCTCGGTCAATGGTTTAAGAAGGTAGTGGAATGAATACATGTTTCTCAAGTGTAATGTTGTATAAGTAATCTCATGGTACTATGGAATAAAGAGACATATAAGGATCGTTACACTGTTGTATTTCCTTATGTTTTTAAAGTGTATGTTGAATGGTACCAGTAACCATGAAAGGTTATTCAGATATTTTCAGAAATTTGATGATATGAGCATATTGAATGGATAAGGAGAAAATTAAATGTTTGACAGTATTCATGAGCTCATGACTGATATAAGGAGAAGGTTATATCATGGTTTGAGTATATAGAGTTTTTGGAATTTGGTATGTGTAAAGAGTTAACTTTTGAAAGCATTCATGTTTTCACTAAGGTTTAATGGGTATTCATTTTTCAAGAGAATACATGATTAAGGTATTCACATGATTGGAATGTGACCAGAAAGATATATGGGGGATAAATGATGGTATCCACATGCTTGGTTGATGACATTTCAAGTAATCATTTTCTTTATACTATGAGCTTGGACCGTAGTATTTTAGATAAAGATTGGAATGGATTATGTTGGACATAATATAGTATTGTTTAAGGATAGAATTTTTTTTGATATTATTGATGGGATGTAATAGTAATGTAGTTTTAAGGACAACGTGCAGGACGGGCGACAAACCATCGTGTCGGACAAGGCTGTGGGAATCGAACCCACAACCAAAGTGCGACTAGCCTTTATCGCCTACCACTAGCCTACAAGAAGTCTCTGTTTAGTAGAAACTTGTTTTATTATATTAAGAAGTATGATATATGAAGTATAAGTCTATTTTAGGAACCATATACGATTAATCTCACTATAGATCGACTTATGTATATTTAATAACTTTTTCTAACCTTTTGTTTGAGACAGATGGAATGACCCGTAATTCTATCACATGATCTGCTAACACTTCACGAATAAAAAATTCAACATCATTTCTTTAAGAGATGAAGTGTAAATTATTCAAGGAATGAAAAACAATGAGATTATACCAAAATAAATTAAGTATTTATTCAAATTCAAATTCTTCAACTTTAGGGAAATGATCTTGAAAATCAAAAATGTTATCATAGTGCCCTTATATCTGATGAATCAGATGGTACCCTAGATCATCACAAATTTATGGCTTTGTGATTGATGTCTTTTTCCTAGCCATTTTCTCTTCCACTCTCCATCATAACTTGATGGTTATATTTTTCTTCCATATCCATATTTTCACATATGTTCTCATACGTGAAAACCCAGTGATGAGTTAATTTGGGTAGCCGTTACGTTTCATACTTTATTTTTTAAATCCTTGTTTTGGTATTCCTTTTTAAGATGTGGGTTTCTATTAAAGAAACTTTCGAGTAGCAAACCATTTATAACCCCGAGGAATTTCGAGGGCGAAATTCATTTTAAGGGGGGTAGAATGTAACACCCCGAGATTTCATGAAAAATATTTTTTTTAATTTCATTAATGTTTTGTGTTGTATGCTACACCAAAAGGAGCTTTCACAACACGCATCCCTGACTTGGCTTGCATTACATGCAATAAAGACCTTCCTCGATAGCATGTGTAATATGCAATACCGAGTTTCACTAAACGAGATATTAGTATAACATTATTATGAACTAGCCGTTATGAATAGTAATAACCACTTTTTGAAATTTTATAAATTTTATCTTTCAAAATGGACTTCATTTTTGTATTTGGAATATCGAAATTATCTTAGGGTGAAATTTTGTTACTTTTCGGATAACTTTCATATTCTGATGAATAGTGAAAATTACTAAATTTTAAATAAAAACAAATTTTTTAATAGAAATAACTAATAGTGATAAATTATTAATTTGAGTGGTTTTAACGTATATTTAGAATATATTTTTACTGTTTAATACAATGTTGGTCATTGGATGTAATTTCACATTTAAACCAGACATAAACAAGTGTCAATCTTTTGATATTTATTGTCTCTTAAAAACACGCTATTTGTTTTGACAACGAGAATTAATGTTTAAATTAATTAATACAACTGATATTTTTTGAATTTGGTAAAATAGATATCATTTTTGAATTCATAATATCAAATATATCTTAGGCCTAATTTTTGGTATTTTTCTGGGAACTTTCATTTTTTGATGAATAGTGAAACCACTAATTGGTAGTTAAAAAACTGAATTTTTCATAAAACATAATTTTACCGCTTTTGTGAGTGGAATTTAGAAAATAATAGAGAAACGGTTAATATCAAGGACTAAAATGTGGTTCAATGATATGAAAATATTTTTTGGTCAATAGTAACTTTATACTTTTATTTACCACGGTTAAAAGTAAATGGGATAATTAAGGGTAAAAATGATATTATTATTACCCTAACACATGTCCTAATTCTATTGGATAAGTGTAATTCGACCAAAAACAACCTTAGGAATAAAATATGACCATTTAGGCCCACATGGATTAGATTAGGACATTTATTATTAATTTATTTAAAGAAGGGTTAAAATAGTTAAAATCAAAGTTTAATAACTAAAGCAATTTTAATATAGGGTTATACATAAATTCGACTATAAATATTCATTAGAAATATAGAAATATTTCCTACATAATGGTATTTTATTTCTAATTTTTAGTCTTAAAATAATTTAATTTATTTATGACACAATGATGATGTAGTAATTATCTTATTAATGAAATATTGACATAATTGATGTTATAAATACCCAAATAAATGTAATTTGAGACTTTTAATGAATTCCAATAATTTTCTGTGTTAATATAACATGTTAGTATTGATTTAATTAATTGTTTTCGAACTAATAATTCTGTTATGAATTTCACAAAAATCAATTACCAAATAGTGTCAAAATTGACATAAAATAGTTTTTAAAACAAATATTATATTATTTATTGTTATTATATTCCTAAAAATCTAAGGTGTGGCCAAGATATTTTTATAATGATAGGTGTATCATTAAAGGACCAATTGGGGGTATCTTGGATGTATATGGTAAGTTTATTAACTATATAATATAAAAATATAAAGTGACATGGTAAATGTCAATCTAATTAACTAAGAGTTAAAACTAAAAGATAAGGTTAATATAATGGCCTAAACTTTTCTAAATTCTATTGGATGAGATTTTTTCCACCCATCCCCACCTTATCTTAGAAATAAATCAATTTGGAGCTATTAAAAACCGAATATGACTTTATAATAAATAATATTTTCAGTTTTTTCAAAGGTGCCCCTCTCCTCCCTTATAAAAGGAAATCTCCTCCCTCTCTTCCTCACACCACTTTGAGCCTTCAATCTCGGCCAAACTCTGCCAAATTCTCTTATCCACTTCCCTAGAAACATCCTAGAGGTCCTTGTCTTCTTAAAACACCAATTTTAGTTCCCTAAGAGGAGGTCTCAAAGAGGTGGTTCAAATAATAGGTAATGTCTATTATCGATTCTTTCAACTTTATTTCTTCTTCCACTTCTTCTTATTTAGTTGTTTCATTATGAAGTAATAACGTCATTATCACTCGTATAATGATATGTTATTATATGTATGAAACATCCCTATTTCACCATCTATCCATCCTACGGAAAACGAAATCACCGCGGGTGCGTACGTACGGAATACCGTCTCCACGTCGTGGTGTAATCTATTTTCCACCACCACCTTACTTGGATGGGTATAATGGTGCAAATAAATAACTACATATGATTATTGTAAAGTAGTATTAATTCTGTAATAGTATACATACACTCCAATAAAATTCCACGATCATGGGAACGATATCATCGCTCGTGCATACATACGAAATACCGTCTCCACGACGCGATGAGATTCATTCTCAATGATTAACCATTCATAAATGATTATAAAGTATAAATAATAAGTAATCATGAAATATGTGACATAATAATGATACTAGATATATGTATATATATATGTATGTCATCCAATTAATTCCATTCAATTCAATGAGGAAACGAAAACAACGTTCATGCGTACGGCCTACCGTCTCCATGAACAATGTATTTCTTTCCATTTATCGATCTATTATATATATGTATATTCTGAATATATATTATATATAAATAATGTTTTATATTTTGTAATTAAGTAATCGTGATCTATGTAATCATATGAATAATTACAAGTCAAAACACGGACAACAAATGATACGATTTTACCCAAAACACTCTTTAATATGGAATTTACAAAAGAAAAGGAAATATAAAGTCATAAGTGAACCATATATGATATCATAACAATGAAGATGATTCTGTAATAAGTCAATGACATTATTTAAATCATTATATGGGACTTTCAGATTCGTACGAAGCATATCGGACCTAAGGTAAGGGATAGAATTTCAATCTCATTTTTATCCGAGATTGCTTATACGTAAGTATTTACTGGGGTTATGTTTATCATCCATGACCATGTTTTCTAAAAATGTTTTAATAAAATTTTTACCATTCTTCCATGAATGTTTAAAGTCATATTTACCCTTTATTGACTTCTTATCACATTGTATGAATGGAATCTTTCCTTTGGTTACCATATAAGGCACTTTTTGACTTTTCCGACAAAAGTACGAGGAGAATGTTATTTTTAACTTATACGGCGTGAACAGATTTTTACAGTTTCATAATGCCTCATTTTCAATAAGATTCCTCTACAAGATTTCATGATTATTTTCAACAAAACCCTTATCTTTTAAAATTTCTTGGAATTTTGTGAAAAGAAAATTATTTTTAAGAAAAAAGGATATTTTCCTCAATAATTCATTTCAAGTGTTTTATCAAAACCATTTTCCATCTAAGATGAAATTATTTTCATATGTGTATGTTTCAAGTATAATGTCTCTATGATTTACATGGTTTCTCTTTTCTTATTATGAAATGATATCCATTTCTTTTATATGGATTATGTGATGATGTGATGAAGTTTATGAAACCCATTTTATTCGTTGGGTTATTATGAATGATGTATGTTTATTTTGTGGAACAAGTATGAATGATTTCAATATGAGATGGGTGGGACCTATATCTCCCTCCAATGCATTGGGTAATGATTTATATCTCATGATATAGACATGGCTGGAACAGCAAGTTAATCCGGTTCAGTGTTACAGGACTGAAACAAGGAGTGAACTCGATTCAGAAAGGGACTTTGTCCACTAAGATGGTATTGGTAGCGACGACTTGGATACTATGGAAATCATATCATGTGCTTAATGTTTTCCATAATTACATGTTTTATTCCCATGATATTTTATCAGGATTTATGTTCTGTTATGATATATGCCTTACGTACTTCCAAGATTCATGTCTTTGCTCAAGATTTTAATGTTTAAACATTATGTTCATGTTTTTAAGTTCAAATGTATACGGTATGTTTTATTTTATCCATGCTTAGCCTTACTGAGCACTTGAGCTCACCCGTTTTATGTTTTATTTTCCCCAGGAAATAAAGAAAGGTTTTAGGTAAGGAAATTAAAAGGGGAAGATCGTTATGGGAGATGTTGAAGATCTTTCAACATGATTAGATGTTTATAGTTTGAGTTTCCAAAGACACTAAACTATTACGATCCTTGTGTGTCTGTTTTTGTTATGTATTAAGTATTCCACAAAATTAATGTATTTTCCTTATACGTCAAGCTTCGGGTCTCTAAAAAATGATTAATGAAACAAATAATATTATTAAATCATGTTTGGATTGTCTTATCAAAAATTTCATTCAAAATAAGATCATTTTGGAAATAGATGATAAAAATACGGTGAAAAGAATGAAGTATATTTTTCATCAATGAATAAACCGTTAAAATCGGGAGACTTATATTCAATGTTGAATATAAATAAGAGAATAACTTCTATTGGTTTGACAATAAATATATTTCCTTGAAATAATAAATCAGAATATTTTTAACTCCTTAAAATGATATTTAAAAATTTTAATTTCTAAAGATATTACTATAATTATAGAAAGAGTAAAAAGGATAAATAAGATAATAAGAATTATCTTGAAGAAAAAATATTTTTTGTGGGTAAAAACCTGAATACATTTGACCATATTTTCCAAGACTCAAAAGGAAAGAAAAATGATTCATGGATAAATTATAAAATATAGGAATAAAAGTAATTTTAATATTCTAATAGTAAATGGAGTGTGAGTGAGGGTATACAAACATCTCGTAGTTCATTAGATGATTATGATGAAAATAAAAAGAATATTTGATTCAATGCTAAAGCCACACATGGACCTCTAAATGGAAAAAATCTAACAGTAAATACAAATATGAATGCTCTATTGAATATATATTTATGATGAAATTTAACTTTTACATCAGATGATGAAATAAAATATGGTGACGAGGTCGAATAATTTTCCGAAACTAAAGAACAAATAAAGGAATTTATTAAAAAATTAAAATTTATCTATCAAAGATTGTTGAAAATCTATACTAGAAACAAATATGAGTTTTCTTAGAAGAAAAAAATACATTTCTAATTCTAATAATAATTTTTTTGGATAAGTAATTAAATTTTTATCTTTTGTTAGAGTTAGAAAAGATGATCAATAATGTTTCTAATTTAACCGATCAGAAGATAGAAAATTTTGTGTCTTTTATAAAATATAAAAAATAAGTTGTGAAGATTAAACCATAAGTGTAAGGTTGAATGAAATTATTGAGTATATTTACCATTGAAAGATTTTTTTCATATATTTAATAAGAAATTGATGCCCAAAATGATCACTTATATAATTGGTCATAAATACACTAGAAGCATACATTATCAGAAGAACTATTTTGTGAAAAGAAGTTCGCCTTTCTGCACGATGTGTTGATGAGGTGGACATTGGTAGATTTGGTTATCTATGACCATGTTTTAATCAGTTTGAAAATATAGAGTATATATTATAAAATAACATATAGCTATTAAACATCAATGAACTATATATATTTGGGTATATAAATTTAAATATGATAATACTTTTAAATACAAGTAGTTATGGATACCACAAATATAATTTCAAACCAAATGAATTTACTATGTATCTATAGATGTTTTTAATATCTTTTACCTGATAACCTTTTTAAGTAGATCATATATTAAATTCTTATATTTTATATTTTCACTCTTATTATTTTGAATTTTACTCTGACATATAGTTGATAATTTTTTTTATTTTTTTTAAAAAATTAATTTTATTCTTTAAACATAAATTATTTTTCAAGGGGATGTTTTTTTTCAATTCATTTATATTTATTATAGAGTTATTTTTAACCTACTGTTACAGTCAATGGAAGATAGGAACATAATTATTGAATATATTTTGGAACCATCTTTGAAATAAGAAGGACATTCCACACATCTTAAAAGATAACATTAGGAAGCTTTATAATTATTTATTTTTATTTAATGAAACCTTTGATAAAATGGCGGTTAGTTTTCATCTTTATATGTTAATACATTGTTTCTACTTATTTTGAAAACTTATTACTATTGTGAATCAATCAAATTTAATTTTAGAATATTAAAATTTAATTGTTTGGTGATATTTATCTTCATAACATATGGAAGGAGATTGTATGGATTTTCATATTAATTATTATTAATCTAGATGATAATGCCTATATAATGTTGTGTGACACCTAATTAGTTGGAAAACATTTACTGTGTGATTCTGATATCCTGATTATTTTCTTATAATCTCATATTTAATCTCTTTTAAATGTTTATGTCATCTTCCTGGGAGATTGATGATCATGAAGTTACTTTATTGATGATGATTGATCATGACTAGTTTAATCAGTATGATTTCCTATTGAAAGTGTTTCATATCTTTCTATGATCAGAATAACATGGTTTTTACTCCTAAATATTGAGAGTTAATTTATACTTATAATTTTCATCATTTCTATAAAAATCATCTTTTCATTTATTTTTTTGTTAAAAAAGGTATAGTTTTTCAAGAATTAATTTCCATAAATGATAAAATAAAAGTAATTGAAGTAGGGGTGCATTATTTGTTAGCAACTCTCTCATATCCATCTCACGAGGAAGTCCAACCAGCTACTATTTCTCCAAAAAAAATTCACCATGTAAGTCATATGAATCTTAGTCTTTATCGTATAAAGTCCAATAACAATTAAAATTTAGTTCACTAGAGTCGGTATGTTCATATCATGATTAATAATCAAAATCACCAATAGTATAAGTAATACTTATATAAGAGATGCCAATTGATGCTCCCATTTTTTCCAAAATATAAGTCTATATAAGCTCATTAGAGGAATATAACAGATACTAGAATTGGTGAAAGAAAGGAAGAATTTGAGGTTTGGTGAGAATTATGACTAGTAATTTAATGTAGTATAAATTATAAATCTTTCTCTGAAATAATTAACTCATCCAAAGGAACTGTTAGTTTAGAGATGTGAGGATAATTCCTCTGAAATCATATATTGAAAAATTTAAATTAGAATAGAGGGAATTGAAAATATAATGGATTTTGTGTCTATATAGATATATAATTTGAAAAGTTATGAATGATTCCAAGTATTGATTATCACCAATCATGATTACCTACCTAGCTGGTATATATACTTTATAATTTCTAGGCTACAAAAGAAAAACATTGATGACAAATTATAAATCAAGAGTGATGTGTTTTATTTTAAAAATAAATGTGAATCCCAATTATGATACTTGGTGAAGGAATCAATGTACAATATGGATATTTAATATAAAATGATACATCTAGAAAATGAAAATTAAGGGAAAGGGGAATAATTATAAAATATTAAAATGATATCAGAAGATTGAGAGAGGAGATAGAGGAACATAAAATATCATTAAAATATAATGATAAAAGGTCAAGGAAACTAAAATCTATGATGAAATAACCTCACAAGAAGAATTAATGTTTAAAAAAAATTACAATCCAAAACATACTTTATGATGATTGTATACATTCTTATTTGGGAATATATTCTTTAATAATAAAATTATAATTAATTAATTTTTTTGTTTTGTATATTTTTTGTATTCATGTTTGAATGTTTAAGATAAAATAGAATAACCATTCATTTAAAAACCATGACATTAAAGAATTGATAAAAATTATCCTCTCCTTTACTAAGAATATAATATAGATTTATCCTAGAATTATTTATTATCTTAGTAATTTGTTTAATCAAATCATGTTGAATTACATAGGGATAAAAACTAAACATTGGGGCAATATATCTCTATTTTCTAATGATTATGAATATTATCAAAAATTAAATATTTTATCAAAATACTATGGGGAAGAGATCAAAATATATAGGGGGATACATGTTTACACTTTCATATATTTCACATAATACTTATGATTACAAATTTCTCAGTTATTTCCCTTTTTATGTTTCTTTATCAGATCAAAAAGTGAAGAACATTAGAGTATTAACTTTTTAATAATAATGTTTTTGTTTAACATTTTGATTATTGACAGAGATATTTATTGGTACCCAAATTTGGGAAGAACAAGAACAAGTGGAAAGTATTAGGGGCTACCTCGGGAAGCTTTCCTTGGAGCCCTACATCACTGTAAACGGCGAAAAGCTCCCCCCTTCATGAAGCCACTGCGGAGCAAAGAGGCAGGAGGCTCCACACGTCTATTTGACATTTTCAAACAAACTTTGGAGCAAGTATCCGGGAGGCTCCGCGAACCCATTTGACGTTTGCGAACCCACCGTAGATCAAGGAGGTGGGAGGCTCCGCAAACCCATTTGACATTTGCGAACCTGCTGCAGAGCAAGGAGGCAGGACGCTTTGTGGTTCTGATAAAATGCCATGTTTCATCCTATCCAGTGAACTCTTCTTCACAGCGCCTCTATCCTATAAATACCGGGCTCCCCTCGATCCCAAAGGAAGGATCCTTCTACCTTACACCTTCTTAGCTCTCAAATAGCGAAGCAATTTCTGCTCTGCAAACCATGATATCTTCAAGGTAATTTATCATCACGAAGTGCCTCTCCCTTGGTCTGAATTCAACCCATCATCAAATAGAGATGCGCTTCGTAGAGCCCACGGGCCTCCATAAAGTAAAGGGATCCCCAAGGGGACTCTGGTCGTCACAGATCACTTATGCTTCATGAATTACCCTCCATGCTCAAGTGCCCCACATGCTAAGGAAGGGTCATTATGCTTCACGAAGCACATTGATTCGCAATGCTATGATTCATAGGGCACCCTTGCTTCGCGAATCACTACACCCCAAATGCCTTTCTACTTCGCAAATCACATTCCATATGCACCTATTACCTATTCCTAGGAAAGTACACTTCACCTCGCGAAGCATACCCCTTTGCAAAGCCCCTCCACTACATAGAGCACCAGAGCTTCACGGGGCTTCTACATATGGACCCCTTTTCTCCACAACTCCTTTTCCCTTGCGACCCAATAGGTTTGGTTGAAGTAATTTCAAGATCCCTTGGGTGGTAATTCCTATTCTGTTGATTCGACTCATGCTTCTTTTCATAGGCATGCTAACAACTATTGCTTCTTTACATAGACACACTAACGTGGACCCCTCAATGGGTCACTCCATAACACCCAATATCCATGGAAATATTGATGTCTCCCCTTTTTCAAGGGAGGGTGGGCATCAGTTATGTAAGTTCATGGGGTGCGAATTGAACACAACTCGTTCGAGCAGCATGACGTTAAACTGCCAAGCACCATCATCCTCAGCACATGACATTAAACTGTGACCCCACCCCGTGCATCATATAGGGGGTGCCCCGTCTCAGACATTACTTAAGACAATTGGTATCCAAAAGAGTGAGATCATTAATCACATGGAATGCGATACTCTTTATTGGAACGACGTCTGTCTGTAGGGAAAGGGCAACCACCTTAGTGTAATCCTGTAACCATTCTTACAGGAGGAAACATCCCGGCTCCTCCAATCTTCTTCTCGGACAAGGACCAGAGAGAGGGGATGGGCACCGA
Organism: Viscum album; assembly: GCA_963277665.1. Lineage (NCBI taxonomy): Eukaryota > Viridiplantae > Streptophyta > Magnoliopsida > Santalales > Viscaceae > Viscum > Viscum album. The sequence continues at coordinate 1,585,962,873 of OY728129.1, forward strand.
AGCCCTCCTCTCTTCAAGGCCAAATCCCCCTACCTTTTGGATTTATTTCCATTGGGAATCCACCCTAGAGTATGTCCCAATCTCCATCTCCATGGGCTGCTAACCACGCGTAAGCCCCTATTTCCTCTTTGGGCTGTTAACCATGCATAAACCCATGTTTCCATTATGGTCCATTGACTACGTGTCCGCCCCATTCCACTTCCCACAGATGTAATTTTGATGACGTGGTCATCAGGTCTTTGATACCTCTTGTTTCTCACACCGAGCATGACTCACATGATCTTAGAGCAAGCACCGGCCATGGAATCCTCTATGGGAATCCTAGAGTGTAAGCCCCAAACACTCCTTCTGGACTACATGGACTTTGATACTTTACAATTCAAGGTACGTAGGAAGCCTCCCTATGGTTTGATCCCTCCATCCATTTTTTCTGATCCCCCTTTATGTTGGTTCCCACTCCTTCTGAACTATGTGGACTTTGATCCTTTCCATGGAAAGGTACGTAGAAAGCCTTCCTGAGATTAAATCCCACCGACCATTTCTTCTGACCTCCCTTCACATTAGTTCCCACTCCTTATAAACTATATATAGTTTGGTCCTTGCCAAGGAAAGGTACGTAGAAATCCTCTTTGAGGCTCAATCCAACCATCCATTGGTTTCGACCCCACTTCAGGTTGGTTCCCACTCATTTTGAACTATGTGGAATTTGATCCTTGCCAAGTTAAGGTACGTAGGAAGGCTCTCTAAGGTTCAAACCCACCATACATTGGTTCATAAGCCCCTTCATGTCAGTTCCCACTCTTTATGAACTAGATGGACTTTTATCCTTTCCATGTCAAGGTACGTAGAAAGCCTCCTTGAGGTTCAATCCCACCATCCATTGGTTCTCAGACCCCTTCACATCGGTTCCCACTCCTTCTAAACTATGCGGTCTCTGTTCCTTGCCATGGAAAGGTCTATAAGAAGACTCCCTGAGGTTCAAGACCTCCATCCATTGGTTCCAAAAGCCCTTCACGTCAGTTCCCTCTCCTTATGAACTATGTGGACTGTGATCCATGCCAAGACATTGTACGTAAGAAGCCTCCCTAAGTTTCAAGCCCAACATCCATTGGTTCTGACCCCCCTTCGCATCGGTTCACCACTCCTTCTGAACTACGTGGACTTTAATCCTTGTCAAGGCAAGGTATGCAGGAATAATCCCGGATGTTCAAGCCCATAACCCATTGGTTCTGACCATTTCACATCTGTTCACCCCTGTCCTGCCTCACATTAAACTGTGTGCCACGTTTTGTCCTACATGACACTAAACTGTTTCATATTCAGTGGCAAGTAATTTTCAATCTCATCTAGTGGTAAGCCATTTTCACACCCATCCAGTGGTAATATATTGTAAATCCCATCTAATGGTAATCCATTGTACTTTGCAATCAACGGTAAGACATTTTCATCCGTTTCATTGGGACCCGCAACTTTGGTCTTCCCCAACGGTGTTAGACCAACTCGGGATGCTAACCACGTGTAATCCCCAGTATATCATTTCATCATTGTCCTCCATGAACACCTCAATACTATACCCCATACTGAACTATGTGGACATTGATTTCCTTTCAATGGGATACATAAGAGGTCTCTTTGAGGCTCAAGCCCAACATCATTGTCCCCCTCAGGTCGACTCTATTTCATTCCCCTTCCACTTCACTTAACTATCCATCATCCATCCTAATTCTTACCCAAGCCACCATATCCAAGTGAGATAATGCCAATTCACCTATTCACTTCTCTTAGTGGTAACTGGGTTACTAACCACGTGTTAGCCCTGACATCAGTGTTCTCTCCATGGGTCGAACCCATCTGATCCACTCTAGTCAGTGTTCTGATATGTCTGATCCATATCCTCTAGACGTTAAACTTGAGGCATACACTATGTTAAACATGGGAAGATGAGGAAAACCATAGAGACATGCCTATGGAATATAAATCCCCATATTCTTACATGGGAGGCCTTAGGATTCTGCACCCTTGAAAAGCCCTATAATAAGGGGAAGATAACAAGATGCACTAGTGTTCCAGCATCCAGACATGCCAGTGATGTCCAACGTGACTAATCCCATGACCGAAGGTTTCTGCTTTCACTGGACCCCTTGGAATGTCCCAATATAAGTAGTGTAACCAATTGGTGTCCATGAAGATATGGAACTTGGAAGAGTTTCATGAACAATGTCTTAATCTATAAGGGAGACCCATACAAGGTGATGATTTCCAAGGAGGAATCCACGGAAGGAAGAACCGACATCCTATCATCCCATTTCGATCAAGGAGAAAATGTCCCTAAATAAATGATAGATGCTGGCCACCTTTGGAAAGTTAGAATATGGGGCAATAGCCAGCGCATCCTCATCGTCCCCAAATAGAAATATGCACATGGCCTGGAAAAATCGTCGGAAACAGAAATTGTGAACCTGACGTTAATAACTTCTCCTCAATTTGTTGATTAGTAGCATTCAAGACATCAGTGGATTAGAAAGTCACCAGATCCAGTTATCCGATGTTGGGTCCCACTAAAAAAAATTGTGGGCCATCTGAAAAACTCTCCAGAAGTTGGGGAAGACAAAATGTTAGACATCATAGTCTGTGATGTTATGAGCATGGATCCTTCTTACCTGCCATGGAATACGGAATGGCACTAGGGAATTGGACGTCAATTTCATTGTTTCAGAACCAATGGGTTAATCCTCTTGTCTTCTAGGAACCAAGCTGCTGCATCAGGAATCTGATCGCCACCCACCAATCCGATGTAGGGGTAGGGGCAGTGCCAATGTGGAAATCCCACATGGCACCACCACTTCTGTGAAAGCTTCCATAACCACAACTATTAGAACCCACACCCCATTTCCCATTCCGAATTCATACAAAGAATGGTGATAAGTGACCTCATATGACAATATGAGGTGGAGGGGATTATCCTGAACTGGGGTATAGATCACTAGGATTTAAAGGCATCAACACCTCTTCTCCACTGCCACTCCCAAGGGCCGTATAGGGAGACACTACTCCCCATGACAACGTAAAATCATTTCGAGAGCCTCTCCATGGAACGCCTCGATGATTCCCTCCCCTACAATGACGAGGTAGAGGATGTATGGGCTAGTTCAGTCGGGATCCCGATTCAGGGGCCCCAAAGAAGGACTCCCACTAGGCTGTGCCAATGCCACCTCCTGGTCCTATAGGCCGAAGAGCAGGTGGTCCATGCACCTACACCGCTGACCCCTGTTCGGATGACCCGACGCTAGTGTCGGGCACAAGCCAAGGAGGACGCCCACCAAGGGGTGTCAACGTCAAAAAAATACTATGGATAGAACCCCCGATGGCATGTATCATCCGACCCCTATGTATGCTAAGTAGGGGGAAAATATACCAGATCCAAATCAAGGCCCTAACCGCCCCTCGAGCAGGCTGGGTCAACTCTCCTGGTCGCTGGTGTAGGTAGTGACTGCCAAAGACCATCCCGCAGTAGCAACACCCAGTATGGTGCTCCTCCTGTACCGTGACCATGGAGAATGTGATTTCTTCCCACTTCCATGCTCAATATGGAGTTCTGCCCCGTTCCCCAATTAATCCTAATGATGTTCTTCCCCATGGTAGCGACAGTCAGTACAAAATCCTCTCTCGTGCCCATTACATTGGTTATGGAGTTGTTCCTCCCGCCGTGGGTTACCAGTGTGGGGACATTACACATCTGGTCAATCTCTAGTGTTGGGGCCCTCCCCATGTCCTTGAGGAAGCTGGCGAATGTCCTCGTCTCCTCAGCGATCAGAGGAGTGAAGTTCATCTTCGCTTCACCAGCACCCAGCACGAAGGTCCTACCTGTGTTCGGCTTGACTAGTATGAGGACCCTCCTCGTGCTGATTCTGCCAGAGGAAACAAGCATGGAGGTCCTACCCGTGCTCCCATCAGGTCCAGTGGAGGTCCTACCCACTCTAGCTGTTTCCACAGAGATTCCCTCCCCACATCAATCAGTGGAAACAGAGGTCCTCCCCATGTTCCCTTTGATATCTGTATAGGAGCTCCTCGCACCCCAGCTCACTCAAGTGGAAATCCTCTTCCCCCCAGCACCAGTATGACCAAAGGTCCTCCTCATGCCAGAAATCTACCCTATTTTGATGAACTATCCCAGGTCAGTAGGGTGGGTCATTACCTCCATAAAATAAATGCATAGAAAATTAAAACAGAGATCAAAACAGTTTGCCTCTTATATTTTGAGGCCGAATAAGACTCAGCAATGGAACCCTCACCTAGATCCTCCATGTTAAGATCCGAGCTAGGAACAAGGTGCATCAGCCTCATACTTCCAGAATGTGAGGTTCATCATATTTCTGCCTCCCAATGCAGGTACATCCAGGAGGGTGATAATTTGGAAATTCCATAGGTTACAGCAATGAAATCACAACCATAATCACCAGAAGCACTCTCTACCCTGACTAGAGATCACAGAGATATATTCTAGGGACCAATGGAAAACAATATGTAGTGTGGTCCACTTCCAGCATCTATATTCCCTACACCAGAAACTGCGGTCATCATCTCGTCTTGTTGCGATGTGGTGGCTAAGTCACAACACTCTTTTAAGGATAACACGAGATGTATCGGTTTTTCAGCTCGCTTGCTGTATTCCCCACCAGCCAGCCTGCCATCTCAGAAGTCTATTTCAGTACCATTACTGGTTCCCCAGAAACCTCCAGTTGACGAGTGGGGAAATGAAGGGCCAAACACCAAATATGGACCATGGATCTTGTGGGATATTCTCACAGCGGACCATTTCCTAGAGATGTTTTGGTCAGTTGCAACACTAAATTTTAGGGCACCAGGAGCACTCCCCCAGGAGGAGGTTGGATGCTTTATCTAGACACTCTGAGCGACCCATTTCCATATTCTTCATTGAAGAGTGTCCTAACCTAAGAGTTAGGTGCACTTCGAAGACATCGGCCAACAATGTCGTTTGGTTGATTTGGCCGCACTCCTCGTGGCCCAACACCCTGAGTCACCATGATTCCATAGGACCCTCCCACAAAGATGCATCCAATGCTTTATAGTGCTACATAGGATAATCAAGGACGCTTCTACCCAAATTAAAATCTATGGTTGGGGGTAGTATACGAACCTCTATTTTAGTTACATCCAGTGCCAGCCCCATATTCTAGGATACATAGATTATATGCCTCTAGGTAGGGTTTTGGTTAACATGGATGACCTAATGTCAGGTGAGAATTATCTAGATATTATTGGAGAGAACCTACCCCCCGAGGGAGTTTCACACCTCTTAGATCTGTTGGGATGAATTACTCTTCAACAGAGGACTCCACTGGGTCTTCCCGTTCCCACCGAGGTGTTGGTCCTCAGCTGAAATCCTAAAAAGGGAAAGGAACACCTCCGATTCGTTAAACCCTAAGACCCATATGGATCAGGGCAGAAGGAGGAAGATGATCCTAAATAAGAAAATTTTCATCATCTACTCGCCGAACATAAGAAGATGGTCAACGACCTCCTTGTTTAATGCGCTGTAGAGCAACGACCAGACTACGATGATCCTCATCTAGGGATGCAGGGGCATGCACAACATCCCATCGACAAACTGCCTCTAGGTGACCCTAACCATCATGCCCACATAGACAGGGTTGAGGTCGGAACTCACGGAAAAAGGGTTTGGTATGTGTCGCTGAATCCACCCGAGCAACAAGACAATCTCAAGGACCCAACTTAGGCTCCCACAGCTACTCTGCAGGTCATTCTGCCAGCTACTCCACAAGTCACTGGGCCATCTTATTGTTTTGAAGAACCTTCCAAGGCTTAGGTGGTTAGGGATTCCCATCAATATAGGAACCCCCACCCAGATGATCTAATGGAGTAAATTATCTCCCACCTCGAAGCTTTAGAGACTCGATAGGTGGAAATCGCACCTGATGGCAAGACATATCCGGCATGGGTGGATGATATGCCATCACCCCTGGATTTTGGAAATCCCACAGTTTCTCCCTTAAATGGGATAAGGGATCCTCTGCAGCACCTAGCCCACTTTATCTCAAGGTGTGGACCTCTGTTAGGAACTCCAGCGCAGCAGGAGGCTGCCAAAGTCTGGTGTTTCGTATGGATATTGGAGGGGATAGCATTTGTATGGTACATCCATCTCCTCATCGAATCAGTAGCCAGCTGGGAAGACCTCTGTAGGAAATTCCTCTACCAGTTCAGTTCCACCAATCGGAAGGCGAGTATCATATACCTTTTCAATTGAAAGCATAGACCTGATGAGAACGTTGTAGACTTTGTTGCCCAGTGGAAAGGGATTGCGTACTCCCTTGACATGCTACTGACTCTGGAGAAACTATAGATGATGTGTGTAGGGAATTTCAATACATAACTGGTCCCCTATTTGATCACACATAACTACCCTAGGGGTTCTGAGACTTCTCTGATAAGGCCCAGCACCTAGACGAATCCTTACAACTGGGTCAGAAGGCATGTCTGTTGCCTCCTGAAATCCCCACAAGAAGGGCCACCAGGGCTGAGCCCACCATAATGGATCAAATAGAGGCCCCCAAGAAACTAGAGTTTCTACTAGTGGAGACACCTATACAGCCTTTCAAAGTCCCTCCGCCTCAGGCAGAACCTCCAGCCCATCAACGCCCACCTCAGAATTCAAAGGTGCCCTCACGCAATTCGCCTCCACCACTTAGGTAAGATAACTAGGTTTCACCTCCTCGATAGACCCCTTTAGCCCCGCGTCAGGGTCATGTTCCAAGGGCCCCCTTTCTGGACATGAGGAACCAGACATACTCGTTCAACGAGGCACAAGTCCCCAACTACTTCCACAGTGCCATGGAGTAGGGGATTGTACGTTTGTCTGAGTGCAAGAGGCTAGAAGAGGTGAACCTCACTGATCACCCTAATTACAGCCCATACCACCCGATCCAGGGGAACACCTTTAAACAGTGCTATGTGTTTAAGGACTGGCTTCAAGACCAGGTGGATAACAACATAGTCTAGTTAGGTCCAGCTTCATAATAGGTGGCATCTGTCTTCGAGAAGCTAGACAGCAGCAGTGACATCGAAGGAGAGTGGCATCAGGTTTCTAACTGCGGGTCCCAGAAGTATGATGAATGAATGGCTCATAAAATTGTTGTCCAAGACCATGGTGTTATCCGTGCACACCTGAATCGACTGGAGACTTCAAAATCCACATCTACTACTTCTGCATCGTCATTTTAGTAGTCCACTTCTCAAAAAGGAAAACATCGGTGGCCCAATGGAAAAAAATTCTCTTACCGATGCCATCAACATCCCGTACTCTCAGAAACTTCATGCCTTCAGAGATGGTGATTCCTCCCAGAATACATCTGGTAGTGGATGACTCTTCGAGTGATGGTCAAGGATACACCTTGTTTAATACCATAGAGCTGGTATACCCCTACATGATTCTTGATGAAGATGAGCCCCGGGTGAATCATCCCAACATCCATAACTGTCATTAGTGTCGAGGGAGCCGCGGAAATATGGTTTGTCAGAGTGTCTCGCTCAGTACTTATAGCGAGGATATTCATGCTACTGAAACCAGCCAGTAGGTCTAGCGCAGATATCATCATGTGCAGCCTTCTCATCTGGTGTCATCAAGTTTTCCTTCGCCGACTTTCTTGTTGTGGGATCTGGCAGAGCCACCTCAACTACATTGGGATCAGCCATGCTTTTCTCCAGACCAGCCTCAATCATCGGGCCCTCATTCCGTAGTCACTCTAAAAGCTTTGACTAGTGAACAATGGGATATTCCTAGCACCAGTCAGTGGTCGGTCCAGCCTGCATGGCCCACCATACCTCCATTCATAGAGAAAACTCTTGTATGTAGAAGTTCACAACTGTCATGGAAGCATGAGGCCCTCGCCAAGGCTTTAAGAATCCCCCTCTAGTTTGAGATGGTGGTAGCATCTATTGAAGCCTTTCATGCTAAGGCAGTCCAGAATGCTGAATTTCAATCCATCATCTCATTCTCTGGAGATGATGAAGGCTCTCCAATACATGGGAACATTTTCCCACTGTACAACACCGATCAGTTTAATGGAATGGAGGTTCACTACAGTCTTGTCGATATGGGCTCTACGATCAACCTAATCCCGACTCGGACACTGCAAAAGCATGGATTGTCTAAAGATGATATGAGTCCCTCTGACCTAGGAATCCAATGTTATAACAGGACAGAATAGAGACTAGTAGGATAGATCTGCTTTATGACCCAGTCTGTTGGTCTAGTTTCCAACACCGAGTTTATGGTTTTCTCCCAAGACACCACTTACAATGTGTTGATGAGCTGGCCATGGATCCACCTACATGCGGCGGTTCCCTCATTGTATCACATGTGCCTTAAGTACTCCCTTAATGTTCGAGTGGGCATTTTTCAAGGTGACACATCTCCCTTTGGCTCTTTTGAAGCCCACTATCTATTTTCCTACTATTACAAGAGGAAAGACAAGCATATTCAGGCTAACGAGGTTGATCATTCCATAGCTGAAAATCCATTTTTTTGATTTTGGAAAACACTTTTTAGCTAAGTGAGAACCCACAATTACAAAATCACTTTGAGGCTAATCGAGAACCAACAATCCATCCCAATGAGACATACACATAATGGGAACATTGTAAACACAAATCAGATCAACCAAAACAAAACAAAAAGACAACGTGTTCAAGGAGATCCACCGTTGCCAACATGAGCCAAACACTACTGGGAATGGGGTCTATCCCCACACATATATACCCTCGGTTTTATAAATCGTGGGAATAGGTTGTTTTTATTTATCTTTACCCACGGTTTTATTAAAACCGTGGGTATTAAAACAACATACTGCTTGAAGTATCGGGCTCCTCCTCACTCGATGCTCCCCCCATTCAACCCTACCTCCTCGACCCTTACTCTCAGATCTGTCCTCCCCTCCCCGACCACCGCCTCTCGGCCCTATCCTCCCCTCTTTGACTCCCCTCCTCGGCCTCCTCCTCCTGGCTCTGCATCCCAACTCCGCGTCCCGGCTCCGCTTCCCGACTCTGCGTCCCGGCTCTGCATCCCAGCTCCCAACCTAGACCCCCTGGCCTTCGCCTCCGCCTCGACATCTCTTAAACAAGGTAATTTTACTTGTGATTCTCCATTAATGTTATGGGAGGATATCGATGATTCTTGGTTGATTATATGGGTTACCATGTGTAATGATTAACCTATAGGATTTGAAGTTGTAGATACTAGTTGATTTAAGTGTCACATAGATATCTATAGATTAGTAAAATTGGGAATTATTTATGATAGAATTGGGGTTATCATAAATTTCAACTTATATATATTATGTATGCTAACATTCCTCATGTTCGAATACATATCTTCATAAATTAATAACAAAAAAATAAATATATTATAATTAATGATATAAATTAAAATATAGGAAAATATATGTTAGTTATAGGATGGAGATACTGGTGTGGTACTCTATATGTGGAATGTGAAGTTGTAAATGGTTCTCAATAAATAGGTAGGTGTGGAATAAGAAAATATTCTCTTATAAGATTGAATTTCATGGGCGATGGAAGATCTAAAAATGGGGTTATAGATAATGATAGATCAGAAATTTTTTCATCCATACATGATGTAGTAATATGTGTGAAATGACACAACAATTCACTCATCTTATGTTATAAAATCTTTGATTGGATTCCTTATGTACTAGAGAAATCATTGGTGGATCTATATCAACACCAACATCTAGGTATTGGGGAATTTATATCTCAATTTCCATCTTAGGATCCATAAAATCCTTGATTGGATTCCTTATATCCTCAAAAATGGGATCAGAAAGTGCCAACAATAGCCCCAAATCATTCCCATTCCATATGTCAGTGTAATTTTTATCATTATTATCAACCCTAAAGCAATTAATCTTCTCTAGTTTTGAAGATAATTATCAATGTTCAACATCCCAATCATTCCTCCCACTATGAGATACACCTCTTTCATTTTGGGTCTTCTCGACATGTATGATTGGAAATTCCCTTATGGTCACTATTAATAGACCAAGGTAGGGGGAATTTATGATAAAGGAAGTTAAAAACCATAAGTTTCATAAGACAAAATGGACTAATATGAACAAGGGTCAGATAAATGACCCTAATGCAACCCTCAAAGGAGGAGTAAACAGTGGATAATTTCCCTTTTGCGTGGAGAGTGATGGGGTAAATCCCACTAATTGATACACCTTAGTGAACATCATCATAATTAATATAAAACTTTATGTCAACAAAGATTTAAAAATAAAGGGGAATGATGTGGAAACTGTTCATTTAGGGGTAGGTGATGTGGATGAACAAACTAAGGGTACACATATACGTAATCAGAGAAATATGTAGAACATGGAAACTAAGAATGAGGAATTTCCCTCCCCTCGATGGAACTCTGCCTAGGATAAAGGGAAATGTGTGGATACATACCAATCACTACCTAGGGGAACTGAAATTACCTCTGTAGAGGAAGTACTATCACAATAAGAGAATGTGATATAGAATCTCAGATATATCGATGAGAAACTATCAGGGAAAATATTTCTGTTGGCTATCGTCTTTAAAAAGAGACAAAAAACTCTCATCACATACATCAGGAGAGGGATAATATGCATTAAACAGTGTAATTTTAATGTTAGGTTTGGTATAGATCCAAGAAATTGATTTAAATAAATGAAGATGTTTTGAATTATTACGACTTTCCTCTATTATGGTGACAACATCTTCCCCATTAGAGCGATCATTCAGTCTTAGCATAGATTGAGAATCAATGAGATATGAAGGTTGGGCCACCTCATCAATACTTTCCCAATACCTGTAGTTAGAAGGTGGCCTAGACAATAATACCTCAAGAACTCCTCAACACCACTGAATCATTGGATTCTAAAATGGAATCCAATGAAGGGAGGAACACCCCCATACAACCCAAAAATAAGTTATATCCCGAATGTGTGGATAAAACCTTTACCATATCCAAATTTTACAATACTATATTCTAAATCCTTGATTTTTTGGGAGATCCAAATTTACATCTCACACACTTCATGTCCTAAAGATACTTTATGATGATCCCCTAAGATCAGTAGGAGGAAACAAAACTAATATGTTTTTGTATGTAATTTGGTAGGACCAACCTTATTTTATTAAAACAACCTTTCGGTAGGATCCATTGTGGAATATAAAATTATTTTTTATCAATTCCTAGATCATTTAAACTCCATGCTAATGAAAATAATTATTTCTAACCTCACTGATTGCAAACAATGTGAAAGTGATAGAGTTTCTTACTTCATCGCTAGATGGAAAAGTTTAACATTTTCACTCAGAATACCTTTATCAAAAAAGAAATGGATGGAAATTTGTGATGGGAATATTTAGGATGAGCTACGAACACCTTTTATCTTGATGAAATATCTAGGCAGATTCTATGAGTTTTTAGAGACAACACAACGCTTAGAAGATTCCATTTAAAAAACCTAGGCCAAATCTTGGCCGACACCCATGACATAGAGAAAAAGGACTAGTAAGGTAGATAATGCTTCTCTTACCCTAAAAACAGTAGTACTTCCAATTAAAGCACCTAGGAAGGCCCTAAATCACATGACACCTCCCATTGAGTGGCATTAACAACAAATTCTCCCTTGAATGGAAGAAAAAAGTGATCTGGGCAACCCATGACTTGAGGAACGGATGGACAAAGTGTATTACTTATTAAATGATATGTTTTACAATTATTTCCTTACATACATGGAAGATAACATAATCAAGATACAAAAACCTAAGAAACCTAATGAGTTCAACCTCACAGACCATCATGTCCACTATTCTTTTTATAGGAGATTGGTCCACACCGTTTAAGGCTGATTTGTCTTCAATGACATTCTGAAGAGCACAGTTGATTATAGATAGATGATATTAGAGAAGGCCCAAACATAGGTGGCATATTTGACCTTTACCCATACTATAAGAAGAGGGTGACTATCAAGAAAAACTAACTATGTGTGGAAAAAATGTTCGATAAATATATGACTCGAAAGACACTTGACCGAGCTCATACCTCCTCCAATGGCCTAAAGGCCTTCAAATTTTTATTAAGATAAGACTGAATTTTAAGGGATAATGGGAAAACCCAAAGACATCATGAATTGGGACAAATAATTCCCTAAGGGTCATGGAAAATAAAACTATATTGACAACATAAAAACTGCCCCTCCCCAACATTTGAATGTGATGAATCTCTCCACCATTGCAAAGTGATTCAACAAGAAAGTGTCCTGTGTCAAAGCACAGTCTCGATCCAATGGCTGACTCCATACCCTCTCAAATGACCAAATCCAAAAAACTCTGCATAGATGAACTGAAAGATATATATCATATGTTGGGGATGTTCAATGTGGTCCTGACCTGTTGCAAACCATCCAATGAAAAACCAGGAAGACCAAGCTCATACCATCCTAAGAGAATAGATTTTCAAACCAATAATGATCACAACACATAGGGAGGAATAATTTAATATTCATTGTAACGCACAATGATTTTTTTCTATGTCTAATTTTTTTTCTCTTTGATTTCTTTTCACTAAACGCCAAGCTCAAACAAACTCCAAAATATTATTGTATTTTATTGAACTATTTTAAACAACCTAAATAATGAGAAATTAACATTCATTTGTATTTCAAAATAAATAATTCATTATTTTATTGAGTGGTACAATAATATTTTAGTTGAATTCATTTGGAAAATCATGCTCAATTAATTGTTTAAGCATGCTAGACTATATAAGACACATTATGATCATATATAGTGCTTTATATGAAAATACCATTTATAATTTATTTTTAACATAATTATATGAGTACATACATAATTCTTAAACCAATCATGGAATGATTCATAATTAACATACTAAATTTTATGACCAGTAATACATGGAAATCATCTTCAAATCTTGATAATGTATGTTCCATAAATTATGAAAAACAATCAGTTAAATATATATTTTTTAAATTTAAATTTTTTTACTATGTATTAACGTATCATTTCAATGTTATATTTAAAGGTGAATTGAACAAAATGTAACGGTTTAGAGCATGATTTTTTAAGCCAAGAAACCAAACCATTTACATAGAATTTAATCAGTCCTTGAGATTTAAATATAATTTATCATTTGTTTGTTGTTATTCTTACTATTGCTAGATATTATTTATTATCCTTGTAAAGGAAATAGATCTCAAATTTCTTATCCAGGTTTAGGATTTACAATGATATCCAATGTGATCCTTTCTATATTTACATGGAAAATATATATGTAAAGATGGTTTATCCTGATTATTCTTATTATTGCTACTTATTCAATCATAGACTCCTCTTTTCATTAAATATGTTTTGCTAGCTACTAATATGAATTGATTAATTTAATAATAAAATTTATTGTAATGAATTTTTTAAATATGATTTACATTGTTGATTGAATGATAATTTTTTTTCTTGTTATCGAATGGATAGAAGCTGGATGTATCGTACCGATCGGATTTCAACCGAGTTTCAAAGTAATTTGGAGAATTTTTTAGATTTTTCATTTAACAATGTGTCAGATGGAGGATGTATACAGTGTCCCTTCTATAATTTTTTTGGAAGACCATGGTTAAGATGAGAATAAGTTTGTTACCATTTAACGAAATTAGGATTTCAGACTAACTATAATGTTTGGTTTCACCATGGAGAGACAATTCAATCTTCGACTGTTCATAAACGAAATGAACGAAGTGACATGGAGAATTTTATATTTGATCGGTTTCCATATGTGCATCATTCCGAGATAAATAACATGCCGATGCAAGAAGACAATGATATCAGTACACACGAGGAAAATGTTGAAGACGATGATGTTGAGAGAGTGAAAAATTTATTGGATGATGCCAGAACTCCAGTATATCAAGAATGTACTAAATTGACCAAGTTGGAATTTTTAATGCAGTTATATCATGGAAAAACCATGTATGAGATTTCTAATACCGCCATTGATTATATTATTACATTTTTGAAGGACTCGCTTCCTGATGGTGCAGATATTCCCTCCAATCATTACATGGCATGGAAGTTAATTAAGCAGCTTGGATTTGCTACTAATAAAGTCCATGATTGTCTGAAATATTACAGTTTATATTTGGATGAAACAGCTGACCGTAATTACTGTAAAGAATGTGGTACATCTCGATGGAAGACAAATGCAGATGGAACACCATCTCGTGCGCCACAGAAAGTCATGTGGCATTTTCCATTGATTCCCAGACATCAAAATCTATTCATGTCTCCAGAAATCTCAGTTAATATGTGATGGAATGATGTTGAGATAATTAAAGGTAATGATGAGATGGTCCATCCTGCAGATGGATTAGCATGGTGGACATTTGATGCACAACATCCTGATTTTGCAGCTGAGGTGCGTAATGTCATATTGGGCCTATCATGTGATGGTTTTAATCCGTTTGGTCAGATTCTTACTGATCATAGCACATGGCCAGTTTTTATTCATGTTTATAATCTTCCTCTGTGGATGTGTATGAAAAAACCTTTCACTTTCTTGAGTATACTGATATCTGGACCTTTGGATCCTGGTAATGATATAGATGTCTACTTGAAGCCTTTAATAAAAGAGTTGAAACAACTTTGGGATTTAGGTGTGCAGACATTTGATGCTTCTACTAAGAATACGTTTTAGATGCGTTCTGCCCTTCTATGGACCATAAATGATTTCCCTGCCTATGCAATGATGTCTGGGTGGAGCACGAAGGGAAAACTATCAGGTCTCGTTTGTATGAAGAATACACGATCTAGAAGGCTTAAATATCGTTGTAGTTTTAGTTTCATAGGGCATCACCGATTCTTTCCAATGGATCATAAATATAGGAAGAATCATAGAAGGTTTTATAATAATGTTGACACTGAAGAACCACCTCAACGTATGTTAGGAAGTGATGTGATTGATGAATTGAAAGATTTCAGCTTTTCATTAGGGAAAGGTCAGTTGAAATCTCGAAAGAGGAAGAATGATGGTACTGAAGTCACTTACAATTGGAAAAAGAGAAGTATTTTTTTGTTTCCATATTTGTCTACTAATTTTTTACATCATTGTTTAGACCTAATGCATATTGAGAAAAATATATGTGAAATGTTGCTTGCAATTATTTTTAATATTAAGGGGAAGACCAAAGATGACCTCCGATCTCATCGGGATTTATTGGATTGGGGTATTCGACCAGAACTACATCCTATTTGTATCGGTGAAAACAAATGGAAAGTTCCATGTGCTTCTTATTTGATGACACCTGCAGAGAAAGTTCAATTTCTGGAAATACTGGAGAATATCAAGGTTCCAGATGGCTATTCCAGCAACATATCTCAACGAGTCAACAGAAGACATTTGAAATTGAAATCCCTAAAAACTCATGATTATCACATCTTGCTTCATTAATTGATTCCAATAGCAATTCGGCATTTTCTATCCAATAATGTAAGAGTGTAAGTGATTCGGTTGTGTCATTTTTTTAGAGACCTTTGTGCTAAAAGGTTATCCAAATCATTGTTGATAAAAATGCAGCAAGAGGCTCCGTTAATTCTTTGTGAGTTGGAAAAACATTTTCCTCCATCCTTTTTCACTTGCATGTTGCATTTAACAGTTCATCTTCTAACTGAGACACTTCTTGGGGGACCGGTCGCTTTTCGGTTGATGTATCCCACTGAAAGAAATATGTGCACTTTGAAATCATATGTCCGAAATAAGAATTACCCTGAAGGTTCCATTGTGAGGAGTTATATGGCCCAAGAATGTATGTATTTTTGTTCAATGTATTTTTATGATGTGAGCACAAGAAATAATCGACCAATGAGAAATGAAGATGAGCAGTATGAGGAAATTCAGCCCTCGTTTCCATCTCTTCCCCAAATAGGTGGAATTGTCGGGTCATATACATTGGTTACATAGAGCTTTGAAGAGCGGAATATGGCACATCAAACAGTCTTGTTTAATTGTGGTTTGTTCTATTCCTATATCAAGAAAGTAATTTGAATATATATATTTTATTTCATACGATATCATATCACATATACCTTATACATTTATTGTCATTTTATGTAGAGAACATAAACAAATTATTAGTAGAGTTCATCAGTCTTTGCCGTTGAGAAGGAGAGAGGCTATGCATAGCCAAGAGTTCCCAGCTTGGTTGAAATCAAAGGTATGACCATTACATTATATACCTTAAAATATAGATATATATTTAATTATATTACTCATATGTATTTCAGGTATTGTGTTTACCTGCTGACTTCATTTCTCAAGAATTAAGAGCGTTGGATTTTGGTCCCAATTCTTTGGTTCGTGACTGCAAATCTTTAATAATCAATGGATATAAATTTGTTACAACTGATAAAGCAGTGAAAATGAGAACACAGCATGATGGCGTTATGTTAACTGCTAGAACAGATTGTTATGCCAGTGCATCAGATAGTCAGCCTCGATATGAAGATGTGAATTATTATGGACTGGTTGAGAAAATATTGTTATTGGATTACTACTCTCAAGGTCGAGTCACTATGATGAAATGTAAATGGTTTGATTCAATGACACGACATGGTACATTTATTGATGATTGCAGATTTAGAGTTATTGACATGAGTCGATTCCTGCATACCGATGAACCATACATTTTGGAATCAATGGAAAAACAAGTGTTTTATGTGAAAGATCATATAAAACTTGATTATGGTGCCATTAATAAATTAATACCAAGACATATTTTTCATGATGATGGGGATGAAATTGTCACCATTGACGCCACCATCGGTGTTAGCCAAAATATTGTATTTGATGACACAAATTGTCCCATTGTGAGAGATGATGTTGAACTTGAGGTAGTGGAGGGTAATATATAAAAGAAACCATATATATTCAGAGTTCTTTCAGTTTACATTGACGTGAGTTTCTTAGGTCGGTACGAATGTAATTACTATAATTTAGTTTTAGTTTGGAATGATATGTTTTTTTAATATTGTTTGGTTTCGTTTCATTTAATTATATTTATTTCAATTCAGAAAACTGGGTTTAAAATGTGGTTTTAAAAATTGTATAACTTGGTTGTAAATTATCATTACTGAAAGATGTTATGAAATTTTTTGTCTTCTTTGGCTTCTAAGTTGTATGTATGATTTGTAAAAATTGTTTCTAAAAAATATTTATTTCATTCTTATATAGATTATGAAGAAAACTAAAGAAGCTCGCAAGAAAAGATTATTTGATGTTGATCCTGTTAGATGCGAGCGTGAGTTGTCTTCAGTGAGTATAATAATTCTAATATTTATCTTCCACATTACATATAATATGAAGTTCATATTTTTGATCAAATTTATTTTAGGGATATATAACTTCAGAGATTCCTCTTCCAAGTATGGGACCGAGCATGGATCCTCCTAGACCTTGGCAGAGATCCCATATTACCACTCCCCACACTGACCCATCAGTGGACATCCCATCTACCACACATGTCCACCTTCCGCTTGAGACCACTGGGATGTTCCCATACATGTTGTCGTCATCATCCCATTTACCCTCTTTTTCCCATTCCTTGTCCACGCCGACTCGACCGATGTTCTCACCACCACAATTTCCATATCCATTCATGTATCCCCAGACCTACTAGGCATATTCTGACATGTCTACGCCACCTACTTTTCCTACCATCCATCATACACATATTGAGTCTATTCCTTTAGTTTCCACTCCTATTCATGAAGATCAACCGGAGCATACTGTGTAACAGATACTTCCTTTGGAGGATGCTGATCCAGCATAGTCCACGGATTCCTCATAGCCTATTCAGGGGCCTTCATCAGGTTTCTTTTTTATAAATGTTTCAAATTATATAATTTCACTTTTGTCTTATTGTATTGTCACTTAACTCTTATCTTTTATCCTCTTATGTTATTTAGTGGGATCTTCTAGTAGGCAATGTGGGTACACTCAAATGCGGGATTCCTGGAATCGCAAAACTCAGATTATGGTGGATTAGGATCCCCAAAATCAAAAGGTAGGTAATAATGCTAAGGAGTGTAGACGTTTCATGGCTACTTTAGAGAAATATCATGATATCATTCTGGTGGAACCGGTCTCATGGAGACATATTAGTGCTGACATCAAGGATAGGTCATGGGCGCAGATATGGGTACGGAAATTTTATAAATTTATATTTATATTAGTAATGTATTTATATGACTTAACATTTTCGTTGCAGAGTCGATTTAACTTTCTTAACGGTGAAGCTTCCAAAGCTTCTAGGTTGGGTGATCTTGAAGAGTATTGGAAGTCATACAAGTATGAGTTACATATTGGTTGGTGGAGCAGAGTGGGTACCGAGTTAGAGGGTGTACCCACAAACCATGACTGTCCAAAAAGTCAATATCAAAAAATGATCACACATTGGAAGACTGAACAGTATAAGGTACTACCCATCTTTAATGGTTTTTATATAAAATTTAATTCTTATTACTTGTATTGTTTTTTTTTCTTAGGAAGTGTCAGCAAAAAACATAAAAAAAAGATGAAATGATATATCTACACACATTGGGGCACACTATAATGCCCGACCATGAGAAGCGGCTGGTACGTTCAATCCAATTTTTTGCATTTATCATATATGGTTGTAATCCAAATTTGTGCATTTCTCATATGCAGCAAGCTGAATGGGGTATTGAAGGTCCTGTACTTCGTGCCAAATATTTCTGCTTCAGTAGGAAAAGAAAATATGGAACTGCAGTTAATTCACAAACACAAGAGAAAACTGTAAGTTTTTTTATATATATTTCAAACATTTATACGAAATTAATTATTTAATATGTGTATAATTTCAACAGTCTTCCTTGGAGGCCATGGATGAGGAAGCTGGCAACTTGGGGCCAAATGATCATTTGAGTCAGGTGTTAGGTGTGGAGCATCCAAGAAGAGTCCGTTGTAGACCAGGAAAAAACATTGTCCCCTCTAGGTATTGGTCATCATCGGACTCCTCTAATTCCTCTATGGCCTCTCAGTTGGAAAGTACGTGTGCTGAATTAGCTACGACAAATAAAATAGTATTTAAGGAGCGTGAAAAAAGTAAGCTAATGAATGAACATTTCATGAAATCTATGTCAATGTTGAGTCAGTCACTACCACCAGAGGTTGCTGCCACTTTTGATTCACGTATAGAATCAATGCGCTCTTTACAAATTGCCTCGGGTGATTCCCATGAGGGTCCCAGTGGCGATGACGGTGGTTTCGATAGAGCTGGCGAGGATGTTGTTGATGCTGTTGTTGGTGATGAGATTGCTACTGATGATGATGATGAGATGATACTGCTGGTGATGATGATGCTAATGATGTTGCTGATGATGATGATGATGCTGGACATCGGGATGACGATGATGGTGATGGGGGGGATATTAATCCCCTCCATTTTTGACATTGCAGAGAGACTTGTGTTGGAGTTTTAATTTTTTTTGTATTGGTGTACTGCTTGTATATGAATTTCTTTATGCAATGAAATGAATTTTGTATTATGTTATCATCAGGGGTGTTATTTGAAAATTCTTTAGGTAATATTCACATTCAATTTTTTTTTATGGTTTGGTGTGTTAATTATTATCTCGCCATCTAATCTTGGCCTTAGCAGTAGAGGGGAGGCATGGGATGGGGGACTGCAGTGGAGGGTTGGGGGGGGGGGGGGTTATGAGGGGAAGGTTGGGAGGGGGGGTGGGGGGTGCAGTGGAGGGATGGGAGGGGAGGGGGCTGCATTCACGTAATCTTTTTTTCATATAATCGACATGTAGAGGATGTTCATCAGGCGAGTATGACAGTGTCCTCCACTTTGAAGTAGAAGAGCT
Source organism: Viscum album (assembly GCA_963277665.1). Taxonomy (NCBI): domain Eukaryota; kingdom Viridiplantae; phylum Streptophyta; class Magnoliopsida; order Santalales; family Viscaceae; genus Viscum; species Viscum album. The sequence continues at coordinate 1,585,982,865 of OY728129.1, forward strand.
CATCTATTGAAGGCGTTGAGAAGGTTTAGTTGCTTTTGATATATTTTTAAACGTAAAGGCACTGATTGGTATGTGATCTGACAAATATATGAATATTCGGAGCTGACTAACTGATTTAGATGTTTCATATGCTGTTTGTGGTTTTCATCTTTCCTTTATCTAAATTTTTAATGTGGTTTTGTGTGTTTTAGGAAGACTCCAAACACAAAAGAAAAAGCCTGTTTAGTGGGGAGGGAGGGGGAGGGGCTGGGCAGGTGGGGAGGGGGAGGGGCTGGGCAGTCTGGAGGGAGGGGGAGGGGCTGGGAAGTGGGGAGGGGCTGGGTAGGGGGAGGGAGGGGGAGGGGCTGGGTAGGGGGGGGGGGAGGGGCTGGGCAGGGGGGGCTAGACAGTGGGGAGGGAGGGGGAGGGGTTGGGTAGTGGGGAGGGGCTTGGCATGGGGGCTGGGCAGTGGGGAGGGAGGGGAGGGGCTGGGCATGGGGGCTGGGCAGTGGGGAGGGGCTGGGCAGGGGGGGCTGGGCAGTGGGGAGGGAGGGGGAGGGGCTGGGTAGTGGGGAAGGAGGGTGAGGGGGAGGTGGGGAGGGGGAGGTGTTGGGGGAGGAGTTGGACACGGTGTTGACTTATCCACCATCGCTAAATGTATGGTTTTACCACACCATTTTTTACATCATGACAAGTTTTCTTTTTACTCAACTGCATCCTCAAATATCCAATTTAACCCCAGACTCATATTTTCATAATATGATGCAGTAGGACTTCAAGTGCTCCTAGAAATGAATTTTCAGCTGATTTAGTTGATTACCATGGCGCATTAGAGGATCGACCACTCCCAGGAAATCACCTTTCTTCAGCGCCTTCTGAAAAGTCATCAATGGGGCACTGTCTTACAGTGGAAGGTAAACACTTCTGGTTTCAATCATTAAACCTGACATTTCTGACTATTCATTGCAGCACAAATGCTCTGTTTCCTCTCTGTTTCTGGCCATAATTGGTATGTGGGATGCAGAGTGAATCAACATTCTGGAAGCTGAAAGTGTTCTTGAAGGGTGCGCTGGAAACACAAAGCAAGTACATGGGTGAGGTGGATGTTAACAAAATATCCCAGAGCAGCCACTTCAATCGAATCTTGACCGATGTGTTGCTCACCCCACAATAGGTATGTTCTCATAATATCATTGAAATAATCTCCTAGAAAATTTGCAGTATTTCCCTTTGAATAATACTTTTTCATACGTTATTACGCACTTCATCTTTTAAGATGAATATTGATTATTTTTATTTATATATTGTAGGTGACTCACTCTGCACATGAATAGATCAAGGGAATCCTGCACTAATAAGTGTCAGATCTCTACAACAGGTATGTTTTCCTAAAATTGTGGAATTAACCTCCCTACCATGCATCATTTTTCATTTTCATTTACACACTATATAAATGCAGGTTATTGGTCATAAAATCATGGAGTTAACCTCCCTTTAATCCAACATATGAATGTAGGTGATATGTTTTCACTATTGACTCCACTGTATATTGATTTTTGTGGGTCATGTCTAAGAGTTTCTAGACCTACTTTGATTGTTCTCATCCCAGCATAGCGATGAACCGAAATATTGGTGAATGTTCGTGGGTTGATGTAATGAATGCCTTCGATTTACAAGTATGGAGAACAAACTTAAGAGATGTGTATCATTTATGTCTCAGCGAGGATTGATGAAGGTATTTCTTTCCCAATTAACTCTTCAACAGGATAGGATGTATGGGAGTTTATATTGTTTACAACTCAAGCAGTAAATGATACAGTGATAATCACATTCTTCCTGAGTTTGACTGGTATTTCTTGTTTTATAATCTGTTTTGTATTACAGTGAGTTTTATTACCTTAAATAAACATACCTTAAGGGAACATATTTAGTTGGACATCCGATTATAGATTTCTTTTCTGTTATAATATGTTCTGTAATACAGTGAGTTGTAGTACCTTATCAAAATTTTAGGATGTTTTCTAACAGTTGCAGTACCTTACCTGGCTGGGTCTGCATCAAAATAAAACATTTCATGCATCTACATATTTCATGCAGGGAAATTCAGGGGGAGGGCTGGGCAGTGGGGAGGGAGGGGGAGGGGCTGGGCAGGGGGGAGGGTAAGGGGGGCTTGGCAGGGAAAGGGCTGGGCAGGGGGGAGGGGGAGGGGGAGGGGGAGGGGGAGGGGGAGGGGGAGGGGGATGGGTAGGGGGAGGGGGAGGGCTATGCAGGGGGGAGGGATGGGCAGTGGGGAGTGAGGGGGAGGGGCTGGGCAGGGGGGAGGGGGAGGTCTGGGCAGGGGGGAGGGTGAGGGCTGGGCAGGGGGAGGGCTGGGTAGGGGGCAGGGCTGGGCAGTGGGGAGGGAGGGGGAGGGGCTGGGCAGGGGGAGGGGGAAAGCTGGGCAGGTGGAGGGCTGGGCTGGGTGGAGGGGGAGGACTGGGCTGGGTGAGGGCTGGGCTGGGGGGGAGGGTGAGGGCTGGGCAGTGGGGAGGGATGGGGAGGGGCTGGGCAGGGAAGAGGGGGAAGGGGGCTGGGCGGGGAAAGGGCTGGGAAGGGGAGAGGGGGAGGGGGAGGGGGACTGGGAAGGGGGAGGGCTGTGCAGGGGGGAGGGATGGGTAGTGGGGAGGGAGGGGGAGGGGCTAGGAAGGGGGGAGGGGGAGGGCTGGGCAGGTGGAGGGCACGAAAGGGGGGAGGGGGAGGGCTGGGCAGGGGGAGGGCTGGGCACGGGGGAGGGTGAGGGCTGGGCAGGGGGAGGGCTGGGCTGGGGGAGGGCTGGGCAGGGGGGAGGGCTGGGCAGGGGGGAGGGAGGGGGAGGGCTGGGCAGGGGGGAGGGGGAATGCTAGGCAGGGGGGAGGGGGAGGGATGGGCATGGTGAGGGCTGGGCAGGGGGGAGGGTGAGGGCTTGGCAGTGGGGAGGGATGGGGAGGGGCTTGGCAGTGGGGAGGGATGGGGAGGGGCTGGGCAGTGGGGAGGGATGGGGAGGGCTGGGAAGGGTGAGGGCTGGGCAGGGGGGGAGGGTGAGGGATGGGCTAGGGGGAGGGTGAGGGCTGGGCAGTGGGGAGGGATGGGGAGGGGCTGGGCAGTGGGGAGGGATGGGGAGGGCTGGGCAGGGGGGAGGGTGAGGGCTGGGTAGGGGGGAGGGTGAGGGATGGGTAGGGTGACAGCGTTTCATTTCATTACTGGTTTCTTTGCACCACAATTATAGGTTTGAGATAATATTTTTCTCTTCCTTTCAATAGATACATCATGTTGTCTTTGTCTACTCTGATGATATGAATGTTATTTCTGGTGAAAGGAAGTTCAGTAGTTTAGTGGGATACTCCAGCAGCAAGCTTGCACAGGTGCACATGCAGCAGTACGGTGTTTGGTAAGAATGTGAGTCTTCCTCTGTTTTTAGTCAATATTCATTGACAAGGTTCTCTAATTTCCATTTTATTTTCATGTTGGGATTGATATACCAGAGTAGGTATTTTCATATTATTGTTGATTTCTGATATATTTGAATGGAAGGATTGATATATCTGTAGGTGCAGAACGGTGGTGGAGTTGCAACTACCTGGGGAACAAGTCTATACCCACGGTTTTCCAAACCGTGGGTACATGAGTTTAATTCAGTATACCCAAGGTTTGAAAACCGTGGGTACATATGGCGAAATTTAAATCACTATACCCACAGTTTGCAAACCGTGGGTACATCTGGCGAGATTGAAATCACTATACCCACAGTTTTCAAACCGTGGGTATCGATGTCTATACCTAGGGTTTGTTAAACCGTGGGTAATGTGAATTTTTCATCATCTATACCCAGGGTTCTATGCAAACCGTGGGTATAGCACTATTGTGATGGCACTGTACCTGGCGGTTCTTGAAACCCTGGGTATATCCTATACCCACGGTTTCAAGGGCTATACCCACGGTTTAAAACCGTGGGTATAGGTGCTATTTCTAGTAGTGAAAAGAGACCAAACAAACATAAATAGAACAAAGCACACACCAGTCTAAAAGCAAATCTGCATAGGAAACTTCAAAGGAGGATGACAGATGGTGAAGGCTTTATCGACATCGCTCCACAATGAGAAACCACGAGACCATCGAGCCGCTGTCGACAAAGAAACCGAAAATCTTCTAAAAATTTCAACATTCACCAAGGTCACCAGCACCATCCAAAAACTCATGGAATCCATCAAACCTGACCAAATTGGAGTCAAGCGGGAAGAAGCATGATGAAATTTATCATGCCATGGCCGGGACCGACTCGTGGACAGATCATGATGACGCCTAAATTTTTACAATCCACCGGTTAGAGGCTACAACTCCAGACATGGTATAATGCTTAGTTAGTTTTTAGAACGAGGGGGGAACACATTCCCAAGTCTAATTGATTCCAAAATATCACCTCATACTCCTAGACAAATTAGGCTTAGGTGATCCCAGAGACTCATACTCCCATAAGGTATTGGGATGTCAGCCCCATGGTGACAACAGTACATCATACATGAATGTTCAACTGGGCTGGGATAAACAAGCCGACACACCACTATTGATTTGATATCATCAAGAATTTCCCTTTAGGCCGAAGATCATATGGGATCAGATCAACAACCTTCATCGCTATGGTTTCGGCGACACAAGAGTTCCCCAGTGCGGTGTCCACTGTCGCTCTGGCTGGTACCAACCTTCTATCGAGATCTGTCGACTCAGAGGAAACTCCTCCCGCCAAGAATCCCTCCTCCATAAATGAAGAAGATGATTTATAGGATTCTCCCCTTTCCATTGAGTAGGGTGTCTCTGCCATGATCGGTGAATTGGTATAAGTGAACCTCGATAGCGAGGTAGACCTGAAACCCACCTTGATCAGTGCCGCCATGCCACTCAAGGAGAAAAAATATGACATAGACATTATTAAACAACATTGGGATGTATTCTTCCAGAGTTATGATGAGATTTCTGGACTAGATCATCAGGTAGCGGTCCACTGCCTTGGTCTCCCGGCAAATCATCGCAGGTTCAAGCAGCCTCCCAGAAAGATGCACCCTTCTTATGGTGCCATAGTTGAGTCAGAAGTTGACAAGCTCATCAGAGCCAATTTTTTTATGGAGGTATAGTACCCCAAATGGATAGCTAAAATTGTGCCAGTCAGGAAGAAGAAAAGACAGATCATAGTCTATGTCGACATCCGGGATCTCAACCATTAGTGTCTGAAGGATGATTTTCCCCTTCATGTGACATAATTTTTGATCGATGCTACAGCTGGTTTCTAAGGCCTCTCATTCATGGATGGGTACTCCAGGTATAACAAAATCCAAATGGTCCCCCAGGATGAGGATTATACATCTTTTAAGGAATCACAAGGTACTTTCTGTTAACAAGTCATGCCCTTCGGTTTAATGAATGATGATGCCACTTATCAATGGGCTATGCATCACATATTTAAGCTGATGCTCATAAAGACGGTGGAATGTTACATGGATGACCTAGTGGTCAAGTCTCTCCAGCGTCAGGACTATCTCAAAGACCTTGATAAAGTGTTTAGCTTCCTCCGTTTCTGACACTTGAAGATGAATCCATTAAAGTGTTCCTTTGGGGTCACCTCTAGAAAGTTTCTCAGCATCTTTTTCAGACACAGGGGCATCGAGATCGACCTAGAACGGATCAAGGCTATTAGTTAGTTGTCTCCTCCAAGCAACCTCTGGGAGCTTCGAGGCTTCCAAGGCCACTTGGCCTACATACGTTGATTCATCGTGAATCTGGCTGGCATGTGTAATCTCTTTTCTCAGATCATGGAGAAACGCACTATCTATGAGTGGGATAAATAATGTTATACTTATTTTGAGGAAATCAAGCAGTACCTACTCTATACATTGGTCTTAATGCCACCTATCTCTAGAAAGTCATTGGTCCCTTGCGGGACTATCCTGGAATAGTCTCTCGGTTCCCTTCTCGCCCAGAAGAATAACGAGGTGACAAAGAACCGTCTTTACAACCTCAACCACATGCTCCTCGAAATGGACACCAGGTAATCCCCTATCGAGATGATTTTCCATGCACTGGTATTCGCGGTATAGAAATTGTGACATTACTTACAGCACCACGAGGTACAGTTGGTGTCCTAGGTAGATCTGCTGAAGTACATCCTAAACCACCCCATGTTAACAGGTTGTCGAGCATGGTGGGTTGTAATCCTTCAAAAGTTAGACATCAGGTTTACCTCTTAGAAGGATATTAAGGGGAAAGCATTGGCAGACTTCCTCGCTGCCTATCTAGCTATTGCGGACTAGTCCCTGGATCTCAATCTCCCTGATGAAGTTACTCTCTTAGTAGACGAAGCTAGGTTGTGCTGGGAAATGCACTTCAATGTTGCTTCTTGGAGACCCACCGGTAGAAGGCTCAATGACCCCATGCTCAATAGAGTGAGACTAGGTATTGTCTTCATTACCTGAGCACAAGCCATTCTAACATATTCATTCCTATTCCAGAAGGTTGCACCAAAAAGCATGCAGAGTATTAGGCTCTCATTACTGGCCTCGAGTTGACCCTTGAGTTTGAAGTTCCCCATTTGCATGTGAACGGGGACTCCTAGCTAGTCATCAAGAAGATCAATGGTAACTTTTTCGTTAGAAATATATAGCCTATACCAATGTTGGAACACACTCTCTAGCTAATGGCCCAATTATCATCTCGGCTATAAGTTACTCATGTCCCTCGATCTTAGAACGACCGAGTTGACGCCCCGTCCAGCCAAGCTTTATCACTTGCAGATCCCAAATAAGACGATCTGATTATCCACATGGCACACCAGAGGGTCATTTCTCTCATCACTCCATATGATGATGAAAACTCGTAGGTAAACCACTTTATCATCGGAACCTCCATGTCAGGACCCCCAAGTTCCCCGAATGTAGTGATTGAAGTGACTCCTGACTGGAGAACCTATTTTGTTGAGTACCTCCAAAATGGTGATCTCCCGCCATATCGAGCCGAGCATGAGAAAATCTGACACCGCGCATTATAGTTTACCCTCTAGGATGGTCCTGGTTGTGAGAAGATCTTCTATAAGTGCGGGTTTGAGGGGGTTCTCTTCCATTGAATTCAAGGAGTTGAGATTTCCCAAGTCATGCAAGAGGTTCATGCCGGTTCCTATGGGGCTCATCATACCAGGATGAAAATATCTCACCAGATCCAGAGACTGGGGGTACTTTTGGCCCTCTTGGATCTATGACTGCATTGAGTTCCCCAAAATCTGTCATGCATGCCAAATTCAATCTAACTTTATGCATCGGCCTCCAGATCCTCTCCACAACACCAAGTAATCTTGGCCATTTTCATTATAGGGACTCAATATCATGGGACCATATTCGGCGGTGACTACTCACCAGTGAAGGTTCATCCTGACCCCTATGGTTTTCTTATCCAAATGGGTAGATGCAGTTCCACTCAAGGAGGTCAAGACCCGTCCCATAGTTGACTTTGTGATCTCCAACATCATCAACCTATTTTAATTCCCACACGTTGTCCTCACAGATAACGACATGAACATCCGGGAAGCTGAGCTGAGGAAACTGTATGCTAAGTACAACATCTGTTCCAACCATACCACCCATTATCAGGAACAATAAAATGGAAAGATCAAGGCGTTTAACAAAACCCTCTCTAACATTTTGAAGAAAATGGTTGGTTAGAACATGAAGTGTTGGACGGAAAATCTCCCCAATGCCCTCTGGGCTTATCGAACGACGACCCGTAATTCCACGCTGGTGACCCCATATTCCCTGGTGTATAGAATAGTGGATGTCCTACCCATCAAGATTCAGTTGTGTTCATTGAGTACAGTTGACTATGATCAGAAAGGGCTAGATAAAGTAGCTGAAATCCATCTGGATGAGTTAGAATCCCTTGATGAGAATATGTTTCATGCCCTGCACAATCTGGGAAGGCATCAAAAAAAGATAGATAGAGATTTCAACAAGAAAGTTTTCCTTCGCTTCTTCATGCAAGGTGACTTGGTGTTTCCCTAAGAACACCAATGATACCGGGAAGGAAACCACCCAATTTTAGCCCAAAAGAGAAGGACCTTACATCATTCACAAAATTTACTAAAATAGATCATACTCTGTGGTTACCATGGATGGTGAGCGTATAACTCCTCCCACCAATGCCATGTTCCCCAAGCAATACATTTCGAGAGTCACATGGTCCCGCATGACCATAAATTGTACGGTCTTGCACGACCCCAAATTGTATTATGGTCTTACATGACCTTAAACTGTAGGGTCCTACATGACATTAAACTGTCCAGTCGACCATGACCTTAAACTGTAAAATGCCCCACATGACATTAAATTGTATGTCATCCTGCATGACATTAAACTGTATTTCACCCCGCATGAGGCTAACCTATATGTCATTTTTCATGATGTTAAACTATACATTGTCCCACATGATGCTAAACTGTATGTCATCCTACATGACGTTAGACTGTGTGTCACCCTATGAGACACTAAACCATAAGAACTATATTCGGTTTAATTCCCATCCTCATGTGATATGTAAGAATGCTCAGACACCTCATCTTGAGTCCAGCCCAGTGTCCTCTTTGACTATCCCCCTGGGTATAGTTCTCTTGGAGGATCCCACATGGTGTCATATAGGCTTATTTGGCCCAACTCATGTCAGGATTTTGATGATTGAACCATGTTCCCTCCCTCATTCTCCTCTCCTCCCACATCCTCGCTACTAGGACATTAAACTTTATGGCCTTCAGAACTATGTATGGATTGATTCCAACCCTTATGGGATATGTAAAAACACCCATATATTTTGTCCGTAGGCCCAACCCCAAACATCTAGACCTCCCATTGGGTCGAATCACATGGTATGGTACATGATTTTCCCTTATCAACGTCAATTCCATCATGACCGTACCATGTATCCCTCTTCCCTGAATATCCTCACCTCTTCTAATGTCTAGCTTGACATTAAGTTGTACGGGCACATTTATACTCCACACACTCCATCATCTGGGTTTTCATTATCTTTCACATCCGAAGGGACCCCCAAATTGCTTGGATGTTCTGCCCAAGGGATCTCCTACAATTACGGGCCAATGTTCATGAGGGTTTCGAATGAAAAATTGATACAATTACCTCATTGCGAATATGGTATACAATCGATGATCATTTATTGTTCCCATTTCAGGTTACCACGGTGTGGATGCTGTGTTTCAAATTTGGTCAACAGCTATCCTTTGACATTTTTATCACCCCCATATATCCGAAATATGGAGTGTAGTGGCTCATTCTACCCTAGTGTCTCTTCAATTTCCGGCCTCCCTTAGACATGTAAGGTTTCTGGGGCCCGCAGCGAAAGCTGGTGGGCTGGGGATTTTAAAATTTTCATCGACGGAATGACGGAACCTGTCGTCGCTGATGATCCGATCCCCATAGAGGTCTGAGGATCTCGCGTAGATTATTAAGAGCACAAAAATAAAATTAAAATATACTCATTTCAAATCTGATGGTGCGATAGACTGCTGCTAGCTGATGGCGTTCATCACTTGAAGGATCCAAATTAGGATCCCTCTAGATCACCCACACGTGCTCCAAAAATCCGTGGGAACTCCGTTCATCAAACTCCGGGTGATAGCATGGCTAATCAACGATATCTTTGACGTCCCGATGATCACCAAATTGTTGATCTTGCGATGGGTGAGGAGGAACTTGATCCGAGCTCTTGGATCATCAACTTCTCTTTCTAGGAAGCGGGATGAGAGAGATGCTCTCATGTTTTCATTCCATAAATGAATGAACAGTTATATTCACATGAAAGAGAGATAATCCTCCTCTCTTATTTATAGAGACGTTGATAAATACCGGGTAGGGTTCCCCGACCCCCATTAAAATCAACGTTCTCTAAATAAATAATTTCAACAAACTAAACTGTGCTAATATTATTTAATATTTTATCACATACTTGTAATATATATATATATATTATATATTATGTGATAAAACTGAGCCATTTAACTCAACTTGATGTCCCGCTTAATATTAAATGATCCTTGAATATTAAATAATATTCGTTCGATTAATAATTTCTCCTATTTACTAAACTTGTAAATACATTAAATAAATTCAATCCCAAATATTCGTAACTTGATTATTAATGAATTTATTTAATTCATTTGATGATCGACAACTTGAACAACACTCGGATCCTGTGGTGGGGCCCACTATGTCCATATACCTATTCAACTGAATAGGGCGGATTCTTGAATACGCTATTGTGTGTGACCCTCTAGGCCCTTATCTCGATAGCAATGAATAAAATACACAGACCAAGAGTAGAGTCTAGCAACTAATCATGGCCCCTAAAGAGATAAGGATAGTCATAGCAACGAATACCATCCTACGAACACTAACTGTGTTCTATAGTATCCCTATCATTTGATATCTCATAAAGCAGGACACACTCTTGTGTCATCATCCTTATCTTGATTTATTATTTATTGATCTATCCGGATGGATTTTACTTTCTACTACTTTGTCCAAATACTTATGAAGGTGGCACCATCCTGATCAACCAAGCCTGAGATATACAACTTCTTATACTTGGAAGTGACAAATCCTTTCTTGACCATTCAACCAACGCCATACCACTAACGAAGCACCCAATACAAACTACCTCGCCACGACATTACTGCCATGGTTTTCACCTTGAATCAAAGTATGTAATTAAATGATATACATTGGTAATGGTCTCAAGTTAGGAGACCAATACACATGTCTGTAGATAGGAACAACCAATTACACCCACTACATTTGGTGTTCCTATTAACGGGTTTGTCCTCATGATCTCACTACTAGAGATCACCAAGTGTGAACTTCATGAGAAGAAGTCTCAATGCTTATGATCCCCCAGCACCTGATAGTCATACATCTACTGTGTCCAGTCACTAACATGTATCTAGACTATAGAAAATATATTTAAGATCAATGACATTGTATCTAGAGGTTCTCATTATTGCCTGGGATCTACTATAACATCATGACATGAAAATTAACCTTTGGACATTACAATTATTATATTGGATGCAGAAAAGTATGCACTATAATGGTAAGATATAATCATTCATATCTAACTGTACACATGATACAGTAATCAAAAGTACTAAATGGTTGGGTCTAGGGAACCCACTATTTCAAGACTCCCACTTGCACTAGAGCCAACATGCTAACTAAACTTTTTAGCTACTCACATGATAAATACCATGCTTCTGCTGAGTAATGGCTTTAACTGTTGGCCCTACCATGTTTTTGCTGCGTGGAATATCTACTATATGAGACCTCATATTCTTAAGTAAAACTTCTCATGATAGGGTATCCCTGAGTATATTAATGTTTTCCATTTTCATAACTTGACAACTTGTCTAGTAAGAATATCATAATTCTCATTATGATAATACTTTTCTCAGTAGGTGCGAATCCAAGAACTGGGAAAATCATTGCAATTTAAAACTTCTTATTAGCTTCCTTAGAAGCTGCAACGTACTCAGTGTTTGTAGGTGTGGATACCACAAGATTTTATGAGCTTTACTCACTCATTTCCTTTACCTAACTGCAATACTAGATCAAACTGATCTAATGATTACTAGTTTGTGTCCCAACAAAACTAGTATGCCTTTCTCTCCATATTCCAGGTACATATCATTTGTACATTCTGATGTACAAGATGATAGTTTTGACTGCATCACTTGCAGTGCTCCTGGATATAATTGATATCTGCCTATTATATCCTGGTAGTATCATTTATTGTACATATAATGGCATATGTGATTGATCCATTGCAAAATCATATGGTATCAATTCATAACTTTAATCTCTCACCATGCTCCGAAAATATTAACACGGAGAGATTAATCTATGTGACATAGGCAACAATTTTGAACTTGAATTGTTCCAACTTGTATTTTTCAATACAATGTCACTCTATATATGATTGACTAGGACCAAGAAACCTTTGAATCTACCTCAGTGGATCCTGTTCCCTAGAAAATAGGTTGCTACTTGAATTCAATCATTTGAAAATTGCTTTTAACCTGATCTTATCTATTTGTAAGATCAAAATCTGTTTTCCATATTTTTCTGAACATATTTCATTTGCAAAACATTGGTGCTCCCACTAACCTTTCGTAGACACAAGCAAAATATTCATTTATAATGAATGATCTAAGATCTTGTCATTTACATTAATCCAAAATTGGTTTTTAGTAACTTTCAACCCTTATTGGCATCATTTTATGTCATCATCTCTTTCTGGTTGCGTTGTATAGACAGCTTCCACGAAATATGATCTTGACATCCAATGAACAATAAAAGGATCTTAGATGTTTGGCTATGACAAGTAAAATTCTAATAGATTTAGACCTACCAACTTGGTATAACCAATCAAGCCTTATTAGTACCATTCTTGTACCATCCATGTATCATTTCATTTGAATACCCACTGCATTATTCAATTTATAATCCCCTTTGCAATTTGATTAATGGAATCCATTATTAAATTTTACCTGATATTGTCAATCTTAGCTTGTTGCCATATAATGCTTATTTGTAGGATTTATTATTCTCAATGAATATATCACTGACCATGGTGAATATGAAACCATCACCATGGTTTCATACTTCCCACGTAGTATGTGTCTCTGGACCATTCCTATTCCACATTTACTTGTGTAACTTGTTCCCTATGCCAACCATTTGTGCATCTCAAGCATTGACTAAGTCCAAGTCAATTCATCTCCCACTATCTCAAATAGAGATGTGCACCCTTTTATAGAAATGTAGTCAAATACTTGACTACATTTTTTCTATCTTAGGGATTCAGGTAATATCTTAAGCAACTGTTAGGATAATTACTTCAAATGAACAACGTGTTCAACTTGATGCATGTTTATTTAAATACTAACAAACACTTTGCATCTAAACATGTTCTATAACACAATAGATTTTCCATCACGCTATGACTCATATGATATCGATTTTTCATTGAAGTTGGTATATAGGTTATGGGTTTAAGCTGTTATTTGTAAAGTACATCATGAAATATAATGGAAGTTTCTGCAGGTTGTAACATTGATACAACTTACATCATAACATTGATGTGTAAAATGTGCATTTAGGAATTTCTCCACTCAAAATCTTGTTGATCATTGTTAATATGTAAGACTCGTCATCGATCCTCCTTATGAACATCAATACGGTGATGTAGATAAGGTAACATGCATTTAGGAATTTCTCTATGCTACATTATCATGATCGATGATTGTTTGGTCAAGATATTCTTCGGCCTGCCGATCCGAAGCAACTCATATCTTCTAACCAAACCTATAATTCATGAGAACATTTCTTAATGACTTAAATAAAACTTACGAAGTATCTTTATATCTTTCTTTCATTGGTATAGTTCACATTGTCTTGTTGAACTAACCTCGGAAAGCATTGTGGAATACCTTTATTTCTAATGGTTTCTTTGTCTAAACTAAGGGTGTTAATAATACCATAAGTGTTTAGCTATGCCAAGACAAAATACCATATTGGGTATATATTTGACGTCCGCTTTTATTTTTTCTTGACAAAGAATCACACTGCCACAACTGGGTAGGTCTTACATTTTATATTTATCATGTATTTCCATTGATTGAAATAGCAGTGAACTATTTGTTGAGTATGTTACCAGATGCAACATTCATTCCAAAATATGGAATAATGTATCATCATGTCCAAATGGGCACATGAGATAAATGTTTTTGGTTATACTCCACCACTTGTTCAATTTGAATCAATCACATGGCAATTAGAAGTTATGTGTTTCTCTCCACTGAATTAGGAATCACCCTTTCGCAGCTGCTTGAAGAAGACACTTTACTTCTAGTAATGTTTCTCTACCTACTTGGTTATTGTATTTCAATACATATATGTGAAAAGAATATTGTATTTTCATACCCAAGAAGTATGTGAGATAACAATACTTTTATTTGATGAATATTAACTGAACAAGAAGCAGGTACTTTCTTCTAGTATTTCAGTTTTCAAACTTCCATGAATTTATTTCATTATGTGATGCAAATAATATCCTGTTAAATAACCAACCACTTTTCATTGAAGGACATGATGAAGGTGTCTTTGGCGTAACTTTCCATAGGCCTTTTTTCCTTGCCATTCAATGTATTCTCCATAAGAATAAAATATTTCATTATCTACAATATTCTTACTACTTGGAGAATGTTACCTTAAAGGTAATGAAGCGCTTACTCTATACCATTAGTTTGTATTTGTAAATGAAACTAGAGTAATTGGTTGTAAAAGGCATAATAATGGGATGAAATGAAAGATTGAGAACTACCTTTCACTTTACACAACCCGAGTGCGACCATCACATTCAAATCTTACTTAACTTTCTCCTTGAAAGGATCTGGGAGATGAGAGTTCATGTGATCATCATGAAAGTCTTGATGTAGCGAACACAACTAAAATCAGAATTTTATGATAGCATTATGACAGAACCATCATATGCTTGATTCGTGAGTCTCCTGTAAGCAGTTCTACACCATCGCTTCTTGAGGTGGATTAACAGGTTGGGACACAAGCACCTTGAATTTCCATTATTGTAGTAATGTGCGCAAGCCCCTATACTACACTTGGAATATCAGGATTTTTTGGACATTAAATTTGTCCAGCATTTATCAAAGTTTTATTTTGGTATTTCTTGCCATTATCTACAAATATACATTAGCAGATTGTACTTTTATGTGATTACCTAATCTGACATTACTGATTATTTAATCATTAAATGTCTCCCACTAATTTTTCAAATTCTAGGATCACTCTATACTAGAATCAGAATAATCTTGAGTATTCTAGTGGAAAGGATCCCTGAACCTCCCTCATAGTCTACAAGCTAGGGCTACGGAACTACTTGGAGGGTCCAAGGTAGGATTTTGGCTGGCCAACCGCATTAGCTCGCGGTTCCTTGATCTGTTGAGTCAAGTCCCAGATTCAAAAACCATTTACTGATTTACTCAACGCTTGCCTCTAAAATTAAAAAAAACTAGCTAAGGCTATATCTTTGCTGAAATTTTAGTTATTTCAATCCACCACACAAATAAGAACTCCCGGTAGTAAGAGGCATCCTCAGCTGAGGCATGAACCGGCACCCCGAACACCTGGTTTCGTTCAAACTTGAATGATGGAAGGCTGTTTGTGACTTAATATTTTCTTTGAGGGTTTTATGTTTTTCTCTCGACAAATGTGATCCATTTCTATTAATATTGTTCATCTATGTTGTCGCACTCACAACTGAACTTTAATAGAAAAACATACGCAACTTATTTATTCATTTTATTATTTATTATTTTATGTATTTTTTCGGTTGTTCTAAAATGCATAAAAGAATAAATAAATGCATAAAGGTAAAACTACTACCCAACTAGTCTTGAGCTTCTACACGACCTAAGCGCATAATACCTGAGTCGTATGCTTGACTCTTGATGCATCTCAACCCGTGTTGTATGTCTGCTTCTCATCTGGAGCATCGCCTCGTCTTGGCAGAGTCCATGTTACGTCTTGGAGTACCGCCTCATCTTGGCGGGTCTCCGTCACGTCTTTGCATCGTCTCTGTCCGTGGTAAAATAATACTCATGCGCAGGTGAGGGGGACTGGGGTATAAATGTACATCAAATCAATTGGACGCGCAGGTTATTATATATTTTATCCAAAAAGAATACAATGCGCAGACCATCATTTATATAATTACAATCATCGCATGCATTTAAATAGTTAATTAAATAAAAAAATGCAGACAAACAGGGTCGGTGCTCAAGACCAGCAGCCGGGTATAAAATGCGTAATAAAAATTAAAATGCATAAATACGTACGTGGGATATATAATTAAATTAAATGAATTACTAAATTCAAATAATTTAATTAATTATCGGTCCTTTAATTAATTTAATATATAAATTAAATTAATTCTACTCAGGTATTAAAATTTATTTCACCAAAATTAATATATTAATTAATTTAATGAATTAATTATATTAATTGATTTAACTTAACTTGAGGGGTTACCTGCCCGCTAGGAGGACCGGGTGGTGGCCGGCTAACCTTGCCAGGGTGCTCTCGGAGAGGAGCCGAGGTGGGCAGCCTGTCACGGCTGCTCTTACTGTGTTTACTCTAGGTGGGTTCGCGCACGGGTCTGGGTGGAGCTGGCGCATGGAGGAGTAGGGCGGCCAACTAAGCACATAGGCGGTGCGTGAGGGAGGAAGCAGGCTGGCGGTCGGAGCTGGCGCAATTGGTGCTGCAGGAGGTAGGGAAGGCTTTTATGTGGGAGGCATCGGCTTCCGCTTCGCAACTCGCTGCTACAGGGTGCCCAGGGTGCGGGCTAGGTAGAGGATCCGACTAGGGTGCGGCTCCGGTGGGATCTGCTACAGGCGGGGTTTTGGTTGCATGTGCCGACCAACCTACCTGGGGGGCGCCATCCCGAGGGAGAGCATCATGCAATGGGGCCGGTGTAGGGTGCGGCATGGGCGAGCGGTGGAGCTGGCCCACAGAGTAAGGCTGGTAGGGGGATCGTCAGGGGTCTGGTCTAACAGGAGAAGGGTAGGCGACGGGGTCTGGGGCGCGAGCTGGGTGGCGGTCGGCCAGGACAGCGAGGGAGCTCAGCAGGGTGCGCAATGGGCTGAGGGCGGAAACCTGGAGAGAGCAGCGCCAACGGAGGGGTACGACGGCCTAATGCGCGCCATGTGGGGGGGAGAGAAGGGGGTCCGCTCAGACCCCTACAAGTTTCATTTTTTTATGTTCTCTTTTGTTTCCATGGCCAAGACGGCCTCCCCCCATTTTTTTGTAATTTTTTTGTTTGTTGTGATTTTCTTGACCGCACAACCGGGGTCCCCTTTTTTTGTGTTTTCTAAAGACTTCTTTTAAGTCTTGGTTCCACCCATTTTTTTATAAACAACTTTAAGACTTATATTTTCAAGTTTTTTCCGCAAACAAAAATTCTAAAGGCTATTTAGCCTTCAAATTTAATAATACATAAATTATTATAATATAATAATAGTTATTTATATTATTATTATATTATTATAATAATTATAATTATAATTTCTTAAAAACTTATATTATTACTGATAAAAGGAAATAATCAAAAAAATTTGAAACCAGAGTAAAAACACGAACACGATCCATTCCAGAAATTTTGAATGACCATATCTTGGTTGTTCTAAATCGTATTGATTCGTGGTTCGATCCGTTTTGACCGTTTTTAAACCCTCTACATAATTATAATGAAATTTTAATTTTCTAGGCTCAAAAAATTTACGCGACTTGCTCTGATACCAATGTAAGGTTTCTAGGGCCCGTAGCAGAAGCTGGTGGGCTGGGGATTTTAAATATTTCATCGGCGGAATGACGGAACTTGTCGTCGCCAATGATCTAAGCCCTGAAGAGGTCTGAGGATCTCGCGTAGATTATTAAGAGCACAAAAATAAAATTAAAATATACCCATTTCAAATCTGAATGCGCGGTCGACTGCTGCTAGCCGATGGCAATCATCGCTTGAAGGATCCAAAGCCGGATCCCTCTAGATCATCCACACGCGCTCCAAAAATCTGGACGGAAAGTGTAAGATCTTTTCTTGGATCATGGAGAAAGGCACTATCTAAAAGTGTGACGAAGAATGTTAGACTGATTTTGAGGAAATCAGGCAGTACCTACTCCAGCCTTCGGTCTTAATGCCACCTATATCTAGAAATCCATTTGTCCTTTATGGGACCAACCTGGAAAGGTCTCTCGGTGCCCTTCTCACCCAGAAGAATAATGAGGTGACAAAGAATAGTATTTACTACCTAAACCGCATGCTCCTCGATATGGAGACCAGGTACTCCCCTTTAGAGAAGATTTTCCTTGCACTGGTATTCACGGTATAGAAATTGTGACATTACTTACAGCACCACGAGGTACAGTTGGTGTCCCTGGTAGATCCGCTGAAGTACATCATAAAACACCCCATGTTAATAGGTTTTCGAGCTTCGTGGGTGTAAATCCTTCAACCGTTCGACATCTGGTTTGTCGATTAGAAGGCTACTAAGGGTCAAGCATTGGTAGACTTCCTCACTGCCTATCCAGCTCCTGCAGACTAGTCCCTGGATCTCAATATCCCCGATGAAGCGACTCTCTCAGTAGACCAAGCTATGTTGTGCTGGCAAATGCACTTCAATGGTGCATCCTGGTGCCCCACCGGCAGAAGGCTCAATGACCCCAGTCTCAATAGAGTGGGCCTAGGTATTGTCTTCATTACCCCAACACAAGCCATTCTACCATATTCATTCCTATGCCAGAAGGTTGCACCAACAAGGATGTAGAGTATTATGCTCTCATTACTGGCCTCGAGCCGTCCCTTGAGATTGAAATTCCTCATTTTCATGTGAACAGGGACTTCTAGATAGTCATCAAGAAGATCAATGGTGACTTTTTTGTTAGAAAGATAGAGACCATACCAATGTTGGAACACACTCTCTAGCTAATGGCCCAGTTATCATCTCAGCCAGAAGTTACTCATGTCCCTCGATCTCAGAACGACCAAGTTGATGCCCTGGCCAGCCAAGCTTCATCACTTCCCACTACTAGATATATAGTCTTTTGAGCCCCTTTACCTATAGCGACCACCACTGGCGGTTTCTATAGGCAACCAATAGCAACCGCCAATGGCAGTCGCTACGTTTCCCTAAAAAAAGGCTTCCACCCCCCCCCCTGAACCCTCCCTCCTCTCGCGATGCGCCCCCCCCGAACCCTTCCCCCCTCCCCGTCGCCCCGCCCTCCGCCGCCCCGCCCTCCACTGCCCCGCCCTCCGCCGTCCCGCCCTCCGCCAGCCCTCCCTCCGCCGGCCCGCCCTCCGCCTCCCCGCCCTCCGCCGTCCCGCCCTCCGTCGGCCCCTCCCTCCAACATCCCCCCTCCAGCCGCCCTCCGCCCTCCGGATGCCCTCTGTCTACCCTTTGTCCGCCCTCCGCCGGCCCCGCCCTCCTCTGGTCGCCCTCCACCCTCCGGCCTCCCTCCGGCCTTCCCTCCATCTCCTCCGGGATTCCTCTGCGTCTGCCCTCCAGCTCCGGCCACCCTCCGCCCTCTGGATCCGGCCGCCCTCCACCCTACAGCTGCCCTCTGGCCTCCCTCTACCCTCGGGCCTCCCACCACCCACCTCCGGCAGCCCGTCAGCCCTCCGGCAGCCCTCCGACCGCCCTCTAGCCATCGACCTCCAGCACCTCTAGCATCCGACCTCCACCCTCGGCCCTTCTCCCCCTCGTCCCTCCCCCCCAGCACCCCGAACACCCCCCCCCCCCCACACCCCACCAACCCCCGTCCCCTCCGTCTTCATCCCCTCCCTCGCCGCACCACCGCCACCCGTCCCCTCCTTCACCATCCCCTCCCTTGCTTCGCTAGCTTCGGCTCTGGCTCCCCACCGCTGCCTCTCCTCTCCCTCACAGCACCGCCTTCGGCTCCCCTCCCTTCTAGGTTTGTAGCGCAATAAGGTATGATATGGGCTTTCACTTACATTATTATTTTATAAATGGTTCACAAATAATTAATTAGTTTTTATTTTAAATATATTTGATATGAAAAATTAAAATGTAATAAGTCTTGTGTAAATGTTAGTTATAGGGATCTTATTATGGATAAGAGTTTGATTGATCTTCCAAATCGAATGTCTAGAGAGTATTTCAACGACATTATGCAGTTTATTGACTTCACCAGAGGATTTGAAAGTGACTATATTAGTTGTCCATGTAGAAAATGTGCTAACAGATATCAATTAACATGAGATACTCTGAGGGAGCACCTATTCTTTAATGGATTTCTGAAAAATTATAAGTGTTGGACTTATCATGGAGAAGAATATGTTCGTTGTGAAAATACGGATGCAGTTCAGATGGATGTTGATGCAAGGATGAATGATCCAATGCATGAAATGCTTACTGAAATGGTACGTGGGTTGGATCCTGAAGGCATTGACATCAAGAATCTTGAGACCAGTGAGATAAATATTTGCTCTGGTGAAGATCGTGATTTGAGGATGTTTTATGAAGCAATTTATGATGAAAAAACCGAATTATATCCTGGATGTACTTCATACAATAAATTGTCATTTATCGTGGAATTGTTGCATTTGAAGACTTTGAATCATTGGTCAGACACATCATTCGACATGTTGTTGTTGTTATTTAAAAAGGTTCTTCCTGTCGACGCTATGATTCCCGAGTCGTATTCCCATGCTCGTAAGTTGACAGAGAACTTAGGTTTTACATATGAGACCACAGATTCATGTGCAAACAACTGTATGTTTTTTAGAAAGGAAACTTCCCATTTGGATATTTTTACAGTTTGTGGTGCTTCCAGGTGGAAAGAGAACAGGGGAAATCAGACTCATCAATGTCAGATTATGATACAGGGGAAACCGATTTCCGTAAAGAAAATGCGTTACATTCCCCTTAAACCAAGGTTGAAAAGATTATTTATGTCATCTAAAGTTTCTAATTTAATGAGATGGAATGAAGAAAGAGTTTATAAAAGTGATATGTTAACCCACCTGGCAGACCCTCATGCATGGAAGTATTTTGATAAGAGACATCCCGACTTTTCCAAAGATGTTCGTAATATCTGATTGGGATTGGTAGCAGATGGTTTCAATCCATTCAAGTCTATGGTTGGTGCAACTCATATCACATGGCCCGTGGTGTTGGTTCCATATAATCTTCCTCCGTGGCATTATATGAAGCAACAATTTATATTACTTTACACTCTTATTGATGGACCTAAAAGTCCGGGGGATAAGATTTTTGTTTACCTTCATCCATTGATTGATGAGTTGAATGAATTTTGGTGCGATGGTGTGATGACTTATGATTGTGAAACGAATGAAATGTTCAAACTACGGGCTGATTTATTGTGGAAAATCAATGAATTCCCATCTTATGAAAATTTATCAGGCTGGAGTACGATAGTGGAATTTTCTTTCCCTTGTTGCAAGAAAATTAAAACATCTGCATGGATTAAGCATTCCAAAAAATGGGCATACATGGGTCACAGACGTATTCTCCCCCCTCATCACAGGTTCAGAAAGGACAGAGTGGCATTTGATGGTTCTAAAGAGTTCAACCTATCACCAAAGATCATGACAGGAGTCGAAATGTTATCACAGATTGAGGAAGAAAACATCCGCACGGTATATGAAATTCCGGATTTGGTGGCTCCTTCAGTACGTAATATTCGAGCTGCGGGTAGGCAGCGCAGTCACAATTGAAAAAAGCAAAGTATTTTTTATAGTCATCTGTATTGGAAAACTAACATGATGAGGCATAATTTGGATTTCATGCACATTGAAAACAATGTTTGTGATAACATATTGTGGACCATTTTAGGTGTCAGTGGGAAATAAAAGGACCATGTTAATTCATGCCGTGATTTGGAAGAAATGGGTTTAAGGAAACAGTTGCATTTACATTTAGCTGAGGGAAATAAGGCATATATGCATGCTGCATAGTATACAATGACTACAAAGGATAAAGAGACATTTCTTTCCATTTTTAAGATTCTCAAGGTGCCTGGTGGTTACTATTCTAATATTTCAATGTTTGTGAATCTGACGAGCAGGCCATTGAAAGGGTTGAAAAGTCATCACAATCACATACTACTTCAGCAGTTGATTCTAATCGCAATTTGTGATTGTTTATCCCCCAATGTTGTTCATCCGTTGATTGAGATGAGTAATTTTTTTTAGACAGCTCTGTTTAAGAAATCAACGAATGAGTGATTTAAAAACTTTACAGGACCGAATTGTACTTACGCTTTTTCACTTTGAGAAACTATTTCCCCCCCTCATTTTTTGATGTTATGGTCCACTTGACAGTGCACCTAATTGATGATGTAATGGCTGCTGGTCCAGTGAAATTCAGGTGGATGTATCCTATTGAGCGGTATTTGAGTACATTGAAACGATTTGTACGCAACAGAGCTCATCCGGAGGCATAAATAGCCAATGGTTATTTGATGGATGAGTGTACTAATTTTTGTACGGAATATCTTACGGATGATGAAACAAAATTAGATAATCCCTCTCGGATTCAGGATGGTCCAGTTGGAGAAGGAACCACATATGATATGGAAAACATCGAGTGGATACAAGCGCATCGATATATCTTGTTCAATACTCCATCAGTTGCACCATTAATGCAGTAAGTATCTTATCGCTTTTATTGTTTAAATTTTACATTTTTTGTTTGCATAAGTTGATCATTTAAACATCGGATTATAATTTTCAGAAAACACAATAATGAGATAAAAGAAGAGATGTATCGTGCGACTGAGTTACAAATTCTATAGTCTCATTATGTGTCATTTCATGATTGGTTCAAGGATTATGTACATATAAATTGATTTTCATTATGAGTGATTTATTATAATAATTTCTTTCTTCATATATCATTATTGAGTTCTATGAATTATGTAGGTTCATAAGCTGAGGGAGTTAGGGGACCCCACGCTAACTGAAGAATTTATCCAACTGGCTAAGAGTCCATCTATAACGGCTCTTCATTATAAATCTATAGATGCTAATGGTTTTCGATTTCACATTAAAGATGTTGACGATAAACGAGCAACACAAAACAGTGGCATCGGTTGTCCATTTGTCGATTCTGGTTATTACTATGGTCAATTGATAGACATCATTGAATTTTTATACACACACGGGTTGAAGTACATATTGTTAAAGTGTAATTGGTTTGATCCAGTGCATGGATGTAAAGTCGATCAATATCAGTTTTCATTGGTGAATTTTTACTATATTTTATACATAAATGAACGAGTTGATAATGAACCTTTCATTTTGACATCACAAACAGAACAAGTAATCTTCATTACTTTTCATTCGAATCCATGTTGGCAAGTTGTTGTCAAAATGTCTCGACGAGGAGTGTTTTTATTTGAACAAGATGAACCTGAGACTGTTCCTTTTGTATCCCAACAGCTTGATCAACATACCGTAGTTAAACGTGAAGAATATATTTATTGTTTCAGAGCGGCTGCTGAAGGAGAAACGGTCGATTTTCATGCTTAATGAAAGGTATACATTTTTTCCTACTATTCAGCCTACGATATCATAAATTATCTAAACATTTTGTAAATCCTTGTATGTTTTAATCCTCAATTTTGTATGTTTATTCAGTTATAAATATTTAGGGTGATTTAACTCATGTTATATTGATGTTATAATCGGTGTATCTTCCCATTGAGGTATTCTTCATTTGGTTCATGTGCTGCTTGAATTTTTATTAATTCAATTTGAAATTTGGCTATGCATTGATTGAGTTTGTACATAATTTGTATATCTGTTTTGTGAACTTTATGATTTTTTAAAATTCATTCACAACTAATTATTCAATCCATTTTTGTTTGATTAAAAACTGTACAATTTGGAATTTTTTTAAAATAATCCAATTTATCATTTGGACACTTTGGATAGTCCCCTTACTAATGTTTTCCATGACTGCAGGCATGTCAGGAGAAGAGGAAGAAGATACGCATCATCTATCTGAGGCATCTACATCTCAAGGCCGAGGTATGTTGGAATTTCATTGTCTCTATTTTTTATGTAATTAATAAACATATATATATTTATCACATCTTTCAATTTGTATATAAATTTGTTTTCAACAGGACCAGACTCGACTGCTTCTTTCTCTCGCAAAAGAGGCCCTGGTCGTGGCATATTATCATGGAATTCCGACATGACTTTTGATGTTTCATTTGATGAGGTATTTCATCCTGTGGGATGGAATTCCCCTACATTTATTCGTCAGTTGGGTCATATCATATGTGATCCACATCGATTTCCGTTTACCACGCGTTACTGGGATTCTATCCCTCAGGACACATTAGATCGTCTTTGGAGGGAGGTTCAGGTAAGAAGACCATTTTACATTATTCCCTATGTATAAACAATAATAACAGATGTGATTTTTTTCATTAATAGAAAAATTTTAAAGTATGTCCCGATGAGTTTCGGCCAGTGTGTATGAGCAAATTCCATAAGATGTGGAAAAACTATAAAGGCAAAGTCAAGAGGGACCACTGGGTACCAAATGTGGGTGCCCCAGACATTCTGGAAAAAGTCCCGAGAGGTGTCCTCCCGGCTCAGTGGTGTGATTTAGTTGTATATTGGTCTACTGAGGGTGTTGCGGTTTGTATATTTATTTTGGTATATATATTTTCAAGAATGTGCGATTTGTTTGTTATTTGAATGAAATGAATGTAGGAGGTGTCTACACGCCATTCTGAGAATCAATCGTTGCAGGGACCACCTCATAGGATCGGGACTCGTCACGTGTCTCAGATCCGACATGAGGTATTTATTATTCATTTTTTAGTTTTTTAATTAATACGGTTTTTTGTTTATATTCTATTCATATATAGTTATGGGAGAAAGGTGCACCAACTGATAAAATGTCGGTGTGGATGAGAACTCGTGATCGCAATGATCCAGAGGCTGCAGCATTGATAGTACGTGCTTGTACTCATTACCAATACATACATAAAATCTGTATATTAATATATGTATATATATTTAAATATTTCACAGGATCAATTTGAAGCTGAATTAGAACATCTACGAGAGGACCAGTGACAGCTTCCCATGCGAAGGGATGAGATCTTTCATCGCATCATTGGTCGGGACAGGCATGGATATAGTTTGACCTATGGAACAGGGATTCCTCGTTCTTTAGTGTCACGCACTGCGGTTTTTGGTCCTTCTGTTGCTCAGATGACACATCTATTGTCAGATTTCGAGGCACGGCTACGGGCTTCTGAGGAGGAAAATGCGCAATTGGCTGCTGAGGTTAGAGCACCGCAGGAATATGTGCATCCAAGTGATGGTGCAGGGGATCATACGACGCAGGTTTATACTGTATTTATTTATTTCATTTAAATTATTTTTTTATGAAAATATACATAACGTTTATTTGTTGTAGGCCCCTGGCCTACCGGATGGAGGTCAGTGATGAACACGCATGACACGTCATATTCACGAGGTGTGTTTCAGATTTTAATGGTGGGGTTGTTATTGATATTTATGTTGGGTTTCTAGTGAGTTTTTTTGTGATTTGGGGCTATCATGTGTGTTTTGGCCTCATGTAATGTTTGTGTGGACGAATTGATAAGTAAACATGAAACTGATTATTGATTTGGATATTTTTTGTTCATTTAATTTTCAATGTTTAGAATTGCATGTTCTGTAATATTTTTGAAAAAATACGTGATTCCTAATATAAACCATTAAACTTGTTTTTGATGAATGAGTTGAGTTCACTATCTGTAGTCCCCGGCCTACCACATACAGCCCTCTGCGCACTCTGAACAGCCCTCCCCGCACCCCGGACAGCCCCCCCCCCCCACGCACCCCGGACAACCCTCCCCGCACTCCGGACAGCCCTCCCCACACCCCGGACAGCCCTCCCGCACCCCCGACAGCCCTCCCCGCACCCCGGACAGCCCCCTCGCACTCCGGACAGCCTCCACGCACTCCATACATCCCTCCCCGTACCCCGGACAGGCTCCCTGCACCCTGGAAAGCCCCTCCCTGCACCCCTAACAGCCCCCCCTCCCCCCCCCCCCCCGCACCCCGGACAGGCCCCACGCACCTAGGACAACCTCCTCGCACCCCGGACAGCCCTCCCAGCACCCCGGACAGGCCCCCCACACCCCGGACACCCCTCCCCGCACCCCGGACAACCCTCCCCGCACCCCGGACAGGCCCCCCGCACCTAAGACAGCCTCCCCGCACCCCAGACAGCCCTCACACACCCCAGACAGCCCTCCCCGCACTCCGGACATCCCTCCCCACACCCCGGACTGGCCCCCTGTAACACCCGAGACTTTTATGTTATATAAATCATCAAAGGAATCTTTTTCTACACAACACTTGCTTGGCTTGCTTTACACGCAATCGCGACCTTCCTCGATAGCTTGCGTCGTACGCAATACCGAGTTTCACTAAACAACAATATGCTATTAAAACTAGCCGTTATGAATAGTAATAACCACTTTTTGAAATTTTATAAATTTTATTTTTCAAAATGGACTTCATTTTTGGACTCAGAATATCGAAATTAGCCTAGGGTGAAATTTTGGTATTTTTCTGAAAACTTTCAATTTTTGATGAATAGTGAAACCACTAAGTGGTAGGTTAAAAACTGAATTTTGCATAAAACTTAATTTTACCGCTTCTGTGAATGGAATTTCGAAAATACGAGAGACACGGTTAATATCAAGGACTAAAATGTGGTTCAATGAGATGAAAATAATTTTTTGGTGAATAGTAACTTTTTACTTTTTTTACCGCGGTTAATAGTAAATAGGGTAACTAAGGGTAAATATGATATTACTATTACCCTAACACATGTCCTAATTCTATTGGACAAGTGTAATTCGACCAAAAACAAACATAGGAATAAAATATGACCATTTAGGCCCACTTGGATTAGATTAGGACATTTATTATTAATTTATTTAAAGAAGGGTTAAAATAGTTAAAATCAATGTTTAATAAGTAAATCATTTTTTATATGGGGTTATAAATAAGATAAATTAGATTGTAAACATTCATTAGAAAGCTAAAAAGATTTCCTACATGATGGTATTTTATTTGTAATTTTTAGACATCAAATAATTTAATTTATTTATGACACAAATATGATGCATTAATTATCTTATTAATGAAATATTGATAAAAATGATAATATAAATACCAAAATAAATGTAATTTAAGCGTTTTTATGAATTACACTAATTTTATAGGTTACTATGATATCTTATTGTTGATTTAATCAACTTGGTTCGAACATATAATTCTGTTATGACTTTCACAAAAATCATATATCAAATAGTGTCAAAATTGACACAAAATAGTTTTTAAATCAAATATTATATTATTAATTGTTATTTTATTCCTAAAAATCTAAGGTTCGGCCAAATGACTTAGATAATTATATATATATTAATAATAAACAATTTGGGGTTCGTTTGGCATGTTATAGTAAGTTTATTAACCATATAGTGAAAGAAAACAAAAAGACATGGTAAAAGTTAAATTATTTAACTTAGAGTTTAATTTAATTGATAAGGTTAAAATAATATCCTAAACTTGTCTAAATTCTATTGGTTGATAGGATTTCGACCCATCCCCACTTTAGCTTCGAAATAAGACCCTTTGGAACCATTATAAACCGATTTTGACTTTAATATAAAATAATATTTTGAGATATTCCTAAGGTGCCCCTCTCCTCCCTTATAAAAGGGCACCTCCTCCCCCTCCTCCTCACACCAATTTGAGCACTCAAGCTCGGCCAACCCCTGCCATTTTCCCTTCTCCACTTCCCTAGAATAATCCTAGAGGTCCTGGTCTTCTCCAAAGACCAATCTTAGTTCCTTAAGTGGAGGATTCAAAAAGGCGTTCCAAAGAAGAGGTAATATCCATTACCGATCTTTTCAATTTCTTTCTTCTTCAACTTCTTCTTCTTTAGTTGTTTCATGATAAAGTAATAACATCAGTATTACTTACATACTGATATGTTATTATAAATATGAAACAACCCTAATTCACCTTCTATCCATCCTACGGAAAAATGAAATCACCGCGCGTGCGTACGTACGGAATACCGTCTCCACGCCGTGGTGTAATCTATTTTCCACCATCACCTTACAAGGATGGGTATAATGGTGTAATGAGTAACTATATATGATTATTATTAAGTAATATTGATACTGAAATAATATATATATATACTCCAATACAATTCCACGATCATAGGAACGATATCATCACTCGTGCGTACGTACGGAATACCGTCTCCACGATGTGATGCGACTCGTTCTACATGATCTTCATTTCATAATGATTGTATAAATTAATTGAATGAATGAATATGGTATATACTACACTAATACCATTCTGGAAATGAATTATCTATAACCTAAAGATAAGAATAAGAATTTACTCGACAAAACACGCATAAGAACAAAAAGTTATAAAGACCTGAGTAACAAGTAACAATGAAATATTACTAACAAGAAGCTAATAATATGACCATATATGATATCATATAAATATGTATGATTCTGGAATAAGTCAATAACATTATTTAAACCATTATACAGGAGCTTCAGACACGTACAAAGCTAATCGGACCTAAGGTAAGGGAAATATCACAATCTCATTTTTATCCGAGATTGTTTATTCGTAAGTATTTACTGGGGTGTATTTTATCATCCACATCCATGTTCCCTCAATATGTAATATTGTTTCCATACACTTGAAATAGTTTAAATCCAATTTTACCTTTAGGTGAGTTTTTAGTAAAGAATATGAAAGGAATCTTTTGTCGTTTTTCCGTACGAGGTACTTTTTGACTTTTCCGACAAAAGTACGAAGAATGTTTTTTTAACTTATACGACATGAATGGATTTTTAAAACATTACTTCAAAGAAGCTTCCTTTACAAGTTTTCAAGTTTATTTTTAATCAACTTCTTTTATTTTAAAGTTGTATGACATGTTATGAAAGGAAAAATGTTTTTGAAGAAGAAAGGATTTTTTCCTCAAGAATTCAATTCAAGTGTTTTATCAAAATTATTTTCCATCTAAGATAATAAAGGGTTCTGTTTCTATCCATATTTTTTCATTGGTTTGACTATGTTGTGATGGAATTATGTTTATGAATTCCTTTATCATATATGAATTGATTTATGATGTCATGATGTTTCAAGAATCCCATTTTTGTTATATGTGTTATGCGATGATGTATGTTTTATGATTATGTGGCACACATAAGAAAGGATTCATTATAAGATGGGTGGGACCTATATCTCCCTCCAATGCATTGGGTAAAGATTTTATATCTCATGAGATAGACATGGCTGGAACGGAAGGTTATTTCGGTTCAGTGATACAGGACTGAAACGAGGAGTGAACTCGGTTCAGAAAGGGACTTTGTCCACTAAGATAGTCTTGGCAATGAGTCATGACTAACAAGAAATGATTTTCCATGATTATGTGTGCATGCCACAAAGTTTCAAGTTTTATGTTATGGGGATCTCATTTTCACTTCTATGATTTATTCCATGTTAAGATATTATGATCTCTTTTGCAGGTTTTGATTTTCAAAAAGATATGATATGATTTTTATTTCCTTTATTTGCCCTTGCTGAGCATTTGAGCTCACCCTTTTATGTTTTCTTTTCCCCAGGTCAGGAAGATGGATATTAAGTAGAATATGCTAAAAGGGACCCTAGATATGATGAAATAAATGGGAGACACTGTAGAAGATTTATGAACCAGTTCTTTATGTTTCCCAGTTTCTAAAGAAACTATACCTATACGGTCCATTGTGGTTTTGTCATATGATGTAATAAGTGTGCTTCAATTTTGAAGTATTAACAATGTATGTAATGTATGGGTCGTTATAGTTGGTATCAGAGGAAAGGTATAGTCAACCTTTGGAAACTAGGATGTGAAAGCCTTAGTAAGAACCCTAAGGATAAGTCTAAGCATAGAACACAATCTTAGTGTTTTAGAAATGGCCTTGAATAACCTAGGATAAGACCTTAAGCATGAAAATTTTATTCTTGAATTATGTGGTTTCCTATTATAATTAGTGTTGCTCACACTATTCTTCTTGGTTTTAGTCAATGGCTGGAACCCGAAGGAACCGTGTTAATGCGGAATGCGATGGGCAATGCAATGATTGTCCCCCTGAGCAACCAAACGATATGGGAGCTGGAATACAAAATCTTGTAGCCATGCTCACACAACTTTCTCAAGCTATGAATCATGCAGGATTTCCAAACGAACAAAGAAGGGAGCAACATTCTGTTGAATCCTTCATGAGGCAGCATCCACCATCTTTCAGCGGGTCTACTGATCCATTAGTTGCTGAACAATGGATTAGTACTACTGAAAAGATATTTTAAGTTCTTCAATGTTCTGAGCATGATAAAGTCATCCTAGCAGTGTATCGTTTGGAAGGAGATGCGGATCAATGGTGGAATCTTGTTAAGAATACGAGGCAAAGGGATGAAATCGAGTCTATGGAATGGGACGAGTTCAAGAACTTATTTTTCAATAAGTACTTCCCTCGTATTCTCCGAACAAAGATGGGGAAAGAGTTCCTTGAACTGAAGCAAAGGGATGATGAATCTGTTAGTACCTATGAAGCAAATTTTACAAGACTTGCAAAGTACGCTTCTGGTATTATTATCCAACCTGAGAGTAAGATCGATCGATTCTTTAGTGGCTTAAAACCAAGTCTTCGAAGGGCGTTAGCCATAAGGGACTTCAATAGCTACGAGGAAATCGTTCGATGTGCTCTCAAAGTCGAGATGGAGATTGGAGTAACCCATCAGTCACATGGGTTTGATAAGAAGAGGAAGATGGAATTCAAAGAAAAATCTAAAGAGCACACGGAAAAGAAGATGAACTTTCCCTTATGCTCAAAGTGTGGAAAGAAACATGGAGGGAGTTGTCTTAAAGGGACAAGTAAATGTTTTAAATGTGGAAAGGAAGGTCATCGGGAATTTGAATGCCGTGATAATGGGAAGAAGATGTCTAATGATGCAAACAAAGGAAGGGATACACAGAATGAACCTGCTACACTTCAATGTTTCAAGTGCAAGGAGATGGGGCATTATGCCAATCAATGCCCAAATCCAAGGGTTGATGATGATGGTCGACGTCAACAAACTCTTAAGGCTAAAGACAAAGGAAAGTCACATGCAATTTCTATCAGCGATGTGGAGTACGATAACGATGTGGTGAAAGGTACACTTACCATCCACTCTAAAGTAGCAAATGTTTTATTTGATTCTGGATCCACCCACTCTTTTATTTCTGAAAAATTTTCTAAGGGTATCACCGTATTACCTCAACAATTAGATGTTGAGTTAGCTGTGACAACACCTAATGGCACATCAATCGCATCAGAAGTTTATAATTCTTCTCCGATCGAAGTTTGTGGGAAAGTGCTTCCTGCAAATCTTGTGATCCTTCCTTTAGTGGAATTTGATGTGATTCTTGGCATGGATTGGCTTTCTCTACATGGAGCTCATATCAATTTCCAAAGAAGGGAAGTCACATTTCATATTCCAGATCAACCTATGATCGTCTATCAATGCAAGGATGAACATAACCTTCCAGTGGAAATTTCTTCCATCTTATGGGTATTGATTCCACTAAATGAAGGTTATTTATCTCAAATGGTTGGTGAGAAACTCACGATTAAGAATATGCCCATTGTACGGGAGTTTGATGATGTCTTTCTGGAGGAATTACCAGGTCTTCCACCAAATCGTGAAGTTGAGTTTTCAATAGAACTCGTACCGGGTGCTTTGCCTATTTCAAAGACACCTTATAGAATGGCCCCAATTGAGTTGCAGGAATTGAAGAAGCAACTCCAAGAGAATCTTGATAAGGGATTCATACGCCCTAGTGCGTCACCTTGGGGAGCACCTGTTCTATTTGTTAAGAAGAAAGATGGATCAATGAGACTCTGCATTGATTATCGAGAACTTAACAAGATCACTATCAAGAACAAATATCCTCTCCCACGCATTGATGACTTATTTGACCAACTACGCGGAGCTCAATACTTTTCCAAGATTGATCTTCGTTCAGGGTATCATCAATTAAGGGTCAAAAGGGAGGATATACCAAAGACGGCTTTCCGTACAAGGTATGGACACTATAAATTTATAGTGATGCCATTTGGTCTTACTAATGCCCCTGCTATCTTCATGGATCTAATGAATAGAGTCTTTAGAGACTATCTTGATCAATTTGTGGTAGTCTTTATAGACGATATTCTTGTCTATTCAAAGAGCAAGGAAGAGCATGAAGATCACTTGAGAATTATATTGAAGACCCTGAGAAAAGAGAAGCTTTATGCCAAATTTACCAAATGTGAATTTTGGCTTCAAAAAGTTGCATTTTTGGGTCATATAATCTCAAAAGAGGGGATATCTGTGGATCCAGCAAAAACAGAGGTTATCGAAAGATGGTCAAGACCAACAACAGTAACTGAGATCCGAAGTTTTCTTGGTTTGGCTGGATATTATCGACGTTTTGTAAAAGATTTTTCACGGTTATCTAATCCAATCACCAAGTTGACTCGGAAAGGAGTTAAGTTTGTCTGGACAGAGGAATGTGAAGAGAATTTCAAGGAGTTGAAAAGAAGGTTATCCAGTGCACCTGTGCTCACACTGCCTTGTAGTGGAGAAAGGTTTGTGATCTACAGTGATGCATCCAAGAAGGGATTGGGGTGTGTTCTTATGCAAAATGATATGGTGATAGCTTATGCCTCACGACAGTTGAAAATCCATGAGCAAAATTACCCAACACATGATTTGGAGTTGGCTGCGGTAATCTTTGCATTAATGATTTGGAGGCATTACCTTTATGGTGAAAGGTGTGATATTTATACTGATCATAAAAGTTTAAAGTATATTTTCACACAAAAGGAATTGAATATGCGCCAAAGAAGATGGTTGGAGCTGATTAAGGATTATGACTGCTCAATCCATTACCACCCTGGGAAAGCAAACAAGGTGGCAGATTCATTAAGTCGACAAGACCATGCTAGTTTATCCATGATGAGGATCACAAAAGATCCAATATTTATGGATTTATAAAGGATGGATCTTGGAATTATAATGGAAGGGGAAAAATCTTATCTTTCTCAAATGAATGTTCAACCATCTATACATGTGAAGATTAAAGAGGCACAGAAAGAAGATGTCGAGTTACAAAAGAAGGTGAGAAATGTTCCTGAATTCAACCTTGATTGTGATGGGATAATAAAGTTTAGGAATCGGGTTTGTGTTCCTCCCATCCCCGAATTAAAGAAAGAGCTGCTGGATGAGGCTCATAGTTCTTCATTCTCTATTCATCCTGGAAGCACGAAGATGTATAGGGACCTGAAAGAGTACTTCTGGTGGGATGGCATGAAAAGAGATGTTGCTGAATATGTCTCTCGATGCTTGGTTTGTCAACAAGTTAAAGCTGAGAGACAGAAGTCTAAGGGGATGTTACAACCATTACCCATACCCGAATGGAAATGGGAAAACATCACTATGGACTTTGTCACAGGACTTCCTAAAACATCCAAAGGCAATAATGCAATCTGGGTCATAGTTGATCGTCTTACAAAGTCTGCACACTTCATTGCTATTAGAGAGGATTTCTCTCTAGATCAGCTTGCCAGGATATATGTAAAGGAAGTGGTAAGATTGCATGGAGTACCACTTTCTATTATATCTGATCGGGATCCGAGATTTACCTCGAAGTTCTGGCGAAGTCTTCAGCATACTCTGGATACAGAGTTGAGTTTCAGCACTGCTTATCATCCCCAGACAGACGGTCAGTCTGAGAGAACAATTCAAACCCTAGAAGATATGTTGAGAGCTTGCTCTATGGATTTCAAAGGAGGTTGGGATCAACACCTACCTTTGGTGGAATTTTCTTATAATAATAGCTTTCACTCCAGTATTCAGATGGCTCCTTATGAAGCTCTCTATGGAAAGAAATGCAGGACTCCAACTTGCTGGGATGAAGTTGGGGAAAGAAAGCTATTAGGACCTGATCTCGTTGATAAAATGGCAGAAAAGGTCAGATCTATTCAACAACACATAAGAGCAGCTCAGAGTCGACAGAAAAGTTATGCCGACAACCGAAGAAAAGACCTAGAGTTTGAAGTGGGTGATAAAGTGTTCTTACGAATATCTCCCTGGAAGAGGGTTATGAGATTTGGAAAGAAGGGGAAGTTGAGCCCTAGATATATCGGTCCTTTTGAAATACTGGATCGTGTTGGGAAGGTATCTTACCGATTGGCGCTTCCACCGAATCTCTCTCAAGTTCACGATGTGTTCCATGTATCTCTCCTGAGAAATTACATACCAGATCCTTCACATGTACTCAGCTCAGAAGTTGTACCGCTGGAGCAAGATCTTTCTTATGAAGAACAGCCGATAGAGATTCTGGATCGTAGCGAAAAAGTTCTACGAAACAAGACCACTCGTTTGGTGAAAGTTTTATGGAGGAACCACCAACTTGAAGAAGCTACATGGGAGCTTGAGGATATGATGAGGGAGAAGTATCCTCATCTGTTTGTTACAAAGTGACGAATTTCGAGGGCGAAATTTTTTTTAAGGGGGGTAGAATGTAACACCCGAGACTTTTATGTTATATAAATCATCAAAGGAATCTTTTTCTACACAACACTTGCTTGGCTTGCTTTACACGCAATCGCGACCTTCCTCGATAGCTTGCGTCGTACGCAATACCGAGTTTCACTAAACAACAATATGCTATTAAAACTAGCCGTTATGAATAGTAATAACCACTTTTTGAAATTTTATAAATTTTATTTTTCAAAATGGACTTCATTTTTGGACTCAGAATATCGAAATTAGCCTAGGGTGAAATTTTGGTATTTTTCTGAAAACTTTCAATTTTTGATGAATAGTGAAACCACTAAGTGGTAGGTTAAAAACTGAATTTTGCATAAAACTTAATTTTACCGCTTCTGTGAATGGAATTTCGAAAATCCGAGAGACACGGTTAATATCAAGGACTAAAATGTGGTTCAATGAGATGAAAATAATTTTTTGGTGAATAGTAACTTTTTACTTTTTTTTACCGCGGTTAATAGTAAATAGGGTAACTAAGGGTAAATATGATATTACTATTACCCTAACACATGTCCTAATTCTATTGGACAAGTGTAATTCGACCAAAAACAAACTTAGGAATAAAATATGACCATTTAGGCCCACTTGGATTAGATTAGGACATTTATTATTAATTTATTTAAAGAAGGGTTAAAATAGTTAAAATCAAAGTTTAATAAGTAAATCATTTTTAATATGGGGTTATAAATAAGATAAATTCGATTGTAAATATTCATTAGAAAGCTAAAAAGATTTCCTACATGATGGTATTTTATTTGTAATTTTTAGACATCAAATAATTTAATTTATTTATGACACAAAGATGATGCAGTAATTATCTTATTAATGAAATATTGACAAAATTGATAATATAAATACCAAAATAAATGTAATTTAAGACTTTTTATGAATTACACTAATTTTCTAGGTTACTATGATATATTATTGTTGATTCAATCAACTTGGTTCGAACATATAATTCTGTTATGACTTTCACAAAAATCATATATCAAATAGTGTCAAAATTGACACAAAATAGTTTTTAAATCAAATATTATATTATTAATTGTTATTTTATTCCTAAAAATCTAAGGTTCGGCCAAATGACTTAGATAAGGATATATATATTAATAATAAACAATTTGGGGTTCGTTTGGCATGTTATAGTAAGTGTATTAACCATATAGTGAAAGAAAACAAAAAGACATGGTAAAAGTTAAATTATTTAACTTAGAGTTAAATTTAATTGATAAGGTTAAAATAATATCCTAAACTTGTCTAAATTCTATTGGTTGATAGGATTTCGACCCATCCCCACTTTAGCTTCGAAATAAGACCCTTTGGAACCATTATAAACCGATTTTGACTTTAATATAAAATAATATTTTGAGATATTCCTAAGGTGCCCCTCTCCTCCCTTATAAAAGGGCACCTCCTCCCCCTCCTACTCACACCAATTTGAGCACTCAAGCTCGGCCAACCCCTGCCATTTTCCCTTCTCCACTTCCCTAGAATAATCCTAGAGGTCCTGGTCTTCTCCAAAGACCAATCTTAGTTCCTTAAGTGGAGGATTCAAAAAGGCGTTCCAAAGAAGAGGTAATATCCATTACCGATCTTTTCAATTTCTTTCTTCTTCAACTTCTTCTTCATTAGTTGTTTCATGATAAAGTAATAACATCAGTATTACTTACATACTGATATGTTATTATAAATATGAAAAAACCCTAATTCACCTTCTATCCATCCTACGGAAAAATGAAATCACCGCGCGTGCGTACGTACGGAATACCGTCTCCACGCCGTGGTGTAATCTATTTTCCACCATCACCTTACAAGGATGGGTATAATGGTGTAATGAGTAACTATATATGATTATTATTAAGTAATATTGATACTGAAATAATATATATATATACTCCAATACAATTCCACGATCATAGGAATGATATCATCACTCGTGCGTACGTACGGAATACCGTCTCCACGATGTGATGCGACTCGTTCTACATGATCTTCATTTCATAATGATTGCATAAATGAATTGAATGAATGAATATGGTATATACTACACTAATACCATTCTGGAAATGAATTATCTATAACCTAAAGATAAGAATAAGAATTTACTCGACAAAACACGCATAAGAACAAAAAGTTATAAAGACCCGAGTAACAAGTAACAATGAAATATTACTAACAAGAAGCTAATAATATGACCATATATGATATCATATAAATATGTATGATTCTGGAATAAGTCAATAACATTATTTAAACCATTATACAGGAGCTTCGGACACGTACAAAGCTAATCGGACCTAAGGTAAGGGAAATATCACAATCTCATTTTTATCCGAGATTGTTTATTCGTAAGTATTTACTGGGGTGTATTTTATCATCCACATCCATGTTCCCTCAATATGTAATATTGTTTCCATACACTTGAAATAGTTTAAATCCAATTTTACCTTTAGGTGAGTTTTTAGTAAAGAATATGAAAGGAATCTTTTGTCGTTTTTCCGTACGAGGTACTTTTTGACTTTTCCGACAAAAGTACGAACAATGTTTTTTTTAACTTATACGGCATGAATGGATTTTTAAAACATTACTTCAAAGAAGCTTCCTTTACAAGTTTTCAAGTTTATTTTTAATCAACTTCTTTTATTTTAAAGTTGTATGACATGTTATGAAAGGAAAAATGTTTTTGAAGAAGAAAGGATATTTTCCTCAAGAATTCAATTCAAGTGTTTTATCAAAATTATTTTCCATCTAAGATAATAAAGGGTTCTGTTTCTATCCATATTTTTTCATTGGTTTGACTATGTTGTGATGGAATTATGTTTATGAATTCCTTTATCATATATGAATTGATTTATGATGTCATGATGTTTCAAGAATCCCATTTTTGTTATATGTGTTATGCGATGATGTATGTTTTATGATTATGTGGCACACATAAGAAAGGATTCATTATAAGATGGGTGGGACCTATATCTCCCTCCAATGCATTGGGTAAAGATTTTATATCTCATGAGATAGACATGGCTGGAACGGAAGGTTATTTCGGTTCAGTGATACAGGACTGAAACGAGGAGTGAACTCGGTTCAGAAAGGGACTTTGTCCACTAAGATAGTCTTGGCAATGAGTCATGACTAACAAGAAATGATTTTCCATGATTATGTGTGCATGCCACAAAGTTTCAAGTTTTATGTTATGGGGATCTCATTTTCACTTCTATGATTTATTCCATGTTAAGATATTATGATCTCTTTTGCGGGTTTTGATTTTCAAAAAGATATGATATGATTTTTATTTCCTTTATTTGCCCTTGCTGAGCATTTGAGCTCACCCTTTTATGTTTTCTTTTCCCCAGGTCAGGAAGATGGATATTAAGTAGAATATGCTAAAAGGGACCCTAGATATGATGAAATAAATGGGAGACACTGTAGAAGATTTATGAACCAGTTCTTTATGTTTCCCAGTTTCTAAAGACACTATACCTATACGGTCCTTTGTGGTTTTTTCATATGATGTAATAAGTGTGCTTCAATTTTGAAGTATTAACAATGTATGTAAAGTATGGGTCGTTATACCCCCCGCACCCAGGACAGCCTCCCCGCACTATGGACAG
Source organism: Viscum album (assembly GCA_963277665.1). Lineage (NCBI taxonomy): Eukaryota > Viridiplantae > Streptophyta > Magnoliopsida > Santalales > Viscaceae > Viscum > Viscum album. The sequence goes on from OY728129.1 coordinate 1,586,020,829, forward strand.
CTGTCCCCGCACTCCAGACAACCCTCCCTGCACCCCAGACGTGCCACCCCTCACCCCGGACAGCCCCCCTTCACCCCTGACAGCCCTCCCCGCACTCTGGACAGACCTCCCCACACCGCGGACAGCCCTCCCGCACCCCAGACGGTCGTCCCCGCACTCTAGACAGGCCTCCCCGCACCCTAGACAACCCCCTAGCACCCCGGACAGCCTCCCCACACCCCGAACAGCCCTCCACGCACCCCGGGCAGCCCTCCCCGCACCCCAGATAGGCCCCCCGCACCTAGGACAGCCTTCCCTCACACCGGACAACCCTCCCCGCACCCTGGACAACCCTCCCAGCACCCCAGACAGTCCCCCCGTACCCCGGACAGCCCTCCCCTGCCCGATTATGTCATTTTCAGCAGCTCGGTGCGCGCTAAAATGACGCGTTGGGGGGTCAAAACCACCCGAACGACCTCGTATTTCCATGAAACCGTACGACAAAATCTGTTGTGTAATTTTTGAAATGGTCATGCCAACTTCACGTCAATCGGAGGTGTCGTTTGACGGCGGTGACTGGAAACGCGTTTCTGGTGTCATAAAACACCAAAAACGGGGTGAGACGGTCGAATTTGGTGAAAAGGTGTTCTAAATGACCTGAAACCACATGAAAACATTATGAATATTATTCGTGACGTGTAGGAGGAGACGGCGTGCCCCTCGGACATGCAGTGCGCGCGGTACGACCGATTGTGTCGTTTTCAGCAGCTCGGCGCCTACAAAAATGGCGCGTTGGGGGGTAAAAACCACCCGAACGACCTCAGAATGCCATGAAACCGTACAAAACCAGCCTTTGTGTGATTTCTGAAATGATCGTGCTGACGACACATTAATCGAAGGTTTCTTTTGACGGCGGTGACCGGAAACGTGTTTCTGGTGTCATAAAACACCAAAAACGGCGTGAGACGGTCGAATTCAGAGAAAACGTGCTCCGAATGACCTCAAACCACACAAAAACATTAGTAATATTATTCTTTATGTGTAGGAGGAGACGGCGTGCCCATCGGACGTGCGGTGCACGCGGTATGGCCGATTGTGTTGTTTGTAGCAGCTCGGCGCGCGCTAAAATGGCGTGTTGGGGGGTCAAAACCACCCGAACGGCCTCAAAATGCCATGAAACCGTGCGACAACATCCGTTGTGTGATTTGTGAAATGGTCGTGCCGATGGAACGTTAATCTGAGGTGTCGTTTGACAGTGGTGACTGGAAACGCGTTTCTGGTGTCATAAAACACCAAAAACGGTGTGAGACGATCGAATTTAGAGAAAATGTGCTCTGAATGACCTGAAACCACATGAAAAAATTAGGAATATTATTCTTGATGTGTTGGAGGAGATGGAGTGCCCATCGGACGTGCGGTGCGTGCGGTACGGCCGATTGTGTCGTTTTTAGCAGCTCGACGCGTGCTAAAATGGCGCGTTGGGGGGTCAAAGCCACCCGAATGACCTCGGAATGCCATGAAACCGTATGACAACATCCGTTGTGTGATTTTTAGAATGGTCGTGCTGAAGTCATGTCAATCAGAGGTTTTGTTTGACAGCGGTGACCAGAAATGCATTTCCAGTGTCATAAAACACCAAAAACGGCGTGAGACGGTCAAATTCGGAGAAAACGTGTTCTGAATGACCTGAAACAACACAAAAACATTAGTAATATTATTCGTGACGTGTAGGAGGAGAAGGCGCACCCATCGGATGAGTGGTGCGCGTGGTACGACCGATTGTATCATTTTCAGCACCTCGGCGCGCGCTAAAATGGCGCGTTGGGGGGTCAAAACCACCCGAACGACCTCAGAAAGCCATGAAACCGTACAACAATAGCCGTTGTGTGATTTGTGAAATGTTCATGCCAACGGAATGTCAATAGGAGGTGTCGTTTGACGGCGGTGACCGGAAAAACGTTTCTGGTGTCATAAAACACCAAAAAACGGCGTGAGACAGTCAAATTCGGAGAAAACATGCTCCGAATGACCTGAAACCACAAGAAAACATTATGAATATTTTTCGTGACATGTAAGAGGAGGCGGAACTCCCATCAGACATGCGGTTCATGCGGTATGGCCGATTATGTCGTTTTCAGCAGCTCGACCCGCTCTAAAATGGCGCTTTGGGGGGTCAAAACCACAAGAATGACCTCGGAATGCCATGAAACCGTACAAAAACAGCCGTTTTGTGATTTTTGAAATGGTCGTGCTGACGGAACATCAATCAGAGGTGTCGTTTAATGGCGGTGACCAGAAACGCGTTTCTGGTGTCATAAAACACACAAAAAAAAACGGCGTGAGACGGTTGAATTCAGAGCAAACGTGCTCCGAATGACCTGAAACCACACGAAAACATTAGGAATATTATTTTTGAGGTTTAGGAGGAGACAGAACGCCTATCGGATGTGCGGTACGCACGGTATGGCCGATTATGTTGTTTTCAGCACCTCGGCGCGCGGTAAAATGGCGCGTTGGGGGGGGGGGGGGTCAAAACCACCCGAACGATCTCGGAATGCAATGAAACCATACGAAAATAGCCGCTGTGTGATTTTTGAAATGGTCGTGCTAACGGCACGTCAATCAGAGGTGTCGTTTGATGGCGGTGACCGGAAACACGTTTCTGGTGTAAAAAAACACCAAAAACAGTGTCAGACGGTCGAATTTGGAGGAAACGTGCTCCAAATGATCTGAAACCACACGAAAACATTAGGAATATTATTCATGATGTGTAGGAGGAGACAGAACGCCCATCGGACGTGCGGTGCACGCGGTACGACCGATTATGTCGTTTTTAGCAGCTCGGCGCGCGCTAAAATGGCGCATTGGGGGGTCAAAACCACCAGAACATTATTGGAATGCCATGAAACCGCAAGAAATAGCTGATGTGTGATTTGTGAAATGGTCGTGCCGACGATACGTCAATTGGAGGTGTCGTTTGACCGCGGTGACCGGAAACGCGTTTTCGGTGTCACAAAACACCAAAAACGGCGTGAGATGGTCGAATTCGGAGCAAACATGCTCCGAATGACCTGAAACCACACAAAAACATTAGGAATATTATTCGCGACGTGTAGGAGGAGACGGAGTGCCCATCAGACGTGCAGTGCGTGCGGTACGACTGATTATGTCATTTTCAGCAGCTCGACGCGCGCTAAAATGGCATGTTGGGGGGTGAAAACCACCCGAACGACCTCTGAATGCCAGGAAACCGTACGAAAACAGCCGTTGTGTGATTTGTAAAATGTTCATGCCGACGACATGTCATTCGGAGGTGTTGTTTGATGGAGGTGACCGGAAACGCGTTTCCGGTGTCATAAAACACCAAAAACGGCGTGAGATGGTTGAATTTGGAGCAAACGTGCTCCGAATGACCTGAAACCACACGAAAACATTAGGAATGTTATTTGTGACGTGTAGGAGGAGACAACGCGCCCATCGGACGTGTGGTGCGCGTGTTACGACCGATTGTATCGTTTTCAGCAGCTCGGCGCGCGCTAAAATGGCGCGTTGGGGGGTCAAAACCACCCGATCGACCTCGGAATGCCATGAAACCATACGAAAACAGCCGTTGTGTGATTTATGAAATGCGCGTGCCGAAGGAACGTTAATCGGAGGTGTCGTATGACAGCGGTGACCGGAAACGCATTTCTGGTGTCATAAAACTCAAAAAACGGCGTGAGACGGTCGAATTTAGAACAAACATGCTCCGAATGACCTCAAACCACACGAAAACATTATTAATATTATTCGTGACGTGTAGGAGGAGACGACACACCCATCGGATGTGCGGTGCGCACGGTACGGCCATTTGTGTCATATTCAGCAGCTCGGCGCGCACTAAAATGGCGCGTTGGGGTGTCAAAACCACCCGAACGACCTCAGAATGCCATTAAACCGTACGACAACAACCATTTTGTGATTTTTGAAATGGTCGTGCCGACAGAATGTTAATCGGAGGTGTCGTTTGACGGCGGTGACTGTAAACGCGTTTCTGGTGTCAAAAAACACCAAAAACGGCGTGAGACGATCTAATTCAGAGCAAAAGTTCTCCAAATGACCTGAAACCACACGAAAAAATTATGAATATTATTCTTGACGTGTTGGAGGAGACGGCGCGCCCATCGGATGTGTGGTGCGCGCGGTACGGCCGATTGGGTCGTTTTCAGCAGCTCGGCGCACGCTAAAATGGCGCGTTGGGGGGTCAAAACCACCCGAAAGACCTCAGAATGCCATGAAACCGCACGAAAACATTCGTTATGTGATTTGTAAAATGGTAATGCTGACTAAAAGTCAATCAGAGGTGTCGTTTGACAGCGATGACCGGAAACGCGTTTTTGGTGTCATAAAACACCAAAAACGGCGTGAGACAGTCGAATTCGGAGAAAACGTGTTCTGAATGACCTGAAACCACACGAAAACCTTAGGAATATTATTTGTGACGTGTAGGAGGAGACGACGCACCCATTAGACGAGCGGTGCACGCGGTATGACCGATTGTGTCGTTTTCAGCATCTCGGCGCTCGCTAAAATGGCGGGTTGGGGGGTCAAAACCACCCGAATGACCTTAGAATGCCATGAAACCGTACGACAATAGCCGTTGTGTGATTTTTGAAATGGCCATGCCAACAAAACGTCAATCAGAAGGTCTCATTCGGAGAAAACATGCTCCAAATGACCTGAAACCACAAGAAAAAATTAGGAATATTATTCTTGACATGTATGATGAGGCGGAACGCCCCTCGGATGTGCGGTGCGTGCAGTACAGTCGATTATGTCGTTTTCACCAGCTCGACGCGCTCTAAAATGGCGCGTTGGGGGGTCAAAACCACCCGAATGACCTCAGAATGCCATGAAACCGTACAAAAATAGCCGTTGTGTGATTTGTAAAATGGTCGTGCCGACGGAACATCGATTGGAGGTGTCGTTTAATGGCGGTGACCGGAAACACGTTTCTGGTGTCATAAAACGCAAAAAATGGCATGCGACGGTTGAATTCAGAGGAAACGTGCTCCGAATTACCTGAAACCACACGAAAATATTAGGAATATTATTCGTGAGATGTAGGAGGAGGCGGAATGCCTATAGGACGTGCGGTACGCACGGTACGGCCGATTGTGTCATTTTCAGCACCTCTACGCGCGCTAAAATGGCACGTTGGGGGGTCAAAACCACCCAAATGACTTCGGAATGCAATGAAACCATACGACAACAGCCGATGTGTGATTTTTGAAATGGTTATGCTGACGGCATGTCAATCGGAGGTGTCATTTTACAGCGGTGACCGGAAACGCGTTTCTAGTGTCAAAAAACACCAAAAACGGCGTGACACGGTCGAATTCGGAGGAAACGTGATCCGAATGACCTGAAACCACACGAAAATATTTTTAATATTATTAATGACGTGTAGGAGGAGACGGAACACCCATTGGACGTGTGGTGCGCGCGGTACGGCCGGTTATGTCGTTTTCAGCAGCTTAGCGCGCGCTAAAATGGCGCGTTGGGGGGGTCAAAACCACCCAAACATTCTTGGAATGCCATGAAACCGCAAGAAAACAGCCGTTGTGTGATTTTTGAAATGCTCGTGCCGACGATACGTCAATTGGAAGTGTCGTTTGATCACGGTGACCGGAAACGCGTTTCCAGTGTCATAAAACACCAAAAACGGCATGAGATGGTCGAATTCGGAAAAAACATGCTCCGAATTACCTGAAACTACACAAAAACATTAGGAATATTATTCGTGAGATGTAGGAGGAGATGGAGTGCCCATCAGTCGTGCGGTGCGCGCGGTACGACCGATTGTGTCATTTTCAACAGCTCGACGCGCACTAAAATGGCGCGTTGGGGGGTCAAAACCACCCGAACGACCTCGGAATGCCATGAAACCGTACGAAAACAGCTGTTGTGTAATTTTTAAAATGTTCATGCCAACATCATGTCAATCAGAGGTGTCGTTTGATGGAGGTGACCGGAAATGCATTTCTGGTGTCAAAAAACAGAAAAAAAAAACGGCATGAGACGGTCGAATTCGGAGAAAACGTGCTCCGAATGACCTGAAACCACATGAAAACATTAGGAATATTATTCGTGACGTGTAGGAGGAGACAACGCGCCCATCGGAGGTGCGGTGTCTGCGGTACGGCCGATTGTGTCATTTTCAGCAGCTCAGCGTGCGCTAAAATGGCGCGTTGGTGGGTCAAAACCACCCCAACAACCTTAGAATGCCATGAAATCGTACGAAAACAGCCTTTTTGTGATTTTTGAAATGGTCGTGCCGACGGAATGTCAATCGGAGGTGTCGTTTGATGGTGGTGACTGAAAACGCGTTTCAGGTGTCATAAAACTCCAAAAACGGCGCGAGACGGTTGAATTCGGAGCAAACGTGCTCCGAATGACCTGAAACCACACGTAAAAAATTAGGAATATAATTAATGATGTGTTGGAGGAGACGGCGCACCCATCGGATGTGTGGTGCTTGCGGTACGAATGATTGTGTCGTTTTCAGCAGCTCGACGCGCGCTAAAATGGCGCGTTGGGGGGTCAAAACCACCCGAACGACCTCAGAATGCCATGAAATCGTACGACAATAGCCATTGTGTGATTTTTAAAATGGTCGTGCTCACGGAACATCAATCGAAGGTGTCTTTTGACGGCAGTGACCAGAAACGTGTTTTCGGTGTCATAAAATACCAAAAACGGCGTGAGATGGTCGAATTTGGAGAAAACGTGCTCCGAAAACATTAGGAATATTATTCCTGTGGTTTAGGAGGAGACGGCGCGCCCATCAGATATGTGGTGCACGCGGTACAGCTAATTGTGTCGTTTTCAGCAGCTCGACGCGCGCTAAAAAGGCGCGTTGGGGGGTCAAAACCACCAGAAAGACCTCGGAATTCCATGAAACCGTACAAAAAAATCCGTTGTGTGATTTTTGAAATGGTCGTGCCGACAGCACGTCAATCGGAGGTTTCGTTTGACGTCGGTGACTGAAAACCCGTTTCCGGTGTCATAAAACACCAAAAAACGGCGTGAGACGGTCGAATTCAGAGGACACGTGATCCGAATGACCTGAAACCACGCGAAAACATTAGGAATTTTATTCGTGATGTGTAGAAGGAGATGGAATGCCCATCGGACATGTGGTGCACGCGGTACGACCGATTGTGTTGTTTTCAGCAGCTCGGCATGCGCTAAAATGGCGCGTTGGGGGGACAAAACCACCCGAACGACCTCGGAATGCCATGAAACCGTACGACAACAGCCGTTGTGTGATTTTTAAAATGATCGTGATGACGACACGTCAATCAGAGGTGTCGTTTGACGGCGGTGACCGGAAACGCGTTTCTGGTGTCATAAAACACCAAAAAACGGCATGAGACGGTCAAATTCATAGAAAACGTTCTCCGAATGACCTGAAACCACACAAAAAGATTAGGAATATTATTCGTGATGTGTAGGAGGAGACAGAACGCCTATCGGACGTGCGGTGCGCGCGGTACGGCAGATTGTGTCGTTTTTAGCAGCTCGACGCGCGCTAAAATGGCTTGTTGGGGTGTCAAAACCACCCAAACGACCTCGAAATGTCATAAAACCATACAAAAACAGCCGTTGTGTGATTTTTGAAATGGTTGTGCTGACGGCACGTCAATCGGAGGTGTCGTTTGACGGCGGTGACCGGAAATGCGTTTCCGGTGTCATAAAACACCAAAAAACGGTGTGAGATGGTCGAATTCGGAGAAAACGTGCTCCGAATGACCTAAAACCACATAAAAACATTCGGAATATTATTCGTGACGTGTAGGAGGAGATGTAATGCCAATCGGACGTGCGATGTGCACGGTACGGCCAATTGTGTCATTTTCAGCAGCTCGACGCGCGCTAAAATGGCGCATTGAGGGGTCAAAACCACCCGAACGACCACGAAATGCCATGAAACTATACGAAAATAGCCGTTGTGTGATTTGTGAAATGTTCACGCTGAAGGCACATCAAGCAGAGGTGTTGTTTGACCGCGATGACCAGAAACGCATTTCTGGTGTCATAAAACACCAACAATGGCGTGAGACTGTAGAATTCCGAGCAAACGTGCTCAGAATGTCCTGAAATTATAGCATTTCTTAAATTGGGGTTTTTAAATTATTATATCACCATGATTTTATATCAGATTTAATTTTATTATATGTATATAATTACTGAATAATTATGTCCAATTTACGTTTGTTTTGTTTTTTTTTGTCTTATTGTAGGTTTATTGAAGTAGAAGATTGAAATGGATAGACCTGCTCGGATCGTTGAAGCACATTTATCATTTATTGTTTATGAAGATCTTGATGTTTATGTTTTTTGAAATTGTTTTCCATTTTTTATGATTTTTACCTTGTTTTATCTCTGATTTTGCACCGTGAAAAAAAAAACACAATTCGTACATTTCATTAAAAAAATGAAAAATATTTTATTTAATATTATATATATATTTCTTTAATATAAATATATATATTTTAAAATATTTAAAACATATTATATATATATATAATATTTTATTTAATATTATATATATAAATATTTTCTGTAATATATATATATATATTATTTAATAAATATATATATATATATATTTCTTTCAGTAGGAATTTTTTTTTAAAAAACATTTCCCAGGGTAGCGACCACCAAGAGGTCGCTTAAGGTTGGAATTTCAGCCACCTATAGCGACCGCCATTGGCTGTCACTATTGCCCTACAACGATGAAGCTAAAGCGACCGCCAATGGTGATCGCTGGGCAGTCTCTATAGGCCTATAGCGACCGCCATTGGCGGTCGCTAATGCCCGATTTTTTAGTAGTGTGCAGATCCTGAATAAGATGACCTGATTATCCACATGTCACACCAGAGGGTCATTTCTCTCATCACTCTAGATGATGATGACAACCTATAGGTAATCTACTTTATCGTCGTCACCTTCGTGTCAGGACCCCCAAGTTCCCCGAATGTAGTGATTGAAGTGAATCCTGACTGGAGAACCTCATTTGTTGAGTACATCCAAAATGGTGATCTCACGACAGATCGGGCCGAGCATGTGAAAATCTGACACCACATGTTATAGTTTACCATCTAGGACGGTCCTGGTTGTGAGCATATCCTCTATAAGAGCGGGTTTGAGGGGGTTCTCCTCCATTGAATTCAAGGAGTCGATATTTCCCAAGTCATGCAAGAGGTTCATGCCGGTTCCTATGGGGCTAATTAGACCAGGCTGAAACTATCTCACCATATCCAGAGACTGGGGTACTTTTGGCCCTCTATGATCCATGAATGCATTGAGTTCTCCAAAAGGTGTCATGCATGCCAAATTCATGCTAACATTATGCATCAGCCTCCAGATCCTCTCCACACCACCAAGTACTCTTGGCCATTTTCATTATAGGGACTCAATGTCGTGGGACCATTTCCACCGGCGATGACTCGCTGGTGAAGGTTCATCCTGACCGCTACGGTTTTCTTCCCCAAATGGGTAGAGGCAGTTCCACTCAAGGAGGTCATGGCCCATCCCATCATTGATTTTGTGATCTCCAACAGCATCAACCGATTTTAATTCCCTCACGTTGTCCTCACAGATAACAGCACAAACTTTCGGGCAGCTGAGCTGAGGAAACTGTATGCTAAGTACAACATCCGTTCTAACCATACCTCCCGTTATCTGGAACAAGAAAATGGAAAGATCAAGGCGTTCAACAAAACCCTCTCTAACATTATGTAGAAAATGGTTGGTTAGAGAATGAAGAGTTGGAAAAAAAGCTCCCCAATGACCTCTGGGCCTATCGAACGACGACCAGTAATTCCACACAGGTGAACCCATATTCCATAGTGTATAGAATAATGGCCATCCTACTCATAAAGATTCAGTTTTCCTCGTTGAGTACAATTGACTATGATCATTAAGGGCCAGATAAAGTAGATGAAATCCATCTGGATGAGTTAGAATCCCTTGATGAGAATAGGTTTCATGCCCTACACAATTTGGGAAGGCATCAAAACAAGATAGATAGAGATTTCAATAAGAAAGTTCGCCTTCGCTTCTTCCTTCAAGGAGACTTGTTGTTTCCCTAAGAACACCGATGATACCGAGAAGGAAACCACCCAATTTAGAGCCCAAAATATAGGGACCTTACATCATTCACAACATTTACTCAAATAGATCATACTCCCTGGTTACCATGGATGGTGAGAGTATACCTCCTCCCACCAATGCCAAGTTCCTCAAGTAATACGTTTCCTGAGTCACATAGACATGCATGACCATAAATTGTACGGTCCTACATGACCACAAACTGCATTATGGTCCTAAATGACCTTAAACTATAGGGTTTTATATGAAATTAAACAGTCCAGTCCTACATGACCTTAAACTGTAAAATTTCCCGCAGGACGTTAAACTGTATGTCATCCCGCATGACGTTAAACTGTATGTCATCCTGCATGAGGCTAAAATATTTGTCATTTTGCATGATGTTAAACTATATGTTTTCCCACATCACTCTAAAATGTATGTCGTCCTACATGGCATTAAACTGTGTGTCACCCTGTGAGACTTTAAACCACAAGAACTACATACGGCTTAATTCCCATCCTCATGGGATATGTAGGAATGCTCAAACACCTCATCTTGAGTCCAGCCCAAGTGTCCTCTTTGACTATCCCTCTGGGTATAGTTCTCTTAGAGGATCCCACATGGTGTCATATAGGCTTCTTTGGCCCTACCCATGTCTGGAATGCGATGATTTCACCATGTTCCCTCCCTCATTCTCCTCTCCTCCCACGTCCTCACTACAGGTTGTTAAACTTTATTCATTTCAGAACTGTGTTTGGCTTGATTCCCATCCTTATGGGATATGTAGGAACACCCATAAAGTTTGTCCATAGGTCCAACCCCAATCTTCTAGACCACCCATTGGGTCGAAACACATGGTGTAGTACATGATTTTTCCTTCATCCACATCGAGTCCATCATGATCGTACCATGTATCCCTCCTCCCTGAAGATCCCCACCTATTCTAATGTATAGATTGACATTAAGTTGCACAGGCACACTTATACTCCACACACTCTATCATATAGGTTTTCATTATCTTTCACATCTGAAGGGACCCCATAATTTCCTTGATTCTCGGCCCAAGGGCTCTCCTGCAATTACGGGACAATGTCCTTGAGGGTTTCGAATAATAAATTGATACAAGTCCCGCTTTGTGAATATGGTCTACGGTCGATGATCATTTATTATTCCCATTTCAGGTTACCATGGTGTGGATGTTGTGTTTCAAATTTGTTCAACAGCTATCCTTTCTCATTTTTATCACCCCCATATATCCGAAAAATGGAGTGTAGTGGCTCATTCTACCACTCTGTCTCTTCAAGCTTCGGCCTGCCTCGGGCAGGAGTGTGATTCCAACTTTCATACCCTTATGTGTTGCGAAGAGCCTAGTCCAACTCCTTGTTTCCCACACCGAGCATTGCTTATGTGGGTTTAGGATCTGAGGTAAGGAAATACCAACATGAGAGGTAATTCGGCTACAATTCACCCGGACGCCCAGCCTCAGGTCCCTCGACCCTTTCGGCCACCTGGACCGAGTTCTCATTTAGGATTGTGTGGTGTGGTATAGACTCACTTCCTTATTCACATCAGGATATTATTCCACACCGCAATACCCCCTTTGAGACATCCCTCAGTTTATCATCCATTATGCAAGAACATGCCCCACCATGCTTCGTGAGCCCCATCATTTGGGTTTCCATCATCTTCTATATCCAAAAGGGCCCTCGAATGGAATGGATTTTTGGCCCAATGTCTCTCATATCATTACAGGATAATGCCATCGAGGATTGCGAGTGAAAAATTGATGCAACTCCCATGTTGCGAATATGGTCAATGATTGATGATCAATTGTTTTCCCCATCCTCCGGTCACATAGATACCGGTACTGTGTTGTGAACATGGTCAATAACTATCCTCTATCATCATTGTTGTTTTGTAGTTTTCCACAGGCATAATGATTTACCCTCTTTACTCACCTATCCCACACATATGACATTAAACTAGGTATCTACGATCCGAGCCCTATTACCTTAAACTAAGAGAACCATCGTCCTTGCTGTATGATGATAAACTGCACAACATCATAATCAGAACTACATATGTCTTAATTCTTATCCTTATGAGATATATAAAAACACCCGAACGTCTAGTCTTTGGGTCAACCCCATCTCTTTGAAACCTCCCTATCATCTTGGACCCTTGGCTTGCGTTCTTCCATGAGAGGGGTATATGGTGTGGTATAGGATTATTTCCCCATTCACTTCAGGTTTATAACAACCACGCCAAATACCTCTCTCTCTTGAGCGTCCTTCACTCCCTTTCCCTATAGTCATCTTTTCGAGTCAACTACTCTTATGTAGGGTCCCTTGGCCCTCTTCAGTGATTCACCAATGTGCCCAAGAGTACTCTGGTTCCGATCCTGGAGTGTCGGATTCTACCTCGACATGCTTTCAACCATTTTTTTCAGGCTTTGTGTTCCCCATAATTTGGGATTTCATTATATTTCACATCTAAAGGGACCCCCAAATGGCATGGATTCTCATCCCAAGTGCTCTCCTACCATTACAGGCCAATGTCCTTGAGGGTTTCGAACTGAAAATTTATACAAGCCCTGCATTGTGAATACAATCAGCGGTTGATGCTCATTTGTTGTTCCCATATCAGGTCACACGATATAGATGTTGTGTTTCGAACATGGTCAACAATCATCCTCCATCGTCATTCCAACCCCATAAACCCTTAAATTTCAGTTACATGATTCACATCATTTCCACCCCACCATGTCCAAGTGGAATTTTGACACTCTTGGTACTATCCCTTAGTGCGCATTTGCACATTGGGAGGACAAAACCGTGGTGAGGCATCGTTCAGGGCTCCACAACGACTTCCTCTTTATGTGTATACCATAGGTTGCAAAGACCTCTTCTACCTTTGTTTCCCGCACCGAGTTTGACTCACGTGGTATTAGGGATTGGATCGAGGTCTACACCTACTTGTAAGTGTTCCACTTCTCCATGGTCTGATCCCTAAGACCTTAAACTAAGATCTATTTATACATCCCATCTTTATAACTACCCATGGATTGATTCCCATCCTCATGGGATACGTAGGAATGCCCATACATCTCGCCTTTGGGTCCAGATTGAGTTCCACTAATTTATCTATTCTATTCTTCCTTTTAGGACCTGAATCTTATAGGTTATTGTTGGGTGGAATGTGTGGGATTATGCCTTTATTCATGTCAGGTTTATAATAGTCTCACCATGTACTCCCCATCAAGGAGCTAGTCCCTTCTACCTCCTATCTCACATGACATTAAACTATATGATGTCCTGCATGACATTAAACTGTATGTTGTCCTGCATGACGTTAAACTAAACTTTCTAGAACTACATATGGCTTGATTCCCATCCTCATGGGATACTTAGGAATTCTCGTACATCTCATCTTTGGGTCCAGCTCAACTGAGAGCTGGTCTCTCCTTCCCCATATTCTCTAACCTTTTTTGGCCCCACATCTTGATGTTTCTTTCTTGGAATCACGCACGATGTGATGTGGGCCTCATCCCCATTCATGTCGGGTAATCTTTATCACGCCATACACATTCCTTATTGAACCTCATATCTCATGTATATGTTTGAGCCATATGACTCTAAACTATGCTTCCTAGTCCCACATGAATTTAAACTGTTATATCTATATTGCACGACATTAAAGTGCATGGTTGGTCCCATCACATGAACCTAAACTATGACATCATCTTCCTGGCCGCACGATGAAAAACGACACTACATCATGGTATACTCACTCGAGGGTACATCATGTTTGGTATCAGTCACCCACCATACCATTTGTCAATGCCTGCATATGGATTGATTCTTGTGGTGATCCATGGACTTTCTATCCTAGTTCTATTACTTCACAAAAAAACACATTCATCCTAAAGTACAAACAACATCTATCAAATGCCACTTGTTTTGGTGAAAGTGATAGACCTGCATGACCTTATTATCTCTAGCACCAGTATCCCACTATTCCACCCTTAGAACTACATATGGATTGATTCCCATCCTCATGGGGTTCGTAGGAATTCCTGGGCACTTTCCCTCAGGCCCATCATAACTTCCACTTTCGGTCCCCTGACCTAGAAGTTTATCGGGGAGCACATTGTGGTGATATAGACTCCTACAGTCCTCACTCACGTCAGGTTGAGTAATTATTTCACCACATGTCTCCCTTATTCAGTTCCACCATGTTCTGAGCTCTATGACCCTAAAATAACACCATTACACATCCTTTCCTCCAGACGTTAAACTGCACGATATCATCCAGAACTGTGTATGGATTGATTCCCATCCTCATGGGATACATAGGAATTCCCATACACTCTATCTGCGGGTCCAACCCCGGGAATCTTAAATCATGGTTCCCCTTATTCCTACCTTTTGGACCAAAATCTTTTGGGAACATGTGGTGTAGTGAGTACCTATTCAATTATCATTCAATAAGGGTTTTGAAATAGATGCACCATGTGCCTCCATTTTCATTTCTCAACCAAGTCCAAGTTCTGTAACCGTAAACTATGATTTCCATATGGGAACTGTGCGTTGGTTTCGGCTACTTCGCCACCCTTTGCATTGTGTGTTAAATCAAGACCCCTCTTAATGTCCCATCCTATGACCATTATGTTGGAATTATGTGACCCTAGGACCCTTTTCCTTGATAAGGGACTCGACTCCATCTATATGATACATCTTATTCTCGTACTCAGAAGCATTGTGTAAAAGAGCCTGATGTAAGGAATTTTCGCAGGGACATTCCCTAATTCAATGTCCAAGCTTTGTGAGCCCGTTATTTGGATCCTCATCCTCTTCCACATCTAAAGGGACCCCCTTTACAACCTGGTCTCATGACACATTGGATTACCTACCATCTTGGGCCAATGTCCCTGAGAACCTCAGACGACATTTATGACAGGTCCCATGTTTCGAACATGATCAGCTATCGACCCTCATTTGTCTGTCCCCATTCAAGGATAACACGGAGCAAATACTATGTTTCGAACATAGTCAAAATTTATCCCCTATCATCACGCCTCTGTCATTATGGTCCATATCTCGAGCATCATGATTCACATCCTTCCACACCCTTATGTTCAAGTGGAATTACATCACACTCAACTTTACCCCTTCACACATCTAGGTGCATCCATTAGGAAGGTCAGCATTATTGGATTCCATTCACCTAGAGTCCCATCACCCCTAACATGTGACTTGTTGTGCTAGGAAAGTCCCATCACTACTTGTTTCCCACATCGAGCATGACTCACATGGGCTTAGTAGTTTTGGTAGGACGTGTAATAGCACAACCATGAAACACGTGCCTTTCATCGCCCCACATGATGTTAAACTATGCTCTCTAGAACTATGTGTGGATTGAGACTCATCCTCATGTGATACGTAGTGATGCCCAGGTGTTTCACCTTGGGACCAACCCTAGTATCATTACCCTTCTACCCACTGGGCCCAATCTTGGTCCAGACAGTATGAACTTTAAACTTTGTACATCATCCTAACCGTATGATGTTTAAACGATTCGCCTATCATCAGAATTTGTATGACATAAAACTATAGATCATTCTAGGTCCTTACTAGAGAGGTCCTGCTCAAAAGTATGTTTGATCTCTGATCAGATAGATACGAACACCTAATGTGTTTCCACCACAGTGGCGTGATTTCAAGAGTTTTCGAATCCATTCGAAAAACCCTTCACTCCACACTCCATGCTTTTCATTACCTTTATTCAGACCCTCATCCTCTTTCACATCTAATGGAAACCCCTAATAGTATGGATACTTGGCCTATGGATCTCCCACTATCCTAGGCCAACGTTCTAGAAGACTAATGGATGACATTTCGGGTCAGGCCCAGTGTTTCGAATATGGTCAATGGCCAACCCTCATTTGTGATCTCCATTTCAGGCTAACGCAATAAGGATACAATATTTCGAACATGGTTAGTGGTTATCTTTCATTTTCATGCCACCCCACAGTGTTCCAAATCCGAGGTATCGTGACTCACACATTCCACTCCCTTATGTTTGGGTTTATTTCAAACACCCTTAGCATTACCCCACTCATGCACTAGAGCACATTGGGAATACGACACATCAATTGTTCTGAGGTCCTAATACTCTAGTCAGGCCTTTCCCCTTCTTCCCAGAAATCTGCATTGGTTATCCAAAACATGGATGCCCGGATCTTGGGTTGCACTCTTATATTTGGATGGAATGGTAAGGTGGTCATCCCCTGTTTCTCACATCCGGACTGACCCACATGAGATTAGGGACAAGTTATTGGATGTTCCATGAATGTAACAGAAATAAAATAGAACAAATTTGAATAATATAACTGATGAATGCATCTAGCATGAATAGTGAAAAACATGAAGGTGTGTTCAAAAGTTACATGCATCACAGTACCCTAGAATTGAACCCTCCCTTGGATGGGTTTACCTCATCAAAAGAGTATTGTAGCTCCTCCACCCTATGGCCTATGGTGTCTAAGATTTTCTTTCACCTGTTCAATCCCCACTCCTCCTCGGCAATGATGGGGTGCATTTCTTCAGCTGCAATCTGGGCCCACTCCTCATTGGTTTGGATAATGGTCATATCCTCGTAGGCTTTCCTCATGCGCTCTTTGGCCTCCACCAGATATACCTTTATCCATGATACAATCTATAACTTGCGTTGAGGAAAGAAGAATGTTCATCTGCCTAGATGTGCACCCGCTAAATATTGTTTTCAGCCTCCTGGAGCCTGTTGCTGTTCACCACTTTTCTTTACTGCCAACCCACAACAAGGTCGCGATCATATTCCCAGATCTTCTCATCCATGAGATCTCAGACGAGCATGTGGGGACGCTAGGCATCCACCCCCAGCACACAATTCATGCAGTCGCTAATGAAGTCTCTCCATCTAGTATATCAATTGTGTTTGATGGGTGTCATCAATGAAGCACTTGATCATATTCCACGACCAGCAGTAGACTATTTTTCTATCCTCTTTATCAGATTTCATCTTGTCCCGGTTTTTGGGGTTGGTGGGATCATACGTAGGGAATTCCCCCATGAACTCATCATCAGGGTCCGAATCGAGTTTCAGATCAGGTATGTCAAGACCTTTTCTATCCGATTGATCTTCATCATTGGATCCCGCCTTAATAATTTCAGGCCCTTCCCTACTAATGGTCCCACCAGTGATCAGGAGCGCCGCCTCTTGGTCAGTTTGGATATCTGCCTCGATGAACACCGGTATTCCCCTTGGAATGGCACCACCAAGAGTACCAACCAACCTCACCAAGGAAAACAAGGCTATTTGAAGAACTGTGCATACCAAGAAGTGAACGAATGTTAGGTAACCTGATCGATGGGTGTTAGTCATGAATTTTGTAGAGGAGACTTATAGAGAACTAATTCTCAGTCTCATTCCTTGGTTGTTGCCATCTGGACCCCAAGGAATGGCCTTCTGTATATTGTTGGAAGGTCTAAAAACTCCGGAGGAGCCACCTCGGGTGTCCTGGCCCCGCTGGACGTGGTAATCACTGTCTCCACAGGCATAGATCCTGAATTCACTGCATCTGAATCCACTGAGGTATGCGAATGGGTTATGTGTATGAGGCCCTCCTGGATAGTTTAAATATTAGTGAGGGGTCCCAAGTATCTTGGAAGAAGATCCTAGGAAAGGAACTTGGGGTTTTACCTCGAGGGACTCTGCAAACTCCTCAGGCTCTAGGTCCGAATCACCAACTTCACCCGTCTCCAATGGGCTCCCTCAACTTGCCTCCACTTCCCAGGAGGACTTTCCCGACTCTTCTAGAAAAGGGAAGAACTCCTAAATTTTACAGTTGACAACTCTAGAGGGTTTTTACGATCCAAAAATACCCTCACCTAGTATGTCATTGGAAGCGGGGCACCCCGGGAGTGCACTAAGTCCTCCAACTCGGCCCAGTATTGCTCGACCTCTGCCTGAGATTCTACAAAGTCGACCCTAATGGGGCCAATTCCTAGAAAATCCATCCAGAGATGGTTCAAGTGTTTCCACATCTCGGATAGGCTAAGGAATTTCCTGTTGACATCGCATATGTCCCATGCCTCTGGGAAGTCTGTATGCTCCGACATGTCTATATGGCACAACCACTTTCCTAGAGCCGAGGTGGATATTCTACGGAATCCTCTTGGGGTCCTCCCATCTAGATAACACTGCTCTTCTGGGACCGTCGTGTCTGCAGCCACTACGGGATCCACTACCACTGCCTCCCCCTCAACCGGTGTGGGCCTCAGTGCCATGGAAGCCCTACCACCGTGGTATGTCCATGCCACCTTCCGGCCCTGACCTTGAGGATGGGGAGGCACACCATCACTGGCCTGAACAGTTGGCTGCTTCAACATCTCCCTAGGGTAGGCTGCCTCCCAGCTTTTGGAATACTCCTTCAGCAGTCTGAAGACGAACATGGGTGGAGGTAGCTCGTTCCACATTTTCCCATATTACCTTGTGAACCTGAGCCACATATGCCTCATCATGCATGAATGGTCCTCGTAGTGCACCCCAAAATAGACATGTGGGGTCAGTCACTTCATGCACCGAAATTTCCTTGCAAATCGGTGCAGGGTGTACAGCTCAGGGAGGGGATCATGGTCCGCCCATGCCACCAAGACTCCACCTAGAATGGTTAATAAGTAGAAATGATGATCTTTTGTTACCTAGAAATCATCAGTTAATACACCTGTTGGGAATGGGAATGGGTTAAAGGTGAACTCCGCTACCTTCCAAACCCAGTTTAGTACCAACTGGACAATCAGATTTGCCTGAAATCTCCCTATGGCATTCAGAATGGACGGGTAGAAGATCGATCCTAGAGGGGTGATGGGGTTCAGATATTCATAAACCCACCTAACATGCGCTGCTATCCACCCATATAAGAGGTGGAATGTCCCACATATTGTCTGTGTATTATTCCCCTCACTAATATTCCAAAACATCTTGTACATCTTGGCGAGCATTAGGATCCTGAGGTTGACCCACGCTCCTATATGTAGCATGGACGCCATGATAAACATACCCGGTCGCATTTCCATGTTAGTGTCTATCACCAGCAGGATCCAACCACAGATGATCCCCGCAATGAATACAGCCAACCTGACTACCAGTTTCTGCTTGGTACCGACGCCGAACCCCCACATCATCCAATGCATATCCTCCAAAAGCTATCAGTATGAGTGCTCCTTGCCTTGTTGATCCCCCTTTGGGGAAGTATGACCCCTCGTAGGGAACTTCCTGTTTTCCAGGATGTTTAAGAAATTATTGAACCACCATTTGAAGTGGAAATCCCTCACCATCTGCTCATCCTCTCCCGGTACAAGGTTCATCAACACCATCACCAACATGGATATCTAATCCGGATCCTCACATGAACCCATAACAGGGAGGAAAACATCATACATCTCCCCATGTATCATGACCCTATATATCTAATGCACATCCCATAAACTAATGTCGACCTCTCCATGATGAAAATGGAAGGTAATGGTCCCTGATAACCATCTTCTCAGAAACTCCGACATCAGCTGCTTCAGTTGATAGATGGGGAATTGGGATGCCCAAGCCGCCTCATACAGGCCCACTCTTCTCAGCTCTGCCCCAAATTCCTTGCACAAGGAACCTACCCAGTAGGTCCAGGCCCAGTCATCTGTAAAGTTTCCACCTAGGCGCAGATCCCACTCATCGGACCACCCCTTTCCAAGGTTCCTTCCTTCAAGATGGTGTGGTACAGAGTGGGGGGGGGGGATGTATCCGGCTTCAGTTATTTCCTATAAACATTTTTTTTATTATTTTACTGAAAATAAGTGTTGACATGCGTGAAGTCCTCCCAGGCATGGCCGTCAGCTGCCCGTAACCACTGGTGCTGGCACGACGTGTTCCTAAACTAGTAAGCTGGATCGTACCCACTCACATCAAGGATGAAGACGTCATCCCTCAATCCGAATCCATATAAAGTCATCCTCTGGCAAAGTGGATAGTTCTTTGGTATTTCCAACTGTATCTCCACCAACAAATTATGGTCATAATTGCTCTGTATGAACTCCCTTATACCCGAGCTATCTTCCATCTCCTCCCTCTAGGTAGCATCCCCAATGAACCCTGACAGCCTCTTGGCGATCCATTTAGTTTTCATGATTTGGACGTTTTTTGTTGTGGATCGCGAATCTCTTTCATGGAGCTTATTCATGAAGTTCATTCATGAAGGCAGTTCATAGATCCCTATCCCAGTCTTTAGACACAAGCCGTAGAGTGCACCATCACGAAGACAAAGACTCGCTGTGCACAACGAAGCAGAAGGCCCGGTTCACAGAGAGAAATCATGGAGTACGCAAATCTTTGAGAATCGAGAGCTCTAATGGACAAAACACAAAGATGAGAATGGAAAAAATGGAGTTCATCCTCCCATATTTATAGGCGAGGACCTCTGGCGCTTCAAGGCGCATATCAACCATAGCAAGCTTCACGGTGCGCTAATCCCACATGTCGCCTCTCCGCTTTGTGAGCCTCTTTCACAAGTCATCAGGGAAAATCAGATTTGCAATTGATCAATGAATATAGGCGATTAAACCTCAGAATTCGACCTTCTCTTTCTCCTCATCTCCCAGTCTGAGGGGGGGGGGGGGAATTTGCTGGTGCAGAAATTTGGGAAGAACCAGAACAAATAGAAAGCATTAGTGGCTACCTTGCGAACATGCCCACGGAGCCCCGCAACACCACGAACCGTGCAATGATCCCCCCTTCGCGAAGCCATCATGGAGCAAGGAAAATGAAAGCTCTGCGAACCCATTTGAAATTTGTGAATGTGCAATAGAACAAGGAGACAAGAGGTTCTGTGAACCCATTTCACATTTGTGAATCCACCGTGGATCTAGGAGGTGGGAGGTTTTGTGGTTACGACAAAATTACATATGTCTTCCAGCCCAGCGAGTTTGACATCGTGGTGCCTCTTGCCTATAAATATCGGGATTCCCTCAAGCCCAAAGGATGGATCCTCCAAACATTAACCTTCATAGCTCTCAAATCATGAAGCGATTTCTACTCTGTAAACCATGAGCTCTGTAAGGTACTTTAGAATTGCTAAGTGCCTCTCTCTGGGTTTGAATTCAGCCCCTCTTCAAAGAGGGATGCCCTTCATGGATCCCACGGGCCTCGATGAAGGAAGAGGAACCACAAGGGGACTCAGGTCTTCGTGGAGCACTTATGCTTTGTGAAGTACCCTCCATGCACATGTGACCCACATGCTCAGCAAGAGTCACTATGCTTCATGAAGCACATTACTTCAAAATGCTACGATTCGCAGAGCACCCTTGCTTAGTGAAGCACTACTCCACGAATTCCTTTCCACTTCGCGAAGAACCTTCTATATGCACTTATGACCAACACCTAGGCTAGGCCACTTTACCTCACAAAAAGTACCACTTCCTGAAGCCCCTCCACTACATGGAGCACCAGAGCTTCCCGAGGATTCTACCTTTGAACCCCTTTGCTCTGTAACTCCTTTTCCCAGAGACCCTCCATGTTTTCAATAAGTAATTTCAAGATCTCATGGGTGGTACTTCTTGTTGTGTTGCTTCACCTCATGATTCTTCACATAGGCATGATAAGGGATATTTCTTCTTTTCATAGCCAAAATAACGTGGACACATCAATTGCTCACTTCATCACACCCACTCCCTATGGCATTGTTGATGCCTTCCCTTTTTCAAGGGTGGGTGGGTATCAGTTATGTATGTCATAGGGGGTGAGGATTCAACCCCCATCGTCCGAGATGCAGGACGTTAAACTGCAAAGCACCATCATCCTCAGCACAGGAAGTTAAACTGTGACCCTGAACCATGCATCATACGTGGGGTGCCCCATCTCAGACATTCTCTACGACCAATGGTCTCCATAAGAGTGATATCATTCCTCACATGGAATGGGATCCTCTTTATCGGAACGACGTTTGTCCATGGGGAAAGGCCAACCACCTTGGTTAAACCTCTATCCTTTCTTAGAAGAGGCAGCATCCCTTCTCCTCCTATCTTCATCCTGGACAAAGAACATAGAAGGGGAGATGGGCATCAGATCCCTCCACTCTTCCATTCCAAATCCCTCTCTCTTTGGGCATTGTCACCACTGGGACTCCACCCTGGAGTAAGTCCCAATCTCCATTTCTTTGGGTGGGTAACCATGCGTCAGCCCCTATTTCCTCTTTTGGCTGCTAACCATGCATAAGCCCCTGTTTCTATTTTGGGCTGCTGACTACGTGTCAGCCCCATTCCACTTCCCACATACACACCTTTCACGATGTGATCGTCAGGTCTTTTCTGCCTCTTTTTTCTCACACCGAGCATGACTCACATGAGATTAGAGCATGCACCGACCATGGAATCCTCTATGGGCAGCCTAGAGTGTCAGCCCCAAACACTCCCACTGAACTATGTGGACTTTGATCCTTTCTAAGGAAAGGTACGTAGGAAGCCTCCCTGAGGTGCAAGACCACCATCCATTTGTTCTGACCCCCTTCACATCAGTTCCCACTCCTTCTGAACTATGTAGACTTTGATCCTTGCAAGGAAATGGTATGTAGGAATCCTCCCTGAGGTTCAAGTCCACCATCCATTGGTTCCGACCCCCCTTCACATTGGTTCCCACTTTTTCTGAACTACATGGAATTTTATCTTTTCTAAGGTAAGGTAAGTAAGATGCCTCCCTAAGGATCAAGACCACCATCCATTGGTTCTAACCCCCCTTAATATCGGTTCCCAATCCTTATGAACTACGTGTACTTTGATCCTTGCCAAGGAAAGTTATGTAGGAAGCCTATCTGAGGTTCAAGCCCACCATCAATTGGTCCGGATCCCACTTTACATCAGTTCCCACTCCTTCTGAAGTACGTAGAATTTGATAATTTCTAAGGTAAGGTAAGTATGAAGCCTCCCTGAGGATCAAGCCCACCATCCATTGGTTCAGACCCCCTTCACGTTAGTTCCCACTCCTTCTGAACTACGTGGACTTTGGTCCTTGCCAAGGAAAGGTATGTAAGAATCTTCCATGAGGTTCTTGGCCACCATCCATTGGTTCCAAACCCCCCTCATGATGGTTTCCACTCCTTATGAACTATGTGTACTTTTCTCCTAGCCAAGGCAAGGTATGTAGGAATCCTCCTTGAGGTATAAGCCCACCATCCATTGGTTCTTACCCCACATCACGTCAGTTCACCACTCCTTATGAACTATGTGGACTTTGATTCTTACCAAGGTGAGGTACGTAGGAAGACACCCTGAGGTTCAAGCCCAACACCCATTGGTCCCATCCATTTCATGTCAATTCACCCTAGTCCTGTATGACATTAAACTACTCCACTTTTTCCTCGCATGACACTAAACTATTCCCCATTCTGTAGCAAGCCATTTTCAATCTCATCCAGCGTGAGGCCATTGTCACCACCATCCAGTGGTAATCCTTTGTCAATTCTATCCAGTGGTAAGCCATTGTACTATGAAATCGACGGTAATTAGATGTTTTCCCTTTCATTGGGACCCACATCTCTTGTTGTCCCCAATGGTGTCAGACCAACTCGGGCTACTAAACACACGTAAGCCCTAGTATATCATCGGGTCACTGTCCTTCGCACAAACCCCAATCCTATACCCTATCTTTAACTATGTGGACTTTAATTATCTACCATAGGGATACGTAGGAGGTCTCTTTGAGGCTCAATCCCAACATCACGGTGACCCTTGGGTCGAATCCATTTCATTCTCTATCCACTTTACTTAATCATACATCATCTATCCTAATTCTTACTCAGGCCACCACATCCCAGTGAGATCATTCCAATTCACCTCTTCACTGGTCCTGAAGGTAACCAGGTAACTAACCATGTTTTATCCTCGACATCAATGTTCCCTCCATAGATCGAATCCATATGGTCATCTCTAGTTAATGTTCCGATCAGTCCGATCTGTCTCCTCTAGATGTTAAACTTACGGCATACCCTGTGTTAAACATGGGAAGTTGAGGAAAACCTCAGAGACATGCCTATTTCATATAATTCCCTAAATTCAACCTAAGAAGCCTCAGGATTCCGTGCCCTTGAGAATCCCTATAATAAGGAGAAGAAACCTAGATGTGCAAGTGTTGAAGCATCTAGACATGCCAGCGATGTCCAACGTGACTACTCCCCCGACTGGAGGTTGATGCCCAGATCGGACCCCTTGAAATTTCCCAATATAAGAAGTGTAATTAACCAGTGTCCATGAATATATGACACTAGAAAGATTTTCATGAACAACATCTTAATCTATAAGGGAGACCCAAACAAGGTGACAATTTCTAAGGAATCCATGGAAGGAAGAACTGAAATCCCATCATCCCATTTCAATCAAGGAGAAAACGTCCCGGAATAAGCAACAAATCCAACCCACCATTGGAAAGTGGGGATGTGGGGAAATAGCTAGCACATCATCATCATCCTCAAACAGATGAATGCACGCTCCCCATCAAAAGAGTCAGAAACAATATTAGAAAAATTTTATATTTTATATGATAATCTTGTTCGAGTTGGTTCCCTTGAACCAACTTATTTTTTACTTTATGATAACTTATATTCATAGTTTTGAATATTAATAAATTCCTTATCACATCATGATTGTACTTTTGCGTGACATTGTATGTGATAATGTCCTAAGAGTAACCGTTGCACTAAAAGGTCATAGTAGTTCCCTACTATGATGCTAACCCAAAAGTTCTATGATACTATTCCTAAATATATTTTCTATAGATGGATGATATCATTTTAGGGACAAAAATGATACAGGATATCAGGAATGAAGTCTCAGAGGACTTTGAGGCACCATCCCATGGTGTACCCCCTTGGTGATATTCAGTAGGATATTACGTGAATGAGATCTGACATTAGGAAATCGACATTTATAAGTGTATTTGGATGTTCCTATATGTGGACATGTTAATTGGTCGTTAGACCTAAATATTATTATTAATGCATATTATGAGTCATGCACTTATATGTATTGATGAAAATCATGATGACATATATTCACAGTGAGGTTTTATATGATGGGGGCATCACGAATAATATTGCATTAATGAATAATTAGAGGAAGGATTTATCCCTTTTATTATTAAAAAAAGATAATATCTCATGACCTTTGATGAAATGATATAGCCCAAATTAATTCACATCCATGGTCTTCTATAGGCAATTTCTATTTCTAGAAAGTCAAATAAAGAGATATCGATCATATAGGTTAATAGCACTAGTATGCAACCTATTTGATTAGAGATATATTTAAAAAAGGATTATATTATACGGTAAGAGTTCGTATGAGGTGACATGTCATTATGCATTATCTTCATTATCTATGGGTTCCTTGGTGTTTTTATAGATGCTATCCTTGGACTTTAGGCTACTATACCTAATGCCACTAAAAAAGAGGCCTAGAGGGTCACAAACTAAGTGTCTCTAGTATCTCAGTTAAATAATTTATTCTCTAACAAGTTGAAAAAAAATTATTCACATTCATGGTTTAATAATTATTCATGTATGCCTATTCATATTTATTCCATCAGTAGTTATTTGAGAGAATATATTGTGAGCATAATAATTAATAAATATTGAGGAGTATTGGCAGACTGAGTTTAATGGTCCAGGGAGAAATACTAAAATTGAATATTATTTTATTAAATAATATTTTATTATAACTCATAAGTTATGTGCATGTTGGGAAATAATAATGTTGCTAATATTTTTTTGACATGGGGGGTACCCTAGGATTAACAAAATAATTAAGGAACTTGTGAATGTTATATATTTTTACCCTAGGGATTAAATTTCCAGTTATAATATCCCTTTATTAGCCAAGGGAAAGCTATGCAATGCCTAATTGAGTTATTCAAAATGAATTGAAGAAAAGATATCAAGCCTAGAGAGTTCTTTCTTCTCCAAGAATTCTCTCAAGAACGATAGTGATCCCCCTACAACAGATCAAGGAGAACGCTTTGGAAGAGGTTCTCAAGACGATTGAATTAGGACATCACAAGAGTAAGGATCTTCCTTGATATCACCTTGAGACTCCTTCATCAATGTTCGAATACACATGGAACATGTTTGGATATCCACTAGGGGATATCTACCATTGATTTATATAATTCAACGATGATAGACCTACGTATCTCTTTCCGAGAACATCAGTGAAGAAAGAATCACCGTGGAGGTAATTCTTATTTAATTACATTAATTATAAACAAAATATGTTGATCCTCTCTCTTGGTCACATGTTTATATTTCATTTTCCTATTTCATTGATTCTATTCTATGGATCATGGAATTCATCGTCGCATAGATAACGAGTTGTTCATTAAATATGAAAAAAAGTTAACATTGGGCACCACACTATCTGCACATACTTTTCTCCTGGAACCAACAAGTGGTATCAAAGTGGGCATATTATTATTTATAATTATTTAATTATCATTTGTGAATTTATTGTTTATATATATATTTTTAAAATTCAATTTTAATCATTATTTTTAATATGAATGATGTGATCTATTTGTTACTCAATCATTTATCATAGATCTTATAGATATGATTAATTTTATGATTAAAATTATATCTAAGATCTCATCCAGAGGTGCCTAGGATTCTATCCATGTAACAAAGAAGTAATAATCATGTAATTGGAATTACATGCCATGTAGTTGTGTTCAATGCATCAAGAGTAGTTCAGAAATTACTCAACCTATGTGCATTAATAAAATGCAGTGTAGTTAATTATTACACCACGTGTTGACCAAAAATGACTGGTACACGGTCAGTCTAACTACACACCGTGTGGCCTACAGACACGGCATGTAGTTTCTTTCAGGGCAAGAGAGGGTTGTGTATTTCATACACAGCTTACCCAACCAGTGACCATATAACACAGAGTCAACATAGAGTGTGGCCCACTAGACACGCCATGTACTCCATGATTTTTGATGTATGACTCACACACCGAGTCCCTAGGTATGTAATTTAGATAAATAGTGAATAATGTGCTTGTCGTGAAGATTGGATCTACATGTCTTGTACTTTTACCAGTTATGTATATTTTATATTTTTTTATATTAAGTTACCCCTTAGACTTGTACTTACATGTGGCCATAAATCTGGGACACACATTGTGGTGGCATTTAATATATATATATATATATATGTGTGTGTGTGTGTGTGTGTGTTTTTTTTTTTATTAGCATATGCTAATATTCAAGATATTAACATCACGTATGAGTTTTGTTACATATATTATTTTATGTGCATTATTTATGTCACAAATAATCATGTGTATACAAGTATAACACAGGTTGGGTAGTTTGGGATGGATATTGTCAGGTTACCTCTAAGGAACTAGTTATGAGCATAGTTAAATTTAAATTAATTTATTAATTTGTTTAAAATTATAATTTATGAGAATATCAAGGAAATTATGAAAAGGTTTAAGAAAAAAGATTTATTAATTATAGATAATAATTAATCAATTTGAGAATGATTTATCTTAAATAAAAATGACTAAATAATTGAATTCTAATTTTATTAGATGTGTAATTTTTTCCATTCATGTGGATGATCATGATATAGACTGGACCTTTATATGTGATTATTTTACTTTTAAATTATTATTAAATTAAATTGTTGGCATGTGTGCCATCTCTTGTCACTAATATATAGGTCCTGTGTACCCATTATTTCTTTTATTTAAAACCATTTTTACCCCTCACTTGTATGTGATTAAAAACATGTGTAATGGATGGAGCCCCCAAGCTAGTGGAGTCAATTCAAGTTAAGAGCCGAGGTGAAAAATATCCAAGGAGATACAAATGTTTATAGGTGGAAATCTATAAACACAAACCTTAAATGGTTCAAGGAGTTCTCCCCTAGTCCAGTTGTTAGTTTATCAACCTCTTGATAAACTAACCATTAGAACAAGATCATGATCATACCCTTTATTTTAATTCTCTCAGTTTCATGTTTATTTCATTGTGGATTCTTTTTTGCAATCACATAAATAATGAATTAAAAATAATGCAAATATGGAACTAAAATAATCTGGACTATGCGTAAATATTTTCTTAAGACATGGTTAATCAACTAAATAAACCCACTTAATATTAATAAGAATGTGAAAACATAATAATCATCAATTTATGCCTAAAAGATAAAATCACTGAATAAAATATTAATTCGGTATAGCCTTCCATTACACTGTTTATAATTGAATCATAGTTCAATGTTCTTGACCAACCCAAGTTGGGGTGGTTTCAATTATTAGGGAATTCTAATTTGAGGTTTTGGGTTGAGTCATCTTGGTTGAGATTAAGGGTTGACTACCAAAGAAGGAATTAGTGTAACTAAGTGTCAAAGGTTGAGGAAATATAATTTAATGATTTCAGGAATGGAGAGTCCACTCAATAGATCAAGGAACTACGAGTTAACACAGTTAGAATTTGGAATTCCTACCTAAAACCATCCAAGATGCTTGACCATCCAAAGTTGGGGTAATGAGAATGGAATACAGATCCTGGCCACTAGAATATCCAATCAACAAGATATTCTAAAGCCAATGGTGAGGGATATTCAGTTTCAATAAAATAGTGGGAGACTAATAAATATAATATTTATTTATTTGTCTAAATTTATTAGATAAGTTACTGAATCTTGGATTATCATTTTTTTAGAAAAAAAATTTATAAATGATGTCAAACATATATCTACGATCCATACTCGAGAAGGAAAACCTTCTCACCAACACTAATTTCAAAGAGTGGAAAAGGATCATACAGGTCATACTTCACCATGAAAGGAAACTATATGTGGTGGAAGAACCTTTACCAGTTGCATCTGCAAATGATACAAGTGATGAAGAGATCTCTCTATATGACAAACATCTGAATGATGATATAGATGTTTAGTGTTTTATACTATCATACATGTCCAATGAGATCTTGAAGCAACATGAAGATATAGATGCTTATAGTATGATGTCTCACCTTTGGGATTTCAAATAATAGATGGTGAGACAAGGTATGAGATGTAAAATGTTTTGTTCATGACTAATCTTAGAGAGTCTACTCTAGCTGGGCCTCATGTATTCAAGATTATCGGCTACATTGAGTGTCTGAACATCTTAGGGATTAAATTACGAGAAGAGTTTCTTAAAGATCTCATACTTTAATCACAACCCATGTCCTTATCTAGTTTTATTGTGAGTTATAATATACGAAATAATGAGAAGAGTCTATCAGAACTTCTGAACCCCATTCTCCAAGTGGATAAGGACACAGGGAATGACAAACCCATAGTCCATATGGTGAATTGGAAGAGGAAGGACAATGAAAACGGGCCTAAGGCTTATAAATAGTCTAAATCCCTCAATCATTGTATGACCAAGAAGATGAAGATCCAAAGGAAGGGTAAGGAAAAGGAAGTAGTATGTTTTTCATGTGTCCAGTCAAGCCACTAGAAGAGGAACTACACCTAGAGGAAAGGGGAAGCCAAAGGTGGGTTTGTTATCAAGTGTAATCTTTCCATTTCTACATATTGGGTATTAGATACAAATTGTGGTTCTCTCATATATATCCAAATGAAATAACCATGTAGACTTTTGAAAATGTATAGGGGAGAGGTGCATCTGCGAGATAGTAATGGTGTGAGGATAGTTGCTCATTCCATTGGCGACTACGACATTTTTTAAAAAACTAAGAAGATTTTAGTTTTACATTACTGTTATTATGTACCAATTGTTTCCATGGACATAATTTTTGTAACATGTTTAGATATATATATGGGTATATTTTAATGTTTAGAAACAAAAGTTTTTTCTTTAATAAAAATAACATATGTTTTGGTGTGGTACATTTAAATAATGGTATGTATGTATTAAAATATGAAAAATAAGTGTTGGCAATCAACAATGAATCATGTTCACACAACTCATATGACACCTAGTTGTGGCATCCTTGTATTGGTTATTTAAGCTAGAAGTGTTTGAAAAAGCTCTGTCAAGATAGATATTTATGCTCTTATGAGATAAAACCACTTGATGATGTCATGCTTTTTTATAATGGAAAATGAATAAACCACCATTTAGTGGACATGGTGAAAGGGCCAAAAAACTTCTAGGATCGATACACATTGATGTGTGTGGACCAATCCTAGTAGAAATTAGTGGTGTATATTCATAATTCAAAACATTTAATGATTAATAGAGTATACAAGGATATATTTACTTGATGAGGTATAAGCCCATGCCCTTTGATAAACTCAAGGAATTCAATAATGAAGTAAAGAATAAGCTCGGAACGAAGATAAAGAAGGTTCAATATGATCGATGTGGAGAATATATTAACCAATAATTCATTTAAATTCTATGGGAGTTTGGGATTCTACCACAAATCACTCCACCTTATAAACTTTAGTATAATGGAGTTAACAAAAGGAGAAATTGTACCTTGTTGGACATGGTAAGGTTGATGATGAGTCATGCAGATATTTCATTATCCTTTTGAGGATATGGACTATGAACAACGATATAAAAATTAAATCCAGTACCAACTAAAGTGTAAAATGGAATTCACATTGATATATAGAGTATAAAGAAACCAATTTTATTGCACACATGTGTATGGGGATGCAAGGCATTTGTTAAGGATTTCTCAAGAAACAAACTAGCTCCC
This sequence comes from Viscum album, assembly GCA_963277665.1. Lineage (NCBI taxonomy): Eukaryota > Viridiplantae > Streptophyta > Magnoliopsida > Santalales > Viscaceae > Viscum > Viscum album. Next base: position 1,586,051,750 of record OY728129.1, read on the forward strand.
TGGGGCCCAAAGTTCACCTTTATAGGGAATCCCATGAAAATAAATGGATACTACCTATACAAACCCTCATAAAAGAATGTGAATATTTCCAGATGAGACATCTATCTTGAGTGGGAGAACATCCTCAAAACGTATAGTGGGGGAAATATTGATTTCGATAAAAGTTTATGCTCATGATATATTGGAGATGGTATAGGAACAAGTTACACAGGTCCTCAGGAAAGAAGTAGTTCCTACAACACAATTACTGCATAGGAGCTCAAGAGAGGTATGAGAACCATATAGATATGGGTTTCTAGTCACTGAGGATGGTGAATCATTATTGTTGGACAATGATGAACCCCTATCATATAAGGAGGAAGTATACAACTTAGAAGAAGCAAGTTGGCTAGAATCTATGAATTATGAGATGGATTTCAGGTATAAAAACAATGTTTGGGTTCTAGTCAATGTGCCAATTGCTATAAATCATGTTGGGTGTAAATGGGTATTGAAGAGGAAACTAGATATTGATGGTAAAGTGAGTACCTGTAAAGCAAGTCTAGTGTATAATGGTTTTAAACAATGTCAAGGAATTGACTACGGTGAAACCTTTACCTAATTTTCCATGTTTAAATCCATGAGAATCACATTTTCCATAGTATCTTACCATGAATATGAGATTTGGATGATGGAGGAAAAAACTGAATTCCTTAATGAGAACCTTCCAGAATATGTCTATATGACACAACTTGAAGGGTTTGGGACACCAGCTGATTCTATACGGATTTTCGAGTTTCATAGATCCATTTAGGGATTGAAAAAAAACCTATATACCATGGAACATTTAATTTGATAAATCCATAAAAGCATTTGGGTTCATTAAAAATTAATTTAAGCCATGTGTTCATAAAAAGGTTTTGTGGGAATGTGGTTGTTATTCTAGTAGTATAGGTTGATGACATATTACTTATTGGAAACGACATACCAGTCTTACAATACATTAAGGATTTGTTGCACAAGTGCTTCTCCATGAAGGAATTAAGAGAAGAATCCTACATTATAGGGATCAAGATCATTCGTGATAGATCCAAGAGGCTTCTTGGACTAAGGAAAAGTACATATATTAAACATATACTAAAGAGATTTAGTATGAAAGATTCCAATAAGGGATTTTTTCTAGTGACACGTGGTTTACCTATTTCTAGTAAAATGTGTCCTTAGACACAATAGGGGAATTATAGAATGAGTAATATCCCAGAAGCTTTGGCAATAGGATCAATCATGTAAACCATGTTATATAATAGACTCAATGTTTCCTATACATTGAGCATGGTAGGCAGATATCAAGAAAATTTAGGAGAATAACACTAGAATGATGTTAAGACTATCCTTAAGTATCTAAGGTAAAATAAGGATGTGTTCCTGATACTAGTTTTTAGGTAGATCAGGATGATTTGAAGTTGCAATCAGGATTTGTTTTCATTCTCAATAGAGGAGCTGTGTGTTGTAAGAGTTAAGAGAAGCCTGTTGTAGTAGATTCTACAGTAGAGTCTGAGTACATAGCATCTTTTAATGTAGCCAAGGAAGCTGTCTGGATTCAGAACATTGTCTAGGTTCTTGATGTGTTACTTAGCAGTAAAGACCCTATCACATTGTATTGTGATAATACTACATTGTTTTCTCTTGAAAAAGATCCAAGGTCAAATCAACAGACAAAGAAAAAACTCCTGAAGTATCAAATTTTGAGGGATTATTATCAAAGGTTTGAAGTTTTAGTGATCAGAGTATCCATAGAATAGAACGTCGTTGACCCATTGACTAAAGGCCTATCTCAGAAGAAGTATGTGTATCATGTGAGATCTTGCGGAATGAAGGCCGTTAGGAGTTGGCTCTAGTTCAAGTGGGATTCTATTGGTGTTAGTGACCTAGAACCAAATTATTTTTGTACTTTAGGATAACTTATATTCATATATTAAAATAGGAAAAAATTCATTATCAACTCATTATTATTATTCTTTATAACATTGTTTGTGATAATGTTCTAAGAGTAACTGTCGAATTAAAAGGTCTTCCCAGATCCCTTCTATGATGAGAAACCAAAAGTGCTATGAAAATATTCTTGAATATTTTTTCGAATTATGGATGATATCATTTTTGGTACACAAATTATATAGGATATTAGGGGAGGATACTTATAGGACTTTGAGGAACATTCTCATGGTGTACATCCTTGGTGATATCCATTAAGATATTAATAGAATGAGACCTAACAATATGAAATCCACATTTGTAAGTGTCATTGGATATTCATATATACGAATGTGTGTATTAGTCATTAGTCATTATGATTATTATTAATGGATACTCTAAGTCATGCAATTAGATGTATTGAAAAAAAACCATGATGATAGATGTTTACAGTGAGGTAGGATATGTTGTGTGTGTCACGAGTAATGTTGAATTAATGATTAATGCGAGAAAGTATTTATCCATTATTTTATTTTACAGAATATAATATCCCATACCCTCTGATGGAAATGATATAGCCTAAATAAATCCATTCCATGGTGTTCTATAGGAAAGTTATATTTCCAAAATTTCAAAGAAAGAGATATCCAACATATAGGTTGATAGCACTGGAATGAAACCTTCACGATTATAAATATTTTGGTTAAGGGATTATATTATATGGTAATCATTTGTATGATGCGACATGTCATTGAAACATTAAATTCTTTCTCTATCGGTTCCTTGGAGTGTTGCTAGATTCTAACCTTGGTCTTTATGCTTCTCCACTTAAGGCCACTAAGAAAGAGGCCTAAAGGGCCACACACTATGTGAATCCAGCATCTCAATTAATTAATTTTTTATGTAGCAAGTTGAAAAAATATTATTCCTAGTCGTGGTTTAATAATTATTCACATATTCATGATCACATTTATTCCATCACTAGATATTCGAGAGAATATATTATGACTAGAATAATTATTAAATGTTGCAGATGATTGGAAGGCTGAGTTTAATGGTTTAGTGAGAAATAATAATATCTAATATTATTTTATTAAATAATATTTAATTAGAACTTGTTTCTTAAGTGCATGTTGAGAAATAATAATGTTTTTGTTATTATTTGACATGGGGGATTCTATAGGATTAATAAAATAAGTAAGGAATATGTGAAAATAAATTATTATTCCCCTAGTGAATTAAATGACCAGTTATATTATTCTCTTATTAGCCAAAGACTAGATATGCGAAGCTTAATTGAGTTGTTCCCAACAAATTGGAGAAAATCTCTCCAGCCAATAAAGTTATTTATTATCCAAGAATGCTCTCAATAATGAGAGAGATCCTACTCCACCGTATCATGGAGAATGCTTTGGAAGCAGTTTTCAAGGAGATCTATGGTGGACATTGCAATCGAAATAATATTCCGTGCTAGCACCCCAAGAAAAATTCGATGACATATGAAGATATGTGGAACATGTGTGGATCACCAATAGAGGAGATATAACCTTGATATATAAAATCAAATGATGGCACACCTATATATTTGTTGTTGAATGAATCAACGAAGGATCCATTAACAAATAATATAATTTGGATCATACCTTATCTTAATGTTGGTATCTTACTACTCTATTCTATTGTGGCATCCTGGGGGTAGAAATAGAATATTGGATATAATGTCAAGAACAATAACAATTAAACTCATGTTTTTAAAATACTCCTCCATGGTCACTTTTGAATGTAATAATTTTGGTATCTACCTCTTTTTGAATTTTTATTTTTATTTATAAAAAAAGGATAATATTTAATTTTTGGAATAGAAAATAAATCCCATAAATCTATACAAATCTACAACTAACATAGAAAAAAATATTTTCCTATTCAGATATCTATTCAAGAGTTTCCAAAAAACTAAATGTGGATTTGTTACATATTATTATATATAGAATCGTATATAATTAATTTAGTGTTACTAGCCTAATTGTAATGCACAATATAACTTTTATTTAATCAATTTAAATTGATGTAAATTTGAAATAATTTTTTCATAGAAAATTTTACCAAAGTGTAAAAGTTACGATGTCTAATTATTCTATGAAAAGACAAAGATTAATTTGTTCATATTTTTAATAGATAATTTTTTTCTAGAAAAATAATTAAGATAACAAGTTTTCACATTTCTAGTTATAGATTAATTAAACTTAATATGTTTATCAATAAAAATGGAACAGATATTATTAAAAAATATATAGAATAGACTTCATCACATAGTTGATAAATTAATGTCATGTTATGTTTATATCATTTAAGTATATTATGTTTTTTGATGATAACTAATATTGTCTTTCCAACTAATCTTACTCTGATAATGTTTACCTTAAAATTACAGCAAATCTGGGATAACCTCTATTACATTGGGGTAATGAATGGAGATATGAGAAATCTACACTCATATTTCTTGATCATCCACTCTCAATATACCATTTTTCCTTGATAATCATATGAATTTTTAACTACTATAAAAATACATCAAGTAACTTTTTTAGAACCCCAATTTTCCTACATCCTGTAATGAAACAAACTAAAATATTTTGGAATCCAAATATTCTTATGCTGTTAAGAAATTCTATTAAAGATTTTTGATAAAATTATTGAAATACAAGTATCATTAAGACCTAGATGGTTTATTATAATAACCATTATCAAAATCTTCACTTTCACAAAAAATTAAAACAAATAACATTAAAAAAGTTGTTTTCATTGAAATATGAACAAAATAATAATTTTTTAACTTACGTTTTCACATATTCTACCTAATCAAAATTTATCACACTAGATTTTATTGTTACCAAGGATTTTATATATGTAATTTTACTTATTTTGAAAAGGAGTAATAAAATATTTAAATTATTTAACTTCGTTTTGAAACCATTAAATTTTATTACTAGGCTTAGTAGAAGATGCAATATAATTGATTAGCCTCACTATGAGGTCTAAAATTTGATTATTTAATTATCCCTTTTATATTACAACAGCTTTAAATGAAATTATAAGGGGGTTTTAAATAATTATTATTTAGTTTATTTCATGTTAAAATATTAATTTAGTCCATTAAAAGAAAAAAATTTATATTTAGAATCATATTCATGCTCTGAAGAAAACAAATGAGTGAAACTCATTAGATTATTATAGAACATACATGTTTCCTTTTTTATTTGAAATTTAAAATTTTGATTCAAAAATTGTATCATGAATATAATCATACAAATTCCTCCATGTGTCCTTCATATCTAATTTACTCCTTTTATTTAATTCTAGTTTCTAAATTATTTTCTTTTGATTTTATTTTATCTTGATGTTATGTACAATCTAGTTTCATATATACATGTTAATTAAACTCATAAAATTTGACTTATTTAGAACTTCCATAATTTATTCTTGTTGAAATATTTGTTGAGTTATCTTATCTTTTTATATAAACTTTTTATCTTATAAGAAATTTGAGCCATATCACTATTAGAACATGAACTATATGAAATATATTCATTAGATGATTCTAAAATTTCTATTCCTTTTATGTTCATGTTATCTTTTTTAAGTTCAAATAATTGAAGTTTAATTTTACTTTTCTACCATTCTTTTCACCAAAATTATCATCCACTTATTCCACATACATAATGAGGGCTTAAATATGTTATTTTATTTTCTAATAATTCACATCCTTGAATTTCCTAATGAAACATTATATTATACTCTATGTGTATGGTAACACTCTGAGAACTTTTAGAGATTTATCTGTCTCAAAAAGTGGTGATCATAGGGAAGAATAATTATATATATACATATATTTAAATTTCCATTAATGTATGCTATTATTTCCCTATCAATAATTTTGAATTTTTCAAACATAAACTTTTCTATATTTTTCATGAGTGGTTTCAAATTATCAGTTCCTTCATAACCCATAATATAGTTGTCCACATCTAATGTGTTGTAGCATATTAAGAAACTCTATTAACCTCATTTGGAAAATTTAAACATATAATAACATTCATTTATTTAGAGTATAAATTAAATTGAACTTCGATAGCAACATCCAATTTTATTGTACCCCCTTTAGGAATTTTATAAGGATTAAAATCTATTTTCTAAAACATTATACCATGGTACTTCAATTAAATGATCATATGTACCTTCCAACATCCATAGTTATCTCTATTAAAATAGGTTTCTCTACATGTAAACATAACTTAGCTATTTTAATCCATTGTTTCGATTTGAAGATGATGTTTAAGAATTAATCCTTTTATTTTTTATAAAAAAATCTCACAACCCTTGATACTAATATTTTGTTCAGTGTATAACCATATAAATAATCAAGAGGGGAGTGAATTGAGGTCTTGATATTTTCTTCACATAAAACTTCCCGGTTTTTTGTTGAGGTAGATTATGATCTTTTGTTTTGATGTGAAAGTAGTGGAAATAAAATAAGTAAGTAAAACACCTACCACAGATGATTTATAATGGTTGAGGGGAGAAATTTCCCCTAATTCACTCCCCTAATTTTAAACTCCACGAGGTCTATAGTGATATATAATAATGAATGTTTAAAAAATATTTTCAAATATATCTTCTTTCAACATTAAATATAAGGGGTATTACATCAATAATGATATATAATAATGAATGTTTACAAAATGAATCACATGGTTTCATGATGAAACTAAAATAAGAGACCAGTTCTATAAGTGAGAGAATAAGAATGAATTATAGAATTAAGAGTCTTAAAAAACAACAAGATTTATATTTTATGTCATAGTTATAAAAAACATTATTCTTTTATTTCATTTTTATAATATATAAGTAACACAAAAAGCTTCAAGAGGGAGAGAGTGAGTGAGTGCAAGCGTTATTATTATAACTTTTGTGTTGTTTCACTAATTGGAATAATATTGAATATTTTCTAATATACAATTTAAAAACATAATATAAAATAATTAATGTCCTCAAGATAAAATTCCAAATTACCTATTCTAAAAAATTACCTTAGTAAAAACCATTGAGTAATAAAATTATATTTTCACTTTTTTTATTGTTACTTGCATCCTTTAAGAATGTTTTTTCTATAAAGAGGTTTTATAATGTTTAATCCATAAAAAAATTACATTAATTATTACTTGAAATTCCCCAATGGTAATAAGTATCCATGTTACAAATTAACATAATTGATATATGGATCACCACATAGCCAAAATAGACATATTGAAATTCAGGTAGCTGAATTGATACATGTTGTTATTCTTCATGAAGGTGATTTATTCATGTATCCAAATTACATTTCCATCTTGATAATAATGATAAATGTTTCATGGTCGACTAAATCATATAACTGATTGAAACCAAGTAGCCAAATATACCAAAAATCCAAACAATGTACCTGATTACTTCACGCAAGAGACTCGACATTGAAATTTCATCAATACAACCATATTTCATATAAGAGATTCATTTATGTAGGATATTATTTCACCAAATCGATTTATGTAGGTGATTTATCAGTGTAACCAATTTCTTCATATAATTGAATTTTACAGACTTACAAAAATTTCAAAAAACGTCAATAGAATTAAAAACTATTGAATAATTGAAATTAATAAGAGTAAAAATGAAACACACTCTAAATAATATAATCATTAGAAACATATACAGGGTTTTAAAGATCCTAAAAACCTAAAGAACCTGGGGTACGTTGGAATATCATTAGTAGTTCAATTGGTTGTGTTCAATGATATTGTAACTAAACTCAATGAACATAGAATTAGAACATTAGACTTATTTATAGAAGAGATATAAAAATTTAACCCTAGACTTCCTGGAATATAATTATGATTATGATTTCATGCAACAAAATGTTTATTGAAGGTGAATCAATTGAAATATCTCTTTTACTTGGAGTTCTCAAATTTGTAATCTTTTCATGAGTACGTGAAGCGGTAACAGATGGTGAGGTTCGCACTGTAATGATCAAAGTTATTTATTGTGACTATTTTTTGTTTAATCTGTCATTATTAAGGAGATTTTATGAAATATAAATGGTTTTTAAAATCCATTGATATTGAGGAGATTTTATGAATAATGGTATAACTTCAGATTATGTTTTCAATGAATTCCCAGTTCAAACATGCCGTAGATAATTTGATTAAAGAGGAGTTTGGTGATGGATCTTCCTATAGAATTTGAGGACTTTGTGGTCAATGAATTTTAAGGTTTGGAACTTGATAACATCCACTAGATTTTATAGTTTAATATATTACAGGTTTAAAACATGGATACCTAGGATCATGTCTATAGACAATCATTCTAATTTTCATTATAGAAATGTACTATTATGAATTAAAATTAGATTTGTAATATTATATTTTTGGGGTATTCAATTAATTACTACACACTCCATGATTTTTGTTCATTTGTTTTTGAATTTAAATGCTTATATGAGTCCATAATATATATTTTGATATTCTTTTTTCTTCTACTTTTCTAATTGTTTTCATCTGGCTATGTTTTATTTTAAACACTATAATGTAATTTTTTAATAATCAATTTATAAAATGTATACTTTGATACTCTGATTTATTAGAACTTTTAATGTTTTGAACATCGTAATTATTCAAGGGGGAAAATTATAATCAAATTTAGACTTCGATTCACCCCATATTGAAGTGTGTTTATCTCCTTTATTGGGTACGAAATAAACATATCTATCATGAGTCTCATGTCACTTTTTCAATGAATATTGATTCCATCAAACTACTTCCCATAGAGTCACTCTTATTCAAAATACTTATTACTATCACTATATCCATTGAATGGTTATCACCCCGTTAACATATAAAATCACACTACACATGATACTACCCACCTGATCAAAATAAAATTAATATGAGACTTCAAATCATTTTTCAATACTATATCAAACCAGGTAAATAAGTTTGGGCATTTATTTCACACAAACCACATCCCCATAAAATCAATATAGGTTTATATATCACTATAAATATTTATTGTTTACTATAATGTATTTTAATGAACTGCATAATTAGTTTACTATATCATAATAAACCACTAATGAATTAATATCCTCAAAGATAACTCATGTTCATTACTTCCATGAGTGTCTTCATCTCCCTAAAATTTATTAAACTATTTTCTCACATGTTTTCACCCAAAATCATCTTTTTTAAAAACTTTTATCTTAACACCATTCAATGAAATAACATATTATACCATTAACTTTTACATGAGAAGATGGATGGAACTGCATGTGTAGAATTTTCATAGATGATTACTTAATAAATTCAATGTCAAGAAGTTAAAAATGATGAAAATATATTTTAATCAACCATAAAAAATATTTCAAGCTCCAAAATGATGATTAATTCTAAAAAATAATAAGTATATATTATAAATATATATAATTTTGACATCATTATGAAATTCCATATTTTTCTATATTATAAAAATAAATATTTTTTATCATTATCATTATAATTATCATTACCATTATCATTATAAATATAAATATCATTGTCATTATAATAATTTTTTTCATGTTTTAACAATGTTTCTTATCTCTCTCCCCCTTCCGTGGTCAATTAGCTGGGTTTCATGCTTGTCGTCAGCTATATTGGGGTCAACCTCTCTTCCTCCTCCATGGTATGATGGTTATAGGACTCTCCTACCCTATTTCAGGGATGTTCTTTCACTTTTCATTCCTCTATCTAGGATAACCACATGAGTAACTTTTTACACCCCAACATTTTGTAAAAAAAATTTCTTCAAATTAATTTATTCTTTTTTATAGTTTTTATTTGATGAAATACTAAAAATTCTTTTTTAGATTGGATTGCAATATCTGTAACAAATATTTAATCATGCACTAAATGGAACATAAATTTTATATTTCTCTATATAGAACTACATGGTTATCTTACATTACACGTAACACTAACTTTCCTTGATGTCTTATATAACACACAATACCGAGGGTTATCGAACAATAATATATTATTAAAATATTATTATTTAATATAATTTGATGTAACCTATGAAGTAAATTTAAGATTTTACGATTAAATATGTAATGAAATTATATATTTGAATTATTTTATTACATATTAATTTTAAATGAATATAGAAACGAAATGAATATAAAGGGAATGATTTTATAAAGGACTATATTTATGAGAAAAAGGCGATTTATATTAATAAGTAAAATTATTCAATATTAGTGAATGATATTAATTAAATTTAAATATTTATATATTATATCAAATATTTTTTATATTCATACTATTGATTTTATAGACATAAGATGAGAACAGACCCAATATGACACATAAAAACATATATTTTTATAAAAGTAGTTTTACATCATTTTAATGGAAAAAATGTTTTAAATAAAATTTTTATAAATTTTATAAATTTTATTTGAAAAAATAAATTTTATTTTTTAAATTGAAACACAAAAATTAGGTTACGGTGAATTTTTGAATTTTTCTATGAAGCTTCATTTTTAATGAATAGTTAAAAAAATAAATTTTAATTCAAAACATCATATTTATTCTAATTTATTTATATGTAAAAATTATTTATTAAATTAGTTTTAATTAGATATATTTTTTATAAATTAATTTAGTTTAGTTCATTGTAATCATTTTTACTTTGAAATTGACTATAAAAACAAAGAAAATGTTTGAACGTTTTTACTTTAAAAACATGCATTGTCGTCCGATCTGTGGGATTACATTTAAATTAATTTATGAAAAATATGTTATTTGAATTATTATAAATTTATTAAATATTTAGAATAATGATAATATATAATTTCTATTATGGAAACCTTATTTTTTATCATAAATATTATTGAAAGCAATTATAATTTATTACCACGAATAAGGTTAAATTAAGCTTAATATGGGACTAATCCTTAAACTTATGGGCTCAAATGACCTAGAAACTTGTAAAAATTAAATTTTATGTCCATATTTTGACCCTATGTTCCATGTTTTTTAATATAGACTTTTATTGGGGAAAATTATAATGGGGAAAATGTAGGATTAATTGCCTTTCCAAATATTTACAAGAGTGCCACTCCTTATCCACTATAAAAGGGCTCATCTCCTCCCAATTCCTCACACAACTCAAGATACATTGTATAAACCAATATATACCCAAATATGACCTCAAAATACCTTACCTCAACCAATAATCCTATCCACGGAAATAAATCTATCCAAGTAATCCCATTGGTGAAAACCAAAAGGAGTTATCCAAGGAAGAGGTGACATGTTTACTCAAACTCTTTAGTTTTATTTCCATTATCCACCCCCAAAAATCATTTTATTTCATTATTATATTATAAAAATGTTATCCTAAATATACTTATATGTTTTAAAAATATATTTTTATATACACATACACACACTTTCATACAATAGGCAATGAACTTACCGTTCCTGTGTAAGGAGAACTACCACCTTACAAAACAATGTTATTAATTTTTTCCTTTACCATCATTAATGGTTGAGAATTATGATGGAAAAAAATATTAATATATGATATATATTATATTTATTATGGTTTTATTCTTCTTTAGTTATTTTATAACACATATATTTATTTATTGCATTTCATGTAACAATGATAACTTCATTAGTGGAAGTGTGGACTACCGCCTCCTCAAAGCAATGTGATTTATTCACACTTTTCATGGGATTTATTAAAGATGTTTATAGTGAAATTATATGATATAAATTATATAATAATTATATTTTAGTGGTATATATATATATATATTTAAATTACATTCATTCTTTCTATATGATAATAAAACAGATGCAGCGTTCATGCGTACGTACGACCTACCATCTTCATGAACGATGTATTTCTATTAAAAATTATATCTTATATTTATTATTATAAATAAATATATTATGAATACATATTATATTTATAAAATTTTGATAAATATAGAAATAATTTAATCACTATATAATTAAGATGATTAAGAATAAGAAGTCAAAATATATACGAAAAATAAAGCTGATTTTACTCAAAACGTAACATTAGCGTGAAGTTATTAAGAAACTGGTAATATAAATTCATGACCAAATAATATATGGTTTTAAATATAATAATATGGTTAGGTTATATATTTATAATAAACTTATATTTATTATATTATAGGTTTTGATGTGTTTGAAGAAAGTGAACAATTAAGGTAAGGTAATTTCACCACATGTTTTTTTCATGAGATTCATTCCTTATTCACCACTAATTTATTTTGTGTGATGACTATACTTAAAATATATGTATCATTTTATAATTATAATTTATACTTATTGGTATTTAAATATCCATTTTATAATTATTATTTAATGTATTTTATTTTTTAAATGTTACTATATTGGAAAAGAAAATTTTTCTCAATTTTCCTTCGTTAAGTCACATCCCATGTTATCCAAATATATTTTTATATGAGGTCTATATAATAACATTTACATGTTAAATAATTAATCTAATTATTTTCCTGATATTTTATTCTTTATGTAATTTCAGTTTCTTACATGTGGTTTGTAATTCAAAGGTACCAAGTGGTAAGAGTTTTTTGAGACAATCTCATCGTTTATCATGATTATTTATGACTATATTACCATTAATGATATATTATGTCCTATATATCATTTTAAATTTGGAGTTTTTTTATAATATATATATTCATGATAAATTCATGTATTTATACCATTTTACCACTCTTTGGTACATATAGTGATTGAAAAATCATTTTTAAGAATGATAGATATTACACATGTCTTTGGACAGAAATATGTGTTGCTTCAAAACCATGTTTTCAAAAAGGATTCAAAAAATATAATACTATTCTCAAATTATCATTAAAATAATTTTTTAACCATGTTTTACCTTTTAATAAAAATTATTTAAAAATGTAAATCTTTTTGTCATTTTCTGGTCGAAGCAATTTTCTGAGGTTTTTACGGTGAAAAAGGAATGTTCACTATGTATGGATTTAACCACCATCATGAACGTCATTCCATTGAAGATTAATTTACAAGACTAAAAATGTTAATTTTTTTATTAAAAAGAAACCCTTTTCCTTATATTCGAAAAATTTAGTGTTTTAATGTGGTTTTCAATGAAAATGGTTATCCAAAATGTTTTATATTTAAAACGTGTTGTAAATAATTATCAAAACATCCTTTATATGTTTTCAGAAAAGGATTATCTTAATTAAAATGATTTTTATGATCTCAAATATTATTTATATGTTTTCACATTAATATCATGGAAACTGGGTTTCAAAATACGTTTAATCTTCTTTTATATGTTTCAACTAAAAACGTTTTCAAAATGTATTCAAGCTTGTTTTATATGGTCATAGTAAAAAGGTTATCAAAATGATTTGAAGATTTAATTCTTGTATTTAAAATTATTTTCAAATAAAAAGGTTTTAAAAAGGTTTTATGTTTTAAAAATACTTCTTCAAATAATAAATCTTATTTTACTCTTGTATATTTTTAAGGATATGTCCAAATTATTTTCGATAGAGATGATATCCGTTGATATTTCTCATTCCCTTCTGAGAAATGATGCAGTGGTTCCATAAATATTCTTTCTTTGAATGTTTTTTGTCTTAATGTAAAGATATTTATGGAAACCCATTTCACTTTCACAAGTTATATGTGTCTGAAAATTGTTCCTCTTCTATGAATTATATATTTATGAAACCCGTTCCTCTTTTAGAGTTTATATACTTATGAAAACCATTTTTATATAATAGGTTATTCCATGATAAATTCTTATGATACCCATTTCCATTCATGGGATATTCTAGGATGACATGATTATCCAATATATATAATTCCAAAGGTTATGATATGATTAAATGTTTATGATACCCATTTAATTTCATGGGTTACGATATGATCCCTTTTTATGGGTCCTTATATGATAGAAGTTTTATTATTTTATGGAGCATGTATGTATGAGTTATTATATGATGGTTGGGACCTATATCTCTCTCCAACGCATCGAGTAATTATGGATGAGTCATGAGTATAAATTTTATTCTAGAACCTAATTACTTATTCAAAATGTTATTCATGGACATGGTTTCATGTCCATAAGTGTATGAGTGAACCTGATTACATGTTAACAATGATTCAAGTGAACCTTTTTCTGAGTTCCTAATGTTTTGTGTGAACCCAATTACATTTTTACAATGTCATTCAAGGGCCTTATTGCATGTGTTTACTGATTTCATGTTCATAATGTTATGCGTGAACCTAATTGCAAGTTCACAACATTATGAGTGGACTCGTTTTCCTTTTCATAAGTCTATGTGAGGGCCTAATTTCATGTCCTTAACATAATGAGTGAACCTATTTATACTTATACATGTTCATGATGTTATATTTTGATTTGTATTCCACAATTCCATTTCTTATTCATAAGTTATTATTTCATAGTATATGCTTCTGAATATCTTATGATTCACATATTATAAACTACTAATCATTATGCCATGATTAATGTTTACAATCTTTGATATGTAGTGTATGATCTTATAATGATACAATCATGTTATTAGAACATTATTCTCATTTTATGCTTATGTATTTCCTTTATTTACCCTTGATAAGCATTAAATCTCACTCATTCCTTATGTTTCCTTTCTCCAGGCTATGAATAATAGTTTTAAGTAGAATTACAAAGGAGAGGATATTTTTGGGACATATTGCTGAGCTTCCATTGAGTTAGAATAATTTTTTTCCAGGTTTTTAATTCCACTAAACTAATATGATTTTTTGAATCATGTTTATGTAATGTATTAGGTATTGAAGAAAAGTATTGTAATGTCAAATGTATGAAAATCTAGGATCACTATAATTGGTATCAGAGAAAAGGTTTAATCAAACATTGGAAACAAGGATGAAAAAACTTTAGTGTGATCCCTAGTACTATTTTAAAGGACATGTCTAGGGGTGTCTTTAAGGATATAATTAAGCATGAAGAAAAGTATAGGAAAATATACTATAATTTTCATAAAGGATATATCAATTGGTTTACTAGAATTACATCCGTGTCTAGATACTACAAGTTGATATGGATCTAGCAAAAATGCAACTTTGTTTAGCTGACAAACCCTTATCATGGGGTGTGGAAATAGTAATATTATTTTCCTAGTGCAACACAGTTTCTGACCAGGTTCATCTCACTTTAGAAGCCTTTCAATTTGTTCACTTATTTCTTCTAAATCACCAAAGCTATCTCTTTATTTATTTTAAATGATTAATGAAAAAAATTATAATAATTTTGGGTTTATTATTAATGAAATTAAATAATGGAAATTTAATCTCACATAGAAAATAAATAGACTTATTTAAGGAAATAACGAACTTGGTTTGGGGTTTGGTTTAAGATTCATTCATTATTCTCATTATTGGGTTTGATTTTAGTTTGATAATAAAAACCTGAAATGTCCTTATTGAGTTTCTATTATTTATTTAGAGATTGTGGAATATCATTGAATGCCTAAGCACTCTAAATTCCACCTCCTCCTTTTATCAAGGCTCATAGAACACCTTGGTCTTTTATGTGTCATCTTCCAGCACCCAGCTCTATCAAATCCATTTCATCCTTTGAATAGATCAACTCTAATGTGTGAAGAACTAACCCACATAGAGAGAGAGATAAAAGTAATTAAATAATATAATTGAGATAAAATGAGTTTCATGTCATTGGGGGATATCACAATGTCAGAGAAATTAACCTCACCCATTCATGCTACTTAATTCTATTTACAAACATAAAATTAAACAATAAATAACATTCATGAAAAACCTGACCTCCCCTTAGGACATGCAATGGGGTAATCCTCTCATTTATGAGAGTAATATATCACATTGGTGGAATTTATGGAGGTTTAGTAGAATGAAAAATAATGAATGAAAATATTTGTGGACGAAAGAATAAAATAAAAATGGAAGAATGTAGGATATAAAGAGAGAGATTGAGTAAAAGAATAAAAGAGTATAAGAAAAAGATTAAATATATAATTTATAAGGTATGTTAATATAGTAATAATTATAAAAATTATTATTATTATTATTAATATAATTTTAATTGAAGAATAATAAGAAGAATAATCAAATAAGTTTTTGAAATAAGAATGTTATATTAATAAAAGTAATTATTATTATAATAAATGTTTTAATAATAATAATATTTTTAATTTAAATTTAAATTATTACAATAATAAAATAACACTAATGAAAAGTAGAAGGAAATGGTTCAAAACATATTATAATGCATGAATATTTTAGAAATCTAAATTATAATTGTAAACTAAAAAAATAAAGAGAACTAAAAAAATGACGAAGAAGAAGAAATAGGGGAGGAATAAGGGCATGCAGTGGCCGACTTCCCTTGGTATTGATCTCATCCTTAGTGCCTTGAATAAAATGGGATGGATTGGAATGATTTGGGAAAGAGGATCTCTCCTCCTTTTATAGGCCACATTTTCCATATGAATGTTTCTTCATGCTAGACCAATTAAATGGACAATTATCACATGGACTCCCCCACAAATGTTGTTCCTAAATTTCATTAAATTATCCACTAAAAATTTCAAAAAATTTATAAATGTGTAGGGAGAGTTATTCTCATTGTATTCTGATAATTTAATTTGGATAAACAAACTCTCTTTATAACATATATCTCGATTACCATGAATTAATGGCCTTCAAAACATCCAATTCATGTGTGCCCACCATTATAAAAGTTGTTAAAAAATTTATTTCGAATCTCCACTAAAAATGTAATCTCATTTTTTTTCCAAAAAAGAGATGTAGTCCCACCATAAAAACAAAGAGATATGATAATATTTTGGAAGGATCAACTTGTGAGATGGTTTTGGGCTTCTAAATGGTGGATTTAGATTTGGGTCCAGAAGATTGAATTAAATACCATGATTTATAAAATCCTAAAAAATTAAATTCACAATTTAGATATTTATAGAATATTTTATATCATAAATAAAGAAATAATTTTAAATGGTTAAAATTCAAAATATTTCTTTTTTCCCATTGAGCTCAAAATACCACTATAATCACAAAATGTGAGAATTTACCTTAAAATAAAATCTTTTTGGAATTAAAAACATTTAAATTCAAACTAAAATTATAGGGAAAAACTTTATGTCAATTCCCCCACACTTAAACCATTAATGTACTCAACCATAAAATCTCAAAAATGAAAATCATAGTGCACTAATGTTATCAATATTGAAATTTCAATACAACCGGATCAAAAAAATTCCAATGTGAAATCAAATTTTCAAATTCAACATAAAATATCAATTAAATTTATCATTTTATACAGAATTAAAAAATCCATGTATTGTACTTTTTCCCTTTAAAAAATGATGGAACTTATCCTTTTATTAATTCATGCTCCTTGATTCATTATATCAAACATACCAAGTCCTGATTTAACTCACTTCTGATTCATTTCTCTCATCACTCATGATACAAGTCAAGTAGTGTTCTGGACATATCATGAAAAAATTCACATTATTCATAGGCTTGTAAATGAACTACCTTGTCAACATTGTATATAAAAAAAGAACATAAAATTTTGAGGGTTTTTAATCATGGTTCAAATGACTTTGAGGCTTAAGGATGGTAGGATATGATTTTAAAAATTAAATATCAAGGTGGAGGACTATCCCTTAAATCATAAAGCATGAAATTAAAATTAAAAATTTTAATCACATTCTCCCCTTAAATTTATACCAACTCCCAATATCCACAAAAGTCCAAAGTAATGATTGTGATCTGTATAAGAAAAATGAATTATTTTTTACATCTATTGAATATTTTTTCTACTTTTATATATTTTTTATTTTTCAAAAAACCGTTTCATTTTTTCCTTTTTTAAAGTTATGATTGAAAATAAACTTAAATACACCACATAACTAGGTATGATAAAAATCGTAGGTCTAATAATGGTGATTTTTTGTTAACCCAAATCACAACCCATTTTTTCCATTTTTGGTCCATTTTTTTTCCTTTTCAATTTTTTTATATTCATGATGGGAAAAAATATAGTAAAATGAATAACTCCACAAGATTTTACAATTACCATAGTAAGAACCCCCAAAATTCTTTCTTACAATGTAAATCATCCCATTTTACATGATTCCCTTTACCCCCACATTTCAAATTAAAAGATGTTATGAAAATAACAAGAGTATGGTATGAATGGATAAAATGGATTGAAACATAGATAATTCCTGTAATGGTCATTCATGGTCTCTGTAGATAAAGAAATATTGATGTAAATGTTTTATTTTAAGGATAAGTGGTTTATCAAAAGATAACTCAGTCATTTTAAAGGTGTTTTTTATATTCATATCTATAACAATTTGAAATTCAAGATCTAGCAGGTGGCATGTACGAATATCACACAAGAAATATGATCAAGATAAAATAGTAAGTACATGGCCTAGAAATCATATCAGGAATGAGAAATATGATTTGGGACCATCACTCAAGGAATTATTAATAATAACAAATCATTTCTAATGAATTTAAAAAATTCAAAGCAAGATTAATGGTTGGGAAAGTTCATTTACATGATTCAATAAATTCCCTCCAATAGCGAGTCCTCCTTTTAATATTAATTCTTCACAATAATCATTCAATTACTAATTATAATCATTCAATTTCAATAACATTGAAATCTAATGTATGGAATCATAGGATTCCTAAGAAACTCATGTCTCTTAGATTAGTCAAGTAAAGCATAATTCAATTTTGGGAGTGTAATTTAATGTACAAAACATATTTTGGATACAAGTATTAACGGAGTTTAAAATATAATCATTAAAATTGAACTCCCCTTTTCAAGAAGCATAGTCCTTCTATTTCTATAGTTGAGGCTACCTTTTACCACATATAACCCAATAAAATAGGATTAATCAATTAAGAACATGGACAATGTCATTAAATCTGAAAAATATATGATGGAATGGGATTGATGCTAGAATACTCCCAAGAAATAAAATTTAAATATAAATTCCTAGAATAAAATTAAAGGGGTAAGAATATCTATAATTTCCTAAGTGGGACCTAAATTTTTACTACTTCCAGATGGAAGTACCAGCTATTATCCATAATCATATGGTGGATGAATCATATTTCATTTGAACCAACACATGTGGATTTTCCCAACTAGTCCTTCATCCTTGTTCTTGAGGAATGATCCATGGATAGAGTACAACAGATTTGACCCCTTCACAATGAGGTATATCTTGGATGGAAGAGGATGGATGAAGTATGAATCATTCTCATTCTTTTTTTCTACTTGTGAATACTTATCCTTATCTTCTAGTGATGGATTCATAGAGTCTACATGTACTTAATTTTCAGATAGATAATATTCTGGTAATTCCACTTGAATAAAATTTGAATTTGAATTTTTAATAATTAATTTCTCCCTTTCAAAATGAGAGGTCTCTCATCTGACTTACCTATTCTCAACTACATGGATATTCTGATGGGGCTCCTTGAATTTATGTTCATTGAAATATAGGAGCTCCATGTATTCTTCCACAATGGAAAGTCTAGGTTCATTATCATCCTATAATTCTTAGAAAAGTTTTTCCGAATATGAAAATTCAAAACAATTGTGAGTGATGCATAATTCAAATTCAATAAAATTTGAAGATAATGAGTATGATAAATGATCAAACCTTGGATTGGTTCAGATTCAATCAATTCCCTAGTGATAAGTTCCACTTAGAGTAAATTCTTAGAGAATAGTGACAGGTTGTACAGGTCCTTAATTTTTACTTTAAATTCCACCACTTGGGTGGTGTCTTCATTTAATGGTGTTGGATATTCTTATTTAAATTTTACAGGGAGATCAATAGTTTCATCACATTATTTCTAGAATTAATCCAATTCCTTATGATATCCCACATGTATCTCAGATGGAATGTCTTTATCGTTATACTTATTAGGTAGGACAAGTGGCTCATCTTCTGGTTTTGGCTCAGATTTCCCTGATGGTTCTTGGATAAATGTTGATATCCAATCCATTTTTACTTATAGGTATTTCACCATATCTCTAAGATCATTAATATCATACATGATCACGTTTTTTCCACTTTCAAAAATAAACATTCTAGTGGAAATTATTCATTAGTTTTTGGGATGAATCAAGGATAACTGTTCTTATGTCTTATCGACTTCTTGATAAAACTCTCAAAAGTACTCCACAAATTCTTCTAGCTATTTGGAAAATCATTCAACCACAGGTTTCTCGAGGGTATACTTGAGATCTTGTATGAGGTCCTTGAATAAATCCTATTATAAAAATTGGCTTCATGCTCCCCTGATATGCCTATCCCATAATACAACACTATATTCTATAGACCGGGGTGCTTCAGCTACTGGTTCTTACACCTGAGAGTACTTGTCGATCCATGAGTTGAAAAAATTAAACTATGAAAACATTGTGGAATAATTTTTTATGATTTTAATTTTTATATAAATAATAAAATATAAATAAAATGTGAAAATAGAAAAGGTGAATGAACTACTTATTGGATCCGCAACAACGATGTCATTTTCATTTACGCCTATCATTGGGAATGATAAATTAAATATTACATTCCTAGTGTAGAAAAATGGATGACCAGGGTTATTTCACTTGAGGAGACTTTCAGTTTGTACACTTTCTTATTTAAAATCACCTAATCCATATATATATATATATTTTTTTAATGAAAACAATATAATTTTTTTTGGATTTTTGATTCATGACATGAATTAATGAAAATTTAAACTAACATGAAAACTAGATAGAATGAGTTAGGGAACAAATTTAATTGTTATTGGGGTTTGTTTTAAGGTTCAATAATTACTTTCCTTAATGTGTTTGATTTTAGTTTGATAATACAAACATGAAATCTAATGTTTGAGATACTATTATTTATTTAGAAATTGGGGAATATCATTGAATGTGTAAGAACTCTCAATTCCATCACCTCCATTAATCAAGGTTGTTGACACAAATTGATCTAGTATGGGTAATATTTCAGGACTCATCTCTATCGAATCCATTTCATCCATTGAATAGCTCTAATCCAATTTTTTAAGAAATAAAAAATTAAGAGAGGTAAATGTGAGTAAATAAAATAATAGATATAGACTGGGTGTCATATCATTGGGAGTATTCACAACATCCGATACATTAACCTCACCAATCCATGAAACTCAATTATATATATATAAAAAATTAAATATTAAAGAAAATTCATAATCATCGTGACCTCCCCTCGTGCCAAGCCTCAGGGTCAGCCTCTCATTTCTGAGAGTAAGAGATAAAAAAGTTAGAATGGATGCAGGAGAATGAGAAATATAAATAAAGAATAAAAATATTGGTGAATGAAAGAATCAAAAGAAAAAAGAAAAAATGTGGTATGGATTGAGAGAGAGGGATAGAATAAAAGAAAATAATAAAAGAGATAAAATATATAATTTATAATGTATGTTAAAATAAAAATATTATAATTATTAATTATAATTATAATAATTATGAAAATAATTTTAATTAAAGAAGAAGAAGAGAAATAATAAATTATGTTTTTAAAAGAACAATATTATATTAATAATGGTAATAATAATAATAATAATTTTAATAATAATAATAATAATAATAATAATAATTAAACAATATGAATGAAAATAAGAAAAAGGAAATTGTGGAACAAATTTTTGAATTCATGAATTTATTGGACGTCTAAATTACCATTGGATACGAAAACAAAATAAAGAAAAATAAAAACTTTCAAGAAGAATAAGAAATGGGGAAGGAAGAAGAGAATGTAGTGGCTATTATCCTGTAATGGAGAATACATCCTTGGCGACTCATAAGAAATAGGATAGATTGGAATGATTTGGGAAAGAGGAGATCTCATCCTTTTATTGGCCATATTTTCCATTGAAAGTTTCTACATGTTAGCCACATTAAATGGATGATTCAGTCTTGGGATCCTTCAAAGGATGTTTTTCCTAAATGTATTTAAATTCTTCCCTAAATATTTTATCTTATTCAGAAATGTGTAGAGAGACTTATTCCCATTATACTATAAGAATTTAATCGTCCCAGAAAGACTCTCGATATTCCATGTCTCCAGATTCCCATGCATCAATGGCCTTCAAAATAGACAATTCACGCATGCCAACCATCAAGAAAGTTGTTAAGAAATGATTATTTCATCTCAATTCAAAATTTCAGCACATTTGGGACATCCTAACAAGAGATAATTTCCCACAATCAATGAAATAGATTGATATATGAACAATTTTGAAGGCTTAACTTGGGAGATGGTTTTGGGCATCCAAATGGTAGATTTATCATTGGTTCTAAGAGAATTAAATGATTCCAATGATGTATAGAATCCAAAAAATCATGAATTAGATTATTATAGAATATTTCATGGCCTAAATATAAAAAAAATTAAATATAGTTAAATTTTAAAATAGGAATGTTTCCTGATAGATCCCAAAATACCACTAAAATTATAATGATATAATTTCCATTAAAATAAAAAATTAGTGGAACTATAAACATTGGAATTGTAATTAAAAATATAGAAACACAATTTCTGTCAATTCCCTAACACTTAAACCATGATTTTTCTCATTCATAGAATTTCAACATTGATAGTTAGAGGGAACCAATTTAATCAATACTGAAATTTCAATGTAATAAGTTATAAAAATTTTAAATGTCAAATAAAATTTTAAATAAAAAAAAATATCAATTCAATTTCTCATTTTCCAAAGACACAACCAATCCATGTTTTTTACTTTTCCCCTTTGAAAAATATTGTATCTTTTCCTTTCAGTCATTCATGCTCCTTGAATCATTATTATCAAACATGCTAAGTCATGATTCACCTCACTTTTTATTCTTTTTTATCATCACTGGTCATACAATTAAATTAGTGTTATGGTCTTATCATGAAACCATGATTTTTATCTATAGGGTTGTAAAGGAACTAATTTCTCTACTTTATAATGACAAAATGTACATAAAATCACGAGGTCTTGTAATCAAGGTTCAAATGTCTCTGAGTCATAAGGTTGGTAGGACATGAAATTAAAAATTAAAGTGAAAGTAGGAGGTTTATCTCATAAATAATAAAGTATGATATTTAAAGTAATAATGTTTAATGAAAATCCCCACTTCCATTTACATCAACTCGAAACATCACCAAAAGTACAATGTAAAGATCGTGATCAGTTTAAGCATAATTAATGATTTTTACCCTCTCTTGAATATTTTTTCTAGTTTGATAATTCTTTTTCTTTTTAAAAGAACCATTTCATTTTTTTCTTTTCCCGAAAGTTATGATTAGAACAAACCACACATCCACCACCTAACCATATATGATAAAAACATAGGTCCATTAATGGTGATTTTTTGGTTTACCAAAATTGCCACCCAATTTTCTAATTTTTTGTTATTTTAACATTTTTAATATTCAAGAGGAGAAAATAGTAAAGTAAAATGAATGATTAAAATCCATTGAAAATTATGACAATAAGCACCCACAAACTTTTTCCTTACAATGTAAATAATCCCATTTAGCATGATTCCATTTAACTCCATACATCAACAAAATTATATCAGGAAAATACTAAAATATTTATTGGAATGAATAAATTGAATAAAACATGGATTATTATTATAATAATCATTCATTATATTTAGGGATAAATAAGGATTGATGTAAAGGTTTTATTTGAGAATAAGTTTTTTATTAAAATATTCAT
Organism: Viscum album; assembly: GCA_963277665.1. NCBI lineage: Eukaryota > Viridiplantae > Streptophyta > Magnoliopsida > Santalales > Viscaceae > Viscum > Viscum album. The sequence continues at coordinate 1,586,075,671 of OY728129.1, forward strand.
TAATAAATTTAATTTTGTTTTTGTATGTTCATATCATCAACAATTTCAAATTCAAGTTCTAGGAGGTGGCATGTTCCCAACCACTAAGGAAATATGGTCATGATGAAATATGAAGTACATGGTCTATAAATCTTCTTGGGAATGTGATGCATTATTTGGGATAATCACTCAAGGAATGATGAATAATAGAAAATAAATTCTCATGAATATCAGAAATTCAAATCAAGATAAATGGTTAGGAAATTTCATTTACACGAATTAACAAATTTATTCAAATTATGATTCCTCATTTTAATATCCATTCTTCACTATAATCATTAAATTCACCGTTTTACTTATTCAGTTTCATTAATATTGAAATATAAAACATGGAATCATAAGATTCCTAAGAGTCTCAAGTCTCCCAGATTAGTCAAGTAAATCATAATTCAAGTATGAGAATGTAAGTTAATGTTTAATACATGTCTTGGATGAAACATGTAGGAGTTTAAAAGATAATCGTAAAAAATAAAATCCATTTTTAAGAAGCTTATTACTTGTCCTTCACTAGTCGAGTATCCCCTCTACCATATATTACCCTATAAAAGAGAATTAATAAATTGAGCACAAGGATCATGTCATTAAAGATCAAAAAGTGAAGATGAAATAATATTTATTGTAGAATTATCCAAATAAATTAAATTGAAATATAAATTCTTATAAAGGTAGTAAAAGGATAAGTGATGGTATAATACCACAAGTTGGCCCTAAATTTTTACTTCCTATAGAGGGAAGTATGAGATGTTATCCAAAATCAGATAGTGGATGATTATTCTTGGATTTTAACCACCACAAGTGGCTTTTCCCAAATTTTGGTTCATCCATGTTGTTGAAGAATGATCTATGGATAGAGTATAGTAGACCCCCCCCACAATGGGGTATAAATTTTATGGTGGGGGTAGGATGAAGTATGAATTGTACTCCATCTTGGTTGCTACTTGTGTGGCCTCCTTCTTTTCTTCCAGTGTTTGATTCGTAGGTTATACCTATTTTAAATGATCATAAAACAACCCAATCCTTTTAAATATAACATTTCATTATATTAAGCATAATTAATCATCAGAGTACAAGATAAGGATCGTTAAGTCTAGTGTCTTGGAAGACTAGGTACATATAACATAAAACATGTGGATAAAAAAATTCTTTATTTAATCTCCATAAAGAGAATCTGACTTCCTTTGGCCCTTAAACCTTCATAGGGTACCCTGGAGAACACATGAACAAAGGGATGAGCTGAAAAACCTAGTAAGGGAATGAACATAAGGATACATTTTAAGCTCATGAGTTAGGAGGCATGATATAATGATATCCAAAACACGAAACATATGAAATAATATCATATAATCATGGGATCATATAAACATGGTATAATATAAATGTGGATGATTCATAAATCATTTCTTTAGTATGGGTCAAGGCTAACCGCCAATCTCGTTTCCCATTTCAGTATGGGTCAAAGCTAACCACCAATCCCGTTTCACATCGCTTCTCATGATACTTAACCTTACCCAATGCATTAGAGTGCTATCTGGGCACACCCATCTCAACATTTTCGTGAATATTATTTCCATAAAAATATTATTTCCACATAAATAATCATACATAATCAATTGTTTATAAATATAAGGATACCCATGCAGAGAATTGGGTACCACAATCATGACATAAAGCATAAACAATGAGTGTATCATGAAAGTTTCCTTGAAATAAATGTATTTGTACATAAATTGAAGTTAATATGTTAATATAACCATATAACATGGTATGTGGTGACAAATATAAGCAAAAACTTATAAGAAATGTATTTTAGAAACATTAGTATTAAAACATTTTTGTGCGGTTTTAAGGAAAATACTATAGAGCTTTTAAAATAGTAAAGAGGAAATTCTTTTATATAAAACCTAAATTTAACAAAGAATGTTTCTATAAAAAAATACTTATTTTATAAAGACAATTGTGTCTTAAAACAGAGGATAGATTTCACTTGAAATCAGGTAAAAGTTTGGGAAGTTCCTTTAAAACGAGTGTTCTTATTGGGAAGTATTGAGGAGGGATTCACTTAAAAGCATGTATATCCCTGAAATAGAATGAGATATGGATCATGGAACATGATTTTGGAAAATATAAATATAATTTAGAAGTTTTACATAAAAATAAACGACAACTACATTTTGGTAAAAAGAAAGATAGGGAAACCCGAAGGAATAAATGAAGTTTGGGTAGAACCCATTATAGTTTATTAGCATGGTATTAGGTGTAAATAAGAGGGATTTATGAGAGATGTAGGGGTTTCTCATCAATTATAAAACATTAGGGATGTATGGGGAATCTGATAAAACATACCCCATCACTTGGTATTACACAAAAAAAGCATATCATAGAGAACAATCTTTATTAAGAGTGAAAAAGAGAGGATCTGTTACCTTAAATATGTTGGTGTTCTCCACTTGTTATTAAAGACCTGAATAAAATAATTAGGATTATTAATTAATTTTTACAGAACAGATTCTATAAGTAACTGATTTAGTATAATCATTTTAAGTTCATTTATGATCATTTTGATTGGTTATGATGTTCAATTTCATTGTTCGGCATCGTTTGTTTACTTGGTTTGAAAAGATCGGTTCACTTATATTCAAGTTTGCATAAACATGAAAGATGGAAGTGGTTGTATAGAAATGAAGTTATATTCTATTAGTGAACATCTAAGAGATCAAATATTTTTAAATTTAATTTGGTTACTTTGGGTGAAGTCGAATTATTATATATATAACTTTAGTGATAACCATTTTTGTCAATCGATGGATTTGATTACGAAGAACATGTTTTTCTTTACAATTTAATACCATTTGTATGAAATGATTACATAACTAAAAATAGGATATATTACATATATAATAATCTGGTTCAACCATAACACAAATGGTTTAATGACCAGAATTAAATATAATAACATAAATTGATAAACTGTTGTCCTTGAATATGCTAAATTAGAACATCTCAAATGGTTCTTTCATGTATTTAAAATAAATGGGTGGGGAAAGAAGAGAAGATAATGAAATAAAAAATTAGAAAGAAAAAATTCTTGTACATGTATGTTACTGGATTTATCATACCATTTGGGTGACGGTAGGTGAGGTAAGAAACAAAAAATAAAAGAATGAAATGAAGGAATTGGAAAGAGGAATTTACCTCTTGATACTTTCTCCTTTGAGAACTTCTTAAGGGAAGAGTTTTTTGTATTTTGAAGAGGCTATGAGCTTTGGGACGTGAGGGAGGATCTTGGGGAACGATTTGGGAAGAATAATAGAAAGGCACAAGGCTTGAGAGGATTGAAGAGAAGAGAGAGTGAATGGGGGTTTTATAGTGGAGGAGAGGATGGATTTCCTAATATTATATTCATTAATATATTAGTTCTTCACAAGAAAAGTTATAGTAAGTATTCCATGACCAGTGATAGTAATGTTATAATGTGATCCCAAACCAAGTGGTATTACATTAGCATAACATCATCAATGACTCAATAAATCTCTTATTTAGCATTTATTATAAATTACAGTATTTTACTATTCATAAAAATTCAAGTATTTCAGAAAAATCCAAAAAATTTACACTAACCATTTTTCAACATGTAGAATCCAAAAATAAAATCCATTTTTGAAATATAATTTTCTAAATATAATTTTTTTAATATATAATTAAAATAATAATTTATTATCAAAACCAGTTTTAAAACATTCATTAGCTTATTCTAAAATATATTTATATCGTACATCAAACATGTATATTATTTTTATACTATCATAGGTGAGGTTACTATTCATTAGGGTATATCACTATTGATAAGGTTATGTTACTATTCATTAGGGTATGTTACTATTAACCAAAAATTATGTTTTTCTTATCGGACTCCAAATAACTTACAAATTACAATTGTGTATGCCATATTTTCAAAATTTCAAACACATAAGTGTCAAACTTATGTTTAAAGGTCGCTTAGCACTTATTAGTTCATTATGTTGTGTTTTCATGTGATTTTATGACATACTTATGAGAAGGAAATTTCCACTGAAAAACATTGGGTCGTTACATTCTTCCCCCCTTATGAAATTTAACCCTCAAAATTTCATTTTACACTCTAATTCAAAAATAGGTGTGGGTACTTTTCCTTCATTGAATCCTCCAGTTCCCATGTTGGCTCTTTGTACTTATGGTTTCTATATAGTACCTTGACCAGATGAGTATTCTTATTGCATAGAACTTTGTCTCTATGATCCATGGTCTTCACTGGCTCCCTCTCGTAAGAGAGATCATCCTACAACTGTACCACCTCTGAAAAGAGTACATGTGAAGGGCCAGGTATGTACTTCCTTAAAAGGGATACATGAAATAAATCATGTACTTTCGACATGGTAGGTGGATGTGCCAGTCGATAGGCCACAACTCTAACTTGATCAAGGATCTCGAAGGGGGCCAATGTACCTGGGACTTAACTTCCCTTTCTTCCCAAACCATATGACCTTCATCCATGGAGATATGTGTAGAAATACCATGTATCCAACTTTGAACTCAAGGTCACGTCGACAGTTATCTGTATAACTCTTTTGTTGACTTTGGGATTCCATGATATATTGTTGAATGGTTTTCACCTTCTCCATAATTTCTTGGACCAATTTAGGTCCTAGAATCTTAAGCTCACCAACTTCATCCCAACACAGTGGTGTTCTACACCTTTTCCCATAAAGGGCTTCATATGGTGCCATTCAGATGCTCAAGTGGAAACTATTGTTTTAGGATAATTCAAGTAGTGGAATATGTTGGTCCCATCCTCCTTTTAATTCCATTGAACATGATCTCAACATGTCTTCCAATGTATGAATAGTTCGCTCAGATTGGCCATCAGTTTGAGGATGATAGGCCATACTAAAGTTCAGTTCAGTGCTCATAGCATGATGGAGATTTTCCCAAACATCGAGGTGAACCTCAGATCACAATCGGATACAATATATAGTGGTACTCCATGCATCCTTACCACTTATTTGATGTAAATCCATGTAAGTTGTTCCAATGATATGTCATCTCAAACTGCGATAAAGTGAGCTTTCTTCGTAAGCCAATCCACAACGACCCATATTGCATTGTTTTCTCTAGATGTCTTTGGAAGTCCAGTGACAAAGTCCATGGTAATGTTCTCCCACTTCAATGCTGGTATGGGTAGTGGTTGCATCATTCCCTTATACTTTTGTCTCTCAGCCTTCACTTTCTGACATACGAGGCACTTTGATGTATATTTAGCAATCTCCCTTTTCATATTGTCGAACAAAAATTTTTCTCGAAGATCTCGATACATCTTTGTGGTCGGTGGGTGGATAGAGAAGGTCGATCTATGTGCATAATTCAATATCTCCTTGTTTATATTTGGATTAGATGGTACATATAATCATGTCCCAAATCTTACAACTCCTTCCTTATCAATTTCTAAATCGGGGGATTTCCCATTTTTAACTGCTTCCACCCTTTTCTGAATTTCCACATCCTTTCTTTGAGTGTCCTTTATTTTCTCTATGAGGGATGGTTAAGAAATCATTTGAGAAAGGATTGATGATGTTCCTCCCTTAATGATTCCCATGTCTATCTTTTTCAAATCTATGAACATCAGATCCTTTTCAATTCTGATCATTGATAAAGATGTGTGATCCTTTCTAGTTAGAGCATCCGTCACCTCGTTTGCCTTACCGGGATGGTAGTGGATTGAGTAGTCATAATCCTTGATGAGCTTCATCCATCTTCGTTGGCGCATATTAAGATCTTTATGTGTGAATATATAATTGATACTCTTGTGGTCATTATATATCTCACATTTTTCCTAGAGAGATAATTTTGCCAGATTTTCAATGCAAAGATCACAGTCGCCAACTCCAGATCATGCATAGGATAGTTTTCCTCAGGTATTTTCAGATTATTTGAGGTATAGGCTATCACTTTATCATTTTTTATTAGCACACATCCTAATAATTTCTTAGAAGCATCACTATACAGCACAAAGAGTTCTCCACTTGAAGGGACTGTGAGTACTGGCGCAATGATAAGCCTCTTTTTCAACTCCTTGAAACAGTCTTCACATTCTTGTGTCCAGACAAACTTTAATCCCTTCCATGTCATCTTGTTCATTGGGTTTGAGAATTGTGAAAGGTTCTTCATGAATCATCGATAATACCCAGATAGACCCAAAAAGATGTTGATCTCTATTACAGATGTTGGCCTCAGCCAGTCTTCAATTGCCTTCGTCTTGGAAGGGTCCATAAATATCCCTTTCCTGGTGATAACATACCCCAAGAATGATACTTCCTCCATCCATAACTCACATTCATTGTACTTTTCATAAATCTTCACCCTTCAAAAAGTCTTTAACACAGTTTTCAAATGCTTCTCATGTTCCTCGTTGCTCTTGGAGTATATCAGAATATCATCAATAAAGACCACCATAAATTTATCGAGGTAATCTCTAAATAATCTATTCATTAAATCCATAAAAATTGCAGCAACATTAGTGAGTCCAAAGGGAATCACTATGAACTCATAGTTTCCATACATCATTTGAAAGATAGTATTGGAAATATCTTCCTTCCTCACCTCTAGTTAGTGATATCCTGACCGAAGGTCCACCTTAGAGAAACAAATTCCCCCACGAAGCTGATCGAATAATTCATCTATTCGTGGAAGGGGATACTTGTTCTCTATCATGATTTTATTGAGCTTACGATAATCAATGAAGAGGCACATTGATCCATCCTTCTTATTGATGAAGAGGACTAGAGCACCCCATGGTGAAGCACTCAGGCATATAAAATGCTACTCTATATTCTCTTGTAATTGCTTCTTCAGCTCTTCCAGCTCTACAGTTGCCATTCTGTAAGGTGTCTTTGAGATTGGCATAGATCCAGAGATAAGTTCAAATTAGAACTCAAAATATCGGTCAGGAGGAAGACTAAGAAAGTCTTTAGGGAATACATCAGTGTAGTCCCTCACGATGGGCATGTCTTCAAGCATTATTTTATCCCTTGTCCCAATAATTTGATCTAGTTATTATTTCTCAAAAGGAATCAATATCGAAAGTGGAGAAAATATTCTAAAGGAGACTCATCTTCCTCCTTACACTTGTAATGAATCGGAGGATTCTTCGGGAAGTGAAAAGAAATCTCCCTTTCCTGAAAATTGATGTTGGCCTTGTACAAAGAGATCCAATCCATTCCCAAGATAGTGTTGAACTCCACTAAAGAAAGTATGATGATATTTTCTAGGAGGTTCAATCCACAAACATTATCCAAGGAGGAGTTATAAACCATTGATGCAATAATTTCCCCATTCGCTATTCTCATAGATAACTTTTCCTTCAAATTTTAAAGAGGTGTTTGAATAGTTCTACTAAACATGAAAGATATGAATGAATGCATAGAACAAGAATCAAATTGTACATTCACTATTCTTAAATGAATGACAAGAATACATGTCACCACATAAATTTCGGCTCCACCTCAGTAGTAGTGATAGCATAAACACATCCATGTTTCCTTGGAGGTTGTTGTTGATTGCCTCTGATAACCCTTGGCTTAGGGAAATTGTTTTTATAATGCCCAAGATCCTTGTAGTTGTAACACAAAGCTGAAGGCTAAGTGTTGATCTGAACCATACTTTCTTCTTCAACATTAGTGGGATTTTTCATTTCCCTTCGATAGTTCTTGTCCAGATGACAAAAAATTCCTCATTTGAAATAATTCTTGGTTTCCTTAAGACAGTCACCAAGATCTTCCCATAATTTTTTCAAAGGGGAAAGTGAGACTTCTTTCCATCATGGGATTTGTTTGATGAACCACCCATGATGTTCTCCATTTTACGCTTCTTTTCACTAGGTGCATTAGACCAGTGAGAGTCTCCAATCTCCATTTCAACCTTGAGGTCACAATAAAAAATCTCCTCATAACTGTTGAAGTCTCAAATCGCCAACACTTTTCATAGACATGGCTTTAGTCTACTAAAGAAGTGATCCACCTTGCTTTAGGTGTTCATAAAAAAGACAAAGGTGTACCTTGCAAGCCTTGTAAAGTTATCTTCATATGCCCTAATTGTCACATCTTTCTTCTGCTTGAGTCAAAGGAACTGTTTTTCCATCTTGATATGGAGGGTTCGAGGAAACTATTTGTTGAAAAAAATCTTCTTGAATTCCTCCCAATCCATGGAATCAATTTCATCTTGGGACTTTGTATTCTTGATTAGTTTCCACCACAAATCATCTTCCCCATCAAAATGATAGACCTCCAGTACAAATTTCACTTCTTCTGAGCACTGGAGGATGGATAAAACCTTTTCAATGGAGTTAATCCATTGTTCTATGAGGAGGAGACCAGAAGACCCGCTAAACATAGGAGGCCTTTTTTGCATGAAGGATTCTACCACAACATGCTCTTTCCTTGGAGGAGGAGGATGTTCCACCTGATTCATGTTATTACTCATAACTCGAGCCAGCTGGGAAAGTACTGCCATGAAGTTTTGGGCACCCGCTTCTATCCCATCAGGCATATCATTAGGGAAATAATCACATTTCCGATCACATTGGTTGTTCGAATGTGTTCTTTTATTTCCCGTCATTAACTAAGAAAAAGAACATATAATTTAGAGGTCTTGAATACTTAGATACTGAGCATAAAAAAGGAATCTTTGAACATAAAAGTGTAAAATTATAAAGAAGATTTATATCATGACTTGTGATTCCCAAGGTTTATATCTAGGTTATCCTTGATCTATTTCATAACTTATATTCTTATCGGCTTCTTTTTGTCCCTTAATAACGATTTCTACTAAGATTTTGAATCTACCAAAGTATATCCCCCGGGAGTGTCGTAACCAAGATGAGAGAACCATCTTGGGATATACCTAACACTAAAAGGGGGTGAATTAGTGTTGGGAACTTTTTAAACCAATTCCAACTTTTATCCCTATACCTGTTGACCTGTTAGGATCTTGATTTTTTTATTCTCTTTTCCCTGTCGCATGAAATAATAGAAAGTAGTAAAAATATCCACATGATATTTTTACAAGGTTCACCACTCAATAATAGTATCTACATCCTTTCAATGAATGGATATGACCAGTGCATGGATTCTCCACTATGATGTTATATTCTATTATAGTGGAGTGTCTAGGAAAGAAATAATCTAGCCAGTGTGAGTCCCTACACTTTAGAGAAGGGTGGGAAAAAAATCCTCTTCCCTATACTGGTGATGACATAGCGCAACTTGCAGCCTCTAGCTGGTTATTTATACAGCCTACAAAGACAGTCTTATTCCTTCTTCAAAATTTAGGTTCTGCTCTTGGTCTTCTTCAGTGCTCTTCCCTTGATTACTTGCAAAGCAATGCGCACGTAATTCTTCTTTCTTTCGTTCTTTCCTTCTCTATTGCAACACCAACTGCACTAGACTTCTTATTTCTTCTTCTTAGTGCAACAACAAAATACACTAAAACTTCTTCTATCTTCTTGGATAAAATCACGTATACCAATGTGATTATTTAGGAAGTGAAGATCTTTTCACTTGGCATAATCTGAATCTAACTGACCTAAAAAATTTTCAGCATTCAATTGGGCATACTCTGTTATTCTTATTATTCTCTCATTTTTCTTTGACACAGTAGAATATGGAATGGTACTACAGTGACTTAATCTATTTCTTCAGTTCTCAATACCAAAAAATAAGTGTATTGGTATACTACCTTCTTCATTTGTGCAGATGTGACTTTGATTGAACATCTAGTTCTTCTTTACATCGCAAAGTACAAAGAGGGTGACAAAGCCCGGTCGTGTGAGTGCGGTTCAACTTCTCTTTGTGAAACGGAATGGTTCATAGTTCTTTCTTCATCGTAAAGATACTTTGAGAGTGTTATGCACCTATCGAAGGCTAGAAAGACCACCAATTTTTTCTTGCACCCTTCTAGGTGTCTTGCATGTAAAATTCAAACCTTACGCGTAAAAACACCTTTTAGCGCGAAAAAGGCTTTTCGCACAACTCTATTTTTTCTCACATAACTTCCCTTTATAACGCAACACTTCCTTTTTCACTCAAAACATCTTATTATCTCACAAAACTCTATACTTCAAGTTTTTCATGCATCAGAGATCAGGATTTTTATAAGTGTCGACCATTAAGAAATGAGAGGGGTTCACCTCATATTTATAGGAATTTTTTCCCCTGCGTGTAAAACTCCTTCCTCCGTGTAAAACTATCTCTCATTTCTTTAGATTATGCGCACCTCCCTGGATTTTTCACGCACCTCAAGAATTTTCCAATTTTTACCATTCTATGAAACAATCCACTCTTGTGCATAAAAATATTAAACCCACATTTTGTGCACAACAAATTTTTACACGCACAAGTCTAATGTTCCGTGCATCTTTCATGAACATCATCAATTTTTTCTGCACCTCTTACCTTTTTCATTTTTCCACTTTATAATCACAATGCACCAATTGTGAAAAAAATTACACATCATGTGCCATATTGCGTGCAAAATCACCTTTTGCACAACCTCATTTTTCACGCAGTTTGCCGAATTTTTCATGCACTGCATGCCTTTGCCAATTTTCCAGCTTCTGATCTTGAAACACCTTTTGTGTGAAAAACATTATTCCTCTATTCCACACACCACACTAATATTTTTCGTAGACTTTTTATTTTTCATGCATCCCACTGATTTTTCGAGCATCCCACTACTATTCTGCACAACCTTATTTTTTCGCGCACTCGGCCCATTTTTTTCGCACACTACATGCCTTTGTTATTTTTCAGTGTTCTGACCTTGAATCATGCCTTGCGAACAAAAATATAAACCATTTTAAATCTTGTGCACAACATCCATTTCCAAAAACACATCTTCATCTCCAGATTTTCAAGCCCTAAAATTTGGAAAACACTGGAAAACAAGACCACCTTAAACTATTCTTTTGTGCCATCTCCAGATTGTCCATTCCTTTGTCATTTCGTTCTTCACTAATTCCCCTAACCATTTTTATCTTTCATCCCAAACTCCACTATCGTGATATATATCCTTTGATAGACCAAATTTGGCATCATCAGAATTACATTGGAAAGTACGAAAACATCCCTATCTTCTAGCAGCATCATTCCTTCCAATCAAAACTGTATATGACAGACATCATCCTTTCTCACGCTTTCCATCATAAGGCTTTCATCCCAAGTTCTCCTGAATTATGATATTTTTAAAATACATATCAGAAAGGAATCATCTAGTGTAGATAAAATGTGAAATTCATGGCTACCTCAGAATGCCAAGTCCTTCCACATTGTACCTTCTTCTTCAACAATAATTCTACACTTCCTAAAAATAATAGGATTCTATTCTTCAAGTAATCTCTTTCATGGTTTTCTATCATGAAAAATTCCATAGTATTATTCAAATCCTCGTTCTTCATGAATCATCCTCAGATGGGAAATACATCCCCATTCTTCATTGTTATAAACAATGTGTCTCCTTTGACACAAGTTCTTTGAACTTAGGATCAATTTAACAATCGTCTGATTTTACTTCATGGAGAATTTCCCAAGAACGACATTCAATGCAATTATTTCATAACAATTATATAGGAATCCTCACTTCAACCAATCTCTATTAACTTTTGTGTCCTTCTTCATCTATTAATTCATTTTTACTAGCATTGACAACTATTGACAACAAATAAAATATTCAAACACAAAGTGGTCCCAACCCAAGAGTGAAACAAGGCCCGTTGTTGTGCACCCATTTCTGTTCAAGTCTATCTCAAAGCGGTATTTTCAGGTTTTACCCCGAGATACATTTGTGCCAGAGCCACCTCTACCTACTCGTATCTAGACAGGGATGTATTTTCTTGATAAACCACTTACTCAATACTCACCAAAATTCTGGAATGTTTTTCATATACTTAGTCTCATCCTTAAGGTTCTCACTATGGTGCCCTATTCCTTATCTCCAAAAATAACTAGACCATCCTCTAATACCAACTATAGAGACCCGAGCCTTTTACATATAACATTTCATAATTTTAAGCATAATTAATCATCAGAGTACAAGACAATGATCTTTAGGTTTAATGTCTTGGAAGACTAGGTACATATAACATAAAACATGGGTCTAGAAAAAACTTCTTTATTTAATATCCATAAAGAGATTCTAACTTCTTTTGAGCCCTTACACGTACATAGGGTACCCTGGGAACACATGAACAAAGGGATGAGCTGAAAAGAACAGTAAGGGAATGAACATAAGGATACATCTAAAGCACATGAGTTAGGAGGCATGACATATTGATATCCAAAACATGGAATATATGAAATAATATCATATAATCAGGGGATCATATAAACATGGAATCATATAAATGTGGTAGAATCATAAAACATTTCTTTAGTATGGGTCAAGGCTAACCACCAATCTCGTTTCCCATTTCAGTATGGGTCAAGGCTAACCGCCAATCGTGTTTCACATCACATCTCACGAGACTTAACCTTACCCAATGAATTGTAGCGCTATCTGGGCACACCAATCTCAAAATTTTCATGAATATTATTTCCACATAAATATTATTTCCACATAAATAATCACACAAAATCAATTTTTTATAAACATAAGGATACCCATGGAGAGAATTGGGTACCACAGTCATGACATAAATCATAACCAATGAGTGTATCATGAAAGTGTCCATGAAAAAAGGGATTAGAACATACATGGATGTTAATAAGGTAATATAGGCATATAACATGGTAGGTGTTAAAAAATATAAGTGACAACATATAAGAAATGTATTTGAGAAACATTAGCATTAAAACATTTTTTGTGCGGTTTTAAGGAAAATACTATAGAGATTTTAAAATAGTAAAGAGAACATTCTTTTAAATAAAACCAGAATTGAACGAAGAAGTTTTTCATAATAAAAATATATATTTTATAATGACAATGGTTTCTAAAAACATAGGATATATTTCACTTGAAATTGGGTAAAAGTTCGGGATGTTCCTTTAAAACGAGTGTGCTTATTGGAAAGTATCGAGGAGGGATTCACATAAAATCATGTATATTCCCAAATGTGAATGAGAGATGGATCATGGAACATGATTCTGGAGCATATAAATAGAATGTAGAAGTTTTACATAAAAATAATAGACAACTACATTTTGGTAAAAAGAATGATAGAGCAACCCGAAGGAATAAAAGAAGTTTAGGTAGAATCCATTGCGGTTTATCAGCATGGTATCATGTGTAACTAAGAGGGATTGATGAGGGATATAAGGGGTTTATAATAAATTATAAAACATTAAAGCAGTCTGGGAGAGGTAATAAAACATACCCCATCACTTGGTATTACACAAAAAATTCATATCATAGAGAACAATCTTGATTAAGAGTGAAAAGGAGAGGATCCCTTACCTAAAATCCGTTGGTGTTCTCCACTTGTTAGTAAAGCCCTGAATAAACAAATTTTGTTTATTAATTAATAATTATAGAACCTATTATATATGTAATTAGTTTATTATAATCATTTTATGTTCATTTATAATAGTTTTTGTTGGTTATGAGGTTCAATTTCATTGTTTGGGTTTGTTTTTTTACTTGGTTTGAAAAGATCCGTTCACTTATATTCAAGTTTGGATAAACATGAAAGATCAAAGTGGTTGTATAGAAATGAAGTTATATTATTTTATTTAACATACAGGTGATTAAATTTGTTTTAATTTTTATTTTTTTACTTTGGGTGAATTCAGATTATTATATATATAACCTTAGTGATAATCGTTTTTGTTAATCAGTGGATTTGATTACAAAGAACATGTTTTTCATTATAATTTAATACCACGTGTACAAAAGGATTAAAAAAAAATAAAAATAGGATATATTACATATATAATAATCTTTTTCAACCATAACACAGATGGTTTCATGACCACAATTAATGATAATAATAGAAATTGATAAACTGTTGTCCTTGAATGTGCTAAATTAACACATCCAAAACGGTGCATTCATTTCTTTCAAATAAGGGAGCGGGGAAAGGACAGAAGATAATTAAATATACCATTAGCATGAAAACATTCCATTACATGTATGTTACTGGATTTATCATACCATTTGGTTAAAGGGAGATGAGGAATGAAACAAAAAAAAAAATAAAAGATCATGAAAGAAATGAAGGAATTGGAAAGATGAATTTACCTCTTGAGACTCTCTCCCTTGAGAACCTCTTAAGGGAAGAGGTTTTGGTATTTTGAAAAGGCTAGGAGATTTTGGATGTGGGGGAGGATCTGGGGGAATGATTTGGGCAGAATAATGGAAAGCCACAAGGCTTGAGATGAGTGAAGAGAAGAGGGAGTGAAGGGGGGGGGGGGGGGTTTATAATGGAGGAAAAGAGGAATTTCTTAATATTTTAATCATTAATTTATTATTTCTTCACAAGACAAGGAATAGTAAGTATTAAATGACAAGGAATAGTAATTTTATTATGTGATCCTGATCCAAGTGAGCTTACATCAGTAGAACATCATCAATGACTCAATAAATCTCTTATTTAGCATTTATTGTAAATTATCGTATTTCACTATTCATAAAAATTCAAGTAGTTCAGAAAAATCCCAAAAATTCACCCTAACCATTATTCGACATGTTGAATCCCAAAATGAAGTCCATTTTTCAAAATTAATTTTTTAAATATGATTATTTTAATATTTAATTAAAATAATAGTTTATTATAAAAACCAGTTTTAAAGCATTCATTAACTTATTCTAAAATATAGGTATATCGTACATCCAACTTGAATATTATTTTTATACTATCATATGTGAGGTTAATATTCATTAGGGTATATCACTATTCATAAGGGTATGTTACTATTCATTAGGGTAGGTTAATATTCACCAAAAAGTTTTTGTTTCTTATTGGACTCCAAGTAACTTATTGATTACAATTGTGTATGCCAGATTTTCAAAATTCCAAACACAGAAGTGTCAAACTTATGTTTAAAGGTCACTTAGCACATAGTAGTTCATTATGTTGTGTTTTCATGTGATTTTATGACATAATTATTAGAAGTAAATTTTTATTGAAAAACTTTGGGTCTTTACAGACCAAAGGGAGAATATTTAGGTAATTATACTTGAATAAAATTTGAATTTGAATTTTTAATATTTAATTTCTAGCATTAAAAATTTGAGTTTGCTTTTTTGATTTCCCCATGATCAACTAATTGGAATTATTTATGGGGATCCTTGAATTTATGTTCATTAAAACTAAGTATCTCTATGTGTTCCTCTATAGGTTCATTTCCAGGTTCTTTATCCTCCTCTAAGGCATAGAAAATATTGTATGAATCTGAAAATTCAAAACATTATGGAGTGATGCACAATTTAGTTTCCGTAAATATTAAAGATATTTAGTATGGGAAATGGTCAAATCTATATATTGGTTCATATTCAATCAATGCCTCAGTGGTATGTGCCTCTTGGAGTATATTCTTAGAGGATGAAACCAGGTAGTTAAGATCCTCTATTTTCAATTCAAAATCCCCAACTTGGGTGGTTTCTTCCTTTAATTTTGAAGGATTATATTATTTTCATTGTATGGTGAGATCAATCATTTCTTCACATTCATTCGAGAATTCATACAATTTTGGATAATATACCACTTGTAGCTTAGTAGAAAAATCATCCTTCTTAGCCTTCTCAAGTAGGAAAAGCGGATCATCTTCTGGTTCAAGATCATATTGCTTTGATGGTTCTTGGACATATACAGATTACCAATCCATTTTCTTGTTAGATCCTTCAAATTCAATCTCTTTAATAAAATATTTTAGCTTCTATTTTGATAGTTTTTAAAAGAAATATTCTGGTGGAACTTCTCCAAATGTTTTGGGAGGAATCGAGGAGAAATATTCTTTGGTCTCAGCTGCTTCTTGATAAAACATCTGGAAGTACTCAACAAATTTAGCTATATCTATGGCCAATACTATAATCACTAGTTTCTTGAGGGTCTAATTGAGATCCAAGATGAGGTATTTGAAATAATACTCTTTGAAAAGTTTTCTATATGCACATGACATCTGTCTAACCTATAATGCAACACCATATTATATAGAACAAGGTGCATTAACAACTAGTTTTAGAACCTGAGAGTATTTATTGTTTCATGAGTTGAAAAAAAATTCATATGAAAACATCATGTAATTTTTTTCTATTTTATAATTATTATAAAAAGAAATAAAATCTATATAAAATGTGAAAATGGAAAATTTGAATGATCTATTGATTGGATCCCTGGTAACGATTCCAGTTTTGTTGCACACATGTCATGGGGTATGCCAAAAGAAATATTATTTTCCTAGTGTCGCACAGTGGCTGACCATGTCATCTCACTTTATGATACTTTTAGTTTGGTAACTTAAATCTTCTAAATCACCTAACCTATATCATTTTTTATTAGTTTAATGAAAAAATAACAATATTTTTTTGGAGTTTTCATTAATAAAATTCAATAATAAAAATTTAAACTAACATTCAAAGTAGAGAGAATGAGTTAATAAAATAAAGTACTTGGTTTTGGGGTTTGGTTTAAGGTTCATTAATTATTATCCATAATGTCTCTGATTTTGGTTTTATAATCCAAGCATGAAATATCATGTTTGAGTTACCATTATTTATTTATAAATTATGGAATATCATTGAATGTCTATGAACTCTGAATTCCACATCCTCCTTTAATAAAGGTTAATGGAACACCTTTATCTAGTATGTTTCATCTTCTAAGACCCAAATATATCGATGATTTTTCATCCTTTGAATAGATAAACTCCAACATGTGAACAAATAACCAATAGAGGGAGGGGAATGTGATAAAATAAAATAATAGAGATAGATTGAGTTGCATGTCATTGGGATATATCACCACATCAGGGACATGCACCGAACCCATGAATTATACTCAATTATATCTACAAAATTAAAATTAAACATTAAAGAAAACTCATGAACACATTTACCACCCCTCGGGCTAGGTCTTAGGGATAACCTCTCCTTTCCGAGAGTAAGAGATGAAAATTTTGGAATAGATTGAGGATAAGGTGAAATAAAGAATAAAATGATTGGGGGATGAGAGAAATAAAAAAATGGAAGAATTTGGGATGGAGAGATAGATAGAGGAATAAAATAAAATTAAAGAATAAAAGAGATAAAATATATAATTTATAAGTTATGATAAAATAATAATAATAATTTTTATTGTTATTAAGAAAATAATTTTAATTAAAGAAGAGGAAGAGAAAGTAGATAATATGTTTCTAAAATAATAATTTAATATTAATAATTTTAATTATAAAAATAATAGTAATTTTGATAATAATAATTTTAATTATTATTATAATTATTGTAACTATTGAATAAGAATTAAAAGAAGATGAATAAATGGTGGAATAATGTTAATAATACATGAGTTTTTGAGAAATATAAATTTCAACTGATATCTAAAAAAATAAAACTAAAAAAATGAGGAAGAATAAGTAATGGGGGAGGGAGAATAGAATGTAGCAGCCGACCTCAATTTTTATAGATCTTCCCTTAGTGTCTTAGATGGAATGGGATGGATAGGAATGATCAGGGAAGGAGGAGATCTCCTCCTTTTATAGACCACATATTCCCTTCTTAATTTTCTATGCGTTTGACCCATTAAATGGATGATTCATGCATATAATCATTCATAAAATTTGTTACTAAATTTCTTTCTCATATACCCTCAAAATTTTAGAATCTTTATCCACAGGTAGAGAGAGTTATTCTTGTTTTACTCTGATAATTTAATGTACCTAGACAAACTCTCCATATTCCATGTCTTCAGATTCCTATGCATAAGGGACTTGAAACATGAAAATTGAAACATGGAAATCTTATTGGAAGTTGTTAAAAAACTTTGTGTGCATCGCCATGACAAATATCGGTGCATTTGGCTCGAACAAACATGAGATATGTTCCCACTATTAAAAAATAGGCAGATCAATGAATAGTTATGAAGGTCCAAATTGAGAGATGGTATTGGGCATCCAAATGGTGGATTTATATTTGGGTTCAGAAGAATGAAATCAATACTGGGATATATATAATCCTAAAAGGAAATAAATTTACTACTTTGATAAGTATAGAAAACATTATATTCTAAATAGATAAATAATTTAAAATAAATAAAATTTCAAATAGGCCATTGTTTCGATTGACCTAAAAATACCACTAAAATCATAAAATGTTTGAATTTACTTTGAAATAACACTTTTTTTGGGATTAAAAACAATTAAATTCAAAGACAAAATTTTGTAAAATATTTTTTTGGGTTAGTAATTACTCTGACAAAGTGCATCGGGCCTGAGTCTGCGTAACTTGGTACTCGACAATGAGTCTTGCAGCATACCTAGTTTGACACTCTCAAGGGATATGATTTGGGAATTCAAAAACACATCATGAACCAAAATGGAGGATTTAAAAAAATAATTTGGTTATGAATAATATATAATAAACCAAGGGAGTTATAGATTAAGTAATGTGAAACAATTTAGAAATTCTATAATTGGTTTTTCATGATTATGTGGTTCCTAATATAGAAAATGTTTCTTAACTTATGCGTTTTTGTTTTAGTCAATGGAGGAACCCGAAGACACCACGTTAATGGTGACTATGATGGAAAACAAAATTATTTTCCTCCAAATAATCCTAATTCTATTGGAGATGGAATGGAAAACCATGCTTTTTTCTCACATAGCATTCTCCATCTAAGAATAATGTTGAGCTTCCAATAGAGACAAGGAGGGAACAATGTTCTGTTGAGTCCTTCATGAGGCAATGTCCACCTTCCTTCAACGGGTCTTTAGATCAACTTGTTTATGAAAACTATATCAGTACCCCTAAAATGATATTATCCATTCTCTAGTTTTTGGATCATGAGAAATTAATTTTCGTTATTTATTGGTTAGAAGTTGAAGCAGAATAGTGGTGGATTCAAATAGAGAATATGAGGAAGAATGATGAAATTGAATCCATGTATTGGGATGATCTGAAGAACTTATTGTTTAATAATTACTTCCATCATTTTCTATAATTGAATATGGAACATGAGTTCCTTCATTTAAAGAAAAATGATGATAAATTAATTGGTACCTATGGAGATAATTTCACAATACTTGAAAGGTACACTTTTGGTATTATCATACAAGATGCATTTAAAGATGATAGGTTATTCAGTGGCTTAAATCCAATTATACTAAGGGAGATTTCTATCAGGTGAATTATTATATATGAAGATATTGTGTGTTGTTCAATCATATTTGAAATAGAGGTTTGAGTTATATATCAATATAATGGTTTTAATAAGAAAAGGAAGATAGTGTTCAATGGGAAATAGATAAACCATAGAGAGAAGAAAAATATTCAAACTCATCTATGTAAAAAATTGGTAAAGAGAACATAAGAGAGTACTATAAAGGAACAAGATGGTGTTTCATGTGTGAGAATCGTATCCGCTTTGTAAATGAATTTATTAGTGATGTGGAGGGGAAATTCAATGAAATTAATGGAGATAAATATGAGAATAATGAACCACCCACATTTCAGTGTTTCAAGTCCATGGAGTTATGAATTATATGAATTAATTCCCCATTCCAAGGGATAATATGGATGATAATACACAACAAAATTTAAGTAAAAATGATAAATGGAATGATTATGAAATAAAAATGGATGAAGTGAATGATGATAACTAGGGAAAAACTTACCCTTTCCCCTTATTTTGAATGTTAATTTTTTATTTTGTATAAATAATCCCTATGATAATCTTATTATTCTTCCTTTAGTGATGTTTCATGTGATTATATTCCTATAAAAGGATTTTGGAATTATTAAATCACATTTAATGTTCTTTTGGTGCAAGAATGGACCCCTATATCAAATAAATATGTTTTTGTTATAATATTATAGAATATTTATGGAATAATTGGTGAATTATAGTATTTAAGAGTTATAAGGTTATCCATTTATAGAATGTATAAGTAAACATCAAATAATGATTTTGAGATTGATGTTTTATCTCACCACATGTGGATTTATGCATATTGGATAACCTGTTTTAACCAATTTGTTTTGATAGTAACTGAAGACAGATGTGAGGACTTATTATGCATCTCATGGTCTATAAGTACTTCAAGAATGAAAAATTCCCTTTCATTTCTTAGAGTGAAAGATAAAGTGGAAATCTATTGAAACAAAACTAAAAGGTGATATTTTTTAATATAATAATTAATAAAATAAAGGAAGTATATATCCCAGGAAATTTCATTATCATTAAAAAAAGGATCGTGATACAAAAAATGTTATCCTAATACCTTCTTTTCTAATTAATAAAAAATCCCATTAGATCATCAGGGAATTATGGATTTGTGTTTTTTAACTTTCTCTTAACCATTTTTTCTATCAGTATATACATGAAAACAACAACTATATTTCTCTTCCATGTCCATATTTTCACTATCCAGTTATGTTATCCTATGTGGGAAACTAGTTATGAGTAATTTTGGGTGACGATTATGGTTCTAACTTTCATTTTTTAAAAGAGGATTTAATATTATTTTTTAGGATGTGGGTTTATATGAAAGGAACTTTAAAGTATTAAAACATTGATAACCCACATGAATTTAGAGGGAAAATTCCTTTTAAGGGTTGTAGGATGTAACATATAGTTACATTGTGAAATATTGTTTTCATATTAATTTATTCTTTTTTTATATTTTTCATTTAACGAAACACTGAAAATAGTTTTTATTTATTTTTGGAGTGAATTATATGATATACTAATTTAATAAATCACTAAAAGAAACATAAATTTTCGCTTTCTTTGTAGGTAACTATAAAGAAAAATAAATATCAAGGAATTTTGTTTTCTTAAATACTTTTGAATTTTTCGAGTCTGCGGTTTCTGACAACACTTGATTCCGAGGCCCGGTGTGCCTGGAATTAATTTTTGATGTTTTGTTTGGGTACGTTCAGTAAATGTACAAGTGGGTTTTCCTATATTATGAACTGGTGCTCGGAATTGAAATATGAGGGCACCGATGAACTCGCAGCACCAGTAATTGCTTAAGGGGACCTTCACAACAGTTGTATTTTATGTGGTCTGAGAGTTAATTTTTGGGGAAATTTGAATTAATTAAATAAAATTGTAGAACAAAAATTTTATTTATCTATGGTGGTTATATCCTACAAAAGTGAAGTTATTGGTGGGGCCCAGAAACACATAACCTCCCATGGGAGGATAATGTGAGGTGGGTCCCACACGAAACCCTAACCTTTCATCTCCCTTTAACTCCCCATTAATTTACCCTTATTAAATTTGACGACTCCCATTTATTTATATGTTATCTTCACCTCCCACTCAATCTTTTTAATTTTTGACAACACTTTTAATTTATGAATTGAGATCCAATTAATTAATTAAAGATTTTGAATTTCGAATTACTTGTGTTAATAAAATAATAGCCTTAGCTATTAATTTATTTTGGCACTTGTTGTGTTGGGATAATTTTGAGGAAGCTCTGGAGAAATAGAGAATAGTATTCTTCTCTCAATGAAGAAGTCCTTTATTCCAATGTGGAACCACTAACGAACATCGATCATCACCTCCGATCTTCAGCCAAACCAAAGGAGAAGGAGCCACCCACAAGGAATGCCGACTACGTGCCATCCTCAGCCCCTTCTTTCCTGACGTCAACGAGTTGATGCCGTCTCTCCGCGACGCCATTTTCCGCGTCGCTCGACTACCGCGAACCTCATATCAAGGAAGGGGTTTGTTTCAATTTTAATTGCATAAAATTGTTCTTCATTCCTTGTATAAACCATGTTTTACCTTTTTCCATTTAATACCGCCTAATGTGGAGGGTGCGGGCTGAAGAAACAGGGCCCGACAACCATCCGATTGTTCTTGGATACACTAGCGGCGGAAACAAGAGGCGGTGTCGACAAATGGAAGCGGCGGCCGGGTGACGGCCGCGTGCGGAAGAACCGCGGCCCGCAACCACGGGCCGCTCTGATGAAGGAAGGCCGCAACTCCCCAAGGGGAGACGTGCTGTAAAGGACCATGGCCCACCCTCCGTGGGCCGCTTTGGCGGCGAACCAGATGGCTCGTCAGTCGGCCAGGTGAAGGATCCGTGACACCCAAAGGTGCCGCGCAGCAAGACTGCAGCCCGCCCAAGTAGGCCGCTTGCACCGGGAAGACCGTCTGGCTTCGACTAGCCAGTTGGGAGGGTGGAGCCGCTAAGCGCCACCGATTCGGATAGGCGGGCCCCCCTCTCGGACCACTCGGCCCCTCTGGGCCTACAGCGGCCAGCCTGCCCGCACCCTGCCGGGCTGGGCCGCGTGATTCACCGGGCTGGTCCGACCCTCTGCAGGGTCAGACCCCCCAAAACCGAGTTGACCCGACCCGCCAGCCCACTGGGCTTAACGGGTCGGGCCCGTTTCACTTAAAGGTGAATAACTTGAAGACCGCGCGTCCGATCGACTCTCCGTCTATGGCACTAGGACCCTTGTGACGTGACGGTCCTTTTGTGATACTCTAAGTGAGTTTTGGACAACATAGGAAAATGGCCGAGTTTGGAATGAGCGTATTTCCAACTGGGCCCCCGGAGCAGAAATGCTAAGAACTCTTAGACCGAGCGTCTGATTGACGCGCCGTCTGTCGTGTTGGGTTCCTTTTGACGAGACAGAACTTTGGGATAAATCAAATCTGGGATTCATGACAGTTGATGTATCAAACCCTTTTCTTGAGGAGTGGACCCTCTCAGAATGGAGTTTACTGTGTTTGGGAACCCTAGAGATGGTTGTGACTGCAATGACTACCGTACTGGAATCCTCTGTGGGTTAGACTGTGACGAATACCGTACTGGAATCCTTTGTGGGATTGGAGACGATGACTAACGTACTAAAATCCTCCATGGGTTCGACATCGATGACTACTGTACTAGTATCCTACGTGTGTCCAACAGTTTTACTTCTGTACTAGTATCCTACATGGGTTCGACAAAGTAGCTTGTCTAGTATACTACGTGGGTCTGACAGCATAGCTGGTCTACTATCGTACATGGGTCTGATAGATTAGATGAACCAGGGACTATATCTGATCATATTTATCACTTTACGAAATATATATACCTGTTTGAGCTGAGTCTTGACTTTCAATCATTACCATCGATGTGATTGACTTTACTTCCTTTGTGGACTAGGTTGTGCTTGAGCTCGAGAGTTGGAGCTGAACTGAGATTGTTAACTTAGGTATATGTATGGTCATATACCTAAGTAGAGTTGGTTGATACTTTGTGATTGTACCTTTACTTTTTTGGTTATCCTTTTTGGATTCTGGGAGACCTTCGGGGGTCTCGAGGTCCCTATTGAGTATCGTATACTCACCCTTGCACGGGTTATGCCCGCACTATGTTGTGTTGGATGTAGACGACGAACAACACTGAACAAGGTGGAGGCTTGGGGAGCTGGATGATACCCGAAGGTGGACCACATGGCGAGACGTACATGGAGAGGACGACGAGACCTAAGGTGCTGAGGTGGCCATCTGTACCCACTCTTTAGGTGGGATTCCCGGAGGACGACTCTGTGGTTTCGATTTTAATTTACTGCAGTTGTACTAGAATTTTAGTTGTACTCTACTTTACAATTGGGTTTGTATACTGGCCCCTTTACTTTTCAGCACTTACTTTTTTAATCTGTATTACTTAGTGCTTCCATCTGTTGCGTACTCTGTTGTGTTTATTTACTATATAATGGAAATGCCTTCCCTTTTTATTGCGATTTACACCTTTGGAGCTAGTCGCCAGCCCCTTGCCTATGGAAGGTGGGCTTCGGGTAGTCACGACATCGGCCCCGAGGACTAGTCGTGACAAATTGGTATCAGAGGAGTCGGTTCTACCGAAAAACTCAGGACTCTGAACATTTCGTTCTGTGAAGAAATAATATTAAGAGTATTGAGTGTGGTTTTCAGTCCAGGGAGTCTAGTGTTGGTGTGGTGGCTAACATATTCATACACCAGGACCCTGCCCCCTGATTTCGGACTCAGTGCACGAAAACACTAATTGCATGTGTGTTTCAAAAGTATTCTTTGTGATTACTTTATGTCAGCTCACTAGGTATACTGTTTGACCGTGGCGCATCTGTTTCTTTTAAGGTTGACCCCATGAAGGCAGCTAGCTAGGGTTCTGAGTTACGTGTGAGATGGTAGCCCACCGAGAAAAAAGGCCATGTTGCAGTGTGCCATCATAGCGGAGGCACCAGCATACCACTGCCCGCTGAGCCACCAATACTACCAGCCCCAACAGCAGAGAGTGCATGCCTCCTGAGTACGTTGTACGAGTTTCAGCGATAGAGGCCACCTAGGTTTCACGGAGAGACGGACCCTCAGGTAGCCGAGGATTGGGTGGAGGCTATCGTCAGAGTCTTCAGATTGGTAGGGACACCAGCCAACCTTATGGTGATTCTTTCCACGAGTCTCCTACACATAGCAGTAGGTAGATGGTGATACTGATGCTCCAGGTGAATGACAAGGCATATCTTTATTGGACAGACTTCGAGAGTCTCTTCCACTCAGAGTTTGTTCCAACCACCCTTCATGTGGTGCAGATCCAGGAGTTACTTCATCTGCGGCAGGGTAGCATGACAGTAGCTCAGTACTCAGTGAGGTTTACTGAACTCTCGCGATACTCCATGGAAATGGTACAAGGCCCATTATTTCAGGCCCATACCTTTGAGTAGGGACTCAAACAATAGATCAAGGATTCGATGATGTCCCTCAACATTCCGATGTAGGAAAGAGTGGTAGAGCGAGCTCTTATTGTGGAGAGCTTTCTCGCTAAGCCAACAACAGTAGTGAGACCCACCGCAGGGCGACACATAGCAGAGTCTTCTACAACCGACAGTAGACAGATGTCACAGAGGTCCAAGCAGGCCAGGCCATTAGAAGACAGACCTCAGGATACAGGTTCGGTTGTAATGGGCACCCGAAACAGAGCAAGCTATATGAGGATCATGCAGTGCTATGCTTGCGGCAGGCAGGGTCACATGGCTCTAGACTCCCTGACCCACCGTTTAGTTGAGTAGAAGAGGCAGAGGTTCGACCGTGGAGGTCCGTAGGGTGCAGGTGGACAAGGCAGGGGAGCTGGCTGGGCAGTGGGTGGTGGATGAAATTTTAAGGCTCTACCACCACCACCACCAGGAGGTATACCCTGACCACAGAGAGCTGCTGGGCAGAGGCAGGCTCAGCTCTAGGTAGTGGAGGTTTATGACCACAGCGCACCTGAGATGATTTAAGGTACTATCTGTGTCTACTCCACTATTGTAGCAGTACTTATAGACACAAGTGTGAGTCATTCTGTTATTGCTGTTGCCCTTGTTTGGAGCTTAGAGATTCCAACGGAGCCGTTGGCTCGATCATTATGGGTAGATACTCCTATGGGAGTAGACTCGATGATTACGTACTGGTGCAGGAAGATTGAGATTACTCTAGGAGGTGATAGCTTCGGTTGAGATCTTCTTGTAGCGGCATCGAGGCCTTACAACATCCTCTTGGGTATGGACTGGTTTTCTAAAGTCCATGCTCAGATCGACTACATTAGGTACAAAGTGCAGTGTGCATGCACGGATGGGAGAAGGTTCACCTTCACCAGCCAGAAGGGAGCCTTTGCAGCGCAGGATGGACTTTCGTAGAGGAGAGGGAAGCCAATAACACATCAGTTGGCTAGTCTCATCCTTGGAGTAGTTTATGTGTAGATTATGAGTTTTCTTGTTGTGGTGGATCAGTATTCAGACGTTTTTTCTGATAACGTTCCAAGACTACCTCATCGCAGAGAGGTAGACTTCTATATTGATTTGTACTCCGAGACAGCACCGATATCTACTCCAGCATATCAGATGGCTCATGCTGAGCTTTGTGAGCTATGGGAATAGGTGGAGGACTTGCAGGGACAGGAATTTATCTGACCTAGTGATTCACCCTTGGCCTCTCTGATTTTGTTCGCCAAGACGGCGGATGGGAGCTTGCGACTCTGTGTCGACTACCGTCACCTGAATCAGGTGACCATCAAGAACAACTACCCACTCCCAAGGATTAATGACCTCTTTGATCAGCTGAAGGGAGCACGATGGTTCTCAATGATATACCTCAGGTCAGGCTATCGCCAGCTCAAAGTTTGAGACGAGGATGTGTAGAAGACGACCTTTAGGTGTCGGTATGTCCACTAAAAGTTTTTGGTTATTCCATTCGGCCTAACCAACATTTACTGGTGTTCATGAGTCTCATGAATAGGATCTTCCAGCCTTACCTCTTTCGTATTTTCTTAGTCTTCATCGACGACATACTGATTTACTCAACTATTGAGGAGGAGCTCACCTATCACTTCTGGGTTGTACTGGATACACTCGGAGAGCACCAGCTTTATGGTAAGCCCTCGAAGTTCCAGTTCTGTATTTGAGAGGTTCACTTCTTGGGACACATCATCTTGGAGGCTGGATTTGTAGTGGGTCCAGTGAAGATCGAGACAGTACTTTCTTGGGAACCACCCAGGAGTGTGACGAAGGTGCGGAGTTTCATGGGTCTAGCTAGATACTATCGGATATTTGTGCCAAACTTTTCTAGAGTTTCAGCACAAATTTTAGCCATGACGAAGAAGGGGAAACCCTTCGTGTGGTTAGAGAGATACCAGTAGTGCTTTCAGGAGCTGGGGAAGAGATTAACCAGTGCGCCCATCTTGAAGCTACCAGAGGAGAGCGTTGGGTATGTATTATATTGCGACACATTAGGGAACAGACTCGGGTGTGTCCTGATTTAGGAGGGAGTAGTGATCGCATACGGTTCACGGTAGTTGTGGTAGCATGCGCAGAACTACGCTACCCATGACCTAGAGTTAGCAGTAGTGGTCTTCGCCTTGAAGATGTGGCAGGACTATATGATGGGTGAGAACTTTACAGTCTATTCTGACCACCAGAGTATCAGGTATATCTTCTCACAGAAGGACATGAACCAGAGATAGTGGCGATGTCTTGAGTTCCTCCAGTACTATGAATTTGAGATAGTCTATACTCCTGGTAAGGGGAACGTTGTAGCTGATGATCTCAGCAAGTGATCGGGCATTCAGTTGCTAGGAGAGGTGACAGAGTAGCTATCCGCGTTGCAGATATACTTTGTGGATATTGATGGAGAAATCTTTCATCAGTCTCTCATAGTCACTCCTCCATTTCTTCAGCGAGTCAGGGAGGCTTTGCGTGGGGACGTCGACTGTGAGACACGATGTGCTCAGATATCCTCAGGGCAGGCACCTGATGTGTTTTCTGATGGAGGGGAGCATGTCATCCTCTTCAGGGGATGCACCACGGTACCAATTTCACTATAGGAGGAAGTTCTGAGTGAGTTTCACACTTCCCCTCTAGAGGTACATCCAGTAGTGGCGAAGATGTATCAGGACCTCATACGATAGCACTGGTGGCTGGGTATGAAGAAGGTTGTAGTAGATTTTGTTTGATGATGCCTCACTTGTCAGCAAGTGGAGGCGGAGCACCAGGTACCACCAGGCTTGGTACATACCTTAGAGGTCCTGGAGTGTAAGTGTGACAAGATATACATGGATTTCGTGAAAGGGCTTCCATGTACATCTAGATGACATGACTCAATCTGGGTGATCATTGACCGACTCACCATGTCGGCCCACTTCCTACTAATCAGAGATCAGGGCTCAGTAGAGAGTTTGGGATGCCTTTACATTTAGGAAATCGTATGGCTTCATGGTGTGCCGTCAACTATCGTTTCCGATCTGGATGCTCAATTCACTTCCCGACTTTGGAAGGGGTTATAGGAGGACTTTGGGATTTAGCTTCTCTTGAGCAACGCCTTCCATCCATAGATGGACGGTCAGACCGAGAGAACCATTCAGACTCTCGAGGAGATGTTCTGTGCATGTGTCCTTGACTTTGGTCGCAGATGGGAGGATCACCTACCCTTGGTGGAGTTTGCGTACCACAACAACTACCACTCCACCATCGGGATGAAACTATATAGGGCGCTGTATGACCGAACTTGCAGATCACCTCTCTGCTGGACTGACCCTGGGGAGTCAGCACTTGTAGGACCAGAGATGGTTCAGGCTACAACGGAGAAGGTTCAGATCATCCAGGAGTGGATGAAGACTGTACAGAGGAGACAGATGTCCTATGCTGATAAGAGATGGAGACAACTAGAGTTTGAGGATGGCGACCACGTCTTCATATGGGTATTACCTCGATGGGGTCTACAGAGATTTGGATGGGGCGACAAATTATCTCCACGATTCATCAGACCTTTCCAAGTCCTCAGCAAAGTAGGCGAGTTGGTTTACCACCTAGCCCTTCTACCTCAGTTGCACCTGGTGCATGACATATTCCACGTATCTCAGTTGAGGAGATACATGCAGGACTCGACCCACATCATCGATCACAGGGAGATGGACATCGATGACTGGACAACATTCATGGACGTCCCGGTGTAGATCGAGGATTGATAGGTGTGGGTCCTATGTGGATGATCGATTCCACTGGTGCGTATTCACTGGCGGCACGAGAACCTCCAGGAGAGCACTTGGGAGCGGGAGGCTCAAATGTGTGTACAATACCCTCATTTGTTTCCCAAGTGTGTGTTGTAGCTTTACGGGGATGAAAGCCTTGAGGTGGGAGTAATGTAAAGACCCAAAAATTTCAAGGAATATTTTTTTCATAAATACTTTGGAATTTTACGAGTCTGTGGTTTCTGAAAGGACTTGATTCTGAGGCCCGGTGTGCCCAGAATTAATTTCTGATGTTTTGTTCGGGTACGTTCAGTAAACGTACAAGCGGGTTTTTTCTATCTTTTGAACCGGTGCTCGAAATTGAAATCTGAGAGCATCGATGAACTCGATGCACCGGTAATTGCTTAACGGGACCATTACCGCAGTTGCGTTTTATGCAGGTTGAGAGTTAATTTTTGGGGAAATTGTAATTAACTAAATAAAATTGTAGAACAAAAATTTTATTTATATATGGTGGTTATATCCTACAACGGAGAAGTTATTAGTGGGGCCCACACCTATATAACCTCCCATGGGAGGATAATATGAGGTGGGGATCACACGAAACCCCAACCTTTCATATCCCTTTAACTCCCCATTAATTTCCCTTAATTTAATTTGAAAACTCCCCTTTATTTATGTGATCTCTTTACCTCCCACTCCCCCTTTTTAATTTTTTCCAACTCTTGTAATTTATGAATTGAACTCCAATTAATTAATTAAGGAGTTTTAATTTTGAGTTACCTGTTTTAATAAAATAATAGCCTTAGCTATTATTTTATTTTGGGACATGTTGTGTTGGTAGAATATTGAGGAAGATCTGGAGAAATAAACAAGAGTGTTCTTGTCTCAACGAAGAACACCATTCTTCCAACGAGGAACTGCCAAGGAATGTTGATCATCACCTTTGATCTTCGGTCAAACCAATGGAGAAGGATCCACCCACAAGGAACGTCGACTAAGTGCCATCCTAGGCCCCTTCTTTCCCAACGTCAACGAGCTGATGCCATCTCCCCGCGACGCTATTTTCCATGGCGCTCGACTACCGCAGACCTTATTTCAAGGTAGGGGTTTGTTTCAATTTTAATTGAATAAAATTGTTCTTCATTCCTCATTGAAACCATGTTTTACCTTTGGACATTTGATAACTCCTAACGCAGAGGGTGTGGGCCGAATGAACACGGCCCGACGACCATTTAATTGTTCTTGGATACGTTGGCGGCGGCAACGAGAGACGGTGGCGAAGAATGGAAGCGGCAGCCGTGCGCCGGCCACGTGCAGAAGAACTGTGGCCCGCAACCGTTGGCCGCTCGGCCAAAGGAAGACTGCGGCTCCACAAGGGGTGTCGCACTGCGAAGGACTGCGTCCCACGCTCCACGGGCTGCTTCGGCGGCGAACCGGCCGACTCGTCGGCCGGTCGGGTGAAGGATCCATGACACTCGAAGGTGCCGCACAACAAGACGGCGGCCCGCCTGAGTGAGCCACTTGCACTGGGAAGGTCGTCTGGCTTCGGCCGACCGGTTGGGAGGGCGGCGCCGCTGGTTCGGGAAAGTGGGGGGCCACCCCCCCTTGGACCGCTCGACCCCTCCAGGTCGGGCCGCGCCCCGCCGGGCCGCGCCGCGCCTTGCAGGTCCGGGCCACACGATTCACCGGGCCGGTTCGACCCTCGTCCAGGTTGGACCCGCCAAAATAGGGTTGACCCTACCCGCCAACGCACTAGGCTTAACGGGCCAGGCCCGTTTCTCTTAAAGGTGAATAACATCAAGACCGCGCGTCCGATCAATGCGCCGTGTGTGGAAATAGGACCCTCGTGATGTGGAGGTACATTTGAGATACTCTAAGTGTGTTTTGGAAAACATTGGAAAATTACCGGGTTTGGAACGAGCATATTTCCAACGGGGCCCAGGGAGCAAAAATGCTAATAACTCTCAGACCGGGTGTCCGATTGACGCGCCGTCTATCGCGTTGGGTTACTTTTGACGAGACCGAACTTCGGGATACATCAACTCTGGATTTTGTGACAGTTAATGTATCGAACCCTTTTCTTGAGGAGCGAACCCTCCTGGAATAAAGCGTATTGTGTGCGGGAACCCTAGAGTTGGCTGCGACAGCAACGAATACCGTACATGAATCCTTTGTGGGTTCGATGACGACGACTACCATACTGGAATCCTATGTGGGTTCGGTGATGATGACTACCATACTATAATCCTTTGTGGGTTTGACGACGATGACTACTGTACTAGTATCCTACGTGGGTCTGACAATTTGACTTCTGTACTAGTATCCTACATTGGTCCGACAGAGTAGCTGGTCTAGTATCCTACGTGGGTCCGACAGCTTAGCTAGTCTAGTATCCTACGTGCCTCTGATAGCTTAGATCAATCAGTGACTACATCTGATCATCTTTATCACTTTATGAAAGATTTATACCTGTGTGAGTTGAGTCTTGACTTTCAATCATTATCATCGATGTGATTGACATTACTTCCTGTGTAGACTGGGTAGTGCTTTGGCTCGAGAGTAAGAGTCGAACTGATATTGTTAACATATGTATATGTATGGGCATATACCTAAGTAGACTTGGTTGATACTTCGTGATTTTATCTTTCCTTTCGTGGTTATCCTTTGTGGATTCTAGGAGACCTTCAGGGGTCTTGGGTTCCCTACTGAGTATCGTATACTTACCCTCGCAGGGGCTATGCCCGCACTACATTGTGTTGGATGGAGATGACGGATAGAACTGAACGAGATGGAGGCTTGTGGAGTTGGACAATACCCGGAGGTGGACCACTTGGTGAGATGTACACGGAGCGACTGGCCAGACCCGAGGTGCTGAGGAGGCAATCTGTACCCACCTTTCAGGTGGGATTCCTGGAGGACGACTCAGTGGTTTCTATTTTACTTTACTGCAGTTGTACTAGCCTCTCAGTTGTATTGTACTTTACAGTTGGGTTATTATACTGGCCCATTTACTTTTCAGCACTTACTTTTGTAATCTGTATTACTTAGTGCTTTCATATGTGGCGTACTCTGTTGTGTTTTTTTACTATATAAAGGCAATGCCTTCCCTTTTTACCTGGATTTACGCCTTTGGTTCTAGTCACCAGCCCCTGGCCTATGGAAGGCGGGCTTGGGGTAGTCACACCATGAGCCCTGAGGATGTGTCATGATAGGAAAACCAATTTTACCTTATGTTATTTGCAAGACTATCTTTCCCCGATGACTTGCACAACACGCAAGACCGAGTGGTACCAAACAATAATATATTATTAAAATATTATTATTTAATATCATAAAATATAACCTATATATGAAATTTATGATTATATAATTAAATTATAATTGAATATATATATTTGAATTCTTTTTTTACATATTAATTATAAATGAATATTAAAACCAAATAAATATAGAGGGAATGATTTTATAAAAGACTATTTTTATTTAGAAAATGTGATTTATATTAATAAGTTAAATTAATTACTATTAATTAATGATATTAATTAATTTTTTTGATATATAATCTATCATCTATTTTTCATATTCATCCAATATGATTTTATAGGCATATGATGAGAAAAGACTAAATATGATACATAAAAACCTATATTTTTATAAAAGATTTTTTACAGCCATTTAATAGAGAACATATATTAAATATAAATTTGAAAAATTTTATAAATTAAATATGTCCAAATAAACATATTTTTTAAAATAAAATCATAAAAATTAGGTTATGGTGAATTTTGTGTATGTTTCTACGGTGCCTATTTTTTAATGAATAGTGAAAAATAATGAATTTTAATTCAAAACTACATTTCCATAGAATTTATTTATAAGGATAAATTATATTTTAAATTCGTTTTAATGTTTAATTAGATAAATTTTTATCAATTAATCCAATTAAGGTTATTAGAATCAATTTCAAATTATAATTGGCGATAAAAACTTAGCCAACTTTTGAACGTTTTTCCTTTACAAACCTCAATTATCATCCCATCTATGTGAATAAATTTAAATAATTTTTTGACAATTCATTGCAATAAATATTGAAAAATGGATTCAATATTTGGAATTATCATTGTTTATAATTTCTAATATGGTAAAATGATTTTTTTATCAAAAATATTTGTGACAATACTTAAAATTAATTACAACGATTAAGGTGAAATTATTCATAATAAGGGAAAAACCTTAAAATTAAGGGCCCAAATGACCTAAATATTTTTCCAAAATCCATTTTATATCCATATTGAGACCTTATAATCCCCTATATTTATGTTATAGAATTATAATATCTACTTAAAATGGGGAAAACATGGGTGAAATTCTCTTCCCAAAATTTTACATGACTGCCACTCCTCCTCCAATATAAAAAAACCTCCTCTCCTCCACCTTTCTCACACATCTCAATAAACTTTTTATCAAACATTTTCTTCAAAAATATATTTTAAACATTAATTCACTCAAACTATAATACTAAATTTTGGAATAAATATATCCATGGAATCCCTTTGGTGTGATCCAAAAAGGAGTTACCTAAAGATGAGGTAACATCTTTTCTCAAGCTCTTTAGTCTTATTTCCATTATATGCACCCTAAAATATCTTTACCCTACGGTTATAAAATAAAACATGTATCTTATGTATACTGTGATTTTTTATTATTATGTGTTATTTATACACCTATATACACTTCAATCTAATGGGTATCAATCTTACCATTCTTGTGTATAGTGAACTACAACCTCACGAAATGATATTGTTAATTTTTTCCTTTACCACCTTTAATGGTTGGATATTATGATTGAAAATATGTTAAAATATGATATATATAACATTTATTATGTATTTATTATTCCATAAGTCTTTTATAACACATAAATATATGCTTTCCATTTCCTGTTACTACGATAACTTCCTTTGTAGAAGTGTGGAGTACCGCCTCCACAATGCGATGTGATTCGTTCACACATTTCATGGGATGTATTAAAGATTTATTAATTTAAAATATAAGATATATATTAAAAATCAATTAAACTTCAATTATATATTATATATATATTGAAATTACTTTCTTTCTTTCAATACAGTAATAAAACGGAAGCGTTGTTCATGTGTAAATACACCCTACCGTCTCCATGAAAAATGTATTTTTTTAATATTAATATCTTATATATATTATTATAAATACATATATACTCAATATATGTTATATTAATACCTTTTTGTACATTTTTAAATAATTTAATCATTATCTATGAAAGTGTATTAATAGTAATAAGTCAAAACATATATGAAAAATAAAGCAGATATTTCCTAAAACGCAACATTAACATGTAGTTTTTAATAAATAGGTGATATAAAGTCATAAACAAATAATATATGGTATTATATATAATAATATGGTTATTTTTTAGATTTATAATGAACATATATTTATTATATATGAGGTATGAATGTGTACAAATAAATTCAATACTTAAAGTAAGGGAGTTTCATATCAATATTTATTTTTCATGAGATTCATGACTTATTAACCACTCATTTCTTTTGTGTGGTGTGTATAATAAATATTTATATATTATATTATTATTATAATAAATTTTATGGGTATTTACATATAGATTTTATGATATTTTGTTCATGGGGTTTATGTTTCAAAAGTTTCCAAAATGGTAATGTAATTTTGTCTCAATTTGCCTTCTCTGAAACTCATGCCATGTTGTGAACATATAATTTTCTATAATATGCATATAAAAACATTTAAATGTTAAATAATGAATATAATTATTTTCATGATATTTTAATATTAACATAATTTCATTTTCTTCAAAGGGTAGTATAATTCAATGTTACAATGTGGTAGGAGTTTGTTGAGACAATCTCACCATTTATTTAGATTGTTCATGATTATGAATCAATTGATGAAATATTATGACCCATAACTTAATAGAAATAATGCATTTTCTTCTCCTATCTATATTAATTATATATTTATGTATTTTTACCATTTTTTCACACTTTGGTACGTATTGTGATTAAGAAAGTGTTTTTCAGAAATTTTCAATTTCCCTCTATCTCTTGAGTCAGAAATCTGCGTTCCTTCAAGACCATGTTATTAAAATGGTTTCCCATAATATTATACTATTATACCATTATCATTAATTTTTTTTTCCAAAATTTACCTTTTATAGAAAAGTGTTTTAAAATGGAATCATCTTGTCATTTTCTAGTTCTAGCACTTTTCTAAGCTTTTATGGTTAAAAAAATAATATTCTACATGTGTGGATTTACATGTTATTATGAATGTAATTCCATTGAATATTAAATTAAAATTTAAATAGTTATTTTTTTATTTAAAATATAATTTTTTCTAATATTATGGAATTAATTAGTTTAAAGTTGTTTTCCAAGAAAAAGTATTGCAAAAATGTTTTATGTTTATAAAATGTTTTAAATTATTTTCAAAACACCCTTTATATGTTTTTAAAAATATATTTTTTAAAGAAAATTGTTTTAAATGATATAGAATATTATTTTATATGTTTTAAGAATATTTTTAAGGAAAATTGTTTTCAAAATGATTTTATGATTCTTTTATAATTTTGAATTAAAACTGTTCGTAATGTTTCAATCTTCTTTGATAATTATTTACATAAAAAGTGTTTTCAAAATGATATCAAGATTACTTCCAAAATTTTAAAATTATTTAAATAGAAAATGATTTTTAAAATGTATTATGTTTTAAAATTAATTTTTTCAAAGAATAATGAATATTTTTCTCATGAAATGTTTTAAAGGATAAGTCAAAATTATTTTTCTATCTAAGACGACATCTATTGATATTACTCATATCCTTATGGGAAATAATCCAAATGTTACATCCATATTATTTTGTTGAATGGTTTTTGTTTTTATGGAATGATGTTTACGAAAAACCTGTTTCTTACTCAAGGGTTATATTTTTATGAAAATCATTCCTCTTCTATAGGGTATATTTTTATGAAACCCATTTCTCTTCCGTGGGTTATATTATTATGAAACCTATTTCTCTTAAATGGGTTATACCATGATAAATGATTGTGAAACCCACTTCCTTTAACATGTTTTTCTAGGAAGAAATTGTTATGAATCCAATATATTTTACATAAGTTATTATCGGATAAATTTTTGTGATACACATTTCATTTCATGAATTTTGATGTGATCTCTTTTTATGGGTCATGATGTGATGAATGTTTTATTATCTTGTGGAACATGTATGTATGAGTTATTATGTGATTTGTGTGACCTATATCTCTATCTAATTCATTGAGTAACTATAGATGAATCATGAGTATAAATATTATTCATATACCTAATTATATGCTCACAATGCTATGTATGGACTTGGTTGCATTTCTATATGTTTATGCGCATACTTAATTACATTTTTTCAATGTTACAAGTGAACATTATTATGGGTTCATAATGTTTTAGGTGAACTTGATTAAATTTATAAAAATTTATACATGTACCATGAAATTTATTGTGGGTTCATAATGTTTTTGCGTGAACCTGATTAAATTTTCACAATGTTATGCATATACCTTGTTGCATGTCCATAAGTTATGTGTGAACCTTATTATATGTTCACAATGTTATACGTTATCCTAATATTATGTTCACAATATTATGAGTGGACCATACTGCATGTCCAAAACATTATGTGAGGGCCTAATTTCATGTCCTCAACTTAATGAGTGAACTTTTTTCTACTTATACAAGTTCACGATGTTATACATTGCTGTGTATTACATAATTACATGTTATACTTTCATTTCTTATGGTCCTGATTATCTTATGATTCATGTCTGATGAATATATAATCTTTATTCGATTATTCAGTTTTATGATCTTTGATATGTAGGGTATGATATTATAATGTTCTCGTACCGTTATGTTCATGTTATGGTTGCGTATTTCTTTTTATTTACCCTTATAGAGCATTTGAGCTCATTCTTTTCTTATGTAACCTTTCCCCAAGTTATGAAGAAAGGTTTTTAAGTAGAATTACAAAGGGGAAAGACCTTTTTGGGGAAAATTACAGATATTTCACTAAGTTAGAAGTATTTTGTTGTATTTTTTCAATTGGAATAAACTAATACGGTGTTTGGGTGTATTTTTGTGAAATTTATTAAGTATTTTGAAAATTTAATATAATTTTAATATATGAAAAGTGAGGGTCTCTATATACATTCCCCACCTAATTTACTTGATCCACACCAATGTATTTTATAAAATCTAGAGACCAATACTATAGTCATCACCATATAAAATAAAAATCCACCTCTAGAACTATCCAAGAAAATATATATTGGTAGTGTTATTACAATGATGGATGCCCAGATCTTTTCTAGCATTATCAGTACCTCATTTTACAAAAACAAGTGACTATTTCATTTCTTAGAAAAACTTATGAGAT
This sequence comes from Viscum album, assembly GCA_963277665.1. Lineage (NCBI taxonomy): Eukaryota > Viridiplantae > Streptophyta > Magnoliopsida > Santalales > Viscaceae > Viscum > Viscum album. Next base: position 1,586,112,873 of record OY728129.1, read on the forward strand.
AAGATAGAGGAAGTTGTTTTTTTGGGTCTTGAATGTGAAATATACTAAATATTTTAATCTACCACACATTAATATTTTATTAAAAAATATAAAAAACATTGGGGATCATGTTAACAACTAAAGAGAAACAATTATGATTATCAGTTGAGTTGGTTCATTACTATAAAATAGGAATAATATTTAGAGATTACATATGAAATATATTCCATCTCTATTTATCTACCCACACTTCTTGAAAAGATAGGTACACCCTTTAATATATCATCCTTTGGAATCCCAACAACCATAACCATTGGAATCCAAACTTTGTCATCCCAATGTATATAACTTTTTTCAATCCAACCTTTGTAATAGAAGGTCCAAAACCTTTATCATAAAAATATATTTATTTTAATTTTATAAATATAAAAAAATTATATATATAATATAAAAAATTCAATCCATTTTCATAATATTATACAAAATCCTTAAATCATGAAATTTTTGAACAAATTTTTATACCTAATAAAGGTATCATTCCATTTAAACATTTAATTAGTGTGAAAATGTCAAAATGATATAAAATTTAATGTTGACTAACCAGTAAAATAAGAATATTTTATTACACTAATAGAGATGAAACAAATTTGAAAATTTATCATTCATTATGAAATAATATAACCATATGACTATTATGGCCACATGCATTGATAATTTTACAAACTCTCTTAGAATTTAAACCCATAAGATCTGTTAATAAGTAACAAAAAATTATGTTTTATATAATAAAAACATTACAATGTTGTATTGTTATTATATAACACAACTCTATAAGTTTTAATTTTTCATAAGATATATCAGCCAAACTATTTTAGAAATGGGTGATATTGATAAAAAAAATATCTAGGAAAATTTCAATATCAACAATTATCATAGTAATTTAAATTTAACCATTTAAAACATAAATAGGTTTAATCTAAGAAGGGTTTTAGATTTCCATTTTAAATGAGTAAATAGTGAGTTTAGCCATATTTCCCTATTAGTCACATGAAAATTATCTTTGGACTTATTTTTTTTAATTGGATTAATTGAGTTCATAATTAATTTGAAAAAAAATTATGGTACCATTTTAGAGTAACTTCATCACATAATCGTGTATTAATATGAAATGTTTAGACATCCCATTACATATGTAACTATATTCCATATAATGTGGTTTTACACAATGCCAAAAAATAGAAATATGAAGAATCAATTTATGTTAAAAATGAATTTATAATAATCTATCCCTAATACACTTAGACTCTTCCGCCTATTCTTCCAAGACAAATTTTTTTTAACTCTATTATCAAATGTGAAATGCATTATTGTTTCATTCTCATCTAAGAAACTGCACCTCCTCCCAGAGTGAATAACCATCTATTTGTTTATTGAATATCACACACATTTTTAATACAACTTGTATTGGTGAAACCATATAATAAATCTTGGTCACATATATATAAAAACACAGATCCATGGTCTTCATCAAGTATCCAAACACCCTAGTAACACACATTCAATTATCCTGATTTGGATTACTAATATATCTACTCAATTTTCAAACATAGTAATTGATATAAATCATAGTGTAATACAATGAATACATGAGGGATATGATTTCATTTACACATTCCTGTTATTCTATAACTCTTCCTATATCAGCAATTAACTTCTCAGTTGAGTTAAATAGTGTATTCATAACATGGAAGCCAAGATAATTAAATTTATTTAACATTTAATTGTTATAATGAGACTAGAATAAAAAATATACCCGTCCTTATTTCTATATATTGATTCCCAAAATTATATAAATTTTACTACATCCTTAAACATAAACATAGAATAAATATATCATTTACTCTAACTAATACAAATCATATTAGTTCTAAAAATTAACAAATTTTATTTATAGTTTCAAACCAATACTCCACAACACCTTACAATAATTGAGTATATACACCCAGAAAAATTATTTTTTATATAACCATTAGTAAAATTATATAATCAAATAATTAAATCCAGTTATGTGGCTCATTCTCAAGACCATAGAGGTATTAAACAAGTTGGGAAACCATATGCTCATTTCCTTGTAAACAATACTGATGTTTTTTTCCATGTAAATTTCATTATCTAAATACCCATTCAGAAAGTCTATTTTAATATACATTTTATAAGCACATAGAGTTTGGATAATATATAATTTAAATAAAATTATTACCAATGTAATACAGTCCACACAAGTGTAATTGTTAAAAAACCAATTACCTTCTTTCGGTTGGATACTTTAGAAATAAATATTACTTTAAACGACTGAATTCTACCATTAGTATCATTTATTAAAAACCCACTAATACCCTATACGATTTAAAATATATTGAAATTTAGATATGTACAATTTATGATATCCTATATTGAAAGATATCACACCATTTATCACCTTCTTTATAAAGGCTACATCTCTAGAAGCCATAGCTTCCTAATATGATTTTTAATCATCATCTAATGTCAATAAAATTTTCTATTTGTTTATATGATTTTGATTTTTATCACCATTGAGAATTAAAAATAATTAATTTTGATATATAAATTCTATATGTATATGTATCACTTTCTCAGATCTACCACTCTTTATAGATTCAACATGAGATTCAATATTAGTCTATACATCTCGGTTTTAATCTAATTGAATACCTAAACTCTATATATAATGATATTTCTATTCAATAATATATTTATATAAATTATATTCAAATAATTTTATATCTTTATATTTAGTAGTAAAATTATCTTTTAAATTCAAAACCATATATATTTTTCTACTTTAAATATATCTAACAAAACACCATTGATAGCTATAAATTTTATTTTGGTCATTTGGGATCAGGTTCCCTATATTAGGGCGAAGACCCCTACAACTTAAAATATGAATGGTTTGGCTCCCAACAATTTTATATTTTATAGGGGGTTAACATAGGATTATATATAACAATTTGTTCATAAATATGACAAGAACTAATAAATGCTTCACTGTAAAAATTTATTGGGAACATTTGATTATTATCACGAAGTTCCCCATTTCCACTAATGTCTTATTCATTTATTTTTTATCCCATTTATAATGTCATTATACTAAAAAATCATTTAATTAATTCATGAAATACTCCATAACTCTTCCATATCGTAAAATTTTAATTTTCCTATCCAAAAGATTATCTACTTCCATTTAATATTTATTAAATATGAGAATTGATTTAAAATTTATTATAAGTAAAAAATATACTAATAATAACTAAAATCATCTATAAAGGTAAAAATATAAATTTTCCCCCTTTATTAAAAAAACTATTCATTTCAAAAATATCAATGTGTACTAATCCTAGTAAGAATGAATATATTTCTACACATTGAAATGAATTTTTAATCATTTTTTACTCCACACAAGTTTTAATTTTTTATAATTAAATTAAAAAATTATTGACACTTAATATATTCAATATGTTTATCAATTTATAAATAATATTTTCTAAATAATATCACCACAAATTAGAATACTCAACTATGTATGTATGAGAATATTCAATCACATTAACTGATAGTTGACACATCTCACCACTTGAAAACCCTTTCCCAACAAAGATTCCACCTATTGATTTGATAGCCCTTTTCAGACTTGAATGAAAACTAAAACTCCCTTGTACACAAGAGGTAAAATTCCCCATAATATTGTGTACAAGCATCACATTTTGATGAAAACAAATTATTCCTAGATGTAAAATCTTGTTCCAAACTCTATTTAAAGACTAAAACCGTGTGAAAATTATTCTAAATGTATAATTCCATCATCATAGTGGTCATGAAAAATTTATTGAACATTGAATGATACTTATAGAATCACATTATGGATCAAGAATCAAGACAACACCCATCAACCGTTAAGGTTGAATTGAATTCAAATATCATCATAACTAGATATTCCCAAACCATATTATTTTTTGATATCTTATTTCCTTTGAGAAGATAGAATTTCCTCATGTAATTAAATCATTTAGAAAAATACAATTCAACCCCATTTATTATTTTTGGGATTGACCTTATATATAAATTATAATGTCTTATTCTTAGGGTGAAGGATATTTATTAATGAATATTTCACTAGAAGAACATTTACTTTGTAATCCAAATAAGTAGTCATGAAATAATCACTCCTCTTTGGTTCTTCTTTTATTAAATGTAATTTAGAAAGCTATTCCAATTATATACCATAAATTTTTCATCTGAGAATATCTACTTAATTATTTCTATATTGGTGTATAATTGGAGCTTATTTCACAGAATTAAAAAAACTAGTAGATTCATAGAAAGAGAAATCAGTTTTTGTTGATAACTTTAAACTCAAAAATTTGTTTAAGTATGGGATTATTATAAAAAAAATTAAAAATATGATACTTGGAAATAAGATATTTTTTGATAACATATTCATAAACATTATACTTGAATTCAAATTCATCCCATATTTCATATTCCATCTTTATTAATTAAAAGAAGTCATAAATATTGTTTGAAAACATGTTGATAATATTTACATGATAAACAATTTCATCTTCATCATGTAGATTCTTTATTATTTTAAATTAGTTCAATTGATCTTGATCAAGATTATTTTTGGGTGATCCCATAATTTTGGGTGGAATATGTGGATTATTTTTATTGAGTATTTAATAGATCTTAAAATACTTATGTAATAATTTAATCATGTATTACCATTAAGAGATATTATTTATATTAAACTTTTCAATATCTACCATGTATTGGTTCATAAGATTCAAATACTCAGAATCTATTTTTATTAGATTCAAAAACTACAAAATTTTGAGATAATAGTTAGGAATGTTGATTTCTTCCAATTCATTCGAGTATACTATCTTTGTGGTTTTAATTCACCCCAAATCATGCTTCTATTAGGAAACCCATACAATATTGATGATTCCAGGAAACACTAAAGATAAATAATTGGGATATATATGATCTAGTTCATTTATATGGTGAAGGGAATTACTTTTTTAGATTACAGAATGAGTGGTTTTCTTTCCCAATTCAAAGAGATACACTATAAAATTTCAATATTTTTTGGTAACTTACGCCTTAATTTTATCCCATATTTAAGTTTTCTTTACTTACACATTTCTTGGGTGAAGTCTTGGGAATACTATAGTTTGATTTGGGGGGGGGGTGGAGGCTATAATGGGGGATTATGGTTGGTGTTCAGTTTTGGTAGACAATGTAGTTCTTACATGGAAACCATGCATCCTGTTTACAGAAGGACTGTCTATTCCATATAGTTGGCACACAATTAGACATAAAAATGAGACATTACCTTGAGAATATTTCTCTTAGGATAGATATGAAAAAATGGATGGTTCATGGGTTCAAAAAATATTTGAAAAAACTATCTAGTTTCCCAGAAAAGTAAAAAACCTCCCATGGTTGGAGAATAGTTTATTAGTCCATGATAGAAAACCATGCATGAGATTTTAAATGACCAAAAAATAATATTTTAAATATGAATCCTCTATGAAACCACTCATTCATCCTCATATTCCTAGGAATCTCATACTTATAGACTCTAATGATGGTTCATGGCATTTCCACTCCATTTATACTTTAAATTTGGGGGATCTGGATCATTTAATCACGTGGATTGAACTTTGGCATCAATTGATGTATGTTATATCATTTTTATTCCTAACACACATTATTATTTTTAATTGATCCTAGATATATTCCATGTAATATAACAAACCTTCTCTTTATTACACACATAAACATGATTTATTACATAACATTTCACTTAAGATAAATATGAGGATCAAGAGTTTTAGTGTCTTAGGAAATTAGGAAAATTACATAAAAACTTAGGGCATAAAACCCTACATCTTTATTGATTAATTATTTTACAAGACCACATCATTCATTAGTACATAGCATTGCATGGGATATCCTGAGGACATGCATAAGAAAATGGTGAGCTATAAATCCTAGTAAGGGAGTAAAAAAGGAATAACCTAAAGAATATAATACATGTTTGGAAATAGTAATATCAATGGATCCCAATAGAAACACAAACATAAAGGCATGATAGATCAGAATTATAATAACATGGAAATGTGGAAACAACATTTAACATGACATTAGCTTGAGCCAAGGCTCATCTCACATGGAGTAAGAGTAAACCCTCATTGCACTTAAATTAGCATGATTAAACTGTGATTTCACTTTAATTGTAATGATTAAACCCTCATTTCACTTAACATATCATGATACTATTCTTTACCCAATGAATTGGAGCGCTATCAGGGAACACCCATTATAAACATTTCATTACTTGCATAAGTTTTTCACATGGATCCTACAACATGGATTCAATAAACATCATAATTTATTCTATGAATAAGAAACTTGTAATAAATAAATGTAAGTCCTAAATCAAAAATAACATGTGAATAAAGGTGAATACCATTGATAAAGAACGGGGTATTGTATTCACTTACATGATGATTTTGGAATGGGAAATTTTGGTGTAACTTCAGCGGCATAACGACGTCAAATAGAAATCGTAAAATGGGTTGATGAGGGAGAAAGGGGTATCTAATTATTTATACATTAAATAGGCAGTAAGGTGGTAATGAAACATAATAACCCAACATATTTAATTTAATTTAGATGCATAATATTTAAAAATTACTTGAATGTAAATGAGAAGAGAGAAATTCCAAACAGAGTCTCAGAATAGTAACAAGTGTACATGGGAAGGATTAATTAAAGATAAAGAGGTATCAAATCATTAAAACATAATTAGGGAAGCATGAGAGAGGTGAGATATCATACCCCATCAATTTTAATTAAAAATAAAAGGTTATAACAACATAAAGAAATTTAGACAAAAATGGGAAAAGAAAAAATCCCTTACTTGGATGTGTGATCCCAAAGGCTTGGGAGAGGCCTGAGAGAGGCCTATTTAGAGATTGGGGTGCCTTGTGAAAATTCCATGGATATTAGGGTATGTGTTGGTATATATCCTAATGGTTTTAGTGAATATTAATTGGATATTGAGTGGGTTTATATAGTAAAAGAGAGGGAATTATTTATTATTTGTGTTTTGGACACCACATATTAAACTAATCAAAACCACAAACCAACCCATGGTTGCTGCCCATGGTTTTTTCCAAAGGGGAGTGGAAAAAAAATATTTTATAAGGCCAATGTCCGAACTTATTAATATATTAGACTTTCTTATGTGGAGGTGAGTCACACTCTCAAGGAAATCATTTTAAAAGGTAAAAAAAACATTATAACCCAAGGAGGGTCCACTAAGGCCTCATAAAATTAATAAAACAAATATAAAATCACACTATTTTAAGGGTAAAATATATTTTGACCAAAAAACCATTTTATTGTATTTTATTACATCACTATTGCGCAATTATGATGTCATAAAAAATATTATATATTTAAACAATATTTAATTTTTACCAAAACAATTCAACTCCCTCAGAAAATTATGAAAAATTCACCATTAGATTATTTCGACATCTTAGATCCAAAATTAATATTAATTTTTCTAAATAATTTTATAAATAGGTGAGTTTTGGATTTTAAAATAAAAACCGACATTTATTGAAAATTCATTGGTTTTGAAAAAAATAACATTCAAACCTTAATGAAAATTAAAATTGTATTCATGAAAATTATACGATAATTTATATTTAATAAAAAGTAATCTACTACTAATATTTTATTAAAATATTATTTAATTAAAAAATCCATTAATTCATCAAAAAATATTTCTCAATTGAATTTTTTTATTAAGTAAGTATACTATTCCTACTTTAAAAATCACTTACAAAGTAACGATGAATGTATGTTCCTTATAAAAAATAAATCACATTATCATAGTGCTAGGGTCTTATTACATAACCCCTAGTAACACCCTCATAAGACCTGACTGAAAATTAATATTTTTATTAAGAAAGCCACTTTTGAGGAAAAAGTGATAAACCATAAGTCCAACAAGCACCAAACAGCAACAAGCAGAAGATCAGAAACGGTCTCACCCAAGTAGAAGCAGCAACCGTAGGCTCCAAAGAAGGACCACTCAGTGATCCCATGCAAGCATGGTCCCTCCCGATGGAAAGCCATCCCTCCGTATCAACCATATCCCAAATGGCCTGTAGAAAAATAAGCAACATGCTCTAGCTCGTTTGAGCCGAACTGACCCTTCCACATTCCTCACACAACTAGGACAGTAACTAAACACAACATAAGTTAGGAAAGAAGTAAAATAGAATCATTGAAAACCAGATGGATTCTACCAAAGTCAATGTCCCTAAACAATATCCATGATAAATTAGATACATGCAGAAGTCGATCACCTCTTATCAGGTCTTCAAAGGAATAAGTCAGCGTATTCTAGACCTCCATATATTCCGCAAGACCGATCAACCCCTTGTTGAAAGCTCCAACCAGGATCGTGTCCTATTTATCCACCCAAATATACTTGTCCTCATTAAGCTCCACTTCAAGATTCCTACCCATCATCTTGGTTGCATCCTCTTCCGAGGTGTTGAGGAATAACACTTGCTCTGACACCACATCACCAGAGCTTAAAACCAAATCCCAGGATGGATCATGTTGTCCAGCTGCCTTTTGGTGACACCTACTCTCCTTATCCAGCTTCTCCACCAATATTTTCTTGGCTGAACGGGTCTTCATAGGAGGAGGTAAGGAGGAGTAATCCTTCCTGCTCCTCCTTCCTCACTTCCTCCTGACCCTCCTCGAACCAGATTCTGCATCTGAGAAACTTCTACCGACCACGTCGCGTTCATTTCCCCTTCCACCATCATCATACTCTGGATAGGTATTTCCCTTAATCCGACCTTCCAACAAAAAACCATCAGCACTCCCCCTGTTTACCTTACCATCCTCAACCAAGGCAGCTGGTTCAATACTGTGCTCCACCTCAGCCAGAATTCCATACCTGTTGCTCAAGGTGACTGGCTTTCGGACTGAAGATCTAGCCCCTGGCAGAGAAGCAGCGCTCAACCCTCCTGCATCTTTGAGGTTAGCCTGAACCTGCACCTCCAAAACAGACCTAATCAGTTGGCTCGGAGCACTACCCAGAGCATGCCCTACCCCATTGGCCCCTTCCTTCCCCATGATACAGTTTTCCTCAACACCTGATCCCTCTAGAAAGGCGGGTTGATCAAAACCCCTGCCCATATATTGAGGTTGTGGGTTCAGAGTCTCCCAACCTCTGACTGGAACACAATTGGCCTCAAACCTGGAAGGATCACCTGCAGACAAAGAGGGGCTCGCCAACTCCCCAACCACAGGACCCCGGTCCTCATTTCCCATGCTACTCGAAGCCTGTAAACCACCCAAATTCTTCTTGGGGTCAACAACCACCGCCTCCACCTGAGGCTCCGAGGCCTTCGAAGTCTCCTTCAGAACTGTGCCCATAGACCTCATCCTCCCCAAGTCAGTGAAATCCCTTACCGAAGCTTTAGCAGGACAGTGGAACCCCACGCCGGGATAGCTAGGAGACCCCTGCTCCTGAACACCACGAATTGCCTCACTACAATCATTAGTATCTGCCAGCACCTCCTGTGCCCTCAGTTGATGCGCAACAGGCTCAGAGCCAATACCAGAACCAGCCCCATGACCTTCGACGTGCCCTGAATCACCCTTGTTCACTGCAAAAGACTCAGCCACCACCGCTAAAGCCCTTTTACGGCACTCCTCAACACGGTGACCCTGCCTATGGCAGAAGGAATAGAACGAGATCCAGGATTCGTAGAAGATAATTTGCACGTACCTGTACTTCCCTTTAACCACGATCCATACCTTATCGGGAGGAGAACGAGATAGATCAATCTCCACACCGATGCGTGCTACAATTGGATGCACCATGGAGTTGGTCTTCCATTCCGTATAGAGGAAACAACCTAAGGAATTTACAATTGACCGAAGGAGTGCTGGATTCTGAAATGGAAGCGGTAGCCCCGGAAGTTGGATCCATATTGCCGACGAGGAACCGTCGCAACTCATGTTCAAGTCAAACATCCAGCGATGTAAATGAAATGTAAACCCCTTAACAGATCTTCTAACATGGGGCCAAGCCATAGCCAGGTCATCTTCATCTGCAAGACAAACAAGAATTTGGCGTGGTCTAAGGAGACCGACCACCGCATGGTGGTCTAAACCCCATTCTTGATTCACGAACCTCTCGAACACCTCAACCGGAGGTCTTTAGCGAGTGAAATTTGCAACCAGAGCTGTGGAGAGAAGCGACAAAGCATCAGAGAATTCCTTGGATGAAACCGGGACAACTGGATGTCTGTTGGAGAGGCCAGGTACCTTTGGAGAGACATCAATGCTGGGTAGAAATGGGCGCCTCCTGTGTACTGCATCCCGAAGAGGATGACGAAGAGCCTGCCCCTCCCCCTGATGGGGAGGGTCCATCGCCGCCGCCATGCGGCTAGGGCATCACCGCCTCCATGACTAGGGCATCGCGAGAGACTCTTAACCTTATAAGACCTAAGGATAAGGTGTGTGATGGTGAGAGACTCTTGGGGAGGATCAGATAACATTGATCGAGTGATAATCTTTATTTACATCCACTTCTCGCATAGGTAATTTTGTTAAAGATTAAAATCTTGAAGCTCGGATCAGTCATGATAAATTGAGAAGCCCAATGATTCTACCTCCATTCCAAGATTCAAAAAATGGGCTTCATATGGATAAATTCTACTGGATGAGGCCATCGCTTCCTTTGTAACACCCCGACCCCTCTAGAAAGGAGCCGGTGCATTACTTGTGATATTGGCATAGTTGGGAGGAATGATAATCCTGAAGGAACGATCAGTTTAGTAGTATTGAAGAAACTAGATACATAGATGTAACTCCAATTACATTGGGAAAGGTTGCAAAATAAAATACAAAACAAAAACTAAAAATTGCGTCCACAGGATCTCAATAAAATGACTTCTCTTCATCACATGTCTAAGGTAGACAATGAAAGGGGTGGGCTCAAATGCTCAGTAAGGGTTAAAAATTGCAGATTAATTAGTACAATAATAATTGAATCATAATCAATCTGAAATAATCAAAATGGCATAGTGAATAAATGATCAACTAATGCCATTAATAAACTGAAAATAAAAACGCATCCATAGATTTTTTCATAGTAAGAACCTCATAGATAATAATAATAACTGATAATGAATAAATAGAATCCTTATTAATTGGACGTCATGTATCTGGCACATGAAACCATAATACCATTGAAACGGTTTAGTTCTGTGGGTAGAGACCCGTCTGATTTTTGGAAACAAACTCGAAGGGTTTGTCGCCAAACTGTTTTGTCTCAAGAGACCTACCGATGCATTGAGGGGATGTAGAGGGCCCCACCCACTACTGAATGTACAAATAATTCTTTATACAATGATTCAATACCAGAGAAATATGCCTCTTCAATATCCTTATAGAGTATAGAATACGGATTCAACAATAACATCCCACATATACACCGTATGTGAAATAGTATACGGTTTAGACAATAAACATATCCATGACAAGAGATTATGGATATTTGATAGAAATATAATTTCAAATGGAAAATTATCTCAAATGGACAGTAGTTACATCACATAGGTATTATTAGGTGCACAATACAAAGTTATTCACGCCGAAAAGGTTGTTGAGACGAAGTCCCTTACCACAATGTAATCAGTCGAATCATGTGACCAGAAATTTTTGAGCATCAAATGAATCTTTTAATAAAATGAATATAAAGAGAATCATGTTATTATATATCAAATTTCAGGACACATATACCAAATATAATAATTAAGTGGAGAATAATGAAAATCTCACAGAAATGAAAGTGAGATGAGAAACCCCTTACAATCGGACTTGTATTTTGGAAACAGTTTGGATACTTTCTTTTAAAACAGGTAACTATCCTTATAATAAGGAAGGATTATGGTCGGTGTAAATATAAATAATACTCAAACATAATATATGAGGAGTAAATAACAGTACATAATAAACTCATTGAGGAAATTAGACAATAAAGTTACCCGAAAGAAAATAGAAGTTCGGGTGGAAAACCCTTACCTTATGCTCGAGTGTGTTCTTCGTTTGTTTTAATGACCTGAATAATCAAATTAGCTTTATTAATTAATATTTATAAAACCTCCTATATATGTGATTGATATGATATAACCTTATTAAGTTCATTAATGGTCTCTTTGATTGTTTTAAGAGATTAAATCTTATTGTTTTGGAAGCATTTTCTTACTTGGTTTTCATGGTTCGTTTACTTGTTTACATGAATGGTAGTTCATTTGAAACATTGTTAAACATATAGAATTTATAATACATATTATTAATGAAATTATGGAGATATAAATTATCTTAAAATAATTTTGAGTTATATACCATGATGATGATTCATTAGTTAGAACATTAATGATGTTTATTTAGATCGTTTTATTAGTTCTCTGATAATAACATCCTCATTTTGTCTTATAAATTAGAACCATGAGTGAAAATGAATTCAAGAACCATGGGTGAGTCATAAAACATATATTATAACCTGGTTAAACCATATAAATGGTTTCATGACCAGATTTGAATTAATTATTGCAAATTGAAATCACATCATCTACGATGTCGGTAATTCGACACGTCACTGAAATGTTTTTAATTCCTTGAACAAGGGGGGGGGGGAAGAAGAATATTGATGATGAATTTATCATGAACATTGAAAAATCCAGATTATAAAATATTATATAAATTTCATTCCTCTTGGGTAAGAATATATGAATAAAGAATAAATAAATAACTCAAAATAAAATAATAATTTTGAAATCGCTTACAAAAATTCGGCAACCTAACAGCTAAGAAAAATGGATTTAGAAAATATTAAAAAGAGAGGTTACAAGGGTCATTTATCCTGAAATGAATCATAATATAGAGTAGATCGAGAATAAGAAGAAATATAAGAACATGGTATGGAAACTTGAAAGATATACCACAAAAAGAAGAACTTGAAATGAAAAAGAATGAAATCTGAGAATTTTCTTACCTCGTAGAATAAAACTTAGAACTTGAAGGTTTGGACCTTGGGGGCTTGATTAAACCTTGGGAGGACTAAAATGGAGGTAAGTAGTCCAGAAAATCATTGAGGGGGAATTTGGAATGAATTTAATGAAGGGAAGAATTTGTATTTATAGGAAAAGTGATGGATTATTTTAATAATTTTCAAGGGACACCTCATTAGTGGTTTTTACAAAACCATGGGCTTGGCCATGGTATTTTCCCATGGTATAAGCCACTTGGGACACCTCACATGTTATTTAAGTATACAAAAGTCGACCAGATTTATGACATCATCATTTTGTCATTAATGATGTCATAAACACACCGAAACTAAAAACTGTATTTTTTACTATTCACTGAAAAATCAACTATTTCAGGAAAATCCCAAAATTTACCCTAACCATTCTTTGACATGTAGAATTCAAAAGTGAAATCCATTTTTCAAAAATAATATTCTAAATATTATTAATTTAATTTTTAAATAAGGTCATGGTTAATTCGAAAAAAAAACAATCTTATAGTGTAATTAGTTTTACGTGACATTGAAAAATTGATTAAGATCCCATTATCATACTGTCTTATGAAAATAAAATAATATCATTTTTTAATATTCAAGGGGAATATTACTATTCATATTACTATTCATAAGGGTATGTTACTATTCACCAAAAAATCAAGTTTTTTCCATCACACTCCAAATGACTTACTGAACACAACTCTAGATGACTGTTATTCGAAATTCTAAACATAGAAGCGGTGAAGATGTTTTTAGAGGCTAGATTGTATTATATATTTATTATCAAAATTTTGGGGTGTTACATCATTCCCTCCTTCTAAGAATTGCGTCCTCATAATTCATTTCATAACCACAAAAAATCCTCTATGATGTTCTTACCACATCTCCCATCGTAGAGGACCCTCAGGTGCGTTCAGCGGAAGAACCCAATTGATGCTCAACTCCTCTAGTTCTTTAACCCAGACACACCTTAGATAGACGGGGTTGAACTCTTTCATCGAACTCTCGGTCTTCTAGAGGGAGGCTCAAATAGTGAAAAGTTGGGAAATGTATGAATGGACCAACATACGAAGAACTCGCCAAACTATGTCTCGACTGAGGAAATCTAAGTCATAGATATTGTTGTATAGGCTAAAACTAAGGAGTTGGTACATATAGGCTGCACAAAGGTTTCCCTCCAAAGTAGCCTCTTGAAAACATAACCTGGAAGTGTAGTTCCGGCCTAGGGTTAAAGATTGGAAAAGCCATTTGTGGTATTTTCTTCTTCGCCTATTCCCAACCAATTGTGTCATGGATAAGCAGTAGTAAATTGAAGCATTCCCTTGACAGGTGTAGAGAATGTACAGACTTTTTATCGCTTCATATAGTTGTTTAAACATTTTTTGCAAGTTTTTGAGAGGTAGGTACTCTTATTCATAGGTGTTGATCACAATGATCTCTAGGATCTCCATAGGAAGAGATAAAATATGGGGTTTTCCTTCCATATGGAAATTTATTATAAAAGTTCACTTAGGGATACTCATTCAAAAGTAAAACCGATGAAAGGATTAAAAAAAGAAGAAGAGAAAACATGTTATATTCTTATAAAACCACTAGTTTAAAAAGTAAAACTTGGATAATGGTTTTCTGAGTCCCCCAATACACAAATCCCCAACCTAGTTCAAATATTTCAATCTCCCAGAACCATACGCAACACTAGACATACGTTACTCCAGAAGTCCCTTTACTGAGAACACCACCGATGATAGGGTGCTGACGACCTCGGGTAAATTCCTAAGCTAGTATTCAGCTACTTGATTTCCTTAACCAAGACACACTCCAGACAGCTAGGGTCGAATCTATGCTTAAAGCACTCAGGCTTCCATAGAGAGGCATGAGAAGTGTGGAGGTCGGAAATTTCAGTGTGGACTAAATCCCTATAATTCCCACGCACCACATCATTCTTGAAGATATTAATGTCATGATGTTCTCTGTACACACCAAAAACCAGGATCTGAAATAGGTGGGTCGTTCAATGGTCACCATCCAAAGCAGCTTCCAGAAATTTACCCACAGCTCGGTAGTTATCAGCCATAGTGAAACATAGAAAAAGATCTTCATGATACTTCCATCTTTTCCTATATGCATAAAATTGTGCATATGAAATACGGTAATAGACCAGATTGCATCCTTGGTAAAGATGGAGAATATTTGGACGATTTGATACCCAATGAGGTAGTTTACATGTATGATGTAATTTAGCATAGGGTTGGTCCTATTGAGAGCATGTCTTGACAAATATAGTCTCTAACAACTCTGTAGGTAGTGATAAAATATTGGTTGGTGGACTCAAATCTTCTATCTGAAAAGTTTTAGAAAATCAACATTCAGTATGGAAAATCCATTTTAAACCAATTTATTTTTTTATATAAAAACATATCAAAACAAATAATACAACATCATTCATTTAGACATGATTTATAAAACTCAAGAAATTACACAATCTCTTTTTACCTTTCACAAATCATTATTATGGAATTCTTGACATCCTTGGTGATGACCCTCTACCTCCTCTGCCTAAGGAGGAAGGTTTTATTCAACTATACTCCCATGGAAGAACCAAGCTTGCATGTCTTGTCTTCCCAAATACACTCTCTGTAATTTGGATCATGGTTAAACCCAAGATCTCGTTTGATACAGGTGGATTTCCAGAGATAGGCACGAGTAACATCAAGTTCCGTGACATCCGCTTGGATTTTGTTCCTAAAGATCTTTCGAACAATGCCATATTTGAATAATTCGATGAAAGATTAAAAAGCACAGAGGTCCCCAAGCATGCTGAAACACAGGATTTGGTACATAAAGACCGCATGGAAGTCCAGCTCCTTTGCAGCTTCTCCGAAATCAGTGAAGGCCAACCATTTCTTATTCAGGGTGAAACACAGAAAGAGTCCCTCACAGTAATTCCCTTTCTTTTTATAATTCTCGAATATTGCGTTGGCCATTTGGTTATACACAACTTCCAATCCCCGGAAGATTCGAAGGACATTTGAGTGCTTCGACAATTTGTAAAGAAGCTTGCAGGATAGTCGGAGGTTTCCAAAGGGTTCATAGTGTTCCATAAATGACTTCATGATTATAGTCTCAGGTATTTCTGTGGGAATGTAAAAAAGTCTTATACCTTTGTTTTCTATCTGAAAATTCAGAAAACATCGCCCTTAGTATTGTTTAAGTAAATTTTTCATTGTTGTGCTCTGGTTTCCAAAATTTATTCTAACCAAATCCTTTGAGGAAAATTTACATTAACTCCGTTATAATGGCTTGTAAAAAATATTAATTATCCTAAGAATATCCCCCGGGAGTGTCATAACCAAGAGTGCAGCAAGGCCCGTTTTTGTGTACCAGTTCCCGTTTGAGTCTAGCTCAAATCAGTGTTTTTGAGTTTTACCCCTAGATACATCTGTGTCAGATCCACCTCTACCTGATCGTATCTAGACAGTGACGTATTGCTTAAAAAATATGCATAATCTATTCCTTACCAAAATACCAGGACATTCTTGTATGTTAATCCTCAAATACTACCTTAGGACTATGTTCCCTATTATACATTTCCTACTATAGTTTCAATGTTCTCTACTAAACTTCCTCTGATACCAATTGTAACACCCCAACCCCTCTAGATACGAGAAGTTGCATTACTTGTGACATTGGAATGGTTGGAAGGAATGAAAATACCGAAGGAACGATTAGTATAGTAGTCTTAAAGAAACTAGATACATATATGTAACTCTAATTAAATTGGGAAAGGTTACAAAATACAATACAAAACAAAAACTAAAAATTGCGTCCACATGAACTCAATAAAAGGCCTTCTCTTCATCACCTGTCGAAGGTAGACAATGAAAGGGGTGAGCTCAAATGCTCAGTAAGGGTTAAAAATTGTGGAAGCATGAGTACAATAATAAGTGAATCATAATCAATCTGACATAATCAAAATGGCATAGTGAATAAAAGAAAAAATAATGCCATTAATAAACTGAAAATAAAACTGCATCCATAGATTTTTTCATAGTGAAAACCTCATGGATAATAATAATAACTGAAAATGAATAAAGAGAATGCTTATTAATTGGAAGTCATGTATCTGGAAAATGAAACCATAATACCGTTGAAATGGTTTAGCTCTGTGGGTAGAAACCCGTCTGATTTTTGGAAACAAACTCAAAGGGTTTGTCACCAAACTGTTTTGTCTCATGAGACCTACCGATGAATCAAGGGGATATAGCGGGCCCCACACGCCACTGCATGTCCAAATATTTTGTTATACAATGATTCAATACAAGATAAATATTCCTCTTAAATATCCGTATAGAGTATAGAATACAGATTCATCAATAATATCCCAAATATACAGCATATGTGAAATGGTATATGGTTTAGACAATAAACATATCCATGACATGAAATTATGGATATTTTATAAAAATATACTTTCAAATGGAAGGTGATCTCAAAAAGAAAGTAGGTACACCACATAGGGATTATTAGGTGCACAATACAAAGTTAGTCAAAACAAAAAGGTTGTTGAGATGAAGTCCCTTTCCACAATGTAATCAGTTGAATCATATGACCAGAACTTATTGAGCATCAAATGAATCATTTAATAACATGAATATAAAGATAATCATGTTATTATATATCAAATTTCAGAACAAATATACCATATACAAGAATTAAGTGGCGAACAATGAAAATCTCACAGAAATGAAAGTGAGATGAGAAACCCCTTACAATCAGACATATATTTTGGAAACAGTTTTGAAAGTTTCTTTTAAAACTGGTAACTATCCTTATAATAAGGAAGGATTATAGTTTGTATAAATATAACGAATACTCACACATAATTTATGAGTAGTATATAACAATACATAAAAAATTCATTGAGGAAATTAGACAATAAAGTTACATGAAAGAAAATAGATGTTCGGGTGGAAAACTCTTACCATATGCCCGAGTGTGTTCTTCGTTTGTTTTAATGACCAGAATAATCTATGTAGCTTCATTAAATAATATGTACAAAACCTCCTATAAATTTAATTTTTATAATATAACCTTATTAAGTTCAATAATGGTCTCTCTGATGGTTTTAAGAGATTAAATCTTATTGTTTTGGATGCATTTTCTTACTTGGTTTTCATGGTTCGTTTACTTGTTTCCATGAATGGTAGTTCATTTGAAACATGGTTAAACATCCAGAATTTTTAATAGATCTTATTAATGAAATTATGGATATATAAATGATCTTAAAATTATTTTGAGTTATATACCATGATGATGATTCATTAGTTAAAACATTAATGATGTTTCTTTAGATCATTTTATTGGTTCTTTGATAATAACAACCTCATTTTGTCTTATAAATTAGAAACATGAGTGAAAATGAATTCCAGAACCATGGGTGAGTCAAAACACATATATTATAACCTGGTTCAACCATATAAATGGTTTCATGGCCAGACTTGAACGAATTATTGCAAATTGAAATCACATCGTCTACGATGTCGGTAATTCGACACGTCACGAACAATGTTTTTAATTCCATGAACAAGTGGGGGAAAGAAGAATATTGATGATGAATTTATAATGAACAATAGAAAATCCAGATTATACAAGATTCTGGAAATTTCATTCCTTTTGGGTAAGAATAGATGAAGAAAGAATAAATAAAGAACTCAAAATAATAGAATAATTATGAAATCGCTTACAAATATTCTGCTGCCTAACGGCTACGCAAAATGGTTTTAGAAAATATTAAAAAGAGATGGGAAAGGGGTCACCTATCCAGAAATAAATCATAATATAGAGTAGATCGAGAATAAGAAGAAAAATAAGAACATGGTATGGAAACTTGAACGATATACCACATAAAAAAAGAACTTGAAAGGAAAAAGAATGAAATTTGAGAATTTTCTAACCTCATAGGGTAACCCTTAGAACATGAAGGTTGGGACATTGGGGGCTTGAGGAAACCTTGGGAGGATTAAAATGGAGGTAAGGAGGCCATAACTTCTTTGAGGGAGAATTGGGAATGAATTAAATGAAGGGAAGAGTTGGTATTTATAGGAAATGTGATGGATTATTTTAATAATTTTCAAGGGACACCTCATGAGTGGTTTTTGCAAAACCATGGGCTTTCCCATGGTATTTGACCATGGTAGAAGCCACTCGGGACACTTCACATGTTATTTAACAATACAAAAGTCTACCAGATTTATGACATCATCATTTCATCATTAATGATGTCATAAACACACCGAAACAAAAAACTGTATTTTTTTACTATTCACTAAAAAATCAACTATTTCAGAAAAATCCCAAAAATTTACCCTAACCATTTTTCGACGTGTAGAATTCAAAAGTGAAATCCATTTTTTAAAAAATAAATTTCTAAATATTATTAATTTAATTTTTAAATAAGGTCATAGTTAATTCGAAAAATAACAATCTTGAACTGTAATTAGTTTTACATGACTTTGAAAAATTGATTAAGATCCCATTATCATATTGTCTTAAGAAAATAAAATAATTACATTTTTTACTATTCAAGGGGCATATTACTATTCATATTACTATTCATAAGGGTATGTTACTATTCACCAAAAAATCATGTTTGTTCCATCACACTACAAATGACTTACTGAACACAACTCTAGATGACTGTTATTTGAAATTCTAAACACAGAAGAAGCAAAGATGTTTTTAGAGGCTAGATTGTATTCTATATTTATTATCAAAATTTTGGGGTGTTACACCCTTTGTCTGAGTAAATTGGATTTGTTAAAGCCTTATATTTATACTAATTATGTGATCACTGTTCAATGGATATGTTAGCAACTGTAACAATTCCTAATAGTATTTTAAAATCCAAAAACATAAAACCAAGGAAGTGAATATGTCTTATAGAACTATTTTACATAATAAGTCATTCAATCAAATTAAAAGTAATTTTCACTAATAAAAGATGGGTCATTACAATCTTCCCCCTTAATAAATTTTACCCTTGAAATTTCTTTTTCCCACAATAAAATAGATGAAGGTAACTCTAATTCATCACTTCCTTTGATTCCCACATTGCCTTTTCAAACTTTTGGTTTCACCACAACACCTTAATGAGGGGAATTGTCTTATTTCGAATAGATTTCTCCCTATAATCTACGATCCTAAACATATTTTCTTCATAAGAGAGGTCATTATCCAATGGTACCATCTCTGGATTGAGTACATGTGATGGGTCAAGTATGTACTTACTCAAGAGTGATACATAGAATACATCATGAACATGAGATAGGTTCGGTGGGAGTTCTAGTCGATATACCATTTCTCCAATGCGATCAATGGACTCAAAAGGGCCGATGTAACTTTTACTAAGCTTTACCTTCTTCCTAAATCTAATAACTCTCATCCACAGTAATATGTGAAATAATACCATGTCTCCAACATCAAAATCTGGGTCTCATCAATGATTATTAGCATAGCTCTTTTGTTGACTCTGAGCAGCTTTAATATGCTGATGGATGGTCTTAACCTTATCCACCATTTATTTACCATTTTTGGACCTAGGAGTATTTGTTCCCCAAATTCTTCCCAACATGCTGGTGTTCTGCACCTCTTCCCATAAAGGGATTTATAAGGAGCAATTTGGATGCTTGAGTAGAAACTATTATTGTAAGAGAACTCAACCATAGGATGATGTTGATCCAATCCTCCTTTGAAGTCTATTAAGCATGCTCTCAATATTCCCTTAAGTGTTTGGATAATGGGCCCATATTTTCCATCAGTTTGAGGATGATAAGATGTACTAAAGTTAAGATCAATATTCAGAGTGTGTTGGAGACTCTTCTAGAACATAAAGATGAATCTTGTATCTCGATAAGATACAATATATAGTGGTACTCCATACTAAATTACCAATTATCTGATGTATATCTATGCAAGTTGATCCAATGAGAAATATTCTTGAATTAAAATAAAGTGTGCAGTCTGTGTAAGATGATCCACAACAACCAATATAGCTTTGTCTCTTTAGGTTGTCTTCAGATGTCCGGTGACAAAGTCCATGGTTAGGTTCTCCTGTTTCAATGTTAGTATGGGTAATCTTTGCATTATCCCATTATACTTATGCCTCTCATCCTTCACTTGCGGACATACCAGGAACTTTGATGTATACTTAGTGATCTCCCTCTTCATGTTATCCCACCAATAATTCTCTCAGATATCTCGATACATCTTTGGGTTTCCTGGGTTAATGGATAAATTCAAACTATGTGCATCATCCAAAAGTTATTTCATTAACTCTATATTTGATGGATCACATAGTCTTGTCCCAAATCACATGATTCCTTCTTCATTAACATTGAACTCCATGGATTTACCTTTTCTAAAAATTACCACTTTCTTCTAAATTCCCACATCAAGATTTTGAGTATCCTTTAATCTTTCAAAAAGAGACGATTGAGAAATAAATTTTGAAAGGATTGATGATGTTACCTTATTTATGATTCCCATGTCCGTCTTCATCAAATACAAGAATATTGGATCCTTTTAAATTATCATCAATTATAGAATCACAAGGTCCTTTCTACTTAGAGAATATACCACCTTGTTTGCTTTCCCAGAGTGATAATGGATTGATCAGTCATAGTCTTCAATAAGATCTAATAATATTTATTGGGGCATACTCAACTCTTTCTGTGTGAATATATACTTGAGGATTTTTTGGTTCATATATATTTCACACTTCTCCCCAAATAGGTAATAAACCAAATTTGTAAGGCAAAGATTACTAGATCCAAATCCATATCATGTTTTGGATTGTTTTTTTCATGAAATTTTAATTTATGTTAATTATAGGAAATGAGTTTGTCATTTTTCATCAACACATAGCCTTTTCCCTTCTTTGAAGCATCACTGAATACCACAAAATTTTTTCTGCTTGTGGGTAGTGTGAGCCTGGGCGCAGTGATAAGCCACCTTTTCAAATCCTTGTTTCTCTCTTCTGATTCATCACTCCAATAAAACTTGAATCACTTGTGAGTTATCTTGGTAAGTGTGTTTGACAATCGTGAGACATTTCTAAAAAATTGTTGATAACATCCAGCTAACTCAACGAAGCTATAGATATCCTTCATAGATGTTGGCCTCAACCATCCCTTAATTATAGCTTCCTTGAAGGGATCCATAGGTATTCCATTTCTTGTGATGATATGACCCAATAATGAGATCTCCTTCAATCATAACACACACTTTTTGTACTTTTAATATAGATTCTTCTTTCACAAGGTCTCTAGTACATTGCTTTGATGCTCTTCATGCTCCTCATTGGTTTTGGTGTATATTAGAATATCGTCTACAAATACTACCACAAATTTGTTGAGGTAATATCTAAACACTCTATTCATCTAGTCCATGAGGATTATTGGATCATTAGTGTGTCCAAAAGGTATTACTATGAATTAATAGTGCACGTACCTTGTATGAAAATCATTCCTGGGGATATCCTCCTTCTTCACCCTTACATGGTAATATCCCAACAAAAGATCCACCATGGAGAAGTATTGTGATCCAGAAAGCTAATAAAACAATTCATTAATTCAGGGTAGATGATTCTTGTTCATTATTGTGATTTTGTTGAGCTCATGATAATTAATGAAAAGGCACATTGACCCTTCCTTCTTCTTGGTTAAGAGGACTAGTGCACCCCATGGTGAAGAACATGGGCATATAAACCCTTTATAATGATTCTCCTATAATTGTTTACATAAATCCATATGCTTCACAAAATCCATTCTATATGGAGTATGGGATTTTGGCAATTCCCCAGGTATAAGATCAATCAATAATTCAACATCTCTTCTATTAGAAAGACCAGAAAATTCCTCGAAAAACACTTCAAAAAATTCCTTCACAATAGGCATGTATTCAAGGATGGGTACTTCCATAGAATCAATCAGGTGAGCAAGTTACACATGCTCATAGGGCAGTAATATCAATGCCTGATATGACGGTGTTAAATAAGATTCATCCCCCTCATTGCACTTGTACAAAATCGGGTGTCAATTCCCCATATGGAGAGTGAATTAACTCTCATAGAAATTTATGTTGGATCTATATAGAGAAATATAATCCATGCCATGAATTGCATAAAATTATAGTAGAGAGAGTATGATGAGGTTTTTTGGGAAGATAAGACCACAAATCGTGACAGGTTAGGAGTTATATTCGTGGGTTGCAATTATTTCCCCATTTTCGGTTCTCACTGACATCGTTACTTCCAAGATTTTTAGTGGTTTTGGGATTGTTCTAATAATTTTTTTTGGATATAAAAGAATTTGTAGAACCAGAATCAAAAAGTATGTTCTCTATTATTTAATGAATAACCAGTATACCTTTAACTACTTCATTTTCATAATTCTCTTCAGTAGTAGTGATGGAAAAAACTTTCCCTTGTTGCCATGGAGGTTGTTGGTTGCCTCTGAAAACCCTTCACATAGGGCACTAGTCTTTAATGTGCCCTGATTCTTTTCAGTTGAAGAAATGAAAAATAGGTCGAGGGTCGAATGGAGTGTTCATCTCCTCTGTTACAACAACGAGTTTTTCTTATGGGCAGTTAATGGACAAGTGCCCATCTCTTCCACACCTAAATAATTTCCTCATCCCCTTTAGAAAATTTCCGGGGTGCTTCTTTCCACACCTTTGGTAAGTTGGGTGCTTGAATTTCTTATCACCAGTGGATTTATCCATCAGACCGCCAGAATTAAATTCCACTTTCTGCTTTTTATCCCCATAATACCCCACATAATTGTTAATATCCATTTTTTACTTTGAGAGAACATCATACATTTTCCTCATAGATATCAAAGCCATGGATCGATAGGGATTCCTATAGGATAGGTTTTATCCCACCAAACATGTGGCCAACCTCGCATTCAGAGGTACTGAAAAATATGGAGGCATATCGTGCAAGCATTATAATGTCTTCCTCCTACACTCTGATGGATTTGTTTTTATTTTTCAATGAGGTTATGGAAGTCCATTTCCATCTTAAGTCATATGGAACACATACAATATTTATTGAAAAACATTTTCCATAAATCCTTCCATTCCGACTCCACAATATCCTCCTTAGGCTTCGCATTTTTGATCATTGTCCACCATTGATCACTGTTACCCTCCATATGATAAGAATACACAATAACTTTCTCTTGTTCAGAACATGGAAGGATGGGGAAGACCTTCTCAATGGGGTTGATCCACTATTCAACAATTGAGGGATCAGATGATCCATTAAAGGTAAGATGCCTTTGTCTCTTGAAACTCTCGATTTTGGTTAGTTCTTTCTGGGGGGGGGGGGTTGTAAAATCCTCTTGAACCGTGTTCATATTTAAAACATGATGTAAGTAAGAGAGTATCTTGAAAACATTAGCAATTCTATCTCCCATCATATTGGGAACCTCATTAGAACAATCATCACATTGATCGTCACATCAGTTGTTAGCCTGAGTTCTACTATTACCGGTCAGTAGATGGAAAAAGGAATGTTAGGGGTAAAAAAGGGTAATCTAATGAAAAAAGGGATAACATATAAATTACATTTATTTCCTAGACTTATGAATTTATAGGCTTAAATCTATGTTATCCATGATATAATTTTTAACATATATTCTTAGGGGAATTATTTTATTCAGTTAATAATGTTTCATAATAAGCTTATGAATTTATCAAATGATATACTATGCGAGTGTTGTAATGAAGAGTCTAGAAGTTCCTATTGTTGTGCACCAGTTCTCGTTTGAGCCTAGTTCAAAGTGGTGTTTTCATGTTTTACCCCTAGATACATCTTTGTCAGAGCCGCCTCTACTTGTTCGTCTCTAGATAAGGATATATTTGCTTGACCAAACACTTACCCTATACTCACCAAAATTTAGAGATGTTTTTATTATACTTAGTCATATCCTTAAGTATTTAACTGGGGTTTTCTAATTCTAATACCAAAAATAACTAAACCTATCACCTGATACAAGCTATAACAAACCTTCTCTTTATTACACACATAAACATGATTCATTACATAAACATTCACTTAAGAAAACTCTGAGGATCAAGAGGTCTAGTGTATTTGGAAATTAAGAACATTACTTAACAACTTAAGACATAACACACAACAACATTATTGATAAATTCTTTTACATGACCACAACATTCTTTCATACTTAGCATTGCATGGGATAACCTGAGGACATGCATAAGAAAAGGGTGAGCTATGAAACCTAGTAAGGGTGTAAACAAGGCATAACATGAAGAATATATAACATTTTAGGAAATAGGCCAATCAATGGAACACAAGAGAAACATGAACATAAATACATGATATAGCATGATAATCATAACATGGAAATGTGGAAATAACATTTAACATGATATTAACATGAACCAATAGGCTCATTGAACATGGAGCATGAGTAAAACCTCATTGCACTTAAATTAGAAGGAGTAGACCCTCATTTCACTTGAATTATCCTAATTAAACCCTCATTTCACTTGAATTATCCTAATTAAACCCTCATTTGACTTGACATATCATGATACCAATATTTACTAAATGAATTAGAGCACTATCAGTGCAGACCCTTTATAAAAATTTTATTTCATGCATAAGTGTGCCACATGGATCATACAACATGGATTCATTAAAAATCGTAATTTATTCCATGAATAAGATATATTTAATACACAAATGGATGTACTCAATCAATAAGTACGTGTGCATAAAGGTGGATATTCTTGATAGATAAATGAGTATGGTATTCACTTACATGATGATTTTTGTATGAGAACGTTTGGTGCAACTTCAGCAACATAAAAACATCAAATAGAAATCATAAAATGGGTTGATGAGAGAGAAAGGGGCACCTAATAATTTATATGATAAATGGACAGTAAGGGGGTCATAGAACATAATATCCCAACATATTTAATGGAATTTAGATATATAATATTAAATAATTTCTTAAATGTAAATGAGAATAGAGAAATTCCTTACGGAATTTCGGCATGGTAACATGTGTACATGAGAGGCATTAATGTGATAGAAAGAGGTCTCTAATCATCAAAAAATAAGGCGATAATTATGGGAGAGGTGAAAAATCATACCCCAACATTTGAAATTGAAAATAAAAAGGTATAATAACGTAAATAAATTTGAAAAAAAATGAGAAAGGAAGAAATCCCTTACTTGGAAGTGTGATCCCTAGGGATTTGGAGAGGCTTGACAGAGGATTATTGGGAGCTTGAGGAGCCTTGGGAGGATTTTAGAGACAGAGGAGGGAAGGGTTTGTTCATGTTACAAATGGTTTGAAAAAAGAGTAATGGGATATTAAGTAGTTTTATATAGGAAAGGAGAGGGAATTCATTTTTATTTAGGTTTTGGACACCACACATTAAACTAATCAAAAAAACAAACCAATCCATCGTTTTTCCCATGGTTTTTTCCAAATGGGATTAGAAAACAATATTTTATAAGTCCAATAGTCTAAAATTTTAAAATATTATGCTTTATTAGGTGGAGTTGAGTCACACTCTGAAGGAAAACATTTTGAAAGGTTAAAATATACTATAAGTCTTTGAGGGTCCACTACAGAATCGTAAAATTAATCAAAAAATATAAAATAAAATTATTTTTACGTAAACACATATATTGTCCTAAAATACCATTTATAGTATTTTATTACATAACAATTGAGTCATTATGATATCATAAAACAACTTATATATTTAAATGGTATTTAAGTTTTACCCAAAAATTCAGCTCTCTTAGAAAATTATGAAAAATTCACCATTAGATAACTTCGACATCCTGAATCCAAAAACTAATATTCATTTATCTAAATAATTTTCTAAATATGTGAATTTTCAATTTAAAAAAACTGATATTTATTGAAAATTCAAGTGTTTTAACAAAAACATCTTTCAAACCATAATAAAAATTACAATTATATTTATAAAAATTATATGATCATTTATATTTAATAAAAAGTAATTTTTTAATAATATTTTATGAAAATATTATTTAATTCAACAATCTATTAATTCATCAAAATGGATTTCTCAATTTAATTTGAATATTAACTGAAAATATTATTTTTTCTTTAAAAATCACATACAAAGTAACAATGAATGTTTATTATTTATACAAAAAAATAAAACACAAAATAATAGTGTTAGGGTCTTGTTACGTAACCCCTTATAACACCTTCATAAGACCTAAGAGTAAGGTGTGCAAAGGGGAAAGTCTCTTGGGGTGGCTTAGTTAACATCGCTCGGGTGGTAATCTCTATTAACATCCACTTCTCTCATAGGCAATTCTGTTCAAGGTTAATGTGTTTAAGATTAGCTTGGGAATGGTCAAGAGTGAAGCCCAGTGATGCTACCTCCATTTTGATGTCCAATAAATGGGATTTGTATGGAGAAATTCTACTTGATGTGGACATCACTTCCTTTTTTTGAGTAAATTGGATTTGTTAAAGCCATATACTTATACTAATCATGTGATCACTTTTCAATGACTATATTATCAGTGGGAAAAATTCATAACGGTATTTTAAAATCAAAAAACCTAAGACCAAGGAATTGAAAATGTATTATATAAAAATTTTACATAATAAGAAATTTCATCTAATAAAGATGAATTTCTATTAATAATAGTTTGGGTCGTTACATGTTAGCTTCATCTATGAATCACTTACAATATATAATGGAGGGAATCTATAGGTTTCAAGTGAAGTAGAGGAAATGTTGTTGGTGGATAACCATAATGGTAATTTTTATCTGATGTATCACTCAAAATATTGTACATGATCTGAATGTTGTGATTAATAAAATTTTCCATTAGATATTGATAAATCACAAACCTAGAAACCATAAAGGACCATTTTATATCAAATTTATAATGAATTTATTAATGATCCGAAGAAATTATTACATCATATTAGGATATTTTTCATATGTTGATGATGTTTATCATAATTTTTTTATATTAAATTACTTTTATTATAAGGATACATGTGTGGAATCCCTCTATCAGTGATTCACATGTTCTGTTTGATCTATGAATAATGATGATTGATTTTTGGGTTCTAGTGTGGCATATAAATCATCATTCATTATTCAAATCGGTTTTTTAAAGATAATTTGGGATTGAAGGAGTTCTTATCTAGAGATTATTGTTTATATGAGGAATAGAAGAGGGGGAATTTGGGAGAGAATTGTGTTGTGTGAATGGATTCTCAATTTCAATTAACCCTACCTAATATACAAAAGCATCTATTTATAGTGCCGAGGATTATAAAAATATTTTGTTTAATCGTGTGTCGACACTTAAATAATAGTTTAACAATTACAAAAACCTCACTCCATAAAATAATAATAATAATAATAAAATTTTATCACTCTTCCAAACTTGCATAATTATAAATTGTATTTTATTATATTATAAAATAATATTTATTTCCAAACACAATCTTAATCTGATCAAACTCCTCAGCATTTATTGAATACTTGAATATATTATTTTTATTCATAAATTAATATTTTATTCACAATATCATTAATTATTTTTTATTTAATTATTTAATAAATAAAATAATATTTTATTTACAACTGAATGAACAAATATTTATTATATATCAATGTAATCAAATAAATTATTTATTAATAAACAAATAATTATTTATTAATATATGATTACTCTTAATTAATAAAATTTGAATGAAATTATTCATCAATCATGAGAACAATAATTATTCTTTTAATGAAATTCAAATATAATATAATCATGACCAAAAGAAATAGTTAGTGTGTGAACCACTAGGATTCCTTATCGTTGAATTTAGGTTGGATTTTCTAAACTCGGTGATTATTGTTTAATAATTCGTCAATCCCCTAAGATAAAGAATAAAATTTTACAATAATAAAACTACACAAGGTCAAACACTTTGTAATTTAAACCATTTTACTCAATATATCAGCAATAAATTTTTATATATATGTCATTAACCTATATTCTTGATACGACTTTCTTTGATTCTCAAAAATAAATGTTGTCACACTATGACCATGGAATTTAATGTAATTGTTATATTTCAGTCAAAGGGTCAAGATATTAACTTCCATAAAGTTGGATGGGTCAAATACATTCATTAATTGAAAATTATCAACATTTCATTCATGATTTATCCAACATATCCAACTTATCCATTAACTATTATCATCATGGTTTATGAAATACATCAAAGTGCACATGTAACATCCCAGGTGTTTATAGAATTATATATTTTCATATCAATTAACATTTATGAGAAAAATATTAATTTTATGTTAATGTGGATGCTATACTTGATACCTTAATTGACATGGCACAACGGGTTTCTCTGAAATCATCTGTTGCACAAAACACTGAGTTATAATGAAAAATAATACATTACTAATATTATTATTTTAAATGGTAGTTAACACCTAGTAATTTTATTATATGGAATGGATAGATATAAATATAGTATTATTAAAAAAAATTTCTAAATGTTTTTATATTTATCGAATAAATTTTAGAGGCTTAAAATGAGAATGAATCTAATTTTAAAACTAAAATACTAAAATATATGTAAAAGTTCATTTTACCACCTTTTGATGTAGAACAATTTTTAAATATAATTTTTTCAACTTTTATATATAATTTTTGAAAAACTAAATTTAGTATTTATAATTTTGACATAAAATTTTACTTTGGTTTATATTTTTCTATTTTTAGGATAAATTAGACATTTTAATAAATAGTGAAAAATAGTACATTTTTAATTCAAAACTGCATTTTCGTATAATTTATCGGTATTTATAGATTAACATTTCTATTTGTTTTAAAATATATTTATATTAAGTTTTTATAATTTAATCCCATATTGGTCATTGGAAGTAATTTCACATTTAAATTAGACATAAACACATGTCAATATTTTGATAGTTTTTACTTCTTAAAAACCTACTTTCTAGTTTGGAAAATGGGAATTAATTTTAAATTATCTAATGAAACTTCATTGTTTTGAATTTGGAAAAAATTGATTCCATTTTTTGAATCACAAGGTCTAAATTATGTAAATAGGTACCTTTTAGTTTAGGATATTATGAATAGTAACTTCAATAATTATTTTTATTTACCATGGTTAAATTGTAAATTAGGTAAATAAGGGTAAAAAAAATATTATAATAATATAAAACTACACTAACACAAGTTAGAATCTTATTTTATGAGTCATGCGTGACCAAAAAAATCCCGAGTTCGAACTTTCTACATTTGGGAGCCACCTAGATGTGATAATGACCTGATATAATAATTAATTTAAAGTAAAGTGAAATAAAACATAAACATGTATCTTTTTAATAAAAAAACATTAATATAAGGTTATAAAACTGATATCATTGACTGTAAATAATAATTATAATTATTAAAAGATTTATTTTATCTTGTTGTTTTATTTAAAATCTTTCGACATTAGATAAATAAATTTATTTATACTACAATAATGATGTCGTGAATACCTTATTAATGAAATATTTAAATAAATGATTTTATAAATATTAAAATATATGTAATTTGATACTTTTGAGGAAATACATGATTTTTTTGATGATTAAGAAATGTTATATATTTTTTTGAATGAATCAAGTTTTTATGACTTTAAAAAAATCAATTACTAAATAGTGTCCAAATTGACATAAATAAATTTTTAAAACAAATACTATTTTATTAAATGATATAATAGTCACAAAATCCTATTATTCAGCCAACTTACTGAGATAATATTTAAAATGTCATTAATGATCCACTTGAGGTTATCTGGTCATTTTATAGTAACTATGTTAACCATATAGTGTAAAAATACAAAAAGACATGGTAAGAGTTAATTTATTTAACCTAGGGTTAATGCCAAAAGATAAGGTAATATTTGTGACATAAACTTGTATAAAACTAATTGGTTGAGATGATCTCAATCCAACCTCATATTATCCTTAAAATACATCAATTTATTGCTATAATAATTCAAAAATCGACATTCCTAGAGTGCCCCTCTTCTCTCTTATAAAAGGCCACCACCTCTGTATTCTTACACACACCTCTCAAGCCCCTTGGATCATACAAACTCTTATCAAATAAACTCCCAACAACTCTTAATTATTTTTGTAAGCCTTATCTTGGGTAGAATGAAATTCAATAATGCATTTTGTCTCAAATCAAATGTATTTACCCAATTTAGAGGAAAATAAAAAACATATGAGACAAGTCGGACTCCAGGTAAGGGAAATATTAACTCAATTTCCTTTAATTGAGTTAAATATCTAGGTTATTACATTTGTTTTTCCTATAATATGTGTTAATGTCCTTTGATTATTTTACATTTTATATCCACTTATTTTTTGTGTATAAATATCTATCACAAAAAATTATGTCATTGATTTATCATTAATCTAATGATACGATCATTGTAAGAGACTTCTTCTCAATCTATATTTATTGAGGCATATCTTGATATTTGTCACCTTTATTATCCTATAAGGTGTATATATAACCCATTTTACACATTATATAATGAATTAATATATCCTCATGGTATTTAATGTCTTATTTAATGTTATACATTTATGATTTTGTATTCAAGTATTTCTCTAGGGGTTTGAGACTTTAACTAAAACATTATCTTAAATTTTTTGAATGATTTATTCTTCTAAAATCATCAATTTCATGTCCATGTTTTCAAAATGGTATTTTTGAGATTATTTATATGGACATGAATTTTTTAAAATCATAATTTCTTTCAAATGCTTCAATGTGGTATGAGACACATTGATTCAAAAGTCTATTTGTTTAAATTTTTTAAATAGTTTTTGGAAATGGACTGAATATTTCAATATCTGGATATTATTTCTTATGATTGAAAATGAAATTTTTTGAGTGAAACGTTGAATATTGGAATCTTTTTCATGTTATGATTATATAATGGTACTTAGACAAGGATGGGTGGTCACTTGATAAACCAAACGCAGGTGTTTACATGATAAACCAAAGACGGGTGTTTACATGATAAACAAAGGATTGGTGGTTATGTGATAAGCCAGAGATGGTTGGATCTATGATAAAATAAGGACAGTTGGTTAAGTTATAACATCCAATGCATTGGGTATAGAATTCGGTTGTATAGATATTCCATTTAGTGATATGTGTGTAAGTTGACCATATGGTTATTTCATTTATGTATGTTTATGTCTAAAGTTACCTTTATATGTTATATGGGATTTTTATGAGTTTTATGGTAATCTTTGGGTTACAAAAAAGGGAAGGAAATGAGATTATATTTGATGATGTGTATTTACTCCTTCTTTTAAAAGTATTACTTTATGATTAATTTTTCATTGTTTACATGTTTTCCCAAGATTAAAATTTTTCATTATTTGTGTATCCCTTAAAAATATTTTTATTCTCATCTCACATTTTGAAATGTTTTTCACAAGACCAAAAGAAGAATAGAGTCATGTATGGGATTAAGGTAAATTTATGTTTTTCAAGCATGAAACAAAACCTTTTTTCTTTTTAAATGTTTTTGGTTCATGAAAAAATATATAGTGATTATAAGTGTCTACATTGTAATAATAAAGTTGATATGTATCATTTATTGCATAATTCTTTAGATCTCTAAACCTAAAAAGATCCTTAATCTGATTAAAATTAAAATTATTGAATTATGTCTAGATTAAGTAATGTTTTAGGTCAGTTCCTTATATTTGGTATCAATGGTCATTTTAGACAACTTTAAGAGTTATAATATTATTAATATAATATCCATAAAATATTTTTTACATTATCATCAAATTGAAATGATATAGAATTGTAAGATTACCACGCTGTTTTATCTAAGATATATTTGTTCAGAATGGTTTTCTGTAGAGGAAGTAGGGCAGCTATGCTGGGATGACATACAAAGGGAGACAACCTTTTAAATCAACATCTTAAGATTGTTGGAATCAAAATATAATAGTTTTTTTTATAATGATGGATCATTTGAATTAGGTAATAATTGGTTGTGGTGTCTATACATGAGATCAACTAGACTAACCGTAGAGGAATTTATCGATAGTGGATCATTTTAGGAGGTAATGTCCCCTATCATCCAAGGGATCATATGAACCTGTACATAATGAAGGGTGAATTAAATCACTTGAAAATATTCATGATGTAATGGGATGTTCAAAAAATCAAAGGGGTTGTCTTGTTGTTTGTCATTTTGAAGTTGAATCTGATAAGCAGTTGTCAATGGTAAAAAATCTCAGTGGAAGTGAAGAGATTGATATCTTGGAATGGGATGAATTTAAGAATATCTACCTTGAGAAATGTATTCCAAAAGACGATTGACATAGGATGGAAAATAAATTCTTGGAATTGAGACAAAAGGAGGAAGATTATATGGATTCATATGAAGAAACTTTCAACAATTTTTTAACGTACGTTCAAAATTTTATCTGAGATATTGATTGTAAGATAAATCAGTTTTACTCAAGGTTGGAGTGAAATATCTAAGGGAATTATCTTCTCGTGAGTTTAAAAGATATGAGAAACTTGTATGATGTTATAAGAAGTTATAAATGAGTCTTTCATCAGTTTTTCGATTAGTTTTTAGTTGTGTTTGTTTATGATATTTTGGTATATTCTAAAAGTCTTAAGTAACATGTAAGTAACATAATGATTGTTTTGAAAACCTTAATAGAAAAGAATATTTATGGAAAGATTAGTAAGGGAGAATTTTGGTTGCAAAAAAAATTCATTCCTTGGACATATTTTTTCTAATGATGGCATACGTATTGTCCCTTCTAGAACAAAAATTGTTGAAGAGTGGCCAAGGCCTAGAAATATCATAGAGATTCATAGTTTTATTGGAATAATGGGTTATTACAAGAGGATTGTTGAAAACCTTTCTCAGTTACCCAGTCCACTAACTTATTTAATATATAAGGGAGTTATGTTCATCTAGGAAAAAGAATCTAATGATTGTTTTTAGTGACAGAAAAGTTGATTGGTAATTGCTCTAGATTTGGACCTACCTTTTCGGGATGAAAAATTCGTTATCTACAACGATTCTTCATTGGAAGGACTTCATTGTGTTCTAATACAGAATGATCAGGTATTTGATTATGCTTCACATTAGTTGAAACCTCATGAGTTAAATTACCCTACACATAATTTGAAATTAGCTACTATTGTTTTTTCATAAAAGATTTGGAGGTATCATTTGTTTGGCATAAAGTGTGAAATATATACTAATCAGAAATGTTTGAAGTATATATCCACTGATAAAGAATTGAACATGAGATTGTGGAGATGGATAAAATTAATCATGGATTATGATTCAACGATTTATTACTATCCTGGAAAAGAAAATAAAGTGGTTGATGCTTTGTGTTGAAAAATTAATGCTACATTAACCATGATATGTTTAGAACAAGATCCATTGGAAAATGATTTAATTTATATTGGCATGAATGTTATTGGTGTAAGAGATTCCTAGGTTTTGTTTCAGGTGTAAGTGAAATCATTTCTATCAGATAGAATTAAGTAAGTGCATAAGGGAGACAGTGAGTTGGGGAAAAATTTATAATTGGTTCATAATGGTAGTTTTTTCTAAATTTAACATTGATAAATATTGTGTTTTGAGATTTGGGAAGAGATTATGTGAGCCTTGTGATTCAGAGTGTAATAATGATTTATTATGTGAAACTCATAGTTCTCCATTTTTAGTTCATTATATAAGTTCTAAGATGTATAGAAATATTTTGGAGTATTACTGGTGTTATGGAATGAAAAGAGTTATTGTTGTATTTACCCTAAGATGATTGATTTGTCAATAGGTTAATGCAGAGTAAAAGTTACTGAAAGGGATTATTCAAACTTTTCTAGTGCTAGAGTGGAAATGGGAAAATATAGACATGGAATTTATTTTGGGATTACCAAAGATATCACAAGGTAACCATGAAATCTTATTTATTATTGATAGATTGAATAAATATACTCATTTTATTCCAATTCATGATACTCTATATATAGATAAACTTTATTTATTTTATATTAAAGAGAAAGATAGGTTACATAGAGTTCCCCTCTATATTGTATCATATTGTGATCCCATGTTCACTTCTAACTTCAAGAAAGGTCTTCAGAAGTCATTAGGTACTAAATTAAATTTCATTGCAGCTTTACATCCTCAATTAAATGGGTAATCATAATAAAAAATTCAACCATTTGAAGATATTCTTTGTGCTTCTTCAATAGATTACCAAGGAAGTTGAGCTCAATATGTTTCTTTGGAGGAGTTGTTTTTATAACAATTGTTTTAATTATAGTATACATATGGCCCCATTTGAGGAATTATATGGGAAGCAATGCCAAACTCCAACTTTTTGGGATGATGCAGGTGAAAGGATGTTTATGGGATCATAATTGGTACAAGAAATGGTAGTAAAAGTTTAGTTTATTAAGAAGAATATGAGGACAGCTCAGAGAAGGAAGAAAAGTTATGCAAATAACCATATGAAGTATCTTTCTTTCTAGGATGGTGATCATGTATTTCTAAATGTTTCACCATGGAAAATTGTGATGCATTCTGGTAAGAAATGGAATTTGAGTCTGAGATTCATTGGACCCTACGAAATATTAGCAAATGTTTGGTCAATTTCCTACCAAGTAGATTTACCTCCACTTTTATCCATGTTACATGATTTATTTCATGTTTCAATGTTGAGAAAGTATTTGTTGGTTCCATCTCATGTTTTGAGTCTAGTGGTAGTTCAATTGGATGAGAATATTTTTTATGAGGAACTACCAGAACATATTCATGACCATCGAGAGAAAGTGTTGTGTAATAAGGTGATTAATTAGGTAATGGTTTTGTAGATAAACCATTTAGTTTAAGAGGAATCATGGGAATTTGACATTGCTATGAGGGATAAATACCCCCACTTATTTGATAAGTAAATAAAATTGCCGGGACACAATTTCCAAAAGGGGTGAAGGATGTAACATCCTAGGTATTTATAAAAAAAACATTTTATTATCTATTAATATTTATGAATAAGACAATAATTCTATGTTAAATGGGACTATATCTTTGATAGCGTACTCTACACACAACAATGGATTTCTCCAAAATCATAAATTGCACAAAAGACTTAGATATACTGAATAATAATAAATTATTAATATTATTATATTAAATGGTAATTAACGCCTAGCCATTATATTATTGGCAATAATTAGAAATAACTATAATATAATTACACATATTTGTTAAATGTTTTTTATTTATCCAATAAATTTTAGAGGCTTAAAATGATAATGAATCCAATTTTAAGCATAAAATACTCTAATTTTTTTAGAAGACTGTTTTATGACCTTTTGAGGGAGAATTTTTTTTAAATATAGGTTTTTAATATTAATATGTTATATTTTAAAAAATAAACATCTTCTTTGGAATTGAGACATAAAAATTTACATTGGTTGAAATTTGGTATTTTTTTGGTAAAATTCATCTTTTAATAAATTGTAAAAAATACTGCAATTTTAATTCAAAACTACATTTTAATCTAATATAATTGTATTGATTGATTATCATTTGAATTAGTTTTAAATTATATTTAGATTATGTTTTTATCAGTTAATCCAATGTTGGTCATTTTAAATAATTTGAAATTTAAATTGGACACAAACACCTATTAATCTTTTGATAGTCTTTACATCATAAAAACCCATGGTTTTGACAAAAGGAATTAATTTTAAATTAAATAATGAAACTTTAGTGTTTTGAACTTGGAAGAATGGATTCGATGTTTGTAATAATAAGTTCTAAATTCTTTAAATATGTACCTTTTATTTTTGGACATTATGAATAGTAACTTCAGTAGTTATTTTTATTTACCACGGTTAAAAGATAAATTAGGAAAATTAGGGTAAAACTAATATTATAATAATATAAAACAACCCTAAAAAACGTCATAATATTATTGGATGACTCATAGGTGACCCAAAAAATCTTTAGTATGAACTTTTGGCATTTTGAATCGACTTGGTTGTGATAATGGAAAGTTATCATTATAAATTTAAATTAAAGAGAAATATAACATAAACATGTATATTTTTACTAATTTTTTTAATATAGAGTTATATAATTGATCTCTTTAACTATAAATAATCTTTATAAATCTAAAACTATTTCATATATCATATTATTTTATTTATAATTTGTATACATTAAATAAATAAATTTATATATGATACAGTGTTGATGTCGTTATTATCTTATTAATGATATAATCAAATAAATGATTTTATAAATATTAAAATATATATAATTTGAAAATTTTGATGTAATACATGAATTTCATGGATTATTATGACATTTTATCTTTGATAAAATGTTTTTTTTCGATTGAATCAAGTTTCTATGACTAACGAAAACCAATTTCTAAATAGGGTCAAAATTTAAATAAATGAGTTTTTAAAACAAATATTAATTTATTAAATGATATAATAGTCATAAAAATAAAGATTCATCCAAATGACTTAGATAGTGTTACAAAAATCATAAATGAACCACTTGTGTTTCTTTTGTAATTTTATAGAAACTATATTAACCATATAATGTAAAAATATAAGAAGACACGGTAAGAGTTAATTTATTAAATTAAAGGTTGAATCCCAAATATAAGGTAAAATTTGTGATGTAAACTTGTTTAAAACCTATTGTTTGAGAGTTTTTTGACCAATATTAATCTTATCCCCAAAATATATCACTTTGGATTTATTATAATTCAAAAATAAATTTATAGTAAAATAATATTTTAGGACTTTCCTAAAGTTACCCTCATCCATTTTATAAAAGACCACCACCTCTACCCACTTACTCACAAATCTC
The DNA here is from genome assembly GCA_963277665.1 of Viscum album. NCBI lineage: Eukaryota > Viridiplantae > Streptophyta > Magnoliopsida > Santalales > Viscaceae > Viscum > Viscum album. Next base: position 1,586,151,111 of record OY728129.1, read on the forward strand.
AAGCCCCTTGGCTCATCCAAATTATGTTTAAATAAGCTTCCAAAATCCCTCCCTTCCTCCTAGAATCCTTACCTTGGGAATAAGGCAATTCAATAAAGCCTTTTTCTATAAATCAAAAAGCGTTACTTGATTTGGAGAAAAATAAAGAACGTACGAGATAGGTCAGACTCAAGGTAAGGGAAATATTAACTCAATGTCCATTCATTGAGTTAAATGTGCATGTCATTGGTTTTGTTTTTCCCAGAATATGTGTGAATGAACTCTGATTGTTTTTCACTTTATATACAACTATATTAGGTGTATTTAGAATTTTCATATATAATTCTTTCAATTATTTATCCTTAATCAAATGATACAATATTTGTAAGGGACATCATCTCAATCTCTCATTGAAGAAAATATTGAATTTCTTCACTTTTATTATCCTATAAAGTGTATATAAAACACTTTTGGAACATTATATCATTAACTAATATATTCTCATGATATTTAGTGTTTTATTTAATTTTATCCCTTAATGATGTTTTATTCAAGTGTTTCTATAGTGGTAAGAGACTCTTTAACAAAAACATAGTTTTAAAATCTATTAATGATATATTCTTATTAAACCTTTTATTTCACGTCCATGTTTTCAAAATGGTATTTATTAATTTATTTATATAAACACTAATGTTTTAAAATGATAATTTATCTCAAATGTTTCAATGTATTATGGGACACTATGATTAAAAAGTCTTCTTATTAAATGTTTTAAAAGGTTTTTGAAATGGAATTAATATTTCAAAAATCAGGAAAGTATTTATTATAAATGAAAAAGAAATTTTACGAGTGAAATGTTGAAAATTGAAATCTTTTATGTGTTATGATTTTATAGTGGTACATTGATAAAGATAGTTGGTTACGTGATAAACGAAAGACAAGTGGTTACGTGATAAACCAAAGATGGGTGGTTAAGTGATAAACCGAACATGGGTGGTTAGATGGTAAACAAAAGACACGAGGTTTCATGATAAACAAAGGATGGGTGGTTACAAAATAACCTCCAATGCATTGGGTATGTAAGTCGACCATATGGAAATTCTATTTAGTGATATATATGGATGTTGAACATAGGGTTATTTCATTTAATTATGTTTATGTAACAAGTTACCTTTATATTTTATATGTGCCTTATATGGGTTTCATGGTAATCGTTTGGATACAAAAATGTTAAGCAATGAAATTATATTCATTAAAGTGTATTTATTACTTCATAAAGTTAAAAAGTATTAATTTATGATAAATTATTCATAGTTTACATGTTTCACCCAGAATATTTGTTTTCTTTCGTTGTGTATCCCTTACTGAGCATCATAGGCTCATACCATTTTTTGAAATGTTTTTCACGAGAATTAAAGAAGAATAGAGTCAAAGATGGGATCATGGAAAGTTTATATTATTAAACATAAAAAAGAACCATGTTTTTTTAAAAGTCTTTGTTTTGTGAAAAAAAAGGATATTATGTAGAAGTTTATACTTTGTAATAATCAAGTTGACATGTATCAATTATGGCCTAATTTTCTGAATCTCGAACCCTGAAATGATCCATGATGTGATTGAATTTCAAATTATTAACTTATCTCAAGATTAAGTATTGTTTAAGGTCTCCACCTTATAGTACGAGCCATAACACACTTTAATAATAATAATAAATAATAAATACCATTAAACACACTCACTGATAGGAATATACAATGACACTAAAACCTATAAAATTATTTTGGAAATTCCTCTCTAATAATCCCCATCATAGAGATTACCAAGTGTGAAATTTTTAGAAGTATCGAAATCAACATACGTGCAGTCACACCAGAAAAACAATGTATTATTTAATATATCATAGTATGTTATACAACTATAGAACAATATATAAGATATAACATAAAATTATACTTAGTTTCCCATCATGGTGGGGAACTTCTATGACCTTATCAAAGTGATAGACAAATTAGGATAATATCACCTCATTTTTATAAATAAGAATAATAAATATGTGACAACATATTTATATAAATATCCAATTATTTGAATATAAATTTCACATAAGGTAAAATTTAGTTTTCTCTAGTAAAAAAACATCAAAAAATACATCTTTCACTAGACCCAACTTCTAATGACTGGTTAGTCATCACATGTATAACATGTTTTTTAGTATAGCTATAACTTCTAGACATACCATTTTTTCATGGATTAGGTTGGTAAAGACACATGTGTGTGTGAAGAATATTTTTACATCAACATTACTATATTGAGAAAATCCTTCATATAGATACATAATCAAGTATCATACTCTTTATTGTATCCCCCTTATATTTTTCATTCTATTTCTATTTATAATAAATTATTTCTTTGATAGATTGCGTTAGACGCAACACTGAGTATAAATGAACCTTGATATTCTATTAAGGTATTATTTAATTGTTATATACCATATTTTGAGTTATATGGAATCAATATTACCAAATTAATTATAAAAATATATGATTTAAACATGCATAAAATAAATTCATTGGTTATTAAAAAAATTATAAAAAAGTCAATTGATACTAAGTGAGTAGTTTTTCAGAAAACAAAATATATTTTTATGTGAAAAAGGTATTTTTAAACATTAATCATTATTGGTGAATAATAATAATGAAATTTATATATCATATATTCATTAATAAAATGAATATTTATTGAAAACTTTTACTATTCATGGGATTAGAATAAATCATGTTTTATGTTTCAAAACATTATTATTTTATAATTTGAGTTCATTGTGTTTTTCACAGTTATTTTGAAATTAATTAATACTAATTATAGATATTGAAATTGATAAGATGGATTCTATATTTTGAAACAAGAGTTTTAAAACTGGTAAAAAGTCCTACATTATTTTTAGGTATTATTAATAGTAATAATGGTAAAATTTATCACCTCAGTAAAGGTGGGTCACATTAATCTAGGATAAAAATAACCGATAAGGTAATAATTTTTCATCATAATTATTATTGAGTGAATAGAATTAGAGAATTATAACTTTATTAATTATATTTAATTGTTTATGGGAGACTTTATCATGAAAATTACTGTTATAATATTTAAAGCAATGGAAAATACAAAATTTGACCCTTTTACTCTTAAAAATGTCTTATGTGTTCATATAGGGAAAATATGTTTTGAATGAATGTAAATAACTATTTTTTATTATAACTAAAGTAATTTCATGATATAAAGTTATTTATAGTATTTATTAATTATATTATTTCCTTAAATGATTTTGAAACTCTAACACAATATTTTTTCAATTAATAGAAAAATAAAATAAATGACATTAAATTTTTTAAAAGAGATATAATTTGAATGAGTTATAGTGTTCAAAACATTATATAGGTGCGTATGACATATTAGTGTTATGTTAAATTATTATTTTATATTTAAAACCTTTTTATGTATTTTAAGTCAAATTAAATTAATACATTCAAAATTAACAATAATGATATATCACGAAAATAGTATTTTATTAAACCATTCTAAAATAATTAAAATATTTAAAGTGGATAAGTATTATATTGTAAAAAATATTATATGATGTATATCTATGAGCCAATATTTTTCTTATATGAAAAACTATAACCCATTAAGAGTGAATAAGTTATTACTGGCATTAAAGTTAAAATGGGTTAATTATGATGTTAAACAAAAAATAAGTTTAAAAAACCCATGTAGACCAACTGAAATTATATTATTTATAGTATTACAACCTATTAAAATACAAAATTCTGACCTTTAGTAATTTTGAATCATTTTACTTTTGATAAATACATTATTATAGTTTATTCTTCCATGAAATAACATGTTCATCATCTCCCCCACTTATAGAATGAAACCCTTCCTTTATCATATTTACACCAAACTGATCATTATAGATCAACAAAAAAATACCAATATATACGAAAAATATCATTATAAACATTACATAGGTTATTTTCTTCCCAAAATTCCATCCCTAGGGTTTTTAAGAGGATATCCGATGGAGTTCCTCCAATGAAGAGGCAATCCCTTTAACTGATCACTATCTTTTTACTTTTATTTTACCTCCTATAATTTTTATATATACTATAATATGGTAAAAAAATAATTATAAATAAATTATTTTTTTCATTATTATGAAATAACCATTACCCACCAATATTTCTATAAAATGTGAAGTGAATGTATCGTTAGTGCATATATACGACTTACCATCTCCACATAGCGATGTCATTCATCTTTCATCACCATATTTTATGGATGAAAATTATAATGGTTTTAATGTTTTTGTATGATATTTATGACTTAATTGTAATTATGTAATGATAATATCCTATATACCTTATTTTCTTCCCAACGTTTGGGAAATGATAACATCGCTCATGTGTACATGCGAACTACCACATACACGAAAGGATGTGATTAATTTTCCATTTATATTATACTGGGATGGTAATCGGGTTGAATTTTATGAATATATATGATTTATATGATATAATAATATTTCATTTAATGTGAATAACTATATAACTTTTTCATTATATAATTTCATATGGAAGACAATGTTTATGTGTACGTATGACCTACTGTATCTAAGAATGATGTAATTTAATTTTATTTCTCTAAATTTAATAGATTACTATAAATAAATATATAATTAATTTATATGATACTTATATAATTATTATAATTATGGAGATTATGGAACATTTATAAATGAATAAATATTTAAACTACAGAACCACAACATTCAAGAAAAACGAAGTAGTTATTAACCAAAACAACGATTTTAAAATATAATTATTAATAAACATGTAATAATATATTATAAGTAAGTAATATATCATATTTTATATATGATTAAAAATTTTTAATATACTTATAATAAATATATATTTATTATACATGGGTGTTGGACATATATTAAGGAACTCAAAATTGAGGTAAGGGTTTATTTCATATTGTTATAGTTATTCTGTGTTGTTTATGATTCAGTCCATATCATGAAAATTATTTAATATTTATATTTTCAAAACAATTAATAATAATCTCCTAATATTTTTTATATATATAATATTTATTCCTTTCATTTTACTTAATTTATGTACTCAAGAGACTAAAAGATTGTTTCTAAGGAAAATCAAATTTATTTCTCTACTCGATCGAAAATAGTTTTTCTTCCATGTCCATGTTTCCTAAAAAATGTTTTCAATAATTTTTTTACAATTATAAAATTAATTTTAAATACATTTTACCCATTTTTTATGTTTTATATTTTTTAGATAAATATTCACCTCTTTTTTTAAATGCAATACTTTTTTACGTTTAAAAAATAGTCGAAAATGGGTTCTTCACTTATACGACATTAATAGAATATCTAGCTATCATGAATGATCATGATATTAAGATTCATTTATAATTTTATAAGTCTATTTTCAAAGAAAATAATTTCCTTAATATATGTGAAATTTTAAGATAAGTAATTTCAAACTGCTAAAGGGTATTTTCCTCAAGTAATTTGACTTTGATCATTTGAAATTATTTTCATCTATGTTAACATACTTGGTTGAATGTTATGATTTATTAGGGATATACTATAAGGATAAAATACCTGATGCTTAAATGGGTGCTTTATAATCATTTTGACCGAGAAATGTTTTTATATTTTTTATGCTAGTTCTTCAATACAAGAAGTTGTTGATTTTCATGGAATGTTGGTTAAGTTATGTTGTTTATTCTTATTAAGAATTATTTTGAATTATTAATTGATTGTGGGTAACTAGAATTACATATCCCCTAGATGCAACTATAGGTCTCATAAAAAATTTAGAATCTATTTTTTTCCAAGGCATTACCCATTTATATATAATATATATTGGAACGAGGCCATGATGAAATGTTTACGATGACATTGAATCAGGTATCAATGGTATGTTATAGATGTATAAAATTACACATTAGAACATTATAAAATAAGTTAGTGATTTACATTTAATTATTTAATTAAATTTTATGTCCATGGATATGTTTTTAGATTATGTATTTAATTATATGACTTTTTTATCATTTCTTTCCTGGTAAATTATTAATTATTTATTTAGATTCCAGTGTTAGTATACACTTTCTAAGAACATATTCTCACCCCTTTATTATGTTTCATTTCCCTAGGATAGTAGGATGTGTTTTATGATTAATATGTAGGGATACGGTAATGTGGGAAAGTGTTCTCAAGGAAAATACTATGCTATAATTTATGTTTTCAATTGTAACATGAAATTCCATTTTGTATCTATTTTTCAAAGAATAAAATATTATTTGGGCTTTTGGGATGTGATATATATTATCTATTACCACTGTAATAAATTAACCATAGAATCGAGGATATTAGGGATGAGGTCTATACATTTGGTATTATAGGAAATTTATTTTCAAATTTCATAACCTGATTTTGGAATGAATATATTAGATAAAATAAATTCAACACTTTTTGGATACTACACATTGTTTTTGATTTCGAACAGTTGAACCTAGGGGTAATAACATTAATAAAGGGATATTGGGATTTGACTCGATCATCACTGGGTTCATGAAAGTATCCCTTTCTACAAACATATATTGAAACTGATGGGGTAAATTCAAGGGATAGTTGAAATATTTTTAAAAACCATTATGAAGAATTTAATTTTTTTTATTTAAAAACATTTTCAGAGAAACCAAGTTACTGATTCTGAGATGAGTTATACATTATTTCATTATGTTTTGTTAAGTATGTTACTAGTTTCAAATGTATACATTATGATTCATAATATTATGATATAATATAGTGTTTCACATTGTTATGAAATAGGTCCCATATTCTGGAGTATAAACCATATCAAGACATAGAATCCATATAGAGATTTCCATTATGTGAGAAATAATGAAATTTGAGCTGTAGATGGAGATGAAAATAATTATAACTACATTGGGGAATCTAAGTCAAGGTATGAGCAATATCCTTTCCCATATGGGGTATCCTCTTTATAAAAAAACGGCGTAAAAATTTTAGAATGTTTCATGTGCCAAAAACCACATTTATCCAATGGGACGAAAAACGATTTTATACATGAGCAATGGATAAATTACATAAATAAGATATTTTTCTATTTGGGATGTAATGAAATGGAGATGGTTTCCATGTTATTTCATTTTCTATAATGGGATAAAGGTCATTGGTGGAAATTTATTCAAAACACAAAGGATGAGGAATAAATAACGAGCTTATAATAGAATGATTTTAAGGGAATTTTATTGGAAAAATAATTTTCCCACAGACATCGAGTGGATATGGAGATACAATTATTATATATTGGATAAAAAAATGATTCATAGTATGAAGAAAAAATTACATGGTTAGAAATACTTGTTTTGGACTATATATGTTATCCAATGAGTAAAATTGATCATTTATTTAATGAACATAATCCAATCCTTTGAAGGGAACTAGTATTAAAAACATTCTCATCATATGATGATATATTATCATGTGATATAGAGATAGAGAATTATTTCTCTAATTATTATTGATTATAAGGAAATAAATTGAATAAGATGACAAATGAGAAAAATATGGATAATGGAATAAATATAAAGAATAATTTTCCAAAATTTGATACTTCTGGAAATAAACACCTAGGGACATGCTTAAAAAGAAAAGTGTATACTTCAATTGGGGTGGGATTCCATAATTCTCATGAATAAAAGTTTAAGGGATAATCCATCAATGTACATTCCATTAACTATAAGGATATGGGGTAATATTCTAAAAATGCCCAAAAATCCAGGGATCTTACTGTAAAATTAGATAAATGTAGAAGGGAAAGGTTATGAGATTTTTAAAACTGGAATGGAAATTCTTAATAACATTGTGAATGGTAGAATAATTAACCACTCAAGTATTGAAAGTGTTTTATTTGATTCTAGTTGCATTGAATCTTTTATATTTTTATAATTTTATAAGGGTATCATTTCACCACATTAATGATTAGATATTGAGTTGGTGGTGGAAATTACGAATGGTAGGATGAATATATCTCAAGTATATAACTTATTTATGATTTAGGTTTGTGGAAGTGTTCTCCCAAAGAATCTTTTTATTGTTACACTAGTTTAATTTAGTGTCATTTTTGTTATAGATTTGACGTCTCAGTATAGATCCCATGTTAATTATATTGGAAGGGATGTTAAATTTGATATTCAAAATCAACTTTCATCAATCGATCAGTTCAAGGATGAACCTAAAAACCCAAATTAAATTACATATATCATTGGGTTTTTTCTTTCAATTAATGAGGGATATTTATCTCAAATGGTTGGGGAGAAAATAATTGTTGATTATGTGCCTGTTTTTTGGAAATATTTTGATGTATTTATCAATTAATTTCCAAGTATTTCCCCTAATTATGAAGTTTAGTTTTTAATAGAGCTCATACATAGTGATATGCCTATTTCTAGGACACTATATAGAATGATCCTGATTTTTTTTAAACAACTGAAGAAGAAAAACTTTTAGAATATAGATAAGGGGATCAATCGGTCTAGTACTTGTCCATGGGGTGAACCTTTTCTTTTATTTTAGAAGGAAGATCTGTAGATGAATCATTTCATTGATTATATGGGAATGTGACAAGATCACTATTAAGAAAAAGTATCTTATACCGCATATAGATAATATATTTGATCAATTATGAGGAGATCTATATTTTTCCATGATTAATATTTTGTATGAATGTCATAAATTAAAGATCAAGAAGGATAATATACCCATGACATCTTTCTGTACAAGGTATGGTCATTATTAATTTATAATAATGCTATTTGGTATTACCAAGTATCATGTTCTCTTTATAGATTTAATGAATAAAGTCTTTATAGATTACATTGATTAGTTATTGGTAGTCTTTATAGAAAATATTCCTATATATTCGAAAAGAAATGATGAGCCTCAAGAACATTTGAGAATTTTTATGAAGGCCATGACAATGGATATGTTGTGTGACATATTTAAAAACTGATAATTTTTTAATTAAAAGTTTTATTCATGTATTACATAATATTAATTAACTAAATATCAGTGAATCCTACAATGAAATATGTAATTAAGAAATGTTTGAGACTAACTAAATTGACTGAGATTTGTAGTTTTCTTGTATTATCTTGTTATTATTGATTATTTGTGAATAATTTCTCACGAACATCTAAACTAATCAAAAATTTAAATTGGAAGGGAGCCATGTTTTTTGGATAGATTAATGTGAGGAATGTTTCAAAGAAATTATGATAAGGATAGTTAGCACACCTGTTCTTATAATACCCTGTTGATGAATAGGATTTTTAAACTATAGTTATTTTTTGAGGAAGGGATTGGGAGGATTTTTCATTCAAAAATATATGGTGATATATTATGCCCCACACACACTTAGGTTCCATGATAAAAATTACCCAACTCATGATTTGGAGTTAGTTTTTATAATATTTTTATTAATGATGTGGAGAAATTATCTTTATGGATAATGGTGTGACATATATACTGACCATAAAATATTAAAGTGTAATTTCAAAAAATAAAGTTGAATATGCACCTAAGAAAATGGTTGGAGATGATTAATGATTTCAATAACTCAATACGTTGCAACCATGGGAAGGTGAACAATCTGGTAGATTTAAAGAGGGATATATTGGATAAATCCAATAGTTATTTATTGTTTATTCATCCTGGATATATGAATATATATAGATATTTGAAAGAGTATTTCTTGTGAGAAAGAATAAAGTGAGATATTGTAGAATATGTTTCTCCCAGATAAGTATGTTAGCATGTTAATGTTAAGATACAAAAATATAATGGAATGTTACTACTGTTATAATGTAAATGGGAAAACATCACCATAGATTTCATCATTAGACTAGAAATAAAATTAATTGAAAAAATGTTATATGGGTTATAGTCAACCACTTTATAATGTCAACACACTTTATTACCATCAGATACTAATTATTAAATAATCAACATTCCTAAATTTATGTATAAGATGTTTTAAGGCTGAATGAAGTACAAACTTTTATTATATATCATTAGGATATGAGGTTTACCTTGAATTTATGTCAAATTATTTATATATATATAGTTAAAGAGTACAATTTTAGAAAAACTTATCATCATTAGATAGATTAATAGTCAAAGATAACCACTCATGTGACATCACATGATTCTAAACGAAACTAATTATGTTAAATAGTGTATGGGACACTGAAAACTAATCCTAATTGATCGATGAAATATATTATCTCAAATTTAATATCTTCGATATATTTCAATGCACATAACCCCGAGTCTAAATAAATTAGAATATTGTATTATATTATAACCTCATAGTTAAATTAGTTGGTATAAGATATAATAAATAAATTCTAAAAATTATATGTTTTACTCAAGTGTAAAATATATTCAATGGAAATATATTTAATAGAAATTAATTTTGAATCATTTGAGAGAAAAATAAATGTTTTTTGGAAAACTATATTTTCATAAAAGGTTATTTCATCCCCCATTGGGTACATAAAATAAAATTGATTTTGACAAATTTATAAAATTCATTCTATAAAATTAACTTCATATTTGAAATCATGCTTTCAAAATTATCTTATATAATTTTTTATAATGTTTTGAAAAGATTAATTTTTCAATTAAGTGTGAAAAATACGGGTTTTTATCAAAGACCACTTATTTTTTTAAAGAATTTAAAATTTCAATTTTGATTTAATTTCATTTTAAGAGTAAATATATTTCAATAATGTTATAATATAAAAAATTAGGTTTTTTTAATCAATTTCATTGTAAATTATTTTATTAAAACGTTCAATACTAATGAATTCATTTTCTTTGGAAAACCTCGTTTTCACCATGTATGAAGGATACATTTTATATTAATGTTTTCAGATTATATGTATTTAATTATTAGAAATGTATTCCATATTTGGATTTATAATAATTAATATTATATAATAAGTTCTACAAATTTTTTTTAAATACTGAATAGGGAAAACAATAAAAATTAATTACCACGGTTATGGGTACAATGGGTTTACAGAGGTGTTGAACTAAAACAATAAGGAATAAAATACCTTCTAAATTGTCCAATCCATATTTCATAGAAATATAACTACTTTATATCATACAAAATTCCATCATTAGACGTTTTGGATCCTTGTTCTATGTGAATAACATGGTAACACTTTTTATTTTATAGAATTCAATGTGCATCCTCCCCCCACATATAAAAGGCCACCCCTCTTCTCTTTTATTCACACTCCAAATGAATTTTGTTCTAACCAATACATCCCCATATATCTTCCATAAATCCCTCTACACATCCTAGTATCCATTTTATATCATAATGTAATCTAGGAAGTGTATTGGTATAAACCTAAAGTGGATGTTTGAAGAATATGTAAACTTCCCAACAATGCGTTTTCATTCTACTTATTCTTATAACTCACTAAAATATTCTTCTAATATAATAAATTAAAAAAACAAGTATATAATAAATAATAATTTGTTATTATGTTAATATAATAACCTATTTCCATATCATATACCTTAAAATGGGAAACAAAACTTTTGATCAAGTGTACGGTGGACTACAACCTCGCAAATCGATGCAATTCATTTTCCATAAAAATCTCTCAAAAATGGACATAATCATGGATTTGAAACATTTATATGATATTTATTTGACTAAAAAACTTATTTAATTATAATATCACATATAACTTCTTACCTTCCAACCTAGTGGAAAATAAAAATGTCGTTTGTGCGTACATGTGGACTACCACCTCCACGTAGCGAAGCAAAATGATTTTCAATTTGTTTTAACTTGCATGGTAGTAATAATATATTTTTGGAATATATATTATAAATTATATATAATAATGTTTCTATAATGATTATAAATTATTTACCTTTGTTATGATCATTCTTTTGAGAAAAATTGAAACATTGTTCATGCGTTCGTATGGCATACTTCCACCATGAATGGTGATACTCATTTTCCAATATATAAATTTCATGGACTAATGTAAATGTTTTAAAAAAGATTATATATAGAATTTATATGATATTTAAAATTATATATATGAATTAAACATGATTAAAGTGAATGGAACAAAACAATTGAACAAAAACATACATGAAAAACCGAGTAATTATCTCCCAAAATAGTGATTCTAGCAAAGAATTGATAATAAATGGGTCATAAAATAATATTATTAAATAATAAATGGTATTAAATTTATGGTTATTATTTAAAATAGTTTTTTAATAGATTTATATATATATATATATTATATAAGAGGTATGATGACATACAAAGGAAATCTGACATGAGTTATGTAGAGACCCGAAGCATGACGTACATAGATATTACATTACTTTTGAGGAATACTTAATACATTACAAAAACAGACACACAAGGATTGTAATAGCTTAGTGTCTTTGGAAACTCAGAATAAAATTTTCTAATCATGGTGAATGATCTTCAACATCTCCCAATAACGATTTTCCCCATTTTTTTTCTTACCTAAAACCTTTCATTATATCCTGGGGAAAAGAAAACATAAAAGGGGTGAGCTCAAATTCCCAGTAAGGGTAAACATAGAGAACATAAAATAATCCAAAAACATTTGAATGAAAAAACATGAACATAAAATCTAAACATCAAAATCTTGAGCAAAGACATGAATCATGGAAGTACATAAGGAATATATCATAAGGGAACATCAATCATGATAAAATATCATGGGAATAAAACATGTAATTGTGGAAACCATTAAGCACATGATATGATTTCCATAGTAGCCAAGGCATTGCTGCCAAGACCATCTTAGTGGACAGAGTCCCTTTCTGAATTGAGTTCACTCCTCGTTTCAGTCTAGTAACACTGAACCAGATTAACTTACCGTTCCTGCCATGTCTATCTCATGAGATATAAATCTTTACCCAATGCATTGGAGGGAGATATAGTTCCCACCCATCTCATAATGAAATCATTCTTACTTGTGCCACAAAATAATCATACATCATTCATAAAACCCCAATAAATAAAATGGGTTTCATAAAAATCATCCCATCATCACATAATCCATATAAAATAAATGGATATCATTTCATAATAAGATAAGTGAAACATGTAAATCATATAGAAATTATACTTGAAACATACACATATGAAATAATGTTATCTTAGATGAAAAAAAGGTTTTGATAATACACATGAAATGAATTCTTGAGGAAAATATCCTTTCTTATTCAAAATCAATTTCTTTTCACAAAACATCATGCAATTTTAAAAGAAAAAGATTTTTTTGAAAATAGTTATGAAATCTTTTGGAGGAAGCTTAATGAAAATAAGGCTTTATAAAACCGTAAAAATCCGTTCGTGCCGTATAAGTTAAAAAAACATCCATCTCGTACTTTTGTCGGAATAGTCAAATAAGTACCTCGTAACGTAAACAAAAGGAATATTCCTTACATACCATGTAGTAAAAGTCAAAAATGGCTAAAAATTACTGTAAACATAAATGAAATCATTTTTAGGAAACATGGGCTTGGATGATAAAGATAACCCCAGTAAATACTTATGAATAAACAATCTCGGATAAAAATGAGATTGATAAATTATCCCTTACATTAGGTCTGATATGCTTCGTAGGTATCCAAACCTCCTGTATAATGATTTAAATAATGTCATTGACTTATTAAATAATCATATTCATTGTTATTATATAATATATGGTTCACTTATGACTTTATATTACCCGTTCTTTTGTAAATTCATGTTAAAGTAGTGTTTTGGGAAAAATCGTTTCATTTGTCGTTCGTGTTTTAAATTGTAATTATTCATATGATTACTTAGATCATTATTACTTACATCCAGAATGTAAATAATGATTTATATATAATATATATTCAGAATATATATATAATGGATCGATAAATGGAAATAAATACACCGTTCATGGAGACGGTAGGCCGTACGTATGGATGAACGTTGTTTTCGTTTCCTTATTGAATTGAATGGAATTAAGTAGATGAAATAAATATATATATACATAAATACAGTAGCATTATTATGTCATATATTTCATTATTACTTATTATATATACTTTATAATCATTCTTGAATAGTTATCATGGAGAGTGAATCTCATCGCGTCGTGGAGACGGTATTCCGTACGTACGCACGAGCGATTATATCATTCCCATGATCATGGAATTGTATTAAAGTGTATGTATAATATTACAGAATCAATATCACTTTAAAATATTCATATATATTAATTACTTTCAGCATTATACCCATCCATGTATGGTGGTGGTGGAAATTAGATTACACCACGGCGTGGAGATGGTATTCCGTACGTACGCACGCGCGGTGATTTCGTTTTCCGTAAGACGGATAGATGGCGAAATATGGTTGTTTCATACTTATAATAACATATCCGTATATGAGTGATACTGATGTTATTACCTCATAATGAAACAACTAAAAAGAAGAAGTGGAAGAAGAAATAAAGTTGAAGGAATCGGTAACAGACATTACCTCTTCTTTGAAGCGCCTCTTTGAGACCTCCTCTTAGGGTAATAAAATTGGTCTTTGAAGAAGATCAGGACCTCTAGGATGTTTCTAGGGAAGTGGATAAGAGAATTTGGCAGGGGTTGGCCGAGCTTGAAGGCTCAATGTGGTGTGAGGAAGAGAGGGAGGAGGTGCCCTTTTATAAGGGAGGAGAGGGGCACCTTTGGAATAACTCAAAATATTATTTTATTATAAAGTCATATTCGGTTTTTTAATAGCTCCAAATTGAGTTATTTCGAAGCTAGGGTGGGGATGGGTCGAAATAATCTCATCCAATATAATTTGGACAAGTTTAGTTTACTATTTTAACCTTATCATTTAGTTTTAACTTTAAGTTAGATAATTTTACTTTTACAGTGTCTTTTTGTGTTCTTAAACTATAAGGTTAATGAAAATACTATAACAAGCCAAACGAACCCCAAGTTGTTTATTATTAATATATATAACCTCGTCTAAGTCATTTGGCAGAACGTTAGATTTTTAGGAATAAAATAACAATTAATAATATAATATTTGTTTTAAAAACTATTTTATGTCAATTTTGACACTATTTAGTTATTGATTTTTATAAAAATCATAATAGAATGATTAGTTAAAAAATATTTACTTAAATCAATACTAACATGTCATATTAACCTATAAAATTAGTGTAGTTCATAAAAAGTCTCAAATTACATTTATTTGGGTATTTATAACATCAATTATGTCAATATATCATTAATAAGATAATTACTGCATCATTGTTGTGTCATAAATAAATTAAATTATTTAATGTCAAAAAATTACAAATAAAATATCATTATTTAGGAAATATCTTTAGATTTCTAATGAATATTTATAGTTGAATTTATCTTTTGTATAACCCTATATTAAAAATTATCTACTTATTAAACATTGATTTTAACTATTTTAACCCTTCTTTAAATAAATTATTAATAAATGTCCTAATCTATTCCAAGTGGGCCTATATGGTCATATGTTATTTATAAGGTTTTTTTGGTCGAATTACACCTATCCAATAGAATTAGGACATGTGTTAGGGTAATAATAATATCATTTTTACCCTTAATTACCCAATTTTCTTTTAACTGTGGTAAAAAAAAGTAAAAAGTAACTATTCACCAAAAATTATTTTCATCTCATTGAATCACATTTTAGTCCTTGATATTAATTGTGTCTCTCGGATTTTCGAAATTCCACTCACAGAAGCGGTAAAATTAAGTTTTATGAAAAATTCAGTTTTTTAACTACCACTTAGTGGTTTCACTATTCATCAAAAAAAGAAAGTTTCCTGAAAAATACCAAAAATTAGGCCTAATATATATTTGATATTATGAATTCAAAAATTATTTCTATTTTACCAAATTCAAAAAATATCGGTTACATTAACTAATTTAAAAAATTAATTCCTGTTGTCAAAACAAATAGCGTGTTTTTAAGAGATAATAAGTATCAAAAGATTGACACTTGTTTATGTCTGGTTTAAATGTGAAATTACATCCAATGACCAACATTGTATTAAATTGTAAAAATATATTCTAAATATAATTTAAAACTACTCAAATTAATAATTTATCACTATTAATAATTTTTATTAAAAAAGTTGTTTTTAATTAAAATTTAGTAATTTTCAGTAATCATCAAAATATGAAAGTTATCCGAAAAGTACCAAAATTTCACCCTAATCTAATTTCGATATTCCAAATCCAAAAATGAAGTCCATTTTGAAAGATAAAATTTATAAAATTTCAAAAAGTAGGTATTACTATTCATAACGGCTAGTTCATAATAATATTATAATAATATATCGTTTAGTGAAACTCGGTATTGCATACAACACACGCTATCAAGGAAGGTCGCGATTACGTGTAATGCAAGGCAAGTCAGGGATGCGTGTTGTGAAACTTCTTT
Organism: Viscum album; assembly: GCA_963277665.1. NCBI lineage: Eukaryota > Viridiplantae > Streptophyta > Magnoliopsida > Santalales > Viscaceae > Viscum > Viscum album. The sequence goes on from OY728129.1 coordinate 1,586,167,748, forward strand.
TGGTGTAGCGTACAACACAAGACATTAATTAAAAATAATACTTTTCATAAAATCTCGGGGTGTTACATTCTACCCCCTTAAAATGAATTTCACCCTCGAAATTCGTCGGGGTTATAAATGGTTTACTACTTGAAAGTTTCTTTAATAGAAACACACATCCTAAAAAGGAATACCAATACTTGGCTTTAAAAACTAATGTCTGAAATGTAACGATTACCCAAATTAACTCATCATTGGGTTTCCACGTAGGAGAACATAGGTGAAAATATGGATATGGAAGAAAAATCGAACCATCAAGTTCTGATGAAGAGTGGTAGAGAACATGGATATGAAAAATCCGTCAATCACAAAGCTATAAATTTGTGATGATCTAAGGTACCATATGATTCATCAGATATAAGAGCACTAGGACAACATTTTGTTGTTTTCAAGATCATTTCCCTAAAGTTGATGAAATTGGAATTAGAAGAAATACTTTCGTGATTTTGGTATAGTCTCACCATAGGTCATTCTTTGGAAAATTTCCACTTCATCTCTTAAATAAATAAAGTTGAATTTGTCATTCATGATGTGTTAGCAGATCATGTGATAGAATGATGGGTCATTCCATCTGTCTCAAACAAAAGGTTAGAAAAGTTATCAAAAAATACATAAGTCCATCTATAGTGACATTAATCATATATGGTTCCTAAAATGGACTTATACTTTATATATCATACTTATTAATATAGTAAAACTAGTTTCTACTAAACAGGTACTTTTTTTAGGCTAGTGGTAGGCGATATAGGCCAGTCGCACTTCGGTTGTGGGTTCGATTCCCACATCCTTGTCTGACCCGATGGGCTGTCGCCCATCCTGCAGGTTGTCCTTTTTCTAAAACTACATTACTATAACATCCCTTAAATAATATCAAAAAAACTTCTATCCTTAAACAATACTAACTTATGTCCAACCTAATCCATTCCAATCTTTAGGCTTATCCAAAATACTGTTGTCCAATCTCATATTATAGTGAAAATGATTACCAAAGAGTTCTTACAACTAGCATGTTAATACCATCGTTGATCCCCATATATCATGAGATATGTCTTGTTTGTCACATTACAAACATTCGAAGGCCTTAATCATGTATTCTATTGAAAAAAATGAATACCCATTGAATCTTAGTGAAAACATGAGTGTTGTCAAAAGTTAACTCTTTTCACATAACAAAACCTCGAACCATGATATAACTATATCCTTATATCAGTCATGAGCTCATGAATAATATCAAACATTTAATTTTCTCCTTATCCCTTCATTATGCGCATATCATCTACTTTCCAAAAATATCTGAGTAACCTTTCATGGTTACTGGTACCATTCATCATACACTTTAAAATCTTAAGGAAAGACAACAGTGTAACAATCCTTAGATGTCTCTTTATTCCATAGTATCATGAGATTACTTATACAACATTACACTTGATAAACATTTAATCATTCCACTACATTCTTAAACCATTGATCGAGATTCAACAATTATTTCAACTCACATATCATTTGTAGTCTCTTTATCATCATCAACATAAATACTACCCATATGACCATACTGATTCTCTTCATGAGACTTTACCTTAGGGAATTGGATTGAATAATGCCCGTTCATTCCACATTTAAAACATTTAACCATTGTTGATGTCGCAGCAATACCATTATCCTCATCCCTGGTGTTAACTGAAACTTTTCCTTTGCACTTACTGGCTTTGTGTCCTCCTTTTCCACACTCAAAGAAACTTCCAGTTCCTTTGAAATATTCTCCATGATTCCTCTTCCCACATGATTTACATAGGGGAAATTGAACTTTCTTTCCTCTATGTTCACCATGAAACTCCATCTTTCTCTTATTAGCGGAGTCAGGAAACATACCAAATTTGAGTTTATTGATCATATTATGAGATTGCTGATTCGACATAATAATGATGTTTGGACTTCCAAATCCCATTTCATTTTTTTGCTCATGAAGAATATCATTCCATTGTCCATCATATCCTCCATTATCATGAATCATCTTGTTTCCAACCATTTTCTAAAACCCAAAAAGAATAGTTTGAGAGGAAAAAATCACTCTAGGGAAAAGAATATAATAAAGGGGGAGTAACTTCAATATCTAACATCATGGGTTACTGTAATTCTAGTACTATAACCTATAATTATACTTAACCTTAGGGACATTCCTAGACATACCTTAGAAATATCTCTAGGGATCCCACTAAAGTTCTCGCATCCTAGTTTCCAAAGGTTGACTAAACATTTCCTCTGATACCAACTATAACGGTCTGGAATTACTTCCAATGTAATATAGTTGATACCTATTAGGGCAATCCATGGGGGGCTACACCCCCTGGGCGGGACACACCACCATCCCCAGTGGCAGCCATTTCCTCATGAAGCCCTTGGGCAGAGAGCCATGCTTCGTCCAACGCTCACATGTGAGAGTTCCCAAGGATCGGATAAATTCCAACCTCCTTTGCCTCTGATACCAACTGTAGAGACCCGAAGCATAGAGTACATAGATATTACATTAACTTTTCGGAATACATAATACATAACAAAAACAGACACACAAGGATCGTAATAGTTTAGTGTCTTTGGAAACTCGGAATAAAATCTTCTAATCATGGTGAAAGGTCTTCAACATCTACCAATAAAGATCTTCCACGTTTTTTTTCTTACCTAAAACCTTTCTTTATATCCTGGGGAAAATAAAACATAAAAGGGGTGGGCTCAAATTCCCAGTAAGGGTAAACATAGAGAACATAAAACAATCCATAAACATTTGAATGCAAAAACTTGAACATAAAATCTAATCATCAAAATCTTGAGCAAAGACATGAATCTTTGAAGTTCATAGGGCATATATCATAAGGGAACATCAATAATGATAAAATATCATGGGAATAAAACATTTAATTGTGGAAACCATTAGGCACATGATATGATTTCTATAGTAGCCAAGGCATTGCTGCCAAGACCATCTTAGTGGACGAAGTCCCTTTCTGAATCGAGTTCACTCCTCGTTTCAGTCCTGTAACACTGAACCGGATTAACTTACCGTTCTAGCCATGTCTATCTCATGAGATATAAATCTTTACCCAATGAATTGGAGGGATATTTAGGTCCCACCCATATCATAATGAAATCATTCTTACTTGTTCCACAAAATAAACATACATCATTCATAAAAACCCAATAAATAAAATGGGTTTCATAAACATCATCCCATCATCACATAATCCATATAAAAGAAATGGATATCATTTCATAATAAGAGAAGTGAAACCATGTAAATCATAGAGACATTATACTTGAAACATACACATATGAAATAATGTTATCTTAGATGAAAAAATGGTTTTGATAAAACACTTGAAATGAATTCTTGAGGAAAATATCTTTTCTTCTTCAAAATCAATTTCTTTTCACAAAATGTTAGGAAATTTTAAAAGAAAAAGATTTTGTTGAAAATATTCATGAAATATTTTGGAGTAAGCTTCATGAAAATAAGGCTTTATAAAACCGTAAAAATCCATTTGTGCCGTATAAGTTAAAAAAACATTATTCTCGTACTTTTGTCGGAAAAGTCAAATAAGTACCTCGTAACGTAAACAAAAGGAAGATTCCTTACATACCATGTAGTAAAAGTAAAAAATGGGTAAAAATGACTTTAAAAATAAATGAAAACATTTTTAGAAAACATGGTCTTGGATGATAAAGATAACCCCAGTAAATACTTACGAATAAACAATCTCAGATAAAAATGAGATTGATAAATTATCACTTACCTTAGGTCCGATATGCTTCGTACATATCCAAAACTCCTGTATAATGATTTAAATAATTTCATTTAATTATTTAAGAATCATATTCATTATTATTATATCATATATGGTTCACTTATGACTTTATATTACCCGTTCTTCTGTAAATTCATGTTAAAGTAGCGTTTTGGGTAAAATCGTTTCATTTGTCGTTCGTGTTTTAACTTGTAATTATTCATATGATTACATAGATCATGATTACATACATCCATAATGTAAAACATGATTTATATATAATATATATTCATAATATATATATAATGGACCGATAAATAGAAATAAATACACCGTTTATGGAGACGGTAGGCCGTACGTATGCATGAATGCTGTTTTCCTTTCCTTATTGAATTGAATGGAATTAAGTAGATGAAATAAATAAATATATACATAAATACAGTATCAAAATTATGTCATATATTTATTGATTACTTATTATATATACTTTATTATAATTCTTGAATGGTTATCATGGAAAGTGAATCTCATCGCGTCGTGGAGACGGTATTCCGTACGTACGCACGAGCAATGATATCATTCCCATGATCGTGGAATTGTATTAAAGTGTATTTATAATATTATAGAATCAATATCACTTTAAAATAATCATATATATTAATTACTTTGACCATTATACCCATCCATGTAAGGTGGTGATGCAAATTAGATTACACCATGACGTGGAGACGGTATTCCGTACGTACGCACGTGCGGTGATTTCGTTTTCCGTAGGATGGATAGATGGTGAAATATGGTTGTTTCATACTTTTAATAACATATCAATATATGAGTGATACTGATGTTATTACCTTATAATAAAACAACTAAAAAGAAGCAGTGGAAGAATAAATAAAGTTGAAAGAACTGGTAACAGATATTACCTCTTATTTAAAGAGACTCTTTGAGACCTCCACTTAGGGTACTAAAATTTGTCTCTGAAGAAGACCAGGACCTCTAGGATGTTTCTAGGGAAGTGGAGAAGAGAATTTGTCAGGGTTTGGATGAGCTTGAAGGCTCAAAGTGGTGTGAGGAAGAGAGGGAGGAGGTGCCCATTTATAAGGGAGGAGAGGGGCACCTTTGGAATAACTAAAAATATTATTTTATTATAAAGTCATATTTGGTTTTTAATATCACCAAATTGAGTTATTTAGAAGCTAAGGTTGGGATGGGTCGAAATCCTCTCATCCAATAGAATTTGGACAAGTTTAGTTTACTATTTTAACCTTATCATTTAGTTTTAACTTTAAGTTAGTTAATTTTACTTTTACCGTGTCTTTTTGTGTTCTTACACTATAAGGTTAATAAACTTACTATAACAAGCCAAACGAACCCCAAGTTGTTTATTATTAATATATATAACCTTATCTTAGTCATTTGGCCGAGCCTTAGATTTTTAGGAATAAAATAACAATTAATAATATAATATTTGTTTTAAAAACTCTTTTATGTCAATTTTGAAACTATTTAGTAATTGATTTTTGTGAAAATCATAACAGAATGATTAGTTCTAAAACAGTTACGTAAATCAATACTAACATTTCATATTATCCTATAAAATTAGTGGAATGCACAAAAAGTCTCAAATTACATTTATTTGGGTATTTATATAATCAATTATGTCAATATTTCATTAATAAGATAATTACTGCATCATCGTTGGGTCATAAATAAATTAAATTATTTAATGTCTAGAAATTACAAATAAAATACCATTATGTAGGAAATCTTTTTATCTTTCTTTATAGTCGAATTTATCTTATGTATAACCCTATATTAAAAATTATATACTTATTAAACTTTGATTTTAACTATTTTAACCCTTCTTTAAATAAATTAATAATAAATGTCCAAATCTAATCCAAGTGGGCCTAAATGGTCATATTTTATTTCTAAGGTTGTTTTTGGTCGAATTAAACTTATCCAATAGAATTAGGACATGTGTTAGGGTAATAATAATATCATTTTTACCCTTAATTGCCCTATTTACTTTTAATTGTGGTTAAAAAAAGTAAAAAGTTACTATTCACCAAAATTTATTTTCTTCTTATTGAACCACATTTTAGTCCTTGATATGAACTGTGTCTCTCGGATTTTCGAAATTCCACTTACAGAAGCGGTAAAATTAAGTTTTATGAAAAATTCAGTTTTTTTAACTACCACTTAGTGGTTTCACTATTCATCGAAAAATGAAAGTTTCCTGAAAAATACCAAAAATTAGGCCTAAGATATATTTGATATTATGAATTCAAAAATGATATCTATTTTACGAAATTCAAAACATATCAGTTACATTAACTAATTTAAAAAATTAATTCATGTCGTCAAAACAAATATCGTGTTTTTAAGAGATAATAAATATCAAAAGATTGACACTTGTTTATGTCTTGTTTAAATGTGAAATTACTCCCAATGACCAAAATTGTATTAAATTGTAAAAATATATTCTAAATATACTTTAAAACCACTCAAATTAATAATTTATCACTATTAATTATTTCAATTAAAAAAGTTGTTTTTAATTAAAATTTAGTAATTTTCACTATTCATCAGAATAAGAAAGTTATCTGAAAAGTACCAAAATTTCACCCTAAGATAATTTTGATATTACAAATCCAAAAATGAAGTCCATTTTTAAAGATAACATTTATAAAATTTCAAAAAGTGGGCATTACAATTCATAACGGCTAGTTCATAATAATATTATAATAATATCTCGTTTAGTGAAACTCGGTATTGCGTACTACACACGATATCAAGGAAGGTCACGATTGCATGTAATGCAAGGTAAGTCAGGGATGCGTGTTGTGAAAACTCTTTTTGGTGTAGCGTAAAACACAATACATTGATTAAAAATAATACTTTTTATAAAATCTCGGGGTGTTACATGTTAAGGGTTTCTCGTTTCACTTTTACTTCCATGATAGATATGACATATTCACCACTTAGATATTATTTGTAGTGTATATAATCCAACATTGATATTTTATATCTTTAACAAATTTATTTTCATGGAATTTAATTTTTCGTTACAATTTATTTCATTCATTGGGATTTTGATTCCAAATTTAGCAACGTGGGGAGGGTTTATCTCACAATCATACCATTATTCGAGATTATTTATGTTTAAGTATACCTTGGGGATATTATTTGATATTTAAATCTTAAAAACAATATATTTTCTTCTCATATGGCTATTAATGAAAATTTTCAGGTAATGTTATATTTTCCTCCCCTTGGTAATTAAAATGAATGAGAAAATGTTTTTATGAAATCATGACATTAGTTCTTGTTGGAATCATCATGTATTAATCATGTTTTAATGATCACAAATCCTATTCAGTCGATAATACTTGTTAACTATTAGTAATCTATCTCAAATAAAATTAAAAATTGTTTAGTAAAAGGTATCAACAGCTCTTAAGTGTTATACACTCAGTTTGGTTACTATATACTATCTGTTGATCAACTTTATAATGAATTCTCTAACAAATGATTGAGTTTAATCCATTCCATAAATATCACTAATTAAGTCTGAATACATATATTTTCCTATGTCTGAGACACCGTGAACAAACAGACACCATGACATTGAGACACCATGAACAAGCAGACATCGTGACATCAAGACACCATGAACAAACAGACACTATGACATCCTGACACCATAAAATCCAGAAAATGTGAACAAGAGGACACTGTGACATCCTGACACCAAGACCATGAGACATCGTGAACAAGAAGACACTATGACCATAAGGCATCATGACTAATCCAGACATCGTGTGAAGGAGACACCGTTTTCATGACATACTGTGACACCGTTTCTTAATCTGTTTTTGTCATCTTTTTATTTAATATCTATCAGTCATATTTGAAGATTTTAAATGAACTGAATTAATTAATGTTTCTTTGTAGACAAGTCATCTAATAGTATGAGGTACGAGGTGTAGAATACATGAAACTTATTATCTCAAACACATGCACTCCAAGATAAAAGAGTAGTGCGACCCGGAAACAAAATGATACTGAAAAGAAAAACAAGCGGGTGGGCATGAGAATGACAACGAAAAATACACATAGCGAATTTTTGATGAGAGAATTGTCTCATGAAACTCAACGCTGCAAGAAGAACACACAAAGCATACTTGAATCTCAGAATTGAGAATATATTCACACTGTCAAACATCACAAAGAACACAAGCCGGATCTGTCTGATTTGCGACACTCTGTTTTCTATATAAGGTCTTTATTTCTGCATATGCTTCATCTTAGAATTCCATAGCTGCAAAGACTAACATTCAGAACATTTCTAAAACCTATCACAATATTTTAGCTTTGTTGTTTATCATTTTTATAGATTTCGAGCAGTGTGTGTATCTGTTTAACAACACACTCTGTCTCCTACATTAAATTGAAGGACACAAGATATCTTTACATATCTTTTTACACTTGTGCATACCCAAAGATAAGTGTGGAAGAGGTCCCTATGTGGCCTAGTTGTTTGCACCCATGAAGAACTGTGGAAGAGGTCCCTATGTGACCTGGACAGTCCGGTGTACTATTGTTAACCCCGATCCAAGTTGTGGATCATGTTTATTTATATAAACTTCATGGTGGAAGGTGATCACCAAGTGGAGTGGATTAGGTCTCAGCTTGAGACTTAACCACTTGTTTCACATCTGCTGTGCTGCTTAATTTATTCTTCTCTATTTTACTACTTTACAATATAATTCATAAATCACTAAATTCACTTTGATAGTAAATCTTGGGAAGAAGTTATAATTGTATTGTCTTATTATAATAGCTTTAAAAGTAATATTAATAACTGGTCTTAAGATTACTGAGAACTAATCAATCTTCTAAGAAGTTATTTAAACAGTCAAACTCTTATAACAGTATGAACATGATTAACTGGGCTATATTTAACCATTTAGGGAAAGCATTTAAGAATAATTTTTAAACAGAAATTTTTATAGATACTCAATCCACCCCCTCTTGAGTAATCTACTCCGACCAACATTTGGAATCAGAGGTTGTTTTTTAAGACCCTATTTAACCTACTTCAACTGTGATTGTAGTTGTACTTTGAAGATTTGTAAATTTTTGTTAATTCTAAATTTCTAGCTCGTTCAATGTATTTTTGTATTATAGATAATAGATTGGAAGGTGTTACAACCAACTGACCACCATTATTTAATGGAACCAACTATACTCAATGGAAAATTAAAATGAAAATGCATTTAGAAAGTTTGGGTTTAAAAATATGGTCTTCCATTGTAGATGAATATAAGATTCCTGATAGTGATAGAATCACATGGGATGAATCTATCAAAACTGCCTACAATAACAATTTCAAAGCTATGAATGCTTTATACTGCTCCTTAGGAGATGCGAAATTTAATAGATTTTATGCTTGTAAAACTGCCCATGAAATTTGGGATACCCAATCTATCTCACATGAAGGAACATATAGTGTAAAATAAATGAGACTTAATACTTATACTATTAAATATGAAAATTTTAAAATGTAATATGATGAGCCTATCTTTTTCATGTATATTAGGTTCAATGAAATTATCAACACAATGATTTCTCTTGGAAGAGAAGTCACTACCAAAAAACAGATCATGAGAATTCTCAGATGTTTGCTTGACAGATGGAGAGGAACCTCTGTCTCTATTATAGAATCATGTGACATAATCAAGCTACCATTTCCTTGCCTCCACTTCTATGTTTGTCTATTAGAAACTGAGTCAAATCAGGCCTGTGATCCTTGATCAAGAACTGCCTTGGTCGTCTAATACACCTCCTCTGGCTGCCTCTATCTTTGAAGGTCATCCTTTACCTTCTCTTTCAACTAGCTCACTCCCTTCTTCTACCACAACCTCTGCTCCAATGACTTCCTCTTCTGCTGATACTGCTATGGGAAAAGAGAATACTAGCCAATGAAGAAGGAAAATTCTTACTCTTTTTTGATAAGAATTTTGTTACATTTGTTTTACTTCTTGTAATGCACCACTTTTTATCTAATACATTATTCACTTTTCTTCTCTCTTTGTCTTTATTTTACTTGCTACTTTTTGATAATCCCAAAAGGGGGATAAATCTCCATAGAAGAACACTCACTCTATATATTTTATATGCACATTTGAACCATTTTGTTAGAACAAATATAAAATCTAAATATAAATGATTTTTTATCATCAAAAAGGGGTATATTGTTGGACTCTTCATGTATTAATCATGTTTTAATGATCACAAATCCTATTCAGTCTATAAACCATGTTAACTCTATGTAATCTACCTCACATAAAATGCACAGTTGTTTAGTAAAAGCTATTCCAATATATTAAGTGCTATACACCCATTTGGGATACTATATACTCTCTGTTGATATAATTTATAATGACTTCTCTAAAAAATGACTGAGTTTAATCCATTCTTTAAATATCACTTCTTAAGTCGGAATATAGATATTTTCCTAAGTCTGAGACATAGTTAACAACCAGACACCGTGACCCCGAGACACCGTGAACAAGAATACACTATGACATTGAGACACCGTGAACAAGAAGACACTGTGACATCTAGACACCATGAAAAAGAAGACACCATAACATCCAAACAATGTGAATAAGCAGACACCGGGACATCCGGACACCGTGACCACAAGACATCATGACCAATCCAGAAACTGTGTGAAGGATACACCACTATCATGACATACTGCAACACCATTTCATAATCTCTATTTGTCGTCTTTCAATTTAATATATCATGGTCATATTTGAAGATTTTAAATGAACTGAATTAATTAATGTTTCTTTGTAGACATGTCGTCAGGTAGTATGAGGTATGAGATGCAGAATACATGCAACCTATCAGATCAAACACATACACTCCAAGATAAAATAGTAGGGAAGCCCAGAAACAAAAAGATACAGAAAAGCAAAGCAAGCAGGTGGGCATGATCATGACAATTAAGAATACAATTAGAGAATTTTTGAAGAAAGAATTGTCTCATGCAACTCAACGCTTCTGAAGAACACACAAATCATACTTGAATTCCATAATTGTGAATATCTTTGCACTGTCAAACATCATGAAGAACACAAGACGGATCTGTCTGACTTGCGACACTCTTTTTTCTATATGAGTACTTGATTTCAACATCTACTTAATCTCTGAAGTCCAGAGTTTCAAATACTAACATTCAGAGAATTTCTTAACCTATCTCAATAATTTTGATTTTTTGTGTATCATTTTACAAGATTTCAAGCAGTGTTTCTATCTGTATAACAACACACTATGTCTCTTACATTAAACTAAAGGATATAATATATCCTTACTAAAACATATTTTTACACTTGTGTATACCCACAAATAAGTGTGGAAGAAGTCCCTGTGTGACCTGGTTGTTTGTACCCATGAAGAACTGTGGAAGAGGTCCCTGTGTGACCTAGACAGTCCTATGTACTATTATTAACTTTGATCGAAGATGGGGATAAAGATTATTTATATAAACTGCTAGGTGGTAGGTGATAACCAAGTGGAGTGGATTAGGTCTCAACTTGAGACTAAACCACTCGTTTCATATCCACTGTGATGCTTAATTTAGTCTTCTCTATTTTACTACATTACACTATAATTTAGTAACCACTAAATTCACTTTGATAGTTAATCTTGGAAAGAAGTTATAATTGTATTGTCTAAGAAAAATAACTTCAAAATTAATATTAATAACTAATATTAATATTATTAAGAACTAATCAATCTTCTATGAAGTTATTTAAATAGTCAAACTATTATAACCATATAACCTTGATTAACTGGGATGTATTTAACCTTCTTGGGAAGCCTTTTAAGATTAATTTTTAACCAAAACATTTTATAGACACTCAATTCGCCCCCCTCCTGAGTAATCTAATCCGACCAATAGTTATCTCTTTGATCGAAAAAACATTTTCTTGTATATTCAATTTTCTAAAAATGAAATCAAAAATAATTTTATATTTCTATTAATTATTTTTAAAAGAAATTTAACCCATTTTTTCATTTTTATAAAATGTTTTGGAAGTTATACTTAGGTCATTTTCCGAATGTGATACTTTTTTAACCTTTTTACAATAATCAGAAATGAATGTTTGTAAACTTCTATGAGATTTATGGAATTACAAACCATTATTTTTTTGAAGTGTAATTTACATGTTAAAATGGTTTATTTTAAATGAAATTTTCTTCATAATATTAAGGAATTTTTTTTAAACTGATTTTCAAAATGAAAATTATATTTTTCTCAAAAAAAATTACTTCTATTCATATGTTATTTGTATTCATAAATAACAACAACACTTATTATACTAATGGTTAAATAGAGATATGATGTAATGATACTATCATTATTATGTATTTTGATGGTTTATTATTTATTTCACTGGGGATATACTATTTTGTTTCAATTTTCCTATCTAATCAGATTGGTTTATTATTATGTTTAAATATTGGAGAAAATATTAACATTTCACAAGATAGTTTTTTATTATGAATTTGTGTATAGATTATGCTTCACCCTTTCATATAAGGAATGTATTTTACTTAGTAAGTGATGATCAGGGCACACTATAACCCCTTGATTCCTTGATAGGTCTTTTGAGATAAAATAGTTTGGGTATTTGGATGATGCATTAAAAATTTATTTAAGATTCCCTGGCATGATTCTAAGACGGTGTGGTTAGGATATTTGAAATTAATAATTCTCTTATTGTGAGATTATTTATTCATGTTCCATATGATTATTATGTTATTTAGAATATCCAATGTTATGTTTCAAGATCAAATTATTCTTTATGAATCATTATTAGATGACTAGTCATTCCTTATGTACTAGGATCAATTAATTCATTAAAGGGTATGAATTTTAGTTATTTAATTTTACATTTTGATTATTCATTATTTAGTTATAATATATTTTGTTCAACACATACCCTTACTAATCACTAGGTCCCACCCATATACTATGTTTTGTTTCCCTGAGATTCCGTAAAGTGTTTTATGATTGATATACAGGGTTAGAATAAAAGAAATAATGGTGTCCTCAAAGAGAATTATATGTTTTATTTTATATTATCAATTATAAAATGATATTCAAGTATGTTCCTAGTTTACCAAAACTACTAAACTATTTTGTCCTTTGATATTTTATTCATTGAATATAGTTCCAAAATAATTATTTAACCACTAAATTATGGTTACTGGGGGTAATGGTATTATATTTGGTATCATAGAAAGTTTAGTAGAAACATTGGGAACTAAATTTTTGAAAACCTAGATTAGGGAACATAACACTATGAATGAATTTGAGGATAACTATATAAAAACATTATAAAATTTTTATGAGGAAGATATTATGTTTTTGTTTCATATAAATACATACCTATATGAATACAAAAATTAGAAATTTTTTGGAATAGTTGTACCCTAGGGTAATAACTCTAAAAATTGCACATTGGGATTTAACTCAATTTTAACATGGTTAATGAAAATGTGTCTTACTACACACTTAGTTTGACACTCCAAAGGGATATGTTTATCACAATTAACATTTAATTTAGAATCCATTATGAAGGATTTGATAATATTTTTATGATTTCAAAACATTCCCAAATAATCCATGATTATGATCATTATAATAGCTATAAAAAATTAATTAAATTTATGTTAGGTATCTTAATATTTTTGGGATTATAAATTATGTTTCATAGAGTTATGATGTAATATAGTGTATTCCGTTTCTTATAAATGGTGTTTACTAAAACGATTGAGAATTGTATCAATGATCATACTTCATATAGGTATTTCCTTCCAAGGTTAGATATTGAAGATGGAGGTGAATCTAGTCAAATTATAACCATATTGGGTAAGCTAACTCTAGTTATGAGTAATAACCTTTCATGTATGGAGAATTATACTAATCCACCATGTGATGTGGAAATGTTGGACCTCATTAAGAATAATAAATTCCTATCATTCAATGGGACAAAAACTCTAAATGTAGCTAAGTAATGGATACATTCCTTAGCTAAAATATTAATTTCTCTAGAATTTAATGGAAGGGAGATGGTTTTCATGTTGTTATATCATGTCTAATGATATTTGGATAAATGGTGGTCATTTATTTAAAAAATGAAGAGTGAGGAAGAAATAAAAAACATGGAGTGAAATAATTTTAATGAACACTTATTGTTAAAATGTTATCTCTATGAAAAATGAGCATATATAGATTGACATATCTTGAGTATAAGAAAAAATGAATATGTAAATGTTTCTAAGTATTAATCCAACTATAATAGGTAAGTATGACATGAAAAAGACCATGTACATAAAAAAGTGTAACATTTTTCATTTCATTTATGGTTTAAAGAAAATCCTTCATAGGTAATAAGTCTGCAAAACATTCTAATTATAAATGGACATAAAATCATATGCTATTATGATAGAGAATGAATTATTCAATTCTTATGGATTTGAAGTTAAGAAAGATAATACGAGGATGGTAAATCAAAAAAATAGATAAGGGGAAGAAAGGAAATAATTATTTTACCACATGTTTGAATTTTTGAAAGAAACACCCTGGTAATTACATACAGGAAATGGGAGTTTTCTTCATGTATGGATTGAATGTTCATCAGTACTGTTATTTCAATGGAATGAAATAAGACACTACTGTACAGTGTTTTAAAATTAAGGTGATGGGGTACTATGAAAATGAATTGATCATGTGTTAAGGGAATATACATCAAAAAAATAAAGGGATTAATATCAAGAATATTATATTAATATAACCAAAGTGTAATGATTACGTCTTGTCAATATTTAGATTCAAGAATTATTTTGTAGAATTATTTTTACCAATGGTATTTTGGTTATAATAATCATGAAACATAAAAAATATTGTATTAATTTTTTATGTATATATATCTTCATGTAATATTAACAAAAGAGTTACGAATAATGTCTTGAGTTTATGATTTTAAGGTTGATAAAAAGTTTTATATCTTAAAAAACATTTTTTGAAGACTTATTTTATGAGATTTTATCAAGATTATTGTTGTTTTTTGAGACAAGTATTGCAATACTACCAAATTGTTTGGTATATGTTTTGTTGAAAATTTATTTAAGGAATAATGAGTTTATATTTTATAGTCACAAGTTAAAATGTATTGGAAACTTTTAGGGTTTATCATATCTTTGATTTTGAGGGAATTATGAGTTATTAAAATTTGGGAATGTTATATAAATTAAATTAATAATATTTTTAAAAAAGGATAACCATCATGTAGTGTGACAACCCATTTCACCTAGAAAGGTCATGTGGATTTAACCCACATACGAATGGAGATAATGGTGTAGTACTAACCACTACCCTATCTGATTTCCTAGTTAATATGAAATTAATATTTCATAAATGATTTGATGTATAAATAATTATGTAATGGATTATGTAAAACATTGTGTGTTAATTTTATTATTTTATAGATTAATATATAACTTATTTTAGTTTTGATAAATAGTTATTGATAGAGGGAATACATTTCATTACTTTATGGATCTATTTATCCAATAAAATATAATTTTAGTACTTAATGAATAAATTGAATTCATCATGGGTATTCATTTCATGGAGTAAAAAATAAATTTATAATTGATCGAAGCATAATGAAAGGATGAAATTGTGTTTTTAAAATAAGATGATATCAATTATGTAACACCCAAACCCTAGAATCCTGATGCTGGTGCAACATTGTATTACATTTTCACAGGTACATGGAACCAGATCCTAATGTACTGATCAGTTTAGTATTTTTTTTAAACCATATTCATATATGAGTATTGTATTACAAAATAATACACTAATTACAACATAAATTTTTTCTTTTGGGAAAAAAATTATTCCATATAGTGCATCCTTTAATATATTTACTAGAAAAAATTATGTATTCCTAGGAAAGGGAAAAAAAATTGTGATATCAATTTCTTAGTAAGGGTATGTAAAGTGGAAGCAATAATGAATTAATGAGAATAAATACACATGGAAAGGCAAATAATAAACAACCTATGGCATTCATATGAATGGATAAGTAATAATCCATATAGAGAGGTATATAACTGAAACACATTCTAATTAATATATAAAATGAGAATGAAATGCACATATAGATATTATCATTTGAAAATATCATGGATAATAATAATAATAACTAAAATATCTATGAAGGAAAATTCTTAATTATTAGGAATAATGTTTGAGCCACATGAAAACTCACACCTTCAATACCTTTCACAGTATGGTTCAAAACTATAGTTATAAACCCATTTAATATGTACAACTAATTTTTATCATAAGAAGATTTTAATGTATCAAGGGTCTATATACAGTTTGGGACCACCCATCATTACTAGTCCAAAGCTTTCCTCATATCAAATAATCGAACAAAATAAGATTCCTTACCTAATATTTTTATTAAATAAAGAATATGGGTTTATATATAATTTCCCAGTGTATGATAAGTAATAAAAAGATTTGTTGTTGATGATAAATGGAAATACAATTAAAATATTTATTATGTAAAAAACTATTTAGACATTACAAAGTGTTCTATACCACTTTGAAACCTTTCAATCATAATACCCATGAAGGAACAACATTAAATAAAAGATATAATACCATGAAAATAAAAATATTAATGATATAACATGTAAAACGGTAGTATGTACACCATATAAAAGGAACTAGGTTCACAAAATTATAATATTCATTAATGAAATGAAATTGACACAAAATACCTTACCACTTTATAATCATTTATTTAAAAGGATGGGCATTTATAGAAGAAATTATTTATTTGTGTTTAAATTTAAAACTTGTGAAGGAATCTTCAGAAAATTTGGGAATCATAATGGAGGGAAATTCCAATCATGTCATATTAGTTAAAAAATACTCTTTTTTTACTTTCTTAAGAAATGTCATAAAGTACCTTGTTTCAGAAAATGACAGGAAGACTATATTTAATGATTTTTGTAAAATTCCAAAAGTGGGTAAAAATGAATTTAATATATATATATATATATTAAAAACAATTTTTATAAATTTTTTATAAAACACTAACATGGAAGAGAAATATTCCCCAGCGGAGACTTAAAAAACAATCCCAAATACGATGAGATTGAAAAATAAGTACTTATAAATTTATAATAAGTAGAATATTATGCCTCATGAAAGGAACACAATTATATGGATATGAAAATACCATAATATTCATGAAAATAATTATGAAACAAATTCATGAGAAATAAATAAACCACATATGATAAATAACTGGTGAATATGGCTCGTATCTCATAGAAAAAAAGTGAGATAGAAATATCATACCTTTCATTTCTATTTTTTTATGAAAATCCTTTAACCTCCATTATAGTAGTTTTAATCATGATAATAACTTTTTATATAACATTATTAATATTTATTATTACATATATGACCTTATTATAATATCTTATTACCTGTTTGTTAATAACATTTCATTATTTTTACTATTTCAGGTGTTAATTGTCTAGTTTCTCGAGTAAGTTTTGACATGTTATTTCTTGTTACTATTGATTAGATAATTATTTTTTCATATATATATTTTTTGACGCTCATTTTCATCACATTTTCTAAAATAATGAAAAGGGAAATGACTTAGCACAAATTGATTCATCCTTTGAAGAAAACATCAAAAATCGACAAAGGCATGAACAAAGCTTCAAATGCACAAGAGTTGTGCAAGTTCCATCACTGTCGTGCAAGTATACTTGCGCGCCACATAATGGTCATGCAAGTGACTTGTGCACCCTAAATGATAACATCCTAGGGTCTTCTCCAGCCTAAGTTTGATCATGGTCGTGCAAGTACACTTTTTCGCCGAAGCTGGTCGCGCAGGTAGAGCTGCGCGCCCTAGGTGATAACCACCCAGGGGCTTCTCCAGCCAATAAATACCCCAGTTGGGCCCCGCATTTGTGGAGAAATGTTTTCCAGAATTCAGATACAGAGCTCTGAACGCCCAAGTATCTTCTTCAGGTCTTCCGAACACTTCTAAGGTAATTCATTACCTATAATGGAAGGTCTAAACAAGAGGAGTAAGGTCTAAGTGTTAGAATTCACTAACAATTGCACGCCTAAGTGTTTTAGCCTTAAGGGAAATGGTCACACTTGCGCGCCGACCTTCTTATTTGTCATAACTTGCGCGCCATCTTCTGGAAAGCCTCTAGGGATAGTTCTAAAGGCTTTGATCACAGATCACCCAAGTATTACTCTAAGGGATGAAAATCGCGCAAGTACCCATGTGTCGTGCAGGTATACCCGCGCGACCAGGACTTGCGCGCTGACCGAACTTGCGCACCGCCCTACCCCTTCACTAGGACCTACGCGACCAGGACTTTTGTGACCACGCAGTACCTGTGCGCCTACCAGGACTTGTGCACCCTTATATATTTGGGTGCCTTTCTTTCCCATTTCGCCCCTCTTATGCCATTTCACATCTCTTATTCAAGATTCAATCTTTAAGACACTCTTAAAAGTCATTTATGGAATGATTTCATGATTTGTCTTCCTTATCTGAAAGGAACGCCATGGAAAATCTCTCAAAATCTAGTGATTTACACATCATTATGTCACTAAATATTGAGATTTCATTCATTCAACCTCATCCTTTAATGATGAGAGAATATTTAACCTGGGCCTCCACTTCAAGAATAATCCCCAAGTCCCCTAAACTGGCCATCCTCCTTAGGAGTAAGCCCCAGTCTTAAAGTCTCAAATATGGACATCCTCTTCAAGAGTAAGCCCCAACCATAAATTCTCCTAACTTGGGTATCCTTTTCAGGAGTAAGCCCCAAGTCCTCTTTTAACCTGGGCCTCCTTTTCAGGAGTAAGCCCCAGTCTCAAATATGGGCATCCTCTTCAGGAGTAAGCTGCAACCATAATTATCTTAACCTGGACCTCCTTTTCAGGAGTAAGCCCCAGTCATAATTCTCTTAACCTGGGCCTCCTTTTCAGGAGTAATCCCCAGTCTCAATTATGGGCATCCTCTTCAGAAGTAATCCCCAAGTCCCTTAATTTTTCAAGTCCCTTAACCTTGGCCTCCTTTTCAGGAGTAAGACCCAGTCTTAATTTCTCTTAACCAGTCATAATTCCTTTTGATCTAGGATTCCTTCCCTGGAGTAAAACCCAATCATAAGTCCCCTCCTAATTTGGGTCTCCTCTTCAAGAGTAAGCCCCAAGAATAGAGTATCCAAATATCCATGAAGAAAATATACCTTTATGGACCCTGTTCCTGGATTTCTTCCCTGAAGTAAATATTAATCCTCATCTATTTGGGTAGTCATACATACATAAGCCCGACATCGTTGCATCTTTCAGGGCACAATTGTCTGGTTTCACCAATACCTTTTGTTTCTCACACCAAGCATGACTCATGTGATCTTAGAGTGTAAAAGTACTCATGAAATCTTTATTTGAGCCATAAAAATCATGCATAAACATCATACTCCCTTACTCGAACTATGTGGGTTCTGATTCCTTTTCCTAAACAAAGGATACGTACGTAGACCATCTGTAGGTACGATCCCAACTTTGAAACAATCTATGTCCTTCTGAATGACAATAAACATCAAATGCCCCACTGAGTGGCTTTAAAACCAGAATGGTCATCATAATGACCAAGAGACTTTTAGGTATTGAAGGATACCATTGGCTAAGAATCTCTAAACAAATACAGATGATTCTCTATCGATGATGAACCTCGAATACATATAAAAGATTCACTAAATTTCCTACATATAAATAATTGATTTTCATATCTAAAGGAAAGCTCATTTTATAAATGGTAATGTAATAAGGATTAAAGAACATAACTTAAATATATAAAGAGAGTCCCGGAGTAGACAATAATTCCCCTCAAGAAAGGTGTGATGAGTTCGCCCTCCCATCCTCTTGACCAATGAAAATTCCTAAACCTCATTAGTCCACAACTAATTAGCACCTACCTTTGGAAAGTAGGTAAAAAAGGATATGAAATCTTTGGATGTTTCCGGTTCTATGAACAAACCCATTAGAAACTGATTGGAATGTTTGAACCTTCAATCAGAGAGGTTATCCCCGAATCCAGAGGGAAACAAAAAATGGTGAACCCGACATGAATCTTTAACCAAGTTAAAATGATGTTTTACTTAATTGTTTGGCCCCTATTTAAAACTCAATGAGAGGTCCAACAAAAAAATCATTGACATATGTGCTCATCCAAAATATTTAGTGGATGAATTTATCTTGATTACGTCTGTTATATCAAAAATGAACTCTTTTAGAAGATTTTTTACATTCCACGAAATGGCTGCTCTCAAATTCACACCTGTGAATACTACTGCTGTGAATGCCACTACTTCTACTCCTGCTAGATCATCATCCGCTCTGATAATTACATCACCTACTCATCATCTTCAATGCTTGGTATCAAACGCGCTAGTTAAGGAGTACCGTCAAAACGATACTATTCCAACTATGGAGGCTGCCCGACAGGACCTCAAAGTGAACAATTCACCCTGGTCATCTGGACAGCGACGATCAGGGATCAAGAAGCAGGCGGTGCTAACTACCGTCTCCAACCATTTTGGGTTGTTATCCCTGGAATTCAATCACCATTTACTCCCATATTCTAGGGAGGTGAATCATCAGGTCCCTCATGGCCTCAATTCAATGAAGCAGAAGTCCTTCCTGAGGGATCCCATCAATCATCACCACCAGAATCGTGCGGCAGTGCGCACTCAACATGATGAGGGTGCCGACTCTAGGAGTTCGGCTCAGGTTCCTCGAACCCGAGCAGGCAAGACAAATCGCCAGTGGTGGAATCCGGTTAACAGTGAGCTGGTTCTCATCTCTTCCATTTCCGGAGAAATCCACCAACCTAACTTGTGGCAAGCAATGAGCGGGCACACACACCGTCCCATTTTAATTCCTCTATCAAGAAGACTCGTCTGGCAGTATTACGCCAATCCCGCCAGGCAATTCCAATGGAATACTATAGGCAGGAACATACACCTGTTTATACATCATTAGTTAGTCAGCAGGCTCGTCTGACTACATATGATGGAGCTCGTCAACCATGTTCGGTGAAGTGCAATCAGCAGGAACATACAAATGATAGTATTGATCAAGCCTACTAACAGTCTCGCTTGGTAGAACATGGAGAAGTTAGTCAGAAAGCTCCGATGACAAACAGGAGGTAGACTCAACTCGCTGCCCCCACACTTGAGTACTGTCAGGATTCACTAACATGAAAAGGAGGATAGGAGCAGGCACATACACTTACTCCAAGCACGGAATGGACATATATCCCCGTTCCGGCAGCTGAAGTCACCAAGCATATTTTATCAATGGTGAAGGAGCAAAAGAAAATCCCTGCCCATATTCTGGATGCTTTCCAGGATATTATAACAACTTCAGCAGCATCTCAGGGAAAGACACATAAATCTATCCCTACCAGTGGAGTGACACATCAACAGTTCACTCCGTAACAGACACACACATCAGTTCTAGTCCAAGAGGGTTGTGGGGAATACTCCCCCAAATCATACGGACAACCAAGTCAGGCACATACACTTTATTTGAGTGAAGATCATCAGCCTAACCTGGCCATCTCTCCCGATCAGGCACATAAACCTACTCAGAGCATCCACTTTCGTCAACAAGTGGATTCCATGGCGAGTAAGAAGGCGTCTAAGAAGAAGACCCGCCCAACACAGTCAAAAGATCAAGAGCCAATTTGTAACAAGGCCTTTCTCTATGCTATTTTTCTTGAAGCCCTCAGACAACTATCTGTTGGAATTCATGATTATACTCCCTCATTTCCCAATAGTGGGAACATTAATTCAGAAGGTCTTCAATAGACACTTCCTCATGAAGTCTTGCTTCATGACAATTCGGTCGATCTTGAAGTTTCATCTTCAGATGAGAGCCACAGGAACCCTCTGTGTGTCCAGAAGACCAAGGAGAAAGAAATTTCATCTTTTGCTGTAACCCACCATGGTGTTCCTCGCCATGATGATGAATTTCACTACAGAGGTCCTCTCTGCAGTAGTGACGCACATTTCCCGGAAAATTATTTAGTGCACAATGTCATACCGAGAAAGCCTTCTTATCTTGAGGCACTTGCAAATACGAAACCAGTCATGTCTGATGATTTATCTCTAGCAGGTGAAATACTTTCTCAATCGGAAGATAGACAAGGGTGTAGGGAATTCTCCGAACCACCCCTAAGTCATGCATCATCTAGTTTGATCAGTGATTTCTCTACTAATATTGTTGAATCTTATGAAGCAATAAGGAAGCACCAGCTCTGGTCAAATCTGGTAGAAGAATATTCATTGAATGATAAAGAGGAAATGTTGAACATAAGAAAACAACTGGCGAAAGGTGAAGTGCCAGTCATGTTTTTGCCTTTGGCTGACTCTCAGTACGACATTCCAGAGATGTTGACGGAAGGTGGAATTCATGATATTCATCTCAACATATGAAAAACTCTTTGTCAGTTTACAAAGAAAGTATTATCTTATGATGAATATGAAAATCATCTTAAGTTAATAGAAGGGTTACAATGCCAGATTGATTTGGAATCTCTATCAGTCTCTACATATCCGAAGGCTGAAAAGTAGTAGAGAGCCCTTCAGCGTTCATGCCTTGGCGCACTAAGAAGATTGTGCCAGTTAATTTCCAATGCCTCATCTGGTATTCATGTCAGAGGATGGAGTGTTCATGGTGCACTACATTTCGTTGTGCACTCCAGTCAGTAAAGCCCACCGAAAATGGTCTCATGTAATGTTATTTCCCATGGCCAGCCATAGTCAATGTGTATTGTTTTTAATCAAAAACATTCCGAGGACAGGACTCAATTAGTTCTTCTAAAAATCAAGAATATAGAGAACAAGTTGCTGAATTACTCCTACATCAAGAAAACAAGAATATTGAACGTGCATCTCGTACGGAGCAAGCACATCATCAAGTGACAGAAGTGTCTGAAATCATCCAACGGTCTTTTGAACAGGGTT
Organism: Viscum album; assembly: GCA_963277665.1. Classification (NCBI taxonomy): domain Eukaryota; kingdom Viridiplantae; phylum Streptophyta; class Magnoliopsida; order Santalales; family Viscaceae; genus Viscum; species Viscum album. The sequence continues at coordinate 1,586,190,742 of OY728129.1, forward strand.
ATAAAAGTGGATACAGTTTGATGCATCCATCTAATTTCTGTATTAAGGTCCACAAGATTAGGAGAGATTTTAAGAAAGTCTCAGACATAGCATGTCTAGAGCCACCCCAGCTTTCCAGACTGGGGACTCTTTTAACCCAACCCTCGGAATCAACAAATAGGATTTGAGGAGTTGTGCAAAGACATTAAGAACAACCCCAGTCCATCGGACATGGGACTTTTTCAAATCATCAATCCCCTCCTCAGAGAAATTCGGTATTTTCTCGATTGGAGAAGAAGCCTCAAGAGGAACGAAGAGCCAAATTATCAGGAGATTCTCTCCAAATTACGGTTCACCAATAAGTTCCAGAGGGATCGAATCAACAAAAGGAAATGTCTCATCAAAGACATGGAAGAAGACAATATCACAAAAATGTTGATAAAATGGATGCGATGCATTGTGCATCAATCAATGTCATCAATGCCGTTGTTTCTAATTCACCAGATGAGGCTCACTTAGGGGACTCAGATGAAGAGGTCTGCTCAGGAAGTTGTACGCACAGACACAAATGAAGAATGTGTGCGTACAAAAAATCAAAAGTTTACCCAGAATCTGGGTGTTCCTTCAAATAACCCACTTCCCCCTCTCCGAAAGGGATCAAAAAAGGGGAAGGGAAAGAATCAGGTTACTTATGTTTCCTCTAGAGAAGGTCAATCACTCTCACTAGAGAAACGATTTGCGCAACAAGAGGAAGAAATGAAGGAATTAAAGAGTTAGATCGCAGAACTAATTCAAGGTAGTCTTCCTCCTAAGCGTGTTGGAGTCAGTAAGCCAAGGGAGTTTGTTTCATCTACTTAGATGGATCAAGAATATCCTCCTTTATCAGTACACCCTAACAGGTCTAATCATATGGGTCAAGTGTAACAACAATTGGCAGTGCTTCCATCGGTGGTAGTACCTGCCACCACATCTGTCCAAGATCAAGTCATTGCACCTACCCAAGTACATGTTCAATTGGATGTTTCTCAAAATATAATAACTACTATTGAGTCATTAACAGATCAGTTGGAATCTATGGAGGTAAATCATGCCCAGGTTCAACCAGAAAAGAAGCCTTACCCTGAATGGGTAGATTCAATCTCTCTCCCATCAAATTTTGGGAACACTGTATTCCCTATTTTCAATGGATCAGGCGATCCTGAACAGAACGTGACACATTATGTGTCTTGTTGTGATCCTATGATGGGAAATCCAGAGCATCAAGAAGCAGTGAAACTCAGATGCTTCATGCGAACCTTTCAAGGACCATATTTTGACTGGTATACATGTTTGAAATCCCGGTCAATTACTAGATGGGAAGATCTCCGTCAACAATTTCTTCTTCAATTCAGCTCAACTTTTCCAAAGACAATAGTTTTCGATCTTACAAACTGTAAGCAAAGGGAGAATGAAGGAGTCTCTGATTTCATTGCTCGCTGGAAGGGATTAAAATATTCCATGAGCTTAGCACTCCCTCAAGAGGAACTGTTTCCAATCTGTGTGGCAAATCCGCATGACGAATTACGCACACCACTGATCCCTGTGAAATACACAGGAGGGTTTTGAGACCTTACCTCAATCACTCAACAGATTGAAGATTCTATTACACAGACTAAGGCTAAATCTCGTGTAATTCCATCAGATCTAGGAAGGAGAATAGGTAAAGAAGAAACTGCTACAGTTATGCTTAAACAAGCACCTGTACCTGCTTCTACCTCAAAACCTTCATCTTCTCAAAGGGATCCACTTCATGAGCATCAAAAACAAAGGCCGTTTCGTCAAGACGATCAATGAAATTAAATACGGAAATAATTTGAGGATCTAAAGAGAAAAAAAATACTCTTTCCGAAATGAACAAGTTCCTGGTTACTTGATTTCAGCTCTGGAGAATAATTTGGTTCAGCTGCCAAGGACCAAGAGGCCAAACAAAGAATGAGATAAAGACCATCCCAATTTTTTTATATTTCATCAAATGATGGGAAATCCCATCCAGGAGTGTTTTGTCTTCTATGACCTCCTACAAAATATGGTCGACTCGGGAAAAGTCAAACTGAAAGGCTCTTCAGCCCAGGTAGCATGTGTTACAGCTACAGTTCCATAGGAGGAAGGTGAGTGGCAAGAAGTCAAAAGAAAAAATGCACAAAAATATGATGATTGGATGGTCAGAAAGATGATCAACCAAAATCATGATATTTTGTGAACAAAATTGAAGAAACCAATTGTACATTCTTCTATGAATAACGCAGAAAAATTACCTTTAGAGGCAAATTCCTCAAAAGGGAGGCATAATTCCAAGAAAGAGAAAGAATCAGAAGAAGATAAGTATGTGTCAAAGCCTAAGTTGTCTTTGAATCTGGAAGATTTCATTCCATCTACTTCGAAGCAACGGGAAACACCCCACCAAACGGAATAACCTAAATTGGCTAGTCAGGCAGAATCCTCATTGGATGAAGAGTTGATTTTCGGTAGTGTTAATATGATTCAAATAACAGATCCATATGCCAGTCGTCGTTTCGATTTCGATGAGACTAAATTCCCTGTATCAAACAGTGGAATCAGAGGAAGTACTAGAGGCTTAGGATATAGGGGAAGACATGGATCTTTCAGAAGCCACTATTCCAATTCTACCCCTGGTAGAACTGTTTACGCAGCAGAAACTCATGGTAGAGCCCTTCAGCGAGCTCAACAAGAACAAGCATGTTTTTCTACCAATAGAAAATTTAGTCCTGGCACAGTTATTTTGGAGGATCGGTTGGGGGTTCCACCTTCATCCTCTCAACAAGTAAATATATCTAATCGGTATAATCATCCAAAACAAGGAATATTTTCAACTCCTATCCCAATACAGGATGCATTAACTTCCAAAGCATATACTTCCAAGGCACCTACTAAACCACATGTTCCTGTTGGTAAACACAGACATATGGATCAAAATTATTATGTATTGAAACACTTGGCCCATGTACCATCCAAGTTATCAATTCTGGATGCTTTGAATCTATCAAAAGATCTTCGGGAGTCACTCATCAAGTCTTTGTCATGTCCTCAGGAGTTTGAAACAGAAATTGCTGCAGCTGAAGTCTATCACATAGAGAATAATCCTGCTGAATTCCATGGAATAATATATTTTGTTGATGAAGATGAAGATGATGTCATGCATGGGCATATTAGACTCTTTTACTTATCTGGAAAGGAAAATAGTGTATATATTCGAAGATCTTTCATTGACAATGGTTTAGGAGTCAACCACATGCCCATTCGTACACTTCGTCACTTGGGCCTTACACAATCTGATTTATCTCCTTCTACCATGATGTTTCAAGGATACGATAAAAATGAAAAAGAACCACTGGGGAGAAGTTACACTCAGAACACAGTTTGGAGATCTTGTATCCAATTCATATTTCATGGTTGTTGATCAAGACTCGGCCTTCAACATCTTTCTTGGGAGACCCTGGCTACATCAACATGCAGATATCCCTTCATCATACCATCAAGGTCTCAAATATTGTTTCGATGGTCAAGTTGGGACATTATATGGTGATAAGGACTCATTCAAGACATGTGAGTCTAGATACATTGAGGTAGAATTCTATCACATGAAGGGAAGGGAGAAATCCACAACAAAAGAGATTACCAAAGTTAATGTTATGTATGGTTTGGAAAAGATTCTAGTAAATCAATTTGCACATGTGAGTACATATTATGTATTTCCTATCAGTAAAACTAAAAAGATAGAACCAAATCAAAATACTCTTATGGAAAGATCCATAATGTCAATTACGACAATTGAGCCAGACAACATGGGATAAATTGGTAATCCTCCAAGCAGTGATGAAAACCCAAATGGTGACGTCTTCATTTCATCTGCAGAAATCCAACAAGTCTATACTTCACCAATCAGGTTAGAAAAAGTTATAGAAACATCAGAGGTGAACAATGATGTCAATTCTCAATCCATCATCTCCTCTTTATTACCCAAATAAGACCCTTCATCATCAATCGGGTTTGAAATGGAAGCTTCTTCTTCAAGATGTGAAAATTTTGACATCTCTTCTGATTATGAAATTTCTGCTTCATCATCTACTATGAAAGTAGAAATGGAAGAAATAACACATGTTGAAGAATAAGAGGAAGATCTCAGAGATGCTACTCCATCATTTGAAGAAGGTATCTCTACCACCGTTGATGAACTCAGAGTAATAAATCTGGGTACAAAAGAAGATCCATGCCCCACTTTAATCAGTGTGGCCATGACTCTTGAAAAGAAAGAGATGTATATTTCCATTCTAAAGAAAAATAGAGACATATGTTCTTGGAACTATACAGAGATTCCTAAACTTGATCCAGATGTTGCTACTCATCATTTGGGTTTACTAGAAGAACATCGAGGATTTAATAAAGCCACAAGAATAACACACCCAACTTATGCATCCAAAATTGAAGCTAAAGTGGATAATCTTATCAAAGATAACTTTGTCAGAGAAGTTTAATATCCCAATTAGTTGGCTAATATTGTCCCTGTGAAGAAGAAGAATATACAAATTAGAGTTTCCATTGATTTCATAGATCTTAATCAGCATTGTCCTAAGGATGATTTTCCAGTTCCGATTACAGAACTTCTGATTGATGCAACAGCTGTCTATGAAGCACTATCCTTCATGGATGGATATTATGGATATAATCAAATCCAAATGGATCTAGAAGATTAGGAATCCATATCCTTCGGATCCCCTTAGGGTTTGTTTTTCTACCAGGTAATTCCCTTTGTCTTAAAGAATGCAGGTGAAACATATCAACATTTCATACATCGTATCTTCAATCCCTTTTTAGGGAAGTTTTTTGAATGCTATGTAGACGATTTGGTGGTTAAATCCAAATAACATTCTAATCACTTGGCTTATTTGGAAGTAATATTCTCCAATCTTCGACAACATAATTTGAAGATGAACCCCTTAAAATGTGCTTTTGGGGTAAACTTAGGAATCTTTATCGGCTTTGTTATATTCCATCATGGAATTGAAGTCGATCCTAAGATGACAACATCAATCCTTGGTATGTCACCTCCTCGAAATTTGAAAACATTAAGAGGATTTCAAGGTCACATAGCCTATATTCGGTGTTTCATCGCCAATTTAGAAGTCAAAAGTTTACCCTTCACCAAATTAATGAAGAAGGGAGTCACTTACCGATGGACTGAAAAATGTCAAGAAGCATTTGATATTCTCAAGAAATACCTCTTGAGTCCACCGGTACTCATGCCACCTGTTGAAGTAAGACCACTTATCCTCTACGTGACAGCTCTAGATAAATCATTGGGTGCCTTTATTTCTCAGAAGAATGATGCTGGGAATGAAAATAGCCTCTACTACCTCATTCGGACTATGCTTGAAGTAGAAACCCGATATTCAAGTATCGATAAGTGCTGCCTGGCATTAATCTTTGCAGTTAAGAAATTGAGACACTACCCGCAACATCACGAGGTCCAATTGGTATCTCGCAATAACCTGCTGAAATTCATCCTTAGTCGTCCAATGCATACAGGATGTCTGGCAAGGTGGGCAGTTATTTTGCAGTAATTCGACATTCAGTATGTGTCTCAAAAGGCAATAAAGGGCCATGCTATGGCTGATTTCATGCCTAAAAACCCTTCAGTGGAAGACACATCTTTAGATATTGAACTCCATGATGAGGAAGTATTCTCTATTCAAGAAAGTCCTCATACATGGGAAATGTATTTTGATGGTGATTCCAGAAGCCCAATAAGGAGGAAAATGGAAAATCCTAAATTCAACAAACATGGATTAGGAATTGTGCTCATTTTTTCAGAAAAGGCAATATTACCTTATTCCTTCTTATTGTGGGAAGGTGGTACCAATAATGAAGCAGAATACCAATCTCTCATCGCAGGCTTGGAATTGGCACTTCAAGCACAAGTGAATCACTTAAAGGTGAAAGGTGATTCAGACTTGGTAATAAAACAAGTCAATGGGGATTATTCCATCAGAAAATAAGAACTAATCCCTTTGTATGATTACGTTCGAGAGTCAATGGTGGAATTCCCTTCGGAACTGACATTTTTTTATGTCCTGTGATCACAAAATGCTCAAGCTGATGCACTGCCTAATATAGCCACAACTCTGGAAGATCCAAATCGGGACGAGACAACCATCAGTATTTCCCACCGTCATGCAATTTCACCTTATGTTCGAATTAGAACAGAGGAAATTAATGAAATTAGTCCCATTCCTGAACCGCATAGTCATACTATAGGATGGATGTCTCCTATCAGGGAATACCTTCAAAATGGAACAATTCCACCTGATAGAGCTGAGAAAGAACAAATCTGGTGACGTGTGGTCAATTTTACTCTTTATGATAGCCCAGATCACCTAGATAAAATTCTCTACAAACGTGGTATTGATGGAGTTCTCTTCAGATGCATTGATGGTGAAGAGACAATGGTTGTCATGAAAGAAGTACATGCCGGAGTATGTGGTGCCCATCAGTCTGGACATAGATTTTCTGATCAGATTTGAACGCTTGGATACTTTTGGCCTTTAATAATACAAGATTGTGTTGATTTCACAAAGAAGTGTCATTCATGCCATGTACATGCCAAAATCATTCATCAACCTCCAGAGTTGCTTCATACAGCTAAATACTCATGTCCATTTGCCACATGGGGAATGGATGTGGTGGGACCTTACCCTTCAGCCACGACTAAGCAGTTTAAGTATATTCTTACTGCTACTGATTTCTTTTCAAAATGGGCAGAGGAAATAACTCTCAAGGAAGTCAGTTCTAAATGCATTGTTAACTTCATCAAGTCTAACATCATTACCAGATTTGGTGTCCCTCATACCATATTGATGGAAAATGGCACCAACTTCAATTCATCTGAGGTGAAGAAGTTGTATCAAGAATACTACATCAAATCTAACCATTAATCTCGGTATCATGCAGTGGCCAATGGCTAGATAGAAGCTTTCAATAAGACTCTTTCAAATATACTGCAAAATATGGTGGATAAAGATAATAAATCATGTCCTAATAAACTCTTCCATCCTTTATGGGCTTATCAGACTACCACCCGCACTGTAGTGCGGTCAACTACATATTCATTGGTATCTGTAACAGAAGAAGTCTTGCCAATTGAAGTTCGACTACCCTCGCTCAGATTTTCCATTTGTGATCAGTCATCTACAGATGAATAATCTCAAAATAGATTGAATGAATTGGAACAGTGAGATGAGAAAATATTGTTCACTTTGCACCACATGGATGTCTATCAGAATCGAATAGCACAAGATTTTAACAAAAAAGTTCATCTTTATTCATTCACTCAGGGAGAATTGGTATTAGTTCTCAGAACTCCAATGATATCAGGAAAGAAACCTCCCAATATTGAGCCAAAATGGGAAGGTCCTTACTCAATATATAAGGTCTACTCCAATTGATCTTATTCATTAATATCGAAGGTTGGAGAACTCATCACTGCTCCAACCAATGCCAGATTTTTGAAGAAGTATTTTGTATAAACACAAAATACATCATCAATGGTCCGGTATTACCTTAAACTGCACAATTTTCCAGCAATACGTTAAACTAGATAACCAACGGTCCATGCATATGACCCTAAACTATTTTCACATACATCCAACATGACGTTAAAATGTGTCCCCTTTATCGTCCTTGCTATATGACGTTAAACTATACAGAAATGGTCCATACATATGACCTTAAACTATTTGTATTCCTTTTGTCTCACATGATGTTAAACTGTGATGTCCTAAATACATGACACTAAACTGTATAAAAGTCCTTTACGTCCGGAAAGACGTTAAACTACATAACCAATGGTCCATGCATACGACCTTAAACTATTTGTGTTACTTTTGTCCCACTTGACGTTAAACTGTGAAAAAGTTCCCTAATTAGTCCAACAATTCATTAAACTGTGTCCCCCTTCATCGTACTTGCTATATGACGTTAAACTATATAGAAGTCCCTTTTGTCCAACATGACGTTAAACTGCATGACCAACAGTCCATGTATATGGCCTTACACTATTGGCACTTACTTCCAACATGACGCTAAACTGTATCGTCCCTTTTTTCATCGAACATGTCGTTAAACTATGAAAAATTCTCTAATACGTACAACATGACGTTAAATGGTGTACTATTTTGTCTATACTGCATGACATTAAACTGCACAGTCCTTTTTTTGTCCAACATGACATTAAACGGTGTTGTCCCCATAGTCCTAACTACATGATGCTAAATCGTAGAGAAAGTCCTTCATATGTCCTATAGGACATTAAACATTACCTTTTCCCTGCTACATGACACTAAACTATGCTGCACCAATAGTCCTAACTGCAAGAATTTAAACTGCATAGTCCCTTTATATGTCCTACATGACATTAAACTATGCATCGTTAATGTAGTTTCTACCTCTTGTTTCTCTCACTGAGGATGACTCACGTGAGCTTAGAGAAAACCTCAACCATAACACCCTCTCTGGGCTACTAACCATGTGTAAGTCCCAAAAACATCATTTTTTAGATCGTTGTCCCCAAGAACATCTTGATCATTAATTCATTCTTTAATTGAACTACGCAGACCTTGATCCTTGCCTTCCAGGATGGGTACATAAGAAACCTCCCATGGATCAAGCCTAGAATCAATCTCTTAACATCGGCTCACCTCCATCTCATACGATGTTGATTCGTGAAACCACCCCTAGAATTAATACCTTTACATTGGTTCACTTTTGTCCTTGATATACGACGTTAAACTATAAAGTTCTTTTGTCCAATATGATAATAAACTACAATATTCTTTGATACCCTCACCTAAGAGGGAACCATTATTTACATGGATTTTCAATCATGTTTCATTCCAAAGACTACATACATACATGGAAATGCCCGAACCTTTTATCTGGGGTTAAACCATCATTGCACTAAAGTCCCCTTTCACCCTTCACATGTACGAATCAAATTTGTACAAGGGTATTTCTAGAACTATGTGGGCCTAATTCCTATCTTTATGGGATACGTAGGAACGTTCGAGTGTCCCTCGAATCCAGCCCCAAGTCTTTTGGGCCTAATCCAAAATTCCTCTTTCAGTCCCCTAGCTAAAAAGTCCCCATGAAAACACACACTGTGTATTTATTATAATGGTCCAAGCCCTATGACCCTAAACTAAGATCTCTAATCCTTTTGTCCCACACGACGCTAAACAGTAGTTTAAGAACTACGTATGGCATGATTCCCATCCTTATAGGATACGTAGTGAAGTCCAACATTTCAATTCAGGACCCAACCACAACATGATTATGGTTAGCATTGATCATTGTATATCTGTATACATTGGAAAATACCCATCATTATGTGTCATAATCCTAACCGTAAATATTTTCAGATCTTCATAACCATTTTCTTGACTTTTAGTCACAAAAATGACAAATTTCTGAGAGTTCTTTTACCTGACTATATAGTATGTGCCCTTAGGCAGCCTTGAATAAACAGTCTCCATAATAGATATGTCAGCTAAAAGATACTACTATCTGAGTATGCAGCCAATGCCCTTAGATGGCCCTGCATAATTAAACCCCCTAATGGGTTTGTCGGATACTGGTAATTTTATTCTTGGGAAGAAATCCTCTTTTGTCCTTATTGGTCTTAAATGACAGTATGTGGGGATCCACAAAAATAGTCATCCTTAACATATTTGTCCCATATCCTTTTTCATGATCTGAAAGTATTCAAGTATATGGTTTATATTCTCCTTCCCTACGTTTGGGTCAGACCTTCGTAGGAGTGATATCCATCCAGTTCTTCGATAATCTTGTTTGGAAATATCTTCTCCATATTCAAGTACCTCTTTCCATACAGCAAACTCTATAATTTGGAAAATTTGAATCTCCATAAACTTTCACTCGCTTTTAGCACTAGGAATGTAAATTTCTGAGAGTTCTTTTTCCTGACTATGCAGCATGTGCCCTTAGGCGGCCTTGCATAAACAGTCTACATAATAGACTTGTTAGCCAAAAGATGCTATTTATTTGACTATACAGCCAATGCCCTTAGGTGGCCCTACATAATTCAACCCCCTAATGGGTTTGTTAAATAATAGTAAGTTCATTCTTGGAAACTACTTCTTCTAATTCATTTTAGCTCTTTTTCATATCATTCCTCAGATTCAAATATTCTTAAGCCATAATTTACATATTTTCCCTTATACTTGAGTGTGGTAATGTGTTTTCAGATATATTTTCAAGGAATTGAGTCAATTATAATTCATTCGGTCAAAGCTATTTCAAAATTAAACATTAGCCTCTATATGTCTGACGTTCATGACTTTAAACTACCCACAAAAGACAAAGGAACTCTAAATAAAAGTCATGTTCTAGCTCACTAAACATACATTTTGTATGATTTAGGTAATATTGAGAAATTAAAAGATTTAATTTTTGTAGGATTATTTAGACTAAGAATAGTAAAAATCAAGCTATTCATACTTGGCCCATTGGCTTAGGTAAAATTTAAAGCAGGTAGCAAAAAAATATGTGCACAAATGATTAAAGATGAAAGTGTTTTTCATTGATACACAGGAGATAGAAGGACATCCACAGACTGGAGTCTCTTCCCTTTTTCAGGAATTAATAAATGCTTTCAACATAACTCTTTTGATTTACGGCATCCCAAGCTTCATCAGCAACCACCTAGAATTTATTCATTCAACTGGATACAATATGAGAAGTAGTGATACCCGCTCTTTTTGGAACAATTGTAAAAGGATGTTCTTAAGTGCGGTTTGAGAAAATTTTCTACTGATCAAACAGTGACTCTGTTTCTGTCCAAGAGACTTGGATGATGGAAACATGGATTTGAGAATGGAGCATTGGAAGTAAAGATCCATTTGGAGAGAGTACTCTTTTAAGATATTTCTCTAATTCCATGTTTGTCTTCTCTCCACCAACTGGCAGTGGAAAACATTTCAGCCCTTAGGTTTTCCATTTTCATATCTGCAAGGAAATGGCATGGAAGGAAAGTTTGAATGTTCACACCATTTTTATTGCTCTTAATGCACAGCATAACTGAAAAAGAGAAGTAGCAGTGAAGCTGCATTCCAGGAATATAGTTCTTTGCATCTGGAACATTGACTCCTTGCAGATGACCATGTCCATACAGAGACAGGTAGATTCTCTGTGGAAAATTAAGATGATATTTCTTCAAGTACTTATCCAAATCTGGGAGAGTATTTTCGCAAATATCATAGTAATCCTGGACAACAATGTTCATCATGTCATCAATCCTCTTTCTAGCCAGTTCACCAGCTATTCCGGTTCTAAGAGCCATTTGGTTCTGCAAAAAAAATTGAATAAATTAACTCTTAAGTAAGTTGATTTTTTCAGAAACTTTGTGAAGGAATTTCAGGAAAATGGCAAAGGCATTAAGGCGCTCAAGTCTAAACTTGGAACGCAAGTGTTAATGTTTCACACAAGTTTTTGGCGTGAATGTTTCACCGTGCAAGTCCTATTACGTTAACAGCAGTACATCAATGAAGAAACAGCAGAAAATAAGCAAATTGCGCGGCGAAGGGGAATTGCGCGGCGAGAGCTCAAAAATCCGGAAAACAGATGCTATGCACGGCGAATGATGGCATATTTATAGGCCTGGATGCCTACCTATGTGCCTACATCTAGAGCTCTCCATCCAGGGTGCTCTAGCCTTGCGCGACTCGCACCTGCATGACTCGCACCTGCGCGCCTCTTTCCCATTGGTTTTTTTCTTTTTCCTCAGAGTCACATCCTTATTCTTTCAGATCCAAATCTGAGGGGGGAATTTTGTTGACTCTCCTTTTCATCACATTGTCTAAAAGAATGAAAAGAGAAACAAATTAGCACAAATTGATTCATCCTTTGAATAAAACATCAAAAATCGACAAAGACATGAACACAGGTTACAATGCACAAGAGTCACGCATGTTCCATCACAGTCGCACAAGTATACTTGCGCGCCACATAATGGTCATGCAAGTGACTTGTGCTCCCTAAAGGATAACGGCATGGGGTCTTCTCCAGCCTATGTTCGACCATGGTCGCACAAGTACACTTGCGCGCTGAAGCTGGTCGCACAAGTACACTTGCTCACCCTAGGTGATAACCGCCCGGGGGCTTCTCCAACCTATAAATACCCCCGGTGGGCCCCCCATTTGTGGAGAAATTTTTTCCAGAATTCAGATACAGAGCTCTGAACGCCCAAGTCTCTTATTCAGGTCTTCCAAACACTTCTAAGGTAATTATTTACCTAGAATATAAGGTCTAAACAAGAAAGGTAAGGTCTAAGTGTTAGAATTCACTAACACTTGCGCGCCTAAGTGTTTTATCCTTAAGGGAAATGGACACACTTGCACGCCACCCTACATCTTTTTCATAACTTGCGCGCCATATTCTGGAAAGCCTCTAGGGATAGTTCTAAAGGATTTGATCAAGGATTGCCCAAATATTACCCTAAGGGCTGAAAATCGCGCAAGTACCCATGTGTCGCGCATGTATACCCGCGCGACCAGGACTTGCACGCCGACCGAACTTGCGGTCAGCCCTACTCCTTTACTAGGACCTGCACGACCTGGACTTGCGCGCCCAGACAGTACCTGCGCACCTGCCAGGACATGCGTGCCCTTATCTTTTTTGGGTTCCTTTCTTTCCCATTTATCCATTCTTATGCCATTTCACTTATCCTATTCAAGAGTCAATCTTCAAGACACCCTTAAAAGTCATTTATGGCATGATTTCATGATTTGGATTCCTTATCTGAAAGGAACTCCATGGAACATCTCTCAAAATCTAGTGATTTACACAACTTTATGTCACTAAAGATTGATATTTCATTCATTCAACTTAATCCTTTAATGATGAGAGAATCTTTAACCTGGGCCTCCTCTTCAAGAATAAGCCCCAAGTCCCCTAAATTGGGAAACCTCCTTAGGAGTATGCCCGAGTCTTAATGTCTCAAATATGGGCATCCTCTTCTGGAGTAATCCCCAAACATAAATTCTCCTAACTTGGGAATCCTTTTCATGAGTAATCCCCAAGTCCTATTTTAACCTGGGCCTCCTTTTTAGGAGTAATCCCCAGTCTCCAATATGGGAATCCTCTTCAGGAGTAAGCCCAAACCATAATACTCTTAACCTGGGCCTCCTTTTCAGGAGTAATCCCCAATCATAATTCTCATAACCTGGGCCTCCTTTTCAGGATTAAGCCCTAGTCTCAAATATGGGTATCCAATTCAGAAGTAAGCCCCAAGTCCCTTAATTTTTCAAGTCCCTTAACCTGGGCCTCTTTTTCAGGAGTAATCCCCAGTCTTAATTTCTCTTAACCAGTTATAATTCCTTTTGATCTGGGCCTCCTTCTAAGGATTAAAACCCAATTATAAGTCCCCTCCTAATTTAGGCCTCCTCTTCAAGAGTAATACCCATGATTAGAGTATCCAAATATCCATGAAGTACATATACCTTTATGGACCCTGTTCTTGGATTTATTCCCTGAAGTAAATCTTAATCCTTATCTATTTGGGTAGTCATACATAAATAAGCCCCACTTCATTGCATCATTCATGGAACAATTTTCTGGTTTCACCAATACCTCTTGTTTCTCACACCGTGCATGACTCACGTGAGCTTAGAGTGTAAAATTACTCATGAAATCTTTCTTTGAGCCATAAAAATCATGCATAAACATCATACTCCCTTACTCAAACTACGTGGGTTATGATTCCTTTTCCTAAACAATGGATATGTAGGTATCCCATCTGCGGGTACGATCCCAAATTTGAAACAATATATGTCCTTCTGAATGACAATAAACTTCAAGTGCCCCACGGAGTGGCTTTAAAACATGTATGGTCATCATAATGACCAAGAAACTTTTATGTATTGAAGGATACCATTGGATTAGAATATCTAAACAAATACAGATGATTCTCTATCGATGAAGAACCTTCAATACATATACAAGATTCTCTAAATTTCCTACATATAAATCATTTATTTTTAGATCTAAAGGAAGGCTCATTTTATACTTGGTAATGTAATAAGGATTCACGAACATAACTTAAATCTATAAAGAGAGTCCCAGAGTAGACAATAATTCCCCTAAAAAAATGTGATGAGTCCAACCTCCCATCCTCTCAACCAATGGAAATTCCTAATCCACATTATTCCACAACTAATGAGCGCCTACCTTTGGAAAGTAGGTCTAAATGGATATGGAATCATTGGATTTTTCCGGTTCTACGAACAAACCCGTTAGAAACTGAATGGAATGTTTGAACCTTAAATCAGAGAGCTCATCCCTGATTCTAGAGGGAAAAAATATTTTAAAACAACATTTAAATATCATATATATTTAGTATATGTTTATTTTTAATAATCCATAAAATTTGGAGATATGAAATGAAATGAACTATTCATGGAGATGGTAGGCTGTACGTACGAATAAATTCTACATTAATTTGATGTTTGTATGAAAGGGAAAAAAATTAAATTATATATATGTATATTATAATTAAATTATTATATTTCTGTCATATATATCTCGTATTTTTAATAAAACCACCCTTTATATGTTCCATGTATAGTGTGAATGAATCTCATCAGTTTGAGAGGGCAATAGTCTGCACTTCCACAAATAATGTTACCGTATTTAAAAAAAATGGAATGTATAGATTTATGTGTTATAAAATAATTATATAATAATTAATATTGAATAAATATATAATGAATATAATACATAACATATATAAACATATTTTCATCATAATGCACAGCCATGAAAGGTGGTATGGGACAAACAAACAATCATTGTTTCATTAGGTGATAGTTTTCCATACATATAACCAGTATGTTCGTTACCCATTAGATGAAAGTGTATGTCGGTGTAGGTATAAAAAATAACATAAAAGCATATTATTATATTGATGATACAAGGGTTATTATATAATCATGGAATAATAATTAATTAAATAGTGAGTAATGAAATAAAACTCAATCGATCGTTGAAAAATATTACCTCATTTTCGAGTAACTCCTTTTGATTTATACCAAATGACATACTTGGTTGGATTTATGAACAAAGGGAGGACTCTAAGTTGAGGGGAAGGAATTTTGGAGGAGAAATCTATAGGTCTTGGTCGAGATAAAATGCTCCGTTCTGGTTATTTTAAAATATTTATAATATAATGTTTACCTTTATTTACCTGATTTACCCTTAAACGTTTTAATAAAAAATATTACTAAAGGAACTATTCATATTTTACAAAAAATAAAAGGTAACTATTTACATAATTTTCACCCTATGATTAATAATATAGAATCCATATTTCAAAATTCAAAACATATAATTTTCAAATGTTATTAAAAATTAATCCCATTCATAGAATGAGAAAATGAGTTATTAATGTTTAAACATGCAAATGATTAAGAAGTTTTTATATCTAAAATCAATTTAAAATTGATTTAAATTAACTAAATTGGATTAAATAATAAAAATTAATATTTTTATACTTTAAAACAACTAAAATACTTAATTTATCTCTATAAATTATTTGATTAAATTTTTTTCAATAAAAAATGAATATTTTTCACAATTTATTAAAAGATGGAACTTATCAGAAAATTAAAATAAAAATAAAATGAAAGTAAATTTTTATATTATGATTTAAAATAAGAAGATTATTTTATCAAATAGAATATATAACTGTGTCAAAACATATATTTAGAAATGATTCCCAATTAAAAGGCAGTAAAAATATTTTTAAAAAAATATAGGTTTTTATGTGTAATATTTGGTTTATTATTGTATTATTCTGATCAAATATATTATATTTATATCAAATAAAAATTTATTTTTATATGAAAATATACATTCACTATATACATTCTCTAAAATTTTTATAATTTAATTGAATATGATAAACATGACTAAATATTGATTTCTTCAAACTAGTTGTTCCGTGCATTTTATGATATAGAAAAATTAATTTTATTCTAAAAGTAACATGTGATAAAGTATTTGGGGGATAACTTCTCTCATACATTAATTAATTTATTCATCACGATTAGAACTCGGGATCAAAAAATTGGGGCTTGAATTTTCAAAAAATCATTGATGGAATCCTACATTGGAAAAAGTATTAATGGGACCTCCACTTTAAAATAAATAAAGAGAAGTATGAAGGTCATCAGAGGTAACACAAACAAGGGTTCCATGTAGAATAACATGGAAATTGAAGAAAAATATTACCACCATATTCTGATGGAGAGTGATAGAGAACATGAGAAGGAGAAATTTAACAATCACAAAGCTATAAATCAATGATGATCTAAGAGACCATTTGATTCATTGTAAAATAAGGTACTGGTATAAAATTTTTTAGTTCAAGCTTTTTTCCCTAGATTTGAAGAATTTATTTTTTTTATATACTGAGAACATAAGGAACCATGCTTACTTGAAAAGTATAGTTTCAACCTATAATCAATTTCCAACACAAACTCATATTTTTCTCTAAATAATAATTATGTAAGATTAACTTTTCATCTCTGATGATTTATAATCCATTTATATAGATTAAAAAATACACAAAAGTATAACTATTTATACATTCTATCATTATAAATTAACGAAAAAAATTGATAGGATAAATAAGATAATTCCCCAAAAATAATCTCCAAATTTCAATAGTAAACCCTAATGTTAAACATAGATCATTAATAAAATAACTATCCTTCCTAAAAAATATTATAGACTAATATTGCAAGAAAAAAATCAGAATTACTAGATCATATATTCTTACAAAGAATATTAATCACTCATGTTGTCTTATACATAAATTTTCATTTCCTAAATATCATAATCTCTAATATATGATAAAAATTTCAAAATATTTCCTAAATACCTATAAGTCCATAATAAAGTCATATTAGACTCCAAAAGATTATTCAAACTTTATTCCTTATAATATTTTACTTACATTAATCGTATAGGATTCCAAAAAATAGAAAACATATTTTGAAATTAAATTTATAACATAATCTCCAAATCATTTTACAATATTTCATTTTTTGTAATCAACTTATTCTTCTTCCATAGAATAGTTTTACCAAAAAAGGCATACTAACCAGGAATTTATGTAAGCTAGTGGTAAGCGATGCACCCTTTTCCCCCCTTTAATTGTGGCTTCAATTATCATGGCTTTGCTGAATGCATCAGGTTGTCATATATCCCACATGATGTCCTTTTGTAAAACTATATAATTGTTATAACAATTCTAGAATATGATAAAGTCATAAAAAATAACCACAACAAAAAATAACCATAACATGTTTTAACTTCCAATATTATCTCATAACATTCATTTTACATTACCAATAATATAAATACACATTTCTGAAATTTTATTTTTATTTAAAAAAACATTTTTCTTAAGTGAGAATCAAAAAAGTGAAACAAGCTAAGACAATAGGTCCAAATGGATCCACCATTGTAGACACGCGCCAGATCAACACAAAAAAAACAAGAAAAATTTGCGTGTCCAAGAGAAACCACCATTGTAGACACGATTATGGCTAAGAGAGAACATAACTCAAAATCCTCCAAGATCTAAAAACTTCATAATCAGATCCTCCAACACCATCCCAATTTTATAAAGAAACCATCAAACTAGACCAAAATAGTTGCATACATGAATGGAAATGCAAAAAAGTGAAAAAGAGAGTGGATAAATGTAATTATCTGACCATAGAAAATGAAAACATAAACAAAAAATGGGGAAAATAGAAATAGGGAAGACTAAGAGATGAAATTGTTCAATCTCCGAGCATTATTGAGGACACCCTCTGTGACCACCTAATGACATGGGAGAAGACATTGACCCTGCCTGTTCTAACCCCAATGAAAATCAGAAATGAAATGATGAGAGGACATCGTCGGTACCAAGAATTCCTACATCTTCCATCAGTATATGCATAATAACTGTAGAAAACAAACAATGTCCTTGCCTTCAAGAAACGAGTATCCTGAGCATTTCTGTGATATTCATTCGCAACCACTTACAGGACCAGGTTGTCGATGATTCCCCAATAATAATACGAATCCAAGGGTACCTACAAAGAACATCATATGAGAGTGATGATGGCACAAAAGATCCACAGTTAACACACCGTCAAAGGATAAACAACAGAGGAGTCTTAACTGATAGAGCACTTGATACGTCACTGGGGTTGCAGATTCAAGGGAGAAAAGAACAAACCACACCAGGTCAACAACCTCCATCTGGACCAAATGGGTTGTGTTATACGATGAATGTTTTCCTAAATCTAGTTACCAAGGTAGCTACTAAACTTCCTCTAATACCAAATATAATTCCCCGACCTTAGAAACCCAGATTCAATCCATTATTTTATTAAATTTTCATGATTATAAAGAATCCAATCCCAAAGGACCAATCATTTTAGTAGTCTTGGTTTACCAGATACATACACAAGTCTTGTATTATAACATAATACACTAATTACAACATATTTTTTCTTTTTGAGATAAAGCTATTCCCTCTAGCATATCCTTGAATATCATTAGTAGAAAACTCCTTGTATTATTGGGAATGGAAACAAAATAGGGGAGATCTAAAATGAATATTAAGGGTATGTAGAGAGGAATAAATAATGAATTAATGAGAATAAATCAACATGGAAAGTTAAATAATAGAAAAATCATTCCATTCATTTAATTGGATAAGGAATAATCTATATGACCATGTAAATAACTGAAACACAAGACACTTAATCAATAAAATGATAAATAAAATCATCCATATAACTTATCATATGAAAATATCAAGGATAGTAATAATAAAAACTAAAATATCTTTGAAGGAAAATTCTTAGTTATTGGTCTCCATGTTTGAGGAACATAAAAACCCAACCTATCAAGACCTTTCACAATATTGTTTAACGCTACTGGTACAAAACCATTATATTTTCTTAACTAATTTATCTCATGAGAACCTGTCGATGCATTGAGGGGATATATAATGTCCGAGCCACAATTTTCATTGTCAGTCCAAAGCATTCCTCATATCGAATAATCAAAATAAACAAGATTCCTTATAAAATAACCATATTTAATACATAATATATATTCATAGATAACTAATAATTGTAGGATAAGTAAAAATAATTTATATTGATTTTGATGAATAAAAATACTATTTAAAACATTTTAATAGAAAATAATCATTAAACATTCCAATGTGTCCCATACCACTTTGAAATTTTTTAATTATAAATCCCATTTAGGAATAAAATTAAATGAAAAATAGAATACCATGAAAATATGGATATTCATGATATAACATGTCAAAAGTTCATATATATAACATATAAAAAAACTACAAGAATAACATTACAATATGCCTCAATAAAATTAAATTGAGAAGAAATCCCTTACCACTTTGCAGTCATTTATTTAAACGGTCACACATTTATAGAAGAAAATATTTTCTTTGAAAATATGATTTTAAACTTATAAATGAATCATCAAAAAATTTGGTCATTTTTATGGTAGAAAATAAAATTCATACCGCATAATATAAAAAATAATTCTTTCTTACTTGTGTAAGAAAAGTCATGAAGAACCTTATTTTTAAAAATGATAGGAAGATTCATTTTTTCTATAAATAGTAAAGGGGGGTAAAAATTAATTTAAATGGTAATTTTAGAATATTAAAAATACTTTTGAAAAAAATTTAAAAAAAAAACGTGGAAGATAAATATTCCCCAGGGGATACTTAAAAAAACAATCCTAAATAATGACGAAATTGTGAACTAAATACTTATCAATTTAAAATCAATTGAATTGTATGAAACATGAAATAAACAAAATTATATGGATATTAAAATATAATAATATTAATGATAAGATTAATAAAATACATTCATTTGAAATAAATACACTACATATAAGAAATTGGGGGTGACCATCACTTGTATATTAGAGTTAATAAAGTGAGACAGAAATCCCTTACCTTGTGTTTTTTTTGTGAACATACATTAACCTATTTTATAGAACATTTATTCATATTAATAAATTATTCCATAACCATATTAATATGTATGATATCATATATGATCTTCTTGAAATATCTTGTTACCAATTTGTTTAATAATATTTGATTATTTTCACTATTTCATGTGTTAATTTCTAGTTTTTCTGGTATATTATGACATGTTATTGGTTGTTAGTATTGATTATATCATGATTTAATCATCTAATAAATTTAAAACATGATTTAAATATTATATATATTCTTTATATATGTATTTATAATAATCCATAATGTCAGGAGATAGAAATGAAATGCACTGTTTAGGGAGATAGCAGGCTCCATGTACGGATGGATGCTACTTTTATTTATTTTTAATATAAATGAATAAAAATTAAATTATATATATTTATATTATATTTAAAGTATTATATTTATTTCATATATTTCTCCAATGTTTAATAAAACTATTCTTTATACATTCCATGTATAGTTTGAACGAATTACATCGCTTGATGGGAAAGTAGTCAACACTTCCACAAATGATGTAATCATATTTACCAAAAATGGAAGGTATAGGGGTATGTGTTATAAAATAATAAATATATAATAAATATAATATATAAAATATATAAAAATATTTTCCATCATAATTCCCAACCATGAGAGTTGGTTATGGAAAAATGAATATTCATCATTTCGTTAAGGGGTAGTTTTTCATACACCTAAAAATTATATTTGTTACCCATTAGATAGAAGTGTGTGTAGGTGTAGGTAAAAAAATAACATAAAACAATAATTTTATATTTTGGATATTGATGTTATTATATAATAATTGAAAAATAATAAATGAATGACTGTGTAAATAAATAAAACTAAATCGATCGTTGAAGAACATTTCCTCATTTTCAGGTAACTCTTTTTGGTTTATACCAAAAGTATTACTTGGATTGATAAATGTAAAAATGGATTCCTATAGGATTATGGGAGATAATTTTACATGATATTTTTATAGTTTTTTAATGATATATAAGGCTCAATGTGGTGTGAATTTGTGGGGGGAGGGGGTGTCCTTTTATAAATAAGGTTAGGGGCACATTTGGGATTTCTCAAAAGATTAATTTATAATAAATTTACGCTCAATCATAACACATAAAAAATTCTATGTATTATAATCTATTATGTCATAAGGTTTTTTATAATAAAAAAAATTATTTTAGAAAATTATTATTACTATTTTAATCCTTATCACTTTGATTAATCCTTAATTAATTAATTTTAATTATAATAGGGGTAACTGAATTTTCTATACAACTCAGGATTACATTTTTCATATAAAGTGTCAATTAGAACATGAATGTAAACATTATAATATTTAAACCATATATCTTCACATTATCTTTTATTAATATTTATAATCTAGTTAAATAATTTAATAATATATCAATTTCATAAAATATCATAAGTGTCAATTTTAAAACTGTTCATAACGTTGACTTTAAGAAAATATATGGAGAAGGATAAATTTAAAAAATTATATTAATACACCTATAACATGTAATATTCACCAATAAAATTCTTTTATCACGTTAACTAATCAAATTATATTTATTTTAATATTTTTAATATAATATAATTTATTATTTCATTCATTGAATCATTACTCTATTATCATTGTGTAAGCCTTTATGTTAATTATTTATTTCCTAAAAATTAAAAATAAATTTACATGATATATATAATAAGTTTTTATTTAAAATTAATATTTATAGTTCAAGATATATTCTTTATAACCACTTATAAAAAATGTAACACTAATTAAAAATAACAGTGCGGCAGATTGGACATCCCTTATAATAAAATACAGTAGAAGTAAAAAAGTCATCCAAGTGTCTCCAAGTGTCCATAAAATCATCCCTAGGATTTTTTTTGGTAATACATAACACATTAAATATAATTAAGACAAGTTTTATGTAATTTTATAATATTTATAACATACATTTTACATTTAGTTTCCTGATTCTCCCTTAACCGTGGTAATAAAAAATATTAATAAAGTTAGTACTTATATTGTCCCAAAATAAAAGAGATAAATTTTCATAATTTTTAACTTATGATTCCAAATATGGAATCCATTATTCAAAATAAAAAACTAATAATTTTCAAAAATTTATTAAAATTTAAACCCATTGACGTATTGATAAAACAAGTTATTAGTATAAACATGCAAAATATTATAACATTTTTATATCTAAATTCAATAAAAATTATTCCAATGGAATAAATTGGATTAAATATTAAAATAATAATCTATTAATACTTTAAAACCATGAAAAAATATAATTTAACACTATAAAGTATTTTGAGAAAAATAGTTGTTTTCAATTTAAAATAAGTATTTTTCACAACTCATCAAAATGTGAAATGTACCAGAGAATTACCAAAAACCCAATAAAAGTAAATTTTTATATTACAATTTAAAATAATATGTTTAGTTTATCAAATAAAATATTTAACATTGTTAAAAATATGATTTAAAATAGTTTCTCCCTTAAAAGGCGATAAAATTGCTTTAAAAAAATATTGGTTTTTATGTGTAATGTTGTGTTTTTTATTATATGATCCCTATAAAATATATTGAATGAATTGAAAAATAATTTGATTGAATATATGACATATGAGTTTACAATATAATTCTCGAAAATTGTTATAATTTAAGGGGTTTTAATAAAGGGATGATATGTATGGAAGAGTACTCTCAATCATTGGAAAAGCTGGCAGATTGCTTTGAAGACTTCATCCTCGACGAGCAAGATCCACAGGTGCATTCAATATTCTCAAAACTATTTAGGGAGGAAACTCTTAATAGACTTAAGTGTTGTTTCAATAACTCTGAGATATCTTTTGAGGGCTGCCCTCTTAGTTGAACTTTAGTAGTCTCTCACTTTTCCTTAAACGTGTTTTCTAATATAAATTTAAATTTCAGTCAAAAATTGAAAATGAAAAACGTGAATAAATATATTTTTGTTCAAACTAGTTGTTATGTGAATTTTACTCTCTCAATATAGTTTAATTTATTCTAAAAGTAAAATATTGTAATGTATTGGGGTTCGACTAGTTATTTCATTTTATGGTGTTCTCTATGTTTATAGTAAAACAATACCTCAACTATATGAAATGGATCTTTAAAAAAATTATCCTATTATCTTCAGATCATATGATTAAATGATCTTTTATTTCATCAGAAATTTATGTTTTTGTGGGTTTAAACTTTCTCATGATCATCCACTATCTTCTTACTAATGTTCTATATCACTATTCATAATTATTTATTATTTTATTCATTGCCCATATTTTTTACTTACTACATATCTTTTCCTACTTAGAAGCCGAATTATATGTCATTATAGATGACATTTTAACTATAATTTCTCTCTTATCATGAGAATTTTTTTAGTCATTTTTATGAAGTTGGATTTCATGAAAAGTATTTTCTTATAACTAAGATTTCATTACCGAGATCAAATTTACATTGTGAGTATATAATATATTATAGTTGTGGAGAATATAACACCCATATATTCTATAAAAAGAAAATTTTGTTCAATATTGTATGAGACATGAAACACTGAGCTAAAATGACCCACCAAAGATATTTCTTTAAATCTAATCTCTTTGATAGCTTTTGGTACATGCTTCCCGAGTCTAAATGAACCATAATATAGAATATCATTATAAAATAGTCATTGAATTAGAAGATATTAATATGAATAAATGAATTTTTCAAATTATATTTCCAAAACAATGTATAAATTAAATTCAATAGTCACCTATTAATTAAAAATAAAATAATAATCATTTAAAATAAAAAGCAATGTTTTCTGAAAATCATTAACTTTTTAAAAGGAGGTCTCACAATACTTTGAAAAAATACATTAAAATTAATTATTAAAATTTTATAAAATTTATTTTAAATAATTAACTTAATCATGGAAATAATCATGTAAAATTATCGTATAATAAATTTCAGATATTTTTTTCAAAAATATAAATTTTCAATGAATAGTGAAAAAGTCAAGTTTGTATAAAAAACTTACTTTTCATTTAAAGTATTTAAAAGTTCCATTTTGATTTGAAATTGAATTCAATGTGACATTAGTAAAATTATATTATATTAAATACAATTTAGGTTATTCAAATCAATTTCTTATTTTATTTTAATATTAAAAATATTTATACTTATGAAAACTTTTTCTTTGAAAAATTACTTTTTCATCATGTATGTGAGATTGATTTTAAATTAATTTTATTCAATTCAATGAACTGAATTTAAAAAAATATATTCCACATTTTTAATTAAAATAATTAATATTATTTAATAGGTTTAACATTAATTTTTGTCACAATTAATTGTAAAAGAGTAGAAATTAATTACCATGGTTAATGTTAAAACGGGTTTACAAGGGGCTTAAACTAAACACATAATGGTTAAAATTACAGATCAACTTTCCCAATTCCAATTGTATATCCATATTTTGACCTTATCTCATACATTTTTCTTTAATTATTCATTTTACGGCCTTTTTACATGTAATAAATGCAGGTAAAACGTTTTTATTTCATAAATCCCTAGTGTGTGCTCTCACACTCTTATAAAAGGTGACCAAAGATACTATCAAATTCACACTTATAAATAATATTATGGTCAATAATGACACAAATATATTACATAATTACCTCCATACATCCTAGATATCATTTTTATCAAAATTAAATCTTGGAGGGGTTTAGGTATAAACTTAAAGAGGTTTTCTCAAGAAGAGGTAAAGTCCATAACCATGCATTTTCATTTTATTTCATTTTATAAATTAATGAAATAATCTAAAATAGTGATAAAATAATAACACAAGTATGTAATAAATAATTATCTGTTATTTTTTTTAATTTAATAACCTATATCCATATACTCTTCCATCAAATGGGAAATCAAATTGTCGATCATGTGTATGACAGACTACAACCTCACGAACCAATGTAATTCATTTTCCATAATCATGTCTAACGTATGGATATAATGATTTATTTAATATATATATATATATATATATATTACGAAATTAAAATATTTATTTAATTATAAAATAACACATAACTTCTTAACTTTTATCCAGTTGGAAAATAATAACATCGCCTCTGCCTATATTTGGACTACCGCCTCCACATAGCAATGTGAAATATTTTTCCGTTTATTTTGAAACGAATGGTAATAAGTATATATATAATGAATATAAAAGATATATTTGATATTATAATGTTTATATATTTTTTATATATTATTTAAGTTTCTTACATGCCATCTTTTGGGGAAATAGAAACAATTTTCATGTGTAAAGACGATCCACCATCCCCAAGAATTGTGTAACTCTTTCTACCATTTCTAAATATCATGGACTATTATAAATAATTTTATAATTATTATATATGATATTTATATCATATTTATCATTTTAGTGATGATGGGTCCATGTTCAAAATAATGGGATCTGAAACACTGAACTAATAAATTCATGTAAAATGTTGTAATTATCATTTGAAAATGTGATTTTAAAAAATAATGGTCAATAAATAGGTAATTAAATACTATAATTAAATAATATATTATGTGAAATATATAATTTTGGTACTTTAATATATATATATATATATAATAATAAATCTATATTTTTTATACAGGAGGTACAAACACATACAGATGAGATTATACCTTTGGTAAGGGTTTCTTACCTCACGTTAAATTCCATGAGATGTATGCTATATTCCCCATATAGTTCTTTTGTGTGGTGTATATACATCCATATGTATATTTTATATCATTATTACCATTATCTTCTTGGTAATTAATGTTTATTTTTTTTATTATTCATTAATGGGGACTATGATTCAAATGTTTCCAAAGTGGTGAGGGTTTGTTTTACAATCTCATCATTATTCAAGATTTTTTATTTTTAATTATCCATTAGAGACATTAATTGTTATTTATATATTAATACCAATATATTTTTGTATTTCCTTTTTATTGATGATATTTACTTGTAATTGTACTATTTCACTCTCTTGGGTGCTTAAACTGATTGAGGAATTGTTTTTGAAGAAAAGATGACTCTATTTCACTCCTTGGTCCAAAATCCACTTTTTTCATACCCGGTATTCTGAAAATGTTTTCTGAAATGTTATTAGCAATCTAAAAATTACTTATTATATAATTTATCACCGATTTTTTAGTTTTTTGACTTATACAAAATGTTGAGAATTAAGTGACATCATTTTGTTGAAGTTTTATTTAAATTGTTTTAACATGTATATTATAATAAATTTTCTTTCCTAATATTCTTCAATTTTTGGGTTTTGTAAATTGATTTCAAAAATGGTAATGATATTCTCATAAAAAAATTTTAATTCCATTTTATGGTATTTGTTTTCATCAATGAAAACAACCCTTATATTACATATGCTCCACCTGGTATATGTTGTAATGATACCAATATTATTATTTCTATTCATCACTTATTATCAGTTTGACCAGGATATTATTCTCTTAGTGAGAACAACCATGGCTATGATTCAAGATTATGTGATTATTTATTTGAAAGTATTTGAATATCATTTATTCCTATCATATTATGCTTATGTAAAAGATTTAATGTCCCGTGTTTCAATTATTTACCTTTCCATATTGATTGTGCATTATTTAATTATAATAGATTCAATTGTATGAATTCCCTTATCGTGAATTATATTACACCACTTTCTTTCTTTTCTTTCCCTAGGATTCCAGGAAGTGTATTATGATTGATATGAAGTCATATGATGATGATAAAAATAGTGTTCTCATTGATAATTATATGTTGTATTTTATGTTCTAAATTATAATATGAGATTAGATCATGTTTATTGTATACCAAAACTAAAAAAATATTCCATCTTTCAGGATGTGATTCCATATATCTAATTCCAATATAATAATGTAACTATTGGCTCTGTGATACTAGGGTCAACATTTCTGGAAAATGTCCCCATAAAATTAGTTTAAAAGCATCAGTGTGATGCATATAGCCATTGGTACATGCTCTACCATTATTATTGTTAACCTTGTGGTGTTAATTCAATAGTATAGGGATAAACAAAAATTTCTATAGAAACCATTGGTATAAATGTAGTAAAAATGTTCACCAAATAATGGGTATATCATAAAATCCCCCAAATAAGGTATACCAATGGTATCAAAGGAAATAGTTTGTATTGATCCATGAAAGAAATTCTTTGAACTTTTGGTATAGTTTCTTCTTCTTAACAGGTTGCATAAGCCCATCTAACCCCTCTACATAATCAATACCGGAACCTATAATTAAAATAATAACCATGATTCACATTTAACGTAGTATATATATTTTATATTCATTATTTAACCAACTTCTTATCAATATTTTTCAAACCATTTACAATACTATAACATACATATACAATCCAACAATCAATCAATTTATGTCATTAAACACTACTCACCCATATTTCATTACAATTAACTCAAAATATGGAGGAGATTAAAATCTACCCCACCACCAACATACCCTTTACCATCTCCTCCATCTCCAATATCTTAACACTACTTTCACCATCATCCTCATCAACATCATTGTCTGGAGAATCAGGAATGTTACATTTATCATCATACCCATCACCACAAGTGTGATCTCTTAAACCAACACTAGGACCCTCATTGATATCTCTAGATGAATCACATATAGATTGAATTGTTTATATGAATGAATCAAAAACATTAGAAGCCTCTTGTGTAAGTGATGGAAATAAAATTTATTTTTCTTTCATGAACTATTAAATGAACTCATTATGTCTATCATGTTCCTCCATACCTATTTATTTAGAATCATTGGCTTCTGAACAGGGGTGTTGTATCTCATTGATTTGAATGTTTCGATTTGTGCTCAATGACAGCTAGTACCTAGTGTGAATGATGCTCTTCCCAGGTCGACATCATAATCTCTCATGATTCTCCTCACCTAAAACCTATGTACAATTATCATTTGGCCATATGTTTTCATATTTATTCACATCGTGTACCTCTATGAAACACTATTTAATATATATAAAAACTTATATAAGATATTTAATAATGAATTATGTATCAAAATATGGTATATCAATATAAATTCATACATTATTTCTTTTGTTTGTGCATTGATAGCACTTCAAGCAATTTCTTCCTATCGGAGAAAAGAAAACGTTATCGACACACATGACTTTCTATAGATTTTTTTTTGAAAAAATATAAATTTATGACTATATTAATACATTATTTTATAATATGAAATTGATGTACAAAACCAAAATAAATTCAATTGTGAATACATGGGAGATTAACCATCTACTAAAATTAATTTAATATATTCCCACATTAGATTATGTTATAGTGGTGAGTCACTATGTGGTATTAACTTTAATTTTAAAATTTAATTAATATATAAGGGAGTGAAACTATAAGTGATTAAGTTAATGTCAAGCTAAAATAGGTAGCATGGATAAGGAGGAAGCTTTGTTATTTTCAATATGATGATAAAATAATTTTATATTAACCAATTCAATCTATATAGGAGCATAGAATAAACAATAATTTTTCAACATTTTGTCTTTTGATGGAAACCATAAAATTAATAATAATTTAGGAGTATCATATATTATTAATGGAGATGATGTTAAGATAAACCAAAGGTGGTTAGTTCAATCCATATGCAATGAACTAACACTATCAATGAGGTTATTTGAGTTTGTTGTATTTAAAATAGGTATATGTTCGATCTAGAATGAATACCATTTTTGAAAGAGATGATATAAATTGAATTTGGATAAATGGGATTCATTGATTTGGGAGAAAGGGATAGAGGGGGAGATTTTTATTTCTTGGAGGTTGAGAAATAATATTAGAGGCCGAACTGGAGGATCCCTTTGGGTTTTTATGGCCTAGAATGTTTTTCAAAATACAATAACCATTTTAATGCTGCTATTATGGATTTTTTCAACATAATTAATTAAAAAAATTATATCAATTTAAATATTAGTACATGAATAAATAAAAATATGATATTAGTTTTGATGATCAAAATAGATTGAGAAAGAATCCATGTAAGAAAAATAGATATAAGATGCCACAATAATTAAAATATCATCCTCCAACTCCAATACTAACCTAAAAAATATTATAATATATGAAATATGAAAATAAATTCAAAATGTACAATTTTAATTAATTTTATGAACCTTTATGAGAGAGATAAAAACCCCTTATCAAAAAAGTTATTCAAAATCCTAGCTTTATCGTAATGATTACACATATTATTTACATTAATACAATTGAATTAAGATATGTGATGTACATTGCATCTCATTTTGAGCATGTACAACTAGTAAATAAAAAAATTACATATCTATTTAGATAGTTTTGATAAATTTTGGATCCATATTTCTTCTATATGTAATATGTTTCTTCTGTACGCATTATCAAATCACTCACACAAACTAAATCAGTGCCTTTGATTTCATTATAGATTTATCATTCTTCTAAGTTGATTCCTCTTTTCAGTGCATACAATCTTCTCTGACAATGTATGTGGTGAAGTTAAAGTAGTTGGTGTTAGAAAATTCAACACTTCCACATGAGTTAACACATTCATCATTGATATGTTTTCAGTATTTCTCTATAATCAGACAAAAAATATCCATTTTTTGATATATTGTATTCAAAAGGATTCCAATGTTAAATGATAATGTTTTCTTTGGTGTAGATACAAAGAGAGTTCTTCATATGTTTCTTACAATGGTTCTAATGTGGAAAATTTTCTTATCTGATATTGAGAAAGAAAAAATATACATAATTTATATGTATTAGATATTACATTCTTGTTGAATTTAAATAACATCATATTTACATCATTAAAATATTTGTCATTTTATTTTCAAATGTAGATGAATCTATGGGTGTTGAAAATATATATTTATATTGATTCACAGTCTAAACATATTTTGAAGAAACATTTCCTTTTTTACATTATTATGATTGAAATGGAATCTATAATTGATGTTATTGGTTCTAAAATGATGAAATTTCTTATTATAAATTTATATAGTATAGGAATTCTGAAATAGAATTAGAATTTTTTAATAGTGAATACCATATTCAGATATGGGTTGACTTATCAACAATTTTTCTACACAAGGAAAATATTCTATCTTATACTATACATATGATGTCAATACTTTAATTTAGTGATACTCCTATCAATTCTAGGAAATAATTATTTTTCAAATAATTGGCACATAACAATTGTGCATTTTTTTCTATCATTCATTGAAAAAATGAATCAAAAAAAGTGTCTACTCTAATGAATTATTATGAGAATAAAACACCATGTGATTAAATATTTTATTCATATACATAATAATCCTTCATATTGTTGTTACTTTTCATTCATTATGATCTTACTAAAATATATAACACAAGAACACATTTTACAATGAAATATTATTTAATTTTAGAGATTTTCTATATATAATTTCATCTGTATTTTTTTTATAATAAATGATGAAATTTTAAAAGTATTTTGGGGAGAATTCAAGAAAACAATATCCATTGTTTTGAATGAAAATATCAACTTCCACTGAAAATAAATCAATATCCATATTTAAAGTATCCAAAAAATATGTAAATAATTCAGTGAATATAAAAGTGAATAATATAGAATAATAAAGAGTGTATTATGTTTTATATAAATTCATGATTAAGATTATGAGTATTCTTGTATGAATAGTGGAAGAGGAATGTTATTTGAAAATGATGGGAAAGAGGAAGAATGTCGACATCCAACTAGATCAAGAGGAGGATCAAGCTTATGCGGAAGATCATTATTCAGAATAAATCATTTTTTATTTATGTAATATTATAACTATTTGTATCAAAAAAAAATTAGGTCCATGTTAATATCTTACTTGTAGCTATTTATTGATAAAAATAAGGGGGTTGTGTATTGGTTAAAAATAAAATACAATGTGGATGAGTATATCCTTTAAAATGAAAATAATCAATAAAATATTTTTCTATTTATTTATTTTATTCATAGTTATGTGAATTTATTGAATAGTGTTGAATAAGAAGAAGATCAGAGGAAGGTTTTTTTTTTGAAAATGTTTCGGTGCGGATGTGCGTCGGGTTTCTGTTCTGACGCTGTTCCGCCAGGGCGCGTTCGCGCGTGCACCCGTCGACCCGAGGGGATGGGCGCGCGTCTTGTGGCCCCGCAGTCCCGCTTTCCAAAGGCGGGCGGCATCCGTCCCTTGTTCAGGGGTGTCTTCTCCTTGATCGAAACCGGGATGATGGGATGTCGGCTCCTCCTTCCGTGGACGTCTCCTCGGAACTCGTCGCCTAATCCGGGTCTCCCTTATAGATTTAAGACATGCTCGTGAGTCTCGTTCCCGGCGCCATGTCTCCATGGACACCGGTTAATTACGCTGCTTCCGCCCGGACGCTCCAAGGTGTCTGGTCGGGGCAGCAACCTGCGGTGAGGAGACCGGGTAGCTCTGGGTGTTGGGGGCGTGTCTTAACACTGCGACTCTGCATGTCTGCCTTCCGTCCCTAATAGGGCTTCTCGAAGGCGTGATGGCCTGAGGCATCCCGCGCTGGGTGCGGGGAACTGTGTTACCTGAGGTTTTCCTCAGCTTCTCATGTTTAACACAGGGTATGCCGCGAGTTTAACATCCAGCGGGGACGGCATCGGACTGATCAACACGAGAAGTGGATCAGATGACAGAACCCCTTGCGGGGAACCTCCGACGCTGGGGCCAGCACATGGGAGGCTTCCCGAGTGAAGTGGAGTGGAATGAAATGGCATGACCCCACCGGGATGTGGCGGCCCGGGTAAGGATCAGGGTGGATGATGGAGTGAAGAGCTTGGACCCCGTAGAGGCTTCCTACGTACCGCGCGTTAGCGCGGATCAAAGTCAATGTAGTTAGGATATACAGTTTAACGTCATGCTGGACGCCGGCAAGCCGACTCACGAAGAGGTCGAGGCCGCCGTGCGGAGGATTGAACCGAACCACCTCGCACAGAGGGGGATGGAACGGCCGGGTGGATCACAGTTTCACGTCATGCTGGACGTTGGAAAGCCGACTCACCAGGAGGTTGAGGCTGCCTGGAGAAGGATTGAACCGAACCACCTCGCACAGAGGGGGATGGAACGGCCGGGTGGATCACAGTTTCACGTCATGATGGACGTTGGCAAGCCGACTCACCAGGAGGTCGAGGCTTCCTGGAGAAGGATTGAACCGAACCACCTCGCACATAGGGGGATGGAACGGCCGGGTGGATCACAGTTTCACGTCATGCTGGACGTTGGCAAGCCGACTCACGAAGAGATCGAGGCCGCCGGATGGAGGATTGAACTGAACCACCTCGCACAGAGGGGGATGGAACGGCCGGGTGGATCACAGTTTCACGTCATGCTGGACGTTGAAGAGAAAAATAGAAGAAGGCAGTGGGGAAGCGCAATGGAGATACACATATGCAGTCCCCCACAAGAGCGGATTCATAGGTGAATCGATGCAAGTGTGAACCCGGGAGGGGTCCACTGATGGACGAACCGACGTGAATACGACCGGGACGACCAGGTGGTGGGCTTGAACCTCAGAGAGGCTTCCTACGTACCCTGTTTAGGAGACATGGATCAAAGTCCACGTAGTTCATTCTGTTTGTAACACTTTACCCCCGTGGGCGAAGGCCACTCCAATCCCGACATCCCTGCAGAGACGAGCGGGTGGGGGCCACATCCAAACCGGGAGGGGGACCCTGCGTGCAAGGCACGGGATCGGGTGAAGCAGATGGTTTAACGTCTTGCCGGACGAAGTACAGTTTAACGTCATGTGTTGAGGACGAAGCAGACGGTTTAACGTCTTGCCAGACGAAGTACAGTTTATCGTCGTGTGTTGAGGACGAAGCGGACGGTTTAACGTCTTGCCGGACGAAGTATAGTTTAACGTCGTGTGTTGAGGACGCAGATGCTTGGCAGTTTAACGTCTTGTCGCACGGACGAGGTGCAGTTTAGCGTCATGCAGGACGAATGATGGAAAGTTTAACGTCTTGTAGCTCGGACGATGGAGGCTAGGCGGTTTAGCATCGTGCAGCTTGGACGTATGCTGAACAGTTTAACGTCTTATAGGTCGGACGAAGTGCAGTTTAACGTCGTGCGGGACGTAGAAGCCGCCGATAGGCCCGTGTCACTTCACGCGAGCCTGGAGGGCCGTACGGGAAGACAACGCACGGTGCGGACACCCGGGATGAGGGTCATCGGGCGCCACGCTGGCGTGTACCCAAAGGGGGTCAAAGGGGGCAACCCTGGTGGTTTGCACACAAAAGAGGAGCTTTGCGTGCAATACCGCGGGTCGGCGCGCAAATGGGCGGGCTGGCGCACAATTGGGCCAGCGCTTTGCGCGCGGATGATTGAGATTGCGCGCACCGGGCTTCGGATAGCGCGCGGGGGCAACGGCTCATTCTTTACTGAACGACCACTTTGAGAAAAACGGGGGGTGCGCGCAATCGGGCCGGATTGCGCGCACCCCGGGGGAAATTGCGCGCAAGAGGCTTCTTTTGCGCGCGAATGCCTTTGGGTGAAGATTTATTCAAAGGAAAGGAGCCAAAGGGATTGCGCGCGAAGGCGAACCCCAAGGCTTTCTTGCGCGAAAGAAAGGCGGTTACCTGAAGATCGGCATTGCGCGCGGAAGGGGTTGGATTGCACGCACGAGAGACCTTTCGACTTCCGGCAACCTTCAAAACGTCGGGGGTCGCCTTATATTTATAGGCAACCCCGGGCGCGAAATCCAGTTCGCGGGCGCGGAATTCTCTTCG
Source organism: Viscum album (assembly GCA_963277665.1). Taxonomy (NCBI): domain Eukaryota; kingdom Viridiplantae; phylum Streptophyta; class Magnoliopsida; order Santalales; family Viscaceae; genus Viscum; species Viscum album. Next base: position 1,586,224,837 of record OY728129.1, read on the forward strand.
CGGGCGCGGAATAGGCCCCGGCGAGCAAGGGAGTCGCGCGGGCCACGGGCGCGCAAAATTGCGCGCCGGCCCAGCGCATTGCGCACATCCCGAGAGGTTTGCGCGCAGCACTACAACTTTGCGCGCGGGCCTCCAAAATTCCGCGCAAGGCTTTCGGGCCCTCCAAAACGGGCTTCCGACTCCAAATATGACCTCGCTTCCCGCATCCGGAGCTTCGTTTGGGAACAGCGAACTTTTCCGGTGTCTACAAAATCCCCCCCTAGGAATCTGATCGGCGAGAGGTCGCAACGATCGGGTTCCGAGGGAGACGCCGGAATGCCGAAGTCCTGTGTGGCGCGGGACTGTGGCGCGCAAAAAAGGGTGTCGGGCGCAAAATTCGCTTTCGCGGTCGCGCAAAGAGCTTTCCGCGCAGCGCGGACACCCGGACTCGCCTATAAATAGGGGCCCTGGGTCCCCCCGTACCGTACACCGGCCTTCCGCGCGATAAGAATCTAAGCTCTCGTGCGCGAAATTGCCTTTTCCGGCGCGGAATTCGCCCGCTCGTCGCGCAAACCTTCCGAATTTCGGCCTGTTTTTGCGCGAACACCCGGGGTTTTACGCGACAGACTTCCCAATTGCGCGCCGTCCACTAGGATTGCGCGCCAACTCTCAAACTTCTCTACCAGCCTCTTCCGATTCCGCACGCCTCATCCCTTAACCCACACGACTCCCGGAGCTTCTGAGATGGCCGCGAATCGAGGGAATGAGGGGGATGCCGCCATTCGCAGAGCTGAGATGGCGGCGAACGAGGAGGTCTACGGAGCCAAGGAGATTGTTTCCAACAATCAATCCTTGTTCGAATTGCTGACGCCGGCCCAGAAGACATATCCACTGTCGGACAACCTGCCGATCTGGAACTTTGGCATCCTAGATGAGGTTCCGGTGCCAGGGTTCGAGGTTGATGCGCCACGGACCTGGGTGACTCGGGAGGACGAGCTTCCCCGCTATAACATCACCAACAATGGGCATCCTCCCAGGGAGACCAGACACTTAGATGTCTATGTCCTGAACCTGAGGACGCGAACCATCGTCAGAAGTGAGCCTACTGCGGAGAACTCTCCAGCCCTCTACTCGAGCACATATCGCCAGAGTGTCACCGACGACACCAAGGGCTGGCTGAAGGACTGGGACTTGCGGGCTGGGGGAAATTTCACCAGTGAGTGGGCCTGGGCGTTCTGGGTACGCCACACTTGCGATCACTTCGCGGAGGAGCTGCGGTACATCAGCCTGTTTGAGGCGGTGTGGACGTCGCAGTTCCACTTATACCAGCAGTCCGAGCTCGGGCCGGAACTGTTCACCCGCTGGTCCCCGGATACCAACACCTTCCATCTTCACCGTGGGGAGGTCGGCATCGGTCTCTGGGACATCCACTGCATCGGAGGCATCCCGCTGGAGGCTTACCAGTACGATGAGTTCCTGCCTCCGAAGAACACCTGGGAATACAGGTCACGGACTCCCATTCTGACATGGCATCTACTTGACCTGGCTACGCAGCGGCTCGGGATCAAGGACTTCCAGAAGGACATAGCCTACAAGGAGTGGTTCAGCCAGTTCTTGGAGCATGACCCAGCGGTCAAGATGCCAGGCAGGGGGAAGCGGTGCCCGACCGCGGCTCAGAGGAGCCGGAACGGGTCGTACTGGCGGGTCCTGGAGACGGGCGACTACCGCTCATGGGGGTACCGTGTCATCGAGGCCCGGGACCCAAATGTCCGGTACGCGGCGTTCCTGGCCGCCTTTCTAAGTGGGTGGCTCCTTCCAGTGCGGGACGCGAGAATGGGCGTCCGCCCGGCGACACTGGCGATGACGGGCGCTATGGCCACCAACAAAAGATACAACCTCGGGGTCCCAGTACTGGCGAAGCTGTATGCCATCCTGGGACGCATCTCGCGAGGGGGGTCGCCACGAAGGATCTGTGGGCCCTTCCAATTCTTCCACGGCTGGGTGGCTGCTCACCTTGGTGGGTACACATTTTCAAATGCCATCATTCCTCCGGGCAACGGCCTGCGACCCTCCCTACTGAACATTGCGGGGGTCACTCCGATGACCCTAAATAAGGAGGGCGTGAGGATTCGGATTGGCAATCATGCCAGTTTCAACTTCAGCCCGTTCCCCACTCCCGTTGGCCAGATGATCGACAACGGGCAGGGTCCACTGGAGCAGCACGAGTACTTCCTGAACATGCGGGGCGGGGTGCTCGTGGCTCGGATCGACGGGAAGGTGATCTGCGAGCCCTACGTGCCAACCCGGTTTGCCAGGCAGTTCGGGTGCCTTCAACGGTTGCCGAAGAGGGTATTCACTGCTGTCCGGGAGGAGACGAACCCTGGCGTCCTTCGCCAGATGTGGCTGATGTTCGCCTCTTTCGGCTCTGGTGACGTCATCACTCTCACTCCTACCGGGGTTGACGCAGGCTTGGCAACCGAGTACGCCGAACACTGGGCCATCGCGTACCCCGAGGGGCTTCTACGGAATCCAGTTCGGCGGATCGAGGTCACCCGTGCGGAGACCGGGCGTCAAGGAAGGAGGAGAGGTGCTGCCACACGGGGGAGAAAGGAGGTGCGCCAAGCAGCGGAGCCGGCGCGGGCAGGGACTTCGGCGGCGGGCACATCGCAAGCTGCCGCCACGACTTCAGCGCCCGGAGAGGGGGCACATGCGGCGGTCGGGGAGCGGCCTAGGAAGCAGGTAAGGCGTCTGCTCGAACCCTCCCACGATGCAGTCTTCCCGGCGCTGTGGTCGGCCTGGATGACCCTGCGGCAGTCACTGAGGACCGAAGCCATCTGGCGAAAGATACTCAGGGAAGGAATCCATCTGCCAGAGGTCGGGCGCCTCCAGATCGCCAACAGGGTGAACTTCAACCGGCAGTATGCGTATCTGACGGCCATGGATGAGTACGCGCGCCAACGTGGTCAGCGTGCGGAGCCGTCCCTTCTGGTGAAGGTGATGCTCGGTCTAGAGCCCGCTCCAGAACAGATGCCGCCGGAGGAAGATGATAGCAACGGCGACTCTGAGGAAGAGGAGGAGACGGGGGAGGATGAAGGCTCCGAGGGAAGGTCCCATCAGGGGAGCCCGCGGGAGAGAGGCGAGGTGGCCGGCTCTGGCAATATCGATATCCCTGAGCTCCTCGAGGTCCGCTTCTATCCCTACTCAACCTGCTTCATCCATTCTCTTATGCAGCTTCTAACCCATTTCTCCACCTTTCTCAGGAGTGCGTGGATGTCAGTCAGGCATCCTCAGTAGGAGTAGGAGAGGCGCCAGCAGGACAGGGCGGGGGCCAGACACCCATCATTGAACTGACAAGCGCTGAGGGGTCCCCTGCTGCAATTGCTCCTGCGGCGGCCGGGACAGCGGAAGATGACGCCTTGGATTCCCGTAAGTCTTCTCCCTTCATTGTTGGTGCTTGCCGTTGACGATCCGTGACTAACAATGGCATGCCTTGCGCAGTGATCTCAGTACTGGAGGCTCGTCGGGCTACCGAACCCGGGCCATCCACGAGCGGACCAGTGGCAGACATGCCGCCTGCTCCGGAACAAACTTTTCACACCGAGCCAGCCCCACCAACTGCTGATCAGGGGGCTGCGGACGCCGGCGGTGCTGACATCGGAGAGAGGTAGGGGGATGACGAGGGTGTCAACGCCGCTGGGGCGAGAGAAGAAGGTCGCCCAGATGTTGGGGAACCTATTCCCCATGAGGACATCCCAGGGGCGGACCCTGCAGCAGACCTGCTGGCTGCCTTCCCTGCCTACCGGCCTGCCGACCCCGAGGAGATGGACGACTCAGACGCGGAGGCGGTCGAGGAGAGCCAGATAGCGCGACGCAGGGGGTGGAAGTGCATCCAGCGCTTCCTCAAGCGAGACCCATCGGAGTGGCTGGGGCGCATGGGATCACTTCAAACCTGGCTACGCTTCCTGTGTGCCGGGGGAGCTGATGCTCAACGCCTCCATCTGACGGTCCGTGATTTCATGGCCGAAAAGATGCGCGAGAGCCGCCGGCGTGCCGACGTCGCGCAATTCCGGTACATGTCGGAGAACACGCGGGAGCTCCTCGCGGCGGAGCAGGAAGTCCGGCGTCTCGAAGGGCAGGCGGCAGAGAAGGAGGCCTTCGTCGCAACGTGCACCAAGATTGTGGAGGAACTAGCAGCCCAGCTGGTTGACGCCCAGGTACAGCTGACGGAGGCGGGCCAACAGATGGTCACAATTCAAGTCGAGCGGGAGCGTGCACAGGCCAGAATCGACGAACTGCGTGCTGCGACCGCCGACGAGGAGAGGGCACGCAGAGAGCGAGAAGCAGCTCTGGAGGCCGCCATCCAAAGGGTAGCGGCGTTAGAAAGACTTATTCAGCACGCTAATCCCTAGGGGCATTGTTTTGCCATTCCCAAAACATTTGCTTCCACTACTCAATATTTCGATCCATTTGTATGAATCACCATATTTATCTGCATCATTTGGCTTAACATGCTCGACCACAATTCATTGTCTCGCGGGAGCGTTAACCAAGCTTCAAGCATCCGTAATTCGGCCTAGATTTCTAAAGAAAAGAGGGAGGTCATTCCTAGGAAAGGAGACCTCAAGCCTAATCAATGTATCATCCCCCCAACTTGTTCCGACACACGAGCGGGACAACGCTAGGGGCGTTGAGATTTTTTCCGAACATAGGGAAATGAGAAAGGGTGAATCGCGTGTCCCGAATTCAGAAATCCACAACGGTCGGCCTTCCAGGAAATTCCCAAGACGACAAGCGGACAATGGATCAATCAACCATACTACCTCGATAGACGGACCGAAGGTCATCATTCATATTGCAGGAGGCGGATCACATGTCATCATCAATGCCGCTTTGGGGGTTCCTTCAGGCACAAGGGTGGAAATCCAGATCAACAGGGCATGCGAAGCGTGGGGCGAAGTGACGATTTGTTCGGACAAAATCTAACGCTCTCAAAATTGCGCCACCGTGGGGAAAGCGTATTAGGTGGATGCACTAATCTGGCCGTGAGTCACCCCAATTCTCAGACAGAACCTCTTTGACGAGGAAACTGTCGCTTCCCATCATTGCAACGGGGCATCCCGAGCTGAATCGGGGAGAATATCACAACTGCACCACTCTACCAGAAGCCAGGCCAGACGGCCGGCGACGAGGAGGGGCGGGACTTAGCGATCCCTGAGGCTGGGCCCGAGTCGAGATGCCCGGGCCTTCCTACGTACTCCATCAGGCTGGAGATCAAGCCACACATAGTTTAGAAAGTTCAGTTTGACGTCATGCAGGACGTAGGACCCCGATTAGGGGAGATCTTAGTTTAAGGTCTTAGAGCTTGGACCATAGGGGTAGATCTTAGTTTAAGGTCTTAGAGCTCGGACCATAAGAACCTCAAAGTACGCCACATCGTGGCCCTATCCCCTGAATATGCGAAGATGCACTGAGGGATAGTGTCAAGAGTGTCGAGGTTTCGCCTGGTCAGAATGGGAGGTGGAAAATGTAATGTGAATCATGCGGCCATTCACTCAAGGACTGGGGGCACCGGCGTAACGATATGGGAGTACTGCCGATCGTGGCGGAAAAGCAGCATCAATATCGTACTGACCGTTGATGGAATGAGGAATCAATTGAGCATCAACCGCTCAAGCGCAGGATTCATATCGATTTGTTGCCCCAGGCCCTTGGGGGCACCAGCCCGAGTCGGTGGGAGAGCACTGAGGCATTGTGTCCAGACCGCTCACGGGGGATCCACCCAGGGCACAGGCGGTGGGTCCGAATGAAAGGGAACACGAAGCCTGAAAAGTGGAAGGAACCTGACCAAGCTGAACCTGACCCTCCTGGCAATAAACCAGGGTACTCTTGACACCGGTGGATCACTGCAAGGGGTCGAGGGACACGCCTTGAGGGTGACCCGAAGGCGGCGGATTCCCAAGAGAAGGGGGAATCTCTAAGAGGTGGGGGCTGGACCCGAAGTTTCAAACATCAGGGCGTTCCTACGTATCCCATAAGGAAGGGAATCAAGCCACATGTAGTTCTTGAAGCGCGGCGCAACACAATCGGGCACCAGCGTGGGGAAGGGTGCGGGTCTGACCCTCGCACACAGAAGAAGCGGTATTTGATATTTCTTGTTTGTCCTTAAAGGTAGATGGTTTTTCTTTGTGCAGCGACATGCCTGTGATTAAGAAATCCCTGGCGTCGTCACAATAATCAAGCCATAAAAGGCATTGATAAATGGCGTGGTTATTAACCAGCGCCCAACGTGAGTGCCCTCTGAGGAGAACATCACGATGCAGTGCCGTTTCTCGTCGGGCGGCCAAGACGATCACAGTTTACGGTCATGTGGTAGGACCATGGAGGAATCCGCTTATCGCGATATGGCGGACCCAGCGGAGGTGGGAATATACCCAGCCCTGCGGTCATGCATGATTCCAGGAGAAGGATCCTGGGATAGGGGCCCGCGTATGTCCATCAACCGAGAGGCAGAGATGCTAGCCTCCAGCTATACTGGGCCCAGAACGCGATTGTTCGGGCGACTCCTTCCCCCTTATGGGGACGAGGGTCTAGCTACACATGGCCCTTAGGGAGGACATCAGCATATATCCTTGGTGCTCAGACCGTGGGAGCCTCGTAAGACACCATTACCCTGGTTGGCCTGTCTAACGTGTAAAGGTGTACTGAAGGTCAGTATGAAGAGAGTGTCGAGATTCCACTACAACGCACAAAGGAGGAGTTTGATGAGGACTGCGCAACCAATGTTCGGAGCCTGAAAGAGCCGACATGGCGATCAAGGATGTCGCTGACCATATTCGCAACACAACATCTGATCACGTGAGCCTAGGATAGGGCAAGAAAACGAGCATCAACCGCTCAAGCGCAGGATTCATATCGATTTGCGGCCCAGGACCCGCCGGTAAATCGACTCGGAGCGGTAGGAGAGCACTGAGGCATCGTACCCAAACCGCTAACGAGGATCCCTTTGAGTGAAGGCTCGAACAAGAGGAAGCGTGAGGCCCGACAAGCAATACAGGACTTGTCGGGATTGAATCCGACACTACGGGTCATAGACCTGAGTACCCAAAACACGTTAACAGATCACCGGAAAGGGTCGGAGGACTCACCCTGAGAGCAACCAAAAGACGACAGATCCCCGTGATCACCCAAGAGACGAGGATGGACCTGAAACACAAGCGTCCAGGCGGTCCTACGTATCCCATAAGGATGGGAATCAAGCCGCACGTAGTTCTTGAGAGGCAGTTTAACGTCATGCAGGATGATGAGGGTGTGAGGTAGTTCCACACACGGGGGGAGGCGTACGGCGCGGCCAGTAGAACAACGTGAATGAGGACATAATCCCCCGCTCACGCCACACGCCTCGCACAAAAAGGAGGGGAACTGGGGCCAGAGGCCCAACGCGGGATAGAGATTCCCGAGAAATGCGGCTGGGCCTGAAACATGAGTGTCCAAGCGGTCCTACGTATCCCATTAGGATGGGAATCAAGCCGCACGTAGTTCTTGAGGTGCAGTTTAGCGTCATGCGGGACGAATGCTGAACAGTTTAACGTCTTGTTGCTTGGACGTGGTGCAGTTTAGCGTCATGCAGGACGAAAATGCTTTGCAGTTTAACGTCTTGCAGCGCGGACGTGGTACAGTTTAACGTCATGTTGGACGAAACACTTGGCAGTTTAACGTCTTGCAGCGCGGACGATATGCTAGGCAGTTTAACGTCGTGCAGCTTGGACGTCGTACAGTTTAACGTCATGTTGGACGAATGCTGAACAGTTTAACGTCTTGTAGCTTGGACGAATTGCATTAAGGCAAAGTACTGCTTGAGGAACCTAGCGTTGGTGGGAGGAGTGACCCGCTCACCATCCATAGTTTCTAGGGAGTACGCGCCATTGGGATAGACCCTGTGGACAACAAAAGGTCCCTCCCACTTGGGCTCCAACTTGGGCGGATTCCTGCCGGGGATCATCGGCGCTCTCAGGGCTAATACCAGGTCACCCTGCAGGAAGGAGCGGAGGCGAACCTTCTTATTGAAAGCTCGAGCCATTCTTCTCTGATGCCTCTCCAAGTTGTGCAAAGCGCGCAGTCTATTCTCATCCAGTGCTTCCAACTCGACTAGACGGGCTTCAGCAGCTCTGTCCGGTGCTTGCTGGTCGTAGACCGCAGTGCGCAAGGACGGTAACTGGATCTCGATGGGCAGGACGGCCGCAGCGCCATACACCAGGGAATAAGGGGTCATCTGGGTGGAATTGCGAGTCGTCGTCCGGTAAGCCCAGAGGGCGTTGGTGAGCTTGTCCGGCCAACTCTTCTTGTTCTGACAAACCATCTTTGGCAGAATGTTAGAGAGGGTCTTGTTAAACGCCTCAATCTACCCATTCGCCTGCGCATGATAGCGAGATGTATGGTTCGAGCGAATGTTGTACTTGGCGTACAACTTCTTCAACTCGGCTGCTCGGAAATTGGCTCCGTTATCCGTGAGGATAGCGTGAGGCACTCCAAATCGATGAATGATGTTGGAGGTCACGAAGTCAGCGATCGAACAGGATTTGACCTCTCTGAGCGGAATCGCCTCTGCCCATTTGGAGAAGAAGTCCGTGGCGGTCAGAATGAACCGGCACTGGCGAGCCGTCGCCGGCGGGTAAGGTCCCACAACTTCCATCCCCCAGACTGCAAAGGGCCAAGAATACCTGGTGGTATGGAGAGGCTCCGGCGGCCGATTCACAAAGTTCGCATGAACCTGGCACGCATGGCACCTCCTGGCATACTCGATGCAGTCATGGATCATGGAGGGCCAGAAGTATCCCAACCTCCGAATCTGGTGGGACAGCTTCGGCCCAGTCTGATGGGCACCGCATGAACTAGCATGAACCTCTTGTATGACTCGTGGGATCTCAACTCCTTGAAGGCAACGGAGGAGAACACCATCAAATCCGCGCCTATAGAGGATCTGCTCCGGGCCGGGACTGCTCTGGAGGACAAACTGCGATGCGTGGCGTCGAACTCGCTCGCGCTCGGCCCAATCTGACGGGAGAATTCCATGTTGGAGGTACTCAACCAAAGGCGCCCTCCAATCAGGGGCTGGTTCGACTGCCATTTCTGGGGTACTCGGGGCTCCGGGCACAGGGGCAACCGCGGTGAGATTACTTACCGACGGGTCGCGATCTCCCTCCGGGGTAACGGGGGCGATGAGCCTGCGGTGCGTCACGCGGACGACCAGGTTGTCCTGTTCAGGCTCTTCAAGTGACGCAGCAAGGCTGGCCAAAGCATCTGCTCGACCGTTCTGCGACCGGGGAATATGGACAATTTCTGGCCGAGAAGGGAGCTGGGCCATCAGAAGGAGGGTGCACTCCAGCAATGGCACAAGTTCCGGCTTCCTGACAACATAGTCGCCATTGATCTGCTTAACGACCAACTCGGAGTCCCCTTTCACACACAGATGGGGAACGTCGATCTCGAGAGCCAACTCGAGGCCAGTGATGAGGGCATGGTATTCCGCCTCATTGTTGGTACAGCCCTCTGACAACAGGAAAGAGTATGGCATCACGGCTTGCTCCGGGGTAATGAAGACGAAACCCAAGCCCACTCTGTTGAGCTTAGGATTATCGAGCCTTCTACCGGTGGGGCTCTGGGAGGCACCGTCAAAGTGCATCTGCCAGCATGGACCGGCATGATCGACCGAGAGAATAGCCTCATCGGGGAAACCTAGATCCAGCGGCTGATCCGCGGAGGTCGGGTGAGCAGCCAGAAATTCTGCCAATGTTTGCCCTTTGATGGCCTTCTGAGACACATACCTGATGTCGAACTGCTGGAGAATCACAGCCCACCGCGCTGGATGGCCAGTCAACATAGGCCGGCTCAGGATATATTTCAACGGGTCTACCCGAGAAACCAACTGTACCTCATGGTGCTGTAAGTAGTGTCGTAGTTTCTGTACGGCAAATACGAGCGCCAGGCAGCTCTTCTCGATGGGGGAATACCTAACTTCCGCATCGAGGAGCATGTAACTGAGGTAATAGAGGCTATTCCTTGTTCCCTCGTTGTTCTTCTGGGCGAGAAGGGCACCAAGGGACCGTTCCAGGGCAGTCACATAAAGGACCAGCGGCTTCCCGGATACAGGCGGCATCAGAACCGGAGGTTGAAGTAGGTACTTCTTGATCTCCTCAAAAGAGGTCTGACACTCTTTATCCCATACATAGGTGGCACATTTCTTCATGAGCCGAGAAAAGGGCTTACACTTGTCGGCCAGATTCACGATGAATCGGCGTATATAGGCTTAGTGGCCTTGGAACCCTTGCAGTTCCCGGAGGTTACCTGGGGGAGGCATCTGGCTAATCGCCCTGATCTTCTCCGGGTCGATCTCAATACCCTGGTACCTTACCACAAAGCCAAGAAACTTCCCGGAGGTGACCCCAAAGGCACACTTCAACGGGTTCATCTTCAGGCAGCGAGACCGGAGGAAGCCGAACACTTTCTCAAGATCTTTGAGATGGTCCTAACGCTGGCGCGATTTAACCACCAAGTCGTCGACGTAGCATTCCACCAGTGTGCCGAGGATTGGCTTGAATATGTGGTGCATCGCCCGTTGATAGGTGGCACCTGCATTCTTCAGGCCGAAGGGCATGACCTGGTAACAAAAGATACCTTGGGGGGCCCTGAAGGCAGTGAACTCCTCATCCTCAGGGGCCATCCGGATTTGGTTATATCCGGAGTATCCATCCATAAAGGAGAGGGCTTGGAACCCTGTCGTGGCATCAATCAACAACTCTGTCACTGGAAGGGGAAAATCATCCTTCGGGCAGTGGCGGTTGAGATCGCGGAAGTCGATGCAGACTCTGATCTGCCCGTTCTTCTTCCTGACCGGCACAATGTTGGCCAGCCATTTGGGGTACTGAACTTCCCTCACGAAGTTGGCTTTGATAAGCTTGTCAACTTCGGCCTCAACCATGGCACCGTGGGATGGGTGCATCTTCCTGGGAGGCTTCTTGAACCCACGATGGTTCGCCGGGAGACCAAGGCGGTGTACGGCTACCTGAGGATCTAGCCCCGGTATCTCGTCATAGCCCCAAGCGAACACATCACGGTGCTGCCTGAGGAAGTCCACGTACTGCTGCCGCTCCTCAGAGGGCATGGCGGCACTGACCAATGTGGGTCTTGGATCTGCTTCGGTTCCAAGGTTCACTTGTACTAACTCATCGACCGTGGCTGAGACGCCCTCCTCAAAGGCTGGGGGTGCATCTTCCACGTCCTCTCCACTCGGGGAGGGATCGTCCACAGGAGAGACTGCGTTGGAAACTGCATTGGGGCTACCAGATCTTGCTGGGCCGCTGGTGCTGGCACGGGCGGTCGCGGTCATCTCACCAGGAGACTCACAGGTCGTCGAGACCATGGCTACGTCCAACCGATGGATCGGGAGGACGTAAGCGTCATCCAAACTTGCCCAGGGATCACTTGCAACAGCGACAGGCTCAACCTCACCTGCCAGGATCTGCATGTCCTTGCTCTTGTAATAGTCCGCGTCCAGATAACGGGCTTCACATGAGGCAAAAGGAGAGGCATCTCCCTGAAGCACGCCTACTCGACCGTTAAGGGAGTATTTGAGGCATTGGTGGTATGATGAGGGAACCGCCGCATGAAGGTGGAGCCATGGCCTGCCCATCAATGCGTTATACGCAGTGTCCTGAGAGACTACCATGAATTCGGTGTTGGCAACCAAGTCACCGAACTGGGTCTTCAAGCGTATCTTGCCGACCGGAGATTGCTCGGTGCGGTCGTACCCCTGGATCCTGAGGTCGGAGGGGATCAAGTCATCCTCAGACAACCCCAATCTCCGGAGCGTCCGAGTTGGAACCAGGTTAATCCCGGACCCCGTGTCGACAAGACAGCGTCGGACTTCAAGGCCATTGAACTGGCCGGTAACATACAACGGACGAATGTGCCCCTGTATAGGAGGGTCTTCATCCTTACCAGAGAACGAGATAACTGCCTGACATTCGGCGTCCTCGATCGTTTCGGCGTGAAAGGCCTCTGCAGCCGCAACCTCTGTCTCAAACTGGAGGGGGCTTTTCAGGGCTTCAGCAAGCGCCTCGCGCATCTCAGGTGACATGTGCAGAGCCTCTAGGATGGAGAGTCTCGCTGGGATGTCGGCCAAGTGCTTTAGGACATCATACTTTTTGGCCAAGCACGAGCCCCTGGTTGTAGGAGGTTGCTCTACGGTTGGAAGCATGATGGGCCTTGCCGGTTGGGCCGGCGGCCGACTGGTGCTTGGTGCATCTCGCTGTTCATTGGTCGAAGCCCGGGAAGTAGTCACCGTACTGGGGTCAGGAGGCCGGGACGAACTCGCGGCAGGGCGGATCTGATCGCGACGCGGCTGAGGCAGTTCTGCCTGGTCCCACACCACAAACAGTGGCGGAGGTGAATCCGTCATCCCCGGGTGGGGGGGCTGCGCACGCTGAGCTCGGTCTTGAGCCTGTCGCCTAGTCTCAGTGGCGTGCACGGCCTAGCTGGAGGTACCAACTACTGTGCCCCGGCGACTCCTGTTGTTGCGGCTCCTCCGACGGTGGTGACGACCGGGGACACTAGGGAGGTCCACCTGGTGTTCTTCAACGTCGGGAACCGAAAAGGGATTTACCAGCTCGACGGCATTAACCGAAGCATACCCAACACTTTCATCGGACGAATCATTCACCACTGGGCGGATCCGGGGAGGGATCCCCATCTCCGGGGGCATGAAATCGCCGAGAGTGCGGGATAGCGGCGGAACTGGAGGGGCGCGCTCTTCCTTCTTGCGCCGCCTCCGTTTGCTCTTCTTGGAAGAGGCAGGCTGGGACGACGATGTCGAAGCAGCACCCGCAGATTTTGGGGGCTCAGGCTGATTCAAGCGCGCACAGATGATTCCATGGGCACGAATGATCGTCTTGTGGGCCATCCAGTTGTTATACTTCTGGGATCCACGGTCGGAGACCAGCTGCCATTCGTCCTCATTGCCGCTATCGTCATCTGATCCCACGAACACGCCCGCCACTTGTGCTGGAGCTGGGCCCAACCTGATTACATTGTTGTTAATCTGGTCTTGGAGCCAATCCTTAAACACATAGCACCGCTGGATGGTGTGCCCTAGGGCCCGATGGTAAGGGCAGTAGCGGGGGTTATCCGTGAGATGTGCCTCCTCTGGCCTCCAGCACTCAGGCAGTCTCACAATCCTCTGCTCCAGGGCGCTCCGGAAATAACCCGGGACCTGATCCTCGTGAAATGAGTACGTCAGGTATCGCGGTCCCCTGGGAGCGTGGTCTTGACGAGGGGCTGGAGGGGCCTGCCGAGGAGGTGGACCCTGATTATCTCGCCTGGGTTGTGGCGGTACATTACGCGGAGGGGCCGGCCGGTTCTGAGGCTGCCGCTGCTGGGCCGGGAACTGAGCCCGTGGAGGCAGATTCCTGTGAGGCTGTGGAGCTGGCCTCACCGGCAGCAGCTCCAACGGCCTGGGGGCCTCTATCTGGGCAACAGAAGCGGGCTCAGCCCTGCTGACTCTCCTTGCAGGAATCATAGGGGGCAGCGGGTGTGCCTGACTGGCCTGTTGCAGGGATTCCTCAAGACGTTGAGCTTTGTCTGAGAAGTCCCTGAACCCTCCGGGGTAATTCTGAGTGATCAAGGAAGGGACCAGCTCGGTCTTGACGTTCCCGACGCACATTGTCAGCAACTGCTCCTGAGTCAATGGCATGTCAAGGGAATATGTGAGACCCTTCCATCGGGCGACGAAGTCCGCGACTCGCTCATCAGGCCTCTGATTGCACTTGAAGAGGTCTGCGATACTCGTCTTCCGGGTCGTGGAACTGAACTGGTAGAGGAACTGTCTACGAAGGTCCTCCCAGCTAGTTATCGACCCGACGGGGAGCTGGCTGTACCAGACAAATGCTGGCCCTTCCAGTGTCTGGACAAAGCAGCGAAGCTTAGCGGCCTCTTGCTGTGCCGAAGTCCCCAACATAGGCCCGCACCTCGAGTTGAAATGGGCCAAATGCTGTGGCGGATCTCCAGTCCCGTTGAAGGGGGTGAAAGTGGGATTCCCGAATCCCGGAGGCGCCGGCATGTCATCCACCCATGCTGGGTATGGCTTGCCGTCCGGTGGGATCGCCACTTGCCGAGTCTCCAAGGCTTCCAAGCGGTCGATGAGTGCCGCCATCGGATCGTCCGGACATGGGTTCCAGTCCTGGAGAGGATATCTAACCACGAGCGCATTGTATGTCCCTTCAATCGGGTCGTCGACCGGGTCGTCAAACTCGGCAGCTCGTGGGATGGCGGGCGGAGCGGCCCTTGGGGCAGCGGGAGGAATCCGAGCGGGGTCTCTCAGGTAGTCACGCCGCTCGGGAGGGTGTGGTGAAACATACCACGCCCTCTTGCCATAGGCAATGGCCTCTCCCCTGTCGGCGAACACGGCATAATCACGGTTGCCCGGGAGAGCCTCGTCGAGGAGCGGTTGTTCCTGTCCTTGCTGTCCTGGCCTAGGATCACCGTAGTCAGGCCGCTGCTCTGCAGCGCGCTCGGCGAGGAGCTGGTCAACCAGCTTCTTCTGCTCGGCGAGCTGTTGACGTAGCATAGCCTTCTCGGGATCCTCCTCTGCCCTCTGCGTGGAGGCAGATGGGTCGGCGGGCTTTACAGCCCCGCCATGCTCTTTACCTTTGCTGACGTTTCGGCTCAACGTCAGTGCTTCAGTGGGTGTGGGGAGACCCAGGAGGTTCCTCTGGTGACGAGTAACTCTCACCGATGGATCCAACAACGGCTTGTCTTCGGGGGGAGAGCCCCCGTCGAGAAGTTCCAAGTCGTTCCCCTCTCCCGACAGGTCAGCCATATTGACCGTTTCCGTCCCTGGGGATGTACCCTCAGGGCCACCCAGTGAATCGGGCTGTCGGCGAATCGCACTGAAGCGTAGGGCAGCGTACTGCCCCCATCCATGGATATACACGTGGGGGTGGCTCCCTCGATAACCTTGCGGAGTACTTGAAAACACTCAACGCATCGTTGTTGGAGGGCCTCGTGGTGCCCAAATGACCCGGGGTGCCGAACCGCGGGGAGCGTGGCCAGGTCAATTTGACGGCACTGCTCACCAATATCCTCCAGGTGCGCTTGACTCCCGGGATATGGCATTTGCAGGTGGTGAATACGGGAGTGAGTCTCCCGGAGAGTTCGGCGGAAGCATTCGAACTCATCCGGGTTGAGTGATTCGGGGGCATCAAAGTCCTGTCCTGCGACTGGCCAAAACTTCTCAGGGAAGTGGCCCTCGGCAAGGACGGTCCATAAGCTCCACGACTCAAACTCGGGACCCAGGTCTCCTCGGTCCTCTTCAATGACTGGGAATGGATGGGGAACCGGCAGTGGTGCCGAGGAGGGCCGCCGGGCCGACGGGCTGGCCGGCGGTGAATACGGCGAGCAGGCCGATAGGCCTCCATATCCCGGGCCTCCCCCTGAGGGTGGCGGTGCCCCGGCTACCACATCACGATAGGACGGGCCGGCGAGCGAACATCCTGCCGTAGCGTCGGTGCTCGCCGAGGGTGCACTAGATCGTGGTTCGACCGTCGGTCCCCAGAAAAAGTCTCCGGGTTCTCCGATCGAGGCAGAAGGTGATTCTGGAGGGGCTGGTACCAACCGCAAGCTTGGCCCTTGGGGGTCTACAAGGCCTTCGCTACTCCGGATATAACTTCGTAGAGAAGCGGGGATCGTATCGATCTCGCTCTCGGGAAGTACGAGGCTGACGTGCCGCATTCCTACCCCTTCCCCTAACTGGCGGGATCGGGGGGAGGGCTCCGTCGCCGAATCATACTCCGCCTCTGTATCAGAGAAACGAGCCGGTCGGATCTCTGTCCGGAATTCCGTAACATTCTTCCCTCGGCGTCGACGCCTCGCCCTCCTGCCCCTGGCTGGTTCTTCGGGGCATGGCTAATCTCTATCCTGGCGTCCTCCGGCCGCACCGGTGTTGGGGCCAAGAGGACTGGAAACCAAGGTGCGAGGAGCACCGAGACAGATATCAAAGGGGACGCGGGAAGAGATGATTCCGGGCGGGCCTCCGGGCCGAGATCGGAAGGTGGGATGACCCATGCCTCTTGGATCGGCCACAGGGAGTATCCCCTGTTGGCGAATAGCGCTACCGCGAGGTGGTCCGCGGTGTCTATTGCCTGTACCAGCAACCGGGAGAGTCAACCCAACCTGCCTTTGGGGCGGTCGGGGCCTCGATCCAGGTCGGGCATAGAAGTGCCCCTACTCAGGATGCGCAGGGGCCTGGTGACTGGAGCCAGCAGTGGCTTGATCCAACGCGGCCGCTGTTGCTAGGGCCCCAAGGTGGGCATCCTCTTCCGCTCGTGCCCGACGATGGCGTCGAGACAGACGAGTCGGGATGAGCGGCGCAGGCAGGTGGAGAGCCTGTTCTTCGACTTGAGAGGCCTGGCGGCGATGTCGCCGTGGCCTGACAGGAGCCCTTATCGCGGATCCCTGGAGCGAATCTCGGATAGGGTGGTCCCGGACATCTTCCACCTCATCTTCATAGGGGAAGGAGTTGTCGGAGCTCTACGGGGATAAACTCCCAAAGCGGTTGGACGTCGAGGTAGGCAGCGGTGCCTCCCTGCGCGGCCCTCGGGGGCGGCGCTGGTGGCGAGGTGCAGCTCCCTCGAGGTCTAGGCGAGCCATGTCCCTGGTGGGGATGACTCCCTCTTCCTCATATCTCCGCACCAAGTTATTGATCACCCTTCTCTGGATGACCTCCGAGGGGGAGAGAGGGCGTGGTTGCCCCGCAGCTGCGGCTGCTGGGACGGCTGTGGAACAGGCGGGACCGCGCGGAGTAGCCGCGTCGGTGTTTCCCCTACCCCTACGCCAGTGGGCGGGTGGCGATCAGGAACTGGATTGGGGGACTTGATTCCTGAAAGAAGGGAGAAAAACCCATTAACACTGACAGGAAAAGGAATCGACAACCAACCATTAGTGCCACGACGCCTTCCGTGGGGGGAACCCAGGCCATCGACGTCGTGAGACGGAGTGCCCGATTTCCCTTCCCCAGCCCCTGGCGGGTTCCGTGCCCCAGTGCTGAATGCTTGGCCGGGCAACATGCTGGTCTTCCGACACCTCCGAAAGCCATCGGTCTTCGTATTGAGGAGAAGAGATTCACATCGGGTTCACCATTTTTTTGTTTCGGTGCAGATGTGCGTCGGGTTTCTGTTCCGACGCTGTTCCGCCAGGGCGCGTTCGCGCGTGCACCCGTCGACCCGAGGGGATGGGCGCACGGCTTGTGGCCCCACAGTCCCGCTTTCCAAAGGCGGGCGGCATCCGTCCCTTGTTCAGGGGCGCCTGCTCCTTGATCGAAACCGGGATTATGGGATGTCGGCTCCTCCTTCCGTGGACGTCTCCTCGGAACTCGTCGCCTAATCCGGGTCTCCCTCATAGATTTAAGACATGCTCGTGAATCTCGTTCCCGGCGCCATGTCTCCATGGACACCGGTTAATTACGCTGCTTCCGCCCGTACGCTCCAAGGTGTCTGGTCGGGGCAGCAACCTGCGGTGAGGAGACCGGGTAGCTCTGGGTGTTGGGGGCGTGTCTTAACACTGCGACTCTGCATGTCTGCCTTCCGTCTCTAATAGGGCTTCTCGAAGGCGTGATGGCCTGAGGCATCCCGCGCTGGGTGCGGGGAACTGTGTTACCTGAGGTTTTCCTCAGCTTCCCATGTTTAACACGGGGTATGCCACGAGTTTAACGTCCAGCGGGGACGACATCGGACTGATCAACACGAGAAGTGGATCAGATGACAGAACCCCTTGCGGGGAACCTCCGACGCTGGGGCCAGCACATGGGCGGCTTCCCGAGTGAAGTGGAGTGGAATGAAATGGCATGACCCCACCGGGATGTGGCGGCCCGGGTAAGGATCAGGGTGGATGATGGAGTGAAGAGCTTGGACCCCGTAGAGGCTTCCTACGTACCGCGCGCTAGCGCGGATCAAAGTCAACGTAGTTCGGATATAAAGTTTAACGTCATGCTGGACGTTGACAAGCCGACTCACGAAGAGGTCGAGGCCGCCGGGCGGAGGATTGAACCGAACCACCCCGCACAGAGGGGGATGGAACGGCCGGGTGGATCACAGTTTCACGTCATGCTGGACGTTGGAAAGCTGACTCACCAGGAGGTCGAGGCTGCCTGGAGAAGGATTGAACCGAACCACCTCACACAGAGGGGGATGGAACGGCCGGGTGGATCACAGTTTCACATCATGCTGGACGTTGGCAAGCCGACTCACCAGGAGGTCGAGGCTGCCTGGAGAAGGATTGAACCGAACCACCTCGCACAGAGGGGGATGGAACGGCCGGGTGGATCACAGTTTCACGTCATGCTGGACGTTGGCAAGCCGACTCACGAAGAGATCGAGGCCGCCGGATGGAGGATTGAACCGAACCACCTCGCACAGAGGGGGATGGAACGGCCGGGTGGATCACAGTTTAACGTCATGCTGGACGTTGAAGAGAAAAATAGAAGAAGGCAGTGGGGAAGCGCAATGGAGATACACATATGCAGTCCCCCACAAGAGCGGATTCATAGGTGAATCGACGCAAGTGTGAACCCGGGAGGGGTCCACTGATGGACGAACCGACGTGAATACGACCAGGACGACCAGGTGGTGGGCTTGAACCTCGGAGAGGCTTCCTATGTACCCTGTTTAGGAGACAGGGATCAAAGTCCACGTAGTTCGTTCTGTTTGTAACACTTTACCCCCGTGGGCGAAGGCCACTCCAATCCCGACATCCCTGCAGAGACGAGCGGGTGGGGGCCACATCCAAATCGGGAGGGGGACCCTGCGTGCGAGGCACGAGATCGGGTGAAGAGGACGGTTTAACGTCTTGCCGGACGAAGTACAGTTTAACGTCGTGTGTTGAGGAAGAAGCGGACGGTTTAACGTCTTGCCGGACGAAGTACAGTTTAACGTCGTGTGTTGAGGACGAAGCGGACGGTTTAACGTCTTTCCGGACGAAGTACAGTTTAACGTCTTGTGTTGAGGACGCAGATGCTTGGAAGTTTAACGTCTTGTCGCACGGACGAGGTGCAGTTTAGCGTCATGCAGGACGAATGCTGGACAGTTTAACGTCTTGTAGCTCGGACGATGGAGGCTAGGCAGTTTAGCGTCGTGAAGCTTGGACGTATGCTGAACAGTTTAACGTCTTGTAGCTCGGACGAAGTGCAGTTTAACGTCGTGCGGGACGTAGAAGCCGCCGATAGGCCTGTGTCACTTCGCGCGAGCCTGGACGGCCGCACGGGAAGACAATGCACGGTGCGGGCACCCGGGATGAGGGTCATCGGGCGCCACGCAGGCGGGTACCCAAAGGGGGTCAAAGGGGGCGACCCTGGCGGTTTGCGCGCAAAAGAAGAGCTTTGCGCGCTATACCGCGGGTCGGCGCGCAAATGGGCGGGCTGGCGCACAATTGGGCCAGCGCTTTGCGCGCGGATGATTGAGATTGCGCGCACCGGGCTTCGGATAGCACGCGGGGGCAACGAATCATTCTTTACTGAACGACCACTTTGAGAAAAAGGGGGGGGTGCGCGCAATCGGGCCGGATTGCGCGCACCCCGGGGGCAATTGCGCGCAAGAGGCTTCTTTTGCGCGCGAATGCCTTTGGGTGAAGATTTATTCAAAGGAAAGGAGCTAAAGGGATTGCGCGCGAAGGAGAACCCCAAGGCTTTCTTGCGCGAAAGAAAGGCGGTTACCTGAAGATCGGCATTGCGCGCGGAAGGGGTTGGATTGCGCGCACGAGAGACCTTTCGACTTCCGGCAACCTTCAAAACGTCGGGGGTCGCCTTATATTTATAGGCAACCCCGGGTGCGGAATCCAGTTCGCGGGCACGGAATTCTCTTCGCGGGCGCGGAATAGGCCCCGGCGCGCAAGGGAGTCGCACGGGCCACGGGCACGCAAAATTGCGCGCCGGACCAGCGCATTGCGCGCATCCCGGGAGGTTTGCGCGCGGCACTACAACTTTGCGCGCGGGCCTCCAAAATTCCGCGCAAGGATTCCGGGCCCTCCGAAACGGGCTTCCGACTCCAAATATGACCTCGCTTCCCGCATCCGGAGCTTCGTTTGGGAACATCGAACTTTTCCGGCGTCTACAGAAAATATACAAACATTGATCCCCCTCTCAGTGTTCGTCACCCTTCATGTGATTCTAATTATTTCATAGTAAAACTCGATTGGTCATAAAATTACCATATTCCAATAATTATACATCAGAAAATTACACCCTAATGTGTTCATAAACATCACTGAATCCGTGATCTTTTTTTTTCATATCTTAAAAACAAAAATTCTATACAAATAATAAGAATAAAAATTTTAATACAAATCATTCAAAATTAAAAATACCATAAATATATTACTCTTTTAATATTTGATCATTTATTGGTGTTGTGTTTTTTTAAATTATTTAATTTTGGTTTACAATCTATCTTATAGTCGAACTACTGTTCCATCTAATATATAACTTTTTCTAAAATGATCCTCAGAACTACCCATGTTCCATCAATTGAGAGACCTTATTATATAGGTAGTTGGGAAAGTTAAATGGATGCTACAATGAACATGTTAATTCTAATGAATAAAACAATAATATTGATTTCAATTTAACAAATTATCTTTTCCATATATCCTTCCAAAAATTTAAGGTGACTTTATTACTAATATTCCACCATCGGACTAGTTTTACTGGTATGATATCCCTGTAATTTGATAAAATATCCATTAATCATATAAATTTCCTATAATTTTTATCCATCATTTGATTGGAATCATTCTAATGTACCATTATTTATTCACTTCTATTCAAAAGAAATCTTTATTAAATAATACTATATGTGTTGTGGTGGACCATCCTACTATGATTACTCACTTAATTATAATTATATATGACTTACAACTCAATCGTATTGAAATGATATACACTTCATATGTGGTGTGGATTCATGGACACCTCTATCAATTATATCTGATCGAGATATGATATTTACCTCCATGTATTTGAAGAGACTCCAAAATTCTATAAACACGGAGGTGAATTTTAATAGGAAATATTAATGCAAATCCAATGGAAGATCTGAGTGGTATATCTAGACATTGGGTGACCGTTTTATAGCATGCTTGATGGAATTTAGAGGAGGATGGGATCAACATATTCCTCTGGTGGAGTTTTGATAAAAAACATATTTCACTAAAGAGTACAAATGGCCCCATAGGAAGACATTTACCGGAAGATATGAGGAACAAATTCATGATGGGAATCTTTTGTTGAACACAAGATGTTGGGACTTGAAATTGTAGTGGAATTGGTAGAAAAGGTATATACCATTAAATAACACATTATGGATGGTCAATGTTAACAAAATAGTTTTTCTAACAATTGTTAATGAGATATAGAGTTTGAGGTTTGAGATAATATGTTCCTCTACATACCTCCATGGAAGTGAGTCATGATATTTGGGATAAAGGGTAAGTTATGTCCTAAGTACATTGGCCAATTGGAGATTCTTTCACACCAGAGCTATGACTAATCGATAAGAACTCCCACTGACCCCTTCTCATGCACATAATGTATTTCATGTATCCATATTGGGGAATCACATAAAAGATACCATAAATGAAATAAATTTTAAGGTATTACACTTGGATCACGATATATCTTATGAGGAGAATCCAGTAAAGATCTTGGACTGTATAAATAAATTTATATAGAATTATATAACACACCTAGAAAAAGTACTATGGTGAAACCATAAGTATAAAGTGGTTACATGAGAACCAAAGAATGGGATGAAGCAGAAGTACCCTCACATATTTTTACCTTATATTGTAAAAAATAAAGGGTGAAATTTTGTTAAGGGAGGAAGAATATAACAACCTATAATTTAATCAAATGAATTTCCAATCTAATAATTTTCCCATATTTGGTAATATAATATTATATAATTCATAAGAAGCACATGATAAATTCAAAAATATTTTACTATATTAATTTATATATTATATTTAGTGAATGAAAATAGAAATAATAATATATATTATTATAATTGAATAATAGAAAATAGTTGAATAATAAACTCAAAATTTGGATATGCTCAATCCCACAAAATAATAAGACTAACAAATAACACTATAGAAATGAAGAAGAATATTATTATTGAAATATATATTTTGTGTATGATAATATGTAAAATTGAGAAAAAATATATGTTTATAAATATTTATTGATATATGATGTACCTATGGAATGTAGGGAACCCTATATGACTGTTTCAAATGACTGTTGGAATAGTAATATGAATGTTGGAATAGTAATCTGGCCATTGGGAGTGGTATCCTAACCCTTAGACTAGTAACACCACCAATTTAAGTGTAAAATAATATTTAGGTATCTTTAAATATGAAAATATGACATACTTATATCCTAATACATGTAAATAAATGTTTTAAAATTGATAAAATAAGTTTTTATTGAACATGGAATAATAACCAATGGCCAAGTCTTTTATTTTTATCTTCAACATCATCCTCCAAATAATCCAATAAAACATGGAATAGTAACCAAGATATCATCTATATTATCTAATTTTATTTTTTTAATTGGATATATATCATCCAACATATTAACTTATCCTCTTATTATAAAATTGAAAACACTGTCCTTTATATGTTGGTTCACTGCCTCTGTGGATGATCATATTCCCTTTCCACCCACCACCTTCATGGTAGGTTTAAATTCACTAATAATTGTTTAAAATGACCAAATCAGGTATATTATATTTTTTTTCACATCATATAAATAATATATTTAAATAATATTAAATTAAACAAAACTAGTTATGATGGTTATTAAAATAAAAAAATAAACTAACCATTTAACATTCACATTTTTACTAAATGGATCATCCATATGTTAGAACCAAAAAATTATATTTGGGATAATTTAAATTTCTAGAAGTGCATGAATACTATTTAATTTCATTTCTATATTTTTTCCTCATTTCACAAGAACATCCGTAAGTATACATAAGTGATCTAACCATGGAACACAAAACAGACACTCTAATAAAAGAAAAATTAAAAATTATATCTGAGTGAAATGTTTATAAATAATAATAATTAAATTTTAATAAATATAATATATTTTTTAATATTATTTAATTAATTAATTAAAGAATTTAATTTTATTATCTATCATGTTAAATTTATGTTTAGAACAATTCTGAAACATATGGGATGCGATCTCTCTATACCACCATATTCTTTAGGTAATGAAATATATCTCTATCACTCTCTTTTTATATCTATTTAATGTTATGTTATGATACAAATATATGTATATATTTATTTCAAATATATTCCTTTCTTATTCTCCATTCCATTTATAAGTTAATACATTCCCTAAATTCATTTGGGAAATGCGTTTTTATAGTAAATATCCTTTGATTATGATGTGAGGCAAGATTAGGAATCTCATTTCATTCCATGGTTAATTATTATGTTTTTGATTAAATTTCTTTACTGGAAAATATATGGATATATAGGTTATCATGGGTGCATCCGGATATCACTACAATGAATTGGGTAATGCTTTTGTATGAGGAGACATTATGAATGGGACCATGGACTTAACCTAATCCATGATGGAATTATGCTCACCATGTGAGGTTGTATTAGTATTTATCCCTGAATTATTCTTATGTAATGTTATATATTTATTACAATTTCATATACATCCATAATCTTATTATTCCATGTTCATTATGTTATTCCTCAATATGATTATTCGTGATCCATGTATTTTATATTATGATGTTATGTATTTTGACTCAAATGTTATGTTTCAATACTACATTTATTCCCTTAACAGGATTTATAGATAAAACCTTAATTGTATATATTCCCCATGTTTTACTATACTATTTTTGGAGGTTAAAGGAATATTGAATATCACAATGGTGAATAAAATAATTATGTATGTCTTAGTTTCATTTAATGTTTTATGTAACATTTCTTTCAAAGACACTAGTACTCTTTCTCCTTTTATTGTGTTTAATGGTTATAAATGTTAAAACCCATAAAATAAAATGTTTAAATGTCTTGGTTCACAATAGTTGATTCTCTGACCTGTGGTACTAGAACAAGACATGGGTGTTATTTATCCATGATAATTCCAATAATATTTTTTTCTAACACGAAGCTAATGTAGGATGGTTGTGGTTTATAGAGGTTTGTTTGTGCACAATGAACCAATGAGGTTGTATGTTGTTTATGTATTTATTTTCAACTAAGGCATCCATGTTTATAATCATGGTGCATTTATGTTAAGGGATTGTACATGGTGTCCTAATGAGTTTATTATCACACACTACATGGGAGTCTTAATGAATGTGTAGACTTTATGATTTTGGAATCAGCTAAGGGAAAGAGCCCCATGATAGATTGAAGAGTAGGTTATGGTTTAAGGGGATTGAGGTGAAACTGATGTATACTCTAGGAGTATCTACACATATTTTTTTTCTTTTCATTTGTTTGAATTCAAATGTTGATTCACCACTTTTGGGTAACCCTATTTACTACTTTTTATTATGATATTTTATATCAATCTATTATTACATGAAATATAAATGTCATTGTTGCTATTTTTTCCTTCCTTTCTTATCTTCATTGATGCCTCCTTTGGTTATTTATTCTATTTTATGTCGTAATATAATATTTACAAATAACGAGTGTATAGTTTCTCTATGTGATTCTTAGGACCCC
The DNA here is from genome assembly GCA_963277665.1 of Viscum album. Classification (NCBI taxonomy): domain Eukaryota; kingdom Viridiplantae; phylum Streptophyta; class Magnoliopsida; order Santalales; family Viscaceae; genus Viscum; species Viscum album. The sequence goes on from OY728129.1 coordinate 1,586,249,632, forward strand.
AACACCTATTGGCATTGCCTTTCATATATGGAGTAGAACATGAGTTTATGTACCTCCTTGGCCCGGACAAGGTGATTTGGGTTAGGGTGTTACATTCCCGAAACAGTAAGGATTGACCAAGAACATGATTTTAAAGATATTTATTAGGTGATGATATCAGTTTCTATTTTAATCTAATCATTTTATAGTGTTTATATGATTTTCCCCTTTAGAAATGGAATGAAGAATTTATGGATATGATGTTTGAGGATGGACTTCATTTGGTGCTTGGACTTCTGGTTAGGGGCATCTGGTAGATGATATATATTGAGGTTCTTTGTAGGGACACAAAATTTAAGAAGGGGATAAAGGAGGTAATTCTTATATGTTTTCTCTTAGATTAGAGTTAAAAACTGAACATATTATAGAGTACTGCAGAAAAATCCTATTTTTGTAGTAGAAAGAGTGAGGATAAGGAGTAACAATTTGTTGGAAGATAACTATAGAATAGTGGGGTTGCTTATACTCCCTATATGGGAGGAGGTTCTTCTAGGTGTGAACTCTGTGGATGGAAAGGATCTTTTAGCACATATTCCATGAATCTACAAAGGAAATTTCACCATTTTGGTAATGTGGGTTATATATATAAATTTTTTTCTAAGGGTTCACATCTAGATTCAAGGACCCTGTGTCAGGGTACAGGATGGGTTCTTTAGTAGGAGGCCTAGGAACCGTAGGACCTGGTGACTCTGGTAAGTCATGAACTATAGGTGGAAGGTTATTCTCCATAGGTAGGAATGATGTATGTGATATATGAGGTTCCGACCATTAGTGGAGAGAGTCCTTATATAGTTTGAGGTATGGTATCGATTAACACTATTCTATCTAATACATTTTTTGATATATGATCTTACCAATCGTTTAAATTTTCTCAAGTTTCTTATAAACTAGGTTTACTAATTAAGTTATATTCTATGTATCTCTCTCTTGAAACATCCCTAAGGAAGAAATTATACTATCTCTAATGATATCCCAAATGTTCCATAGTTTTTCGTGTCTATAAATGACTATGGAACATTATGATCTTAGAAATGATAATTTTTATGTGGTATTTGGTTTGGAATAGTTGAAAACCTGTTGACATCATATCAAATGTTTCAGCATATATATATACATAAACACTCTTAAGGGATATAGGATCGTATTGAAGATGTATTTTAATCTTAGATCATATAGTATGGGTCACAACCCAATCTAGGTTAGATATATCACATTACAAGTAGAAATATTTTCTCCCATTGTAGAATCAGTAGTAACCCCCTCTATCATCCCTCTAGGGGTGAATCATTTTCGGGTTGTTTTCCTAGATGAATTAGTGGGGCTTCCTTATGAAATATGAACTAACCATGAGATTTTTATTATACCTATGGGTAAAAAAATATTAATTCCTAATTATCATGTGATGCTAAATGAGTTGAGAGAGTTGAAGGTGTGGTTAGTGGATTTTGAGGTAAAGGAATTTATCAGGCCAAGAGCATCTCTTTGGGATTATACCATGTTTTTTTCAAGATGAAAGATGGTATTCTATGGATTTTGTTGGGACACATGAAACTGAACTAGGTAATGGTGAATAATATGATCCCTATACCTAGGATTGATGATTCTTTTGATTAGTTACATGGATCCCATTTGTTTTCCAAGACTGGTTTTTCTTGAGGTAACCATCAGCTATGGGTCAGAGAGGAAGATATTCTTAAGAAAGCCATAAAATATATATATGGACCACATGAGTATATTTCCCTACCTTTAGGGTTGTAAAATTAGCCAGGTGTGTTTAAAGACCTTAGTAATAGGATCATCCATCCACATATTGAATCATTTATTATTGTATCCATGGATGATATTATGAGATATATTATGTGTTCAGATATGCATTCTAGGTACCGTGAGATTATATTGAGTAAACTTAAAATTCATCTAAATTATTCCAAATTATTGAAGTTCCACATCAGGATATAAAAAGGTGTGATTAAATGGGTATGTAGTTTCTGATATGGGTATTTTAGTGGACCCATATAAGGTAGAGGTTGTGACATATTTGGAACAACCCAAGAATGTGTTTTAGATTAGGGTTATCCTTTGGATTTTAGGGTATTGTTGACATTTAATCTATGAATTTTCATTTTATTTGGAGTAAATGATTGAGTTTACCAATAAAGGTTGATGTTTGGGTGGTCATATTACTGTGATTAAGTTTTTAAAGAGATTAAATTGAGATTAATGATAGATTTTGAATTAATTCTTATAGAGTCTAGGGCTTGATATGTTGTGTGAAATGATGTCTTAGGTGTTGGGTAAAGAGTTTTTTGATTAATATGTATTATTTTTTCACTTATGGGTCATTTAATCTATGAACTAATAAGTAATTCTATTGGATTAATAACTTTGAGTTTGTAGCTTCGGTCGATGCTCTAAAAAGGTAGCGACAATATATCTTTAGTGAGAGGTTTATCACCCAGATAATCTATATGAGATCATGATACATAATATCTTATATGAATATGAATTTGAAGTAGAGAAATTTGGTGAGGTATCTACAAACATTTTACTTTGATATTCCCTATTATATAGGAAGAGGTAATGTCATTATAGATTCTCTTTGTAGGAAATAACTAGTGATTTAGGGTCTTATATAACGATCTTGACAAGAAGAGTTGTGTATGATGATTTTGATGAATTAGTGATTAGTGGACGTATATAAGAATCATGGATTAATGAAATGTTCACCATTAGTTATAATTCCTTCCTTAGAATATGGGGTAAATACCAACCAAGAATCAAATCCAGAGTGAATACTATTGTGGGAGTTCTTATAGGGGATGATTCTATTCCATGATGGCCCTTATGTGACAGTGATGTGATTTAAATTTAGGGGAGGTTAGTAGTTCTAGATATCTTAAGGGAAGATCTAATGATGGAATATCTTATTTTAAAATGGTATGTGCATATATGTCAATGAATTTACGCCATGAAACATGATGTTATTTTTTGTGCCCAAGTATAAATAGAAACATCAATAGTTTTGTTTCATGATTCCCTACATATCAGGGGATAAATCTCAAGTACCAATGTATTTTTGGTTTTCATCATCCAGTTATGGAGAATATATATATTATGGATAGTTTTATTATGGAATTCATTAAGGGTATACACAGGACCTTTATGAGTCATGATGTTGTGGGTTTAATAGTTTGTTGACTGATAAAAGTGGAAAATTTATTACTAATTCAAAAGACAATTTCACTTATTTATTAGGGAGGTTATATGTGTGGGGATTTTCTAATTTCATATAGATTAGTTGAGTATCATATCATATAGTGATATTAACATCACATTTTTTTGGGATTATATAAGGATTTTAGTACCCAGTTATAACTGAGTAAAATATATCATCCACAGAATAATGGAAAATTAGATAGGATGATCTGTATTTTAAATGATATTCTATGTGAGTGTTTTTTGACTTTAATAAAGCTTGGTTTGATCACCTATACTTGTTTTAGTTTTTATAATACAAGAAATTATAGGATTCAAACCCTTTAAGTAAATTTATAGTCTTATCTTTCGGTCACCGCTATGTTTGAATGTGGTTGGTGAGGTAGTAGTTCTTGGCATAAGTTTGTTACATGTGACCACAATGATATTACAACTAATCTGGAAGTGATTAATCACATCTTGGAAGAGAAAATAATAATATGTCAATAGGAGGGAGTGTCCTTTAGATTTCCCTCTTGTAGAACCTTTTTTTTATTGAGAACTCGTCAAATGGAAAATAATTTTTTATGAAATCAAGGGAAACCATCCGAAATATTTTTTGAATTGTTCAAAATTACCTCATATATCAAGATACTAGCATAAAATTTGGATATTTTTACATGCTATTGACGTATGAAATATGGGTTTCATGCCTCTCAATTGTAGAGGTACATTTATTATCAAACTCATGTGACTGACTATGAGTATATTGAATTAGATCCTAATGCATTTTTTGTGGAGCACCCAATGGAAATCATAGACTACTGTTGGAACATTTTTGTAAGGAAAGACAGTGGAACTTGTAATATTACTATTTTATAATTGAAATATCCAAGAGGGAAATCTGGAGAACTAATCAAATGTATGAACTCAATGGTTAGAATTCATTCAGTAGGAACTCTAAAGACACTTTTTGAGGATGATATGTTCTTGAATAAGTATATTATAATGAAATAAAATTCTTAATTTAATCTATGCGTTACATTAATCCATTATTTATGTTTTTTTCAATAATTTCATTATTGATTGAAGGAACTAGTATATTTTGACTTGTTTTAGAGGGTTTAATGGCCATATTGTAGTCACATGATTATCCCATGGTTAGGGGGAACCATGTGGTTCTCCCTAGGAACCCGTGGAGATTGTTTGGATAAATATAGTGGGTTGTTCATCATTAGGGATAATTATATGACTTTCCTCAGAAAATATATGGATCAAAATAGAGGTGAAAAATATTAGTTATCATATGGTTTAATAAATCTTGTGGCCAAACCATGTCTCTAACCTATGAAGCTTCCCATATGAGGTATAAAGACTCTCATGGTTTTTAGTCAATTTAGAATATTGTGTAACAATACTAGGAATGAGGATTTAATTAAATAAAAAAATTTATTCTCAACCAGAAACCTCTTTGAAATCCATCATTCATACTCCTATTTTTGGGGCTCTAAAACCTAGGAACTTCAATGGTGATTCTTAGTCATCTATCTCCCTCTATACTCAAAATGTAGTGAATCTAGAGGATTGATTCATTTAGATTGATCAATTGGTATAAATTAATGTAATATCCATCAATTCTATGTTCAACACTTATTATTATCTATAATTTATAAAAGATTTAATAGAAATATTATCGATATATGAATTTACACTTATATATAATGAGGGATTAATTATTGACTAATAAATCAACAATGGAATATTGGAATTCATGGCCTCACCTTGATCAGTCTTAGATCATCCTTTGGTGACGTATCTATTTTGGTATGTTTATGTGAATTTTACTTCTTTGTGTAATCAATTTGTAAAATTACAATTCGAGAGATTATATTAAAAAAAATTTGGCCTTTTATAGAGAATTTTGGTGTCTGGATGTGATTAGTGAATCGCTCCTCATGGGATCTTATAATTTAGCAATAAAACACTAAAGGAAGGATGTATGTACCGTCATGGGCCTTTATAAAGTATTTTTCAGCATTATTGTCTTGTCTGAAAAATCCCAAAATGGAGACCCTTACTTGATATATTGTGATTTCATGCATGGGTATCCCATGAGACCTTTACATAACATGGATTGTGCATTTCCATGTTATGTCACATGTTATATATAGTTATTTCATATTGGTTGAATGTATTATTTCCATGTTGTTATTTGTTATGTGTACCATACCTATGTATTATTTTATACCCTATGGACTAATTTTTTTGATATACTATTACATTCTATGTTGTGCTTTGTATGAGGATTTATACAAAGATAGTGTAATATTTGTTCAACGTCTAGGTTGATAGATGTCCCAAATGGAATTAGCTAGCTTCTTAGAGAGGGATCATGGATTAAATGACTCATTGGTTGTTTCTCTGAATATATGATGTTTTTCTTCTCTACTTGGTTTGTGATTATACCATACATGGAACTCTATATAACATTATAAGAGGGTTCAAATTATTATGTGATCATCTAATGGATAATATCCTTACATATATGTATAGTTTTATTTATTCGGGTGTGCCGATCATGCGTATCATTAATGCTGAGTAACTAGCCTTGTGTCATGTTCATGACCTTACCTTAATGGTCGGCATAGAGTTACATAGAATCATATAATTCATAAAATGAATACTAATGAGATTATTCTAAAATGGAACAATAGTATGTATTATTGGGGTTTGTGTCAACGTTTTTAGATAATAATCAATTAATAATCAATGTGTTATATACTATTATGTGAATTTACCTTCCCATCATGACATAAACCTCTATATATTTGTGCCCTTGTGTTAAGGATACATTGGTGGTGTACTATAGGGTTTATACTCATAAACTACATAAGAATATTGATTCATGTGAATAACATATGAATAGGGACTCTAAGAAGGGTAAGGGTCCAGTTGTAGGATATTTAGGATCATGGAGTTAGGAGATGGAAGAGGAACCATAACATATTGTAGATAGATTCTACAACACCTTTTATTTATTTTTTTCTTTTTAAACTATAATAATTACAGATCAACTACATTGTGGGTATATTTGATTGTTATGGTATACCCTAACATGGAATATATTACAACATCATGTTTATGTTAGTTTTTGGGTTTGATGTTTAGTTGAATTTTTTATGTTTCTATTTTATAACGTATGGCTATGATTACCAATGGTATAGTCTCCCTACATCACTTTTAGACCCTTCCCACTATTCATAAACCTCTTTCATATGGGGTTCTTCACATGAGGTCATGTGCCACTTCATCTTGAACCATGTGAGTAAGGTCATAGTTTTATATACATTGTAAGAACAGAGAGTCACAACCATTGATATCCCAACATTCAGCATCTCATGACCCACAACATATAGAATATTAGAATTTATAATATAATGGGGTATATATTTAGTCATTCCACCCCATGGTATCCAAGGGACACAACCTCTAGGGTCAAATTTTTTAATAAATTTTCATAATATTAAAAACACAATACACAAATGCACACACACACATATATATGCATTATATAACAACCACTAGTCATTTTGTGCTAACCAATGTCAATTTCTATCAACAACACTAACTATAAGTTTATTCCATCAACTTTTCACTAACTCTTCCAATTTTTCATGTATATCCACCACTCCAACTTAACCTTTCTCTCAGAATCACGCCACTCATAATAGAGCACCCATATACCAACTTCTATCATGTTTTGTTGTGGTAAAAAAATAGAGAAATAGGTTTTGGTAACAATTTTTTTTCAAAAATAGGACTTCATATAGGTAAACCTAGTTCAATAATCTTTATGCCACAATCTTGCATGAATGTGGTTAACAAAAAAAACTGATAGTAAAGAAGCATGAACCATGTTTCTTTATATTGTTTTGGTCATTAGTTGGAACCTTGAATGTAGTTCACACTTACCAGCCACCCAACCATATATGAAGTCATACCCATTCATTATTCACGACCATACTCTTCTTGTATTTTTAATGGGATATAGGTTGTATTCTACCTTAATTATTAGTGTCATCATTTATAAAGGTATACTTTTTGAATCTTAGTTTTTATTTTTTTTATTCTATTGTTCATTATTTAAATACTGATTTTTTATTTAAATGTTAATTTTCATGATTTAAATAATATGATCACCATATGATTTAAATATTATTATTTTTTGATAATCTAAATGAAATTTTTTGATTTAATTTAGTAATTTTAGTTAATGTATGTGAAGTTAGTTTAAAAAAATTAAATAAATTTTGAAATTTAATTAATTAGTGGTGAATGACTAGGAGATAGACACACCAATACATGTTCCTAATTATTTTAATTCATTTTATTTATACTTTATAATAATTAATTTTAATTTTAATATTATTAGTTTGTGTATCATCCTAATCTTATATAATTTAAGGACCATCATGTCCATGATGAATTTTGTGCATCACCTAGTCCCCAATACCCCTCACATTCAAGTGAGTATAATTTTACATAATGAAGATATAGATAGAGTGGAGGCATGAACTTTATTAGTGTATTTAATGAACAACACGACGTATGATGTATAATGGTTGATGTTGTAAGTCAACTCAATGATACCATACAAATATTTACCCATAAGTTATGGTTTATTTATCATTACTTGAAAAATAAAACAATAGTTTCTAACTCATGATCATTAAACAACTATTAATTTTTTATTAATGTAAATTTAAGTTATAAGATACTAAATAACTATAAAAAACATGGTAAATGAAGTGATGGTGGATGATCATGAGATGATCGATTAATGTATGTTTGGAATTATTTATTGTAATTACTTTTATTTGTTATATATTTAATTTTTTTATTGTTGAACTTTATGGAATTTATCACTCGAAGAATTTAAGGACCTACTAGTTTATGGAATATTTTTATGCATAAAAAACCCCTAGAACCCATCACTTGAATGTGGATCATATTATAAAAAATAGAAGGTTCCAAAATAGGTGATAATATTTGATAATGTATTTGTACACAATAATGTAAATTAGTATCATGATTACTGAAATTTTAGGAAACAAAATAGTCTCAAGGAGTTACCCCCATAGGTATTGGTCGGTTTATCATTAAATGATAAACCAATTAATAGAGAAAATTTCAATATCAAGTCACATATATTTTTCCTGAATTTGTTATAAATTTTTAGGCATGGGATTATAAAGTGTATTTATATAAAATAATTTTTTAAGTGTATTCATATCACAATCTATATAGTTAAATAGATAATGAATTTATAACTATTATGGTTCCAACTATGATTTGTAACCAAAAATAGTTTTTATTCTCTGTGATTGTATGACACTATATTAAGTACGTAAAAGGATTTATAGGCACTTAAAATTGACGTATGATAATGTAATAAACTCAATCACTTATATTTTCACCACCTTTGAAATATTTCTTATCCATTTCCTAATGATGAGGATTTGGTGGAAGAGTCATTTTTTTCAAGAAAAATTGTGATCATGGTTTAATGGAATTTTATGTGGACATTTATAATATTAATTAATTATAACCCACTACTACATAACCCTTTTATGGGAGTTCTATTGATTCTTTTCATTCTTCAACAATATTATTATATTTCTTATCATTTAAATTTGATAATTATTAATTAATATCCATATATTATAAGGTTATTACTATCAAAAAATGCTAGTTGATATATATATCATAATATAGGGGAAAATGTAGGAAATAACCCTTTAGATAATAGAAATTTAATTATTGATTATTTATCCAATGAATATGTGTCTAATGATGTGAAAATAGATTAGCTTTGTGTGTGAGATGTGGTCAATTTTTCTCTAAAGGATTCTTTGTTGTATAGCCGAGAACCTTGGATTGTTAATCATTATAATTTATTTACATCATTGGTAGAGTAAATTTCTTGTTTTCAACATTTTCATTAGGTTATCATTACACCAATTATTGAAGTACCATGCACTATAGGTAACACATCTACATCCATTAATAACACATTACATGTTTGAAGAGTGTTTCAAAGTAGAAGTGAAATAAAAACTATGATTGAGAAATATAAAATTGAGAAACATCTTCATATATGGTTGATGAGTAAAAAATGGAAATTATATTTTTCACTGTGACAAATATTTTATAGAATATAAATTTCTCTCTTAGAGAATATTTGAACCAACCAATTTCATGTTAGAAGATATCTATGTGGAAAGGGCCATGGACTTGTGGATAATCAATTATATAACAAGATCATTCTTCAATATATGTATAATTTATATCAAGCAATATTTTTTAGATATTATGGACTAATTAGACAATTAATATGTCACTTTTCCATAAATGAATACATTGATTTTTAAAATATTGGATTTTCTATAGTGAAGATTTGATATATAAGTAAAAGGAAATTGTAAAATGTTTTGGTGAAAAGGATAAATCCTATAAGTTTTTTTTAAAATGACTATTGTAATTTTTTTTCACAATAATAATGTGATTTATCATATTAAAACCATAAATTTTTTATACAATGTTAGTCTTGTTGATTGATCAATGCTAAAGTTACATATAATATTCTAAGAATTCAGATAGTGTATTGAAATATTTAAATACTAAAATTAATTAATTTAAGTGGGTGGAGGATTTTATTTTTTAAATTATATAGGATCCCTTATTATTTCCTCCCCACATGATGTTAATTTTTATCTTATCCATATTTCATTCATTATTATTGAGAATTCGAATTTTGAATCATGGATTTTGTTCAATGAATTTATATGTACCCATGATATGAATAGAAAACTAGTGTTCCTTATTTGATTGTAATTGAGTAATTATTGTGGTTTTTAACACTAATATAACTCCATGGTGAGAACCTAATGCTTATCACATATATAACATTATAAAAATTTATAAGTAATGTCAATGATAAATTTAAATATGAATCAAATATAGAATGAGATAATAAAGTTAGGTCTATTGAATTATACTTGTATCTATTTGAATAATTTCCATTATCCTTTTATTTACAATGATATAAACTTATTTCAATATACGAGCTTGAAAAAAGGAAAATTTATTTGAGGAATAGTGGAATTTGATGGTCTATTTAGGATATGTATGATTAAATGAGGAAAATTTCAAAGTATAAGTGGTCATTGTAATATGATGATAGAAAGAGATATATCTATATAAAAACTAATATTTTAGAGTGTATCAATAATATTGTTAAGGGTGTTCATCAAATTTTGATCACTGGTTTAGTAAAAAATAATAATAATTATTTTCTGATGAATAAATTTGAATGATCCCTATAGGATCATTAATGGATATAATATTAGATTCACTTTGGTCAGAACTTTAGATGTGACATGGAAAAGAATTTATAGGGTGATTTATCTTTTTAGGATTGAATCATAAACCTATGGGGGGGGGAATATTTGAGGTAACAAAATTTCATGACCCATTCATAAGAAATGATGTAAGTTACTAGTGTAAAAACTATAAAAAAGATATTATTGATCTAGTAATTTTAAATCACCAATCTATCACTATAAACATGTCATTTTATAATTTTCATCGATTAACTTATCAAAACATCCCAATGTCGATCCAAATACCACATCACCATTATGTTTGAATGTTATTTTTCACCATGTTTTCATTTTTGGTATTTTCATTATTTCAATATACCTAGTGATGAACTGACACTTATCTTTAATATGACCAGGTTGTTTCCGCATGATATGTCTAAGTGTACTCATATTAAAAATTAGATAGACTGGATTTTTGAATAGGTAGTGGGACTATAATGCAGTATATTTAATGTGGAAGGTAATAGCATAAAAAGTTTCATAATATTGTTTGAAGGAATTAATTAACCCATCAATTATGACTGCTTCTTATGTATTGTGTCACTGTTTTTTAAAAATTTCATATATTGAATCTTTCTTAATATTTTATTAATAATTGTCACTAAGAATGTTTCTTTTATAATTATAATTAGAAAATACAATTATATCTGAATGTATACTCATTAAGAAATATTTTTTTAAAATTATATATAGATATAATAGACATTTCATGACTCACGATCTAGGAAACTCATGTTTATCATACTATGATACATGGTCATCTCGTGTAACCATTGAGTGTTTAGATTTAACACTACTTCCATCACATTTCACCCCTCCTATGATCTTCCCTCATCATTGAGATGTATGATAATAGATATATTCCCTAATTCCTAGTGTATATGTGAAATATTTGGTATTTTTTATTATTATTATGCTTTTTATATAGTATGACATTCATTGTTCTGAATTCATATTTTAAGCCTTGTTATTATATCGTAAGGGATTTCATATGGTATGTCCTTAGCTATGATATATTGATGTCAAAAATTATTTGTTAAATATATCATAATATTTCAATTAATTTTCTATAATAATAGTATTATGCTATGATTATCATGAAAATATAACATTAAGGGGAAACATTCAAATTATTTCCACATTTGATTCCATTATTATCATTGTTTATATGATCAAACATATGGGATAATAATACCAGACAAGTTTTATAAGTGTTTTAATTGAAGGATTTACCCAAATGATTAATAATGTAGGAGTAACATTCATATAGGATTCAAAAATATATTCACATCTCTATAAATGAGGCTGTGTCTTAAACTTAGATATCCCAAGCCTCTTACCGATTCTACAACTCTTTATCTTGTCTATATCGTTATTTGTCTCCATATCCATACAATATTATCTTATATAAAAAGTGACCCCCCCTCGAGAATTTTGCAATTCAGTGGGCTTATGGATACATCACAAATGAGAGGTTTGTTGGTTTCTTTTTTATTATCATTATCAAAAAAATATTTGAAGATAGTAGTTGAGGATTTTCGTTATAATGTATATAGTGTTTTTCATTTACAATTTATAAATAGAATGATGATGTTGCGATTTTAGGTTTCAAATATATAATGATTCAATGAAAAAGTGTTGTTTGATCCTTGGAAACCCATAAGTGATCTTAGAGCCATATCATACCTCATTATTTGTGAAATCATGTTTGAAAAAAAATAGTATATCATTTTATAATTTGTATGACCCATTATTAAAAAAAATATTAATTTTGGATTGTGGCTACTTATTCATGTGGGATATCATTGTTAGTGATATAAATTGTGTACCATTTTTCGTTATATGATATATGATATCATAATCGACATTCTGGATCACATTAAATTATATTAGATATCATAACTAGTGATCGGGAATAATCCTTTGGTTTTCACTATATCAAAGTGTATTATATTAGAGGTCATATCATATGAGGAAACAAGTTTAATCATATAGAAGTCAAAAAATAGGGCAACATATGACAATAGATACATAAATGTATATCATAAAATATGTCTACCCAATTATTGAAGGATATATCATGACTGATGAATATTTATTAGAAAATATGATAGATAATATAGTAAGTCAAAACATGTGATATAGAGTATATTACATAATATAATATACATGGAAAATTTAAATTTTCTTATTTTAAATTATTAATCGAATTGTACAATTTTTAATTTCATTATTAGTTATAGAAAAATGATTTTTTCTATAATTATTTACTTTATAAAGTTGTTTATAAATTAATTCATTAAAAGGAGTAATAATTAATAAATTAAAGGATTATGTGACATTTATTAAATAAATAATATTTATATTAAATACTATTTAAAATTATATAGAATTTTTTATGATTTAGATATAAAATTTATATGTGGAAATTATTAGAGTAATTTATAATGTGTTTTTAAATTAAAAAATTATTCTAGATATGAAGGATTTTATATTTTATAATTATGATTTCTTCAAAATTATTTAATTTGAATCTTTCCATTTAAAATGTATTACTTGAGAAAATTATATAAACCATGTTAAAAATGAGTTTTAATTATTGATATGATCAAATTTTACAAAATATTAAATGATTCATAATATGAATATTTATATAATTTTTTAATAGATCATATATGAAATTATTAATTTTTAGATATCAGATGTGTAACATCCCAAATATGGTTCACCACCTGTATGAAAAAATTAGGTTTTTATATACGTATATTATTATAAATAAACATGCTTCTTATGCATCAATATTACATCTTAGTATATAAATATTCATTTTATAATATAACAATCCATTCTAGAATCATTTCGGTATAGTTCCTTTAGAAATATGGAAACTAAATCAATCAGACCATATGTGAGCTACATAATCTCCCACTATGATCTTCATAACAAGAAACCTTCTTAAACATATCATACACAATTCTATTATTCATATCCCGGGTAAAGGTAACATAATAAAGGGTGATATCGGACTCTACATAAGGGTTAACAAGGGAGATGTTAATTTTACATGAGAAAATGTATATGAGAACATGATAATAACATTTGAAAAAGTCCCCCTTATGTTGACGAAATGTCACTAACTCAGAGATCTTCACCCAAACATGTGTCAACCTTGCACCAGCTTGCGACACCCGAATGATAACTCTATTATATTGTACACCCAATCATTAATTAGTATATGATACCTGATCATCGCTATTAGGATGAATTTTCATACGTGGCTCTAATCATCAATTGTGTCACCACTACTACACACCTGTTAAATGACAATATGCCGTACAAGCTACCGCTGATGCGGTAACCCCCTTCTTTCTCTCGATGGAAAAAATCTAGAACACCATGCTGAGAACATCTCCAAACATGCAAGATAATTGTGTCATCATCGTCATGTCACACGGGCCACCAAAAACACGGAAACCCCTTTCAGGGTCTCCCTTGCTGGCTATATCATGCTGGAACACCCTTTAAATATGTTGATTCATCCTCTTTATATACACACAGAGTCCATAATCACTAGTTAATGTAGTAAAAATCCATTTTTCTATCCATTAATAATGAGAATTAAATATCCATTAATGTTGGGAGAAAATACTCAATTAATAGTGATATAAATCTCCACATTAATAAGTTTTCTCTCTCATAAATAAATGTTATGTATCCAAAGAATATCCCCCTTCGTTGTATTAATGAATGGAACCATCCAATAAACGTAGATGGAAATAATATAGGTCGTTATCACACCAACCAACATCATCGGCAGAAAATATGATGACATATTTTTTCACTTCTAATAAAAAAATATCACCCCCCTGAAAAAAGAAAACCATGACCAAAAATCATTTCCACATTGGTATCTGCACCGTTTTACTGAACAAGACCAGAACCAGAAACATCTATGTCATCCATAATAATTATTACTACATAATCTGGGGCATCTACAAGAATAAACTCTATACCTGCTAAACATCCTAGGAGCGGACATGTGTATCACCTCTCTCAACCTACATTAATTTTCAAACCTTATTCTGATCTGCACACGCATCAACGATCCTCTTCGAAACATCTATAATCCTCACGAAAAAATACAAGCATGAACCAACACCTCTGATACCACTAGTTGGGGAAAATCTTTATTCCCGTCTGAAGATTTATTGCAAAAAATATCATGATAAACCCTTTGAAACATTGAAGCAATATAAGTAGAATAAAGAAATTAGCAGACATGGTTTTTTAACATAGAAAACCCCTCCCATGTAGATGATTAGAAAGACCATGTGGTAATTTATAAAATTATCCACTATGAATTAGAGAATATAATGAATCCTAGAAATTACTATACTTGAATTACAATGATGGCATAGAAAAACTATGTAAAAACTAAACCCCGATATGCCTCTTCCATCTCTATGACAAACATCCCACATATGCTGTGTATCAGAAGATCAATCTATGAAAAAATGTCACCATTTCGTTGAAGAAACGTCACTACCTCAGAGATCTTCATCAGAACATGCATCAGACTCGCACAAGCTTGCAACACCCGAGTGATCTCTCCATCATGATGTACTACTGATCTTCAACTGGGACCCGCCACCTGATCACCACTATTAGGAAGACTATTGATATGTGGCCTCGATCATCAATTGGATCACCACTTTTCCTAACCTGTTAAGCACTGACATGTCGTACACGCTACTGCTGATGTAGTAACCCCCTTCTATATCTCTATGAACTACATCTTGAACACCCTTCCAAGAACATCGCCACACATACAAGATAACTTTTTCGTCATCATCGTGTCACACAGGCCACCACAAACATGGAAACCCCTTCCCAGGTATCCCTTGTCAGCTACATCTTGTTGGAACACCCTTGAAATATGCTGTTGCATCCTCTGTATATAGTCACCAATTCCATGATCACTAATTAATTCAATTAACATCCATTATTCCATCCATTAATATTGGGAAATAAATATCCATTAATGTTGGGAGAAAATCCCCAATTTGTGGTGATATAAATCTCCTCATTAATAATTTTCCTTTCTCATCATTAAATGTGATGAATCCCAAAAATCTCCCCTTTCATCACATTAATGAATGGAACCATCCAACAAACATAGTTGGAATGAAAATTGGTTAGTTTCACACCAAACACCATTATCTGTAGAAAATATGAAAATGTCCTTTTGCACTTCTGATAAAAAAACATCAGCTCCCCCTATAAAAATAAAACCAAACACTGAAATATTCATCACATTTGTATCTGCTCCATCCTACTGAACAAGAACTGAACCAAAAACATATGGCTCCCACATAATAATGATTTCCACATAATCAAGAGCACCTAGAGGAATAAACTACCCCCTGCTTAACATCCCATGAGTGTACATGTGTATCACCTCTCTTAACCTACATTAATTTCCAACCCTTATTCTACTCTGCACACACATCAGTGATCCTCTTCTAAAATTGAATAATTCTCACGAACAATTTCAATCAGGAACCAACACCTATGATACCACTTGTTAGGGAGAATCCCAATTTCGGGCTGAAAATTATTTTTCAAAAATTTCATGAGAAACCTGTCAAAATATTGAAGCAATACAAGCAAAATAAATAAATCAGCACACATGGTATTTTCACATGGAAAAAAAATCCCATGCAGAGGCTTAAAAACACCATGGGGTAATTTCAAAAATTAACCACTATGAATCAGAGAATACGATGAATCCAAGCAATACCCATACTTGAATTATAATGATAGCATTGAAACCCTAAGTGAAAACCACACCCCAATATGCCACTTCCATCTCTCTGTTAAACATCCCACTAACACCATGTATCTAAAGATCAATATATGAAAAAATATCACCATTCTATTGAAAAAACGTACTACCTAGGAGATATTCACCCGAACATGTGTCTTCATCACACCATATTGCGTCTTTTTAATGATCTCTCTATCATTATGTATTGCTGATATTCAATTGACACATGCCACCTAATCACCGCTATCAGGAAGAATTTTGATATGTGGCCCCCATCATCAATTGCATCACCACTACTCCGCACCTGTTAAACACCGATGTACCGTACATGCAACCACTGATGCAGAAATCCCCTTATTGTTCTCGGTGGAATTAATCTTGAAAACCCTAACAAGAACATCAACCCATGTAAAAGATAATTATGTCATCATCATCCTGTCACACAAGTCACCACAAACACAAAAAAACCTTCCCGGGTCTCCCTTTCTGGTTACATCTTACTGGAACACCCTTGAAATATGTTGTTGCATCCTATTTGTATAGAAACCAAGTCCATAATCACCAATTAATGTAGTCAAAACCAATTATTCCATCCATTAATATTGACAATTAAATATTCAGTAATGTTGGGAGAAAATCCTCAATTAATGTTTATAAAAATCTCCTCATTAATAATTTCTTCTCTCAGCAATAAATGTGATGAATCCCAATAGGATCAAGGTAGAATCCATGGTGATCATCAGGCATTCACATGATCAGCGTATTTTCATGTTGAACCAACAACCGTCAGAGAGTGGTTGGAAAGTGGGAGGATGAATATGGAGGTCTGACAATACATGGAACTAGATAATATTGAATTTGTGAGTCGTGATTTGATTGGTTTCAGGTTCGCGATGTGCTAGATCAAATAAGATGAAGGATATTATCAAGAGGTGTGACCGGACTATCCTAGGTTGATTACTATGGAAATATCCCATCCAAAATTGAAAACGTTTCCATAACACCCTTTGGTATATAAGCCATTCAATGATTTCTTTTTATTCAAATTGACAAAGGTGTTGGTACCTATACCACATGCAACAATAATAAATACTCTTAACTAAGAGGAATAGAAAACTATGTATATTATAATGGTCCCATGAATATATCATCTTTATCCAAAACCCCCTTTTTAAGGATTCAACAAAAGATATATTTGTGAAGTGTAAGATGCACAATTATGGGTGAACAAAATTGTCCCCTCTTAGAATGAGATATATTTGGAATAAATAGAATATGGTTCTAAGTAAATAGAGTATAGTTCAATGTAAAAGGTAGAAGTAAAAGGTTGATCACCATTCCACATAATTGAATATTTTATGGGATATGATATTGAGCTTCCTAAGAGGATATTCCCAGTGTATGTATCCAATATAGTTATTATCTTTGACATGGAGAATGGATACCATGGATTGGGTGGAGTGGAACTTGTGGTAGGATCGGATGGATTGGATGGAGTGGAACATGTGGATGGATCCGATGTAAGGCACTAGGATGTCACTACATGTCCCATGAATATGGGAATCAAGCCCTACATAGTTCTAAAATATAAAACTATGTAGATCAAACTAATTCATATGAGACATAAGTTCATTAATAAATTGTGGCTGGCTCCGAGGGATTGGGTGGAGTGGAATTTGTGGTTGGATCTGAAGTAAGGCACTTGGATGTCACTACGTATCCCACGAATATGGGAATCAAGCCTGACATAGTTCTAAAATATAACACTATGAAGATCAAACTCATGCATATGAGACATAAGTTCATTGATAAAGTACTCTGTACAGAATTTCCTTATATAGATATATCTCATAAATAGTCGGGGAAAAGACAATGTTTTTGTGATTAAATCCTAGTTAAATATCCATGTTTTGGTAGATATGATTTTTATATCATAAATTATTCCCATCATTTGTATATAATACCAAAAAAATTTGATTTCCAAGATTTGAGTTCATTAATTTCAACATGTTACACTTTGAGTAATGTTCATGAATCCCCAATGACCTGATATTATTCATTGATGAACATTTTCAAGTAGTATTGAGATCATCAATTTTACAAGGAGACTTTGGACATGGTATCCTTCCCGAATGCTCCAATGTTTTCCTAATTCATAGGAATTATATAACATGGATTGTTTTTTGATAAGGCCATGTTATGGGCCCCATGATATTTGTATATTTGTATTTGTTTTTATGTAACTTTTTCCTAAGCTTCACATAGAGGAAGACATATCATACATGGGATTTCTCTTTTCCATGGTCACCTTACTACAGCTTTTAACCTAATTTTTTTTTGTGCCTCTTCAATTTCAAAAAATCTCAATATTACACGAATAACACAAAGTGCATGTCTAGTGAACGGAGACTTGACTATTTCCTAGGATTCCCTTTTCGGGTTTTCATCAAGGTGAGTATCATGTATCTTTCTATATTAATGTACTACAAGCAAGACCATAATTGTGAAATAGATTAGGTTCTTTGATCTTGGACCTTTGGTGTGTAAAAATTAGGGTCTTTGAGCATGGACCTTTGTGTGCTATAATTTAGGGTCTTTGAGATTGAACCATTGGTGTTCTGTAATTTAGGGTGCAGAAAGGACTCATGAGGATTGGGGTTCCTTTATTATAAGGAGTAGATACCTTTAGGTGGATGGTTAAATCCCTTATACATCAATAGATATGCCAAGAAAACATGATATTTAATCTTTTATGTGGTTAATAAGAGATTTATGGGAGGAAATATGGTTGAGGGAGAACTACTAGAGATTCTAGGTCTTCTTGGATAGTTGGGATGTGGGTGATATAAATAATAACCCAAAAGCCTGAGTATGTGGATATATGATGGAGAATACATTCCAGATATGTCCTGTAAAACATTAAGTTGTTCAATTCCACCTTGACGTGGCCAAGGATCATAGGGATTGAAGATCTATTATATCAAGGAGCATATTTTTTTCGTCAGTGGGCTAAAGCCCTTATGTGTTGATATAATGGGAAAGAAAATATAATGTTCAATTCTATCCTAGGGTCTTGAAAAAGTTGCAAAGACAATAATGTATAGATGTTGAACTTGGGATTGGAAATAAGGCTATATAGGATGAATTCTAGAACCATAGAAAAGCTTATATCCTAATGAGAAGTTCAAGATATACTCAATGTGGTTTCTAATCACGATGCATGGGCCCTCAAAAGGTATAGAATGTAGTGTGAAATTCCAACCCAGAGAAACGGTAAAAAACACAGAGGCATAACATCAAGGATGTCACATCCACTTGAATAGTATATTTATGGGAATTTTATATCATGGCACATGAATATCTGAGTTATCTAGAGAGAAATAAAACTAACGGGTATAAGACAATAAAGACTCTACTACTGCACAAGGTTAGGAAAATAACTCCAATGTTTAAGGGGAACCTTACTGGGATCTAATGGTATATTCGGTAGAGCAAGTCCCTGTTAATAGTAATTTATAGGGAGGTTGTGTCAGCTCACACTGTAATGCCCAGACCCCAGTTAACCAGAGTCGGTTCATTATTACATAACATTGGAATGACACAAAAGATCAAGTCTCGAAAGACCGATTAGTTACTAGCCTTGGAATTATAGATACATTCATAAAGTTTACATTTACATCATAAAGTGAAAACTACAACAACATCTTGTCTACGCAATCATATCCCCTTATACCATCCCTATAGGTAATTCATAAAATAATTCTTCACATCCTGGGAAAAAAGTAAAACATATAAAGGGGTGAGCTTAAATGCCCAGTAAGGATAACAATATAGAGTAAACTTTCATAAATAAACATAAGCATTTAAGGCAATGTATAACTAAAACAAGAGACTTTTAAACATAAAATTCATCATAATATGGAAGAAATAAAATTAAATAATGCCATTTACTTAATCACATGTATATTCTACTAGTCGAATAATCACATGCAATATCAATAACCACTTTCATAATGATGGAATTCATAATGCCAGACTATCATAACCGCATAGTCAAGGCCTTGTTCCAAGACTACAAATAAGATTTTGTCAAGTCCTTTTTCCAAGACACTAGTTGGTCTCATGATACCTACCGATACATCGAGGAGCTATAGCGGGCTCCACCCGTCACTTATTAAGTCCAATGCATTCCTCATATGAATAGGTTCAAACATAACATAAACATTCATATTAAAACTAGCATAATAGATGTCAATACATTCCTTATAAACCATGATTGGAATAAAAATAACAAATCCATAGTAAAAAATATCACAAAAAATTCAATACAATATGGAATTTTTGTATTATAATATGTCAACTTCAAATAAGCTTAAAATCAATCAAAGGATTTTGACATAGATGAAATCAAAAGTAATTGAGAGAAATATATCTTTTTTGAAATCATTTAAAAGTCACATAATTATAAAGTAAAACATTTACTTTGAAAATATTCTTATAAGTTTGTAAGGAAAGCTTCAATGATTTTATAATGGCAAATATAGCCGCACCCATCGTATAAGTTAAAAAAATACTTTCTTACCTTAATTCTGTCGAAAAGGTTAAAAATGACCTTGTTTGGAAAACGACAAAAAGATTCATTTATAAAATTCTTTTAAAAAGTCAAAAAGGTTATAAAAGACGTTAACCCATAGTCTGTAAAATAGTAATAATTATTTGAAATACATTTTTTAGAAACATGGATGTGGATGATAAATAGGTCCCAGTACATAATTACATATATACAACCTCGGATAATGAAGATATTGTGAAATAAACCTTTACCTTGTACTTTTCCTTGGTTGAGAGAAGTTTAAAATCCTGTATAATGGTGAAATAATTCTTATTAAATTATACAAGAATCATATACATTAATATGATATCATATATGATCTTTTAATATTGCTTTGTAATTAATATCTTAGTATTATTTCCGTTTTGGGTGCTAACTTACTCGTTTTATTTAATATGTTTTGTTACATAAGCCGTGTTTTTTATGGATAGGCTGTATATTATTCATATAAAGAATGATATAAAGTCCTTACAAATTATTTTTAATCATCAAATGACAATTAGACTTGAATGGATACGATGAGGAATTAATCTCATCACGTTCATGGAGACTGTTGTCCGTACGTACGCACGAGCGACAATATCATTCTTTTGATATTAAAATAATATATACATGGATGGTATATCATAAATAAATAATCATTATAATGTTATATTTATTATTTACATCAATTACACATCATTATCATACCCATCCAAATAATAATGTTTTGAATAACAATTACACCATGACGTGGAGACGGTAAGCCTTACGTACGCACGTATGGTGACATGTTATTAAAAGGATGGATAGAATGCTGAATATGGTTGTACCATATTTATAAAAACATTAAAATATATATATAAGATACTGGAGTTATTATTTTATAATGGTAATAACAAATAAAGAAGAAGTTGAAGAAGAAAGGAACTTGAAAGATGGTGGTGAAAACATTACATCTCCTTAGGGTTCCTCCTTTTGATTTGATCAAAATGGATCCATAGGTTGGTTTTCGGATCAAACTAAGGCCTCTAGGTTGAATTGAGGGAAGTTTAGAGAATATTTGGGCAGGGGTTGGGTGAGGAAAAAGTCTTTGAAGGTGTAAATTAGAGAGAAGGGGGAGTTCCCTTTTATAAGAGGGGTGAGGGGCACCTTTGGAAAAGCTAGAAATATTATTTTATAATAAATTCATATTCAGTTTATAATGGCTCCAAAGTGGATTATTTAATGGTTAAGGTGGGGATATATCTAAATCCTTTCAACCAATACATTTTAGACTGGTTTGGTTCACTAAATTAACCTTATCATTTATATTTAACTCCTAGTTAAATTGTTTGACATTTACCATGTCTCTTTGTATTTTTATATTCTATAGTTAATAAACATACTATATTACTCCAAGAGACCCCAAGTGGTCCATTCATGATACACCTATAATTATATAAGTCCTTTGACCGAATTTAGGATTTTTAGGAATAGAATATCAAATATTTATAAAATATTTGTTTTGAAAACTCTTTTATGTCAATTTTGACACTATTGGGTATTTTGTTTTTGATAATTTTATAAAAACATTATTACTTATTCCAAAATTTATATAACCAATCAAAATATGTCATATTAACGTATAAAGTAAGTGGAATTCATAAAAAGTCTCAAATTACATTTATTTTGATATTTATAATATCAATTATTTTAAAATTTCATTAATTAGGTAATTACTGCATCACCAATTTGTCATAAATAAATTAAATAATTTAATGTATAAAAATTAAAAATAAAATACCATTATGTAGGAAATATTTATATCTTTGTAATGAATATTTATAATCGAATTTATCTTATGTATAATACTATATTAAAAATGTTTTAGTTATTCAACTTGGATCTTATCTCTTTTAACTCCTCTTTGAATTAAATAATAATAGATGTCCTAATCTAATCCAAGTGGACCTAAATGATAATATATTATTCATAAGGTTGTTTTTGGTCGAGATACTATTGTCCAAAAGAATTAGGACGTGTGTTAAGGTAATATTAATATCATATTTATCCTGAATTAACCAATTTACTTTTAACCGTGGTAAATAAAAGTAAAAAGTTACTATTCTCCAAAAAATATTTTTATCTTATTGAACCACATTTTACTCCTTGATATTAACTGTGTATCTCGGATTTTTTAAATTCCTCTCATAGAAGCGGTAAAATTAAGTTTTATGTGAATTTCCAAATTCTTCTTGGAGGTGGGTAAAAGACAGTGAAAAGTTCAATAAAATTTTTATATATCTTAAATTATTATAAACTAACTCTAATGAACTACATTGAAATTATATAGGTATTATGTATCTATTTTTATATTAATAAAATTTAAATAAAATAAATAATTATTTAAATAAAAATTCGGTTTTAAACTATAACTTAGTGTTTTTCACTATTCATCAAAAATTGAATGTTTTCAGAAAAATACCAAAAATTCACCCTAAGCTAATTTCGATATTACAAATGCAAAAATGAAGTCCATTTTGAAAGATAATATTTATAAAATTTAAAAACGTGGTTATTACTATTCATAACGGCTAGTTTGATTGGTTGTGGTGTGTGTTAGAACTCGAAGTTGCGTACAACACGCGTTACTGTATTATTCAAAGGGAAGTATACCGTGGAAGTTTGGGGTGTTACATTCTCCCCTCCTTAAAATAATTTCACCCTCAAAATTTCTAGAATACTACCGCATGAAAATACTCGAGTGGTTCTTCATCACAAGTTCCACGGGTTCCCATGTTGCCTCTTCCATCTTATGGTTTCTCCATAGAACTTTTACCAGACGAGTCATCCAGTTTCTCAGTACTTGTTCTCCTGTATCAAGAATCCTAACGGGCTCTTCGCAATAAGATATATCAGGTTCCAGTTCTAATTCCTTGTACGTGAGTACATGCGTTGGGTCAGGAATGTATTTTCTCAACAGTGATACATGGAACAAATCGTGAACTTTGGAGAGACTTGGCGGCATTGCAAAACGGTAAGCTACAACCCCAATTCTTTCTATAATTTCGAATGGTCCGATGTACCTGAGACTCAATTTTCCTGTCTTAATGAAATGTATAAATCCCTTTCATTGAGATACCTTCATGAAAACATGATCTCCTACCTGAAATTCCAAATCCTACCATCGGTTATCGGCATAGCTCTTCTACCTACTTTTTGCTGCTTTGATGTGGATTTGGATTACCTTTACCACTTCCATCCTTTCCTCCACCAGTTCTGGGCCTACAAGTTTTCTTTCACCAACATCATCCCAATAGGATGTTGTGTGACATCTCTTTCCGTATAACTCTTCATATGGTGCCATCTGAATACTCGAATGGAAGCTATTATTATAGGAAAATTCTACTAGAGGAAAATATTGATCACACATACCCTGAAAGTCAAGTGAGCAAGATCTCAACATGTTTTCTAAGGTTTGAATTGTCCATTCTGATTGTCCATCTGTTTGAGGGTGGTAGGCAGTGCTCAAACGATGTTCAGTATCCAAGGCCTTCTGAAGAATCTCCCAGAATATTGAAGTAAAATAGGGATCATGATAAAAAACAATCGATATGGGTACTCCATGAATTCTCACAATTTCATTAATAAATAGCTTTTCTAGACTTTCAAGTGGTAAATCTTCCCATATAGAAAGAAAATGTGCTGACTTGGTAAGATGATAAAAAATGCCCCATATTGCATCATTCCTTATAGGAGTCTTCGGTAGTCTCATGGAAAAGTCTGTTGTGATATTATCCCACTTCCACTCAGGTATGGGAAGAGGTTGCATGACTCCTCTAGGCTGTTACCTTCCAGCTTTCACTTGTTGACAAAATATACATCTTGACACAAAATCAGCAATATCCTTCTTCATGTTGTCCCACCAAAAATGTTCCTTTAAATCTCGAGACATTTTGGTGCTCCCAAGGTGTATAGATAAATTGGAACCATGAGCATCGTCCAACAATTCCCTTTTTAGATCGGGTATATTGGGAACACAAAGTCTCTTCCCAAATTTCAAAATTCCATCTTCATACACAAAGTAACTGAATCCCCCATCATTCACAGATTTAATCTTCTTTTTAAACTCTTCATCATCAGTCTGAGAACTCTTTATCATTTCTAGTAAATATGGTTTTGAAACACTACTGGAAAAAACACCTATACCCACGGTTCAAAACCGTGGGTATAGCCCCCAAAAACCATGGGTATAGGCTATACCCACAGTTTTGGGAACCATGGGGATGAGTGGCATCAGTATAGGGGTGTTCACCTGTACCCACAGTTTGACAAAGCGTGGGTATTTTTTTCAACCATGTCAAGGCCTCATCTACGTTGTCAATGTGTTATACTTATGGTTTTTAAACCGTGGTAAAAATATATAAATCCTGCAGCCCGCGGGGGTTGAACCCGCAACGTCCCGCACCCTAGCCGCTAATTTCATCAGCACTTAACCACTCCAGCTACTCCATTTATATTATTATATATCTATATTTTTAAATATATATTAATTTAGGACCGTATTATGAAAAACGAAGCCAATGGGTTTCGATCCCGCATCTGTCGCATATGTTTCTAGCGAGTCACCATCATAGAAAGAAATATTATGTAAATTACAATCTACATTTATATTAATATATTAATATTATTCATGGTTTTAGAAAAATATAAACCGCCAAGATTCTATCCCGCGGCTATGCAGTACACAAACA
The DNA here is from genome assembly GCA_963277665.1 of Viscum album. NCBI lineage: Eukaryota > Viridiplantae > Streptophyta > Magnoliopsida > Santalales > Viscaceae > Viscum > Viscum album. Next base: position 1,586,275,462 of record OY728129.1, read on the forward strand.
GACGGCTCACCAACTCATCTACAAATTTTTTTTGATCTTTTATTTGTATAAATCTATATATATTAATGATACTCGGGTTCCCACCAATGTTTTTTTCATTGTCCAGTGTAATTTTCGTTCCCACCTTATGGAGGGAAAGCTCTACCCCTGGTTCTCTAAAACTGTGGGTATAGGTCTTCCAAAAAAAACCAAAATACCCACGATTTTGAAGAACCGTGGGTATAGGTCTACCAAAAAAACACTATACCCATGGTTTGGCCAAAACCGTGGGTATAAATCTTCAAAAAAATCACTTATACCCATGGTTTTGCTGAACTGTGGGTATTGGTCTTCAAAAATAATCTATACACACAGTTTTGTCGAAAACTGTGTGTATAGGTGACCTATACCCACAGTTTTCGAAAACAGTCGGGAAAGGTCCCCATATTATCCCTATACCCATGGTTTTCGAAATCCGTGGGTATATGGGTACACTATACCCACGGTATCTCATAAAACCGTGGGTATAGGCACGTTTTCCAGTAGTGAAACCATTTGAAAAAGCATTGATGTTTCACCTTCCATGGTGATTCCCATATCCATCATTACTAGGTCCATGTATATAGGATCCTTTTCAACTCTCATCTTGGTCAAAACATCATGTTCTCTTCTACTTAAAGCATCTACCACCTTATTTTCCTTCCTCAGGTTGTAGTGTATCGTGCAATCATAATACTTGAGTAATTCAAGCCATCGCCTTTGCCTCATGTTGAGTTCTTTCTGTGAGAAAATGTACTTCAAACTGTTGTGATCAGTATAAATCTCACATTTCTCATAATAGAGATAGTGTCTCCAAATCTTCAAAGAAAATATTATAGATGCTAACTCAAGATCATGAGTAGGATAGTTCTGCTCATGAATTTACAACTGTCGTGATCATAGGTAATAACTTTATCATTCTTCATAAGGACAAAACCAATTCCTTTTTTCGATTCATCACCATAAATAATGAACCCATCATTCCCTGATGGTAGAGTAAATATAGGATCATTGACTAATATTCTCTTCAGTTATTTAAAACATTATTCATTCTCTTTTTTTCAAAAAAATTTAACCCCTTTACGTGTGAGATTTGTTAATGGGTTAGCCAATCGTGCCAAATTCTGGACAAAACATTGATAATATCCTGCTAAACCAATAAAACTGCGTACCTCATTTATACTCATTGGTTCTGGCCATTCTTGGATTCCTCTTGAATTAGAAGTATCAACAGAGATTCCATCCTTAGAGAAAATATGGCCAATAAAAGAGATCTCCTGATGCCAGAATTCACACTCGCTAAACTTCCCATATAATCTATGTCTTCTAAGAGTATTCAGGATAATGTGAAAGTGATTTGTATGGTCTTAGTAGATTTTAGAATATATCAATATATCATCAATAAATTCCACTACAAAATCTTTGAGATATTACTTGAAAACTCTGTTCATTAGATCCATGAAAACAGAGGGTGCATTAGTCAGCCCAAAAGGCATTACTGTAAACTCGTAATTCCCGTACATGGTTTGAAATGCTATCTTCATAATGTATTCCTTCTTCACACACAACTTATGGTATCTTGATTGAATTTCAATCTTTGAAAAGTATTGAGCTCCAAGCAGTTGGTCAAATAAATCATCAATGTGAGGTAGGGGATACTTGATATTTATTGTTATAGAATTGATTTCCTGGTAGTCGAAACATAACCTCATAGATCCATCTTTCTTCTTAACAAAAAGGACATGGGATCCCCATGGAGAAACAGTAGGGAGAATAAACCCCTTATTACGCAATTCATCTAGTTGTTTCTTTAGTTCAACTAATTCCACAGTTTGCAATTCTATAAGGGGTCTTTGATATGGGCCTTGATTTAGGAATTAAATCAATGGAAAACTCAATTTCTTGTTCTAGAGGATGTCCAGGTAAATATTCTGGAAACACATCAACATATTCTCTCACAATAGGTACATACTCTATTTGAACATTCCTTTCCTTACCCACAGTTTTTTCATTATCTTCCTCCACAATAATTGAATTTAGTTGAGCTAATGGGGGTGGATCTAGGTAAGAATCATGTGGTGACGATTCTTCTCTAAAAATAAGGTGTTCTTTATCATCATCATCAAAAATTTCCACCTTTTTCTTCTTAGAATAAATCTTCACATCATGGTCCAAAAGCTAATCCATACTGAGGATTATTCAAACTCAATCATAGGTCTGATGATGAGATCAGCAGATAAAGAACATTTATGTGCTCTAATGGGGACTGATTCACAAAACTTCGTTGCAATGATAATTCCCTTAAAAGTTTTAACTGACAACTCCCTTGTTAAATCAAATTTGAAATATCTAATTTTCTTAGAAAACTGGGAAGATATGAAACAATGTGATGATCCAAAATCAAATAATGCATTTTATAAACTTGAGGAAACCATTAAATTACTTGCCACCACGTCTTTTGGATCTTCTGCATCAGTAGTAGTGATAAAATAAGCTTATCCTTGATCGCTTGGCCTTTTCTGAGGTAAGTTCCCTTGATGCTTAGGACATTAATTTTTATAATGTCCCATATCCCTGTAGTTGTAGCATTGAACATCTATAGCTTCTTTCTTCCCCTTACAATCAAGATCTTGTTGGGTTTTTCATCACACTTGTAACATACTTTCATTCCTTTCAAGAAAGTACAAGGGTGTTTCATCCCACATTTACTGCAGGATGGATAATCAACTTTTACCTTCTTCCCTTTATTTCCATTTCCAGAGTGATCATAAGATATCTTCTTCTCTTGCTTTGCTTTAATGTCATAAGACTTAGAGAATTCTTTTTCTGTCTTGATAGCACATGAGATAATATCTTCTTATGACGAGAAGGATTGTGACACTAATGCTCGACGAAGAAATGGGTTTAACCCATCAAATAAATGATCAATATTACTTGTTGGGTTACATACATAATCTCCAGTATACCTCGCTAACCTTGTAATGTAAGCCTCATACTTTGCAACATTCTCATCCTCCTTTTGTCTCAGACTCATAAATTGCATTTCCATATCTGGTCAACGGTCAGGAGGAAATTATTTTTCGAAGAAAATATCTTTGAACTCTCTCCATTCCATATTTTATACTTAATCATCTTCCTTTGTGTTTTGAATCAATGACCACTATTGATTAGCATCTCCAGTGAGGTGGTAAAATTCCATCATAACTTTTTCCCTTTCAGTACTCCCCAAGGTGTGGAATATTTTTTCTAAAGAACTTATCCATTGCTCACCTACCAATGGATTTTTACTTCCATTGAATGTTGGTGGTTGTTGCCTCAGGAAGAAATATAACATTGATCCTATATGTTGTGGATCATGGTGCTCTATACAGGTAAGGTTGTTATTCATAACCTGAGTGAGTTGTCCCAGTATGGTGATTAGCTGATCAGCACCAGTTGCATCACCAACTCCACTATAATTATCTTGACACTACTGGAATAATGGCCTATACCCATGGTTTTGGGATCCATGGGATGGAACGTCATCGGTATAGGTCCCCAGCCTATACCCACGGTTTTCCAAAACCGTGGGTATAGGTGTCCTGTCATCGTGTCACCGAAACTTACCCAATTTCCACGGTGTCAACGGCTTTTACCCACGGTTTCAAAACCGTGGGTATAAGTCCTAAAATAATGCAGGCTCCGAGTTTCGATCCCATAACCTCTATGCTACCAACGCCGCGTATAACCACTACCCTAACTTCACCTATATGTATATGTATATATATATATATATATATATATATATAAATATAGTTATAACAACCATGGGTATAGAGGGAAGAACCATGGGTATAGGGTTCCCGCCAAAGAAAATTCCCTTACTGCGGAAAAAAAAATTTACCCGCGCACACAAAAGTGACCTATACCCACGGTTTTTCATAACCGTGGGTATAGGTATTTTAGCCCAGACCTATCCCCACGGTTTTGGGGAAAACTATGGGGATAGGTACCCCTATACCCACGGTTTCCCAAAACCGTGGGTATATGTGACTTTTCTGGACCTATCCCCACGATTTTCCAAAACTGTGGGGATAGACCCCCCTATACCCACGGTTTTCCAAAACCATGGGTATAGGTCTTCAAAATTCACCTATACCCACAGTTTTGGAAAACCGTTGGAATAGGGGGGGGGGGGTCTATCCCCATAGTTTTGGAGAAAACCGTGGGGATAGGTCCATTTTCCAGTAGTGTGAGTAGGAGGGAAATCCTTACATGGAGTGTGTGCATTGATAAAGTTTCCATTTATTCCACTATGAGCCATTTCTAAATAATAGAATACGGTAGATTAGTTTATGAATCGAAATACATAAATCCAAACTTCTAAAACACTTAACATAAATCGAACAGTTTATGGAAATAATTCATAATCATAAAAATGTTTCATTTGAGGAATTATATACTCATAAACCCTTCAAAATTGTTTTAATAGAAAATGAGAAATATCCTAATCATATCCCCTAGGAGTGTCATAACCAAGAGTGTAGCAAGGCCCGTTGTCGTGCACTAGTTCTGGTTCGAGTCTAGCTCAAAACGGTGTTTTCGGGTTTTAACCCTAGGTACATCTGTGCTAGAGCCGCCTCTACTTGCTCGTATCCATAACGGGATGTATTTCTCGGAAAACTCAAAAAATATCTACAATACCGAAATCATAGGAATTTCCTATATACTAATCCTCAAAGTCCATCTTAGGTCTATGTTCTCTAATCAGAGTTTATCTAAATCTACCTTCCAAGGTTTTTACTAAACTTCCTCTAATACCAACTGTAACACCCTGACCCCAGTTACCCAGAGTCAGTGCATTATTAAATAACATTTTCATGATTAAAAATGATCATGTATCGAAAGACCGATTAGTTAGTAGCCTTGGAATCACTAGATACATTAATAAAGTATACATTTACATCATAAAGTGAAAACTACAACAACATCTTGTCTCCAAACTCATATCCCCTTATACTATCCCTGTAGGTCATTCATAAAATACTTCTTCACATCCTGGGAAAAAAATAAAACACAGAAAGGGGTGATCTCAAATGCCCAGTAAGGATAACAATATAGTGGAAACTTTCATAAATAAGCATAAACTTTTTATGACAATTTATAACTAAAACAAAAGCCTTTTAAACTTAAACTTCATCATGATATGGCAGAAATAAAATGAATTAATTCCATTTACTTAATCACATGGATATTCTTCTAGTCCAATAATCACATGCAATATCAATAACCACTTTTATAATGATGGAATGCATAATGCCGGACTATCATAACCACATAGTCAAGCCCTTGTGCCAAAACTACAAATAAGATTTTGTCAAAGCCTTATTCTAAGACACTAGTTTGTCTAATGAGACATACCGATGCATCAAGGAGCTATAGCGTGCTCCACTCATCACTAATTAAGTCTAATGCATTCCTCATATGAATAGGTTTAAACATAACATAAACATTCATATTAAAACTAGAATACGAAATGACAATACATTCTCTATAAACCATGAATGGTATAAAAATAACACATCCATATTCAAAAATATCACAAAACGTTCAATACAATATGGAATTTTTTTATCATAATAAGTCAACTTCAAATAAGCTTAAAATCCATCAATGGATGTTGACATAGATGAAAATAAAACTAATTGAGAGAAATATCTATTTTTTAAAATCATTTAAAAGTCACATAATTATAAATTAAAACATTTACATTGAAAATATTCTTATAAGATTATAAGGGAAGATTCAACAATTTTATAATGGCGGAAAATAGATGCACCCCCCATATAATTTAAAAAAATACATTCTTACACTAATTCTATCAAAAAGGTTAAAAATGACCTGGTTTGAAAAAAGACAGAAAGATTACATTATAAACTTCTTATAAAAATTCCAAAAGGGTATAAATGACTTTAACCCATAGTCTGTAAAATACTAAGAATGATTTGAAATACAATCTTAAGAAACATTGATGTGGATGATAAAGAGGTCCTAGTAGATAATTACGTATAAACAACCTGGGCTAATGAAGAGATTGTGAAATAAACCCTTACATTGTAATTTTTCTTGGTTGAGGGTAGGTTAACCTCCTGTATAATGGTGAAATAATTTTTATTAAATTATACAAGAATTTTATACATTAATATGATATCATATATGATCTTTTAACATTTCTTTGTAAATAATATCTTAGTGTTATTGTCGTTTTGGGTGTTAACTTACTCATTTTCTTTTATATGTTCTGTTACGTAAGTCATGTTTGTTATATATAGGTTGTATCTTATTTATATAAAAAATGATATCAAGTCCTTATAAATTATTTTTAATCATAAAATGGCAATTAGACTTGAATGGATACGATGAGGAATGAATCTCATCGTGTTCGTGGAGATGGTAGTACGTACGTACGCACGAGCAACAATATCATTCATTTGATATGAAAATAATATATAATTGGATATTATATCAAATATAAAGAATCATTTTTATGTTATATTTATTATTTACATCAATTACACATCATTATCATACCCATCCAAATAATAATTTTTTGAATATAAATTACACCACGACCTGGAGACGGTAAGTCGTATGAACACATGTATGGTGACATGTCATTCAAAGGATGGATAGAATAATTAATATGGTTGTACCATATTCATAATAACATTAAATTATATAGAAGATACTGGTGTTTTTATTTTATAATGGGAATAATAATGGAAGAAGAAGTTGAAGAAGAAAGGAACTTGAAAGAGGGTGGTGAAAACATTACCTTTTTTTCTGGTTCTTCCTTTTGCTGTGATCAAAAGGGATCCTTTGGATGGATTTATGATCAAACTAAGGAATATAGGTTGAATTGAGGGAAGTATACCTAATATTTGGTTAGGTTTTGGCTGATTCAAAAGGCATTGACTGTGTATATTAGAGATAAGGCGGATTTCCCTTTTATAAGAGGGGCGAGGGGCACCATTGGAAAAGCTAGAAATATTATTTTATAATAAATTCATATTCGGTTTCTAATGGATCCAAAGTGAATTATTTAAATGTTAAGGTGGGTATGGGTCTCAATCCTTTCAACCAATATATTTTAGATAGTTTTGGGTCACTATATTAACCATATCATTTATATTTAACTCTTATTTAAATTGTTTGACATTTACCATGTCTCTTTGTATTTTTATATTATATAGTTAATAAACTTACTATATTCCTCCAAGCGACACCCAAGTGGTCAATTAATGATACACCTATCATTATATAAGTCCTTTGGCCAAACCTTATATTTTTAGGAGTAGAATATCAATTAATAATATAAAATTTGTTTTAAAAATTCTTTTATATCATTTTTGACACTATTGGGTATTTTGTTTTTGATAATTTTATAACAGCATTATTACTTAGAAAAAAATTTACATAACCAATACTAATATGTCATATTAACCTAGAAAATTAGTGTATGTCATAAAAAGTCTCAAAATACATTTATTTTGATATTTATAATATGAATTATTTTAATATTTCATTAATTAGGTAATTACTGCATCACCATTTTGTCATAAATAAATTAAATTATTTAACATCTAAAAATTATAAATTAAATACCATTATGTAGGAAATATTTTTATATTTGTAATTAATATTTATAATCTAATTTATCTTATGTATAACCCTATCTTAAAATTTTTTAGTCATTGAACAATGATTTTATCTCTTTTCACTCTTCTTTGAATTAAATAATAATAAATGTCCTAATCTAATCCAAGTGGACCTAAATGATAATATTTTATTCCTAAGGTTGTTTTTGGTCAACATACAGTTGTCCAAAAGAATTATTACATGTGTTAAGGTAATATTAATATCATTTTTCCCATTAATTACCGAATTTATTTTTAATCGTGGAAATAAAAGTATAAAGTTACTATTCACAAAAAATTATTTCACTCTTATTGAAACACATTTTACTCCTTGATATTAACCGTGTGTCTTGGATTTTTGAAATTCCACTCATAGAAGTGGTAAAATTATGTTTTATGTGAATTTCCAAATTCTTCTAAAAGGTGGGTAAAGGACGACGAACAGTTCAATAAACTTTTTATATATCTAAAATTATTCTAAACTAACTCCAATTAATTACATTGAAACTATATAGGTATTATTTATCTATTTTGACCTTAAATAAATTTAAATAAAATAAATAATTATTTAAAAAATAATTCAGTTTTAAACTATAACTCAGTGTTTTTTCACTATTCATCAATAATTGAATGTTTTCTGAAAAATACCAAAAATTAACCCTAAGCTAATTTTGATATTCTAAATCCAAAAATGAAGTCCATTTTGAAAGATAAAATTTATAACATTTCAAAAATTGGATATTACTATTCATAACAGCTAGTTTGATTGGTTGTGGTGTGTGTTAGAACTCGAAGTTGCGTACAACACACGCTACTGTATTATTGAAAGAGAAGAATAACGTGGAAGCATGGGGTGTTACATATACATCATAGGCATGAAGGTGGTTTATGAAATGTGTAATATTCAAGAATGGTTCAATCACTATAAATTTTGTGTCACCACAAATAGAAAAAAATATTTTTGTGTGTACGGGTGAAAAATTATTCCTTTAAATTATTCCTAGAACAGGGTTGTCAGTGATCATAACTTGGATTTTATTATGTCTGAAATGTGGACCCTATGAGGTTTATGCCTTATTTATTTACACCCAATTTTTTTTTTCCAAAACTCTAGTGATGAAGAGTTTAGTGAGACATGACATGAATTTTTATAAGGTATCCCTTTGAAGGGTTTCAACCTAACATGTTTTGTGTATCTTTTTCAAGTAGTTACTGGTCTTGTGATTTAGACCATTATAGGCTAGAGTTCAAGGCTGTTCTACTTTGACCGAAGTGAAGGAATTCAATGGTCATTACGCACATGGACCTTGTATGAGATATTATACATGAGAGCCTAATTATGATACCTTGGGTCAAGAGCACTTCAACATCCTTAAGAGTGGGAGATGGAAATGTTATCAATCACAGATTTCAGGTCTCAGGCCATGATTAATGACATGGTAAAATAATGCTAGGGATGACCTAGAACACCCTCAGGTGCTGGGTTCTTCGAATGTGAAATCAAGAATATAGGGATTAGAAATCCCATTATATTAGGAAGAAATGTTGTTGTTTGGTGGGTCTTAAGACATTATGAGTTGATAGAATGGCTGAACCGAGATATATCATTTCTTTTCCAATAGATATGAAAGGATTTTGGTAACCTGAGGTAATGAAGACATGATGTGTGGCACATTGATTGAGATTATTTTAAAATATTGAAGAAGCAACCCATATTTGAGTTAATCGAGGTAAGTCTCTTATTGTCCTTTGATAATGAATGAAAAATGGGTGATGGTCTACATAGATTATCATCATATATTGGGGATGTTTTCCATGAAGTTTAACATCATGTGGCAAGGAAATTTTCTATGTTGTTTATCATCACGTGGTAATGACTTATTTTTTTGTCCTTTTAATGTCATATAACCATGATATTTTCCTTAAAGTTTTCCATCATGAGGTAAAGATGTTTTTCCATCAATTTATCATTAAATAGTAAGGACGTATCTATTGTGAAGTTTTAATGTCACATAACCATGATAATTTCCTTCCATTTTAACATCATGTAGTAAGGATTTACTTCCATATATTATGTCATCATTTGGTATGGATGTATTCCTGTACAGTTTAATATCATGTGGTAAGGATGTGGGAACTAATGTGAATGGATTTAAATGTTACTATTGGCCGCAAGGGTTGAATTCCAATCATCACTACCTTTCTCATTAGAATGAAAATCAATCCACATGTAGTTCTGAAGGGTCATGCAGTTTAACATCATGTCGTAAGGACATGGGAACCAATGTGAATGAATGTAAATGTTGTAGTTGGGATCAATAGTGAATGTCTGGGAATTGCTACATATCTCATGATAATAGTAATCAAAACACATTTAGTTCTAAAGGGCTATGTAGTTTAACATAATAAGGTGAGGATGTAGGTCCCTTAATGTGAAGTGGTGGTATTGCTTTTGGGCCCATGAATGGACTTTTTGGTTTCAATGCATATCACATGATGATTAGAATCAGGCCACTCATAGGTTTAAATGATGTTTCATGTGTAGTTATGACACGTATACAAGGAAGGGGAGAATTTATAATTTTTTTAATGATTGGGCCAGGAATTGGAAATTCAAACGTCACTACATATATTGGGAAGAATGTAATCATGTCACAGATAGTTATTGAATGAAAAATACTCTACGAATGTCTGATCCATAAGTGAAGGTGGAAATTTTTTCCTTTAAATATTTTATATGGGACCAATATTTAATACCCATGCATCACTACATATCCTACGATGACATGAATAAGGCCACACAATGTTCTTATATGAAAAACTCTATCTTCATAGGTCTGGTCCAAATGCAGAGGAGGGAATTGTTTCCATTAACTTTTGTAGTTGGTCCTAGGGTTGAAGATCCATGCATCACAATATTTTATCCTATGACAAGAATAATGACACACATAGTTCTTAAAGAATAATGCAGTTTAACACCATGTGACATGGATGAAGATGGACCAATGTGAAAAGTATAGATGTTGTGGTTAGTCCCAACAATGAAATTCTGGGTGTCACTACATATCTCATGAAAATTATAATCAATACAAGAATTGTTCTTTAAGAACTATATAGTTTAATGAAATGTGGTAAACATGTGGTATCCTTTATGTGAAGAGGGATAGAGTGGCTGGAGATGTAATAGAAAACCCAAACCAACTATAGTGGCACTGTCGTGTGAGGTTTGTTGGAGTATGTTGTTTCATGTCATGGAGGGGACATTAGCATTGTAGTTTAACATCACGCAGAGGGGACTCATGGTATGCCTTTTATAGTCATTCATTCCGGACCAAAATGGTATTTTTGAAAGCTGTTATGCCATTTTTTGTGCGGGGAAGCCCATAACAATACTCTTAATCCCACATGTTCTATGATTGGTGTGAGAAAGAAGGAAAATCAATGATTCCTCTCAAAGTGTAGATTAATTTAAGAGAAAGACATCAGCAATTTGAATCATGTAGTGAATAAACAATGATATAAGATCAAGTTGTCCCTGTGTATCTTGTTGGAAATAACAATCAATCCATACATAGTTCTAGGAAACCCATGCATTTTAATGTCAACAGGTAAGGATGTGGGTGACATAACATGAATGAAGATGAATATTCTAGATATGTGATATTTTATACCATATGGTAAGCACGTAGATCACCTGATGTGAAGAAAAAGGGGGTTTTTGGATCAGTGCAGCTTTACATCATGCAGTAAGAACGTTTTATTTTCATTTTAATTTTATTCAACAAGGAAATTTTCCTTGAAATTTAATGACATGAGGTAATTGAATTAGATCACATGATGTGAAAGGAAATTATTCCTACGGATGGGCACAAGAATATTGGTTTGGGCATCACTACATATCATGTGATAGAAGGAATAATGATATATATAGTTCTTAAGGGAAATTGTAGTTTTACATCATGTGTCTAGGATGAACTTTATATAGTTTACTCCCATGTTTTTGAGAATAATTTTTATATTTTAACATCTTGTACTTAGGACCAATGATGTTGTGTAGTTTAAGGTCATTTTGTTAGGACTTGATCTACAGAGTTAAATATCTTGTGCTATGAAATATGGACATGTATTTTAACTTTTTACTATAAGGATGATGGACCAACCCATGTGAGGGGGGAGAGAGGTTGAAGATCTTTAAAATTTTACATCATGTGGTGAGGAATTGGGATACATTACAATATAACCTCTTACTATTAGGACATGTTTGTTGAGTTTAACATCATGTAGCTAGGAATAATGAAATGTGGTTTCAAAAGGGGACTCTTCCATAATGAAAATGATTTATCCAATGATGGTGGAAAGTTCTTCCTTTTTAATGTAATATTCTCTATTGATGTTCTTTATCAACAATTCTAAGTCCAATTTGTTATTCAGGTAGGTCATGTGTAGTTGTAAGGATTGTTTTAATCCAGTGATGAGGGCATGATTGTCAGACTCATTATTTTTGAAGCCTTAATACATTGAGAATGAGTACGGTAGAACTACAATGTCAGGGGAGCTAAGTAAAATCCCCAATCCAACTCAATTGAGCTTTGGGGATTCCATCATTATGTCGATGAGACTCCATGAGGCACCATCGATGTAAATCACCCCTATACTAGGAGTTTAATGGACATAAAATACCTCCCCATCTTGAAGGTCTGTGCCTTCCGGTGTATTTTCTAGGGCATGTTGTGTTGTAATGAAATTAGCCAGGGCTTTTCAATTCACTAACTTTTGGGTGGATCAATATGAAAGAACAGATGGAATTTATGATGCTAGTATCATCTGACTGAGGTAGTTGAGACAATTATCAATTATTTTATATTTTTTACATGTGGGGTGGGTGACCTATAAGTTTTCCATTATGGACACATATAAGATTAGCGACCACCCTTCTACCATAGGAATCAAAACTGGTGGGTTCAGTAGGTACTAATTGATAATATTGAAGGCTTCATAGTATGAGATGGTTGAATCCTCATGGATACCTATTTTATGTCTTTATTCTCATTGGGTAGGAGGAGACAGTGCATAGCCACATGTAAATTCTGTCTAGTAATTTTTGTGTAGTACCATGAGAACACATATCGAAGTTTCTTTATAAATAAAAGGAACTTATATTTATCATTGAGGGGAATGGTGGAAATAATCAACTTAGGAAACATGTCATCTTCTATACCTATATTTATCTACTTGAAATCATACATGGTGGTGGAGAGAACTTCTTCTAATACTGGAGGGGTGTTCTTGAGATCATCCTCATCTTCCTCCAATAAGGATTATATAGAGGCATTTTTTGATGAAGCTAGCAATATGGGGGATTCTCCATCACAATTAGGGTGATTGTGGATATTATAAGAGGCATCATCATCCCTTTATATTTGAGTATTCTTAGAGAGATGCAACTAATGATTGTATTTCACACAGTCACTAGGGACATGAGGGGATTGGACCTCTTAGATTAGATCTGGTTCCTTGACAAGACTTTTGGGGAGAACATAGTTGCTGTTAAGCATAATCCATGGGTTCGCAGGGGTGGTCCCCTAAGACACTAGGATCTTCAATTTGTATATCATAATACACCATTGTTTTATTTCCTCCCATGTTGTATATATATTCTTCACAATATGTTTCTCCACATGTCTTAAAGGGGGTTTTGTCACTATGTAGTATACCGACATTTGAATCATGTAGTGGATGCATAATGAGATATGATTGATTCGTCCCTTTGATACTCATTGAAAATTAGAACAAATACATATATAGTTCTAATAAAACCCATTCATTCTAATGTTATGGGGATGAGACATGAGCCACACAATTTAATGTCTTATGGTATGGACGTATATCATGCCATATTAATGGTATGCATCAAGGAAATCACCTGTGCAATTTAATCTCTTGTGGTAAGGACGTGAGCTATGAAATTTAACTACTTTTAGTAATGACATGATCCCTACAGTTTAACATCTTTTGATAAGGATGATATATTTGGGTGGTTGGGCTAGGATATATATTCCTTGCATCCCTATGCATCTCATTAGGATGAGAATCAAGATGTACCAAGTTCTATAAAATCCATACAATTTAATGTCATGAGGAAAAGTTACAAGCTATGTAGTTTACCATCTCATGGAAATAATGTCTACCATATATTTTTAATATCTTGTGTTATGGATATCAACCATGCAGTTTAATGTCTTCTGGTAAGGGTGTGAACCTTATAGTATAATGTCTTGTGGTAAGGACACGATCCATATAGTGTAACTTCATGAGGTAAGGATGATGGATATGGGAAGTTGTGTCCGGATATATAATCAAGGAAACCCTATGTATCTCATTAAGATTAGAATCAATCATACATAATCTGAGAAAAACCATGCAGTTTAATTTCATTAAGAAAGGACACGAGTCGTGCCGTTTAATGTCTTTTAGTAAGGACACAATCTATGTAGTTTAACATATTGACTTAAGGAGATAGATATGGGTGGTTGGCCATGTATATAGAATCCAGGTATCCCTATATATCTCATTAGGTTTAGAATCAAGTCAATCATAGTTCTAGAAATTTTTTGAATTTTAATATCTTGCGGAATAGACATGAGCCATGCAGTTTAACATCTTATGCTAAGGATGTGATCCATGAAATTTAATGTCTTAAGGGGAAGATAATGAATATGGGAGGCTATTTTGGGATATTAAAGTTATTAATCCAAACGTATCTCAATAGAATTAGAGTCATATTGTACGTAGTTATAGAAAACCCATGCAATTTAATTTCATGTGGAAAAGACATTAGCCATGCATTTTAACATTCTATGTTAAGGATTTCTTCTATGATGTATAACATCTTTCGGTCAGGACAATGGATACGGGTGGATAAGCTAGGATATAGAATCCAAAAGTACATACATATCTCATTAATATGATAATCAATCTAAACATAGTTCTATAAAACACATGTAGTTTAATTTCATGTGGAAAGGACATGACCCGTAAAGAATAACGTCATACAGTAAGGACATGATCCATATAGATTAATGTCATGTTTAGAGGAAAATGGATATGGGTGGATTGGCTTGTATATATAATTCAATTTTCCATATGTATCTTATTATGATGATAATAAACTGTATGTAGTTCTAGAAAATACATTTTGTTTAATTTCATGTGAAAAAATATATCATCAATACAGTTTAATATCTTTTGGTAAAGATTTGGTCTATATAGTCTAACTTATTACATTTAGGATTATGGGTATGGGTGGATAGGCTAGGATATATAATCCATTAATCCTTATTTATATCATTAGGATGACAATCTATCCATACATAGTTCTAGAATGCATGTGTGGTTAGAGAGAAAAACCAAAAACGGTGTTTGTCTCAGGCGACGTCCATAGGAATGTACAAATTTATATCATATAAGGGAAATAAAAAATGAAGTTTAACATAACGTAGTGGGGACTCATGGTATTCCATTCATCATATTTCATTTTGGAAAATAATTATCTTGTTGTGAGCTTCTATGCTGTGTTTTTTGTGGGTGAAACCCTTACTGAAATTCCAAACCTCACGTGAGCTCTGCTCGGTGTGAGAAATAAGGAATGAAAATTGATCCTTTCACCATGTAGAGTAAATAGAGGATAATATAGGAGTATTTTTATTATTTTGTTAATGGAAATAGATATAGTATTAAGTAATCACAACGTTTTACAATGAAAATGAGAATCAATTCGTATGTGGTTCTAAGAAAACTCATGCAGTTTAGTGTCATGTTGAAAGGACACAATCCATGTAGTATAATGACTTGCTATAAGGATGAAATACTTGTAGTTTAACATCTTTTGGTGAGGATGAGGGACATATAGAATAATATATTCTCATAATGAAGAAGATTATTGTCTTATGGTAAGGATGGTGTCAATTTAGTTTAATGTATTTTTGTAAGGAAGAAGATTAAAAACATATCAGGGGGTGTTTATTTTTATGGATCTTGAACAAATCTTATGCATATTTCATGAGTGTCTAGGAACTTTAACTCCATCGATCCTGTAGATACATATTATTCCAATAGACCATGAATAGAGAAAAAATTTCTATTATGTTCCTCGGACATTGATGGTAGAGAAAATTATTTTCATGTTCTATCACCCCTACCTCATTCAGCATCCTCATTATTCAGAGTTTCATAAAATCATTTTCCATGGAATAATAAAAATATATAGATACAAGATTTGTTGGGAATGAATAAGTTTTGTTCAATCTTGGATTGAAATACAATCATTTCTCTCGAGGAGATATGTGGGCCATGTTATGCTGCACAATCGGTGCACGCTATTCTGAGTGATCAGATGCATGGAGTAGGGATTTAGGTGTTGGTAATTCCTATATACCTATTTTTGACATGCACATGAATCCCATAAATAATGGGAAATAAATATTATATTGTGTGCCTGAGAAGTTTATGGTAGGGGAAATTATATTCATCACCTACCATCCTTTCTTCACTCAACCTTTTCATCATCGAGAAATTTATCAAACCATTACACATAGGGGAGTCCAAATACCAATGAAAATGTTTTTCATAGAGGGAATATAAATTTTTTTATGTATTTAAGAGATGGAAAACTAGGTTTCTTCTACCACATGTTATATGTGCCACCATAGGTGAGGGTTCATGGCTGAGTTAGGAGTTCTAGTTATAGGGTCGTTATATTTATTGGTATGAGGGTAGGTACTAAAGCATTAGGTGTCTTGGATAACACAAATGATTCACATTGATTAAAAGGTCCCGAATCTCTTGAATGATTTGTGGTGAAAAATGAGTTTATATGTTCCTAAAATATCCTAAGTGTGGAGGTAGAAAATATCAAAATACCCCCATCCCCATGGGATGGGTTGAGTTATAACAATGTTTAGTTTTTTCCTAATTAGGGGACGAAAAATATTAAAATTCCACTATCCATATGGGATGGGGTACTTCACTACAAGGTGGTATTTCGTAGGCAGGTATTGGCACATTATCCTGAGGTAGAGATTGAAATAGTTTTCAGACAATTATCTCCTAGAGATCGTTATTATATTATTTGATTTGTGTAATCTTTTCTTATGTATAAATTTCCATTTCATTATTGAGGGGATGGATAGAAGAAAACCTGAAAACACCATTTCCTCTAGTTTTCGTAGGGTGAGTGGTCGATGATTGGAGTTCTAATGTGGACCCTAATGATTGAATCCACTACTACCACAATACATATTATCCATAGTTATTACCCTCTAAAATACGAACACAGTCGATAAAACCTTGTGTAGATGCATGTTGGATACCGCTAAACCTCTCTGCACTTGTTACAGTAGAAGAAGATAAGCCAAACTAATGTGACTCAGGCTTCTATAGGAAGGTATCATTGTACTCTTCACAAGTATGCTCATATGGTTTTGAGAAGGAGTCTTCAGATCTAATTGATATCATATTGAATGATACATAATAAGGTTGGTGCTCCTCCTCGATAGCATACCTCGTTTGGAGGGGTAGTGCCCAATGTACCATTGGAGGGTTAAATACCATTGATGAAGATGATCTATGGAAAAATAATGATGAACATTACCCAATCCCTATAGTATGGGTTGCTCCATGGGATGCCACAGCCACTGGGGATTTCTGTACTGAATCCATAGGATCCTAGATAGCAATGATCTAAGATTAATTATGAGACACAATTAGGATACACTGGTAGGATAAAATAATATTGGTAGTATCTAGGATATAAGCCTGCTCTAGTGTTGAATTGTTTAGACGTCCCTAGAGGGCTCTCATAACGGATGTCCAGACACAAACATGTGGTCTAGGAATAACATCCTTTGAAACTCTTCATGTAGTATTGGTCGCATGATGATGATGATTACTAGAATAGATGAGATAACTCCAAGTCATATCCGAAGTGATTGAGTTTATATGATGATTTTCATCATCTACCTCCCTCAAGAAGTGATTTTTTGCACTACTGTGATCTAGGGACAACCTCCCAAAGAGGTTGAAAGTGGAAAAAGGGCCACTTCCTCTCCTGTGTCCTATTATGGAAATGATGGCCAGTGGTAAATTATCCTTTGAAGGTTTTAGGGTCTGATTACAAATATGAAATTGATCTTTTGATTTAGTATTCCTAGAAAAATATTTTTACCAATTAATATTAGAGGTGGTGTGTTGGTGAAAACATACATCATGGCCTTGGAATCAAAGAATCATTCAAAAATATCTCAGAATCCATTGGAACATTCTATGATGTCATTTTTATTTCACAGTATATAGAAGTCCTAAGGAAGAAACAAGACACCTTATCAATGAAACATCATATATAAGAGTACATGTTGGGTCAATATCTTTAACAGTTAAAGGATAAAGCGGTTGGCCCTTATTTTTACCCATGGTTCATAATGGTTAAGATAAACATGTTGGGGTCTCTATTTTGTTGTGAAATGAGAACAACATAAACCAGTCTTAAGGGAATGGGTAAATTTATCAATTTTAACCCATGAAAGGGATGAAACAGTGAATGTAATTAGTGTTGGTTTCTCTATTTTTTTGTCAGGTGTTTTGATGAGGAATGGTTTTCTCCTAGTAGTTTTTATGATGGGGTGGGGGGGGGGGGGCGTTAAGGAAATTCTCAATCACTCACACTAGGTTTTTCATTTTTTTAGTCTTCCCTAGAAACACCCAATGGTTCTCACTTCCATAACTGGATTTAGAATTCCTTTTCTAAGGTTGGTGGCCCTTTAAGGATTCATGCCAAATGACACGTATGAACTCAAATTTGTTGAGATGATGGGAGTTTGGGCACATCATACCCTTTTGGGGGAGAATTATTGCCTACTATGGGACTCTCTTTACGAGTTAAGATATGTTTTTGAAATCCTTCCCAGACTATGATATAAGGCTGGATACCCCTAAATTAATGAATTGATTGCAAACAATTTGTGACTTTAACAATGACCTGCATATCATATGTTCTATATCACTATCTTATTTAATTATGATGTTTTGAGTTATGGAATATTTTGAGAACTCTTGATTTTATTCCTATCAATTGAGGTGGTTTGTGTCTTGGAGATGGGATTGAACCTCTACTAGGTATCCTAAGAATCCTGTGAAAATAAGAATCAAAACCAACACAATACATTTGATATAGTTTATGTTCGTAGGACTAAACCCATCAATCCAGATCAACGTCATACGGTAAAGAAATTAATATGTGGATCATATGACAAGGATGAGGCATACAAATCCTCTTTAAAATAGGTATTAGAGTATAAATAGTTCTTGTGGTGGGCATCTGTGTCATGATAGATTCGACAATATAGATTTTAAGTTGGACTTATGCATATGAGACTGCCCTAGATTGTTTCTTCAAGAATGTGGCCATCTGAACGGGGATAAGATATAATCAGACATAAATCTCATTTATGGGACAAAAATAAAAGAATTATCAATATTATTTTGATACAAACATAGATGATTTATAAGCCCATGTGAGACATACTCTGTGTGAGAAACAATAGACAATGGTTGATTATACACATTCCATGAGAGCATACATGTGTGTGGCTCTATATTGAAGATTCCCTAGGAGATGAAAAATTTACCATCTCATGGAGGATATTTTGTGGATCTCGGTCCTTAGAAAGGTGTCCAATGTATCATATTTTATAATAGGAATCAGATTCATCATTGTTTAGTTCATCTAGAACCCACAAATGGGTTTGAGGTTCTTGAGGGCATGATCATGGCTTATAGTTATAATTACACCAGTGTATGAACCCACATCTCATATACAAATGGAAGAGGGATAATGTTAGAACTATGGGAATATTTATCCTCATAATTCTAGAATACATTAAAAAGGAATGGAATTACACTAAAGAGGATGGCCTTTCAATATCAGGCCTTAGGAAGTCATCCTACATATCCCAACTATGAAGGGAATCATTGTTCTGGTAGTTCACTTAACCCTTAACCCAAAAATGGGATAAGGTGCATGATCACAATCAGATAAATTTTTGTTCTCCCCATAGTTTTAGGATTGATAGGGGAATATAATAAGACATATTCTATTTGGTTGTGTCTAACACACTAAGGCTACCCTATTGGTGGGAATAATCATTTTATGCTGGTAATTGGGGATTACACACTATATATACCCTTTTATTGGGGATTACACATGGAGGATACCCTTTTATTGGGGTTTACACACTTAGGATACCATTTGACACACTTATGTTTTATATTTTGATGGATTAAAGAGAGGTGGTAACCATAAATGGTTTGTCTGAGAGCATGATATTGGTAGGGTAACATGAGTGAAAAAACATATCCCATCAAGGACACATCCCTTATAAAATGGGGTATGAGGTTGTAGGTTCCTGGCTGGGGTCCACATGGAATTAGTCCAAATTGGACTATCTGAGAAAGTAGTCATTTCATAAGGAATTTTTCAAACACGTTTTTGGTTCTTGTTGGATAGGTATTTATTATCTTCTTGATATATTGAGGTGTCAATGTATTATGGTTGACACATCCAAGGGTTTCTGAAAAAAAATATTAAGATACTTCACATGGTCTAAGGGGTTATATCATGGATCCCTGTAATGCCCCGACCCCATTTACCCAGATTCAGTGCATTATTATATAACATTGGCATGATATAAGGAATCATGTCCCGAAAGACCAACCAGTTTAGTATCCTTGGAAGTACTAGATACATTCATATGTTTTACATTACATCATAAAATAAAAATGTCAACAACATTTTGTCCTATTTTTAACACACTTATATCCTTAGCCTATCCCTATAAGTCAACCATACAATACTTCTTTGCATCCTGGTAAAAATAAAACATAGAAAGGGGTGAGATCAGATGCTCAATAGCGGAAACATTCATAAATAATCATAAACATTTAAGGCAATGTATTAGACTAGAACAAAAGACATTTAAACTTAAAATTAAGTATAATATGGCCAAGATAGCATCAAATAATTCCAGTTACTTATTTTCATGGATATTCTACTAGTCGAATAATCACATGCAATATCAATAGCCACTTTCATAATGATGGAATGCATAATGCCAGAATTCATAACCACATAGACAAGGCCTTCTTCCAAGAATACAAATAATATTTTGTTAATTCCTTTTCCTAAGACACTAGTTTTTATCATGAGACCTAATGATGCATTGAGGAGCTATAGCGGACTCCACCCGTCACTTACTACGTCCAATGCATTCCTTATATGAAAAGGTTTAAAAATAACATAAAAATTCTTATTAAAACTAGCATAAAAAATGTCAATACTTTATCCATAAATCATGAATGGTGTAAAAATAACACATCCACAGTAAAAAACATCAA
The DNA here is from genome assembly GCA_963277665.1 of Viscum album. Taxonomy (NCBI): domain Eukaryota; kingdom Viridiplantae; phylum Streptophyta; class Magnoliopsida; order Santalales; family Viscaceae; genus Viscum; species Viscum album. The sequence continues at coordinate 1,586,296,602 of OY728129.1, forward strand.
AAAACCTACAATATAATATGGATTTTTTGTATCAAAATAAATAAACTTTAAACAAGCTTAAAATCCATCAAAGGGTGTTGACATATATGAAATCAAAACTTTTTTAGAGAAATATTTCTTTGTATTTTTAAATCATATAAAAGTTATATAATTATAATAGGAAAAATTTATTTCTGAAAATATTCTTATAAGTTTGTATGTAATGATTAGACGATGTTATAATGGCAGATTATAGCTATAACCACCATATAAGTTAAAAAAATACATTCTTACCTTAATTTTGTCGAAAAGATCATAAAGTACCTTGTTTGGAAAATGACAGAAAGATTCCTTTCAAAACATATATGGTCAAATAAGGGTATAAATGACTTTAAGACATAGTCTAGTAAATAGTAATAATGTTTTTAATTTCATTTTTATGAAAACATAGATGTGGATGATAATGAGGTCCCAGTAGATACTAATGTAAAAACAACCTTGGATAATAAAGATATTGTGAAATTAACACTTATATTGTTCTTTGCCTTAGTAAATGGTATGTTAATCTCTTTTACAATAGTTAATTTTTTTTATTAAATTATACAATAACTATATATATAAATATGATATCATATATCATCTTATAATATTCCTTTGTTATAAATATTTTAGTAGTATCATCGTTTTAGGTGTTAACTGATTCGTTTTCCTTTATATGCTTTGATACGTAAGACATGTTGTTTATGGATAGGATGTATTTGATTCAAATAAAGTATTATATTATGTTCATAAACATTATTTTTAGTCATAGAATGAAAATTATTCTTTAAATATTACGATGGAGAATGAATCTCATCGGGTTCGTGGAGACGGTAATCTGTACTTACGCATGAGCGACAATATCATTATATTGATGGAGAAATCATATGTAATTGGATGGTATATCTTATATACAGAATAATTAATATGTTATATTTATTATTTACATTAGTTATACTCATTATTATACCCTTCCAAATAATGAAATGTTTGAATAACAAACTACACCATGATGTGGAGACTGCAATCCGTACGTATGCACCTATGGTGACTTTGTCATTTATAAGATGGATAAAATAATGAATATTTTTGTACCATTTTTATAATAACATCACAGTATATAGAAGATACTAGATTTTCTAATTTATAATGTAACAACAAAGAAATATGAAGTGGAATAAGAATATAACTTGAAAGAGGTGATGAAATATTTACCTCTTCTTCGGGTTCTTTCTTTTGATTTGATCAGAACGGCTCATTAGGTTAGATTTCTGATGAAAGGAAGGCCTCTAGGATAAAGGGAGGAATGTTGGGAGGATATATGGTCAGGTTCTGGCTGAGCCAAAAGGATTTGGATGTGTAAAATTAAGATAAGTGGAAGTGACCTTTTATAAGAGAGGTGAGGGTCACTTTTGGAAAAGCTTGAAATATTATTTTATAATAAAATCATTTTCTCTTTCTAATAACTCAAATATAAATTATTTAATGGATAATAAGGGTATGGGTCGAAAAACACTCAACCAATAGGTTTTATACAGGTTTAGGTTATCATATTAACCATATCTTTTAAATTTAACTCTTTGTTAAATAGTTTGACATTTACCATGTCTCTGTGTATTTTTATATTATATGGTTAATAAACATACTATAACAAGACAAGAGAACCCGATGTGGTTCATTATTAATATATATAACTTTATATAAGTCTTTTGGCCGAACCTTAGATTTTTAGAAACAATATATCAATTAATAATATAATATTTGATTTAAAAACTCCATTATGTCAATTTTGACACTATTTAGTATTTGATTTTTTTAAAATCCATAAAAACATTATCATTTCAAATAATTTTTTTAACCAACCATAACATTTAATATTAGCATATAAAATTAGTTTAATTCATCATAAGCCTCAATTTACATTTATTTGGATATTTATAATATCAATTATTTTAATATATTATAAATAAGGTAATTACTGCATCATCATTGTGTCATAAATAAATTAAATTATATAATGTCTAAAAACTATAAATAAAATGTGTTTATATATTAAATATTTTTATATTTCTATTGAATATTTATAGTCTAATTTATATTTTGTGTAACCCTATATTAAAAAATTTTTAGTTATTAAACATTGAATTTAACTCTTTTAAATCTTCTTTAAATAAAATAATAATAAATGTCTTAATCTATTCCAGGTGGACCAAAAAGGATCATAATTTATTCCTAAGGTTTTTTGGTCTAATTATACTTATCCAATATAATTAGGACTTGTTTTATGGTAATTATGATATCATTTTTACCCTTAATTATCATATTTACATTGAATAGAGCAAAATAAGTCAAAAGTTACTATTCACCAAAAATTATTTTCATCTTATTGAACCACATTTTACTTACTGATATTAACCAAGTCTCTCAAATTTTTGAAATTCGACTCATAGAAGTGGTAAAATTATGTTTTATCAAAATTTTCAAATGCTCCTAGGAAGTGGGTAAAAACAGTAAAAAGTTCGATAAAATTTTATATATCTAAAGTTATTATAAAATAACTCTGATGAATTATGTTGAATATATATATGTATTATGTGTCTATTTTGAGATAAAATAAATTAAAATAAAATAACTTCTTAGTTAAATAAAAAGTCAGTTTTAACAAAAAATGCAGTGTTTTTTCACTATGTAACAAAAATTAAATGTTTTCAGAAAAATACCAAAAATTAATCTTATGCTAATTTTGATATTACAAATCCTAAAATGAATTACATTTTGGTAGGTAAAATTTATAAAATTTAAAAAAGTGGATATTACTATTCATAACAGCTAGTTTGATTGGTTGCGGTGTGTTAGAATCTCGAAGTTATGCACAATGCAAACTATTACATTATTCAAATGGAAACGTATCGTGGAAGTTTGGGGTGTTACATTATTCTATCCTTCAAATAATGTTTTCCTAAAAATTTCTATAATACTACCGCACAAAAAGATTTGGGTGGTTTTTCAACATAAGTTCCTCTGGTTCCCACATAGCCACTTCCATCTTCTCGTTTCTCAATAGAACGTTTACCTGACGAGTCATCCGGTTTCTCAGCACTTGTTCTCTTATATCAATACTTTTGATAGGATATTCATAATAAGTAAGATTAGGTTCCAGTTCAATTTCCTCATTGGTGAGTACATGCATAGGTCCAGGCATGTATTTTCTCAACAGTGATACGTGGAACATATCACAAGCCTTGGAGAGACTGGGAGGCATTTCCAAACAATAAGCTACAACTCCAATTCATTCTAGAATTTTGAAATGTCTGATGTACCTGAGACTCAATTTTCCATTCTTACCGAAACTTATAACACCGTTCCATGGAGATACCTTCAAAAAAACTTGATCACCTACCGGAAATTACAAATCTTTTATTCGGTTATCAACATAGCTATTTTTCCTACATTGAGCTGCTTTTATTTGGGTTTGGATAACCCTTACCTTTTCTATTGTTTCCTCAACAAGTTCTGGGCCTACGTGTTTTCTTTCACCAACATCATCCCAAAATTTGGTGTGCGGCATCCCTTTCCATATAATGCTTCATATAGTGCCATCTGAATACTTTAATGGAATCTATTGTTATAGGAAAATTATACCAAAGGTAAATATTGATCCCACATAACATGAAATCCATGTGAGAAAGATCTCAACACGTCTTCTAAGGTATGAATAGTCCGTTCTGATTGTCCATCATTTTGAGGGTGGTAGGTAGTGCTCAAACAAAGTTCGGTATCTAGGGCCTTCGGAAGTCTTTTCCAGAATCTTGATATAAAATGGGGATCATGAATTGAATCAATCAATAGGGATACTAAATGAAGTATTACAACTTCATTAATATATAGTCTTTCCATATGTTCAAGTGGTAAATCTTCTCTTCTTATAAGAAAATGTGCTGACTTGGTAAGATGATAAAAAATGACCCATATTGCATCATTCCTTCTTGGATTCTTTGGTAGTCCAATGATAAAATCCATCATAATATTATCCCATTTCCACTCAGGTATGGGAAGATGTTTCATGACTCCTCCGGGTTGTTGCCTTCCAGCTTTCACTTGTTGACAAACCATACAACTCGACACAAAATCTACAATCTCTCTATTAATGTTGTCCCACCAAAAATGTTCTTTCAAATCTCTATACATCTTATTCCTACCATGGTGTATAGAGAAATTGTAGCTATGAACATCATCCATTAATTCTCTTTTTATATCATGTATATCGGGAACACAATGTCCCTTCCCAAATTTCAAATTTCCATCTTTATATATGAATTTGAACAATCTCTAATCATTCACAACATTTATTTTCTTTTGAAATTTTACATCATCTGTCCGAGAAATTTTTATCCTTTCTATTAAAGATTGTTTGAAAACCATTTGAAAAAGAATTTATATTTCACCTTCCAGGGTTATTCCCATATCTATCTTTACTAGATCCATGAAAATACGATCCTTTTCAACTGCCATCTTGTTCAAAACTCTATGAGCCTTTATGGTGAAAGAATCTACCACCATATTTTCCTTTCTCGAGTGGTAGTGTATAGTAAAATAACAATCCTTGAGTATTTCAATCCATCTCCCTTGCCTCATGTTGAGTTTTTTTGGGAGAAAATATATTTCAAACTCTTGTGATCAGTATAAATCTCACATTTTTTGGCATAGAGATAGTGTCCCCATATCTTCAAAGAAAAGATTACAGCTACTAACTCAATATGATGAGTGAGATACTCTTGATCATTAATTTTTAGTTGTCGTGATGCATAAGCAATAACTCAATCATTCTGCATAAGGACACAACCAAGTCCTTTATTTGATGATTCTCTATAAATAACTAACCCATCGTTACCTGATGGTAGAGTCAAGATTGGAGCATTAAAAAATCTTCTATTTAGTTCATCAAAACATTTTCCACACTCTTTTTTTCATTCAAATTTATCCCCTTTATGCGTGAGCTTGGTTAATGGGTGAGACAATCAGACAAAATTCTGGACAAAACACCGATAATAACATGCTAAACCAATAAATCTGCGTACCTCAGTTATACTCGTTGGTGATGGCCATACTTGGATTACCTTTTTCTAAGAAGGATCAATATAGATTCCATCCTTATAGACAATATGTACAAGAAAATAAATCTCTTGAATCCAGAATTCATACTTTCTAAACTTCCCATATAATTCAATTCTTCTAAGAGTCTTTAGGATAATGAGCAAGTGAATTTTGTGATCTTCATAGAATTTTTAGTATACCAAGATATCATCACTAAATACCACTATAAAGTCATCAAGATATTTCATGAAAACTCTATTCATTAGATCCATGAAAATAGAGGGTGCATTATTTAGCCCAAAAATTATTACTGTAAACTCATAATGCCTATACCTGGTTCGAAATGCTTTTTTTGAAATGTCTTCTTCACACACAACTGATGATATCTCGATTGAAGTTCTATCTTTGTTAAATATTTAGCTCTATGAAGTTGGTCGAATAAATCATCAATGCGAGGTAAGGAATACTTGTTCTTTATTGTTATAGCATTGATCACCCTTTATTCAATGCAAAACCTCATAGATCCTTCTTACTTATTAACAAAAAGGACAAGGTCTCCCCATATAGAAACACTAGGGAGAATAAATCCTTTATTACTAAATTGCTCTAGTTGTTTCTTTAGTTACACTAATTCCATTGTGGTCATTATATAAGGGGTCTTTGATATGGGCCTTGAACCCGGAATTAAGTCAATGGAAAACTCAACTTCTCATTCTGGAGGATGTCTAGGTAAATCCTCTAGAAACACATCATCATATTCTTGCACATTAGGTACGTCCTCTATTCGAAAATTCATTTCCTCACCCATAATTATTTCATTCTCTTCATCCACAATAATTGAATTTAATTGAGCTACTGGGGGTTGATCTAGATTAGAACCAGGTATTGGTGTTTTTGCTATAAAGATAAGGTACTCTTTATCATCATCTAAAATTGTAACCTCTTTATTCTTACAACAAATTTTCTCATCTTGGTCCGAAAGCCAATCCATTCCGAGGATTATATCAAATTAAATCATGGGTATGATGATGATATCAGCAGATAAAGAACATTTATATGACCTAATGGGAACTGATTCTGAAAAATTGGTTACGGTGATAATTCCCTTAGGTTTTCTGACTAACGACTCCCTTATTAGGTCAAATTGAAAATGTCTAATATTCTTAGAAAATTGGGAAGATATGAAACAATGCGATTATCCATAATCAAATAAATCATTGGCTAAACTCGAGGAAATCATTAAATTACCTTCCACCATGTCTATTAGTGCTTCAACATCATCAGTAGTGATCACATAATCTTGGCCTTACTCCACTAGTCTTTTCTAAGGTAAGTTAACTTGGCTCTTAGGAAATTAATTTTCATAATGCCCATTTTCTCTATAATTGTTTCATTCAACAACCTCTTTCTCCCCCTTGCAATCACAAGCTTGGTGTCCGCTTTCAACACACATGTGAGAGACTCCCATTCCCTTTAGGCAAGTACTAGGGTGTTTCTTTCCACATTTACAGTAGGTTGGATAATCGGATTTTCCCTTCTTCCCCTTATTTCCATTTCTAGGTTGTTTAGAATAGCTCTTCTTTTTCTACTTTTCATTAAAGTCATAATACATAGAGATTTTTTTTATATCTTGATAGAACATAAGACAATATCTTTTTATGATATGAAGGATTTTAAGACTAATGCTCACATGAGAAATGGTTTTAACCCATCAAAGAATCGATCAATCTTACTCCATAGGTTACGTATATAATCTTTAGCATGCCTTGATAAACTTGTAAAGTTAGCCTCTTATTTTGAGACATTCTAATCCACTTTTGGTCTCAGACTCATAAATTTCCTTTCCATATCCACTCAATGGTCATGAGGAATGTATTTTTCTAAGAAAATCTCTTTAAACTTTCTCCATTCCATATTTTATACTTCATAATCTTCCTTTGTGTTTTGAATCAATGACCACCACTGATCTGTATCTTTCATGAGGTGATAAACTGGCATGGAAAATTTTTCCCTTTCGCTACTCCCCAATGTTTGAAATATATTCTCTAAGGAATTTATCCATTGGTCAGATACTAATGTATTTTTAAAACCATTGAATGTTGGTGGTTGTTTCCTCCAGAAGAGGTCTAACATTGATCCTCCGCGTTGTGGATTAGGGTGCTCCATATGGGTAAGGATATTATTCATAACCTGAGTGAGTTATCCCAGTATGGTGATAAGTTGATCAGCACCAGTTGCATCACCGGCTCCCCAATAATTATCTTGAGTAGGAGGGAAATCCCTACATGGATTACATGCGTTGATAAAGTTTCCATTCCTTCCAATAGGCACCATTTATAAATAATGGCATACAGTAGATTAGTTTATGAATCACAATACATAATTCCAAACTTATAAAACACTTAATGTCAATCGAAGAGTTTATGGATATAATCCATAATCATAAAAATGTTTTCTTTGAGGAAGCATATACTCATAAACGCTTCATAATGGTTTGTAAATAAAATGGGAATTATCCTATGCTTATCCCTTGGGAGTGTTGTAACCAAGAGTGCAACAAGGGCCGTTGTCATGCACCAGTTCCCATTCGAGTCTAGCTCAAAGTTGTGTTTTCGGGTTTTACCCCTAGGTACATATATGCCAGAGCCACCTCTACCTGCTTGTATCTAGACATGGATGTTTTTCTTGGAAAACTCACAAAATATCTACAATACCAAAATTCTAGGAAATTCTTCTATACTAATCCTCAAAGTCTATCTTATGGTAATGTTCTCAAATAAGAGTTTTTAAAAATCTAGTTTCCAAGGTTTGTACTAAAATTACTCTGATACCAACTATAATTCCCCAAACCTAGTTACCCAGAGTTGGTGCATTATTAAATAACATTGTCATGATATAAGGAATCATTTCCTGAAATACCGATCAGTTTAGTATCCTTGGAAGTTCTAGATACATCCATAAGTTTTACATTACATAATGAAATAAAAACATCAACAAAATTTGTTCCCTTTTGAACACACATATATCCTTAGCCTATCCCTATAGGTCAACAATAAAATATTTCTTCACATCTTGGGAACAATAAAACATATAAATGGGTGAGCTCAGATGCTCAGTAAGGATAACAATATAGAGAAAACATTCATAAATAAGTATAAACATTTAAGGCAACGTATTAGACTAAAACAAATGCCTTTTAAACTTAAACATCAGCATAATATGGAAAATATAAATTCAAATAATTCCATTTACTTATTTTCATGAATATTCTACTAGTCGAATAATCACATGCAATATCAATAGCCACTTTCATAATGATGAAATGCATAATACCAGACTTCATAACCACATAATCAAGGCCTTGTGCCAAGACTACAAATAAGATTTTTTCAAGCCCTTTTTCCAAGACACTAGTTTGTCTCATGAGACATAATGATGCATTGAAGAGCTATAGAGAGCTCCAACTGTCACTTACTGAGTTCAATACATTACTATTTGAAAAAGTTTAAACAAAACAAAAACATTCGTATTAAAAATAGAATATGAAATTTCAATACATTATCCATAAACCATAAATTGTGTGAAAATAACACATTCAAAGTCTAAAATATCAAAAAAACATCAATACAATATGGATGTTTTGTATCCTAATAAATAAACTTATAAAAAGCATAAAATCCATCAAAGTATGTTGACATAGATGAAATAAAATCTTTTTTAGAGAAATATCTCTTTCTATTTTGAAATCATTTAAAATTTATATAATTATAAATGAAAACATTTATTTTGAAAATATTCTTATAATTTTGTATGGGATGCTTCGACGATGTTATAATTGTGTATTGTAGCCGCACCCTCTGTATAATTTTAAAATAGACATTCTCACCTTAATTTTGTTGAGAAGGTCATAAAGTACCTTGTTTGGAAAACGACGAAAATATTCCTTTCAAAACATATATGGTAAAATAAGGGTATAAATTACTTTAAACCATAGTATAGTAAATATTAAGAATGTTTTGAATTAAATTTTTTAAGAAAACATAGATGTGTATGATAAATAGGTCCCAGTAGATACTTACGGAAAAACAACCTCAGATAATAAAGAGATTGTGAAATTAACTGTTACCTTGTACTCTTCCTTTGTCGATGGTATGTTAACCCCTTGTATAATAGTTAAAACATTTTTATTAAATTATACAATAAATATAAACATAAATATGATATCATATAAGATCTTATAATATTTCTTTATTAATAATATTTTAGTAGTATCATCATTTCGGGTGTTAACTGATTCGTTTTCCTTTATTTGATTGGTTATGTAAGACAGGTTTGTTATGGAATGGATTTATTTGACTAATATATAGAATTATATTATGTTCATAAAAATTATTTTTAATCATAAATTAAAATTATTCATAAATGATTATGATGGAGAATAAATCTCATCGCATTCATGGAGACGATAATCTGTACGTATGCACGAGTGACAATATCATTATATTGATGGCGAAATTGTATGTAATTGGATGATATATCATATATAAATAATAATTAACATTTTATATTTATTATTTACATCAGATATACTAATTATTATACTCATCCAAATAATGAATTCTATGAATAACAAACTACACCACGACGTGGAGACGGTAATCCGTATGTACACACGTATGGTGACGTTATCCTTTATAGGATGGATAAAATAATGAATATGGTTGTAGAATTTTTATAATAACAACATAGTGTATAGAATATACTGAAGTTATTATTTTAGAATGGAAACAACACAGAAAGAGGAAGTGGAAGAAGAAAAGGACTTGAATGAGGTGATGAAATATTTACCTCTTCTTTGGGTTATTTCTTTTGATTTGATCAAAATGGATCCTTATATTGGCTTTATGAACAAAGGAAGGCCTCTAGGATGAAGGGAGGAAAGTTGGGAGGATATTTGGGTAGGGGTTGGCCGAGACAAAAGGCTTTGGGTCTGTGAAATTAAGAGAAGGGGAAGTGACCTTTTATAAGAGAGGTGAGGGTCACTTTAGGAAAATCTTGAAATATTATTTTATAATAAAATGATTTTCGGTTTATAATGGCTCCAAAATAAATTATTTAAAGTATAAAGTCGGTATGGGTCTAAAAAATCTCAAACAATAGGTTTTATATAGGTTTAGGTTATCATATTAACCTTATCTTTTAGATTTAACTCTTTGTTAAATAGTTTCACATTTACCATGTCTCTTTGTATTTTTATATTATATGGATAATAAAATTACTATAATAAGCCAAGAGAACCCCATGTGGTTCATTATTAATATATATAACCCTTTATAAGTTCATTTTACAATCCTTATATTTTTAGGAATTTTATATCAATTAATAATATAATATTTGTTTTAAAAACTCAATTACGTCAATTTTGACACTATTTAGTATTTGATTTTTTAAAAGCAATAAAAAAATATCACTTCGAATAAAATTTATTTAACCAACCCTAAAATATCATATTAACCTTTAAAACTAGTTGAATTCATTATAAGTTTCAATTGACATTTATTTCGATATTTAAAATATCCATTATTTTAATATTCCATTAATAAAGTAATTACAACATCATCATTGTGCCATAAATAAATTAAATTATATAATGTCTAAAAATGATAAATAAAATACTATTATGTTGAAAATAACTTTAGATTTCTAATTAATATTTATACTCAAATTTATATTGTGTCTAACCATATATGAAAAATGGTTTAGTTGTTAAACTTTGAATTTAACTCTTTTAACTCTTCTTTAAATAAAATAATAATAAATGTCCTAATGTAGTACAAGTGGACCAAATAGGATCATATTTTATTCCCAAGGTTGTTTTTGATCGAATTATAGTTATCCAATAGAATTAGGACATGTTTTAGGGTTATTATGATATCATTTTTAGCCTTAATTACCCTATTTACTTTTAACCGTGGTAAATAAAAGTCAAAAGTTACTATTCATCAAAAATTATTTTCATCGTATTGAACAACATTTTACTTACTGATACTAACCCCTTCTCTTTGATATTTGAAATTCAACTCAAATAAGTGAAACAATTATGTTTTATACAAATTTGCAAATTCTCCTTGGTGGTGGGTAAAAGATGGTAAATAGTTCGATAAAATTTTATATATCTAAACTTATTATAAAATGACCCCATGTATTACGTTAAACATATATAGGTATTATGTATCTATTTTTAACTAAGATAAATTAAAATAAAATTACTAATTATTTAAATAAAAAGTCTATTTTAACCAATAACGTAGTGTTTTTTCAGTACTCATTAAAAATTGAATGTTTTCAGAAAAATTCCAAAAATTCACCCTAAACTAATATCGATATCCTGAATCGAATGATGAATTCCATTTTGATAGATAAAATTTATAAAGTATAAAAAAGTGTGTATTACTACTCATAACGACTAGTTTGATTGGTTGCAGTGTGTTAGAATCTCAAAGTTTTATACAATGCAAGCTATTGAATTATTCAATGGGAAACATACCATGGATGCTTGGGGTGTTACAATCCATTTCCTAATAAACAAAAAATTCTTGGATTCATTCTCATGAGCGATGTGGACATGTCCAAGGAGTTTCTCATAATCAAAGAGGACACATCTGGGGTCCTACATATGATCAACCTGAGTAATCTTTTGGCTATCTCATCGAAATGACGACTCATAAATAAGATATCATGAGATTGTCTGGACTTTTCCAAAGATAGTATTGTGATAATGAAGATATTTAAAAAGGCTATCACCTGATCAAATTGGCTTGTCTTTGGAATTTTTCATAACAAATAATCCATTTCAATGGTTAATCACCTGATAATTATGACATGTCAATGACATCTTCCCATGACTAACACATACATGTTTATGGAAAATAACATAATCATGATGAAATTATAAGGTCCCCTTCACCTGATCAAATTTAATTGTCTATGAAATCTTCACATGAACAAGAGGGACAATCCAAAATTATTCACATGTTTTATATGACATTACCTAAAATTTTTATATGAAAATGAGAAAAAAGAAAGGGGTTGTAGCCATATCAATTTGGTTTTTTACTTGGGTTGTCATATGATAATGTTGGAATGTCAATGACAGGTCATGAAATCATACTGACATGTCATGAATCTATATCATGACAATGTATACATGTCAAGGTGTAGTTGAGAGATCAAATCAACTTTTCCTTTGCTCGTCACCTGAAAATGGTGACATATTAAGGGGATATCGTGAGATTAATTTGAATCTTATGAGATCTTTCTCATATAAAAGTGGCACATCCAAAGCCTTTAAATAAAATTGTGATTCCCATAAAGAATCTAATGATCATGATCCCTCAAACTATTCACATGGAAGGGTATCATAGATGTGTTTAGGATCTTCCCCTCATCCAAATTATAAATGTTTTTTTCTGAAGGTTTCATGACTTAAGTCTCATGGGAAATTATTTTTCTAGGTAGGAGGATGCACACCCAATGGTTTTATCCAAACTAAGCATCTTGGGGTTCTCATTATTACTCCCTAAGAAAGTCCCACAACTCGCGTTACCTTTAAAGGGTCTTGTGATGGATTCTTGTATGTTTTTTTAAAGTGATATAAACTGGTGTGGGAATACACTACTAGAAGAGGGTTCATGACATATGTGTCACATGTTCTCTCTATATTCCTTGCATGAATTGAATTTCCATGGGGATACTGTGTTGCGATTCGACCACTTCAAAGGCCACATAACTGCATCAAGAATCATGAAGACTCTTGGAATATAATGAATGAGGGAATAAATTTGGGTATTGTTATCTTTGATGTTAAAGCCATAGGTGGAATACCTCATGATTGTGGGTTCGTGAGTTTATATCATGCTACAGTGGGTTCTCATGAGGCTCCGTCATTCATGCTATTTACATTTCATCAACAAAGGATTGTGATGTAGTTTTTGTTATCACACCAGGGACCAATGGGGGATGTTTCCAAGACAATACATCCATGTCTAGGGCCGCATGTAATCACCATAAAAAAAATTATGCTCTTTATATTCATGAGTTTCGAAGTTTTCATGTCCTCTGGAACATACTCACTAGCATCGGTATGGGTGATCTGTGAATTGAAGGGCCTTTATTATCACATTGCATGAGCTTACATTACTCATGATATCATGTTATGAAAGGGAAGGTCCTTTAAGGGTAGATTTTGGACAAGTGTAGAGGGTTCACACCAGGACCATTGATATGGATGAGGGAATTTCTTTAGAAAGTAACAAATCCAACAACAAAGTGGAGGGGATCACATGATCTCATGAACATCTTGCATGAAACATATGTCATATAATTCCTAATTCATCATGTGATCACTTTTTCGTCAAAAGGGAATACATCAGATATTCATGATCATATTCTACGGTGGGTGGTGACTGATGCACTTTTTTCATCAACCTTTATTTTCCTCTAACCATTATTTCCCCCTTGCCAGTATTTTGTTAAGAGATCAATGTTTTTATAGGTCAGTCCAGCCTAAGTTCAATTCCATTCATCATGGGAAGGATTCCATGTGCACCAGCGAGGTGGTGGAGGATTTTTAATAATCTACATAACAGGACCATAAGACAGCTTCGTGTAATCATCATTCTCTCAGTTTCCTTCCTAAACATCATGTGATTAGAAAAAAATGAGTTAATTCAGATGGAAAATATTTTTTAGGTGGAAGGACTCATGGTTATACATTTATCATAATGACTCCGTCAATTATCTCCACTTTGATCAGACGATTAAAGGATGATCAAGCATTGGATTAGAGGAATAGAGGGAGATCTCCGGGAATTCCATAGGTATTCATGGTTGGATTTCACATCACCTAGTTTTGTATATCACATGATCACTTGGATATCTATGAAGGATGGAGGTGGTGTCAATGTCGAATATCTTGTGATCACGGGAGAAGTGTCTTTACAAGTTGAACCATCAACGATCAGATACCGATAGGCGAGAGAATGGTTAAAGATAGAGGTCGTGCACTCTGTAGGGTCAACTAAGTTTGAATTTTCATGGAGAATGATTATTATTTTTTAGGTTCATGACATTCTAGAATGAAGTGGAGAACTGATATCATCAGGATGCATTATCAGATGGTCCTAGTTTGACTATAGTGTGAATATCCCATCCCACATAAAAACTTTTTCCCTACCTCCCTTTGGTATATATGAATTTCTATGATTTCTATTTGTTCGAACAGATAATTGGGTCATCACCCATAATGTATGAGGAACCTCTACTCGGGATTCATACCTATGGGCCTTACACCCCCCCTATGCAAAGCCTCAGCCTCATCCACCATGGGCCCTATACATGGTATCACATGCATCATGTTGGAGCTATGCTCCCTCCACCCTCCATTGACTGGCCTTTATTGACTCCCACAGGGCGTGGTCAACCCCTAGTCCCACATGGGCCTGTGGTATAGTTGTTTGTTCTTTTTTTGGTTGAACATAATTTTTGGAAAAGGAAACAATAAAAACACTTAAATACTCATAATAAAATTCTATTTAAAATTGTATTGGTCCTAAGTGTTTCTCACCACTATCCAAACCCATTCTTCAAAGATTCCATGAAAGCTATATTTTTATCAGCACATAGTTTTAAAACATCTAAAATTTAAACTAGAATGTGTAATATGTTAAATTAGGAGTTCTAAGACCTATATTAATAAAAATTCCAATAACAAAGATATAAAAAAGACATCACATCAGTTCGTGAGGTGGTTGTCTTCCATACAAACAAGCGAAATTATTGTTTTGTAATAGGTTGAGAGGTTAGAAGTTAAATGTGGTATTATAATTTTTGTTCTTTAAATGTATTTTAATTACAATTTATAAATTTTAAATCCATTATTATATCCAATCTTGAGAGGTGGTGATGGAAGACGAATAACATCTGTTCGAGAGGCGGTAGTTCATTGTACACACGATGGAATGTTTTCTTTCCCATTTGATGGAGCTGAAGATAAATAAAGGTTATACCATTAAAAAAATAACATATCATTATATGGGATAAATTTTTATTATTATATTACTGTATTTTAGTATATTATAAGAATATGAAAGATGAAATAAAACAAAAACACTAGTTTAATAATTGTACCACTTTTTGGAGAACCCATTTTGGATTATACATAATGAATTCTTGGGAGGTGTTACTAATAATAATAAGTCTGAAAAGAAGTTTATATTAATTTTTGGAAGTTATTAGTGTAGTTATTGACTAGTCCAAATCATTATGGAAGTGTGAATAGGGGATGAGAGTGTGCATCCTTTTATATGCGGGGGAGGGGTCACACTTCTGAATTTTTAAAATAATAATGTGTACCATTGTAATTCACATGGAAAAGTCTAAAATATTTGTAATTAAAAATAATTATAGGTTATAATGTCTAAATATTGTCATATAATTTCTTTCAGATAATTTTCTATGTCATTTCAAACCTTATCTTTTTAGTATAACCCCCGGTAAACTTGTTTTAACCATAATTGAGGTAATAAATTTCCCAATTTTATTATACATCATGGTCAGAATTTAATTTTACCATATTATATGATATAAATTACTATTATTATAAATGTATAATAAATTTTATTAAATTACATTCACATAACTTTAACATTTTTTTTTAAAATTATACCTACGGATGGGATGAGAAAACAGTTTTCCCAAAGAGAAAATATTCAAAAGTTTGAAAATTTTTATATAAAAATTGAATATGAAATTGATTATAATAACCTAAATTAGTTTAATATAATTATAATGGAAAAAATTTTATTTTTAAAACAACTGTAAAATAAAATGGATCCTTAAGATTTCATTAAATGAAAATATAATTTTCAATAAAAAGAAGTATTTTTCGCTTTTCAAAAAAAAAATTAACTTTTCAATAAATTACCACAAAATGACCCTAAGATAATTTTTAATTTCTTATTTAAAAAATAATTTTATTTCATTAATATATATATATATATATATAATTTTGGAAAAAATAGTTCTAAAATAACTACCCAAAAGGCAACAAGACCACCTTTTAAAAAAATACAGTTATAAAAGTAAAATTATATTTATTATTATCACCAGAATAGAAAACACATAAGGTAATGTTAAATATTTATTTAATATATAATATATAAATTTACTTTTAATTAGTCACAAAATTTTATTAATTAAATTTATTAAGATAAAAATCATTTTTTCATAAAAACTTTTTTACAAAAAAAATCCTTTATCTTAAAACAATTTCTCATATTTATTTATAATTAATTAGTTACCATATAATTCATCTTATATAATTATGTAAACCATATATTTTCCTAATTTTTTTGATCCTATTAACACCCACCATCCCAACTTCTAGCTGATAAATTTCTCATTAAATAATAATAATTTTGTAGTTTGTCATGTTTCATTAAAACATAGTATTTCGTGTAATGGAATATAGAGATGAGATTTAATATCCCAAGAAAAAATATTTCATAAAATCTTCTGGGGTTACAATATAGCCCCCTTAAAATGAATTTAACTCTTTAAATTTTATAACTTTGGGAAAAAACTAAGGATACTCCCATGTCATTACATCCTAAGGTTCTAACATAGCTTTCTATAGTTAGTGGTTTTATCACAAATCATTGACCATGTGGGTAGTATTGATTTGTAGCACACTATCTATACAATAAATTATCTTAAATAATATTTTCTTTTAAGAAATATCATTCTCCATTGGTACAAATTCCGAGTTCAGTATATGTTATGAATTGAGTTTTTTAATTTCTCAAGATTGATACATGGAACATATTTTGAATGTCTCAGTGATTTGGTTGATTAACCAAATAAAAATTCATTTTCCCATTATGATTAACCATTTTAATGTTACCTATATATCTAGGGCTTAAATTTACTTAAAATTGTAAACACAATTTCTTCCTTTTATTGTACTTTAATTAATTTCTACTTCATTTAATTTCCCACGAAATGGAGATGAATATTTCATACCTGAAGAACTACAATTATCATAAGATTCATAATTAATTCCTCTAGCCTATAAATATTTACCAATACCAATATTGATAAGAAAAGCTATAAAAAAATATCTAAACATCAGCTTAATCAATCCCATAAATTATTAACATTAAGGATCCTCCAAAATGTGTCTAACCAAAATCAAATATCAAATACTGGGATGAATTGATCTTATATTATTCCATAATACACTTGAAAATAATTTTAATCACCCATAAATTCTCATTCAAAAAATTATATACCTTTACAACATACAAAAAATTACAATAAAACCATATATTCATCAAAAATAGGAATCAACTTTAATTTAAAAAATTATCTCTTATCTTAAACAAAAAAAATAAACTAGAAATATAGGTTCATCCTTACACTAATAGATGATCATAAGTTGATTTAAAATAGAAAATGTCAATTACTTATTCTGTAATATATATAGAGTGCGGTAATATAATCAAATTAAACTAACGTATTAATAAATGATTTTTATAGATCTCATTACTATAAAATAAAACATTAAATTCCCCACTATTGAGTGACCTAATTGTGATGATCCACAGAAATGATGGTGATTGACTAAGGTTTCCAAGTATCATTTTTCATCATATCTATTTGGGTCTTATCATCCACATTTAACCTTGTATTAGTTAATTAGTTTTCAAAGTGCACAAACTCTTTGCATTTGAAACACTAGAGTGTGGGTGGATCATTCTGTTAATCACTATATCCACTCACTTCATTGAATGAATACTTAATATCACTCATACATTCTTTATCATGATGTAAAATCTTCCCACACACGTAACACCCTTTATTCCCTTTTAGTAATTGACCAAAGTTCTTCTTACCACATTTTTTCACATAGGTGACTGATATTTAATTCAAACATGTGATTTATTTGAGTTATAATGATACTTGATATTTGTTTTCATTTCAAAACCATAATAATGGTGTTAATATAAAATTTCTATATCTACATTTATTTCACATAAAATTACTTCTCTATAGCTACTACTTTACCTTAAGGAAATATCCTTTTTAATATATGCTTTTTGGACACAAATTAATCTATCAATTGTTTTTTAGTGTTGCTAATTAAACCACAAGAATAAACTGAAAATAATTTTAAATTATCTTCATAGGTTATAATAGACTCCACATCCTTCTATTTTAGATCATGTTATTAATTCTCAATCCTTATACATAGAATATAAGGGAACCACATACTAAAAAATATCTTCTTAAAGACATCCCATTAAATGGAGTCAATTTCCTCCACTTGAAATATATTAATCATATGTTTTGACCATTGACCTACTTCTTCTTCCAAATGAAAGAAATCAAAAATGAATTTTTCATGATGCAAACACTAGATAATGGAAAATTTTCTTTTAGTGGTACTGATCCTTTATAGAGTGACTAGTGGATCAGTGGAACCACTAAAATAAGGTAGATGTTGCCTCATGAAGGAATCAATAAATAATTATTCCCTCGTTTTCATATTTAGAAGTTATGTATGATTCATAGTTTGAGAGTTTTGTGTTATAATTGAAATGATATTTACTATCACATCTTATATATCGTTTGGATTCAAAGGAGAAAAATCATTTCATATTCTACCGCACTCATCATTAACATAGTTCCTTCAAGTTACAACCATTCACATGAAGAAAAAATCATTGTCTAAGAAATAATAATATTATTAGGGAACCACATAATCATGAAAAATCAATTATATATACATTCTAAATAATGAATAATTCTTTTAAATTTATGACACCATAGGCATAAACTATGTCATTCAGGGTCATTATTCAAATACTTACTAATGGGTTGTAAAGAGTATGTGAATCTCAAAATAATTTCCCTTGAGTGGGTCCAAGTGGGTTATAAGTAAGGCCTCATTTATGTGTACTATGTAACTCTTGATTTAATCATGGCATGCATTTTTCAAATTTACTACCCCTAAGTATGTCTGTTATAGAAGAACATCCCATTTTTGTATTCATATTGGGATGTAATTTCTATGAAACCAATCACTTTAACCTTTACCAAAATTTCAAGATATTTTCTTATAATTAGACATATCCTTATAGTTATCACTAATAATTTCTTTTCATAGTTTCCCAAGGTTTAACTAATACTTTTTCTAAAACCAAATAAAAATACCCAAACATATAATACATAAATATTAAATATTAATAGACTAATTTTAATTACATAACATAATGAACCATGACAAAATTGTTTAGGACCATTTAATTTTGAAACTTAGACACAAAATCAATTGGTCTATAAGTTTGATACTTTATCTCCCACTAAGCTCGTCACAAATAAAAATCATATTTTGAATAGAATACATATTAAATTTCATCATATCATAGGGAATTAGAACATAAAAATGGGTGAGCCCAGATGCGTTGTAATTTTAAATAAGGTAGATATCAATAAAACATATGCATATGCATATAGGAAAATGAGTATGGAATTTTAAAACCATAACATATATATCATTGATTCCAAACATGAATCATGGACTAAATATTGATAGTTCATAAGGCATGAATCAAAATAAAATCAAATAACATGATACCTGAGAGGATAAAATTACAATACAAAATATATTTGTGGCATACACATAAGCACAAAAAATATTATTTCATGGTTATCCACCAATACATTTATGAAATGTTAGGCATAGTCTGACCACCCATGTTCTGAATTAGAGCATGGTATAACTGTAACGCCCCGACCCCAGCTACCTAGAGTCGGTGCATTACTTCGTAACATTGGCATGATCACAAGAAAGATCAAATCTCGAAAGACCGATTGGTTTAGTAGCCTTGGAAACACTAGATATATTCATAAGTTTTACATTACATCATAAAATGAAAAACTACTACAACAACATAATGTTTCCATAGTCCACACTATAATTAACTCATAATATCCCTGCAGGTCATTCATAACTTACATCTTCACTTCCTGGGAAAAATAAAACATAGAAAAGGGGTGAGCTCAAATGCCCAGTAAGGATAACAATATAGCTGAAACTTTCATCAATAAGAATAAACATTTAAGGAAATGTATAACTAAAAAAAAGCCTTTTAAACATGAACATTCAACATGGTATGGCATAAATAAAATGAAATAATGCCATTTAATTATTCACATGGATATTCTACTAATCGAATAATCACATGCAAAAATCAATAACCACTTACATAATGTTGGAATGCATAATGCCAGACTATCATAAACACATAGCCAAGGCCTCGTGCCAAGACTACAAATAAGATTTTGTCAAGGCCTTGTGCCAAGACACTAGTTTGTCTCATGAGACCTAACGATGCATCGAGGAGCTATAGCGGGCTCCACCCGTCACTTACTAAGTCCAATTCATTCCCATATGAAAAGGTTTAAACATAACATAAACATTTGTATTAAAACTAGAATAAGAAATGTAAATAATTTCACCATAAACTATGAATGGTATAAAAATAGCACATCCACATTCAAGCATATCACAAAACCTTCAATACAATATAGAAGTTTTGTATCATAATAAATCAACTTCAAATAATCTTAAAATCCATCAAAGGATGTTGACATAGATGAAATCAATATTCTTTTTAAAGAAATATCTCCTTTTAATTTGAAATCATTTAAGATCCATATAAAATAAAACATTTTCTTTGAAAATATTCTTATAATCTTGTAAGGGAAGCTTTGAAGATTTTATAACGGTGGAAAATAGCCGCACCCGCCGTATAAGTTAAAAAAAACATTCTTACCTTAATTCTGTCGAAAAGGTTAAAAAGGACCTTGTTTTGAAAACGACCGAAAGATTCCTTTATAAACCACTTATAAAAGTCAAAAAGGGTATAAATGACTTTAACTCATATTCTAGTAAATAGTAAAAATGTTATTGAAATACATTTTTAAGAAACATGGATGTGGATGATAAAGAGATCCCAGTAGATTATTACGTATAAACAACCTCAGATAATGAAGAGATTGTGAAATAACCCTTACCTTGTACTTTTCCTTGTTTGGGGTAGGTTAACCTCCTGTATAATAGTGAAATAATTGTTACTAAATTATACAAGAATCATATACATTAATATGATATCATATATGATCTTTTAATATTGAATTGATAATAATATCTTAGTATTATCGCCGTTTCGGGTGTTAACTTACTCATTTTCTTTATATGTTTTGTTTCATAAGTCATGTTTGTTGTATCTTATTCATATCCAGAATGATATCAAGTCCTTAAACATCAATTTTAAATCATTAAATGATAATTATACTTGAATGGATACGATGGAGAATGAATCTTATCGCGTTCGTGGAGACGGTAGTCCGTACGCACGCACGAGCGACAATATCATTCTTTTGATATTAAAATAATATATAAATGGATGGTATATCATATATACATAATCATTAACATGTTATATTTATTATTTACATGAGTTACACATCATTATTATACCCATCCAAATAATATTATATTGAATAACAATTATACCACGACGTGGAGACGGTAAGCCGTACGTACGCACGTATGGTGACATGTTATTCAAAGGGTGGATAGAATACTGAATATGATTGTACCATATTTATAATAACATCACATTATATGTAATATACTGGAGTTATTATTTTAGAATGGTAAGAACAAAGAAAGAGGAAGTGGAAGAAGAAAGGAACTTGGAAAAGGGTGGTGAAATCATTACCTCTTCTTCGGGTTCTTCCTTTTGATTTGATCAAAAAGGATCCTTAGGTTGGCTTTCTGATCAAACTAAGGCCTCTAGGTTGTAGTGAGGGATGTTGGGAGAGTATTTGGGCAGAGTTTGGCCGAACCAAAAGGCTTTGAAGGTGTGAAAAAAATGAGAAGGAGGAGTTCCCTTTTATAAGAGGGGTGAGGGGCACCTTTGGAAAAGCTAGAAATATTAATTTATAATAAATTCATATTCAGTTTCTAATGGCTCCAAAGTTGATTATTCAAAGGTTAAGGTGGGGATAGGTCGCAAACCACTCAACCAATAGAATTTAGACAGTTTTGGGTACTTATATTAACCTTATCTTTAAGTATTAACTCTAAGTTAATTAGTTTCACTTTTACAATGTCTCTTTGTATTTTTATATAATATGGTTAATAAACTTACTATATACATCCAAACGACCCCCAAGTGGTCCTTTAATGATGAACCTATCATGATATAAGTCTCTTGTACGAACCTTAGATTTTTAGGAATTTAATATCAATTAATAATATAATATTTGTTTTAAGAACTCTTTTATGTCAATTTTGACACTATTCAATAGTTGATTTTTTTGAAACTCGTAACAGATTGATTACTTCGAAAAAATTCAAAAAAATCAATCCTAATATATCATATTATCCTAGAAAATTAGTTTAATTCATTAAAAGTTTCATATTATATTTATTTGGGTATTTATAATATCAATTATTTTAATTTTTCACTATTATAGTAATTACTGCATCATCATTGTGTCATAAATAAATTATTTAATGTCTAAAAATTATAAATAAAATATAATTATGTAGTAAATCTTTTTAGCTTTCTAATGAATATTAATAATCTAAAATACAACTTATATAACCCTATGTAACAATTGTTTTGCTAAAAGATATATGCTTGTGTCATTTTTGTATTCATTTTGACTTAATTAAAATAAAGTGTCATTATCACTTACAAGTGGATCCATGGGGTCCCAAAATCGACCCAAAGATGCCCATGGTCGACCATGTATCAACCAATAGGGTTAAGACACGTTTTAGGGTAATTTAGTATTATTATAATATTAAATTTTAACCCTTATTTACCGGATTTACCCTTAACCATGGTAAATAAAATATTTACCGCAGTAATTATTCAAAATGTCTAAAAATAAAAGTTACCTATTTACACAATTTGAACATCCTGATTCCAAATATGGAATCCATTTTTCTAAATTCAAAACACAGAAGTGGCAGAAATTAATTTAAAATTAATTCCCGCTGTCAAAACAAAAAGCGTGTTTTTAAGAGATAATAACTATCAAAAGATTGACACTTGTTTATGTTCGGTTTAATTGTAAAATTATTTCTAATGACAATCATTATATTAAATGGTAAAAATATATTCTAAATATACTTTAAAACCACTCAAATTCATAATTTATCACTATTAATTATTTTGATTAAAAAAGTTGTTTTTAATTAAAATTTAGTAATTTTCACTATTCATCAAAATATGAAAGTTATCCGAAAAGTACCAAAATTTCACCTTAGGCTAAATATGATATTCCGAATCCAAAAATAATGTCCATTTTGAAATATAAAATATATATAATTTCAAAAATTAGGTATTACTATTCATAACGGCTAGTTTGATCGGTTGTGGTGTGTGTTAAAACTCGAAGTTGCGTACAACACACACTACTGTTTTATTCAAAGGAAAGCGTACTGTGGAAGCTTGGGATGTTTCATTTTAAATTTTTGATGTCCCCATTTAGTCAAAAAGTTTAAAATATTGTATTTATAAAGGGTTCACTATTAAAAGTTGATAAAGTGCAATACTGAAAATGAATTTGTTCTTGCATTATGTCTAAGATACTCATAATATGGATTCTAAAATTATAAGGATTATATAAAGTTTAAAATTTAGATAATACTATTCATAACCTCTTTTGAATGGCTTTTTTTTTGTAAGTCATGGTGTGATTGAACTCGGTGTTGCGTGTAGTGCAAGTTATTGAATTATTTTGAAGAAATAACACACTATGAAATCTTGGGGTGTTACATTCTCCCCTCCTTCAATAAATTGCGTCCTCGCAATTTGAAATTGTTCTTCGAAAATAAAAGGTTGAAAATAGAAAACATATTTGTGGGAAAAGCCACATCGGAAATTGGGTTACTAAAATTTAGTCTTAATATGAGGAAAAGAGAAATGAAAGGGTCACCACCAAATTATGATCTCGATTAGGAGAACATTGGTGGCAATTAGAGACATATAATTGGAGGAAAAACGTAAATATTTATATGTAGTGATTGAGGTCATCAATCACAAACAAGTGTATAATTGAGGTCCTTAAATTCATCAATCTATGATGATTTGAAATTCCATCGGTTCAACAAAACATAGGGTATTAGGATAACACATTTTTGACGTTTCAAAATATCCTAGTTGAAATCCCACATCGAAAAATGAATTAACGAGGCCTCTATTTAAAACAAAAAGTGGAAAGTATGAAGATTACCGAAAATAACACATACTAGGGTTCCATGTAGGAAAATATGGATATGGAAGAAAAATCTAACCATCAATTATATGATGGAGAGTGGTAGAGAACATGTCTATGAAAAGGCCAACAATCCCAAAGCCATAAATTAGTGATGATTTAAGGTACCATCTAGGAAAAAAATTTTGTTCTAAGTTGCTTTTCTTAATATTGAGGAATTTATTTATGAGATTGGCTAAGATCATAAGGAGATATACTTACTTTATAATTAGAGTTTTGTCCATTAATAAATTTCTACCATAAACTCATCTTTCACTCGTAAAAAAAATTATATTTATACTATTCGTACAGGGTTCCAAAATAAACGAATTTATAATTCATCTACATGATCTTTTAATAAAAACTACATTATTTAATCCAGGACATCTCATGGTCCAGTGGTAGGTGATACACCCTTGTCGCCCTTCGGTTGCGGGTTCAAGTCTCGCAGCCTTGCCGGACGCGACGGGTTGCCGCCCGACCTCCGGGTTGTCCTTTTATGGCAATCCAAAATAATCCAAACTAGAACTATCCAAAATACTTCTGTCCAAACTCACAGTCTAACATTTATAAGGAAGGTAAACATAATATAGATCCTTTTTACCCCGTAATAGCATATGAATACCTTCATCCGGTATTACCATATTCCTTATTGATTACATTCATGCTCCCTTATTCCATATAGAATGCTGGATATACTTCATCAATCCAAAAATGTTTTAAACCCCAACAATGATGGAATATACAAATCATTAATCAGTTCCAAGGTAGTCAAGAATATCCAATATATTTTTTCCAAAATAATCATGTATTATTCGAAAATCACTACCTCGGTATCAGAACTATATTATGGTTTATCATTCTCTCAACCATATATTTTCCAAAAATTTATCCTGCTATTGAGTCACTTTTCTTTGTTCCACACAATCTCAAGTCCTTAATGAAATAGTACTGCAGTACAATCCTTATATACTCCATAATTATTATAACAAGTACATTGTTGATACAACACTCAATTGACATAATCAACATAAGAACTCTAATCATTACTCTTCATCTGTGGTAGTATCATAACTTGATTATTATCCAATAGCATCATTTGCGTCATAGTCTGATGACTGGGACATAGGTTCGCGTAGTGTCCAAACTCCTTTCAAATGAAGCATTGTACATTTGAAACCATTTTCTTACCCTTGCAGTCATGTACTTTGTGCCCTTTTCCTCCACACTTATAACAAACTCCCATTCCTTTCAGGCAAGTTCCAGGGTGTTTCTTTCCACAGTTACCACATATGGGAAAATTCTTATTTTCCCTATTACTTTTATCCATCTTTCTATCTTCCATCCTTTTCTTCTCTTTCTTCCCTTCAAAGCCATAGGACTCAGTAAACTCTTTACTTATCTTATCAACACATGATATTAATTCTTCATATGATGATAATACATGGGAGACTATTTCTCTTATAAATTCTAGCTTAAGACCATGAAAGATATGATCATTCCTTCTCTTTGGATCATGTGCATTTCTGGAGTTCTCATTCCTTATACTGGGCGCCATTTCTAAACAATGGCATAAACTAGATCAGTTTATGAATCAAAATACATAATCCCATACTTATAAAACACTTAACATAAATTGAACTATTTATGGATATAATCCATAATCATAAGAATGTTTTCTTTAAGGAAGTATATACTCATAAACCCTTCAAAATGATTTGTAAAGAAAATGAGAGTTATCCTAAGCATATCCCCCGGGAGTGTCTTAACCAAGAGTGAAGCAAGGCCCGTTGTCGTGCACCAGTTCCCGTTCGAGTCTAGATCAAAGCGGTGTTTTCGGGTTTTACCCCTAGGTACATCGGTGCCAGAGCCGCCTCTACCTGCTCGTATCCAGACAGGGATGTATTGCTCGGAAAACTCACAAAATCTCTACAATACCAAAATTCTAGGAAGTTCTTCTATACTAATCCTCAAAGTTCATCTTAGGTATACGTGCTCCAATCAGAGTTTATCTAAATCTAGCTTCCAAGGTTTGTACTAAACCTCCCTCTGATACCAACTGTAACGCCCCGACCCCAGCTACCCAGAGTCGGTGCATTACTTCGTAACATTGGCATGATCACAAGAAAGATCAAATCTCGAAAGACCGATTGGTTTAGTAGCCTTGGAAACACTAGATATATTCATAAGTTTTACATTACATCATAAAATGAAAAACTACTACAACAACATAATGTTTCCATAGTCCACACTATAATCCCCTCATAATATCCCTGCAGGTCATTCATAACTTACATCTTCACTTCCTGGGAAAAATAAAACATAGAAAAGGGGTGAGCTCAAATGCCCAGTAAGGATAACAATATAGCGGAAACTTTCATCAATAAGAATAAACATTTAAGGCAATGTATAACTAAAACAAAAGCCTTTTAAACATGAACTTTCAACATGGTATGGCATAAATAAAATGAAATAATGCCATTTAATTATTCACATGGATATTCTACTAATCGAATAATCACATGCAAAAATAAATAACCACTTACATAATGTTGGAATGCATAATGCCAGACTATCATAAACACATAGCCAAGGCCTCGTGCCAAGACTACAAATAAGATTTTGTCAAGGCCTTGTGCCAAGACACTAGTTTGTCTCATGAGACCTACCGATGCATCGAGGAGCTATAGCGGGCTCCACCCGTCACTTACTAAGTCCAATGCATTCCCATATGAAAAGGTTTAAACATAACATAAACATTTGTATTAAAACTAGCATAAGAAATGTAAATAATTTCACCATAAACTATGAATGGTATAAAAATAGCACATCCACATTCAAACATATCACAAAACCTTCAATACAATATAGATGTTTTGTATCATAATAAATCAACTTCAAATAATCTTAAAATCCATCAAAGGATGTTGACATAGATGAAATCAATATTCTTTTTAAAGAAATATCTCCTTTTAATTTGAAATCATTTAAGATCCATACAAAATAAAACATTTTCTTTGAAAATATTCTTATAAGCTTGTATGGGAAGCTTTGAAGATTTTATAACGGTGGAAAATAGCCGCACCCGCCGTATAAGTTAAAAAAACATTCTTACCTTAATTCTGTCGAAAAGGATAAAAAGGACCTTGTTTTGAAAACGACCGAAAGATTCCTTTATAAACCACTTATAAAAGTCAAAAAGGGTATAAATGACTTTAACTCATATTCTAGTAAATAGTAAAAATGTTTTGAAATACATTTTTAAGAAACATGGATGTGGATGATAAAGAGATCCCAGTAGATTATTACGTATAAACAACCTCAGATAATGAAGAGATCGTGAAATAACCCTTACCTTGTACTTTTCCTTGGTTGGGGTAGGTTAACCTCCTGTATAATAGTGAAATAATTGTTACTAAATTATACAAGAATCATATACATTAATATGATATCATATATGATCTTTTAATATTGATTTGATAATAATATCTTAGTATTATCGCCGTTTCGGGTGTTAACTTACTCATTTTCTTTATATGTTTTGTTACATAAGTCATGTTTGTTGTATCTTATTCATATCCAGAATGATATCAAGTCCTTAAACATCATTTTTAAATCATTAAATGATAATTATACTTGAATGGATACGATGGAGAATGAATCTCATCGCGTTCGTGGAGACGGTAGTCCGTACGTACGCACGAGCGACAATATCATTATTTTGACATTAAAATAATATATAAATGGATGGTATATCATATATACAGAATCATTAACATGTTATATTTATTATTTACATGAGTTACACATCATTATTATACCCATCCAAATAATATTATATTGAATAACAATTACACCACGACGTGGAGACGGTAAGCCGTACGTACGCACGTATGGTGACATGTTATTCAAAGGGTGGATAGAATACTGAATATGATTGTACCATATTTATAATAACATCACAGTATATGTAAGATACTGGAGTTATTATTTTATAATGGTAAGAACAAAGAAAGAGGAAGTGGAAGAAGAAAGGAACTTGGAAAAGGGTGGTGAAATCATTACCTCTTCTTCGGGTTCTTCCTTTTGATTTGATCAAAAAGGATCCTTAGGTTGGCTATCTGATCAAACTAAGGCCTTTAGGTTGTAGTGAGGGATGTTGGGAGAGTATTTGGGCAGAGTTTGGCCGAACCAAAAGGCTTTTAAGGTGTGAAGAAATGAGAAGGAGGAGTTCCCTTTTATAAGAGGGGTGAGGGGCACCTTTGGAAAAGCTAGAAATATTAATTTATAATAAATTCATATTCGGTTTCTAATGGCTCCAAAGTTGATTATTCAAAGGTTAAGGTGGGGATAGGTCGAAAACCACTCAACCAATAGAATTTAGACAGGTTTGGGTACTTATATTAACCTTATCTTTAAGTATTAACTCTAAGTTAATTAGTTTCACTTTTACAATGTCTCTTTGTATTTTTATATAATATGGTTAATAAACTTACTATATACATCCAAGAGACCCCCAAGTGGTCCTTTAATGATGAACCTATCATGATATAAGTCTCTTGGACGAACCTTAGATTTTTAGGAATTTAATATCAATTAATAATATAATATTTGTTTTAAGAACTCTTTTCTGTCAATTTTGACACTATTCAATAGTTGATTTTTGTGAAACTCGTAACAGATTGATTACTTCGAACAAAGTCAATTAAATCAATCCTAATATATCATATTATCCTAGAAAATTAGTTTAATTCATTAAAAGTTTCATATTATATTTATTTGGGTATTTATAATATCAATTATTTTAATTTTTCACTAATATAGTAATTACTGCATCATCATTGTGTCATAAATAAATTATTTAATGTCTAAAAATTATAAATAAAATATCATTATGTAGGAAATAGTTTTAGCTTTCTAATGAATATTTATAATCTAAAATACAACTTATATAACCCTATGTAACAATTGTTTTGCTAAAAGATATATGCTTGTGTCATTTTTGTATTCATTTTGACTTAATTAAAATAAAGTGTCATTATCACTTACAAGTGGATCCATGGGGTCCCAAAATCGACCCAAAGATGCCCATGGTCGACCATGTATCAACAAATAGGGTTAAGACACGTGTTAGGGTAATTTAGTATTATTATAATATTAATTTTTAACCCTTATTTACCGGATTTACCCTTAACCATGGTAAATAAAATATTTACCGCAGTAATTATTCAAAATGTCTAAAAATAAAAGTTACCTATTTACACAATTTGAACATCCTGATTACAAATATGGAATCCATTTTTCTAAATTCAAAACACAGAAGTGGCAGAAATTAATTTAAAATTAATTCCCGCTGTCAAAACAAAAAGCGTGTTTTTAAGAGATAATAACTATCAAAAGATTGACACTTGTTTATGTTCGGTTTAATTGTAAAATTATGTCTAATGACCAACATTATATTAAATGGTAGAAATATATTCTAAATATACTTTAAAACCACTCATATTCATAATTTATCACTATTAATTATTTTGATTAAAAAAGTTGTTTTTAATTAAAATTTAGTAATTTTCACTATTCATCAAAATATGAAAGTTATCCGAAAAGTACCAAAATTTCACCTTAGGCTAAATATGATATTCCGAATCCAAAAATGAAGTCCATTTTGAAATATAAAATATATATAATTTCAAAAATTAGGTATTACTATTCATAACGGCTAGTTTGATCGGTTGTGGTGTGTGTTAAAACTCGAAGTTGCGTACAACACACGCTACTGTTTTATTCAAAGGAAAGCGTACCGTGGAAGCTTGGGATGTTTCATTTTAAATTTTTGATGTCCCCATTTAGTCAAAAAGTTTAAAATATTTTATTTATAAAGGGTTCACTATTAAAAGTTGATAAAGTGCAATACTGAAAATGAATTTGTTCTTGCATTATGTCTAAGATACTCATAATATGGATTCTAAAATTATAAGGATTATATAAAGTTTAAAATTTAGATAATACTATTCATAACCTCTTTTGAATGGCTTTTTTTTGTAAGTCATGGTGTGATTGAACTCGGTGTTGCGTGTAGTGCAAGTTATTGAATTATTTTTAAGAAATAACACACTATGAAATCTTGGGGTGTTACAATAACCTCCCATAAATCCTCATTAGATCATGGGATAACCTCCTATATACCATCTTTTTGGATTTTGATAAACTCTCATGTAATACATATTGGGATTGGGATTACATCCCATGTACCCTTTGAGCTTATATAACATTAATCATTACTCGAAGTTTTGTAGGTAGATATAGGTCCCCCTCAAATAATCAACACATTTGTGTTCCAAAATATCATAAATCAATAATAATATCATTAAACATTGAAATGAAATGGGTTTCATAAACATTTAATCTTATCATAACCCATGGAAAGAAAAAAACGTTTCATAAATACCGTATTATTTGATCATAGCATTAACCGTGTAAAAGGAATGAGTTTCATAGACATTTCATCATTTAATCATATAATAACCCATGTAAAATTAATGGGTTTAAATAATATATTATCATTATAGGTAGTAACCAATAATAAAAAGAATAAAAATGGTATAATTAGATCATATCCCAAGTAAATCATAAGTTCCATAAATGGATGTCATGTTAGGTGTAAAAGTAATTTAAAAGATCTCCTCAAACTTTTGTTCAAGAAATATAATTTTAACATTACAAACAATCATTTAAAACTAAAAATTCATAATTTTTTTTAAAATCAAATACTTTTAAAATACTTTTGTAATCTTATAAATGTATATATTAAAAATTGATTTGTCATGATGTGGTAGAATACCATTCAGGCAATACATGTAAAAAATGATTCCATTCACATTTTTGTATGAAAAGTTAAAAAGATACTAGATTTGAAAATTATAGGAATATTACAGTTAAAATTTCTCTTAAAAGGAAAATAATGGGTTAAATTTAGTTTAAAAAGCATGGTAAATTATTTTTGAAATAATTTTTTGAAAACATGAATTTGGAATAAAAAATATTTTCAACTGAAGAGAGAAGTAAAGTCAATTTTTCCTAAAAATATTATTTTGGAATATTGAGTACTTGAAGAGAGGAAAATGAATAAAAATTTTAATCTCAAGAAATAACCATATGAAAATAAAACTTATGTTGTTCTTGATAAAGAGATCAAAATATTTCATCTTCAAAAGCATATTCATAAACAATCTTAATAAACAATTAGATTGTAGCATCAGGCCCTAACCACATCAAAAACATTGGAATCGTAAACCGCATGAAACAAAAAAATTAAATGTAACATTAAATATCTATAGAATAAATAATATCATGATATCACATGTCAATGATGTTGTATACACACCTTATAAAATAATATTTTTTCATAACATAACATACATCCCAAAGAAGACAAATTGAGATACAAATTCTTTATTGTTTTTGTAAATTTTGAACTATAAACTATATGAAATAGAGATCCTCAAATGGATATATAAATTCAAATAATTTTCAGAATAATAATAATAAAATACATGAATGGGCTATAAATACACCACAAAAAACATATTTTGAATATGACATGTGTCACGCATAAAATAAAAGTTAGATGAAAATCCATTATCTTAAGACTTGATTACTTTTATACATGTTCTATATTCCTACATAATAAATATAGGTTATTATAAATTTATTATTGATCCATAATTATATTTTTCATACCATATATTATTTACAGATGAATTTTAAGTAACTTTTTGTTTAAATTCCTTGGTAAAATAATGTTTTGGGTAATAATTTCATTGTTTTTCATGTATGTTTTGATTTTGTATTTTGGATCATGTTAATTTGATAATGGATAAATAATATACATAATGATATAAATTATTTAAATATCATATATATTCATTATATATGTATTTATAAAATGCTGTGAAATACAGAGATAGAAAATGAAGTCACCGCTCATGGAGACAATAGGCCGTATATAGACATGTTCATTTTTTCATTTTCATAGATGATTGAATTAATGATAGTTAAAAAATATTTTAACTTTATAGAATCATTTATATCTCATATTTATCCCATATGATTATTCAAACCTGCCCTTATTTCCTTTTATGTGAAGCATATGTGAAGAAGGAATCACATCGCTTAGTGAGGCGGTAGTGCACTGTACACACAAACGACATTATCGTATCCCCCACAGAATAGAAGGTAAGAAAATATATGTGATATAATAATAATAGAAGTAATTAAATGTTAAATATATAATATTTATATATTTAATATATCATTATAACAATTATAGTGAAACAAAAATGAAAACAGATCGCATCAGTTCATGAGGTGGTAGTTCACCATATACGAGAGGGACATTATTATCTTCCAACTGGTTTGCATATAAGAAGGTAGATGTAGTTTTATAATTCCAGAGGAATATTAATATAAAAAATATAATATATGAACATTAATTATATGATTATATCGAACTATAATAGGAGGTGATAGAAAATCAATAACATCAGTTAGCATGGCGGTAGTCCGTTATACACAGATCAATTTTTTTCGAATAAAACAAATTTTTATTTATGTCTAATAATTCACTAAACCAAAACTTTATTAAAAATGGAACATACTTGAAGTACGTTACATGGAACATCGTCATAGAATACGTTACACAGAACAATAACTTGGCGTACATTACATGCAACGTCGGTGTTTCTACGAAACATCATTTTATTGTTATAATTAATTAAATGTTATAATTATAATCTAGTCAGTAAATAAAGTAATATTAATAAAATAAAAACATTTACATTATTTTTTATAATGGTTTTATATAAATTAAACATGTTGATAATAGAAGATATAATTTTTGGTAAAGTATTTATATGTTTAGAAATACTATTTTCTAAATCAAACTATTTTCATATCATTCTAAAAATAAAAATAAAAATAATTTCTGGAACATTTATAAATTTAATTTTATAAAATTAGCTTCATGTTTTAATTTATAATGTGAAAATTATCTTAGGGTGAAAATTTGGGATTTTTCTGGAAAACATCATTTTTGGATGAATAATGAAAATTACGAGATTTTAATTCAAAACTGCTTTCCTTATTTTTTAGTTATAAGGGTAAATTATATTTTTAATTGGATTAATCATTAGTTGGATAATATTTTTTTAAATTCACACAATTTAGGTCATTGAGATCAATTTCACATCGAAATTGGATATACAATCATATCAATCTTTTGAATTTTCTTTACTTTAAAACCCCACATTGTCAACCCAACTGTGGGAATAATTTTAAATTAATTTATTCCAATTATTTTATTAGATTTTGGATAAATGTAATAAATACTTTTAATAATTAGAATTTATAATTTATAATAAGGTCAACTTATTTTTTTACCAAAAATATTAGTAAAAGTAACTAAAATTAATTACATCGATTAAGTTGAAACTAAGCTTAACTAAGGACTAAACCACATATTTAAGACCAACAATGAGTTATAAACTTATACAACACCACTTTTATGTCCATTATTTAGAAATGAACAATATATTATTGAGTTTATTGGTTTTTTATGACTTTTCTAACATAAAAACATGGGTACACTAAACTTGTTTTTAAAAATGCCAAGTGTGTCCTTTTCTTTCTCTATAAAAGGGAACCACCTCTCCCATTTTTCTAACACCTTCAAAAACAAATAGGTTATACCAATATAATACCAATAAACTTACCAAAATTTCTCCCATTCTCATTTAATCCTATCTTTGAGAATTAATTAATCCAAGGAAGACTCTTGGCACAAACCAAAAGGAGTTTCCTGATTAAGATGTAACATCTTCTCTCAAGATCCTTTCTTTAATATTCCTTCCCCAACCCTCAAATATATTTATTCAATTATTTTATAAAAATCTAGTATCCTAAATATAATATTATGTTTCTATGATAATTTTTTACCTACACTTAGACACACTTCTATCTAATGGGTAACAACAAACTATTTACACGTACGGTGAACTACATCGTCACTAAATGATGATTGTCAATTTTTCCTTTACCGACACTCATGGTTGAAAGTATGATGGAAAATATATTTATATATTTTATTTATTTTATTTATTATGTATTTTTTTCTTTATTTATATTACAATACATATCTTTATACTTTACATTTTGTGTTAATGTAATAATTCTGTTTGAGGAAGCGTGGACAACCACCCCCTAAAAGCGATGTGATTCATTCATACACTGCATGGAATTTATTAATGAAGGTTTTAATTAATAAATATGAAATATATGATATAATTACTCTAATTTAATAATTACATATTTATATATATATACTCCTTTTACTTTCTTTCTTTCAAGATGATAATTAAACCGAAATAACATTCCTACATACATACAACTTACTATCTCCACTAACGGTGTATTTCACTTCATAACTATATATATTATGGATTATTATAATCTAAATATAATTAATATAAATTATATTTAAATCATGTTTTACATTCTAAAAATTCATATATAATTATAAGGACCAAAGATATAACAAATCAAGACACATGTGAAAAACAAAGTGGATATTAACCGAAGTGAAACCTTAACATAGAATTGTTAACCAAGGGGCAATACAAAGACATAATAAAACACTATATGGTATTCCAAGTAATAATATGTTTCTTAGATAGATTTATAATAAATTTATAATTATTACATAGGAGGTTTTAATGAGTACGATGAGAGTTAAGACAAAACGTAAGGGGATTTCATCTCACATTTTATTTTCATAAGATACATGCTTTATTAACCACCCATTACTTTGGTATGGTGTTTATACTTCTAGAGGTTTTATTCAATTATTATTATAGTTAAATTTAATTGTATTTACATATCAATTATATGACCATTATTTCACAGGGTTTATGTTTCAAAAGTTACCAAATTGGTAAAATAGTTTTGTGTCAATTTGAGTTTATTGAGACTCATGTTTTTTATGCGCCTAAATTACTTTTGAGGTGTATATATTTCAATTTTTCATGATATATCATGGAAATTAATATTTTCATGATATTATGATATGTATGTAATTTCATTTTCTTACATGTAGAGTTTGATCCCAAGTTACCAAGTGATAAGAGTTTGTTGAAACAATATCATCGCTTTTTATGATTTATTATGTTTATGATTCATTTTATAAAATATCATAACCCATATCTCAGGAAAATTTAGAAATTTTCTTCTCATCTTGTTATTAATGATATATTTATGTGTTTGGTTCCATTTTTCAACTCTTTGGTACATAATATAGTCAAGAAAGTATTTTTTAAGAATGACCAAATTTACCCTCTCTTCAGTAGAGAATATATGTTCCTTCAGAACCCAGTTTTCTATAAAGGGTTTCCATAAATATTATTCCATTACCCTATAATTTTTATAATAAAATTTTTCCTATATTTATTTTACTATTATATTAAAAGGACACTTCTTGTCTATCTCTGAACATGTTTATTTTCTATTCTTTTTACTTTTCAAAAGGGGTGTTCTATTTACCTCGTACGACTTGTAAATATTTACCAACTATCATTTATTTTAAGCTTCATTTTCATTTTAAATGGATAATTTTTGAGAAAATATTTTTAAATGTAAATTTCAGGGAATTTTTTTTCAAAATGATTTCAATATTCTTTTAAAATGTATCAGGGAAAAAAAATTTATAAATATTTTCATGCCTTATTTATATGTTTTCAAAAAATTTCAAATAAATTTTTTCAAATAAATTTCAATATTTATTTATAAGTTTTCAAAGTGTTTTCAAAGAAAATGGTTTTTAAAATTTTTGGAAGCTTATTTTATATGATTTCAAATAAAAATATTTTCAAATTATTTCATGTCATCTCTATAATATTCCAAGGTATCTACTAAATATACCAATCTTAGGTTTTTATTCTTACCACGTGTCCTATCATCCACCCTCTACGCTTCATTTCTGCCTACCTTCCATGTCACCCAAAACATGTTTCCCCGCTTCAAACACTAGACTATCTCCCTCCACTTCTCGTGTTTTCCCATAGCATCTTATAGGGTTTACACCACTCACATTATCCCTTTTCCACTCGTGTTTTTATCTACAACTACTGGGGTTTCTACTGCTCACGTTCTCCCTCCTCCGCTTGCATTCTCAAATTGGTTTCCCTAGCTCCAAAATCACGATTTTATCCCTCCACTACTTGAATTTTCCCAATGCACCATCTAAGGTTTCCACTACTCATGTTCTCCCTTCTCCGCTCATGTTATCCCTCCGTACCTACTGGGGTTTCCTCCACTCATGTTCTCCCTTCGCCGCTTGAATTTGTTCCTTTGTCTCAGCCTAAGGCATCCACCTACGTTGCCACCGTCGCCACCGTCTCCACCGTCCACCTTGCCTGGTCCGGCTGCTCTGCCTCCTCCTATACCACCTTCGCACCTTCTATGGATTCTGACTCCACCATTGGCTGGTGATTTTAATTTCCTCTATCTATGGTAAACATTAATTTAATTTTTTATAACCTCGATGCACTACTAAAACACCTGGAGCTCTAAATTTCACTATTACTTTGTTCAATGTTAATATGTTTTATTAACAGTTAGTTTTTTCAATGTTAATATGTTGTATTCCCTATTAGTATGTATTCATTGTTAGTTTTTTCATTTTATTCACTGTTATTTTGTTCATGGTTTGGTATTTTATGTGGAATAAAGAGTCCTTAATGTTTGATTAAAAAATATAATGTTATATCACTATTGAGATTCAGTTTTATTTATCTCAAATCATTTTTTGGGTTTATGGAGAATAATGGCAGTACTGAATGATTTCCATCAAACTACACTGATAGGAGCCGTGATTGAGGTAATTCCTACAACAATTAGAGCCCTGGATAATGAGGTAAACCATGCACTTATCATAGCCCAGAATATCTAGACATACTATTATTATGATGTTGTATATTCCACTGGTGGTCGTAGGTGTATCCATTATTAGGGAATACATAGTACTCTTCCCCGCTAAGTTGTAGTAGCTTGGATTTTGCTAACTGTAGAACATCTTATGAGTTATGTAGTGTTGGTCAAGAGGAATTTTTTCTTTCTGACTACATGATACCTACTATATAGATTTATAATAACAACGGGGCCTCAAGGTTCTACAATGCTTTGCACCAGGCTTGGAGTTCATTGCAATTGACATGATTTATAAAATTCCTCAGTGAACTTAGTTTGGGAACCCAGTTTTTGTTAATTGTATATATGTTTCCATTCACTATTGTCATGTTGTGAACTTTTAATATTTCCAATACACTATATATGTGAACTATGGTTGGGAACCCCATTTTTGTCATTTTATATATGTTTCCAGTCACTATTGTCATGTTGTGCACTTTCAATATTTCCAATACACTATATATTTATTTCTGGTTAGTTTGTTATGTTCCCTATTGAATCATAGCTGGAATGATGTGTCCATTACTAGTATGTTGTGTTCACTATTAATGTGTTACATTCACTGAAACATTATTCCACTATATAAGTATTTTTGTACCCCTTCATAATATTGTATTCGTTGTTAGTTTGTTCAGTGTTAATGTGTTTTATTCATTTCTTGTTTGTTCAACATTGATATGTTGTATTTACTATTATTTTGTACTCACTGTTAGTCTCTTCATTGTGTTCAGTCTAATTTTTTTTTTTGATTGGTCTTTTTGGTGGAATTAAGAGTCTTTAACATTTGATTAAGAAACTATAATGCTATATGACTGTTGAGAATCATTGTTATTGATATCAAATAATTTGTGCAGGTAATGGTGAATGATGGAAATACTGAATGATTTCTATCAAACTGCACTGATAAGAGGTGCGATTGTGGTAAATCCTACACCGATCAGAGCCCTAATTGATGAGTTAAACCCTACACTGGTTGATTCCCTGAATATTTATCCATACTATTATTATGATGTTCTATATGCCACTGTGGGTCGTAGGTGTCTCCATTATTACGGAAGACATAGTACACTTACCTGCTAAGTTGTAGTAACCAGGTTGTTGCTGACTGTAGATCATATGATGAGGTATGTAATACTGGTCAAGAGGAAATTGTTCTTTCTGACTACATGGTGTTTGACACACAGATTTAAGATGACAGCGAGAGCTCAAGGTTCTCCAATTCTTTAGATCAGGCTTGGAGTAGATTGCATTGGACATGGTTTATAAAATGACTCAGTGAACTCAGGTTGGGAACCCATTTGTTTGTCATTTTATATATGTTTCTATTCACTATTTTCATGTTGTACACTTTTAATATTTCCAATACACTACATACATATTTCCAGTTTTTAAATTATGTTCACTATTTTTCATTGTTGTAATGTTGTGTTCACTATTAGTATGTAGTGCACATTTTCATGTATTTCTTACCGGCTCTAGAATGGAATTTTTTACAATAATTTAATTTATAAATTGAATGTCTTACATATTATTAAGTTATACATCCATAACATTAATATTTGGTTTCAATATTTCTATTATAGTATGTAATAAATAGCCTTTTTAGGTATCAGTTCGATTTATGTACATATACATAGAATTCCAAACTATTCAATATCATGTGGTTGTCAATTTTACTCTAGGAGGAGCTACCAGTTTGATTGATCCATGCATATTTAATTTTATGGATGCAAACTAATGATTCGAAAAATGCCATGAAAGATTCCACGTCCCGCCTTCCAGATTGAAGAATTCACCTTTGTGGATAAAAGCCCTTCAATTTCATCATTCTCTATTATTTTTTTGGGTTGTTTATATGGTGCTTCCATCATTGATAAAAAGTTGAAAACTGGAATATACACATGAAATTATGTTTCATCTAGAGGTAAACCTTTCATTATTTACTTGAATTCATGCAAGAAAATTGTAAGATTATCAATTTTTGTTGTGGTCTCTATGATTCTCCTCTACTCATTCATCTTGAAATATTATCTAAGAAGACAACTAGAGGTCAATAGAGCTATTTTCATCCTACCATTTTCTATGCCAACGCAAATTTTTTAAGCATTGAAGATACCTTTATTCTATACTTATGATTAATTTGACAATACAAACTATAGAAAAGTGGTGGAGAAACACATTATTATTTTAACACAGTGGTCATTCCAATGATGGTTCTTTCAGTTTGGTGACCATAAATTCGTCCATTTTTGTGTACAAGGCTCCTATGTGAATGGTCATTTAGTTCAGGTATGTTAAATTTTAAGAATTTTTTTACTATGGTCTACAGAAAATTATTAATTTCTTTTTTGGGATTAGTTTGGAATGGCTGAAATAGTGTTAAGAAAACTGATTAATTATCCTTATCATGGAACATTATTTGATATTGATATCATTCAACCTCACGACTTATTTTAAGAACACATTCTAATTGTCTATAACTAGATGTTTATCATTTTAATTGATAACATTAATATATATTCATCTTTTGAAATTGATATCAATCAACTTTTTAATTGATATCATTAATATATAATCATTATAGGGTAATCCTTTTCTGAAATTTTAAGGGATTAACTGTATACTACTACAGTGAATGAATCATTATATTCTCAATTTTTCATTAATTGTTTTGGAGGTCATACATTAATTTCACAAAGAAATGTAATGCATTATGTTTTTGAAGGTAATATCACTAAATTTTTAATACTGACAGATTTATTTACTCATGCCATTATTTTACCATTTTCATTTTATAACATACATTTTGTTGTATTTTAAGACATTAATTGTATACTAATACAGTGATTGAATCATTTTATTCTCAATTTTTTTCATTAATTGTTTAGGAGATTGTACTTTAATGTCACAATGACATGCATAGCATTAGGTTTGTGATGTTAATATCACTAAATATTTAATACTTACAGTCAATTTTTTATTCCTGCAGTTATTTTATCATTTTAATTTTATAATATATAGTTTACTATATTTTCAGGTATTTTTGGACCATTGGTGAATGCCTCATATTTGGCATGTTT
Organism: Viscum album; assembly: GCA_963277665.1. Taxonomy (NCBI): domain Eukaryota; kingdom Viridiplantae; phylum Streptophyta; class Magnoliopsida; order Santalales; family Viscaceae; genus Viscum; species Viscum album. The sequence continues at coordinate 1,586,337,212 of OY728129.1, forward strand.
GATATTTTCTTCTATAGTCATCATGAATTTAATGAATCTTTTATTTATAGGAGATTCAAGTTAACAAAAAAGGTTATTGTGTCCCATGATAACATTAATCTATTTATTGTTAGCTATGAGTTTTATAAATCTAATTATCAACACATCCTCAGAATGAGTTCCTTATAGGTTAATTTTCTATATGTATTCTTATATTCATATTTTATTCTACTGTTTACATTTGGATTTCATTTAGTATAACTGATTCCCAATTACTAAAACCTCTAAAAATATAATTTCACTAAATCTTCTTCTCTTAATCTTTCCTCAAGAATTATGTAGGGGATCAAATAGTTTTTGATGAATTGTTTTGATAACAGGTTTTTATTGAAAGAATTTTTTTTAATTCACTTTCCTTGGGAGTAATATCATGGGATTTATTTTTTCAGCCACAACTCCTTCCTTGGTTTCATTACTATTTAGACATTATTAGAGTTATCTTTGTGAGGGCACTCATAATTCTTGATTGACACTATGTTTGGATCAATAAAATGCACCATGAGGGAGAATAATTTAGTTCAATAGGTTATCATATGATTGTAAAAAACTGATATCATTTGGCCATTCTTATCTATTTTTTCAAGTTTTCCTTACAATGTTTCTATCTATTCCTTTATTAATTATAGTGTGTCAAGAATAAAATATATGAAACATACATTGGAATTTTTTTTCAGTTGTATGGATAGGTGATGTTTTTCTTGAGCAATTTCATTTTTAAGGAGTGAAGCCAACGGCAGAATCCTATAGATGAGAGGCCGAGTCCTGTAGAAAAAAATATGGAGAAGTAAAAGAATGGGGATAATCATCCCAGAAATATTATTCATATATTTTACTTAGAAGATTCTATTCTTCTCCTTACCGAGTTTCTGTTTTTATGATCATTTTCTCATTTTCCTTTTGATATATTTGAATGCATTAAATTGAATTCATAATGCTTCAATTTCTTTTATATTTCACAAATTTCATCATTGTGGACTTTAATACTACCTAAAACATGTTGTGTTATCTCTCAGTGCTTTATTTGTGTATTTTTTCATTAATGATCACAATAAATCTTTTCACCATTGTGTTAAGATGAACATAATATCAATCCGACTGCCAAAGAGTGGCTCTCTAGGATCAATGTTGATCACTGTGAAGTCTGTTACATCATATATAATATTTCTCAATGGTACAAATAAATTTTTATTTCCTTTCATAAAAAATTTCTATTTATTACTATTGTGATGATTTCTTAAGAAACTTTTACAACTATTCCAATATTACTTCTTGGGTTCATGCTCGTGATTCCCTTCATCTCCACTAATGGTTCATGTTCCTCTATTTTTAACTTCATCATTGACCCTGTACTCTTCTTTATACAACCACTATCAATATATCCAATCCCTAACTCTCCACCTCTCGACTTCCATTAATTTTTCATTCGGTCTTCTATTACTATCTTCTCCCTTAAAAACACCTTTCGACTGTCAGTTTTGTAGCTTGTATCTATGGTAACTCTACATTTAAATTGGCTTATCCTCAACGCACCACAAAACAACATTGGTATCACGATTTCAGTTCCCTCTATCTGTGGTAACCCCTAAACAAATCATTTTCATGTATGATTTTGTTCCACTATAACAATTGAATTTATTTGGCTTTGAATCCTTAAAATTTTTTAATATCATTTATATGTTCTTGATGAAGTTTCATCTACATGTTTTGTAGATTCTCCCTCTTCAACAAGTGATGTTTAAAGATAAGTTTTTTCATGACATGATACTTGTAGTTGAGTTGGTTCCATACTCTACTTTGAAAAAAGTTCACTTTATTAGTGTTATATAACTCAATTTTGAACTGTTTTATCTTTTTTGAATGAATTTGATAGTTATATCTATATCAATTTTTCCATCAACTGAAATACATTTTTAGTTTTGACCACTTTCTTCCTCCCTAAACAAGTTTCTCCATTTCCATTTTTGTAGAGCCTCTGAACATGCCTTGAGATACCATGATAGCATGCAGAACATATGGCCATCATATTGGAATATTTAGCTTTGGTATTTAATATTAATTCTTTTTAAATTAACACAACTTATTCTTTAATGAAAATATATTCAATATATTAAAAATGCATCAAAAAATGAATTTAATAATAAGAATTTAATTTCTCTATTATGGGATTTTTTTCGTGTTGGTATTCTCATGTGTCTATATAACCTGTTAGAGACCAGTTTTCTTTATGCCATGTGGAAGTCCTATTTTAATTAATGTAGATATTTAAATTTGCATGTCTATGTATTATAGTATGGTATACTAGGATTCCACATCATAGGTTGTGGGGTAAAACACATGTATGATCAATTCCATCATAAACCATTCCATCATGGATATATGTGGAAAAAATCACATCTTCTATTTTCTATGATTAGAACATCAAATTTCCATGATTATCATGGTGTATGTACTAGTTAAATTATCTTATTCTTTTTTGGTTTTTAATTATTTCATTTATTTTAACATTTATTTGTTTGATTCTTCAAATTCTGGTATTCTTATTGAAAACATTGTTGTCTACACAGAATAGTCTATTCTAGGCTTTTGTAGATGGATATTTGTACAGTGTGACAAATTTTCTAGTTATCATCCTACAAAATCATCTTAATTTCAATGATTTATACAGTTCTACAGATACAAACATTTATACTAATGATATATATTTTGAATTTTAATTGTCCATTTGAATGTTCGTTTCATTCATTTATTTTAACTCTCCATGCTAAAAATAATTTTTTATTTATTATATATTATCCTAGATGTTTTCAAATGTATTTATCCAATTTGTTTTCTACTATCGTAATGATATCTCTATATTTTTTCCAATTGTATTCCAATATTAAGTATCACACAACAAAATGATTTTCTTAGGGGTTACATAACTAGAGGGAACATGTGACAAAATTTCTAGGTGACATCAAAAAAAATCTACTTACTTTCAATGATTGATACAGTTGTACAAATAAAACATCAATACATATGCTGTATATTTCGAATTTCAATTGTCCATTTGAATATTCTTTTCATTCATGTATTTCAACTCTCCATACTGAAAATAATTTTATATTTCTTATATATTCTACTACATGTTTTCAAATGTATTTATCCAAAAAAAATTTCTACTATCACAACAATGTATCTATATTTTTTCCAATTGTATTACAATATTAAGTATCAATATATTTTTATTTCAATATAGTAAATATTAATTTTCTTTATAAACATTGAAATATATTTTTTTCCTCTTTAAAATAACCGTTGAAACTTATTGTCGTGTGAACGCACGGGTGAGTACTAGATTTATAAAAAAAGTTTTTAGGTATAACAAATAATATTTTAAAGAATAAAGGAGATTTTCCTTAATAAATGTTTTTGAAAGATATTTCAGAATTATTTTCCATATAAGATTACATCAGTTGATGTTACTAAGTCCCTTCTAGTAAATTTTCTAAAGATTCTATTCATATTGTTTCAATAAATGGGTTATGATTAATGTCATTTTCATTATGAAAACTACTTCTCATTCATGGGTAAAATGTTTATGTAGTCTATTTCACATTCATGGATTATATTTTGATGAAATATGTTTCCCTTTAATTGGTTATATACATATGAAATATGTTTCTCTTTCATGGGTTACGCTTTTTATTCAATGATTTGGAAACATGCATCTTTTTCCAAAAGTTCTGATATGTTTATAAGTTTATTACACCCATTTCATTTCATGGGTTATGATATGACTACTTATAATTTTATGTAACATGTATATATGGTTTAATTATGGGATGTATGAGACCTATATCTCCATCCAATTCATTGGGAAAATATTTAAATCTCATGGGATAGACTTTGTTGGAACGAGAAATGAACCTAGTTCAGTATTAAGGGACAGAACGAGAAATGGACTTAGTTATGAAATATAGGGATGTAACATGGAGTGAAATCTATTCAGTAATATAGGGATAGAATAACGAGTGAAATCAGTTCAGAAATACAAGGTTGGAATGGGGTGTGAAATCGGTTCAGTAAAGGACTTTGTCGTCTAATATGGTATTGGTAGTGATGCCTTGACCACTATAAGAATAATTATATATAAATGTGTTTCTTCCAAAATTCTATATTTTATTACTATGTAATGATTTCATGGACTATTTTCTTTGTTTAATTATGATTTATATCTTATGAACTACCATTATTTATGCGTTGATTTATGTATATGATCTTTGATATGCACGGTATGATCTTTTATTTTCATGATCATATTCTAATACCCTTATCATCCTAATTCTGCTTACATATCTCCCTTATTTAAAATTACTGAGAATTTGAAAAAAACCCTTTTTATTTTTCAATCCCCATGTTTTGTAGATATCTATTTTGTTTGATGTGTCTACAATGGTTGATAGTTAAGATGAACCTAGTGGGAGATATTGTAGCTCATTTATGTACTAGTGTTTATCTTTCTATGTTTCCTAGGACACTTGACTATTACTATTCCCAGGAATGTATTTCTTTTAATGTACTAAATATTCATATAAAATGTTGAAATATATATGTACATTAACCTTGGGTCTGTATAGTTGGTATAAAAGTAATCGTTTAGTCAAAAATTTTAAACTAGGATGATGAAACAATAGTGATATACCTAGGTTTATTTCTAAGGATATATCTAGGTATGTCTTTAATGATAAGTTGAAGTTTGAGTTAACATTTAGAAAAATGTCCAAGAATTTTGGTAAAGGATAAAGTTAGTGGTTTCTTAGAAATTAAACCTTGTCTAGACACTACAAGTGTATTTGAATCTAGAATAGATGTACCTAGGAGTAAATACTCTAAAAACTTGTTCCGGGCCTTCCTCGTGGTAATCCGATACACAAAAATGGGTTTTATTGCACACCTGGTTTGACACTCTAGGGGGATATTCTTTGGGAATTCACAAACTCTTCATGAACCATTAAGAAGGTTTTGAATATAATATGACAATGAATAACCTATGATAAACCTAATATGGAATCGATTAAAAGGTATGTGTCATGATTTAGCCATCCTATAAGTAATGTTTCATGATTATGTTGTTTTCTTATATGTTATGTCTTCCTCATCCCACTATTCCAGGTTTATGTAAATGGGGGAGACTAGAAGGAAATGGGATAACATTGATTCTGATGGAAACTATGTGATTATGAGAAGTGAAATTGGATAATGACTATAGAGAAAGATATTATGATTTTTCCAAAATAGCTATTGCGATGTATGATTAACAATGTGAACTTTGGTGATATTTCCAACACATCACAAAAGAGGATGATTGAATTTTATAAATGTTAAAATTATAAGGAGCATTGAGGAAAGAATATTCATATTCTTACATGTCACGAATAAGGGAAAAAGAACCTTGAGAAAAACCACATGTAGAGGGGAATGTGTTATCTCAACTGGAAAAAGTGTTATAGTGTGACGAATTTTCATGGAGTTCAATTTCACATTTGTAGAGAACACATACATTACCCAACACAATTCCCAAAAATAAGAATTTACTTCTAAACCATGGAAGTAACTATTCCATTACAACTATTGAAGTGTATGTATTAAAATATTTATGTATTTGGAACCGTGAATTTATAATGGGGAATTATATAAGGATTATTCAGTTTGTGTTTCTCTCTAAATATTTTCATGAATATGATGACTAGTTATAATGAAAAAGAAAAGATATTCAATGGAAAGGTGATATTAATAGTAAATTTAATATTAAGGGGCACATAACCCTTAATGTGTTCAAATTATAAAGATAAGGACATTTGGATAACAAACATATTGGATATAAAAAAAGTTAATTGGATAGTACAACCATGGATCTGATGACATATTGGTTGAAAATGTGGTCTACATCGTCTAGGATGAAGTTTAGGAAATCTTGTATTAATGGAATATATTCACTAATCATTGGATTAATCATGCATGTATGCTTTCAAAAAGGATTAATGGTAATTCAGTTTATTATTGCATTTCCAGAGAATATAGGATGCAGTTATTCACATGTTTGGAATGTGAAAACCAATAGTTATGTTGTGTTTTAAGGGGGATAAATTTCAAGCTAATTTTATGATTTTTTTATAAATATTTTTATATTAATCTTTTAGAGGGATTATAAATTTAACCATTAATTAAATGTTATAGTTAAACTTCAGAGGAAGTGTTTATATATTGAGATTGTGTTGAAAACCATGGTTAAAAGTTTATTTAGTGATTAACTATATTTCTAGGATGTCCATCATATTTTGAAATTGTATTAATATGGTTTTAGAAATGGACATCATATATGTCGGGTGACAACTAATAATGTCTGGAGAGGCTAAAGGTCTTGAACCTATGACTGAATAATGATAAAGGTTTCATGCCTACCACTGAGCTATGTGATGTCCTAGTTAATGTATAGTTATTTATTATGAATTATTATTTATGATGAAATACTAGTGTTACTTTTAATGTTTATTGATTAATGTATTAACCATATTTATTTTTTTAACAGTTAAAGATAAATAGTTATACAATTCCTTCTTTTATGGGCCTTAATTTCAACTAAAAGAATATTTTAGTACTTCGGGAATCAAAGTTAATTTTTGGAAATACATTTATCAAAGTAATGGTTAACTTAGAAATGGTTAAATGCTCAACCAAAGAATGGAATTCTGTTTATTGAAATATATCAAATATGTATATTTCCTTATATTACTATTCAATAAAATTATTACTCAAAGAAAAGATAATGATCAACAAACATGAGAGTAATAATAGATTAATTTTTATTTGACCGATGGAATTATAAATCATCAAAAATTTATGAATTTGAGGCCCTAAATTTTTTTTTTATAAATCAATAATTTTTTATGACCTCAATCACTCACTATAAATACTTATGATTTTACCTTATGTCCAATATTCAATGAAAAACTATGATCTCCTATATGGAAACCTAGGTATATGTTACATTGGGTAGCCATTATGTTTCAAACTTTCCATTTTTAATGGAAGTTTTAGAATCCATTTTTAGGATGTGGGTTTCTATGAATGAAACTTTTAATTTTTAACCCTTTGATAACCTAGACGAATTTTGAGAGAGAAATTCATTTTATGCAGGGTATAATGTAACCCCCTGATTTTTATGGACATTTTTATTCAAATAAAATAAAATTTTATTTAATTCGTTCTAGCCACTTAGTCAAAAATTCCATTCCCATGGTATAGACTTGGAGTACTTTACATGGAACATCGACTAGGTGTATTTTACACAGAACAATGACTTGATGTATGTTAAACAACACTTTGGTGTTTCTACAAAACATCATTTTATTGTTATAATTATTTAAATGAGATAATTATAACCAAGGAATTAAAAATGGTAATATGAACATTAATAACTAATTTAAATATACTTTTTATAATTTATTTTAAAAAAATTTGATATCAAAATATATATTTTCTGGTAAAATTCCTTATATGTTTGAAAATTCTATTTGTTTAAACAAACTACTTCTCATGTCCTTCAATGAAAAAAATTATTTTAATTTTTGACACATTTATAAATTTTATTAGATAAAAATAACATCATTTCTTAATTTATAATATTCAAATTATCATTGGGTGAAAATTTGGGATTTTTCTGAGAAAATTCATTTTTTTATGAATAGTGAAAATACCGAATTATAATTCAAAATTGATTTTTCATTTAATTTACATTTAAGGTTAAATTATATTTTAAAATTTTTTCAATGTTTAATTAGATTATATTATTCGAATTTCATACCATTTAGGTCATTTATGTAACGCGCTGACCCCAATTACCCACAGTTGGTTCTTTATTACATAACATTGGCATGATACAAGGAATCATGTCCTGAAAGACCGATCATTTTAGTATTATTGGAAATAGGATACATACATAAGTTAATTATTATAACATTCAAACAAATACAAAACTAATTTATTCAATTAGAAACATCCAAGCCTCCTAGATTATTCTTTCAAGTCACTCATAACAAACTTCTTCATATCATGGGAAAATGAAACATAAGAATGGGGTGAGCTCAAATGCTCGGTAAGGGTAAGAAATACAGTGGAAGATAACATAATCATTAGGTATGATGAATAAATCAAAACACATGGCTTTATAAATAATAGAAATTAACACTTTATGGAAGGAATATGGGTTGAGTAAATAATGCCATAATAAAAGATAGTCATGGGTATTCTACTAGTCGAATAACCACATGAACTATCATTATTTGTTTCATAATGAGGGAATGTATAGTGCCAGACATTCCGAAACATTTTTTCAAGGCCTCAGCCATGATGTCTAAAAATGATTAATGACTCAACCAAAACCATATATAAAATTGGGAAAGGCCTCCACCAATTCCATGTCTAATTGTATCATGAGACCTAGCGATGCATCGAGGAGCTATAGCGGTCTCCACCCATCACATACTAAGTCCAATACATTCCTCATATGAAAAGGTTGAAACATAACATAAACATTCATATTAAAAAATCATTTGAAATGCCAGTACTTTAACCATAAACCATGAATGGTATAAAAATAACACATCCACAGTGAAACGTATCTCAAAACCTTCAATACAATATGGAAGATTTGTATCATATTAAATCAACTTCGTACAAGTTTAAAATCCATCAAAGGATGTTGACATAGATGAAATGTAAACTATTTGAATGAAATACCTCTTTCTATTTTGAAACCATTAAAGAGTCATCTAATTATAAAAGAAATCATTTATTTTGAAAATATTCTTATAAGCTTTTAAGGGAAGCTCCGATGATGTTATGTTAAAAAACTTTCTTACCTTAATTTTGTCGAAAAGGTCATAATGTACCTTGTTTGGAAAACAACGGAAAGATTTAATTCAAAAAATATAAGGTCAAATAAAGGTATAAATGACTTTATAATATATTCCTATAAATATTAATATTGTTTTGAAATACATTTTAAATAAAACATGGATGTGGATGATAAAGAGGTCCCAGTAGATACTTATGTAAAAACAACCTCGGATAATAAAGAGATTGTGAAATTAACCCTTACATTATACTTTTCCTTGGTCATGGGTACTTCAAACTCATGTATAATAGTTAAATAATTATTATTAAATTATACAAAAAATATATATATAAATATTATATCATATATGATCCTCTAAAATTGCATTGTTAATAATATTTTAGTAATATCATCATTTCAGGTGTTAAATGATCCACTTTCCTTTAAATGATCGGTTACGTAATCCATGTTTATTATGGATAGGATGTATTTTATTCATATCCAGAATAATATTAAGTTCATAAACATTTTTGTTAATCATAATATGAAAATTAATCTGGAATGATTACGATGGGGAATGAATCTCATCACGTTCGTGGAGATATTAATCCGTACGTACGCACGAGCGACAATATCAATATATTGATGGTGAAATCGTATATAATTTGATGGTATATCGTATATAATGAATCAATAACATGTTAGATTTATTATTTACATCATTTATACTCATTATTATACCTATCCAATTAATGAAGTGTTTGCATAACAAACTACACCACGACATGGAGATGGTAAGCCGTACGTACACACGTATGGTGACTTTGTCATTCATATGATGGATAGAAAAATGAATATGTTTGTACCATTTTTATAATAACATCTTATTATATATAAGATAATGGAGTTATTATTTTATATTGGAAATTACAACGAAAGAGGATGTGGAAAAATAAAAGAACGTGAAAGAGGTGATGAAATATTTACCTCTTCTTCAGGTTGTTGCTCTTGATTTGATCAAAAGGGAACATTAGGTTGGTTTTATTACCAAATTAAGGCCTCTATGATGATGGAAGGAAAGATCAGAGGATATTTGGATAGGGGTTGGCCGAGCTAAATGGCTTTGGAGGTGTGAAATTAAGAGATGGATATGTTCCATTTTATAAGAGCGGTGAGGGTCACTTTAGGAAAAGTTTGAAACATTATTTTATAATAAAATAATTTTTGATTTATAATGGATCAAAAATGATTTATTTAGCATATAAGGTGGACATGGGTATAAAACCTCTCAAACAATAGGTTTTAGACAGTTTTTTGTCACCCTATTAACCTTATCTTTAAATTTATCTCTTAGTTAAATTGTTTTACTTTTTCCATATCTCTTCGTATTTTTATATTATATAGTTAATAAACATACTATAAACATCCAAGATAACCCCATGTGATTCATTATTAATTTATATAACCTTATATAAGTCCTTTTCCCAAACCTTAGAATTTTATGAATATTATATCAATTAATTATATAGTATTTTTTTTAAAAAACTCAATTATGTCAATTTTGACACTATTTTGTATTTGATTTTTTTGAAATCCATTAAAACTTTATCACTTAGAATAAAATTTATTTAACCAACCCTAACATGTCATATTAACCTAGAAAATTTCTTTAATTCATCATAAGTCTCAATTTACATTTATTTGGATATTTATAATATCAATTATTTTAATATTTCTTTAATAAGGTAATTACTGCATCATCATTTTTTCATAAATAAATTAAATTATATAATGTTTAAAAATTATAAATAAAATACCATTATCTAGGAAATATTTTTATTTTTCTAAATAAAGTTTATAGCCTAATTTATATTGTGTGTAACCATATATTGAAAATGGTTTAGTTATTAAACATTGAATTTAACTCTTTTAACTCTTCTTTAAATAAAATAATAATAAATGTACTAATCTAATCCAAGTGGACCAAAATGGATCATATTTTATTTCTAAGATTGTTTTTGGTCGAATTAATCTTATCCAATAAAATTAAGAGATGTGTTAGGGTAATTATGTTATCATTTTTACCCTTGAATACCCTATTTACTTTTAAATGTGGTAAATAAAAGGAAAAAGTTACTACTCACCAAAAATTATTTTCATCTTATTGTTCCACATTTTACATACAGATGTTAACCATGTATCTCAGATGTTTGAAATTCAACTTATAGAAGTGGTAAAATTAAATTTTATAAAAATTTGTAAATACTCATAGGAGGTGGGTAAAATACGGTAAAAAGTTCAATAAAATTTTTATATATCTTGACTTACTATAAAATGACTCCAAATAATTAAATTGGACCTTTACATGTATTATGTATCTATTTTTCCGTAAAATAAATTCAAATAAAATAAATCATTATTTAAATAAAAAGTCAATTTTAAACAATAATGCATTGTTTTTACTATACATCAAACATTGATAGTTTTCAGAAAAGTACCAAAAATTCACCCTAATCTAATTTTGATATCCTGAATTCAAAAATGAAGTCCATTTTGAAAAATAAAATCTATAAAATTTTAAAAAATGGGTATTACTATTCATAATGCCTAGTTTGATTTGTTGTGGTGTGTTAGAATCTCTAATCTGCGTACAATGGAAGATATTTCATTTTTCAAAGGGAAACATACTATGGAAGATTGGGGTGTTACATTCTTTCCTCCTTTAAATAATTTAATCCTATAAATTTATATAATACTACGGCACAAAAAGATTCAGGTGGTTCTTCATCATATGTTCCTCTCCTTCCCACGTTTCCTCTTCCATCTTATGGTTTATCGAAATAACTTTTACTAGATGAGTCATCTAGTTTTTCTTTACATGTTATCATGTATCATGAATTTTTATAGGATCTTCACAATAAGACAGACCAGGTTACAGTTCAATTTCCTAAAAGGTGAGTACATGCGTTGGGTCAGGCATGTATTTTCTCAACAGTGATACTTGGAACACATGTTGAACTTTGAAGATACTTGGTGGCATTGCCAAAAAGTAAGATACAACCCCAATTTAAACTAGAATTTCGAATGGTCCGATGTACTTGGGGCTTAATTTACCCTTCTTACAGATTTGTATAACTCCCTTCTATGTCCCTTCAAGAAAACATGATCCCATACCTGAAATTCCTAATCCTTCCTTTGGTTATCGGCATAGCTCTTCTGCCTAGTTTGAGCTGCTTTGGTGTGGGTTTGGATAATCATAAATATTTTCCATTGTTTCCTCAACGGATTTTGGGCCTACGAGTTTTCTTTCATCAACATCATCCCAACAAGACGGTGTGGGACATCTCTTTCCATATAGCGCTTCATATGGTGCCCAATGAATACATGAATGGAAGCTATCATTATAGGAAAATTCTACCAGAGTTAAATATTGATCCCACATACCTTGAAAGTCAAGTGAGAAAGATCTCAACATGTCTTCTAAGGTTTGAATAGTTCATTTTGATTGTCCATCAGTTTGAGGGTGGTAGGTAGTGCTCAAATGAAGTTCAATATCCAGGTCTTTCTGAAGACGTTTCCAAAATATTGATGTAAAATGGGGATCATGATCTGAAATAAGCGATAGTGGTACTCCATTAAGTCTTACCACTTCATTAATATACATTCTTGTTAAATGTTCAAGTGGTAAATCTTCTCTTATAGAAAGAAAATGTGCTGACCTGGTATGACGATTAACAATGACCCATATTGTATCATTCCCTATAGGATTATTTGGTATCCCCATGACAAAGTCCATGGTAATTTCATCCCATTTCCACTCAGGTATGGGAAGAGGATGCATGAATTCTCTAGGATGTTGTATTCTTTCTTTCACTTGTTGGAAAACCAAACATCATGACACAAAATCAGCAATCTCCCATATCATTTTGTCCCAAAAAATATGTTCCATAAATTCTATATATATCGTGGTGCTCCCAGGGTGTATAGATAAATTGGAGCAATGAGCATCATCCAACAATTCCATTTTTAGATCACGTATATCGAGAACACAAAGTCTCTTCCCAAATTTCAAAATTCCATCTCCATATACGAATTCACTCAATAACCCATCATTTATGGATTGAATATTCTTTTGAAACTCCTCAACATTAGTTTGATAAATCATTATCCTTTCTAGTAATGATGGTTTGACAACTATTTGAAAAGGTATTGATGTTTCACCTTCCATGGTTATTCCCATATCCATCTTTACTAGATCAATTAAAATAAGATCCCTTTCTACTCTCATCTTGTTCAAAACTCCATGGTCTTTTCTACTCAAAGTATCTGCCACCTTATTTTCCTTCCTTGGATGGTAGTTTATAGTGTAATCATAATCCTTGAGTAGTTAAGGCCACCATATTTTCCTCATGTTGAGTTCTTTCTGTGAGAAAATATACTTCAAACTCTTTTGATCAGTATAAATCTCACATTTTTACCATAGAGATAGTGTCTCTATATATTCAGAGAAAATATTATAGCTGCTAACTCAAGATCATGAGTGGGATAATTTTTCTCATGAATTTTTAGCTGTTGTGATGCATAAGAAATAACTCTATCATTTTTCATAAGTACACAACCAAGTAATTTCTTTGAATCATCACAATAAATAAAAAACCAATCGTTCCCTGATGGTAGAGTCAAGATATGATCATTAACTAATATTATCTTCAATTCTTCAATAAATTCTTGAAACTCATTTGTCCAAATAAATTTAACCCCTTTACGTGCGAGCTTGGTTAACGGGTTAGCCAACTGGGCCAAATTATGGATGAAATGTAGATAATAACCTGCTAAACCAATAAAACTGCGTACCTTATTTATACTCATCGGTGCTGGCCATTATTGGATTGAATGGGCCTTTGAAGGATCGACATAGATTCCATCATTAGAGACAATATACAGAAGTAATGAAATTTCTTAAAGATAGAATTCAAACTTGCTAAACTTCCCATATAATTCATTTCTTCTAGGAGTCTTCATAATAATTCCATGTTATTTTCATGATCTTTGTACATTTTGGAGTATACCAAGATATCATCAATAAATATCACTACAAATTCATCAATATATTCCTTGAAAACTCTATTCATTAGATCCATAAAGGAATAGGGTGCATTAGTCAATCCGAATGGTATTACTGTAAACTTGTAACGCTCGTACCTCGTTTAAAATGATGTTTTTGGAATGTATTCCTTATTCAAACACAACCGGTGATATCCAAATCAAAGGTCAATATTTGAAAAATATTGAGCTCCATGAAGTTGATCGAATAAATCATTAATGCGAGGTAGGGAATACTTGTTCTTTATTGTTATAGAATTGATCATTCTGTAGTCAATACAAAACCTCATAAATCCATCATTCTTCTTAAAAATGGACATGGGACCCCCTTGGAGAAACACTATGGAGAATAAATCCTTTATTACTCAATTCCTCTGGTTGCTTCTTTAGTTCCACAAATTCCATAGTGGCCATTCTATAAGGGGTTTTCGATATAGGCCATGAACCAGGAATTAAATCATTGGAAAACTAAATTTCTCATTTTGGACGATGTCCAGGTAAATCCTCTAGAAACACATCAACATATTCTTGCACAATATGTATGTCCTCTAATAAAATATTCATTTCATCACCCATAATTATTTAATTATAATCCTCACAAATAATTTAATTTACTATATCTACTGGGGGAGGATCTAGATATGAATCAGATGATGACATTTCTTCCCTAATGATAAGGTACTCCTTATCATCATCGAGAATTGTAACCTCCTTATTCTTACAATAAATTTTCACATCATTGTCCGAAAGACAATCCATACCAAGTATTATATCAAATTCAATAATGTGTATGATGATTATAGCTGCAGTTAAATAGCATTTATATGACTTAATGGGGACTGATTCACAAAAATTTGTTTCAATGATACTTCCCTTAAGTGTTTTGACTGACAACTCCTTTGTTAAATCAAATTGGAAATATCTAATTTTGTTAGAAAACTGAGAAGATATGAAATAATTAGATGATCTAGAATCAAATTATTCATTGGCTAAACTTGATGAAATCATTGAATTACCTACCACCACATCTTTTGGAGCTTCAACCTCAGTAATAGAGGTTGCATAATCTTGGACGTGTTCCCTTGGCCTCTTTTGAGGTATGTTTCCCTGACGCTTAAGACATTCATTTTCAGAATGTCCCATCTCCATGAAATTGTATCATTGAACATTATATTATTATTTCTACCTCTTACAATAACTTGCAAGATGGACTTTCTATCCACATTTGTAGCATACTCCTTTTCATTTTAGACAGGAAATAGGGTGCTTCTTTCCACAATTATCATAGGGTGTAAATTCAAATCTTCCCTTCTTCCCAGTTTCCTTATTTCCTTTCCCATAGTTTTCAACAGATCTCTTCTTCTCTTTCTTTGCTTGAAATTCATAATACTTAGAGAATTATTTTCTATCTTGATAGCACATGAGACAATATCTTCATTTGATAGGAATGATTGCAAGACAAATGATCACTAGAAAAATGTTTTTAACTCATTAAAGAATCGATCAATCTCACTCCTTGGGTTACGTATATAATCTTAATCATCCCTTGCTATCCTTGTAAAGTTAGCCTCATATTTTGTGACATTCTCATCCTGCTTTTAACTCTGACTCAAAAATTTCCCTTCCATATCCGCTCGATGGTCACGAGGAAAGTATTTTTCTAAGAAATTCTCTTTAAACTCCCTCCATTCCATACGTGATAATTATTCATCCTCCTTTTAATTTCATCTTTTTGAACCAAAAATTACTTACTTATATATACCGTGTCTCTGGGTTTTTTGAAATTCAACTCACAGAAGTGGTAAAATTATGTTTTATTAAAATTTGCAAATGCTCTTAAGAGGTGGGTAAAAGACGGTAAAATGTTATATAAATTTTTTATATATCTAAAATTATTATAAAATGAATCCAATGAATTACATTGAACATACATAGGTATTATGTATCTATTTTTACCTGAAATAAAGTTAAATGAAATAAATAATTATTTCAATAAAAAGCCAGTTTTAACCAATAATGCACTATTTTTCACTATTCATCAAAAATTGAATGTTTTCCAAAATATTCCAAAAATTCACCATAAGATAATTTTGATATTTTGAATTCAAAAATGAAGAACATTATGAAAAATAAAATTTATAAAATTTCAAAAAAGTGGGTATTACTATTCATAATGGCTAGTTTGATTGGTCACATTGTGATAAAATGTCAATGTTGCATACAATGCAAGATATTACAGTATTCAAAGGGAAATGTACCATGGAAGGTTGGGGTGTTACAATTTATATCAATTTCACATTGAAATTAGATATAAAAATGTATCAAAATTTTGAATGTTTTTACATTATAAACCAACATTGTCGACCCGACTGTGGGATTAACTTTAAACTAATTTCTACCACTTATGAGATTTGAATTGGAAAAAATGGAGTAAATATTTTGAATCAACATAATTAATAATTTCTTATAAGGTCAACTTAGATGTTTACTGAAACAATTCATGAATGTAAGAAAAATTAATTACATCAATTTAGTTAAAATTAATCTTAACCAAGGACTAAACCTTAAATTTATGACCCAGAATGACATAGAAACTTGTCCAAAACCCATTTTATTGGAATTATTCATCCTTTTACCTTCCACTCTTGAGTTGTTTATGTTTTTTTGACTTTTTCTAGGTTAAAATGTTGGTACATATAACTTATTTTAGAAAATGCTTTGTGTTTCCTTTCCTTTCCTTATAAAAGACCGCCACCTATACCTCTTATTAAAACCTATAAAAAAATATGTCATTACATGCTCTAAAAAATAAACTTCAAAAACTACCTCCCTTCCTCCTTGAAGCCTCCATTTGGGTAGAAAAAATCCATGGAAGACTTTTGCCACGAACTAAAAGGTGTTACCTGATTAAGAGGTAACATCTTCTCTCAAGATCCTTTCTTTTATTTTCTTTCTCCACCCCCTAAAATATATTTATTTCATTATTAATTAACTAAACTAGTATCTTTAATATTATATGATTTTTTATTCTAACGTTTTTACCTACACATACACAAACATGTTTCTAATGGGTAATGAACATACTGTTTATGTGTATGACGAACTACCGTCTCACTATATGATGATTGCTCATTTTTTATTTACCACCTCCTATGGTGGAAATTATAATGGAAACTATATTTATATTTTCTATTTATTCAATTTAGTATGTATTTAATATTCTATAATTATTTTACATCACATATCCTTATACATTCCATTTCGTGTTAATATTGTAATTTGGTGTGAGGATTTGTGTATTACCACCCTCCTCAAGGTGATGTGATTTGTTCATATGCTACATGGAAAGTATTAAAGATGGATTTAGTGAATATAAATGAAATATATGGTATAATTAATATAATATAAAAAATTTATATATATATATACATATACATATATTTATTACATATTATTTCATTCAACATGATAATTAAACGGAAATAACGTTCATGTGTATGTATGACTTACTGTATCCATGAACTGTGTATTCTATTTAATACATCAATATACTATGGATTATTGTAATAAAAATATAATTAATATAAATTATATTTAAATCATTTTTTAAATTCATGAAATTGTGATATAAGTATAATGACTAAATATAAAACAAATTATGACACATGCGAAAAACAAAGTAGATATTACCTGAAGTGAGATCATAACATAGAATTGTTAAAAAATAGGTAATTTAAAGACAGAATAAAAACAAGTATGGTTTTATAATTAAGAATATGGTTTTTATTTAAATGTATAATAAAATTATAATTATTATATATGAGGTTTGAATTAGTACGATGAGAGTCAAGACCCAAGTCTGGGAGATTTCATCACACTTTTTATTTCTGGGAGATACATGATTTATTCACCACACAATCCTTTTGTGTGGTATGTATATTACCCATTGATGTATTCAATTATTTTTATAGGTAAATATATTTTTATTGGAAATATCCATTCTTTGACATTTATTTTACGGGGTTTAATTTTCGAACGTTACCAAATGGGTAAAATTGTTTTGCCTCAATTTTCCTTCATTGAGGCTCATGTTTTGTTATGCACCTATATTAATTTTAATATGTATATAATTCCATTTTACAAGATATATCATTATTCCCCATATTTTAATTATATTATATGCTTGATTTATTTTAATTTTCTTAAATGTATACTATGATATCATGTTACCAAGTGATAAGAGTTTATTGAAACAATCTCATTGCTTTTAAAGATTTCTTGTGTTTATGCTTCCATTGATGAAATATTATAAACTATATTTCAATAAAATTCATGATTTTTATTATTATGTGGTTATTCATGATATATTCATGTATTTGGTAGTATTTTCTACTCTTTTTACATATGATATTTAATAATGTTTTTATGAAAGGTCGACTTTACATTCTCTTCATTCAGACATATATGTTCATTCAAAACAATGTTTTCTAAAAGTGGTTTCCAAGCATATTGCACCATTTACCTATGATATTTAAAATCAATTTTTACCCTATATATATATATATTTAGTATCTTTAATAGAATCTTATTTTCACTTTTCAAACAATTCATTTTTCTATCCTTTTTACAAGAAACAATTAATGTTCATTATACCTCATATGATATAAATGGATTTACCCACCATCATTTCCTTGAAGATTTCATTTAATTATATAATGATGGCCTCATCTAGTTTTATTGCTCACAAATAATGTTCAGTTAATTTTAATCAAGTGTAATTATGTTTATATATTATCTTAATCTATCCTATTAGTGTTTTACTACATAAGATTGGTTAAATGTTTTTGGCTAAGTGTAAGTCACCATTGAGGATAAGTCACTGTTGAAGCAATGTGACCATCAGGGAGGACTCACTATGATAGGATACTGATATGAGTCATTGATTCCCAACCTATTGAAAGCTATTTCATTGTCACGGTGATCTACCGACAGCTTTATTGAATTTTCAGTATGGATGAGTCACCGTTCAAGCCATGTTACCGATAGAATGAGTCATCATCCACTCGATCTACTATCAGAATGACTCACCGATGTTGATAATTTTTTCCTAGTATGAGATAATTATAGTTAACCTATCATCAAGAGTAACTACCTTTATACTGATTTACTAATAGATGAGTCACCGTCATGTCGACCTACCAAGAGAGCAACCAACCGATCCTGACTCATCGTTCCTGGGTTACTGATCCTATGACACTGTCATTCATTCCATTTACATTTAAATTTAAATTTCTTTCTAATAGTCATATTTAAGAAATATTGTACCATAATATATTTTTAATTACTTTTTCTACCTTTTATAGAAAACATTAATATCAATGTTGCAGTACAAGGTATGAGGTTCCAGCACACGATCGAGATCATGCTTCTTATCGGACCTGTAGTGTATAAAGCAAGCACCTAATCCAAAAGGAAAAGAGAGCATAAAAATATAAGAATTATTACTTGAAAAAAAAACACATAAGGAGAACTATGTAGTGTTGAAAACACAAAGAAAATTTTGATAACCTAAATAGAAGAACTTATTGAAGCAACATTCTAAGAGAAGAGAAGAGTTCATCTTCCAAATCATAAACCACACTAGATACAAAAAACTAAATCTCTCACGATACTCTATTTTCTCTTGATGTTTACATAAATTGAATCATGCTTCATTTCAATACATCTTTCAAGAGTCTTAAGCTGCATCGCCAAAGGCAC
Organism: Viscum album; assembly: GCA_963277665.1. Taxonomy (NCBI): domain Eukaryota; kingdom Viridiplantae; phylum Streptophyta; class Magnoliopsida; order Santalales; family Viscaceae; genus Viscum; species Viscum album. The sequence continues at coordinate 1,586,356,992 of OY728129.1, forward strand.
AAAGCCTTCTAACTCTTATCTTATTTTTTATTCTTCGATTGTGTAGTATTTTAAATTTCGACCAGTGTGTGACTGTTTGTATTATGAACACAGATAGAATTTTGTGCCCAACTGGAAGATACATTGATATCATCACAAACCTATCTTTTTACACCTTACACTCCCACGGATAATAGTGTATGAGGTCCATGGGTGGCTTGTTTGTTGTTATAACTCCCAAAAACCTCAGGAAGAAATCTGTTGACCTGGATAGTTGTGTATGTTATTTTGTACCCAAGTCCAGTGTTTTTATCCTTGATTATTTATATAAACTACATGGTGGAATGTGATCAGAAATTGGAGAGGACTAAGTCTCATCATGTGATTGAACCTCTTGTTTCAAATTCCAAGTGGCTTTTCAACGTTTTTTTTTCACTTTTTTATTTCTTCATCAAAAAAATTTGACAACTTAGATATTTAATGTTAAATACTATTGGTTTTAGAATTTGATTGAGAATATTGAATTCAAATTTTAAAATAATAATCCATATAATTTTCGCTAAGTGCTAACCAATCTTTGAGTGATATTTGAAACAATCAAATATTTTATAAATATTCTAGTTAAGTTAACAATGCCATTTTATATTTCAAATTAAGGAACATTCAAATAACTCTTTTAGATTGATATTTTTATAGGAACTCAATTCACCCCCTCTTGAGTGTCATACTCTGACCAACATTTGGTATTAGATGATTCTTACATTCTATGTCTTTAATGATTTCAAAATCTATTTTCAACTAAAAATTTAAATTCCTTTTAATGATCTCAAAATTTCTATCAATTAAAAATTTATAGTTCATTTAACGTTGTAGTAAATTTAAAATATACTAGAAGGTGATGCTACTAACATAATTCCCAGTATTAATGGCACAAACTATGCCTAGAGGAAACTCCAAATGAAAATACATTTTGAGAGAATGGGTTTTGAAATCTTGTCTTCTATTGTAGATGAGTATAATTTTCATACTACTTATTGAAACAATTAGGATGATACCAATAAGTTATCCTATCTAAATTATTAGAAACATATGAATTAATTATAATGTTCTCTAGTTAATGATGAATTTAATAGAATTTTTTCATGTAAAACTACCTTTAATATTTTGGATACTCCAACTGTATCATATTAAGGAACCACTAATGTTAATTAAATGTGTCTTAAAACATATTCCATAAAATATGATAACTTCAAAATGAAGCCTGATTAACCTATATCTAAAATGTATCTTAGGTTCAATGAGATTGTGAATACAATGATATCAATGTGTAAAAATAGTAAAAAAGAATAGATCATGAGGATCACAATATGTCTTCCAAAAAGCTAGAGAGGGAAATATGTATAAATTAGAAAATCATGTGACATAGATGCACTCCCTATAAAAGAATTGATAGGTAAGATGGTGATGTACGAGGAGGAGCTAAAAGTTAACAGAGAAGCAGATGATGAACCTAAAATAAAGTCATTGGCTTTTAAAACCACTACATCCAAACAAAAGTAAACAATTCACGTTCATGATGGAATCTCTTATAGTGAATATGCATCAAGTGAAAATGATGCAGGAATTTCTCAACTAGATAGTAGATTTATGAAGTTTTATAGAAATAAGAAGTTCTTTAAAAAAATAGCTACAAAGGGAAATACAACAACAAACGTACATGGAAAAAGGATTAGAAGAAAAATGATAATACTAATGAGATAGTATGATATGAGTGAAAGAGAAGAGGACCTTTAAAAGTTGACTATCCTACATTAAAGTAAAAAAATAAGTATCAGAACTGGGATAGCAAGTATAAGAATAAAATAATGGCAACCTAGATTGCTTCTGAGGATAGATCCATAGAATCAAAATAATCACATGTTGTGAAGGTTGAAAAAGAAAACATTTATTTTATGACAAATACATCCTATGTAACCTTAGCATCTCCTTTAAAGAATTCTGATTATTTTGTAGATGAATATTAATATGATAATTATGAAAATATTAATAGTGTTGAAATTTTCAAATATTATAAAATGCACGAGGACACATGTAACGAGATGAATGATAAATATAAAACTCTCAAAAAAATAACCTTCTTTTTATGATATTTTAAGTTTATACTCAATATAGAAAAGGAAATAAATTCTTAAATGATCAATGAAAAAACAGTAATTAAACTTTCTAATGATAAATTAAAGATTGATTTTTAAATATTTACAAATGGTAAATATACCTTAGTTAAAATTCATGGAAAATTGGATGCTCCTAAATATTCTACTGGTATTGGTTATCAACCTGGTAAAAGAAATTTTTTTATAACCAATTTTGTATCTAATTATAGAAGATCATGTTTTATTCCTAGTTCTTAAAAATTCTCTACCAGTTCCAATAGTGGAACACCTTTTACTATTTCTAGTTATTCATGACCAAATAGAGTTTATTTTTTCATAAAATTTTGATATTATTATTGGAAACCAATAAAGATAATTTGGGTTCCTAAATCACTAATTTCTAATACTAATGGACCCAAACAAATATTGGTACTGAAGTCCTTTATTGATTAAATTGTTTTTGTAGGAATGCAGCTTAACGAGTTCCTATAAGAGCTTATAGCACTTGGAAAGTGGGTGTTTAATACACATTACAAGGCACTACTCTTTCTTCAATAATCATATAAATATTGATGGTGGACATGTCACATGTGGTGACAACAAAAATGGAAAAATTATAGGCCTTGGGAAAATCATAAAAAATAATTCAATTTTAATTTCTAATGTTCATTTTTGATGGTATTAAGTACAATATAATAATCATTTCATAGTTATGTGATTATCACTATTATGTTGAATTTAAAAATTATTTTTTTTAATATTTTCAATTCTAAAAATGATTTATTATTTTATTCTTTTAAGAATGAAAATTTATATACTATTAATATGGATTCTTTATTCTCACAAAATGTTTCTTGTTTAAGTTCCTTTCATAAAGATTATTGACTCTAGAATAGAATACTAGGACAATATAGAATTCACCCTCTTAAAAATCTATTTGGAAAATGATTATTAAAGGATCTACCATTCTAGATTTTCCAAATAATAATGTCCGTAATCCTTGTCAAAAAAGAAAAAAAAAATAATATCATTCAAACTAAAGAAATAAGTTTAAAATTCTCAACCTCTTGAGTTGGTTCACATGTATTTATTTGGAGCTTCTATAGTTTCATATTTAAATGGGATGCACTATCTATATGATATAGTAGATGAATTTTCTTGGTATACTTGGACCTTATTTTTAGCTCACCAAAGTTAAGCTTGTTTTTATGCTAGGTCAGTTGAAAAATTAAATGCACCTTGGATCATAAAATTAAGATGTGATCAGGGATGTGATTATGAAAATCATGAATTTTAATCTTTTATTCTCTCAAAATGGATATATTCATAACTTTTATACTCTCAAGACATTTCATTAGAATGGAGTAATAGAAATGAGAAATAAAACCTTATAAGAAGTAGCATAGACCATAAATAATGAATATGATCTACCTTTTTTTTTGGAAAAAGCTATAAATTCATCTTTTTATATAGTCAATAGAGTTTTAATTATACCTATACTAATGAAGTCCCTGTATGAGAAGTGAAATAATAGGATACCCAAGGTTAATTAATTCAACGTATTTTGTTGGAATGTCTTTATTCTCAATATAAAAGATAATCAAGACAAATTTGCCTCCAAACGCGATGACGAAATTTTCCTAGGTCATTCAATCTCTAGTAAGGCATATAGAATCTTTAATAAGAGAACCAAGTGTGTGGAAAAATATGTGCATGTTATGTTTGATGAAACATATCCATTTGAGTCCAAAAATTCGTTAAAGTAATTTAGTAAAATATATCGAATATAAACTTATGTCCCAAAGATTTTGACTCTACTCTTAAAGAAGTATAAAAAATATGGTTCTAGAAACTCTCCAAATTTTGAAAATGAATCAGAACCTATAGATGAACCTAATGTAATGGTAAATTCCTTTTCAAGATCTATTAGAATCCTCAAAACCATCATTTAGATGTTGTAGTTGGAGACTTATAAAAGGGAACACAATCTAGAGACTCTTTAATAAATGAGGTTGAACATTGAATCTTTTATTCATATCTTGAACCTATGAACATCAATGATGAAATCAATGATGAATTTTGGATGTAAGATATGAAGGATGAATTAAACATGTTTGAAAGAAACAAGGTCTGGAAACTTGTTTACAGACCTAAATACACATGGAAAATAGGCACTATGTCAGTGTTTAGAAACAAAGTGGAAGAAGATGGTACAAACGTATGAAATAAATCCAGACAAGTTTAATAAGGTTATAGTCAATACGAAGGAATAGACTTTGAAGAGACAATTTCACCTATATCTCAAGTTGATTCCATTTGAATACTGTTAGCCTATACAAAACATCTTAATTTCAAACATTATCAAATAAATATCAAAAGTGCATTCCATAATGGTTATATAGTTGAGGATGTTTTTGCAGAACAACCCCACTAGTTTCACAAATCCTATTTTTTCAAATAATTTTTTTAAATTGAAAAAAGATTTTTATGGTTTAAAATAGGATACAAGATCATGGAATGACATGATACATACTTTTCTTATTTCAAAAGGTTTTACTAAAGGTATACCTGATACTACTCTTTTTATAAAAAATTACTATACATGTTTTAGTTTTTTAGATATACGTTGATGATATTATTTTTGGATCTTCCAAAAATTATTTATTTGTTGATTTCTAAAAAATGATGAAAAATGTGTTTGAAATTATTATAATGGGTGAACTCAAATTCTTTATTGGAATTCAAATTTTCAAACTAAAGAAGGCATTATTTTAATTCAATGTAAATTTACTAAAGATATTTTAAAACTTTTTAACTTGGATAGATCTAAAAGTAGTTAAAATCCAATTCATACCACCTATCTAATGGATCATGATGAAAATGGAAATTCTGTAGATCAAAACAGTTACAGTGTCATGATTAGAAGTATTCTTTACATGGATTCTAGTCATCCCGAGGTTATGTTTAGTGTGTCTATGTGTTGTCGTTTTCACGAAAACCCTAAAGTGTATCATATACTTGATGTTAAAATAATTTTCAAATACCTCAATTATATTACTAACTTAGGACTGTTCAATCCTAGAGGATAACCATTAAGCATAGTTTGTTATTCTGATGTTGAATTTTTTGGTTGCAAGTTAGATTGAAAAAGCACCTCTAGAACATGTCACTTTTTATGAATGTATATGGTTTCATGGTGTAGTGAGAAAAATATTCTATTACATTATATAGTATTGAAGTTGAATAAAAAGATTCATGTAGTTTTTTTTGCTCAAATTTTGTGGACAAAACACACATTAATAGACTACAACTATCAATTTATGCATATCCCTATAAACTGTGATAACATAAATGCTATTAAAATATCTTAGAATCTAGTTTCTTATTCAAGAAAAAAATCATATTGATGTATGAAATCACTTTTTGATAGATCAATATCACAAAGGTGATATTACTGTAGAAATCATTGGAACTGAACATCAACTTGCAGATATTTCTACTAAGAATTTAAATTCTGAGATAATGAGTTACATCAAACATGAGTTGGGATTAATCAATTTGGAATTATTAAATGTTAAATGTCTCACTGATGATGACTCACAATTGATGTCTCATTGTTGATGTATGAATATTTATGTCTCACCATTAATGACTCACCAATGTTGTCTCACAGTTGTTGTGTCACTTTTTAAGTGTCACAGTTGATGTCCCACCATTTTCCCCACCGTTGAAGACTAACTGACAAAACTAACAATTATCGGAAACTATTTTTTACAATTTTATTTTTCAATATAGAAGTTAAAATATCATTAATTTATTTGATTCATTTTATTTTTATATTCATTTCTTGATTTATGATTTCTAAATCACAAAATGATAAAACTCAAATTGATCCAAATTGCCTGATCACTCTCACAATCCACATCTCACACTCTTCTCTCCCGAACTATTTCCCTTCTCCTAGGAACCAATACATTAAAATATCATTAATGGATCAAGTTAAGTGTACCTATAAATAATTTTTTTAACAATTTTTATCATTATAAGAAGCAGAAAGGTGAATCCAGTTAACATAAACCAACACCTTTCCATTTCTAACTCACAAGATGAATATTAACTCCTAAAAAATTAGTTCAGTATAAATCGTTACTATCATGTATGTTGAATGTATTAAATGTGATAGAAGAATAAGGGTGGTTGGAGTGGTTCCCCAACAAAACAAGATCATTTTATCCTAATCTTGTGAATGATTTTTATTTGTATGTGGAATATATTCTTGAAGGCACAAAAGTTTTTTATAATAAGTCTTGGATAAATGGTGAAAGAGATGTATTTTATTCAACTATGGGGGCCAAATGCCTGAAAGTTCCTCATCAAGGTATTTTTGATGATTACCAGGTATGTTTTCCCATTGATAGTGATATTTTCATTTTGTGATAAGTATTGGAAAAGATAACTATAAATTGATTTCATAGAAGACCAATAGAAACAGAGCTTTATGGTGAATAAATGTTATTGTTCAAATTTATCCAGAACTATTTATGTTAAAGAAAAGGGGGTTTACCTCTATCAAAAACCAGGATGTCTATTTTCTGTATCTGATTAAAAAATATACATAAGATTAACATACACCGATATTTAATGGTGCATATGAATGAAATGATGGAACCCCAATCCAGGTAAAATTCATTGTTTTAGCCAAACTTTATTCCAACAATATTTAAAGTAAAAGGTCTATTTAATGAGAATGAAGAATAAATAACTGGTTGTGATGGGTTTTGGATTACAGAGGTCATTTGTAATAGGATGAAGATCAATTGGATTCTCTAGAATATAAAATGGGTTGAAGAAAATGATAAGATCAATGGGAAAAACAATCATGTTCAGAACCCTATAATGCAAAGAGACATGGTCGATCTTGATTTAGGACCAGATGAATTTTGAGGGTATTATGATGATGAAGAAGAAGAAGATGAAGAAAATCAAGGATAAAAATATCCGATTGATGATAGAGGTGACCCGAATATTGAAGGAAGTTCAGAAAGCTTGACCTATGGACCTGCTAGCCATCCTAATCCTCTTCCTTCAAAAGAACCACTCCTTCTATAATTTGATGATGAAGAGATTTAAGAATTAGAGAATGGTGAAAATTTCCATAAATGTGGCATTGAAGAAGATGAAGTGTCTAATGATTAAAATGATTAAATCAATAATGATGAAAAAGAAGAGGATGAAGGTGATGAAGAGGAATAAGTTGAAGATGAACGAGAAGACTCTAGTGAAGACAATACATATGATGAAAATGATGAAGAATATGAAGGATGTGGTGAATCTTATAGTTGATCATACAATCTTAAAGATGATCATGGTCATGTAAAAGAACATACTAAACTTACTATAGATATTTTTGAGCCTACAAATCATGCTGGTATTGTTTTAGGGGAACATGAATCATTTCTGGAATACTATGAAGCTCCAGAGTCAGTTATGGTTGAGGAAAGAGCTCCAGATGATCATATTCATGATGGAGTTCATGTTAAATAATAATATCTATTTTCTATAGTGCAAGAACATGTTTATTTCATGAGGAAATAACTTATTAATGAGGATGTATCTGTTGAGGGGGAGCAACTAAAAAATGGTAAGAGTTGATACATTCATTCCTTATGATGTGACAACTAAGGAATATGAAAAATGCCTTAGGTATGTAACTATTGGATTGGATAACCCTACATTGAATGATGAGTAATATGATTCTAATAGATCATTGGTTGAAGTAGCAAGTTATTCTCAAAGAGTTCAAGTTGGAACAAATCTAGCACTACGGGAAATATAGATATTTGCGACGGGTCATTTGTGACGGGATCCCGTCGCAAATAGCCTTTGCGACGGGGCCCCGTCGCAAATCGCCCGTTGCAGAAAATGCCGTCGCAACTATTTTTTTGCGATGGGCCCGTCGCAAAAACACGTATTTGCGATGGGAAATTGGCCCGTCGCAAATAGATTTCTGGTTTTTTTAAAAAAATCTTTTGCGACGGGCCCGTCGCAATATTCCCGTCGCAAATGGTTGCTTCGAAGCGGGTATTTGCGACGTGCCCATCGCAAATAATAATATAAAAAAATTAAAAAAAAATTAAAAAATTTATTTATTATTATATAAATCAATAAACCTATTTATATTGATATAAATATAATATTTATTTTTTAAATATGTTTTAGAAAGGAAGAATGAAAATCAAATATGAATGTATAAGATGTTCAGTAAAAGAGGCTTATAAAATAAATTAAAAAATATTTTTAATTAGTAATTATGTAATTTTTATCAGTTAATAGTCATTTAATAACTCTTTGAATATAAAAAAATAAAAAAACTAATGAAAGATGGAAAATAAGTTAAAAATGAAACCCAAACTTCAAACGGCCATAACTTTTGATCCGGGACTCCGTTTGAGCTCCACAACATATCAAATCGAAGCCTGCGACGACCTCTACAGTGCTATGGACCGGTGGAACCCGTCCAAATTTTTTTCAAGGCCAAAAGGCCCAAAAGGCCTCCAAAACTGAGTTTTTAGTCGGGGTACCCCGATTGTTCACCATTTAAACAGCTATAACTTCTGCTCCCGATGTCCGATAAAACTCTACCATATATCATATCGAAGATCGTTTCATGTTCTTCGATTTGACTGATTTCAGAGCTGAAACAGACTTCTGGATTAGAAGTTATGGTCGTTTTAACATTCAAATGGCTATAACATCCGATCTGGATGTCCGTTTGGCCTGTACCGCATATCATATCGAAGATCGTTTCATGTTCTTTGATTTGACTGGTTGTGGAGTTGTAACGGACTTACGGATTAGAAGTTACAGTCGTTTTAACATTCTCGGTGGATTTTCGCCCCCTCATTCCTATGTATTCATTCATAACTAGACATATATATATATGTGTGTGTGTGTGTGTGTGTGTGTGTGCCTATTGTATATATGTATTTATTTATTTATTTATTTATTTATACATATACATAAAAACCCATATTTTATAAATTTATTTAAAACTATGTTTATAAATATATATTAATTAATATATAAATAAATATACGAATAAAAACTTATAACTACATATATATATATATAGAATAAATATATGTTAATATACGAATAAATATATATTAATATACGAATAAATAAATAAATAAATATATATATATTTATATAACCAAATATATTTATATTAATATAAATATATATTAATATATGAATAAATATAACTATATATATAGATAGATCATTAAATGTATAAAAAATGAAATGGCTTAGTTGTAAAGGTTAATGCGCGCATGGGGGAGGTTTATTCCTATTTATTATTAATTATTTCTAATTATTATTAATTACTACTAATTACCATTAACTATGAACAATTAATACTAATAATTTAAAATTATTAAATTACAAAACAATATAAACACAATTAAATTAAAACTAATTAAAAATAAATTAAACTAATAAAAAATTTAAGTTAAATATTAAATTAAAAAGAAAATAAATAACTTTAAAATTGATCTGAGGTTGATCTTCGATAATTGTTGAAGACATAAATATCAAATCTGGAAATAAAAACTAAACTTAAGAAACTGTGAACTCTAAAAATAGAGTTTTGAGAGAAGTTGAGAATGAATGGAAAAAAACGGGTGGGGGTATTTATAGGTTAGATTATTTGCGACGAGAGTATTTGCGATAGGATACCCGCCGCAAATAGTATTATTTGCGACGGGACCCGTCGCAAATACTTGAGCCCGCATTTATTACGGTCAACGGTTAAATAGTTATTTGCGACGGGTCCCGTCGAAAATATTAACCTGCCGACATACTATTTGCGACAGGGTGTATATTCCCGTCACAAATAGTTTTTACCACCACCGGGTATTTGCGACGGGGGTATATTCCCGTCGCAAATAGTTTTTACCGCCACCGGTTATTTGCGATGTGTGGTAACGACCCGTCACAAATAACTTTCCCGCGGTTTGGCGCGCTTTGAGCGCCAAGCCTTTTGCGACGGGTGAGTTTTCCCCGTCGCAAATAAGTGGTTATTTGTGACGGGAAAATACCCCCGTCGCAAAAACCCCTTTTTCCCGTAGTGTAGAAATAACACCTACTTTAGTAGTATCTCATCCCCCAAGTTCTGTTTCTACCCCTCCTATATCATATATGCCTAAAATATTTTGCGACCCAGAATGATCTCAAAGTATTTAATGAGGATTTTTGTTCATTGGTTAAAGGAATCATCCAACCAAAATGTACAACGATGGTCAGTCTTAGTGAAACTGATATAATTATGCTAATAGAGAGAATTATCTCCCATATTCAACCACAGATAGCTTCTAAACATGAAGAAGTGATGATGGAAAATAAAAGGTTAAGTGATTACTTGGATTCACTCATTCCAGTTGTGAATGTAATTTCATCTATGTAAATAGCTTCCTTGAAAAGAGTTGCAAGCATTCTTCAGGAATGTTGACAACATAGAGTGTGTTTCATGCACTTTTCCACAAAATTTATGGTTGGATTTTCATTTACCATGGGACTGGTAAAAAATTAAGGATAAGTGTAAAGACTCCCCCTCTCTAGGGGTAGGGTTTAGATTTCAAAGATCGATGAAAAAAAGGTTTTGATGCATCAAAATCCAATTTATGCGTTTCTTTTGAGAAGAGGTAGCGTATTCACTATCTCAAGAAGTATATATCTCTTCTACAACTTCAATTTGACTGGTCCTGAACCTAAATGGATTTACGAACCAAATGATATGGAACTCGAAAGAGGGATAAAATTTATAAAGGAATTTGTCTCACTTATGCGGAGGAACTGTGTAGAGGACCTACATGAAGAACCTACACCGAAGACCTGTGCTGAGGAACTTTTTGGAAGTGTAATTGTTTCACCTCTATGCAGAAGAGCTATGTTGTGGAGCTTCAATGAAGACCTACATGGATAACCTCCCTTCAACCATGTCCCATCATTTCCTATAAATAGGACCATTGGATTCCCCATTTGAATGTTTGAAAAATCAGATGAAGCCATGAAGATCTCATTGCACAACACACTTCGCCTAGGTCCTCTAAAACTCTCACGTAGATCTCTTGAACATGAGTGAAGAGATAATTAAAGGGAAAATGTAGGATCATAGTCTCATGAAGGTATAGAACAAGTCACATGACCCAAGGACATGAACCAAGAACCGGCCATAAGTACCTACGATAAGGACCTATGCCATGTTCCTACACTGCAGAACTACACAGCGTACCAATGCTGCCGAACGACACAACGTACCTACGCTGCAGACCTACGATGTAGACCTGCCTTATTAACCTACATTGTGGACCTACGCTAGTGATCTTCGTTGTGTACTAGCACTATAGGCCTAAATTGAAACCCTATGCTGCAGCTCAGAGACAAGGACCTAATCCAAGGTCCTAATCCCGGGACCTGGGCTAAGAACCAGACCTCAAATGGGCACCCACCTTAGGAGGAATCCCTAACCAAACCTAAATGGGAATTCTCCTTAGATGTTAGCCTCTACAAAATCTCAGATGGGAAACCTCATTTGATGTAAGCACCAACCAAATATCAATGGTCTTACTCCTTAGGAGTAACCCCCCACCAAATCTCAAATGGGCATCCTCCGTGAGGAGTAAGACCCAACAAAACCTCAATGGTCACCATCCTTAGGAGTAATCCCCATCCAAATATAAGTGGGCATCCTCCATAAGTGTAAGACCCAACCATACCTAAAATGGGAATTCTCCATAGGGGTAAGTCCTAACAAGTCCTTCAATGGGAATCCTTCATAGGAGTAATCCTAAACCAAAGCAAAATGAGCATCCTCATTTGGAGTTATCCACAAAAAACATCAAAAGGGAATCCTCCTTATGAGTATGCCCCAACCTAACCTTGAATGTAAATCCTCCTGAAGAGTAATCCCAAACCAAACCTAAAATGGGAATCTTCCATACGAGTATTCCCCAACCAAACCTCAAATGGGAATCCTCCATAGGTTTAAGGGCCAACCAATCCTCAAATGTGCATCATCTATAAGATTAATCCCCAAAATAGCTCAATGGATATCCTCATTAAGATTATTCCCTAACCAATTCTTCAATGGGAATCCTCCTCCGGAGTAATCCATGAATAATCCTGAAATGGGCATCCAACTTAGGAGTAATCCCCAATAAATGGGTATAAATCCTAGTGTATTCCCCCAGTCTTTCACATAGGAGGATTTAGTCTTGGTTCTCTCTTCACCCTTCACTTCACCCCTCTTTACCATGGACCCTAATTGAATGTAAAGAGAATAAGGGAAAGTTACATTTCCACGGCCTCTTTCATCGTAGGATTGAACTCTTCCATAAGAAGAGGAGAAATTTTGTGGTTTATTGAATATTTCACATCCTCTTGCTTATCATGCTTATCATGAATCACTCGGGCATTGATATTTTTAATGAATGTAACAACTGCTCAATAAACATTAAGTAATGAACTACAATAACATTGATTCCCACTATAACGTGGATACATAGGAAGCCTCCTCATGGTTCGAACACTACATGATATACTCAATGAAATGATAAATCATCTCCCCATCAATGGGCCTCCTTTTAGGTATAATCCCCAAATGGAACGAACAATGAGAACCCTAATTCCCATCATAACTTCGATTCATAGAAAGACATTACCTAGGGCCTAATATTATTGGACATCTTCCTCAGGAATCCAACCCTAATTTCCATAATCCAGGCATCCTCCTTAAGAATTAGTCACAAATTAATCCCCCTAAATCTCCATGAGTTAAGACATCTCATGTCGACCCTATTACAAGGGAATAATATTTAGGATTAATCCCAAACATATTTAACCCAATGGTCCATAATTCCTTGTGAGACTTACCGAACTATGTGGGCTTTGATTCCATCCATGTGGGATATGTAAAAATCCTCCCTGAGGTTCAAACAGAACACTACAAATCAACCATGTTCCCTCTTGGAAACATTACTAGCAAGGTCTAATATAACTTGAATACTCATATCCATTCCAGGTTCCATGCGCTTCATAGGAAAAATTCCCAAACCAATCATTAAATACACACATTCCTCCTAGATTTCCTTGAAACATGATGCTAAACAGTATGGTTAGGTCCTTATCAAACAACCTTAAAAGGTATGATGTGTCCCATTACACGACACCAAACTACATAGGTTATTATTCCTTTCACAAGGATATGTAGGAAGCTCATTTATTGGATCAATTCCAACATCAAAACAACTTTTATCTCCCTGGGTAACTATAAATTCTAGAGTGCCCCACTGAGTGGCTGAAAAAATGATTTTTCATAATAATGAACAATGAATAATGACCAATGAACCTCTATGTAGTATATGAGAAGATTCCATTGACGTAGAACCCCTAATACATATAGATATCTCCTTTGATGAAGAAACATGAATATATACAAATGAATCAAATTTCCGTACATGCTAATACATGATTGAAAATTTCCAAGGAAACCTACATTAAAAATTGTAAATTAATAAATTGTCCTAGAAATATATCAAATCTATACGATATTCCCATATTAGGTAATATTTACCCCCAAAAGGCTTTGATGAGCCTGACCTTCCATCCTTTCAACCAATGTGAGTTCTTAAGCATTATGGGTAAAAATAGTTAAAGAGAATCTACCTTTGAAATATAGGCCACTTTGGATATAGAAATTTCTGGTGTTTTGAGTTCCATAAACAAGTCCATTGGTAACTAGGTAGAAATAGTGATTCCTAACAAGAACACACATTCTGGGGGAGGTAAAAAAATTGTGAACCAGATGTGAATCCTTAACTAAGATGATAGGATTACCCATCATTTAGGCCCATATCAACCAATGAAATATGGATAAACAAGGAAATTAATCATGCATGTATTCATCCAAAATATGACACCCTCTAGTGTTCATTGTTTGAATTTTTCATATAAACATGCACTTTATTCTACGAACTCTCGTAATTGTAAATGGGTTTCATTAATTTTTCACCAATGAATTCCATAGTTGCTTCTCATATTGGATCCCCATCTACCCAAAGGGAACCATTATTTAATAATATTTTTCAATTTTGAGTCTCCAACGCATGGGTCAGAGAGTACCATCAACACGGTACCCTGCCATCCTTAGAGGATGCCCGAAAGGCCCTACAGGTCAAGAATAAACCACGATCATCTGTTAAAATATGACCGGTTGTCCAGAAGCAGATAGTGTAAAACAACATCTTCAACTGTTTCAGGATATTATCCCTGAAATTAAATAACCAAGCCCTCCCTTATTATAGGGAGGTCGACAAAGAGGTCATTTACATCCTCAATATGAAGACACAAGTTTCCTTCCCAAGAGATCATGCCAACAATCATTGTAGCCAACACCACGTGGTACCAAACCCTCAACATGATGAGGGTGATATCTTTGGCTATTCAGCCCTAGTCTCTCAGACCTAGACATTCCAGATGAACCATGAGGGAGAACAATTAGATAACATATAGTAGGTTCCTAACTTTTATCCCTCCCGAGAAGTCCACCTGGTGGAAAATATTAAATGGGGACGTACACCCATACGCCTTCATTCCACCAGCCAGAAGACTCATCTTGTGGAACCCAACCAATACCTCCATTAGAATCCATTGGATTGTTGTGAGTAGGCACATACACCTTTTTACAATCTACCAGCTAGTCAGTAGACTCGTCTAGCTACATTCATGGAATCCCACTAACCAAATGTGGCAGAAACATGTAAGCACGAATATACACCTATCTGCATTCACCAAGACTTCTAGTAGTATAAAAGTCCACCGAAAATTCCTAGCGGCAAATAGCCTGCATGCATATACACCTTCCAACATCCATGAAGCTTGACAACAGTCTCGTATGGATGCACCTAGAGAAGTCAGTTGGAAGGATCTGATGAAAAACATAGAATATACTCAATTCACTACCACCATACACCAAAACTATTTATATCCACTAACAAGAAGGGGATGAAAATAATAGGTACATTCACCTACTTCAGAATCAAAATGGGCTTATATTCTCTTTCTGGCCGCTAAAGTCACTAAACAAAATTTGGAAATGGTGAAAGGGAAGACAAAAATTCCAACCCATATCCTAGAAGCGTTCCATAATATCATAACAAAAACTTCAGCAATACTATAGGGATGAAAACATAATTCCTTTCACATACCTAGGATGACTGATCAGTATGCAATCCTGGAGCAGAACACACCTCTTTTCATGTCCAGGAGGGTTATGGGGAACACTCCCCCATACTGTATGGACAACTAAATCATGAACATACACCCAATCCAATTGGAGATAATAATTCTATTCTAATGGCCACTCCATGGAAAGAACATACACATACCAATTATAATAAATTCTCAAAGAAAGTGGCCCAAACTTCATGTAAGAATGCGTCTAAGAAAAATTCTCACCATGAATAGATGGAAAATCAAGAGTCGGTCTGCATTTTGGAACCCCTTAGTGATGGGGATCTTGATTCTATAAGAAAATTTTCTATTTTAGCTCAAGATACTACCCTCCAATTACAATATTATGGGATTAGTAGAAGTAATTATGATGTTTCTCATCAGACAAATCATTATGAGGCTTGATTCATGACAATTTGGTTAATCTTGAGAACCTCTCTCTAAATGACAAACACCAAAACCATCCCTGTGGTTGGATGAACAAGGAAAAATAGGATTTATCCATTTCTGTAATCTACTATGGTGGTCCTCCCTATGATGGAATTCACTACAAAAGTTCTCTCCAGAGAAGTCTTTCTCATTATAAAGAGAATTAGCCAACTGACAATGTAGTGATGAGAAAGCCCTCTTATCTTGAGTCACTTACAAACATAAGTCCAGTCATGTCTGATTCCTTGTTACAATTAGGTGAAAGAATTTCTCAGGTAGAAAAAATCCCATGGTTATAATCATTCTCTGAACATCCCTAGGGTCATTTTCCTTCTAATACAGAAGAGGAAACACCAAATGATAGTACTTATTGTGGTAATGTAAACGGGAAGTGTCCAATCTGGTTAGACCAGGTTGAGAAAACTCTGGTAAAATATGAAGATAATATGTCAAAAATGAAGAAACAATTGGATAAGGGTGAAATACCTATCATGTTTAGTATTTTTTCCACCTCCCAATTTAGTATTCCAAAGATGTTGGCAGAATATTGTAGTCCTAATATCTTACTCAACATGTAGAAGACTCTTCATTATCTAAAATCTAATTTATTACCATATGATGAATATCAAATTCTTGTCAAGGTAATAGTGGGATTTCTATGAAAAATTAACATGGCATCTCTCCATGTTTCCAAAAATCCAAAGATCGAGAAGAAAAATGAGGCCCTTCAATGTGCATGCCTCGATGTATTATTGTCTCCACGACAATTGATCGTAGAAACCTCATTTGGTGTTCATATCAGATTATGTGAATCATAAGGAGAATTTAATTTCACTATGCTCTAAAATATGAAAATCCCACCAAAATTGGTCTCATGAAATGTTATTGCCCAAGGACAGCTACAAAAAAAATTATTCATGACTAAAGATATGTTCAGAAAGAACATTCATCGACTAGATTTCACCAAATTCAGGACTAAAGAGAGAGATATATTGAGATAATTTTGAATAAAACATATAAAAAACATTGATAAGTCCTCCATCTTAGAGTATGTAAGACATCAAATCATAAAAATTTCGGAAACAACACAATGGCCTTCCATAATTGGAAATTTAAGTGAGTGTCGAATAATGCACCCCGCTAACGTTTGGACCCAAATTCATCCAATCAGAAGAGAAGCTATGATTATATCATCCATAATAGTTTAAGACCCACCCTAGACTACATGGTTGGGTTATTTTTTAACCCAACCCTAGGAGTCCAGAAATTGAGCTCGGAGGGTTGATAAGGATGAACAAGAACAACCCTACCCTCAAGCATGGGGGATTTTTCACATTCAGAGTCCCCTTATCTATGGAAGTCAGTTTTATATTCATTAGGGAAGAAACATCAAAATGAATGAACAACTAAACTATTTAGGGATTCCATTGAGATTAATTTCTATCTAATAGTTCCTAGGGACCCAAAAATATAGAAGAATAAAGTCTCATGAAGGAAAAAGAAGAAGGTGATCTCAAAAAGATATTGACAGAAAGCCATTAATGAATTTTTCATAAGTGAATTTCATTAATTACATTATTATATATTATCCAAAAAATGAGTCTTGTTTAGGGGAATAAAAATTGGAATTTCCTATCCCTGATATGGTCCACACTGAAGCAAATTAAGGAGTTGTGAGTTACAGAAATCAAGGTCTTTCCCAAAATGAAGGCATTCCCTCAAATAACCCACTTCAACCTCTTCACAAGGAAGTTAATAAAGAGAAAGGTAAAGGTAAAATCCTATCTCACCTTCCCCATGAGGAAGGTCAATAAATTTCTCTTTATGAAATATTTTCCCAACAAGAAGAGGAGATGGAGGAGTTGACAAGATACAATGAAAAGTTACTCTGAAGTTGCATTCCTGCTAGGCATGCTCAACAAGCAGATGATCAGCTTGCAATTATAGTAAGAGTTCATAAGAAAAGAGGGTTTCTTACAGCTACTGATGTGGATATTTAATTCCTTCCACTGAGTACATAGCTAGACCAAGGTCAAACACATACATACAGGCCTATCCCCATGGTTTATCCAAGACAAATTCTAGCAGTACCACCACTAGTAGTCCTACCATTTGGAACACTTATTCAGGCTCCAGCCGTCGTACCCATTCAAGTCCCAATTCATCCATATATTACTCAAATTCATATTAATACCATTTATTATTTTAAAACATGATTGGATGATATGGAATGACGGTGTGCACTGGTACAAATAGAAAAGAAGGTTTACCCCGAATGGGTAGATCTGATCCCCCCCACACTATTGCTTGTGAATACCACATTTCCAATCATTAATGATTTGGAAGATTTAGGGAAGCACTCATCACATTTCATTTCTTGTTGTGTTTCCATGATGGGGACCCCTCAACAAAAAGATGTAAATATCAGATGTTTTGTGAAATCACTACAGGGTTCGGCCTTTCTATGGTATACAAGTTTGTAGTCTTGATCAATTACTAGATGGGAAGACCTATATCATAAATTCATTTTCTAATTCACATCAATACTATAGAATATAAAAATCATCATTCATAAAAGCTGAAAACAAAGTGAGAATAAAAGAGTTTTAGACTTCATTTCTTAGTAGAAAGGATTAATAAACTTCTTGAATATACAATTCCCCCATGAATAATAGTTTACCATTTATGTTGCAAATCTCAGTGATGAGTTTCACACACCATTAATCCCAATAAAATTCACAGGAGGATTAGAGATCTGTCTTCCATTTCTCAATAGGTAGAAAAATCTATAATAGAGGCTAGATAAAAATCCCAAGTAATCCCATCACCTCCAGGAGGGATAACAAGAAAAGGAGAAGATGAGGAAGTTACACTCAAGAACTATGTATGGATTGATTATCATATATATGAGTTACATAGTGACATCCAAACATTCAGGCTTGGACCCAATCTCAATATCATGCAATTGATGCCTCTTTTATCCCATTTATGAATCAGGTCAGCATGAGGGGATCAATCTGAGTTCTTATCATATGTATGGACCAAGAATAATGAAACCCCTATTATCATCTACTTGTGAATTCAATTAGGGTGAGGTAAACATTATTTATGAACTATATGTGGCTTGATTCTTTCCCAGCAAGATAAGTATTTACACATAAGTCATATCCCCTTGTCCATCAAAATTTTCTTTTTTCACGTTGGAATAACTTTACGTCTTTACCAGATGACATCATTCCATTTGAGGTATGTAGTGACGAAAATGCTTTAGATTCTAGTCTTTGCCACAAGATAAATTAAAATTCCACCTCTCGTACATACGATCAAAATCTATACAAGATATTTTATTTTGGACCCTCTCTTCAGAGAACCCGTAATGAAAAAAAGATATTTCCCCTTTTTTATACATATGATTCATATTTATTTAAGGCATTTAAACTCATGGAAAATACGAGTCTAAGTAAATTCCTCATGCATTAGACATTAACCCGTTCACATTTTATATCCCTAATCTTGGATAATTTTATATCTTCATAATCCATCCTTGGTATCTACTGTCATAATTTCTAATACCAAAGATATCATTTTCCTAACTATGAAGTATGTTTCCCTGAGTGTCCATATATAAGTCTCCCAAATAATCGGCTTTTCATCCAATGGATTCCACTATTTGTCTACGTAGAACATGACCTAGTTGGACCAACATAATGCATCCCCCTTAATAGGTTTTTCACATAATATTAACTTCATTCATGAGAGAAGCCTCTTATATCCCTTTAAACCTTGGTGAAAGTATGTAGGAAACTCATAATTTAAAGCATCCATCCTTTGCATATTTTTTCCATATCATTTCTCCTAACCATAATGTCTCTACGTCCGTTGTTTACACTTTCTCCCTTCACTTTTTGACATCATTTTGTAGTAATCATGGGTAATTTTACCACATATCATCCATTATTTCCATAATGTTTTGGTCATAGTCCTTTGACCTAAAAATTTAGACACCATACTTCCTATGCATCAGTCAAAACTTCACAGAGATCATATTTCATTGATTATTTGGAAATAACAACAGGATATACTCCTATATTCATAAACTTTTATCCATTAAACCGACTCTATGCTTGACAATATCCAAATTTCCATAATATTTCATCGGATTTTGGAAATAGAATTTCATAATTCTTGATAGATCCTTTACCTGACTATATAGAACATCCCCCAGTTGGTCTTGCATCAGTCACCTACATAACAATACTATCATTATATGGATTTCAATGTTTATATATTCATCATATTCCCCAATTGTCCCTATATAATACATCCCCCATAACATGTTTTTCAAGCAGTGGAAACTTTTTTTCTTGGAAGATACCTCCTATAATCCAATTAGTCCTTTTTCCATATCACTCTTCAGATTCATAGATCCCCAAATCACAAATTTTAATTCACCCTTTCCATACCTAAATATGGAATCACATTTCTAGATGAATTACCAAGAATTAGAGAACCATTAACTCATTTTTCTGAGCTAATGAACCCAAATTAAATCCATAAAATGTCCTTATTGCATGACATTAAACTATCCAGCCCCCAATTTTCCTTGTTGAATGACTCTAAACAGAACATCCCTCTAATTTCTTTGCTTCATGAGTATATAATACATAGTATATTATCAAAAAAGTCTCTTAAAGATCTTTCGCTGATGTAGCTGCAAATCGAGTGCCCAGAGAAGAACCAAATGCTGCTGAGTCTATTGAACCAAAACATTTTCGCCATCATGGGTTATCAGTAATTTATTTCTCGGATGAAGAGGTACAACTTTTTTCCTCTAATCTGCACTTTTTTCTTGTTGGAAAATTCACCAAGCTCCAGCGATCATTAATTTTTTTGCGAAGAACACTTGAGAACATAGGTTTTGAAAACATTCATGTAGGCTTGTTGAATTATTTACATGTTCTTATACGGTTTTCCTCTAAAAATGATTATTACCGACTTTAGGTGAGATGATCTTGGAATTTTCGAGGCTGTTTCATGAAGGTTTTGAAATGGGCACTGGATTTCTGTGTGGATTTTGGGCCACCTACTATCCCGATATGGCTGGGGCTTCCGGGTCTACCCATTCAACTTTTTAAATAGAATGCCCTTTTCTCCATTTCTAGATTATTTGGACACCCAATCAAATTAGATTTCTCAACTTAGAATTTGTCTTGGCCATCGGGTTCTCGTGTGTGTACTGAAGTGGATATCTCACAACCATTTCCCTCTAGATTCTAGTTGCAAAATGGCACAAATGGCTATGACCAAGATTTAGTTTCTGAAAACGTTCCTGCTTTTGGCAAGAGGTGCTCATGAATTGGACATCTTATTGATGAATGTGAGGAGAAAAATATGTCACCGCCCCTCCCCAAACACAGATCAGTTTGGATTGGGAAAGAAAATACCAAAATCTCCCAGCCATCAACTACTATTGAAAACAAAGAAAATCAGACCAAGGTAGATGTCTCCAACCCTCTAAAACCCCCCATTGAGGATGTGAAAAAAGTTAAGTCTTTGACACCCTGTACTAAGCTCTCAAATCCTATGGCCAATACTAATCAACCGGGAGGGGAGGATGAAGCTCAGTCTTACTCAGATGAGTCCATTCAGGATGAGCCTGATAAATCCTATCAATTAGAGGAAGATTTCTTGAAATGATGTTCTAAGAATGGGAAGAAACCTTTAGTTGACACAAATGGTTTTGTTACTCCGAGTTATAGACACACAATTAAGAGAAAATATTACTCCAAAATTGAAAGAACCATTATTACAAGATCCATGACTGCACATGAAAAGGAAGAAAATGTTATTCCTCCATATACTGTGATAACTGAAATGTCATCTGACTCAGACACAACGGATTTAGAAGCCTCCTCCAGTGAGGATGATCAAAACGACCCCACATTTAGAGATGATTATGTCATGGAGGATAAATTCCACTTCTGAAAAGATCTTGATTCGTGGATAGATGAGAATGACAGAACTGCCTTTAGAAAATACAAAAATGGTGACATGACCACTGAAACTTATCTTGAGCTCCGAAAAAGAATGTTCATATTTTTTTGTGAGGAATTCAAGAAGAACCCAAATTTCAACTTCAAAGAAATTCCATGGAAATGATTGGTCTGTCTTATCTATATTTCTTTTGGATTTCTGTCCTGCTTGAGCGTTTTCTATTTTTTATTTCAACAAAGGATCTGATTTCAGACTTCTTTCTAGAAAATATTCAGTTTATATTTTGGATGTTCTTGGTTTCAAGGACTACCCCTTTCTCTACTATGCATCTCTTGCAGGGTGTTTCTTTTGATTTATTTTTTTCTTGCCTGCTCTCTAATGATCTGACGATGATATTTTTCTTTCACTTCATTGATGCTATTTTTTTATGATTGATCTATCACTGTGACAGATGCCTCATTGATCTTTCTTCCAATAGCTGCTGGTTTTTTCTGCTTGAAATATGTCTACTAAAATGAAGTTTTGTTTACAGAAGAGTGCTTGAGGTCTTGACTGCTCTATGTTTGCATGTGGTTCCTGGACTGCATAGGTACTGTTTGTTTTTGTTTTGTAGTGGATTTCATAAGGGATGATGACTACATGAGGATGTTTCCCCTAATAGATGGATCTTATGAAGTTTTTTCTTTGATGGATGACTTTCTTCTAAGCTTGCACATGGATTTCTAACTACATTTAAGGCTTTGAAGAATGTTTCTGTCTTCTTGGTTAGACTTTGAAGTCTATTTTATCCTTCTACCTACTATTGATATTTGAAATTGCATGATGGAAGTATGTATCAGATAGATGGATATGTTCTTAACCTCCACCTAGAGGCTTCCCCTGCACCAACATAAAGCCTGGATGGATCTTCTATTATCTCCTGGACTGTTCCGGCTACAACCCCACTAGCTTAGCCCTTGAATTCTCTCTGCTTGGTTCAACTTTGAAGTTTGTCAACCAGCTTCCATAAATACCTTTTGTTTTGGCTATTTTCTATGTGTTTGTTGGTGTAACTTTATTACACTTCAAGATTTCATTGTAAACACTTTATTTTAAAAATTTTCTCGACATGGAGTGGAAAAAAGATTCTCTTAATGTTCTTACAACATGACTCGAAACTACATGACATATTATCCTTGCTTCATGATTGGACATTGCATAGGAAAATATTTTTTAATGATTCTTTCTGAAAAAATGTACATTCCTTCACACTTCAAAATCATGTAGGAGTGGATTCTCATTCATGACCTCTACTATCATATATGTACCCCATTATTCTTATATGTATTTCTTTAGAAAGTTCACCCACTGTTGTCTTGAGACATACAAATCTTAAAACACTGTTTTTATCAGTAGTATTACGTTAGAATTTTTAGTAACTCCTTTAACTAACATTGTAGTACGTGCCACAATTAGGCTTGCGTAAAATTTTCATATATAATAGTATTTTCAGCATAAGGATTACACTGTTTGTCTGTGCATAACATTCCCTAGTTAGCCCTGCATAATAAAACCCTATAATGGGTTTGTTAATAGGAGGTAACCTTGTTCTTTGAATGGATCAACTCTATGATTATTTATTAAATTTTAGATTTGGTCACCATAAAATACATTACTCAAGATTTCCGTTGAATGTATCAAAAAACATATATTGGGACCTTCAAAGACATCGGAGTCTTTTTTGTGTTCTAAGAAAATAATTCATAGTCAAATCTATTTGACCTAAATACTATCATTATTACTCCAAAATTTATAACAATAAATTACCAAAAAAGAGAGACATATTACTCACAAGGTTGAAAACCTTGAATGAGAACATTGGACAAAATTCGAGTCTCAGCTCTCTAGACCTATGTTCTTTATGGTTTAGGCAAAATTTAGAAATAATGGTCTAAAAAGGAATCTTAAGAAAAAGAGATGTATTAGCCGCTAAGTCTCCTCCATATTGATCTTAGGCATAAAAAATTAATGTGATGACACAAAAGATGCAATTATTTTAGGGTAGTCTATAGGACCCAAGAAATATTAAACTGTGATCTCTAGGCCCCATGGAATAGGAAAAAATTATAACATCTCCCCATACTTGACGTTGCTCTAAAGATCTAGAATTGGTTTAGGAATGTGTCAATGTATCTATTGTAACCATAGAACAAGTTTCTATTCATTTTGAACGAATCTAATTATAGGGGGATTTTGTTGACACCATAAAATGTCTTTTATGAACTTCTTTTCATAGTTCATGGTTGGATTTATATTTTCCACAATACTGCTCGATAATGAGGGATAAGAAGAAAGACCCCCCTCTCTAGGAGGATGCTGTGGATTTCAATGATCTATTGTAAAATGGTGTCAATGAATCAAAATTCAATTTATGAGTTTTTTATTGATGACTTGATGTATTGAACATCTCAATAAGTGTATATATCTTAAATATATTTGATATGGCTAGTCATAGATCCCTAAAAGACATACGAATCAAAATATAGGGAACTCAAAATACAAAAATATTTTATAAAGGAATTTGTATCACCTACATGGAGGACCTGGGCAGATGACGAATGTGGAGGACCTTTCTGAAGATCTTTGTTGTGGACCTATGTGACTATGTAATTTATGCTCCCCAATGAGAAAGAGAAACATTGTGGATCTACGCGAAAAACCTACGTGGAAAACCTCCCTTCGACCAGGTCCCCTCTTTTCTTATAAATAGGAACCTTATGCTCCCCATTTGGCAGGTTGAATATTCAGAAGAAGTCCCAATGCTCTCATTGTCTAGCCCCCTCCACCCAGGTCCTCTAAAACTCTCACATAGCTCTCCTAAACATGAGTGAAGAGAGAATTAATGTGTACACACTGAATCATAGTACCGTCTGAGCCTATAACATGACACATAAGACACAGTCTTCATCCATAGACCTATACGAAGGACCTACACAAAGGAAATATTTTAAGGACATGCACTACTGACCTGTGTTGTGGACCTATGCCATGGAGATTTGCTGTAGACCTATTTTTTAGATCTGTGCTATGCACTATGGACCTGCTCTACGAACCTACACTGCAGACCTACACTACAGACCCGCACTGTGGGCCTGCGATGTAGCCCTAAGCCAAGGACCTGAGCCAAGTGCCTAAGCTAGGAACCAAACATAAAATGATAATCCTCCATAAGAGTAAACCCCAACCAAACCTCAATGTAAATCCTTCTTACATGTAAGCCTAGGACAAAGATCAAATGGGCATCCCCATTTAGAGTAATCCCCAACAAAATCATAATGGGAATCCTCCTTAGGGGTAAGCCCCATCCAATTCTCAAATTGACATCCTCCTTTAAAGTAATCCAAAACGAAACCTCATTGGGAATCCTACTTAGGAGTAATCCCCAAGCAAATCCATATGGGTATCCTCCTTATGATTAATCCCCCACCAAACTTCAAATGGTCATCCTCATTATGAGTAAGCCAAAACCAATCCTTCTGTGGTAATCCTCTTTATAATTATGTCCCAAAAAAAGCCAAATGAGTATCCTCATTAGGAGTAATCCCTAGCCAAACCTCAAATGGGAATCCTCCTTAATATTAATCCCCAGGAAAAGATCAAATGGTCATCCTCCTTATAATTAAGCCCCAACCAAAACTCAAATGGTAATCTTCCTTAGGAGTAATCCACAACCCATCCTCAAATGGTTATCCTCCATAAAAGTAAGCCCCAACCAATCCTAAAATGGGAATCCTACATAGGATTAATCCGAAAACAAAGCTCAACGAGAATACTCTTTAGGAGTAATCCCCATAATATTCTTCAATGGGCATCATACTTATGAGTAAGTTATAATAAATCATCAATTGGGAGTCCTTCTTAGGGTGAATCCCCAATCAATGACCATTTAAAGGGAAGAAATCATGGTGTAATCCCCTAGTCATTCACATAGGAGGTTGTAGTCTCACTCCTCTCTATACCCTACACTTCAACACTTCATTACCATGGACCCTAATCAAATATAATGAGTATATGGGAAATTTCAATTGACCTGGTCTCTTATATTATATGCCCGACCTCTTCCATTAGTGGAGGAGAAAGTGTGTGGTTTTTTGAATCATTCACATCCTCTTGTTTCTCACACTGACCATGAATCACGTGGGATTATAGTTTTGTAATGATTGTGACACCCACACAATCCACTTGAAGTAATGATCTATGAGAACTACAATTCCCACCTTAAATGGGATACATAGTAGGCCTTCTCAAAGTTCAAGCTCTACATCATCTCCTCCAGGAAATTACAAATCATGTCACCCTCAATGTGTCTCATCCTAGGTATAATATCCTAATGAAATAAACTACAATAAATCTAATTATCATCATAACTATGATACATTTGATGCCATTAACTAGGGCCTGAGATCATTGGACATCCTCCTTAGGAATCCAACACCAATTCCCTTAATCTGGGAATCCCCTTTAGTAATAATCCCTGAATTAATCCCCATGAATCTACATGAGTTAAGATATCTCTTGTGGACCATATTACAAGGTAATCCTCTTAGGAGTGAGTGCCAAAATAATTCTCTAAGAGGGACATACATTCAAGAAAGACATACTGAACTACATGGGCCCTAATTCCCATCTAAGTGGGACACATAGGAAGCATCCCTAAGGTTCAAACCCAACACTCCAAATCAAACCTATTCTATCTAGGCCACATTCCTAAAAGAGTTTAATATAACTTAGATACTCATATATGTTACAGGTTCCATGGGTTACTTAGGCATAATTCCCACAAAAAACATTTACTAGGTACCTTCCACCTATATGTCCTTATCACATATCATTAACCTGTATGGCTGGGTCCATATCACAAAAAATTTAAATATATGATGTGTCAAATTAAGAGGCACCCAACTAATTTGGTTCTGATTCCATTCACAAGGATACATAGGAAGCTCATTTATTGGTTTGATCCCAACATTAAAATAACTTCTTTCTCCCCATGTGAGGATAAATTCCAGGTTACCCCACTGAGTGGCTTAAAAACCAGAATTTTTATAATAACAACCAAATAATAACATCCATAGAAAAATTATGTATTATATTATAGGATACCATTGACATAAAACCTATAACAAATACAATATCCCAATTTTTAATGAACCATGAATACATATAGATGATTTGGATTTTCATACATGATAATAATTGATTTCAAATTACCAAGGAAACCTACATTTTCTTGGTAAATTAATAAGGATTCATGAAAATATATTATATCAATAAGAGTGTCCTATAATAGGAAATAATTTCCTCAAAAGGGTGTGATGATCTCGAAATCCCATCATCACGACCAATGTGAGTTCTTCAACATCGTGGGTCAAAATTCTTAATGAGAACTTGCCTTTGGAAAGAAAGACCCTTTAGATATATAACTATTGGGTGATTCCAGTTCCAAAAACAAATCCATTGGAAAACATACAGAAATAATGATTATTACCCAGAACATACATTTTGGGGGAAACAAGGATACATCTTTTGAAGATGATGCTCCTCCTCCTCCAAATCTTGATCTGGATACATTGAGATTAGTAGTTAAAATTGGTTTTAATGAATGATAAACCTCTATTACTCTTGTAGTTTAGAATCCTAATGTTAAAATGATTATGATAATGATTAGATAAGAGCTTCAAATAATTATGGATGGTTCAAACTAGGAAATCCTATGCATGATTAAAGAGAACAGTGATCATATATATGACGTGGTGAAATTTTACACCAAAGGGACCACTAATGCTCAAGAGGATATCGTAAAGATGATAGATTTATGCTTCGAAAAGATATATACCAATCACTGGCGAGAAAATAACTTTAAATGTTTTCTTGATAATTTGAGGCTACCTCCTATTACTTAAGCTTTTATGTAACAATTTAAACAACTCAAGGAGATCACTCCTACACAGTAAGTGTTTATGGAGAATAAGGATGATTTTAAAAAGTATATAGATAATGGAGGGAATATATTCAGGGACTTGATAAACATTTTGAATCATTACCTACATCACTAGAGTACTTGTATTGTTGCATCTAAAACATTACCCATTCGACCAATGACTAAGAGTTTGACTACAAGCTCCATCTACCAGTCACTTGATCCCCATTTTATAAATTTTGTGACTACAAATACTTCTTATCCTCTACCTATAACCCTTAAAACTATTCCTATGTATGCAGAAAATGATAATAGTTATGTAAGACTAGTGATCTATAGTGAACATATAACTCCAATATCTTCTACCTAGAATCTTCCACCGCATGTACCTTCTGGCCCACATTCATCAGGTTTATAATTCTACCTCTTTTGTACCTCATGTTCCCTCATATACTTCTACTGATAAGGGAAATGTTGTCATGGATCCATTTTCGGGGATGTATTGATTTTATTGATCTTTTATAGAGATGTATTTTTGACATTTTATCATTTAATTTACTATCTTTATATCTTGTTTTTTGTTCTCTTTTTGATAATACCAAATGGGGGAGATATATAAAATGGAAGGTAACATAATTGTATAATTATTATGGATTTTATAGAAATAGATGAATTTATTTGGATTTATATTTATTTTCTTTGAGTATGTCTCTCTTATTTTTTTTTCACATAATATGTATGCTATGTTAAACAGAATTGTTCCAGTGATAATTATGAATGTATTGTTAATGGAATGATTTGTGATAATAGAAAAGGGGGGTATTGTTGGACTCCTCTAGTCTTAGTACTCACAAATCATGTTTTTTAAATTATGATCAGGTTTAATTACGTTTATCTATGTTTAATTATGTTTACATATATTCTTAATAAATTCAGTTAGTGTTTTTACACATATGAAATGTTAGAAAATTTTGGCTAAGTATAAGTCACCATTGAAGATAAGTCACCATTTTGGCCGAGTCTCCATTAGTGTGGACTCACTGTGACAATATGCTGACACGAATCACCAATGAATTCCCTTCAGATAGATAAGTCTCTGTCGCATTGAGCTACCAACAGTTTTTTAGAATTTTTCCTAAGGATGAGTAATAATTCAAGTTGAGTTACCATTGGCATGAGTCCCTGTGAGCTCGAGCTACAGAAAGAATGACTCACTAATGTTTAATTTTTTTTCTAAGTATGGGATACAAATAATTGACCAACCATCAATAAGACCTACCATCATAATTATTTACTCATAATTGAGTCACTGTCATGTCGACCTACTTACAGAGAAACCAATCGATCCTAACTAAACACTCCTAATATAGTGATCTCGAGACACCATAATTCCATCGTTTGTCATTTAAATTTAAATTTCTTTCTAACAATCATATTTGTGAAACATAGTACCATGATTTAATTTTATGATGTTGTCACCCTTTTTTAGACAACATAAATATAGTTGTCATAGTATGTAGTACGAGGTACCAACACACGATCAAGATCATTATTCTTTTCATCCCTTCAATGTATAAAGAAAGAACCTAATCCAAAAGCCAACGGGAGTTGAAAAATTATAAGAATTTGTGCATCCAAGAAACATCAATATAGAACTACTGAGTGGAAAAAACCTGAATACATTGCTGAGAAGCTGAAAATGAGAACTTGGTGTGGCAACAATATAATAGAAGATAAGAGCTCATATTTGAAATCATTAACCTCAATAGATACAGAAAACATAATCACTTGTGATAATATTCTTTTCTATATATTTCCATAAATCGACTCAAGATGAATTTCAAGACATCTTTTAAGAGTCTCAAGATGCATCTCCAAACACAAAGATCCATCTAAATCTTATGTCATTATTTATGCACTGATTTTGTACTATTTTATATTTTATGCAGTGTGTGAATATTTGTATTATAATCACACATTGACTTCTGTGATAAACTAGAAGATAAATTGATATCTTCAAAAATTATCTTTTTACACCTTACACTCCCACATATAATAGTCTAAGAGGTCCCTACATGGAATATTTGTTGTAATAACTCCCATGAAAAATGTGGAAGAGGCCTATTGTCCTGGAAAACTATGTATGTTGTTGGGTACATTGATCCAAGGTGTAGATCCTTGTTTATTTATATAATCTGCTTGGTGGAAGGTGATCACCAAGTGGATAGGACTATGTCTCATCTTGAGACTGAACCAATTGTTTTAAATTCTATTTTTCCTTTCAATGTTCCATTTTCACTTTTTCATTTATTCATTCAAAAAAATTCTTCAATGTTATATATAATATTAGATAGTGTTTTTATAACATTATTTAGTAGATTGACTTCAAATGTTACGATAATATTCCATATTACATTCATTGAGAACTAATAAATGATTGAGAAATATTTCAAACAATCAAATATTTTATGATTCTTCTACTTTATTGATCTGGGTTGTTTTATATTTCAAATTGGGGAACATTTAAATAAGTGTTTTATTGAGAAATTATTATTGGAAATAAAGTCACCATCCTCTTGAGTGTCCTACTATTAAAAAAGATGAATAATTTATGATAAAAAGTTTAAAAAATAATTTTCAAGGAATATCATTTTCAAAAAAAATAATGATTATTTTATTGTTTTTTAAAGATTTTTTTCATAATTCTATAAAACATTATTTATAAAATTTCAAAATATTTTCAAAGAAATCGTTTCAATTTTTTTTGATTATTTCTCTATATGTTTTCAATGCATTTTCAAATATGTTTTTTAAAATGTTTTGAAGCTTATTTTATATGTTTTTGATGAAAAATGTTTTCAAATGATTTCAAGTCTCCATTATGTGTTTTCATGGTATTTTATATTAAAATGATTTTCAAATGGTTTTATGTATTAAAAATTAATTTTCCAAGAAGAAGGTATATTTTTTTCAAGAAATATTTTTGAAATATCGTTAAAAATTATTTTCCATATAAGATGAAATCAGTTCACGTTACTTATCCCCTTCAAGGAAATATTCTCATTGTTCCATTAATATTATTTCTATGAATGGGTTATGATTAATATCATGCTTTTAAGAAACTTGTTTCTCTTTCATGGGTTATATGTTAATGAAATATGTTTCCCTTTCATGGGTTATATGTTTATGCAATCCATTTTTCTTTCACAGGTTATATGTTGATGAAATATTTTTCCCTTTAATGGGTTATATATTTATGAAATCCGTTTCTCATTCATAGTTTACTCTTTTTATTAAGTGATTATAAAACATGTATCTTCTTACATAGGTTTTTATATGTTTATATGTTCATGATACCCATTTTAGTTCCTAGGTTATGATATGATAAATTTAAACTTTGTGGAACATCTACGTATGATTTCATTATGAAATGTGTCGCACCTATATATACCTCAATTTTATTGGGTAAAAATCAGTATCTCATGAGATAGAAATTGATGGAATGAGAACTGAACTCAGTTAAGTATTACAGGGTTGGAATGAGAAATGAAATCAGTTCCATAAAAAAGGGATGGAATGAGGAGTGAACTCAGTTTTGTAATATAGGGATGGAATGAGGAGGGATCTCAGTTCAGTAATACATGGATGTAACATGGTGTGTACCCAATTTAGTAATCAACTTTTTCCCTTATGATGGCCATGGAAGTGATGCCTTGACTACTTTGGGAATCTTTATATATGCTTATCTATCTACCACAATTCCATGTTGTATTCCTTTGTTATGATTTCCTGAATTATGTTCTTTATTTCATTATGATTCATGTCTTATGAACTATCATACTTTATTTCATGATTCATTTTTTTGAACTCTGATATACCTGGTATGATCTTCTTTTTTTATGATCATGTTCTCATACACTTATGCCCAAAATTATGCTTACATATCTCCCTTATTTACCATACTGAGCATTTGAGCTAACCAATTTTCATGTTTTCGTCCCTATGTCATAAATATATATATATATAAATTATATTTGATGTGTCTATAAGAACATAGTGGGAGATAATGTAGCCCATTTATGTACCAGTGTTTATGTTTCCATGTTTCTAGAGACACTGGATTATTACGACCCACAAGCCTCTATTTTTGTACTATACTGAATATTCAACTAAAATGATTTAATATACTTTTATGTTAATAATAGGTCACTATATTGATCATTTTATTAAATATATCAATTTCATTGAAATCATTCAAAAAATTGATTTATTTAATTTATCCAAATAAATCACAATTTTTCATTAGAACGAGTTTTTAGAAGATTATTTCCTTTATATTCAAATATGTTCTAATTTTTTTTAAATAAATAGTCACCAAATATTTAATTTTAAATACATATGAAATCATATATTTTCCTAATTTAGTTAATAATATTCATACTTTCCATTCCGATTAATAGGTTCCAATTATCATATTAAATAAAAGTATTTTAATAGTATGTCTGGTTTTGTTAAAACATGGTGTTGCATGTAACACAAGATATCAATGGAATTAAATTTATTTGAAAAATGTCATAAAAGTTAGTGTTAATTAATTATACCCCCATAAAAATTATATTTCCTCTGAAATTGGATCACATTGGTGAAAAACACAGAGCATAATATTTCCTCATTACAGCTTCTGGTTACCACATGGCTTCCTCAAGCTAGTGGTTTTGGCAGAAATCAATAACTAGGTGGGTGTTCTTGTTTCATAGTACTTTATCTGTATAATCTAGAATCTCAACTGGTTGTTCTTCATAAGAAGGATCATTCTCCAATAGTATGACCTAAGAAGGGAATATATTTTATGGATTGGGTATGTACTTCCTTAGTAGAGATACGTGAAATATATTGTGTTCCCGCGATAGATTTTGAGGTAGAAAAAAAACTATAAGTTGCAGTCCCGATATGATGATAAATTTTAAAGGGTACAATATATATTGAGATAAAAATTAACTTATTATGTAAGAAAAATTTTATTCTTTGATTGTGATTAGATCAATTTCCACTTAATCTCAATCTTTAATAAACATAGATGATTTTTTATGCATAAAGCACCAAATTATCATTAGTTACCTAATTCATTACTTCAGCATATAAATATTTAAAAAAACCTATATTTGTAGCACATGTAATATAATAACTTCCAAAGATAAACATAATAAATTACATAACCTGTTAACCTTTAGTCCCGCAAAAAATAATCCAGATCAAAATTGAATCCCAAATATTGGAATGATTTGATCTCATATCCTTCCATAGTCAACCTAACAATAATTTTAGTCACCCAAAAAGTATCATACCTGAATGTATATACCATAATCACTTAAAAAAGTAAAAAGAAAACCATATTTTCTTCCAAAATATGGTATACCATTTATTCCTTAATTAATCTTTTATCTTATCCAAGTAACATTTCGATTGGAATACTAGTATCATCATTGTACTAATATACAACCATAAGTTGATTTAGAATATAAAATGTGATTCCCTTATTCTAAAATCCATTTATAGATAGATAATAAAATATAATTTCACTAAAGGATTCAATAAATAATTTTATATAGGTCATCCATATGGAATCCAAAATGATGTTACTCACTATAGAGTGACCTAATTATGACGATTCACTTCATTTTTTTTGTGATTTCATAATATTTTCCATTATCCTTTGTCTTCATAGGGTGTTGTGGCTTGTCATACTCAATATTCATTAGATTAAGGAATTGTTTTTTATAATGGAAAAAATATTTTCATTTGAAACTCTTGAGTGTCGGAAGTGAATTCTATTGAGAAATATCTATATTCATATAATTGATTTGCCTCCTTAAATCAATCATATATTTGTTTTCTCAATAGATTGGATTTCCACACATTTAACACCCTTCAGTCTCATTGGGAAATTAACAGGAGTGATTCTTCCCTTATTTATGGTAAATAGTTGATTGAAATTTCTTTCCACCATCTTATTTAGTCGTGTTCTTATGAGTCTCAATGAAACATTTTTTTTCAAAACTATGGAAATTTTGGGAATCTCTAATTTTGGTTACCTTTATTGAATATCAATATTATTCTTCCTAGATAATATAGTATCTTTTATCTAAGGCCTTTCTAATAATTGGTTTTAAGAAACAAAAGAATCTATAAATATTTACTTCACTGTTGATGAATAAACCAGAAGAACACATTTTAAGTCTAGTAAATTTATATACATTTGTATTGATTGTGTCATCATCCATCTATTTGACCTCAATAAATTCCTTCACTATCCTTTCTCATAGAATATTATGGAATTACATTCTAAAAATAACACCATGAACATATCCCATTCCATAGAGTTAATTTTCCCTTATTGAATTGTATTCTTCATAAAGTTAAACCATTAATATGATTCTCCTTCCATGTTATAGAGAATCAAAATTATTTTTTCATTTTCTGAACACTAGAGAATGAAAATTATCCATTCATTTTTACTGACCCATTGCTCTGTGACTAGTGGATCAATGGACCACATAAAAGAAGGTAAATGTTGACATTTAAAGGAATAAATAGAATAATTTTCCATCCTTTTATAATTTGTATGATAATCATGAATTAAATACAAAGAATGTTTTTTGATAATAACATAGAAATTTTGTATTCCAACTCCCATAACATTTGGCTACTCAAGAGGAAAATCATTAAATTGTCCACCACACTTTCCATCAATATGATTCCATTGGTTCTAACCACTGATGTAAATAAAAAAAACATATTTGAAAAAAAATAATCATGGTATGGAACCCCATAATCATGAAAATTTACCTATAGGGGCTATATATCATGATACCATTTTTTAATCTATTATAACCTAGCCTTAAATTAGGTCATTCTTGGTTATTATACAAAAACTTCATGATGTTTCATAAAGAGGTTATGGATTTCTAAAGAATATCCCCATGGATTATCAAACTAGGTGTGTAGTAATGCCTGTTATTATATACTAGGAAATTCTCGACAAAAGAGTGATTGATATTTTTTGGAGTTATTACCCCGAGGTACGTTTGTTCTAGAACCAAATCCAATTGTAGGATCCAGATAGTGATGTAGATTCTCATAAATAAAAATCTCTATAATTCACCAAAATTGTAGGATTTTTTTAATATAATAAGTATTATTATTATGGTTATCACTAATGTTTTCTCAAAATATTTTACAATGGTTTAGGTAAATCGTTATTTTATAACTACAATAACAACCCTAATTTCTCAAAAATAAATCTTACAAATTAGATGATTCATTTTATTATATAACTTAATGATCCACACCATAATTGTTTATGTATATTGGATTTAGAAACACTGATATATAATCGTGTAGTGTATAAGTTAAAATTTTCATCTACAAATAAGTTCTTCATAATTAGAACCCTTCATATAAAAATCATACGTAATTCATTTCTTCATATCATAGGGAAATGTAACATATAAAATGGGGTTCTTAGATTATTGGTAATGGAAAATTAGGAATACAACAATATAACATGAGAACATGGGAATAAGAGTAAGAAAATATCAATTTAAAATCATACCCTACACATCGTAGATCATAAATATGGGTCATGGAATATATCATGGTATTTCATAACACATGAATCATAATAGAATAAAATGACATGATCCATGAGGGCATAAAATTGGAATAATAAATCCACTTGTGGAATTAACAAAAGAATAGAAAATCTTATTTCAAGCATATTCATCAGGAAAATTATAACATTTTTTTCTTGGGATTACCACTCTTATACCTGCATCAGGCTAGGGATAAACTATAATGTTCCAAATTCAAGATTTGGATAACCTCAAAGGCACCCTATTTCATACTTGGTATAACATCCCATATAACCATTGAGTTAATAAAAAGTAAATGGGTTTCATAAACATTTCATCATTTCATAATCCATGGATAAGAAACAAGTTTCGTAAACATTTCTTCATTTCATAACAGCAGAACCCTTGGAAAAGGAATGATTTTGATAATCATTTCATCATTTCTTCATTTCATCATAGATTAACCCATGGAAAAGGAATAAATTTGATAAACATATTGTCATCATAAATATAAACTGTGCATAAAAATAATAAGAATGGTATCCCTAGATCATTTCCCAAGTAAAGCATAAGTAACTTCAATGGATGCCATCTTAGATGGAAATGTATTTTAAAAGATCACTTGGAGTACTTCTTGAGTAAAATTTCTTGTAAACATTAAAAATCAATTTTTAAAACTAAAAATTCATAAAAAATTTCATAACCCTTTCCTTTGAAAAATAAAATTGGAAACATATAAAGGATGATTTTAAACATTTAGGGGTTATTAAAAAAGAAAAAAATGTTCATACCATACATTTTAAAACAAATATTCCATTATAATGTTTTTATGTGAAGTCAAAAAGTACATTTTTTGTAAAATAAGAAGAAGATTACATTTAAATAGTATTTTGAAAATAAAAAAAATTATTCAAAAATATTGGTAATTTTTTATAAATAACTATTAAAAAATATGGATTTGGATGAATAAGTCCTTTCAAACGAAGAGATAAATAACGTAGATTTTTGTTAATTTTTTGAATATTGATTACATAATGAAATTATAATGAAGGTTCAACAAGTATTCTCAATATATAGAAATATATTAATAAAATTAATAATTTTATTTTGAAATATATCATAATATTTCACAATCAAAACACAATTATAAATAACCCTGATAAATAATGGCATTGTAACATTAAGCCCTTACAAATTTGGAATCATTGGAATCATAATCCCCTGAAAGAATATATCTTAACGAATCTGTAAATATCCTGAAAATATGTAATTTAATGATATCACAAGTCAATGGTGATGTATATAAATCTCATGAAAATCGATAGGTTCATAATATAACATATATAAAAAACAAGAAAAAGCGAGACAGAAATTCCTCACAACATTTTTGTCTTCGAAACCAGAAACCCCATGAAATATTGATCCATGAATGAATACGTAAATTCCTATAATTTTCATAATAAAATCATAAAATAAATTAATGAGTATTATATTAACCATATAAAAGAAACATGTGGTTAATACGACATGTGCTTCACAGAAAATAAATGAGAAGAAATGAACATACCTTATGTATCAAATTATTTTATACATGTTAGATCCTCATGTATAATATTTGTATGTTTATTATAAATATATTATAGAAACAGACACACACACACACATATATATATTATTTACTATTGGAATTTTCTTACCAATTTATCAATAATTCCTTGTTAAGATCATGTTTCAGGTAATAACACAGTTGGTTTTCATGCATGTATTGATATGATATTTTCAGTCATTTTACATGGATCTGGTTTTCATAATATAAATAATTATAACCATGATATAAATTTAATATATATTTAGTATATATGTGTTAATCTTAATATATAAATATTATAAGTGGAAAATATAATACATCGTTCATGGAGATTGTTGGTCATACATATACATGAACGATGTTTCCATTAATCAGTGGATTGAAAGAAATAAAGGTAAATAATATGTTAACATCATATATTATTTTTTATATTATACATGTCATATATTTTTATTTAAACATATAATTATTACCTTCCATTTAATGTGCATGTGAATAATGAATCACATCACTTCGTGAGGTGGTAGTGGGTAGGGAAATTAATGATGTTATCATATCCGCCATGAAATGTAATGTAAGAAGGCATATTTTATATCCTAATTTACGAAGTAAAATTATATTAAAAGTATCATATATATTCTTTAATATATCTGCATTTCAATCCATTTTTAATAGAAATAAAATACACATCACATCGATTCGTGAGGTGGTAGTCCACCATAAACATGAACAATGTTATTTTTTTTAAATGGTTGGGATGCAAGAAGTTAAATATATTATTATATGTAAAATTATATAATAATATTAAAAAATTCATATATAAACATTATATCCATAATTATATAAATCTTTGAGATTGTGTATTAGAAAATGAATAACATTGTTTCGTGAGGAGGTACTCTATCATACACATGATTGATAGTTTTATTTCCCATTTCTTGGTGGAGGAAATAGATATAGGTTATTAGACTATTATAATAAAATCTATTTATATTGAGGAAACATTTTTCATTATATTATTATTGGATAAAATTATTTATGGAGGTTCAAGAAAAAATAAATCAAAAATACCAATTGAAGGATTTTACTGCTTTTTCAAATAACCTCTCTCCGATTATACATAAATAATTATAAGGAGGGTTTCCAAATATAAATAAGGAATATAATAATTAGAGAGGTATTTATGTAATATATGGGTAGGTATTGGCCAAAACTAATGATTTTAGAATTAAGAAAATGGGATGAGATGGGATGGCCTTTTATAAGTTGGGGAGAGGACACACATGGATGTTTTGAAAAAATAAAGTGTACCCATATTTTTCACATCCCACAAGATTAAAAAAATGGAACATTAATGAACATAATAGGTTATAAGGTTAAAAATGGAAATAAAATGGGATTTTTAAAAGTTCAATTATAATCTTACTTTTTAGTTTAACCTCAGTAAACAGGTTTTAACCATGACTGCAACAATCAATCTTTATAGTTTTAATTTTTCATTATGAAAAAAATTAAGGTGTCATTATTAGATGATGAAAATTATTCTTATTATAAATTTGGAATCCATTTTTACCAAATTAAATTTTCAAAAGTGGTAAATTTTATTAGAAAAGTATATATCTAGACGTGACGAGAAAGCAATTTTTCCAAAGAGAAAACATTCAAATGATTAAAATGTTTTTATACATTAAATTAAATTGAAAAATGATTAAAATTAACTATATTGGATTAATAAATTTATAATTGAACTAATTTTACTTTTAAAATAATCCTAAATCAATATTTAGCCATATAACTGATTAAATAAAAAGGTATTTTACCAAACAAAAAATTATTTTTTACTATTCAACAAAAAATTAATCATTTGAGAAAATATAAAAACAATTATGCCGAAAATAATTTTTTTATTGTGATTTCAAAACAGAAATATATATTTTTAAATTAATTTTCTAAAATTAATAAAAAATTATTTTGAAATAAGTGAGAGAAAGGTTACATAACTACATTTACAAGAAAATTGAATTTGTAAGAATAAAATTCAACTTAATATTTTGTCATACCATTAAAACTCCGAAGATGAATGTTTTAAATGTTATTGAATATATAATATACTAATTTAATTAAAATAAATCCCCAAAATTTATTTGTTTAATTTATCATGATTAACCCTGTTTTTTCCAAAATAACTTATATTTTTTGAAAAATATATCTTTTATCATTAATTTATAATTAATTGGTCACCAAAGAATTAATTTTATATAAATGTTTAAACCATAAATTTTCATAATTTGGTTGATATTATTCAATCCCTTCATTATAATGTATATTTTAAAAATATGATATTAAAATATAATATTCTAATAGTATGTTATGATTCATTAAATCTCAATGTTGTGTGTAAAATATTCTATAAAAAATTAATTTTTTTGAAATAACACTTTAATAAAATTTCAGTGTCTTATAAAGATTACTCAATGTTCAACATAGGTTACAATGTAAAC
Organism: Viscum album; assembly: GCA_963277665.1. Taxonomy (NCBI): domain Eukaryota; kingdom Viridiplantae; phylum Streptophyta; class Magnoliopsida; order Santalales; family Viscaceae; genus Viscum; species Viscum album. The sequence goes on from OY728129.1 coordinate 1,586,396,519, forward strand.
ATAGGTGTTTGATAATAGTTTGGGGTGTCTATACCCTGCGAATTAGCTAAATAATAATAAAAATTGATGTAACATCCATAATAATCCCCAAAACAACACCAACTACAAAAATTATTATAATAATAATAATAATAATATTATTATTATTATTATTAAATGGGAATTGAAAACTAGATTCTATAAAAAAAAATTTATCATCATTCTATAAACAATTCAATTTTGAAGCATCATACTAGTTGTAAAATAATTAACAATACTTTCCATAGTCTAGTTATATATATCAGGTCCATAAAAATAAACAAAATTGGATATAATTTAAAAAATTACACTAAGACTTGGCCTAATCCGTTATACTAACTCCAACCTTTCCACTTCACTCAACAATCAAGCTCCAACCCATTACTATTATCTAGACCTCTAAGCATTAAGTCTTATTGGTCACCCATGAAGCCCGAAAAGGGTGTGAGTATAACATAGAAGGCCTCAACCAATGATATCCCTAAACATAAATAGATTATTGGTTCAAGGTAATGTGGCATGATATATAAAATAAAATAATAAATTATAAAATCACTATATATACTTGATATGAGATTTACTTTACATATTTCATCCAATACCAGTGTCGAGTGTGCACATTTCACAGAACATAACCATGGCTTTAAATGTACTCCTCTAACACATCCCATTAAAATTCATAACATAATATCAGTCAATTTATCCCATATTTCATTTCTTTGACTAGAATTACACCCAACCAAAACTCAAAACAATACTTTGGTTGGAATTACTTCCAACATGATCCATATTACCATCCATAAGGCCTTATTGTTCACCACACTGAACTTTTGTATAAATCCATTATCCTAGTTTTCATTACACCCAACCCACTTTACAATTAATAATATTTGGAATTATAACTAACCAACCCATCAAAACCATCCACATCATGAAATATTCTCTTCACTATTGAGCATGGTTGGAATCAAAACCAACCAACCATTATATTTCACACATGGTTAACATTACTACAAACCCTATCTATATAAGAAAACTATATCAAAACAAAATAATAAAAATTCCATTAATATACCACTTTTGACAAATAAAAGGCAAATAATAATAAATAATTCCAATAGAAAACATAAAGGATAAAAGTTATTAAGGGCTGGAAAATTTCACAATGTTGAGAATATGTTGATTAAAAAACATCATTAATTTATTTCTAATTTTGATGATCCCAAGAAACCAATTGTTATTAATAATACTGTTTTATTTGATTTAATTTCAAGATTATATTAATTTATTATATTTTTTTTGTTTTGTAAGTATCAGCATGTAATTAAATTCATGGTAGTATATTTGATTATATATTTTATACATGTTTGAATGTATTATGGAAACTATGTTCATACCCTACATTTTTAGGAGAAACATATGGTTGTGGAATCCTATGTTTGGAATAAAATGCATTGATCTTGAACCCTACTGTATTGGAAAAGTATTAATCAACAAACCTATATTTGGATGAAACCCAACATTTGTGGAATGAACATATGGTTCATTAACCTATCTTTTGTAAATTAATGTACATAATAAAGAATAATTTTGGAGTTTATCACTATATATTGAAGCCATATATTTTACATGGAAAATATTAGGGGTTAAAATTAAAGATATTACCCGCATTTTCTACAATTGTCTCATTGAATGTAAATATATATTTGATGTTTTCATGACTATTTCAAAGGCTCATACTCAAAAAGTTAAATAGTTCATATTTCTATGGGATTTTATGAATCTCTCAGATTATTTTGAATTCAAAATGTCATGATATATTCTATTATATATCTAGAGATGTATGACCGGAAGCTATTTGATTGAACTGATAAATACAAAGATATTCATCTTCTAAGATACATAGATTCTTCTCTTGAAAGTATTGTGAACTTGTAAATTATAGTATGTTATTTTCTTTTAGAGTCACACTTTGAAGAAATTCATGATTTTTATTATTTATTTACTCCTTTATATTGGATTTTAGTGCTATTACTAATATAAATTATTTCTAAACCCTAGCTATAGTTCAAAAAATAATTTTTCATATTTATAATTTTGAAAAATGCATGTTTATTCATCTATCAGGTGTTTTCTCCATCACTATTTATATTAAACCTATGTGTCGTTGAAGAAATATTTTTGCCTACTGTTTTATTGAATATTATTTTCAATGTTTAGTTTCTACTATTATTATATTTTATATCTATTTGTCAATAAAATCAATATCACATGATTTATTGCAGTATCAGTTAGTGAGACCCAATCGTGGTGGAGTGTGAGATTCATAGACATTATTGAGGTTATGTTGTTCCATACAAAAGAAATATAAGCCTTTTAAAACCCTTATTTTATTGTTATAAACTGGATTTACTCAATTTTATAAGTCCCCATTAAAAGCAATTACTAGTGAAATTTACCAAGCTCATAAAGAGAGCATTGGTGGAGTGGACTATGGGATAATTGGTCCATAAACCACTACACATTGATGTGTCCTTTTCTTTATTTATTTCCACTCATCAAACGTCATTGAAAGAGAATTAAAGAATAAATACATATCAAGAGGGTTAATTTGTAATTCTTCATTGTTTTTTAAGTAACATAGTTCACATAAACTCCATCTTGTTTCTACATCATAGCATTTCTGACATAACAAGTGGTATGAAAGGTTTGGATTTTCTACATATTTTTTGGAATCATCGAATATTATATTTTAATTTGATACTATCAAGTCATTAAAAAGTTTGGGTACATTTGTAATATAAAATGTTCTTTTGGTCTATAATAATCCTATGTTAAATATTTGAATGAATTAAAATCACAGCGTGGATGATCACTTATAAGTTATGTTAAAGATATGTGATCCTTACTTTAATGGTGATAATAATGGATACTGGAAAGTTGTCATGTTTACTTATTTAAAAAAATCCTAAAATATGGGTTTATTTAATGACTTTCTATCCTTTTAATGTCTTAAGGATGATACAGTGAAATGGAATTATTAATGAGAGAAATAAAATAATAATAATTTATGAGAAAGGAATGCTATTGTAAATATATTAGGGACTGATGAGTTTAATATATTTTCCAAAATTGATACAAAAAATGATATGTGGAAAAAAATTATGTTTCTTATAAAGGAGCTTCTAATATCATAAAATAAGATAAAATGATTAATATTTGATGTTTTATAGTTTTTAAATGCTTGGAGACTATAACATCACTAAGATGAATAAGATATTGAAATTAGTTTTCAATAACATTTCTACCCATGAGAGTTATAATTAAGAAATAAGATCAAGTGTTAAAATTTCATAGAGTCATTCCTTCTAAGTGTATTGGAATATAAACTATCATATATTAATCCGAAGTAGTTAAAGAGATTGAAACAAAATAAAGTATTGGAATCGTCGTGATGTATGAAGATAAGATTAAATCTAAAGATGAAAACATATCTCAATCAAATATGAAAAAGCTACTCTTGAATTTAATATTTATGAATCATCTGATTCATGTTATTAGGTTTCTAGTAAAAAGTTATCATAAAATCCCAAAGGATTTTTAAAACACTACAACAAAATAAATAAAGGGATTGATGAAAACAAACACTATGAATGAAAATAAAAATGTCACGTATAGTTTACCTGTCATTTTCTTTAAAATCAATGTAAATCCAATTATAATATAAAATTAAATATAATTATGAAGGCTACAAGGAATGATTCTTCTGGATTAAATGATGAATATATTATAAGCTCTAAGGATAAACATAAAATAAAATTGTATTTTTTAGTGCTCTTTCTGATGAGGTATAATATTTTAAATCTCAAAACACTAATTCTGAAAAACATTATTATGATAAAATTAATAAGCATTGATTTATTTTCCCTGATAAATTATAATCCTTCAAAAATGAACATAATATAATTATAAAATATTACGAATCTATTCCAATTTATAAAGGGAGTTTTTCAAATCAAAATATAGATAAATGATCTACATTATCCTAAATTTATTGATCTCAACATTAAACTAATGTTAAAGAATTATTGTATTGTGTAAATAACTTAAATAATAATAAAAATATGATTATTAAATGATAAAATTATTTAATTAAATTTTTTCTAAAAATAAAATCTACAATGGAAATCTCAGAATTAGTTGTAATGGAGAAAAAGAAAAATTATATAGGAATATTTTTGTTCCTAATTTTGAAGTAAAAGAATGTACAATGTTAATTGTTTTTGTTGTTGTAATAATGGAAATAATGAAAATTATTTATAGTCTATAAAACATATATTTTATTGTTTTAAATATGTTTATTGTTTGAAATAATTATATATCTTTAATAGTAGAATTTCTACTCAAAATAAATAGATTTGGTCACCTAAACAATTAATGGATAACACTACTAGTACCAAAATAATATGGTTACCCAAAGGCACCTGAGATTTATGTTTTTATGGTATACACAATTGAACTACATTGTTAAATCATTTATTGGGGTTTTAATAGAATATTAAAATAAATATTTCTAAAAAAGAGTGATAAAATACGAAGTAGTTCATTGTTGGATAAATTCTTAGAACTAGAACCATAATCAAGGAATTATTTAAGGCCCATTTTTATTTTTTCTAATTTCATTTGTTTTTTTATATAAGGGGGAGGGAAATGTTTTATTCTTTATTGTTAAATATATCTTATCTCATTGAATAAAGATAATAAAACATTGTTTATATAATTTCATATTGATTTATATAAAAAATTAATAAAATATAAATTTTTTTTAAAAATTGTTTTATATATGTATCTCTTAATGTAAATATCATGAGAGTATAATAAGTTTTTAATTTTTTTTTAAAAAACACATGTTATAGATAAAAATTAGTTTAACATTTAAACAAATATTTATTTTTTAATTTCCTATTTAATTAAATATTATTATTCCACTTAACATTTTCCTTCATAATATTAATATTATGTAAACAATTATTTTTAAAAATAAATATGATCTGAAAAAATTAATCTGTCTTTTTGTTTCAGAATAGGAAGCTTCATCTACAATTTTTCAGAATGAAATGTATCATCTTATACTTTAGAACACTAGAATATTCTTCCCATAACCCCACAATTCATTTATCTATCTTCATGAAAATATTAATTTCAAAAAATTCCAAATAATCCAGTCTATGAAAAATAAATAAACCTTGAACTTCAAGATCATAGAAAAGAATTTCTCAAAAGAAAACATGTGGAAATACTACTTCTGATATAGTTGGAGAACATTCAGATTCATTTAATAAGGATTATTTGTAAAAATATTTTATAAAATATATGGAATATCATTGTTTTTAAGAACTATATGTTTCATTGTCCCAAATGGTTAAAGGCGTAATGTCTTCAACTTCTTTTTATGGTTATTATTTCAGATTATGATATAGTAAAGATGTATTCTAACTCAAATGAGGCTAAGAGGAAGCATGAAGAGAGGCAAAAATTATATATTTCAAAAATAAGTTTTGATAAAATTTAAACGGACTAATATAATATGAAGGAGAGATATATTTATAAAAAATACATTGAATCATTTGAAATATAGATGTTTTGTTAGATGAAGTCACTCAGGCAAGGAGAAATTACAATGTTAGATCTTAAGGTGTTAAAATAGTTTTTGGTCATATAATTCTCATATTATTAATTGATTCAGAGATATAGATATGTTCAAAGATGAATAGAAAATATATTGAGAGTTTTAGTTGATATAATTTAAAAATATAGATGTTTGGAGAGTTTATATGATCCATCTATCTGTTCATAAAAACTTCATTGTTCTTCATTTTTTAGATTATTAATTTTTGTAAGGAGAATAGATATTTGTATGCAGATGAAATGTTCTTGAAATTTATTTTTATTATAAATTCTTTTAAATTTCATATTTTATATATTTTTATTTTAAAATGTTTATTTTGGGTTTTGAGACCATAAAAAAGGCAATGATTGTTGTGCAAGTGTTGATTCAAAAAATAGTTTTCATTTATTTTTGATTTTCGTGGTAAAAAAATAAACATTTATATTAATAAAGAATATTAATTTTAGTGAATTTTAAGATGATATTGTTTATAGTATTAATATTTTTGGAAGTATTCACAAGTACTTAAATCCGTTAGAGGGTATTTTATTAGGGTTTATGGGAGTGTATGATTATACTCTAGAAACACCATTCATACCCTATGTTTGCAAGAAGATTGTATGGTTTGGGAACCCTATGTTTGGAATAAAACAGATAGATCATGAACCATACATTTTTTGTAAATTTATAAACTAGAAACTCTATGTTTGGAAGAAATTATACGTTTTTGGAATGAATGTTTGGTTCATTAACACAATTTTTTAAACTATTGTATGTTGTCATCTATACTTTTGGAGATTATCACTCTGCAATGAAACCCTATGTTTAACATGGTTAGTAATAGTGTTTTACATTCATTATATTATAAACATTTTAAACAATGGTCTGACAAGATTTAAATATCACTTTGATGATATTTTATAACTAATTCAGAGTATTGTACTCAATGGGATAAATCTTACATATTTTTAGGGGATGCTATGACTATCTTTGAATGATTTGAATTCTAATATTAATGAATTATTATGTACTACTTCCAGAGATATTTTTTCTAATGATATTTGACTAAAATGATAAAACCTGAGATATTCATCTTTTGATGATATATATTTCCATATTAATAATAATTTGTTCACTTGTAAATTAAAATGTGTCATTGCCTTTATAGTTTCTCTTTGGAGGAAGACATGTTTTTTGGTCGAAAGACTCATTGTTGTTATTGGTATATCATATATTTATGTTTTATTCTATAATTCAACATAGTATTTTTAGAGCTAAAAATTAAATAAAAACATGTTTATTCATCAATCTGGTTTTTTCTCTTTCACTTTTAATGGAATCCCATGCATTGTTGAAGAAATAATTTCTACTACTATTTTACTAAATGTCATTTTCAATTATTAATTGATGTTGGAAATTTAATTTAAATATATTTATCAATAAAATAGTTCTCAATTGAATTATTAGATTATAGAATCTATGGACTAAGTCATGGTTGAGTGTTAACTTCATAAACTAATATATGGTTTTGTGGTTCCCTGTAAAAGATCTTTTAACCCACATAAAATCCCTTTTCTAAAGGTATCATCTTTCTGTACTCATTTTTATAAGTCAGAGGTAAAATGACTTACTAGTGAAATTAACCAAGCTTGTGGGAGAGAGTTCTGGTATAATGGACTTAGGAACCCTTTTTCCTTGAACCACTATACATTAATGTGTTCTTTTAATTATTTATTTACTCTACTCACTAATTTTTATGAGAGAAGGAAATAATCACTTCATATCAGGAGGTTTGTTACAAATTCTTCAATGTTTTTAAAGGAACACAATCCCCATGTCTCTTTATCATAACCTTTCGGACCTAACACAAAACCGCAATTTATATTCTATACTTGGTTAGTTTCCACATATCCGAAAATTTCACAATTCATTCAAAGAATCCCCCATTATTTCATTAATTTTTATTTTTTCATTTATTCAATTACAACAAGGGTACCAAATGAGCTCTTTTAGTTCAAGCGACAACCAAGGATACCTCTCATGGGTTTCACCCTCTCCATTTCAATAACACAATTATCAAGTTGAAATAAATTATAATAATAAACACTCAGAATAAATATAATGAAAAATTAAAATCCAAATTCCATGTTAATTCATTTATTTATTACCTAATAAAACATAGTTTGTTCCATTATGAGTCATTGAAACATTACCCATCTATTAGGCATATCATGTCGCACATGAAAAACATAATTAACCTTAAGGGAACTAATTTGAACCACCTAACTTACTAAAATCGAAGCCTTCCCATTAAATATTCCTAGGTTAATCAGATCTAGTTTATAAGACTAATAAAATATTAGAGAAAACTCAATTATTTTATAAATTAAAAACATTATAAAATGGTAGGATAAATAAGGAATATATCATTGTGGAGTTATATCCTTATCCTAGATAACTTATTGGGACCGAAGGTACTAAAGTTATATCTCAAATGAAGGAAAACCATCCTTAGAATGGGTATGGATGATAGTGAATGTAAGGAAATTATTATTTTACTTCACCTGGGTGCTTATGGAAAATGAGAACTATTTTTACTATTTAATCAATTTAATTCAATTTTATTATGATTTAGAAAAAATTAAACATATTGGAATTACATCATGATAATATTGATCATGGTGTGACAACTCATAGAAAATTCCACATTATAGTATGACCTAATGTTTTGGTTGAAATAACATCTTCATGTTTAGAACAATCAAATTTGGTCACGTGGTCCTCATGGTGCAACAACCTTCTTCATGATGCAATGCTTCCCCTGCAAGTTTGTTATTATTGTAAATACCATTCACTATGGTATGAACGATTCTACCTTAAGATATCCTTAATATCATAATCCAAGGATTCATGATGTGATCATCTACCTATATAATAAATAAATATTATATATCCCTCACACATGTATAGCACCCTATGGATGAAATTCCAATAACCAATGGTGTATGACATTAATTTTTTAAAGGAAAATTACTAATCATCATCCTTGATTGCGGCATGGTCCTTGACCATCAATAAATTTTCAATATAGACCCATGGATAAGTCATTAAGAAACCCCTATTACGATACCAATAACATTAATAAACTTAAAATGAGAAAAATCATGAGGTTTTGGAATATTAATATTTTTTTTATTTTTTTTCCTATTTAGAGTATTCAACCTCCCCATCATAGGGTAGCTCATCCATGAGTTACATCACCGATAATAGTCATGAATCAATGTTTTAAATAACTAACTAGTAATCCAATATATTAGACCCCCACTCCAATGTATCCTCTTAGATATGCAAATGCTATCATTCAACTTATACTATATGTATCAACTTCCCACATTAATTCTTCTTTATTCGATATACAATACAAACCGGTCAATCCTTGAATGACGCATCCAACTCCAGTTCCACATAATTAGTATTGATAACATGAGAAGGATCAAGATGGTATTTACATAGGTCTGATTCAATAAATGCATCAAGCCTAATAGTGTACTACTAAGTGAGAATCAATTAGTATGCCACTATATGGACCCACTTGAAAATCAAAAAAGAACCCACAAATTTGGATAGTAGTTTCCCTACCTCTGAATCCACGTGTGTCTCAACCATAGAGACACACTTTTAAATAAATAATTTACCACTACATACTCCTTGTGATATAAACCTAGATCTACGTATGACCTCTACTTGATTTTGGTTGATTGATAACTACATCCTAAGTTGTTAAATATTCTCTGATGTCTCTTTCACATGAATCAACCTGATAATTCTTAACTACCCACCATATATCTAGCTTAGATTTAGTCTGCATGGACTACAATAAAATTGTTAAAATTAGCTTTCTAAATCAATTATTGATATAATTTTGAAAGGAAAACTATACAAGCATTATATTTCTTTTCTATTAACTTCCAAAATTAGAGACACGTGACCAAAACAAGTCCTCCAACACTTATATGGTATTCTTTGATGGAACAGTGTTCAAAGGGTAGTAGTTAATTATCGAGTACACCAACATATAAATCAATTTTTAGTACTTTCTAAATTAACCTTGTGAAACTAGATTCATGATCTAATAATATACTCTTAGGGCCCCATAAAGACTAACTATATCTCAAAAACAAATCAAACCCAACATAAAGAAAGAATAGGTCTACTAAATTCGTTGGAAATGAATAGATTTCATCAAGAGGACCAAGAAAAACCATACCATTCCACTACCATGAGTTTACCATGAATGTCACGTCACATTTTCCATAGTCGCATCTTTCCACATCCACTATGAAATGACGAGTGATAGGAGGAAAAATTCAATCAACTGGTGCTAAATCATTACTCTATAAAATGTTAATAATAATGAAACAAACCACACTATATCCTTATTTATGGAATCTCACCAATACATCATATTAATACTATGAGTCATATTGGTAATTTCTCAGTTAATTTCACACCTTGAGGCTTGAGAATCATGTATCTACTCCAAAAAATATCCCACAAAAATACTACACAACCTCTAAAACATATAATCCCCTAATAATCTACGGAATAATCAAGTGTAAGAACATTACCATATTTTCCCATCATATATAAGAAATATGGATATGATAGTAATTTTTGTATCCCCTATCATGTAATGGGGAGGTCATATGTAAATATTTTAGGGTCAATTGATTCGGATACTACCAAGCATCAAGTTGCATCTCGATGAATAATTTTATGATATACTAATTTCTTCTCGACTCATATACCACATGAACTCGAACCTTTTTAGAAATTGAAATGCCAACCACATTCCAATTCTAAGGGTTGTATTCTATATTGTAATAAAAAATACTAGAGTTACTAATCCCACATCCTTTAGTGAAGGTTTAAGCCCCACTACAATGCTGCCCATCAGCTGGAGGCCTCAGCCCCCTTCGACATCAACCAGCTATAGATGGAAAATTTCCTTTCATGGCTCTTCTTATGTATGGCTGCTGATCTTTGTCATTAATATTATCTTTCCTTATTTCAAAAAAAAAGGTTTATGCCCCACTGCAAATTTTTTTACCTAAGTATTTTATGTTCCATATATACAATGAACTAGTCACCAAGAAGGCAGAGAAAACACCATCACAATGCATATGCTATTGACACAAACGCTAAATAATGGGTGGGATAATTCCATAAGTTCAAACTCAACTATCCTGCTAAATGGGAAACCAGACACTCATATTGCATAAAAAACACCCTAAAAAGTAATATTCAATGATCAAAATATATATATACACCCCTTCCCCACAAAATTTAATGTCATTATTGGTGCATAAATTCTCATTCCTTTCATCTCACAAGTATCATACCATATGAACATCACCCTAGGTTAATCTAGAGTCACCATCTCCTCTCCCAACCCAAAGAAGTCATAGACAAATGGAATGTGGTAACATTATAACTCTAGTAATCTATAAAAAACAATTTCATTCTTAGACCACATTTAAGAAACCACTACCTCAACCTTTTTTAGATATACAAATATTACTTCCTCTGATATAAGATGCCCCATGATATAAACCTCTCTTACTAAAAAATTACACTTCTAAATATTGATATAAATATAATTATCAATCATTATTCCCAAAATTTCTCTTTATGTTGAGCATGGTATCATTTTTATTAATATTATAAAAATAATAAAATCAACATGGATGATCATATAAACATATAAATGTAGATAGAAGTCCCCACTTATTAAGAACATAAACACCATCAACACATTCTAAAACTTAAATGATATTCTTATATAATTATTTATGATATACATGCTCTTAAACTGGTAAGAGAAACATCATAAGGCCTTTTACTCAACTGATGATAAAAAACCTCAATTAAATGATGAAAACCACTTTAACCACCATATATTTTTAAATATATTTTTAATTCAAGGAAGAGGATACCAATTACTAACTGTCACATGGTTCAAATTCTAGTAATCCACACATTAGTGTAAAAATTCATAAAAAATATTATGTAAAAATATAATATCACCCCAAGGAAAAATGATTGGTAGAATAAACCCCTTAAACTCATGATCCTCTAGATACTCCACAAACTCATGATGCTCTATAGGTTCCATCAAATAAGGAAGAATAGATGTGGGGTTTATACTTGGAATAATTTCAATAATAATTCAACCCACCTCTTTCCGGAAATACCATGATTTCCTTTAGAAATAAGTCCAATAACTAGTCAATAATAGTATAGAATAATTTCTATAATGAATCCTCAAATACTAAAACAAGTTTGGAAAACTAGGTTGAAACTATTATTAGATATCGGTGCTCAAGTACCAAATGACCTACATATAGATCCCACTCTCTGAATTGGGTATAAAAATAAACCTTAAGAATAGTTTGGGATACCCATAAGTGATAGTAATCAATGTGTTCTTGACACCTTGTTGAATAGTATATTATTAATAGCATAAAAAACCTATATATATCTATCATGATGTAATACCAAATGATCTTATAACAACATGTCATAATTTAAAACACTAAAAATATCTAAAAAATCATTAAAAAATTCATAGTTGTTTATCAAAATACATTACCCAATACAAGAACTATAAGTACATCCCCAAACCATTAGAAAAATGAGAAAATATGGAGGGGTGTGATAAAATTCTGTCAAACAAGGTTTAAGTTAGGGAATATTCAAATAATAGTGTACTTGAACTACCATTGACCCAACAACGTCATCGTTAGGAGTCAGATGAATGATATACATCTATTATGAGAATTTTCCATGATCCTTGGAAACAGGACTCCTCTAAGGGTCCTTCATTGATTGTACTACAATTTCTCTCCTATGAATCATTTCCACCTCCAAGTCCCAAATTATTAGAGAAATCACAACTATAATTCTATTATTGTACACATAATTATCCTCCCATGAACTTTTTGATACAAAACCTCTACAACTAGTCAACTATAGAGAACTCTTAAAAATACAAGGTAGGTTCTCTATCCAAAAACATTATTGGTTTTCAATTGGTTAATGATGAAACAATAGTTAGACATGAAGAGGTCTTCTGCATTAGTAACACAATACAAAACCTCATCCATATGATTATAAATATGAACACTATTTTAGCTAATCTTCCCCTAAACACCCTAATATGACCCATAAATCCAATTATAATTAGTATAGGAAGAACCCATGTAAATACCTTCATTAAAAGTTGACTCCCTATATCCCCTTCTATTAATTGTTATTATACCATACATGTGGGTCTAATTCCCAATATCATAAAAGGATGATAGGGAAAGGCATTCACCCAAACCAAAATTGTATGTCTCATCCCATCCCTAAATCAGATACCCATAGTTTTATGATCTACCATAAAAAATAGAGAAAAATGCTAAAGTTAAGTGAAGTCAGATACATAATCCATAACAACAATCTCATGTTATGTGAGATGGATGAATGTTGAGGATCTATTTTACATCAATTTTTTAGAAGATATTTTAATAATACTAGAAATAAAATTCCTTCCTGGATAACCAAAAATGTTTTTATTCCTTCTAATATACATCCTACAAGAGTTTAGTTGATCCTCACAACATATTTATTTATATTTTAACCCCTAATCTCAATAGGTCTCTCAAGGTGATAATAAATAGTATTCATCAACTCTACCTAGAGTTTAGTGGCCCGAGGTATATCCTCACCCATTTAGATGTGTGGGTACTTTATTTGGAACTCCCATGTTATCTAAAACATAGAAAATTTATCATATAAGGCATCATTATACATATAATGAAAAACCCACAGTATACTCTATCAATACTCTTAATCTGTCCTCTAATCGAACACTGAATAGGGTTCTAGACCAACTAATTAAAGGGTATTTCTATCCATTCCCTTCTGGTGCTCCACTAGATCATGTTATGCCATCATGTAATTAAAATTATAAACTCAAATCATAGAAAATCTTAATCATATGTCTTGACATCAGAAGGGAAATCAGTAACTAGTATGGAATCGAAATACACTATATACTGCCCACAACATAATTTTCACAAATCTCAAATTCTTTCTCTATCCCCATATACCCACTCTTGGGGTATATAACATATAAAATTCATATAATCAATAGAAATAATTAGAAAAACTAGACCATGAACTTAGTTTTTTAGAGTTCCACCGTCATTTTTTATTGGAATACACTATATAAGATATTTTTGGAGTTTATATACCTGAACCCTATTAGATAATTAAAATAATCAATCATATGAATGTACATGAATGTCATTATAATCCATCATGTTATATATGACGTCTAAACACTCATCCTAATTTCCCACTAGCACAATAGTATAAATACAAACAAATTAATAATCACACATCATATTCCTTGAATTAATAATACAATAATGCTCAAAATATAAGTACAAAAATACCATCCCTGGTAACATAGACTTTCCTAGTACAAGGACTGGTTATACCCATGCATAAGGTAAATATTATATTTCAATCATGTTATATCTCTTGTCTACTATACTCCAAAACAATTAAAAAAAATCCAGGATCTGATACCACTTTGTAACATCCAAGGTCTACTTCACCACCACTTTGCCTAAATAAGGTTTCTAAAAACCTCAATGCATGCCTCCTACTATGCTAGAGGGTTCCGACTAATAGCTAGGGTTTGAAAAACGTGTGGGAAGTCAATAACCACCAGATCTAGGAACAAGAAGTAACAATGTAGGTAACAACCACAAAAGTAAATATAACAACAAAAACTACAATAATCATAAAATAGATACATTATGGATATATTCTATAAAATAAATTACTGCATCCATGCTAAAAACAAGTTACACTTTAGTAATTTCATTCAACATGTACTATATAATACATGACCACTCATGAGAAAGTAATATACATTATGTCCCCAAAAACTAGAGTTAACTAAAAATTTGTACCAGGTCTTGGATTGGTCTCCTATACCAACTCTAAACAATCTTAGTATCTCATCCACAAACCATCACTTATTTACCTTATCAATACCTATTACCATGAAGTCTTCTCACATACCCATGGTTCTCAAAAAGTCTATGAGTGAAACTCAATATGCTAAAGAACCTATTTTTTCTAAATATACCCAATTTATATGTTCATTATAATTTTACAAGATATATATAACAAAAATCAATAAATAACTCCCTACCAGCCCTTGATTTATTTTGTGACACTAGAGATTGGCTATACATGCTTTGTATAATTATAGTTTAAAGTATGAAAATATTTAAAAAAATGTAACCAAAGGTCGGTATATCATCGAACCACACAAACCATCATAGTTTATAATACCATCAAATCTATCTCACCTAATAAATAATTTTCCTGGTTTTAATTGAACCTAACCCTGACCCAAAACAAATCCTTGATTGGAATTACACCCTACCAGATCCATAAAACCATAAAAAGGGTCACGTTAGTATTAAACCCAACAACCTAAAAATTCCATTATCCCAATTACCATTATTCCCAAAATGATTCCCAATTCCCAATAATTCACATTACACTCAACCATCCACCACAATCCATCTATATCATGAACAATTCTCTTCACTTATGCCCATGGCTTTCATTTCTACCAAACCCTCATTCAACATAACCCTAGGATGGAAATAAAACCAAAATATGCATATATCAAAAACACATCAAAATATAATCATAATAAATTCCATTCATATACAAATTTTCACAAATCGATGCAATTATTAATTATTTATGTCTATAAGACACATAGATGAGAAGGTTTTTAGGATTTGTAAACACTACCAATCCTAGTTTATAATTCACTCTAGGTTAGTCTTCACACACCAAACAATTTCCAATTCCATTGTTAGAAAGATATATGTTTACCTTTAATTTATTCATTCTTTTATACAGTAAAAACTATAGTACCTAATGAGGACCATTAGGTGAAGCCATAAATAGTGACAATACTCCTAGGTTCCACCCACTTTATTTCCATGAAACCCTTATCAAAGGGAAATAAATTAGTTTCATATCCATTAAGAATCATCCCTATAAAACCTCAGCATCCAAATTAAATGTTAATTCAATTATTTAACACCTAATAAACCATGGTTGGTTTTATTCAATGGCATACACACATGGTTCGTGGGATAGTAATATTACATATCACATATGGAATGCAATAATCCTTAGGGAAATGATAAGGAACACGTCACCCAATTTAATTGTAAACTTAATATTGATTATTACAAGGATAATCAACTAAAATTTATATGAATATTAAAATTTAGTAGACCCCTTAATTTGGTGAATAAATATTGATTATGATGAAGTGATGGAAGAAATTGGGAATAGATGAAAGTGTTGTCAAATCATTACCATGGGAAACTAATTTCAATAGAAGGAACTCAAATATGACATCAAATTGGGGAGAAATGAACTTGCGAGGGAGATAAATGAGTGTTAATAGAGGTGGAGGAGTTCACTACTGGTCCAAAGTTACAAGGAGGAATGAACCCCATTTTTAAGGTATGAAAATTTTAAAACTATTTATTTATGATTTAAAAAACTATACTAAAAATATTGAGGCACCATTATATTGATCATAGTAAAAATCCTCCTACTCTGGGTTGCATTGTGGTTTAGATTGATGATCATGACATAATAACCCATTCATAGGAAGATACATCAAAACTTATCCCCAAGACCTCATGTTGTATCCATCTATATGCTTGAACAATGTATCACCCACTTTCATAGATTCACAACACAACTTATTTTCTATAGAGAGATACATAAACACTTGACCTAGCCATCCTATTGTGGAATAAGTGGTAATTGTGTTATGCATGATGTGAACATAAAAATATTTGAATTTGTTCTACATTTAATTTAGGCCAGCAACCCATGATATGGGATATGTAATGCGTTAGACATCAGTATTGGTTGAACATATTGATTTTATGGAAGGAATAGTGATTACAAACTAAATCATTAGAAGAATGAATATATTAAATGGAATAATATCAGATAAGACTATGAGATTAAATCCTTTTTAAAAAATACTAAGTGTTAGATTACTTCTCAAATTCACACTTGGAAAGAAATTGATTATCCATTCATTTATTTTAGGCTAAATCTAGGATCCCCATGATTATAATTTGTATGGAAATAAAGTTATGGGTAACCATAATTGGATTATGTGCATGTTTTTTGGTGTTTTATTTTGGATACACATATCAAGGAGACACCTATAGGATTAGTTTACCAAATGTAGAATGTTGATTTAATTTATTTGATCGATTAATAGGAATAGTTATCTACTCATCTATCCAAGAGTTATATATAATATAATTGACATTATTTTTTATCTATATTATAATGTTATGGGGTAACAACTAAATAGGACTGAAGGATAGTGAAATATAGACCTTAGAACACTAATGGATATGATATTTATTACAAGGGTCATAATTATGGGGGATTAATTTAAATTAAATTTAGTGATAAATCAATTTAAAACATGATACTCATATAAAAAAGGAATATATTTTAGAAAAATAGAATCATAATCATCTTACATTATTTTAATATGAATTATATAAAATTTATATTTAGTGTATTGATTTATAGAATGGTATAAAATAATTATAATTGTTCTTAAAAAATAGTAAAAACTCTATGTGATATATAAATTATTTATTAAGTCACGTAATCATGAAGTAGTTCACCAGGTTGATAAAATATATTCTTATGATAAGCATTGATGAATTCAAATAAGGATTAAATAACAATAGATGTGAGATAACCTGAGGTTCTTATGTATATACTCATAAACTCAATGTTAATTATTATGGTTATAACATGGATAGATTAGAGTTTTACATTAAGGATTGTTTTGGTTATTGAATTCAATCTAAAATCATTGTTGTAAATGCTACAAAAATTTGAATAAGTTCAACGAAATATTACCGTGTTTCTTATATTTATTGATGTTAAGTGATCATGTAATATTATATATAGGCTCTGGTGTTGTGTTTATATTAATGAGGGGTAAAATTTTAATCTTGAATAAGAATATTAAATTTTTTCCAATTCTTATCCTTATTCATTACAACCTAGACTTATCTGAGGGGACAAGAAATGTTCCATATTTTATTGAATTATGATACTTGAATATGTTTGGATATATTCATATAAATTCCATTTTAGGTATTGATGTTATAAATACCAATTCATTGACATTGAAGGGAATAAAATACCAAATTTTAGTTCTAAAAATGTTATAAATATAAAAGATTTTAATAGATAGGACATAATTAATGGGGCTTGTAGTTTTTATTTTAAACTATAATGAAATTTTTTTTACACCATGGATTTTAATGAAAAGGAAGATATCAGGAAAATATAGATCAATGGAAGGGGAGATTAATTTCAAATCATTTATTTTACATGATAGGACAAGGTGTTTGATAGCAAATTTTTTTTATAAACTATATTAGTTTATATATTTAATAAAAAGGTTTTATAATTCATCATATTCTATAACATGATTCAAAATAATGTAAGGATAAAGGATTTGATTGAGAATAAAAGAGTTTATACATGTTATTTTTTAATATTTGAGGGATGTGATCCCACCACCCTTTAGTGTAATATTTTAAAGAATATAATTTTTTTCTATACATTTCTATAAACACAAATAACAATATATGATATGGAAATAGAATTTTATATATCAAATATTAACATTAATGGAAATAAGTGTAATTTCCTAGAACAGAAATATTATATATCTTAGCATCTTATTAAAATATGAATATAGTTTCTAATAAACAAGTAGGAGTGTGGTTGAACATATATAAGTTCAAAGTGTAAGTAAAGGATTATAGTTTCCAAAATAAAATTTGAATGTAACCTAGTATCCAAAAAAGATTTGGTTATTTTAGTAAATGATGTGTAAAGAGGTATATTATATAACCATAATGAAATAAAAATTCATGTCAATAGAAATAGTTTGGGCTATATTCACAAAAAAATAAGATGAATAAAATATTATAACCAGGATTATATCATGGAATTTTTTTTCTCAACATTTTCAATAATAATCATCATGATTAATATAAAAAGAGTTCTATGAAGTAACTAAAATTTATAAACATTATAACATATGACATTGTGAAGTAAAAAAGTTTTAATAATTTTCTTAAATAGTTATATATAAGTAATTTGATTCCTAATTCTCACCACAATTAAACAAGCTTAAATCATGTATGTTACCCACTAATGGATTTTAGTGGGAGAATTTTGATCAGTTGGAAACTTAGAGACATGGCTTGAATTTTAGAGAGAAATAATGAGTGTAAAAAAACCCTTAATGTATAGAAATCATAAGGCTGATCTAGTGGTATATCATATGGGATATGATTAGAAATGTTCTTATTTATTTATTTTTTAATATTTTAAATTAGGTTAATATTATAAATTATATTATGTTATATAAAACACATTCTACACGTAATAATTAATTTAAATTGGATGCATATATTTCATTAAAATTAGTATAGATTGATATCTTAGTGAGTAACTTTGATTTCTATCCAATTAATGTTTTTAATAGAGTAATATAGGTTCTAAAGAAATATAATGATGTAATTTTAATAATATTATATATAGGTATATAATATTCTCCTAAGGAGAAAAATGGGTTTTTCATACTTGATTACCCCTACTTATACTGCGTGGAGTTCCTTACACTATGTATTTTTCATACTAAGAGAAAATGTTTTCTATTTATATTTTCCCATACCTATGGTTTTAATGATACATAGTATAATTAACATTATAATTTGATTTATTTCATATAAAATCCATGAGAATTATCTAATCGGGGGGGTTTTAGGTATTTTTATGATCATGTTGTCTATTGAGACTTAACTAAGGTGGCATTTTCTTCTCTTAGAATGAGTATGAAATCTAATCTCTTGACTGATATAGACTTAAGTAGTCATTGACTTCACCTAGATAATATATATATGGTGATTATAAATTAGGGTGAGGGGAATATGATGTTTCCACTCATTAGATGAATGACACATGATGTATTAATTGACTATGTTAATATACACTTTGAGAGTAATGAATGTATTCTTAGCTAGAGAGGGCTGATATATTCTATGTATTATGGATACTTGATTTATTAGATATGGGGTTCATATGATAATTCATTCATATATATGATTTAACTATGGGTGACAAGTATAAACATATATGTATTTGATGGAGACTAAACTATATCCCTTTGCTACTTGAGTAACACTAAGGCTTTACTAAAAGCCTTTTTTTGTTACATTTATCAACATGGGAATTTATATTTGGTTTTAATTCTATAATGTGTAAGATTTTGTGTTTGGTTAAAATGGTATTGAATTTTATGAAACTCTTCTAGATACTATAACAACGTTTTAGAGTTTTTATTGGGATCATAAAAGTCTATAGAGTTTTTAAGAAGTATCTAAAAGAATAATAGTTTCTCAAAGTGTTGTATTTGGTTTTCAAATTTAAATCAACAGTCTTTGTTACTCTCTATTAAATGGTGATATGATGGAGTATACCAACTTGATGTTATCAAATTGAACATGGAAGATAATTTTTGTTGATGTATTGTGATCATTCAGAGTTCCAACGTAGGTTATTTACACTGGTTTTCCCTCATGATTCCTTAGAGTGATCATTCAATGAAGTAAAATATGATTCCAATTTTTTTATTTATATTTCATAACATCATGATAATTAAATGATATCGTGACTCTATCCAGGGTTAAAAGGAAGATATTATTATTTGTCTGTTCAATGTTCATGAAATGCAGATTTCAGAATTTCACTAGATTAATGTCTGCAGCCAATGGAATAACAATATAGTGATATTTTCTATGAATATGTACATGGTATTATGGAATAGTTATACTAAATAAATTCCTTTATAAAAATTCCTATCAGTCATATGATTATAAATTCTATTGATCTAAGGATGTTTGAATAGGTTTGAAACAACTGTATATGTGAAATTTCATTGATTAGAAAATTGGAGATGGAATTTAAAACATTTATCCAATATTGTTTAGTGGTTTGAAGCTGGATGTATGTTCATTAAAATGAATTATTTTTTAAGGATCACATATTGGTAAAATTAAATTTAATCAAATATATTATTCTAGATTAATATTTTTCCATTTCCTCAGACAGAATAATACAATTGATTTGATTAGGAATAGGTGATTGTATGAGGTTAATCAATAATAGGTTCCCAATATAAATAATTGGTTGATGGTTGATGATAGAATTCATTATATGGATCAAGTGATAAGAAAAAACCATTTGAGAGGATCATATAAATATTTCTAGGAATAATGGTTGGTGTATCATCATCCATAAGGATGTTATGATGACTCACCATAGAGAAGGTCAGAATAAATTTAACATGTTTTTGAAAGGATATTTTTTTGATGATTCTATTCAAAAAATAAATGCCCCATAAAAATAAGGCAAGTTGTGATCATCTCTGAATATTAATGAAGATGGAAGATGAATTGTTTACATTGGTTATTAGGGAAATATACTAATTTTTATGTGGTTTGATTGCATTTCAAAGATGTTTATATCTGATAGGGATAGTAAATTATTTGAGAAGGAAGTTTTAATTTAAGTTCAAATGTTTCCCTAAAAACATTTACAAACTCTTAATATATAAATGGGTTTATGAAAAATGTAATGGAGTGAATTGTTTTTGTAGGTGGGTGAAGTGTTATTGATGTTAAGAGTTGATCAATATAAGTGATTAATGTGGAATTCGTTTAAGGAATATGAGAAAAATTATTAATATAAGTTGGTATCAAATGGAAGATTTGAAAAATAGATTGGATTAAAATGATGAAGAGGAAGTATATGAAGAAATTGATGTCATTTTAGAAGAAAAAGAGATAGGTAAAATTAGTCAAATGGAAGTGAGAAGCTATATGGATGTGATCAAACAAATATGGTACCAGATTGAGTTTCATTAAACCATTTATTCTAGATTTAGAACATATCATATGGAAATATTCCCCCAAAAGTATAAGAAGAGGTTGTTTCTCCCTACTCTGCAAGAAAGTGGATAAGAAATTCCATGAAAATAAATTATAGGGAATGTTAAATTATCACAGAGAAAATATTCTAAATCCTTTTAGTGATGGTTCTTATAGATGTTTTAAAATATTCTTGTATCATATATCGGTTTGAGGGCCACAAGCACTAATTATTGAATACAGTGAAATAGATGTGATAGGATATTCGGTGATTAATCAAACGACCAAAATGATTATTTTTTAGTGTTTTGTACTGACCTTGATACTTTAAAAACACCACATGTACTAAAAAATATTACTGTGTAGGGAACCCTATTGATATTCATGTTATAGTGGGTTTTCCTATTTTTTTATTTTCTAGCGTATTCATATCTAACTAACCAGAGACTATGAGTGTCTCTTAAGAAAGAAAAATATAGAATATCACTAATTCAACCATTCCACTCAACAATCACATATATTTTTATTGATTATAATTAATGGATGTTTAAAACTCTTGGAATAGTAAGATGAATCCTATCTTTGATGGGAATAATTATATTATATAAAACGATGGAATGTTAAAATATCTTATATACATTGGATAATATGTTCTCAAATTTGATACAATTATTTTTCTTATTCTTATAGAGAGTGTTCCCTTAATAGTTACTGATAAGATGAATGTAGAAAATAATGGGAGATCTAAAAATTTTATACTTTCCTCACACTATAAATGTTATATTATATGGGCTAAAGGTATTGCAATAACTAATGTCATTTGGGAAAATTTGAATATTATCTATGAAGAAAATATGAATTTAAATAAATTGTATTGAAAAAAATGGATATTGAGGTTCAAGGATCTTAAAAAGGTTGAACATCAATTTATTCTATTTTTAATAAAAGTCTTAAATAAATTGTAAGAACCATATTATAATTTGGTTGGAACTTGGAGGATTTAGCTGTTATTGAGAAGATTCTTAGAATTATTCCAGATAAATTTGATTCTAAATATTCATCATAGGAATATATAGATCCCAAAACTCTTTCATTGGATTATTTGCATTGATTTTTCATCACTTATGAAATGAAAATTGAAAAGGTTTTTCAGAAAAATTAAAATCTTCATCGTT
The DNA here is from genome assembly GCA_963277665.1 of Viscum album. Classification (NCBI taxonomy): domain Eukaryota; kingdom Viridiplantae; phylum Streptophyta; class Magnoliopsida; order Santalales; family Viscaceae; genus Viscum; species Viscum album. Next base: position 1,586,419,534 of record OY728129.1, read on the forward strand.
AAATTTCATTCAATTGATATAAGAATGGAATGTAATATAATTTTCTCATGGAATAAGTTTTTTACTTTGAAACTGAAGATGAGGTACTTAGTTTTACTATGAATTTATGTCTTTTTTCATTAAAAGGGGGAAACGTGGCATATGTATGTGAACGAGAATGTTACCTATTAATTGCTTTAGTTGTTGATCCTTTAGACATCTCTCAAAAAAATCACTAGTAGATGTAATATAATTTAGGTGATTTTGATGATTGAAATTCAATAATATCCATTAAGACGAAGGTAGAGAAATCAATTCCATATTCAATTGGAGAGGAGAATAAGTTCTATAAATATAATTATTTTTTTCTCCAATATGGGTAAGATGATGATAGTGAAACTGAAGCTATAAAATCTAATGAAAATGATGCTAAAAAATTAATTATTTCAAAAGTAAATGATGAAAACTTCAACAATGATGAAATTATAAGCTCTCAAGAAAAAGAATATGAGACTTAGTTGTGATTAATTATTATGAGAGAGTTGTAATAATGACTTTCAAATATTTTTATACTTGAAAGGGAGAATAATATATTAATTAAAGAAATTTTTTTACTAAATAAATAAGATTCATTTCATAAAGAGAAATAAAAGTGGCTAAATAGATTGATGATCTAAAGAAGTTACTTGATTAATGTAAAACCTAAACATCAAGTATTAATAATTGATAATGGTTTAGAATAATTCATTCAATATTAATCAATAAAATCTAGTTGAGGTTGAGATAGGTATATAAAAACTCCCAAAACTTAGTTTTAGATGTTTTTAAAATTTTGTAGAAGAGTAAAACTAATAAAGATCATAAAAGTACATCCTTAATAGGGAACAACCTTTAAGAATAAGTCCATGAGAAAAATGAAGTGCATAAGACCAATAATGTTTAAAAAAATTGATTTGGAAATAAAAAACATTCAATGGTTTCAGATTCTGAACCAACAGTTTCAACACCTATATATTTTTAAAGGATGAGAAGAAATATAAATATAAAAAAAGTCATCTAGTAGATAAAAGAACATTGGTGAAAAACAATGTTCCATGATGGATGATATAAAAGACAATGGAAAACTTATACATAATTCTGAATGATATGAAATTTACAGAATAAAAAATGATTTACAAGGATATTTATGGATGTTTGGAGGATTTTGTAATACTATTAATATGTATTGGTTCAATCATCAACACAAAAATTAATCTTGGAGAAATTGGAGGCAATGTTCGATGTGGATTCAACCCACTCAATAAAGAAATCTCAAGAAAGATAAATTTCTGTTTGAAAATGGATTATATCCTCTATATAATAAATTTCAAAAATGTAAAAAATTTTGATATCATAATAAATAATATAGTTTTATGTTACCCACCAAATAAAATTTATAAAAAAATATCAAAAGTAGACCGGTAAGGAAGGAAAAAGAAAAGCAGAAAGATCTAGTAATTGAAACAGCTCTCAAAGATTCAAAAGGAAAACGACATTGGTTATTGGATAGTGGATTCTCTTCACACATGAATAGATATTAAAAGTTATTGAATAATGTACAAGATTATATGGAAAGGAAAATGAATTTTAAATGACAAGACCCTCTTAATCAAAGGTGTTGGATCAATTATCATTGGGGAATAATAATTAAAATCTAAAAGATATTTGTCTGTTGATGAGATGAAACATATTTTATTTAGTGTTTAAAAAATTGGAATGAAGATAAAAATGTTTTTTTTCATTACATGTGGTTTTATGGTAAATTTTTTGAATAAGATAATTTCATTATAATAAGGAATGGTACCAAGGGAAACATTTTCATATTACTGATGGGTAGAGTTTAGGACATCTGAGTACGATGTAAAACATTATCCATATAAAAAATTGTTATGGAATTTGTGTTAGAGGAATATTAGTAATATAATTTATTGAGAAATTATTTTTAATATTACAGAGTGGACATGAAGAAGATATTTTTTCTTCATAGTCTAGAAAATAATTATTAAAAACTCAGTACATAAGAAGGTTGTGATACATTCAAATCGTCCCTTGAATATGATAGACTCCAACATATATAGGCCAATGAGAATGAAATAAATAAATTTATATGGGTACATGATTGCCTACATTGATGTTTTTAATCACATCAAATATTATATTCCTTTAAAATAATAATTCATAGGATCATAAAATAATAAAGAGTTTCAGGATAATTTTGGAGGAAGAATGTAGATATTATATGAAGAAGATTCAAACTGATAATGGTAATGAATACAAAAATGGAACATTCAGAAACTATATTGAAAATAATGAAATTCATCACTTGTTTTCATACACCACACAATATAAAGATGTTTATGAAAGAATAAATTGAAGTTGTTTTGATATGTCATGAACAAAACTAATTAAACATGATACTTCTTAATACTTTCTCAGGGAAGATATCATAGAAGTAGATCACATTAATAATCATAGTTTCTTCATGAAAAACATGGATATGAATCCTTATGAGATTTATTACAAATAAAAATGAATTTTTAAATACATAAGTTTGTTTAGTATTCCTTTAATTATATACATCAATTTATGGAATTACAAGACATTTGATCAAAGAGTTGTTGATGAAATATTTCTTGGGTAATTTCTCAATTGTATAGGATACATGTAATATAATATGGAAATTAGAATTATTTTAATATATTTATTTAAATTTTTTAAATTTTATTAATAATAAATTATCACAAATAATTCTAGATAATAAAGAAAGTAAATATGAATATGATTTATTTAAATAAGATGAAAATCCTCCTAAAAAAGTAATAATTTCGAAGTAGTTTGAGATAATGATTCTGAATGAAAAATCTCATGAATAAAGGAAAGTTATTTTCATATAATCATAGGTCGATTAATCAAGTGTATTTCTAAAAAATCATTAGATATCCTGGAAAAGAGGATGTAATAATGAGAACATCTATGTTTCTTTCACATTCTTCCTTATATTCACATGATGAGCTAAAAGGTGTTGATAATGATTTGGAGAATTAAGAGTGGATAAATTCTATAAATGAAGATATAGAACAAATTTAGAAGAAAATTACTAGATAACTTATACCCATATAAAGAGTAATAATTTGGTTTTTTCAAATTGGGAAATCAAACACAAGTTACATGATAAAGGTGAAGTCATAAGAAATAATTCATGGATGGTTTGTGATGTTTACAATGACATTGAATACATTGATTGTGATGAGACATTTTCCCCAGTATAAAGGCTTATAAATGTAATAATATTTATTTATATAAACAAATAAAGAAAAAAATATTCTAGATGGATGTCAAGTCATATTTTATTAATTAAGAGTTTGATGAAATTATTTTTGGGGAAAACCCATGTGGATTCATTATTAGAAAAAATAAAAAATATGTGTTAAAGTAAAATAATGATTTTATGGTTCCACACATTCCCTAATAGATAAGAATTATAAATTTAATAATTTATTATGGAATATGAACAAAAATAAAGGATGATATGACAATAAACGTTACATAAAATAAAATCAAGAAGTTTTCCTCATTGTGATTGTTTTGGTTGATTGATTCATATTTATAGGGCATGATGAAGAATCATGTGAAATGTTAGATGAGGGGATAAATAAGTTATATGAAATTTGCATTATAGGATAAATGAACCACTTTCTTATTTTAAAAATCTCTCAATATAAGATATACGTTTCTCTATCCCAATAGAAGTATGCTAAGGAACTTCTGATGAATATTGACATGGAAGATTTGAATCATTATTTAAGACATATATATGTGGGAAAAAGTTGTAAAAATACAGATAATGTAATTACAGTGATAATAAAATGTTTTAAAAGTTGTTCAAAAACTTGTTATATCTAATATATTCAAGACCAAATATAGTTTATAATGTTAATTTATATTTTAGGTAACAAAGTATAGAATCCCACCATTTTACTATATAAACTTTTAACAACATGGAACAAAATACCAGATCTTTTAAATATTATTTTTATTAAAATTATAAAATAAAACAATAAAATAGGAAATATTTATCTAATAAATGTGAATTTATTCTTCATCGGTTCACCCTATATTGCTTTTACTTCTTCTCATATCCTGGGGACATACCTCTAAGGAAAGGGGTGAGCATGTGCCTAGTAAGGAAATAATAAAGGGAGTCAATTATCATGTTACCATGATGCAAATAAATTAGAACATAGGGTATAAAAATATAATGTGATCTAGAGAAAATGAGGCATATCATAATAAAAATAACTAAAATCATAACATGGAAATGTGGCTATAACATAAAAATGAGTCATTCATAAGCATATCACAATGGTTTATCACCAAGGTATCAAAATTTATAATTACCAAGCTTATTCACAATGGTGTCATAAAAAAAGTCATATATAGAGATTAAATTATTTACCCAACATATTGGGGTTCTATAATGGCTCACCCTTCATATTTATTAATTTCATATGGGTCACATTGATCATAATTAATCATTTCTGTTAATAATCATTTTAGAATAATGTATGGGTTTTCCATAAGATCATTGGGCAAGTAAGTGATTAATGGCATGACCATAACATAGTTTTTAACCCAAAAAAATGGAATTTGGGTATGATATAAGTAAATACCAAAACAAATAAACTCTATTAATATCTTGTTGAATGCGTATGGCTAAATAAATGGTTTGGGTATTCACAATATACAAATTTCATATATAATGAAAGAGAGAAATAGATAAATAAATTGAAATTAATGATGTATATAAAACTTGGTTTTAGAAAATGGTAAAATGAGATAGAATTAAGGTGTATAGTTGGTAAAAAATTATTTTAAAAGTAATTTTATGATCTGAAGAATAAAAAAAATCTAACATACCATTTTTAAGAGGTTCAAAAAATACTTACTTGAATGGAAAAGAAGATGATGTGAACGATATTACCAAGAAATGTTTCGAAAAAATCTTGATGATGGGACCTAGGGGGCATAAGGAAACCATTAGGGACCATTTGTAAAGAAACATTACAAGGACATCATGGAGGATTGATTTGGTGTAAAGGGGAAAGGTGAAATGGGTGGGTAATTATTGAAAATGTAGAGGAATTGTTTAATACTTTCCACTTATAGATCTTAGAAATATAGTTTGTTTAAAATGAAAAATTATTTTCTTAACCATCTATTTTTATAATGGTTTTGGAATTTTTTTTCACATTTTATGAATTTATAATGCATTAGAACAAAAAAAGTTTTTTGAATCTTCCTTGGGAATGGAAAAGAACATTTTCCACAAAAAATGTTTTTAAAATCTAATTGTCCATTTTTGGAATTAGGAGATCCACTTATACGTTTGGAAATTTATCAAAATTTATAAAAATCATTAAAATTGATAAAATAACATATTTTAGGTTGTGAAACTTGTTTAATTAATTATTACACAATTATGACTTAAATATCAAGTAAAAAAACATACTCAAACCCCAAGACTGAATTTTTATCGTCCATTGAAAAATAATGTAATTAAAAAATTAAAAAAACCCACCCTACCATAATTTATATGTGTTGATTTCAAATATAATATTTATTTTATAAGAATAATTATTTAAATATTAATAAATTTACTTTTAGATATAAATTTATTTATTTGTCAAAAAATAACATTTTTTATAACACAATTAAATTTTTATCACATATAAAAAATCAGAAGATATTATAAAATTATTTAAACATTTTTTTTGAAATTATAGTGTTTTAGAGTCTACCTAATTAAGATAATAAAATTAATAAATCCATAGTTTTTTGTAAAATGTTATGTATTTTCTAAGAATAAATATATGTTTTACTAGCATCAAAAAATATATTTAATAATTGGTGTTTGTTAATCATATATTATTAAAATAATTATTCAAAAAATGGGATAGATTGAATACCAATTTTATTTATATAAAGTAAATTAATATTTATGTAAATCAATTATGGATGTGTAACCCCTTATTAATCACATGTATGCCCAAAGGGTATGTTGTGCGATGGTCGCAGTTTCTTAGGGTGGCTCAAATAATATTGGCTGAGTGGTAACCTAAAATAACATGAACATTCCCCATATGATATTTCATTAAAGAATCACTTGTGTAATATCAACTTGGGATTGGTCAAGTTAGAAACCCAATGACACTACCTATATACCATTTTATGAAAAATGGGCTTCAAACAACATGACTATACTGGTTTAGGTCATCATCTATCCTTTCTACATCAATTATCCATTTTCATTACGTATTATAAACACTAATTATAAAAGTAAAATTATTACCAATGGGTATATTTCCCAATGGTAAAATAGACCAATGATTATATTGACCAGTGGTCATATTTAACCAAAGATCCTTTTCTTGTTCCAACGAACATATTTGTCCCTAAAAATACATCTTCTTTCTTTAACTCAATATTCACTAGACTTACTCTAATATGGTTTTTTCACATTTTCTATGATGTTTATTGGTTTATTAATATTTTTTCACATTAAAATTTTTTGGCATGGGGGTGATGATTCTAGAAGATATGGGTTATCCATATTTTCCCTTCTAATATTTTCTATTTTATATTTTTTGACCAATAATAATTTTTGGAATTTTAATTGGTTTTTAAGATGACTAATATAAATATATTTATTAATGAGATATGGTTTTATTAGTTCATATTTACTTTTTACATGTATACATTTATATAATATGTCACATATTATATCAGGAAACAAATATTGTTTAAAAATCTTGGGTTGTTACATTCTTTCCCCATTTAGAAATTTCATCCCCAAAATTTCAACTCATATTCATTGTGGATAATAGGTTAGGGTACTAATATTTCAGGTTTTAATCTAGTTTTTATCTCACCAACTCATACTTATGATTCCTCTATAACACATTAGGAAGTTCATTTTTCTTGTTTCATATAACATCATCTCTATTATCCATGAACTCTATCATATAATCCACAAATTAGAGGTCATGTTCTTGATGTACCACCACCGGATTCAGAACTTGTGAGGGATCAGGTATATACATTATAAAGAGAGATATGTGGAATACATATTTAAATTGGACAAGATTTGGTGAAAGTTCATGCCAATAAGATCAATTATTTCAATGTGTATAATATACTTAGTTCTACGATTTCTATTCCTTCCAAAATTTATGAATCTCTTCCATAGTGATATATAAAGGATTTTTTTTTCTCTAATAGAAAAAATAAACTCACATAAATGGTTGTTAAAATATATTATCTTCCATCTCTAAGTAGTTTTTACATATTTTTTGGTAGAGGACACCTTTGTTATAATATGTTGAACAAGATTGTTCCAAATTATATTTCTCTCAAAAACCCCATCCCAAAAAGTAAGAGTTCAACATCGCTTCCCATTTAGAGCTCCATAGGGATCCACTTGAATACTTGAGTGGAAGATGTAATTATATCAGAACTCAACTAAAGGGAGTTATTGAGATCATCAACCATTAAATTTCATTAAGCATGTTCTATTAATATATTCAAGTGTCAGAATAGTCCTTTCAGATTACCCATCAGTTTTGGGGTGAATGGTCATACTAAAATTCAATTCAGTACTCAGAGAATGTTGAATACTAATCCAGAATATAGATGTGAACCTTTGAGCACAATAATAAATGATTGAATGTGGAACCCCATGAAAAATCACCACTTATTTTATATATATCTTCTTTGTAAATAATGTAGAGAAACCTTCCCAAATAGAGATGAAATGAAAAGTATTGGTGAGTCGATCCAGTATAACCCATATAAATTTTTTTCCATTCCATGTTCCTAGGATACCAGTGAAAAATTTCATAGTTATATTATCGAACATCCATTTTGGTATGGGTTTTGGTTGTGGTACCCCATTATAAGGTTTTCAATCTGTATTCACTTATTGACACACCAAGAATGTTTAGTGTATTTGGAAATACCCCTTATTATATTATCCCTCCAATAATGATATGAAATATACCTATAAATGTTTAGGCTTCTAGGATGTAGGAAGAATATATACCTATGATCTTCATACATCATATCATTCTATATCTCTATGATAGATGGGACACATATCCTTATAAGAAATATCAGTAGATCTTCATGATCAATATTGAACTCTAGAAACATCCCATTAATCACATCATATATCTTATTTATTATTAATGGATATTTTATTTGATCTCTCTTAACCTTCTCTGGTAATTACGGTTAATAAATAATTTCGGATAAGATGGATGTTTCCCCTTCTTGTATAATCACCATATCTGACATTAATATGTCCTTTATCAACAGATATACTTTAATCCTTGTCATTTCCTTCACAATAAGGTATTTAATACTTTATGTGTTTGATTTTTTTTCTCTTCTAATGTTATTGTGAATTGAACAGTCATAGTTTTTAAGAATCTCCAACCGTCTCCATTGTCTCATGTTAAAATCCTTTTGTGTGATTTTATACAGAAAACTAATTTTTTATGTGTATATATGACTTTAATCTTCATAAAAATTGTTCAACCGTATATTTAGGGAAAACATTAGTGCAGCTAACACCAGGTCATGTGTAGGATAATTATTTCCATGTGGATTTCACTATCGAGATGCATAAAAGATCACCCTATCATTTATCGAGAGGACACACCCATAAGATTTCAAAAATGAATGAATATAAATATTATAAAATTATTCAATAGAGTTTATAGTTAAAAAAATTTTAGTTACCAATTTATTATTCAATTCATGGAACCTTTCTTCACGCTCCTTTATCTAGATGAACATATCTCATTTTTCCCTTAACATGGTTAGTAGAACAGAAATTCATGAAAATATATTCACAAATCTTCTATAATATCATGCTAAACCAGTACTATTGGAAAAAATATATATCTTAAAGGATATATACCAATGGTTTATAAAATCCATGGGTATAGAGTTTCCTTCCAATCTTATTCAAATTGTTTTTAAAAAACCATTGATATAGTTTGGTTTATAGAAATGATTTTTTAAAAACATTAGTATGAAGTTATGAATATTAGAAGCCTAATGAAACTCCTCCTCCAATCCTCCTCATTCGGTCCCTACCTCATCCCATGTTTCCATAAACCCCCATCCCCAGTGGACTTCAGCTAGCCTCCTCCCTCACCACTAGCCTCCTGATGCTATTTCAGCCACCCCACTGTACTCCTCATGAAATTTTTTCATACCCACCCATCTGAAGTTTTATTTCTATATTTGTGGTGAATTTTTTTTTCAAAATTTTATAGGTATCATTTTATTTTCTCCTCTTATTTCATATATGCATAGTTTTTTAATATTTTACAACTATTTTACATTACAAGGGAATAATTTGGTGTTTTGGTTTATGTATTTTTTCTATCTTCTAGATAGGATCCCATATTTTTGGATTATAATCATTGATTTTAGAGAATTTTTTTCTTGAGTAAGTTGAAATTTTTTTATTGGGAACCTATATGGTTTCTTATCTTATTTTTGAAATTTAATGTGCTTCATTCTTTATGTATTACTTTATGTAGTGTGCACCAAAAAACATTTTTTATAGTTGGTTGGGCATGGAAAGAACCTATGGTGAAAACATGTGTGACCTATATGTGTGACCCATGAATGGCCATGTCAATTTGATGGAGGGTTTAATACTTTTAATGATATGATATTACATTCCAAGTGTTCATGAAAACTCATAAATGGATTTTAATGAATATATTTTATTTAATGATTTAGTGGTGAGCTCCAGATCGAGGCTTTAAAAATTGTTATTTTTTTAAATGGATTTAAAACATAGTGCATTAAAATATTAAAAGTGTTTAAATTATTTAGTATAAATTGTCATTTAAAAATGTTTTTTAACCCATATTATCTACATTAATATAATTTTTTCAATCTTGGTTGTCTTATAAATCAATATTTTTTCATGTTTAAAACTATTTAAGAAATAAAAAATGGGTTGTTTGAATTGAAAAGGGTGAGTTATCCCATAAGGATTTTGTTTTGAAACTCATTAGTTGATGTGAATGTTTTCCAAGTTTGTTTAAAGGGATGTTTGGGTTATCATTGAGTTTCATTAATTGTCATAATAGAATTACACTCAAAATTAAATTTATATTTATTTTTAAAGCGTGTGTTCATTTGGAATTCCAATCATGTTTTATTAATGTGTAGGATGGTTTGGTATTTTATGAAGAATGAGTTTTTATGAAAGGAGTGAAACCATATTATGACCCTTTTAAATCATGTATTCACATGATTTATTATGAAATAGTGAGGGGATTCTTATTATTGATACATTTAGGTATTCTAATTGTGTTTTCAAATAAATGGGGGTTTATCTTTGTGAGGATATGGGAGGTGAGGCGTGTGTTAATTAAAATGGTTTATTCTTGGTCTTTGTAATTACTTTATTATTCTCACCTACTTATAAATTTAATGGTAGACATGGGGGAATGGGGTAGATAGCTTGGGATATTGATGTAATGACCTAGGATTATGCTTCTAAGGAACAATGACCTAGACCACGGGATCCCATAGAGTGGAAATTTCCTCTAGACGCTGAGTGGCCTTCGAAATTATATAGGCATGAAATGTTATTTAGAAACCAATGGTTATTCTAAGACATTCTAGAACCAATTTTTTAGAGACCATTTGTTATATACATGACAATAGGATCAATTTTTGGATCGCATAAGAGGATTTATGTTGTATATCGATTGTATTCCCTTGTTCGTAGATTATGTTCTGTAACCAGTGTTATTATTTTTTTACCCTTTTGTGTGGATTGACATAGTGGTTCATAACTATGCGATTACATATTATTTACATTTTTTATACATCTATATGTTGTTAACTGGGATTTAAAATATTTTTAAAATAAATAAAGAAATTGTAATCATATTGTTCTTTTAAACTATTTTGAAATGACTTTGATAGAGTGTGTTCTGTAAAGTGTAAAATATTGTTTCCAAAATAGTTTTTGAATAAATTTAATAGGGATTTTTTGTTTGCTAATTAAATTATGAGTGTGTGTTGGTTTTAAAAACAATTGTTAAGTAAAATGTGCTAGATTTTAACACACTTTTTATGTGTTTTCATTTAATTTCATAAAACCATATAAAAATGGATATTTTTCCATTTCATTCCAGTTTGTTTCACATCGTGATATTCCTTGGGATATGTTTGTATAGTGAAAATGATATTGACTTCTTAAATGTTAGGGATACCCACCTGGGTTTGTTATTTGTATTAATCACTTATAGAACATGTTATTTCTTTTATTATTTGACTTTGTATCTAATAATATGATTTGATTAATTTAATATAAATTTTTTTATAATGAATTTTTAAATTATGTTATACATTTTTGATTAGAAGATAAATTTTTTACAATTAATATAATTTATAGATTATGGATGTATCATACTGATCATATTTCAATTGAGTTTCGAAATAATTCTTATTTTTTTTAGATTTTTCATTTAATAGTTCTTCAGATAGAGATTTTATACACTGTCAAAGAAATAATAGTATTTCAATACCATAGATAAGGATACAATAAGTTAAATACCATATAACTAAATCAGTATTATAAAGAAACTATTCTGTTTTGTATCACCATGGATAGAGTGTACAATATTCTACTATTTACGAATGAAAAAAATGGATTGGAATGGAAAATTTGATAGTTGATCAGTTTCTATCTGTACATCATCCTGAGATAGATAGTATTCCAATGAAGGAAGGAAATTATTTCAATACACATGATGAAAAGACTAATGATGATGATATTGAGAGATTGAAAATTATAATGGATGACACCAAAACTCCAGTATACCAATAATGTACTAAAATTACCATGTTGGAAATTTTAATGAATTTATATCATGAAAAAATGATGTTGGAATTTTTTTAACATATTCATTGATTGTATTATTAAATTTTTGAAGGATTTTCTTCCTGATTGTTTAGATATTCCCTCAAACCATTTAAATTTATGGAAGCTAACTAAGAAGCTTGGATTTCCTACTAATATTGTTCATGCTTGTCTGAAAGAAAATAGTTTATTTTGAGACGAAATAACATAACTATAATAACTATAAAAAATGTAGTACATATTAATGGAAGGATAATTAATATGGAATACGATCTCATGTTCCATGATAATTCATGTGGCACTTTCCATTAATTCCCAGAGTTCACAATATATAAATGTCTATAGAAATCTCATCTAATATGTGATAGAATTATGCTAAGGGAATTAAAGGTAATGGTGAGTTGGTTTATCCTGTAGATGGATTATAATCATGGGAATTTGATGTAAAACATCATGATTTTGTAGATGATTTTCGTAATGTCAGTTTTGGTCTATCCTATGATGGTTTTAACCCATTTGGGAAGATTCTTACTGCTCACAGCACATGGTCAGTTTATATTCATGTTTATAATCTTCCATCATTGATGTGTGTAAAAACCCATTAAATTTGTTGAGTATATGGATATATATAAGTTCTAATCTATGTAATTAAATATATATATATATATATCAACATGAAACCATTAATAATATATTTGATGTAGATTTAGGATATGGGTGTGCATACATTTGATGCTTCTTCAACAAATATATTTCATAAGTTTCCTTCCATTCTATAGACGATAAATTATTTCCATACATATGTAATGATATGTGGTTCTGGCAGAAAGTAAAAAACTACCATGTCTTATATGTATGAAGAATACATGATCAAGAAGGCTTAAATATCACAATTGATTCAGTTTCATGTGGAGTTGATGAACCTTTCTAATGGATCATCAATACAGGGAGAATTGTCAGAGGATTGAAAATACTGTTGACATTGAACAACCATATCAAATTATGTAAGGTAGTGATGTTCTTAATGAATTTAAATATTCCCATTTTTCGTTAGGTTAAGGTCAACTATAATCCAAAAAGATAAAGAATTTTTAAACTAAACCCACTTAGAGTTTCAAAAAGGGAAGTATCTTTTTTGAGTTTCCATATTGGTCTACCAATTTGTTACATCATTATTTAGGAAAAATGAACAATTAGAAAAGTATATGTGAAATTTTTATTCGAATTATTTTAAATATAAAGGGTACGAACAAATATGAATTCTAATCACCATGAGTGTTGTTGTATTGGGGTATGTGACCAGAACTACATCCTTTGTTTTTGGGTGAAAAAAATAGAAAGTTACTTGTGCTTCTAATGTGATGACAATTTTAGAGAAAGAACAAATTCTAGAAGTATTAGAGAATATCAAGGTTCTTGATGACTATTCAGGAACCATATCTAAATGATTCAATATAAGGTATTTGTAACGAATATCCCTAAAAACTAATGATTATCAAATCCTTATTCGTGAGATGATTCAAATAGAAATTATTAATTTTATATCGAATAAAATAATATTGTCAATGATTCACTTGTGACATTTTTATGAGACCTTTTTGCTAGAAGGTTATCCAAGTCATTCTTGAAAAAAATGCAGTAGTAATTTCCATTAATTTTATGTGAGATGGAAATGTTTTTCCTCCATACTTTTTCAAATGCATGCTATATTTAACAGTTCATCATCCAATAGAAACACTTCTTGGGGGACTAGATTCTATGTAATAGATGTATAACATGGAAATATATATGTTTTAAATGAAATTATATGTCCGAAACAAGAATTATTCACATCGTTCAATTGTGAGTGGTTATCTGTCTCAATAATGTACAATTTTTTTCCAATGTATTTTTTTGATTTGTTCGAAATACGTAACTAGACAATGAGAAATAAATATAAAATGTATTGTAAAATTGAGTTGTGGTTTCTATCTCTTTCTCAAATAGGATAAAATGTTGGGTATTATACATTGGCTACATTGAGCCTTGAAGAGAAGGACATGACACATCACAAAGTTTTGCATAACTATGGCATGTTCAATGATTATATCTAGTAAGTAATTTTTATATTTATATTTTATCTCATGTTAAGGAATTTCACATATAACATAAAACTTTGTTATCATTTTATGTGGGGAACATTAATAAATTATAATTTGAGTTCATCGATCATTTCTTTTGATAAAGAGAGAGGATTAAAAAAGCCTAGAGTTTACTGCTTAGTTGAAATCAATGGTATGACCATTACATTAATTAGTATAAGATATTATGATCCATTTAATTATATTATTCATATATATTTCAGGTATTTATTTTTCCTATTGAATCCATTTTTCAAGAAAAAAGAACATTGGATTTTGGTCCAAAATCTTTTTTTTGTGAATGCAACTCTTTAATAATCAATGGGTTTAAATTTTTTAAAACTGATCAAGTGGTGAGAATAAGGACAAAAAACAATGGATTTATGTTAACTGATCTAATCAATTATTATGTTAGCATGTCAGATAGATAACCTTGATATTAATATGTGTATTATTGTGGACCTTTTGAGAAAAAATTGTCATTTTATTACTACTCTCAAGGTTGAGTCGCCATGATCAAATGTAAATGGGTTGATTAAATGATGTAACATGGTATGTTTATTGCTGATTTTGGATTCATATTTATTAACATGATTCGATTCCTACACACTGATGAACCATTCATTTCAGAAAAAAATTAAATATTTCTGTTTTATGTGAAATATCACATGAGACCTGATTACAGTTTCATTAGTGAAGTAATTCAAAGACATATTATTCATGATTATAGTGAACAAATTTCAAACATAGATTCCTGCATTGGTGTTGTCCAAAATATTTCATTTGATGACTCAAATTTTCCCATTGTGAGAGTTGATGTGGAACCAGAAATAGTAGTGGGTAATATATTGAAGCAACCATATATGTTCACTGTTCATTAATTTTACATTGAAATTAGTTTCTAAGGTTAGTTTTACTACAGTGACATTAATTTAGCTTCAGTTTGGAATTATATGTTTGTTTTAGTATTATCTAGTTTTGTTTCATTTTATTTTATTTATTTCTCTTTATAAAATTGGGTTTATAATTTTTTTTTAAAAATGTATAACTTGTATTTAAATTTAGGCTACTAAAAGTTGTTATAAATTTTTTTATTCAATCTATGACTTCTAGGTTTTATGAATGAATTTTAAAAATGTTTGATAAAAATTTACATTTTATGCTTATGATGATTTTGAAAAATACTTCATAACTTTAAAGGAAGTGACTATTTGATTCCGATTGACATGTGTGCAACCATGCATTATCTCATTCACATCCCTCGATTAGTATAATAATTGTAAGAGGTTTATTGTACATTACATATAATGTCATGTTAATATTCTATATCAAATTATTTAGGGAAATTCAGTTCCACCAGAGTAGTCTCTTTTTCCTACTAGAATGGGTCGGAGTGGGGATGCTCCGAGACCTGTATAGAGAAACCGTTATACTTGTTCCCACATTGACCCACCAAAAGGAAACCAATCTACCATACATTTACTTATTCCTCTTGAGAATATAGGGATGTTCCCTCCAATGCCTCCATCATCATCTCATATACCCTCTTATTCAGACACCGTTTCTATTCCACCTCTAGGGATGTTCTCTCTAATGGATCCAATATCTGATTTACCCTCTTCTTCCCATAACATGTCCACTCCTCCAAAATAGATGTTTCCACCTAGAAAATATCCATATCAGATGATGTATCCACAGTTTAATATCCATATTCTATCATGTCTACACCACCTCCATTTCCTACATGTCGTCTAGTGTCAAATGAGTTTGTTCCTTTGGATTCCACTCTAGATCATGTAGACAACATAGAGAAATCATTGGAAGAGACACTTCCTTAATAGGTTGGGGATATAGGACCACCACATATCCAGCATAGCCTATTGAGTAGCCTGCATTAGGTTTTTTTATTATAACTGTTTCAAATTACATTGCTTAATTTTTTTTCCTATCGTACCATGACTTAATTATTCCTTTTTCCCTCTTTTATTATTAAGATGGAAATTTTTCTATGGGATTTCGTTAAACATGTATGATGGATTCCATGAATTTACTAAAAACGATAATGGTGTATTGCATTGAATTGAATAATATGATTTGTAAAAATGCAAAGCAATGTGGATGTTTCAAGGACACTTTAACCAAGTACAATGACGTCATTCTAGTGGAACTTGTCTCATTAATTCATCTCAATAATGAAATCAAGGACAAATAATTCAAGATGATATGGGTATGAAAATTTTATAAATTTATTTCTATATTATTTTTATATTTATATGAATTAATATGTTTAGTGTAGAGTTCTTTTAACTTTGCTAATGGTGAAGCAATTAAAACTGCATGGTTGATAGATCATGGGGAGTCATGACAATCATATAATATGTGTTTTATGTAATTTTGAATTACATAATTTTATAAAATTTTGAGGGAGTACCAATAATCAATGTCTATGCAATATAACAATATCAAAAAATTATTACATATTACAGGCTAATAAGATTATGATATACCAAATATTTAATGGGGTTCATATAAAATTTAATTCTTATTACCTGTATATAATTTTTTAGGAAGTGTCTGGGAAAAAAATAACAAATATTAAATGAAATATATACACACATTGGGGCACACTACAATGAATGAGAATTATAATCTCTACATAATTTAATCTATATTTAAATAATGTCCCTATTTATTTTGTTATCTATCAAGCTTTGCATACTGGATTTTAAGTTTAATTTTCATTAATCCCTTTTATATAAGAATGAAAATATGCCTTTCATATGGACATTACCCATAGAGTCTAATTGGTCATTAGGCATAATTTTCTATTGGCCTATTTTCATATAGGTCTGAGGTCATAATGAACTATAGGCCTACTATCCAATTGACATATAGGCCTAATGACCAATTAGAATATTTCACTATATACCAAATTTACAATTGGCCTAACTCCATAATTGCCAATTGAACAATTTTTTATATAGGTCTACTATCCAATTATCCAGCAGTCTAAATGGATAATTTTCCCATAGTCTTATTTTCCAATTGATTAATTAGGTCTAATGGAAAATTGGCCATTGGGCATAATTTCCATTAGCCTATAGGCATAATTTCTTATTTTCTTGTAGTCTAATTTGACATTAAGACTATATCCAATTATCCTATAGGACTAATTGAAAAATTATTCATTAGGCCTATAAGAAAATTGGATGCTTGGCTTAATTAGACCATTGTCCATTAGGCCTAACAGGGAAATTAGCCATCATGTATATAGGTCAATTGGCCGATTAGGCTTAATGTCAAATTCACTTATAGGCAGAATGGCCTAATGGCCTATAAGAGTAATCGAAAATTAGACTATATGCATTAGGTAAAATTACCCAATAAGGCATAATGTCCAATTGGCCTATATTCCTAATAGACAAATGGCCTATAGGCCTAATGGCCTATAGTCCTAAGGACCAATTGGCCTATAGGACCAATGGCCAATTGGCTAGTAGGAATAATGTCTAATTGTTCTATATGAATAATGGACAACTGGCATATAGTCTTAATGGTCAATTGACAATTTTTTTCTAATGGCCAATTTCTCTATATGCGTAATGGCCAATTGGTCATTTAGCCTATAAGCCAAGTGGCCATTAGGCCTATAGGCCTAATGGAAATTTTCCATATAGGCCAAATGTCCAATTGGATTATAGTTATAATGTCCAATTGTCCTATTGGCCCAATAGAAAATATGCCTAATGGATAATTGCATAATTAGGCCCAATGCTTAATGGGCCTATAGGCATAATGACCAATTGGCATATATGCCCATTGGCCAATAAGGCATAATGGCGAGATGTCCATATAATGAATAACATAGAGTTCATATTGTGAAAGGAATATAAATAATTCATACCCAAAATTATTGGATGTTGATAATGAGTACCTAAAATTATAAATCGTATAAGATTATCATTTACATATTAATTTTGAATTATTGTTTTTCACATTAATTATTAATTTTTCAATCATTAAAATGTTATTCAGTTTTATTATTATTTATTATTATAAAATGTTTACATTGTGAATATTTGTATACTAATCTTCTGATTTTCATCAAGATGTATTGGGTGTTAATGGAAATGTATCTCATGCTAAATTATTCTTCTCAAGAAGGAAAAAATAAGATGGAATTGTGATAAATTCACAAACATAAGAAAATATTTGATGTTTTTTATTTATATTTGAAATATTTATATGAAATTGAAATTTAAATAGGTTGTATATATATTCAAAAGACTAACCTTGAGTCTCTTAATGATAAAGAAGATAACAACTTTGATCCAAATGATCATTTGATTTAGGTATTAGGTTATGAGAGACCAGGGTAGAGTCTGATGTCGGCCAGGGAAAAAGAACTTCCCCTATAGCTATTAGTCCTCATCGGGCTTTTTTTGAACCTCTCATACCAAAGCGCTACAAAATTATCATGAAGAATATTCTAATGTAAAGAAATTCCTTATAAGAGCATGAAATAAGTTAAAATGAGCCTAAAAGAATTTAGATGATTCCCCAAGTGATTCCAAAATGGGTCATAGTGGAAATCGAGATAAAGGTGATGGTGATGACACTGTTGAAAATGGTTCTTCTCTAGATGATGTTGTTGGTGAGGATGTTAGTGCTACTGTTGATACTGCGGATGATGATGTTTCTGATGCTATTAAGGATTAGGATGTTGGTTATTGGGGAGATATTTAGCCCATAATTTTTTTCATAGTTAGAAGGAGACTTTTACAGTTTTGTAATGACTTAAATTTATTATTTATGGATGTATATGTATATTTTAGTATTTTATATGGCTTCATAATTGGTATAAGATGATGGTTTCATGGTAAGTGTATAAAATCTGTACTAGATTGAATGTATATTATATAGTTTATTTGATTTACTGGTTTAGGAAATTTGGGAAGAAGGTGATACCCACAGTTTTTAGAACTTTTGGTTTAGGTTCTATGATGGGATTTCATATACCAATATATTTGAAAATGTGGGTATAGAGATGAAACCAAATATTACTAAAACCATTGGTATAAAACAATCCATGTGACCTATACACATAGTTCCAATACAAACTATGGTTATAGGTCTATACTGGCGCCTTAACAAGACAGAGTTCTCAAAACCATGGGTATAACCTATTCCCATGGATTTAAACCATGTGTGTAGGTTCCTTTTTCAGTAGTTAAAGGAATATATAAATCTCAATTACTATTATTGGGTGAGGCCCTTCCTCTATGCCCTTTATTTTGGTAGGTTCAACTGAGATTCCTTCATTGGTTAGCATCCTGCCCAAGAATGAATCTTTTTTGTAACCAAAATTCACATTTTTGGAATTTTCCAAATTGCAAATCCTGATTTAGAGTTTTCTATAAAATCATTACACAATCCTCATTATCCTCAACAATTTAGTAATATATCATAATATCATTAATAAAAACTACCACAATTTATCAAGGTATTGTTTCAAAACGGTTTTCATCAAATCTTTAAATATATTAGGAGCATTAGTCATGTAGAGGGAAATAAAAACATACTCATAATGCTCATATTTTATTTCAATGGTATTATTTGGATTATCTTCATTCTTCACCTTTAATTGGTGATACTCAGATAAGAGCTCAAACTTGGGGAATAATTAATCCCTGTTAATCTAGTCAAATAAATCATCAATCATTCGGACAAGTTACATGTTCTTTATTTTGATCCTATTAGGTTATCTATGATCAACGCATAGATGCACTGATATATCCGATTTTTTTAGAAAGTGCATGAGCACTCCACAATGAGAGAAACATGGTCATATAAATCCCTTCTATAAATGAACATTAATTTTTTTATTTAGTTCCAATCTGTTGACATATTATTTTCTATATGGGGTCTTTGATATCAGATTAGATCCAGGTATGGATTCAATAGATAACTCTACCTCTCATTCAAGTTGAGGTCTAGTTAACTCTTCAAGGAATATCTTTAATTCATTCTAGAATGATGTGGATATTTTCTATCCTTATACTTTCATTTCCTTCTCCCTCTTCACCGATTATCTCTATAAAGAAGGCTATGTGAGGTGCTTCTAGATAGAGACCAGTCGGGAATATCCTTACTTTGAAAATAACTCCATGTTTTCCTTTCAAGAATACTGAAATTTCCTTTCTCATAGAGTCTATCTTAGAATAATATAGTGAGATACAATCTATCCCCTGTATAGTCTGGAATTAAACATAGGGAAAAAATTCAATATATTCGATGATATAGCACACACCAATGAAAATACTATAATTTATATATACTTTTGATGTTATGATAATCCCTCAAGGAGTCCTGACTATTAAATGAACTTATAGAAATCGAAGGATTTACTCAATATTTTTTGAGAACATAGATCAAATAGTGTTTTTTGTAGAAACGAAATAGAAAAATGTACTTTATGGATTTGATATCATAAAGAGTATAACTGCCACTATATCTATTAGAGCCTCTCCATAATTTATTGTGATAGATAATGCATGAAATTTATCCGTCAGAATATTACATGGATAATGGTTATTTCACTCTATTATCTTATGATTTTGATATTCATTATAAAGTTTCCCAAACTATCGACACTTGAAGCATTCAGCTTCAGGTTGGGCCTACAACATCTTTCCATTATGGTTAGTTTAGAGATGTTGAGGTTTCACCTCACCACGATAGTTCCAAGTTATCTTCCCATTAATTAATATCATGAAGAGCATTCTAAACCAATTTATGTATATCCTTGAATGCTCCATACCATATTTGTTTCACATGTAGAGTTTCACATTCATTCCTCCTTTTCTATAATAAAAATTCTTCACAGAAATTATCTCTGGTTCACTAATATGTTCAATCGATCTAAATGAAAAATTTATATCCCCAAAAAAAAATTCATTATTTATAAAAATCTATAAAATATCTTAATATCATTCACAGTCCCTATTTTCCAAATTCCTCTGCATATTGGGTCTTGATCCACCAAATAATAAATCAATCATTCCCTTAGGATTCGTAAAAATGATAAGGGTTTATCGATCATTCCTTGTAATGTTAAATTTAAATATTACAGTTGATTAATTTTCATTCTAAATAATATCTAGGAATCCATTTTCCATTAAAGATTTCAAAAAATGAGGAAAAATGTTATTGCAGAATATTCCCTTAAAATATTCACACTTAGTAGCATCAATCATCTTTATTTGATTTTTTAATCTGTTCCCACCCCTGATAAGATTCTCTTTCTAAGTGGTGTATAACCATGGTTAGTATATCTTTATTTGAACAATGGAGTATAAGAATAATCTTTTTTACAGAGGTAATCAATTGGTCATAATTCAATGGGTCAGTAGATCAAAAAAATGATGGATGTCAATGACAGATGAATGTCTCAAAGACAGGTAATTCCATATGATGTGAATCTAGTTTCTCAACTTGATTAAATTTATTATTTATAACTTGATATAGTTGATTAATTGTCATAATGATGTTTTCTATTCCATTATCCATCATTTTAGGAAGTTAATTAGTTCATCATTTGTTTCACTCATCATTTACGTGGTTCATCCAATTCCCCACAATTTTTATAATAGGAGAAACAAATTATGATAACCATGTTACTATTAGAGATACTATATTTATAAAGGTTGTTTATTTCTTAAGACATATATCTTAAATACATTATTCATTAATTTCCCTTAAAAGAAATTTTATTTTTAGTATATCTATTATAATGGTTTATTAACAGTTTGTGATTAACCAATCATACCCCACCAAGGGAGTGTCGAACCATGTGTGAAATATGGTTTATTTTCATACACCAGTTCATGAAAATTTTAATCTTAATATGTTTATTTAGATGTTGTTACCCCAAGGTACATATCTGATAGATCCACATCCAATTTTAGTATCCAACAATGGAATTCATTTCTTGGAAACAACTCGATTAATACATCACCAAGATTCCCTGATGTTTTCTTATATTTTTAATTATCCATAGGGTTCTTACTAAAGTTTTCAAGTACCAATTTGAATAAATAAATAAACCTCTATATGATACTATCTATATAATTATTCCTTTTTATTACTTAAAAATTTCATTAAATGGAAGAAGACACAATATCTCTTAATGCATAGAATTGTGGAAATTAGGAAAAATAATACCTGAAAACACAAAAAATTATTATAATCTTTTTGAAAGTATTATTCATGGAATAAAACTAAAATAATTTTACTATATATCATATCTTGGGGTCATACATCAATGTAATGGGGTGAGCATGATCCTAGAATGGAAATAAGTGATAGATACATTTAGTATATGATTATAAGGAATATCAATAAGAACATGAGGTATAAAACTATAACATTATCAAGATAACATGATCCATATAAAAATAAAAATAACATAAATCATAAAATGGAAATGTGGATACCAAATAAAAATGATACATTCATAATAATAACATCATGGTTTAAGAAAAATGTTTCATAAATGAATATTACCAAGGTTACTCACCAACATATCATAAAACATGTCATATATTGAAATTAAATTCTTTAAATAATGCATTGTAGTGATATAAGGGTGAACCCTTCATGTTTCTTAATTTTATTTGATCCACATAGAACATAATAAATTATTTTGTCAATAATTAAAGGATAATAAATTTCAAGCTTCGTATTAAATCATTAAGTAGGTAAGTTCTTAATGTCTTGACCAGAACATCATTTACAACCCACAAAATGGGGATGTGGGTTTCATATATGTAAATACTCAAAAACATAAATTATATTAACATCTAGGTAAATAAAAATTGATAAAACCATGATTTGGTTATATATAATAAAAGAATTTATTATGTAAAAAAAGTGAAATTTAAAAGTATATTTGGTAGCATGATAGGTTTAATTTGTGGATTTAGAAATGGGAAAAATGAGGGAGAATAGTGGAATCTAATTGATACAAAACTATTTTATTAGCAAGGGTATGATCAAAAGAATAATAATATAATGTAACATACACATTGGAAGATTCACACAAAAATAATTACTTAGATGAAATAAAATATGATGAGAATTACCTTACCGTGAATAGTTCTCATAAATCTTGAGGATTGAACCCTAGGATCATAAGGAATCCTTAGAGGGGCCTTTATCAAGAAAAATGACTTAAAAATCACGGTTTAAGGATTTTTAATGAAGGGTAAATGTGAAATGGTTTCATATTTATAGAAAAAGGGTAGGAAATGTTTAAAAATTTCCAAATACAGGTCCATGAAATCTAGGACGTAGAAATGAGAAACCATTTTATTACCCATGATTCTTTTATCATTTAATTGGAAATCTGAGTCACATTTTTTTTATTTTAATACATTATATCCATATACCATTTTTTAATACTTATTTGGTAATGTAAAATTATATATTCCACAAAATAAATTTTCTAAAATATAGTTTTCTATTTTAGACTTTTGAATGCTACATATAGGTTTTGAAATTGATTAAAATATATAAAAAAATTAAATATTAATAAAATAACATATTTTAGGTTTTTATTGTCATAAACTAATTACTATATCATTATGACATAAATGTTATGTCTTAAAACACAAAAAAACTATATTTTAATGATTAAAAAAAATGTAATATATTTTAGAAAATCCTCAAATTTTCACTAGTACCTAATTTCATAATTATGATTGAAAATTGAAAATTTATTTTATAATAATAATTTTATAAATACTATAATTTTAAGACGTGAATATAAACAACCTCATTTGTTGGAATATTACATTTTTTAAAGCATAATCAAATTTCTATTATTTATAAAAATATCCTAGAAAATAATAAAATTAATTTATTATTTTAATTTAAATTGGTGTGTTTTCCTTAAATAAAATATAATTCCAAATAAATTCATTTAATATAAATGATTGTATATTTTTAAAAATATAAATATGTTTTATTAGCATCTAACAAGACATTTTTATAACTGATCTTACATAAGCTTATATTTTAATAGAAAAAATTATTCTCAAAATTAGATTTATGTAATGTCTATTTCAATAATATATTTTAAATTATAATTTATGTATCTATGTTCAATAAATATAACTCAGCATTACACTAACGTATTCCCTTAGAGAAATGTGTGTGATAGTGGTAGTTTATAGAGTGCCTTGGATAACAATGACCAAGTGCTAATCTCTACTAACATGATCTTATACCATAAAATAATTCATTAAATCATTGCGTAAATAATCTTAGATTGATATTAGTCAATGTTCAACCCCAATGACTCCACCACCCTCCCATGTTTTGAAAAATGGGATTTAAACAACATAACTCTACTGGTTGAGGACATCATTTCTCTATTATTTGTAAATTATCCATTATCATTACTTCTAGAAAACACTAATTATAATGGAAAAACTATTACCAATTTGTATAGTTCCCATGGGTTACATAGAAAATAGTTACATTGAACAATGATCATATTACTATTACAATAGACACATTTTTCCAATATTTATCACTTCCTTATTTCACTCAATATTCACTATAATTCATCTAAAAGATATATTTTCATTTTCTAAGATGTTTATTTCTTTAATAATATATTAATTAATTTCAATATTATTTTCCATGGGGGTGATGATTTTAGTAGTTTAGGGTGATCCATATTTCCCCATTTTAGATTTATTATTTATTATTTTTTCTTCTATTATAATGTTTGGAATTTTCATATGTTTTTTAGATGAAGATTATAATAAAAATTATTAATGTGATAAATTTATGTCAGTTCCTATATATTTTATACATTTATAATAGAATATAGTATAACCGACATTTTATCTAGAAACAAATATCATTTTAAATTCTTGGGATGTTACCTAACATGCCAAAAATAATCTCATCTTATAGATAGAAAAAGAAATATTAGATATATTAGTGTAATAATTTACACTTGAATAATATTTTATTAATCAATAATTATTGATTTATTTGGATACATAGATAGATAAAAGGATGGGTTTTATAAGATATAAGATCCAAATCTGGTGTATTTTTCTTCTTGGGAGAAGGATGTGTGATTTATAATGTAAAGAATAAATATTTAGTAACTCTCATCACTATAAAATATGTGTATGTATATTCTACTAAAATATAAAAAAACTTATGTTTATATAGGAAAAATTTAATTATTTATTATTTGATTTGAGGTTTCCAATTATCATGGGATTTGATAGTCAATGTACGATAGATCATATTGTTAATAATGTGAAATATTCACATTCAGTGCATCTTGATATCAATTATTACATCCTCAAAGGGAATGTGAATTAGAATGAACTAAAGATGGAGTTTTTTCATACAATGGAGAAACATACTGATATATTTACTAAACCATTTTCAAAAGAATCATTTAATATGATTAAATTGATTACGAGTGTTCGACCTCCCACTCAACAAGTATAATGTATATAGACCCTTCCAATATCTCACCATTTCATTGGATAAAGCATTCAATGGGTAAAAATGTGTAACATAAGTCTATCAACTCTTATGTGATTAAATTTTTTAAACAAGAAATTATACATTTGGGGGGATTTTTTAAAATGGGTAATCTATTATTTCACAATGTTTGAAATGTTTTATTAGTTTTTTTAACTGGATGAAATAGAATTCATTCTTGTAGGTTTTAGTTTTTTTTACGAGTGTTAAGTGAAAGGAAAAGTTAAAGGCTGTTTTAATAAAAAATTTAATATGTCTAAGAAATATTTCTTAAGTCACTATTTATTGAGAAAATGGTACTATTTTTAATCATTCTTGTTTCTTACAATTACCTTTCTAATCAAGGATCAAAAATGTTGGATAAGTATTCCATTTCCTAGGTTTCAATGATTTAATGATTATTGTTCCACATTTAACTAGAAAATTAAAAATGGGGGTAATATTGGGACCATGAATTTTTGAGATTTTTTATGAATAAGTTTATGGAAGAGGTGTTTCTGAATGTTTTTTCTTTTTTTACAAATAAATCACCAAAAATTTTATGCTATCCTCTACGACGACTGGATGTAGTATATCAGATCGAGGATATTTAATGAACTCTAGAAGATGAATTTTATATATCTATTATGATCTAGTAGTGTTCTAGTGGTGATTTATTATCATAGGTTTCTTCTATGTTTCATCATATTTATCTTTGGATGAACTTAAATCGGTTGATAATTAACTATTCAAAAAGATCCTAACATTGTGAGTAGTGAAATATCTCATGATTCTTGCTTGAGTCTAAAGTGTAAGATTAAAATTCATTCAATCATTGTTCTTACTATGAATATATATGAAGTGAAATGGAAATTTGTTTTGGTAGATGGAG
The DNA here is from genome assembly GCA_963277665.1 of Viscum album. Lineage (NCBI taxonomy): Eukaryota > Viridiplantae > Streptophyta > Magnoliopsida > Santalales > Viscaceae > Viscum > Viscum album. The sequence goes on from OY728129.1 coordinate 1,586,446,079, forward strand.
TTGTTTTAAAAATATTGTGATGTAAAGATGTATGAAGTAATTTGGGTTGATTTTACCTATATGAGCACCCATAAAAAATGGATACCAGTTGAATTTTTTTGAAGATTATTGATCTATAGATATTTCAATAAGTGTGAAAAAAATGGTCTCTATGAAATTTATTTGTAAGGAGAACATCATATGATCTTTTAAGAGTTGTACAATAATATTCAATGGTTTAAACATGGATGTACATTATTTTGATAAGTGGTTGTGAAAAGGATCGTGAGTCGGGAAAATTCAAAGTCATCAAATCGAGTGAACCAGATATAACTTTTGAAATGTCATTGGAAAGAATTATGCAATTAATGAGATCAAATAGAGGTATCCATCTAACTTTTATCAGTTAGAGGTTTACAAGTAAAGAAAATGTTCAATGGTTTTTGATGAAATTCATTAAATATATGAAGTGCATAAAAACTACTTCTCAGAGAATCCTACAATATTTGGAAAGAACATGTTTTTTATGTTTCATTGGTTGGATACATATTATGAAGATGTTACAGATAGATGTTTAATATTACTTTATGCAGTTTTTTTTGAATATATTGAAAAAAAAATTATAATTTGGTCGATTAACATTCCAAAAAATAACTGATGAACAAAATCTATCTCACTGATTCACAGAGAATTAAAATATAAATGATGGAACAAAGTCTTATAGAAAAATATTAAATTTTCTGAGGATTAAACACACTAAAAAGAAAGGTTATTTCTATGAGTTATGTTCGATGTTTTGGGTGGTAATTTTGAATTGGAGTTTTCACATTTCCCTAAAACATAATGAAAATATTCCTAAATAATGGGGTTCATGTGCTAAGGAATGGAGTGAATTGTTTGGTTGATGTGAAAAGTGATGCGTAAGTTGAGAGTTGATCAGTTGAAGAAAATAATGTAGAATTTTTATGATGAATACCAACCAAGGTCATTCAATCCATATTTATTAGTCACACAATATGATGAAATGATTAAACATGTTGGATAAAGAGGTATTAGATGAATTAGTAGAAGATGTAGTAGATTAACATCCTGAAGAGGAAAATATCCAAGTGTATGTGATATGAAAAATGGATGTGGTCATATGAATAAAGTAACATACTGAATTTCAGTTGACCATGTATTTAAGATGAATAAAATACTAGACATACCATTTCATATATATGTATAATAAGAAGTTCTTTTTCACCGATGTATAAGAAATGGAAGAATGTCATGACCAATCTTGATAGGGCCCAGGTCGTTACTACCCCCAATCACTTCTCCAATCATCCAGTGTATGGAGACCAGTGCTGGGTTGGTATATCACACACATGAGAGGCATTAGACTAATTTACCTATAATCATGCACACATTTTCAATGCCATAAGATTCTAAAATGTAAAACAACCAATAACAAAGAATTATTGAATCAAATAACCAACCACCTGATTTTGAAAAAATGTATTTGAATATAAGGATAAATTTATATCCCACCAAAAGAAACTTAAAACAATTCAAATTTGTTAAGTAGCTAAGGATAACTATTAAGGTAACCGTGGGAACACACCTCGTTTATTATGGATCACAAAAATCTACCCCATCCTACTCCCTCTAGGACTCTATTAAATTTTTTTTCATCAAGATAACAAATGAATTGTGTGGGAGAAGCCATTATAGGGGTGATTATAAAAATACTGAATAGGACACCTCAAAACACTAATCATATAGAATCAATAATAATACTCATCTCTTCACAAATATATTTCAATTCCATATATAAAAAGAACGTTAATATATACTTATAATTTACAAAAATTCATAGAGAATGGTAATAACCATAAATCTAGCCTAAGATTCCTACTATACGGTTCCATAGAGAACCCATCCAAGACAACACAATCCTCAATTTAGATAGCACTGATGAAGTCTGTCAGAGGGGTGGTACTCATAGGGTTTCACCATGATAAGTACACACTGAAATATTGTAGATATCAATATGAAAATATGCATTGAACACAAGTACATGGGGTATACCAAAAACTAAATATTTATTACCCACAAATTAGTGGATCAACACCCATGTTGTGTTGGTCATGATTATTCTAATACCCCCACCTAGGTGTGAAAATAATGACAAAGGATCTCACTCCAGGAATCACTGAAGGATTCCAGTTCCTCCATCCAACACTGAAGTTCAAAAAAGGTGATCACTAGCATTTTTAGATGATTCTATCCCATAATAAACCATTATTGAATATATCAAGGTAACATAACCTAATGAAATGTTTCTAAGATAAAGTGGACAAGGAATAAAAGTAATTTTTTTATGAATAAAAATGAATGTAATGCAAGTACATGATGTGTCCCTTTGGAAGTAGTACATACTCATTTATCACGGCCCACACCCTTTTCTATGTCTAAGTACATGGTGTGTTAGACCACATGTTCTCCTAACCATATCTTGGAACATGGATCTACCCATGTACCCCCCGGACTGGTAGTTTCCATGCTATGTACATGATGTGTTTGATATCGGGTACTCCAGGTTGTGTGTGTGTACCTCTATGTGTACACATAGAGCCTATAATAAATGGTCACATGCGATGTAACAAGGGGTACATGTCGTGTGATGACTTTCTCCTCTGTGGAAATCGCATCACTGTAGATAGTCTCCACACTATGTATAATTTCATATTACATGTCGTGTAACAAATAATTTCATAGATTATTTATTTCCATCATGTATGATTTCACTATTGGTTCTCCTAGTTTTTTTTCTAATATGTGCTCGAGGTTATGGATCTCATCTAATTGAGCCCCACCATCTCCGATCACCTGAATCCATCTATCTCAATCACATTGAGAAACCATATGTCGTATATCCAAGTAATTTCACAAAAACACTATATGATAATATCTAATACAATTCCAATATATAATCATAGCTCAATACCATTGTTAATCTGAAATTAGATATGCGGTACCAATCCATTTCCCTAATAAATGGGTGTAGAATGATTATCTATTTGGTATTTTTTGAACTGTAGTCCAATGAAGTTTCCCTTGATGAATACAAAAATGGGGAAGAAATTCATAGAAAATAAATTTGACAAATATACCTCATACAATATTTATGTTTTACTCAATTTGTTTCCATTATAATGAAGATCGAATAGATGATAACCTAATCAACAAATAAATCCCCTATATAGGATAATATCTTTCCAAAACCTGCATCATGAACAATCTGGGAATAAATTAATTTTTTATTGAATCTTGTTTATCATATAAATTAATAAATGTAGAAATATTTAAAGACAACAAACATCCTACCTTAGGATATATCGATCAAAATAGAATAATGATTCAATGACACTATTTTTGGAGAGATCATTAAATTCTGTTGTACATTGATTGATTATCCAGGATCAGATATTGTCAACCCAAGAATGATCCTCCAATGCCCTCTCAAAAATATCCTAGGATGTGTGTCCAAACATGGTATATTTCTATAGCATCATATTTATAGAACACAATAGGTCATTATAATTTAATTAAATAAATTATTTTTCCTTTATTAATTTATTTGAACTTTCACCCACAATCGTGGCTGACCCAATCATTTAATTACCTAGAAGGTTAGGTTGTGAAAAGGGTAAATCCCATTCTCTAAACTCAACTATAGCCTTATATTCCCAATTTGATTCTTCATTTGTATTTTATTCTATTTTTTCTAGAAATCTACAAAATCACGATGTTTAATATTTTTAATACATTGCCATAATTAATTTTGGGCTCACATGCCCTTGTAATCACATGTCGTCTTAGCACATAGCTTCCAATATAATCCATGTAATATTACAGAGTTATAATTGAAAAATAAGAGTTGTTAAATTATCCTAATTTTTATTATTTTCATCATATAAATCCAAAATAAATTCTACACAAAAAGATGTGGGTACTCATCATGCATCAGGGTCTCCCATTCCCCTGTGCTCTCCTAATGTTTCATGTGCTACCACAAGACATGCTCAAAATGAATCACACAAACATGTAGGATTATCTCCTACCAATAATCAATATATACTAGATACTAAGAAAAATTATCCCCATTTTCAATATCCATCTCTCCGCAATAGATAAGATGTGACTATTCTTGCACGTACCTCCCCAACTACGAAACATAGAAGATGTTGTGTACCCAGTACAGTTGTGAGGGTTGAGATAAGAATAATGGAAGCCCACCAACTCCACATAGTATCTTTTAAGGAAAAATGAATCTTAGAGATAACTTTCCAACTCAACCAAATCTTCCTTACCCAAATAGAGGTGAGAACCTCAGGAGCACATATTCCTCCTCCCTAAACTCTAAAGGCATCCTTTTTCGGTCTAAATAGGACTTATGATGGATCATTGTAGTCCTAATCATCTCTGGGATGTTTTTAACCATAACTATTGTTTCTCCAACCAACATTGGCCCCACATATGTTGAATCAATTAGGTTGGTCCAATAGAGTGGTTGTAATGACCTGATCATTATGAAGCTCATCTGTTAATGCCTTATAGAAAACAGATGTGGTTGGTCCAATAGAGTGGTTGTAGTCCCTTTCTGTTAATGCCTTATAGAAAACATATGTAGTCTTTTTTTTATTTGGTTTAAATGAATATTATGTTTCATTACTGTTTATAATATTTTTTTTAATAGTGATCACATGAATGATATAAATATAAGTTTTTTTTGAAAAAATCCGTTCGAGACAGAAAAAGAAGAGGATGACCTCATCTAGTAGAATTGGTCCATATGAAGCTCATTTTTAGAGCTATAAAAGGAGGTAACATCATTGGGATTTGCGCTTGACCAAGCTTGATTCAAGATTTAACACATTAAGCTTGAATGTAATTTCCTATGGGAGAAGTTCATGTTAATAGAGATTACCACCTGGGTGATATTATCCGAGCAACCCAAAGTGTCTTTCACCATCTCACACCTTACCCTTAAGTCTTATGTAGGTGTTATAAGGGGTTATTTATTATGGTATTAGTTATTTATTGTCTAATTCATTTTTATAAATAAAAGTTATATCCCATCAATTCCTTTATGTGAATTGTCTTTCTTAAAAAATGATGGATTTGATAAACTGTTTTTTCGGGTAATAATGGTAAATTTAAGAAATAAATAAATTATTATATTAAACTAAGTGTCTTGTTAATAATATTATAAAAATAATTCCTACAAATAATGATTATATAGGTCCCTTATTTGTAAATGATTAGGTAATCAGTTTGATATGTGTTATATATTTTATGCGTTAAAATATAAATTGTATTTTTAAAGAATTTATTTTAAAAAATTAGGGATTTTTCTAAAATAATTAATGATTTAATAAAATATTATTATCAAATAAAATTTTTTAATAACAAATTAATTTATATTTTTTATGATGTTGATTTTTATTTTTATTATGTTTTAAAAACCGTTTTTGTCAAAACCAATGAATTTTCAATAAATGTCTGTTCTCATTTTAAATGTGAAAATTCACATATTTAGAGAATTATATAGATATAATGAATATTATTTTTTGAATCAGGATGTAGAAATTATCCAATGGTGAATTTTTTATAATTATCAGAGACAGTCAAATTTTTTGATAAAAATTAAATACGGTATAAATAAAATATGGGTTTTATGCCATCATAAGGAACCCAAAATGATGTGATAAATACAATAATAATTATTCCTAGCTCAATATTTGTTTTAAAATTAAAATAATGTTATTTTAATTTTTTTACTTATTTTATAATAATTTACTGAATCCCCCAAAATCTATAATAAATTTTATGATTTTAAATTCATTTCTTTATTAACATTACTCACCTACACATAAGAAGGGATAATATTTTAATATTTTCTATCATTGTCCTTAAAAATTATGTGTTCAAATCCTATTTTAAAAACACATTTGAAAAAAACATGGCATGGTTTGTGGTTTTCAATATTTATTTATATAGATACCAAAACCTAAGTCTGTGAAATATTAAATAATTCCCCTCTCATTTCCTATATAAAGCCACCAAAGATCCAACTTCTCTTCACTCAAAATAATTGGATAGCATCCATCCTCTATCCTAACTTCTCTATAATCCTCCCAATGTTTCCTAATCTCTCATTAATCCCCTCTTCATGATTTTGAAGTCACACACTAAAATAAGGGATTCTCCTTATACCCTTTGAATTCAAGAACCTTCTTTGAGTGTAGTTAATTTAATTTTAATTAACTACATTAAAATTAGCATTAAATCAATAATTTATTGTCCAATGGATGTTATTTCAATGAGGGATAATTTATCCTCCTCCCATTTTAACCCTTACCTATGCTGTTACAATGCCGAAATTCTGTAACAGATCCTCACTTTCCTTCATTTGTCATTTTTATTCAACTTTCCTTATATTGTTACACCTTTTTATTTTAAATTAAAAATGATGGGGTTTTTTATCTAACCCCCCGATACTACCTTTATTATTTTTTATGATTTTATACCTATTTTTATCTCATTAATCCCTCCTATATACAATCATTACCATGCCCAAATTGTTTAAGAGTTATTCCATTTCTTCTCTTTCTTCTTGTTTCTTTATTATGTACACATTCTATTTAAATATTACTTGTATTGGGAAATATATCTATATTAACCCCATACTATCTATTTTATTTATATATTATTATAGACCCCTTTTTCTCTCATCAACCATTTTTATGATTTTTCATGTCACATCGTTTGGCGGCCGAAATTGAACCGCGATTTTCTATGCCATAATCATTGTGTATTGAATACCATTCCCATTTCTCTATTAGGGGTATTCACCTTTATGAACATATAATTATTTATTATATAATTTCATGAATGTATACCATATTCCTTTATTTTTTATAAATGATTACTTTGAATGAATCCATTTTATATTATCTATGTGGCACACTTAATCATGAGATTGAAATGATTAGGAAGGGTGTACCGTAGTAGTGCTACAATGCATTGCGTAATGTTTAGTATCATGATACACTATCTTAAATAAGGTTTTTATTATCAAATTTCTTTTGAAATGAGGTCTTAATCATACTAATACATGTTAAATGATAATTCGATCATTCTAATATCTTGGTGTATGTTGTTTCCACATTTCTATTTTATGATGATCATGTTATATTGTGTCGTTATGTTAATGTTTCTCTTAGGCTCCATCAATTTTTCTATTGCCTAAAATGTATTGTATTTTCCATATTATGACTTATTTACTACATTGATGGGATTTATATCTCACCATTTTCTATTTTATGTCCTCAGGTTATCCCATGTAGTGTTAAGTACGAAAGAATGTTCTAGTCATGTCAATGAACATTGAAATAAATATGTTATATTTCATGTTTTATGTTTTTGTGTAATGTCCCTAATTTACCAAGACACTAGACCTCCCAATCCTTGGGTTTGTATTAAGTTCATTTTTATATAGTAAATCATGTTTGAGGTTGTAATAAAGAGTAAGGTTGTAATAGTTGGTATCGAAGGATATGTTTAGCTAATTTTGGGATTACGATTAGAAACCCATAGTGAATGCCATAGGGATTAGAACAAGTATAAGAAAAACATACCTAAATTTTGGTGAGTATAGAGTATGTGGGTTATCATGATAATAAATAAATTTATTGGTATGAACTAGTAGATGTGGCTCTCGCACAGATGTATCCATGGGATAAATTTGAAAACACTGCTTTGAGCTAGACTCAAATGAGAACTAGTGCATGAAAATGGGCCCTACTGCACTCTTGGTTCGACACTCCTTGTAGGTCTGCTTTTTTAAATTCATAAGAATAGTATAAACAATTATTAAGGTAATAATAAATGTAACTAAGAATATATGTTGGGAATTATATCCTAGATAAATTTGATTGAATCCGATAAATTCATAAGTTAAGGAAACCAATGTAATTTATAAGTAATAACTTATGTCTTTGGATTGCCCTTTATGTGTTTAATAGTATAAAATGCATACTGTTAATTGTATTTTTATTCTATACAATGGTCTGTAATAGGAGGACTCAGACTAACAACCGATGTGACGATCAATGTGATTACAGTTCTAATGAGATGTCTAATCCGATAGGAGTGGGAATCACAAACATTGTCAGGATTCTCTCTCAGTTAACTCAAGTTTTGAATTGAAACACATATCAAGATAAACATACACCCCCCATGAAAGAAAAAATTGAAATTGAGACCTTCATGATACAAAGGCCTCATAATTTTAATGGATCATCCGATCCCTCAATTGCTGAATAATGGATCAACTCCATTGAGAATATATTCTCCAACAATTAATGTTTTGAACAAGAGATGGTTCTTCTGATTTCATATTATATGGAGGGTGGAGATGATCAATGGTGTACATTGATAGAAAATATGAATGCTAAGGATTATATCGTGGAGATCGAATGGAAGTATTTCTTGAAAATGTTTTTTGATAAATATTTTCCTCAGATCCTCTAACTTATGATGGAAGGGGAATTCCATGCCCTCAAGAAAAAAGATAGTGAATCCATTAGGTCGTACAAGGCAGGCTTCACAAGTCTTGAACGATACGTCACCGACTTTTTCATTACCCCTGAATGCAAGGTTTCCAATTTATTTGGTGGGATAAAACCTAGCTTACAGAAAGCCTCAGTGATCCATGAATTTGATAACTGTGAAGAAATTGTTCGATATTCCATAAAAGTTGAAATGGAGATCGACTAATATCAGTGGTATCACAGTGTCTAGAAGCAGAAAGTGCACCCTATTTCTGGTGGTCTGATGGATAAATCCAATGATGCTAAGAAATTCCGAAACTCCACATGCCAATTATATGGAAATACGAACCCCAGAAATTTACTAAAAGGGTCGAAGAAATGTGTTAGGTGTGAAAGAGAGGAGAACGTAGCCAATAATTGCGGACAAAAAATATTTTCTACTATGATAAAGGAGATAAATGATCCGTTTGACCCACTACGCATTATTCATTGCTACAACTACAAAGAAACAGGTTAATCTTTAAACTAATTCCCTATGATATGGGTTTTCAGAGGAAAATAAAAACACCAAGGTAGTAAGGGTGAGCTTTTTACATCATTAATGATGAAGAAAATCCCAACAATGAAGTGGTGATATGATCACTAGTTATTTACTAAATAATATAGAACATACTTTTTGATTCTGATTCTACGCATTCTTCTATATCATGAAATTCTAGTAGAATAATTAAAATTCCACCACAAACTATTGAAGTAATGATGCCGGTGAAAACGGAAAATGGGGAAATTAATGCATCCCAAGAATATAACTCCTACCCTTTCAAAATATGTGGATTTGAGTTCCCAAAATAGCCTTTTCATACTCCCTATGGTGATATTTTATGTAATTATTGTCATGGAGTGGATTTCCCTATATAGATCCAATATAAATTTTTGTGAGAGGGAAATCTCTATCCATATAGAGAATCGACCCCCAATTTTGTACAAGTGTAGGGAGGAGGATGAATATTTCTTAGCACCATCATCTCAAGCATTGATGTTACAACCCTATAATCACACACATCATACTCAAATGATTGTGTTTAAGGAATGAACCATCCTCTAGGACATTCTTTTTGTGAGGGAATTAACTGATGTGTTTACCGAGGAATTACCTGGTCTTCCTCCTAGAAGAGATTTTGAATTCTTGATTGATCCTATACCTAGGGAATTTCAAATATCCAAGACATAATATAGAATAGATTTTTTGGTGCTTGAGGAGCTAAAGAAACACCTGTAGGAGAATCTGGATTAAGGTTTTATATGCCCATGTGCTTCTCCATGGGGTGAACTATTCTTCCTTATCAAGAAGAAGGATGGGTCAATGCACATTTGTTTTGATTGTCGTAATCTCAAAAAAAATCATGATAAAGAACAAGTATTCTATTCCATGAATTTATAACTTGTTAGATCTACTACATGGATCACAATACATCTACAAGGTGGAACTAAGGTTAGAATATTACCAAGTAAATGTGAAGAAGGAGGATACCCTCAAGTCTACTTTTTGAACAAGGTAAAGGCACTATGAATTCATTGTAATTCCTTTCAGACTCAATAATTATTCATAAATATTCATGGACTTGATGAATAGAGCCTTTATATATAACCTCAACAATTTTTTGGTAGTAATTATAGAATATATATTAATATACTCCAAAACTAGGTATGAGAATGATGAGCATCTAAGCACTGTACTAGAGACCTTGAGAAATGATAACCTCTATGAAAAGTATAGAAAGTGTTAGTTTTTGATGAAGGATGTCTCATTCATGGGGAATATCATCACAATAAATGGGATATTTTTTGTTCCCTCCAAGTGAAATGCAATAGAGGGATGCATGATGCCAACATCTGTGACAAATATCTGTAGCTTCCTTGGGTTAGTAGGATATTACCACCGATTTGTGAGATATTTATCATGATTTTTAAACCCTCTTACCAATCTAACATAGAAGTTAGTTCAGTTTTCTTGAAATGGTGAAAGTAAAAATTGATTCAAGGAGTTGAAAAAGAGGCTTATCATTGAACCAATTCTCACACTACCCACAAGTTGATAGCTTTTTGTGGTATTTAGTGATTCTTTTTAGAAGGTTTTGAGATGTGTCTAGATGTAAAATGACAATATAAATTTCTACACTTCAAGGAAATTTAAATTTCATGATCAGAACTATCCAACACATGAACTAGAGTTAGCTAAAGTGATCTTCACTTTGAAAATTTTGTGACATTACCACTTTGGGGAAAAGTGTGAAATATATATTGATCAAAAAATATACAAGTATATATTCAAATAGAAATAGTTGAATATGCACCAAGAAATATGTTTAGTGCTGATCAAAGGATATAACTTCCCAATTCACTACCTTCTGGGGAAGGCTAATAACATGTCAGATTTTCTATGTTTAAAGGATCCATCAACTCTTTCATTGATGAGAATTAAAATGTATCCAATATCCGTAGATTTGATTAATATAGACATGGGAATCATAAAAAATGGAACATAATCAATCCTGTCACAAATGATTTCTCAATCGTCTCTTTTATAAAGGTTAAAGGATTATCAAAAACATGATGTGGTAATTTAGAAGAAAGTGGAAACAATTAGAAAAGAGAAATCCTCATATTTCATTTTCAATGAAGAAGGAATTGTGATATTTGGGTCCAAACTATGTGTTCCATCAAATCCAGAGAAAATAAAGAACTTTTAAATGATGCACATAGTTCGAAATTCCTTATTCACACAGCAAACACACAGATGTATCGAGATCTCTCAGAGAATTATTGGTGGGCTAACATGAAGAAGGGGATCGCTGAGTATACATTAATGTGTACGGTATATTAACAAGTGTAGGTTGAGAGTAAGAAGTCTAAGGGGATGATAAAACCATTACCCATACCAACATGGAAATGGGAAAACAACACCATGGACATTGTCACTGTACATCCAAATAAATCTAATGGAAACAATGCTATCTGGTTTGTTTTGGATCATCTTAAAATGAATTCACACTTCATTGTGATTTAAGGGGATTTCTCACTAGATCAACTTCCATAGATATACATTTGAGAAGTGGTAAAGCTGTATGATGTACCACTATCAAATGTATATGGTCGAGATTCAATATTGACCACTTTATTCTATAACAATCTCAAACATGCTCTAAATACTAAGATGAAATATAGTATGGATTATCATCCTAAAACTGATTAATAATATAAATGGACTATCCAGACACTTGAGGACATGTTGACAGCTTTCTTAATGCACTAAAATGGTAGATGGTACCCACATATTTCTATGGTGGAGTTCTATTATAACAATAGTTTCCACTCAAGCATGAAAATGACTCATTATAAAGACTTTTATGGGAAGATGTGGTGAACAAAGTCATGTTTGAATGAAATTTGGGGGAAAACATATAGGTACAAAAATTGTCGATGAAATGGTGGAAAATGATGAGATCATCCTGCAGCACATTAAAGATTCCCATAGTCAATAAAAGAGATATGATAAAACCCATCAATGATACCTAGAGGTTGATGTTGGAGAAATTTTATTCCTCTTCGTATCACCATGGAAGAGAGTTTTGAGATTTTAGAAGAAGATAATGTTTAGCTGAACGTATATCAGCCCTTTTGAGATCCTTGATTGCATTGGACCAGTGGCCTATCAACTAGCACTCCCACCAAACTATTCTTATGTACATGATGTATTCCATGTATCACTCTTGAGGAAGTACATACCTATCAGATCCCATATACTCAATCTAGAGGTGGTACCATTTTAGAATGACCTCTCCTATGAAGAGAATCCGGCGAAGATCTTAGATGATAGAGAAAATGTTCTACGAAATAAAATGATTCCCCTCATCAATGTGTTGTGGAAAAACAAAAAGATCAAAGAATCAATGTGGGAACCAAAGAAAGTGATGAGGTAGAGTAACCCTCATCAGGTTTAGTGTGGAAAAAAATTGAATGGAAAAAATTCATATGGGGGGAATGTTGTAACAACCCGATAATTTATTAATAAAATTCCATTTCTTTTAATGTATTATATAGATATCACATGCACTGTTTTTTAATAATTGGGTTTAAATGACTATTAATTATAAATAATTTTGATAATATAGCCATTTAATAGTGATCAGATGACTGATATAAATATAATGTTTTTTAAAAATCTTTTCGACGTAGAAAAAGGAGAGGATGGCCTCACCCAGTAGACTCGGGCCATACGATGCACATTTTTCAAATCTCGAAAAGTGGGTATTGTCACTGGGCTTCACTCTTGACCAAGCCCAAGATGAGCTTCAACATGTTAAGCTTTAACATAATCACCTACTGAACAAGTTCATGTTAACAAATATTAGCACCCAAGCGATGTTATCTGAACCACCCCAAGAGTCTGTCACCATCACACACCTTACCCTTAGGGATTATGTTGGTGTTATAAGGGGTTAGGTAATAAGGTATTAGTTACATATTGTGTAATCCATTTTTATAAATAATATTCTTATTCCATCAATTCCATCATGAGAATATTTTATATTAAAAAATGATGAATACGATAAATTGATTCTTCCGGTAAAAATGGTACATTTAATAAATATATACATTATTATATTAAACTATGATTTTTATTAATAATATTAGATAAAAATTTTTATAAATGATGATTATATTAGTCCCTTATCTATAAATGATTATGTAATCAATTTGATAAGATTTATATTTTATATACGATAAAACAGAAATTGTATATCGAAAGAATTTATTTTAAAGAATTAATGTATTTTGGAAATAATTAATATTTTAATAAAATATTTTTACTAATTAATTTTATGAATAATAAATGAGTGTCTAATTTTTATGAAGTCAAATTTAACTTTTATTAAAATTGTTAAAATGTTTTTGTCAAAACCTAGGAATTTTAAATAAATATCAGTTTTCATCATAAAAGTTAAAATTCACAAATTTAGAGAATTATTTAGATAACCATTTTAATTTTTTAGGAATCAAGATGTTAAAATTATACAATGGTAAATGTTTCATAATTTTTGGATAGTCGACTTTTTGTGTAAAAATTAAATCCCGTATAAATAAAATATTTGTTTTATGGTATCATAATGTCCCAAAAATGATGTTATAAATAATATAATGTTTATTATAGGTCTAATATATGTTTTTTGATTTAAAATTTTTTATTTTAGATATGATTTATTTATTTTATAAAACCATGGTGAATCCTCCAAAATGTATAATATATTTTATGATTTAAAATTCATTTCATTAAAAATGTGACTCACCTCCACACAAGAAAGTATAAGATTTTAATACGTTCGGCCATTGGACATATACAATAATTTTTTCCACTCATCTTTGGAAAACACTAAGGGAGAACCATGGGATGGTTTGTGGTTTTGACTATTTAATTATATAGATTTAAAAAACCAATTATTATGAAATATTAAAGAATTCCCATCTCATTTCTGGTATTAACCCTCCCAATCTCCCACTTATCTTCAATAAAAATCATTGTATCACATCCCTACTCTTCTCTACCCACTCGGTAATCCACTAGGGAACTCAAATCTCTCAATAATACCCTCTTCAAGCCTTTTATGTCACACACTCAAGTAAGGGATTCCTCTCATAACCCTTGAATTGAAGCACCTTCTTTGATAGTGGTTCTTTTTATTTCAATTTTGTGGATTGAACATCATTTTTAATCATTAATTTACTGAAATATTTATGTTATTTCAATTCCAAATCCTTTATAATCCCCCATTTGTACCCTTACCTAAGCTGCTACTAGGCAGAAATTCAACAAGAGATCATAACTTTCCTTCCATTCTAATTTTTATCTGAGTATCCTTATATTGATACACCATTTTATTTTCAATTAAAAATGTTGGGATATGTTTTATCACCTCCCTAATATATACCTTAGTATTTTTTATGAATGGATACTTTCTTATATATCATTAATCCCTTTTATATACACCAGTTACCATGTGGAAATTTTTTAAGAGTTATTTCATTTCTCCTCTTTAATCAAGTTTCTTTATTATGTTACGCCTTCAATATCCAAATTCATTGTTTTGGACAATGTATCTATATGACCCCATACTATCCATTTTAGGTATATATGATTAGAGACCCCTTTCTCTATCATCAAAAAAGTTTATTAATTTTTATGTCACATCATTAGGCTGCTGAAATTGCACCGTGATTTTCGATACCAAAATCACTGTGTAGTGAATACCTTGACCATTTCTATATCAAGAGTATTCACATTTATGAAAATATAATAATTAATTATATACATTAAAATATGTATTCTACATTCCTTTATCATGGAATAAATGATTTTATTTAATGAATCCTTGTTATATGATCTATGTGGAACACTTAAGCATGAGATTGAAATGATTATGAAGGGTGTGCCCTGATGGAACTCCAATGCATTGGGTAATGTTTAGTTTCCTGATAAACCTTGTGCAAAGAGGGTTTAATCATAATAATTCTTATGAAATTTGGTTTTACTCATGATAATACATGTACAATGAGCCTTGGATCATGCTAATATCATGTTATATGTTGTTGCCACATTTTCATGTTATGATTATCATGTTATATCATGCATTTATGTTCATGTTTCTATTAAGATCTATTGATATGAATATTTCCTAACATGTATTTTATTGTTCACATTATGCCTTGTTTACTCCCTTATTGGGCTTTATAGATCACCCATTTCTAATGTATGTCATCAAGTTATCCCATGCAGTGTTATGTACGAAGGAATGAGTTTGTTATGTCAAAGAAGTTTGAAATAAAGATGTTGTATTTCAAGTTTTATGTTGTTATGTAATGTTCCTAATTTCCCAAGACAGTAGACCTATCAATACATGGAGTTGTCTTATGTGAATGTTTATATAATAAACCATGTTTAAGTGTGTAATAAAGATCAGGGTAGTTATGGTGGTGACCTGTAGGTTCATCCATACAAAGCCTCAAATGGTGCCATACTAATGGTAGAATTTTACATTTTGATATAGAAAAACTCCAAAATTATAGGTTATCATCAAAAATATATCACAAATCTAGATTTCCAGCCCATATAATGTCTTCCATAACCTAAATATTCGACAAGGTCTAGCTATTAATTAGGGACTGAACTCTATGCCCAAATGCAACCTAGTCCCAACGAAATCCTGTAATACCTTCCATAACATATATGTGAATTTTGAATAATGATAATAATTGATCATTTAAGGAACTCACTAGAATAATTTTATAATAATATTCTTTCAGTACCTATTAATAATATCTCATACTAGGATAATTGTCAACCACACCCCATTCCCATGGGTATAAAAGATTTCAAATTCATATTAATTGAGGAAATATAGACATAAAATCTATCTCAAGTTAAGATACAATTTAGAGGAGATATACTTGAGAATATTATAGTTAGAATATATGATAATTTATTTACCCATAATGTAGCTATGAAACATATTCTTTGAAATTACTACTACTTATATCTCATCATTGTGGGTCATATAGTTATGCTCATGTGGTCTCAACTGATGTGAATCATAGGCAATCATTTCCCTCCATTGCACTATAACACACCCAAGCCTTGTCCCTGATACATTACAAAACAATATTTTCTCAAAAACCTCCTATAGAAATATCACGATGGAAGAACTCGTCAATCTCTACATCAACTCCTGGTATGCCTGATTTTTCCTCTCTGTCCATATGAAATGCTTCTAATTTCAGGTCAACTATCAATGTTTAAGATATCATATAGAAATTAGGTATGATCCTCCAATAGTAGCATTGAAATCAAAGGATTATTCATACCACCACCACAGTCTTTGTGGAATCCAAATATAATAATTCCATGACCATTTTTGGCCCCAATCATACACCGTCTTTTTAGATAACATGTCCTAGAATGTGGACCAAATGATTCCAAAATTTGAACATTGAGAAATTCTTGTAAATCTAGTGATCTCAAAGTACATATAGAACCATTAGCAAGTGTCTTTCATGATATTTCTCATATACCAAGTGCACTAGGATATCATCAATGATGTCTACCAATAAACAGTCAAAGAATGTATGAAATATCTAGTTCATGAGTCACATGAAAACTACTAGGTCATTCATCAATATTAATGGTATTACTAAATCCTCATAGTGATGACAACGACATGTGAATGCCTTTTTTGATAAATCAGTATCATTAACTCATAGATTGTGATAGCCTAATCTATGTTCAATAGTTGATAATAATCACACCCATTTCAACTTATCGAAAAGTTCATCGATTATCAGTAGTGGACACTTATTCTTCAGATTCACATGGTTTAGGTTATAGTAATATAAAAACAACCTCAAGCCCCTATATGCCTTCTTGGAAGACAACACTAGGGCTTCATAGGGTGAAACAATGGGTCTTACAAATCTCTTACATGGAAAATACACTAACTACACACTCAACTCATAATGCACTACATGATCCATCATATGGGGTAGTGATGAAATTGTGGCTATATCAGGTTTTAGATCAATGATGAATACTATCCCACCATGAATAGGTAAGACTATAACATCCCCAAGAAATTCATATTCATACTCCCCCACCACTATAAGAATTTATGAACTAATCAGATCCATTTCCCTAGGGGTCATTCTAGTCAAATGTTGAGTAATTTTCTACACTCTCTTATGAATGAGTTTGTCATGATTTGGTGATGTTTTCTTTTAACCCATAATCTATAACCTCATCCCATAATTGTAGAAAACAACATCCTCCACCTCAAAAGTCTATCCGAGAATTAATTATAGATAACTACTCCATAAATAATATGACTTCATAAGGCTTCATCGCTACTATAATGAGATCCCACAAGAAACTCTCTTCTTTAAGAGCTAGGTAACAACATCAGTAGAAGAATGTGATCATTGAAGAAATATCTATTAGGAGTCTCAAAGAATAGGGGTCGAGCTAAGGGCTAAATCAAATTCTCTAATCCTCAAACTAGATAAGTGGAAGTAACTAAATAAATGAAACATATGTCTATCAATACAATATATATGGTTGGAAATTTATAGATCCTTGCCTATATCATCCAGGGAGATTGTGGATCATAATACTCAACTTCATGTAGATACAATCACTCCAATCCACAAGCTCCTTGATCCCAGTGCGGACTATAAGAGGGTTCTGGTTGAAACAGTTCATAATGTCATCCATCTCCATAAGCTCTTGAGGTACCCTTTCACATCATCCACCCTATGAACTTGCTTTCTACTTCAACTTACCCTACTTAGGCATCAAATGATTTGCCTCTCTATCATTAGTATAACGGGTTAAAAAAACCTAAATGAGATTTCCCCCACTTTCAAAAGAGTAGAACAATATATCTCTAGGCTGAAAGACCCATAATGTGATCCATAAACCATAAAATCTATATCTTAATATCACCTCATAAAAAATATACATATCAAGGTCCCTTTTCATTTCATTATCTCCATCCCACTAAAGTATCTATTCCTATGTTCTAACTACTAGAACTATTTATATACATATAATCAGCTTGGAAACTCTTAACCACCAAATAGAACTCTAGAACCAAATTATATGTATGAATTAATAGAGTTATAATGTTGGCATGGATGTATCTATGTAGTACTAATTCAAATGTATGAGAAGAAAATATCATGCCCCATATTCATCAAGTACAGAGAGAGGTTGGTGAATCTCAATGAAAACTCATCCATAGTCTTACTACCATACAAAAGATATAAAGACACATGGATGTGAAAAGGCTATAACAAAGCTATAAAAACTAGTCTATGAAAATGTTATGAAACTGTGACTATGAAAGAGTCACCTCATCATACAATTGGGTTACTAAACCCCATCATCATCCTATAGATACATAGAGAGGGATCATTTCATGGACAAAAATTTGGTCTATAGCTACCCTAAAAAGATGGAAACATATGTCACCACTTCATTCCAGTCCTCATTTACCTATAGGTTACGTTATCCTAGAAACATGAAGAGTAATTATTGATGAAACTCATAAAGACGGATCACCTACGTACATCATATCATGTTATTTATAATACCATGTGTTGTTTGAAAGGTGGTGAAAAAACTAGTGCACCTCCAAGAGGAAACACCACCTGAATAGGTCCATCTCTTAGAGCCTATTGACTTAGAGGATAATCCTCATGATGCTGATGCTAAAACCTAGCTAGAAAAAATTATTGAGGCATTCTGAAATATATAATATTTACCATGTTGAATAAGTATATATTGATATATGGCTCAATAAAAAATGGGAAACCAGAACCCATCACTATATTATTTCTGTATCAATGTTTTCCTTAAACAAATTTCCACATGTATCGAGTTCCAAACAAGGATTTTAGAGTCCGGGTGAATGGATATGTCAGCCACCGCACCAACATTGGATTTCATGGCCTGAAAGATAAACTTGAAACACTTCATACTGTTTCCCTAAATGAATCTCACAGACTCTAGACCTAAGGCATAAATGAATGCTCTGATGGAAATCTATCATGACCTAGCCCAAAAGGGCCCATGCCACAACTAAACTAAGAGTTCCACTAATATTACAAGGTCTATCGAGCAGTGATGAATAGGAATATCAGAAAAAATGGGATGCGCTACCCTAATATATTTGTACGAACAGACACATATTTAAGCACATAGAATGATGAAATTTAAAATGACCAATAAACATGTATGTATAATTCTAAAATGCAACTATTTGGGTCTGAAAACAAAAACTAGAAAGTAAGGGGACAAGTAAAATCACCCCAAAACAAACTAAAAACATTACCAACATGTAATGTGGGTAGGGATTGCAGTCATGGTAACCATATGAACACATATCAACCTGTTCAAATCACTAGGTTCCATCTATTCTAGGTCCCTCTATGTCCTTATTAAAAGGTTATCCATATTCATAAGAATCAATACTCATTGGAAAATCCATAGAATGGGTGAGTATAAAAATACCCTATAGGAAACCCCAAAATAACAAAGAATATAATATTAATAATAATATTCATCTCATCATTGAAACATGTCAATATAATATACAAAAAAAATATTAACATACTCATAATAGAAATACAGCATCAAGATAATGTGACAATTGTAAACCCATCATTGGATTACTTCTAGATAGTTCAATAAAGCACTCATCTAGGAGAACACGCACAATGAATTAGAGAGATTTGAAGACCTCTGTATGAGTGGTCATACATATAGGTTCTGACCATGATAAGTACATTTTGGAAGTTTAAAGAGATCAATACATAAAAGCGGATAACACCCAAGGTCATGTGGTAAAAAAACCCAATTTGGATTAAAATTCTATATAGGGGATCGACACCCATGTAGGTTTTGTCCCAAAAATACAAATAACACCACCTACTGTAATGGTGGTGATAGAGTATCTCACTTTGGTCATCCTAGAAGGATTCCAACAACTCTATCAAAGTTAAAAGTTCCAAAGAGGGGGTTACCATCCAATGAATATGAAACAACTATATAAAAAACCCTCAGAGAATGGATAAAGGGAATGTATCCTAATGAAACATCTCGAATCCGAAGAGTACAAGGGATCCAATCCATTTATGGTGATGTATAGTAATGTACTAAAAGTAAATGGTGTTTCCCTTCAGCATTGGGTCTTACACATGTATCGTGGTCCACATTTATCAATGTGTCTGAGTACGTAGCATGTCTGACCCCATATAATCCTAACTGTTTCAATGTACATGGATCTCCCTATGTACCCCTTTCTTTGCCCTTTCCATGACTGAGTACATGTTGTGTCTAATCCAATGTACTCCTGACCATGTCTATTTACTTCTATAAGAACATTTTGAGCCTCCAGGTAAGGGTCACAAGTCATTTAATTGGAAAAAATGGCGGTTGATACTTATTTATTCCATAAAACCCTAATTCTAAATCTAGGGCCCCGAATGGTGTGTAATTCTAGGTTACACACTGTGTGGTATAAAATTTCATAGATTCTATAGTTCCTCCTCTGCGTATAACAGTGGTTTGAGTGCTCTTTGTTTTTTCCCTATTATCATACCGTGATTTTGGATTTTCTCGAACTAATCCTCACAATCATCAATATATAGAATCTTACCATTCAAATCACATGGGAAAACCATCTGTTGCATATCCCAGTCGATGCCCGTCAAAATATATGTGAATATCTCTGACCCAATTTATATTCATTGCCATAGCAGAAACCCATTGTCAATATAAATGATAATTTTCATTATAAATAAACTGTTTCAAGAAACTAGAACACAATTATTGATTACTGAGTATTAGTCAAACCACATTCAAAAGTAGTTTCACCTTTTGAATGAAGATTAGTGAAAAAATTGATCAAATCCCAAATTTTAGGAATGGAACTAGGATAATTATGATGTTGGCCTTGATTCATTTCCATTTTAATGATGAATGAAGATAAGATAACATAATAAAAAATAAAGACCAAATCCTAAATAATATCAATTACATTCAAAAAACACACATAATTTGAAAATCAATTTTTTAGATGGTTAATTCACTTTCTTTATTGGAATACTAAAATAGTGATAAATGTAACATCCTGTGATTTTATGAAATATATTCATTCAAATGATTTGAAGATAATTATTTGATTGTTTTACACACTACACATTGGTTTTCTTGAATCACATCCAACACCATGTATATCATGTGTTTCCCTCAAGATTGAGTTAAAATGAACAATAATATACTAGTAATATTATTATTTATTATGGATATTTTCCTCCCTTTAATGGTAGACATGATTTAAAAATAAATATTGAAACTTTTATAATTTTTATATTAAAAGTGATCATAATTTTTTGTTGTGTAATATCATAATTTACATTGGGTGAGTTATTGGTATTTTTTTAAGAAGATTCGTTTTTTGATGAACAATGAAGAACAATTCATTTTAATTGAAAACATCTTTTTCATATAATTTATTAATATAGTTAAATTATATTCTAAAATATTTTAATAGTATAATTAGTTCAATAATACATCAATAAATCTAATTTAGGTCTACTGATTTACTTTCACTCTGAAATTGAATATAAAAACTTATTAAAATTTCGAACTTTTCGCCTTAAAAACATGATTTCTCATAGTGTTTGTGAGATTAATTTTAAATTTATTTTATACACTTATGCAAATTGATATTTAATAAACTAAAATAAGTATTTATAATAACATTAAAATTTTTTGTCTAATTATACCAAATTAATTTTTTAACCAAATATATTAATGAATGTAATTAACATAGTTTACAGAAACTAATGTAAAATTAAGATTAACAATGGAATAATTCTTTAAAAAATGATCAAAATGACCTAGAAACATGTAAAAATAACATTGGATACCAATAGTTATACCATATTCTATATTTCGTTTCATTTTATAATTTATTGGGATATTATTCCATGAAAGTGACACATATAATAAGTTAAGTAGAGAAAAAGATAAAAAAATATCACACCTCACCTTTAAAATTTATAAAGCTTTAGATTAGGAAGAAGATTCATATTTTTGGTTATAAATTTTTTTTAATGTTTAATGAGTTATTTTATCGTGATATTTTAAATATAATTTTTATAGATGAATTAGTTACATTAATCTCTTAACAAATTCTAATACATGGATTATTTAGTTAATAATTAAATTAAATAAATGTTGCTTTCAACATTAGAAATGAATTAAATTCAATGAATAATTGTTCTCCATTATTAATTTAGATTTGTATACTATTTTACATAGATTTAAAATTAAAATATTATAATTCCTATATATTTTTATATTTTTAATTTGATATAAAATAAATAATTTCTAAATTAATATTAATGTTATTTTATATTAAATGATATTTTATTAAATGATATAATAATAATAAAAATATACTATATTATGAAAAGATATTTTATTGTGTTTGAAAATATTTTTTTCAATATATAGTCCATATGTTCTTTTATATTTAACATACTGAACCTCGGATAGTATAAACATTGTAGCAGGGTTCAAGTTAAACTAGTGTTTCTGTGCGTTACCTGATATTGTTTTAAAATTAATTTCTAATAAAAATTGATTTTAATTTATCTAAATTATGTAGAATATTTATAATTCATTGGGGATATATTTTCTAAATAATATCACTTTAATTTATCTCAATTATTAAATTACATAGTATAGAAAACTAGTTACTTTAAAAAAACAAGCATTATAAAAACAATATAATATAAAGAATAAGGAAAGGAATGATAAAAATGATTTTATTACTTTGTAGTGTGAGTGTTTATTGACCATAATTAACATTTACATCATTATTTATCCATTTTGGAATCACATGAGGTAAGGGAGTCCTTCAAATAGGGTTTAACTTATGGTATTTATAAGAAAACCACTTCCCCTCCATTATAAAAAGGCATCCACTCTTCCCCTTCCTCATGCTTGTTAAGACAAATTTTTCATCCAAAAACTAAAAAAATTACGTTCAAACATCCCTAAATGAAACATATAGTCTGAAATTTGGTCATAAATCTTACATAGGAATCCCTTTGGTGAAACCCAAAATGGGTTACATGAAATAGAGGTAACATTTCTTAATATATATTTATGTTTTATTTATTTCTCCTACCATTATATTATTTTTATTAAATTGTAATATATTAAAATCAGTATCCTAAATATATTGAGATGTTTTTATGTTAAGTTTCCAACCTACACCTACACACACATCTGTAAAATGTGTAAAGAAGTTACCGTTCGTATACGGTGAACTATAAACATGCAGAAAGATGTCGTTCGTTTATCCATTACCACCTCTTATGGTTAGTCATTATGATGGAAAACATATTTTTATATGGTATATATGATATTTACATTTTATACTTATTTATTTAATTTTTACAATATACATTCCTTTATTCATTCTATTTTTTGTAAATATGATAACATTATTTTTGTACGTGTGGACTACCTCCTATTCAATGCAATGTGATATGTTAACACATTACATGGAATGTATTAGGTATGGTTTTAATTAGAAATAAGTGAAATAAATAAAATATATATGATATTAATGAAATTATTATAATTATATATATAATATAAATATGTTTAGTATCCTTTCAGAAATAGAAAAATTGATAATGTCATTCGTGGATGTGTGGACCTCATACTCCTTAATGTGATGTTATTTTTTTACATCTTAATAATTATATATATAAATATAAATGATTTAAAAATATAGTATTTATAACATAATGATATATTTTTAAAGATAAATGTTACTTCCCCTTTTCCCATTACGACCATTGTAAAATTAGAACGTAATTCATGTGTACATACATCTTACCGTCTCTGTGATTATAACATTAGTTAATTTTTAATAACTATCATTCATGAAATATTTTAAAATTATAATTTGTTTATAAATATGATAATTAATTAACTTTTATTCATATTTATTTTTTTAATAATGACCCTTTTGACTATAATTGATCTACCATATTCATTTTTGGCACATAAACCAAATATGGTCAAAACATCCGACTAAAACATTATTGAATAAGTAATTTTAAATACCATATATATAAGTGTAATGAATGTGAATATAAACAAGTAAAAATTTATGAAGTAATTATATAAATAACATTTTTTTTATTTCGTAATATAGTGGACTATAATGACTAATGAGACTCAATGTAAGGGATTTTAATCACACTTTTTACATATGTGAGATAAATGTGATATTAACCACTTACTTATTTTATGTGGTGAATGTACTGACCTTTTAGAAATACTATTTGATGAATTATTTAATCTTAACAGTATTTAAATGTTTTATTTAATTATTAATAATTCATGGGGTTCATAGTTTAAAAGTTAACTAATAAGTATTGGATTGTTGTCATAGTTTTTATTTCATTATGAAGTTTGTTATGTTATACACCTATCGTCTTTTATAAAGAGTACATACTACCTCTTCAACATCATATACTATTAATATCCTTACACTAATGAAATTATTTCATTAGTTTAATGTCATTAACATCTTTGGGTTAATGATTCCAATGCATGAAAGTGGTATGTGATGATTTGGAATGTTTAATGATTATTTTCCTACAGAATGTATTTAATAATCATTTATGGTAATTTCCATTCATCAACATCAACAGCCATTATTTTTAATTATCCTCCACTAGGTATATTTTTTATTGAAACCATACACATTCATTCTTTATATGGAGTGTGTTTGTTTTAAAGAGATTGTATTTAACCCATTTCATTTCAATGGGTTAGTCATGTTTCAAAGAGAATGTCATTTTTTCCATTTATTTTCCATGGGTTATTAATGTTTAAATGAGTTTTTTTTGAAACCATCTATTTTCCATGGGTTAATAATGTTTCAATGATATTTTTATTTAACCCATTTCTTTTTAACGGGATACTAATGATTGAGTTATATTTTTTTCCCATATGTTTTCATTGGGTTATTCATTTTTCAAAGCATTTATTATGGAACCAATTTCTTTTCCATGGGTTAATCATGTTTCCAATATATATTTATTAATCCCACTTCTTTTCTATGCATTAATAATGTTTCAAATTATTTGTTTTGTAAACCATTTTTTATTGTTTAATCATGATTTAAAATAATTTTTGTTGAACTCTTTTCCTTTCTATAGTTTAATCATATTAAGAAATTAATAAAGGGTTTTTAATGAGTTTTGATGAATTATATATGTATCAGGTTCATGTTCATTATAAATAAAATGTTCAATCAAATATTAATGGGGATATGGATAAAGCTTATATGATCGGTTCGTCGAGATAGCGATTTGATGCATTGATTACTCTGATGATAGAAGTTAGACATATTGGTTATTTCATTTGTAAGGGATCTGTAAGGTTTGGATGAGATGATGTTCCAAGATAACAACATTTTTTACTAGTTTCATGTATGAGAATATAATTTTTATAAATATTGAGATTGATATTATAGGGCTCAAGATTATTTATTATGATGAATCTTTCATTTTCAATGTTTTCATATTTGATGGTCTAGGTATTGATGGGTATAAGTTCTTTATTGATTCTCTCATTAAATTTGATTATTTCATCTTACCATAATTCACTCTTATACTCATTATTATCAGTTAACCATTAATTCTTATTTTTTTCCATACTGAGCATCTGAGATCTCCCTTCTTATGTTTCATTTTCCTTGGGATTTAAAGAATTATGTTGAACAATTTTTGTATATAAATGATTCCACAATGATTGTGTTGCTATAAAAGTGAAATAAGAAAATATAGGTGTAATAGGAGATGATGTTAAACATTATGAACAATTTTTTTATTATTCTAAGTTGACTTAGATAGTTTATGTAGGAGTTTTTATTAATTATATAAAAATATAAACCTAAAAGTTCATTCATAATGTATGTGATCAATTTTTTCCTTTTGATGTTGTATGCTTTTGATAGAAAAATTTGGGTCGCAATTAATAACATTGTATCCTGAAATTTATAGAAATATATTTCAGCATATGATTTGGGAGTTCAGGTCCTGGCCTATAATAGTTGGTATCAAAGTATCATTTACATTACTTTTGATATTGGGGTGGTTTCATATGCGGATATCCCAAGACATAGGGATACCTTCATAAGTCTATAGTGTTTAGGATATTTATAATCCCAAAGTATTAGACACACCATTGTGTTTTTAAGAGAAGATATTTCCAAGTGGTTTTGGAGATTTTTGTTTTGGATAATGTAGTTTTATCAACCTTGTTAAAAATTATGTGTTTTTTTGGGGGAAATATTTTTTATTTTAAACGGAAAAATGTGTCTATCTGTATTCGCAGTGAAAACCTATCATATCCTGCTAGGCGTTGGGGATTGAACCAATAACTGAAATATAATAAGGGGGTTTTTCACTATAACATACTTATGTGATGTACTAGTTAGAATAAAAAAATTTAATAGGTTAAGATTAAATTTATGTCAAAAACATATGAGATTTAATTTGAGGAATAATTCTCTATTTATCATTTCCCATGTTTTCATAATTGACAGTTAAATTATTGATTAGTGTGAATTTTTTAATGATTCAATAATCCCATTTTATTATGTCATTATACCTTTATACACTCTTATTCACATTGATGACATTCAATAATTAATTCTAATGATTACCGTTACATAACAAGTAATATCACCCTTCTTTTGTTTCTTTTCCCCATGTTTTAAGTAATGATGCAGATAAATTCATGTCTATGAAAAAATTTATAAGGATGATTTTTATGACCTAATGTGGAATATAAAAATATAGGTATAATAGGAGATTTTGTTAAACTTTATGATCTAGTTTTTTATGATCCCATATTGATGTGAATTTTGTTGTTGGTGTTTTTAATAATTCTCTAAAAAGATAAACTTAAATGTTCATCCATAATTTAAGTTATAAAAGTTCTCATTTTGATGTTGTATGGCTTTGATGAAAAAATATTGGACACAGTTATCAGCATCACACTCCAAAATGTAATGTTATGTATTCTAGTAGAGGATTTGGGAGTTCTGGTCGTGGGATGTTATAATAAAACTTGATAATGTAAATTTCCGACCTCAAAGATTGATTGATCACTAATGAAAAATGAATTCATTTAAATATTTTTGTCAGTATCCTTTAATTCTATTGTACATCAATCAATGATCCATGATCTGTTGCCATTCAACTGATAATCTTCTTCCAATGCTCTGTAACAGATTTCTAAGGTTCAGTAAATTACCCAAGGATTTTTGTATATGAGTGTATTTATAGACCATTTTATTCATGAAAATTTAATTAAATAATTTATGTTATATTAAATAATTTATTTAAAAATTACACCATTACTATTCCCAATCTGAGCATCCAATACACTCGAAGGCAAGGTTAGTCATAGGGTAAAACCCATGCAATGAACTCAATGAAGTAATCATATTAGATATATAAGACTCTATTTATAATTTCTTCCATATTTTGGGAAAAAATTAACATGAGTGATATTTAATATATTTAATATATTTCAAAAATTAATTCTGGGCTCACCTGACCATAAAATATAACTCAATATCAGTACATAGCTCCAAAAATAACCAATATAATGTTTCAAAGTAATAAATGTAAGCATTGGAGTAATTAAAAATAACATGATAAATGTTGATGTTTGGAGAATATTCAAGAACTATAGTGAAAACATAATAAATCCTATTGTTGATGTTTCTTATAGTTTTTAAAAAAAAATTCATATCATTTATCTCTATGAGGAGAACATGTTCTATTAACTGACTATAGTGATAGACAAGTCCTAGGATGTTAAACTCTTATTTTAACCACAAAATAATTATTTTCTAGTAGTTTGTGTTCTCTTGGATTACTTGCAACCCTCATTATGGACTATGTACTCTTATTAAGTTTTGAACCTTGTAAATATATATGTTTTTTTGGCTATTCTTGTTTATTAATTTTCCTAGACAATAATTTATCCCTAAAAGGAGGTGAATGCTATTTATAATGAAGAAAGTATAAAAAAGATATGATTACTAATTCAACCCTCTCCGTCTCAGTGATCACATATATCCTGATTGGTCCTTTCATTTTTTTCAAAATGTTTTTTTGGATGGTTTTTTAGAAGGTATTGCACACAATGTGATACACGGTGAATTTCATGATAATTTTACAAAAGTGTTTTAGAAAATCTCAAAAATGAATTTTATAAATGTATTGAGAATTTATTCTATATGATACAATATATAGTGAAATCTTGTTGATTCTATGAGGATATAGTGAAAGTGGGATATTGATGGAGGTATTCCCAAAATCCTAATGTATATATGATATCTAATCTTTTAATAATTTACAATTGAGTATTTCATATAATAGGGATTACATGGATTCAAAGGAATATCATATTCATTTTTAAAATATCATAAGGAATTTGACATGTAATTCCATTGGATACAATATAGTGATGTCATAACCAATGTCCCCACTATATAATAAACTAAAAATGCATATTATATAACAAAAAAATATGATATGATTTGAATGGAAGTAAAATGTTATGGGTTAACATTTTAATATATCCTTTATTAGAAGTTATTAATTCCATCTTTTCATATGATAAAATGTATGGGGGGATTTTTTCTACTGAGGGTTTCAAGTTTGTTTACAAAAAACATTACTTGAATGTGTTTTAATGTTTGAGAAAATACAATGGAAGAAATTAAATTTTATTAAGGCCTTTAAAAATGAGGTTATATAATTTATTATAGCTAACCATGTAATAGTAATCATCCCACTGATTTACTCACTCTCTCTCAAAGATTCTTCTTTCTCCTTATTTAACTCTTAAGAGATACAATCATGTATTTGATACAAAGAGAATCCCAGCTACGTTATGAGTGATTTAGTTGGTCCATGGATTAACTATGAAGGAGGGATTTAATTTCTTACCTCTCAATGATCTTCATAAATTTTTGTATGATGAATGTATCAGAGTCTCATTGGTGTTCGGAATACAATGTTCTTTATTTAAAATAAATAAATGGTTTTATTTTTTATAGCATGATTTTCCATGGAATTACGGTTTATAATGTCTTATGATGTGTGGAACAAGTGTTTTTTGAGACTTATAAAACAAAAAATGTCTTATCTTTTATTGATGCATGTCATTTTTTATCAGAAACTACTTGAAACACATGTAGAGATGTGGATTCTGTAGACACATAATTTTCATCTTCTAGAATGAGAGATTACCACAGTAGGAAATAAGTCTCAATTATATTAATCCAACATATAAAAGGTTCCACTAGGACTGGAAGAGCTGTTAGTGATTTGTTTTTATTAGTTCATTGATTACTTTTATAGAGGTATATGATGATAATATGCACATTATCGATAGTCATCTACACATTCAATGGATATATAAGTAGTTCAATCATCAGACCAATACTACTAACGAAATTACTATCTTATGATACACATGTTCTTGAATAATATATCATATTGGACGAAAAAAAATTATTTATCTTTCTAGGATATACATACATCTTTTTATTTTTATTTAGTTATGAATATTGAGAAGATTTAGAGATATGGATGGGGCCATATTTTTTAGAAAATGCATATATGAATTATGGTGATAATGTAAAATCAATAAGATATATCTTATAATAGGTGATATAGTTATTCAATTGTAGGTATATAAGAATATCCCTCACTCTCTCTTCTTTCTTTTGTACCATTTATATTAGATATTCATTAGGACTCCTTGCTTAGGAGTGGGTATGATTATATTTCATTATTATTTGGAAATAAATTATTAAAATTTACATTATCAAAATAAAATTATAATAATTTCATTTTTTATAGTTAAAACCATTTAAATTTTTATAATATCAAACATGATGTTAATAATTACAAAATTACACTCGATAGTATTATACGATATGATGCACATGATTTTTTATTTCACAATTAAATTACTTTTTTATTAATGTAATATAATTATTTTATAAATATTTATTTCATTTATATTATTTTAGTTTTATTTGATTTCATATCTTGGACATAAAATACAGAGTCTCCCACCTTACTATAAAGTGATTCTTAACACCATCACATATATGGTTCCTCTTATCTATTTCCAAATATTTTAGTAGAATCAAATTGATAATTTTATGAGTTAGCTTGGATTTCTACAACACTTTCCCGCACCTACAATATATTTTTCATTAATTTAATCTATGAATATGTTAAGGAAGTGAGATGCATAATGGTAGTGATATCAAGCACATTATAATTACTATTGGGATATAATTTAGGTTCCCTAATTACGTGTTGTACCATGGTGCACAAGCATCTATCTAACTAGCTCTATTATGATCCCCAGTACTACATATTGTCTTTGTTGTATTTTAAGAAAAAATGTGAGGCTATAATGACTTGGTAATAACTCTTATCTATACTGATCAACTTATATAATTATAATTATATATACTATTTATTTTACTTAATTCTCAAACCTCACACTTATTTAAAATCTATAGACTCATAGAGGGATCTGTAAAATTTCTAATGATATTTTGATAGATCATTGGGAGAGCTATGTTATCCCATTAATGTGATTTATCTGGGATTTTTATTTTATTTTCTATTGGGTTTTGAGCCCTAGGTTGATGTTCCAGAATATAATTTTAAAAACCCAACACAAACCACTGTGTCCATGATTGACTGCAAGATGAAATCATGTGAATATCCCCACATGAAAGAGGCTTATGACTATCAATGATAGTTTAGTCCATCAGTGGGTGACTATATACTGAATATCATGTCCTAAAAAATAAAAAATAACTAACAAAATAAATAAGAATCATAAAAACAAAAATAATCTAAAATATAGAATACATGGAAAATAATAATCAATAGTTTTCAAAGAGTTAATCCAAACCAGAATATAAAGTGCAGTAGGTAAATTAGTTAAAGAAAAAAATGCATAGTCATATTGAGATAATCTCAGTTGTCCACCATCTCTATGCTAGACTACTCATCCATCAACCACATTCCCCTTTCCCTGACACAAGTCTTTATACATAATGTCTTCATTCAGATCGAGATTCCCATACTAGGTGTGAGTAATGAAACCTAGTAAGAAACCATCAATGCATCCTTTATAAGTGTAAAAAAGTATAAAAAGTTTATTCCATGATAAAAACACATTCATAAAAAGGTATATCAGATATATAATCATGTATTGAGGGTTGATGTTTTAAGAAATCTACCATAGTCACCCAACTATACCAGTTTCATCTCTATATCTGTAGGAAAATAGGGGGATGCATGAATAAACAAAAACTATTTAAAGGGCTATAGAATCTATTGTTTCAAACACCAATAAAGTCATGACTGTATGGGACTCAACATTAACTAGCCTCAAAAGTGTCAAGTATATAACAAATAATCTAGGAACTGAGATCTATTTGAAAAACAATAATGTATTTATCAACATCACACTTGGAATCCAGGAATTGAGTGCTTCCAAAAGAAAACATTTCATGGAATCGTTGCACCTCCAACCCAAGCTCATGTCCATCACCACAATCATCATAAGTCATGAAAACTCTCCCTCTAATGTAGAGAATGCTCACAATGGACCACTTATTTTGAGAACCAAGAAAAATACTTTCAAAGGTTTGGTAACATTAATAATAAGGTTGTGGAGATAGTGAAATCGTATCATCGTGAGAACAAGTAGAAACATACATAGATGAAATTAAAAGTAACCATGGAAAGATATGATACAAAAAAAATCATTCCATTTAACATCTCATTGTTTCTCATGAGCTATATACACACACCAACATTAATTCACAATCAAGAATGGTTATATAATTTATGAAAAAAACAATATCAATGTAATAGGTATAATTGAGTTCCAAAATAGTAATGAAATTTCTACCAAAAGTCCATAAATGTCCACGTCAAGGTTTGACATGGATTCATGAAGATAATACCTTCCATGTATTTCACCTTAGGGGAGGGAATATTGATATTATGTTGAACCTATAAATATAATGAAAATGTATAGATTGATCGAAGTAGGCTTCAATGATCTCATGAAAAGGAAATATGAGGTTTCTCATATTTAAGAGGATAAACCAATACTAAAGTATAAGGGGTAGATAATTTTATATTAGATAACATACCTATAGGATTTAAATAGTGAATAACCCACAAAATTTATTCTTCCAAACCACATATAATCAAAGTATCTATTACCTTTAATTCAATCAAGTGATTCAAATATTATCTCTCAAATAAACTTGTTTTAATTACCATAAAAATATTCACTCAAATTTCATGAAGAACTGAGCTTCAAAATTCCATTAGATATATATATATCTATATCACCAAAAGTCACTACATAAAAAATGTTTGAGATTTACACATCATTAATGAAATTAGTTTTTATCACAATCAGTTACGTTTCAATGGATACTGGTTCTCAATCAGATATGTGAACCATTCAACTGCGTGAATAATTTGTCTACATCAATTAGTTGACTTAGTAAAAAAGTAAAATTGTAAAAATATTTAAATATTTAGAATGTAAAAAATGAGTTTGAGTATCATTTAATTATTGATAAGATTAACCCCCCCCCCACCTCTAACGACTTCTCATCCTTAATAGGTTTCTATAGTGTTATTTCTCAAACAAGTGAGGCCACTATTCTTGAACATGAGACACTTTCTCCAATGTATCCTTCAATATCTGTCCTTTCTCCACATGATCTATATAAGTAGTATTCTCCTACCTCAAAATACTTTATCTCTCCTGTCTACAATTTTTATTAGACAGTCATTATATAATTCTTTAGGATATATTTCAATATCCTCATAGTTGATGAAATGTGGAAGATCAAGTATGTAGTTTAGGAGAAAGGAAACATGAATCAAATCATGCAATCAACATTAAAAAAAGGATGATCCAGAGAGTATGCCACAATACCATCAAGATTAGTGATCTTAAAGGGGTCAATAAACCATGATTAATACTTCCCCTACTTCTAAAAATAAAAATTACCTAACCAAGGTGAGCCCCACAATAAAAAATGATCACCAATAGAGAAACCCAAATTCCACCGCCTATGGTTTGAATAAAATATGTAATTATTTTCACTGGTTATCAACCTCTTCTAGATCAGTTGAACTCTTTTATAGATCTCCTAATATAATCTAGACCCCAATACCACTACCTCATTCCAATATAGTGATGAAAAACATGGGCTCTAATAAATTACTTTGTAAGGGTCCATCTGAATTGAAGCAGGGAATCTTTTTATGTATGTGTACTCAACCAAGGAATGGTTATTATCCGAAACATCCACTAAATTCTAGGATTAAATCTTGAATAATATCCTCCAGTATACAAAACATCATCTCTGGATGATAATATATATGAGTATATTATGCTACGATGAATCTCCTTTTTTCCCTATGGTTACTTCAAGCTATAATAACACTATGACCTAAAACACGATTCTCTATACGATTCATTACTATAGGGAAATACATGTATTAATATGATCTCAAGAATATTGATCTTCCTCAGCTCATCCATAAAGAGAGTCTCTCTATTCAATAAGTAGCGAGGAACCATCGTTATCTAATCTAAAATAACCCAGACAACATCATGGATCCTTGGGGTTCTGGATCACCCCAACACAAAGTCCATATTAGCATTCAACCATTTTCACATGGTCACTGAATTTGGATGGTGCAATCTATTAGTACACTAGGCTCAACCATTACACAATGGTAGGTAATCCATGAGGAAAAAAATCCAGATATGTCCCTATTCATCCCTTTCTGCAAGATATGTAACCTAAAGTAATGGAAGATATTTATCATAACAGGATATTCTAAAAAATTAGAGGAATATAAGTAACTCATCATGTCCTTTGAAATAGTGACTCATACTAATAATATCCCATTCATGAGGATCATATAACCATCATCCAATGATCACCCAGGTAGTGGGTCACCTCTATCGAGTTATTCCCACACAACATCCAACCGTGGGTCAATATCCTATCCAGCGGTTACGTTGTTTATTAATGAAGGTGTTACAAATAAGGGATACGTATATTTTTATCATTGGACCTTAGAATAATCCATCCTCTAATTGTCCATAAAGAATATTATGCAACACTAATCATCAAATGTTTTCATTCCATTATCATTTGGAATTTTATGGTTGAGAGCATCTTCTATGAAGTTACATTTAGCAAGTGTATAGGCTATGTCAAATTGATACATTTATAGGAACTCAAACCATTTTTTTACCTCACATTTAAATCACACTATGTGAAGATATATTTGAGTTACTTATAGCTAGTGTAGAAAAAAACTTCTCACCGAAGTGATAATATCCCCCATACTTCAGAGCATGTAACATGGATCCTAGTTAGAAGACAAAATTTTGGTAGTTCCATTCATGGGGCCAGAACAAATCGGAACCATAATCCACTAATTTTTTCCCTCAACATCAGTACTACTTTCAGACTATTAAAAGTTTCATTTTTTAAATAGTTTTCTGAATCCAAGATGTGGGATGCATCAACAATGGAGATGTAGTCTTAATCCTCTTCATCTAATAAAATACATCTTTACAGTTGTCTTTCCATTGGAAATTCAACTACTTATTTTTCAAATCCATCATAGGTGATGATAATTTTTAGAAATAAAAAAAGTTCAGTAATATACACTTAATCCGAACACGATGCTAATATCAAACCCATTCATGGGATGTTTCTAGGGAATCACTACCTCCACATTTTTTTAGTCTATATACATACCTATAACAGATATGACATGCCCTAATATTTTTACCCTGTGAATCCATTATTCAATCATCGACAACGTAGTGTAAAGGTAACATGATCTTATTGAAGACAATTCAAGATGTGGGGTATGATTCAAAGATATTAGGGAGTAGATGATGAATTATTCACTAATCAATAGTATGAACGAGTCAAGGTGGTGGTGGAAGATCTTACTCATTAGAACCGTGAATACTATAAGTTAATTTTTTAGATCAAACATCACCACCAAGAAATCTAAAGCACATACATACTTGAAAACTACATATTTGGGATGTCATCCTCTCTATACCACAACATTGGTTAGTCCGACCAAATATCAATTTTGGATAACCATTAGGTTCCCCATAACTGATTGAGAAGATCATAAATCCTAGGAAGGGGATATATGATCATCACCATAAAAATGATCACATTTAGATAATGAAAACAATGTCAAATTACACAATCATTATTCTTGAAAAAAAAGGTTCCCCACATTGAAATTATCTACATGATAAATAACTTCATATCAATGTTATCAAACATCACCTTGAGCTCCTTCAGCTTTGCTGGCTCTATATGATATGATGGTATTGAAATTTTTATAGAATACAAAATTTTATATGAATAAATGTAAACATCTATATTAGGATAAATTCTGGTGAATCCATCTATATGGAAATCTTGATAGAGATACATGTTTTGAGGAATAGTCAAGAGGGATAACACTAATCAGATTGACATATCCAAGCCTTCATATACAACATGATTTTCCCAAGCTTCGTCATTCCTGAACTATCTCTACCTACTCCCATTTGAAACTCTCATGTCATCATGAAATTCTCTATCTTTAGTTAATTAAATGACACATATATCCAAAAAAAATAAATTTCATCTCAAAATTTAGTCATCTAGTATATGTTTAGAATCAAATCAAAGGTTTTCATCTCAAGTTTCAGTAATTTTTTTGACAACCCTGCTATTTATTACAAATTAAACATGATTTATTACATAAAACTTCACTTGATACAACAACGAAGATTGAGAGGTTCAGTGTCTTTGGGGCTTAGGATCATTACATAAAAACTTAAACATGAAATACAAAATCTTTATTGAAAACATCCTTTACATGACCACTACATTCCGTCGTACTTAGCATTGCATGGGATAACCGGAGGACATGCATAAGAAAAGGGTGAGCTATAAAGCCCAGTAAGGGAGTACACATGGAATATCATGAGGAGTACAATACATGTTAGGCAATAGGCATATCAATAAAGCATAAGATAAACATGAACATAAAGGCACGATAAAGCATGATAATCATAACATGGAAATGTGGAAACAATACTTAACATGGAATTCGCATGAGCCAAGGTTCATTGCACATGGAGCATGTGTAAATCCTCATTGCACATAAAGCACGAGTAAAACCTCATTGCACATGAATTATCATGATTCAACACTCATTGCACCTGACATATCGTGATACTATACTTTACCCAATGCATTGGATCACTATAAGGGCGCACCCTTCTTAAACATTTCATTTCATGCATAAGTGTGCCACATGGATCATAAAACATGGATTCATAAAACATAATCATTTATTCCACGATAAAGGAATGTGTAATTCATACATGAAACTTTATAATCAATAAGTAAGTGT
The DNA here is from genome assembly GCA_963277665.1 of Viscum album. Classification (NCBI taxonomy): domain Eukaryota; kingdom Viridiplantae; phylum Streptophyta; class Magnoliopsida; order Santalales; family Viscaceae; genus Viscum; species Viscum album. Next base: position 1,586,482,912 of record OY728129.1, read on the forward strand.
TCATAAAGGTGAATACCCTTGATGGATAAATAGGCATGGTATTCACTACACAATGGCATTGGATTAGAAAATCGGCGTGATTTTGGCAGCGTAACGGCGTGACATAAGAATTCATAAAAACGGTTGATGAGAGAGAAAGAGGTTACTCATCATATTTAAATGTAATGGATAGTAATGAGGTAATATAGATACATTTCCCAACAATTGTAATGGAATTTATTTCATGATACAAAAGTATTTCTTGAATGTAAATGAGGAGAGATAAGTTCCTTACCAAATTTTGGCATAGTAACGGATGTACATGGGAGGAATTTAATGAGAGACAAAGGGTCTCCCACCATTAAAACATAAATAGGGCAGTATGAGGGAGGTGCGAAACCATACCCTATCATTCATAATTGAAATTAAAAGGGAAAAACAACTTAAATAAAATTGGACAAAAATGAGAAAGTAAGAAAAATCCATTACATGGAAGTGTACTTACAAAGGATTGAGAGAAGCTTGAGAGAGGCTTCTTGGGAGCATGGGGTACAATGGATATTTCTAGAGAGATTAGGTTAGAGGTTGGATGAACTCTAAAGGCTTTGAGTGAGGAGGAAGTGGGAGCTTGGGTGGGTTTATATTGGAAAGGTGAGGATATTCATTATTATTTAGGATTGGGACCCCTTATATTAAATTAATCCAAACCACAAACCATCCCATGGGTTTTCCCCATGGTTTTTGGTAAATGGAAGAGGAAAAAAATATTTTATAAGGCCAAAGTCCAATCTTCGTAAAATAATAGGGTTGCTTATGTGGAGGTGATTCATACTCCCATGGAAATTAATTTAAAAAGACAAGGCGTTTAATAAGTCTTGAGGGGTACATTAATGCTTTGAAAAGTAATCCAAACAACCCCCAAATCACATTATTTTTATGGTAAAACATATATTGGCCTAACATAAAGTTTATAGTATTTTATTACATCACTATTGGGTCATTATGATGTCATAAAACCCATTATATATTTGAACAGTATTTAATTTTTACTCAAAAATTTGACTGTCTCACAAAATTATGAAAAATTCACCATTGTATAATTTCGATGTCCTAATTCATAAAAAACATTTATTTTATCTAAATAATTTTATAAATATGTTAATTTTTACTTTTAAAATAAATTCCAATATTTATCGAAAATTCAAGGGTTTTGATAAAAATGGCTTTCAAACTATAATAAAAATTATAATTGCATTCATAAAATTATAAGATCATTTATATTTAATAAAAAATAATTTAATAATAATATTTTATTATAATATAATTTTAATTCAAAAATCCCTTAATTTAATAAAATATAATTCTTAACTAAATAATAATTAAAAACATTATTTGTACTTTAAAAAATATTTACAATTTATCAATAATGACACGAAAGTATATTCATTATTATATACAAAAAAAATAATGTGCATGAACATATAACTATTTATTTGTTACATAACCCCTTAAAATAGCCACATAATACCTAAGGTTAAGGTGTGCAATGGTGACAGACTCTTGGGGTGGCTCGGATAACATTGCTCGAGTGTTAATCTCTATCAACTTCTACTTTTCCCGTAGACTATCCCATTCAAGCCTGACATGATGAAGCTCAGCTTGGGTTTGGTCAACAGTGAAGCCCAAGGACACCACCACTTTTCTGAGCTAAGACAAATGGGCTTCGTATGGAGAAATTCTACTAGATGAGGCCATCAATTCTTTGTCTGAGTAAAATAGGATTTGTTAAAACCCTATATTTATACTAATCATGTGATAACTGTTCAATGTCTATATTAGCAATGGTCAAAATTCATAACATAAAACCAAAGAAGTTGAAATTTTATATAAACATAAAGAGACATTTAATTAGATCAAAAGTTATTTCCATTAATGAAACGTTGGGTCGTTACAATATTTCCCCCTTAAGAAATTTCTCCCTCGAAATTTTCTTTTTCTCACACTAAAACAGATGTGGGTAACTTAGCTTTATCATTTCCTCCAATTTCAAAGTCATTTCTTCAAACATGTGGTTTCTCCAAAACACCTTGATGAGGGGAATTGTCTTATTTTGTAGAAATTTTTCTCTACGATCTATGATCTTCACTGGTTTCTCCTCATAAAAAAGATCATCTTCCAATTCTACCACCTCATAAGAGAGTACATGTGATGTGTCCGGTATGTACATCCTAAAAAGGTATACATGAAAGACATCATGTACTTTGGCCATGGTATGTAGAAGTTCTAGTCGATAGGCCACATCCCTGACACGATCAAGAATCTCGAAGGGGCCGATGTACATTGGACATAACTTCCCTTTGTTCCCAAACCTCATGACCTTCTTCCACAGAGATATGCATAGAAACACCATGTCTCTAAATTTAAACTCAAGGTCCCGTCGATGGTTATCTGAATAACTCTTTTGTCGACTCTGGATACCTTGATATGCTACTGAATGGTTTTCACCTTCTCCACCATTTCCTTGACCATTTCTGGTCCAAGCAGCTTACGTTCACCGACCTCATCCCAACATGCTGGTGTTCTACACCTTTTCCCATACAGGGCTTCATATGGTGCCATTTGGATGCTCGAGTGGAAACTGTTATTATAAGAGAACTCAACCAGAGTATGATGTTGATCCCATAGTCCTTTAAAGTCCATTGAGAATGCTCTGAACATATGCTCAGGTGTTTGGATAGTCCGATCGGATTGGCCATCGGTTTGAGGATGATAGGCCGTACTGACGTTTCGTTCAGTATTCAGAGCATGTTTAAGACGCTTCCAAAAAATAGAGGTGAATCTTGGATCTCGGTCAGACATAATAGATAGTGGTACTCCATGCAACCTCACCACTTCCCTGATATATATTTGTGCCATTTGATCCAATGAGAAATCCTCCTGAATAGAAATAAAGTGTGCAGTATTTGTAAGACAATCCCCAACAACCCAGATTGCATTGTTGCCTTTGGATGTCCTCGGAAGTCCGGTGAAAAATTCCATTGTTATGTTCTCCCATTTCCATTCTGGTATGGGAAATGGTTTCATCATCCCCTTATACTTCTGCCTCTCTTCCGTCACTTGCTGGCACACCAGGCACTTTGATGTATATTCAACGATCTCCTTTTTCATATTATCCCACCAAAAGTTTTCTCGGAGCTCTCGAAACATCTTTGTGCTCCTTGGGTGAATAGAGAAATTTGAACTATGTTCATCATCCAAAAGATCTTTTTCAGCTCCGTACTTGATGGAACACATAGTCTTTTCTCAAACCTCACAATTCCTTTTTCATTAACATTAAACTCCGAGGATTTCCTTTTTTTGATAGCTTTCACTTTTTCTTGAATTCCCACATCATCCTTTTGAGCATCCTTTAACCATTCCAAAAGAGATGGTTGACCAATCATTTGTGAAAGGATTGATTATGTTCCCTTCTCTATGATTCCCATGTGCATATTCATCAAGTCTAAGAAGATTGGATCCTTCTCAATTCTCATCATTGATAGAATCGCTGGATCCTTTATACTTAGGGCATCTGCCACCTTGTTCACTTTCCAAGGGTGGTAATGGATTGAATAGTCCGAATCTTTGATGAGCTCTATCCATCTTCTCTGGTGCATATTAAGCTCTTTCTGTGTGAATATATATTTAATACTCTTGTGGTCAGTATATATCTCGCATTTCTCTCCATAGATATAATGCCGCTAGATTTTCAAGGCAAAGATCACTGCCGCCAACTCCAGATCATGCGTTGGATAGTTTCACTCATGGATTATCAATTTCCTTGAGGCATAGGATATCACTTTATCATTCTGCATCAGCACACAACCTAATCCCTTCTTCCAAGCATCGTTGAATACCACAAAAATTTACCCACTTGTGGGTAAAGTGAGCACGGGCGCAGTCATAAGCCTCCTTTTCAACTCCTTGAAGCTTTCTTTGCATTCATCACTCCAGGAAAACTTTCTCCCTTTCGAGTTAACATGGTATGATGGTTGGAAAATCATGAGAAATTTTTCACAAATCGTCGATAATATCCAGCTAACCCCAAGAAGCTACGGATATCTGTTACCAATGTTGGCCTCGTCCATCCCTCTATTTCATCTTTTTTGGAGGGATCCATAGATATCCCTTTGCCTGTGATGATATGGCCCAAGAATGAGACTTCCATTAACCAGAACTCACACTTGCTATACATTTCATAGAGCTTCTCCTTGCGCAAAGTTTCCAGTACAGTTCTTAAAGTCTCCTCGTGACCCCCTTGGTTTTGGAGTATATTAGAATATCATCTATAAAGACTACCAAAAATTTGTCTAGGTAATCTCTAAAGACTCTATTCATTAATACCATGAAGATTGATGGAGAATTATTGCGTCCAGAAGGCATTACTATGAATTCATAGTGCCCGTATCTTGTGCGAAAAGTATTCTTGGGGATATCTTTCTTCTTGACCCTTACCTGATAATATCCTTACTGCAATTCCACCATGGAGAAGCATTGTGCTCCTCACAGCTGATCGAAAAAGTCTTCAATTCATGGGAGAGGATACTTGTTCTATATCATGATTTTGTTAAGTTCACGATAATCGATGCAAAGCCGCATTGACCCATTGTTCTTCTTGACGAAGTGGACTGGTGCACCCCATGGTGAAGCAGTTGGGCGTATAAACCATTTATCCAAATTCTCCTGTAGTTGTTTCTTCAGCTCTTCAAGACCTACAAAAACTATTCTATATGTATTATTGGATATTGGTAAAGCCTCGGGTATAAGTTCAATTGATAATTCAACATCTCTTATATGAGGAAGACCAGGCAGTTCCTCGGGAAACACTTCAGTGAATTCCCTCACAATAGGCATTTCTTCAAGGATGGTTTATTCCTCGGACTCAATCATCTGAGCCAGATACGCATGCTCATAAGTCAGTAATATCCATGCCTGAGATGATGGAGCTAAAAGAGATTCATCTTCCTCCTTACACTTGTAATGAATCGGGGGTCGATTCTCCATATAGAGTGTAATTTCCCTCTCCCAACAATTTATGTTGGCTTTATATAAGGAAAGGCAATCCATGCCAATAATTGCATCAAATTCCACTAGAGGGAGTATGATGAGGTTCTCTGAGAAATTCAATCCACATATTATAAAGTGGTGGACTTATATTCATGGGATGCAATGATTGCCCCATTTTTTGTACTCACTGACATCTTCACTTCAATGATTTGTGGTGGTGCAGGGATTATTCTACTAAACTTTAGAGATATAAAAGAATGCGTAGAACCTGAATCAAAAAATACGATTTCTATTCATGAATTAATAACTAGAATACCTGTCACCACTTCGTTGTCGGGGTTCACTTCTGCAGAAGTGATGGAAAACGCACTTCTTTGCTGCCTTTGAGGTTGTTGGTTGCCTCCGAATACCCATGGATTAGGGCCCTGAATTGCAAAATGACCCGGTTCTTTGCATTTGTATCATGGAACAATCCGTTGAGGTTCGAACAGAGCATTCCTCCCCTCTATCGCAGCCGTGGGTCTTTCTTGCTGACAGTTAATAGCTAGGTGCCCTTCTCTTCCACACCTGAAGCATTTCCTCGTCCCCTTAAGACAATTTCCGGGGTGCTTCTTTATGCACTTTTGGAAAGTGGGGTGATGGATCTTCTTAGCACCGTTGGATTTATCCATCGGACCACCAGCATTGAATTCCACCATACGCTTCTTATCCCCATGATACCCCTGTGATTCTCCGATCTCCATTTCGACCTTGAGGGAACATCGGACAATTTCCCCATAGCTGTCAATGCCACGGATTGCTAATGCTTTCCGTAGGCTAGGCTTCAACCGACCAAAGAAGCGGTCAACATTGCATTATGGGGTAACGACAAAGCCGGAAGCATATCGTGCAATCCTTGTGAATTTTTCCTCGTACGATCCAACAGATTATTCATCTTTTTTCTTGAGGGAAAGGAAGTCCCTTTCCATCTTAAGTTGGAGGGTGCACGGAAAATATTTAGCAAAAAACATCTTCTATAAATCCTTCCATTCGAACGCCTCAATCTCCACCTCAGGATTTGTATTTTTGATCAATCTCCACCATTGATCAGCTACACCCTCCATACGATAAGATGCCATGAAAACCTTCTCTTGTTCAGAACATTGAAGGATAGAGAAGATCTTTTCAATGGAGTTGATCCATTGTTCAAAGATCACGGGATTGGATGATCCAGTAAAAGAAGGAGGCCTTTGTCTCATGTAGATCTCGATAGCGACACGTTCTTTCTAAGGGGGGTTGAACGTTCCTCTTGACTCGTGTTTCTATTCAAAAATTGAGTTAGCTGAGAGAGAAGCGTGACAATGTTTTCGATTCCCGCTCCCATTGGATTGGGCATCTCATTAGTACAGTCATCACACTGATCTTCACATCGGTTGTTAGCCCGAGTCCTCTTATTGCTAGCCATTGGCTGGAATAAAAGGAATGTTAGGGGGTAACACATAAAGAGTAATCCAAATACAAAAGTAGCTGACTTATAAATAAACTTTTATTTCTTTAACTCATGAGTCTATAGGATTCAATCTAGGCTTTCCATGATCTAATTTCTAACATATATTCTTAGGGGCGTTTTTTTAATTCCCTTTATAAGGGTTCATACTAAGATTGTGAATTTATGAAAACATATCCCCCGGGAGTGTCGTAACCAAGAGTGTAGCAAGGCCCGTTGTCGTGAACCAGTTCCCATTCGAGTCTAGCTCAAAGTAGTGTTTTCGGGTTTTACCCCTAGGATACATCTGTGCCAGAGCTGCCTTCTACCTGCTCGTATCTTGATAGGGATGTATTTTTTTGATAAACCACTTACTCAGTAATTACCAAAACTTAGGGATGCTTTTAATATACTTAGTCTCGTCTCTAGGGCTTTATTAGGGGTTTCTAATCCTAATCCCAAAAATACCTAAACCAATCCTCTGATACCAACTATGACAACCGTGCTTTTTTATTACTACTTAAACATGATTTATTACATAAAACATTACTTGATACAACAATGAAGATCGAGAGGTTTAGTGTCTTTGGTGATTAGGATTATTAAATAAAAACTTAAAAAAATGAAATAAAACATCTTTATTGAAAACTTCCTTTAGATGACCACTACATTCCCTCATACTTAGCATTGCATGGGATAACCTGAGGACATGCATAAGAAAAGGGTTAGCTATAAAGCCTAGTAAGGGAGTACACATGGAATATCATGAGGAGTACAATACATGTTAGGAAATAGGCATATCAATAGAGCATAAGATAAACATTAACATAAAGGCACAATAAAGCATGATAATCAGAACATGGAAATGTGGCAACAACACTTAACATGGAATTAGCATGAGCCAAGGCTCATTGCATATGGAGCATGAGTAAATACTCATTGCACATAAAGAAGGAGTAAACCCTCTTTGAACTTGAATTAGAATGAGTCAACACTCATTGCACATGACGTATCATGATACTATTCTTTACCCAATGCATTGGAGCGCTATAAGGGCGCACCCTTCTTAAACATTTCATTTCAGGCATAAGTGTGCCACATGGATCATAAAACATGGATTCATAAAACAGAATCATTTATTCCACAATAAAGGAATATGGAATTCATACATGAAACTTTATAATCAGTAAGTAAGTGTGCATAAAGGTGAATACCCTTGATGGAGAAATTGGGATGGTATTCACTACACAATGGCATTGGCTTAGAAAATCGGTGTGATTTCGGCAGCATAACGGCGTGACATAAGAATTCATAAAAACGGTTGATGAGAGAGAATGGGGTTCCTCATCAAATTTAAATTTAAGGGACTGTAAGGAGGTCATATAGATACATTTCCCAACAATTGTAATGGAATTTAGATTCATGATACAAATGTATTGCTTGAATTTAAATGAGGAGAGATATGTTCCTTTCAGAATATCGGCATAGTAACAGGTGTACATGGGAGGCATTAAATGAGAGATAAAGGGTCTCCCACCATTCAAAAATAAAGAGGGAAGTATGAGGGAGGTGAGAAACCATGCCCCAACATTCAAAATAGAAACTAAAAGGGAAAAACAACTTACAGAAAATTGGACAAAAATGAGAAAGGAAGAAAAAACCCTTACATGGAAGTGTGCTTCCAAAGGCTTGAGAGAGGCTTCTTGGGAGCTTGGGGCACCTTGGGAGGATTATAGAGAGAGTAGGGCAGAGTATGGACGAACTCAAAAGGCTTTGAGTGAGGAGGAAGTGGGAGATTGGGTGGGTTTATATAGGAATGGTGAGGGAATTATTTATTATTTAGGTTTGGGACACCTTATATTAAATTAATCCAAACCACAAACCATCCCATGATTTTTCCCATGGTTTTTCGAAAAGGGAAGAGGAAACAAATATTTTATAAGTCCAAAGTCCGAACTTCTTAAAATAATAGGGTTTCTTATGTGGAGGTGAGTCATACTCCCATGGAAATTAATTTAAAAAGACAAGGTGTTTAATAAGTCTTGAGGGGTTCATTATTTCTTTTAAAAGTGAGCAAAAAAACCCCAAATAACATTATTTTAATGGTAAAACATATATTGGCCGAACATAGAGATTATATTATTTTATTACATCACTATTGGGTCATTATGATGTCATAAAACACATTATATATTTAAACGGTATTTAATTTTTACTCTAAAATTTGACTGTCTCATAAAATTAGGAAAAAGTCACCGTTGGATAATTTCAATGTCCTGATTCAAAAAATAACATTTATTTTATCTAAATAATTTTCTAAATATGTTAATTTTCCCTTTTAAAATAAAAACCAATTTTTATGAAAAATTCACGGGTTTTGACAAAAATGGCTTTCAAACCTTAATAAAAATTACAATTGCATTCATAAAATTCTAAGATCATTTCTATTTAATAAAAATTAATTTAATAATAATATTTTATTAAAATATTATTTAATTCAAAAATCCCTTAATTTAATAAAATAGAATTCTTAATTAAATAAAAACTAAAATGATTATTTGTACTTTAAAAACTATTTACAATTTATCAATAATGACAAGAATGTATATTCATTATTATATACAAAAAAAATAATGTACATGAATATAGTACTATTTATTTTTTACATAACCCCTTAAAACAGCCGCATAAGACCTATGGGTAAGGTGTGCGATGGTGACAGACTCTTGGGGTGGCTCGAATAACGTTGCTCGAGTGGTAATCTATATCAACTTCCACTTTTCCTGTAGACGGTCCCGTTCGAGCTTGACATGATGAAGCTCATCTTGGGCTTGGTCAAGAGCGAAGCCCAAGGACGCCACCTCTTTTTCGAGCTCCGAAAAATGTGCTTCGTATGGAGCAATTCTACTGGATGAGGCCATCGCTTCTTTTATCTGAGTAAATTTGGATTTGTTAAATCCCTATATTTATACTAATCCTGTGATCACTTTCAATGGATATATTAGCAACAGTCAAAATTCATAACATAAAACCAAAGAAGTTGAAATTTTATATAAACATAAAGAGACATTTAATTATATCAAGAGGTATTTTCATTAATGAATCTTTGGGTCATTTTAAATTCTAATATATATATCTAACTAAAAAACTAATTTGTACCTTTAGAAACCACTTAATATGGTCTACTATCATGACCAATGATGTATCAAGGGAAAACAATCAGAGGATAACATCATTTCTAAGTACTTTTCAACAATTAGTAGTTCAAATATGATGGAAAGGGATTAATAAGTATCTAACAAGGTAGTAGTTAAAAAAATGAAGATCAAAAGAATACCTCGAATAGTAGATTATCCATTTTACACCATCTAATAAAATCTAATCTACTACATATACATAAACTACCTCATCTCATAAACATTTTAATAGAGATGCATTAACATTATATGTTTTCATCTATATATATTGCTAAGGAGCCTGGTCGGATCTCTATCCTACACCCATGTCAGTCCTGAACCTTGAATCCCTAATTAAAAACTAACGAACATTTCTAGAAATGATCCATTTCAATTACTAGATATAGGGTGTTGGGAATACCCTTATGTATTGAGAAAATCTTCCATAGTTTAAAAACTATTGATCACCTCAAAGGAGGGATAAAGAATCTATACTCCGCACTTCCTTATTATTTCTTCTCTACTGTATATTCTAGACTATTCTCTTCTTCACACTAAATAGGTACTCACTACATCATTATTAGGTCCACCTGAATGGGAAATGAATGGTATAAAAAGCTCAACCACTCAATTTTTCTTTAAAATAATCTTGATATTTAAGGATTTCGATAAAACCTCTATGTATGATTCAATGTTGAAGAACTATACTTATTTTTTGATGTTTGGAAAATGTCCAATCTCAAAATTCATTATCTTCTAAGCCTCATTTCCAACTAGAAGTGGTGACAATTGAATAATATTAGTACAAAAATGGATTTCATAGACACTGTCATTGAACCTACCATTTCTCTATGAAATCATGTGCTCAATAATGATTCAATGTCCTAGAAAATAACTCTCCAATAAATAATTACTTGATCATATCCCAATTGAATCCCTCATGCGGATTAGTATATCCCATGACTATATACTAACACCTTATGGGAATGTATAGGATGGATGTTTCTGGATTCACCATCCTATCATTCAGTATATTGACAAGGTAAATATACCCTCACTGATTCCCATCCAATTCTAAGTATCAGCTATATTCTAGTGCCCTAATCTGCTTGTGGGTGGTGGACCAAAATATCTCTACCATAGATGGACAAATATCATAGTAGAAGGAATCCTATATAGATTAGTCCAACAAAATGCACCACTATGTAAAATACATGGGCGTACTCCACATCCCCTTCCTAAAGAATAGTTGCGTCGAATGGGAGTTTCTATATCATGATATCCCATGTTAAATGATTGCCCCATATGAATATTATGATGTGACATCGTATATAACACAATGGAAATCATTAGATCATAAACCATTATTTCCTAAATATTTTATTGGATCACAAAAAGGTTTCCCTAGGAGTCTACCCATAACCCAAGGTATTACCCTCCTAGAACCAATCAAAGACTCATTCCTACATGTTATTCACAGTCAATTTATATATACTAAAATACAATAGCATTCTTAGTTAATATAATTAATTACTACACAAGAATATCATAACAACAATGAAAAATAGATATATCACACAATTGAGAATCTATCCCAAATAGATAACACAATTAATTCATTTGATTAATGAAATATTATGTAACAGAGTAAAATATATGTGTATATATATATGGTATGTGGACTAAAAAAAAATCCACTTCACATGAACAAGAAAATCATAAAAATAGTAACAACGATCCTATCCATTGTATATTAGATGTTCATTACACATGTACATGCCATGAAAAGGGAAATACCATGCATGAGTCCCACAAAACTATCTATTTTCAAACTTGTTTGAGGTTATTTTACGAAGAAAAGAATAAAAATATGATTTGATACAATTTTTTAACACACAACCAAAACCACTAGTTTTGATCCAGAGTGCTATATGACGTCATGCACACCTTTTCACATGCAAGAGGAATATGACTATCAATGACGGTCCAAGTCCATCAATGGTGACACTATACCCATAGTATCATGTGATAGAAAAAATAACTAAATAAATAACAATATAATAAATTAGAGTAACATGAAAATTATTAAATATGAAATACGTTTTAAACAATAGTAAATAGGATATTAAGTGGCATGCCAGACCCGATAATATAGTATATCATGTTAATAAATTAAATAAAATCTAAATATTTCTCAAGGTTTAGTTCAAGTGTGCCACCATATCCATGCTCCGCTTCTCTTAAATCATCCATGTGAACCTTTCAGTTACACGAGTCCCTATATATAATGATTCCATATGCATTGAGATTACCATTCAAGGTGTCAGTAAAACACATAATCAACACACCATCAATGCGCAGTTAATTTTTTTTCACAAGTTTAAAAATTCTATTGTGTGATAATAAAAAAAATTTAAATAGGAATATCAAACATACAATAATATACCAATTATTCATGGGATTACTATGCCACCATATACATGCGACCATTATATCTTCCTCTCCATGATTGATGAAAAATAAATAGGTAACAGATATAAGAAAATCCTAAAACATGGCTAGTAAATATACTTCATGAAAACCTCAAGGAACCAAGTTGGTTTGTGAATAAACATTCACTGGTCTCAAGAATGAAAAGATACTCACAAGTGATCTTGGCCTTGTGAGTTACTCATAAATAAACAAGGTATAAAGAAACCTAATAGATGGAATCTAGGAATCTAGTGCATGCACAAAACATCATTCCATGGAATTATTGCAACTCCACATAGTTCTATTGTTCATCATTGTAGCCATATCAAGTCGTATTAGCTCTTTCCTCTAAGGTAAAAACATTTCGTGATTTGCAACCTATTTTGAGAAAAACAATTATACATATAATAGCAAGGTAACGTACATTACATGGTAGAGCATACAAAGAAAGAATATCATTAGGAGAATATGTAGAATAATGTATACATGAGATCAATACCAATCCTAGGAAAACAAGATATAAGAAGTACTCATGGAATCAAATATCTCAATGGGTCTCATGGGCTATACACACCCACATGCAATCACAATTAGGCTTGGGGAGACACAAAATGTTAAAATAATAACTATATTAAGTAGACATATGTAAATGAGAGCCCAAAAGATAAATAAATTTATGCCTGAATGTTATCAACATCAAAATCAATGTTCAGCAAGGATTACTAGAAATAATCCCTTCAAATTGCTTCACCCATTTGTAGGGAAGAGGAATGTTATATTATACCAAAAAATCAGATAAAACCGTTTGGATTGAATGAATTCGGATTTACCAATCTAATGAAAATGATATCTGAGGCTTCTCATACATAATAAGATATCCCATTATGAATGAAGAAGGTTCAGATAATGTTAATAATGAAATCCCATTCAAATATTCACATCCTTGAAGAACTACAATGATTTATTTTTCAAAAGCACATAAAACCACAGAGAAATTATTAGCTATAATTTAGTCAAGTGATACAAAAATTATCTCTCATTTGAACACATTTGAATTTCCATTCAAATCATCAATTAAATTCAATGAATAATAGAAATTAAATAGTCAACATGATATATAAATATCTATATACTAAAATACAACTTCTCTAATAGCATTTGAGATTTCAATGTCTTTAATTAAATTGGCTACGTTTCACATTTTCATACATTGCAATCAGAAATATCGTTCTCAATCATTTATGTGAACCATTTGGTTATGTGAATAAACTATATAATCCATTAAAATACATGAAACAACTACATGACCCATTAGTATATGTGAATCTACTACATGATACATTCTACTCTGTGACACAACTACATGAATTAGCTCTGTGATCTATTCAACTATGTGAATATGCTATGTGATCCATTTGGCTACACAAAATTGATACATGACTAATCAACTACATAAAAATGGATATGTAGATCATTCGTTTATATAGGATCATTCAAATACCTTGATGAATTGGGTATTTGAATCAATTGACTTCAGAAAACAAATAGAGTTCTATGAATATTTATTTATTGAGAATTTACCAAAAGTATTTTTAAGAAAATAATAATATTTTTACTGTTACAATGATGATCCATTTATATATATGTTTCACATTCTGATGTGTCATGCGAGGATGATGTCTATCTTGATTTTCCTAATTCATTTCTACTTCGTACTACCTATGATATGTATCCTCGAAGTGGGAATTGAAGTGGTCCTAGTAATATAACTCTTGTTCAATGTATAGGGGTTCCACATTCAGTATATATGACATAGACTATCTTTAAAAGGTCCCAAAATGATTCTATTGTATATTTTTCATTTTTATATGTTACATTACACTGATAACTGGTGACTAAAACATATTTGATTCTCCATTTTTTCCAGAGCATGGATTCCAATGGTACAACAACCATTTTTATCCCTTGTGGAGGATTTTTTATCCAATAACATTGTTCTTACTAGAAGTGAAGAAATTTTATCCATTAAACATCTTCCTTAATTGTGTGAAAAGAGAAATTGGATAAACCACTTCCCATATAAAATGATGTAGTGAAAACTCCTCCTTTCACATTTCTAGATGTATATACGATAGTGAATGCGAATTTATAAAAAGAAATATGGGAACATTATTTATACACTGGTATGTTACAAGGATGATCCTGTATGATTTCAGTGCAATCACCATTGATACTATATCCACTAATCATTTGTTTGAATCAAAAAAAATATTTGTTATATTTAATTTTTACTTAAACATAAATTTAAAAAATATATTTTATAATAATATATTTAAAATTCAATTAACTATATACTATGACTTATTAATAAACTAATATATATATATATATATATATATATTGAGGTAGGTTTTTACATATACCCCAAAAAATTTTACATTTAACAATTACTTTTTGAAATCTATAATTATACGAAACTATATTCATAAATTAAAAAAATTATTATTTTGGATTGCTGTATGGATTTTTTACAATTATTAGTTAATTAAAAATATAATTTACAGTTATTCCTTGTAATTCAGGATTATAATTAAAAACATATTTAATTATTAAATTTATCATTATTTATTTTTTTACTATAATTTCTAATGATATTATGAATCATTAAACATATTTCTTATTTTTATTATTGCATAATATTTATTTCATTAGTAATTATTATTGTGAATTTTTTAAATACATTACATTAATTAAGATTAATCACTATTAATTTATTATAATTTTATCAATTTGAAGATAAAATATACACTATTAATTCTAAGGGTGTAGCCTAGTGGTTACATCACTAAGGGGTCTCATGAAGATCTTGAGTTTAATATCCTTGAGTACTTTATTAGCATTGGTGTAATTTTTTGGGAATTTATATCCCCCAACTAGATAATTATTAATTATTATGAATAGTTTATAATATTTGTTATATTATATTTTATTAAATGTATGATCTAAAGCCTATTTTTAGTATGAAATCAATGATCAATTTCTATATGTGTGGAGGGATACCCATTACAAAGCTCATATGCCTAAGGAAAAAGGGCCCATAAACATGTCTCGAAGGCCCAATGCAACATAAAGCCCACATCATATTGCATGTGTCACTAGACAAGCACCATTACTACATCACTACCTGATTTCATCATGCCTACATTACATCTTGCATGTTTCATTCCAGCAGCACGACCTATGATTTAAATCCATCATGTGGATTTCCATGATACCAACCCTGGACTTTTGGATGTAGGATTCTCGGGTGTACCACTCTGGCACCACCCCAACAACCTATTTTTTATTATTAATTTTTTTAAATTATAATATATATCTTTTAAATTTCACCAAATAAATTATTTTAATTCAACTCATGAAAACCTTTATCGATATTTTACTATCTGGTCCAATAAGGGTCTAAATACCCTAAGAGGGGGGAGGTGCATTAGGGTATGGATATTCATTTTAGAGTTATTCCTTCCCCACTAGATCTTTGCCTCTTCAATACAGGGGTAAATTCTTATGCTCTTTAATGTTAATTTTGATCATGTACTTTCCAAGATTATCTGATGATAATACACTTAAATTATGGAAATAATGAAAGAACAAAGAAAAATTATTTTTTTAGTTGGTTCAACCTCACTAGTCTATATCCTTGTACCATACAATAACAATGTACTGATTGTTCCAAATTCACTAGGTCTTTCTACCAATAATATTGTTTATGATTAATCAATTATATGCCTTGGATCATGTCCTTTACATGGTTTATGGTCTACTCACCTCATTCCCAATGGTCACTCCCTATGTTGCTTTCTATATCTCATATCTGGAAGAAAGGATCATTGTCTTACTTTTCCTTCATACACTACTCTTGGAAGGGATCCAATCACAGTTTATAGACATGTAAGTCCCTTTATTTTCATGAACAAATAAATCCTCAATTTTAGATATATGGTTTGTTTATGTTTCACTTTCATCCAATTGAGGAATAATACTTTACCCTCGGCGTACGGGGAAACTTCAACTTTTGTGCAACCTTTGGAAGAATTGCACACCACTCCAACTCTTTGAACCAAATTTTTTACTTTGTCACAAAAAAACAAGTTTCATTCCACTAATAAATTGCAGGAAACTAATATGTTCAACTCATTACTTGAGTGAAACTCAATTATTGTATACAAATCCCTGCTTTCACTCAACTACCTTCTTGTGAAAAACTCTTTACTCGCATAAAAAGTCCCTACTTGTGTGGAACTCACTACATTCATGATTATGACCACATATATTCTCTATGTATTGAGAATCCTAAAATTATGGGGCTAGACATCTATTTATAGTAATTTATATGACCCTTCAATAAACTTGTTCATTTTTTCCCCTGAGTGTGTAGGTCCATTCAAGCATGTCTCTTTCACGCAAACTCACCGTGAACAAAAATCTATAACTTTCATGAGCTTCTTTCCTTTTTCATATTTTGATTAACTAATCATGAAAAATTCATGGTGTAAAAATTTATAAACCACATAAACACTTTTTCATGATTCTTTGTGAACATAGTTTATCAAAAATATCATTGGAACTCCACTACTGAAAATAGAAACCTTCTTTGTCAACAAACACAATCAACCTAAAAATCCATCAATATTACCTTAAGGTATTTTTTCCAAACACTTCCACTATGTAACACATAACCCAGATCCAAAAGATATATTACAATATTAGAACAAGAAATAAGGGATCTTACAATGAAGGATCATATAGTTTTATTGTCTTTGTAGAGTTGATTAATATACAATTCTCACATTACGTATGAAAAAATAAAAATAAAATTAAAATTAATGTAATAAATATATTAAAAATTCTTGTATAGTACAAAAAACCCTTAAAAATCTCTTTATTTTATCATAGGTAAAAATAATAATTACATTTAAGATAAGATGCTCATTAAGGGAAAGTATACAACAGAAGACATCATTGATTTAATGAATAATAAGTAATATGTTAGAGATAAACAACAATAAAATGTGTCATATAAAGCTTTCAAAACCATTTTTTATTTATTTTACGGTAAACTAATTTTGATTTTGTGGGAACTAGATTCATTAAATCCTATGAAATAGAATAATAACCATAGGAAGAACGACACATAAAAAATATTTGGTCTCTAGTTTGTGGATGAATTTCGATATTTTCATTCCATCTTAGTGGAAAAAACACAAGGTTCAACAAATTAACGTATTTTAGGGGAAATAAGAATAGTGATAAATCTAGTTAGTAAAGGTCCATTGGGTCCTATTTATCAGCCTCCACCAGGTCCTATAATGAAACAAGTTGGAGGGGAGTTCATTCATAATTTTCTTTCTTGGGGTCATTACCCTTGAAACTGAATTACCTGTGTAATGTAAGAGGGTACTAGGTAAGATGAATACATTCAAAATGAGATTTTGGGATTATTGGGTTTGGTAAAATAGGAATAATACTAAGAGAATTATCATGAATTTATTCTTAGTTTTCTTTTCATCTCTAATCTTTTATTTTTTTTTCATAGAAGATACACGTCCTTAATCTAGATCATTAGTTTCAAGAAAAGTTGGATAGTTCACCTATTACATACCTTATATATTTTATGATATCCCTATAGTAACTTGGATCCTATTACTATCCTTGATGATATAGTCTTCCTTGGTTGGGTAGTTAGGAGTTATATTTCGTGTATTGGATTTAATCATAGTTTACACTAGGAAATCTCACGATTTAGAGAGTTCATTTTGGACTCTACCCAAACCCATTATTTGTTAATCATTATAAGCATGAAATATTGATATAGATGAAATTTTCAATATATTTTATTTTTACATAATTTATTTAGATTCCATTTGTTTTAAATTTTTGTAAAATGGCATCATTTTATTAAATTTCATGTATTTTGAGCTTAATTGTAAAAACGACCTTACTCTAGAATTTTAACATTTTTCAGAAGTTTTCTGTTTTGGGAATATCTTTTTCAATAATGATCCAATTGTCAAAATATTTTCTTAGGAACCCTTTTTTCAATAAATTAATATTATCTAACTAGGTAATATTCTAAATTGACAATATGGAGTCCCAAAAAAACATTCAAATTTGAAAATCATTTTTTAGAAAGAATTGAATATCCTTCAATAAATAAGGAATAACTCAGTGCACATGTGAGAAAATATGATTATTCCTCCTAGAAAGGATATATAAATTGAGTTACTACCTACATGATAAATTATATACTTATATGGGGTACTTATGATGGATTTTTTTCACCTTAAATTAGAGGAATTTGAAGAGTCACTTTAGATAGATGGAGATCAATTCGGTAATTAAATCATATAATTTTTTCCATGTGCCCACATATTTTGAGATTTTTATGAGAGAAGTAAAAATAAAATTAGAAAAATGTTAATGAGTACATGAAATACATAATAGTCTAAGAATAGGTCCCAATTGAAGACAAATCTTTGAGAGACACATTATAGATAACAACCTTGCCACCCCATTTTCCTTTATATTATAAACATCGCTTTCATTTTAATATGGGTTGGATTTAGGGAGTGGGACCTTATGGAGGAGATATTATGTAGAATCGGAGATTAAATTATTTTAATGAAAGAATAATGGTACAAAATCCATGTGGTGGTGGGTAGTGGAGATCTTAGGATTCTTCCCTTTTGAGTTTGGTACTTCATTATTTTCTTTTTATATTTTTTCTAATGTATTTTCTTGATTGAAAGAGTTTTATTTTTTTATTGAATTTATATTTTTCTATTTTAATGAATAATTCTGTTAATATTTTGAAATTAATGTTATTATTCACTTTTCTTAAATATCTTATCACAAGGTCTCCTCATTGAGTAGAATGAGTTTAATCTGTCTTGGTTTCTCAGAGGTCTTCGGGTAATTTGATCAATTTTATAAGTGGATCAACACCCATATTTGAGGCCTCAATATGGTTTCTAAAACATTTTGGTGTCCACATGGTGTAAGGTTATATGGAATTGGGAAATGTAATTTGATAATTCAATTAAACTTGGATAAATTGAGTTTTTGAGGATTGATGTTTGTCCACTACTTCATTCTTTCGTTTGTTTTCTTCAGACTAGTTTTCTTTGTATTTCTATTGTGTAATGTATATTTTTATTTTTAATCTATATTGGTGTCATTTAATGTCATATAACTCATTTCATACCCCTCCAATTTTAGTTTTAAATGTGACAAAAAAATAAAAACAATTAACAAAGTGAATGTTTGCCTACTTAGTCTGTAATCTCTTTCTAAGACAACCTTGTGGTCACCATTCTACCAAATTGTTTTGGGGATAAATTATTCAATATAGTTTGAAGAAAAAACTCCAACATGAATTTGGATTTTTTATCAAGGATGTTTAATAAGTTGTTTATTTTTTTTTTAAATTTTTTAATATTTTAACTAATAATTTAGAGTCCTAAAAAATTCCATAGTGATTACTTTTATTCGAGGAATTATTATGGAACATATGTGGAGTATATCCATGATTAATATATTATATTTTAATTCAAAATAAATACTCTCGAAATGTGTCAATGTAATTTGGTTATTGAATGAATTATTCATGTTTTAATCAAATAAGTGTGAATTCTTAAAAATGGATTCAAATAATTGAAAGAAGAGAAAGTACAAAAAGATGATAAAAATTGGAAAACCATGTCCCACAAACATTTTATGTTGATTAAACTTTTTTGGATGAGTTGAAACTTATTTGGGATAACCTTTATCAAATTTGATGGAAAAAATTTTCATTGATTCCATAATTGATGTATCTTTTGGAAATGAAAAATATTTGGAAGATAATTCGAATAATTTTTTTCAAAATGAAATATCATGTGAAGCCAATGTTTTTGTAATTGAAAATTCGAAAACATTGTATAAATTATTAGATTAAGAGGAAGTGAAGCTTCAGACATTCATTTTTGAATAGTATATAGCGGAACTAGTACTGATACACACTTTCAATACAACTACCATCAATTTCCAAAAATAACTAGAACCTGATATTCCACCTAGAGAAGTATTAAATTTTGATCAATAATTATATATTTATTTTTATAGTATATTTCGAACTACTTATCCATATGAATAGTTTTACCCATTGCTTCTATGTGGACAAATTTTTTGGATAAAGATTAAGCAAAGGATGAAATTGAAGAATGATTGGTGTTCCCATTTGAGTATATGATAACACATGAGGTTTGTGGTACCGATCATATATTGGAAGAATAAACAATTATCAAATATTATATTGAAGATAAAAAACTTCATGTAATTACATTTCATCAACCATTTGAAGTTTTTTGTGAGGATAATGTCTTGGGAAGCTTATTTTACATTTTTTTACTCTACAACTACATCCTCAAAACATCGAAGTCATGGAGAGGATCCTAATAATGTATATTTTTTGGAGGTTCTACATGTTTCGTGATCTGAAGAAGATTAGAGAGATTTCATTTGAGGGGTTAATGAGGAAGAAATTACATCCTACTTCAGATTAGGGTTGATCAGCTCTTACTGTATAACTAGGGGATCTAAATTCCTAGCTACCACATGGGGTTTCATACCATGAATCTTTTCCACATTTGGTTTTATTTTAATTTCCATTATTTCAAATTAATTTTTATTCATTGTTTTTTAAATATTTGATTATATGTTTCATCTTATAGGAGGCTTGTTGAAGGCTATTTCTAATCAATAAAACCCCAGTTGTGTCTTTCCTATCCACTTGTATTTTTCATGTATTATATTCTTTATTGTCATTTCATATATAAACTACCCACAATGAGGATCTTATAAAACAAAATTTTCAGTGGGATCATCCTTGTTAGATTATGATTTAGTATTTTGATTTTCAAATATCAATTTTTAGTTTTCCATTCAAATTTTTTGTGTTCTCTTTTCAATTTTAGTATGTATTGTTTCAAATTTTGTGTTAAAAATACATGTCAACTTCAATGTAATATCCTATGTGAATTGATTTTTTATGGAGAGATACATCTTGATTCATGGAACTGATCATAAATGAATGTCGAAATGTAATTTAGTAGGGATTAAAATTTTGTAAAATCATGAAGATACCATTGAATTTAAAATACCATGCCATGAATGTTGTCTGATATTGAAAATTACTTACTTGTGATAATTCTGAACCATTTTTTCATCATATTTATGATAAAACACTTCATGAGTCTACCAAATAATTCTTGGTTTGACAAGAACATTCAATTTTTCTATCAAAACAAGTGATATTTAAATAATCTCTATTGAAAATTATTGAGTAAATTTGATTTACCCACACAGTTGAAAAACGAAATGGCGGAGAGTGTCCTCGGGCGAAATCTCAAGCGCACAAACATCTTCTCGCCGATAATCCCTAATCGATACAATCATCATGTTGTGCGTTCCTCATCATTATAGATCTGAAAGACAATGGATTATTTCGACCCATAATGGGAGCGATCGTTTGAAGGGAGAGTTGGAAAATTAAAAAAAAACTATTCTAGAAGACATCATGATCCCCTTGTCGATTGAAAGAACAAGAGGGATTTCCTTCCCTAAAGATCTCAAAGGTATGGATCTGACCAAAAATTCCCTTATAAAACCACCATTTTGCACAAAATTGGATGGTGGTTGTTTCTTGGTTGAGGCGGATCTCGCCTCCATTCTACATCATATGTAGTTATGTAAATTCACTGTTTTGTTCATACTTCATATATTAAGCGCGATAAATCTTAGTCGTACTGTGAAATTAAACTAATAGTTGCTCACTACTGGGGCTTCTTTGACTGGAAGTTTGTTCCAATTGGTCGTGGGTATTTTCATATTCTATTGAAATATAAGGAGGAGTTATATTGAGTCTGGTTGTTTGGGAACATTCATCTTATACCCGGTCACATCTGAATCTCAGAATGGGACTGTGTGTTTAATCCTCACACACATAAGAATACTTTAGCAAAGGACTGGATTTTTTTGGATGTCCTCAATTGTTTCTTTTTTCATCATAAGATCTTGAATTATATTTCCTCCTATGTAGGTTCCCCCCTAAAAATTGATCAGTGTACCTTGCATGCTGAATTTGGCTTGTTTGGTAGAGTCATGGTGGAATTAAATTTAGATTATAATCTCCCAAAAGATATTATCTTTAATGAAAATGATTATAAGATGGAAGTTAGAGTTGAGTATTAGAGAATTCCACCATTTTGTGATCTATTTAAGATTGCGGAGCACTCCATTTTAAACTATAGAGTAGTGAAAAGACAAGCCGTCCATACCAAGGATAATGAATGGAAAGAGGTTAGGAAAAATAGGAAGGAAAAAAGTATTTTCATTGGTAAACCTTTCCCTCCCCAGAAAAAGAATTAAGTTTGGGTGAAGAAACTATCTGACCTGAACATGAATAGAGAAAAATCAAGAAAAACATGGGATGAACGTGTGGAAGAATAAGAATGTGATAATGAAGAGTAAGTTATGTTAGATGACATTGAAAAGATATTCATTGTGACCATTGAACAGTATTAATATGAGTTGTTATTAGAGCAGTCCCATATGATCCCCTCTTGTGTAACTGGGAAAAATGTTATTGGGGTCATTGACTCCACTGAAGCTAATATGGGTAATAGAGATACATGTGATAAGGACAACTTGATGAACAAAATCGAAGTGGATTCCTCTTCACAGTTGTGTTTAGGTAGTCACATGTTATCGCAGGTTGAGGATCAAAAATCCGAAGCTAGGATTGCTTCAGCCCATCCTAGGTGGAAGGAGTTCTCCAAAGAAATATCAATCCTTCTTCCTCCCATAGATCAGATTGCCATAAACAATACTGTTACATCAGGTCATGTTGATGACTCAGGTTAATTTATTCCAAACTCTACATCTATATCACTGACAACTCCTATGAATGTTATGCATGAAGGCATTCCTAAGATAGTTGGAACACAAAGAATAACCCCAACATTTAACCTTAATGAAAAGAAGTTGACTTCATTAAGCAGTGCCCATTGGTTTCTCCATTGATGGCTACTCTACCTAATGCAACTGACAAGATTGACAGTGCAGATGATGCTAATGTTTTACCTATTTCTTATATTGGAAAATAGGATAAAAAATCTTTTCTATCATCAGCAAAAAATCTCAGAATATCTGCTAGGCGAAAAGGATCTGGAAGAAACAAAATGGGGGATCTTCCAAATCCTTATTCCAATGAATCTTATTTTTTGGAACTGTCAGGGTATTGAAAACCCATACAGTTTTATTGTTTTAAAAAAATATTATGACTCATAGACCTAAGATTTTAACTATTACAGAGCCTTAAGTTAACTTTTCTTCTAAAACCATGAATCACTACTCTTATGGTTATAGTTTTTAGGTGCGTGAAATGAGGGTACTTCTATTGAAACACATTGGTTATTTAATCAACCCTCATATAAAAATGTGAACATTTTCCATGTTTCAGAGAAAATGTTTACTCATGACTTCTTGTTTGAGCATTCACACATCTACTGCTCTATGGTCTTTGCTACGAATAGAGACGATGATAGAAGACAGCATTGTAATGACCTTGTTTTCCTGTATAGAAATATTCATGACCCATGTATTGTAATCGATAACTTAAATTTAATCCTCAACAACAATGAGAAGTTAGGACCAACTCACCTATATATCATCTCGTGAGAGTACGAAGCATCGATCAAGGATAATAACCTTGTCTAAATCATCCTTACGTGTAAAAAGTTCACACGGGATATAAGAAATTACCATATGGTGGTCACTAGAAAATTAGATAGAGCATTCGTGAATGAATCATCATTTTAAATTTTGGAACACTATATCTAGTATAACCCTCCCCAGGATAAACTCTGATCATCATCCCATCTTTGTTAGTATGCATACTAAAAGCATGAAACACTCTCTACACTTCAGATTTAATAATGCTTGGCCCTTTGTTCATAAATGTTCCTACATAATTTAAATTTTTTGGATGTCTATACAACATAACAATGAATCTTCTGCTTGCATTACCAAACTCAAGCATCTTAAATAGTACCTTAAAGGTTGGATCATAAATAAATCCAAGAATAATGATAGTGACATTTCCCCTCTTGAAAATTAACTTACCCCACTTCAAAAATCCATTACTAGATCTCACTTCACTACAGATTCTCAACATGAAATAATTAATTCTATGAAACTTAATGTTTTGCTTTCCCTTAAGGATAACATGTGTAAGCATGTTTTCAAAACGAAATGGATTTTGAATGGGGATAGAAACACTTAATTTTTCAATTATCTTCAATGAATTAGGAAATTTAGTAGGCCTTTTATTTTCCTTAGTGACAGGGGAAACCTCATTGACAGTGAGGAAGTTATTTCTAATCATGTTGTCACTTATTTTGAAAATATTATCAATGGTACTGATATCAAAAAGGATATCTTGCTAGATGTAATTATTGTTTTGGTTAATGGGGATGAAATTTATTATCCCATAAGAATTCCCTTTGATCATGAAATCAATGACATGGTCTTCAGTCTCAAATAAGATAGTGCCCTAGGCCTTGACCGTTTTAACAATGGGTTTCATCTGCAATTCTGGGAAGTCATCCAATCTGATGTTTGTAAAATTGTTAAAACATTTTTTTAAAATGGTTGTCTATCCCATGGATTGAATGTGACATTTCTCTCATTAACTTCCAAAGAATGAAATTCCTCTATGATTCAAATTTTCAGACCCATTGCCCCCATTAATTCCCTTTACAATGTCATGAAAAAAATCCATTCCAACAAACTTACTGAGATATGTAATAGAATTTTCTCATAGAATGAATTTGGCTTTACCAAGGGTAGTTCTATCAAAGACCATATCTATCTTTCCTGTGAATTTACGAATAATTTAAATAGGTCTTCCAAATGGGGCTATATTGCTATTAAACATGATATTAGGAACGCTTTTGATACCATTTACTGGAGTTTTATTTTCAATGTGCTTTAGGGATTTGGTTTCAACATCTCGTTCATTGTCAATATTAATAATCTCTTCAATTCAGATACTATTTACATCCTTGTCAATGGCTCCCCCCGGGGTTACTTCAAATGCACTAAGGGAGTTTGGTAGGGTGATGCCCTTTCTGCCATTATTTTCTCCATCACAGAAGATTACCATATTAGGTTACTTACCCTCCTTGTTGATAAAAAAGAACTCAAACCTATTAATGATTATAGAAACATAATTGTCCCCACACATCTCTTATATTTTGATGATATTATCCTCTTCCTACAAGGAGAAAAAAGTAACTTTCAAAACCTAAAAAAGGCCCTTTCCCATTATGAAGATATCTCTGCACAAAATATTAGCTAGATCATATCCTTTTTCTTCGTTGGGAAAAATTTCCCTTTTCCTGAAAAAGTTCAATAACCAATCACTTAAATATCAAAGAAGGATCCTTTCTCTTCATATACCTTGGAGTACCCTTTTTGGGATGACCTAGTTATTTTCTCAGCTCTGTAGACCTTATCCTCAGCCAGCTCGCCTCTTGGAAGGGTAAATCCTTCTCCATGGAAAGCATAATCTGTTTGGTGAAATACAAATTTTCTCTAAAATGCTTTACTATTTGATGGTCTACAAGTGTCTTGTATTTCTCCTCTAGAAAAATAATGTTTTTATAAAATTTTTTGTTTTTTCCGGAATCATTATGGATAGGAAACTCATGAAAATAACCTAGAATTCTTGTTTTCAGCCTCCATATAATGGTGGACTTGGAATTAAAAACCAAACTCTTTTCAATGAATCCTTTCATGCCAGATTAACTTCAAACCTACTTCATAACGATTCACTTGCCATTTTTTTTTAAAAAAAAGTGATTTCATAATAAACTATGTAAAGTCACCTCCAGCTATATTATCTCTTCTATTTTTCCATATATTAGGAAGAACTTTTCCAACATTACGGTCAATTCGAGATGGATGGTAAGAAATGAATCATCCACGAATTTTTGGTTAGACAACTGGACTGGTACTCCTTTAATCTCCATGAATCCTCATAATAATTTACCTCTGAACAATAATTGTACTATCAGGGGGTGTTAAATTATTTGATCTATATACTTCTTGACAACATAATGTATATCATTGATAATGATCGCTTTTCCATCTTTGATGATTTCCTTATTTGGGTACCTTCTCATAATGGTTTTCTTAACTCCTAGATTTTTTATAATCACAATTTTCAAAATTTCGATAACAATTTCAGATGGATAAAATCTTTTTATAATCCTTGGATTAAGCCTTCGAGGTTTACTCTTGTTTGGTGAACTGCTTACAACATAGTCCCCACTGATGTTTGCCTCTACGATTTTGGGATTTATCTTTACTCTAAATGTAACCTATATAACCCACATAGGGAAGATATTAACCATCATTTTCTCTATTGTTCTATATGCTATGCACTTTGGAAATATATTTTTTACATATTTTATTGTAGATAGATTTTGATTGACTCTCTCAACATACAACTAAAGCACTATGTGGATATTGAAGCCTCCCCACAAATCACTAATCTTTTCCTAGCTGCTGTTGCATAGATTCTCCATGTGATTTGTAATGGTAGAAATGATATCATTCATAGAAGTTCGTCATTCAATTTTAATGTAGGTTAGATGAGGATACTCATTACTATTCAGGAATCTTCCTTGATTTAGAAGGCTTTCTATGAAAACTCTATCAAAGTCTTTGAGATTCTTTGTCGTCTGGGGGATGACGGTATCTATCGACAATCTTGGTATACTTTTGGAGTTTTATAGAAATCCCCGCTCCCTGGATGGATTAAAGTGAACGTGGAAGATGCCTCTAAGGGAAATCCAGTTCTCTCAGGCTGTGGTTATATTTTCAGATATCACCATGGAAAATTCCTTGGTTGCTTCTATGGCATTTGTGGTATCACTTCATCCCTAGAAATTGAAACGATGAGTGTGATTTATGTTGTTTCCTTTTCCAAGTAACAAGAATGTAATAATATTTGGATTAAAAGTGATTCAACAATGATTTTCCAGGCCATTTGGAATGGATTGGTGCATCTTGCTTGGCCATTCACAACCTGTTGGATGAGTTGTCTTCAATTTCTCATGGAGATCAGTTATGTTTTCACTCATTCCTTCTGTGAAGCAAACAAGGTGGCAGAAAGACTTGCTAATTAGTTTGAAAACCAAGACATTACCTGGCTGGTGGACCTGTATGTTGATCTTCTACTTTTTCATAATAATGATTGTGAAAAGTTTCTCTCATTTATACTTTTTTAATCCTTGAATTTTATTATTATATTTTTTGACTTGGTATTTGACCAGGGCATCATCCTTTTAAAAAATAATTGAGGCAATTTGATAGAATTTAAAAGACACCTCCTCATGATAATATATTTTATTATAGACTTCCTTGAACATTTTATATTTTTGAATCCCTCAGTATCCATGTAAATCATATTATTTTATCCACATCACATGTTAATTTTCCCTTTTCCAACATGCTCTTGATGTCAAATTGCATGATCTCGTTGAACATAAGAGTACAGGGGAGATGACGTGTCATGTGATACATAATTTGGTGATGAATTGGGTGGAAATTAATATTATGAAGAGATTTTATTGATTATGGATGTAGTTGAATGAATAATATTCCCATATATAGATTTCATGTAAAAAGAAGTTGTGCATCTGCAAATCTCCCGAAGAAATAAAGCGGTGCCTCTCTAGTGGTAAAACATATTTGTTAAGAATTTGGTGTGAAATTACTGCTTATTATTCTATGTTGTGGGATATTCCAGAAAGAAATTTTTATTTTGTTTTGGAGATGATTTTATGACATGAATAAAGATGAAACTACCATGATTTAGTAGAAACTAAAATTATACAATACTACTTTAACAAAGAGCCAACTCATCACTTTCTACCTCATATTTTTTAACATTTATAATCCCACTACCTTATAACCTATGAGAAACCATTTATGTGTCATCATGATTGATATAATTCTTTTTTTCATTTGGTTGAAGATTTATAAAAATTTTAAGCCTAGAGAGACCCTTGCATTTATTTGGAAGAGAAAGTATTTGCAAAAAATCTAAACCATGTGTTTAGAGAAGAAAAAAGTGAGGCAAGTATAATGGTTCTTGTAGGAATAAATTAATGTGGAATTAATTTAATAAACACAATGAATAGTTTTGTATTTAACCTATTGAAGAGGCATGATTAGTTGGGTTCCTTGATTTTTATTTTGATATTTTCTATGACATATTTTTAATTTTCATTGGAAATTTATTGTGAGTGCTCAATTTTATAGGAGTCCAGGTTTTATGTGTGGGGGACTTGATAGAGCTGAAATCTTCCATATATTTTAATCCAATTTAAATAATTTACACCTCAATAATTTTCCATTGATGTGAAATTTAATCATTATTATAATTTTTAAGAGTTTTGAGCTTAATTTTAAAAGGCCCTTATTCTGGAATTTTAATAGTTCTCGCCATTTTTTTTTTTGAAATATCATTCTATTTACCAATAAATTTATCCAAATATTTTTTTAAAAACCATTTTCTCATTAGATTTACATTTTCCAACTAGAACATGTTTTGGATCAGTTATCTAGAGGCCCAAAAAATCATTCATATTGGAAAAGCATTTTTCAGAAAAAATTGAATATCTTTTAATAAATGAAGCATAACTCAACCAAAATGTGTCCAAATGATATGATTACACCTAGAAAAGAGAGCATAATCATATTAGAATCTAAATGATAAATAAAAGAGTCAAATAAATTCTTTATGGTGGTATCTATGTGAATAATACTATAGAAGTTAAAGAGTCTGTTTAGATAGAAACAATTGAATTCAATAATTTAATAAAATTTTATCTACAAGTGTCAAAATATTTTAATATTTTGTAGGGTTAAATAGGATTTTCATAAAAACAAAAATTAATTAGAAACATTATCCAAATTCATCTAGGAAGAGGTCCCAATTAATGAAAAATTTCATAGGGACACAATATGGACAACACCATGGCAATCCCCTTTTATATTATATTTTAAACTTCACATTTAATTCATGGATGGTCGGATTGATGGACTGGGATTTGGTAGAGGAACTATTATAGATAATAGGATTTCAATTGATGATAATGAAACCTTTAATGTCTAAACTCCATGTGGTCATGGAGTGTGGAGATTCGATGATTATTCGTTTTTGAATGTGGTATTTTATTGTATTCTTATTATATTTTTCTAGAAATTGTCTTCATTATTGATGGAGGCAACTTTTAATTAATGAATTTAGTTTCTTATATATTGGTCTCAAATTTTTTTCTTCTTTTTAATTTAAAGTTATTATTATATTTTTCTAAATTTCATTGGCTAAGGTCTCCCCGTTAACCATAACGAGTTTAATCTGTTTTGGTTTCTCGGAGGTATTCAGTTAATTCGATCACTTTGAGAAGTGGAACAATACCCATATATGTGGACACAATATGAATTTTAGGATATTTATTTGTTTCCATTAAGAAATTTGATTAATAATTGGGAAATGTAAAATGATAATTCTACAAAATAAGGATAAAGGGAGTGTCTGAGGATCGATGGTTTCCATCTCTCCCTTCTTTGGTTTTTTTCTTCAGTCATATTTTTATCCAATTTCCTATAAATAATGTATATTTATAGTTATAATATGATTTTGTTGAATTTAACCTATTTTAACTCATATAAAATCATCAAATTTATTTTTAACATTAACAAAAAATAACAAAGTTGTAGTTTGACGGCTTAGTCTGCAACCTCTTAATGAGACAACAATGTGGTCACCACTGTAATACATTTTCAAGGGGATAAATTATTTATTATATTTCCAGGAAAAAACTATATTTCCAAAATTATAATGTTATGTTGAAATAAATATATACGCCCTTCGTTCATATCAGACTCAATAGAACACTTAGAACTTTCACTAATAAACTAATTTGAAACTACTCCTTCTAATTAGGCATGCGATGATTACATCATTATTACCTTAGTATATTTCCTATAGTAAATTGAATAACTGAAATTATTTATATACTTATAACCAACTATCATCCACCATCCTCCATTTATGGGAATATTAGAAATAACCCTAAAGGAGGATAATTTACTTTCAAAATGTTCTGCAACCCTTGTTTCATGTTTAACATTATGCTACCTAAAATCACCCTATACATACTGGGAGCTAGATAAATCTAGAACCGGATCAATTATGTAATTGAATGCCCGTATAGAAGATTTATATGAGAATATAATTATTCTTGATTCATGGATTGGTTATATGAAACATAAACTCTTTTATTTGGAGTTTTCATGTCTTCCTTTTCTATATATCCCTGCATTAGATTTTGTTTTAGAAATATGGCCACCTTTAGCAAGTTACCATCTCTATAAAAGGCTTCTTCAATGCCACTAATAGATACAATAGTAAGATATGAAACCCAAAGATACCTATAAGGCTCTCCATTATTACTGAAACTACTAGTACTAGAATTTTGAAGGTCTAAATTACCTCCCAACAAACAAGGATTCAAATATATAGTGAATATGATAGGAAGATCCCCAAACACAACCCACAAAAAATGATGAAAAATATGACACAAACAAAAAATATTAACATATTAATTAGTCTATGACATATATGACACATATTTTCTGAAGGGGTATACCGCATCTATTTAAGTCCAGAATAAATCCATTAATTATTTCAAAACATTGACCTCCGAAAAATTCTAAAGTGCTATGAGATGGAAA
The DNA here is from genome assembly GCA_963277665.1 of Viscum album. Classification (NCBI taxonomy): domain Eukaryota; kingdom Viridiplantae; phylum Streptophyta; class Magnoliopsida; order Santalales; family Viscaceae; genus Viscum; species Viscum album. The sequence goes on from OY728129.1 coordinate 1,586,513,959, forward strand.
AGGGATTGAGTATGAAAGAATGCACAACGAAAACACAAGAGATTGTTTTTTATAATTATAAAGATGGAAATATTCTGAAAGGGAAGGGTTAAGATATGTAGATATACATATATGGATTTTGATGGTAGATAATGATGAAGGTAAATGTTTTTTACCACCTAAATGGGTAAAAGTACATGGAGTTGAAAGAACAGAGAGTAGTACTATACTTGAGCCATGCCATCTTCATTATTTATGAGAATGATGAGGTGGTATATTTTGATGAAGCCTATAAAATAAATATTTAATAAATAAAAATATCTTTTCATGAATCTATAAAAGCATGATTTAAAAGGATGATAACTTTCAAATTTACACACTGAGGTGTAGTCAAGGAGCAAAGAAACTAAAAAAAGTTCGAGGAAGAAATCAGTAAGGACAAAAGATTAATTTTGGAAACCTAACATACATGGACAATGTGGATAACCAGGAAGTGAAATCAAATGAGAATATATGGAATGATCAATACACTAGTCCAGATTTCATTATGGGGCGTAGGTCCCCTTCCCCACAGGTGGTGGAGGTGCATAGAGATTAGCCATAAAATAATTGGCAATTTGAGTTAGTGAGGAGATCAATCCCTATAACGATCTATTATAATAAATGTTAAATATATATATCATCATAAATGGGGAATATATCCATGGATGACATAATAATTTAAATAATAACAAGGTTAAAATTAAATAGTTATGTCTCTTCTTCAAGAAAACTCCCTTTTCCATACACATTGATCCATCTACGATTAATATATTGGAAGACTGTGAAATCTTGGATATATGGTTGGATTATTATAAGGTATTTCTATGAATATTGGTCAAGGTAAATGGATTATGTTGTCTAAATAATATTAGAGAAGAGGATCCCATTTATAATTTATGTGTGTGAGACACTTGAAATTAATATTATCTATATAAGTTAATAAGTGAGTTATTTAGGGATAAGTGGCACTTAAAAAATTGAATTTAGATGAAAAGGTGAAAAGGTTCAAAAGAACTCATATAATAAGAATTAATATGAAAATTTATGACCATATAAATATTTTTTTAATTTAATTAACATATTCTTCCCCTTTATCATAGTGAAAATATTTTCACCAATGTTACTATTCATAATGAACAAAAATGAAATAGACTGGATTTATAGATTTGAATATATAGATTCTAAATATCATACCCATTTCATGAGATTCAATTTATATTAATGGATGATAGTTATTTTGTTATATTTTTCGGAAATTCTAATATTTTATCTTTTAAAATCACTTTTAAAAATAATTAAAATATTATATTAAAATAATATATATGATCGATTCATATTGAATTAATTAGACTTGGTTTAATCCATGGGATTAATATGTCATATTAAAAAAATCCAATATATGATTTGAATAAAGAAAAATTTCACTTTTACAAAATAATAAAATTTTTCACAATTCACCCAAAAATAAAATATTCAAAAATAACTCAATGATTCAGCCAATGATAAATTCAACCTTATAAACCGAAAAATGATATATATATATATATATATATAAATATATAAATATTAAAATTCTATAATTTTCAAATTTTGGTTTAAAATAAAACCTTGAACAATATTGCTTTTAATAATTAAAAATACGGTGTTCATTGGATAATATTCATGATACGTAATGTTCTCTAGATATAGGATGATGTCATATATTATATTAAAGGATTTAATAAATGTTGTTCATGCATGAAAATTAATTTTTAAAAATAATGCATGTTTGGATGAGGTACACACAAGCTATATAATTATTATATATCATGCATGAATGTGGTTCATGATAGAGGAGATCCATTTCCAAAAATATTATTTTAAACACCGTCTTTCTATAAATATTTTATTTATAAAACACAAAATGACACTGACCTTCTAGTTGGGGTTTTTTAGAATAACAAAACCTATATTCTACCTATAATTTGTTTCTATATTTTTATCAACAAAAATGTCTAGAGATGACTACATCATTGATTGATAGTCTTCACAACCTTCATGCTATAGTGATGGGTGCTTTAAACAACATTATCAGATGTTATTTGAAATACCGTTATTTAAAAGCCCACAATTATTAAAATTAAAAATAATTTAGTTCAATTGTTATAAATTTATGTTAAATATTCATATTATTCAATTGGATGAAAATTTCCTGGCATTGAAATGAACAAAATGTTGGTTATTAAAAATCCATATCTTGAGATATTATCATCAATAATAGATAATTTATCACAGATCCTATCCTCAATTCGTATAAAATAATAATAAATTCATGCAAATATATATATTTATAAAAAATTTAAAATTGGGCCCCAATGATCTTCAAAATATGTTAGAAAATGTTTCATCATTGCATAAAAAATGCATAATGAGGAATACTTTTTTGATGGTTTTCATATCATTGTTACATATCAATATATATCCATATTTTTATCAAAACAACTAAACAATGGAGTGTGACAACAAATTTTAAAGAATAATTAAACATTTATAGATTAAAAAACTTTCAATTATTTCCAAACATTAACCCCAAGGATGTGAAAACATTTAATGTTCAGAAAAAACATCAATTTTTATTTCTGAGGGAATTTAATATGGTAATATAACAATTTTTCTTATCAATTGTACATAACCCAATTTTTTCATTCTTCATATAAAATAATCATGAAATTTATAGAATCTATTCAAAATGTTAATTTAACAAATACATGAAATAAATAATTTTATTTAATTAAAATGGTAGGAAAATTATGATCGCAAGTTAATTAATTCTTATGTAAAACCCTATTTACTACATTCTCCCACATTTAAATAATTTTTTACAAAAAATAAAAATATCCTCAAAAGGATAACTATATGAAAAATCATCTTTTTCAAATAAACTCAGGAGTTCCATATATTGTTTTTATTACTCCATGGTATATAGAATGTTAATTATCTTACCTAATATCGAGTGTTCCTCATGCTGGTACCCCATCATTATTAATATTTTATGATCGTCCACTTCATTATTATATATAAATCCAATAAAAAAATATTTATTGAACATTATCTTATAAAATGAATCATTAATGACATTATACTTCATCGTAGATAAAGTAAATTTAAAGGAGATAATTTAGTATCCCGGTAAATCTTTAGTATATAATTAAACTAATAAATATCTGGAGTTCACAGTGACAATGCATATATACATTCTCCCAACATGGAAATACAATAACAAATTTGTAATAGAATGGTCTCTAATTAATATATACATCATTATATCATCATTTAAAGAAGATAATGGTTATTCCAACCTTTAAGGAAAATAGAAGGAGGGAAATATTATAACATATTATAACTTCACATTTCATTATTAATGTTTTTATATAAAGTATATCATGCATGGTAGTGCTGTTTAGTTATTAGTAACCCCACATATATTACAATTCCCATCTCCATCCCATCTTATCAATATATGTACTAGAAAAACAAAATCATTCTAATCCTTAATTCATGATCATTATATGATAATTATATCTATTAGAATCAAATCAAAAAATTATATAATAATTAATTATCCCATAGTGATGAGATCCATTTTATTTTCCCTAATATAATAGATGTTGTTACCAATGAAGCTTAATTGAGATAAAAAATATATCTAGTGCTACTATGATCACCTCCTCTAACCACCAAATTGTAATGGTGAATAGCATATTAAAAACTCATACCCTTATAATTGAAATGGATGATCCCAAGTTGACCGAGATAACAAATTATATCTATTCATGATCCCAATATTAAATGTTCATGATTTAGTGACTCTGAACCCAAAAAAGGTTTTTTGTCAAATATTATAGTAGAATTTCTCTTGATTTTCACCGTAGAAACCCATCTTACATATTAATTTCACAAAATTTAAATATTATAATATTCAACTCATTCCTGAGTTACACACCCTCATGAATGAAATCTCATCCCAAAGATAAACCTATGGACTATAATTATAAAAACTATATATATGTGGTGACTTTTTTATTGGTTATGAAAAACTATCTCTAGTTAAATTTTTATGTAATTTATTAGTGGATTTACCAAATCCATCATTATATAAAAAATTGAATTTACTAATAATTTTAGAAAATAATAATTTCATTTCTAACTAGACATTAATTACATTCCATAGAGGTGTTTTAAAACCCCGTCAAATGTAATAGTTTAATAATGGTCTAAAATCCCAGATATTTTTAGAAAATATACATACAAATATGTTTTAGATAATAAAATTTAGTTTACTAAAACTATTTTAACTTTTATTTTTATGGATGAGTTTTGATAAAATAAAAAATAAATATATAATTTCATTTTTTAAAAAAATATAAAAAATTAATATATGTTTTAAATAAAAATAGTTTATTATATCTATAGAAGTTAAAACCTAAACGTTTTATTAAATTATTTTGGAAATAAAAACTAAATAACCATAATAATATGTAAATGTGTTATATGACAATATATATAAATCTATATAAATAAATAGACATTTATATATATATATATATTCATTCATATATATTGATATTTAATATATAATTATATTTTCAAAACAAATATATATTACATGTAAAAAATTCTATAATTATATTAAACTAAATGATTTCCATTTAAAACAATTACCACCACCTTTATTTTCTTCCTTTCAATACACACTCCTTGTTCTTCCATTCCCTATATCATGATTAAACTTTCATCTATAAATTCTTCATCTAACCTCTAGGACACTTCACCTATTGGATTTCCCAACTCCACATCCACCTTATTCTCTCTACCTCTTCTTACTTCTCCCCATCCCCTTCTCTTATTCTCCACATTCCCTCCAACATCCTCTGTACACCTCTTCACTTATCCCTTCTTCTCTCCATTTCAATAGGGCTCCATTTATCTCGAAGGTCGGTTATTGCATAACCCCATAATAAAATCACTAAATCCTCTTTCAGTGATTCAACAATATCATCCCTCTATATCGGTATTCAATTAATCTTGTTGGGTATGGTTTCATTGATTGGACATCAATAAACACTATATATGATTGGTTATTCCCAATTTACTTGAGCACCATCCATCCTTTAAAGGTATTGGTTTTCAATCATTGTGAATTGTCTAGGGTTTCATTGATCAACTAACTCGATTACCGTCCACCCACACTACATCACTACATTGGGTATGGTCTCTATTCTATTTTTTATTTATCTTTAAATATACTCTCTTCATCTAATTTTTTTTCGTACCCTAATAAGTGGGTTGATTTTTCATAAATGGTATTCTATATTTCCTTAACAATATATAGCTTCCACATTATATGTGGTCATGGATCAAAATTTTGTAATCAAATCTTTTTCATTAAATTAATGTATATGATATGTTATTTATCATATTGTTTTATGATATAAAATATATTCTATATTGAATTTTGTGTTAATTTTTTTCTATGATTTATGATTTATATAAAATATATCTAAATATATTATGAAGTAAATTTTCTTTAGTTTCTCAAAAATATATTAAATTAAATATGAACATGCTATTAAAATTTTCTATGAATTATTTTGACATTTTATTTATATGTTAGATATCTACTAATATATATTCAATATATCATGTATTATTTTTATTATCCTTGAATCATCCTTATTTAATATGATGGATTAGATTATTATTTAACTAATAGAATTGATATATGAATTTAAATTTCATAATGGGTACATTATTTATTATTAAATACTTTATTTAATTTTTTTTATTAGGTATTAAGACGTGATAAATTTTTTACTATCTAATATATCATTAAATTTTTTTCATTAGTTAAACAACATTATTCATGGATTCAGAACTCTATAGTATATGTGATTATATTCAATAACTATTTAAATATAATAATTTGATTGATAAGCTATTGGAAACTAAATTTCATGTATGAGGTAAAAATAATGATCTTATGAATGATTCAATATCATATTCTATATATTCGTAAGTATATGTACTCTATTTTATAACATGATTCCCAGAGTTGATCACAATTCAGTACTCTTAGTGGGTTGTTTTGAACTATTGTGTTCCAAAATCCAACCATGATCTTTCAAGTATCATGAGCATCTTTAATATACTTAAGGATGTTTAGACATGCCCAAATGAATCCTCACATTTCTATTTATATATTTATAAAACATATTCTCTCATAGTATTAGTATAAATAACCTATGTTTCACTGAATTTGTTTATATCCATGAAACCTAATAGATTTCATGAGCCGGATTCAGCAATATGATCCAAATTTCCAAACTATTTGTTTAACTGATTCAGATATACGAATATGATATTACATATAAACATAAATAAAGATAATTTTTAATTTTATTATTCATTTTTTAAATTAGAATTAATATTTTTATCCTATAATTATAAAATTATTAAATATAAATTTTTAAATATGGTACAAATAATTTGTTATGGGTGATTAATTTTGTAAAAAAATGCTTCTTTTCAGGTATATTAACTATAATATAAGGATCATGGAATATGTTATAAAGTACTGGAATCTATTTTTTACAACCATTTATTTTATGTCTACATTGAATTTTTTACCATATAGCTTAGTTGATGACATTTTAGTTAAATATGCTGTGTTATTTATTTAATTTTTGAAATTATTTATCACTTTTATATCTCATGGTTTCTAGATTTGAAATATTATTAGATTAACATGACAAAAATATTCGACCACTTTGTATTTTAACCCCAATTAAAATTATTTTATCATAAATATATTAATTTAAATTCTTATAGAGAAAAATTCAATTAATATGTAAATTTTAATATAGTATTAGTATAATACAAAAAAATATATCTCAAGATACATCCAGCGATTTTTAAAAATTTATTTTACTTCTAAAAAATCTCATATATTAATTTCATAATATACTATACAATCAAAATTATAATTTTATTATATAGATGATGTATTATTTCTCTTAATATGTAACTACCCATAATGTTAATGTTTTATGGTGTAAATACACCCAATACATAGGGTTTTCAATAATAAATCTCCTGTAATATATACGTAGTTATTAAATTTTAACAAATTTTATTATCTTATTTCATATTGAATCAGATGTTTACATAAGGGGAAGACAATAATGGCATGGGGTGCCTAGGTTTTCAATTTCTTCATTTTTCCATTATTATGTAAAATTGTACATTTTTTTGTATCCATTTTTACTAAAATAGGTTTCGATTTCAATTTAGTGACACAAGAGAATAAGATCATGATTATCCATAAATTTTTAATCCAAGATCACTGATGCCAAAAAGTAATATTTTTAAATAGAATACAAGACAATGAACCACTGAAATAACTTCATTTTCCTGGCATTATTTTTTTCTAACATCAAACCTGAAGGAATTTTAAATGTCGCTTTCTCTTTCATATTAATTATTTTTTTGAATACAATTCATAAAATTTAATATTAATTTTTCTAAATGACATCAATTGAGTGAGGATTTGGTAATGTGACATGTTTTACCATAAAAAAATTAACCTTATTAAAAAATAACTCTCAATACTAATCACTTTTATGTGACAATTTTTTAGTAACATGATCAAGGATTTATATAAATTTTATCGCTGCTATAATTAAACATGTTATTAAGGTAAACACCATTTTCTATAATCTTAATAATTAAAACAGTGTAGAATGTTGAAATAAATTTTCCATTAGAGAATAAAACTTTAAATCATGCAGAAGAATGGATAAAATTTTTCCAAACTAATTAAATCGTATCAATATTTTTCGAACATTTATTTTTGTTTCATTGGTTTTAATTATTATTCTTGGTATTTGTATTGAAAAATATTTAAAAATAATTAAAAATATATATTGGTATATATATTTTACACAGTAAAAAGGAGTTTATATTTTATTTCATGTTTTAGTATTATGTTTTCGAGATTAAAATTTTATATACACTTTTATAAAAATTTATATTTTCATTAGCATATCAAGTGATTTTAAAAGTTTTTTTAGAGATTAATGAATTTTCTATTTTTGTGGTTTAAATTGATAATTTAACATTTTTTATCAGGTGAAATTGTTGTCAAATTAATTTTTTTGATTATAATTATAACGACCCATACTTTACATACAGTGTTATTACATCAAAATTGAAGAACACTTATTACAACATATAACAAAACCATGAAAGGACCGTATAGGTATGGTGTTTTTAGAAACTGGGAAACATAAAAAAGTGGTTCATAAAGCTTCTACACTGTCTCCCATTTATTTCATCATATCTATAGTCCCTTTTTTCATATCGTACTTAATAACCTTCTTCCTGGCCTGGGGAAAGAAAACGTACAAAAGGGTGAGCTCAAATTCTCATTAAGGGTAAACAAAATAAATTTCAATCACATCATATTCATAAGAACATAACATTTTGGAAATCCTAACCTGCAAAAGAGAGAATATGGGATAAATCATAGTAGTGAAATGAAATCCCAATAATCATAAAATAAAACATGAAACTTTGTGGCATACACACATAATCATAGAGAATCATTTCTTATTAGTCAAGACTCATGGACAAGACTATATTAGTGGACATAGTACATTTCTAAAACGAGTTCACTCCTCGTTTCAGTCCTGTTTCACTGAACCGGTTTAACCTACCATTCGAGCCATGTATATCTCATGAGATATAAAATCGTTACCCAATGCATTGGAGGGATATATAGGTCTCGCCAATCTCATAATGATACCATTCTTATGTGTGCCACAAAATCATAAACCATACATCATAGCATAACCCATATAATAAAAATGGGAATCTTATACATCGTGATGTCACAAAACAATTCATATAAGATAAAGAAATTCATAAAAATAATTCCATGAAAAAATAATCAAATAAATTTAATAATAGGGATAGAAACAGAACCATATATTATCTTAGCTGGAAAATAATTTTGATAAAACACGTGAACTCCATTCTTGAGGAAAATATCCTTTCTACTTCAAAAAAACACTTTTCATTTCTTAAAATGTCATACAACTCTAAACTAAAAGAAGTTGATTAAAATTAAACATGAAAATATGTAAAGGAATCTTCTTGGATTTTTTTTTAAAATCCATTCATTCCGTATAAGTTAAAAAAACATTCTTCTCGTACTTTTGTCGGAAAAGACAAAAAGTACCTCGTACGAAAAACAAAAAAATATTCCTTTCATATCTTTTATGAAAAACTCACCGAAGGGTAAAATTGGATTTAAACAATTGTAGGTGGATGGAAATAATATTAAATATTGAGGAAACATGGATGTGGATGATAAAATACACCCCAGTAAATTCCAAAGTATAAACAATCTCGGATAAAAATGAGATTGTGATATTTCCCTTACCTTAGGTCCGATTTGCTTCGTAAGTGTCCGAACCTCCTGTATAATGATTTAAATAATATCATTGACTTATTACATAATCATAATTACTTTTATGATATCATATATTGTCATATTCTTAGCTTCTTATTAGTAATATTTTATTACTACTTGTTATTCGGGTGTTTATTACTTTTTGTTCTTATGCGTGTTTTGTGCAATAAATTCTTATTTTTCTTTCTAGGTTATAGATACCTCATTTACAGAATGGTATTAGTGTAATATATATCATATTAATTCATTAAATTCATTTATATAATCATTATTTAATGAAGATCATGTACAACGAGCCACATCACATCGTGGAGACGGTATTCCGTACGTACGCACGAGCGATGATATCACTCCCATGATCGTGGAATTGTATTAGAGTGTATATATACTATTTCAGAATCAATATAACTTTAAAATAATCATATATATTGATTATTTACACACAATATACCCATCCAAGTAAGGTGGTGGTGGATAATAGATTACACCACGGCGTGGAGACGGTATTCCATACATACACACGCGCGGTGATTTCGTTTTCCGTAGGATGGATAGATTATGAAATAGGATTTTTAGTACTTATAATAACATATCAGTATATGAGTGATACTGATGTTATTAATTAATAATGAAACAACTAAAGAAAAATAAGTGGAAGAAGAAATAAAGTTGAAATAATCGGTAATGGAGATTACCTCTTCTTTGAAGCGCCTCTTTGAGATCTCCACTTAGGGCACTAAAATTGGTCTTTGAAGAAGACCAGGACCTCTAGGATGTTTCTAGGGAAGTGGAGAAGAGATATTGGTAGGTGTTGGACTATCTTGAAGGCTCAATGTGGTGTGAGGAAGAGAGGGAAGAGGTTCCCTTTTATAAGGGAAGAGAGGGGCACCTTTGGAATAACTAAAAATATTATTTTATTATAAAGTCAAATTCGGTTATTAATAGCTCCAAATTGATATATTTCGAAGATAAGGTGGGTATAGGTCGAAATACTCTCATACAATAGAATTTAGAGAAGTTTAGGTATCAATTTTAACCTTATCAGTTAGATTTAACTTTAAGTTAGATAATTTAACTTTTATTGTGCCTTCTTGTTTTCTTACACTATAAGGTTAATAAACATAATATATAAAGCCAAAATAATCCCAAGTTGTTTATTATTAATATATATAAATTTATCTAAGTCATTTGGACGATCCTTATATTTTTAAAAATAAAATAACAATTAATAATATAATATTTGTTTTAAAAACTATTTTATGTCAATTTTGACCCTATTTGGGAATTGATTTTTGTGAAAATCATAACAGAACTATTAGTTCTAGAAAAGTTGATTAAATCAATAATAAAATGTCATATTAACCTATAAAATTAGTTTAATTTATAAAAAGTCTCATATTACATTTATTTGGGTATTTATAACATCAATTATGTCAATATTTCATTAATAAGATAATTACGGCATTATCGTTGTGTCATAAATAAATTAATTTATTTAATGTCTAAAAATTAAAAATAAAATACAATTATGTAGGAAATATTTATATTTTTCTAATTAATATTTATAGTCGAATTTATCTTATGTATTACCCCATATTATAAATGATTTACTTATTAAACTTTGATATTAGCTATTTTAACCCTTCCTTAAATAAATAAATAATAAATGTCCTAATCTAATCCAAGTGGTCCTAAATGGTAATATTTTATTCCTAAGGTTATTTTTGGTCGAATTAAACTTATACAATATAATTAGGACATGTGTTAGGGTAATAATAATAACACTTTTACCCTTAATTAACCTATTTACTTTTAACCGTGGTAAAAAAGTAAAAAGTTACTATTCACCAAAAATTATTTTCATCTCCTTGAACCAAATTTTATTCCTTGATATTAACTGTGTCTCTCTTATTTTTGAAATTCTACTCACAGAAGCGGTAAAATTAAGTTTTATGAAAAATTTAGTTTTTTTTAACTACCACTTAGTAGTTTCACTATTCATCAAAAATTGAAAGTTTTCAGAAAAATACCAAAATTTCCCTCTAGGCTAATTTCGATATTCCGAATCCAAAAATGATGTCCATTTTCAAAAATAAAATTTATAAAATTTCAAAAAGTGGTTATTACTATTCATAACGGCCAGTTTTAATAATATTTTAATAGCATAACATTGTTTAGTAAAACTCAGTATTGCATACGATGAAAGCTATCGAGGAAGGCCGAGATTGTGTGTAAAGAAATCCAATATAGTTTTATGTGTAGTGAAAGATTCCTTTGATGATTTAAAAACAAAATATTTCTCATAAAAGTCTCGGGTGTTACATTCTACCCCTCTTAAAATGAATTTCGCCCTCGAAATTCGTCACTTTGTAACAAACAGATGAGGATACCTCTCCCTCATAATATCCCCAAGCTCCCATGTAGCTTCTTCTAATTGGTGGTTCCTCCATAAAACATTCACCAAGCAAGTGATCTTGTTTCGTAGAACTTTTTCGCTACGATCCAGAATCTCTATCGGCTGTTTTTCATAAGAAAGATCTTTCTCCAGCGGTATAACTTCTGAGCTGAGTACATGTGAAGGATCAGGTATGTACTTTCTCATGAGAGATACATGGAACACATCGTGAACTTGAGAGAGATTCGGTAGAAGCACCAATCGGCAAGCTACCATTCCAAAACGATCCAGTATTTCGAAAGGACCAATATATCTAGGGCTCAACTTCCCCTTCTTTCCAAATCTCATGACCCTCTTCCAGGGAGATATTCGTAAGAACACTTTATCACCCACTTCAAACTCTAGGTCTTTTCTTTGGTTGTCGGCATAACTTTTCTGTCGACTCTGAGCTGCTCTTATGTGTTGTTGAATAGATCAGACCTTTTCTTCCATCTCATCAACAAGATCAGGTCCTAATAGCTTTCTTTTCCCAAATTTATCCCAGCAAGTTGGAGTCATGCATTTCTTTCCATAGAGTGCTTCATAAGGATCCATCTGAATACTGGAGTGAAAGCTATTATTATAAGAAAATTCCACCAAAGGTAGGTGTTGATCCCAACCACCTTTGAAATCCATAGATAAAGCTCTCAACATATCTTCTAGAGTTCGAATTGTTCTCTCAGACTGACCGTCTGTCTGAGGATGATAAGTAGTGCTGAAACTCAACTCTGTAACCAGAGTATGGTGAAGACTTCACCCAAACTTCGAGGTAAATCTCGGATCCTAATCAGATATAATATAAAGTGGTACTCCTTGCAATCTTACCACTTCCTTTAGATATATCATGGAAATCTGATCCAAAGAGAAATCCTATCTAATAGCAATGAAGTGTGCAGACCTTGTAAGACGATCAACTATGACCCAGATGACATTATTTCCTTTGGATGTTTTAGGAAGTCCTGTGAGAGAGTCCATAGTGATGTTTTCCCATTTCCATTCGGGTATGGGTAATGGTTGTAACAACCCATTAGACTTCTATCTCTCAGATTTAACTTGCTGATAAACCAAGCATCGAGAGACATATTCAGCAACATCACTTTTCATGCCATCCCACCAGAAGTACTCTTTCAGGTCCCCATACATCTCCGTGCTTCCAGGATGAATAGAGAATGGAGAACTATGAGCCTCATCCAACAGCTCCTTCTTTAATTCGGGTATGGGAGGAACACAAACCCGATTCCTGAACATTATTATCCCATCACAATCAAGGTTGAATTCAGGAACATTTCTCACCTTCTTTTGTAACTCGACATCTTCTTTCTGTGCCTCTTTAATCTTCACATGTATATATCGTTGAACATTCATTTGAGAAATATAAGATTTTTCCCTTTCCATTATAATTCCAAGATCCATCCTTTGTAAATCCATAAATATTGGATCTTTTGTGATCCTCATCATGGATAAACTGGCATGGTCTTGTCGACTTAATGCGTCTGCCACCTTGTTTGCTTTCCTAGGGTGGTAATGGATTGAGCAGTCGTAATCCTCAATCAGCTCCAACCATCTTCTTTGGTGCATATTCATCTCCTTTTGTGTGAAAATATACTTTAATCTTTGATGATCAGTATAAATGTCACACCATTCTCCATAATGATAATGCCTCGAAATCATTAATGCAAAGATTAACGCATCTAACTCTAAATCATGTGTTGGGTAATTCTGCTCATGGATTTTCAACTATCGTGAGGCATAACCTATCACCATATCATTTATCATAAGAACACACCCCAATCCTTTCTTGGATGCATAACTGTAGATCACAAACCTTTCTCCACTACAAGGTAGTGTGAGCATAGGTGCACTGGATAACCTTCTTTTCAACTCCATGAAATTCTCTTCACATTTATCCATCCAAACAAACTTAACTCCTTTTCGAGTCAACCTGGTGAGTGGATTAGATAATCGTGAAAAATATTTCACAAAACGTCGATAATATCCAACCAAACCAAGAAATCTTCGGATCTCAGTTACTATTGTTGGTCTCAACCATCTTTCGATAACCTCTGTTTTTGCTGGATCCACAGATATCCCCTCTTTTGAGATTATGTGACCCAAAAATGAAACTCTTTGAAGCCAAAATTCACACTTGGTAAATTTGGCATAAAGCTTCTCCTTTCTTAGGGTCTTCAATATAATTTTCAATTGATCTTAATGTTCTTCCTTGCTCTTTGAATATACCAGAATATCATCTATAAAGACTACCACAAACTGACCAAGATAGTCTCTAAAGACTCTATTCATCAGATCCATGAAGATAGCAGGGGCATTAGTAAGACCAAATGGAATCACTATAAATTCATAGTGTCCATACCTTTTACAGAAAGTCGTCTTTGGTATATCCTCCCTTTTGACCCTTAATTGATGATACCCTGAATGAAGATCAATCTTGGAAAAGTATTGAGCTCCGTGTAGTTGGTAAAATAAGTCATCAATGCACGAGAGAGGATATTTGTTCTTGATAGTGATCTTGTTAAGTTCTCGATAATCAATGCAGGGTCTCATTGATCCATCTTTCTTCTTAACAAACAGAACAGGTGCTCCCCAAGGTGACTCACTAGGGCATATGAATCCCTTATCAAGATTTTCTTGAAGTTGCTTCTTCAATTCCTGCAACTCAATTGGTCCATTCTATAAGGTGTCTTTGAAATAGGTAAAGCACCCGGTACGAGTTCTATTGAAAAATCATCTTCACTATTTGGTGGAAGACCCGAAAATTCCTCCATAAAGACATCACCAAACTCCCGTACAATGGGAATATTATTAATCATGAGTTTCTCACCAACCATTTGAGATAAATAACCTTCATTTAGTGGAATCAAGACCCATATGATGGATGAAATTTCCACTGGAAGGTTATGTTCATCCTTGCATCGATAGACGATCATAGATTGATATGGAATATGAAATGTGACTTCCCTTCCTTGGAAATTGATATGAGCTCCATATAAAGAAAGCCAATCCATGCCAAGAATCACATCGAATTCCACTATAGGAAGGATCACAAGATTTGCAGGAAGCACTTTCCCACAAACATCAATCAGAGAAGAATTATAAACTTTTGA
Source organism: Viscum album (assembly GCA_963277665.1). Taxonomy (NCBI): domain Eukaryota; kingdom Viridiplantae; phylum Streptophyta; class Magnoliopsida; order Santalales; family Viscaceae; genus Viscum; species Viscum album. The sequence goes on from OY728129.1 coordinate 1,586,529,047, forward strand.
TGCAACTGTTGTGCCATTAGGGGTTGTCACAGCTAACTCAACATCTAATTGTTGAGGTAATACGGTGATATCCTTAGAAAATTATTCAGAAATAAAAGAGTGGGTGGATCCAGAATCAAATAAAACATTTGCTACTTTAGAGTGGATGGTAAGTGTACCTTTCACCACATCGTTATCATACTCCACATCGCTGATAGAAATTGCATGTGACTTTCCTTTGTCTTTAGCCTTAAGAGTTTGTTGACATCGACCATCATCATCAACCCTTGGATTTGGGAATTTATTGGAATAATGCCTCATCTCCTTGCACTTGAAACATTGAAGTGTAGTAGGTTCATTCTGTGTATCCCTTCCTTTATTTGCATCATTAGACATATTCTTCCCATTATTGCGGCATTCAAATGCCCGATGACCTTCCTTTCCATATTTGAAACATTTACTTGTCCCTTTAAGACAACTCCCTACATGTTTCTTTCCACACATTGAGCATATGAGAAAACTCGTCTTCTTTTCAGTGTTCTCTTTAGATTTTCCTTTGAATTCCATTTTCCTCTTCTTATCAAACCCATATGACTGATGGGTTACTCCAATCTCCATCTCGACTTTGAGAGCACATCGAACGATTTCCTCATAGCTATTGAAGTCCTTTATGACTAACTCCCTTCGAAGACTTGGTTTTAAGCCACTAAAGAATCGATCGATCTTACTCTCAGGTTAGAAAATAATACCAGAAGCGTACCTTGTAAGTCTTGTAAAATTTTCTTCATAGGTACCAACAGATTTATCATCCTTTTTCTTTAGTTCAAGAAACTCTTTCTCCATCTTTTTTCGGAGAATACGAGGGAATTACTTATTGAAAAATAAGTTCTTGAACTCGTCCCATTCCATGGACTGAATTTCATCTCTTTTCCTCGTATTCTTGATAAGATTCCACAATTGATCAGCATTACCTTCCAAACGATACACTGCTAAGATTACTTTAGCATGTTCAGAACATTGAAGAACTGAAAATATCTTTTCTGTAGTACTAATCCATTGTTCAGCAATTAATGGATCAGTAGACCCGCTGAATGAAGGTGGACGCTGCCTCATGAAGGATTCAACAGAATGTTGCTCCTTCCTTTGATCGTTTGGAAGTCATGCATGATTAATAGCTTGAGAAATTTGTTTGATCATGGCTACAAGATTTTTCATTCCAGCTCCCATAACGTTTGGTTGCTCAAGGGGACAATAATTGCATTGCCCGTCGCATTCGACATTAATACGGTTCCTTCGGGTTCCATCCATTGACTAAAACCAAGAAGAATAGTGTGAGAAACACTAATTATAATAGGAAAACCACATAATAACGAATTAAATTTCCCACTTAAGGTCTTATCCAAGGTTATTCATGGCCATTTCTAAAACACTAAGATTGTGTTCTATGCTTAGACTTATCCTTAGGGTTATTACTAAGGTTTTCACATCCTAGTTTCCAAAGGTCGACTATACCTTTCCTCTGATACCAACTATAACGACCCATACTTTACATACATTGTTATTATTTCAAAATTGAAGCACACTTATTACAACATATAACAAAACCATGAAAGGACCGTATAGGTATAGCGTCTTTAGAAACTGGGAAACATAAACAACTAGCTCATAAAGCGTCTACACTGTCTCCCATTTATTTCATCATATCTATAGTCCCTTTTGGCATATCTTACTTAATAACATTCTTCCTGACCTGGGGAAAGAAAACATAAAAAAGGTTGATCTCAAATGCTTAGTAAGGGTAAACAAAGGAAATATCAATCACATCATATTCATGAGAACAAAACATTTTGGAAATCTTAACATACAAAAGAGAGCATAGGGGATAAATCATAGTAGTGAAATGAAATCCCAATAATCATAACTTAAAAAATGAATCTTTGTGGAATACACACATAATCATAGAGAATCATTTCTTATTAGTCAAGACTCATGGACAAGACTATCTTAGTGGACAAATTCCATTTCTGAACCGAGTTCACTCCTCGTTTCAGTCCTGTTTCACTGAACCAGTTTAACCTACCATTCCAGCCATGTCTATCTCATGAGATATAAAATCTTTACCCAATGCATTGGAGAGAGATATAGGTCCCACCCATCTCATAATGATACCATTATTATGTGTGCCGCAAAATCATAAACCATACATCATAGCATAACCCATTTAATAAAAATGGGAATCTTAAACATTGTGATATCAAAAAACAATTCATATAAGATAAAGAAATTCATAAAAATAATTCCATCACAACATAGTCAAATCAATGTAATAATAGCGATAGAAACAGAACCCTATATTATCTTAGATGGAAAATAATTTTGATAAAACACTTGAACTCCATTCTTGAAGAAAATATCCTTTCTACTTCAAAAAAACACATTTCCTTTCATAACATGTCATACAATTCTAAACTAAAAGAAGTTGATTAAAATTAAACGTGAAATTTTTAAAGGAAGATTCTTGGAAAAAATGTTTTAAAAATCCATTCATGCCGTATAAGTTAAAAAAACATTCTTCTCGTACTTTTTTCGGAAAAGTCAAAAAGTACCTCATACGAAAAATGACATAAGATTCCTTTCATATCTTTTACTAAAAACTCACCGAAGGGTAAAATTGTATTTAAAAAATTGTAGGTTGATGGAAATAATATTACATATTGAGGAAACATGGATGTGGATGATAAAATACACCTCAATAAATTCCAAAGTATAAACAATCTCGGATAAAAATGATATTGTGATATTTCCCTTAACTTATGTCAGATTTTCTTCGTAAGTGTCCGAACCTCCTATATAATGATTTAAATAATGTCATTGACTTATTCTATAATCATACTCATTTTTATGATATCATATATGGTCATATTCTTAGCTTCTTATTAGTAATATTTTATTACTACTTGTTATTCTGGTGTTTATTACTTTTTGTTCTTAGGCGTGTTTTGTCGAATAAATTATTATTTTTCTTTTTAGGTTACAGATACCTCATTTCCTGAATGGTATTACTGTAATATATATCATATTAATTCATGAAATTCATTTATATAATCATTATGTAATGAAGATCATGTAGAACGAGTCGCATCACATCGTCGAGACGGTATTCCGTACGTACGCACGAGCGATGATATCGCTCCCATGATCGTGGAATTGTATTGGAGTGTATATATACTATTTCAGAATCTATATAACTTTACAATAATCATATATAGTCATTATTTACACCATTACACCCATCCACGTAAGGTGGTGGTGGAAAATATATTACACCACGGCGTGGAGACGGTATTCCGTACGTACACACGCGCGATGATTTCGTTTTCTGTAGGATGGGTAGATGGTGAAATAGGGTTTTTTAATAATTATAATAACATATCAGTATATTAGTGATACTGATGTTATTAATTCATATTGAAACAACTAAATAAGAAGAAGTGTAAGAAGAAATAATGTTGAAAGAATCAGTAACAGACATTACCTCTTCTTTGAAGCGCCTCTTTGAGATATCCTCTTAGGGCACTACCATTGGCCTTTGAAGAAGACCAGGACCTCTAGGATGTTTCTAGGGAAGTGTAGATGAGATTTTGGCAGGGGTTGGCCGAGCTTGAAGGCTCAAAGTGGTGTGAGGAAGAGAGGGAGGAGGTGCGCTTTTATAAGGGAAGAGAGGGGCACCATTGGAATAACTAAAACTATTATTTTATTATAAAGTCAAATTCGGTTTTTAATAGCTCCAAATTGATATATTTTGAAGCTAAGGTGGGAATAGGTCGAAATCATCTCATCAAATAGACTTTATACAAGTTTAGGTATCAATTTTAAACTTATCATTTAGATTTAACTTTAAGTTAGATAATTTAACTTTTACCGTGTCTTCATGTTTTCTTACACTATAAGGTTAATAAACATACTATATCAAGACAAACGTACCCCAAGTAGTTTATTATTAATATATATAACCTTATCTAAGTCATTTGGCCGATCCATAGATTTTTAGGAAAAAAATAAAAGTTAAAAATATAATATTTGTTTTAAAAACTATTTTATGTCAATTTTGACACTATTTGGTAATTGATTTTTGTGAAAATTATAACAGAATTATTAGTACTAAAAAAGGTAATTAAATCAATAATAACATGTCATATTAACCTATAAAATTATTGGAATTCATAAAAAGTCTAAAATTACTTTTATTTGGGAATTTATAACATCAATTATGTCAATATTTCATTAATAAGATAATTACTGCATCATCGTTGTGTCATAAATAAATTAACTTATTTAATCTATAAAAATTACAAATAAACTTCCATTATGTAGGAAATATTTTTATCTTTCTAATTAATATTTATAGTCAAATTTATCTTATGTATAACCCCATATTAGATATTAATTACTTATTAAACTTTGATTTTAACTATTTTAACCCTTCTTTAAATAAATTAATAATAAATGTCCTAATCTAATCCAAGTGGGCCTAAATGGTAATATTTTATTCCGAAGGTTGTTTTTGGTCGAATTAAACTTATCCAATAGAATTATTACATGTGTTAAGGTAATAATAATTACACTTTTACCCCAAATTACCCTATTTACTTTTAACCGTGATAAAAAAAAGTAAAAAGTAACTATTCACCAAAAATTATTTTCATCTCATTGAACCAAATTTTAGTCCTTGATATTAACCGTGTGTCTCGGATTTTCTAAATTCTACTAACAGAAGTGGTAAAATTATGTTTTATGAAAAAATCAGTTTTTTTAACTACCACTTAGTGGTTTCACTATTCATCAAAAATTGAAAGTTTTCAAAAAAATACCAAAATTTCACCCTAGGCTAATTTCGATATTCCGAATCCAAAAATGAAGTCCATTTTGAAAAATAAAATTTATAAAATTTCAAAAAGGGGTTAATACTATTCATAACGGCTATTTTTAATAATATTTTAATAGCATAACATTGTTTAGTGAAACTCGGTATTGCGTATGACACAAGCTATCGAGGAAGGCCGCGATTGCATGTAAAGAAATCCAATATAGTGTTGTGTGTAGTGAACCATTCCTTTGATGATTTAAAAACAATATATTTATCATAAAAGTCACAGGTGTTACAATAATGAAATTTATATAAGCCCAAGGGAGTTATTAATACTCCAAATATAACTCTGACTATGACAATATCTCCCGTACTTCATTAACTAATATGTGTTTCATTATTTTATTGTTACCATTCAGTAAATGTTTTAAAAAAATTTCAATTTATTTTAGGCATTACAAATATTAATGTATAGTATTTATATTATATTAATTTTAATTTATAATTGATCAATCTATTTTAATATTGTTCTACAAGATAATGATGGTAGTAAAACAATTTCATCTATGGATCTATTACTATTTTTAACTCACATAACTAATTCTATACAATTTATATAATATTCTTACGTTTTAATCATATATTTTATATAGTAAATTTGTAACATATATATATAATTTTTACAGTGAAAATTGTATATTTTATTATTTACAAAAGTTTATAATGTGACTATAAAATTATCAATTGTATTAACCCAAATTCATTCATACAATTTCACTAATGTTTCATATTCATTATTTTTTTTATTTTCATAGACTCTTATATATAGTTTAGGCCTTTTTACTTTTAAAAATTCATTGAAAAATACTATAATATATTTGTACAATTTTTATAGGAAATTTATACAGTTTCATAAATTTATTTCTCTTAGCCAATGCATTAACATGAAATTTTTTGGAATATATTTTTTACCATTTATTAGATAAAATATTCATTTTTATAATTTATTTCAATTGATATATTTTATATACTATATTCATATTTGATATACTAGTTTTGGATAAACTAGTTTATTGGATGATTTTTATGTGTTTCAGTATATATAGTAAAAAAATTCCAATCATAATTAAATTCCTCCATACAATAATCAGAGTGAACAAACACATCATTGAAAGTTATTTAAACATAAAATATATTTATTTGATTTTTTTTGATGTGGTTAATTTTTTTAATATCATTCATTTATTTTATTCCTTGATGAAATAACATTTCCTGGTAAACACTTGTTTGGGTATGTGTTTTATCATATTTAGATTATTTATTATGATTAAAATAATTATCCTAAAATTTATAGATTTATGATTTACTTAGATCCTGACATTCAATCATAATAATTTAATTGAAATCATAATAAAATTATTGATGAAAAATAAAATTGAAATCAATGGTTCTGATTATTTTTTTATTTTTTAATTTTGTGGGTTTTCTCCATTCACTAAAAATTTTCCAATATGAGTTTAATAATTTTATAACATACATAATATTGATGAATGATTTTAGAGTTATTTTTTGTAGTGTTTTTTATATGACCATTCATTATATAGAATAATTTTTTATATTTAATCTTACAATTTCTTCCATGTATTATTTTTATCAATACACTTAGACTAATAAAACATTTTAAGAGTATGCGTTATTTTTCCAAGATGAATCCAAAAAAATACATCATTCAAAATTTAATTCTAAATTGGTTTTTTATTACAATATATATATATATATGAAACCAATATATCTTTGTATATTCTTTATACCTTAATTACTCCATAATTAGATATAAAAAACCATTCACCATTAAATCTATTTATTGTAAAGGATACAAGCTTGGTTCTGGTGACATGTAATGAACATTTTATATATTTCATTATTGTTGTCTAGAAGAATTGTGTTGAATATTCCACTACTATAAATGAAAGTAGGACCCACTCACAGAAGTAGGATTTATCAATTTTATGAAACATTTAATTTTTCAGTTTTAGATTCCATTAGGTATTTAGCTTCACATAATTTCATGTCCTACGAATTTTTATTTCCATAAATCTATTTTTAAATACTAATATACAATCAATGGAGTCTTTTAGAAACTGGAGATATATATTCATTTTACAAACCAACTTATGTCATCCCCGAACAAGTCATCTGAGCTGGTCCGGAATATCCTTAAGGCACATTCCTAACCACTCCGAGGTGGTGAAAAGCACCAATTCCATAAAAGGGATATAGTGGGAATGATTTAACCCAAAAAATAGGTTGATAGATAAATTTTCCACCCAACATAAATAAAATAAATAACAAAAATAAAAAAAGTGAAAACAAACCAAACATGATGACTAACCAGATATCCATGAGACCCCATGGGTTACTATTCGAACCTAAATCCTAACATCACTCTACAAGGATCGAATACAAGATAAAACCTAAACCAAATGATCAAAAAATATATTTAGGTATAACAATGCGTATTAAAACTCAAAAGGCATTCCCTCAAAAAACTAATACATATGAATTTCCATTAATTAAAATTTCATTTTTATAGTAGTTTCAAATATGGTGGTATAAACATATTTTTATCCATTCAATTCAAAATAGAAACATTGTACATTGAAATCTTTTTTTAAATATTGTTTTATTAATAGGGGATGATTGATGATTTTAGAGAGAGAGAGAGATTGTATGAAAAATGTGTTTTTGAAAAGGCTAGACGTGATTATGAAGTTTTTATTCAAAACACTCATCATGAAAAAATTCAAAAAAACATCAACATTTACAAAAGAGACACACAAAAGATGGGGAGAAGAGGAAAAAACAACATAATGAGGGAAATGGGCTACCAGTACTCATATAACCAAACCAAATAAGACACCTAGATTATCTATTATAGATAAACAAGTGTCTGAGAACATGGGAATACAAAATATATTAGGAGAAAATATTTAAAACACAATAACCTGGTCCATCATGTCAGTTCACCTAATGAAATAAAACAACCTTATCACATGGTCGTAGCAAACCTAGTCTAACGAAGGTGTAGTATCCCCAAATAATGGAATGATCATACTAATGGGTCACTATCCATAGCCTAATACAAAACTAATGTAACAAGTATTGTTGGATAGTCTTCTAGAAATGCTAGGTTCCCATCAAATATTTAAAATGGTGGTAATCTAATGATTATAATGTAATAAACTACACATAAATGACTATATCATATCACACATAAGCCACACACACAAGCATCACCCCCAAACACCTCTCCAATGAAGTCCCCTTACTCTTAATCCATCAACACATATGGGAAGTCCCATACTGATGTTATTCCCATTCTAAAAATAATGGTAATAAAATATTCACTCCCTAAAGATATTTTTCTAAAAAAACCATTTACGAAATTATAACAATGACTATCATATTATTTGGGGGACAAACCTTTTAAAAGTGTACCAAACACACCAATTATTATTCCATACAATATTTAATTTTTTTTGTAAATATGAAACATAAATTTGAAACCTAAAACCACATATAATGTACAATTAAGAATTTCTTAAATAATTAGTGTCTAAGGCCACATAAAATAGTTTTACACAATTTAATTCAATGAGAAAACAATATGATTTCATTTCAAATATTATTCAGAAACACTATAACTTTCCAACTATAATATCCCAGAATCCATACTCATAGATCACGTGTTGAAAATCCATAACATTACATTCCTAGAATTGATACTGATAATTATGACCCAAAAGATTCATATAAACCATACAATATCAAAAGTAAAACATAAATGACATACATACTAGAGGTTCTTTTAGAGATTGACTTTTATAAATTTTTTAATAAATCATACATAAACAATTCCCATTAAATTAAAGTATAATTTCTCCCACTTAACCCATATTTTTTATCACATTAAAAAAGAGTCACCATCCCTATAAAATTCATTCTAGACATAACCCATTAAACAAAATTTATTAAAATCCAAGGGAAAATTAAACATATTAAGGTTGGGGTCAAATTATCAGTAAGGAAAATATAAGAATTAACAATTTAGTTTATTAAATAAGAATACAAAGAGAATAATGGTATGATTAAATAACAAGAGTGAATTATTTAATCAAAAATGAATTCATACACTTAAATACATGCATCATAATATATAAAAACATAGACAAGGAAATAGACATCAGAATCAATAATCATGATCTAACATAAATCGATCTCCATCATGAGAAACATCCTTAACACATAACAATAAAGTAAAACTATTTCTGGAATCTAATAGAAATAATTTACGAAAACCTTTTAAAACCAATTTCAATTAGAATAACCGTATGGAAAACATCCAATATAGTCATTACCCAATGCATTGGAGAGATATAATGGGGTTTACCCTTCATTTAATATGTATTGGGAACACTTGTTCTTCATAAGCAATAATGGTGCTCAACCCTTAGTATACGCTATATCGGGATCACTTGTGAGATATAAATAGGCTAAAACATTCATATTAGCTTTATTGAGATCACACATTTCATATCATGATAAAGTAACAAACCCATAATAAAATACATTCATCATAAAACTCATAGAAACAATCATTATTCATTTAAAACATGATAAACCCATAAAAATGAAATGGGTTTAATGTCAATACCTATGAAGAAAAATTAACCCATTGAAAAGAGACTGTTTCCATAAAAATGTAACTGAAACATTATATGTCCATGGAAAAGAATTGGGTTTCATTATAAATCTCTTTAAAACATGTATAACCCATGGGAACTAATTTGGGATCCATAATAATCTCTTTGAAAAAAGATTAATCCGTGGAAAAGAAATTTGATCCTTAATAATATCTTTAAAAAAATAATATATCACATTAATTAATGTGTATGGTATAAATAAAAAATATCCCTATTTTAGGATATGTAACAACATATTTTTTATGTTTAATAATGAAAATTACATTAAAATATAATATAAAAAATTCTTGAGGAAAATAATCTTTAGACATTCCAAGTGTCCCATACCACATTGAAACATTTAAATCCTAATCCACATGAATTAATACCATTAAAATAAATTTAAAATGTAATGGAAATAAGTATATTAATGATATAACATGTCCATGATGTTATACACACCTTATAAAATATGGTATGTGTATAAAATTACAAACATGATTAAGGAGACATATTGTGAGAAAAATCAATTACCATTTTGGTAACATTGAAACTATAATAACCATGGAAGATAATTAAAACAATTGATATGTATATACCCATAAATTAAAATATATGAATCATACAATATATTCATGCATAGTATATACCCCACAAAATAAGAATAATTGGTGAATATGGCATGTATCTCATAGAAATAAAATTGAGCCGTGAAAAACCCTAACTACATCAGTAAATTTTAAATCCTGATATCTGTGAAAGAATAAAAATAATTAAAACATTTAATATAATGAATTAAATTAAATTAGTGATATAAAAATTCACAAGTATGTATATACACCTCCTAAAATTACTTCAAAGAATAATAAAAATTAAGTCTCAATGGAATGTAAATTGAGACGAAACCCCTTACCTTGAGTATGATTCATAATGATTTTCCTCTATATTCCTAAATAATATACCTATGTTAATAATTTAATTTCCAATAAACCATTTACATTTTCATTATTATTCTAATTTCACATATAAATGATTTATATACATTTTTTAATCAATTAGGTTCATGCAGGACGTTTTGACGATATTCGCCTTATCTATCAAAACAAACCTTTGTAGGTCAACTATGGTCATTGATATAACTACATAAACCTCTATAGAATTATAAAAATGAATTAATTATCATAATTATACATAAAATTATTATTTTTAAACCAATAATGGAATATGGTTAGGAAAAATTATCCAATGATACAATCATGGAGATGGTAGGTCGTACATATGCATGAGTAACATTCCCATTTTTCAATAAACATTACCGAAAGAAGATAAGACAACTATTTCTTTACAGAATGATAATTATGAAATAAATAAAATTTTATATAATTATAAAGACTTATATATATCATTCATGTAATGTGGGTATGTAAAAGGAAGAACCAGAACTCTTTGAGGAGGCGGTAGTCCAGACATCCCTGAACGCTGTTGTCACTTTTTCAGTGTGTGAAATTGATTGAAGAAAATTATATGTCATATATATATATAGGTTATTATTTCATTAATAAAATAAATATATAATTTATATCATATATTTTTTATTAATCCCATCATAAATACATTCTATGTAAAGCATGAATGAATCACAATGCTCTGAGGAGGTTGTAGTCCACACATATATAAAAGATAATATCGTATTCCCAAAAAATTGAAATCATGAAATGATGAGTTATATAATAATTAAATAAAAATTAATAAATATTCAATATCATATATATCATTTTAAATATTTATTTTCATTGTCATTCTTAATCATGTGTGGTTCTAAAGGAAAAATGAATGATATAGTTCTATGTTGCAGTATTCCGATTTATACATGAACAATGATTTTGTTCCCCCTTTGATAGAGGTGTGTGTAGTAATAGTTATAACCATTAACATTAAAAAATATTAGTATATTTATTATTATTAGGTAAATATATAGTAATTATATTGAAATAAATGAAGATGTATTGAGATAAATAAAAACAAAGTGGTCATTGAAGAACATCCCCTCTTCTTCGAGTAACTCCTTTTCGTTTTAATCAAAATACCTCCTTGGTTTTATTTAATAATGAAGTTAGGAATATATAATGATGTTATTTATTTTTGGATTTTAATTTTTTATGGTTTTAATGATGAAAATTATTTATTGTTTTGAATGATGGGGGAGACCGAATGCCTTTTTATAGTGAAGGAGGAGTATCATTATTTTAAATATAAAAAGGAAAACTCTATTTAGAGGTATCCCTTACCTAATGATTGTCCAACAATGAAAACAAAATTCTTTAACAGTGGAAATAAATTTATAATATGGATATCATATTGTTTTCCACAAGTGTCTAGGTCATTTGGACCCTTCAAATTAATGTTTAACCACTGTGTAAAATCATTTTTTACTTTTATAACTGTAATTAATTTCAATTTATTTCCGTGATATTTTAATGAAAAAAATAAATTTACCTTAATAAACAATATAAATTAATCTTATTCTAAATATTGAATCCAATTTTTAAAATTAAATTATCATAAGTGATGTAATTGAATTTAAAATTGCTCTCATAGACGAGATGAAACAACGAGTTTTTAATGTAAAAAGTTCAAATGTTTAAATTGTCTTTTATATCCAATTTCAATGATAAATTGATTAAAATGACATAAATTGGATTTATGTATTCATAAATGAAATAATTAGAACTTAAATTATATTAATAATATGAAATAAATATATAAATATTTTAGATGAAAAAGAAATTTTCAATTAAAATTCAGTATTTTTCTCTATTCCTCAACAAATGAAAGTGCTCAAAAGAATACCAAAATTTCACCCTATTTTTTTTTTAAAATAAATAATTCATGAAATAAGTTTATTTCAGAAAAAAATTAATAAAAGTTTCAATGATTAGTTTTAATAAAGTTCTTATATTAAAAGGCATAAAATATATATTTTAAAAAAACTTATGTTTAGGTATAAATTATTACTTATTATTATATTATGCTTTTAAAACTTGTTGGATGAATTCAAAAATATTTTATTAAACACATAATATATAAATGTCATTAAAATCCCCCTCCAATATAGATTAATTTTACTTATGAAAAGAAATTACATTCTAGTCATAATAATAGTTTTCATAAAAACTTTTCATTAATATTCAGTTGATTTTTTTTGTAATTAATTGGAAAGTATTCATTTTAGAAACTTATGTAAACTATATTCTCATAATTTGGCTTTCCCCATTTATTATCTCTATTCCAATGGCAAGGTGACAATAATTATAATAAGTATTAATATTATATTATTGTTCCATAATACTCAGAGTTGTGTATACCACATGTTATTAAAGAGACTCAATGTTGCATGAAGTGCGATATAAAATAGGTTTTGCATATAACACAACATAAACTATACATTCTATCTTACACTAGTTATCAAAGAATTTAAATTATTTTTAAATAATATATTTCTCAAAAATCAAATAATGTTACATCCTTTCCCCCTTAAAATGAATTTATCCCTTGAATTTCATCTTGGTTATCAACTGATTAAAAGTTTTTGAATCACTTTATTAAAACTCACATCATACAAATGATTTAATGAAAAAACCCCCTTAAAAGGGAAAGTGAGAAATATAATGGTCTTTGGAGGTTAAAAATATATAGGAAGGCACATAGGGCGAACCTAGGTTGGAATGGAGAAAACATTTAAATAATTATAGAGGGTGATTCAGGTCATTGTTCACAAACAACTGAATGATCAATTGAATTTTAAGGACCTCAAAAACATAAATCTTCCATGATAAAAAAGTCCATATATTCATTAGAATTTAAACTAGTAGGAAAATAGGCTTATTTCAAGATCTGATTTCTGTAGTTAAAAAAATATCTTACCATCTAGAAATATAGAAAAATATAATGTAAATTTACATACATGATGAGTACAATGGTATCCTTTAATTAACATCCAGAAAAATATAAACTTTTTATAAATGAGATTAGTATTAATGATGAATTTTCATAAATATAAAGAATAAAAATTAAATATTAAAAACGACATATCCATAGAAGTGATAATAATTTCTTTCCACCAATATTTAGACATTATACAAAACAAAAATTGTTAGCACACGGTAAGATAATTTTCAAAATGAATAAACCTTCATATGATAAAGTAATCTAAAATATTCAATCAAAATATCCAAATTTGAAACTCAATCATTCTATAACCGTTTACCCCAAATAACTCCAAAAACCTTAAAATTAATGATTGTTTTGACCTCATGGGTGGTATTATACCTTCTATATTTCAACCAAAATTATGGAGATATTATGCTAATGTAACATTAGATACATAGTAAACAAATCACTTTTCAATAATGTGGTTATATAAATGATAATACTTGTGTTCCAAAAAATACATCAATATAAAGATCTTATAAACCGAAAAATTTATGAACACCTTAGAAAATATTTCTTCAAAAAGTAAAAGAATACTTCACATTAATCTGAATTTTTACAAATAAAAAAACCGAACAAAACATCCCCAAAAATTTCATTAATGACATCAAAAAAATAACTACTTAATACTTGAAATAATGTTTCTAGGAATTTAGCATGTGATCGTACTTAATCAGATATAATTATGGTGGTATAAATAATTATTAAGGTAAGAACTCATTAAAACATCGTAATCTCCAATGTTATCTACATAAAACATTGATACAATCTATAACATCCTATAACCCACCCTCATGAATCCTATGCTAAAATCCATAACATTACATTCCTTAATTTTATGTCCTTTGTTGTGACCAAAATGTTTCATATACACCATAACTCATAAAAAAGAAATAATGTATCCCTTACATAGTGGAGGGCCTTTTTAAGTGTTTTATAGAATGGGGACAAACATCCACAAAAACAATTCATATGAATTTAAATGATCATTTATCCATCTTAACATGATTTTATTTATTACATTAGTAAATCATCTTTATCTATCGCACCCTGGAAATTGAATTTATTTTATTTAATTATTTCTTACCTTTGTTTACTCTCTTAAAGGATCAGGTTATGTGCAGTTTTACAATTTTTGAAGTCTGTCAATTTTTGTTGGGTTTTGCACTAGGGAAAGGGCACCACATGGATAGCAGTAACCGTGTGGTAAGACCAAGTCACCATGCAGTGGCCTAAAATTTAAATTAATAAAATTTTATAGAAATAATATATATTACAAGTTTATAGAATAATAATAATAACAATATTACTGTAGATTATAATATTTTTATTACTAAATTGTAATTAATAAAATATTATTATTATATCATTATTATTGTTATTATTAGATTGTTTTTATTATTATTATTATTAAAAAAATTATATGAATATTATTAATATGATGATTATTGTTATGATTTTTATCATTATCATTGTTAATATATTAATTATTATTATTATTATTATTATTATTATTATTATTTCTGTGTTTCTTTTTTTAATTTTTTTTTTAATTTTTGAGGGGGACTCTAGAGGCCCCCCATTCCTGCACATCGCTCTACCTCCACCTCTCCATTGTGCCAGTCCTCCCTCCTGTCTCTAGTTAGACCCCACTAACACACCCCTTTTCAGCTAACCCTCTATGTCACTGGTGCCTCCTCCCTTCCCAGTGCACGACACCCCTCCTTCGTCCTGCTTCCTACACAACCTGAATCCCCAATGGCCCTATCCTTCAGCTCCACATTTGGTAGCAGCCTCCTCCATCGTCAGCACCATATCCGGCATTCACTCCTCCCTCACCAGTGCCACCTCTATCTGCACCTTCCCTATTAAGCGGTTTCCCCACCTTTGGTATGCTTTTTCTTTGAATTTTTGGTTTTATTATCATTTGGTCGGACCTAGATGTTAGGGTTGATGTGTGAATTGTTTTCATGTGATTTTAGGGTGTTTCAAGGGTCTGTGAGGCTCAGTTATTCCCTTTGTTGAAGCATTATTAGATCCTCAACTATTTGAGCTAGGTGTCTCCATGTTTTACCCTTTTGAATACTGTCATTGATATTTTCATCCTTACAATTATTAGTTTCATATGATTTGAAGCTTCATAATATACCTAATTTATATATTATGGTGTTTATACATTTTTGAAACTTGTTAAAAATAGCTTTGGATGTGAATAATTTATTATGAATATGAGTTAATGTATCAAATGTGTTGAATTTAATTCCATGTTCTATTTTAATAATTTTTCTAATGTTATTTTAACCATAGAGATGCATATGGTTAGTTTGTTGTGGTGTTTCCATGTTTGTAAAATTTCTTAAAAATAGGTTTATGCAATTCTTCGTTTATGTTTATGCAAATTTATTTGAAATGGGTCTGTTTTTGAGTTCAATGACATGGAATTATTTTCTTAACTATTTAATTGTTTTCTGAATTGTATCTCGATTCCATTTTTTGGATTATTTTTAGGGGGATTTAAGGTTTTTTGAGTGTTGGGGATTTATTGTAAGGTGTTGCGTTCAGTTTCGAAGGATCACACACATATTCCTAGGTATGGATATGTATAAATATATATATATTATTTGTGTTTCTACTCTCATAGCACAGGGAACACATCGATGAGATTAAGAATATATCTAAATATATATGGAAGTGTTTTTGTGCGATTGTGTTTCTGCTTGAGCTATAAAGATTCATTTTGGCCATCTTTTGAGGTAGTACATCCCATGGACTTTCACTTTTAATTTATGATCCATGAGTTCTTTACTTTTGGAACCCCCATTTATTTATAAATTTGAGTACATGATCCTTGGATTAGATTTCATGGTGTTAAAATTGTGCTTTAATCCTTGTTTTCTGGTAACTTTTATTATCTTGGTAAATAGTGCACAAAAAGTGCTTTGTTAAATTCCCGGTTGGATTTTGTGGGTACTTTAGAATGTAAAATGCATGTTTTGGATTTTTATATGCATTAGAAATTTGAAAAATGGTGTTCAGGGTTCCTTGTTTGGGATTCCCTTGATGTTTTGGTTTTTATAAAGTTATTAATGTTGTATTTTAAAGTGTTTTGGCATGTGTTATTGATAAATGGCCCATTAGGTTCTTCTGTAAGAAATGGAATGTCTTCAAGTTGTAATGGGAATATTTTAAGGAACTTTTATAAATGGTTTCAAATGGTAAATGTGGTTTTTCACATCTTTTGAAGGATGGATTTCATGTTTGATAAAATTTGGTTTTGTGATAGGATTAAAGGGTCGTTGGGAATCTTCTTGAAATTGATAAAAACATTTATTATGAAAACCTTCACTGGATGTTTCTAATGACTTTTCTATACATAATGGATGGAATTTATATTGGTGGATGTTTCTCATGCCCTGTCTATTTATTCTAGGTCATGATACTAGTCATTAGAGAGACTCTGGGTGAGAATTATTGTAAATTATTATTATATATATATGTGTGTGTTTTGAGTGAGTGCTCGGCTGGCATTGGTTATCTCACCCCCGTTATATACATGAGACATGGGAACCTAACATATTGAGAGAACTTTGTGAGAATGATTTACACATTGGTAGTTCATGTACGGAATAGTGGCCAATAATTAGTGGATTTGTTTGGCTTTATTTCTATGAGATTGGGCCCCTCATTTTTTCTTGAGTTATGGTGGCTGGGCATTGGGGAATTTTTTATTTCATCATGTGTGGCATGCTATAGGGAATTGGGTCTCATGTATTGGTAGGTTCTGGTTTGTTCTTGACCTCCTCGGTCCACCTCTGTCCGTTATATTTTATTTTCTTGTACTAATGAATTTGATACTTGTATGTATATTTTTATTTCCCTTGTTATATAAATACTGTGGTGCTTTCTTGTGTAGTTGTTTCTTTGAACTAATGTGTTGGTTTCATAAAGGTTGTGAAAAAGGTTTTAAAGTCAAATTGTATTAGAATCTGTTTTTATATAAAAAAATAAAGCATAACGTCCCTTATCTAAAATGTTAATGGAACACTAACATATTAAATTGGTTTAGAAAATGAATAAGGGAAATGGGTTGTATTTTTTTTTGAATAAAATGAGTGGAAAAGAATACATGTGTATATTATTATTCAAACATAAAATTAATGTTCCATTTTTTAAATTAAATTCATATTGGATTAGTTTGTTTGGGCATTCCTACTGAGTTTTAATACTCATGCCTATAGTTTTTTAGCTTCTGGTGCTGCTTAATTATTGGATTCAGTTGCTAAAGTGTGACATTGGATTGAGGGTCATGGTGACTCGTACAGTCACATAGAGTTATGTAAAATTTTATTTCCTCTTTACTACTAGTTTTAATTTTCATTTTTAAGTTTTCTTATTTCATTTTTTCCAATTAGTGGCCAGATATTTCCCACCAATTTAATTTTGATGTACGACACTAGTTCCCAACCCACTGGGATTGGGAACGCCCTTCAGTCCATGCCACATGCCATCTCAGGTGACTTTTTTAGGGTTGACCTAGGTTTGTTTGTGAAAAATTGAATCAAAGGGGACCCTTTTTTATTTGGGGTGTCCGGTTAACGAAGACAATGATTTTTGAGGCTTATTAGATAGGTCATGGGTTGGTTCCTGATCCCCACTAATCATGAAAAGAAATGAGTTTTTAGGGGTAGTATGAAGATTGAGTATTTTATCTTTGTGTAGGATTGAGGGATGACAACGGATATAAGCTGATGTTATGTCATGATTTAACATGGAGTAGTGAACCATGTGGAGTTTGAGAACATGTTTTAAGATCCTTATAGTTGTTTATTCCTACAAGGGGTGTTGTTCACAACCATGTTGTTTGGTTAAGCATATCTACTAGTTCCTCTCTCTAGCATACCGGTGTAACTAGTGATTTTTCTTAGTCTCATTGGATGTAATATTTTTGGAAATAAACGTGTTATTTAAATGAAAGAATTTTATTTCAAATGGTCTTAAATTGGAAAAGTGGGTTTTGATACTGAAGGCATTTTGGCTTCAAAATTTTGTGTTTGTTTGGACATGCTAAGAGAATGCCTTGGGTGATCCTCATGAACATTTTCACATGTGAGGGTATATATGGATAGTGTGTGTTAGTGCATATGGAAAGAAGTTGATGAATTCATGTACAAATATTCTTTGGATTACATGGTTGTGTATTTGAAATTAATGTCTACCCTTGTTTTTATAATGTAATTTTAAAAGGCGAAACTATTTTGGAAAGCAAAATTGGTTTAGAAAGTGTGTTCCCGTACTTGTAAAGTTGACTTAAAAAATCAGTTTTCAAAAATTTAAAATAGATTTTTTATTTTTAAAATGGGAATATTTGGTTATGATTGTATGTTCTTGGCTTCTTTGCATGTTGTTTTTTGCTGAGATATTCTTCACGATAATATTCTGGATTGATGTTGGATTTGGATTTATGTTTCTCATTTTTCTCCTATTATTCCATAGAGAATGGTCCCTTATTTTTACAATGATTCATTAAAAGTCTCTGGTTATTTTTAGATATATCAAGTTATTTAATGTGATATAATATTTTTAAAGGACATGAATTTGTTTGAAGGAAGTAGAACAAGTCTTCGGGTTGTTGGGAAACCTTGAGGTTTTTGAAGTTTGTGATGTATTGGGTTTATTCGAGGGTCCAGTTTTGGACAAGTGGAGGTTGGATGTATCATCATCATTGTAATTTTTAGTGACATGGGAAATGTAAAATTCCACCTTCCTATAAGTGTTATAATTTAGGATATTATTTTAATGATGGTGGAGGACTTTTGGGATGTTCGGCAGGGTCATCAGTTGGTAAAAGTTTTTATTGACCGTTGTAAACAGTTGTTTCCTTGGGTGTAGTCAGTCGTGGTTGGTAAACTCACACCTCTCATTGTTCGTAAGGATTTACTATGAGGAAAGAAGATTAGGATGAGGGAAACTATCCATAAGTATTGTCTTCAAAGATTCTAGCATCTAGTTCGTCAGAATGTTTCCTAGTGTACCACTAGTGTGGTGGGTTTGAGAATTTGATTTCGTCTTGTCACGTCCAACTGAAGTCCTTATCCCTTTGAGGTCATTCAAGTTTCCAAGATAAGTGATGTAGTAAGAATTTCGTGAAGAAGGAGTTTTGATTATGGGATGACCATGCTTGAATATGTGACCTGAAATGCTTCATCCATCTGAGCCCCAGCTACAAGTCTTATATTGAATCATACACACATTGAGGAGTCTCCAGGGGTCTAAAAATCTGGTCTAGTTTTTTGTTCCTTGTTTAGATTGGAACATTTAAAGAATTTTCATCATTCTTTTATATTGTTGAGGTTCTTCCATTGTTGTAAGTATATCATTTCTTTGAGAGATTATGAGGAACATGTTCTGTTGTAATCCAAAACCTTCGTATTTTTATGAATATGGTTTTTTAAATCATGCATTTTTCATAAACTGTGTTTGTCCATTATATTGATTGATCTCAGTTTAAAAATGTTCATTTAGATATGTATATTCTTGTGAATGAATCGATGTTGGTATTTTCTCTCAAGTTCATTTTTTGGGATAAGTTCTTCCCCTGGGTTTTCCCTACTAGTGGAAGTTTTTAGTATTGGTTGAGAGATCCATGTTTCAACAATGTTGTTTCTTCGCTCTTTCTATAGGAGTCGGTTATTTTGTGTTAGGAGTTCCCGCATTGCACCCTCTTAAAATGGTATGTTTTATTTTTAATTTATATTCTAATAGAATCCTTTTGGTGGGAAGAACCTTCTCGTGTACTCACTTTGTTTTGGGTTGTGGTTTCATCTCAATCGGCCATTTCTGACTTGGGGAATAAACAGTCAGCCTAGAATTCCTTTTTTTTCTGGTTGTATTTAGGTTGGAAGTCAATTTTTTTTCAACAATCATATCGGTGACTTTCTTGGGGAAAATAGTTTTGTGGTGGGTAGAATTTCTACACCACATCCATTGAAATTATTTTATTTTTTTATTTATTAACATTGGTAACTCCAAGTAAGGATCTAGTTGAGTACATGTTTAATTTTTTTGATGTTTTACAATTTTTGTTGGTTTAAAACCAATGTAAGGTAATCACTTGGTTATTAGTAATCATGTGGTAATCCTAGGTCACCGTGTAGTTTCACAGTATTTAAATAAATAAAATTTTATGTAAATGAACTATAGTATTGTCACGACCCATCCTCGGGGTCTATGTCGTGACTACCCCAAGCCCAACTTCCATTGGCCAGGGGCTGGCGACTAGTACCAAAGGCATAAATCCCTATGATGGGATGGAATTGCCTTTATAAAAGAAAAAAACACAAAATAGTACGCAACCGGAAGTAAACATTAAGTAATAATGAATAAAAAACTATGTTCTGAAAGGAAAAAGGGACCGGAAATAAAAGCCCACCAGTAAGCACAGTACAACTGAAAAACTAGTACAACTTAAAAGATAGTACAACGACAGTAAAGTAAAACAGTAACTACTGAGTCATCCTTCGGGAACCCCACCTGAATGGTGGGTATAGATGGACTCCTCTGCACCTCAGGTTCGTCTGTCTGCTCTGTGTACATCTCACCAAGTGGTCCACCTCTAGGTACCGTACAACTCTACAAGTCTCTACCTTGATCAGTGCTATCCATAATCTACATCCAACACAACATAGTGTAGGCATATCCCATGCATGGGTGAGTATGCGATATTCAGTAGGGACCCCAAGACCCTAAGGGCCTCCCACAATCCACTAAGGATAAACCATATAAGAAATATACAACCACGAAGAATCGTCGAACCCTACATAGGTATATGCCCATACATATAACTTAGTTATCAATCTCAGTTCGGCTCCAACTCTCGAGCCCAAGCACAACCCAGTCCATATAGGAAAGAAGTCAATCACATCGATGATAATTATTGAAAGTAAAGACTCAAATCACACGAGTATACATCATTCGTATAGCGATAGAGATGATTAGATGTAGTCACTGATTCATCTAAGCTGTCGGACCCATAAAGGATACATAACCATCTAAGTTGTTGGACCCACACATGTTTCAAGTCCAACTACTCTATCGGACCCACACAGGATACAATACAGTGGTCAATACTACCAAACCCACACAGGATACAAGAATAGTAGTCCTCATTGTCGAACCCACGGAGGATCCCAGTACGGTAGTCATCGCTGTCAAACCCACGGAGGATTCCAGTACAGTAGTCATCACAGTCACAGCCATCTCTAGGGTTCCTGCACACATCACACTCGATTCCGAAAGGGTCCTCTTCTCGAGCAAAGGGGTCGATACATCAACTATCACGATGTCTAGAGTTGATGTATCCCGAAGTTTCATCTCATCAAATGGAACCCATCGCAATAGACGACACATCAATCGAATGTCGGTCTGAGAGTTATTAGCTTTTCCATTCCAAGGGCACGGTTGGAATTACACTCGTTCCAAACCTGGCCATTTTCCAATGTTTTCCAAAACTCATATAGAGTATCACAAAAGGACTTCCTCGTTGTAAGAGTCCCAATGCCGTAGACGGCGCATCGATCAGACGCATGGTCAAGAAGTTATTCGCATTTAAGCAAAACGGGCCCGACCCATCCAGCACGGTGGGCTGGCGGGTCGGCCCGTCCTAGCTCAGTGGAACTGACCCAGCTAAGGGGTCAGCCCGGCCCGGCTGGGAGCGGCCCGGCCCAGCCCGCTGGCCGGGCGGATAGGGTTGCGCGGCCCCCAGTTTTCCAAAATGGCGGCACCGAGTGGCGCTGCCCCTCTTATCCGGGCGACTGAAGCTGGACGGTCTTTCCCAGCGTGAACATCTCCCACAGGTGGGCTGCTGTTCTCCCATGGGGCACCTTTGGGTACCACAAACTTCATCAACCCAACAAGCAGGTTCACCCGCCGAAGCGGTCCGCAGAAGCTGGTTGCGGTTCTCCCAGCCCGGCCAGCTTTAGCCGGCTGGTTCTTCTTCGGTCGAGCGGTCCACAGATGTGGGCCGCAGTCTCCACTTCCAGCACGACAACTGGTGTCGCGGTTCTCTAACGATCTGGCGCTCGGCCGCTGTTGGCACTTCCGCCCTCAGTCGTCACCACCTTTTCCATCACCACCTCCATGGTGAATAAAAACAAGGATCAACGGAGGGTCGTCATGCCGTGTTCGTTCTGCCTGCGCCATCCGTGTTATGTGGTACCAAATGTCCATAGACGATCACTTGAATTCAAAAATAATGAAGGTATGATTTATTCAATTAAATTATACAAACCCTACCTCTTAATTGATATCACATGTCGATGAGCCACAGAAGATGAGTGTCACGGAGAACGGTGTCGTCCCGTCAATGTTGCAGGAAGAGTCATTATCATGATGTGGGAAGAGAATCTGAAGACGACGTAGATTCCATGAAGTTGATTTGCATCTGAGGAGGAAGCGTCGTTGGAATACATTCTTCTCATTGTTCATCGGGAATGTTCTTCGTCAAGAGAGGAACAACTTTCTTCTAATTCTCTAGAGTTTTCCCCACCGAAATATTTGCCAAGGAAAATATTATAATGAGGCCCCCCAATTGTAATAGAATTTCCATGCAATTCAAATTGATTCAAAAATAAGTGAAAATTAATTAATGAAGATATTAATTATATAGGTTGGCATAATTAAGAGGGAAAGAAGGTGAAAAGCATAAAATTCAAAGAGATGAGGTGGATAGTTTTAAGTGTTAATAAGGGGGTTTCATGGTAGTTTAAGGGGGATTTGAGGGGTTAGGCTATTTTGTGGGCCCCACCACACATTATCCTCACATGGGAGGTTATGTGGGTATGGGACCCACCTCTATCTTCCCCTTCTAGGAAATAACCACCACAAAATAAATTAAATTAAATTGTGTACACTAAAAGTAACACCAAAATTTTATTTTAATTTATTACGAATCCCCAAAAATAAATCGTCTACTCTCTAACAAACGAAACTATGGTAAAGGTCCCTTAAGAAAATAACGGCACTGGGAGTTCATCGGTGCCTTCATATTTCAATTCCGAGCACCAGTTCAAAAGATATAAAAACCCGCACGTACCCGAACAAAATTCAGAAATTGATTCCGGGCACACCGGGCCTCAGAATCTGGAGCCGTCAGAAACTACAGACTCATAATATTACAAAGAATTTAAGAAATAATTTTTTTTTAAATTTCTGGGTCTTTACATTACCCCCACCCCAGGAATTTATGTCCCCGTAAAGCTACAACACACACTAGGGAAACAAATGGAGGTACTAAGCATGAATCTGAGCCTCCAACTCCAATGTGCTCTACTGGAGGTTCCCGTGCTGCCAAAAAATGCACACCAGAGGAATCGACCATCCATGTAGGACCCGATCTTGTTGATCCTCGATCTCCACTGAGACCTCCGCGAATTTCTCCCCATCATCGATGTCCAGGTCCTTGTGGTCGATGATGTGTGACGGGTTGTGCACGTATCTCCTCAGCTGAGATACGTGAAAGACGTCGTGAACCCGGTGCAACTGAGGTGGAAGGGCCAGGAGGTAAGCCACCTCACCGACCCTTATGAGAACCTAGAACGGTCCAATGAAATGTAGAGATAACTTTCAGCCCTGGAAGAATCTCTGTAGACCTCGTCGAGGTGAGACCTGTAGGAAGACGTGGTCGCTATCATCGAACTCCACTGGTCTCCATCTCATATCAGCATAAGACTTCTGTCTACTCTATTCTATCTTCATCTACTTATGGGTGATCTGATCCTTCTCCTTCATAGCCTAAATCATCTCTAGCCCTACAAGTGCTGACTCCCCTAGGTCAGTCTAGCACATAGGTGATCTGCAGGGTCAGCCCTACAGTTCCTCGTAAGGTGTGATCCCGATGGTGGAGTTATAGTTGTTGTTATATGAAAACTCATACAAGGGTAAGTGATACTCCCAGATACGACCATAATCAAGGATACATGCACCGAGCATGTCCTCGATTTTCTGAATGGTCCTCTCAGTCTGGACATTCGTCTGAGGATGGAAGGCGGTACTCAAGCCAAGCTGTATCCCAAAAGCCTTTTGTAACCCCTTTCATAGACAGGATGTGAAACAAGCATCTCTATCAGAGATGATAATCGATGTCAACCCATGAATTCGTATAATCTCACGAATGTAGAGGTATTCCAAGCTCTCAACTGAGCCCTGCTCTCTGATCGGTAGGAAGGGGGCCGATTTGGGGAGTCAGTCTACGATCACCCAGATAGAGTTGTGTCCTCTGGATGTGCGTGGAAGCCTCATCACAAAATACATGGATATCCCATCCCACTTCTACTCTGGGACCACTATGGGATGTACCAAGCATGCTGGTACCTGGTGCTCCACCTTCACTTGCTGACAACTGAGGCATCGTGAAACGAACTCTGCTACAGCCTTCTTCATACCCAGCCACTAGTGCTGACATTTGAGGTCCTGATACATCTTCACCAAACCTAGATGTACCACTAGAGGGGAAGTGAAAAACTCCCTCATCAGCTCCTCCAATAGTGAAACCGGTACCATGGTACATCCCCAGAAGAGGATGACGTCCTCCCCTCCTTTAGAAAATCCATCAGGGGCTTGCACTACGGATATCTGAGCACGTCGCGTATCATAGTCAACGTCCCCTCGTGGTGCTTATCTGACTCGCTGAAGAAGTGGATGAGTGACTGTGATAGACTAAAGAAAGGATGCTCCATCTCTATCTACAAAGGATATCCACAACGAGGTCAGCTGCTCTGTTACCACTCCTAGCAGCTGAATGCTGATCTCCTACTAAGAGCATCTGATATAACGTTCTCCTTCCCAGAAGTATAGACTATATTGAAGTCATAGTCCTGGAGGATCTTGATCCAACATCGTTGTCTCAGGTTCAGGTCCTTCTGTGAGAAGATGTACATGAGACTCTGGTGGTAAGAGTAGACTGTAAAGCGCTCGCCCATCAGATAGTGCCGCCACATCTTCAAGGCGAAGACCACTACTACTAAGTCTAGGTCATTGGTACCGTAGTTCTGCTCGTGCTGTCTCAACTTTCATGAACCATAGGCGATCACTGCTCGCTCCTGCATCAGGACACACCCATGTCCCGTCCCTGATGCGTCACAGTAAACTACGTACCAAATGCCTTCCTCTGGTAGCCTCAATATATGAACACTGGTCATCCTCGGATTCAGCTCCTGAAATCTCTGCTGGAATCTATCTGACCACACGAAGGGTTTCCCCTTCTTTGTCAAAGCTGAAAGTAGTGCTTCAACTGTGGGGAAGTCTGGCACAAATCTCTGATAGTACCCAGACAAACCTAGGAAACTCCGAACCTCCGTCACTCTCCTGGGTGTCTCCCAAGCAATCACTAACTTGATCTTCATTAGATCCATTTCTACTCTAGCCTCCGAGATGACGTGTCCCAAGAAGTGAACCTCTCGAATCCAGAAATGGTACTTCGAGAGCTTACCATAAAGCTGGTGCTCTCAGAGTGTGTCCAGTACTGTTAGAAAATGGTAGGCGTGCACCTCCTCAGTAGTCGAGTAAATTAGTATGTCTTTGATAAAGAATACAACAAATTGATCGAGTTATAGCCAAAATATCATATTCATGAGACTCATGAACACTGTTGTTGCGTTTTTTATGCCAAAGGTCATAACCAAGAACTCATAGTGGCCATACCGACAACTAAAGGCCGTCTTCTTCACATCCTCATCTCGAACTCTGAGCTAGTGATAGCCTGACCTGATGTATATCTTCGAGAACCATCATGCTCCCTTGAGCTGATGAAAGTGGTCTTCAATCCTCGTATGTGGGTACTTGTTATTCACCATCACCTGATTCAGGCGACGGTAGTTGACAAACAGTCGCAAGATCCCATCCTCCTTCTTGGCGAACAAAATCGGAGATGCCCAGGGTGAAACACTGGGTTGGATAAATCCCTTCCACTACAAGTCCTCCAGCTGTACCTCTAGCTCACGAAGCCCGGAGAGAGCCATCTGATATGCTGGAGTAGATATCGGTGTTGTCCCGGCATACAGGTCTATGTATAAGTCTTCCTCTCTGTGAGGTGGTAGTCCTGGAACGTCTTCAGTAAAAACATCCATATACTGATGCACCACAACAGGAAAACTCGGACTCTGCACGTCAACCACTCCGAGGATGAGACTAGCCAACTGATGTGTGATCAGCTTCCCTCTCCTCTGCGTAAGTCCATCCTGCACTGCAAAGGCTCTGCTCTCACCGGTGTAGGTGAACCTGGTCCCCTCAGTGCGGACACACTGCACTTTGTGCCTAATGTAGTCAATCTGAGCACGAAATATAGATAACCAGTGCATACCCAAGATGACATCGTAAGGCCTCGACGCCGTAACAAAAATATCACAGCCAAAGCTCTCACCTCCTAGAGTAAGATCACACTGCCGGAACCAGTGTGTAATTGTCGAGTATGCTCCCATAGGAGTCTCTAGCCGTAAGGATCGAGGCAATGGCTCCATCGGAATCATCAAACTCCAAACAAGGGCAATGAAAATAAAATAATAAATCACACCTATGTCTATACGTACTACATCAAAGGTGGATTAGACACAAATAGTGCCTCAAATCATCTCAGGTGCACTGTGGTTGTAGGCCTCGACTACCTGGAGTTGAGCCCGTCTCTTCCTTCCAGCTCCCTGTGGTTTGGGTGGACCTCATAGTGGTGGCGGAGGTAAAGCCTCGAAACATCATCCACCACCCACTACTCGGCCATCTCCTCTTCCACATCTTCTTGCTCCTGATGAACCACCACGGTCGAACCTCTACCTCTATCTGGGAGTTCCCTCTACTGACTTTTTCTCGTCCGCATGGCGGTTCGGGCAGTCACGAGCCATGTGACCCTGCCCACCACATGCGTAGCATTGCCTAACCCTCGTAGGACTGGATCTATTTCGTGTGCCCCGCTCAACCAAACCTGTATCCTATGGTCGCCCACCTAATGGCCTGGTCTGCTTGGACCTCTGCGTCAACTGTCTACTACTGGCTGCATAAGTCTCTGCTACGTGTCGCCCTGCGGTAGGTCTTACTGTTGGTGATTGCTCAGCGAGAAAACACTCCACTAGAAGGGCTCGCTCTAGCACCCCCGCCTACGTCGGAAGGATGAGGGGAATCATCAAAGCCATGATCTCATGCATGAGTCCCTTATCGATGGTCCAGGCCCTGAAGAACCAGTATCGTACCATATCCATGGAGTAACGTGAGAGGTTGGTGAACCTCACTGAGTAATGAGCTACTATCATGATGCCCTTCTGTAGATCAAGCAACTCCCGAATCCGCACCGCACGAAGGGTGGCTGGAACAAAATACAAGCGGAAGAGACACTTTAAGTCTGTTCAGAATAAATATGCCTCGTTATTCACCTGGAGAATCAGGATCCACCATCTACCTACTACTACGTGCAGGAAAGTCATGGAAAGGATCATCATAAGGTCGACTAGTGTCCCTACAAATCTTAAAACTCTGAAGACAGCCTCCAGCCAGTCCTCAACTGCCTGTGGGTCCGTCTCTCATTGGAACCTGGGCAGCCTCTATCGCTGGAACTCATGCAATGCACTCAGGCGGCGTGCACTCTATGCTGCTGGGGCTGGTGGTATCAGTGGTCTAGCGGGTAGAGGTGTCGCTGGTACCTTTGCTGTGATGAGGCCCTACACTAGGGCCTCGTCACTCAGTGGTCTGACATCTCGTACATAACTCGGAACCCTTGATGGCTGCCTTCGTGGGGCCATCCTGAAAAGAAGCAGGTGTGCCATGGTCAAAACAGTATACCTAGTGAGATGACACAATGTAATCACAAATAAAACTTTTGAAACACACATGCAATCAGTGTTTTCGTGTACTCAGTCGGAAATCATAGGTCAGGGTCCTGGTGTATGGATACGTCGGCCGCCACACCAACACTGGACTCCCTGGAATAAAAACCAAACATAATACTCTTAAAAATATTGCTCCAGAGAAAAGAATGATCAGTGTCTTGGGTTATATGGTAGAACCGACTCCTCTGATACCAATTTGTCACAACCCGTCCTCAGGGCCCGTGCTGTGACTACCCCAAGCCCACCTTTCATAGGCCAGGAGCGGGTGACTAGCACCAAAGGCGTAAATACATAAGTTGGGAAGGCATTTCCATTATAAAAGTAGACAAACATAATAGAGTATGCAAACATGATGTAAACACTAAGTAACACTAAATACAATAGTAAGTGCTGAAAGGAAAAAGGGGCCAGAAATACAAGCCCAAAAGTATGTACAGTACAACTGAAAGACTAGTACAACTGAAAAACTAGTACAACTAAAAGGCTAGTATAACTGCAGTAAAGTAAAATAATAACTACCGAGTCGATCTCCAGAAACCCCACTTGGATGGTGGGTACAGATGGCCTCTTCTGCACCTCTGGTCCGTCTGTATGCTCCATGTACGTCTCTCCAAGTGGTCCTCCTCTGGGTACCATCCTGCTCTAGAAGTACCTACCTCGATCAGTGTTGTCCATCGTCTGTATCCAACACAACATAGTGCGGGGATATCCCATGCATGGGTGAGTATACGATACTTAGTAGGGACCCTGAGACCCCGAAGGTATCCCAGAATCCATGAAGGATAAACCACAAAAGAAAGATACAACCATGAAGCATCATCAAACCCTACTTAGGTATATGCTTATACATATACCTATGTTATCAATCTCAGTTTGGCTCCAACTCTCGAGCCCAAGCACAACCCAGTCCATACAGGAAAGAAGTCAATCACATCGATGATAATGATTGAAAGTCAAGACTTAGCTCACACATTTATATATTTTTCGTATAGAAATAGAGATGATCAGAGGTAGTCACTGATTCATCTAAGCTGTCGGACCTATATAGGATATAAGACCAGATAATCTGTCGGACCCACGTAGGATACAAGCCAATCTACTCTATCGGACCCACATAGGATACAAGTATAGAGGTCAATACTGCTGGACCCACACAGGATACAAGAACATTAGTCATCACTGTCGAACCCATGGCAGATCCCAATATGGTAGTCATCACTATTGAACCCATGGAGGATTCTAGTACAGTAGTCATCATAGTCGCAACCAACTCTAGGTTTCCCGCACATTTCATGCACGATTTCAGGAGGTTCTTCTCCTCTAGTAAGGGGTCGCTACATCAACTATCACGCAGTCCAGAGTTGATGTATCCCAAAGTTCCGACTCATCAAAAGGAACCCAACACGATAGACGACGCGTCAATCGGACACCCGGTCTGAGAGTTATTGGATTTTCTGTTCCAAGGGCCTGGTTGGAATTACGCTAATTCCAAACCTAGCTATTTTCCAAAGTAGTCAAAAACTCACTTAGAGTATTAAAAAAGGACCTCCTCTTCGTAAGGGTCCCAATGCTGTATATAGCGCGTCGATTGGACGCACAGTCATGAAGTTATTCTCATTTATGCGAAACGGGCCCATCCCGTCAAATCCGATGGGCTGGCATGTTGGCTCGTCCTGGTTCGGTGGGTTCGACCCAGCTAAGGGGTCAACCTGGCCCATGTCTGGCCGCGGCTCGACCAGCTAGCCAAGCAGATCGAGGGGAGCGGACCCCGGTTTTTCGAAACGACGGCGCCGAGCGGTGCTGCCTCTCCTGTCCGGCCGGCCGAAGCCGGCCGGTCTCCCCCAGCATGAGCGGCCCGCACATGCGGGCCCCTATTCCCCCACACGACACCTTTGGGTGCCGCGACCTTCATCAACCTGTTAGGCCGCTTGCCGGCCGATTCACCCGTCGAAGAAGCCCGTGAAAGTGGGACGTGGTTCTTCGCAGCGCAGCATCGAGAGGCGTCGCGGTTCTCCCAGCCTGGCCGGCTTTAGCTGGCTAGTTCTTCTTCGGCCAAGCGGTCCGCAGATGCGGGTCGTGGTCTCCTCCACCTACACTACTCCCAGTGTCGTAGTCCTCTAATGGGTCTGTGCGCGACCGTCATTTCCGCATCTGCCCTCGGTCATCGCAACTTTTTCTATCACTGCCTCCATCGTGAATTACAACAAGGATCAATGGAGGGTCATAAGTCCATGTTCATTCGGCCCACACCCTCCACGTTAGGCTGTAACAAATGGCCATAGACAATCACTTTCATTCAACAAGAACGATGGTGTAGTTTATTCAATTAAATTATAAAAAACCCCTATATCATTATTGACGTCGCACGTTGATGAGCCGTGGAAGACGATCATCACGAAGAACAGTGTCGTCCCGTCCACGTTGGAGGAAGACTCGTTGTCGTGATGCGGGAAGAGAATATGAAGACGACGTAGATTCCTTGAAGTTGGGGTGCATCCGAGGAGGAATCTTTGTTGGAAGAAGCTCTTTGCGTTCTTCTTTGGGGATGTTCTTCGTTGAAGAACAATGTTCTTCGTCAAGAGAGGAACACCTTTCTTCTAATTCTCCAGAGTTTTCCCCACCAAAATATTTTCCATGGAAAATATTATAATAAGGCTCCCCAATTTTAATAGAATTTCCATGCAATTCCAATTGATTCAAAATGAGGTGCCATTCAATTTATGAAGATATTAATTAGATGGGTTGGCATAATTAAGAGAGAATGAAGGTGAAATGTTTAAAATTCAAAGAGCGGAGGTGGAGAGTTTTAAGAGTTAATAAGGGGGTTTCATGGGATTTATGGGAGCATTTAGGAGTTAGGCTCTCGTGTGGGACCCACAACACATTTTCCACACTTGGGATGTTATGTGGGTGTGGGACCCACCTCTAACTTCCCCTTTTAGGAAATAAACACCACTAAATAAATTAAATAAAATTTTGTACACTTAAAGTAACACCACAATTTTAATTTAATTTGTTACGAATTCCCAAATTAAAACTTCTACACTTGACAAAAAGAAACATTGATAAAGGTCCCCTTAAGCAAATACTGATGCTACGAGTTCATCGGTACACTAAAATTTCAATTCTGAGCACCAGTTCAAAAGATAGAAAAACCCGCTCGTACGTTTACTGAACGTACCCAAACAAAACTTTATAAATTGATTCTGGGCACACCGGGCCTCAGAATCAGGCGCTGTCAGAAACTTTGGAGTCATAATATTCCAAAGAATTTATGAAAAATAATTTATTTGAAATTTCTCAGTCATTAAAAGTACATATTTAAACCATAATAATAATAAAATTATTGTTGAAGATAATAATATTTTTTATTATTAGATTAAAATCAATATTATAAACATAATGATGAAGATGATGATTATTGTAACTATTCTTATGGTTATTATTATTATCAGTATTTTTTTAATGATAATAATAATTATTATTATTATTAAGGTTATTTTTTAATTTTTTTAAATTGGGGGGGGGGATAGAAACCCTAGATCCCCCACCCACATTCTTGTGCATCACTCCACCTCCCCCTCTCCATCATGCCTGCCATCCCCCAACTTGGCTGGACCTCACCAGTGCACCACTTTCTTGACTAACTCTCTTCGTCATTTGCTCCTCCTCCCTTCTAGGCATACGACACCCCTCCTTCATCTGGATTCTTGTGTGACTTGAATATCTAGAGGCCCCCTCCTATGGCTCTATATCGGATAGTAACCTCCTCCCATGTCGACACCATCTCCATCACTCGCGCCTCCCTCTCCAGTGCCACATTCGGCCACATCTTACCTCATCGATAGTTTCCCCACTTCTATTCATTTTTTCTATTGAATTTGTGGTTTTATTCTCATTTAGATGAACCTTGATTTTAGGGTTGATTAGAAAATTGTTTTCATTGGATTTTAGGGTGTATGAAGGGTCTGTGAGGCTCGGTTCTTCCTTTTGTTAAAGCATCATTTCATCCGCACAATGTTTTAGGTTGGTGTCTTAATTTTTTACCCTCTTTAAGAACTCCATATGTATTTTTATCCATCAAATTAATATTTTTACTAGATTTATGACATCAAAATATACCGAATTAGTAATTTATGGTGTTTATAATTTTATAGAACTTGTAAAAATAGACTTTGATGTGAATATTAAATAATGTATATGAGTGCATGTGTCAAATGTGTTTAATTTAATGATATATTCTATTTTAATAATTTTTATAACGTGATTTGAACATTGGGGACCCATATGGTTTGTTCATTATGGTGTTTCCATAATGATAGAATTTGTTAAAAATTTGTTTTTAAGGAATTCCGTGGTTATGTTTATGAGAATCTATATGAAATGGGTTTGTGTTGGATATCAAAGAAGTGGCCAGGTTTTTCATAAATGTTTCTCTTGTTTTTGAATTGTATCTTTATTACATTGTTTTAATTAATATTATTTTCAGGATTTAGCTATTTTTGAGTCTTGGGGATTTATTGTTGGGAGTTGTGGTTGGTTTTGAAGGAAGACCCGTATATTACTATGTATGGATATGTATAAATATATATATCTTCTTTTTGTGTGTTCTCTCATGGAAAAAGGAACACATGCATCACTTTAATAATATATATATATATATATATGGATGTTCATGTGTGCAAGTGTACTACTACTTGAGTTATAAATCTTTTTCTTGGCCATCCGTTGAGCTATGATATCCCATCTACTATCATTTTTAATTTAAGATCCATTAGTTTATTTCTTTTAGAACCCTCATGGATTTATTAATGCGAATATATGAGCCATGGATAATAATTCATGGTTTTTAAATATTTTTTTAATCCTTGTTTTGCGATAACTTGAATTTTCTTATTAAATAGCGCACACACAGTTCTTGGATAAATTTCTTGTTGGATTTTGTGGGTAACTAATAATGTAAAATTCATGGTTTGGATTTTTATATGTATTAGAAAGATGTGAAATGATGTTTGGGGTTCTATTTATGGTGTTCCCATGATGTATTTCTTATTATAAAGATATGACTTTTTTCCTTTAAAGCGTTTTCGCATGTGTCATCGATAAATGTACCATTTAGTGGTTCTGTAAGAAATATTATGTTTTCAAGGTTGAATGGGAATGTTTCAAAAATATTTTTTAAATTGTTTCAAATGGAATATGATGTTTTTTCACCCCTTTTGAAGGATAGATTTCATGTTTTATAAATTATGGTTTTTTGAAATTCTTAAAGGACCATTAGGAAACCTAGTGAAAAATGTTAAGAATATTAATTATGAAAACCTCTGCTAGATGTTTCTCAATCCTTGTCTTTACATAATGGATGAGATGCCCTAGCTATGGAATCCTCATGATCTATTATCAGGGCTCCTTGATTAGAACCCTTTGTGTTTTATTTATTCTAGGGCATGATATTAGTCACTTGGGAGACTTGGGGTGAAATCTACTGTGAATTATTATATATATATATATATTGTGAATGGATTCTTGGATGGAATCGGTTGGCTCACCCTCGTTATATACATGATCCATGGGAACCTGACATATTTATAGATCTTTCTATGAATGATTAACACATGGTTTGTTCATTTATTAAACAGTGTCCCTTAGTATGTTGATATGTTTGGGATTATTACAATGCAATTGGGACCCTCGGTCTATCCTGAGTTACGATGGCATGGTATATGGGGGTTTTGGATTTCATCTTGTGTGTCATGATACTAGGGATGGGGTCTCATGTATAGTTATGTTCTAGGTTTTTGATGATCCCTTGGGTCCACCTATGTATATTAGCTCTTAGTTGGTTGTAGTAATAAATTTGATACTTGAATGTATATTTTCATTTCCCTTGTTGTATGAATATTGTGGTGTTTTCTTGTGTATGGTTGTCATAGAAGTGATGTGTCGATTTCTAAAATCTTGTGAAAAATTATTTAAATTCAATGTGTTTTATAATCTTTATTTCTATTAAAAAATGATAGATTCACTTCCCTATTATAAAATGCTAACAACACACTAATAGAATGAACTTGGTTTTTTAAATTAATAAGTGATATGAGTTATATTTTGTTTTTGAGTTAAATTAATGTAAAATAATAATTTTATATATTAAATTTTAAAATTGAAATTAATGATCCTTTTGATTAAAGGAAATGAATATGAGAATAGTTTGTTTGGGAACATCTACTGAGTTTTAATACTCACTCCTATAGTTTTTTAGCATTGAGTGATGCTTCTTTCTCAGATTCAGTTACTGTAGTGAGATAGTGGATTGAGCTCGGTGGGGACCTGTATGGTCACATGGAGGTTTGTAAAATTTTATTTCCTCACAACTGCTAGTTTTTATTTTTATTATTTAGCTATTTATTTATTTTTGTTTCTTTAATTTATGGGGAAAATCATTCCCACCTATTAAATTTTGATGTCTGGAACTAGTTTCATGCCCGTGGGCATTAGGAATGCCCTTCGGTCCATGTCATGGGCCATTTCAGGTGTCCTGTTCAGGGTCGACCCGGGATGGTTCATGACATTGTCCATATGAAATCCATTCATGACATAACCCATTAAACATCACTTCGTTAAAACATTTGGAAAATGAAAAATAATAAGGGTCGTATCAAATTCTTAGTATGGGTAAATGTAATCACTAACAATTAAATTTTATCAATATGTATAAAAATATAATTAGGGTATGATGAAAGATGAAAATTGAATGAGATAATCATAATGGAACTCACACCAATTAATAACTAAATAAAAAAATATGAAAACAAGGAAAAGGAAAAAAATATGAAAATAAATAATAATTATCTTTGTGATATCAATATTGATCATGAGAAGCATTAAAATTTCATGGAAACAATTTAAAACACTTTTTATTTACATAGAGAATATTTTTCATGCAACACTTTACAAACATTTCAGAACACTTTCAATTGTAATTAAAATATGGTATATTTATAATATAATCATTAACCAATACATTTGATAACTATAATAAGTATCACTCTTCTTATAAGCTATATCGGTCTCACCCATTTTCCACGAGGTATAATGGCGATCAGTCCTTCATATAGGCTATATCGGCCTCACCCATGAGCAATAATGGGGCTCAACATTACATATATTCTATATTATGATCAACTATGTTTTATAATGAAAATTTAACATATTAATAATAAATCAATTTCATCATAAAAGATAGATAAAAAATCAATATTCATTTATAACATGATAAACCCATGAAAAGAACATGGGTTCAATATCAATCCATTTCAAACACTATTAACTCGAGGAAAAAATGGTTCTATAAAAATCTCATAGGAACATTATTATACCATGGAATATAAATAAGTTCCAAAATAATCTACTTGACACATGTGTAACCCAAGGAAAATTATTGGATTCTAAAACAATATCCTCAAAACTAGATTATCTCATGGAAAAGAAAAGTGTTCCATAAAAATATCCATGAAATAAACATAATATATAAAAAATGTAATAACAGTGTTATAAATATATAATATCTCAAATTTAGGATAACTAACCACAAGGGTTGTTGAAACAAATTAAAGTAAATTTATTTATAAGATCATTACACACATTCTTGAGGAAAATAATCGCTAAATATTCAGTGTGTCCCATACCTCTTTGCAACATTTGAATCACAGTAAACCTGAATTAATATCAATAAATGAAACTTATAATATCGTGAAAATAAAGATATTCATTATATTACATTTGAAATAGGTATTATGTACACCTTATATTAGAATATAGGCGTATAACATAACAAATGTGACAAAGAAGGGAAATTATGACAAAAATCCATTATCTATTAGGACCGATTGAAACTGTAAAACCCATGAAAGAAAGATAAAAAAGGATGTATAAATACAAATAAATTTAATTATATGAAGAAGTATATTTTTTTA
Source organism: Viscum album (assembly GCA_963277665.1). Classification (NCBI taxonomy): domain Eukaryota; kingdom Viridiplantae; phylum Streptophyta; class Magnoliopsida; order Santalales; family Viscaceae; genus Viscum; species Viscum album. The sequence goes on from OY728129.1 coordinate 1,586,565,462, forward strand.
ATTATATATACAAAAAATTAATAACAAGTGTTGAATATTGCATGTATCTTCCATAAATAATAGTTAGGTGAGAAACACCCTTACTAATTGAGTAACTTTTGAATCATTAGATCCATCAAATAATAACAAAAATTAAATCATTTTGTATCCTTAAATTATTCAAATTAATGATATAAAATTTCCTTAGGGAATTATATTCACCAAAAAAATGCTATTAGGTTCATAGTAACAAGTAAGAATCAATGGAATGTAAATTGAGGTGAAACCCATTACAATAAGTCTGATTCATAATTCTTGTCCACTATCATCATGAATAATAAAAATATGTTAATTATTAAAATTCAGTATAACCATTTCCATGTTCATTATTAAATTTATTTCACTTATAAATATTTTTATACAAATACTTAATCAATTTTGTATTATTTTAATGTTTTGACAATATTTGGTTTAGGATTCAAAACTAACATTGGTAGGTCGACTATGGTGGAGGAGTAAATTATTTAAATATCTATAGAATAATAATCATGAAATAATTTTCATAATTATATATCAGTTATTATTTTAAAACTAATCATGGAATATGGTTATAAAAATTTAACCAATTTTACAATCATGTAGATAGAAGGCCGTATGTATGCATGAGTAACACTCCCATTTTTCTGTGATCATTATGGAATGAAGATATTTATAATTTACCATTCCAAAATGATAATTACTATATAAATTTAATTTTATTTAATAATATATATTTATGTTTTTTCATTATTTTTATGTGGAGCTAAAAAAGGAAGAATCTCATCGCTTCAAGGAGGGGGTAGTCCAGACGTCTACAAACGAAATTATGACATTCTAAATGTCTGAAATGGATTGAAGAAAATGATATGTTATATTTATAGATAGATGATTGTGAGAGGTTTATAATAAATATAAACTTTATATCATATATGTTTATTAAATCAATCCATAATACATTACATATAAAGTGTGAATGAATCGCATTGCATTGAGGAAGCAGTAGTCCACACGTCCCCAAATTAAGTTATCGTATTGTCAGAATATGGAAAGTATGAATGTATGAGTTATATATTAATTACAAAAAAATTAATAAATAATAAAATATATATATATATATATATATATATATATATCATATAAAAACAGTGATTCCATTATAATTAACAACCATGATATGTAGTAAAGGAAAAATGAACGACATCTTTTCGTGAGGCGGTTGCCCGCCTTACACTGAACAGTGATTTCATTACCCATCTGATAGAGGTGTGTGTAGGTGTAGGTATAAAAAATTAATATAAAAATGAATCCATATATTTTTGATATTTAGGTTATTATATAAGAATTATATAAAAATAAATGAAGGTGGGGAGATAAAAATAAAACACAACTGCTCATTGAAGAACGTTACCACTTCTTCATGTAACTCCTTTTCGTTTTCACGGAAGGAGATCCTTGGTTATATATAAAAAGTATAAGATTCAAGGATGACATGATATATTTTGGGATATTATTTTGTGAGTTTTTCAGGAGAAAAATAGTATTACATGTGAATAATTTGCGAGAGTGGATTCCATTTTATAGTGGAGGAGGTGTGGAATTGTAGTAAATATAAAAATGTAGCCTCTATCAGGAGGTAACCTTACATAATATTCCTCAACTAATGAAACAAATTATATAATGTTGGGAATATGGTTTAAATATGGAAATAAAATGGATTTCTATATGATTATAGGTCATTTGGCCCCTTAAGATCAAATTTTTATAACTCAGTAAACTCATTTTTACTTTAATCACTGTAATGAATTTAATTTTCATCATTAATATTTTTGGGGAAAATTATTTCAGATTATTGGAAATTATAAATTATTTTGATACCAAATATGTAATCCATTTTTCCAAATTCCAAACAAATAAGTGGAAGAATTTGATGTAAAATTCATCTCATATATTGGATGAAACAAAAGGTTTTAAAAGTAAAAAGTTCAAAAAGAATGAAATATTTTTATATACAATTTTGATATGAAATTGATTCTAATCTTCTAAATTAGATTTATTTATGTATAATTGAACTAATTACTCATTTAAATTAAATTAATATACAACATAACTATGTAAATAAATTATATGAAAATCAATTTTTGAACTAAAATAATGTGTTTTCATTATTCATCAAAATATGAAAGTTCTCATAAAAATAACAAAACACCACTAAAAATAATTTATGAATCAATATTAAAAAATATATTTTTTAACAAAAATTTTATAAATTATTTAAAATTAATTTTTAATACAATTATTCTATTAAAATGTGAAAAATATTCCTTCTAGAAAAATACTACTATTATGATTAAAATTGGATTTATTCTTATTTTATGAATATATGTCTTATTGGATGAATTGAAAAATATTTTACTGAATATAAAATATATAAATTTAATTAATATCTACCACTAATGATGATTAATTTAATTTATTAAGATAAAACACCATTCATTATAAATAAATATTTTTTCATAATAACAAATCCTTTTTATTCCATTTGTTTTTATTTTTTTTATTTGTTTAATTGGAATGTATGAAATTTATAAACTTGTGTAATATAAATTCTCATAATTTTTGTAACTATATTTATTCATACCATTATAATGGATAGGTTATTACTATCACATTAAATATTAATATTATATTATAGCTTCATAAAAATCAGTCTTGCGAATAACACATGTTATAGAAGAGACTAGATGTTATGTGAAATGAAATATAAAATTGCAGTTACACATAATGAAAGGTAAACTATGCATTGTGTATTATTAATGATATAAAATAATATAATTTAATTATAAAAAATTTATTTCATAAAATATTTTGATGGTACACCAACTTGAAAATAAACAATGAAAAAAATAATGAAATAAATTATTTTTAAATTTTAAGGACAATGGAAAGTGGAAGCCTAACCAAGTCTATGATGCCTTTGAAAAAAAACCAAAACACACATTAACACACATACTACTTTATATAATTATATTCAACCCTTGGATCAGTGATCATATTCCTCTCACCCTTAGGGAATATGTGAAAATAGGGGATATATAGATATGAATGACTCTGTATTTGAGAAGTCATCTTCGAGGTTCCACAATACATTTCCTATAATAAAAACTGCAATAACATGCCATGAATCAACCCCCATGAACATGAGGGACAAAAAAGACAATAAAACACACTATCTAGGTTAGGTTTTAGTCATGGTGTGTGCACCACATAAGGGGAGAGGAAACCCATAAAATAGAAAAGTGGAATGAAGAGGAGAAGATGAGAGCCTAACCAAAGATTATTTCCCCTAATATCAAAGATTAAATAAATCCACTAGAGGAAGAGTGGAGGAGTAGGTCATGCAACAGGAGACCTACAATAATAAAATATTCATATTGGTAGTGAATATAGAGGGGGGTTAAAACATTTTTTGTATATATTTTATTAAAATAAGTCATGGTGTGTATTTTTTATTGTATAGTTTGGAAAATTGTGCGCCTAAAGTGAGATATATATTATGATCCTGGAGCACCCCATATGGGCTAGCAACACTGTTTAGAAAATCATGTGCCAGATGTGCATTTTTCTATATAAACCATTATGTATGTTGGAACACGGTTATAACATGATTTGGAAAACTGTACCCCATATTAATGTGTCATGCTCTACACGCCGCCAAATTCTCATTTTCAATATAAAAACACTAGAAATGGAATACATATATTAAGATACTAAAAATAAATAAATTGACATACTATTGTCTATTTGGGGTGTGAAAATTCATTTTTGAATAAAATATTTCTCCTTGATTGTTGATTATATTCATGTATTTTCTATTATATTATTATTGAATGTTAACAAATTGTTGTTTATATAGTTTCTTAACTATGGAGACCATAGGTATTTATCAAATATTAAAATATATTATTTCAAGTTTATCCTCATGTGTTTAAATTATGTTCATTCATAGTGTCCCATAAGGTTCCTGTGATTAAATTATGGCCTTGTTAATTCAATATTTTCCTTAAATGTTATTTCATTTGAGATACTCATATCATTATACACATCAATGTATTTAGGAAAGAATTACTAATCATTTAACATTTTTTTATTTATAATTATTTATATAATTTGGAATATTTAAATGTTTTTCTATCATATGAATTTTTTACATTCTTGGTTGACCCATTTTGTTTAACTACACCTATTGTTTTCAATAATAACATCTAATTATTTATTTAATACATTTTTTAAAATTAAACAATATAAATAGTTAGTCATTTTTAGTTTTTTTGAAATAATTTTCATATGAATTTCTTAAATATAATTATAATATATGTTAGAAAATATATTTTATTATTACATAGAAAAAGTGTAATTGCATGTGTCAACCATCCGAACTTTTCCATTTTATATAAATCATGATATTTCATATAAACTTGGTCATTTTTCAATTCTAAAAACTCTATTAATTTGATATTTCTACTATTTTCAACACCATAAATTCATTTTATTATTATTTCTAAAATTTATTTTTTTATTTTTTAGTATTTACCAATTCCTATAAAAATGCATAAGAGGAGGAAGATACTAATATATTACATGAATATATAAATATATAAACTCACAAACAAACTAATATATATAAATTTTATTTTGAATACATTATACATATATATTAAATATATATAAATATATATAATGACCATTAATATATATATATACAATTTAGTTGTGGATTCCATGAAGCAACTATTAAATAAATTATCTATTTTTAAAATTTAAAAAATACCAAATGTTTTAATAATAGGGAATTTTTTTAGTGATTATTTGAAATAACCTCTGAAATATTTTTTTTAAAAAATATTAATAAACTTCAAAGTTTTTTATGGGAAAAGTCCATTTTGAAAAAATAAGAAGAAATAAAATTATACGAGTATGGTAATATAGATTTCATATTAAACCCTCTATACCTTGTCTGATATATCCCCTAATATTTCATCCTTGAAAATAATATAAATAACACGTTTTTTATAATTATTATTAGAAAGTTAGTTTTCATACATAAAAGTGTACTTAACAAAAACTTAACTGAGTAAAGATCAAAAATACAATAGTCCATCTACATAATAATCTCCCATAATAGATAGAAATAACTTTTCATGATAGCATGGATAATTCATGTTAAGTCACACTCTAACTAATGATTTACATACCCTCTTTCAATTCAAAATTTTAATACCATATTCCCCTCTTATATTATACCCTCAAGATAAAATGTGTATCCACATATATCAAATAATCCATTAATTACCTCTCTATAGTGGTTTCTAAAATCAACACGACAACCATTCTGTGATGATTTTCCTTCTAAAACACTTTCATTGTTCAAATTGATTTATCCAAGAACCAATATTTTCATGGATATTCTAATTAATGACATCATGTGACTTTAACTTCCATTAATTCAACGTCGTTAATAAAATATGAAGTCATAGAGTGAGTTTTCAGCCAAAACTATGTACATCATTGCTGCATTTTACATTATAGCGTTGATTTTCAATAACATTTACTATGTATAAAATGTGATCCCATTATATATTAATTGATTACTATACATATAAATTTTCAATAATTATTCATATAAAATATCATGAAGTATCCAACATATGTTGACTAAAATTTCATGTGATCTGTCATATAAATCATGGTTGTAAGAATAAAGTGTTTGGTAACCATAGGTGATTGGTTTTCTTTGTATGGGAACTATATATAACAATAATATAGGATTTTTATATACCATATGAATATATTATCCCTTTAGTGGGGATCAACTTATAAATAATTCTCTAAAGAATCTAGTCTCATTAAGGCATGATCCAAGGTTTCTTGAAATTTAAAAACTATTTATAGTCCTAGTTAGATCTATCAATAATGAAATATAATATAGTTTTATTATAATAGTTCCATTCCTTACTAACTCCAAAAAGAGAATTCCACCTTATGGAACATAATTATACATATTAATGTTTTTCTAATCCACAAGTGGTAAATCATAAAATATTTCTCCTCAAGAATCCTGAAGAGAAATACTCAGATTAGAGATTCAATAGTCATTTTTATTTGGGCCGGAAAATAGAAATATAATCTTGTTATAAAGATAAAAATTGATATTATATTCCCTCAAATAAAACCATCCAGAATAAGTCATAATATTTACATATTTTTTCCTTTATTCTAGACACATTTAATATTCTATATAGTTATGATTCAAATTTGTAGATCTTTTCCGTAGAATCTTTTGAAGAGTATCCATTACAAATGATTTCTTGTGATAGTTTCAACATGTTATGATTTTAATGGAAAATAATTAAATTATCTATATTCTTGATCCATAGAACACCGACCTTAATTATATTTCAACACAAATTATAGGAAACAATGATGTGTTTTTTTTAAAAAAAGTATACTCTAAAAGAAGTCCTTATATATTGATTTATTATTTGGATAAGATATTGTGTGTATTTATAGAATATAAAAGTATAAATAAATTTTAAATCAGTCATAGTATTAACTAAGTATATTAATCCAACTAAATGGATATATTTTACTTTCCAATATGAAATTTATTCCCTTATAGAGAAAATAATATAATAAAAAACAAGGAATAGTTCTTCCCTATAACATTAGGACTCCTGAGTAAATGAAATGTTCCGTTTTCTCTTATTTTATAGAGATAAATAATTTAAATCTTCTTAAGGGTGTAATATTCCTCCCAATTTGAGATTGAGATATATCCTAGACAATGGATTCTATAGATATATCCTTATAGTGCTCAAAGATATCACAAGTCACTATGAAATTCCCCCAGTATCCTTGGATGAAAAATGGTGTCTGATCAATATAAAAGAGGTTTGATAAAACATTCAATACCCTATTATCATTAATCATCATCAATTTATATTTATTCTCCATTTTACTAATATATGTTTTGATATAATTCTCAATGATACCAAAAAATAATCTTGTGAGAGGTCCTTCCTAATTAACACTTCATGAGAAAGATAAATCTCATTTTTAGGAACTCTTGATCATCATAGAAATATAGATAATGTATACACAAATATCACCACATTAATAAAGTTATCATAACATCTAAAATTCTTTAGAACATTGAATATAAAATCCAAGCTAATAGTGTCAAAATCCTTTCTTATGTCTATCATCAAGGTGAATATTTTTTCTCTAAGAAACTTCTTGAGAAGGTTGATACACTCTAGATATATAAATGGAAATTATTTTATACCCCTTCCTTTAATAGATCCATATTCAGTAGGGGATAATTTTATTTATAATTAAAGAGTTTTAATTATCATGAACATTGTTGATGAATTTACAAATAATGATTAAATGTAAAACACGTTTTAATTTCAAAATTTGGCTCACACTCTCAACATTAGGTGAAAGTGTAAAGACCTACAGGTTATAATCCAAATGGATAAAATCCCTTTGAAATATTATAAATAATAATCTCTCAACATAAATTTGAATAAATTCCTAAAGCACATTAATGAATATATTAGTAAATCACTTAGGATTAGGGGGACTCTCTAGCTAGAAACTGAAGAGAAATTCTTTAATCACTAATGGTATTTGAATATTTCCAAGGATGTTGTGTTCATAATACCTTAAAACTATATAGTTAACATCATCCTTATTTTGAGTGTATTTCCTCCAGTTTTTTGAATAGTTTCTAATAATAGCCCATAATATTCCCCACGATGTACCTTGTTTTGAAAATAATTATTTATCCCCCACAAATATAAGAGAGTGGAATTGATACCTTTCTATCTCTATTGAGAGTATTAGAAATAGTAGTAAACCTATAAAATTCATTAAGATAACTAATTTTTGAGACAAACATTTGAAAATCAAATTTGTTTTTCAAGAGTGAATGAATATTACTTGTGATTTAAACTTCATTGTGTAGGTCCACATCCTAAAATTATATAATTATGTTTTTCTCCTACTATTTGGGTAATAATTCATCTTCTAATTTAATATCCCCCTCAAAATTTCATAGAGATTTATTTTCTCTAATCATTCAATATACTATTTAAATACTTGATCTCTATATCACATGAAAAATATCACTTATATAAAAAAGTACGGTTAGGATTCACCAATAATAACCCTGGGTTTAAAGTGCTTCATCCAATATTTTTTAAGTAGAATATCCCAATTTATATTAATCCCTTCTATTAAAAACACCGATATGATGATTATCTGATTTAAATAGTGGTGGTAATGTGTCTAAAAAAGTCACCAAAATGAAACCACTCGTATTAAAAACACCCTATATATATCACATGAAATCATTTTAGTACCATTTTTCATGTACCTTGTGTATTTTAACCCAATAATATTATCTTCCATAAGATAATTACCATAAATTCATTCCTTGACTTCCATTCTAGAAATTGCTATGTTGGTAAACCAACCCTCTCATTCAGATCCACAATAAAAATTATACGATCAATAAAATTATATGGTCTATACAACTTAGATTTATCTTTCTAGATACCCTTACATGGATTAACCATATCATTTTACTATCTAATCCAATAAACAACATGGTGAAACATATTTTTCCATTTCCAATGAAAATATATAGAAATCAGTTTTTTTACTTGCATGAAATGTTGTAGCCCCTTTAGTTGAGTTGTGTACCAAAACCCATAAGTAATTGAACACAAAATAAGGCATAATAATACCCATTAAGCTATACTAAATTTTATTAAAAACCCACAATGTTTGTTATGGTCTCAATAATAACCAAATCTAAGGGTTTTTTTACTGAATATATTCCTTCTCCATGTAATATTACTATTTTTATTATCTTTCCCCTAACAATTATGAAATAATAAATTCATTTTTATTTAGATTTTCCTTTTCATAAACCCTCTAACCTTATTCATTTTAGAAAAAACATTCAACAGACTAGATTTCATCTTTGACATGTTCCTAGCCATCAAAGTACCGAGTCAGCACTATCAGAGTTCCTAAAATTCATCTTGTATCCCTCCACTAGTTTATACAAAGTAGTTTTCTCACTATATTGATTTTAAATTAATCTATCCCCTTTAGTAAAATAAATATCCTTCTCTTCCACATGTTCAATACCCTAAAAATATTTTATTTTTTTCTTCATTTTTATCATATTTAGCTTATATATATGTATGTTGTATTTCACATGAGATAGTCTTCTAGGGGTATTTAATTGCGTACCCATATAGAGAGTCCTCTTATTTCACAAATGAGAATTCATTTCTCAATATGATATCATTGATATCTCCCTCCTGGTTTACCTTGTACTAGGTACCTCCACTTCTTCTAAATAGACATTTCCACTATAAGTTGTGACACATGATTTCCATTTTGTCATTTCTTCTCTATAGGGTTTTCCTACATTGTGTTATCAAACACCTCCACCATTTGGATACATGTTGTTGTATAATCTCTCTTTCCATTTTTAAAATAATCATTATCTCCATTCATTATGGACTTTCCCCCATGTGGTATTATATTGAACATATATTCCTTGATAATAATTATTTGTGATGCGTTATCTGATTTCTAAACATGTGGACAATTCCTATTTACCCTCCCAATCTCTTTCTAAGATTCCCTCTTATCATCTTTAGCTTGTTTCATCAATTTCATCACCACCTAATATTTATGAATCACATTCCATGCTATTTTAAAGAAATTATAGAATGGATTAATATAATCATACTAAATATTAACATCTATATTAGACCCATTGGAAATTGGAGTGAAAACATTTGATAGGTTAGAGACAATATTAACATATATATATAAGGATCATGGAAAAATATCCCAATTATATTTTCACAATATATTGGTCTATTATTAGAGGAACTCCCACACTAGAGTCAATTTCATTTATAATTTGTGGTTTCCAATAAACCCAATTCAGACCATGAATCCATATCCACATCTGTGTATTAGTAATCTTAACAGTATATGGATTTAAATTAACACCACATACTGTAATAATAAAAATACCAAGTTTATGTTTCACATGAACATATTATCAATCCCTATTGTCATCCTTAATTTAAATAAAGATTATTTTAATGTATCCATTTCGATGACCTATGGACATCCTCCCCTAGTCACATCTGGAACAATAGGTAGGCCAAATTGCATAGCTTTAACATCATCACCATCAGAAGTAGTATGCATGTGACCATCAATAGAATCATATGGAATATTAATCTTAGCAGGTCTTCTATCATCTAAAATAGGTGTCATGGAGGTGTTCTACGGTTGAGATACATTATATAAATTTCCACTAGTAATGGACACAACATTTCATTTGAAATCATTTCCATCAGGGTAATTAATTCCTATATAAATCGCTTTCGATCTCATGATCACATGTAGGTTCTCTACATTCATCATAACCTTATTTCAAGATGTGAAAATGTGTCTGACACACTAGGAAAATTAATAGTAAGGAGGGAAATTTTCGTACATTATTATAACAAATATACTTGTTCTTGTATTATCCAAGATGAATCTATATAGAAAAAAATAATAATGACTATATATGGGGTGGGTTGAAACTTGACACACTGGGGTGTTTGGATGTGTATATATTTATGACTTGTAATTCCATCTACATAATGAAGGCTATTAGAACTACTATTATTATAATAAGTTAATAACTCATATTTTATTTTATTAGTCTAAATGTATAATAATAAATACAATTTATTAATTAACTGTTAATAGTTAATATCAATTAATATATATTTATATTTATTTATTTTATTTATTTATTTTTATATATATGTATCTATTTAGGCATGTATGTAAATATAGAAATACATTATATATGTATTATATATTATAATAACCAATATATATAAATACGTATATATAAACGTGCTTATGATTTATGTACATACATGTATTATAAATAAATTATATAAATACAATACATTATATAAATGTAAAAAAGTATACATTATAGGAATGTAATAAAATATATTATATAATATATATGTAAATAAGAAAAAAAATATATATAAATTCATTTATAAATACAATATATAAATATATATTTTAAAATTTTATTTTTAAAAACAAAAAATTCAAATATTGTTTTTATATCAATATATTCATAAATAAATAAATGCATAAGTTGTTGAGTAAATATTTAACACTTTATATGAATATATTTTATAATAAACTTATATAATATTATTTATAAATATATTTTAAAAAAGAAATATATAAAGATAGACATAATTATATGGCTAGATAATTATATGTTCAAATTAACCAGCATTAAAAAATTTGTGATAAATAAAGGGGATATTATCAAAACCTTTAAGAAGTGTTGATAAATGTAAACATTTATCAGTGTTAAATTTGAGAACGAATAAAAGTAAATATTTATCAATGTTTTGTATTGATAAAATATAATTTTAATAAATTATTGTTTTAGGAATGAAAAAATATTCACCTTATAAAAAATTAAATCAAATCTTACAAAAATATTTTAAATGTATACATATATATATATATATGCGTAAACACCTATATATCAGGACCTTTGGTTTCTCACATTCACATATTCTATTAAAATCTATATATACCCATAAACACACACACACCGAAGCCCTCATACTCCTAAATATTTATTCGTTATGATATTAAATACACACACAAACCAAGATATATATATATATATATTCGAATAATATATCTATATAATTAAATAAGATAGTAAATCAAATTAAAAATTTTTTATAGTAATTTTGATTAGTGATAAATATCATTAAAAATGATTATTTATATTATTAATTTTTATTGTTATTTTTAAAAAATATAAAAATATATATATATTCTTCATAAAAAACATTATATGTACAATTTATAGATTTTTTAAAATAATAATATCTTAAATTAAAATAATGAATCAATTTTTTTGAATAAGAAAATTCAATATTAATTTTATTTTTTATAATTTTATGAAAAGTCATTGTATTTAAATATAGCAGTTTTAATTAAAGTATATAAATCTAATAATTAAAATTCTCCTGACCCATTTAATAAAAAAAATGAAAACAAGGGATATAATGGGTTGTAGTAAGACATGAAAAAGAACACTCTTCCATTCAAAACAAATATTTACGAAAGAAACCTTAATGGTTATAAAATGTTAAATCATTATTATAGAAATAAAATTATCACATGAATCAAAATTTTGAAAAGGGTATCAAATTGATTTATTATCCATATTTGTTTCCAACATGTAATATTTTTTCTTCTCTAAGACATTCAGGGGGCACCTTGTATAATTCCTCACTGTAAACCAAATCATTATTACCCTTTTATTGTTCATCCTCTATTTTTTCCCAGTCATCTTCAATTTTTTTGTCTTCATTTTGATGTTGATAAATTCTTAGATTTGAGAATATAAAGGGTATTTCCCTATTGTGTTCAATGGCCACTTGGATCATCTCCCAGTGAGGAGATTTCTCTTCCTATCTTCTCATGATCTGAGAAGCCAACAAAAACCATTATTCATAGTTTTCATATTGTTAACAATCTACATAGAATCGAACATAACACTATATATGTATGCATGACCACACGATCTATTTCCTTGAGTTATTCCAGTAACTGTTTCAATTCCCCTTTGATCATGACTTTTTCTTTTACTCCCAACGTTAGTAGGAAAGCTCATGTTTAAAGAGAATAGATATAAAATAGACTTTTGACTATTTTACCTATCAAGCCCAATAACCTTGCTGCTTAGGTAGTATGTAGGGAACTTTTAATAAAAAAATACCAAGTTTTCATCCATTATCCAGTGAAATCAACACCACCTTTGTAGTCTATACCATACTCAAATCCACTTCAACTACAACTCCAGAAAAATAAAAATTCACTTTCATGGTCACCTTATCTATTTTAATAGGCACACCTATCTAAGAAGAAACATCAAACAATATAATCACTCATTTTTATACAGTATAAAATCTTTAAACATTAATTTAATTAACATTACATTAAGCATAAATGATAATAGCTTAATTCAATTAGAAATTATTAATATTATATTTATATATTATTTTTTTTTTAGAAATTTATTGTAAATATTTTCATATTTAAATATATTTATTTTATTACTCCTTGAGATGGTTCAAATGATATTTAAAAAAATACTTATACATGAATAAGTAATATATATGAAATACACGTATTCACAAACACTCTCAAAAATTTAGTCTCTTTAATATTCTATATGTATATATATATATAGAATATTATGACTATATAATATCAATATATATTTACATATACTAATATAAAATATAAATTAATTTTAATTAAATGATCTAATAAATTGAACTCAAAAAAAAATTATATATAAATTTTCATAATGGATAGATATTATTAACAATATTCATATATTCATATATTTTAATTTATAATGATGACAATGGATATTATAAACTTGTACAATTAGAGAAATTTAAAATAGAAAAATACACACATATATATATACACACATATAAATTTATTTTTTATTTTTAATATCCCTTATTATAAATGATATATACAATTACTTTTTTAAAATGATAAAAATATAACTTATATATGCATAATAATGAATAGTTTATGAAAATATATTTGATAATAAATTTAATATTTTTATTTAATTTGTAAAATATATTGAAAATATATTGTATTTAAATTTAATATAGACTGTATTTATAAATTTATTTAATCATTTTCATATAACATACAATATAAATTCAGTTATATAATAATGAATATTTTTTAAAATATAATTAATAATATTTAAATACCATTAATATAACTTAATAATTTAATATAACTATTGATTAATTATATTGTTTATATATTTATATATTTATATATTTATATATTTATTAAATAATAAATTTATATAATTGGTAATATATTTTAATTAAAAATATTTCTGTATTTATTTTCTTAGTAATATTGGTTCATATAAACGAAATATATTTTAATATAAATATAAAAATATTGATTTAGAAGTAAATAAAGGAAAAATTTTATATTAGCAATAACATTTAAATAGTTGGATTTATTAGGAATAATATTAACAATGATAAATTTACACATATTAGTGCCAAATATATCATGGAAAAAGGCCAACTTTTATCATTACTAAAATTAGTGCTAATGAAAGGATCCTTTATTAGTGGTCACTTTTTTTAGGATTAGTAAATTATACTTTAATCTTGTGTTTTTAGTAAGCTTTATTAAAACCCTTATCCCCCTTTAAATAAACCTAACTAGTTTGAAACCTGTCCTTTATCCTAAAGCTCTCATGGAAGTCATCCTCTTCTACATTGTTTATTAACAAATTTGGATGATTTTAATTTTAAAAAAACATTTTGAAGTTAAAAAGTCATTTTATGTGATCGTGTATTTTCATTTACCAATTTATATTATTCATCGCATACAATATTTTGTGTGTGTGGAAAATCAAAATACTGATTGTATATATATATATATAGGGCCATACTATATAATATTTTATATAAATCTATACATATACCTATGTAATAAAAATATATATATATATACTTTTTTATATTCGCCCCACAAACAAATTATTATGTGTGTTTAATAGTAATTTTTTTAGCATGGATTTCATAATGTGTTTTCATGTATGTATGTATATATATATCTATGTGTGTGTTCGTGTGTGAGTTTAATTATTATTTAAATGTGCCTGTCTATATACATATATTTAAACATACACAAAAACACATGCATAATTACATATTAAGAAGAAAATGACTCATTTCATGATATAATTATGTATATATAGATTATAGAAAATTATATTTATATATAGTGATTTTATTATATTTATATATTTAATAATATATTATAAAACATAGGATTTGAATCTATTTTTTTATATTCTATATATATAGGGATTATAATTATTAATTCTATATTTAAAATTTATTCATAATATAAATTATGTATATAAAAATGATTTATTATATGCATACCTTATTTGTCTTAACTTTTATATTAAAGATGAAAAATGATGAACAAAATATGAAGAATATGAATAAAAAATTGATGGATGTCAATTGAATAATAAATGAGTCATAGAATGTGGTTATAGATTTTTATAATATTTTCAATAGATATAGGAAATTTTGTTTCTAAAGTCATTTCCCTAGGATTATATTATTTTCAATCATGGAAAATTGGTCTAGATGAGTTATAAGAACAATTAATCGATCATGGAATAGATGGAAGTTATAAATGTCTAGATAAACATAAGAAATAATTGAATCTAGCTATTGACTAGGATAACACTATCGTTTATAGATTTTATAATATTATTATAATTGTATATGATGATTGATATTGTTTTGATGAAATGAAAAACATAATTAAAGATGACCTTCATGGTTATAAATTTTTTAAAGTTAAGGTGTTATTCCTTGATACCACTTTATGATAACTATACTAAATATAAAACATTACTAGTTATACGAAAGATATATTTTCGAAAATATGGAATCATTTGGAGAGACTATATCATTTTATAATTACATTCTCACTTGAATGAAATGATATCGAAAGATAATGAGCATCATTTTCGAACATATGACTCAAATTGAATGTTATGTTGATTGAGAATGACCACTGAAAGAATACATGGGTTTCCAAATTAAATTATTTTGTTTTGTAAGGACCGTGAATCAATCTAAAAAAGTCTTATTTGTGGTTTGAATAAACAAAAAAAAAGAATTAACTCCTTAAAATGAATCATGTAACGTTCTAGTCACTCTAATGTCTAAAATAATTTATGGATGTAAAAGGGATTCAACTCAATTAAATTTTCACATAGATATATGAATCCAATATGGTAAACATCATCATCTATAATACTTTACTATGTGGAAAAAAATTAATAATTTGTATCCAAAATATAAATAAATGATGAGAAAATGCTCTACAATGTGGATGAAAATTGATCATGAGTATCCTAAATATAGAAACAAGTTGAAAAAAATTATTTTGTTTGATATATAGAAGGAATAAATACTTTGGGTTGATTGACTATAACTCATAGTATGTACCCAAAAATATTGGTAAATTATAACCTGGGGGCTATAGTTTTCCATGAAGTAAAAAAAAATTATGGTTGCTCTTATTTCAAGGCCAAAATTGCATAGTGACACTATTACTTCCTATTTGGATCCATTGAATGAAAATGTAAAATTGATGTGAGATATGGGTGTTACATTATATGATACTAAAAAAATGATGATTTCCGATTGAGATCAATGATGTTTAAGATGATAAATGTCTTTCTATATTATATATATTTATTATTATAAAACACTAAAAGAATCTTAGTGTTCCCAATTTATAATAAAGGAATACATTTAGTCAGATTGAAATATTTTTTAAAATAAAATGATTCAAGTACATTATGCTTTTTACCCCCAATGACCTAAATATTTATCTTGGACAACAACATTTTATGGGTATTCAAAAAAAGGTGCAACACATTCTCCATTGGAATGTTATTATTAGTGTGAGAATGTAAATTATATTTTCAAAATTTTTATTAATCATTTTTTCAAAATTTATTATAAAAAAGGATAAAAATATATTAGTTTTCATTTAATTATTGTATTGAATTTTTTTTATTTCATACATTTTCAATATTTCATTCATGTATAAAATTTTTATATGATAGTGTCAGTGAATCATTACTGAATGAAACCTATAAAAACAAGATATGTTCGGTTAATCATTATTGATTTGGGGATAAGGGGATATTTTTCCACATTTTAGGCTGGAAAAACACTTTTTTTTCTCCCTCATTCTACACTCTATCCTAGAAAAATATATTTTTATTTTAAAACTTCTTAAATCGTGTAAATTTTAAATCTTGTTATTTATCAAATATCAATAATATCATAACAAGTATTTAATTAATGTCAATAGGATTAAGATACGTTCATTTTAAAATTTTATTCAAGATTAATTCCCATGTTTAATGTTGTATTATACCTAAAAAGTACCAAAACACAATAACTAATATTATCTTCTTATTCAATGATATGCATAGTAAAACTTAAGGAGGCATGATTTTTTCTATTATGTGAAAAAAATTTAATGTCATATCATATTGATTAGATATGTTATTACGAAAAATATTATTTAATATAACAGTTCACATGATGGATCACGTGTTTAGAGTGATATGATTATGTGGTTTAGTGTATTATATATGGATATACACAATTGAATGATATATCAATATTTTATATAGTAAATCAAAAATAAAATTTTGGTATAACATAATTTTTGTATTGGTATATTGTTATATTAGTTTTTGTGTTTTTTAGTTCCTACTTGTTCGATGAGGATATAATTGGTCTCTAAAAAGATCATTCCACTGGCTTCATTATGGTCGAAGGATATTAGGAAGATATGTTATAAAAATTACTATCCCAGAGCAGAATAATGTTCAAATTTAAATTTTATTCAATACTATAGAGGTTTCACCATATATTTGATGTGACAATGTTTTTATAGTAATTGTTATTAATTAAGGAATATAATAAGGATATCCAAAATACACAACTAAGAGTTTATATTATAGATTCAATATAGTATTCTTAAGGTGTTATATGTAAATATAAATGATATTTTTTAATGAATTTATGTCTAGTAAGTGGATGAAGATAATGTGTATTATCCTACAGTGGAAGTGTAATTAACAGTTATACATTTTATGAAACACAACATGATAAATGCAGTACAGTGAAAAATAATAGTGTTTCTATTGAGGAAAAAGTAATACATGTATCAGTTACCAAGGAAAATAGTTAAATTTTTACAAATATGTCAAAAAAAATTACACATTGAATAAATATTGGAGTTGAATTATAAAATATTTCCATTATATACTTTAAAATAAATTTTTTTGAATATAGTTGTGAAATTGAAAGGGATTAATTCAGATTTCTGAAAATTCAATTTAGTAAATAAGTTATTATAATGAATTGTATATAATAAAATCATTGTAATTACAAGTATTTTATGCTCCAAATCAAGGAAAAATAATATATTTAATTGTTTTATTGGGAACTAAAGAAAATAGAAGATCTAATAAATATTCCATTGAGTATGGACCTTTCATTAATATGAAATAATTATTTCATGGAAATCCCAAAATAGATATTTTATTATATATTATAGGGGACCAAATGGATGTGATATGGATAGTTAATAAAGGGTATATATCTCTTAACCTTTAATGAAAAATGAGTTTAAGAAAAATTTCAAATTCCATTGATTAATGTTTTTGTATATATATTTTGTTTCATAATAATATTACACTGTCAATATTAAATTTAAAAAATCTAAATTAATTTTTTAACTAGTTATGGAGATAATTAATTCTATAACTACTAATGCTACCAATCTCAATTAACAACACAACATGGATTTTGATATTGAGAAAATGTGAGAAGATGAGAATTGTTAAAGAGGTGAGAAACAACCTGAAGGTTAGATGCAAGATATATAAGGGCTTTAGATTGAAGTTTAGATAGTGGGAAGAAATGATAATACAAAAAGAGAGGAGTAGTGTAGAATGTGAGTGTTAATAGAAATTAATATGATGAGAAACATAGGACAAAATTTATATGTCAGATAGATTGCATGTGGTCATCCTATTAAACAATACAAGTCCATTTTCATTTTTTACATCTGTTTCATTAATCAAATTCGTATGTTTTTTGATATTGACGCGTGGCATAATTTTTTTCATGTGGTAATGATCGAGATTTAGGAAGACATATTGTAACACCCAAGGTTAATAAAGAATATGACATTTTCATATTTATCCTTATTTGTGAATAAAAAATTAATATGACTTTAAAGGGGATGCTATGCTCGATGGCGTACCCAACACGCAACAACGAGTTTCTTAGGAATCATACGTTGCACTCTAATAATAAAATAATATTATTTGAAATGGTAGTTAACAT
Source organism: Viscum album (assembly GCA_963277665.1). Lineage (NCBI taxonomy): Eukaryota > Viridiplantae > Streptophyta > Magnoliopsida > Santalales > Viscaceae > Viscum > Viscum album. The sequence continues at coordinate 1,586,584,652 of OY728129.1, forward strand.
GTAGTCATTGTATTGGCGAGAATGGATAGAAATAACTAAAATATGATTATATATGTCATTAAATGTTTTTACATTTATCCAATAAAAGATAAAGGCTTAAAATACATAAAGAATTAAATTTTAGGCGTATATGCCCTAGTTTTCACTAAAGGTTCACTTATCGCCTTTTGATGGAGAACCGTCATTAAATATAGTTTTGTTCACTCTTATACATTCTATTGGACCAAATATAACTCATCTTAAAAATTGGGACATCATAATTTAATTTGTGTAAATTTTTGGTATCTTTCCGATAAAGTTCATTTTTAATGAATAGTGTAAAATGTTGTATTTTAATTCAAAACCTCTTTTTAATATAATTTATTTATATGATTAGATAATCTTTTGAATTGGTTTTAAAGTGAAATTAGAATATATTTTTACCATTTAATCCAATAGTGGTCAATGGAATTAATTTCACTTTGAAATCAGACTTAAACAAGTGTCAATCTTTTGATACTTTTTGTTTCATAAAAACACGCTATTTGTTTTGACAGCAGGAATTAATTATTAAATTAATTAATGAAACTTATATGTTTTGAATTTTGTAAAATAGACATCATTTTTGAATACGGAATATCAAATATATCTTAGGGTGAATTTTTGGTAATTTTCTGAAAAACTTCAATTTTTTTATGAATAGTGAAACCACTAAGTGGTACTTATAAAAACTTATTTTCTGTTTAAATGAAATTTTTCCACCTTTGTGTTTTGAATTTAAAAAATTTGTCATAAATTTTTATCATTAAGAAGTAAACTGTGGTTCAATGGGATTAAAATAATTTTTTGGTGAATAGTAACTTATTAAGTTTTTAATCGCGATTAGAGGTAATTAGTGTAGTTTAAGGTAAGAATATTGTTTTAATAAAATGAAATTACCTATACACATGTCCTACCCTCATTGGATATGTCATGGCAGACCAAGAAAATCCATGGGTCAACTTTGGGACCCCATGGGGGCACATTGGTTGGTAAATGACATAAATACCTTTTTATTTAATGATAATGTAAAAATGACACAAACATGAAATGTTTTACTAAAACAATTATTATATGGGGTTATACAAGTCATAGTTTTGACTATAAATAGTAATTGGAAAGAAAAAAATATATCCTACATCATAGTATTTTTTTATAAATTTTAGACATTAAATAAATTAAATTATTTATTACATCATGATGATGCAACGATGACCTCATTATTTAACGATTTAAATAAAATGGAAAGATAATGTAATATCTATGACCTAAACATGTCCAAAACCTAGTGTATGAGTGTATTTAGAACTCTTATCACCTTATCCTTGAAATACATTAATGTGAGACCTTTAAAATCTGAAACTCTTTTGAAAATAAAGTAACATTTTGTAACTTTACAAGAGTGCCCCTCCTCTCCTCTTATAAAAGGCCCCCACCTCTACCTCCTTACCCAAAATCCCAAAGCCTTTTGCTCGGCCAACCCATGCCCATTTTGTCTCTCCACTTCCATATATTAATTTTTGAAGCCTCACGTTGGGCAGAAGTCTTCCCAAGGAAGCCTTTGAGCTCAAACCAAAGGGAGTTACCCGATTTTAAGGTAATGTCTTCACTTGCGTCCTTCTGTTTTATTTTGCTTCTCCAACCCCCTAAAAACTTTTTATTCATTTATTTTGTAACAAATACAATATCTTAAATATAATAGGATGTTGTTATAAGAAGGATTCGAGCTACACTTACACACACCTACATCTAATGGTTAAAGAACATACTGTTTCCGTGGATGGCGAATTTCTACCTCCTGAAACGATGATTGTTCAACATTCTTCTAACACCTTAAAAGGAGTCCATTAAGATGAAACTATATTTATATATGATATTTATTATTTCTATGTCTTACTTAAGCTTCTGTATTTTTCATTTATGGCGTACCATTATGGTTTCCATTATGGGTAAACGCAATATCTTCATTTAAGGAAGTGCGGACTACCACCCCCTCAAAGTGATTTGATTCGTTAATACCATATGTGGTACGTATAAAGGATATATTTAATGATATTATATAAGATACCATACTTTAATTAAAATACTATTATCTATCATTATGTTTTAATTCCATTAAATATGATATAGAAATGGAAGTAGCGTTCATGCGTACGTACGGCTTACCGTCTCCATGAACGGTACATTTCATTTCTTATCTCAAAATGTTATGTAATATTATAAGTACATATATATAATGGATCTATATGTAATATATTACATCTAAATTATGGATATCATTCTGGAATTATAACATATATATCTCTCTCTCATTTTGTTTTAATTCCATTAATATGACAAAAAAATGAAAGTAGCGTTCATGGGTACGTACGGCCTACTGTCTCCATGAACAGTGCTTTTCTTTTTTCTTTTCTCCAAATGATATGGAATAGTATAAAATGAATATTTAATGGATATATATGTTATTTTAATCATTAATACTATTCTGGAAATTATTTATTTATAACTACATGGGAAATCTTTTTTCAAACAAGGTCATTTTTGACTCATGTACCAAACATCGGCAAAAACGTCTGATATGAACTAACATTATTAAATAATTATAATAACATTATAATATGTGATATTAACTGAATAATAATCTCTAAAGGGGGTACTTAGTAAATTATTAATTGACCAAAGTTTATTATTCCGGAATTTAAATAAACGAACAAGACAAGTTGGATTTGAGGTGAGGGATCCTACACCTCTCTTTCTTTTTAAGTACACTCTTTTATGTCATTCCTTTTAAGCTCATCTTTCTTATGATTGGGTTGTTATTTTATATTAATCCTACTGTACTTATTATTTTCATATTATGAGAGACCATATTTCCTCTCATCAATCCATTTTGGATGTTTTGAGTGGCGCCATTAGGCTGCCGAATTTTCGTAAGAGATCTAACCTCTCTCTTTCTTTTTAAGTCCTCTCCTTTATGTCACTTATTTTAAGCCCCACTTTGTTATGTTGGGGGATGTTCTTTTATATTACTCTTTTTGTAAACTTTATGTTAATACAATTAGAGACCCTATTTGATCTCATCAATCCATTTTTGGATGTTTTAAGTGGTGTCGTTAGGCTGCCGAGTTTTCGTAAGGGATTTTTCATCTCACTTTTACTCCCGTGAGATTTATGAAACATTTGCCACAATTTCCTTTGAGTGGTGTATGTAATGCCCATTATTTTACTCATTTTGTAATATACTTTCTTTTATGATTATTTACATCAATGTTCTATTGTCCTTCTTTCACGAGGTGTATGTTTCGAAAGATACCCATGTCGGTAAGGGAACCTTTCACCCTCCTCTTTTTAAAATACTTCTTTTGTTGGGTCATTTAATTTACATATTGTTATGTTGGGATATGTTCTCATATATCCTTATTGATGTAAATTTTATGTCCAATTGATGAGATACCCTTTTTTATCTCTCATCAACTCATTTTGATGTGATGTCGTTAGGCTGTCAAGGGAACTTCTTAACCCAATTTCGATTTCTTTTGGTTCAACATGTAGTTATTGAATATTTCATCCTTTGAATATGTGTGAATGTCCTTTGATTATTTTACACTTAATGTCCACTTATATTTTGTGTATTCGTTTGTCACACATAATTATGTAATTTATTTATCCTTAAACCAAGGATACCGTCTTTGTAAGGGACTTCATCTCAATCTCCATTCATTGAGGAATATTTTGTTTTATACACAACCTTCTTTTATATGGTGTATAAACCCCTTTGACTTTTACTTTTATTCAAAAGGAATATTTTTTATACGAAGCGTTTACTAAACGAAAAAAGGGAATGTTTTTGTCGTACGTATGCGGCGACAATGACTTCGCCGCCGCCGTGACCATTATTTGAGTTTCGGCTTCCTCTACAAGCCATACCTTCTTTTTAAAAGAAAAATAAATACCATGTTTTACTTTTCTTTTCTTTTGGTATTGAAAATGGTTTTCATAATGTTTTTATTATATCAATGTGTTGTATTTATATCTTTTGATTGAAATGTGGAAATTTTATGTTTTCTTTTATGCATGTTTTATGTGATATGATTATGTTATGGTTCTTGGGCATTATTATGAAGACGGGTGGTTCCGTGATAGACTACGGGCGGGTGATCCCGATATAGCTCTCCAATGCATTGGCTAACGCGAAGGAGTGAAATGTTAAGGTATCTCTGAAGAGATTTAGGGAATATACTATGATAAGTATTCCAAACGTAACCAAGAGAGTTACTCCCTACGTAAGAATGTTACGAATTCCTCAAGTTACCTTTATGACATATGATTTCTATGATTTATTCATGATTTTATGAGGTATGTTAAAGTAATTATGTTTTATGGGTAAATTATGATTTCATTCTTATGTATACATGTACTCATGTTTCCTTTCCATATTTTTATATCCCTTACTGAGCTTTTTATGCTCATCCCAAGTTTTTGAAATGTTTTTCACAGGTCAAGGGAAGGGTACATGATGTGATGATAGTGTCAAGGATGTTTCAATAAAGAATCCATGTTTTATTTTAAATATGTTTCCGTTGATGGGAAGAATGAATACTGTCTTTTATGTAACCACATTGTTTAAATGTGGAATTTTAATGCAAGTTTCATGATCTAATTCTCTAAAACTCTAAACCTGAAAAGATCATCAATGTGTAATATTGTAATAACTCAAGATTAAGTAAGGTTTAAGTTTGGGGCCATATACATATGGGTAAAATTATAATATAATTTCACAACTATATTGGAAAATAGAATAATTAATATTTCTTTAATATTAATTATCCATTACATATTACATATATAGTAGTACATTGTAGGATAAAATTCATATTAGTGGTCACTAGGAATATTCAAAGAAAATTTGAAAAACATTATACTAAATATCATCTTGGGATTTTAGGGGGAAAGTAAAACCCCACCCACTAGCTTTATATGAACACATCCTAAAACAAGAAAACTATGATTTCTTAATTAGTAATAAATTAGTTAAACTACTTAATATAAATTTTATGTTAAATTAATTTTTTTTATATTTCATGTATTAAGAAATTTTATTCAAAATTTTTATCTTATGAATCTTTAAACTATTAAAGAAAATTAACAATTTACATCAAAACACACATGCCCCTACCATAATGAAATATTGTTTTATGCTTCACTTATAAACTAGATTTATTATTTTAAATTCATAATAAAATAATTAAACGATATGAAACAAAAAATAAAAATTTATGCATTTAAATATAGATTTATAAAATAGAAAATAGAACCAAATCCATCCCATTTCATGTGTTATGGGAAGTTTACATGGAATTATTAAAAGTTTTTCCATTGTTTTCAATATGGTATTATATTGTGATGAATGATGTGTTGATCTTAATAGAGATATTATGAGTACTATATAACTGAGATAAATTTATATAATAATTTTTTTAAGAGTAGGTGTTTGATATTTAATAATATAATTTATTTTAGGTAGACTATCCTGCAAGATAATACACTTATATAGATGATCCCATTATATAATTGAGAGAAAGTACAATAATTATCTTATAAATACTAGCTCGAAATATGATTTATGGTTGTAATAGTAATATATTATGTGAGAAACATTCAACGAGGGATCTTCTTTTTGAATATGAGAAATATTCTATGGAGAAATGTTTTATAAATATAAAAGATGATGAAATATGGTACATGTCACAATATGAAGGTACATGTGAAGATTTTAGATAAGTTTAAAGAAGAGAAGTTCAATGCATAGATGAAGTGAACCACATAGGAAATGTTTTGTCACATAGGCGTTTGAGAACCACATAAGTGATAGTATACTTCTGTACAAAGTGAGAGTTTCAAAATCTTAAATTCTTAATATAGGATGTTCCACATCTCAATGATACATGAGGTTATGAACTTGGAAATCATTGATGTTTTTTGTATATGTGTGTCTTTTTGTATAAGATCCTATGATTTATCAATATATCCATAGAGAAATAAATATGATAGCCTAATCCATACATTTTTTAATGAAGTTCACTTTGAGGTCATTATAAGGAAATAAAAATTTTTGTATTGCATTGATGAATGAATTTCTATTCTTTATGAGATTGAAAGAAATATTTGTATGCTAATTTTTGAAATGAATAATTCATAATTTTTATTGACACATTTTTATATTATCAATCCCTCTAGAATATAGAAATTAGGGATCATGATACTTGGGTTTTTTATTTTCCTTTTTGAATCTTTAGATGATCGACTAAAGCAATATTTATATTATTATAAATGCCAAGGTAGACAAAATGTGTTTTTGTTTGTGAAGATTTTTTTTGATAAGGAAGAAAAATATTATTTCATTCATGTAAGCTATCATTAAACTATTTTTCATTCTAAATTGGTGAAAATAAGGTTAATATTTAACTTATTCCATTACATATGTTCTATTAATTGATGATATTTTATAATTAGTTATTACATTTGATATAGAAGCATCCTAAATATTTGAAGAGATCTTATTCATCTGAGTGTAAAGGGAAATGGATTGAATACTATTTTGTTCATATATAAATAAAAAATGAATAAATCAAAATATAAGTGAATTATAACATCTAAAATATTAAGTTCTAATTTTAGGTGTTCTAATAACTATAGTTTTATAGTGATAAGAAAATATTTGTAATAAAAAATAGTCAAACACGAAAAGAAGTAGGCTCTCACATTAAGAAAAAATCCTTGTTAAAATTATGTTGTGATTATTATATATCATATATATAAAGGTTATCAATATATTATAAATATTGACATGATTAATTTAATTTGACACATGACTTTGATTCTTAGTGATGAATTTGTAAAAGCTAAATAAGTACAAGTGATTCACCCAACCATTCTGTAGTAGACTATATGATCTTGGATTTCCAAGTTATATAAGATGATGGATTCCCTTGTGATTGTTATATTCTTTTTTTCAACATATAGAACCTAAAACATATTAGTAGAAGAGGTGATCCTTTTTTGATGGAACAAATTTTCTTGGGTGTAATTGTCAAAAGATTCCATTTATGCTATCATTTGGGCCTGAATGTGAGATGTGTTGTCAATATATCCTATATAAAAATTTATAGGGATTTATCTATGATATTTTTGGACAAGAATAATATTGATAATATTGGATGTAAATAAATGAAATATTGTATTCATTTTATGAAAAAGATAATAATGCAGTGTTTGGAATATAATAGGCTAAAGAAATATGGGATAATATTAAAAACATGTTGGATGAAAATATAGAGATCAAAGTATTAAATTTAATATATATAGATAAAATACGAAATATATTATAAGGGATGAATATTATAATATTAATCATTGTTTCACTAGGGGGAATGAGATAGTTATTCATGTGAGAGGGTTTAAGGAAAAGCATGATGACTAATCTATTGTCAAATAAAGTTAATAAGGAATTATCCAGAGATATTTGACCCAAATATCTCATATTTGGATTAATTTCATGAAATATCTCTTTAAGATATACAAAATATCATATTAAACTAAGAGATAAGAGAATTTCTAATTTTCATGAAGAAAGATAACATTTAATGGAAATTTGAAACTGCGAATGAATTAAGGACTATGGAAATGAAATATGTTTATTCTAATAATTCAGACGGGGTTTATGAGAGTGATGAGAAGAAACATAAATTATAGAACATATATATAAAAAAAATATGGAAAAAAAAGATACAGGGGAATCATTCCACAATTTTTTTAAATTTTTCGGAATATGTCACCTAAGAAGAATATGTCTATGTAATAAGAATATTAATAATAAGAAACTCCACAAATGAAGTTAAAATCCAATAATAAGACATAAATATGGAATAGAAGAATCATGTTGGGAAAGGAAGGATAATTTAAGTATCTCAAGTTGTGAGTCGGTTGGAAAATGTACAATAAAATACACTAGCATTATGAAACATGTTAAAGGAAAAGAATACAACTCAAGAAGATGTTATGAAGAGGGATATGAAGCTTATATGATAAAATTTTTTAAAAACATGATGTTTTTATTGAAATTAACACTTAGATTAAGAAGGAAGATAAATATTTTGAGAATTAATTTCATAGGATAATGAAATATAAATATGAGTTTTTTAACATAAAAAATAAATAAATGAATATATTAATCTAATATACAAAAAATTTGATTAGAAAGAAATAATCAATCAATAATTTTAGAATTATATCACTACATAAGTAGTGGAAAATGATAAAGGTGATTGAAGATGTATTAAGGGTTATAAGAAATATAAAAAATTAAATATTTATTTTGAAAAATAATCTAAAAGAAAGTATTATTAATCTACTCAAAAAAACATATGGATAACCAAGAAATTTTTTATGCAATTAAATTTTAAATTTCAAAAATAATTCAACCTAACTATGATGGGTCCATGAGAAATCATGGTAAAACATTGGCTAAAAGAAAAAAAGGATCTAATACTATTATTCTCATAAAGAGAAACTAGAAGAAGAAGGGTTATCTAAAATATACACAAATGATACTTTATTTAGTGAAAAATAGAATGAAGATATTCATGGGTATAATCAATTATTACCGAGAAGAATTGGATTTATGGGAGACTATTGGTTTTTTGGTGACTAGGAAACCAAAGACTATATTTTGTGTACATCATATCTCAACCATGGAATATAATATGAATGAATTTCCAGGTTGGTGACTTTGATCATAGAATAAATATACCTATGGAGAGATAGTCATAAAATGAAAATTATTATATGATGTTTATATATAACATTTTTAATAGATTATGGAAGAGTTTGCAATGTGTGAATAGTAACAGAATCATATTATGGAGTGCCTGACCATGATTATAGGACCATACATGTAACCACCCAAAAATTCATTAATGAGAATTCGCCATGGTCTATTTAAATATCGTCTTATAGTTATGTAAAATGTATTAACTTATTCGGTTCTATGTTTTTTATTTTAAAATACCATTATGAATTGTGACCATTGGAAATATAGCCTTTGAAGAGTGATCACATGATTAGTATTAATATAGGGCTTTAACAAATCCAATTTACTTAGACAAAGAAAGTGATAGCCTCATTCAGTAGACTTTCTCTATACGAAGCCCATATGTCAGATCTCAGAAAGGTGGTGGTTTCATTAGGCTTCACGCTTGACAAATCCTAAGATGAGCATGAATAGGTTAATCTCGAGTGGAATTGCCTAAAAGAGAAGTGAAAATTCATAGAGATTACCACTCAAGCAATGTTATCTGAGCCACCCGAGAGTCTTTCACCGTCGCGCACCATACCCTAAGGTCTTATGAAGGTTTATTAATGGATTATGTAACAATACCCAAGCACAATGACTATGTACATTATTTTTTGTATAAATATTATACATTCATTTAATTATTGTAACTTTGTAATGAGTTTTAAAAGCACAAATAGTATTTTTAGTTAATATTCAACTAAGTAATATATTTTGATGAAATAATTTATTTTTGAATTAAATAATATTTTAATAAAAAATTATTAATAAAAAATTACTTTTTTTAAATATAAATGATCATATAATTTTTATGAATACAATTTTAATTTTTATTAATGTTTGAAAGTTATTTTTTTTCAAAACCCATGAATTTTCGAGAAATATTGGTTTTTATTTTAAAAGTTAAAATTCAAATATTTATATAATTTGTTAGATAAAATGAATATTATTTTTTCAATATGGACATAAAAATTATCCAATGGTGAATATTTCATAATTTTCTGAGGTAGTTGAATTTTTCTGTAAAAATTAAATACTATTTAAATATATAATGTGTTTTATGACATCATAATGTCCCAATAGTGATGTAATAAAAGTCTATAAACATTATGTCCAGAAAATATTTGTTTCACCATTAAAATAATGTGATTTTCGGTTTGTCTGATTTACTTTACAAAGCTTTAGTGGACCCTTCAACACTTCTAAAACATTTTTACTTTTTAAATTGTTTTCTTTGAGAGTGTGACTCACATCCACATAAGCAACCCTAATATCTTAAGAATTTCGGCCATTGGCCATATAAAATATTTTTTCCAATCCTCCTTGGAAAAAACCATGGGCAAATACAATGGTCTGGCTTTTGGTTTTTATTAGTTCAATGTGTGGTGTCCCAAACCTAAATAACAAAGAATTCCCTCTCCATTCCAATATAAATCCACTAAAGCTCCCACTTCCTTTTCACTCAAAGAATTTGGAGTTCATCCAACCTCCATCCTATTCTCTCTAGAATCCTCCCAAGGCTCCCCAAGATCCCAAGAAGTCACTCTCAAGCCCCTCCCAAGCCTTTGGGAGCACACTTCCATATAAGGGATTCTCACTTTCCTTATTTATGTCCAAGTTTCCTTATATTCTTATGACCTTTAATTTTAAATTACAAATGTCAGGGTATGATTTATCACCTCACCCATAAATCCCTATTTATATTTTAATCATGATGGATCCACTATCTCTCCCATTAATTCCCCCCATTCACACCTGTTACCATGCCAAAATTCTATAAGGAATTTTTATCTCATCATTTACATTGAAACAATTATTTTGTATTATGTATCTAATTTCAATTACGTTTGATATAACATGTACCTATATAACCCCCATATTTCCATTTCTTGTAAACATTATGAGACACATATTTCTCTCTCATCAACCATTTTTATGAATTCATATGTCACGTTGTTATACTGCCTAAATTGAACCGCGTTTTTTCCAAGCCAGGAACATAGTATAGTGAATACCATACCCATTTCACTATCAAAGGTATTCACCTTTATGCACTTATACATATTAAATGTAACTTTATTTTATTTATTCCACATTCCATGATCATTTAATAACTTATTATGTTTATTGATTCAATGTTATATGATCAGTGTGGCACACTTATGTATGAAATGAAATGTTTGAGAAGGGTGCGCCTTGATAGCGCTCCAATTCATTAGATAATGTATAGTATTATGATACATCATGTGAAATGAGTGTTGACTCATTATAATTCAAGTTCAACTATGTTTTTCTCATGCTTCATGTGAAATAAGGGTTTACTCATGCTCTATGTGCAATGATACTTGTCTCATGCTAAGTCCTTGTTAAGTGTTGTTTCCACATATCCATGTTATGATAATCATGCTATATTATGCCTTTATGTTACTTTTTCTCTTGTGATCGATTGATATGCCTATTGACTAGAATGTATTTTAATCATAATGTTATACATTTTTTAATCCCTAACTAGTATTTATAGATCACCCTTTTCTTATGCATGTCCTTAGGTTTTCCTATGCAATGCAAAGTACGAGGGAATGTAGTTGTCATGTAAATGATGTTTTAAATAAGATGACAAATTCTATGTTTTAAGTAGTTATGTAATGTTCCTAATCCACAAAAAATAGATATCTTGATCTTCCATGTTGTTTCATGTGAATATTTTATGTAATAAATCATGTTTAAATGTGTAATAAAAGTAGGGTTGTAATAGTTGGTATCAGAGGATAAGTTTAGTTATTTTTTGGGACTAGGATAGAAAACACTAGTGATGCCTTAGAGATAAGACTATGTATAATAATAAAAATCCCTTAATTTTTGTGGGTATTGAGGAAGTGGTTTATCAATCTAATATATCTTTATCTGGATACGAGTAGGTAGAGGTTGCTCTGGCAGAGATGTACCTAGGGGTGAAAACCCCGACAAATAGTTTAGGGCTTGACCTGAGGTATCCTGGTATATGACAATGGGCCTTGCTGCACTCTTGGTTATGACACTCCTATGGGATCTGTATTGGAAAATTCACTAGCATAGTATGAACCATTATTAAGAGAACTAAGAAAAATTCCCCTAAGAATATATTTTAGAATATAGATCATGAATAACATAGTTTGATGCCTATAGATTCATAAGTTATGGAAATAAAATATATTTATAGGTCATCTGTTTTTCCTTGTATTACCCTTTATGTGTAACACTTGACATTAGTTTTATTATAGCCAATGGATGGTAAAAAGAGGACTCAGTCTAATAGTCGATGAGAACACCAATGCGATGACTGTTCTAATGGATACCCAACCCGATGGGAGTGGGAATCACAAATTTTGTCACGATACTCTCTCAGTTAACTAACGAATTGATAGAAACATGGGTAAAGAGTAATTTTTCAACCCCCCATAATAAATAAAAATTCTCTATCGAGAGCATCATGGGACAAGGGCCTCCTACTGTTAATGGATCATTTGATCCCTCAATCGCCGAACAATGGATCAACTCTATTAAAAATATCTTCTCCATCCTTCAATGTTCAGAACTGGAGATGGTTCTCCTGGATTCTTATCATATGGAGGGTCATGATGATGAATGGTTGTCATTGATCAAAATTACTAAAACTGAGTATGAGAGCTGGTCATGGAATGGAAAGATTTCTAGGATATTTTTTTGATAAATATTTGTCGTGCAACCTGTTGCGTAAGATGGAAAGGGACATCCTTTCCCTCAAGAAAAAAGAAGACGAATCCATCAGAGAATACAAGGAAAAAATAAAATGGCTTCCAAGATATTCCTTCATCATTTTCATTACCCCCAAATGCAATGTTGACCGCTTATTTGGTGTGCTGAAACCTATCCTATGGAAATCCCTAGTGATCCTTGACATTGACAGTTATGATGAAATTGTCTGATGTGCCGTCATGGTCAAAATGGAGATCGACGAATCTTAGGGGTATAATGGGGATAATAAGTGTAAAGTGGACTTAAATTCTGGTATTCCTATAGATAAATCCAATATTTCTATGAAAATCCAACTCCCCACTTCCCAAAGGTGTGGAAAGAAGCACCCTAGAAATCACCTAAAGGGGATGAGGAAATGCTTTAGGTGTGGATGAGAAGGGAACCTCGCTATTAACTACCGAAGAGAAAACCCCATGGCTCCGACAGAAGAAAGGAATTCTCTGTTCAATTCTCAATGCATTGTTCATTGCTTCAAATGCAAAGAACCAGGAAATCTGAAAAATTAGATCCCTAAGCTAATGGTTTTCAGAGGAATCCAATAACCTCCAAGGCAGCAAGGGTGAGCCTTTTCTGTCCCTACTACCGAAGTGAAACTTGACAACAATGTTGTGATAGGTACTGTAGTTATTCATTCAATAATAGTTAATGTACTTTTTGATTCAGGTTCTACTTATTCTTCTATATCACAGATGTTTAGTAGAATAATCCTAACACCACCATAAATAATAGATGTAAAGATGCCGGTGAGTATGAAAAATGGGGTATTCATTGCATCCCATGAATATAACTCCTCCCCTATCTTAATCATTAGATTGAACCATCCAAAGAACTTCATCATACTCCCTCTGTTGAAATTTTATTCAATTCTTATCATGGATTAGCTTTCCCTATATAGAGCCAACATAAATTATCGTGAGAGGAAAATCACTCTCCATGTAGAGAATCAACCCCAGATTTTGTATAAGCGAAAGGAGGAAGATGAATCTTGTTTAGCCCCATAATCTCAAGTGTAGATATTACTACCCTTTCAGCACACATATATGGCTCATATGATTGAGTCTAAGGAGAGAACAATCCTTGAAGACATACCTATTGTGGGGGAATCCGCTAATGTGTTTCTCGAGGAACTGCATGGTCTTCCTCCTAAAAGAGTTTTTGAATTATCAATTGATATAATACCTAGGGAATTTCCAACATCCAATAATCCATATAAAATGGTTGTTGTGGGGCTGAAAAAACATCTATAGGAGAATCTTGATAATGGGTTTATATGCCCAAGTGCTTCACCATGGGGTGTACCAGTCATCTTTAACAAGAAGTAGGATGGGTCAATGAGCCTTTTCATCGATTATTTTGAGCTTAACAAAATTAAGATATAGAACAAGAATCTGCTCCCATGAATTGATGACTTATTCGATAAGTTTCATAGAGAACAATACTTCACTAAGGTAGATTTGCGGTTGGGATATTATCAAGCAAGGGTAAAGAAGAATGATATCCCCAAGACTTATTTTCGTACCAGATAAGGGCACTATGAATTCATAGTAATCCTTTTGGACTCACTAATGCTCCAGAAATCATCATAGACATGATGAATAGAGACTTTATAGATTATCTCAACAAAATTGGGGGAGTATTAATAGATGATATTCTAATATACTCCAAAACTAAGGAGGATCATGAGGAGCATCTAATAACTGTTCTAGAGACCTTGTGAAATGAGATGCTTTATGAAAAGTACAACAAGTGTGAGTTTTGGTTGACGAAGGCCTCATTCTTGGGCCATATCATCACAAGTAATGGGATATCTATGGAGCCCTCAATGATAGTTTCAATATATGGATGGATGAAGACAACATCGGTAATGGATATCCATAGCTTATTGGGGTAATCTAGATATTATCAATGATTTTTGAGAAATTTCTCATGATTCTCCTACCCTATTACCAAGATAACTCGGAATGGAGTATGTTTTCTTAGAGTTATGAATGCGAAGAAAGATTCAAGGTGTTGAATAGGAGGATTATCACTACACCCTTGCTCACTTTACCCAAAAGTGGAGAACGTTTTGTGGCATTTAGTGATTCTTCGATGTAGGGAATGGGTTATGTGTTGATGAAGAATGACAAAGTCATTGCCTTTGCTTCAAGGCAATTGAAAGTTCCTATAAATAATTATCCAACACATGATCTGGGGTCGGCTGCGGTGATCTCCGCTTTAAAATTTTTGCAGCATTATATCTTTGGGGAGAGGTGTGAAATATATACGGACCACAAAATCCTCACTTATATATTCACACAGAAAGAGTTGAACATGCGCCAATGAAGATTGTTAAAGCTGATCAACGACTATGACTGCTCAACCCATTACCACCATGGGAAATTGAACAAAGTGGAAGATGCTCTATGTAGAAAGGGCATAGTGATTCTATCATTGATTAGAATTGAGAAGGATCTGATGAAGATGGACATTGGAATCCTAAAGAAGGAAACATCATCTACCCTTTCACAAATGATTCCTCAACCATCTCTTTTGGAAAGGTTAAAGGATGCTCAAAAGGATGATGTGGGAATTTAGAATAAAGTAGAATCTATCAGAAATGGGAAATCCATAGATTTCAATCTTAATGAAGAAGGAATTATGAGATTTGAGAAAAGGCTATGTGTGCCATCACGTTCGGAGCTGCAAAAGGAACATCTAGATAATGCAGATAGTACAAATTTCATTATTCACCCAGGAAACACAACAATGTATCGAGATTTATAAGATAATTAAAGGTGGTATAATTTGAAGAAGGAGATCACTGAGTATACATCAATTTTCCTAGTCTTTCAATAAGTGTAGTCAGAGAGGGAGAAGTCTAAGGGTATGATGAAACCATTTCCCATACCAGTATGGAAATGAGAGAAAATCACCATGGAAAATGTCACCGGACATACGAAGACATCTAAAGGCAACAATGAAATCTGGGATGTAGTGGATCATCATACAATGTCTACACACTTCATTAAAATTTGGGAGGATTTCTCATTAGATTAACTAGCACAAATATATATCGGGGAAGTGATAAGGCTGCATGGAGTACCACCGTCTATTGTATCTGATTGAGATCCAAGAATCACCTCTATGTTTTGGAAGAGTCTTCAAAATGCTCTGAATACTGAACTAAACATTAGTACAGCCTATCAATCTCAAAATAATGGCCAATCTTAGTGAAATATTCAGACACTGGAAGATACGATAAGATCACGTTCAAAAGTCTTTAATGGAGGATGGGTTCAACATCATACTCTGGTTTAGTTATCGTATAATAATAGTTTCCACTTGAGAATCCAAATGGAACCTTATGAAACCCTATATTGAAAGAGGTGCATAACACCGACATGTTGGGATGAAGTCGGTGAGCGTAAGCTGGTAGGAATGGAAATGGTCGAATAAATGGTGTAGAAGGTGAAAACCATTCAGCAACATTTTAAGGCATCTAAGAGTCGATAGAAGAGTTATGCAGATAACCATCTATGAAACCTTGTGATTAATATTGGAAACATGGTATTTCTATGCATATAAAAATGGAAAAAGGTCATGAGGTTTGGAAAGAAATGGAAGATATGTCCTAGGTATATCGTCCCTTTCTAGATTCTAGATCGTGTTAGGGCAGTTTCTGATCAACTAGAACTTCCACCTGCCATGGAAAAAGTACATGATGTCTTTCATGTATCCCTATGAAGGAAGTATATATCAGTCCCTTCACATGTACTATTTTTAGAGGTAGTATAGTTAAAGGATGATCTTTCTTACGAGGGGAAACTAGTAAAGATCTTAGATCATATGTAAAAAGTTTTATTAAATAAGACAATTCCCCTCATGAAATTTTTAACACCCCAAGCTTCCATGGTACGTTTTTTATTTGAATACAACAATAGCTTGCCTTATAGGCAACCTCAATTTTCTAAGCACCACGACCAATCAAACTACTCGTTATTAATAGTAATACCTACTTTTTAAAATTATATTAATTTTCATTTCCAAAATTGACTCCATTTTTGAATTTGGAATATCGAAATTAGCTTTGGGTAAATTTTTAGTATTTTTCTGAAAATAATCAATTTTGATGAATAGTGAAAAACATTGTGTTGTTTGTTAAAGTGACTTTTTATTTAAATAATTATTTATTTTATTCAAATTTATTTTAGTTCAAAATAGATACATAATACCTATTTATTTTCAATGTAATTCATTGGAGTCATTTTATAATAAGTTTGGATATATAAAAAGTTTATTGAACTTTTTACCGTCTTTTAGGCACCTCCTAGGAACATTTTCAAATTTGAATAAAACATAATTTTAACGCTACTGTGAGTTGAACATAAAAAATCTGAGAGACACTATTAATATTAGTAAATAAAATGTGGTTTCATAAGATGAAAATAATTATTGGTGAATAGTAACTTTTGACTTTTATTTACCACGATTAAAAGTAAATAGGGTAATTAGCGGTAAAAACGGTATCATAATTACCCTAATGCATGTCCAAATTAAATTGGATAAGTGTAATTTGAGCACAAACAACCTTAGGAATAAAATATGATCCTTTTTTGACCACATGGATTAGATTAGGACATTTATTATTCTTTTATTTAAAGAAGAGTTAAAAGAGTTAAATTCAAAGTTTAATAACTAATACATTTTTAATATAGGGTTACACATAATATAAATTCGTCTATAAATTCTCTCTAAATATAGAAAATTCATATATAATGGTATTTTATTTATAATTTTTAGACATTAAATAATTAAATTTATTAATGACACAATGACGATGCAATAATTACCTTCTTAATGAAATATTAAAATAATTGATATTATAAATATCCAAATAAATTCAAATTGAAACTTTTGATATCTTCAACTAATTTTATAGGATAATATGACATGTTAGTGTAGGTTAAATAAATTTTATTCGAAGTTATTATGTTTTAATGGATTTCAAAAAATCAAATATTTAATAGTGTCAAAATTGACATAATTGAGTTTTTAAAACAAATACAATATTATTAATGGTTATAGTATTTATACAATCCTAAGAATATTAAAACTGACATAGAAAAGATTATATATACTAATATTGAACAACTTGGGGTTTTCATGTAAGTTTATTGTATGTTTATTAACCATATAATATAAAAATACAGAGAGACATGGTAAATGTCAAACTATTTAACTAAGTGTTAAATCTAAAGGATAAGGTTAATATGGTTACCTAACCCTTTCTAAAACCTCTGTTTTGAGATTTTTTCGACCCATATCCACCTTAAAATATAAATAATTCATTTTGGAGACATTAGAAACCAAAAATGATTTTATTATAAGATAATATTTCAATATTTTCCTAATGTGACCCTCACCTCTGTTATAAAAGGGTGCTTCTCCTTATCTTAATTTAACACCTCCAAAAACATTTGGTTCAGCCACACCCTGCCTAGATATCCTCCCAAATTTCCCCCCTTCATCCTAGAGGCCCGCTTTTGGTCATAAATCCATCCTATGGAGACCTTTTGATCAAATACAATGGAGGAACCCGAAAAAGAGGTAAATATTTCATCACCTCTTTCGAGTTCTTTTCATCTTCCACTTCCACATTCTTTATTGTTTCCATTCTAAAATAATAAGTCTAGTATCTTCTATATACTATGATGTTATTATAAAATTGGTAAAACAATATTCATTATTCTATCCATTATATGAATGACAAAGTCATCATATGTGCGTACTTACAGCTTACCGTCACCACTTCGTGGTGTAATTTGTTATTCAAACACTTCATTATTTGGATGGGTATAATAATTAGAATAAATGATTTATATAATAATTATAACCTGTTATTTATTCAGTATATATTATATACCATCCAATTACATATGATTTCACCATCAATATAATGATATTGTCGCTCGTGTGTACGTACGGATTACTGTCTCCATGAACGCGATGAGATTCATTCCCCATCGTAATCATTCAAGAATAATTTTCATTTTATGATTAAAAATATTGTTTAATAACATAATATCATTCTACATATAAATAAAATATATCCTATCCATAAGAAACATGGATTACATAACCGAGCATTTAAAGGAAAACACATCACTTAACACATGAAACGAGGATATTACTAAAATATTATTAACAATGAAATATTAGAGGATCATATATGATATCATATTTATGTATATAGTCTCTATATAGTTTAATAACAATTATTTGAGTATTATACAAGAGGTTAACGTACCCTCAGCAAAGGAAAAGTACAAGGTAAGGGTTAATTTCACAACCTTTTTATTATCCGAGGTTGATTTTAGGTAAGTATCTACTGGGACCACTTTATCATTCACATTTATGTTTTCTTAAAAATTTATATCAAAACATTTTTACTATTTAGTAGACGATGGGTTAAATTAATTTATACACTTATTTGACATTATATTTTTTGAAATGAATCTTTCTGTCATTTCCGAAACAAGGTACTTGATAACCTTTTCGAAAAAATTAAGGTAAGAATGTTTTTTTAACTTATAGGATGGGTGTGACTATTTTCCGCCATTATAAAATCATCAAAGCATCCCTTAAAATAATATAAGAATATTTTCAAAATAAATTTTTTCTTTTATAATTATGTGACTCTTAAATGGATTGAAAATAGAAAGAGGCATTTCTTTCAAATAGTTTTCATTTCATATATGTTAACATCGTTTGATGGATTATAAACCTGTTTGAAGTTGATTTATTATGATACAAATCTTCCAAAATTTATTTAAGGTTTTTTGATATGTTTTAATGTGAATGTTTTATTTTTATACCATTCATCATTTATGGTTTTTTATTGACATTTTCTATGCCAGTTTTAATACGAATGTTTGTGTTATGTTTCAACCTCTCCATATGAGGAATGTATTGGACTTAGAATGTGATTGGTGGTGCCCACTATAGCTCTTCTGTGAATCAAAATGTATAATGAGACAATTAGACATGGAATTGGTTGAGGCCTTTCTCAATTTGATATATGGGTTTGGCCGAGGACTTAATCATTTTTAGACGTCTTGGTCGATGCCTTGACAAAATGTTTCAGAATGTCCGACATTATAAATTACATAATTATGAAAATAATAATGATGGTTCATGTGGTTATTATTCTAGTAGAATACCCATGACTATGTTTTATTAAGGCATTATTTACTCATCTCATATTCTTGCAATAAATTGTGGATGTTTATTATTTGTAAAGGCATGTGTTTTGAATTATTCATCATGCCTAATGTTTATGTTATCTTTCGATATATTGGTTACCCTTACTGAGCATTTGAGATCACCCCTTTCTTATGATTCATTTTCCCAGGATATGAATAAGTTAGTTATGAGTAACTTGTAGGCATAATCTAGAATTATTGGATGTTTATAATAAAATAAATTATAGTTGTATTTCTTTTCAAGTTGTAATGTTGAACTTATGTATGTATCTTTTTCCAATAATACTAAACTGATTGGTCTTCCGAGACATGATTCCTTATATCTTGCCAATGTTATGTAATAAAGCACTGAATATGAGTAAATGGGGTGAGGGCGTTACAGTTGGTATCTGAATAGGTTTAGCACAAAACATGGAAACTAGATTTAGAAAAACTCTGAATAGAGAACATCACCCTAAGATAGACTTTGAGGATTAGTATAGAAGAACATCCTAGAATTTTGGTACTATAGAGATTTTGGGTGTTTTCCAAGAAATACATCCCTGTCGGGATATGATCATGTAGAGTTAGTTCTGGCATAGATGTACCTAGGGGTAAAATGAAAAAACACCGCATTGAGCTAGACTCGAACGGGAACTGGTGCACGATAATGGGTCTAGCTACAGTCTTAGTTATGACACTCCTAGAGGATATGCTTGGGATAATTATTATTTTCTATACAGACCATTATGAAGTATTTATGAGTATATAGCTTCTCAAAGAAATTTTCTTTTGACTATGGACCATATCTATAAACTTTTCAATTTATGTTAACTATTTTACAAGTTCATAAATATGTATTCTGGTTCATAAACTAATCTAATGTATTCTATTGTTTAGAAATGGTGCCTTGTGGAAGGAATGGAAACTGTATCAATGGACATAATCCATGTAGGTATTTCCCGCATGCTCAAGATAATTATAGTGGATCTGGTGATGCAACTGGTGTCGATCCTCTTATCAACATACTAGGAAAACTCACTGACGTTATGAATAATAACCTAAACTGTATGGAGAAACCTGATCCACAACATGTATGATCAATGTTAGACCGATTCATGAGGAAAAACCAAAAAAATTCAATATGAGTACAAATCCATTAGTCCCAGAGTGATGGATAAATTCTTTAGAGAAAATATTTCATGCTTTGGGGAGTAGTGAAAGGGAAAAAGTTTCCATGGCAGTTTATCACCTCACGGGAGATACAGATCAATGGTGTTCATTAATTCAAAACACAAAGGAGGATGAATAAGTATCATGTATGGAATTGAGGGAGTTTAAAGATATTTTATTAGAAAAATACTTTCCTTATGACCATCAAGAGGATATTGAAAGGTAATTTTTGAGTCTGAGACAAAAGGGGGATGAGAATATCGAAAAATATGAGGCTAACTTTACAAGGTTATCAAGGCATGCTGCAGATTATATACATAACCCAAGGAGTAATATTGGTCGATTATTTGATGGGTTAAAACCATTTCTACAATGAGAATTAATCTCACAACCCTTCTTATCATACGAAGATATTGTCTCACGTGCTATCAAGATAGGAAAAGAAATTTCTAAGTCTTATGACTTTAAAGAAAATCAAGAGAAGAAGAGATCTGATGAACACTCTTGGAAAGGAAATAAGGAAACATGGAATAAAGGAAGAGTTGAATTTCCACCCTGTGATAATTGTGGATGGAAGCACCCTAGTGCCTGTCTAAAAAAAGAATATGCTAAAAATGTCGACAGAAAGGCCATCTTGCTAGTGATTTTATGGGGAAGAATGAAGCTACCAATGTTCAATGCTACAATTTTAGGTAGATGGGAAATTATGGAAATGAATGTCCTAACCGTTAGAGAAACTTACCTCAAAAAAGGAAAACGGATCAAGGCCAAGCTTATGCGATAACTACTTATGAGGTTGAAGCTTCGAAAGATAGAGTGGAATATAATTTAATGGTTTCCTCTAGTTTAGCCAATGATTTATTAGATTTTTCATCATCACATAGTTTCATATCTTCCCAGTTTTCTAATAAATTTATATATTTAAAAGTTTATTTAACAGGGGAGTTGTCAGTAAAAACTCATATGGGAAGTATCATTGCAATAATGTTTTGGGAATCAGTCTTCATTAAGGCATATAAACTATATTTATCAGCTGATCTAATCATCATACTCATGATTTAATTTGATATAATCCTTGGTATGGATTGGATTTTAGACCATGATGAAAAAATTTATTGTAAGAAGAAGGAGGTTAAAATTCTTGATGTTGATAAGGTGTACCTTATCTTTAGAGCATAAACGTCACCATCTGATTCTTATCTAGGTCCACCCCCAGTAGCTCTACTATATTTAATTATCGGGGAGGATGAGAATGAAATAATTAGGGGTGAGGAAAATAATTTTTGAATAGAGTATGTACTTATTTTGTAAGAATATGTTTATGTGTTTGCAAGGTATTTACCTGGACATCCTCCAGAACGATTAATTAATTTTTCCATTGATTGAATTCCTAGTTAAAGGCTCATATTGAAGACCCCTTATAGAATGCACACTTTGTAATTAGTGGAACTAAAGAAACAACAAGATGAATTGTATAATAATGGATTTATTCTCCCCAGTGTTTATTAATGGGGAGACTCTGTCCTTCTTGTTAAGAAGAAAGATGGCTCTATGAGGTTGTGAATTGAATAAAGGGAGATTAGTGGTATAATAATAAAGAAAAGGTATCTCATACCTCACATAGATGATTTATTCGACCAACTTCTTGGAGCTCAATATTTTTCAAAGATTGACCTTTGATCTGGATATCATCAGTGGTCTGTAAATAAAGAAGAAATTCTAAAAATAGCATTTTAAACCTGGTACATGCATTATGAGTTTAAAGGAATACCTTTTGGATTGACTAATGCACCCTCTATCTTAATGGATATAATGAATAGAGTATTCATAGAATATCTTAATGAATTTTTAGTGGTATTTATTGATCATATCTTGGTATACTCCAAAATCTACGAAGATCATGAAAATCACTTCGGCGTTATTATGAAGACTCATAGAAGACATGATTTATATGGGAAGTTTAACAATTGTGAATTATAACTTCAGGAGATTTCTTTTCTTGGATATATTGTCTCTAAGGATATAATCTATATTGATAAATTGAAGACAAAGGAAATCCAAGAATGGCCAGCACTTACGAGTATAACTGAGGTATGCAGTTTTATTGGTTTAGCAGGTTATTATCGACGTTTTTTCCATAATGTTTCCCAGTTGGATAACCCATTAAGCAAGATCACACATAAATTGGTTAAATTTGTTTGGAAAAATTAGTGTGAATAATTTTTTGAAGTTCCAGAATGAAGATTAGTTAATGCTCTTATCTCGACTCTACCATCAGGGAACGGTGTGTTTGTTATTTATAGTGATGATTAAAAGAAAGGAATTGGTTGTGTCCATATGAAAAATGATAGAGTTATTGCAATGCAACATGAAAGCTAGGAATTCATGAGAAAATCTATCCCACTCAGGATCTTGAGTTTTCAGTTATAATCTTCACTATAAATATATGAAGACACAATCTCTATGGTGAAAAATGTTAAATTTATAAAGATCACAAGAGAATAAATTATATTTTCACACATAAAGAACTCAACATGAGGAAAAAATGTTGGCTTTAACTACTCATGTATTATGATTTCACAATACACTACCACCTGAGGAAGGAAAATAAGGTGGTAGATGCTTTGAGTAGAAAGGACCATGGAGTTTTGAAAAATATGAGAGTTAAAACGGATCCTATTTTCATAGATCTAGAAAAGGTGGATATGGGAATAACCATGGAAGGTAAAACGTCAATACTATTTCAAATGGTTTCCAAAACATATTTACTAGAAAGGATAAAGAGTTCTCAGACTAATGAGGAGGAGTTTCTGAAGAAGATTAAAGCTATAAATGATAGTATATTGAGTGACTTCTTATATGAAGATACAATTTAGAAATTTGGGAAGCGATTTTGTGTTACCAATATACCTAATCTAAAAAGTTAATTGTTGGATGATGCTCACAATTCCAATTTCTCTATACACCATGGGAGCACAAAGATGTCTGGAGATTTGAAGGAACATTTTTGGTGGGACAAAATGAAAATAGAGATTGCTGATTATTTGTCAAGATATATGGTTTTCCAATAAGTGAAAGCTAGAATAAAACATCCTAGAGGAGTCATGAAACCTCTTCCCATACCTGAGTGGAAATGGGATGATATTACGATGGACTTTGTCCTCGGGATACCAAAGACTCCTAGAAGGAATGATGCAATATGGGTCATTGTTGATCGTCTTACCAAGTTAGCATATTTTCATACTATAATAGAAGATTTACCACTAGAAAATTTAGCAAAACATTATATTAATGAATTTTTAAGTCTTCATGGTGTACCCCTATCGATTTTTTCTGATCGTGATCCTTGTTATACATCAAGATTCTAGAAATGTCTTCAGAAAGCCCTTGATACTGAACTTTGTTTGAGCACTGCCTACCACCCTCAAACTAATGGAAAATCAGAACGGACTATTCAAACCATAGAAGACATGTTGAGATCTTTCTCACATGAATTTCAAGGTATATGGGATCAATATTTACCTATGGTTGAATTTTCATATAACATTAGCTTTCATTCATGTTTTCAGAAGGCACCATATGAAGAGTTATATTGAAAGAGATGTTTCACACCAACTTGTTGGGATGATATTTGTGAAAGAAGACTCATAGTCCTTGAAACTTTTGTGGAAACAAATGAAAAGGTGAAGATTATCCAAACCCACATCAAAGAAGCTCAGAGTAGGCAAAAGAGCTATGCTGATAACCGAAAGAAGGATTTGAAATTTCAGGTAGGAGATTATGTTTTCTTGAAGGTATATCCATGGAAGGGAGTTATATGATTCGGTAAGAAGGGTAAATGAAGTCACAGGTACATCAGACCATTCGAAATTATAGAACAAATTGGAGCTGTAGCATACTGTTTGGCAATGCCACCAAGTCTCTCCAAAGTTCACGATGTGTTCCATGTATCACTGTTGAGAAAATATGTGCTAGACCCAACCCATGTACCCACCTATGAGTAAATTGAACAGGAACCTGAACTATCTTATTGTGAAGAGCCTGTTAATATTCTAGATACAAGAGAACAAGTGCTGAGAAAACGGACGACTCATCTGGAAAAAGATCTATGGAGAAACCATAAGATGGAAGAGGCATCTTGGGAACCAGAGGAACTTCTGATGACGAACCTCCTGAATCTTTTTGTGTGGTAGTATTATAGAAATTTCTAGGATAAAATAACTTGATGTGGGGAAGAATGTAACACCCCAAGCTTCCACTGTACGTTTCCCTTTTAATAATGCAATAGCTTGTATTGTACACAACTTCATGATTCTAACACACCGCGACTAATCAAACTAGACTTTATGAATAGAAATATCCACTTTTTGAAATTTTATAAATTTTATTTTTCATAATGAACTTCATTTTTAAATATTGAACACTGAAATTAACATAGGGTGAATTTTAGGAATTTTTCTGAAAACATTAAATTTTTGATGAATGATGCAAAACACTGTGTTATTGGTTAAAACTATAATTTTATTTAAATAATTATTTATTTTATTTAAATTAATTCATGGTCAAAATAGATACATAATAAAAACATATGTTCAATGTAATTAATTGGAGTAATTTTATAGTATATTTAGATATATAAAAATTTTATTGAACTTTTTTCCGTCTTTTACCCATCTCCTATGAGAATTTACAAATTTGCATAAAACCTAATTTTACCGCTTCTATGAGTTGAATTTCAAAAATCCAAGAGACATGGTTAATATTAGTAATTAAAATTTGGTTCAATAAGATGAAAATAATTTTTGGTAAATAGTAACTTTTGACTTTTATTTACCACGGTTAAAAGTAAATATGGTAATTAAGGGTAAACATGATATCATAATTACCCTAAAACATATCCTAATTCTATTGGATATGTTTAATTCAACGAATAACAGCCTTAGGAATAATGTATGATCCCATTTGGTCCACTTGTATTAGATTAGGACATTTATTATTATTTTATATAAAGAAGAGTTAAAAGAGTTAAATTCAATGTTTAAAAACTAAACCATTTTTAATATAGGGATACACACAATATAAATTAAGATATAAATATTTTTTAGAAATATAAAATGATTTCCTACAAAATGGTATTTTATTTATAATTTTTAGTCATTAAATAATTTAATTTATTTATGACACAATGATGATGCAGTAATTACATTATTAATAAAATATTAAAATAATTGATATTATAAATATCCAAATAAATGTAAATTGAAACTTTTGATGAATTCCACTAATTTTGTAGGTTAATATTACATGTTAGGGTCAACAAAAAAAATTATTCGAAGTGATAATGTTTTAATGGAATTCAAAAAATCAAATACTCAATATTGTCAAAATTGAGATAATTTATTTTTTAGAACAAATACTATATTATTAATTGATATAATATTCATCAAAATCTAAGGTTCATCAAAAGGACTTAGATAAGGTTATATATATTAATAATAAACCTCTTTGGGTTCGATTGGTAGTTTATAGTATGATTATTAACTATATATTATTAAAATATAAAGAGGCATGGTAAATGTCAAACTATTTAACTAAGAGTTAAATCTAAATGATATGGTTAATATGGTGAAATAAACCGGTCTAAAACCAATTGGTTGAGAGGTTTTAGACCCATCCACACCATAGTCTCTAAATAAATCATATTGGAGCTATTAGAAGCCGAAATGATTTTATTATAAAATAATCTTTCATTCTTTTCCTAAAGTGACCCTCACCTCTATTATAAAAGGGCACTTCCCATTCTCTTAATTTCACACCTCCAAGGCCATTTGTCTAGGACAAAACTAGGCCGAATACCCTCCCAACATTCCTCCATTCATCCTAGAGGCTTTCATTTGTTCTTAAAGCCTACCTATGGAGCCCTCTTGATCAAATCAAATGGAAGAACCCGAAGAAGAGGTAAATATTTCATCACCTCTTTCAAGTTATTTACTTCTTCCACTTCCTCTTTCTTTGTTATTTCCATTATAAAATAATAACTTAAATATCTTCTATATACTGTGATGTTATTATAAAAATGGTACAACCATATTCATTATTCTATACATCATATAAATGAAAATGTCACCATATGTGTGTATGTATGAATTACCGTCTCCATGTCATGGCGTAGTTACATCATCATCATATTTTTATTACGAATAACAAGAAGAAAGTACAAGGAAAAAATGCATTCAAGGGAAAACCGGAGAAAAATAGAATCACGGGGGCCTAAAATAGTAGAGACCGAGGGCGTCTCCTCTATGTATATTAACACCCTCTGGCTTCAAACTATACAAGTCATGAAAGAATAAACAGTCCTTACTAGGAAAGTCCATTGAACATTGGTAGTCCGCATCTTTATTACCCTCCCATCATGTATGAGAAACATTAATATCACCACCAATGATGCCCCAATAATTTAAACTGATATACGATATCGACCATGTAATAATACCCTTCCCATGAATTTCATTATGCAAGAGAATAGAATTCGTTTCAGCTTCATTATTCTCCAAATTCCTCTGGTAACAATTGTTCAGCCCTGTGAGCAAAGCCAATGCCTCAACATGAAATGAGTTACCCTGTCTGAGCATAATAGAGAAAGATAAGAAGACAGAACCACCACTATCACGAACAACACCACCTACACAAATCAAACTATCAATACACAAGCCATCACTGTTGAGTTTCAAACCCCTTGAAGGTGGGTTCCAACATACCCATTTACCCAGATGTTGATCACATTGCTTAGAAAATATCTAAGAATCTGGAATTAATTTTTTCAAAGAAGGTGCCTCCATCTATCTTCCTAAAGCTATGATGATATCCATGGGTAAATATTTGATCATGCAGATAATAAACCATCCGTTAGACATCAAACCCTCATAGATCGATTTATTTCCTGCCTTCCACAAACCCCAGCAGCCCGGATGAAGGATAACAGTACAAGCCACACTTTCAAGGCCTATCACACTTGATCCCTGATACCAGCAATCAAGAAATGGTTGGTCAGCCATGGATGGAGAATATATAGCAGTGAAATCTCTAAAATATTCCCATATCTTATGAGCCCATTCACTATCAAAGAACAGATTCTTTGAGTTTTATTCTTTTTCTCTACTACAACAAACACATCTGGAAATAATGGGAATCCCATATCTTTTAACATTTTCATCCATAGAAACAGGACCATTTCGGATCCTCCAGAACAGAAAATTATAGTTTGTGGGGGTTATATTTAACCTATAGGACTTCATTATATGCGTTAATTGTATCCTCTATATTCAAGGTCCGATGATAGTCTTTTGTTGTGAAAAAACCAGATGGTGAAGAAGTAAAGACACACTTATCGAGGTATGGGGATAACTTAATGAGGTTTAAAAGGGTCTCTTTGTCTCTGTCCTAAAAAGAATTAGTAAAATATGGGAATTGATAGGCCTCCTTGAAGGAGATGTTTGGACCAGGGCATCCCAGAAACCCAATATTCACCCCACTCCAATTGTGATGCAAGAACAAAATATCTCCCTTTCAAACAATCCAGCGAGAAATGGAACCAAGAGATTAAATTATCAAACTAATACATGATCGGAAATGAGATGCATGTCTATTCAACAATGTCCTATCACCCTCCAAATTTCCATGCATAGATC
This sequence comes from Viscum album, assembly GCA_963277665.1. Taxonomy (NCBI): domain Eukaryota; kingdom Viridiplantae; phylum Streptophyta; class Magnoliopsida; order Santalales; family Viscaceae; genus Viscum; species Viscum album. The sequence continues at coordinate 1,586,613,382 of OY728129.1, forward strand.
ATCCCCATAACGTTAGATTTTCCAGAACATCACATGTGTAGTTTGTTATTCAAAAGATTCATTATTTGGATGGGTATAATAGTGAGTATAACTGATGTTAATAATAAATATAAAATGTTATTTATTATTTATATGTGATATATTATCCAATTACATATGATTTCACCATCAATATAATGATATTTTCGCTCATGCGTACATACCAATTACCGTCACCAAGAATGCGATGAGATTCATTCCCCATCGTAATCATTCAAAAATAATTTTTATTTTATGATTAAAAATAATTTTTAATAACTTAATATAATTCTTGATATGAATAAAATATAACCTTTAAATAAAAAAATGGCTTACGTAACTGAGCATTTAAAGGAAAATAGATCAGTTAACCCATGAAACGATGATATTACTAAAATACTATTAACAAAGATATATTAGAGGATCAAATATGATATCATATTTATGTATATACTTTTTTTATAATTTAATAACAATGATTTAACTATTATACAGGAGGTTAACATACCCTCTACCAAGGAAAAGTACAAGGTATGTGTTAATTTCACAATCTCTTTATTATCAGAGGTTGTTTTTAGGGAAGTATCTACTGGGAGATCTTTATCATCCACATCCATGTTTTCCTAAAAATGTAGTTCAAAACATTTTTAATATTTAATGTACTATGGGTTAAAGTAATTTATATCCTTATTTTACATTATATGTTTTGAAAGTAATATTTCTGTCATTTTTCAAACAAGGTACTTTAGGATCTTTTCGACAAAATGAAGGTGAGAATGTTTTTTTAACTTATACGGTGGGTGCAACTATTTTTTTCCGTTATAACTTCATTGAAGCATCCATTAAAATCATATAAGAATAATTTCAAAATAAATTTTTTATTTTATAATTATGTGACTCTTAAATGGTTTCAAAATAGAAAGTGGCACTTCTTTAAAATAGTTTTCATTTCATCTATGTCAACATCCTTTGATGGATTTTAATCATGTTTGATGATGATTTATTATAATACAAATATTCCATATTGTATTGAAGGTTTTGTGATATTTTTTAATGTGGATGTTTTATTTTTATACTATTCGTGGTTTATGGTTAAAGTATTGAGATTTCGTATGCTAGTTTTACTACGAAAGTTTATGTTATGTTTCAACCTTTTTATATAAGGAATGTATTGGACATAGTATGTGATGGGTGGAGCCTGCTGTAGTTCCTCGGTGAATCAGTAGGTCTAATGAAACAATTATATGTGTAATTGGTCGAGGCCTTTCACAATTAGATATATGGTTTTTTTGACGCCTTAATCATTTTTAGACGTCTTGGCCAAGGCTTTGACAAAATGATTTAGAATGTCCTCCATTATACATTCCATCATTATGAAAATAATAATGTTGGTTCATATGGTTATCTGACTTTTAGAATACTTATAATTATGTTTTATTATGGAATTATTTACTCATCTCATATTCCTTCTATAAAGTTTTTAGGGTTATTAGTTGTAAAGGCATGTGTTTTGAATTATTCGTCATGCCTAATGTATATATTATCTTGGGCTATATTGCTTACCCTTACTGAGCATTTGATCTCACCCCTTTCTTATTTTTCATTTTCCCAGGATATGATGTAGTAAGTTATGAGTGACTTGTAGGAATAATCTAGGAGGCATGGATGTTTCTAATGGAATAATTAGTGTTTTATTTCTTTTCATGTTGTAATGTTGAACATATGTATGTATATTGTTTCCAATAATACTAAACTGATTGGTCTTTCGGGACATGATTCATTGTATCATGCCAATGTTATTTAATAAAGCACAAAATCTAGGTATCTGGGGTTAGGGCATTACAAATGTGCAGTGGAGAAACCACATGTTTGAAGAAGCTATGTGGGAATCAAAGGAAGTGATGACGCAGAGTTACCCTCATTTTCTTAGTGTGGGAGAAGATATTTCGAGGGTGAAATTTCATAATGGGAAGAGATTTTAACGACCCAAAAATTCCTTAAAGAAATTTTTTCTTCATCTATTAAATGTCTTCTTATATTTATGTAAAATTCTTGCACTTATTTTGTTCTATGTTTTGGATTTTAATATACCTTTAAGAATTGTGACCATTTCTAATATAGTTGTTGAACTATGATCACTTGATTAGTATAAATATAGGGCTTTAACAAATCCAATTTACCAAGACAAAGGAAGCTATGGCCTTACCTAGTAGACTTTCCCTATACGAAGCCCATTTTTCGGAGCCTGGAATGTAGGTGACATCATTGGGTTTCACTCATGACCAAGTCGAAGCTCATCTTTAATACGTTATGCTCGAGCGGAACCGCCTACGGGAGAAGTGGAAGTTGATATAGACTACCACTTGAGCATTGTTATCCAAGCCACCCTAAGAGTCTATCACCCTCGCGCACCGTAACCTAAGGACACATGCCGGTTTTTTAAGGGGTTATGTAAAAATACCCTAGAACTATGACTATGTACATTATTTCTTGTATAAACATTATACATTCATTTTATTATTGTTACATTGTCAATTGTTTCTAAAGAACAAATAGTATTTTTAGTTAATACTCAACTAAGTAATATATTTTGATGAATTAAATGAATTTTGAATTAAATAATATATTAATAAAATATTATTATAAATAAATTAATTATATATATATAAATTATTGTATCATTTTTATGGATACAATTGTGATTTTTCTTAGGGTTTGAATGTTATTTTTGTCAAAAATAATGAATTTTCGATAAATGTCAGTTTTTTTTAAAAGAGAAAATTCACATATTATGGAAATTAATTAGATAAAATTAATACTAATTTTTGAATAAATATGTCAAAATTATCCAACGGTGAATTTTTCATAATTTTCTGAGGTAGTTGATTTTTTGGGTAAAATTTAAATACAGTTTAAATATATAATGTGTTTTATGACTTCATAATGACCCAATAGTGATGTAATAAAATAATATAAATGTTATGTTCTAAAAATATATGTTTTAACATTTAAATAACATGATTTTGGGCTTGTTTGATTTATTTTACAAATCTTTAGTTGACCCTTCAAGACTTATAAAATATTTTGCCTTTTTAAATTGTTTTCCTTGAGTGTGTGACTCACCTCCACATTAGAAACCCCATTGTTCGGCCATTGTCCTTATAAAATATTATTTTCCACTACCCTTTGGGAAAAAATGGGCAAACAATATGGGCTGATTTGTGGTTTTGATTAGTTTAATGTGTGGTGTCCCAAACAAAAATAATAATGAATTCCCTCTCCTTTCCAATATAAACCCACCCAATATCCCACATCCTATTCACTCAAAGCCTTTTTAGTTCATTCAACATCTTCGCTTATCTCTCTATAATCCTCCAAATGTGGCCCAACCTTCTAAGAAGTCTCTATCAAGCCCCCACAAAGCCTTTAGGATCACACTTCCAAGTAAGGGATTCTTACATTCCTTATTTATGTCGAAGATTCTTTATATTGTTATTCCCGTTTATTTTCAATTATAAGTTATGGGGTATGATTTTGAACCACTACCATACTTCCCTCTTCATTTTTTAATAATGAGTGATCCCCTTTCTCTATCATCAATTCCTCCCATGTACATGTGGTACCATGCAAAAATTCCGTAAGAAATTTCTCTCTCTTAATTTACATTCAAGTAGTTAATTTGTATTACCTATCTAAATTGCATTACATTTTTGGGACATATATCTATATGAACCCTTTACTATCCATTTCATGTACATATGAAGAGACACCCATTTCTCTCCCATCAACCATTTTTATGAATTCTTATGCCATGCTGTTATGCTTCTGAAACTACACCGCGATTTTCCAAGCCAAGATCATAGTGTAGTGAATACCATACCAATGTCTCTGTCAAGGGTATTCACCTTTATGAACATGTAAATATTGAATGTTACTTTAATTTATTTATTCCACATCACATAATCATGTAAGAACTTATGATTTTGATAGATTCCATGTTATATGATCTGTGTGGCACACTTATTCACGAAATGAAATGTTTCAGAAGGGCATTCCATGATAACACTCCAATGCATTTGGTAGAGTATAGAATCATGATACATCAGGTGAAATGAGTATTTACTCATTATAATTCAATTTCAATGAGGGTTTACTCATTCTTCAGGTGAAATGAGGTTTTACTCATGATCCATGTGCAATGAGCCTTAGCTCATACTAATTCTTTGTTAAGTGTTACTAACACATATCCATGTTATGATAATCATGTTATATTATACCTTTATTTTCTTGTTTCTATTACACTCCATTTATATTCCTATTTCCTAACATTTATTGTAATATTCATGTTATACCTTGTTTACTCCCTTATTGGGCTTTATAGCTCACCCTTTTTTTATGTCTGTCCCCAGGTTATCCTATGCAATGTTGTATAGGAGGGAATTTAGTGGTCATGTGAAGGACATTTTTAATAAGATGTTTTGTTCTATGTTTTATATTTTTATGGAATGTTCCTAAGCCCCATAGTCACTAGTCCTCTCGATCTTCCATGTTGTATCAAGTGAAGAGTTTATATAATAAATCATGTTTAATTGTGTAATAAAAGCATGGTTCTTATAATACATACATCATTTATCAAAAGTCATGATGAGTCAAAAAATGTCAAAAGATGAAAGGTAATTTATATCAGAGGTATACTTTAAATCTAGAAAAATTAATAGACCCTAGATTCTTGATATTGGTTACACCTATCACATGATAGGAAATACGGAGATTGAAAAATGAATTGATGGTAATGATATTGTGGTATTGAATTTTGGATATGAAAGATCATTAAAAACAATTGGAATTACCTCTGCTATTATTTAACTCAACATGTTTAATTCACATGTGGTTTTATTTTTTTATGGTCCCAAAAACAACCTTTTACGTGTTAGTCTATTTTGTGATGAGTGGAATGAGGTGATCTTCAAGAATTATTCTTGTATTTTTAAAAGTGTTACTGATGGAAGGATTATCATTACATGAGAAGTGAAATGATGGAATTTGTTTTATATTATTTAATTTAGTACTAACTACTCTCTTGATATTAGTGAAGTTTATAATTTATTGTACACAAGTCTTATACACATTAAAAAAACAAATTAAGGCATATCTCAAAATAAAATGTGATAAAGGGATTTTCTCAATTTATTTGAGATTGTGATAATATTTTCATTACCTATCAAAAAAGAAAATATATTAATCGGAGACATAAATATTTGGGTACACAATTAATTAGACCACTAGAATTAAGTTACTCAGATATTTGTGGACCAATGGTACATAAATCCAAAAGAGGAGACCCATACATAATAAAATCCATTAATTCCTTTACAATAATAAAAATTGTTTTATTCATGAAAAATAAGTAACAAGTAGTGAACATGTTGAAAATATTATAAGATAAGTGGGAAGGGAGATTGGGGAAATAATTAAGATAATGAGAGAAAATAATGGGAATGAGAACACTGGGAATGCATTTGAATCATACATTAAAATGTAAAGGATTAAAAATTAAGAAAAACCCCCAACACACTATATAATACATGGGTTTATAATATAATAAATCTAAATATTATAGAAATGGGGACAATAATGCCTACATAATTTGAATGATCAATGTTATCTTAGAGTGTGGATGTTTTTATAAATATCCATATTCATAATGGATTATTCTTGTGAAAAAATTAAAATGTAAACTAATATGAGATGTGTTGTATTATGAATCCAAATTTAACTACTTTAGTTTCTTGGGTAGTCCTTTATTAAATTAGATCAATGGAATAATCCAAGGAAGGCTTGGTGAAATATACGAGGAGGGTAAATTCATTGTTCAAAAATTGAATGGTAAAGTCTATAGTTTATGTAAGGTAAAACCTCAAGAAATAGTTAAGATAAATGATTTCATGTTTTTTAAAAATAAACCCATGAATCATGTTTTTTATATTTTAGTTTTTGAAGATGAGAATGTAAAAGAAATATATATATTTTTATATCTTATTTAACAACATGTTGAAATTGAGACATGTTCTAGAGGTTTTGATTCTAATAGGACTAATGATGAATAACATGTTTTTGGGAATTCTAGAAAAAATATCAAAATATGGGGAATAATGTGGAGCTGGATAATGATATTAGGAATAAATCTACACTGGTCTATAATAGAATAAGTGTTCTTGTCCAAAATCAATTTTCTTTAGCCTCTTATGTTAACCCATAATAAGTGGTTTATTTTTTTATTATTAAAAATGGATTAACACTATAGACAATGCTCTAAATCAGGTTGGTAAGAATGGAACTTTTGATCTTAATCCATGACCTTTTGAGAAAAAATAACATCGGAACTATGTGGTTATTAATAAATTAGTTCTATGATCAAGGAAATGTTATCAAAGAACAAAGATATACTCTTTACCGATGGTATTTTCATGTTTATGTGGTTGATTATAAAGATACCTTTGCACAAGATTCAATATTGGAGGCCATAAGATTATTTTTGTCTCTTTATATTATAGAAAAAACAAATTATCAAATTGATGTCTAATATTATTTTTTAATGTATATATCAATGTGTATTTTTATGTGGAGGAACCAAATGGATTTCGAAATTACAAAAATGGCATAAGAGTGTGAAAAATTAATAATTTTATGTATGGGTTGAAAAAGGTTCCAAGGGTCCGGTATTTATGGTTGGACAAGTACCAGAGGCAATTATGATTCATCAAAGAAAAAGTTTCCAACGAAGTATATATCATTGAAATGTATAGAATTACTCTTATTATGTTTTTATATGTTTATGATACTATTTTTTCCAATGATTAAGAGAATGATTATTAATAATTTTCCAATCAAATGAAGTAACAGTTTATGATCTCCATGTAAGGTGATTTTAGGTTCTTATTGGGATTAAAAGTAATTAAACAATAGAAATTTAATTTACTACATAAATAGTAGTATTAGGAAAAATTATTGAATAATTTTGAGATATGGGAGTCAAATAGTCTTTCTATACCCATTCAAGTAGGAATAAAACAATTCAAAGATGCTGATATATTGAAAGTTAACCAATGATACATTAGAAGATAAATTATAGTCATACATTATATTAAATACAAAAAAAAATATTTTATATTTTAGATCTATGTGCAGGATATCAGAGTGTTTTGAAAGATTCATATCTTATTTCAATTAATGGCATTTCCAGGTATGCCAAATAGGCCATGATCCAAGGGATAATTTTTAGGAAGGGAAATAATTTGAATATGGTTGAATATAAATATATTTATTCATCATATGATTCTAATGATATATTATTCTTTTCAGGTGGTATTTTCCTTTTGAGAGATAGTTTAGTAAGTTGGTATTTCATGAAATAAATTTCAGTCACACTAGGTACCACATAAGACCAATAAGTATATGGTGCATATACCTACACAAAAATGCATTAGATAGTGTGGAAACATGATAATTTAAATGTGATAATAAAGATGACTTTCAACATTTATTATTATAATTAACGTGATATATATATCTATAAAAATATTGTACAGCATTTGAGATCCAAGCATTTTAATATCAGATATCATTTCTATAAAGAGATGGTGGGTAATAGAGACATAAATATGGAATGTATTCCCACTCATGAGCTGTAGGTTTATATATTCACGAAAGTAGTACGAAAATTTTGATTTGAGTTTTTAATGATGAAAATGGGCTCTCATCCCCTCTCATGTAATTAAGAAATTAAAAGGGACTACCACCAAATAGGCATTGATGATGTTTTCAAGTGGGTGGGGGGGTTGGGGTAAGAACCTCAACTCTTATAATGTATGGAACATATTATCTTAATTTTTTTTCTAGATACCATTTTCATGTGTGAAAGGGGTATATGTTAATGGATTATGTTATTTAATTATGGGGGAATGAATTTTTTCACATGGAAAAATTCTCACTTTTCACTCATGGATGGATATCACAAAAAAATATTACTCTAACCAGTTGTGTGGTATCATGATATTTTTGACTTATAGAGTATGTTATTTTGTTTTTATTAAATGGGATTTTAGGAATTGTTTCATGGGTTGACAACAAATACAACAAGAGATATTATTGTTCCCTTAAAATTCGTGAGGTTTTATCGTTTTATTTTGTGAAAAATAGATTCTATTTAGATGATTAATTTAATGATATTAATAGAGATATATTGAGTGTCCTGGACCTGAGATCACTATCTATTGCAGTTTTTCTCAAAGAAAAGAAGTTCAATATTTTTCAAATTTATTTACCTTATACTTAGCAGAACATAGGATAATTAAATTATGTGGAATTGATCATAATATAATTGTGGTATTTGAATGGGAATTTTTAATACAGACTATCACATATGTTAATCATCTTACATGGACAAACACTTAATATGATAGTGGTTCATATGAGAAATATCATAAAATAAAAATATCGTATAATTTATTTAACTTATGTTCTTGAAAAATTTTATATGGGAAAATATACTACAAATTTGATGGCATATGAAATGATTTCCATATCACCAGTAAAAGGCCCATGTATATATTTTTATTGGGTCTATGCCAAGGGGAGTCTGGCGAATGTGTCTTTCCATTGTTTCTATGAATCCTGATTCTCAGATGATGAAATCTAAGGATGTTGTGAAGGTACCAAACATCACTACCATGGTCTTGAGTGTCAGAGTTGCAGTTGAAAGCCCCACATTTATGCCTCAATTTTTATTGTTAACTGACTCCATCTCATGAAAGATTATCCACAAGGGGTCTTCATCACATGTTTCTGTTAATACTGATATGTTTACTGAGAGGATTTTAGTTGGAAATAATTATCTTATTAGGCATCTTCTTTTACCGAAGGGTGAGAATTCATGGAGGTTTGATGATTTGGTCAATAAGATAACGTTGTTAGGGGGATCCTCTGACTGGAGGTGTGTGTCTCTTGGTCATGGATTTTTTCATTGAATGCTTCCATCTAATTATTTTAGGTTACAAGCATGTGGAATTGGGTCTCTATCTTTGAAACATGGACAGATTCACCTTTAGGAATGGTCCCAATATTTAAATGCCTCCGGTGAAAGTAATTATATTTCTCTATTCTGGAATCATTTTCTTGGGTTTAATTGGTTCCTCTTACATTCAATGATTCTGCATGACATTGGTAGGGAAATTGGATCCCTTACTCACCATGAAAAAATAAATGAGGTTCTTCAGTTTAGACATTTTTCCAGAATGCTGGTGGAGGCTCATTTAAGCTTCACCTTGATTGAAAAGGAAAATATCTCCCCTCTAAATAATAAAATCCATTTTTATGTTGAGTATGAAATGAATCCCATTTTTTTACTGAATGAATGGATGTTGGGAACTCTTTGAAGTTCAGTTGGAGTAATATATCTTTTTAGAGATGTGGGATGAAGGGTCCTCCAAATTCTCTCTGTAGACGGAAACCTGAGAGAAGGAATGTTGATTTTTTAATGTCTCATAATCTTGAGAGATATATTCTTAGGAAATCTTCCAATAAGCCTGAGATTTTGGATTTTGATAAATTTGTCCTTTATGTACATAAATTTAAAAGAAAAGGATTATTTGTGGATAAGTCCGCGATGAGTGGTCCCTCTACTACTGAGGTAGATATTTACAAGGAGATTACCTCTAATGATGATCATGTTATTTCTCGCACTAGATTTTTTATGGATTAACAAAATCATATCCTCCCTATTATTGTCTCACCTTCTTGTTCTAATCCTCCAAATCTAAGTATGAATGACAGTCCCCATGCACAACTTGCATCGTGATGAGGATATTGAGGTGGTTACTAACATTGGGGATCCTCTACAGGTTTATTGTCATTAGGAAATCCAACATCTTATTAACTCCTCAATGATATCTGGGAAGTGGTGTGACATCACTGTGGCAGGAGGAACTCGTGTGGGTGTCATCGTTCATGTCACTTTCAAGGATACACTCATTTTGGGAAAATGGTAGGATAATTATTTTACTCCTTCTCCCTTGTAGAGAAGGTCGAGGAAGGACTATTCTAATACACCTTTCACTTTATCTACCTTGTCTTCTATGCTCTCAGGCATGTTCAGTTCTAATATTCTTGATATTTTCAAGTAGGGTAAGTATCAATTAGAATGGTAAATTGCTGATGATCTTGATTATGGGAATGATATGTCTTTTTTATGATTTGTAACATTGTGATTGACAGATGATGGAAATTAACTTTGTTTGACCCATCCCACCTCCTTTGTATCCTTTTCTTTTATTTAATAAATTGTCAGAATCTTAACTTCTGGCTAGACGTGGGGGTTAGATACTTTTAATGAGTTTAAAAATGTTAATTCTAGAGCATAATCAAGTTGAATCATATAAGAATGTTTATCTTATTTTGGTAATTGAGATCTATGTAGGGGATTGTTTATTTTATTTTTGAGAAATTGTTTTAGAATACGAAATTATAAAAATAATAAGTTCATCATGTCATAGATTCATGAGAACATGAACATGGAGATCTCATAATATTTCTAGAAGCATGTTTTGAGGATAAAAAGATGTGATTTATCAATTTATTCTTAGAGAAATATATATGAGAGCCCGATACATATAAAATTTTAAAAGAAAAAATTTATTATGAGTTATTGAGGATGAAAATATCTATATATTGTGTGATATAAATAATCTCGAGTCTTCAAGATATTTAAATGATGATTTTAATGAGAGTTTTGATATAGAATAAATCTAGATTTTTATTGACTAATTTTGATTTCAATATTCTCTCAAGAATATAAATATTTTAGATCTTGATAGTCATTTGGTTGAAAAAAATATATAAGATAAGGAATATTTACAATTGATGTATTTATATTTGTATGAATGTTGAGGAAAGATGAAAAGGATTTTTTAATATATTTTTAGATTTATAAGAAATAAGAAGACCAATTCCTGAATGCATTATATCATTCATGCTTTTTCTATTCTAAATTGGTGTGAGGATGGTTAATCATAGACATATTATATCCCTTATATTCGAGGAACAATTTACCTTCTTGACTAAGATATATATTTGATTTAAAAGAAAACTAAATATTGGTGATGATCTAATTAATCAGAATGTGGTGGGAAAATCATTTATGAACCTGTGGTTCATATATAAACAATTCAAATATTTCTTGAAAATAGACTTTGATAATAGTCACCAACAATATGCAACCCAATTAAGTGTTTATAATAAATAAAATTTTATACTTGTATGATAATAAATGTACTCAAAAGTATTCAAGCACATCAAGGAATACACTCTCACATCAATACTGAACCTTAAATAATTCCCATTTTATGCACATCATTCATATTTTTACAAACATGTGAGTAATAGGTTCTTTCAAGAAAAATTAGGATGTTAACCAGTCATAAGGGTTTGATTCTAGAGGATGAATTTTCTAAAATATAAATAGGTACTACTGATTCAATCCACTTTCAGTAGTATCATATGTTATTTCAGCTCTTCAGTATATAAGGTGGATCATGTAAATAAATAGAGAAAATTATTGATGAAAAAAATAAATTATATGAATCATGTATAAATATGGAATAGTTAAAAAAATATTATTCTTCTAAATATTATGAAACAATAATGGAAATGATGATTTCAAAAGTTTTATTCAATTTACCCATAAGAATCCCCAATTAATGTAGCTGAATGAAATTAAATTTAGCATCTTTGATTCATTCAGAATAGTATGGTTGTGTTAACGATATATATTTTTCAATGATTTCCCAATAATAATTTGTAAAATAAAAATTACATGCATATATAGAAAAGATAATAACATATATAGGAGAGAAATATTCACATAAAGAATAAATTAATAGTAAGGAAGAAAATAATAGGCTAACTTATATAAAGAGATTAGTGATAAGATTCAATATTAAAACATTCATATTTTAATGATCCGCACATCCTCAATTATGAGGATATTCATTCCCCATAATGATTTTCCTTATGTTAGGTAATCATGTTTTTCATAATACAGTTTTTTATATGTTTATCAAAAAATATTTTTACATTTCTTGTACTAAAATTTACCTAGGTTAAATTGACTATGATTTATATACATTATCACCCAGTCATCACCATTCTTTGATTGTTACAATGTATAAATTCCATGTTGATATTATACATAACAAAAAACATCAAAATATCATGTGAAAGTAGTGATTCATATTGACAATGGGTCGAGTCCTAAGATTATTGTTCCCCTTGATGATCATGGTATTCATATAGTGGAACATTCCGTTATAACATTCATATAATAATTATTTAATCAAATAAAAAATTAAAGGATAAATTAGTATTCCATTTCAATTTTATTTTATTTAAAAAAATTAAAATAATAAAAGTGGTCTAATCTATGTTTTTTTATTATAAAAGTGTAATCATAATGATGGTTTGAAAATATAAATGATAAATAGTAGATATTTTTTCAAATTATGGTAGATTTACCCCACCAATTGGATTTCCACATTTATATATTGTAAAAATCCATTCATATACAACATTATAAAATATATTTACATCTTACAATGAATTTAAGGAGAAAATGTATTGAAAGTTAATTATTGAAATGTGTATTCTTGAGAATGTAAATAAAATTATCAAGAATTAAATTTTGGGATCCCTAGTTTGGAATTTTTACTCAATGTAAATTTTAAAATATTTATTTTCTAGTAATTTATGTACTGATTTTTATAGTTTAATATTATTCATTTTATCTAAACTTGTATATATCACATCTATGTAAATGGAAAAAATCAAAAAAAAAATATTTTTACACATTTCGATTATATATAAATAATATTATTATAAGAAAAAAAATATAAGAGTCACACAATTTAGCTGTAGTGTTTTAAAATAACATAATTGATTATAAAGTCCCCTTAATTTAAAAAATTCATATTTAAAACAATAACACCCTGAGTTTTTTTGAAATAAAATTTTCAAATATAATAATTTTATTTTATGTATTTTATTCCATAGTATACCAACGTAATCTTTCATTATAGGCTACAACGAGTTATCCTTTCACTACATGCAACGCCAATTTGGCTTGCTTTACATGAAACACTAAATTTCTATGAAACAACATTTTATTATTTTGATTAATTAAGTGAGATAATTAAAACCATTGCATTAAAAATATTAATATTATTATTATTAACTACTTTTTAAATATTTTTCATAATGTTTTTATATAAAAAAACATATTTATAAAAAGACATATAATTTTTAGTAAAGTCTTTATCTGTATAAAAATACTATTTTCATAAAAGAACTGCTCTTTTATCCTTATGTGCAAAAAATTAAAAATTATTTTATAAATTTTTATAAATTTAAATTTATTAAATATATTTTATTTTTTAAATAATAATTTTCAAATGTTTATAGGGTGAATATTTTGAATTTTTATAAAAAACATCATTTTTGGACGAATAGTGAAAATACATAATTGTAATTCAAAACTTCTTTATAATATAATTTATTTAAATTGTTAAATTATATTATAATTTGGTTTTCAAGATTAATTAGATCAATTATATGTAAATTGATCCAATTTATTTCATTATAATGAATTTGACATTGAAATTGGATATAAATACATCCCATTGTTTTAATCATTTTTCCTAAAAACCCTTACAGTAGCGACAAGTCTGTGAGATTAATTTTAAATTAATATATTCTAAATCTATGATTGGAATTTTGAATAATTTATTCCATATTTGGAATAATTATAATTTATAATTAATAAAATTATAACAATGTTTTTTTCTAAAAATATTAGTGAAAGTGATTAAAATTAATTATAGTGATTAAGAGAAGAATTGGCTTATGAAAGGGGAAAACCTTAATCATAAGCCCCAATATATCATAGAAACTTTCCCAATAGTAATTTGTTGTCCATAATTATACTATAGCCTCATTTGTATTTGTTTTGGACCATTATGGGATCCAAAGATCCGATAGAAAATGTGGGTGGAATTCGCTTTTCAAATATTTTCATGAATTCCACTCATCCTCCACTATAAAAAGGCACTCACTACTCTCACATATTTACCTTCACAAAGCCATTTTGATCAGATAATGTTATCCTAAATCTCCTCACAATATACCTACCCTCATCTTATAATCCTCTAATTAGGAATAAATTACTCCACACAATACCATTCATGCAAACCAATAAGAGTTAAACCAATAATAGAAAACCTCCTTCCTCGACCTCCTTTGATTTATTTTGATTATCCACCTCCTCAAATATTTTTATTCCATGATTATATAATAACCTTAGTATAATTAATATTATTATATGTTTTTATTATATGTTTTATACATAAAATTATGCACACTTTCATCTAATGAATAACTAAGGTAGTGTTTTTCTGTACGGTGAACAACTGCGTCACAAAATGATATTGTTCTCTTTTCTTTTACAACCATTAATGGTTGGGAATTATGATTTAATGTATATTTTTATAAGAGAGATATATATATAATATAATATTTTTTTATATTTTTTAATTATTATATAAAACATATATCCATGCATTATATTTTTTTAAATATGAAAACATGGATTGTTGATGTGTGGACTACCTTCTCCTAAAAGTGATGTCATTCGTTCACACGTTACATGTAACATACATAGGATGGTTTTAGTAAACATATATGGTATATATAAAATAATAATTCTTATGTAATAATTATATATATATATATATATATCATTAACATTCTTTCTTTTAATACAAAAAAATAGAAACAACATTCATGTGTACGTACGAAATACCATTTTCAGGAATGGTGTATTACATTTAACATATATATATTTTATATAGCATAATTAATAAATATAAAATGAATAAATATTATATATATATATATATCTTGTTTTACATTAATTAAATAATTAAATCATGATCTATGTAAGAGGATCAACAATAACAAGTCAAACAATGTACAAAAACAATGCCGATATAACCCGATGTGTAACATTAACTTGGAATTATTAATAAGTGGATAATATAAATGAATTTTTTTATTATATATAGTTTTAATTATATTTTTTATATTTATAATAAACTTATACTTATTATACATCAGGTATGAATGAGTACAATGAAATTCAAGACATAATGTATGGCAATTGCGAGTCCCACTTTTATTTCATGGAGACTTATGCCTTATTCACCACTCATTACATTTGTGTGTTGTATATACTAAACATGAATTTATTTTATGATAATTATCATTAAATTTATGTGTATTTACATACCCATTTAGGATCTCTTTTTATGGGGTTCTATGCATCAAAAGCCACTAAATCTGTAAAGTTGTTCTGTCAAAATTTGTCTTCTTTGAGACACTTGTTTTGTTATGAACCAATATTTACATAAAAGGTGTGTATAATGACATTTGGCATGACATATCAAAAATCCATCTCATTTAATTATAATTTATGATTCATTTAATTTCATTTTCTTAAATGGGTTGTATGATTCAATGTTACCAAGTGGTAAGAGTATGTTGTAACAATCCAATCATTTATTGGGATTTTTTATGATTATGTTTTAATTAATTAATTATTATAATAAATATTTTAAGAAATATATTGACCATTATTATAAAATGATTCTTCACTATGTATTCAGGTATTAGTAAAATTTCTATTGACTTTAGTATTTAATAAAATTAATATTTTTTTAGGAAAATATGATCTCATTTTTCATTTCGGTTGAATTGTTTTTATTCAAGAAAACATTAAAATTTTATTTTAATATAATTTTAAAAGAAAAATGATTTAAAAATGTTTTAATGTTTTCAAATATTCTTTTATATTTTTTAGTCCTTTTTTTAAATAAATTTTTTTTCAATATTTTTTAATTTTTAAAGTGCTTTTCAAACAAGAATGGATATTATCCTCATGAAATGCTTTTAATAGTGTATTTAAAAATTATATTCCATATAATATGACATTTTTTGGTGCTATTCATTCCATTTTATGAAATAAACTAATGGTTCCATTCATATTATTTCTATGAATGGTTTATGTATTGATGAAATGGTTTTTATGAAACCTATTTCTTTTTTACGGGTTATATGAATATAAAATCCATTAGTATTCCATGGATTTTATTATTTTTAACCCGTATTATTTTAAAGGTATATTATTTTGTTAAATGATTACCAAACCAACATTTCTTTCATAGGTAATGACATGATTACATGTTTATGACACCCATTTCATTTGAAAGGGTTATGATATGTTTTTTATGATCTTGTGGCGCATGAATGTATGATAAAATTATGATATGGGTTAGACCTATATATACCTAAAATTAATTGGTTAAATATTTATATCTCAGGAGACAGGGTAGGATGGAATAATGAGTGAACTTGGTTATATAAATGATTTTTTCTACTGTGCTGGTAATGGGAGCGAACCTTGTCTACTAATATAGTTCTAGGAGTGAACAATGACTACTAATATGGTATGTGGAGTGAACCCATACTACTAAGATGGACTTGGATGGGGTTCCTTAATGACAATGGAAATTATTTTATATTATTATGTGTCTACCACTATTTAGTGTCATATTCTTGTGTTGTGCTTTAATGGATTTTCTCTTGATTCCCTTATAATTCCTGTCTAATGAAGTGACAATATTTATTCCATGATTCATTATTTTATTATACATTATGCGGGTTATGTTATTCTAAAGTCATGATCACATTCTCATACCCTCATGCTCGTGTTTATGCTTACATATCTCCCCTGTTTACCCTTACTGAGCATATGATCATACCATTTTTTATGTTTCCTTTCCCCTTGTTATGAAGATATGTATTATTTGTGATGTTTCTAATAATGGTGATATTCATTAAGAACCTGGTGGGATATAATGTATCTCACTTATGTCCCAGTGTTTATGTTTCAATGATTCCAATTGCACTAGACTAATACCATATGTAGGAATTTTTTTACTTAAATTATTATGTATTCCAAAAAATTTATGTAATGTAAATGTTTGCAAAGAAATTCTCACCAATTTTGGTATCATAGAATAAATTTAGTTAACCATTGTAAAATTGGATGAGAAAACCATATTGAGAACTCTATGGACATATCTAAGTACATGTCTAATTATGTTGAAAATTGTAGGAAAATATCATTGAAATTTGGTAAAGGACAGATTCAGTAGTTTCCTAGGAATAAATCCCCAATTAGATACTACAAGTTTCTATGACTATTGTATATATTTTCATTGTCTTAATAACCTTGAAACACCATATTGAGCTAGAATTGATCAAAAAATAGTGCATGACAACATGCCTGGAAGCACACTGGGTGTGACACTCCTGGGGGATATAGTTTGAAATTCACAAACACTTCATGAACATTCATTAATGATTTAAATAGAATACATCTGTGGATAACCGGGGATAAACTTAATCTATCAAAAATTAATGAATTTATTCTACTTTAGTCATCATATCTGTGGTTTTTCAAGATTATGTGGTTTCCTGCTAAGATATTTATTTCCTAATCAATGACTTTTTGTTATAATAAATTTATGGAACCTGAAAAAACTACTTCAATGATGATTTTACTAGACCTAAAAATTATTGGTCTCCTAATAATATGAAATTAATTGGTGCTGGATTGAAAAATCTACCATCCATGCTCAACAAACATTCTCAGGTTATAAATCATTCTTGACATCCAAATGAGAAAAGGATGGAACAACATTATCTTGAGTCCATAGTGAGTAAATGTCCACCTTCATTCAAAAGAACTTCTAATCCACTTTTTTTTTAAGAATATATTAGTACTACTGAATATAAATTCTATATTCTCTAGTTTTTAGAAAATGAGTATGTCATTCTGGTTGTTTATTGGCTAGAAAGAGTAGTTAACAAGTGGTATACACTATACAAGAATTCATGGCCACAAGAAGAAATTGGATTAGTGTATTAGGAAGTTTTCAAGTACATATTTTTCAATAATAAAAATCCTTTTATTATTAATTAAAATATTGATAAATATTTACTTGAGTTAAAGATAAAGGATGATGAAACTTTCGGTTCCTATAAAGAAAATTGCACTAAAATTTTCAGGTACGCTTATGGTATTATCATATGACCAGAAAGTAAATTTGGATGATTAATTAGTATCTTAAATCCAAGAATCATATGGGTTTTGTCTATAAGATAAATTAGTAGCTAAAAAGATATTGTACATTGTGAAATCAAGGTTTAAATTCAGGTTAGAGTTATATGTAAATCCTTTGTTTTTGAATAAAAAATGGAAGAGGGAGTTGAACAGAAAATATAAAAACCATGAAGAGAATAATATTATATTTCTTTAATTCTATAAGTGTGTAAATAAGAATAAAGTAAGGTATCTTAAATGGGTTAATAATTTTTTTAGAAAGTAAAGGTAGATCATCGGGTATTTGATTTATGATGTGATGGGGAGAAGTCATCTAATAACGAAAATGGATATACAACAACAAATAATGAACATATCCCTTTTTAGTGCAATAAGTATAACTAGAATGTGTGTTTTTATAAAAATCTACCAAACACAAGGGTTAGTGATGATGATCACTATTAGAAACCATTTAAGCCGAGGGAAAAGGGAAATCTCTTATAATAACTATTTCTGAGGAGGTGTGTGGTAATGACATGGCGAAATGTACATGTACCATCCAATCTAGAACTACTAATGTCTTATCTAATTCTAGATCTACCCAATCATTCATATATATATAATTTTATATGGGTATAAATATTCCACCCAAATGGTTATATGGGGAGTTAGCAGTGAAAACCCCAAACGGTATGATGATTTCATCTAATGTCTATGATCTCTCTCTGGTTGATGTTTGTGGGAATGTTCTTCTTCCAAATATTTTCATTCTTCATTTGATTTAATTTTATGTCATATTATGAATGGATTTAATTCGTCTTCATAAATCTATAATCAAATATCAAGGACGGGAAGTTATGTTTTATATTTCAAACCAACCTATGATCATCTATCAATGTTTTGATAACTATTAACTTCCTATGGAAATTATATCCATAGTATGTGTCTTAATTACACTTCATAAGAGATGTTTAACTCAAATGGTTGGGGATAAAACTAAAATCGATGATATTCTTATTGTTTGTGATTTGTTTGTTGTATTTATGAAAGAGTTTCCTCACCTTCAACCAAAATGTGAAGTTTTATTTTTGATAGAACTATTACATACATCCACACCAAATTCAAAGACTCCATATAAAATTTACCCAATTGAGTTGTAGGAATTTCGGAGGAAACTACAATAAAACATGATATGGAATTTATTTAGATAAGTATTCCACCTTGGGGTGCACCTATTAATTTTTGTGAAAAATAAAGATGGATCAATGCGATTATGAATTGATTATTTAGAGTATAATAATTTCATGATCAAGAATATGTATACTCCTCCATCTATTGATGAATTGTTTTATGATCTATATAGAGATCAATACTTTTCCAAGATTAACCTTAATTATGGATATCATTAATTGAGGCTCAAGAAAAAGGACATGACCAAGACATAAATCTGTAAAAGGTATAGAAACTATGAATATATAGTGATGCATTTTAGTCTTACTATTTCCCCGTATATTGTCACAGTTTTGGTTAATAAAGTCTTTATAGATTACATTGATCAATTTTTGATAGTATTTATAAAAGATATTCTTAACTATTCAATGAAAAAAATAGTATGAAGGCCACATGGGAATTCTACTGAACACCCAAAGAAAGGAAAAGTGTTATGAAAACTTTACCAAGAGTGAATTTAGGCTGCCAAAGATTTCATTTTTTGGTAACATAATATCAAGAGATGGTATTACAATTGATCAATCAAAGAAGAAGTATATTTATTGTTGGTCTAGACTAAACACAGTGACTCAGAGCAATAGTTTACTTGGCTTAGCTTGATATTATTGACAGTTTATGGATAATATCTCATGACTATCTAATCCTCTGACTAGGTTAACTCAGAAGGGTTCCGTGTTTCGTTGGACAGATGTATGCGAGGAACATTTCATGTAACTTAAGAGAAGGTTATTTATTTCACATTTGCTTAAGTTACCATATAGTGTAGAAGGTTTTTTCATCTATAGTGATACTCATAAGAAGGGGTTGTGATGTGTTCTTATTAAAAATAAAACGGTTATAGCTAATTCCTCACAACTATTTATGATTCACAAGAATAATTACCCAACACAGGATTTGGAATTAATTGTAGTAAATTTTTCCATAAATATATATAAGAATTATCTTTATAGGGAAACATGTGATATATATACCGATAATAAAAGTATGAAATATATATCAACATAGAAGGATTTGAACATGTGCCATATAATATGTTTATGGTTGTTAAAGGATTATGACCTCTCAATACATTACCATTATGGGAATAAGAAATAGGTGGTCAATGTTTTGATTCACACTGATCATTCTTGCATATCCATGATGAGGATTGTAAAAGATCCAATATTTCATTATTTCCAATGGATAAATATGTAAATATTGAAGGAAGGGGAAAAATATTATCCTTATAAATTGAATGTTCAACCTTCTATACAAGTAATAATTAACAAGGAACATAAGGAATATGTAGAGCTACAGCAGAAGGTTAAAAAACATTATGAGTTTAACCTTCATTAGGGTAGAATGATAATGTTCATGAACCATAAATGTATTCCATCCATACCATAATTGATTAAATAGATATTTGATGATGCTCATAATTATTCATTTTCTATTCATCAAAGATTTATAAAGATGTATATAGATTTGAATGAATACCTCTCATGGAATGACATAAATTGGGATATCATAGCGTTTTTATCCCAGTGCTTATTATGAAATAATGTAAAGGTGAAAATAAAAAGTCCTAATTGGATGTTTCATCCTTTACCAATACCTAAATGGAAATGGGAGAACATCATTATGTGTTTTTGCATTAAATTCCCAAAAACCCCAACAATAATTTTGTTATATATGGGTGGTTTTCAATTTCTTTACGAAGTCACCACACATAATTACTATCATATAATACTAATCTCTAGATCAACATTCCAGTATATACATTTAGTTAGAGGTATGGTTTTATGGAGTACCTCACTCTATTGTTTTTATCAGGATATGAGGCATACCTCAAAATTCTGATAGAGTCTTCAGCATGAACATGATACAAAACTGATTTTCAATGCTACTTATCATCCTCGTATTTATGGTTAGTCTAGAAGAAAAACTTAAACCCTTGAGGATATGTTCAGATCTGGTTATTTAGATCTTGAAGGTCATTGGTATCAACACCATCTCATAGATGAGGTTTCCTTTAATAATAGCTTTAACTCAGTCATTAAAATGGTTCTTTATGAATCCCTTGATGGGAATAAAATTTTACCTCCAATGTAATGTGATGATGTTGGAGAAATAAAGCTATTGGGACATAAGATAATGGAAAAAATGATAGATAATTTCAGATCCATTCAGTTGAATTTCAAGATAGCTCAATGTCAGTAAGAAATAAATACTGATTACTGATGGAAAGATCTATAATTTGAATTTCTCAAGAAGCTATTTATTTAAATATCTCCCTAGAATAATGTTTTGAGACTCGAAAATAAAGGGACAATAATAACTATGTATATCAGTCCATTAGAAATTCTTGATCGTATATGGATAGTAGCCAATCACTTCTAACATCCTCCAAATATATCTCAAGTCCAGAATTTGTTCAATGTATCTCCCCTATGTATGTAAATAAATAACCCTTCAAATTTACTGAACTCATAGGTCAAACCACTGGAGATGTATCTTTCTTATGAGGAATCAAATATTGAAAATTTTGATCTTGTAGATAAATTTATTAAAAACACCACTCACCTAGTCAATGTTTTTTTTGAGAAAGCACTGGTTAATGAATGATATATGGGAACTTGAGAATATTATGAGGTAAAATTATCCTCATTTGTTTGTATCAAATGAATAATTTTGAGGGAAAAATTCATTTTTATGGGGTAGAATGTAACTCCAACATATTTTTATGAAGATTTTAATAAATAAATTAATATTCACAGATGTCTTTCACTACATGTTTCACCATGTTAATCTTTCACTATAATACAAGGTGATAAATTCTTTCATTACATGGAACATTAACTAGGATTTCATTACACAAAAAAAATGAGTTTTCATGAAAGAATATTTTTTTATTATTATTTAAGTTATATAGTTATAAACTATATGATAAACATTGTAATATCAACAGTAATAACTTATTTTCAAATACTATTTATAATGGATTTCTATAAATAATGCATATCAATAATAATACATTTATTTTTTTGTAAATTCATTATATGTTTAAAGATACTATTTTTTAAAGAGAAATTATTTTTATGTCCTTTTATGAATATTAAAATAATTAATTTATTTCACATTTTCATATTTAATTTGATAAAAAAACGTCATTCTTTTATTCATAATGTTGAAATTTTCATAGGGTCATTTTTTGATATTTTTCAAAAAAACATTAGTTTTGGATGAATAGTGAAAATACTGATTTTTAATTCAAAAAAACTTTTTTGACTAATTTATTTATATTTTTAATTTATTTATTATTTTTTTAATGTTTAATTAGATCTATTTTACATCAAATGATCCTATTTTATTCATTAGAAAGAATTGTATATACAAATTGGATATAAAACATCACAACCTTCTAAGAAAAATTCTTAAAAAACACACATTCATGAGACATCTATGGGATTAATTATAATTTAGTTTTAAATTTATTCCAAAAATTTTAGTGAAAGTGATTAAAACTAAATATAGAAATTAATAGAAAAAATATATTAACAATGGATCAAACAATAATCTTAATATCCTAAATAAACTATAAACATTTTCAA
Organism: Viscum album; assembly: GCA_963277665.1. NCBI lineage: Eukaryota > Viridiplantae > Streptophyta > Magnoliopsida > Santalales > Viscaceae > Viscum > Viscum album. The sequence goes on from OY728129.1 coordinate 1,586,636,488, forward strand.
AATCCATTTTATATTTATATTTATACCCTATCCTTTCTTTTATCGGCTTTAGAACATTATTAGAGCAACCTTTCATAGAAAAAACAAGGGTGGAATTCCCTTTTCAAAAGTTTACAAGAATGTCACTCCGCCTCCACTATAAAAAGGCACTCACCCCTCCTTTTATTATTATTATTGCCTTGTAAAAAAAGTCAAAAGCAACAAGCAACAAAAAGACCCATGAATGGAGAACACCCCTACACCCAATGGCGAGTTCAAGGTGGCCTAAAGTAATGTAACCCCATCGCATCCCCTTTAATGTACTCCAGCCCTTTAGGCTGAATGGTATGCGATGTGTGAATGAGCACTTCCTCCTCCCTGGGTGTTTCTAGGGCAGCTAGGTGGTCAGCTACATTGTTCCCCTCCCTCCAGGTATGCAGCACACGAGTCAGATTGCCAAGAAGATTCTTGCACCTCCTAATCTCATAGCAGATCGACCATTGGGGAGTCTCGTAACCTACAAGGGAATTTTAAACAATGAGGGAGTCGGTTTCCACCTCTGAGGTCGTGATCCCTTTCTGGTGGCAGATGGTGAGGGTGGTCAGCAAGGATTTATCCTCCACCTGAAGAGAGGTATCATTTCCTAATCTGGCGGAGAAGGCCAGAAAGGTAGAGCCGTGATAACCCCGCACCACTCCTCCCCCATTCATAGTCCCTATAGACAAGATCCATTGGTATTCATCTTCCGGCCCGTGAGGGGAGGCCTCCACTTTACCCAGGAACCTCTCATGTCCCCATGTAGATCATGATCCCTGGTTGCACCCTAGAATTGGCGCAAGGAAGGAGCCTCTTTCAGAGACTTCACTTCTTTGTTGAGATCCACAAGCAAGTTCATAGCCCAGGTGATAATAAGGCGGGCCAAAACTACTACACCCTCATGTATGGATGAGTTCCGAGCCCTCCAAATGCTCCAGCACCCCGCCTGGAAAAGAACCGAATGGGCCGTCCTCTCAAGTCCTCCTCCTTCACTTCCATGATACCATTGATCCAGGAAGCCACCAATAACCTCGTATGGAGGGTTGGTTGCCGTGAATTCCCCCAGAGCCTCCCAAACCTCTTTCATCTAATCGCTACCAATGAAAAGTTGGACAGAGTATTCCTCCCTGTGTACCTTGCAGCAAACACACTTCAAAGCAAGTTGAATACCACATTTCCTCATGTTCTCATCCATTGGGGGGGGCTCTATTCCTGAGTCTCCAAGCAAGGAAGTTGAACTTAGTGGGAACACTTTTTATCCAAATGATCTCGTCCCATCCTCCCTGAAGGCTCTGTTCATGAACTGCGCGGCGAAAAGCTTTTGAGGAGAACAACCCCGAAGGAGACGCCGAGAAAACACATCTGTCGTCCTCTGAGTTGCTGATAATGTCTTTGAGGAAAGCCTACTGCTCCTTGTCCAACACGGCCTCAATGAAGGGGGAAAAGAGGCTGGATTATTTGAAGGAGATCAGTGGGGCCGGGCACCCAGGGAAGCCCAACTCCGAGCCACCCCAGTTCTGATGCCAGAAGGAAATGTCCCCTCTCCCAATCAGCGAACAAGAAAGCGGGCAGAGGATATCCACTATGGGGGTGATGATGTGCCAGAGGTTACTCCCACTCTCCGAGTCATTGCAGTGGCTAACGTACGAGTGCATGGAATCCCCCCAAAGAGTGCGACCTTCCAAATCACTCCATGCAAGCCTAGCATGCAAGTAGTAGATCGAATCTTTCAGGTTTTGCACGCCCACACCTCCTTCTTCCACTGGTCATGACAGCTTGCTCCACGCCACCCATGGCTTCTTCCCCTTTGATTTCGGATCCCAAATGAGCCTGGATAAAGATCTGTTGATGGACTTGATGACCCATTTGGAAACCTTGTTTTATGCGAGGGCATGGAGGGGCGATGTCACTAGGATACTATTAACCAGGGAGATCCTCCCGCCAAAGGATAGAAATCGATTCATCCAGTTAAAGATTTTGTCGTTGATCCTTGTAGATAAGGTGTCAAAGTCCTGGATCCTGAGCCTACTCGCTAAGATGGGCGCACCCAGGTACTGCATCGGAAATGCGCCCTTGGCCATCCCCAGGAAGATGCTGACTGACTCCGTCCTCGCCGCATTACACTCACTGCCGATAAGGAACTTGCTCTTATCTTTGTTAATCCTCTGCCCACTCCATCGACAGAAGGTCTCCAGCACCTCGAGGAAGCCCCTAAGGGAACTCTACCTTCCGTTGATAAACACGATGGAATCATCATCAAACATCAAATGGGAAATTGGTTGTACCCTCAAGCTTCGACGAAATGGAAGAATTTCTCTTCGATCAATACTATTCTTGAGGAGACCACTGATAACGTCTTGAGTAATGATGAAAAGGGATGGGGAAAGGGGGTATCCTTGCCTGAGGCCACGAGTGGGCTTAAAGAAGCCGAAAGATTTACCCATGAATTGCACTGAGATCCAGGAGGAGCTGAAGTAGCGGAATATTATGTAGACATTAGAAGAGTTAAAACCCATACAAGTGAGAACCTTGTTGATGAAACTCCATTCCACACGATCAAATGCCTTATTCATGTCGAGTTTTATGGCCATGTTGTAACCTCACATTTTGTGGTTGATGTCATGCAACATCTCCTGGGCCAGGGTGACCGCTTCCTGGATATTGTGCCCCATGAAGAACTCGTTTTGTTCAGGGGAGATCCAGTGAGGGAGATGTAGGGACAATCTGTTGTTGATAATACTCACAAGGATCTTGTAACTCAGATTTCACATGTTAACCGGATGGTAGTGGGAGATCTCGAACGGGTTCTTGGTTTTTGGAAGAAGGAAAAGAGTGGTGGCGCAGGCTACTCTGGGTAGGTAACCCCCGCAAAAGAAGCCTTGAATGGCTTCCGTCACAGACTCTTTCATGAAGGACCAAGAAGACCTGTAGAAGGAAGCAGGGATGCCATCCGGACCCAGGGCGCTCTTTGGATTCAGGTGAATGAGCCCATGGTGGATCTCTTCTGCATTATGCATTGCACTCATGCTAGAATTATCATCATCTGACACACGACTCTGGATTGAATCAAAGATCTCTAAAAGGATTATAGGGGTACCCCTGTGGGAGGCACTCGTTCGGGCCGGTGAGAAGGTCGTGGAAGAAGGAACTTTCCATGCTCCCCACAGTGTCTCTGTCGTCGGTGTAAGTTCCATCCTCCATCAGGATGTTCGGCCTAGCTCGCTTCTTCCTTTCCTTGATACATATGTGGAAGAATGATGTGTTCTGGTCGCCCTCCTTCAACCACTTGATCCTAGCCGCCTCCCTGGCCAGACGCTCTTGTTTAAGAAAGAGTTCCCCCATCAGTTCATTCTTCCTTTTGAGCTCCTCATACACACTTCGCCCCCAAGCACTTTCCAGGGAGGCCTCCAGCATTTCCACATCATTCATGGACAAAAATAGATCTTCATCTAGAGACCATTGATTTTTTTCCCACTCCCTCAAGTATGAATTAGTTTTCCATAATTTCCCAGGAAGGATGATCCACTTGTTTCCAGCAAAAGGAGTCTCCTAGGCCTTAGAAACCTGGTCATGATAGCCCGGTAATTCAATCCAGAGCATGCTAAAGCTGAAAGAAGCAGGAGTCTCAGCCGTTGAACTCAATGAAATAAGCAGCGGAGAGTGGTCCAAGAACCCCCTAACCAGATGAGTGACCTCAGTGTTTGCGAAGAGAGAGATGGCATGTAAATTACCCTGACAGCGGTCCAGACGACCCCACGAGTGCCGAGCACCCTGCTGATTGTTGCACCACATGAAGTTGTTCCCGAAAAACCCCAGATCTGACAATCCCATGCTGTCCATGAAGAAAAAAAATGATAAACTTTTCTTCATGGGGAAGGGGCCTCTCCCCTTCCGCTCACTCGGGTCCTCAACCACGTTGAAGTCCCCACCCACAATCCAGGCCTCCGGTCCTGGGTTGAAATTCACCAGCTCTTTCCACAACCCTTCCCGGATATGGAGGTCGCAGCTCCCATACACAAAAGACGTGAGAAAGGAAGAATTACCAGTACTCACTTCAACTATGTGGAACTGGTCCTTGGAATGAACTAAGGATACCAAGCATTCCTTGCTCCAGAATACCCATATATGTTTTTTGGTAGAGTCGTCTGGCATAGAGACATTCATGCGAAGCCTTCTGAAGAAGACAACAATTTTAGAGGGTTTCTACATGTTCTCAATGATGACACCCACTACGAACTTGTGTTTAGTGATCTTAGACACGAGGAAGTCCATTTTAATACGAGCTCCTAGCCCCCTGGCATTCCAGACGAGTAAAGGAATCATTGAAAAAGTGCCGCCCTGGAACTGGCGCCATAGCATTTTGCCTTCGAGCCATTGCTAGGAGATATAATGTGATCTCCCTTGGAATGTGATCTAGTGCGTACCCCTGACCCTAGATCGATGGGCACCACCGGAGATGGGGGGGGGGGCAGTGAGTCCTAGGAGTTTTGTGATCCCACTTGTGACGAGTCGAGGGGGTGGATACACCCAACCCTTTTTCTCCGAGGCTGTCTAGATTAGTGCGTGAAGAGGAACCCTCAACCAGAGTTGAAGGAGCACCCGCCTCCGGAGGTTCCCCTAAGAACCTTACTCAAGCCGGCCTCAAGCTCAGGAGTTCCTCAGAGGCCAGGACGCCTGACGACCCAGAGGGAGGGGCCGATAGACAAGTGACCAGAATGCACTTATCAAGTATCGGGTTAAAAGACTGCAGGAAGCAGAACAAAAAAGAGGTGGAGGAGAGGGGGCTGCCTTCTTCGACCCATGACACCCTGTCCCTACTTAGGACATGTCGGGCGCTGCCAAAAGGCGACGGGGGGGGGGGGATGCTGGTGAGATAGCAGTAGAGAGAACTGGGGGGAGATCCGCCTAGAGAACCTCTGCAACCTGCTCCGCCTGAACCGAAGAAGAGGGATGTGACGGAGCTCCCACATCCGCCCCCCTCTTATTGGCCCTCCGTGTGCCCTTTCTCCCCTGTTGACGACATACCTCCAGCGAATTCCCCTAGAGACAGAACTACGAGCAAAAACGAGGGAACACTGGGTAGACCACCTCCTGAGTCCAGTACAGGACATCCTCGACGAGAAGATCCACATTCTAAGGGACCGGGCGTGAGAGATCCAGCTCTACACAAATATGAGCCTCCGAGGTCGATCATCCCATATTCGTGGCTATATGAGAGCATAGAAAACCCCCAATGGAGTCACCGATCGCCCGTAAAAGGCCTTCATTCTGGAAGGGGAGGGGCAGCCCCGACATGCAGACCCAAACAGCCACGGAAGGTCTTTTCTTCCTGCGGTGGGCATCAAGCGACCATCTGGAGAGGCTGAAGGACCAACTCCCCCAAGATCGAGGAACCCTACACTATATGTGGAGGAAATCCTCCTTCGAGGCAAGGATGATACTGAAGGAACACCAGTGGAGAGCCGAGACCTGTACCGGAGACTTAAGGCCCCTGGACGAAATGCAGCACCGAAAGGACTCGAACGGGGGTTTCGCCGCCCAAAAACGCGCCACCAGGGTCCATTTCAGGTAGGCTTCAGCCTCCGCGAACACTGACCCTGGCACTCGTAAGGAGACATGAGGGCCTTCAGACGACGACTGGCCCAAAGCCACCTGGACCGGCTGAAAGCAGGGAGCAGGAGGGAAGCCGTCCTAACTGCAGAGCGCCTTCCGAAAGGAGAGCAAGAGATCCGCTCCAGTGGGAAGAACGGACGAAATACAGGCCGCCTCAAAACCACCGGGGGGAGCCGAGGATGACGTCGGAGCCGAGGACGACGCTGGGGCCACCGGGGGGCCTCCAGGGGAAGCCGAGAATGTCGCCGGAGCCGAGTACGAGTCCGGAGCCGAGGACGACGCCGGGACCGCCAGGGGACCACCGAGGGGAGTCGAGGACGAAGCGAGGGAACAGGCCACCTGGGAGCCATCGGGGGGAGACGAGGAAGACGCCGGAGCTGAGGACAAGATGAGGGCACTGGGCATCGGGGGAGGCAGGGGAGGCTCGGACAAGAATGGAATAATAGTCTAAAAATTTAAAAACAAGGACGGCACGTAATCCCCTTGTTGCTTCCACATCATTAAAGTTGATAAGCGATCACTCACCCCTCCTTCAGATTCACAATTTTGAATCACTTTGTATCAGAAAAATATATACATAGATATCTTCCCAACATTAATAACTTTGTCTTCTGATCAATAATTTGGGAATACATCCATCCAAATAATCCCTTTTTTGAAAACTAGAAGCAGTAACCCAATGAAAAGGTAATATCCTTCCTCATGCTGTTTTATTTTTATTTTCATTTTGCACGTCCTCAAATATTATTATTCAATGATTATATAATAACCATAGTATTATAAATAAACTTATATTATGTTATTATAAGGTACACACCTACAATTACACACACTTCCATCTAATGGGTATCAAACGTACCTTTCTTATGAACGTTGAACTACCACATCAGGAAATGATATTGTTCGTTTTTCATTTACCACTTCTCTTGGTTGGTAATTATAATGTTCTGTATGTTTTTATGATATATATTATATTTTTTATGTATTTAATCATCTTTAATTATTATATAAATCATACCTTCATTCTTTCTATTTTTTGTAAATACAATAACTTTATTTATGGACGTGTGAACTACCCCCTCATTAGAAGTGATTTGATTAGTTCATAGATTAAAAAGAAAATATTTAGGATCAGTTTACAATAATTATATGAAATATATGAAATACTAATTCTATTAAAATGACATTATATATATACATCTATGTCTCTTACTTTCTTTTTGTTAATATAATAATAAAACAGAAGTAACATTCATGCATACCTATGCCCTACTATCTCAATAAACAGTGTATTTCACTTCATATTTATATATTTTATAGATTATTATAAATAAATTTATACAGAATATATATTATATTTATATCATGTTTTAAAATTTTGAAATATTTAAATCATGATCTATGTAAGAGGATCAATAATAACAAGTCAAAACATGTATGAAAAAGAAAGTAGATATTACCCGATGCATAACATTAACATGGAACTATAACAAATCAGGTAATATAAATCCATATATGTTATATATAATAATATGGTTATATTTTTGATTTATAATAAACATATATTTATTATAATAGAGGGATGAATGAGTATGATGAAATTCAATACATAAGAATGGTGATTTCTAGTCTCACTTTTCTTTCTGCAAGACCAATGCCTTATTCACAACTCTTTTCATTTGTGTGGTTTTTAAACATCCCATTAATTTATATTATGATTATTATCCATAATATATGTCTATTTAAATTCCCATTTTTTGATCTCTATGTCATGGGGTTTTATGGTTCAAATCATACCAAAGCAGTAAGGTAGTTTTGTCTCAATTTTCCATTATTGACACACATGTATTGTTATGCACATATATTTTTTAACGAGGTGTATATATTTCCATTTTACTTGTTATATCATGAATATTGTTCTTTTCATGATATTTTATGCATTATGTAATTTCAATTTCTTACACGGGGATTATGATTCAATGTTACAAAGTGGTAAGAGTTTATTGCAATAATCTCATCATTTATCAAGATTTTTAATGATTATGTTTTCAATGATGGAATATTATAATCCATATTTCGATAACATTATGTAATGATATTCCTATATGTTTATTCATATTGTACTAATTTATTTTAACCATTCTTACAATCTTTGGTACTTAAGTTAATTAGAAATTGTTTTATGGACATCTGATCTCATTTTTTTTGGTCGAAAATAAGCTATATTAAAAAAGCATGTCATAAAAAATATTCTAAAAAATGTCTTCAAAATATTACTTTAATATAAAATCGTAGGAAATATATTTTTAAAAAAAATTATGATTTTCAAATATTCCTTTATATGTTTTCAAATATTTTTTCAAATATTTGATTTTCATAAATGTTTTTTGTTTTTTAAAATGTTTTTCAAAATAAGAAATGATTTTTTCATCTAGAAATGTTTTTAATGTGATATTTCTAAAAAAAATTCCATATAATAAGTCATACATTTGTGTTAATCATTCCTTCAAGAAAGATGATCTAAAATTTCCATTGATATTAATTCTATTAATGGTATGTGTATTGATATCATGATATTAATGAAACTCATTTAACATTCATAGGTTATGTGTTTATCAAAAAATCCCCCCATAGTTTTTTAGGTTTTCAAACCCATATCTTTTCATGGGTTATGATTTAATGAAATTATTATTAAACCTGTCATTTTTACATAGGTAATGATATGATTACATGTGTATGACACACATTTAATTTCTTGTGTTAGGATATGGTTATTCATGATCATATAGAATATGTATGTATGATTTAATTTTGAGATGGGAAGGGACTATATCTTCCTCTAATTCATTGGACAATGATTATATCACTAGAGATAGACATGACTGGAATAAGGAGTGAACTTAGTTTAGTAAAGGTATTTTTACACTAAATTTGTATTGGGAGTGAACATTATGTAATAAGATGTTAATGGGGGTGAACCATGAATACTATGTTTGTATGGTGAGTGAACCCATAACAGTAAGTAGAACATGGTAATAATTCCTTGACAACTATTGAAATAATTTTATATACTTATGTGTTTTCCAAAATTTTATGTATTAATCTGATGTTGTGCTTCATAGATTATTATCTTGATTCCATTATGATTCATGTCTTATAAAATAACAATATTTTTTTCATGATACATGTTTATGGTCTATTTTATTAAAGGTATGGTCTTATAATGTCATGATCACATTCTAATATACTTATGCTTATATTTTTTCTTACATATCTCCTTTGTTAACCTTTATATATAATCTGGTCTCACCCCATTTTATTTTTCATTTAAAAATGTTATGAATATATTTAAAATGTATGAAGTGTCTTAGAAGGTTCATAGTCATATTGAACATATTGGGAGGTAATGTTTCTCACATATGTACTAGTATTTATTTTTATATGTTTCCAAGGTCACTAGAAAAATAAGCTCATTGGGAATCTATTTTTGTAATGTATTAAGTATTATAAAAATATTATGTAATGTTAACGTTTGAAAATAGAGTTCCATTATTAAAACACGATTCTATAATTATATAAAAAAGTTTGAAATTTTTTCATTAAATTAATTTTTAAAAAAACATTTGGGTCATTGGATGCTCATTTTGAACTATTTGGATAGTTCAAAGAAATATTTATTGGACTTAATTGATAGATTTCCAAAAAATGGACCACAGATGATCTTTGTGATTAATTTTCAGTGAACAATATTCAGTATGTTGTAAAAAAATCAAATTAAATGTTTTATTTCATGTTTTTTAAATCATTATTTTATGAATGCGAGGTTTGTAATTTTCATCTAAAACATGGTATGAGTATAAAACATTCAGATGAGTAATTGATAGATTTCTATATGTGGATAATTATTAAGATATATGTATCAATATTTCTCTATGAAAATGTATATCATTAAAAAATTACATATATTTTTCAATGATTCTCATGTTTCTTAAAACTAACAACATTGATTAGGGTTATTACATTTATTATTTTGTGATCTTTATTTGGATAATTATTAAGTTATATGTATTAAGATTCCACTACGAAAATATATATTATGAAAAATCACATATATTTATCAATATTTATCATGTTTCATAACAAATAACAACATTGATTGTGGTTATTACATTTTTGATTTTGATAAAGATATGACATTCCATCCAAAAAATAACATCCATGAATAAGTAGTTTTTAGTGTAAATAAAAATTTATTTCAAAAATTTATTCAAAAATATATATTTCTACTACTAGTAATAATATATTTATTCTATATGTTTAAGTGAATAAATATATTTTTTATAAATGAGTGGTAATCTTATATGGTGGCAGAATGTTTGCAAATATCATGAATAGGTGGTCCATATACTACTTATTTAGTTATTTTTCATATAATTGACTATCATTATTGTTGGAATTTATTTTAAATCCATTTTATAAAAATATTTTTTTACGATAAAAATTTTAAATGAATTATATGATAAAGAGATAATTTTTTTCTATAAATTTGTACACCAATCATGCAGTTATCAAATAGTCAATAATTAGTACATAGTGTTTTACAAATCCAACCACTACAACAATAAAATGGAGTTTATTTTTGAAATAATTTATATTTTTCTCATGGAATTAATAATTTTTATAATTAATAAAATAAATATATTTATAACAATAAATAAACTGAGGTTTCTAAGTGTGGTGGTTAGAGTTAACTACTGTCTAGTTGTTAATATTTTGATACCAAAATGACTTTTTGCAAGATTCCACCATAAATGTATATTTTAGGTAATTTAATTTTACTATATTTTTAAATATAATATTTACTTGTTTAAAAGTTTTTATTTTCAAATTTAGATGATATAAATTTCAGTTTAGAGCACGCATTAGAGAGTCAAAATTGTGAAACATTTCACGGATTTTCATAAAACACTATGAAAATGATAAATTCATCATATCTGAAATGTATGAATTAAGTGTGTTTTATATGATATGTGGTGTGTCTAGTATGATTTATAGTGTGTGTTTAATTTAAAATTGATATTCTACTTCAATATGTCTATTTCATTGTAAAAATAAATCAAATATGCTTGGATTGTCATGAAATTTTATAAAAATGATTGATTACTCATTTTAGACATGTAATAAGTAACCATATATAAATCTTATATATGGAGTGGTTCATATAACTAAACTTGCATATTTTTAATTGAAAATTTAGATATATATATATATATATATTTATATAGGTTTGAAATGTTCATCACATACTCAAAACATGGAAAATGAAATTGGATCATCATGATAATCTTGGTAAATAATACATGATTCATATAATAATTATAGGAATAAAACTCATAGAAATATGATACATAGTGTATTAATTATTACTAAATGTCAGTATTTTTTATTTGAAGGTTGTTGTTTAGATAAAAACCCTTTCACATAGTAAAATCCAAAAAATGAACTTGGATTGTTATGATACATTATCAAAATAATGGATTATTCATTTTAGAATTATAAGATTTAACAACATTAGAATTCAATACATAATGTGAAATTTTATTTCCAAAAATGTTTCACATTCCCAAACCAATCTAATAATCTCATAGTTACACGATAATTTTGATAAATGATTAATGATTTTTTTTCTGATATATAGTAATTAACTTCACATTAATTAAAAATGTGTGGAAGAAAACATTAACGATAATTCAAGTGTTAAATTTATAGAAAAATAATATTTTTGTTCAAAATGTTTGCCACATACTTGAAACCAATATATCATTCTTTTATTTTTGTGATTAATTTATAAAATAATTTTGGATTTATTTGAGACATATAGGAATTAACTACATCTTAACCTAACATGTGGTATGGTATGTATGAGTTAAAGAGAATTTTTTTAATTTAAAAGTGATATTTTATTTAGAAACACACATCACATATTTAACATAATGAAAACATACTTTTATTTTCATGAAAAATGATCAATGATTCATTTTTTTACCTTTTAAAATTAACTATATTATATTACAACTAATGTTTTTTCTAATATAAAAGAAAATTTTTGTTTTCAATTAAAAAATTATATGTTTATTTTAGTTAAAAATGCATTCCAGATATACTATACCAAGGAAATATATTTTTATTTTAATTATAATTTATGAAAATTATCAATATTAATTATTGAGATGTTGGAATTAACTCCATGTCAATATGAAATATAGTGTGGTTTGTTTGAATGAAAGTGTGTGCTTTCAATTGAAAATTGAGATTTAAGTTCAATAAATCTATTTCATAGTGAAAACAAATTAAACATGACCATATTTTCATGATATGATAGAAATACTATCATTTATTCATTCATGAATTATAGTAAATAACTATACATCAATGTGAAACACAACAAGGTCTGTATGACTAAATTTGAATATTTGAAATTTGAAAATGACAAATATTTTAATTCAAAAACTTTTTTATACACGCAGAAATGATAAACATTCATATAAATTCTAAAAAACTCTAAAAAATATCCATTATTATTTCATGAATTATAAGAATTAACTGTATGTAAATTTGATGCATGTTGTCTCAAATATAATTAAATATAAATTCTTTCAATTAAAAAATAATATTTTATTTAAATTCACATGTGGAATACTCAAAACTAAAAAAACTGATATATTTGTTATCTTGTAATGGGAAAAAATCAATATTAATTTTATACATAAAAGAAGTATCCTTATCTCAATAAGACTTGTGGTGTGTCCAATATGAATGTAAGTTCGTGTTTTCAATTTGGAAATGACATTTTAGTTCAAAACATGTATCACATTATCCAAACCATTAAATAAATCATGTATTTTCATGATAAATTATAATAATTATTGATGATTAATTTGTGAATTGTTGTAATACAACACGTATTATTTTGATATACTGTGTGGCTGCTATAACTTAAAGTGAGAATTTTCAATTTATAAAATATACATATTTAGGTTCATAAACTTCATCACATAGTCAATACATAGAAAAAATGTTTAAATTTCCATGATAGTTTTTTAAAATGGTAAATTATTCATTTATAAAATATATGAATTAAAAATATGGTAATATTACATATAGTATGTATGGTTTGACTGAATATTTTTTTCAATTAAAAAGTAATATTTTAGTTGAAAATGAGAATCACATATTCAAAAATAATCTAAAAACCATGATTATCATAATAATTAATAAAAAATTATATGTTATTCATTTTTGAATTATAGTAAATAACTTTATATAATTATTACACATGGTGTATTTGGTAAGACTAAAATTTAATATTTTAAATTTAAAAGTTACATTTTAGTTCAAAACATTTGTCATATAGTCAGAAAATATAGTTGTATTTTCATAAATCTTTTGAAAAATAATTGAATATTCATTTATTACATGTATGAATTAATATCATATAAATCTGACTTACAGTATGGTTGGTATGAATGAATGTTGCGGTTTTCAATTTAATGTGTCATTTTAGTTCAAAACGTTCATATAATTCTTAAGACTAAAAAATATTTCTTTAGGGATATCATAATACTTTAAGAAAATAGTTAATAACTTATTTTTGATTTGTTAGAATTAATCACACACCATTATGAATTTTTTAGTATCCAGTATGACTAACAATCTATTTTTTTCCTTAAAAGTGTCTTTTTTAATTCAAAACACATGAGTTTTCCGCAGAATCGATAAAACAATCCTAGATTTTCATATTTAACTGTAATAAATTTTATTTTATGTATTGTATTATTGTTTTTTATGTATTGTGTTTTATATTTTATTTTATACTTTTTTATTTATGATTTATTTATCTATTATTATATCTTATTTATGTTTTAATAATTTTATATATGTAGTATTATGAAAATGAGAATTATTTTTTATTATATGTACACGATTCTCTACCTGGTATGGTTGATCCATGTAGTTGGTCGCTTATCAGTTGGATTCAGTTTGAGTTTTATGGGAAATGTAATTATTGTTGATTAATTAAATATGTTAATGTGGTTCTAAGGTTTATTTAATTTGTTCTTAAAAAATGTTTTTCTATGAATTATTAAATTTAATTATATTATTTTTAATGCCCCGACCCAATTACCCAGAGTCGGTGCATTATTACATAAAATTTCATGATCACAAAAGATCATGTCTCGAAAGACCGATTAGTTTAGTAGCCTTGGAATCACTAGATACATTCATAAAGTTTACATTACATCATAAAGTGAAAACTACAACAACATCATGTCTCCATAGTCATATCCCCTTATACTATCCCTAGAGGTCATTCATAAAATACTTCTTCACATCCTAGGAAAAATAAAACATTGAAAGGGGTGAGCTCAGATGCTCAGTAAGGATAACAATATAGCGAACCCTTTCATAAATAAGCATAAACATTTAAGGCAATTTATAACTAAAACAAAAGCCTTTTAAACTTGAATTTCAGAATAATATGGAAAAGTTAAAATGAAATAATTCCATTTACTTATTCACATGGATATTCTACTAGTCGAATAATCACATTCAATATCAATAACCACTTTCATAATTATGGAATGCATAATGCCAGACTAGCATAACCACAGAGTCAAGGCCTTGTGCCAAGACTACAAATATGATTTTGTCAAATCCTTGTGCCAAGACCCTAGTTTGTCTCATGAGACCTACTGATGCATTGAGGAGCTATAGCGGGCTCCACCCGTCACTTATTAAGTCCAATGCATTCCTCATATGAACATGTTTAACATAACATAAACATTCGTATTAAAACTAGCATAAGAAATGTCAATAATTTATCCATAAAACATTAATGGTTTAAAAATAACACATATATAATCAAACATCTCACAAAACCTTCAATACAATATGTAAATTTTGTATCATAATAAATAAACTCCAAATAAGCTTAAAATCCATCAAAGGATGTTGACATAGATAAAATCAGAACTATTTGAGAGAAATATCTCTTTTTTTGAAATCATTTAAAAGTCACATAATTATAAATGAAAACATTTAATTTGAAAATATTCTTATAATATTTTAAGGGAAGCTTCGACGATTTTATAACGGCGTAAAATAGCCGCACCCACCGTATAAGTTAAAAAATATATTCTTACCTTAATTCTATCAAAAAGGATAAAAATGTCCTTGTTTGGAAAATGACAGAATGATCAATTTATAAACTTCTTATAAAAAGTAAAAAAGGGTATAAATTACTTTAACCCATAGTATGTAAAATAGTAAGAATAACTTGAAAATCTTTTTTAAGAAACACGAATGTGGATGATAAAGAGGTCCTAGTAGATAATTACATATAAACAATATCAGATAATGAAGAGATTGTAAAATAACCCCCTACCTTGTACTTTTTCTTGGTTGAGGGTAGGTTAACCTCCTGTATAATGGTGAAATAATTGTTATTAAATTATACAAGAATCATTTAAATTAATATGATATCATATATGATCTTTTATCATTTCTTTGTTAATAATATCTTAGTATTATCGTTGTTTCGGGTGTTAACTTAATCATTTTATTTTATATGTTTTGTTACATAAGCCGTGTTTTTTATGGATATGTTGTATCTTATTCATATCTAGAATGATATCATGTCCTTAAACATTAGTTTTTAATCATAAAATTAGAATTATTCTTGAATGGAAACGATGGGGAATGAATGTCATCGCGTTCATGGAGATGGTAGTCCGTACGTACGCACGAGAGACAATATCATTATTTTGATATTAAAATAATATATAATTGGATGGTATATAATATATAAAGAATCATTATCATGTTATATTTATTATTTACATTAATTACACATCATTATTATACCCATCCAAATAATAATTTATTGAATAACAATTACACCACGACGTGGAGACGGTAAGCCGTACGTACGCACGTATGGTGAGATGTCATTAAAAGGATGGATATAATACTGAATATGGTTTTACCATATTTATAATAAAATAACAGTATATAGAAGAGAGAGGAGTTATTATTTTAGAATGAGAATAACAACGAAAGAAGAAGTTGAGGAAGAAAGGAACTTGAAAGAGGGTGGTGAAAACATTACCTCTTCTTCGGGATCTTCTTTTTGATTTAATCAAAAGGGATCCTTAGGATGGATTTTTTTATCAAACTAAGACCTCTAGGATTAATTTAGGGAAGTTGAGAGAATATTTGGGTAGGGTTTGGGCGAGAAAAAAGGCATTGAAGGTGTAAATTAGAGATAAGGGGGAGTTCCCTTTTATAAGAGGGGTGAGGGTCATCTTAGGAAAAGCTAGAAATATTATTTTATAATGAATTCATATTTAGTTTCTAATGGCTCCAATGTGGATTATATAAATATTAATGTGGGGATAGGTCGAAAACCATTCAACCAATAGGTTTTAGATAGGTTTGGTTCACTATATTAACCTTATCTTTTAGTTTTTACTCTTAGTTAATTAGTTTGACATTTACCATGTCTCTTTGTATTTTTATATTATATAGTTAATAAACATACTATATACTACAGAGAGACCCCCAAGTGGTCCATTAATGATACACCAATCATTATATAAGTCTTTTGGCCGAACCTTATAATTTTTGGAATATAATACCAATTAATAATATAATATTTGTTTAAAAAACTCTTTTATGTAAATTTTGAAACTATTGGGTATTTTGTTTTTGATAATTTTATAACAGCATTATTACTTCGAAAACAATTTATATAACCAATAATAATATGTAATATTAACCTATAAAATTATTTTAATTAATAAAAAGAATCAAATTGCATTTATTTTTATATTTATAATATCAATTATTTTAATATTTCATTAATTAGGTAATTACTGCATCACTATTGTGTCATAAATAAATTAACTTATCTAATGTCTAAAAATTATACATAAAATACCATTATGCAGGGAATAGTTTTAGATTTCTGATGAATATTTATAATCAAATTTATCTTAAGTATAACCTAATAGTAAAAATGTTTTATCTATTAATCATTTATATTAACTCTTTTAACTCTTCATTGAATTAAATAATAATAAATGTCCTAATATAATCCATGTGCACCTAAATTATAATATTTTATTCCTATGGTTTCTTTTAGTTGAGATAAATTTGTCCAATAGAATTTGGACATGTGTTAGGGTAATTATAATATCATTTTCACCCTTAATTACCCTATTTACTTTAAACCGTGGTAAATAAAAGTAAAAGGTTGCTATTCACTAAAAATTATTTTTAACTTATTGAACCACATTTTACTCCTTGATATTAAACGTTTCTCTTGGATTTTATAAATTCCACTCACAAGATCAGTACAATTAAATTTTATGTGATTTTCCAAATTCTCATAGGAGGTGGGTAAAAGGTGATAAAATTATTCTAAACTAACTCCAATGAATTACATTGAACTTATATAGGTATTATATATTAATTTTAACCATAATTAGATTTAAATAAAATAAATAATTATTTAAATAAAAATTCAGTTTTAAACTATAACTCGGTGTTTTTTCACTATTCATCAAAAATTTAATGTTTTCAGAAAAATACCAAAAATTCACCCTAAGATAATTTCATTATTTCGAATCAAAAAATGACGTCCATTTTGAACGATAAAATTTATAAAATTTCAAAAAGTGGGTACTACTATTCCTAACGGCTTAGTTTGATTGGTTGTGGTATGTGTTAGAACTCGAAGTTCTGTACAACAAATGCTACTGTATTGTTCAAAGAGAAGCGTACCTTGGAAGATTGGGGTGTTACATTCTCCCCTCCTTCAAATAATTTCATCCTTGAAATTTATAGAATACTACAACATGAAAAGACTTGGGTGGTTCTTCAACATAAGTTCCTCAGGTTCTCACATTGCCTCTTCCATCTTATGAGTTCTCCATAGAACTTTTACCAGACGAGTCGTCCGATTTCTCAGCACTTGTTCTCTTTTATCAAGAATCCTAATGGGATCTTCACAATAAGACAGATCAGGTTCTAGTTCTAATTTCTCATAAGTGAGTACATGCGTTGGGTCAGGCATTTATTTTCTCAACAGTGATACATGGAACACATCGTGAACTTTGGAGAGACTTGGCAGCATTGCCAAATGGTAAGCAACAAACCCAATTCGTTCTAGAATTTCGAAAGGTCCGATGTACCTGGGACTCAATTTACCCTTTTTACCGAAACGTATATCTCCCTTCCATGGAGATACCTTCATGAAAACATGATCTCCTACCTGAAATTCCAAATCCTTCCTTCGGTTATAGACATAGCTCTTCTGTCTACTTTGAGCTACATTGATGTGGTTTTGGATTACTATTACCTTTTCCATTATTTCCTCCACTAGTTCTAGGCCTACACATTTTCTTTCACCAACGTCATCCCAACAGGTTAGTGTGCAACTTATCTTTCCATATAACGATTCATATGATGCCATCTGAATACTTGAATGGAAGCTATTGTTATAGGAAAATTCCACAAGATGTAAATATTGATCTCACATACCCTAAAAGTCAAGTGACCATGATAAGAAAATGTCTTATAAGGTTTGAATAGTTCGTTCTGATTTTCCATCGGGTTGGGGGTGGTTGGCAGTGCTCAAACAATGTTCAGTATCCAAGGGCTTCAGAATACTCTTTTAGAATCATGAAGTAAAATGGGGATCATGATCAGAAACAATCGATAAGGGTACTCCATGAAGTCTCAGAACATCATTAATATATAGTCTTGCTAAACATTACAGTTGTATATCTTCTCTTATAGTATGAAAATGTGCTTAATTGGTAAGACGATCAACAATAACCCTTATTGCATCATTCCTTCTATGATTCTTTGGTAGCCCCATGACAAAGTCCACCGTAATATTGTCCCATTTCGACTTCAGTATCGGAAGAGGTTGCATGACTCTTCCAGGCTATTGCCTTCCAGCTTTCACTTGTTGACAAACCATACATCTTGACAAAAAATTAGCAATCTCCCTATTCATGTTGTCCCAAAAAAATGTTCCTTCAAATCTCTATACATTTTGGTGCTCCCAAGGTGTGTAGAAAAATTGGAGCTATGAGAATCATATAACAATTCCATTTTCAGATCAGGTATACCGGGAACACAATGTCTCTTCCCAAATTTCAAAATTCCATCTTCATAAAAAAAGTCACTCAATCTACCATCATTCACACCTTTAATCTTCTTTTGAAATTCTTTATCATTGGTATTCGAACTCCTAATCCTTTCTAGTAAAGATGGTTTGGAAACCATTTTAAAAAGCATTAATGTTTCACTTTCAATGGTTATTCCCATGTCCATCTTCACTAGATATATGAAAATTGGATCCCTTTCAATTCTCATATTGTTCAAAACTCCATGATCTTTTCTGCTCAAAGCATCTGCCACCTTATTTTTCTTCCTTGGGTGGTTGTGTATCGTGCAATCATAATTCTTGAGTAATTCAAGCCATCTCCATTGCCTCGTGTTGAGTTATTTTTGAGAGAAAATATACTTCAAACTCTTGTGATCAGTATAAATCTCGCATTTTTCACCATAGAGGTAGTGTCTCCATATCTTCAAAGAAATGATCACAACTAATAACTTGTGATCATGAGTAGGATATTTTTTTTCATGAATTTTCATTTGTTGTGATGCATAGGAAATAACCCTATAATTCTGCATAAGGACATAACAAAGTCCTTTTTTGAAGCATCACTATAAATAAAAAACCCATCATTCCCTGATGGTAGAGTCAATATAAGAGAATTGAATAATCTTCTCTTAAGTTATTCAAAACATTCTTCACAATATTTTTTCCAAACAAATTTAACCCCTTTACGTGTGAGCTTTGTTAATGGGTTATCCAATCAGGAAAAGTTCTTGGAAGAAACACCGATAATAACCTGATATGCCAATAAAACTGCGTACCTCAGTTATACTCGTCACTACATGCCATTATTGGATTTCCTTGGTCTTAGAAGGATCAACAGAGATTCCATATTTATAGACAATATGGCCATGAAAATAAATCTTTTGATGCTAGAATTCACACTTGTTCAAATTCCCATGTAATTCATGTCTTCTCAGAGTCTTCAAGATAATGCGCACGTGATTTTCATGATCATTGTAGCTTTTGGAGTATACCAAGATATTATCAATAAATACCACCAAAATATCATCTAGATATTCCTTGAAAATTGTATTCATTAGATCCATGAATACTGAGGGTGCATTAGTTAGCCTAAAAGCATTACTGTAAACTCATAATGCACGTACCTAGTTCGAAACGATTTCTTCGGAATGTATTCCTTCTTTACAGACAAATGATGGTATCCAGATCGAAGGTAAATCTTTGAAAAGTATTGAGCTCCATGTAGTTGGTCAAATAAATCATCAATGCGAGGTATGGAATACTTTTTCTTTATTGTTATAGCATTTATTTCCCTGTAGTCGATATATAACCTCATAGATCCATCTTTCTTCTTAAAAAAAATGGCAGGGCTCCCCATGGAGAAACACTAGGGAGAATAAATCCCTTATTACTCAATTCCTCTAGTTATTTATTTAGTTCAACTAATTCCATAGTGGCCATTCTATATGGGGTCTTCGATATGGGCCTTGATCCAGGAATAAAATCTATAGAAAACTCAATTTCTCATTCTAGAGGATGTCCAGGTAAATCTTCTGGAAACACATCAATATATTCTCTCAAAAAAGGTACATCCTCTATTAGAACATTCCTTTCCTTAACCACAGTTATTTCATTCTCTTCCTCAACAATAATTGATTTTTTTTGAGCTACTGGGGGTGGATCTAGGTTAGAATCAGGTGGTGATGATTCCGCTCTAAAGATAAGGTGTTCCTTATCATCATAATCAAAAATAGTAACCTCCTTCTTCTTACAATAAATTTTTGTATCATGGTCCGAAATCCAATCCATACTAAGGATTATATCAAATTAAATCATAGGTATGATGATGAGATCAGCAGATAAAGAACATTTATATGCCCTAATGGGAACAGATCCACAAAACATTGTAGCAATGATAATTCCCTTAGGAGTTTTAACTGACAACTCCCTTGTTAAATCAAATTGAAAATATCTAATTTTCTTAGCAAACTGGGAAGATATGAAACAATGCGATGATCCAGAATCAAATAATGAATTTTCTAAACTTGAGGAAACCATTAAATTACCTACCACCATGTGTTTCAGAGCATTTACCTCAACAGTAGTGATAGCATAAGATTGTCCTTGATCCCCTGGCCTTTTAGAAGGTAAGTTCCCCAGACGGTTATGACATACATTTGCATAATGTCCCATCTCCCTATAGTTGTAGTATTGAACATTGGTAGCTTCTTTCTTCCCCTTGCAATCAAGAGCTTGGTGGACTTTTCCACCACAATTGTAACATACTCCCATTCCTTTTAAACAAGTATCGGGGTGTTTCTTCCCACATTTACGGTAGGATGGATATTCAAATTTTCCCTTCTTCCCCTTATTTATATTCCTAGAGTGATCAGCAGATCTCTTCTTTTCCTTCTTTGCTTTAATGTAATAAGACTTAGAGAATTCCTTTTCTGTATTGATAGCAAATGATACAATATCATCGTACAACGAGAAGGTTTCTGAGACTGATGCTCGACGGAGAAGCGGTTTTAACCCATCAAAGAAACGATCAATCTAACTTCTTGGGTTATGTATATAATCTGCACCATACCTCGCTAACCTTGTAATATTAACCTCATACTTTGCGACATTCTCATCCCCCTTTTGCCCCAGACTCAGAAATTGCCTTTCCATATCTGCTCGATGGTCATGAGGAAGGTAATTTTCTAAGAAAAGATCTTTGAACTCAATCCATTCCATATTTGATATGTCATCATCTTATTTTGTGTTTTGTATCAATGAACACCATTAATCAGCATCTCTAGTGAGGCGATAAACTTCCATGATAACTTTTTCCCTTTCACTACTCCCCAAATCCTGAAATATTTTCTATAGGGAATTTATCCATTGCTCAGCTACTAAGGGATTTGTACTCCCATTGAATGTTGGTGGTTTTTTCCTCCTGAAGTGATCTAACAATGATCCTCCATGCTGCGGATCTGTGTGCTCCAAAAGGGTAAGGTTATTATTCATAACCTGAGTGAGTTGTCCCAGTACGGTGACTAGCTGATCAACACCAGTTACATCACCAGATCTACTATAATTATCTTGAGTAGTAGGGAAATCCCTACATGGAGTGCGTGCATTAATACAATTTACATTTCTTCCACTAGGCTCAATTTCAAAAAATGGCATAAACTATATCAGTTTATGAATCAAAATACATAATTCCATACTTGTAAAACAGTTAACATAAATTGAACTATTTATGGATATAATCCACAATAATAAAAAAAAATCTTTGAGGAAGTATATACTCATAAAACCTTCATAATGGTTTGTAAAGAAAATAAGAATTATCCAATGCATATCCCCCAGGAGTGTCGTAACCAAGAGTGCATCAAGGCCCATTGTCGTGCATCAGTTCCTGTTCGAGTCTAGCTCAATACTATGTTTTCGGGTTTTACCCCTGGGTACATCTGTGTTAGAGCCGCACTTACCTAATCGTATCTAGACAGGGATGTATTACTCTGAAAACTCATAAAATCACTATAATACCAAAATTCAAAGAAGTTATTCTATACTAATCCTCAAAGTCTATTTTAGGGCTACGTGCTCTAATCAGAGTTTATATAAATCTAACATCTAAGGTTTGTACTAAACTTCCGCTAATACCAACTGTAACGCCCTGACCCTTGTTACC
The DNA here is from genome assembly GCA_963277665.1 of Viscum album. Taxonomy (NCBI): domain Eukaryota; kingdom Viridiplantae; phylum Streptophyta; class Magnoliopsida; order Santalales; family Viscaceae; genus Viscum; species Viscum album. The sequence goes on from OY728129.1 coordinate 1,586,659,014, forward strand.
TAGAGTCGGTGCATTATTACATAACATTTGTATGATCACAAAAATCAAGTCTCGAATTAGCGATTAGTTTAGTAGACTTGGAATCACTAGATACATTCATAAAGTTCACATTACATCATAAAGTTAAAACTAAAAAATATATAATGTATCTACAGTCATATCCCCTTATACTATCCCTACGGGTCATTCATAAAATACTTCTTCACATCCTGGTAAAAATAAAACATTGAAAGGGGTGAGTTCAAATGCTCAGTAAGGATAACAATATTGCAGAAACTTTCATAAATAAGCCTAAACATTTAAGGCAATGTAAAACTAAAAAAAAGCCTTTTAAACATGAACTTCAGCATAGTATGGAAAAGTTAAAATGAAATAATGCCATTTAATTATTCACATGGATATTCTAGTAGTCAAATGATCACTTGAAATATCAATAACCACTTTCATAATGACGGAATGCATAATGCCAGACTATCATAACCACATAGTCAAGGCCTTGTGCCAAGACTACAAATAAGATTTTGTCAAGGCCTTGTGCAAAGACACTAGTTTGTCTCATGAGACATATCAATTCCTCGAGGAGCTATAGCGGGCTCCACCCATCACTTATTAAGTACAATGCATTCCTCATATGAACAGGTTTAACATAACATAAACATTTGTATTAAAACTAGCATACGAAATGTCAATACATTATCCATAAACCATGAATGGTATAAAAATAAAACATAAACAGTCAAACATATCAAAAAACCATCAATACAATATGGAAGTTTTATATCATAATAAATAATATCCAAATAATCTTAGAATCCATCAAAGGATGTTGACATAGATGACATCAAAACTATTCGAGAGAAATATCTCTTTTTTTGAAATCATTTAGAAGTCACATAATTATACAAAAAATTAATTGGAAAATATTCTTATAAGCTTGTAAGGGATGATTCGACGATTTTATAATGGCGTAAAATTTCCTCACCTGCCGTATAAGATAAAAAAGACATTATTACCATAATTCTGTCGAAAAGGTTAAAGAGGACCTTATTTGGAAAACAACAGAAAGAATCCTTTATAAACATCATATAAAAAGTCAAAAAGTTTATAAATGAATTTGACCCATAGTATATAAAATAATAAGAATGATTTGAAATACATTTTTAAGAAACATGGATGTGGATGATAAAGAGGTCCCAGTAGATAATTATCTATAAACAAACTCGAATAATGAAGATATTGTAAAATAAACACTTAGCTTGTACATTTCCTTGGTCGAGGGTAGGCTAAACTCCTTTATAATGGTGAAATAATTATTATTAAATTATACAAGAATCATTTAAATTAATATGATATCATATATGATCTTTTAACATTTCTTTGTTAATAATATCTTAATATTATCGTTGTTTCGGGTGTTAACTTACTCGTTTTCTATTATGTGTTTTGATGCAGAAGTCATGCTCGTTATGGATAGGTTGTATCTTATTCATATCTAGAATGATATCAAGTCCTTAAACATTACTATTAATCATTAAATGAAAATTATTCTTGAATGGATATGATGGGGAATGAATCTCCTTGCGTTCGTGGAGACGGTAGTCCGTACGTACGCACGAGCGACAATATCATTCTTTTGATATTAAAATAATATATAATTGGTTGTTATATCATATATACAGAATAATTATCATGTTATATATATTATTTACATGAATTACACATCAATATTATACCCATCCAAATAATAATTTACTGAATAACAATTACACCATGGCGTGAAGACGGTAAGCTGTACGCACGCACATATAGTGACATATCATTAAAAGGATGGATAGAATACTGAATATGGTTGTACCATATTTATAATAACATCAAAGTATATAGAATATACTGGAGTTATTATTTCAGAATGGTAATAACAAAGAATGAAGATGTTGAAGAAGAAAGGAACTTGAAAGAGGGTGGTGAAAACATTAGCTCTTCTTCGGGTTCTTCCTTTTGATTTGATCAAAATGTCACCATAGATTGACTTTTAGATCAAAATAATACCTCTAGGACTAATTGAGGTATGTTGAGAGAATATTCGGGTAGGTTTTGTCCGATCCAAAAGGCTTTGATGGTGTGAGTTAGTGAGAAGGGGGGTGCCCTTTTATAAAAGGGGTGAGGGGCACCTTAGGAAAAGATAGAAATATTATTTTATAATAAATTCATATTAGGTTTATAATGGCTCCAAATTGGATTATTTAAATTTTAAGGTGGGTATATGTCGAATACCATTCAACCAATACATTTTAGACAGGTTTGGGTCACTATATTAACCATATCGTTTAGTTTTAACTCTTAGTTAATTAGTAAGACATTTACCATGTCTCTTTGTATTTTTATATTATATAGATAATAAACATACTCTATACTTCAAAGAGACCCCAAAGTGGTCCATTAATGATACAACTATTATTATATAAGTCCATTGGCTAATACCTAAATTTTTAGTAATATAATATCAATTAATAATATAAAATTTCTTTTAAAAACTCTTTTATGTCAATTTTGCAACTTTTGAGTATTTTGTTTTTTATAATTTATCAACAGAATTATTACTTCGAAAAAAATTTATATAACCAATCCAAATATGTCATATTAACCTAGAAAATTTGTGTAATTCATAAAAATTCACAAATTACATTTATTTTGATATTTATAATATAACTTATTTTAATATTACATTAATTAGGTAATTTTTTTCATCACCATTGTTTCATAAATAAATTAAATTATTAAATGTCTAAGAATTATAAATAAAATACCATTATGTAGGGAATAATTTTATATTTCCAATTAATATTTATAATCGAATTTATCATTAGTATAACCCTATATTAAAAATGTTTATTTATTAATCTTTTATTTTAACTCTTTTAACTCTTCTTTGAATTAAATAACAATAAATATCGTACTCTAATTCAATTGGACCTAAATGATAATATTTTATTCCTAAGGCTTTTTTGGTCGAGATACACTTGTCCAGTAGAATTAGGACATGTGTTAGGGTAATATTAATAACATTTTACCCTTAATTACCATATTTACTTTTAACTGTGGTAAATAAAATTAAAAAGTTACTATTCAACAAAAAAATTTTTTATCTTATTGAACCACATTTTACTCTTTTATATTAACAGTTTTTCTCGGAGTTTCAAAATTCTACTCAAAAAAAGTAGTAAAAGTAAGTTTTATGTGAATTTCCAAGTTCTCCTAGGAGGTGGGTAAAAGGCGGTGAAAAGTTCAATAAAATTTCTATATATGTAAAATTATTCTAAACTGACTCAAATTAATTACATTGAAAGTATATAGGTATTATGTATCCATTTTGACCTTAATTAAATTGAAATAAAATAAATAATTATTTAAATAAAAATTATGTTTTAAACTATAACTCAATGTTTTTTCACTATTCATTAAAAATTGAATGTTTTCAGAAAAATACAAAAAATTCACCCTAAGCTAATTTCGATATTCCTAAACTCAAAATGAAGTCCATTTTGAATGATAAAATTTATAAAATTTCAAAAAGTGGGTATTACTATTCATAACAGCTTAGTTTGACGGGTTGTGGTGTGTGTTAGAACTCAAAGTTTCATATAACACACACTACTGTATTGTTCAAAGAGAGGAATACCATGGAAGATTGGGGTGTTACATTATTTATAATAAGAAAATGTATGAATTTCTAAAAAAAACATGTTTTTTTGAATGTTCATCAAAAATAAATTGTTGTTCATTTATATGCATATTCTAGGAGGGTATAGATATTTTTATTTTCAATATTATTAGTGTTTATTAATTCTTTTTTCATGAGTACTAACAAAAACACTATTAAATTAGGGGTTATATCCATAATAAAAGTCACCATTATAAACGATTACTTTTATCAAAAAAAATTTAGCATGGATAAAACTCAATGATCATTATTATTTATCACATTATACATACTTTAAGAGGATTAATAATATCCTTTTTAAACAATTATAATGATTATATCTATAGTATTGAGAGAATTAGACTAGTGGTTTAGACTAACATGTTAGAAACCGACTCTTATCTTTGAGGTACGAGCATCCTCTTTTGTCTTTTCCTTATGTGTTTTTAATAAAATATTGAAAATGGGGAAAAATCCTAAATTTTGGAAGTACACACCATGTAATTTTTCCACATGTCGTGTACTTCTGACTGTGTAGGGATGAGTACATGGGGCGTGTAGCCATGTTGGCCGCAAAGGGTGTTGGAACTAACTACATGCCATGTAGTGGTCCTTTACACGCCGTGTAGTCAGTCAGCAGGACAAAACAGTAATGCGGTGGAGTAGCCACCAGCTGGGCGATAGTACACGACGTGTACTCAGGAGTACATGTCGTGTACTCATGTCGATGGATGAACAGTTTGGCGATGCCGCCAGAGAAACAATTAAATGGAGGAAATATAGGCCGTGTACTTGAATGTACATGTTGTGTACTTTTTTTGGTTAAATCGGGCAGTAGCCTCCCCTATTCATAGGGAAGGTTTAGAACGGAAGAGGGAGCTCGACAGGGACGACCGAACCTTGGGAGATCCGCCGATCGAACACTAGGAATACGATTCCACTTCTGTCGATCACGTTGAAACCGCGCGGGTAATCCCTCTCTTCTCCTAGAGTGTTTATTTCCAATTCTTCTCCCAACCGATGTTATTTTAGGTTAATCATGTTTTGTTCTTCGTCAGATCTACACCATTATTAGGCGTTTCTGGATTCGACGTTCGGGTATACCGCTCGTTGGCGTATAAGGTAGGAGGTTTGGTGTATAGTTTTCCAACTGCTGTGTGTTTTGTGCGTTTTTTGTGCCACGAACCCATGTTGGGGTGTAATGTGGCTGAGGACGTTCTTATATTAAACACCTAGAATTGATTAGGTATTTAATTATGATATAAAAATGCTGGTTGGGATCATTGCTTGGATCTGGGACCACCCCAGGGGTGTGTTCCACTGTTTAGCCATTTGGCCAGGATACCAGATGGTATGCCTTTAAAGTAGTAATTATAGAATTTTCTTGAGATGAATTGCATGTTACTGCTTGTTTACATGTTGGGCATGGCCTGGTTACCTGTTTTTCCTGAGGGCGTTGTTGTGATTAGCCTGAGGGCACTATACTATTTATCCTGAGGGCGATAGTTATTTCGCCTGAGGGAAACCATTCGTGCATGAGGGCTTGACTTCTGTGCCTGAGGGAGACACTTCATACGCCTTTGGGAAATTTCTATTATGCCTGAGGGCAATACCTATGGGTTAGATTCTGTAAAGCCTTAGGGTGTGGTTCACAATATTATCCTGAGGGAAAGATATTGGGTGGCCTGAGGGCTTGGTGTTGTTGAGCATGAGATGTTACTAAATTAAATGGATTAAAATAAATATTGAAATGGAAATTTAACTGTTAAGTTGGTTACTTGTGAGTATTTCTTACTTTTTTGCATTTTACTATTGCACATTGTTGTTGCATGCTACACGCAGTTGGGAACGTGCCTTTGGTGGGTGCCTACTGGGATATATTTCTCACATCCTGTTTGGGTCGCGATTTTTGGCCCAAACAGATTACGTTTCTGCAGGTGTAGATAGGGGAAAGAGACCCTATACAGGTACTTGACTATTTCTGAGGAGTAGGAGGGCATTGGACCAAGCCTGGGATCTCGATGTCGCTGCCAGCTATTTGCTTTGTTTTACTGTATCATGCTTTTGGTTGTACTGTATTGATGTATAACATGTTCTGGATATATTCGTATAACTTGAGACATGTAGCTTTATTATTTATATACTACTGGTTATATCCAATGCTGGTGTATATTTCAGTTGTGTATGGTTTACTACTTCCGCTGTAGTTGTATGTTTAATTCTATATTCGGCTGGGATACACTTTGACAAATGTGGTCATAGTTTCCCCACTATCAGACCTGGGCCCTCGCTGCTAGTCGGCAGCCTCTGGCGTTTAGAGAAAGGCGCTTGAGGTCATGTGGCGAACCAGGTTCAGGGCACCCGTTGCATGGCACCCAGAACCGGGACTTTACAAAGTGGTACCATAGGCGGTTCTTTTCATTGAATTACTATTTGGAGCCATAGTCCGGGATAGGACAAACGGTAGTTGGTAATAAGCTGTGCCCGGGCGTAGCTAACCCGTGTACAGGGAAAAGCCATTCTACCTCGTATTTTTTCAATTTTACAGATTTTTCAATTTACGATTGATATGATTTCACCGTTGGGTGATGCACTTGTGATAGTGCTGTTATATTTTCTCTATGGGTTCTATTCCGTTGCAACCCGATGAGATGAGGGTATGCCATCACATGTGTCATTTAGGCACTTTCTAGAAATCACATGCCATGCATAATTCCATGCCATATAGGTGCATTAGAAATTTCATGTTGTTTTGATAGTTGGTGTGCTAGAAAAGAATTCCGTTGTGATAGCTGCTCTGATAAAACACCTTCTATTTGATAGGGTAATTTTATGTGAGCCTGTTTATAGAATGGACGCCAAACTTTGGTTTTTGGGGAGTATGGGCCCCCATTGACCATAATTTGGTGGATCATTGACTATTTATTAGTTATAACACAGATAAGCTATCTAACTTTGATTCGTGGGGAATATGGGCCCTCACGGATCAGAATTTGGCACATAGGTGTTGTTTTTCAGTGTTTTCTGGGTTCCGGGGATGTTTCTGACTCATGCTGTCCAAAAAACCAGTATACATGCTATGTAGTATTATTACACACTCCGTGTATGTCCTTCTGTTTAGGAAGAAAAATGTTCTTTTTAAGTACTAGCCGTTTCCTCTGAGTGCACGTCGTATAGTCTCTTCCCGTGTCACAAACTGTGTGGGAAGCGACATGGGGTAGGGAAGTTCTTAGGAAAAACACACCGTGTACAAGATCTACACATCGTGTAGTGTTGACCCGGAGTCCAGCCATATAACTAACAACACGGGTCGGTGAACTCTTTTACAGAACACACCATTTAAATTATGAACACACCGTGTAGTGTGACCTGGGGACTCGGCCATGTAAATAACAACACGGGTCGTTGTCACCATTCCTTGGACACGCCGTGTACCTATGGGACATGTCGTGTAGTCTTGTCTGAGGAAAGACCGTGTGGACTTAGCCTTGTGGCTGGAATATGGGGTTGTTGACACGCCGTGTGCGTGTGTAACACGCCATGTAGTGTTAAGCCGAGTAGTCCGCCATGTCACAGACAACACAAGCAGTTGGAAAATAACACCATACACACAGTGTAGATATGATACACGCCATGTAGTTTTTGTTCAAATGGGAGCCGTATGTCTTAGCCGTGCAGAAGGACCGGGTCAGGGGAAGGGGAGTCAAGTATACACCGTGTAGTTAGTATACACGTCCTATAGTCTTGTTTTTCACTTTTAGAACGCTTTCTTCATCCTGTTCTCCTTTTGGGTTTCTTAATTTTCGGTCATTAATAATCTTGGTCTAAGGCGTGTTTTGACCTTGTAGATTCATGCCGCCTAGACGACTGTGAGTTGTTAACCAGGAGAACGACAACGACTATACTCCGGAGATGGTGGGCCATGGGCTACTAGTTGATCCTCCAACAAAGCCAGATGTGGCGCCAGCTGTTATACCGAACCTAGGTGTGAAGGCACATTTTTGTGAAGGCTTTATGTGGTTCATGTAGACCGTTAAGGGAGCACCACCGGCTGCCACATCTATGGCTGAGCTGATGCGTATATTCCAACAGCATCATTCACCGTTATTTTCAGGGGACGGCGGACCGCAAGCTACGGAATCTTGGATGGGGTCGATGCAGACTATTTTCGAGCATCATGAGATGCCTCCAGGGCGGAGGGTCAAGCTCGCAATGTATACGCTGCGTGATTCTTCCAAGAGGTGGTGGGATGTTACCACCCAGTCAGAGTATCACAGGGATATGGCGTGGGAGGAATTTCAGGGAGTCATCTATGACTTATTCATCCCAGAGTCGCTGAGGGAAGATAGAGCACGAGAGTTAATGAATCTGCAGTAGGGCGCTATGTCAGTGATGGAATATTCTGCTTGTTTAACCGAACTTTAACGTTTCGCAACCATGCTGGTGGGTGACGAGACATTGAGGGCTAGACGTTTTGAGGATGGTCCTCGGTATGACATCTGAGCGCTGGTGAATGCCTTTAGGTTGACTAATGTACACGCTATTGTGAACCAGGTGCTGATCACAGAAAGAAACCTCTGAGAATCTAGTGGTGTGGGCCAGGGCGGTTCAGCACCAGTTACTGGTACTATTTCTGCTGGAAAGAGGAAGAGACAGATGGACTTCTCTGAGGTCAGAAATACCAGCCAAGAAGCTTCATCAGGTGGCCCTATTAGGTTCTACCAGTGTGGTAGAGAGGGGAAAAAGAGTCCACTATTTCAATAAGACCCAGTGGAGTGTCGAGCTTGAGGCAAGATGGGTCATCTGCAACACTTTTGCAGGGCGTTTTTAACATTGTCTAGTGAGAGGGGTTCTGTGCAGACTATATGTGCGGGGGAAGGACCAGTGGCTTCTTACCATTCAGGGAACTGGAATACGTCAGGGTGTGCATGTAGAGATGGTGGGCATCGCTGTGGTAGCCAGACACCAGGATCTCATAGGAAGTAGGGCGGGATAGCTCAGGGTAGCCAGGCTGTGTCGTAGGGCCGCAGCACTGGACATACATATGCAGTGCAACCGACCCAGCAGGAGCAGGATCCCGGACATTCTATAGTCAGAGGTACTATTCTAGTAGCTTCTGTTTTGTCTTCTGTACTTTTTGATATGGGTGCTACACATAGTTTCATATTTGTACCCATAGTTGAGAGCCTTGGGCTCTGTGTTTCTACTTCTTCAGATATTATGATGTTAGACACACCGTTGGGGACTAGAACGACTAGTGTGCATCAGTGCAAATAGTTCCCCCTTGAGGTTGGTGGGTGTCACTTCCTTTGGGACCTCTATGTCTTAGAGATGACGGCTTATGATGTCATTCTCGAGATGGACTGGTTGGTTCCCTTACAAGACTTTGTAGACTGCTATGGTCGCAGGGTGCGTTTCACATCACCAGAGGGCGGAGAGTTTCTATACAAGGGTGAATGGGATGTTTAGGCGAGTCGAGCTGGATCAGAGCATCATGGGCGAGGTGGTATCACAACCCAGAGTGCGAGATTATATCTGGATGATCAGGGGACTTGTCCGACGGATTTCCCTCCAGTTGTTGATCGTTTCATGGATGTCTTCCTAGACGACTTTTCAGTTCGTCCAATGGAGTGTGAGGTGGATTTCTCAATTGATCTTATTCCTGGAGCAACACCAGTGTCCATTTCTCCATATAGGATGGCTACACCTGAGTTGAAGGAGCTTAAGAGGCACTTGGAGGAGTTGCAGGTAATGGGTTTCATCCGACCCAGTACTTATCCTTGGGGTTCTCCCGTCCTTTTTGCGAAAAAGGCAGACGGTACCCTCAGACATTGCGTGGATTATCAGAAGCTGAACCAGTTTATGATTAAGAACTGATATCCTTTTCCAAGGATCGATGATCTTTTTGATCAACTTCGTGGAGCATGAGTGTTATCGAAGATTGACTTGAGATCAGGATATCATCAACTGCACGTTATACCATCTGATATACCTCTCACACCTTTCAGGAGTAGGGATGGTCTATATGAGTATATGGCTATGCCGTTCAAACTCACGAACGTGCCAGCAGTTTTCATGGCTCTGATGAATCGAGTGTTCCATCCATCACTGGACTCTTTCATGGTAGTATTCATGGACGATATCTTGGTGTACTCTCACTCTTGACACGACCATACCACCCATCTTGAGATCATATTGAGTACACTAAGAGAGCATCAGCTATATGCTAAGCTCTCAAAGTGCCACTTTTGGATGGACCAGATTCACTTCCTAGGTCATATCATCTCTGAGGCAGGAGTTTCAGTAGACCCAGAGAAGGTGAGAGCAGTAGTTTATTTGGAGCAGCCTAAGAACATGTTCGAGATATGGGATTTCATAGGTCTGGATGGTTACTACAGGCGCTTTATGCAGGACTTCTCTCAATTAACAGCACCGTTTATGGGCTTGACTAAGAAGGGTGTGAAGTTCATTTGGTCGGAAGCTTGCAAGAAATCCTTTCAGGACATGAAAGGAAGGTTGACATCAGCTCCGATCCTGATACTCCCAGAGTATGGAAAGAGATATATAGTTTACTGTGATGCATCAGGGATTGGGATGGGGGCAGTGTTGATGAAGGGTGATCGATTTGTTGTGTAGGGGTCTTGGCAGTTGAGGCCACATGAGAGGAATTACCCGACTCATGATCTCGTGTTAGCTGTAGTTGTACATGCGTTGCGCTGTTGGAGACATTATCTATTGGGGGAGCATTTTGTGGTTTTCACCGACCAAAAAAGCCTCAAGTATATCTTTACTCAGCATGACTTGAATATGAGGCAGAGGAGGTGGGTCGAATACCTTCAGTCCTTTGATTTTGAGATTTCCTATACACCTGGTAAAGGTAATGCAGTAGCTGAAGCACTGAGCAGGAAGACTCAGATACAGGCTGTGCAGCAGGCCAGTGGCGAGTGGAAGCTTATGAATTTGTTCTCTAAGAAGCATATGGAGGTGCACAACAGTCAGGGACATACTTATCTTTCATATTTAGTTGTGACTTCTACCCTCCTAGATAGAGTGAGTATGAGGCAGCTATCTGATTCAGAAGGCCTAGTTTTACCGGAGTCGGTAGTAGGTGAGGAAACTTCTCCTGGTTTGACGATAGTTGACGATGTGGTTTTGCATTTCCATGGATGAGATTGGGTTCCAGGGGATATACGCGAGGAGAGAATGTGAGAGTTTCATGCTTCAGCTTGGGCAGTTCATCCCAGGGTTACCAATATGTACCACAATTTGAGACGTCAGTACTGGTGGCCGGGTATGAAGAGAGATGTAGCAGGTTTTGTTACGAGGTGTTCCACCTGTCAGCAGGTGAAGGCAGAGAATCAAAGACCAGCTGGGCTGTTATAGCAGTTACCCATTCCGGAGTGGAAATGGGATGATGTCGTGATGGATTTCATGACAGGGTTTCCGAGGTCACCTCGAGGTAATGATGCAGTGTGGGTTGTTGTGGACAGACTCACAAATGTTGCACACTTCTTGATGATCAAGGAGACCTTCTGTGTTGACGAGATTAGAAGTCTATATATATGAGATATCGTGTGTCTTCATGGGGTCCCTCGTTCTATCATTTCTATTAGGGATGCCCGCTTCACGTCTCGTTTCTCATAGAGTTTTCAGAGGGAACTGGGTACACAGGTGCTCTTGAGCACATCTTACCACCCTCAGACAAATGGATAGTCAGAGCGTATGATACAGGTGATAGAGGACATGATTCGTGCATGCTTCCTAGACATTGGGGGCTCTTTGGAGAATCATATACCCTTAGTCGAGTTTTCCTATAGCAATAGCTTCCAGGAGACTATTGAGATGGAACCATACGAGGGTTTATATGGTAGGCCATGCTGATCACCGTTGTGCTGGTTAGAGGCAGGTGAGGCAGCTTTAATAAGACCCCATATAGTGCAGGAGACTTTTGAGCAGGTCCAGTTGATTTAGAAGTAGAAGGCTACCACGCAGTCTCATCATAAGTCTTTTGCTGATCTCCGCAGATAACCTTTGGAGTCTTTAGTCGGGGATCAGGGTTTTCTACGTGTTTCGCCGAGGAATGGACACAAGAGGATCAAGAGACATGGTAAACATTCATTGCGGTATGTGGGGCCATTAAAGATTCTGGACAATGTTGGGCTGGTTTATTATCTGTTGTGGTTACCGCAGTGGTACCGAGCCATGCACGACTTCTTCCACATATCTCAGTTGCGTCGCTATCATTCAGACCCATCTCACATCTTTCAGCCCGAGGAGGTTGAGCTGGAGGAAGATGTGTCCTTTGAGGAGCATCCGATTCGTATTGTTGCAGGAGCACGACGGTTCTCCGAGGCCGGTCAGTTTCTCTCATGCAGGTGCTATGGAAGCATGGCCGAGTGTAGGATGATAATTGGGAGCAGAAAGCCGACGTACGTGCTCAGTAGATGGAGTTGTTCATGTCTATATCTTCACCACCCATGGAAGGGAAATCCGAGGACAAATTGCTATAAGGGGGAGTTTGTAAGAACTCAGTTCTTATCTTTGAGGTACAAAATTCTTCTTTTCTCTTTTCCTTAAGTGTTTTTAATAAAATATGGAAAATGGGGAAAAATCCTAAATTTTGGAAGTACACACTGTGTACTTTTTCCACACGACATGTACTTCTGGCTGTGTAGTGATGAGTACACGGGGCGTGTAGCCATGTCGGTGACATAGGGTGTAGGAACCGACTACACGCCGTGTAGTGGTCCTTTACATGCCATGTAGTCAGTCGGCGGTCCAAAACAGTAAGGTAGTGGAGTAGCCGCCAGCTAGGCAACAGTACACGCCGTGTACTCAGGATTACATGTCGTGTACTCATGTCGACAGGTGAATAGTATGGTGGTGCCGCCAGAGGAACTGTTAAATGAAGGAAGTACACGCCGTGTACTTAGATGTAAACGCCGTTTACTTTTCTTTTTTTTTCTTAAATTGGGCAGTAGGCTCCCCTGTTCACAGGGAAGTTTTAGAACAGAAGAGGGAGCTCGGGAGGGATGGCCGAACCTTGGGAGATCTGCCTATCAAACACCGGGAATCCGATTACACTTCCATCGATCACGTTGGAAGCACGCGGGTAAGCCCTATCTTCTCCTAGTTTGTTTCTAAACAATTCTTCTCCCAATGGAAGTTATTTGAGGATAAGTATGTTTTGTTTTTCGTCAGATCTACGCCGTTATTAGGCGTTTCTGGAGTCGACGTTCGGGTATACCGGTCGTTGGCGTATAAGGTAGGTGGCTTGGTGTTTAGTTTTCCAACTGACGTGTGTTTTGTGTGTTTTTGTGCCACGAACCCATGTTGGGGGTGTCATGTGGATGAGGCCGTAGCTATATTAAACACCTAGAATTGATTAGGTATTTAATAATGATATTAAAATGCTAGTTGGGATCATTGCTTGGATCCGGGACCACCCCGGGGGTGTGTTCCACTATTTAGCCGTTTGGCCAGGATACCTGAGGGTATGCCTTTAAAAGTAGTAATTGTAGAATTTCATTTAGAGGAATTGCTAGTTACTTCTTGTTTACATGTTGGGCATGGCCCGGTTACCTGTTTGGTCTGAGGGCGTTGTTGTGATTAGCCTGAGGGCACTGTACTATTTAGCCCAAGCGCTATAGTTATTTCGCCTGAGGGAAACCTTTCGTGCATGAGGGCTTGACTTCTGTGCCTGAGGGAGAGACTTCCTACGCCTGAGGGCAATTTCTGTTACTCCTGAGGGCAATACCTACGGGTTGGAATCTGTATAGCCTGAGGGCGTAGTTCACAATATTAGCGTGAGGGAAAGATACTTGTTGTCCTGAGGGCTTGGTGCTGGTGAGCACAAGATTTTAATAAATTAAATGGATTAAAATGAATATTAAAATGGAAAATTAACTGTTAAGTTGGTTACTTTTAGTACTGCTTACATTAATGCATTTTACAATTGAACACTGTTGTTGCATGCTACATGCAGTTGGGCACGGGCCTTTGGTGGGTGCCTACTGAGATATATTTCTCACACCATGTTTGGGTCACTCTTTTCAGCCCAAAAAGATTACATTTCTGCAGGTTTAGATAGGGGAAAGAGTCCCTATATAGGTACCTGACTGTTGCTGAGGAGTAGGAGGGCATGGTTCCGAGCCTGGGCTCACGATGCCACTACCCGCTGTTTGTTTTGTTTTACTATACCCTGCTTTTGGTTGTACTGTATTGATATATAACATGTTCTGGATGTTTTCTTAGAACATGAGACACGTAGAATCATTATTTATATACTTCTAGTTATATCCAATGCTGTTGTGTATTTCATTTGTGTATGGTTTACTGCTTCCGTTGTCGTTGTATGTTTAATTCTCTATTCCGATGTGCTACACTTTGACAAATGAGGGCAAAGTTCCCCCACTATCAGACCTGGGCTCTCACTGCTCGTCGGCAGCCTTTGGCATTTGGGGAAATGTGCTTGAGGTCACGTGGCAAACCGGGTTTGGGGTACCCGTTGTGTGTCACCCAGAACCGGGATGTTACATAACATTGGTTTGAAAGAAACTGAGGCTGATTTAGAAAGGACTGTGTAGGGTTGAAAACTATTTCAGTAGGTTTATATGTTTTGTGTTGGTTGAGTAGGAATTTAGAGGTTTATATGATATAGACCTAAATTATTCTGAACATGGACTTCCACATATGGGGGTACTTCCATGGATTAAGTAAGGAAAATAAAATAATTTATTTAATTATTTTGAAAAAAATGAATATAGGAATGTAAGGAAACGAATCGATTCTATATTATACACTAGAAGGTATCATAATGATTTATTTCATTATATCCCAATGTGAAATTATATAATTCATGGTCATTATATCATTTCTATTTAAGATTCCTTTGTGCATAGTTGAAATATATTTTATTAAAAATATATAAATCATTGAAACCTTCATCAATATTTAAGAAAAATCATTTTTTAATGAAATATTGGAGGGAAGAGAATATTTTTTTCATTTATTTATAGTTATAACCCCTTCTAGGATACATAGTGACTGTTATAGAAAACCACCACTAAACCTGATACCTACTTTAGTTAGTAACAATTTTCGAGAAGTATTGTTATATTAAATTTTTTTCCATTGGTTATTTTTGTGGTGGATTAAACCAATTAAAAATATTATTTTTTGAAAAATAATATTTTATATACACTATATATTATTTTAAATGAAAATACTGTATAATTTCAATTGAACATACACTAATGGAAAAAATATCCTCTTCAAATAAGTACAATTTAGTGTATTTCTTCAATAATTTTGTGTAATAATTTTCATTCTTAAATTTAGATCAAGGATCCATATAATTATAAATTTTTAATTAAAATTATTTTAACTATAGACAAAAGAACAGTAAATGTAAAATAATATAAATAAAATGCATTGTACCATGATATAGTGAAATAAAAATTAATAATGATAAATTATTTTAGTTATTTTTAAATCAAAAATCACAATGCTACTATATATTTGAGGGTTCTTCTAATGATAATATCACTTCATAATAATTGAAACCATAATATGAAAAACATGTGAAACAAATATTTACTTTGGGTAATATATATTTTTTGAAAACTATTGAATCTTGTTGTGGATCCCATTTCAATGACTCATTCCTATAATTATATGATGCACTATGTTTTCTATCAAACATTAATGGTTCACTCAAACTGATCTAACATCATGGAGGGAATGATTTATATCTGAATGAAATAAAGATATTCCCAAGAAATAATCCACTTCAATCACAATTTGCCAAACCATGCAGAAGCTAAAAACAGAGTGTTGGAAATTACCCCCATGATGGATTTTCCTCTATAGTACATGCTCAAAATGTTGGGTCTTTGGTCATTTAACCCATTCTATGTATAGGAAAAAACCCACCAAGACAATTAAATATAATCCACACATGTTAATTAAAATGTACCCCAATTTTAAATACTAATTACAATAAGTCTTGATATTCTTTTAGGATGATGGGTAAATATCCTATTAAAAGATTCCTCCCAACCTTTCCCTTGTTGTTGATGTCATACCCTTTGTCTTCTATGTGTGAGTCATCCATATGTGGGATGTACCCTTATGTAAACTCATCATAAGGATATTTATTTGATGAAAGAGGGTTATAGCCTTCTATAAAACTCTAGTGAATGCCTCCATCCACTCTATAGTCCACTATAGGTTATTCCATACATAGAATATAAGTTTTAACATATGTTTAAACTCATTTAATTCAATAAGTATTTGATTATTTTTGTTTTATGTTGATGGATATCCTCTTTTTCAGGCAATATAGAGTCTGGCATGGGCTATTACCCCAATAATTACTTCCTCTTTAAAGGATGTTATCATAATTATATATTTATTCACAGAAGAACCATTTTAATTATTAATATTATAGTATGATTATGATTTAATATTCTAAAAGAAAGGGATGATAGGGTAACGAAACTATCTATCAAAGATTAGTTCCCAATTCACAAGAAATAAGACACAAAGTCATATATCCATTATATGAGTCATAAATTGACATAAGTGTACCCTATATCTATATGATATCAGTTATCAAGCTAGTAAGTGTACAATTAAGACTCCATACGTAGGAATTATCTGGAAAAATCACCATATAAACAGTTTCCATGGATAAAAAAATGAAACCAAGATACCTCAAACAGTACATTCATAGGCTCTAAAAATAACCTCATATGTTTCTAATATAATCTATGATTCTAATATAGGTTTTTCTTTGAAATCACATTGATAGAACCCAACCTAGTTAGCACCACGCCCAAGTCAGTGACATGGCCAGGTGTGCAACCCAAAGCTCTCCTAAAACATTTAAACATTAAAATGTCAAAATATAATTCAAAATAAATGAATACATCCAATAAAATCTATTAAAATACGACAATATAAAAAATAATACACTTCGGGCCGACATGGAAGTCATCTTCCACATATGACCATCAACCCACTTCTGATATATATGCGGGTATGTGTTCCCATAAAAACCAAATATTGTGAATGAAATGAATGATTAACCAAAAAAAAAGAGGAAAAAACATATGTATATTCATTAAAATGAATATGTTGGGGGTGAGTATAAACTTAACAAATAGGATTTCTCAAAAGTGTACAAAAATTATTTAATATAAAGTTATTCCAAATGTTTGTGTGAAATATATTTATGAAAATCCAAATATTAAATTTTTAGAAAACAAACTGATAATAAGGGAGAAAAAATATACACGTGAAAGAATATATTGATAAATGGTTGTAATAAATCGTATGTTTCAAATATGATAAATTATCATCTCAAAATATATTTTCATCATATTTAAAAAATGTATAATACATATTAAACAAAAGACATAATAAAATACCCTATTTTATGGAATTAATATATAACATTTCAAAATAAGAATAAATATAATCCAAAAAAATAAAAAACATTATAATGAGAAATTCAAAAAAATATTAATGTCAGTAGAATTTGACATTATATATGGTCATGGCCTCCTCGAAATATAACATCTGTGAATGATAGTATTAAAAATTATAAATATGATAGGAATTTTTTAAATGAAAATTTTGTATCATTGATTAAAAATGTAATTTATAGTATAAAATGGAAATAAAGGGATATTAAAGGATATACAATAATTATCTTGTCAATGAAATGGTAACATCCCATCAAAATATGATTTTATCATTGGAATATTCATTGAACTCTTTAGATTACAAAAATTAACTTTCAAAATGCCTAAATTAGGTAAATATAAATTTAAAATTATATAAAATAATTTACTAAATTACATAACATGACGCATAAGTATTTATAAAATTATATAAGGAGTGTTTTATTTTTTTAATAAAATAAATTTTTTCATTTTATAATAAAAATATTAGTATTAAACTAATTAATTGTTTTTGATGATATTAATATAATATTTTGAATCAATATTAAAAAAATATCTTAAGGTAAAAATTTTATTTTTATTCAAAAAATTTGTTTTTATATAGTGAACTAAATGTTTTAATGTATATTTTATGTTTTATGACACTATAATGATATAAATATAACTCAAAATTTTATAAAAACTATTTCCCAACTAATTTTTTTAATTTGGGAAATAATTCATTTAAAAATAGTATAGTTAATTTTCAAACAATTAAATAAATTATTTAAACAGAATTAATGTTTTATTGTAAATAAAACAATATTTGATTATATAGTTTGTATAAAATAATTGTAAGAGGTAAATAGTTTTTGGGACTATATATATATAAAATAGACATATCTTTGTTCAAAAAATCTAATATATTATGGAAGAATAACCACTATTGATATCCTTGATCCCAAACAATAATGTAATCAATATTTTATTCAATGATACCCTTCCTCCTTACCTATATAAACACCCTTAATCAACCCCTTTATCCCCATATCCAAAAATATTTACACTAATAAATCACTACCAAAATCCAAATATAAACTCTCTTAGCAATGTCATTAAGCCCCTTATGGGTCAAAATTCCCTCCTCTAAAAGCATTAGACTCAATCCTAAAGAAGAAACCCATAGAATGAGGTAATATTTTCAACACCCATGTTTTTCATTTTAATTATCTTCAATCCACATATATAATATAATTACAATTAAATGTATCATTAAAATATATATTTGATTATATTATATTTTTTTCATGAAAAAATATATTTTTATCATTTATTCTTTTTTAAACTATCATAAAATACATCATTCACCTATAGTAGTTTTTTACTACATGAAGTGAATGATGATGTTTAATTTTCTTTTATGTCCATCCTGGATGCTTTCATAATTAGTTTTTAGAATTTTTATAAAAATAATTATATTAATTGAATATTTTTATTATTCTAGAATGATTAAATATGAATTATATAAATAATATTAATGATAATTCACCACATATAATTTATGCATTTAAAATAATCACAACAAGGAATATTCTCTAAACTTTTACTATATTTAAATCTATTGAACACCTAAAATTTTGTATTTAACTAAATACTATAAAATTATAGTTTTAAATCATGTGAAAATATTAACTAGAGGCCTTTGACCATTACTATTGCATCAAATATATTTTGGGATATATGTACCGAACATCCTAAAAACAATCAAGGAAAACAAAATTAATTTGATTAAAGAATAAATCATGATAATAAATGGATTATAACGGATGAAGTAAATGTGAATATTGTTACATAAAAATTAATTAATAATTACAACTTTATAATTTCAGAGCTCACATGAGCAGCCAATGAAATACTGGACACATTGTAAGGGTTCTCTTCCACACGTTTTATTCTTGTGGGAATATTATTTTTGAATATCTTACAATCACTCTCCCAATTTCTCAATGTCTATAATTATTATTTTAAATTAATTATTATTCTCTATTATTCCTTTTTTGTAGGGTTTTTTAGGTTTTTATCATTTCCATTCTAATGTTTTATTTAAATTAAACTAGAAAAATGGGATCGTTTTCTTTGTAAATATATTTTATGTTCTATTCATAAAAATACTGTTATATTTATATATTTTTTATAAAAAAAATCTTGTTTTTAATTAAATTTGGCCGATTCATTTATCAGTTTGGTAGAAACATATACTGTTATACCTTTATATGATTGTTTTGTCACACTCTTAATGTTTTGATGAATGAGTTCAATTATATAACATCATCTTCAGATTTTACATTGATATTTCTTCACATTGAGATATATTTTGATAATCAATGATTATTTATTTTAAAATGAATTTCCAATATGACTTGATACCATTATTTTTAGGATCCAATATGATACATAGAAGGTAAATTATTAATGGATTTAGTATGTTATGCATTTCTTTCACATGGGGTTATTTCATGTCAATACATCATTTATGTTTCTTTTCTAGTTAGAATATATATATAATCTTGAAATAATATGATAACTTATGTAACTAGAATTATACTTCCCCATAATATAATTAGTAATATTTTATATCTAATGATATAATTATGTATGGGAATTATATAGTCAGATTTATTTAAATTAATGTGTAGGAACGATATAATTAGGATTTTATGTAGCTTTATACATGAGAATGATGTGGTTATTTAATTTTATAATATATTTGTAGTGATAATTGAGTTATATTTTTGAGGAAATGTTTATGATTATTCTGTATTTTCCGGGTTCTCATGACTACCACACTTATATATTTTTTATCTGTTATATGTTGTATCTATGTGATTGTTTTTATCCTTTTTCTTTATGATTCTATGCATCCTTTTATAACTCTTATGATATCTCACCCCATGTTTATCTTATTTTATCCCCATTTTAACATTTTATCCCACTCCTTATTTTATATATATCCCCTATTTACCCAATGTAGTGATAATAGTATGTTGGACTCTAGGATCATATTAGGAGGATAAGAATAAGTGATTATATATATTATTTTAAAAACGATTTTTTTTATTTCTAACCTCACAAAGGTATAGGACATATAAAATTATTGGTGTGAATTATTTAGATTTTATAGGATAATTTTTGTAATACTATGAGAATGGTACGAGACTCTTTATAGTTTGGAATTAAACAATAGTTTGCTTATTTCACTTCATCATATTGGAGAACCTAATAGTAAGTACACAATAAAATAATATTTATTGATACTAATGAGGAATTATTTTATAATTTATATTTTTGAATTGTGTATTATATGATTTCTATTTTTTCAATATGTACGGATTCTCTAACACCCCAAGCTTCTACGATATATTTCTCTTTCAATAATGAAATAGCTTGCATTGTACGTAACTTCGAGATTCCAACACACCGTAACCAATCAAACTAGATGTTATGAATAGTAATTCACACTTTATAAAATTTTATAAAGTTTATATTTCAAAATGGAATTCATTTTCAGATTGAAAATATCACAATTATCTTAATGTAAATTTTTTGTATTTTTCTGAAAACATTCATTTTTTTATAAATAGTGAAAAAACACTACGTTATTGCTTAAAACCAAATTTTTATTTAAATAATTTGATATTTTATTTTTATTTATTTTGGGTAAAAATATATACATAATACCTATATATTTTCATCATAATTAAATTGTGTAATTTTATAATATGTTTAGATGTATATAATTTTGTTGAACTTTTTACCGTCTTATACCCACCTCATAAGAGAATTTGCAAATTTGTATAAAACATATTTTTACCACCTTTGTGAGTTGAATTTAAAAAATCCTATAGACAAGGATAATATTAATAAGAAAAATGTTGTTCAATAAGATGAAAATAATATTTGGCGAATAGTAACTTTTGACTTTTATTTAGCACGGTTAAAAGTAAATAGGGTAATTAGGGGTAAAATGATATCATAATTACCCTAACACGTGTTCCAATTCTATTGGATAACTATAATTCGACCAAAAAAACCTTAGGAATAAAATATCATCCTCTTTGGCCCACTTTTTTTATATTAGGACATTTATTATTATTTTATATAAATAATAGTTAAAAAGGTTAAATTCAATGTTTAATAACTAAACCATTTTTAATATATTGTTACACACAATATAAATTCGGCTATAAATATTAATTATAAAGCTAACTCAATTTCCTACATAATGGTTTTTTATTTATAATTTTTAGACATTATATAATGTAATTTATTTATGACACAATAATGATGCAGTAATTACGTTATCAATGAAATATTAAAATGATTGATATTATAAATATCCAAATAAATGTAAATTGATACTTATGATGAATTAAACTAATTTTATAGGTTACTAAGACATTTTAGGGTTGGTTAAATAAATTTTATTCTAAGTGATAAAGTTATTATGGCCACTAAAAAATCAAATACTAAATAGTGTCAAAATTGACATAATTTAGTTTTTAAAATAAATATTATATTATTAATTGCTATAATATTCTTAAAAATATAAGGTTCATCCAAAGGACTTAGATAAGGTTATATATATTAATACTTAACCCCATATGGTAATTTTGGCTTGTTATAGTATGTTTATTAACTATATAATATAAAAATTAAATGATACATGGTAATGTCAAACTATTCAACTAAGAGTTAAATCTAAAAGAGATGGTTAATATGATAACCGAAAAATGTTTGAAACCAATTGGATGATAGGTTTTCGACCCATACCCACCGTATACTTTAAATAAAACATTTCTTATCCATTAGAAAGCAAAAATTATTTTATTATAAAATAACATTTCATGCTTTTCCTCAAGTGACCCTCACCTCTTTAATAAAAGGGTACTTCCCCTTATGTTAATTTCTCACATCAAAAGCCTTTTTACTTGGCCAAACCCTAAAACAATATCCTACCAACATTCCTCCCTTAATATTTGAGGCCTTACTTTGGTAATAAATCCAACCTATGGAGCCCTTTTGGTCAAATCAAAAGGAAGAATCCGAAGAAGAGGTAAATATTTCATCACCACTTTCAGGTTATTTTCTTCTAACACTTCCTATTTCTCTGTAGTTTCCATAATGAAACAATAAATCCAGTATCGTCTATATACTGTGATGTTATTATATAAATGGTACAGAAATATTCATTATTATATCCATTCTATAAATTATAATTTCATCATACATGCATACGTACAGATTACCATCTCCACGGCGTGGTGTAGTTTGTTATTCAAACACTTCAATATTTGGATGGGTATAATAATGAGTATAACAGATTTAAATAACAAATATAACATGTTATTTATTATTTATATATTATATACCATCCAATTACATATGATTTCTCCATCAATATAATGATACTTTCGCTCATACGTACGTACAGATTACCTTCTCCACGAACGCGATGAGATTCATTCCCTATCATAATCATTCAAGAATAATATTCATATTATGAATAAAAATAATGTTTTTTAACATAATATAATTATGTATATGAATCAAATACATCCTATCCATACAAATCATGGCTTACATAACCAATAATATAAAGGAAAATGAATAAATTAACACCTGAAACGATGATAATACTACAATATTATTAACAAAGAAATATTATAAGATCATATATGATATCATATTTATGTATATATTTCTTGTATAATTTTTTAAAAAAATTAACTATTATATTGGAGGTTAACATACTATCGACAATGGAAATGTACAAGTTAAGGGTTAATTTAACAATCTCTTCATTATTCGAGGTTGTTTTTTACTTAAGTATCTATGAGGACCTCTTTATCATCCGCATCCGTGTTTTATAAAAAATATAATTAAAAACATTAAAAATATTTACTAGAATATGGGTTAACGTCATTTATACCTTTATTTGACCATATATGTTTTGAAATTAATCTTTCCATTATTTTCCAAACAAGGTACTTTAGGACCTTTTCGACAAAATTAAGTTAAGAATGTCTTTTTTAACTTATACATAGGGTGTGGCTATAATCCGCCATTATAACATCGTTGAATCATCCCATACAAGATTATATGAAAATTTCAAAGGAAATGTTTTCGTTTATAATAATATAACATTTAAATGATTTCAAAATAGAAAGAGATATTTCTCTAAAAAAGTTATGATTTCATCTATGTCAACATCCTTTGATGGATTTTAAGTTTGTTTGAAGATTATTTATTATGATACAAAAATTACATATTGTATTAAATGCTTTGTGATATTTTTTACTATGGATGGGTAATTTTTACACCATTCATGGTTTATGGATAATGTATTGACATTTCGTCTGCTAGATTTAATACGAATGTTTATGTTATGTTTAAAACATTTCATATGACGATTGAATTGGGCTTACAAACTGATGGGTGGAGCCCTCTATAGCTCCTCAATGCATCTGTATGTCTCATTATACAGACTAGTTTCTTGGAACAAGTATTTGAAAAAAATCTTATTTGTAGTCTTGGCACAATTCCATGACTATGCGGGTATAAAGTCTGGCATTATGCATTCCATCATTATGAAAGTGGAAATTGATATTGCTTGTGATTATTAGACTATTATAATATCCATTAGAATAAGTAAATGGTATTATTTTATTTTATCTATTCTATATTATGATTAAATTTATGTTTAAAAGTATTTTTTTAGTCTAATTCATTGCCTTAAATGTTTATGCTTATTTATGAATGTTTTTGAGCATCTAAGCTCACCCCTTTCTATGTTATATTTCTTCCATGATCTGAATAAGTATTTTATGGTTGACCTATAGGGATAGGCTAAGGATTTAAGTGTGTTAAAAAGGGGGAAATGTTGTTGACGTTTTTATATAATGATGTAATGTAAAACTTACAAATATATCTAGTAATTCCAAGGCTACTAAACTGATCAGTCATTTGGGACATGATTCTTTATATCATGCCAATGATATGTAATAATGCAGAAACTCTGGGTACCTAGGGTTGGTGCATTACAGTTGGTAAAAGAAGAAGTTTATTATAGACCTTAGAAACTAGATTTAGAAAAACTATGATTAGAGAAAATTACCCTAAGATAGATTTTGACGATTAGTATAGAAGAACATCCATGAATTTTGGAACTGAAGAGATTTCTTGAGTTTTCTAAGCAATACATCCCTGTCTAGATACAAGAAGGTAGAGGCGGATCTTGCATTGATGTACCTAGTGGTAAAACCTGAAAACACTACTTTGAGCTAGACTTGATTGGGAACCGGTACACGACAATGGTCTTTGCTGAACTCTTGGTTACGACACTCCTGGGGGATATTCTTAGGATGATTCTAATATTCATTACAAACCATCATGAAGGGTTTATTATTATATAATTCCTCAAAGAAAACATTTTTGTGATCATGGATTATAACCATAAACTGTTTAATTTATGTTACGTGTTTTATAAGTTTAGAATTGTGTATTGTGATTTATAAACTAATATAGTGTATGCCATTGTTTATAAATGGAACCTAGTGGAAGGAATGGAAACTGTGTCAACGCATGTAATACATGTAGGTATTTACCTCCTACTCAAGAGAATTATAGTGGATTTGGTGATGCAACTGGTGCTGATCAGCTTATTAACATACTGGGACAACTCACTCAGGTTATTAATAATAAACATACCCATATGGAGAAACCTGATCCACAATGGAGAGGGTCAATGTTAGATCGATTCATGAGGAAACAACCACCAAAATTCAATGGCAGTAAAAATCCCCCAGTATCTGAGAAATGGATGAATTCCATAGAGAAACTATTTCACGCTTTGGGGGGGGGGGGTAGAAAAAGGGAAAAAGTTGTCATAGATGTTTATCGCCTCACGGGAGATGCAGATCAAATGTGGTCATTGATTCAAAACAAAAAATAATATGATGAGGTATCAAATATGGAATGTAGGGAGTTTAATGATATTTTAATAGAAAAATACTTTCCTCATGAACATCGCGCAGATATGGAAAGGAAATTTCTGAGTCTGAGGAAAAAATTGGATGAGAATGTCGCAAAATTTGAGGATAACTTTACAAGGCTAGAAAGGCATGCTACAGATTATAAAATTAACCCAAGGAGTAATACTGAACATTTATTTGATAGGTTAAAAACATTTCTCTGGAGATAATTAGTCTTACAATCCTTCTTATCATACGAAGATATTATCTCATGTGCTATCAAGACAGAAAAAGAATTTTCAAAGTCTTATGACTTTAAATCAAAGTAGGAGAAGAATAGATCTTCTGAACAATCTGGAAATTTGAATAATGGGAAGAAGGGAAAATTTGAATATCCATCATGTGGTAAATGTGGGAAGAAAAAACCCAGTAATTTTCTGAAGGGAATATGAGTTTGTTACAAGTGTGGTGAAAAAGGTCACCAAGATCGTGAATGCAAGGGGAAGAATGAGGCTGTTGAATTCTACAATTGTAGAGAAAAGGGGCATTATGAAAATTAATGTCCAAAGAACCAAGAGAACGTACCTTGGAAAATGGATAGGGAGAAAGACCAAGCCTATGTGATCACTAGTGATGAGGTTGAAGCTCTAAAAGATGTGGTGGAAGGTAATTTAATGGTTTCTTCATGTTCATCCAATGCTTTATTTTTTTCTGGATCATCTCATTGTTTCATATCTTCCTAGTTTGCTAAAAAAGTTAGATATTTTAAATTTTACTTAACAAGGGGGTTGTCAGTCAAAACACCTAAGGGAAGTATCATTGCAACAATGTTTTGTGAATCTGTTCCCATTAAGGAATATAAATGTTATTTATCTACTGATCTCATCGTCATACTGATGATTTAATTTGATATAACCCTCATAATTAATTTGCTTTTGGACCATGATGAAAAAAAAATTTACAAGAAGGAGGTTACAATTTTTGACGATGATAAAAAGCACCTTATCTTTAGAGCAGAATCTTCACCCCTGGATTATTATCCATATCCTCCCCCAGTAGCTCAACTAAATTAAATTATTGTGGAATAAGTGAATGAAATAACTATGGGTGAGAAAAATAATGTTCGAATAGAGGACGAACCTATTATGCAAGAATATATTGACTTGTTTCCAGAGGATTCACTTAGAGATCCTATAGAATGAGAAATTTAGTTTTCCATTGACATAATTATTGGTTCAAGGCCCATATTAATGAACCCTTACAGAATGGACACTATGGAATTAGTAGAACTAAAGAAACAACTAGAGGAATTGAGTAATTAGAGATTTATTTTCCCATGTGTTTCTCCATGGGGAGCCCCTGTCCTCTTTGTTAAGAAGAAAGGGAGATCTATGAGGTTGTGCATTGACTACAGAGACATCAATGCTATAACAATAAAGAACAAGTATCTTCTATCTCGCATTGTCGATTTATTCGACCAACTTCATAGAGCTCGATATTTTTCAAAGATTGAACTTTGATCTGGATATCATCAGTTGTGTGTGAAGAAAAAAGACATTCTGAAAACTGCATTTTGAACCACGTACAAGAATTATGAGTTTATAGTAATGCCTTTTGGGTTGACTAGTGCACCCTCTGTTTTCATGGATCTAATGAAAAGAGTTTTCATGGAATATCTTGATGAATTTTAGGTGGTACTTATTAATGATATCTTCGTATACTCAAAAATATATGAATATCATGAAAATCAGTTGGTCATTTCACTAAAGACTCTTAGAAGAAATGAATTATAAGGGATGTTTAGCGAGTGTAAATTCTAGATTCAGGTGATTTCATTTCTCAGCCATATTGTCTCTATTGATGGAATCTATATTGATCCTTCTAAGAGAAAGGATATCCAAGAATGGCCAGCACCATGTGTATAACAGAGTTATGCAGTTTTATTGGTTTAGTAGGATATTATCAGTGTTATGTTCAAACTTTTGCCTGATTGGATAACTCATTATCAAAGCTCTCACGTAAAGGGGTTAAATATGTTTGTACAAAAGAGTGTGAAGAATGTTTTGAAGAAATAACGATAATATTAGTTAATATTCTTATCATGGTGCTCCCATCTGGGAACGATGGGTTTGTTATTTATAGTGATGCTTCAATGAAAGGAATTGGTTGTGTCCTTATACAGAATGATATAGTAATCACCTATGCATCACAATAGCTATATATTCATGAGAAAAAAAATCCCACCCATGATCTTGAGTTAGTATCTGTGATCATTTCTTTGAAGATATATTGACAATATCTCAATGGTGAGAAATGTGAGATTTATACTGATCACAAGTGTTTGAAATATATTTCTCACAAAAAGAAATCAACAAGTGGAAAAGGAGATGTCTTTAACTAATCAAGGACTATGATTTCACTATACACTACCACCAGGGGAAGTAAAAAAAGGTGGCGGATGATTTGAGTAGAAAAGATCATGGAGTTCTGAACAATATGATATTTGAAAAGGATACAATTTTCATGGATATAGTAAAGATGAATATAAGAATAACCATGGAAGGTGAAATAAAAATTCTTTTCCAAATGGTTTCCAAACCATCTTAACTGGAAAGGAAAAAAAGTTCTCAGACAGATGATGAGGAATTTCAAAAAAAATTAAATCTTTGAATTATGGGAGATTGATCAACTTCGTATATAATGATGGAATTTTTAAATTTGGGAAGAGAATTTTTGTTCGTGATATACCTGATCTAAAAGGGGAATTTTTGGATGATGCTCATAGATCTAATTTCTCTATACACCATGGTATCACTAATATGTATAGAGAATTGAAAGAACATTTTTGTTGTGACAAATGAAGAGAGAGATTTCTGATTTTGTGTCCAGATGTAAGGTTTGTCAACAAATGAAAGATGGAAGGCAAGAACCTTGAGGATTCATGAAACATTTTCCCATACCTGAGTGGAAATTGAATAATATTATGATATACTTTGTCATGGGGCTACCAAAGACTCATAGAAGGAATGATGCAATATGTTTCATTGTTGATCGTCATACAAAGTCATCACATTTTCTTGCTATAAGAGAATATTTACCACTTGAATGTATGTAAAGACAATATATTAATGAATTTTATGACTTCATGGGGTACCCCTATTAATTGTTTCTGATCGTGATCCCCATTTTACATCACGATTTTGGAAAAATATTCAGAAGACCCTGGATACTGACCTTCTTTTTAGAACTACCTACCACCCTCAAACTGATGGACAATCAAAACAGACTATTCAGACCATAGAATACATGTTAAGATCTTTCTCACTTGACTTTAATGGTATGTGGGATCAATATTTACCTCAGGTAGAATTTTCCTATAACAATAGTATCCATTCAAGTATTTATATGGAACCATTTGAAGCATTATATAGAAAGAGATGTCACACACCAACTTGCTGGGATGATGTTGGTGAATGAAAACTCTTAGGCCCAGAACTTGTTGAGGAATCAATAGAAAAGGTACATGTTATCCAAACCCACATCAAAGCAGCCAAAGAAGGAAAAAGATATATTCCAATAACCAAAGGAAGGATTAGGAATTTTAGGTATGAGATCATGTTTTCTTGAAGTTATCTCAATGGAAGGGTGATATACATTTTGGTACGAAGGGTAAATTGAGTCCCAGGTACATCAGACCTTTTAAAATTCTTGAAAAAAATGAGTTGTAGCTTATCATTTGGAAATGCCTCCAAGTCTCTCCAATGTTCATGATGTGTTCCACGTATCAATGTTGAGAAAACACATTCCTGACCCAACACATGTACTCACATATAAGGAATTTGAACTAGAACCTGATCTTTCTTATTGTGAAGAGCCTGTCAAAATTTTTGATACAAGAGAACAAGTGTTGAGAAACCAGATGTCTCATCTGGTAAAGGTTATATGGAGAAACCATAAGATTGAAGAGGAAACATGGGAACCAGAGGAACTTATGATGAAGAACCACCTGAATCATTTTTGCATGGTAGTATTATCGAAATTTAGAGGATGAAATTATTTGAAGGAGGTAATAATGTAACACCCCAAGCTTCCATGGTACATTTCCCTTTGAATAATTCAATAGCTTTCATTGTATGCAACTTCAAGATTCTAACACACAGCGACCAATCAAACTAGCCGTTATGAATAGTTATACCCACATTGAAATTTTAAAAATTTTATCTTTGAAAATGGACTTCATTTTTCAATTAGGAATATCAAAATTAGCTTAGGGTAAATTTTCTTGTATTTTTCTTAAAACTTTAAGTTTTTGATGAATAGTGAAAAAACATTGCATTATTGGTTATAACTGAATTTTTTATTTAAATAATTAGTTATTATCATTTAATTTATTGTAGGTAAAAATAGATACATAATAAATATATATGTTCAATGTAATTAATTGGAGTCATTTTATAATAATTTTAGATATATAAAACTTTATCAAACTTTTTACCGTCTTTTACCCAAATACGAGGAGCTTTTGAAAATTTTTATAAAACATAATTTTACCGCTTATATGAGTTGAATTTCAAAAATCTGAGAGACATGGTTAATATTAGTATGTAAAATGTGGTTCAATAAGAAGAATGTAATTTTTGGTGAATAATAACTTTTGACTTTTATTTAGCATGGTTTAAAGTAAATAGGGTAAATAATGGTAAAAATGATATCATAATTAATCTAAAACGTTTCTTAATTATATTTAATAAGTATAATTCCACTAAAAACCCCTTAGCAATAAAATATGATCCTCTTTGGTCTACTTGGATTAGATTAGGACATAAATTATTATTTTCTACAAAGACGAGTTAAAAAATTTAAATTCAAAGTTTAATAACTAAAAAATTATTAATATTGGGGTTCACACAATATAAATTTGACTATAAATATTTATTATGAAGCTAAAACGATTTCCTACATAATGGTATTTTATTTATAATTTTTAGACAGTATATAATTTAATTTATTTATGACACAATGATGATACAGTAATTACCTTATTAATGAAATATTAAAATAATGGATATTATAAATATCCAACTAAATGTAAATTGAGACTTATGATAAATTACACTAATTTTATAGATTAAGATGACATGTTATATTTTCTTAAATAAATTTTATTCTATGTGATAAAGTTTTTATGGTTTTAAAAAAATCAAATACTAAATAGTGTCAAAATTGACATAATTGAGTTTTTGAAAAAAAAAATATTATATTATTAATTGATATAATATTCCTAAAAATATACGAATCAACCAAAAGACTTAGATAGGGTTATATATATTAATAATAAATCACATTATGTTCTCTTGTACTGTTATAGTATGATTATTAACCATATAATATAAAATACAAAGAGACATGGTTAATGTCCAACAATTTAACTAGGAGTTAAATCTAAAAGATAAGGTTAATATGATAACCTAAACCTATCTAAAACCTATTGGTTGAGAGTTTTTAGACCCATATCCACCATATAAATTAATTAATTCTTCTTTGAACCATTATAAACTGAAAATGATTTTATTATAAAATAATATTTCAAGCTTTTCCTAAAGTGACCCTCACCTCTATTATAACAGGGAACTTACCCCTCTCTTAATTTCACACATCTAAAGACTTTTTTCTCGGCCAAACCCTACCCAAATATACTCCCAACAATCTTCCCTTCATCATAGATGCATTAATTTGGTCATAAAGGCATTAAGAAGATCCATTTTGATCAAATCAAAAGGATGATCCCGAAGAAGAGGTAAATATTTCATCTCCTCTTTCAAGTTCTTTTCTTCTTCCACTTCCTCTTTCATTATTGTTTCCATTCTAAAATAATAAATCAAGTATATTATATATAATATGAGGTTATTATAAATATGCTACAACCATATTCAATATTATATCCATCCTATAAATGAAAAATTCACCATATGTGCGTACATACGGATTACTGTCTCCACGTCGTGGTGTAGTTTGTTATTAAATCATTTCCTTATTCGTATTGCTATAATAATGATCATAACTGATGTAAATAATAAATATAACATGTTAATTATTCTTTAAATATTAAATACCATCCAATTAAATATTATTTCTCCATTAATATAATGATATTGTCGCTCGTGCGTATATAAGGATTACCGTCTCCATGGACGCGATGAGATTCAATCTCCATCACAATCATTCAAGAATAATTTTAATTTTATGATTAGAAATAATTATTGTGAACTTAATAAAATTCTGTATATGAATCAAATACATCCTATCCATAACAAACATGGCTTACAAAACTAAGCATATAATGGAAAATGAATCAGTTAACACCCGAAACGATGATTCTTCTAAAATATTTTTAACACAGAATTATTATAAGATCATATATGATATAATATCTACGTATATAGTTATTTTTTAATTTAATAACAATTTTTTAACTATTATACATGAGGTTAACATACCATCTAAAAAAGAAAAGTACAAGTTAAGGGTTAATTTCACAATCTCTTTATTATCCGAGGTTGTTTTTACGTAAGTATCAACTGGGACCTCTTTATCATTCACATCTATGTTTTCTAAAAAATGTAATTCAAAAAATTATTAATATTTACTATAATATGGGTTACATTTATTTATACCCTTTTTTGAACATATACGTTTTTAATTGAATCTTTCAGTCCTTTTCTAAACAAGGTACTTTATAACCTTCTCGAGAAAATTAAGGTAAGAATGTATTTTTTATCTTATACGGTGGGTGCAGCTATAATCCGCCATTGTAACATTGTTGAAGATTACCATACAATTTTATAAGAATATTTTCAAAATAAGTTTTTTATTTTATAATGAAATAACATTTAAATGATTTAAAAATAGAAAGAGATATTTCTCTAAAAAAAGTTGTTATTTCATCTTTTTCAACATCCTTTGGTGGATTTTAAGCTTGTTTGAAGTTTATTTATTATTATAAAAAAATTACATCTTATATTGATGGATTTGTGGTATTTTTGAATTTGGATGTGTTATTTTTACACCATTCATGGTTTATGGATAAAGTATTGGAATTTCAAATGCTTTTTTTAATATGAATGATTATGTTATGTTTAAACCTTTTCATATGAAGAATTAATTGGACTTAGTAAATGAAGGGTGGAGTCCAATATAGCTCCTCTATAAATCAGTAGGTCTTATAAGACAAACTTGTGTCTCGACACAATGCCTTGACAAAATCTTATTTTTAGTCTTCCTAGAAGCCCTTGACTATGTGGTTAAGAAGTCTGGCATTTTTCATTCCATCATTATGAATATGGATATTGATATTGCATGTGATTATTCACCTATTAGAATATCAATGCGAATAAGTAAATGGAATTATCTAATTTTATCTTTTCCATATTATGATAAAGTTTAAGTTTAAAAGGATTTTTTTTAGTCTAATACATTTCCTTAAATGTTTATGCTAATTTATGAAAGTTTCTGCTATATTGTTATACTTACGGGGCATCTGATCTCACCCCTTTCAATGTTTTATTTTTTCCAAAATGTGAAAAAAAGTTTTTTATGGTTGATCTGTAGGGATAGGGTAATGATATATGTGTGTTCAAAAGGGGACAATTTTTTTTTTGATATTTTTATTTCTTGATGTAATGTAAAACTTTTGAATGTATCTAGTATTTCTTAGGCTACTAAATTGATAGACCATTCATGACATGATTTTTTATTTCGTGAAAATGTTATATAATAATACTCTGACTTTGGGTAACTGGTGTCCTGGAATTACATATTATTTCATATTTTTACGATGTCAATATATTTTGTGAGGCTAGGAATAAAAGATAAGTTGATGATATCATAAATAGAAAATAAAAATAAAAGCTTCTTCTTGAAGAACATGTGGAGTCAGATTATCGTAGCTATCATTCTTGATTATTGATGAGATGTTCTTTAAGGAAATAATAGTTTTTAAGAAGGAAAACTCTAAAAAATGATATCGATTTTTTTTGAATAAATTTGAAAATTTAGAGATATTTGAGTACTATTTGTATTATATAATTACCTAGAATGGATGTTAGATGATTCATCCATCGATGAAAACCCGTTAGATGATGTTATGGATAATATGATAATACCTTGAGATGATTATGAGGTGATTTGAAGAAATTTATAAGTCCTAGATATGAATTAAACATATTATAAATGAATATGAGTGAGCTGTGGAATTTATATATTTGGAATAAAATGGTTAATTCCGTACAATATAAAATTAAATCTTCACATTGGATGTGTAACAAAAAACTATGTAAGAGTAATATTATGAATCATTTAAGAGTCACTTGAATATAGATTTGATTAATTGGAAGAACCAGAATTTTTTAGGGTAAAAAGGGACTTCAAGAGAGTCCCACATAGACATTGGAAGAGTAATAAAGGGGTTCGTGTGAGTAATAATTGACTTTATAAGTGTCATCTCTAACTGTGGAAGAGTATAACCCATATAGTAACAGTAGTGAAAGACTTTAAAATAGTTATATATAAATATATTAGAATTAATCAACAATGCGTGGGGATCCATTTTTAGTGATCTATGCAAGGGTGAACCCAAAAAAGGGATCCATTACAGAATCATTTACATAAAGAGACCAATCACTAAGCCATTGATGTAAGAGTATCCATGTTAAAATGTATTATGTGGTGAGAATTGAGTCAGAGGATTATATATATTTATATTGAAATTGATGTTTTTATAAATATATAATATGAATAAATAAAATTGGATTATGATTTTGATAAATTATTTAATGGATAAAATAACAAAAAGAAGATTGATATTCTTTCTACTATATAATCCATGTCGTATGATACATTTATATATCATCAAAGACTGAATTAATGGATATATGGATAGAGATATCAAAGTATTAAGTGAAAAAAAATTTAATGGTAATGAAAATTGTGATGACTTAAATATCTACTGAATAAACATGAACTCTTTGTCTAGAAAATAAATAGAGAGACCTTGAATCGATCTGAGTAAGGTTTAAATGACTTTAAATGAAAACATATATCACTTCTAAATATCATGAAATTTCCATAATTCATTATGGAAATAAATTAATGATTAGATAGATATTAAAAACTGGTGACAAGAATAGGAAGGTTTGATATGTTGGGGTAACTGAATACTGAATGATAATACGAACACTTGGCTTGTAATGAAATTGAAGACAATGTATTCAGGAGTACGCCTTTGTGTTTAAGAAAAATATATTGATGAAATCCTTGAAATCCTTGGCATCAATGAAAGATAAGTGACAACACAAGTGTATTAGATTGATAATAATACAAGTATAAAAGGAACTATACATCATAAGATTATTATTTTAGATTTGTTTATAGAGGGTGTGGAAGACCTTGGAGATTACCAATTATATGAAATAATCACACAATCTGTGATAGATGATATTTTTTAGGAAGAAAAAAGAAAAAATTTGAGACTACATTTTTTGAGGTAGTATATTAATATATAGTGAGACATTTTACCACATAGTGGTATACCATTAAAGCATGGTGGGAGGATATTTATTTTAACTACTTTAAAAAATTGTATATAAATACATGATTTGGGTGTCTGAACAATAATAAAAAATAGTAGTCATTCAAATATGGAAATTGTAATTCCTCATATCCTATTCCATTTACTTTCCACATCACCTGTGTAATACCATAAGTCATAATGTGATATTATCGATATCTTATCCAATCATTGAGGATATATTAAAATAAATAAAATTTTAAAATAAAATTGGATAATTGATTCACCTTTATACCACTTAGTGTTCTCACAAGTCTTTGGAACTATAAGCGAGATCATAAAAAATACATATTCCCTATAAAAAATCTCAATATAACTAGTGTGGAGGATGGATAACTTTAGATTTTTAATAATAAAGGAATACCTATATTTTATGGTAATAACATTCATGGATTGAAAGTTAGATTTCTTATATATCTTATTTTAAAAAATCTATAAGTTATTAATGTACTTACATTGAGTTTTACTATACTTAAAAGATTTCTCCAATGATATATAATGAAAAAATAATCATAGAAGTGGGTGGGAAATATAGAAATTACATCATTTTACCCTTACCTAACTAGATATAAACCAAGGTCACAAGGTTCAGAATCACTAAGGATATGTGAGATGAATTTATAAATGTGAATAAAGGTATTTTAAAAATCAATGAAGATATAGTTCAATTCTGGGGTGAAATTTTTGAATCTATTTGAATGGATCATTAGTAGATAGTAGGTGACGAATTTACTCAGGTTGATGAGATAGTAATTAATATTATTGCCTTCTATGATAATATATATGATTCAACTATTGTAAAGAAACTAATTAGGAATATACCAATAGGTTTGATACAAATATATCTACCATGGATGAAATTGGGAATCATTATTTGGATATCTTATATAATATCCTCCAAACTTATAATACGAGGAAATATCTTGTGTTTAATATTAAACTAATATAAGAAAAATAATCTAAGGACATTCAAAAACATAAAATGAAAGAATAATATGATAATGATTCAATTATAGTTGAAAGTGAAGATGAAGATGAATACTATAAGTTGATGTTTTCTGTTATTTAAATTATATTAAATAAGGCTAGATAGAGGTATAATGTAAAACACCCACCAAGGTGTTATAATTTAAATAAAACTATGAACTTTTTTATAAACTATATAGAGAAGAAGAATGGTTAATATGAGTTAGAATGATAATGTAATCAATCATATTGTAGTGACTATTCCTATAGAAGAAGATCTATAAAACCAGAAATAGTGACTCTAAATGGAAAAATTGATCCTTAGTAATAGTAAACAAAAAATATTTTGAATAAGAGATGATACGAAGACTCCTCCTCTTAGATTCAACTCTAATATAATGGTAGTTCAAAAAACCATAAAACAATCATGGACCAAGTTAGAAAACATGCATATACATTAAGATGTGGTGAGGAAGGATAGGAAACCTAAAATGAATACATGACGAGGATTGAACTTGCAACATGTATTGATAAAAAAAGAAAATAAATTAT
Source organism: Viscum album (assembly GCA_963277665.1). Classification (NCBI taxonomy): domain Eukaryota; kingdom Viridiplantae; phylum Streptophyta; class Magnoliopsida; order Santalales; family Viscaceae; genus Viscum; species Viscum album. Next base: position 1,586,695,335 of record OY728129.1, read on the forward strand.
CATATTGTGTGAGTAGTTCAAGAAGGAAGAAAAATGGATAATAAGAAAAATGATCTCATTAAAGAAATAAATGAATTAAATTAAAATTTAATAGACTATGAGAAAATAGAAAAGTAATTTAAATAAAAAATATCTAAAACAATAAGTGTAGAGTGGGATAAAATAAGGTGCCCTAAAGATAATGGAAATATTATTGTGATGAAAGACTGTTTGGAGAATTCTGAGGATATTCAAGATAATTTTCAAAAGCTATAGTGAACATATACCCAAAGAAATGGAAAATAATTCCCCTAATTATTTAAGTTACATTAAATATGTTTCATCTCAAAATATATATTTTGAATTCAAATATAAATATTTATGGTCTGATGAAAATAAAACACATATCTCTCTTGTGTTAATAAATTTAGGTGTTTTTTTGGAAGAGAAATCACTCCCAAGAAGAAGGCATAAAAATGTATGTAATACACAATGGAAACATACCAATTTTCATGGACATACACATAATAATTATGAAGGATTAATATTATAATTATATTGATCGTATTGTGGGGAATTTATTAACAAATCTTATTACTCTTGGTTTAACATTTTATTACCTTAGTATTGTCATACATCATTGGGGAGAAAATCAATAAAGAAGAAAAGTAATTATGTATGATGGCAGAGAAATATTAGAATTTATAATTGTGTAGTGAAAAATACAAAAGAATAATCCACATAGGATTCTATGGATAATAAAGAAAAAATAGTTAGTTCACAGGAAATGGATTAAATCCAAAAAAAATATTTTATAAGATGAAGCAAATGGAGAAATGTATTGGAGATATATGAAATAATTACATAATGGAAGATAATGTAAAATTATACTCCATATATAATAAGGGGTGCTATATAGTTGGGATAACGAGTTGAAGAATTCAAGTTCTTTTTTGTCTCATACTAAGAATGAAATCCCAACACTATGAGGCAATTAAATAATGAAAGGAATCTATATTTTCAATAAACACAATAACAAGTATCATGAGAAATGGTTCATGAAGTGATGTTCAAGTGTTTAAAATATAAATAATAGAATATCCCATTTGATAGGAAAATCCCCTATTTTTATATATTTCTAAATAACAATGAAACCACATTCTTATTTATTTATCCTTCTGTTTTTTTGAACTAACATTCAGGGATTTGAAAGTGATAAAATATGTGGGGAGTTTCAAGAGTTTGTTTTACCATGTATAGTTATTAAGAAGACTCCACTATGGAGTTATGATGGAAATCAACTATGATGAGAAGAAAAAATGATTGAATATTTAAGGGGTATAAACAATAAATAGTATCTATAAAACATTTATACTTTAAAAAACTAAAATTCTAGACAACTCTATGAAAACCAAATAATGAGTTATTTAAATCACACTTTCTACACTTTTTCTTATTATCTAATATATTTTTATAACGTGGGAGTGTTGGATGTTGTGTTTAGTAAAGAATAATGGCTGTAAAATTTCCTTGAATTTTTTTTATGTTTTTTTTACATGAGTTAATAATACATGTATTGTTGGTAGAAATTCTTTATAACCCCTAAATTGAAATACTGAAAAGTGGAATGTGGTAATGGAATTTCATATGGACCACCAAGATTTGTTAGTGAAGTAACACATGTTTTATACACTAGGTTAGCCTATATATATATTTATATCTTCCAATCTAAAATATTTTATACAAGATATGTGTGGTTCAATCCTCCTCCCTGCAAGTGAATAAAGAAGGAATCTTGGAAAAAGAATGAAGAGATATTTCTTTGTGTATACTAAACCTTTTTCTTAAGAGTAATTATTAATGATCTACCCTTTTATTTTTTTCACTTATTTTATATAAGGGGGTGAAAAAAAGAGACACATATTGAAATAAAAGGTGTTTACTGGTATTGAATTGGAATAAAAAGGGGGGATTTATGTTACTTCAGAATGGGTTGTATTCATTTTCAATAAATAAGGTTCCCTTAGTATTGTGAATATGTCAATATTTTTTTTGAGAGAATATAGAAATAACATTATATGCTACCATCATAAATTAATTAAATGTTTGAAAGAATATTCCAGAAAAAATTATTAATATATATTCAATAATCCACTATTCATGATGATTGATGAGCTGTTATTCACGGAAAATAAAAGAGTTGTCTTGAAACACTAGCTACAACAATACTGATGGGGATTAGAAAAAGATTACTATAGTGTTGATATTGATGATCTATTTTTTATATGTGAATATCTATCTTGGAAGGTATAATATACATTAATTTATGAAAGACATTAGATATTGTGTGAAAAAAATTAGGAATAACTTAGGGGGATTTTTAGGAGATTTTGAGCACTTGAGAACTCTCATAGATAATTAAATGTTATTGTATAATTAAATGGGTGAACATTTAAATTTATTAAATAATAAAATAAATAAATCACTCTTTTATTTTGAATAATAAATATTCACTTCATAATAGTAGGTACCAATAATGGGAGAGTCAACTAATGATATTTATATGATTTATTTGACTTCAGATTCGATAAATCTAATGTCCCAATCATTTAAAGATTAAAAATGGACTTAAGAAGATTATTTCATAAACAATTAAGGAGTAATAAATGGTTTCCAAAGAGTAATAGTTAGATTTAGAAGAGTCATATCGAACTACATAATAGTAAACCCCACATTGTAAGAGTAGTGTTGGACTTTAGAATAGTCTTTCATACCTGTGTAGGAGTCATCCAATCAGGTGTGTGGATCCATAGAAAGAGATCGATTTGTGGTTTAACATTTAGTAGTATCCACAATTCAATCATCAACATAACGAAATATATCACTAGATCATAAATATATATGGATCCACATCAGAGTGAACAAAATATGAAGATTGATATTAACAGATCATATATCCTTAGGATTATGTTTAGATTTATATAATTCTATGCGATGAAAAAAATAAAACCAATCAATTCTTTTGAAATAATACTGAATTAATAGAAAACTATATAAGGATTTTTATTTTTAGATGATATGTTTGTCACAACCAATACTACTACATGATAAAAGCATGAATTCCAGAATATTAAGATGTGGATTTAAAATAATGCTGAACAACTATTTCATTTTCGAAAAGAACATTTTGATTATTTGAATGTCACATGCAGAAAAAGAATTTTAAGTATTAATGTGATTAAATGTAGAAACATTATCTCGATTTAAATGATTTTGAAATGAGATTATAAGATATAATGACTTGTTATTAAGGATTATATAATTTTCCGAATTAATTATCGAAATACTATTCATGATTTGGTGGATATTAAAATCCAGTGAGAAGAAGAAGAAAGTGAGTTACATTAAAATAACTCAACACGAAATAAAAACGTGTTTACTTGTTGAGTATCAAAATGAATCCAATGAATTGATAAGTGAACATGTATATTGAAAAGCACATAGTTGAATACATCTAATCCATATTTTTTTTATCAAATTAGAAGTAGTGAGAAAAATAAGTCTGTAGTATAATAAGAAAACAAGACCAATGATCTCCATATATTAGAATATTGTTATTGGATAATAATTCATTAATTTCTTAGAGTACCTTATATAACATCTACTGTATGAGATAATCACACCACATGGGTGGTCGGATCACTATCAGGCAATAATAAGAACATGTGAGAGGATGGACTATATGTGGAAGTATTAAGAAATCCAGTGTGATGATAGATAACATGGGGATATTCCATATAAGAATGTTGTGAGGCTATTCTATGTAACTAATTATGTTAAAATCATAATTAACCATGATGGGGATATCTAACCAATCATTAAAAGGATTAGTCATTCAAGTTGAAACTTTGTAAATCCACATGTTTTTTTCCATTTACATTTTATATCATTCAGGTGATTCCTTGAGATATAATATGAGATGATCAAGATTTAAACCTCACATATATTATGGATTAAATGAAAAAAAATTACAAAAGTACCACCAATTCACACCTTCCCATACTCAGTGATCTAACTAGACATTAGAACTATACTGTTATTTATGGGTTATTAATTTTATTTTCATAATTTATATATTATATTATTATTAATTGAAATCTTCTTATAAATATATTTTCATTATTTTATTAAATTTATTGAGAATATGAGGAATCAAGTAAATCACTAATGTGATGGTAAATGTAATGTTTAACTAAATGAATCCCAAATAATATTGTTGAAAGAGTTAGAAAATAGATTTTTGATACTTTTTCAATTCAATCAATTTATAAATAATAACATGAACCATGTAAAATTTCTGAAACTATTAATGAACATTAAAATCATGATAAAAATTTTAGAAAAAAATAGACAACCTATTTTGGTAAATCACAAATATATTATTCATAGATCAGTAGATAAATTCCAATTAAAATTATATTCCATGAACTAATTTTATAAGATATAGAAATTGATATTTGATATGTATCATTTAGATAAATAATCTAATAAATGGTGGAAAATAATCCTGAATAACATTCCAAATGAATACATTGATTAATTGTGATTTTATGGATTATTTAATATATTTTTTAAAAAATAATTTTCTGAAACACTATATATTAAAATAGATATAGAATTTATTAGAGTCAATAATAGGGATAATAAGTCCGTTGGTCCATATGAGAAACAATTGACAAGGAATTCAACATACAACATTGTGTAATTAATTAGTAGAAATAGTAAGGTAAACCAGTTCCTCAGTATCCTATAAAACATCCTTAAAGAGATCTATCGATTTGATACTTTTATAGATATGAGAAAAACGTTTTTCGTTAACTTAAGGTGGAGATAAGGATAAGTAAATCTCAATGATCCCATCGGACAAGTGATAAAAATATAATAATGGAATTGAATAATAGAATATTATCTAATAAAACTCATTGAGTATAGAATATTCAACTACATACATGTCAAAAGTATATGAATAAGCATCCTAAAAACTACATCAAATTAATGATAAGTTTCATTATATTTGGAAAAGAATGTAATATAGATCAATTTTTTCTAATGGGTATGATGAAATAAAAAAACATAACTGTATAAATTATGTTTCCATTAAACCCTCACCCATAGTTAGATGTTTAAATTTTAACAAAAATTGACACCATGAAACTCAATTCACTGACCAAAGGTTCATTGAAGATATATGATGACCAAAAAAAATAAATCCATTGGAATAAGGAAGATCACATCCTATAAATATTTCTAAGTTAGATAATGAAAAATGTAGTGATTTTTATAAATATTTTTCATCTGATAATAATCAATTTCCCATTATATTTTGTTAATACGATTTGTTTTCATATCATTATTGTTATCTTGAATGATTAAAACCCTAGCTAAAGGCATGAAGGTCATGTCAGTAGTGAAAACCAAAAAGTGGTGTAACCATTTAATCTCAAATATATAAATCCTCTACAATTAATTTTTTTTGTAATAATCTCCTTCAAAATATTTGTATTCTCTACATGGATGAATGTTAGGTTATTCTGAGTAAGGAATATTTGTCCTCATATAGAGAAAATTTCAATAACCTGGGGAGGGAAAAAATTTCTATATTCCAAACCATAATATTATTATAAAAAAAGTGAAGGACAATTATGAATAACCAATGAAAATTATTTCTCATGTATGGATATTATTTTTTGACGAGGAATATATTTAGCTCAAATTATTGAGATAAATAAAAGGATAATGAATGAATCAATCTAATTGTTAAGGTGTATTTTGATATATCCCATGAAGAGTTATCGAGTATTACTCTTGATCGAGATGGTGAGTTCTCTATAAAACATTTTCTAATGTTATTTACATATCAATTTGTCCTACAAAAATGTGTCCGATTGAATGAGAATAACATAATATTCAACTATAAAAAACATCGATAGGGTTCTTATGTTCTCTAGGGCTTCCCATGGGGTGACATAGTCTTCATTGTCAATAATAATAACTGTTCAATATATATATTCATTTATTTTATTATTCATAAAAATATCATGATAATGAACAAGGATCCTCTCCCATATATTTATCAGTTGTTAAATAAACTATTTTGGTCCTAGTACATCTCAAATAATAATATGTTATTGAGATATTATCAAATAATGGTTAAAAGGAATGATATTCTCATAACTGCCTCTTATACAAGACATATACACTACGAGTTCATAATTTTTCCATTTTAACTCACTAATTATGTAATAATATTTATGAACATGATGAATATAATCTTTATAGATTACTTAGGAGTATTTTTCATAGTTTTTTTAGATGATATTCTAAAATATTACCATTATCTTCTGTGTTTAAAGGATTCATCTATTTCATGGTTATGATAAATTGAATCATTTTTAGTAATGATGTTGAACAATATTGTGCATTATCTAGTTCTTGTTGTTCTTATTCATTATCTATTGTGGATTTTTTTCATTAGGTTTCATTTGGGGTTGTATTCTATTTTGGGTTTAATTTTTATGGTGAATCCCTAAAGAAAGATCTTCACAACCCTTATTATATAAAGAAATCAATTTTGATATGGATTGATTTTTTTAGTATTTCCATTCATCTCTGATTCAAATTAAAATATCTGTTTTGTGTATCAAGTATTTTTTATAAGTATTTATATCCAATAAGATGAAATCTAGATTCAATGTTTATTGTTATTTTTAGTGTTTCTTATTTAAGCTCCTTGGTATCCATCATTTACCATAATTGTTTTGGGTTTTTAGATAGGACTCAATACGTGATGGTGGAATGGTTTTTCTAGTGTTATTTCCATTTGATTCTCCTAATGAGTTATTTATAAAACTTATTCCATGGTTTCTGAAGTCATTCAACCTAGGTAATTGATATTATACTCATTGGTGATGGTGGTGATAGTGATTCAACATAGAGTAGTTGGTTATCATACTGGATCCGTGAGGCTGGATTTAGGGTATGATATTGATAGAATTTAAATTTATTTATGGATTAATTATGATTTTAGTTGGTCTGAGGTGGGTATATGGATCCATTTCAACTACAGAGACAACATTCAACATGATATTTCCTCAAATATCATATGTTTTGTTCATCTTATTTAAAATTTGAGTGTTTAAGTGCTTCTACATGAGGTGTGGTGTGTATTATGAGCCACACATTTCATTAATATATATTTCATATTATTAGATTAATATTCATTACATAATATAATTATCCGCACCTAAATGTATTAGTTCCACTTCCTTTTGAAACTTTGAATCATTAACAACTAGTTCAAAATAGTTATACATTGTCTCCCACTTAGTTCCTCATAACTAGAAACATTTTTAGAAATATGAAACATAATAAAATTATTTATAACTGGGAAAATGAAATATATGAAATGGTGAGGTCATATGAGCAGTAAGGGAAAATTAGAGATATATCAATGATCACATAAGAATAAATTAAGAGTGCGAATATGATAAAAAAATATTACATTTTAAACCCATACCTGTAATGTCTTAGATAATAAACTTTAGTCATTACACAAATAATGGTTGTTCATAAGACATCAATCATAAAGGAATCAAAGAACATGAGCCATGGGAATATAATATTATTATATGATATATATTTGTGGGACTCAAATAGTAGTATTAAAGGATCAATTCCATGTTTATCATGGTAGGATGTGTTTTCTCCCCAAACCATCATAGTATTTGAGGTTCACTCCAAAGAATATCATAGTGGAAAAATTCCCTTACTATACTGAGTTCTCTTCCTATTCATGTCTTGTTTATATCATGAGATATAAGGTTCGCCCAATTAATTAGAGGGTGATATAGGTCCCACCAATCACAAAATGAAAATCATACATATGAGTTCCATAAGATTAAAATACATTCATCATATCAGACCCCATGAAAATAAATTGGTTTCATAATCATTTTAAATTTTCATCATTTCATACCGCATTGAAAAGGTATGGGTTACATAAAAATTATATTATATTATAACCTATGGAAATGATATAGTTTTCATAAATATTTTTTCATCATAAACAAAAAACATTTACAGTAATAATAATGATTGTATCATTGTATCAAATACCTACTAAATCTTAAGTAACGTCAAAGGATTTCATCTTATATGGAAAATGAATTTGAATGACCACTTGGAGCATTTATTGAGGAAAACAACCTTTTCACTTTAAAATCACATATATAAAATGAAAGAAAGTATGAAATATTGATGAACCAATTTCTTGGAAAATAACCTTGGAATCAGGTAAAAGAATATTTAAATCATTTAGTGGTCATGAATTTGTAAAATAAAACTCTTTAAATACATATTAAAACAATTTTTCCATTCACATTTCATTAAAAATTAAAAGGATCCCTTTTCAGAAAATGAAAAGAATATTATTTATTTAAAAAAATAAAAAATTAAAACATGGTTAAAAATTTCATTAAATTATCATTCGAGAATATAAAATTTATTCTTTAAATAATTTTTATAATGTGTGTACATAGATGAAAAAGTTTTTATGATTGAAGAGAGAAATAATGTCAATTTTCCTTAAAGTAATTATTTTAGTATGTTCGTTATATAATGAGAGAAAGAAAAATGAAGGCTAGTGTTCTATGGAAATAACCATTGCAGAAATAAATTCATGATTTTATAGAGAGATAGTTCATAATATTTCATTATCGGACTCATAATAATGATCAATCCCCATAAATGATTAGATTATAACATAAAATCTTTACCATATTTGCATGTTATGAATACTAATCCCAATGAAAGAATGAAAATTTTATGGATATGTATATATAATAATTATTTTATTAAGGTAAATAAAATACATTCATGTGTAGAACATGAATTTGAATGAAACATGGGGTGTATAAGGCATGTGTCCCCCAAAAAAAGCTGATAAAAAATCCCTTATGACATTTGTAATATTTTAATAATAATCCCCAGTGAAGAATAATAGAAAATGGAATTGTAAATACCATTAATAGAATGATATTATGGATATAACATGCCAAACGGGTAGTATATACACCACCCAAAATAAACTAGTGGTGAATATGGAATATTTCGCCGTGAAAAAAAAGTGCAACTAGATATCCCTTAAATTTAGTATTGAAATTAGTAATACACATTTATAAATAATATAGAAGAAATATAGGTTTATTATGAATCTATTACAAAACTATAATCATATAATTCATACCATATATAATTTACATATAACCTTTTTATAGGATTTTTTTACAATTCGTTATTAAAAAATAACCCTTCACATAATAACGATTTGTTTTCAAGTGTGTTTCAGTTTGGAAGTTTTTGACCTTTTAATTTCATTATGGATTCATAATATCATGAATTTTTTCTGTGATATAAGTATTACATATATTCATTATATATTTATTTATAGTGATTCATAAAATTTAAAGATCAAAAAAGAAATACACCATTTATCAAGACAGTACATCATACAAATAATAATGATGTTTCCATTTTCTTGAATGATGGATCAACTGGAATGTAAATAATAATTCACCATTATCAAGTCATTATTTTTTTTCCATGATATTAGAAATCATGAAATGTAATATTGTAATAAATATAATAAATATAATTTAAATCCGTAATTCTATCGACTCACGAGAGGTGGTGATGGGAAGAAAATTTTATTTTTTCGAGAGGCGGTAGTCCACCGTACACATGATCGACAGTTTCATTTCCCACTTAACGGTAGATGAGATAAATTTTGGTAATTACCTTAGTATAATTATAGAATAATATATCTTATGTTAAAATGTTATTATTACATAATTTTTGAAGAATATTATAAAGAGATAGGTAGATAAATTAGATGAAAACAAATATTGTAGTATTATACCTCTTCTTCAGAGTACCCCATTAGGCCTACAGATAATTCCTTCTTAGAGGGGTTTAATAATAATACTAAGAAGTATAGGATATTTTGACGGGTTTAAGGAATGATTTTTGGTAGGTCTTGTCTTAACTATTGGTTTTTTCATGTGTGAATAAGATATGAGAGTGGGATTCCTTTTTTAAATTAGGGTGGGGACACACTTGAAAATTTTGAAAATATAAAATTTCACCAACATTTAAAACATTAACAATGCTCAAAATGCATAATTTTTGAACCATAAATAAGATAAAGAAAATTAGATCCTATAAATTTATGTTTTACTTGTTTATATATCATTTTACATTATGTTTTTAGTTTAATCCCAATAAACTTGTTTATACATTAACCATGGGAATTAATTTTTTATTGTTTTTATTAATCATTTAGAATAAAAAATTACGATGAAATTATTATATAATATTATTTATTATTATTAAAAGTACTAAATCAATTTTTATGAAATCCAATTAACATAGTGGGAAAATATTAATATATAATTAAACCCATAGATTGGAAAAAGTTATTTTTGTAAAGAGGACCTCTTCATAAATATAGAACGTTTTAATATAAACATTCAATATAGAATTTATTAAATTTAACTAAATTAAATTATTAAATATATTATTGAACTTGTGTTAATTTTTTAATAACATTAAAATAAAACTGTCTAAGAAATTTGGTTAAATGAAAAGGAAATTTTAAATAAAAAGAATTAATTTATTTTTATTCATAAAAAAGTATTAGTTTCATAAAATTCTCAAAATTTATCTCAAAGTGTAAGATCTAGTACACTCTTGAGTTTCGTCATGAACATTTTAAGGTAATAGTTTTCCCTTTTTGAGAATATTTTTGTTGGGTATCACTTTGGGGTTGTTTTTTGTGAAATTGTATAAATTTGGAAGGCCATGGGGCTATTCATTGTTGACACACGATTAGGGAAAACCATATTGGAGGAATAAAAGGTGGTAGATTATTGGATAATGGTGTGGAAAAATTGTTTGGCCTCCATCCCCAAGAAAAGAACACACTAATTGAGAGTATTTTTATGGCTATCACATAGTTTATGAAACCATGTACCAAATAAAATAAATTGTGTGCCACCAATGTATAGGTTCATAGATAAGGTGAACTATTTGGAAAAATATTTTCGTTCACCCAGAAAACTGTGAGTGCGGGTATTAATTACCCTGAAATATTTTATTAAAAATACAAAACACCAATTTTTATCCACTAATATTCCTGACATACCTATAAACATATTTCCTTTAATTTTATAATCTCTAGAAAGGATACTTAGTCTCCTCAAACCCCTTTATTGATGAATAAATGTTCTAATTGGAGGATAATCTATTATAATATATTAAATTTCTTCCTTTTTTGTTTTTTGTCTATCTCTCTATCATCTCACTTTTCCAATGAATATAGATTATTTAATCATCTATTAGAATTTGTAATGATATAGATCTCTAATTGATCTTTATACTTTGGATATTTATCATCGGTTTTGGAAATAGATCTTCCACTCCACTATTATTTGGATCTCTATGCTCCATATTGGGTATCAGGGTTTTTTAGTGTTAATCAATGATCCAGAGGTAGGTGGTATAATTTCCAATTCGTATAGTCTTTATTTAAAAGGTGGTCTATGTAATTGTGTAATTACAAATTCCATGATGGGTAATTCAATTTTAAATTGATTTAAATTAATTTTTAATTTTGAGATTAATAAAACCTCCAAGGTTCTCATTAGAATTGTTGATGATACCAAACAAGTTGATAACCCATGGGGTGTTCTAATATAATTGGAATAATGAATTATAGAAAAATTAATGATTGATAAATTTGGAATTGTGAGCATTTTTGATAAATTAATCTATGAAATTTGGATGATTAATGAATTATAGAAATAATTGATAAATGGGTTTACAAAATGGGAACCGTGGTATGATATATTTTTGAATCATGTGAAAATTGAGTTTTGGTACGAGGATTGTTGTTCCAAATTCCAACAGAGTTCCCAATTTCTTCTATAGGCCACCATGATATATATATATTATATATATATATATATATATTATTTTCTATGATCACTGAGTTGTGGGACCGAGACTACTACTTTGAATAACCCGAGGTGCCATACTATCTATCTAGGACACCATTGTATGATTGGGAAATTAGAATTAAATTATTAATTAAAACACATGATTTCATGAGATGTGATATCCCTTTTGTGGAAGGGTTATACTCTATCTTGATTCAACATATGTATAATTTTTTTGGGTGCCACAATTAACCATGGTATTTAAGTGGATAATTAATGAATAAATTAATGTGATAACTATTTAATTATTCATTTGTAATTTATTCTTATTAAAAATTCATACACTGTTATATATTGGATATTGTTTTATAGACCACTGGTGGTGGCCTGCTATATTTTACTCACACCCTACCCAGTTTTCTGGATTATTACCTAAATAGACATCATGTTTCCCAAACATGATATGGAAAATATACCTATATTAAACGGATGAGTAGGGATTCAGGATGGATAATGGATGATGGAAAAACACATGATTTCAGGACCCACTGGGTGTTTCTTCTGTGTCCTTATTTTTTGGTTTTCATTTTATATTTGACACATATATGGCATGATATATCTAAAACTTTTTTATGGTCATTTTAACCGATTTGAGATTATCATGTGATGTGGTATTTATTTGTTATGGTATTATTATGGTTATTTTTTATTAATGGTTTTATATTATGTATTTATTTTCTTAATTTTTATTCATTGATAAAGAAGTTATAGTGTCCCCACGATAAGTATTAAACCCTTATTGCTATTTGTTAGCCTCTGGCTTACGGGGATACAAACATGTGGTCATATAACCAACTAGATTAGTGAACTGGACTGTAGAACCATGGTTGGGTCATTAAAAATATGTATTATTGGTTTTTTATATTATTTTTATTTGTATCAATATTTGGGAATGGAATACATGGTACTAGGATGAGTTTGGTTTCTCTCATTTTCTCGTTAATGGGAGTAGATGACCAATGTGTGGGGGACAATCTTGGTACCCAAGGATGGATTTTTATTTTGTATGTTTTATATTACACTATATGACATTTCAGCTTGATTGATGCACTTTTTATGTGATGTTATTATTTTACAGATATTTATCTTCATGTCCATGTCTGAAATGAGATCTGGGTAAAGATGCATTGTTCTATTAACTATGGATTTATTATGGCTTGCATCATTTTAGGCACATACCAAAAAGAAGGTTTTGATTTAGTTGTTAAAATGATATGATTTTATTTATTTGAGATGTTTTAGATAAAGATATATATAGTAGGAAATTTACAATTCTAAATAATGAAAATGTGGAAAATGGAAACAAAAAAATCAGTGTCTAATAGAGATCATTGAAATATGAAAATGATTTTGCCTACATTAACCATGACCGTGGTGAGGAATGGTTGAGGATAGTGATAGTGCCTCAGTTTTTACCATATGGTGGAGTATGTAGGATGAATTGTTATAGATTTATTGGAATCCCACCTATATACTTTTTATAATTATTTTTTTGTATCCTAATATGTGTGTTTGGAGTAATAGAGATATTGCTCTATGGTGATTTGGGTTTATTGGATGATATGAGGATATTGGTGGAAATGATACTACATTAGTAGAACCAGAGGGTCGGACAATTCTGGGTGAAGGATTGAGAGAGAAGCTCTGTGAGAACTTTTCTTCCATTATATGTTTTATATAAAGGGACCCATGTTTGTTCGTATAAATTATGTAAGACTTGACACAAGAATTTGAGTTGTTTCACCATTAAACATTCACCGAAGGGGGTGGACGAGAGGTAGCTGAGTTCTATATTGAATTTTTCTAGATGATACTTGACTATTTATAGACTCCAATAAGAAGGAGAGTTATTTTGGATGATTACATGTTGTTAGGAACAACAAATATTTGGAGGGATATTCGAAATTAGGATGAGTAGATAAAAAACATGTCATGGAAAGACTATCAGAAAATATTTCTAGAACACTATTACCCAGAGATAATGAGAAAGTAGATAGAAATAATGATTATGAGGTTGACATAGGGGAGTATGTCTGTTATGAACTATTATTGACACTTTACCGACCAGTAGTGCGTTTTCCCAATGTTAGTAGGGGATGAGGTTATTGTAGAGAATTGTTTCTAGGATGCGATTAAATGTTAGATTATGTCCCATGTTAATAATTTTATGCTGAAGAGTTTTTCTTAAGTGGGGAATCAAGTGATCATTTCTAAGATAAAAAATAAGGAGTATTATAACAAAATACATGTGGTTTCTTCTAGATGAACAAGAGGTATTTATTCTATGAGTAGTAAGTTTCTCTTTAATAATGTTAATGACAATGATAGAGAAAGAGTTGTCACCGAAATGGATCAGTTACATAGAGAAGTAACTGAATATACATTCACTATTATGGTAGGTTGGAAAAAATTCACAAGTATTTCACGTAACCACTAGTGGATTTTGGAGTCTATGTAAATATGGGTAAAATATAAATCTATTTTAGAAATGTTGACTGATGGGTATTAATGGAAGAACCTGATCAAATTAGAGTGATGGAAGGGGCAATTCTACCCTATATCAGTCAAACAGTTGGGGTTTATCTAGATGTGGAAGTCAAGCTACATGACATAGTACATCAGGGAAAGAGAAGCTATATCAGCCGATTGGTGCAACTCAATGGACATAGAACGCAACACTGGGACGTGGGTAGAATATTTTCATGTAGTTCAGCCTTCACATGTGGACAGAAAGGCTAGGCAATTGATAGTCAGAAAACTATTTTAGTATCTCCCACACTGTATAGTGCCTTATTTTTAAACATGAAACTCTAATAATTTTATATATTCCATAATTGTGTGTAGTTTGATTTTAGATGTGGATTTTTTATTGGGTGTAATGACAATCAACACACTCTTGGGAGTGTGGATGAGGGACATCTGCTCATGAATGGCATGTTATCTTGAGGTTGGTCAATATTATTTCCTTTTGGATCTATAAATACTTTAAATATGAGACTTTTAATTCATTGAGTGTATATATTGGTTGCTATCATACTGAGAGCACATTGATTGTGATAAAAGGAAAGTTACCTTTTTGTCTCCTAGGGTAACAGTTATGATCATCATAGAGAGTGGGATATCTAGAATGGTTATGAAGGGCCAGATCATTAGAAATTGGGGGAGCTCACCAACTAGGTTGCAGGTATTATAATATATGATGGGATATTGGTGAATGTTTTCTTTTCCCTAGTAGTGGACCAGTTCTAGGACATATTTCTGGAAGTATTCCTAGAGCTACCACATTTGATTAATGTATAGTTAATAAATGATCTCATGCTTGGAGCCAAAACAATTTCTATTCCACCATATATAATGGAACCATTAGAGCTTCAGAAATATAAAGCTCATCTAGAATAGTCCATAGATAAGGGATTTATCCATTCGAGTACATTTCTAATGGGTACTATGGTTATTCTTTCAATAATGATGACTGAATTTTGAGTTTATGTTTTTTATACCATAATTTGATCCCGATGATAGTAATGAACTAGTGACCTCTTCCATGTATCAACATCCTATTTGAGAAGTTAAGAGGATCTTCTGTTTTCTCAATGATCATCTTGTGGTATGTATATCATTAGTTGAGAATTAGACCATCGTATATACCACATAATACATATAGAAGAATATATGGCCTATATGAGTTCACTAAAATTCCCTTTGTGTTGATGAACAATCTGACTATGTTTATATACTTGGTGAACAAAATCATTTACCTATCCCTAGATCAGTTTGTTGTTATTTGTTTTGCTGACATGTTGGTGTAATATAAGAAATAGGATGATTATGAATGACATCTTGACATCATCCTGAGTACACTAAGATGGAATCATCTATTCCCCAAGCTATATAGGTTCAATTATCGATCAATATGGTACATTTATTAAGTAAAAAATTCTTTGAGGATGGTACATTAGTTGACCCATAGAGGGTGAATCTAGAGGTTTCATAGATGCTATAGATTAATTTTCTCAATATTTGAAGCATTTTATGGCTGGAAGGTTATTATCAGAGGCTCATATAATAAATTCCCTTTTTAGAATCACCCCATTTGGGATTACTGAGAAATAGACTATGTTTAATTATTATTTATCAAGTGAGATTTACTTGTAAGAGTTAATGAGGAATTTGAATATTGCATCAATTTAGATCCTACCCAAGCTAACGTATTCTGTGATTCATCTATGATATGAATTGGAGTAGTGTTGGGGGATCATGTTATTCCATATGGGTCATAGTGATTGAGGCCACGTGAGAAGAACTACCCTAAAAAAATTATCAGTTAGTTTTAGTGGTTTACTCCTTGATGTTTTGGTGGAATTATCTATTGGAAGAAATGTTTACAATAAATATCGATCAAAAAATCCAAAAGTATATCTTTTCTCAATGATATTTGAATCACCAAAATTTGAAGTGGGTTATGTATATTTATTCATTGGATTTTGAGTTAGAATATACACCCTGAAAGAGAAATAAAATATCCAACACTATAAGAAGAATGATAATAACTCAGAAAATTTTATAGTGTAGTTCGGGGTGGAAGATGATCACCTTGCTAGCTGAAATGCATATTGTTGTTTCGGAGGTCCATGTGGATTTGAATCCCATATTAGTATCAGTTAAGTTCACACTTCTAATCCAAATAAGGGAGTGTCAATATGAGGATCTAGAGAGTTATTTGAATGGTCATCATCAAAGGGGGAATGATATGTTTCATTTGGCGTGAAATACATTTTTCCATGCACCTCAGAACATGCACGCACATTCCATAGCTTTCTCTGAATGTTCCACTAGGTATAATGATCCCTTCAATTCACACAAAGATGGCCATTTTTGGCTTGAAGTTGAATCTGGCACAAACAAATTCCCCCTGTCAGAATATAATATGAAAGGGTATGAGAACTCTAGGTTCCATAGGAAATGTTGAAGAATTTGGTTAATTACAACGAACTCACGTAGAAAAATGGCTTGGGGAATGGAAGACATCTTATCTGTATGTAGAAGACTTGGTCACTGTCTATAAATAAGATGTGGGGTGTGTATGGAAGTTTGAATTCTAATGCAATAGGCAAGTCACTATAGTGATGGAACAAATCATGGAAGCTATTAAAAAGGTCAATCTGGGCGTACATGAGATATCTAGAATATCTATCATAATGGTCCATGTTGCAAGGGGAAACACACATAAGGGGATCTGTGGACCATTTCAGTTTCTTCATGGTTGGATCAGAAGAAATATTTGGGGTTATGACTTCCCAAATTACATTTTTTTTCAAATTACAATCTACGAGCATAACTACTAATCATTTTGAGGGTTCAGACACTAACATTGGATGAGGTGTACTCATGCTTTGGATTTTTAACCAATAAAACATCAACATTCATCCTTTCATGACTCTGGTTGGTCCGATGGTGTACAACCTGCATGTGTAATGGGAGAAATATTAGTAACTTTAATGTTTTTGGGGGTGGATTTTTGGTGGATCAGATCAATTTTAATGTACTCTTCGATCCATATATTCTATTCCATTTCTCCATGAATATCATATTCCTTTAAAAAGTGTTGAAGGGAGTTTACATGCTGGTCCATGAAGAGTGGCCCCACTATATCCTTTGGCAATTGTGGTCTATGCTATCAATCACGAGCTCTGGAAAAATCATTGTGCTTCCATCGACCTTTGTGGATGATTTTCTATTGATGGAATATTTCAACAAATATGGTGAATCATATATAGAGGATATATTTTGGAAATTAATCTAGAGGACCAAACTAGTGATTGTGCTCCAAGAGTAGTGTGGAGGCAGACGAGCTTCTCTTTATGTGGTAATATAGACATCTGGAATGACTCTAGTTGGAACTATGGTAATGGGGAATTCATAGGTTGAAACCACTCCCCCGCCTTATGGAGGGGAGGGGTCATGAATGTGGACTTAGTAAAACAATAGGATCCCATAAATAAGTTAAGGTACCTCCTTCAACTTACTATAGACAATGTCTTACATTCCCTTTTATCCTCCTAGAGAACACTGTAAAAATTTATGAAGACAATGGAATTGTTTCTGAAGATGAATTTATATGGGAACAAGTTTCTATAATTTGGAAATATTCAAGTAAAAATAGGGTGAAATTCCATCCAAGTCGTGTATACTAGATAGCTAGGGATGTTTATACATGCCAACTGGGGCAATATGAATCACCCATAACCAGGTAAATGTGATGCATGGCTATGAGTCGAATTGGGATGGAACATTTCTAGAAAAATAAACCAATGAAGAAAAATTAAATAATATGAAGAAATGGAAGTGTCTAGTAATTGGTAAACAATGGGGATGGGGAGTCTCCACGAAAGGGGAAATATCAATAACTCTGTAGAAGAGTTAACCAACCTTCTCATGGTAAGCTTCACATACTCATTTCATGATTCATTTTTCCCTTTTCACTACTCAAGTACAATAATTTGTACACATCCTATGAAGGAAAATCTTGATATCATCAATGATACCACCACTATTGGGAAGAATAAACATCCATGGGTGAAGATATGCATGCTTCAGATCCAACACCTAGGGTTGAGGTAGGCGGTGAATCAGTCGCGGTTGAAATTGTAGGGGAGATATCATTAGAGTCATAGGCCCTCCCTATTATTTATGGGTAGTCATACCCTAGAATACACATGGGGAAATACAATATGAGGGATTTGGAACAACTTTGGTAACTTATTATTAAAATACCACACCCTCAAGGTATGATCATGTTTCGATTTTGGAAACATTCGGAGCTCATTGAGCATTGTCATTAATGTAGTTTTTTATTCCATGAAGCAGCTTCTCAAACAACAAAAAGGATCAATTTATAATCATTGAGATACCTAGTACTGATGGGTGTCTAATGGTGGTGGTCTACTCTGACACATGATCTTGACAAAATGACTCTCAGCTCTCATATTTCCTTATTTTCACAGAGTCGTACCAATCATTTACAGAGATGATTTTCTATGCTTCATTTTTCTCATGTATTGGTTGGAAGGATGAATTCCCCGTGACCATAAGAGTACATGACATTCATCTGATCTCATTCGATGGATGTGCCTCTTCATGAAGAGATAGTTCCTAAAAAGATATGGCCTTGGTGGGTTTGTAAGAACATTCATCTATAGTCCTTAGTGATGTCAGTAGTGGGGAAGAACTTGAGGCTGATAGAGGTGAGGATGATGAGGAATAAAATTAAATAGAAGATGGAATCCCTAATAATATGGATCCATGTCCCATAGAGAGAATACCGGAGGAAGACCCTACAGTGAACTCCATACAGATTTTCTAGAGCATAACCTTGTATATCCTAAAAAGCTAGATGACTCTGGTCCTGATGTGTCTGACGAAAAATGTATCATCTAGAGTAGGTAGTTGAGTTGAATACAATTCTTCACTGAGTAGAAACTAGATCCATAGTTTTTTGTCAGAATGGGATCCCTTCACCGTTGAAAATGAATTACATGTGGTAGAAGGAAATATGCTCAAGGTATTCACATTCTAGTATGTGATTACCTTCTTGAAAATATGTGGGAGGGGAGACATAACCGACATCATTCCTAATGTACGAAGAATTATGAAAACACACCCCAGATTTTAAAGGTCAATAAGAAAATTTAGCATCTTGATGATAAATAAAGCGAGTGTGCTGCCATCCTCAGGACCCAAACAAAGATCATCAGCAAGAAAATAGCTCAATGGAAAGAGGTTGATAATGAAATGATATTGGAGATTACTCAAAATCATGATCCAAATTGATTGGGAAAGGTAAAATTAAAGAGTTGATAAGCTTCATTCAGTGGCTAATGATGAGAAGAATATCATAAGAAGAAGTAGTAAATCATAGTGTCCATGTTCCAATGGTTGGAATAGTTGGATCACTCAATCACTGCGGCCGATTGATAGTGGCTATTTTTTCGAAACTCATGTGAGTCTCCAACATGTGAATATCCCATTCATTAGTTGAATTTTATGGCTTTTTTGAAACATTGAGTGCATGGAATTTTTTTCATTCTTAAAATATTTTACTTAAATCGTTTTTTCCAAAAAATGACTAATCCCTAAGATCATGTGTGTTGTATCCAATGTAAGAAACAATGGATGAGAAGTAATTTGTTCCATTTGTATGAAACTATTAGGTAACTAATAAATACTTAGCGTCTCTTACTACTGGCCAACATCCATGGAGAATTAGTCTATGATACACTATGTCAAGTGAATAGAGATCCTAAAATTGTAAAATTTCATCCCTAATGTGCGCTTATTCAAGAAAGAGATAATGCTAGAGGTGTTGGATTCAAATTGAATAAAGGGTAATGAAGAGTGTGGATCACAATACCCAATATATTGAACATAAGGAATGTGTCATGGTGATATATGATAACTGCTGACCATGTTCGAACCATAGTATCCATACCGTTATCCTCTAATGGGGAGAAACAAATGTTGGTAAACATCTGACCATATTCGAAACATGGAACCTGTCTCACAATTTTGTCCAAAATGTTTTGGGACATTGTCCTAGTAAGGTAGGTGTGCCGAATTTTCATGATACCAATCCATTAAGGAGTCCATTTTTATGTGGAAGAGTATGATCATTGGTGTAAGCATGCGCACTGATGCAAAGAATAAGATATTATTCTCTCCTATAATATGGTTTTGATCTCCATTTAGACAAACATTCTTACAACAATAATCTCCAAGTCATTGTGGTGTAATTCTGATAGTTATGTAATCTAATTGAAAGTACACAACTATAACTTAGAGAACAATGGTGTAATCATGTTGGTCTAAATGGAGATCAAAACCATTTTCAAGGGGAGCATCATCTCACATTCCTATAATCAGTAGAAAATGTGAACAATGTGGTAGATGAACAGCATTAGGAAATTAAGTCTTAGGCAATGGAATATTAATTTTTTATGCTTCACATCATGAAACTGAAGATGACAAACACATAGTTTAATGTCATTCTGTGAGGAAGATGCAAGGTACTGTATAATGTTGTGTGATGGAGATGTGTTTTATAGTTTAATGTTTTGTGACTATGTTGTTGAAACAAATTTAAATTCATACATCTTGGACCCTTGGAAATAGTATCAAAATGTGTTTCATGGACTATTGAATTTTATATTACCAATATATTTGTATATCATAGAGGATGTAAACCCGATTTGAATGATCACAAATAGGATTACATACAAAACAAGTATTAGGGAATATATCAATGTAGATGTGAGTAAGGACTGAAATGCCCATGTCATTTCATTTTCCTAGCATGCCTCTTAGTTAAAGGTTATAGAGATTAGATCAAAATCTTCTTTATGTCTTGAACACATCAGCACCCACCCTACTAAAATTTGTAATCCCCCATGAGCCAAGCTCCATTTGGGAAACATGGAACGATAAATGAGATCTATCTGACATGTGGGAGTTCACATAAGGGGTAATACCAAGGGTATAATTACACCATGACATGGGAGAGAGGAAATGAGGTAAGTGGATACTTTCAATGCCTAGATGAAGTGGTGATATGTGTGTAGGGATCGACAGTTGACCATTTTCATAAAATAGGGACCATGACCATACTGGTCAATAAAGGGGGGAGAGAACATAGGATCAACTAATGACCAAGTTTGAAAAAAAAGATTTGTTTTTTCCTTCCAAATAACTATTAGGGATTTGACACCACATGAGAGGTGAGAAAATGTTTACATGAGACTATCACCATAGACGTTTCCATATAGATTTTAAATTTTATGGGAATCTAAACCATGGAAGACATAAAGTGTGGAAGTTGTGTATAATAGAAAGAGATTCAAACCCAGGTGTGGGAAATATTTTATTTTCATATTTCATAGACAATTGAAAAAAGTTTAGAGTAATGTTACTTGGCCTATGAGATATCAGTTTACAGAAAAGGAGTTTGGACCATATCAGAGGCTAAGGGGAAAAAAGTTTGATAGTTTTATGGGTTGACCTAAAGGAAAAATGTCTCGGAGTCACTATATATCCCATATGGATTAGAATCAAGAAACACATAGTTATAAAACACAGTGTGGTAAGATACCAACAATGGTGGGGAAATTCTCTCTAGTAATGAAACAAGGGAATCTCATGGTTATCATGAGGCATCCTGAATTTATCCAGGGTAGAATCATATTTTAACGTCATGTATTTAAGATGTTAGTAATTAGTTTAATTTCATAGATTTTAGACAAAAATGGGGTAATACAAATTTCTATGTGTGGTTTGGTTTTATGATATCCCTTACATGAATGAGGACCATAGAGGCCTAAAACCGCACGATAAACCTATGAAAAAAATCCTATATACATTTTAATGTAAAGATTCATGGACATTGTGTAAAAATTTTAATGTCATGTTTCTTATATCATAAGGTACTATTTTAAGGTCATCGAGTTTTGACTATAGAGAGATCACTTCTTGAAGGGATACTAATAATGTGGGGGTATAACAACTTTGATGTGAAGAAGGGTTAAGGAAGCCTACACACCACATATGAATTCCTATAGATGATTGTATACAAATTAATGTCATTATTCTTATACTCAATTGAGGCCAAATTGTAGATGTTTTGGTATACTTTCGTCTAGACCCAAAAAAAATTGTGTGTCACTATGTATCCCATGAAGAAAGGAATCAACCAACACATAGTTCTAGAAGGAGGTCTCATTGTGTATTTATCACCTATAAACAAGGAGGGGGGAATTTTTTGGTTTTATTTTTTTTATTTTTTTCAATGAGATTGGAATATGATGTGGAATCTAGGAAGCAATACATATCCAATCTTCAATGGAATAAATCTATACATAGTTCTTGAAGTATGGCATGGTAGATGACTAACACCGAGGGAAATGTCTCCTCAAGAAAGATAATTATAATTTTTTTAGTTTATCACTAAATGAGAAGTAAAATGGTTGTTATAGAGTTTATTATCATGCAAATAGGACATGGGTAATATGCACTTTAAATTCAGGCACCTTGGAATATAGGGGCTCATTGTTTTGGGTTATAGATTTTGGAAAAAGAGGGGAATTGTTTCAAAGGAATACATATATGGTTATAGAGTAAAAAAAACTAACATGAACAATGGATGGGGATGGTCCATATTTTATACAACAGTTTCTCAAGAAGGAACACATATAGTTTGAATTCATGATACTTGGACTATGTATTTTTAGTTTAATGTCTTGCAACTCGGACTATAGCAATACAGATAAACATCATGTTGCAGGGAGAGGAACTCCTTGTTTAAGGTCATATATATTAGAACTATGTGATTGCGAAGCTCCTTCATATGGGTATAAACCCCAACAATACTATTAATCCAATGTGAGTCAAGTTCAGTGTTAGAAATATGGAGTGGAATGAGGTTTCCCAATCACATATACGTTAGTAGAAAGGGTGATTTAATTCTAGGTTGAGATTATCCTAAAAACTCTAAATTTCCTACCAGATGCACATAGATGTGCATAAAGTTATCAAAAATTGCACTTGAATTCATCCAAAACATAAAATGGTAGAAAGTCCATAAGAAAATTCATATAACATATGGATCATGAAAGGGGAGACTGATGTGCAAGGACCACTATTGACCAAATTCAAAACATGAGATCCACAATTACGTTTGATGAGGGTTGGGAAAGAAAATGAAGGATTGACTATTCCCCATGTCTTAAACACATTATCCACTATTCATTGAAAATTTTCCATGAAGGGGCATCCCATGATAGGAGGTGATCCATTTCATCTAGGGTCCATTTTCATGAGTGGACCCCTTCAGACATGGATGATTGTGGAAATCCAAACATAGAAATTGTTAATGTATGTTGATGGAATGGGGAAGTGTTCATGTGGAACCTGACACTCTAGTATTAACACTTGTGTCTATTTTAGTATGTTATTGAAAGTACCTAAGTAGACTTTGGGTAAAGGATCCTGGTGTTTTAAATAGGTTTTGTTCATATTTCTTGGAACAGGTTCTCTTAATTAACAATCATGTAGTTCAGACCATGGGATATATTTTCTTAAATAGTATATATGTATCATGTCAGGGTGAAAAAATCAAGGTGAATGAGGTCTAAGGAGGCCTACTTCCATATGATACATTTTGAAGAAAACCTACATATAGTTTAAAGTCGTAATTCTTTGACTAATGTTATGCAATTCAATGTCATACCACCTGGAATATATCGCATATTTTAACATCATTATTTAGGGATGATAAATGTTATGCTATTTATCATCATGCAACTATGATGATACAAAAAAATTTAATGTCATGTTGTGGAGATGATACATGGGTCCTTATGTGAATTATTTCTTGGGGAATTTGAAATTGGTTAGAGTGGTGATACACTCTCCATCCAAAATGATCAACGATTTTGCACCAATGGGATATAAAATATGAAATATGAATGGTCCTTCCCACATGGGCACAAACATTAGTGGATTCCCATCTGGTATAATCAGCATTCTGAGAGCCAGAACTATGTCACATTAGAGAAATGATAAAAGGATTCCAGTCTTATTGAATTACCTTTATATCTTATCTTGGTGTCTCTCTATATTATACAAGGCCTGAAGCATGTTTTCATCAAGATATTTCATTTTAGTTAGAAATACTTTTTCCCTTATAGCATCCATCAGTTGATCATGGAAATATATTCATTGGGATAGAAACTGAATCATGGTGGGAAGGACTCCTATACTCTACAAAAAAATAATATAGAGATACCTAGGTGGAATTTTGTGTTGTATTCCTATAATCCTATATAGAATTGGATAGCTTTTCCAACCATAATTTATTGTTCTTACCCACTAGATTATACGAAATGATGGAGTGAATTTCCTTGAATTTGTCAATATTCATAGTTTCCTACACATGGTAGTGAGAACTATGGTTGGACATGATGTTGTACCTAGCATAAAATATCTTCAACTCCTCTACATAGAAGTTGGTACCATTGTTGGCGAGAATATCATGAGGGACTCCGAAACGATGGTTGTTATTTGAGCTTATTAATTCAACCATCAATCATACCTTGACATCCATGAGAGTAATTTCTTCTTCCCCCATGGAAAATGGACATGTTTTAGTCATAAGGAAGTTGCATTGGGGAGTTGTTTCTTGTGTATATGGTCACAAGAAATAGAGGCCCCAACTTAAAAAGGCCCAAGAATACATATAATAATAGTGGGGATCTTGTAGTTTATGAATGATATTGGAATAGATCTGACATGCATGGAACCTCTTGGAGAACCTGATACAATCGTGGAAAATGGTGGGCCCGAATTATCCTAGCATTAGAATCTGATGAGGGAGTTTTAGCCCTGCCTAATGAGAACCACATGACATGACATGGACTGACTAAATGACATGAGGTATCTCATCTCCATAAATTATATGGAGAATAATTACATCAACCCCATTCCTATAGAGAGTATTCTAAATGTCGGGACCAGTCTGGAGGTTTATCTGCACTGTGTACCCACATATTCATTCACGTTTAGCTCTATCTGGTGGTAGTGTGTCATGTTGGAGATACTCAAAGAAAAAATTTGTCCAATTAGGGGATTCCTCCGTTGTGTCGAATTTTATGGTCCAATTGTGGAAGCACCCTAAATCAGTTAGTTCATTTGATAGAAATCATTATTTTCTGGGATGACCAAAGAAATGACCCCTCTTTTCCAAATGAATGAATAAATAATCTTGGTTAGGATCTACAAGATATGCAACTAAGATTTACAAGGAATCAGATATTCCATTTTTTTGATCGGGGAACATGAGTCACCTCTAGCTAAGAAGGTAAATGGTCCATCAATTGGTGAGTACACTATAGTAAAGGAACATGCCCTGTCTTCCTGATGATGTAGTCACTATTGATTTTTCAGATGAATATCTTAGAGTCTCCCTACACATACATGCATGAGAAATCAATATCAAGGGCTATTTCAAGAACATTAACGAGATCTGAATACTTAATCTCATTATTATTCCATCCTTAAAATAGTAGAAATGAGTAGGTTAGAACAACCTATCTTATGGTGATGAAGATGATCCCCATTCCCACTCTATTAATCTTGGGATCATTGAGGCTTCTACCGATTGGGCTTTGGGAGGCATCATCAAAATGAAACTACCAAAAAAAAATTCCTAATACTATAAAAGGAATTTATCATATGGGAAATCAAAATCTAGAGGAAATTAGTCATGTTCCATATGGGTTGTCATAATATATTATAGTGCTTGACCATATACATCCTTATATGTGATGAACCGAATGTCAAACTGTTGAAGGATCACTATGTAGCTTGCTTTTCGTCCTATCAGAATTTTGATATTCATGATACACATTAGTAGATCGACATGAGGAACTATCTTTATCTCATGTATCATCAAATAATTATGTATCTTCTATGCTATAAAAAATAATGAAAGTAATATCTTCTTGATAAGAGAGTATCTTGACTCCATGTTGGGGAGAGTTTGACTGAGATCAAATAAAATATTATTTTTTCCTTTATGGTTCATTTGAGAAATAAGGTAACCAAGAGGTCATTCTAGGGTGGTATCATAAAGGACATGCAGATTCACTGAGATGAGTGGCCTCATAACTAGAGTATTTAGTTGATACTGCTTGATTTCCTCAAATGTTTATTAGCACCCTTATTCACATTAGTCGATGGTTTCATTCATCATGAGGCTACAAAATAGCTTACGCCAACAAAAAAAATTTAGGAGGAATTAGTGTATGTAGGTTGAGTGGCCTTAAAGGCCTCAGATCTTTAATAGAATCTTAGAGGAGGATTCTGGCTAATGGATTTGATTTTCACCAGGTTGATTTTGATGCCTCTATATCTAATGAAGAAAACATGAAATTTTAAAGAGGTATCCCCGAAGGAACACTTTAGGGGGATCATCTACAGAAGTCGGGAAAGTAGGAAGACAAAATCTTTTTTGAGATCACTCATATGGTGCTATATCCAGATGGATTTGACCACCAAATCTTCCAGATATCATTCCACTAGTGTCCCAAGGATATGTTTCATGTTTTAGTGCAAGGATCACTAATAAGTGGCTTCCGAATTCATCATATCGAAGGAGAATTATCTGATAATAGAATACACCTTGAGACGCTGGGAATGCAGTGTGCTCCTCATCATCAAGGGACATCTAGATCTGATTTTATCTAGAACCCTCCATAAAAAGAGATTCTAGAACCCATATGTGGCATCAATCAAGAGCCTTACCAACAGAAGGGGAAAATAATGATTCAAGATGGGGAGATGGAGGTCCAAAAATTAGATACAATATTGGATCTATCCATTCTTCTTCTTGACTAGTTCAATGTTTTCTAGCCACTTGGTTTAGTAAGATTCCTTGACAATCATGGCTTTAATGAGGTTATAAAATGCAGAATCATCCATAGAACCATGCGAAGGTTCCTTTTTCTGGTGGTATACTTGAACCCATGATGATTCACTGGGAGACCAAATGGTGGATGGAGACCTAATGGAATAGTCTTGGAATCTTGTCATAAATATAGAGAAACACCTCATTATTTTTCTTTAGGAGGTCCACATAATTTTTTTTGTTCCTCTAGAGGCATGGATGCACTGATAAACATTTATTTCAATTTTTCTTTTATACCAAGGTTCACCTAAACCAACTCATCAATAGTGGGGGAGAAATGCTCATAAAATACAGGACAATGATATTTCAAATCTTGTTCATCATCCACGATAGGGGAATCAATATACAGAGATGGTTAATCAAAGTAGACTAGTTTCAGGGTAATGTTGTTGCCTTCATGGGAAGATGTTGATTCCTCCTTGGGGGACTCACTATCTACTGAACCCATGATGATATATGTTTTCATCCCAATTCCATCATTCCTTCGACTATGGGTTTCATGATTAACAAAAATGAAATTGGTTCTGTTCATGTTATGCCAGTTCAAACCAACTCAGTGAAACAAGTGTGTGTGATGTATAATTGTATCCATGGGAAAAACATCTTGATAACTTACATGGGAAGGGGTTTTTGATATTACCTAATCCTGACATGTCTTAGAGTATGAATTAATCATGCCAAATTTTTTATAATTAGAGATCCGACATTCTTTCCATCCAAAATTGAAAAATAATGTTTCTTTTTCTGGTATCATAGCCTCCAACTGGTGAATTGAGAGGTTGAATGCATCATCCAAATTTTTCCATAAGCTGATTTCAATGGTGGAACACTAGAACTCATTAGACTGAACATTCTTGTCCACTCCCATTTAATATTCTTCATCCATATAGTGGTCTGCATAGGAGTTAGATGGGGACGCATCACCCTAGATCATTCATACTAAAACAATTAACGGAGTACGTGAGGCATTGTTGATATGATGAGGGTATCATTTTATGTAGATACAGCTATGCCCTACCCATTAATGTGTTGTGGGTAGTATCCTTTGATACAACCATGAATTTAGTGTTTCCTACAAAATTGTTGAACTGGTTCATCAAATGGATTCTAGGACTTGGACTCTCCTCAGTCCTATCATAACATTGAATTGTCATGTTAGAAGGGAATAGATGTGAATCATCCAATTACATACTATGGAGAGTCTAGGTCAAGAAAATATTAATCCCAAACCATGTGTTGACCAAATAGTAATGAACTGCCACACCACTGAACTGGGTGGTGATGTACAACAGGAATATGTTTACCTACATGAGGGAGCACTCATCTTCGCTAGAAAATGAGATGATTGATTGGAACTGTTGTTGTTCAACCTTATCAGCATATATGGATTTTTATTTCCACTCAATGTTTCAAACTACATGGGTCTTTTCAAGGATTCTATGAGGGCTTCAAACATTTCATGAGATATACGGAGGGCCTCGAAGATCTAAAACATTAGAATAATTTATGTGAGGTTCTTGAGAACATAATAATTCCATTACAAACACACATTTATACCCATTTGGGGTTTTTCTTTGGAAGGATACATGATTTTTCCTACTAGGTAAACCATTGGATTCTAGATGTTTCTAGAAATGTCATGATTCTCATAAAAAAAACTCACTCCAAACCACTACTAGCTAACTATCGACTAGATGAGGCCCAAAATTAGATATACGAGGATGATCATGGTGTGGTTGTAGTTGTTCTTCATGGCCAAGTAGCATGATTAACAGTGGTGGTGACTCTGACAGAACCAGTTGGGAGGAATTTTCTTGCTAAACATTGCTCAGAACCTGTTGTCTAGTCTTGGAATAATTTACATCTTTGCTTTGAGCACTATCATATGAATTCTGATGGTTTCCATGTACTTGACTCCTTTCATATCGTCGACTGGAGACTCTCATAGGCCTATCCTGGAATTCCTTGTAATTGGGATCCATGTTGTGGTATACTAGTTCAATTTTTTCATAGATTCATACGCCAAGACATCTCCATAGGATTATTCCAATGTTGTATTGACTCTAAAATTGATTTCCATCATTGGGGGAATGAAATATCTATGAGTACGGGAAGGTTTTAGCACCGACGATGGATTTTTCTTTCCATTATTCCATCATTGTCTTACCTTATTTGACATTAAATTCCATGAAGTGGATATAGAAGAGTTATCTAGAGAAGGAGTGGTGAAACCAAGAGATTTAGGATTGCTTAAGTAAGTGTGGATGACATCTTTGGAATGAGAAACTACCATCCAATCCAACTAGTCATCATACTTCTGGGTTATTTGGTTTGAAACCTCATTTTATTCACCATTTTTCTTGTTGTCAAGCTCGGTGGTGATTCATGTCACCTATGCTGGAACATATCCCAACATGAACACACTGTATTCCACTTGGTCCTAAAGATATTCCTTGAACACATAGTATTATTTGATGGTATTTACAAGGATTATTTGGTGTGGAAAATAATTAGGAACAAAATTATGCTCAGATTTATGGGACTTCATTCATTATTAATGTTTCACAACCCATTCACTATAGGAATAAATGGAATCTTGTCCATCTTTGAAGGAGTAGGCCTGGTTCTCTTATCTGGAAAGTGAGCTCTGGGATATTTTCCTTGAAGAGGATCTGAGACCGAATGAGGGGTTAGATCAACATTATCTCATCTAGATAGTGTGTCTTAGAGAGGAGGAACTAGTAGATTATGTACTAGGTGCGGATGAGATTTATGAGGATACTGCACTAGACAAAGATGAACTTGGTGATACTCTTCCAGTAATATATGTAATGGCGCTTGGGCCACTACTTATACAATGTCGGTAGAATCTTACTTGGAGTCTCCTCATGCATGAGTTGGAATAGGAGATGGGTGTTCCTCTTTAGCCTTCTGCATGGCATCCTCCATGCATTCAGCCATATCATTGAAACCACGAATCCTCCTAGGATATTTTGAGTGATGAGGGAGGGGACCATCTTAGTCTTGACATTCCCCACACACATCGCTAACAGTTATTCTTAGTTCAGTTTCCTATCGACCTAATACATGATGAATTTACAACAAATGATAATGTCTGTGATGTGATCATCTAGTAGTTTATTTCACTTGAAGAGTCCTAAAATACTTATCTTATAGTGGGTGAGACTAAACTGGCAAATAAAGTACATGAGGAGGTCTTCCTAACTAGTGATGGACCCAATGGGTAAATAGTTGTACCGGAAAAACACATGCCCTTCCTATTTCTGAACAAAACATTAGAGCTTGATGGCTTTCTATAATTACCCATACTTTACATACATGGTTATTACTTCAAAAATTGAAGCATACTTATTAAAACATATAACAAAACCAAGAAAGGACCGTATAGGTATATTTTCGTTAGAAACTGCGAAACATAAACAACTGGTTCATTAATCATCTACACTGTCTCCCATTTATTTCATCATATCTAGAGTCCTTTTTGGAATATTTTACTTAATACCCTTCATGCAGACCTGGGGAAAAGAAAAAAATACAAAAGGGTGGGCTCAAATTCTTAGTAAGGGTAAACAAAAGAAATATCAATCATATAATATTCATAAGAACATAACATTTTGAATATCTTAGCCTGCAAAAGAGATCATATTATCATAACATGGGATAAATCATAGTGGTGAAATGTAAGACCAAATAATCATAACATAAAACATGATACATTGTGGCATACACACATAATCATAGAAAATATTTTCATATTATTCAAGACTCATTTCCAAGACTATCATAGCGGACAAAGTCCATTACTGAACCGAGTTCACTCCTCGTTCTAGTCCTGTATCACTAAACCTGTTTAACTTGCAGTTCCAGCCATTTCTATCTCATGAGATATAAATCTTTACCAAATGAATTGGAGGGAGATATAGTACCCACCAATCTCATAATGAAACCATTATTATTATTTCCACAAAATCATAATTCATACATCATAGCATAACCCATGTAATAAAAATGGGATTTATAAAAGTCATGCCATCATAATATAATCTATATAAGATAACAGGACATCATAAAAATAATTCCATCATAACAAAATCAAATAAATGTAAAAATAGAAATAGAAAAATAACACCACATTATCTTATATGGAAACTAAATTTGATGAAACACTTGAACTCCATTCTTGAGGAAAATATCCTTTCTACTTCAAAAACATTTTTCCATTCTTAACTTATCATAAGATTTTAAACTAAAAGATGTTGATTAAAAATAAACATGAAACCTGTAACGTATGTTTCATGGAAATAATGTTTTATGAAATCATAAAATCTATTCATGCCGTATAAGTTAAAAAAACATTCTTCTCGTACTTTGGCCAAAAAAATCAAAAAGTACCTCGTAGGAAAAATGACAAAACATTTATTTCATATCTTTAACTAAAACTATAAAATGATTAATATGGGATTTAAATAAATTTAGTAGGGTAGAAATAATATTACATGATGAGGAAACATGGATGTGTATGATAAATACACCCCAGTAAATACAAAAGTATAAACAATCTTGGCTAAAAATGAGACTGTGAGATTTTCCATTACCTTAGTTCCGATATGCTTTGTACGTGTCCGAACCTCCATTATAATTATTTAAATAATGTTATTGAATTATTACAAAATCATACTCATTTTTATGATATCATATATGGTCATATTCTTAGATTTTTATTAGTAATATTTCATTGCTACTTGTTATTCAGGTTTTTATTGCTTTTTTTTGATCTTATGTGTGTTTTGTCGAATAAATTAATATTCTTCTTTTTAGGTTATAGATAACTCATTTCCATAATGGTATTATTGTAATATATATCATATTTATTCATTAAATTAATTTATATAATCATTATGCAGTGAAGATCTTGTAGAACGAGTCGCATCACATCGTGGAGACGGTAGGCCGTACGTATGCACGAGTGATGATATCGTTCCCATGATCATGGAATTGTATTGAAGTGTATTTATACTATTTCAGAATCAATATCACTTTATAATAATCATATATAGTTATTATTTACAACATTATACCTATCCAAGTAAGGTGGTGGTGGAAAAACTGATTACACCACGACATGGAGACGGTATTTCGTACGTACGCACGCGCGGTGATTTTGTTTTCGGTAGGATGGATAATAGGTGAAATGGGGTTGTTCCGTATTTATAATAATATATCAGCAAATAATTAATATTGATGTTATTACTTCATAATGAAACAACTAAAGAAGAAGAAGTTGAAGAATAAAGAAATTGGAATGGATCGGTTATTGATATTACCTCTTCTTTGACGCGCCTCTTCTTAACCTCCTCTTAGTGCACTAGGGTTGGTCTTTTAAGAAGACCAGTACCTCTATGATGTTTCTAGAGAAGTGGATAAGAGAAATTTTCAGGGGTTGGCCGAGAAAGAAGGCTCAAAGTGGTGTGAGGAGGAGAGGGAGGAGGTGCCCTTTTATAAGGGAGGAGAGGGGAACCTTTGGAAAGTGTGAAAATATTTTTTTATTAGAAACATATCTTCGGTTTCAAAAGGTCCAAAAGTCATTAAAGATGAATATAAAATGACTCATGGTTGAAATAAAAAAATTCAATAATAATTGAACATGTTTTGGAAAGTATTTTAATCATTATAATCTTATTTATTTAAATCATTTATTCTTGAGGTAAATACTGCATCATTATTGTGTCATAAATAATTTCATTTATTTGATGTCTAAATATTATAAAAAAAGATAATAATGTAGTAAATCGTTTTAGATTTCCAATGAATATTTATAGTCGAAAATTTAATTTATATAACCCCTTATAAAAATTAATTACTAAAAGATTTTTTTAATGTCAATTTTGTCTTTACATTAAATAAATTTATCCGAATTGTCATTATCACTACCAAGTGGCTCAATGGGGTTCCAAAATCGTCCCAAGGATGCCCATGGTCATCCATTACTCATCCAATAATGTTAGGACACGTTTCTAGGTAAATATGAATTATTTATATATTCTTTTAACCATGAATTACCCAATTTACCTTTAACCGCAGCAAATAAAAATTACCATAGGTACTATTCATATTCTCAAAAAAAGTAACCTATTAAGATAATTTGTACCCACTAAATCCAAATATGGAATCCATTTTTCATAATTCAAAATAAAAAAGTTGTAGTAATTAATTTAAAAATAATCCCGTTGTTAAGCAAACGGGTTTTTATAAGTTATAACCTTTCCAAAGATTGAAATGTTTTTACCTATGAATTTAATGTAAAATTAATGCAAATTAAATACATTATATAAAATAATAAAAATATATTCTATTTATACTTTAAAACCATTCAATATTATAATTTAACCCTATAAATCATTGCGATGAAAAAATTTGTTTTTAATTAAAATATAGCGTGTTTTTACTATTCATTAAAATATGAAAGTTATCAGAATAATATGAAAAATTTATCCAAAGGAAATTTATATATCCTGATTCTAAATAAGAATATTATTTTGTCAAATTGAACTTATAAACTTGTCAAAAACTATATTTAATGTTGGTGCTCCATTAAAAGGTGGAAAAACTGCATTTTTTTAAAAATACTTATTTTTCCGAAAAATATTATTTTGTTCTCATAACATGTTCTAGAAAATATGTAAGATGAATAATAATGCTATAAAATTTAAATTTCAGTTAATACTATTCATAAAAGATAATTTATAATATTATAATAATATATCATTGTTTAGTGGAACTCGGTATTGCTACTACACACGCTATCGAGGAAGGTCGTGATTGCGTGTAACGCAAGACAATATAGTGTTGTGTTCCGTGAATGATTCCTTTGATGTTGCATATAAAATAAGACATAAAAATATTACGCTTCTCATAATATATCAGCGTGTTCCATTTTATCCCCCTTAAAATTAATTTTGCCCTCGAAATTCATTACGTCGTAACAAACATAGGAGGATACCTCTCCCTCATCATATCCTCAAGCTCCCATGTAGCTTCATCTAATTGGTGGTTCCTCCATAAAACATTTTCCAGTAGAGTGGTCTTGTTCCGTAGGACCTTTTCGCTATGATACAGAATCTTTATCGGCTATTCTTTATAAGAAAGATCTTGCTCCAGCGGTACAACTTCTGAGCTTAGTACATGTGAAGGATCGGGTATGTACTTTCGTAGGAGAGATACATGGACACATCTTGAACTTGAGAGAGATTAGGTGGAAGTTCCAATCGGTAAGCTACCTTTCCAACACGATCCAGTATTTTAAAAGGACTGATATACCTAGGGCTCAACTTTCCCTTCTTTACAAATCTCATTACACTCTTCCAATGAGATATTTGTAAGAACACTTTATCAACTGCTTCAAACTCTAGGTCTTTTCATCAGTTGTCAGCATAACGTTTTTCAACTCTGAGCTACTCTAATGTGTTGTTGAATAGATCTGACCTTTTCTGCAGTCTCATCAACATGATTAGCTCCTAATAGCTTTCTTTCCCCAACTTCTTCCTAGCAAGAGTTCGACATTTCTTTCCATAGAGAGATTCACAAGGAGAAATCTGACTGCTGGTGTGAAATCTATTATTATAAGAAAATTCCACCAAAGGTAGGTGTTGATCCTATCCACCGTTGAAATCCATAAAGCAAGCTCTCAACATGCCTTCTAGAGTTGAATTGTTCTATTAGACTGACCGTCTGTTTGAGGATGATAAGCAGTGCTGACACTCAACTCTGTATCTAGAGTATGCTGAAGGCTTTTCTAGAACATCTAGGTAAACCTCAGATCCTGATCAAATCTAATGGAAAGTGGTACTCCATGAAATCTTACCACATCCTTTACATATATCCTGGCAAGCTGATCTAGAGGGAAATCTTCTCTAATAGCAATGAAGTGTTCCAACTTTGTAAGATGATCAACTATGACCCAAATAGCATTATTTCCTTTGGATGTTTTAGGAAGTCCACTGACAAAGTCCATATTGATGTTTTCCCATTTCCATTCTGGTATTGGTAATGTTTGTAACATCCCCTTAGGCTTCTGTCTCTCATCTTTAACTTGCTGACAGACCAAGCATCGAGAGACATATTCAGCAACATTTCTTTCCATTCCATCCCCCCCTAAGTACACTTTCAGGTCCCTATACATCTTCGTGCTTCCAGGATAAATAGAGTATGAAGAACTATGAGCCTCATCCAGCAGCTTCTTCTTTAATTATGGAATGGGAGGAACACAAACCCAATTCCTGAACCTTATTATCCCATCACAATCAAGGTTGAATTCTGGAACATTTCTCACCTTCTTTTGTAACTCTACATCTTCTTTTTGTGCCTCTTTAATCTTCACATGCATAGATGGTTGAACATTCATTTGAGAAAGAAAATATTTTTCCCTCTCCATTATAATTCCAAGATCCATAATTTGTAAATCCATAATTATTGGATCTTTTGTGATCCTCATCATGGATATTCTAGCATGGTCTTGTTGACTTAATGCGTCTGTCACCTTGTTTGATTTTCTAGGGTGGTAATGAATTGAACAATCATAATCCTTAATTAGATCCAACCATCTTCTTTGACGCATATTCATCTCCTTTTGTGTGAAAATATACTTTAAACTTTTATGACCAGTATAAATATGACACCGTTCACCATAACGATAATGCCTCCAAATAGTTAATGAAAATATTACCGTAGCTAACTCCAAATCATGAGTTGGGTAATTTTGCTCATGGATTTTCAACTGTCATGAGGCATAAGCTATCACCATATCGTTTTTCATGAGAACACTCCCCAATCCCTTCTTGGATGCATCACTGTAGATCACTAATTTTTCTCCACTACAAGGATGTGTGAGCATAGGTGCACTGGATAACCTTATTTTCAACTCCTTGAAATTCTCTTCACAATCCTCCGTCCACACGAACATTACTCCTTTTCGAGTCAACTTGGTGAGTGGATTAGATAATCGTGAAAAATATTTCACAGAACATCGATAATATTCATCCAAACCACGAAAACTTCATATCTCAGTTAATGTTGTCAGTCTCAACCATATTTCGATGACCTCTGTTTTTGGTGGATCCACAGATGTCCCCTCATTTCAGATTATGTGACCCAAAAATGCAACTTTTTGAAGCCAAAATTTACACTTGGTAAATTTGGCATAAATCTTCTCCTTTCTCAGGGTCTTCAATAAAATTCTCAAGTGATCTTCATGTTCTTCCTTTCTCTTTGAATAGACAAGAATATCGCCTATAAAGACTATCACAAACTGATCAAGATAGTTTCTAAAGTCTCTATTCATTAGATCCATGAAGATAGAAGGGGCATTAGTAAGACCAAATGGCATCACTATAAATTCATAGTGTCCATACCTTGTACGGAAAGCCGTCTTTGGTATATCCTCTTTTATGACCCTTAATTGATGATACCCTGAACGAAGATCAATCTTGGAAAATTATTTATCTCCACATAGTTGGTCAAATATGACATCAATGCTTACGAGAGGATATTTGTTCTTGATAGTGATCTTTTTTAGTTCTTGATAATCAATTCAGAGTCTCATTAATCCATCTTTCTTCTTAATAAACAGAAGATGTGCTCCCCAAGGTGATGCACTAGATCGTATGAATCCCTTATCAAGATTCTCATGGAGTTGCTTTTTCTATTCCTGCAACTCAATTGGGGCCATTCTATAAGGTTTATTTGAAATAGGCATAGCACCTGGTTTGATTTCTATTGAAAACTAAATTCACAATTTGGTGGGAGACCTAGCAGTTCCTACAGAAAGACATCATCAAACTCTCGTACAATGGGCATATTCTTAATCGTGAGTTTCTCTCCAACCATTTGAGATAAATTACCTTAATTTAGTGTAATCACGACCCATAAGATTGAAGAAATTTCCATTGGAAGGTTATGTTAATCCTTGCATCGATAGATAATCATATATTAATCTTTAATATGTAATGTGACTTCCCTTCCTTAGAAATTGATATGAACTCCATATAAAGAAAGCCAATCCATTCCAAGAATCACATCAAATTCAACTATAGGAAGGATTACTAGATTTAAAGGAAGCACTTTCCCACAAACTTCAATCAGAGAATAATTGTAAAATTTTGATGCGACTGTTGTGCCATTAGGGGTTGTCACAGCTAACTCAACATCTTATTGCTAAGGTAATATGGTGATAACCTTAGAAAATTCTTCAGAAATAAAATAGTGGGTGGATCTAGAATCAAATAAAACATTTTCTACTTTAGAGTGGAGGGTAAGTGTACGTTTCACCACTTCATTATCGTACTCCACATCACCGATAGAAATTGAATGCAACTTTCCTTTGCCTTTAGACTAAATAGACTGTTGAATTCGATCATCATCAAAAACCCTTGGATTAGGGCATTGATTGGCATAATGCCCAATCTCCTTGCAGTTGAAACATTGAAGTGTAGGAGGTGAATTCTGTGTATCCATTTCTATGTTCGCATCATTAGACATCTTCTTCCATTTATTTCGACATTCAACTGCACGATGACCTTATTTTCCACACTTAAATTATTTTCTTTTCCCTTTAAGACAATTCCCTCCATGATCCTTTCCACAATTTGAGAATAAAGGAAAACTCATATTCTTTTCAGTGTGGTCTTTAGATTTTTCTTTTGAATTCCATTTTCCTCTTCTTATAAAACGCATATGACTGATGGGTTACTCAAATCTCCATATCAACCTTGATATCACATCGAACAATTTCCTCGTAGCTATTGAAGTCCCTTATGGCTAACGCCCTTCGAAGACATGGTTTTAAGCCACTAAAGAATCGATCGATTTTACTCTCAGGTTGAATAATAATTCTGGAAGCATACCTTGCATGTCTTGTAAAATTTTCTTTGTAGGTACCAACAAATTCATCATCCTTTTGCTTCAGTTCAAGAAACTCCTTCTCCATATTTGTTCAAAGAATAGGAGAGAAGTACTTATCGAAAAATAAGTTCATGAACTAGTCCCATTCCATGGACTCAATTTCATCTCTTTGCATCGTATTCTTGATAAGATTCCACCATTGATCAGCATCACCTTCTAAACGATACACTACTAAGATGACTTTGTCATGTTGAGAACATTATAGAATTGAAAATATCATTTCAGTGGTACTAATCCATTGTTTAGCCACTAATGGATCAAAAGACCCGCTGAATGAAGGTGAACGCTGCCACATGAAGGATTCAACAGAATGTTTATCGTTCCATTGTTCGTTTGGAATTCATGTATGTTTCATAGCTTGAGAAAGTTGTGTGAGCATGGCTACAATATTTTTCATTCCATCTCCCATAACGTTTGGTTGCTCAGTGGTACAATCATTGCATAGCCCGTCACATTCATCATTAACACGGTTCCTTCAGGTTCCAGCCATTTACTAAAACCAATAATCATAGTGTGAGAAAAACTAATCATAATATTAAAAACACATAATCAAGAATAAAATTTTACACTTAAGGTCTTATCATAGGTTATTCATGTCCATTTATAAAACACTAATATTGTGTTCAATGCTTAGACATATCCTTAGGGTTCTTACTAGGGATTTCACATCCTAGTTTCCAAAGGTTGACTATACCTTTCCTCTGATACCAACTATATTGACCCATACATTACATACATGGTTATTACTTAAAAAATTGAAGCATACTTATTACAACATATAACAAAACTATGAAAGGACCGTATAGGTATAGTGTCTTTAGAAACTGGGAAACATAAACACCTGGTTCATAAATCATATACGTTGTATCCCATTTATTTAATCATATCTAGAGTCCCTTTTGTCATATTCTACTTAATACCCTTCATCCAGACCTAGGGAAAAGAAAGACATACAAAAGGGTGAGCTCAAATTCACAGTAAGGGTAAACAAAAGAAATATCTATCATATTATATTCATAAGAACATAACATTTTGAATATCTTAACCTGGAAAAGAGGTCATAATATCATAACATGGGATAAATCATTGCGGTGAAATGTAATACCAAAGAATCATAACATGATACATTGTGGCATATACACGTAATCATAGAAAATCATTTCATATTAGTCAGGACTCATTTCCAAGACTATCATAGCGGACAAAGTCCATTACTGAACCGATTTCACTCCTCATTCCAGTCATGTATCACTAAGCTGGCTTAACTTCTCATTCCATCCATGTCTATCTCATGAGATATAAATCTTTTCCCAATGCATTGGAGGTAGATATAAGTCCCACACATCTCATAATGAAACCATTCTTATGTGTTCCACAAAATCATAATTCATACATCATAGCATAACCCATGTAATAAAAATGGGATTCTTAAACATCATGCCATCATAACA
The DNA here is from genome assembly GCA_963277665.1 of Viscum album. Lineage (NCBI taxonomy): Eukaryota > Viridiplantae > Streptophyta > Magnoliopsida > Santalales > Viscaceae > Viscum > Viscum album. The sequence goes on from OY728129.1 coordinate 1,586,735,366, forward strand.
TAATCCATATAAGATAAAATAACATCATAAAAATAATTCCATCATAACATAATCAAATCAATGTAAAAATAGGGATAGAAACAGAACCCCACATTATCTTAGATGGAAAATATTTTTGATAAAACAATTGAACTCCATTCTTCCGGAAAATATCCTTTCTACTTCAAAAACATATTTCCTTTCTTAACTTGACATAAAATTTTAAACTAAAAGAAGTTGATTAAAAATAAACATGAAAACATTTAAAGGAATCTTCATGGAAATAATGTTTTATGAATTCATAAAAACCATTCATGCCGTATAAGTTAAAAAACATTCTTCTCGTACTTTGGTTGAAAAAGTCAAAAAGAACCTAGTACGAAAAATGAAAAACAATTTCTTTTATATCTTTTACTAAAACTCACAAATAAGTAATATTGGATTTAAATAATTATAGTAGAATAGAAAAAATATTACATATTGAGGAAACATGGATGTGGATGATAAATACACCCTAGTAAATACCAAAGTAGAAATAATCTCGGCTAAAAATGTGATTTTGAGATTTTCCATTACCTTAGGTGCGATATGCTTTGTACGTGTCTGAAACTCATGTATAATGATTTAAATAATTTCGTTAACCTATTCTAGAATCATACTAATTGTTATGAAATAATATATGGTCATATTCTTAGCGTCTTATTAGTAATATTTCCTTGCTACTTGTTATTCGGGTGTTTGTTGCTTTTTTTGTTCATATACGTGTTTTGTCGAATAAATTTTTATTCTTATTTGTAGGTTATAGATACCTCATTTACAGAATGGTATTAGTGTAATATATATCATATTTACTCATTAAATTAATTTATATATTCATTATTCAATGAATATCTTGTAAAACGATTTGCATCACATCGTGGAGATAGTAGGCCGTACGTACGCACGAGCGATGATATCGTTCCCATGATCGTGGAATTGTATTTAAATGTATGTATACTATTTCATAATCAAAATCAATTTAGAATAATAATATATAGTCTTTATTTACAGAATTATACCCATCCAGGTATGGTGGTGGTGGAAAAACTGATTACACCACGGCGTGGAGACGGTATTCCGTACGTACGCACACACGGTGATTTCGTTTTCCGTATGATGGATAGAAGGTGAAATGTGGTTGTTTCATATTTATAATGACATATAAGAATATAATTAATATTGATGTTATTACTTCAAAATTAAACAACTAAATAAGAAAATGTTTAAGAAGAATGAAATTGGAAGGGCTCGGTAATTGATATTACCTCTTCTTTGACGCGCCTCTTATTAACCTCTTCTTAGGGCACTAGGGATGGTATTTGAAGAAGACCAGGACCTCTAGGACATTTCTAAGGGATGTGGAGAAGATAAATTGGCAGGGGTTGGCCGATCTTGATGGCTTAATGTAGTGTGAGGATGAGAGGGAGGAGGTTCCCTTTTATAAGGGAGGAGAGGGGCACCATTGGAAAGTGTGAAAATATTATTTTATTATAAAATTATATTCGGTTTCAAAAGGTCCAAAAATCATTAGAGATAAAGATAAGATGACTAACAGTCGAAATAAAATCATCCAATCTGAATTTAACATGTTTTGGAAAATATTTTATTCATTACAATCTTATTTATTTAAATCATTTATTAATGACATAAATACTGCATCATTAATGTGTCATAGATAATTTAATTTATATGATGTGTAAAAATTATAAAACAAATATCATCATGTATGAAATCTTTTTATCTTTACAATTAAAATTTGTAGTCTAAAATATAATTTATATTAGCCCTTATAAAAATTAATTACTAAAAGATTTTTGTTAATGTCAATTTTGTCTTTAAATTAAATTAATTAATCCAAATTGTCATTATCACTACCAAGTGGCTCAATGGGGTCCCAAAATCGACTCAAGGATTACCATGGTCTGTCAATACTCATCCAATAAGGTTAGGACAGCTGTCAAAGTACTTTTGAATTATTATAATATTCTTTTAACCTTGAATTACCATATTTACCTTTAACCACAGTAAATAAAAATTACCATAGTTACTATTCATAATCTAAAAAAAAAATAAAAGTAACCATTTAACATAATTTGATCCCACTAAATCCAAATATGGAATCCATTTTTCAAAATTCAAAACACATAAGTTTTAGTAATTAATTTAAAATTAATCCCGTTGTTAAGCAAACAGGTTTTTAAAAGTTAAAACATTGCTAAAGATTGAAATGTTTTTACCTATAAATTTAATGTAAAATTAACGCTAATGACATACATTATATTAAATGGTAAAAATATATTCTATTTATAATTTAAAACCATTCAATATTATAATTTAACTATATAAATCATTGCGATGAAAAAAGTTGTTTTTAATTAAAATATAGCGTATTTTTACTATTCATTAAAATATGAAAGTTATCAGAATAATATGAAAAATTTATCCAAAGTAAATTTTTATATCCTGATTCTAAAGAAGAATTTATATTTTTTCAAATTGAACTTATAAAATTGTCAAAAACTAGATTTAAAGTGGGTGTGCCATCAAAAGGCGGCAAAACTGCATTTTCTGAAAAATACTTATTTTACCCAAAAAAATTATTTTGTTCTCAAAACATGTTCTATAAAATATGTAAGATGAATAATAATGTTATAGAATTTAAAATGAAATTAATACTATTCATAACGGCTAGTTTATAATATTATAATAATATATCGTTGTTTAGTAGAACTCGGTATTGCGTACTACACACGCTATCGAGGAAGGTCGCGATTGCGTGTAACGCAAGACAAGCTATTCTTGTGTGCCATGAAAGATTGATTTGATGTTGCGTATAACAGAAGACATAAAAAAATTATACTTCTCATAAAATATCAGGGTGTTACATTTCCTGCTTCTTTGGGGTTCCCTACATGGGTTCACACCATGTGATAAAGTGGACCAGATGCTGCAGCGAGATTACGATCCTATTGAATGGGGTGAAGGTAGGATTTACAAAATATGGGGGTTCTCTTTATCCCTAAAATCCCAGAATAAATTATCATGATCTCATATTATTGTAGATAATGAACTGGCGATGAAATAAATAACTACATCGTGAGACCATCGATGAATCCAAATCTGAATCCACCTATATGTACCTATATAGAGATACTTAAGTTTTGTTTATTTCCACTTCAGGGGTAAAAAATATCACATTTCAAGCTCCTCTCCCAGATTCTAATATAGATGACTGGGGTGAGTTTCCATAATTGAATCAGATTATTCATCAGAATATGAAAATAAAATAGGATAAATAAGGACTTAGCCCTTCCCAATGTTTTTCCTTTAGCAATAGTGATTCGACCTTCTACCCAATTGTGGTTTATAAGGCAGGGAAGTTTTTTTCATTTTGAGGACCTTTGTGTTGGTTGATGATTGTGTAGGGAGGACATGCTCTTTGGGTGTTGACAAATCAAAGAGGACCTCTTCTTCCATCTATGGGTATAGGGGGAGGAACTCCATGTTAATTGTAAGAGTGGGGAGAGCATCATGATTTATGGGTTAATGTGTGAGGATGACCTTAATGTTGATCCAAATGGAAGAAAGGAGGACCAATTTGGTTAGTATCATGGGAAAGGGGAGGACCTTAATACCAGGTGTTGAATGTGTGTGAAGGACCTCCGTTGTGGTGGGTGGAAACATATGGAGGGCCACTATTATTTTTGGCTATTGAAAATTTATGACCTATAGGTTGATCAGTGGTCGAAGAGGGAGGGCCTATGTACTAGATGTCAATGACGTGGAGAGGAAATCATCTTGGATCGATACTGGAACACGGATGACCTCCGTTTGGATTCATGTTAGAGCGAGGAGGACCTTCACTTTAGTCGGTGGAAATATGCAGAGGGCCTTAGTATTTACTATTGAAGGAGTGTGTAGGTTCTCCACACTGCTTGTAAATTACCTTGACAAGACCTCTATGTTGGGTGGTGTTGGAGTGGGGAGGGCCACTGCATGAGCTAGGAATGATGTAATGAAGGCCTTTGTGTTGGCGAATGGTGACATAGGGAGGAGCTCCATATCAAGAACTGTATGTATGAGGAGGACCTCAATACTATATGATGATAAATCAGGGAGGACTTATATGTAGATCAATGATAGAAATATGGGGAGGACCTCCATGTTGAGTTTGAGAGTGGGGAGGCTCACCAAATTGTTTGTCGATTTTATGAGGATGAACTTCGTATTAAATCTCATCATTATAGACCATCCCATAATGATTTTTGGTGATTTCAGCGGTTGATAGAGTCAATAAAACATTCCTATAGAGTGGTAGGGGTCACAATAATAACCGAGCATTGATGATTCCCTACTCTGTAGTTGTATGAATCTGAAGATATGTTTCAGTGGGGACAAGAGCCACCGAATACATACAAGAGAATAACCCAAATTGGCATTCATACTAAGATTGTGCACGATGTTGGCGTTGGATCATTCTGATCATCCTCAGTAGAGTGGGGATGTAATCCACCTACTCCCCAGCCTAAGGGACATGTCACTAATGGATTTGACGTGGCCTAGTGGGATCCCTCTATAGAACCTCTCAGGTGGTAGTCACAACCTAGCTAACTTGAGCATCCCCTAATTCCTCAGCATTGGGAAGTGGCACATAAGATTTATCTAGAGAGATTATTCTAAAGAAGTTTTTCATTGGTGTATGGATAAGTGTCTCCCTATGGGGCCCTTAGGGGTGGATATGTCATTAAGTTGTAGAATGCTCTGAGACCTAGAAGGACATATCCCTTATGGGAATGGCTCCCTCCAACTTGTATTATCGTATGAGGGTGTCTATCATCCTCATTTGAATGATTTAAGAGGGTGAGACGAGGCACAAACTACTAGTTACTATATTCATGGCTAAAGTCAGGGAGAAGGTGGTTTTGTGAAGGAATTTTGAATTGACTCTTCTCATGATACTACATCTGTGGGTGTTCGGTGATTGTTTTCTTGTAGCTTATGTCCTGCAAAGAAGGAATGTTCAACTATCAATATGGATACATGGAATTTAATTCCCAGGTCATATGAATCGTCCAATATTCCATTTATGGAGATATATATACATCATAATGATGTTCCTGGCCTAAATGACAAATGTTTTTACTGTCCCAATTTCTGGGGAGTTCCACAATGGACCCACTGTTTATTTATTGGAGACTGTAACTAGATAGAATGATCTGGTAACATACTAATCTATTGACATATTAGTACCAACCTATAATTGTGTTTGAGGATAAGATATCCATGTTGGGTTCACCAATTATATTTTCAATTCATTCTCTAGGGGACACTATTGTGTTTGTAGAATTGGTGTGCACATGATGGATGCTCTTGTTTCCCCAAATTCCATCTTTTCAAAGCTGGGAGACAATCAATAGTTTTATCCGGGATGTCTTATCCTTAATAAAAATGTGATGGTGGGATGTTTTTTCATCATTTTATGGATTCCTCTTTAGAATTCATCACTTAGTCTGGGTCTCCCTCATAGAGTAAAGTATTTTCATAGAACTCATTCTCAGTGAAATCTTTTAGTGGATTCCGATTAATTATGTTACTACTATTTGGATATTCCAAAGGGTTGTGATTGATTATTACACTTAGGTTAGGGTATTAGTAATGTTTGGCATCACTGGCATGTATGTACGCTGGGAAAATTGGCCACCTGTATCTTTCTTCATAGGAGGAAATCTCTTGAAGGTGTCTTGGGTGTGTAACCTAAGGCATCCCATTTCAATTATGGTGTATTTGATGTCAATGACATATATTCAAAGATATTAACATTATGCATCCAATGTATTTGGATGAGTAATCATTAAAAATCCAATCATGAGTATAACATCTTATGGAGACTAAGTGAAATTGATTAGAACACCCAGTGGAGGTAGATCAAAGAGGTACATCCATAGGATTTAGCACCTATAATTTTTAATAATGGATAGATCTGAATTCCTCATAGAGGTGGATCCTAAGAGGTATATCCCAAAAGGAAAGATTTGACATCATAAATGTTGATCTGGTCACCCCTGAAGGTGGATCAAGGATGTGTGTTCCTAGGATTGTGAAATTAGGGTTTTCTATTGGTCTTCATTGAAACTGAATGAGGCATCCTACGTACCTTGATTAAAAGGAATGGCTAAAAATCAATTTAGTTTGAGATTTTTTATATGGATTATACATAGGAACTTCCTAAAAGGATGGAAAGACCTTACAATTATGTGGAAAAATGGGAAAAAATAAAGATAGATTATGGTTGGAGTAGATGGAACAGATGGAGTTGATGAAGTCTTGGGGTGTTTTTTGTGAAATTTTATGAGTCATCCTATGTATCCTAATTAATTGGGAATTAAATTCCTTGTACATTGTAAAGGGTTATTTGGGGATACACATAAAGAGGAGGCCCATGTAAATGGAACATGTGGTTAGGTCTTACACATGGGATCTACCAAAGTGTGTAGGTGAAGACTGGGGCTTATTCTAGGAGGAATTTCCATTAGTTTATGTTGATGGGTTACATGGTTTATACTAACCTATATTTCCATATGAGTCATGATTATTGTGAGACACAAGAGGAAGCAGTTGGCCTGACAGATATGTAGTGTAAGATGCACCAGGATGATATGATGTAGGGATTACACATGGAAGCATCCTAAGCGAGATTTCACTCTATTTGAGGAGGATCTCATTCTTTGTGAGAATGATCTCATTACATGTGATCAATACATAGGTAATCCTATCAAGGGTGTGTGGGTCTTACACGTAGAATCATCCCAAGGGTGGATTAGTATTCTTTAGAAGGGAAGAAGGTAGAATTTCATAATGATATTACATGTGGAATACCATGTGAATTTTATGGGGTAAGGTAACAGTTTAATGTCATGTGATGAGGATGTTGTTTCTATTCAGTTTTTCTTCATTCAATGAAGACGTTAGGGACTCCCTCCTTACACCTTGGTCGTGCATAAATATTTCACATGAAATCATTGGTGGTTATTTCATTGGGAATATCATGGTGTAATGGGGTGGAAGAGTGATTAGTCAAGATTCCCACATTAGTTTCCTTATACCGAATTGAATTGGGGGGGGGGGGGGGGTTAGTGTACCTCTATAGGAAAGTAAAATTTAGGGTAACAATTGCACAAGGTGAATAGAGGGAGACTCAAGAGGGATAAAGAAGTTATTGCGCCCAAGACAGAGGGATTCATGCAAGGGTAGCATTCAAGGAATAAATGTTTTACATAATAATGTTTTTTACATGGTTCTTGGATGAAAATTCAATCCCTATAGCATCAAAAAAGTGGTGCGTGTAAGATATGATTCTTGCATGTGAGGTGATTCTATCACACATATTTGGAATATTTTGCACAAGGTAAAGGTTGCACGGATGGTGAATCCCCAGCATGCACCGGAATTGTGTTGATAGAGGTTGGTAGATGATTACAAAACTATCAGCACACTCAAAGTAGGACCCACATGGAACCTGTAGTGTAAGATCTCTACCTTGAGGGTTCTATGCCTTCCACACTGTCCTGGAAGAGCAGTCATCCTTGTATTAGAGTGATGCATTGACTTTTTTATGATCACCTTGAAGAAGGATGGTCACCTTCAATTTATAGATGAAGTCTTCAGAGATAGTTCATAATATTTTGGTCATGGAAGAGGCCTTCAATTAATCCTTTCCCTTAGAATGTACACAAGGGTTTGTTTGATGTCACATTAGGTGGAAAATAGTTTTTAAAGTGGCTTCAGTTTCTTTTTGCAACAAAAACAACGTGTGGGCACATGCCTTTTCCATTTCATTGGTTATACCATATGGGGGAAAGATATGTCACATTGGGTAGTAAATAACCTTGATTGAAGAATTAAATCTTGCACAAACACCTCAAAACACGTTCATTCATTATTAGTCTTTCTCAAAATGTTTCATTGAGTCAGGTGAGGCCTTCAGTTAACCCCAAGAATATCATTTGCTGGTTCAAGAAGAATTTCATACCAACAAATTACTTGGAGACTGATCCTTGAGAATAGAAAATAATGATATTAGAAACTTATTAGATTGGTGCAAAACATAAGAATCATTCTTAAGTAAGAGTGAACTTTTATGTCTTAGTAAAAAGATTTCTTGATTTAACAAGTTATTAAATTTGGTAATATAGATGATTAGGAGAAGAATAAAATTACCCACCCATCTAATAAAATAAATTTTGTGAAAACTTCAGAAGGAACCTTAGTATCCACTTGTACACTCAAATATTATTGAGTGGATAATGACTTTCTGTGAGTTATGATATTCTCTGTGTCTTTTTCATGTTGTTGAAATGATTCTCGAAGTGTTTACAAAAATGTGAATTGTTTAAAGAAACACTCACAATATTTTATAAAAATCATTTCACCATTTCATTAAAGGTTGGGTCCAACTGATTCATTTTTAATATTTAACCAAAACAAATCCATCTTTTTTTTGGTACAGGGAGACCCATTACATTTCCCAAAGGCCCGGTGGAATGACAGCCCAAATACAAGGCTCTAAAGCTCATTTTTTGGCCCAAAGGGCCCTCAAGTGAATAGTAATTCCATAGTTCCATGGCTTCTACAGTACCTTTACCACTATATTCCCCACTATAGTACCTCTGCTTCTACATTTCCATCACTTCTCGAGTTACGTTGCAGATACAATGCTCCTACAATACTCTAAAATTTTGTCTCATCCCAGAATTGATCATGGGTCTTTTTGATGCCAAGCGGGAGCCTTTTCCACATGGGTACATGCATGTTAACAAATTAGTTCATCTTTTTGAATGGTATATAATTGAAAATAAATATTTCAATTTTTTAAAAAATATATAAGAGTTAAAAATAAAGGAAATAATGGTAGGATATTTTGGTTTTCATTCATGTAAAAATGAAAAATGTTTTTATATCATTGATTTGAATATAAAATAAAATATTAACCCCACATGGATAAAACATCAAACACATATAATTCCATATATGATATGGTTAAATATTTTATTAATTATATATTCCAAAAAAAGGAAATAATATTTCTTACAAATCAAAAAATGAGTTTGTGTGTCTTATAATGGTATTTTTAAGAGATTATATTTTCCAGGATCCCCATGGGAGTGTTTTTGGACTTTTTTAGAAGGATAAAACTTTAAATGATTATGTTAGTTAATATTAAATGAAAGTATTAATTTATATTCTAAAACATTAGGGTATGTCAGTAAAAGGATATATAAATGATATTAATGAAATTTTTTTATGGAAGTGGATCTAAGAGTGATGATGATGGGGGACTTAGAAAAGTTAAATGGTGATGGATTTTTACTATGAAAATCATATCATTTGTTGATGTGAAGTAACTGAGTTTGAATATTATGTTAAAGGAGTTGATGATTTGGAATATAATTCGTATGTTTCTCCATTATTCAAACCATATTACTTAATAAATGTTAGTCACTAAATATTATCATGGGTGTTTTTTATCACATGGTCATAAATATATGTGAAAATAATTACATAGAGAAATAATGTGTTTAAAAAAATCTATACATGGTAGTTAATATAAGGTTGTTTTGGAATAATATCATATATGATATGATAATATAAGAGCATAAGTAATGGGTTTTTAGAATTATTAAAATAGTTTAACATTTTGGAATGTATGATGTTATACAAAAGTAAATTTTTACATTATGATTTTTTCATATTGGATGGATATACAAATAAATTGAAATAATAATTCACCACTCAACATATAATTTCATGTCATTGTAAAATAATATATAATATTTTTGGTTGTTATTAAATTTAATGGTTGAAATGAGTAGAATTTCATAGAGAGATATGAAATATGATCATGAAGAAAATTTATTTTTGTACATAGGATGTCCAACTATTTTTACCACATGGAGTGTCAAGAAATGTGTCACTATTATACTATGGGTGTATATTTAATATTTTAATCCTAATACCTAACATTTTTGAGATATTTCAAATGAAAAGATTCATAATTTTAATATATTTTTACCCAATCCTTATGTGTTAATTAAACAAGGGTGGTTTAGTATGTTTTTGATATTTTAATCGATTATAGATTAATAAAGACAAGGTTTATCATCTTCTTTAATGAATACGAAATCTTTCACCTTGATTGTGATATAATGTTGAAATATTCATTCACACCAAGATAAGACATGTGATTTTATTATCAACTGGATATGGGGAATATGATGAGATCATTTAGATGTGTGAATGCCATGTGATGTATTCATAGAATTGGTTATTATATAATTTGAGAATTGGTAATATATTAGGTGGATACATGAGATTGATATACACAATTTTTCATGGTCACATGATGTCCTATAGAAAGGGGTTATATAATTATACCTGATTTTATATGCTCTAGCTGGTGGACATAGGTATATATATTCATGTTTTTAGGAAGGCCATGCCAGACCCCTTGATATCATGATTAGAATTATGGATTTTCTAGAGGTCATTCTTTTCATACATTTATTAATTAATGAATTCATGTTTTTTTTCTAATGAAGGCCTCTAGGGTCATACATTATAGTTGACTATAATGGGATAAAATTTTATGAAACTCAGATGGATTCTCTAAAAGTGTTTTAGAGTTTATCTAAATAGAGTCTTAATTTTATACTGATAATTTATTTCATTTTATGTGATAGATAATGAATTTATTGATTTATTTTCAAAACAAATTTATGAATATCCCAAATGTGTTTTGGATATGGTCTTAGACGTTATTGGATAAGATAAGAAATAATGTTTAATGGTACAATGTATATAAGTATTTAGTGAAAGTGGGATATTAAAGAGAAATTCTATTAATCATATGTATACATAATTTTTTTTGGAATATATCATCCATTATAATATTTTTGTTGTTGTATGCAATGATACATAAAACAAATTCATTTTTTATGTTTCTGTTATAACTTTTCATTCGTTATTATATAATGATATCATTTCCACTATCCTAGTTATACTATAATATTGGAATTCATAATATATTAAAATAATATAATCCTATAATTATCATGGTAGTCAAATCTATTTTATCATGGTTATCATTATTATAAAAGTTTTTATAAGATGAATCTCATCAGAAAATGTTATCAGCTGTGGGTTAGAAATGTTTGTTAACTGTATACATAACTGTTAATTTTATTCAAAAATTATTTAATGAATAATAAATTTATGAGAATCCTTGAGGGATATTTAATGAGGTAATCATCACCAAATGGATCATGTTTTTCCTACTATATCTACTCTTAATTATTCTATATATGAAGCTCTATTATTTTTCCTTCTATACAATTAGAGATACTAACATATTATTGAAAGAAGTGGGATTCCTCCCATACATTGGTTGATTCATTTCTACCCATCAATACGACAAAAATGAGGGATTATTATGACTACCTCTTAGTGATAGTACCCATATATATGGTTGATGATGGTAGTAGTAGAATTTATTAGTGAAAGATACAGAACTAAATACCCATTTTATTATAAAATAAGGTTCATCATGGGATCTGAGGTCTGTGATTCCATTAATTACCTTGAATAAGTGTCTATCAATCCTTATAGACACATCAATTAATGATTATAAGGAACGTATGATATTTTATCTCCTAAACCTTGTTTGTTTTTATGGTTCATGATATTTCACATTTAAAATTCCATGGTATAATTATTTAAAACTTATGATATCTCACCCCATGTTTATCATGATTTATCCTCTAAAAAGGATTTTACCTCATCCATTATTTTATATATGTTTCAATGAAATCTCATATTGTGATTGGAGTGTAGTTAAATCCAGATGCATATTATAAAAATGGGAAAAATGGTTATATTGATTTTTTTTAATATTTATCTAATTTATCCAAGATAAGAGACCTTTATATTTCTGGTTCCCATTTACATGTATTTCATTAAAAATATTATAATACTATGTTTATATTATTTGGGTTTTTATAATTACATAATAAATTTAATGACATTATTTCTTGGGAGATGAAATACAATCCTTTGTCAAGGAACCATAGAATCCTCATACTAGGTATGAATCTATATCCAACTAAATAAAAAATACCCTACGTAGAGTATCATCATGTACTATCATGATGTCCATGATGCAGCTAATCAAATTGAAATAATCAATTATCCATAGTTTCACTATTTTCTACCATGAGTCCTATAATAGGGATAATAAATGTGGCATTCTATAGGGATATGGGCCTCATTACCTTAAATGGTATTGTCTTAGAAACCCTTTTAGTGATAGTTATAGGAATAGTGGTAGCACTGTAGGGGAAGGAAATATATTGAAATTTCTTTTAATAATAATTTCATGAAACCTAGAGCAAGGATCATGCACGTCAAAATTACAATTAATAAATTTTATATATAAAGACATAAATACATGGGCTGAGGAACTTTCTTCGTTGATGATTATTGATCGTATAAAACAAATGGTCTGTATTACTTTTGTTCCCATTTTGAGGATCCATGGGTATAATCCCTCTAATGGTGATCCAAACATGTGTTAGTGGTCTTCAAGAAATTCCACTCAATCTCCAGGTGCTACCATGTTGAATCTAATGTCTTGTGTTTTTCATCCTTGATCACTCATTCTCCTAACTTAAAGAAAATATCAATTTGGTTTCTCATTATTAAGTGGGAGAGAGGAGTAGGAGTTTAAATAGATTCTTTTGTGTGAAAGAAGTCTCTATTCCCGAACAACGAATTGGTTTTTAATGACTTACACAATATACATAACCATTTATTTATATATTTTGGGATTTTGAAAACAAAATTTGATTTCATAAAAACCATTAATTATAACTATAACCATTAAGGAAATCCCATTCAACATAATAATAATTTTTATTATAATATTATTTTGGGTTGTACCAACTTGCGAAAAATAGATAAATAATATTTACTCGATTATAGTTAATTATTTTATCACTGGACATGGTGTTAGTCCATTCAAACTCCTCTTGTATTTATTGAACAGCAACATAAATATTTTTTTATCATAAATAGATATTTTATTCACAAACTAGTAAATAAATATTTATTAAATATTCAATAACATAAATAAAATTTTTTTTATTCACAATCCTGTGAAAAAATATTTATTTAATTTACTTAATCAATGGAACTTGAATAATATTGTTCCACAGTCTTTAAGATAAAATTTATTCAATTAATTAAATTCAAATAGAATTTAATAGAGAAAAAAAACTTTGTGTATGACCCTCTTGTAGTTGGGTTTTGGCTTAGTGGTAATCACCCCTTACTTCTATATAAAAAATTGGGGTTGAAAACCAATTGGGTGAAGGTACTGTAACATCACTATAGCAGGATTTTGTAGCAACGACAACACTGTAGAAGCAGCAAGAACTGTTGTAGGAACTATAGTTGAGGTGGTACTGTAGTGAGTACTATAGCAGCCCAGGTAATGTTGTACTATTCACCATTGGGCATTTGGGTGAAATAAATGGGCCTTTACCACCATGTAATGGGATTTCATGACCACTAGGCCTATGGGCCATGTAATGGGTCTCGTCTACCCATAAAAATAGGTCCTTTGTTTCAATAAAAAATAATGACGCTTTGGCCCCAAACATTAAAAAACATAGTCTGTGACCCTCTAGGATTGTTTTTTTATTGTCAATAATAAAGCATGCCAAAACCAGAAGATTACTATCTAGAAATAGATCAAGGTACCCAAGATAATAATGTTAAATCCTCAATGATGAATAACAAATATGATTTCTCACTGAGTAATATAATCTCTATGTCACAATATCTCATCAAGAAGGTTGCATGGCAGTGTCATTAACCTATATGCTCAATATATCATTCTTTGACTATCTGAAATAAACACTTTGTTACACCAAGGCCAAGGAATTTAGGATAACATATCTATTTCGATAGAGGGGAAAAGATATCAACATATTTAAATATAGAACATAAAACTACTTCCATTAATAATAGCATATTAGTTATGCACCCAATGTACCCTACTTCTGGCTAACGTTTGGTGAGACGATATTCATTAGACAATTTAATTGTGTGATTCAAGTATTTCATTAATGATAATATTAATGTCTATGGACCCTTACAGATGCTCACATATAGGAATATCTGATGACACCAAAACATGAAGAATTCCTACTTGCAGGTCTGTTCTAAAAGTCCCCCCTCATGAATATTACTAAGTGAAAACTTCAAGAGACGAAGTATCATCCTCTTACGAGTACCCACACCTAATGGTCTATATACTATGGGTCCCATAATAGTTTATTATCCAACCCCAGAACTATAAAAAGTATATTTTCATACCACTTCATGGTTCCCATCATTGGGGGGGGGGAACTACTATGGCCTTATCAATGTGAAAAATATTATATAATTTATTACATTAAAGTCATGTATAACAACGAAAAATATGTAATAAAAAGCTTAATATAACATTTAAGGGATCAAATAATCATATAATCAAAGTAAAAAATGGTTTCTTATAGGACACCCACTCATAATAACCCCTATATTGACTAGATCCAAATTTTTATGACTCTCAGAATGAAAAACCTCACATGATAATCATTTTTATGCTGAGTCAAGGCTTTAGTTGTGGGGTATTCTATGTTGTCTTCCATGGAAAATTTACTCACTACAACCTCACCTCTCTAATAAAAATAAATGAAGAGATGATAATTCAAAAGTATTTGATTCATCCATTGATGTTACCTTGGATCTTTTGCGAGAATCACCATTGTAGTATTATCACCAAAGAGTGTGACAGAATCATAATTTATATGTATAATAAAAAGTTCTTACACGGTATTTTTCTTCCAAAATAATTCTTTAACTAACTTAGAAGCTGTAGTGTACTTGGAATCTTCTTGTATAATCTGTGACCATAGCCTACATTGTGCTCTTCTAGATCAGAACACATCCATTCATTGTGAAGCATTATCTCATTTGTGACTTCATGTCATCTTGATTGGTTCAGAAACAAGTATCTACATATCATATGATGACTAGTTCTTCATATCCTTCATAAAACATGAACATATCCTTATTATTCCTTAGATACATGTGTATATTCTTGACATACATCCAATGGAGGACACCTGGATTTTCTTGATATTTACCTACCACATATAATGCATAGATAAAATCTAGCATAGTATATAACATAGCATACCTGACTAACCAAAGGAATGATGTGTATGGATTCCATGAAATTATATTTTATTACTCACAGTTCTGAGGTCACATTTTTTTGGAAAGATTAATTTCATTTTATGTGGGAATAAATACCCTCTTGGATTGTTTTATACTGAATCACTTCAGTATCTTGTTATAATTTGTACTTTGACTTAGGCTGAGAAACCTCTTGGATCTATCACGATAAATATTGATCCTAAGAATATATTCTACCTCACCCAAGTAATTCATTTAAAATCATTTATTCAACCACACATTAAACAACTATAATAATGGTATTTCATTTCCAATAAGTAATATTTCATCAACATATACTATTAATAAAATAACTGCACTACCACTAAATTATTTGTAGACACAAGGATCACATTCATTCTTTAAAAAACCAAATTCTTTTATCGAATAACCAAATAGAATTTCCAATGACCTAAATTTCTTCTTTAGTATATAAATGGATTTTTTAAATTTTATATCTTATCAGAATAATGTCTAGTCACAAACCCTACTTGTTTTCTCATGTAGATATATTCCTGAAGGTTCATGTTATGGAAGGATATTTTGATATCCATTTTCCAAATATAATAGTCATATTACGCTTTAATGGGAAGTATAATTTGGATGGATTTTAATATTTCAACTAGTGAAATGGTTTTGTCATTGTCTATGAATTGACGTTTTTTGAACACTTTTGCAATCAATCACACCTTATAGGTACTTAATTGTCATTCTTTGACTAGTTTCTTCTAAAATACCCTTTTTCAAGAAACATTTATTACATCCATGGATATATCTACAATAATACAGACTTTGTTTTGATACATGGAATTTATTTAAAAATTCATGTCTTATTTCCAATTGGAATCATATATTCCACTTACTACTTCATTGTAGGTTAGAGTAATTATTATCTACTAAAAATGAGTCACCACCATGGTAACTATATAACCATAACTTTCTTTCTATCTATCCTCTTTTATACTTCCACATTGTACTTGTTTCTCTGGAACAGTTTCTTATCTCACATGTGTTTTTGGAATATAGTCATGTACTAACTCTTGTATACCTTGAGCATTGACTTAATCAATGTTTATCTCTCTCCCACTATCTATTTTTTAGATGTCTCCCTCTCAAGGAATAAGGAATGCTATTCCACTATAAACTTTCTAACTAAGAGGTCATATAGGCAATATCCCACTGATTCCGTGGGGAATCCTATAAAGGCACACTTTTTTTCTTAGGGTGCAAGTTTGTTACCTGAAGAGATCTTAACAAACACTTTTCTTACCCACACATATAAATTTGGTAACATGGTTTTTCTTCAACTCCACAATTCATACAGAATATAAAATTATTGATTTAGATGGCACTTGATTTTGTATTTGTGCCTCTCTTTTTAACACATATCCTGAAAAGGAAAATGTAAGACTTGCATGAAAAACCATTAACCTCACAATGTTTATCCAGGTGTGGTTCCTCCTTCCATTTAAACCAATCCACTTAGGCATGAAAGGTAGAGAGAATAGGGATTAGATCCCTAACTATCATAAGTAATCAACGAAGTCTTTATTAATATATTCTCCACCGTATTTTGATCAGTGTTTCACAATCCTAATAACAATTTGGTTCTCAACATCATTCTTGTATTACTTGAATTTATCAAAATAATCCTACTTATAACTGATTAAGTAAATATATCCATATTTACTAAAATCATTAATAAATGTTTTTGGTATGATTACCCACCAGTTTATTTTGTAGGAAATGGTCCACACACATCGGTATGAAATAGTTCAAGAATCACTTTATCCCTTTCACCGTTCCCACTAAATGGGGCTTTGGTCATTTTCTGTTTAAACATGTGTGACATACACCAAGTGGTTACAGTTAAAAAGAATATAAATATCCATCTTCATGTAAATTTTTCAATCATATTTCATTTACATGACCTTGTCAGTGATACCAAAGTTGGTTGTTGTATGAGTCAAGTGAAGTAACATCATTATCAATTTTAATTAATTTGTTCATGTAATCCAAAACAAAAAGACCATTATGTAAATTTCTCTTACCATAACCAATCCTATCATTGTAAAAGAATAAAAGTTATATAAAAATTTGAAAATGAATCTGTCTATAACTAGACTTCAAACAAAAATAATTTTTTGTTAACGAACAACACATAATAATAACGCTTTAAATCCATGATCATTCTTGTCAGAAATGTGAGGTGTTGGTCCTTGATAGCTATAGAAGAATGTTTATCTATTTTGGACACCGGTAGATCTACCTCTGTAACAGCCCAAGATTTTATAAAAAAATATTCTTTTTAATTTTATTAATGTCTTGTGTTGTACGCTACACCAAAAGGAGCTTGCACAACACACATCCTTGACTTGTCTTGCATTACACGCAATCGCGACCTTCCTCGATAGCGTGTGTAGTACGCAATACCGAGTTTCACTAAACAACGATATGCTATAAAAATATTATTAAAACTAGCCGTTATGAATAGTAATAACCACTTTTTGAAATCCAGTAAATCTTATTTTTCAAAATGAACTTTATTTTTGGATTCGGAGTATCGAATTTAGCCTAAGGTGAAATTTTGGTACTTTTCAGATAACTTTCATATTTTGATGAATAGTGAAAATGACTAAATTTTAATTAAAAACAACTTTTTTAATCGAAATAATTAATAATGATAAATTATTAATTTGAGTGATTTTAAAGTATATTTAGAATATATTTTTACAATTTAATACAATTTTGGTCATTGAATGTAATTTCACATTTAAACCAGACATAATCAAGTGTCAATCTTTTGATAGATATTGTTTCTTAAAAACACGCTATTTGTTTTAACAGCGGGATTTAATTATAAAATTAATTAATGCAACTTATATGTTATGAATTTGGTTAAATAGATTTCATTTTTGAATTCGGAATATGAAATATAGCTTAGGATGAAATTTTGGCATTTTTCTGAAAACCTTCAATTTTTGATGAATAGTGAAACCACTAAGTGGTAGGTTAAAAACTGAATTTTGCATAAAACTTAATTTTACCTCTTATGTGAATGGAATTTCGAAAATCCGAGAGACACGGTTAATATCAAGGACTAAAATGTGGTTCAATGAGATGAAAATAATTTTTGGTGAATAGTAACTTTTTACTTTTTTTTACCACGGTTAATAGTAAATAGGGTAACTAAGGGTAAATATGATATTACTATTACCCTAACACATGTCCTAATTCTATTGGACAAGTGTAATTCGACCAAAAACAAACTTATGAATAAAATATGACCATTTAGGCCCACTTGGATTAGATTAGGACATTTATTATTAATTTATTTTAAGAAGGGTTAAAATAGTTAAAATCAAAGTTTAATAAGTAAATCATTTTTAATATGGGGTTATACATAAGATAAATTCGATTGTAAATATTAATTAGAAAGCTAAAAGGATTGCCTACATGATGGTATTTTATTTGTAATTTGTAGACATCAAATAATGTAATTTATTTATGACACAACGATGATGCAGTAATTATCTTTTTAATGAAATATTGACATAATTGATGTTATAAGCACCAAAATAAATGTAATTTGAGATTTTTTATGAATTCCACTAATTTTATAGGTTACTATGATATATTAGTGTTGATTTAATCAACTTGGCTCGAACATTTAATTCTGTTATGACTTTCACAAAAATCATATATCAAATAGTGTCAAAATTGACACAAAATAGTTTTTAAATCAAATATTATATTACTAATTGTTATTTTATTCCTAAAAATCTAAGGTTCGGCCAAATGACTTAGATAAGGATATATATATTAATAATAAACAATTTGGGGTTCGTTTGGCATGTTATAGTAAGTGTATTAACCATATAGTGAAAGAAAACAAAAAGACACGGTAAAAGTTAAATTATTTAACTTAGAGTTAAATCTAATTGATAAGGTTTAAAATAATATCCAAACATGTCTAAATTTGATTGGTTGATGAGATTACAACCCTATCTCATCTAATATTCGAATATGAGTCATTTTTGGAGGTTTTTAAGTGGGGTTAGATTTATTATAAATTAATATTTTTAAGAATTCCTAAGGTGCCCCTCTCCTCCCCTATAAAAGGACACCTCCTCCCCCTCCTCCTCACACCAATTTGAGCACTCAAGCTCGGCCAACCCCTGCCAAAATCTCTTCTCCACTTCCCTAGAAACATCCTAGAGGTTCTGGTCTTCCTCAAATACCAATTATAGTGCCCTAAGAGGAGGTCTCAAAGAGGCGCTTCAAAGAAGAGGTAATTACCGTTACCAATCCTTTCCTCTTTATTTCTTCTTCCACTTCTTCTTCTTAGGTTGTTTCATTATGAAGTAATAACATCAGTATCACTCATATACTGATATGTTATTATAAGTATGAGACAACCCTATTTCACCATCTATCCATCCTACGGAAAAAAAGAAATCACCACGCGTGCGTACGTACGGAATACCGTCTCCACGCCGTGGTGTAATCTATTTTCCACCACCACCTTACACGGATGGGTATAATGGTGTAAAGAATAACTATACATAGTTATTACAACATCATATTGATTCTGATATATTGTATAATCCACTCCAATTCAGTTCAATATTTATGGAAATGATATCATCACTCGTGCGTACGTACGGACTACCGTCTCCACGACGCGATGAGATTCATTCTCCATGTTAACCATTTAAGAATGATTATAAAGTATATATAAGAAATAATAATGAAATATATTACATTATAAAGCTACTGGATTTATGTATATATATACATATGTATGTCATCTACTTACTTCCATTTCAAGACAATAAGGAAAGGAAAACAGCGTTCATGCGTACGTACGGACTACCGTCTCCATGAACGGTGTTTTTCATTTTATTTATCTACCTATTATATATATATATATATACTGAATATATATGATATATAAATCATATTTTATATTCTGGAAGTAAGTAAATCATGATATAAGTAATGATGATGTCAAGAACAACAAGTCAAAACACCTACGATAAATGAAACGATTTTACCCAAAACGCTTCTTTAACATGGAATTTACAAAAGAACGGGTAATATAATGTCATAAGTGAACCATATATGATATCATAACAATGAATATGATTCTGTAATAAGTCAATAACATGATTTAAATCATTATACAGGAGGTTCGGACACTTACAAAGCAAGTCGGACCTAAGGTAAGGGAAATATCACAATCTCATTTTTATCCGAGATTGTTTATTCGTAAGTATTTACTGGGGTGTATTTTATCATCCACATCCATGTTCCCTCAATATGTAATATTGTTTCCATCCACTTACAATATTTTAAATCCAATTTTACCCTTAGGTGAGTTTTTAGTAAAGAATATGAAAGGAATCTTTTGTCGTTTTTTTATATACGAGGTACTTTTTGACTTTTCCGACAAAAGTACGAAGAATGTTTTTTTAACTTATACGGAACAAACGGATTTATACTGTTTTATAAAGCCTTATTTTCATGAAGCTTCCTCTAAAATATTTCATGACTATTTTCAATAAAATCTTTTTCTTTTAAAATTGCATGATGTTTTGTGAAAAGAAATTGATTTTGAAGAAAAAAGGATATTTTCCTCAAGAATTCATTTCAAGTGTTTTATCAAAATTATTATCCATCTAAGATAATAAAGGGTTCTGTTTCTATCCATATTTTTACATTTATTTGACTTTGTTGTGATGGAATTATGTTTATGAATTCCTTTATCTTATATGAATGGTTTTATGATGTCATGTTGTTTAAGAATCCCATTTTTATTACATGGGTTATGCAATGATGTATGATTTATGATTTTGTGGCACACATAAGAAAGGATTCATTATAAGATGGGTGGGACCTATATCTCCCTCCAATGCATTGGGTAAAGATTTTATATCTCATGAGATAGACATGGCTGGAATGGTAGGTTATACCGGTTCAGTGAAACAGGACTGAAACGAGGATTACTCGATTCAGAAAGGGACTTTGTCCACTAAGATAGTCTTGGCAATGAGTCTTGACTAACAAGAAATGATTCTCTATGATTATGTGTGTATGCCACAAAGTTTCATGTTTTATGTTATGATTATTGGGATTACATTTCACTTCTATGATTTAGCCCATGTTATGAAATTATGATCTCTTTTGCAGGTTAAGATTTCCAAAAGCTATGTTCTTATGTATATGATGTGATTGATATTTTTTTTTTTTTACCCTTACTGAGAATTTGAGCTCACCCTTTTATGTTTTCTTTTCCCCAGGATATAAAGAAAGGTTTTAGGTAAAAAAAAAAGGGATGACCTTTATGGGAGATATTGAAGAACTTTCACCACGATTAGAAGATTACGTTCCGAGTTTCCAAAGACACTAAACTATTACGATCCTTTAGTGTGTGTTTTTGTTATGTACTAAGTATTCCGCAAATGTAATGTAATGTCCATGTACGTTAGGATACGGGTCTCTACAGTTGGTATCAGAGGAAAGGTTTAGTCAACCTTTGGAAACTAGGATGCGAAAACGTTAGTGAGATCCCTAGAGATATTTCTAAGGTATGTCTAGGGATGTCCCTAAGGTTAAGTATACGTATAGGTTATAGTACTAGAACTACGCTAACGATCATAGAATTAAACCTAAGATGTTAGATGTTCAAGGTACTCCCCCTTTATTATGTTGTTTTCCCTAGCATTATTTTTGCCTCTCACGCTATTCTTTTTGGGTTTTAGAAAATGGCTGGAAACAAGGTGATTCATGATAATGGAGGAAATGATGGACAATGGAATGATATTCTTTATGAGCAACCAAATGAAATGGGATTTGGAAGTCCAAACATCATTATTATGCCGAATCAGCAATCTCATAATATGATCAATAAAGTAAAATTTGGTAAGTTTCCTGACTCGGCTAATAAGAGAAAGATGGAGTTTCATGATGATCATAGAGGAAAGAAAGTTCAATTTCCCCTATGTAAATCATGTGGGAAGAGGCATCAAGGAGAATGTTTCAAAGGAACTGGAAGATGCTTTGGGTGTGTAAAAGAAGGACACAAAGCCAGTAAGTGCAAAGGAAAAGGTTCAGTTAATACCAGGGATGAGGATAATGGTATTGCTACGACATCAAAAATGGTTAAGTGTTTTAAATGTGGAATGTATGGGCATTATGAAAACAAATGCCCTAAGGGAAAGACTCATGAAGAGAATCAGTATGGTCATATGGGAAGTATTTATGTGGATGATGATGAAGAGACTACCAATGGTATGTGAGATGAAAGAATTGTTGAAGCTCGGTCAATGGTTTAAGAATGTAGTGGAATGATTATATGTTTATCATGTGTAATGTTGTATAAGTAATCTCATGGTACTATGGAATAAAGAGACATGTAAGGATTGTAACATTGTTGTCTGATTAATGTTACCAGTATCCATGAAAGGTTAGTCAGATATTTTTGGAATGAAGATGATATGCGCATAATGAAGGGATAAGGGGAAAATGAAATGTTTGACAGTATTCATGAGCTCATGATTGATATAAGGACTAAGTGATATCATGGTTTGAGTATATAGAATTTTGAGGATTTTGGTAACTTTTAACAGCACTCATGTTTTCACTAAGGTATTCAAGAGAATACACGATTAAGGACTTTGAATGTTTGGAATGTGACCAACAAGACATATCTTATGATATGTGGGGATCAACGACAGTATTAAATCTCTGGTAATCGTTGTCACTATATTATGAGAGTGGACTGCAGTATTATGTATAAGCCTAAAGATTAGACTAGATTATGTTGGACATAAGTTAGTATTGTTTAAGGATAGAAGATTTTCGATATTATTGATGGGATGTTATAGTAACGTAGTTTTAGAAAAAAGGGACAACCTACAGGACGGGCGACAGCCCATCGCTTCAGACAAGGCTGTAGGAATCGAACCCACAACCGAAGTGCGACTGGCCTTTATCGCCTACCACTAGCCTACAAGAAGTCCCTGTTTAGTAGAAACTAGTTTTATTATATTAAGCAGTATGATATATGAAGTATAAGTCCATATGTGATTAATCTCACTATAGATCGACTTATGTATATAATTTTGCTAACCTTTTTTTTGAAACAGATGGAATGACCCGTCATTCTATCACATGATCTGCTAACACTTCACGAATAACAAATTCAACTTCATTTATTTAAGAGATGAAGTGGAAATTGTTAAAGGCACGAACAACAGTGAGATTGTACCAAAATAAAGTAAGTATTTATTCTAATTCAAATTCTTTAACTTTAGGGAAATGATATTGAAAACCAAAAATGTTGTCCTAGTTCTCTTATACCTGATGAATCAGATGGTACCTTATATCATCACAAATCTATGGATTTGTGATTACTGGCTTTTCCATAGCCATGTTCTCTACCACTCTCCATCAGAACATGATGCTTAGATTTCTCTTCCATATCCATATTTTCACCTATGTGGAAACCCAGTGATTAGTTTATTTGGGTAATCGTTACATTTCATACTTTAGTTTTTAAAGCCATGTTTTGGTATTCCCTTTTACTATGTGGGTTTCTATTAAAGAAACTTTCAAATAGTAAACCATTTATAACCCCGACGAATTTCGAGGGCGAAATTCATTTTAAGGGGGGTAGAATGTAACAGCCCAAGATTTTATAAAAAAATATTCTTTTTAATTTTATTAATGTCTTGTGTTGTACGCTACACCAAAAGGAGCTTGCACAACACACATCCTTGACTTGTCTTGCATTACACGCAATCGCGACCTTCCTCGATAGCGTGTGTAGTACGCAATACCGAGTTTCACTAAACAACGATATGCTATAAAAATATTATTAAAACTAGCCGTTATGAATAGTAATAACCACTTTTTGAAATCCAGTAAATCTTATTTTTCAAAATGAACTTTATTTTTGGATTCGGAGTATCGAATTTAGCCTAAGGTGAAATTTTGGTACTTTTCGGATAACTTTCATATTTTGATGAATAGTGAAAATGACTAAATTTTAATTAAAAACAACTTTTTTAATCGAAATAATTAATAATGATAAATTATTAATTTGAGTGATTTTAAAGTATATTTAGAATATATTTTTACAATTTAATACAATTTTGGTCATTGAATGAAATTTCACATTTAAACCAGACATAATCAAGTGTCAATCTTTTGATAGATATTGTTTCTTAAAAACACGCTATTTGTTTTAACAGCGGGATTTAATTATAAAATTAATTAATGCAACTTCTATGTTATGAATTTGGTTAAATAGATTTCATTTTTGAATTCGGAATATGAAATATAGCTTAGGATGAAATTTTGGCATTTTTCTGAAAACCTTCAATTTTTGATGAATAGTGAAACCACTAAGTGGTAGGTTAAAAACTGAATTTTGCATAAAACTTAATTTTACCGCTTCTGTGAATGGAATTTCGAAAATCCGAGAGACACGGTTAATATCAAGGACTAAAATGTGGTTCAATGAGATGAAAATAATTTTTCGTGAATAGTAACTTTTTACTTTTTTTTACCACGGTTAATAGTAAATAGGGTAACTAAGGGTAAATATGATATTACTATTACCCTAACACATGTCCTAATTCTATTGGACAAGTGTAATTCGACCAAAAACAAACTTAGGAATAAAATATGACCATTTAGGCCCACTTGGATTAGATTAGG
Organism: Viscum album; assembly: GCA_963277665.1. Lineage (NCBI taxonomy): Eukaryota > Viridiplantae > Streptophyta > Magnoliopsida > Santalales > Viscaceae > Viscum > Viscum album. The sequence goes on from OY728129.1 coordinate 1,586,760,446, forward strand.
ACATTTATTATTAATTTATTTAAAGAAGGGTTAAAATAGTTAAAATCAAAGTTTAATAAGTAAATCATTTTTAATATGGGGTTTTACATAAGATAAATTCGATTGTAAATATTCATTAGAAAGCTAAAAGGATTTCCTACATGATGGTATTTTATTTTTAATTTTAGGACATCAAATAATTTAATTTATTTATGACACAACGATGATGCAGTAATTATCTTTTTAATGAAATATTGACATAATTGATGTTATAAGCACCAAAATAAATGTAATTTGAGATTTTTTATGAATTACACTAATTTTCTAGGTTACTATGATATATTAATGTTGATTTAATGAACTTGTTTCGAACATTTAATTCTGTTATGACTTTCACAAAAATCATATATCAAATAATGTCAAAATTGACACAAAATAGTTTTTAAATCAAATATTATATTACTAATTGTTATTTTATTCCTAAAAATCTAAGGTTCGGCCAAATGACTTAGATAAGGATATATATATTAATAATAAACAATTTGGGGTTCGTTTGGCATGTTATAGTAAGTGTATTAACCATATAGTGAAAGAAAACAAAAAGACACGGTAAAAGTTAAATTATTTAACTTAGAGTAAAATCTAATTGATAAGGTTTAAAATAATATCCAAACATGTCTAAATTTGATTGGTTGATGAGATTACAACCCTATCTCATCTAATCTTTGAATATGAGTCATTTTTGGAGGTTTTTAAGTGGGGTTAGATTTATTATAAATTAATATTTTTAAGAATTCCTAAGGTGCCCCTCTCCTCCCCTATAAAAGGACACCTCCTCCCCCTCCTCCTCACACCAATTTGAGCACTCAAGCTCGGACAAACCCTGCAAAAATCTCTTCTCCACTTCCCTAGAAACATCCTAGAGGTTCTGGTCTTCCTCAAAGACCAATTCTAGTGCCCTAAGAGGAGGTCTCAAAGAGGCGCTTCAAAGAAGAGGTAATTACCGTTACCAATCCTTTCCTCTTTATTTCTTCTTCCACTTCTTCTTCTTAGGTTGTTTCATTATGAAGTAATAACATAAGTATCACTCATATACTGATATGTTATTATAAGTATGAGACAACCCTATTTCACCATCTATCCATCCTACGGAAAAAAAAGAAATCACCACGCGTGCGTACGTACGGAATACCGTCTCCACGCCGTGGTGTAATCTATTTTCCACCACCACCTTACACGGATGGGTATAATGGTGTAAAGAATAACTATACATAGTTATTACAACATCATATTGATTCTGATATATTGTATAATCCACTCCAATTCAGTTCAATATTTATGGAAATGATATCATCGCTCGTGCGTACGTACGGACTACCGTCTCCACGACGCGATGAGATTCATTCTCCATGTTAACCATTTAAGAATGATTATAAAGTATATATAAGAAATAATAATGAAATATATTACATTATAAAGCTACTGGATTTATGTATATATATACATATGTATGTCATCTACTTACTTCCATTTCAAGAAAATAAGGAAAGGAAAACAGCGTTCATGCGTACGTACGGACTACCGTCTCCATGAACGGTGTTTTTCATTTTATTTATCTACCTATTATATATATATATATACTGAATATATATGATATATAAATCATATTTTATATTCTGGAAGTAAGTAAATCATGATATAAGTAATGATGATGTCAAGGACAACAAGTCAAAACACCTACGATAAATGAAACGATTTTACCCAAAACGCTTCTTTAACATGGAATTTACAAAAGAACGGGTAATATAATGTCATAAGTGAACCATATATGATATCATAACAATGAATATGATTCTGTAATCAGTCAATAACATGATTTAAATCATTATACAGGAGGTTCGGACACTTACAAAGCAAGTCGGACCTAAGGTAAGGGAAATATCACAATCTCATTTTTATCCGAGATTGTTTATTCGTAAGTATTTACTGGGGTGTATTTTATCATCCACATCCATGTTCCCTCAATATGTAATATTGTTTCCATCCACTTACAATATTTTAAATCCAATTTTACCCTTAGGTGAGTTTTTAGTAAAGAATATGAAAGGAATCTTTTGTCGTTTTTTTATATACGAGGTACTTTTTGACTTTTCCGACAAAAGTACGAAGAATGTTTTTTTTAACTTATACGGCACAAACGGATTTATACTATTTTATAAAGACTTATTTTCATGAAGATTCCTCTAAAAGATTTCATGACTATTTTCAATAAAATCTTTTTCTTTTAAAATTGCATGATGTTTTGTGAAAAGAAATTGATTTTGAAGAAAAAAGGATATTTTCCTCAAGAATTCATTTCAAGTGTTTTATCAAAATTATTTTCCATCTAAGATAATAAAGGGTTATGTTTCTATCCATATTTTTACATTTATTTGACTATGTTGTGATGGAATTATGTTTATGAATTCCTTTATCTTATATGAATGGTTTTATGATGTCATGTTGTTTAAGAATCCCATTTTTATTACATGGGTTATGCAATGATGTATGATTTATGATTTTGTGGCACACATAAGAAAGGATTCATTATAAGATGTGTGGGACCTATATCTCCCTCCAATGCATTGGGTAAAGATTTTATATCTCATGAGATAGACATGGCTGGAATGGTAGGTTATACCGGTTCAGTGAAACAGGACTGAAACGAGGATTACTCGATTCAGAAAGGGACTTTGTCCACTAAGATAGTCTTGGCAATGAGTCTTGACTAACAAGAAATGATTCTCTATGATTATGTGTGTATGCCACAAAGTTTCATGTTTTAAGTTATGATTATTGGGATTACATTTCACTTCTATGATTTAGCCCATGTTATGAAATTATGATCTCTTTTGCAGGTTAAGATTTCCAAAAGCTATGTTCTTATGTATATGATGTGATTGATATATTTTTTTTTTACCCTTACTGAGCATTTGAGCTCACCCTTTTATGTTTTCTTTTCCCCAGGATATAAAGAAAGGTTTTAGGTAAAAAAAAAGGGATGACCTTTATGGGAGATATTGAAGAACTTTCACCACGATTAGAAGATTACGTTCCGAGTTTCCAAAGACACTAAACTATTACGATCCTTTAGTGTGTGTTTTTGTTATGTACTAAGTATTCCGCAAATGTAATGTAATGTCCATGTACGTTAGGATACGGGTCTCTACAACCTCCCATTATCCAATTTTTCTAAATCTATTTGGTTCCTATATTTGAATACATATATGAGATCCGGAAGTTTTTTTTAATACCAAATTTGTAAAAATGGATAAATTTCACTCGATAACAAATTCACATGAATCATACCCTTACTTAATAATATGGGTGTTGTTTTTATTTTAGTTTACCTATAATTACCCGCCAATTCTCATTGGCTTGAGAGCTCAACGAGTCATTACTAGGACTTAAGCGACATCCCCAAGGCACCAAAGGCTAGAAATAAATGCTGAAGGGTTTCAAAATACATGGGGGACGATTTACCCTTTAATTGAAAACAACTAACAAATAGAGAAAACTAGATAAACATCTCCAAGAAACCACTGTATGATGCATGATTTAAAACCAAAACAACTCAACCACTAATTTTATCAAAAACCAAAAAAAATTACCATAGTGAAAACCAACACTAAACATCAGAGTAAACAACGGAAAGACAACTCAAAGATGACAAGACGACAACCCAACTCCATGCTCCACAAGCTCCAATCTCCAACATCACGAACTAGTCCATGTATCACAAAGAAGCTCTCTAAATATGTGAAACTTTACCTTTTCCAGCGTCCCAGTATATGACATCTGCAAAAGCACCAACATGCCAAAGTAGAGCGTGAGTAATGAAACTCATTAGGTTTTCCCCGATGACTTCCCAACCTATGCCGCTAGTTTAAAACATGTTATCACATTTATATAAAAAAAATTATATAAAAAAATCCCAAAACAATTCGCAATATATCAAATTCCATGTCAAAGCCATTTTTCCAACAAAACCATTTTCCAACAAAGCAACTGAGCAATGTTTCCAATCAAATCGACATTTCCATTTTGGGACATTCATTCCATTTCACAAATCCACACAACCATCCATGAATGCAACCAGGACCTCCCTATAGTCGCTAGTGGTGAGTTATCCTTCCACTAAGCTTTCACTTAGTGGAATACATTGATGGGGGTACTTCACGACCTTATCCATCCCAACCTATTGATGGGGGGACTTCTCGCCCTTATCCATTCCAATTCATATGAACACACACCACAACACATGCAATCCATGCCCAGAACTAAGTGTGTTAAAAACCATTCAATAAATAATCACGCTTTTATTGAAAGCCCCTTTTTCCCACAAACCATTTTCCAAATCCAGCAAAATCATATTTTAAAATCACTATTTTAAAATCAAGAAACCAAAACACTTTTCACGACCATTCGTTCAATTTCCACAATTTCATCAAAACCCATAAATCACCACTAAAGAAGATTTATAACATGTTTTTCACCACAATTTCACAATCAAAACCATGAAAATAAATCAATTTGAACTAAGCCTTCACGTTCTAAGAAAGGGGAATCGAGAGTGAAGCCACCTACCTCAAAAAATTGGTTGAAACGAAGCCATGGATGAAGAACGCTCAAGAACACCAGGTCAAAACTCCAAAAACAATCCTTAGATATCTTCTCCTAACAAAAACAAGACCAAAACATGTCTTATTTGGCATCCACACCCTTATATCTACCCATAACGGGTGTAGATATAAGAAAAAGAGAGAAGATGAGAATTTGATCTAAGTAGATCTAAGAAACTGATCAAGAACGATCAAATACCTTTAGAATACGGCTTCGATTAGCCAAGGGAAGCCTTTGAATCACCTTTGAAACGCTTGTGAGAAGTCTTCCAACCTTCAAGGGTGAGTAATACAGAGTTAGGGCCTCTTAGGAGGTTTAAACAATGCAATTAAAGGAAAAAAGATTTAGATCCAAAATTTTAGGATCTAACTTTAAGTGAATGCACCATTAGTCCGCATGGTTTTACAGACCGTGAACTAACCGTGCATTGGATACTGCATTGGCCAACCTTCTCGCATAGTTGGGCTGCACGGTTAAATAAATCATGCACAGACCGTGCAACTTCCCCTTTGCCTCCAAACATTAGTCCATGTTCTCTCGACTCTCCCATTCAACACCCTTATCTTTAAAACCATGAAAAGCATCAAGAAATGGTTACATACCAGAAACCCAGGGTACTACATTCTCCCCACCATTTGTCTTTCTGTCCTCAGAAAGTAAAAAACCATCGCTTGATTGAAAGAGTTCTGGCCATTTCTCTTTCATTTCTTTCTCGCGTTCCCAAGTCTCTTATTGAATCTGACCATGTTACCACAAAACCAGCACAAGACCAATGCTTTTCCCATGCAAGACTTTATCCTACATATCCACAATCTGCACCGAGATATATACCAATGAAGTATCCGACTCTAGGTCAATGTGATCCCATCTGATCACATGGTCAGGATCGGGTTGATACTTCATTTACTAAGATACATGGAACACATTGTGCACCGAAATGAACCATGGTGGTAATGCCAACCAATACACCACCTTGACAACCCATTCCAGTATCTCAAAAGAGCATATATATTGAGGAGACAGCTTGCCCTGCTTCCCAAAATGATGTTGTCCATGTCTTGGAGAGATCCTAAAGAAGACATGATAACTCAATGCAAACGACAATGGTCTTTGGCGATAATCTGCATAAGATTTCTGGCGACTCTGAGCCGTCTCCATCCCCTTTCTAATAAACTGAATCTTCTATGTTGTTTCACGGACAATGTTCAGCTTGACTAGTGATGTTTCACCAGTTTCCACACAATATAGTGGAGAACGACAAGGACGCCCATACAATGCTTCAAATGGAGCCATGTGTATCGAGGCTTGATAGCTTTTATTGTATGAGTACTCTACCAAGGGTATATGCTCCTCCCATGAGCCACCAAAATCCATTACACTAGCCCGCACATGTCTACCAACATTTGTATCATCCTCTCAGATTGACCATCTGTCTGAGGATGATATTCCATGCTCATAGTCAACTGAGTCCCAAGGGCTTGTTGTATGGATTTCCAAAAACGAGATGTGAACCTTGGATCTGTATCTGAGACGATAGACATCGGTACACCATGTCTCTTTACCACTTCCTGGATATATATTTTTGAATGATCTTCCACCGTATGGGTTTCACGAATTGGGATGAAATGGTCCGAATTGGTTAGACGATCCACTATCACCCAAATGGAATCGTGTTTCTGGACCGTTCTTGGAAGACCAGTATCAAAATCCATTGTTATCTGCTCCAATTTCCATACTTGGATAGGTAATGACTGTAACATACTAGCTGGTCTGTAATTCTCTGATTTAACCTGATGACAAGTTAAACACCTTGAAAAAAATTCAGCTAGCTTTCGTTTCATACCGGTCCACCAAAACTACGTCTTCAACTCCTTATACATCATCTATGTACCTAGATGTACAACCCATATTGAATAGTGGTAAGCATGAAGAAATTGTTCCTGAAAAACTATAGGTAAAACCATTTGAACTATGAAACACAAAACTGAACTCCCATATAGCTTCTATCCCTCAATGGTCTCCCCATCATTGAGTTTTGAACTCATTTCAATACAGTCTACATCGGATGTATGTGCCTCCATTAATATCTCCAGAAAATTAGGAACAATTTTAGCTGAAAAGAAAATAGAAACATCACCTTGATTTTCACATTCCACATGCATGTCGGCTAAGACTGACATCAACTACCATTCATCTAAATTTTCTTTCGCCAACTAAGAATATGAATTTCTGCTTAATGCATCGGCCACCAAATTTCCATTTACCCGGTGTATACATCAAGTCAAAGTCAAACATTTGAAGGTACTCCATCCATCTCCTCTGCGTCAGATTCAAATCTCGTTGGGAGAAAATGTGTTTCGGGCTTTTGTGATCTGTAAACACAGTATATTTTTCACCGAATAGATAATGTCTCCATGTTTTCAAAGCATGGACGACCGTAGCCAATTCCAAATCGTGTGTTGGGAAATTCATCTCATGCACCCTCAACTACCTTGAACCAAATGAAACAAAATGGTCTCCTTGCATGAGAACTCAACCCAAACCTATTCCCGAAGCATCACAATACACCACATACCCCTGTCCTAATTCCAGAAAACTCAAGATGGGTGCTGATGTATGGAGAACTTTCAACTCTAGAAAATATCTCTGACATTCCTCAGTCCATTGGAATGCACTATTTTTTTTGTCAATGTTGTCATAGGAGAAACTAGTCATGAGAAGTCACACACAAAGCATCGGTAATAACCAGATAGACCAAGAAAACTTCATATTTCAAAGACATTCTTCGGCAGTTGCCAAGAAAGAATAACTTTTATCTTTTCTGGATCCACTCAAACACCTTTTGTAGAAAAAACATTCCCAAAAAATGTACATCTTGTATAAACAAATAGCACTTTCAGAATTTTGCATACAACTGATAGTCCCTCAAGATTTACAACACTATCGGCAAGAGTTTCTCATGCTTAGCCCTTGTTCTTGAATACACCAATATGTCATCCACAAAAACCAGAACAAAAGAATCCAGATATGGCTGAAATATATGATTCATCAAATCCATGAAGACTTCTGGTGCATTCGTAAGACCAAAAGGCATGTGTACGTATTCGTAGTGGCCATATCTGCTTCTGAAGGCTATCTTCAGAATATCCTCCTTCTAAACTCGCAAGTAGTGATATCTTGACTGTAAGTCAGTTTTGGAGAACCACTGAGCTCCCCTCAATTTATCAAACATTTCATCAATGCCTGGAAGTGGATATCTATTCTTTATTGTAAATTGGTTAAGTTTACAATAATCTACACATAGCCTCAAAGTTCCTTCTGATTTCTTTTTTAAAAAACTGGTGCTGCCCACAGAGACACGCTTGGCCGAATAAAATATTTTCGTTCCAGCTCCTCTAACTCCACCTTCAATTCCTTTAAATTCATTGGTTCCATCCTATATGATGGAAGTGATATAGGACTGTTCCTCGGAAGGAGATCAATTGCAAACTCCACTTATCTTACAAGTGGTAACCCTGATAAGTTTTCAGGAAAAACAACAGGAAATTGATCCACCACAGCTGGAAAACTATTTCCCGCAAACACTTCCAATGATGCCAAAGTCAATGCTACCAATTAGTAAGAGATCGTTCACACCATTAGTGCCAACAAGCTCTTTGAACCTTTCTTTACGATCCTCTCTCCTCGGAAGAGATGGTTTATTCCATCCTCTGTCGTGAAACTAACCGTTCTCCCATAATAGTCGATGTGAGCCTTAAATGTTGTCAACCAATCCATACCCATGATTATATCATAGACATCCATCTATAACATGGAGAAGTCTCATTTTAGCTCAACTACATCAACTGTTATAGCTTATTCTCTACACATGAAGGCTTGACATTCTCTTTCACCAAGAGGAGTTTGTAGTTTAAAGACAGAAATAATTGTTTCCAGTTTTAAACATAGCAAGTCAACACCACGAGAAGAAATGAAGGAATGTGATGCACCGGTATCAAACAACACTTGCACAAAGGTATAATTCAAAAGAATCATACCTCTTAATGTTGGTGGTCCAACCTGATCATCGACCATCATTTGATCAGCTCCATACATTTGTTTCAAACCTTCACTTTTCTCCCTGTTGCCTTTCTGAGATTTTCCTAGTTGAGGGGTCATGGTATTCATGGAATCACCATATCTAGCTCTACTCTACTGGTGGGAGTGATTTTTTGTCCTCGCCCTGTCGAAGCATAAGATGTTTGCGACACTTGAGAAGTGTCATGAACACATGACTGTGGAGCACTGCGACAATATCACTCAAGATGCCCTATATTATTGCAATTGTGAAATGGTTTTGGTGGTGTTGTACATTCTCGTTTTATGTGATCAGTCAAAACACCTTGAAAGCAACCTGATTTCCTCTAGGGTCATAGAGGAAGGTTGACTGATCCCGATGTCTGGTTCGGATTCACACTCCCACCTTGTAACTAGGTGTCTCTCTTCTGATTGTTTCAATCATTAAGGTTCCCACATGTTCCCATGGGAATCAAAATGCTTCCTCCTATCGATCCCGCGATATCATGTTCAGCAACCATTTCACTGTTCACCGTCATTGTATAATTTGTAATACAAAGAACCGCAATCTTCGATTGAATTTCCTACCTTAGCCTCGATTCTAAGAGGCATGCCTTTAAAGAAGTACTTTCCGTAACAACTGGTTCAAAATGGACTAAATTCATGAACTTGGCCGCATACTCTGTGAGAGAGAGTCTCTCTTGTTTCAAGCTGAAGAAGTCTGTCATTTTCTAGATCTTGAATGTGTGAGGATAGAATTTTTTGTTAAACAATTATTCAAAATCTTCCCATGTAAGGACTTCATCCAATTTAGCCTGCACCACTAAATCCCACCACTGACGTGCAAGATCCTCTAGCATATATGTCTCCATCTTTACTTTCAACTATACTGGTGTGCCGATGAAATAAAATTTATGATTCATCCTGCTTAGCCACACCTTCATCTTCTCGGGTTCAGAATCACCTCGAAATATGGATGGATTCTACTTCTAGAAATAGAGGTAATGGTCTACAGGCCTTGACTCATACTTTTGATTCCCTGTGTCCATAACCAAGAACGCTTGGACAATACACTGAACTAGCTCTTGGTTCAGATGTGATTCAGGTGCAACCACATTCTCCATAGCCTCTTCTCTTTGGTTTCTACATTCCCTAACATGTGCAATTTTCTATACAAACAACATACACCATTAGTCTCACTTCCTAGTAACTGAAGTCTTAGCATTTCAATTTCTATCAAATCACTATCACAACATTGTTTTCTATCCATCAATCTTTTCCACATGTTCAACCATTTTTGAAAACATGCCACATACTTTTTGAAAATCCATCAGTTTTCAAAATATACTAAATTTCCATTTTTCGAAATCTTTCATTTGAAAATCATTTTCTGAATTTTTCAAAAATTTACACCTTTCCCCAAATCATAAATCATTATTCGCAATGAGATATATCCTCCTAGTGTAAATTAATTCCTCTAATGCATGTCATGCACATCTCATTGGCTAAACCCCTGACAATGATTTTTGCAACATTCTAGAAGTGTATCCAAAAAACTTATGTACCCAACACCCTGGTACCTTGAAGTCCAGCATAAATGGGTTAGCTACATCCTTTTATGATATACATTTAAAGTTCTGACAATCCTACTCCTGTCTAAGATGATCACCCAAGGAATAGACAAGAAAGAATTTCAACTCCATGACAAAGAACATCGATGACCACTTGTTAGGCAAGGACCGAACAAGCTGATACCATTTGTAATGACCCCCCAATTCTCATTGGCATAAGAGCTCAACGAGTCATTACTAGGCCTTAAGCGACATTCCCAAGGTGCCAAAGGCTGGAAATAAATGCTGAAGAGTTTCAAAATACATGGGGGATGATTTACCCTTTAACTGAAAACAACCAACAAATAGAGTAAACGAGATAATCATCTCCAAGAAAGCACTATATAATGCATGATTTAAAACCAAATCAATTAAACCATTAATTTTAACAAAAACCAAGAAAAATTACCATTGTTAAACCAACACTAAACATCAGAGTAAACAACGGAAAGATAACTCAAATACAACAAGACAACAACCCAACTCCATGCTCCACAAGCTCCAAGCTCCAACATCACGAACCAACCCATGTATCACAATGAAATGCTTTAAATATGTGACACTTTACATTTTCCAATGTCCCGGTATATGACATCTACAAAAGCACCAACGTGCCAAAGCAGGGGGGTGAGTAATGAAACTCAATTGGTTTTCCCCGATGACTTCTCAACCCATGCCTCTAGGATAAAAGATGTTAGCACATTTATATAAAATAAGTTACATAAAACAATTCCAAAATAGTTCACAATATAAAAAAATAAAAGTCAAAGTCATTTTCCAACAAAACCATTTTCCAAAAAATCAACCAAGCAATGTTTCCAATAAAATCCACATTTCCATTTTCACTCATTCATTCCATTTCACAAATCCACATAACCAACAATGAATGAAACTTGTACCTCCCTATACTCGCGAGTGGTGTGTTATCCTTCCACTAAGCCGTCGCATAGTGGAATAACTTGACGGGGGTACTTCAGGACCATAACCGTCCTTTCCTATTAATGGGGGGACTTCTCGCCCTTATCCATCCCAATGCATATGAACACACACCACAACCCATGAAATCCATTCCCAGAACCAAGTGTGTTAAAAAAACATTCAATAAAGAATCACCCTTTTATTGAAAACCCCTTTTTCCCATAAACCATTTTCCAAATCCAGAAAAACCATATTTTAAAATCACTATTTTAAAATCAAGAAACCAAAACACATTGCACAACCATTCTTTCAATTTCCACAATTTCATCAAAACCCAAAAATCATCACTATAGAAGATTTATAACATGTTTTGCACCACAATTTCACAAGAAACACCAAGAAAATAAATCAATTTTAACTAAGCATTCAAGTTCTAAGAAATAGGAATGGAGATTGAATCCACCTACCTCAACAAATTGGGCGAAACCAAGCCGTGGACGAAGAGCGCCCAAGAACACAGGGTCAAAACTCCAAAAACTCTCTTTAGATCTCTTCTCCTAACAAAAACAATACCAAAAATTGTCATATTTGGCATCCACACTCTTAGATCTACCCATAACGGGTGTAGATCTTAGAAAATGAGAGAAGAGGTGAAGTAGATCTAAGTTGATCTAAGAAACCGATCAAGAACTATCACATACCTTTAGAATCCCGCTTAGATTAGCCATCAGAAGCCTTCAGATCACCTCTGGAATGCTTGGGAGAAGTCTTCCAACCGTATAGGGAGATTAATCCCGAGTTAGGGCCACTTAGAAGGTTTAAACAAGGCAATTAAATGAAAAACGAGATATATCCACAATTTTAGGATCTAACTTTAAGTGACTGCATGGTTAGTCTGCACGGTTTGACAGACAGTGCGCTAACCATGTGTTGGATTCTGCCTCGTCCACCCTTCTCGTATGGTTTAGCCGCACGGTTAGACAAACCGTGCGCCGACCATACAGAAGCCTCTACCTCCAAGACCCACTGTGCACTTTTTGGCTGCACGGTTAGACAAACCGTGCGCAGACCATGCGACTTCCCCTTTGCCTCCAAACATCAGTCCAAGTTCTCCTGAATCTCCCATTCAACACCATTACCTTTAAAACCACGAAAAGCATCAAGAAATGGTTACATACCAGAACCCTGGGGGTACTAAAGTACCTTAAATTCATATCAAAAATATATAGTATCCTAATCCATTGCTTCCCCATTGATATTTTTATTCTTACAAGGGTTCGAAGAATCTTTGGGATTAAATTTCCTTGCTTTCTATTTATGTGTGTTCACTATAAGGAGAAAAGGATTTTCAAACTTCATATCATTATATACTTGGTAAAGGATGATATTAAGATATGGAAAATAATTCCCAATGTTTTTCATAATAATGTACACAAAAAAACTGGAGAATATTTGAGGGAGTGATTATAGAATGAGATCGGTGACCGGTTTATTAGGGAGTTTGAACCCTATAACCTCTTGGAACTATATATAGCCAATGATAATGATTATGTGAGAACAATATGTGGAACCATCTCCAAGATTAATATAAAATGAATCCTTTTAAATATCAAACTATTCAAGTCTAGCTCTTTCCAAGTAAATTACACATAGGTGATCAATCATTCAATCAACATCCATGTTTTCGTGAGACTTCATGAGTTCACTAGACTTAGATAAAAGAATCAAACATTGAACTTCTACTACGTTGTTCACATGATTCATATAGACTATCAAATCTTTATCACTCACCTCTTAAGTAAGAAAATAATGCACTGTGGATTCTAGAATGTGAGATTTCAATTCATGGGATAGAGAAACACAAAGGTGTCTAAAGCAATCCTAGAATTTACATCCAGTGAAAAGATTGGATTTTTCCAATATTGATTTTAGGGATAGTGTGGATGATCAGTTTTTTCATTTTATTCTATAATTAAAATAGTATAATATTATTACATTACTTGATAAACAATTTTGTGGAAAATAATAAATTAATTGATGTTATTAAATCACCCACTATTTTATCATGTCCTGATATCCCTCAATGATGAACAGGTAATGTCTTGTTTCAAGGAAATTCTAGTGTAAAGGATCCATATTCAACTTATCATAACCCAAAAAAGGGGTTTTCAAACTAATTTTAGGGTATTTAGGTGGGAAAGTCTTTTCAAGCTGTGGGACTACAGCACCTTGAACCATTGAGTGGACTCCCCAATCCAAAAGTCCATACCTGAATTTTCTCAAAACATGCCTCAAAATTACACCATGTCAAGAAAGGGATACGTCTCTTTATGTAAAATGGTTAATTCAACCCATAATCATCATAATAAATAACCTTATAAAACATTTTTCCCAAGAATGGATGGTCAAACAAATGGATCTATTAAGTTTTGTTCCTAATCAAGTAACATAAGCCTTAATATGACTTAAAATAATATTGGAGGATTTTATTTAATTATTCACAAGTTTTTATCTTGTTTTAACCTCCACATGTCGTTTTAATACTTAATTGGTTGTTTACATAATTAAATAGCCATGTTTGGATAAAAAATTCAAACATAATAAATTTTAATTAAAGTATATCTTTTGATATTAATTCATTTATGTGATTGTGGTCTTTCATTAATAAATATAGATGTAATGCACTATAGAAAAAATAAATAAAATATTAAATTACCTAATCATGATATTCTATAATGTTTGATTTAATGAGGGGAAATTAAATCAACCTATGACCTAGGGGAAATAAATAATTTTGAATAACTTGGAATAGGGTATAACATTCCACATGTCCACCTATGTATCACTAAGTTTTCATAATTACGGTTCCATCTTGAACCGACTTCATGTGCCTTGGGATGATCTATTAATTAAAGTTACTTATTACTCACATGTTTCTTAGGGGATTTAATGATTTGTTAATTAGAGTTATATAAATATACGTGGATGCATAAGTCCTGCATAATAATTGATGGAGGGATGACTTGTAGACCATCTTTTAATATAATATTACATAATTTCAAAACAATGAATTAAATTTAATTAAGTAAATGCACACATACATGGGTCTTGTAAAAGATCCTGATTATTCATACAAGAAATGAATATAAAAAATTAACTACCTATCATTAATTTCATTATTAGTTCATTATTATTAGGATAAATTCACTTATATTATTTAATTAATAATTTAATTAATTCACCTTCATCACAATGATCATCTGATCATAATTGGAGATACACATAAATTACGAACTCATGGAAAATAGATTGAAAAATCACTGTTGACATATCTATAATAATAATTTAATTGATATTTTTTCTTAAACCATTATTAAATTTTCAAACACACAACATTGTTCAAATAAAAAAATATGTTTTTAATGTAACAATTTATCAAAGTAAATGTAAATTTAATTTTTCCCATTAATTGGAGACTGCATTTAATGTGCTTACAACTACACAGCATGTACCTCTGTTGACGTATATCCATGTCACATGCCTAGGGCTATGACATGATAACACAGAAGACTACATGGTGCGTACATACTAGCTACACAACATTTATCTCCTTGTCACGTATTTGGTTGGCATGGTAAAGATGCGGTGTGAACTAAAAGAACCACATGTTTTTAATTTCATGGTACATCTAGATAGAATGAACATGGTCATATGGTGTGTGATCCAACCACAAAACATGTTACCCATCCTTACCATCCAATTATTTGGCACTTCTTGATGGCATCAAAAATCATTATTCATTTATTCATAAATCTATAGAAAAATGAAACAATGAACCCTAATGATTAATATTTCGACAACATGTTGATTCAAGTCATATTAATTAATGAATAAAATTAAATGAAATTATAACTACAATTTTTCATTGATTAATAATAAAATATATAATTATTAATTTAAATGTGGTTGATCAAATACCACTTGATGGATTTGACTTCCGAGGATGCATTACAGGGGAATGAAATATATTATAATTTATTTTAATAATTATTTCCCAAAACCAAGACTGAAGATATTTCATGTCAAATTTATAATTTATTTATTTAATATCAAAATAAATCAATATATGGGCTTATGAACTTTCTATGTTGATAATTGTTGATCATCCAAAATGGACCATACAAATTTTCTTCAGTAGGCTTATGGGGATCCAAGGGTTGAATCCCCCTAGTAGTAATCCACACGTTTTCCAATGGTTTCTGAGCAATGCCAATCATTCTATGAGTTCCAGCACTTCAAACCAAATATCATAAAGTTTTCATTATTGATCTATCATTCGTCAGTCCTGATGAAGTAATCCCTTAAGATTCTCCTTGTTTAGGGATATATAATAGGAGGAGTCTAGAGAGAATTTATTATGAACAGTAATTAGTTATTCCATAACTCGGAATTTGTTTTGAATACACTGAATGTAGATATAGCTATCTATTTATAGAGATGAGATTTCAGTTACAAAATTTAATAGCATAATGTCAATTTAATATAATTATAACCATTAATGAAATTATATTCCTCAAAATAATAATATCAATATTATTATTATAGTGTGGAACACTAACTTGTGAAAATATAATAAATAATATTTACCAACATTTAAATAATTATTTTATCACATGTCTATTAAAACTCCTTTTTTAATTATCGAAAAGATGAATAAATATTTTATTCTCATAAATAAATATTTTATTAAAAACTAGTAAGTAAATATTCATTAAATATTCAATATAATAACTAAATATAATTTATTAACAATCCATTGAATAAATATTTATTTAATTTATGTGATCAATATAACATGAATAAAATTATTCCTCAGTCTTGAGAATAATATTTATTCCATTAATTAAATTCAATTATAATTTAATCGGGACCAACAAAAACACTTATTGTGTGACTCTCAAGGATTATTTCTCATTGGAATTAGGCAGGCTTTCCTAAAGTCCTATATTATAGTCTAGTAATGTGTCAACGCACCCAAGAGACATAACATAATGTCATAATGACAACAACCACATATAAAATCACACTGTGTAATATGATACCATCATCATAATATCTCATCAAGTAGGTTTCATGAAGGTGTCATCAACCTATATGCTTGATACATCATTCATTGATTATCAAAATGAATCTCATAATTAAACCATGGAAAAGGAATTTTGGGAGATGGTTATATTTCTTTTAAAGGGACGAGATTTCAACTTCTAGAATGATAGAATGGAAAAATATATCCTTGACTTATCCATTAATAACATGTCATTCACATCACACCCAATGTCCCCTACTTCCCACCAACATATGGTGTGATAGTTTTCTATAGACAATCTAAGAGCGCAAGTCATGACATGAATTATTACTAATCTTAATGACTAAGGACCATTACACATGCTCGTAGATAGGATTATCTGATGACACTAAAACATACAATTTTCTTATTGGAGGATCTTTTCTAATATTCTCCCATATTGGAGATTACCAAGTGTGAACTTCCTGAGAATAATTCTCAACATCATACATTTACTCACACTAGATTGTCTATATACTATCTGTCTCATCATAGAATGTTATCCAAATGAAAAAAAATATTAAGATTATTGTCATAACACATCAAGGTTCTCATCATTGTTGGGAACTACTATAACCTTATCAATGTGAAAATTACTGTAAGACACTATTACATTAAACTCATGCATAAAAATGAACAATATTTAATAATATGTTTAAATAAATATTGAATACATCAAATATTCATTTTTTTAAAGTAAAAATAGTTGGTTCTAGGGCCCCAAAGCTAAAATTAATTATTCATGGTTTCACAATATATTCTTCACAAATAAAGGGTTCATAAATAATTCAATTAATGTATTTCAAATATTTATTTTTTATAATTACTCACCATTAATAAATAAGATAAATTTATGTATAAAAAACTCATAATAACGGGTGTGCATGTGTCAATTATTAAGAACATGTAAATGAATACATTGATCAACCCAAACATCCATTTATACATTAATTTTAATATTTTTAACACTTTAAAAATTTATTATGAAGAATAACATATCATTTTGTGTATATATATTCAATTAGTTTCTTATAAAACCATGTTTACATTTTCAATATAACTTTTAATGCAAAAATTATAAAAATTTAAAAGTCATACATATTATAACAATTTTACACTGTTTGATGACCCAAATAGTTGAATTTAATCTAAATAATTTCATTAATTTTTTATTGATATCATATATACTATTTATTTTATTCAAAACATGATTTCAAATAAGAATGCACCAAGGGTATATCCAGTTATAGAAGAGGTATATAACCACATACCTCTTTATGACAGTGTAAAAAAGTTACTATCAAAATAAATGGAATAATATTACTAAGAAAACCCAAATCCTTAATTTATTGACATCATAATTTATTAAATCAATAAATGAAATTCCGTAAATCTTTACTTATAGAAATACTCACTAATAATTGAGGTGAAATCAAACCACAGTGACAGAGTGAGGATTCACTGTAAGGTCACCCTCTAGCCCCCACACACCAATGGCATAAATAAATTTGAAACAATAGATTTGAAAATTTCACAAAATTGTTGAAATAATAAGAATCCCCTTTTAGTGATATATATGATTCCAAAACCACTACTAATAATATTTAATTATAACATAGAATACTTGTTAAGGTTTCTAAAAATAAAGACCACTTTAAATTAAGGTTTCTACTATTTGATAGAGAAACCAAAACATGAAATACCTTTGTGAAGAAAAAAACCCTAGGGTAGAAGAATAAGAGAGGATCAGGTTGGAAATGAGATAATTAAGGTTGGTGTAACATATTACATTCGATTTACACAAATAATGAAGGTAGATAAGAATATTTAAGGAGATGTGGTAAGGGACCCATATCTCCTTTGTTGAAAAATAAAATTTGGGTGGATGAAATGGATTTACCCGATTTATAAATAAAAAACCAAAATAATAATAATAATAATAATACTTATAAAATATTAAATATATCCTAAAATGATAAAAAAACAACCGTACAACCAACAATCATTATTTTAAAAATAAATATTTTTGAAATATAGTTTAAATTTAAATGTGTAAGAAAAATATAATTAATATTTTAAAATAGTAATTTGGCCATTTTAAAATAATTTTCATAACACCACTTCAAGGGTATTTAATGTCCCATAAAAAGGAAAACACTCACTTGAAGAGTTTATAAATAAAAACTAAACATTTTGAAAAGGTTTTAATGGATTTCTCAGTCATAATATATGTTAGCCATTAATATATAATACCTACTAGACTATAAGATATAACTTTCATGGTATCAATGTATAGCTCCCATAACCATGAACATTGATTTTCATTAAACATGAACCATTTTAATTTATAGTTAAACTAAAATAATATATGTAAATCATTATTAATTTTTTTAACATTAGACCCATTATTAATATTTATTCCCTTGTAATCCCATGTGAATATTGTAAGTAAATTCGTTCCAAAATTATAATGACCCATACTTTACATACATGGTTATTACTTCAAAAATTGAAGCATACTTATTACAACATATAGCAAAACCATGAAAAGAAAGTATAGGTATAGTGTCTTTAGAATTTGGGAAACATAAAAAAATGGTTCATAAATCATCTACATTGTCTTCCATTTATTTCAGCATATCTAGACTCCATCTTTCGCATATCCTACTTAATATCTTTCTTCCTAGCCTAGAGAAAAGAAAACATACAAAAGGGTGAGCTCAAATTCTTTGTAAGGGTAAACAAATGATATATCAATCATATCATATTCATAAGAACATTACATTTTGAATATGTTAACCTGCCAAATAGATCATAATATCATTACATGGGTTAAATCATAGTGGTGAAATGTAATCCCAAATAATCATAACATAAAACATTGTACTTTGTGGAATACACACATAATCATATAAAATCATTTCATATTAGTCAAGACTCATTGCCAAGACTATCATAGCGGACAAAGTCCATTACTGAACCGAGTTCACTCCTCGTTCCAGTCCTGTATCACTGAACCAGTTTAACTTATTGTTCCAACCATGTGTATGTCATGAGATATAAATCATTACCCAATGCATTGGAGGGAGATATAGGTCCTAACCATCTCATAATGAAACCATTTTTATGTGTGCCACAAAATCATAATTCATACATCATAGCATAACCCATGTAATAAAAATCGGATTCTTAAACGTCATGCCATCATAACGTAATCTATATAAGATAAAAGGAAATAATAAAAATAATTACATCATAACATAATCAAATCAATGTAAAAATAGGGATATAAATATAACCCCACATTATCTAAGATGGAAAATAATTTTGATAAAACACTTGAACTCCATTCTTGAGGAAAATATCATTTCTACTTCAAAATCATTTTTTCCGTTCATAACATGTCAAGAAATTATAAACTAAAAGAAGCTGATTTAGAATAAACGTGAAAACTTGTAAAATAATCTTCATGGAAATCATGTTTTATGAAATCATAAAATCCATTCATGCTGTATAGGTTAAAAAAATATTCTTCTCGTACTTTGGCCGAAAAAGTCAAAAAGTACCACAAACGAAAAACGACAAAATATTCCTTTCATATCATTTAAAAAAACTCACAAATGAGTAATATTGGATTTAATAAATTTTATGAGGATAGAAATAATATTACATATTGATGAAATATGGATTTGGATGATAAATACACCCCAGTAAATACCAATGTATAAACAATCTCAGCTAAAAATGAGATTGTGAGATTTTCCCTTACCATAGGTCCGATTTGCTTCGTAAGTGTCTGAACCTCCTGTGTAATGATTTAAATAATGTCATTTACTTATTAAAGAATCATTCTCATTGTTATGATATCATATATGGTCATATTCTTAGCTTCTTATTAGTAATATTTCATTTCTACTTGTTATCCGGGTGTTTATTGCTTTTTGTTCTTATGCATGTTTTGTAGAATAAATTATTATTATTCATTTTAGGTTATAGAAAGCACATTTCTAGAATGGTATTAGTGTAATATATATCATATTTATTTATTAAATTCATTTATATAATCATTTTTCAATGAAGATCATGTAGAACGAGTCGCATCACATCGTAGAGACGGTAGGCCGTACGTATGCACGACCGATGATATCGTTCCCATCATTGTGGAATTGTATTGAAGTGTATGTATAATATTTCAGAATCAAATTCACTTTACAATAATTATATATATTTATTCTTTACACAATTATACCAATCCAAGTAAGGTGGTGGTGTAAAAACTGATTACACCACGACATGGAGACGGTATTCCGTACGTACCACGCACAGTGATTTCGTTTTCCATAGGATGAATAATAGGTTAAATGGGGTTGTTTCATATTTATAATAACATATCTGTATATAATTAATACTAATGTTATTACATCATAATGAAACAACTAAAGAAGAATAATTTTAAGAAGAAAGAAATTGGAAAAGATCGGTAATTGATATTCCCTCTTCTGTGACGCGCCTCTTCTTAACCTCCTCTTAGGGAACTAGGGTTGGTCATTGAAAAAGACCATGACCTATAGGATGTTTCTAGGGAATCAGAGAAGAGAAATTGGTAGGGGTTGGCCGAACCTTAAGTCTCAAAGTTGTGTGAGGAGGAGAGGGAGGGGGTGCCCTTTTATAAGGGAAGAGAGGGGCACCTTTGGAAAGTGAGAAAATATTATTTTATTATAAACTTATCTTCGGTTAAAAAAGGTCCAAAAACAATTAAAGATGAAGATAATATGACACATGGTCGAAATAAAATCATCCAATAAGAATTGAACATGTTTTGGAAAATATTTTAATCATTATAATCTTATTTATTTAAATCATTTATTATGAGGTAAATACTACATCATTGTTGTGTCATAAGTAATTTAATTTATTTTATGTCAAAAAATTATAAAAAAATAATCATGTAGGAAATCGTTGTATCTTTCCAATGATTATTTATAGTGGAAAATATAATTTATAAAACTCCTTATAAAAATTAATTACTAAACTATTTTTTATTAATGTCAATTTTGTCTTTACATTATATTAATTAATCGAAATTGTCATTATCACTACCAAGTGGCTCAATGTGGTTCCAAAATCGACCCAAGGATGACCATGGTCTACCAATACACATCCAATAAAGTTATGACAAGTGTAAAGGCAATTTGGAAATATTATAATATTATTTTAACAATAAATTACCCTATTTACCTTTAACCGCAATATGTAAAAATTACCATAGTTACTATTCATAATCTCAAATAAAATAAAAGTAACCTATTAAAATAATTTGGACCCACTAAATCCAAATATGGAATCCATTTTTCAAAATTCAAAACATAGAAGTTGCAGTAATTAATTTAAAATTAAACACGTTGTTAAGAAACCGGGTTTTTAAAAGTTAAAATATTGCCAAAGATTGAAATGTTTTTACCTATGAATTCAATGTAAAATTAATGATAATGAAATAAATTATATTAAATGGTAAAAATATATTCTATTTATACATTAAAACAATTAAATATTATAATTTAACCATATAAAGCATTGCGATGAAAAAAGATGTTTTTAATTAAAATATAGCATGTTTTTACTGTTCATTAGAATATGAATGTTATTAGAATAATATGAAACATTTATGCAAAGTAAAGTTTTATATACTGATTCTAAAGAATAATTTTATTTTTTCAAATTGGACTTATAAACTTGTCAAAAACTACATTTAAAGTGGGTGTGCCATCAAAAGGCGACAAAATTGTTATTTTTTTAGAATTCTTATTTTACCCGAAATCTTTATTTTATTCTCATAACATGTTCTAGAAAATATTTAAGATGAATAATAATGTTATAAAATTTAAAATTCAGTTAATACTATTCATAATGGATAGTTTATAATATTATAATAATATATCGTTGTTTAGTGGAACTCACTATTGCGTACTACACACGCTATCGAGGAAGGTCATGATTGCGTGTAACACAAGCCAAGCTAGTGTTGTGTGTTGTGAAAGATTCCTTTGATGTTGTGTATAAAAAGAGATATAAAAAATATACATCTCACAAAATATCAGGGTGTTACATTCTATCCCCCTTAAAATGAATTTCGCCCTTGAAATTCGTCACTTCATAACAAACGGATGAGGATACCTCTCCCTCATCATATCCTCAAGCTACCATGTAGCTTCTTCTAATTGGTGGTTCCTCCATAAAACTATAACCAAGCGAGTGGTCTTGTTCTGTAGACCTTTTTTGCTATGATCCAGAACTTCTATAGGTTTTTCTTCATAAGAAAGATCTTACTCCAACAATACAGCTTCTGAGCTTAGTACATGTGAAGGATCAGGTATGTACTTTCTCAGGGGAGATACATGGAACACATCGTTAATTTCGGAGAGATTTGGTGGAAGCGCCAATCGGTAAGCTACCTTCCCAACACGATCCAGTATTTCGAAAGGACTGATATACCAAGGGCTCAACTTTCCTTCTATCCAAATCTCATTACTCTCTTCCAAGGAGATATTCGTAAGAACACTTTATCACCCACTTCAAAATCTAGGTCTTTTCTTCAGTTTTCGGTATAAATTTTTTGTCGACTCTAAGTTGCTCTTATGTGTTGTTTAATAGATATGACCTTTTCTGCCATCTCATCAACAAGATTAGGTCCTAATATCTTTCTTTCCCCAACTTCTTCCCAGCAAGTTGGAGTTTGGAATTTCATTCCATAGAGATCTTAATAAGGATCTATCTGAATGCCGGTGCGAAAGCTATTGTTATAAGAACATTCCAACAAATGTAGGTGTTGATCCCAACCACCTTTTAAATCCATAGAGAAAGCTCTCAACATGTCTTCTAGAGTTTGAATTGTTTTCTTAGACTGATTGTCTGTATGAGGATGATAAGCAGTGTTGAAACTCAACTCTGTATCTAGATTATGCTGAAGACTTTGCTAGAACTTCAAGGTAAACCTCAGATCCTGATCAGATATAATGGAAAGTGGTACTCCATGAAATCTTACCACTTCTTTTACATATATCCTGGCAAGGTGATCCAGATAGAAAGCTTATCTAATATCAATGAAGTGTGACGACTTCGTAAGATGATAAACTACGAACCAAATAGAATTATTGCTTTTGGATGTTTTAGGAAGTCCAGTGACAAAGTCCATAGTGTTGCTTACCCATTTCCATTCAGATATGGGTAATGGTTGTAACAACCCCTTAGCCTTCTGTCTCTCAGCTTTAACTTGTTGACAAACCATGCATCGAGAGACATATTCATCAACATCTGTTTTCATGCCATCCCACCAGAAGAACTCTTTCAGGTCCCTATAAATCTTTGCGCTTCCAGGATGAATAGATAATGAATAAATATGGGCCTCATCCAACAACTCCTTCTTTAATTCTGGGATTTGAGGTACACAAACCCGATTCCTGATCCTTACTATCCCATCACAATCAAGGTTGAATTCAGGAACATTTCTCACCTTCTTTTGTAACTCTACATCTTCTTTTTGTGCCTCTTTAATCTTCAAATTTATATATGGTTGAACATTCATTTGAGAAAGATAAGATTTTTCCCCTTCCATTATAATTCCAAGATCCATCCTTTGTAAATCCGTAAATAATGGATCTTTTGTGATCCTCATCATGGATAAGCTAGCATGGTCTTGTCGACTTAATGTGTGTGCCACCTTGTTTTCTTTTCTAGGGTGGTAATGAATTGAACAATCGTAATCCTTAATCACCTCCAACCCATGGACGCATATTCAACTCCTTTTCTGTGAAAATATACTTTAAACTTTTATGATCAGTATAAATATCACACCATTCACCATAAAGATAATGCATCCAAATCTTTAATGCAAAGATTACCACAGCTAACTCCAAATCATGAGCTGGGTAATTTTTTTCATGGATTTTCAACTTTCATGAGTCATAATCTATCACCATATCATTTTGCATGAGAACACACCCCAATCCCTTCTTGGATGCATCAGTGTAGATCACAAACCGTTCTCCACTACAAGGAAGTGTGAGCACATGTGCACTGGATAACCTTATTTTCAACTCCTTGAAATTCTCTTCACACTCCTCTGTCCCCACGAACATAACTTCTTTTTGAGGAAACATGGTGAGTGGATTGGATAATCATGAAACTTATTTCACAAAATGTTGATAATATCCATCCAAACTAAGAAAACATCAGATCTCCGTTACTGTTGTTGGTCTCGACCATCTTTCGATGACCTCTTTTTTTGATGGATCCACAAATATCCCCTATTTTGAGATTATGTGACCCAAAAATGCATCTTTTTGAAGACAAAATTCACACTTTGTAAATTTGGCATAAAGCTTCTCCTTTCTCAGGGTCTTCAATACAATTATCAAGTGATCTTCATGTTCTTCCTTGCTCTTTTAATAGACAAGAATATCATCTGTAAAGACTACCACAAACTGATCAAGATAGTCTCTAAAGACTCTATTAATTGGATCCATGAAGATAGTAGGGGCATTAGTAACACCAAATGGCATCACTATACATTCATAGTGTCCATACCTTGTACGAAAAGCCGTCTTTGGTATATCCTCTTTTTTGACCCTTAATTGATGATACCCTGAACGAAGATCAATCTTGGAAAAGTATTCAGCTCCACTTAGTTGGTCAAATAAGTCATCAATGCGTGGGAGAGGATATTTGTTCTTGATAGTGATCTTGTTAAGTTCTCAATAATCAATGCAGAGTCTCATTGATCCATCATTCTTCTTAACAAACAGAACAAGTGATCTCTAAGGTGACACACTAGGTAATATGAATCCCTTATCAGGATTCTCTTGGAGTTTCTTCTTTAATTCCTACAACTCAATTGGGGCCATTCTATAAGGTGTCTTTGAAATGTGCATAGAACTCGGTATGAGTTCTATTGAAAACTCAACTTCACGATTTGGTGGAAGACCTGGAAATTCCTCCAGAAAGACATCATCAAACTCTCGTACGATGGGCATATTTTTAATCACGAGTTTCCCTCCAACCATTTGAGATAAATAACCTTAATTTAGTGGAATCAAGACCCATAATATGGAAGAAATTTCAATTGGAAGGTTATGGTCATCCTTGCATCAATAGACGATCATAGATTGATCTGGAATATGAAATGCGACTTCCCTTTTTTGGAAATTGTTATGAGATCCATATAAAGAAATCCAATCCATGCCATGAATCACATCAAATTCAACTATAGGAAGGATCACAATATTTCCAGGAATTAAGTTCCCAAAAACATCAATCGAAGAAGAATTTTAAACTTTTGATGTGACTGTTGTGCCATTAGGGGTTTTCACAGCTGATCCAAAATCTAATTAATGAGGTAATATGGCGATTCCCTTAGAAAATTATTCAGTAATAAAAGAGTGGGTGGATCCAGAATCAAATAAAAAAATTTCTACTTTTGAGTGGATGGTAAGTGTACCTTTTACCACTTCGTTATCGTACTCCACATCGCTGATAGTAATTGCATGTGACTTTCCTATATCTTTGGCCTTCAGAGTTTGTTGACGTCGATCATCATTAACCACCCTTGGATTTGGGAATTTATTGGAATAATGCACGATCTCCTTGCACTTGAAACCTTGATGTGTAGGAGGTGCATTCTATGTATCCTTTTCTTTGTTTGCATCATTAGACATCTTCTTCCCATTATTTCGACATTCTACTGCCCGATGACCTTATCTTCCACACTTAAAACATTTTCTTGTCCCTTTAAGACAATTCCCTCCATGTTTATTTCCACAATTTGAGCATAAATGAAAACTCATATTCTTTTCATTGTCGACTTTATATTTTCTTTTGAATTTCATTTTCCTATTCTTACAAAACCCATATGACGAATGGGTTACTCCAGTCTCCATATCAACCTTGAGAGCACATTGAACAATTTCCTTGTAGTGATTGAAGTCCCTTATGGATAATGCCCTTCGAAGGCTTAGTTTTATGCCACTAAATAATCGATCGATTTTACTCTCAGGATGGATATTAATTCCATAAGTGTACCTTGAAAGTCTTGTAAAATTTGCTTCATAGGGACCAATAGATTCATCATCCTATTGCTTCAGTTCAATAAACCCCTTCTCCATCTTTATTCAAAGAATACGAGGGACGTACTTATGGAAAAATAAGTTCTTGAACTCGTCCCATTCCATGGACTCAATTTAATCTCTTTACCTCGTATTCTTGATAATATTATACCATTGATCAGCATCACCTTCCAAATGATACACTGCTAAGATGACACTGTCATGTTCAGAACATTGTAGAACTAAAAATATCTTTTCAGTGGTACTAATCCATTGTTCAGCCACTAATGGATCAAAAGTCCCACTGAATGAAGGTGGACACTGCCTCATGAAGGTTTCAACAGAATGTTGATCTTTCCGTTGTTCATTTGGAAGTACTGCATGTTTCAGAGCTTGATAATGTTGTGTGAGCATGGCTAGAAGATTTTGCATTCAAGCTCCCATAATCTTTTGTTTCTCAGGGGGATAATCATTGAATTTCCCGTCACATTCAGCATTAACATGGTTCCTTCAGGTTCCAGCCATTGACTAAAACCAATAAGCATAGTGTGAGAAACACTAATCATAAAAGGAAAACCTCATAATAAAGAATAATATTTTACACTTAAGGTCTTATCATAGGTTGTTCATTTCCATTTCTAAAACACTAATATTGTGTTCTATGCTTAGACATATCCTTAGGGTTCTTTCTAGGTCATTAACATCCTAGTTTCCAAAGGTTGACTATACCTTTCCTCTGATACCAACTATAACGACCCATACTTTACATACATGGTTATTACATCAAAAATTGAAGCATACTTATTAAAAAATATAACAAAACCATGAAAGGACCGTATAAGTATATTGTCTTTAGAAACCGGGAAACATAAACAACTGGTTCATAAATCATCTACGTTGTCTCCCATTTATTTCATCATATCTAGACTCTCTATTTGGCATATCCTACTTAATAACCTTCTTCCTGATTTGGGGAAAAGAAAACATACAAAAGGGTGAGCTCAAATTCTTAGTAAGGGTAAACAAAATAAATATCAATAATATCATATTCATAAAAAAATAACAATTTTAATATCTTAACATGCAAAAGAGATCAAAATATCATAACATGGGATAAATCATAGTGGTGAAATGTAATCCGAAATAATCATAACATGAAATGTGATACTTTTTGGCATACACACATAATCATAGAAAATTATTTCACATTATTCAAGACTCATTTACAAGACAATCATAGCGGACAAAGTCCATTACTGAACGGAGTTCACTCCTCGTTCCAGTCCTGTATTACTGAACCGATTTAACTTGTTGTTCAAGCCATGTCAATCTCATGAGATATAAATCTTTACCCAATGCATTTGAGGGAGATATAGGTCCCACCCATCTCATAATGAAACCATTCTTATGTGTGCCACAAAATCATAATTCATACATCATAACATAACCCATGTAATAAAAATGGGATTCTTAAACGGCATTCCATCGTAACATAATCCATATAAGATAAAAGGATATCATAAAAATATTTCCATCATAACATAATTAAATCAATGTAAAAATAGGGATAGAAATAGAACCCCACATTATCTTAGATGGAAAATAATTTTGATAAAACACTTGAACTCTATTCTTGAGGAAAATATCCTTTCTACTTCAAAAACATTTTTTCCTTTCTTAACTTGTCAAGAAATTTTAAACTAAAAGAAGTTGATTAAAAGTAAACATGAAAACTTTTAAAATAAGCTTCATGTAAATAATTTTTTATGAAATCGTAAAATCCATTCATGTCGTATAAGTTAAAAAACATTCTTCTTGTACTTTGGCCAAAAAGTCAAAAATTACCTCGAACGAAAAACGACAAAATATTCCTTTCATATCTTTTACTAAAACTCACAAATGAGTAATATTGGATTTAAATAATTTTATGAGGATAGAAATAATATTACATATTTATGAAACATGGATGTGGATGATAAATACACCCTAGTAAATACCAAAGTATAAACAATCTTGGCTAAAAATGAGATTGTGAGATTTTCCCTTACATTAGGTCTGATTTTCTCCGTAAGTGTCTGAACCTCCTGTATAATGATTTAAATAATGTCGTTGACTTATTCCAGAAACAAACTCATTGTTATGATATCATATATGGTCATATTTTTAGCTTCTTATTAGTAATATTTCATTGCTACTTGTTATTTGGGTGATTATTTCTTTTTGTTCTTATGTGTGTTTTATAGAATAAATTCTTATTATTATTTTTAGGTTATAGATACCTCATTTATAAAATTTTATTAGTGTAATATATATCATATTCAATCATTCAATGCATTTATATAATCATTATGTAATGATGATCATGTAGAACAAGTCGCATCACATCGTGGAGATGGTAGGCCGTACGTACACACGAGCGATGGTATCGTTCCCATGATAGTGGAATTGTATTGAAGTGTATGTATACTATTTTAGAATCAATATAAATTTATAATAATCATATATAGTTATTATTTACACCATTATACCCATCCAGGTACGGTGGTGGTGGAAAAACTGATTACACCACGGCGTGGAGACGGTATTCCCTACGTACGCACACGTGGTGATTTCGTTTTCCGTATGATGGATAGAAGGTAAAATGTGGTTGTTGCATATTTATAATGACATGTCAGAATATAATTAATACTGATGTTATTACTTCATAATGAAACAACTAAAGAAGAATAAGTTTAGGAAGAGTGAAATTTGAAAGGATCGGTAATTGATATTACCTCTTCTTTGACGCGCCTCTTCTTAACCTCCTCTTAGGGAACAAGGGTTGGTCTTTGAAGAAGACCAGGAACTCTAGGAAGTTTCTAGGGATGTGGAGAAGTGAAATTGGCAGGGTTTGGCCGATATTGAAGGCTAAATGTGGTGCGAGTATGAGAGGGAGAAGGTGCCCTTTTATAAGGGAGGAGATGGGCACCTTTGGAAAGTTTGAAAATAATATTTTATTATAAACTTATATTCGGTTTCAAAAGGTCCAAAAATCATTAATGACGAAGATAAGATGACTAATGGTCGAAATAAAATCATCCAATATGAATTGAACATGTTTTGGAAAATAT
The DNA here is from genome assembly GCA_963277665.1 of Viscum album. NCBI lineage: Eukaryota > Viridiplantae > Streptophyta > Magnoliopsida > Santalales > Viscaceae > Viscum > Viscum album. The sequence goes on from OY728129.1 coordinate 1,586,790,003, forward strand.
TTTAATCATTATAATCTTATTTATTTAAATCATTTATTAATGAGGTAAATAATGCATCATTGTTGTGTCATAGATAATTTAATTTATTTGATGTGTAAAAATTATAAAAAAATATCAACATGTAGGAAATCTTTTTAGCTTTAAAATTAATATTTTTAGTCTAAAATATAATTTATATTAGCCTTTATAAAATTTATTTACTAAAATAGTTTTGTTAATGTCAATTTTGTCTTTAAATTAAAATAACTAATCAAAATTGCCATTATCACTACCAAGTGGCTCAATTTTGTCTTGAATTAACATATTTACCTTTAACCGCAGTAAATAAAAATTACCGTAGTTACTATTCAAAATCTCAAAAAAAATAAAAGTAACCTTTTAACATAATTTGATCCCACTAAATCCAAATATGGAATCCATTTTTAAAATTTGAAAACATAGTAGTTTCTGTAATTAATTTAAAATTAATCTCGTTGTTAAGCAAACGGGTTTTTAAAAGTTAAAACATAGCTAAAGATTGAAATGTGTTTACCTATGAATTTAATTTAAAACTAATGCTAATGACATACATTATATTAAATGGTATAAATATATTATATTTATACTTTAAAACCATTCAATATTATAATTTAACAATATAAAGAATTGCGATGAAAAAAGTTGTTTTTAATTAAAATATAGCGTGTTTTACTATTCATTAAAATATGGAAGTTATTAGAATAATATGAAAAATTTATCCAAAGTAAATTTTTATATACTAATTCTAAAGAATAATTTTATTTTGTCAAATAGAACTTATAAAATTTTCAAAAACTAGATTTAAAGTGGTTGCGCCATCAAATGGTGGAAAAACTGCATTTTTTGAAAAATACTTATTTTACACTAAAATTATATTTTGTTCTCATAAAATGTTTTAGAAAATATTTAAGATGAATAATAATTTTATAAAATTTAAAATTCAGTTAATACTATTCATAACGGCTAGTTTATAATATTATAATAATATATCGTTGTTTTGTGGAAGTCGGTATTGCGTACTACCCATGCTATCGAGGAAGGTTGTGATTGCATTTAACGCAAGCCAAGCTAGTGTTGTGTGCCGTGAAAGATTCATTTGATGTTTCTTATAACATAATACATAAATGAAATATACTTCTCATAAAATATTAGGGTGTTACAACAATGATTTAATATTTCATAATATAACACCAATTTAAGATGATATGTTTTAAAAAAAAACTATATCACATTATTTAGAAAATTATTTTTTCTTAAAAATATTATAAAATAAAATATGATCAATTTATAGGTCTGGGACCCATAAATAATTCAAATAGTAATCATTTAAAAAAAATCAAGATTCATCTTTATTTTAAAAAATTAAAATTAAAAATAAATTGTATATAATAGATACATTATATAATAAGAATATACTGGAATAAATGAAATGATTGATTAAACATTCATAAATATCTATTTGGTAAAAAATATAAACATATTCCAATAACATAACATTTACAACGAAATCACGACAATAATTAATTCCCATTCCACCAAGTTTTAATCGTGATCACCATCCATAGTAAACTCAAAATGATACCATGAAGAAGAATTCAAGGATATTAGAGTTATTATTAGTAAATATTACATATACAGTACAAAATGTTTCAATAACGAATAAAAATAGATAAAAATGATAATTGTAATATTATATTGGAAATACATCCATCAATATAATCAATCATAGAATTTAGAACAAATAACCATGTGATCCATATAAAAAAAATCATCATTTAAAATATTTTCAGGATAAATTTAGAAATGCATACTTAGACATTGAAGGAGGCCCTAAAAATAGGACACAACCTGTTGAGTGATGAAACCTCTTATAAAATATCGCAGCTGTCCCCCTTTATCAAATATTACACAAAATAAATTATTTCACCCACAATAGGCATCATTATAAAGTATCTAGAAGAAAACATTGTACAATATATATTTTCTATTGAATATTATTATAACATAAAAATCATTAAAATATAGATATAAAAATATATAATAAATCCTAACACTACCAAAATTAAAAAAGGAGTCCCTTTTTAACAAGGCTAAAATTTAGAAAAATGTTTCACAATACGGTCACCCTAACATGATACATAGGATTGATGGACATCTAGAAATAGATTTGTTGATATGAGAATGCTGGGAATGTCTATTCAAACCTAAAATTGGTGTGATGATGATGTAATTTGAAATCGTGGCCTCAAATCTCATCTTGTGTCTGAGGATTTTGATCCCGATTCAGAGAGGGAGAATTATGCTTCTGAAGGTATACTTGAGGATGAATTTTTGGTGTAACTTCTATTAGTCAATGATACTTCTAAGGTTCTCACTCAACCAAAAATTGATTTATGAAAATTAAGAAAGATTTGTGGTGGAGGGGTTTGTTGAATAAATTTGAAAATTTAGTGGGTGAAATAATCCTTTTCATTTTTTGTCAAAATATCAACCAAATTGTTCAGTGAATTAATTAGAATAAATATACAATGATTTAAAATGTTTCAGTTGAAGTGAAATTGTTTCAAAAAGAGAAGGATCATGTAAGATGTTGGGATAGAGGACGTTCTGGATTTACAGATGACATCAAACCATAATGTTGAATTTCATGTTGTAATGTATGATGGGTATGATTAAAATATTTTGAAATAAGTTAATGTAATATTAAAACTAGAATAGTCACCCCATTATTTATATTTGAATATTATTATGTTTCAACAGGTTTTTCAAGTCTTATAAATCATGTGTAAATGGAATCTAGTTTCACTATAAATTCTAAATCTCACATTGAAGTAATGAGACAGTGAAAATTTATTGTTTCCATAATTTAGAGAATCTGAGGTGTCACATATTACTGGTATATATAATGATGTAATGAGAATGTATGTGTAAACCAAGTGGATCAATAACTATAAATTCTCTCCATCATTTATAGGATCACACCATGGAGAATCAGATCATTCTATAGTATAAAATCCATAAATTTATTTTTATTCTTCTGATTGTTGATATTTTTAGCATATGTACTATATGGATTAGCCACACCATAATTACAATGTGGTTTTTGAAGTGGATGGAGGAGAAATGTTTTCACATTATGATACATGTGTTTTCACCATGATCATGATTACTACGCCACAACGAACAAGGTAACCCATTCATTTAAGCTATATTCCAATAATATAGTTATTTACTATATTGGATGACTTTATATTTATGAGGATTATCCAAATCAACTCTTTATGTCAAAAAACGCATATAAAGGTGGATTAAATATATAGATAGATATTATTTATAGAAAAGAATATTGAATTGTTGAAGTTGAAGTTACTGGTATAAATTTTAATTCGAATTCATATTTAGGTCAAGAGAGATAGATTGTACTATTGTGAAAGAGTAGAAAAGGTAGAATGTTAAGAAATAAAGTGAGTTAATGAAGAATGGAATTAATAGAGAATATATATGAATAAAATGAATAAGAAGGTAGTGGGATATGTTAAAAAATAACAATATGGAGGTCTATCCCAGGTGAAAACTCTATATTTTTTTAGCTTTAATATCTTCATCTTTTCAAGAACAAATTGCACATATTCCTGAATCATATTGTTTATTATAAGATAAAATATAGTCTATAAGAATATATAATCCATTATTATTAGTGGAGGGTGTGATCAAATGTTTTATCAGGTCATACCTAATAAGTAACAACTCTTTTTTGAGTAGTAGACCATATAGAAATTCATTATGACTACTAAATTTGCTAGGGTTTGTGTTTGGTTTTTTAGACAATGATCACTCCAATCAATTTAAAAATCACTAAATTTCATTCAATGGAGATCCTATCAATATAAATTTATTCATTCACTAACCTCACCCTCAATGAATATAAAATGTTCATTTAAGACCCTTCTAAATGGTATCAAATCCATTACGTTCCCTTGAGTGATGAATTATCTTTTTGATGGATGATGGACATAAGTTCCATTATTTATGAAATTATGAGTTCACAAATTATATATCAGAAATGGATCATATTATTTCAGGGAATATCAAAAATGTATTTCTAGTTTTTTTATAAAAATTATTATATTCGGTTGGATTATATACTTCTAACTGTTTTCTCTATTAGTCTCAATGTTTTGGAGGTTATTATCAACATCTAAGTTGAGGCATCTCATGAAAACACTCACACATTCAATGCTAAAAATTCCAACATACACATTGAATTTGATACCAATTGAGATGATCATAGAGAATAATATATTTGTTTTAAATTTTTTCTATACGATAAACATTACATATAAAAATTAAAACAAAACCAAAATAATGAATTGTTTAGATTTTTTTGGATCAGTTGTATAAGAAACATATTTTTGATACTTGTGAACATTCATACAAATTAAAACCAAACTAAACCCCCTTCAAGACTATTCATATGTTATATATTTGTTCGTACCCTCATGAATGGAAACAAAAGAATGATTGAGATCAACTATCTAGTAAGGGAAATCATAACAACAATACATCATGTTTTAGATAATATTTATTTTAAAACAAAAAATTGAAAAGGGAAAAATATTATTTTAAAAAGAACATGGAATAAAAACTATTTTCCACAATCTAGGATAAAAAATACATGTAATCACAAAAAAACATATATCATGGAATTAGAGTAGATAAGTATTTCATAATAAACATGATCTATGGATAATAATAATAAGTATAAAGTTATGTAAATTCATGTAAAAGTAGAATAATAATAAACAATGGGACTAACTTATGCAGATAAATCATAAAATAGCAGAACATAAATAACATATTATTTCCCATAACAAGGTGGGGATGGAATCACAACCAGATTACCATAATAAAGCATGAATCACTACCATATTCTCATAGTTAATTGGGTATCCTTTAATTATTCGCATATATATATTGGATCATGCATCACTACCTGATTCACATAATATAGTGGGGGTAGGAATCACTTCCTAATTCCTAATGTGGAACGATCATCAATCATGATTATCATATTTATCACATGAGATATAAAAATTTACCCAATGAATTGGATGACTATATAGGGTCCACCCCTTCAAATAATAATCATATATACCAATACTATTACAATAGAACATAAACAAATATCACACATTAAACATTACTTAATTATCTAGTAAAAAATTTTGGGGTCTCACGAAAACAATTCCCATAACATTCCATATGTCATCCAGAGAAAGAAGATATTGGTGTTGTAAAAATATTTTCTTATTTTAACATAAAAAGTTTTAATTAATTTTGACATAGATAGAAGAACACCCTTATGATATTGTTAGATAAATAAATTTGATGAAAAAGACAATATATATATTCTAAAATGATTGAAAACTTCTTAAATTGTGATATTTATAATTAAATACATTGAGATTGATATTTTTAAATTTTATGCTTTAAAAACAAAAAATTCTAAAAAAATATAATTAAAATATGAACTAAAAGAATTCATTGTGATGAAATAACATATTGAAAATTTCATTTATAAAAAATGATATCATTATAATTCATTTTAAAATAATGGAATGTATTTTAAAATAAAATATTTACTTTTGAAAAATATTATAATATTTTTTTATATTCAAAATAATTATGAATAAAAATAATTTGGAAAACCATTTTGAAACATGTAAATGATTCTTTATAAATAGAAATGTTTATAATGGTGAATGAAGAAATAAAATATCATTTTTAGAATGTATTTTTAGGAAATTCATAAAAGAAACATTTCGAGTCACATTCAAAATTTATTTTTAAAAAAGTGAAGTAAATATTTTCAAAGAATATTCATTTTAAAATAATATTCAATAATAGATCCTTTTAAATGATAGAAATTTTGCAAGAGGAAATTTTTAGTTTAAAATAAAATATTTTTTTATGAAAGGAAAAACCATTTTATCTTTTGATAATATATTTATTGAAAATCCATATCATAAAAAGGATTAAAATATTATTTTAAAAATTGGATAATGTGAAATACAAAGGATACAAGAATTAGTTCATGGTTTTTTTGTAATAATGAGAACATCGATTGGAATATAACATAAGGATATTGGAGGAAAATCATTATTAAGGGGAATGTGAATTATTCTTGACAATTTTAAAATTTTATGGGGAAAAATTCATCAAGGATGAATATTGAGATTGAATATTTAATTTTCACCATATAAAAATATAAATAACAATATAAAATATTATATTGGATGAAGAAACAATAAAATTATGATATTTTCGATGAAAATTTATAACTCAAATAAAGGGGTTTGAGTAAAAAAACACGTACAAATTCAATTTTATTTGAATTGAAACCCCATGGAAGGTAGAAATTGAAATGAAATTTTATATAACTATAATTTCATGAATAATAAGATATTAAGACATAAATTGGTTGTGTATAAACCCCCCAAAACTAAAACGTTAGTGAATTTTTGGGAAGTCTCTTGGAACAAAAAATTAGATGATAATCTTTAACCTTTACTTCTTGACATAAAAAAATTGATTTAGCTTCCTATACAACAAAACTGGCATCTTTAATAGACTATTTAATAAAATTATTCATATAAAATGTCATTTATATTTTTTAGTTATAATAATTCATTATTAATTAATTATCGAATTACTGATTATTTTCATTGTGAGGTGTTAGTAATTTTAATTGTTTCACATATGTTTTGTAATAGTGATGTAGAATATTACTCCAAGATACTAATTTCATCATTTCAATAATTTAAAATATGATTAAAAAAGTTTCTATATTATTTATGCATTAAATAAATGTTTTATGGAATCTACAAAAATGTTTTATAATAAAAGGATCCAGGACATGCTTCTTTCCTATCAATTTAGAGATATTTATGAATTACTTTATAATAATCAGTAATTTTTATGTAATCCTTCCAGAATGATTTTCATGATATATATTATTCCTATAAATCAAATATATATATATATATATATTAAATATATATTAGAACTGGATTTTTAGGGAGGGAGTAAAAAGTCAACATGCCCACCAAGGATGTGGTAGTCTGCATGCACACATGAACACAATTTTCATTTCTCATTGAATGAAAATAATATTGAATGTTTCTAAAAAATTTATAATCATAATAATGTTATAAATAATTTTTTTAAATGCATTATTTTAAATATCCATGTAAAATAGTTCTGAAAAATGGATCATTTTACTTATAGAGGCTGTAATCAGTATGTAACACAAGGGTTATTATCCATTCTTTGAATGGGTCGGAGGAAGGAAGAAAGTGGTTATCCAATATATATAATAAAATTCGAGTATAATTATCATATTTTTGTAATTATTTTAGTATTTTTATATAATATTAATATGAAGTAGAAGGATAAAAAAATGAAGAGAAATTAAAAAGTAGTAATTGAGAATTTTATCTTACACCTGGGAAAAGCTTCTACGAAAATTGGATTAAGGGTTTTAGAGATATTATTCTTATATAGAAAAAACTAGTATGAATTTTAGGTAATATTATATTATATATATGGGATTATTTTTTTCAAATAAATGTATTATTGGGTGTGAGGATGAGTAGGATGGTGATGGATCTTTTTATGAGGGAGTGGAGTGACATTTTGGTAATAAAATAAATGGTAAAGTCACCATTAAAAGGCCAAGTTGATAAAATAAGGAAAAATAATTTATTAGGGGTGTGATAAGATTTCTAAATCCTTATTTATTGTATCATACTAATTATTTTAATAATTAATAGACCTTTTAGTTTTATTTTAAAAGTCCTTTGTTTGTATATTAAATACATATGACATAATTTTTACCCTTACATATGGAATAGAGGTTCTATAAGGGTAAATTTCACATTCCATAGGCATTGAAATGGTAAGGGACAAATTTATTTACATAATTAATGGTAATTTAATTTTTTTTATAGGCTACATAAGGGTAATACCCTTGATTAGGCACCTTTTAGGGGTAATGTGGGCACTATGTTAGGGTAATACATTATTTTCCAAGGGTTTGTAATGGCTACCTAGGGACTTCATATGGGTAATTAATCTCTATGTAATGTTAATCCCATTATTATATGGGTTTATTAAGGGTATAATGTAATGATACAAACTTATTTATGGGTACCATGTAAGGGTACAGACTTGCATAAGGTTACCGCATAACGCTACTATATATCTAATTGTATGGTAAATTAGAGTTATGTAATGGTTAGAAAAAAGTTAATAATCTTGTGTAAGGGTGGTAATAAATTTTTAAGGGTTATTTAAGGGTTACTAACTACCCTTATGTGACACATAAAATTGGTATAATGGTAATCCATGTTACCCTTTTATTGTGTTATTTTTGGAAAATAAAAATTAATACTCTGTTTTCATTTTTTCTTCTTACTAGTCAACCTCTATTGCAATTTTTGAAAAATTAAATACATTAAAGCATAATAATCGATTATTTGTCCAATTTTATATGTTTTAAATCCTTCCTTAATCTTTTAACCCCTAGGAGCTCAATTTTTGTGTGAAATGAGAAATTAATTTGATGTTTAATTCTTGGCTTTTATTGCTACGTATTCTTAATGGATTTATTTTAAAACTTTCCCAAACTCCACTACCCTCAATTTTCATGTATTTTTTTCAGAATAATTTGGGAGTTTAACTATTGATGAGGAATATCAAGTTCCTTGGTATTTTCTTTCTGATGATTTGAGTATCCAAAATTTAAAGCTAGGTGTTTATATGCTATTCTTTCTTCTTGTAATTCATTATTGATAGGAAATATTAATAAATATGTGTTTATTATTTTCTACAAAATTTTCAAGGAATATTTATCTCAAAATATCCTATAAAATATTTTTTGATCATATTCACTATGAATTTGGAATGTTATGGAAATTTATTATAAAAATATTTCCTATCACTATTATATATATATATATATATATAAATTCCATGTCTATCGTGATCCTTTTAAAATATATTTTATAAAAATTTTGATAAAAGTTTGGGATGAGGTTGGATTTTCATTTATGATGGAAAATGTGTTTAATACAATATAAAAGGTTAATTTAAGAAATATCTTCCACATCATATTGAATAATTTAATTTTTTTTAAAATTATTAGGATCCTCCTTGATTATACTCCTTATTTATAAAATTGTCCACATTGGTAATTTTTTAAATGGATGATTTGTTTCCATATAGATAAAGATGTTAATAAAAAATTTTAAATTAAACTTATCTTCTTAAATTATGAAACATACTTTTAATTCCATAGGGTGGTTTTTAAATAAAATTTCCCCTTAAATCCGATATTGGTTAATATGGTTTAATTATAAAAGGATGTGGGTATAACTATCTTTTTGAAATTTATATTTGAAAATAAATGGTTTATTTGAAATTTTGGAATGCCTGATATCCTAGTTAATTTTTATTGAATATTATATCTTATGGAAATTAGTTAAATTTATTTACATGATTATTATGTTCCTTTATTGTGGGTGTTAAAAAAAGGGATCATTCACTTTAATGGAGTATAGGGTTGACTTTGAGATTTTGAATTTTAATGATATGGAATATTTATAGCACATTTGTTTCATTAAGAGTATCCCCATTATGATCCATGTTATGTGATTATCTCACTCGGCTTATTTTACTGTTTTTGGGAACCTAGATATTTTTAGGAGATGAAATAGATATATAATTTTCAAGACTTATCAAACCTCATATAGTGGATCCATATAAAATATGGAGAAATTATGATATGTATGTGTTTCTATGAAAGAAATTATGTGTCCAATTGGTCTTCTTGATAACCAACAAAACATGATGTAAGACTAACAATCATACATGATTGATGGATTGATTATCTTGACAATGGTGGAAACACACTATTTTATATGTCATACACATGAAATAATTATTCTTGATTCATAATTCATGAGAACGTTCATTGCCACTAATAAGAATTAGAGTTTCATTGATAAATTAAATTCCAATTTCTATTGAATTTCTTATACATATATTTCTCATTAACTATATTATGCTAGCTCAATTGCAGCTTTTAACCCCTAATTCATACTATTAACTTTTCGTATTTTATCTGAATTTTTCTTGTGATGTAGATTTCAGTAATATTCAATAAAAAACTTGGTTTAAAAAATTATTGAATGTCTTGGTTTTTATATTTGGATTTAATAATGGATTTTAAAATGATTAATCTATTGTTCAAATCCCATTTTTCTTTTAAAATTATCTATGTGGTTTTATTTTCAAATTCTAAAATGTAAATCCTTTTACTCTTATTTCACTAATATTATTGAATACTTGGATTACCTTATTAAGAAACTATATATAATATTCGGTGAAATATTAGTAGTATCTATATCTCACACCCTACATATACAATTAGTGTTCATAGGAATTATTAGATTATACAAGGAGCTCATGTTTTCATCATCTTCAACAGTGGGTTTGTGTTTAGATGGCTAATGGAAGGTGACATCAGTCAAGGTGGTTTGTCGTAGACCACCGAGAGATTGGTTTTCTGTATTTTAATCTACATTCAATATTCTATCATCTCCTTATACCCGGATAGAGTAGTATTGATTTATTTATATGATTATGTTTATAATGTTAAAAGGGGATTTATTATCTTATATTTTTGAAAAAATTAGTTCCAATGTATGATTTTGGATTCCTATATACTTTTTATCATCCTAGGATAATTAGGGAATCTATTTTGGTTAGTAGTGAATCAGATTAGATCTCTATTTCTATGGTAGAAGATGTTAGTTCATTGTAGATGGTATTATAGGGATGTTTTTCCATGAAATAAAATAACTTCCCTTTTAATCCATTATTTTTATTTGGGTTGAGTCAAGGTATAAAAGAGACTAAGAACATGGCAGGACTAAATAGGTTGTTCGCGAGAATGTTCTTGATGACAACCTTTTCACAATGATACATGAGTACTTGGGAAATTCATGCATTGATCCGTTATTTTAGGTTATTGGTTTCTTGATAATAAATGAAAATTATATTCTGGGTGAGATTATTATTCACTTTGGAAATCAATTATGATTTTTTGGGTCATAATATAAGGATGACAAGAGTCTCAATATATCATTATTGTCTAGTAAACTATGAGGAATTAGTGTGATTGATTTGGAATTCAATAAATTAATTGTTTCGAAGTTAGTTCGTGGTTTTCCTATCCCATGTAATGAATACTTTCATAATCCATTATAACATTAACTTGGCTACATATCCATGGGTTTCCAAAATGAATTCACCTGTGTGAGGTTAGTTTGAAGGGTTCTTATTTTGAATGGACATTTTTTGCAGTCTGACTTATGCTCTTTTTTTATTGTTTCAAATTTATATCCATTAGTTATGATTATTAATAATTTATGGAAACTAAAAAGTCACCTAAAAAATTTAAAATATGTAATTTGAAATGTTTTTTCCATTTCCAAATGTACTTTTTTATTGAAATTTTGGTATGGAAAATTTATTTTTAGAGACACATTTTCTAAATGATAATGCAATGTTTTGAGAAGGAAATTTTTTTATGTGATCCATTTCATGGAATTTTCTTTGGAACATTATAATTGATTTTTTGAAACCCTGGATAATGATCCATGTATTGGTAATAGATTATTGAATCTATGATGGGTTTATACCAATATTTCACATTTTTTAAACAAATTTAATATTTTACAAATGGAGAAATGATGTGTTGTTTAAAACAAATGATGATTTTACAAAAAGCAGTGTCTTGCTTATTTGAATTATTTTAGATTTTTTGTATTTTTTTAATGTTTTTCATGTCTACAATTATGAGCCTGAGTTTTGTGATGTTGAAAAAATATATCCTTTACTGTCCTCCAAGAATGATAGAATTATTGTTCACTAGTCCTATATCATAGGTATCTCTTCTTGTTTAAAAAAATTGTTATATCATGAGGAAAATAATACCACGAAATTTAGTCGAGTGGGGGATCTAGAGACTTCCATGTGATGTCTCAGACCTGGATTCCCCTTAATGATCCCTCAAGAGGAGTTGACTATAAGGCCTCAAGCACATCACCTTGAACTTTATAGGATGTCAACTACTAGTAAGGCCCTATGGTGTTTTAAGGGGGAGACTTTTCCGTCATTATCAGAGTGTATCAAAGAGGATAAATATGGTAACATATAGTAAATAGCAGATGAAAATTAAATAATCAGAGGCCATAGAGGAAGAAGTCCAAATCATAATACAAGAGGTGAGTCAAATTTAAATAATTAAAAATTGATGATGATTTTTCATGTCTCTAGGATTATGGAACATAAGGATAAAGTGTATAGTGTCATTAATGATATACAAAATTAGCTAAATTAATCCAAATACAATACCAAAAATCTCGAGGTCTAATTCAGTCATCTGCTGCTAGATCCATTATAAGAAATCAATAAGTCAACTTTTATAAGAAAAATTCTTCCCTTTGTCAAAAAATAGATATATATAATATTCTTGGGTACTAATGGCACCTTGGTTAGTGTGTGGCATAAATATAATTATTCCACCACCAATGATGTTTATAACATCACGTCCATGAAATATAAACTGAAACAATGTGAATGAATTCATATATAAAAGTAGAGATGTATAGTAATGTAAATACCCATGTACCCACTTCAACCCTCAACTGGTGTCTGAACATATAACCAATTAATTAATTGATTGAAATATAGTTTATATAACTCTTTCCCATGAGAAATATCCAACACTAACATAATCTTATGGTAGTAATATTAAGGGTTCCATGATGTAACAAGACGGATTTTAAGGATATTAATACTTAAATTGTTCTAAGGTAATAAGAAAGGAAACCTAGACCTCAAGGGTCTCTAAAATAGAAGTTACTATAGCTTTCCTATAGGGATAATATTGTAATCCAAGAAAAATCATCCAAGGAAATCCACAATAGTATGATCTAACTAAGTCCAAGGAGAATATCGAAGGTAAAATAGGATAATCTATAGCTAGGCAAAAGGATATAAAAAATGAACCTCATTTCTATAGAGTCTTTTATGGATCCAAGGAGTGTATCCATGGAATCTTATAATTATATAAAATGGATCCTATTGTGTTATAATGGGCATAAACTAATAGGCAAGGATGAGGTTCTTGTGTCGGTATCAGCCAATGCAACCATCATCGTTGAATCAAAATAGCATCAATGAGTGCCCAAGGAATTCCTCAGCAATCAAACATCTCACTCGGGTCTGAAAACTCCTATAAACATTTTATAAGGGTAAATATGTAATTAATCACCTTACATTTAACTCATTTAATTATTCAATTCATATAACATTTATAACATTTAACATGTTATGTTTCATGAAATTTCCTTTCGTTAGAGTGACAATTATAACTGGTCATGCAACCATTTAATAGACATAAACCAAAATCATTTCACTTGGTTCATTCTGATACCTTCTATCTTAAGTGGAAATGGGTGTTAAAGCATGCAACCAAATATTTTATTCTATACAATGAGGCCAAGTCACATGTATACCAAGAACATTTCAGAGGCTGGTCTAGTGATTAAAATTTATGGAACCTTCTATTTATAAATTCATTCATTTTTTATAAAACAATCACCTTTAACAAGGTAATGTCACAGCTCACCCGAACAGTGTCACTAAAAGGCTCAAAAAGCTACTAACAAAATAACTATACAGACAACCAACATGGGGTTATCGGCGTTATAGATGAAACCACCAATATCAAATAACATATATATCATGAGTCCTATAATATCGTTCTAATGACTATAATAAAGAAACATAAATTATATAGTCAGTTGCTACTAAAATAGGCATGGTCGTGCAAAAAATTATATAATGACGAATCATGAGGAGTGAGTTATTGACCACCTACCTCATACATGTATGACTCTTCTCATCTAGTATAAGTCTTTAATTTAGACTAGATTGGAATATATATGAATAATAGATCAATTACATAAAAAAGGGTATATTATTATATATCTAAATTGAATTATTGATAGAAATACTAATGATGAATGATTAAAGTGGAATCAAGAGCTTACCAGCACAGAACTGATGAGACAGACAATGATTTAATTGGAATCATGATGGATGCTTGTGGTCGATTCCAAGAATATATTTCTTTTAGTCCTCATTAGAGGGAAATTTGGTGGGGATTTCCACTTGAGAGAAATAAGAAATGACTATTTTTTTAAAATATATGTTTAATGGAAAACCAAAATTTCCCAAAAAATTACACTTTGCATGGTTGGTACACATGTTTCAGCCAAACCATGCTAATACTATGCACGTACAGCTTTTGGAAGGGATATACAACACAGTTAGGCCAAATGATCATAGAAACATGCACTAAACATTCTAAATGACTCTACCTTTTGTCTGCAATATGTTTCAAAGTCATGCCACCCACATCACATGGTTTGGAGAATCCATGCGCCATACATCACCCCATTTTCCCAAATCACATGGTTAAAACTAACTGTGGGGTCAACCTTGAACAGTTTACTCTATACATATCACATTCTATTTTCTTCAAACCCCGGAGTATTTGAACTTTGAACTAGCTCGGGACACCCACTAAACCCTCTCTAAATTATAAGGAATCCACATTATGTCAAAAATAAATAGATAGACAAAACATTAAAGGATACATGTTTGAGTGAAAAATATGTTTCTTATAGACTTCCCCCTTAAATGAAGCTATCCCTAAGTTCACCTTCTAATGGAATCGAAACACTATCTAAGAACAATTCAAGCCACTTGTCATTTACGTCGGCCTCCCGCTCCTTTGTATCCTCATGTACATGGTCGTGCTGCCATAGCACTCGTACTAGAGGGACAACAAATCTTCAAAAATACTTCTTGATCTGATTGATGATTCATATAAAAAAATATTCATATGATGCATCAATATATATATCAAATTATTCAGGATCAAAATTATGAGGTAGGCTTGAATGATACAAGTAATGTTATGATACATGTAAGATGTTGTGCATGGAATAGAACATTTGAGGTAGTAACACAGATAGTATACCAACCCGACCCTTTAAAAAATATCAAATGTCCCTATATAATAAGGAAACAACATTCATTTTCTATGTATCAATCTATGTTCTATACTGGGTGACACCTATAGGAAAACATGATCCCTGACCACAAACTCTATAAGTCATTGATGGAGACCGACATAAAATTTGTTTCTAGACTCATCATTGGTCATATTATATATGTTTAGTAGAACCTAATCTGAAGTCACCTAAATGAGATGAGGACCTATTAAATAAGAATATCATTTCTCTAAATAGAATATGGGTGCATATAGTGACCTGCCATACAAGGCATCAAAAGGATCCATCTAATTCATTGAATGGATGCTATTATTAAAGGACAACTTGATGAGAGGGATATACATCTTCCAAGAACCATAGAAATCATGGTAACATACCCAATTCATGTTCTATAGAACTGATATCATCTTTTTTGATTGTCCATCAGTCTGAGGGTGAATGGATATGCTCAGAAGAACCAATGTACCCATAGAGTTTTGAAACCCATTTCAGAACAGTGACATAAAGAGATCACCCCTATTGGAAACAGTGATATGAGGGACCTCACTTAGTCAAAAGATCTCATTAGAATACTACCATCCCATCTCATCAACTAAAAGGGGGTACCAAATAGGAATTAAGTGGGATACATTATTCAATCTATCAATAACAACCCATACATTGTCCCTACCTCAACAAGACTTCGGTAAACCAATTACAATGTTTATGGAAACATCTCCCCATTTCCATTATGGGACTAGAAGTTGTTGTAACAGGCTTCTAGTGTCCAGATTTCCACCATCAACAACTGAAATGTGGAACAAAAAGTATTAATGCCTAATATCTGATGTTTTATACCTGGCCAAAAACACTAGCATCGTATACCTCGATACATCTTTGAGATTCTTGGATAAACATTTAATAGATAATCATGGGACTTACACATGAGTTCCTTTCTCATATCTATAGGAACCGAGAAACATCCATGTATATGAATTACTTCCTCTCTATGAAAATACCAATCTAGAGGTGATTCATCTACTGAAATTCTGTCACGGAGAACAATGCCCTTGAGATATAAAAATAGTCTGATCTTTACCTTCTCAAGGAGGGATGTGGTAACTATCAAGCATGAGAATAATAAATTCCCATGAATATAATGGAACTATAGATTCATATTATAAAAGAGGGATATCAATTTCAATTCATCATTGGATTCCCTTACATATTATACTTGAGTTTTTAGACTTATTTCATCAGCTATAACATTGCCTCGTCCAGGCGTATAGGCAAGCTCAAAGTCGAATGACTGAAGATAATATACCCATATATACTATATTAAATTCTCATAATGTTGTCTAAATATATATATCTATGGATCTTGTGGTTCATATACACTAGAAAGTTATCATCCAACTGATAATGTCTCTAGCAACATAAGCCATAGACAACTGCTACTAGATCAAGGCAATCTATTGGGTTATTTCTCTAGCAACATAATCTTGTATACAAACCACAAGATCCTTGATCTAGTAGCAATTGTCCATTGGGTAATCCATTGGGTAATTTCTCTAGATTGAGGTAATCATTGGTATTCTTGATAACCCACAAAACCTGATGTAAGACCAACAACCATACATGATTAATGGATTGATTATCTTGAAAATGGTGGAAACACACTATTTTACATGTCATACACATTAAATAATTATTTTTGATACATAATTCATGAGAACAGTCATTCTCAATAATAAGAATTGGTGTTTCCTGGATAAATCAAATTCCAGTGTCAATTGAATTGTTTATTCATATATTTCTCCTTAACTCTATTATGTTGTCACTATTGCATCTTTTGTCCCCTAATTTATTCTATTAACTTTTCTTATTTTATCTGAATTTATCTTGTGATTTAGACTTTAAATATTTTCAATAAAAAAATTTGTTCACAAAATTACAAAATATCTTGGTTTCTATATTTGGATTTAATAATTGATTTTAAAATATTTAATCTACTGTTTAAACCGCATTTTTATTGTAAAATTATCTATGTGGTTTTATTTTTTAATTCTAAAATGTAAATCCTTGTAGTCTTATTTCACTCATATAATTTAATATTTGGATTACCTTATTAAGAAACTATATATAATCTTTAGTGAAATATTACTAGGATCTATATCTTACACCCTACTTATACAGGTACTGTTCATCGGAATTATTATATAATATAAGGAGCTCATGTTTTCATCATCTTCAACAGTGGGATTGGGCTTATATGTTCAATGGAAGGTGACATCAGTCATGGTGGTTTGTTGGAGACCACAGGGGGATTGTTTTTCTGTATTTTATTCTACATTCAATATTGTATCATCTCCTTATACCCAGATATAGTAATATTGATTTATTTATATGATTATGTTTATAAGGTGAAAATTGGACTTATTATCTTATATTGTTGAAAATATTAGTTACAAAGTATGATTTTTGATTTCTATATTCTTTTTTTCATCATTGGTTAATTATAGAATCAATTATGGTCATTAGTGAATTAGATTAGATCTTTATTTCGATGGTATAACATGTTAGTTCATTGTAGTTGGTAATATAGGGAGGTTTTCCATGAAATAAAATACTTTCCCTTTAAATCCATTATTTTTATTTGGGTTGAGTCCTGGTATAAAGGATACTATGATAATGTTAGGGATAAATAGGTTGTTCGTGATAATGTTCTTGATGACAACCCTTTCACAATGAGACATGAGTACTAGGGAAAGTCATACCTTGACCCTTTATTTTAGGTTATTGGTTTCTTGATAATAAATGACAATTATCTTCTAGTTGAGATTATCATTAACTTTGGGAATCAATTATGATTTTTGGGTTGCAATATAAAGATGACAAGAGTCTCACTAAATCTTCATTCTCTTGTAAACTGTGATGAATTAGTGTGATTGATATAGAATTCAATCAATGAATTGTTTCAATGTTAGTTCATCGTTCTACTATCCCATGTAATGAATACCTTCATAATCCACTCTAACATGAAATTAATTACCTATCCATTGGTTTCCAAAATGAATTAACTTGTGTAAGGTTAGTTTGAAGGGTTCTTATTTTGAATGGACATTTTTTTGTCTGACTTATGCTATTTTATTATTGTTTCAAATTTATATCCTTTGGTTATGATTACTAATAATTCATGGAAACAAAAAAATCATCCAAAACAAATATTTATTATTTTATTTGAAAAGTGTTTTCCATTTCCAAAAGGTAGTTTTTTATTGAAATTTTAGTTTGGAAAATTTATTTGTAGAGACACATTATTTAAATGATAATGTAATGTTTTGAGAAGGAAATTTATTCATGTTATCTATTTGATGGAAATTTTTTTGGAACATGATAATTAATTTTTTTTAATCCCTAGATAAGGATCCATGTATTGGTAATAGATTATTGAATCTACGATGGATTTATACCGATATTTCTCATTTTTTTGAAATTTTTTATATTTTACAAATGGATAAATCATGTGTTGTTTTAAACCACTGATGGTTTGATAAAAAGTGGTGACTTTCTTATTTGAAATATTTTAGATTGTTTGTATTTTTTTCATGTTTTTCATGTCAATGATTATGAGCCTGATTTTTGTGTTGTTGAAAATATATATCCATTAATGTCCTCTAAGAATTATAAAAGGATTGTTCACTGGTCATATCTATTAGGTATCCCTTCTTGTTTTAAAAAATTGTCATATCATGGGGCAAATACTACCAAGACTCTTAATCGAGTGGGGGATCTAAAAACATTCTATGTGATGTCTCAGACCTAGATTCCACTTCATGGTGCCTCAAGACCAGTTGACTACAAGGTCTCAAGCACATCTCCTTGATCTCTAGAGGATGCCAACTAGTAGTAAGGCCCTATGGTGTTTCAAGGGAGATACTATTCCCTCAATATCAGATTGTATCAAAGAGGATAAATATGGTAACATATAGTAAATAGGAGATGAAAATTAAATAATTAGAGGCCATAGAGGAAGAAGACTAAATAATAATACAACAGGTGAAACAAATATAAATAATAAAAAACTGATGATGATATGTCAGGTCTCTAGGATTATGGAAGATAAGGATAAAATGTATAATATCTTTCAAGATATACAAAATTAGATAAATTAATCCAAAAACTATACCATGAATCCCGAGCTCCAACTCAGTCATCTACAACTAGATCCATCCTAGGAAATCAATAAATCAAGTTTCATAAGAAACATGAATCCCTTTGTCAACAACTAGATATATATAATATTCTTGGGTACTAATGGCACATTGGTTAGTGTGTCGGATAAATATAAGTATTCCCCCACCAATGATGTTTATAAAATCATTTCCATGTAATATAAAATTAAATAATGTGAATGAATTCATATATAAAAGTGGAGATGTATAGTAATGTAAATACCCAAGTACCTGCTTCAACCGTCAGCTGGTGTCTGAACATGTAACCAATTCATTAATAAATTAAAATATAGTTTATATAACTATGTTATGTGAGTAATATCCAACACTAACATCATCTTCTGATAGTAATATTAATGGTTACAAGATGTACCCAGAAAAATATTAATGATATTAATACTTAAATTGTTCTAAGGTAATAACCAAGGAAATGTAGACCTCAAGGGTCTCCAACTAAGTAGTTACTATAGCCTGGCTATAGGGATAATACTGTAATCCACAAAAAAAAATCCAAGGAAATCCACAATAGTATGATCTAACTAAGTCCATGGAGAATATCCAAGGTAAAATAGAATAATCTATAGCTAGGCCCAAGGATATAAACAATGAACCTCATGTCTATAGAGTCTTTTCTGCCTCCATGGAGTGTATCCATGGAATCCAATAATTATATAAAATGGATCATATTGTGTTATAATGGGAATCAACTAATAGGAGAAGATGAGGTTCTAGGGTAGGTCTCAGCCAATGCAACCATCATAGTTGAATCAGAATAGCGTCAATGAGTGCCCAAGGAATTCCTCTGCAATCCATCATCTCACTCGAGTCTAAAAACTCCTATAAAAATTATGTAAAGGTCAATATGTAATTAATAAACTTACAGTTAATTAATTTAATTATTCAATGCATATAACATTAATACCATTTACCATGTTAAGGTTCAAGACATTTCATTTCATTAGAGGGATAAGGATAACTGGGCATGCAACCATTTAATAGACATAAACCAAAATCATTTCACTTGGTTCATTATGATACCTTATATCTTAAGTGGAAAGGTGTGTTAGATCATGCAACCTAAAATTATATTCTATACAATTTGGTCAAGTCATATGTATACAATATACATTAAAATTACTCATTACAATTTATTAATCATGTTCAAGAAAATGTCTTAGGCTACTCCAGTTATTAAAATATGTAGCACCTTCCATTTATAAATTCATTCATTTTTTTAAAACCATCTCCTTTAACAAGGTAAAGTCATATCTCACCTAAACAGTGTCACTAAAAGGCTCAAACATCTACTAACAAAATACCAATGCAAACAACCAACATGGGGTTTTCAGCATTATAGATGAAACCACAAATATTGAATAACATACATATCATGAGTCTTATAATATGATTCTAATGACTATAATAAAGACAAATATATTATACA
This sequence comes from Viscum album, assembly GCA_963277665.1. NCBI lineage: Eukaryota > Viridiplantae > Streptophyta > Magnoliopsida > Santalales > Viscaceae > Viscum > Viscum album. The sequence continues at coordinate 1,586,810,891 of OY728129.1, forward strand.
GTCAATTCCCACTGAAATGGGCATGGCCGCACAACAAATTATATAACGTCGAATCATGAGGAGTGAGTTATAGACCACCAACCTCATACATGTATGACTCTCCTCATCTAGTATAAGTCTATAATTTGGACTAGATTGGAATATATCTGAATAATAGATCAATAACATAATCATAGGGTATATTATTCTATATCCAAATAGAATTATAGATAGAAATAATAATTATTAATGACTAAAGAGGAATTGATAGCTGACCAGCACAGATCTGATGAGACAGACAATGCTTCAATTGGACTCCTGATGGATGGTCATGGTCAATTCCTAGAATATATTTAATTTAGTCCTCATAAGAGAGAAATTTGCAGGGGACTTCCACTAGAGAGAAATAATAAATGAGTATTTGTTTAAAATATTTCATTAAGGGAAAACCATCATTTCACCAAAAAGTACCCTTTGCATGGTTGGGCCACATGGTTCGGCCAAACCATGCTAAAACTATACACGTACAGTTGTAGGAAGGGGTATACCACAAGGTTAGGATAAATGATCATAGAACCATGCACTAAAAATTCAAAATGATTCTACCATTTGTATGCAATATGTTTCATAGTCATGCCACCCACATCACATGGTTTGGGAAATCCATGCGCCATATATCACCCCATTTCCCCAACTCACATGGTTAAAACTAACTGTGTGTTCAACCTTTCATAGTTTACTCAAAACATATCACAATCCATTTTCTCCAAACCCCTCAGGTTTTTAGCTTTGAACAAGCTATAGACACCCACTAAAACTTCTCTAAATTATATGGAATTTACATTATGTCAAAAATAAATAGTTAGACAAAAATTTAAAGGATCCATACATGAGTGAAACATAAGGTTCTTATAGACTTCCCCCTAAAATGAATTTGTCCCTAAAATAACCTTATGAGGGCATTGAAACACTATCTAAGAACAATTATAGCCACTAGTCATTTACATTGGCCTCCCACTCCCATGTATCATCATATACATGGTCGTGCTACTATAGCACCCGTACTAGAGGGACAACCAAACATCAAAAAGCCTTCATGCTTAGGTTGATGATTCATATAAAAAAATACTCAAATAAAGCATCAATATCTATCTCAAATTCGTTAGGATCAAAATAATGAGGTTGGTCAGGATGATACAAGTAAAGCTATGATATATGTATGATGTTGTGCATGGCATTGAACCTCTGAGGTAGTAGCACAGAAAATATACCATCCCGACCCTTTACTATATATCAAATGTCCCTATATAATAAAGAAACAACATCCATTTTCTATATGTCAATATATATCCTATCTTGGGTGACACCCATAGGAAAACATGATCCCTGGACACAAACTCTATAAGTTATTGATAGAGATTTACATAAATATTTTTTTCTAGACTGATCATTGGTCATATTATTTTTGATCAGTAAAAACTACTCTGAAGTCACCTAAATGAGATGAGGACCTAGTATATAAGAATATCATTTCTCTAACTAGAATATGGGTGCATATAATGACATGTCATACAAGGAATCAAATGGATCCATCTAAATCATCGACTGGATGCTTTTATTAAAGGATAACTTAATTAGAGGTATATAAATATTCATAGAACCATATAAATCAAGAAAAAATGCCCAATTCATGTCCTATAGAACCTATATCATGTTTTTTGATTTTCCTTCAGTCTTATGGTGAAAGGATATGCTTAGAAGAACCAATGTACACATATATTTTTGAAACCCGTTTTAGAATAGTGACGTAAAGCGATCACCCCTATTGGAACCAATAATACAAGGTACCTCATTTAGTCAAATGATCTCATGGGAATATGATTGTCCCATCTCATCAACTAAAATGGTTTACCAAATAGGAATGAAGTGGGATACATTATTCAATCTATCAATAATGAGCCGTACATTGTCACTACCTCAAGGAGACTTAGGTAAACAAATTACAATGTCTATAGAAACATATTCACATTTCCATTCTGGGACTAGCTGTTGTTGTAATAGGGCTTCTAGTATCTAGTTTTCCACCATCTACTACTGCAATGTGGAAAAAATCGTTTTAATGCCTAATATCTGATGTTTCATACCTGGCCAGAAACAACGACATCGTATATCTCAATATATCTTGGAGATTCTTGGATAAACATCCCACATAGAATCATGGGACTCAGGCATCAGTTCCTAACTCATATTTATAAGAACCGAGACACATCCATGTATATGAAGGATTTATTCTCTATACATATACCTATCCAGAGGTGATTCATCTCTTGAAATACTATCACAGAGAACAATGCCCTCGAGGTATAAAAATTGCCTGCTCTCCACCTTCTCAAGGAGGTTAATGGTAACTCTCAAGAATGAGACTAATTAATTCCCATGAATATCATGAAACTCTGGTTTCATATTATAAAAGTGGAATATAAATTTCTATTCATCATTGGATTCCCATTCGGATTGTGACTAAGTTTTTAGACTTATTTCATCAGCTATAACATTACCTCGCCCAGGCGTATAGGCATGCTCAATGTCAGATGACTGAAGATATTCTACCCATATATACTATATCAAATTCACATAATTTTGTCTAAATATATATCTAAGGATATTATGGTTCATATACACTAGAAATTTCTCATCTAACTGTTAATGTCTCTAGAAACATAAGCCATGGACAACTGCTGCTAGACCAAGTCATCCATTGGGTAATTTCTCTCAAGATGAATTCATCTGAAAGAAAAACATAACAGGGTATTCATATAGACAATACCTACTACAAAATGTTGTAATATGCATGTATTATGGAATGATGACTACCTAATGATAAGCCAATCTAATGTCATGTTTTGAGAACACGCTAACTCCTCAGACCTGGTCAAAGAAATCATATATTCTAAGAAGTGGATAATGGATCCAAATAATAATATTGTTCAACCATATGTAATAATTCATAGATTAAGGGTCACACACTATTTTTTAGAGAATAACATGGGTGAACCCCAGGTGTTTCTGTAAGTCCATAGGAACACATTGGCCTCTAAATCCTATTACTAACACTTTGAATCCTGGAGCTTAGTGGTATTCATACTATAAGGAGAAATTAATACTGGAGGTACTCGTAGAACTAGCTCTATCATAAACTCAACCTCTATTTGAGGAGGTAAGCTAGGAATTTATTTGGGAAATAATTACCTAAACAATCTAATTCTACAAGGAATTCAACATGTTTAAAACCTTGATCCTCTATGAAGAGATTTGATATATGGGTAGTCACTCCACCAATTCCATGAATCTCTAATCCATCTCTACTAGCCTGGATATCCAACTCACCCTTAGATAGATTACTATAGCCCTATGGTGATGTAAACAACACATTATGGTGACACCATTCTAAAATCATGATAAATAACCACCTAGTAAATCCAGAGAATTAAATTGAAACCTATCATCTCCAGAGAAATGTTTTCTGACATGAAAGGGAGACTTCCTAACATAAGGGTAAAATCCTTACATTAGCATTTTCTCACTGACCATACTCCCAACTGTGTTCCCAGTGTCATAACACCATAGTAATACTTCATTTCCACCCTAATGATTTCCATTATAGATAACGTGATAAAAGTGTGTGTAGTAACTATATTAGATAAATTATATACTATATATGTGGCTAATAGAATAATAACTCACAGTACAGATAATCCTATAGCCTAATCCTTGGGTATTAGCCATAGTGAATGCAACTATCCGGATCTATGACCTTTTTCAAAAACTAGAATATAATGATCAAAACTACTATTTTGGAAATGCTGGTGATTAGGAGTCTAACAACCACAACCACGAAATCCTCTTAGGTCATTCCTTCTGATGCTACTCCAAGTACCCTCTTAAGGTAGTGAAAAATAACCATCTCTATAAGGTTGATTTAGTGCGGACCATCTTCTAATATCTGCTAATGAAAAGGTATAAAGGAATCCGTAAATATTCTCCATATTGCCAAAACCCTAGATGTCCATAGGGTTTCTATCACAATGGTTCCTTGAGGTACCCATGTCTTCCACACTAGTGATAGACCACTTACATACCAACACATGTACTCTATCTACAACCACCCCGATAAGAAACCTCCATAGATCACTTCCTCCTACTAGAGGAACTACTGGAAAACCTCAGCATCAGTCATATATGCCTGATACATTCTCTGTCCCTTAGGTTATGCAAAATTAAAAGGGCCTGATTTAATATTGTAGAAATGATAGGTAGGAGAAATACCTTCACCTGAGTATGGATGGAATAAACGATTGTATCCTCAAAGATTCATTCATGTGAAATCTCATCACTGGCTAGAAGGTGTGAAAAGGGTTGTAACTCAGTAAAACATGATGCATATTCTACAACATTCATAGAACCCTACTCGACATGAAATAACTCTATTGTTTTATGATATCCCAATGTTAGAGGAATGAAATAATCATATAAGGCATTATATAGATCATCACACACTCTACCTTGATGGAGACCATCTTGTGTAACTACATCAACCAACTCTTGGATGAATCAGGAAGGATGTACACAACAAGAATGACCCTCTACTCTAGAGGTGTCTCTAGATTCTCAATGATAGAAAATCCTTTATCCAATAATCAATTTCCTGTGTACATCCTTCCTCTATGATGGTAGGTGGATGATGTTGTTGGAACTCATAGTTTAGATCTTCCATTGTAGGTGAAACACATGAAACCCCCTTGCATGGACTGTATTAGATCTTGGAATCTACCAAAATCATTGGTATCAATTACTAATCAGGTATAACGGGCATTTCCTCAAGTGTAACTCTTAAAGGTAAGACTAGGAGATCAAATCTCATTACATATAGAGCATGGACTTCAACACCCTCCTAGGACAAAACATAAGGATTTCGTGGTAGCAGTAGTATTCAAATTCCAAGAACACACCTCAAACTCATCTAGAATAAGACAGATAACAATATTAGAAGAGGATAAATTAATAGAAAGGGTCCAATAACCATTGTATACAACCCCAAAACTCATAGATAAGGTTCTGTATCAGTAAGTGATCGAGTATAAGTTTTACGGTATCTAGTATATGAAGGGTCAACTATACATTACCTCATCATTTATTAGAAACCATTTCAATCATTTTATATTTAATTACTAGGTTCACTACTTTACCTTTTATAAACAATACATGGTGGGATAAGAACATGAATCCATTAAATTTTAGAATCAGTTTTCACTATTATTGTTTTTTTGTTTATATCTTATAAAAATGTTAATTTAAAAAGTATCAACATTCCCAATGAACTAGGGAACATACTCCTAATCACATAGAAAAAATACCCATTTGATTTTTAATCTACTCGATCGACTCTACAAATTACCAATTCCAACCCATGAATACCCATAAAACCCCATGAATTTAAACTAGCAGTGACTCAATATCATCTGACATAAAAGAAAAAGCATAAAATAACTAGTACAACGACACTCAATAAAGAACAATCAAATTAAGAAAAGCATTGAGTGAAATTTACCTATATGGAATTGAATTATGCATGACATGAAAATTACTAGTTCATGTGATGATGCATGAAAAATTATCTTTTCCCTAATATAATCAAGGAAATGTTAGAATGAAATACTAAAATAGAATAATAATTAAAAAAACAAAATAGCATGTGAGTCACCTAATAGTGAAATGAAATCAACTTTAATAATAAAATGAAAAACAAAAAATTGTATTTCAGGGAACTCAAAATTTACCCTGAACAAGGCTTCTTGACACCCAAGAACGTCATATGACCATGTACCAAGAATTGAAAAACCCTTCACTATTGTATCAAAATAGTAAATCAGGAAAGTAAAATCCTTTTATTCCAGTTTGTGACGTCCTTGTCTCAGATTCCACTTAGTAGTATGTCGATGCAAGTTGGGAACATGACCTCAAGTACATCTCTCAGGATTCCAGAGGTTTGCAACTAATAGTTACAACTTTTGGTTCATCTATGGGGAAATTGTTCCCTAATTACTATAGTGTTGCATAGGGGATAAATATGATAATAGATTGTAAATAGAGGAAGAAAAATAAATAATCAAAGGTCCCCGTGAAAGGATTCCCAATAATAATACAACATGTGAAACACATATAAATATAGAAAAAATGATGATAATATTCCATGTTTCTATAAAATGGAAAACATGGATACATAGTAGAAGACCATACATGCTATAAAAAAGTATAAAATGGAATCCAAAATAATATCCCTTGAATTATTTTCTCAAGATCGGTCATCAGATACTAGTTCAATCATTAGAAATATTGCAATCAAGTGTTGGATGAAAAATGATTACCTTTATCAGCAATAGCATACATATAATAATCATGTCTGCCTATGGAGGCCCAAATGTGGTTTGAGATAAATGTATGTAGGCCACCAACAACTATGTCTATAACATCCTATATATGTAATATAAACTTAAACAGTGTAAAATCAGGAATATATAATAGTAATGGAGTATAGTAACATAAATACTGAAGTACCTACTTCTTCCCTCGCTTCATGTATGAAAATGTTAGTAGTTCATTAATTAATTAAGTACTAGAATATTAAATTATGTCATTTAAGGCATAGCTAGTACTGAAAACATCTCATGATAGTAATACTAGAGGTTCCAAGAGGTAACAAGAAAACCAATAATGATGTTAAGAATTAAAATGTTCCTTGTAAATAACCAAGAAAAATTTACCTGAAGGGATACCAAATCCGCAGTAACTACATCCTAGATATAGGGTAAATAGTTTAATCCATGGAGCATCATCCATGGAAATAAATAATAGTGTGATCTAACTAAGTCCAAGGATATCATACAAGGTAAAATGGGATATGCTATGGCTAGGAAAAAGGATGTAAATAGGGGAACACATTTTTGTAGAAGACATAACGGATACAAAGAGTTTATAAAAGGCATAATGTAAGTATATAGAAGTAATAATATGGCATCATACATGGTATCTGATGATAGACAATGATCAAGATTCAATGTGGATATCTACCAAGGCTACTAGAATCCTTGAATCAGAATGGTGTCCATGAGTGAGCAAGACATTCCCTTAGGAATTGAAATGCTGAATTGAGTCTAACCACTCATATAATAATCATTTCAAGGTCCATATATAATTAGGAACCATAAATTTAATTAATTTAATTATCGAAGACATATTACATTTATACCATTTATCATGTGAAGGTTCAATCCATTGTCTTTCATTAATATGGCACGGATAACTGGACATGAAACCATTCAATCCACATAAGTCATAATCATTTCAGTTGTTTTATTCTACTACCTACCATAATAAGTAGAAATGGGTGCTACAACATGAAATTAATCATTTGTTTCTATAAAATTATGCCAATTCATATATATAATATAGACTTTCCAATTCTGTTCTACAATTTATTAATCAAGTCTAAGAACTTAAATTAGTCGGGTCAAGTGATTAGAATACATATTAATCTCCATTTATCAATTCATTGATTTAGTTAAAACAATATCCATTAGCAATGTGAAGTCACAGCCCACCCAAAAAAGTGGCACTAGTATGCCAAAAAATTCTACTAAAATCCTACTTGGGGTGGTTATAATTGTGGACGTAACCATCAACATGGAATCAGATATATATCATGAGTCATATAATATAGTTTTAATAACTATTTGAAAGATTAATATTTTAAATAGTTGATGCCTGGTTGAATAGGTGCACCCACATGGAAAATTATAAAATGTAGATTCTTGAGGAGTGAGTAATACACCACCTACCTCGTGCTCATATGGCTCTCATCACATAGTATCAGCCTCTAATTCATCTTTTATAGGAGTATATTTGATGAATGGAAAAATTAATTTAAAATACGTAATATGATCAGACATCTAAATGTCATCGTCGATAGATATAATAATGATGAAACATTATAAAGGTATTGATATCATACAGGGAAAGATCCAGTGATGAAAACAACACTTCGATCGGAGTTTCGGAGGGCACTTGAAGTCTATTCATAGAATATATTTCATTTTGAGATCAAAATAAGGAAATTTTGAGAGGATATCCCCTGGAGGGATATATGAATGATGAGTTTTTTTAAACATACCGTTATGGGAAACCATTATTTTCCCTAAAAAATACCCTTTACATGGATTAGCAGCAATGTTTTTCCAAAATGTCTGCAAACCTTTCATGAGAAGCTTTAGAAATGGACATTCCATATTGTTAGGCGATAGATTTTAGGAACCATGTGTGAATTGTAAGAAAAGTCACTAAAACTTTTTTCATCATTTTTCATGACCGTGTGGCTCAAATCACATAGTTTCGGAAAACCATGCACCCCATATCAACCCACTATCCATCAATTCATGGTTAAAACTAAATGTAAGTCGTACTTCAACTGGTTTAATCTAACTATGATATAAAGTATTTTCCCACAGTAGTATGGGTTCCAAGCTCTGATAATGATCTAGATACTCATGAAACAATCAATAACTCATAATTCATACATAATAGGTACTAAATTAAGAATTGTTCACATCTTAAAAGGATCCATAACTGAGTTAAAAATTGGGTTCTTGCATTCCTATTTTTGGAACTAAACCCATGGCTTATTAGATAATATTTAAGCTTCTTATTAAGGTTAACATAGTTTCAAGGAATTAATGAGTTTGAATAAATAATTTTATGAATTTTATGATATTCTCTAGGATCCTAATTCTATATGGGTTAAATCTATCAAATATGTGATTTTGGGACCTCGTATATAGTAGTGGAGAGAAGTTATTATTTTTTGTCAACATGAAAGAATGCCTTGGGAATTATTTAATATATTTTCATTTAGTATATTTATTTTATGAATGTGAAGAAGGATGATGTTTATAATATCTTATGTTTAAATCTGGGTGAGATATTAGTTATAGAGTATGATAATTACCACTCATGTTTAGTATGATTCTATCCTGATCTTGTTATTGATCACTCCCTTAATGATTAGTGTTTTGAAGGTGTTCTTTTCCCATTCCATGAAACACCATTATTGTATTTTTACTGATATCTTATCCATTAGTTCTAAAAACTACTTTTTCATGTGATGTGGGGCTATAAAAAGCACAAAGAGAAGAATAACTCATTCATTGTTGGATTATATGGAGATATCATGTTTTATGGATTGTAGAATTTTTTTGTGAAGGGGGAGTCTTCCTTAAAAAAATATGAATCATTTCATGTAATTAAAGTGTGGATATCCAACTATTTCAACAAATTCATTATAGAAAGCATTAAGAGTTTGTAAAGAGCTTGGTTATTTGGGTCACATTATGATGTTTTCAATGTTGGGTCACCTAAAGGGGAAGTTTCAGTATGGGGCCAGAAACTCCTAAATGTGGGGATGAAAATTGAGCAAGATAATATAAGCTCTAGCTGGATACCTATGAGTGAAGGTTTCCACATAGTATAAGAATTTACAATTGTTGTTGATGTTGTTCCATCTTGTTGATTTCGATGAAAAAGTGGAAAATAGTAGAAAATTCATTATTGTAGTTCATCTTGTTTGTTTTTGAGACCTTTTTGGTTTAAGGATCTCTTTTGACATGGTTTGGGAAATTTGTAGATGATTTATTATGTCGACTGATTATTATCATGGAGGTTTCATTTTAATAAGATCTCTAAAGTTGTTCTTATTGGACATACATATGTTGTTTCAAATAATCATGGTACAATATGCATTTTTATGATAATAAATTACCTATTATTATCAAAACTAGTTTATCTTTATTTTCATATTTTATCACTAACATTCCACAGAAATCACGATCTATTTATAGAATATATTTGAAATGAATATATCATATATAATATCATATAAATTTATTCTTCAGGACTAACTGTTTTTTGTTAAATTAATTTATCTTACATTGGATTTTTATCTTAAGGGTATCGTAATTAACATATGAAATAAAACTACTATCTTCACTATAATTACAGTTTCCATAAAATTAATTTATATTATTGATGCCCAGTATTCAATGGATAACATACAACACAATAATGTTATCATATAAAGAAGATACATAAACTTCCACATCTTCAATGTCAGAAACCTCTATAAGAAGGAAATCAAGAAAATTGATTTATATTATGATGATGAAATTTTAACAGGATTATATTATGATTATCATATAAAACCATTTTTGTGGAATATTATATGTCATTATGATATTATCTCACAGATAATAATTATTTTCCTCAATATAGATGTGAACATTCTAAATAATCCTATAAATCTACTATGTGAATCATATTACTTTAATAGTGTTATCAACCTTTTATCATATGATGAATAATCCATATTGTGTATCATCATTACTATAATTTTAATTTTGGTATAATGTATTGTTAAGTAACATAAATAATTTAGGTGTTTCATTAAAAGAGCTATCTAAATAAAGAATGATTTAATTGGACAAAGTGTATTTTTACCAAGAATGGAATGATTCGAGGTAGTGGAAAACTAGCATCTCCATAGTAGATATTTATACCACATTTAGTAAAGAAGGAAATATTTTATTAATAAACTATCACATAAAATTTTCAAAAGGATTATTCACTCATCCATTGGGATTATCATGTGTGATTATGTTCAACGTCAAAAGTGAAGATATAACTATATGAGTTGGTCACTTCATGAAGAATGTTTATATACATGTGGAAATGACAAAACCTGAGGGTGTGAACATAAGAACTATTTGATACAATATGTGTTTTATAAAATGATAAAAAATAAAATATGTGAATATATTTTATAGTTTTCTACATACAAGATCATAATTTTTAATTAATGATCTTACAGAGCTAAACTGGTAAAAATATAATCTTTTATGGACATATCATCAATTACATTTTGTTGTTTCTTAAAAGTGTGTTACAGACCATTCTTCGAAACATTGTGTAAAATTTTTTCCATCTTCACTAATTTTGATGGATTTTATTAATACTATGTAGAAGTCTTCTGAACTAAGAGCATGAATAAAAGTATTAAGTCCTTTGTAATTAATTACGGCTTCTTGCACTTAGATGGGATCCTTCTAGAAAAGATCTAAAATAGTGAAAATCACCAAAAATATGGAGTAGAGTGTTGGTGGAATGGACTACAGGATCTATGTTCCCTAAACCACTATAAATATATTCTATTATATCTTTCATTAATGTTCTTTTAATTTATGATTCCTCATTTCATTATGAAAAATATTTTAAATCACATACCATGAATAGTGTGGTTTTAAATTGAAGAAAAGATTCAATAACTCAATTAACCACACTCTTTATTTTTCATTAGAAATTTTATAGGACGACAATTGATATTAGATCCCATGACTCTTTAGTTCTCTGTTGTCAATGGTTAAATTACAAATCTCATATTTTAAATCTATATTATGGTTTATAAAAGAGAAAGTATTTCAATAAATAGATCATTGTAAATTAATACTATGAAATATGGTTGTTGGATGTCATGAATGGACATCTATTTCAAGAACCATGGTCTAAAAGTTTATCTAATTGTTAAGAGGCCTTATAAAATTCTAGAGACACAACCAAATACATGGGATGCTTAAATAAACTTTCATTTATAAATGATACTTTGTTGATAAATTTTTTATTTATTATATTAAATAACATTATACAAATAAAAAATATAGAGAAGAAACAAAACCTTGTATCATTAATAAATAGAATTACATTAATCATTAATGAATATAATGAAAATTTCAAACATTACAATTAAAAAAATAGAAAATATATAATATATAATAAGAAAATATGGATCCCCCCAATCTGCAAGATTCATCACCCATATGTCCAACACTATATAAATGAAAATAAATATTATAAATCCAAACAAAATATTAGAAAATAAAAATTAACCTTAGGAGAAATTATATTGAATTTCTAGTGAATGAATAATGTGGTATTTTTAAAGAGAAATGTGAATTTTAGAATACTAATATAATCATTGGATAATATAACCATTATTTTATTTTACCATAGATAATTATACCGATTAGTAATAATTCTACTTTTATAAATAACATTTTCATGATGTAATGTAAAAGTTTAATTGATATAGAAAGGACAAATGATGGCCTCGACCGGTAGAGTTATGATGTTTTAATCACATTTGTCAGAACATGGGAATGAGGTAACATAAATGGGTTTCATGCTTTTCTTATCCCTAGATGAGCCTGTACAAATGACTCTTGAATGAAATATCATATAGGATAATTTCCTATCAAAGGAGATCGACACTCAGTCAATGTTAGCAAAACCACCCCTTGAAACTACCACCATCACACACCGTACCCTTATGGAATACATGGGTGAAATAAGGTGTTATGTGTATAGGATTTAATAACATAAAGTGTAATATTCACTATATAAATAAAATTTTTATTCAATCAATCCCATTTTGAGAATTATTTTGTTTAATAAAATATATATTTATCGAAATTCAATTTGATAATTTGACTATTAGATGAAAATAAAAGATTATTTTATTTTAAAAAATAGATACAATTTAATAATAATATAATAAATTATGAATAATATTTTTCTAATTAAATAGTCTTTTTAAACACTCTTGTTCCAAATAGAACTGTCAAAAATAATTTTAAAATATCATATGAAATTTTTCTAAGTGACTTAAATTTGATTATTCCATAAAAATAATATTTTTAAACAAATAGGGATGTTTGTTTAAATATAAAACTCATATATTTATATAATTATTTTTGATAAATTAAATATTATATTTGAAATCATCATGTTGAAATTTTGGTATGCTAAATTTTTTATTATCTTCACAAATACATTATTTTTCATTGAATAGAAAAAATACACTTTTGGTTTTTTGTATGTTTTATGAATTCAAATTTATTTAATAATGATGTAAAAGTAAAATAACAACAATTCATGACCTAAAATATTTAATTTTATTAATATAATTTATTTTAGAATCTTTTAATCACTTTCCAAACCTATAACTGACATGCTTATGTCTAAAATGAAAACTAGATTTTGAAAACATTATTTTGTGGAAAATTTACATTCCTGTGTTGAAATAAGTATCAAAAATTGTTTTAGGTGATAATCTAATAAAATATCATAAAATATGAATCAAATGTATAAATCTATAAGAAAAAACTAGGGGTAAGCTAAGGATATTAATTTTCAACAACCTAGAATTCTATGTCCTGTATTTGGAAATTATTAAAATATTTCTCCACTTTTGGAACAATACCCACCCATTTCACATTTTCCATTCACTCAAAACCCATTATCAAAGATGTTCTAGTATTTTCCCCCAAAACATTCAACCCAAGTATTCTTAATCCCCCATGGTTCTATCCTCATGAATTAGGAGTAACTCTTCAATGTGAGGGAATTCTACACTTCTCGTTTCCATTAAGGTTCCCTTTTTGTGATATGTCTTCTAATTGATAAAATAATATCTATTTTCCCACATTATATTATCCATTTGTTATATTAATATTATTTTATCTACTAGAGACCCTTGTTCCCTATCATTTTCCACTTTCTTAAGACCATGTTTTATAACCCTCATGCTGTGTAATTTATTTCATTCTTTTATAAGTTAAAATTTTAATTTGTTGTGAATAACCAATCAAATCCGTTTTTCCATAGTTATTAACCAAGATTTAAAAAAAAATATATTTATTTGATTATTTACATATATGAAACAAACATTCCATTTTTTGGGTTGATAATGATGTAATGATCATATCTTTAAGAACTTTTGTAAGCCATCATTTCGATAAGAAACACAATATTTATTCTCTATAGGTTATTATTGGAATGTTTTATTATGATCTGTGTTTCCCAAATTAATTAATACATATGATGGCTGATCCATGATATCTTTAAATTGATTTTGGTCAAAAATTAATCCCTACATATGAAATGTCTTATGATACCGTGCTGAATAACCTAGGTAATTTGGATTTATTAAACCATGGCGATAAACCATATTGATATGCATATAAAAGTCTTATTAAATATTTTTAGCCACATTTCCATGTTAAGATTCAGGTTAATTTTATTATGAAACACTTCATTAAATATATTGATCATTTTATATTTTTATAACTCATATTTTTATCCATATTCCTCATGATCTCATGATAAATGTCTTCCTAGATTATTCCATTACAGGTCCCATGCTCACCCATTTCCATTTTTTTATGTCCCTATGATATGAGATGCACTAAAATTAACTTAGGGTGACACCATGAAGAATAATTTCACTTGGGTTTGAAAAATTGTTCTATTTTTTAATGTATTGTGTTTGAAATTTCAAAGAAACTAATTGTTAAAAGTTCTTATAATTTTTCCTTGTAATGAAATGTTTATGGAATAAAAAGGTGGGATACAAAAGCTGGTATCAGAGGATGGTATATTTATTTTTATATATTAAGATATAAAAACATTAGTATTAACCCAAAGGATAAGTATAAATATAAGAAAACATGTTTGACTTTTTGTAAAGTATTAAGAGAGTTTTTTCTGAAAATTAAAATCTTTTTCGTAATACTAAAATTATATGTGGATATTTCATAGATGTACCTAGGGGTACCAACCTCAAAAGAACTGTATTGGGATAGCATAATTTGGGAATAGTTGCATGCCCATGGTTATTAATGTAACCTTTTATTTACACTCTTTAGGGATATGATTGGTTATTCAAAATCGTTTTATGAACAATTATAAAGGATATATATGAAATTTAATTATTATTAAAAATACCATATTTAATAATGATGAGTTTATTATTAAAATGCCTTTATAATTAGAATATTCTTAAAAGTAATATGATTCTCATTAAGGATATCTTATTCTACAAAAATTGTTGTTAATGTGAGGAACAATGTAAATGATTAGGATAATAGATGATGCATTGATAACCTTCCTAACATGAGGAAAGGTATAACAAAAAAATCACAAGGGAGATGAATAATCTATATCGAGTTATGAATAATAACTTGAGTGAAGTTGAGACACCAGATTCACCTATGAGAGAACAACATGTTGTTTAGCCCTTCATTGGTAAATGACCAACCATGCACACCCTACTATCCAAGGGAGACACCCCACAAGGTTTAGCAGCACGGTCTCCAAACTATTCTCTAACCATTCCATACACCTCTAGCCAAACCATACCCACTCTGCACGATTTCCAAACTATTTACCAAACTGTGTAAAAAACATGCACTAAACCCCTATCCCAAAAATCAAGCTACACGGTTACCTTGGATGGGTGGCACAGTTGCACATAACCGTGCACCCAAATAGTACACAAGTCAAAAACACTCTAAAACATCTTAAAATCATAATTTTCAAACAATGGATCAAATCATACGTCCAAAGACATGAATATAACAAAAATTTAATATTTTTAAAAATCATGCATTGAAACATCTCCCCAAAAAAAACATGTTTGACGCTAAGAATGTAACTCCGTCAAAAGATAACAAAAAATCGAATCCTTTCCCAATAAAAAATGAAAGAACACTCGATCCTCGGGGTGAACGTTTACTCCACAAGTCATTCTCTACTGGTAAAAAACAAATTTCAATAATGAGGGGAGAACATAAAAGGGTTCCCCCCTCCACAAGAACTCAACTATCATGCAAAATTTAAAACTCCCAACACCACTAGGAATTTAATGAGAACTAACACAAACAACACTATAACTACTAAGAAACATTCACACCATGACCAATAACTCCCCAAATAAACCCCTACATACACCAGGGGAATCCTAGAAAAAGTGATTAAACCAAAAAATGAACTTGAACCACTATCCATCAACTCCACAAAACTCTAGAATTTCCGAATCATTATTGATAAAACTGAAACTGATCCACAGAATGTCTAATCACACTCAAGGAAGAAATTATGATTCATAGATACACATTCCGTTAAAAAACCAATTAATCTAATGAATTAGGAGTTAATCCCACTTTCACATTGAAAAAATGAACTAAAAACATCCAAAAAAACAAAGAGACTTTGAACATCTTTACAGAAAATTGGATGCAAAATGACCTCTGGTTTTCTACACACCTTCTTAAATTCCATGACCCTGGGTGACCTTCACTCTATGTCCTAAGGCTAGATCCCTGATGAAAAAACTATCTTTTTCCTTATATCCATGCATTAGCATCTCTCGATCAAAATTTTATCTTCAGGTGACACTTCCTACAAAACTTCTACAAATGAACGAGACTGCTGCAATAGTGACATGTTTATGGAGGATTGCAAAAAGATAGCTTTGAATGCCCAAAATACCCCCACTGGTGGCATACACCAAATGGTATTAGGAACTGGAATCTAAAACCAATTTAAGAGTTCTCTCAAAGACAGATTCCTCACAAACCCATTTCTATCCAAATGGGGAATCTTCACGACCAATAAGGGACACCATATTTCCATTTTCCTGCATTCTGAAAACCAAATCAACTAAAAAAATATTCATCCAAAAACATCTCAAAATGAATATCCTTTTAGGATAGGTCTCTCACGTTGATATTTTCATAAATAACCCCAATGAAAAGAGAATCCTATGATAGATCCTTCGATGACACCTTTAGAAAATAGTAAACTAGCTCTTTCAAATGTTCATCATAAGTGTTCAATGTGTGGTGTCCTTACTGAACGTTCATGATCTATTTTCTTCTTCTTATTCACATCCTAAAGTATAAATATTTTTAAAAATAAGGACATAAACTCTTCCTGTATTCCCAAATCATCCCAAAATTCATCTATGATGTGTAAAACACCTTCCGTTTTTCCAAAGATGGACCTTCAAACAAACCCAGAATAGCTCAGACTCTAATAGATTTAGTAGTTCTCAACAATCTAATTCCATGAACAACATCCCTATGTCACATCAGTGCATCCAATGGACCGCGATCACCATGAAAATCATGGAACACTTGATAAATAATAGAAACTTGGCATCAATCACTGGGAACATTTCCAAACTTTTTTTGCGGTTTATACTGAATAACAAAAAGATCACCATTTCAAAACTAACATCAATCAAAATCACAATCGTAAAGACCAACCTGAACCAAAATAATAGGCTCTTTAACTAAACACAAACAAAAACAAACATAAATACTCTTTTCAAAAATCACCACTTCCATTTTAATTTCAAAACTACCTACTTCTAAGGTCACTTCAAAAAATTTAAATCTATTTTCATAGGACAAAAACACAATTCTCAAATAAAAATTTATCTCAAAACTAATTAAATTCCAAAAAATAACCCATGGAATCCCATAAAAAATCACATATATGTCCATCCATTAACACATGAATCTTTCATTCACATCGTCCAACATGCACATCCCCTACATACCTACACATATGTGAACACCCATAAGGAATACCATGGGTCAAAAAAACCATTTCATTATAAAACCCCAAGAATGTAGCAAAAAATACCAATTCAAATTCCCTATTAAAATCTATTTTTACAATTCCAAAACCATTTAATCAGATTAATTTTAATTTTAAAAAAATTTATTAATTTTAAAATTTCACATACACTGACTGAATCCAAAACAATACACCACTCACAACAAAATATAAGAATTATTAACATGTGCATGTGTCTATCTTATCGACGTGGTAGTGGGTTGCACATCAAGTAACCATCAACAACATGGAAGAGCTTGAATCATGTACATGGACTTCACATGGTTCAGCACTCCATGTGAGATCATTATATAACACAAGATCACATACATTTTAATTCCTCATCTAAAACAATCCAAAAACAAAAAAAGTCTCAAAACCCAGAAAACCCCTAGATACCCAAGGATAAAAAATACCAAGAGTTTGTGATGCTCTTCCCGTACCTACCTACTGAGTTCTGATAGTCCTCATATCCAATATACCCAACCCCCTGATTAACATGGGCCTTCTTTAATACCTTTTTTTCATAAACCATTAAGTGATGCCATCCGACCTGAAATCTAAATCAGTTAGAGACATGGCCTAAACGGAATTCCTGATCCCTACAGGCTAGACTCTAGTGTCGGGCATGAAAATAATCCATGTGGTAATGATTTTAGGCCAATATCCATGATCAAATAAATTTAATTGATAAACAAAAAATGACAACAATAATTCTACATATAAAAATATATTAAATGATCCAAATATAGAAAATAAAAACTGAAATAGATACTAATTAATAAACCAAACCAAATATCCATTGACATAACATCTATGTGACCTTATGATCACCACCATCCACAAACCTACCATCCACACAGCCAACCTACTCCAAAAATTATTACTCAAACTAGAAAACCTAGAACAACAAAACAACTTGGGTCTACCAACACTGAATGGTACAAATAGGTTGTGAGATTCAAAAATTTGAAGGAAACCACCTTGGAATCCATAAATTGCTTTCCTAAACATATTACATTAACACTAATTTTAATCAATCATATGAAAATAATTTTTTAACAATTTAATAAGTGACAAAATTTCTTTTTTTAAAGCCTCACCCCAAAAATAGTTGAAAGTAGTTTTCCATTTTATGACTAAAACCCAAACCAAAATATGAACAACCAATACCATACTATATTAAAAAATTTAGAGGTATAATTATAAAAAACCAAATTCAATAGAAGATAGAAAATAAAATACAAATATTATCCATGTGAATTTTTTAAACATCCCTACTATGAACCCGGATTTACTCAAGTTGGAAAAACCTATCGGCATATGGTGCAGCTCTATAGTCTATAACCAACTAGGCACCCTAAACTGATGAATCCATTGGGATGTCCCACAAATCCATATACAATCAAGGGGTTACAACAAGTGTAGTTAGGGTCGATAAGAAACCATCTTTCAACCCTCTAATGTATTCCCAGGAAACCCATGGTAATAATATATTATGTATGTAGGAGGCCCTCTCATGTGTGACTCACCATACCTATTGCCACCACACTTGACTACCCCTAACACTAGAACCACCCACATGATAACCCACAATGTGAAATATTCAATAGGGGTGTTTTTCATTTAACAAACCAATCAGAAGTTCCAACCAGCCCTTCACATTACATGATCTTTCAAACCATTTTCTAAAAACATATCATGGTTCCAAATTGGTATTTTGTATTTCCTGAACCACATTCATTTATATAACATCATAACGTTCCAAACAGGTCTTAAATCATGTTCATTCCAAATAAATATTCAAAACATTTGACAAGAATTTTCAAAATCAATATAAATGACCACTTTAATCATAAAAATACCTAATGGGATTTATAAAAAAAAAATTTATTTCAAGCATTATTTCAAGAATAATATGAAAGAACTCAAAATGATTAAATATGCCCAATGTTCCTTCACACCGCTTAAAGAAACCATATTACAAAGTAAAAAAAAGGGTCATATTATTTTTACACCCTTTTAAAATCACACTTCAGACATTTGGAAACAAAATGTATATAGTTAAATACCAAGAGATTAAAAGATTTATGCAAGTGTTTTGAAAACATGGATTTATGTTAAACAAGGCCATCATAATTTGTGCACTCATCCATGTGTGCACTCTAAGAACACATGGATGGGACCACATCCAATGTCTTACAACAATAATTTTCCCTAAAAACATTTTCAATTAACATCACATATTCATCAAAGAACACAACAAGCCATGCATAAGTTCCAAATCATAAAAGTCATCACAAACCACACAGACGAATATAATATCACAATCAAATGATGATAAAATAACATAACCAAGGTTAAAAACATCTAAAGACACAAAATTGCATTTAAAAGGGTAAAATTTACATTTTAACAAACACCAAGTGTGCATACTATGTATCATAATTAGATAACCCTTAAAACATACAGTTACACTAATTTTAGGAAACATGAAAATAACATACCAAGCATTGAAAACACACCAAAATAATGATAAAATAGCTTTATATTATTTAAAAATCAAAAATCATCAATAGAATGAGTTAGAATGGAAAATAATTGAAACAACTACCTCGATGTAGTCTAAATGTGATGAAACTCATATAAAAAGTAGAGAATCCCCCAAGAAATGATCTGCATGCCCTAAACTCAAAGGACCCAAGCCAACATATCAACCCTAATATCTAGGTTATGGCTAAACCAGAACCCCACCATGTGAAAAATCCGAACCAATATAAGAAGGTCGAGAGATCAAGAAATAGACTAAAAATAGAAGGATCTTACCTTAGATTCGAAGGATTAGCATCAACGAATTATTAGGAACAAGGGGGAAGTGTCTCCAAGGTACCCCTAGTGCGCCTAAGTCGGAGGAGGATGAGAAACCTGAATTTGGGTGAAAATTATCGAGGGGAATGTAGGTAAATTTAGATTTTTAATGACTTTGAATCACTCATGATTTAACCGAATGGTTCTCTGAACCATGGGCACCCTACTATCCAAGGGAGACACCCAACCTGGTTTGGATGCACGGTCTCCAAACCATGATCCCACCATTCCATATGCCACTGAACAATTCAGAAATGATCTATATGGTTTCCGAATGGTTTACCAATCTATGCGCAAGATCTGTGCAAAACCCTAATCCACAAAATCAAACTACTCAGTTACCTAGGCTAGGTCCTAGAATTCCACATAACCGTGCACCCAAATTTTGAACACGCCCAAAACAGCCAGAAACATTAAAAAACTCAAATTTTTTAAAATGTCACTCAAATATAAGATCGAAATGCATGAAAATAATAAAATAAAATAACTTTAAAGGTTGGTTTGTGACATGAAGGGTATGTAAATCCTATCGATTGGTCGCCATCGTGAAGAAGAAATAAACTCTTCCCATAACTTCTCTAGTAACATCTCCCATGAAACTGTTGAAACATGGAGATCCTTGAGGAACACGAAGCACCACATAATCATTAATCCATAAAAAATTATCATAACCAATGAAACATAGTTCTTCTTTGAAAAATAGATCAATTTAAAGCTATCTAGACCTCCTCAAACCATTCTTCTATGACTGAATCTGAAATAAAACCCTCATACATCTATCGACTCTAGTAGTGAAACTCTTGGAGTGTCCCCCACCATGTTTGTTCATCATTGACCTCTACTCTATGGCAATATACTGTCACATCCTTCTAAATTACTTTCTCATTAACAAGATGAGTATGTCAACCTAGAGCCATTACTCGAAAAATAAAACACTATTATAGATCATAAACCTAGAATATGAAACACATAACATTAATTAATTATTAATTTATTATCATTCTTATGGTTTTTACTTATCCTATGGTATACCCTTTTCAAACATATGAGAAAATAATAATTATACATGGTCATTTCCTAGGTCAGTACCCTAAAACTGGTATCACTTCACTTATTAGGACCAATAAAAATAATGGTTCACACATCATATAACAAGGGGCCCTTAATTACTATCTCAACTCATCTCTAAAATTTACAGCACTTAAAATTATTATCTTATATTGTTTCGCTAAAAGTGCATGAACATCACCTGTACCTAACTCCAAAATGCGTCTTATCCCATAACATAAACCTATGATACTGCTCTATCATAACCCCCCCCCCCCCCAACGCACACACACAAACAAACAATAATGATGGGAGAGAGATAGTGGCTGACCAATTGCAGCTCTAGTAGGTATTGGGTTGGAGACTATCACTAATAATATAATAAACATGAACATGTGAGGAAGTAACCTCTAATAGAAACATGCAGAAAGGAGATATGATAAGGATAAACAAAAAAACCATCCCATAGATATATAAATAAAACCAAAATGTTAACATTTTATATAATATAATTACTATAAATATCGAAAGTAAAACTACAAGCACCCAAAAGGTAAAGGCCACAGTGGCCATGAATCCCAAACAACTCATTCAATTTCATGACCTAGTACTATCCCTATAGATCTCCAACCTCTTTCATATGACCTAAAAAACATTTCATATATACGTAGGGTGAGTTCAAAAGTGTAATCAGAAGGATCCTCCTAGGAACCTCTTGTGAAAAAGATAAATAAATCATGAAAAATCATAGTGAACAATAGTGAAACTAACTCATCCCCTAAATTGGTATAACATGTTCCATGCCTCACCATGGATAACCCTCACAAAATAGATAATTCAAGAGGGCATATAATATAATAATAAAACATCAATGGTATCCCCTCCATCATTCCCACTGGTTTTCCACTCTTCCGCAATGTCACAAGTCCAGAGCCATCTCTCTCAAAAAGTAATCCATAATTAAAACACTTTGGAATAGAATCCCAACATTACCCTTTCCAATATAATCATCACATAATCCCATCCACATATGCATATATAGTAACCATGTAGTTTTCAGAAGCCACAAATCCCAATATGGCATGTATCATACATCAACTATTTTACCTCAAGCCATTACATCCCACACAATGAGAATGTATCTGAATCCACCACATCCTATAGATGTCAAGCGTATAATAATTATTTGGATACTATATCTAGGAATACATGTGTGTGAAATTACCACAATCCATCACATCCACCTACACACATAAATGGTGAAAATAACTTCCATGCATACCAGTACAAGTAACTAAAAAAAATAAGGGAGTTGTTCTAGAGGTGGTATTAATCCATCCATCCTCCCACCAGGATGTTCAGGAAAATACCCTCCCATAGTCTAATGGTGTGTGTTTCCCTAACTGACTTGGTTGGTGTAGTGTATATGATATCTTAATATAAATGATATAATATAGCTCACAAATACATTATAATCATATCCTAGTCTTCGACTCAACTACAACTATTTTTTCTTAGAATTAGATCTTATGCCACTATGACTAGATATTGAAAATGCCAACCATAACATTAAATAGAAAAATTAAATTCATTTTTATCTTTTATCAATTTCCATGTGTTACATAATTCATCAACAATTAATTTTATATTAAAATTTCATCAAATTATAATACATTAAATAAATCTGAGTAATGTACATTCTCTCTAGTCCAAATCCAAACCAACGAGTCATTTAATCAAGAGTGAGAACTTTTCAGTATTTTCATTACAACGTGAACCCACCCCTGGGTTAATAATCATTCATTCATTATTATAATCTTTCCATAAATGAGGTACTCTAGAAAAAGAATCCTAATATACCACTAAGAGGAAACATTCATCCAATCAAATCTAGCTACCACATGTAGTGGGGAATAGAATGTAGATAAAATAATAAACCTAGAAAATGAGAAATTAAATAGAATCAAAATCAATTTCAAGTTCTCTCAAAATATCATCAATGGGTAATCATTGATTCAACCTATTTCATCATGTCTAGTTTCATCATTGATACCCACAATCATATATTAATGGATCTTACCATTTTAGGATTCAACTATTGAAACATCATCTAATCCTCTCTGACCCATACCACAATATCCATACCTATAACGCTCCGACCTTAGTTACCTAGAGTTAGTGCATTATGACATAAAATTGGCATGATATAATGAATCTTGTCTCAAAAGACTGACCAGTTTAGTAGCAATGGAAGTACTAGATACATTCATATGTTTTACATTACATCTTGAAATAAAAATATGAACAACATTTTTTCCACTATTGAACACACTGATATCCTTAGGCTATCCCAACTGGTCAATAATAAAATGCGTTTCTTACATCCTAGAAAAAATAATACATAGAGAGGGGTGAGCTCAGATGCTCAGTAAGGATAACAATATAGAGGAAACTTTCATAAATAATTATAAACATTTACAGAAATGTATTATACTAAAACGAAATCCGTTTAAACAAAAACTTCAGCATAATATAGAAAATATAAAATCAAATAATTCAATTTACTTATTCTATTGGATATTGTACTAGTTAAATAATCACATGCAATATCAATATCCACTATCACAATGATGGAATTAAAAATGAGAGACTTTCTAACCACATAGTCAGGGCCTTGTGCGAAGACTACAAACAAGATTTTTTCAAGGCCTTATTCCAAGACACTAGTTTGTCTTAGGAGACCTACCAATGCATGGTGGATCTATAGCGGGATCCCAACATCACTTTATATGTCCAATTCATTCCTTATATGAAAAGGTTTAAACATAACATAAACATTCGTATTAGAAATGGCATACAAAATGTCAATACTTTATCAATAAACCATGAATGGTTAAAAAATAACACATCCACAGAAAAATAAATATCACAAAGACTTTAATACAATATGGTTCTTTTGTATCATAATAAACAAACTTCAAATAAGCTTAAAATCCAACAATGTATGTTGACATAGATGAAATCAAAACTATTTTTAGAGAAATATCTCTTTCTATTTTGAAATCATTTAAAAGTTATATATAATTATAAAAGAAAACATTTACATTGAAAATATTCTTATAAGCTTGTATGGGAAGCTTTGATGTTGTTATATTGGCAGATTATAGTCGCACCAACCGTATAAGTTAAAAAAAGTCATTCTTACATTAATTTTTTCGAAAAGGTAATAAAGTTCCTTACTTGGAAAACAACATAATGATTCCTTTCGAAAAATATATGGTAAAATAAGGGTATAAATGAATTTAACCCATAGTCCAGTAAATAATAAGAATTTTTTTATTTACATTTTTAAGAAAACATGGAATTTTATGATAAAGAGGTCCCACTAGATACTTATGTAAAAACAACCTCAGAAAATAAAAAGATTGTGAAATTAACCCTCACCTTGTACTTTTCCTTAGTAATTGGTATCTTAACATCCTTTATAATTGTTTAATTTTTTTTATTAAAATATAAAATAACTATATACATAAATATGATATCATATATGATCTTATATTATTGCTTCGTTAATAATATTTTAGTAGTATCATTGTTTCAGATGTTAACTGATTCATTTTCCTTTATATACTGGGTTACGTAAGCCATGTTTTTTATGGATAGGATGTATTTGATTCATATAAAGATAGATATTATTTTATTATACATTATTTTTAATAATAAAATGAAAATTATTCTTGAATGACTACGATGGGGAAGGAATCTTATCGCGTTCGTGGAGATGGTAATCTGTACGTACGCATGAGAGAAAATATCATTATATTGGTGGTGAAATAGTTTTTAATTGGATGGTATATCATATATACCGAATCATTAAAATGTTATATTTATTATTTACATTAGTTATACACATTATTATACCCATCTAAATAATAATGTATTTGAATAACAAACTACACTACGATGTGGAGACGATAATACGTATGTACGGATGTATGGTGACTTTGTCATTTATAGGATGGATAGAATAATGAATATGGTTGTTAAATTTTTATAATAACATCACAGTATATAAGAGATACTGGATTTATTGTTTTAGAATGGAAACAACAACTAAAGTGGAAGTGGAAGAAGAAAAGAACTTGAAAGAGGTGATGAAATATTTACCTGTTCTTCGGTTTCTTTCTTTTGATTTGATCAAATGGGATCCTTAGGTTTGTTTTATGAACAAAGGAAGGCCTATAAGATGAAGGGAGGAAAGTTGGGAGGATACTTTGGCAGGGTTTTTCTGATCCAAAAGGCTTTGGATGTGTGAAATTAATAGAAGGGGAACTTCCCTTTTATATGAGAGGTGAGGGTCACTTTAGGAAAAGCTTGAAATATTATTTTATAATAAAATCATTTTCGGTTTCTAATGGCTCCAAAATGAAATATTTAATGGCTAATATGGGGATGGGTCCATAATCTCTCATCCAAAAGGTTTTATATGGGTCTAGGATTTCATATTTACCTTATCTTTTAGATTTAACTCTTAGGTAAATAGTTTTACATTTACCATGTCACTTTGTATTTTTATATTATATGGTTAATAAACATAGTATAACAAACCAAGTAACCCCATGTGGTTAATTATTAATAGGTATAACCTTATATATGTCCTTTGGCCAATCCTTATATTTTTAAGAATATTATATCAATTAATAATCTAATATTTGTTTTACTACTCAATTATGTCAATTTTGTCACTATTTAGTATTTGATTTTTTTTGAAATCTATAAAAACATTATCACTTAGAATAAAAAAATATTTAACCAACCCTAACATGTCATATTGACGTATAAAATTAGTTTAATTCATTATAAGTCTCAATTTATATTTATTTGGATATTTATAATATCAATTATTTTAATATTTCATTAATAAGGTAATTATTGCATCATCATTGAGTCATAAATAAATTCAATTATATAATTTTTAAAAATTATAAATAATATACCATATTTTAGGTAATATTTTTATCCTTCTAGGTATTATTTATAGTCGAATTTATATTGTGTGTCACCTTATATTAAATATGGTTTAGTTATTAAACTTTTAATTTAACTCTTTTAACTCTTCTTTAAATAAAATAATATTAAATGTACTAATCTAATAAAAGTAGACAAAATAGCATCGTATTTTATTTCTAAGGATTTTTTTGTTTAATTATACTTATCCAATAGAATTTGGACATGTGTTAGGGTAATTATGATATCATTTTTACCCTTAATTACCCTATTTACATTTAACCGTGCTAAATAAAAGTCAAAAGTTACTATTCACAAAAAATTATTTTCAACTTATTATACCACATTTTAAATAATTTTCTTAACCGTGTCTCTCAGATTTTTTAAATTCAAATCACAGAAGCAGTCAAATTCTGATTTATACAAATTTTCATGTGCTCTTATGAGGTGGGTAAAAGACGATAAAAAGTTTGATAAAATTTTATATATCTAAAAATATTATAAAATGACTCCAATGAATTACGTGTAACATATATTTGTATTACGTATCTTTTTTGACCTAAAATATATTATAATAAAATAACAGATTATTTAAAAAAAGTCGATTTTAACTTGTAATGCATTGTTTTTTCACTGTTCATCAAAAATTTAATGTTTTCAGAAAAATTCCAAAAAATTACCCTTAAAGATTTACAATATTCCGAATCAAAAAATGATGTCCATTTAGAATGTTAAAATTTATAAAAATTTTAAAATTGGGTATTAATATTTATAACATGTAGTTTGATTGGTCACTGTGTGTTAAAATCTCAAAATTGCATACAATGAAAACTATTACATTATTCAATGGGAAACATACCGTGGAACCTTGGGGTGTTACATTCTTCCCTCCATCAAATAATTTCATCCTCGAAATTTATATAATACTACCGCACAAAAAGATTCGGGTTGTTCTTCATCATAAGATCCTCTGGTTACCAAGTTTCTTCTTCCATCATATGGTTTCTCTATCGAACTTTTACCAGATGAGTCGTCTGGTTTCTCAGAAATTGTTCTCTTATATAAAGAATTTTGATAGGCTATTCAAAATAAGACGGATCTGGTTCCAGATCAATTTCCTCATATGTGAGTATAAGTGTTGCGTCAGGCATGTATTTTCTCAACAGTGATACATGGAACACATCATGAACATTGGAGAGACTTGGTGGAATTTCCAAACAATAAGCTACAAATCTAATTCTTTCTAGAATTTTGAATGTTCCGATGTACCTAGGACTCAATTTACCCTTAATACCGAAACGTATAACACCCTTCCATGGTGATACCTTTAATAAAACATGATCTCCTAACTGAAATACCAAATCCTTTGGTTTCTAGAATACCTACTTTTCCTACTTTGAGATTCTTTTATGTGGTTTTAGATAACCTTCACCTATTCCATTGTTCCCTCACCAAGTTATGGCCTTACTATTTTTCCTTCACCAACATCATCCCAACAAGTTGGTGTACAACTTCTTTTTCCATATAATGCTTCATATGGTGCCATATTAATACTTTAATGTAAGCTATTATTATAGAAAATTTCTACTAGAGGTAAATATTTATCACATATACCTTGAATTTCAATTGAGAAAGATCTCAACATGTATTCTAAGGGTTGAATAGTCCGTTCTGATTGTCCATCAGTTTGAGGGTGGTAGGCAGTACTAAAATGATGTTCAGTATCCAGGGCCTTCTGATGACGTTTCTAGAATCTTGATGTAAAATTGAAATCATGATAAGAAACAATTGATAGGGGTACTTCATTAAGTCTTACATCTTCATTAATATATAGTATTATATACCTTTAAGTGGTAAATCATCTCTTATAGAAAAAAATGTGCAGACTTGGTAAGATGATCAACAATGACCCATATTGCATCATTCCTTCTAGGATTCTTTGGTTGCCCCATGAAAAATTCCATCATCATGTTATCACATTTCACCTCTGGTATGGGAAGAGGTTTCATGACTCCTCCAGATTGTTTCCTTCCATCTTTCAGTTGCTGAAAAACTATACATCACGACACAAAATCAGTAATTTTTATCTTCATGTTGTCCAACCAAAAATGTTCATTCAAATATCTATACATCTTAGTGCTACCAAGGTATGTAAAGAAATTGAAGCTATGAGCATCTTCCAAAAATTCCTTTCTTAGATCAGGTATATCAGAAACACAATATCTCTTTCCAAATATCAAAATTTCATCTTTATATATGAAGTCGATCAATCTCCCATCATTCACAGCTTTAATTTTCTTTTGAAATTCCTCTTCATTAGTCTGAGAACTTTTTATCCTTTAAAATAAATATGGTCTGGTATCAATTTGAAAAATAATTGATATTCCACCTTCCATTGTTATTCCCATATCCATCTTCACTAGATCCATGAAGATAGGATCCTTTTCAACTCTCATCTTGTTCAAATATCCATTATCTTTTCTCCTCAAAGCATCTGCCACCTTATTTGTCTTCTCAGAGTGGTGTTATATAGTGCAATCATAATCCTTGAGTAGATCAAGACATATCCTTTTCCACATGTTCAGTTATTTTTGGGAGAAAATATATTTCAAACTCTTGTGATTAGTATAAATCTCACATTTTTTACCATATAGATATTTTCACCATATCATCAAAGAAAATATTAAAACATCTAACTCAATATCATGAGTGGGATAGTTTTATCATGAATTTTTAGCTGTCGTGATTCATAAAAAATAACTCTATCATTCTGCATAAGGACACAACCAATTCCTTTCTTTTAATCATCACTATAAATAACAAACTCATCGTTCCCCGATGGTAGAGTCGTGATAGGATCATTAACTAATATTATCATTAGTTCTTTAAAACATTCATCACACACTTTTTTACAAACAAATTTAACCCCTTTACATGTGATCTTGGTTAATGGGTTAGCCAATCAAGAAACATTCTAGACAAAATGCTGATAATGACCTACTGAACCAATAAAACTGTGTACCTCAGTTATACTCTTTAGTGCTGGCCATTCCAGGATGGCCTTTTTCATTGAAGGATAAATAAATATTCCATCCTTAAATACAATATGGCCAATAAAAGAAATCTCCTGATTCCATAATTCATACTTTCTAAACATCCTCTGTGATTTATTTCTTATAAGAGTCTTTATGATAATGTGCAAGTGATTTTGTGATCTAAAATAGCTTTTTTGAGTATATTAAGATATCATCAATAAATATCACTACAAATTCATAAATATATTCCTTGAGAACTCTTGTAATTAGATCCATGAAAACATAAGGTGGATTACTAATCCCAAAATACATTACTGTAAGCTCGTAATTCCCATACCTGGTTCGAAATGCTCTTTTTGGAATGTCTTCTTTCTCCAAGCACAACTGATGATATCCAAATCGAAGGTCAATCTTTGAAAAATATTGAGATCCATGAATTTGGTTGAAAAAAAATCATCAATGATAGGTAGGGGATACTTGTTATTATATCTAGATCGAAGGTCAATCTTTGAAAAATATTGAGCTCCATGAATTTTGTCGAAAAAATCATCAATGCGAGGTAGTGGATACATGTTCTTTATTGTTATAGCATTGATCTCCCTATAGTCAATGAACGACCTCATAGATCCATCTTCCTTCTTAACAAAAAGGACAGGGGCTCCCTATGGAGAAACCTTAGGAAGAATAAATCCCTTATTAATCAATTCCTCTAGTTGTTTCTTTAGTTTAACTAATTTAATAGTGGACATTATGTAAGGGGTCTTTGATATGGGCCTTGAACCTAGAATTAAGTTAATGGAAAACTCAATTTCTTATTCTGGAGGATGTCGAGGTAAATCCTCTCAAAACAAATCAACATATTGTTGCACAATAAGTATATCCTCTATTTGAATATTCTTTTCCACAACCATAGTTATTTCATTCTATTCTTCCCCAATAATTGAATTTATTTGAGCAACTGGGGTGGATCAAGATAAAAATCAGTTGATGATGTTTCTGCTATAAAGATAAGGTACTCCTTATCATCATCGAAAATTGTAACCTTCTTATTTCTTAAAATAAATTTCCGCATCATGGTCTGAAATACAATCCATTCCAAGGATTATATCAAATTCAATCATGGGTATGATGATGAGATCAGTAGATGAAGAACATTTATATGACCTAATGGGAACTAATTCACAAAACATTGTTGCGATGATACTTCCCTTAGGTGTTTTGAATGAAAATTACATTGTTAAGTCAAATTGAATAAATCTGATTTTCTTAGTAAATTGGGAAGATATAACAACAATGTGATGATCCAGAATCAAATAATGCCTTGGCTAAACATGAGGAAACCATTAAATTACGTGCCACCATGTCTTTTAGAACTTCAACCTCAATAGTAGTTGTCACATAAACTTGGAATTGATCTCTTGGCCTTTTTGAGGTAAGTTACCTTGGCTCTAAGGACATTCATTTTTATAATGGAAATTTTCTCTACAATTATAGAAATCAGCAGCGTCTTTCTTCCCCTTGCAATCATGATCTTGGCGGACTTTTTCACCACACTTTTAATAGACTCACATTCCCATCAGGCAAGTACTGGGATGTTTCTTCCCACATTTACCGCAGGGTGGATATTCAACTTTTCCCTTCTTCCCCTTATTTCCATTTACATAGTGTTTAGAAGATCAATTCTTCACCTATATTGCTTTAATATCATAAGACAGATAGAATTATTTTTATATCTTGATTACACATGAGACAATATATTCATATGATAAGATGGATTGTGAGATTATTCTCACTGGAGAAACATTTTTAACCCATAAAAGAATCGATCAATCTTACTCCTTGGGTTACATATATAATCTGCAGCATTCCATGCTATCCTTGTAAAGTTAGGCTTATATTTTACAACATTCTCACCTCTTTTTTCCTCAGACTCAGAAATTGCCTTTCTGTATCTGCTCGATAGTCACGAGGAAAGTATTTTTTCTTAGAAAAGATCCTTAATCTCCTTCCATTCCATATTTGATACTTCATAATATTCCTTTGTGTTTCTAATCAATGACCACCATTGAGTTGCATCTCCTGTGAGGTGATAAACTACAATGACAACATTTTCCCTTTCACTACTCCCCGAAATGTGGAATATTTTTTCTATGGAATTTATCCATTGCTCAGCTACTAATGGACTTTTAATCCCATTAAATGTTGTTGGTTGTTTTCTCAAAAAGGGGTATAACATTGATCCTCTATTTTGTGGATCAGGGTGCTCTATACGAGTAAGGTTATAATTCATAACAAAAGTGAGTTGTTCCAGTATGGTGATAAGATGATCAGCACTAGTTGCACCACTAGCTGCACAATAATTATCTTGAGTATGAGGGAAATCCCTACATGGATTATGTGAATTGATATGGTTTTCATTCCTTCCAGTAGGTGCCTTTTCTAATCAATGGGATACACTAGATTAGTTTATGAATCGCAATATATAATTTCTGAATTATAAAACTTTGAACATAATTAGAACTGTTTATGGATATAATACATAATTTTAAAAAAATAATTGAGGGAGTATATACTCATAAACCCTTAATAATTGTTTGTAATGAAAATGAGAATTATCCTAAGCATATCTACCGGGAGTGTCATAACCAAGAGTGCAGCAATGCCCGTTGTCGTGCACCTGTTCCTATTCGAGTCTAGCTCAAAGCGGTGTTTTCATGTTTTAATCCTAGGTACATCTGTGGTAGAGTTGCCTCTACCAAATCATATCCAAATAGGTATTTATTTCTTGGAAAACACACAAAATCTCTACAGTACCAAAATTCTAGAAATTTCTTCTATACTAATCTTCAAATTCTATCATTGGGTAATGTTTTTTAATCAATTTTTTTCTAAATCTAGATTGCACGGTTTCTACTAAACTTCTACTGATACCAACTGTAATGCCCCAACCCCAATTATCTAGAGTCAGTTCATTATTACATAACATTGGCATGATATAAGGAACCATGTCCCAAAAGATAGATAAATTTAGTATCCTTGGAATTACTAGATACACTTTAAAGTTTTACATTACATCATGAAATTAAAAACATTAAATTTTCTCCCCATTTTGAACACACATACATCCTTAGCCTATACCTATAGAGAACCCTTAAAATACTTTGTTCACATCTTAGGAAAAATAAAACATAGAATGTGTTGAGCTCATTTTCTCAGTAAGGATAATAATATAGTGAAAGCTTTCATAAATAAGAATAAAAATTTAAAGAAATTTATTAGACTAAAACAAATGCCTTTTAAACATAAACATAATAATAATAAGGAAATGATAAAATCAAATAATTCCATTCACTTACTCGCATTGATATTATACTAGTAGAATAATCACATTTAATATTAATAGCCACTTTAAAGTTGATGGAATTCATAACACTATACTTGATAACCACATAGTCATGGCCTTGGTCCAAGACTACAAATGTGATTTTGTCAAGGATTTGTGCCAAGACACTATTTTTTCTCATGAGACCTACCAAAACATTGAGGAGCTATAGCAGCTCCCCCATCACTTACTAAGTGTAATTCATTCCTCATATGAAAATGTTTAAACAAAACCTAAATATTTTTATTAAAACTAGCAAATGAAATGTCATTACATTATCCATAAACCATGAATGGTGTAAAAATAACACATACATAGTAAATAATATCAAAAAACATTAAATAAAATATGGATGTTTTGAGTCATTATAAATAAACTTCAAGCAAGCTTAAAATCCATCAAAGGATGTTGACATAGATTAAATCAATTCTTTTTAGATAAATTTCTCTTTCTAATTTGAAATGATTTAAAAGTTATAAAATTAGAAAAGAATTTTTTTCTTTAAAAAAAAACTTATAAGCTTTTATGGGAATCTTTGACGATGTTATAATGGGGATTATAGGAGCACTCATCGTATAAGATAAAAAAAGTCATTCTTACCTTAATTTTGTCGAAAAGGTCATAAAGTATCTTGTTTGGAAGACGATGAAAAGATTCCTTTCAAAATATATATGGTAAAATAAGGGTATAAATTACTTTAACCCATATTATAGTAAAGAGTAATATGGTTTTGAATTAAAATTTTTAGAAAACACGGATGTGGATGATAAAGTGCTCCCAGTAGATACTTACGTAAAAACAACCTCGGATAATAAAGAGATTGTTAAATTAACACTTACCTTCTACTTTTACTTAGTCATTGGTATGTTAACATAAGTTATAAAAGTGAAAACATTGTTATTAAATTATACAGGAACTATATACATAAATATGATATCATATAAGATCTTATAATATTTATTTTTTAATAATATTTTAGTAGTATCACTATTTCGGTTGTTAACTAATTCATTTTACTTTACAGAATTGGTTACATAAGCCATGTTTTTTATGTATAGGATGTATTTGATTCATATAAAGAATGATTTTATGTTCATAATCATTAACTTAAATAATAAAATGAAAATTATTCTTTAATTATTACGATGGAGAATAAATCTTATCGCGTTCGTGGAGACGGTAATCCGTACGTATGCAGGAGCGAAAATATCATTATATTGATGGTAAAATCATATGTAATTAGATGTTATATCATATATAAAGAATCGATAACATGTTATATTTATTATTTAAATAATTTATACTAATTATTATACTCGTCCACATAATGATGTGTTTAAATAATAAACTACACCACAACGTGGAGACAATAATCCTTACGTACGCACGTATGGTGTCTTTGTCATTTATTGGATGGGTATAATAATTAATATGGTTGTACCATTTTTATAATAAAATAACAGTATATAGATGATACTATATTTATTATTTTAAAATGGAAAAAACAATGAATGAGGAAGTGGAAGAAGAAAAGAACATGAAAGACGTGATGAAATATTTACCTCCTTTTCGGGTTCTTCCTTTTCATTTTATTAAAAGTTCTCTTTAGATTGGGTTTATGACCAAGGAAAGGAATTTAGAATTAAGGGAGGAATGTTTGGAGGATATTTGGGAAGGATTTAGCTGAGCCAAAAGGAATTGGATGTGTTAAATTAATAGAAGGGGATGTTCCCTTTTATAAGAGAGGAGAGGGTCACTTTATGAAAAGATTGAAATATTATTTTATAATAAAATAATTTTCGGTTTAGAGTGGATTAAAAAGAAATTATTTAAAGGATAAAGTGTGGATGGGTCGAAAAAAACTCAACAAATTTGTTTT
Source organism: Viscum album (assembly GCA_963277665.1). Classification (NCBI taxonomy): domain Eukaryota; kingdom Viridiplantae; phylum Streptophyta; class Magnoliopsida; order Santalales; family Viscaceae; genus Viscum; species Viscum album. The sequence continues at coordinate 1,586,845,707 of OY728129.1, forward strand.
AGATGGGTTTATTTTATCATATTAACCATATCATTTTGATTTAACTCTTAGTTAAAAAGTTTGACATTTATCATGTCTCTTTGTATTTTTATATTATATAGATAATAAGCTTACTATATCAAGCCAAGAGAATACCATGTGGTTCATTATTAATATATATAACCTTATCTAAGTCATTTTTCCAAAAGTTAGATTTTTATGAATATTATATCAATTAATAATGTAATATTTGTTTTAAAAACTCAATTATGTCAATTTTTACACTATTTAGTATTTTATTTTTATGAAATACATAAAAAATTTATCACATAGAATAAAATTTATTTACCCAAACCTAACATGTCAAATTAACTTATAAATTTTTTTAATTTATCATAAGTCCTAATTTATAATTATTTGGATATTTATAATATCAATTATTTTAAAATTTCATTAATAAGGTAATTACTGCATCATCATTGTGTCATAAATAAATTAAATTATATAATGTATAAAAATTATAAATAAAATACCATTATATAGGAAAAACTTTTATAATTATAATGATTATTTATAGTCAAATTTATATTGTGTGTATCTCTATATTAAAAATGGTTTTGTTATTAAACATTGAATTTAATATTGTTAACTCTTCTTTAAATAAAATAATAATAAATTTCCTAATATAATCCAAGTGTACCAAAGAGGATTATATTTTATTAATAAACTTTTTTTGTCGAATTATACTTATCCAATAAAATTAGGACATGTTTTAGAGTAGTTAAGATATCATTTTTACCCTTAATTACCAAATTTACATTTAACCGTGCTAAATAAAATTCAAAAGCCACTATTCGCCAAAAATTATTTTCATCATATTGAACCACATTTTACTTACTGATATTAACCATATCTCTCGGATTTCAATAATTCATCTCACAGAAGTGGTAAAATTATGTTTTATACAAACTTTCAAATAATTATAAGAGGTGGGTAAAAGATGGTAAAAAGTTTGATAAACATTTATATATCTAAACTTATTATAACGTGAATCTAATGAATTACGTTGAAAATATATATGTATTATGTTTATATTTTCACCTAATATAAATTAAAATAAAATAAATAATTATTTAAATAAAAATACGTTTTTAACCAATAACGCATTGTTTTTTCACAATTCATCAAAAATTTATAGTTTTTAGAAAAATTCCAAAAAATTAACCCTAAGAAAATTTCGATACTCCTAATCAAAAAATGTTGTTAGTTTTGAATGTTAAAATTTATTATACTTCCAAAAGTGTGTATTACTATTAATAATAGCTAGTTTTATTGGTCGCGGTGTGTTAGAATCTCGATGTTGCGTACAATGAAAGCTATTGCATTATTAAAAGGGAAACATACCAAGGATGCTTGGGGTGTAACAATCCCAATATGAGTCATCCAAGGATCATCCATCCTTGGATCACATCACATCCAATCCCCTGGCCATATTTCATAAGGATAAAATCTAGATCACATCACACAATTATCATAAAAAGGAATGAATATTCTATAAAGTAATTAGGCCATCAAAATAAGGGATCCATCCTTCACACATAAACGATCTATCATGGATCAAGACACAAGGAACTCTACCTTCTTCAGTATAGGGGAAACTCATGCCTTAAAAATTATCTTAATCATGAAGATGATTTGAAATCCATCCTAAATTAATAGATTTAATATTAACAGGTACCAACTACGGGAAACATAAGGAAGCAAAATATAACATGATACAAAATTAATTAAAATAATAATTAAACATGATTTCAAGCTTCCAAACATTCTAACATATTATTCCATTTTTAATTTTTATCAATAATAATAATAGATTTGTTTTACATTATTTAGTGATTCCAATAATCACATCAAAGATAATTTAAAATTATAAAAGATCACTTTCATCAATTTTATTAATATCAAGTAAAAACAAATAATATATTAAAACATGCCTCTTATTTAATTGTTTAATATAATTAATTAACAATTAATTTCAGATTTACATTATTTACCAATTTCAACATTATAATAAAAGTATAACAATATGATAAAAAAATAAATAATAGATATCAAACTATTTAGAAAATAAATAGACCAACATCTATCACGATATAGAGAAAAAACATTGTTAACATGTTATCACAACCAATGATTTAATATGATTCAATATTATTAAGTTAGTTTCATTTCAATCAGAAGGGGTAAATCATGCAATATTTAAAATTTTACATAAAAAATTGAGAAATATTGAATCCCCTGCCTCTAAGACATCAACGTTCTTCATATAAGAACATAACAACGTTGAATTTCCATACCACCTCTTCCAAAAGAAGCTACATCCATCAAAGGATATCGCGGAGAAACCACAAAGATAAAGATCCGATAAAAACCCATTTGAATCACGTTAAATGATCATCCATAAAATGGAAAGAATAAATTGGAGGAAACGAGACCAGTTAGAGAGAACCCACTAGAATGTGGAGAAATAATTATCCTTCTATAACCACATATCTATGATGAGAAACCGAGGATTGATCCGGATAAATGGAATCCAAATACAATAAAGAAGATGATTTAATATAAACTAGAAGGGTGATAAAATGACAGGGTTTAAGAAAAACATGATCCACTTTCATATTTAAAGATTCACTAAAATGGGGATTTATATGTAGTTTAACCCTTACATGTTATGTAAATGTTAGGTTTTAGATCTCCCCAAAAAAATGTCGCCTCGATCATGGGAATACCAAATTAATATACATCATGAATATCCCCAGGAACCATCCTTAAAAATATATGAAAATTTAATACAGGAAATGAAACTACTACACACCATGCATTCTCCCTGCTTCCATATTTTCACTGTCAAACCCCTCCAGACTCACTCAATCCCTCCCATGAGAACTAAGAGCCTCCAGAACACACTTCATGTTGGACCTCACGGTTCTGGTTCTTTATAAAATCAAATCCAAAACCACTTCTAACAATGTCAAACCACATAATATAATACCCCTATATATTTATAAAGGTAAAACCCACTCAAAATAGAGAATTACACAACTAAATATTGAATCCCCTACAAAAGTCCCTAAATTAATATAAATAAACATAAGATTCAAAGGATATTAGAGAAGGAAAAATGAAATGAGAAAGTAGAGGGTTACATATTTTAGTAATTTTAATTTACATTAAAAAAGAAGGAGAATAAGATAATTCATGTTATATAGTGGATAAATCACTCATTCTCTTGTGTTGTGACCTCAAAGAGAAAGAAAGAAATTGTTTTATTGTCTTTATAAATAAACAAGATAATAGTATTGTGGTGGTAAAAGTTTATAAATTAGTATTAGTAATAATAATATTAATAATCTATACTAATTACATACACTTGAAAAAAAAAAGAAACCACCTGATGGATTGACCTTATGATGAACCCCAAATCCACATATCCACAACCAACCCCTACACCCATGCAACATCATAAATATAATAAATATTATAAAAAAACAAAGAAAATAGTTTTATAAAAATATATATCGTGTATTGATAACAAAACCCCAAGCACACAATAAACATATTTTTTAAAATTAAATTAACATGACATAATATATACTTTAAAATGATTTAATAAATCAACTTTAAAATATTTTAATAGTAATTGGTTCTTTTGAAAATGAATTTCAAAAGACATTTTAAATGATATTTAAATTCATGTTATAATGAAAACACTAATCTCAATAATTTTAGAATAAAAAAATTAAATAAAAATGTTTATAATGAATTCAAGGTCATTGGGATCATGAACTACCCATTAGATAAAAAAGTTGACTTCCATGATATATTTTAATGGTCCCTATGACTGTAAAGCTTTATTGGACAATTTTCGAAAAAAGTCTTAAAATTAAAATTATGTTATTCAATTTAATTTATTATAAAAAATGGGTTTTTTACGCAATCCTTAATAATCTGAGGAAACACTCAACCACCTCATCACCTCTTTTGGTCTAATCAGGTTACCAAAAAGATGAATTATTAATTACATTTTTTAATCATCACATATTCCATGAAACTAAATTAACATTCTAAAAAAATATAGGATCAATACAAATAATTATCATAGAGGGTCACCCCGTAATCAAAGGACCTTTTATAATCAATGTAATCATAGGATGGTTAACATCATTTATAAATCTAAACTCACACTGCACATCATATTATAGATCAGATTAATGGGAAGTTATAATTAAAATAATAATAATTCACTACCCCACTTAACCATGTGAATAACATTGGGTGTTCATTTTATGTATATTATAATGTTGATACACATAAATCTTGAAACCTCCATTTCAACATTCACTTATAGAATAAGGGTTATATGTTCTTATCTAAAGTAACACCTAATTTGAGTGTATCAAAAATAAGGAACCAATATCTAAAGTCACACCCAAATTTTACTAAATGAATAATATAAAATGGAATAAAAAATTATATGGAATAACTCACACATTCTGGAACAACAACACAAACATTTATATGGATCCTGAATTTCCTTAATAAATGGGAGGAAAACTATAACCATTCAAATAAGAAGAGAATAACAAGAGAAAGCCATTATGAGTAATAATAATATTTAAATTTAATTATTATTGGGGGAAAAAGTAAATAGATATCACAATTAATACATATCTTATTTAACCCATCCCTATTTTATAGACAAGAAACATGAAAAACTCAGTAAAACTATTATTTGTTTCCACTATTTCCCAGTATTTGTGCTCCACTTTTGATTCCATAAAGGTACCTACAAAATTAATGATATTTAATAGGATGGTAACTAAATTTAGGAATCATATACCTAGCTTCTAGAACTTTTAAATCAATATTATAGACTCCCCCATTCTATACCTCTTGGTTCTATAACTTTTCAAATCTAGTTTTGATGTATCCTTCTAAAAAATTATTATTGAAATGTTTTATTACTTTTCTAAGATAATTAATTCATATATTCTAGACTAATAGTATCCCCCATGAAAACTAATTTTGAGCCTTCATGATTACCTATTCATTTTTTTAATATCTCTTTTCATTCACATCTTCAATAGTTGTAGCCATTATACATTGATCATCTCTCACATCATCCAATCCACACGAAATCAAAAAACCACCATAAATTTAACAAGATTATAAATATTTTAAAATTTTCACTCAAAAAATGATCTCCATATATCATTCATGGATCCAACACAATTTCTTATTAATTATTAGAAATGAAGTGATAATTCTACAAAATGTTCTTTCACTATGAGTGAAATAGTAGATTTTAGTAAATTTGATTATACTTAGACTCTAAAAGAATAAAATTGTATTTCACCTTATTCCTTTCAATTTAAACCAAAAAATGGTTTATCTAAATATATCCCATCCTTAATATTGTAATTTCCATATACTCTTCTTTTTTTGAGGATAGTCAATTACATGTTATTATCTTGACATTCATTTGAATCCATATCTTTTAATGTAAACAAAAATCTAGTGGATATTCAATATGTGTTTTTGTCTTCTCCAAATCCACCATTTAAAATTTTTTGTAAAGGATATAACATTTTATAATATTTATATATTTCCAATTTCATTTAAAATACTGATATATCTACTTCTCCTCTTTTTAATGTTATTTTAATAGATTCACTATGCATTTGGTGATAACTACCACTAAAAGAGCATTTCCCATCATAGTAACAGCCATTTTATACATCATGATTTTAAGTGATGATGCATATAGATCACAAAATGGTATTTTTTATCCATACCTTTCTATGTTGTTAAGCAATAAATTCACTATAGTGGTGTACCATATGTTGACCTATCAATGGGATCACGAATAGATATTTTTAATATTTTTTAACTTATTAGGATATTTATTGTTTTGTGTATATGAGTGAAGAAGAAAAATGAAATTATTTTTATTGTAATTTTTGAATAATATTTTTAAGAAAAACAAGACTAGTCTATATTGGGTTTTACAAATCCTTGTATATATTCCAATTCAAGAATATCATTGTTCATATATTAAGTCTTCCATTCATAACTCATTCAATGACAAAATTCAATACCACTCATTTATTAATCTAACACTATTTTTAATGAATGAATAATTTTAACCCAAAATAATGTATTAATTTTACTCATTATATTCTAATATATATATATATATAAACATGTTCTATAAATCCATTAAAAACATTTCCTCAACAATATGAAAACCAAATACAAATAAATTCATACTATAATTGAAATAGAGCATGTTTATTTGGAAATGAATAATATAAGTTCTAGAGTCACTAAACAATCTCCCATTTACCTTTGATAAACTTGGTTGAAAAATGATGGATGGAAACCCATTGATATCATTACCCAGATCTACAACAGTCTATTATAATAACGATAAAAGAAAATAATAAAAGAAAATATTTCAAGAACTAGACATTCAAAATTATTCTCCACCAGTTATAAAAACAGTGAATAAATTGTGTATCTCTGCCATTGGTTGTTTCACACCACTCCTTTTTCTTCTATAACTGGATAAGTTTTAGAACGGAAATTGAGACACCTTTTTTGAAGAAAAAGGGGTGGATAAGTTTTCCTCAAATTCAATCCTTCATATGTTTACAAATATTTGGACCATTTGAATGATGAATATCAAAAAGTGATCATATTGGATGTTGTTGACATCCATAATACATATTCACCCACAAAAGTTCAAGAAATTTATATTCTTAAAAAAATGCTATGCCATAATTACTAAATATTGAATGGATAGCCTAGAATGTTTTTCACATTATCATGTTATGGATCCCCATTTATTTATATCCATGAAAATGGATGAATACTAAGAAGTCATAGTTGAAGAAAATGGTCCCCAAATAATTACAGATATTAACTCAAAAATTGTTCTCATTTGGAACTTAAATTTAAAATATATTGGCCAAAAATTATAATTCTTCCAAACTAGTATCACATTCCTTCCCTCTACCTATCATCTACATTTAAGAAACCTATAGTTGGATTGAGAAATTGTTCTAGAATAATGTAATGGATAAAAATACCAATGTAATACAAAAAATTATAATTTATTTATATATATCATTGTAGGGAATATAATTATATTAATATAAAAAAATTGTGTTTTCATAGAAATTTTAAAAATAGTTAATTTGTCCATTTTTAATTTATTTTTAACTAATTATCATAATGTGTGACTTTAATTAAAAATTATTACACTATGAGATAATATACCACTAAAAATTTTAAAAACATATGTGAGGGAACAATATTATATAATTTTCTATGTGATCGGACTCCCAAACCTAACAATTTTCACTCCTATTAAAAATCATATATACGAATCAATATACACCAAAAAATAAATATCGATAAGATTAGAAGAAATAAAAATAAAATGAAACACATCATGTATCTATTATGAAATAAATTATTTTCCCAAATTTAAATTTGTTCAACTTCATTCATTCAGCCATGAAACACTTAAAAAACAACCAGATACAGATTTTTTACACATCTCTCAATTGTTAAATTTATATAGAGTTATACTCATTTCAACATCATGAAATTCATTCCATGGGATTGGTAAAAACCAAAATCTGTATATAAGTGACAAATAAACATTTTCAAATCATAAATACTTTCTATGGTCTTCATTGAGTGTTTAGTTTGGTGGTTTTACATTTAAAAATTATAGCTACAAAGAGGATCTACTTTACAATTCGATCCATGTACAATAATTTTAAATAATTTATATGACTAACTAACATATCTCTTCAAATGATTCACCCAACTCAATTCCTATTTTCATACTAGACCCATTATTTTTAAAAAATGAATTGTAATGAAATATTATTCCACTCTTTTAATTTTTTTTCTTATCAAATGAAAAGAAAAATGAATAAATATAATGAATGAGGACCTCTTAATTTTTATTTTCAATGAACATCATGATTTATAATGATGATTATTATGAATGATTTAATTTCCGTTCCATTTTTTCCTTTTCCTTATTTGTTTTTAAAATTTCCCAATTTTTTTGAGGAATGAAATGAAATTTAAATGAAAGAAATTGTTTATAGACATCCCATTTAATTACAACTCAACCCATGTTCCCATAAAATGAAGCTCATATCCCTGAAAAGAAATAAAATTATCTATTCACCCAAATTCATTTTGAATAATAAAATGATAATGTAAACAACATTAATGGGAGGTAATGAAAATGGGATTTAAAAGTGGTTACCGATAACGTATTTCATGGATTCGGGTGTAACACCCTATAATTTTAGTACGATTTTTCATTTCAATATATATATTTTAACTATAAGGTTTCACAAAATGAGAATAAATGAAACCAATCTTGATAAACTATATGAAACAATACATTGATAGATAAAAATTAATATATTATTATAATAAAATATGAGACATTATTAAGAAAAATACATGAGAAATAAGATTGTATGTAAATTAATATAACATGAACTTAAAAACATTATCTTCATGTTTTCCCTTGAATATAATATCCCTCATTTAATCAATTGATGTGAGTAACCTAATTATAAATATATTAGACATTATAAAAGATAAGAAAATGGGATGAAGGATTTTGGTTTATTATTAGGATATAGAAAATCAGTGGTATATATTTGGTCAAATTAAAGATCCATTGAGATTATTTTACTGTTAAAACATAACCATTTTGTTAGGGGGTATAAAAAAGTAACTAAATTATGAAATATATGTGTGAAAGGTAAATAAATGGAATCATTTAGTATATTTATTCCTTATTATGTTTTATTAATTCATAGAAAAGAGGTAACATCAATTGGGTTATCCCTAGACTATGATGACACCGACCTCCGAAAAGTGTTTCTTGAGAGAAATTTGTTGTTTGAGAAGTTCAATATCATGGAATCCCAACAAGATCCATGATCACTTAATCACCAACCATGAAAAGCACAATAACTTATCGTACCCTTACATCTTATGAAAATGTTTTGGGCATATTTTAACAAATAACATAGGATGTTATAATCTATTAATTATGAATAAATATCATATTAGTATTATTTTGTGTATATTAAAAATTACTAATTTCAAATATTAATGAGAAAAATGGTTATTGTTAATGTATTGTTTACATATAAACCCATCGAGTAGTTATTACGATGCATTCAATAAGAGTAAATTCATATTCTGCTCAAAATATACAGATTTATTTCTCAATTTTTTTGTGATATGCAAATATATAATGAAATAAATTTTCTTCAAATCTAGTGATTGAGTCTAATAAAATTATTTTTATTTTTTAATCACCATATCCAAATTTGGTAATAAATTAATTCTATTTTTTCAAAATAAATAGGTTATCAAATTAAATGTTAGTTACCATGTTAAAAAAATTACTTGTTAATGAATTTTCTCTATAAACATTTTGTAATATTTAAATCTATTATAACAATACATTTTTATGGCTCTAATATTATTTAAAAAATGTAAATTAACACTCATTTAATTTAAAATTCATAGTAAATAAGAATTAAACATAATTATTGTATAACGAGAAAATATTCTATGGGAATTTTCTATTTATATTTGTTATTTTAAATCAAAATTTTATTTTTTTCATATTTAGATATTGAATTTCATTAAATGGGAACAATATTTTGAATCATAAGATCAATATTTATTAAGAAGGGTTATCTTATTTTCCTATTATGAAATTACATACCACAAAAAACATTTAATCAAGGTTAAAATAGGTAAAATGACATCACTCAATGTGGATTGGATTTTGATAAATTTACTTTAATATTATAACTTCTTGAAAAAAATTTCTAGGTTTTAAAGTCATATACACATGTCTCACCATCCTTTCATCGAACAACTCACCTAATGTGATTCCATATTTACCGCTCACCAATCTTTCTTTGTCATGACCCGACCCACTAGGGTCCACCTATCCAGTGGCTATCCGAACAGTGAGAACCTCTAGCCCTCCTGTAATTGGGTCTGGGCCATAGAAAAATTCCATTAAGGAATAAATTAAATGGGAGTCCTTTTCCTAATGTACCATTTCTCACACACTGAATCATATCTGTGAAAAAAGTGCATAGGAATATAAAAGATAACCAAATATTTTCTATAAACATGTATAAAATAACCTCTAGGGAAATACAATAGAGTAAGATTGTATAAACCAAAACAAACGTTAAAAAATACATGCCTAACAAGAAATGATATCTCAACCATAAAGAATGGAATAAATAAAATTTGAAAGAGCCTGACAAATGATCATAGTGTCCCAACCACCGTACATGGTCAATAAATCAAAATATCTCTAATCTTCACCCATGTCACCATTGATCTATCCATCATCTTCATAAGACATGAAAATTATGGGAAAATCACATACATGGTTGAGTATATAAATACATAGTAGGAACCTCGAAAAATAAAGAGGTTGAAATAGTAGGATACAACAAGAGGTTATCTTAATACCTAATAAGAGGTAAATCATTCAAATTATAGATACACACTCATAAAAACCCCTATATGAGAGAGAAACAGGATCTCCATATCATATCATTACCAAATTAAATGAGACATCCAATAGATTTAAATGTTCATCATTGATTTCCATCATAAAAAAAACCTCACTAGAATCTATATATAGGGGTACAATCCTGCTACTACACTCCACAGTTTAGGGAGCCACAAATCCTATAGAGTACCTTTATGTTACTGGATCTCAAAGTCAAGGGAGTACCACTTCGTAGATAAAGTTATCTCACTAAATGAAGGGGAGTTCAGTGTATATCTATATAAAGAGTATGAGGGACCCACACCATGGTTCGATAGGGAAGTTTTTGACACTAACACCACCACGATGATCCTTCCCTAAATACATTCATCATTAGGGGTTTTCTTGAGAATAATCATTCTTAGAAACTAACACATCCTATTTTTTATAACAAAAATAATCCAACCATTATATTAAATATTGAAAAAATTTCACTATAGGATGCTCTAGGGAAAAAATCAATTCCATGATGGAGATTTGAGAGGATGAATTTTTTAGAGGGAATAAATAGCATGTATGGGGTCCACGCGGCTTGTGGCCCCCTCTTTTTTCATTTCATGTTCTCCTATACAGTTAAAATAGAAGTCATGTCATTGTAAATGATATGTACACTTGGTATATGACCTATCTCGATTACTCAGGGCACGCCCATGTGCTCATAGTCATTTTCATGCACTTTGATATGTGCCATTGTATATGGTAATGTACTTATGAATGCATGGGTACTATTATTTTTCTATTTACTCAATGCGTACATGGTGTTTTTTATTACATGTGATCCAGAGAATATGCTAGCTAGAATATGGCTTGGCAACATGGTGTGGTCACATAACATCTGGTCTCATCCCCGCACTTGTTATTATTTACATTTCTTGAATCCCTAGTGAAGAATCCAAGGGGCTACATGCCATGTCTAATTATAAGATACATGGTGTGTATCCAAAAATTGTCCATATCCCACACTCCCTTCATGAATATCCTAGATTCATCCTTTCCTACATATATCCCACTTTTTGACTGCACAAAGATGAGTGAAAATTATTCTGACCATTGTTTCCTTACCTCCAATGGACGGAAAATGGAATTTGAATATCCACTCAAAGAGTTGTTGTGTGACCCATGATTATCCCTTTAAATATTCCACTCTAGAGCTTATATCCATGAAGAATAATCCATAGTCTATCCTGATCCATCCATAAACACCAATCCATTCATCATGATCAAAACCACTGTGAATCTAAGGTTTTAATATGGCTCTAACCCACCCAGGACTTGAGGAACCATGACCCCATGGTCCAATGATTAATAACACAAATAATGGCTGGGGGAATGAACATGAAAAATGTTCTAACCATCATTAGACAAGAGATACCAAAGGCAATAATTTATATAGGACATCTAAGGTGATAATATGAAAAAATCATTAAATTGAATAAAACAATTCAAATAATCATACTGGCTCATGTGAAGGGAAGATGAACACAAACCAATATGTACATAAAATATCCATACTAAATAATTTATTCAAAAGGGTGGAAACCAAAATTGATGGGACTACCATGATTTGGAAGAATATATGGTGAATAATTAATTCTCCACTGAAGGAGAGTACATGCCGTGTTGTTTGCCTCTAAATCCAACATAATCTAATCCCTGGTCACCCTCTAATGTGATACACCAATGAAAACACCCAGATCTCCACTCAAATCCTCACAGAGTTATTCAAATTTCCTTATTTTTTTTATAATTGGTTAATTTTAAGGGTTTTTCTAGGTTATGTAATTTATTAAAATAAATAAATAATTTTATTTTTTACTTTATTAAATGAACCGTCCAATGGTTGTGTCAATGAGATGTCAGGAGCCGATATTTAATTGGTTATGCCTAAGGTAAACCCCATCCTTCAAAATCAACAATGGTGTTTGATATTTGATTTCAGACACTTTTTTTGGAGTTATTCCATTATTTGAAAAAAACTATATGAATGTGATATTAGTATATTTAAAATACATATAGTATCAATTCTAGGTTCACTAGGACTCCGAATATAACTTCATTTATGGTACTATCTCTGAAATTATGACATAATATATGTCAAAGTATTATAAGGAAAAAATGTAGTCACTATATTATCCTCCACTAAAATATTATTCTCCCCAAATATAAGTGGCTAAATAAAAGGGTAAGATAAATAACTCACATCTACATGTATCTCTCAAAGAATACATTTTTCATGATTTTGAGCTATTAAAACAAACGATCCATAGGAATATTTCATCTACACAGGATCCTCAACTATAGATCTTAGATCACCATCAGGTACTCCATGAAAGTGGATCCATCCTTGATATCCAAACTCGTCCTTGTTAAAAACATTTGTAGGATCAAACACATATCTACTCAGCTGTGACACATGGAAGAAGTCATGCACCGGGTTGATCTACGAGGTTAGGGATAACAATTAAGTAACCTTGATAAAACTTGGTAGGATCTAAAATAGTCTAACGAACCTTAGGGCCAAATTTCCATTCTTTATTAATCTCTCCAATCAACATCATTGAGTGACTCCTAAGAAAACATGGTCTAACAACTCAAATCCCTAAGGCCTACATTATTGATATGTGTATGTTTATATAAAATTTTAGAAGCATTTACACACTTTTGGTTCCAAAAAAACCATATCTGTATTCTCTTACACCATATATGGTCCAATATGAGAAGTGTCACCAATATCAATATAGCATAATGGTGACCTAAAGGATCTCAATTAAAGGGCCTCAAAATGATACACGCTGATCGTAGAGTGATAGATTTTATTATAGGAAACAAATACCAATGTGATGTGATCCTCTTAGCTCTTAATAATTTCCAACACATAGGACCTTGGTATATTCTCTAACACCTAAATATTGTGCCCAGTCTTCCCATATTTCTAGGGATGAATTTTTGTACTCATACTCAATTGGGTCATGAAGTCCTCCTATAAGCCTCTCCATAACTATAACATAAACCAAAAATAAAGGTCAAAGAAAATCATTAATGGTGCCACATGGAGTTGAAAAAACCCCTCATGTACACGTATCCCATACTCTAGGTTGAATTATGCTCTTTGGATGGAAGTAAGTGTACCAAATTGCAAGTCATTCAACTATAACCCTGATGTAAATATGGAATCACACTATCCATGGAATCCATATAACAAATTCCATTGATATTTAATTCCATTTCCACTCTGGGATAGCGAGATCCAACATCTAACCTACCAAAACCTGATGCTCATCCATTAAATACAGACATGTGAGACACTTTGAGATGAAATTGGTGACCCACCTCCTCATGTCATATGACATCCCTATTCATTATTACACATTAATTCATGGTTTAATACATAAGATTACTCTCAATTAAACCAATACGATACATAATTATAATGTCTTGTGGAATTAGTTACAAATAATAACATCATGAACATGGGATAGAACAACATTATTCAAAACACCCTTAAAATGCATAAAAAATTCCAATTCTTTTAAGACTACATGGGATTAACTGGGGAAATACATAAGAAAGGTGTGAGCTACAAAACCTAGTAATGGAATGAACATGGAATTAGGTGATATATGATATAAAATTATAATATATGTGGTTTCTAACAAGAGTAGGAATCATAAAAATGAACAACGGAACATGATATGGGACGACAATCATACCATAAGAAATGTGAAAACAACTTAAAACACTTCATCATGAAGATATGTTAAAGGTAAAGCATAGAAAAATCATGGTAAAAATTTCACATAAATAAATAAGGTTCACTACCATCCCAACATGAAATCTCATGAGACTAGACATTACCCAATTGATTGGAGAGCTATACAATTTTGGGCTCACCCGTCACTTTCATTTCATTCTTCAATATGCCAAATTGATCATACAACATGGATTCATTTGTCATCATTGATTATTCCAGGATAAAAGCGTGTTGAATAAATAACTAAAAGTACCAATTAAAATATGTATAATTTTATATGTTTAATACCCTTGATAGGAATTTGGTATGGTATTCACTACAAAATAGTTTTGGAATGGAATATCACAGAAATCTTTAAGCAACATAATGACATGGCGTAAAAATTCAATAAAAAGATTGATAAAGGATAAAGGGATTTATCATAATTTTAAAATCCTTTTAAATATAATGGAAAAATATAGTAACATATAACATAATATGTAAATTATGTTAAATTTCATAAGGTAAAAAGGATACTTGAATTACATGGAGAAAGAAAAATATCCCTTAATAAATTTTGGCAGGCTAAGTGATGTACGTAAAGGTTCATAGGAGGTATTCGTGAGAGCGAAAGATGTATATCATCATTTATAAATGAAATAGAAAATAAGGTTTATGGGTAAGAACATATCCCAATATGAAAAAATTTAAATTGAGATCCATTATAAATAATAGGCGCCTGAATTGAAATAAGAAGACAAAAATCTCTTACTAGAGTGTGTGCCTACAAATGCTTGGGAGGGTCTTTTTGATATCATGGGGGAACCTTGGGAGGACTATAGAGAGTGTATGGTAGTGTAAATACCATAATATAATATTTTTAGTGTATATAAAATAAATCATGGGTGGTTTTATATTATAAACGTGTGAGGTTTTCATTATTATTTCTCAAACATAGGTTTTGGACTCAATATATTAAAATAACCAAAATTTAAATCCTTGTAATGTTTTTTTCAAATGTTTTCTAAAACATTGAATTATTTATTAGTTTTTTATATGTCTATGGGAAAAAATTAATTTTATAGTGGTGTTGATTATGTAGAGGTGATTCACACTTAGAGAAAAGAATTGAAAATCCTTAAATATATTAATAGATTTTGAGGATTGATAATTGATTTATAAAATTTATCTAATAAAAAAAGAATCATATTATTTTAAATAGAAAACATATATTTGATTGTGTATTCCTTTTATATTATTTATCATAACATTTGGGTCATTATGATGTCATAATATACAATGTATATTTATACGGTTTTTAATTTTTACTTGAAAATTAAACAGTCTAAAGAAATTATGAAAAAATCACTATTAGATTATTTTTCTATTATAAATACCAAAGTAATATTATTTTTTTGAAAATAATTTTCCAAATATGTGAATTTTTCACTTTTAAAATAACATCAACATTTATTAAGTAATGTTCATTTTTTGTTAATAGCAGCTTTCAAAACCCTTATAAAAATTAAATGTGAATTCATAAAAATTATATGATAATTTATATTTAATAATAATTATTTAACAACAATATTTTATTAAAATATTATTTATTTTTAAAAATAAATCAATTATTCAAATCAAATCCCTTAATTGAATATGAATATTAACACACAAATACTACTTGTTTTGATATTGAATCAAAATTAGAATCATTTATAAAGTTAAAATGGTAAGGTGAAAATATATTAATTATTCTATAAAAAATATTATACAGAATCACATTTTTAGGGTCTTGATAAATATACCTTTAATATAATAGAAAAATTCATAAGGGTAAGGTGTGTGATGATGGGACATTATTGGGGTGGTTCAACAAACATGATGTGGGTTGTGATCTCGATGATCTTGAATTATTGCATAAATGGTTTCTATCACACTTATGTTTTTTGATAACAGCATGGGATTGGTCATGGGAAAATAGAATATATTTTTTCTCCATTGGATGTTTGGTAAATGTGATTCATAGGGTATGGTCATATAGGTTGGGGTCATCAGTTCCTTTGTCTATGTCAATTGGATTTGTTTAAACCCTATATTTATACTAATCATCAATCATTACTTAATGGAAATATTATCAATGGTTATGATTCTTGATGCCCAATTAAATTATATGAGATATAATAAAACAAAATATGTTCATCAATTTTCTATAATCATATTAAATAACAAGACATTTCAATAAATCAAAATGAGGGATTTTATTTATAATAGTTTGGGTCATTACAATCTTCGAAATTAAGAAATTTCAACAAAAAAAATTTATTTACCCAAACTAAAATATATGTGGTTAAATATGTTTCATAACCTCCTCTGGTTCCCATGTTGATTCTTTAAACATTTGGTTTGTCCACATCACTTTGACCAGATGCCTTGTCTTCTTCTGTAGAACTTTGTCATGACGATCTATGATATTTACTAACACCTCCTCACATGAGATAGGTTTCACAAATGGTACCATATCTAGATTGAGTACATGTGATTTGTATGTAATGAAATTTCTCAAGAGGGATACATTGAATAAATAATGTACTAGAGATTGGTTAGGTGAGAGTGCAAGTTGGAAGGCCACCACTGCAATTCGATCAAGGACCTCAAAGGGGATAATGTATCTTGGAATAAGGTTTTACCTATTCCAATATATCATAAATTAATTCCATGGAGATATATGGAGGAATACAATGTCTCCAACATCAAACTCTAGGCTTTATCTATGATTATCATCATATCTCTTCGGTCAAATCTGAACAGCCTTGATGTGTTTCTAAATGGTATTAACTTTTTCCACCATTTCCTCAACCATTTTAAAACATCAATTTTCCTTCCCTGACTTCATACCAATATAAAAGTGTTCTATATCTCTTTCGCATGAAAGGATTGATTAGGTTCATTTATATTATTGAGTGTAAATAGTTCTTTTATAGGAAATTGAAATGGGCAAAATGTTGGTTCCAACCTCCATTGAAGTCAATTGAAGATGCTCTCAACATGTCCTCAAATTTTTTGATAGTTCAATTAGATTTACCATATGTTTGATGGTGTTAAGTTGTGTGGAAGTTCATCATAGTATTTATATTGTGATGGGGACTCCTCTAGAATGTGGAGATAAATCTTGGATATCGATCGGATATAATTAATAGTTTTACCCCATGCATCCTCATCACTTCTCTGATTTATATTTGATCATTTTTATTGAGTGGGAATTCCTCTCAAATCATAATGAAGAGTATCTTTTTTGTAATATGGTCCACCACATTCTAGATAGCATTTTTTCCCATAGATGTCTTTGGATATCCAGTGAGAATTTCCATGGAGATGTCTTCCCATTTCCTTGTAGAAACAGGTAATAGTTGCATCATCCACTTTGATATTTTCTTTTCTACCTCCAATTGATGACATAAAAGACATCTTGATGTATATTTCACAATCTCCTTCTTATTATTGTCCCGCCAATAGTTTTCTATGAAATATTGATATATCATTGTGCCTCTAGTATGGATAGAGAATGATTATCTATCTACATCATAAAATATCTCCTTTATCTCCAGATTTGATGGTACACATAGTAATGACATAAATCCGGCAGAACCTTTTTCATTATCATTGATATCAATGGATTTCCCATTTCTTATAGTTTCTACTTTCTTTTGAATTTTCAATTCGTTTCTTTGAGCTCATTTAACTTCCCCATAGGAGGAATTTTGGAAATAATTTTTGAATATATTGATAACATTCCTTTATGATTTTCTTATACATACTTTTCAAATATAAGAAGATCATATCCTTATCAATTTTCATATATGATAGAATTGTTGTATACTTTCAACTTAGATAATCTTCAACTTTATTAACTTTCTTAGTTTTTTAGTGAATATAGATTTCATAGTCCTTGATTAGATCTAACAATATTTGGTGGTGCATATTCATCTCTTCTCTATGAATACATATTTCAGGATTTTTTGATCCATATATATATTTCCCACTTATATGAAATGAGATAATGCCACCATATTTTCAAAGAAAAATCACTTTTTCCAACTCGAGATCATGAGTTGGGTAGTTCTATTCTTGGACTTTCAATTTAAATGAATCATTAGTTATGAATTTTTTATTCTTCATTAACATATATCTCATGCCCTTCTTCAATGTTTCATTGAGCACCATAGATATTTTTCAACTTGTGGGTAGTGTGAGCACAAGTGAAGTGATAAGAATACTTTTTAACTCCTTAAATATCTCTTTTGAATTCATCATTCCAAGACAAATTGACTCACTTTCATGTTATCTTGGTTAGAGGGTTTCATAATCCTGAGAAATGTTTCAAAAACTAGCGATAACACCCAGCCCGACCAAGCAAAATACAGATATTTGTCAAAAATGTTGGCATCAACCATCCTTTAATTTCTCTTATTTTTTTAAGATCCAAAAATATCCCATTAATTGTGATTATATTCCCAAAATATTGATACTTACTTCAAATAGAAATAAATTTTTCTCTACTTTCTATAAATATCTTTCTTTTTCAATGTCTTTAGCACAATGATTATATTCTCCCCATGATCCACCATGGTTTTTAAGAATATTGGAATATCATTTATAATTACTACCACATATTTTCTGCGGTAAATACTTTATTATCAAGTACATACAAATTCAAAGAGAATTAGTGAGTCTTAATGTCAGTACTATGAACTCATAATACCCGTACCCTATATGAAAAGAAGTCTTGGGTATATCCTCCTTCTTCACCCTAACATGGTAATATCCTAACCGCATTTCCACCTTAGAGAAGTATTTTTCTCAGCATAGATAATTTATGAAGTCATCAATCCATGGAAGATTTTACTTTTTCATTGCCGTGATATTTTTTAGATCATGATAATCAATGGAAAGGTGCATTGACCCATCCTTCTACTTGATGAAGAGTTCACCCCATGGTAATTCAATTATGACAATGAACCCTTATACAAACTTACATGATATTTCTTTCGTTATCTTCTTTAGTTCCAAAAAACTAATCCATATAGAGTCTTAGATAATGGTAATGCTGCAGTTATAATTTTTATTGAAAATATAACCTCTTTTATAGGAGGAAGACCAAGCAATTCCTCACAAAACACGTCAGGGTACTCCCTCATAATTGGTGATGACACTACTTGATAAAGTAATTAAAAAACATATAAATCCTTTGGATATTTTAAATCACAAAGCAAGGTTCGAAAGGTACAAAAGGAACCGACCTGTGCGGTGGATTTGCGTGATAGATCTGTGGGAAAGATCTGCAAGCCGGAGCAGTGCGATAGAGATTCATGATGGACCTACGTGCCTAACCTCTGAGGATGACCTACATGCCATACAATGCTCGGTGCCCCCTACGTGGAGCCCCTGCATGGCCCAGCTGCGCGAAGTACCTGCACAGTTGAACATCTCTTCAACTAGGACAATTTGTGCCTATAAATTGAGCCCTTGGTTTCCCCATTTCAGGACTTTAAAAAGTGAAAGACTCTCTAAAGCTCCCATTTCATAGCTCTTTCACCTAGATCACTCAAATTGTCTCATTTAGTTACTTAAAATACAAATTAAGGGATAATTAAAGGGGATAGGACTTTTCTGATGTTCTTTACATTCTAAAGTCATCATCCATACTTATGCGTTATATTTGTGTTCCACACCAATGCGGTACACCTACGCACTGTACCTGCACGATATAGTAGCGTGAGGTACCTACGCTGCATTCTTATGTGAGGTACTTATGCGACCAACTCACGTACCCTTCTATGAAACCATCCATGGCATGTTATCTTCCTCCTTGGTTCACATATCTAAAAGGGTATAAGTTGAAGCCTCCACCAAAACCTCCTAACTTCTGAATACTTTGGGTAAGGCACATCAGCGTGTCTCCAAATTTGGGTTGTATTTCCACATTTATAGGTTTCCCACATTTTTTTCACAATGGGGTTAGGATTCCTGGCATGTTTTGGGTTTTTATATCCACATTCACATGGAATTTTCTCTAATAAATAGTGTTAAAAAGTTCCCAGTTTAGAGGATGGTTGGTTACTAGATATGCCTTACACAAAGAGGCAACCTGGAACCTTAGGTCTCCTATAAGGAAGGTACACTTCACACTTGCTATTCCATGAAAGTATAGGAGAAGTCTCCCTCCCCTACCAAAACCAATTTCAGGGCAGCCATCCTGGTATAATCCCCTCACCTTCACCCCTTCTTCCTTCAATTTTGAAACTTATCCAATGTGATGAGAACAGAGGGACGGCTCATCACCCCGCCCTCGTCCACCGTCACCTCTCCCTCTTCCATGATCGGCGTTCCATCTTCCATCATCATGGAGGAAAATTTTTAAAGTTTGAAGTTTCATTGTTGAATCTTTCACATCCTCTTGTTTCTCACACCAAGCATGACTTGAGTGAGCTTAGGGATACGTGATGGTTAAAAAATTCTCACAAACACTCACCAAGGAACTATGAGAACTCTGATTCTTGTTCAAATCAGTATTCATAGGATGCTCTTTCAGATCCCGATCTCACTCCTTATAAATCCAACCCTAATTCCCCCAATTTGAGCATCCTCCTTAGGAAGTAAGCCCTAAATTCAATCCTAAAATCATCAAGGCATCCTTTTTCAGGAAGTAAGCCCAAACTCAGCTCTCTAAGAGGATTATACTCTCCTATGATATTTATCGAACTACGTGGGTTTTGATTCCCATTAATTTGGGATACGTAGGAAGCCTCCTTGAGGTTCAAACCCAACATTTTTAATAAAGCCTATTCTCCTAGGGCCATATACCCAATAAGGTCTGATTTTAACTTTAAATCCATATCATTTCCACGTTCCTTGGCTTGTTTCAGCATAATTCCCATACTAATTTTCAACTAAGAACCTTCAATTTAGAGGTCCTTATCACATGAACATAAAAATTATGATGTGTCCTATTAAGAGGCAATGAACTATGAGGGTTATGATTCCTTTCACAAGGATACATAGGTAGCTCATTTTATGAGCATGATCACATGATTAAAACAAACCATCATCTCACCAGAGGACAATAAATTCATAGATTTCCCCACTGAGTGGCTTAAAAACCAGTATCATCATACCGATAATTAAAATAATATCTAGTCGGTATATTAGAGGATACAATTAATGGAAAAACTCGAATACATATAGATGTTTCCATTAATGAAGAACCTTGAGTGCATACTGATGATTATAAATATTACACATGTTAATAAGTGATTGCATATTTTAAGGGATACTTATGATATAATTTGTGAATTAATAAGGATTCATGAAAATATATTAATTTTATAAAGATATTCACTGAGTAGACATTAATTCCCCCAAAAAAGTTTGTGATGAGTCCAAACTCCCATCCTCTCGACCAATGCACATTATTAAGTATCATAAGGTTAAAAACCTAATGAACACCAACCTTTGTAATGTAGTTCCTCATTGGATAAACAATGGTTGTAAGTTTCCGATTCCATGAATAAATCCAATGGAAACCGCCTAGAAAAAGTGATTCTTAAATCTAGAACACACATTTCAGGGAACTACAAAACAAAAATGGTGAACTGGACGTCAATCCTTAACCATGTTAATATTGTTCCCCACATGTTAGGCCCCTATCAATTGATAAAAGAAGGCCAGAAAAAGGAATTAATCATGCATGAATCCATCTGAAAATATATAACATTAATAGAGCTTGTTGTTATTCTCAGTTTTTCACAGAATTCCCTTCAATCCAAATAATTTCATTCTCCAAGAGAACACCTGTGAACTTCTCGACCGCTGTTCAAGACCGATATTCATCCATGGGAAGGACATTATCACCAACCCGGTTTCTCCAATTCTAGGTCTCTAATGTGATGTTAAAGTAATATCCTAATTATGTTACAATTTTTACTTTGGAGGCTACACGACAAGCCCTCCATGTCAACAATAATCCTCGATCATCTTGCCAACAATGACCAATGATCAAGAAGCAAACATTTCCGACCACCGTCTCCAACAACTTCTGGTATTTATCCTTGTAATATAATAATAAATATCTCCCATACTATAGGGAGGTGGATCAAGAGGCCACTCAAGGCCTCAATTTAAGAATACAGGAGTCCTTCATGAGGTATCCCTCTAGAAATCACTATCGGAATCATGTGGTAGTGTATCCCCAACATGATGGGGGTGTTTCCTCCGAACGTTTGGCCTTGGTCTCTTAGACTCGGGAACACAAGATGAATCACCAGGGAAAACATTTAGTCAACATAGAGTAGGTTATCACCTCTTCTTCTTCCGAATAATTCTATTGACCAATGTTGATGACAAAGAATGAGTGGGCACATACACCCGTCCATTCTAATTTGTCTGCTCAGCAGTCTCATCTGACAGCAACCCACCAATCCAACCAGATAAACCTAGTGGAGTATCGTGAATATTCAAATACACATGCTCACAAGTTATCATACATTCAGCAGGCTCGTCTGACTGTATTAAAAGTGGTCCTCCAATCTAATATAGTGGCAACTGGTAAACAGGAACATACACCTTTTTACAATCACCAAGTCTGTTAGTAGGCTACTCTGCTAGTATCGAAGGAAGCCCATCAACCATACTTGAAGAAAAATAGCCAGCAGGCACATACACCTCCCAATGTTCATCAAGCCTACCAATAGTCTCGTTTGGTAGCAGTTGGAGAATTCAGTCGGAAAGCTCCGACAACAAATTTGGGGCAAACCCAACACTCTATCCCTTTGGGTGAGTACTGTCGAAATCCATTAACATGAAAAGGAGTAAATTAGAAGGCACATACACAAACTCTAGATACATAATGGATGTATATTCTTGTTCCATCTACTGAAGTCACCAAACACATCTTATCAATTGTGAAAGGGAAGAAGCATATCCCTGCCCATATTCTGAATGCATTCAAGGATATTTTAACAACCAATTCAGAAATATTAGGGGAACATACATATAAACATGTCCCCACACATGGGATGACACATTGGCATCCCATTCCAGAGAAGATACAATATTCTTTTATAGTCCAGTAGGATCATGAGGCATTTTTTCCAATATCATACGGACGACAGGATCAGGAACATACAGCCTTTCCAATTGAAGTCAATCGGTCTGTTCCGGTAACAACTTCAAGGAAGGCACATACACCATCCCATTATAACCACTTCTCCTAACAGGTGGCCCCAACTAAGTATAAGAGAACCTCCAAAAATAAATCTCACCAAATAACATTGGAAAATAAAGATTCAAGCTATGATTTACCTCCTCTTAATGATAGAGTTCTTGAAGACCTCATTCATTTATCTATTGCTGCTCAAGATTCTACCCTCTCATTACAAAATTCTGGGAGTTGTGGTTGTAATTATGATGTTATTCAATAGAAACTTCATCATGAAGTCATGCTTCATGAATATTTGGTCAATCCATAGTGTCTATCTTTTGATGAGAGCCACAGAAACCCTCCATTTGGCCAGAAGACCAAGTAGAAAGAGTAATTATATGTTGTTGTAATCCGTCGTGGCGATCCTCCCCATGATGGAGTTTTCTACAAAAGTCCTCTCCATAGTATTATTTCGCATTGTGAAAACAATTCCATAATTGAAAATGTAGCAAAAAAAAGGTCCTCCTATATCAAGGCACTTGCAAACACAAGGCCAGTCATGTCTGATGCCTTTTCATTGACAAGTTAAACACTTTCTTATTCAAAAGACATCTTAAGGGAACGGTCGTTCACTGAACCTCCCTTGGGTCATTTATAGTCAATTGAAGAGCATGCACTTTGGTTATACCAAGTGGATAAACCTCTAATTAAATATGATGAAGTCATGTTAAACATGAGGACACAATTTGCTAATGGAGAAATACCAGTCTTGTTCTGGCCATAAGAAAATTCTAAGTTTGATATTCCAGAATTGATGACATAAGATCGCATTCATGAAATTTATCTCTACTTATGGAAAGATCTTAGTCATTTGAAAAATAATGTATTACTATATGATGAATATCAAAATCATATAAATGTAATAGAAGGATTATAGTTCCAAATTGACTTGGAATCTCTTCAAGTTTCCCAACATCTAAGGGTCAAAAAAAACCGAGAACCCTTCATTGCACATGTATCAATGCTCCGAAGAGGCTACACCAATTAATTTCTGATTCCCCATCTAATTATCACATCAGAGGATGGGGTGCATATGAAGCATTGCATTTCAATGCACTCCAAAATCAGAAAAGTCTGCCAAAAGTGGTATCAGGAAATGTTATTACCCACGTACACCCAAAATCAATAGGTTTTGTATGTAATCAAATGTATGCTCAAGAACATGCCTCAACCAGTTCTCTCCAAAATTAGGCCCAAAGAAAAGAAGCAGTTGGGCTACTTCTACATCAAGCCTATGAGATTCTTGAGTAGGTGTCCTGTTTAGAGGATATCAGGTGTCAGATGATGAAAATTTCTGAAAAAGCACATCGATCTTCTGAAACGGGTGATTTAGTTAATTGTTATATGTTTCACCCGGCTAATGTCGGAACCAAACTCTGAAAAATCAGAAGAGAAGTTGCATAAATTTTACCTGTAGCATTTCAAGAATCACCCCATATTGCCAGGATGAGGGATCATTTAATGCATCCTTCAAATTCATTTATCCATGTTCAATGATTTGAAGAAGAATAATAGGATCAACATCAGCCTACAAGGCTTGGATATTTTTCGCATCTACAATCCCATCCACAACGGAGTTCTTTTTTTCTCTAGATTAGGGAAGAAGACACAAAGAAAAAGTAAATTTGAACTCTCCAATGATTCCCTTCATGTTATTGTCTTCCAAATAGTTCCACATAATTCTTCATATAAGAAAATTGAGTTTCTTGAAAGACAAAAAGGGAGAAGATCTAGTGGAAACACTGACAGAATGCCATCAATTTGTTATGTGTCAGTGACTGTTATCAATAAAATTATAGAATATCCTCTAGAAAATAAGTCCAGTTCAAGGGAATCTAATGATTAAGTTCTTCTCCACAATACAGTACACACCGGTAAAATGAAGAAAAGGTGTGTAGCCGAGATAAGAGGCTTACTAATAATCTAGGTATGCATTCAAATAACCAACTCCCCCCTCTCTAAAAGGCATCTAACAAGGGGAAAGAAAAGGTTAGAATGAACCTCACTTTTCCAATAGATAGGGTCAATATCGTTCACATGAAGAGAGATTCGCACAACAAGAAGAGGAAATGATGGAGTTGAAAAGACTCAATACATACTTGCTTCGAAACATCATTTCTACTAGACATACTCCCTAGAAAAATCCTTGACCTTCAAATCCTATATGAGCTATTCAATAGAGGGGATTTATAGTAACTAAAGATGCGGATAATGTATTCCATCCGTTGGGTACAAAATCAAGACAAGATCATATACATCCTGATAGACTTGTATTTGTGGGTTATCCAAAATATTTATCAGCACCACCAACAGTGGTCTTATCGGTAGTTGCACCAAGTCAAGCTCCAGTTTCATTACCTACACAGAATACAGCTCATCTAGATATTACCCAAATGATTATAAACCCAATTCATGCATTAATGACAAGATTGGAAGCAATGGAGGAATGAAGTGAACCAGTTCAACCAGAAAAGAGATCTTAACCTGAATGGGTGGATGCAATTCCTCCCACACCGAATTTTTTGAATACTACATTCCCAATTTTTAATGGTTTAGGAGATCTGGAACAATGGGAACACATTTTGTTTCTCATTGTGATCCTATGATGGGAACCTCTCAACAACAAAAATAAGTTAAACTAAGGTGTTTTGAATAGTAATTACAAGGAATAGCTTTTGTCTGGTATACATGTTTACAATCTCGATCAATTACTAGGTGGGAATATCTCTGTCAGAAATTCCTTCTTAAATTTAGCTCAACAGTAACAATAATGTCCGTTTTTAATCTTACCAATTGTAAACAATGGGAAAATAAAAGATTTTTGGATTTCATTTCTTGATGGAAGGGATTGACATATTCTTTATGGGTAGAACTCCCTCGAGAAGAGTTGTTGCCAATATATGTGGAAAATATACGTGATGAATTACAAACACAATTGATCCCTGTGAAATACACAGGAGCGTTTTGAGACCTTATTTCAATCTCTCAGCAGATAGAAGACCCTATTATAGAGACTATGGATAAAACTCATGTAATTCCATTAGTTCCTAGAAGGAGAATAGAAAAGGAAAAAGTCTCTATAGTTACACTCAAAATAGGAACATGTGCCTGCTTCTACATCAAGACCTTTATCATACCGAATGGTTCTGCTTCCTGAGAATCAGTAGCAATGACCACCTCGCCAAGATGACCAAAGAGATAAAAGGTGGAAATAGTTTGAGGAATTAAAGAATAAATTTTATACTTTCAGTAATAAACAAGTTTCTAGTTACTTCATCTCAGCCTTAGAAAACAATTTGGATCAGTTTCCAAGGTCGAAGAAGATAAATAAAGATAGAGACGAAGATCGTCCGAATTATTCCCCCTTTCATCGTATGTTGGGAAACCCCATTCAAGAGTGCTTTGTTTTCAACGACCATCTGTAGAATATGGTAGACTCTAGACAAGTGAAATTGTTAAGTTCATTAGATCATGTATCATATGTTACTTCCACCAATCCAGAGTATGAGGGGGAATGGAATGAGGTTAAAAGTAAAAGTGTGCAAAAATATGATTATTGAATGATCAGGAAAATGATCGACCGGCCTCATGTTGTTTTACAAACACAGTTGAAACAACCAATTGTTTCTTCTACCACTCATGCCACAAGAAAAAACATCTCCTTCAAAAGGTCGTTCCTCAAAGAAAAAAATTCGTCATAAGTATAAAGAGAATTCAGAAAAAGACATGCTTGGGTCAAGGAAAAATTTGACCTTAACTCAGGAAAATATTATGGAATCTGTTTTAAAATCACGGGCAACACCCCACCAAACGGTACGACAAGAATTAACATGTCAGGAAGAATCCTCATCAGATTAAGAATTGATTTTTGGTTCTATTAATGTTATCTAGTTAACATATCCTTATGCCTATGGTGATTCTGATTATATTGAGCCAGAATTCCTTGTGCCTAATATGGGAACTAGAGTAAGAGGCCATGTTAGGGGATAAAGGGGATGACATTGGAATTCCAAAAACTATTATTTTATCTCAACCCCTACTCATACAATATATGCAATAGAAACTCATGGAAGAGCCTTTTGCGAGCTTAATAAGAACAAGGAGTTTCATCCATGCGAAAAAGTATACTTCTAGCACAATTATTCTAGAGGACCGATTAAAAGAAACATAAAAATCTTCTCAGTAGATGAATAGACTTAGTCAGTCTAATTTACCAAATTCAGTAGTATTACCCAATTCGGTTTCAACACAGAATACATCTATAATAGAAGCATCAACTTCCAAAGCACCTGAAAAAACATATATATATGCTATGAAACAAATAACTTTAGACAAAAATTATGATGTATTGAAACAATTTTCCCCAGTACCAGCCAAGTTATCAATTTTAGATTCATTTAATATGTTAAAAGATATTCGAGAAGCACTCATTGAGGCCTTGTTAAGTCCTTAAGAATTTGAAACCGAAGTTGCTGCTGATAAGGTTTACCATATAGAGAATGATTTCTCTGAATGTCATATAAACATATCTTTTACAGATAAAGATGAAGACCATGTAGTACATGGACACATCAGACCTTTGTATATTCCTAGAAAGGTTAATGACATGGATATCCGAAGAGCCTTCATTGATAATGGCTACAGGGTCAACCTCATTCCCGTTCGTACACATTGTTGATTAGGCCTAACTGAATCTTACTTATCTCCTCCGACTTTAATGTTGCATGGATATGACAAGAATGAATAAGAACCTCTGGGAGAAATTACACTTAGAACTCAGTTTGGAGATCTTGTGTTTAATTCAGAT
Organism: Viscum album; assembly: GCA_963277665.1. Lineage (NCBI taxonomy): Eukaryota > Viridiplantae > Streptophyta > Magnoliopsida > Santalales > Viscaceae > Viscum > Viscum album. The sequence goes on from OY728129.1 coordinate 1,586,874,175, forward strand.
TTCATGGTTGTTCGTTAGGACACATCCTTAAATATTCTTATTGGAATGCCTTGGTTGCATCAACATGCATCCATACCTTCATCAAACCACAAATGTCTAAAATACTATTTTAATGGTCAAATGAGAACATTGTATGGTGATAAGTCTCCATTAAAAACTTATGAATCCCAATACATTGATGCATAGTTTCATCACAAAAAAAGAACAATGTCCATGACCAAGGATATAATCAGAATTAATGATCCAAATGGATTGGAAAAGAATCTTGAAAATCAATTTGTGAATTTGAGTACAAATTATGTGTTACCTGTCATTCATGATGAAAGGGTAAAGTCAAATCCATGCACTCATCCAATAATTCCTATAAAGTCAATTACAGAAATTGAGCCTGATAACATGGGAGAAATTATTAATGCACCAAGCAATGATGGAAGCTTTAATAGAGATGTTTTTATTGCATCTGCTGAACTACAACGACCATCTAATTCGTTATTCAAAATAGAAGATATTATAGAAATATTAGGGGAAGACAAAGATGTTGATTCTAAATCCTTTAATCCCTCTTTACTATATGAATACACTTCGTCATTAGTAGTGTTAGATATGGTGGATTCTTCTTCGAGATGTTCAAATACCTAATTGTCCCCAAACTTTGGGAGTTTTTCCTTGTCATATACCATGAAAATTGAAACAGAAAAGGTAACACATAATGAAGAAGAAGAGGAAGATATTGGGGATACACCTCCAGCATTTGAAGAAGGTGTTACTACCATCGTTGATGAAGTGAGAGAAATAAATCTGCATACAGGAGAAGATCCATTCCCCACCTTAATTAGTGCGTCCATGACCTATGAGGAGAAAGAGGTGTATACTTCAATTATAAAGAAAAATTGGGATATATTTTCTTGGAATTATTCGAAAATTCCTTGTTATAATCCTGATGTAGCCACCCATCATTTGGGTTTGCGAGAAGAACATCATGGGTTCAATCAAGTAGCACGGAGAACACACCCAACTCATGCCTCTAAAATTGAAGTTGGAGTTGATAAGCTTATAAAGGGGAAAGTTTTCAGGGAATTTTAGTATCCCAAATGGCTGGGCAATTTTTCCCAGTGAAGAAGAAGAACAGGTAAATTAGAGTCTTCTTTGATTTCAGAGATCGTAATCAGCATTGTCCTAAAGATGATTTTCCAGTGTCGATTACAGAACTTCTAGTTTATTCAACGGATATATATGAAGCTCTTTCCTTCATGGGTGGATATTCTGGGTATAATAAAATTCAAATGGCCCTATAGGATGAAGAATCTATATCCTTTATAGCTCATCAAGGTGCGCTTTTCTATCAGGTAATGCCCTTTGGCTTAACGAATGCAGGCGCGACATACCAACGTGCCATGCACCATATCTTCAAACCCTTATTAGGGAAATTTGTTGAATATTATGTGGAAGATTTTGAAGTAAAATCAAAACAATTTTATAATCAATTGGCTGATTTGGAAACCATATTTAGCAAACATCAGAAACATAATTTGAAGATGCACCCCTTAAAATGTGCTTTTTGTGTAACCTCATTAAAATTCCTTGGCTTCATTGTACGCCATCATGGTAACGAAGTTGATACTAAGAAAAAAAATCAATACATGGTATTTCAACACCTCAAAAGTTGAAATAATTTAGAGGACTTCAAGGAAACGTGTCCAATATTCAGCGCTTTATCACCAATTTGGCAAGAAAATGTTTACCTATCACTAGGTTAATGAAGAAATGAGTCACTTATCAATGTATAAAGGATTTACAAGAAGCATATGATGTACTCAAGAAATATATCTTGATTAATCTAGTATTTATGAAACATTTTGATGGAAGACCACTCATTCTCTACGTGATAGCTTTAAAGAGACCACTAGGTTCCTTCCTCTCCCAAAAGAATTATGTTGGAAATGAAAACAGAATTTATTATCTCAGTCGCACTATGCTTGATGTGGAAACATAGTATTCAATTATTGAGAAGTGCTGCCTAAAATTAATATTTTTTGTTCAAAAATTGAGACATTACCTACAACATCATGAGTTGCAATTGGCATCTCATAATAACCCACTCAAATTTATCCTCAGTCGTCATATGCTTACATGATGTCTAGCACGGTGGGTGGTTATTTTAAAATAGTTTGATATCCAGTTTGTGCCTCAAAAGGAAATAAAAGGCCAAGATGTAGCTAATTTCCTTGTTGAGCACCCATCTGCAGAAGACACATATTTTAATATTGAAATTCACGATGAAGAGGTCTTCTTTATTCAAGATAATTCCCAAACATGGGAAATGACTTTTGATGGTGCTTCTAGATGTCCAATAGGGAAGAGATTGGAAAATCTTAAACTCAACAAAGTTGGATTAGGAATAGTCTTAATTTCCCCTGAAAATGTAGTATTTACTTATTCTTTCTTATTATTGGACGGTGGTAACAACAATAAAGCATTATATCAAGCTCTTATCGTAGGTTTGAAATTTTCCCTTCAGGTGCAAATGCATCATTTAAAAGAAAATTATGATTCAGACATGGTAATCAATCAAAAAATAGAGAATATTATATCAGAAATGAATAGTTAATCCCTTTGTGTGATTATTTTAGAGATTTAAAGGATTAATTTCCCTCAGATCTGACATTTTCCTATGTCCATGAACACAAAATTCCCAAGTAGATGCACTAGCTAATGCAGCTACAGGCTTGAAAGATCCTAATCGGGATGAGACAGTTATCAGTACAACCCATCACCATGTGGTCTTGCCTTTTGTCCAAACCATAATGGAGTAAATTAATGAAATTTTCCCTATTTATGAACCGTATAGTCATACCAAGGGATGTAGAACATCCATCATGGAATATCATCAAAATGGAGTAGTTCCACCAAATAGGGATGAGAAGGAGCAGATCCGGCAATGAGCAAATAATTTTACTTTTTATGATAGTCCAGACCACCAAAATATCCTTTACAAGCGAGACATTGATGGAGTTCTCTTTAGATGTATTGATGGAGAAGAGACCACAAATTTCATGAATGAATTTCATTTATGTGCTTGTAGTGCCCACCAATCTAGGCACAGACTCTCTGATCATATTCGAAGGCTTGGATATTTTTGGACATTAATGACACATGATTGTACAAACTTCACGAAAAAATATCATCCCTATAAAGTTCATGAAAAATTCATTCATCAACCCCCAGAGTTTCTACATACAGCTAAATAATCTTGGACATCTGCCACATAGTGAATGGATGTAGTATGACCTTATCCTCCAGCCACAACAAAGCAGTTCAAGTATATTCTCACTGCTACTGATTTCATCTCTAAATGGGCCGATGCAATACCTATCAAGGAATTCAGAGCCAAAATCATTGTTAGTTTTGTCAAAACTAATATCATCACAAGATTTGGCATCCCACATACTATTTTGATGATAAATGGCAACAATTTTTGTTTTGATAAAGTAAAAAAGTAATATTGGAAATATAAGATCAAATCCAACCATTCATCTCGCAATCATACAGTGTCCAATGGATAGATATAGTATTTTATAAAAACCCTATCAAATATACTACAAAATATGGTCGATAACGATATGAAATCATGTCCTAATAAACTTTTGAATGATTTATGGGCTTATCATACAACTAACCATACTGCTACCAAAGAATCTCTTTATTCATTGATATATGGAACTGAAGTAGTTTGGCCAATTGAAATACAATTACCATTACTTAGAGTTGAAATTTGTGATCAGTTGTCTATAGATGAAAGATATCAGAAATAGTTTAATGGGATAGAATGATTATATTAGAAAAGATTTCCTACTTTGCATCATCTTGAATTCTATGAGAATCGAATAGCATGAGATTTTAATAAGAAAGTTCATCTTTGTTCATTCCTTCAATAGGAATTGGTATTGGTACATAGGAATCCAATGATAACAGGAAAGAAACCATCAAAACATGAACCAAAATGGGAAGGACCATATTCCATAAAAAAGGTCTTTTCAAATGGAGCCTATGCTTCAATCTCAATGGATGGAGAGCTCATTACATCTCCAACCAATGTGATATTCTTGAAGAAATACTTTTCATAATTATACCACAATAGTCCTCACTGCAAGACATTAAAATGCATAGTACCATGTCCTTGCTACAATACAGAAAACTAAACAGCCCCCATGTCCTAGTTACAAGATATTAAACTGCATAACAACCATAAGTGTCCATGTTACATGACGTTAAAGTGCGTAGTATCTTCTTCCTCGTTGCATGACATTAAACTACATGACATCATATGTACAACTAATGTTTTCTCTATTTAATGATAGAAGCTTAAAAAGGAAAATTTCATTGATGTCAAAACTACTTATTAGTAGTACATGAGTCCCTCTTTTCCTACGTCAAAGTCAGATCTGTATAGAGACCAAGTATCAAGAACTATGTATGGATTGATTCTCATTTTCAATGAGACACGTAGAGATGCCTGAATCTCTAATTCTAGGCCCAGCCACAATCACAATTTTTTTATTTTTTTTCTCCTGTTGTATATGAATCAGATCAATACAGATTGTTTCCTTAAGATATATAATTTGGACCTTATACCATTTCATGTATTAAGATTTATCATTCTCTCATAACGTATCGAAAGCCTGCATTCCTCATGTCAAACATAGAATGAGTAATGATTTTTTGAATAATTACATATGTCTTGATTCTGATCTATTCTTAGATATGTAGAGACGCCTAGATATCCAATCTTGGGACCAGACACAATAAAAAAACCTCATTTATTTCTTGTATAAAAATCAAATCTGCATAGGGAATGTTTAAAAAACTTTGTATGACTTGGTTCATTCCACAGAAAGACATATAATGACACTTAGGTTTTATCTCTTAATAAAGTTACAGTATTTTATTCCTTTAATATTAGTTCATTTTCATCCTTACCACATAGCGTTACACTGAATGAAAATCTAATACCCTTATTCTTCATTTTCACCACCTTTACATTATAAAATAAACCCTTAATACTCCTTGTATCTCACACCGAGCATAGCTCACGTGGGCTTAGGAATTGAGTAAATAGCCTCTTTATATAAGGTGTTTTAATTTCTTATGGGGTTAATAATTTTCTTACTGCACAACTTAAACTGCATAGTATAATGTCCTCACTGCAAGACTTAAAACTGCACATCACCATATTCATTCAAGGTAAAAAAAGAAAGTCTCCATTTTACATATGAGTCTGATCTATGTAAGGAATATAAAACTCATAATAAATATTGATTCAAACCTCTCTCATGTGAGTTAAAAAAAATACCTCCTTCCACATTTCACACTCTTAATCATGAATATTCCAAGATTCTCATAATCTTCATTATGGTTTCTAGTGACAATGTTTCTAATATGCAAAGAGATCTTTTGCCTGACTATGCAGCACGTGTCTTTTGGTGGTCTTGCATGAGTTTCCTACATAATAGGCATGTATAACAAAATATGCCCTTATTTGGCAATGAAGTACGTGCCCTAGTTAGCCTAGAATAATATAGCCCCTGTAACGGGTTTGTTAAGTAATGGTAATTTCGTTCTTGGTTATAGCATCTTTGACCCCTTCAAACTTTGATGACAATATATAAGAATCTATATTATAAAGAGTCATTCATGTATACTTTTCCCATTATCTTTCTCACAATATAAAAATATTTAATACCATGGTTTACAGATTTCCTTCACCATGTTTTAGATGCACTATCAAATATCCTTGAAATCACACGGAAATATATCATATATTGTTTCCATTTCTGATCCTGGTTGTATGAAATAAAACTAAAGACGCCATATCTATTACATTTGGGTCATATCTTCGTAAAAGTATTTTTATTACAATTATTTGTATAGTCTTGGTTGGATATAACATTTACATATTTAGGTACCTTTCTCCATAAGAAAAACTCTTTGCTTTGGAAAAACTGAATCTCCATAAACTTTTTCGACTTTTAGCAGTCGAATGTCAAATTTCTAAGAGCACTTTTTCCAGACTGTGTAGCACATTCCCTTAGGTGGACTTGCATATGTTGCTTACATAATAGGCATTTTAGTCAAAAGGTGCCACTATTTTTCTATGTAGAATATGCCCTAGTTGGCCCTGCATAATACATCCCCCATAACAGGGTTTGTCTAGAAATGGTAACTTTGTTCTTAGAAGAGACTTCCTCTTATGCTACAAGACCTTTTTCCATACCATTCCTCAGTTTTAGAAATTATCAAATCATATATTACAATTTTTCCATTCATACCTAAATATGATTGTATATTTACAAACAAATTATTGAGATATTGGGAGAGTTTCGTAATTTTGGTCCAATCTAAAGACCTTAAATTAATGCCACACAATGTACTCACTGCATGACTTAAAACTACATAGTACGAATGTCCTCACTACATGACTTAAAACTGCACAGTACCAATGTTCTCAATGCATGACTTAAAACTACATAGCATGATATCAGAAATATCCCTTTCTGATAAATGTTTTACCATTACTCATGTACCAAATTTATATAAAAATGGTGTTCCTATTCATATCTTATGTTGGTTTAAATAACCCTTTTTTCATTCATAAAATTCATATCCTTGGAAAAACCACCTATTGTGGTCTTAAGTCACCTGAAACTTATTTCCTTCAATCTATTGGATGAAAATGTTAAATTCCTAAAGAACTCTTTTTCCTGACTATGTAGCATGTGCCCTTAGGAGGCCTTGCATAAGTTGCCTACATAACTGACATCTTAGTCTAAAGATAGCATTATTTGGAAATACAACATATTCCTTAGTTGTCCCTAAATAACATGATCCCTGTAATGGTAAAACGTTTATCAGAATACATAGAATAATGGTGGGAGTTTTAGAAAATGTGAAAATAATTAATCTAAAGGCTTTTTAGAAGTTATGCTTCAGATATGCCTCCATGAATTCTTACTTGCCATTCCAATGGAATATTGCATCTCTAGGTCTAAATTTGAGTCACTACCATAAGGTAAAATGTACTTTGGAAACAGGTCACTGAAAGAGCTGCCTTGTTCTGCTTCTCTTTAGGAATTAAAAGATTCACCTTCTAATCTATGAGATGTTAACCCTAAATGATAAATCAAGGTCATTATTAGTTTTATATGGAGGAAGCAAATATGATTCAAACAACTTATTATATTTACCCAATAATAAGTAAGCTACATGATTGGATTCATCCCATGTTATCTCAGCTTCAATGTTTTGAGCAGGTGTTTCTTGAGAAGGGGAATTTCCATTAATTTGTTGAATTAGGACATTTGAAGGATCTGGAACATCTCTTAGTGAAGGATCATCTGTAGGTATTTCCTTAGATATAGCAGAAGGATAAAGTGGAATAATGCGCTCCTGAAAAGTCTTTGCGATATTTTTTACAGATAAAGCTGCAAAAGGTGAAATTTGATACAAAGAATCGAGTTAAAGAAAAAATTATTTAAGTAAAATGAAAGAATAGAGACTTACTCCCTTGAAATTACTCATGAAAATCCCCAAACACTTTTATGGAACCTGGAATATCAATATTTAGATTAAGGGTGTCCCTCATTTCAGTTTATACATCCTGAAATGTTACAGATTCCTCACTGTTTAAGGTATCCAACAAATGTTTCTTGATACCCAAATTGGTTCTGCTAACTTTTTATTCTGTTGACTCTTTAATTGGTATTCCAACATCAGATATTTCAGGGTTTGGTTTAACATCAAAATTCGTTTAGGATTTCCCTATATCTTCATTCCTTTCTTCTTAAGTAATAGGAATATCAGTATTGATTATTTTCAGGATCCTTTGACAAAATTAAATGGGGAATGTATTTAATATTACGATGGATTTACACTCTCTAAATAGAGACAAGAGTAGGTATAGCTGAATCTTTGGATGATTTATCTACAAAAATTGCAGATTCATCATCATGAACCTGGGTTTTCCCTGGGGATCATTTTTCTGGTCTTGAAGCATCAGCTCTTAATCCCTTAAGAGAAAAGATAGACATAGATCCTAAAAGACATAAAACATGGTTACCAGAATATATTTATTTCAAGTTTTATTCCATAAGGATCGTATAAACACTTACTCCTTCGGCGAACAATTCAAATCAATCTCATTTCTCTCTTGCGTTTTTGTTCAAAAGCATGGCGAGAGATTGAAACACTCCAATTATTAGGGAAAAAATGAGTTAATGGTTTAGGATTATCTATCACCATCACCCCGTTCATGATTCCGGCTCCTGGAGAATGTTCTGAAGACCTGGGAGGATCATTTACTTCATTGATAGATGAGCCTACAGGACCATACTTGGGTGATTTGAGAACTGGTCCAGATTTTCCTTCTCTACATTCATGCTGCATAGATATATTTTCATCAAGATTAATGATGATAAATGATAAAGCAGAGTTTAGGAAATAGAAAAAGATAAATACATTCTCAGTATTAATATAAATATCCCACTCCTCATTAGAGTCGATAATTACCCTTTCGCGTACTACTAAGTCTATCATATGTGATACTCGTTTAGAGGCTTGGATTTTTTCATCGGTTGCATAAATAAAAACCTCCAACTTTGCAATATACATCTATACTTCAGAAAAGTTATTTTCCATATTACAATCAGAAGGTGCCTTGATATCACCAAAATCTGGTATTCGAATGGCATACTGGAGGAAAGCCCATGTGTCCCAAAGATCAAAGGTTATACATTCCCAATGATGAATGGCTAAAGGTCACACATAATTCAATCTTGGTATAGTTGAATGTGGAAGGGAAGCTTCACATTCTGATTGGGAAATTTCTTCAGACCACCTTTCTTAAGAAAGTTCAACAGATGTATTAGGGATCATTGTTTGGGGATGGCGACTAGATAGCCTTGGCATTGGGTGTATTGTTGTCCTAGACTTGGTCTTCCTGGTGTACTTTCTAAGAAGACGTTTTGAGGGATCTGAAACCTCTAACACTTCTATATCATCTCTTTTCGGGGATTTCCTTCCATGATTTCCATGTGAAACAGTCGTTGTAGCTGGAACTCGATATATTCCTTGTGTTAGAGCCCCATGGGGATATGAAGAAACCCCAGCTTTGGGATACCTAGCTTCTAATTTGATCAATGAATTTGTTGGAGGTAATGTAATAGAAAATTTGGATAACTATATAGCTATTAGATTCCATAATTGTTGTGCTACCATTGGGTGCTTCTCATGTCTGACATGTGTTGGTGGAAAAGTGCTTGATTTTTGAAGACACCTGAACTGACGAGCAAACCTATATGGCACATAAGCCTCGCAGATAATTTCACCATCAATCATGTTTGATAATACGCCATCCTTGAATGACATCATACAAGATTTCAGCTCATAGTTCTTTTCATTACCATCATATATAAATTTTCCAGTTGGTGGGTCACCAAATTGAAAGAAGCTAAATTCTCTTGAGACATTCAATTGCTTCAGTACCACATTAGGTCTTAAGCCTAGGATATGAATACTAGAATACTGATGGGAAAATGAGATACGCAACAAGAGCTCTAAATTTTGGAAAAATCAAACGTGAAGAAAAAATCGCGAAAGGATGAAACATATTTATAGGAAATAGAAGACTTGTGTGAAATACCTGCACGAAGACCTGATCGAAATACCTACGTGAAATACATTCACGAAATACCTACACGAAATACCTACGTAAAGTACTTGAGGGAAAAAATTGTGCTATTCTGTAATCTATCCTTATCGTTTTCCTAGACATTCACCTCAGGAATTGATCCTCTTTTTATATTTCAGATCCAATCCTGAGGGGGGGTGGGATTTTTTTGACACTACATGAGAAAGAAACAAAAAAATAAAGACAACCATTAAATATTTCAAATCCCAATGCATGTTTCGAAAAGTACAAAAGGAACTGACATGCACAGTGGATCCATGTTGCGGATCTGCACGCCGGATCTTCGCAATGGAGTGGCATGACTGACCTACGTGCTTGACCTCCATAGACGACCTCTACACTGAACAATGCTAGGTGCCCCCAACAGAGATCCCCTACGCAGCCCAGCGATTGAAGTACCTGCGCGGGCGAACATCTCTTCGACCAGACCCATCCATGCCAATAAATAGAGCCCTTAGGCTCCATTTCAGGACTGGAAAAAACAAAAGACTCTATGAATCTCCCATTGCATAGCTCTTTTTCTTAGATCTCTCAAATTTTCTCAGGTAGTTCTATGAACTACAAAATAAGGTATAATTAAAGTGGATAGGCCTATTTTTATGTTCTTCACATTCTTCAGTCATCATCCATACCTACGCGGTATATCTGTGTACAACACCTATGCGGTACACATGTGCTTCGTACCTACATGATAAAGCAACATGGGGTACCGATGTGGAATACACGCATGAGGTACCTACGTGACTAGCTCAAGTACCCTTCTTTAAAACCATCCATGGTAGGGTATCTCCTTCCATGGTTCCCTTATCTGAAAGGGGATATGTTAAAGCCTCCACCAGAACTTCCTTACTTCTCAAACATTTGGGTAAGGCACATTAGCATGGCTCCAAATTGGGTTTATATTTCCACAGTCATAGGATTCCCACATTTGTTTCACAATGGGGTTAGGATTCGTGGGATGTTTGTGGGTCTGTATATCCACATTCACATGGACCTTTCTCCTAGAAATAGTTTTGGGAAGTTCCTTGTTTGGAGGATGGTTGGTTACCAGCCTCGCCCTTCTCAAACAGGCAACCCAGAACCCCAGGTGTCCAGTTGGGAAGGTACTCTTCACACTTGATATTCCGTTCATGTATAGAAGAAGTCTCCCTCCCATAACAGAACCAATTTCAGGGCAGCCATCCTGGTATAAGCCCTTCACTGTTACCCCTTATTCATTCCATTTAATCCCTTGCCCAATTTCAAGAGAACAGAGGGAGGGCTCATCGCCCCACCCTCGTCCACAGTCGCCACTCCCTCTTCCATGGTCGGCGCACCCTATTCCATCAACATGGAGGAAAATTTTGAAAGTGTGAAGTTTCATTGTTGAATCTTTAACATCCTCTTGTTTTTTTACACTGAGCATGACTCACGTGAGTTTATAGATATGTGATGGTTACAACTTGTGCACAAACACTCACCAAGGATGTAACACCCCAACCCCAGTTACCCAGAGTCGGTGCATTATTACATTACATTGGCATGATCACAAGAAAGATCAAATCTCGAAAGACCGATTGGTTTAGTAGCCTTGGAAACACAATATATATTCATAAAGTTTTACATTACATCATAAAGTGAAAAACTACAACAACAAAATAGTCTCCATATTCCACACTCATATCCCCACATACTATCCCTACAGGTCATTCATAACTTACTTCTTCACAGCCTTGGAAAAATAAAACATAGAAAAGGGGTGAGCTCAAACGCCCAGTAAGGATAACAATATAGCAGAAACTTTCAAAAATAAGCATAAAAATTTAATGCAATGTATAAATAAAACAAAATCCTTTTAAACTTGAACTTCAACATAGTATGGAAAAATTAAAATGAAATAATTCTATTTACTTATTCACATGGATATTCTAATAATCGAATAATCACATGCAATATCAATAACCACTTTCATAATGATGGAATGCATAATGCTGGACTATCATGACCACATAGCCAAGGCCTCGTGCCAAGACTACAAATAAGATTTTTCCAAGGCCATGTGCCAAGACACTAGTTTGTCTAATGAGACCTACCGATGCATCGAGGATCTATAGCGGGCTCCACCCATCACATATTAAGTCCAATGCATTCCCATATGAAAATGTTTAAACATAACATAAACATTCCTATTAAAACTAGCATACGAAATGTAAATAATTCATCCATAAACCATGAATGGTATAAAAATAACACATCCAAAGTCAGACGTATCACAAAACCTTCAACACAATATAAAAGTTTTGTATCATAATAAATAATCTTCAAATAAGCGTAAAATCCATCAAAGGATGTTGACATAGATGAAATCAAAACTCCTTTTAGAGAAATATCTATTTATATTTTGTAATCATTTAAGAGTTATATATTTATAAAATAACACATTTTCTTTGAAAAAATTCTTATAAGCTTGTAAGGGAAGATTCGACGATTTTATAATGGCGGAAAATAACTACACCCGCCGTATAAGTTAAAAAAACATTCTTACCTTAATTCTATCAAAAAGGTTAAAAAGCGCCTTTTTTGGAAAACATCGGAATGATTACTTTATAAAACTCTTATAAAAAGTCAAACAAGGGTATAAATGACTTTAACCCATATTGTTTTAAATAGTAGAAATGTTCTGAAATACATTTTTAAGAAACATAGAAGTAGATGATAAAGAGATCCCATTAGATTATTTCGTATAAACAACCTCGGATAATGAAGAGATTGTGAAATCACCCTTACCTTGTACTTTTCCTTGGTTGGGGTAGGTTCACCTCCTGTATAACGGTGAAATAATTGTTATTAGATTACAAAATAATCATATACATTAATATGATATCATATATGATCTTTTAACATTGATTTGTTAATAATATCTTAGTATTATTATTGTTTCGGGTGTTAACTTACTCACTTTTTTTATATGTTTTGTAAGTAAGCCATGTTTGTCATGGATAGGTTGTATCTTAATCATATTCAGAATGATATCATGTCCTTAGATACTATTATTAATCATCAAATGAGAATTATACTTGTATGGATATGATGGAGAATGAATCTCATCGCGTTCGTGGAGACGGTAGTCCGTACGTACGCACGAGCGACAATATCATTCTTTTGATATTAAAATAATATATAATTGGATGGTATATCATAAATACAGAATAATTATCAGGTTACATTTATTATTTACATGAATTACACATCATTATTATACCCATCCAAATAATAATTTATCGAATAACAATTACACCACGACGTGGAGACGGTAATCCGTACGTACACACGTATGGTGACATGTTATTCAAAGGATGGATAGAATACTGAATATGGTTGTACCGTTTTTATAATAACATCACAGTATATATATGATACTGGAGTTATTATTTTAGAATGGTAATAACAAAGGAAGAAGAAGTGGAAGAATAAAGGAACTTGGAAAAGGGTGGTGAAATCAATACCTCTTCTTCGGGTTCTTCCTTTTGATTTGATCAAAAGGGCACCTTAGGCTGGCTTTCTAATCAAACTAAGGCCTCTAGGTTTTAGTGAGGGATTTTGGGAGAGTTTTTTGGAAGAGTTTGGACGAACCAAACGACTTTGAAGGTGTAAAGTAATGAGAAGGGGGAGTGCCCTTTTATAAGAGGGGTGAGGGGCACCTTTGGAAAAGCTAGAAATATTAATTTATAATAAATTCATATTCGGATTATAATGGCTTCAAAGTTGATTCTTCAAATTTTAAGGTGGAGATAGGTCGAAAACCGTTCAACCAATAGAATTTAGACAGGTTTGGGTTACTATATTAACCTTATCTTTTAGTTTAAACTCTTAGTTAATTAGTTTGACATTTACCATGTCACTTTGTATTTTTATATTATATAGTTAATAAACATACTATATACATCCAGTCGACCCCCATGTAGTCCATTAATGATACAACTATCATGATATAAGTCTCTTGGACGAACCTTAGATTTTTAGGAATTTAATAGCAATTAATAATATAATATTTGTTTTAAAAACTCTTTTATGTCAATTTTGACACTATTCAATAGTTGATTATTGTGAAACTCATAACAGAATGATTACTTCCAAAACATTTAATTAAATCATTTCTAACATGTCATATTAACATAGAAAATTATTGTAATTCATAAAAAGTCTCATATTATATTTATTTGGGTATTTATAATATCAATTATTTTAATTTTTCACAATTATGGTAATTACTGCATCATCATTGTGTCATAAATTAATTAAATTATTAAAAGTCTAAAAATTATAAATAAAATATCATTTTGTAGGGAATCGTATTATATTTTGAATGAATATTTACAATCTAATTTATCTTATGTATAACCCTATATTAAAAATGTTTTAGTAAATAAACATTGATTTTAAATCTTTTAACTCTTCTTTGAATTAAATAATAATAAATGTCCTAATCTAATCCAAGTGGACCTAAATGATAATATATTATTCCTAAGGTTGTTTTTGGTCGAGATACACTTGTCTAATAAAATTAGGACATGTGTTAGGGTAATATTAATATCATTTTTACCCTTAATTACCCTATTTACGTTTAACCGTGGTAAATAAAAGTAAAAATTTACTATTCACCAAAAATTATTTTCATCTCATTAAACCACATTTTACTTCTTAATATTAACCATGTCTCTCGGGTTTTCGAAATTCCATTCACAGAAGCGGTCAAATTATGTTTTATGAAAAATTCAGTTTTTTTAACTACCACTTAGTAGTTTCACTATTCATCAAAATTGATGTTTTTCAGAACAATGCCAAAATTTCACCCTAAGCTATAACTGATATCCTGAATTCAAAAATGATGTCTATTTTCAAAAATTTCAAACATATAAGTTTCATTAATTAATTTTATAATTAATTCTCGTTGTCACAACAAATAGCGTGTTTTTAAGAAACAATATATACCAAAAGACTGACAATTGTTTAGGTCCAATTTCAAAGTGAAATTAATTCTAATGAACACCATTGGATAAAATGGTAAAAATATATTCTTATTATACTTAAAAACCACTCAATAATATAATTTATCACTATAAATTATTATGATTAAAAAAGTTGTTTTTAAGTATTTTTCACTATTCATAAAAATTGGAAGTACTCAGAAAAATACAAAAAATTCATCTTAAGACAATTTCGATATTATGAATCCAAAAATGAAGTCCATTTTGAAATATAAAATATATATAATTTCAAAAATTAGGTATTACTATTCATAATGGCTAGTTTTATCGGTATTGGAGTGTGTTAGAACTCGATGTTGCGTACAACACACGCTATCACATTATTCAAAGAGAACCGTACCGTAGAAGATTGGGGTGTTACATTCTCCCTTCCTTCAAATAATTTTGTCCTCGATATTTCTAGAATACTACTGTATGAAATGAATCGAGTGGTTCTTCATCATATGTTCCTCGGGTTCCCACGTTGCCTCTTCCATCTTATGGTTTCTCCACAAAACATTTACCAGACGCGTCGTCCGGTTTCTCAGTACTTGTTCTCTCATATCTAGAATCCTGAAGTGCTCTTCGCAATAAGACCGATTGGGTTCCAATTCCAATTCCTCATAGGTGAGTACATGCGTTGGCTCAGGCATGTATTTCCTCAACAGAGATTCGTGGAACACATCATGGACTTTGGAGAGACTTGGCTGCATTGCCAATCTGTAAGCTACAGCCCCAATTCGTTCTAGAATTTCGAAAGGTCCGATGTACCTGGGACTCAATTTACCTTTCTTACCAAAACGTATGACTCCCTCACATGGAGATACCTTCTGGAAAACATGTTTACCGACTTGAAATTCCAAATCCTTCTTTCGATTATCGGCATAGCTCTTCTACCTACTTTGAGCTACTCTAATGCGACTTTGGATTACCTTCACCTTTTCCATCGTTTCCTCCACCAGTTCTGGGCCTACAAGTTTTCTTTCACCAATTTCATCCCAACAGGTTGGTGTACGACATCTCTTTCCGTATAACTCTTCATATGGTGCCATATGAATACTCGAGTGGAAGCTATTGTTATAGGAAAATTCTACCAGAGGTAAATATTGATCCCACATACCCTGAAAGTCAAGTGAGCAAGATCGCAACATGTCTTCTAAGATTTGAATATCTCGTTCTAATTGTCCATCTGTTTGAGGGTGGTAAGCAGTGCTCAAATGAAGTTCAGTATCCAGGGATTTCTGAAGACTCTTCCAGAATCTTTAAGTAAAACGGGGATCAAGATTAGAAACAATCGATAGTGTACTCCATGAAGTCTCACAACTTCATTAATATATATTCTTTCTAGATGTTCTAGTGGTAGATCTTCTCTTATAGCAAGAAAATGTGCTGACTTGGTAAGACGATCAACAATAACCCATATTGCATCGTTCCTTCTAGGAGTTTTTGGTAGCCCCATGACAAAGTCCATTGTAATATTGTCCCATTTCCACTCCGGTATGGGAAGAGGTTGCATGACTCCTCCAGGCTGTTGCCTTCTAGCTTTCACTTGTTGACAAACCATACATCTTGACACAAAATCCGCAATCTCCCTCTTCATGTTGTCCCACCAAAAATTTTCCTTCAAATCTCTATACATTTTGGTGCTCCCAGGATGTATAGAGAAATTGGAACTATGAGAATCATCCAGCAATTCCCTTTTTAGTTCAGGTATATCGAGAACACAAAGTCTCTTCCCGAATTTCAAAATTCCATCTTCATACACAAAGTCTCTCAATCTCCCAACATTCATAGCTTTAATCTTATTTTGAAATTCTTCATCATCGGTCTGAGAACTCTTAATACTTTCTAGTAAATATGGTTTGGAATCCATTTGAAAAAGAATTGATGTTTTTCCTTCCCTGTTTATTCCCATGCCCATCTTCACTAGATCCATGAAAATTGGATCCCTTTTAATTCTCATATTGTTCAAAACCCCATGGTCTTTTCTGCTCAAAGCATCTGCCACCCTGTTTTCCTTCCCTGGGTGGTAGTGTATCGTTCAATCATAGTCCTTGAGTAATTAAAGCCATCTCCTTTGCTTCATGTTTAGTTCTTTTTGTCAGAAAATATACTTCAAACTCTTGTGATCATTATAAATCTCACATTTTTCTCCATAGAGGTAGTGCCTCCATATCTTCAAAGCAAAGATCACAGCTGCTAACTCGAGATCATGAGTAGGATAGTTTTGTTCATGAATTTTGAACTGTCGTGATGCATAGGCAATAATCCTATCATTCTGCATAAGTACACAACCAAGTCCTTTCTTCGATGCATCACTATAAATAATGAACCCACGATTCCCCGATGGTAGAGTCAATATAGGAGCATTGACTAATTTTCTCTTCAGTTCTTCAAAACATTATTCACACTCTTTTTTCCAGACAAATTTAACCCCTTTACGTGTGAGCTTCGTTAATGGGTTAGCCAATCGGTCAAAATTCTGGACGAAACGTCTATAATAACCTGCTAAACCAATAAAACTACATATCTAAGTTGTATTCATAGGTTCTAGACATTCATGGATTTCCTTGGTCTTAGAAGGATCAACAGAGATTCCATCATTAGAGACAATATGGCCAAGAAATGAAATCTTCGGAAGCCAGAATTCACACTTGCTAAACTTCCCATATAATTCATGTCTTCTCAGAGTCTTCAAGATAATGCGCAAGTGATTTTCATGATCTTCGTAGCTTTTTTAGTATACCAAGATATCATCAATAAATACCACCACAAATTCATCGAGATATTCCTTGAAAACTGTATTCATCAGATCCATGAATACAGAGGGTGCATTAGTTAATCCAAAAGGCATTACTGTAAACACATAATCCCCGTACCTGGTTCGAAATGCTGTCTTCGGAATGTCTTCCTTCTTCACACACAACAGATGGTATCCAGATCGATGGTCAATCATTTAAAAGTATTGAGCTCCATGCAATTGGTCAAATAAATCATCAATGCGAGGTAGGGGATACTTGTTCTTTATTGTTATGGCATTAATCTCCCTACAGTCGATACATAACCTCATATATCCATCATTCTTTTTAACAAAAAGAACAGGGGCTCCTTATGGAGAAACAATAGGGTGAATAAATCCCTTATTACTTAATTCCTCTAGTTGTTTTTTTAGTTCAACTAATTATACAGTGGCCATTCTATAAGGGGTATTCGATATGGGCCTTGATCCAGGAATTAAATAAATGGAAAACTCAACTTCTCGTTCTGGAGGATGTCCAGGTAAATCTTCCGGAAACACATCTACATATTATTTCACAATAGGTACATCCTCTATTTGAACATTCCTTTCCTCACCCACAGTCATTTCATTATCTTCCTCCCCAATAATTGAATTTAGTAGAGCTACTGGGGGTGGATCTAGATAAGAATTAGGTGGTGATGATTCTGCTCTAAAGATAAGGTGTTCCTTATCATCATCATCAATAATCGTAACCTCTTTCTACTTACAATAAATCTTCGCATCATACTCCGAAATCCAGTTTATACCGTGGATTATATCAAACTCAATCATAGGTATGACGATGAGATCAGCGGATAAAGAACATTTATGTCCTCTAATGGGGACTGATTCACAAAACTTTGTTGCAATGATACTCCCCTTAGCAGTTTTAACTGACAACTCCATTGTTAAATCAAATTGGAAATATCTAATTTTCTTAGAAAACTGGGAAGATATGAAACAATGCAATTATCCATAATCAAATAATACATTTTCTAAACTTGAGGAAACCATTAAATTACATGCCACCGCATCTTTTAGAGCTTCTACCTCAGCAGTAGTGATAGCATAATCTTGGCCTTGATCCCTTGGAATTTTCTGAGATACGTTCTCCTGATGCTTAGGACATTCATTTGAATAATGTCCCATCTCTCTGCAATTGTAGCACTAATCATTGGAAGCTTACTTCTTCCCTTTGCAATCATGAGCTTGGTGGCCTTTTTCACCACATTTTTAACAGACGCCCATTCCCTTCAAGCATGTACCGTGGTGTTTCATCCAACATTTACCATAGGATGGATATTCAACCTTTCCCTTCTTCCCCTTATTTCCATTCCCAGATTGATCAGCAGATTTATTCTTCTCTTGCTTTTCTTTAAAGTCATAAGACTTTGAGAATTCTTTCTCTGTCTTGATAGCACATGAGACAATGTCCTCATATGACGAGAAGGATTGTGAGACTAATGCTCGATGGAGAAATGGTTTTAACCCATCAAAGAAATGATCAATATTACTTCTTGGGTTACGTATATAATCTCCAGCATACCTTTCTATCCTCGTAAAGTTAGCCTCATACTTTGCGACATTCTCATCCTCCTTTTGTCTCAGACTCAGAAATTGCCTTTCCATATCTGCTCGATGGTCACGAGGAATGTATTTTTCTAAAAACAGATCTTTGACCTCCCTCCATTCCATATTTGATACTTCATCATCTTCCTTAGTATTTTGAATCAATGACCACCTTTGATCAGCATCTCTAGTGAGGCGGTAAAATGCCATGATTACTTTTTCCCTTTCACTACTCCCCAAAGCCTGGAATGTTTTCTCTAGGGAAAATATCCATTGCTCTGCTACTAATGGATTTTTACTCCCATTGAACGTTGGTGGTTGTTGCCTCATGAAGTGATCTAACATTGATCCTCCACACTGTGGATCAGGGTGCTCCATATGGGTAAGGTTATTATTCATAACCTTAGTAAGTTGTCCCAGTATGGTGATTAGCTGATCGACACCAGTTACATCACCAGCTCCACTATAATTATCTTGAGCAGGAGGGAAATCCCTACATGGAGTGCGTGCATTGATACGGTTTCCATTTCTTCCACTAGGCGCCATTTCTAAACAATGGTATAAATTATATCATTTTATGAATCAAAATACATAATCCCATACTTATAAAAGACTTAAAAAAATTAAACTATTTATCGACATAATCCATAATCATAAAAATGTTTTCTTTGAGGAAATATATACTCATAAACCCTTCATAATGATTTATAAAGAAGATGAGAGTTATCCTAAGAATATCCCCTGGGAGTGTCATAACCAAGAGTGCAACAGGGCCCGTTGTTGTGCACTAGTTCCCGTTCGAATCTAGCTCAAAGCGGTGTTTTCATGTTTTACCCCTAGGTACAACTGTGCCAGAGCCGCCTCTACCTTCTTGTATCCAGACAGGGATGTATTGCTCGGAAAACTCACAAAATTTCTTCAATACCAAAATTCTAGGAAGTTCTTCTATAATAATCCTCAAAGTCCATATTAAATCTATGTGCTCTAATCATAGTTTATCTAAATCTAGCTTCCAATGTTTGTACTAAACTTCCTATGATACCAACTGTAACGCCCCAACCCCAGTTACCCAGAGTCGGTGCATTATTACATTACATTGACATGATCACAAGAAATATCAAATCTCGAAAGACCGATTGGTTTAGTAGCCTTAGAAACACTATATATATTCATAAAGTTTTACATTACATCATAAATTGAAAAACTACTACAACAACATAGTCTCCATATTCCACACTCATATCCCCATATACTATCCCTGCAGGTCATTCATAACATACTTCTTCACATCCTGGGAAAAATAAAACATAGAAAATGGGTGAGCTCAAATGCCCAGTAAGGAAAACAATATAGCGGAAACATTCAAAAATAAGTATAAACATTTAAGGCAATGTATAACTAAAACAAAAGACTTTTAAACTTTAACTTCATCATAGTATGGAAAAAGTAAACTGAAATAATGCCATTTACTTATTCACATGGATATTCTACTAATCAAATAATCACATGCAATATTAATAACCACATTCATAATGATGTAATGCATAATGCCAGACTATCATAACCTAATAGCCAAGGCCTCGTGCCAAGAGTACACATAAGATTTTGCCAAGGCCTTGTGCCAAGACACTAGTTTGTCTCATTAGACCTATCGATGCATCGAGGAGCTATAGCGGGCTCCACCCATCACATATTAAGTCCAATGCATTCCCATATGAAAAGGTTTAAACATAACATAAACATTCGTATTAAAACTAGCATACGAAATGTAAATACTTCATCCATAAACCATGAATGGTATAAAAATAACACTTCCACTGTCAAAAATATCACAGAACCATCAATACAATATATAAGTTTTGTATCATAATAAATCAACTTCAAATAAGCGTAAAATCAATCAAAGGATGTTGACATAGATGAAATCAAAACACTTTTTAGAGAAATATCTCTTTCTATTTTGAAATCCTTTTAGAGTCATATATTTATAAAATTAAACATTTTCTTTGAAAATATTCTTATACGCTTGTAAGGGAAGCTTTGATGATTTTATAATGGTGGAAAATAACCGCACCCACCGTATAAGTTAATAAAACATTCTTACCTTAATTCTGTCGAAAAGGTTAAAAAGCACCTTGTTTGGAAAACGACAGAAAGATTCCTTTATAAAAATCTTATAAAAATTCAAACAAGGGTAAAAATGAATTTAACCCATATTATTTTAAATAGTAAAACTGTTCTGAAATACATTTTTAAGAAACATGGATTTGGATGATAAAGAGATCCCATTAGATTAGTTCGTATAATCAACCTCAGATAATGAAGAGACTGTGAAATAACCCTTACCCTGTACTTTTCCTTGGTTGGGGTAGGTTAAGCTCCGGTATAATGGTGAAATAATTGTTATTAGATTATACAATAATAATATACATTAATATGATATCATATATGATCTTTTAACATTGATTTGCTAATAATATCTTAGTATTATTATTGTTTCGGGTGTTAACTTACTCATTTTCTTTTATATGTTTTGTTACGTAAGCCATGTTTGTAATGGATAGGTGGTATCTTAATCATATCCAGAATGATATGAAGTCATTAGATACTATTATTAATCATCAAATGAGAATTATACTTGAATGGATATGATGGATAATGAATCTCATCGCGTTCGTGGAGACGGTAGTCTATACGTACGCACGAGAGACAATATCATTATTTTGATATTACAATAATTTATAATTGGATGATATATCATATATAAAGAATCATTATCATGATACATTTATTATTTACATGAATTACACATCATTATTATATCCATCCAAATAATAATTTATTGAATAACAATTACACCACGACGTGGAGACGGTAAGCCGTACGTACGCACGTATGGTGACATGTTATTCAAAGGATGGATAGAATACTGAATATGGTTGTACCATTTTTTTAATAACATCACAGTATATATATGATACAGGAGTTATTATTTTATAATGGTAATAACAAAGGAAGAAGAAGTGGAAGAAGAAAGGAACTTGGAAAATGGTGGTGAAATCATTGCCTCTTCTTCGGGTTCTTCCTTTTGATTTGATCAAAAGGGCACCATAGGTTGGCTTTCTGATCACACTAAGGCCTCTAGGTTTTAGTGAGGTATGTTGGGAGAGTTTTTGGGCAGAGTTTGGCCGAACCAAAAGGCTTTGAATGTGTGAAGTAATGAGAAGGGGGAGTTCCCTTTTATAAGATGGGTGAGGGGAACCTTTGGAAAAGCTATAAATATTAATTTATAATAAATTCATATTCTGTTTCTAATGGCTCCAAAGTTGATTATTCAAAGATTAAGGTGGGGATAGTTCGAAAACCATTCAACCAATAGAATTTATACAGGTTTTGGTTATTATATTAACCTTATCTTTTAGTTTTAACTCTTAGTTAATTAGTTTGACATTTACCATGTCACTTTGTATTTTTATATTATATAGTTAATAAACATACTATATACATTCAACCTACCCCCAAGTGGTCCATTAATGATACTCCTATCATAATATAAGTGTCTTGTCCGAACCTTAGATTTTTAATAATTTAATATCAATTAATAATATAATATTTGTTTTAAAAACTCTTTTATGTCCATTTTGACACTATTCAATAGTTGATTTTTGTGAAACTCATAATAGAATTATTACTTCGAAAAAATTTAATTAAATCATTCCGAACATGTCCTATTAACATAGAAAATTATTGTCATTCATAAAAAGTCTCAACTTTTATTTATTTGGGTATTTATAATATCAATTATTTTAATTTGTCAATATTATTGTAATTATTTCATCATCATTGTGTCATAAGTAAATTAAATTATTTAAAGTCTAAAAATTATAAATAAAATATAATTATGTAGGGGATATTATTATATTTCTAATGAATATTTACAATCGAATTTATCTTATGTATATCCCTATATTAATAATGTTTTAGTAAATAAACTTTGATTTTAACTCTTTTAACTCTTCTTTGAATTAATTAATAATAAATGGCCTAATCAAATCCAAGTGGACCTAAATGATAATATTTTATTCCTAAGGTTGTTTTTGGTCGAGATACACATGTCCAATAGAATTAGTACATGTGTTAGGGTAATATTAATATCATTTTTACCCTTAATTACCCTATTTACTTTTAACCGTTGTAAATAAAAGTAAAAAGTTACTATTCACCAAAAATTATTTTAATCTCATTGAACCACATTTTACTTTTTGATAGTAACAGTGTCTCTCGGATTTTCGAAATTCCATTCACAGAAGCGGTAAAATAATGTTTTATGAAAAATTCAGTTTTTTTAACTACCACTTAGTAGTTTCACTATTCATCAAAAATTATAGTTTTTCAGAACAATGCCAAAATTTCACCCTAAGCTATAATTGATATCCCGAATTCAAAAATGATGCCTATTTTAAAAAATTTCAAACATATAAGTTGCATTAATTAATTTTATAATTAATTACCGTTGTCACAACAAATAGCGTGTTTTTAAGAAACAATATATACCAAAAGATTGACAATTTTTTAGGTCCAATTTCAAAGTGAAATTAATTATAATGAACACCATTGGATAAAATGGTAAAAATATATTCTAATTATACTTAAAAACCACTCAATAATATAATTTATCACTATAAATTATTTTTATTAAAAAAGATGTTTTTAAGTATTTTTCACTATTCATAAAAATTGGAAGTTCTCAGAAAAATACCAAAAATTTATCTTAGGAAAATTTCGATATTCCAAATCCAAAAATGAAGTCCATTTTGAAATATAAAATATATATAATTTCGAAAAGTAGGTATTACTATTCATAATGGCTAGTTTGATCGGTTGTGGTGTGTGTTAGAACTCGATGTTGCGTACAACACACGCTGTCACATTATTCAAAGAGAAGCGTACCGTAGAAGCTTGGGGTGTTAGAAAGGAACTACGAGAACTCTAATTCCTATTAAAATCAATACATATAGGAAGCTACTTCGGAGCCTGAGCTCAATCCTTTGGAATCCAACCCTAATTCCCCCAAATTGGGAACCCTCTTTAGAAAATAAGCCCTAAGTTCAATCCTCAAATCATCAAGGCATCCTTTTTCAAGATGTAAGACTTGACTCATATCTATCAGAGGACTATACTCTTCTATGTGATTTATCATACTACATAGGCTTTGATTCCCATTAATATGGGATACGTAGGAAGACTCCATGAGGTTCAGACCCAACATTTCAAATAAACCATGTTATCCTTGGGCCATATTCTCAATAGGGTCTGATTATACCTGGAAATCAATATCCTTTCCATCTTCTTTGGGTTGTTTTAGCATAAGTCCCACACTAAGTTTAAACTAAGAACCTTCCTCTTAGAGGTCCTTCTCACATGACTTTAAAAGTTATGATGTGTCCTATTAATCATCACTGAACTATGTGGGTTCTGATTCCTTTCACAAGGATACGTAGGTAGTGCATTTTATGAGCATGATCACTAGATAAAAAAAACATAGTCTCCCAAGACGATAAAATTTCTAGAGTGCCCCACTGAGTGGCTTAAAAACAAGTATCTTCGTAACGATGATTAAAAGAATCTCTACATAGTGTATTAGAGGATACGATTAATGGAAAACCTCGAATACATATAGATGTTTCCATAGATGAAGAACCTTGAATGTGTACTGATGATTCTAAATTTTATACATATTAATAAGTGATTGAAAATTCCAAGGTATACTTATAATATACTTGGTGAATTAATAAGGATTAATGAAAATATTTTAATTTTACAAAGAGAGTCCTATAGTAGAAATTAATTCCCCCAAAATGGGTGTGATGAGTCTGACCCCCCATCTTCTTCACCAATTCATGTTCTTAAGTATCATAATGTTCAAAAAATAATGAACACATGACGTTGGAAACGAGGACTTATTTGGATAAAGAACTATTGGATGTCTCCAGTTCCATGAATAAATCAAATGGAATCTACCTAGAAATAGTGATTCTTAAATCTGGAACACATGTTTTAAGGAACTACGAAACAATAGGCATGTCTTCATGGATGGTTTTTTCCATAGGCTTAATAATTTGAGAAACATATCATTTCTCAGAGGGAAATAATAACCATGATTGATATTTTGGTGATAAATATCATTAACCCCCCTCCTTTCACTTGTACAGAATGGGGGGTCGGTATGGAATACATAGAGTGAATTTCATTCTCATATAAATTTATGTCGGCTCTATATAGGGAAATCTAAAAAATAGATAGTTCTATATAATATTCCAAAAATGTAGTATTAAAAGTTTATTTAGGATGTTCCACCCATATAGTTTCATAAAGAATGACTTATATACTTAGGATGTAATAATAGCCCCATTTTCTGTGGTAACAGCCTGAAAATTTAATGTAGGAACATTGTTTTCAAAAGCGTGTCTAACACGGAACATGAAGCCTGCAAGGGAATATAATATATCAATTATTTATAGTATATTTAGTATTTTAAATAAATTCATTATATTTTATAACTTACGATGAACATTTAACAAAGTTAGTGTGTGACATACACAACAACGAGTTTCATCAATGGCTTGCGTTACATGCCAGAGCGATTTTTACTAAACAAAAATATATTATTAAAATATTATTATTTAATATAATAATACATAAAATATCAATTATGAATAGTATTAAATAAATTATGAATGTATATGTCTTATAAAAATATAAGATGAAATTAGTAGTTAAAATTAATTAGAAATAAATATTATAGCCAATTGAAAAGAAAAGGAATATTTTATAGAAAACTATTTATATGCTCAGAAAGTAATTTTATCCTAATAAATTAAATTAGTTACAATTAGTGAGTTATATTATTTAAATAAATAAATAAATAAATATATATTATATTCAATAAATAATATTTATATTCATCCAATATATTGGATAACCATAAGATAAAAACAAATACAATTTTACACATAAAAACATATATTTTTATCAAGGCATTTTTACAACCTTTTAATAGATAACCTATTTTAAATTAAATTTTTGGAAATTTTATAGATTATATATTCCACAATAAATTTCTCCTTTTATAGTGAATGAAAAAAATATTTTATGGTTAATTTGGGTTATTTTTCAATGAAGTTTCATTTTTTGAATGAAGAGTGAAAATACTAAATTTTAGTTTAAAACTGCTTTTTTCATCTTATTAATCTATAAGGATAAATGATATTTTAAATTGGTTTTAAATTTTAATAATATCATATTTTTATCAATTAATTAAAAATTAGGTCATTAAAATGAATTTAACATTGAAATTGACTAAAAAACACACCAAAAATTTGATCATCTTCACTTTAAAAACCCGCATTATCATCCCATCTACGGGATTAAATTTAAATTAATTTCATCCACTTCTGTGATTTCAAACTTACCTAATGAATTCATTATTTTAAAAAATCATAAATTATAATGTAAATATTATCAAATATGTTTTTACCAAATAAATTTGTGAATTTAATTAAAATTCCTTATAATGTTTAATGAAAAATCACGCTTAATAAGGGACTAAACCTTAATCTTAAGGGACCAAATCATCGAGACACTTGTCAAAGAAACATTGAATGGAAATATTTCGACCCTATACCCACATGGATTAAAATTATACCAATATGGTAGCCACTTTAAATTTGAAAATTGGGTATGGAGTTCCTTTGTCAAAATATTACAAGAGTGCCACTCCTCCTCCACTATAAAAGGGCCTCTTCACCTCCCACTACATAACACTTCTCAATAAATTTTGGATCTACCAATATATAAAAAAATAGATCCTAAAAATTCCTCCCCAAACCCAAGAATAATTTCATTAGGTACAATCAAATACAAGGAATCCCTTTGGGTAATATGAAAACTATTTACTGGAATAAGAGGTAACAATCTCCCTCAAGCATTTTTGTCTTATTTCCATTATCCACCCATACAGTCATCTTATTACATTATTATATAATATAACTAGAATCATAAATATACTAATTTTTTTTTCTGATATGTTTTGTACTTGAACTTACACACACTACCATATAATGGGTAAAAAACATACTATTTATGTGAACAGTGAATATGATAACATTGTTTGTGGAAGTGTGGACTACAACCTCTTAAAAAAGATATAATTCGTTCACATGATATTTGAAATGTATAAAAAATGACATTAATTAATGATATATAAAATAGAATCCATATATATTATATTAATTAAATAATTAATATTCGAGAACCATTATATATATATATATATATAATTTTCTTTATTACCCTTTCCAACACCTAAAAGGTGAACACATTGTTCATCTACGTGTGGGATACAGATGCCTCAACATGATGTGATTACTTTTAAACCACTAGATTTATATATATATGTATGTACAGAAAAATAATATAGTATTTATGATATAATGATCATTTAGAATAGATATAATTCTACTTACCTACTTTCCATAATTTTTGTTGAAAAACAATAACATTACTCACACGTACACACAACATATCGTCTCCATGATTGAAACATTGTTTAATTTTTCATAACCATATTCAATGATTGGTTTTAAAATTATAATTTATTTATAAATATGATAAATATGTAATTATTATTATTATTTTGATGTTATATAAATACCCCTTTTACAATAGTTGACTTTCCAATGTAGTTATTGACACGCAAACCAATTTTTTTCAACAACACCAGATGTAAACATAATTGTTTTAGTATTTTTATGAAACAAAGTAATAAGTGAAAAAATACATGATAAACAGGAAATATTTTCCCATGTAGTTTAATAATTAACATAATATTTTTATTCTCAAATATAAAAACACACGAGAAAAATCGAACGAATGTTAAGGGATTTCATCTCAATTTACATTACATTGTGACTTATTTGTTTTTATGCAACTAGATTATTTTATATGGTGTATATACTTACATTTGAAGTGTCATATCATGAAAATATTTATTAAATTAATATTATAAGTTTCATTTAATGGTATTATATCATGGAGACTATGATTTTCATGTTTCAAAGTGGTATGTGACGCATTGGAATACTTAATGATTATTCTCTTGAAGAACATTTTTCATGATTATATTTTCAATCTATCATTATTTTGTTATTGTTAAATTCATTTTAAAACAATAACTTTATTTTTTCACATAATTTATTATAAGTGGTGCACATAATACGACTTTTTCATATAATATCATGATTAAATCATTCTTTATGATGATTTTATTTTCAATTGTAATTATTTAATATAATTATATATTAATTTAAAGTTACCAAGTGAAAAAGAATTTCATAAACCAATTTATTTTCATTGTTTAATATTACTTCCTCATATGATTTAATATTCTATGATCATGTGTATAATTATTTTTTCTTTCCTATTAATGTATTTACATTTCTATAATTGGATTTACATTTGATACACATAATATACTCATTGATTGATTCTTCCTTCAAATTATATTTTTTTTCAAGGGATTACTTTAAAAATAATTTGTTTAGGATTGTTTACATGTAAATTTACATTAAAGGAAATTATTTGATAATTATCTATTAAACCCTATAATTTTCTTCTCATTTGGTTATTAATGACCTTTATTAAGTAAAAGTAACATTTTATCACTCTTTATTACTCAAAATGATTTCAAAAAGGTTTTTTAGAAAACCTGACATTATTTGTCCCTCTAGTTGGAGAACCAATTTTCTTCTAAAAACCTAGTTTTCTAAAGACAAATGAAAAATGTTTTTAACATGATTTAGTGAAATAATTTTTACACTTTTTTCATTGAATTTTTTTCAATGGAATCTTCTTATTTCTTTATAAACAATACATTTTACTATCTCAATTAATGGGAAAAGAAATATTCTTTTGAAATAATATGATAAGTATTTATTTACATTCCATAATTTCATTGATATTTCATTTTCATGTATGAAATATTACCTTTTAAAAAAAATTATCAAAAGTTATTTTAAAAGATAATATTTTAAAAATATATATATTTTCTTCAAGAATGTTTTGAAATTAAATTTTTATTTATATTAATGAATGAAAAAAACCCTTTATTTTTCACTACATGAGATATATTTTAGTAACAGCATCCTTATTCATCCTCTAGATGATTGATGGTTGATTTTTTGAATGATAATATTCACATTCGTTTTCCTGATTTATTTCTTTTTATCCTTGAATTATTATATCTCCTATGATCATTGAACATTGAATTTCTTATAAATTTTCCATTTCATTTATCATAGATATTTTTATTTCATAAACCCTATACCATTTTACATATGGTGTCTACATTGATAGTTATTTCATTATTTGGGTAAATATTGATATTTCTGTATTCATTATTCGATAATGATATGTGATAAGGAATATTATTAATTTTTTTATTTGATATGATAAATTATTCATATTGGTAATGATGGGAGGGGAACATACTATATATAGCTCCTCGATGCATTGATAGGTTCTCGTGAGACAAATTATTTGCAAAAATTAAACAATTTTTTTATTCATAGTTATAACTATCTTGTGAATGGTCGAAACGCTATTGGTTTTCATGTTCCTTAGGCATGACATAACATTAATTAAGAATTTTACCCATTTCAATTAATTTATTATTTATCCATGATCTTTTTCGTCGACATAACTAAGGATGCATTAAATTTTAAATTCATTGATTAAAGGGAATGTGTTTCATATCTTTAAAATTGTATATTTATTATGAAATATATAGTTATTTGAATATAATGTGGTTTAATTTACATTTTCTTATAGTTTATTCACTTCCTTTTCTGCCTATTGATTACTTGGAATGTGTGTTCAGTTATTTATCATGCCATAATTGTTTTCCTTATTTATTCATTATTACCTCTTCTATATTTTTCCCTAAATGATCATTTTATCTCACCCTAAATATGTTTCCATTCCATGGGAATACAAGAATAGTAATTTGACATATATGTAAGGATATACTAGATGGAATAAAGTTATCATGTGATTTATTTAAAAAACATTATGATGTAATTATTGTATAAATTTGTAATGAAAGGATCATGTATATATCTAGTTTACCAAGACTACTAAACTAATTGATCTTTGAGGATTTGATTCCTTACAATGATGCCAATATAATTGATAGAAGACATTGGCTCTGAAACTTTTGGGGTCGGGTCACTATAGTTGGTATCAATTTATGTTTAGTAACAACCTTCGGAACTACATTTAGGAAAACATTGATTTGGGAATGTGACGCTATGGTATATTTTGAGGATAAGTTTAGAATAACACCCAAAAATTTTGGTAATCTTGAGAATATGTGGGTATTTCTAGAAATATATTTATATATATATATACTACAAGTGGACGTGGTTCTTGCAAAAATATTCCTCTGAGTAACAACTCTTACAATGCGTGTCAGGATAGACTCAGCTTTATGTGGTACATAACAACGGGCCTTACTTCACACCTAGTTTTATAGTACTGAGGGATATGATTAGAAAAATTCACATTTCCTTAAAAACACTCTATATGATTTTTACAAGGAATAGCCTAGTTTAAAACTAAGGTGTTATAAATTGACGATAAGGTTTCATTATTTAAAATCATATGAAATATATTATGCACAAAACCAAGACCATGGAAGGGCCTATGTAGAAATAAATTGATGATGTATTTATGTATTGGGGTTGTATTGAAAACCTTAAATAAAGAAGATATTTACCAATTAACATTATTTCAATGGTGTATATCATATTTATTCTTGAAATTATATTAATATGGTTTTGTAAAAGGAAAAAATGTATGTCGGGTAATGACCAATCATGTCCGTCGAGTCTACGGGACATGCACCCATGACTAAAGGACTGCACATGTTTCCTTTAACCACCGACCAATTTAATGTCCAGGTTAATATTTTATTATTTTTAGTTAGACAATTTTATTAATAAATGTTAATGATGAACCAATAATGTACCTTTTTGGATTAGAGATTAATGTATTAATCATATCATCTTTGGAAAATATTTATAGACAAATAGTTATAATTTTCAAACGTTTATGGGCCTTGCAATCTGTTAAATGGTTATTTTAGAGATTCCAGAATCAATTTTAATTTTTTGATATCCATTTCATGATGTAACATATGGATTTTAATTTTATTGAAGCAAAACTAAAAGATTGAATTTTTAAAAATAAATTAATACATTTCATGTATGTAATTTTACATATATTCATATTTAGTAAAAGAATTTCCCAACATTATGAAAACGATTTAGAAATAAAATATATTCCTAATACCATAATTTCTTTTCAGATGATATTCTTTTAAATCATCATATATTTATCGATATGAGGCCTTAAACATTCTATTGATAATTCAATTATTTGTGATTTCTGATCCCAATAACATCAAATAAATATTTACTCTTTTCCTCCAAGTACCTATCTCTTCATGGCACTAATGTTCTGCAACTTAGATACCTAGATAAGTTAGTCCATGTGACCTTTGTACTTCCAATTCATTCTTTTCTAAACTATTTTTTACAAACCTTCTAATGTTGTGGGATTTCAAAAATAAAAAATATGAAAAAATATATTACTAAGATCAATTTTAAATTTTGAGTATGTAATTTAATTATGGAGGTGAGAATGTAACACCCTAAAAATATAAATTACGAACATTGTATTCAATAACGCTATGAATCAAAAAACCAAGTATGTAACAGAATATAATATCCCATGTATTTATAATATATTTACTATTTTAAATAAATTCAATTTATTTTATATCTTTTAACAAATGTGATACAAAGTTAGCGTGTTACACACGCAACAACGAGTTTCTTCAATGGGTAGCATTACATGAAAGATCGAGTTTTACCGAACAATAATAAATTATTAAAATATTATTATATAATATAATAATACATAAAATTTACATTATAAAAATTATTAAGAATATTATGAAAATATTTGGATTACAAAAATATAATATGAATTAATTAGTATCAAATGAATTATAAATGAATAAAAGATCTAATTGAAAATAAAGGGAATATTTTATAGAAAACATTTTTATGCTAAAAAATATATTTTATGATAATAAATTAAATTAATTAAAATTAGATACTCGTATTAATGTATTATATATATTATATATTTAAAAAACTTTTTTTGATATTCATCTAATTGATTTGATAATCATAAGATAAGAAAAAACCAAATTTTATACATAAAAAGATATATTTCTATCATGTCATTTTTACCACCTTTTAATGATGATCTTATATGAATTTAATTTTTTTTTTGAATTTTATAGATTCTATAGAAAAACTTCAGATTCTGAAGAGAAACAAAAAATTTAGTATAAGGTTATTGTTTTATATTTTTCCTTGATGTTTTTTATTGAATTTTGAATAATACTGAATTCTATTTCAAAAATAAATATTCATTTAATTTATTTATAAGGATAAATTTTGTTTTAAATTGGTTTTAATGTTTAATTAAATCATATTTTTATCAATTTATACGATTTTACTCATTGGAATCAATTTCACATATAAATTTACCATAAAAATAAACTATAATTTTGGTCATTTATACTTTTAAACCCCATATTTTCATCCTTTCCAAGAGATTGAATTAAGGTAATTTCTTCCATTTATGTGATTGGAACGTGGAAAATGGATTACAAATTTTGAATTTGAATGATTTATAATCTCTAATATGGAAGAGTTCTTTTTTGACAAAAAATATTAATGATGTTAAATAAAATTAATTACAATGATTAAGGAAAAATTAAGCTTAATAAGGGACTAAACATTAATATTAAAGGTCCAATTGACCTAAAAACATTTCCTAGAGACATTGGATGGACATATAATGACCCTATACGAACATGTATCCAAATATTTCCATTATGGGAGACACAATAAGTGTAGAAAAACATATTTTGATTTTTTTTGAAAAATTATAAGAGTGTCGCTCCTCCTCCACTATAAAAAGTCATCCTCAACTCCCACTTCCTCACACCTCCCAAGCCACATTATCTCAAACAAGATCTTAGAAAATAGATCTTAAAAATTAATCCCCTATCT
Organism: Viscum album; assembly: GCA_963277665.1. Classification (NCBI taxonomy): domain Eukaryota; kingdom Viridiplantae; phylum Streptophyta; class Magnoliopsida; order Santalales; family Viscaceae; genus Viscum; species Viscum album. The sequence continues at coordinate 1,586,907,478 of OY728129.1, forward strand.
ATATCATCATCAATTTGGGATGCAATAAATCCAAGGAATCCATTTAGGTAAAACAAAACAGAGTTACCCAAATAATTGTTAACAAACTTCCTCAAGTATTTTAGATTTATCTATATTATCTACCCCTAATATTTTTGTATTAAATACATATATAAAAAAAGTATCTTAAATATACTATTATGATTTTATGATATATTTTATACCTAAAAAAGAACACAATAAAATCTAATTGGTAATGAAAATACTGATTATGTGAACGGCGAACTACCCCCTTACAAAACAATGATTATTCATTATCCCTTTACCACCTCTCATGGTGGTAATTATGATGGAATCTATGTTTATATATTTTAAAGATGATATATATAATTCCTTTATACTTGATAATTTATTTTATAACACATCTATTTAAGAACTCTATTTTGTGGGAAAATGATTACATCTTTTGTGGAAGTGTGGACTAGAGTCTCCTAAAATTGATGTGATTCATTCACACGATACATGGAATTTATAATGGTTGATTTTAATTATAAATATGTGACATAAAAACATATATGTTATATTAATTAAATATTTACCATTATGTAAATATACTATATATATATATATATAATTATCTTGAATACCCTTTCACACACATAAACAGTGATACCATCATTTGTGGACATGTGAGCTACCACCTCCACGACATGATGTGAATAATTTGAAATGAAAAGAATTATATATATAAGTATATATGATTAAATTAAAAGGAAGTTATTATAGAATGATCACTCCCATAAAGGTATAATTTTACTTACCTTATTTCTATAATAATCATTAAAAAATGAGAACCTTACTCATGTGTACATATATCCTACCGAATCCACGGTTGTAACATTGATTCATTTTTCATTAAAATATTCAATTATTGCTTTTTAAAATAATAATTGATTTATAAATATGATATTTATGTCATTATTATTATTTTAGTGATGTTATTTATTTACCCTTTTGAATATAGTTGACCTACCAATGTGTTTTATGACACATAAACTGAATTTGGTCAAGAACACCCTATGTAAACATAATTGTTTACGTAGTTGTATAAAAAAATGTAAAAACTGAAATATCAATTATCATTAACTTGAAAAGGGTTCGAATGTAATAAAATAATTACTTAATGTTTTTTATTATATAATATAAATAAACAAGATATAAATCATAGGAAAGGTATGGGATTTTGTCTCAATTTACATTCCATTGAGGTTTATTTGTTGTTATGCACCTATGTTCTATTACATTGTGTTTATACATACATTTGAAATGTTATATCATGAATATCTTTATTCTAATGATATTTTATATTTCAATCAATTTTATTCCTACTTGGAGATTATGAATGATATTTTTTAATGTGGTGTGGAAAACTTTGGAATCTTTAATGATTATTCTTGTCAAGAATGTGTTTAATCACTGAATTTTCAATATCAATTACTTTTTTGATTTTTAACATTCTATTGAAACAATTAATTTATTATTTTCACCTAATATCATAAATATGGTGCACATACTACAACTTATTCATATAATTTCATGATTAAATCATTCTCCATGATATTTTTAAATTTAATTTGAATTATTTCGTCTATGTGGATTTGATTTAAAAGTTACCAAGTGGATGAGAATTTCATAACCCAATTTATTTTCCTCGGGTTATATTAGTTTTATTTGTTGTTGATATTATAAGATCCTATTTATAATAAAGTTGAATATATTTATTTATTTACTCTTATATATGTTTATTTATAGTTAATATACACAATATATTAATTAATTGATATTCACTCCAACAGTATAATATTTTTAATGGTTTACTTTACAATCTCATTTATTTGGGATTATTTACACATTACATTCTATCAAATGAAATTATTTGATTTATATATAATAAAACCATTACTTTTCTTCTCCAATTTTTATTCATGACCATTATTATGTAATAATACCATTTTCCTACTCTTTTGTACTCGGAATATTTTAGAAAATATTTTTATGAAAACATGACTTTATTTCTCTATTTACAAAAACAAAAAATTTTCTTATAAAATAATAATTTTCTAAAAAGGTCTCCAAAAAAAATATAATTCTTTATTATTTCCAATTTTACACTTTTGGTCTTTTACCATTGTTTTCAAATGAATATTATTATCACTTTCAGAACAATGAATTGTTCTAACATTTTTATCATTTAAAAGAAATGTTATTTTTACCAAATAAAAAATGTATGGATTTAATCACCATCATTTATTTGAACCATCCTTTGAATTTTTTAATTGTAACTTTTTAATGATTTTTTTTCAGAAGTGATTTTTAAAGAATAGTTTTTTCAAAGAGTGTTTCAAAACAAATGATATTTTCTACAATACTGTTCTTAAAAGATCTTTTTTATTTAAATAAATTTTGACAAAACTGATTTATTTTTCTCCACTTTGGATATATTTTATTAACACCATCCTTATATTTCCTCAATAAATCTTTTGAATAATTTGTTAGAGAATATTATTTATGTTCACTTCCTTGATTTATTTTATAGTACCCTTGAAATATTCAATCTCCTATGATCATTAGAAATTGAATTTCCCCTAAATTATCCATTCCATTTATCATGGATATTACTATTTCATAAACATTATACCAATTTACACACAGTGTCTACAATGACATTTATTTTATAATTTGGGGAAAATTTGATAATTCCATACTCTTTATTCAATATGGATATTTGATATGGAAAAATATTTATTTCTATTATTTGATATGAGGAATGATTTGGATTGGTAATGATTAGTGGAGTTTAACTATTATATATATCATTAATTCATCAATAATTTTTCATTAAAAATTTTAGATGTGAAAATTAAATGGGTTTATATCCATTATTTTAAACTATATTTGGAAATGTCTTAATATTATAGGTTTTTTGCGTTCCTTAGACATGATGTCTAATAACTATGAATTTACCTCATTTAGATCCATTAATTGTTTTTCAATGAGATGTTATGTTTCCATATATATGGATTCACATAATTTTTAGTTCATTGATCAAATGGAATGTGTTTTATGTTCATACCATTCCATGGTTATTTTTCATTATCCAGTTATTTAAATGGAATGTGATTTAATTTACCTTTAATTATTGTTTATCCACTCCATTTTCAACCTATTGGTTACTTGTCATGTGTGTTTAGTTAATTAACATTAAATAAATATTATTCTCATTGATTCATTATCCATTCTATATTATTTTTTCCTTACTAAGAATTTGATCTCACACTCATTGTGTCTCCTTTCTATAAGACTCTAATAAGAATACTATGAATGAAATTTAAAAATATAAAAGATGGAAGAATGTTATCATTGAAGTTATTTCAAAAAACAATTATGATTAAACAAGTGTATTAATTAGTAATACTAGACTCATGTATGCATCTAGTTTACTAAGAAAACTAAACTAATTAGTCATTTTTAATTTTATTCCTTATAAACATTCAAATGTAATTAATTATAGACACATGCTCATGCCCTTTTGGGGTCAGGATGCTAAAATAATTTTCACTAACATATCAACTTCTACGCTTTGTGGTGGTATTTGAATAGTTCTATTAAACTTTTTTGATATGAAGGAATGTGTTGAACTAGAATCAATATCCATGTTCTCTATTATTTAATGAATAAATAGAATATCAGTCACCACTTCATTATTGAGATCCACTTTAGAAGTTGTGAGGAAAAAATCACACCCTTTTTCTTTATAATATTTTTTTTGAAAAACCGTTTTATTTGGGCATTGATTTTCAATGTTCCCTAGTTTTTTACTGTTTAAAAAATTAATGATGCACTAAGGGTTGAGCAGGGAATTTCTTTCCTCCATCGCATTGTGGGATTTCTTGTATTGGAAATCACTAGCTAGGTGTCCATCCTTCCCATACCAAAAGCGATTCCTCATTCGCCATAAGTAATTTATGGGGTGCTTATTTCAGCACCATTGACAAGTGAGATATTGAAATTTAATAGAATCATTAGATTTCTCTATCAGAACAACATGATTATACATGAGTTTGTATTTCCTATAACCGTGAAACCCTTGATATTCATTGACCTTTATTTCGACTTTGAGGGAACATCAAACAATTTCCTCATAGATATTAAAGTCAAAGATCTCCATGGCTTTCATAAACTACGTATTCTCCCACCAAATAAGTGTTCAACCATTCATTCAAGGGTAACGACATAGAAAAAGGAATTTTATGAAATTATTGTGAATTTTTATGCATAAAAAATGATATATTAATCATATTTTTACCTGAGGTAAAATAAATACCTTTCAGTTTTAATATGGATAGTTTTAGGAAAATATATCAATAACATTTTCTAGAATTCTTTTTACTCCATTTCTTCGATCTCTTCCTCAAGATTCCTATTCTTGATCAATTTCCACCAATGATCAGATTCTCCCTCTATATGATAAATAGATAGTATATCCTTATCTTTTTTTGAACATTAAATGATGGAGAGGATGTTCTCATTGGAGTTGATCCATTTTATTCTGATTAAGGGATTAGATGATCCATTTCAATTATGATGAATTTTTCACATTAAATTATCAATCACATTTTGTTCTCTCATAGGGGGATTTGGCCACTCCTCCTAATCTCGGATTTTATTCTAAAATTATCTCACTTCAGACTGTGTATTTATGAAGTTCATGATTCCTTCTCCCATTAGTTTGGGAATCTTGTTGGGGGAAGAAATCATGTTTCCCTTAAATTGATTGTTTACATGATTCCACCAATTTCCATCCATTGGTTGGATGAAAATGAAAATTTTGGACGAGTATTTTTAATCTATTAACACATAATTAGTAATTTAATGAAAATAAAGGGATAACTTATAATATAAGTTTATATCCTTAACTTATGAATTTCTATCCTTTCATATATGTTACCCACGATCTATTTCATAACATATATTTTTGTGTGAATATTTTCCCTTAATAATGATTTGTAACGAGATTGTGAATTTACCTAAGAAAATCCACCTATTAAGAGTGTCTATCTAGGTGCACAGTATGTCCCATTGTCTGGTACTATGTTACATCAATTGAGGCCTGATGCACCTTATCAGTGTAGTTATTCATTTGTATATCTATGCAAAAACCACATCCACTTGTATTATCCATATAGGGGTTTATTTTCTTGATACACTACATACTTTATATTTATCAAAATTTCTATATTATACATAGTCTTATCACTATGTGTTTCACTATAATTATCAAATCATATTCCCCAAAATAACTAAACCTTTTCTCTAATACCGATTGTAACCACCATGTTTTTTTACACATTAATTAATGATTTATTACATAATATTACACATAACAAAACCCAAAATATTGAAACGCATAGTATATTTGGTAATTAGGTACATAAAATAGCTTCATGAACATGGGATATGAAAACATTATTTAAAACATAATTAACATGCTTCAAAAACTCCATGGTTTTAAAAATGCATGGGATGACCTGGGGACTAATATAATAAAGGGGTGAGATATAAATCACATTAAGGTAATAAAGATTGAATATGGAAATGTATGTTAGAAAATGGGAAAATAAATGGGGAATACAATATTAGTAATCATAAACATGAATAATGAGACATGATAGATCATAATAATCGTAAAATGGGAAATGTTTCAACTACTTAAAAACATGCATCATAAAAATATTCCAAAGCTAATCCTATAAGACATAATGGTGGAAATATTCCCATATAAGAATCATCTTCACACCCTATCCCAACCTGACATGTCAGGATAATAAAAAATTCCTAATTCATTAGAGTGCTATATAAATTTGGGTTCATGGGTCACTTGCATTTAATTCTCATGCTTAAGTGTACAACATATATCATAGAACATTGAATCATTCGTCAACATAATTTATTCCAAGATATATAAATGTGTACTACAAAACTATATTTCCAAATTAGAATAATTATAATTGTATAATGGTGAATAAACTTCATATGAAATGTGTGTGGAATTCACTATATAACTATTTTGGCACGGAAAATCGTGTTGAAATTTCGGTAGAATTAAGATGTCATTTAAAAGTTCATAAAATGGGTTTATAAAAGAACAATGAGTTTACAGTAATCAATAAATAAATTGAAAATTAAGGAGGATAGGTAATAAGATATCAAATAAAAAATAAATGGTGATAAAATACAAAAGGTATAGAAGATACATGAATAAAGATGAGAATGTAAAAGATCCCTTACTTAATTTCCGCATAGTAATAGATGTACATACTTGTTAATGGGAGGGGTCAATGAGAGTGAAAGGGGAATATAATCATTTATAAATTAAATTTAATGTAATGAGGATATATTAGAACATTTCACTACATGAAAAAATTGAAATTGAGAGGAATATCATAAAATATGTGCTTGAATTGAAATGAGAAGACATGAATACCTTACAAGAGTTTGTGCCATCAAATGGATGAGAAACGATTATTGAGATATTGGGAGAAACATGGGAAGACATTAGAGATTTGAGGTAAAGTATTGATGTGATCCAAGTATTTTTTGAGTTTTATAAATGTAATCTTGGGTAGGTTTGTATAGGAAAGCGTTGGGATTTTAATTATTATATCTCAAACATAGATTTTGGACTATATATAATAAAATAACAAACACTAAAATCCTTATCAGAGTTTTTACCATGTTTTATAAAAAATGTTAGTGTTTTCAATAATTTTATAATTACATGGGTAGAACTTAATTAAATAACACCCTTGTCTATATATAGGTGAGTCATACAATTAATGAAATTATTTTAAAACCATAAAATATATTAATGGTATTGGAGGACTGATAATGGACATATAAAATTAACCAAATAAACATAGAATAGAATTATTTTAATTATAAATCATTTATTTAGTAGTGTATAACTTATATTCTATTTTTTACATCACTTTTTGGTCATTATGGTGTCATAATATATAATGTGTATTTATACAATATTTAAATTTTTTCTGAAAATTCGATTATCTCTAAAAATTATGAAAAAATCACCATTGATTAATTTAAATGTTATGATTCCAAAAATAATATTAAATTTATTTAAATAATTTTAAAAAAATTTGAATGTCATCTTTTAATAAAAATTGGAATTTATTAAGAAATGATGGTTTTTTTTAGAAAATCAGTTTTCATACACTTATAAAAATTACATTTGACTTCATAAAAATTATATAATAATTTATGTTTAATAATAATTATTTGATAAAACTATTTTATTAATGTATTATTTATTTAAAAAATCCATTAATTGATCAAAATAAATCCATTAATTGTGTACGAATATTAACCAAAAAATATAATTTTTTATAGATTCAAAATAAAAATCATTTATAAATTACCAATAAAAGGATGAAATTAAATTCATTATTCTATAAACAATAATTTAAATAATCATATTCCTAGGGTCTTGATACATATCCATTAAATACACTAAAAATCACCTTGAGGGTAAGGTTTTCAATGGGGGGACTTTAATGGGGATATTCAGCAAACATGTTCAGGGAGATGTTCTCAGGGAGATTGAACTTCTCTTGTAAATAGGTTTGTCCATTATTAAGATGTTGGATCTCATATTTATATTGGTCATGTAAAAATCCAAGAGATTTTATCTCCCTATAATGATCTAAAAAATTGGTTTCATATGGTACAATCCTACTAGTTGAGGGCATCACATCCTTTGGTAGGGTCAATTGGATTTGTTAAAAACCTATATTTATACTAATTATGTTATCAATGTTTGACAATAATATTATCAATGGTAATGATTTTTAATGTTCAATTAAATGCGATATGATATAAAAAAATCAATGAAGTGGAAGTGTTTTCTATAACAATATTACATGATAAGACATTTAAAAAAATAAAAAATGAGAATTTTATTGTTAACTGATTTATTTGTTACATGTCGTCACACCAAAACTGAAACTGAAAGAATTTTAACATATTAGAAACATTAGGATGTATAAAAAAGGATATGTTAGAGAATAAATTTCACCTCCTCCCACTTTATGAATAAAACCACCATATATCCCTTAAAATGCATGGCATGCCTCCCTAATCGAAGAATCTATATGATGCATCACCTGAGGATATCTGTTCATGAAAATCCTCATTGTAAATTTCTCCCAATAGACCTTCCATCATATTCTTAATTAGATAGGGATTCAATTTCATCAACTGAAGAAAACTTGTGTTGGGACGAAGATGGTTGGGGAAGGTTTTTTGATGTAAGAAAAAAATTGTTTTACAAGTGTGTTGTCTTCTGTTGTCAAATACTATATATTAATTCAGTATATTAAAGTTAAAAAATTTTACTGACCATCAAAATCATAAATTTGAACTCACAATTATAAACAAATTCCATAACACTGAGAAGATTGTTTCGGGAATAAAATATTCATCAGACTCACCTTGTTTTTATTAAGAATGTTCTGATCATAATTGGGATCTGAATAACTTCAATAAAAATCAAATTATTCTGTTCTGTTTTTTAATTAAAAAACAAAAAAGATTTTTAAATATGTGATTTACACTTAATTAATGAAAGGGAGAGTGCTTCCAATCATATTCAGGCTAATCATATTCATGTTGAGTATGAAATAATGATGTTGTTGGATAAATGGAATCTCCAATACATTCCATTGTTAACATGGTGATGCTTTATCGATATTCAATAGATTAATTTAATGAAGTAAGTCATTATTATAGGCATTACTTTGTGGAAGAAGGATGTTACTAAAGTAAATACATTGTGTCTCAGATCATAATATTCAAATTAGTATAATGGTTGGTATTTTTTTCTTGATCGGAATGAGATAATATGAAGATGATGGTTTTTAGATAGTCCAATAATCCAAAAGGTATAAATATTTATAGAAATATGTTAGTTGTCATAGGCAGTTAACTATTATCATAATACGAAATAAAAAAGGTTTCTGATGTCAAATCTGCTAGAACCATGCAATTGAACTCAGTGTGCCACCAATTATCAAAGTTACACTGACATCAATTAGTCAATACATTTTTTTCATCCTTTTGTCATCAAAGGAATATTGATAATAAAATATTTTAAAGAAGATATTATTTTATGAATAATTTTCATTGGAGATGTTGGGACAATTGAATAATAAAATGTTATTAATACTGATATCATTCAATAATATCATCAACCAATTTTCATAAAGATTATTTTTTACATTGATTCATGTCATAAATATTGTTTGGTATATATATAACATGTTGGTCAAGTGAAATTAAGAAGAATAAGAGTCTTGTTTGAAGAAATTATGAATGTATTTTCAAAGGGGGACATGAAGATTTTATTAGGTTCCAAGAATTTGATTACCTTTGTTTTTATTAGTCAGTACAGAGCTTCATAATGGGATGAAATATGTTTTAGATCCAGTAGAATCCCCATCCCAGTACTCCTCCCGATCTTTCAGGTTTGCTTCACCGTATTTGTGTTGGCTGTTTAGGCTCAACAGCATGTGGCGTACATGTTTCGTGATTTATAGATTATACATTGGAGGGACTCCATGGTTTGGATTATCCACATCCCAGCTCTTCCATTGTTCCTTCCCTTGTATATTTCTTGGTGGTGTGAAGGTTGAGTCTACTCTCTGATTTTGGCTTCGTTTTGGATGATTTTTGTTTCTAAAGTGCTACTGATGTAGATCTTCCTGTCAATCATCCTCCATCATGGATCTGGTGTGGTTTTTTTGTTATGTTTTATATGTTTTGGTATTTTCTTACACGGTTTTGATTTGACCTATTATTATCCTCCTCTACTCTTATTTCCCTATTCCCCTTTGCATGACTACACTTTGGCCTGGTTCAAGGGTTTTTTGGGTGATTTGGGAAGGGGCTGGTGGTCTTGATTGTGGTGGTTCCCCCATTGTTCTAGCATGGTACGAAGATTCAGATTTCTCCCAGAGTTGGTAGTTTGAATATCATGGATGGGAGGTCCCTTCTATGGTTTCATTGGATCCTGATAATGAATGAAGTGTGCGCTGGATTCGATGTGGAAGTAGTTCAAGGTGGAAAGTGAGTGACATGCTACATTATGTAGGTTCTGGGAGGGTCATCCCTCCTTGTTCGGCCAATTTTTTGTTCTCATGATGTTATCTATGATTGTTTTATGGTTTTTTGAGCTATTCTAGTCCTCGATAGGGTTCTTTTTCCTTATATCCAATTGCTCGTTGTGGTGGCGTTGTATATTTGATGGTTCTCACATTACCTCAATGTGATTTATTTTATAAAATCACAAAAAAATTGTGGTAATATACATTTTACATATGTCACAATTGATAAAGAGAGATTTATTGAACAAATATATTATCTTCATCATAATGATAAAAATATAATGGTAAAATTAGTTTTAAATTGGTATAAATAAATGATATAAGATATGTTCAGTTCTTATTTGTTTGTATGTGGGTCAAGAAAATCGAAGTGGATGAATTATTTTATCGTAAAGAAGAAATCATATTAGGAAATTCGAATTAATAATAATATATGTTGTAAGGATTTGTTTTTACGTATGGAGTTTTCAAGAAGTGATAGAGAGATTTGAAATTTATGGGAAATTAAAAGCAATAAACATGTCAAAGATAGACTCAATATTCAAGGAGGATTGGTGTTTTAGAATGTTTGGAAAAGTGGGAAAACCCTTAGAGAATCACCCTTATACCATTTTGGGGAGTCAAAACAGAAGAGAGAGTCTCCAAAATTATAGTAATAAGATGTTTCCAGATTGGGATTTCTTGAAGAATCTTGTTGGACATTAGAATGAAAAGAGAAGAGGCAAGATCTTATTCAATTTCCAAAATCATATTAATTAACCATATTGGAATTTATAGAATAATTAAAAATGAGTTCTTATTTGTTTCAAGGGAATTTTGAGAATGTTATGTTTATATATTCAGAAATCAAACATGAGAATAAGATTGGGAAATTGGATTGAGTTTCCTTATGAAGTTTATAAAGTTCTAACCAGCTCTTGGGTGAGAAAGTGAATGATTGTTTTTTTAGCTTATGTTTTTTTAAAGATTATCTTGAAGAACAAAATTTTGTTACATAATTTCATACTATTTTAATTCATGGAATTGTGTATTGAAAATAGTTCTACATTTGTTTAAGGACATATCCTACTCATTATTTTCAATATAAAAATATTTTCTTCCTTACTGGATTGTGTGGTATTGGATTATTTCCAAACCATAACCAGGGAGTAGCTACTCTTACTGAGTGTTGAACGTTATAAAATCTTATGTTCCACTGGATTTTTCATTTTTCTCATCAAAGAAAGTAATATTTATCATTAAGAAAAGGTTTTCTCAAATTTAATGAAATATTAAAGAAATATATCAATGATTCACCTCTCCCCTCTATTTGATACAAAAATTTGGAATAGGCAATTACAAGTGGTATCAGGGATTATGGTTCCCTTATTTTTATCTTTGATGATTTTTTTGAAGATAATTTGATGGAGAATCTCAATTTTATCACCTGTAATGTATTCGGGTCTTAGATGGAAATAACTATTATATCTGGAAAGATATAATGTTACATTATCTTATGTCTCATGGGTATGATTTTATTAAAGCTGAAATAAATGGATTCCTTTCCTATTAATGATAAAGTTCCTCTAACATCTATTGAAAAAAATATTCTTCAAAATGATGGAATAGAAAATTATGATTTACTTTCATTACTTCCTGAATGTGGGTTTTTAAAATTAAATGGAATTTTCACTACCAAAGTTATGTGGGATTAGTTTTAAACTTATTTAAAGTCAATATTAATGTAAAGAAGGAAAATTTTCTAATCTAGAGGCTGAATTTTGAATATATGAAAATATGAAGGAATGAATTTGTTGGGGGCTTAACTAACAAAGTATATTAAATTTTCATCATCATCATATGTCTCTATGTAAAGTTATTAGATTCTACTATTTTCGAAATGATCACAAGAAATATTCCAAAATTGTTTCATGTTTTTATTTATTAATTATAATATATACATCTAGAAAAATTATCTCCAGATGATTTTCAAATCACTTTCATTAAATTTGACATAATAATATACAATGTCATGAACAAAAAAACAAAAGATGATATAGAAATCTTATTCCAATATTCATCGAAATAAAAGTCTATGAGAGTTCATGAGGAATATGATGTGGCTGAATATATATTAAAAAATAAGGTATGTAAAACTATTGATGAAATTATATCATTTTCGTATCAATATTTGAGAACATGTATAGGTATATATAAAGAAAAACATCACTTGAAGTGTTTAGAATGTGGATCCATTGGGAACTTTGCAAAAAATTATCTTTAAAAAAATAAAGGAGTTGGTAGTGATGAAGAAGAAATGAGGCCAAGAAGTTCATGGAAAGAGTAGGGTGATAATGATAAATCATTTTTAGAAGGTAATGTTATAATATTCCAAAAATCTTAAATGATATGTTTTTTTATCAAAATTAGATGAAGAATACAATGTGGTGAATCCAAAAAAACAAACCGATCATTTTTGAGAGAATAATATTTTTGTGACAATAAAAAAAGTAGAATTAAGAATCAATTGTTTAGAATAAGAATAATATTATTTTGTAATTTCAACTGAAATAATAATTGAAATCGTGTTAGAGAATGATTAGTAGGCATGAAAAAGAAACCAGGAAGATGAAAAGTGAAAACACTACAATAACAAATCATGTAATAATTAATAATAAGAAATTATAGCTGATAGAATAGATTGATGGTTTGAAAAAATATCTTGAGAATGAATAAAAATGTAATGAACAACTGGAAAATAGGTAGAAAAAGTGTTGGAACATTTCCAATTGAAACAATCTAATGTTGAACAGAGGGATACATGTTTCAAAAACACTATCTTAGAAGTTGGTGAAAGATCCGCTAAGGATGAACCTAATAAGAATAAACAAAATTTACCTTTAAAGGCTAAGAATAAAGTTTGTGTTGACTTTAATAAGAATAAATATGGGAATGTTATGTATGTGTCCAAGACCAACAGTGTTGGGAAATCAAATGTTTCTATACATTTTGTGTCTAAAACAAATTATATTAGTTTGGTTCTGATAAGGATGAAAAGAAAAATATAATGAAAAAGAAGATTCCAATTTTATATAGAATGGATGGTGGTCCAAGATGTTTTTAAATGAAATATGGTAAGTTTTCTGAGGAATACATTTACAACACGAGTCATTGTTGAAGTTACAAAGGAAATTATTTCTTTTTGTGGGTATTGTTGGTATTTTGGTCGATTCATATATAAAAAAATATTTTTTGGTTTAATAAAAAATATTACAACTATTCTGCGTGTTATAAAATGAAATGATTGAGGGGGAGTTATTCCCTTTAAAGTAAGAAGTCATAGAAAGTTTCTATGATGAATTCTAAGATGTATGTTTGGATGAAATCTACGAAGGTTGGGGTAAATGATAAACATAGGTTCAAACTTCTGAAGACTATTTGTGAAAGGTGTTATTATCCTAGAAATTTCACAAATATATGTCTATTTTTGTTGTCATAAAAATAATATTTTCTTAATTAATAGAATATAGAGATGAATAAAAACATAGAGAACGAAATGTCTCCTATTTTAGAAACCGATTTGAATGATATAAAAGGGGAATGAACTAGGCTTCTTGATAGTGGGTGTTCTTATCATATAAATGGAGACATAATTTTTTTCAATTGTGATAAATACTTAAAATAATATTTATATTTGGAAATTTAGAATCTCTAAGATTCAATGGTGTTGGATCAGCCATCATTGGGATAGAAAAGTAATAGTCCCAAAAGGCTTTGTAGGTTGATGGGTTGAAACACAATTTTCTAATTGTTTCACAACTATGTGATGAAAGGAAGAAATTTATTTTTATAAATTATCGGGGTTTTAAAAAATATTGATGATGATGGAAAGATACTTACATGTTTCCAACATTCATGAAAGAAACTTATATAAATTTTGTGAAATAAAAAACTCTTGTTACTCGGGAATGGTAAAGGGGAATCTATTGTCGAATAAAAGGCTGTGACACAAGTTTCAGTGAAACTTGATAATTTTTTCAAAGAAACACAACATCTGTGGAATTCTTGATATTTCAAGAAGAATATATTGAAATTGAAATATTTTTAAAAATACAAAACATAAAAACATAGTGTATAATAAAGTTGATATTTGTTCCAATCAGTACCTTGAACTTATTCATTACGATATTTGTGGGCCAATTAGAAAAACAAATAAACTAATGCAGTTATGTTCTTCATAATTTTCATTGATTAATTTAATTATATTAATCATGTTATTTATATAAAACAAAAGTTAGATGCTCTAATTTTTTTAAAGCATCAAGAGAAATGCTAAGAAGGAATGTGAGTATTCGGTGAAGAATTTGAGAAATGATAATTGTTCTGAATAAAAAATGAATAATTTGAAAGTTATCTTATGAAGTATGGAATTATTCATGAGTTCAGTTCACCATACACTCATCAAAAAATGGGTTTTTTGAGGGGATTCATAGTATTTTTGTTGAAATGGGAAGGACTATGTCAAAAGATCATGGTATCCCTCATAAATGATATAAGAAATACATGACCACTTTTCTGTACATTATGTACTGATGTTTCTACATTGTAACACCCCAAGCTTCCATGATACATTTTCCTTTGAATAATGAAATAGCTTTCATTGTATGAAACTTCAAGATTCTAACACACCAGGACCAATCAAACTAGCCGTTATGAATAGTAATACCCACTTTTTGAAATTTTATAAATTTTATCTTTCAAAATGGACTTCATTTTTGGATTATGAATATCAAAATTATCTAGGGAGAATTTTTGGTATTTTTTTTAAAAATTTATATTTTTTTGATGAATAGTGAAAAAACACTACGTTATTGGATAAAACCAACTTTTTATTTAAATAATTAATTGTTTTATTTTAATTTATTTTTTGTCCAAATAGATACGTAATACATATATATGTTCAAAGTAATTCATTGGATTCATTTAATAATAAATAAATATATATATATATATATATAATTTTATTGAACTTTTTACCGTCTTTTACCCACCTCCTAGGAGGACTTGACAATTTGTATAAAACATAATTTTACCTCTTCTCTGAGTTGAATCTCAAAAATATGAAAGACACAGTTAATATTTATAAGAAAAATGTGGTTCAATATGATAAAAATAATTTTTCGTGAATAGTATCTTTTGACTTTTAGTTAGCACGATTAAAAGTAAATAGCGTAATTAAGGGTAAATATAATTTCATAATTGTTGGATCGGATTACACCAAATATACACAAGAGGGGGGTAATTTTTTTCTTTTCAAAAATCATTATGATATTGTGTTCTGCCATTTAACTTTAATTAGATAAAATGATACATCTTAAATTTAAATAGCAGAAACACAAGATGTATAGTTGTTCGGGGAACAGAAGGCGCTTATTCCAATCCACCTACACTCTACTCCACAAGCTTGGTGATTTCCACTATCTGGTCCTCGTTTCAACAGACCGGTTCACAACGGAGTACAGGAAGTTGACACTTTTACAATCCAAGGAAAAACAAAGCCTTCTGGTTCACATACAGAACCTATACAACTTAGTATAAGAAGCCGATCACTCAAGAATAGAAAAGAAGGATTTTCGTATTCTGAAAATACTTTCATGATGTTCTCCACAATTGAAACTGCGTGCAATTGACAGTAGGTAGATCGTCACCTTCCAAAATAATAATCTTCACATAAGAGACATTCTGAGTCGATCCTGCTGTAGTAAATATAGAAAAATTACTAATTCACACCTTTAGCATAGACAAATCCAGAATAGATCTTCGATATAGAATAAGTGAATCTTCTATCATGTTCCTTCCTCTTTAACAAACAGATCATTGACGCTCATTTTGAAACAGAAGATCGGTATATTTCAGTAGTCTCTATTTTTATTTTTTAGAATAATCAAGAGATCACACTTGATAAATAATTGTCGATGCATTTTTTAAAAATCCCATAAAAATAAAAGAATGATAAGAACTTCTCTAGTATAACTAGATCCACAAAAGACTTTTTTACTCGCAGTAATCAAACATTTGAATTTTACAGTGTAGTCGTAAATTCCCTGAATACCCGGCATAAAAATTTCCTTTTAATTCGATCAAAAGACTGATAAAACGGTTTTGAATCAGTCAAAAGCATTCTTTCAAATCAGCTTTAAATCTGGCTTGAAATCCTCCTAATAATCAGCATACTGACCGTTGCATAAAAATATCGACTTTAAATTCTCTGATGCCAAACGTAAGGCTGAGTTGAACTGTATGCATCCTCTTAAAGTATAGTTGATGACGTTGTCTTTAAACGTATGGTTTACAACGTATGGTTGACAACGTAATGTTTACAATGTAAACTTGTCAACAAACATAAGGTTCATTCCAAACGTAGGGTAGGTCATCCATACTTTTCTCATCAACTTTCAAATGTACGATAAAAGATCCATAATTTTACTTGATCCATACTTTTCCAATAACATATGGTTATTTCCATAGTAAGGTTGATGAACCATACTTTTGAGAAATAAACGCAACATTTAATATATACATACGGTTCTCCTTCCATACTTTTCTGATATCCCAAACGTAGGGTTCCTTCCTAACCTAGGGTTATTGATCCATACATTTCCGATAACGTATGGTTTATTAACCATACTTTTTGCTTATTTCAAAAAGTATACACGCTTTTAATCTTTACACTATGTTTATCCACGTAGAGTATGAACAGTGTTTCCAGAACACGCTCATGCAGATTCTGAATAAGTAGCACATGAACAGTGTTTCCAGAACATGCTAGATATGAATACTTTAGTAAGAAATTTTGATTATTTCAAGAGTAAAATAAAATAATAAATCCCTTCAAAATACTTAACAAAAAAATCATTAGAGAATAATTATGGGTATTTGTGAGCATCAAAATTTTCATAAAGAGATAGAGTATTAATATAAACTCCCCTTTAAATAACAATATTATGTATTGTTGAAAACAACACTTTCTCAACAATAATTACCCTAATACATGTCCTAATTCTATTATATAATAATAATTATACCAAAAAACCATAGGAATAAAATATTATCATGTTTGGTACACTTGTATTTGATTAATTCATTTATTTTTATTTTATTTAAAGAAGAGTTAAAAGAGTTATATTCAAAGTTTAATAACTAAACTATTTTTAATATAGGTATATAAAGAATAAAAATTCCACTATAAATATTCATTAAAAATATAAAAAGATTTCCTATATAATGGTATTTTATTTATAAATTGTAGACGTTATATAATTTAATTTATTTATGACACAATGATGATGTAGTAATTACCTTATTAGAAAAATATTAAAATAATTGATATTATAGTTACCAAATAAATTTAAATTGAGACTTTTGATGAATTAAACTAATTTTACAAGTTAATATAACATGTTAGGTTTGGTAAAATAAATTTTATTCCAAGTGATAAAGTTTTTATCACTTTCAAAAAAATTAAGGAATAAATAGTGTCAAAATTGACATAATTGAAGTTTTATAACAAATATTATATTATTAATTGATATAATATTCCGAAAAATATATGGCCTATCCAAAGGACATAGATAAGGTTATATATATTAATAACGAACCACTTTGGGTTCTCTTGGCTTGTAATAGTATGTTTATTAACCACATAATATTAAAATACAAAGAGACAAGGTAAATGTATAACTATTTAACTAAGAGATAAATCTAAAATATAATGTTAATATGATAACCTAAACCTATCTAAACCCTATTGGTTGAATTTTTTTCGACCCATACCCACATTAGCATTTATATAATTCATTTTGGAGCCATTAGAAACAGAAAATTATTTTATTATAAAAATAATATTTCAAGCATTTCCTACAGTGACCCTCACCTATCTTATAAAAGGTCACTTCTCCTTCTATTAATTTCACACATCCAAAGACTTTTGGCTCATCCATCCCCTAGCCAAATATCCTCCCAAATTTTCTTCCTTCTTATTAGAGTCCTTCCTTTAGTCTGAAATCCAGAAAACTAATGAGTATAACTGATGTATATAATAAATATAACATGTTAATTATTCTGTATATATTATATACCATCCAATGAAGTATTATTTCTCCATCAATATAATGATACTGCCGCTCGTGCGTTTGTACGGATTACCGTCTTCACGAACGTGATTAGATTCATTCCCCATTGTAATTATTCAAGAATAATTTTCATTTTATGGTTAAAAATAATGTTTTTTAAACATAATATCATTATGTATATAAATCAAATACATCCTATACAAAACAAACATGGATTATGTAACCAAGCATATAAAGGAAAACGAATCAGTTAACACCCGAAACGATGATACTACTAAAATATTATTAATAAATCAATATTATATGATCATATATGATATCATATTTATAAATATATTTCTTGTATGGTTCAATAAAAATGTTTTAACTATTATATAGGAGGTTAACATACCATCGACTTAGGATAAGTACAAGGTAAGGGTTAATTTCAAATCTCTTTATTATCTGAGGTTGTTTTTACGTAAGTATCTACGTGGACCTCTTTATCATCAACAACTGTGTTTTATTAGAAATGTAATGCAAAATATTATTATAATTTACTGGACTATGGTATGAGGTCATTTATAGCCTTATTTTACCATATATGTTTTGAACAGAATCTTTCCGTATTTTTTCGAACAAGCAACTTTTTGACCTTTTTGAAAAAAATTATGTAAGATTGCATTTTTTATCTTATACGGCAGGTGCGGCTATAATCCACCATTATAACATCATTGAAGCTTCCCTTATAACCATATAAGTATATTTTCAAAATAAATATTTTCTTATATAATTATATAAATTTTAAATGATTTCAATATAGAAAGAGTTATTTATCAAAAACAAATTTGATTTTATCTATGTCAACATCCTTTTATGGATTTTAAGATTGTTTGATGTTTTTATTATGATAAAAAACTTCATTATATTATTGAAGGTTTTGTGATATTGTTTACTATGGATGTGTTATTTTTACACCATTCATGGTTTATGGATAAAGTATTGACATTTCGCGTGCTAGTTTTAATACGAATGTTTATGTTATGGTTAATCCTTTTCATATGAGGAATGTATTAGACATAGTAAGTGATTGGTAGAGCCCACTATAGCTCCTGGATGAATTGGTAGGTCTAATGAGACAAACTAGTGTCTTGGCACAAGGCCTTGACAAATCTTATTTTTAGTCTTGGCACAAGGCCTTGACTATGTGATTATGATGTCTAGAATTAGGCTTTCCATCATTATGAAAGTGCCTATTGATATTGCATGTGATTATTAGACTAGTATAATTTAAATACCAGTAATTAAATGGAATTATTTGATTTTATCTTTTCCATATTATGCTGATGTTTAAGTTTATAAGAATTTTGTTTTAGTCTAATACATTTCCATAAATGTTTATGCTTATTTATGAAAATTTCCACTATATTGTTATTCTTACTGAGCATCTGAGCTGACCCCTTTCTGTATTTTATTTTTCCTAGGATTTGAATAAGTATTTTATGGTTGAACTACTGGGATAAGATAAGGATATAAGTGTGTTAAAAAGGGGACAAAATGTTGTTAATGTTTTTATTTCAGGATGTAATGTAGAACTTATTAATATATCAAGTATTTCTAAGGCTACTAAATGGATCGGTCTTTCGGGACATGATTCCTTATATCATACCAATGTTATGTAATAATGTAATAGCTCTGGGTAACTGGGGTCAGGGCATTACAGTTTTTATTAGAGGAATTTTAGTACTGACCTTGGAAACTAGATTTAGAAAAACTGTAATTAGAGAACATTACCCTAAAATAGAATTTGGGGATTAGTATCGAAGAACTTCCTAGAATATTGGTTCTGTATAAATTCTGTGAGTTTTCCAAGAAATACACCACTGTCTAGATTCGAGTAGGTAGAGGTGTCTTTGGCACAAATGTACCTAGGGGTAAAACCAGAAAATACTACTTTGAGCTAGACCCGAACGGGAACTAGTGCACGACAATGGGCCTTGCTGCACTCTTAGTTATGACACTCCTTAGGGATATTCGTAGGATAATTCTCATTTTCATTACAATCCATTATGAAGAGTTTATGTGTATATACTTCGTCAAAGAAAACATTTTTATGATTATAGATTATATCCATAGACTGTTCAATTTATGTTAAGTGTTTTATAAGGTTGGAATTATGTATTCTGATTCAAAAACTAATCTAGTGTATTCCATTGTTTAGAAATGGTGCCCAGTGGAAGGAATGGAAAATTTATCAACACATGTAATCCATGTAGGTATTTCCCTCCTACTAAATGTAATTTTAGTGAAGTTAGTGATACAACCGGTGCTGATCAACTAATCACCATACCGGGACAACTCACTCAGGTTATGAATAATAACATTACCCATATGGAGTACCCTAATACAGAATATGTATTTTCAATGTCAGACCGATACCTAAGGCAACAACCACCAACATTAAATGTGAGTAAAAATCCATTAGTAGTAGAGCAATGGATAAATTCCTTAGAAAAAATATTTCACGCTTTGGGGAGTTGCGAAAGGGGAAAAGAAGTCATAGCAGTTTATCGCCTCATGGGAGATGAAGATCAATGGTGGTCATTGATTTATTACACAAAGGAAGATGACAAAGTATTAAATATATCATTGAGGAAGTTTAAAGAGGTTTTCTTTGAAAAATATTTTCCTCCTGTCCACCGAGCGGATATGGAAAGGATATTTTTTAGTCTGAGGAAAAAAGAGGATGAGAATGTCGCAAAATATGAGGCTTACATTACAAAGTTAGCAACGCATACTACTGATTATATACATAAGAAAAGAATTATGATTGATTGATTCTTTGATGGGTTAAAACCATTTCTATGGCGAGAATTAGTCTCACAATACATCTTAATATACAACGATATTGTTTCATCTGCTATCAAGACAGAAAAATAATTCTCTAACTCTTATGATTTTAAGGAATAACCAAAGAAGAAGAGATCTGCTGAACACTTTTGAAATGGAAATAAGGGGAAGAAGGGAAATGTTGAATATCCATCCTGTGTTAAATATGAGAAGAAACACCTCGGTTCTTTCCTAAAGGAAATGGGAGTATGTTACAAGTGTGGTGAAAAAGGATACCAAGATCGTGATTGTAAGGGGAAGAAAGAGGTTGTTGAATGCTACAATTGTAGTGAAAAAGGGAACTATTCAAATGAATGTTCTATGCCCCAAGGTAAATTACTTTAGAAAAGGCCAAGCAACCAAGGCCAAGCTTATGAAATCACTACTGCTGAGGTTGAAGCTCAAAAATACATGGTGGCATGAAATTTAATGGTTTCATCTTGTTTAGCGAATGCTTTATTTGATTTTGAATCAACACAATATTTGATAACATCCCATTTTTATAAGAAAATTAGATATTTTTAATTTGACTAAACAAGGGATTGGTCAGTCAAAACACCTAAGGGAAGTATCACCACAACTAAGTTTTGTGATCCAATTCCAATTAGGGAATATAAATGATCATTATCTTCTCATAACATCATCAAACCCATGATTGAATTTGAAATAATCCTCAGAATGGATTGGCTTTCGGACAATGATACAAATATTTATTGTAAGAAGAATGAAGATACAATTTTCGACAATGATAATGAGTACCTTATCTTTAGAGAAAAAATGAAACCACCTAATTCTTGTCTACATCCACACCCATTAGCTCAAATAAATTCAATTATTAGGTATGAATAGAATTAAATAATTATGGATGTGGAAAATAATGTTCGAATAGAGGACGTACCTATTGTGAAAGAATATGTTGATGCGTTTCCAGATGATTTACCAGGACATCCTCTAGAATAAGAAATTGAGTTTTCCATTGACTTAATTCCTTGTTCAAGGACCATATCGAATACCCCTTATAGAATTTCCACTAAGGAATTAGTGGATGTAAAGAAAAAATAAGATGAATTGAGTAATAAGGGATTTATTCGACCTATTGTTTCTCAATGGGGAGCCCTATCCTTTTTCTTAAGAAGAAAGACGAATCTATGAGGTTGTGCATTGACTACAAAGAGATCAATTCTATGACAATAAATAACAAGTATCCCCTACCTATAATTGATGACTTATTTGACCAAATTCATAGAGATAAATATTTTTTAAGGATTGACCTTCGATCTAGATATCATCAGTTTTGTGTGAAGAAGGAATACATTCTAGAAACACCATTTCGAACCAGGTACAGACATTACTAGTTTACAGTAATGCCTTTTGGGATGACTAATGCACCCTCTTTTATCATGGATCTAATGAACAGAGTTTTCAAGTAACATCTTGATGAATTTGTAGTGGTATTTATTGATGATATCTTAGTATAATAAAAAATCTACAATGATCACAAAAATCACCTACGCATTATCCTAAATATTCATAGAAAAATGAATTATATGGGATGTTTAGAAAGTGTGAATTCTGGCATCAAAAGATTTATTTTCTTGGACATATTGTCTCTAAGGATAGAATATTGGTTTATCATTCTAAGAAAAATGCAATACAAGAATGGATAGAACCAACGAGTATAACTAAGTTACGAAGTTTTATTGGTTTTACAGGTTATTATCAGCGTTTTGTCCAGAATTTGTCCCGATTGGCTAAGCCATTAACCAAGATCACACGTAAAGGGGTTAAATTTTTTTGGACAAAAGTGTGTGAAGAATATTTTTATGAATTGAAGAGAATATTATTTAATGCTCATATCTTGAATCTACCATCGGGGAAGGATGGGTTTGTTATTTATAATGACACATAAAAGAAAGGACTTGGTTGTGTCCTTATACAAAATGATATAGTTATTTCCTTTGCATCACGAAAGCCAAAAATTCATGAGAAAAACTATCCCACTCATGATATTAAGTTAGCAGTTGTAATAATTGATTTAAATTTATGGAGACACTATCTCTATGGTGAAAATCTGATATTTATACTGATTATAAGAGTTTAAAGTATATTTTCTCACAAAAAGAACTCAACATGAGAAAAAGGAGATGGCTTGAACTACTCAAGGATTATGATTTCACTATACACTACTACTCAAGGATGGGAAATAAGGTGTAATATGATTTGATTGGAAAGGATAATAGTGTTTTGAACAAGATGAGAGTTAATAATAATCCTATTTAAATTGATCTAGTAAAGATGGATATGGGAATAACCATGGAAGGTGAAAAATCAATTCTTTTTCAAATTTTTTCCAAACCATATTTACTAGAATGGATAAAAAGTTCTCAGACTTATGATGAGGAATTTTAAAAGAAAATTATCTTTGTGAATGATGATAGATTTATCGACTTCATATATAAAGATGGAATTTTGAAATTTGGGAAGAGACTTTGTGTTCCCGATATACCTGATCTAAAAAGGTAACTGTTGGGTGATGCTGATAGCTCCAATTTCTCTATACACCTTGGTACCACTATGATGTATAGATATTTGAAAGAACATTTTTTCTGGGACAACATGAATCGAGAGATTTTTGATTTTGTGTCGAGATGTATGGTTTGTCAACAAGTGAAAGCTGGAAAGCAACAACCCGGAAGATTCATGCAAGATCCTCCCATACATGAGTGCAAATGGGATTATATTACGATGGACTTTGTCATGGAGCTACCAAATACTTCTAGAAGGAATGATTCAATATGGTTCATTATTGATCATCTTAAAAAGTCATCGCATTTTCTTATTATAAGAGAAGATTAACCATTTGAACATATGGAAAGACTATATATTAATGAAGTTGCACGACATCATGGATTACCCCTATCTACTTTTTCTGATCGTGATCCCTGTTTTAAATCAAGATTGTAGAAAAGTGTTCAGAAGGCCAAGGATACTGAGCTTTGTTTGAGCACTACATACAACCCTAAAAATAATGGCCAATCATGACAGATTATTCAAACCATAGAATACATGTTGAGATCTTTCTCACTTGTCTTTAAAGGTATCTGGGATCAATATTTACCTCTGTTAGAATTTCCCTATAACAATAGCTTCCATTCAAGTATTCACATGGCACCATATGAGGTGTTATATGAATGGAGATGTCGCCCACTAGCTTGTTGGGATGATGTTGGTGATAGAAAACTTGTAAGCCTTGAACATGTTGAGGAAACAATGGAAACGGTGAAGGTTATCCAAACCCACATCAAAGCAGTTCAAAGAAGAAAAAATAGCTATATCGATAAGTGAAGGAAGGATTTGGAATTTTAGGTAGGATATCTTTATGGTATATCCATGTAAGGGTGTTATACATTTCGGTAAGAAGGATAAATTGAGTCCCTTGTACATCAGACCTTTCCAAATTCTAGAATGAATTGTAGTTGTAGTTTATCATTTGGTAATGCCTCCAAGGCTCTCCAATGTTCATGATGTGTTCCACGTATCACTGTTGAGAAAATACATGCCTGACCCAACTCATTTACGCATATATGAGGAAATTGTGCTGGAACCTGATCTCTCTTATTATGAAGAGCATGCCAAAATTCTTGATACAAGAGAACTAGTTCTGAGAAACCGAACGACTCGTCAGGTAAAAGTTCTATGGAAAAACCATAAGATGGAAGAGGTAACAAGGGAACCAGAGGAACTTATGATGAAGAACAACCAAAATATTTTTGTGCGGTAGTATTACAGAAATTTTGAGGACCAAATTATTTGAAATAGGGAATAATGTAACACCCCAAGATTCCATGGTATGTTTCCCTTTGAATAATGCAATGGATTTCATTGTATGCAACTTCGAGATTCTAACACACCGGGACCAATCAAAATAGCTGTTATGAAACGTAATACCAACTTTTTGAAATTTTATAAATTTTATCATTCAAAATGGACTTCATTTTTGGATTCGGAATATCGAAATGAGCTTAGGGTGAATATTTGGTATTTTTATAAAAGCTTCCAATTTTTGATGAATAGTGAAAAAACACTACGTTATTGGTTAAAACTGAATCTTTATTTAAATAATTAGTTTTTTTTATTTATTTTAGGTAAAAATATATACATAATACCTTTTTATGTTCAATTTAATTCATTGGTGTCATTTTATAATAATTTTAGATATATAAAATTTAAACGAATTTTTTACTGCCTTTTACCCACCTCCTAGGAGCATTTGAGAATTTATATAAAACAAAATTTTAGCGCTTCTGTGCGTTGAATTTCAAAACATCGAGAGACATAGTTAATATCTGTCAGAAAAATTTGGTTCAATAAGAAGATAATAATTTTTTGTGAATAGTAACTGTTGACTTTAATTTTGTATGGTTAAAATTAAATAGGGTTATTAAGGGTAAAAATGATATCATAATTACCCAAAAACATGTGCTAATTCAATTGGATGAGTATAATTCGACAAAAATAACATTTGGAATAAAATATGATCCTCATTGGTCCAATTTTATTTGATTAGGACATTTATTATTATTTTATTTAAAGAAGAGTAAAAACAGTTAAATTCTACGTTTAATAATTAAACCATTTTTAATATAGGGTTACACACAATATAAATTATACTATAAATATTATTTAGAATGCTGAAATTATTTCCGACATAATTTTATTTTATTTATAATTTTTTTACATTAAATAATTTAATTTATTTATGACACAATGATGATGTAGTAATTACCTTATTAATGAAATATTATACTAATTAATATCATAAATATCCAAATAAATGTAAATTGAGACTTCTGATTAATTAACCTAATTTTAGAGGTTAATATTACATTTTATGGTCGGTGAAATAAATTTTATTTGCAGTGATAAAGTGTTTAATGCTTTCAAAAAAATCAAATACTAAACAATGTCAACATTTACATAATTGAGTTTTTTAAAAAATATTATATTATTAGTTGATATAATATTCCCTAAAAATCTATGTTTCGTCCAAAGGACATAGATATAGTTATATTTATTAATAAGTAACCACATGGGGTTCTCAAGTCCTGTTATAGTATGTTTATTAACCATATAATATAAAAAATATAAAGACACATGGTAAATGTAAAACTATTTAACTAAGAGTTAAATCTAAAATATAATGTTAATCTGATAGCCTAAACCTTTCTAAAAACTATTGGTTAAGAGGTTTTAGAACCACCACCATCATAGACATTGAATAATTTATTTTTGATCAATCAAAAACTGAAAATTATTTTATTATAAAATAATATTTCAAGCATTTTCTAAAGTGACCCTCACCTATCTAATAAAATGGAACTTCCCATTTTCTTAATTTCACACATCCAAAGCCATTTAGATCGGATAAACCCTAACCAAATATCCTCCCAACTTTCTTTATTTCATTTTAGAGGCTTTTCTTTTGTCATAAAGCCATCCTATGGAGCCCTTTTGATCAAATCAAAAGGAAGAACCCAAAGATGAGGTAAATATTTCGTCACATCTTTCAAGTTCATGTCTTCTTCCACTTCATCTTTCTTTGTTTTTTCCATTCTAAAATAATAACCCCATTATATTCTATGTACTATGATTTATTATAAAAATGGTACAAACATATTCATTTCTCTATCCATCTTATAAATGAAAATTTCACCATACATGCGTATGTACGGATTACCTTCTCTACGTCGTGGTGCAGTTTATTATTCAAGCACTTCATTATTTGGATGGTTATAATAATGAGTATAAATGATTTAAATAATAAATATAACATTTTAATGATTCAGTATATATGATATACCATCTAATTACCTACAATTTATCCATCAATATAATGATATTATCGCTCGTGCCTACGTAGGGATTACCGCCTCCACGAACGCGATAAGATTCATTACCCATCGTAATCATTAGAGAATAATTTTCCTATTATGATTAAAAATAATGTTTATGAACGCAATATCATTTTTTATATGAATCAAATACATCATATCCATAATTAACATGGGTTATTTATCAAATTATATAAATGAAACAAATAAGTTACCACTTGAAATGATGATACTACTAAAATATTATTAACAAAGAAATATTATAAGATCAAATATTATATCATGTATAGGTATATAGTTCCTTTATAATTTAATAAAAATGTTTTAACTATTATATATATTCTTAACATACCATTGACTAAGGGAAATTACAAGGTAATAGTTAATTTAAAAATCTATTTATTATCCGATGTTGTTTTTACGTAAGTATCTACTGGGACCTCTTTATCATCCACATCCGTGTTTTCTTAAAAATTTAATTCAAAACAATCATAAAATTTACTAGAATATTGGTTAAATTCATTTATACCCTTATTTTACCATATATGTTCTGAATAGAATCTTTCCATCGTTTTCCAAACAAGGTACTTTATGATCTTTTCGACAAAATTAAGGTAAGAATGTCTTTTTTTAATCTATACGGTGGGTGCAGCTATAATCCACCATTATAAAATCGTCTAAGCGTTCCATACAATATTATAAGAATATTTCAAAATAAATTTTTTCATTTGTAACTATATAACTTTTTAATGATTTCAAAATATAAATGGTAATTTCACTAAAAAACGTTTTGATTTCATCAATGTCAACATTCATTGATAGATTTTATGTTTTTTTGATGTTTATTTATTATGATACAAAACTTCCATATTGTATAGAAGGATTTGTAAAATTTTTTTACTGTGGATGTTTTATTTTTACTCCATTCATGTTTTGTGGATAATGTATTGACATTTCGTATGCTAATTTTAATACGAATGTTTATGTTATTTTAAACTTTTTTATATGAGGAATGCATTTGACTTAATAAGCGATGGTTGGAGCCCACTATATCTCCTCAATGCATCGTTAGGTCTCATGAGATAAACTAGTGTCTTGGAACAAGGAATTGAAAAATTCTTATTTGTAGTATTGGCACAAGTCCTTGACTATATAGTTATGAAGTCTGGTATTATGCATTCTATCATCATGAAAGTGTTTATTGATATTGCGTGTGATTATTCGACTAGTAGAATATCATTGCAAGTAATTAAATAGAATTATTTGATTTTATCATTTCCATATTATGATTAAGCTTAAGATTAATGTATTTTGTTTAAGTCTATTACATTTATGCTTATTTATGAATATTTCTACTATATTGTTATCCCTATTGGGCATCTAAGATCACCTGTTTCTATGTTTTTTTTCCTGTGATGTGAACATGTATTTTATGGTTGACCTATAGGGATAGGATATTGATATAAGTGTGTTCAAAAAGGGAGAAAATGTTGTTGATTTTATTATTTCATGATGTAATGTAAAACTTATGAATGTATCACTTACTTCCAAGGCTACAAAACTGATCGGTCTTTCAGGACATGATTCCTTATATCATTCCAATGTTATGTAATAATGTGTTGACTCTAGGTAACTAGGGCGGGGAGTTACATACATGATATATGAAAATTTTATTCCATAGGAAATGTTTTATATAAAAACTCTAATATTGAAACACCTAAATGTTTTTGGGAGTGCAAGTATAATAAATAATAAAGGTGGATCTCATGCAATGTTTGAGTAGATATGTGATGATAGAATTTTTTATTGGCTATTATTTAAAATGAATATGATATATTAAAAAATGAAAAAACTTTATTCTATAAATGTGAATATAATTAAAAAAATATGAGGAATATAAAAATAATTTATTAGATAAGGATGTAGAGAAGAATAATGAATTTTATTTTAACAATTATGATAAGGAAACTGACTATGGTAATCAAACTCATGATAAATAATAGTACTTAGTGAATTCAAGTTACATGGAAGAAACTCAATAATATCATCCTAGGATTAGGAGGCATGTGGAGGATAAAAACATTATTAGGGACCAATATGAGAATGATAAAACAATAAGAACATAAATATTTGTTACACATACATCTTTGCATAAAAAAAGTTGATCTGAATAGTGTGAATTGAGCATTGAAAATGGGTTCTGTAAATGAATCAAGAGTTGGATCAGATAGAAAATAATGGTACATAGGAACCCATAATGAATCCAAATAACAAAAAATTTATTGCTGCAATGTGGGTTTTCTAGAACAAACTAATTGAATAAGGAGATTTGATAAGGAAAAAAGGGAAACATTTGTGCAAAAATTTCAATCATAAATTAAAGGTGTTGTTTTTTATTAATATTTGTAACTAGTAGAAATGTTGGAAACAATCAAAATAATTCATTCTATTATTTTATAAGAAATTAAAAAACAAATCAAATAGATGTGAAATACTTATTTCTGAATGGGGATCATGATGAGGATGTTTATACTGAAAAATCATGATTCTTTTTTTTTTGGGAAAGATGAAATTTATGTGTGTAAACTGAAGAAAGTTGTGTTTGTGTTAAAACAAGCTTTGAGATCATGGAAATCAAAATTAAATACTTTCTTGAAGAAGGTAAATTTCTAAAATATGACAGTTGATATAAATCTTTACATCATTTAATGTTTAGAGTTTTCAGTTATCCTAGTTGTTTATATTTATTGTATTATAATTCCTGGCAATGATGAAAGAACGTGCGAAAGATTTGATGAATAGATGAAAAAGACGATTTAAATGTTCCTGATGGGTTAAAGGAAATAATTTATTAGTATAAAAATTATATAAATTAAAAAACATATTTTTATATCTCAATAAAACTATACTAAATATCTTTATAAGATATTTAGAAGGGAAAATTCAAAACAAGTTTCCATAGTAATTTAAATGGTAATTGAGTTGGCTAATGATGGTGAAGGTGAAGAAGTTGATCAAAAAGAGTTTCAAAAGTTGATAGGGAGTTCTTTTTAATTGAATATCTTAATACCCAATATTCTCTATATCTTTAGAAAATGTTCAATATTTCATAGTTCTCATACAAAATCATATTTACATTCTGGAAAAATAAATCTCAAATATATCAATGAAAAAACATATTTGATAATCAAGTATGATAGATTAGAAAGTATTCACTTGTTTGGGAATTCCAATGTTGATTGGGTAGGGAATATTGATGATAGAAAATCCACATTTTATGGGGGTTTCTTTATGGGGAAACATTGTGCTAGTTGGAATTAAAGTAATTGATTTCTGTGGCTCTTATCATTGATGATGATGGGTATGTTTCTGTCACTAAATATGTTACCCTACATATGGGATGATTACTCAGTTGGAAGACCTACATGTTGAAGTGAAATTACCCTTCCTCATTGGTTGTGATAATCAAAGTAGCATCAAACTTACATGAAATATGGTAAAGAATTCATGTTCAAAACATATAGATATACAATATCATTTCATCATAGAGAATGTAAAGGATAATGAATTAAAATTGTTGTATGTTCCGACATTGAAACAAGTTGTTGAAATTTTCACAAAACCATTACCAAAGGATCCTTTTCAATAACTATAGTTGAACGTGGCTGTACAACCTACTTCTCTTCAGTTTCACTGTATGTGTTTATGTCCCCTCTCTCATCTTGTATTTGGATACTGTTGTCTAGTGGGATAGTTTTTCACTAAAACTATCCATTGTTATGTGTTAAACATTTTTAAGGAAGCATGAAAATTGGGGGAGTTGTGTGTATGTTCGGATTTCATCATGTAAGTGTCTATACTATTCTCACTATTTGTTGGAATGGTTATTGGAAACATTTACGTTTTAGGAAAGTAAAAAAAAGATGGTATATGATATGAAAATATAAGAATGATTCATGATTTTCTAATTTTTGATAGCATGGATCTTTTCTAAATAATTATTATTTTGAAAAATTAGTTATCTCATGTAGGTTTAAATTTTTTGATAAGTCATCCAATGATCGAGGTTAAAAGGATAAGTTCATTATAAATCCGGATTGAAAAAATATCTAAAAGGGGAGATTTTTTGGACTAAGTTGTCTAGACATGGATTTTGGAAGTAAAAAAAGTGATTTCTTTGTAATTTTGTTGTCTTTTATCATTAAAAAAGATAAATAAATTCAATTTTTAAAATTTTACAATCGAAAAACCCATTATATTTATCAAATTCATCTCAAAAAACTAAATAAATTATATCATATTGAGAATATGTCTTATGGAAAAAAATATTCATCGGACTCACCCTATGTCTAGTACGGAAGTACTGATCATAATCAGAGATTGAATAACCCCATGGAAAATATGACGATGCATTGTTATTTTTTAATTAACAATTATAATAAATATTCTTTGGAACTTGTGATGCATGCAAGATGAAATAAAGGAGGAGTAACACCAATCAAATTTATTAAAATTATATTATGGCTGAGTAGAAAAAAATTATTTTTGTAGGAATGAGGTGCTATAATACCTTACACTATAAACTACATGATGATTTATGATATTTTAAGTATTCAATTTCATGAATAAGTCATGATTACAAAAAAAGGTTTGTGGAATATGGATGTTACTGAAGTAAAAGATATCCATCTTAGATCATTGGTGAGAGACCATCAAATTCAGATTTGTTTGAAGGATGGAAAGGTTTTCTTAATCATAATGTGGGAATATAAATATTATAGATTTCTATAAGACTAAAAATACAAAATATATAGATCTTCAAAATAATAAACTAGTGATTAATAATAGGTCATTGGTATCATAATTATAAAAGGAACAAATTTGATGAATTTGATGTTATTAGAAAAGATACATCAGACTCAGTATGCCACCAATAATTAGAGTTACTCTTACATAAATTAGTCATTAATTTTGTTTGGTCTTTATATGACATCATAGGAGGTTGATAAGATTTTTTTTTGAAGAGAATATGTTTTTATAAATAATTTTCATGGGACATGTTGGGATACTTGAATAAGGAATGTTTTTGATATTGAGATCAATCGACAATATAGTCAACCATTTCCCATCAAGTTCATTTTTTATTGTGTCAACAGATAATGAATGTTTTTAATATCACTTAAATGGGGGTCAAAACCAAATGAAATGACAACGAGCCTTATATGAATACTTTTCAAAAGTTTAGTAAAAGGGGGAAGTAAATCTTACTTAAAGATCCAAGAATTATATTCCCCTATTTTTATATTTTTTTACGGTGCATCATAATGTGAATAAATATGTGTTATATTTTTCATAATTGGTATAGAGAAACATATTGATTAATATTATATGTTTATAATAATTAAGAAAATTAAAATGGTAAGATTAGTTTTGAATTGGTGTACAGAAATGTTATGATATTTTTTTAGTTCTAATTTGATTGCAAGTGGTTCAAGAAAATCCGAGTGACCGAATCCCTTTATTGAAATGATGAAATTGTATAAGAAAATCATAATTAAGAATTATATTCAGAAGGAATTTTTTTAGTAATTACGATTAATTGAAGAACTAGAAGAGATATTAAATATATAAGGGAAATTAATGGATCTAAACAAGTCAAAGAATGATTTGAGATTTTAAGGAACATTAAAGATTAAGGATGTTTGGTAGAGTGGGAAAACATTTTCAAAATTCCACTTAAATAAACTTTTCATTTTAATAAAAGGAGGAGAATACATTGTGTATTCTTTGACTTCCATAACTCGAAAAGAGGAGAGAGATTCTCCAAAATTCTTCCAAGAATAATTTTTCAGATTGGGTTTTCTTGAAGAACCTTACTAAATAGAATAAAGAATAATAGAAAAAATTGTAATTTGTTTCTTGAATATGACCAACCAATTAGATTCAGATTCTTGGACTTAGGAATAATTAGTTCTAATTTATTTTAGTGGTGTTATGACAATATTATATTTCCATATTGAGAAATTGATCTTGGTAATCGGACTAAGAAATCATATTGAGTTTCGTTATGAGGTCTAGGAAGTTCGTACCTACTAATGGGTAATAATGTAATGAATTATTTTAAAACCATATGTATTTTTAAACTCAATCTAGAGGAACAAAATTTTATTCCTTCATTTAATTTTATTTGAAGAACAAGCACTTTTAAATTTAATATAGTTATACAAGATTTTAAGGGGATGTCTTAGTCATTGTCTTCCATATAAAATGATTTTTTTCTATAGGATTTTGTGTTATATTATTGTTTCCAAAACATACCAAAAATGTAACTAATATTACTGAGTATTGAACATTTTAAATTATTGTGTTCTAATGGATGTGTGTACGGTTTTTTTTCAGTAGATAAAGGAGTCTTTAATAGGAGGTGATGTTTGTTTCAAATGTAATGAAAAGATATCACAGATTCACTACCTCTCCCTCTCATCGATACAACAATCAAGACTGGGAAATTAAAAACTACACCCCTCTCATCCACTAGGGTCAGTTGTAATGAATCCAACTACTAATATTCTTCTTATACCATGAATTAATTGTACTTCTTGTTATGGTAATCTTTTACTACTTTACCATTCCCAATAGTCTAAAATATCTCAATGTAATAGTCCCACTAGTACTCCAACTAGCACATATGCCTTATATTAAGATCTCTCCATGTGAATATATACCTGAGGCTATGGAGATCTGTGTAAAAAACCACTAAGAAGATAGTGCCTCCACATATTCAGCATGAAGACTATCATTTCTGTCTCTTTGTCATGAGTCATGTAGTTTTTCTTTCGAGGCCTCAATTTCATTAACCATATGAGAGAAATGCCTACCTCGATATCAACACCCCCATAATCCTAGCACCAGAGTCCTCACAAAACACTAAATACCCCATAGCTTCCTCTGGTAGTGTCAACAATGATCACATGTCTTCCTCAACCAAAAAACCTCGATGACTCTTTGAAACTACTGGGTCCTGATAAAGGGATAATCTTTTTCTATGAGAGTGTCCTAATTGGATTCCAAGATATATAAATCTATCACAATCTTGATAAGTTACCCCACCATGATAAAACTCTTGGTAGCTCTATCACACTATTGGGTGGATCCCAAGAATTAACTAAACCAATATTATCTAGATTCATAACTATATCATTCTCAAAAATGACATACACCAAAATGATAACCTCTATGATCGAAAATTACCACTTTGAGTGCTTAACAAAAAGTAGTTACCCATAAAGCTAGTCTATTTTAATGCTCAGGTTCTCTTCATTATTTTACACTAAAATAAAGTAGATAAGTATGTCATCAATGAACACCACCACAAATTAGTCCTTGTATGGATGAAATATCCAATCCAAAAGTTCCATAAACACATCCTAGATATTTTTCAAACCTAAAGGAATGAATATATAAACACATTTTCGATAACCACATCGAAATCAATCTTCAGAATATCATCCATGTGAACCCTCACCTGGTGGTATCCGGGCCTAATATAAATTTTTGAGACCAATACAGTGCCTCCCAATTGGTTGAATAGTTTTTAATCATCGGAAAGGGATATGGGTTCTTTATCACCACTTGGATCCGGTGATGATAATAAAAACAAAGACTCAAACTCTTATCCAACTTCTTTATAAGAAAACTAGATCTTGATATGGGAAACACTATGTCTAATGAAACCCTTCTCCCAAAAATTCATACAAATACACCCTCTACTACAAATCCATATTGTGGATAATTTGATTTGACGCGGAAGATATTATTGTGGCCCCTCGGTGAATGTCATTGAAAAAATCAATCTCCTACCATTGATGTATTCCTGGAACATCATGGGGAAGACATCTATAAAGTATTCCACTACTAAATGAATCTAGATGCATGAATAGCCCTCTACAGTAAGGAACAAACCTAATAATTAATGACTGATGGTTTTCAACTTCCTACTAAAAAAACAAACATTATATTCTATGAGATCTATCATACCAACAAAGGGGAATGTCATCCCATCAATCTATATGAATCTGATTCGTATGTGATGATAGTCAATCTGGGTATAGAATGCTTAAAACCATTCTATAACCAAAATTATTTCATATTTTCTCATTGGGAATGAAAAGAGGCCCCATGATAAGTTCTTTATACAAAGATATATCTCACACAATCACATGATATAATAAATCAAAGAATTTATCCATCTATGAACATTTATTTGTAGCTTCTTGGATAAAGTATAAACTTGAATCTAAAACATGAAAACCATGAATAAATAGGTGACTTAAGTACTTGGGACAGTTTCTACTAATACTAAGGAATGAGTACAATAACCACATATCATATCATGAATTATCTTATGTGTAGCATAGTCATAGCTCTCTATTGGTTACCACTGCCCATGGATCTGACCACCAACTCATTAGGCCAGATATGAAACACATAGTTGTATTGGTGGGAGTATATCATTGTGTATTCCACCACTAATAAATCATAAATACATAGATACTCATCATCCTTTTCCAGCATTCCCTCCCGACAACACCATATCCCCACATAGGGGATCCCAAATAACTATGCTACTATGACTATGGAGTTATATCTATGGTATAGTTCTCATTCCCATCTTGATGGGTTGGGAAATCATAAAAAAATGACCCCACCTGTCGCAAGAATAACATCTCCCCTCTATAATCACAATGAATCGTCTATGTGATCCCTGGTTCATATACCCATTTGGCTAAGACTTGGCATGAGTATGCCTTTGCATCAGAGACTAGTACATCAAACCCCTTCTAGATACTTTATACGATATAGCTATATGATGACCAAAATTTATTCTAGGCACTCAATGTTCCAATTCAAGTTATCTCTTAGTCACTCGAGACCACATTAAAAATAAATTATAAGGGTGTAGGTATAAGGTGTCCAAACTGGCTTAGAAATTTCTTTGGATACCCTCATTGAAATTCGACACAAAGAATAATATATCTTGGACCATATCAAGGTAGTGAAATTTAAGGTCATTAAACCTCAAATCGTAATCAATAATTTTCATATATCTTATCTAAATCTTAATAAGTTCCTAAATACAATATAGGAATAATAATTAAGGATAATAATATCCATGAAACAACATCAAAAAGACATACCATGAGAGCATCATCTCAACTTGAGTCTGTGTGACTAGACTCCACCATCACCTAACTACTCTATGGAAAATACATTCTACTAGAACCAATATTTTATATGTTGGGGTCTGAATGATCTTAAATAATTAGATCACAGACTCAAGTCAATCTTTTACTACCTAAGGTTTTAGTTCACTATGGAACCTCAATATCCTCTAACATTAGAACTCCTTGAGTGTGATAAGAATGTACACAAAATCATCTTAAACTATTAGATTGATCTACTACTCAACATGAGTGGGTGATTACCCCGACTAACTATGAGGAAAACCCTCAATAGATAGATCTTGAACTGAGGCCTCATCACTCACCAGATCATCTTCACAATCCTGAATCATTAACCTACCAAAATATATTTATGTATGAATCTTTAATGGGATCAAGACATTATATGGTCAAATGAGAATATATATAAGCAAATCTAACTCAACGTGGAAAGTAAAGGGACCCAATCCTATATATTTCATGTACTATTTTTCTCTATTACAATATCATAGTATGTTGAGTCAAAAATTTGTAATTATGAGTCTTCTGTGAATGGATACATTGGAAACCACACCAACACTAGGTTCACTAGCCTAAAAGATACACTTGAAAAACTATGAAATTGATTCCCTATGTCCCAACCAATTCCATATAAAGTGAAAACTCTAAAAACTATCCCAAGGGAAAAAAAATCAGGTTCCTTGCTATCAGGACAACACCCATCAGGGCCCACCAGGAAGTGTCATGCTAATCTGTGACAACCAAAATCCTATATCCATTAGGATTGGGTCTGTATACAAGCACAAAGAATGAATAAATCAAATGGGAGTCCTTTTCTTAATTTAGTTTTACTCACACAACATACTATATCCATCAAAAAGTTAAAAGAAATGTTAAAGTCAATAGATTCTAGACTAAAAATATGCATTAAATAATGTATATGAAAATAAAACATAGTACGATAGTAAAAATGAAAATAAAAGGGAAGAAAGGAACACCCAACTAGAAATGAAGTTCCAACATGAAAAATTCTAGAATAAATGAAAAATTTGAGGGATTTGATTTTGATCACCATAGCCTTACCACTATAGTTGGTGAAGGAACCCAAGTATACCTATGATCTACCCATATAATCAATGATATATTCGTCATCTATATAAGACATGACAGGTGTTGGAAAATCCTATACATGGGTTATTATATACATACCATATAGCATTCCCCAAAATCCGAAGAGGAAAAAATATAAGTATATAATAGGATATTAGATTAAAAAACCAAGAGGGAAACAAAACCCATTATATATATATTATCTTAATGAGACATAGATGAGTGAAAATGGGGATATCTATCTCATAGAATAGCTATTGCCAATGAATATACCTACAACACCCAAATTCCATCACTAATTCCTTCCATCAAATGTATATTTTCTGGAATCGGTGGATAGGGTCCCCTCCTCACTGATGCACTCCATATTTGAGGGGTACACAGCTCTAATTGAGGACCTTCATGACCCATAATAATAAATACGAGGGAGTACCACTCCATAGATAGTGTATGGTTTCCTAGTATAGGGGTGCATCGTATCGATCTGTATAATGAGTGTGGGGAACTTTCACCCTTGTTTTATAGGGGAGTTCCAGCCCTGAAATCACTAAAATGATCATGATTTGATCATATCCATATTCATGAATCTCCTAAAGAAGATTCATTCTTTGAACACCTCATATCTTATCCCGTATTCCACAATGAAGTCCAAAAACATTTTCTACATGGAAACCATCTCATGATAAGACAATTTTGGACAGAAATCTAAGCCTTCAAGAATGATAGATGATAGAATAATGTTTTAGAAGGGAATTCATGCGGTGAATAAGGTCCACATGACATATTGAGTTACCTCATTTCTTGTTCATGTTTTCTTCTAGAAATGTATTGGAAGACATTTATTATATATTGAATGTAAAGGAAGTAGACGATGTGTCTTATCCACTCTGGGCTAACCCGTGTGATCCTAGCCTTTGTTATGCACTTTGGGCAGTGCTCGAGATCCTGGTTGTGTACCTAGCCATGCCAAGGTACCCACCTATGCCTATATAGTCCCAAAGTACATAATTTTATAACTGCATTGTATTTAGTGTGTGTTCCAGCTAGCACACGTCTTAGCCACCCAGGGAGGGCCACATGTTGTGTGGGCCTGACCACCCGATGTGTGACACATAACTACACCGGAAACCCTACCACCATAGATAGGGGGATACAAACCAAGTGATCTAATGAGATATATTTCATGTAGTTGAGATTTTTCCAGATCCAAAATTCCCTTCACTTATTTCCCAGATCCTTCATGGCTGCCTAGAATTTCTCTATTTGTCTCCTCAAATAAATATGAAAAATGCCTTAGGCTATCATTTCCTAGAATTTGATGATAGGAAAATGGATTCCATTCATCTTATTTTGGAGTCTTTTCCTAACTCATGTTTTTCCTATCACCTATAGCTACATTTAATCCCATATCCATGAAGCGTCATCCAAAATCAATCATGATCTATCCACAAAAAACCAATATATTTTTCATACACGAAACCTCCATGAATCTAGGTGTTTGACCATGCTCGAACCTACCTTGGTAATTTTGAATCATTACCTTATGGTCCAATGATTAATAATAGGAATAATGGGTCGGTGAAAGTGTAATTACAAACATGTAAACATTATTTCCCCAGAAATATCGGCCCACTATTATTCAAATGGATTATCTATAGTGATAAAATGTTATAACAAGAATAAATTCAATTAAACAATTAAAATTATGAAATGGGAACATATGAAGTGTTGATAAATGATGTTCAATAATAAGATAAAATATACATGAGAAATATTATAATCCAAAGTTTAGATACAAGAATTTTTCTGACATGCCTTGATTTGGATTTATTATTGGTGACGAACGTTTTCAACTGTTAAGGAGAATACCCATTGGGTTTGATACTTCTACATCAACCTTGATCTGATGACTTTTCACCCACCGATGTGATCCACCAATGAAGAATTCTCATGGATCCACTCAAATCCTCCTAGGGTTGGTCGGCTAACCTAGATTATGTTTTATAAGTGGGAACCTATAGAAGTTTTTCTTGGATAGCTCACTTAATAAAATAAATAAATAATTTTTTTGTATTAAATGCACCCGCCAACCGCTACGTCAACCAGACATATAATTCCAATGAACCATATGTTTATGCTATGTTAAAACTCTTGTTTTGGAACTAATTAAGATCTTATATTTCCAATTAAAGACACAATTTGAGAGTTATTTTACTTTTTTAATAAAAAATGCTCATGAAGTTAATATATTTATTATTTATATAATATCATTAACAGGAACACAAATTCTCATAATATCACACCATCTTAGTGCTTGAAATCTAAAATATTCCATAATATATTAAAATTTATAATATGAAAAAAAGTATTCACAATATTTAATTCCTTGGAAAATTGCATTCTTCCACATAAAAAAATACTTCACATCCATCCACTTCAAATGACACTAATCCTTATAAATTCTCTTTAACCCATAGCCATTATTCATATTTTATAATGATAATCTATAAAACCTATTTTTTGTGAAAACAAAATTCCCCAAAAAATTTAATCTCTTTTATTTTTTTCATTACACATAGCACGAAATTTATCTTCCGTTACATGCGACATTTATTTTAGATTGTATTACACTTAATACTATGTTTATCTTACATTACATGCAACATATATTTTAAACAAAATGTGACATACTATTTAAAAATAATTTTTTAATATTATAGTTATCATTTAGAGATTAAAATAATGAGTGTGAATAGTATTAACTAAATTTTAAAAATATATTTTTTACACATGTATAGAAAATGAGTTGTTTGGGGACTAATAAATTATAAAAGAAATTAAAAACCATTTTCAAAGAATGGAAATCTTTATTAGAAAAAATGTTTTATGCATATAATTTTGTTTTATATCTACTAATTAAAAAAATAATTCTTAATGAATAATTATAATGAAATTATAATGTTATATATTCAATAAAATATTTAAAACTCATCTTTTGTTTTCTAGAAAAAATATATTAACTAATCCATTTTTCAAGAAAGAAACTATCTTTTTTCTAAAAACACATTCTATCACATTTTCACACTAACTTTAAAACTAATTTTTTATAATTATATAAAATTAATTTGATCATTGAAATATTAATTTAAAAATTACCATTGGGTGATGTTTTTTAAATTTTATGAAACGTTAAATTTTTTGTCAATAGAGAAAAATATTGGTTTTTATTAACAACATCATTTTCATTCAAATAAATTACTTAATAAATTTAAATTTAATATTTTTTTAAAGTAAAATTGGTAAAATTATATATATTCATCAAATTTTGATCATTGTAATCAAAATCATATTTAATTTTGATATACATTTTTTCAAAACATTTGAAAGGTTTATCTTTGGAAAAGGTTATTTTGTCACCACTATTAGATTAAATATAAATTATATTTTATTACTTCTATGAATGGAAATTTAAAAATTTTCATCCTCATTTTTATTCAGTTTAATTTATATTTTTTTAATTGGTTTAACATAATTTTTTACCTTTTATAATAGTAACATTAGTAAAAAAACTAATTTCTACGGCTACGGTGAAAATTGGTTTACTATGGGTTATACTAAATTTATATACATTAAAAATTACCAAAACCTTTTCCATCACCCTTTGGTTGGGCATAATTCAGTCTTATATCTTCTATATTGTATAGTGAACCATTTTTTATCCTTATTTAATGTGATAATTATTGGTACACATTATTTGTTTCAAAACATTACAAGTGTTCCACTCACCTCACTTATAAATGGCCACTCCACTTCTCTCGACTTCACTCATACAAAACTATTTTCTTAGACAATAACTACCCCAATATCATCCTTAATTCCCTAAAATAATCTTTGAGACATAAATTTGATCATAACTATAAACTATGAAGCCTTTTGGTGCAGACCTAAGGAGGTTACCCAAAGAAGATGTGATGTTCCTCAACGAGAATTTTTTTTAATTTCTTCCCCACCTCTTTAATTTATTACTAATGAAATGATGATATAATAACCTCATTATATTTAATATATGAATATATTGTTATGTTTTGATAATTTTCCCCAACCATCTCCACTGCCATCAAATGGGATAAGAAATCATCATTCGTATGTACAGAAGACTGCCTCGTCGAGAACTAGTGCTATTCATTTTCCTTCACCACCACTGAAGGATAGATATAATGATGTATTTATTGTTTATAAATTATACTTTTGATAATATTTTTTTAATCATGAAATGACATATGGTTTCATTCCTTCAAATCTGTGGGAATATGATAATGTCGTTCGTGTCTATGGCGGACAACTATCTCACAAAGTAATGTTATTTGTTCACTCTTTACGTGGAAGGTCATAAGGATGGGTTTTTTCAAAATATGTGATAAATAATAAATAAAATTTTATATAATGTTAATATATTATTTAACATTCTTTATTTCATATTTATGAGAAAATGGTTACAATGTTCAAGCGTACGTACAACTTATTTTCTCCATAAACATTGTATTACATTTTATACCACAAAATTTTAAATATTTATCAAAATAAATATATAATAAATATATATTATATTTATATAATTTTTAAAAAATATAATTTTTCTAAACCATTATAATATATAGAGTAAAAAACAAATTAAAACATACTAGAAAAATAAATTAATTATTTCGTAACACGTGACATTAATAATAAAGTGTTAATAAACAAGTATTAAAATGTCATAGGTAACTAAAATATATTTATATATATATAAATATGGTTCTTAAAATATTTTATAATGAAATTTAATTATTATAAATGATTTTGGACATGTATGAAGGAATTAGATACTTATGTTATGGGATTTATGTCTCATTTATTACTTATGTAAGACACAGTCCATATTAAAGGCCAATTTATTTTATATGGTGTATATACTGAACATGAATTTATCTAATTATTAATATACATAAAATTATTTGTATTTACATATCCATATGATGAATTATATTTCAGGGGATATATATTTTAAATGATACTGAAGTAGTAAGGTATTTTTTTCTTAATTTTAGTTATTGGAGACATATGTTATATTATGAACCTATATTATTTTATGAGGTGAATATAATGACCCATTTACATGTAATGCCATGAATTAATTTATTTTCAATAGATTATATGTTTTATTTAATTTTATTACATAATGGGAATCACCATTCCATGTAACAAAACTAGTAGGGATTTTATGCTATAATCTCATTGCCTATCAAGAATTTTTATGTTTATGCTTATGATTATAAAATATTATAATTGAAAGAACTCCTGAATTTTCTTTTCCTATTGTAAATACATTAGAATGAAGATTTTTAGTTAATTTTTATCTTAATATATTCAATATTTCTACATAGTTTGTTTTAAAAAAATGTGATTTTATTTAACTCTTCGATCAAAAATTATTTTTCATCAAAAATTATTTTTCCAAAAAAAAATCCAAAAATGTTTTTAAAATTCATCAAATTACTTATTAAAGATATTATTACTCATTTTTTTACCTTTTTACAATGTTTTTATATGTAATATTCCTATCATTATAAATAAAATTAGGCATGTTAGGCATTTATTGAAAATGTGATTCACATGTTTTCTTGAACATGTAAAAAGTGAATCGGGTTTACACAATCATGACCTTTATTTTATTTGAAGGTTTATTTACGTGTTTCATAATTATATTTTCAAAGAAAATAATTTTTAAATTGTTTTATGTTTTCCAAATTCATTTTTAATTTCGAAAATATATTTTTCCTAAGGAGGGTTTATAAATTATTTGTATTTTTTTTCCATAAATGTTTCCAAGGATATTTAAAAATAAAATGATTCTAATAATGTTTTCTATTTTAAAATGTTCTTTTCAAATTGAAAATTATATTTTCTTTTACATATTATTTTTATTATTTTTAGATATTATATTATATTTTACCTATTTTATTTTAAAAGAAAATGATTTTGAAAATTTTTTATATGTAAAAAAGTTTTTTTCAAAGTTGAAAGGATATTCTCCTCATGAAATATTCCACGTGATTTTTATTTTGAAATAATTTTCCATCTAAGATGAAATCCTTTTATGTTATTTATTATATATTGGGTATATGATTTAAGGATATAATTATTATTCTTTCTCTTAATGGTTTACATTTATGATGAAAATATTTGTA
The DNA here is from genome assembly GCA_963277665.1 of Viscum album. Taxonomy (NCBI): domain Eukaryota; kingdom Viridiplantae; phylum Streptophyta; class Magnoliopsida; order Santalales; family Viscaceae; genus Viscum; species Viscum album. The sequence goes on from OY728129.1 coordinate 1,586,951,123, forward strand.
AGAAACCCATTATTTCCACTTGTTATACCATGATAAAATTAGTAGTAATATTTATTATTTATCCAGGAGTAATGATTTAATGATATGATAAAATTATTATTAAACCTTTTTCATTTCCATATGATATTTTATGATGAAATATTTTTGAAACCCATTTCATTTCATGGGTTCAAATATGATGAAGGTTTTATGATCTGGTATTATATATATGTATGATTTTAATTTTATGATATATGGGACCTATATCTCTCTTTATTGAATTAGGTCATGACTGATATCTCAAGAAATAAACATGTCTTTATTGGGGATTGAATAATGTTAAACAAGTAACTTTGTCAACTATGATAGTCTTAGGAGTGAACCTTGTAAACTATGACAGTTTTGGGATTAAACCCATTCCAATGTGATAGTCTTGGAAGTGATCATTAAACAACAAATGAAATGGTTTTCTATGATTATGTATATTCCATAAATCTAATTCACATTCCAGTGTTATGTTCTTATATCTCATGCTCTTTGATTTCATTATGATTCATGCCTTATAAACCATAAAACTATATTCCATTGTAAAAAATTTTGTTTTTTGATATATAGGGTATGGTTTTAATATATTATTCTCAGGTTAACATAACCTTATTCCACATTATAATTTTGGATTTCCTATGATTACGTATTCTGATCATCTGAAATCATCCTTTCTTATTTTTCATTTCCCCAGTTATGAATACTAGTTTTAAATACTTTATGTTTATAAAGAGCAAAAAATGTGAATATTATGGGAGATGATGAATATATTTCACAAAATATGAATATTTTTTACCCAGTCTCCAAACCCCTTAAACAGTTACAATCCTTAGGTGTGTGTTTGTGTAATGTAATTAATATTCACCTCATAGTCATAATCTATATATATGAGATGTTTGGGTCTCTACCATTGTTATCAAAGGACATGATTAGTTAACATTTTGGAACTATGGTTAGAAAATATTAGTGAGATACATAGGGATATTAATTATGATATTTATAGGGATATTTATTTTAATATTTATAAGGATGAGTCAAAATATAGGAAACTTTCATGAAATTTTATGTATAATGTGTATGTATTTCAAGAATTTATATGAATTTATTGATATAATAAGAGGATGTGGATCTTCCAAAAAGTTACCTAGGGGTAATGACTTTGAAAATGGTTCAATGAGATGAATTCCATCATCACTTGGTACATGAAAATGTGAATTTTTCCACACCTAGTTTGGACTTAATGTGGATATTATTTCGACATTCACTAACAATTTATTAAAAATAAGGAAGGACATAAATATATAATAACACTTAATGGTCAAAGATAAGCCTAATATGTCCTAGATTAAAAATCAGTTTTCACAATTTATTTGTCATATTAGTTATTTTTCATTATTATGTGGTTTACCACTATTAATATTGTCACTTGAACTATGCATTGTGGTTTTAGTCAATAGAGGTAAACAGAATGAATTGGATTACCATTGAATGTGATAGATAATTTGTTCATGAGAAACCAAATGGTACAATGATTTGAGTAAAGGATATTGTGATTATTCCTTATAAGTTATCATGATATATGATTAAAATATTGTACCATACCCAAGTATTAGACTCACTAAAGAAGATAATGATATATTTCGTTCAGAGATAGGGTGGTGGAGTCCATGGAGGAAGTAACATTTTATTTATTATATATCAAAAATGTGGAAGAAGAACCCTGGTTAATGTCTCATAAGAATGAGAATATTTTGTAGTGTGAAAAAATGGACACAAATAAGTAATTATAAAGGATAAATATAATTTTTGAATAATTAAATGGATGAAAATAACGGTCTTCCTAACCAATCATCGGCGGTTGAATGTTTCAATTTTGTAAATAATGGGAATTCCAAAAATAAATTTTTTAAAGAGAGAGATCATGAGGTTAATTGACAGGGTTGTATGAGTAAAGGTTATCTAATTGATGATGAAGAGACTAAAAATGGCATGTTAAAGTAAACTAGTGTTAAGGAATAATATGATAAAGCCTACGTTTTGGTTGTAATAATGATGTGAAATTAAAGGAGTGTCTATTTAATGGAATTCAAGAATCATGTTACATAAATCATGAAATATAAAAGGGTTTTTATATATAAGTTTTTCATTAACAATGTGAGATAATATGTTGAATAAGACTAATGACCTAGAGAAGTTATTTAATGTAAAATTAATATTTTATGGACAGAACATGATTAAGGGTAGATAACCCTTAATATGTTACTCATTATTGGAAAACAATTTCAGTTTGAATAAATATATGAATTATATGGATAATGTAAATTGGATAGTATTGATCACCTTAGTAAATATATATTATTTTTTGATAATCTGGTTTATTTTATACTTGATGACATTTATGACATCATTATATCTATGGAATGTCTTCAATTATATGTGGTTTTATTAATATAATTATGAATCATGCATGATTTCATTTATTTTTTATGGAAATTATTGTTCTTACCAAGACTCAAGAGAATACATGACCGAGGTATTCACACATTTGGCACCTGACCATCAAGAGATTCTTAAGGATATTTTCTGGATTATTCTAAAGTTGATTTTTCTAAAATTTAGTGAACATATTTTAAAATTTTAAATTTATTAATGTCCAAGAGATTTTTCCATTTATGGAATGGTTTAAATTAAAATATTAATGTGGTTTTACAAACTAATTTATTACTTAATCATATAAATATTTATTTATATAGATATCGAGTTCTAATTTGTGTTTTTGTTTTGATGATAAGTAGCTCTAAAACGAATGAATTATCATCCTATTATTGATATTTTGATGTATGAGTTTTCAGGGTAGAAAAAATTCATCTTCACTTCGTGGATAAATATATGTAGTTCAAATTGATCGAAGCACAACCAAGGGATGAAATTGTTCTTACAATAGAAAAGAAATATAATCCCAAGGTATATCCGTCACATCAATGTTATTAATCATATTGGGATGGTATCTAATCAATTGGTGCTTCCACCACACCACTATAAGGTTCATGTTGTTTTCCATGTGTATATACTGAGGAAGTACGTACATGATCCATCACATGTATTAAACTAAAAGGTACGATCACTAGATCATTATATTTATTAAGGAAAATAACTAGTATAGATTCTAGATTTTATAGAGAAATATCTAAAAAAAATAACACCCACTTGGTGAAAGTTGTTTTAATGAAAATACCATATTTATAAGGATACATGGGAATAATATAATGTAAATATATTTCATTTTCCATAGTTTTTTGTACCCAATAGATGAATATTGATAGAGAAATTCATCTTAAGGGGGTAAATCAAACACCCTGAAATGTTTTGAAATATTTTTTTTAATACAAATTAAATCTTTTGTGTATTTTAAATAAATGAAGAACTATTATTTTCATGGGTTACACGAAACACTATGTTGATTCATAATTTTGAGAAACACTAAGTTAAGCTTGTGTTGCATGAAGCACTGTGTTTAAACCCAACATCATATAATATTAAAATATTTATATTTAATATGGTCATTATCTCCAAGATTTGGAATGATGGGTATGAATATGATTAACTAAATTATAAAAATATATGGTTTACGAATTTATCTATAATTATTTATAAGTGAACAATTTATTTGAAAGGAAAATAAAAACTATTTCAAAATAAAGAAATTATTTTCTGGAAAATAACAATTTGTACACAATAAAATTTTTATTCAATAAATTAAGGAAATATCATTGGGTTAATTATTTTAAAGAAAAGTATATATATTATATATTCATTAAAATGTCTAAAATCAATCATATTTTTTTATAGACATTTGGTATGAATTTTTCAAATTTTCTTCAAAAAACTATCCTTCCCTAGGAAGCAGTTTTGTTGACATTTTCACACATCTTTAAAATCCATTTTTTTTTAAATTTTAGATAATTTATTTTAACCAATATAATTAATTTTTGAAATCATAATTGATGAAAATTTGGTATTACTGTTTTAAAATTTACTGAATATATAAACTTTTCAGTGAATAGTAAAAAATATTGGTGTTTATTAAAAATATTCCTTTTCATTAAATGAATTTATAAGGAAAATTTTATTTTAACATTTTTTAAATGTAAAAGTAGATAAATAATAAATAATTTAATACAATTTTTTGGATTTCATTTCATATTTAATTATGATATAAAAACGTTTTCAACTTTTTCAACTTTTCACTTGGGAAAACAAATATTTTAAATCATTTCTGGGATTAATTTAAAATTAAATTTTAACAAATATGTTAATGGAAATAAAAAAAATTTGAACCATATTTTTAATAGCAGTAATATATATTGTAAAATAATAATCATTTAATTTTTTACCATTATTATTTATTAATGTAGTTAAACATGTATTGTAGTAGTTAAGTTTCAAAAGGGTTTAATGGGGGTTAAACGATGATTATATTGTTAAAAATGGCCCAAAACGTTTCAAATACCAATTTAATGCACATATGTTGACCTTATGTCTTATAAATTGGATAATGGATAATTTTTGTGCCTTCTAACATGTGAAAATATTTAGTATACTTTCTTCTTTTCTAGTAATTATTTTTCTGCCACTCACCACATTTATAAATTTCTACCCACACTCCTTTAATCATCAATCATCAAAAAATATTTTTTTCATAAAATAACTATCCAAATATCATCTTTAATTCCATTATATCATCCAAGAATCCTTATTATTTTGTAAATCCTTCCTCAGAATGAGCTCATTGCAAACCAATGTGGGTTGCTCGATGAAGAGGTAATGATCTTCAATGAGCATTTTTATTTTATTTCATCATCCACCGACACCAATTATTCTTATAACATGATGATAAAAAATCCATAGTATATTAAAAATACTTTTATTTTTTAAAAATAATTAATTACTTAAAACCACCTCCACTTCCTTGAATTATGATACGAATTCATCATTCATTTGTACATTGGACTACAACCCCATCAACTGATGTTATTTGTTTTCCATCACCACATCTAATGGATGGATTTGTGATTTATTTATTATTTAAATATTATATTTTTGATATTATTATAATTTTGGAATAATGATATCAAATAGTATTTACTTTCCATTCTGTGGGAAGACAATAATGTCATTCATGTGTACTGTAGACTATTGTATTGCCAAGAGACGTGATTCATTCATGTATTGCATAGAAGGAAATAAGGATGATTTTAATGGAAATGTGTGATACATATGGAATAAAACAAATTTCATAATGTTATTTTATTATTTAAATTTATTTATTTCTATAAATCGAGAAAATGGAAAAAACGATCATCGATACATAAGACCTACCATCTCCATAAATAGTGTATTTAATTTTACACCTCTAACTATTAATGATTAAACTAAATATATTTATAATGAATATATATTATATTTATATATAATTTAATATTATGTATATTATTATACAATGATCAATTTAATTGGACCAAAAAAATAACAAATCAAAACATACACGAAAAAATAAATAATATAATGTCTGAAATGTGCTTTTAACATGGAATTGTTAATAAAAAATAACGAAAGGTAATATGTAAATAATATATGGAATTATATATATATATATATATATATTATAAGTATTATAATTATATATTTATTATACACGAGTCTTTAATGTTAATTAATTAAGTCAAGGTTTATGGTAAGGGGTTTCTATCTCACTTTTTACTTCGATGAGATAGATAACATATTCACCAAATATTAATTTTATGTGGTGTATATATTGGACATGAATATATTTTATGATTATTCTCTTGGAAATTATTTTTATTTTAATATCCATTTTATTATTTCTTTTTCATGTGGTTTATAGTTTAAAAGTTACCACAATAGTAATGGAATTTTTTCTTAATTTTTCTTCATTGAAACATATGTTATGTTACGCATCTATATTATTTTATGAAGAGAATATACACACCCTTTGACTTGTAATATCATAAATTTATTTTTATCACAATATTTTATGTTTTATTTAATTTTATTCTTTCATGGGGATTATATTTCTGTGTTACCATAGTGACAAGGGTTTTATAATTTAATCTCATCTTTTATCGAGATTGTTTATTTTTATGCTTCTAATGAAGAAATATTATTATCTATATCTGAAAAAATCATGAATTTTATTACCATATAGTTGTATCATATTAATATAATTTACCCTTTATTTTCCTCTCTTTATATACTGATTATTACAAAATAATATTTTTTGTAATGTCTGATTTTATTTCTCCTTTCGGTGGAAAATAATTTTTCATCTGAAAATGTTTTTTATAAAATGTTTAAAAAATGTTTTTAAAATTATCCAAATGATTTATTTATTAAATTTTTACTTATTTATAACTATTTTAAAATGTTATTTAAAATTAATATGCATGTATTTTTCAAAATAATAATATCCATTTGGATTTTAAAGAAAATATTAGTGAAATTTCTATTTTTTCATGTCTGACATGAATGGTATTCTAACTGTTATGACCTTTATTTAATTTGAAGCCTCCATTATATGTTTTTAAATTTTATTTTCATTATCAAAAAGTATTATGAATTATTTTTAGACATTAAATAATTTTTTAAATTGGAAATGATATATTCTACTAGATATGTTTTAAATGATTTTTAGACATATTTTATATATTTCAATGGTAATTTTCAAAGGAAACTATTTTGAGAATATTTTATATTATTAAATGTTTAATAAAAATTGGAAATTATATTTGAATCAAGAAATATTTTAAAATATTTTTTAATATTCATTTAAATGATTCCATGGTTATTTTTAATGAAAAATTATTTTGAAAATATATTTTTTTGAAATATTATTTTTCAATGTGGAAAGGATGTTTTCCTTTATAAATATTCCTTGTTATTTTTATTTCAAAATAATTTTTCTTTTTAGATTATATCCTGTTATTATAGTGATGATTTAGAGGGGATATAATCAAAAGATACCATTTAATCTCATTCTATGAATAGTTTATGTTTATGATGAAATGATGTTTTTGAAAATCAGGTTTACTCCCTGGGTTATATCATGAAAATTTTATAATGAAACTCGATTGTTTTTATAAGCATTAGGATTTAATAGAAATGATGAAATGATTATGAAATCTATTTCTTTTCCACAAGATATTTCATGTTGAAAATTTTATGTAACTCATTTAATTTAATGTATTCTAATATGACGAATATTTTATTATCATATAGAACACATATTTTTTATTTTTATTTTTTGACATGTTAAACCTATATATAATGCAAATTAATTGGTTAATGAATGATATTTCATGGGATAAATGGGTCTTAAATGGGGATTAATCCCAATAAAATGTGGTACATTGTCCAATATGATAGTATTGAGAGTGAACCTTGATGACTACAATGGTTTTGAGAGTGAAACCATTCCACTATGATAATTATCGAAATGTTCCTTGAACTAATAAGGAAATTTATTTCTATTATTTTGAGAGTTATGAAAATTTAATTCATATTCCAATGTTATATTATTATAGGTTTTTTATTTAATTCTAGTATTATTCATGTATTATGAACTACCAAACAATATTCATTGATAAAAGATTTTTATATTTGATATACTAGTTATAGTTTTCATATGTTATGATCATGATCTCAAAACATTATTACAATGTAATTTTTATATGTTTTTCATGTTTACCCTCACTAAGTATAAAATGTCACCCATTATATTTATTCCTATAAAAAATTATCAAGAAATATTTTAAGTTGTTATGTTTACAATGGGTAAAAAGGGGAATATATTTTTGGTAGATATGGATGATCTTTCACTAAATAAGAAGATTTTTTACCTAGATTACAAATCGAACTAAACATTATGATGGTAATGTGTTTTTTTTTAAATTTGATGAATATTCATATAAAATACGTAATATTTTTGTATGATATATTTGGGCCACTACAATTTTTATAAGATGATATGTTTATTTTACCTTTTCTAAATAGTATTATAAAACATTAGTGAGATTCCTAGGGATATTTCCAAGGATATGTCTTGGGATATGTATATCGATAAGTCTAAAAATGATTCAAATTTTAGAAAAATAATGGATCATTTTTCAAATGGATAGAGTGAGTGATTTCCAAGAAATTATATCAATATCTTGATACTACTTGTGGATGAGGCTCTTGCACATAGTTTCTTAGGGGTAATGGATCCAAAAATGGTGCATTGAATTGGACTTGATCTTCACATTGTTTTCCAAAATGGTACTTAATGCTCACCAGGTTTAACACACATAGGGTAAATATTTTGTAAATTCATAAAATATTTATGAACAATCATGAAGCATTTAAATAGATAGTGACCATGAATATCCATGGATAAACCTAAGGTGTCAATGCTTGAAGATAAGGCTTCATGATTTGGACAACCAATAAGTGGTTTTTTATGATTATGTAGTCTCCCACTTTTAATATTTCTTCTCAAACTATTCTTTTTTATTATAGTCAATGGTGAGGACCAGGACGAACTAAATTAACATTGAATGTGATGAAATATGTGTTGATGAGAAAAAAATTCGTATGATGACTAAAGTAAATGATATTTTGATTATTCCTAATAATTTATCATGATATATGATTAATAAAACACACCTTAACTAACTCTCAGACTCATCAAATAAGAGTGGGAAATAGTTTTTTGACTTTTAGGGTGGTGACGACCATGGAGGAAAGAATATTTTTTTATATATGATGAGAATGTTGGAAAAATCACCAAAGTGAAAGTGCAAATGAATGGGATGCTGTTTTGTATAAGTCCCTAGCCTTAAAAACTAAATAATCTTGAATTAAATTAATAATTCACATGGGGGATATTTTTAGGTTTAGATTTTTAGAGAATTAGGACATAACTATTATATTACATTTCAAAAATTAAAATGTAGACACTTCTACTCTATCAAAATATTTTCACAAAATAGAAACACTTAAAAAACGTGTCATGTTCTATGTTTTAGACTACATTAATTTTCCTTGAATCCAACCCTGTCCCTATTCATCATTAAGTCCTGTGGAAGACATTTAAAAACATGGGATGAGTATAAGAAACCCAGCAAGGGATATAAAAAAAGAAAAGAAAACATTAGTCCATGAATATATACAAATCAAATAAATCATACTTTTCAATGTTAAATCAGAATATGTTTAACATACCTCACAAAATCACAAGATTTATAAATAACACATAGAAACCATAAATCATAAAGGTAACATGTGGCATCTATATCATAAATACATTTTAGCTATCGAAAAAATATAGGGAGTTACGTTTAGAATACCCATCGCAATATATTCCCTAAATATATTAGGATAAACATTAACTTATACCTCCGTCATGTTACTCAATACATTGGAGAACTATCTCGGGCTCACCAGCCCTATGATTATCATGGAACAACCAGTATACTTAAAAAATTCCCAATAGCCATAAAATATTATTAACACATAAAACAAGCTTATAGAAAAGATAACATTTCCACATTGGAATCATAATATATCATTTAATGATATTGACATAATCAATGCTTTATCAAAACATTTTTAATACCATTTAAAACATTTAATAAACATATTTTTTAATCAAAGTGGCACATACCAATTTGATTCTTTCAAAATAAATTTTAATTTCAAAACATTTATGTACTTATAAATAAATCCTTAAATTTGTTTTAAAACATGGACATAAATGTGAAGAAAATTAGAAGAATAAATATTTACATCATTAAAAACAATGTTTTAGTTAAAGAGTCCCTTACCACATGAAAAAATACTGAAATAATAATAATTGTATCATAACATTAAACAATGATTATAATATCATGAGACTAAGTAGATTCATGATATAATTGTCAAAGGGTAGTATATACACTATATAAAAGTGAATTGGTTTATAACAAAAAAGAAGTCAAAATTGAATGTAAATTATGATGAAATACCTTATAAGGACGGTATCCTTTGGTTAAGGATAAATCAATGACAAAATTATGTGTGAAAAATATAAAAACACTCAATATGATTGGATATTCAGTTGAAATCAATTATAGTACATTCACACATATTCTTATAAAAATAACACAAATGACTTGGATTTTTAACTCAATGAATTGAAATTGAGTTAAGATTACTGTAATCATGTTCATATCGATGACTTGAGAATTTACCAATGGAGTGATTATGTGTATCAAAATTATATCCACAAAAAGGGAAGTGGAAATTACTTCATTAATAAATAAATATTTATGTCACACATAATCTTGGAGTAAAATAATTAATGAAGTTTGCGTAAAATCTAATGAGAGGAAATTGAAATAATAAATTCCCTTACTGATTTGGTAACTTACAAAACATAAAACCCATGAAAGAAGGATCATACAATGAAGATATGATTAACCATAAATTAAATTATATTAAAAAAAATAATATAATCTCAGGTAGTACATACACCACACAGAAGGAAATAGTGGAAAATATAGCATGAATCTAACATGAATAAAAAGTGGGATTAAAACCCCTTACCTATTGTTTGAGTTGACTCTTATGATATGTGTTCTTCATGAATAATAAACTAAAGTTAATTTATACTTACCTAAGAACATTTTTCACGTTTATTATTCCTTTTATTTCACTTATTACCTTGCTATAACAATTTGTAAATTATTTGAGTTCATATCGGACATTTTGTTGATGTTTAAAATATTAGCCAAAAATGAACTTGTTATAATTAAAAAATATCTATGTGGTCAAAATTACAATATATCCATAATTATATTCCTGATTTATATATCATATATATCATATATATTCAGTATATATGTAATTATAATATTCCATGTCATTTGGAGTTAATAAATGAAACGCACCATTCATGGAGTGGGAAAGTCGTACGTACGCATCAACACTACTTTCATTTATATTTTATATTAAAAGGAATGAAAACATAATAATACATAGGTATATTATAATTATATTATAATATATTTGGTATGAAATTTCATTAACTTTGTCCTTTATACTTTCCACGTTTGGCATGAATGGGTCATATCACTTTGAGGGGGCGGTAGTCCGCACTTCCTCAAATGAAATTATTGTATTGACCCATTATCGAAACCATTAAGGTATTATATAAATGAAAAATAGAGAAGCATATAAACAATATAAGTATAATATATATCACATAATAATAAAGACCCATCATAATGGCCACCATAAGAGATGGTAGGAGAAGATTGAGCAATCATCATTTCGTGAGGCAGTAGTTTGACGTCCACAGAAACAGTATGTTCTATACTCATTAGATGGAGGTGTGTGTAATTATAGTAAGAATCCTTATCATAAAAAAACCTTGTATATTTAAGATTCTGGTTTTTTATGTAAAATAATAATAATAAGATCATAGGGAGTGAAAAAGTAAAATAACAGAAGAGAACTTAAGGGAAGATGTTACCTTTATCAAGTAACTCCCTTTGGTATGAACCAAAAGGATTCCTTGAAGTGCCTTCTATAGAAGTTAATGATTCTAGAAGAACGAGAGGTATGTTGGGAGCTTATTTAAGTAGAGTTCGGATGATACAAGGGGGCTTGAGAAGTGTGAGTAATGGTTAGAGGTGATAGCTTTTTACAAGGGGATGGAGGGGCTCTTAGGGAATGTTTGAAAATAAGTTTTTATTATAAACAGAATTTTGATTTTAAAAGGTCCCCAACACATTTAATTTAAATATAATGTAATTATGTTTTCTAATCCTCTCATAAAAGTTGTTTTAGATATGTTTAGGGCATAAGATTAACCATATCTTTTAGCTTTAACCTTTAGTTAACTAATTTAACTATTACCATGTACTCTTGTATATTCAATCTATATGTTTAATATATTTACAATAAAATTCTACGTGACAAAAAATGGATCATTAATGATATTATAAAAATCATATATGTAATTTGGCTGAATATTAGATATTTAGGATAATTTTATCATTTAATAATATATTAATTTATTTCCTAACTCATTTTTGTTGATTATTATGCTATTCATATCGTAGCTTTTTAAAAAACCCAAACCAACTTGATTCATTTGAAAACCCTTAATTAATTAAAATTTATCAAGTAACAATAATATATTAAATTATTTTCTGGCATAAAACATTAAAAATAAATTAATTTTAATATTTATAAACTCATTTATTCCCATCATTCATTAATGAGGTAATAATTACATCATCATTGTGTTATAAATTAATAAATTTATTTAATGTCTAAGAATTATAAATAAATTACTATGATTTCATAAATCTATTTATTTTGCTAATTAATAATTATAATAAAAAATAGAAATTATATAACCCTACATTAAAATTGATTGGGAAAAACAATAAATGATTATGATATTTTTAATTTTATTTTCATAAAATGGTATTAATGTCATTATCTTACCCAAATGGCATTAAAATGCTAAAATTATCACCCAAGTATTGTATTGGTAGGACATGAATCATCTAATAAGGATAGGACAAGTGTTAAGGTAATTTGATATTATTATAATATTATTTTTACCTTGAATTACCTTATTTATCTTTATTAGTGGTAAATAAAAGTCAAAATTTACTATTCATCAAATATTATTTTCATCTTATTAATCCAAATTTTACTTAATGATGACAACCATGTATGTCAGATTTTTGAAATTCAATTCGCAGAAGCAGTAAAAATTCATTTAAATGAAAAAGTCATTTTTAACTACTTTTATTGTTTTTCACAACTCATCAAAAATTGCATGTTTTCTGAAAAATACCAAAACTTAACCCAAAGATAATTTTTATATTCGTAATTAAAAAATAATATATATTTTACAAAATTCAAAACATAGAAATTTCATTGATTAATTAGAAATTAATTTCCACTGTCAAAACTTGAAAGCATATTTTTAGAAAGTAAAAACTATAAAAAGAATGACATGTGTTTATGTCTAATTAAAATATAGAATTACATAAAATGACCAACATTAGATTAAATGGTAAATATATAATCCAATTTTAGTTTAAATCAATTTAAAATTACAACTTAACCATATTAATAAATCAGATGAAAAAACAGTTTTGACTTCAAAATGTGCATTTTCACTATTCATTAAAAAACGAACTTTTTTAGAAAAATAACAAAAATTTACCCAAAGTAAATTTTGATTTCCCACATGAAAATAAGAAGTTTATTTAATCAAATCGATCATCCAAAAGTGACAAAAACAAGATTTAAAATGGGTTTTTCATCAATAGATGGTAAAACTACCTTTTAAAAATAGTGGAGTATTTATGCTTTAAAATGGATTCATTCTCATTTTAAGCCTCCAAATTGTATTAGATAAATGTAAAAACATTTAAAAAATATTTCAAATCATATTATAGTTAGTATTTTTCATTCCCACCAATACAATAGCTATACATTAACAACCATTTAAAATAATAATATAATAATATTATTGTTTGGTATAAAATAAAGTTGTGTGCAATGTAAGATTTCAAAGAAACCCATTGTTTCATATTGAGTATGCTATCGGACATTGCATCACCTTTAAAGTAAAATTAATATTTAATTCACAAATATTAATAAATATGAGAATTCCATATTTTTTATTTACCTGAGATGTTACATCCTTCCCCCCTTTAAGAAATTGCGTCCTCGCAATTATAAAATTGGGATTGGAAACATAATTAAAAGTCCTATATCAAAAAAAGATTCAATGAAACGATCACATTAAAAGAAATAAAGTAAAGAACAAAGGTCATCCGAGATAACCCACACATGGATTCCATGTAAGAAAACATGGATAATGAAGAGAAATCAAGTGTCATGTTCTTGATGGAGAGTGATAGAAAACATTATTAGGATAAAGTTAACCACAAAAAAATCACAAACATGTGATAGGTTAAAGAGTATTTGGTTTCCCAATAGGAAATGTAAATAGAAAATATTTTTGTTTTAATTTCTATTTCATAATGTTGGAGAATTTATTTATGATATTGACTAAGGACATAATGAAATATACTTACTTTTTAAGTATAGTTTTATCCATCAATAAGTTTCTACCAAAAACATATCTTTTTCTCCAAATGATGACTATTCAAGATGACTTGTTCAAATATGAAGTTCAAGAATCAACTTCTAGAGAATCACATAATCCATAAAAGGTAAACTATATATTTCCAATATCATTAGACATTAACAAAAACCAAAATGGCTAGTAAAAGATAAGTTAATTCCCAAAAGGTTAATCCTTTAAGAAAAGAAATATTATTCCTCATCCCCAAATTTGGACAAAAAAAATCCAAAGTTCAATAAACACCATTTAATAAACAATTTCTAATAAAATTTTTCAAATTGAACCAAACTACGATTGAGACTGAATACTCCAAACTATTTAATTACATAGTCTTCCATAGTTAATCGTAACATTAATCCCCAAATAACATTGAATATTCTTAAAGTCTTACACTGAAGTTTAATTAACCTAATCCTGTATTCTCTATGATAGGTTAATCATTTCCATAAATAACCCAAATATCCAAATGTCTAAAATAAAACATATATTCTTCCAAAATAAAAACTCAACCATTGTTCCATAAATGAAATCCCATAATAATCTATTTTCCTTAGGCATATTTTGTTTTCCCAAAAGATAGAACATCTTCCAAAACAACCTTTATCACATAATCAACAAATCATTTTCCTATACTAAGGATATCCATTTGATAAAACATAAGTTACAGAAATAAATTTATTATTGATCCATAAAATTATTTAACTAAATATTAAACTCATAATAACTAGGTACTTCACGTAGGCCAGTGGTAGGTGATGAGCCCTTGTCACCATTCGGTTGTGGTTTTGATTCACATGGCCTTGCTGGAACTGACGGGTTGCCACCCATCATACGGGTAGTCCTTTTTTTAAACCCTAAAATAACCCTAAAATATTTTAAATTCAAAGGTTGTATTATATATATTATTTTCATCCATTATCATTAAGTCCTTTCCATCATAATGAATACATAAATATATTTTCAATGTTTCACCTTCATATGAAAAAATAAAACTATTTAGAGTAGAAAGAACATCATACGATGATCATGGTGTCCATGTGGTTTCATCATCATCTTTTTCACATAGGTAAATGGTACATGCATTTCAATAATGATTTTGAGATCTTTTAGAATCAATTTCATCCTTCATCCAAAAACACCTTGTCTAACATGGGTTATATGGGTGTTCGCAAAAAAAATAGTTTCGTAAAATAATCATGTATGACAGATAATTTCAAAACATCGAATAAAAATTTCATTTTATTAAACAGTCGGTCTGAGATTGAGTTGAAACATTCAATCAATGGTCCTTTTAAAATACCATAAGTATGTTGTGAAAGAAAATAATTTAAAAGAAAATATAAATAGGTTGCACAAGGGTCCCCTTCTTGAGCACCATTTTCAAAATCATAATATCCTTAAAAATCTTATGATAAGGTAAATTTTTTGAAAAATCCTTGATAATATTTACCTTTCTTGAAAAAATGAGAACATTAAGAAAATTGGATTTGATTAAATAAAACCCATGATCCATGATTGTATTGACGTATAGTAGAGGTGTTTGATATCTTAAACAATTTTTTGCAAGGGAGTTATAGGTTAGAAAGTGTTTCAGAATCGTCTAGGCATGACTTTTCAATAATTATTGCAAGTAAGTCATCGGGAAGAGATAGGAATGTAATTTGAGATCTTCCAACTTCCATTTGTAACAGAATTTCCGTGATATGAGAAAGTTACAAAATAAAGATTTAACATAAAGAATAGACATAAGGACTAACCATGTGTCTAATAAAAACTCATAATCCCTAGAGTTTTCTAAACTAACCATTGATAACAACTAAAAGGTCACATCCTTAAACATTAGATAATCTTGAATTAAATTAATAATTCACATTGTAGATATTTTTAACTTTAGAGTTTTATATAATAAGGTTTTAGCTATTACATTACGTTTAAAAAATTTCAAATTAGACACTTCTAATCTATCCAATATTTTTCACGAAACAAAAAATATTTAATTTTTTTTTCTATTTCCATGTTTTAGATAGCATGACTTTTCCATGATCCCACTCATGACCCTATTCATCAATATGTATTGTGGAAAACATTTAAAAACACGAGATGAGCATAAAAGCCTTAGTAATGGATATAAAATAAGGAATGAAAACATTCGTAAATAATATATACAAATCAATGAAATTATACTTTTCAATCGTAAAACATAATATCTTTAGCATACCTAAAAAAATAATAAGATTTATGAATAACACATAGAAATAATAAATCATAAAGGTAACTTCTGGAATCCAAAACATAATTACATTATAGCTATAAAAGCTACATGAGGATTTACATTTTGAATACCCATCATAGTATATTCCTTAAATCTCTTAAAAGAAACATTTACATTTTCCTCTGTCACGTTACCCAAAGAATTGGAGAGCTATCTTGTGATCAACTTACCTACATTTATCATAGAACCACATATATACGTAATAAATTCCCCATAATAATAACATATACATGACACATAAAACAAGCCTAAATTAAAGATAAATCTTCCACATTTCAATCACAATATATCATTTCTAGATGTTGACATAATCAATTCTTTTTCAAACCATATTCAAAACCATTTAAAACATTAAATAAATTGATTTGTTTATTCAAAGTATCTCATGCCACTTTGAAGCTTTTGACAGAAATGTTAATATCAAAATATTACTTTCCATATAAATAATTTCTTCAATACATTTTTAAAACATGGAAATTAATGTGAAAAACATAGAAGAATAAATAATTAAAAAATTTAAAAAAAAATTAGTTAAAGAGTCCCTTACCAAATCCGAAAATACATAAATATAAATAATTATAGAATAAAATTAAACAATTCTTATAATATCATGATAATAAGTAGATTCATGATATAATATGATAAAGGGATGTATATACCCCATATCAAAGTGAATTGGTGTATAACAAAAAAAATCTCAATGGAATGAAAATTCAGATGGAATCCCTTATAAAGACTATATACATAGGTTAAGGATAAATAAATGACATAATTAAGTGTGAAAAATATAAATACACTCAATATTATTGGATTTACAGTGTAAATAAATCAGAGGACATTCACAAATATTCTTGTCAAAACAACACCAATTACATGGATGTTTAACTCAATGAATGGAAATTGAGTTAAGATTACTCTTATCAAGTTAAAATCGATGACCTGGTAATCTTTGAAGGGATTGATTATGTTTATCAAAATAATATAGAAAAAAAGAGAGTGTAAACTACTAAATAAATAAATAAATTTTAATTTCACACATAATCTTGTAGTAAAGTAATGAATTATGTTTGCGTAAAACCCAATGAGTGGAAATTGAAATTAGTAATTCCCTTACCAATTTGGTAACTTAGGAATTATACAAACCATGAAACAAGAATCATAGAATGAAGATGTAAATACCCATAAAATATTTATATTATAAAAATAATAAAATCATGGTCAGTACATAAACCACATAAAAGGAAATAGTAGACAATATAGCATGAATCTAACGGAAATAAAAAGTGAGATGAAAACTCATTACCTCATGTCTACCTTGACATGTATGTTCTATCATCTTACAAAACAATAAACATAAGTTAATTTCTACCTATTTAAGAAACTTTTTCTTGTTTACTATTCTTTTTGTATCCCTTATTATATTCATATAACAATTAGTTAATTATTTTAGTTCATATCATACATTTTGTCGATGTTTGGAACATTAGTAAAAAATGAACTTGTTTTAACTAAAAATTGTCCATGTGGTCAAAATTAGATTATTACCCATATGATATTAATGATATATATATCATATATATAATATATATCCAGTGTATATTTAATCTTAATATTCCCTATTATGAGGAATTAAGTAATGAAATTCACCTTTCATAGAGATGGTAAGCCATACGTAAGCATGAACACTACTTTTATTTATATTTTATATTTAAAGGAATGAAAACTTAATAATAAATAGGTATATTATAATTCATTTATAATATATATGTTATGTAATTTCATTGAAACCATCCTTTATAAATTCTATGTATGGCATGAATGAGTCATATCACTGTGAGGGGGTGGTAGTCCGCACTTACTCAAATGAGATTATCATATTTACCGATTATAGAAACCATAAAGTTATTCTATAAATGAAAAATTAAGAACCATATAAACAATATAAATATAATATATATTACATTTAAATAAAGTTATATCTTAATATCCACCATAAGATATGGTAGTAGAAGATTGAACACTCATCATTTCGTGAGGTAGTAGTTCCTCATCCACAAAAACAATATGTTGTTTACCCATTAGATAGAGGTGTGTGTATGTTTAGTTATAATAATTCTCATAAAAAACCTAGTATATTGGGTATACTGGCGTTGTTATGTAAACAAAAATAAGATCATAGGTAGTGAATAAGTAAAATAAATTAAGAGAACGTAAGGGAAGACATTTTCTATTAAATCGGGTAACTCCCCTTGGTTTGACTGAAAAGGATTCCTTGAAGTGCCTTATTCAAAATTTAAGGATTATAGGAGTAATATAGGTATTTTGGATATTATTTGGGTAGAGTTTGGATGATAAAATGGGTATTGAGACGTTTTAGTAAGGGTTAGAGGTGATGTCTTTTAGAAGGGGGATGGGCTCTTTAGAAATGCTTGAAAATATTATTTTATTATAAACTGAATTTTGATATCAAAAGGTCCCCACCTACATTAATTCATATATAAGGTGATTATAGTTCCAAATAATCTAATCCAATGGGGTTTAGACATGTTTATGGCATTAAAGTAACATTATCTTTAAGCTTTGACCTTTAGTTAACTAATTTAACGTTTACCATGTCCTCTTGTATATTCATACTATATGGTTAATATATTTACTAAAAAATTATAATCATCCCAAAATGGATAATTATTGACATATGTAACATCATATAATGTATTTGGCCGAATATAATATTTTTTGGACTATTTTATCATTTATGAAAATATTAGTTAATTTGAAAACTCATTTATGTCAATTTTTTTACTATTCATTTCATGAATTTATAAAAAATCCAAACCTTCTTGATTCATTCTAAACAAATTCATTAATTCAAATATATCAAGTCATTCTATTATATAAAATTTTTTGGGGTCATAAAATGTTTCAAAATAAATTTATTTTAATATTTATAATCTCATTTATTTAAAACATTATTTAATGAGGTAATCATTAGATCATCATTGTGTCATATATAAATAAATTTATTTGATATCTTAAATCTGTAAATAAATTAATATGATATATTAATTCTTTTTAGATTCCTAATGACAATTTATAGTCGATAATATCAATTATATAACCCACATTAAAATTGATTTTTCAAAACAGTACGTGTTTATCATATTTTTATTTTTACTTTAAATAAAATGGTATTAATGTCATTATCTTACAAAAATGGATTTCAAAGGCCACATGTCTCACCCACGGATTTTATTGGTTGTCCATGACTCATCCAATAAGTTTAGGATAAGTGTTAAGGTAATTTTGTATTATTATAAAATTATTTTTACATTGAATTACCCTATTTACCTTTCACAGCGTTAAATAAAAGATATAAGTTACTATTAATCAAAAATTGTTTTCATCTTATTGAAAACAATTTTACACACTGATGAAAACCATGTGTGTTGTATTTTTGAAATTAAATTCATAGGATTGGTAAAATTTCATTTAAATGAAAATTTCATTTTTTAACTTCTTTTATTGTTTTCATTATTTATCAAAAATTGAACATTTTCAGAAAAATACAAAACATTCACCAAATGAATATTTTGATATTCATAATTTAAAAATGATATCTATTTTACAAAATAAAAAACATAGAAATTTCATTAATTAATATAAAATTAATTTTCATTGTCAAAACTTGAAAGCGTTTTTTAAAGAAGTAAAAACTACCAAAAGATTTACATGTGTTTATGGCCAATTAAAATAAGAAATTACTTCAAATAAACAAAATTGGATTAAATGGTAGAAATATAATCCAATTTTAATTTAAAATTTTTTTTTAAGTTAATCTAATCATATTATTAAGTTAGTTGAAAATACAGTTTTTACTTAAAATGCAGTATTTTTCACTACTCATAAAAAAATAATCATTATCAGAAAAATACCAAAAATTTAACCAATGTAAATTTTGATATCCCAATTCTAAATAAAAAGTTTATTTTTTCAAATTGAACATATAAAAGTGAAAAAACTATATTTAAAAGTGGTTTTCCATCAAAAGGATGTAAAACTACCTTTTTAAAATATTACTCGATTTATGCTTAAATTTGTGTTCATTATGATTTTAAGCCTCTAAATTTTATTAAATAAATTTAAAATCATTAAAAAGAAATTTCTAATCATATTTTTGTCAGTTTTTATCATTCCTGCCTATACAATGGCTAGGTGTTACAACCATTTAAAATAATAATTATATTATATTATTTTTTGGTATAACTCAACGTTGTGTGCAATGTATGATTTCAAAGAAATATGTTGTTGCATGTAGAGTAAGATATTGGAAATAACATCGTTTTTAAAGTAAAATTTATATTTAATTCACAAATATTAGTAAATATGAAAATGAAATATTTTTTATATACCTGAGATGTTACATTTTGAGTGTGAAAAAATGACAAAAAGCAAGTAAATGAAATGTAAAAATGAAATATTTGATTAATATTTTGGATGAGAATAACAGTCTCTAAAAGATATAATCAAAATCTTAAGGGTTCAAAGAAATAAATTATGGGAATTATGAAAATAAATGTCTTATAGGGAGGGCTTATGAAGAGAAGTAGCAAGATTGTATGACTGATGGTTATATTTCTAATGATGAAGAGACTAAAAATAAAATATTAAAGAAATGAAGTGTTAAATAACAAGATGATGAAGCCTGATTAATGTTTTAATAATGATTTGGGATGATTGAAGTTTCTATGTATGGGAATTCAAGACCAATGTTACTTGAATCATGAAATCAATTAGGATTCTTTTCTAGTAGTATTTTTTTAAGGATTTTCAAGAATATGATTACTAGTACAAACAACCTATAAAATTCAATTAATGTTAAGAAACAATGTGATGGAAAACACATTTTTAATTGATGATAACAGTTAATATGTTCCTGATGTTTAAAAAATTATGTTTGATTTTGAAAAATAGATGAATGATATGGATAAAGTTAACAATATAATATTTATAACCATAACACTCATAATTGGTTTGATTAAATAGGTTTATGTTATAATTGATGATGTTTCTGTCATTGTTAAATATATTGAATATGTTTAATGTCTATTGTTTTATTTATTTAATGAGTAAATATGCATTTTTTCGTTCAGTTTTTATGGTATTTTGGGTTAATACAATGCTTTAGTAGAATATGTTACCATGGTATTCACATACTGGGCATGCGGCCATAAAGTGTTTTTTAATTATATTTGGTGGATTAATGTTAAGTGTATTTTGGTAAATTTAGTGACTTTTTTTCAAAATTTTAATTTTGGAAGGTCCATAAAGTTAACCATTTATAGAATGGTTTAACATGGAAGTTGTATGAGGTTTTAGATGTTAATGTATTACATCAACATATAAAGATTTAACCATATTTATATATTATTCTATTCATTTATTTGTGATTAAATGGGATAAAAGGAATTAATTATAATTAAATTATGGATCATTTGATCCATTTGGGATTCAAGAAGGAAACAATCATCTTCATTTCATGGATAAAGAGTTAAAGTGGAAATTTATCGAAGCACAACAAATAGATGAAATTATGATGATGATATTAATGAAATCTAAGAGCCATGTATATTATTCCATTTGAAATTATTTATCATATTGGGATGGTAGCCTATTTGTTTTTGCTTCTAATGAGCCTTTATTAGGTTCTCTATGTGTTCCATTATCTCTCATAAGGAATTATATACTCAGCCTATCACATGTACTAAACTTAGAGTTCATACTTATAGAGGATGATATTTCCTATGAGGAACACCTGGTGGAGATTCTTGGTCATAAAGAGAGAGTTCTATGAAACATGATCATTAAAAAACTCAATGTTTTGTAGTGAATCTTCCATATTTTAATAGTGACGTTGGAACCTAAGGATGTAATGTGGCTATAATTATCTTTAGTTATTGGTACCAAACTCATGAATTTAATGGGTGGAATTCATTTTAAGGGGTGTAAAATGTAACACAATGACATTTTGTGATTTTTTTTAAATAAATTAGATCTTTTAGATATTTTACATTACAAAAAACACTATGTATATATTTCAAATCATGTAACACTGATTTTAACATCCATTATATGCAACACTATGTTTATCTTGTGTTACATGCAACAACGTGTTCAAAAAAATAACATGCTATTAAATTATTTTTATTTAAAATGATAGTTTTTGTTTAGTCATTGGAATAATGTGTATAAATATGGTTGAACAAATCATGAAAAAATATCGTTTACACCTATATTAAAAATCAATTCTTTGATGAAAAATTAAATATAAATGAAAACAAAAACTAATTGAAAATTGAAAAAAAATATTTTTCTGAAAAAACAATTCTAATGAAACAAATCGTATTTTATAAAAAAAATTAAGAAATCTAATTCAGTTAATTATTTTAATTTAAAAAAATATTTTATATTCAATAAAATTTTTATCATCCATCAGATAGGTTTTATGTATAAAAAGTTATAATTAATCCAATTTTTCACTTAATAAATATTTTCCTAAAAATAACTTTTGTCAAATTCTTAAGCCTTATTTTGAAAATACTTTTTTTCAAATTTTATAAACATTATTTTAAAAAATACAATTCATTAACGAAATAACAATTTCAAAATTATAATTGGATTTATTTTTTTATAATTTTCTATAATGTTAAATTTTCTAGTTAATAGTGAAAAATACAAGTTTTTATTTATAAATTCCATTTAATTAAAATATTTTACCAACTATTTTTTATTTTAATATAAATGTTTTTTGGAACTAAAATTCAAGTTAAATCCAAACATAGTGGACTTTGGGAAAACCAAATCTATAATATGACTTTATGGACTACTCTGGGAACAATAAGTGTAGTGCGTACAAGTTTCTTCCCTAGCATGTAAGGCCCAAATCCACACAGATAATCCTTTGTGTGAAAAAATAGAGGGCATTTATAATTAATTTTAGGAAATCCAATCAAATGGAAAATAACACATCATAAAAAATGTTAATCTATGCACCATGTATCCAATCTTCATGAAAACATTTTGTGTGCCAAAGAAAATGTCAAATTTTAACTTATATGGACCGATGTCGTAGAAAATATGAATTTTCACAGAAGACCTCAATCTTATATGCCCATAACTGCAAATCTTAGCTATAAATAGAATCCCCTCCACTAGTTAGGGTGATCCCTCAAAATATGGAGTGTCACTATGCTACGTGTAAGATTTATCTTCTGTGAAATCGATAAAGCATGGTACCCTCAAGGTAGAAAAACGTTTGTGACAGGTTCCCTCTGATTCGACCTTTGATTAGTCCCACAATTGATTAACCATCACCCAAAATTTCCATCACATTTTAGGTGTGTTAAAGGCTCTAGCTTTTGCACAACCCAATCCTTGTGTACAACATCAAATCTTGTTTGTACCTTCCCCTTATTCTTCAATGATCTACCCATGTTTTAGAGCCCATGGATCACAAAATTATCGTACAAAACTATCCAAACATGCGTGCAACAACTTCCAAGCCCCCTATCTGATGACCCAAAAGACATCATAGCACCTGATTCCTATCATGGGTAATATATCCCCAGTTTCTTCTAAGCAAGGGAAGTATGTCATTGACCTCATTACCAACCATTCATGCCCATCATTCCTACCTGGAATTTATAAATCTCTTCCCCACCCGAGAGTGCATAAGATATGTCTATGTAAGCCAATGGGGAAAAGATTTGGTCCCCACATCCGAGATACAAGATGTAAAACATCCTAGTATTATTTCATAGTCATATGGTGTTAAACTACACGATAATGTCCATATATAATGATGTAAAATTGTAGACTTACCTAGTTAAAAGCACATGGGATTACCCATGTATGACCATCATGGGATGCCATCACTTCCTCCACCTTTTTATTGGAATACCAAATAGGGATTATTCAATTCATTTTCCCCAAACACCCCGCTCCACTAGAAAATGATGGTCCATTTATGACTCATAGGGAATGAGATTTTCCACACATGGAATGAGATCCTCCTCACATTTAATGAAATCCACCATAGCGAGCTTCTATGTGTTAGTCCCACACCATCTCTTGTTGATGAATCTTCCATGACACGATTGTCAGGTCTAATGCCTCTTATTTTTTCATAGACTGAGAATGAGTCACATGTGATTTGAGGTTATTAGTGACTAAGACACCAAATATCCATATCCTCAATGGTCCTTTTTTAAAATATATAATCCTAATACTCTACTCCAATGGGACTCCTCCTAAGTTTAAGCCTAAAAAAATAAACTCATCAAATGGGACACATTCATGTGTAAGTACCATCTTGTTATGAACTACATGGTATATGATTCCCAACTAACTAGGAAATGTGTGAATCATCCATAGGGTCAAAAACCAACATATGAATTCATCCTACTATTTTATAGACCATATCCATGGAATGAACATACCACTAACCTAGGAGACCACATCTTCTCCAAGTCACATGGGTTTCTCAAAGTGTATTCCCCTCACTGACCCTAACTAAGAGAAATACTCTAGCAAAGGGAAGATTCCATGAATAAAACCCACACCATCCCTCATCATCAATACTTTCGTGTTGCGAGCATACATATTTCATGATGTTATACGGAAAAGACTGATCCTATGACACAACCTTAATTTGTGGCAATAAAAATCATGGGTTTTGATCCCAATATTCTAAATAAGGTATGTGAGGTTAAATCCCAACAAATGGAAAACCTTGGTGCTTCCTCCTTGGTACATACCCCCCTAATCCACCTTTATGGGGGTTTTTTCTTCCTTCATTGTGTGACACATTCCCTTTATGGGATACACCTCCTTGATCCACCCCAATATGGAATTGTGATCCATTCATTGGTAAACATATAGGTGTGACATCTTCCTCCTAGATATGCACCTCTTTGATCTTTCCCCATGGGGAAACATTATTAATCCCCTCTATGTCCATAATCGACTAAACATATTTCCCCAAATACATACCTCATGAAAAAAATGGATTCCAAAGTTGAAAGGTTTAAGTGATATCTTCATATGGATTCAACTTGATCATGAAAACCATTGGATTCCTTAGGGGATATACTTGTAAGATATAGTCCTCCACCATTAAATATCCCATAATAGACATGATCTTCCTTGGGTTCCACACCTAACATTCCTCCATGAGGTACCCTCTTATGAAGTAGAATAATGGTTACCAATGTCCCTAGATTCCAAACATGGTAGTGATTCACAATGTGACTACTCTCCTGACAGATGGTTTTTACCGCATCAGTACCCAATAGAATGTCTAGAAAAAATTAGTGTAATTAATCAAGGTCCAAAAAGATATGGCACTAATAACATGTTCGATGAACATGAATTAACTCTATGAGGGAGACCCAGACTATGAGATAAGTTCCTATGAGGAATACATGGAAGGAGAACTTGACAACCATAATTTCATTTCAAACAAGGAGAATAAATCACTGTTGAATGTGATCAAATCTTCCCACCTTAATAAAAAATAATGATAAGTAACAAATGAAACTAGAAAACATTAACAAGAATGGATAGGTGCCCGGGGTGAAAGCATTGGAAATAGAAATGGTGCACCTAAAATGAAACTCTTTTACTTAACGTGGGGAATAGTGATGTTCAAGACATATTAAAATTATCATGACACCAAATCTAGGAATTCTACATTGGGTACCATTATGAAAATGGTGGTCCCGACAAGGAACTAAATAGAAAATGGTGTAGGTAAATGTTGGGAATGTCTGGTCTGTAACATTGTGAGAATGGATATATCTCTTTCACCATAGAATATTGGTTGACAATATGTCATTGGTAAATTAATTCCTTA
Organism: Viscum album; assembly: GCA_963277665.1. Taxonomy (NCBI): domain Eukaryota; kingdom Viridiplantae; phylum Streptophyta; class Magnoliopsida; order Santalales; family Viscaceae; genus Viscum; species Viscum album. Next base: position 1,586,977,544 of record OY728129.1, read on the forward strand.
TATCTATAGGGGGACATGAATCCACCTTCTTTGCAGGACCCAAGCTTTAGAAAACCGGCCACCCAATTCCCATAGACATAGGGGTGGGAGAGATGTTAACATGACCATACTGTGCGACACAATTTCTACCACAACTTACACTACACCCTAATCTACTCGATCCAACTCCATGTATCACTCTTGAAAATCAACTAGATGAGTTTCATGGACACCCAATTATGTTGTTAAGTGTATGTGGGGTTCATTACCATAAATGGGTAGAGACTTCTTGGAACTAGAGGATACAATGCCTCATCAACACTATAGCCCCTACAGGCCCTATAGGGAGTTGATGCTTCACGCACAAACAAAAAACCTCTAAAAGAGCCTCTCACTAGAGTGATCCAATGAATTTCTCTATAAGGCCATGGATTTAAAATATTTCCGGGTAACAACAAATGTGACTACTTCCAGGGAGCTTCCAATAAGGGCTCCAACTAGGCCCCATAATTTCTAGTCGTGACCAGTCCCTCAGGATAATGAATATTTAGACTATACCCCTTATCCACTGGCCTCAGTCTGAACCACCTGACATCAACAATTTGTGAAATCTTAGTAGAATTTCCATTAAGGAGAACCATCTTATACAGATCCCTTTGACCCTGCCACCGCAATCATATTAAACCATATTCTCATGACGGATTAGTAATGATACATTCATTCCTAATTGGGATCAAGACCTCAGCTACCCTTTAGGCAGGCTAGGTTGACTTTGTAAATTTCTTACACCCCCAAAAACGATTATGGGAAAAAATGTGATAATTAGTTTTATTTTGGAGGTTCTCCTTACATAGTCACTAACCTAAGAAGAGGTCACCCCGCTCTGAAAATCATCCTAATGGTTCTCCATACTCTGTTGCCAGTTCATGTAGAGGTCCCCCACTTTGAAAAACAATACTGGGGTCCTCTCTATGTTATTACTCCCAGACAACAAGGTGGACCTCCCCATGCCACAGACAACCATAGTGGAGGTCCCCCCACTTAATCAACAATTAAAATGATGGGTCTCCCCAAGGGATCACCATCAGAAAACACTGAGGTCCTCCCCATGCCATAACCATCTATAGTGGAGGTCCACCCCATTCCATCAATAGTAATCATGGAGGTCCTCACCATATCCCAACATATTAAAGAGGGGTTTATCCCCATGCTTTCAAAACCCTACATAGAGGTGCTCCCTATTTCCATTTCGATTAGTGTGAATTTCATCCTCATTCTTCAACTCAATAGTTAGAAGGTCCTACCCATGCCATTTCCACCCATTGACATGAATGTCCTCCCCATATTCTCACTGATCCATGGTATGTTTCTCCTCAATACATTAATGAATGATGTGGATGTCCTCTGTAATTCCCCGATCCAAAATCCTAGATCCATTGCATTATTTCATTACATTGACATGATTAGAAGGTATTAAATCCAGAAAGACCGATTAGTTTAGTATTTTTGGAAAACAAAATTACATACATGACACCCATATTACATTGGAAGATATAAATTAAAGAATGATTCAAAATAATATTAAATAAACCTAATTTTAAAAATATTATTCAAATATTTTTTCTTTCATAACAGTGGTATAAAAAAATAAATAAGGGTGAGATCACATTCTCAGTAAGGGTTGATAATGTGGAATCAACAACAAATTGATGAAAATAATGAAAATAGAAAGGTAAATAACTAATAACACATTCAATTCAAATAACTAGATAAGGAAATGTCAATAAGTCAGCGTGATAAAACTAAAACAAATTCCATTTATTCAATAATCTATTAATTGAATTTATTCATAGATATGTCAACTCAAAAATAACATGTATAACTAATTATATAATATAACTGAGTGAAATAATTATTCATTGGATTTTATTTTCCCTAGGTACATAGAAAATTTACCATCAAGACAATTCCCATGTCAGTTTATTCTATCAGGTAAAACCCCATCTAATTGGGTCAACTAATTCATCGCATGAGACTACTGATGCTTGGAGGGACTATCTATCACTGGGACCACCCCTTTTTTACATGTCCAAATACATTAATAATATGTAAAATAATTGATTTAACAAAGTTCCTTTAAATAGATCTATATTTAATTAAAGATATATATTTATCAATAACTTCCAAGTTAATCAAATAACTGCAATAGTGAACACTGTATGTAAAATGGTGAACGGTTTTGGAAATAATAACATCTACTGCATGAGAATATGGTTATTTATGATACGTGTAATTTTACAAAAAAACAATCATAATAGTTTTATTATTTCATGATAATATTTACTATCACTAAATAAAGTGATATTGCGAAGGTAATCATTAAAAGTATTCTTTAGAGAAATCATCTTTAAACATTCCAAAGTGTCCCACACTACTTTAAAACAGTTAATTAATAATCCCAATAAAGGAATAAAATGAAATGAATATTTTGGATACCAGGAAGATAAAATGTTTCATGATATAATATATCCAATGTTTAATTAAATACACCATAAAAAATTAATTGGTGAACATGAAATTTATCTCACATATGTAAAAAGTGAGATGAAAGTCCATTACCTTATCCTTATTTTTTGTTGCGTTGTATTTATCCTCATGTGTAGTGGATTAAAATATTTTTTTTACCATATAAATGAAACATGATTATATTAACCATATCATATATTAACATCTTATAATATCTTATTACCCATTTGTGAATAATCATTTATTATTTTAACTACTTTTGGTGTTAATTTACTAGTTCTTCAGGTATGTTTTGAGTTGTTACGTGTTGTTCCAATTAAAAAGATCATGATTTAAACATATAAATAATGCACAACAAGATTATATTATCATATATATTTAGTATTTATGTATTTATAATTTTCCATAATATTTGGATATATGAAATGAAATGCATCGTTCATCGATATGGTAAGACGTACATACACATGATTGATAATATAATTTCCTTTTCATAATATAATAACTGAATGTAAATAATATTTATTTATATTATAAATCCAGTATTATATTAATTCCTTATTTTACTCATAGGTTCAATAAAACCATCCTTTATATGTTCCATGTATAGTGTGAATGAATCGTATCACTTTGATGGGGAAATTGTCCAAACTTCCATAAACGATGTTATCGTATTTACACAAAATAGAAAGCACAATAGTATAGATTATATAAAAATTAATGAATCATTAAGATATTATCAAAATAATATATATCAAATATAAATTTTTTTCCATCAAAATTCCAACCCTAAGAGGATGTAAATGACAAAAATGAATAATCATTTTTTTGTGAGGTGGTAGTTTTCCCTATGGATAAACGGTAAGTTCGTTACACATAACATGTATTTGTGTGTAAGTGTAGGTATAACCCATAACATAAAAAATACTATTATATATTTTATTCTTATGTTATTATATAATCTTGGAATATTAATACTAGAGGCTCTATAGACTGAAAATAAATCCAAAGAGCATGACGAAGGAAGTTGCAGCCTCTTTGGGTAAATCTTTTCAGTTTCCTAAAAATAGATTCCTTGGATGGATTTCTTCACAAAGGTAGGATTCCAGGATGGGTGAGGAAATTATTATAGCATATTTTAGGGGGTTTTGGGTGATTTAATGTGTCTTTAGAGGTGTGGGTACGGGAAATATTGAACACCTTTTCATATGTGAGATTGAGTGATATTCTTGTAAATACCAAAATCTATACATTATTGGGAGGTATATCATGCCTTAGGTGCCTCCAAAATGGTAAAATGATAGATTATAGGTGAATTATAATAAAAAACCCCTCAACCCCAAAAATTAAATTTCAAAAATTTTGTCCCTTAACATTTATGTTTCCCCAATTTCATCATTTCTTATTGAATTACCTAGTTTTCTACCTTAAATAATTTAACCATTAAGAGAAATTAAAGTTATATTTTTTTAAATTATATACCCATTGAATTATAAATATGATATATTTTTTATAATATTAAAATTACTTTTGTGTTTGAAATGTATTTTGAAAACAAGTGCATCTAACACGTAAAAGGATTGCTTTAACTCGGACTGTGCAAACAATGTTTATATTATATATGGGTAAATATATTAATTATAAATGATAAATTGGCCAATTAATTTAACATATTTTATATTTATATACCCTTAAAAAGAACATGGAATGATAATTTTTATTATTTTTAAAACATTTAATAAAATATGATTTATTGTAAAATAACATTAAAGTCACTTTTGGCATTATTTATTTAATTTTAATTTCAAAATATCATAAAAATATTTTAATGAGAATATATTAGGTTCATAGCTATATAACATGATATATTATTCGAAAAAAAAATTAAATACAATAAACCAATCGATTTACTTAAATTTTAATATTTAAATTATCATTTATTTTAGTTAATTATTAACTAAATAATCACCATGTTGGTGTTTCTTAAGAATTTTAATTAACTAATTATTGTTAAAAAATTAATGATAAATTATCCTTATACAAATATACCATTTATCTTTCAAAAGGGTACTTATAATAAGAAATACGAGGTTTTTTCACGTATCAATGAGTTGTAAATGATAAAGGTATGGAAGGCACACTTTTTCACTTTTTCCACACTTATTATATAGATAACTTGAATAGAATATTATCCAAATAACCCATGAAATTATAACCAATTAGGTATATGTTAAAACCATTTGAAGCTAATGGATTTTATAAATGTTTCTAGGACATTTTTTCTCTTAAGTTTAAGGTTTAGTCCTTTGATAAGCTTAATTTTACCTCAATCACTATAATTAATTTTAATTACATTCAAGAATATTTTATTTCAAAACCCATGTTTTTATTATTTGAATAAAAATATTATACTAATTAAAATTGTTTATATCCATTTTTAAAAAATCAAATCACAGAACTGGAAAAGATATATTTAAAGTTAATCTCATAGATATGTTGAGAATGCAGGTCTCTAAAGTAAAAATGTTCAATAATTCCGTATGTCTCTAAATATAAATTACATATTAAATTGATTTCCTTGACCTAAATTGGATTAATAGGTATATAATTGATATATTACGACTTAAAAACAAATTTTAAAAAATAATTTACCAATTATAAAAATTTATATGAAAAGTAATTATTTATCTAAAATACAGTATTTTCACTATTCAAAAAAATAAAAATCTCATAAAAATACCAAAATTTATTCCTATTTTAATTTTGAAATTATGACTTAAAAGGGATGTTAATTTTTAAAAATAAAAACTATAAAAGTTTCAAATTTCAGTTTTAAAATACTCTCTCCAGTAAATGGAATTTAAAATCAATATTGTGTGTAATGCAAGTTATCTTAGTGTTGTGTGTATCATAATCTTAACATGTTTTTTATAAATAATCCTAGAAAAAAATTGTTAAAAAATGAAAATATACTAAATTATTTGATTTATACATTCTCTCACCTTAATTTAATTGCTTCCTCACAATATTATCTGGATCTCGGTAATCACATGATTGATATATAAAAATAAACTAATATTGAAAATCCCACCTCTTGAATATGTATAATAATGAATCTTATTAATAATAGAGAAAAGGAAGTAAATGGTAACACAATTGGGATCCTCATTTGGAGAAAAAAAGTGTGAAATGGAAACGTATACACATAAAGAAAATTTAACAATCATGTTTTGATGGATAGTGATAGAGAATATATTCAACAAAATGTCATTGACCAGAAACCATAAAACCACTATTATGAAAAAGTTCACTGATATCATCAACAATGATGATAATAGAAACAAATTCAAGACCATTTCCCTATAGTTATGTATATATTTCAATATATAATAATATATATAAATGTATGTTTCTATTTCATAAACACAATCTTATACTTTGGTTATTCCTTGAATTATTTCGACATAATTTTTAGAACAGTATGCATCATATAGTGAACTAATAGAATAACCTCTAAAACCTCATCCAATGATCTACTTAACCCATTTAATAAGTGGAAAACTTTTTCCAAATATTAGGATCAAAACTATTTGAAGGGAAGGTTATCAAATTTTCAAAATGATCTTATAAAATAACATGAACTGTATTTTAATCATCACAAACCAAAAATTTGAATGTAGTAATAACTTTGATTAATATAAAACATTTTTTAAAACATGGAATCTTCTTATCATTTCAATAGAGCATATATTGTTATATATATTCCGTAAGTCTAAACATTAGGAAAACCCCATCAATGATAGAATAAACCAATTTGTAAGTAAATATTTACACTGTTCCAATGTGGTGAAAACATGTAGGATTTACATTATCCAAAACATTCATTTTTTTATCCGAACATCATTTTCTTAACATTTGGAAAATATTAATCGTTATATCTCCCTCAAATATGTGTTTCCCAAAAAAATTATTTTCTTATAATTACATTTTATTGGTAAAATTCAACATATTACATCAAATCCTTGATGAAATGGTACTATAGTACAATCCTAATGTATTCTATAGTTATTTTAACAAGTATGTCATTGATAAAATTCTCAAATTACGTAATTATTGAATCCAAATGTAACCACATTAATCATTCCTCTTCTCCAAGAGTTTTAGAATTATCATGACCCTAATCCATTAGAATGTTTTAGGGTATATAGCTTTCACACATGAGACATTGATCTGTGTAGTTTACCATCTCATTGAAGTTGAATCATTAAAAATCATTATTTTCATTATTTTCCTTGAAATAATCAACTTGGTGGCCTTTTTCTCCATTATGATTATAAAATTCCATTAACTTCAAGAAATTATTAGCATTTTTATTTCCACAATTATCACATGTGGGAAAATACTTCTTTCCTTTCCTCCCATTAAATGAATTTTAACTTGTCATCCCCTTCCTTTCATGAATTCCTTAAAAGACAAAATAAAATGGAGAATTATTTAACCATCTTGTTATCACATGATATTATATACTAATATAATGAGAATGTGTGGGAGGTTATTTATCTTTTATATATTGGCCTAAGATAGTTAAAGATATGATCCTTATTACCCATTAGATCATGTACCTTGGTAAGGATCACATTCCTTCTTCAAGGTAGAATTTAAGAACTTTGAAATACACTAAATCTTTTGATATAATTATGAAAAAGAATTTATAATCCCAAAACTAGTGAAATACTTAACATAAAATGAAACATTTATTCATATCTAATATAATAATCATAACCATGGTTTCATTGGTGAATTTTTTGCTTTTAAATTCCTCTAAAATGGATTGTAAAAAAATGTGATTTTTCCTTAGTATATCCCCCGAGAGTTTTAAACCAAGTGTGCAGTGAAGCCCGTTTTTATGTACTAAGTTGTGTCAATTATATCCCAACACACCATATAAAAGATATTACCCATAGTTACATTTTTTCTAGAACCAGATATACTAATAGTATCCAGATAGAGATGTATTTATTGGAAGAACCACATATTATCTACAATAATAGTATTCTTGGATGTTCTTCAATATTTATCATCACCATCTATCTTAGGGTCATTATCTTTAATAAATGTTTTATTAATCTAATTTTCTTGGATTCCACTAAACATAAGTTGATACCAACTATAATTCCATTTCCCCAAAATCTTGGAGTCAGATCATTATTTTATTACATTGGAATGATTATAAGGAATCAAATTCTGAAGGACCAATCAGTTCAGCAGTTCTGGAAGACTAGATTACAAACATGATCCCAATATTTCATTGGGAGATATAAAATGAAACATGTTATATAAAAAAATAAAATAAACTATATTTTCGAAATGTTATTAAAATATTTATTCCATATAATCATGGGATAAGAAAAAAAATATGGGTGATCTCAAATTCTCAGTAAGGGTTAGAAAAGAAGATGAAATAATAAATTAATGATAATAATCAATATATAAAGTTAAATAATATTTTTTACATTCCATTAAAATAACTAGAAAAGTAAATATCAATATGGAATGGTTATTAGATGAAACACCTTCCGTTTAATCTATAAACAGAGAATAGAATGCATCCATAGATATGTTGATGAAAAAATATAATAGGTAAATAATTACAGGTTCTAAATTGTGGAAATGATTAATTACTTTATTCTATGTCTACTAGGTACAATGTAACTTCACTATAAATAACTTTCACAAGATGGCTTATCATATTAGTTAAAACTAGTCTATTTGGCCAACTAATCTGTCTTGTGAGAGTACTGATGCATTGACAGGATATATATAACTGGTAACTACCCATGTCATATATGTCCAATTAATTACTCATATATTTAAGAATATATTTATCAATGTTCCTTTATCATATATCCATATTGAATTAAAGATACAGATTTATCAATAATAGCCCAGTTAATTAAATAACTGTATATGTGAACAACATACCAAATTTATTATTTGGTTTAGTAGATAATAATATCAATTTCATAAGAATATGGATATTTATGTCTGATGTAATGTACCCAAAAAGATACCATAAGTAATTTATTGTTTCAAGAGATTGTTAACAATCAAAAAAGACTATGACATTGTTATGGTAATCATTAAACATATTCTTGAGGAAAATAATCTTTAAACATTCAAAAGTGTCATATACCACATTGAAACACTCAAATCATAATACCCATGAAGGAATAAAATTAAATAAAAGTATTGGATACTATTCGGATAAAAAGGTTCATGAAATAATATATCTAAATAGAGAGTAGATACCCCACACAATAGAATTACGTGATGAAAATGAAATTTATCTCAGAGATCTAAAAAGTGTGATGAAAGTACCTTAAAATATCCTTATTTTTTCTATGGTCATTAAATTAGTATATATTATATTAATATATTTTAATCACTTTTAAAATAAATAGAATAGTATTCATAATATCATATATTAACTTCTTAAAGTATTCTATTACACATTAATCAACAACCTTTAATTATTTTCACTATTTTAGTTGTTAATTTTCTAGTTCTTCGAGTATGTTGTGTGATGTTGATTATTGTTCATATTAATTAGATAATTATTTAATCTTATCAATAATGTAATACATGATTTAATTTTAACATATAATCAGTATTTTTTTTGAATAATCCATAATAATTTTATATAAGAAATTAAATGCACCATTCAAGGAGACAGAAGGTCATACGTACACATTAACATTACTTTCATTTCCTTTTCATATAAAATTATGAAAAAGTAAATGATATAAATTTATATTATAATTAAAGTACAATATTTAATTCAAATATGTCACATTTTTTAATAAAACCATCTTTTATACATTCCATGTATAGTGTGAAGTAATCACATCACTTCGAGGGGGTGGTATACCACACTACCACAAATGATGTTATTGTATTTACAAAAAATGATATGCATAGGGGTATGTGTTATATAAAAATTATAGAAGAATAGATATATTTGAATTATAATCTGTATAGAATATAAATAGTGAATCCATCATAATTCCCACCGTGAGAGATTCTAAAGGAAAAAACGAACAATCATCATTTTGTGAGGTGGTAGTTTTCCGTACACATAAACCGTATGTTTGTTACCCATTATAGATATGTTTTTGAATGTTTCGTAAAAACACTTGACAAATAAACAATATATTGAAGATACATATTTTATTATATAATATTTTAATAATTATATTTTTATGGGATTGATATTGAAAATAAAACGAAAGATCTTCTGGAAGGATGATACCTCTTCTTTAGGTAACTCCTATTTGTTTCCACCAAAGAGATTACATGGATAGATTTATGCGAAAAGGGAAAATTATAGGATGAGGGGTTAGATTTTGGGAGCTTAGTTTTTGTGTAATTTGAAAGATAAAATGTTTCTTGAGAGGTGTGAGGAAAGGGAAGAGTGAATATCGTTTTAAAGTGGAGGAGGAGTGGTATTCTTCTAAATATAAAATGTATACATTTTTGGGAGGTCTTCATTTCCTCATGTTCCTAAAAATTAGAAAAATAATGTATTAATAGGGACTTATGATCTATAAAAAAACTCCAAAACACAAAAATAATTCAATTTTTATAACGTTTTCCCTAAATTCTATGTTTCCCCAATATTATGATAATTGTTTTATATTAATGTAACTAGTTTTATAACCTAAATAATTTAAATATTAAAAATATATTAAAGTGATATTTATTAGAAAATATATAACAAATGAATTGTAAATAATATATATAATTTATAAAATATAAATCCCCTGTGTGTTGGAAATAATATTAAACCAAGCACAAGTAACGCACAAAGACACAACTTTAACCTGGACTATGCTAAAATGTATTTACTATATATGGGTGAACATGTTAATTATAAAAGAAAAATTGCTTTATTAATAGACCATATTTTTTTATTGACACTTAAAAATAACTTCTACGAATATGAGATATTTAATAATTTTAAATCATGAAATTAAATATCAGTTATTGTAAAATAACATGAATTTCAATTTTAACATTATTTATTTAATTTTAATTTAAAAAAATATAAAAAAATGGTATTAAAAAATATTAATATAATAGCTTTGTAACAAGATATATTCATCTATAAATATAATGTAATACAATAAATCAATCAATTCGCTTGAATTTTAATATTTATAATATAATTTATTTTAGTTAATTATTAATTTTCTAATCATTATATTGGTGTTTCTTAAGAATTTTAAGTAATGAAATGATCTATAAAGTTATGGATAAATTATTATGAAAAACATTACCCATTTAGAATTCAAATTTTATACATAACAAAAAATATGATTTTTTTCACATATCAAGGCTTTAAAAATTTTAAATTTAAGGAAGGTTACCTTTTTGTCTTTTTCCTTACATATTTTATTATATAGAGAACATGCATGGAATATAATCCCACTAACTCAAAAAAATTTAAAAAATAGAGGATATGGTGTAAATGTTTACATCTAATGGGTTTTGGACAAGTTTCTATGTTTTTATGGCCCTTATGATTGACGTTTAGTCTTGTATTAAGCCTATTTTTACCTTAATAGCTATAATTGATTTTAATTATTTTCACTAATATTTTTGATAAAAAAACTAATTTCATATTATTAGATTAAAAATATTGTATTGATTACAATTTGGTATGTCTATTTTTGGAAATTCAAATTATTGAACTGGAAAAATTATGTTCATTGCTAATCCTGAAGATGTGGCAAAAAAGCATGTTTTTAAAGTGAAAATGTTGAAATGTTCATAAATTATTTATATTGAAATTATATATAAAAATTAATCCAATGAATTAAATTTTGTTAATTGGTATATAATTTATCTATTTTGAATTTATGAAAAATTAAATTGTAATTTAAAATTAATAAATATTAATATGAAAATGAAATTTTTAACTAAAATAGAGTATATTTCACTATTCATTAAAAAATAGTCTAAAAAAATTCAAAAAAATAATACTAAAGTAATTTTGACATTCCAAATTCAAAAATGAAGTTTATATTTATAAATATAAATTATAATGGTGTCAAAATATATTTTTAAAATAGGTGTTCTACTAAAAGTTGTTAAAACTCGGTCTTTTATGTAACAGAAGTCAAATATAGATTATGTTTATTATATTCATAACATGGTTTTGTGTATAATGGATATAAGAAAACTAATTAAAATTATTCAAAAATGATAACATTGAGATTTCTTAGGGTGTTACATCCTCCCCACTCCAATGAAAACTGATATAGAGGCCCTAACCGTATCCCAACTCATCAAAGAGGAGGTCCTCTCTGTGCTATCACCCACCACCATAATGGGACTCCCCCTGGAAAGAACCTTCCCTTCCTAGATGAACAATCCTTGGGAAGAAGTGTAAACCTCCACTACCAAATTAAAATTTTAGGAATCACAATGTCATTATCAATAACATTCACCTCTCATATTCTAAGTCAAAATGTGACTCAATGATGGAACCTTCTCCATAGTTGTCAGCATTATAATTTGGGGAAGTATCATAGTATGTTTATTTCATCATACCAGAAGGTTAGATTTATAGATTCCATGAAATATCTCTTCAGGTACATGTTGGTGGAAGAATATTTTATTCCCTACAAAGGGATCATGGTAAAATCATCTTTATCATTGCATGTTTCCCTCTCAACCTCTATCTAGGACCATAGAGAACAATTATGGAATGGGATAAATGAAGAGCATCCCATTGAGCTCATATGATATCTGATACCCCCAAAAATAAGGTTGTGGTGAACACCCAGTCCTTTAAGGATGTGATTATATGGTTTGAAACATCCATGAGAGACAGACCAAGATGTAAAAAATAATCATCTCAAATATCAACGCATCCATCAGCCAACCAACCATCGCACCAATCCAGATCAGTGTCACACCGATTATTCTAGATGGTTCCAAATTAAAGCATGGTCCAACCAAGATATGGGCCCCACTTCTGATTAAGAATTTAGGTGGGAGACTCTTTCTACTGATCAGTTTTCAATGGTATTTTGTCAAAATGGAGTGTCAAATATCAACATTCAAGAGCCCCTCGACCAAGGCCATGTTGTGTTTCATCATTGGACTATCTGGATGATGATTTATCACCAATGTGGACACTATTTAGTCTACCCATGTAGTGGAGATAACTTCAATGACATGGATCAATAGTTGAAAATGGTTTAGTTGGTTGCACACCCAATGGATCATTACACCATGTCACCCAGGTACCACTAGAAACTCAGATAGAGATGCATTAAGAGCCTCTTGGTGCTCCACAAAATTATAGAAAAATCCATCTCTATGCTTTAAGATCTATATATAGGGATAATACATTTATCTTATTTTTGGTTGTATCATTTGATAATTACGTAATTTCCTCCAAGTATATTTATGGTGAACATACACATTCCCAAGATACATGAGAGCATGGACATTGGTGGAGGGTATGAAAAGGAAAACCGGCCCCCTGGGGAACCGTACAAATAGGTAGGCACTCGTATTGGAGCTCATAGCCATTAGAAAACATATATGTTCAGCCTTGTAGGTCCCTCCACATTGTTTTCAACTGGTTTTCATTCAAATAGGGTAATGTTTCATATTTAACCCTTCGATATTTCTAATATTTCATAGAATACATCAGTGAATCTCATGATTTTTTCCTTTCTCCATCGGGTCACATATCAGAATATTATCTTTGATGAACTCCTTTCTGAGAGGCTCTTGGATTATTGTTCTCCTTTATATGATTCAATTCCTCCTCATATGGGGAAGCCTCAACTACTCCATGACCAGTTTCTCCCAATAGATCCTAGTGATCCCATGAAGCGTAACACACTGGAGTCAGGACATTGTAGCATGGGACAAGAATACGAGTCATTGAATCCACCTGAGTAGGGTTATCACATTCCTCTAGACCTAGATCGGGCCTCTCCACGAGCCTTATGATTTCTTACTGGGTAGATGAGCCTTTCAATTAAGTGGTGGATATGGATACACATCAATATAGAATCCCCCACCAAGACGATTTAATAACCACTCTCACCACTCACATCAAAGCCCAATATATGTGAAAGGATTAAATCCCACTTGCCGAAAAGTCATATCCAACATGGTTGGATGACATCCAATCACTCGTAATTTTGGAATCCCCAGGTTCACCACTATCAATTGGAGGGGAGACCCAATATAGAATTTTTCCCACTTCATCTTAATCTCTGGGACATTGTTGGGAACCCCAAAGTAGTAAAAGGCCCCCATGGTCTGATGTCTCATAAAGACATTGGAAGGACATGTTTTTTTACAGTACATTCATTTTCCAATAGGGTATATCACTCATTTCAAGATATTTATAGGAAGTTCCTCTTCCAGTTTAGCTCTACCACACCTAAGAAAATAATTTTCAGCCAATTGAAGATAAATCAACTACCTGATGGGCGGGTCACATAATTTTTTTCTCAATTGAATTGTCTCACATATTCACTAAATATGATGATGAACCAAGAATAACTACTAATGATGTGCATGGGTAATATCAAGACTGAGATGTTCCCTACCCTCATCACAGAGGACTTCCCATGCGGGTCATAAGATTTCTCTAATAAGGCTCAACATCTGTATAAAGAACTATAGCAGGACATGAGTGCACTCATGTTGCCTCATCTACCTCCTACAAGAGGGGAATCCATGGAAGATACTTCCACTATAGTGCATGTAGAAGCCCCTGATCCACTAGAATTATAGTCCCCTCTAATAGTAGAACCTCTCTAAGTGCAATTGCCTTATAAAGACCAGCCTCTCTCAATGCATAATTGGTAGTCATTATCTCACCAAGCACAAAAACCTAGATGAGATAATGTTCTCTAGCAACTTGTGAGGATTCAGACCCTCATAATAGGTAGGCTCTCGTATTTTCGTTCCTAGACAAGAGAAATAAAACCTATATTTTAAATATTTACAAGTTCTCATATATTTACTCAATTCCTAGAAGCAAGGGATTCTAAAGCTTCGAGTGTTCATGAATCCCCGTAAAGCAGAGCATAATGATCACCCTGAACATTTCCCTTAACACATAATACATGGATATACCATCATAAAATCCTATTTTTTCAAGTATTGGATTTAGTACCAAATCGATAATGGTCTTTTCAAGATGGTATTGTCCTAAAATAGGTGGAAATAATATCAATATATCCTAATAGTGATAGTGAGGGTCAATGGAAGTCAGTTTCAAACCACAAGACTCATTTGTATAACGACTAATGGATCAAAGAGTGGTCTCTCTAACTCACGGTGTCATCAATTCCCACCTAGGTAGGGTTAAATATTTGGAATTCATCCTCCCACTAGTGTCGAATCCATCACATACTCTCATTGATTTCAAGCCTCTAGATGTGGGGAACACCCAAAGGTCGTACCAAAAATATAAAATTCTTATGATGATGAATGGAAGTATTTCTCTGATAACACTGTCGAGTTGGTGGATCTATTTATGGTCCCTGATGAAGAGGAGTACTAGGAATGTCCTAAGAATGCCTCCAATTGATGACATCGAAGTAATGATATAATGTATGAAAACAAACAAAATTAATAGTTCAGTTCTTCAAGACAAGATATAAGGAATACTGAAACATGGAAGAAGTGTTGTGCATAACTCAGCAGGAACAATCCTCTCATCTCAGTCTATCAGACACACTACCATAGCTGATTATACAAGATGAATGGGAAGAATATTCACAACCACATAATAATCAACCATTTAAATCTAATGTTATGTATCAATCAAATAAAATTCATCTAGTATTAGTTTTGGATGAGTCAGATGATGACCATCAAGACATCACTAGCATCAGGTTGAATCCAGCATTTCACTATTCAATTCCAATCATGCCTCATTCCAAAGAGAACACCCTATTTGAAAAACATGAATTTTTCTGGTAATTAGGATGTTTTGAAACACATCACTTGAATATACACAAGGATATCAAACCTCAAGGACCTCTGCCTATCAGAAGAGATATGTGAGTCTCTCTAGGAGGCCTCAAAATGAACTTCATAATTAAAAGAAGAAGTATCTACAGCAGAAGCCTAATATTTATGGGAGGTAGATAAAATAAAGTGACAAGTTGTCATATTCTTCTTTGGAGAAGATGAGGTCTCCATCATGTAGGGGCACAGTAGGCCAATGTAAATCATAGGGAAGTTCAATGGAATTAAAGTCCACCACTTCCTTATGGACATAAGTTCTGGGATCAGTATTATCCGAACCCAGTATCTCTTCTTTTAGGTACTTACTAAAGACGATTTGAGTCCCTATGTCCAAAATATCCAGGGCTGTGATAGTACCAAACAAATATCATAGGATAGAATCTGGTTAAATACCCATTCAAGGGCATCGTAGAAGGTTCTAAATTCATGTTTGTCGCATAGGATACCACCTAAAACATGTTTATGGGTTGGACCTAACATCATATTCATGTTGAAGGACCTTCCTCAAATCACCCATGACTCAACCACTCCCTCAATGGTTGAGTTGGTGTGCTCCAGGGTGATGTATCTTCCCTCAAATCCTATGAACAACACTATCTGGATGTCAACTATTGCATGAAAAAGGGAAAAAATATTTAGAATAATGAGGATGAGTGAAAAAACTTTGTATCCATCCAATGTATAGATGTGTATGAATCTTTTATCCTCCCAATTCACCATTTAGAGGATATGATTCCAAACTAGGAAAATTACATTGTATTTTGCGAGAATAAGGGACATCATGTCCCATAGTATAATGATTTTAAAAAGATTAACTCACACTCCAACACAAGTCAGGTCGGAGTGGTACTAGAATAATATTCCACTATGAGGGACCTAGATGTTCTCCCAATGGATACTATTGTACGCCATACCAAAAAAATTTCCGAGCTCAGTTAAATTAATTAAAACCAACCCACCATTATTTATATGATATAATTAATGGACCTTGACGATTAAATCCCTATGGGATTAGACTGAAAACCTCCATCTTCAATGTTTCTATAGAGCCACAGTTCCACCCAATAAAGATTCCATATCCTTATATAAATTAACCAATGTTCCCCTAGAATAAGTCATCTTGGATGAACTATGTTCTCCCACTAATTACCCTACCTCATAAGATGAATAGGATATAGAATATTATACTCACTCAAATGATTATAATTTATCCAGCAGTGTTGGGGATTTGATTCAGTTGAATCGTTGTACTGAGGTAGATCCAAGGAAAAAGATGACCAGTGTAGAAATTCCTCTAGAGGTACAATAATAGTATGTGGATTTCGTGAATCATTGATAGACCGAATATTTAATATATTTTTCATGTCTATTTAAATGATTTAAACCCCCAAAAATTATCAATTTTATCTTATTTGTGACAATTTTGGATGTAGGGTGTGTTTTAGGATAAAAAGATTAAATTGTATAATTATGGATTTTTAACATATTTTTATTAGAGGGGTATTATGGTCATTTATCATAAATATATATTTCAAAATTTTATAATTCTAATTTTTATGTAATTATTTTTTTATTTCCATCATCATTGTCTTCTGCACCAGGGAATGATTCGAGCATCTAGAGGCCTAACAAAATCAATGAAGTTGGAGATTTTTCTGGGCAAACTTTGTGGACCCCACCTCTATAACAGAAACTCAATTTAGTCTAAAAACCAATAAATGAGGTGATTCTACAAGGACATGAAAAAGGACTTAAAAACTTGTTCAAAAATTAAATTTCATGGAGTTTACAAATCAATATGTTGTCCATTGAACAACATTGTTTGGAAGGAAGCTTCGGGGGACCTGCGTCCAGAAAAAGAATCCTCCATTAAAAATTCTTAAATAATACAACCTATGTCCAATTAATCTTGTATTTGAGGGGTTAATGGCCAAAAAAATTTATGAACAACTTTAATAAATTTGTCCATTTGTTAATAATCCAATTAATAGGTTAGAAACGTGACAAATATTGGAGGATTACATCTGCCCATAAAATGAGAGGAGATTCTACCTCTCAAAGAATTTCATTCATCACCACAACTACTATCACAAAGCGGTTGGATTGAAAGAAAAAAGAGGAAGGTGGATGTTCATATCCTTAATAAGATGATATTATTTACTATTTATCAGATGCAATGAAGGCTTCTCAAGTGATATATGGCTAAAGGGAAAGTGGATGCAAACAACGGCTTCTGACAGACACTCTCTTCAGATTTTTGATCTTAATGTGTAATCACTCTTTGAATTTCTCTTGAACCTGTGTTTTTGAATGAATCTAGTTTTTTTCATTCTTAAATATATTCTAAAAATTCATTTCTTGTTTTTTTTGCATCTATAATTTATTTCGATTGATTTCTCTATTTAAAATTCTTCTGTGAGTTCTTGCCATTGAGCATAGTGATTTTAATTAGGTTAAATTACATGGAGGTCTTTAAGTAATTGAGTCACTTATATATGTGGTAAAATAATCATATTAAAGTATTAATATGATATCTATTCAAATTTTATTATACACCTGGGGGTCCTTGGGGGTACATTTAGGAATTTAAATGGAGGGTTATTTTTATTTACAAGGAAGAGGGGAGTTTCTAGGAGGATGAAGTTTGTATACAACTACTATTTTTAATATGATTTTTAAAACCCATTTTATTTTATCAAGAGTCATAATTTTTCTTCAATTTTATTACAATTTAGTATTTAATTCAAATTTTATTTTCAAACTATTAATCAAATCCCCAACTTCATTTCTGAAAAAATAACAAAAGTGACAGTTTTGCAACTCGATGTGCAAACTTTTAGAGAGACAACATTGTGGTCACCACTCTTATACATTATAAAGGGAAACTGTTGATTAATGATTTCATGACACAAAAACACTCACATAAACTGGAATATTTTATAGGGAAGTTTCATGAGTTGAATTTATTTTTGTTTTCCTGCATGACCCGAACATCTGACCAAAACTTGTTACATTTGGATCAGAATGTCAACAGAACTTTTTTAAATTATTCTTAGAGCTACTGAACCACTAGTTTTAGGTTTTTAATCTTCCACCAACACACTTAGGAGGGACAAAGTTGAAACTGAAATTCAAATGGCTGAAAATATAACTTCGAAATAACTTGCATCATCATATGATTAAAATCAAGAGAATCTTGTAGAACCCTTTGATTCCCCTTCTTGATTTGAAATCAAGTCTGGTTTCATCCTCCAACATCCCAAATTTAATGGGTTTCTTGGTGAAGACCCACACAAACACCTACAAGAATTCAGAAACATATGTGTCAACATGAAACCTCATGGAGTTGATGCTAATAAAATGAAGCTTCGATTGTTTAATTTTTCTCTAGAAGGATTTTATAAGGAATAGTTTTTCTATTCTCACTCAACCTTGATTAGAGATTGGAATGAATTTAAAAAAAATACCTTGAAAATTTTTTCCCTGCATCCGTAACTGCCTCCATTCGAAAGGATATTTGTGGAATTTAGAAAACTCAGGGAGAAAAATTGTACGAATACTTGGAATGGTTCCAACGTCTCTATTTTAGATTCCCACATAATCAAATCAGTGACAAACTTATCATTAAATACTTTTATGAAGGATTATGTCTCATTGATTGAAGTATGATTGATTCCATTGTGGGAGGAGCTCTGGTAGACAAGACACCAGCTGCTGCCAGAATCTTGATTGCAAACATGGCCCAAAATGCTCAATAATTTGGAACAAGAGGCCTTCTCCTTGTCAAAGATGCATGAAAATTCCCAACTACAAGTCCAGAAAACAACACCATTTTTAGTCAAATTTATGATCTTACCACCATGGTGAGGTAAATGATGTAGTCCAAAAATAAACCAACCCTACCAAAACAAAGGATATTTCAAAACAACAAAATTTTCAATCATGGTTTGAATAACTAGTCAATTGAAATATTTTGACAGCCCAAAAAATGAAGATGCTCCATTCAAGGACAGTTGAGTAATTCCCAATTGAGGCATTTCAATGAGGCTACCAAAGCGCATTCTGGAAGAATCTTTCAGCCTACCCCTCCCACTCATAATTCTGAGAGTAAACCTGAAGATTCCATGAGGGACCAAATGGAAGTCCAAAAACAACAATAGAACATGATTAATTCTATGATGACTCAAGTGGTTTTATGAACCTCTATTCTTAGTGGTATAATAAATCAAATGAGTTGTGGTCTACCCTCACAACCTCAGGTGAATTTGAGGGACAATGTAAAGGAAAATATGAGAGTCGTTGAATATAGGAGAGGTACAAAATTGAATGACCCTCAAACTAAGAACATAAACCTTTCTACTGAAGAAGTTAAAAAGAATCTCACCACTGATGAAAATGCTGAAAAATATAAAATTGATAGAACCAAAATGTCAAAGGTTGAAATCATGTTTGAAAGAACATGGAATTATTGGAAGGGGATGTATGGTTCTTATTTTTCTCTAGACCATAATCATAATACCCCAAAATCATTCAAACCTCCACTACCTTATCCAAGATGTCAACCACCACCGAAGTCAAGTAATGAAAATGAATTGGATAAAGAGATTTTAAAAACATTCAAGAAAGTTCATGTCATCTTTCCATTGATCAATGATGCGAAACAAATTGCAAGGTAATCTATATTTCTGAAAGACATGTGTACCAAAAAAAGGAAGTTCAAATGGGGAGAAAAAGTAAACTTAGGGGGAAATGTTTCATACATGATTCAACATGCCCTCCCTGTCTAGTGTAAAATCTCAAAAACATTTACCATTCCTTGTGCCATTGGGAAATGTGAATTCAAATATATGATGCATGATCTAGGGTCCCCTATCAATGTCATGCCACATTATGTCTACTCATATCTTTTAGTTGTAGATTTCAATCCCTCTGGAATTATCATTAAACTTTCCAACCGATGTACCACCAAACCTACTAGAGTTATAGAGGAGGTTCTAGTTTAAGTTAGAGAAATGTTTTTCCCTGTTAAATTCTATGTTCGGGATATGGAAGATGATCAGATGAGCACACATGATCCCCTAATTCTTGTGGAGACCATTTTTGAAAATGGAAAAAGCGATCATAAATTTTCTCAAAGGTACACTTTCACTGAGATTTGGAGGAGATATTTTTCATTTTAATATTTTTCATTCAATGAAACACCCAATTTGGGATCATTCATCCCCCCATGTAAACATGATTGATTGGTTTTCCTATGACATGCTACATGATTTTCCCTATGATGAAATACCAATATATGGGTTAAAGGAAACAAATTTTGCGAATACTGAATCAGATCAATAAGAGGTTGCAATTTAAGATTTTGAAGAGTGTTGGGGTGTTGAGACTGAATATCCAAGAATTGATGAATATGAGTTTCTGGAAACCACTGAACCTATTAGTGGTATCCCGCGAGGGGTTCCCATTGTTTAAAATGAAACAAGTCGTTAGATCATAGAAGGAGATCACCATAATGAAAATGGATCTTCACTGAACAATCTAACGTCTAAGTAGTTCTATGTGATCAATGAAACAACCACACATAAGATATAATTCAAACCCTTTTTGAAGGACCACAAGTATGTCTTCTTAGGTCATAATGAAAAATTCACTATAATCATTTAAAATAATTTTGAAATGTCAATGAGAATCAATTGTTGGATGTTTTCAAGTCCTACAAGGAATATATAGGATGGACTCTCTCTAATCTAACAGGAATCAGTACCTCAGTTTTCATGCACATGGTTTTACGGGAGGAGATAAGAAATAATGCATATGAATGCTCTAGTTTTTACAAAGATAGAACAAAATCCTTTCATGATCGGATGATTCTCAACAAAAATTTCGAGGAGGGAGACAAAGTTCTTCTTTTTGATGCTAGATAGAAGATGTTCCTAGGTAAATGTTTTTCCAAATGGTATGGATCATTTCATGTTACTCATGTTTTTCCTTTTGGTGAGATATTGATTAATGTTCTAAAAAATGGACACCAATCGCTATCAACGAGCATGGGCTGAAGTTGTTTTGAGAAAATTTTCAAGATCCTATAGGGGAAGAGATTCAACATCATGATGAGGAATACAATTAATTCCAGATTGTGTCTTTCCTTCTCATTTATTTTTGTTATGTCTTTAATTTTATTAATTTAATTCTGAAATAAATTTTTTACACAAGGAGGAAATTTTATAGAATAAGTGATTGGGGAAGCACAATGTTGGGTAGATTAGGATTTTACGAGCTTTTGTTTGAATTTTTTGTTCTAAAATTTTCTTTCTATTTTTTGTGTGTCTCCTTTTAAACAATAATGAATTATATATTCAAAGAAAAATTTAAAAAGTTTTTGTAATTTCTTGAATATTTTTTAAAACTGATATCGATAAGTGATCTAATTGATCATTTGAAACTGTACATAAATGAATACTAAAAATGGTAATGTTTGAAGTTTAAAAATTAGGAAAATTCTTGTAAGTAATGCTGGGTTTTAAAGATAATGGCACATATAAATGAATTTTTAATTGATATTATTAATCTTTTGAGGCCTCTCGACCCATTTTTACATCTTCTTCACATTCACCTCATTCTTGAGAGAACCAATTCGTTCTTTTTTGAACCAGAACTTGATTTATTTCTATAAAAACATGAGGGATGGGATAATTGTGATTAAAATGATTGAAGTATTTGTTTGGATATTAGATATCCCCTTTTTCATGATTATCCTTTTCATTTTCTCCTTCCTGGCACATTTGATCTCCCTTGATCCCATAGTAGTCATGTACAACCTTTTAGGATAGCCACATGATAGACCATTTTCACTATCTAACCTACCCTAGAGGTATAAATGCATGATCTTGTTGAACTTATGTGTGTGGAGAAGATAAATCATAATGTTCAACCGCATTTGGTATTGAATTGGGAGGACATTTAAACATTGAAGACATATTTGTGATGTTGGAATATATTTGGTTGTGAGTTGTGCCTATCTAGATCTCACAAACAAAATGGAGTTGTGCCCATCTGAAGCTTGCAATGGAAATAAGTTATGCCCAATATGGAGGTTTCTGAAAAAAAAAATATATACTGATAAAATATTGATGTAATTCGATAGAAAAGATATTTTAAGAGCTTATTTTCTTCATAGGGGAATACGGAGGAGACCATACATGAGTGATAGTTAGAATCATTCATTTTAGTTTCAGAAAATCCAAACCCTTATTATTCATCCTCAAAATATTTAACATTTCAAACCTAACTAACCCAAGCCACAAAAAAACTTGTAAATTATTTATGATAATCACATGTTTTTGGATAACATTGGGTGGATATTTATAAATTTATCAAGCCTATGGAAATTCATGCAAGATATGGATGAGAAAACCTTTGTTCCAAATCTATATAGTTTGCTGAGAGAACATAAATGTGAGGTAAGTGTGGTATGTTCATGGGAAGTGAAAATAAGTGGAAATGGAATGATTGATCTCAATTGAGAATTTGAAATATTTTTTTAATGAGGCATGATATATTTTGTATTATTTATGATAAATTGGTAAACTCCATTGGTATTTATTTTGAATTTTCCTTTATTCACTGCTCAATTGTCCAAGAGTCCAAGTGCCAAGTGTGGGGGAAATTATAGAGATAATATTTACACTAATTTTTATGTCTATTTAAATTATTACCCCCCCCCCCCAATTTATCAAATTGATCTTATTTGTTAAAAAATTAGAAATAGGGTGTGTTTTGGGTTAAAAAGACTAAATTTCATAATTCTTTATTTTTAACAGATTTTTATCACAGGGGAATTACGAACATTTATCATTAAAAATATTTGCAAATTTTGGGATTAGAATTTCATTAGAATGCATATTTTGTTCCCATCAAATTTTTATGTTGTATCAGGGGATGATTCAAGAATTTAGAGGCCTAAAAATCAAAGAAGTTGAATATTTTTCCGGGCGATTATGTGGACCTCACCTCCATAACAGAAATATAATTCGGTCTACATTCCTAAAAATGAGGTTATTCCACTTGAAAATGAACAAGGAATCAAAGAATAGTTGAAAAAATAAATTCCACACTGATTTGAATCCATTAATTTGACCATTAGATGACATATTTCGAAATAGAGATTCCTAGAACCTGTGTCCAGAAAAAGGAACCGCCAATGAAAAATTCATAACTCATACACATAGTGGGAAATTAATCCCTGATTTGGAGGTAGAATGGCCAAAAAATTTATAAACAATTTTTATGAAGGGTTCCACATGTGAATCTTCCAATTAATGGGCGAAAAACATGACAACGTTTGGAGGATGAAATCTACATATAAAAGGATAGGAGCTCCCACCTCTTAAATAATTCCATTCATCACCACACCATCCATCATAAAGGGGTCAGATTGAGAGAGTGAAGGAAAAGGTGGATATTGAGATCCTTAATAAGATTCCATTCATTGAGTATTCAATAGATATGATGAAGGCTCCTCAATTGATGCATGGCTAAGTGGAAAGTTGTTGTAGACGATGACATCAGTCAGACACTATCTTCTGAGTTTCGATCTTAATGTGTAATCTCCTTTTAAATTTCTCTTGAACCTATATTTTTTAATGAATCTGGATATTTTATTTCATAAATATATTATCAAAAATATTTTTTTCCTTTTTTTAAATATATAAAGTAAATCATTTTATTTCTCTATTTAAAATTATTCAGTGAGGTCTTTCCATTGAGCATATAGAATTCAATTAGGTTCAATTACTTGGTGGTCTTTAAGTAATATGGTAACTTCTATAGGCATGAAAACAATCATATTTAATTCTTAATATGACGTCTATTAAAATTTTATTATACACCTTGGGGAATTTGGGGTATATTTAGGAATTTAAATGAAGGGATATTTTTATATGCATATAAGAGGGGAGTGTCCAAGAGGCTGATGTTTTTCTACAACTACTGTTTTTAATATAATTTTTAGAACACATTTTATTCTATAAATTTTCTTTTTTTTATTAACTTTTATTAATGTTTTTTATTTAATTAAATCCTATTTTAAAACTGTTAATAAAATCCCCATTTTCATTTATTCAAAAATAACAAATGAGACAGTTTTGCAACTCGATCTGCAACCTTCTCGGGAGACAACCATGTGGTATCCACTATGATAAATTATAACGGTAAATTATTAATTAGGGATTTAATGAAAAAAATGGTCACATCAAGAATCATCATTATATATTTTCCTAGAGTTGTGGCTTAATTCAATGACTAGATCCCCTGTTCATCGTCCACCATCATGGACTCTCGGTGACTCATCACAGATTCAAGATGCCTCCCAGAAAAATTCCACCCTCTGATGGTGCCATGGTCAAGGCCAAGGATGATAAGATTTTCAAATCCAACAGTAATAAATAATTTTAGTACCCCAAGTGGATTTCAAAAATCATTCCAGTCAGGAAAAAAATGGGCAGATTAGAGTCTCTAATGACTTCTCGGACCTCAACTGCCATTATCTGAAGAATGATTTTCCCCTTCCAGTGATAGAGTCATTGATTAATGCCATATCTAGGTTCTAGTATATCTCTTTTATATATTTATATTTTGTGTACAATAAGATATTTATGGACACAAGAGATGAGGATTCTACCACCTTCAGTGTTCCCCAAGGGACTATGAACTATTAGGTAATTTTTTTTGTTCTGAAGAATACATGATCTGTATATCAGTGGTCCATGAATCATTTCATTAAACTATTCCTCTAGAGGGTAGTGGACTGTGACATAGAAAATTTGGTGGTCAAATCCCTCCATTTTTAGGAAAATATTAGAGAACATGAAATAATTTTCTTCTTCCACCACTCCTAGTATTTGACGATGGACACCTTGATGTGGGAATTTGGGATCACCTCTAGGAAGTTCCTTAGTTTTTTCACAGGATATAGGGGAATTGAGATCGAAATAGTGAAGATCAAGGCCATCATTTCGATTCCACTTCTGAGAAACCTCTTGGAGCTCTGAGGCCTTCAATGAAATTTTTTTATATATGATGATTAATCAAAAATGATTATATAATGTGTAATCTTTTTTCTAGTCTCATGAAGAATGGTAATTTCTTCTAGTGGGTTGAAGAGTTTTATAAAACCCTTGATGAAATAATGAATTATCTATTACAACCTCTGGTTTTGATGAAACAAATATCTGGGAATCCTCTGGTCCTTTATATGAAAACCATAGAATGATCCCTCCATTCCATCCTTTCTCAGAAGAACACTCGATGAAGAAATAACAATTTATAATATATAATTTCTACTATTCATAATAAAGAGACAAGATATTGTCCAATCAAGAATATATTTCTCACACTGATTTTAGAAGTGAATAAGTTGAATAATTATTTACAGTACCATGAGATATTGGTGGTGTCAAGTGTTGATCCACTAATGTATATGCTGAATCACCAAATGTGGATTGGATGACCCGCATGTTTGGAAATGATCCTTCAATAGTTCAACATCATATTCTTTGTATAGAAACCCATCAAAGGATATTCATTGGAAATGTTTTTGCCTTTCCATCTACATCTTGAAAAAATGCCTTTCGATGTCGATTTGTGAGATGAGGATATGCACTCAGTAGACCAGCCTTATCCGAGTTTGAAGATTCATTTTGATGGTTCCTCCTGCCGCCTAACTGATAGTAGTCCCAATGGTCCAAATATTTATATATTTGTATTCGGGGTCGACTACATGACACCTACATATTAAGCTCTTCCCTACTCATTTCTATTGCTAAAAGGCAACACGGAAAATGTGGAAGAGTATCAGTCCCTCAATTTGGGTCTCGAACTATCACTAAAGATAGATTCCCCTCATTAATATGAATGGATGTTGCATGTTAGTCAACAAATAGATCAATGGGGACCATACTATTATGAAAAAATAGCTAATTCTCTTATTGAAGCACACTCTCCAATTGATGGACTATTTCCCTCCTCATCCATAGGTGACTCATATTCACTGGTTATAAAATGGTCAAACCAAATCTTTCGATTTTCTATCCATGTCTCTTGCAAAGCATGGCTATGATGACCAATTTATTTATATGGAACATGAGGGATTCATTTCTCTTGTCAATGTAGATGATTATGATGGCTAGAATGTAAACCAGCATACTATTGGTGCTTTCACATCGGGACTTCTAGATCCCCTCACAACAAAAGAAAACTCTGATTGGACAACCCCATCCATTCAGTATCTCATTCATGTCTTTCTATCACTATATTGAATTTAATGTTAAAGAATATTCCATCATGCAATATAGTTCACCATTAAAAGTGGGATTAACATCAATGAAAATACATATAGATTTGGTTTTGAGGTAATTATACTCTACTCTATTCAATTATAAAATATTCCCAAGGGTATACAGGAAGTTCATTGAGGTCTATGTGGTTCCCATGAGGCATGATTGACACTCTCCCACCAGAATAGAAGGTTAGCTTATTTCTGACCAATTGTGGTCCAAAGTTTTATTGAATACTCCAGAAGGTGTCATTCTTGTCAGATTCATGCTAACTATGTGCATTGATCACAATATCTTCTTCACACTACCAATTATTCTTGACAAATTATCTGTCTAGGTATTTGATGTTGTGGGGTTATACCCACTAGAAATAACTTACTAGTTTAGGTTATTTCTGACTGTGATAGATGTATTCTGTAAATGGGAAGAAGTGGTTACTCTTAAGGAATAAAAGGATTGATATGTGTTATAATTATTGAGCTCCCACATCATCCACCCATTTTGATTTCCTCATGAAATTCTCACGGTTAGTAAAACAGACATCCAGGCTATCGATTTGATAATGTTTTACACCATGTAAAGTATCTAGTCCAACTGTACCTCCCGATACCTTGCAAAGGAAAATTGACTCAGTTGATAGTTTAAAAAAACCCTATCCAACATTCTAGAGAATATGGTCGGCTACAAAAATAATAGTTGGATGAGAAATCTCCCAAACATCCCCTTCACCAATCATATGATGAATCGAAATTCATCCCATGTGACTCCATTTTCTTTGGTGCCCCAAATAGATGTATTTCTACACATTGATATTCAGTTTCCAAAAATCCTAATAGTTATCGATGACCATTAGATTATAGAAATAATATCATAAGTATGTCTTATAATGCTATAATCCCTTGGAGAGAACACTCTTTATGCCTTGCTCAATTTGGAGAGTCACCAGAAAAAGATAGTAGGGGAATTCGACAAGATATTTCATCTCTTATCCTTCCTCCAATGTGACACTATATTGGACCATGAAATGCCAACGATACTTGGAAAGAAGACTCAAAAGTTGGTTCCCAAGTGATAAGGTCCATATATCATCCACATTTTCTATTCCAATAGCACATATAGTTTAATCTCCATAGATGAATAGTGCATTACTCCTCTTACCAATTCCATGTTTCTCAGGAATTTCATCACATGAGGAGAAACCATCATCCCAGTTTCGTGATATTAAACTGTTTAATAGACAAAATCATAGTTTCATGTTATTAAACTACAAAAAAATTAGTTTCTGAGTTACACCATGAAAAACAACACACCCATCATGATCTACACAATACGATGTTCAACTATATTCCCATGTCCCAGATACACAATCGTAAACTGTGTGATTAGACCATGCAACATGACATTAAACTATTGAAAATGTTATGATTTCTAAAACCATATATAATGATTTTGTATCGAAGAATAATGAATTTAAATTATATGAAAATTTATCCATCTTGCATTGTGTTTTTTTGGGCTTCCTTGAGCCACATTTACATTGGGTTTTTCAAAATACCTCATTACACATACCCATTTGAGACATTCCAGCATTATGGTCAAAAACCCTATGACCAAAAAATAAGAGTTAACATACTTGAAACATGATGTTAAACTATGATCCTACCCTAAAAAATTTGAGGATGCCTCTTAAACACATAATGTTGGATTCCCACCCCATGCCATGAACATGTGATTCCCCACGATAACCTTGGGATGCCTCTATTCCCTCATTAGAGGGGATTTCAACCACTTTTGGTGGTCTCTCCTCAAATTTTATTTATAAAACTATGTAAGGCCAATCACCATTCTTATAGGATATTTAGCATCACGTAGATTTCATTTCTTCACTCCCATCTACAAATTCATCAATATTTTAGCCCCTTAACCTCAGTAATGGTCCAAGACTTGTGCACATAAACTATATGCATCCCATTACAGGGTATGAATTGAGTATATGATAATATTTTTCTCCATTCAGATTGGGTTATGTATCTCCCATACCACAAACATACCTTGGAAATTGACCTTTCCCTGTCTACAAACCATGATATGAGACAATGTGTGAGCCTTATGGGGAATTTATGGTGTTCCACTAGGTTTCCTAGGCCCACATTCATGTTAGATATCTCACTCTTCCACACCACATATGACCATTTTAGGAATCCCCTTCCATTGTTATAATACATTATGACCTTAAACTAGGATCCTATGGTCTGTGCAACATGACATTAAATTACGAAAAAAAGGTCTAACCTCAATGACCTTAAACTAATAATCTGGGTCCATGATTCAACATATTAAATTGTATTTGGGTCTTCCTTGGTATGTTTCTTGTGGAGTTATTCTTCATAGTCCCACATACACAAGGTTTTGTAACTCCATCACCCTATGTGAATTCATCTCAATATATAACCCTATTTTCTATTAAATCTAGTACGTTAAACTAGTATACTATATTTTGTGTTCATGTCCTCTATGGAATATTTAATGTGGAACTGGGCCACCTTGTCCCTCATTATGGTTGTTTTTTCATTCCCCCACATGACACATATCCACTTGAAGAACTCCCAATTTATATGGTCCAAGAAATAGGACGTTAAACTAATAGCCACCCTATGGTCTAGGCCACACAACTATAACATGTTCATAGAATTTCTAATCATAATGACATTAAACTGCATGTGGGTTTCTATTTAGATTGTCTTGTGTGATAGTGGTCCTCCTAAGACCTCATTCGTAGTGGTATTCTCATTCAACTGCAAGAAACATGTATGTTTGGGGTTCCCAGCCTCATAGGTCCAATCTCTTTAACAATAATGTTACAGCCTTCAACATCAATGAATGATGTTAAACTATAACGTTACCGGGTATAAAACTAGGATACCTCTTACATAATAATGAGAGATTCTGTTTACCAACTATTAATTTGGGATTCCTCATACAATACGTATGGGATGGTTACCCAATATTACTAAATTCCTTGTATGCACCATGATAAGCATTGGATACCTCCAATTCCTACATCAGATATGATCAACCCTATCGGTGATAGTTTCTTATTTCTCCACGTGCTAGAACTATATGTGGATTTATTTCTACCCTTACAGGATGTATACAAAATCTAGAACATATCATCTTTGAGCCCAGCTGCAATCTCATTACGATTTTTCCCCTTGGCCTCAATTATAGTCCACCAATTATGAATATAACCTATATGTAGTACACCTTAAGGTGTATAAGTGGAATGTGAGATTTCATGGACCGATTCATGTTAGGTTTTAACTCTTGTGTTTCATATATATACCCTTGGAGTGAACTTTTTCCATTGTATGAATTACATTAATATAAACATTCCACCATCATCTAGACCGTACAACCATAAACTATGTGTGACACTTTCCAAAACAATGTATGTATTGATTCCCTTGTTTATGGGATACATTTTAATGTCCAGACATATCGTCTCTGGACCCAACCAAAAATTCATCGAATCCTTCATCCCGTTGGCCCCATCTTTGTCTGAACATTAATACCATATACTAGTGGCCACCTTGTATCCATGAATCATAACTTTAAACTTTGTGAAAGTCCTCTCAAGAATTCATGGTGTGGGGTTGGGCCTCCTAGGTCCTCGATCACATCAAATTTTCATTCTTCAATGATAAACATATCCTTCATTAAGATACTATATACCGCCCAAGATCTAATCCCTGAATGTATTATCAATGGTCAATGTAATATTACTTTAAACAATTTTCAATACCTTTATTTCTATCCAAAATTATCTTACACCCCATTCTACACTTTGAGTCATTACCATTTTGGATTTCTATCATCATTCAAAATCAGATAGACACCATAACAATGCTGGTCTCAAAATTTTTGTGAAACCTCCCATTTGGGCACACTCCCTAATGGATCTAGGGTATCAAATAGTGGATATTGGGTTTTGAACTAGTTAGTAGTTTATTTAGTATTTTTTCACCCCATTTTGGACCGGTATGGTTATGGTGCATGTTTTTAAAAATGGTCTATAGTCAATAGCTACTCACTAATCACCCCTTAATATATCTATTGAATGTATCCATGAATCTCTTTTCCAAATATCTATATAATGGTGGAGTCCCAACACCCTTTGTGTCTCACATAATGTTCACTTAAACATATCAGCAATACCCATTTTGTATTCCTTGTTTCCCACATCTAGCATGATTCACACTGGATTAAGTTTTCTCTTAAGGTGTGTCATGATGTGTTCAAGATTCTTAAAGGATCCCTTTCTCTAAACTCTATAATCATAAACTGGGTGATGATGGTCTGAACTCAATGACCATAATACAAGAGATGATGGTCCAAAAATCTATAGCCTTAAACTTGGAGTCTATGTCCACGTATTATGACTTCAAACTACAAGTCAATCCTTTTAGAAATATATTGTGTGGATTTATGTATCTTTTGAACTCATTCATTTTAGATGTGCCAACTCACTATGCCACAAATTTCCTTTTTGGTAATACCATGGTCCGAGCATTATGAACATAATCTATATGTAGCACCTATGGTCAAAGCTAAGTGACCTGAAAATAGGCATTGTTTACTCCCCAATACGTGTGTAGTATGCATTAATCTTGTGGATCGATCATGTTTTGTTTATTTCCTTCATTCTACACAAATCGCCTTTTAAAAAACATGTACATGATTTTGAAAAGATGACCATAAACTATGCGCAGCATCCTGATCATATGACTTTAAACTATGGGATGCATTCTTATAAAAAATGTTAAAATATAAATTGCATCATACTCACTATAAGATGTTAAACTTCTTTTCTATCATCCTCATTACATGATGTAAAAATGAAAACAAATCAAGGCCTTGGATTTAAAGGTTGTCTCCTCTGATGATGGTCATTTTCTATATCGTTCACATTTTTATCCATTGCATGGGATCAGAGATGAAGGTCCCCTAGAAATAGGTTTATCCTTTTGTGAGACTAATATGAATACATCAATGTGATGTAATCCATGGTGGTGTAATTACAATATTGTTGTAATAAATTAGAACATTCCATCACTCTATTTTCATGAATCTTGTTCCCACTATTTAGATCCTCATCCTCTTCCATTTATGGAGGGACCCCATAACAATGTTGTCTCATGCCATAATAGCTCTCCTAGTATCCTAGTATATTGTCATAGAATAAATTAGATGATATTCCTTGACATGTTCTATGTTTTGAACATAGTTTTCAATCAACCCTCATTTGTTTGTTCCCATTCTAGGCTAATAGTATAGATAATGTGTTTCGAACATATTTAGTAGTTATCTTGTATCTTCATGCCACTTTTCGTGTGTTCTAAATTTTTTGAAATGTTATTTACACTCACTATTCCACCATGTTCAGAAATAATTTAATTGTCCTGGAGTTACCCAAACATGTACTAGAGCACATTGGAATGGTACTTTGGCTATTTTGGAGGCCTTATTCTCCAGCCACACCCTCTCACAACCTAAACATTCTTGGTGATCAGTCAAAAATAGTATACCTCAATAGTTTGATAGTTTTATATCATTCTTATATGAAAATTCATCACAAGGTCATCGCTTGTCTGTCACACTGAGCATGACTCACATGATCCTAGAGATTGGTCATTAGAGGTCTCACAAATATAATAAAATTATGAAAATTATTGCAGACAATAATAAAATTGTAGAATTGGTTGGGGTAATTCATATGTTTTAGCTTCTCTTTAGTCTTGGAAATATTGAACGTATTTATCTACTCCCGAAAAATCGAGTGATGTAACTTCGCTAACCTCTGGCATATGGACTCCAAGGTCTTTTTCTTCCTCCTAAGCTATGTATCCTCCTCATTGGTTGTAAGAATAAGATATTTGGATCTAATTTGTACTCAATATATCACATCCTATAAATCCAAAATATGAGATATCTCTTATCAAATTTAAATATATATATCCTATTACTGAGCCCACAACATCCTAACTATATATTATTGAGTGTTGATAAAGGTAGAATGCTCGTTTGTTTTCTCTTAGAGATGTATGATTTATTGGTTGGCTTCTTAGAACATAACAATATTTTCATACTTCTCCGGACGCCAGGTAGAATCCATATAATTACTTACTCTATTTACCCATTCCGTGATAATGTCAAGGACTATCACATGAAGACCACGAGAATCATTTCCTCAGTCACATAGATTGTGAAAACAATAGAGATGAGACCCCATCTAGACCAACAATTATGGTTCTATATTCTGATTGATGAATCATTGTTTACAATTATATTCCCCGCACCATATTATGTGATTCTCTTTGAATATTTTAGGGCTGAATTCCAATATCTCTTTATGAATTAGAGTATCTAACA
This sequence comes from Viscum album, assembly GCA_963277665.1. NCBI lineage: Eukaryota > Viridiplantae > Streptophyta > Magnoliopsida > Santalales > Viscaceae > Viscum > Viscum album. Next base: position 1,587,010,882 of record OY728129.1, read on the forward strand.
CTCGTTAAAGGATACAAGAATATTGGTGTTACGGTCCTCCTATGGTCTCCTCTTGTATGGGTAGGGCTCCTGATCATGAGGTTAGTCTTCATCACCTAACCCTACATAGGAAATTACACACCCTCCATCCTAAAGTTCCCCCACCACCAGTGGCATCACTCACATCTGCAGCTGGATGTTCACCCAGGATAATGAGTTAGTTAGATTAATTGATTGGATTCCCAACAACCAACCCAACTATCATAGGAGGGAACTCGAATTTCATGGCCTCATCCACTCACTGATCATGAAATGTTCAAAGAACATAATGGTATGTAAAAAATCATCCATCCTGATCATAAAATTAAAAGTATGAATTTGTGAATGAAAAGTAATTACTGGAGCTGAGCATCCGTAGGTTTAGCTATCGAGTCACAGAGGGTATTTCCAGCATATGATACCCCTCAACATCGATCGGTACATCATCATCTGGCCCCAACTCTTTGTACAATGATTAAGTGGGAGGTTCATGAAAAAAAACCAACAAGTTAATGAAAAATATCCACGAATATATCAATGGGGTTGAGAAATTGAGGATGTGTTTTTACCTTGAGGAAGATGAATCTTGAGGATGAGCCTCCCCATGCATTTCAATTCCTTATTAGTGGACTCTATTGTGTGAATTTCAGGTCATGTTCACCCATAGAAGATGAGGAGAATTTGGGCTCTGAGGTCATCACCCAAACCTCATCAACTGGTCCACTAGCTACCTTGGCCATGGGTGTTGGTCCTAAAGTGTTCTCCTCCACACCTGTTGGTGATTCTTCACACCCTTCCACTGGGACCCCTTTCTGCATTCTTGATTATCAATTATGGGATAAGTTTCTTTTAGATGATCCATATAATGAAAAGAAAATAGTTGAGGAAGGTAAGTAAGTTAAGATTTTCCTCAAGGAACGCTGTTGATTATCCTTTACATCACAGAGACTTACGAATGAAAAAGGGGAATACCCAAATCACAAAGAGATTCATCCTTTGAAGAACATAAAAAATTGGTAATGTCTTGAACAAGGAACTCTTTAAACATGGGTCGTGCAAGTTTCCTTATGGACGTGCAAGTATACATGCACGCTACATATGGGTCGTGCAAGTCACATGAATGCCCTATTATTTTTTCACCCATTCTCCTTAGATGGCCTATAAATACTCCTTGTGGGCCCCCCATTTCGAGGACAGAAAATCCAAAACTCATATTTAATCTCTGGTCACCCAAGTCTCCATTTCAAGTCTTTTGAACAATTATAAGGTAATTTTTTACCTAGAATGAAAGCTCTAAAGAGGAAGAATATGGAATAAGTATTATAACTCATCAATACTTGTGCGCCTAAGTGTATATCCCTTAAGGGAAGTGATGATACTTGTGCGCCGCCTTTCCCTCTCAAGGAAACTTCTGCACCACCCATCTGAAAGCCTCTAGGGATGATTCTAATGGCTCCAATTCTATGTCTCCCATGTATCACTTCACAGGTTCTTCATCCCTCAAGTGAACTCATGTCACGCAAGTATACTTTCGCGACCTGGACTTGCACGCCAGACCAATACTTTTGCACATCCTTCCAATTTACATCCTTTCGTCAAATTCACCTCTCCTCTTCAAGATTTGGCCTTAAAAACCCTCTTCAAAGCCATATATGTCATGGTCCTTTGTTGGATTCCTTATCTGAAAGGATTTCTACGGAACATCTCTCAAAACCTTCTGATTTACATAACTTTATGTCACTAAGGTTAGAGATTTATTCCATTCAACCTCATCCTTTAAAATGAGAAGATCTTTAATCTGGGCATCCTACTTAGGATTAAGCCCCAAGTTCCATAATTTAGGCATCCTCTATAGTAGTAAGCCCCAAGTTCCACGTTTGGGCCTCCTTCTCAGGAGTAAGCCCCAAGTCTCAAGTCCTCTTAACCTGGGCGTCCTTCTCAGGAGTAAGACCCAATCATAATTTCCCTTAACCTGGGAATCCTCATTAGGAGTAAGCCCCAGTCTTAATTTCTTTTGATTTGTGCATCCTCCTTAAGAGTAAGCCCTAAGATCAGTATTTAAATCTCCATAAAACACATATACCTTTATGGGCCTTGTTCCCGAGTTTCTTCCCTAAATTAAATCTCGATCATCATATATCTTGGGCATTCATACATACGTAAGCCCTATATCATTCTTGGTGACTTCATCTTTTGTGGAACAAATCATCAGGTTTATTGATACATCTTGTTTCTCACACCGAGCATGACTCATGTGAACTTAGAGTGTAAAAGTAACCACAAATCATATATTTTGGGCCATTAATCATACGTAAGCCCCACATTTTTTAGTCGAACTACGTGGACTTTGATCTCTGCTTTAAAAGTAGAGTACGTAGGAAGCCTTTCTAAGGTTCAAGCCCATCACCCATTAATTCCCATCTGTCCCATATGACGTTAAACTATATATTAATTCATGAAATACGTGGGTTCTGATTCCTCTTTAACAAGGATATGTAGGTAGCCCATCTGTGGGTATGATCCCAGCTCTGAAATAATCTATGTCCTTCTGAATGAAAATAAAATTCAAGTGCCCCACTGAGTGGCTTTAAAACAAGTATGTTCATTATAATGACCAAGAGATTTCTATATAATGTATTGAAGGATACCATTGTCAAAGAATCTCTAATACATACGAATGATTCTATATCGATGAAGAACCTCAAATACATATAAAGATTATTTAAATCTCATATATATCAATCATTGATTGCCAAATCTAAAGGAAAACTCATTTTCATACTTGGTGAATTAATAAGGATTCGTGAATATAACTTAAATCTATGAGAGAGCACCAGAGTAGGAAATAATTCCCCCCAAAAAGGTGTAATGTGCCTGACCTCCCATCCTCTCGGCCAATGCAAATTATTAAGCCTCATCGGTCTACAACTAATGATCACATTACTTTGGAAAGTATGTCCAAATGGATATAGAATCACTAGATGTTTCTGGTTCTACGAATAAACCTATTAGAAACCGATTGGAAAATATTGAACCTTAAACAAATAAGGTCATCCCCATTTCAATAATAAACAAAAAATGGTGAACCCGATGTGAAACCTTAAACAAGTTAACTGATGTTTTATTTATTTGTTAGGTCCCTATTTAACATAATGTGAGGGCCAAAAAAGCAATCAATAACATATGTGATCATCCAAAAGAAGTAGTGGCCAAAATTATCTTGATTATATATGTTATATCAAATGGACACTCTTTTACAAGATCTCTATGCCTCACAGAAATGGTTTCTCTGATGTTCACACCTGTGAATGCCTCGACCGCTTCTCATGTTGGATCCTCGTCCGCTCTGAGGATGACATCACCTACTCAGCCTCTTCAATACTGGGTCTCAAATTCACTGGTTAAGGAATACCGTCGACACGATTCCATTCCGACTCTGGAGGCTGCTCGACAAGCCCTACAAGTTAGTAATTAACCCAGGATGTCCAGACAGCAACAACCAATGATCATGAAGCAGGTGGTGCCAACCACTGTTTCCAACTGTTTCAGCCATTATCATCGGAACACAATGACCAGTCACTCCCATATTATGGAGAGGTGAATGATAAGGTCACTCAAGAACTTAATTCAAGAAGATAAGAGTCTTTCCTGAGGGATCCTATCAACAATCGCATCTAGACTCGTGTGGCAGTGCACCCTCAAAATGATGAGGGTTTAACCTTTAAAGGTTCAGCGCAGGTTTCTCAGACCTGAGCATGCAAGACGAACCGTCAAAGGAAAAATTCGGACAACAGAGAACATGTTCTTACTTCTGCCCCTCCAAATAATTCCATCAAGCAAACTTGATGGAAAACACTGAGAAGGCATATAAACCCATTCTTCCTAATATTACTTCCTAGCAGACTCGTCTGACAGTAACACGCCAATCCTAGTTGGCAATTCCGGCGGAGTACTATAGGCAGGCATATACACCTATTTATAATTCATCAGCTTGTCAGAAGTCTCATCTGACTGCAACCAAAGAAACTCACCATTAAAATGTGGTGAGGAACAATCAGTATGCAGATACACCTGTAATTCATCAGGCTAAGAAACAGTCTCATTTAGTTGCACCTGGAGAAGTCATTCGGAAAGTTCTGACGACAAATTTGGAGCAGACTCAACTCTATGCCCCTATGCATATGTACTGTCAATATCCGTTCATAGGTAAAAGAGGATGAGAGAACACACATACACCTACTCCAAACATGGAATGGATGTATATCCCTATTCCAGAAGTGGAAATCACAAAGCACATTCTGAAAATGGTGAAAGAGCAGAAGCAAATCCCTGCCCATATTATGGATGCCTATCAAAATATTATAACAACTTCAGCAGCCTCACAAGGAAAGATATATAAATCTATACCTATCAGTGGAGTGACTCATCAAAAAGTTACTCTGGAGTAAATACACACCTCTGTTCCAGTCCAGGAGGGTTTTGGTGCATACTCCCCATATCATACGGACAATCAAGTTAGGAACATACACCCGATTTGAATGGAGATAATAAGACTAACCTGACCGTTTCTCCTGAACAGGCACATACACATGTCCATAATAATCACTTTTTTCAACATGTGGATCCCAAAGGGAGTAAGAAGGTGTCTAAAAAAAGGCCAATTCATCAGAGTCAATATATCAAGAGCCAATCTGCAATAAGGCTTTGCTCGATGATGGAGTTCTTGATGTACCCAGACAATTGTCTGTGGCAACTCAATATTCTACTCTCTCATTTCCCAATAGTTGGAACAATAATTCTGATGGTCTTCATCAGACACTTACTCGTGAAGGATTTCTTCATTACAGTTCAGTCGATCTCAAAGTATCATCTTCAGTTTAGAGCCACAATAACCCTCTACGCGGCTAGAAGACCAAGGAGCAAGAGGATTCATCTTTTGTTGTAACCCACCATGGTGGTCCTCCCCATGATGAATAATTTAGCTGTGAAAGTTCTCTCCACAGTAGTAGTTCACATTTCCTGAAAAATTATTCAATGGTCAATGCAGTAATGAGAAATCACTCTTATCTTTAGGCACTTGAAAATGAAAATCCAATCATGTCTCATGCTTTTCCACTAGCAGGAGAAATACTTTCTCAATCAAAATATAGATTGGGGTGTAGGTAATTCTCTGAACCACCCCCGGGTCATTCATCTTCTAGTTTGAAAAATTAATTCTCTACCAATCATGTTGAATCTGATTAAGAAACAAAAAAGAACTATCTTTGGTCTAATTAGGTAGAAGAAACTTCATCCAATGATAAGGAAGAAGTGCTGAATATGAGAAAAAAACTGGTGAAAGGTGAAGTACCAGTCATGTTTTGTCTTTTGGCTGACTCTCAGTATGATATTCTAGAGATGTTGATGAAATATTGTATTCACGATATTCATCTCAACATGTGGGAATCTCTTTTTCATCTAAAATAGAAAATATTATCTTATGCTGGATTTCAAATTCATGTTAATATAATAGAAGGGATACAATTCCAAATTGATTTGGAATCTCTCATAGTTTCTCAACATCGAAAGGCTATAAAGTAGAAGAAATCCCTTCAGTGCTCATGATTTGGCACACTAAAAAGGTTTCTCTAATTAATTACTAATTCCCCATCTAGTATTTATATCAAGGGATGGGGTGTTCATGGAGCACTGCATTTCACTATACTCTCTAGTTAACAAAGCCCGCCAAAGGTTGTCTCATGAAATGTTATTTCCCAGGGCTAGCCATATCTAGTAGGTTTTGTGCATAATCAAAGGCTTTCCCAAGAACAGGCCTTAATTAGTTCTTCTCAAATTCAAGCATTTAAAGAACAAGTTGTCTAATTACTCTTGCATCAAGAAAATGAGAATATCGAACATGCCCCTCATTTAGATCATGCACATCATCAGGTGACAGAAGTGTCAGAAATCATCCAACAGTCATTTGAGCCAGGTGATTTGAGTGGATTTTGGTTGATGCATTCGGCCAATTTCCGGACTAAAGTACACCAAATCAGGGGAGAATTTAAGAAAGTCTCAGTTGTAGCAGCTCAAGAGGAACCACAGCTTTCCTGACTAGGAAATCATTTAATCCAATCCTCAGGGTCATTAGATAGGATTCAAGGAGTTGAGAAAAAAAAAAGCCGGAACAACCCCAGTCCACCAGACTGGGGACTTTTTCAAATCCTCAATCTCTTACTCAGCAAAAGTTAGTCTTCTCTCAATTAGAAAAGAATCCACAAGAGGAACACAGAGACAAATTATCAAGAGATTCTATACAAATTACGGTTCATCAAGAAGTTCCTGTGGGATCAACTCACTAAAAGAAAATGTCACATCAAGGTCATGGGAGAAGAAAGTATCGCATACATGCCGATAGAAGGGATACAATGCGTTATGCATCAATAAATTTCATTAATTTCGTTGTCATCGATCCCCCAGAACATGAGGTTCTGTCAAAGGAATCAGATGAAGAAGTTGATGTTCAAGAGACTCTACTCACTGAAACAAATGAGGAAGGTGTGCATACCCAGAATCAATGGCTTACCCAGAATATAGGTATTCCTTCAAATAACCAAATCCCCCCTCACTGAAAGGCGTCCAACAAGGGGAAAGAAAATTTCAGGTTACATTCCACCATACCTCTGGAGAAGGTCAATCACTATTATTAGAGGAACGGTTCTCACAGCAAGAGGATGAAATGAAGGATTTAAGGAGGTTGAATACAGAATTACTTCAAGGAGTCTTCCTCCTAAGCATGTTGGAGTCTGTCAGTCAAGGGAATTTGTTTTAGCTACTGGGATGGATCAAGAATATCCTCCTTTACAAATACACCCTCATAGGTCAAATCTTATGGGTCATGTTCAATAACATCCGATAGTGCTACCATCAGTTGCAGTACTAGTCACCTCACCTGTCCAAACTCCAGTTATTGAACCTGCTCTAGTCCAAGATCTACTTGATGTTTCTCAAAAGTTAATGAATACTATTGAGTCATTAACAGCTCGGTTGGAAGCTATGGAAGTAAAATGTGCACCAGTTCAACTGGAGAATAGATCTTGCCCTAAATGGGTGGATGTAAATCCTCCTCCATCAAATTTTTCAAGTTCTACATTCCAAATTTTTAATGGTTCGGGAGATCCAGAACAACACTTAACACATTTTTTTCTCTTTGTGATCCTTTAATGGGAACTACTCAACAACAAGAAGCAATTAATCTCAGGTGTTTTGTATACTCATTACAAGGGCCTTCCATTGTCTGGTATAAAATCTTACAGTCCTAGTGAATTACTAGGTGGGAGGATCTCCGTCAAAAATTCATTCTGGAATTTAGCTCAACATTTCCAAAAAGGATAGTTTTTTATCTTAAAAATTGTATGAAAAGGGAAAATGAATGATTTTTTGATTTCATTACTCGTTGGAAGGGATTAACATATTACTTAAGCCTAACACTCCCTCAATAAGAATTATTACCAATATGTGTGGGAAATTTGCTTGATGAATTACACACACCATTGAAACCTTTGAAAGACACAGGAGGGTTTAGAGACCATAATTCAATCGCTCAATAGATTGAAGATTCGCTTATAAAGACTAAGGATACAACTCATGTAATTCCATCAGTTCCAAGAAGGATAATGGGTAATGCAGAGACTGCTACAGTTACACTTAAACAAGCACATATACCTATTCTACTTAAAAACCTTAATCATATAGAAGGTATCTGCCTCCTGAGCATCAACAATAATGTCCGCCTCATCAAAATCATCAAATTAATCAAAGGCGGAAATTGTTTGAAGATTTGAAGAACAAAGTTTATTCTTTCTAGAATGAACAAGTTCATGGCTATTTCATCTCGGCACTAGAAAGTAATTTGGTTCATATTCCAAGGCCCAAAAGTTTGAACAAGGATGGATATGAAGACTTTCCCATCTATTTCCCATTTCATCAGATGTTGGGGCATCCCATCCTGGAGTGTTTTGTCTTCAAAGACCTCATAAAAAGATGGTGGACTCTAGGCATGTAAAACTGAAAGGTTCTTCCGCCCAGGTAGCATGTGTTACTGCTACTGATCCAGAGGAAGATGGTGAGTTGAATGAAGTCAAAAGAAAATATGCACAGAAATATGATGATTGGATGGTTAGAAAAACGATCAACTAAACTCATGAGATTTTATGAACACAATTGAATCAACCAATTTGTGTCTTCTGGTATGAATGCCACAGCAAAACCCCATTCATCAGAAAGAAAATTATCAAAGCGGCCGAAGAATTCGAAGAAAGAAAAGAAGCCAGAAGAAGATGATCTCCTTTCAAAGCCCATGTTGTCTTTGAATCTGGCATATTTTAGGCCATATACTTCAAAAGAACGGGTACCGCCCCACCAAATGGCACATCCTAAAATGGATAATCTTTCAGAGTCTTCATAAGATGAAGAGTTTATCTTTGGTTCTATTAATATGATTCATTTAACGGATCCATATGCCAATCACAGTTTCGATCTTGATGAGCATGAGTTCCCTGTATCAAATAGAGGAATTAGAGAATGTTCCTGAGTTATAGGATATAGAGGAAGATGTGGATATTCCAGAAGACACTATATCAATCCTACCCCTGCTAGAACTATATATGCAATAGAAACTCATGGAAAATTTCTTCAGCAGGCTCAACAGGAACAAGAAAGTTCCTCCACACATGGAAGATTTAGTCTTGGAACAATTATTTTGGAGGATTTTTTGGAGGTTACACCTTCTTCATCTCTGCAAGTAAATAGACCTAGTCATTCTAACATGATAAATCTAGGAGTATTTCCATCTCCTACCTCGATACAAGATGCATCTACTTCCAAAGAATCAACTTCTAAGACACCTTCAAAACAACATGTTCCTGTAGGTAAACGCATACCTTGGAAAAAAAGTATTATTTCTTGAAACATTTGTCCCAAGTACTAGGCATGTTATCAATTCTGGATGCCTTGAATCTATCAAAGGATCTTCAGGAGGCACACATTGAGGGTTTTTCAAGTCCTTAAGAATTTAAAACTGAAATTTTTGCAGCTGAAGTCTACCATATAGAGAATGATCTGGCAGACTTCCATGTAGTGATATCCTTTACAGATGAAGATAAAGATGATGTTGTGCATGGAAATATCATACTATTGTATTCATCTAGAAAGTTCAATGTTGTAGATATCCGACGAGCTTTCATTGATAATGGCTCAGGAGTGAATCTCATTCCTATTCGTACACTTCGTCGATTGGACCTTGCCGAATCTTATTTATCTCCTTCTACTTTGATGTTTCAAGGATATGATAATAATGAAAAAGAACCTATGGGAGTGATTACACTCAGAACTCAGTTTGGAGACCTCATATCCAATTCAGCTATCATAGTTGTTCTTCATGACACAACCTTCAAAATTTTACTTGGAAGACTTGGGCAACATCAACATGTGGTTGTACCATCGTCGCACCATCAGTGTCTCAAATATTTTTTCAATTTTCAAATTGGGACATTGTATGGTGATAAAGCCCGATTCAAAATATGTGAATCTCAATAAATTGAGGTAGAATTCTATCACATAGAAGGGAAGGATAAATCCATGACAAAGGAGGTTACGAAAATTAATGTTCCATATGGTCTGGAAAAGATTCCAGTAAACCCACTCATACATGTGTGTACATATTATGTGTTCCATATCAGTCAAAGTGAAAGGATATACCCAAATCCAAATACTCTTATGTAACCTCCATAATGTCAATTACGACAACCAATCTAGACAGAATGGGAGAAATTGATGATTCACCAATCAATGATGGATGCTCAAATAGAGATGTCTTCATTTCATCCGCAGAAATCCAGAAATTATATACATCATCAACCCGGCCAAAAGAAGTTATATCAATGTCAGAGATGAACGATGATGTTGATTCTCAATCCATCATCTCCTCTTTATTACCCAAGGAAGACCCTTCATTATCAATTGGGTCAGAAATGGTAGCCTCTTATTCATGATGTTCAAATGTTAACTTTTCTCCTGATCAGGGAAATTCTTATTCTTCATCTACTATGCAAGTAGAAACAAAATAATTAACACATATTGAAGAAGAAGAGGAAGATCTCAGTGATGCTCCGAAAGAATTTGAAGTATGTATCGCTACCACTGTGGATGAACTCTGAGAAAAAATCTGGGTACAAAACAAGATCCATGCCCCACGTTAATTATTGCATCCATGACTCTTGAATAGCATGAAATGTATGTTTCATTTTTAAAGAAAAATCGAGATATATTTTCTTGGAATTATACAGAAATACCAGGGCTTGATCCTGATATTTCTACTAACCATTTGGGTTTTCCAGATGAACATCGAGGATTCAAGAAAGTCGCAAGAAGAACACACCTAACTTATGCCTCCAAAATTGAATCTGATGTGGATACGTTTATCAATGATAAATTCATCATAGAAGTTAAATATCCCAAATGGATGGCTATTATTGTCCCAGTGAAAATGAAGAATGGACAAATTAGAGTTTTTATTGACTTTAGAGATCTTAATCGACATTGTCCCAAGGATGATTTTCCAGTTCTGATCATAGAACTCTTAATTAATGAAAATGCTGGCTATGAAGCAATTTTTTTCATGGATGGATATTTTGGGTATTATCAAATATGCATGGCTGCCAAAATATGAAGAATATTTATCCTTCAGAGCCCTTAAAGGCATGTTTTTCTATCGGGTAATTCCCTTTGGCTTGAAGAAAGCATGTTCAACGTATCAACGTGCCATGCACCGTATCTTCAAACCCTTTTTACGTAAATTTGTTGAATGTTATGTGGACAATTTGGTGGTTAAATGCAGACAATGTTATAATCACTTGGATGATTTGGAAATCATATTCCACAAACTTCGATAACACAATTTGATGATGAACCCCTTGGAATGTGCTTTTGGGGTAACCTCAGGAAAATTTCTTGGATTTGTTGTATTCCATCATGGTATCGAAGTTGATCATGAGAAAACAAAATCAATAATTGGTATGTAACGTACTCTAAATTTGAATGAATTAAGAGGAATTCAAGGACACTTGTCCTATATTTGGCATTTCATCGCCAATCTGGAAGGAAAATGTTTACCATTCACCAAATTAATGACAAAGATAGTCACCTACTAGTGGACTAATGAATGTCAAGAATCATTTTATATCCTCATGAAATATCTCTTGAGTCCACCGGTATCAATGCCACCTGTATAAGGAAGACCACTTATCCTCTATGTGAAATATTTAGAGCAATCATGGGGTTCCTTCCATGCCTAAAAGAATGATGTCAGGAATGAAAATATCCATTTATATCTCAGTCGGACTATGCTTGAGGAAGAAACTCAATATTCAAGTATTGAAAAGTGATTCCTGGCATTAATATTTGTAGTTCATAAATTAAGACACTACCTGCAACATCATGTAGTCTAATTGGTATCTCACAATAACCCGTTCAAATTTATCGTTAGTCTTCCAATGCTTACAGGACGTCTGGAAAGGTGGGCAGTTATTTTGAAGCAGTTTGATATCCAGTACGTGTCTCAAAAGGCAATAAAAGGATGAGATTGTGCTGATTTCCTTACTAAAAACCCTTTCCTTAGAAGATATATCTTTAGATATTGAACTTCCTGGTGAGGAAGTCTTCTCTATTCAAGATAATCCTCAAACATGGGAAATGTACTTTGATGGTGCTTCCAAGAGTCCCACATGGAAGAAATTGGAAGATCCAAATTCAACAATGTTGGGTTATGAATTTTGCTTATTTCCCCCAAAAAGGTAGTGCTACCATATTCTTTCTTATTATTGGAAGGTGATACAAACAATGAAGCAGAATATGAAACTCTCATCACAGTATTGGAGTTGGTGCTTCAGGCATAGGTGAATCATTTAATGGTTAAAGGTGATTTAGACATGGTAATCAAACAAAGCAATGGGGACTATGCCATCATAATAGAAGAGTTAACACCTTTGTATGATTACGTCAGAGAGTTAATGGAGTAATTTCCTTCAGAACTGACATTTTGTTATGTCCCGCGATCACAAAATGTTCAAGCTGATGCACTGGCTAATATAGCCACAACTCTGGAAGATCCAAATTAGGATGAAACAATCATCAATATTTCCCACCGTCATACAGTGTCACCTTATGGTCAAATCAGAACCGAGGAAATAAATGAAATTAGTCCAATTTCTAAACCATATGGTCATACTAAAGGATTGATGACACCTATCAAGGAATACCTTCAAAATGGAACACTCCCACCAGATAGAGCTGGGGAAGAACAAGTCTGGCAATGTGTGGTCAATTTTACTCTTTATGATAGCCCAAATCACCTAGAAACAATTCTATACAATTGAATTTTTGATGGAATTCTCTTCATATGTATTGATGGTGAAGAGACAATGGTTGTCATGAAAGAAGTAAATGCAGGAGTCTGTGGTTCCCACAAGTATGGACATAGACTATCTGATCAAATTCGAAGACATAGATACTTTTTCCCTTCAATGATACAATATTATGTTAATTTCACTAAGAAGTTTCATTCATGCCAAGTATATTCCAATTTCGTTCATCAAACCCCAAGGTTTCTTTATACAGCTAAATACTCATGGCCATTTGCCACATGGGGATTGGATGTAGTAGGACCTTACCCTTCGGCTACATCTAAACAGTTTAAGTATATTCCTGCTGCTATTGACTTCTTTTCCAAATGGGAATAGGTAATACCTCTCAAATAAGTTAGTTCTAAAAGCATTGTTTGCTTCCTCAAGTCTAGCATCATTACCAGATTTTTTGTCCCTCATACCATAATTATGGACAATGGCACCGGCTTCTGTTCATCCAAGGTAAGGAAGTTGTATCAAGAATACGACATCAAATCCAATCATTCATCTCAGTATTATGCAGCGGCCAATGTCCAAATAGAAGCCTTCAATAATACTATTTCAAACAAACTAGGAAAGATGGTGGATAAAGATAATAAATCATGTCTTGATAAACTTTTTCATGCTTTATGGGCTTATTGAACCACCACCTGCACTGCTACACAGTCAACTCCATATTAATTGGTATATGAAACAGAAGCAGTCATGCCCATTGATGTTAAATTACCTACAATCATAGTATCCATTTTTTATCAGTCATCTACAGATGAACGATCTCAAAATTGATTGGATGAATTGGAGCGATTAGATGAAAAAAGATTGTACACCCTGCACCACTTGGAATTCTATCAAAATCGAATAACACGGGCTTTCAAAAAAAAATTTGTCTTCGTTCATTCATTTAAGGAAGATTGCTATTTGTCCTCAGACGTCCAATGATACCAGTGAAGAAGCCTCCAAAGCTCGAGCCAAAGTGAGAAGGACCTTATTCAATACACAAGTTCTACTCCAATGGAGCTTATTCTTTAATATCAATGGATAGAGATCTCATCACAACTCCAACCAATGCAAGATTCTTGAAGAGACGTATTTTGTGTAACAAAAATACACATTCTTTATACATGATGTAAAACCGTATGCATTCGTCCAACATGATGTTAAACTGTGTTTCTCATTCGTCCAACATGACGTTAAACTATGTTCTCCTAGCAACATGATGCTAAACTGTGCAGCACTGGTCCATGCATATGACCTTAATATATTTTAGTCCTTATTGTAAGACTTTAAACTGCATTGTCCCATAGTCCTTATGGAAAGACTTTAAACTGTATGGTCCCTTTTGTCATTGTTGCAGGACATTAAACTGCTTATCCCGTCATTTTTCCAACATGACGTTAAACTGTGTTCCCTTTGTCATCCTACATGATGTTAAACTATACATATTCATCCTGCATGACTTTTAAACTGTGAAAAAGTCCCTAAACACGCCCTACATGACATTAAACTTTACGTATTTGTCCAACATGATGTTAAACTGTGTTGCTCATTCATCCAACATGACTTTAAAATATGTTTTCCTAGCTACATGATGCTAAACTGTGTAGAACTGGTCCATGCATATGACCTTAAACTATTTTAGTCCTTACTATAATACATTAAACTGCATGTCCCCTCCTTTGTCCAACATGATGTTAAACTCTGTCATGTCCCTTATATGTCCTACATGACGTTAAACAATGCATCGTTAGGGTAGTTTCACCCTCTTGATTCTCACACCAAGTATGACTCACGTGATCTTAGAGTAAACTTCAACCATAACACCCTCTCTGGGCTGATAACCACACGTAAGTCCCAACATCATCTTCGGGTTGTTCTCAAACACAACTTTATCACCAATTCATTCTTAATCGAACTACATGGACTTTGATCCTTTCTTTCTTGGATGGGTACGTAGGAAACCTCTCAGGGTTCAAGCCCAAAACCAACATCTTCACATCGTTTAACCTCCATCCCATACGATGTTGATCCGTGAAGCCCCCCACCCCAAATCCTATATATTTATATTGGTTTGATATTATCCTTGCAATATGAAGTTAAACTATACAGTCCCCCATTGTACCTTTCCTGAGAGGGAATAATCATTGACATTGTTCTCCAATCATGTCATCTTTCAAAGACTATGTGCATACATGGAAATGCTCGATCCTTTAATCTCGGATCTTACCATCGTTGCACTAAAGTTTCCTTTCATCTTTCACATGTACGAACCAAATTTGTATAGAGGGTATTTCAAGAACTAGGTATGGCTTGATTCCCATCCTTATGGGATACGTAAGAACATTCGAGCGTCCCTCGAATCCAGCCACATGTCTTTGGGACTAACCCCAAATTCCACTTTCAGTCCCTTGGATAAAAAGTCCCCTTGTGAAAACATGAATGAAGTATGAAAACCCTGGTCTTCATTCACATCAGGTTTGTAAAACACACAATGTGTATACTTTATTATGGTCCAAGCTCTATGACACTAAAATAAGATCTCTTACATTCTCTTCCAAAATGACGTTAAACTGTATTTCGTGAACTATGTATTGCCTGATTCTTATCCTTATGTGATAAGTAGTGAAGTCCAGCATCTCATTTTAGGACCCAACCACAACATGATTATGGTCAGCATTGATCTTTGTATCTCCTTCTTACATTGGAAAATACCAATTTTTCATGTGTCATACTCCTAAACGTGAATACATCCAGATCCCCATAACCCTTTTCGTGACTTCTGGTCACAAAATGTCTAGTACCCAGGAATCCTTTTGTCTGACAATGCATCACATGCCCTTAGGCGAACTTGCATAAGTAGTCCACATAACGGACTTGTCAGCCAAAAGATGCTATTATTTGACATTGTAGCCAATTCCCTTAAATGGCCATACATAATTTATCCCCCTAATGGGGTTGTTAAATAGTGGTAATTTCATTCTCGAGAGGAAAACCACTTTTTTCTTTATTGGTCTTAACGAAAATATGTAGAGATCCTCAAAAATAGCCATCCTTAACATATTTTTCCCATACTCTTTTTCATGATCTGAAAGTTTTAAAGTCTATGGTTTATATTTTCCTACCCTATGTTGGGGACAGACCTGCGCAGGAGTGACATTCATCCAATTATTTGACAATATTTATTGGGAATATCCTCTCTATATTCAAGTACCTTTCTCCATACAGAAAATTCTATGCTTTGGAAAATTTGAATCTCCATAAACTTATGACGGTTTTTTTTGCAGTAGAAAAGTAAAATTTCTGAGAGTTCTTTTGCCTGACTATGCAGCACGTTCCCCTTGGTGGCTTTGCATAAGTAGTCTAAAAAATGGACATGTCGTACAAACAATGATATTATTTGATGATGCAGCCAATACCCTTAAGTGGATCTTCATAATTCAACCCCTAACGGGTTTGTTAAATAGTTGTAAGTTCACTTTTAGGAAATACTTCCTCTATTTCCTTTTATCCCTTTTTTTATATCATTCCTCAGATTCAAAATTTCTTAACTCATGGTTTACATGTTTCCCCTATAATTGAATATGGTAATATGTTTTCAGATAAATTATCAAGGAATTGAGTCAATTTTAATCTATTCGGTCAAAGCTATTCGACCTTAAACATTAGCCTTTTTATGTCTGACATGCATGACATTAAACTGCCCACAAAAGACAAGGGAAAACTGAAAAAAAAAGTCAAGTCCCATCTCACTAAACATACATTTTTTATGATTTAGGAAACATTGAGACATTAAAAGTAGCAATGTTTGTGGGGTTCTTTGTATCACCCTAGAAAAAATGAAACTATTCTTACTAGGCCCATTGGCTTAGGTAAAAATTTAAAACAGGTAGCAAGAGAATGCAGACACAAATTATTGAAGAAGAAAGTTTTTTTCATTGATGCAAAAGAGTTAGAAGGACATCCATAGATTGGAGTCTCTTATCTTTTTATAGAATTACAAGAGGCTTTAAACATAACTTTTCATTTGATTTATGGAATCTTGAGATTCATTAGCAACCACATGGAATTCATTCATTCAACTGGATACAATAAGAGATGCAATGATACTATCTCTTCTTTGAACAATTGTAAAAAAATGTTCTTGACTGTGGTTTGAGAAAATTTTCTAATGATCAAATTGTGACTCTGTTTCTATCCAAGAGACATGGTAGATGGATAAATAGATTTGAGAATGGATCATTGGATGTAAGGATCCATTTAAAGAGATTAATCTTTTCATATATTATTCTAACATCATGATAGTATTCTCTCCACCAGCCGGCAGTGGAAAACATATTAGCCCATGGGTTTTTCATTTTCATATCTGTATGGAAATGGTATGGAGGAAAATTTTGAAAGTTCACACCATTGTTGCTTCTCTTAATGCACAACATAACCAAAATAGGGGAGTAGTAGTGTGGCTGCATCTCATGCATATAATTCATTGCATCTGGAACGTTGACTCCTTGCAGATGACCATTGCCATATAAAGGAAAGTAAATGTTCTGTGGAAAATTAAGATGATACTTCTTCAAGTACTTGGCCAAATATGGGAGAGTGCTATCATATATTTCATATTAATCGTGGCAAAAAATATTCATCATGTCATCAATACACTTTCTAGCCAACTCATCAGCCGATCTGATTCTTTTGGGAGCCATTGAATCTACACAAGCATCAAATAATTAAGTTTTAACTAAGTTGATTTTTCATAAAATTTGTGAATAAATTCCAAAAAATGGCTTAGGCATTAAGGCGCGCAAGTCCCATATTGGCGCACAAGTCCAAGTGGGTCATGCAAGTTTTACCGAACTAGTACTGGTGCGCAGTCAGAAACTCACTACGAAAGCACAAAACGAATAGAAGCATGGACAAACGGAAAGCCAAGTCACTTGCACGAACAATAGACCACTTTTGAGATGAGAGAGAGTTGGTTTGAAAGACGGGTTCTTTGCACAAGAGTGGCACCCATATCTATAGGTGAGGTCATACCCCTGCACACTGTAACCTACGTGCTCAAAACCTACGCGCCCTAAATCCTTGGTTTTCTCCTTTACCTCAGATTCAAATCATCTTTCCTTTTTTAGGATCCAACTCTGATGGGGGACTTTTGATGATGCTCCTTTCCATAATAGAGTTTAAAGAATGAAAAGGGGGAATACCTTAAGCACAAAGAGATTCATCCTTTGAAGAACATCAAAAATTGACAAAGGCATGAACAAGGAACTCTTTAAACATGGGTCATGAAAGTTTCCTAATGGCCACACAGGTATACATGTGTGCCACGTATGGGTCGCACAAGTCACTTCCGCACCCTATTCTTTTTTTTTCAAGGACCTCATATGGCCTTTAAATCCCCTTTATGGGCCCCCCATTTTGAGGACGAAAAATCCAAAACTCAGATTTAAGCTCTGGTCACCCAAGTCTCCGTCTGAAGTCTTCCGAGCACTTCTAAGGTAACTATTTATCTATAATGCAATCTTTAAAGAGAAAGAATAAGGCCAATGTATTAGAACTCATCAATACATGCACACATAAGTGTCCATCCCTTAATGTATGTGATGATACTTACGCGCAGCCTTTCCCTCTCAAGGAATGTTGTGCGCCACCTATCCGAAAGCATATAGGGATGATACAAAGTGCTCCAATTCAAAGTCAACCAAGTATCACATCATAGGTTCTTCGTCGACCAAGTGAACTCATGTCGCGCAAGTATACTTGCGTGACGAGGACTTGCGTTCCAGACCAATACTTGCGTGCCTCCTTCCAATTCACTTTCTTTCCTTAAATTCACTTCTCCTCTTCAAGATTTAGCCTTCAAAACACTCTTAAAATCCATTTATGGCATGGTCCATTTTTTGGCTTCTTTATCTGAAAGGAATTTTGTGGAACATCTCTCAAAACCTTGTGATTTACATAACTTTATGTCACTAGGTTTAGAGATTTCCTCCATTCAACCTCATCCTTTAAGTTGAGAAGATCTTTAATCTAGGCATCCTTATTAGGAGTAAGCCACATGTTCCATAATTTGGGCATCCTACTTACGAGTAAGATCCAAGTTCCATGTTTGGGCCTCCTTCCCTAAAGTAATCCCCAAGTCTCAAGTCCTCTTAATCTGGGCCTCCTTCTCAGGAGTAAGCCCTAGTCAGAATTTCCCTTAACCTGGGCATCCTCCTTAGGAGTAAGCCCCATTTTTAATTTCTTTTGATTTTGTAATCCTCCTTAGGAGTAATCCCTAAGTTAAGTATTTAAATCTCCATAAAACACATATACCTTTATGGACCATGTTCCCGAGTTTCTTCTCTGAAGTAAATCTCAATCCTCATATATGTTGGGAAATTATACATACGTAAGCCCTATATCATTCCTGGTGACCACGACTTTCGTCGAAAAAATCATCAGGTTTACAGATACCTCTTGTTTCTCACACCAAGGATGACTCATGTGAGCATAGAGTATAAAAGTAACCACAACATATCTCTTTTGGGCTGTTAATCATAAGTAAACACCACACTTATTACTCGAACTACGTGGAATTTGATCTCTACTTTAAAAGTAGAGTATATAGGAAGCCTTTCTAAGGTTCAAGTCCATCACCCATTAATTATCATATGTCCCATATGACGTTAAAATATATCTTAATTCCCAAAATATGTGGGTTATGATTCCTCTTTCACAAGGATACGTAGTTAGCCAATCTTCGGGTACGATCCCAGCTCTGAAATAATCTATGTCCTTTTGAATGACAATAAACTTAAAGTACCCCACTGAGTGGATTTAAAACCAGTATGGTCTTCATAATGACCAAGAAATTTCTATATAATGTATTGAAGGATACCATTGACAAAAGACCTCCAATACATACGAATGATTCTCTATCGATGAAGAAACTAAAATACATATAAAAGATTCTCTAAATCTCATACATATCAATCATTAATTGGAAAATCTAAACGAAAACTCATTTTCATACTTGGTGAATTAATAAGTATTCATGAACATAACTTCAATCTATGAGACATTCTCGGAGTATGCAATAATTCCCCCCAAAAAGGTGTGACGAGCCTGACCACCCATCTCATCCAGCAGTGCAAATTCTTAAGACTCATCGGTCTACAACTAATGAGCTCCTACCATTGGAAAGTAGGTCAAAATGGATATAGAATCATTGGATGATTCTGGTTCTATGAATAAACTCGTTATAAATCGATTGGAAAAGTTTGAACATTAAACAAACAAGGTCATCCCTATTTCTAGAAGAAACAAACGCAACCAATTATTCATCAGAAACTAATATTTCTCCAATCCCCTAAGGACATCCTTGATGAGTTCTTGCTCCCTAGGATTCCAAATCATCTTACTCCTCACTTTCTTATCATTTCATTCCTCCTCATTCTAATCATCGAATGTTGGTGTATACTTAAGCTATGAATCACCACCATAAATCACCCTCACTATGGTGGAAGGAAGAATAGATTTCCCTTATTTCAAAAAAAAATCATCCATGAAAGCCAGGTATCTATTCCTCTCATGAATTTCAACCCCAACCACGATCCCCATCAGCCCAAACTCAGACCACTTGAACCCATTTAAGGTAAACGTCCACCATTCGTCCTTTCTCAACATCGATGTTCACAACATCCTCCTAGAAGACTAAAGGGAATGAAATATAGAATCAATAGCTAGTTTTAAAAGGCACTTTAGATTCTTCCTCAGATCCTCCCTTGATTTATGTAACGTCCCAACCCAGCACACCACTAAGACAGTGGTCGGACCAATTAACACATGACCTTAAGCACACCACCCCATATACCATAGGATACCGACTCGCAGCAAGGGTGTAAGGATAGTTAGTGGGGATACTATACCCTCTTATAAGAGTTTTTCAATGGTATTACAGAGTAAATAACAATCAAAAGTGGAAGCATTAATACAAAATTGACAAGAAGCGGAAGACAGATTTCATATAACTAAAAAAAGTGGCCAATTCTAGTTTATAAAATAGATGAATTCATGATATGGAATTGATACATGAGGGAAAGTAGTAATAGTAAAACATGATTTTGGATATAATAAAATATAGGACTCATTGGAAGAAAGGAACTAAAATCCCAAATGTGTTCTCCATGAACATCCCGAGCTCCAGCTCAGTACATTGCTCCTAACTCCTAGGTATGAGAAAAGAGAAAAAATAAAGGTCCAAGGACCTATGAACAAGAAAGGTCTACTCAGGTACCCCAGTCCAATAGCAGCTCGAGTAGGGTGTGAGATATAAGTCTCAGTAGGTTGGCACAACTAGTGTATAACCCATTCCTGACAATGTAATATAAATTTATCGGGGTGTAAGCATGCATATATAAAATAACAAGTACAACGTAACAAAATACCCATGTACCTGATTCAACCCTTGGTTGGTGTCTGGACGGGAAATCAGTTCATTAATTGAGTTTTTCCTATTTATTCATAAGGCACATGTGATCAATTTTCCTACAGAGTCCAAGGTGTTTCCTCCAAGGTAAAATGGGGCTACACACTGACCAGGCATGATGGGATTTATCCATGGAAACTTTTTATCATTTCTTGAGCCAATGAAGTCTATCCAAGGCTTCCTGTGGTGGTATTTAGTAATAAATTCTTATGATAATAACCAAGGAAACAACCTCATGATTTTAAAAGCAAGGAAGGTCCCAATATGTAATAAGGAAACCTGACAAAGATATCCGATGAGGGGGTCCTAGGGTAATAACCAGGGTAAATTATATCTCACGGAACACTAACAAAGTAGTTTATGGGTTTAGATAAGGGGTAAGGGTGTAATACATAGATCATAGTCCAAGGAATTTCATGATGAAGTGCCTACCGAGTCTAAGGAGTGTATCCAACATAAAACAGGTCTACGTAAGGACTGGTTCTAAGGAGTGTATTCAAGGCACCTACTTCTCAATGATGAATCCAAGGATCATATCCAATGAATCCTATAGTACTACATGGGGACCCAATGGTAGTATACCAGGAATCCAAAGATAATACAAGGAAATGGATCTAGGAGATTCTGAACCTTAGCAACCCGTCCTTGAATTTTGAATGGGGTACATGAGTGGTCATGGTATTCTCTGATCAGAAACCATGTGAAGTTCGAGTCTAACCATTACTATTTCATAATGAAGTCATATAATAATTAATTTTGGTCCAAGACTTTACATCCATCAGTGTGGAAAGGTCAAGTAGAATTTCAACCATATAATTTTTGGTTCAAGCCCTACCTTCCATTAGTGTGGAGAGGTCATGTAGCACTGCAACAATTTGTTTATTAAATCCATTAATGCATATTAAATAATAAAGGTTAACTCTAATACCTTCCATAAACATGGAAAGGGTAGATACATACATGAAACCAATATTAAATTACTCTTAATATGTCTAATTGATATCCTCATTATACTTTCCAATTCACTTTTAACATTTAAGTTTCAATTCAATGCACTTACCTTAGGCGGGTAAAGTGATGAGAATACCTGGTACTTGTCATTATGTGATTCAAAGGATAAGTTTACCATTTAATATTAAAGGTATTTCATTTAGAAATTCCACACCAAGGTACACCCAAATGGTGTCCCGAGTGTGACAAAAACACTAAAAGAAAATTATGGAAAACACCACACATTGTTATATCCAATTCAAAACTGTACCAAGAACATATGAGGTTCCTTTCCCTTTTAATTATTTTAAAAATGTGTCACTATTGTTCTAATTCCAATAGGGCCTTCTCTTAAACATTCCATATTTCCATATAACATCAAGGTATAAGAATAATAAACACTACAATTTAAGAAAGAACGGTTTAACCGCTAATTTTTAATTTGAAGGATGTGTACCTCCATTGGAGTTGTTTTATTATAAAATCATGTAATTATTTATCAAAAAAATCATTTATAACCTTTAGAATATTAAATATTAACCATGCTAAACCACATTTAAGATCATTCAATATATATTCTTCACTGCATGAATTTAAATTTAATTGAAGAGAAGTAAGGAATTAATTAATAAATTTATAGAATTAGAGGATGTGGAAAGGGACTCTACCACAAGGAGGAACCCAACCATCCTCCCCAGCTCTTAACACTTTCTATCTTTGAGCAGCTGCTCCCCCACTGAGCATATGCAACTTCACATACATATAAATACACTTCACCCCTATGCACACACCCTCATGGCATTGTGCATGTGAAAGGGGATCCTTACATGTATGATTATATGCATACACTAGCCTCCACTAACCTATGAATGATTTTTACATATATATATATATGCACACCTTTCCCCAAATGTGAAATTCACTGTCAGGGGTGAAATTACACATATCATGGGAACCAACATACATATATATACCTGTGTATGCATACGTAGGAAAGTCATCATTGACTCAACAATTCAAAACCACATGAAACATTCAAATTCACTACAAGATAAGTCCATGGAAAACGTAATGCATCTAAAAAAATCAATTTAGATAGTGAGAAACAAAAAACTATTTTAAAACCGTACCTCAAATGGCAGGGATGAACCAAATCACCCTAGAACCACATGACGGATTTCAATGCACTGCACACAACATGTCAAGAACTCATAAATTCAAAAAACCTAAATATAAACTAGGAGAAAATGATAAAAAAAATAACCTGATGCAAATATGGTGGATTCAAACCAACTAAATCACCTCACCTTCGGCAATGGTTGACGGAACACACACCAACAAGACTTTGAGGTCCTTTACACCAACATAGAAATAAAATAATCTGAAAATCAGACTACCTTCAAAGAGGTATGGTTCGGAAGAACTCCATAGGGTGCTGGTTATGCCAAATAGATGTTTGGAAAGGGAGGAGAAGATATAGGGGACTCATACATAAGATATTTGGATAGATAAATCAAAGGAAATTGGCTGGATTAAAGGCCGAAGTGGAGGCCGAGGAGGGGAATTCTTGCATGCCGAGAGGGGAGCCCTTTTCTTGGGTGCGCCACATTTTAAAGAGGGTGAGGGTGAGGATGAGGGTTTATATTGTTTAATTTTAATTTTAATTTTATTTAATTATATTAAAACAATTTAAAATCAAAAACTGGGTATCGCGCATGGTTTAACCTGAACCGTTTTTCAAACTGTGTGCAAACCATGCAGAGTCTACTGCCCGCACGGGGCGAGGCACACAATCTGGGAAACTATGTGCATGTTGTCCGCAAATCCATTATCACCTTATAAAATTTTCCACACGGTTACCTCCAATGGGATACAAGGTTTGGAAGACCATGTGAAAACTGTGTTCCCTCTTCTGGTTCTTAATAAACTTAAAGTTTTTCATGTCTGACACTCCCGAAACTTTTCAAGCCTCCCAAGAAACATCTCATGCCTTTTCCCATGCCCAAAAACATCAATTAGATATGATACAACTCTCAGAATTAATTTCCAAACCTCAGTTTTAAATCCGAACCATCCATAAAATGAAATGTTTCAAAAAGCATCGTACTTTTGTCCAGTTAAAAACACAAGATTCTAAAATATACCCACCTTAAAGATTTCTCGTCTCCAAGAATCCTTTGGGAACAATGTAAAAAATAACTCAAACTAGAAGGGTCATGATGTTTCATTCAGATGTGCACATTTCGTTACCAATTCCCTATGCACCTTATGAATTTCCAATGCACTCTGGAATTCAGCCTTTACAACCTGAGCCAATGCTCAAAGTTCAACTTAAACATAGAAACAGAGCTTACATGAGCCCATTTAGATAGATACACGATCACATCATCATCACAATAGAAATTCGATCAATGGTTCTCACCACCATAGGTCTTAACATAATATGAGGACAATCCCATGCGACGATACCTACACCGTTGGAATTGTTGTACAAGGAACAACTCTATGTGTTCTTACGACACTCCTGGCATGATTTTTTCAAAATGAATCAGTCAAATAATGATCAACCTAACAAAACTAGTTGATAAATCTTTCTTAGAAGAAACAATCGACCTTGAGACCACATATTCCTTCACCTAGAAATGTGCTTTAAAATAGAACCTTACAATCGTAAACATCAACTAAAAAGAAGATAATAAGTCAAGCCATTTGGCTGATAAATCTCATAGAAGTCTGGCTTAGGGGGCTGGAGCAATTCAAAATAAATGGTTGGAGTTCATGAGTCTGAAAAAAGAATTCATACCTAGGAACCCAAGTATCACTCAAGAAATACAAAGCCTCGATGATAACCATGCTTTGATGTGTAACACTAACGAAGATCACCCAAGAAGCACAATAACTTTTCAATATTTTGCATGGCGTAATACTGAAATTCTCTTAGTGCATCTAGGAAGACCTCCAGATAGGGTTCAAGCTCATCTCTAAAGAAGACTGCACTAAGATAATTTAAGATAGGGTTCCTAGTTACAAGCACCCAAAAAATGGATGATAAAATAGTCGAACCATATCAAAGTGGTGATGCCGAGAAACCATCGACATAAACAACACCAGCAAGCCTCAAATGAATTCCTAATAACCCGACCATTTCCTAATGGTCCCCTTACGTTTTGTTCCTTCTACATGGAAGGAAAAATTTTACAAGTTCATCACAACACTACCTACCATAGGAGTGTCCTAGCCAAAAATAAAAGAAAAATAACAACTCATAAGCATGATTGATTATAACAATGAGATTGGTATGTCAAAACACCCAACTCTTGCAAAAACCATCATGTGTAATGGTATGAAACTGATTCTTTAATTATCTAGAAAATATAATTTGAGATTGCCTGAGATGATACTCAATAGTACAAGAATATTTATATTAGTTTCATATTTCCCCATATGACCATTTTCTTGGACGACTCCATACCAAGTTGTCCCTTACTAAGAAGAATGGAGGGTAAAATGAATGAAAAAACAACCAACCATGCCCGACGCACTTATAACCAGTAGAAAAAGAGAATTAATCGATGCTCAAGCCAATAAAAAATAAAGAAACACTTGACCACCCATATAAAAAAGGTTGTCATTAGAAACTGAATGTTCTACTTGGGACAATAACACCCAAACAACATAGAAGGTGAGAAACGTCATAGCACTAGGAATGAATTTAACGAATAAGGGAACTACCACCACATGTTAGCCCCTTATGAAGAAAATGTTTTAACCATGACACCGGGTCAAGTCCAAAAAAGTAATGAGGCTCAAAATCGGATCATAAAGCCTTTACTACGGAAAATAAAGCATATGGTAAAGAGTGCCTTCGGAAAATAATACCTATGGAAAATACTCATGCTTCCATTTCAAGGGATCTAAAAGAGAAGTTAGAACTCCCCTTACATGGGGGTTTTTCAAAATTGGACACCACTACAGGTTCCATTTTCAAGACTCATGTATTTAATGAAATTTAAACTTTAATCATCGAAAGATTTAATAAAAACACCAATTCACATTTTTCAAAATAAATTACAAGGTACTTGTTTTAACTAATTCCCAAGGGAAAAACAAGAATGTTTTATAAAACTCCATTTTTTAAAACATTTCACGTTAGTTGAAATCCTATAATTTTCTCAAAAATAATCAAAATAAATTTATTTTAGCAGCAAAGGTGACCTACGAGTGTCCCATTTTAACCAACCTAGGTTCTCTATAAAGCAACCTATTAAAAAATACACAAATATTAAAACGTTAAACCCCCAAACAGGTCATCCCATAAAAACGTTCCCCAACCAACATACATGGGTCTAGTTGTATTTTAATTTCTAACCGTTTTATTTCATATCAATGACAAACCTCTTTCCTGTTTATAAGAATTTAATCAGGCCTCATGGCATCACATTTATTATGGGTTGTCATTTCCCAACTCATGAAGTGCCCATACACTCCATGGATTAAAATTTGGATCCAATTAGTCAATACTACTATCTATTCATAATTTTACGTGATCAAACATAACAGTTCCAATCATATGGGTGTCCATCTACCCACCTAAAAACACCCATATACATTACAGTTTGGATTTTGGATCCCTTTAGTCAAAACCAACTTCACTTAACAACTGAATTTAACATGCTTCTCAAAATCGTACATGGGATACCTTTTCCCAACTATAATGAATTTATACACCATACAACTGAAAACTGACTCCTAGTATAATTACATATATCAAGGTAAGCTAGCATGTCACTATAAAGAGCTAACATAGAGAAACAAGCTAAAATCCCAGAAGATTGGCATTTTAATCATAGAAATGTGCTATAAAAGGAAGTAAGAACATAAGGAATGATAATGTATTATATAAACCGGTATAACTCCAAGAATGGAATTTCAAAAAGACACTGAATCATACTTATCAAGAAATATACTAATCCAACTACATGGAATGGCATATATGCATGTAATGTGAATTTATAAGTGTCTAATATGATGAATGTATGTTTCATCCTTTCCATAAAAGTCCAAGGGTAATATTCATAATTCCATAAATCATAATAAGGGGAATATAAAACAATAACTCTAGGTGAAATCATATAAATTGTAATAATGAACAACATAGAAAACAATCTTATCACTGGCATCTTGGTCATACCCATACGTGGGGTGATTAGTCACAAACATGGCTATTAACCAAGCACCAGAAAATTCCTAGTCACTTGTTTACCAACAAAAAATAGTAAGAGAAAACTGAAAAACATCCTTTGATTCCACTTTGTAATGTCCTGACCAGGCTCATCACTAAGAAGGTGTCCGGACCGGTCGCCACATGAACTCAAGCACACCTCCCCAAATTCCTGAGGCAGTCGACTAGCAACGATGGTGTGAGGATAGTCAAAGGGGATACTATAACCTCTTATTAGAGTTGTGTAGCCATATAATAGAGTAAGTAATAGACAATAGTGGAAGCAGTAATACATAATTTCCATGTATCAGAAGATAGATTTCTTATAACTTAACAAAAGTGTCCAATGCCATTTTATAAAATAGATGAATGCATGACATGGTATTGAAACATGAGGGAAATAAGTAATAGTACAACATTATTTTTAATACAATACAATATAGGATGGAAGTAAAGAAAAGAACTAAAAGACCAAAGCTAATATCCACAGGCATCCTGAGCTCCAGCTCAGTCCTTTGATCCAAACTCCATGGTACAAGAAAACAACATAAAGCATTGTCCAAGGCCCTATGAATAATAAAGGAATAATTAGGTACCCCATTGCAGTGGTGGACTAAGTAGGGTGTGAGATACAAATCATAGTAGTCTAGCACCATCGTTGTATAATCCAATTCCGACAGTGTAATAAAAATTAATCAGGGTGTAAACATGAATAAATCTATTAAGCACTACAATGTAACTAAATACTCAAGTACATGCTTCATCACTTGGTAGGGTCTGGACATGTAATCAAATCATTATTTGAGTATTTATAGTTTATTCATATGTCACATGTGATCAAGTTCCCTACTGCATCCTAGTAGTTTCCTCCAACGTAAAATGGGGCTACGCAATGACTAGACCCAATGGGATTTAACAATGGCACATAAATGTTAAAGATGGACCCAAAGAGTGTGTCCAAGGAATCCTGTGGCTTTATTAAGTAATAAAGTCCCTAGGTTATAACCAAGAAAACAACATCATGATAGTATAAGTAGTGAATGTCCCAAGACGTAACTAGGAAACTTGACAATGATATCCGATGGGGGAGTTTTAGGGTAATAACCAAAGTAATGTAGATCTCATGGAATAATAACGTAGTAGTATCTAGAATAGCTAAGTGGAAAGGGTGTCATCCAAGGAGCATAGCCCAAAGAAATCCACAATGAAGCATCTACCAAGTCCATGGAGTGCATCGAAGGTAAAATAGGGCAATGTAAGGACTGGGTCCAAGGAGTGTATCCAAGGCTCCTACATTTCAATTATGGATCCAATGAGTGTATCCAAGGAATCCTCTAGTACTACATGGGGACCCAAAGCTAGTATACTGAGAATCCAAAGATAAGATAAAGAATGATATATAGGTGATTTTGAATCTTAGAAACGCGTCCTTGAATATGGAATGGGGTACACGAGTTCTCATGGTAGTCTATGATCAGAAACCATAACATGATCAAGTCTAACCATGCCTATTTAATAAAGAAGTCATATAATAAATTATTTTGGTCCATGACTTTCCATCCATTAGTGTGTAAAGGTCTAGTAACATTGAAAAAATTTATTTATTTGTTCAAGACTTGCCTTCCATTACTGTAGATAGGTCAAGTATCATTGCAACCATTTGTTTATTTCATCCATTAAAGAATATTCAACAATTAAGGTTCACTCAACATACTTCCATAAACATGGGAAATAGGTTATATAGACACGAATCCTTTTTTAAATTACTCATAATAAGTCTAAGTGATATCCTCATTATACTTTATATTTCACATTTCACATTTCACATTTAAGTGTCAATTCAAAGAACTTACCTGAGGTAGGTAAAGTGATGATCATAGATGGTACATTTCATTAAGTGATTCATATGATAATTTTACCATTTAATTTACAGGTTCTTACCTTTAAAATGTTCATTCCAAAGTACACTAAAAAAGTTTCCCAAGTGTGTCAAAAAGAATAAACGAAAATTATGGAAAACATCACACATGGTTAAATCCAATTCAAAAATGGGCCAAGCACATAAGTGGTGCCTTGGAACATTTAATTATTTAAAAAAGGAAACACTAATTTTCTAATTCCATTAAGTCTATGTCCAAAACATTCCATATTTCTACAAAACATTAAGGCATAAGAATTATAAACACAACATGTCAATAAATAAATGTATAACAACTTCTTTCAACTTTAAGGTAATGCACCTTCATTAAAGGGGTTTTATTATAAAATCATGTTATTAATTATCACACAAATCAATTATCACCTTTATAATTATAAATATGAAACATTCTAAACCACATTTAAGATCATTCAAAATAGATTATTTGATGTGTGAATTTAAATTCTAACTAAAGTGCAGTAACTAATAAACTAATGCATTTATAGAATTAGAGGACTTGGAAAGAGACCCTACATCAAGGTGTATCCTAGCCATCCAGTCCTACTATTAATGATTTATAAATATGATTAGCTGCTCCCCCATTGTGCATATTCACCTTCTCATACATATAAGGAAACCAAGCCCCTATGCACACACCTGCATGGCCATTAGCATATTCAAGGTGATACTTATATGTATGATTATCTGCATACACTACCCACCACTCTCCTTCAGATGAATGTTCCATATATATATATATATTCAAACCTTTTCTCATATGTGAAATTCCATACCATGGGTGAAATTACATGTAATGGGGGTACCTACATACGTATATATACCAACCTATGTATACGTAGGAAATTTTCCCTTGACTCGGCGACTCAAAACCACATGAAAAATTACAAAACAAAAAAAGATAGGTTCGTGGAAAACATAAAGAATCTAAAAACCTCAATTTAAATTGCGTGCAACAAACAAATGTTTTAAAACCTCACCTCAGATGGAGGCAGTGAACCAAATACCCCGAGACCACACGACAAATTTCCATAAACTACATGAAACATACTAGGAACTCATAAATAAAAAAACCCCAAATATTAACAATGGAAAAAATAGAAAACATGCCCAAAAATATGGTAGATCAGAACCACCCAAACTACCTCGCCTTTAGCAGCGGTTGACGGAACATGCACCAATGAGACCCAGGAGGCCTTCTACACGAACATAGAACAAAAAAACTCCAAAAATCGGATTACCCCCAAAGATATATTGTTTAGAATAACTAAATGGCGTACTTTTTAGGGTGAATCGAATATGGGAAAGGGAGGATAAGGGATAATAGACTCATACCTAGGAGATTTAGAAGGAGAAATAAAAGGAAAACTGGGTGAATTGATGGTGAAAGAGGAGGCCGATGAGGAGAGTTCGTGTGAGATGAGAGTGGATACCTTCCAGTGGGTGTGTTGGTTTAAGATAAGGTGAGGATGATGGTGTATTTTGATTTTGATTTATATTTGATTTTAATCAAATTATATTAAAACAATTCAAAATCTAAAAACTAGTTGTCGCACATGGTTTAACCCGCACAGTTTTCCAAACAGTGTGCAAACCATTCGGAGTCTACTACCTGCACAGGGTGAGTTTTGCAGTCTAGGAAATCTTACACAGGCCATGTGAAAAGACATTATCCCCTTATAAATGGGTCTACATTGTTACCCGCAATGGGTTGCATATTTTGGTAGACCATTCACAATTCATGTTCCCTCTGTTGCTTCTTAAAACACTTGCAGTGTTTTTGGGTCTATCACTCCCAAAACATCTCAATTCACACAAGAAACATCTAGAGAATTCTACCATTTACAAAAACATTAGTTAGGTGTGATACATCTCTCGTAATTATGTTCTAAAGTTAATTTTTAATCTGACCCATCTAGTAATGAAAAAGTTCCAAAACCATTGTACATTTTCCCAGTTCAAAAACACTGGATTCTACAATTTACCCTGAGGTATATTTTGATACCATTACACTCTAAGATGTAGGGTATCAACAAAACCTTTCAACATCCCCATAAAAATTCCATCTTGAGTTTCCTGGGATCTCTATATTTCCCCTGAAATGGAATCCATCCATCTACCTTTCTACTCTATCTCCTCAATTTGTTTCTGAAGTACTTAAATATTATTCTATAAGATTACCTCCAAATATGTTTCCTATTCATTCTTAGTATAGTCTATCAATAGGTCATCATGGATGTTTGTTGGAAGAAACATCAATGTTTCCCATGATCCCACATTTACTAGAATTAATCATAGATAATGAATGACTCATGGGTGATTCTCTTCACAAGCACCCAATGTAGACTCTCTAATTTTCACACTAATGACAACCAAACTACATGGTGAAGTGGGTTGGTTTGTATGGTTTACTTTAGACACGGTCATTGATCCGGGTCACCAGTACACTACCTCTAAAATTTTACAGGTACTCCCTCTGTTCCCATGTTCCTTAGAGGTTGTTCACTATTCAATCAACTAGAGATGCGAAGGTATGGTAGTTGAAGTTCACGTGGTTTTGAATCCTAACCTTGACCCCTACCTCATCTAGAAACACCATCTAGACCATGTAAATATTCAACATAAATGGTTGTAGACTAGAATTTGGAGGGTTGATGGAGTTCAAAAACTTTTAACCCCCGAGGTGTGACATGATTGGCCATTGGAATAGCTAGAATGATCTGAAAATACTCCTTTTCATTCCTCCCCACCCATGGTGGCACAATAAACTAAAAGGTTAATCCATTATGGGTACCCCATGTGGACTCTATTTTTGGATTCTTCAATCACTTCCACCACCAATGTCAATGGGAGTATTCCCATCTACATATTCTTGACTAGAATCAACCAACCACTCATGAATTAGATTAGAATAATAGTGTAGTGGACCAGTAAATCCCAACCTCTTTGTTGGTCGTAGTGGATACTCAAGAGGGGGGAGAATTGAGTTCCAATTAAAATTATTGTTAAATTATTTTCTATTTAAAATCCCCTAACTTAAAAAACAAGTTAAATTATAGTGAATTTATACAGATTGTAAATTATCACTTAGCTTCTCAATGATTGATTAGTTCTCAGTTAATTTAATCACAAGATCAAACTAACTTAAGAAACTAACCTATTGATTTACAATAAGTGTAAACACTTGCTAATTTAACTATCATAGTAGCTTTAGAATAGTTTTGTATTTCAAAGTAACAGCTGTCGAGTATAAAAGATATATGTAGTATACATTAAACTTAAACTAAAATATGCACAATAGATGTAACAAGAGGTTCATTCTCAAGATGAGACTTAGTCCTCTCAAATTGATATAAATTTTATCCACACCCTGGATCAGGGTTAACAACAGTTTACACAACTTTCCAGGCCACGCAGGGACCTCTACCACAGTTCTTCATGGGAAACAAAATAAAGACCAGGCCACACAAGGACTTCTTCCATTGCTGACATGGGTAAACAAGAGTTAAGAGTTTAGGTAGTGAGAATTTTGATATCCTCCAGTTCAGTGAAGGAGAAAATGTGTATATTTAAGATATACGGAGTACACCACACTTCTCGAAAGTAAATAAACAAATCACATAGAGAGAATAGATAAGATTTTAGAAAGCTCTAGTGATCAGAAATGCATCTCTAGACTCGTTGGATTCATCAGAATTGCTTCTGAGTGCTTCTCTGGTTGTTCTGTTGATAAACAGAGTGTCGTAGTTCAGATTGTGTTCTACAAGAGTGAAAATGATCTCTTGGTTCATCGTGTGTTCTTTGGTGGTGTTGTATTGCACTCATGAGAGTTCTTTGAATGTCTTGCAATCTCCTTCTTGCTCAGGATTGTTCTTTTTGATCAGCACTGTGCTCTCGGGCGTATGTAAGTTCTTCTTGTTGTGTCGTCACACTTTCACACCACTGCTTACACTTGTTCGTGTACTGCATCTCAATCTTCCATATATTCCGCTCGTTCTTGCAGTAGAAATGATTCCCTTTTAATAGGTACGAGATACAGTTTCCTGACATGCAAACAAATATAATTAAATAACATTAATTTCATTAAAAACATCAAATATGAAAGTTGGTATTATTTAAATAATATTGATAAAATGTTAAGAAATGGTGTCACAGTGATTATGTAAACAGTTTCTTCTTCACGGTATTGTCTTCACAGTATGTGGTTCATGGTGTCTCCATGTCCCGGTGTGTAGCTCATGGTGTCTGGGTCACAGTTTGTCGTTCACAATTTGTCCTTCACGGTGTGTCCTTCATGGTTTGTCCTTCACTGTTTGTCCTTCACGGTGTGTCCTCCACGGTGTCTAGGTCACGGTTTGTCCTTCACGTTTTGTCCTTCACGGTGTGTCCTTCACGGTTTTCCCTTCACGATGTCTGGGTCATTGTGACTATGTCTTGTACACAGTCTGTCTTACTGTGTCAAACATCACGGTGTCTCTATACTTAGACAAATATCTGTATTTAGACTTAGACAATAATATGCAGAATATGAATTAAGTTTAACCAGTAGAGAGTAAGAGAACTTTAATCATAAAGACTTGATAATATAAGTGAGATTTGTGAACATGAATAAGACTTGTAAATAATAAAGAGAGTAATTAACATTAATAATACTTGAAGAGCATTAGGAATATGTGTAATTAAGATTGATATTAATTAACAGTAATAGGATTTGTGATCATTAAAACATGATTAATACATGATGAGTCCAAAAATCTCCCCCTTTTTGATAATCACAAATCATGTAGTCAAAATATAAATGAATTGAAACATAGCATATCTCATTATAGTACTGATACTTGTAGTTTTTTCTCCCCCATTTGGGATTATCAAAAATAAGATAAAATGAAATGAAACACTGCATTTGTCATTAAAAAGGGTTCAGAATAGATCATCCATGAGAAATAAAAACAGTAAACAACAAACAACATCCCATCAAAAAGAAAACAGTCTCTGGACTCTTCAGGGATCCTCCTTTTCCTTTCCTTTAGCAGCAGCAGGAGTTGGTGATGAAATAGAAGAAGGCATAGATGTGGTAAACAAAGAGGGTAAGGGTAGACCTTCAAAAACAGATGGATCCAAAGAAGGAGGAGTAGAATATCTAGGCTATGGTTGGTCAAGAATGACTAGCCGGATCTAAGAATGAGCTTGCCTGATTGACATGGCAATTGAGGCTAAGGTAGGTAGACCAGGTCTAAGGGGTGCAGCAGCTGGAGCAACTATAACAATACTCTGCACATGAAGATATGGCTTCAAAATATTGATGAAATCATTAATGATTTCACCACCATATTCCATAGCCTTTTCAGAAGCGTCCTCATTCTCCATGGATTTTTCCAACAATCTAGTGAACTCTATAAGTATCTAAACTTGAGCTTTAGAAGCTCGAGTTACAGGAGGGATTTTCAAGTTTTCCACAAGATATCTGAAGGGATCTGTCTTATCAATTTTGGAGAAAATCCGAGTGATATAAAAATCTATTTTCTTAGTGATCTCCTGTTGAGCATCATTGACTATCATAGAATGAATTCTAACCAAGTCCATTGCTCAATCACTGTTCTTAATCACATCTGACAAAGAAGATAGATCCAAGAAACTTTAGGCGTTCTGAAGTTCTTCCTTGATCATGGATCTTAGCAGAGAATCATCCAAAAGAGGAACAGAAGGTTGACCTGAAGTAGGAGAAGCTTTTACAGCTTCAGATAGAACTTTGAGTTGTTTTAGAACTTTTTTCCGGCATCTAGTGTACTCATCTTTGAGTTAATTCAGATTTTCTACAAGCTCCCTCATGCGTTCCATCATCTTGGTGTGTCTTTTTCCAATATTTTCAGCAAAAGATAGTAGATATGGATTGAATTGAGACAAAATTTCCCTAGAAAGGGTCGAATCAGTTGGCTGAGGAGAAGCAGCAACAGGTGTCGGGGCAGAGATAGAAGCAGGCTCTGATCTCAAAGACAACTCATTCTGCACGTTTGCTACCATATTTTTCAGATTTTCATCATCAACACTTAGCAGCTTATTTTCAACTCTGACTTCTTGAATTTCTCAGATCATCCTTGGTTGAATATGAAATATAATATTTTCCAAGAGAATTGATGCATCTTCTTGACTAAGTTAATTCACTGAATGAGGTTGAGGGGATAATATCTTCTCAAATCCAGCTAACATAGTCTCTCCAAAAACATTCAGATCATCTTTAGTCACAAAGAAGTGATTCTTGGGTAAGGGTGCAGGTAAAGGCAGAGGTTTAGAGTCATCTTCAGACTCCAATTCGAATTCAGATTGAGAATGGGGCTCTGGTTCTGGTTCTGGTTCTGGATGAGCTATAGACATCTGTTGAAACAGAGAAGAAAGATCCATTCCAGTTGTAGTCACTTGCTGTGACTCATTCACATCATAAAAGATTGGGAACTCATACCAAGTGTATACAGAAAATGTGGCAGTATGTTGAAATGATTCATTAGATCCGGCTTCCATAATCTCAAGTTTTTGAGGTTCCTCCACTTCAAATTATGCTTCCATTTCAGAGACTATAGGCTCAGCAAAAAGATCAAGATCCATAGGATCATCTCTAATCTCTTCAGAAAACTTTTTCCATGCCAGCGGAAATAAAATTTACATCCTCTCTTCAGCAGGGGGAATTATCTCAGGAACTGATTGTTCCACTTGTTGAGCTTTCAGACTTGCTTCTTTCTCAACAGGGTGATCCTCTTCAATAGGATCTGTCTCTATAGTTTCTTTCTATTCTGAATCAGGGAAAACCAATTTTCTTGCAGCATTAGGATGAGTTTCTGGATTGACATCCTCACTAGAAAAAGGAGATTCCTCTTCTCTAAAACCAACAGAAACATCCTCTCCTTGAGGTATTTCAGTAGGGATAACAACCCTTTCTTTTTTCAATAGGAACTATTTCCATTGGAGGTCTTTGAGCTTCTTCTCTAGGTGATAGTTTCCCTGTTACTTCCTCTTCTTCTTCTTTTTATTCTGAATACTCAGCCACTTCATCTGGTTCCAAAACAGGGTTAGATAGGTTCTTAGGCCATCTTGGATAGTCAACAGGATTAAACATTTTATAGAATTGATCATTATCCTCAACCCACTGCTTCTTCCAGGGGTTCTGGCTTTTCTTTATCCTTCTGATGAAAGGTATGGATAACCAGAAATCAAAGTCCTCTAACTTTTCTTCATTTGTTCCAACCATCCCTTTGGAAACTATCATGGCTGAAATCATTCTTGAGTAAAACAAGAAGGTGGATTTGGAAGTGATTTTGATCATCTCACGGATATGGTTAATAACTTACTTGCATAGGTTGATCTTATGGCCATTCTTCAACAGGTGAATCAGAAACACATCCTGATACTTCATTACAGAAAAATTCCCTTTTCTCAGACTAATCTAATTTTGAACAAATTTGAAAAGAAGTCTTGTCTCCCCATCTAATTCAGATACTATGTCCCTCAGCTTGGTGCCATTACCAATTCGAATTTCCAAGGCATTTTCTAGATTGAAGATATCAGAAGATTGAGGGGGGTCTCTCTGGTAGTCTTCACAAACTCCTTCATGTGGAATTATTAGGCATACAACCCAAAACCTTGAAGAAAAGGAACACTTCTGACCATTGATCCAGCTGGTCACCATAAATCTTTTTCCAAACTCAAAGGAAAACTTAACATACTGATAGAATTGAGATACTAGCTTCATGTAAATCGGTTTATTTTTTCCAAAGAACTATTTAAGCCATCCTTGTTCTCTTAAAACTTTCAAAACTAACGACATGCTAGACAATTGCCACTCAAGGCAAACTTTTTTTTTAGGTACAACAGTATGTCTTACCAGGTTTGGGTTTAGAGGTCCTTTGGGAGATATCCTCAGTATCCTCTTCTGTTTCATAGAGCGTTACTTCTCAAATGAGGGTGAAGATGGACGCTTCATCCTTGGCATCCACTTAAGGTTCGGGCGAGAGGGAAGAGAAGGTTTTCAAAAATGAGAAGGTTCAAGAGAGAGTTCGGGTAATGAATCGAATAAAACCCATAAGTTTTATCATTTTGGAATGTCAACCATCATTAAAAAACACGGGAAATCAAATATTAGTGAAATAAAAATTACGGCGATACGGGTTAAAATAAGAATATAAATAATTTTCATGGGGAGACCGTGAGTAGGCATTACGGTGTGATGAAAAACAGTCATCACGGTGAGACAGTTGGTGGTAATCATGGTGAGACAGTGAAAATTCTGTGTAGTCATGGTGAGATAGTGAGCTGACAGACCGTGAGCACAAGGTCTTAACGGTGAGACTATATGCTTGAAATAGTAACTGTAAAATAGTGAGCATTAAACCGTAAAGTAAAATACAGTAAATTATTGAGAATTAAGATCAGTAAGATATCTATTTATGATTAATCATACCAATATCATGTATGATGTCGTATAATATTTCATAATTTAATGGTTTAGTGAATATATCAGCAAGTTGATATTCAGTACCAATGATTTCCAAATTGATATCACTTTTTTGATAATGATCCCACAAAAAGTGATGTCTTACATCAATATGTTTCATCCTAGAATGAGAAACAAGATTCTTCGAAATGTTAATAGCACTTGTGTTGTCTCCATTTATTGGGACATGTCTGAATTGATATCCATAGTCTAGTAATGTGTGTTTCATCCACAAAATTTGCACACAACAACTTCCAGCAGCTATGTATTTAGCTTCTTCAGTAGATAATGAAACAGAGTTTTGTTTCTTACTAAACCATGATACTAGTGACTTTCCTAAAATAGGACATGTTCCAGAGGTGATTTTTCTATCTAACTTACTTCCAGCAAAATCTGCATCAGAATAACTAACTGGTTCAAATGATTATCCTTTGGGATAGAACTGTCCTAAATTGGGAGTATACTTGAGGTATTTGAAAAATCTCTTTATAGCATTTAAATGTGACTCTTTAGGGTTTGCTTGAAAATGAGCACACATACACACACTAAACATAATATCAAGACGACTAGCTGTCAGGTAGAGTAGACTTCCAATCATTCCTCTATAAGTGGTTTGATCGACAGATTTACCGTCTTCATCAAGATCCAACTTATAGGTGGTACTCATGGGAGTGTCACTACTTTTTGTGCTATCCAATTCAAAATGTTTTAAAAGATCTGTAGTATATTTACATTGACTTAAAATAATTCCATCATCATTTTGAAATATTTGAAATCCAAGAAAGAATTTGAGTTCACCAATTAAGCTCATTTCAAATTCATTTTGCCTCATT
Source organism: Viscum album (assembly GCA_963277665.1). Classification (NCBI taxonomy): domain Eukaryota; kingdom Viridiplantae; phylum Streptophyta; class Magnoliopsida; order Santalales; family Viscaceae; genus Viscum; species Viscum album. The sequence continues at coordinate 1,587,049,266 of OY728129.1, forward strand.
TTAGAAAAATCAGTACATAGGGAATTTCTTGAAGATCCAAAAATAATATCATCTACATAAATTTGTACAACTAAAACATCTTTAGAAATTCGTTTTATAAAAAGAGTAGGGTCAGCTATACATTTTTTAAAACCATTAGAAATTAAGAAAGTACTTAATCTATCATACCATGTTCTTGGAGCTTGCATTAAACCATATAAAGGTTTTGATAATTTGAAAATATGATTTGGAAAATGAGGGTTGGAGAATCCAGGTGGTTGTCCAACAAAAACATCCTCAATAATATATCCATTTAATAATGCACTCTTGACATCCATTTGATATAGTTTGAAATTTAGATGTGCAGCATAAGCAAGTAAAATCTTAATAGCTTCTAATCTGGCTACAAGAGCAAAAGTCTCCCCATAGTCAATTCCTTCCTCTTGACTATAGCCTTGTGCAACTAGCCTATATTTTTTTAACTATGTTTCCGGATTCATCTACTTTATTTCTAAACACCCATTTAGTGCCTATGGTGAAATTTTTCATTAGGTATTTCAGCAAAATTCCACACTTTATTTCATTCAAACTGATTGAGTTCTTCTTGCATATAAATTACCCAAAATTATTCATTAATATCATCATTAATGTTTTTAGGTTCAAGCTGTGATAAAAAGGCTTGATGTTCAACCTGATTTCTAAGAGAATCTCTAGTCTGAGTGCCTCTACCGAGATTTCCTACAAAAGCATCTAAAGGATGATTCGTTAGAATTCTAGTTGATCTAGTAATGGTAGGACTAGATATTTCAGGTTCATCTCTAGGTTCGGGTTCATTAGAAGAAGATTCTAGAATAATTCCAGAGCTGGTTGTCTTTATAACAGGTTCATTGATTTTATCATTAAGGTCTATAACAGAAAAATCTTCTTCAATATTTTCAAGAGAGGTTTTAGACTCATGTGGATCAGTTTCATCGAATTTTATGTGAACAGATTCTTCCACATATTTGGTTCTCTTATTGAAAACTTTATAGGGTTTTCTAGTTAAAGAATATCCTAAAAAGATTCCTTCATCACTCTTAGAAGCAAACTTATCAAGATTATCCTTAGTATTAAGAATAAAGAAATTGAAACAAAAGACTCTAAAGTAATTGACATTAGGTTTTCTATTATTCCACAACTCATATGGGGTCTTCTTAAGAACAAGTCTAATTAAGACTCTATTAATGATATAGTAAGCTGTATTTACAGCTTCAGTCCAAAAGTAAATAGGCAGGTCAAATTCATTAAGAATAGTTCTAGCTTTTTTTGTTGGGTTCTATTTCTTCTTTCTACTGCACCATTCTGCTGAGGTGTCCTAGGACCAGAAAAGTTATGACTATAGCCATTGTGTGAGAAATAGGATACAAATTCATGATTTTCAAACTCACGGCCATGATCACTTCTTAGAGTTTTAATCTTATTTCCACTACGGTTTTCTACAGACTTAGAGTATTTAACAAAATAAGAGCAAGCTTCACTTTTGTGATCTAAGAGGTATACCCAAGTATATCTAGAAAATTCATATACTAGGACATAGACATAGTTCTTCCCATTTAAGCTAGATATTCTAGATGGTCAAAACAAATCCATGTGAACCAACTCGAGATGTTGAGAAGTTGAGACTTCTTTTATTGGTTTGAAAGAGATTTTGTGTTGCTTTCCCTTTTGACAGGGATTACACACTTTTTCATTTGGAAACTCAAGTTTGGGTAGGTCTCTAACAATGTTCTTCCTAGTTAGTTTCCTAAGTGAGTGTATATTGTTGTGTCCTAATCTTCTATGCCAAAGCCAAGACTCTTTATTAAAGGAATTTAAATAGATAACATTTTGTTTAGCTAAGGAATTTAGATCAATAGCATAAACATTTTCATTTCTTAAAGCAGAAAATACTAAAACATTTTTAGAGTTAAAAACATTACTGGAATAATTTTAAAATTTTTCATCAAAACCATCATCACATAAGTGAGAAATACTTAACAGATTATATTTCAGTCCATTCACAAATAAAACTTTAGAAATTAAAACTGAATCAGTGTTACCAATTTGGCCTCGACCGATGATCTTTCCTTGAGAATTATCAGCAAAGGTGACATAGCCTCCATCAACCTTTATTAAACTCTTGAAATATGAGTAATCCCCGACATAAGTCTTGAACATCCAATGTCCAGATACCATGTCTTCTTGTGGGAACTCTTCAAGTAGGTTTCCTACAAAACAGTTTTAGATAGAGTATGATTTTGGAACCCAGATCTTCTTAGGTATAGACAGGTTAGCAATCAATGATTTTTCTACCGAAATTGGTCTTATGGTTCTCATATAATTACAGAATCAATAGATTTTGAAAGATAAACTCTATTTGATTTATAACTATGTGAATAACTAGTTTAAGCATAGGGATTACTAGAACTAGAACTAGCACTATTCTATCCAGATTTAGGAATAAAGTTATTCTTAGTAAGCTATCACTGTCCAGGTTTGAAGCCTATTCCAATATTGTATTTTGGTGCCACAAGCTTTCCTAGAATTTTAGTTAGTGTGTCCTTTCCATTTGTGAACATCTCGAAGTCCTTTCATGCTCATTGGACATTTTCAGTTCAGTGTTCTCCTTTAACATTTGTGCATTTTTCTCTTTTTCAATAGTAATTTCAGTTTTAACAGTTGTAGTGAGAGCATGTTATTTCTTCAATGATTTGTATTTATCCATAAGTTCATTTCATGTCTCTTCCAGTATATTACAATATTCAAATAATTCCTCACTAGACATGTTTTTAGAATCCGAATCAGATTCTGCATCATATCCAGAATAATATGAATTTAAAACATGAGTATCAAAGGTTGCCTCAAATGTGTTTGTCATGAAACACCTGTTGGAATGATTTTTTTCAGAATCAGACATTTCAGATTCACTTGTGTTGTCTTCAGAAGCACTCTAGGTTGCCTTCATAGCTTTCTTGTACTTATTGTCCTTGTAATCATATTTCTTCTTGAATTTTAGCTTTGGGCAGTCTGCTTTAATGTGTCCTTCTATTTTGCACTCATATAAATGAACTTCATCACTTTTATCTGCCTTTTTCTAGTCCTTCTTCCAATGTCCATTATTGTCATACTTTCCTTTGTAATTTGATTTTCTGAAAAATTTCTTCTTCCAATAAAATATCTTAAACCTTCTGCTATCTGAGCCAATTCAGCATCACTATCAGAGTCTGAGCTTTCACTTGATGAACTGTCAGTTGTATTTGAGCTTTTTCTCTGTCCTTTTTCTTTGAAGCAGTATTCTTGAATGCCACTGATTTCCTTTTTGGTTCATCCTATTCCTCTTTATTCACCTTGAGTTCTTCCTCGTATATCATTAGCTTACCAATGATTTCTTTGAAAGGTAGAGAAGCAATGTCACATGACTCTATGATTGAAACAGATGTGCCTCTCCATCGGTCTAGTAAACATCTCAGTATCCTCATAATTTGTTCCTTTGTTGGAACAACTTTACCAAGTGAATTTATTGTATTGACTATCTCATTAAACCTAAGATACATTTCAGAAAAGGTTTATCAATATTCATTTTAAAATTATAATATTTAATAGTATAAGTATTTAATCTCATTTATTTAACATTGTTAGTTCGTTCATGAGAAACACCCAAAGTATCCCTTATTTCAAAAGCATTTTTACAAGCAAAAATTCTATTAAACTCTTCATCTCTTAAATCACACTACAAGGCATTCATATATTTACAATTATTATTGTAGGTAGTCTTTTTAGGTTCATACCAAGTTTTTATTTCGGTTTATAGAATTTTATGTTGAGATTCTATAGCAGTCCAAATATCAAAACCCATACTTTCTAAATGAATTTTCATTTTAAGCTTCCACTGAGCATAGTTTGTACCATTGAAGAAAGGTGGCATGTTAGTAGTAGCACCGTCTAGTCTATTATCCATAACTAGATTTTAGAAAGTAAATTTAATGAGATAAAATTTAGAACTAACAGAAATTTATGTTCTTTATAGATGAAACTAAAATCACAGTTAAAAATATAGTATTTAAAAAAACAACCTCTGATACCAAATGTTGGTCGAAGTGGATACTCTAGAGAGGATTGAATTGGGTTCCAATTAAACTTTATGTTAAAATATTGTCTATTTAAAATCCCCCAATTTATAAAACAAGTTAAACTATAGTGAATTTATACATATTTTAAATTTTCACTTACCTTCTCAATGATTTGTTAGGTCTCAGTTAATTTAATCACAATATCAAACTAACTTTTGAAATAACCTACTGATTTACTATAAGTGTAAACACTTTAAAATTTAACTATCAAAGTATCTTTATAATAGTTTTGTATTTCAAAGTAACAGTAGCGGAGTATAAAAGATATATGTAGTATACCTTAAACTTAAACTAAAAGATGCACAACAGATGTAACAAGAGGTTCAGTCTCAAGATGAGACTTAGTCCTCCCAAATTTATATAAATTTGATCCACACCCAGGATTGGGGTTAACAATAGTTTACACAACTGTCCAGGCCACGTAGGGACCTCTACCACAGTTCTTTGTGGGAAAAAAAATAAAGACCAGGAAACCCAAGGACCTCTTCAATAGTTGACGTGGGTAAACAAGAGTTAAGAGTTTAGGTAGTGAGGATTTTGATATCCTCCAGTTCAGTGCAGGAGAAAGTGTGTATGTGTATGATATACAGAGTACACCACACTGATCTAAAGTAAATAAACAAATCACTTAGAGAGAATAGATAAGAGTTTAGAAAGCTCTAGTGATTAGCAATGTAGATCTGGACTCGTTGGATTCTGCAGAATTGCTTCTGAGTTCTTCTCTGGTTGTTCTGTTGAAAAACAGTGTGTCGTAGTTAAGCATGTGTTCTACAGGAGTGAAAATGATCTCTTGATTCGTCGTGTGTTCATCAGTGGTGTTGTATTGAACTCATGAGAGTTATTTGAATGTCTTGAAATCTTCTTCTTGCTCAGGATTATTCTTTTTGATCAGAACAATGCTCTCGGGCATATGTAAGTTCTTCTTGTTTTGTCGTCACACTTTTACACCACTACTTACACATTTTCGTGTACTCCATCTCAATCTTCCTTATATTCAGCTCGTTCTAGCCGTAGGAATGATTCCGTTTTCATAGGTACGAGATACAGTTTCCTGATATGCCAACAACTATCATTAAATAACATTAATTGCATTAAAAACTTAAAATATGAATGTTAGTATTATTTAAATAATATTGACAAAAATTTAAGAAACGGTGTCATAGTTATTATGTAAAAAGTGTCTTATTCATGATATAGTCGTCACGGTATGTGGTTTATGGTGTCTCCATGTCACGGTGTGTAGCTCACGGTGTCTGGGTCATGGTTTGTCCTTCACGTTTTGTCCTTCACGGTGTATCCTTCACGGTTTTTCCTTAACCGTTTGACCTTCACGGCGTGTCCTTCACGGTGTCTGGGTCACTGTGACTATGTCTTGTACACAGTCTGCCTTACTGTGTCAAACATCACAATGTCTCTATACTTAGACAAATATCTGTATTTAGACTTAGACAGTAATATGCAGAATATTAATTAAGTTTAACCAGTAGAGTAAGAGAACTTGAATCATAAAGGCTTGATAATATAAGTGAGATTTGTGATCATGCATAAGACTTGTAATTAATAAAGAGAGTAATTAACATCAATAAGACATGAAGAGAATTAGCAAGATGTGTAGTTAAGATTGAGATTAATTAACAGTAATAGGATTTGTGATCATTAAAACATGATTAATACATGAGGTGTCCAACACTCTTAACATTATATAGCCATATTTTAGAAATTTTCCATCTTCTAGGATCAATAAGTATAATCCTGTAATCCTTCTTTGAGAAACAATAGGGAATTGTTTTTCCCAACCTGACATAATCACATACATGTCCTTCGGTAGAAACATGTAAAACCATACCTTGAAGATACTTTCCTAGAGGAAGATGGGAGCAAGACTGAGATTATACTTCAACGCTACCAGGAGGTGATTTCATATGACAAGAGTATGCTGCCTATAGTTCTAGATATTCTTTGATCAAGTTAAATTGTTATACTGGAATCATTCTAGTTGAATGACACTAACAGAATGGATATCCCACATGTTGGTGCAGAAATCCCCCTGATGGAGATGAAACATTTTTGTATATCAGGACTATTGGCTAAGGACATCTAGAACCAACCGTTATTGATGGAAAAATTGAAACTATGATGTTTAATCCACCTCATAAATTCAAATATAATATAGATTCTTCTTATATTATATGCATATATATCATACCTAGTATGCCCTCCACCACCTAATTATTGGAAATGTATCCACCATACCTCAGGTGTCAATCCTTATTTTAGCCTATGTTCTTGACTATCATGATACTCAAGAAAATAGTGGGGTAGTGTGTCAACAATTCTCCTTAGACAGTTACCTTATAACCATCATGGTCCCCCACCAATTCAACACATGAAACGGAATATCCCCATTATCATTGGCAGCATAACCATGAATAGTGATGTTCAATAGATTGATATCATTTTAACACGTGAACCCTGGTAGCGGTGTGTCAACAGTGAAGGCTAGAATGGGGACCTCATTCCCTAACCCGAAATTCCATAGTGGGAGATAGTTTCTAGTTGGTAGATATGTTGTTCTTTTGCTAGCACGACCACATGAATCTGATTATCTAACATGACCCTCATATCCCAAGGTATCAGAATGTTTTCAGTCATTTTTTCTCTTCAAGTAGTATCAAATGTGTCAATATGAGTGGGTACTATTTCATATCCAATTACAATGAGTCTAAAAAGTCCAATGTGCTCCAAAGTAGGAGGCTTTGTTTCACAAGAAGCAATGGCGTGCCCAATTATAAGAAATATGTGTGAAAATTTAGTATTTGGTCACATATTTTGTTGCATGAAAATGGAATGATGCAGGATAGAGGTGTTTGACAACTGGTGTTCTTCAAAATGGAGGACTTATGAACGTGATAGTGAACAGAATTATCACACAGAAAGTCCAAATGCCATAAAGGGCCCCAAACATCTTATTTATAGGCTTGGACAATGGGTTTAATACATATTAAAGTCAATTCCACAAGAAATCATTAATTTTTTTCACACCCTCATAATGTTATTCTTCTCTTCATTGTTTCCCATGAATCACAACCTTCTGGTCACCTTTTAGCTCAGATTCCGAGAGTGGGCATTTGTTGGCACAGAAATTCCATCTAAAGCTGCACACATACAACATTAGGAAAACCCAAGCCATATCCTGACTCAATTAACCATTTTGGGAACACCAAGGGAGGTACACACATGTTTCATCCAATACACGCAAGAATAAAATCCCCACATAATAACCTTGTCCTCCAATACATTGATATTTCTCATTCCCTCCTCATAGGCCACTTGAACAGTAAATGACATCACCTGAATGATTTTGGCTCTACACGCTAGGTACCCAATCCACGTGAAAAAACTCTTGAACTCCATAGGTGACATCAAATTCTTTTTTCCTCATACTATCACCAAGGAAAAGTATGATGTTTTACAAAAGAACTCTTCCATGATTATAATCTTGTGTGTCTATCACTGAATATTTAATCTATAAATTGAAACTCACCACCGTTCTTCAGGGTGATATTATGGAAGACAAAAATTCACTATACTACGTGTAAGATCGATATTCCATGGAATTGTGAAATAAAAGAACTGTAAAGGTAGAAAATATTTCAAGACAGGTTCCAAGTTGGTCCACCTATGACTGGACCCATAGTTGAGTAATCCTCTCTAAACCATTTCATCCTAATGTAAGGTGTGTTAATGGCTCTAGAATACATGAAACTATAGCCTTGGGAACAACATCCAATAATTCACACACCATTCCTCTTTGACTCAATGTCCCAACCCTATTATAGAGCCTATGTATCACAAACTTCTTGTGTAAAACCCTCCAAACTTGTGTGCAATAACTTATAGTTCCACTACAATATTTCTCTAATACCTCCACAACACATACTTCTATGAATGGGTACTCTAACATTAGTTTTATATAAGAATGAGTGGTCTTAAGTGGACAAATTGAGTTACTATTCCTGCCAATTGTTCCATCATGGAATTTCTAAATCCATTCCCCACTCGAGGACACATGAGCTACTTCTATATAAGCCTAGGGGTAAGGAGTAGGTCCCATCATTCGATTTTAATGACAAAAAACACCCTATTATTATTTCCTAGTCATTTGACATTAAACTATATGAAAATATCCGAAGCATTTGATATAAAATTGTAGCCTTACCTTAGGTAACTTCACATGGGATACCTGATATATGATCATCATGGGATTCCACCTCCTCTTCCAGTATCGAATGGGAAACCCATATAGGGTAGCTTAAACGCGTAAGCCCCACACACAATATACCACTAGACTGAGATTATCCATCTATAGATCATAGGTATTGATGTCCTACTCACGTGAAATGAGTTCAGCCTCACATGGAATGATATACTCCATTGGGAGACTCCATGAATATGACATGCACCATCTATCATTAATGTTTCATTCGTAACACCAGCATTAGGTCAACTTATTCATCTTGTTTCTGTAATGACCCAATCATTTTGAATGATAATTGTTTCCGGAAAATTTGTGTTATGTTATTTTATACACCAAAAATATATATGTCTTTAATAATTAAGTTATTATAAATTGAATTATGACCATCATGCTTCGACTGTTAAATGACCATTAGTCAACATGACTGTCGACAACCATTCTCTTAACAATAATTTTTATATAATAATTAACTATTATAAGTAGAAATGAAAAAGGATAAATGACTAAAAAATTAGAAACAACGACCTCAACCATTATAGTTGTTCCATAGAAAACCCATTTATCAGAACATGGGATGGAGGTAGAATCATTGAGCTTTATCTTGACCAAGACCAATCCAATATTCAACAAGAAAATCATGAATGTAATTGATTACGAGAAAAATTCAAGTTAGTGGACATTTCCACTCGGTTGTTGTTAGCGAAGGCACCCCCTCCCCCAAAAAAGAACTACCACCATTAAATAACTTACTCATAGGGAATAAATTGGTGTAATAAGGTGTTACTTGTCTTGGACATAGTGTGTAATTACTTTGTTTAAGTAATATTGTCATTCCATCATTTTCTTTTTAAGGTAGTTTATCTGAAGAAAATTAAAATAGAATTTGATAAATTGATTTTTAAGATAGAGATTATATTTTACACAAAACATATAATTATTAAAAGAAAATATTTTATTATGAACAATGTTTATTTTAGAGTGATAATATGATTAAAACAATCTTATTTAACAATAAAAGATAATTGTTTTTCATGTGTCATAAATTTTACCATGCATTTTCAAACTGCTTCTAGTTTTCAAAAATATGTATTTTGTATTTTAAAGTTAACATTCTCATATGTAGAAAATTATTATGATAACATAAATATCATTTTCAAATCATAATTATAAAATAATTTTAGTGTGAATTTAAGATAATTTGATAAAATACTATCTTTTCATGAACAATAAAAATAAAATTTGAGTTTTCGGTATGTTTAATGACATCCAAATTATGTTATAATTATGTAATCATTAATTAACCACAATGAATTTCTTAAAATATCTTATTTTATTAATATCAAGTATTTTAATAAATTTTAAAAAATTTATATATATAACTTACTTTCCAAATTCAAAACCGGAAAATTTAACTTTAATAATGCTATTTTGTGAAAACATGAAATTCTCATGCCAAGATAATTAATATAAAATGATGATTGACACTTTTGTATTAAAATCAGATAAAATTTGTCACATGTACCTAATACCATGGGAAAATACCATGGTATGCCTATGGTTTTTCAATTACCGCTACCTAGGTGTCAAAGTCCTAAATTTACATATTAATAAACAAATCCCCGAATTTTTATATAAATACCCACCAATTTCAACATTTATTTTGACTAAAAATACATGCTCCATGAATCAATGATTGTTTTACCACCCATGGAGTCCATCCAACATGTTCTCAATACCATAATGTCTTGATCCTCTTTTTTTAAGGACTACTCTTCAGGGTATGGGTAATCTCCATATCTCTTTTCCATTTGAGTTTCCTCCTTGGGAGGTATGTATTAAAAATTTACAAAATAAGTTCTTATGTATAATTTATTATATACATTTTTTGTATTTAGATTATTTTATGAATGGTAGACCCTTGTCCCCACCATTTTTACCCTTTTCTAAAACATCATTTTATACCCTTCATGTTGCTGATTTCACTTCTAAATATTTCTCACTCTACTTAAGAAATTACCCTTTATTTTATTAATTCGATTACAAAAACCACTTTATTTTAGAAGGATATTAACCATGATGTAAATATTATTTCTTTTATTCTGTAAAGTGGTTTGTGTAATCGCATTAATGTCAGAACCTTATCCATTCTCTCATAAAATGATGTTTTAGAAAAGATCTTTTAATGTTTAGTTTTATTAATTCGTAATCGGATTAATGTCAGCACCACTTTATTAATGTGATTACGCATTAATGTCAGCACTTTATACTATGTACCACTTTTCTATGAAACTAAACATTAAAAGATCTTTTTTTAGAATTTAAATGACGAAATTTTATAAAAAATGCAGGATTCCATAGTTGGTATAAAAGGATAATTTAGTTTTTTATGAAAATTAGGATTTGAAACATTTAGGAAGTAACTTAGGGGAATGTTAAAATGTAGTAAAAAATCCTTGAATTTTGGTAATGTATAATGTAATTAGTTTCTAAGAAAATAAATCCATCTCTAGATACAAACAAGTTGATGTCGCTACAACACATATGTATCTAGGGGTAAAACTGAAAAACACTACTTTGAGAAAGTCTTTAATGGGACTAGCTACACAAAAATTGGCATTGTTTCACTCCTATATTGACACTATCAAAGGATATGTTTGGTTAATCATGTGTTTTTTAAGAACCATTATGATGGATTTGTATAAAATCTAATTTTTGTTATTTATTGGTATAATTATGCATGATTTTTGAAGAAAGAAATATCCTATAGTGTTATAAGATTATTTAATGAAACACATTTCTAAACATGGATTTATTTTTTTATATAATGGATAAACATATTATGAATCACATAAATGGTGAGAAAAATGGATAAGGTGCTGACAACCCTCCAATGGATACTGAAATGGAAAACATCATGAGAATGATGAATCAATTGACATGAGTTTTGAGAAATAACATGAATCAAGATGAGAGAAGGGATTCACCTCAATGGGGAAAAATTCCTATTGAATCTATTATATTAAAATAAACGCCTTCTTTTAGGGGATGTACCTACCCATTGATAGCTAAAAAATAAAGATGATTAACAGAAAAGATATTTTCTTGTACTCCATTATTTCAAACAAGAGAATGTTACCCTAGCAATGTACGCCTTATAGGGAGAAGAAAATCAGTGGCGGAAACTGGCTAAAAACACAAATCCAATAATCAATATTGATGAAATGTAGTGGGGAGACTTCAGGGGATCCTTTTTCATAAAATATTTCCCCTATTCGATGAGAACAAAAATGGAAAATGAATATGTGGGAAGCTAATAGATGAAAATTAAAAACTTTCTCACTACACCTGTAGATTTTTCATATATCCAAATGGAATGTTTGATATATTTTTTTGATGGACTAAGTCCCCGTCTATGGAAGATTCATGTCAATTGACACTATGAAAGTTATGTGGAGATAATAAAATGTTATATTAAGGTTGAACTGGAGTCTAGAGAGACACAGAGGTCCAATATATCGAATGAAAAGAAGATATCAATGGATCCAAACATAAGGAGGAATATTGATCATGTTAGATGCGTAAATAAATTAAACATCCCACATACTAAAAAAGTGGAAAGAAGCATTCTTGGAACTTCTTTCTCGGGAGTGAGAAGATTTGAAATGGTGGAAGATATTTCCATATTTCTTAAAACGGTAATATTAAGTTGAAGTAATAATTTCTCATCCTAAAAAAAGTGAAGATTGTGTAGGCCTAGCATAGAATCCAATGTTTCATGTTTCGGTAGTATGAACACTTTTCAAATCACTATTCAAATAAAAAGGTAATGGAGGGGAATCACCATTAACCCTAGCCTATGATTAGGGAGAAAAGACATGATTTTTCTTTCATAGTGAAACATTTAAAGCTCTAAATGATCTAGTGGATGGTACTCTTGTTCTCCTCAAAAATCTAGAAAGTGTATTGTTTGATTTTGGTTCTACGCATTCTTTATTTCCACAAAGCATTTAATGAATATATAATAAATACACAAACTTCTAGAAGTAGAGTTATAAGTCATGACTCTTGTTGGGATTATCCAAACATCAATTATGTATTGAAATTATAGTATTTATTTTGGTGAGAATAATCTCATTGAATATCATGTCTTTATTCCCATTATGGAATTCAACATTATACTAGGTATGGACTGGATCTCAAAATATAATACTTAGATAAACTATAGAAGTATATAAATATCTCTAGTCTTGCATGGAGAACCTAAAATGTTTTTCATAAGAGAGATATCTTGACCTTATCTGGGTCTAGAAGCACCTCCCACAACCTTTTCAAGGATATTATTGGTGAAGAAGATGATGGAAATGAATATTTACAAATTGAAAATGTTCCCATCATTTAGGAATACATTGAAATATTTCTAGATGATTTACCTGGACCTCCCCATGTAAGTGAGGTAGAGTTATCTATTTAACTCATGTTTGGATCCAATATGATATCAAAGACCCCATATAGAATGGAAAATGTATAACTAGAGGAATTAAAGAAACAACTCCAAGATCATTTGGAGAAGATCTGACCATTTGTGTATATTTTGGGAGAACCTGTTATCTCTATGAAGAAGTATGGATCAATGAAAATATGAATTTATCATAAAAACATAATGGGAGCACTGTGAAGAACAAGAACAGTTTTCCATGGACTGATGATTTATTTGACCTAATTTTTGGAGATCAATTCTCCTCCTATATTGAACTTCGAGATGGTTATCATAAATTAAGGATGAAGAATGAATTTATTCCAAATACTAAATTCTGATCAAGATATGGGCATTATAATTTTGTTTTTATTCCCTTCCACTTAAGTAATGATCCTTCTGTATATTTGAATTTGATGAATAGAGTCATTAAATACTACATTGATAACTTTATGGTAATTTTTATAGGTGATATTATAGTGTATAATAAAATTCATGGGGATCATGAAGATCATCTGAGGTTTATGTTACAAAATATGAGGAAACAGAGTCAATATTTAATGTTCAAAAAAATTTAAACATTGGTTACAAAACGATTCTTTCTTGGGTAAAATTGTTACCAATAAACTAATCATATTTGACCCTAAAATGAAAAGGGTTGTGGAGGGGTGGCCTCATACTATAAAATTAACCGAGATTCATAGTTTCGTTAATTTATCATTATATTATAATAGGTTTGGTCTAAAACATTTATGACATTCTAATCCACTAACAAAGTTAACTCAAAAGGGGAAAAGTTCTTCTAGATAAAGGAGTGTGAAGAATTATTCCAATAGCTAAATAATATATTGTTTACTACACCTATTTTAGATCTACCCTTAATTGGAGAAGGACTCATTGTTTTTATTTATTCATATCATAAATGAATTGGGTGAATAATCATGAAAAATTAAAAGGAGATTTCTTATTCATCTGGATAATTGAAATATCATAAGAAGAATTATCATACACATGGCCTGGAGCTAGTGGAAGTGGTTATATCTCTAAAGATATGGAGGCACTATATTTATACAGAGAACATCTATATATACAAAGGACAACAAAGTTTGAAGTATATTTTCATGAAAATGGAATTGAACATGAGATAGAGGGTATTTCTAGATCTTTTTAAAGGCTATTATTTTTCAAATCGTTATCACCCTGTAAGAGAAAAGAAAATTTGATGATGCATTATGTATGAAACAACATGTTTTCCTTGAAATAATGAGGATTGAAGGAGATCCTTTGATAAAAGTCCTAGTAAGACTAGACATACAAATCATAATGGAAGGGGCATTATCAACCTTATTCTACATTATTTCTCAACCATCATTACTAGAGAAGATTAATAAATCTCAAAGAGAAGATGATTTTTAAAGAAAAAGATAGAGTCTCCAAAGAATGGGAAGTTTCATGAGATCAATATTGATCATTATGGTGTACTAAAATTTCATACAGGGATATGTTTTCTATCTATTTGTGAAATAATGAATGAGTTGATTGAAAAATATCATAGATATACTTTCTATATGTATACTAGATGCATGGAAATGTATAGGGACCTATATGATCATTATTGGTTGTAAGACATGAAAAGAGAGATTAATGAATACAATATTGGGTCCCTAGTGTGTTAACAAGTTAAGGTAGCGCAACATACTCCTAAAGAGATATTAAAATAATTACCCATACCAATATGGAAGTGGGGTAATATTATTATGGTCTTTGTCATTGGTATCTTGAGAATATCCAAACGTAACATTGCGATTTGGGTTATAGAAGATCGTCTCATCAAGAATAGCCAATTTTTTCTATATTTGGGAAGACATATCTGTTAATCAAATTCCTAGGATTTACGTAATTGATGTTATGAGGTTTTATGGAGTAAAAAATTCTATCATTTCTAATCATAATCCATGGTTCGCATCAAAAGTTTGAGTAATTCTTCAAGAAAATCTAAATACTAAATTGAATTTTACTAAGTCCTATCACTCCCAAACTAATGACCAGTCTAAATTGACTTTTTAGACACTTGAATAATTGTTGAGAAAAAGATTAATGGAATTTAAAGGTGGATGTGATCAACATCTCCCATTAGTTGAGTTATCACACAACAATAGCTTTCATTCAGGAATTCAAATGGAACTATATAAACCTCTATATGGGAAGAGATGTAGAAATCTTACCTGTTGGGATGAATTTGGTGAGGAATATCTTCTTCATGCTATTCTTGTGAAATAATTGAAAGAAATGTTTTATTCCACACAACAACACATAATGTCTTATCAGATTCAATATAAGATCTAGGCTAATATCCGTTAAAGGTACTTGGAGTTTATGTTGTGATAAATTATTCCTTAAAATTTCACCTGGGAAGAGATTCATATGGATTTGGAAGAAAGGGAAGAATATCCCTAGGTACATTGTCTCCTATGAAATCCTTGATCACAAAATAGAAGTGTCATATAGGCTTCAACTTCCTCCAAATATAGCTCAAGTTCATAACCCCTATTGATTAAGTACACATAACTAACCCTTCACATGTACAAAATCCGAAGATAGTACAACTGAACATGACCTCTCTTATGAGCAGAAGTTGGTGGAGATCTTGTACCCTAGAGAAAATGTTTGACACAACATAACTACCCACGTCATCAATGTGTTTTGGAGGAACCATAAATGTGATAAGGCATTGTGGGAACAAGAGGAGACAGTATGGCATAAGTACCCCCACCTTTACTCAACTAAGATAAATAATTGATGTTTAGGCATGAAATTTATTAAGGGGGGATAATATATCAACCTCAAATTTTTGAATGATAATTTATTTCTGAAAATGCGTGTTATATTATTTTATACACAAAAAACTATATTTATTTAATAATGAAGTGGGTATAAATTGAGATGTGACCATATGGTATAAACCATTATGTGAATATTGGTTAGTTATTACAATTGGTTAATATATCCACTGGCCAATATGACCATTGGGAAATATTACCTTTTAAAACTATACTCTTAATAATAATTCAAATATAATAATTTGTGTTTATAAGTAGAAATAAAAAAGGCTAGTTAATAAACAAAGGAGAAATGATGGACTCAATCAGGATAATTATTATATAAGATTACCATTTGTGAAAACATGAGTTGGTGGTTGCATCATTGGGTTGTGGTCTTGAACAAGCCTAATACAATCTTTAATAAGTGAAACTTGAATAAAATTGGTTATGGTAGATGTTCATGTAAGTGGTTATTACCATTCAGTCGATGTTTTTTGATGCACACTATAAAATTACCACCATCAGAAAGATTACTCAGATGGTATACATGGGTGTAATAAGGTGTTATATGTCCCTTCCACAGTTTTTAATTCCTTTGTTTAAATAAAAGCATTATTTCATCCTTTAATTTTTAAGAATGATTTTTCCACAATAAGATTGAGATGGATTTTGATAAATTGATTTCTTGGATTGAGATTTTATTTTTCATAAAATACATATTAATTATTATTAGATGAGGTATTATAAATATATGTAATTTTTTTTGGAAATAGAATGAATCTAATCATCTTATTTAAAAATAAATGGTAAACTAATTTTTTTCAAGTGTCAGGAATTCTACTATGCATTTTTATTCCGATTTTAATTTTTGTTAATACATTTTTTATATTTATAAGTAAAAAATATAATATTTAGAAAATTATTATGATAAAATATATATATATTTTGAAATCAGAATGTCAATATTACGTTAAGGGGAATTTATGATAATTTTCAAAAATACTTTATTTTTTCATGAATAGTAAAAATGTCATTTGAGTTTTTGATATGTTTAATGAAAGCATAATTATTTAATTATGATGTAATAAAAAATTAACCAAAATCCGAAACTTGAAATATTTTATTTTATTAATATAATTTATTTTAATCAATTTTAATCAATTTCCAAATATAAAACTTTCTTTCTAAATTCAAAAATGTAATCTTCAAATTTAAAATTGATATTTTGTAAAAACCAGAATTCCCTTTATAAAATTAAATAATATAAAATGATTGTAAGCCCTTATAGATTAGAATCACATAAAATGTGTCCATGTTTCCAATACTATGGTAAAATACCAATGGTAAAGCCCATGTTTTTTAAATTACCACTACCTAGGTGTCTAAGACCAAAATTTAGAAATTACAAATAGACATCTCCCAATTTTTCTATAAATACCCTCCCATTTCCCCATTTAAATTCACTACCAATATATATCAAATGAGTATTTAAAATTTTTAACTACCAAGGATTCCTCACATGGTGTCCTCAGGCACCCAAGTTCTTGATCCTCATGTTTTAGGAACTACTCTTCAAGGTAAGTGAAATTGCCACTTCTCTTTTCCATTCAAGATTTTTCTTTGTGTGCTATGTATTTCAAATTTCCAAAATAGGTTATTTTTTCCAATTTATTTAATAATTTTATTGTATTAATATTCCATTGTAAATGTGATACCCTATTCACTTCTCTTTTGAACCTTTCTGAAACCACGTTTTATAACCGTTTTGTAGCCAATTTTACATCATAAAATTTCTCTCTTCTTCTCAAGAACATAACTTTTATTTTCCTTATATGAATACCCAAACCTCATTATTTTCTAAGGCTGTTCATAAATATGTAACAATTATTTATTTTATTCTTGAATTTACATACATGAAACACTTATTAAATTTTTGTGTGTTATAAATGATATAAAGATCTTGTCATTAAAAAATTCTTAAACTACTATGATTTTTTATAAAACCCATTTCGTCTATTCTACAAGGGTTATTTATAAAATGTTTTATTATTATAAATGAGACATAAATTAATTAATACATATTAACGGTCCTCTTTGATATATCTCAACTGCATTAAGTAATGAATTTAATCTATAGAGATTACATATTTTTCAATACAATGGTGAATAACATTAGTAGTTTTCATGACTCTTCAGTGACAAAGAATAATGATATTCATATGAATGTCCCATTGAATTATTTTATCCCCCATTACATATTATGATTAATAATATTATTATTATTATATTCTTTTTTCCTTTTCTCTTTCCTTTATGACTTTCTTCAATTTCTTATCAATATTTCTCATGAACACATGTATATTGATTTTCTTATTTTCCCTTACTGTAAATTATCCTTTCAATTTCTGTTGATGTATGTACTCAGATTATGAGATGATGTAAATTTACTTAGAATAAACCTATCATAAAGACATTCTTTTGTATTATAATAATGATTTACGTTTTCATGTATTGAATTCCTTTTTTCAAGATACTACACTTTTAAATATCTTCTATTTGTATGATCTAAATGAAAATATTATTTAATAAAAAGTAGGTATTCCATGGTTTCTCACACCAAATAGTACATATGTGATATTAGACATTAGTAGAGACTATTTAAACCAATAAAACATTCCTAAATGATCCTTATCTGCTGATATAATCCCCAATTTCCACTCTAATGGGAATCCTACTGAGTATAAGCCCTAATAACCACAATCATTATATTGTCCACCTTTAAGAGTAATCCCTAGAACATTCTGAGCTACATGGGAATTAATTACCAACTGACTAGGATATGTATGAATCCTCCCATAGGTTTAAAACCAACATCCTCATCCATCTATGTCTTTTCTAAACCACTCACTGAATAAAACCTTGCCACTCACATAGGAGGCCACACATTCTCCATGTCCTTTGGGGATCTCAATGTGTCAGCCCCACACCAAATCCAACCAAGATAAATCCTCTTGTTATGGCTATATTCCATGTGTAATCCCCACACATCAATCACCAGTGAAACTATCTTGAAGGGATAATCTTTACCACACGGTATTAAATTGCATGGACCAGTCCTATTACACTACCTTAAATTTCAACATCAGACAACGTTGATCTTGATCCATGTCTTATAAATAGGGTTTGTAGGGCACCTCAAGGAGGTTCAATCCAAGATAATGGTAAACCATGGTGCTCCCTCTTATGCGCTGACCTCCCACACTAACCTTTAGGGGTGTTCTGATCAACCTTCACAGTGTGACATGTTCTGTTTTTGGAACACCCCATCTGGATCCACCCCAACAAGGAATTTTGATCCCTCCATTGGTAAACTTATTGGTGTAACATCTTCCCAATTAGTTACACACCTCCCTGATCCACCTCTATGGTGAATTTGGATCAATCCCTTATGTATATAGAAGATTTTAAACTTATGACCCCAAATATATAAGTTAGGAGAAACATGGGATGTGTAAGGTGAATGCCACAAAATATACGAGCCAATGGCCTCAGAAAAATCATAAAAATAATGTTATACGTATGGTGGAAGGATTGGATTATACAAAACTCTATTGTTAGATAACTCATGACAGACACAGAATGCCTTTGGTTCAACACCTGTGATGCCTCCATGAGGTTCACTCCCATGAGGAAGAATACAAGTGAAAAATGTTCCTTGTATTTTGACATGACATCAATTCCCAAAGAAATTAAACTCCTGAATAAGTGATTCATCCCTTTCAATACCAATTGGACTGTTCTGATAGAATTAGTATATATAACTGATGTCCACAAGGGAGGGGAACATAAAATTTGTTATGATAACATGACATAAATCTATGGGGGAGACCCATAATAAGAAATGTGTTCCAAGGAGGAATATATGGATGGAGAAACCGACATCCCATAATCATGATTCGATATCGGATCATACATCATCATTTATAATGATGATAGTTTCCAACCATTGGAAGTCGGTAATGCGGGGTAACAAAGAATGAAATCCCACCTTAACACTCATGTTGGGCCCTCTATCAAATGCATAAAAAATTTTAAAAGTGAAATTAATTAAATTATAAATAAACTAATCTATTTAATATCATTGGAATCAATTTTATATTTAATTTTAATAAAATAATTTTAAAACATTTTATGATTTTATATTTGGAAAACCTATTTTTCATCATAAAAAATGATTCCATATTTGGAATAATATTAATTTATATTTTATAATTTTTTGATCTTAAATTTTTACCCCTATGAATAGTGAAATAAATAAAACGTTTTTTTACCATGGTTACGGTGAAAATGAGTTTACTTCAGTGTTAAACATTAAAGATATTGGTTAAAAACGGCCCAAAACATATTTTAACCCATTTTATTGAAAAATATATACTTTATATATTCTATATTAAATAAAAACCCTTTTATGTTCCATTTGTAATGTGAAAAATTGTGGATACAAATTATTTTTTTCAAAAAATTACAATTTTTCCACTCGCCTCAATAAAAATATAAAACCCACTCTTCACTTCTCTTTACACATCCATAACCATTTGAATTAGATAATTCCTACCCGAATATCCTCCTTAATTCACTTCTCTCATCATATAAACAATACATTGGTCGTAAATACAACCTAGGAAGAATGTTTGGTGCATGACAATGGAGGTTAGCCAAGGAAGATGTGACATTCCTCAACAAGTGATTCTATTTTACCACATACTTCATTTATTATTAAAACACACTGGTTTAAAAACATCATAATTTTAAATGCACATATATTTTTTTATAATTTTAATTAAATGGCCTAAAACCATTTTCATATCCATCGAAATAGGTATGAAATCATCCTTCATGTGTATGGTGGAAATTCGCCTTATGAACTGATGATATTTCTTTCCATATCCAACTATAAAAGCTAGATATATGGTATAATTATTATATGTATTTGATATATATAACATTATTATTATTATAGAACCATTATCTCATGAATTAATTCTTAAATTCCATTCCATGGGGATATGAAAACATCATTTGTTTGTACGAGAGACTAACACCTCGCGAAGCAATGTGCTTCATTCACACTAAACATGGAAGGTAATAAAGAAGCGTTTAGGAGAATATTTAATACATATGAAATAAAAATGACTCTGAAATATTAATATATTATTTACATTTATTTATTTCATTCTATTGATGAATTTGAAGCAACATTCATTCTTATGTATGGCCTACCATCTCCATGAACAGTGTATTTCATTTTCTACTGAAAACTTTTATGGATTACTATTAATAAATATATAATGAATGTATTTGATATTTATATCATTTTTAAAATTCATTATATTATAGAGACATTATAAAACTGATAGGATGAATAAAATAAAAAATCAAAACATACATGAAAAAACAATACAGTTATTTTCTGATATATGACTTTCACATGGTTTTGTGATCAAATGAGTACTAAAAGGTCATAAGTAAATAATATATGGAATTATACATATATATTAATGGTTATATATTATATTTATAATAACCTTATATTTCTTATACATGAGTATTGAATGTGTATAATGGAATTTGAGACTTATGGTATGAGATTTCTCTCTAACCTTTTACTTATGTGAGACACATGCCATAATCACCACATATTTATTTTATATTGTTTATATAATTAAAATTAATGTATTGTATTATTATTATCATAAATATTATTTGTATTTACATATATATTTTATTATTTATCTTTCATGTGGATTATTGTTCAAAATTGTCATAAGTGGTAAGGGAATTGTTTTCTCAATTTTCATTCCTTGAGACATCTGTTATGTTATGCACATATCTTATTTTATGAGGTTAATATATTGAAATGTTAACATGTAATATCATAAATTTATTTATTATTAAGATATTAATAGTCAAGTTTTATTTTATTCTTTAGTGGGTATTATGATTTATTATGACCAAAGTAGTAAGGGTTTTCAGATATAATCTCATCATTTGTCGTGATTATTTATCTTTATGCTTCTAATGATGAAATATTACAATAAATATCTCACGAAACTCATGAATTTTATTATCCTCTAGTTATTTAATGATTTTACATTATTTCCATTCACATCTCTCTGTTTATATACTCAATACTTCAAAATAATATCTTTAATAAAATACACATTTATTTCTGTCTTCGGTCAAAAAAGATTTTTCATCCAAAATGGTGTTTCCTAAAAATCTTTTCAAAAATATTTTAGATATTATCCAGATTATTTATTAATTAAATTGTAACACATATATACCTTTTTAAAATTTTTTCAAAAAGAATATTTATTACATTTTAAAAAATTCCTTTTTGGCTTTTCTATAAATTTCAATGAAATTCTTATTTTACATTGTATTCCATGAACGTGATTTCCACCATCATGAACAATATTTACATTGAATATTACTTTATAATATTCAAAGGATATTTTAACATGAAAATATTTTGAAAATATTTTTTATTTTAATTTTTTTTCAAAGTGGAAATGATATGTTCCTCAAGAATCATTTTCAATTACTTTTACATCATCTTTTTACAAGTATCCATGGTTTTTTTGAATGAAAACGATTTTGAAAATGATTTATGTTATTTTATAATAAATTTGGAAAAACTATTTTCTTCAAAAAAATATTAATTTATTTTTAAATATTCCTTTATAGGTTTCTATTTATATTTTTAATGAAAAGTATTTTGAAATTTTTTTATGTTTTTAACTATTTTTTTTTTCAAATTATAAATATTAATTTCCTCAATAAAAGATTTATTATATATTTTTTGAAAATCATTTTCCATATATGATGTAATAATTTGATGTTACTTATGTTTTATTTAGGAGATAATTTAAAGATACCATTATTATTATATCTCAGAATGATTTATGTTTATGATGATAAGAATATTGTGTCATCAGTTTCTCTTTCACAGGTTATATAATGATAAAATTATTATGAAACCCACTTATTTTCCCATGGGTTATGCTTTAATGAAATGATCAAAGTATTATGAAACCTATTTATTTTCCCTAGTTTATGATATAATAAATGTTTTATGAAACCCTTTTTATTTAATGTGGTCTTATATGATGATTTTTTTATAATCTTATAACACAGATATGTATTATTTTAATTATGTGATAGGTGAAAATACAGAAAAATAATGATATACCTATGGTTTTTGAAAAACTGTGGTTATAGGTCACCCCTATATCCATGAGTAAAAAAAATTCGTAGGAATGTCCCATACCATACCCGTATTTTTTTTAGAACCATGGAAATTTGTTTCATGAGAGGGGGGGGGGATTTTTGGGTATGACCTGTACACACTGTTTTTGTAAACTATGGGAATATTATACCATGGAAATAATGTTTCCAAAAGTACCTATACCCACATTTCTCAAAAAACCATGGGGATAGGTCACCCTTATTTCTAGTGATTTTGTAATCCATGGAAATAGATTGTGTAGGGAAAAAATTATATAGGAAGACCTATACCCACAGTTTTAACAAATTGTGGGTTTAGGATGGATCATTATCTTTCTATAATAATAATAATAAAAATAAATAATTTAATGGAAATGTTTTTATACATATATGTATATATATATAAGAATCTAAGAACATAAAACAGGTTACATGATAGTGTAAAGTATATTGTCTATAAACAGTAGGTGATGGGATCAAAGCCTTATAGGGGAAATATATTTTTTTAATAAGGATCTATACCAATTGTTTAACAAAACCATGGTTTCTGTTATTTTCATTGAAATTTCACGAACTAGTAGTTTATGAAATGTAGGTATAGGTGTCCAATACCCATGGTTTGGCCAAACCATGGTTATAGGTCTATACCAACACCTTGATCTCCAATAGTTCATAAAACCACTTGTATAGCCTATACCCATGGTGGTATGGGCAATACCCCTAGTTTTGAACCATGCGTATACTCTTATTTTCCAGTAGTGTGGGAATAAAATCCCCCTATAATTCTTTCGTTAAATATTGATATCTCATGAGATAAATATAAATGGAATGGGGAGTGAACCCAGTTCAGTAAGGATATTTTTCCACTATGATAGTATTATGAGTGAACCTTGACTACTATAATTGTTTTGGGGAGTGAACTCGTTCCAAAATTATAGTTATAGAAATTAACCTTGAACTAATAAGGAAATAATTTTCATTGTTTATGTGTATTCCACAAATCTATATCTCATTACAATGTTATGTTTTCATGGATCATGTTCCTGGATTCCATCATGATTAATATCTTATTAATATCCTTGTTTTATACCAGGATAGTAGATTTTGATCTTAAATTTGTAGGGTAATGTTTTAATCTATTATTTTCATGTTTTTATACATTAATTACACCATTAGGTATATGTATTTTCCATTTTTACCCTTAATGAGTATATTAAGTCACCTACCATTGTGTTTCTTTTCACAGGTTATGATTAAAGGTTTTAAGTAGGATATGTTTGTGTATAATACAAAAGGGGATAATATTTTTTAGGTATTTTTATGATCTTCACTAAATTGGAATATTGTGTATGTTTTATTCAAAGGCACTAAACCATTTTCATCATATCGTGTGTTTTTTTAATTTAGTAAATACACACATAAAATATTATATATATATATATATATATATGATGTTTGGGTCTCCACATTACACACACTAATAATACATTGGTGATAATAAAGTATCCAAAGTCCCCCATTTCTTATAAATATTTCAAGGAATGAATGATGTCCTAAACGTGAGTGTTTTGCATTGATTATATCTGATACTTGTTTGGGTTCGTTTAACCGCCTAAATAAATAATTATAATAATTTTAACATGAATGGTTTTGGACACTTAATTAAACAAAATATTTGATATTAATAAGTTAATAATAATTATTTTTGTTTCTATACTGGTGACATTAAAATTTATATCATTATTAAGATACCACCTTTTGTTCATTAAAAATTACGAAAACATTCTCATCACTGATATCATTTCTCTAAATTTTAACTAAAAATCCCATAGAATTAAAGTATAAATTTAAAAATAATTATATAAATACTATTATACAAATATTTATAATATTTTAATGATGATATTTTAATTCATAAATATATTACCAGTATCCCCAAAATGATACAGGTATGAAATTAATGAAATTAAAAACATTTGATGAAAACAATAAACTATAAATAACTAATATAAGTGTACAAAATTACTATAAATTAATTTTTGAAAGATAAATATATATTAGTAATTTTCATAAATAATTTATTATGATAATTGAGTTATGTCAATGAGTCCATTATGGATTTTACATTCTCTATGTTTTTAAAATCACAAACATGTTTCCCTAAAATATTATTTTCATTCTCTAAGGGAATTTACATGCTAAAACCTTTATCGTGTTTTTATATGAAATGATTAATGTTATTTATCATAGATTAATTATATTTTTCCTTAAGACATATTTCTGTTAAGATTAATCGAATCATTGTCTAAATATCAGAACCATACAGTTCTTTAAATTCTGATCCTCCCTATTTTGATAATCTGATTCTACCTATTTTTAGACATTGATTCAATCTAGAATTTGACTCTTTTTTTTTGCAGAAATCAGATTCTGATCTCATCAAAATATAGACTTTTATTTCATCCAAATATTGACTTTAATTTAATGTAAATTTAGACTGTGATTTCATCGAAATATAGATTCTGATTTCATCAATTTCCAGTATCTGATGACTCAGAATTCCAGACTCTGATTACTCAAAATCCTAGACTCCATTTCTATATATTTTCAGTATATGTTTATATATAAATTTAGAGTATAATATATCAAAATTGTAGACTCTGTTTCAATATATTTACAGATTCTCATTCCATTTAAATTTATAATCTTAATAGTCATAATTATAGACTCTGTTTCTACATATTTTTTGACTCTGTTTCCATACAAATTTAGACACCGATATCTCATTAAACTTAGAATCTGATTATTCGTATTTTTTTAAAGTTTTATTTTTTTATTTAATGTATTTTTCCAATTTTATCAGATCCTATTATTCTTATGTTTCATAAACATGATATTTTTTTCTTAGATATTATTATTTGTTACATGTGATAATACTTCTCATGTTTTTTACAAGAAACAATGTCGTACAATCTATTATTAACTACCATAGGCTAAGTGACATCTGTCCAGGTCCCTATGATTTTCAAGGGAAAAAATGAATGTTAGAGGAGGAGCTGATCATTTGGATTTATACCTATAAATACCCATCCATTTGAATGAGCTCAGTGCTTGATATTTCATCTCTTGAATGAACTGGTACTCTGTGAAAGCACTTCTCAAACTGACTTGTGCGAAGGATATAAACTACTTGTTCAAGGTCAGAAAATCTTTTTCATCCTACCAAGTGTGATTCTGATTATTTATTATTAATCAATGAATTCTAGGGATATGAAGATAGAGGTATCAATCCCCTTAGATATTGAGGGAATACTATGATATCAATACATATATCGATATTCATAATGAGGGATCAACTTGGTGTGGGTAAGATATAATTTATTTAATGTATAAATCAATGACGGTTTATCCAATGTTGTTGTATACCAATATCTTGGGGTTATAATATTTATTATACATGTCTTATTTTATTAATAGTTTTAATTCCACTAAATTTTGTTAAAGATAATAAGTGTAACTTTCATAAACTTTCTTATTATTCTATACAATGATTTAAATAATATTCTTTACGCCTTAAGGTAGAATATTTCTATAATTAAAAATGTCTTAAGTTTCTGAATCCTAAAAAGTATGTTTCTTCATTTATAACTAAAGAGGGGTTATGAATCCATCTTGTTTAACTTATTTAAACATAGATTTTATTAAGGATAAAAATGAATTTTTTTAAACCTATTATTCACCCCCTTTGTAATTGAACAATCTATATATACATTTCAATCCTACAATTGGCATCATAAGAGATAAATGAAATACTTATACTAGAATATATGTTTTCTTAATCATCTTTTCTTGCTAACATTATGTGTTTAGGTTTTACATAATTATTTAATTTATAAAATCTTTTTTATAATTGTTTTCTACAAAAACATTTATTTTGGAAAATTTCTTTGCTGTCTTTTTATAAAATTGTAGGAATGAATGTTGGATCAATAGGAAATCTACATAAACTCTAATTGTTTGATGGAAATGAATATGAATACTAGATATATAGGATGAAGAATTTTATAATCAGTACTAGTGTTGAGAACTTTTCTATGTTAACTAGATACTAAAAAATTTCAGAAAACGAAATTAGACAATTCAACAATCATGAAATACAAGAGTATTATCTTAACATTAAGGTACACAATACTTTATTATGTCCAATGACTAGAAATATCTATAGCCATATTTCAACTTGTTAAGCTGTTAATAACATATAGAATATGTCATAAGTTACAAATTTTATGACATCCATGTTCATTGAAACAAGAAGAAATAATATTATAGGTGAATGACATGGTTTTAAGTTTGTTGATGGAGATCCAATACGAGAGATTAGTCAAAGTTTTATTATAATCTTCAACAGACATCAGTCTAGGGGTGATAAAGGACTAGACGATGAGATTCTTGTTGATAGGATAATAGATATTATGCCAAATGAATAGGAATACAAAAGAAAAAATGATGAGAATAGGATTGTTTCAAGAATCACTCATGAAGAGTTATTTGGGACTCTTCTATAATAAGAATCTAAAATTAATAGAGATATAGAGATTGATAAGAATTTGAATGGTAATGGAAGTGTTTCTTTCTGTACTACATCAAAATCATATGGAATACAAGACTATTGAAAGAGCTACTAGATCAAAATCTAATAAAGCTGCGGTTATATCAAAATTGCGTGATAGTGATCCTTCTAAGAATGAACATTCCATTCTTTATATAATGATGAGAATGATTGTGGGAAATAAATAATTCCAATATAGATACAAGAAGAAAGAAAGAGAGGATAAGAAAGATTTAGATGTAACTTGTTATGAATGCAAGATAGAAGGTCATATTAGACTAGACCAACCTATTCTCAAAAGAAAATAAAGAAAGGATTGGAATTGAGAAAGAAACAAGAATAAGTACCAAAAGAATATTTCTAAGAATGTACTAAAATCTAATGACACCTATAGTGCTAGTGATGCTGATTATTTTGATGAATATTCTGATATTGAATCTTATGGAGAGAATAATATTGATCGAATAACAATAATTCCAACCGAAAATAAATGAATCACGGCTGAGTTTATTAATATTGAGTCTTAAACAATATTTCATTAAATGAAAATTTTCATAATGAAAAAAATTATGAAACTTTAAGTGAAGTATCTTCCTCATCATAAGATAATACTTTACCTAAATTTGGAGAAGTATCTAGGTTTTCTTAGTTTCCTAAGAATGAATATAGTAAGATAAAAAAGAAACATAAAAAGAAAAAATATAGAATTTTATTTTAACTATATAAGTATCAGATCATTCAAAAGATATTGATCAGAATATACATGATTTTGAAAAAAATTCCAAACATCTTAATGAAGTAAATTTTGAAAAGGATAAATTTTTAAGGATCTTAATGTAGTTATTTTCAAAAAAAAAATTAAAGATAAAATAAAATTCTAAGACTAATTACTACGAGGTTAAGAATTTAGTCATTAGACAAAAATATGAAATATTTTTCTTAAAGAAACTTTTTTCAGACATTACTCATGGAATGGAAGGTTTTTATGAAATGTATTTACAGATTCTGCCTCTTAAATATTTTTGGATTTCGTTATTCTCATTCAAAACCTGTTTTTAGTAACAACTATTTTGTTCCCCCAAGTGCTCCTTTTTGCACTAAGTCTCAATGTAGTGGACATTGGCAGAAATGTTGTTCTTTGGATAAAATCCAATCATTAAGAATTCATAAATCCCATTTTTCTAAGAAAATGTAGATACCTAAAAAAAATTTGATACATTTTTAGATCCAAGAATATTTGGATTTTGAAAGTTTAACTATTTTGTTTTTAGGAAGACAAAGGAAGATCCAACAATAATACCAGGTACATGGATAGTGGATGTTCCAAGCACATGAATGGTAATAAAAACTTATTTGGAAAAATTATTAAGATTAAAGATGTAAAAGTAACAGATAGAGAAAACATTAAATGAGAATATGTTGGCATTGGTGATATTTTTTCCTCTTAGAAAAACATTAATTTTAAATATTTTGTTTGTTAAAGTTCTTAAGAAAAAACTTATAAGCATAACCCAATTATGTAAAGATGGTTACTTTATTAATTCTAGGAATGATAAATTCCAAGTATACAATTATAATGAAGAGTTTTTTCTATCTTCACGTAGGCATGAGAATATTTCCACACATGACTTAGAAGACCATTTGAACCAAGAATTATCGTTCCTTAGTGCATTGGAAGATTATTCTTGGTTATGGCCTTGAATACTAGGACACTGTAACCTTAGGAACTTATGAAAAATTTCCAAGAAAATACATTCTATGGATCTACGGGATCTTAGATTAGTTTCATCAAAAGATTGTGATCCTTGTAAATATGGAAAGAAACGTAAGTTAATATTTACATCAATTAAGTCTCATCATTTGATTCATCACAACTAGTTCTCATGGATCTTTTCGGTCCAACACAAACTGAATATATTGGAGGAAAATAATATATATATTTTTTAGTTGATTATTACAATACAATTATATAGGTATATTTTCTGGTAAAGAAATCTGAATCCTTTTCGTATTTTAATTCCTTTTCAAGAATTTTTAAAAATGAGAAAATTATTCCATTGATAAATATTCCTAGTGATCATGTGGGAGAATTTAAAATTTTATATTTTAGAAAATTTTTGTATTAAGAAAGTCATTAGTCATAACTTCTAGTATCTATGAACTCCTCAACAAAATGGTTTTGTCGAATAAAGAAACCATATTCTTCAAGAAATAACAGGAAATATGTTTACTAATTAATCTATTACTAAACAGATTTGGGAATAAGCTATTATGTAACGACATGATAATTTATGAATAATATTCCATTTATTTTAATTTATTATATAATAAATAATCTATTTTTTATTACATTTAATTGACCATTAATTATCATTACCATTGATAATATAGTTGTTGAACATTGATCACATGACTGATATATATATATAAGGATTTTAAAAATAATCCTTTTGACACTGACAAAATAGAGGACGGCCTCATCTAGTAGACTCGGACTGTACGTAGCTCATTTTTCAGAACTCAAAAAGGGTGTAGAGTCATTGGGATACACTCTTTACCAATCCCAAAATAATCTTAGACATGTTAATCTTTAACAGATTTGACTAAGGGATATGATTATATTAATAGAATTTACCACCCCGGTGATGTTATCTGAGCTTCCCCAAGAGTCTGTCACCATCGCACACCTTACCCTTAGGTATTATGCGGGTTTTATAAGGGGTCATGTAAAAAGGTATTAGTTTCTTATAGTCTAATCACTTTTTCAAAATAAAATCCTTATTCCATCAATTCTTTTGTGATAATAGTCTTTTTAAAACATTGGTTAATTTGATAAATTGATTCTTTGGGTAAAAATTGAACTTTTGATAAATATATACATTATTATATTAAAATAATGCATTTATTAACAATTCAATAAAAACAATTCTTATAAATGATGATTCTATCAATTCCATATCTTTAAATTATTACGTAATCAGTATGATAAGAATTATATTTTTTATACGGTAAAACAGAAAGTGTATTTTTAAAGAATATATTTTACAGAATTAATGAATTTTTGAAATAATTAATATTTTAATAAAATATTTTTTTCAAATTACTTTTATGAATAATAAATGAGTATATAATATTAATGAAGTCAAATGTAATAATTATTAAGGTTTGAAAACATTTTTTTTTCTAAACCCATCAATTTTCAATAAATGTTAGTTTTCATTTGAAAAGTGAAAATTCACATATTTAGAAAATTATATAGATAAAATTAACATTAATTTTAGAATAAGGGCTTGAAAATTATCCAACTTTTAATTTTCCATAATTTTCTGATACATTCAATTTTTTAGGTTAAAATTAAATACCATCAAAATAAAATATGTGTTTTATAACATCATAATGACCAAAAAATGATGTAATAAATACTATAATGGGTATTACAGTCCTGATATATGTTTTAACATCAAAATTATGTGATTTTATTTTTATTTTATTTATTTTATAAAGCCTTTGTGAATCCTCCATGACATATACAATATTTTATTATTTTAAAATCATTTACTTGAAATTGGGACTCACCTCCATGTAAAAAATATAAATATTTTAATATATTATACCATTTCCATATAACATGATTTATTTCAACTCTTAATTGGAAAAAATTATGGGCAAAAACCATGGGATGGTTTTTGGTTTTGAATATTTAATTATATAGATTCCAATACCGAAGTTTGTGAAATATTAAAATAATTCCCCTCTCAATACCTATATAAACCCACAAATATCCCACTTATAGTGACTTAAAAATATTTTGTACAATTCTATAATCTTTTATACCCTCTCTAAAATGCTGAAATGGTGCCCCAAGGTCTCAATAACCCCCTATTCAAGCTTTTGATTTCACACACTAATGTTAGGTATTCCTTCTTTTCACATTTTTATCCAAGTTTATTTATGTTGTTATAACCTTTTATTTCCATTTAAAGATGTTAGGGTATGATTTCACACCTCCCTCATACTATCATGTATATAATTTAAGGATATGAGACCCATTTCTTAATCATTAATGCCTTCTGTTTACACCTGTTACCATGTTGGAATTCTCTAAGGGATTATCCACTTCTAATTTCCGTTCCGACATTTATTCTATACATTGAAACAAAAATCCATATCAAAATTTGGGATATTATGTTCTATGATCTCATTACTATCTATTCCATTTATAAATGATGAGTGGTCTATTTCTATTTTACCAACCCAATTTATGAATTTTGATATGACATTGTTAGGCCGCCGAAATTGCACCAGCATTTTCCGGGCCAAAATAATTGTGTTGTGAATACCATTCTCATTTCCTTATCAAGGGTATTCACATTTATTCACATATATATATATTGATTATATACATTAATATATGTATTAAACATTACTTTATCATTGAATAAATTATTCTGTATTAATTAATCCATGTTACATGATATAAGTGGCACACTTACACATGAGATTAAAATGTTTATGAAGGGTGCACCCTAATATCACTCCAATGCATTGGGTAATATTTAGAAATATGATACGCCATGTGAAATGAGGGTTTTCTCATTATAATTGTTGTGTAATGAGGGTTTGCTAATTCTCATCCATATCCTTCCCTCATGCTAATATCATGTTGTATGTTGTTTCCACATTTCCATGTTATGATAACCATGCTATATCATGAATTTATGTTCATGTTTATCGTGTTCCCCATTGATATGACTATTGCCTAAAATGTACTGTATTGTTCATGTTTTTCTATGTTTACTCAATTTCGGGGCTTTATAGCTCACCGCTTTCTTTTTTATTTGCTCTGGTTATCCCATGTATTATTATGTATGAATTAATGAGTCGGTCATGTCAAAGAAGTTTTAAATAATGTTGTTGTATAACATGTTATATTTTGTTATGTAATGTTCTTAGTTTCCCATGACACTAGACCTTTTGATACACGAAGTTGTCTTATGTTCATTTTAATCTAATAAATCATGTTTATGTGTGTAATAAAGAGCGAAATTATTATAGATGGTATAAAAGGAAGGTTTAGTTATTTTTGGGATAAGAATTAGAAAATCCTAGTAAAAGCCATTGGGATAAGACTAAAAATAATAAAAACATCCCAATTTTTTTTAAGTATATATTAATTTGTTTATGAATAAAATACGTCCCTTTATGGATAATAACAAGTAAATGTGGTTGTAGCATTGATGTATGTGGTGGTAAAACCTGAAAACACAAATTTTTGATAAACTCAAACGAGAAATGATGCATGAAAATGGGACTTGCAGCAATTTTAGTTTGACACTCCAAGGGGATATGCTTTGGTAAATTCATAATATTAGTATGAAAAATTATTTAGGGAATAAAAAATGACCCTAAGAATATATGTTGGTAAGTAGATCATAGATAACATAGATTGAATCTTTTAAATTCATAAGTTTATGAAATCTATGTAATTTATAATTTATCCCAATCTTCATTAGATTCCACTTATTTTTTTAATATTTAAAAATAAATACTATTATGTGTCCTTTTATTATAGCCAATGGCCGGTAATATAAGGACTCGTGCTAACAACTGATAAAAAAGATCAATGTGATGAATGTTCTAATGAGATTCCCTATCTGATGGGAGCGGGAATCTCAAACATTGTTATGATACTCTCTCAGTTAACCCATTTTTTGAATATAATAATGGGTCAAGAGGAATATCCACCCCCATCCAAGAAATAATAAAATGTAGTCATGTGCTTCATGAGACAGAGGCCTCCTACATTCAATGAATTATATGATCCCTCAATCAACAAACAATGGATCAACTCAATTGAGAATAACAACTCCATCGTTATATTTTCCAAATAAAAGTTGGTTCATATGGATGCTTATTTTATGGAGGTTGAAGCTGATCAATGGTGGACATTGATAAAAATTAGGAATCCCAAGGAAGGGATCGATGTGTTGGAATGAAAAAAATTATGGATAATTTTTTTTGACAAATATTTTCCTCGCACCATTCAATTTAAAACAAAAATGGAAATTCCTTTACATAATGAAAAAAAGACAAAGAATCCATCAAAGAGTATAAGGAAAACACCACTAGTCTTGAATGATATGCCTTCATATTTATAATTTCCACCGAATGCAAGGTTGACCACATCTTTGGTGGGGAAAACCTTACCAAGGGAAATCCTTAGTGAACCGTGACTTCGATAGCTATGAAGAGATAGTCTGATGTTCCCTCAAAGTCAAAATGGAGATCGGAAAATCTTAGGTGTATCATGAGGATAAGAAGCAAAAAAGTTGAATTTAATTATGACAGTCTGATAGATAAATCCAAAGATGCTAAGAAATTCTAGCATGGCACTTTCCATTGGTAAGGAAAGAATAACCCAGGAAATTTCCTGATGGGGACGAGGAAATGCATTAGGTGTGGAATAAAATGTCACCTAGACAATAACTATTGACAAGAAAAACATGATACTTTGGTAGAGGAAATGAATTCACCCTGTGATCCTCAACATGTCTTTCATTTCTAAAATTGCAAAGAACCATGGCACTTTGAAAACTAGTGCCCTAAGACAAGGGTTATTGAGGAAACCAACAACCATCAAGGTAGCAAGGGTGACATTTTTCCATAACTAATTATGATGTGAATCCCAAAAAAAATGTGTTGATATGTATTGTAGTAATTCATTCCAGAATAGAAAAAAATTCTTTTTTATTCTAGTTCTACACATTCTTTATATCCCAAAAGATCATTAGAATAATCCAAAAACTACCACAAATCATGAATGTAGAGATGTTAGTGAGAATGGAATATGGGGGAATATTTTGATCCTATGAATATAACTCATCCCTTATCACAATTTGTGGATTGAACATCCAAAAAAAACTCATCATACTCCCTCTAAGGTAATTTGAGGAAATGATATGTTTGGATAAACTTTCCCTATATCGATCCATTATAAATTTCTTAGTAGTGGGAAAACAATCTCTATATGGAGATTTAAACCCCAATTCTGTAGAAGTGTCAGGAGGAGGGTGAATCTTCATTACCACCATCATCTAAATAATGAATATTACTAACCTATGATCATGTATATCTTGATCAGATGATTGAGTATAAATAATGAACCATCCTCAAAGACATTCCTTTTGTGATGGAATTCACTAACTTGTTTCCAGATAAATTTCATGGCTTCCTCCTAGAAGAGATGTTGAATTATTGATTGATACTATAACTAGGGAATACCAATATCCAAGAGTCCATATATAATGGTTGTTGTTGAACGATAGGAGATAAAGAAAGAACTTCAAGAGAATCTGGATAAAGGGTTTATAAACCCAAGTGCTTCACCATGGGGTGCACCAGTCCTCTTCATCATGAAGAAGGATGGGACAGTGTGCCTATTCATTGGTTATCGTGAGCTCAAAAAAATAAGGATAATGAACAAGTAACATTTTCCATGAATTGATATATTTTTTTATCAGCTACATGGACCACAATACTTCCCCAAGGTGTATATGCGGTCGAGATATTATCAAGTAAGGGTGAAGAAGGAGGACATCCCGAAGACTGCTTTTTGTACAAGTTACATGCACTATGAGTTCATAGTAATTCCTTTAGGACTCCCTAATTCTCTAAATATCTTCATTGACATTATGACTAAATTATTTAGATATTAAAATGAAAAAAAAATTTGTAGTCTTTATAGAAGATTTTATAATATACTCCAAAACCAAAGAGGAGAATTAAGATCATCTACGCACTATACAAGAGACCTTGTGAAAGGATAAAATATATAAAAAGTACAGAAACTGTGAGTTATGGTTGAATAAAGTCTCATTCATGGGGAATATCATTACAAAAAATGGGATATCTATGGTTCCCTCTAATAAAAATTCAATTTAGGGATGGATGAGGCCAACATATTTGATAGATATCCATAACTTCCTTGGGTTACCTGGATATTATCTCTGATTTGTGAGAAATTTCTCACGATTTTTAAATCCTTTTTCAAAGATAACTAAAAAGGGATTCAAGTTTCCTTAGAATTATTAATGCGAAGAGAGCTTCAAGGATTTGAAATGGATGTTTGTCACTATGCCCATGCTCACACTACCCATAAGTGGAGAAATTTTTGTGGTATTCATTGATGCTTCAAAGAAGGTAATGGGATGTGTGTTGATGCAAAATGACAAAGTTGTTGCCTACACTTAAAAGTACTTGAATGTTCACAAAAATAACTATCCAACACATGATTTGGAGTTGGATATAGCAATGTTCATTTTGAATGTTTAGAGACATTACCTCGTTGGGAATAAGTGAAAAATATATATGGATCACAAAAGCCTCAAGTATATATTAAAACAGAAAGTGTTGAATATATGCCAATAAAGATGAGTAGAGATGATAAATTACAATGACTGCTCAATCCATTACCACCCTTGGAAGGAGAACAATGCGGCATATTCTCTATGTCGAAAGGACGCCTGGATTTAATCATTGATGAGAATTGAAAAGGATACTATATTCATATATTTGATGAATATGGACATGGGAATCATAAAGAATTAAATATCATAAATCCTTCCACAAATGATTTCTCAACCATATCTTTTTGAATGGTTAATATATGTTCAAAAGGATGATGTGGGAATTTAGATGAAATTTTAAGCTATCAGAAAAGGTAAATCCTCAGAGTTCAATGTTAATGAAGAAGGAATTGTGATATTTTGGATGAGACTATGTGTTCCATAAAATGTGGAGTTAAAGAAAGAACTTTTGGATGATTCACAATGTTTGAATATCTCAATTCACCTAGGAAATAATAAGATGTATTGAGATCTTTGAGAACATTGTTGGTGGGATAACATAAAGAAGGATATTTCTGAGTATACATCAACGTGCGTGGTATGTCAGCATGTGAAGGCTAAGGAGAATAAGTCTAAGGGGGTGATGGAACCATTACCCACATCAATATGGAAATGGGAAAAATCACCACGGACATTGTCACCACACACCCGAAGAAATCCAAAGGAAACAATTCTATTTGGGTTTTTTTGGATTATCTTACAAAGGGTTCACAAATCATTTTGATTCGAGATGATTTCATATTGGATCAACTAGAACAGATATATATCATAGAAGTTGTAAAGATGCATGGAGTACCACTATCGATTGGATCCGATCGAAATCCAATATTCACCACTAAGTTCTAGGATAGTATCCAACACACTATAAATACTGAGCTGAACTTCAATACGGCTTATGATCCTAAATTTGATGGAATATTTGAGTGGAATATCCAGACACTTGAAGGCATATTGGGAGCTTTCTCAATGGACTTCAATTTTCGATTATATCAACATATTTTTTTGGTTGAGTTCTCTTACAAAAACAGTTCCACTCTATAATTAAAATATATCCTTATGAACCCCATTATGGAAAGAGGTACAAGATATTTGCATGATAGGATGATGTTGTGGAGAAAAAACATCTAGGTACAGAAATGGTCGAAGAAATGGTGGAGAAGGTTAGAACCGTTCCGCATCACATTAAGGCTTATTAGAGTCAACAAAACTGCTATACTAATAATCTTTTATGAGACCTAAATTATGATGGCGGATACC
The DNA here is from genome assembly GCA_963277665.1 of Viscum album. NCBI lineage: Eukaryota > Viridiplantae > Streptophyta > Magnoliopsida > Santalales > Viscaceae > Viscum > Viscum album. Next base: position 1,587,086,505 of record OY728129.1, read on the forward strand.
TGGTATTCCTCTGCATATCACCATGGAAGAGAGTTATTTGATTTTTGAATAAGAGAAATCTTAGTACAAGGTACATTGTCCCTATTAAGATATTTGATCGCATTGCAGCAGTGGTCTATCGACCAGCTCTCCAACCGAACCTGACCCAAGTACATGATTTATTCCATGTATCACTTTTGAGGAAGTGAATACCTGAACCATTGCATGTACTCAATATAGAGGTGGTTTGATTGGATAATAATTGTTTCTATGAGGAGAAACCACAATGTTTTTTTGGAAAACAACAAGTTCTATGAAGCAACAAGAGAATTGGAGGAAGTGATGAGGTAAAGTTTCCCTCTTCTATTTTAGTGTGGAAAAATAAAATTTTGAGGGTGAAATTTCTTAATGGGAAATTTTGTAATGACCTGATCAATTATGAATAAAATTTCCATTCTTTTAATATATTCTAGAAAACACATGCATTCTTTTTTTTGGTTTAATGACTATTAAATTATCATTACTATTGATAACATAGTTGTTGAATAGTGATCCCAAAACTGATATAAATATAAGGTTATTGAAAAGAATCCTTTAGACATAGATAATGGAGAGGATGGCCTCAATCCGCAAACTTGTCCCACACAATGCTCATTTGTTAGAGTTGGGAAAGTGGGCAGTGTAACAACTCTTTTCTCTTAACCAATCCCAAGAGGATCATTCACTCATTAAGATTGAATGGAATCACCTATTTTAGAAGCTCAAGTTAATAGAGGTTACCACTCGGGTGATGTTATCTGAGCCGCCCCAAAAGTATGTCACCATGACACGCCTTACCCTTAGGTGTTATCCATGTGTTAAAAGGGTTTATGTAATAAGGTATTAGTAACTTATTATTCAATCCATTATTATAAATAAAATTTGAATTTCATCAATTTATTTAGTAGAATAGTCTTTCTTAAAAAATTGATGAATTTGAAAAATTCATTCTTAGGGTAAAAATGGTACTTTTTTAAAAAAAATATACATTATAATATTAAAATAATGATTTAATTAATAATACTAAAAATATTCTTCTAAATGATGATTATATCAATTCCTTATGTGTATATGATTAGTTAATCTGTTTGATAAATGTTACATATTTTATCCAATAAAACGGAAAGTCTATTTTGAAAAAATTTATTAGAAAAAATTAATGAATTTTTCAAATAATTAATATTTTAACAAAATAATATTATAAAATTTATTTTATGAATATAAATTATTATATAATATTTATGAATCCAAATAAAATTTTTATTATGGTTTGAAAACTATTGTTGTTGAACCCGTGAATTTTCAATAAATGTTAGTTTTTATTTTAAAAGTGAAAATTCACATATTTTGAAAAACTATTTAGATAAAAATAATATTATTTTTTGAGTTAGGACATCTAAATTATCCAATATTGAATATTTCATAATTTTCTGAGATAGTCGAATTTTTGGGTAAAAATTTAGTACCGTATAAATAAAATATGTGTTTTATGACATCATAATTACCAAAAAAATGATTTAATAAATTCTATAATGCATATTCCTGGACCAATATTTGTTTTATCATTCAAATAATGTGATTTTATATCTGTTTTATTAATTTTTTTAATTCTTAGTGAATCCTCCTAGACTTATACAATATTTTAGGTTTTTAAAACCATTTCCTTGCAAGTTTGACACACCTCCACATAGGGAAGGGGAATATTTTAATATCATTGAAACTTTATCATATAAAATATTGTTTTAACAACAGATTTGGACGAAACCATTGATAACAAAATGGTAAGGATTCTGGTTTTGAAAATTTAATAATATAGATTCCAAAACCTAAGTTTATGAAATATTAAAAAAATCCCCTCTCATTTCACACACAAGATCCCACTTTTCATCAATTAAAATTATTTTAATATGTAAATACACTTTCTTACCCTCTATATAATCCTCTCAAGGTGACCTAAGTTCTCAATAATGCCCTCTTCAATATTTGGTTGTCACACACTCATGTATGGAATTCTTTCCTTTCACATTTTTATCAATGTTTCCTTATGTTGTTATACACTTTTATTTTAAATTAAAAAATTTGGGGTATGATTTCAAACCATGACATATTGTCCTCCTTATGTCTTAATTACGACATGTACCTTTCTCTATCATAAATTCCTTCTCAATACACCAGTTACCATACCGATATTCTGTAAGGGATTTCTCTCTTCTTATTTCCATTCAATCATTTCTTCTATATTATGCAACTAAAATCCATTTCATATATTGTGATATTATGTTACATGATCTCCTTAATATCTATTTAATTTAAAAAAATTATATTCTCATTTCTCTCTCATCAACCCAACATATAAATTTCAATATAACACTATTATGATTCCAAAATTATTACACGATTTTCCTTGCCAAAATCATCTTGTTGGGAATACCATGACCATTTCAATCTCAGTGAAATTAACCTTCATAAACTTATAATTATTGACCATATACTTACATTATGTGTTATATATTCCTTTATAATGGAATAAATGACCTTGTAGAATGAACCCATGTAATATGATCCAGGTGGTACACTTAAGCTTGAGTTTGAAATGTTTATGAAGTGTGGGCCCAGATAGCACTCTAATGCATTGGGTAATGTTTATTATCATGATAATCCATGTGAAATTAGGGTTTAATCATGATAATTTATGTGAAATGAGTTTTTACTCATGATAATAAATGTGAAATTAGTCTTGTCTCATTCTAATTTGATGTTTTATGTTGTTTCTACATTTCCATGTTATGATTACCATGTTATATCATGCCTTTAGGTTCATGTTTCTTTAGTGCTCAATTGATATACCCATTTCCCAACATGTATTGTATTTTTCATGTTTTTACTTGTTTTACTCCCTTATTGAGCTCTATAGATCACCTATTTTTTATGTATGTCCTTAGGTTATTCCATGTAGTATTAAGTTTGACGGAATGAGTTGGTCATTTCAAAGAAGTTTGAAATAAAAATGTTGTATTTCATGTTTTATGTTGTTATGTAATGTTCGTAATATCCTAAGACACTAGACCTCTTAATACTATGAGTTTTCATAAGTTAATTTTTATGTAATAAAAAAAATTAACTGTGTAAAAAAGATTAGTGTTTTTATATGTAAGTAAAGATTTCTATTCTATATATTGGGTTTTAACCATACAATTTCTTAATAAAACACCTTATGTGTTATGAACTGGTCAAAAAACATAATTTTATTACATAAAATTATTTGGATACAAATTATTCATCTTGAATAATAATGATAAGTTACATAAATTTTCACCAAAATCTTATGAAAGAATTTTCTTAGGTTATCCCACTACTTATAAGGCTTATAGAGTATTTAAAAAAAATTATTATATTATTGAAGAAATAGTACATGTCAAATTTGATGAAACCAATCCTTTTTTAAACAACTCAAACATACATCCTCATATGTGTTTTCAAAAACTGATTATCAATATTATATAGAATATTCTTCTAATAAGGAAAATACTCATGAAAATGTTTCTAATATATTTACCTCATAATATTTTTTACCTTATGTTGATGAAATGGATTTTCAAAACCCAAATCAGTTGTTTCTTAAGAATCATCCCAGTGATAGTATCATTGGTGATGTAAATCTAACTATAAGAACTAGAAGATCTTTATGAAAATAAAGTAGAGAATCTATCATTTTTTCCAATTAGAACCTAAAATAAATGATGATTCATTAGGTTATTATGATTGGATTAAATATTTACAAGGTGATCTAAATGAATTCGAAAGAAAAATAGTTTGGACCTTTATTGAAATACCTAAAGAAACATATGTAAATGGAGTAAAGTGGGCCTTTAGAAATAAATGTGATGAAAATGGAATTATTGTAAGAAATAATGAAATATTAGTATCTAAATTATATAATCATCAAGACAAAATTGACTATGAAGAAACCTATTCTCCAATAGCTAGACATGAATCTATTCGTATTCTACTAGCCTTTGCCGAATTTCTCAATTTCTATCTTTTTCACATGGACATGAAGTGTTCATTCCATAATAGATATGTTCCAGAGGATATTTATGTTTAGACGCCTTTTGGTTTTGAAGACAAAAAGTATCCTAAAAATGTTTACAAACATACCAATGCTTTATATGAACGTAAACAATCACCAAAAGCTTTGTATGATAGTCTTAAAAGATTTTTATTTCAAATAAATTATGTTAAAGGAGTTGCAGATAAAACCCTTTTGATAAATATAGATAAGAAAAATGTTTTGATTGTTAAAAGTAATGTGGATGTCATTATATTCGGATCAACTCAAAAATACTTTGTTGATTCATTTGAGAATTTTGTAAAATATGAGTTTGAAAATAGTATGATGGGTGAGTTAATGTTTTTTCATGCTTTTAAAGTTTCTCAAAAACTAGAAGGAACTGATATATATCAACATAAGTATGCTAAATATCTTCTTAATATGTATGGATATTATAATAAAAATAGTATAATTTCTCTAATCGGTACCACGAACACTCTTGATCTTGATTATGCTGGGAAACCAGTAAATAAAACATATTTTAGAGGTATGATAGGAAGTCTATTACACATAATAGATAGTCATCCAGAATTAATGTTTTTAGTATCACTATGTGTAATATATTAATATAATTAAAAAGAGTCCCATTTATAATGAGTGAAAAGAAATTTTTTCTATTTAAAGGGAACCAGAGATTTAGGACTTTTCTATTCTTCTTAAAATGATTTTGTTTTAAAATGTTTTTTGGATGCTAACATTGGTGGATTTAGAATGGGTAGGAAATGTACATCCATAACATGTCATTTATTAGGAGATTCATTAGTTTATTGTTCATATTAGAAACTACACTCAGTATTACTTTCCACTATTGAAGTTAATTATGTGGTTGCACTAAGTTGTTGTGCTCTAGTTTTGTGGATGCAACAAACACTCATAGACTACGAAAAAAGTTTTTACCAAAATACAGATAATGTTTGATAATAATTATTCCATTTCCCAATGATAAAACCCTTCACATATCTCTCATGAAAAACACATAGACATTAGGCATCATTTTCTTAGGGATCAGACACTTAAAAGAGATATCATTTTTCAATTTATCAGTATGCAAGATCAACATGATGAAATATTCTTAAAATCTTTACCCTCTATTAGATTTGAATACATTGATCAAAATTTATGAATGATAAACATAAGGTAATTATCCATATTTTCTTTTGAAACCATATCCTAACATTAGGATACTTATTTTAATAGGGGTAATATATATGTTTATTTTCTTTTCCATGTTTTTTTTGGAACGCTAAAATTTTATAACCTAAATTTTTTATTTCCTTAATAAATTTTTTTAGAACCATAAATTTTTGGAACCTAAAATGTTTTTTCCCTAATTAAACTTATCGGATCCTATGTTTTATATTAAGAACCTTTCCAATAATGAGAAATATTTCTGGGAAATTTGGATGTTATGATTCTTTAATTATATCATAGTAGTTGAATTTTGGTTTGTTGGAATTTCAAAATCTGTTTGTTAAGAAAATATTATTGGATTAACTTTCCTTAAATATGGTATTCCCTTAAAACCTCAAAATATTTAAATTCATAAAACCCTCTCCAGCATTCATCACAACTCTCATATCAAATCAATTTAATCTCAACCACTGGATTAAACTGAGAATATGAATTGTTGTAGTGAATCCTATATAAAGGACCCCCATATTCACATCCCACATCGGTTGTCTCATTTTGTTTACCAAAGCTCTACCCTTATTCAAGTCCATTATTCTGTTTCTGCATCCACCTTAACTTCCAAATATCTCTTGAGATTTCCTCTAAGACTCTGATTTAGCATATGTGATGAAATGAACCCCAAGGACTGGCTAATATTTAGGTAATGCTTAGTAAAATAGAATTTCTTTGCCTTGTAAAATTCTATGATTTTGTAGATCATCATGTTTAACATATGGGAATGTTTATGTATTGTTATAGAAAATAATTAGGACCCTTTTTAAGCTAATATTGTTATTGAATTTTATGATTCTTTTCAATTATATGAGAAGGGTGGAAAAAAATGTTCATGTTCAAAAGATATAGACAATCATACTCCTTGTCTTTCAAGAAAGAAGAATTTATTTTAGACATACCATAGGAAAGAGAGGTAATCCTTTTATATCACAAATTACCAGATATGAATGTTTCATTCGAGAATGTTAAGGTTATAGATTTTCATGGCCTTAAATGAGTGAAGAGACCTACGATATATCATATTTTTACTAAGAATATATTAATTTCCTTATGGGTTCAAGGATTATTAATTCCAAGAAAGGGAGTTAATGATTCTATTAAGATAATTGATTTATTTTTGTTAGAGTTTCTTATGAATATAAAGAAGATAAATCTAGTTAAGTATTTTCTTTTGAAATTCATCATCATTAAGAATTTCAGTACCAAATCTCAAATTTTTATGTATCTGATGATCTTTTATAAGATCATAATCTTATGATTAGACTATTTCAAAATTCCCTACACATTATTGTCCATGAACATTAAGATTTTGTTGCTCAGTGATTATAATTTTAAGAGAATGAAGGTTGATTTTAGTAATAACACTGGTAAATTATGTGATCTTACTAATAAAGATGATCAAGATAATAAAGTTAAAGATGAAGAGTCTTCAAAACCTAACACTAAGAAAAGAAAATCCTAAGAACCAGAAACTTAGTTACCTAGAACGATGTTTGAATCTCAATCATCACCCTCCAAACGAAAGAAGAAAAACAATTCTCTAATAAATTAGTAAACAATGGAGAGAGTAGAAGAAGAAAAAAGAGGGAGTTTAAATTTTTGGAATTCACCATGTAGAGGATAAATATTTTAAAATAATTCAAGAAGAATATCTTGAGAATGAATTTAAAGAGAAGAAGATAAGATAAAAAGAGTAGGGAGCTCAGGTTGTTCATTATTTGTTGAAAGATGTTGAGAAAGATTCTGAACAGATTCAGGTACTGGAATCCTTTTCGAAGGATGATTCACTTTTAGAATAGATTTTCGAAGAAGAATGAATTTAGTAGCAACCAAAAGAAGGATATGAGGAATGTGAATACCTAATCAGAATAGTTGAAGAATATCAAGATAAGGAGAGCCTCTCTAACAAATATTCAATAAGAAATTCCCAAGCATTGTCCCCCAAAATAGTTTCATAATAGAAGAATAAAAATTTTAGAGAATAGAAAGTTTAAAATTCCATTACATTTAAGAGAGTAAAGAAAATGATGATATTTTTTTGGATGACAAATATGAAGATAGTATTTGAGATCAAGAACTTGAGGTGTCCAATGTTATTGAAAAAGTTGATGATAAAGGCAAAACAATCCTTCTTAACACTCCTCATAAATATGTGGCTAGAACATCTAAGTCAAAGAATGCTGATGAAACTAAAGATAGTTCTCCAGGAAAATATGCCTTAGACTCTGAATTGTCCTCCTCCATGGGACATGATTTAGTTGTACACTTTTTGAGAAAGATTATAGATTTAAATAAATTTTTCCTAAACATTGAATCACAGTTCCAACAGAATCAGGATTCCATTAATTAAAAAATGTAACCCACATATTTGCTGATAGAGAAGATAATCAATCAAGAAGCAAAATTAAAAATAATCATGATTTATTTTGAATCCCACAGGAAGTCCAACAAGAATATTACAAGCTATTCAGAGTTAGTTAGTTATTACCATTAAATAGTGGATGATTACATGGACTAAGTTAAATCTTATTTTTAACAAAACTGATGAAAATATCAAGAATATTTCAATGAATCCGTGTAACAACCAATATTTCATTGAACGTTATATCTTCAAAGTAATTTAATAACTTACATTGCACAAAACACCGAGTTCAAATGCACCACGACTTACCAAACTAGTCGTTCAAAAGAGATTATGAATAGTAGTAACTGAATTTTCATCTTTATATAATCCTTATAATTTTATAATCCATATTATGAGTTTCGTAGACATAATTTAAGAACTAAATCATTTTTCAGATAAAAGAAGTATTTTTCAACAAAATAACTTTTACATCCTTTTAATGGTGAACCTAGTTAAATCCAATATTTGAAACTTTTTTATATACATTTTGAAAAATAACCTTCTTCTTTAGAATCGGGACATATGAATTTAGTTTCAATAAATGTTTGGTGTTTTTTTGATAACTTTCATATTTGGGTGAATAGTAAAAAATACTATAGTTTAACTGAAAACAAATTTTTTAATGAAAATATTTTATAGTGTTAAATTATAAATTTTAATGGTTTGGAAGTATAAATAGATTATATTTTTACCATTTAATCCAATTCTGGGCATTTTATGTAATTTCACATTAAAATTGGACATAAACAAGTGTCAATCTTCTGATAGTTATTATTTCTTAAAAAATACGCCTTTTGGTTTTTACAAGAGGAATTAATTTTAAATTAATAAACAAAAATTAAATGCTTTGAATATGGTAAAATAGATTTCATTTTTGAATTCAGAATATCAAAATTAGCTTAGATGAATTTTTGGTATTTTTCTGAAAACTTTCAATTTTTGATGAATAATTAAAAACACTGAGTTATTATTTAAAACCTATTTTTTTAAATAATTATTTATTTTATTTAAATATATTTTTTTGTAAAAATAGATACATAATACCTATATAAGTTTAATATAATTAATTGGATTCATTTTATAATATGTTTTGATATATAAAAGTTTTATTGAACTTTTTACCGTCTTTTACACTCCTCCTATGAGCATTTTAAAATTTGCATAAAACATAATTTTTCTGGTTTTCTGAATTAAATTTCTAAACTCTGAGAGACATGGTTGATATCAGTAAGAAAAATGTGGTTCAATATGATATAAATATTTTTTTTTGTGAATAGTGACTTTTGACTTTTATTTACCACGGTTAAAAGTAAATATGGTAATAAAATGTAAAAATGATATTATTATCACCCTAAAACAAGCCCTAATTCTATTGGATAGTTTTAATTCGAGCCAAAATAGCATTAGAAGTAATATAAGATCCTTTGGGTCCACTTCTATTAGATTAGGACATTTATTATTATATAATTTAAAGAAGAGTTAAAAATGTTAAATTCAAGTTTTCATAACTAAGACATTTTTAATATGTCTTTATACATAAGATAAATTCATCTATAAATATTAATTATAAATATTAAAAGATTTCCTACATAATGGTATTTTATTAATAATTTTTAGAAATTAAATAATTAAATATATTTATGACACAATGATGAAGTAGTAATTACCTTATTAATAAAAGATTAAAATAATTGATATTATAAATACTCAAATAAATGTAATCTGAGGCTTATGATTAATTAAAGTAATTTTAGAGGATAATATGAAATTTTATGGTTGATTCAATCATTGTTTTCGAAGTAATCATGATGTTATGATTTTAACAAAAAACAAACACCAAATAGTGACAAAATTGACATAAAATAGTTTTTAAAACAAATATTATATTATTAATTGATATAATTTTCCTAAAAATATAAGGTTCGGAAACACGAAATATATAATAATAAATATGACATTAATGAACCAATTGAGATTAGATTGGAATTTTATAGTATGTTTTGAACCATATAATATAAAAATACAAAGAGAGATGGTAAATTTCAAACTATTTAACTAAGAGTTAAATCTAATAGTTATGGTTAATATGGTGTCCTAAACCTATCTAAATCCTATTGGTTGGAATTTTTTTGACCCATCCCCACCTTATCCTATAAATAAATTATTTTGGAGACAATATAAACTGAAAATGATTTTATTATAAAATAATATTTCGATCTTTTCATAAAGTGAACCTCAAATCTATTATAAAAAGGCACTTCCCCTTCCCTTAATTTCACTCCTGCAAAGCCATTTGGCTCGGAAAAAACCTACCGAGAAATTCTCACAACTTTCCTTCCTTCATCCTAGAGGTCTTCCTTTGGTCATAAATCCATCATGAGGATCCCTTTTGATCAAATCATAAGTAAGAACCCGAAGAAGAGGTAAATATTTCATCACCTCTTTCAAATTCTTTTCTTCATCCATTTACTCATTCCTTTTTGTTTCCATTATGAAATAATAACTAATGTATCTTCCCTATACTGTGATGTTTTGATAAAAATTGTACAACCATATTTATTATTCTATCCATCCTATAAATGACAAAGCCGCCATATGTGTGTACGTACGGATTACCGTCTCCACGTCACAGTGTAGTTTGTTATTCAATCACTTTATTATTTTGAGGGGTATAATAAAGATTATAACAGATGTAAATAATAAATATAAAAAGTTAATTATTATTTATATATGATAAACCATCCAATTACATATGATTTCACCATCAATATAATGATATTTTCTCTTGTGCATACGTACAGATTACAGTCTCCACGACACGATGAGATTCATTTCCACGTTCACCATTCAACAATGATTAAAAAATATATATCATTATTAAGTATGTAATATATAAAATAATAATTCTAATGTAGATATATATATATAGTTACATATATCTTATTCACTTACTTCCATTCAATACGATATGCAAACAAAAACAACGTTTATGCATACGTAAGTTCTTCCGTCTCCATAAACGGTGTTTTTCATTTCATATGTATGTCTACTATACATATTTATATTCTAAATATATATGATTTTTTATATTCTGGAACTATTTAAATAATCATCTTGGTGGTACAATCAAGAAAACAAGTTAAAACATGTACGATAAAGAAAGCGATTATTACACGAAATGTTAATTTAACATGGAAGTTATTATTAATTGGGTATTATAAAGTCATAAATGAATCATGTATGATATAATAAATATTGATATGGTTCTAGAATAATTTCATAACATACTATGGTCATTATAAAGGAGGTTAAACGTACCCTTGAATAATAGAAATTGCAAGGTAAGGTATAATTTCATAATTTCATTATTATTCAACGTTGTTTTTACATAAGTATCTACTGTGACATATTTATTATCCATGTCCATGATTCATGAAAGTGGTTTCAAAGGGATTATTTTAAGGGCCTTTTTTAAAAAACATCATTTTATATGTTTTAATTATTTATTCTTCTAAATCATTCTCATTAATGTCAATGTTTTCAAAATGGGTTTTAAAGATTTATTTATGTGGAAATGAATATTTTTAAAATGTAAATTCATTTCAAAAGTTTCAAAGTGGTATGGGAAACTTTGATTCAAAATTTTCTACATATTTATTTCTTTCTAAATTGTGTGACTTTTAAATGTTTTCATTATAAAGGGATATTTCTCTCAAAGAGTTTTACAAATCAATTTCATCTATGTCAACATCCATTGATGGATTTTAAACGTGTTTGAAGTTGATTTATTATGATAAAAAACATCCACATTATAATGAAGGTTTAGTGATAAGTTTGACTATGGATGTTTTATTTTTATACCATTCACTGTTTATCGATAAAATATTGACATTTTTTATGCAAGTTTTAATTTGAATTTTTATGTTATGTTTAAACCTTTTCATATGAGGAATGCAATTGACTTAGTAAGTGACGGTGGAGCCTGTTGTTGCTCCTCGATGCATCGATAGGCCTCATTAGACAAACTAGTGTCTTGGAAGAAGGCCTTGAAAAAAATATTTTTTGTAGTCTTGGCACAAGGCCTTGACTATGTGGTTATGAATTCTAGAATTTTTCATTCCATCATTATGAAATTGGCTATTGATATTACATTTGATTATTAAACAAGTATAATATCCATGTGTATGTTTATATGGTAATGTTCGATTTATTTTTTCCATTTTTTGTTCAAGTTTATGTTTAAAAGGATATTATTTTTATAAAACATCATGCCGTTAAAGATTAAAACTTCCACTAAATTATTTACCCTTACTAAGCATTTGAGCTCATCCATTTCTTATGTTTTATTTTCCCAGGATCCCAAGAAGTGTTTTATGTTTGAGATGCAGGGTTAATATAAGTGAATAATGGCATTCTCAAAGGATTATTTTTTTGTGTGTTGTATGTTATAAAGTGTAATGTATGTTTATTGTATGTAATCTATTTTTCATTACTGCTAAATAGATCAGTCTTTCAGGAATTGATTCATTGTAATCATGTCAATATATTAAAATTATGCACTGACTCTGGGAATCCGGGGTCAAGGCATTACAGTTGGTATCAGAAGAAGTATAGAAATAACATTGGAAACTAGATTTAGATAAACTCTGTTTAGATCACATTACCCTAAGATAGACATTGAGGATTAGTATAGAAGAACCTCCTAGAATTTTGGTAATATAGAGATTTCGTGAGATTCTAAGAAACAAATCCCTATCTGGATACGAGCAGGTAGAGGCGGCTCTGGCACAGATGTACCTAGTGGTAAAACCCGAACACACCGCTTTGAGTTTAACTCGAATAGGAACTAGTCCATGAAAATATGCCTTGTTGCACTCTTGGTTACGTCACTCCCAGAGGATATGCTTAGGATAATTCACATTTTAATTACAAGACATTATGAAGGATTTATAAGTAAATTCTTCTTCAAAGAAAACATTTTATGATTATATATTATATGCATAATCTTTTCAATTTAAGTTATGTATTTTACAATTTTGGAATTATGATTTTAGTTTCATAAAACAACATCATGTATGCCATTGTTTAAAAATCCCACATTTTAGAAGGAAGAAAAATCCCATAAATATGCACAATCGAAATATTAAGAAGGATCATATCTTTCAAAGTATTTTTCCAACATTTAAAAGTGAAATAGTATCCCATGTATTCTCATCATATAAAGAAATAGTATCATGTGTTAATAAGATAAGTATATAATCCTCTGATCCCTATGTCCTTTAAGGGAATCCAGAGAAGAAAAAGATGGTAGAAATAAAGATAGATAAAGGGAATAAGGAAAAGAATTATTTTTCCATATGTAATAACTGTAGAAAGAATCACCTCGGTAAATGATTGATGGGAATGGGATTTTTTTATAAGTGTGAAGAAAAAAGACACCAAGTATGTGATTGTACTAGTAATAAAAAGGTTTCAAATGGTCAATGCTTCAACTGCAAGGAGTTGGGACACTATGCGAACCAATTTCCCAGTCATCAGAGTATACCTCAAATGATGTTATTGGATAATAATCAAATTATGATACTACTTCCGATGAGGAGGAATGACTAGTGTTATTTTGTTGTTATTATAAAATTATTACATTTGAGTGTTTTATCAGCAATATATTAGTTATATGAATTATGGAGATAAATAAGGATTGTACTGCAGTACTATTTTATTTAGGATTTGAGATTATATGGTTCTATGAAAAGTGAATTCATAGTAAGATACACCTTTTAAAAAAGATATGGTTGAAGGAAATGTAATACTTAATATGGTCTGGATAATGAGATATTGATTTTGGAATAAGATATAGTTGATTAGGATAAATTATATTTGATATTATTGACTTCCATGGAAATGATTAATATTTTTTATTTCATCATTGTTGAAATATTAAAATACTTTAGATATAAATAATACATCCAATATTTTATAAAGTATAAGGGAACATGAATATAATATATATGGTTTTATGGTAATTCGGGGTGTTAACATGTTTTAAAATAATACATGACGAAGGTGTTCACATGTTATTCTGTGGGAAAATGGATCTTCATTGTGTTTAACATCATTATAAATTTTGGACTCTAAGTTACGATAAAAGTATTTTGGATAAGTCTAATGTTTGGAATGGATTACGTTTGAAATTGGATAATATTATTATGGTTATTTTGGATTGTTATAAAAATGGAAACACACAGATCGTGTGAAAATCCTTCGCATCGGACAAAGCTACGGGAATCGAACCCACAACCATAGTGTGATTGGGATTTAACTCCTACCACTGCACTACATGAAGTCCATGTATTATGTAATCTGGTTTTTTTAAAGGTTCTAATAGGTGAATTATAAATTCATTATGTTTGGAACCCTATACTATTTGGATAAATATAATATTGTTTTTGAAATTTTTTGGAGTGAAAGATGAGTTTTTGTTAGGAATTAGTTGAAGGATGAAAATCTACTTGTCAAGTATATATATATAGATATATATAATTTTTTTCCTCTTATTCTAGGGGTAAATTAATTCTTAATCATTAGTGAAGGGATCCTAAAACAAAAAATTTGTTATCCTAATAATTTATGTTTTCTTGAACCGATAATATTTTAAATCATCATACATTAATCGATTGGAGGCCCTAAATTTTACAATTGTTTGTGACTGATGACCTCAATAAATACCCACAAAAATTTCAGTTTTTCCTCCAATTATGTGTCTATATTTTCTACCAATTTTATCCTAATTGAGATCATAATTTGGTGGTGACCCTTTCATTTCTTTTCTCCTCTTAATGGGACTAAATTTTATTAACCCAATTTTTGATGTGGGTTTTCCCACAAAGGTATTTTATATTTTCCACATTTTATTTTCGAAGAACAATTTCAAATTTTTAGGAATTAATTTATTGAAGGATGGAAGAATGTAACACCCCAAGATTTCATAGTACGTTATTTCTTCAATGTAATTCAATAACTTGCACTACTGGCAACATCGAGTTCAAGCGCACCACGACATACCAAAATAGACGTTCAAAAGAGGTTATGAATAGTATTAACTAAATTTTGAACTTTATATAATCCATATAATTTTAGAATCCATATTATGAGTTTCTTAGACATATTTTACGAACTAATTCAATTTTATCATATAAAAGAAGTATTTTTCAAAACAAATTGCTCTTTTACCACCTTTTAATGGTGAACCCTTGTTAAATCCAATATTTGAAACTTTTATATATTCAATATTACCAAATAAACATCTTTTTTATAATCGGGACATAAGAATTTAGTTTTAATAAATTGTTGGTGTTTTTTTAATAACGTTCATATTTGGGTGAATAGTGAAAAATACATTATTTTAACTGAAAAAAACTTTTTTACTCAAAATAATTTATAGTGTTAAATTATATATTTTAATGGTTTTTATTTATAGATAGATTATATTTTTTCCATTTAATCCAATTTTGGTCGTTTTATGTAATTTAATTTTTAAATTGGACATAAACCAGTGTCAATATTTTGATAGTTATTATTTCTTAAAAAATACCCCTTTTGGTTTTGACAATGGGAATTAATTTTAAATTTATAAATGCATCTTATATGTTTTTTAATTTTGTAAAATAGACTTCATTTTTTAATTTTGAATATCAAACTTAGCTTAGGGTAAATTTTTGGTATTTTCTTAAAACTTTCAATTTTTGATTAATAGTGAAAACACTGAGTTATTGTTTAAACCTGAATTTTTATTTAAATAATTATTTTTTTTATTAATTTATTTTAGGTAAAAATATATACATAATACCTATATAATTTCAATGTAATTCATTGGATTCATTTTTAAAAAAGTTTAGATATATAAAATTTTATTGAACTTTTTACTATCTTTTACCCACCTCCTAGGAGTATTTTCAAATTTGCATAAAACTTAATTTTACCAGTTCTGGGAATTGAATATCAAAAGTCATAGAGACAAGGTTTATATCAGTAAGAAAAATTTGGTTCAATAATATAAAAATAATTTTTGGTGAGTAGTAACTTTGGACTTTTATTTACCACGGTTAAAAGTAAATAGGGTAATTAAAGGTAAAAATGATATTATTATTACCCTAAAAAAAGTCCTAATTCAATTCGATAAGTTTAATTCGACTAAAAAACCTTAGGAATAAATTATGATCCTTGAGTTCTACTTGGATTAGATTAAAACATTTATTATTATTTAATTTAAAGAAGAGTTAATAATGTTAAATTCAGGTTTTCATAATTAAAACATTATTAATATTAGGTTCTACATAATTCGAATACGAATATAAATATTAATTATAAATCTATAATTATTTCCTATATAATGGTATTTTATTTATAATTTTAGACATTAAATAATTAAATTTATTTAGGACACAATGATGATGCAATAATTACCTTATTAATAAAATATTAAAATAATAGATATTATAAATACCCAAATAAATTTACTTTTAGACTTATGTGGAATTAAACTAAATTTATAATTTAATATGACATTTTAGGGTTGAATTACTTAACTTTTTTGAATTAATCATGCTGTTATGATTTTAACAAAAAACAAATACCAAATAGTGTCGAAATTGACATAAAATTGGTTTTAAAACGAATTTTATATTATTAATTGATATAAAGGTCTTAAAAACTAACATTTTTTCTTATATAATAATAAATATGACATTAATGAACGAACTAGGGTTCTATTGTAATTTTATACTAAGTTTATTAACCATATAATATAAAAATACAAAGAGACATGGTAAATGTCAAACTATTTAACTAAGAGTAAACTCTAATATTTAAGGTTAATATGGTGACCTAAACCTGCCTAAAACCTATTGGTTGAGAAGTTCGAACCATACCCACCATAGCTTCTAAATAAATAATTTTGGAGAAATTATAAACCGAAAATTATTTTATTATAACATAATATTTTAATCTTTTCCTAAAGTGACCCTCACCTCTCTTATGAAAGGGAACTTCCCCTTATCTGAATTTCACACCTCCAAAGCCTTTTGAATCCGCCAAACCCTGCCCAAATATCCTCCAAACAATCCTCCCTTCATCTTAGAGGCCTTCCTTTTGTCATAAATCCAACCTAAGGAGCCCTTTTCGTCAAAACAAAAGGAATAACCCGAAGAAGTGGTAAATATTTCATCACCTCTTTCAAGTTCTTTTCTTCTTCAACATCCTCCTTCCTTGTTGTTTCAATTGAAAAATAATAACCCTAGTACCTTATATATAATATTATATTGTTATAAAAAATTTTAATCCATATTCATTATTCTATCCATCCTATAAATGAAAAATTCACCATACGTGCCTACGTATAGATTACCGTCTCCACGTCGTGGTGTAGTTTGTTATTCAAACACTACATTTTTTGGATGGGTATAATAATGAGTATAACTGATGTAAATAATAAATATAACATATTAATTATTCTTTATATATGATATACCATCCAATTACAAACGATTTTACGATCATTATAATGATATTTTCTCTTGTCCGTGGGTACAGATTACCGTCCCCACGATGCGATGAGATTCATTTCCATGTTCACCATTCAACGATGATTATAAAAAATATATTATTAATAAGTTTGTAATATATTACATAATAATTCTACTGAAGATATAAATATATATATATATGTGTGTGTGTGTGTACTTACATATATCTTATTCACTTAGTTCCGTTCAATACGGTATGAAAACGGAAACAACGTTTATTTGTACGTATGGTCTACCGTCTACCTAAACGGTGTTTTCCATTTCATATATATGTCTAAAATACATATTAATATTCTAAATATATATGATGTTTTATATTATTAAAGTATTTAAATCATGATCTAAGTGATACAATCAAGAAAAAAACATAAAACACGTACGAGAGAAAAAGTGATTATTACCCGAAATGTTAATTTAACCTGGAAATTATTATTAGTTGGGTAGCATAAAGTCATAAATTATCCATGTATGATATCATAAATATTTATATGGTTCTGGAATAATTTAATAACATACTTTGGTCATTGTACAGAAGGGTAAACTTACTCTCGAACAAAGGAATGTGCAAGGCAAGGGTTAATTTGAAAATCTCTTTATTATCCGAGGTTGTTTTGCGTAAGTATCTACTGGGAAATATTTATTATCCATGTCCATGTATAACGAAAAAGATTTCAACGGGATTATTTTAATGGAATTTTTATTCAAAAATATAATTTTAAATGTTATTAATATTTATTATTCTAAATCATTCTCATTAATGTCCATGTTTTCAAAATGGGTTTTAAGGATTTATTAATATGGACATGAATGCTTTTAAAATGTTAATTACATTAAAAAGATTCCAAGTGGTATGGGAAAATTTGATGAAAAAATGTTTTTAATGGTATTCCTTTCTAAATTTTATGATTTTTAAATGTTTTCATGAAAAATGGATATTTCTCTTAAAGAGTTTTACAAATGATTTTCATCTATGCCAACATACTTTGATGGATTTTAAACTTTTTTTATGTTGATTTATTTCGATACAAATATTCCATTTTGTATTTAAGGTTTTGTAAAATTTTTGACTGTGGATGTGTTATTTTTATACCATTCATGGTTTATGGATAACGTATTGGAATTTCGTCTGCTAGTTTTAATACGAATGTTTATGTTATGTTGAAACATTTTTATATGAGGAATTAATTGGACTTAGTAAGTGACAGTTGGAGCCCAGTATAGCTCCCCGATGCATCGGTAGGTTTCATTAGACAAACTATTGTTTTGGAACAAGGAATTGAAAAATCTTTTTTTAGTCTTGGCACAAGGCATTGAATATGTGGTTATGATGTCTGGAATTATGCATTCCATCATTTTGAAATTGGTTATTGATATTACATGGGATTATTAGACTAGTAGAATATCCATGTGCATGTTTATATGGTAATTTTTTATTTATTTTTTCCATATTCTATTCATGTTTTTGTTTAAAAGGCTATTGTTTTTGTAACACGTCTTACCTTAAAATATTACAGCTTCCACTAAATTATATACACTTACTAATAATTTGAGCTCACCCCTTTCTTTTGTTTTATTTTTCCTGGATCCCATGAAGAGTTTTATGTTTGAGATGTAGGGTTAAGCTATGAAAATAGTTTCATTCTCAGAGGATTTATTTTTTTATTTTAAAAAGATTGTAATGAAATGTTCATGTATGTAATCTATTTTTGATGTCTGCTAAACTAATCCGTCTTTCTGGACATGATTCTTTGTAATCATGACAATATATTAAATAATGCACCAACTCTAGGAATCTAGGGTCAGGGTATTACAAGATGAATCAAGAGAAAGCTTCCCAGATCCAAGATGAAATAGATCTTAACGGAATGCCCAATTCTGTTACTCTTAACCTAAAGAGAGAAAGTGAAACAAGGGAACAGTTGGCAGAGAAAGATAAGTCCCAAGAAGATGTGATCAAGAAACAAAAAGAGAGAATTAAGACCCTTGAAAAGAAGATCCATGATCAAGAATACTTACTCAAGAAGTACCAAGATGATCATAAGGAAATAATGAAGCTGAAACCATGCTCATGAAAATATAGGAAGAGTAGAAAAAAATGAATAATTTTCTAAAACCCAATATTTTCTTTTACTAAAACTTCTTTATTTATAGTTAATGAAATTTCTTTACACCAGTTTGTATCACATGCATATTTCCTAACCATTCATATACAAAAAATATACCTCTCCATTCCTTTTTGAAATTAACAATGTGGGAGAAAGAATTATTCCAAAAGAATATTATATTTAGGGGGAGATTACCCAAAGAAGAAATTTCATATGAAATGGGTAGATTAACTTAATGAAGGAATTCCTATGAAAAACAAAGTTATTTCAAAACAAATTTTTAAGCCAAATAATATGATACTTAAGGTGAAATAACCTAAAGGGGAGTTAGTTGTATTCTGCATAAGTCAAAAATATAAGGGAAAAATGTTTTTCTTTAATGTAATCAAAACATAATATTCTAGTTTTAAATGTGGATTGTGCTTTACAAAAATAGGGAGATTGTTAATTCAAAAAGCCACTTATGTATTTTCCATTCTATATGTTTTGAAAATCACAAACACTTTTTCTATAACAATTAATTTTTTTCTCTAGGAAAATTTATAAGCTTCAACCATTATCATGTTTTTAGATGTTATTATTAATGTTATTTTTCTATGATTAATTATATTTTTCCTTAGAATTGAATTCTCATTAGATTAATAAGATCCTTATAAAAATATTAGAACCAAATTGTTCTTCAGAATCTCATTCTCCTTATTTTGAGAATCTGATTCTCTCTATTTTAGACTCTAATTTAACTCTTTAGTTTGACTAAATTTTTTTATATAAACCATATTCCAATTTCATTGAAATAATGACTTTGATTTCATCAAAATATATACTCTGATTTCAATATAATTTAGACTCTGATTTCATCAAAATATAGATTCCAAAATGTTTATTTTCTGGACTTTGATTACTCATAATTGTAGACTATATTTCTAAATATTTTTATAATCTACTTCCATATAAATTTAGACTCCGAATACTATGAATTCAATAATTCATTTCTACATATTTTTACACGCAGTTTTCATATAAATTTAGACTTTTAAACCTCATTGTCCTTAGAAACTGATTATTCATTTTTTTTCAAAGATTCATTTATTCCTAAACATATTGTTCCAATTTTATTGGATCCTATTGTGCTTATTTTTCTCAAAAATGATAATTTTTTTCTTATATATTATTTTTTCCTACTCATTGTAATGTTTCTCATGTTTTATTTAATGAAATGATGCCTTATAATATATTATTAACTACTCTTTGATTGAGTGATATCTATCAAAATCCCTTGGATTTTCAAGCAAAAATATGACCATTGTAGGAGGTGCTTACCATTTGTATTTTTGTCTATAAATACCCAACAATTTGAAGGTTCTCAGTGCTAGAATTTTCTATGAGAGCTATAGATCTCTGGAATAAAGTGATACTCTATGAAAGTTCATCTCAAACTGACTTTTATGAATTTTTGGAAAAACTTATTCAATATGAGAAAAGCTTGTTCAACCTTTCTAGTGTGATTCCTATTGTTTTTTGATTAATCAAGGTCTTATAGGGATATGAATAAAGAGATACTGATCACCTTAGAGATCGAGGTCCTGAGGGAATAACAAGACAGATACAGATCATTATATCTAGGGCTTACCCTAGTGTGGGTAAGATGGACTTTATTGAAAGTGTAAATCCAAGTACCATTATCCAATGTTATTGGATACCCTTCTCTTTGGGTTAAAATAATTCTTACACATGTCCTATTTTGATTCATGATTTAATTCCACTACATTTTTTATATATAGGATGTTTAATTTTTTAAAATTTTATTATTCTTGTAAACTCTAATTTAAATAAGATTATATAATCTTTAATGTAGAATCTTTCCTTATGTAAACATGTCTTAAGTATCTTTATCCTAATCAAGATAGTTTCTTTATTAAGAACTAAAGAGGGATTATGAATCCATCTAGTTTAACTCTGTCAAACATAGATTTTATTAAACATAATAACAAAAGTTTATAAACCTAAAATTCACCCCTCTTGAAATTAAGATATCAACATATAAATTTAGATCTTACAAAATGTGTTCATTATATTGGATGTTAGTGCACATCCCCCAAGTGGGTATCCAGTATAAGAGTTTAAGCTAACTCAATTTTCATTCCTTGAGTTATGATCACACTTCAAGGAATTTATTATAAAAAGTTGGGTTAGTTAAAACTTATTATTTATTTATAATTTAATTCGTCTTATTATTATGGTTAATTACAATTCTTCATCATAAAATCGTTTTAAATGATTCTTACTTCAAAGATAAAATGTTCACAAGGGTTTCATATCAATGTTTGTTCATTAAAGCGTGTTTTCGCATTTTGAACCAATTAATATTTTACAAGGCTTAATTGATATTAAATAATATTATATTATTTTTATTTAATTTTCATTCACAAAATTTTCAAGTATATTCATGAAACCAAAATTCATATAATTTTGATTTAAATGTTACCAAATTCATATATGTTTTTGTCGAATAGACATCATTTTACATAAGTCATTTTTTTATTCCATGAATAAATTATTATAAATATATTTTTATTCATATATTTCTTTACTAAATATTATTTTTATATTTCTATTTTGATAATTTAGATTTTATCATCAAAATATTCTACTTGATGAATTTATTTCATCAATAAAAAAATTTGTTGTCAAGATTAATTCCCATCAACTCAAATAATATATTTCTCTTCTATGTCCATATTATTTCATTTTAGAAATTTTTTCCATTTTTATTTTAAAACATAAATACACATTATCTCACGTGACCATCTTATTTTTATATATCTATTTTCAAAAGTTTGTTTTAGTAGAATTATTATGATGTGGGTTTCAAAAAAGTTATATTAAAATATTAAAAATTATTCTCTTTTTATGTATGTATATTCTTTCTTCCACTTCCAGTTAGTTTATATAAAATTATTTCCTTTAATGATTAAATTTTTCAAACATATTTGTAAATATGTTTTTGAAATTTTCTTCTTATTACCATCAGAAAAATAACTTTTGAAAGTGACTCATAACATTATCATTTTGTAGTAAGAATAAAAATATTTATTGAGATCTCTTTATATGATTTCACAACCATATTCACGTATATATCAAAATGATCTATCTTTTCTGTTGTTATGTTTCAGGAATCACCCACTAAACTCTCTTATGAAATTATCCGTTTTGAGTGATTGCAAATTTCTATGAATCAATCCAATTCTATAGGTCATTTAATTGATACCATTTAGAAATATAAAAAATTCATTTTCATTAATTATTTTTTATTATATGATATATGAATGAAATTATATATGAGAAATATGTATGTATATTTATTGGTGGGGTCATATATCACCCTTCAAGGCATTGGTTATGGTTTTATATTTAATGAGATAGTAGAGTGTACAGATGATTCTTTGTGTTCACAACATAAAGGGTGTACATAGCGAGATTTTCTCACAACATAAATGGTGGGAATTATTGGATTTGTTGATAATATAATGGGTTTACATGAGTGGGTTTTTTTACAGTGTGATGACTGATCATTCCACGATTCACTGTTTTATTTCACACTTATACCAATGTATTGAACTAGTTTTTTATTTGAAATTAAAATTAAAATAACAAATCTCACTACATGTTTTATTCAATCATCTTGTGTTTAACACTGTTAAAAAGTGAAATGTTACTTGTTTTTATAATTTCATTATAGGTGGAGGTGATTTAGAGGGACCATGATGATGTCCAAGAAAAATGGGCCAATCTGCACAGGATCCAAGCATCACCAATGGAATAAAATTCATAGTACTACAAAACTGTACATCCAATTGGATTGAAATTTTGTGGTATGGTCCAAAATTTAATGGGATACATTTCATATGGATTAACCCAAGACCCATTCGGATTCTAGGGTTCCCATTATAACTTATCTATCCAGGGAATCAAATCTGTAAAAATTCAAAAGCATTGTTTTGTGTTTTTTCAATATATTGAGTTGTGTTTGTCCAACTAGTGCCCACATTTTAGTGGATATAGTAAATATGAGGGGATAAAGATTTATTTTTTCTCCAAATCAATATAATACTATATGTATTTCTAAAACAGTGAGCATAGTGGTTTTACACAATCTATGTTCTCAAAACCAGATTCAAATTTTCCAATAAAAGGAGACCTTGGGCACCCCATTTTGAAGTTCAAGTAGGAGGTAAGGTTATGCCATTTTGAAGTCCAAGAGGAGTCTTATAATCATCCCTATACGTTATGGAGGCTATGAGAAGTACTACTTCAACATCTTCTTCTTCTTCCCATCCAATGGATTTCTAAATTCCATGTGATCACCTGGGGAGGAACGTGATGTAGATCACAAGCTTCAAGATTGTAATATTTTTATATTCTTTTAAATACTTGGTTGTGATGTTTTTTCCATCATCCTATTCTCTTATTTTATTTATTAATGCACTATTATGTCATGATCATCCCATATGACCATGTTTGGGGGTACCCATTCATGTGATGTTTCACACATAGTTCACCACTTCTTCTTTCCTATTTCAATTGTAGTGTTTTTGTGGTAAATATTATTTAATTTAACTCAAATAAATACTATCATGAGATTGTACTTTCAATTAATAGTAACACAGTGAAATAATATACAACCCTAGATAACATATCGAGTTCTTCATGTGTTTCTGTGGTGTGTTTTGGTTATGTAGTCAAACACATATCACCCAATAGTCGACGATATCCTATGAATCATTGTGTGTTTATGACTAAACCCTAGGTGTTATCCTAGTATAAAATCAGTAAAAATTCTGGTTCTAGGTGTAAAAAATAGTGATTAAAATATAATGACCCGAACTTTCGAATCAATGAAGTATGAGCATCACATGATTTACCCAGTTTGATCGCATTTAATTACTTTTGTTACCTTCTACTTTGTTGTTATCACATTACTCTTTATTTTAGAATATTAAATCATAAAACCCCTAGTTTTCCAAAATTCCATTCCACTTCTCTTTTGATAGTAAAAACCATTATTTTTAAATAATGATCTATTGATTTTTGGAGAGACGACAAAGGGATACTGTTATACTGCAAAAATTCTAGTAAAATAAACATCTAATTTGACGTAGTCGACAACACAATCAAATTTTGGGGCCATTTTCGGGGATCCAAAATAATTTTTATTCTTCATTTCCTTTTATTACTTTATTTTACTTCTTAATTAGTACTCGTATCAATATCCCTCCCCCATTTGATTGTTTTTTATGTTTTTATCGATATTTTACTTGGTTTTTGTGTGATCTCCCCCACCCTCTCTCATATTATTCTCTCACATTCTCATTCAATAATATAACAATATCTTTTATTTTATTATTCTAACCTTATTATGTTATTTTATTTTTTCTATCATAAATCAAAAAAATGTAAAAAAAACGTTACAAATTATTTTCATGACCCCATTAGAAAAAGGTAAACTACTTGAATTTGACCCTGAAATTGAAAAGACACTTCACTCGAAAATCAGGGAATCTATAGTATGTCAATAAAGTAACATTAAGGAACCCATTTTGGAACCTCAAGTGGTTCCTAATAGTTCATAAATTAAACCCAGTCAAACTCATGAAAACATGGCTTCAAATAATCAAACCTTAAAAGAACTAACCACCACTAATGTGGAGTACCAACCTGTGTACATCCAATATCCTGAGGAAGAATCCAACAATGAGCTGATATCAGGACTCATCCACTTACACTTAAAATTCCATGGTCTACCTGGTGAGGACCCTCACAATCATCTCAAATAATTTCACATAGTGTGCTCCACCATGAAACCCCAAAATATGCATGTGGACCTAATTAATTTTAGGGTCTTCCCTTTCTCCCTTAATGGTGTTGCAAAAGACTGGCTAAACTATCTTCCCACCATAATTGACGGATGGAATGACCTGAAAAGACTCTTTTTAGAGAATATCTTCCCATCCTCCCAAACTGCATCAATTGAGAAATAAATATTTGGTATTAGGTAATCACATGTAGAGGCCCTTCATGAATACTCGGAGAGATTTGAATGACTTTTCTCAAGATTCCTCCACCAACAGATTAGTGAAAAATTGTTAATCCAATACTTATATGAGGTACTTATCTCCACGGATCATGGAATGATTGATGTTGTAGCTGGGGGTTCCTTATTTGATAAAACACCTTCCACCGCTCATGAATTATTAGCAGACATGGTTTAAAATGCTCAACAATTTGGTACATGACCTATTGTACCAACTTGAGGAGTTCATGAGGAAATTCATTCATCGCAAGAACAAATGGTAAATAATAAAATTTATTAGATGCATACCCTTATATGGAAATTATCTCAAGAACAAGGTAACTCATAATTTACTTCAGTCCCATTACATTGTGGTATTATTTCTGAAAATACTCATTTTTATGACCAGTTCCCACAACAGCAAGATTCACATTAGTATTATGTAGCTATTTTTCTAGGGCGTCCATTCCAACAAGAATATTCCTTCATGAAAAAATCATTCTATCCAAATCCAAACCCTGGGTGACAGGGAAAAAACTAAAGCTTCACCAAGAAGAACTGGTATTAACAATGCCAAGGTATGAAACCTTCTTATCCATCAACATCTCAAAATAGTTCTCCTCCCCCCAAATCTGAAACAAGCCTCGAGGAAATTGTGTCAAAAATAGAAATGCAGAACCTCCAGTTTTAGCAAACAATACAATCAACTATTCAAGACCTATGAAGTCATGTGGGACAACTAAAAAACACCATCATTGATATCAAGATGAAAGGTTCTGGACAACTGCCATCCCAGCCCATTACTAATTCAAATGAAAAAGGTAATTTATGTGAAATTACACTTCATAGTGGTAAAAAGTATTCTATTTCAATTGATTCTACACAACAGGTATTTCCCCTCTTGGAAACACACTTCATTGACCCATAAACAATTATAGTGAAGAAAACACCAAAAAGGTGAACCAATTATCATAGAAGATTCCAATGAACAATTCATTAATCTTCATTTCCCCCAAAGAGTCTCTAAATCTAAGAAGAAATATGATAATGATATTGATAAATAAATAATGGATACATTTAAAAAGGTGCAAGCTCACATTCCTTTATTTGATGCATTTAAATAAATTCTTCGATATGCCAAATTTCTTAATGATATATTCACTCTTAGAAGGGTATTATAGTGGAATGAGTGAGTCAACCTAGGAAGAAATGTCTCATCCTTGATTCAATAAGAAATACCAACCATGTTAAAGGATCCAGGAACATTCATGATACCTTTCACTAAAGGGAAGACATTTTTTTCAGATGCTATATTAGATTTATGTGCTTTAATTAATGAAATTCGTTACTCTGTGTACACTTCTCTATAGGCTAGAGGGATTAAACCAACAATAATCATAGTAAAGCTTGCCAACCAGAGCACCACACAGCCATCAGGAGTGGTCGAGTATGTCCTTTTAAAAGTGAAGAATCTAATCTTCCCTACTGACTACAACATTCTTGGGATGGAGGATACCTAAACCCAAGGACATGGCCCTCTTATACTTGGGAGTAAATTCCTCAAAAATAGAAAATATGATCATCAACGTTCACAATGGTACGTTTTCCATGGAGTTCGGTTAAGAAAGGGTATGTTTTAACATCCTTTAGGCTATGAAATGCCCCTTATAAAAGCACTCCACTCTTCCTATCTCTTCGTTGTAAGTTCTCTAAAAAGATACACACACACAAATAATTATATCCTTGACCCATACAAGGATTCATTTTCGTATTCTTCACCTTTGGATGAATTGGGCTTTGATTTGTGTTTTGAGTGTTTTGAGGGTTCTAAATGATATAAATTTTATGCTTTAATTGATGAGTGTGTTCATTCTGAGGTACCCATGATCATGGATGATTCTAAAAATCTCATTTTAATAGATTCTATATCTTTAAGGAATAAAATTGAGAAGATGTATAGTTTAATGAACCTCACTCCCCATATATCCACCCCCTCAATCCAAAAAGCACCGATCTTGTAATTAAAACAATATACAATTAATTTAAAATATACATATTTTTAGGGTATTGACCAATTGCCCATCATTATTGCCAATATCCCCTTTGAGTAGTAGGAATTAAAATTGCTTGACCATTTGAGAGAGTGTAAAATGGTGATTGGAAGTATGTTGGATGATATTCCTGGGATTAGCCCATAAATTTGAATGAACCATATAATTTTTGATGGTGAGGTTAATCCCGTAAGGCAGGTTGAATGCTGGTTGAATCCCACTATCCTTTAGGTGGTAAAATTCTAAGTCAGTAAATTACTTGCGGCTGGGATCATTTATCCTATATATGAAATTAAATGGGTTAGCCTAGCTCAAATTGTGACTAAAAAAACTAAAATAATAGTAGTTTCTAATAAAATGAACAAATTGGTTCCAACACATGTTCAAAATTGTGAGTGAGTTTGTATTGACTATCATCGACTGAATCAATCCATGATAAAGGACCACTTTTCTTTACATTTCATTGATCAGATGTAAGAATGATTTGGCCAGTATGTCACATTGTTGTTTCCTTGATGGTTGTTTGAGTTGTTTTCAAATCTATATAGCCCCTAATGATCAATAAAAGACAAGATTTACTAGTCTATTTTTCACATTAGCGCACAGATGGATTACTTTTAGTGTATGTAATGATCTTTGTACTTTTCAATGATGTATGTTGAGTATTTTATCATAGTACCTAGAGAATTGAATGTTTGTTTTTATTGATGATTTCGTGGTTTATGGAACTTCTTTTGATGAATGTTTGTCTCACCTAGGTTATAACCTTCTGCATTACATAGAAAACGATCCTGTATTAAATTATGAGAAATTCCATTTCTTGGTTGAACAAGAGATAGTTCATGGTTTTTTATTTCAAAATATGAAATTCAAGTGTATGAATGAGAATTTGAATTAATTTCAACCCTTCCATGTCCAAATGTGTTTGTGAGTTGTGATATTTATTGGCCCATGCTAGTTGTTACCGCTGATTCATTAAAGCATTTAGTATTATCTCACTTCTGTTATCCTAGTTATTATAAAATGATTTTGAGTTTGTTTTTGATAACAAATATGAGGATGCTTTCAATTCACTAGAAAGGAGTATCACATCAGGTCCCATCATCCAACCACCAAGGTCGGATCTCCCCTTAAAACTTATGTGTGATTCCCTTAACTTTACAGTTGGGGAAGTTTTATCACAAAGGGTTGATAAGGATCGTCTTTTCATTGAATATGCCTTATGTACCCTTGACCCTGCCCATTCAAACTACATAACCACTGAAAATAAATTATTTCTATTGTGTTTTCTTTGGAAAATTCCATTCATATTTTATCGGGTAAAAAACATTGTCTTTTTTGAACATGTTGCAATTCGATTTATCCTAAATAAACCTGAAGCAATGACTCAACTCATTCGATGGATTCTCCTTACCTATGGATTTGAAGTTGAGATTAGAGATAAGATGGGAGTGGAAATTTTTGTAGCTAACCACATTAGTAGGATTACTCCACCACTGTACCACCATGTGGACTCATCCCTCCCTATTGGAGAATTATTTAATCATGAGAACCATTGTGATGTTGTGGACCATACCCCATGGTATGCAGACATTGGGAATTTTCTAGAAACATCTATAGTCCCCACTGATCACTTCACTTTCGAATCCTATATAGTTAAACATGATTCTCAATGGTGAATTTTGGAGGACCCATATTTTTGGAGAATTTGTAGTGACCAAGTAGTTATTCAGTGTGTCCCTGACCTTTAGATCACTTTTTTTGGCCTTCTTCCACACTTTGTCTTATGGGGGCCACTTTTGCTCTCAACGTACATCTCCAAAGGTCTAAAAATCAGGATATTATTTTCCATCATTGTATAGGGATGCCCATGAAAGACCCGTAAAATTCAAGGAAATTTTTTTCTTAATTTTCTTTAGAATTTTACATGAGCGCGGTTTCTGACGGCACCTGATTCCGAGGCCCGGAGTGCCCGGAATTAATTTCCGAAGTTTGGATCGGGTACGTTCAGTGAACGAACGAGCGGGATTTCCTAACTTTTGATCCGGTTCTCGGAATTGAAATCCGAGGACACCGATGAACTCGTAGCGCCGATATTCGCTTAAAGAGACCTTTTCGGGAGTTGCGTTTGTTGCGGGTTGAAAGTTAGTTTTGGGGTTTTTAGTTTGAGTTAAATAAAATTGTGTAGAACAATTTTATTATAACTTGTTAAAACCTATCAAAGGAGGTTTGAAGTGGGACCCACACCCACTTAACCTCCCTTGGGAGGATTAAGTGTGGTGGGGCCCACACGAACCCCCACCTTTTCAAGTTCCCTAACTCCCCTATCTCCCTCTTAATGGCTTGATATCTTATCTTCTATTTAATTATACAACTCATGTATATTAAATAAGTGAGTTAATTTTGGAGTTATCCATTTTGAATTTCAAAACTTTGAAATTCTTTGTTAAGTTTTTGATTAAATTAAGATCTTCTCTCTTTTTGTTGGGGAGAACGCTTTGGCCACCTTGAGAGCTTTTGAGAGCTTCTTCTTCATCTTCAAGCTCTGACGAAGAACACGAAGAACGCTCAAGCTCCGACGAAGAACGACGCCTCTCTTCTTCGTCCTCCGTGTCAACGAGAGGGAACACCGCTTCCTCCTCGGACCTTCTTCGTCGGCATACGAAGATTCTCCAACGACGTATCTCTTCGGGCATGTCTCTTCGTCAACGGATTTGACGAATGACGACCGCGACGCCCGACCTCCGCGACGTTGTCTTCCGCGGGACGTTGTCAAATCTTCGATCTTTTACCCGAGGTAGGGGTTGTTGAATATTGTTAATTTATTCCATTTCTTGCTCGTGGATCGCATGTCTACGTGAGGCTTTTGAATATTTTATATAAGTGTTGTTGTTAACGCGAGGGGGGGGGGGGGGGGGCGGACCGCACGAACACCGCCGAACCCCCCTCCATCGTTCTTGTTTATTCTTGCGGATGGAAGCAAGTGGCGTGGTGCCGTCGCACCACATGGATGATCGTACTTTTATTTTACGCGGCGTCGTCGCGCCACGCCGAGGTAGAATCTTCAAGAACGCGACGCCGTCACGCCGCGTTGAAAGGATTCAAGGTACGGCGAAAGGGGCGCGGTGCCGTCGCACCGCGCCGGACGACGAACACCGCGGCCGGTTCCGGGCCGCGGCGGGGCGAGGAGACCGCGGCCGGTTCCGGGCCGCGGCGGAAGAGAAGACCGGCGGCCGGGCCGCCGGCGTCGGAAGCCGAAGGGGGGACCGGAATTTCCGGTCCCGTTTGAGAAAACCGGCCGGCCAGCTGGCCGGCCGGATGTCTTAAAAACCGGGGGAATTAATCCCCCGGCCAACCCATAAAAACCCCCCTCTTTAAGAGGGGGGCGGTTCTTTACAGGAGGGGGGGGGGGCAGCAGCCCCCCGGTTCGTGTCTAGCCGGCCCCCACGTGCGGGGGCCGTTTCATGCAAATGGCGCGGCACAAGGCCGCGCCGCCTAACCAATCAGCGGGGGCTTGATTTCCCCCCGCGTGCCCACCGCGCGGCCTCCTTGCGGCGACAGCCGCCGCGGCACCCCGCGCCGCCGCCGGCCGCCGCGCCGCCCCAGGGGGGGCCGGGCCGGGTCGGCCCGGACCCAGACCCCCCCGTTTCGAACCAGTTCTGGTCTTTTGGCCATATCTTGAGCCCCGGACCTCCGAATGACGAACCGTCTGTGGCAACGCGATCCTTGGACCGAGACGGTCGTTTTGGTATATTGCACTCAAGGTTTCGGATTACTTTGAGTTCGGCCGGGTTGGTTCGTTCACGAAACCAACCGGGCCCTCGGAGCGGAAACACTCATATCTTGAGCTACGGACGTCCGAACGGCGTGCCGTCAGTTCTGATAAGTTCCTCTTAGTGAGACGGATCTTTTGGTATACTCCGCCCGAGGTTTGGACGCAGGTGGAGTACGGCCGGGTTGGTTCGTTCACGAAACCAACCGGGCCCTCGGAGCGGAAACGCTCATATCTTGAGTTCCGGACGTCCGATTGACGTGCCGTCGACTTTGATGGAATCCTCTAAGTGGGACGGAACTTTTGACATACTCCGCCCGAGTTTTGGATACAGTTGAGATATGGCCGGGTTTGGTTCGCTCACGAAACCAACCGGGCCCTCGGGACGAAAAGGCTAATAACTCACAGACCGGGCGTCCGATTGACGCGCCGTCTGTTGCGTTGAGACTCCTTTGACGAAGAGGACGTATGTGGCACTTCTTCGTTGGACTTTGAGATACTTGGAGTATCGACCAGTAGCTCGTGGAGTGGACCCTCCCGGAGACGAGCGGGCGGGGGAGCGCTTGGGTGTAGCGGCGGACCCGTGGTACTTGACAGTGGTGGTGCGCTTGGATGCAGCAGCAGACCTTTGGCGGTGGAGCGCTTGGTTGTAGCGGCGGACCCGCGATACTTTACGGAGTGTGTGTGCTTGGTTGTAGCGACAGACCCGCGACGGTGGAGACGTGCGTGCAGAGTACGGAGACCGTGCAGCCGGCTGAGACCTGACGACTGCTTGACCGACTCGACTTGGAGTGAGTCGACTAGCCCGGTGGACGGAGCGCCCGGTATTTGGCGGCAGACCCACGGCGGACGGAGCGCCTGGTAGTTGGCAGCAAACCCGCGGTACTCGACAGGAGGAGTACCTCAGTAGGCTATTTGGGTGAGCGCCCAGTAGTTGGCAGCAGACCCTCAGCGGACGGAGCGCCCAGTAGTTGGCAGCAGACCCGCAGTACTCGACAGGAGGAGTACCTCAGCAGTCATAGGTTAGTGAGCAGTACCTCGGAGTCGTGACAGGACTACTGCACACTTCAGAGACGGGGCTCTTCAGCAGCTACGGTTTCGATAATGAAAATCCTGGTTTGAGCTGAGTCAATGATCTTTGTGTTTTCTCATGATTGAGATGGGTCGCTTGATAACTTAGGTATATGTATGGGCATATACCTGGGTAATGGTTATCCGTTGATTTCATAAACTTGTTATAAACCGTGTGGACTTGTACTGTTATCCTATGTGGATTTTACTGTTTACTCTTCTTTGTGGATTGGGTTGTTCTTGGGCTCGGTGTTGGAGCCGAACGGAAATTGGTGACATAGGTATATGTATGGGCATATACCTAATCAATACTGGATGTTACTTCGTGATTGTATCCTTCTTGTGGTTTATCCTTGTGGATTTCGGGAGACCTTTGAGGGTCTCGGGGTCCCTACTGAGTATCTTATACTCACCCCTGCACGGGCTATGCCCGCACTTCGTTGTGTTGGTTGCAGACGACGGACAGCGCTGACTGTGGTTGAGGCTTTCGGAGTAGGTCGGTACCCGGAGGAGGACCACTGAGCGGGACGTGCTCGGAGCGGACAGTTTGACCCGAGGAGATGTGAGCTATCTGTACCTACCCTTCAGGTAGGATCCGTGGTGGACGATCCAGGAGCTGAGCCATCTGTACCTACCCTTCAGGTAGGAATCGAGGAGGACGTCCCAGGAGCCGCTTGCACTTTCAGTTGCTGTTTTCCCTTTCGAGTTGTACTTTACTTTCAGTTGGGCTTGTATTCCGCCCCCTTTACTTTTCTGCACTTGTAGTTACTTTCCGCTTGCTGACTCTGTGGTGGTTGTTACTTATAAAGGCAATGCCTTCCCTGTTTACCGGGATTTTACGCCTTGGTGCTAGTCGCCAGCCCCTGGCCTATGGAAGGCGGGCTTGAGGTAGTCACGGCACGGGCCCCGAGGTCGGGTCGTGACAAATTGGTATCAGAGGAGTTCGGTTCTACCGCAGACTCTGATCTTTTTTTCTATGTGAAGCAATAGTGTTTAGTAAATTGAGTGTGGTTATCAGTCCAGGGAGTCCAGTGTTGGTGCGGCGGCCGACGTATCCATACACCAGGACCCTGACTTCTGATTTCCGACTTAATGCACGAAAACACTGATTGCGTGTGTGTTTACCAAAAGGTTTAAAGTCAGCTCAAACCAGGTCAGATCACCAGGTATAAATCGTTGACCGTGACACAACTGTTCAGGATGTCACCATGCAGATAGTTGGCTGGAGTTCCGAGAGAGTTCTCGATGATGGCCCACCGAGCAGCGAGACTCCGGTGCAGGGCCCCTTTTTCAGTGTTGGCACCTTCGGGTGGTGTACCAGCAGCACCACCACCCGTTAGGCAGCAGATGCCACTGGCTGACAGTGCACGCTAGCAGAGCGCGATGCACGAGTTCCAGCAGTAGAGGCCTCTGAGGATACGAGGCGAGACAGATTTCCCAGGCAGCAGTGGACTGGATGGAGGCGGTTGCTAGAGTTTTACGCCTAGCTTGGATACTAGTAGAGCGGATGATGATCTTAGCTCCTGTTGTTTCCAGTGAGTGACCATGAGGTTGGTCCTTATAGTAATGAGGCTTCTGTACGCGAACCGATACCTGGGATAGTACCTACGGGTAGTGCGCCAGCTATGTCACTACCTGATGGTCAGTAGACACTACCGGCGGTACCGGTAGCAGAGACTCACAGGCTTAGTGCCTTACATATGTTTTAGCACCAGATATCCCTCAAGTTTCGAGGTGAGCCTGACTCGTAGGCGGCTGAGGACTGGCCTGAGGAGGTGATTGTGAGTTTTCTGGAGCTAATACAGCTTCGACAGTACGACATGTCGGAAGCAGAGCACTCAACGTGGCTTACCAATCAATCTTGGTACTCGTTGGTTACGTTGTGATCAGTTCTTTAGACTCGAACTTCTGAGCGAAGTGTGTCTAAAGGACATCCGAACCATTTCTTTTCCTCTACGCATTCCTACCTATGTTAGGATGCTAGAGAGAACCTTTGTGGTTGTGAACGTTAGCAGTGAAAGGCAGGAAACTAGCGCCAGTCTCAGAGACTCGGGCGTGTAAAATGTTTCAGGAAGAGGAAGTGCTAAGGACAGATGAATCTGCAGGGTAGCAGACGTGGAAGCGGATCTTGGAGAGCAGCATGTGGTGGTGTACATTTCGACATGTTACGACCACCCGACATAGTAGTCCCCGTAAGGCTCAGGGAGCAGGAGGGCTGGGGAGGAGAATAGCTGCATTGCGGTCAAGGAGTGTGACCCAAGAGCTCTAAGAATGATTCGGGGTACGAATTATGTCTACTACGAGCTGCCATATCTATAGACATATGAACCAATCATTCTACCCTTCCACGAATCATGTCCCAGACCTAGAGGTTCCGGGTAAGCCGTAGACTTGACCCTCACGTCTGGAGATACCTTTGGGAGGAGACTCGATAATCACGCTTACACCGACGGTGTGATTTGACCTCGAGGCGAGAGTTTTGGTTGGAATCTCTTGGTCGCAGCGTAGAGGCCTTACGACGTTGATCTGGGTATGGTTTTGATTCACAAATCATACCCCGGTTGACTGTTTTAGGCAAACGTCGGAATGGGTTTTCCTTGGTCGGCGAAAAGGAAACCCTGGGCAGCACATGTTAAACTCAAGCATAAGAGGGTGTGACCGATCACTCTTGAGTTGGTCAACCCTACCCTTGTGGCAACAGGAGTTTTTAGTTTCAGTTCTAACCTAAAAAGGGAAACCTCTTGAGTTAGAGGGTGACGAACACGTTCTTATACGGTCTCAACCCGATGAGGATTCGGAGATGTGGCCGAGGCGGCATGTTATCTCCGAAGTTCGATGGACCCTTTTGATCTTCAGCAGGGTAGGCGAGGAGGTTTACCGCTTGACCCTACCACCTCAGTCGCACCGGGTGCATAATGCCCACCACGTGTCTCAGCTGTGGAGATACGTGTATGTTTCTTCACACGTCATCGACCCCGGGGAGTTGGATGTCGATGACAGGGCGACAAGCACAGAGGTTCTAGTAGAGATCGAGGATCGACAGGAGTAGGTTCTACGTGAACGGTTGCTTCCTCTGTGGTGCTTCTCGGGTAGCCCGAGATCTTCAGGTGAGCATATGGGAGCGTAAAGCTCAGTTGCGTGCTCTGTACTACCTTGTTTCCCTTAAGTGTGAGTTGAAGCTTTACGGGGACGTAAAGCCCTGAGGTGGGAGTAATGTAAAGACCCGTAAAATTCAAGGAAAATTTTTTCTTAATTTTCTTTAGAATTTTACATGAGCGCGGTTTCTGACGGCACCTGATTTCGAGGCCCGGAGTGCCCGGAATTAATTTCCGAAGTTTGGCTCGGGTACGTTCAGTGAACGAACGAGCGAGATTTCCTAACTTTTGATCCGGTGCTCGGAATTGAAATCCGAGGACACCGATGAACTCGTAGCGCCGATATTCGCTTAAAGAGACCTTTTCGGGAGTTGCGTTTGTTGCGGGTTGAAAGTTAGTTTTGGGGTTTTTAGTTTGAGTTAAATAAAATTGTGTAGAACAATTTTATTATAACTTGTTAAAACCTATCAAAGGAGGTTGGAAGTGGGACCCACACCCACTTAACCTCCCTTGGGAGGATTAAGTGTGGTGGGGCCCACACGAACCCCCACCTTTTCAAGTTCCCTAACTCCCCTCTCTCCCTCTTAATGGCTTGATATCTTAACTTCTATTTAATTATACAACTCATGTATATTAAATAAGTGAGTTAATTTTGGAGTTATCCATTTTGAATTTCAAACCTTTGAAATTCTTTGTTAAGTTTTTGATTAAATTAAGCTCTTCTCTCTTTTTGTTGGGGAGAACGCTTTGGCCACCTTGAGAGCTTTTGAGAGCTTCTTCTTCATCTTCAAGCTCTGACGAAGAACACGAAGAACGCTCAAGCTCCGACGAAGAACGACGCCTCTCTTCTTCATCCTCCGTGTCAACGAGAGGGAACGCCGCTTCCTCCTCGGACCTTCTTCGTCGGCATACGAAGATTCGCCAACAACG
This sequence comes from Viscum album, assembly GCA_963277665.1. Classification (NCBI taxonomy): domain Eukaryota; kingdom Viridiplantae; phylum Streptophyta; class Magnoliopsida; order Santalales; family Viscaceae; genus Viscum; species Viscum album. The sequence continues at coordinate 1,587,122,898 of OY728129.1, forward strand.
TATCTCTTCGGGCATGTCTCTTCGTCAACGGATTTGACGAACGACGACCGCGACGCCCGACCTCCGCGACGTTGTCTTCCGCGGGACGTTGTCAAATCTTCGATCTTTTACCCGAGGTAGGGGTTGTTGAATATTGTTAATTTATTCCATTTCTTGCTCGTGGATCGCATGTCTACGTGAGTCTTTTGAATATTTTATATAAGTGTTGTTGTTAACGCGAGGGGGGGGCCGGACCGCACGAACACCGCCGAACCCCCCTCTATCGTTCTTGTTTATTCTTGCGGATGGAAGCAAGTGGCGTGGTGCCGTCGCACCACGCGGATGATCGTACTTTTATTTTACGCGGCGCCGTCGCGCCACGCCGAGGTAGAATCTTCAAGAACGCGACGGCGTCACGCCGCGTTGAAAGGATTCAAGGTACGGCGAAAGGGGCGCGGTGTCGTCGCACCGCGCCGGACGACGAACACCGCGGCCGGTTCCGGGCCGCGGAGGGGCGAGGAGACCGCGGCCGGTTCCGGGCTGCGGTGGAAGAGAAGACCGGCGGCCGGGCCGCCGGCGTCGGAAGCCGAAGGGGGGACCGGAATTTCCGGTCCCGTTTGAGAAAACCGGCCGGCCAGCTGGCCAGCCGGATGTCTTAAAAACCGGGGGAATTAATCCCCCGGCCAACCCATAAAAACCCCCCTCTTTAAGAGGGGGGCGGTTCTTTACAGGAGGGGGGGGGGCAGCAGCCCCCCGGTTCGTGTCCAGCCGGCCCCCACGTGCGGGGGCCGTTTCATGCAAATGGCGCGGCACAAGGCCGCGCCGCCTAACCAATCAGCGGGGGCTTGATTTCCCCCCGCGTGCCCACCGCGCGGCCTCCTTGCGGCGACAGCCGCCGCGGCACCCCGCGCCGCCGCCGGCCGCCGCGCCGCCCCAGGGGGGGCCGGGCCGGGTCGGCCCGGACCCAGACCCCCCCGTTTCGAACCAGTTCTGGTCTTTTGGCCATATCTTGAGCCCCGGACCTCCGAATGACGAACCGTCTGTGGCAACGCGATCCTTGGACCGAGACGGTCGTTTTGGTATATTGCACTCAAGGTTTCGGATTACTTTGAGTTCGGCCGGGTTGGTTCGTTCACGAAACCAACCGGGCCCTCGGAGCGGAAACACTCATATCTTGAGCTACGGACGTCCGAACGGCGTGCCGTCAGTTCTGATAAGTTCCTCTTAGTGAGACGGATCTTTTGGTATACTCCGCCCGAGGTTTGGACGCAGGTGGAGTACGGCCGGGTTGGTTCGTTCACGAAACCAACCGGGCCCTCGGAGCGGAAACGCTCATATCTTGAGTTCCGGACGTCCGATTGACGTGCCGTCGACTTTGATGGAATCCTCTAAGTGGGACGGAACTTTTGACATACTCCGCCCGAGTTTTGGATACAGTTGAGATATGGCCGGGTTTGGTTCGCTCACGAAACCAACCGGGCCCTCGGGACGAAAAGGCTAATAACTCACAGACCGGGCGTCCGATTGACGCGCCGTCTGTTGCGTTGAGACTCCTTTGACGAAGCGGACGTATGTGGAACTTCTTCGTTGGACTTTGAGATACTTGGAGTATCGAACAGTAGCTCGTGGAGTGGACCCTCCCGGAGACGAGCGGGCGGGGGAGCGCTTGGGTGTAGCGGCGGACCCGTGGTACTTGACAGTGGTGGTGCGCTTGGATGCAGCAGCAGACCTTTGGCGGTGGAGCGCTTGGTTGTAGCGGCGGACCCGCGATACTTTACGGAGTGTGTGTGCTTGGTTGTAGCGACAGACCCGCGACGGTGGAGACGTGCGTGCAGAGTACGGAGACCGTGCAGCCGGCTGAGACCTGACGACTGCTTGACCGACTCGACTTGGAGTGAGACGACTAGCCCAGTGGACGGAGCGCCCGGTATTTGGCGGCAGACCCACGGCGGACGGAGCGCCTGGTAGTTGGCAGCAAACCCGCGGTACTCGACAGGAGGAGTACCTCAGTAGGCTATTTGGGTGAGCGCCCAGTAGTTGGCAGCAGACCCTCAGCGGACGGAGCGCCCAGTAGTTGGCAGCAGACCCGCAGTACTCGACAGGAGGAGTACCTCAGCAGTCATAGGTTAGTGAGCAGTACCTCGGAGTCGTGACAGGACTACTGCACACTTCAGAGACGGGGCTCTTCAGCAGCTACGGTTTCGATAATGAAAATCCTGGTTTGAGCTGAGTCAATGATCTTTGTGTTTCCTCATGATTGAGATGGGTCGCTTGATAACTTAGGTATATGTATGGGCATATACCTGGGTAATGGTTATCCGTTGATTTCATAAACTTGTTATAAACCGTGTGGACTTGTACTGTTATCCTATGTGGATTTTACTGTTTACTCTTCTTTGTGGATTGGGTTGTTCTTGGGCTCGGTGTTGGAGCCGAACGGAAATTGGTGACATAGGTATATGTATGGGCATATACCTAATCAATACTGGATGTTACTTCGTGATTGTATCCTTCTTGTGGTTTATCCTTGTGGATTTCGGGAGACCTTCGAGGGTCTCGGGGTCCCTACTGAGTATCTTATACTCACCCCTGCACGGGCTATGCCCGCACTTCGTTGTGTTGGTTGCAGACGACGGACAGCGCTGACTGTGGTTGAGGCTTTCGGAGTAGGTCGGTACCCAGAGGAGGACCACTGAGCGGGACGTGCTCGGAGCGGACAGTTGGACCCGAGGAGATGTGAGCTATCTGTACCTACCCTTCAGGTAGGATCCGTGGTGGACGATCCAGGAGCTGAGCCATCTGTACCTACCCTTCAGGTAGGAATCGAGGAGGACGTCCCAGGAGCCGCTTGTAATTTCAGTTGTTGTTTTCCCTTTCGAGTTGTACTTTACTTTCAGTTGGGCTTGTATTCTGGCCCCCTTTACTTTTCTGCACTTGTAGTTACTTTCCGCTTGCTGACTCTGTGGGGGTTGTTACATATAAAGGCAATGCCTTCCCTGTTTACCGGGATTTTACGACTTGGTGCTAGTCGCCAGCCCCTGGCCTATGGAAGGCGGGCTTGGGGTAGTCACGGCACGGGCCCCGAGGTCGGGTCGTGACAAATATATTTTTCAAGTAATGTAGTCATTGAAAATTCACATGTAATATCTCCAAGAGGATCAAAACTCCCCAACAACACATGTTATTATGTGAAATCATTGATCCATGGGGAATTAAAAATAGGGGAATTTTCCAAATTCATTTGGCCTCATGTACATATGGTTACCAGTTGAATATGAGTCTAAATGGTTGGAAGAAAAGGCTACTAAGACAGATAACTCTCATATTGTTGTTGATTTTGTAAGGTCCCATATTTTCAGTAGGTTTGGTTTTCCAAGATTCATTATTTGTGATCAAGGTTTACATTTTTTCAATCTAAATATGAAAAACATGCTTTGTAGGTATGGGGTTGATTATTATGTATCTAATTCTTATCACCCCCACACTAACAGAAAAGCTGAAATCTCAAATCGAGATGTTAAGAGAATATTGAAAAAAACAATACCACCCAACAAGAATGATAGGAGATTATGCTGGTTGATGCACTTTGGGAATACTTTATGGATTTTAAAACCTCACTCAGAATTTCACCACATAGGATTGTGTTTGGAAATGATTTTCACCCCCCAGTAAAGGTTGAACACCATGAATATTGGGATGTTAAACAGTGTAATATTAATATTTCAGATGTAGATTATCATAATAAGCTAAAATTTCAAGAGTAGGAAGAAATTCGACGTGATACTAATGAGAAATCCCAAATCAGTAAAGAGAAGACAATGTAATTCCATTATTGCATGATTCATTATCATAAGCTCAATATTGGTGAGAAGGTCCTCATTTAAATTCTAGGCTAAATATCCACCCGGGTAAGATGCGTTCATGTTAGATCAATCCTTAAATAATTACTTTTGTTTACCCTTTTGGTGATATATAGGTTTTTCTAAATAAGAATGGACAAAGAATTACTATCAATGGGCAGAGGCACAAACACTTCCTTGAGGATTTTCTAGAGCATCTCATGGAAAAAATAAACTGACATGTGCCACATATGACACCACTTAGCTAGTTGTCCCTTCTCCCTACCATTATTTACTTTTCCATTAATTTAAACTAAAATATCTGAGTGAAATGTAGATTTTAGGTGTGGGGGTGGTGACATGTCATAGTTAGGATTAAAATCAATTAAAAAATTTGTTTTCATTTTTTATTTATTTTTCCTTATTTTATTTTTTTAGATAAAAATTGATCATAAAAAAGAATATCCAAAATCAATTTTCATGCTTGAGTTGATTATGCAGAAAATTTTAGTGTTTTTGGATATTTTTTTCAAATGAATTTGGAAATGAAATATTTTTCTAGATTTTTTATTTTCAAATTATTCTTTTGTGATTAATAGTTTTTTAAAACTCATGCCTCATTAGCAGTGACCAATATTTTAATCCCTTACCCGAGAGATATTTTTATCCCTTTATTGCATATTATTCCCTTTAATCACATTCTGGAGATTCTCAGGTCATGTAGGGAAACTAGAACCTTCCTTGATTCTGTTTGAGCCATAATATTCAAGTATTCTACATTCATGAAAGAGGAAATCATTCATTGAAAATAACTTTGTACAATTATCCTGTATTTTTTTCCACCTTTACATTTTATCCCTATTAAGTCATAGAGACTATTAAATGCCTATTAGGTAGCCACATTACAAGATAATTTATCTCTACCTACACATATATTGTGTATATTATTCTTCTCTTTTCAAAAATTGTGGGAGATAGGGTGTTTCCATGGCAATTATGGGGAGAGAATCATTGTTATGGCCTAACATTATGGGTGCCTACATTCTCCTTGGGCACTGGGTTCACAAGACATATTGCACCATTGTTCTATACATGTTTTCCTATTTATCATTAAAAATAATTTATATTATAAAAAATTCTTTCCATTGAAAAAACCGAACAAAATAATAAAATGGAGAAAATAGGATGTTTATTGATTATAATTCACTACTAGGTTGTGATGCACATTAATGGACAATGTGTATAGTGAGTTGGAGGTAATACACTTTGTGAGAGGTTGAGTGTGTACATTCATTGTGAACATATTCTAGATTTTGAAATTTTTCATATGTAAGAGATTAAACACTATTCTTCTGCATCATATTTTTTAACATTTAATCCTACCAACCCTTGAACCTCAGAACAACCTTTTGGAAGTCCTATTGAGTATCAAACTATTTTCTACTGGTAGAAAACTAAGAATTTGGGAATGAATATGGTAATATCACAATAAATATAATAAAATAGTATAAATCCTCTTTAATATGTTCCTTGAGTGAAGAGGGAAAACTTCTAGGTGAGGTTGGTTGTGAGATGTTGCATGGGTGAACAAATAAAGTTAAACAAATTCGAATGTGAGAGATGAAAAATGATAGGAAAACATGAGTTCATAAATGAGACATGATGAATTACATTTCAAAAGAATCTTGGGTGTTTTCACACCTTTGATTTAGGAATGGTACATAATTATTATTTTATTCTTTTCCCAAGAGTGAAAATGTTTAGGTGTGGGGGTGCGATCGTAAAATGATTCACTATTTTATTTCATCCTTATTCCAATGTATTAAACTGGTATTGTAATGATAATTAAAAGTATAATAACAAAGTTAACATCATTTCTGATTAATTTATTTTGTGATTAACACTATTAAAAAGGAAAATTTTACTTTTTTTGATAATTTCATTGTAGGTGGAGGTGATTTGGAGGGCCCGGGATGAAATCATAAAAAAATGGGCCAATCTGCACAGGATCCAAGCACACTAGTGGAACAAACCACATACCACTAAAAAAATGTACATCCAATTGGGAATATATTTATGGGGATGGTCCACAATTTAATTGGATACATTTCATATGAAGGAAGCCATGATCTATGCGGCTTTTATTATGCCCATCCGAACAGATCTATCCAGGGAATCAAATATTTAAAAAGTCAAAATATGTGTTCTTTATTTTACCAATATCTAGAGATTTATTTATCTAAATGGTGCCAATGTTTTTGGGGATAATGTAAATATGTAGTGATATAAAATTTTAGTTTTCTATAAAGCTATATAATAATTTATAAAGATCGAAAACATTGTGTTGAGTGGTTTTACACAATCTATGTGCCCAAAACCACAATCCAATTTTCCTATAAAAAGAGACATTGGGCACCCCATTTTGGAGGTCGAATAGGAGGCAAGGTGATTCTATTTTGGATTCCCAAAAGATTCTTCTACTAATCCTTATAAATCCTAGATTCTATGATAATATCTAGTTCTACATCTTTTTCTTTCTCCCCTCTCATGTATTTCTAAACTCGTTATGATTACCCAGGGAGGAACATGCTATTAATATCAAGCTTCATGTTCGTAATATTTGAATGATCTTTTTAATTACAATTTTTTTTATTTTTTTTCATCATCTTATTTTCTATTTTTATTGATTTATGTACTGGTATGTCATGCTCAACTCGTATGATCATTTTTTGGTTTATCCATTAATGTGATGTTTCACACACCGTTCTCCACTTCTTCTTCCCATTTCAATTATAGTGTTTATGATGTTCATATTTCTTAATTGAATTCACATAAATACTATAATTTTCATGTAATTTAATTTCATAATAACATATTTAATTAACATACAAGCCTATATAGTGCGTCAATTTCATCGTGTGTTGCCTTGGTGAGTTTTGGTTATGAAGTCAAGCACAAATCACCCAGTCATCAACAATATATTTTTAATCATTGGGTGTTTTCAATTAAGAAGAATGAGGTATATTAGTATATACTCAGTAAAATTCTAGTTATAACTGTTAAAATCCGTGGATTGAAAGAGAATAACTCTATATCTCGAAGTGATGAAGGATGACAATCACATGATTATGCCGACCAGATCACGTTTAATTACTTTTATTAACAGCCATATTGTTTTTAACATATTCCTCTTTCTTTTGGAATATTAAATCATAACTACCCATGTTTTCAAAAATCCCATTCCTCTTACCTTTTTATAATCACTACCATAATTTTTATTTAGTGATATAACCTCTTTCGAGAGACAACCTATTGTTACCGTTATACTGCAGAAACTCATATAAACTAAACATCTAATTTGATGTGCTCGACAATAAGATCAATGACTCCTCATTATTATTGTTTTCTATAGTTTATTATAATGATACATGAAAATTTAATGGTATATACCTATTATTATGCTTCATAGACCAATATTATTTTTTGATATTTTTTCACTCTTATATTATTGTATATGTTTTTAATTTAATAATTACATGTCATTCTCTATTGAATTATGGGAAAAAATTATTATTACGCATTATTTTAATTATAAATTTATTCTTTTCTCATGAATTGTCATACTCTTATTATATGACCCTTTTATAACTCATTTTTTTGGTTTCCCTTTCCGAGTATTTAAGATTATCCGTTCTTGTGTTTTCTTTATTTATTTAGAAATTATATGTAATATGATATGTGAATGGAATTAATAAATGGAAATTTTATGGGAGTAGTTGAAGTAATTATATGAAATATACTTTTTATGGGCCTAATCTAAAATGACAAAAAAAAAATTGGGTTTTTTTATTTTGTGATTATTGTATGATTTAACATCCGAATTATGAAAATTTAATTATGTTTGACTTGAGAAATCTCCCCCAGTATCAAATCCAATGTTTAAGTAATGTGTTTTTAGCATCAACCATAGAAGTGAGGGTATGTGGAATATTATTTGGTATCTTGTTAGGGTTCATATATTTTTTTGGATTACGATTAGATAAAATTCGATAAAATCTCTTAGGATATACCTAAATGTAAGAAAAACTAAAACAATAGTAAATTATGTGTTGTTGGATTATACAAGAACAATATATCAATATTCATATACAAAAGTAGATATAGGCTCTGGATTATATTAATTAAGGTTAATAAACATGAAAAATTGTGATTGGGTATCAAATCAATCATCACATGATTAACTACTAAAGGGCATAACTATACTCCTGGTTCGACATTCATGTGGGGTATGACTTGATTGATTTATATATTATATATAAAACATTAAAGAATTAAAATTAAATTTATTATGTAAAAAATAGTTATATTACATAACATTAAAATGATAAAGGATAATTTTTGTTAAAGTAATGGTGTTATAGGCTGATGAAACAGTTTAAAAAAACATTCCTTGGTTGAAATTATAGTTTCATATGAGAATACATCCTAGGACTGAGTTTTCACAATCATATAATAATTTAAATTGATTTCATTGGATTCCATCATGACCATTTTGATCATATAATTTTATTACAAATAGGCTCATGAAAAAGAAGTTGTCAAGGTATGTATCTAAAAACTCTTAAGACTTATTGATTGTTAATGGGAAATATATTGAAAATGGTTGAGTATAGAAAAATATTCCTATTATAAATGAGAATATTTGTTTTATAGTATTACATATGATATTGATCCATAAATTATATCTTAAATCTTTTTTATCTCATGGATACCCTTAATTATTTTCATTAGTTAGTAGTAATTTAAATTGATTGGATTTAATTTATTTAAGGATGGGAGAATGTAACACACTATGATTTTAGTATTAATTTCCATTTTAAATAATTATTATTATATGTACACTTTTAAAATAAAAAACAAAACTAAGTCAAATAGTGATTCATTTAAAAAATATTACAGTTCAAGATAAACATTAATACATTATAATCAATCAATATGAATCATCATTAAAAAAATTATAATTGGAACAAATCCTTAGGTAAATATATTAACCATGAATATAAAATCATTATCAATATGGTTCAACATGAAGATAATCTTCCTAATTGAAATAATAGAAGTAAATTAAATAATTAGAAATACAATAGACACGATAAAAGATAAAAAAATCGTACAAATGATTTTTATTTAATTATAAAAATTAAATAGGGTTGTAATAAATGGTTGTTGGGATTATATAACTATTGAAACATAATCACTGAATTTCATGGTATAGACACATGTAAACACATATTTAAATATATGTTTAAAAGGGGACAATTGAATAGATTAGTATTATCCTCCATTATAAATCTCAATTTTTTCATCATGGATGGTAGTTGGAATTATAAGAATTTTCCCTAGACAAATCCCAATCCAAACTCCGACATGTGTGGGTTGAGAGAATTTGTTTTCGGTAGAAGTCCAGTCTCATGGAAATCACTAAAATTCCTCTACTTGTTTAATCACCACCTGTGAAAACAACCACCGCTTATCTTACCCTTATATCTTAGGAGAAAATTTTAAATGGATATTTAAGTACAAGTTATTATGATATAATCCTATAATTCGTAATAAATTTTATATTATAATTATTATGTGTATTTTATAAATTTCAAAATATTAATTTTCAGGGAAAATGTTATTTTAAATGTATTAATAATATATAAACCCGTCTAACTGTTATTAATCATAATGTAATAAGAATAAATTCTTTTTATTCTTAAAAGATACATTTTTTCTAAAATTATTTTTATGTGATATGTGTTCTTATAAAAAAAGTTATTTTTATCAAATATAGAAATTGATTATTAAAATAATATTTTCATATTTTTAATCATCTTATAAAAGTTTCATAATACGTCCATTTTCATTATTAACATAATAATTAGTTAATCAAATACAAAGTTGTTACCATATTAAAACAATTATTTTTGAATTAAATATTTTTTAAAATGTTGTACAGTATTTAAATAGAATTAATATATCTCCTTTTATTACTCTAATATGTTTTTTAAATTTTTACATTGAAACCAATTTAAACTTTAATTGTTTGGAAATAATAATTAAAATAACATAATGTACAAAAATATAATCTTATAAAAGAACATTTTTTAGATATTATGTTTTTTTGTTCAAAAGTTAATTTGATAATATTTATAAATTCAATTAAAATAAATGTTGTAAAATTTGTGAATTATAACATTGAAATTTTAAAATGTGGGTTATCCTATATTTCTAATGAATGAAATAATAATCATGGTAAAAAATCTATCATGATTAATAAGGGTAAAAAAATTATCTTAATATGGCACTAATTTTGAAAAATTAACTTGCCACTTAGAAATTCCAAAATATGTTTTTTATAATGTAAATTCATTCCAAAGGTTCTCAATAACCTTTCCTCGCATAACTCACCTAACATCAATATTATTCAATCATTACCCATCACCTAACATTCTATTATATGTAAAAATCTATCATTTCCAACTCTAAAAGGTTCTCACAAACAAACACATAAAACCCCACGTATCCTTAAACTTTTGAATGAATCCTAACCCATTTTACCTATCCTAGAATTATTTTGGACATTATTAGAAAGAATTTTTTTTTTGAATGTTTAAATATATTTGTATTCATTACATCTAATGGCATGAATGCCTTCATTTTTTTATTGATTATGATAATCCATATTTCAAGGAGTGAGGTGGAACCCTTACAAGGTCCGTAAGTATAATAATTACATTTCCTACATGCCTTAGAAGAATTCATTGTCCGTAGGCATCAAACATTACATACAACCCAGACTAACTACTTGGAATTGATCCTCCCCAGCATCTTTATCAGGAAATCAGCTCTCCACCTTCGCATGGTTGTTCTGATAGGCTATACCATTCATGCACAAGAGTTTCCTGATGACAGGTGTCATACCCTCTCATTCTTACAATCTGTGTATCTTCTGCTATGCTAAAAGCTCCTCTCTCATCCTACTATAGAGCATGTTCCTTGTTGGTTTTCTAGTTTTTATCTTCACTTAAGGTGTCCCTAAGGCCTTGAGGTGGCCCTAAGACCTTACTGGCCCATGGGCTTGGGTGGCCTGAAGGCCTTAAAGGACTCAGGGACCAAATTAGTGGCCCGAAGGCCCAAACGGGGGAATATTCTGACTGCTATAGTGCCAAACTGTGATGTTATAGGCCCCGCTGCAGTACCCACAACAGTACCTACTATAGTGCCTGCTATAGTGCTTGCTATAGTTCCTATAACAGTGCCTGCACAGTTCATTTTTTCAAAAATAAAATAAATCCATTAACTTTGATATTTTTTACTATTAGGCTCAGCATCATATTCAGATGATTAGACTAAAAATGTTTTAGAATTCCATCAGAGAAAGAAGGATTCTTATCGATGAAATGGTATGTCGAACCCACCTTTGGTCTGGAATGAATGTCTTGATTGTAATGAGAAGTTTTATTAGAGTCTCCATGGATTCTAAGTAAATTTGATGATTCTTTTCTGATCTTGGATTTCTCATAAATCATAAGTTTTCTGGGAAAATTATGATGCATTTCTTATAAGAGAAATGGGGAGAAAAAGTGCTACCAACTTTATTGAGGATTGGATGGAATGAAATAATTTTGTGGAAGGATGATATTTCATAATTCATTTCATTGAAAGTTATATGATGTTATTCGAATTTTAAATGATTCCAAATTCATGAGGATTTCATGATATAAGCTGATATTTTTTGAAGTATAAAGTCAAGTATTTTTTATCACAGTACCTTGGTATGATGTTGCCAATGTGAAATCTATTTGACGGTTGGGAATTTTGATCGCATCATAAGAAGAATTAAATGTTTTTTTAGTCATCAAATAATTAAAAATATATAAATCCACAAGAATCAATTTTATGTGATTAATTATTAGAAAAGTTAAAGAATTTGTTGAATTCAAAGAAGATAGTACATGTCCATTAGATTTGTGGTGTCACCAATCATCAAAGAAACCCAATAAAAAACCATCATACATAGTGGTGTTTGTAAAAAGAAATTATATGCATATTTTCTTTCAAAAACATCAGTAAGAAGAATTTTTAAGGATGAATGAAGATGTTGAAGTTGTTCAGACTGATGTAAAATGGAATCATAGATCAGTCAACAATGTATTCAACCATTGTCATCAATATTAATTTTTAGAAGTATTCAATTGGTTATAGATAAAAAAATTCTATAATTTGTTTCTTTATAATTAGGTCATCATTCATTAAATATGTGATTACAATGATTCATTAGAAGAAGATATAGGATGATCAATCTGATCCAGGTTGACATTGATAACATCATCACAAGTGTGAGGAAAATATTTAGAGAGATAATTTCTTTAAAAAAATTCCAAAATATTTTTTCATGACGAGAATGATGTTTTATGTATTTATAAAAAAAGGTTTGATAAAGAAGTGTGAATCCGGTGCTTATGTTTGATCAAGATGTATTTGAACATTTAGAATTTTCCACTATGTTTATAGAAAAATAAAATAAATTGTTGTATAACAAAGTAGAAAAGTTGTCTTAAATAAATGTTTTCAATTCATTACTATTATTAGATGGAATGGGGAATCATAATGAGAATATTGTGTTCATGGTTGGTACAAAGCATCATAGTAGTAGGTTTTTTAAGGGATTCTTAGAATCATATGAGAGAGACATGTGATTTTCATATCTTTCCATTTTGTGGAGAAATATAATGAAAAATACGTTATCATAATTCTAATTGGAATTTGGAATGAAAAATATAATAGGACTGATTATTATGATTAAATTATGAAAAATGCTAATGTTCTGAAAAGGTTCAATAATATTTAAGAAGAAATAATAAAATTTGAGACACATTAAAGAAATCAAATAGGAATCTGAAATTTTTGGGGAAATTATGTTTTTGGGAATTTGGTTGGGCAGGAATAATCTTATAATCCATACGAAAACATATTTGGTGCATTAATAAAATGGGTAAGTACTTCATACTTTCCTTAAAATTGTATTGTTCATGAAAAATATATGAGAAGGAAGAGCGTTGGAAGTTTTTATAGAGAAGGAGTTTTTGGATCAGGCTTTCTTGAGGGGGTTTTCTGGATAAAATAAGAAGAGGAGGAGGAGGATTATATTCAACTTATAATTATATCAATAAGGATCATTAGTCTGAGAATTAAACTAGGATTTTCAAAAAATGAAAAAATAGTTCAGATTTGTTTCAGTGGTATTCTGAAATAGTTACATTGTCATATTAAGCAATCAGAATTGTATATAGGACAAGGGATATCTAAATGAGTATCACTGAAAATTCTAAGAAATTTTTAACAACTATCAGATATAAATTTGATGAATCTCTTTAATGATATTATTTTTCGATGTTTATAAGAAATCACAATAACATTTTTCTTAGCAATTTGGTGAATTTTTCCTATCTTTTTGTAAAACGTTGTATTACATCATTTTGTGGTATATGAAACTCATGCACTATGGTATTTAACATAGTGGTACAAAAGTGAAATGGTATATTCATATTTTTATATGCACACAAAAAGAATTATTTTCAAGTAGATTTCATGGTATTGTATTGTTTTCAAACCATACCAAGGAAGTAGATACTATTATTTAGTAGGTAACCATGAAAATTCTTGTGTTCTTGCAGATGTGTGATTTTTTTTATTTTTCATTAAAGATAAAACTCTCTAACCATATGTGACGGTTTTTTGAAAATGAAGTAAACTTAAAAGAAAAATATATCACTAATTCACTCATCCCCCTCTCAGTGATACTTGGATCAATGTTCCGTAATTACAATTAGTATCCAAGTCATGTTATATCTATTTTCTCTCTACTGAGTTATTGAAATTGATGTTGTTTTAGAGAATTAGAACTATGTGAATAGTAAGCTATGGAAATATTTTGTGGTAATAACTATCCTTAATATAATGATATTATTTTTTCTTACCTTATTTCTATTAGGTATGATATTTTTTAAGTGGAACCAGATAGATTTCATCCTATTGATGAAAAAGATTCTCTAACATCTATTGATAAGAATAATCTGGAGAATTATAGAAGAGATAAGAAATTATTACACTAATCACATTATAAAATAGAGTTTCAGTTGGTGAAGTGGGTTTCCACTACTAATTAAATATGGGATAAGAACAAAAAATTTATAAATGAAATAAAAATGTGAAGAATGCAATGTTACAAATATGGAGGGTGAATTATGAAGATCACAAAACAGGTGAGTATTAATACATTGGTGACTTCTTTACCAAGGTTAATCACATTTTTATCACTATTATATGTCTTGTTAAATATTTATAATATTTTACTATTTTTGAAAATATATTGAGAATTCTTTATAAAAATTATGATGAAAATGTTTCCTCACTATAAGATAATGATCTAGAAACACTATTTATGGATTATTTTCATAATAATCTCATTAATTATGAAATTAAAATGGAGGAGGTTGTTAAAGGAAACACCAATAGCTGATAGATAAATTTTTTCAAGTATTCCATGAAATAAAATCCAATGAAGATTCTTACAGAAGAATTTGGGGATTCTGATTAAAAAAATAGGGTATGTAAATATCGTGATGAATTGTTATTCTTGTTTTCAAAAAATTTAAAAAATATATTGGTAAATAAATAGAAAAACATTTCTTTAATTGTTTTGAATGTGGATCCATTTTTAATTATGCATCTAGTTTTCCAAAAATAAATAATGAATAGGACAGTGATGATGAAGAAACAATACTGATAATATAATGGAAGATATAGAGTGATAAGGCTAAATCTTATTCCAAATTGTTGGATATAAAATTATTCAAATTCAAAATTAGAGGTCTCTTATTTAATTTGTAAATAATAAGGAGATAGTAAACTTGAATCTAAAACGTATTTTGAGAAGGATGGAGAGAATAATTATATCGCAATAGCTAAAAATGAAAAATTTAGAAGAATATATTTTGAAGAAGAAAAAAATTGATTATAATTTCATTTGGAATAAAAATTAAATTAGATTTTGTGAAAGATTGGGTGTCTTAAAAATGATATATAGAAGCTAAAAATTGAATAAACCTTAATAAAAAATAAAAAAAATACTACTAATAATTTTAATATTCTTAAATTGATTGATCATTTTCAGAAATACCTTGAGAAAGAAATTAATTTTAATTAGTATCAAGGAACCAAGATGAATCCAAAATAATTATAGTTGGAAATTGTCCAAAAAAAATTCAAAAGATTAATAGAGGGTAAAAATATTTAGTAACTCTATTTCTAGAGAATGTGAAATCATGGGATATGGTAAACCTTATAAAGATATAATATTATCTTCAATAGTTGAGTAGAAGGTTGAAATTATTTCTGAGAAAAAGAATGTTGGGAATGTAATGTAAGTGGTCAAAACCAACAAAATCAGAAATTCATAAGATTCTAATAATTCTATGTCTGAAAAAGAATATATTGATTTTGGTTCTAATAAGGTTGCTAATAAAACTGGTTGTAAAAAAATGATTCAAATTTATAATATAAATTTTGGTTTTCAATAAGGCTATGATAATAATGATAAGAAGTTTGCAATGACACAAACTCACAAATATGAATATTAAGGTTGTTTTGGAAAAAAATGACTTTCTATAGATACTATTGGTATTGTGTTATATTCATACATATATAAAATATGTTTTGTTTTAACAATCAAAATTACAAATATTCAACAAATTAAAGGAAACTTTTGAGGGGAGTCAATCCTTTTAATAGAAGATATCTGAGGAGATTGTTTTTGAGAAATTTGACATGTTTGGTGTGAAAGATGAAAATATATTCCAAAAGTTGTAAAATATTTGTGAAATATGGGAAAAAACATGGAAGTCGTGAAAAAGGATGTCCTGTTGTGTTACTAGCACAAAAAAATTTGTTAACAATTCACAGAAGTTAAATGTTAAGAAAGATACAAGAAAAAAAATGCTATTGTTGTAGAAACTCCCCGTAAAGCTATTTGAGGATAAATAACATGGATCTTAGATATTCATGTTATTCTCATATTATATAATACTTAATATCGTTTAAAAATGTGATACATTTCAAATAATGAATAGTTACATTTTGTAATGATGAATCTCTTTGAATGAAAGGTGTTAGATTAACCATTATTGGGTATTAAAAGTTGAAATCCAAGAAGGATATTTTTGTTGAGGGGATGAAATATAACCTACTATGTGGTTATAAACATTGTGATGAAGGTAATAAAGTTATTTTCAAAATTTATTATTTTTTTGTGAGAAGAGTGAAAGATGGAATGGTAGTTACAAGAGGCCAACATACAAAATGAAACTTATTTGAAGTTAGTGAAGTGAAAAAATCTTGTTGGATAACCATTGTGGAAGATAATCAGTTTTGGTATAAAAGTTTGGGACACAAGTTCTAGAGAAATATAATAAACATGTCAATGAAACATACCGTCTTCCATATTCCTAATATTTTATGAATAATTAATTAGCGTTACACTCTTTTATCAAAAGTAAATATTACAAACTATTTCCATAAGAAAGTTGACATTTGTTCCAAACAAACCATTGAAATTATCATTTAGTTATATGTGGTATAATGAGAAAAACAACTCCTGGAGTTAAGTATATAATTAAATTAATTGATGTTTTTATTCACATTACATGGGTTATATATATGAAACATAAGTTATATTCTTCAAAACTTACTAAACGTTTTAGGAGGATAGATGAGACGAAATATGATTATTTATTAATGAAGTTGATAATGGATATTGGTTTTGAATACTAGAATGAATAATTTAAAATTTATATTGAGAATCATGGAATTCATAATGAGATAAATACACCATACACTCCTAAGAAATGGATTAGTAGAAAGGAAGAATATAAGTTGGTTAAAATGGGTAGAACTGGGTTAGTTGAACATGGTATCTCTCATTACATTTGGAGTCTAGACATGAAGACTATTTTGTATATATAAAACTTATGTATCAATAGTTCAATTTCTAATATGTTTTCAGATGAAATGTTTCAAGGAAAAACTCAGTGTTTGAAACACATAAGAGTTTTATTGAGTCCATGCATCATAAAAAAGAAAGGTTGAAACCACGGAATGCGTGAGTAAAGAGTTGAAGATGGAATTTTTCATGGCTATGATTGGTAAGGAATAGGAAATAGATATTTCATCCATGATACATAAATATTTTCTGAATCATTTGATGTGAATTTTATTGAAAAAAAGGAAGAGAAAAAATATGCTGAAAAATAATGAATATGAATTGGATGATGTAATTTTTATTGAGAATTCTGACAAGGATACTGACAATAGTAATCCTACATAGGATGCAGAACCAGACATATCTATTTCCAATGATGAAGAGGAATATCATAAATTTCATCCTAAGCTAAGGAAGAAAGTATAATAAAAAACATTTTTGGAGATCAACATAAAAAAATTAAAACATGAAAAACATAAAAATTTATTACACATACTTATCTGTACTCAAAACATGACACAAAAGATGTGAAAAAAGATTTTGAGAATCCAAAATGGATTCCGGCTATGAATGAAAGGTTGGATTAAATAGAAAAGAATGATACTTGGGAAATCATACCTAAATCAAATAACAATCATGTTTTTAGTACAAAGAGGGTTTTTTAGAACAATTTGAATGACTATGGTGATGGTTTATGATGAAAATAAGTATTAGTATGAAAAGGTCACACAAAAATTTAATGAATTTATTTTGATGATACTATTTCTATGAAAGAAAGGTTAAAAATAATCATAATCATTATTGCTATTTTTATAATTAGGATTAAAAATATTTCATATGGATGTGAGGTCTATATTTTTGAATGGGGTTCTTGAAAAAGATTTATATATTGAATAACCATGTATATTTGTTGTTTGGAAAGATGAAATTTATTTGTGAAAGCTGTGAAAGCCTTGTATGGGATAAAATAAGCACCAAGATAATGGTACTCCAAATTGGATACATTCCTATGGTTGATGTGTTGTAAGAAAGGAATAGTTGGTAGTAATGTATACATCAAATAAAGTTTATATTTTCCCCACATTGTAATTGAATATTTTGATGAAATTATCATTAATGGAAATGATGAAAGGACTTTAAAAATATTTATTTATGAAATGAAAATGGTATTTTAGAATTCAATGATGGGTGTAATGAAATACTTTCTCGGGTTAAAAATCACAGAAAATAATAAACACATATTTTATTCTGAATATAAGTATGATAAGGATCTTCCTAATAATTTCGGTTTGGAAAATTCAAAACCAATTTCCACATTGGTTTCAGTGGAAACCAAGTTTTCTATAGATATAGAAGGCATGTAAGTTGAATCTATAGAACCTTAGAATCTAATTAGAAGTATTTTGGTAGTTCAATTCCTCAGGACTCAGTATTGATTAAATTTTTACCTTATGTGAAATATTTTAGAGTTATCTAGAAGAATGACATCTATTGTATTTAAATTTTTTTATCAGATTTAACAAAGGGATGAAACTAAGATCAGGTATGATAGCTCAAAACATATCTATTTATTTGGGTATTCAGATGTTAATTTGGTAGGAAATGTTGATGAGAGATGATCCAAATTTAGTGGAGTTGTTTTTCTATGTATAGGTTTTATCAGTTGTAATACTATTAAATAAAATTTAATAACGCTTATCATAGATGGAATAATTAATTGTTAAAGTTAGGTTACCCTTGATATTTGGTTGTGATTATCCAAGTGAAATCATCCTTACCAAAAATCCGATAGAACATTCCCATTCAAAAGATATTCACATAAATTAATTTTTTCTCAAAGACCATGTGGAGAAGAATGAATTGAGGCTGTATTATCTTCCTACATCAAACAGCATTGCTAAATTTTACACAAAAACATTACCGAAGGAACAGTTTTTCAAATTGAGGATGAACATGGATGTCAAACCACTTTCTCATCACGGTCATGGTATGTGTGTTTTCCCCTCTCCCATATAGTATTTTTATAGTGTTTTGAAGGGGGATAATTATTTCATAAAAGAAAACATTTTTTTATTTAAAAATCATTAAGAAAAAATTTACATATGGAGAGTTGTGGGTAAACTATGAATCTAGAATGTTAGTTTGTGAACTATTATAAATTTTTTTCAGAGTGGTTGTAGAAAAAAAATAATAGTAATGTAAAAGTAGAAAATGAAGCAGTGGAGGTGGAAATTCTAAAAGGTTGATTAAAACGGTTTGTAAGGAGCTACATTTGGATAAAATGGTTTCTCTATTAATAATTATGGTTTTAAAAAATTATTTATCATAACTAGGCTGAGAATTATAGATAAATAATCCATTTCTTTTGGTTATAATGTTTGATGACTTATAAATCTTGGTTTATGATAAAATCTAAAGGGGATGATTGTTGGGGCCAAATTGGAAAGAAGTTTTTTTTGAATGCTGATATAAATTTGTGTTAAATGTATTTTCTATTGTTTTGAGAGAGAAAATAAATCAATTAACTTTTCAATAGTTGAATAAAGACTCATGGTTTTAATTAGATGATCATACTCATAATGTTTAAGAATGATCAAAGGGATTTTGAAGAATATTTTAGTAAGAAATGATTCATCCGACTCACCGTGGGACTGAAATGAAAGCCTTGATCATAATGATAAGTTGTATTAATGTATTCATGTCTCTGATTTAATATGATTATTTTTTATTAAACATGGATTTCTCATAAATCATACATTTTCTCAAAAACATGTGATGCATGCTTTATAAAAAAAATGTGTGATAAAAAGTGCTTCAAATTAAATAAAGGATTGGATTGAAAGAAAAAAGTTTCCATATGGGAAGTCATAATAATTTCCATTGAAATTTCAAATATTCCATTATGATATTAATTGCACATGATCCTTACCCTAGATGTTGAGGAATTGGAAATTGCATCCAAGACACTCGAGTTCAAAACCGAGTTGAGACATAATTTCGGGGTTACTGTAGCGTTACTGTAGTAGGAATTGTTTGGTAATGTAGTAGCCTAAACCATTCATCCATTTGGGCTTTCAGGCCACCAGTTTGGGCCTCAAGTCCTTTAAGGCCTTCGGGCCACCCAAGGCCTTTAGGCCAACTGAAATTGTGCTTAGTGACCGGACATAATATATAAGGAGAAAACTCTAGATGAGGATTCAGAGAATGCGCATTCACTATAGCGTAAGATAATTAGATTTTTCAAAAAGTGACAGTATGTCATTTCCATTGTTACCAGCCTATGTATGCAAAAGAAGCCCAGATAAACAAGCCATGTGATGGTGGATAGATAACATCATGATGAAGAAGATGGGGAAGAGAAATTCCATGTTGTTATAGTCTGAATATTTTCTAATACCTATTGGTCATGTAATCTCTAAGCCTACAGGATTTTAAGGGTTCCCCCTCATCCCTTGAAAGTGGGGTTATCAAAAAATCAATAAAAGAAGGCCTTCGGGCTGTTCAGACCATGATGATATTAAACGTTTAAAAAGTTAGGAATAATTCATGATACAAGATAATGTTTTTTGTAGATGAACATTAAGTCTTTATGGTACTAGTTCACTGGTATTAGATTATCGGAGGAGGATTTTTTTTAAAGGATGACATGGAAAATCATATCGCAATAATATGGAGATATTGGGATTTCTGTTGGATCAATAATAAAAAAGATAAAAATATTCGGAGAAAGAGGTTTTTGAGAATCATAATAAAAAAATTAAATAATTTTTTGATGTCTAAGATGACGACATTGTTCAGTAGGATGCAGTGTTCCACAAATCTTCAAAGTAACCCTATCACTAATCATCAGACAGAGTGTTGGTTGAAATGTAAAATCTGATGCTGAAGGTTTTGTTGAATTAGTTTAGTTGGAAGATATTTTTGGACAGATGAAGAATTTGAAGTTATTGAGACCAATGAAAAATGGGATCAGAGATCAGTCAATAATGTAGTCAACCATTTTCATCCAAATAAATTTCTTATTACCCTCAATTGGGTCAAGAGAAGATAAATGATCAAATTTTTTCGTAAAATTTCGATAATGATCCATTGGATAAGTGATGACGCATATACATCATAGGATGATAGATTCTAACCCTTATGATAGAGGCTGACATTAATAACATCGTCATAATTGTATGTAAAAGAAATAAAGTGATAATTTCTTAAATCTAATAAAAAATTGTAATCATCAGGAGCTAGAAGATTGAATAGTTTAAATAAAAGTTCTGATACATAAGTGTAATGCCAATGTGGATGTGTTACAGCGAATTCCAATCATATTTACATGTTTCCACTATGTTTATGGAAAATAAAATCTATTGAAGTCAAACGAAGTAAAAAAAATATTTTTACCAAATGGATTTAATGTTTTTTTATTATCAATTAGTTCAGAGGAGTATATTGGGAAGAATTTTTCTAGTTGGTATATAGAATCATAATTGGCAAAAATATATTTGACTCGATGAATCAAAATGAGAATAAATGATCTTTTCATATCTTTCATTTGGAGTGTAGCAATGTAATCAAAAATCTAATATATTTAATGTAACAAGAAAATAAAATAGAATTCAGAATAAGATAGAAGATTTTGTAGAAATACTGAAGTAAGATAAATTTTTCAGAAGAGTCATGATGGTTTGAGAATAAACGAGAAGATTTTAAATGCATTGAATAAGTAAAAGTTGAATCTTAAATTTCAGGTAAATTGACATTTTAGGAAATTTCATTGAGAAGCAATGTATTTTAAAATTGTTGCTAATCAATTATTAGTGAAACTATAAAATGACGAAGTAATTTTAACATTAGTAACACCATAAAGTTTAATAAAAAGAAGATAGAAAGTATAGTTATGAATATTTTAATAGAGAAGGAGTTTTTGGATTGGGATTTCTTGAGGACGTTTTTAGGATAGAATAAGAGGAGGAAAAATATTATATTCAATGGATTATCATATTGATGGTTTTCATCAAACTAGTAATCGTACTTGGAATTTCAGAGTGAGGACGAAATAGTTTATATTTATTTTAATAATATTTAGGTGGAGTTACATTATTCGACATAGATGTCGGGCTAGAAAATCATACTGGGAATATCAGGCTATGTATCATTATGAAGTTCATGAAGTTATTACCTTCTACTGGGTAGGAAAGTGAGTAATTGTTTTAGATATTTTATTTTTAAAATTTTAAAGTCATCCATGTAAGCTTTTTTTGAAGAAATAGGTGAAATATTTTTAACTTGGTACACAAAATTTTATTACATCATTTCATTATACTTCAAACGCATGCACAGTTGTATTGAAGATAGTGCTACACAAGTAGAATGGTACATCGTACTCTTTGTATCGAAAAATAATGGATTTGTTTTATTTTTTATTGTGTGGTATGGAATTTTTTCCTTGCCATACCAAGGAATTATCTCCCATTATTGAGTAGTGAGTCTTTTAAATTCATGCATTCCTATGGATGTGTGATTGTTTTTCAGAAAAGTCATAACTCTTTAACAGGAGGTGAAGGTTGTTTCAAAAGGAAGGGAAACTTAAAGAAAAAGATATCACTAATTCACCCTTACCCCTCTCAATGAAAAAAAGATCTATGATGGTTAATTACATAATCCTAGTTCAAATTTTCCAACCCTTTCTTACAGGAAGGTGACATAAGTCTTCTATTTACCTGATGACTTTCAACGGAAAAATCATGTCCTCAAGGTAACTATTATCTACTAAATCATCTTTTATTATCTATATTTTTATACAAACCAAATTCTAATGATAACAATATATTGATATAGATATATTTATTATAAAAAAATGTTTTTATTTTATTATAATAATCTTTTTGTCACTTCTGCCCACCTTTTCTAAAAAATAAAAATCATGCTAATGTTATGTGTGGATTATAACCTCCAAGGCCGATATATTTAACATTCAATAACCAAATTTCATTGATGTTTGTAGAAATAAATTTAATAAATAAATATAATATTTATTAAAAGATTACTATTTTGTATGATAAATCAATCATTATATTAATAATATTAAAATATAAGTGATCATTGTAGATTAAACTTCCTAAATTGAGCATACAAATATGAAAAATAATTTCTTATGAATAACTACTAGCTTCATATCTTATATTCCCCATATATATAAACTAAATTAAAATTTATCTCTTCAATAAAATCTAATTAATACTATTATGCTTGTTGAATTATGATATTATAATCACTTCATAACCATACTCTAATATTGATTATAGCATGTTCATTTTTGGCTCAGTTAAACAACCTATTTGAATGAATCTATAAATTTATATCATGGATCTATATAGAATCATAATTTTGGGTAATATTTTATATGAATAATTAATTTTTTTGTATTCCATATTTTAAAATTTCACTAGTTATTAAGATATCAACTTTCATTCGTTAAAAATTAAAAAAAACAAACTCTTTGTCGGTTTAATTAAAATAATCATAACTAAAACCCTAATGGAATCAAAGAATAATTTTATAAATCATTATATATATTCTAATACATTATGATTAGTAATCTCGGAATGATTAACTTCATATCAATAAATAAGAAATATCATCACTAATACGAAACATGGGGAAAATGAATGAAATTATTAACATTTGATGATTAAAATAAATTAAAACTAACTAATATATGTGTAAGTCATTCTTATAAATGAAATTTATAAAAGTAAACATATTTTAATATGGTTCTTAAATAACTAATTAATATAGTTTTATTTTTTATATAGTCGGTTATAAGTTTCCCAACCAAGAGGGAATCCAAGGTATGTGTTTTTGTATACTCAACCTTCATTCATTAAGTTATGGTCATTCATCTTGAACATTATTCTTGTAAGCTTGTTGAATTATACCTTATGATTGAATAATATTTTAGTTAATATTATTTTTTATATATTTAAATTTCATTCTCATAAAATACTTCTCTTAGGTTTCTTACTTAAGAAATTTAATTTTTGTAAGGGTTTTGCCTCAATTTCTCTACATTGTGGCATGGTTTCATATTACACAACCATGATATGGTGTAATTGTTTCCACATTGGATTATTTTATTATTATTAATGTTTTAGTCATAGTAAATACAATTTTATTCATCAATACCTTCTATATATTATTTTTATTCAATTGAAACTAAATTTGTAAGTGGTTTTTTACTCAACCATATTTTCATTGAGTCGTAGTTTTCCCTCCCTTGAATGCATTATACTAATGTTTCTTATATTCATACTCATAATTAATTAATATTTTAATTTATCTTAAACTCTGTGGAATTCAAATTTCTCTTAAAAATATTCTACTTTATATACTTCCCTCTTTAATAAAAATATTTGTTTAGAATAATTCACATCCTCTCGAATAATCTCTTTCTCTTCCATGTCTATCTTAGTTATATCCCAAAATGTGTTGTATCTTTATTTTTGAACCATAATATATATTATATCTTGTGAAATTATTAGTTCAATTTTACCTTATTCAATAGGAAATTTTATTTTCCTTTTTTTAATTTGGGTTTTACTAAATGTATTTTAAAATCATAAAAAGTATTCTATTATTAGGATATTTATTTTATATTACTCAAAACATTTTTTGACTCAAAATTATTTCTTTTAATGAATTTAATTATCTATAAATAATGTTTTAAAATATTATTTCTATCACCATCATTAAAATGGCTCTTTAAGGTGACTTGTAAACTAATTTTTTACAATAAGGTTCAAAATATTTTATGAAATGTCTTCCATTGATTTCAAATACATATTACCATTTTTATCTACCTGATCTATATATTATGGAGTTATATATCATGGGTTAGTATCTATATTATATTATAAGGTTATACTTTGGGGAGATTTGGTTTTCTGTATCAACAGATCAAATTCTTCAATTCATTTATATATGATAACATTTGGAAATGTTATAAAACAAAATTTCATTCCATGGGTTTTTTATATATGATCTATTATTAATTTCTTATAAAATATATATTTATGGATATTGATTATTGTGTTCATTCCCCCCCCCCAATGAATTATTTATTTTATTTATATACCATGATATAATGGAGTGTGGAAAACTGATATTTTCTTACAGCATAATGGTGGTCATGGTTTGATTTTCCCAAAACATAAAGGGGGTGTGTATGATTGGATTTTCTCATAATGTGATTATTTCCTATTATATTTTTTGTTTAATAGTTTATGATTATTTTATTCCATATTTTTATGTTATATGCCAATGATTATACACCATGTATCAATATTATTGTATGATGTTTCTGAAATCTTACGTCATGGTATATATTTATTTATTTTTGAATTAAATTTCCATTTAACTAAACATATGCACATAAATTATTTTTCTCTGTTCATTTAGTGATATATTTCTCCAATTATAATGACTTATAATATGATTTTGATCAAACACTTTTACGAATCACTGAAAAGTATTCCCTTATGGAACATTTAATATTACCACTTTTTATGTTTTCCTTTTCCCGCTAAAATTATATATAAATTTTGTGTATAATGTAGGCTTACATAGAAATTTTGAGAGATATTTTTAAGAAATTACTTGAGGGCTTATTTTTATAAATTTAATAACTATATATGATGAACCATTAGTTTCTGGGATTTTATAATTATTGTGATATATTGTGTGTGAATTATGGAAGTAAAAGAATGTTTGACTGGAGTCATCACACATGGTATCAAATTCAGTGTTTAAATATTTATATTATCATTTTGTCTTGGAATATAGATATGATTTATCTCAATTAGATGATTACAAATTAAAATTTAAAGGTAGGTCTCAATGTGGATAAACATGGGATTTCTCAAAGAAGAACCACACTAATTTTGGAACATTTTATCAATATTAATATATTTAATAGAGGTAAAAATGTAATAAATTATGAAAACAATATTATTTTTCTCAATTATACAAAAAAATAGGGCGTATATGGAAAACATTGTTTATAATGCCTCCTTATTGGTGAAAAATAATATTTTAATGTTTCTAAATATACATAAGTTTCAAAAAAAATTTAATACTTATCAAAAGAATACCCTTGCGATAATTTTGAGTTATGTATGTTGAAAATTTAATATAGATAACATACAATATATCTCACAAAGTCAATAAGAGTATTTTTAATAGAGGATGGAGATGTATTTGAAGTATTCATGTAGTGTTTTATAAATTTTGAGTTTTGGGACAATATTTAAAAAACTTGGCGAAGCCCAAATAGTAAGGATAACTAGTGTAGTGGACCCGGAATTTAAAAGGGGTTAGAGAACCATCAGTGAGGTGATTTTATAAGATTCATAGTATTTGAAAAGATTTATTTTCTTTATGGTGTATAATAATTGGAACGTAATGAAATCATAATGGGGATTTTGAATTATATAACAGTTTTTATTAATACTAAGTTTTACCTTGAATTGAAAATCAAAAATAGAATATATAGGTGTTCATAAGGGTCTTTGAACCATTTCATAAATAAAATTTCGAAATTCCATAATGGGTTTAAGCTGTTTTATAAGGGTCATTGTAAATTATATACAGATTATTTTCAAATTATATAAGATCCATTCTTGACAACATAAGAGTCTTATTAATATTTTGTTTGTGTCTTGGAAATTCATTAAGTTAAATTTGAATATTCCATAAATTCAATTCATAAAAATGTATGGTTCATTTCCAGATTCACTAAGGATCATTCTTCTATAAATGGAAAAACTGTTGGTTTCATCATAGTGAAAAGGAGCATCAAGTAATGGTCATTCACATAATAGTTTTTTTGAGAAGGTTGGACAGCATAAATTTACATGTTATATTATTAATCATAAAAAAATGATTAACATTTGAAATTCTATAAGTGGATAAAATCATACCTAACTGGAATACGTGTTATTTTATAATTTTAAATGGATTAAATTAAATATTAGTCTCGATATGGTGGATTTGATTTTGAACGAATAACATGTCATTATAATGAATGTAGTGGCATATAAATTGTATAAAGATTAAATATGGTATGTGAATGAATATTTTAGAGATGGGTTTTTCTAAAATATTTTGAAATTTTGTTATTAATTCATGCATGATGAAAATCATGCTTCAAAATTTAGAGTTTCTAAATTCATATATTGAAATATTTCTCACATGTATATTTAATGTATAAAACATTTAATAGGAAAACTAATAATAAAAGGAATAAAAGATCATGGAGAGTATCTTATAATATAATATAGATATATATATTTCCATTATAAATAAACTATATGAGAATAGGTGACATAGATGGAGGATCATTTTTTTTAATTGAAGGAGAATAATTCTATGTTAAGAGCTCAAGAGTTAGTGAAGAAGAAAGTTTTTTTCCATGGTATATCTCATTGGAACTTCATAGAAGTTATACGTAGTACTAAAATATCCATATTTTAATTCTATATATTATTCATGTAAGATAAATTATGTAACAATAGAATTTATGAGTTCTACGTTTTATAGATAACAATTATCACCCTAATTTTTCTCTAATGTTTGTCCACATGGAGCACCTATAGGAACACTCACTATTGTAAAGTAAATGTAGTATGTTTAGTGTTTTAGGTTCCATACATAATTTCATTACATGATCCTTAGATTAGCATGATTTGTTTACATGTAAATATACCATGTCTCTATCTTTTATTGTATCAATGATACAAATCAATTATAATGGATATAGATAGTTACTAATAATTATGAAACCTGATATTTGGTGAGTTTTGGTGAAAATAGAAATAAATTAATTTAGGATACCCCTCTCATGGTATAAAATTATATTGGGACCAATAGGTAGTATAAAATATAAAACATTCATTGTAAATATTTCATTTCTATAAAGTAGAATGGAAGTGGTTGTTAACTATAATGGAGTTCTAAACATTTATGGAAATAATTTATAATTTATAAATAATCAGATATAGCAATACTCAAAATCATTATAAATTCCTATATACAAGGCTTATAAAAATAGGATTTCATCAAACATATAATGTGGATAATTTTTAAAGAAAGTTAAAAGGTAGTCTGATGCTAATAATAATGTTGTCAAAGCATTGGGAGGATCATAAATAAATATTAAACAAACAATGGTGATGTATTGTAAATCCTCACACTCCATGTGGGGAAATAATTTCAATATATAGGACGGTGTTTGAAAAGTATGGGATGTATATTTGAAGGTATTATTGAAAATGCATGAGGTCGTTAGAATGCACCTAAATGATACTGTTGATTCTTTATTTGACCAGGTGAACATCATTGTTGATTAAATTCAAAGACTCCAAGAAAGCCTTGAAAAAGTAAAAATAATAATGTAGATCCTGAGGATATTTCCACCTCATTTCAATGCATAATTTTTTTTTGATATTCATATAGAAACACATAAAGAATGAGACTTTTTAAAGTCATTACAATACTCAAGATGCATAAGAGTTGAGGAACCATGATAATGAGTCAATAAACTATTAAAAATCTAAGGACATAAAATTCAAATCAATAATGAAACTGAAAGTGTATGATTATTCATAGGAAAATAATGCTAATGAGGTAATGCATTTTATTTCCAAAAATTTCAAAATAAAAAAATTAAATATCAATGGACAGCCTCTACTTTCTTTCTTTCATTGTGGAAAAGTTGGGAATCTCACTTCAACATGTTTAACTAAATTTTTATATGATATAGACGTGGAAGATATCAAAAAGGACCCCTTCAATGGTGAAAAAATAACAATAATACCATAAAATAAATTATCAAAGAAAAAATAAATCTATCCCAAAAAGATATCAGATTGGATGAAATAGACATGGATGATGATGAGGACATACAAAAAATCAGTGTGTAATTTATTGTGGTTATCATTGATAAACCAGAAGTGGGTGATATTTATAATGAATATTCTAAATTCTAGGGATTATTTTACCTCGAGATTAAATTGGAAGGTTATCCCAATGAACTTGATATTTGGGGTGTCAAATAAAATAAAGTCGATGGAGTGGCGTATGACTTCGATCATTATATATAACAACAAGATGGATATAATTATTATTTAATATCTAAAATTGAATGGATTAAAAAATTAATTACATATATTTCATCTAAATAAGTTGATCTCATGCTCAAAATTGATAAGTAAGCCTATATAATTAATGGGATGGCTGATTCAGTCATAGATCATGTAAAAGAACTGAATAACTTAAAGGGGAATTCATTAAAATGAAATAAAATATTGATTATAATGGAAGAATTTTAACCCCCAAAATTAATTAAGGATGTTTGAGTGCATGAGCCACTAAAAAACTAAAGAGTTTTATTGGGAATCACTTTCCCAAAAATGTACCATTTCAACGATAAAGGTCAATACTTTTAGAGGATTTATCAAAAGAAAAAAAGTGGTGGTTGATGTGAAACTTCAATCACCGTATTTCTGAAAAAATGTTGCTTTTTATAAATTAAATAATAGTTAAATAGTTAAATATTTATATGAAATTAAATAAAATATTACACCATATATCTAGTTTAATTTCTATGGATATATGTGGCACACAGAGAATATTCATTTTGTTGAAACAAAATCATTTGATGTCTCAAGAGAAGCTAAAAACTAGAAGCAGTATTTTATATACATGATTTATTTTTAACGTCTATTATTGTCAGTGTAAAATTTTATGACATAAATATTAGAATTAAATATCAGCGTAACAATGGTATGTGATGATAAATACCCAGAGAAAGAAGTTATAATAGATGTAATTATCATGAAGTCGTCTAAAAACATTTAAAAAAAATTACTTTCTTGAGGTGAATATGATCTAATGGACCTAGAGGGGGAACATTATCTTTCACCACTAAAGGAAGGAAGACTGAAAAATTGATCATGAAAGGAAAATCATAGAAGGTTAGTGTCAATGAAATTTAATTAAAATAGATACATAGAGTATGTATATAAATTATAGAGAGCAAAAAAACATTCAACATGATTTGAAATAATGATCTAACCATAGGCATAAATTATAAAAAATATGGTTTTAATCTATTTAAAAATGATGAATGGATTAAGATCATTATATTAATAAAAAATAAAAAATGGGATAAAAATGCATGTGGTCATTAATTTTTTATTTTTTGAATCCCTCGGTCACAACTTACATAGTTTAAGTCTATTGTGTGATTTTAGTGAATGTGATTAAATTCAATAATAAATATTTCCTTATCAAATAAAAATTTGACTAAATTATTATTAAAGGGATGTAGAAACATTTTAACCTCTACAACTTTGGTAGAGAAGAAGAAAAGTATTTCTTATCCAAAGAATAATAGAATGAGTTGTAGCATAAATTTCTAGGCCACGTGATCCAAACGTCATTATAAGATATGGTAAAAATTGTATGGGTGTGAGATATCCCTATGATTTCACAGGATCATACTCGCACATGTGACACATTTTAAAAAAGGAAAATCAATTAGAATTATTATAATCTAATAGATAAGAATTCAATAAAAAATAAATTAGTTTTTCATAATAATTTATGTGGGATTATAACCCCCAAATCTGTATATGTACAGAGATTTTATATTCTGTTTACTAATGATTATAACAAGATAACATGGATAATGGTAATCTATCATATGTTAATATATTTAAAGTGTATTAAATGATACTGAATATTGGTTGGGATAATTATTAGGTGGATAATTTATGAGTTTTAGATTGTAAATGGTATGGAATTCAATAATTATAAGGTGGAATTATATCTCAAAAATCATTGGACAAGGAACTATTCTTTTGTGTTGAGGAATCCTCCACTAAAAAGAGTCATTGATAGGAGGAACTAGATTATTATTACTATGTCTCATATGGTAATCCTTTTATAAAACCCATTTCTAATGACCTAGAGTTAGTGTTTACCTTATATTAATTGTATAATATACAAAGTATCTCAACATGTAGAATTTATTTTTTTAGAAATATCAGAAAACCAGATGAATAATGATTCCCATATTATATTAAAAATATAAAAAACAATGAACATGATATATTATTCAATCCTTTATATATTTAATTATAACCTTCTTTAGATCATAAGCAATGGAAAAAAAATAAAATGTGAACTCAGATGCTATATAAGGGTCATGAATAATAAATTTTTTCATGAAAAAATAATGAATAATTTACATGATATGGTGGATTACCAAAATACATTATATTCAATAAAAACATGATTTAAAAAGAAATATTTTCAAAATATCAACATATCAGACACATGGATAAAGAAAACTGAATTCATTGTAAAAGTAATGAAAACATTTAAGACATCATGGTGATGGACTCTCAACCAAGATATCAGGAATCATACCATCATGGGATTTCACCCAATACACGATTATTAATAAATGGGTATGGTTAAAAAAATACCAATAAAATATGGCATACCAACTATTTTATTACGATGGGGAATTCCATTCATGTTGTGCATGTTAAAAAAAATATTCCTTATATATTTTTTTGGAAAAATGTAAAAATTACCTCATTTTTAAAAAAGAAAACAAAATTTCTTTTAAAACATTTCATAAAAAATATTTATTGGATAAAAGTGACATTAATCAGTCACATGAGAACACTAAATACATTCTACTAAACATATTGTGGAAATAATGACTACAAATAAAATCATTACTGACTAAAGAGGTAATATATCCTATTTTTCATTAAATATTATTTATATTTTAAGTAACAATGATAGGAAAATGGTATAATTAATTGAAAATTTCATTAATAAGTATGTGATAATAAAAATAATGAGTTCATATTGGATATTTATTATATAATTTTCCCGAAGGAAATTCAAACATAAATAACTCTGAAATAAAATAATACTTTAAATGAAATACCTTACCCCATGTTTGACATTCTTTGTCACTTATTTTTGCCTTCGGTATAATAATTTCATATTTTTTATAATTTCATACCATACTCATTTAAATACAAAAAATATCATATATGATCTACTTATAAATGATTAACACCAATTTATTAATTATTCATTATTAAAATCATTTTTTTTGTTATTAAGAATTTCATTTTTAATGAAAACATTAGTTTGGTAGTACATTAAATTGTACTTTTATTATGGAAACATATTTTATAGAATTTTAATCACAATATAAATATCATATATATTCATATATAAAATGTAGAAATATAAATATGTATTAGATCATTGATGCAGACGGTAAACCGTACATTCACATAAACGTTGTTTTCAATTTTCTAGGAATTGATCAAATTAATGGTAAAAACATTCACCAGTACAGAGTAATTATTATATCATATATATATTTAAATTAAATTAATCCTTATTTCAATCCAAGTAAAATAGAAGTGAAAAACTAATCACATAACTTCATGGAGGTGGTAGTCCACACGTATGCACAAGCGATGTTATCATTTTTAGATGGATTAGAATGGAAAATGTAGATATGATATTATAATTCCACAATTTTAATTTTGATTGAAATATCATATATATATTCATTAGTACCATATTTATAAGCATAAATGTAAATTAGTGATGAAAAATGAATTGCGTTGTTACGGGGATATAGTAAGTGGTATGTGTGCATGAGCGATGTTTTCACGTTTTATAGGATGGAAAAGAGATAGAAAATGGTTTTCCAATAATAATAACAGTTAAAAAAATATTATTATATTGATGATACAAGATTTATTATCTTATTATGGGTACAATATATCCTTAGTAAGTAATAAATATATTTGAATGAGTTGATATAGATGATAAACTTTTCTTCAGTACACATCATTTAAATATCATATTATGGTATATAGGGATTATATTTTGGGAAGACCAAAACTTATAGAACATGGGTAAGGTTGTTTACCAGAAAAATGCGTTGGTTTTGGTTGAGTTTTATGGTTTATTGTTTTGTAAGGAATATAGGGAACGATATTCCATTTATAAATTAGGTGAGTTGGAGAATGGTAATTTCTCAATATTTTAGAATATTATTAAGAAGATTTCTTGTAAAGCAGTTCTGAATTTACTTATATTAGAATTTTATAATTATAGGGAAAAAATAATACAATTCAATGAGGCTTAATATATTTTTATGTCATTTTAAAAATTATATTTTG
The DNA here is from genome assembly GCA_963277665.1 of Viscum album. NCBI lineage: Eukaryota > Viridiplantae > Streptophyta > Magnoliopsida > Santalales > Viscaceae > Viscum > Viscum album. The sequence goes on from OY728129.1 coordinate 1,587,156,083, forward strand.
GTTTATCCCCTTTGTTAAACGAATTTATACCTAACAGTCGTAATGACTATTTCTATATTAAATGGTTATAAATTATGATAAAAGTTAAGAAATATCTTCTAAACAATCAAGGAATTATATTTATGACCATTTATAATCCTAATTGTCCCTTGAAACTTTGTTATAATTTTAAATTATTTAATAAATTATTTTCTTTATAAAATTTCATTAATATAATTTTTGACAGTATTCACTTAACTTGACATTAAAGACATCAAAAAAGATGAAATTAGAATATAATATATTCAAAAAGACCAATTATATTATGATAATATATAAATTTTTTTGTAAATAATATTTCATCAATATTTTATGAAATATAGTATTTGGAAATTCATTTATTTTGTTTTTATATAAATTGATTAAATATTGTGTCGGAGTTATGTAAGCATTTAATGGAACTACTAAATTAATTAAAAATAAAAACTAATTAAAATAGTCATAAATTAAGTCATATTTCACGTAAATATACAAAACTAAATGTAACCTATTTTTATCCTCATAAAAAATATTAGAGATGTTAAAGTAAATAGAATGAAAATTTTTATATATGTATTTATTAAAATAATATTAGCAATAATATCAATGGAAAATGGAACCAACAAGATGTATGTTTGAGAAATTTATGAGAATGGTCGAAATACACAAATAAAATAATATAAATCCATGTTATATAGAATTTTTAAGACCATAACCCAGATTTTTAACCATGTTTTACTCATTTTACATTTACTGATATGACAAATATTCACTGACGTTACTATTCAAAATTAGAAAAATAAAATAGGACTGTTTATCAAATTTTGATCCTCATAACTTTAAATATGGAGTTAATTTTACAAATTTAATTCTCATAAGTGACATATTTTAATTCAAAATTAATTACTTAAATTTTATTAATATAGATTTTCCATAAAAATTATTTTTAATTATAAAATATTATTTATATCAAATTCTAGTATAATGTTGAATCAAATAATATTTATTGTATTAATTTTAGTAATAATTAAATAATTAAATTTTAAAACTATTAAAAAAAATTATTTTACATTGTAAATACTTGAAATGAGAAGAAAATTTGCAATAAAAACATTATTTTTAATTATTCCTTGAAATATCTAAAATTTCAAAAAAATCTCAAAAATTCATACTAATATATTTTCAATACACTGGTATAAAAAATGATAAAAAAAAATTTCAACTCAATATAAATTTTTTTCATAAATTATTATTTTTTATTTTCTTACAAAATGAAATAGAAATCAATTTTGATGAAAACATATTTTTGAAGCATAAAATGAATTTACTAAAAACATTAGTGATTATATCATAATAATTAGTCAAAAAATTATATTTATTGTGAAATATATATATATATATATCTTAATTTCGTTATACCTATTCATATCTTAAATTTTAAGGACTATGAAATAATGTTATAATTTTTTATTTAGACATGGGGTTATGTGTATCACAAGCAGTCAAAAAAAATTAATTTATTTTTGGTTGTTTCATTCTACCCCCTTATAATAATTTCACCCTATAAATTCTATAACATATATTCAAACAACTTGGGATACTCTTACCTCATCACATACTCCGTCTACCATGTTGCTTCCTTAATTTTTTGATTTCACCACCCGACCTTGACCCAATAAGTGGTTTTTTTTGTAGAACATTCTCTTTACAATCTAGAATCTCTACTAGTTATTCTTAAAAAGATATATCTTCCTCAGTAATTATAAACTCTACGTTCAGTACATTTTAAGGATCATGTTTTTACTTCTATGAGAATGATACTTGAAACACATAATGAACATGAGAGCGATTCAGTGAACGAAATATGCTATCATCCCAATATGATCAATAATTTTGATGGGATTGATATATTTATAGGGCCCCAATAAAATTTATTCACAAATATTTTAAAATTCTTAAGAGGTAATATTCATAGTAATACCTTATTTCAAATTTCAAACAGTATATATCAATTATTATTGTCCAAAAGACATTATTTTCAACTTTGAGCTTCCCTTAAATATTGTTAAATAGCTCAAAACATTTCTTCTATTTCATGAACATGATCATGTCCCAAAATATTTATTTATCCGGAATTTCCCATATAATAAAAGTTATTACATTCCTTCCATAAATGGATTCATAACGAACCATATTAATGCTCAAGTGAAAGCTATTGTTTTATGAAAATTCCACTAAAGAAAGCTGTTGATCCCAACCACCTTTAAAAGCCATATAGAAATATCGCAACATGTATTTTATATTTTTAATGCTCCTCTATAAAAAATCATATATCTAATGTAGGTAACAAGTTCAAATACATAAACTTGTATCTAGAGCCTACTAAGCACTTCTCTCAAACATTGAGGTAAACCAATGATCCCAATTAGATAATACTGTGAGTGTTACTCTGTGCTATCTCAAAATTTCATTAATGTAGAACCATATAAGATGATCAAGAGGTAAAATTTATCTAATCGAAATAATGTGAACTAATTTTTTTAGTCGATTTAATACAACCAAAATTTCATTATGAACTTTATAATTTTTGGGGAGTCTAATGATGATATTCATGTTTGTGTTTCCACATTTCCATTCATGTATAAGTAATAGTTTCAACATCACCTTATAATTATTACTATCATATTTAACTTATTGATATGAAAGGTATCGGGAATGATTGTCAACAATATCCCATTCCATTGTATCCCCTATAAATAATCTTTTAGATCACTATACATTTTTGTACTTCTAGAAATAATAGATAATGATGAACTATGGCCTTCATTCAATAGTTTGTTCATTATGTTTTCTATTAAAATAACATATATTCATTTCTTGAGCCTTATCATTCAAATATTGTCTTATTCAAACTATGAAACATTCCCTACATTCTTATATATTTCCTTCTCTTCTTTATGTTCCTTCTTAATGATTTCATGCATGGGCTTTATAACATTCATCTGATCAATATAATATTATTACCCTTTCCTCAAAATTTCGTGATGCAACTTCTCCAAATAAAAAAATATTAGATCTCTTTCAAAACTCATTATAGATAAAATGGCTTGTTATTTCTGACTAAGATAACCATCAACCTTGTTTTCCTTCTAACAGTGGTAAGGTATTGAAAAACATAATATTTTATCAAATCTAACCACATTATCTGGTGCATATTAAACTTTTTATATGTTAATATATACCTCATGATTTTATGATCATTATATATATCACACATTTAACCACACAAACAATTTATCTCTATCATTATCAAAATAAATAATTCTTTTGACTCTAAATCATGAATTGGGTAATTTTTCCCATGAGTTTTCAATTGGAGAGAGGAAAATAATCTATAACATTATCATTCTCTAAAAGAATAAATCACAGTCCCTTATGTAGTGCATCAATATATATCTCAAACCCTTCTCTACTATAAAGTAGTGTAAGCATATTCACACAACCCAACCTTATCTTTAGTTCTTTGAAAATCGTCTCACATTCATATTCCCACATGAACATAAATCCCCTTTGAGTCAACCTAGTCAGAGTATTACATAGTCATGAGAAATCTCTTACAAAGAGTACGGTATAATCCATCTGAAAGAAGAAAACTATGGATATAAATTATTGTGGTTGGTGAAGGATATTACTAAATAAATACCATCCTTGAGGGATCCACTGATATATCCTTGGTTGAAAATATATGAACTAAGAATGAGGTAATTTGTAGCCAAAATTCACACTTTTTAAATTTGGCATCCATATTCTACTTCTTCAAGGACATCATCATAATCATTAAATGTTTTTCATGATCTTATTTCATCATTGAATGTATTAGAATATTGTCTAAAAATAAAATCACAAATGGATCAAGGTATTCACAAAATACATTATTTATTAAATCTAAAAAAGAGAGAAGGATCATCGGTAAGTCCAAATTGTATTACTATAAATTCATATTAAGCATACCATGTAAGGATGATTTTCATGGGTATATCCTCCCTCATGAACCATATCTGATGATATCCAAATTGAAGATCAAACATGGAAAAATACAGAGCTCCATGTAATTGATCAACCATATCATATATAAAAGGTAAATGATACATGTTATTGATAATTATCTTGTCATGTTACCGATAATAAATGAAAAAAATTTGTTTATCCATCTATCTTCATAACAAAAATAGTATTTTCACCTCAGGGTAATGAAGTAACATAGATGAATCCATTATCCAGATTCTATTATATTTTCTTCTTAATGTCCTACAAATCAATCAGTATTATTCTATATGGGTTACTTATAATAAGAGTACCAACAGTTATGAAATCAATTTAAAAATATACATAAATATTTGGGAGAATACTAGATAATTCTTCTGTAAGAACATAAAAAACTCTTAAGCTATGGGGATATCTTAATTATTCTGTTTCTCACTAACTATATGAGAAAAATAGACTTCATGAATAGGTTGAAAAAACCATAATACATAAGTAATTTTCCTTGGGAGTTTAGGTACATATTCAAAATGCTATGTGGTTATAGGTTGATTTAGATTATAGATTATAACATCCCAAATCCATGAATATTTTTTAGTGGGACATACTCCATTGTTCTACTAATAACGAACTAGAAGTGACAAAAAAATATATAGACTTCTATTACATGAAAAGGTCCATTATAGGTGAACAACAATATGGAATAAATATTTTTTCCTTATGGAGAAGTTTATTAATCATATCCTAAGTCTGGTACCCTAATATGTATATGATCTACTTAGTTCCAACACCAACTATATTATAAATATCAGAAGGATAATCCGTACATTTTATATGTTTATTTATTCCCCTTATATCATTATGTTTCACCATGAAATAATGGTACATGCTATTTTACCTCATAATTGTTATGGATATTGATATATACAATTAAAATACCTATAATTGTAAAAGTTCTTAACTACTATAAGGGGTCATATTAATTAACATGTTTTGTATCTTCATTTAAAATCATGTTCACAGGGTTCCCACTAATCTTCCTTTGATAAAAACTATAGAAAACCCATCCCTGCTAACCTAGGGCCACTATTTATGTTTTACAATAGTAAAAGAAAAAATGGATCTTGACATGATGGATCGATCAGTTTAGTAGTCATGGAAAATTAGACACCTGAATGATTTTCATATTATATTTGAAAAATAAAAAATCAAAGCATCTGAAACATTGCTTCATCCCCTATATCATTTATAATATTTTCATTGAAATATAGAGGAATAGAAAAAAAAAACTTATTTTTTATTTCATATACTCATTAAAGGTTATGTACCTCATAAGTTATCATGATTAAATGTGGAATAATATACTTTACAGTCTAGATAATCAATACACATTCCATTCAATCAAACCTTAATTTGAATTTTTATACATATATAATGTCAAAATATGAAATTCAAGTATAAATATATATTATTTGTTTATAAAATAAATTCATAAATGTATACATTCATGATGAATTCCTCTCAACCAAGATATAATGAATCTTACAATTATGGAATGTCAACTAAGACCAAATTCTAAATAAATTGGTAAGTTTAAAACCATTACCCATCCAATATAGAATGAAAAATATTCTTTGTCTCACAATAAATATCAATTAATCAATGAGATATCTATAACTAGGACCCACCTGTTACATGCATGTCTTATTTATTCCTAATAATTTGATTGATCAATACAATTCATTCTCAAAATAAATTATAAGTCAACCACTATACAAATAAAATAAAAAATAAATAACATCATTATTTAATCCTAAAAATAAATTCAAATAAATAATAAATATGGTATAAGTTGTTCATATCACCAGTAAAATTAATTGATGTTCTCATGGTTGAAAATACGTCTAATATATCACAAAACTATTTCTGGAGAAAAGTACCATTATAACTATGAAAACCAAAATTAAAATTTACATATTTCCCAAATATTGAAGATAATAGTTTATTTCAAAATAATATTTTAAACATGTGATGGATGATTCAAATAACATTTATTAAAATAGGAAATTTCATTTATGTTATGTATGCTAAAACAAAGATTCCAATTTTTGTTAAAAATTTAAAAGTACCACATTCAAAAAATGGAATGAATTTTATTTTTATTGTCAAAAAATGGGTAAACATGAATTTAATAAATCATAAAAGAATTTAAAAAACATTCTTGAAGATATTTTTTGAAAACATAGAAAAAAATAATAAGATTCTTAGTCAAATAGAAAATATATAATGTTTTTATAAAAAAACATTTCTCAAATATATTTAAGCACCCTGTATGAGAAAATGGTAAAATTACATGAAATATTCATGAATAACAATTTGAAAAAGAAATTAAATTGTTTTATTAGAAAACAATTAAACTATTTCCCTCAATAGAAATTCATATATAAATAATCGTGAAATAAAATGAGATTCTAAAATAAATCCCTTAACTCATCTTCGACTTAGTTCGTAAGTTCTTTTAAAATCGTGTATAATAAATATATATTTGTTATAATTATATAACAGATTCATGTACATAATTATAAAATCATATATGATCTACTTATAACTTTTTAGCACCCATTTATTAATAATTTATTATTAAAATCACTGTTTATGGGTATTAACCATTTAATATTTCACAATAACATTTGTTCAGTTGTTTTGATCCTTGTACTTTTGATTATAGATCCACCATCCCCATAAAGTTAATAATGATCTAAATTTCATACTATATATATATAGTCATTCATAAAAGGTAGAGATATAAACATTAATTACAACATTCTTGAAGACGGTAGGTCGTACAAATTCATGGACGTTGTTTTCAATTTTATACAGATGGAAAGAAATAAAGTTAAATAATAATTCACCTTAACAGAATCATTATTAGATCATATATGTGAAATATTTTATTTAAATTAATTCTTATTACCATCCATGAAAAACAAAAATTAAAAACTACTCCTATCACTTCGTGGAGGTGGGAGTCCTCACGTACACATGAGTAATGTTATCGGTTCCCAACAGATTGGAATTTGAGAAGTTAGATATAATATTATAATTATATAAGAATAGTTATTTCATAACTACAATATATGTTCAATAGTTATATCTTTATAACCATAAAAGTAAAAGTTTGATAAAAAAAATCACATCGATATGTGAAGACTATAAGTCGTACGTATGCACGAGTGATGTTTTCAAATTTATATGATGAAAAATATATTTAAAATAATTATATAATAATTAGAATAGCATATTATAATATTTATTATACTATAGTGATAATTTTGAGATGGGTATAACAGATTTAGATGAACTAGTAGATGAAATAAATTTCAAACAGTGAGTAAAGATGACTACCTATTCTTTGATGAACCTCCTTTAGATAACCTTCTCAGGGACCGCAGGATGATATTTTGTAATGAAAAAACATCTAGAACTTGTATAAATATTGTTAGAAGTTAAGTGGGTATGTTTTGACAAATTTACATGGTTCAAATCGGAGTAATGAAAAGAGGTAATGGGTATATTTTATAACTAAGGTGAGTGGTGCATTTGAAATTTTTCAATGCTTTAATATATTTTTAATTCAATATGATGAAAAATAGATATAAAATGAATCATATTTGAATTTTATATTTTATGGTAGAAATAAAACAAATCGATTTTGTTTAATAATTTTTTTGGTCATTTAACACTTATCTTTTAGTTTAACCCCTTTATTAAAAAAATTTAACTTAATCCATAATAAGGTAATTTTCAATCTCAAATGGTTATAATTTTATATTTTAGATTATAATATTCCCATAAATTTCCAAGAGAAGAAATTATACACTATTTTTTATCATAACTTTTCCCTTTAAATATTTATATGATTTTAAAATAATTTAATAAAATATTATATTTCATAAAATGTCATTAATGTCATTTTTGAAACATTTTATTTAATTTGAATTTAAAAAAATAAATAGAAAGATCAAAATATAATAATATCTTTTAAAATATCCCAAATATGTTATATTAATATATAAAATTCCTGAAACGTAATAATTCATCAAGACTGTTTTACATTTATGTTTTTTTAAATCCTTTATTTAATTTTTATATTAATTTTATAGATGCTATGTTGGTGTTGAAAAAGAATTTAAAGTAAGTATTAAATCAATAAAAGTAAAAAATAAATTACCATGATAAGAAAATTTATTAATATTTAAAATAAAAATTTAAAACTAAACATAATATCTTTTTATTTTTAGCGGAGAATATAGAGATATAAAAGTAAAGAGTGAAAATTTTAGTTTTTATTATATTATAAAATAATATAATGCTCAATTTAAAATAAAAATGGCACCAACTAACCATATTATTGATACTGGAAAGAAACTTTTTGAACTACACTCATAAAATAAGATGAATCCAAGTGTTATAGATATTTTAATGGATCATCCCAATGTTTTATCCCTATTTTTCATATCATACCCTTATGAACATGTCAAATATTTGAGAAGATTACTATGAATAATGAAAAAAAATAAAAGGGACCAGTTAACCAAATTATGATCCTCCTGATTAAAAATATGTAATCAATTTTATAAAATCCATTTCACATAAGTGACAAAATGTAATTTAAAATGAATCTCATAAAATGTGATGAAAAGTTATTTTCCATAAAAATGCATTTATGCATATAAATGTTTTCATGAACAAATCTATAATAATGTTGATGTAATGACTCGTATTTTTCTACGGTTTTACTTTTATAAATTAATTGTAAAAATTGAAATACCAGGCACTAAGATGGCATGAGATTCTGAGACCTGGTGTTCCCAAGGGAGACCAATGAAAAATGTTTATTATTTTATAATGTGTGTGGGTGGTTATCCTTTAATCTTGAGTAAATCTTAAACGGGTTCCCATATAAAGAATTTTGAAGGCACCATTTTGTTCCAAAATTATGAAATTTCCTTAGGCAAGACCTAACCTCAAATGGCATGGTTCAAGGGTGGAAGTTAATTTTTGGACATAAACATCATTAACATATTTAATAAAAATATTTTATTTTACATTACATTGGTTTAATAAGTATGGCCTAATTTTATGAATCCCGGGTTACGATATAACCTTGGACAGTTTCTAAGGCAAGGAGACAAAGCTTCCTTTAATAAACATCGATGTATTGGCAAATCAAGATCGTAGAACCTCATATTCGACGGATCGACAAACAATGATGACAAAAAATCACCCTTCATAAATGATCTATCTAAACATGGAGGATGGATATTGAACTCTTTGTTACTTCCTCATCCCCCTCTTAGATTCAATAAGTTATGTGGACCAACCCACGAATAGGTTGATCTACGGTTCAACAGTTCTTACAGGACGAATAATTGTTTTGGGGTTTATTGGAGGAGATAGATCATTGTGATTATTTTTTGTTGTCATTCGTTAATCATTTTAACAAGGACGGATCAATGTAGACAAAAAAAAGATAATACCCACTCTTAAGGTCATTCATTGTGTTCTACCTATCACCTTTCTTGGCGTTCTTCATCGTTGGACCCTCATGGTCATGATGTAATTTTTTGGGAGGCTCTAAACAAGATCAGACCCGTGGGGTAATGACAAGATAGATCAAATCTCAAGGAATTGACATTCATGAATTGATAATCATGGATGTGGATATGTTCCAGAAAATGGAGCACTAGAGAAATGTTGGTGCCCTATGGAATGAGAGCTACCGCTTGTCTGTACCTTAGGGCACATGGAAGAGACCGCGTGTGGGTGTGGCAGTATATTGGTTCCATCCACAGTGGCAGCCAGTAGAGTAGCCAGCAGTGGCCGAACCTTATAGATTAGTGGTGGAAGGGGCCATGATGCGGACTCATGATGTGGCGACCAACCACCTTGAACGCGGCTGCCCCACATTGACCGTGCAACATGGGGGTGTGTCTAGGGTGGGCCTTTTTTGGTTGAGAAAACTTTCCCACAAGAAGTGGGTCGGACCAGGGAGGTCGGGCCACTCTTGCGGCCCCACAAGATGTGTCCAGCCGGACCAGTGGGATGGGTACAACTAGCCCAGTGGGCCGCACCTAGCGGGCTGACCCTCACGGACTGGGCTGGAAGAGACTAGGGTAGGCATGGTCATCTAGAATAAGTATTGTCTGCAGGCAGGTCGGGTCAGGTCTGGTGGGTTGGGTCCGACCCGTGTTGGACTTTTTCGATAAAGCAACTATTATATTCAAATCATGTGTTTTTTGTGTGAGTTATATGTGGCTTTGGGACCATTTTAATGAGATTGTTATTTTGAAATACTCTAAGTGAGTCATTGTGAATATTTTCATGTTCATTTCTGTATTCTGGTGTATGTCCTCCTAGAATAAGAGTGCTACGTGCAGAATCATGTGGCTAGCATTGATTTTGAGACTATGTGACATGATGACTACTTAATTTGGGGTCTTCATGACATATCTAAAACTTATTTTTTTATAAAAAATGAATTTGGTATCGAAAATCCATGTGTTATCAGCATTCCTTATGTTATCGGCACTCCTTGTGTTATCGACACTTCATGTGTTATTGAAACATTTTTTATTATTGACACACTCTATCTTTTTGACACTCAGTTTGTTATAAAAACTCTAGGAGTTATTGAAACTCTCTATGTTATTGACACTCCATGTGTTACCGACACTCAGTGTGTTATTGGCACTTCATGTGTTTTCGACACTCCGTGTGTTATCGAAACACGGTGGGTTATTGGAACTTCATGTCTTACCGATAATAGAAGTTATGTGGACAACATGTGATAATCACAATTTTAATTATATATAATTATACCTATGTGACCTTACTATAGTTTAGCTATTTAATTGCGTTATGGATATTGTATTTTCTAGTGGTCTACGTAGTGTATTTCTAATCGGTATTCCTTTTTTGGTTTTGGGGTGCCCTACTGATTATTGTTTGACTCACCCATACAAGGGATTTACCATTACTTTTTGTGTCCTATATAGATGATTGATTATTTTATGAAGTCTTAAGTGGATTGGACCAGCTGGTGCTTAGGGTGATAAGATAGACAAGGTATGATGCTACGGCTTTAGCTAGTTGTCCTACACCTACCCTTTGGGTAGGGTTTTCTTAGGATGAGTTTTTTTCACTTGTTCATTCACTTTTATAGAATCTTTATATTGGTGGGATTTTATTTTTACCATGTTTACTTTAGACTTTTCCTATTGTCGTACTATGTTATTAGTATCTTATTGTATGCATGAATTTTCTAGTTAGGGTTTTAACATTTCATCATTTTGGGCTTGGAGATGTGTGAGTGTGTAAAGGTACATATGTAAATGCCTCCCATTTGTGGGATATGTATACTTGGTTCTAGTCACTAGGCCCTTTCCTATCAGAGGTGAGATTAGGGTAGTCATGGAATGGGCCCCTTTGGGACGGTTCGGGACTAAGTGGTATCAGATATAGCTAGTTCTACATAAGTTCTGGGAGTCCGTGAGGTTTTTTGGGGTAACCGTGTTAAGTGTTTCGAGTTTGGCTTTGAGTCCATGGAATCTAGTGTTGGTGTATCAGATGACATATCCATAAACTATGACTCTGGAAACCCACTTTTCAACTCATTAAACAATTTGTTTTTGGGAAATTAATGATACATGCTTCATATATGTTTTGGGTGTGTTGTCATGTCCTTCTTGAGTCAACTCACCAGTTATACTCTATTGATCCTGGGCCATGTTGATCTATTTAAGGATGGCTCCCCATAGACAACTATACCGGATTACATTTTGTGATCAGAAGGATGATCTGACTAGAAATGATCCTTTGGTAAAGGGGACTCTATTGGAGATACTCCATGTACTAGACATAGAACCTCTGGGTGGTTTACCAACGATTCTATCACCTGTCGATCAGTACTTACTCCCAACGCTACCAGCTGAGGATGCATGCAGGATGAGTGGATTGGATGAGTTCCGGAGGTAGTGACCACCTAGTATTAGTGGTGATTCAAACCCCTATATAGCTAAGGATTGGATATAGGCAGTTACATGTGTCTTCCGCCTTATGAATACACCTTTCGACCAGATGGTAGTCCTAGACACGAGTCTTATTCAGGGATCGGTGGGATGATGGTGGATCATGGTGACCCACACATGATGAGGAAACTCTCACTTGGGAAGACATTTAGTGACACTTCATAGAGGATTTCTTTCCAGATTTGTTATACTATGTGTGCATACTATACCTCTTATATATTCAACAGGGTAGTCAGACAACAACTGAGTGCTCGATGAGGTTTACTGGTCCATCATACTACTTCATATATATGGTGTGAGACCCATTATTTAATGCTCGGACTAGACTTGGATATTAGGGAATCCATGATATCCCATAGTATCCCTACATAAGTATGGGTAATGAAGCGAGTTCTTTTAGTGGAGAGCTCTCTGGCAGAGCAGATGTCTGAATTGGGGGCTACCGGAAGACACCAGGCTATTTAGTCTTCAGCGGTAGGTAGTTCATAGCTGATGTAGGGATGAAAGTTGGTCAATAACTTCATGGGATGACCTTGGGACATGTTATCATCAATGTGGTGCCTCTAGTTAAGAGAAAAATAGCTAAAGGACAAGCAATTTTACTCATGTGGTGGCCGGGTACATCTAACATGAGAATACCTGACCTGCTATATGGATGATTAGAATATGGTCCAGGGACCACCAAGGAAGAGAATGAGGCATGATCATGGTGTTCCACTAGGCGACAGACATTGAAGAGGATTGACTATTCTAGTGGAACCATTGACTTGACTATTATTCTAAGAGACTCTTATAGGAGGGGAATCGATGATCACACACTGGTTCCAAGAGTGTGCCCTTACCCTTTGAGGTGATAGTTTCGGTTGGGATATCTTGCTAGAGGTGTTAAGGTCTTACAACTTCATTCTTAGTATGGACAAGTTATCTACAGTCCATGCTATGATTAACTGTTTTTTTAGAAGTGTTTGGTGTGTCTATTGTGATGGAAACATGATATCCTTTGTCAATGAAAAAGGAAACACGGGCTGCATAGGATAGACATACTCATTGGAGGTTGCTCCAACTACCCATCATTTTTCTAGACTAACCATTTCTGTAGAGGATGAAAATATTCCTCAATTTCCTACGCTGGTGGTGGAGTATGATGATGTCTTTCCTAAGGTATTCTATAGAATACCTCCCCTTAGGTAGGTAGAAATATTCATTGATCTCTACACCAAGAAAACACTAATATAAACACCTAAATTTTGGATAGCTCCCGTGGAACTTTGTCAGTTGGGGGTACAACAGGAGGACTTGCAGAAGAAGGTCTTCATGATACCTAGTGTTTCAAACTGAGTAGCCCCAATTATTTTCCAAAAAGTATTATAGGAGCTTCAAACTATGTGTGTAAATCTAGATCCTGAACCAGGTCACAATGAAAAATAAGTATCCACTACTGAGGATTGAAGACCTCTTTCATCAGCTGAACGTAGTTAAGTGGTTCTCGTAGATAGAACTCTGGTCAGGTTATCACTATAATTGAGTACGGGGTGAGGATATCCCAAAGATGGCTTTTAGATGATGATATAACCACTACGAGTACTCAGTGATTCTGTTTTTTCTGAAAAAACACTCCAGCAATGTTCATGGTACACATGAAAATGATATTCCATCATTACTTACACCGGTTCAGGGTGGTTTTCATTTTCAACATCCCGGTGTACTCGATGATGGAAGAGGTGCACGTGATACACTTGAAGATGGTCCTGGATAAACACTAAGACAACCAACATTATATGAAGCTCTCAAAATGCTAATTCTAGGTTCGTGATGCCAACATTCTAGGACATGTTATTCAAGAGTCTATAGTCACACTATATCTGGCGAGGATTGTGGCAGTGCCAGCTTGGGATCCACACAAGAGTGTTACAGAGGTGTGGAATGGTTTTTTTTGGATGGAAAATATCGGAGGTTTGTACCCGATGTTTCGAGAGTATGAGCACCCTTGATGGATTTCACAGGGAAGGGGTATCCCTTTATGTGGAAAGAGAAGTTCTAGCTGTGATTTCCAGTTCTAAGGTAGAGGCTGATGAGAAGCCCCATATTGAGATTTCTAGGGGAGGGCGTATGGTATATAGTGTATTTCTCTGCATCAAGGACTAGGATTGGTTGTGTTCTAATGTATGAAAATGTGGTTATTTCATAGGGTTCACAAAAATTGATACCATATGAGCAGAATAATGAGTACCATGATCTTGACTTTGTAGTGGTAGTCATTGCATTTAAGATGTGGCGACACTACTTTATGGGAGAGTGGTTTAACATCTACTCAGACCACACGAGTCTCATGTATATATTTTCTCATAAGGATCTGAAAATGAGATAGAAACGGTGAATATTGTTTCTCCAGGACTATGACTTTGAGATTTTCTATACTCATGGAAAGGGGAACGTGGTGGAAGACACTTTCCGAAAGAGATCCATCTTGTAGTTACCGAGCAAGGTAGGAGAGCAGTTGGCATATTTGTAGATATTATTTGTTGATGGAGATGGATAATCTTACCTCTTTTATATGGTTTTCACCCATCCAATATTAAAGCGAGTCATGGAGAAACATCTTGGAGATACTAACTACGAGACCCGACATGCTTAGTTTTCCATAGGTTATACACTTAATGGATATTCAATTGGTGGGGAGAACTTTGTTTTTTATAGGGTTCATTTTTGTACTGGTGGAGTTGTGGGAGGAGGTTCTAAAAGAGTTCCACATATCCCTTTAGGTTGTATATCAGGGTGTGGTGATGATGTACCAGGACCTCTGACATCAGTTCTAGTGGTTGAGGATGAAGAAGGTTTGGGAAAAATTCATTTCATGATGCCTCACTTGTCAACAAGTGAAGGATGGGATGTGGGTTCCCATGGGCTTGAACCAATCAGATCATGTGCCAGAGTGGATGTGGGATGTGATATAGATGGACATCATGAATGTTTTTCCACACACGTCTAGGGGACATGATACCATCTGTTTTATCATTTACCAACTCACCATGTCATCCCACTTCCTAGTTATTTGGGGGCATAGTTCATTAGAGATTATGGGATACCTCTACATACATGAGATAGTATGGCTTCACAAAGTGACATCGATAATCATTTGATATCTAGATGCTCATTTCACATATTGGTTGTGGAAGTGATTGTAGGAGGTATTTTTTGATCTTGAGCACATCTTTTCATCCCCAGAAAGATGGACAGACAGAGAGGATCATTTAGGTTCTTGAGGCCACGCTACGTACTCACATCCTATACTTTGGTTGCAATTGGGCGAATCCCCTACCACTGGTTGAGTTTGTGTACAACAATAGATACCATCCACCCTTAGTATGGCACCATTTGAGGCCTTTTATGGGAGACCATGTAGGTCACCACCTTTCTGGACTGACCTAGGAGAGTCAGCACTCATGGGTGCTGAGTTGGTGTGAGATACAACCAAGAAGTTGTATATCATCCAGGACAAAATGAGGAAATCACTGATCAGGCAGAAGTATAATTTTGATTGGTGACAGAGGCCCTTGGAGTTATATGAGGGAGACCATGGGTTACTTCAGGTCTCACCACGACAGTGATTGCATAGATTTGGCCGGGGAGGAAAGTAATATCTGAGATACATCGACCCCTTTAGGTTTTGGGTAGATTTGGTGATGGGGTGAACCTCCTAGATCTACACAGATAGTTTCATTGGGTGAATGATATCTACCATGTGTCGCTGCTGAGGAGGTACATGTATGATCCATCATATGTCATCGACTGGGGGTGCTAGAAATTGATAAATGGTTGACTTTTTCGGAGTACAATATGATGATTGAGGATTTAAAGTATAGGATATAGCTTGGGTATTTGATTACTCTAGTGTATGTTCGGTGGTAGCATGAGAATCTCTAGGAGAGAACATGGAAGTGGGAGGCTCAAACACAAGATCATTAACCTCATCTTTTTGCTGAGTATCCCTTGTTTTGGATTTCATAGACGTAAATCTCTTAGGTGGATAGAATTTAATGACTTTTATTTTTTTCTAGTTTTATTTTTATTAATTAATTGGGAAATTTGAAATACCATGCATAGAGATGGTGAGAGATTCCAAGGCTTGGTGTGCCTGGGTAAAACCAATGAAAAATGTTTAGTTTTAAATAAAGCCAATGGGTGGTTTTTTAAGATAGAATAAATTCTAAACAGGTGCCTATATTAGAAATCTGAGGGTACCAATGCTCTTATAATAGCAAAATTACATGAAGCGTGGACTAAACAAGACAGTCGCGGGTCGAGGGTGGATGTTAATTTTTAGACATTAACGTTATTAAAATAGTTAATAAAAATATTTTATTTTACGTTGTGATGGTTTATTTTATGTGTGGCACATTATTACTAATTTAGGGTTATGACATTTCCCTAGAAATACACTGAATAGTTGATATACAGATTCCTCCAATGAACATCGACGGATTCACAAGTCAATATTGAAGAACCTCACATTTGACGGATCGATGAATGATGATGACATAGCTTTACCCTTCGTCAACGGTCGATCCAATCCTCAAGGGGTGATGTTCATATATTGGTGATTTACTCTTCCCAACTTATATTCAACAATTTATGTAGAACAAACAATGAACATGTTTATCCACATTTCAATATTTCTTGTGGGATATATAATTGTTATGTGTTTTAGAGGGGGAGATGGATATTTTTCAATAATTTCTTTTATTCTTCATTAAACCATCTAACAAGGACGGCTCATGGAAAAATGGTCAAGGAAATGATACATTCTTTGGGAATTATATGCATTCTTCCTACCCATGTTCTTAGCATTCTTCTCTGTTGGACCCTCTTGGTCATGGTTATATTTTACCGGGAGGCTCCAAATGTGATCAGATCCTTGAAGTACTAACAATGCGGATCAAAGCTCATGGCAATGAAGGTAATGAACTTACGTTCATGGATGTGGCTCCGTTTTATAAAATAGAACACTAGAGGAATGGGGGTGACTTGCGGAACTAGAGTTGTCGATGTCAGAGGCTGCGCTCGGTGGTGTCTGGTGGAACACAATGGTGTCCAAATGTGGGTATAGTGGAAGATAGTGGCCACCCATGGCAGTCGTGGCAGGACCGCATATGTGGCATAGTCAGGCCACATGGAGCCATAATGGGGAAAAGGAATGTGGTGGTCTTTCGTATGGAACAAAACATTACTTCATTGATTGGGAGACACGGGGGGGAGCCATGTGGTAGTGGCAGACCGCGTGGTCCAGAGGTCATTTCCAGGTCAGGCCACATCTAGTAGAGAAAACCATCATGCATATAGAAGACTAGAACAGGGTGGTCGGGCCACTCTAGTGGTCCATCAGGCTACACCCAACAGACCAAAACAAAACAGACTGAGCCAATTCGGTTCAGCCAGATCTGGTTGGGTCATCCTACGGGTCAGATCAGACCCAAACCAGACATGGGTCAGACCTTTGGAGTAAAATAGTCGTAACATTCAAATATATGTCTCTTTGATGATCTATTTTCATTATTGGTACCTTTTTGACAATAATGCCCTTTTGATAAATTCAAATTGATTCTATTTTGAATGTTGGAAAACAACCTTTTAGCTCGATGAGTACGTCCTCCTAGAACAAGCATGCTACAAGCGGAATCCCGTGGCTCACTGTGTTCTTGAGACTATGTGACTTGGTGACTCTATGATTTTGAGGCTGTGTGACTTATCGAAACTCTTTGTGTTATCGAAACTACGTGTGTAATCGACACTATTTGTGTTATTGAATCTCTAGGTGTTATCAACACTTTATGTGTTATTGACACTCCATGTCGTATTGACACTCCATGTTTTATCAAAAATCTCTGTGTTATTGAATCATTGTGTATTACCGATATTGTGTGTCTTATGGAATACATCCGATAATATTGATTTTTATTCTATAGACTTATACCTATGTGCGATAATAGTACTTCATGTATTTCTATGTGGTATACTTAAGGAATTTTTCTAGTTGTGAAATTCATGAATTTCTTATTGGTATTCCATATTTGACTTGGGGTTCCCTATTGAGTATTATTTTACTCACCCATGCATGATCTTTGGCCACTCATGTCGTGTCTTGTGCATACGATATATGATTTGGTGGATTCCTAGGTGGACTACGACCAGGTGTTTCTTAAGGTGATAAAAAATAGGATGTGTGCTCCTACAGCTTCAGAAAAATATCCTACACCTTCCTTTTAGGTATGAAATTCTACAAATGAGTTTCATAAACATTTTAATTAAATTTTGTAGACCATTTATTTTAGTGGGCTTGTATTCTAACCCTGTTTACATTTCAATTTTTTAACTGTCACACTCTCTGGTCGATACATAGTGTATGCATGCTTTGTCAACTTAGTGATTTTACATCTCATAATTTTGGGCTTGGAGATGTGTGTGCGTGTGTACATATACATAATAAAATTCCTCCCATTTGTGGTATATGCATACTTGGAACTGGTCACCAGCCCTTGGCCTATTCGAGGTGGGATTGGGGTAGTCACAATATGGGCCCCTCTGGGAAAGGTTGTGACAGTTGATTACAATAAAATTTATTGGATTATTTTTAATCATTAAGAACTAATTAAATTTTAATACTAATCCAAAATAGAATGTGACTTTTTATATACATGAAAATTAAATATAGTTTTTTATAAAAATCATTATTTTTCACTGTTCATTAATAATGAAATTTTTTCTTAAAATGATCTAAAAATTAATCGTATGATAATATTTATATTATGAGTATATAATGATATAATTTTAATAAAATAAATTTTCTAAATGTTTCAAAAATTAATTATAATAATTACATACATAAATAAAAAATCACTTTTGGAGAAATTGTATTTCTAAAGAATGACATGACATTACTAAACAATCCAGTGACTATTTTATAATAACTAATAAATAATTTTTTTGATTTTCCACTTTATATATATTTATCATTATTTGGATATTATTATTCATACTACCTATTTTAAATGATATGTTATAATGGTATAAAGGATTATTTAGAATTGGGAGTATGTGTATCACAAGATATTAACAATATTAAATTTATATAAAGAGAAACATATCATAGAATACTAGATTATTCCACTCATTGAGAAAATAAATATAGAGATATATTGGGAAAAACATTTCTTACATTATGGTATATATTCAGTTGGACTTTTCCTGGTACAAATAAATAGAAGACATTGTATGGGATGTGATAAGGGAATAAGCGTAAAAAAATAACTTTTGGGTCTTCATAAGTATATTCTTTATTATCAATAAATAGAAGTACCAGAAGTTTGTATTGTGTGGGGGTAAATGTAATTTCCTTTTTATTGTTTAAAATAATAGAAAAATTATTCTGAAACAAAGAAATTATGAAATTTATTAAAATCCAAGAAGATCCATTTGTTTAAAATGAGAAAACATTTCTCGAAAATGATCATATTTTGAAATATAATAGTGATAAAATTTATGAAGAATATGTTTTTGAAATTATCATCCATTATGGTACACATAATTCTATAATATACCTTAAAGAATATGTTGAGGATGAAGATAATACAACTGGTTTTGTAGTAACATTGAAGGGAAATAACAAAGATTATATTAATGATGGGATCATTTTTGGTAACTAAATTGCCCAAGTGAAAACATATAAAATCATGGATTTTCATAAAAATAATATACTCAACATTAAGTTGATCCTTGGAAATAATTTTTTTCCAAGGATATCTATTGTTTTAACGAAATATATGAACCAAACTGAAGAGAATCAAACTGGGAAATTTTTATAGGTCTAAATAATAAAGATATTATCAGGATCAAGGTGTTGTTCCAGAATAAAAACAATAAATAATGAATGGTGACTCATAGAAAGGGACATTTCTTATGAAAGGGATATTCCAAAATTGAATTTATTAAATTATTTTGGCATTTTTTCTTATTTCCCATTTTAAGACCATTTAACTATTCATATAAATTTTGGTACAAATTATATTCAAACAATATTAAATATGTTAAATTATCTTTCATAAATGTTGTTATCAAGGAGGATATTTAAATTTAAAAAGAAAAGGGGCGTCGTGTTTATGAATATAAGATAATGACTTATTATTTGATGAAGTATTTTTACCGATTAAAATAACAACCAATATATAGTTATTCTAGGATTGATCAGTACATGGAAAATATTTTAATATAAGGAGGAAGTGTTAATCACAACATCTATATTAATAATAGAAAATTTCAATGTATTTTAGTGATTATTGATGTAGATGACACGATTTTTAGAGGAAAAAATAGTTTATAATGAAATTTGGTTTTCAAATAGGTGACATGTGGGTTTGATATATCTTTGATTGGGGTGTTACATTTTTTCAGAGAATACATGTGAATCAAGTAAGGGATGGTATATTTATTTACCAATTAAAATATAAAATAAATATTTTAAAAAGATTTATAATTTATTATTCCAGACCCATGTAAAATTTGGTGGTTACTCAAATGAAATCTGTAAGAGCTGGCGGCCTAAAGGGGGTCTATATCACAGAGTATAGAATCATTTTTTGAAGCCCCTATACTCAATAGAAACATGACAAGATATTTTTTTTCATTTTCCATCTACCTTGTACCAAATATATCACAAGTAAATTTACATATTATCGATGATTTGGATAGTGAGATACATCAATAAAATAATGTATTTTTCTTAGTTTTATCATTTAACAACAGTTAAATAGTTATTGGAATTCATATATAAATATTTGGTAGGGTCAATGCATGATTACAAGTAAACATATAATGATGAATTATATCTTAGAGGCACAATCATTTCATGTCTTAGTTAGATGAAATCCTAAATTTATCTTAGAACTTTATTGGTTGAATACATTAAATAAACTCAATAGTATACTAAATTAATTTTGATGAAAAAAAATCTTCAGGATATTAGAGTTAATTTGAAATCTCATATTGAAATAGAATGTGATAACTCAAGATCAATTAATCTTTGAAAAAATATTTATATCGTTCAATGAATAATTAAATTTAGATAAAGTATCACTTCATCAAGAAAATTGGGTGACTTATAGGTTGTGAAGTTGGAGTTTGTTTTAAAAAAAACTTGTTAAGTATATTATTAAAAATAAATTATCACAACCCCCTCCCCCCAAAAGTACCCCAACAAGGGAGAATGAGGGAACAAAGAAAATGATGCATTAATAACACCTACAATATACCATAAGTTAGTGACAACCACTGAGCGAATTACATACACTAAAATTAGATGAATTACCATCTATGATTTAAAAAGTAAAAGATAATTCTTCAATAACCACCAAAAAATTCATCCAAAAAACAAATGAATAAGATATCACAATACATTAATATAAATACATATAACTAAAACTACTTAAAATACTAATATAGGTCCTCATTAGGAACCTCGAAGCTCTAATCGATCCTAAATAACTACTAAAACAATAAAATCTCATCATTATCACCAACCACCTCATTTTGACTTGAAAAGAAGTTTATAGGTATGTAGGGTGATAATTACATGTATACTCAATGGGATCTTCCTTGTAACCTCTTGTATAAAATGGTAGAAAAACATTCTAAAGCCCAATGGGAAAGTAAATTAACTAACTTATCACTAAAATAGGTTATTGATTCCTTTCCCATCCTTCTCCAAGGATCACTCACCATGAATTACATACATGTGGTCATATAATATCCAACATTACATAAACTGATGGTTCCCAATTAACACTTCCCCAATGGTTTCTTATTCAACCATAACATCATAAATGATGATCTATATCTCTCCAAAAGTAGGCCCAAAGACACTTGGGCTAATGTAAACATGATCTAACAAACCTTGTATAATATATCATGAACCTCATTCCTTGTTTCATCCCATCATCCCAATAAAATATCCATATAGTAACTGAGTTGTTTTCAAAATCCACCATAGCCTATACATCATGTATTATACCTAATTCCATCACAATGTGTACAAAAGATACCTATAATTACCATTAAGAAGCTATATCTAGAGATATATGTGTTTCAAATAACCAAAAAACATTACATCCCTCGAAATATATATATAGTTATAGATATTCACTATTCATACTATCACATAATTAAACATGGAGAATATTAAAGGGGTCAAAGGGGGTAGACATCCATCCATTCCTCACTAACCCAGATGTTGGTGAAAAGACCCTCATAGATTCTAATAGGTGTCAGTCACCCTACCAAAATGGGTGAGGTAACATATGAAATCAGAAAACATACATTATATATAAATATCACCCCCACACTATATGAAACTACCTATAATTGGACTCATCTACCGTTAATGTTTCACAAGACTATTGGATTCCAATACTAAGGTGTAGGTATCAAATACGCATACAAGAATCAAGATTAAAATTAGTTAATTCGTTTTCTATTAATTAATCATCAACATTTTATTTTCATGACAAACATTTTAATTTTTTTTGAAAGTTCCAACAACACTATTTGTTATTTTCTTATATTCTGAAGTTTGAAATCATCATAAATATAGAACCAAGAACCAACCATGTTATTTAAATATTTAATTATCATCTAATAAAATTATTTGTACTCTAGGAAATATCCCAAGATACCATATAAAAGATGCACTTAAAGATCATAGATCAAACTTCTTCACATAGTTTGAAACTAAATGTACAAATATAATATGGCCATAATACATTAAATTTTTTTCATTATAAATCATGTATCCAAAATTTCAGAACAATAAAAATATGAAATTATATCTTCAATAAATATTATCATTCCCAGTTCCATACCTAACACTACATCACATAAGAACGAATCTAGCATCCCATGAAAAAAATCATAATCATAACTTGAACACTATGCCACCATCAAAACCTTGTCCATCTCATCCCATGTCATCGCCATTACTAGTACCATGTTCCACAATCACATCCTTTGTAATCTCTACGCATATAATCCCATAACTGGAATCATGTTTCACTATCACAGCCTCAGGCATCCCCATCCATTATTCTAACCACACAATATTATCATTCAACCACATATAGGATATAAATACCTAGATAATAAATACATATTAAATTTACTATTCCATACATAATTCCATTGAAACTATGGTAATAAAAGGCATTTCATATTTTATCACTCAACATTGGGCTTGCTAAGGCCCAAATAAATGATTTGAGCAGTCATTCATTTTTCATAATTTTATTTTAATAATCAATTTATGAATAATAAATATCAGTAGATCTAGCCCTATAAAATTAAAAAGGCTAAATATTATACATTTAATCTTGTGTTTCACCATAAGCCACTCTTTCAAAAAAATCATCAATATCGATAATAATTTTTCAACACGACTCTTTTGTTATAAATAGAATTCACAACCTTATGATTATATTTAATATCCAACAGTATCACCCATGATTATCAATTATGAAAATATATAAAACATTATCATGTAAAATATCATTGGGAAAAACTATATAAAAAAAATCATGTGATATCACAAGATAAATATTTCAACATGAATATTAATATTCTTATATGTGGTAATCTCCATTTCAATATTCAGGTAAAAATATTTATTGAATAAATCGCATCAATATTATTTAAAAATTTTAAAATCATAGCATGTAATAATTTTGATTTTTTATAATATTTATTAACAATAGATATGCATTTATCTCTTTCTATATCTTGGATAATTTCCAAAATAATTATCATTATTCTATAACATGCAAATACTTATTTTATATTTCTTACAATAATCTTATATATTTTCAAATAT
This sequence comes from Viscum album, assembly GCA_963277665.1. NCBI lineage: Eukaryota > Viridiplantae > Streptophyta > Magnoliopsida > Santalales > Viscaceae > Viscum > Viscum album. The sequence goes on from OY728129.1 coordinate 1,587,180,140, forward strand.
TATTATCTAATGCATGAAATAAATCAATAATTTTCATCTTTGAAAATATTGAAAATAAAATTCATTGTATTTATATTTCAATAAAACATTAATATATTCTAAGATAACTTTATTTACCCATGACATGAAATATTTTATTTTATTAAATTATGGAAATTAAAAAAATAGTATAATCATTTTCTTCAAGTAGGAAAATTCCATTTCAATGATTCAAATATTATTATCCCATAAATTCTATTACATGAAATTGTTGAATTATCTAATACAACATTACGCTATATGAATTAAAATTTCATTTTAGATTATATAATTATAAATATTTTGTTATCATTAATAAAATTACAAAACAAGAATTTCATATTCCTATATTATAATTTCTAGATTTTCTCATATTCATTCTTCATGTGATTACATTTTTACAAATTATTATAATATTATCGTTAATCTCTTTCATGTAAACAATCCAGTTTAAGGTATGAAAATCTAACACATTCATAATATAGAAATAAGGAGAAATAAAAAATCCTTAACTGGTATTTAATTTTTAATTCTCTAAACACAATTTAATAGATAGAGAGAGAGAGGGAGATAATTATTCATTTTGGAAGAAGCAACTTAGAACCATAAGGATATGCCCAGATCCTCTATATATTGATTTTCAGGACAACATTGGAGAGTTTGATAACATCTATACTTGATACAGGAAGAAAAACTCAAATATGGAAGGTCATGTAATTCAGAATACATAGATGTAGTCTCTAAGTAAATAATGAATCTATATTTAATTAGATCACAACTAATTCCCCACAAAAACAATACAAAAATCATAAAATTAGAAAGAGTGAAAGGATTACATTTAAAAAACACAACCAAGAAAACAAAAATTGATTTCCAAATTAAATGTCGTTGTTTCTGTTGAAAATACATTACATATTGAACTAGGAAGAAAAAATTGAGAATTTAGGTAAAAATGAGACCATTTATGCAACTCATATTCTGAGTGTAAGGGTAACAAGGTTTAATATCTACATTGATGGTTACCCTTAAATAGGATTTCAAAAATATTGGGTAACCTTAAAAGATATTTGTGATCTTGGATTTTCCCTTAAGTGAGTAAGGAACTACCCTTACTATGGATCAAATTATCTTTACACAAATAGAACAGTTCAGCGGTAACCCTTATGTAGCAATAGAAAATACTTTTTGACCCTTACCCAAGAATTTTTTTATCCTTTTGTTACCTTTAAAAACCTGAAACATCTATTATGTAAGTCAACTTATACCCTTGGGTATAAAATGAATGGTCAATGTGGAGTCTATGCAGCAGCGGAGTAACCTTTACATAGTGAATGTTCTATCTTTACATAGTGCAAAGGAGATTGAGTTTCCCCTTAAATAAACTATTGGAAAAATTTTTAAATTTATTTAATAAGGATAAAATAGGGATTACCCTTATGACACACATAAAATAACCACACACTATTACACAACTTATAAAAAACATTGGTTACCTTTACAGAACTCTAAAATCATGCATAAGGGAAGGAAGTTTTTGGAAAATATTATATTTTTAATTAAACTAACTTAAAAATAATTAAGAAATGTGTTTGTTATTTCTTTAAAAGTTCAATAACACTTGAAATTATAGATTCATTTTAAAATATAAAAATTATTTTTGAAGTAAACATTTAACAATTATAAATTAGTTCCTTAACATTTAATATCAATTAAAATATTTATAATTTTAAAAATAAACATAAAAAACTTTTATAATTTTTTAAATTACTCCTAAACTCCATTCAACCCTATAATAGAAAATAATGTTCTTAGGAAAATCCAAACCCTTACATAAAATACCAATGAAATTATTCATGTCTTTGATAATTAAATAAAAACCTGGAATGAGAGGCAAGGGACATAGGATATATCTACCACCCAATGAGATACCTATCTTGGTTCTCATTATACAAAGAAAAAAACAACCACTCTAAGGATTAAATTTTATAGAAACACAACTCAATAAAATAATATCTTGGGTGAGATAACTCCCAAACAATAGTTTGTCAATTATTAAGATATTATATCAAGTTGGATAATAAATATCATATATATAAAAATGGTATTAGATACTTCATTCCATTAGAATCAACAATTAGTCATATTGGGATATTTTTCTTGTATTTGTGACAACTCATTCCCAATATGGGTAACATGAAAGTCCAGACAGATAGACGTAACAAATCTAGTAAGTGAGGAATATCAATCAAAACATAATTACATTAAAATAACACTATAAGATGTAAACCTTAAAAAATAAACAGTCCACATTTATTTAATTAGAAAATTTAGAATTTTATTTTCATTTATCATGTGAGAGAAAATATAATTCATACTTTTTAAGAATTACCAAGATTAACATTTCATGAAAAATGTATATTTATATTTTTGCATAAGAATTTAATAAAAAATTAAATATGTTCATTATAATAGTATATTATATCATGTTTGTTAATGATCTCAAAACATAAATATGGTTTCCAAAATATTTCGTTCATATGATGCCTGAATCAAAATATTGCACATTAAAACTCATTAAATTTCAAAACAATATGATAAAACAAATTCAATGAGTATCTTATTATTACAACCCAATTGGTTAGAAAATAAATAAATAAAATCCATTTAAACCATTATACATAAAACATTATCTATCAGATGATTCCCTAAAAAAAATCAATATATTTGAAAAACTAATTTTAAAATAAATGAATCTTTCCTAGAGAAACTAAAAATAATTATTTCAGAAAACATTTTCTCACAAAATATATTTTTCAAAATGGGCCTCATAGAATATTGTTTTACAACATAATTAAATCCCCCCAATTATGACTAATAAATTTATATTTTCATTATCCTATTTCATAATTAAAATGACTCTTATTATAACTCAAGACACATGCAAGTTTCATTCTTTCATAAAATTATCTTTTATCCAATTAGTATAGCTTTACCGATCTCCTTTGAAAATAAATATTAATACACATAACTTAAATAACATGGAGAAATAAAATTAAACATTTGAAATACAATATAATAAAATAGATCTATTGGAGAAATACATTTTATCCAGTTTTGAAAAAAGGAAAATTTTGTTAAGAAACTTATTTACTTGGATAATATTCTTGAAAAATGATATAATGTATATAACATCACAAATTAAATTTTCCATAGGATAATTCCATTATTTTAAAGAGTTATATGTAAATTTAACTTATAATTTATCAACCATAACTTGCAATAAGATCAAAAAATATAAAAAAAGAATATAAATCAAAGGATTCCATCCACCATACCATTATATTATCTTTTTTGGGCTGTACAGACTCACCTGCTTGGTTTTAAAAACAATTGATAAAAAAATCATGATATGTGGAGTTTTACTTCTCTTATTATTCTCATGTATGTAATATATGTATACTATACAAAATAAATACCTTTTTGTAAGGTAAGAACTAAAACCAGCAATCACATAATAAACAAATTCACATACAAAACATGAAACATATATGAATTTAATTCATAGTGGAGAGAGAAATTAATTCAACATTAGGTACAATATATTAGATACAATATTCAAATTCACATTCCCAAAACAAGGACAATATCACCTATAAATAATTTTTAATATTTTGATTAAAAGAAAGGAATCCATTTAATAACTCTTTCCCTGGAAAAAATCTCCACCATTCCAGGATTGAGATGATATTATATGATGAATATGATGATAATAACCCCTCCAAAAAATGAAACCGGGTCCTTATAATAGAGTAATAAAATAATATAAACAAGGGTAGAGAAAGCCTTTCCCTAGACCATGTAGGATCCCATCTTTTTCAAGTTTCATGCCTTTATGAGTTTTTTATTCGAGCCTTGGTGTCTGAATCATATTTAGAGATGAAGAACCTTTATTGGGGAATATTAACTAATATTCAATGATTTAAGTATATTTTAATTAAACTAGTTAGGGTATAAACATGTTAAATGAGATCATGGGGGGTATCCTATTTGTTCGAAAGGACTCATAGGAGGTCTGAACACTTACAAAGAATTGGGACTGAAAATTGTTTTCTAAACAAATAAACATCATGTACATGTTATAAGAAGTGTAACTATAAAAAGACACATATCATGGACTAGTTCAAGAGTCGAATTGGTTACATATTTCGATCATAATTCCTTCCATAAAAATAATTACTAGGGTAAATATTTACCTAAGATGACATTTTTTTCATCATATTTTGAAATTGAGTAAATAAATGATATGAAAGGCTTAAACTTTGTGTAATGCTCATACCTAAAAGTATGAAGTGTTTCATGAATTTGATTCTCCTAATTATTTCAGTGCATCCATTCCTCTCAATCTGGGATTAGCTTCAGGTGATTTTCGAGTCAGTACCACCCCTCTGGACAACCCGATTACACATTCAATCCCTAGTACTTTTCTTTTATAGGATTACCTATTACCTCCCATCATTCCTTATTGTTATTGTGTAAATATCATGACCTCTAGTTTTTCTGAGTTCTTATCTTCACCTAGGTTGATCTAGGTTATTATTAAAATTTTCAATGACCTTTTCTTTATGGGTGTTCATCATTGGAATCACTGTGTAAATTACTTTTTAAAGGTAGGGGTGTAATCCTAACCATGTGATTGGAATAGTTTCCAACTATATGCCTTATTCTAGTTGATCCAATAAAATATTCCCACAAAATATATTATTCATTGATAAATTGTAAATATTGAATTGGTATATGTGTTGGAACCCTTATGATTCAATTGATATCGGCCTGGATTATAAAGAACCTTGGGTGAGTAAATCATGTAATATATATGTAAATATATTTTAATTAGTTAAAGACTTAATGATTATTTAACATGATAGAAACCATGGGTGATTGATTGATATAGAATCCCTAGTTAATGTATTATTTCTTATTGAAGTTATTTTTGATTAATTTGGATATAAATGATTCGTTAAATTAAAGAAAACGATAAATTTAATAATTAACCATTGAGATGTATGAAGTGATATTGTAAAATCCATGATATTCTGAATTGTTCTGTTATTATGCTATAAATATTATATTCTGGGGTTTCTTCACTGTATTATTTTGTAATACATATATTTAGTGGGCCCTTCCCAATCCTATGTGGTAATTATTATATTTTGCGATCTATACCCGACCTTATACAATACTGATTATCTTGATCGATCTCTTCCTAGTCCAAAATTATAATTATTGTATTTAGAAGGATCTTTTTATTCTAATTTTGTAATTCTTATATTGAGAGGGATCTTCCCAGCCCCATGTTTTAATGCTTATATTAAGCGGGTTCCATCCAGTCTCATGCTGAAATGCTTATATAGCAGGCTCAAAACATTTTTGTTTCATTTTTTCTGGTTTTATTGCTATGGTTGGCATGGTTTTTAAATTCATAGATACATTATGGAATGGTTCCTAAATAGTTTTATTTATTTATTATATTAATTTATTAATTAATAAACCTTTTAACTTCATTATTTAATACACTTATTTCAAGACTTGTTTTGTTTATACATGGTGGTTTCGACCTACTCAGTTTTACTCACACACTATATTGGCCACCATTTGATACCCGATCGGATTACACATATATAGGTTTGGAAATGGGTAAAAAAATTATTTTTTATTCTTTTGTTCCATGTAAGATGGGCTAGAGTTTGGTGATGCATCCGATGTGCTATTCGTGATCTAGTTATTTTGGAATTATTTAGTGTCATATATTTTTTTTGTATTGTTAACATTTTCACTTTTATATATATCCCATATTATCATTACATGATTCTTCATTATTGATTTATTGGTTTCTCCTTTATATTTCTAGTTGTAGTGTATATTATTTTGGATGTTTCCTATTAATCTGTTATTTTTTATCTATTTAATTCTAGTATATTTAACTATATAATTGAGGGAATTGACTACCCAAAATACATATCACCCCCCAGATGCTAGTCACCGCCTATGGTGTATGGGATGGTGCACATGAAGTCTAATAACCAAGTCATTTTTTCTACCTGAGAGAGTTCCAAATAAATGGATATTACACAATCATATAAATGTTCACATGTTGTTTTTTCTATTTGTTTATTATTTGGGAAAGGTGGAAGGAAGACTAGGATATGTTGGGACATGTTAATGAGCTTTTACCTGGGAGTTTCTAATCCATGTATGGGGAAACCCAGAGTTCCCTAGGAGGGTATTTATCTTCATGATGTTCTCTTGTTACAGTTGTTTCTATTTCTCATTGGCTGATTCACATGTGGTGTTATTTTTTTGTTTAATGGTGTTATTATTTCTTGAGATTTATAGTCATGGACTGGTATGGTGTGAGATGAGAATTAATGAATCATGATAGTCACATAGGGTTATATATTGACATTAGTTTTTAATGATGGGGATATATTGATTTCATGTGATATATAATTTCATATATGATCAGTGGTATGAGATACCTATTATATTAGATAAATTTAATGAAACGAGATATTATGTCAAGTTATAACACTTATATGACATACATAGAGTTTCCATGAGTAGTGGTTCTATATATTTTCCAATTATTAAGGTTGACATTGTTGTTATAGTCAATTTTATAAGGAGTTTTTTTATCTTATAAAAAAAAATAAACCATTTTATACTTGAGTTGAGTTTCAGGTGAGTGTCAACCAACACTCTCTTAACATAGCTGATAATCAGCTTATCATATATCTTGAGGATTGGATGGATTTATAGCTTTATGAAACCTTCTTTAGGGTCATATGATCCCTAGAAAGGGATATTGATCGCATTATAATTTTGATTTGTTAGAATAAGAGAGAGCTCCAATAGTAGCATTAGGCTAAATTGTTTTGGGAGGGAGGCCCCTGATTAGTTGTGTTCTGGATCAAGTCAGTCTAGATGATCTTCAAGAATCATGATACACCTAGAAATATGATTTTGAAGATTTATTTGTATATTCATTGAGGACCTTCCAATAATTGGTGTGAAATTCCATAGTTGTATGGGTAGGAGGAGGATTTATCTTACAAGTACATCAAGTAATAGTTATTGAAAAATTTATTTAAAAATATGTTAAGAGATGAGAAGGATTTCATGTTCATCAAAATGATATAGGAAGGAATTTTGGTAAAAGATTATGATGAATGTTTTACTGACCTGGAGTTCTTTGTGCCATCAATATAAGATGATTATATCTCTAGAGAATGACGTTTTTAGGATGGTACTCTATGAGATCAGGTCATTGGTGAAAATTTATCAACTAAGTATCTTTTTAGATATGATTAATGAGGAATTCGTTATGAAATGAAATCTAAGAGAGGCCCCGAGTAGATGGTAGGTTGTTTTAGTAGGGTGAATAAGGAGATCTTCTATTAGTGTAAAGAATCTCATCTATAACACCGTCCTATATGGAAATATTGTATAGAGGAGTCACGGAAGTGGGAATCCATATCAATACATTTTTTCAATACAATTCATTTAATGTGACTTGTTGATCCCCAAGAAACTTTAGTGTTTATACCACACTATGGAGTGTCATTATTGAAGTAGGATATGATATCTTTGGATGTTTTCAATGTAAATAAAATAGTTGGGGAATGGAAGGATACCAAGAAACGTAGTGGAGTTTGGGAAGGACTCAGCTACTCCTTAGGAAACTCGTATACAGAGTTCCACATGGCCTTCAGGTTGAGTTAGGGGATATGGTACACTAGTGTAGGAAAAGTAGTACCATGGAGTGGGAATATATCTAGGGAGTCAGTATAGAGCCTAAATTAGAGGGTATAGTTAGCTAAATATTATTCATACTACTCTGACTATTAAGGATGCATGACCTTTTACAATCATAGGTGTTAATCTTGTATTTTATATATTTTCCTGTGTTTTTTTATACATGAGTATCTATTTATTTTTCATCTTCTCTATTGGTAAAAATAATTGTATAGGTTTTGTAATTATTTGATGGCTCTTTGATCATCAATACACCATTGAGAGTGTGTTCAGGGAATATAAAATATCACAATTCTTGTTCTCTAGTGATCAGAGGTTTCCCATTCTTATGGGAACCAATTGTTCTAGAAATGAATGTTTTCAATATGATTCTTAGTATGGAGTGGTTTGTCCTATAACATGTTCATATTTACTATTACTAAAGGAATATTTCAATTTAATCTCAAAAAGGTGGAGTAAATTATCACTAGGGTACTTTGGATCTTTAGGCTAGTCATGCATGACCAAATTAGTGTAGATTACATTGTATCACAACTCATATATTAAGTCTTATTTTGGATGATGGTGGAATGAAGTAGTATTCTTTTATTATAGTAGTATAATATTTTTATGATGTTTTTTCCCAATTATTTCTACAGTATACCACCCAATTGGGAGATTGAATTCATGATCAAGTTTGGGATGGGAGAAATTCTAGTTTCTATCCTACCTTATATAATGGAACCAGTAGAGATTCGATATTTTAAAGTATAGTTTTATGATCTTGAATAAAATGGTTTCATATGACCAAGTATGTCTCCAATAGATTTTATATTTTTTTTTAAAAAAAATATGGCTCATGGTACCTTTTTCTTTTGTGTGAATTTTTATAGACTTAACCACAGGACACTCAAGAATTGATATCCTATTTAGTGCATTGATGATTTCTTAAATTAGTTGATAGATGATAAGATCCTATATATGATCGATCTGATATAATATTACCACAATTTGAGAGTGAGACCATTATACATACCTCAAACATTTTTAAGATCATTTACGTGTTTTATAAGTTATTAGTGAGGACATTTGGTTTGAGCAATGCATTAGTGGTATTCATGGCCTTGATGAATCAGATATTTCATCATTTTCTAGACTTTTTCTGGTTATTTTTATCGATGAAATATTAGTGTACTCCCAGTCATCAAGATATCATTCCAAATATCATGAAATTACCAGGATTGTTGTGAGAGGGAATTGTCTTTACATGAATCTATCCAACTACAATATCAATATTGATAATGTGAACATATTTGGCCATGTCATCTTAGAGGATGAAGTGTCGGTGGACACAGATAATGTTGTAGTCATGTAATATATGGAAAAACCAATAATATGTCCAAAAATTGGATTTTTATAGGTTTATTAGGTTATTATGTACACTTTATCTTGGACTTCTCCTATTTAGAAGCACTGATGTTAGTGATGGCTAAGAAAGTGTTGCATAATCATTGTTCAGATGCTTGCAAATGATTTTTTCAGGAGCTAAAATTTATGTTGAACTAAACACCTATCACCACATTAACTATTCCATTTAATTCTTATATTGTGTACTATTATTCATAAAACCTTATAATTAGATAAATTCTAATATAGGAGGATCTAGTGGTTTCTTATGGCTCCAGATATATGGGACCACATGAAAGGAATTACCCTACAAACGATATTGAGTATGAAGTAGTGGTAAATGACCTTTTATGTTGGAGAGATAATAATATTAGTGAAAGGATTGATTTATAAGTGGACCACATGTGACGCAGGTACAAATTCACTCATCCAGACCTAACCCTTTGAAAATTATGGTGGTTTGAGTATCTACAGACTTTCTACTTTGAGTAGTCTTGTACAACAAGAAATAGAAAAACCATAAATGTTGATTTGAAGAAAAATATGAATATAGACAAGGTGAATTTTTATTATTATTATTATAAGATTATTGCACTTTTTTTATACATGCATTTAGATGTTTTGGAGTCTCATGGATGAGTAGCTCTGATTTTGACATCTATTATACCTGGGATTTTGGACAGAATCAAGAAAGAGCGGTTATCAGATCCAAAGGTCTTAGTTTTGAGAGACATATTATATGGTGGAGATAAACTATAAGTATGGTCTCTTGGTAGTGTAAATTATATTCTTCTACATGGATTTATATGGGATCATATAGGATTGAGTGAGGAGCTAATGGGATAGTTTTATGGTTCATGTTTGGTGGTACATCCAGTTCTGAAAATGATGTATTATGATATCCCAATATAGTACTGGTGGTCATGAATGGTGTAGGAGGTAGTAGGAATTGTGAAAATATGTTTCATATCTTAGTATGTGAAATCCTATCATCATATTAAACCTAGGTTTTTGCGGACTCTGTCAATTATTTAGTAGAAATGGGATAACGTCACTATGGATTTTTTGACTTGATTACCTAGGACAACCCATAATAATAATGACATGTGGGTGATCATGGATTAACAAACGAAGGTTAACTAATTTTTTCCTATCAAGGAGGCCTTAATTATTAATGATCTATGTATTCTCTATGTGAACATGGTAGTTTTGTTCCATGGTGTTCCAATGAGTATAATTTTAGAAATAGATCAATGTTTCACATCACAGTTCTGGAAGGGTCTTCAGAAGGCGCTGGGATCGTAGGATCTTTTGAGAAAATCTGATCATCTATCAAATCATGGTCAATCTTAGGGACTATTCTAGTTTTATAGGATATTTTATGTGAATGTTTATTATATTTTTCTGGTTCATGGGAGAATCATATAATTCTAAATTAGTTTTAATATAATAACAAACTACATGCATCGATCTATGTGAAACATTTTTATAACCTGTATAGAAGGCCATTTCGTTCAATTATTTGTTGGTTTGAGGATGGTGATTTTTTTGGGATTAATCTCATGGAGGAGACATCTGAGTGGGTTTAGTTGGTTAGGAGGTGGTTGGTGACCACATATGGCAGGTAGAAATATTTTTATTTCCATTGAATATGACCAATACAGTTTTAGATTGGCCATTATTTTTTCCTTAAGTTGTCTCCTGGGATGGGTAAACTAAGATTCTTGAAATAGGAAAATATTTCACATTGGTTTTTTGGGCCATTTGACATAGTGGATATGTTCGGTTTGGTATCATGGTTATTATCCCTTATATCTTGCTACAATTTCATGCATGATTTGATTCATGTGTCACAGATTCAGAGATATTAACCAGACCCCTCTCATGCAGTAGGAATCAAAGATATCGATCTTTGTAATGATGCATATATCAATGAGAAACTGATACATATTTTGAACCATAGTGATATGTATATCTGGGATAAGACTATACCTATGGTTTGAGATTAGGGGAAACAAGGGTGTACTAAGAGGAAACCTGGGAGAGGGAGCCTGATAAGTGAGCAATGTGTCTATAATTGTTCACCAAGAACCCCTCGTGATTCCTAAATAATATTTGGGATGAGATATTATATGGTGCGGGTTGTAAGACCCTATCCTTTTCAGGCATACCCCACTTTCAGTTTTTTGTTTGAGCCTCAATAGATGAGTCTTGTTTGGAGATAGAGGGATTTTTTGGAAAAATGTCTAGATGATTAGGGATGTATTTTTATTTGAATTAATGGAGTCTCGGCATAAATTGTATCATGATGGATTTACATGATTTTGGAAGGCTTTATAGGTGGTTTAAACACATGAAAAAAATATGGGTTGAAAACTATTCTATGTATAGTTACACACCGTGTACATGTTACATGAATTGTAACTACCACCAAACATATATCATAAACTAGTTCATGATGTGATGTGGTTACACATTGTGAACCTAATTCATTACATTTAAATATAGACCAGGATAAATATTATCCAAAAGTGATGGGGTTAATAGTGTATCTTGAATATGACAAAACACACGTCGTGAAGGGGTTACATGCCATATAATCTTCATCCCTAACAACTCTATGTGTGTCGTGCCTTTGATTCCACCCATAATTTCTTTGAATCCATTCTTCATATCAACCTAGGATGAGTTCTATTTTATTGTGGATTCTTTTCATACATTTGGGATGTCCTGATTACCCATATAATCAACTGTGAGTTTCTTTTCATAGGTTTCCATATTCTCTCCAATTGTTAGTTATTATTGAAGTGTAAATATCTTAATTTTAATATTATCCTGAGGATTTGATCTTGACATGGGTGGATCTAGGTTCTTCATATGATATTATGTTCTACCTTCCTTGATGGTGTTTACCATTAGAATCACTTCATAAATCACTAGTTAAAGATAATTTGCCTAAACCTAATGTTATGTTCTATTTAATTTTCATGTCATTGAAATATTGTGATTACGCCAATGAAACGTTCAATTTAATTAATTTATTCATTGATAAATGGTAAATATTTATGTGGTTACGTGTTGAATCACTTTTGATTAAATTTATAGAAATTTTTCTTCTAAATACCCTTGGGTTAATGAACACTATTATATATATATATATAATTGAATTTCCTAATGGATTAAAGTGTGTTTATCAGGACATGAAACCTTAACTAATTGATTGATATAAAATAAAAAGGTAATGGAATATATATTATTGAAATGATTGTTTTTCATTTGAGATATAAATGAAAGTGTAATTTTAAGGAAACATGTAATTTTCATAATTAACCATTGATATTTATGATGTGATGTTTTCATATCAATCCTACTATGTCTTATTATGTTCTTATTCTGTAGTTCTTATGTTGAGTGGGATCTACCAATTCCTATGTCGTAATGATTATATTGAGTTAGATCTTCCCAATCATATTCTATTATTCTTATATTGAGTTGGCTCTGCCCGACCATATGTTGTAATGATTATATTGAGTGGGAACTACATGGTAATACGTTGTAACGCTAGTACTGAGTGGGTTCTGGCCATTCCTATACTTTTATGGTTATATTCAAAATGATCTGCCCAGTCCTATTTTTTAATTCTTATAATGAGTGGGTACTACCAAGTTCCATGCTATAATGATTATATTTAGTGGGATACGCCCTTTCCCATGCTGAAATGTCTTCTATAGCAACCTCAACCTAGTTTTGTGTGATTATTTCTTGGTTTTTGGATATGCTTTTCATGATTTGTGTACATGCTCAGAGACATTTAGGAATGTCTCCAAATCAGTTTGATTGGTGTATTATATTATTTGATTAATTAATAATTCTATTTATTTCTCTATTGAACACACATATTATCATACTGGTTTAGTTTTGACATGGCTGTATCAAACTACTGAGTTTTACTCACACCCCATTTTAGACTGTTGTTTGTTACTCGAGAAAAATTCATGGATAAGTGTTTAGAAAAGGGAAAAGAACATTATTATTGATTATTTTGTTTATTGTTGGATATGATAGAGTTTGGGGATGGGTTTGATTTGAGGTTTGAAATCATGGTCTTTTCATATTATTTAGTGTCATCTGGTGTTTTTATTTTTATTGTTTTAGGTATGAATTCTAGATACATCTTAGCTTGTTATTACATGATTCATCAATGTTGATTTATTAGTCTCTCCTTTAATTCCATGTTGTATGATATACTGATTTTGTTGTTTTGGGTTACACTAAAATTTTTTGTTACCTATTTATTTCCATGGTATTTTACTCTATACCAGGGGTAATAGTCTCTCACAATACATATCACACCACCACTACTATTCAGTAACCTATGGCATATAGGGAGGTGCACTTGAGGTTTTATGATAAACCAGTATTTTCTACATGAGAGAGTATCAAATAGAGGGATGTTACAGACCATATCCCTATTTCAAAACCAGTCCTAAGATATATTTTGTACTTACCATCTCTTAATTCAATTAGGTGTGTGTTGGAAACTGAATGGTTTAAGTGATAAGAATTATCATGGAAAAAGTATTTATTATGTGGGTTTTGATCAAATGAATGAGGGAATTTCTATGCACTCATTCAAATGGGAAATTAATCTATGAAAGATGATAATACTAGTAATTCTCATAAAGGTAATAACAGTCAAAGGGAATCGTTCTCTACAGTGAAATAAAATGTATCACCACGTAACAAGAGTACAGATTATAAATCCATAATGGGGGACATAAATGGTTGGAGTGCTTCCTTTGGGGAAACAAAGCAACCCAACCTATAAATAGATCGCAAAACATCCCTCACAAAACAACAAACATCTCATAATCTCAGATTAATAAGAACCATCATTTTCCTGCTAACCCATGAAATATTTTCATGGCTAAAAAACCTCAATGTTCTCTATGAGAGTGATTTAAACTTAATGATATCACTACCTCCTTGAACCAAACCTATATCCCATGAACCAAAATGGATCCATAACACTACTGTAGAATTTGGTGCAATATCACTCTTGATATCCTCCACTGAGCATTATCCTGGTCATTCTCTACACTATAGTGATTTTATAACACATATTTTCAATAATATTTTGTAGGAAACATCAAGGGGAGTTTAACTACATCCACTCATAAAATAGAATGAATTGTAGGGACTCGTATACTATTAGGTTTATTTCCTAAGGTTAATAAATTAAATAATTTTTTGAATTTTACCATTTTTTATCCCTTTCAATAATAGGTTCCTGAATACATGATAGGAGATCATTTCATATGTCTTTACCTTGAAAATAAAATAATTTCTGTTGGAGTATTCAATAAACCTGAAGGGTATTGCATCAAATTATAGTGGTACCTGAAATGTCATTTCATTGTTATCCTCCCTTGTTTATATCGTGTAAAAATCTCATATGGTATCATTTCCATACCAACACATGCATCCTTACAATTTACTAACTACAAACTCCATCATATCTTGCAACCATCATGTTTTATAACACACTTTCCCTAACCCCTCCTCCAAAAGGTACCTATTTTTTTCCATCAATGTTTTAAGAGAGATAATAATGCACTAATTCCATGTATAACAGGCCATGGGTTGACAACTATCGTCGATGTCAAAACATACAATCAAATAGAATGTATTACCCTATGCGATTTGAAAAGTGGTAGATAATTTGAGAATAACCAACAAAGAAATACTTTTCATAAAAAATTACGTAGTAATCCCAATAAATTAATGTAATGGCATAGAAATGAAATATATAAAAACACTAATATAGATCCCAAATAGTGGCCTTGAACATCCAATAAATCTTCAAGAACTCCCTGAACTAGAAAAAACATGATCGATCACCAACCATCAAAATTTTTCCTTAAAAATAATTTATATATAAATAGATTTTTTATAAAACATAAATTTATTAGTATCCTTCGTATAACCTCTCATAAAAAATTTGGGATAATACTGCTAAATCTAATGAGTAAAAACTAAAACTATCTCATTACATAAATGGGTTTATTATCGTTTTCTCAATACTCACCATGTATCACCCATAAATTATAGCATAAAAGTAACTATATAAATTTCATTTTAATACTAGATGAATTCATATTGCTTCCACTTTTCCACTAGTTTTTTGGTCTACCCCAATATCATCTGTTCTAAAAATATCTCTTCAAAATAAAACATGAAGAAAATTGGGATAAAGTAAGATAACCCAAAAAAATCTAGGATAATATATCATGAACCACATGTATCACATCATCCCATTAACCTGAATATATCTCTATATACTAACTAAGAATTCTCTTAGAGCCACTAAATGTCGTGCGTCTTGTATTATACCTCAAGCTAACTCAACCAATGAATAATATAATAGAAGAGCCTCAATTATAGTTAGTGAACAATTCTATTTTCATGAAAATATGATAAAAATTGAATTGTAATATATCATGGAACAATAATTATAATTTTATAGTATTAATATAAATTTTTATCTCACTTTTTCAAAAAAAATTGATTATGATTTTTATAGAAATTTTCCTTATAAATAAACTTTAATGAAATTTCAAGAATATAATATTTTAATACTCTTAATTTTATTTATAATGGTATATTATAATATTTTGAATTTAAAAATTATTAAATCACAATTTAATTTAAATAAATATATCATCATTTAGAAGTGAAATGGGATTTTTTTAGAAAACTAGTTACTTGATAGAAAATTTTATTTTTAAAAAAGGGCATTATGTCCGCCCATTTTATTAATTAAGATAACATTTAGTGATGAATAGTAGAAATTAAATTAATAGATTATATATATAAATATGTTAAATTATTTATATCTACTGATGATTAATATTCATATAGTGAATATAAGATCATCTTATGGGTGAAAATGCATTTCTTGAAAAATGGTTTACCGACACATTTTTCTAGTTTAATGTATATTAAACTTTTCCACTACTATGACATTAATTTTGTAAAATGGATTAAATATTTTGAATCAACATATTTAATATTAGCCCATAAGTATGGTAAATAATTTCAGAATAAATATTAAAAAATTGTAGAAATTAATTAGAATGATTATGGTTAAAAACTGTTTACTAGGGGTAAAACCATAAGAATAGGGTAATTTTCCTACTTAAACATGTAAAAATTCTATTTTATGGGAATATTTATAATTTATTCATACCACCTTCAAATATAATGTCATTTGGAAGAATTTTTATTTAAAATGACTCTATCATTTTGTATACTTTTCATAAATTTCCATATAATTTTCTAGATGGTACACTCTCCCACTTATAAAAGGGCACCAACTCCCTTTACTTCTACACACCTCTCAAGTATTTTATCTCGACCAATGTCCAACAAATTTTATCTCCAAAATCCATAGAAACATTTTAGGGGTTCTTGTATACCCAAAAAACCAAAATTGGGATTTATAATGAGAGATCCAAAGGTGGCTCTTCTAAGGGAACATATTTATCTTCATTATACTCGTTCTTCTTATTTATTGTTTTAAAACCTCATATTTTTTATTAATACATTCCATATAATAAAACTATAATATATCACATATTGAGAATTTATTTTGTTGATTTAATAATTTTTACCCATCTTTTTCTCCATCAAATGATAAATATATCCCTCGATCGTGTGTATGATAAACTACCACCTCACGAACCAATGTAATTTGATTTCTATCACCAAATTTCTTGGATAGAAAAAATGATAAAAATAATTAATATATTTAATATATATTAAATTAAATAAATTATTTAATGTTATTATATCATCTACACCCTTACCATTTCAATAATTAATGGAATGATATCGTTGCTCATGCAGATGTACGACCTACCATCTCCATGAACCGATTCTATTCATTTTCCACCACCAACACTAATTAATGGTTAAAAAATATATCTAATGAAAAAAAATTATATTTATAAGAGTAATATAATTATGGATATGAGGGATCTATATCCAATTCACATTAATCAGATCTTCCATGACAAAACATGCATAAGAAAACAATGCAATTAACGCCTAAAACAATAGTAGTAATAAAATATTTTAACCGAATAGGGGAATAGATATTATAATTTGACCATATATGATATAATAAATATGAATATTTATTTGGAATAATTTAATAACATTTTTAAGACTATTATAAATGAGTTTAAAGAACATTCAATTGAAGAGAAACTTAAGGTAAGGGATTTCATCCCAATTTTAATTCAACAAAGATATATTTTTCTAAAATGATCATTTTCACTTTTATGTGGTGTATATAATACCACATTGATATTTTTATTAGGAATAAATATTTATTCATGATGGTTAATGTTTAAATTGAATTTTATTATTTCAAGAGGTTACAATTTAAAAGTTACCAAAGTGATAAAAATTTATTTTACAATTTCACATTCTTTTGGGATTACGTTTAATCTCATGGAAGTAATATTTTAATTTAACCTTAGTAAGATCTCATAATTTTCATATCCACAATATATTTAATAATTTTCTATATATTATTTGAAATTTTCATCTATTTGGTACTTTAATCAAACAAATAAATGTTTAAAATAAAAACTATTTTATCTCTCTTTAAATCAGATATATTTTTCTTCCATGAACATGTTTTTAAAAATTGATTTTAAAAAATACATTTTATTTTATTAAATGTTTTATCAAAAATATATATGTTACTTTGAATTTGGAATTTATTTTTAAATTAATAATTCAACTATTTTCCAAAATGATTTTTTTCAACATTATTTACAAAAAGTCAAAAGAAGGGTTTTTAACATTCATGAAGATAACAGACTTCTCCTCTACCATAATAATTTCATTAAATTCATTTATTCAACGAATTTTAAATGGTTTTAAAAATAAAACACTTCTACGATATATTATTTTAATATTTCACTTATATTCCCTTTATTCTTCGAAAGGAGACAATTTTATTGAAAACCCCAATATTCCTAATTAACTGATGTTCAACAATCATCTCTTGATAAATTTTTGGATTGATAACATTATCTTGATTAAATATATGTCTTCTGATAATTGTTTAATTGATATTACATTTATTTTAAATATCCATGTTGTTTGTATCATGTATGTGATTTTTTTTCTAAATTGTATACCTCTTTATATATGGGGTTTACTATGAATAATATTTGATTAACTAAGAAAATATTGATGAATATCTATTCAATAATCCATACATATATTTATTGATAATTAATATTCTACATGTATTAAATCAATAATTTATTATATCAGGAATATTTTGGTTATGTAGTGATGGGTGAGGCCTAGATTTATAGATCTCCTCAATACATCGACATGTCTAGTGAGACAAACCAGTTATCCAAATTAAATGGTTTTTTACCTAAAGTTATAAAATATATATTCTCAGGGTCTTGATAGTATATATATCATTATGTAAGAGATATTTATGTATAATATTAATAATTTACATTAGTAATAATTCTGTTTTTATTTTCCATGATATTATTTTCAATGATATTTTCCATGGAACTATTTTCTGTTTATGTAATTAATTAAATTGAATTTGTGTTTAGTTATTAACCTTGTAATTTTTATTATTCATTATATAATAATAATATTCATGTTGTTGATTAAATGGAATGTGTTTTCAGTTTTTTGTCTTTAGATATTGATTTTTCCTTATTGATTCAGGATAGATTCTATTGTATGGAACCCTTACTGATCCTTTTTTATCACCATTATTTTTTTCCTTTCCCATGGATATAAAGAATAATTCTATTAATGAGTTCTATGATGCCAAATTTTTTATATAAGTATGTTTTATATTATATTACCATTGTAAAATGGGTATTGCCTATGTATATGGCTCTCAGAAAATAGTAAATTGATCAATATTTTAGGAATTTTTCCTATTTGTCTATGTTAATGTAATCAAGTATATGTCGGCCCTATTTTACTAGAGTCATGGTTGTTAAGGTTGGTATCAGAAAATGTCTAGTAGAAAAATTGTGAACTATATTATGAAAAACACATATTAGGGATCATAACCTATAGAGAACCAAGCTTGAAAAACATGGACATTAAATATCTTTTGTAGAATACATAATACACAACACAAACAAATGGCCAAAGACCGTATTTGTTTAGTGTCTTTGGAAACTCGGAACATAATCTTCTAATCATGGTGAAAGATCTTCAATATCTCCCAAAAAGATCTCCCCCTTTTGTTTTCTTACCTAAAACCATTCATTATATCATGTGAAAAAAGAAATCATAAAAAGGGTGATCTAAAATCCTCAGTAAGGGTAAACACGGTGAAAATAAATCAAACCATATACAGTTGAACATGGAAACATGAACATAAAGTTTAAACATCAGAATCATGAGTCATGAAATAAATAATAGTATTTTGCAAGGAATAGATCATAAAGGAACAATTTTCATGATAAAATATCATTGGAATAAAACATGGAACTGTGGAAAACCATTATGCACACAATATGATTCCCATAGTTGACAACGCATTGCTCCCAAGACCATCATAGTGGATGAAGTCCATTACTGAACTGGGTTTACTTCCCGTTCAGGACCTCTATTATTGAACCATATTTACTTGTCGTTCAATCCATTTCTATCTCCTAAGATATAAATCTTTACCAAATTCATTGGAGGGAGATATATGTCCCACCCATCTCAAAATGAAATCATTCTAACATGTTCCATAAAAACATAAATCATTTAGCATAGCATAACCCATGACAAAAATGGGATTCTTAAACATCATGCCATCATAAAATAATCCTTTTAAGAAAAATGGAATTCATAAAAATAATTCCATCATAAACACAATCAAATAAATGTAATTATAGGCATAGAAACAAAACCCTATTTAAAAACTTCATATTTTATAGAAAATAATTTTGATAAAACACATGAACTTAATTCTTGAGGAAAATATCAATTATTCTTAAAAAACGAATTCTTTTCTAAAAATGTCACACAATTTTAAAATAAAATAATTTAGTCAAAAATATACAAGAAATAGTGTAGAGTAAACTTCATTTAAATAAGTTTTTAAGAAGACATAAAAATCTGTTCATGCTATATAAGTTAAAAAACATTCTCCCCATACTTTTATTGGAAAATTTAAAAAGTTCCTCGTATTGTAAACGAAAGAATTATTCCTTCCCTACCATGTAGTAAAACTAAAAAATGGGTAAAAATGACTTTAAACATAAATAAATAAATATATAACATTTTATGGAAACATTTCTTTTCAAACATGGACATGGATGATAAATATAACCCCGATAAATAATTACATATAAGAAATCACGGATAAAAAAGAGATTGAAAAATTATTCCTTACCTTAGTTCCAATAAAATTTAACATATACAAACCTATTATATAATGATTTAAATAATTTCATTGACTTATTCACGAATCATAGTCATTTTTCTGACTTTTTATATAGTCATATTTTCATATTTGTATTATTAAAATTTCCCTATTACTCATTATTTGTGTGTTAACTACTTTATGTTCTTATGCATGTTTTTTTGAATAAATTAGTATTCCAATTTTTTGGTTTTAGTTATATAATTTATAGAGTGTTATATATATAATATTTATCAATGAATTTTATTTATATAATCATTCTTCAAAGAAGATAATGTATAATGAATCACATCACATCATGGAGACAGTAGGCCATACGTACGCATGAGCAATGATATTATTCCCATTATTTTGGAATTGTATTGAAGTGTATGGTGTATAATATTTAAGAATCACTATAATTTTGAAATAATAATATATAGTTATTTCATCCATCATTATACCCATCCATGTATGTTGGTGATGAAAAATGGATTACACAACAACTTGGAGATGATAGGTCATACGTTCGCATGCATGGTGATTTCATATTTAATGGGATGTATAGAAGATGTAATATATTTTTTTTCTTATTAATAATAACATATATTTATAAAAGTGATACTAGACTTATTACTTAATAATGAATCAACAAATATAGATGAATTAAATGAAGAAAGACGTTTGAAAGGATTGGTAAATGATATTACCTCTTCTTCGACGTGACTCTTCTAAACCTCCTATTAGGGCACTAATGTAGGTATTTAATGAAGAAAAAGACCACTACTATGTTTCTAGTGAAGTGGATAATAGAAATGTACCGGGTTTAGCCGAGTTTGAAGGATCCAAATAGAGGGAATAAGAGAGGGAGGGGGTTCCCTTTTATAAGAGAGGAGAGGGGCACATTTGGAAACCTAAAACATATTACTTTATAATAAAATAAAACCCCACATAAAAACATCAAAAATGACTGAACATAAAATATGAGATTCAATAGGGTTGTAATATCATTAATGAAAAATGATTTAAACATGTTTTGATTTTATTTTAAACTGTATCATTTCGATTTATCCTTATTTAATATATTTAATTTTATTTGTGGTAATAATATTCTATATTTTAAATGGTTTTAAATACTTACTTATGTGTTGTTGATTGTGCATAATTGGATAATTTATAAAATTTTAGACCATATAGTTTTAAATTTTTAATTTTTAAATATTTTAGTTATTTTTAAACAGTTTAATAATAAGTTATTTTTATTAAATATCAATAGATTCAATTTTGACACTAAGCATTTATTTGAATTTAAATAAGATCCAAACAGAAGATAGATTCGAACCAAAATATTTTATATATTTATAACCTTTTATATGCATCCATAAAATACGTGGAGCACATTAATTAGTTCATATAAGATTTATTTTAAAAAAATTAGAACCATTTATTTGATATTTCTCTTAATAAAATATGTACTACAACATTTTTGTTTAATTACTTAATATAAATATCTACTGAATAAAAATTAAAAATAAAATACTATGATGAAGGTAAATCTAATATCTTTCATAATAATACTTTTATTCTAATCTATCATCTAAAAACCTCAACATTTAAAATGTTATATTTATTAAATTATGAAGGTGGAAAATTTGACAACATTTTAAATAAAATAATATAAGTTTCATAATCTCTTTTACAAGGCTAAAAATGGCCAAAAGGTCATACCTTGGATCATTATGGTTTAGATACACTTATCCAATAATTTTTGGTCATGTGTTTGGGCCTTTTTATGGGTGTTATTATTTTAATAAAAACTATATTATTCATTTTTTACTTCATAAATAATTTCTGCATCATTAATGTATAATCTATTAATGTAATTATGTATTTCATAAAAATTAAAAATAAATTACCATGATAAAGAAAAAAAATTAGATTTCAAATCAGTATTTATAATCGAATTTATATTTTGTATAACCTTATGTTAAATATAATTAATTATTAAAGTCTGAGGGAGATATGTTTTAAATTTCATTAAATAAAATAAATTAAATGTTTTAATATCATCCAAGGGGGTTCCAATAGATACAAAATCAACCCAAGTATGTTATAGGGAAAAATATAATTATCAAATTTTATTAATACAAGTTTTAGGGTAATTTTATACTATTATTTTTACCCTTAATTACTTGATTTACCTTTAACTGTAGTAAATTAAATTTATCATATTTACTATTCATAACTCCCAAAAATAAAAGTATGATATTAATATAATTTTTACCTAATTAGTCCATATATGGAATCATTTTTTCAAAATTCAAGTCACATAAGTTGCAGTAATTTATTTAAAATTAATCATGTTATTGATATGAGAAAATGGGTTTTAAAAGTTAAAACATTACAGAAGATTGAAATGTTATTACCTATGAATTAAATGTAAAATTAATGGTAATGAAATGAATTATATTAAATTATAAAATTATGTTCTATTTATACTTTAGAACTATTAAATATTATAATTTAACCACATAAACTATCTCGTTGAAAAAATTTGTTTTTATGTAAAATTTAGCGTATTTTTACTATTAATCAAAATATGAAAGTTATCAAAAAAATATCAAAAATTTATCCAATGTAAATTTTTATATCCTGATTCAAAATAAGAAGTATATTTTTTTCAAATTGAACATATAAACGTGTCAAAAACTAGAAATAAAATGGGTGCTCCATCAAAAGGCGGCAAAACTGCATTTTTTAAAAAATACTTATTTTACATGAAAAATTGATTTTGTTCTCATATCATGTGTAAGATGAATAATAATGTTATATAAAATTAAATTTTTAGTTAATAATATTTATAACAGCTATTTTATATAATATTATAATAAAATATCATTGTTTACTGGAACATGGTATTGCATACAACGCAAGTTACCGAGCATGGTCACTCTTGTGTGTGATGTAAGAAAAGTCAGTTTTGTGTGTAGTGAAATATTCTTTTGGTGATGCGTATAACATAATCAAAACAAAGATCATTTATACAATGAAAAAACTCTATACTCAATGTTGCGTAAAATAATTTCTATCAAAAAACTTGAAATTGTGTGTAACACGAGCCAAGAATAGCGTTGCATATACTGCAAGCTAATATGGTGTTGTGTATAGCACAATCTAATCTTGGTGCAACATAAAATTCAAGACATAAAATAAATTAAAAGGAATATATCTCGTAAAATCAAAGGGTGTTACATTCTACCCCCTGAAAATTAATTTCTACCTCTAAATTCTTCACGGTTATACAATGTTTTTTACATAGAAGATTCTTTCATGGAAACCCACATCGTAAAAAGAAAAACTAAAAATTAATTTTAAAAAAGGAATGTTTGAAAAATAACAGTCACCCAAATTGACTAGTCACTGTGTTTCCACATAGGATAACATAGATGGGAAGTTAAAACATGGATATGGAAGAGAAATCTAACCATCAAGTTCTGGTGGATAGTGATAGAGAATAAGGTTTGGAGAAAGTTAACTACCCGAAATCCATAAATGTATGATGATTTAATCGACCATCTAATTCATCGGATAAGAAGATACGAGCATAAACGTTTTGGATTCACGAAACTTTTTCTAATGTTGAATAATTGTTCCTGAAAATAAATACATACTTGAATTTGTTACAATAACATTGTTGTTCATGCCTTGAACAATTTCCACTTCGTATCTTCTTTGAAGAAATGAAGTTGAATTTTTCATTATTGAAGTATTATCAGATCATGCAATAGAATTATAGGTCATTCCTTCTGTCTCAATAAAATGGTCAGCACATATTATCAAATAATAATAAGTCCACCTATATTGAGATACTACAGGTTTCTAGAAAACTTAAAACAAAAAATAACTTATACTATCCATAAATTGATAGTATTACAATCCTTTAAAAAATATAATACTTAGAAAGAGGTTAACTTGATCAAACTAGATTTTTTATCACTTATCTCATATGGTAGTTTTTTTTTATCAAGTTCTAAACATGTGAGTACCATAATTATATAATCTATTGAAACATGAATTGTCATAGAACCTTAGTGAAAACATGAATGTCTTCAAAAGACAACTCTTTCAACATACCAAAATCCCAAAAATTATATATACTCATACCATGATATCACTTTGTACTTATAACAGTCATGAACTCATTAATACTACCAAACATCTCATTATGTCTGAATCCCTTCATTATGCTCATATCACATGATTTCAAAATATATTTGAATAAACATTCATGGTTACCCGTACCATTCAACATATACTTTCAAATACATGAAGAAAAACAATAGTGTAAAAATTATTAGATGTTACTTTATTCCAGAGTATCATTACTTATACAACTTTACTCTTGATAAACATTCAACCATTATAGTACCTTCTTAGACCATTGATTGAGATTAATCAATTTATTCCTCAACAATTCTTTCATCTCATATATCATTTGTAGTCTCTTAATCATCATCTAAATAAATACTTCCTATATGACTATGATGATTCTCATCATGAAATTTTTCCTTAGTGCATCGATTTTCATATTTTTCATGCATTCCACATTTAAATCATTTAACCATTTTTGATGTCATAGTAATACCATTATCCTTGTCTATTGTGTTTGCAGAACCTTTTCCTTTGCAATTACTGGATTTGTGTCCTTCTTTTACATACTGAAAGCATCTTCCAGTTCTTTTGAATCAATCTTCTTGATGTCTCATCCAACATGATTTACATGAGGAAAAATTAACTTTTATTCCTCTATGATCACCATGAGACTCAATCTTTCATTTATTAGTTTCTTCAGGAAACTCACCAAATTCAGATTATTGATCATATTTTGAGATTGAGGATTAGGAATAATAATTTTTTGTCTCCTTATAATATCCATTTAATTTGGTTTCTCGTGAATAATATCATTCTATTTTCCATAATATTCTCTATTAACATGAATCCTCCTATATCCAGCCATTTTCTAAAACCAAAATACAATAGTGTGGGTGGAAATAATCATATTCGGAAAACAAAATATCATAGGGGAGTACTTTCGATCTCTAACATCATAGGTTTACTACTAGGTTATTCATGATTTTTATCACAATTCTCGGACTATAACCTATACTTATACTTTTCATTAGGGATATCCCAAGGTATACCGTAGAAATAGCTCTAGGTATCTAACTAATGTTTTCACATCCAATTTTCCAAATTCTGATTAAACCTTCCCTCAGATACCAATTATAGAGACCCAATATTGATATACATGGAAATTACATTTCTTTATCATAGTACATAATTAATGACATAAAAAAATTCACAAAGACCGTATTAGTTTATTGTCTTTGGAAACTCGGAACATAATCTTCTAATCATGGTGAGAGATCTTCAGCATCTCTCATATAGATCCCCAATTTTGCTTTCATACATAAACCCATAATTTATATCCTAGGGAGAAGAAAAAATAAAAATGGTGGCCTCAAATTCTCATTAAGGGTAAACATGGAGAAAACAAAACAAACCATATACACTTGAACGTTGAAAGATGAACATAAAGTTTAAACATCAAAATTTTGTGTCATGAAATAAATCATGGAATTTCGTAAGGTATATATCATAAAGGAACCTTAGTCATGATAAAATAGAATATGAATAAAACATGTAATTGTGGAAAACCATTAACAACATAATATGATTTCCATAGTATCCAAGGCATTTCTTCTAAGACCATCATAGTGGACGAAGTCCATTACTGAACCAGGTTTACATGTCATTCTAGCCCTGTATTACTAAACCATATTTAATAGTCCATCAAGCCATTTCCATCTCATGAGATATGAATCTTTACCCAATTAATTGGAGAGAGATATAGCTCTCACACATATCATAATGAAAACATTCTTACATGTTACACAAAAACATAAATTATTTGGAATAGCATAACCCATGATATAAAATTGGATTCTTAAACACCATGCCATCAAAACATAATACATATAAGGTAAATTGATTTCATAATAATAATATCATAAACACAATAAAATCAAAGTAATAATTGGTATAGAAATAGAACACTATTTAAAAGCATCGTCTTATATGGAAAATAACTTTGATAAAACACTTGACCTTAATTCTTGAGGAAAATATCATTTCTTCTTCAAAAACATGTTCTTTTATAAAAATGTTGTGCAATATTAAAATAAATGAATTTAGTTTAAAATAAAATAGAAATAGTGTATAAAATGATTCATGGAGTTAAGGTGTTAAGAATACGTTAAAATATGTTCAAGTCATATAAGTTAAAAAAGCATTTTCCTCATAATTTTACTGGAAAAGTCAAAAAGTACCTCATATAGTAAAAAAAGAAAGATTCCATTCATACCATGTAGTAAAACTAAGAATGGTTAAAAACGAATTTAAACATACTTATATGAATAGTAAACATTTTAGGAAAATAGTTTTTTTTTAAAATGGACTTTAATGATAAATTAACCCCAGTAAATACTTACATATAAGCAATCACGAATAAAAGTGAGATTGCAAAATTATCCCATACCTTAGGTACAATATGCCTTATACATATCTGAACCTCCTGTATAATGATTTAAATAATTTCATTGACTTATTCAATAATCATAGTTATCTTTATGACAACATATATGGTCATATTTCTATATGTTTGTTAGTATCAGTTCATTTTACTCGTTATTTGGGTGTCAACTGCTTTATGTTCTTATGCATGTTTTGTCGAATAAATTATTATTCATATTTTTGGGTTATAGTTATATTATTTATAGAATGGTATATACTTCTTATTTATTCATTCAATTCAATTATATAATGATTATTCAATGAAGATCATGTGGAATGAATCGCATTATATCGTGGGGGCGGTAGGCCATACGTACGCAAGAGCGATAGTATCATTCCCATGATTGTGGAATTGTATTGATGTGTATGGTTTATAATATTTCATAATAAATAATATTTTACAATAATCATATATAGTTATTTATTCTATCATTATTCCCATCCAAGTATGCTGGTGATGAAAAACAGATTACACCACTGCGTGGAGACGGTAGGTCGTACGTACGCACGCTTTGCAATTTCAATTTTCATAGAATTGATAGAAGATGTAATATGGTTGTTTAATATTCATAATAACATATCAATATACAATTTTTACTAGAGTTATTTCTTAATAATGAAACAACTCACATTTAGGAAGTAGAAGAAGAATGATGTTTGAAAGAGTCGGTAAAGGATATTACCTCTTATTCGACATGCCTCCTCTAAACCTCCACTTATGACATTAAAGTTGAACTATGAAGAATATCAGGACCACAATTATGTTTCTTGGGATATGGAGAAGAAAAATAAAAAGGTTTTGGTTGAGTTTGAAGGCTCAAAATGGAGGTAAGATCAGAGGGAGGAGGTTCCCTTTTATAAGATAGAAGAGGGGCACTTTTGGAAACCTCAAAAATATTAATTTATAATAAAATTAAACCCCACATAAAAACTTTCCCAATGACTCAACATAGAATATTAGATGATATAGGGTTGTAAACTCACCAAACAATAAAATTTAAACATGTTTTTATTTTCTTTTAAACCTTATCACTTTTATTTATCCATATTTAATCTATTAAATTTTATTTGTGGTAAAAAAATTATAAATTTTAATTAGTTATAAATACCTACTTGTTGTTGTGAATTATCCATAATTGGATAATTTATGATATTTTAGACCATATAAGTTTCATTTTTTAAGTTTTAAATACTTTAGTTAGTTTTAAAAAATTTAATAATATGCTGTTTTTATAAAATGCCAGTAGTTTCAATTTTGACACTATTAATTTATTTGAATTTAAAGAAAATACACACATAATATAGATTTGAAAAAATAATACATTTTTAGCATGTCATATTAATCTGAAAAATTAAGGGAGCACATTAATTAGTTCATATAATATTTCTGTTAATATTTTTAAAACCATTTATTTGATATTTCACTTAATAAAATAAGTACTACAACATTTTTTTATAATTATCTAATATATTTATTTGTTGAATTATAATAAATATTAAAATTCTATGACGAAGATAAATCTAATATATATAATAATAATACTTTAAGTCTAATTTATCTTCTAAAATCCAACATTTAAAATGTTATATTTATTAAATTATGAAGGTGACAACATTGACATCATTTAAAATAATATAATATAAGTGACGTAATCACTTTTATAAGGCTCCAAATGGTCAAAAAGTCATCTCATGGATGATTATGGTTTAGATATACTTGACCAATACATATTTTCCATCTGTTTGGGCCTTTTGATGGGTATTATTATTTTAATAAAAAACTATATTATTTATTTTTCACTAAATAAATAATTTATGCATCATTAATGTATAAGATATTAATGTAATTATATATTTCTTAAAAATTAAAAATAAATTCCCTTAATAAATAAAAAAAATTTAGATTTTAAATTAGTATTTATAATCTAATTTATATTATGTATAACCTTATATTAAAAATAATTTAATTATCAAAGTTTGAGTAGGACATATTTCACTTTTCTTTATATAAAATAAATTAAATGTCTTAATCTCATCCAAGTAGGATCCAATAGATACAATTTTGACCCAATTATTTTTTAGGTAAAAATATAATCATCCAATTATATTAAGACAAGTGTTAGAGTAATTTGATAATATTATTTTTAAACTTAATTACATGATTTACCTTTAACTCTGGTAAATAAAAGTTTTCATAGTTACTATTCATAATGTCCAAATATAAATGTATCCTATTATCATAATTTGGACCTACTGATTCAAAATATAGAATCAATTTTTCCTAATTCAAGACCTAGAAGTTTCAGTAATTAATTTAAAATTAATCTTGTTATTGAAATGAGAAAATGAGTTATAAAGGTTAAAACATTTCAAAAGATTGAAATGTTTTTACCTATTAATTCAATGTTAAATTCATGGTAATGACTAAAATTATATTAAATTGTAAAAATATATTCTATTTTTTACTCTAAAACCATAAAATATTATAATTTAACTTTATATATTGTCTCGTTGAAAATTGTTTTTTAAGTAAAATTTAGCTTATTTTTACAATTCATCAAAATTTTAAAGTTATTAGAAAAATATCAAAACATTATCCAACATAAGTTTTTATATCCTGGTTTCAAAATTTAAAGTTTATTTTGTCAAATTGAACTTATAAACTTGTCTAAAACTAAATTTAAAATGGTTGCGCCATCAAAAGGTGGAAAAACATCTTTTTAAAAATTAAATATTTTATCCGTAAAACTGATTTAGTTCTCATATAACATGTAAGAATAATGCTAAAGTTATATAAAATTCAGAATTTGGTTAATAGTACTCATAACAGATAGTTTATATAATATTTTAATAATATATCATTGTTTAGTGAAACTCGGTATTTCTTATAATGCATGTTATCGAGGAAGGTATCTCTTGTGTGTAACGCAAGCCAAGTCAGTGTTGCGTGTAGTGAAATATTTTTTTGTTGTTGCATATATTATAATCTAAACATAGTTCATTTATACATTGAACAAAATCTATACTCAATGTTCTGAAAAATAATTTATATCAAACGAGCTTGAAATTGTGTGTAACATGAGCCAAGTATAGTGTTGCGTATACTACAAGCTAATACAGTGTTGCATATAACGCAATATAATCTTGGTGTAGAGTAAAATAAAAGTCATAAATAAAATTAAAAATAATCTATCTCATAAAATCATGGGGTGTTACATGAGCTGTTATATACATTGAGAATAATTATAGAATAATAGCCAACAGTTTTTTTAAGAAGAGATTATGTGGGGTTTCCTTGAAATACATTCAGTTATAGATTCTATAACTCTATTTGGTTCTAGAATAGTTTCACCTAGGTTTAATAAATCGAAAAATGGAACATTGGGATTTGAATCAATCATTACCTCATGCATGAAAATATTCATTACTTCATAACTAGTTTGAAACTATTGGGGGAAATTATTATTATAATTTGAATTTTCTATAAGAAAATTATTAAGGATTTGAAAATAATGATATCCCCAAAAAAAGATTGTGATTTTGAATTTAAAAATTCATAAATATTCAATTTATATGAAGTGTTTTACCATATTTATAATTATACATTCGGATTTAAAATTCGTAATTCTATGAGCATATCGAATATATTCAATTTTTTTAGAAATAGATCCTAGAATAACAAATGGTATCAATAATCCTGGTAAATGCCGAAATTTTATTTCTAATCAATCCAGGAAAATATATATTGGAATAGAGAAGATCTTAGAAACATTAGGGAAACCTACTCAGGTTATTATGAATAACCTTTCCTAAATATATAAACCTTTTATTCTATAACATGATTCTCTAATGTTGGATCTCTTTATATGATAGTATACCCCATAATTTAGTGGGACTACTAATCTTTTTATAGCTGAGTAATGGATTGAGTCTTGTGAAAAGATATTTATTTCCTTGGGATCAGATAAAAATAAAAAGGTAATCTAAAAATTAATAATGTACCTATTGTATTAGATGACATTAATGTATTTCCATAGGAATTATTCATACATCCGAAATAGTGTGAATTTGGTTTCTTTATTGATTTTGTCCCTGATGCAAGTCCTATATCAAAGACATGTGATAGAATGCTTACTAAAGAGTTACTAGAGTTAAATAATTAAACATTGGAGTTTTGTGATAAGGGATTCATTCTCCCTAGCATTTCACCTTAAGGAGACCATATTCTCATTGTTAAAAAGAATGATGGATCCCTGAGGGTGTGCATTGATTATAGGTAAATCAATGTTGTTATGATAATGAAAAATCACCCTCTTCCTCACACTGATGACTTATTCGATCAGCTTCATAGAGATAAATATTTTATAAATATTGAACACCATTTTGATTATCACCAATTACTTGTAAATAAGGAACATATTCTGAATATAGAATTCTGAATGAGGTATCTACATTATGAGTTTACAATAATTCTATTGGGATTATCTAATGAAACCTTGGTTTTTATGTATCCAATGAAAAGCTTATTCAAGTAATGTCTTGATAATTTTGTTTATGTATTCATTGGTGATATCTTGTTGTATTCTATGATCTTTGAGGACCATGATAATCAGTTATAGATCATTATTGAGACTATTACAAGGAATGTTTTATATGGTAAATTTTTCAAGTGTGAATTCTAGAATCATTAATATTCCATTCTTGAAAATATATTCTCCAACAATGTAATCATAGTCACAAATGGGATTAAAAAGGTAGTAAAATAATGTATTTTTCCAAAAAAACATAACTAAGTTATGTAGTTTCATTTTTTATCAAGTTACTGTTGGTGAATCCTCCAAAAAAATTCTGATTGTATAAAACATTAACCAAGAATAATTGTAATGGGGTTATGTTCATATGGGAAATGTAATGTAAAAATATTTTAATTATTTGATGTGGATATTCACCAATGCTCATATTTTTACTCTACCATTAGAAAATGAATTATTTATAAAATATAATGATACATCAAAGAAGAGACTACAGTATTCCCTTATACAATAATATAATGTTTTTTCATATTTATCAATGTAATAAAAGACTCATGAATATAACTCTCCAACCCATGATATTTTGTTAGTAGCAGTAATATTAAATTTAATGTTATGGGTGAATTATTACTATAGTGAAAGATATGAGATATACATAGACCATAAGATCCTAAAATAAAAATATTCATACAAATATCTCTACATAAGAAAGAAGAGATAGATTGATCTACTTCGACATTAGGATTACTAAATACACCACCACTTAAAAGAGGAAAATAAGATAGTATAAGCATTGAGTAGGAAATATCATGGAATTATGACCAAAATTAGGATTGAGGGGGATATTATATTCATAGATGTGGTAAATAAGGATAAGTTAATTATTAAATAGGGAGTACACTACTCATTTTTAATGATTTTGAAACCATATTTAATATAAAATATAAAATATTCTCAATATAATGAAGAGATTTTTCAGATGAAAATTACTGTTGTGAAATTTTGGAAGCTGGTTTAATTCATTTCTGAAGATGGAGTGTTTATATTTGGATTGTGGGTATGTGTTCTAACTATACATGATCTAAAATGGTTATTATTTGTTGATTCTCATAGCTCTAAATTCTATATAAACCTTTGTAACACTAGGATGTATTAGGATTTTTAGGGATCATTTTTGGTTGGATAACATGAAGTGGTAAATTGCTAATTATGGATCCTGATGTTTTGTTTTCAAAAAGTTAAGACTAAGAGATTTAATCTCATATAAATCATGAAACCACTTCATTTTCCTATGTAGATATGGGATTACATTATAATTGACTATTTTATTAGACTAGCTAATAATACAATAAAAAATTATTCAATGTGGGTTATTGTTGATCTCCTAACCAACTATGCACATTTCATAGTGATGAGAAAATATTTAACTCTTTCGAATCTAAAAAATAAAAATATTAATTATATTTTAAGACTCCATGGTGCACCTCATTCAATTTTTTCCAATCACTATCCTCGTTTTATATCGAAATTATAAAAGTATCTTTTGTAGGATCATTATACTGAGAATCATTTGACCACCACCTATAATCCTAAAACTGATTGACAAAGTCAATGGAATATTCAAACATTGGGAGACGTGTTTAGATCATTCCCACTTGACATTAAAAGCAAATGGTATCATTATTTACATTTTTATAGTTTAAATATACTCATAGTTTCCCTTAAATTCTTCAAATGGCATCCTATAAAGCATTGTATGGAAGGATATGTCAAAGTCGAACTTTTTGGGATGAATTCGCTAAAAGGAAACATATAGTCCAAGAAAATATTGAAGAGTAAAAGGCATAGGTATATATGAATCATACTCATATTAAAGTATGACATACTAGAAAAAATATTCATTCCAATAACTATTAGAAATTTTTCTAATTCAAGTGGGAAGTCTTATTTTCATAAATGTGTCTCTATGGAAGGGGGACATAAGTTTCAGTAGGAAGAAACAAACTAAGACCCTGGTACATTAAATTCTTTAAAATTATAAAAGGTATTTTTTGTGGCTTACTACTTGTTAATAACATAGTTTCTCCCTAAAGAACGTGATGTTTTCCATACATCATTGTTAAAGATGTACATAACAGACCCAATGCAAGTACCAAATAGTATTGACACAGGAGAGAAATTATTAGGAAATCTAATGACTCAAATAGTAATTGTACTATGGAGAAATCATATAATATAGTAAGTGATGTGGGAACAAAATGACGCTATAAAGAAGAACCACCCTCATTTTTTAGAGAGTAATATCAATGAATATTTTAAGGATGATTTTTGAGTGAAGGATGTAACACATGAGCCTCAATAATAGTATGTAAACAATTATATTTTAATAAAACTATAAAAAATTAATATTTTTTTTGTTTCATGGAACAAAAATTATAATTTTAATGGGTTAATATTGATTTTGGACATACATGGTAAAATAACCTTGAATGTATATTTGAAATTTATCCTTAGAAATATTCTTCTGTAAATAATAAAAAATATAATATTTAACTATTAATACATTTATTTAACAAATATATATTATAATATATTTAATTTAAAACTTATTATCTTTAAATACGATATAAATAATGATAATATCATCTAGAGGTAAAGGGATAATATTAAAAAACTGCTTATTTTTTTAAAAGGAATATTGTCTTTCCATTTTAATTAATTAATGTATCTTTTGTTAATGAATGAATTAATTTTAAATAATATATTATATATCTAAATATATCAATTTCAATCCATATAATCATAAATAATAGTCATATATTCATTATAAGAAACTCTTATTCTTGAAAATTTCATTTCTTGA
The DNA here is from genome assembly GCA_963277665.1 of Viscum album. Lineage (NCBI taxonomy): Eukaryota > Viridiplantae > Streptophyta > Magnoliopsida > Santalales > Viscaceae > Viscum > Viscum album. Next base: position 1,587,214,845 of record OY728129.1, read on the forward strand.
GAAATTGTTTTTTGACATGATTGGTGGGATTATTTTCAATTAATTTTTTCAATTTTTTTTAATATGGTAAAATAGATTCCACATCATCAATCTGATTAATTAAAATTATTTATTAACCTCAACATAATATTGGGTTATAATGGAAGGTAAAAATAGTAAAAATTAATTATCCCTGTTATTGTTAAGAGGGTCTAACAGTGGCTAAACAAAAATAAAAGGGATTGTTGTCATATTAAAATTATAAATTTCTTATTTTATGGACATATTTAGACCTTATGCATCCCAAATTTAAATATAATCTCATATTTAATATTTTTTATCATAATTAAATTTATCATTTTGTATTCTTTTGTGAAATTCCCATGTAATTTCAAAAAAGGTCACCTCCCCCACTTATAAAAGTACACCTGATCAATTAACTTCGTCAAACATATCAACACTTTTTGTTTGACAAAACCATCCAAAAATATCTCTCTAATATAATCATCTGAATAATATAGGTTATTGGATTCCCAAAAGACCAATACAAGGCTCCTTAATAAGATATCCAAAAGGGTTCTTATATAAAAAAGTAATTATCATCACTAAGATCTTTCTTTTTATTTACTCTTTAACCGCATTCATTTTTTTACACATACAATATAATAAAACCAGAATATCCTGTATACTATGACATTATAATATTGATGGTATTGTATATATCCATCTCATTCTCCATCAAATGGGAAACAATATAATCACCCATGTGTACAACGAACTACTAATTCATAGGACGATGTAATTTGTTTTCCAAAACCAACTCGCATATATATTTAAAATTAGGGAAATAAAAATATATATGATACATATTAAATTATATAAATTATTTAAATTAATATATCATCCACTTATTTACCCTTTCACCAATTAAGGAAACGATATTGATGCCCATGCGTATGTATGACCTACCATCTCCACAGAGCAATGTGATTAATTTTTCTTGTAAAAATGCCATGAATGATTTTAAAAAGGTATATAATGAAAAAAATGATATATAAAACATTTATATCTATCTACAGATGATTTATATAGACCACATTGAAAATAACCATATCTTTTGTGACAATACATTGATAAGAAACAAAGGTGGTTAACACCAGAAAAAATAAAAAAAATATTAGTAATGAACAGGTGATAAGATGTTATAATAAGATCATATATGAAATATTAAATATGAATATTGTTTTTTTAATTTAATATAAGGTTTAAAACCATCATACGTGATATTAAATCACCTTTAACTAATGGGAAGTTTATGGTAAAGGATTTCCTCTCAATTTCCGTTTCATGGAGAAATTTATTTAGCAGCACCTATTCACAATATGGTGGTGTATATAATTCCTATTTGATTTATTTAACATGAGTTGTTATCTATTAATAATGTTTAATGTGTCCATTAAATTCTATTATTTCAATGGGTTTTGGTTTTAATGTTATCAAAGAGGTGAGAATATTTTTTACAGTCTAACTATATTTTCGGATTTCTTTTATTCTCATTAATGGAATATTTGGATTTATCCTTAAAAAAATCCAATAAATTTCTTATCCACCAGATATTTAACAATTTTAAATATTTTATTCAAAATATTCTTCTCTTTAGTACAAGAATCAAGAAAAAATTATTTTAAAATGAAAAACCGGATTTTATTTCTCTTTAAATCAGATTCATTTTTCTTCCATATCTATGTATTTCAAAATATGTTTTACAAAATGAATTTTATTTACTCAAATTGTTTATCAAAGAAATTTTTAGTTATCCTTGACTTTTAGAAAGGGTTTGACTGATATATTTCTCTTACATTACAAAGGATAATTTTTTTACTTTCTATAAAAGGCTAAAGGAAGGTCTTTGATATATATAGAAATAAAAAACATCTCTTCCACAATAACCATTTTACAAAATATATCTTATTCTGCATATTTTATATGGTTTTATGAAGATACATATTTTTTTAATTCTTAGTTTAAAATTTCATTTCCATTACCATTATTCTTCAAAAGGTAATAATTTTATTTTAGAGCCTATATTCTTGATAAACTGATGGTCACCTCTCATCTCTTGATTAATTTTATGATTATTATATTTTTAATTAAAAAATCACTTTCATATTATCATTTTTCAAAGGTCCATAAATTTCAATTAAATATCTATATTTTTTTAGATATGATTTTTTTCTAAACCATATAACTTTTTAATATATGATGATTACTTTTAACGTTATTTGATTAACAATATAAATCACTATTAGAAAAGTACCTTATTCCAATAATTTAAAACCTTGGGTATAAGCCCAAAAACCCTTGGTATAGCCTATAATAGTGGTTATATGATCTCTGGGTACTATATTAATTGGAATTATTCATAGCTAAATCTGAATACCCATGGTTTAATGTAAATTTTGGGTATACATATATACTGAAGGTTTATAGAATTGTGGGTTTCGAATTATATCAAATAGAAATGTATACCAACCATTTACTGAACCGTTGTTATAGATTCATATCCTCAATACATATAACCAACATCCTTTACATCTTCTAGAAACTATAAATAAATTACAAACCATAACACATATTTGATGCAATAAAATTATCATATATTTAATATTTAACCAAAAAGTTATCAATAGTTTTCAAACTATTTTCAATAATATAACATACATATAAAATCCACAAAATCAATCTGTTATAGTCATTAAACATCATCTACACATATCTCTCTTTACCATAACTCAAATATCGAGTGGATCAATATCTCCCCCATCACCACTAGCTCCATCCTAATCGTCACTGAAATCCTTATCATCATCGTCACCTAGAGAACTAGTATCATCATCTTCAGCAGCATCATCGACAAAAACATCATCAACATCACCATAAGTATCATAACACAGAATTACATTATTACCCTCATCAACATCACTTAGTGCAATAGAGAATGAGAGAATTGGTTCCATACATGAATAAAAAAACAATAGCATCTATTGGTGGAAGTGATAAACATATAACAATCACATCTTTTAGAAATTTTTTGGTGACCAGTTAACCTATTTTATGATCTTGTATAGCTAGTTTTATCCACATATTCTTTAGAAATATAATTTTTTAGCTCAATGGTGTGAGATATTTAAGGGTCCCTTGATGAGGACCAGTACCTAGTGTGGACGATGCTTTCCCCATGTCATCATAGGACTCTCCCTGATTCTCTTGACCTAATACAAATCTCAAACGATCATTTGGACCGATGTTTTCATATTATTTATCATTGAGGGACTCTAGAGAACAATTTTGAACATATAAATAAGATATTTCATTATGAATTATGTATAAAAATTTTAAATTTCAATAAAATTTCATTCAATCTTTTCTTTTGTATGTGCATTTACAACACTTTCTTCCATTTTCCGCATACTTGAAAAAACAATTACTAAGGTGGTAGGCCTTCGATGCCCAATGTTTCTTACTAAAAATGACATTGATAATTATAATAGTTCATTATTGATTAATATTAAATTGATAAACAAAACCAATACAAATTGAATTGGGAAGACATGTGAGATTATACAACTTTTAAATGAAATTAACACATTCCAACATTTGATTAAATTTTATTGGTGAGTCACTATATGGAAGTAAATTCAATTCTAACATTGGATTATGTTTTATTGGAATGAATATATATGTTATTAAGTGAAATTATTGATCAAATTGGAAGCATGGATACGGAAGAAGCTACATTCGATTGATAACATTGTGACCATGTCTTTTCGATGTAACCAATTTAACAGACATATGAGTTAAAAACAACCAAGAGTAAATTAATTTTTTAGTTATTAAAGTGAACCATTAAAGGAGGAAGCATCTAACTTTATCATATTATATAATTTATAATTAAAACCATTCTATTTAACCACCTTTTCCCTATCCATAAGTGTTTTCCAGATATGATATAACTAGACCATATTCTATAATTCATAAATGAAAACCATATCAGTTAACTTCAAGGTACTTATCCATAAAAAATTGTAATAGTGTACAGCTATACAATATTATATACAACCCACATAGAATATTGTATTTAAAGTGATTTTATTAGTATTTCTAATTAAATTTTTAATATTTTCATATGTAAATAATATAATACCATGATAGTATGTTGTTGTGTAGTTTTAACTTATTCTAATACATGAATCAATTCAATTGGTAATAGTTTCATATGTTATCATAGCTTCATTTATTACTTTGATCATTGAATTCAATATTTTTGTAACTTTTTCAACACATAAAGCCCGCCCCCAATTTGATGTGTTCGAAATGAAAACTATCTAATTATTTGATGGAAATGGAAATAATTTACACTCATTTAATTCCTTAAATATATTTAATGAAGTGAGAAAACGGTTATGAATTTCCCATATTTTTAGGGAAATCTTCTTCCATATAAAAATAAAATATTATTAATTTTTAATTCTCATAAAAAAGTATCCATGATCATAGTGGATAATATTACATAATCCCAACATTTTGGATGACATGTTCATTCAACCATGTTTCTAAAATAGACTTATCCATTGTAATTCAAATTAAAATAGTAAAACTAATTGGAATTAGCTAATTTCAGCCTAATGATACTTTTGCAATCGTACAATGATCATATATTCAATAATGGGGTGATAAATATTTCTTAGAGTAAAAATTGACATAAATGAAATCTTCCATGTTAATTAATTAAAAGTTACATCCCTTAAGAAGAAGAAAACATGAGCAAGTACTGCCAAATATATAACAAACAATAATATTGAAATCTATATAGGCTTAATTGAATTAAATTATGAGGCATTTTAGTCCAAAAATTCTATATTTTTGAAAAGACATGAAAATTATTTATAGTTTTATTTTTAATTATATGGAATTGTTTTGACGCTGTGAAAATAAAACACACATGATTCCCTAGATCACTAACCCTAAAACGGAAATTTGATCTTTTTTAAGTTCACATAAGTGAACGTGCAGGCAGATTTTATAACTTTTTAATTGCTGCTCAATATTGAAATCTGATAGCACCATTAAAATCACAGCACTGGGATTCGATTAGGCAATGGTTAAATTTTACTAGAAAAGGTCGAATGCAAGAGTTAATTTTTAGAATTTCAAGAAAAATCTAAATTATTTATCTTATTCTTTCTTCAACCATTGAGTGATGGATAGAAGAAATACATTGTAACGACAGTCATTAACTGAGAGTCATTTAATGACTTGTTTCTTTGGTTGTGTAACCGCAAGACTCAAATGTTTAAGGGATCATTAATTAATGTTCATAAATGAACAACATTAATGACTATCATCAAAGACCTTATATCTTTTTTTTAATTAATCTGTTGGTGAGGGGATTGGAAACCATGAGAAACCTATGATAAAGAACTGATGACGTCACCCTTAAATGAAAAACGGTGATCGATCGACAACTGTTGGATGATTTGATCTAGATATTGACAAACGGTGATGAACGTATTCAAATGCAGAACCATTCCTTCATCCATAGTAGATTCCACCGAATACAAGTTGGAGATTTAATTTCTAAAAGTTTTTAATGATTCTTCTTATCATGTTCATGAAAAATGCAACGAACGTAGATCAACTAACTAAAAATTTTATCTGTGAGTCGTTCATTCTTGAGGGTGGTTGTTGATGGGTCTTGAATTGGGGATTTTCATAATATACATGAATTGTGTTAGCACTCCAATGATTAAACACTAACATGGATGGAATAGACTGATCCGAACTAGGTCTGGACCTCCCACTAATGATGGATGTTTATTATTCTTCATGGGTGACCGAGAAACGAGGCGGTATGGTGTTTCCATGGGCTTCGCTGTGAAGGCAGTGATCCGAGAGGCCCATAGGCCCACACGAGATAATAAATGGACCACTAGAGCATCTCTAGGGCTCACATAAGGGGTGTTCGGTGCCACACCACCGATGTGGTGGCACAAGTGATGAGTAGTAGTTGACGACACTACAACAACGGTGTGGTGGCGCAGGTGAGTGGCGGTGATGGCCAGCCCATGCCGACCGCATGGAGGAGGCATTCAGCACTCATTGGACACTTGGAGGAGGATCAAACCACATGGTCCACTCACTATATGTTCAAAATGTCCATATTATGATGGTAATTACGGGGATACAAGGCAGAACCCACTGGCAATGCCAGATGGAGGAACCGGACGCCTATCGTCCTGTCCAGCACAATGGGCCCGCATTGCGCGAGCTAGGTTCTCTAGTTAGGTCAGAACTACACCAGCGGGTCTAGAACCATGCCAGCCAGGATGGAGCCATAGACCCAATAGGCCATCAAGCTAGACACTTACCGGACTCTCACTGGACCATTGGGTCAGGTCAGGTCAGTTTGACCGTCCCCATTTCACTGAAACGTCCATAACTCGCAGACCGGATGTCCAATTGACACGTCGTATGTGGTATGAGTACCCTTATGACGAGGTTGTCTTTTATAAATACTCCACTTGAGTTTTGGATGATTTTAGAGTATGTACAGGTTGGATCAGACTCAAATCCAATCATGCCCTATTTACTTTTTTGCCTATATCATACAACATGGGAATCTGATTGACACGCCATCTGTCATGTTGGAAACCTTACAAAAATATGTTACTTTGGGTTAATTATATGTGGGGATTCATGGTGTTTGAGATATGACTGTGTCAAGTGGAGAAGATCCTAGAAAAATCAAACATGCTACGTGAGGGAATCCAATGGCGGGTTGTAATGTGAAGAAGGAATATAGATTCTCAGTGGGTCAACACTTAGAGATCCTCTGTGGGTCATAACATCGAGATCCTATGGGTCATAACATAGAGATCCTATGGGTCATCACATAGTTATCTCCTATGTGTCGGCATATAGAGATCCCCTACAGGTCAGCAACATGCTACCCTGTGTGGTCCACGAGTAAAAGCCTCTCGACAAAATACGATGATCTATCTTTATGACTAATCATCTTTATTCATGTTCTTCAAGTTGTATAACTGGTGTGAGTTGCATTTTACATTATAATACCTATGTGAATGAGATAATTCTTTGGGTTTTTTCCTTTGTGGAATTCTGGGAGACCTTCAGGGGTCATGGGGTCCCTATTGGGTAATGTTATACTCACCCATTCATGGGCTTCGCCCACACCTGGTTGTGTCTTGTGCAGACGACACACTGATTTATTATGACTTGGAAAGATAGGGATAAACGGTGCTTAGAGGTAATTTATATATGTGGTGAGTGTCATTGAAGATATACAATGATCTATACCTACCCTTCAGGTAAGATCCTTAGTGGACAACCTTTGAAGTACCTTTTTCACATTTTCTGTACTTTCCACTTAGTTGGGTTGGTATATTGGCCCTTTTACTTTCGTTTCACACTTTTACTATTATCAGTTCAACTTTGTGATTTGATTTTGTTATATACCTATTATCTGCATGACATTTTTAAAAGAAATGCGGGATATTCCTTTCCGATGATATTCAACATCCCCTTGCCTATAGAAGGCAGGCTTGGGGTAGTAACGACACGAGCCCTAGTGTATGGGTCATGATAAAGTGGTATCAAAGGTAGTTTCTACCAGAAGAAGTAAGACTCGTTAATTTTAAATGGGGCAATATTCTTATGTGTTTCAAGTTTGAATTTTAGTTCAGGGAGTCTAGTGTTGTGGCAGCGGCCGACGTATCCAAACACCAGGACCCTAAATTCGTATTTCTGACTCTGTACATGAAAACATTGTTTGTGTGTGCTTTGAAAATGTTTTTTTTCTTCTGATATCTTTTGAATTATCTCACTAGGTATACCTTATTGATAGTGGCATAACTATTTCTTTATAGGATTCCTCCATGTAGAAAGATAACCATGATTCCAGTGAGAGATCACGATGACGGCCCATCGAGTGATGAGGTGTCGGTGCAGGGCCCAGTTACAATGATAGCACCTTTGGGTGGTGTACCAGCAGCACCAAAACCCACAGGGAAGTATTTTACACCATCCCCACCACTATAAAATGTACACTGACTGATAATGGTTCACAAGGTCTAGAGATAGATCCCTCTGAGCTTTCGAGGCGAGATAGATCTACAAGAAGCTGAGGACTGGCTAGTGGCTATGGCATGAGTTTTCTACCTGGTTGAGACACCAGCTGACCAAATGGTGATCTTAGATGCTAGTCTCTTTTAGGAAACAGTTGTGAGATGGTTGATATTTACTCTCCAAACAAATGAGGAGGAAACCCCTGTCTGATCGGACTTCTAGAGCCTCTTCGGAAAGGATTATGTACCAGAGACACTACACTCAGTGCGTATTCAAGAGCTACTACACTTATAGCAGGGTAGCCTGACAGTGGCCTAGTACCCAGTGAGATTTTCTAACCTCTCATTTGACTCCACTGATATGGTACAGGACCCATTCATCATGGCCCAAACCATTGAACAGCATCTCCAATGGGAGATCACATCATCGATGATATCACTCAACATCCTGAGACAGGATGGAGTACTAGAGCGAGGACAATTAGTGGATATCATCCTTGCTAATCAGGCACTGACTGCGAGATAAACCACCAGATGAGAGGTAGTCAAGTCATATGTAGAAGGAAGTTTCCAGATTAAGAAGAGGTCCATGAGGTCCAGACCATCCATAGGGTAACCTCAGGATGTAGGGTTGGAGGTTCAGACCTCACAAGGTAGAGGATATCCGCAGAAGAGTAGACTATGCTACTCTTGTGGCGGGTAGGGTCACATGGCTCACAATTTACTGACCTTCCGTGCTGATGATTAGAAGATTGTCGAAGGACCACCTAAGAAGTGGATGAAGTTCGATCATGGATGTCCATAGGGTGGTGGATATGGAAGAGGAGTAGGCTGTGTAGAAGGAGGTGGGTGACAGTTTTATGTAATACCGCCAAGACCCCCAGGCGGTCCACCCCAACCACATGGAGTAGGTGGACAGGGACGAGCTCATCTATAGGTGGAAGAGGCCTAGGACCAAGGTGCTTTAGAGATTATTCCAAGTACGATCTATGTTAAATACACCTTATCTTTAGTTTAAATAGACACAGGTGTCATCCACTCTTTCATTTCTACAGCTCTCGTTTGGATCTCGGAGATTCCTATGGAGATGTTGGCGTGATCCTTATGACAAGAGACTCCTACTGGATATGATACAATGATTAGACACTTCTCTAAGCTATGTGAGCTTACTCTGGGAGGTTATATCATTAGTTGGGATCTCCTAGTAACTACATCAAGGCCTTACAATTTCATCTTGGGTATGGACTGTTTATCAACAGTCCATGCTCAGATCGATTATTTTAGGCGCACGGTGTGGTGTGTATGTGGGGATGGGACCAGGTTTTTCTTCGCCAATGATAAGTGACCCTTTTTAGCATAAGATGGAATTTCATGAAGGATGGTGCATCCAATCACTCATCGGTTGGCTAGCCTCACCCTCTGTGTAGTGGATGAGAGGAGTCTGAGCTATCATGTTGTGGTGGACCAGTAAGAAGATGTCTTTCATGAAGAAATTCTAGGGATACCTCCTCACGGAGAGGGAGAATTCTACATCGACGTGTACCCTAGGATGACACTGATTACTACACTGGAATATTGGATGGATACCATGGAGCTTCTTGATATTAGGGTATAGTTGTAGGAATTTCAGAGGAAGTGGTTCTTAAGACCTAGTGTCTCTCTAGGGGAAGCCCCTATTTTGTTTTCCGATAAGGTAGATTGGATTTTGAGGATTTGGGTGGACTATTGGTGCCGAAACTAGGTGACCATGAAGAAAAAGTATCCTTTACCAATGATTGATGATCATTTTGATCAACTGAATGGATTTTGGTGGTTTTTCGAAGATAGACCTCAGATCACGCTATCATCAGCTTCAGGTGTGGGTTGAGAACGCACCGAAGACAGCCTTCAGATGCCTATATGGCCACTATGAGTTCTTGTTGATTCCTTTTGTCATGACCAATTCCCCAAAATTTTTCATGGGACTCATGAACATCATCCTCCAGCCTTACCTTGATCACTTCATGGTGGTCTTTATTGATGTCATCTTTGTGTACTCGACATCGGAGGAGCATGCCACATATAGGTGAATAGTACTAGATACACTCTGAGAGCACCATCTATAAGGTAAGCTCTCGAAGTTTATGTTCTAGATACGGGAGGTCCTTTTTCTAGGACATGTTATCTCAGAGTCTGGAGTTGCAGTGAATCTGGCAGAGATACAGTCAGTACATGCTTGGGAGCCACCTAGGAGTGTAACCGAGGTACAACGTTTCCTAGGATTGGCTGGGTACTACCAAAGATTTGTACATAACTTTTCTATAGTGGAAGTAACCTTTTAAGATTTTACAAATAAGTGGAAACTCTTAGTATGGATAGAGATACGTAGAGTTTACAGTAGATGAGGTAGAGACTGACAAGTGCCCCCATCTGGTGGTTACCATAATAGGGTGTTGGGTATGTAGTATACTACAACACATCAAGTAATGGACTAGGATGTTTCTTGATGGAGGGATGAGAGGTGATCATCTACGGATCACAGAGGGTGAGGCAACACAAGAAGATCTACGTGATCCATGACCTGGAGTTAGCAGTAGTGGACTTTTCTTTGAAGATGTGGTGGCAGTACTGGATGGGTGAATGGTTTAATATCTACTCCTATCACAAGATTCTTAGGAATATAAACTCCCAGAAGGACCTGAACCTGAGATAGTGGTGATGGGTGGAGTTCCTCCAGGACTATGACTATGAGATAGTCTACACTCTTGGTTAGGGAAACATAGTGGAAAATGCACTCAGCATGAGGTTGGGTCTACAACTGCTGAGTGGAGCAACAGAACAACTAGCCGCATTACAGATATCATTCGAGGATAGTTTTGGGGAAACCTACCTCCAGTCTATGAATGTCACTCCATCACTTTTTTAGTGAGTTCGGGAGGACTTGATTTGGGGAATTGACTTCCAATCCCAAGGTGCTAGTATATCCTTATGACAGACTCCTGATGAATTTTCGATATGTGTGGAGCATGTCGTCCTTTTTAAGGGATGCACCATGGTACCTGTGATGTTTTTGGAGGATTTCATGATGGATTTCCCTACATAACCATTAGTGGTACATCCTAGAGTGGAAAAGATGTGCGAGGAACTTAGCCGTCAGTACTGGTGGTCAGGGATGAAGAAAGTAGTGGTAGAGCTTGTTTCACGATGCCTCACTTGTCAGAAAGTGAAGGCTGAGCATCAGGTTTCAGTAGGCTTAGCGCAGCCACAATAGGTACCAGAATGGAAGTGGGATGGTATCTCAATGGACTTCATGACTGAGTTACAATGAAAATCCAGGGTCCAGAACTCTCTCTAGGTGATCATTGACCGACTCTCCATGTTGGCTCATTTTCTACCCATCTGAGAGTAGGGATCAGTAGAGGGATTGGGATGCCTCTACATAAAAATGATAGTATGGATTCATGGGGTACCATCGATGATTGTTTCAGATCAGGATTCTCATTTTACATACCGGTTATGGAAGGAGTTACTGGAGGCATTCGGGACTCATCTGAACTTGAGCACTGCCTTTCACCCTAAAATAGATGGTCAAATGGAGCAGAACATAAAGACACTTGAGGAAATGTTTCATTCTTGTGTCCCTGATTTTGGCCGTAGCTGGGAGCACCACCTACCACAGGTTGAGTTCATATAAAACAATAGATATCACTCCACCATTGGCATGGAACCATTTGAGGCCATGTACGAGTGACCATGTAGATCACCTATATTCTAGAAACACCTAGTGGAGTCAACACTTATGGGTCCAGAGTTGGTATGAGCTACCACTGAGAAGATGCAAATCATCTTGGAGAAGATGAGGACTGGACATAGCATACATAAATCTTATGCAGATAGGAGACAAAGAACCTTGTAATTAAAAGAAGGGCACCATGTCATCCTATGGGTCTTACCCCAACAAGTATTGTGGATTATTGGCCAGTGTAGCAAGATTTATCTGATGTTCATCAGATCTTTTTAGAATCTTAGCAGATTTGGTGAGGGGGCATACCACCTTGCTCTTCCCCCATAGATGCACCGACTGACTGTTGTTTTCCACATGTTGCAGATGAGGAGATGTGCACATGACCCAACACAAGTCATTGACCTGGGTGAGCTGGACATTGATGATGGGGAAATTTGTATAAAGTTATTGATAGAGATTGATGATCGACAGGAGAAGGTCCTTCATGGACGGTCGATCCCTCTGGTGCGAGTTTGGTGGTAGCATGGGAACCTCTAAGAAAGCACATGGGAGTGGGGGGATTAGATTCGTGCTCAGTGCCCACATTTGTTTTCATAGACTTTGTTGCAGCTTTCGAGGATGTCAATTTTTATGGTGAGGAGAATGCAATGACCTGAAAATTACACATAATTTTTTAAATTATATGGTATCTTTCAAGGCATTGAAAGTTAAAGGCACATGATTCCGAGGCCTGGTGTTCCTGGAACATAATTTTTACCATTTTTATGTTCACTTAAGTGAACATGTGAGCGGTTTTTCTATCCTTTGAACCAGTGCTCGAAATTGAAATCTGAGGGCACCGTTGAACTCACAGAGCCGAGATTTTCTTAGTAAGAGCATAACTTTGACAAAAAAAGTTGGATGGAAGAGTTAATTTTTCGACTTTCGGAAAAAAGTAATAAAATAACTAAATGAGTTATTTTATTCTTTCTTCAACCATTGAGCGATGGTTGGAAGAATCATAGTGTAATGACTGTCATTAAATGAAATTCATTTAATGACTTGTTACTTTGGTTGTGTAATAGCAACGCTCATCTTTAAAATGGATCATTAATTAATGTTCATAAATGCAACACATTAATGACCAATGTCAAAGCCCATATATCACTGTTTAGTTAATCTATTGGTGAGGGGATAAGAAACCTCATGAAACCTCTAATGAAGCATCGACGACATAACCCTCCAACGAAGAATGGTGATCGATTTATGACCATTGCAGGATTCTATTTGGATATCTATGAACACCGAGTAATGTCATCGAACACGGATTATTTTCATCATCCTTAGAGGATTCCAGAAAATCCAAGTAGGGGATTTAATTTCTCTAAGTGTATAATGTTTCCTCTTATCCCATTCTTGAAAAATGCAACGAACAAAGATCAATCGACTAACGGGTTGATCGGAAACTCATTCGTTCTTGCGGGTGGTTGTTGCGGGTATTGATTTGGTGTTTCTCTCAATATACATGATGATTTTTATCACCCCATGATTAAATGCTAGCACAGAGGGTGCAGGCTGATCTGAACAAATTCAGGACCCTTTGTCGATCTTGGATGTTGAGCATTCTTTGTGGGTGACTATTAAACATGGATACAAGGTGTTTCTGTGGGATTCGTAGTGAATATGGTTACCCAAGAGGCCTGGAGGAATAGACAAGACAAAAAAAGGACCACCAAAGCATCTCCAGTGTGCCATAGAAGATGTTGTCTGTGCGGAGGTACTAGTGAATGGTGGTGGCCGCCATCCCACGCCGACTGCATGGAGAAGGTAGTGCCCGCAGGCATCATGGCTACAAGAGGCGGACATATTTCACCAGCCATGTAGAGGAGAAGCGGCTCACTTGGTCCTCTCAGTAGACACACAAAACTGCTGGCTCATTCCATCCATTACGGGGAGACGGGGTAGCGCCCTCTTGCAGTAGCTACTGGAGGAACCGAACGCTCCGCATCCTATCAAGCGCAACTGACCCACACTGTACGGGTAGGGATATTTAATCAGGATAGACCCACGCTAGTCGGGCCGGACCGGAGGGCCCAACGGGCCGTCCGGGCCAGACCCTCACTGGACCCTCAGGTCGGGCTAGGTCGGTCCGACCGGACCTAACCGACCCTATTCACTAAAACGACTATAACTCGCAGACCAACCATCTGATTTATGCGTTGTCTTCGGCATGAGGACCCTTGTGATGAGGTAGTCCATTCAAGATACTCCATTTGAGTTTTTGAAGAATTTGGAGTAGGTTGGGCTAGATTGGACTTGAATCCAACTGGGACCTATTTTCCTTTTTTCCTATATCTTACATATTGGGCTTTTGATTGACACACCATCTTTCGCATTGGAACCCTTACGAAAAGAATGTCCTTTATGTTAAATCTATGTGGGACTTCATGCTGGTTTAGATATAATCGTTTTATTGGGGATCAAAGCCTACAAGAATCCAGTATGCTAAGTGAGGGAATCCAGTGGCTGGTAGTGATGTGAATAAGGAATAATAATCCTCTGTGGGTCAGTACATAGCGATCCTCTTTGGGTTTGCATGTACTTATCCTCTAGGGGTCAGAACGCAGCGATACTCTGTGGGTTCGCACCCTGCGATCTACTATGGGTCACCATATAGGGATCCTCTATGGGTCAGCATGTAGCGATCCTATATGGGTTAGCACCTAGAAACCTTGTGTGGTCCAACAGCAAAATCATCTCTACAGAATAAGATAATCTAGCAATATGACTAATCATCTTGATTCATGTTCTTTGTGTTGTATACCCGGTGTGAGCTATCATTTACTTTATGATTTTTGATTGAGATCATGCATTTTGGTTTTTCCTTTTTGAAATTCTGGGAGACCTTTGGGAGTATCGGGTTCTCTATGGGTTATTGTTGTACTCACCCCTACACAGGCATCACCCGCACCTTGTTGTGTCTTGTGCAGATGACAGACAGCTTGACTGAGACTTTGAGATCTAATACTAGACGGTGATGGGAGGTGATTGATAGATGTGGTGATCAACAGTGATGGAACACAATGATCATTACCTACCCTTCAGGTAGGATCCATGGTGGAATACCATCAGATCATTTTTTTCACTTTTAGATTTACGTTCCTTTTAGTTGGGTTTGTATACTGGCCATTTTACTTTTGGTTCACACATTTATTATCATCAGTTATACATTGGGATTTCCTTTTATTGTGTATGTAGTTTGTGTGTGTAAACGTTTAAAATAAATGTATTCTCTTATGGGATATGCCTTTCCGGTGCTAGTCTCCAACCCCAAGCCTATAGAAGGTGGGCTTAGGATAGTCACAACATTGGCCCCAAGGGACGGGTTGTGACAATTTCCGTGGTTATATCAAGTTTGTTGATAAAGCGGTGTCTTAAAATGGTAAATAAAAGTTAAATGTGTTGTAAACTGATATGAAGATAAACTATATTTATAGGGTTTTTGACATGAGTGCATGAATAAATATTTTCTTGATAAATAAAATTTTCAGCCCCTAAATTACGTCATTTAGATTAGAATCACATTTTTTGAGATTAATGGAATTCGATGAATTACATAGTTACTCCCCAATATTTTATATATCATGTTTTACATATATAATTAGTGTTATTAACTAGAAGACCATATATATAAAAATATGTGGTTTTAGTACTTTTTTCATTTAATTTATACTGAATTTAAAACCATGATTAGAGGAAGAAGTTATATAAATAAATTAAAAAAAATTTACCCCCACAAACTCCATTGTATTTTTTGTGAATAAAAAAGAGATAAAAATGGCTAGAATACACACATATGGAAAGCAATGTATTTTAGAGTATTTAAAAAATGAGGAGATTGAAGATCCCTAGCTTGATGGTCGTATTTATTGTTACTAAAAATATTTACATCTATATGAATGAAAATTTCAATATGTGTGGAAGAATATATTGGATTGGGACTGTATTAAGTATCCTAATCATGTGGAGTATGGAATGGAGTTCCCATGAAAATATTCATTGATCATAAATAAGGCTAAACATAGATAGACACATCTTGTGGGCAAAAAATGAAAAAGAAGAGTTATTTGAGGGTTATTGGACTTTAATGGATGTATATTACTACTATACTCTATGAATTATTATTTGGATTATGAAATCTAATGATATAGAAAATATATTTTATTGACCAAATGTAGTACATCCACTTATGTGGCCAATGAATTAAAATAACACCTAACTAGTCATAATTGATGTATCCAGATTTAAGCTATATGAGTGGAGTATAGAGAGTGACTAGAACCTGTATGAGTCAGTATGGATTTTGAGAGGTGATTGGTATTTATCTTTCTCTTTTATGGCCAAAATGAAATTATACTAGAGGGAGATGGTTATTGGTTGATTTGTGGAAGAATATATTGAGAAATTTTAAAATATCAGATTTAGATTAATGGTTCAAGTCTCCAGTGGGATAAAAGAAAAAACAAGAATATAATATTTTGAGTCTTATAAGATCATATTATAGGGAATTAACTACCAATGTTTTAGTAAGTTTAAATATTTATAAAATAATAAACATATCCATAAATTATAATACATATTAAGAGATAGAGAATAATTCAAAATATGTTGTTTAACTAGGTTATTTTTTATATAACTCATATAATTCTTGAATAATATTGGTATAAATGTATTTAATGGAAGAAATATTTATTGAATTTTTTTTTGGATGAATAAGAGAAGTCATTAAATTTTGAAAAAGTTTTACAACACCTCATCGAATTTAAAATATGCTCAATTAGAATCCTGACCATCGGGAAAGTTAAACTCAACCTACAACAAACAAGTTAATTCATATAAATAAATAAATATTATAGATATCAATTTAACTAATTTTATTTCCCATATATTTACACTTAAATTTGAATTAATTGCATAATTTATATCCATCCATGATACTGGTTTCACCAAAATGATATCATTGTTTTTTGATATAGTTTCCATAAAACTTATACACTATCTGAAATTTATACCTATCATTTGATTGATTTCATTGTAATAAAAAATTATTTTTTTTTGAATAGTATTGGATTCACAAATATAGGTACACCAACATCACCTATTATAATATCTACTAATTAAGGTAAAAGAAAGAAAGTCGAATAATTCTTAGTAAAACTATAAAAAATGATGTCATATAATTTTAAACACTTATAAAACCCATTTCTAGGACAATCATTAGGCTCTAATTCATACGTGGTTTATCATGTATTGATAGAATCTGAAGGATGTGCCTGTTCTAATGAATTGATTGGGTCATATAAAAGTAGTGGAGTGGAAAATGAAGCACCACAATCATCATACCATGGATGTGTAGTAGGAAATGGATGCATCATAGACATGGTTGGATATGGATAGAGGGGTTAGGGATACATCATAGGATGTAGACATGTTATAAGAGGAATTATCCCTAGAGGTGGCATGGACATGGTGTTATAAATAAATCCTAAATAAGATGGTGATGGAGTCATGGGTGGGGACATCCCTGGAGGCTCGAGTGGAAGAAGGAATGGTGGGGTAGATTGGATTTCCTCTGGCATTTCAGGGTGTGAACTGTTATGTTGAGTGGTCTGAATAACTCTAGTAAGACCAACATTCAGACCCAAGCAAGTACGATGATTATATTTTAACTGTGGTTCTGATTAATATCCCTTAAAAATATGATAAATAATAAGATCATGATAATAAAGGCAATGAAGAAGAAAAATATTTCAATTATTATACTTTCTAAGGGAACTAAATGATTCTTCCATAGTTCGCACAATCATCGATCAATATAAAATTTTCATTACCTTATAATTTCATCAACATCTTTCATAATAATTATAATAATTACAAATAAATTTTTGTAAAATTGTTTTAAAGAATTATCCTTAAAAATTAGAAGTCAAACAAGACATAAACAATATAATTACATGTTTTAAAAACAATAATTTTAAACAAAGTAATATGTGTTTTAAAAACCTATTTCAAAAACTCATTTCAAACCCTATTATTTAAAAACAATAAAATTATAAAATAATATAATAAAAAATAAGTGAAATAATGTATTCTATATTTGATTCCTACAAATAATGAACCAATCAATGTATAAGACATGGAATGGAAAAAAACTATTATACAATCCAATTAAATATATGTTTCATTATGATATTTTTAACATCCATATTTTAAATATGAAATTAATAGAATTAAATAAACTTGTATTTATGATAAAAACTTGTACTCAATAAAATCTAGATTGTGTTAACAAACATTAAAACCACAATATATTAAATAAAAATATCATTGAAATCTTTCCATAATTTATATAAATATGAATAATCATCCAATCCAAATATCATAGAATATATGATTTTTACAATTAAATAAAATATATCCAAAATGTAATAATGGATATGGAATCCCAAATTTTTTTGATATATAAAATTCAATACAATTTCTTTTAGTAAAAAGTATTCATCTATAAGTGGAATGAAATAATATATCCTTTTTATCCTTCCATAATCTGGAATAATATCATGTGGTCATCCACTAAATTAAACAGTTACATTTAACTACCAATATTAAAGCAAATTGGGTTTATATACTCATATAGTGGGCATAAATTGCGATAATGATAATTAGAAAATATATATATTCAATAAATATTGGGTTTTTTTATATAAATGAGACATGAGATATAAGGCCCCAGCCTTAAACCTTACTTAATCTTGAGTTATTACACGATTACTCATTGAGGATCTTTTCAGGTTTGGAGTTTTAGAGAATTAGATCATGAAACTGGCATTACATTCCACATTTAAACAAAGTGGTTACATAAAAGACAGTATTCATTCTTCCCATTAATGGAAACATATGTAAAATAAAACACGGATTCTTTCTTGACACATCCTTTACACTATCATCACGTCATGTACCTTTCCCTTGACTTGTGAAAAACATTTCAAAAACATGGGATGAGCATAAAAAGCTCAGTAAGGGTTATCAAAATATGGAAAGGAAACATGGGTTCATATATACATAAGAATGAAATCATACTTTACCCATAAAACATAGCCAATTTAATATACCTCATCAAATCATGAATAAATCGTAGAAATCATAAGACATAAAAGTAACTTGAGGCATTTATAACAGTCTTACGTAGGGAGTAACCCTCTTGGTTACGTTTGGAATAACCATCACAGTATATTCCCTAAATCTCTTCATAGAAACCTTAACATTTCACTCCTTCGCATTACCCAATGCATTGGAGAGCTATATTGGGCTCACCCACCCTTAACTTATCAGGGAACCACCCATTTTCATAATAATTCCCAAGAACCTCAACATAATCATATCACATAAAACATGCATAAAGGAAACATAACATTCCCACCTTTCAATAACAAGATATCTATAAAACACATTGATATAAAAACATTACGAAAACCATTTTCAATACCAAAATAAAAGAAAAGTAAAACATGGTATTTATTTTTCTTTTAAAAAAGAAGGTATGGCTTATAGAGGAAGCCGAAACTCAAATAACGGTCACGACGGTGGAGAAGTCGTTGTCGCTGCATACGTACGACAAAAACATTCCCTTTTGTCATTTAGTAAACGATTCGTATAAAAAAGATTCCTTTTGAATAAATGTAAAAGTCAAAGGGGTTTATACACCGTATAAAAGAAAGTTGTGTATAAAATAAAATATGCATGAATTAAAGGAGAATGAGACGAAGTCCCATACAAAGACGGTATCCTTGGTTTAAGGATAAATCAATTACATAATTATGTGTGACAAACGAATACACCAAATATAAGTGGATATTAAGTGTAAAATAATCAAAGGTCTTTCACACATATTCAAAGGATGACATATTCAATAACTACATGTTGAACCCAAAGAAATCGAAATTGGGTTAAGAAGTTCCCTTGACACCCTAACGGCGTCACATCAAAATGTGTTGATGAGAGATAAAAAGTGTATCTCATCACTTGGACATAAAATTTACATCAATAAGGATATATTAGAACATATCCCAACATAACAATTTGTAAATTAAAAGACCCAACAAAAGAAGTCTTTTAAAAAGAGGAGGGTGAAAGGTTCCCTTACCGACTTGGGTATCTTTCAAAACATACACCCCATGAAAGAAGGACAATAAATCATTGATGTAAATACTCATAAATGAAAGTAAATTACACAAAGAGTAGAATAATGGGAAGTACATAAACCACTCAAAGGAAATTGTGGCAAATGTACCATAAATCTCACGGGAATAAAAGTGAGATGAAAAATCCCTTACGAAAACTCGGCAGCCTAACGGCGCCACATAAAACTTACAAAAATGGATTGATGAGATCAAATAGGGTATCTCATCATATTAACTTAATGTTTATAGAAAGTGGAATATAAAAGAACATCCCCCAACATAACAAAGAGGAGCTTAAAAGAAGTGACATAAAGGAGAGTACTTAAAAAGAAAGAGAGAGGTTAGATCTCTTACGAAAATTCGGCAGCCTAACGGCGCCACTCAAAACTTCAAAAATGGATTGATGAGAGAGAATAGGGTCTCTCATCACATGAACATAAAAATTACAGTAAGTTTAATATAAAATAACATCCCAATAAAAATAAATATGAACTTTAGAGGGAATGACATAAAAGAGTGTACTTAAAAAGAAAGAGAGGAGTAAGATCCCTTACCTCGGGTCCGACTTGACTCGATCGTTCTTTAACGTCCTGAATAATAAACTTGAGTTAATTTCTATTTTCTTAATAACCTTTTTCAAGTTCATTATTCCTTTTATATCACTTATTTCCATGTTATAAACATTATGTAATTATTTAAGTTAATAATTTTTATTTTGTCGATATTTGGTTCTTAAGTCGAAAGTGGACTTCTTACAATTACATGTTGTTCCTGTGGTCAATGGTTCATTATATCCAGAAAGATATTCATGATTTGGATATCATATATATCATATATATCCAGCATATACATGTATTTATAATATCACATAATCATTTATAGGAAGGAAATGAAATGCACCGTTCATGGAGACGGTAAGCCGTACGTACGCATGAACGCTACTTTCATTTCTATGTCATATTAATGGAATAAAAACTATATGAGAGGTATGTATATTTTCATTCCAGAATTATATTAGTCATTTAGATGTAACATACATCATATATATCCATTATATATATGTACTCATAATAATACATTACATTTGGGGATAAGAAATGAAATGCACCGTTCATGGAGACGGTATGACGTACGTACGCATGAACGCTACTTTCATTTCTATCTCATACATTAATGGAAAGAAAATAATAATGATATAAAGATATATTATAATTCCAGTATAAAATCATATATAATAACTTTAAATCCATCCTTTATACGTCCCACATATGGCATTAACGAATCACATCACTTTGAGGGGGTGGTAGTCCGCACTTCCTTAAATGAAGATATCGCGTTTACCCATAATGGAAACCATAAAGGTATGCCATAAATGAAAAATACATAAGATTAAGTAAAACATAAACATATTAAATATCATATATAAATATAGTGACATCTTAACGGCCACCTTTGAAGGTGTTATATGAGTGTTGAACAATCATCGTTTCGTGAGGCAAAAATTTGACATCCACGAAAACAGTATGTTCTTTTACCATTAGATGTAGGTGTGTGTAATTGTAGATCTAATACTTCTTAAAGTATCATCCTAGTATATTTACTATAATGGAGTTGTTACAAAAGAAATGAATAAAAAGAGTTTAGGGGGTTGGAGAGGCAAAATAAAACAAAAGGACTCAAGTGAAGACATTACCCTAAAATCGGGTGACTCCCTTTGGTTTGAGCTCAAAGGCTTCCTTGGGAAGAATTATGCCAAACTTGAGGCTTAAATGTGTAATAGAGGGAGGTGGAGAGACAAAATGGGCAGAGTTTGGCCGATACAGAGGCTTTGAGAGTGTGGGTAAGGAGGTAGAGGTGGGGGCCTTTTATAAGAGGAGAGGAGGGGCAATTTTGTAAAGTTACAAAATGTTACTTTATTTTCAAAAGATTTTCGGATTTTAAAGGTCCCAAATTGATGTATTTAGAGGATAAGGTGATAAGGGTTCAAAATCCACTCATCCAATAGGTTTTGGAAATGTTTAGGTCTTAGATATTACATTATCTTTCCATTTTATTTAAATCGTTAAATAATGAGGTCATCGCTGCATCATCATGATGACATAAATAATTTAATTTATTTAATGTCTAAAAATAATAAAAAAAATACTATGATGTATGAAATCCTTTTATATTTCCAATGACTATTTATAGTCAAAAATATGACTTGTATAACCCCATGTAAAAAGTCTTTTAGTAAAACATCTCATGTTTGTGTCATTTTTACTTTAACATTAAATAAAAAGATATTTATGTCATTTCCCAAACAAATTGGCTCCATGGGGTCCCCAAGTTTTCCCATGGCTTTTCTTGGTCGGCCATGACACATAAAATGATGGTAGGACATGTGTCTAGGTCATTTAATTTTATTAAAACATTATTCTTACCATAAACTACACTAATTACCTCTAATCGCGATTAAAAACTTAATAAGTTACTATTCACCAAAAAAAAATATTTTTATCCTATTGAACCACATTTTACTTATTAATGAAAACCATGTATGTCATATTTTTGAAATTCAAAACACAAATATGGAAAAATTTCATTTAAATGGAGAAATCAGTTTTTTTAAGTACCACATAGTGGTTTCACTATTCATCAAAAATTGAAGTTTTTCAGAAAAATCCCAAAAATTCTCCATAAGCTATATTTGATATTCCGAATTCAAAATTGTAGTCTATTTTACAAAATTCAAAACATATAAGTCACATTAATTAATTTAATAACTAATTCCCGTAGTCAGAGCAAATAGCGTGTTTTTATTAAACAATAAGTATCAAAAGATTGACACTAGTTTAAGTCTGATTTCAAAGTGAAATTAATTCCAAAGGCCGCTATTGGATTTAATGGTAAAAATATATTATAATTTCACTTTAAAACCAATTCAAAAGATAATCTAATAATATAAATAAATTATATTAAAAAGAGGTTTTTAATTAAAATACAACATTTTACACTATTCATTAAAAAAAAGAACTTTATCGGAAAGATACCAAAAATTTACACAAAGTAAATTCTGATGTCCCAGTTCTTAAGAAGAGTTTTATTTGGTCCAATATAATGTATAAGAGTGAACAAAACTATATTTAATGACGGTTCTCCATCAAAAGGCGATAAGTGAACCTTTAGTGAAAACTAGGGAATATATGCCTAAAATTGAATTCTTTCCGTATTTTAAGCCTTTATATTTTATTGGATAAATGTAAAAACATTTAAAAACATATATAATCATATTTTAGTTATTTCTATCCATTCATGCCAATACAACGGCTACATGTTAACTCCCATTTAAAATAATATTATTTTATTATTAGAGTGCAACGTAAGATTCCCAAGAAACTTGTTGTTGCGTGTTGGGTACGCCATCGAGCATAGCGTCCCCTTTAATGTCATATTAATATTTTATTCACAAATATGGATAAATATGAAAATTTCATATTATTTATTTACCTGGTTTGTTACATCCTTCCCCCCTTTTGGGAATTGCGTCCTCGCAATTTTTAAAATTGAGCTTGGAAACATCCTTGAAAGTCCCACATCGAAACAAGAGTCGGTAGAACAATCACTTTAAAATAAAGAAAGATAAGTACAAAGGTCACCTGAGTTAACCCATACTATGATTTCAAGTATGAAAATATGGACATGGAGGAAAAAAAAATGGTTATGTTCTGATGGAGAGTGATAGAAAACATGTTTACGAGAAATTTAACTACGAGAAAATCACAAACTTGTGATGGGTTAAACGGTATTCGATTCCCCATTAGGAAAAGTTAATAGGCAACATGTTTGTTTTAAGTTACTTTTTATTGAGGAATTTATTCATAAGGAAACATAATCACTTATCTTTTTGACTTTCAACTTTTATTAGATTCCTTACACAAAATCATATTTTCTCCAAAAGGCGAGTATTTAGGAAGACTTGTTCACATTAAGAGTACTATAATCAAATTATAGAGAATCACCTATCCCAAAAAAAGAGAACTATATACTTCCCATGTCTTTAGACTTTAACAAAAAACCAAAACCAAAAAGGCTAGTAAAAGATCAGATAATCCATAAAAGGATAACCATTTATTAAAAGAAAATATATTCCTAATCTCCAAAATTTGTCCAACAAAACCCAAAGTTCAACGAGGACCATTAGATAAACAATTTTTCCATAAAATTTTTCAAAGTAACCAAACTAAGGTTTAAACACAAATATTTGAAGGATTTAGTCACATAGTCTTCCATTTTATATCGTAACATTTATCTCCAAACAACATCAGTTGCTCCTAAAGTCTCGTATTGAAAAGTAATTAACCTAATCACATATCCTCCATGATAGGTTAATCATTTTCATAAATAACCCAAAATCAAATTACTCTTAATTCATAAAATCATATAACTAAAAAGAATCATTCAAACTAACCAGGTACTTCACGTATTCCAGTGGTAGGCGATAAATACCAGTCGCACATTGGTTGTGGGTTCGATTCCCACAGCTTTGTCCGATGTGACGGGTTGTCACACGGTCTGTGTGTTGTCCTTTTTCCAAAACTATATAATTCTTAAAAAATTCCCCAAAATGAGATAAAATCTTCAAAAATAATCATAAAATATTTTAACCTCAAGTTTATCTCATGCCTTTCATTTTCCATCATATCATATAATAACCCATAATTACCTCAAAAGTAAGGATCATATAAACTCTAATGGTTACCTTTATAATTATTACCTGAACTTCCACATAGATTGGTCATCTCATACATGATGCATCACAGAACATACCAAGGTTCATGTGGTTGATCATGACTCTTTGATAGTTGGTTTAGAAAAACCATGAGATTCCTCATTGAATCCCCCATCTCATCTAGTCTCTTAATCAGAGAACCACCACAGATTCCTTCAAACCCATTGTCACTTTGGTGCCTCCTAGATCCATCCATTTACTAAAACCAAGAAGGTCAGTGTGAGTATATTAACATAACCATCATGTACTAATGAGGAAAATAAACACTAAGATATTCTTACTCATTCACTTTATCTAAAACTAGGACTCTTTCTGAAATCCTAACCATTATGGTAATGTCACTTGTGCTTAGAGAATACCCTAACCTCTAAAGTTATCTAAACTGACCATTGATACCAACTATAAGGCCCCAGCCGTAAAACTTACTTAATCTTGAGTTATTACAAGATTACTCATTGAGGATCTTTTCAGGTATAGGGTTTTAGAGAATTAGATCATGAAACTTGCATTACATTCCACATTTAAACAAAATGGTTACATAAAAGACAGTATTCATTCTTTCCATTAACGGAAAAATATTTAAAATAAAACACGGATTCATTCTTGACACATCCTTGAAACTATCATCACGTCATGTACCTTTCCCTTGACCTGTGAAAAACATTTCAAAAACTTGGGATGAGCATAAAAAGCTCAGTAAGGGTTATCAAAATATGGAAAGAAAACATGGGTTCATATATACATAAGAATTAAATCATTCTTTACCAATAAAACATAGCCACTTTAACATACCTCATCAAATCATGAATAAATCGTAGAAATCATAAGACATAAAAGTAACTTGAGGCATTCATAACATTCTTACATAGGGAGTAACCCGCTTGGTTACGTTTGGAATAACCATCACAGTATATTCCCTAAATCTCTTCGGAGAAACCTTAACATTTCACTCCTTCGCGTTACCCAATGCATTGGAGAGCTATATCGGGCTCACCCGCCCTTAGTTTATCACGGAACCACCTGTTTTCATAATAATGCCCAAGAACCTCAACATAATCATATCACATAAAATATGCATAAAGGAAACATAACATTCCCACCTTTCAATCACAAGATATCAATTCAACACATTGATATAAAAACATTACGAAAACCATTTTCAATACCAAAATAAAAGAAATGTAAAACATGGTATTTATTTTTCTTTTAAAAAAGAAGGTATGGCTTGTAGAGGAAGCTGAAACTCAAATAACGGTCACGGCGGCGGAGAAGTCGTTGTCGCCGCATACGTACGACAAAAACATTCCCTTTTGTCGTTTAGTAAACGCTTCGTATAAAAAATATTCCTTTTGAATAAATGTAAAATTCAAAGGGGTTTATACACCGTATAATATAAAGTTGTGTATAAAATAAAATATGCCTCAATGATAGGAGATTGAGACGAAGTCCCATACAAAGAAGGTATCCTTGGTTTAAGGATAAATCAATTACATAATTATGTGTGACAAACGAATACACCAAATATAAGTGGATATTAAGTGTAAAATAATCAAAGGTAATTCACACATATTCAAAGGATGACATATTCAATAACTACATGGTGAACCCAAAGAAATCGAAATTGGGTTAAGAAGTTCCCTTGACAGCCTAACTGCGTCACATCAAAATGAGTTGATGAGAGATAAAAAGTGTATCTCATCACTTGGACATAAAATTTACATCAATAAGGATATAATCAAACATATCCAAACATAAAAATATGTAAATTAAAAGACCCAACAAAATAAGTCTTTTAAAAAGAGGAGGGTGAAAGGTTCCCTTACCGACTTGGGTATCTTTCAAAACATACACCCCATGAAAGAAGGACAATAAATCATTGATGTAAATACTCATAAACAAAAGTACATTACACAAAGAGTAGAATAATGGGAAGTACATACACCACTCAAAGGAAATTGTGGCAAATTTATCATAAATCTCACGGGAATAAAAGTGAGATGAAAAATCCCTTACGAAAACTCGGCAGCCTAACGGCACCACATAAATCTTACAAAAATGGATTGATGAGATCAAATAGGGTATCTCATCATATTAACTTAAAGTTTATAGAAATAGGAATATAAAATAACATCCCCCAACATAACAAAGATGAGATTAAAAGAAGTGACATAAAGGAGAGTACTTAAAAAGAAAGAGAGAGGTTAGATCTCTTACGAAAATTCGGCAGCCTAACAGCGCCACTCAAAACATCCAAAATGGATTGATGAGAGAGAATAGGGTCTCTCATTACATGAACATAAAAATTACAGTATGTTTAATATAAAATAACATCCCAATAACAAGAAAGATGATCTTTAGAGGGAATGACATAAAAGAGTGTACTTAAAAAGAAAGAGAGGAGTAAGATCCCTTACATCGGGTCCGACTTGACTCGATCGTTCTTTAACGTCCTGAATAATAAACATGAGTTAATTTATATTTTCATAAGAACCTTTTTCAAGTTCATTATTCCTTATATATCACTTATTTACATGTAATAAACATTATGTAATCATTTAAGTTAATAATGTTTGTTTTGTCGATATTTGGTTCTTAAGTCAAAAGTGGACTTCTTACAATTACATGTTGTTCATGTGGTCAATGGTTCATTATATCCAGAATGATATTCATGATTTTGATATCATATATATCATATATATCCAGAATATACATGTATTTATAATATCACATAATCATTTAGAAGAATGAAATGAAATGCACCATTCATGGAGACGGTAAGCCGTACGTATGCATGAACGCTACTTTCATTTCTATGTCATATTAATGAAATTAAAACTATATGAGAGGTATGTATATTTTCATTCCATAATTATATTAGTCATTTATATGTAACATACATCATATATATCCATTATATATATTTACTCATAATAATACATTACATTTGGGGATAAGAAATGAAATGCACCGTTCATGGAGACGGTAAGCCGTACTTACGCATGAACGCTGCTTTCATTTCTATCTCATACTTTAATGGAAAGAAAATAATAATGATATAATGATATATTATAATTCCTGTATAACATCATATATAATAACTTTAAATCCATCCTTTATACATCCCACATATGGCATTAACGAATCACATCACTTTGAGGGGGCGGTAGTCCGCACTTCCTTAAATGAAGATATTGCGTTTACCCATAATGGAAACCATAAAGGTATGCCATAAATGAAAAATACATAAGATTAAGTAAAACATAAATATATTAGATATCGTATATAAATATAGTGACATCTTAATGGCCACCTTTGACGGTGTTATATGAGTGTTGAACAATCATCGTTTCGTGAGGCAGAAATTCGCCATCCACGGAAACAGTATGTTATTTAACCATTAGATGTAGGTGTGTGTAAGTGTAGCTCTAATACTTCTTATAAAAACATCCTAGTATATTTATGATACTGGATTTGTTACAAAATAAATGAATAAAAAGGGTTTAGGGGTTGGTGAGGCAAAATAAAACAAAAGGACTCAAGTGAAGACATTACCTTAAAATCGGGTAACTCCCTTTGGTTTGAGCTCAAAAGATTCCTTGGGAAGAATTCTGTCAAAATTGAGGCTTCAAAGAGTAATATAGGGAAGTGGAGAGACAAAATGGGAATAGGTTGGCTGAGAAAAAGGCTTTGGGAGTGTGGGTAAGGAGGTAGAGGTGGGGGCCTTTTATAAGAGGAGAGGAGGGGCACTCTTGTAAAGTTACAAAATGTTACTTTATTTTCAAAAGCGTTTCTGATTTTAAAGGTCCCAAATTGATTTATTTCGAGGATAAAGTGATAAGGGTTCGAAATCCACTCATCCAATAGGTTTTGGACATGTTTAGGTCTTAGATATTACATTATCTTTCCATTTTATTTAAATCATTAAATAATGAGGTCATCGCTGCATCATCATGATGTCATAAATAATTTAATTTATTTAATGTCTAATAATTATAAAAAAACTACTATGATGTAGTAAATCTTTTTATCTTTCCAATGACTATATATAGTCAAAAATATGACTTGTATAACCCCATGTAAAAATTCTTTTAGTAAAACATCCCATGTTTGTGTCATTTTTACTTTAACGTTAAATAAAAAGATATTTATGTCATTTCCCAACCAAAGTGGCTCCATGGGGTCCCCAAGTTAACCCATGGATTGTCTTGGTCGGCCATGACACATACAATGAGGGTAGGACATGTTTCTAGGTCATTTCAGTTTATTAAAACATTATTCTTACCATAAACTTCAATAATTACCTCTAATCACGATTAAAAACATAATAAGTTACTATTCACCAAAAAAATATTTTTATCCATTTGAACCACATTTTACTTCTTAATGACAACCATGTATGTTGGATTTTTGAAATTTAAAACACAAAGATGGAAAAATTTCATTTAAACGGAAAAATCAGTTTTTATAAGTACCACTTAGTGGTTTCACTATTCATCAAAAATAAAAAGTTTTTCAGAAAAATCCCAAAAACTCATCCTAATCTATATTTGATATTCCGAATTCAAAAATGAAGACTATTTTACAAAATTCAAAACATTTAAGTCACATTAATTAATTTAATAATTAATTCCCGCTGTCAGAGAAAATAGCGTGCTTTTATGAAACAATAAGTATCAAAAGATTGACACTAGTTTAAGTCTGATTTCAAAGTGAAATTAATTCCAAAGGCCACTGTTGGATTTAATGGTAAAAATATATTCTAATTTCACTTTAAAACCAATTCAAAAGATAATCTAATCATATAAATAAATTATATTAAAAAGAGGTTTTGAATTAAAATACAACATTTTACACTATTCATTAAAAAATGAACTTTATCGGAAAGATACCAAAAATTTACACAAAGTAAATTTTTATGTCCCAATTCTTAAGAAGAGTTTTATTTGGTCCAATAGAATGTATAAGAGTGAACAAAACTATATTTAATGACGGTTCGCCATCAAAAGGCGATAAGTGAACCTTTAGTGAAAACTAGGGCATATATGCCTAAAATTGAATTCTTTCCGTATTTTAAGCCTTTATATTTTATTGGATAAATGTAAAAACATTTAAAAACATATATAATAATATTTTAGTTATTTCTATCCATTCCTGCCAATACAACGGCTACATGTTAACTACCATTTAAAATAATATTATTTTATTATTAGAGTGCAACGTAAGATTCCCAAGAATCTCGTTGTTGCGTGTTGGGTACGCCATCGAGCACAGTGTCCCCTTTAAAGTCATATTAATATTTTATTCACAAATATGGATAAATATGAAAATTTCATATTCTTTATTTACCTGGGTTGTTACATGAGATGGATTCCCAATTCATGCTCCGTAAAAAATTTTAAGGAATGAAAAATTATCATTTCATAAATGAGGTACAATGAGCTATCATGATATATAAATTTAAAGAGATTATAAAGATATATGATAAAAATACAAAAATAAGTGAGAATGAAAGAAAACCACTTAATCTAAGAATCACAACAAATCAGTAACATAAGAATACTCATCTAATATATAGTTCATTAATCCAGTTCAAATTATTTCAACTAAAAAGACATTAAAATCATACCAATAAGTTTATTTTTTCAAGGTTTTTCATCATCATAAGTAAATCATCACATTCTCATCATAAATTCAGAACATACTACCTAAAGTTTGACAGCAGAATGCTTCAATAAATGTCCATTACATTTGTAACAACCCCAACCTATGTAACCCATAGCTTATGTTTCTTTTTTACTAAAATCGAATCGAAACAAGAGATCACATCACCAAGGATCAATCAGGGTAGTAGTCTTGAATAACTATTTACAAACATAGTTCCATTTTTACATTTATAATTAAACATAAAGCATAAAAAAAATAAACATATTCCTTGACTATTATTCAATGATTTCGTCATGATAACTCACGAAAGGAAAAAAATAAAATGGCTATCTCAAATGATCAATAAGGGTTACGTGAATTATGAAAAGAATATACAATAAGTAATAATCATTATGGAAAGATAAATAGATAAAAACAAATGATATCAATAAAATAATAATGAAAATGCATCCATAGATTTTTTTCATAGTGAAAGGATCTTGGAAGGTAATAACTGAATACTGAATGAAGAAAATGATTATTTATTGGAAACCATATATCTAGAAAATTAACCAATATACCATCAATATGGTTTATATATATAGATAAAAATCCATATGATTCTATTTTTAAACAAGCATTATGGGTTTTATTCCAACAATTTTGTCTCATGAGACATGTCGATGCATTGAGGGGCTATCTGTAACGGGGACTCACCCATCACTACATGTCAAAATCGTTCTTTATGCATAGATTCAATTCTATAAATACATTAAAATACAAAACAAAATGAAAAAATGGAATACTAGTAATATAGTAATAATATCCATGATACAATAAACAAGTATATTTAATATAATTTTTAATTAATTATGATCATAAATATAAAGAAAGTTTACATACACCACAAAAATGAATAAGGGGTGAATATGGCATAACCAATGTGAATATCATAATGGTGTCCCTGGAATAATGGATTTATATAATAATTGGATATTTATAAGGTCAAATAGTTATAAAACCTAATAATTGGTGTAAAAATGTAGTGATAAAATATAAAAGGAGAGTTTAAGTAACTTTAGAAAATAACAAATTTTAGTGTGGTTTAAGGGAAATATTAAAGAGTCATTAAAGTGGAAAAGGTATAACTATTTACATAAACACATAAATGAAAAAAATTTACTTTTTCATAATAAAATGAAAAATATTAGAAACATGTTAGTGGCATAAAATATATAATGGAGTGTACTTTAAAATGGGTAAGAATTTTTTATGTTCCCTTAAATCGACATTGCTTATTGAGAGGAATTGAAAGGAAAACCATATAAAAAAAATTTTACCAATAAAAGAAAAATTAATTTAGATATGTACATGTATTTTGAACATAAAACAAAATTTAATAGGATTAATTAAGAGGATTGTATAGTTACATTGTTGTAAAGAGAGAGAAACTGTAACCCAAAGGAGAAATGGGTGTTCGGAGAAAATCTTTTACCTTATGTCTGAAAGTGTTCTAAATTTACACATAATGTCATGGATAGGGATATTACATTCATTAATAAAATAATATATTACATATTCAACATTTATTTTATTTTTTATACTTTTATTAAGTTAATATATGGGTTTTTTGATGAGTTATAAGATTCAATTTCTTCATTCAAGAGTGTTTTTTCCTTTTGTATTATAATTAGTTCACTTGTATACATGTTTTAAAGATGATTTTAATGTAGAATAGTTATCCATAATTAAAATTATCTATTATTTATGAACATAATAATGATTAAATTTTCTAATTGATCATTTTTTCTTGATATGAGGATGATTTATTAGATAAAATCATAATGATGACCGTTTAGAATATTCTGGATTTTTTTCAATAATCATTAACATGTTTTGTTTATAAATTAATATAATTTATATATACTAGTTTCAGAATATTAAATATGTTTTAATTTATATTTTATACTCTTTTTAAAAAATTATAGTAGTTTTATAACAAACATTAGAGGTGGTATTAGAAAATGAAAATTCATCATCCACGGAGGTGGTGAATCGACACCGTTCAGATAATGTTTTCATTTTTATAATAAAACGAATATGAGAATGGGTTTGAGGATGTAACATCCATAAAAATAATAAAATTTATATTATAAATAATATACATGAGTTATTATTTCAGTTGGATAATATGAGGATAGAAATGAATAAAAAAAGAAAACAAATTGAAAATAAAATAATGGAAAACTGAATAGGATTTTAACTCATGAATTCTTCTCCTTTAGAACCCCTTTAAGGGGGTTGGGATTTTCATTTTCATGAGAAAAAGGTTACTTGGGTATTGGGGGATTTGGAAATATTTTTCGGGAAAATTTTGATAGAAATCAATAATTGGAAGGTGTAATGAGAAGAGGTTTTGAGGGGAGGTATTTTTAGTGGAAGGGATGGGTTTTTTTAGTTATTTAATACATTAATTAATTATTTTGGATCAAAAATATAAATATTATTGATTATCATGAATAAATAAAGTAAATAGAGAATTATCTTTCTATATTTTGGTTCCTACATGACAAATTACTGAATAAATAGTGTATTTATCATTGTTGAACTATTAGTTTTAATGACCACAAAATCATGATTCGGAAGTTATTAATAAATTTCCTATTTCTCTATAATTAATATTTTTTCGTAGCTAGGTGAAATAATTTTCTAAGTATAAGAAACCATTGAGGTTTTCTCCTTCAACTTGAGACAATATTTTCCATGAATTTCCACAATCATAAAAGTCTCACTATGTATAAGATACCGTGAGGATATCTCACCACCAGAATGTCATATCTTTGAACTGAAAAAATAAAACTTTCTGAGACACGTTCAAGATGTCATGTTTTCAGAACACAATTATTCTTATGTATGAGATCACAACAGATAAAGTACCTCTAACATCATACCATCAGCAAATAATTTTAGCTATTTATAATGCACCATCAGACTAGAAACTGCTAGACCAGACACTGCTAGTCGAGATGCCTCCAGTATAGTGGAAATTTGGATAAGTCTAAGACACTGTCGATATCATACTACCAATATCATACTACCAGTATAATACCTCCAGTGTCATACAACCATTATCATACTTCCTGCATCATACCATCATAATGAAAAACCTCTAGTCTTAGACGCTATCGGTATTTATTCATAAATTATCTTTTTAAACCATATTATTCTAACGAATATATCTACTATTGTTAATTTGATGTACTATTTCCATGATTTTTTCTTAAATGATCAACATAGAGAATTTAAGAGAATGTATTTATGTATAATATGAGGAAGCAACCGGTCAGTATATTATCTTTAATACTATTGATAAAAGAGAAGCACACTCTATCGTACAGAATATGAGAGAAAGAGATACAGAAGAAAGTAGAAGAAATAAGAAAATATGAACTAATGTGAAGATGATAGCTCTAATTACTTAAACACACAATGAACTGAACCTAGTTTCAAAGAAGAAGATATCACCTTCTACTACACTCTTCTAGGAATCCAAAATACATATTCATATTTGGTTCCTTCTATCTGTAAATAAACAAAATTCTATGCCACATTGTTTTCTTGATGTTTTTCAAAAGAACCTGACTCAAGTTTTACTGCTATATCAAATCAAGAGTAACAAGCTACATTACAACAGACCAATCACTTAAACACTCTACTATTATAGATATATCTTATCTTTTAATATTTGTTACTTTTTTATCAGTGTGTGCATATAATGTTTTACCACACACACATTGTCTCCTATACTAAACTGTAAGATACTCGATATCTTTTTACTATCTTTTCATATTTATTTATCCCTTTGATAAGAGTGGTGGATGTGATTGTATGGCCTATTTTGTTTTTTATACAATAAAAAATATGGAAGAGGTAGTGTGTGAACTGGATAGTGTGATAACTATTGTAAAACCTGATCCAGGTTGCCGATCATCTTATTAATTTTATATAAAATATTTGGTGGTGGGTGATCAACAGGTGTAGTGGACTATGTATTGACTTGAGACTGATCCTCTTGTATTTTATTGATGTGTAATTTAGTTTTTTTATTATATATCAACATGAAAACTGAAAACTGTTTGAATTATAAACAAAATGTATACTTTATATTTTATCTTAATATGTGTTCTGATATTATTTTTATCAAGTAAAATTATTTTAAAGGATCTAATAATGTTGTATACTATTCATTCGAGACATAATCATTATTTATAGAAATATTTCAAACGATTGATATATATATATATGCCATACTGCTGATTCTAATAAACTAAGTTGTATTTAATCATTTGGGGTATTTAAAAAGAATTCATTTTAAGCAATTACATTTATTGGGTACCTAATTAAGCACCCCCCTAGATACTCAGTCCGACCAACATTTTGTTTCAAGGAAATTACTTTCTTTAATAATAACGTTTTTGAAAACATATTAACTATCATTTCTAAATTTATTTATTTAAAATGGATAATTGTAGATAAGGATATGCTACAAACATAACTCCCTTTTCAAATAGAACAAATTATGCTCAATGGAATATTAAAATAAAAATGCATATAGAATGTATGGGCCTTAACATTTGGTCTGATATAGAAGATAAATATGATTTTTATGTTACAAATAGAGTTACATGTAATGAAGCTACTAAATATACATATATAAAAATAATTATTTAATTATAAATTCTGTTTTCTATGCTTTAAGAGATGAGTAATTTAATAGTATTTTTTCAGGTAGAACAACTTCTAAAATTCGAGACACTACCTATTTCCAATGAGGTATCATAAAATGTTAAAGAGATGGGGCTTAATACTTATACTATTAAATATGATAATTTTATAGTGAAGCCTAATGAACCCATTTTTGACATTTATATTAGGTTTAATGAGATTGTAATCACAATGATATTTCCAGGAAAACATGTGTCATACAAGGATCAGATCTTGTGATTACTCAAATACCTACTAGAAAGTTGGATAGGAACATGAGTTTCAATTACAGAATCCTGCGATATGGGTAAACTGCATGTGAAAGAGTTGATTGTAAATCTTATGATGCATGAAGAATAATTAAAGGTAAATAGTGAAGAATATGAGAAGAATAAAATAAAGTTAGTAGCAGTCAATAATATTTCACCAAGACAACAAAAATAAAAATTAAAAAGAGAAGGTACAAGTAGCTAGTTCTAGTGACAGTGAATCACCCCTGATAGTGATGATGTTATGGCCAACCTAGACACAAGATTCAAGAAATTTTACCATAAATAAAAATTTCATTAGAAAATAAATCTATAATGGAAAGTATTATAATAGTGGAATTTGGAAGAATGATTAGAATAATGATGATGATCCAAAATAATTTTTCTGTTATGAATGCAAGTGGATAGGTCGCATTAAATTTTATTGTACAAATCATAAGAAGAAAAAGAAATATCAGAATATGGGATGAATATACAAAACATTCACAAAGGAAACATGGTGTTCTTTATAGGATAGCTTGAGTTACTCTGATTCAACACCTGAAGATAGACCAGATAGAGAAAACATATGTTTCATTAAGTCCGTGAGGTATTTACTTTAAATATTTTTTCTTGTATTTTTAATATGTATGTTTTTTATAATCCTAAAAATGAACAACATGATGATTATAAAATGAGGAATGAATATTTATTATAATACTACAATGTGATAAAAAAAAATAGCTTAAATGAATTAAAGGAAAATTATAAATGTATTAAAAGGAATCATTCTCTAACTCTATATATAACATCTAAATTGTATTTAGAAAAAAGTGAAAAATACTAAACTTCTCAACGAAAACATTGAACATAAACTTTCATATGAGAAATTTATGAAAAATATTAAAAAAATTAAAAAAGGTAGAGATGAATCACACAAATTTTGGGAAAACATAATACCAAAATATGTTACTATAATAGAATATGAGCTTGGACCAAGAATAATATATAAAAGTAATTTAGTTCCTATATTCAAAAATAAAATATCTACTACTAATCATTTTTCAAAAGGACCTAACAAGGATTTAATTTCTAAAAGATTTAGAATTATTTATCGGAAACACATTCAGAAAATATGGGTTCCCAAAGCCTTGATTAATTAAATTTCTATACCCAAAATGTTTTGGGTACCAAAATAATTTTTTAATACATGTTTTGTAGGAAATATTCTGGAATACCTCTGTTATATGTCTGTGGTACTTAGAAAATGTTGGTTCGGGACATATAAAAAACGATTATAGGTTCTTAAAGATACTCATAATGTTTGATGTTGGACATGACACCTTTGGTTACAATATAAAAGTGAAAATCACCGGCCTAGGCCAGATTGGTAACTAAAATATTATATTAATTTCTAATGTTTTATATGTTATGGATTTAAAGTATAATCTTGTTATCATTTCTCATTTATGTGATGGTTGTTTTTTTATTATGATTTAGAATGATTCTCGTAATGTTTTTTATTCCAAAAATGATTTCATTTTTATTTATTCGTAATATGAAAATGTTTATACTAAAAATTTAAATTATTAGATTTATCAAAATGTTTCATGATTAAGTGTATTTTAAAAAGTGTCATTGCTTTTTTATAATAGACTTTCCATTGTAACATTCATTCTATTAGAAAGATAACTATTAAAGAGTTTGTTAGGGATCTAAATATGCTTAAGTTCCCAACTGATAAATTTTATAATCCCTATATAAGGGAAACAATTCAAATAATCAATTAAATTAATGAAGTAATTGTGAAATTTTCATCCCTTGAGTTGGTTCAAATATATTTTTTTCAGACCTTGTAGAGTTTAAAGTCTTAATGTGGAGCACTACGTTTATGTTCTTATAGCTAATTTCTTTAAGTATACTTGTGTATATTTCCTAGTTCTCAAAATTTATGCATGTACATACTTTTACAAGTATTCCACGTCTATAGATAATAATATTGGACTTTGGATTAAATCATTATGGAGTTTCCATGGTTGGGAGTTTGAAAATCATTATTTTTAATCATTTTTCTCACAAAATGGCTACACTTGATACCTATATGCTCCTAGGATACCCTAGAAGAATGGAGTTTTTGAAAGTATAAATAGAACCTAATAATAGATAGCTTGAACTATGCTAAATGAGAATGACCTACCTATCTATTTTTGTGAATAATCTATCAATACAACCTGATATATCATCAATATCATTTTAATCAGAACTATCCTTAAGAAGACCCCTTACGAGATTTGGAATAATAGGAAACCTAAGGTTATATAATCTAGGGGTTATGGTTGAAATTTATTTATTCATAACACAAAGGATAATCATGAAATCCTTTCATTGAATATTGATGCAAGAATTTTCCTCGGTGAATAAATCTCTAGATAATCCTAGAGAGTTTTCAATAAGAATATCCAAATCTGGGAATAATCAGTCCATATCAAATTCGATGAAACTAATCCAAATGATCCTTATTATTCCTTAACAACCTTGAGTATTATCCATATTCTTTGAACATAAATTATTAACCTTAAACTCCGATGTCAAATAAGAAGAAAAATCGTCCAGTTTTGAAGAATTTCTATAACTTTTAGAACATGAACCTAAAAATACGAAATTGACCAAGCCCTCTTTCTCTAGATATGTTAGAACCATTAAGTACCATCCTTTATATTCAATTTAAAGTGATAAAAATAGACTAAAAAACTAGATATTTTTTTGAAATTAAGTTAAACACCGAGATTTATTGTCTTATCTTGAACCTATGAAGCTCAATGAAGCCATTAATGATAAATTCAGGTTAATATCTATGCAAGAAAAATAGAATCAGTTTGAAAGAAAACAATTTTGGGAACCTGTTGATAGAACCAATTTGACCTTGAATATTGGTACTAAATGGAGGTGTATGAATAAATTTTATGAGTTAGGAACTATAGAAAGAAACAAGGGTAGACTTGTCATACTATGTAATATTTAGGAAGAAGGGATAGACTATGAGGTTACCTTTTTCCCTATGTCCATATGTGAATCCATAATAATCCCACATGCTTATGCATCACATTTAGATTTCAATCATTATCAAATGGATGTCAAGATTTTATTCTAAAATGGTTTTATAATTGATGATTATTTTGAACAACCGCTTGTTTTTCAAAATCAACATTTTCTGAATCAAGTATTTAAATTAACCAAAACATTATATGGTTTAAAATAGAATCCAAGATATTGGTATGATAGGATCAAAAAATTTCTATTTTCAAAATTTTTTTCAAAAGGAATATCATATCCTACCCTTTTCATAAAACAAATATCAAAAGTTTTATTATTAGAAGAGATCTAGGTTGATGATATTATTTTTAGAACTTCAAAAAATAACATGTTTACTAATGTTTCTAAAATTATACAAAATGAATCTGAATTGTGTTTAATGGGTGAACTCAAATGCTTTCTTGGATTTCAGATTTTTCAAAATAATGAAGGAATTATTTTAAATTAATGTAAATATATAAAAGATCATATAAATGGTTTTAGATTTTATATCAATAAGATTACTAATACTCCTATGATTACCACCTGTAAAATTGATCTCGATGAAGGTGAGAAACTAGTAGATCAAACCAGTTACACAGGTATGATTGGAAGTCATCTCTACTTTACTACTAGCTGACCAAATATTATGTTCCATTTGTGTATGTGTGATCATTTTCAAGAAAATCCAAATGAGTCATGCCTTTTTTATGTTAAAATATTTTTAAAATACCTAATGTATACAACTAATTTATTATATTTGTTACCTAATAGGATAATAATATTATTTTTAAATTTATTTTGATACTATTTTTGGTGGATGCATGTCAGATAGATTAATCACCTATAGAATATGTCACATGTTGCGAAGGGCTTTAGTTTCATGGTGCAGTAAAAAAAGAAATTTTTGTTGCATTTTCTACTACTGACGTTGAGTTCATATATATAGGAAGTTTTTTTCACAAATATTTTTGATGAAATACAATCTACAAGACTATGGTTATCAATTCTGACATGCCCCCAAAAATTGTAAAAACACGGTTTCAATTAACATTTATATGAATCATGTTTCACATTCTATGACCAAACATGTTGATATAAGACGTCACTTTTAGATATATAATTTTAAAAAACCAAATATCACTTTTTAA
The DNA here is from genome assembly GCA_963277665.1 of Viscum album. Lineage (NCBI taxonomy): Eukaryota > Viridiplantae > Streptophyta > Magnoliopsida > Santalales > Viscaceae > Viscum > Viscum album. The sequence goes on from OY728129.1 coordinate 1,587,254,560, forward strand.
TTTATTGGAACAAAGCATCCGTTAGCGGATATTTTTTTGACCCATTGAATTCTGAAATAATAAATTATATTTAACATGAGTTAGGAATGATAACTTACAGTTATGTTTATTTTTTGGTGACATACCATTGTTCTTATCATGGAATTGTATTTTCATTCGATTTGTTTTCACATGGTTGGTTTTCACACCATTGGTTTGTCATACCATTTCTATTCCATGACATTACATTTCATGCCTTTCAAAAAAAATATCGATACATTCAACCGCCGATTTATTCCTCAGTTTATGTTATGTATGTACACTGATACATGTTTTTTGTCCAATTTTTATTTCGATTTCAATTATAAATTCTATTTTATAATACCTATTCCCCATGGTGACATTAAAGTGATGTAATTTCAATTATCAACATACCTTGGGACCTACGTGACACTCTCATATGTCTCTCGACCTTAGTGAAACACTTTTCCCTCTAACATTTCAAATATTATCTTACCCTTGACCCAATATACTGATTCAACATAAATGTTGAAAAAGAGTCATGATTTTGTTATTTATCCTTCTATGTTTAGATAATCTATAGAGAAAATGAATGTGTCGAATTCACTTACTCAAGTTGCTTCAGTCAACCCTAAGCATGCTAATCGGGTTTTTGTACTGGAAAAGGAAGTTGAATCAAGGTTGATGTTTTCCAGAAAGTCTCTCGTACTCAATGTGTTTAAAAATTAGGGATCATTAGATTGGTTCACATATAATGAAAGACCTTATACCATAAGTTTTTCAATGGGTTTTATCCAAATTTTTAATTGTTTTTTGATGAAGATAATGCTGATTTGATTAGAAGCTGTATGAAATGATATGGTTTTGGTTTTTCATCAAGGAAATGGAAAAAATGTTTAGGTATACCTCATTATAGTATCTATAATGATTACCAAGGTATTATTCTATAAGTAAGTGATTTGTTTTATGAATGAGGATTCTTTTTTTTGTGCTGATAAGAGATGGCCAAACCAGAATCCATTTTTCCTACGAGATGGATGGAAAATGTAGGATGAGTTTTAAGTATATAGAGCACATTCGTTTCCTGAGAAATGGTGATTTCACAATATAAAGGTACTAGGATGTTTATATTCTATCTATGATGACATAGGGTCACTAGATCAGTCTTTGTTTATTTATCATGGTGTATATGTGTTAGATGGACAGAAAATGCTCAAGATCTAATTCTTTAATCTACCTAAAGATTATTTATTTCATTCTGAAGGATAATGGTGTAGTTTCTAAGAATGAAAAGTATAGTATAGATTGTGGTGGTTATTTTCTTACAAGTGATAATTGTTCAAGAATGAGAATTAGATGGAACCCTTAGATGAAATATTAGGTTATAAATTCTGAGAAATTATATCCTGAATATAATCTATTTGATCATCCAACCAGACCAAAGTATGATGTTGATCCAGGATTACAGCCTGATGAAGTGGTTGAATACTCTGTTGAGGATAAGTAAGAATTTTTTGTTGTATAAAAATAAATGAAACCATTTTTAAATGTAGTGAGTGACCTTGATTTATCTCCCAAATATTCTCCCATTACCTTTAGAGATCTTATCTCACCTTGAATTTTTTTAAAAAGATAAATTTAGTCAACAGAGATGAAGAAGAGACTAAGGTCTCTGGAGTGGAGAAATATAAAAGCTCAAAATACACTAAAAAAGATGATAATGAGGATGTAGAAAAAGAATAATATTGTGCAAATGTAAGTGATGGTGAAGACATTGACCAATATGGTTCTAGTGGATGAATCAAATGTAAAGAAGTGTAGATTCCTCCAGAGCATCTGGATTCACTAGTTGAGGGGGATCAATCCCCATATATTGAAATATTTAATGAATCTAAAGTTGTTGATGAGGTTGGGGATAGTTATTTTCCTATGGGTCAAGAAGTACCTAATTATACTATGGTTGAGAAAATGGTATTTATATATATTGTAAAATAGCATGTAGCTGAACAAGTGAAAGGGATCTTATTGAGAACGAATTCGGAGATGAACAGTTAGTTGGTTTAAATGTTGATAAGAATCCTATGGTTGAGAACGTGGAAAGTAAATCCAATGTTGTTGTTTGATAAAAGGATATTCCAAAAATAAATGAACCTAATTTTTTTTAATAGTTAGAATGATATACATCCAGTGCATCTACAAATAGATAAGAAGCTGATACTTAAAGAAGTTTCTGAATCAATTACATAGTTTATAAATTGACAATGATCAGATGTTATCAGAATTTTTGATATGGTTTTGGTTGTACCTACTATTTTGGTCCCTCCTACCACTTCTTTAGTTCATACTAAGGTTTCTTGGAGATAGGTTGATCCCATGTTTGAATAATGGAAAAAACTCAGAAATAATTTGGCAAAGCATGATAGACACGAGGTTCAAATTGAATGTTGTCTTAAGGGGTACTTGAGGGATTAAGTAGATTATGATTGGATTTGGAAATGTTTTCTTCTGTCAGAAATATGGCATCTAATCCATCACCTTATTCTGTTCTAGTTGATGTAGTCACTAAAAGTGACTTGGATTATTTTGGTAAGAAGCTGATGTCTGATTTATTTGGAAGATAAAGAACCAGCCTCCTCAATATAATTTCATTTGTAAGAAGGATGGTAGATACATATTCGAGTTAGTTATTCAACATTTCCACCCAATAATTATACATCACATTTATGAGATTGAGATTAATACAAGAAGCTAAGTAGTGAACTGGAATTTTTCATGCCATTGGTCGAATAAATTAAATTTGTTTTTTAAGATTCTATGGATGGTATTATTCAAAACCCAGAAGATGCATCTTCACATACTTATGATACTATTGTTCCTCCTCCTCCAATATTTGATATTGATTAGTAAAGGGTAGTTTTTAGATATGAGATGAGAGATTCTTCATCCAGTGCTTCAGCAAGATTCACTAATAATCCCCATGACTATTTGAGAAGAATTAGTTATAACTCTAATCATGTTCTCATGTTAGTTACCATCTATTACATGACATGAAAATTGATAGGGAAATTATAACCAACGAAAATAATATATATATATATATATATCTACTATATTTATACCAAGCATGCAATGGATGATAACTTCAACTTCTTGGATGAAAATTTGAGAATGCCTCATGTGAATCAGGCTCTCAAATAACACATAAGAAAACTCAAGGATATGACTCTAGTTTTAATTTTTTTTTATAGAAATAATGCATATTTTTTAGTGAAATGGAAAGCTTCCAGTAGATCATAATGGATTTCATCAATATCAAGAATTTATTTCATCATGTTCATTGACTAGTGGTTGTTTCAAAGAATTTTGTTCCAATTACTCATAAGTTCTCTCTTAGACCAAGAGTTGCTTGAGATCCTTTAGCACTTTTACATACCCAATTCAATCCTTTTCCAATGTATCATGCTCAATCTGTGAGACAAATCAGGCCAGTTTTTCTTGTGGGAAATCTTCCTCGGACAATACCTATACCATCCTCTAGTGTTCTTTATCTCTTACCTCAAGATAATGCTACTACATCAGATAAATATTAAGAGCAATACAATACTAATGAAAAAGAAACAATGTACCTTCCTCCTAAATATTGATCATTGTTTTTGTTGTATTAGACAATTTTTCTTTAATGGGAAATGGGTTGCAATAATTTTATTGTAATCATGTTTAACTCCACTGATATTTCATATTCTGGATTTATTATACTTATTTTTATATTTCTTTTATTTACCTTTTTGATATTACTAAAAGGGGGATAATTATGGAATTTTATAAATCCTTATGGAATTTATTATTTATTATAGTATTGTTTCTATGTTGTATTTTGATACTATATGTTTTTAGTGTTTCTATTCATGATAAAAACCTTTGAAACATACAATTTACATATTTTTTTCTTTGACAAAATCTGCACATACTAGAAAGGTTATGATCTAGTTTATACTACTTGGGATATCATGTTTAAAATTCTGTAATAATTTTGATTCCGTTATTTTTAATCGCTAAAAAAGATGATATTGGTGGCCTCTTAGTTTTAATGATAAAAAAATCCAGGTTATGATGTTATTAATGAGTTTTGTGTTTCTATGTAAGTAATTTGTATTCTAAAATAGGTGAAAAAATTCTCTAATTATGAGACACCATTGATACCGCTACCACAAAATCAAGACACTGTTGACCACGACTATCCACCAAGATAATAAATATCACTATGTATAAGATAGCATTACGATATCACACTACTAGAATGTCATACCATTGAACTAAAAACATTAAAAAGTCTGAGACACTGTCGTGATTTTACGTCTTTAGACCAAAAAGCTGGCTAAGAATGAGATAATTCTAGAAGAATCACCACTAACATCATACCATCAATAAAGATTTTCATCAGAGTCTAAGACACTGTCAAACCAGACACCTCCATACTATCCACTGCAAGTTGAGCCACCACCAGCATTGTGGTAATTTTTCTAATTCTATGAAACCGCTAGTATCATACCTCTAGTATCATACCACCAGTCTCATACCATGGGTATCATACTACCAGAGTGAGACACCACTATTCTAAGACACCACCACTATTTTTTATTAACTTATATATTTAAATCATATTCTTATAATGGATATATTTATTTAAGTTAATTAGATTTACTATTTTGATGATTCTCTCTTAAATGAAGGATAGAGAGGATTCAACGGAGTTTTAGGGCGTGTAATATGAGGAAGCATGAGGTAGGGATATTCTCTTTAAACAGTTGATAATAATGTAGCTCACTCTGTCTTGAAAAATATGAGAGAAAGAGGTACAGAAGAAAGTGGTAGAAATAGAGGTAGTGAACTAATGCGAATTTGAGTGATCAAATAACCTAAACTCACTTATATATGAACCTAGTTTAAAAAAGAAGATATATTCCACTTCTACACTCAATTTGGAATCCAAAATACACATTCATATTTGGTTACTTTATTCATTCAAAGAATAATAGTATGTGACACTCTATTTTCCTGATTTTTATCAAGAGAATTTGACTCAATTTTCACCACTGAATCGAATCAAGAGTCAAAAGCTGCATTGAAACAGATCACTGACTTCTTAACTCTACTCTTATAGATTTCTCTACTCGCTTTGTATTGATTAATTTTTTATTAGTGTTTTGTCATACTATATTTTAACCCATTCATATTATCTCATGTTCTAAACAAGAAGATACATGATATATTTTTATGCTTATTTTGTATATATTTCTCCCATTGATAAGATTGGTAAATTTACTTGTGTGTTTTGTTTATATTTTTCTTCCATGAATAGAAAAATAAGATATTGTGTGTGACCTGGATAGTGTGTTAACTATTATAAACCCTAATCCAAGTTGTGAATCATTATGTTTATTTTATATAAACTACTTGCTAGAAGGTGATCACCAAGTGGAGTGGACTAATACTCGACATGAGAATGTACCTCTTGTATTTTTATTCTTTAATTTTGTTTTACTTTATTTCCCCTTTAAAACTTTAAAATGTTTTAACTATAAACAAAATATTTACTATGATAGTTTATCTTAATCTATGTTCATATAGTATTTTTATCAATTAAACTGATTTCAAAGAATCTAATAATACTATATATTATTTATCTGATACCTAATCAATCTTTAGAGAAATCTTTGGAAACATTAAGATCAATATCATGCTACTTATTTTGATAAACAGGGTTGTATTTAAACATTTGAGGGATTTTAAAATAATAATTTTTAGATAATAATTTTTATTAGGTACACAATTCATCCCCCACATAAGATACTCACTCATAAAAACAAAAATAAAAGTTTATCTACTGAAAATTACCATATTTCACTATTCACAAAAATTAAACTATTTTAGAACAAATCCCAAATAATCACTCTATCCATTTTTTGATGTGTATATTTTAAATATGTAATCAATTTTTGTAAAATAATTTTCAATATATTATAAAATATTTTTAATTAATATCGTCATTTAATAAAAAATTTCCGATTTTAATATTATAAAAAACATTATGACACATTGAGAAAATTAATTAATGTCTCATAAAATTATATTATAATCTTATAAAAATTAAATTTTAATTTATGAAACAATTTTTTGAAAATAAACTATCTATTAAATAATTATATCAATTATAAAATTTTAAGTAAACATTTCCCATCCATAAAAATTCCAATACTAAATTTATCATTTTTAATAAATTTATTTACTTATTCAGAAATATAAGTATATCATATTTTCATTCATAAGATACCTAAACTTTATATATACTTTCATAGGTAAGGTTATTATTCTATTGATCAGATTAGTATTTCTAATTATCACATTACTATTCCAATAGTCAAGTTACTATTTAATTATATATCATATTTTATTTGTGAAATGTAAACTATCAAATTAATTGAATTCCTTTTAAGAATGTATATACCATAAAATATTAGGTTTTTATATTAAAAATTTAAATCAATCATGAAAATAATAAAAATAGAATATCATCATTCAAATTTTAATCACCATAAACAGGAATACGGTACTGTAAATGGTAGTCATGTGTAGATTAAAAATATTGATCATGTGTTGTAGTGAAATGGATTTTGAATAAGCCTTTATATCTATAAATATAGAAATAAAAATCATTCAACAACATTAGTATCCCAGTAGACAACACTCCCCAGGAAAGCAATGTGGTGAGTGAAAGAAAAACATTAAACCATATTTATCCAAATATTATATGAAACAAAAATATCATCCCGATATCAAGATGTATATGAACAAAAATAGAGATAATCTGTGAAACCAAAAGGACATGAAAACATGTTAATGGAATCTCATTGGTATGTTCAAATATAAAATGAATCTAAACTATGAAACAATATCACAAAATCCAGTTACACAATTCAAAAAATACATATATCTATTATGATCAAATTTATTATGAAATACTATGACAAAAATATTATAAAGAAACCTTTTTAAAAAACAATCAAGAAGAATTCAGACCTATTCACATATTGTTTAGGTATTTAAACAAATATAAAAATGAAAACAATATTCTGTAGAAGAGAAGAATGACTTGGAACTCACTAATCTAATGTTGAAGAAGATCAAAATCCGTAAATTAAATAATAAGGGTACAATGTTTTAGGATAATTGACAGTAAAAACTCAATTGGGTGATGGAGATTCAGAATCTTGGGTGAATGGGGGGAGGGTGGGAGGCTGAGGGATTTCAGAAGACCCTATACCAATAGCTTTTAAAATAATTTTACGTTTATGTTGTGATATACAAATGGTTTTTAAAAAACAATTGTTGTAGAATTATATTTAAGAATGATTTTAATGCATTATTGGTTCAGACTGAACCTACAACCCATATAAAATTGGTTCCACTAAACTGCTGGTTTAGATTCATTGGGATAGAAAAATTTTCCTATAGTCAGTATTGAAAAATCTACATTATTTACTCAATATCGATTTTTATTGATAAGATGTATATTCATGAATTAAATTTATCAATTGATATATGAGTAATGTTTTAGACAGGCAATGGGGGTGGGTTTGGAATTATATCACTCCAAGATCAATCGATAGGTATCATGAGACAATAATTTTTACAAATTTAATGGGGATTTACCCATTATTTTAAACTATCCTGGAGAAATGTACTAATATTAAATATATCATGATTAATGAGATCATGACATTCAATATTATGCATTTACTTTATTGGGAATTTAGTTATTACTATCCATGAGATTATTTTAATTAATTGTTTCCATGGATGCATTTTGTGCTCATGTTATTTACGAAATGGAATGGTTGTTTAGTTATTTACCTTTCCATATTTATTATGCCTTATCTAATCCTGATATTTAATTTTTTGATTAAATGAAATGAATGTTCAATTATTTACCTTTCTATAGTGATTATTCTAAACTGCTTCATGACAGATTCCACTATATGAAATTCTTACAAATCATTTGATCCCACCCTCATTTTTTCTTTTTCTCGGGATATGAAAATGAATTTTTTGAATGTGATCAAGGATGATGAATTTTTTCCATTATTGTGTTTTATATTATGTACCCAATGTAAAATTGGTATAATTTTTTAATCTGGTTCTCAAAAACTACCAATTTTTTTTGGCCAATTGGGATTCCACCCCTTAGAATCAATTCTAATGTAATAATTAGATGTCTACCTGAGGTTAATGTGGTTGAGGTTGTTAAAGAAAACATTCCCATAATCACCATTAGGATACTACATCTAAAGGTGTTTGTGTGTGTTAAATAACCAAAATCTATTACATCCCTCTGCAGACATACAATGGGAAAGATAACCACTCTACATACCAACACTTAATACTTTGAGGAGAAGACAATGGGGTTTAAGGGGGTAGTTAACCATCCATTCCTTTCTAACCAAGATGTTGGAGAAAATTATCTCCCCTAATATAATATATTTCAATCAACCTACATAAATGGGTGAATAGTATATGACATCACAAAAATACAAGATATATATAAACATCAAAAACACTATGGGAAACTACTTAGGCTTAGACTCAAATGTAGCTAATATCTTACAAGACTCTAGTATGCCTCTAATAAGGAATTATTATCAAATAAGAATATACGCAATTAGATTAATATTAATTAATCAATTTTCCATTAATATATTATTTCCATTTTCTTTTTATAATTAATATTTTTATCTTCTGATCCATGTGATGATAACATAATTAATTTTTTTCTCCAATTAAAACGTATACCATTATCATAAAGCATAAAAAATGAATCATACGTGTTATTTTTTTATTTATTTTTTCCTTTTTAAAGATTCATAATAACCTAGGACTCAACCAAATTTACAACATAAAAGATGCACTCATTATACATATTATCAAATTGCATCACGTAGTTGGAAACTGAATGTATTAATATCGATAGGCCATTATCCATGAAATAAATATATTAATTATCAATCAATCATTCCAATTTTTCACACAACAACAATGAGAAAAACCATCTTTATCCCACTCAAAATGTCTAAGTTCTATCCCCATCACCACTACATTTAAAAACACATACCCCATCTCATTCCAACATCAACATTAGAACTGGCACCTCATAACACCATCATAGAAATGAGAATCCCCATCCATATCATCACTATAACTGAAACCACATTCAATCACCACTATCGTGGTAATTGTTACACATATCATCACCATAATTGGATCCTATTGCGACCATAATATCCTTAGACATCCCCACCCAAATCATCTCATAATTAGCACCTTTTTTCACTATCACAACCTCAGGCATCCCAATCCATTATTCTCAAACACAAAAGAATATCATTCAGTCACATCAAGGATATAATTTTTTAGAGAATTAATAAGTATTAAATATATTTTTTCCATATATAATTCCAGGGAAACTATGTAAAAAATAAACAATTCATTATTTCATTTATCAGACAATATTAAGCTCCCTTAATTCTAAAGAAATTATTTTAGAAATCATTTATTTTTAATAATTTTCCTTAATTAAATTATTTATTTACAATAAATGTCTACATCTCTAGCATTATAAATTTAATAAGGATAAATATTATTTATCTTATCTTGATTTCATCTCAAATCCATGCCGTCAAAATAATTTCATTTATAATAACAATAATTATTTCAACATGACCTGTTTATTATAGAAAATTATTCCTAGATTTATTTTCTTATTTAATATCCTAGAATTTCATCAATTATTAAAAACAATACTATTACATAAAATGATATCTTATAAATCTCAAAGAAAATGAAAAACATATCATTAATCATGTGATCAAATGTCCCAAATATATCAATTTGAATATTAATATTCCCATATATGATGGTCTCCATTTTATTCTAATGGTAATTAGAACTATTAAATAATTATAGTAAATAATATTTAAGACTTTTAACATTATAGAAGGATATTATTTTTATTTTATCAATTATTGAATCATAAAATTCATGTAATTATCTCATTGTGTATCATATAGAATTTAAGAAATAATATTCGTTATTCTATAACATGTAAATAGATATTTTATATTTCTTTTGATAATATCACCAATTTTAAAATATTTTTATCTATTTCATGAAAAAAATCACTACATTCACTTTCATAAATTATTTTTAACAATATACTGTGTACCTGCATTTAATTAATAAGTTTAAAATTCAATGATAACTTTATTTATCCCTGAAAATCTATGTTATCTTTAATAGATTTTAGAAATTAAAAAAATAGGTTTACAATTTTATTCAATAAGTAAACTTATATTTCATTTTATGAAAAAATAATAACACATTAATTCTATTAAATAGAATTGCATTATTATTAGATGAAACATAATACTCATTAAATTAAACATGCATTTCAAAATATAGAATTAGAAATATTTTATTATCATTAAAAAATGACACATCATGCATTTCATCCTCCTTTTTATAATTTCAAAATTATCATATATTCATTCATTATTTGATTATATTTTTTTCATAATTATTTGATTATGGTTAGTCATATTCAATAAAAAAATTAGAGTTTAAACCATGATATTTTCAAATTTCAACAATATATAAATATAGATTAGTCATAGATACCCTTACAATAATTTCATTCCGTAGAAGTTTTACCCAAAATAAAGGATATAGATAGAATTTTTCTTATTGGAAATGTAGTCTTGGCATTTGTTGGAGTAGCTCAAGTCAATTGAATATGTATTTTCAATAAAATATTTGATGACTTAAGATCTTTTGGGCATGATAAATAAAGAAATACTCCAACATGGTAGATCTATTATTTTAGAATACACTGATACAATATCCACACCAATATATAATCTATATTTAATTAGTTCCCAACTAATTCCTTTAACAACCCATTTATAACTCCGAAAATTAGGAAAAGTAAAATGATTTCAATTAAAACTCTTATCCAATTAAAAACGCATTTATTTATACAATATATTGCTTTATCTACGTTGAAAATACATTACTTATTTAATTGAGACAAATGAATGGATAATTTGGGAAAAATTATGACCTTTAAAAACTTATGAACTCTATATAATGATAATATTGTTTTACACATATGTAGTTGGTTACAATTACATAGTCGTCATAAAATCTAGGGTACCCTTATATGAGATTTAGGATCTATGGTTTATCCTTAATTAAGCAGGGGGATATCCTTATATAGGCTATATATACCTATATGTTAATAGAAGAATTTGTGGGTCCCCATTATGAAAAAAGGGAAAATGAAAGATAACAATTATTTTGAACTTGTGTAATCATTACATAGCCTTAAGACTCTCGCAACAACCCTTATGAAAGTCAAACCCAACCCATATGTATATATGGATAGCTCAATGAGACCCTTATAATGTGGTAGAGTTACCCTTATGTAAGTAATCATCTACCTTTATGTTGCATGTAGGAGATAAATGTTACCCATATGTAAACTATATAAACTCTTTTTTACCTTTACATGATGAGGTGAAAAAGGGTATTACCCATATACAACACATAAAAAATACAACTTACCATTACAAAACATAATGAAAAATCATCATACCTTTACGCAACTCCGAAATCATGCACAAGGGTATATATTATATTTAAAATTTTACATTTATAATTATTATAACATATAAATAATCAATAAAAGTTTTTATTATTGCATTAAAAATTATAAAACACTTTAAAAAATTATAGAGTAATTTTAAAACATCTAAATTAATTTTCAAATAACCTTTTATCACATTGAAAATAATTTATAACTATTTCAATACAATTAAGAATAACCATATAAATTATAGAATGAACATAAAACTACTTCTAAAATTTAGTAAATTAGTCTCAAACAACCCGGAAACCAATAATTAATGAGTAAAGTATCAGGAAAATCCATACCCTTATAAGTACTAGTTAAAAATATTTTGAAACACATTAGTTGGAATTTGGATTCCTACTGAATCCCTTCAACTATATTGGTTGGATATAGGACCCTCGCATCTATATGGGATTTTCAATGTATACAAATGTATAAAAATTCTATTGAATTAGATTTTAATATTTCTAACCCTCTATTACGACTTTTTAGAGATTTTATACTTGGTTTCATTGAGAGGTATTTGGGATCTTCATTGAGGAGTTCGTCTAGAAATGGATGAACTTTTAGTGGTGGTTCCTTGCAGATCCAATTTAAAGCATCAACATTTTATCCCCGGTTGTATGATTTTTTATTTTTTTTAAATCCCATTAGATTAAAATTTTAATATTTTAAATCCCTATATGTGTTTTCAAGGACCCATAGATATCTTATACATAGGTTTTTAGGATGTAGGGGATTCAGTGTGTTGGGAGAATTTTTCCATTCAAGAAAACCCAATCACATGATGCATGTTCTTATTCTCATGACATGTGTTCATTTCTACAAATAGTGTATTCTTATTTTTGGGTGAATGGTTAAAAATGGGGATGATACAAATCAATTTAGAACTCATTATGTATAAAACGTCATGGTGTGGTTGGGAGTATGGATAGGCACCCCATGTTGGGAAACATGGTCATTTAATGTACATGGATATATCCTACTTTTATTACAAAACCTAAGGTTTTATAGTGTACATGGTTGGATTTAATGTAGGGTACATGATTACGTATCCTATGTGGGATACATGTCATGGATCTTCTATTCATGGCGTGTAATCACACATTTTTTATGATGGGTAAGGTTGAGGTACATGGGTAGGTACTTCATATAGTTACAAACTATAACCAAGATAGGAACACTATGTATATGAAATATAAATGCTATTTCATTTGGTTAACTTTAGAAGGGAGGTTTACCTAAGGTACACATCGTGTACTTGAGTTACACATCCATAACTCTCTATATGGATGTGTTTCAATGGTTTTATTTCTTTCAGGATATAATGATACCATATGAGTAGTCCGTTCTAAGAATTTTTCATTCTCGATCATGATGGTGGAATTCATCCAGTGTTTAGAGATATTTGGATTCTTTTTTGGTATGAGAGATAATTTGATTGTGGATTTTAATGAAGTTATTGATTCAATATCCTCATGTGGGTTGGGATATGTGATGTGAGGCATGAGTGAGGGTTTTGGAATGGATGATTGGCATGGATTGAGGATACTGGGGTGAACAATTTTGGATTAATTGGACTGTTCCAAAATATAGGCCCCAAATTTGTCTTTTATTAGGGTATATTTTTTTAGTTTCATGACTATTAGTTCTGTTATTAGAGGATTAGATCATTATAATCCATTGGGTTGGGTAGGAACTGTTGGATGGTTATAATATTCTTGTGCCATTTTGATGATGTTGACATGATTCTAGGGAACTCTTGAGAATTTTATTAAGGATTAGTTGTTATTTTAGACTATATTATGGGTTTTTTTTATTGATTTTGGTTCAATTATTGGTTGTTGAAGGCCTCTTAGTTATGATTTATAATAAATGGTCGGGCTTGGTTTTTCTGTTGTGATTGATTAGCCCTTTATAAGGCGACATGTTATGGTTGGTAAGTAATAGCCTGGGGATTGGTGTGTATAGAGGATCCTTTCATAGGGTTTCCTAAGTGTGTTATGGTTATAGGGACCATGTAGGGTTCCAATATTATTTGTGGACCAGCTATAAAGTTTGAAAAAAATGGATTCTTAGTTTGATAGAGGGTTCAATTGTTGGTTAGCACTTGATTCTGTTGGATTATGTCAACAATAATTTTGAGCATATTATTCATGTGATTTTTGTTACAAGATACCTTTGGGATGCGTTTTATTGGGTGCATTCCCATAAATTGACTAATTATTTATTCTACTATTTTGATTTCATGATGTTGGTAAATGTGGCTAATTTAAAATCATGATGACTGAATTTACCCTATATTTTTTGACACTTCTATGGCTAGGGGATTCAAGATCATGATATGTTGAGGACCTCATCTTGTGGGTTATATTTTATACAGATGTGTACTCTCTTGGGGAAACATCATAAGGAGCATATACGTAGATGATGGATCTATGTGTTTTTAGTCCGGATAGATCTAAGAGACCATTTAGACTTGGTAGGTTCTTTAGTTGGGTCAACCTAGAGATTCCTATTGCATGTTCAAATTGATTCATTAGATTCATACAAACTGATAAATTTACATTGCTGTTTTAGAGGCCCAAGAAAATATCATAGGGTTTTTCTTCTATACCACTCCTTACAATGTATGTTTCAAATACCCTTTTATCTATAAGATGCACCAGATTTTGTGGTTGGGTGATCTATGTTCTATAAATTCCAAAGGCTTGAGATTAAAAAGGGGTATAATACCTCTAGTTTTAGTCTATAAACCAATGTTGTATGGTTTATTTATTTTTATTTATCTACATTTTATTCCTTTTTTCTTACTCTATAAGTCATTATTCTTCTTGGATAGTCATATCATGTGCTTAATGCACATGTTATAATAGCATATTATAGGTTTACCATTCAGAGTATCCAACTATTATTTATTTCTCACCCATGGTAAATGCACCTCAGTGAGTTTAAAGACATTATCTATGATTTTAATATAGAATAGGTTGTGTAGTTGATCATTGATTAGAAATGGTTTCATCAGAGAGTGGTATTTTTCATGAGGATACCAATGATCGATCTAGAGTAGTTCAAATATCCTAGAAATAGTATATGTATTTTGGATCATCGATTTTAGTAAAACACAGTGTATTTTTATCTATATTTATTTATTCTATATGTGTAGCCATCCTAGTGGGTTACTGATTGATATGTGCATCATGACCCTAAGTCAATATGCATCATTCCACTTAATACAACATATTATTGTTTTACTTATTTCTCAATTTGATCTTAGGGTTTCATAAATTTCTCTCATGGTTATTTTCTAATATTTATTTACTATAATATGGGGGAATAGTCTCCCAATAATATAAAGTTATTACCTCATCATTAGTTGGTAGCATATAGCATATTGTGTTATTCTATTACAAACTTTTTAGGACTTTAATCAGGTGATGGGTTATGTCGACCAGGGATGGTTCATGAAAAAGTGGTATCAAAGGTTGTTGTTTAATGATTTGGGGAGTTTTTAGATAGTTATTTTATGAAGGGGTTGTAAATTTTAAAGGATATAACATTATATCTTTGATAATAATATTTCTGATATGATGTCTATTTTATAATGGTGATGGAATTTTTGTTCTTAGTCTTAGATGTTACAGTTGTATTATTTCACATTGAATGATTCACCTGAGTATATGAATTCTCTGATTTATGGGTTTTTCTTTCTCTTGACCCATTCGGAAGAGGCATTTGTTCATGAATCATGCTTGGCACATCGGATTCACAAGATTTATGCATATCGTTGTGTGATTTTAATGACTGTGGTAAAAAATTGGTTTAAATATTCAATGACAACCTATATGGTGCTATCCCATATAGCTTCTTGGTGGAATTCTAATAAACATTACCATATGTATTATCTTCTATTAACAGGCCATGTGGATCTTTTGGTAAGAGGTTTTTAGATATTATGTTGAAGTTCCTTCATCGAGGGATACATGTAGACCCCATATGGGTTAGTGTGTACTTGGGTTCCTTTTTTGGTTGTGTCTCAATGGATGAAAGTATTTATAAGATATATTTTATATCAGGATTGACTTTACATGAGTTTTTACATTCAATGATGATGTAATTTCTTTGAAGTTTTGGTCTTGTGTTGTAATGGAGTGTGTTATTAATTCCATATATTATATAATGGGTTTTTCATTGGGATTTGAGGGATTAATATTTTGTGGAGATTGGGTGGGTGTTACCAGTATTTTAACTAGTGGGAAACAATGGATTCTACTGTCACCAGGGGAATGTTTCTCAGTGGAGTGATGAGAGTACTAATGGTTTCGAGGATGGTTTGAGAGGGATGCTTTTCCCCAATCCCAGACATGTTTATTTTTTATTATTCCATTGGTAGTGTGGAGAGAGAAAGGTTGTTCACTCATATATTTTTATTGAACCTTATATGGAATGGGATAATGTAGTTGATTTTGAAATGAGGTACATGATTTTATATGAAGAGAGGCAGTGTGAGTGCTCTGACTCATTGAAAATGACCTATACTAGGTGCATGGTTAGTTTTTTTTGGTATATTAGTCAAGGTCTATTAGGGTGTGGCTCCTGTGAGAGTGATTCTTATTATGTATTTGGGTGACTCTCTATATGATTTTTCTCAAAGATATTTATAATGGTATTTATATGGATTGGAACACACCATTAGATATTTGATGTCATGGACCATGTTTTATATGGTTTGTTAGGTGTGGTTATATCATTCGTAGTGAGCTGATAACAAAAGGTAGTTGTTGTTCCTTGTTGGAAATCTAGTGTGAGTAGTTTGTTTGTGTCCAACCATTATTTTTAGTAGTAGATGATCATACGCCTCATAGTTCAGTGCTTTGATGGGTGTGCTGATAAGGATACTCTTATTGTGGGGAGACTCTTATCAATCATGGATGAATGGAACTCGTATTGGGAGAATTGTGTGTGATGTGAGACCAGTTATTGGATAGTCATTGAATTGTTAGAAACTCCCATGTTTGGGGTTATACATATTAGTTGGTTAACTATTGAGGCTTCTAAGGGGTGAGAAGCATTTATGATTGGGAGATTTTCATCAATTGTAATGTCATAATTTGAAATCAAATAGGGGGAATTTAAATTTTTACTATCATGTTATTTTTAATGGGAATATAGAAAAATATCTCCTCACAATATCTTGAATAATTTTTTTGAGCACCAACATGGCCCCAAAATATAGTCTTTAACATAGGACAAGAGTGCTTTATAATTCTGAGTAGTTCAAATTTCAATAGTATGTTTAATATTCTTTAACTATATATTTTTTATTCACATGAACTTTTTCGGAGATATCTTTTTAATGGGGTGTTGGATTGAGATTACAAATCTATAGATGAGTAAAAAATAAGGGTTTTTCTTAAGGGTGGTATAAAATCTATGTTAATGTTAGGGTCAAGATCGGGTCCCCATTTTTTTCTTTTTCTTTTTCTTTTATTCTTTATTTTTGATTCTTTGTATTTTCTTTTCACATCCTCATGTATTTTAGAATACATCTAATGAAACTCCAAATATGTGTGTGTTCCTATGAAAGATTGTTAGAGGGAGAGGGTGAGTGAATTAGTGTTGGGGATCTGATGCGGAGCAAGATCAGGGTTCGATGGTAGTGTCTCGCTGATCTGGTGTGAAGCATATGCATTTTACACCCAAAATTAGGTTCATTTTAATATTTTCCCATAAATCCATACACATATACAAATTGATATTTCTAAAGCCTTAATTGGTTTTTTGGGACCCCTAGAGGGATGATCTATGGGATTTTTGGTGAAATTGGGGGCTTCAGTGTGTTTAGAGGGTCTTCTTCTATTCAGAAAAACTTGATTACATATCATGTGTTATTGAGTTACATGATTTTTCTTCTTATTTTTTGTGAATGTTTTGAATGTCAGGACAATACATAATGTGTGTTCAGGACAATCCATGTAGAGAGACCTGAGTTGAGGTTAGGGTTCCTAACAAGACTCCCTATGTTAAGAAACTTGGTCATGTGATGTAAATTGGTAGATACCAAGTGTAGAAAACATCATGAGGTTGTGCAAGGTACATGACAGGACATCGCATCTTCTATATTCCGATGTGACCTCTATGGGAGACATGCTATGTCTCCTAGGTTCACAATGTGTAGTCATAATTTTTTCACACAAAGTTAGGTTGAGGTAAACTAGTAGGTACACAATGTAGGGTAAATTCCATGTATAGGTTATAATTTACATATACATGAAAAGTAGTTTCCATGTTAGTGGGGATATGTAGATAGGGAGTTCCTCTTTATGTACACATCGTGTATGTTAGGTACATATCACGTACTCACCCATTGGAGGTGTTTCTCTATTTTTTTCACTATGAAAATGGAATATGAACAATGATTAATGCATTCAAAGTGTTTTTACTTATAGATCATGATGTTTATATCCTTTTAAGAGTGAAAAGTTCTTCTATGTACTGTTGTTTATATGTAAATATTTAAATTGAGGATCGCTTTGAGGAACATTATTAATAATCCCCCAATGAGTTGGGATGTGTTATGGAAGGCCTATGTGAGGTTCATTGGACTGATGATCATATTGGAATAAGGATTCTATGGAAATCAGTTTTGGATAATTAGGATTGTCCCAAAAAAATGTGACCCAACATTTTCATGGATTGGTTCTTATTATCAAAATTTCATGAGGATTTTCTCTTGCATTCAAAAATTAGTTCATTAAACTAATTTGGGATGTTTTGGAACCATGGGATAGAAGTTACACTTTTTTCCATTGAGTTCGTGTTGTGAAACTTATGAAGGACTCTTTGAAATTACCTTTTTGGATTGATAGTGATTTTCAATACCGTTCTCTGTGGGTTTTTTATTAAGGATCAGTTAGAGTCTATTAAGGGCCACATGGAAATAATATTTCAATAAAGGTATGGAATGAGTTTTTGTTTGGTTTGAGGATCATTTGTACGATGTCTTATTATTACGAGTTCAACATATCTTGAGGTTTGGTTCTATAGGTGGAGCCCCTCCTTGGAAGTCTTGCATTAGTTTAGGTTCTAAGGACTTTGAAGGCTTTCGTTTTTATCTATGAACATAAAAGATAGTCAGTGTTTATGGTTCATTCGTTTTATGGGGGGTTCAATTATTGGTTGACCCTTTGTTTTGATGACATACCCTTGGAATGTTTTAGAGGATTATCATAGGGTGTGGGATGTTTGAGGGTACCATTAGATTGTATTTTATTTGGTATAGGGCTTGAGATGGATTAATTATTTCCAATATTTGTTGGCTATTATGAGGTGGTTCTAGGGAGATAATGGATGATTTGGATGAGTTAACACCCCCTCTTGTTTATGAAGTTCTTTTGGCTTGATGATTATAGATCATGATCTTATAAGGAACTAACATAGTGGGTTATATTTTAGATGTATTTTTGAAAATTTGGGGTGACCTAGTCATGCACCTATAGGTCGAATGTGGGTCCATATTTATTTTTCCTTTCTCTTTATATAGGACTATCCAGATTTTATGGGTTTTCTTATTAATTTCAACAACAGAATTTTGTCACTAATTCTTATCATTCTGTATAATTGCAAGATCATATTAGATGAGCACTATTTTTTAGATTCGTATGATGATATACTGAGGTTTATCTACTATGTATGTCCTTTCATTGGACATTTCATATCTCTTACTTATCCAGCAGACACACATGATATTTCAACTGGTTTATCCAAGTACTACAAATGAATCTATATTAGGAAAGAGATATGGAATAAATAATGTTATTTTGCAGAAAGAACATGAGTTTCTCTATTTTATTTATTTTTATTTAGTCCAATTTTATTTATTTTATCTTATTCTAGTAGTCTATTTTGGATATGTATGTCATATCATGTATTTCATGGAAACATTATGGCAAAACATTATTGGTTCACCAATGGGGGGGTATGTTAATATTTATATCTCACCACCTGATGAAGCTAGATTTTTCACATATTATATACTGTATTTCAATGTTATAATACGCACCATAGTGTTATTTTATCGGCAATTGTCACATTTTTATGTTTTAGTGGTATTTTGAGCTCAAATGCAAAAATTACTTAATTTTGGTGTTTAACTGTTTTATTTCTCTTCTGTATTTTGGCCATAACATTTTCTAAACTAAACAAAATTGTTAAATTCATTCTTTTTAGGTTTCCTTACATAATGTTCCTAATTTCATCCTTCTGGAGTTCCAGCTCAATCAATCCTTTGGAGGCCCCAAATCAGCTCACAATCTGTGCCCTGAAAACTGTGTACATATTTGGAATGTTTTAAATATGAGATTATATCTCGATGAGGAACGATACGATGGATCTGATATTAATCATGGAGATTTAGGAGTAATAAATGAACATCTTTCATTAAGGATTCCACGTATTAATCGGCTGATTTCAAGTACTTAAATGCACGGTAAGTTGGAGTTGTGGATGACAAAGAGTCACATAGACAGATTAAATGTTATGAACTAAAACAAACATAACTCCTACATACATGGACCACATAGGCTGATATTTTGTGGAGGCACGCGGGAGAAGAAATGAAACATGTTTCAAGAAGGGGACTATTTACCAATTCGGTCATTTAATGGGTCTAAAAGTCGATGCAATCCAGAGGACATAATTTGAGCGAGATTCCTTCACCCATTTCACCTATAAATATGTGTCTCTTCTCCCTTTTACAAGGATAGCCATTTTAAAAGGGGAAAGGTTGAGTATTTTTATTGTAATAGTTTATTTTATTTTTAAAATATATTCGTTTAGCTTTCCACTTCATACCTCATTTATTCCATTTATTTTATTTTATGTATTCTCCCACCTTAATTCCCTTCTGAACTCCACTAAAAATAGATAACTAACCCCCGCACTTGTTCGAGGGAGGGAATGGTGGGCTGAATGAGTTATTGAGATTTAATTTTATTATCCTTTATTAAATTCTATGAATTTTGGTGGTGGTTAAATCGATTATGGTGACCGGTCGCCCCATTTTCTGTACCTCCAATTTCTTCTTCTCGTTTATCTAATTTCCTTCCCTTAGCTATTTTTGTCGTGCATACGGTGGAGCATGACATGAGTAGTGATGGTCAGTGAAGAGGTATCCTAGCTGACTATAGGAATAGAATTACCCTGTATGCAGAGGTCTCGGTATGGGGTAATGACAATCCAAACGAGAAGGTGAGGTGTGACAGGCCTTGATCACCTCATTGAGTTGGATATTGAGATTCTTTTTAAAAAATGATATCAACCACCACGACCTCCTATGAACAACTTCCTACATTCTTTCTTCTAAAATCATTCTGTATTGCATTGCATTATTAAATATTATATTTATATTTAATATATTTAAATTCCACCCCATTTATATTTGTATTATATTTTTATATTAGCTATTTTATAATAGTGATAATAGGAAAATTGTTCGTGTTAGTGACCTCCTTGGGATCTACCCTAGGGTGTGCCACTATGGTACATTATTAGGTTAATAATAAATTAATTGAATTTTGGTTCGTGACAAACCACTCTCATCAATTTGGCACTGTTTCTAGGGAGGTCAAGTTCTTTCACACTCTATTTTTCTTAAAAACCCAAAAAAAAATTAAAAAAATTAAAAAAAAGTGCTTCATTGAATATCATTTTTCTGGTCGAGATGGATTACTTCAGTGATTTTTCATATGCTTGGCCAAGTACTGAATTGTCTAGCAGGGAAGAGTCTTTTATGCTACAGATGGAACAAGATTCCATGATGAATCACAATAATTTCAAAATCCTTGAACAAGCACACAATATGGTGGCATCGCTGACAGCTGAAGTTGATGAAGTTAAAACTCTATGGATGGAACGATAAAAAAAAACCAAGATGAAGAAGAAAAGGTAAATTTTGTTCCACCTACATTAGAATTTGATGAACCCAAAGAGTACTTGAAGATTCAATTTGAATATTCAATCGTCTCCCCTTGTACATTGCTTGAAGAGGTTCCTGAAGACAAAAACCCAGCTGATACAACTGTGGGAGATCAACATGCTTTGGATGAACATTGGTATGATTTTGTTGAAGAACAAAAGGTATGTTATCCTCCCATATTTTTCAAAGAAGAATCAGTACCTCTATACCCCTCTCTTGAAATGGAAGAAGATGAAGAAGTCCCTGCATAAAAAGAATTCCTAGTGGCCTTGCCTGAAGAGATTGTATTTCAAGCTGACCTACACGAAAGGGATGATTTTTATATTAATTGTTCATGTTTTAATCATATACAAGTGGAACAATTTTCTAACTTCACTTCTGAATTTTTTGAAATATCATCACATGAGAAATCCTTGGATGTTGAACTGAATGTGGCCAAAGAATTCGTGGCGGAAGAAGTGGAGGACTCATTCTTTATCCTTCCCCCATATTCTAAGTTTTACCACATTGAAAAGGGGAAGGAGTTGATGTAATCCTTATGTGGGTTCCTCCAAGACTTGTATGAGTCTAGGATCCTTGGAAGAAAGAATTTATGGTGTTTTTTGAGCAAGAAACCCTACCCACTATCAGATTGGGGTTAAACCGCTGCAACTGCTGGACAAGGGGCAATAAAAACCTTGCACCTGCTTGGGGTTCAAACGAAGCATTATCCTCTTTATTATCCATTCCTCATTATTTTTATTTATTTTTCTTATATTTTCTTTATTTCATGTCTTTTAGGTCATTTGTTAGTTCCTAGGATCTTAACACAATGCTTCCACTGAAAATAAATTCAGGTTGTATCATTCCTTCCTTATCATTCTTTGGTTGAGCTACAATGGTGGTAGTGAAATCATAGTCTGGGGGAAGTTTCAACCTACTTAGTTGTTTGGTGTGATTTCTTTTTTATTTTGATTTTTCATATTTTTAGTAACCTTGAGATTTAATGAATATTCGAATCATTTTTTCACACACTAATTGATTTTGAGATGATTGAAATCATTTTTTAAGAAATGGATTTTAAAGGATTGTTGACGTGAAAACTTTTTCCATGAATTGGATTTTAAATCATTCTTATGAGATTGACTGATTTTTGAAATTCATGCCCATGAAACACTGACTCAATAAATATTTCCTATCCTGTGAGGTATTATTAACTACTTTGAAATATTCTTTCTAATACCCGCACTTTCTTGAGTGAATCTAGGATTTTGTGTGAGAACCAGAACTTGTGATTTTTCTCTTTTAAAGCTTTGGATTTCATGGAATTTTTTTAATATGATTGAGGTATTTGTTTGGATAGAAATATTTTATCTTGAGACCTACCTTTTCATCTATCCTTTGTTAGCCATTATATGCCATGAATTTCCTTATAGGTTTAAGCCACATTACAAGCTGAATATTCCATACCTACCCTAACTCTTGGTATTTTTGCATGGATATTTCAAGTTTGAGTGTGGGGGAAGGGTGTTTCGTGTGACTTCTTTGGATGTGCTACATTTATGGGTGATGTAAAGTATGTGTCAACTTTTTGGGCAGTGGATGATAAAGATCAAATTGGGCATGGGTAATCCTTTCATTGTGCTTTATTGTTTCATCTGGTTCTCCTTCAAAAAAATGAAAAAATAGAAAAAAAAATCGAGATGAGCTAAAGATTATCATTGTACGTCATTTTATGACTAATGTCCCTATCTAAATTCAGGGTCATGATTGTCATTAATTCATTTTATCCAATTTTCAGCTCATTCTCCATGCAAAAAAATCGAAAAAAATTAAAGTTGTGCCTTTCTAGAGCATTACAAAAAAAATAAAAAAAATGAAAAAAGGGGAGAACATGGATGCAATTTTCATTGGATTCATTTCCTGGCTCATGTCTCATGTCATATAGAAAGGGGGTTTGGTGTTGTGTTTCACATTTTTATGGGGATTGAGTGAGGTTCATCTTTTGTTTTCACTTGATTATTTATGCATTATGATTAAGAGTCTAACCTCCTCTTTCTAGCCTTAATTTTCAATAATTTTCCCACCAACACTAAGCCATAAAATTCACATTTAAAAAGACCTTATGATTGAATTCATTTTCATGTTTCATGCTGTGGAGAGATGATAATTTTCACAATCCTATGGTGATACATGCACAATCCAAGTATGAGCATAACTCTAGATACAATTTCTCTTGAGTGAAGAGTGACACAAAATTCAAGGTGAAGTAGGTTGTGATTGGGCCACGGATGAATTTCTAAGACTGAGTAAATTTAAATGTGAGGAATGAAAATTATTGGTAATTTTTTTTCATATAGGAGACATTATGAAATTTAATTTTTGAAGAGATCATTGATGTTTTCTCATTTTTTATTTTTGTATGAATTTTGATTTGGATATTTGATGATTGCTCGGGAGTGCAATGTGTAAGTTTGGGGTAGTGATGAAGCTAGAATATTCACATATTATATACTTTAATTCAATTTTATAATACACACCATGGTGTTATTTTATGAGAAATTGTCACATCTTTATGTTTTAGTGGTATTTTGAGCACAAATGCAAAAAATTACTTAATTTTGGTGTTTAACTGTTTTATTTGTCTTCTGTATTTTGGCCATAAAATTTTATAAACTGATCCAAATTGCTAACTTCAGTTTTTTTAGGTTTCCTTACAACATGGTTCTAATTTCATCCTTCTAGAGGTCTATCTCAATCAATCCTTTGGACGCCCAAAATCAGCTCACAATCCCTACCTTGAAAATTTTGTACATATTTGGAATGTTTTAATGCCGAGCTTATATCTCGAGGATGACCGATAAAATGGAGCTGATATTAACCATGGAGTTGTATGAGTAATAAAGGAACATCTTTCATTAAGGAGTCCACGTATTACTCGGCTGGATTCAAGAACTTAAATGCATGGGACGTTGGAGTTGTGGAAGAAGAAGAGTCACATGGACAGATTAAATGTTATTCACTAAAACAGTCATAACCCCTTCATACGTGGACCCCATAGCCTGATATTTTGTGGAAGAACGCGGGAGAGGAAAAGGAAGACGTGTCAAGAAGGGACCATTTATCAATTCTGTCATTTAACTGGTCTCAAAGTCGATGCAATCCAGAGGACAGAATTTGAGTGAGATTCCTTCACCCATTTCACCTATAAATATGTGTCTCTTTTCCCTTTTACAAGGATAGTCGTTTTCAAGGGGGAAAGGTTATGTATTTTTATTTTAATAGTTTCTTTTATTTTTAATATATATTAGTTTAGATTTCCTCTTCATACCTCATTTCTTTCATTTATTTTATTTTATGTATTCTCTCACCATTATTCCCTTCTCAACTACACTAAAAATGG
Organism: Viscum album; assembly: GCA_963277665.1. Lineage (NCBI taxonomy): Eukaryota > Viridiplantae > Streptophyta > Magnoliopsida > Santalales > Viscaceae > Viscum > Viscum album. The sequence goes on from OY728129.1 coordinate 1,587,279,658, forward strand.
AGAACTAACCTCAGCGCTTGTTCAAGGGAGGGAATGGTGGGTTGATTGAGATATTGAGATTTAATTTTATTATCCTTTATTAAATTATAATAATTTTGGTTATTGTTAAATCTATTATGGTGAGCGTTCACCCCATTTTCTCTACCACCAATTGCTTCTTCTCGTTTATCTATTTTCCTTCCCTTCGCTATTTGTGTTGTGCATACGGTGGAGCATGACATGAGTAGTGATGGTCAGCGAAGAGGTATCCTAGCTGACTATAGGAAGAGCATTACCCTATATGAAGAGGTCTCGGTATGGTGTAATGACAATCCAAATGAAAAGTTGAGGTGTGACAGGTCTTGATCACCTCATTGAGTTGAATATTGAGATTCTTTTTAAACAATGATATCAACCACCACGGCCTCCTATGAACAACTGCCTAATTTATTTCTTCTAACATCATTCTGTATTGCATTTCATTATTATATATTATATTTATATTTAATTTATTTTAATTTCCCCCCATTTATATTAGTATTATATTTTTATATTAGCTAGTTTATAATAGTGACAATAAGAAAATAGTGTGTGTTAGAGACCTCCTTTGGATCGACCATAGAGTGTGCCACTATGGTACATTATTAGGTTAATAAGAAATTAATTGAATTGTTGTTCACGAGAAACCACTCTCATCCCCACTTATGTGTTAACCTCAATGTGCATACACAATTATTATTTTAAATTGAGAATAGGATGTGATGTCGATCAGGTGCAGGCCTAGAGTTTTTTGATTGAGTGGGATCAATTATGAGAAGTAAGATTATCCAACTGGAGCATCTTGAACATCTTGGAGAAGAAACATTTAATTTATATAAGAGATTACGGTGGATCCTTATGTTTGTTTTTTCATTCTTTTTTTATTCTATATGAATGATCGTCCCAGTGAGAAACCTATAATGACCCTCTATGAAACATTACATATTCCAATGACATTAAAAAAGAATTCAATTTATTACATTACGAATAATAATTTTGTTTAAGATCTTTATAATGTTAGGTCACAACTCTTACATAATAATCAAATATATTACAAAGAGGAAACTTCTACTTGGTAACCATTTTTTAGATATAAAACTTTTAAAAAATATTTTATCACATTATAAAAAATCTTCACAACTTTAAAATTGAAGTATTCCCTTTCATTAACCTTCTTTATTCCGGTTGAATACACTATAAAATGTTGCATTATCAAAAAAATCTCAGTAGGGGATATTGAGTAAGAAATCCTTTAGTCCAGTGAAATCAGGAAGATCCCATGCACACCTTTCCATAAAAACACACCTTTTATCAAAAAAATACATCATTTTCATTTAAAAATACCATTATATTAGCTTTTAAAATAAAATTAAATCCACAAAAACTGACTATAATTATTATAAAATATAATTAGTTTATATGGGACATCATTATCTTAAAACCATTAAATAACTTACAAATTTTAATAATCATTTGGTCGGCGTCCAATATAATTATTCAGATAACATAATCATTTCCCAATGCATTGGAGTACTATATGGGTGGATCCATTGTATAATATTTATTGGCCTCATCCTGTAAAATCTAGGTGCACCCATTATATAAGATATATCAAGATCACATGTGAGATATAATGGGGCTCAACCCTTCAAAAATAATTTCTATAGACCATATCATGGATTATACTCTTGTGAAACTCTTTTGAACTCGTGTGTAAAATATTTTGGATATCAAAATACCATTTCATCATTAAATTCCATTTTTTATACCAAGATAACCATAAAAACAAAAATAGAGTTTTCCATTGAATAAAATAAGAAATATTATAGGGGAATCCCTAATTTAGATAATAGTTATGGTGGTGGGAAATTTCGTTCTCACTGTATAAGTTAAACTTTAAAATTCCTATTTAATTTGAATATAGGATGTGTATGGATCTAAATAACCTCATTTGATAAAATATATTCATGTTTTTATTACATTTTTACAGTTATATTTTGGTTTTAACCCCTCATTAACATCTTTCACATTTACCATAATAAGGATTTTTACACTTTGAGGTCAATATAATTACTCTAAATGGAAAAAATGGACCATAAAGGGATCATGGATTATATTATAAAAAATATTAATAATCACTTTTTCTAATCTAAGTTATTTTAAAAAATTTATCATTTAATATAATACTATTTATTATAATATATCATAAATATAAATTTAGAGAGCTTTTCATTACTTTAATTTTAATAACGTCAATAGAACAAGTAAAAATAAAAACTATATATTATATCCCTAAAATGTAACTATTATATACAAAAATTAATTTATCACATTAATTATATCAAATTATAGTTATTTTAATATTTTTAAAATCCATAATTTGGTTTGTCTGATAATTAAGTAGTTATTGTGTCAGTGTTGTGTAAGAATTTTGGGTAATTATATATTCACTAAAATATTTAAAAAAATCCATGATTGCTATAAATAATTTTGATTACAATATAATATTTATATATAAACATAGGCTCTAGTTTACCTTATGTTAAAAATATTATATTTATTAAAACAATAGTGTGGAATTGTTTACTTTTTTATAAATATAATATTATAAATGTTATAATAAAAAAATTGGAATAAAAATCCATATAACCACATATTGTATACTGAAGGATAAAATTTAATTATTAAATTTAATAAATTAGTGTTTTTTTTATTTTGTAATCCTAATAATTTTATTTTTCACTTTAATTGTTCAATTTTTCCATTACCGTAGAAACTGAAAATAATATGGTTACTATTCAAATTAATCAAAAATAATGGGAACTATTTACCAAAATCGAAACCAATAGTTAAAAATATGAAAAACAATTTCAACAATTCAAAAATAGTAATTTTCATAATATAGTGTAAAATTAAACTAGTAGCACGATGTAGAGACCAGTTTTCTAGAAAAACATTCTTTTAAATTATTAATTGATTTTGAAATAAATTAATAAATAAAATTGAGTTTCAAAAAGTATAATTGAATTATTTTAAATACTAATAAACTTTTTATATTTATGAATTCATCAAAAATAGATTTTTTATTTGTAAATATTTGAAAATAAATACTATTTTTAACTACATAATCAAAAAAATTTATTATTCACAAAAATCCAATAATTTCAGAAAATTCTCAAAAAATTTTATAAGATAATTTTGAAATTATAAATTAAAATTGAAATTTATTTTTAAAAATTTAAATTTTGAAATTTTAAAATTAATTTTTTGATGATGAAATATAATAAACTATTTTAATAAAACTATTTTAATTTTTATTTAAAAATTACCTAAATTTTTAACATTAATAAACTTTATGAAATAAATCTAATGAATATTTATAAATAATTAAAATTATTAATTCTAACATTTCTTGGGTCATTGCATTCTTCCCATTTTTTGGAAATTGAATCCTCAAAATTTTATTCTCTTATTATACATGTGGTGATACCATTCCCTCATAACATTTTAGACTCCCATGTTGAATTTCCAACCATTTGGTTTTTCCAAAAAAACTTAATAAGGTGAATTAACTTACTGTTAGGAATTTGAAATATTTATTCCTCAATATTAATTTTCTCTTCTAACTGAAATACATTAGGGCTCAAAACATTAGATGAACCCGGCATATAGTTTCTTAACATTGAAACATGAAAAACATTATGGACCTAGGATAAACTCATAGGAAAGACCACTCAATATGATACTAATAAAAAATTATTTAGGATATTATATTGTCTTATTAATCATGGACTTAACTTCCCATTTTTAATAAAAATTATATCAATTTTCCTATAATATACACTATAAAGAAACATGATCACCTACCAGAAAAGAAATATCTTTTATCCAGATATCTAATTATTTTTTTTAAACTCTTTGTTGTCCTTATAATTTCCCAGATTAGCTTCACCTTCTCAACCATTTCCTCTAAAGATCATAGTACCATAAAATCTTTTCACTTAATTTATCTCAAAAATATGTATTTCAAAATCAACTTTCATTTAATACCAAAACAAATTCCATTTGAATAGTAGAATGAAAACTGTTACTATATGAAAACTAAACTAAATTAATATGTTAATCCCAATGTCCTTGTAAGTTCACCAATCGAGAAATAATCATTTCTTGCAAGGCTTTAATTGTTCAATTGTACTGCCGGTCAAATTGAGGATGAAAAGAAGTATGAAATTTAATTCAACACTCAATTACATATGAATTCCTTTCAAAAAAAAGTGATCCTAGAATCATGATTAGGTAAAATGGAGGGAGTAACTCCATGTAACCTAACTATCACCTAGAGATACAGGTGAGAAATATGATCCAAATACATTTTATCTTGAATGAGAACTAAATTTATATATTTAGTTAACTGATTAACAATAACCCAAATCACATTATTACCTCAAGAAGTCTTTGGTAATAATACAATGAAATCCATGTAAACATTTTCCCATTTCCACTCCGGAACAAGTAATGGTTGAACCATCCCCTTTAGTAGTTTTTTTCATTGTTAACCTATTAACAAGTACACCATTTCATGGAAAATTAACAATATCCCTTTTTATTCTATCCATCAAGTAATTATCTCGATGGTCTCTATACATCATAGTGCTCCAAAGATTAATTTAAGATGGGAAACTATAAGCTTTACTAAAAAATTAATTATCTTACTGATAATCACAAGACACACAAAATCTATTTTCAAATATTATAACACCTTATTTTTCATCATTAAATTTAGAAAACATACCCTTCGAAACAAATTCCTCATTTTCCTATAATGCACAATCTTCCTTCTTATCTTTTATAATTATATCTATCAATGTCTAATGAGTCGAAACTAAAATAAAAAATGAATAAGTTCTTTCATCAATAACTATTAGGAAAAAATTAATCATCTCATTAACCAAAGGTTCATGTTCCAAATGTTACATTATTTGTATAACATTATTTTTTAACTCAAATTGATGACTATTTATTTTTGGGGTTTCCCTGATGATAAATAATCATGAATTCATAATACTTCATCGGTTCCAATAATCATCCCTATAGCATATTCAAATATTTATAATGGAATATATACCTTAAACATTTATGATCAATTTATATTTCACCCTTGGATTCCTATAATTGAATCCTCCAAATTTTTTAAGAAAAAACATGTCATCTAATTCCAGATCGTGTGTAGGATAATTTAAATCCTAAGGTTTTAGTTTCTATGATGCATAATCAGTTACCTTCTCATTCTATATAAGAAAACTACCAAGAAAAATCAATGAATCATCGTTGTAGGTGAAAAAACCAACATATAAAGAGGGAAATTCAAAAACAATAGAATTAAATAGTCTATATTTTATTTCCAAAAAACAATCAACACAATGTTTTATCTAAATTAATTTACCTCTTTTTTGAGTTAACATAGTCTACGGGATAGAAAACTGAGAAATATTTTCAATGATCATCCTATAGTAACCTGCTAAACCAAGAAAACAATGAATCTCTATGAAATTTTATGGTCTTTTCCATTCATTACAACATTAGTTTTTGTGGGGTAAATAGTTACGACAACTTTAGAAACAATGTGTCCCATTTAAGAAAACAAATTTCCAAAAAACATCAATATTACTAAATTTTAGATATTGTTTCTTTTATTTAATGGTTTTAAAAACAATCCTAAAGTCTCATTTGTGTTCCTCGTGAAATTTAGAATACACCTATCGGTCATCAATAACCACTACCTAAAACCTATCCAAATATTCATAGAATAAATTATTTATAGGATCTATAAAAACAACTGGTGAATTTTAAAAACCAAAGGACTTAACAACAAACTCATAGTTCAAATATCTAGTCTAATTTTTAGCCTTTGGAATGTATTACCACTTCACCATAAAATGATGGTAACCTAACCGTTGATTTTTTCGATAAATAATGCACTGTCTAGAGATGATATAACAAATCATCAATATGATGCAAATGATACTGTTTCTTAATAGAGATATTATTCAATGACCTATAATCAATGAAAATTCTAATGGAGCCATTATTATTTTTAGAAAACAAATATAGGGAACCCCGAGGTTAATTATGTGGATGAATTAAACCATTATCTGGAAACACATGCCATTGATTTTTTTACTTCCAAAAGTTATACATGATACATTAAATAAGGGGCATTGAAATTATCATAGCTTCAAGAACTAATTAAAAAATAAACTCAACCTCCAAATGAGAAAACATATCATTAAAAGACTCAAAATATCCATTCAATACTATTACGTTGCAAGTATTTATAGTTTATTTTCATTGAATAAAATTTCAAAAGTAACTTTCACCACTATTTCTAATCAATTTCTCATATTCATAGTAGGTAATAAAAGGTACGAAAACATTCAAAAAATAATTCTGAACTATAAAATATATCATTATTTGATAATCTATAATTGAATCCATACCACAAAAAATATCAAATTATACCATGGAATATTTAATAATATTTTATATAATTGAAATTTCACATATAATAATAGGAAGGTCCCAATAAATCTCAGTTTCTTTAATGTTTCAAATGAATGTTTTCACCTAAAAAACTATCATTCCTTAAATATGTGATATTCCAAAATTACATAAAACCATCTTAAAAATTATGCAATGAAAAGATAAAAAGTCAAAAAGGTTATTCAAATAATTTTAATAAAGAACTAACATACCTGTGAAAACTTCATTTGATTCCCCAAAATCAACATTTATAGTGGAAATATATTTATCCGCACCCTTCTATTTCGATTCTTGATGATTTCCACCCTTTGTAACTAATTTTGGACACATGTTAGTATAGTTTCCCAAATCATTTCAATTAAAACTCCTCACCACTAATTGGATATTTGTTACCACATTCTTGGATTGTTCAAGACTATTTTCATTATAACCACACGTCATATGACCACTATTATCACACTTTTAACATTTTCTTGAACCTATCAAATATTCCATGAAATTCCTTTAATCACACTTGCAACATTTTAGGGTACTTACTAAAAACCTATTATCTGGTTGATTATCTATATCCTTCAATAATAATAGTTTTATATTATTTTCATCTAGAGGAACATATGTTCAAGAAAACTGAATCCCAACATTCTCAACCTAACAAAAAAATTTATCATAATTTTTAAATTATCATTAATCCAAATATCTTCTTAAACTTGGTTTTAAACTGGAATAAAATCTATTAATTTTACTATCAATTTCGTTAACTAAATATGGTACATAACTGTCCATTATTGGGATGTTTTCTTTTAATGTGGCCATAGAATCCTTTTGTTCATCCAGTTCTAGGAATTGTTTCTCCATTCTCAGTTGAAAATCCTTAAGGAAATATTTCTCAAGGAATATATTCTTAAATGTGTCCCATTCCATGGAATCAATATCATATGTATCTACATTATTCTTAGAAAAAATAAAACAATAAATCTTATTTAGTTGAAAAATATTATGCAGTAGGGTAACATTCTAATATTTTTAACAACCCATGACCTCTAATATATTCTCTAAAGCATTGATCCATCCTTCAGCTACCACTATGTCTAACGATCGACTAAATTCTATAGGATTTTGTGTCATAAATTTATATTCAATCATTATATTCATCCATGATAGATCTATTTTCTCACTAGCATGGATTCCACCACCATTTATAGCTTGCTTCAACTAAGATATCACAAAAAAACTATTCAATTCCAATTTTGACAATTCTGTGTTATTGGTTTGGAAAGATATCATCCACTTGGTTCCTTCTTACTAGAGCCTGCAAATTTTCAAACTGGAAAACAATTTAGAACAAATATATTTTAATTTATGGAATATAGTTATATCCAAATTATATATCATTTCAACTTAACCGTTTTGTACTATCTTTTAAGGATATTTTATTACCATTATTCTAACCCAAAAGGATATATAAACCCTGTTCATATACCAGCTGTAAGGAACTTCCCTTAAACATTACATATTCTAGTAACTTTAAATTGGAAATTACTTTCTTATATTCCCAAATATATATTAGGTCTAATGTTTCATAGAGTTTGGTCATAACATTTACATATTAAAATCATATATTATTAAGAGGAAACATTTATATAGTATCCAGGTTTTCAAAATATTAAACTATTAAGACAAAATATGATTTATTTTTATGAAAAATATTCATGAATTCAATCGTAAATTCTTATATTCCTTTACCAATACTAATGGACTATAAAAAGTTATAAATATTTTTGATAAGAATATAATCTTAGTAAAGAAAAGATAATAATATATATGTTAAACCGGTGAAATGAAAGAAAAATATTTTCTTAAGAACATGTATTTTTATCTTACTAGAGAATAATTTCTACTTTAATAAGATCAACATCCTAACTTTATAAATCAGATGATTAATAGGAAAATGAATTAGAAAACATAAAAAATTAATTTCATTTATTTGAGATATAATCATATTAAAACACACAAAAGCCTTTTAATTTGGAATAATAAGTCATCTAACATAAAATATAATTCTTTGAAGAACATAATCATTACCCAATACATTGAAGTATTTTTTCGGTGAATCCATTGTATAAGATATATCAAGCTCACTTGGCATTATATGGTTGCACCATTAATATAAGCTAAACCTTTAACACACTTTCTCTATAATGGGGCTCAATAACTGAAAACAAATTTCCATGGGAAATATCTTATACATGACCCTTATAATATTATTTTAAAGCAATCTGCTAACATATTTGGATATCAAAATACATTTTATTATTTAAAAAAAATTCAATACCAAAATAATGATATCAGGGGAAAGATGGTTTTTTCATGGAATAAAATATGAAATAATTTTTAGGAATAGAAACTAAAAGTAACAATTATGATAATAGGAAATGTTATTGTCTCTATATACGTGAAAATAGAACATTCATTTTTTTCTATTATAAACAATGTCAAATATTATGTACAAAGATTCCATTTTTGAAACCCATTGAATAATGACAATAAAATTATTTTTAAAATTATTATTTTTATATAATTAAATTAATTAAAACATTTTATAAAGATTCACATGGAATAAAAATATAGTTGGAAGTAGAACATTAAAAGTTGTTTTTTTCAATGAAAAGTTCCTTACCTTGAGTCTAAAACGTTATGTATGTTCTTCATTATCCAGAATAAAAAAACTTATTTTAATTTTATACATATTTGAGAAACGTTTCATGATAATTATTCCTGTATTTATATAAATACAATCTTATATACAGTTACTTAAAAAATTAAATTCTCATTTGGTGTCTTGATAATATTCGGCCCATATATCAGAAATAAATTTGGTTGGTCAACAATGGTTAAAAATGTCACCATTCCACCATATTTATAAGAATAATCATGACATGACATTATTTATAATACCTCAATTTTAATTTTTAATTATATCATTAAAATGGTTTCTAAAAATTAATCATGTTACATTCATGGAGATGGTAGGTCGTATGTACGCCTCAATGATATTTCCATTATTGAATAATCATTATATAAAGAAAGTAAGTATTATTTAATCTATAATTAATTATCAAAATATCATAAACATAATATTAATTCTTTATATATACATATATATCATCCATGTGATGTGGTGAAGAAAAAAAAATCACATTTCTTCATGGAGGTTGTAGTCCACACGAATGGACGAAAGATATTACAAGTTTTTAGGGAATTGAATGGATTGAAGGTAAATGATATATTTTATTTTCACAATGATAAATATTTCATTAATATCTTATATAAACATTAATTATTTAATTATAATCCAACCATGAGATATGGTGATGCAAAATGATTTATTTCGGTTCGCGGTGTTGTAGTTTGTCATACTAATGAACAATCATTTTTTATAATTTGATTGTAGAGGAGGTAGAAAAGGGTTTTTCCATTAAAAACCTATGTATACATAATATTCAGGGTTTATTTTATAATACTTGATAAGTAAAATTTGATGTAGGTGTAAAAATAAATAAAAAAGAAGCAATCGTTTAGAAAATTACAACTTCTATGGGAAACCTTCTATACATAATATTTTACGACCACTCTGGTTGGTATTAATCCCTATATAGTCTCTCTATAACATGTTGATGAATTTTATTAAGGTATTTTGGAATATACTGGCTGAAATAATATGAATTTTAAGTATAATGTAAAGGGTAGAAGATATAACCTCTTATAAGAGAGATGAGGGAACTATTGAAATTTTAAAAAATATTAGATCAATATAAATTGGTTTTAAACTACAAATATATAACCCAAAAATTATAAAATAAACAAATTTATTATATATCGTATGCCATATGTAACACTGATCTATACTAACATAGGAAATATATTTATTTAAATTGAATCTCTTTGATATCGTCTAAAATGCACAACCCTGGTTTGAAGTGAACTATAATATAGTAATCCAGTTTTTTTGATAGTGGTTATGAATAATAATAATGAAATTAATAAAATATGGTTACCAATTGATTAGAAATAAAATAACAATCACTTAAAATAAAAATAAAATATTTTCTAAAAAAACAGTATTTCTCTAAATGACGTTTGAGTTGCAATTTGCAAACATAATTTAAAATTAATTTTCAACACTATATTAAATTTTCTCTGAAAAAATAAAAATAATTTTTAAATGTATCATTTCAAAAATTTATTACTGTAATTTTTTGGGTTTTTTTTGGAAAAAAAACTTTTTTTATGACTGTTAAAAATTACTGATTTTTAATTGGAAACTGCCATTTCTTTTAAATAAATAATATTCTAAAATTATATTTTGAAATAGTTTTAAAGTAAAATTAGTTAAATTTTATATCAATTATTACTAATTATTTAATTGAAATAATTTTCACATTAATTTTTTATATAAAAAGTTTGAAAACCTTTGAATAGTTTTTCATTAAAACCCTACATTATTATCAAGTCAATGGTGATAATTTTGAATTACTTTTTACACATATTTGAATTTAATTATTAATAATTTATTCCATATTTGGGATAAAATTAATATATATTATCAAATATGATCAAATATACTTTTTACAAAAATAAATCGTGAAAACATTTAAAATTATTTTCAATAGTTAAGGTAAAAATGGATTTTTCAGGGGTTAAACTAAAAGGATAATAGTTAAAATGACCCAAAAACATTTATAAAATATATTTTATAACCATATTTATTCCTTATAATTTCTAAATCTCTCTAAAACATCATATTTCCCTATGGAATGTGCAGAACGTTGGTACACCTTTTTTCATTCCAAATCTTACAAGAGTGCCACTCACATCAATTATAAAAGGCCACCCACTCTCTACTCTTCTTTAAACTATATAACCCTTGTGGTTCAACTAATACTACCAAAATAGATTCCCAAAATCTATCCCCCATCCTAGAATCATTATGTTTGGAATAAATATTACCCCAGAAACAATTTTTTCCCACATAAATAGTATATGATAAGAAGAGGTAATCTTCATTAACGAGAAAATTTGTCTTATTTATTCCTCAAACCACATAAATTATAATGAAACATTATATTATAATAACCTCTATATATTCTATATGCATATATTTTTTTAGGTTAAGTTATTGGCCAACATCTTTCTCCACTTCCATGAAATGGGTAACGAAATCACCAGGTATGTGTACGAAAGACTACCACCTCGCGAAGCGATGTAATTGATTTTTCCATTACAAAATATTAGAGTTGGGTGTAATTATGGATAACAAGTATATATATTATATTTAAAAAATAATTAGTAAATTTTATTAAATATATCATATATACCTTCTTTACTATATATTTCATAGGGGATACGATAACATCACTCATATATTCAGAGGATTATCGCCTCAAGAAGGGATAGGATTCGTCATTCACTAAAGCTTTAAAAGAAAGGTTATGAGGAAAAATTTAAATATTTTATGTTATATAAGTGAAATAATTATGATTTTAATGAAATATTTATCCTTATATTAAGATAATATATCATTTTTTACCATTTCACTCAAAATGATACTATAACACCATTCATGTACCAGTGGACTACCATCTTCAGGAAGCGATGTCACCTTGTTTTTCATCACCACCCCACATGGTTGATATATATAACTACATTTTAAGAAGAAATATTTTATTTATGATATTATGAAAATTCCATTAAGGTAATATATTACTTACTACATTTCTATAATGGTCATTGAAAAATGTAAAATTTACACATTCATATGTATAGCCTACCATCTCCATCAATGTAACATACTTCATTTATCAAAAAAAAATGCATTATTTTTATTAATATTATAATTGATTTATAAATATGATAATTAGTTGATTATTTTTATTCTTTAGAATATGTAATGAGAAAATATGTGAATGAACCATAATTTTTCTAACAAATCATGGATGAAAAAACAAGCTAATTGACAACCAAAACAATGAAAATAATGAAATATTATTAAAGAATAGGTAATAATATGATAAAATGGATCATATATGATGTTATCATTATTTATATTATTTTGGTACAATTTTTTAACCTGTTTATAATCTCTATAGAGTAGGTTAAATCACTTTCACCCAAAATTTAGACTGAAGTAAGGGACTTCATCTTAATTTCGTATCATTGAGGCATATTTTTTTATTTTGATGTTTCATGGAATGTGTTAAATTTTAAAAGAATACATTTCATCATTAACATAATAGTTGTGGATACCATCATGGATTTATGTGTTTAGGATTGATCGTAATTTCAAAGTCTTAAACACAACTTTGTAGGTTTTACGTGATTTGACTTTGTACAGATTAATGATATTTTGGGACAAATTAATGGGAATCATATGTTTTTGTGGAACATTTATGTGATTAATAATGCCTTTACATAAAATAGAGATAATTTTAAAGTTATTGATAACCTTTAGGGTTAATATAATCATTAATGAAAATGTAATAATAGTCAAATATGAGTGTTATAATTTTTTTAAAAAAATCTTTTTATTGAAAATCATAGGAAAAGGGTAATTTAGTGATCTATTTTATTTCAAATATATTCATCATATTGTTTTGGTAACATTACAAGAAACGTATTAATATGGGTTAGAAAAATGAAAACTCACATGCTGGGCGACAATCCATCATATCTAGAAAGGTCATGGGGCTTGAACCCATGACTGAATGATTATATGGGTTTTTTGCCTGCCATTGGCCTATGTAATTTCCTTGTTGATACATCATTTTTTAGTTAAAAATTTTAAAAAATAAATATTAATTATGAATTAATTTTATTAATTTTGAGGTTTATATATTGATTTATTATGTTAATTACTTCTGCTAACCACATTGTTTTTCAAAAATAGTTATAGGCCAAATAGAAAAAATTATCACCCTTTTAGGGATCTTCTAATCAATTGAATGTGAATTTTAGTTCTTCAGTCATAAAAATAATTTTTGGATATTAATTTCATGCTCTAAGATATTAATAAGAAATTTATAGAATCATAACCAAAGGATAAGTTGTAATTATAAAGTATAAATTTATCAACTAACTATATTTCCTTATTTTATTAGATAGTAAAATAATTACTCAATATTATGAAAATGGATATTGAAATAATGTTAAATCCTGATACCATCCTTTCAAATGAAATAAATGACCTTTTCACACATATTTTATTTATTTTTTTTAGGATCTTAACCTTTAATTGAGTATTATATTTTTTATGATCAATGACATTTATTATTCTATATAATTAATTACAATTTTCTCTCATGTTCACATATTAACATTTAACCAATTTAATCTTTCATATAAACCTTGTTTTTTACTCCATATTGAATTTGTACTTACCTTTTCTCTATTTTTAAGAGTATATTTTATCAACCCATTTATGATGTGAGTTTCGCATTAATTTTATTCTCAAATATCAAATCCATGATTTCCAATATCATGTTTAAATTGTGAGGATTCAATTTATTTACGGTTGGAAAAAAGTAAAACCACAAAATTATAAAATAAAAATATTGTACTCGATAATATTTGTGGCATTAAACACCAAGATTAAACAATAAAAATATATATATTATTTTAAAATGAATCTCTTTGATAGTTTTTGGAACACCCAACCCCATGTTCATGTGAAACATAATATATTATCTTAGCTATTAATTTGGTGGATATGAATAGGAAAATCTAAATAATTAAATATATGGTCACTTATTGATTTTAAATAAAATAAAAATCATTTAAAATAAAAATAAATGTTTTCTAAAAAACAGAATTTCTCTAAAGGATGGTTTAATCTTACTTTGTACACATAATTCAAAATTAATTTTTAACACTTTTCACAAATTTATTTCAAAAAATAAATTTTATTTTTTAAACCATCATATCAAAATTAAATTAGGGTTAATATTTAGGATTTTTCGGAAAAGTTTCAATTTTTGATGAGTAGTGAAAAATAGTGATTTTTAATTGAAAACAACCTTTTTATTTAAATAATTTTTAAATTTTAATTATATTAAGAATTTTTTTATTTTAAAATTATTTATATTCTATATAAATTAATAAAAATATTAAATTTAAATAAATTTTTTATTATATTTTGATATAAAATCTTTCTAAACTTTTAAAGAGTTTCTACATAAAACCCCTATTTCTCATAGTGTATGTAGGAATAATTTTAATATAAAATTTTCCAATTATATGAATTTAATTTAGAAAAAGTTATTGTATATTTAGAATAATAATAATTTATTTTATTTAATAAATTCTGCTTAATTTTTGATGAAAATGTATATTGAAAATAGTAATAATTATTTCTCACAGTTATATTAAAAATGGATTTACTAGGGGTAAATTGAAAGAATAAGGGTTTAAATGACTTAATAAATTCTATAAAATCTATTTTAGGGACATATTTAGACCTTATCATTCTTTATTTTATATAATTCACTATTTTGGAAACTTTTGGAAATTCAAAATTGTGGCTACACCTTTTTTTTCCAAAATGACAATTGTGTCACTCACCTCACATATAATATGACACCCTTATCCACTCTAATTAGAACCATAAAAACTGTTTCACTCATCCAATACTTTCCAAAAACACATTTAAAATTCCCTCTATTGTCCTAGAGCACTTAGTTTGGAAATAAAGTCATTTTAGAAAGGATTTAGTCACTAACCTAATGCGGATATCTGAAGAAGAGATAACGTTCTTTAATTAGCATCTTTATTTCATTTCTTCCACCATATAATTAATTTATTATAAACCATGAAAATATAATAAACTCAGTATAAAACAAATATTTATATTTTTTTATTTTAATTTCATGACCTAAATGGCTCTTCACTTCCATAAAATGGGTTAGGAAATCATTATTCAGGTGTATATTGGACTATGGCCTTGCGAACCGATGCCTTTTTTTACATTACCACCTCACATGGTTTGGAATCATGATGGAAACAATGTATTTATAAAATATTAATTAGATAAATATACATATTTATTAATTATATCATATATTACTTTTTCCATTATATTCTTTAAGGGATATGATAACATTTCTTGTGTGTACAAGCGATGTGATTCAACTTTCACTAACACTTTAAATGGAAGGTGATAAGGATAAATGTAATGATTATATGTGATATAAATGAAACAATTATTATATTAATTACAAATTTATCATTATTTAATGATAATATATCATTTTATTTCTTACTTTTTCACTCACATAAAGAGTGTAACATCGTTCGTGTACCTATAGACTACCACCTTCACAAAGCAACATGAATCTATTTTCATCACCATGATACATAGATGATATATATAATTATATTAAAAAAATAATATTTTATTTATGACACAATGTTAAATCTGGAAATATAATATATTATTTACCTTCTTTCCAGAATGATCATTGAAAAATGGAAACATTCTCATGCGTACATACGACCTATAATCTCTGTGATTGTAACATACTTAATTGGTCAAAATCATATTTTATTACTGGTATTTAAAGTATAATTTATATATAAATATGGAAATTATTTCATTATTATCACTATGGAGATGATGGATCTATATGATATGCGTCGTAACCAAAATTTTCATGACAAGGTTTGAATGAAAAAATAAGGTAATTAACACGTGAAACCATGAAAATATTGAAAGACTATTAATGAAAGGGTTTAAATTTGTTATAAAAGAATCATATATGATATAATAGGTATTTAAAAAATTTAGTTGAATGTTAATAACATTTATTTAACTACTGTATAGGAATTCAAATTAATTTCATTCAAAATGAAATGTTAGGTAACGGACTTCGTCTCAATTTCCCATCATTGAGAAAAAAGTTATTATTTTCCACCTAATTTCCTTTACATGGTGTACAAACTTCTCCTTTGATATGTAATATCATCATTCCAAATGATTCATTTTATTTTAAGTTTCAATTCCCGTTATTTCATCCAATGGTTTTTGACTTAAAAGTTACCAGTTAGTAAAGAATTTTACAACTCAATTTCTTTTCATTTGGTTATTTAACTTTTTCATCATCTTTGATATTCTATGATTATTTTTTTAATGAATATTGATTATATAATTTTTTATATCCACTTTTCTGTCTTTCTTTTTAGTTTATACACATAATCATTTCATTTATTAATTCTTACTTCAAGGTTATTTTCGTAATAAGTCCTTATTTCACAATATCATTTTAATCAAGATTATTTATTCTTGAATTGCAATTGAGGGGAATTATTTCTTCACTGTAATATTAAAAAATCATTTTACTATCCTTTGTTTAATCATGATGTTTTCATTTAATAGTACAATTTTCCACAATTTGGTAACTAAAATAAATTAGAACTATTTTTTAATAAAATATGGTTTTATTTCTCTCTTCAGTCTAAAATATTTTTTTATTAAAAAACTTTGTTTTATAAAAAATATATAAAAATTGTTTTTAATATTTTATAAATTATTTAATACATACATTTTACAAAATTTTACCTTTTTAAAAAAATCAAGCAAATCATTATTCCTTTTTAAAAAAATGCTTATTTGGATTTTATCAAAAAAATTTACAGGAATCAATTTTTAAATTTGTACAGTATGAACGAAATTTTCATATATAATGAACATTAAAAAATTTGAAATCTTATTTTATAATTTTCAATGTTTATTTGAATATAATTTTTTCCAAAAGTTTTAAGATATTTTAGTTTTAAAATGTGATTTTAAAAAACAAAAATATTTTTTCCTAAAGAATGTTTTTAAATATATTTTTATGGTATTTTTAATCATAAATGACAAAAACCCTTTATTATTAATCCAATGGTCATATATTTTATTAACACCTTCCAAATTCTTCTTCTGGATTTTTTATGATCATTTTGACCAAGTAATTTATTGAAATTCACTTCATTGATTAATTTTTTAGTCTTTAACATTCTATTGAATTATTGAGTTTCCTATGAACATTAAATTTCCCATTAATATTAGTATTATTTTCCATTGTTATGTTTGTTTCTTAAAATATATATCATTTTTACATAAGATGTGACTTATTGAATGTTATTTTTTAATCTGGGTAAATATTGATAATTGTGAATTCCTTACTCAATATGGATATTTTATGATAAAGATCATTGTTTATGAATTAAATTGATCATTCGATATTTGTGGATTTATTTGGATTTGAATAAAATGGCAGGGCCTAGTTATAGACATCCCCTTGATTCATCAAAAGGTCTCATGAGATGAATTATTTGGATATACTTCATTAAATGGGTTTATGGCTTATAGTTACCCATCAGTTTCAAACTATTTTGAGGATAAATAATGATAGTAAAGGTATCATGTGATAGAGACATGACATCCAATAATTTGGTGTTTCCTTCATTATTTATTTAGTTATTATTATCAATTATATTATGACAATGGTATTATATATGGATGCATTTCATTCTCTATTTATTATTTTATAGGAATTTGTTTTTATTTATTTAGTTATCCATATTGATTATGCCTTATCCAGTTATTATATTCATGTTATTGATTATGTGGAATGTTTTTTCAATTATTTACCTTTCCTTATGGATTTTGTCTTATCTTATTATCCATGAGGTTTTCATCCTGATATTACCTCTAGGAGAATTTCATTAATAAACTATTGATTTAACTCCATGTTTGTTCAATTATTTACCTTACCTTGTTTATTATTCTTATTGATTCATGATAGCTTCCATTATACCTAACCTTTACTAAATATTTGATCAAAGCCTTGATTTTTTTCCTTTCCTACGAATCCAATAAGTGTGAAATGAATTATATGCAACAATATTCTAGAGGTAACAATGATATTCTCAAAAAAATTATATCTTAATTTTGGTTATAAAATGTAATGCAAGAATCAAGTATATAACTATTTTAACTAGACTACTAAATTATTCGGTCATTTGGGGTGTGATTCCTTGTATCATATTCCAACATAATAAAGAAAACAACATCTTTGGGAAAATTTAACCAGGGTCACTTCTTCAAAGGGATCCAAACTGATTAATATCGAATATAATATAAATATGGAATGAATTTATATTATAAAATACATATTATAAAATTTTTAACATATTTTTACCCATAGCTTTATTATTTAACTCGAATTTAAACCCTTTCAAACTTATCATGACAATAAGGATGTTTACTCTTAGCGGGTCCTTATAGTCACTATAAATAGAAAAATTTCAAAAAAAAGAACCATGCCTGATATTTTAAACCATATCCTAATCACTTTTCAAAATAATATAATCTTATGAATTTTATATGATTTATTAAAATATGATTTATTATAGTATATCATTACTATCGGTTACCAGAACTATTCATTGCTATGATTTTAAAAACATCAATAAAAAAAGTAAAATTATAAAAACAAATATTTTATTATATCCCTAACATGTCACGTTCATATAAAAAATTCTTGTATCACATTAATTATATCAAATTATATTTATTTTAATATTTTGGTGTAATGATTTTTTATTTATCTAATAATTGAATAATTAGTGAGTCGTTGATGTGTAAGAATTTAAGGTAATTATTAATTCATTGAAAAATAAAATAAAGATTCTGTGTGAAAGATAAATCATTTATATTTGAAAATATTATTTATAAAAAGTCATATCCTCTAGTAGATCATATGTTAATATTTTTATTGTTATTAAAAACAAAAATGTTACATATTTTACTTTTCCATAAATAAAATATTATAAAATTTATAATAACATGCAAATGGAAAAAAATAACCGAAAAATATATTAGGATTATGGATGAAATAGAATCATAAAATAAAACTAAGGAATGTTTTTAGGTCATTTTATGATCCTTGAAATTTTTTTCTAACTTTAATTGTATGGTTTTCCCTTTACCTTGGTAACAAAATTTACTAAGGTTATTATTCATATAAACCAAAAATAAAAGGGAACTATTTAAAAAACTTATACCCACTAATTACAATATGTGGAATCCATTTTTAAATATTCAAAACATTTAATTTTCAAAATTAATTAATATATAAACTAACAAAACACAACCAAAAATTGTATTTTGAAAAATGTATTTTTTAAATATAAACTATTTTTATACAATACTAAAATATAAAAAACATTTTTAAAAACTGTAACTGTAATATTTTTAATAAAAGTGAACTAATGAAATTATTAAACTGCTAAAAAAATATAATTTTACTTTTTAAATAATTGAAAATTAAAATAATTTTTAATAATAAATAATATTTTTTCACTATTACCAAAAAATTAATCTTTTTATAAAACTACTAAAACATCATTAGAAGATGATTCTGATATACTTAATTGAAAAATTAAATTAATTTCTTATAATTTAAATTCTTTATTTTGGAAATTATATTTTTAATAAAAAATTAGATGAAAATATTTTAATAAAATTATTTCATTTTTTTAAATTACATATCTTTTATTATAAAAAATATAACTCTATGATATATTAATAATAAATATTTGTAAGGCATGAAAATGAATTATTCTAAAATTAATTTGGGTTGTTACATTCTTCCACCCTTTTTGAAATTTTATCCTTGCAATTTTATTAACTTATTATCCAAATGGTTATACCATTCCATCATAAAATTTTCCAACTCCCATATTCCATCTTCAACCATATAGGTTTTTCACAGATCCTTATCTTAGTGGATTTCATTGTTCTATAATACTATATATCTATGGTCTTAAACCTGAATAGGTTTTTCCTCATAAGAAAGGTTCTCCCCCAACTAAACTAATTCATGGTACAAAACATGGGATGAATCTTGAACATAATTTCTTAACATAAAAACATTAAAAACATTGTGTACCTAGGATAAACTCGAAGGCAATGCCACTCGGTATAAAACTAATCAGACATAATCTAGAATTACATATGGTCCAGTGAACTATGGACTTAACTTAAACTTTTTTCCAAAATGAATAGAAATTTTCCATGGAGATACTTTAAGGAACACATTATTCCATACCTCAAAAGAAATATATTTTCCCCGATTATCCAAAAAAAAATTTCCCTACTTCGATTTATCCTCATATGCTGCTGAATCATCTTCAACTTGTTATCCATTTCATATACCAATTTTATTCCCATCATCTTCTTTTCACCGACTTCAATGAAAAATGATATTGTTCGACATCAATTTCCATATAATTCCTCAAAATTTTCCATTTGAATATTAAAATGAAAATGATTAATGTAAGAAAACTCCCCTAAAGAATGATTTTGATATGAAATTCCCTCGTAATCCACTGAAAATATGTGAATCATGTATTCTAAATGTTGAATTTTTCATCTTTAATACCCATAATAATGATGATGAAATGTTTTAGGGAAATCTAATTCATTACCTAGGAAATTATAATGTCCTTTATAAAAAAATAGATGTGATCATGGGATCATGTTCTGATATAATATAGAGGGTAACATAATGTAACATGAATTTATTCAAGAAAATCAATTGATAAATCTAATACAAAGACATTATATCTAGCATGGAAAGGAAATGCATATATTTGGTTTACAAATCAACAATAATCCAAATCACAATACTCTTTTAAGAAGTATTTGGTAATCCCATAATTAAATCTGTGGATACTTTTTCCCAATTCCACCATGGTATTGGAAATGGATGAAGCATACCCTTTATTTATTTATATTTTACTTTAACCAGTAAACAAGTCAAACATTTCATGGTAAAATAAAATATATCCCTTTTCATTTCATACCACTAGTAACACTCTCAAAAGAATCAGTATATCATATTTCATCCAATTTTAATACAAAGTAATGAATTGTGTGTTTCAATTAATAATTATTACTTTAATTTCGAGTCATAATGAACACATAATATATTTTCAAATCAGAAAACACCTTCTTTTACAACATTAAATTGATAAAAAATGTCTATATTCACTAATTCCATCATTTCCTATAAACCATGGAATTCCTTCAAATATTTATTAATTATATCTACCAAAGTTTACTACACTAAAAACTGAAATAAAAGTAAGGAATGCTTTGTGTCCACAACTTATAGGCCAAAATGCATCAAATAATCAACCGAAGGGCCATGTTACAGATGTAATGAAATTATTTTAGCATTATTTTTCTAACACAAATCAAAAATTAATTTTTTTTTATTTTCTATGATGATAAATAAGCATGAAGTTATGATCCTTAATCAGTTCCAACCAATGTAATTGTCACATATTCAATACATTCTAAATGAATATATACTTGAAATAACTATGACCATTATATAGTTCACACATAACTCCATGTAAACTTTTCTTTCAATTTTTTGAATAAAAAACCCAGAGGATAAAATTCCTAATCATGTGTGTAATAATTTAACTCATTAGGTTTCATTTATTATGAATTATAATCAATTACATTATCATTATAATATATAAAAAAACCAAGTCATATTAATAAGGCATTAATGTATATGAAGAATTCACAACCAATTGAGGGAAATTCCAAAACTAGAGAATTAACAAGTATTATTTTTATATTTTCAAAATAATCAATATATTGTTTTTTCTAGTTTAATTTAACTCATTTTCTAGTTTACATAATCAATGGGTTAGGAAACAGATAAATTTTTTATATGATCTGCTTTGTGTAACCAGCTAAACTACAAAAACTATGATTCTCTTTTTCATTTGATGGTCTTGGAAATTTTTTAAAAATATTAATTTTACCTAGGTAAATAGTTATTTCATATTTAGAAATAATATATCCCGGTAAAAATAATTAAACCAAAATTCAAAATTACTATATTTTCTATATAGATTATTTTATTTTAATGTTTGAAAAACCATCCTTAGTTTTCATTCATGTTCAACATGAATTTTATAATACAATAATATTATATTAATAATAATAAGTAAATACATATAAAAATACTCATGGAATAATCTATTTATAATATTCATAAATGTAGATGGTGCATTGTTTAACCCAATGGGAATAACTAAAAACTCAAAGTAAATATATCTAGTCTGGAATGTTTTGTTCAGAATATATGTCTCTTATACCTTCAACTGATTGTACACTGAACTATAATCAATCTTTGGAAAATACTATTCTCTCTATGGTTGATCTAACAAATCATTAATATGAGTAAACATATACATTTTATTAATATTGATGTTATTAAAAGCACTATAGTCAAAGAAAAGCCTCACATAACCATATTTATTTTTAATAGAAAAATTTGGACACCAGAAGGTGAACTACTTGGACGAATGAAACCTCTCTCTAGAAACTCATGCTACTGATTTTTTAGTTCCCAAATTTCTACATAATCCATTAGATGACGGGGATTTAAATTATCTTATCATAAAGCACTAAATCAATAGTAAACTCAACATATATATCTTGAAAACATCTGGTAAATCAAAATGAACAACATCCATTTTTTCATTCGCTATTAGTACATCATAAATTTGTATAGTTTATTTCATTCGTTTAACATCTTCTATGTAAATTTAACTACAATTTATAATCAATTTTATATTCATTTGGTAGGTTATCAAAGGTATGAAATCATTGAAAAACCATTTTATAATTTTAAATCTATCTTATATTTATAAAATAAAATACAATACTTAACCAAAATAATATCAAAATCTCTCTTGGAAATATTTATAATATTTGTAGAAAAGAACCTTTCATTAATAACTATAGAAATATTCCCAAAACTCTTGGTTACCTTAATGTTTCAACCAAGAGTTTTCACTAATATTTATGTCATAATTTCATTTGGGGACACCCCCATTTACATGAAAATTTATTTGAAATGAAGGAATGTGAAGATATGTAGTTAAACTGGGTATTTTAATAATTCAATAACACAAGTAAAAAACCAATCACCACTTTATTCAATGCCACAAAATCAACATTATTAGTATAAAAATATTTTCCTACACCCTTATATACATAAACATGAGGATTGTTAATTTTTGTAACTAATTTTGGAAATATGTTAACAAAGTGTCCCAACTCATTGAAATTAAAACACTAAATTTCTATATGGATATCTATTACCCTATTCATGGATTGTTTAAAACTATTTTTTTAATCACATTACATATAACATAATATACAACATTGTTAAAATATTCCATAACCTTTTAAACATTCCTTGAAATTATCTTTTCCACAAATTGAGCATTTGGGGGGCTTTCATCCATACATCTTAGCATGTTGCTTCTCTATTTCCTCTCACCTTTACAATTTTTTCCTCTTATTATCTCGTGGAACAAAATTGTTAGCCAACTCCATATAAACTTTCTCAGAACAAATAACAACATTATCATTACTTTTAAATTTTCATGTTATGAAATCTCTTCTATTACATGGATTAAATAAAATGTTAAATATATTCATTTTACTATCACTGTCATGAAAACATATTTAGTATATACTTGGTTGGTATTTTTAATTTTTCCTTTTATAAAGACTCATACACCTCATATTTTTTCTTCCATTACAAAAGATATTTCTCCATAATGAGATAACCAAATATAGGGAAGGAATATATTTATAAATGTATCATATTTCATGGAATCAGTCCCATCACTATATTTTTTATTTTAAACTAAAGACCACTGTAAATTAGCTTCACCTTTAAAATGAAAAACTAAAAGGGTTAAAGTTTAATATTATTAAATCCCTATAACATAAAATAAATTCTCTATGTCATTAATCTATCTTTTGGATACCTCTATGTAAGAATATCCACTGAATAGTATAGGGTGTTGTCTGGTAAAATTCCTTATTATCTTCAGGTTTCTCTTTGGTAGATCTGTTTTCTCTCTAGCATGGATCCGAGAACCATTTATATCCTAAATTAAATGGGACATCATAGTAAAAAACTATTCACTTCCAATTACTACCATTACATGTTACTTATTTGGAAGCATATCTTCCTCGTAGTTCATTTCTTATATAACCTTCTTATTTCCTTTGAGGAAAACCATTCAGAACAAACATTGTTTAGTCAAATGAAAATTGTTGTCTTTAAATGATTCATAATTTAAAGTTAATTATTAGGTAAAATATTTTAATTGTATTATATTATCATTATCCTAACTCCTAGAAGTATCTAAACCATTCTCAGATACCAATTATAAAGACACAACATTAAACATTACCTATTCTAGTGATTTCAAACTGGAATTCACTTTCTTACATTCCCAAATAACATTTTTTATTAGAATTTTAAAGAGTTAAGAAATAAAACTTACATAATAATCCCAAATATTACAAAGAGGAAACTTCCACTCAGCATAAAATTTTCTCAATATTAAATTATTAAAATTAAACATGATTTACTTTTATCAAAAATTCTTTTTACTTTCAACACGACATCATCATTTTCTTTACCCATACATAAGAACCATGAATTTTTTTATAAACAATAGGATGTTAAAAAAATATTAATAAGGGAAAAAAGAAGATCTTCATTAGTTTAATGAAAATCAAGAAAACCAATGAAAATCATTTTCTTAAAAACACTCCTTTCTATTTGAAAAAAGAAAAAATTTTCCTTTAAAAATATCATTATATATCCTTTTGAAATTAAAATAATTCCCAAAAAACTCATTATAAAGAATATAAATTTCATGTAGGTGACTTGGGATTTCATCAGCTAAAAATCCTTAAAACCCTTACAAATTTGGAAAATATTCAGGTAAATTTAAAAATAATTCTGAAGAGAACATAATAATTACCAAATGCATTGAAGCGCTATCTAGGTTCACCCATTGTATAATCAAATTGGGGCCCACATTGTGCTATCTAGTGGAACCCATCATATAATCTATATTAGGCTCACCCATGATCTATAATGGTCATTAACCCATCATAAACAATGTCCAAGTACTGTATCATAAATAAAACCCTAATAAAACTTTTTTAAACCTGTGTAAAAAAAAATTGGATATAAAAATATCTATTATTCTTAAAATCCATTTTCAACACTAAAATGAACAAAACAATGGAATGATGGTTTTTTATTCAAATAAAAAATTAATTATTAATTATGAATCCAAACATCATATAACATTTATGATAAAAAAATTCATTATCATCGTATATGTTATAATAGAACATTTATTTTCTCTTTTTTAAATAAATCCAATCATTACATATATATGTATTCTTTTTTAGGAAACCATTGAATGAAATAAAAAAAATACCTTTATAAAACACTCAATTTCATATAATGACATTCATAAAATCATTTAAAAAATATGGACATGGGATAAAACAAATAGTGGGAAGTACAATTTTTAAAGACGATTTTTTAAATGAAGATTCATGCACCCTGAGTCTGTCACATCACGTATGTTCATTATTGCCTTGAATAAAAAACTTCATTTAATTTTATAATTATTTTATAAAATTATTCTCATTCCATATTATTTAATTTCTCTTAATACCATGTTATATACAATTGCTTAATCAATTAAATTAACATTGGGGGTTTTGATGATATTGAACTCTTATGTCTAAAATAACATTTTACGTTGAATATGGTCAAAGAGGTCATTATTAAATCATTTAGAGAATAATAATAATGATATTTTTATTATTTATATACATCTATTATACATTTAAATCAAACCAATTTATTTTGTTATAAAAAATAAACTACATTACAATCATGAACATTATGGGTCATACGTTTGCAGGAGTATTATTTACAATTATAAGTGATCAATATAGAAATATGTTGATTAATCACATTGCTTCATGAAGGTGGTAGTCCACTTTTATGCATGAATGAAGTTATTATTTTCTAGTGAATTGATTAGTAAGATGGTGAAATATATATTATCATATCAGAATGATAAATATGGAATTAATAAAATATATATACATTATTTAATTCATAATAATCCATCCATGAGAGACGAATATGTAAAATGAATTGCATCAGTTCTTGAGGTGGTAGTTTGTCGTATACATGAAAAATATTTTTATTTCCCATTTGATGGATGATGATATGGATATAGGTTGTTACATTGACATAAAAACTCCTCAGTATATAAAATAATCTTATTTTGTTATATAATATTATTTAATTAATATTTTAATGAGGTGGGATTAGAAATGTAACAAAATCTCTTGATTAAAAAACGTCATAAATTCTTCAGACATCCTTCTTTTATTAACACTTTAAGACCACTATGGTCTGTATTGTACCATAAATAAGGCCACTATAGAATGGGTATGAATTTTAGGAAGCTATTAATAAAGGTATTTTTAAAAAAATGGTTTCAAATTTTGATGAAAATAGATGAAGAGATTCCTTGTTATGAGAGATGGATGGAGCAATTTTAGAATTTTGAAAATATTGAATTAATATAATTTAATGTTAATCATCAAGGGGATCCAAACTTATTTATATTGAATATAGTCTAAATACGGATAAAAAAATATCATCCAATAAAAAATAGAAATGTTTTTATAACATTTTTTCCTTTATCATTTTATTATAACCCCACATTAACCCCTTTCAAACATACCACGAAAACAAGTGTTTTTACACTTTGAGGGTAAATATAATTATAATAAATATAAAACAGACAATAAATGGGATGTGGTTAATATTATAAATCATATCATAATCACATGAATGAATCTAATAATATTATTTATTTTATATCTTTTAATCAAATATTGGGTATTATAATATATAATTAATATCATTTATTATAAGTATACATTACATTGATTTTAATAACACCTAGAAAACAAGTAAATTAAAAAAAAAATTATATCCCAAAAATTTTATTTTAATATATAAAACTCTTGTATCACATTAATTCTATAAAATTATATTTCTTTTATTATTTATATTATCATTTATATTACTTTTCCATTCAATAAATAATTACCGCAACTTCATTCTGTAAGCATTTAATGTAATTATTTATTTACCAAAAATTTTAAATGAATTAAAATAATGAATAAAAAGAATTTATATTTTTCAATTATATTATTACCAAATGTATTATTTTGTTAACCCTATTTTAAAAATATTATAGCTACAAAAAACAAGACTATGTCATTTTTTATTTTTCCTAAAAAAATATTATAAAGGTTATAATCAAATCCAATTGAAAAAAGGCCATATAACTGAGTATTGGATGATTATGAATGAAATAGAATAATAAAATAAAGTTAAGTAAATTTTTATGGTAATTTTATAATCCATGACATATTATTTTTAACATTAATTACTCGATTTACCATTTTCAACAATAACACTAATTACTAAGGTTACTATTAATATCGACCAAAAATAAAAGAGTCACATTTACCATATTTGAACCCACTTATTATAAATATAGAATCTAGTTATCAAAATAAAAATAAAAAAATATGACGTATTTAATTTAAAATTGAACAAGGGAAACAAAAGGATAAATGGTTTTGTCAGAAAAAATGTCCTTTTAAAATATAAAATGTTTTTATATTAAATTAAAGTACAAAATTCATTTTTGGAAATTGAAATTATATTTTTTTTAATAAAAAGAAAAAAATTAAATTCTAAGAATATTCCAAAATATAGTTATTTTTTTTAAATACAATAAATGAATTACAATATTTAATAACAAAATATGAATTTTCAACTATTCACACAAAATAAATATTTTCATAAAATTCTAAAAAATTCATCATAAGGTAATTTCGATTTCCTGGATTAAAAATTGAAATTTGTTTTTTTAATTAAAATTATATAATAAGAAAATAAAATTTCTAAATAATACATTATAAGAAAAGTGTTTAATAAAACTATTTATTTTTTATTTAAAAATTACACGACGTTTTTATAATGAATTTAACATTATGATATATAGATAATGAATATTTATGAATCCTAAAAATGATATATTCTAATATTTCTTAGGTTTTTACAATATTAATTGTTATGTTTATCTTGATTGTGTGTCTATATGTTGCATTCTATTTATTAAAACATATTTATTTATTTATTTTTCACACTTAGATGTTATGGATTCATGGATATCTTTCTTGGTTATTTTTATTGTTTATTTAATATGATATTTGGACATATTCTCTCCACTATATCCTTTTAGGTCCTCACTACTATTCATCAGCCTCTGGTAAAAAATGATGCATGCTTTAGGCATTGTCACAGGCTAGATTAGGTGATGTGTCGAATCGACTCATGTGATTTCATAATATGGAATACTTCTCCTTTCGTTCATTATCACTTTTTGAAGGGTAATAAAACAATAAATGAAAAAAATTATTTTAATCTGGTCTTACATTTTGCATCAAACTATATCATTTGGAAAGCCAACTCATCTTCCAATTGCAGAATCCTTTCACTTCTTTGTGAAAGTTGTGTAATAAAACCATCCATAAGTAACTTACCATAGTAAATCTCATTTTATAATACTTGAATGAAATTTTCTATCATGTATTCTTTCCCTTCATGTTTCCCTTAATTTGATATATATATTCATTAATACATAAATTTTATTATTGTATCATTTTCTTCATGTAAAACACTTCTATTAAATGACCAGTGGGTTTATCCTTATTAACATTTACACTTGAAACTTTTTTTGAGTTTAGATTCTTTACTTTTGAATCAATATCGATATGTTCAGCATTTTTTAACATTTCCATCAACTCTTCAACTTTGTACCCTTATTTTACATGATATTAGTCATAATTTTAACAAACCCATTACATTGGAATATAAATTTATCAATCTCAATTCCCAACACATTAATCTGAATTTATTAAGTCTTATTCTATTCTTTAGGTTTCATATTTTATTCTTTTAACTATTGATTTCTCTCTATTAATAAGTGTAAAATTGCCAATTTTATCCTTCTTATCACTTTCCCGTCATTATAAGTCCCAACATATTTTTTTGAGATTCCCTTAATTAATTACTACAACATAATTAAAAGTATAAAAAAATTATTATCTAAATTTTTTATACCTTCCTTTTACTTGCTATCATATTCCTTCAACATGCTCTTTATCTTCACAAAAATAGTTCCACAATATGTAACTCTAAGAGAATAATGCTTCCAATTTCTTTTTATTCCCTTTTCCATATAAAAAATTAATATAAGAGTTGTCTAAGACTTCAGCTGCATGAATAACTTAGATAATGTTAGAGGTAAAACAAATCTAGTAAAATGTAACCTATCTTGGATTCTAATTTTTTGTCCTAAAGGGGCTTAGGTGAATGATACCCTAAGAGGTGGTAGAATCAGGATGTAAAATATTTTGAAATCGTAAACACTTTAACTTAATCCTTAAATTCCTTACATGGATATTCACCTCTGAATTGTGTGGGTAACTTATTTTTATCATTAATTTTTGTCGATCCAATAACTAGACCTACCTATTTTTATCAAATTTATCAATGGTTCCTTAAGTCAAACCCATAATATTTTGATTACAATGAGGTAAAAATGTTACCACACAATATACACATATTTTACTTTGTTCTTCATTATAGGATAATTCATGGTGAATTTATTGTAATGTGCATATACACTTGAAACAGTAACGAGTCTATTATAGGTCACTCTTATCTTTGACCACTCACATTAAAATAGTATATGGTCAACTCACTACATCCTAAGAGTTACTCCCTATAACTTCCTCTATTTATTCCATTACTCTTAAAAAGGAAAAAAATTAGGCTCTAAGACCAATAATAATATCACCATTTCTAGACACACTAAATCTAAAGGTGAATTTTAATTCCCTTTTCTATCATTCATATATATAATGTAGATATACTTTTCATGATATAACATGGAAACATGTACTTTTTCCTTAATAAATTTTAAACAACTTTCCAATTTCATAACCTATAATTCATTCCTCTTCATCGTTTTTTCATAAATTATACAAATTATATTCGTTGGAGGAATATTCAATGAGTGAAAACCTTCTTTATTTATTTTACAGACCCATTTATTAAATTACCTTAATTTAGAGATTTAGATATTTTGTGCCTTCAATTATCTCTTTATTTGACTTGTATTATAGGATGTTATTAAAACCACAATTATAAATTCAAAATTCTAATCCAAGATACATTCCTACTTATTATTTTACAAATATGACTTTTATATCATCTTCTATAAAATTAACATCATTGGGTTTCATTTGGGTTATTAAGATTTGATCCCAAACTACCAATAAGTTGAATATGTTCAAAACTTTCAATTATAATCATAACAACCAGATATTCAAATTTCATTGAGTAGTCTCTTTTAAATGTACCTATTGTGGGCACTAAAACCCACTTCCCATGGATTGTCACACACATTTCAACATCATGGAAGATCTTCAAAACCAAATTCCCCTAAAAATTAGTATTAATAGGATCACTAGAACATTTTTTCTTCTGGTATGAAAATTTGATGCTCACCATGCCAAGTGAAACACCCCAATCCATAATATCAAAGGGTGGTGTATCCCTTCATCATCTTGTTCAATTTCCCCTGGTGTGAGTCCTACATAACCATTTAAACACTCATGGTTAGGTTTCTATTTTTCCTAGGTATAAATCCAATGGTATATGACATGAACCATAATAAAGAAATCTCTAAATGGATATTTTGGGTTGAACGTCAAAGCATGAGACTCGCCATTCCCATATCCATGCCCACATTAGTCCTCATCATTTCATACTAAGAATATCCTCAACCACCATTTTGAGTGAAAAAACATTTTTCTCCCTATTTTAGAATCTCTATGCATGTCTGATATCTGGACCAATAATCACAATTTCCCCTACGGTATGTATAATCATGTTCATTTCTAACAAGTGGAGGTGGAATTGAAATGGCTTTGAATATGGTGTCGTCAAACTATACTACATATTTTGGATTGTCATTGTATTTTTTGTCATGATCTTCATCCTGATCAAATATTTATGTATGATTTTATCTCCCTATAATGTGATCTAACGATTTATAAAAATTCAAATAAACACTATATACATATATGTGGTGATCTTTGAACAATCCTTGATTGTAACAACCTATTTTTTATTTGTAAAAGTACCTTCCAAAATAAATTTGTTATATTTTATAATTTTATTCACATAAAAATATAATAAAATAATCATAAATATTATTTCATTACTTTATAATGTTACACTAATCATCAATGAAACCAATTAAGATTACAAACATTACAATAGGACAAAAAATATAAAATAGAAAACCTAAAATGGAGAAATGTGCATCAGCCCACTCTACAAGAATAATTTCCACCACTGAAAACACTATATAAAAGAAATAAAGTATCAGTAAAACAATCAGAATCTTAAAAAATGGTTATATAGAAACATTAGATTAATTGAGTTGAATATTGAGTTAAATAATAAATTTGAAATTACAGGCAGGAATATGACCATTTTAATAGTAATGTAACCATTAGAATAATAACCGGACAATTGGAAATAGTTACCTTACCATTAAAATAGTAATCATTCCTCAAAATAATTTGTTTTAATATAAATAATATTTTTCATGATTATTCTAGTAATATACAATTTATAATGTGAAAAAATAAATCTCATGATTAAAAAACTCAATGAAAATATAGGCCCATTTTTTATTAATTGTATTTCAAAGTATTTCTTAAAAATCATAATTTTTATACTAAAAAATATATTTATCTATGAATTTAATTTATTTTGATAAAATTAATATAATTTCTAAAATATGTGCATCAAAATTTTACATGTTTTATTTTTTTGTTGAAATTTTCTTAAATAATTCAATATTCGGCCAAATATTGAGAACATAAATTTTCACATTAACAATTTAACAAAAATTACATAATTCATTATACAATAATGAAATAATCCTTTATAAAAATTCATGTTCATAAATGATATATTTTAATTCATATAATATTCATTAAAATATGGAAAATATAATTTCCAAACCTAAATGGAGCTTTTCAAAACCTAAAGTCAAAAGTGATTCCTCAAAATAACATTTTTTCTTTCAATCCACTTTACTTTTTAATAAACTAATGAATTCTAATTAAAAAGGTATTTAAAGTCTCAAACCCATTATATTATGTTTTTATATGATTTTAATTTTCAAAAAATCACTATTACATGTTTTACCTTTGATACGTTATTTTATTCAATTTTTTATCCTAAAAATACCCATCTCATCATGTATAAATAAACCCTCTCCCTTCACATGGAAACACATTCCCCTACCCATTACAAATCCCATAATCTACTAAAACTAGAACACTCGAAACCATTATAAACCTTAGGGAAATGTTGGAAAAATACAACTCCAATCACCAAGAGAGTTATTGTGTTTTACTAAAGAAGATACACCATGGGGAGAGTAAGTCTCTATTAACACTTCCAACTTTTCATTATCTCTTTGTTCTTTAATCTAATTAATTTCAAAATAAAATAATTCAAAAACAATTATTTTTAAAGTAACAATTATATTAATTATTCTAAAATACTATAATTATCATATTTACGACAAATATAAATTTCATACTTCATTTTCTAGTTATACACAATCCTTTAAATCCTACATGTTTTATACAATGATTTAATTTAAGACTTGATGCCTCGATGTAGAGATATCCATAAAAACACATTGTGGTGTGATCATTACAACCTAACTGTTGGACTCCTCTCTTATTAGTGTATGTGGAAATATTCTACCAGAGAATATATTAATACTTTACTAGGTGGAATTTGATTCTATTCTGGGCATGGATTGTCTCTCATTATATAGATCACACATTAACTATCTATAAAAGTAAGTCTATTTTCATATTTTGAACCACCCAATACTCCTTTACAAATTAAAGGATGATTATGAATTTCCTTGTAAAAATAAATAAACGGTGAGAGTGTTTATTCCCTATGAAGAAGAATAAATTTCCAAATGGATTAGTGAAAGGAAGTTATCATCCTATAAGAAATTTCCATCTCTAAGGAATACACTGATTTATTTCCTGAAGAGTTAACTAGACCTCCCCTAGATTGTGACGTAGAGTTATCAATAGAACATATACCTAGTTCCACTATTATCTCCAAATTCCCCTATGAGATAGACCCTATTAAATTGTATGTGTTAATGAAGCTGTTGCAAGGGCATTTGGACAAAGAGTTCATACACACTAGTTCAAAACTGTGGGTGCCTCAGTTCTCTTTGTCAAGAAGAATGATGGATAAATGCATATATGTATTTTTTGGGATCTCAAGAATATCATCATAATGAACAAGTATCCACTACCATGTATTGATGCCTTGTTTGGTGAAATATGAGGATCTCAATACTTCTCAGAGGATAATCATTATTCTATATATCATAAACTGAAGTTTAATAAGGATGATACATAGAATGATGATTTTTGTACAGGATATGGGAACTATGATTTCATGGTAGTTCCCTTATTACATACTAATTCCCATGAAATATCATGGATTTTATGAATAGAGTTTTTATACACTTCCTTGAAAGAATTTATGTGGACACTTCAAATACAAACTTAATTGAGGAATGTCCGATACCCACTAGTTTCGAAGAAATATATAGTTTTGTTGGCATAATATGTTTCTACAAATATTTTTTAAAATAATCAACATGATTTTCAAGACTTATAACTAATTTAACACTGATAGGAGAAGTATGTCTGTACAGATGAATGTGAGGAATGATTTATGGAGCTCAAGAAGTTGTTAATCACAATTACTATACTCACATAACCAACAAGCGGATAAGGTTGTGTGATATATAGATATGTCTAGAAGATTGTATTAGGTTGTGTACTCATAACAAATTTTAATATGATGGAATATTCCTCATGATAGTTGAACATCCATGAGTAGAACTACCGGATTCATGATCCAGAGTAGTAGCTATGATATTCACCTTGATGATTTTGAAGCACTATCTATATGGTGAAAAATGTTATATATATACTTATCAAAAGATTCTAATGTATATATTCACATATAAGGATATCAAAATCCATCAATGAAGGTTGTTATAGATTTTCAAGGACTATGATTTCTCTATTCACTCCATTTTGGAAATCTGAACAATATAGCTGAACCTCTTAGAAGAAAATAACCTACTACTCTATCCATGATTCAGACTGAGAATAACCATATATTCATGTATAATAAAAGGATGGATTTGTAATTCATAATGGCAGGGAATAAATCCTACATTTCCC
Organism: Viscum album; assembly: GCA_963277665.1. NCBI lineage: Eukaryota > Viridiplantae > Streptophyta > Magnoliopsida > Santalales > Viscaceae > Viscum > Viscum album. The sequence goes on from OY728129.1 coordinate 1,587,314,651, forward strand.
AAGTTATTAAATAACTATATGTCCAAGAGTATATCAAAAAAGCACAAAGGGATGATTTGAAGCTACAAAGAAAGGTGAAATTAGAAAATAGAGGGAAGAAACATGGTTTCCACAATAATGATGATGGTTTTATTTCGTTTATAATGATTATTTGTCCGCCTTAATCACCTGGGGTAAAGAAGGAGCTATTAGACAATGTGTATATCCCACATTTATTCATCCATCATGGAAGTACCATGATATACCATGATCTATGATAACACCTTTGTGGGGAAACATGATGAACAGGATTTCAGAGTATATATAATGGTGTTTGTATGTCATAAATTTAATGTATTATGACATAATCTTAATGGGATGAGGCAACCACTTATTATACCCACTTGGAAATTGGAGAATGTCACTATAGACTTTGTCACTAGTATACTAGAGACATCTAATGGGAAAAATATGATATTGAATGTGGATGAATTACTCCCAAAGACCGCCCACTTCATCTCTATTTTGTAAAACTTTTCAATGTTACTACCTTCCACAATATACATGAATTAATTTTTTAGGTTATATACAGTTCTACATTCTATCATATCTGATCATGACCCAAGGTTCACATCTAAATTTTAGAGAGGTCTTCAATATGCTTTGAGTGATAAAATAAATTTCACCACGACCTATCACCCCCAAATTGATGGCTAATCTAAAAGTACAATTCAAATTCCTGATAAAGTTATAATGGACAACTCAATGAAATTAATATTAGGATAGTATCAATGTCTCCCATTGGTTGAGTTCTTATATAATAACAGCTTTTACTCGAGTATTAAAATTGACCTATTTGATGTTATGTATGGGATGTGATGGATAACTCCAACTTGTTGGGGTGAATTTGGGGAACAAATTCCACATGGTAATGAACTTATGTAGGAGATGATAGAAAAGGTTCCATCCATCCAACATCATATGAAATATGCTCCGAGTTGGAAGAAGAACTATACGGATAACAGTTGAAGGGACATGGAGTTCGATATTGGAGAAAATGCTTCCTTCAAATATCACTATGGTAGATATTCATGAAGTTTGGAGAGAAGGTGAATCATAGCCTAAAATTCATTGACCCCTTTTAGGTCCTTTATTTCATTAGATATGTGGCCTATCAGATTACACTTCCATAAAGTCTGGAAAATTTTCATGATATGTCCAATGTATCACTCCTGATGAAGTGTATACCTAATCCCTCACATGTTATGAATCAAGAGGTTGTATAATTGTAAAACGATCTCTCATATGAAGAGAATAAAAGGAAAATATTGGACCATAGAGACAAATTTGTATGCAACATAACAACTCACCATGTCAATGTGTGGTGAAGTAACCATGAGTATGAAGAGGCAATATCAATGCTAAAGGAAAAAATGAAACAGAAGTAACCTCGTCTATTATCAACTAATAATATGAAATTAAATTTTAGGTATGATGGTTCTAAAGGGGGATAATTTAATTACCTATTCTTTATTAGTAAGAATTGTTTCTGGAATAAGTGTGTTATGTTATATAATATTATACCAATAACAATATAGAAAAATAGTTAACAAAATTTATTTCATTACTAAATATTGTTATATTCATCAACAATGAAACCAATTAAAATTATTAATATTTAAAGTGGAAAAAAATATAACATATAAAATCTAAAATGGAAAAATACGGATCTCCCTAATCTATTGAAATCATCTACCGTATTAAAAACACTATATAAAAGAAGAAAAGTATTTATATGTCAATCAACATCCCTGAAAATGGAAATATAGAACCTTAAAAATTATAATGTTGAATATTTAGTGAAATATGGAATTGAAATTTATAGGAGGTAATATGACCATCAGAATAGACATGTGATTGTTGTAGTAGTATCCAGGCTTTTAGTAATAGTGACCTGACCATTGGGAATAGTAAGATGGCCATTGAAACAATAATTTTAAATCAAAATATTTTTTTAAAAATAAATAGTATTTATAATGATTAATTTATTTATACATAAATTTTAATATTCTAAAAAATAAATATAGTTATTAAAAAACTCAAATAAGATATGGACACATTTTTTAAAAACTATATTTTAATGTATTTCATAAAAATAATTATTTTTAAATTAAATATAAAAATTACCTATGTTATAAATTTATTTTGATAAAATTATTTTCATTTTTGAAATCGCCACATCGAAATTTTCTAATGGTGATTTTTGTTAATTTTTTACCATAATTCAATTTACGGGTGAATAGTAAAAATATGGTTTTTCACATAAACCGTGTAACTCAAATTATATCGTTCCTGATATAATAAAAATGTAATTTATTATATAACTTGAGTTTCTTCCATGATTTATTTTACTTCCTAAATGATTCATTAAAATATGATAAACTTAATTTCCAAGCCTAAAAATAATGTTTCAAAACCTAAAGTCAAAAGTTATTCCTTAAATTACAATTTTTCCCAATTTTCTTTAATAAAACTAATAAATTTGAATGATAGATGAGATTTATAGTCTAAAACCAAATTTATTCTATTTATATTTGATTTATATTTTCCAAAATTTACTATTACAACTTTTAACATTGATATATTATTTGATTCAATATTTAATCTAAAATACCCATCCCTTAAGTATAAATAACCCCTCTACCTTTCCTTGGATAACCACTCTTACCACCCATTACAATGCCCAAGATATACCCAAATTCTCCCACTTAAACACCTTATAATCCTTATGGACATTATGGTATAATGAAACTCCAATCACCAATGGGTTTATAGTGTTTTTCAAGAGAATCTACATTGAGGGGAGTGTAGGTCTCTATTAACCCTTCCATATTTTCTTAACATCATTCTTCTATTTTAAAATTCCTCTAAAAATCATATAATATTAATTTAATTATTCAGTAAGTTACCCTTATATTATTGATTTTAACCTACTCTAAGTATCATATTTATTACAAATATAAATTTCATACTTCCTTTTCCCTCTCTTTCCACAAATTCCGATTAAAGGTCGGTTAACCATATCTGGAGAAATTTCAAAGACAATTATTATAACCACCGTCATGGATTATTGAAATTATTTATATGTAATATATAAATAATTAATTACATGTATTTTATTCTTTTTTATTTAATCATACTTTGAAATAAATTTCATTGAAAAAAATAGAGAACTCAAAGTGAGGTGGGAAAATTTTAAGAAAAGCACAGTTTCAAAATGCTTCAATTTATTCAATGGAAATTAAGAAATTTAATCCAAAGATTATAATTTAAAAATTGGTATATAAATTAATATAAAACATTTGTTTATAAATTTTTTAATAAATCAACATTTATTATTCAGGGTGCATAAAAGTAATGAAATAAAGTCATAATTAAAGTAAGGAGATTCTCGAACCCAAATAATTTTTTTAGGTTATCCCTATTTCATTCCTTATTTGGTATCAATACTCCACTATTGTTTCATAAATTGTATTTCATTATTATTCCATTTTTTCATGGATATAAATTTTTCTTACTTGAATTTATGACAAACATAAGGATTTTCCAAAAGAATGCTTCATTCCATAACACATATCTAACTCCCATTATGTCATCTACACTTCACTCAAAAATGATGATTCTTATAAAAAATATGTTTTACCCTTTTTTATTTTGTTAACTCACGTTTATTTATCAAATCGTGATTGATGAAATCCTTATGTCACCCATTACTTTCTAGGGGTTTAATCCTGACTATGATTGTATTATGTTATTTTTGGCATTCATGATTATGTATATATTATATTAGAGGGGTAGGCCTAGAATTATATATCCCTTTAATAAATTAGATAATGTGTTGTATCTCATGATATAATGTTTATTATTCATTAACCTGATGCTTTATTTTCTCACAAGATGATTTTATGATTATAGATATATGTTATGCATGAACATCATTACAGCTTTGTTCACAAATATGTGTGGAATTTAACAACTATAATATGATGTTTCATTTTTATGCATTGACACATTCCATTCCTTTATCATATGTTTACCTAAATATGTTTATGATAATTCTCTACTTATTATATGATGATTATGATTATTCTCACCAATATTATATTGATTCATCTCCCTAATTCATTATCTAATGGGGCTTTTAGCTCACCCCTTTCTTTAATTTATTTTTCATGGAAATACATGTACTAAGGATAATGTGATATTTTCGAGGGATAAATAAGAATTAATGAAATAAATATATATTTTTTGTTATGTAAAATTTATATATGACCCTACTTTTACAAAGATGCTAAACCATTTGGATCTTGGATTTGTAATAATATGGTGTTTTTTAGGATTAAAATGATGTAATGGTCCTGTATGAAAAGAAAGGTTATCTATAATGTTTATTAGTTTTCATGATCAAATTAGTGGTGTGGAGATACATTTATATCATTCTAATTAAATTAGATTGTTGTTTATTGATGCATATATGTAGATAACATGATCTAGAGGTTGGGGATGAGAAAAATTGGTTTTCATTTTTTATTTTTGGGCAGTGATGAATAACTGCAGAGTACACACAAATGAAGCTTCCTCAAATAATAATTATGGTTCTACTCTCAGATATTTTATTAACAAAGATATGCTTATATGGTCTGTGTGAACCACAAACCCAAAGACCCATGCTAGCGGCTCACACCAGCCAATCCTATATAGTTATTTCTCCTATTTTATTTATGAGTCATGAATTCGCACTCTTTCCATCACATGTTATACTATAGACCAATGGTAGAACTATTTTATTACACTTAAATATACTTTAATGAATGATTGGTGAGTCTTGAATGAGTAAAACACATGTTTAAGGATTAAAATATTGGATGATTTTCTCTATAACCTTAACAATTTCCATTTACGTATTTGAACAATGTGGTTGTCACATGATTAAATCTATATATTTAAAATATTTTCAGGTCTTGGATATATCCATATTGTGACAATACCAAAGTTTTAAACAATTCAACTTTCATATCCTTAATCTGTTCTACCTTCAGACCAGCTTGGAGAATATCATCCACGTACAAGAGAAATATGATAAAATTACAATTATCAAACACCTTTTTATAGTAGAATTGATAGTCACTGAAAGAGATGAACACTGTTATATACTATAAAGGTTCCAAAATTTTGTTTAGAACGTTTAGGAGTTTATTTTCTATCCAGAAAAAACTATTAAATCATACACACCTAATCAGTTCTTCATTTTTTTGAAAACCTTCTCATTGCTCAATGAAAATTTCCTCCTCTATATAACCATGAAGGAATTTGTTCTTCACATTTTACTATCAAGTATGATAAAAATAATCTAAAACCATTAAAAAGTGTATATTAGTCATGGTGTTTATAAAAAATTGATATAATAATTCATTAAAATTTAGACCTTATATTTCTTGAAAGAATTTATAGCCAGCCTTTATTTGTAATTTTTCCTATTATTTTATTCTTCATTTAACTAGTAGACCTATCCATTTTTCATTTCCCTATTCAACAATTTTGTTCCTATAAATCACATTTTTTTGACATGTAAGGAGTCCGTATCATCTCAAATATCTAGGTCCCGCAATAATGATTCACTAAGACCTACTGCTACCTTCAAGTTTTTATTTTTTTCTACCATTCATAAGATTCAAATATTACACAATTGATCATAATATATATTCTTTTCGGTTGACCATAGTAGACCTTTTCAATTAGACCAGAGGATCCTCTATCTATAAAACCACTTCATAAAAAATATACCTTGATATTCATCAATATGACATTTTTTTTCTTCACCAAGATTTGGTGATATCCCATAAATTTGATATTCATCATGTCTACTAGAAATTTTAGGTATCTCTAGAACATGCATACTTCTTGAATTAAAAAGACCATATAGATTCCATTCATATCAACCTAGACATGCTCCGTTAATTATTTTTTCAGGACTACATATTCTACCAAGCTAATATACTTCAATGGGATCTCTTAAACAAGGAAGACATTAAAATGTGCAAAGGCCATCTTTTGGGCATTGTATCATATCTATAAAACCAATTATTCATCATCATTTAATATGAAGAAGCAAATCCAGGACATACCCTATATCTTATTCCTTTCTCTAGAATTTCCATAGATTAAGGTACTACTTATAGAAACATTCAAGTGTGAGATATTTACCATATTTTTTATCTAGTGTTCCTCCACAAGAGATTATCCCAACAATTTAGAAGGACTCATGTTCACAACATTAGTTACATAGTTTTCTAACACTATACAAAAATCCTTTAAGAAACTAGAGAATTCACATATATTATAAAATTTATAATTTATTCAACCATTCATCTATTCCACCACTTCATTTATTGCTAGTGTCTTATGAATAATTTCCTCAAATTGGATTCCATTGTTCTGAAAAAACATCTAGAACTCACTACTGCAATACTCACCAATATTTTTTGACATTAATAATTTTATATTCATTTTGGTATCATTTCACACGATAGATATTCATATAATGAATAACGAAGGTAACATAGTACAGTGCACCACCATGAGAATATACCAGGGTTTCACCCCCTTACATTGGTATGAACTAACTCTAGATTTTCTATATTTGGTACCTTTACATACAAGGAAAATGGAATCCTTTTTCTTTTCTTTTGGATATAAACTTCACATATTTCAAAATCCATGTGATTTATTTTTAGTATTGCTTTATCACCCATGTGGAAAAGATGATCATTCCATAAATTCAATATTTTTGTTGTTGATGAACTGATAATAATTGTTCTATATAAACTCTTGGTTTTAAATAATTTTCTATATTTGAAAAAAAAATTTACACCACCATGGAACCATGTTTAATATTCTATACAGTAAAAGAAAACTCATACAGAAACCCTTAGAAAATAAATGATATAATTATATCCAGTTCTTTTATAACACTAATATTTTCTAAAATCATTAATTATTTAGAAAGAATCAATTTATATTATTTAATTCATATAACCCTTTTCAATAATATAAATATATTCATCATCTGAATGGTGATCCTTTCAAAATATTCCAGATACATAATTGGTCATACACCTTCTCTTGGTAATTGAGTGAAATGAATCCCTCAAGTTAATTATCCTTGACTCTAACAGAATTATGACACTAAAAAAAGGTTCTCTTCATCATATATGGTATTTATATATATATATTATTAGATAACCATAAAAAATTGACCATCTAATGTATAAAATCCTTCTTTATTCACCCCTTATTCCCACAATTCCAGAATACGAGTATTGATCCTATTCATTTCATTGATATTATGTCTCTATTCACATAACTCTTAATTTAAATTTTATTTCGATCAATATTTCCTCCACCCGCTATACTAATGGTTGTTTTATTATTTCCATGGAATTATTTACACTAGATATCTTCCTTCTAGATTAGATTAAAACATCCTCAAATACTAATTCAGTATTAGTTGTTGATTTACTCACAATTGAAACCATTACCCACGATGAAACCTATAATAATGTTATAAGAATAAATTTACATGCTATCACTTTGAAATTCAAACGAACTGAATTCAACTAGTTCTGAATATTTGTAAATCAATGGTGTAATCTTCCATTATCCTTCCTTCCACATTATTTAAGATTAAGATTCTTTAAATTAGAAATACTTTTATTTATTGTAGTAATAATCTCATACATGTTATTTATTATAGAAAACAGACCAATATTTTACATCACCTCTCAAATTCTAATGTCTAGATTCCATTCCAACATCATTTGAACAAAACTATGTTTCATTCAAACAAGTATTTCCTACTTTACCTTTCCTATTACTTCCAGTTGGTCTACATCCTTCAAAATATGAAATATGATTCCTTAAAGTTTTCAATTTTTACCATTCCTTCTTCAAATTACATCTTACTAGTAGTACTAATACTGAATGAAAAGAATAAAAATAATGAAATTAATTCCAAAATTCAACAACTAATATTTGAACAATGCTCTAAAACCACTTTTCATGTTGAACTCAATTAATTTGTAACCCTCTATCCAAAATACCACATGTGAAACATGGTCTATATGTTCCAAACTATTAAAACACCTTATCCTAGTGTATCCAAGTTAAGGAACTAGTATCCAATTTCATATAATTAATCACCTCATACAAGAAAATATAATGGAATAAAAAAGAGAAAAAAATAAATAACACACCACAGAATAAAAAAACAACCATTTACATAGTTTGGGACTTACCCTACTCTATGGGAGGACCACAGTAAATTATATAGTAATAAGAAAAGAATAATAAAAATCTTCTTTGAGTAATAAAAATCTTATATGAAAATAATAGATGAGAGAAAAATAAGTAAATAAATCACTTAACAAATGCACAAATGAGTTATAATATTTCATTTTACAGATTTTCTATTTGATAAACATGAAAAAAATTCATAATGTTCTCCTAATTAGATTGTTATTCAATCCCTATACCTCATTGCTGCATCAACTAATGAAACTATCAGATACAAGTGGCTTAACTAGGTGGAAACCTCCTTCCATATCAGTACCCTACATCTATAACTCGTCCTTAAAAATTCCATAATCCAACATTTCAGACCTCTGAGTTCCACTACCCAATTTTTTGTTCAAAAAAATCCATCGAACAAAGTCCTTTAAAATAATTATTCATATTTTACATAAATCATCCTTTGCAGCTTCCAACCAAACACATATCTCAACCCTATAAAAACTATAAAAGTTTATATATTCTTAAAAAAAATAATTTTTTTACAACATGTTAGTTTGAATTGGGTTCATAAGTCTCCAAATTGTTATAAACCATTGATGTTTAATGGTTCTCATAGTCTAAATAATGTTCATGGACTCTACTGGAATCTTCAAAAGTGTCATAATCATTATGAAGTAAATTTAATTTCCAATTTATATTCCCAATGCGAAAATAATTATTTTGATTGTTATTATTCTTATATTCTACAAATAATACTAGAGATGAAACCATTGGGTTATATTTCAAAAAAACACAGTGGTATATGTAAAATTTGCATAGCCTAAGAGGCATAAAATTTCAACCTCTAAAAATTAAAAACACTAAAAATCCCAATTAACTGATATCAAATATAAATTTTAACCATACCATCATGGTCTTCATTAAATCATTATTGTTGTTTTTGTTATGATTATTTTGTTATTTATTTTTTCTATCTGAAATCATAGCAAAAAAATTTATCACTTGTATCTCACACATACCCAGCCAATTGGTTGTGGCTCCACTCAATTCTTAACCCCTGCATGGGAAACCTCTATTCTGATTCCATGGTTTGAAATTCACTACACTATCCTTCCAAATTCTACCGATTGGAAATCCCTTTCCACAATTACATGTATTCCAACTATAGGGGAACATTACACAGCTAATTTTCCAAAACCTAGATGTTCCATTCCATTAAAATCAAAGACCACCATAACACTTACTTTACATTATAATCACTGAATATTTTTCCACTATATTACATTATTCTAGAAAGATCACTTATTTTGACCGACTTATCCTTGTTAATGGTTCTCCTTTGAGTGTAAAAGTTATGAGAATTTCATTTAATATGTTTTTTGATCTTCTAATTTCTTGTATTGGGATCCACCTCTATTGTTAAACTAATTCCAATCTTATAGATCTCATCCATCAATGCCTTATCACTTCATCCCTTATCATACTTCCTATTTCATAGGATGATTCTACTATCAATCCTTATCTCTTTCCTTATAGTGGTATTTTTTGAACCACATAGGCTTGCTTTGTTTATATACTCATTGATAGGTATGAGATCCACCTCAACATTTTCCAACCATCATGGACCATTCCTTATTATATCATTTTCTACTGAATTTTTTTCAATTTTTCTATGATATTTATTGTGAGTAAATCGTTTTTGGTTCTTAATGCACCCTTCTCTGAGATTTATGATTTTTTTCAAAATATGTAAATATGTTCTCTCGTGTTAAATATTTTCATTCAATGTAATATTTCATCCCATTTACTAAAGAAATGATGAATTCCTTATGAAAACATTAGTTCCTCTCTCGCAACAATTCCTATCCATGTGACCATGTTTAACAAAAATAAAATAATCTTCATTAAAATAAAACCTCATATATTCATGCCTCTATTGATATGTTGTTGCAGCGAATTTACTTCTTCTATTGAGCCCTTGGGATTTTATACATAAACTCATAGTGTGTCATAATATTTCAAAATAATTTACCTTGTAGCTACCTCCTTTTGATATCCTACAATTATAAATGTATTAATAATATTTTCTTATTCAATGATTAAACAAATTTAACCTTTTATACTCAATTTTTTTGAGGATTTGATAGGAATGATCTTATAAATTTATTAGAGGTTATAAACATCTCTTCAATAACCAAGGTCTTTTCATCCTTTATCTATAATTTGAATTCCATATACTTTACTGTTGTGCCAAACTCCTTCCCAAATTATACCCTCATATCATTTTTTTATTGAGGGGGACAATAATTTCTTTTTTCACTTTATTTATGGCTATTTTCCCCTCTCAATGTGTAAATTATTCAAGTAAATCCATTTAGACCTTTATTTGGTCACCCATTCATATATTTATTTATTCGAGGCTACCTACTCTTTCTTTAATATCATATTCTCTAAAGACATACCTTCTATGAATTCAAAGTTCCCATGTTGAAAAATTTCTAGTTTCTCCACCTTATTATACAAGGATTGGATATTTTCTTGATAACTAAATAAAAATTTTTCATATTGATGACAAGACATCGTTTCCACTTATTTCATTAAAATCACTATAATATCATTATTTGTGGGGAAATTATAATTTATATATTTAAAATCATCTTTTAATACAAATTTGGACACATATTTATCACCAATCTTAAACGAAATTACCTCATATGGGGTATTCTTCACATTAGGAGTCTTCATCCCAGTCCTTCACTTTTTATCTCTTGACTTAAAGTATCCTTCTCCCTCTTTGTTTACAAGTTCCCAACCACATCCAAATTTATATTCTCTTCATTATGATGGCCCAAAATTATTTTATTCCTTTAATGTTGTTCCACATATATTTTGAAAAATATCCTAATAGTGAAAGGAACTATCACCAAGAATGATTTTCATGACTACCTCATTACACATACCTATCTTTTAGATTTTTTGTTTCTATAGGTCACGAACTCATTAAAATTATTTCACAAATCAATATATCATTAGACATATTCCAGGATATCATCACCACATGTATATAAAAACCAATTCATTTCATTTTCCATCCATTAAAATTAGTACCACTAAGAATATTAGGTTTCATCATTAAATCCATGTCATAAAAATATTGTAAAGGTATAATAAAACATATCATAATGTAAAAATTTGATCACATTAAAATAAAAATATATAAAAAAATCTATGTACTGATACAAATTTTCAGGGCCAAAAGGATCTTTGATGACAGATATTCTAAGAGGGGTGAATCAAGGTATTAAACTCATTACAATATAAAAAAATAAATCCTAAAATAACACGGTCCAAAATTATATTTCAATCACTACTAGTATGGTAACACTTCAGTTATTATTTCAATGATGACATGATTTTTATTTATCTTATCCTTGACTTGATCAATTTGAATAATAATTTATTTACCCAAACTCGAAAAATTATGTCTTAAAAAATATATATAAATATTGTATATGAGGTATAATTATTTTACTTAGTTCACCCACACTAGGTTAATCCAAGGTTCGTTCAATGAAAATGTAATGATGTATCTTATTCAACCAAATTCATAGTTAGGAGGTGTATTTAGGATAGATATATCTAATTTAGGGATCACTCCCATTAAAATATTGAGGGAATGTTTACTACCTATAAAGTGTCACACAATTACTCCTCTTTCATTTCCAATACTTTAATAAAGGAAAAAAATTGTATGAAAGTCAATAAATAGTAGAATCACTACTATTGTTGATAAACCATATATAGATTGATGATCCTTATTCTCTATGTGATTCATCTTCATGAACTAGTTGTGTTCATAAACATAACACAACATCACCTTTCATGTGATGTCAGGTAATCTCTTCCATCCTTTTTTGAAAAAAAATTCAAATATTTCAAATAATTTGTTCAGTTTTTTTCACTATTCAAAATATCTAGAATTATTCATTATCATCCTTTTTCTCCTCTAAATAATATTTACCAATAATTATTAGACTATCTGGCACCTCTTGTTCTAATAAATATTGTTAGAATATTTAAATTTAACGAATATTGATGAGTAAAATCCCCAAACTTCATTTCATGTCACCACTTTATGAATTACAAAATAAAGGGGGAAAATAAATCCACTAGTTCTACACAATATGAAATATTTAAATCCTCTAAAAATAATGGAATTTTATTCACTATTTTCTAGATATGGAACCAAAACAAAATGAAACTATCCTTTTTGTTCTGTAATTATGAACCACTAAATGTCATGGATCGTACTTTGTAAAGAATGTTGTAGTGAATACCTATGTGATAATTCTTTGACTAGTGAAATACATTGAAAATAACATAATTATGGCATGAACCAACCAAAAAACTCCAAATATCTCAGATCCTAATATTCAGTTGGTCAGATTTAGAGAGTGACACCCTCTCTTTATGTTCATGGAGACTTCACAATGTTGTGGCCTTAATTCCAAGGCATGGACATATTCAAATATCCAAAATAACAAAAATTTATTTAACCCCCTTCATGATGTGTTCATCCTAACCATAACCTAACAACATCTTACATATTTCTTTTTATCTTTTTCCATAATGAAAATTCTCTTACATATCCTCTTCACGGTGTGAACCACTCTTCCCATAGTGTGATACTTTTCATGGATTCTTAACTATTAATAATTTTCTATGATAATTATTATATCATAAATTCTAATTAGATACATTATCATTTATATTTTATGATTCATAATGAAAACTCAGGTAACCTATATATATCCACCTTAGTTTTTTTGCATTGTTAGATTTCAATATTCATGTCTATTTTACATATCCTTCGAAATATAATACTTATCTCTATGAATTTTTTTACTTTTCAATATTTAAAAATTCTAGAGGATATTACATATCCTTTTAATTGATAATACATATAAATAATGTCATTTCCCACGTCATAAATTTCATAAGAAATTTATAATTTTAATTCTAAAGTTGGGTTCATTATGATAATTGAGATTTGGATTTTAATTTTTAGGGATGGAGTACCCTGAGATAATATCTTTGGGTATGGATTGAGGTCCAGGAGGTTCCTTGGTGATTGGGAATGTCTTAGGAGCCTCAAGATTAATTTAAAATGTTTGGAAAATGTTTTACTCATATGTATATTTAACTAACTAATAGGTGTAACTTTGAAAGGTAACCATGAGTCTTGGTTTTATATAGGGATATGGAATATAGTGGTAGAAAAATATTTCAAAACCTAAAACTAAATTTAATAAGGGATTTTTTTAGATATTTAATGGTGTGTAAACCCATTAAATCAAACCATGTGGCCCTAGATAGAGATGGCTACATGGTTTGCATACAATTTGAAAAAATGTAAGGCTAAACCATATTTGAGGTGTGGGTTGAGGAAGTTCCAACTACAATGTTTTTAATTGATTTGGAAAAATATCTGAATCATTAAAAATGTGTAAATAAACATTTTCCACCAATTTGGTTTTAACCCCTCTCCCTATATTTTCCATCCACCCCTATGTGAATTCCCATCCAACAGAACCCCCCCCCCCCCCCTCCTGCTTTCATTATCCCCTCAAATTTGGGAAATTATACTAGCTTTATTAGGTTGTTCAAAATAATTTTATTCCTATTTATTTCTCTTTGGTCCTCCTTATATTATTTTACCTAATTTTTTGAAACCTGTTTAGAGAATTTAGTGATTATTCCACCGAATCATTTTGAAATCATATTAATATTTTAAAGATTTGGCTCCACATGGCTAAAGTGTGATGTCTGAGATTTTCTGTACATTATTTTTAAATATTATACGGAATTAATTAGAGACTATGCACTAAATGGTGTGTGATTCTGAGGCTTGGTGTGCCTGGAATAAATGTATAAAATATATTAAATAGTGTGCATGAGCGGTTTTCCTGAAAAAGTCGAATAACATCTTAATTGGTTCTTAAATCATATATATGAGGGCACCATTAGATTCAGAGATTCACCTTTACCTTATGTGAGGTCTATCATTGGTTGGAATGGATCTGCTGTGACATTTAATTTTTCAACTTTTTAAAGAATAAAATAAATTAAAGATTTAATTTATTTTAATTTTATCTAGTGACACAGTGATCCATTTTTAGATTTAATTTAGCATATTTGAAAGGGACTGAGTGTTATAATTCCAAAACATGGAGAAACCCCAAAGAGATCTAGAGATAAACCATGGAAAAATATCTCAATGAGTGATTATGAATTGTGGGTTGAGAGTATTCTTGATAGATCTCCATTGGAAATGAATCCCAACAAAAAATAATGCAACCTTGAGGTAGGGAATCTTTATTTTAATTCCTTCTTCCATGTTCTTAGAATCAACGATGAATGTGGATCAACCCATGAATAGGTTGACCCTCAGTTTTATCATTCTTGCAGGATATTTTAACTGTGGGTTTGGTTTACGGATGAATAGAATTTTTATTTAGATTTAGATTGTTGATCATTCTCATAAGAGTGGATTAAAGCTGAAATGAACAATGGATGAGGATCGTTCCTCAGGTTTGTTCTATATGAATGTTCTTCCCCTTTTTCATGCATGTTCTTCGTTCTTAATGGGATATGAATAGATGATCCTTGCACTTTTTATTTAGGAAAAAATGATACTAGATTATAGATCTATTATCGGGATGACCTAGTGGAGGTGCAATGACGATGGCGACAGATGGATGGTTGTGTTTCAGGAGATATCATTCTTTGAGAGTTCTTCATGAGGGTGATCATAATCAGATTTAGGAGTCAATTGAAGGCCTAAAACTCACTGATTCTATGCTATGATGATGGGGAGACCATGGATATTAATATTTTAAATGAATGGATAAACCGATTGACCACCAATAGAATGTTCAAGGTGCATGGAAAAGGAAAAATGATTCTAGAAAATAAAGTTTAACACAGCGTATATTTCATTATTCACACTGTGTGGGACCTTATAAGCAGAAACTTGGGTTTTGAGGGGATATAATGTGTTGAACAGTGTGTAACATGTTTTATAAGGCATGAGGTCCCTTCCCTGGGAATCAGAATGTGTCTTGGGAGATACAGGGACACGGGTTAGAGTACATGACATGTACTGAACACCACAACCAAACACAAGATGACTACATGGGCTACCCCATGTAATGGTACATGGGAAAGAAGACACTGGTTGACACCATGTACTGAAAAAAGGCCAGGGAACATGAGCAGACTCTAGATGGATGGACACAATGTATAATCCATTTAACATGCCATGTATACCTTTTCTACATGACATTTTTTCTTGATGTATATCATTGTACACGCGCAGTCCCTAGGGTCATGGGACATGGCGTGTGATCATACTACATTCCATGTATCCATTTTTATATGGATTAGATCCATTTTCCACCGTATCATGGAAAAGTTTCATTAGGGTTTGTTACCTAGATGATTTCCATCACAGTTGGTGTGTATCATTTCCTACACACCAAATTATGATCCTTTCCATAGGTCATCCTAGATAGAATTATTATAATACCTCAAGAGTACTAGTGAGGGATACTCTATTCATTATCTATTCCCTAGGTAGATTATTGTGTATATATGTGACCAACTTTACTAGGAATCAATCCTCTACTTATCAGGTTATTCCAGATGGAGTTATTGTTATCACCCAATGGAACTGGCTACGATCCTCATCAGATGTATCACATCCCTCTTCAGATCTATCGTCCTATCTCTCTGGTGATGGTTTCCAACGAAAAGTACATCTTCGATGGACATAATCAATGCTATCAGGATCAAGAGTGTGTTCTTCTAGATGAGTGCTTCGTGGATTCTTGAGAGTGGATCTCTATTGGTGGTATGCAGTAGTTTTGACTTACCTCTAGATTGTATGTCTTGTTTGAGTATATATGGATATCTTTTTTATAAAATGAATACATATACTTGTGTAGATCTAGTTTTAAATTCTTTTGTGTATTTATTTTTTCCCTAGTGTCTTGATAAGTATTTTTATACTCACCCCTGCATGTGGTTTTCTCTCACATGTCATGATTTCTTAAGACGAGTGACCATTTGATGGAGTCCAGGGCATACCAACACATGATAGAGCTTTGTGACATCAGATAGGCCGAGGTGTTCCTGAAACATTATGTAGTTGTCCCAATACCTTTTTTATAGGTATGACTTTTTAGTTTACAAAATCTTTTGGCAGGCTTGTATTCTGGCCTGGTTTACTTTACATTATTAATATTTTTCATACTATGTTGGTTGGGATATTGGTAGGCATGCATTTACTTTCTTATTGGTTTTTACATTTCATCAAATTGGTATTGGATATGTGTGCCTATGTATAGGTACATAGTAAATTCTTCCCATGTTAGTGACATATCTACACAATTCTACCTACCAACCTCTAGCCTATGGAAGGTGGGCTTGGGGATTCACGACACGATCCCCATTGGGAGAGGTTGTGAATGCTAGGAATCATAGGTTGTCGGTTCTACCTTATAACCGAGAGTATGTGAGTTTGGATTGGGAAATTAGTGTTATCTAATTTGAGTATGGATTTCACCTAGGGGACTTTAAGGTTGGTGTGGCGGCCGAAATATCTATACACTAGGACTCTGATAACCATATTTTCAACTCAATACATAAGAACAATGGATTTAGGGAAAACAATTGAAAATGAATCATATAGGAATGGTTTGTGGTTTCCATTTCATTATTCTGTCAAAATATCCTTATATACTCTTTCACTGGGGTATATATTGTTTTTTAACAGGATTCCTCCACAATGCATACCAGCCATGATCCTTCACCTCGATCATGAAGATGACCCCCTAATTGATGAGGCTTCATTAGAGGGTCCAGTTTCCACAATGTTACCTCTAGGTGGTTCACTCCGCATATCTCCTCTTATATAGAAAATCATGGTACCTAAAGAACTGAAAGATGAGGATAGAAGGATAATTCCATATCATGAGTGTCAGAGACATAGACCCCTCGTGTTCTGAGCTGATCCAGACCTTTAGGTGCCTAAGGAATGGATTTATGTGGTGACCTGAGTTTTCTGCCTAGTAAGGACACCAACCAATCAAATGGTGATACTAGAGGTGATCCTTTTATAGGGATCAATAGGGTGATGGTAGATTTTTGCTATCAAGACTCACGATGAACTGAGAATCTCATGGATAGAGTTTGAGCGCCTATTCAGAGATGAACTTTCTCAGATTATGGTGAGAGTTGTTCCTATACAGAATATTTTTCATCTCCAGTAGGGCAGTATGATAGTGTTTGATTTCTCATCAAGGTTCACCAACCTCTTTAGTTAATCAATGGATATTTTCCAGGATATGTACTTGAGGGCTAGGACTATCCTGAAAGGTCTGAGATGATACATCTGAGCTAGTATTATCCCTCTGATCATTCCTACTTATGTTGGGGTGCTTGAGCGAGCTTTGGTGGTTAATAGCTTCTTGTCTGAGTAGAGACAACCAGCGATATTCAGGAAAGGACAGGAAGATGCAGAGACCTTAGAAGTAGGGATCCGACATTGGTATTGGGGATTTAGAGGTGTGATAAGTTTCAGGAGGAGGTCCCATGATAGGGTATCTATGGTTTCAGGATCATAGGGTGGATCCAATTAGCCTATGGAGAGGCAATGGTAATCATCTAATGGTAGGGGACATCTTTCATGAGATTATCCAACCTATCATGATACCGATAGGGAAACAGTGGATAGACTAACTAGGAAAAGCTAGATCCAAGAGCAGGAAGATCTACAGGGCAGTGGATGTGGAAGGGGGATTGGGAGTGTAGCGAGAGGTGGTCTATGTTTCAACATGGTACCACCACCACCCTAAAGTGATCTGCTCCAGGCTTAGGGAGCCTAATAATAGAGACACGGACAACTTCATGTGGTTGAGGATTATAACCTAGGGGAATTTGGAATGATTTGAGTAATGATCTGTGTATTTTCTAATTTGGATTTCTTACTTATAGAAACAGGTTCTAGTAATTCCTTTCTCCCTGCATATCTTGTTTGAGACCTTGAGATTCCCGTAGAACCACTGACTCGATCCTACCACTTGGAGACACCTACGGAGGGAGACTCATTGATCACACATATATGATGATAGTGTGACCTTACCCTTAGGGTAGGGAGTATCGATTGGAACTTATTTGTGGTAGCATTGAGGAATTATGATGTTATTCTTATTATGTATTGGTTATCAATGTTCCATTCCTAGATTGATTGTTTTCGGAGAAAGGTTATTTGTGTCCACAGTGATGGGATGATTTTTTCCATTTTGGATGAAGGAAAACATAGTTAGTTTGGTATGGACTCATGCATATGTGGGTGAAACTGATCACTCATTTTTTGGATATCTTAACCCTCAAATCAATAGATGTTATTATATTATAGTTACCGGTAGTAGTGGTAGAGTGTGAGGACATCTTTGTAGAAGATGTTCTATGGTAACCTCCCCATCAGGAGATCTATTTCTGCATCGACATACACCCAACAATGGAACCAATATCCTCTCTACAATATCAGATGGATCCCATATAGCTTCACAGGCTATGGGTTTAATTGGAGGATTTGTAAAGGAAAGACTTTGGGAGACCTAGTGCTTCACCCTGGGCAGCCCTAGTTTTGTCTTTCAAAAAGGCACAAAAAAGCTTGAGGTTGAGTGTAGATTACCAACACATAATCGAGGTGATGTTGAAGAAAAAATTTCCACTACCGAGAATCGATTACCTATTTGAATAGTTGAGAGGGCCACAATGGTTCTTGAAGGTTTACCTTAGATCTGGTTTTCCCCCACTATGAGTACAAGATGATGATATACCAAATATGACTTTAAAATGTCATTACGGTCATTTTCAGTACTTAGTGATGACCTTTGGTGTGACAACTACCTTATTAGTGTTCATGGGACTCATGACGGAGGTGCGGAGCTTCCTTGGGATGGAAGGATACTATTAGAGATTTATCCCTAATTTCGCCAGGATATCAGCATCGATGAATGATTTGACCCAAAAGGGTATGTATTTTGTGTGGAAAAAGATGTGTAAGAAAACTTTTAATTAGTTGAGGAAGAATTCGAAGAGCACCCTAGTGTAGAGATTGTTGGAGGAGGGTGTCGAGTACATAGTGTTCTATGATTCATCATGGATTAGTCATTTTTGTATTCTGATGTGGAGGTAGGTGGGGATTGACTATGGGTCACACTAATTGAGACCACGTGAGTATAACTATGTGACCCATGATATTTAGTTGGTATTTGTAGTCGTCATGGTGAAGATGTGGAAACACTACCTGATGGGTGATCGGTTTATCATATATTCTAATCACAAGAGTCTCAAGTATAACTTCTCTTCAAAGGACCTGAACATGATATAGAGGTGATGGCTAGAATTAATCTAGGATTATGACTTTGAAATTTTATATAATCCTAGGAAAGGGAACATGGTGGGAGATGCTCTAAGCAGAGGATCTATTTCAGAGTTCCTAAATGAGGCATCAGAGCATTTGGACTCATTACAGTTATCCTTTATGGACTGATATGGAGTAGATTAACTCTAGTTGATGGTTAATACCCCAATATCTTATAGAGATTTAGGGAGGAATAGCTTCAAGACACCAACTAAGATAATATTTGTGCTCATATATACACAGGACAAGTAAATGATTGATATTCTAAAGGTTGGGAACACGTTATTCTTTTCGAAGGATAAATAGTTGTACTTGTGGCATTACAGGAGGAGGTTCTGGGGGAGATTCATACATCCCATTTGGTGGTATATCCAAGTGTGTCGAAGATGTACCAACACCTTTGAAATCAGTTTTTATGGATAAGAATGAAGAAAAGAGTTGTATAGTTTGTCTCTCAATGCATTACGTGTCAGCGGGTGAAGTTAGACCACTAGGTTCCAGCGGGTTTGGCTCTACCCCTTGAAGTTCAAAAATAGAAGTGGGATGGGATATAAATGGAATTCGTGATGGGTTTACCACATAGTTCTATGGGACACGATTTCATCTAAGTGATTGTTGACTAACTCACCATATCGGTCCACTTCCTAGCTATCTGATAGTAGAGTTCAGTAGAGGTCATGGGACGCCTCTACACTCACGAGATAGTTCAGCCTCACGGAGTACTATCGGATATTTTTTCTAATCATGATGCTCATTTCACATCCAGATAATGGAAGGTATTAAAGGAAGAATTTGGGACTCATTTTTCCTTAACCACACTTTTTAATCCACAAAGAGATGTCCATATTGAGAGAACAATATAGGTTTTAGAGGAAATTACTGTGAGATTACATGTTAGAATTTAGTCATAGCTTGGAGTATCACCTACCAATAGTGTAGTTAGCATAGGAAAATAGCTAAAACTTCATCATTGGCATGGTACCATTTGAGGATCTATACATGAGACCCTGTAGGTCACCACTTTGATGGACTAGCCTAGGAGACTTAACACATATGGGCCTAGAGTTGGTGCGAGCTGACACTAAGAACATGCAGATCATCCAATAGTGGATGAAGACTATACAGAGCTAGTATATTTCATATAAAAATATGAGACATGGGCCTTTGGTGTTAGAGGGAGGAGACCATGTGTTCCTCTAGGTATCACATTGACGTGGGTTGTGTAGATTTGGTCGAGGTGGAAAGTTATCTCGGAGGTTCATCGGCCCTTTTTAGATAGTGTGTAGAGTTTGAAAGGGTGCTTACGTTCTAGGTCTACCCCAACAGTTGTGCCGGCTAAACAATATATTCCATGTGTTATAGCTGAGTAAGTACGTGTGTGACCAATCGCACGTCATCGATTGGGGAGATCTGGACATCGAGGATGGGGTGACAATTACAGAGTACCCGATGGATATTGGGGATTAACAATAGAGGATCCCTCATGGGTGAGTGATTCCCTTGGTGCATGTCTAATGCCAGTATGAGAATCTTCAAGAGAACCCATGAGAGTGGGAGTCTCAACTTCATGAAAAGTACCCATATCATTTTTAATTGCATTTTTTTGGCGTTTTGGGGATGTAAATCCCTAAGGTGGAGAGAATGTAATTCCTAGATTCTCAATGTATTATTTTTAAATATTTTATGGAATTAATTTGAGACCACATGCTGAGACAACATGCAATTCTGATTCTTGGTGTGACTAGAATAATTTTTTGAAATATATTAAATAGCTCATGAGTGATTTTAAAAAAAAAGTGGAATCACTAATAAACAAGTTCCCGAATCAGAAATCTGAGTGCACTCTTGTGTTCAGAGAAGACACTTTACCTTAGGAATCTCCAAACATCGGTCAGTGCGGTTTGGCTGTGAATGTTGCTTTTTTGACATTTTAAAAAATAAAATAAAATAAAAACTTTTTTATTTTAACATTATCCATAAACACAATTAGAGATATTCTATTTTAATTTTGTATCTTATAAAGGGACCCAAAGTTAAAATTCATAACCATGGAGATATCACTAGGAACTCTAGAGTGGAACCTGGGAGAAATCTATCGATGAACGATGATGAATGGTGGATTGAGATCATTATTGACAGATTACCATTGGTAACAAATCCAAATAAAATAATGATCCATCCTCGAGGTAAGTAACTGTGATTTAAATTCCTTTTTTCCCATTCTAATAATAATTTATGAATGCAGATCAACCCACAAATTGGTTGACCCACGGTTCAATCGTTCTTGTGGGATGGGTTCATTGTGGGATTGATTTGGGGATGATTATGATTTTTTTTATTTATCTTATTGATCATTATTATGGGAACAGATGAAGGTTGTAACAAACAACATCAGGTTTAATTTTCTTGGGTTTGTTCTATGTGAATTTTCTTCCCCTTCTTCCCACACATTCTTCATTCTTCGTGAGATATGAATGGATGATTGGTGTGCCTTCAATTCAGGGTGAAATTATTTGAAATTATAGATCCATCATCGGGACAACCTAGAAGAGGTGTGATGGTGATGGTTATAGATATATTGAAGTGTTTCAAGAGATATCTTTCTTCGACCATTCCGCATTTGGGTGATCAAAATCAAATTTCAGAGCCGATTGAAGGCCCAAAACTCACTGATTCGGTGCTATAACAATGAAGTGACATTATATCGTTAATTTCAGGATAAAGGGACCAACAGATCAAAAACCAAAGGATTGGATGAGGTGTAAGGAGTAAGAACTATAATTCTGGAAAATCATGATGAACACAATGTGTATTCCATGATAGATGTCATCTAGTCCCCGCTGAGTGGTGGCTACTGTTTTGTGGAACATTAATGTGTGACACGACATATGAAATCTGTCTCATGAAACGTGGTCCCTTCCCCAAGACTTGAAATGTATCTTGGGGAAAAAACATGCATGTGGTGGAGAACACGACATGTACTCCACCACATGGCCAGACCCAGGCTGACTACACGGGCTACCCCATGTACTGGCACACGAGCAGATGGACACGGGTTGATTCTATGTTTTGTCATATGGTCGAGACACAAAGGTGGAAGCTAGATGAATTGACACAGTGTCTAATCCATTCTACAAAATGTGTATTCCTTTTCTACATGACACGTTTTCCTGAAATGCATCTTTGTACATAGGACATACTCTATGTCAGGGGACATGGTGTGTGATCCTTCTATAAAATATGTGTCTCTTTCTATATGGTTTAGATCCCTTTTACACTATATCATGGACAATTTCTGTTAGGTTTTGTACCCTTGATCGTTTCCCTAATGGTTGGTGTGTGTCATTTCTTACACACCGAAGAATGATCCCTTTAGCAGGACTTCCAAGATAGAGTTTTTGGAATCAACCAAGAGGCCCAGTGAGGGATCATATATTAAATAGTCATGCCCTAGGTATATTTCTTAGTATAGATGTGACTACCATTACGAGGCATCAATCCTCTACATAGTGGGTTATTCTAGATGGAGTTGTTGGTATAACCCCATGGCCTTGGATTTGATCCTCATCTAATATATCACATCTATATTCAGATCTATTATTGTATCTCTCTCATGATGGTTTCCATTGAATAGTAATTATCATATGTACGTAATTAGTGATATCCGGATCAGGAGTGTGTTATCCCAGATGATTTCTTTGTGGAATCATTAGACTAGATCCCTAGTGGTGGTATGTGGTAGTTGTGACTTACCTCTAGATTGTGTGTCTCATTTGAGTATATCTAGATATCGATGTTATGTGTCGTATATGTATAGTAGTGTGGAGATGATTCTACCTTCCTTTGTGTATTTCATTTGAGTTTCAAGGTATCCTACTAAGTAGTTTTATACTCACCCCAACACAGGTTATGCCTACACATGTTGTGTCTTCTATAGAAGATATACCTTTCCACGGAGTCTTGGGCGAACTAGGGCTAGATGGAGGTTTGTGAGTTCAGATAGGTCAAGGTCTTCCTACAACATCGAGTAGCAGTCCTTATACATATTTTTTATAGGTTGGACTTTGTAGTTTAAGGACTCTTTTGGTGGAATTGTATTTTGGCCCAATTTACTTTAATTTATTTACTTATGTAGTACTCTGTTGGTTGGGATAGTGGTATGCATGCATTAACATTCATAGTGGTTTTTTACATTTCATAATTTTGGGATTAGAAATGTTTTTTTGTGCGTACATATAATTTGGAAATGCCTCCCATTTTGCTGATATGCCTACTCAGTGGTAGTCACCAGGCTCTAGCGTATTGAAGGAAGGCGTGTGGAGTTGCCGCATGGGCCCCATTAGAATGGGTCGTGGAATAGAGGATATCTCAAGATTATTTTTGCATATCATCACATGATTTTTGATAAAGGTATGTTGCTATTGATTTTAAATAGGATTTTTTCTAAATAAAATTACTTTACTATTCGATAAGTTTCAGTTGATATGAATTTTTTTCGACATGATGTCAAGAGTTTTTTATAAACATTTTATGCATGGTTGGATGATGCTTTTAAAAAAATGAGATGACCTAGTGATATTTTTTATGTTTATTGCTATTAGAATTAATTTTAATATATAATAAATTATTTGTAAAGTATTTATAAATTATTATAAATTTGATGAATAATTTATTATAATTGTTTTCTAATTAATTATCATAATCCATTACTTGATATTGGTTCCCATGAGTTGAGGTGAAGTATAGAAAGGCATATGCATTGGTGTTTAAGATTTAAGTAAAAGTAATGACGTTGTATGAGGTAGGTGTCCCTAAATTTAATAATCTATCTTTTTTAATAGGTTATTTTATGTTTTTGTGTCATAATTATTATATTTTTCAACATGTCTCTTGACTTTAATAATCTCATTCTTAAATTAATATATGATCACATTGAATTAACAGTCAACATGGATTGCATATAATTCTAAATGGTTCAATGGTGGAACATTGGTCAAATGAGTTAAAGTGGACCTATTTATTGTCTTTTTGGTTTTTTTTATTGGAATTTAAAAATGAAATTTCATCATTTTTAAAATATTTTTAAAATTGCAATGATTGAAAATGAATTTTGAGGGAAAAGTGGTGATTTTAGAATGAGTTTTAAAATTGCATTTCAAAATGATAAATGAGTTTTCTTATTAATTTCTTTATGTTTTTTATGTGAAGTTCCTAGTGTGAGGATTATTAAATTTTATTTCATTACTAAATGGTTTTAAGGGTTGTTTTTTATATTTATTCCCAAGGAAAACTGAATGGGATTAGTTGGGTTATTTTGATATATTTGACCTCATGAAGGTGATGCACTATTTTCTAAAGTATGAATGATATTATGTGTTTTTATTATTTTTATTTAAATATATACTAGTTGATTTACACTGGTAATATATTCAGTTTTATGGATAATGATGTTTGATTTTGGTTTTAAAATCCAGGCAAGGTTGAGTATTTGTGTTGGGCCCTTAGAGGGGAGGGCCAGTCTGAAAGACCCTAATAGATGTCAAGGGATGTTATGACCAGAATGATGGGTCTAAGAGAGAGATATTTAAATGTGATCTCATAATATCTGTAGTATTTTTATATTTTGATGGGTCTTACGAGACCACAGTGGGTGCCCTGGTATTATGTTATACCAAGATAGGGTTGTTGAATGGTATGGGAGTGTTGATTATGGGTGCCAGCTAAGAAATCAGATCATTTGTGTATCCATGATATGGATGTAGTGGTGAGGCCAACCAATACCATGTTATATGGTATTATGAGGATGTTTAACCTATGTGGCATGTGTTTTTTGTGTCTGAGGTTTCAGGGTGGAATGCCTAGAGTGGATTCTATACGTGGTTCCAGACAGTGAGTGTTCTCAGGCATGCATAATTTAATATACACATATGTGAAGAACCCACCACGTGTTATGTTTTATTTTCTATAACAAAGATTATATGATGGTCAATTTTATAATGTCCAAATATTGAAGAATAATCATAACGAAATCACTGGAAGTGATCTCGGAGTTCCCAAGAAAGGATATATGATATGTCAATAATTAAGTGTTGCTTTTATATTTAAGAACAATATTAAATCATAGAATATGGTTTGTGAAAATTGAAATTTATTTTCATTATTTATTTGAAAAAAGGAATAAATTAACTAATTTATTTCGTTTAATATTTTGAGTTCTATTCATTATTCAAGGTAAAATGTATTTTATGATTCAATGTTTGATAGAGACATTATAATTACGATTCTAATATCTCTATAAATAAATATAATGAATCTGTTTCATTATTTTTAATTGAAAAAATATCATTTTAATATACACTTGGATGAATATGGAATAAATTGATACAATTGGAGAGCTAGTATTTGTTCTTATAACATGTGATGATTGATGAACTATTATTAAAAAGTAATGACATGTGCTATGGTATTTTATAATATCACATTTTCTGCAACATGTTGAATAATTATGGAATTAAAATTATTATATGAAAGATAAATTTCATACATATAATATTTTAACATGTTTAATATTGGTATTTAGAAAAATATATGTTCTTACACAAGCATACTAAAAGACCAGGATCATCCACTCCTTCGGTAGGAAAGCAGTCCAGAATAACCATCCAAGGTGGAAAAGGTACTGTCAAGCTAAGAAGGAGCATAGTGGATGTAATGAACATTAATTTGGAATACAAGGGTTCCAAATCCATTATTAAATGGTGTTTCATAGAGGTGTGGAGGTGTGTGCGAAAGGTGTGAGAGATTCATAGAACTGACCTTGATACATAATCGAGGGGGTAATATAGTCTGTAGGTATATTAAGAAGATCTAGATATAATATAATTGTGATGTGGGAAACTATAATCACAAAAATATTTACCTATGTTTAAAACACATATTTATGCCATAGATAATATAATATTTTCCATATGATCCATCAGATCATACCACATGATCAACATCTACCTCCAGATGAAACTCCCAATTGATCTACATGTAAATTGTCTCACTAGCCTCAAAATATTTATTAATAGTTGATATAGTCACCCCATGTACATATTCATGCATTCTCTTTATTTTAATGAAATTGAAAACATTAGGATTTGTCTTATAGTCACTTCATCGACCACATCTTAAACATTGATTTCTCATTTGATGAACATTGAATTGAACTTGCGAACCTAGTTGGGTGAGTGAATTAGTCATATTTTTTAATGAAACTGGCCATATGAAGAGTTTTCAAGCTTCCATTTGGATAATTTTGAAACATCCTCATGATATTTTACTGACCATAAGAAAATATTCCCATGGAAGATGAAGATACCATATCAAAAACCAAAATCACAGCCTCTAGAATGACCGTAAACATTGAGTTCTTCCTACCACATGATTAATGAGTGATTGTGTGCATAATATAATTAGTTTATTGATTTTGTAGGAAGTGTAAAGATACCTCATAAAATTAATATTACAATGATCATACTTAAATCACTGATGAAGAATCATTATGGGTGAGTTGATAATTTTGTGGGGATCTGATTCTTATCGATGCATGCATAAAATTTTGTTTTCATCCATCTCTTGTTATTGAGATGATCTAAAAAATATATAATATTATGACTTGAAGAGTTCAATCAGTGGTAATTTGATGTTATGAAAATATAGTAAAAAATGTGTGAATGTATTCAGGGGTTCAAAAATATCGGGAATCAATGAATAGAAATCCCCTGGTAAATATCGATATAAATATTGAAGGAAATTTATGACATTCCATGTCGAGGATGGTATTACATGAGAATATAATACATATGTATAATATCATTTTATATGAATTTTCAATAAAAATCATATAATTACTTAACTTAGAACCACAAAGGTTTAATTTTATTAGATAGTAAATAAATGAAAACCTCATCCCATGAAAGATCATCAACATCTCTCACAATGTTCTTAACACATAATACACTTCTTCAACATACCCTAGTTAAAACCATTAAACATAACTTAGGGAATTAAAAAGTAAAAAATGGTGGAGATCGTATGCCCAGTAAGGGTATATAAGGGTGATATCAATATATGATCATATATAGGCATAATATAAGAATAAGTGTATAATATCATGATCATAACATAAAACATTCGTAACTAATCTTTCATAGATCATAAACATGAGTCATAGAATAATATTATATCATTCTAAATAGAAAGAATCAAAAGAGTGAGTAATCATCATAAATCAATCATGAACCATGATAAAATTTCATAATATTTTAAACATATCATATGAATTTTTTCATTCAATCAAAAAAATAATTATAATTAAATATTGATCATTATAAATTCATTATGGAGTTACCTAAATAGGTTTATTCTAAAATCATAATAGGAGTAACATATATCTAGTAATCTCTATCATCTCTTATGAATTAATCAACTCCATCATCTCTTAAGATTTTCTTAAATCTATCATCTCTTAGTAGTTCCTTAACTCTGTCATCTATCATGAGTTTCTCAAATCTTCAGTCATTAATGAATTCATTTACGGGCTATACAATTTTAGGCCCATCCGTCACATAATAATAATCTATTCATATATATGGAACAAATATTATAAAAATTTATTATATAATTATATCATATCCCATTGGAAATAAATGGTTTTCATAAAAATCTCATCATAATAATCATAAAAAATCCATTGAAATAATAAGGATGGTATCGGTGTATCATATCCCATATAAATAATAAGTAACATGAATGGATGTTGTCGTAGATGAAAAATTACATTAATGTGTCACTGGAATATTTCAATATGAAAATACTGTTTTAATATTGATATCAATTATTTAAAAAATATCCATATTAAAGATATTTTGGAAAAAATAATTCAAAAAAATCATGTAAAACTATAAATGAATCCTAAAATAATTGATTAGTCATTATGGTAGGAGATTAAGTTCATTCTATAATCGTCTAAAAAATATTGTGTTCACACCTTTGGTAAAAAGTACCTCATTAAAAAAAGATAAGAAGATTAACTTTAAACATTTTCATATAAAATAAAATATGGTTAAAAATAAATTTAAACAATCATTCGAGTATTGTGAAAAGATTCATGAAAACACATTAGAGATCAGGGATATGTTGTAGAAAGAGTCCTGACAAAAAAAAGAGAAAAATGATTATTTTTTCTTAATTTCATTTTTCTAAACCATTTTGAGTACTTAAGAGAGAAAACTTATTCTAAAATATTAATAATATTTAAAAAAATAGAATAAAATAAAATGATTTTAATAGATAAGATTCATATTATTTCCATCAATGTAAATTCAATAATAAATAATCCTGACTAAAATGAGATTGAAATATAACTCCCTTACCTCAGGTCTCCTCTTGATTCATAAATGATTCAACATCCTGTATAATAAAAATAGATTTACTGTAAATATATTATATAAACCAAATAATATAAAGCATACCATATATGATTTACTTATAAAATCTTATAACCTATTTAATAACAATTCTTTATTTAAATCAATATTGAAAGTGATATCTGCTTTTTTTCATGAATTTTTCATATTGGAATTATTGATCCTTATACATTGATCATGGGTCCATCATTCCTAAAATTTTAATTACTTAATAGGTATCATATATAATCATTATAGACCCTTTTATAACTATTCATATAAATCAGTGAGGAAATTTAATTACATCACAATGTGTAGATGGTCGTCTTTTGTACGCATGAATGATCTTTCCAATTTTTAATGGATCGAAAAGATATGGATAATGGTTGTTAAATAATCATAATGGACATTTACTATTTTTATTATAATTATGTAATTATTTTAGAATTTATAAAATTGATATATAGAACATATAATAATAACTACAATTCAAAGTACTCAGTTATGTTTTATACCACATTATTTGAGAAACCTCCATTAACATACACCACATGCTTTGAAAGGATGTTATTTTTGAAATAACATAACATATTTAGCATGTGGAAGGTTGATATTATGGTTCCGGGAAGGTATTGGTGAGATAATATGCTAAATAGTTTTAATAATGTAAAGGAAGAGGTTTCCATTTATAATTGAGGGATGGAGCACCCTTGAAATTACATAAAGTATTAAATTAGTATGAATTAATTTTCAGGTTCATGTGGAACCAGGTAGATATAACTATATGATACAATGAGGATGATTCAAAACATTATCATGTAATAATATTTAGATAACTTTAGGTTATTTTTTAACACTAATCACTTAATTTTAACCCCCCCCCCCTCACCCATTAATCTTTTTGTCTATTTCCATGATATCAATGTTTTTTTTAATTTTGTGGTCATAAAAGTTACTATAAAATGAAAAGTGACCCATAAAAAATAAAATGGTTCATATTATATATTCTATATGAATAAATTAAAAGAGGATAATATTTTATGAATTTAAAACATTTAATACTATATTACTTAACATAAGAAACTATTTAAAACATTTTCAGGACTATTCACATGGTTTTCCTTTGAAGACAACAAACATGAAATGGAATTAAAATATGAATTTTTAAAACATATATAATATTCTATATTAATCTATAAATATCATTGGACACAATAATTTATCCCAATTGTATTAGTTTTAATATTGTTAATATAATTTATTTTATTTTTATATTACTTGAATCGGTATTATGTCACTGTTTTATAAGAATTTAAGGTAATTATAGAATTAATAAATATAATAAAATTACCATGATTAAAAATTAATTATTATTTAAAATAAACAGTAATATATAAATATAACATCTTATTATTACTATGAAAAAATAATTAGGTTTTTTTACCAAAGAGACTGATATTTTGTATTTATTATTTCCTTAGAATAATATTCAGGTCATTATCAAATAAAATTTGGAAATAAATTAAAAAATAGTTTAACAGAGTGTGATTAAGGTTGAAATGAACCTATCCAATTAAATAATGTCATGTTATTTGGTGATTTATATGTCGTATCTCATATTTTTAATGTTGTTTTTCATATTTTACCCTTAGCAAGGTGAAAAATATTTCTCATGGTTACTGTTCATAATGACAAAAAATAAAAGTGCAATATTTTAAAAAATTAACCTCCTAGTTCTATATATGGAATCAAATTTTTAGGATTAAATTTATAAATTTTTTGTAATGTCATTTTATAATAATCATGAAAACACACAATGGAAAATATATTTTGAAAAATGTATTTTACGTATAAAAATCGTTTTATACTTATCACATGCTTAATAAAAACCATTAGTTGAATATTCAAACATTTTATTGAATTTATAATATATAAATTTCATTTAAATCATTCATAAATTGTAATTTATCATATTTATTATGATAAATATATATTTCAGGCATAAAAATATCTTTTTAGGAAAAAACATTTTTTTATATTCAAATGAATTTTTTAGTTATTTACTAATGAATTTTTAATATATATGTGTAAAAAAAATTCAATAAAAAATGTTATATTTATATATTCCAATTCAATGTCTGGGTGATAACCACCTACTTAAATAAGAATAATTCTATAGTATATCACAGATATTTTAAACCCTATGTTTAATATAATGAAAGCTATCATAGAATTTGAATTTATTTAAAGAAAAATATATCATAAAATATAAATGCCTTACATTATACCCCATTATAATAATTTTCCCATCAAATTTACATCACTTATATATAATTAACCAAGGATCCTTCAACCTCAGAACATCCTTATATTCCTCTATTATTTTCTAAAATTATTTGTTTCACCAAAAAACATTGACCAGGTGAGTGGTCTTGTTCTAAAAAACATTTACACTTCGATCTAGAGTATAAATTGGTTGTTTCAAATAGTACCAATCTTTCTACAGTGGAGAGAACTCTAAGTGTAATATAATGGATTTTCTTCATGGTAAGAAACCCTTAAATCCTGTTTCTTCATATTTTTATATTACTGAAAATGCTTTGTGAGGTTACAGAGTAAATGAGAGAACCTAAAGATTATTTACATCCTAGAGCCCCAAATTTTTTTAGAAACAACTAGGCTGTATGGTTAAGAAGAACTATGCTTAAAATATCCCCTGGTTAGACAAAAACATGTAGGGATTTTCATGGGACCATAGAGGGCCGCACGGTTTGAGTTAAAAATACAGCCTAGCCACGAGGTCATGTGGGGCATAGACAAATGGTGTGCATGGGATAAGTATGGTTTTCCAAACTATGCAATGATATCCATGTGAGGGATGTTTTTAGATAGAGATGGGCACATATTTGTCGCATGGTTTGGAAAACCGTGTGACTTTTAATTCTTGGGTGATTTTAACATATTTCTTATCTCTCATTATTAATCACCCCTCTAATTTTATTTCTCCTCTATAAATTAACACCCCCCTTTTCTCCCTTGGATCTATCACATTCCCAGATCTAGGCTTAGTGATACCTTACCTCTTTGGACTCCAAATTACCCGACATCAGTCTCATTTGTTGTGTATCGATAATATCTATATTCTTATAGCTCTTTTTGTTATTTTCCTCCTCTTAGTGAAGCTATTGTGGTGAGAGATATTAGTTCCCTTTTCAGTGAGTTCTACTATTCTCATATATTCTCAAGTTCTATGCCAAATGGTAGGATGGCACTGGATGAGTATTTTACTATAGGCCTAATGTAGGTAGTCTATACCATTTTTGTAAGGTTTTATTTTATATTGGAATATTACAGATGGTCTT
The DNA here is from genome assembly GCA_963277665.1 of Viscum album. Taxonomy (NCBI): domain Eukaryota; kingdom Viridiplantae; phylum Streptophyta; class Magnoliopsida; order Santalales; family Viscaceae; genus Viscum; species Viscum album. The sequence continues at coordinate 1,587,347,287 of OY728129.1, forward strand.
CATGACAGATCCTTTGGTCATTTCTTATAATTTAAATTAAAATACCTAAATTAATTGTCTATTCTAACATGGACCAAACTTGTAGCACCTAATCATGGTTGGAGGTCATCAACCTTAACCTGAGCCACCCATGTGGTGTGATATTTAATCTTGTTTAAGGTAAACTACCCCTTAGGATGTATTATCTCACCATCCTTACAGTGAAAGTCCCTATATATTAAATGATATCTTAGTAGACAATCGTTCCTCCTTTTCCATGTAATTAAATTCTATTAAATTCATAAAATAGACGATTAAATAACAACATTTAATGGGTATTGACACAAACATAGCCGTTGACATATAATTTTAATAATTATTATTATTATTATTATTACCTTATTGATGTAGGATATCTTGATATGGCCTGAATATCTTATAATGCTGTGAAACATATAACATGATTGTATGGAATCAACTAGGGGATATAGGTATAGAACCTACGACCCCTATGTATGATTATTAAAGTTATGGAACTGACTATGGGATTGATACATGGAACATGCAAACCCTATGAATGATTATTTATGGTATGAAATCAGTGAAGATGTTTGATGTATGGATCATGTAACTCCTGTATACATTCACTTCTCTAGATATCAGTCTCCTTGTTAAATTTTCTAGGATGTAACCCACATAAGTATGTTAATCTTACCACTTATCGATTTTTCCAAGTAGGTTTCAACATTCTATTGTTACATTATATATATTGATGTTCATTAGTTATAGCCTACTTATTTTACATCTTGTTTCATAGACTTTCTATATTTATCTTACATTACTACCTACATGTTTTACCTACACCGTGTTATGGTTTATAAAAACATGCTATATTTTTTGTTGACACTATTGGTGGTGGCCTACCAAGTTAATCTAACACCCTATTTGGGATTGTACTGGTACCTAAGAATATTTTATGGATGCAGGTAGGGATAGGGGAAAGCGTCCCATTTCTAATGCCTGACTTATTTTATCATGGGAGAAAGGGACCACAAGACCAAGATACGGTTCATGATGCAATCTAGATATAATCTTTTTGGACTTTTTGGTTCATTTTATATGCTTGTATAGTATTGGATGCCTACATCCATGTTTATTGTTCCATTTTGGTTTAGATAATTGACATTACATCATATTGTATATGGTACTGGATTTTACTTTTGATGGTTTTTTTATTATTATATGAGTGTTTACTTCAAATTTTATGGTTTACTTTTGTTTTTATTCCTCTTTTTATCCCTCTATTAGAAAACTGTGATACTTGGAATATGATGATATTGTCTCCCTATTATACCAACATGGTCCCCTACTAATAATCGGAAGCCTCTAGAATTCTTGGAGGCTCACTTTTGTCTATTTGACCTACAAGCGTGAGGAACATCTTAGTGGCTTTTGTGATGGGATGTTAAAATTTCTATTATGAAATATTTTCGTTTAATTACTCTTCTAGGATGATAGAAATGATATTCTGATGTGTTTGAATTTGTTAATTAAGATATTCCTAAGAGTAGCTGATCCACATATAGGGAAAAATACATGTTTCCACAGAAGGTACATGGTGTTCTAGATTATGCATGTTATAGTTTTTTTATTCAATTATTGGTTGACGGACATAATATGTGATGTTATTATTATTTTGATTTTGGATTACATTTTATCCTTGGCCTGGTATAGAAAGGATGAATTGATCATGCAAAATTTAAGGTACTCTATGTGACTAATATACTATGAATTGTACCATTCCATATAGGTTTTATTTTTTGACTACATGCCGCTAGTTATATGTTACTTGAGTAATATATCAATTATGCAAGTAACTTTTATATAATAAAGATGTGATTCAATAATGGGTTATTAAAGTTTCTGTATCAACCAAAATGATGTTTTTCTATATAGTTTGATGATGAAACCTTAACTATCCAATAATAACATGTTTGAGTTATTTAAAAAAAAGATACACGGACTTAAATGTTAGATTATTTTAAAAAACAAGAGTTTCATATGTAATTTAAAGATTGAATGTTCCTCTATAAATTGGGAATTATGATTCATTAATTTCAATCATCTTATACTACCTGTTACATTCTAATATTGAATGTCATGGTCTAATATAGGTAAATGAGCTACCAATTTTAATTTTTAATGAATTTACTTGTATAAATGGAGAATAGTGATATGGTCAACTATTCAAATATGTAAATTCATGATTTGATAAGTCTAAAATCACAATATAGTATCTATTAAATGGGGATTGTAATTGGAACCTATTTTTTTAACTATCTAATATATAATTGAAAATACATATACTAGGAACCTTATATTGAAATAGAGAGATCAACTCAGACTCAACATTGATATTGGATTGTACTAAGTGTCTCGGGCATTCCATATAATCATTACTACCACCTTGACCTATATTTATGAGATATCATAGAGGTGTGACATTATATAGAAATGCATACACCTATCCTATTATTGTATATTTGATCTTCCCACTATCAACTCCTATTGGGGGAGTCAGGTTATAATTTTTAGAGCCTTGAAACCATGATGTCCTTGGTTTATGCATTAGGTGGGTATTGATAGCCATGATCTGGAGGTGGTGGGCCGGGAGTCGCTAGTGTCATCTCTGAAATTGAACCTATTTAACCTCCTTTTATCACTAATGTGTGTGGTGATTCCTGGTTTTGAGTGGAATTTCTGAGGCTTTTGAAGACAATACTGGGAGCTCAATTACTTGGCTCCTATATGGAAGTGTTTATATGAGAGTTCCAACAGTAGAATTCATCCACATTTTTTGGTAAGGTATTCCTCAAGTTATAGAGTCTTGAAAATAGTCCATGCAAACAATATTTGAAGACCATGAGAGGCCTCCTAATAGGAGAGTGAATCTCACTACATATATTCTTAGAGACTCTCCTCAACAGATGGTGGTATTTTATTACTCTGGTGGATCATCATTTGGGTATGAACAAAGATGGTTTTTAGTTAGTTTTCTAGGAATGTTTCTTTCATGATACCCTGAGGGATGATCATTGTAGGTACATCATGAGCCTGTATCATGGTTTTATTTCCATTATTGACTAATCATATCATTTTTATAGAGCTTTAGTTTATTACACCTATTCGTAATAATGGTGAGCCAGTGAAACATAGACATTTTTAGGATGGACCCATACATCATATTCATTCTCAAGTGAATTTTTTCGTTGAATAACAAATACGATATAGTAAACTATGATCTTAATATTGAATGTAATCTTGGTGGAGATGGATTTTTAGATCTGAGTTCACCATCGCCTCATCCTACTAGTATAGTATCTTGTGGTGGGACGAGTCACTTAAAGACCACTCATGAGTGAAGTACCAATAAAATTTCGTGAACTAGTGGTTTTAAAGTCTTTCATCAATATGTGTTGCAAGGGAACAAGAAACCTATTTATGAGAGGGACCTATTTCAGTGTCGCTCCTATGGTAGTATTGTACTTTTACATTAGTTTTTCAAAATATTCCCTCCACTGGATAGTGAGAGTGAATCGGTAGTGACTCTGGGTTTTAGAGTATAATCTTCACCTATGCATCTAGTAGGGATCTGGAATACTACCAGCCAATATGGTCGATAAGGTGGTCATGCCCGGGGAGGCCAGACACTAGTTATATAGCATAAATAGAGTTGTCCTACTCATGGCATTCATGTTTTATCATAGGGATACATGATGGGCCAGGTTTATATTGTTCATCATGGGTTGTGGTGTATAATCCCAAACCTTTGACCATTCAAGGTATTATTTTAGTAGTCTCCGCCTTGTTATATGCTCTGTTTGACAAAGAGGATTTGAGTTCTTTTATCTTTATAAATATCTTGGAAAGCCTTGTGCATGAAATTCAGTACATATGTGTGGTGATAAACCTTGACACCCCTTAGGGTATACATTCAGAGAGAGTACACCAGTGTAATTAGTTCCCCATGAGATAGGTAGTTGTCATTTCTTATGTAAGTTATTCATCCTTGAGACATCTAGTTCTACATTATTCTCAAGATGGTCTGACTGGTTTCCTTTCATCCTATGTGGATTTCTCTCACTAGAGGGTGTCATTTACATCAACAGAGGGAGGTACATATATTTATAAGGGTGTGTGGGATGTCTAAGAAGGTATAGAATGAATAGATCATTGTGGGTTGAGTGGTATGATAGTCCATGTTTCTAGCCTTTATATAGATCATTAGTGAATACATCAGGCTAAAATTACTCTTGTAATAGATAATTTTTGGATGCCTTCCTAGACTATTTTTCTTGTTTACTTATAGAGTGAGTGGAGGAGTTATTAATTGAGATGGTTTTAGGATCTACACCTATTTTCATTTCTCCTTACAGGATAGAAATTATAGTATTTCATGAATGTAAGAGCTAGCTGGATGACATACATTCTATGGATATTATATGACCCAGTACTTCTCCCTAGTGTTCAAAAATCCTTTCTTCAAAAAACACTAATGAAACCCTTATGATTTTTTTTGTATCATCAGAAGATTAATCATCTTACTATGAAGAACCAGTATCCCTTTCTTAATATAGTTTACCTATTTGATTAGCTTTGAGGATAACTGGTTTTTCTCAAAGATCTATTTTAGGTTAGGTTATCACCAGGTATGTGTTGGACCTACAAACATACCTCGAACCTCATTCCATATATTTTATAGTCCTTATGAGTGTCTGGTTATGTTATTTAGTCTCATGAAAATTTTATCAATTTTTATCTCACTAATGAATCAATTTTTCCACTAATTTGTGGATTTATTTGTGTTAGTATTTTTGGATGAAAACTTTGTGTATTATCATACCAGACATGATCATTTGATACATATTTTTATCATTATGAATAAACTAAGAGATAAATATTTATATGAAAATCATGATATATGACACTATTCTGTTGATTAAGTGCACATATAGGGTCTCATTATCCCACAAGGAGTATCAGTTAACCTAAAGAAGGTGAGAGTTGTGTTTACCATGGAGTAACCGAAGACTTATTTTGACATTCATAGTTTATTGAGGAAAACTTTTTATTATATGAACTTTATATAGGTATTTTAATGCCTAGAATCTCTTCGTGATGGATTGAATAAGAAGGGTGTAGAGTTAGTTTTGTTTGAATCTTTTTAGATAGTCATTCAGAATCTGAAATAGAGATTAACTTTAGTGCAAATCCCGATTCGACCAGAGCCTGAAAAAAGATATAGTATTTACTATAAAACATTAGGTATCATTCTTGGAGCAATTTTGATGTAGGAAGATTGAGTTTTCACATATTGATCTTGTCAGTTAAGGCCTCGTGAGAAAATTTACTTGATGCATGATCTCAAGCTAGTAGTTGTAGTTTATTACTTACATTTTTAGAGACATTGTTTTCTTAGGGAGAATTTTTTTGTGTTTGCAGACCACACGAGCATCAAATATATCATCACATAGTTTGATGTTCACCATAGGCGAATAATGTATTTTTAATAACTAGAATATGTTGATTTTAAATTTTTTTTACATTCTCAGAAAGGTATATGTTATAATGTATGCTCTAAGTCTAAGGACTCATACCCAGGCATTTTGAGAGGCCAGTAGTGAGTGGCAGCTTATGGACTTGTTTTCTGATATGCACATGGATTTTCAAAACCTGCATGGATAGTTTGTACCTATATTGGTATGAGTGGCCTTTTCAATTCTATATAGATTAACGATGAGGCAGTTATTAAACCCTGAAGGCTCTGTCCTAAGGGAGAGTGTTTCCAGTTATGATCTACCATTAGGCTGGGCCGTTGATGAGAATGAGGTCTTGTGCAACCATGTACACATTTAGGTTCCTATAGACATTAAATAATAATTGATGAGAGATTATCACAATTTTAATTGGGTGGTTTATCCCTATATTAAAAATATGTATCGTGAACCATATCACCAGTATTGGTGGCTTGGTATGAAAAGGGAGATAGTTGATATTGTTACTCAATTTTCCACCTATCAGTAGGCTAAGATAGAACATTAGAGACCACCAGGGATCTTATAGTCATTTCTCATTTCTGAGTGGAAATGGGATGATATAATGATGGGTTTTTTAATTTTTTTACCAAGATCCCATAATGTTAATGATTTATTATGGGTGATCGTCGACAGTCTCATGAAGGATTCTCACTATTTACCTATCATAGAGACCATTTATTGAATTTCCTTAGGATATTGTATTAACATGATATCGTTTGACTTCATAGGGTACCTCATACTATAATTGTTTATGGGAATTCTTATTTCATATTAATGTTCCAGTATGAGATTCAAAATGATTTGGCTATACAGTTACTTTTGAGCACATGCTTTCACCCACAAATTGAAGGTTAGAGAAATTATTCAATACATGTTCTATAAGAAATGAATAGAGTATGCCTCCTTGGTTTTGGAAAATCTTGGTACAAAGATATACCTCTAGTAAATTTCATGTACAATAAAAAATTCTAGGAAATGATATTGATGTCTCCCTATAACGATTTATATTGTAGCTCATGTTGTTCACTATTTTTCCGGTTAGAGGCAGATGAGGTAGCATTACATGGACATCAATTCATTTAAGTGAAATTTAAGTATGTTTATTTTATCCATAAATGAATGTATTAAAATTATTCTAGGAATAAGACATACAATTATCATCATTGTCAAAGTCAAGTGTTTGAATTCATGGATTTGGTATTCCTTCATGTAACGACAAGACTGGGGAATCGATGGTATATATAGTAAGGGATGATTTCACCTTGGTTCATTTTACAATTTTTGGATGGGGAGATAGTTTGGATGAGGGCCTATCGATTTCAGTTACCTAAGAGGTACTGGTCTATTCCCAACTTCTTCCATATTTCATAGAATCATCATTACAGACAAGATCCATCTTATATCGTTCATTTTGATGAGGTTAATTAAGAGGTAGAGGAGTCTTTTTTTATCATAATATTTTTATCATGAACTAGATCATGAAGGTTCTTCAAGGGTGGTCCTTCCCTTTAGTACATGTGATATGGTCGCATGATTGTGTATAGGATGTGACCAGAGATAAAGAGGATGACATATGTGTTCACTGGCTAGAGTTATTTTCAGATGATGTTAAATAACCCTTCGAAGGGAATCTTGAGGATGAGTTAATGGGGGAATACTGTAATATCCTATAATTTTTTGAAGGTATAAAACACTCTAATTTCATTTTATTCTTATTTTTATCTTAATGTAAAATATTAGTATGTTTACAGAGGAAAAGTGGGTGTATGGGGCTTGTTCAAAACATCAATCCCTAGTTTCTAGAGGAATCAACTGAGCACTATAGTTAGTATAAATTTTGTCGCCTAGTATAGACAGTTAGAACAAGGCATGAAGGAATTTTTTGGGAATATCACAGGGATTCATATTTAGACTTAACTATATATCCTATCCATATGACCATATTGTTATGAGATAGAGGGTTTTCAAGGGATGAACATGGTTATCCTAACATTTTTCTACAACCTATGTGATTGTGTTTTGGGACAAATATGGGTTCATGGTTGGTCCATATATTAGAAAACCATAGAGAAAAACCATTTGAATTTTAATTCATAGGATATTATAATGTTTTTTACTCACTCGTTATATCTCACGGACTCCCATTTATTTTATTCTCTAGCTAACATTATCCCCATATTTCTCTCTTTGATCCCTCTCAACCATAGATATTGGATTGGTGACATCTTCCTCCTCTAGAATCTGAATCATTTGATGCCGGTCTCATTGGTTGTGTACCGGTAGTATATCTATTCCTCAAACTCAATTTAGCATTTTTCTTCCTATTGATGAAGTTATTATTTTATAATATCAATGGAAACCCACCTTTTTATTACATAACTTTCATAACATTTTACAAAAAGAGGATCTTTTAATGTTTAGTGTCTGGGAACAAGGTACATGATAGATGAAAACATAAAACATTATTCTATTACACTTGAAATGATTCTTCCAGGATCATCCTATGTAAATTTTTTTCATCTCATAACCAGGAGATATACATCATAGGAAACAGTGAGCAGAAGGCCCACTAAGGAAAATAAGTGGAACAGTTTACATCTAAACTTGAGAGATATCAATAAAAACATGGGGAATATAATAAATACTTGATGAATAAGAATATCATAGTAATAATAAATTTAAACATAACTTTATAATTTTTCAAAAACATTTAATTTATACATTAATAATCATATCACCAAGGTCCATCCCTAAAGTGTCATAAAAATTACCGAGGTTATTCACCAAGGTATTATAAAACATGTCATCTCTAGAGATTAATTTTTTACCCAATGCATTGGAGCACTATCAGGGTGCACCTTTAAAATATATTTATTTTCATGTGAGCCACATATATCATAATCATAAATTTCATAAATATAATAAATATAATAAATAAATGGGTTTCATATCAAAATCGTGACGTTTTAAAAAGTGCTTAAAAACAAGATCATTATGTCATTTATAACCCAAGGAAAGGGAATAAGAGTTTTATGTATGTCAATTAAAGAATAAAATAAATCATTTTTTTTCTTGAGGAATACCTCTCGAAATTAAATTGTTTTTTGTATTCACATAAATTAAATAAGTTAATTTCTTGAGAAAGAGATAGAGATTTTGAGATGAACATTCTGTAGTATAATGGATATACAACATGGTTTTAAAAAATATAAAAATAAGAGGGGAAAATAGTAAAATACACATAAATAACTCATAATATATTATATTCATGGAATAAAATATAAATTATAACATTTTATGGAAATTTTAATGATATACAACATGAAAAAAAACTTGAATGAAAATAGATGATGTGATTTCTTTTACAAAATTTCGGCAGCCTAACAACGTCACTTAAAATTTCAGAAAATTATTTGATGAAATAAAAAATGGTATATAATCATATGTACATAAAAATGACAGTAAAATGGAGACATAATATCATACCCCAACATATGAAAATGGAAATTCAATGACATAACATAAATGAAGTGTTGACTAAAATAAGAGGGTGAAAGGTCCACTTACCTTGAAGTGTAACATAAAAAACTCAATGGTTGGGACCTTGGGGCATGAAGGAACCATGGGACGACACTACTGGAGGTAAAAAGAACATATATTTATTTATTATGAATTTAAAATTAATTTAATTAGATAATGAGTTTGTATTTATATAAAAAGTGGGTGAATATTTTGTTAATTTCGTAGGGACATCTCATTAGTGGTATTTTTCAAAGCCATGGGCTTTCCCAAGGTATTTTCCCATGGTATTGGCCACATAGTACATCTCATAAAATATTTTACTATAAAAATCCCACAATAATTATTATATCATTATCAAATCACTAATGATGTCATTAAACACGCTGAAACTCAAAAATATATTTTGTTTATTCACTAAAAACATAAAATTTTATAAAAATCTCATAAATTCCCCCAAACCTAATATCGATATTAAAAATTAAAAAATTAATTCCATTTCATGAAAATAATTTTTGAATTATGAGATTTTTTATTTTTATTTTAAATCACTATTTACATGAAAAAATACTATTACTTAACTAATAATTTATGAAACATTTATTTACTTATGCTATTATATCCTATTACCATTCAAGATGCCTAATTATATTTATACTTCCTTAAGTGTGGTTATTATTCCATTGGTTGCATTACTATTCATAAGGATAATATTACTATTCGAAATTTACTATTCACTAAAAATTGAGTTGATTTAATTAGACTCTAAATTTCATACAAATCACATCTATATAAGACCATTTTTTGAAAATCATTTCACATTAGTAATGATTTAAAGTATAAAAATACTTTAAAATACTCATTTTTATATATTCAGCAATAATATGAATCTTCTTTAAAATTCATCCTATATTTATTTTGACATTTGAAAATTTAAAATTTTACCATAATTAGAAATAAAAAATTTTATACAGAAGGATTATACAAAGTAACTAAGGCCTCATTACATAACCCCTTATAACACCTACATAGGACCTAATATTAATGGATATGTTGATACCGTTCACCTTTAAATTCCATTGAGTAGGTTCTCAGCATTTCCTTGAGTGTTTGAACAGTCCTTTCATATTGGACATCAATCTGTGGGTGATAGATCGTACTGAAATTCAATTCGGTACACAGATCATGTTGAAGATGTCTCCATAATTTTGATGTGAACCATGGATCATGATCTGATACAATAGATATTGGAACTCCAAACAGCTTTAACACTTCTTTAAGGTAAATCGTTCCATGTTTATTAAGAGATAAATCTTCATGAATAGAGATAAAATGGCTAGTCATGGAGAGAGGGTCCATTATAACACATATATAATTATTTCCCTTGGATGTGCTCAGTAGAATAGTGGCAAAGTCCATAGTGATATTATCCTTCTTCCATGCAGGTAAGGGAAGTGGTTGTAATACCCCTTTATAAATTTTTCACTCTGTCTTGACATTCTGAAATACTAGGCACCCTATAGTGTAGTTAGAAATCTGCATTTACATATTATCCCACCAATAATGATCACAATAGTCCCTATACATTTTCAGGCTTCTAGTATTTATAGAGAAAGTAAATCTATGAGCTCCATCCATCATCTGCTTCTTTATTTCTGGAATAGATGGAACTCCTAGTCTGGTATGAAATTCCAGTACACCTTCTTGAACAATATTGAACTCAGAATACTTCTCATCATTTATAGCCTTAAACTTCTACTATAATGAAGGATCCTTTTTCTAAGATTTCTTGATCTTCTATAGTAATGATAGTTGGGAAATCATTTTGGATAGGTTTGATGGTTTCCCTTCCATTATAATTCCCATGTCTAGCTTTACTTAGTCGTTGATCAGAGGATCTCTTTGAATTCTCATTATTGGTAGAACAACTGGGTCTTTCAAACTTAATGAGTCAGCGACATTGTTTTCTCTTTCGAGATGATAATGAATTGAACATTCACAGTCTTTAAATAGTTTCAACCAGCTCCTTTGTCTCATGTTCAATTTTTTTGTGAATATATACTTCAAACTTTTTTGGTCTATGTATATATCACATTTCTCCCCATAAAGATAGTGCCTCTATATCTTCATAGAAAAAAGAACCGCAGCCAGCTCCAGATCATGCATAGGATAGTTCTTCTAATGAGTATTCAATTTTCTAGATTCATAAGTAATGAACTTTTAATTTTTCATGAGAATGATCTGAATCCCTTTCAGATATGAATTGCTAAAAATAATGAATCCTTTTCCACTTGAGGGTAGATTTAGCATGGGTTCCATAACTAATATCTTCTTCAACTCTTGCAAACCATCCTCACACTCCTTTTCCCTTATGATCATGACCCCTTTTTGAGTAAACTTCATTTATGGATTATAAATTCCTGAAAATCTTTTCATAAAACCTTTATTATTTCCTTCTAATCCAAGGAAACTATGAATAATAGTTATTATTGTAGGCTGAGGCCAATCCTCCACAACCATTGTCTTTGTAGGGTCAAATGTGATTCCTTCATAGGTTACAATGTATCCCATGAAATCAACTTATTGTAACAAAAATTCACATTTCTTAATATTTCCAAAAATCCTCTCCTTTCAAAGAGTTTTTAAAATAACCCTTAGATAATGCTCATGCATCATGAAACTTTTGGAATATATCAGAATATCATCAATAAAAACTACCACAATGTTATCAAGGTAGTCCTTAAATACATTATTGATCAAATCCATAAATATAGCATGAAAATTAGTCAATGCAATGGGAATAAAATAGATCTCAAAATGCATATATCTTTATCAAAAGGAATTTTTTGGAATATCTACATTATTTAACATCAATTGATGATAACTAGATCAAAGATCAATCTTGGAGAATAATTGAGCCCCACGAAGTAGGTCAAATAAGTCATAAATTCTTGGAAGAGGGTATTTGTTCCTCACTATGAACCCATTAAGTTTTCTATAATCAATGCATACCATTATTGATTTGTCCTTCTTCTTCACAAAGAGAACATGTTCTCCCCATGAAGAGACACTCGGTAGGATAAACCCCTTCTTTAAAAGAACATTGAGTTTCTTCTTTAATTCCTCTAGCTCCACATTTTCAATCTTATATGGGGTATTTGATATCTTATGAGATCCATGTACGAGTTCAATGGACAAATCTACCTCTCCTTCTGGGGTTGGTCCATGTAACTCCTCAGAAAATGCATCAATGTATTCCTGGATGATTGTGACATTTTCTATCCTTATACTCTCATTTCCTTCTTCTTCGTCACTGATCGGACCCATAAAGAATGATATAGGAGGTTCTTCTAGAGAACAATCATGTGGAGATATCTCTCCTTGGAATATAATTGTAGGTTTTCCATTCAAGACTACTAAGATTTCTTTTATTCTGCATTTGATCTTGTATTATATTTTGAGATCCAGTACATCCCTAGTATAATGTTTAATTCTAGTGTCGGATTGAAAAAATGATTTTTGATAAGATTATTCCCACTAAAGTAAATACAAGAGTTTCTAAACACTGAATATGCTTAAATAATTCCACCAGGGGTCTTAACTGATAAATCTTCTTTTATCATTTTAGTGGTTGATTCTAAATTCCTTGTAAACGTGGATAAAATAATGGAATGTGTTGAACCAGAATCAAACGAAGTACTTTCTAGATTTGAGATAAAAATTAGAGTACCTTCCACCACATCATTTTTAGCATCAAGATCTATTTTCATTATAGTAAAATCATTACATTACTCCCTCGGCCTATGCTATGGTTGATCGTGATTCCCCTCCACTACCCTTGTATTTAGAAATTCGTTGGGAAAGTTCCAATGTTTTCCACACATATACCGTTGGACATCAGGTAGGGCTAACACAATATTCCCCTTGTCTTTAGTGTTGGGAAGTTGAGGGTTCACCTCACTATGACAATTCTACACTATATGGTCATATCTTCCACACTTTTAGAACTTCCCTCTCTCAAGAAGGAAGTTCCTTGAATTATTATTCTCACATTTATTAAACATGGGAAGTTTCACTTGATTGAATACTCTTCCATGATAAAAGGTAATCCCTAAATTGGGCTCCATTTATCTCTTATTGTCATTGGATTTTTGACACCATTGCGTCTCACCGAACTCTAGTTGAACATTCCTCGCACTCTGTACGATCTCCTCATAGCTATCATAGTCTCGGTTGGCTAGACTCTTCTACATATGAGGTCTCAGTCCCCCAAATAATGTATCAACCTTCCCATTTGTATCCTTGACAAATATTGAGGTATAATGGGAAAACATTTGAATTTCATCTTGTATCATCCAACAGATTCCTTCTCCTTCTCCTTCAACTCCAAAAACTCCTTCCCCATTTTTATTATCATCAAACGAGGAAAATACTTATTGAATAAGATCCCTCTGATCTCTTAAAGCTCTATAGGTTCATCCTACACTCTTGGCCTCGTGACTTTAATCAGTTCCCACCACAAATCAGCTTCTCCCTATAAGTAGTAAATAGCCAAGGTGAACTTCTCTTGTTCTGAATAGCATAGCGCAAAAAACATCTTCTCGATAGAGCTGATCCAGTGTTTATAAATCAATGGTTTGGTAGATCTAATGAAATTTGGTGTTCGTTGAGGCATAAATTACTCAAAATAATGTTGTTCCATTTACAATGAAATCAGTCTCTTATCTTAATTCTTGTTATTTCCCATAACGTGAGCTAGTCGGTTCATCATTCTCTTGAATGTTTCCATCTAATTCTATTAGAGGGTCATCAGTGCATGGTCCATTGCGGTCACCATTTTCACATTTCCTCCTATTTCCCTCCATTTTATAAAAGAAAAAAACCATATTTATAAGCTTATTTTATTTATGAATCTTTTAACTATACATTATTTTTATTCCTTAAAATGTTATTATTTAACATATTATTCTTTAACAACAATTTCATTCCTCTGTAAATCCTACATAATGACTCATAAAAATCTTGTGATTAACCAAACCTATCCCTCAGAAGTGTCAAACCCAGAGTGCAATAAAGCTCATTTTCATGTACCAGGATACCTCGGGTCAAGCCTGAAACTCCTTGTTGATGTTTTCACTCCTAGGTACATTTATTCCAGAGCAACATCCACTTGTTCATATCTAGATAGGGATTTATTTTTTCGAAAACCACTTACATAATATTTCACCAAAATGCCAGGAAGTTTTCCTATATTTAAAATTTTCTATAGGGTTCTTCCTAATATTTCCATATCCAAATTTCCACAAATAACTAATCTATCCTTTGATACCTACTATGGAAACCTACATTTTTATTACATAACTATTCATAATATTTTACAAACAGAGGATATTTTAATGTACAGTGTCTTGGAAAAAGTTACATGATATATAAAAACATAAAACATTATTCTATAATAAATGAGAGGATTATTAAAGGTCTATAATATATATATTTATTTCATCTCATAACCTAGAAACATACATCAAAGGAAAGGGTGAGAAGAAGGCCCGGTAAGGAAAACAAGTGAAACAGTTTACATGTGAACATTAGAGATATCAATAAAAACATGGGGAATGTAACAAATATATGATGAAGTGGAATATCATAATAATAATAACATGAAACATAACTTGAATATGTGGCAAAAAAATTTAATTTAGATATTCATAAGTATATCACCAAAGGTCATCCCTAATGTTTCACAAAAAAATACGAAGTTTATTCACCAAGGTATTATAAGACTTATCATCTCTAGAGATTAATTTCATTACCAAATGCATTGGAGAGATATTATAGAAGACCATTAATATTACTTTATCTTCATGTGAGATACATAGATCATAATCATACATTTAATAAATAAATGAAAGGAAATAAAAGAAATGGGTTTCATATCAAAATCTTGATGTTTTAAAAAGTGTTTAAAAACAAGATCATTATGTCATTCATAACCCATGGAAAGAGAATAAGGGTTTTATATATGTAAATTATATAATAAAATATATCAACTTTAATTATTTATGAGAACCCCTATAAATGAAATATTTTTGGTTATTCACATAAATAAAATAAGAGAATTTCTTAAGAAAGAGAGATATATTTTGAGATGAAAATAATGCATCATAACGACTATACAACATGGTTTTAGAAAACAATGTAAAGAGAGGGGAAAAGGTTAAACCACTGATAAATAAATCATATTATAGTATAGGGATAGAATAAAATGTAAAAAAGATAATGGTTTGGATATTTTAATGACATAGTATATGAAAAGGAAACTTGAATGAAAAGAGAATATATGATTTCTTTTACGAAAATTCGGCAGCCTAACAGCATCACATAAAAATTCAGAAAAAAAATGATGAGTAAAAAATGGGTATCTATTCATATGAAAATTAAAAGGATAGTAATAGGGATAAATATTATAATACCCCAACATATGAAAATGGAAATTCAATGACATAACATAAATGAAGTTTTGACTATCAGAGGAGATTTAATGGTTCCCTTACCATGAAGAGTAACTTCAAAAACTCAATAGTTCGGACCATGGGGGGTTTGAGGGAACCTTGGGAGGAATAATATGGAGGTAAAACCCATATATTTTCTTAGGATCAATTTGGAATGAAATCACTGATGGAATGGGTTTATATTTATTGAAAAAGTGAGACAATATTTTATTAATTTCCAAAGGAAACCACATTATTGGTATTTGCAAAACCATGGGCTTGACCGTGGTATTTTCTCATGGTATTGGCCATTTTGGACCACTCATGAAATATGTTTTTGTACATAATTATATCATAATTATAATATTATTATTACAACATTAATCATATCATTAAATACACTGAAACTCAAAATTGTATTTTTACACTTCACCGAAAAACAAAACATTTTTTAAAAATCACATAAATTCAACCGAACCTATTATAAATGTTATGAATTCAAATTTGAAGCCCATTTTATGAAAATATTTTTCTAATTATGATATATTTAATTTTTAATTAAAATAACTATTTACCCGAAAAAATACTAATACATAACTAATAATTTCTCAAATAGTTATTTACTTTTGCTATTATATCACATTACCATTAAAGATTCCTAAATTTTATTTATACATTCTTAAGTGAGGCTAATATTTCATTGGTCACATTACTATTCATTAGGGTAATATTAAAATCCATAATTTAGTATTCACTAAAAATTATGTTGGTTTTATTAGAATCTAAATTTTTTACTAATCACAACTATATAAGACCATGTTTTGAAAATCATTTCACATTATTTATTATTTAATGTATAAAAATATTTTAAAATACTCTCATTTTTTATATTCATCAATAATATGAAACTTATAAATATTAATCATATATTTATTTTGACATTTGAAATTCAAAAAATTTACCATAATAAGAAATTGAACATTTATTTATAGAAAAGGATAACACAAAGTATCTAAGGCCACGTTACATAGCCCCTTATAACACCAGAATATGACCTAAGAATATGGTTTGCAATGGTGATAGAACCTTGGGGTATCTCAGAAAACATTACCCAAGTGGTGATTTCTATCAGCATGAAATTCTCCCGTAAGTTATTCCGTTCAAGCTTAACATGTTGGATTTTAGCTTGGTCATGGTCCAGAGAAAATCCCAGTGATGCTACCTCCATCCCATGTTCAGACAGATGGGCTCCATATGGCCCGAGTCTATAGGATGAGGCCATTGAATCTTCTTTCTATATTAATTAACAATGATCATTTGTATTTATAAACAATAATCATAACTTTAAGCATATATTTTACAATGGTCATATTGACCAATGGTCATATAAGAGTCCAAACACAACACTATCTCATTTTAATTATACTTACATAATTATTTAAAGGATATAGTTTTGTTGAGTATAAAATAACACAAAATTTTATGAAACAAATATAATTCAAAATTTTGAGTCGTTACAATATCATATGAACTATTTTAGGGTGTATGTATATTCTTCTATTTTATCTGATTCTAGGATGAATTGGAAGATAATAAGTGATGATTTTTCTACCACATGCTAATGGTTTGGGGTCTATACCATTTCATTATGGTTTTTCTGTGTATCCAAATATCATCATTCTTCATCACGATGGATCCCTCAACCATTGCTTCTAAATTAAATGATAATCTTAAAATTAATAGTTTCTTTTAATATGGTTCACCATTTTAGCACTAAATAATGGTTCTAGGTTGTCAACCATAACCTTAACTACCCATGAGGTCAGTTAAAATACATCATTAGGTGTGTGATATTTTCATCCTTGTAGTGGGAGCCGATAAGAATTAATTGAGATAGTGGGATAGGATCGTTCCTCCCTTTCTATGTCATTAAATTCCATTAAAATGATTAAATGGATGATTGAATAATAACAATGCATGGGTGTTCACACTAACATAGCCCATGTAATATTATTATTTTAGTTATTATTATTATTATTACTATTAATACAAGATTGATGTTGGATATCTCAGTGTGATGTTAATTTCTTATGATGGTGTGGCATCTACTGCATATTGGCATGGAACCAACTAGGGGATCGAGATATGTAACATGAAACCCGATGGTATGATTATTGGTGGTATGGCACCAACTTGGGGATTAATGTATTGAACCTATGACCCTGAGGTATGATTATTTATGGTATAGAACTGATCAGGTAGTTCATGGTTTTTTCCTTACGACTCCTGTATATATATACATTGAAACACCCGGATATTTTTGTGCAATATTTTTTTAGATTTAATTTAATATTTTAAATATTTTTCATTTCATATGATACATAATATAGCTTTTGATATACGAAAAACACTATGTTTGTCTTGTGTTACATGAAACAACAAGATAATATTGAACTACATGAAACACTAGATTAGTATGAGGTATATGCAACACTATTCATGTATTGTGTTACACATAATGTCGAGTTCATTTGATAGTTGGCATTGCACACAGCACCAAGTTCCATCAAACAATAGTATATTATTAAAATATTATTATTTAATATATAGTATGTTATAACCCATATATAAAATTATCAGTTATGAATAGTATTAATAAACATATGAAAATATATGGTTTCTAATATTAATTCATTAGATATCAATTAATTATAAATAAAAATATATACCAATGGATTACAAAGAAAATATTTTTATTTTTATTCTCCCAAAGTCATTTTGTTCTAATAAATTAAATTGATTAAAATTAGTGAATGATATTAAGGAAATATATATATTACATTCAATCAAGTATTTTTTATATTCATCAAATATTTTTTATATGCATAAGATGAGATCTATCCCAATCGTATGCATAGAAACCTATATTTTGGATGGGGTAATTTTATCACCTTTTAATGGAAAACAAATTTTAATCCTATAATAACACTTTTATGTATTCTATTTGAAAAAATAAACTTCTTATTTGAAAGAAGAATATAAAAATTCTCTTTGGTTTATTCTTTGGTTTTTTTGATAAGCTTCTTTTTTTTATGAATAGTAAAAAAATACGAAATTTTAATTGAAAGCAACTTTTTCGATCAAAATAAGTCACAGTGTAGAATTATATTTTTGATGGGTTTTAATATATAATTAGAACAAATATATATCCTTTAATCTAATATTTTTCATTTTCATTAATTTTACATTGAATTTAAATATAAAAAAAGTTCAATCTTTTGGATGTTTTAACTTTAATAACTCTTTTTCTCACCTCATTAATGAGGTTAATTTTAAATTAATTTATACCAATTATATGTTTTGAATATAGAAAAGTGGGTTCAATAATTGGAATCAAAATGTACAAATTATTTTAATATCTCTATTTTATTTTTTTACATTATGAATGATGACAATATTTATAATTTTATTACCACGGTTAAGGGTAAATTGGGTAATTAAAGGTAAAAATAATATAATAAATAATATAAAATTACACTAGAAAATGTCATAATTTAATTGGATGAGTTTTTTCAAAAAAATCCTTTTCAGGAAGATTTTATGTCTACTTAATGTTACTTATAGGACCTTAACACTTTTATAGTATTATATTCAAAGAAAATACAATTTGGTCACACTTTTGTTCTTAACAAGAGAAATTTTTTTAATATGGTGTCATATAAAGGTAAATTTTTTGTTATAGATAGTATTTGGAAACCGAAAATACTTTTCTACATCATGGAAATTTATTTTTAAATTTTTGGAACGAAATAATTAAATTAAATTTTTACACAATGATGTTGTATTAATTGTTTAATTAATGGGAGAATAAAATAAATGAAATTAAAAATATAAAATAAATATAATTTGATATAATTAATGTCATCCATGAATTTTGATGATTACAATGAAATTTTAGGGGTTGATTAAATGATTTTTATCAAAGTTATCATGTTGTTATGATATTTTTAAACGGTAATGTAATGAATAGTGTCAAAATTGAAATTATTGATATTTTAAGATAAAAAATAATTTATTAAATTTTATAAAATTAATATAAAATATAAAATTAATCCAAATAATTTTTATAAGTCACATAATGTCATAAATGACTCATTTGTTGTTATTTTAGTATTTTTTTTGTAACAATTTTATCCCATCCACCAAATATAATTTTTTTTATTATTAAACCACTTTAAGGGAAAGTGGGAAACCATAGTTTGCAACAATTTTATCCCATAAGTTGTAAAAAACACATGTAGTCATGGTAAGAGTTAAAGAGATTAAATAAGGGTTAAAGAAAAAGTAAAAGGGTAATAACACTACCTAAACTTGTATAGAAATTATTAGTTTATAGAATTTAAATCTAAACTACTCATATATTTTACATAACTAACATTGGATAAATATTTAATTAGAAACTAATTTATATTAATTTAATATTTTGGAGATTTCAATAGTGCCCCTCCCCTCTCTCATAAAAGGTAACTGCTCCTTCTATTTTATTGACATTAATAAATCTCTTTGTAGTGGCAAAAATATACCTATATGTCCTCCAAAATTTTTTCCGTTAATTATAGAAGAATTTAATATTCCATAAATCCATCCAAAGGACTCCTTTTATGGCAATAAAAAGAAGATATTCATAGAAGAGGTAACGTTTTTCAACCGAAGTTTTTATTTTACTTATTATGTGAAACACTTAAATTATTTTTATTTCATGTTTATAAAATAACCATAGTATCCTAAATATACAGGTATATTGTTATATTAGGGGTTATACCTACACTCACACACCCTTCCATATAATGGGAAATGAACTTACCATTCTTGTGTACAGAAAACTACCGCCCCATGAAATGATGTTTTCTTTTTTCCTTTACCACCTCTCATTATTAATAATTATGATGAAAACTCTATTTCTATACAATATGTATAGTATTTATGATATAATTATACTTCTATAGTAATAATACCATGTTTATCTTTTTATCAACTAATATTTTGGGAAAATTATAATGTCGCTCGTCTGTACGTATGGCTTACCATCTCGACGATGCGATATGATTCGTTATCCCCCTATATTTCACATGAATGGTAATAAGGATAAATTTTATGAATATATAAGTTATATATGAAATAATAAATATTATTTAATATTAATATATCATATAATTTTATTTCTTTTAACTCGACAAGGAAATGAAAAAAACATTAATGCGTAATTACAACATACCATTTCCATGAACGGTGTATTTTATTATCTATCTCCAACTATTTTGAATCACCAAAAATACATATACAATAAATATTAATATATTATTTATTTCATGATTATCATTCTGGAGATGATTAAATAATTATCTATGTAATATGACCAAGGATAACAATTAAAAACTTGAATAAAAAAGTTTTTATTACCCAAGACATAACATTAACATGGAATAGTTAATTAGTGACTAATATAAAGTCATAAGTAAATAATATATGTTATGAAATATATGAATATAGTCATCTAGTAGATTTCTAATAAACATATATTTATTACATAAGAGGTTTTAATATGTCTGAAGGAAATCAAGACTTATGTTAAGGAAATTTTATCTCCCATTTTATTTTTTTGAGATACATGCCATATTAACCACTTAGTTCTTTTGTATAGTGTATATATTGAACTATGAACTATTATATAATTACTTTAATTTATTTAGTTATAATTAAAGAATTAATTTATGATAGTATTTCATGGGGTTCAAATTTCTAAATTACTAAAGTAGTTAGGGATTTATGTCTCACTTGTATTTCATTGGGACACATGACTTACACACTATTTGTTTCTTCTACGTTGTGTATATTTTACCCATGAATGTATTTTATGAGTCTTATCCATATGATTATATTAATTTCGTATCCATATAATTTATTTCTATTATGTTTCATAAGAATCAACTTATTTTAAAGTGATTTGTATTTATTTCACAATCTCATCAATATTTGGGATTATTTAGTTTTAAATATACATAGGGGAATATTTTTCTTCCACATCCATGTTTTTTGAAAATGTTTTCAAAATTTTTATACCATTATCCTATGAATATTTAATTATATTTTTACCCATGTTTATTTTTTTACTAAATGGTTTGAAATTAATATTATTTTCATTTTCTGAATAAGTTACTTTTTGAATCTCCTAACAAAAGTACGAGAAGAATTTTTTTCTCACGTATACGGTATGAATTTATTTTTATGATTTCAAAAGTCATTAATTCCTTGAGGAATACCTTATAATAATACAAGGTTATTTCCAATGAAAATGTTTTTTTTTTCAAAATTGTACGCCATTTTAATAAAAGAAATTGTTTTCAATGAAAGGGTATTTTACTCAAGAATTATATAAAATACATATATCAAATGTTACCTATGTTTGAATGGGGATAGTTTTCAAGGATGATATCTCTATTATTACAATTTTGGTTTTATTTTTTTGATATAATTATATTCATGAAATCCATTTCATTCCATGGGTTATGTTATGATTGAATGATTTTTATGAAACCCATTTTTTTCATGGGTTTATATTTGATTAATCATTAATGTTCTCAAGGAAAACAAATAGGTAGTTTAAATAATGTGATGGGTGGGACCTATATCTCCCTATAATGAGTTGGGTAATGATAAATGTGTTATGACCTAAAATGGTACATGGGAGGGCATCCCAAGCCCGAAACAAGAGGGTACACATGAGGGCATCCGAAGACTGAAACAAGAGGGTATAAAAGGGGACATCCAAAGCCTGAAGTAGGTGTATGGGTGGTTATCCCAAGAATAACATATTAAGAAAGTCTTAGAATTCATACTTAAAGTAAGTTTTTTATATGCTTATTTGTATTCCACAATTCCATGTATTATTCCTATGTTATGCATTCATGGCTTATGATCTTGATTTACTTATGATTCATGTCTTATGAATTACAAATATTTATGTCATGATCCATGTTTACGATCATTGATACGAAGGGTATGATATTCTAATGATCATGGTCACATTCTAATACCTTTTGCTCATGATTTTATTATATATTTCCTTTTTTACCCTTACTTAGAATTTGAGCTCTCCCCTTTATATTCTTTCCATTACCCATATTATTAATGAAGGTTTTTAAGTAAAATTACTAGGTCGGGAGATCTTTGTAAGAAAAATTGAAGATCCTTTCACTACACAAGAATTTTTTATTATAAGTCTCCAAAGGAACTAAACATATATGATTTCTGGGTTTGTGGTTTTGTATTGTATGAAATTTTCTGAAAAAATGAATTAATATTCATGTATGAAAATACTTGGTCATTATAGACATATTTGGATATAGGAAACACTAGTTATATGCATTGGACATAGACCATGTAGCTCTGCTACTCTTATCACCTCTGGATTATGTTAAGATGGTTTCTACCTTCTTTTGATACTTTATATATATTTGTAATCATAAATCATAGCCTTATACTTTTACAGCTTGTGTCTAAGACTTTTTATATTTATCTTAAATTAAATACTACCTATTATAAATGTGGATGGTTATTGTTTATACACATAAGATAGATATGTTATAGACATCATTGGTTGTGGCCTAAAAAATTTATCTCACACTTGATATGGTTCTTTGATGGTACCTAGGAATTTTTTATGGATGTATGTAGGTATAGGGTCAAGCACACATTTTCCAAAGCCCAGCTTATATTATTATGAGAAAGGAGGATCATATGATATAGGTATGCCTCAAGACACAATCTTGAGATAGTATTTTTGGTTATTTTGATATACATGTATAATACTATATTTCTTCTACCCTATTTCCTAATCATTTCTGTTCTAGGGACATAACATTACATCATTATTTAAATGGTACCAGATTCTACTTGTGATTTCTTTTTTATTATTATCATCTAGATGTTTACTCCCATTTTTTTGTTTTCATTTTATATTCATTAGGTTTTTATGCCTTTATTACAATGCTAATCTACTATAATTATGATGGTATAGTCTTCCTATTAAACAACTGAGTACAATTACTTCTAGTCATTAGCCTAAGGCATATGAGGTCATGATTGAGGCCATGTGGCCCACTGGCTTAGGGAACCCCTTTTTGGATTCTGAGTATGGGTGTTAGACTGTGTTCAATACATGTAAATGATCTAGTATGTACTTTATCAAGAGAGATACAAGGAACACATTGTGAATTTGAGAGAGAACTTATATAATTGAGATTTAATAAGAAACTATCCCAATATGATTAATAATTTTTAAGGGATTGATATATATTTGGATTATCTTCAACTTCTTTACAAATTTCATAAAATTATTCCAAGGATATATTCATATGAATACATTATCACCAACCTCAAACTCCAGATTTCATTAATTATCATCAATATTTCATTTTTTTCTGCTTTGCCCATCCATTATGTTCTGCTGAATGACTCTGAACTCCTTTACCAATTCCCCAGTAAGATCAGTTCTAAATAGTTTTATTCCTCCACATAATCCCATTAAATTATATTTTTAAACATCCTTCCATATAGGTCTTAAATAGTATTCATCTAAATTCTAGAGTAAATGTTATTTTTTGTAAGAAAACACTACAAATTGAAGGTATTGATCAGAGCAATAATGACCTAGAACTCTATAAATGAAATTTCCCTACATGTATTTATGGGATATAGTATATATCACATAATATACCTTATAGAACACAATTATGATGTTTCCATATTAGTGTGAATCACTGAAAGGGGGAGGGGTGAATTAGTGATCCCTTTTAAATTTTTTTACTAAATCATTTTTTCTATTAAACCTATATGGATGGATAAAGACACAATCCAATATTCTTGTGTCTCTCAGCCTTTCCTCGAATGATTAATTAAATTTAATAGCACTAAATACAATTATTTATAAGGTTTTGTTCAAATATCTACTATTTTTGTGTTGGTTATTCACCCCAACACAAATTCTCCACTATAAGTCGATTATTAATTACAATGGTCGATACATATTCCCACTGTATCTATCTAGAGTCCCATAGGAGGTTCTTTATATTGCCTTCCAGAGTGTTTCCAAAGTCCCACTAGCCTGCTTTAGAGTCCCACTAAAGACTTCTTCTTCCAAGCTTTCACAAGAGATGCTTCTTGATTTACTGAAGATGGATATTCGAATCTTCCCTCTCGAGCATGCTAAATCACACTTCCTCGTGAATCTCTTCAATAATTTCAACAGCCTTTGGTAAGTTCGGCTGGCCTTGCTCAACAAATCTGATCACTTATCTGATCAGTCCTCAGTTCAACAATGGTTAGGTGATTCTTCCTTCTTCTGATGAATACCCCTCATCACTAAGTTGTGTGCCAATGGTGAACACAACTTCTTCTAGAATATAATATAACATAATGATCTTGCACAATATCAACACTATTTGTCTTCTAGGATTATCAAACACTGTAATCTCATATAGAAGATCTTCTTTAACTCTGTTTGGATTCTGTCTCAAATTAAATCAACTTCATGCATAGAGTGCATGGCTTCCAAACTTCTTGTATATGTCATCTTAGTGATTTTCACACGTTCAAGTTTTCATGCATGTTTGCATGCATGTGTCTCAATATTTATCACAGGCATTGTATTCTCTTATTTTATCAATATGCACACACACTTTTGATTCTTTCTTTATGTGTCTTCACGTGATCATGTGCATGCATGCACGCACAATCTTTTTCATCGTTGTGTGAAAACCCCACTGGATATATGCTTTTTAGTACACAAACTCTCTCTTTCTTTTCCTCACTTAATATCACACACAAACATTCTTGTCTTTGGTTCATTACACACAGAAATATTATTTGATTTAGATTCAATATAGGTTTGTCCCTTCAAACCCGAATGGGTGTAGTTTGTTGTGTGTGTTATTATTCTTTCTTCCTCCTTCTTCAAATGTGAACACACAATCCTTCTTTGATTTGTGATATTTTTCAAACCAAAATGGGTTTGTTCAATATTTTTCTTGTTCTTTCACACTTGGGTTTCTTAATTCATTCATATGCATTCATGTGCATTATCCATGCATTCTCTTTCCTCCGTTGTAAATACACAATGGCTCAGATTTCTTTTTCTTCAAATAGAACACACACAAGCTTCGGCCTTCATGAAACCACCTTCTTCTTCAAATACTAACCCCTGGAAAACAATATATATATATAAATGTTTGTAAAGGTGCTCTTCTATGTGAAAATAGGAGGCCACGCGGTGTATTTTTCTTCCCATAAGGAGTAATCGTGTATCTCATTCACAGAATCGAGAAGGATCATGGGTTCAATCTTCGTGGAGTACAGAAAGGATGAAAGTTCACTAATTGTGTACATATGAGATTCTCCTCACAAAGATACAGTGAGGATTCAAAAGAACATGTCACGTGCTCATGGGTTTCTTTTCACAGGGGTGTGGTCCTTATTTACAATACATCTTCAAGAGTGCATTACACCTGTCGAAGGTCAACAGTTCTTCTTCTTCACATAGAAGAGATGTGTGTATCCTTTACTCGCATATCTAGGCTTTGCGGAACTCCTTCGTTTAGTGCGCTATTTCTTAGAGAAAATAGATATTTTTCTCAATGTTTTAAAAAAACTGAGCCTTTCTCGAGGGCTCTCTATTTATAGTCAAGAATCACTGTACAAGTCCACATGAGATTCCATGGGATTCAATCCATTCAATAGTTGAGATCATCAAATTTGAATATTTTCCAATGCGGGATAGAGATATGTGAAAATCTTAGTTTTTTCCTTTTCAACTATGGGATCCTTCTTTCTTGGTAATTATTATCCCCACGTGCATGCATTTTCTAATGCCTAGAAATTATCTCCTGAATTAATCAAGCTTCATGGTGTGGCCTCACAACTCTGTTATTTTTTTGTCCACATACTATATCTTTATTTTGGTGCATGCATGCAAATGAAATTGCATGAATGTGTTCCATAAATCCTAATGATCATTGTTGACCTGAAATGAGCTCCAATGATGCTCGAAGTGATGAGATATTCATTCATCTCGAGTAATAGTTCACGGGTGAAGCTGGGGTGTTCGAAGGATGAATACAACCTTGGTGGAGGTATCAGACGATGTTAGTTCAAACCTGAACCATGGAGATCAAATGGACGACCATGATTAGAACGCGGGATACGGGATGGATCGTGCAGTTGAGATCAAGCACAGAATCACATGGTTGGCCAAGATTAGTTCCACCTGTTTAAAATGTCATCCCACATCAAAAGGAACACACTAGTTCTCAAGGTTTAAATATAAAGTTGTGGTGGCAACTGCTCAGAATTCTCCCCTGTCCCTCCATAGTACTACCCCATACCATGTTCACCCTACAGGAACGCTCTTAGCGCCCACATTGCTCTTTGGGTGCACACCTATTTTCCAATATGCCAACTAGCGCATGGGTTGACCATTGTGCATGCACATGCGGCCCTATACATGGCTCACGCATATAGTTCCTCATGTGGGGTTGTCCTTGAAAGCTTCCCTCAGGCGTGGTTGACCCCTAAGGTCCCATGTGTGCTTGAGGTTAGGTCCTCTACCTTCCCTCCATGGTTGGCCCCTTACTATTTTATGTAAGCCCATATATACATTGTTAAAAAACAAATGTCCAGTGCCAAAATAATGCATGGACACCTTCCTCATTCAAAGATCATTTATGGGAAATGACCATAGTAGACTCCATACTAATCCCTTCCTCCTCTCTTCTTCATCTTAAACTATCATAATTTTTATTTTTGGAATAACAACTCCAAGAGAAACAACATTCCTTAAATCCAATCATGGATGATGCATGGATAATTTCTTCATTCATCATGAATTAAAGCATAATTCATGGTCTTCAACACTTCATCTACTTAGTGACTATGGATGGATATTTACTTCTTTCCACATGAAAGTGAGTATTTCATGGACTTATAAAAGTGTTCTAACAATGTATCACATTGATACAAGTCATTGAACTTTGGTCCAATTCAATAATCATCATATTTATATCCTCTTGGAGAATTTATCAAGTGTAGTATTCAATAAATTGAATTAACAACAAGTCTACATGGCTTCACCAACTTATTCATCAATAACATCCATTCCCATATTGACTTATAATTGAAAAATTATTGATATCTTGTTGAACAAAAATGAAATACCATGTTGAAAAATATCCCCCTTTCTATTTTGTTGTCAATATCACTTATGCACACTTCAAATGGGTCAATATTTAAGCCAAGATTTTGTCCCCTTATTGGAAATCAAATGCAAAGTTGTAGTGGGGTCTTTTAAAAACATGTTCTCCTCCCTTTGAATAATATCTCTTTGAATTTTTTAGAAAGGGATGATGTCACATGGATCACCTAGCATAGATCCTTTAGTAAATCAGCTCTAAGTCTACTTTGGGCTAACCCGATGTAGAAGATAAGAGAGATTTGTCCAAGGTTTTTAATGTTGTCCATAAACAACCATACATGTGAAATCATTCTCAGAATATATCAACTCTTATCTCAAGGGTGGGAAGTAGTCAGATTTATCAATGAAATGTTAAATCCTTCTCATGCTTCACTAAACATATTAAAAATTTCAAGTGCGAAGATAAAGTTCCCCCTTTCATACCATCTTTTCATTAATCGAGAACTCCCCCTTAATTGTCATGATAAATACAATTTTGAACAAGGGATAAAAGTGTGATTGAAAAACTACAAGTCTCAACTTCTTCAGATGATATTAATTTCAAGTTTTGTCATGACATAATCCTAGATATTTTGTCCTTTATATTTTCTCCTCCTTGAGGGGTACACTCCCTTTCAATTTCCTTGGTGTAAAATAATCATCAGATGAACTTAAACATATTAATATTGATAATCTTTCACTATGGAACACTTCAAGTAATTATCAAATCATGGATAATGAGACCAACATGTCATTATTCACTTTTTTCATTCAATTATCATTTGGAGAATGACCTTCATCTTTAATTCCCTTCATTGTAAGCAAACATATACAATGAATATATAAGGGAAAAAGATAAAACACTTGTTAGATTTTTAATAGAAGCAATAGGGATGAGAATTTCCTCTCAACCCAAGAACTCCTTTACATGTAGTTCTAAAGTGTTTGGTACTCTTCATGATGGTGTTTCATATCCATTTGATATTTTGATTTTTCATTGTCAGTATGGATTCATTACTTACATCCACGTACAACTTATGTGGATTGTTTGTCTTCACATCTGTCATTAGTGAAGTAGGTTTTACTCGTGCATGTTTTTCAAGTTTCACCATTTTTCCTGGTAAACCAATTAAACATTAGTTTTCATGATGTCAATCCCTCTTTTACCTTCCACACAGTACATGTGAGACTCACTGATTTATCATGTTCTGAAGACCTCTCATGAAATTAGAATTTTCCTTCATGTGGAATGATCTAGTATCACTTTTCCTTAAATTTAGCTATTATTTCATCTTCATATATTTGCAGGTCTTTAGCAATTTTCAATTGATTAGGACAGATAACTAAACAATCCTTCATGGAAATTTATGGATTGGAGCTTCCACGTGGCTTATTCAATACATTCAAGTTACATTTCATAAGAAACTTATCCAAATTATCATCAGGAATGTCTTCAATCAATCCTGTCTTTTTCTAGATTAATTCTCCTTTCAATATGAGATTTCATTCATTTATTCCCACTGTTTTTTTGCATTGATCCATGGTTTGAAATTTCAATCCATAGTAGATGCATCTTTTCTTTTTTGAGATGATATTCTTTAAATATGCCTTAATATTCTTCTTGGGAATAATTTCTTTCACCTTCTTATTGACTTTGTTGTATTGCATATTCCCAGTGGAAGAAGTTTCAAATCCTTTTTCTTTCTCTTGCCTTTGTTGTTGTCTATTATTCTTATCAAAATATACATGAACCGTGGTAGGACTAAACCAGCACTCATCATAATTGTAACCACTTCTGTTGCAATTATCACAGAAGTACTTAATAGATTCAAATCTATTCATGATAGAAATATTCTTATTTATCTATGTTTGCTTCCTTTTCTTTATAATATGTTGTATTTCTTCACCTCTAATTCCCTGGAATGTAGGCCTTCCATAAATTTTATATGATGACGTATTATTCTATAAATCATTTTCATGATGCCCAAACATCCAAAAACACCTACAATAGCCATCAAATCTCATTCTTTTACTTGTAGTATTAGTCTAGCTAGATTTAGTGTTTTCTTGTTTTTGGATTTTTCTTTCATTCTTTGGAGCATCCTTCTAGGAGTTTATATTTTTAATAATTACAGTAACCATCCATGATGTTTTTATGGATTTATTGAAATTTTTATCAATCCACATATTCCTAGCTTTTGGATTTGAACCTGTACTTTCAGATGAAACTGAATTAATAGAAACAGAAATGACTAGTTTATGGGATAAATTATTCTTGAAGTATGTTTCCATTAGATTAGAGAATGATATGATGTTTCTTTTGGAATCATATTCATTAATTAAAAGGTGAATGACATCATCTTTTCTTTCATATATTTTGGAAGTTCCATCTTGGAGTGATTGATTATTTTTCAATCTCACCTCAAATTTTAATCATTTTATGTTATGAGAGTTCTTCTCATCCTCAACTGATATCAACATACTTTCCCAATTCTCCTTCTACTTTGTTATTTGTTCTTCATGCACATTTCTTAATTTTTGCAAAGAGATGTCACGATCCTTTATCTTGTGGCTTTATTTTCTATTTTAGTAGCTTTGAAAACTATAGAAACATTGTGAAACTTTTCTAATTCATGAAAAGATTATACAAACACAATATAAAATAATTCCTTCCCACAAATACTTCCTTAAATTCTTCAGTATCTTCATCAATTCATTATTTGAAAATAGAAATTGTGTCTTCCTTTGATTTCATTGGTTTTCTTGAGAGTTTTGGATATGACAACCCTTTTAGCCAATGTTTCTTCCATGGCATCAGCTTCTTCTTCTACATATTAATTTTCTATCATGAAGAGAACTAATGCTTGCATCAATTTGATATGCCACTTCTCTAGGAACATTATTCCAATGATATTTGAGTATATATTAAAGATCGATAATTGATCTATCATAATCATAGATTGAACAAGCTTCATCAAAAAAAAGTATTATCACATGTTGTACCTTTTATAATACCTTTAGTAGAAGGTGTCTTTCCATTAGCAGTAAACATCTTCTTCATATTCCTTGCTTGTTTATTCTTTCTGTTCTTCTGACTCTTTCCATATATCTCCATTTGAAATTGTTGACTCATTTATTCAAATATGCACTTCATAAGGACTCCCTTGTATATTTTATATGTAACCGTCCATTGATACTAATTGAAGTTCCCATATCTGTTTGAATCACCGAGAGAGGGAAAGGAAAATTAGTTATCCCTTTTAAATCTTTTTACAAATTGATTCTTTTAAATTAATCCTATATGGTAGGATAAAGTCTCAATCCACTCTTCTTATGTCTCTCATTCTTACCTATAATGATGTTATAAATGTAAAGGCACTAAACAGAAGGATTTACAAGGTTCAGTTCAAAGAACTACTCCTTGCTATATTGGTTATTCACCCCAACACAGATTCTTCACTATAATTCGGTTACTAATTACAATGGTTGATACCGAGTCCCATTGTATCTATCCTAATTTCAATAGGATGTTCTTTTATACAGCTTCCCATAGTGCTACTAGAGTCCCTCTGGCATGCCTCAAAGTCCCACTAATGACTTCTTCCTCCTGGCATTCACAAAGGATTCATCTTGATTCACTGTGGATGGATCTTCTGATCTTCCCTCATGAGCTTTCTGAATATTACTTTCTTGTGAATCTCTTTCGGAATCTTTAACAGCCTTTGGTAAGGCCTATTGACCTTCCTCAATAAATATAATCACTTCTATGATTAGTCCTCAGTTCAACAATTCTTAGGAAATTATTTATTCATCTGATGAATACATGGCCTCATTAAGTTGTGTGCCAATGGTGCACACAACTTCTTCAAGAATATAATATACAAGAATGATCCTGCACAATATCAGAAATATCTTTCCTCTTGGATTCTCAAATACTATAAACTCATATGGAAGATCTTCTTTAACTCTGTCTGTATTTAGTCACAAATAAAATCAACTTCATGCATGGATGGCATGGAACCCAAAAATTTTGTATTACATATCTCAGAAAATTTCACATGTGCATGTGTTCATGCATGTTTTCATGTGTGGGTCTCATTATTTTTCACATGCATTGTATTATCTTCTTTTCTCAATATGCACACACACTTTTGATTCTTTCATTAAGTGTATTCATGTGTTCATGTGTATGCATTCATGCACAATCCTTTTCTTCTTTATGTGAAAACCCTACTAGATATAACCCTTTGAGCACACACACTTTCTATTTCTTTTCCTCACTTAATATCACACACACACTTTCTTGTCTTTGTTTATTTGCACACACACTTATTATTTGATTTAGGTTCAACATATGTGTGTGTCCTCAGACCCGAATGGGTGTTGTATCATTTGTATGTTATTCTTCTTTCTTCTTCCTTCTTAAAATGTGCACACACAATCCTTCTTTGATTTGTGCTCTTTTTCAAACCCTATAGGGTGTATTCACTATGTGCCTACTTATTGAACACTTGGGTGTCTCAATTCATGCATATGCATTCATGTTCATCATCCTTGCATTCTCCTTCATCCTTTGTGAATACACGAGGGACCGGGTTTCTTTTTCTTCAAATAGAACACACACAAGGTTCATCCTTCATCACACCACCATATTCTTCAAATACAATCCCCGTAAAATAGTGTGTATATATATATGGATAGATAGTTGTTCTTTTTGTTCCAAAAATGAGGTAATACGGGGTCTTCTTCTACACATATGGTGTGTGTGTGTGTTTCTACTTCACAGAACCTAGAAGGTTCGTGGGTTCGGCCTTCGTGGATTACAGCATGGGTGAATTTGATCCATTGTGTACACACAATATTATCCTCACCAAGACAAAGCGAGGGATCTAAAGAACCTATATCATTCTCATGGGTTTCTTCGCACAATGGTGTGGTTCATATTTTCAAGACAACATTGACAGTTTGTAGCACCTATTTAAGTTCTACATTTCTTCTTATTCTTCATGTAGTAGAGTTGTGTGTAAACTTTCCGTGCGTAGAAAGGTTGCGTTGATCTCCTCCGTGCAGTGCTCTGTTTTCCGGAGAAATGAGAGCTTTTTATCAATGTTTTCAACAAATGAGCCTTGATCAATGGCACTATATTTATAGGAAAGAATCACCATAAAAATACCTAGAAGATTCCGTTGGATTCAAATCTTTTAATAGCTGAGAAATTCAGTTTTGAATATTTTCAAACGCAGGATAGAGATATGTGCAAATATTGGATGTTTCCTTTTAAATTACAGGCTCCTTCATTCATGGTGATTATTATCCTCATGTTCATGTGTTTTTGAACGCATGAAAAGAATCTCTTGAATGCATCCAGAATCATGATGTGGCCTCGTAACTCTATTTTCTTCGGCCACTTACTATATATTTATTTTAGTGCATTCATGCAAATGAAATTTTATATTGGTTTTCATTAAATCCTCACGATAACTATGGGATTAAAATGACGTCAAATGATTCCAGGAGTGATTAGATCTCTGTTTAGATTGAGTACTGGTTCATGGGTGGAGCTCGGGTATCTTGAGGTTGAAGAAAACCATGGTGGAGAGATCAGACAGTGCTAGATCAAACATGAACTGTGGAGATCAGATGGACAACCTTGATTGTAATGAAGGATGAGGGATGGAGTGTATGGATGAGATCAGGCATGAGATCAGATGGATGGAAAGGATTAGTTCCACAAGTTTAAAATTTCATCCCACATTGAAACGAACACAGGGGTTCTCATGGTTAAAATATCAAATTACAGGTGGGAACCGCTCAGCATTCTTCCCTCTCCCTCCACAGTACCACCCCATACTGTGTTCACCCTTATGGAATACTCTTAGCGCCCACTCTGCACCTCAAGCGCGCACCTAGTTCCCACTATGCATGCTAGTGCACGGGTTGATCACCGTGCATGCACTTGTGGGCATATATCACTACTAGAATTTGAGGTATTTGTGATGGTCTATTTGCGACGCGATCCCATTGCAAATGAGCTTTTGTGACGGGGTCCCGTCGCAAATAGCGCGTTGCAGAAAATGTTGTTGCAAATATATCTCTAATTATATACATTTTATATATAAAACCTTTTTGTAAGGGGCCCGTCACAAAATGTATTTATGATGGACTAGTCATCCTGTTGTAAATAATTCACCATTTATATATGTTATATATACCTAAACCTTTTTCTACAGGCCCATCTCAAAAATGTATTTGCGACAGGCCCTTTTTCCCATCGCAAATACTTATTTAAAAAATATATATAAAGTATTTGTGATGGGGTCTCATCGCAAATGGTCCTATCACAAATACTAAATAAAATTATATATATATAATAATAAAATTATGATTAATGATGATATAAAATTAATATTATTAAAATAATAAAAAAATTATAAATATTAAAATTCTCAATATCCAAAAAAAATGAAAAAATCATAATATATTATTATTATTATTAAAATAAATAAACATTAAAAAATATACTACTAATAATAAATATTAAAATATTAAAATATTAAAAAAATAAAAAATTTATATTATGAAATATTTGCAGTAAAATAAAAGGCAGAAACATTAAATAGTTCATATTATAGTAAATCTTGAATTTAAATGTTTTTATCATAACAAAAATATCATTGGGGGTACTCTTTTGGAGAAGGAGGAGCTGTAGGAGATGCTTGATGAAACTTCATCCTTAAAATACAAGTCAGATGGCGCAGGTACTCCATCTGATCATGCTGCTACTGCTGCCATCAATGCATCTCCTCCTCATACGGCTATTGTTGTTGCTGCCATCGATGTGAATCCACCTCGTACTGTTGCTACTGATGTTGATGCATCTCTTCCTGCTGCATCAGCAAACTCTCTATAAGCTCACTCTTAGCTCGAAACTACTCTTGATACTGTGAGATATAATATTATTCCTCTCCAAAAACTCCTCTCGAGATGGATACTAACATCTTAGCAGTACCATAATAAGTCACAGGAGTCAAATTAGAGCTGATACCAACTACTCAGCCTTTCTCGAAGTCATACAGGGTCTCTTGTATCTATTTCGCCTCATCAAAATGGTGGGCACTAGTTTGATCAGTTGTCTGAGACAGACTCTTAGCCAGTTTTTGAGAGTTTGCGGCCTCATATGACACATTCAATTCCAATTTGAAATTAAAATGGTGAAAATATTATATTTAGTTAATTTTCAAACTAAAAAATAATATTGACCACAATTTGATGCTTGTGATCACCTCTAATATCCCCAGTGCTTGGATCACTGTACATCCTCGGATAAACGTCATACTCCATAATATCGGGTTACTTGACTACCTATATGAATATAAAATAAACATTTTATATGTAATGTAATATAAAATATTTAACAAATATATTTATCAGATGCTCTATATTTATATAGAATGTTGGACTACCACCTCGATGCGTCAGCCCTAATCTCCACCGGTTCTACCGAAAAAGAATTCTCTCCTCTGAAATCCACTACCCAACTAGTGTGAAAATAATACATCCCAAACGTGAGATGAAATGTACTCTAGTCAGTGGGCTCTATAGGACTCATCAAATACTTTCACTCCTACTATCATAATGATTGTCCTTCTCAAATTGTGCAAAAACTGATGGAAATGATCACGCACAGAAAACTCCCATGACGCATGGATAACATCACATATGATATCATACATGGAATATAATATACCCTACATATAATTTGTAATATCATGTTATTAATGAAATAAATTTTAAAATAAATATTATTTATTTATGTACGAGTCAATGATTGAACATGCCAAGCTGTACATCAACGGGAATCTACTCCAATGTGATCCAGGGATGAGAAAAATTATTGTGCATGATACCCTCCCCTATCCAATAACTACATCTAAAAAACTGTGAAAAAAAGAATAAATAAATAAACAATTAGTATTTAAATAAATTAATGAAATATAACTAAAATAAAAAGGTTACCATACCTCTGCATGCGTGGATTGAAGAAAAGGCATGGAAGTCACTTGGGGATAGGGTTAGGAATCATCAGTCACAAAAGACCACACCCCCTGTGTGTACCCCCAGAACTTTCAGTAGGCTAGGGTTAGATGATCCCAAATCCTCCTCATCCAAATGTAGCCCAGCCTCCTGCAACTCATGAAATAGATCAGGGTCCATTTGAAAAACAAAATGATTGTTTTTAGAATATATTTGAAAATAACTATTATATATAGATATATATGAGATATGATTATAACCAGTATTTAACTGTGTCAATGTTCACCTTCATCGTCATCTTTATATCTAACGTTGTCAATTTCTTCATATTCC
The DNA here is from genome assembly GCA_963277665.1 of Viscum album. Classification (NCBI taxonomy): domain Eukaryota; kingdom Viridiplantae; phylum Streptophyta; class Magnoliopsida; order Santalales; family Viscaceae; genus Viscum; species Viscum album. The sequence goes on from OY728129.1 coordinate 1,587,383,523, forward strand.
TCCTTGGAATCACCAATATCTAAATGAGTTTTAGTTTCATCATCTCTTTCCATTTAAAATTAATTTTTACATAATTATCATCATTATCACCATCGATCCTTAATTGTGGGGTGTCATCATCAATATTCATGTCTCTTTGTGAAAATATGGATTTTGAGTAGTCTCTTTTAAAATTTCAATTCCATACACTTTAGCGGAACCAAATTCGGTTTGTGTAAACTGATTTTCTTGAGATTTCATTTTTCTTATTCTCTACCAATCACTCAAGACTCTTAATGTAGCATATTACTTTGTGTAATAAATCTTACATGCCCGTTAAGCCAATAAAAATGGTTCATTTACTAGAATAATACTTTTATATTTAATATCGACGATTCTAAGAGTTGGATGAACATTAAAGGATCTCTTAATATCCAACCACTTACATTTAAACATCGTTATATATTTCTGTCCTAGATAACACAGTTCAATAATTTCATCCAGAATCCCATAAAGGTCCACTTAAGTTTCTCTATGATGTGATCAACTCAAGAAAACTCCATTGTTCATTTTTTTTATTCCCCATATGCACGGGAATGAAATTGAAAACCATTCACCACATATGCATTATATTATTTAACAATTTTAGATGGGGGGTTACACAATATACAAAGTCGCTTATCAATTTTATCAGCATGTTGAGACACCTAAAAATTTGTAAAATAGTTATCAAAAAAATAAATAATAAACTGAATTTATATGTCAAACCATCAATAATTTATGTAAATAGTTTTTGAAACTGTTCATAAAGAAAATTGTCGGTGTTCTTCTAGAGAAGCTGTTATAATTTGTGGAAGTTGTTTCTTAATATGATTATCATATAACCTAAAAATAAAATAAGTTTACTTATTGTAATATAAATTATAGAAAAGTATATATAATCACACATAATACAAATGATGTCATTTATTCATAGTTTATCAGAACATATGTATGAGATATGTGATGTTCATCATCTAAAAGTCGTCGTCCATTAACTCCACCAAAGCCAAGATCTGGATTATTAAAAACTGATAATTGATTATCCATTTCATCATCAAAATTCCCCTCATTCCATACCACATGTTTGTGTTTGGAGGAATATTCATATTCCATATAATGAGAGTGGAAAAAAATCAATTTTCTCTTGAAAATATGATTCAACAATTGATCCTTCAACTGATGCTTTGTTATGTAATTTTTTCATCAATTTATGCAAGCATATCTTGAATGGGTACATCCATAGAAACTTTACTAGACATTCACATTTAGATTCATGTGGAAAATGTAATATCAGACATTCCATTGAGTCAATGAAATCTGGCGGGAAGATTTTTTCAGTTTACATATAATTACAACAACATCTTCTTCAATTTTTTATAGTGTGTCACAGTATATTTTCGCAGCTCAAATGTCTCAAATAAATTATGATATATCTATTATCGAATCCCAAATCATAGAATTCAATAAACCTTTGAATCCAATCAGTATAAGTCTTTCCATTATAACATGACAATCATGACTTTTTAATCTGGTAAAATGAAATTTTTTAACACATCTGCCCAAATTGGAAGCATAGCCATCTTGAAGTCTCAAATATACAATGCACTGAAAAAATAATATCCAAGTCTCATTGGATAGTATATAATATGCTTTTGGTATCATTAATCTCTATGATATGGCATTTTCAAACAATTCAATTTATGTTCGCCTAACATTTTGGGCAGGATCTAATCATGCCTTTGCATTTTTTTTCTTACCTGGTGTATTCAAAACTATATGAAATAAATAATCAACATAGTTCTTCTCAATATGCAAGACATACAACATGTGGAAAACCAACTAATCAGACCAATATGGTAGATCCCAAAAAATAATCTATTTTTTCCAATTTTGTTCCTTCCCAAAGCCATTGATTTCTTTTTGGTTTATTGTTAGTCTAAATGTGATTGGAGGTAATGAAAATACAACTAATTTTAACAATGTACTCGAGATCAGTTTTGGAGTTCCATTCCTTTCAATTTTTCCTTTTCTGAAAACAAATTTGTTCCTCCTAAAATAATGATAGGTTGGAAGAAATATGCGATGAAATTCAAAATAGAAAGGGTTTTTTTCATTGATGAGCATAAATGATGTGTTGTATTTCATGCAGTAAAGACATGATTTTAGACCTTGTGTACTCTAGCCAGATAACATTTCATGTTCCAAGAATTCACTAATCTTTCACATCAATGCTGGTTTTAATATAAAATTTTGTTTTGCATAAACATCATATGTACCAAAAACATTTCTCCAAAATTAATTTAACACATCAACCAATGGTTTTAAATAAATAGAAATATTCTTTTTTGGATGTCCTAGGATTAATAAAGTCAAACTTTTTTAAGGATCCTTCATCAACATCAATGAAAGTAAATTATACACATTTATAAAGACATTACAACATGAATAATGACTACCATAAGAACCAAACTAATAGAAACCGTTAGTAGAAAGACCAAATCGCACATTTCGGGCTTCTAAAGCAAAAGACGTATATAGTCAGTCAAATTGGTTCCATGAATCACCATCAAGTGGATGATTCAATATTTTATTGGTTGAATTCCTTGTTTTGTTCCATGAAATCATTGAAGCTATGTTCTGAGACATAAATAAACACTACAACCTAGGTGTAAGGGGAAAATATCTCCACAGTTTTACTAGAATCGATCCAGACTTCCCCTGTTGATCTTATTTATACCTTGATTTTCCACGTGTGGGACAAGTATCCAACGACTCATTTACACCAGAATATAAGATGAAATAATTTTTATATGCATGAATCTTCGGATAACTAAGGCATAGATTACGAACCAACCTTTGTCTCTCATAGTAATTTATAGGCAACACATTTTCTTCCAGTAACAGTGTTTTAACCAATGAAAATATCTAATCAAATAGTTTTTTAACCAACATTATCTAATTTAATATCAATAAATTTTGCAACTACTTATAATTTGATTATCTTGCAACAAAGATATAATGCATCCTCAACAGACCTCAACAACTCCTAAAATTTAGATGGTGCCAACTCAAGAGTTAAATCAATATCATCATGAGTTTTCGTTTGTTGAACAGATATACCTAAAACATCTTGTACTAAATTTTAAAATCATGATGGATCCAGAATAAAATTATTAGTATATTCTCTAGAACTATGTTCACCGTGTTGATACAAAAAAACATAATCTGGTTGAAAACCTAAATGCAAGAGATGTCCCCCAATGTTGTCAAATGTGTCAAAATTTCTCAGAGAACATTTTTTACAATTAATGTTAATTGTGCATTCTGAAACAAATTCTAGTTTTGGTGATGCAAATAATAAGAAGGTTTCAACACCCTCAATATATACAAGATTTAAACCAAATCTGTTTGAATTTCTACAATGATTTATCTAAGAGTGATCATCTAATAATGACTGTTGTTGACATCCTTATTCCATATTGTTCTGGAAAATATAAAATCATTACTACTTTTGAATAATTTGATATTAGGAAAACACTATCCAAAAAAGGAGATAAATAATTACAACTACTTCTTAATAATTACCATTATCTAAGGGTGACACAATTTCCAGTGGATTGACAACTACTCTTTTCTCTGACAGCTCACTTACTTGTAACATTCTCACATTGAAATCAAAATGAAGAATCTTCTCACAGGTATGCTTATACATTCTCATGCATATGAGAATGTATAAGCATGCCTCTCAGTAGATTATTCATTGTGATTTCTATGGATGAATTATTGAAGTAAATGAACCGTCAAAGAAAAGAGCCCCCTTTTCATCTATGAATTGTCTTCTTGCAACTATCACTGCCAGAAAACATTATTAAAAATGTGGTCCTATGAATTCATATCCAAAATTGTGCATACAAGATTGGATATGCATACATAGAAGAATTATTTTCATAATGTTTTTAGTCCATGACAGTTGAAATGAGAAGTGTCATTGAGCAAAAGGAGTGCTTCTATTCCACTTAAAATCGGGCCAAGTTGTTATAATTTATTACAATTTATTAAATTGATGTATTCATGTTTATTCCTATTTATTCTTATTTATTCATATTTATTTATATTTATTAATATTTATACATATTTATTCTTATTTATTGAAATTTATTTCTATTTATTTCTATTTATTCCTATTTGTTACTATTTATTACTATTTATTACTATTTATAATTAATTATTACTAATTATTACTAATTATTACTAATTATTACGAATCATTACTAATTATTAATAATTATTACAAGTTATTACTAATTATTACATTTTTTTACTATTTATTACTGGTTATTACGAATTATTATTAATTATTAATATTAATTATTAATTATTACTAATTATTATGAATTATTAATAATTATTACAATTTATTACAATTTATTACTATTTATTACTACTTATTACTATTTATTACTGTTTGTACTATTTATTACTATTTATTAATATTTAATACTATTTATTACTATTTATTACTATTTATTACCATTTTTTACTATTTATTACTATTTATTACAATTTATTACTATTTATTACTAATTATTACTAATTATTACTAATTATTACTAATTATTACTAATTATTACTAATTATTATTATTTATTACATTTTATTTCTATTTATTACTAATTATTACTAATTGTTACTATTTATTACTATTTATTACTAATTATTACTAATTATTAATAATTATTACAATTTATTACTATTTATTCTTATTTATTCCTATTTATTCCTATTTATTCCTATTTATTCCTATTTATTCCTATTTATTCTTATTTATTCTTATTTATTTCTATTTATTCTTATTTATTCTTATTTATTCCTATTTAATCCTATTTATTTCTATTTATTTCTATATATTCCACTTTATTTATATTTATTACTATTTATTCCTATTTCATCCTATTTATTATTATTTATTCATACTTATTCCAATTTATTCCTATTTATTCCTATTTATTTTTATTTATTCTTATATATTCCTATTTATTCCAAATTATTCCTAATTATTACTGATTATTCCTAATTATTACTAATTATTACTAATAATTACTAATTATTACTAATTATTACTAATTATTACTAATAATTACTAATAATTACTAATAATTACTAATAATTACTATTTATTAATATTTTTTACTATTTTTTAATATTTTTTACTATTTATTACTATTTATGACTATTTATTACTATTTACTCCTAATTATTACTATTTACTACTAATTATTACTAATTAAATTTAATTATTACTAATTAGCATTAATTACTATTAATTACTGCAAATTTCAGTTACTAATTACTAATTTCTGCCCATTATTTATATACATTACTAATTATCATTACATATTTTTAATTACTAATAATTACTAAGAATTAGTACTAAGAATTTCAATTTATTATTAAAAATAAATACTAATGTCAAAATAATTGAAATCTAATTTAATTACAACTAATCAATAATAATTAAAATTAATATAAAAAAATTAAATAAATAATAAATTAAATAAACCACAAATACTATTAAATCGGATCTCTTATAGGTGTAGACGGCTTCACTACTTCTTCGTAATAAAAACTAACTCGGAAAAATTTTCACTCTAAAATTAGAGTTTAGAGAGAGAGAAAGTAGGAATTGAAGGGGTGGATGGAAAAATCAGATTGAGGGTATATATAGGTTAGATTAGTTGGGATGGTACTATTTGTGGGGGGATACCCTTCCCAAATACCTTCGGCCGCATTAATTACTGTCGGCAGATAAAAAGGTATTTGCGAAGGGACCCGTCGCAAATAGTTGCCTACTGACAGACCTTTTGTGACGGGACAACATCCTATCGCAAATAGTATTTACCGCCTTTGGGTATTTATGATAGGAAATTTCCCCTATCAAAAATAGTATTTATCACCACCCAAAAATTGCAACAGTGGGTGCCTCCCCATCGCAAATACCCTTCCCGCAGTTGGGCACGCAAACCGCGCCTAACGTTTTGCGATGGATAGATACTCCCTTCACAAATAACCTCTTCGACAGACAATTTGCAATGGATTTATTCTAGTCGTAAAAATTTGTTTTCCCTACAGTGTACGCGGCCTGTGCACACCCTGGCTAATGCGGGGCTAGCCTTGAGGGCTTCCCTCAGGCGCGGTTGACCCCTCGGGCCTCGCACGTTCTTGAGGTGAGGTCCACAGTTGGCCCTCCCTGGTTGGCCCTCACTTTTTTATTTAAGGACATATATATATGGTGAAAACCATGCGGCCAGTCCAAGAATAATTCATGGCCACCTTCCTCATTTAAAGCTCATGCATGGGAAATTAACTTAGTAGACTCCATACTAAGCCCTTCCTCCTATCTTCTTCATCTTCAACCTTCATCCTTTTTGTTTTTGGAATAACCACTCCAAGAGCTACAACATTCCTTAAATCCAATCATGGATGATGCATGGATCATGTCTTCTTTATTCATGCATTAAATCATAATGCATGGTCTTCAACACTTCATCCACTTATTGAATATTGATGGATCTATACATCTTTCCTCAAGTAATTGAGTATTGCATGGACTTCTTCAAGTGTTGTAATAATGTATCTCCTTGATACAAGTCTTGGAACTTTGGACCAGTTCAACAATCATCTGATTTATATCCTCTTGGAGAATTGATCAAGTGTAGTATTCAATGCTTTGAATCAACAATAAGTCTCCAAGGATTCACCAAATTCTTCATCAATACCTTCCATTCACATATTGAGTTATCATTGACAACTTATAGATATCTTATTGACAAAAAAAAACAACACCATGATCAACAAATTCAAAACAAAGAATGAATGAAATAACAGGTATTTCTACAATTTAAGGAACCTATACTGATGAAATAGTAACTTGACCGTAAAAATATTAATATGACCCTTATGAATATTAAATCAGACTAATGAATAGTAACATCACCCATGAAAGTATAAATAAAATTTAGGCACCTTATAAATGAAAATATCATGTAATTATATCATATTATAAGTAAATGAATATTTTAAAAATTGTTAAAGTAAGTATTGGTGTTTTTGTAAGTCGTTAATATTTAGTTACAATTTTTTAATTAAAAAATTATTTAAAATAAAATATTTTTATATTAAATTTATTCATAAATTAACATATTTTGTCTTATTATTTTGGGATAATATTATAATACCTTCGTTAATTTTTGAAAGTGTTATAAAATAAGTAGTAGATTTTCAATTTGTATTTTTCTAATAAATGATATTTTAATTAAAAATTAAATATCGCATATATAGAAAATTATTTTTACAAAATAGAGTTAATTATTGAATTCTACACTTCAAAAACAGTTCAGGTGAATTTTTGGGATTTTTCTAAAATACAAGAATTATTTGTGAATAGTAAAATATGATTATTTATAATAAATGATAAATATATGTTTTATTGATTCATATGTGGTGTTTAGATGATGCAAGAACCCTTCGTTTGAAATCAAATTCACTAATTACTGTATTTAGTGAAAAGAATCAATTCTATTTGTTGTCTTGAAAAAAATAATAAAATAATGAATAAAATAATGAGAAATCACCCCTCTCCTCTTCTATAAAACCCCCTCCTCGCCATCCCTTCTCTACACGCCTTCGAAGCCTTGAGCCTTGTAAAATTTCTACCCAAAAATATTCCCAAGTTTCTTTCCCACATCCAAAAGGTCTTGGTATTAAAAAATTCCAAAACCAAACCCCTTAAAAAGTTCTCAAGGAGGATTATTCAAGAGGTAAAATCCTCTTGCATTTTTCTTTTAATTTATTTTCAATTTATTTTCTTTTATTATTCTCCACTCAAGGCCTCAGTCCAAAAGATCTTGATAACTCTAGTATAATCTATATAATATAATTATTTCATTTTATTAGAATATTTTTACTCAAACTCTTTTCTCTCTCTATTTTATTTTAAAAACTATACCATCGTCCGAGAGGTGTCGATTTACAACCTTCCTTGACGACGGATTTTTGTTCATCAATTTATCCTTGAAGGAAGGTAATGAAACCATTTTCCTAGTTAAAACAGATTATAATATATTTATTAAAATCATTATTATGTTTTGTAAGAAACTTATTTATATGAAAATAAATTATAAAACTAAATGAGTTTGTTATGATCAATAACAGCTATATTAATGCAAACAATTATCACTAAATGTCTTATCTAAAGAATCAACCCCATACCATATAACCCAATGATATATATATATATATATTACCATTTATACTTATGTTTGTTCATTAATATCATATAAATTCAATTTTTCAGATTATACCCATTCCACATGAAATTCTATACTAATATACAAGTATATCGATCATGAAAACCAAGGAAGTGAATTCTCCTACTCAATAAAATTATACATTATAACTCATAAAAACGTCATAAATTAACATAATAAAATTACACTAAATCAAATACACATAGATAAGTTTATTAATTAATTAATTATGGGATCTAATTTGATTATCCACGACGATATGGTCATGTCCATAACACATTCAGACATAAGGTAAAAATTTTCTTCCTGGACCTCCATTTTTATTCAGGTTATACATTATACCCATATACAACAATGTTTTTCTTAATTCTTCTTATATAAATGTTCTAAATTCTATGAATATTTTTCAAATAAATATATCCATATCATTTCATCTATGGTTGAAGGGATGATACATGTTTTAAAATGATCGCTTCTCAATTCTTCCTCATACGCAAGCCCAATTAAAGAGAGAATCTCAATGTCTTACTCATATTCAAGTACCATCCATAATCTATTTTAAGACACAATAATTTTTTCTAAAATTTCAACATTTTTAATTATTTAATATATTTTTTCATTACTAGTTTTATAAAAATAATTATGCCAAATAAAAATTATTTTTCCAAAAAAAACTCTTCTTTTCATAGTAGATGGGGTATTTCTCTCAAGAACTCCTAAGTGATTTTATTAGAGTATTTTCATATATTTCAACATATCTATTGAATTGTATGCTTTATTTAGATTTATAACTTATTATTTTCATCTAACAAATGTTATTAAATTTTTTATGACCATTTTGACAGTGGATGATCTATCTTGATACCATTCACCATGCTACTCAGGTTGGTTAGTGATTATGAGACCATAGTCCAATTCAACTGTATGCAATTATTTTCAAAAGGATCCTAATAGAAAGAATGGAAACTGTATCAACACACATATCCCATTTAGTGATTTCCCTTCTATGTAAGATAATGATGTTGGTATTGGAGCTACGACTAGTGTTGAAAAAAATAAAACTATTCTAAGATAGCTAACTCAGCTTATAAACCATAACCATATCTGTATGGAGCATTATAATCCAAAAATGTGGTGGAGAAATTTTAGAACATTTAATGAAACAACAACCTCCATCATTATATGGTAATATAAACAGATTTTTTGGGAAGTAGTGGATAAGTTCCTTAGAGAATATATTTCTCACTTTGGGAAGTAACAAAAGGGAAATGGTTTTCATCAAAGTTTATCATCTATCAGGAGATACAGATCAATGGTGGTCACTACTTCAAAACACAAATGAGGATGAAAAAATTACAAATATGGAATGGGGTGGTTTTAATGAAATTTTCTTATAAAAATATTTTCCTCCTGAATAATGAGAGAATATGGAAAAGGGAGTCTTGAATCTGAGGAAAAAGAAGGATAAGAATGTTTCCTAGTATGAATCCAACTTTACAGGATTAGAAAGTCATGCCACAGACTACACACATAATCCATAGAGCAATATTGATCTAATTTTTGATGGATTAGAACCATTCCTCCTAAGTGAACTAGTTTCCCAAAATTTCTCATCATACGAAGATATAGTCCCGTGTTCTATCAAAATAGAGAAACGATTTTCTATGTATTGTGAATTAATGGAAATGTAAAAGAATAAGAGGGTTGTTGAGGAATTAATGGAAAAAGGGAATAATAAAAAATGTATTTTTCCAACATGTGATACTTGTAGAAGGAAACACCCCAGAGCCTACTTAAAATAAATAGGATTCTGTTATAAGTGTAGAGAAAATGGTCAACAATTTCATGATTGAAAGGGAAGAAAAGAAGCTACCAATGTTCATTTACACAACTGTATGGAGATGGGATATTTTGAAAATTATTGTCCAAAGAGTAAAGTAAACTTTACTCAAAAAATTACAAGGGAGGAAGGATAAGATTATTCTATAAAAACAGTGGAGGATGAAGTTCTTGATGACGTGGTTGTAGGTACATTAATCATATCCCCAAATTTAGCTAAAGATTAATTTGATTTTGGTTCATCCCATTCCATTATATCATCCCATTTTTCATTAAAAATTAGTTATTTACAGTTCTACTTAATAATGTATTTGTCTACCAAACCCCTAAGGGAAGCCTTATTGCAATAATGATGTGTCAGGAATTTCCCATTATGGCATATAATGGTGATTTATATACTGATTTTATTGTCATACTTATTGTTGAATTCTAAATAACCTTCATTATAGATTAGCATTAAAAATATGATGCAAAAATCTATTTATATAATAAGGACATTACAATTTGTGGGGAAAGTGTATAATCCCATATCTTTATTGCAGAATCATCACCATTTGATTCTCATCTAGATCTAACCCGAGTAGCTCTATTGAATTCAATTCTTGGGGAAGAAGAGAATGTAGTTTCTATGGGTGAGGAATGTAATTTTCATATTGTGGATGTACCTATTGTGAAAAATATGATGTTGTATTTATATAGGATTTACCGTGAAATCCTCTAGAGCCGGAAGTTTAACCCTCTATGGGTTTAATTCGTGGTTTAATACCTATATTAAATATTCCATATTGAATGGCCATAGTGTAATTAGTAGAACCTAAGAAACAACTTGAGGAATTGAGTGATAATTGATTTTTCCACCCTAGTGTTTCTCCATGGGGTTCCCCAGTTCTCTTTGTCAAAAAAAAGATGGATTCCTAAAGTTGTTCGTTGGATATTGAAAAATCAGTACTATTATAATATAGAACAAGTACCCATGCCTCATGTTGATGATTTATTCAATCAACATTATGATGCTCAATATTTTTTAAAGATTTACATTTGATCTGAATATCATCAGTATCATGTGAAGAAGGATGTTGTCCCAAAGACAAAATTTCAAACCATAGTTGGACATTACGATTTTACATTATTTCCATTTCGGATAACTAATTTACCCCCCATTTACATGTGTCTAATGAACACATTTCTCAAGGAATATCTTGATAACTTTGTTGTGTTATTTATTGATGATATCTTGGTATACTCCAAAATGTATGAAGATCAAGATAATCACTTGAATGTTATTCTGATGACTCTTAGAAGAAATGAATTGTATTGGAAGTTTAGAAAGTGTGAATTTTGGCTCCAATTAGTTTCTTTTCTTGGTCATATTATCTCAAAGGATGGAATCTCAGTTGATCTTTCAAAGAAAAAAGTGGTTCAAGAATGGAATACACCACTAATATAACCAAAGTACATAGTTTTATTGGTTTTCCATGTTATTATCAGTGTTTTATTCAGAACTTCACCAAACTTTCTAAACCATTAACCAAGCATACTTGTAACGGGATTAAGTTCATATGGAAAAAATAATATGAATAATGTTTTAAAAAATTGAATAGTAGATTAGTTAATGATCTGATCCTAACTCTACCATTGTTAAATGGTGGATTTGGGATTTACAGTGATGCATCAAATAATGTACTTGGTTGTGTCCTTATGTAGAATGGTATAGTTATTTTTTATACATCTAGGAAGTTAAAAATCATGAATATGATGATCAAACTCCAAATCTTGTGTTGGCATGTGTAATATTTTCTATAAAGTTATGGAGATACTATATTTGTGGTGAACGATGTGATATATATTCATATCACTACATATTTAAATATATATTCTAACATAAAGAACTCCAAAAGAGGAAAATAATATGGATTGAACTACTTGAGGATTATAATTATTCAATACACAATATTCCAGGAATGGAAAATAAAGTTCTTGAGGCTTTGAGCAGGAAGGATCATGGAGTTCTGAAAAAAATTAGGATTGATAAGGATCATATGTACATGGATCTTACAAAGATATATATGGGAATTATCAAGGAAGATGAAACATAGTTACCTTTTCAATTGGTTTCCAAACCATATTTATTGGAAGGGATTAAAATTTCTCAGTCTGATGTTGATAATAATCAAAATAAAATGAAATATGTGAATGAATGGTCATTGGAAGATTTCATGTATGAGGATGGAATTCTAAAATTTGGGAAGAGTCATGGTCTTCCCACTAAATTTAATCTAAAATGGGATAAATTGGATGAATCCAATTAGTCAAATTTTCCTATACACCTTGTTATCACTAAGATTTATCAATATTTCAAGGAAAATTCATATTGGGATAACATGATGTGAGAAATTGATGATTATGTATCACAATGTTTAGTCGGTCGACAAGTTATGGATGAAACACAACATCCTAGAGGACTCATGCAACCAATTCCTATTCCTACATGAAAATGGGATGACGTAATCAATGATTTTTTCACTAGATTACCAAAATATCCAAGAATTAATAATTCAATATGTGTGATTGTTGATCGACATATTAATTTGCATATTTCCTTGTAATAAAATAAAAATTACCACTAGAGTGCCTTGCATGAATCTACATTAATGAAGTTGTAAGACATCTTGGTGCACATATTTCAATAGATTCTGATCATGATCCATGATTTAAATTTAAATTCTTTACAATTAATTAGAAATCATTGGATACTATGCTTCATTTGTGTACTACATATCACACTCAAATTGATGGGTAGTCAAAAAGATTCATCCAAACATTAAAAGACATATTGAGATAATGATCACTTTATTGTCAAGGTATGTGAGATCAATATTTACCTCTAGTATAGTTTTCTTACAATAATAGTTTCCATTCATGTATTCAAAATGAACCATATAAAGTGTTGTATGGAAAGAGATGTCATACACCAACATGTTAGGATGATGTTGGTGAAAGGAATCCTATAGGCCTAGATCTTGTAGAGGATACAATATAAAAGGTATTGATTATTCAAACCCATATCAATGTATCTGAATGTTGGTAAAATATATTTTCCAATATTCTATGGACGGATTTGTAATTTTATGTGGGAGATCACATTTTCCTAAAAGTATCTCTATGGAAAGGTGTTAAAAGATTTAAGAGGAAAGGGAAACTAATCCCCAGGTACATTGGTCTTTTAGAAATTCTAGGGAGAATTTGAGTTGTGGATTATTGTTTGTAAATTCTTCCTATCCTTTCCAAAGTACACAATTTGTTTTACATCTCCTTATTAAGGAAGTACATAACAGGCCTAAATCGTGTACACACTTATGAAAGTACAGAATATGAACCTAACTTATCTTACTATGAAGAGTCTATATGGATTCTGGACACTAAAGAATAGGTGTAGAGGGGTCTAATGAATCGGTTGGTAAACGTACCTTGAAAAAATTTTAAAATTGAAGAGGCAACATGGGATCCTGTGGAGCTTATGATAAAGAACTATCCAAATCGTTTTATAGGGTGACAATCTAGAAATTTCGAAGATGTAATTTTTGTAGGAGGGGGAAATTTAACGACTTAGAACTCTATCAATAAAATTTACCTTAATATGTTTATTTAATATATTATATATCACTTAAAATAACTTCTATAACACAATGCAAAATTAATAATGAATGAAATGAAAGTTATTTATAGAAATTAAGAAACATGTACTAATGAAATAGTAACTTGACTATAGGAATTTTAATATGACCCTTATGAATAGTAAATCCAACTAATGATTAGTAACATCACCCAATAAAGTATAAATAAAATTTATGCACATTTTAAGTGATTTTATGATGTAATTATTTTATAGTATAAGAAAATGAATATTTTAAAATTGGTTAAATTAAGTGTTGGTATTTTTTATGTCATAAATATTTAATTACAATTTTATAATTAATAAAATTATTTAAAATAAAATATATGAATATATATGTATTTATAAATTAAAATTTTTTGGTCTTAGGATTTATGGATAATTTTCTGAGAACTTTGTTAATTTTTGAAAGTGTTATAAAAGCAGTTATTGATTTAAATATATATTTTTCTAATAAATGATGGTTTTAATTAAAAATAAAATATATCATATTTAGAAAATTATTCTTATAAAATAAATTTCATTCTTAAATTCTATACATCAATAAATGGTTAGGGTGAATTTTATGAATTTTTCTAAAATACCTGAATTTTTTTAGAATAGTAAAATAAGATAATTTATAATAAATGATAAATACAAGATTTATTGAGTCCTATGTGATGTTTTGATTATGTAAGAACCCTTGGTTAGAAATCACATTCACTTAATAGTTTATTTATTCACAATAATCAATACTATTGGTTATCTTGAGAAAAATAATAAAATAATGAGAAATCACCCCTCTCCTCCACTATAAATATTACCCCTCACCATCCCTTCTCCCCACACCTTCAAAGCAGTGAGACTTGTAAAATTTCAACCCAAAACTCATAACAAGTATCTTCCCCATGTCTATTAGATATTGGTATTCACAAAATACCAAAACCAATCCCCTTAAGGAGGTTTTCAAGGATGAGTATTCATGTGGTAAAATCCTCTTCCGTTTCCTTTTAATTTCTTTTCATGTTCTTTTCTTTTTTTATTCTATTATCCACTACTATATCCAAATGATCATTACAACTAAATAATAATCTATTTAATATAATCATATCATGTTATCATAATATCTTTACTCAAACCCTTTTTACTATCTCTTTTATTTTAAAAACAAAATCATCATCTTAGAGGTGTCGAATTATAACTTTCTTGGACGAGAGATTTTCATTCTTCAATTTCTTCTTCAAAGATGGTAATGAAACAATTTTTATGGTCAAACCCGACTATAATATATGAATTAATAACTTTATTTTTTTTAAGTGACATGTTTACATAATAAAAATGTAAAAAAACAAAATTATTTAGCGATAATCAATAATTGTCTTATAAATGCAAATGATTATCACTAAATGTCTTATATAATGATTCATCCCCATAACATATAACAAAATGATATATATATATATATATAACCATTTTCACTTATTTATGTTCATTAATATCAGATAAATTTAATTCTGGAGAATTATACTCATTCAACATGAATGTCGACACTCATATACACGTATATGGATCGTGAAAACCAAGGAAACGAATACTCGATAGAAAATAAAATTGTATTTTATAACTCATAAAAAAGAAATAAAGGAACATATTAAAGTTATAATATATCAAATACATTTATATATTGTTATTATTTAATTATTTAATGGATTTAAATATATTATCCAAGACATGAAGGGAAAGTGCAAAACACATTCAGTTATAAAATAAGTGTTTTATTCCCAAGCCTCCATTTTCATTCAGGTTATGCTTTCTCTCTATATATATCAATGTACTTCTTCATTATTTTGATATAATTCTTCTAAATTCTATTTATATTTTCTCAATATATATATAAATATCATTTAATCTTTTCTTGATTGTTTAATACATTTTTTACAGGGATCCATTATCAATTATTGCACCTACGCAACCAGATTAATGGGAATATCCCAATTTCCTAGCCATTTACAAGTATCATCCATAATCTGTTTTAAGACACTATTATTTTTCAAAAATTAATACTTTTTTCATCAAAAACTATATTTTTTCATTACTAGTATTATATAAACAATTATGACAAATAAAAATGATTTTTCGAAAAGAACTCTTCTTTTCAAAGTAAATGGGGTATTTCTCTCAACAATTCCTTAATGATGTTTCAGAGAAATTTTCATATATTTCAACACATATGTTTAATTTTATGCTTTATTGATATTGAAATATTATTATTTTCATCTATAATATTTTATTAAATGATATATATGAATGGTTTCTCTGTGGATGTTCTACCTAGACATCATTCATCATGCTACTTAGATTGGTTAGTGATTATGATTACTATAAACATCAAGTTGTTTATGTTTAGACTCATTCATTTGAGGAACTAATTGGACTTATAAAGTGATTTTTGGGTCCTTATATATCCCCTAGATGCATTATTAGGTCTCATTAGGAAAAATAGAATTGGGTTTTTTTAGGCCATACCCTAGTATTTTTAAACTTCTTGGCTGAGGCCTTGATGATATGTTTCAAACGTCTGAAATTTTTTATTCCATAATTATGATTTATAAGCCATGTAATATTTTACTAGTATAATATCCATGACTGTGGTTCATTCTCTTATGATCAGTAATATGGCTTTATTTACTCAGATTTCATTCCTTCTATATTATGCTCATGTTTATTTTCAATGGAATGTGTTTTTAGTTAATCACTATTCCAAATGATTATGTTTATGATAACTTCTAATTCATTACATACCCTTACTAAGAATATTATATCATCCCTTTCTTGTGGTCTATTTTTTTCTAGGATACGAAGATGAATATTATGAATGATTTGTAGGGATAATATATGAGAAATGGATGTTTCCAATGGAATCTCTATTTTATTTTTCATTTCCTTTTTAATGTAACAATTGTGTATATATCCTATTTTCCAATTTTACTAAACTATTCAGTGCCTAGGAATGTGATTCCATGTAATATTACTAATATAATAAAGTATGGAACCTATTCTAGGCTTATAACACCGCGAAATTTTGTGAAAAACCATTCAAACTAATTTAATCTTCTAATATTTTCTCTTCACACAATAATGAATATACATTTTGATTATTATATAATAACATTAAGTTTCGGATTATCATATATGTACCACCAAGATAAACTTTCACTATAATCAATACAGACATGGATTGTGTTACAAGCAACACTGAGTTTCTGCAAAAAAACACTTTATTATTATAAATATTTAAACAAGATAATTATAACCCTTACATTAAACATGTAATATTAATTGTAATAACTAATTTTTAAAATATTAGTTATAATGTTTTTGATAATGACAAATATAATTTCTGGTAAGGTATCTATGTTTTAAACTACTATCTTCTCAAATGAACTAATTTTCATGTCCTTCTATGAAAAATAATCAAATTAAATTAAGACACTCAGAAATTCATTTTCATAAAATAAAAATTATTTTTGAATTTGAAAAATCAAAACTTTCTTAGGGTGAATTTTTTGTTTTTTTCTAAGAAGTTTCAATTTTTAATGAATAGTGAAAAATATTGCATAGTAGTTAAAAACCTGACTTTTACATCTAAATAATTAATTTTACATTAAATAGATTCTAATGTCTCTATAGATAAATAATACATATATTAATCCAACGTTGGTCATTGGATTCATTTTTATAATATAATTAGATATAAAAATTTATTGAACTTTGGAACATCTCTTTTATCGGCCTTCTAGCCACATTTGCGGGATTAGTAGTAAATGTAATTTTTCTGCTTTTATTAATTTAATTTAAAAAAAACAAACATGGATCTAATTAGTATGAAAAATGTGGTCTAATATGATCAAAATATTTTTTTAATAGTAAATTTTCAATTTTATTTACCATAGTTAAAGGTAAATAGCGTAATTAAATGTTAAAATAATATTATAATAATATAAAATTATCCTATCACTTGTGATAATTTTTTTGGATAATTTAATTTTAACCAAAATAAATCTTAGGTAAAGAATATGATCATTTTTAACCTACTTTTGTAAGATTAATACATTTATTGTATTTTCTTCTAAAAATAGTTAAAATTGTCATTTTCAAAAGTTAATTACTATATATTTTTTATAGGGTTAAACATAAGTTAAATAATAATATAATTATTCATTTTAAATATAAGAAATTTGTATTTAACATGGTATTTTATTTTTAGTTTTTATAGGAGAAATAACTTAATTAATGTCTTGTATAATAATGATGAAGTAATTGTTTAATTGATTGAGATATCAAATAAATGATATTAAAAATATTAAAATATATAACATTTGACTTCATTAATGACATTAAAAATTTAATCGACATTTTATACATGGTAGGGACATATTTGTAGTATTGTTTTGAATTTCTCAAGTTGTTTTGATATTTTTTAAAATGAAAATATTGAATTGTATCAAAAATGACATAAATGATACTTTAAAATAAATAATATTTTATTAAATGTTCTAAAATTCATAAAACTCTAAGGATCATCTAAATAACTTGGATAGTGTCACTGATGTCATAAATTTACAAAATAGGGTTTTTTTCACTCTTTTGTAACTATATAAACCATATAGTGTAAAAAATATATTGTTATGATAAAAGATAAATTATTTATCTAAGGGTTAAAGCCAAAAGATAAGGGTAATTTTTTTACCTAAACATGTCTAAAATTCATGGGATGAGGGGATTTCTACTTATAATCTTATTATCCTTGAAATAACTCACTTTGGATATTTTGAAAATCAAAGATCATTTTATAATAAATTAATGGTTTTGGAGTTTCCAAAGTGCCCGTCCTCCCTCTCATAAAAGGTCACATGTCCTTCTATTTTATTCACAAATTTAAAGACTTTTCTCTAATAAAACACCTACACATTTTTTCTCACAACATCCATCCCTTACTCCTAGAATCCTTTCATTGGGAAAAAGGAACCTCAAAGAATCCCTTTAGCTCAAAACGGAAGTAGGTACTCAATTAAGAGGTAATGACTTCTCTCAGACTCCTTTATTAATTTTCCTTCTCCACCCCCTACACTATCTTCATTCTCTTATTTCATGAAAACACCAGTATCCTCAATATAGTAGGATTTTTTTATGCTATGGTATTGAACTACACTTATATACACCTCCATCTAATGGATATCGAATGTATTGTTTCTAGGTACGGTGAACTACTGCCTCACGAAATTTGGATTTCTCATTTTCTCCATTACCATCAATCATTGCGGCTCTTTTGATTGAAAATAAATCTATATATGTTATATATATTATTTATTATTTATTTAATCTTTTTTACTCCCTTTTAAAAAACATACCTTTTCTATTTTATATTTTTTAAATATGATAATATCATTTGAGAAAGTGTGGACTACCACCCCCTCGAAGAGATGTGATTCATTCTCCTTTATATATGTGAGACACATGCCTCATACACTACTTGTTTCTTCAACGTGTTGTATATACTACCCATGAATTTATTTTATGAGTATTATCTAGTTTTTTATAATATTTCCATATTTGTAGGATTTCATTTCATAAATGAGGAATATGATTCTATTGATTATAACGTGATGAGTATTGATTTCACAATATCATCCATATTTTGGATTATTTTCATTTAAGTATCTATTGGGGAATATTTATCATCCATGTCCAGGTTTTTTGAAATTTATTTCATAATGTTTTTTTTTCTATTCTCATATGAATTTTTAATGTAATGTTTACCCATTTTTGACGTTTTACTACAATTTTAAATTCGAGTATTTCTTTCATTTTCCAAATGTACTTTATGATTTTTTTTTTGGAAAAAGTACTAGAAGAATTTTTTTTTCTTATACAGAATGAATTTATTTTTATGATTTCATGATGCCATATTACCTTCAATCCTCCCCTACAATCATACAAGTTTATTTTATAATAAAATGTTTTATTTTAAAATTGGGAATCAATTTATGAAAAGAGAACTATTTAAACAACGAAAGGAAATTTTCCTCAAGAACTATTTTAAATTATTTTCATGATTCCATTTTTTGTTTTCAAAGTGGTTTCAAATAAAAGGGTTTTAAATTTTTTTTATGTTTTAAAAAAGTGATTTTAATGTAAATTCATGTTCCAAGTGATCTTTCAAATTCCTTACCTGCCTATAATGACATTCTTCATTATAGTTCAAGAATTACATTCATATTCTTTCTCCTAATGGTTTAGGTTTTGATGGTATGATGTTTATCAAACCCACTTCCTTTCCTGTGTTATGATTTTTTTGAAATGATTATGAAACCTGTATCTTTTCTACAGGTTGTTATATGATTACATTTTTATGGCTCAAATTTTATTAAATGAGTTATGATATAATTGGTTATGATCTTGAGGAACATATATGTATGATTTTATTTTGAGATGGACGGGACCTATATCTCTCTGCAATGCTTTGGTTAATGATTTATATCTCATTAGATAAAGTAACATGGTCTTGGGAGTGAACCTTGACTACTAATATGTCCATTGGAGTGAACCATGACTACTAAGTTGGTATAAGGAGTGAACTCATACTACTAATATGTCCATGGCAGTGAACCATGACTACTAAGATGGTATTATGAGTGAACTCATGCAACTAATATGTCCATAGGAGTGAACCATGACTACTAAGATGGTTTGGGGTGTAAACCCGTACTATTAAGATGGTCTTGGTATCAATGTCATAGCTAATATGGAAATGAGTAAATAATTATGTGTCTACCACAATTCCATGTCTTATTCTTATGTTCTTCTTTCTTTACCTATTTTCTTTATTTCCTTAAGATTCATGTCTTATGAAAATCCATTATTTATATCATGTTTCCTGTGTATGATCTTTCATATGCAGGGTATTATCTTCCATTTTCCTGATCGTGTTCTCATATCCTTATACTCATTATTATTCTTAGATATTTCCATTGTCTACCCTTACTGAGCATTTGAGCTCACCCATTTCTTATGTTTCCTTTCACAAGTTATGAAGAAATGTTATAAGTAGAATTACTAAAGGTGGAGATATTTATGGGATATTTGGAAAATATTTCACAAGGATAGAATATTTTTTTCCATGATTCCAAAGACACTAAACTATTATGGTTCTTAGGCATGTATTATTGTAATGTACTAAATATTCAACTAAAATTATGTAATATCCTTGTATGTTAAGAATATGTTGTTATAGTTGGTATTAGAGGAAAGGTATATTTAACATTTGAAACTAGGATTTTAAATCATTAGTGAGTTCCCAGGATATATTTCTTAGGATATGCCTACGGATGTACGTATGAATAAGTATAACTATTGGTTACAATTTTGGACATTTTTTAACAATCAAGAATAACCTCATATTAAAGCTGAGGTTTCAATGTTTAAGGAAAGTGTAATAA
This sequence comes from Viscum album, assembly GCA_963277665.1. NCBI lineage: Eukaryota > Viridiplantae > Streptophyta > Magnoliopsida > Santalales > Viscaceae > Viscum > Viscum album. Next base: position 1,587,404,840 of record OY728129.1, read on the forward strand.
TTTAAACATATTATAAGTAAATTTTCATTATTATGTGGTTCCACATTTTGATAATAGTATCTTAGTCAATGATTTTTGTTTTAGATAATGGATAGAACCTGAAGGAGCCATGTTAATATTAATTATGACAAAAAATTAAATGACTATAACTTGGAATAACTGAATGATATGTTAGTAGGAATTAAAAATCTCATTTCTATTATCACCTACCTTTCATAAGATATGAATATTAATAGACTTCCAATTGTGAAACGAAGAGAAAAACATTCAAATTAGTCCATAATGAGGCAACGCCTACAATATTTCAACGGATCTTCTAATCCAATTATTATCGAACAATGGATCAGTATAATTGAAGATATATTCTCTGTTATAGAGTGTTTAGAATAGAGGGATATAATTCTAGATATTTATAGGTTAGAAGGTGAATCATAACCTTGGTGGAATCTAATAAAGAATACTAGTCAGAAAGATGAAATTGGATACATGGATTTTGATGATTTAATAACATATTTTTCAATAATTACTTTCCTCATATTATTCAAATGAAGATGGAATATGAGTTCCTGGAGTTTACGAAAAATGATCATGAGTATGTCTGTACATATGAATAAAACTTTACAGGTAATTCAAGGTATGATTCTCGATTTATAATCCAACCTTAAAGTAATGTTGATCGAGTCTTCAGTGGCGTAAAACCAAATATTCAAAGGTTTTTATATATATGAGACTTTAGAAGATATGATGTTATTTTGGGTTGTGCGGTCAATATAGAAATGGAAGTTTGTGTTACATATCAATCTCAAGGTTTTGATAAGAAAAAAAGATTGAATTCATGGGAAAATCTCAAAACAATGGTGAAACAAAAAGTTGATTGGTTCCTTATGCTCAAAGTGTGGAAAGAGTCTTGGTGAAGATTGTGATAAAGTGCCTAATATATTTTTTAAGTGTGGAAAGAAAGGGAATGGGGAATTTTAGTGTTGTAGTGATGGGAAGAAGTTTTCTAACAATGTAAATGGAAAGAAAGGTTAACAGAATGAACCTCTCCCACTTCAATGATACAAGTGTAATGAGAATGGGCATTCTGCCAACCAGTTCCCTAATTCAAGTGTTATATATGATAATCAATGTTAGAATCCTCTTTTGGATAAGGGAAAATGAAAATCTCAGGAGATTACTATTGGCGATGTGGATTATGGAAATGAAGTTGTGGAATTATGGAGTGTTTATGTATTGGAATTCAAGAATAATGTAGTAGAAGTACATTTATGGTTTTATGGAATAATGAAAAATCTATTTTTTAGTCCACTGTAGTTTTTACTTATGTATTAAAGAACATATGCGGAATGATACTCGTAACCATGAAATTTACTAAGGTAATAAGGTGAAATTTTTGGAAAACACATGATTAAGGGAATGATAACCCTTAATATGATCATGGTGTTGAGATAAGGATATTTTATAAAGATATATTCAATATGAATAAGTAAATTGGATGATACAAGTTACCATGGAAATAATTAAGGATTTATTAAATTGTGGGTTATGCTATCATGGATGAATTTTACATTCTTTTGTACATAAGAATAAAGAAACATGCATGTTTTCAATAAGGACGTATGGTAATTTAGGTTATTTCCATGTTTCAATAGAATACATGATTATGGTATTCACATGTTTTTAATGTGAAAACTGAGAACATCATTTTGATATATGGGAGATATTTTTTAAGCTGATTTAGTGAACTTATTTCTAATGTTTGGGATTTTCAACATTCAAAAGGACTCTGAACTTATACTTTTATAGAATTTTTAATATAAAATTTAGATAAGTTTGTAAGAAAAAATTATTATCTCACCATAGGTAGATTTGTATATATTTTATAACTTGTCCTAAACATATTTTTTGAAGATATATCAAATGGCCTATCATTATTCATAGGATTTTATAATGATTCACGAATGAAAAATTCGACTTCATTTATTATAATAAGCGGTGAAGTGTACACTGGTCGTGGAACAACAAAGGGTGAGGTTATACTAGAATCATGTAAGTGTATCTTCTCTTTAAAAGTCATCAACAACAGGAATAGGGATCATGATTTAAAAGGTATTCTTATTATCTTCCTTTGGATGATATAAATAACCTCTTTCATGTTTCATTAGTTTATGATTTTGTGATAATTAACATTCTCTTGAACACCCACTTTCGTGTGATTAATGATATTTATCAATCTTTATTTACCCTTTTCCTCCATGCCCAAATCTTCACATATGTTCTCCTATATAGATACCTAGTCGAGATTTACTCTTTGAAACTATTATTTTCAAAAAATTATATTTTAAAATAATGTTTTATTATTATTTTTATGATGTGGGTTTCTATATTTTTATAACTCCATTGAATTTTGAGGGAAAAAATTATTTTAAGGGGGGTTTAAAGTAACGCCCTTGGATTTTGTGAATCATTTTTCCAATTTAATTTAATCTTCTGATATTTTTACTTCACGCAACAAAGAATATAGATTTTTTTATTATATAATAGAACTATATTTTTTATTTTGTAATATGCAGCACTAAACGAAGCTTGCACTACACGCCACACTAATATGGCTTGCGTTACATGCAACACTGAGTTTCTGCAAAACAATACTTTACTATTCCAATTATTTAAAAATTATAGTTGTAACCTCTTTATTAAATTTGTAATGTGAATATTAATGACTACTTTTTAAAATATCATTTATAATGGTTTTGATATTGACAAATATGGTTTTTTGTAAAGCCTTTATATGTTTAGAACTATTATTTTCTCAAATGAACCACTTCTAATGTCCTTCTATGAAAAATAATATAATTAATTTTCGACACTCATAGATTTTTTCTTGATAAAATAAATATAATTTTTTAATTTTTAATATCAAAATTATCTTGGGTTGATTTTTTTGTATTTTTCTGTGAAGTTTCGATTTTTGATGAATAGTGAAAAATACTACATTTAGTTATAAACCAGTCATTATAATTAAAATAATTATTTTTATTTAAAATTAATATAGATAAATAATACATATATTAATAAAATGTATGTCATTTGAATAATTTTTATAATAAAACTAGATATAAAAATTTATTGAACTTTTGAACGTCTATTTTTCCCGCCTTCTAGCCACATTTATGGGATTAGTAGTAAATGTAATTTTACCACTTCTGGTGAATTTAATTTCAAAACAAATAATAAATACAACATTGTAATTAGTATGAAAAATGTGGTTAAATATGATCAAAATAATGTTTTGTGAATATTAACTTTTTCTATTTTATTAACTATAGTTAAAGGTAAATATGGTAACTAAAAGTAAACGTAATATTATAATAATATGGAATTACCCTATCTCGAGTCATAATTTCATTAGATATGTTTTTTAAACCCAAATAAATATTTGGAAAAAAATATTATCCTTTTTACACCACTTGTGTAAAATTAAGACATTTATTATATTTTATTTAAAGAGTTGAAAGTGTCATCTTCAAAATTTAATAAATAAATAATTTTTAATATTGGGTTATACATAATATAAATTTGACTATAATTATTAATTTAAAATATAATAAATTTATCTTAATCATGATATTTTATTTTTAATTATTATTGAAAAAATAACTTAATTAAAGGCATTTATAATATTGATGAAGTAATTGTTTAGTTAACTGAGATTTCAAATAAATGATATTAAAAATATTAAAATAAATATAATTTGAATTAATTAATGACATGAACAATTTTTATAGATATATTAGACATGTTATTGAAATATTGGAAGTATTTTTTTAATTTCTCATTTTGGATTGATATTTTTAAAAATGAAAATATTTAATAGTATCAAAATAGACATAAATGATCTTTTAAACTAAATAATATTTTATTAAATTCTATAAAATTCATAAAACTACAAGGTTCATAAAAATAACTTATATAGTGTAAAATATGATATAAATGATCCAAATGAGGTTCATTTGGAATTTTATAGTAACTATGTTAACCCTATAGTGAAAAAAAAACAAGTTGTCACGGTAAATGTTAAATTATTAAACTAATGGTTAAAGCCAAAAGGTATGGTTAATTTTGTTAAATAAACATGTCTAAAATTAATTTTTTTAGGTAATTTTATTCCATCCTCGTATTATTTTATAAATAAATCACTTTAAAACTATTTTAAATCGAAATAATGTTTATGATAAATTAATCCTTTTGGACTTTTAAAAAGTGCCCCTCTGCCCTCTTATGAAAGGGAACCTATTATTATCTTTTATTCATAACTATAAAGCCTTTTTTATCAGCCAAACTCTAACCATGTCATCTCCCAAAATCCCTGCCTTCATCCTATAAGCCATAACTTGGGCATCAGGCAACTCATGGAATCCTTTTGGCACAATCCAAAAAGAGTTACCCGATTAAGAGATAATGTCTTCTCTCAAACTCTTTTATTAATTTTTCCTCTCCACCCCATAAAATCTCTTTATTACATTATTTTATGGAAAAACCTTTATAATAAATATACTCAGATTTTTTTATGATAATGTAATGACCTAAACATACACACACTTCCATATAATTGATATCGAACATACTATTTTTGTGTACGGCATACTATTGCCTCATGAAACGATGATTGTTCATTTTCTCCATTACCACTACTCATAGTGGCCATTATGATGGGAAATATATCTATATATTTTATATATAATATTTATAATTTATTTAATATTCTTTATTTCTGTTTAAAATATATACCTTTTTACTTTCCATTACTTTTTAATACAATAATCTCTTTTGAGGAACTGTGGACTACCACCCCCTCAAAGTAACATGATTTGTTCGCACACAACATGGAATGTAATAAGGATGGGTTTAGTGAACTTATATAATTCATAAGGTATAATCATTCTACAATAATAATTATATATATAGATACATACAAATATATATATACACATATGTCATTTACATACTTTTTCTACAACAATTAAAATGGAAACATCAATCATGCGTATATACGAATTACTGTCTCCATTAACGGTGTATTCCATTTAATACTTTTTTATGAGATATATTATTATAATGAACATATACTGGTTATAAATGATATTTATATCATTATTTACATACTTTAATCATTATAGTTCTATAAGGACCAATGATATAACATGTTAAGACACATGTGAAGAACAATGAGAATATTACCTAGAGTGAAACCTTAACATAAGATCATTAAAAAAAGGGTTATATAAAGTCACAATCAAACCATATGTGGTATTGGATATAATAATATTATTATTTAAAATATTTATGCTAAAATTATATTTATTAAATAAGAATCTAGTTTGAGTACGAAGAGAGTCAGGACACAAGGTAAGGCATCTTTGTCTAACCATTATTTCTGTGAGACACATGCCGCATGCACTACTTGTTACTTCTACATGGTGTGTATACTGCCTATGAATTCCTTTTATGAGTATTATCTATAATATTGTGGTATTTTTATATTCTTATGATTTTTATTCTTACATGGGGCATACGATTCTATTTATTATAATGTGATGAGTTTGGATTTCAAAATCTCTTCTATATATGGGATTATTTCCTTTTAAGTCTACGTTGTGGAATATTTAGCATCCATTTTAATTTTTTCTCAAAAAATTATAAAATTTTATACTATTATAATATGAATGTTTAAAGTAATTTTTACCCATTTTTGACTTTTTACTACAAACTTTGAAAGTAATATTTCCTTCATTTTCCAAATGATGTACTTTTTCACTTTTCTAGAAAAAGTAAGAGAATAAGTATATTTTAACTTTTGAAGCATGAAATTATTTTTAATGCTTTCTTGATGCCTTATTAAATTGAATCTACCCCTACAATCTTATAGGGTCATTTTCATCTAAAATTTTTTCTTTTAAAACTATGTAGTGTTTTCAAAAAAGAAAACTATTTCAATAAAGAAATGATATTTTCCTCTAGAACTATTTTAAATTATTTAAATGATTCTCTTGTATGATTTCAATGTGTTTTGAATGGAAAAAGTTTTTTAATTTATTTATGTTTTAAAAAAATTATTTTTATGAAAATTCATGTTCCAAGTGACCTTCTGAAATCCTTCCCCACCTATGATGACAAACTTTGGTGTAGTTCAACAATACCGTTCATATTATTTACCCGAATTATTTATGTTTTGATAGAATGATGTTTTATAAACCCACACCTTTTCATGTGTTATCCTTTTGATTAAAGGATTATGAAAAAAGTATCTTTTCTATGGGTTATGATAACATTACATGTTTATGATTCCCATTTTATTTCAGGAGTTATTATATAATTTTTTATAATCTTGTGGCATAAAAAGGTATGATTTCATTATGAAACGGGAGGGAACTATATCTCCCTTTGATGCATTGGGTAAAGATTTATATCTCATGAGATAAAAAATATGGTCTTGGGAGTGAACTATGACTATTAAGATGGCCATGGGAGTGAACCATGACTACTAAGATGGTACGAGGAGTAAACTAATGCTACTAATATGGACATGGGAGTGAACCATGACTACTAATATGGAATAGTGAGTGAACCCATAATACTAATATGGTCTTGGTAGTGATTTCATGTCTACTAGGGAAATAAATATATCCTTATGTGTCTGCCACAATTCCATAATTAATTCCTATGTTAGGATTTATTGACCTATGATCTTTATTTCATAATGTTTTTTTTCTTAAAAATGTCCATTATTTATTCCACATTTCTTATATAATATATTTGATATAAAGGGTATGATATTCTATTTTCATGATCATGTTTTCAGATCCTTATGTACATGATTACTCTTTTATATCTCTCGTGTTTACCCTTACAAAACATTTGAGATCACTCATTTTTTTATGTTTCCTTTCCCCAGGTTATGATGAAATTTTTGAGGTAGAACTATAAAATGTGGAAATATTTATGGGAAATGTTGAAGATATTTCACATGGAAACTAGATTTTTTTTCAAAGACACTAAACCATTACTGTCCTCAGACATGAATTATTATAATGTACTGAATATTCATCTAAAATGATGTAATATCCATGTATGTTATGGCTGGGTTGTTATTGGGGTACTGTGGTCGAGGTATATACAAAATACACTATTGAAATAATTAGATTAGGATCCCATCATATCTTATATGATTTTAATAGTCCTCTCAGACTAACTAACTATTTCAGGATGATATGTGGTGTAATATTTCATCACTGTATTCAAATATTGTTAAATAATTCTCCAGAATATCAACATAAACCATAGATCCTTATAAAAATATAATGGAATCTATTACTCCTTTAAACCTTACCACTTCTTCAAAATATGTCCTATAAATATGTTCAATAGAAAAATATTGTCTTATTACAATTACATGTGTTGAGTTCATAAAGAAATAAAATAAAATCTAAATAGTTTCATGGCTTTTATATTTTTTGATAAGTCTGACAACAAAATCCAGGGTAATTCCTTCATATTTCCAATATGGAATTGGTAATGGTTGTAACATACCCTTATAATTTTGTTTCTCATATGTGAATATTGCATATGATTATAGCTAGTGCTCATGTTTGGTTTTTATGGTCATTGGTTAATATGTTTTTACACGGTGTTTCATCTTGTTTTATAGTCATAGATATATTTTTTAGCATTTTAGAGATTTATATGATTTTTCATTACAATTTATAGATATGTAGTATATGATATCTATTTCTATTTCTCTAGTCATCTAGGAATTTAGATTTTAGACTAGGAAAAAGATATGGTGTCCATTACTTTTTGAGAGTGGATGTTCTTCTAAAGATCAGTTTGGGCCCTTGATTTTTTTGTGGGGCTTTTTTGGTTTGTGACTATGTATTGGTTGTCCTTTTTAAGGAGAGGTCCTGATATGAATTATCCTTTTTCATTTTCTTTTGGGCACTATTTTTTCATTTTCTCATTTGGAAGAAATTTAATTTTTTCCAAAAACATACTCTAAAATATAACTTATCATTTTATCCTACTATAAATACTTTTTAAGATATCTATATATCCTCATACTTCTATGATAAATTCAGAATGATGAAATATGAGCTTCATTCAACATATCCTTCTTCAAGTATCGTATTGATAGGACACATACCCAATTCTCAATCCTTATCATTCCATCATAATCATGGTTAAACTCAGGAATATTTATCACTATGTTATGTAGTTCAACGTACTCTTTATATGCCTCTTTAAACTTCATATAGATGGTTGGTTGAGAATTAATTTATGAAATATAATACTTTTTTTATTTCCTCATTATTTCATGATCTATCATTTCTAAATCTATTATTATTATATCTCTTTCAATCCAAATCATTGAAAAACTATTATGTTATTTTTGACTCAGAGCATCAACCTCCATGTATTCCTTCCCATATTGGTAATATATTGAGATAAAATAATCATTAATCAACCCCAGCAATCTCTTCTGTCACATATTTAAATATTTCAAGAACACCTTTACTTTTACAAAATATTATTTTTCATTTTAATTTAATATATTTGATATTTTTTATTTCATAAAATTTTGAATATAGCTTCTTTTATATGAAATCACCAAGTTATTAGTTATTTGTATGCAACACCAAGTCAATATTACAATAAATGAAACACTTAGATTATAATTTTCTACATGAAACACTATGATTTGTTTTTTATACTAATAACTAGTTCTATTGATAACTTGTGTGACATGCCAGACCTAGTTTTTCCCAACCTACAATTTACTTTTGATAATATTATTAAAATATTATTATATTTTTCACCTAGACATTGGAATAGATATTATGAATAATATTATTTAAATTATTCATATATTTTTTACACATGTATTTAAGAATAATTATTTTGTGGAAAATTAACCAAAATGAAAATCAAACACTTTTGAAAATATAGGATATCTTTTGATGGAAAACTATAATTACGTAACCAAACATGTTTTACATAAGTATATTAATTAAAAAAAATCTAATTTCTTTTAATGAAACACACATATATATATATATATTCTGTTCATCCAACTATTTAACATTCATCTTATGTGTTTTCCAGACAATAGATAAGAATAAATCAAATTTTATGAATAATGATATATATATTTTTTCTAAAAGGTAATTTTACCACCTTTAAATAGAACACCTTTTTTAAATCTAATTTCTGAAACATTAGTAAATTTAATTTACCAAAATAAATTTCATTTTTGAAAATATTATATCCAAATTTACTTTGGGTGATGTTTTGTTATTTTTCGGTAAATTTTATTTTTTTGATGAATAATGAGAACATTAAACATTAATTAAAAAATACATTTTCATCTAATTTATTTAAATAGATAAATTATATATATAATTGGTTTTCATGAATATTTTGGTAAATAATATATCTATTATTAAATTTTGGTTCATTAAAATCATCTTCACATTAAAATTTGATATAAACACAATTCATACTTCTCAATATTTTAACATTAAAAACATGTTGTCTCGTCCTATCTACAGGATAAATTTTAAATTAATTTATTCTTCTTATGTGTTTATAATTTGAAAAAATGGATTCCAAATTTAGAACCATGATATTTTATAATTTATATTGTGTTCAACGTAGTTTTTTAACAAAAATATTATTATAAGTAATTAAAATTAATTATAATTATTACGGTAAAAGCAAGTTTATTTAGTGGATAAACACTACTTTTTGTGGAAAAATTACATATACAATTTTCCAAAAGCCTTTTTATAGCCATATTTCGACCATATAATCCCTTTTATTGAAAATGGACCATTATTGTAGGTACATGATGTATGGGAGACCTGTCAATGGTGTTTTCTTTTTCTATTTACAATAATGTCACTCGTCTATGATAAAATGGTACTCAACCCTCTTACTTATTCACACCACTAAATCTATTTAGATCATCCAAAACATGCCCAAATAATCTACCAAATTTTATCCCTTCATCGTAGAATCATACCTTTGGGCTGAAATCCAACAAAGGAAGCCCTTCGATGCAAACCAAATGAATTTACCCATATAAGATGTAACATCTTTCCACAATCACTTTTGATTCATTTCATTATCCACCCATTAATTATTATTACTTCATGATTATTTAAATACCTCATGGCCCTAAATATACTGATATTTGTTTTTTAGGGTATGAACTACACTCACAAACACTTACATCATATGGGACACACAAGCATTATTCATGTGTACGACAGACTACCGCCTCGCGAGCCGATGTCGTTCGTTCTTCCAAAACCACCTTTAAATATTAGAAATAATGATAAAATTAAAATATTATATTATATTTATTATATATATGATATTTATGGTGTATTTATTCTTATTTAATAATTATATAACACATACTATCATGTTTTCCTTTTTTTGGAAATACGATAACATCGTTTGTGGACGTATGGACTACCACCTCCTTAAAGATATGTTATTTTTTCACAATTTAAATGGAAGGTATTAAGGATTCGTTTAAAAAAAATTGTTGATATATATTACATAATAATTATACTAGAATTATAATATATATATACATATATGTTATTTACTTTCTTTCATTCAATATGACAAGAAAATGTAAACAATGTTCAACTGTACGTACAACCCTTCATCTCTATGAACAATGTATCTCATTTACTATTTATATATTTTAATTATTATTATAAGTACATATATAATTAATATATATATTTAATGACCTGGAATTTTCAATGAAAATTTTTTCTTAAATACATCGGAATTTTACGAGTCTGTAGTTTCTAACGGCACCTGATTCCGATGCCCGGTGTGCCCAGAATCAATTTTTGAAGATTTTTTCGAGTACGTTCCATAAACATACGTGTGGGTTTTTCTATCTTTTGAACCGGTGCTTGTAATTGAAATTTGAGAGCACCGATAACTCACAACACTGTTATTCTCTTAAGAGGACCTTTACCACAGTTGTGTTTGCTCTAGAGGTGAAGTTAATTTTTGGGGATTTATAATAAATTAAATAAAATTATTGTACACAATTTTATTTATATTTGGTGGTTATTTCCTACAATGGATAGTTATAGGTGGGGCCCACAACCACGTAACCTCCCATGAAAGGATAATGTGTGGTGGGGCCCACCCGATCCCCTAATCATTCAACTTCCCTTAAACTTTCCATTAACTCCCCTTCATTTAATGTGAACTCTCCACCTCCTCCCTTTTTAATTTTGAAACTCTTGGAATTCCCATGAATTAATGAGGCCACCTCTTCTCTCATAAATTGTGCCAACCCAAATAATTATTGCCTATATTAATTAACTTGGGTGACAAGAATTATTTTTGGAATTGTTTTGAATTGCATGGCAATTCAAATATAATGGAAAGTCTTATTATAATATTTTCCTTGGAAAATATTTCACGGGGGAAACCTCTGGAGAATTTGAAGGTGTTCATATCTCGATGAAGAACATTGTTCTTCAATGAAGAATGCGATGGAATTCTCCAACGATGCTTCCCTACGGACGGACCCTGACGTAAACGGAATCGACGTCCGTATTCTGCGACGCCTGACCTCTGTGATGCTCGTCTTCCATGGATTGTTGACATGCTCCACTCTTGAATTCGAGGTAGGGGATTCGTATAATTTATAAGTTAATTATTTATCTCTTCTATGTTGAATTCTCTGGAATGTCTTCAGCCAACTGCTATCATCTAATGTGGAGGGTGTGGTCCAAATGAACATGGCCCAATGACCCTTCGTTGATCCTTCTTATTATTCGCAATGGAGGCAGTGATGGAAAAAGGCGGGGACGACTAAAGGCGGCGGCAGCAACGGCGGCCGCGCGCCGGCCTGTTAGAGAACTACGGAACTAGGTGCGCACTGAATGGAGACCATAGCCCGCAACCGTGGGCTTCTTGGCCGAAGAAGAACTGTCTGGCTAAATTCGGCTAGGCCGAAGGAACCGTGGCGTCACGAGGATTCCGCGCTACAGAGAACTGCAGCCCGCGCTGGCGGGCTACTCGGCGGACGAACCAATCGGTAGGCAACTTGCCGAGCTGGGAGGAATCTATGGCGCCGTCTTGGCACCGCGCTGGGGAAACAGCGGCCCACCTATGCAGTCCGCTCGCGCTGGGATGACCGGTCGGCTTTGGCCGGCCAGATAGGAAGGGCAGAGCCACTCGTCGCCACCGGTTCGGGAAATCGGGTGGGTCGTGCTTCCCCACATTGCTCGGCCAGCCGAGCCGAGACGCGGTTAGCCGCGGGCCGGGCCACGCACCACTAGGCCGGGCCAGGCGATGCCCCACCAGACCGAGCTGACCCCCTGCTAGGTCAGACCCGCTGAACCAGGTCGAGCCGACCTGCCAGCCCCCTAGGCTTGACGTGCCGGTCCCATATCACTTAAACATGAATAACTTTTATACCACGAGTTCAATCGACGCGCCATCTGCGGCATTGGGATCCACGTGATGAGGCAGTCCTTTTGAGATACTCTAAGTAAGTTTTGGACAGCTTCGGAAAATGGTCGGGTTTGGAACGAGCGTAATTCCAACCGATCCCCTGGAACGGAAAAACCAATATCTCTTAGACCGGGCATCCGATTGACGCACTGTCTATCGTGATGGGTTTTTTTATTAGACAGAGCTTCGAGATACATAAAATCAGGACTTTGTGATAGTTTATGTATTGAACCCTTGGTTCAAGGAGAGGACCCACCCGGAATCGAGTGTGTTGTGTGCGGAAACCATATAGCTGGTTGCGACTGCGATGACTATCATACGAGAATCTTCTGTGGGATCGAAGAAGATGACTACTGGACTGAATCCTTCATGGGTTCGAAAATAATGAGACTAGACTGAATCCTCTATGAGTTCGATAGCAACGAGATTGGACTGAATCCTCTTTGGGTTCGACATCAATGAGACTGGACTTAATCCTCTCTAGGTTCAACAGCAACCAGACTGGACTTAATCCTCCATGGGTTCGAGAGCAATGATACTGGACTGAATCCTCCGTGGGTTGGACAACAACGAGTCTAGACTGAATCCTTTGTGGGTTCGACGACAACGAGACTAGACTGAATCCTCCATGGGTTCGGCAGCAATGAGATTGGACTGAATCCTCCGTGGGTTTGAAAGTAACGAGACTGTACTGGAATCCTCTTTGGGTTCGAAAACGATGACTTATGTGCTAGTATCCTATGTGGGTGTGACAGCTTACATGAATCAGTGACTACATCTGATCATCTCTATTGCTATACGAAAGATGTAAAACTGTGTGAGTTGAGTCTTGACTTTCAATCATTATCATCAATGTGATTGACCTACTTTCCTGTGTGTACTGGGTAGTGCTTGGGCTCAAGATTTGGATCTGAACTGTGATTGAAAACTTTGGTATATATATGGTTATATACCTAATTAGAGTTGGTAGATACTTCATGATTGTATCTTTCTTCTGTGGTTTATCCTTCGTGGATTCTGGGAGACCGTCAGGGGTCTCGGATCCCTACTGAGTGTCATATAATCACCCCTACACGGGTTATGCCCGCACTACATTGTTTCGGATGTAGATGATGGACAACACTAATTGAGGTGAAGGCTTGTGGAGTTGAACGGTACCCGATGGTGGACCACTTGGCGAGACGTACACGGAGCAGACGGTCGGACCTGTGGTACTTTAGAGGCCATCTCTACCCACCCTTTAGGTGGGATTCCCAGAGGATGACTCAGTGGTTTCTGTTTTACTTTACTGTAGTTGGACTAGCTTTTTAGTTGTATTGTACATAGTGTTGGGATTGTATTTCTGGACCCTTTCCATTCAGCACTTACTTTTGTATTCAGTATTACTTAGTGATTTCTTCTATTGTATACTCTATTGTGTTTGTTTACTTTTATAAAGGAAATTCCTTCCCATTTTATCGGGATTTATGCCTTTGGTTCTGGATGCCAGCCCCTGGACAATGGAAAGCGGGCTTGGGGTAGTCCCGACATGGGCCCTGATGACGGGTCATGACAAATTGGTATCAGGGGAGTTGGTTCTACCACAGAACATAGGACTCTGATTTGTCTTACTGTGAAGTAATAGTGTTAAGAGTATTGAGTGTGGTATTCATTCCATGGAGTCCAGTGTTGGTGCAGCGGCTAACGTATCCATACACTAGGACTCTGACTTCTAATTTCCGACTCAGTGCACAAAACAACTTTTTGCATGTGTGTTTTAAGAGTTTCTTGTGTGGTATCTTTGAGTCAGATCACCAGGTATAATATTTTGACCGTGGCGCACCTGTTCCTTTCCAGGATGTCGGTGTGAAGACATCTAGCTAGGGTTCCCGAGAGAGAGTATATGATGATGGCCCACCGAGTGACGAGGCTCCGGTGCAGGTCCCTCTTTCTATGTCAGAACCTTCAGGTAATGTACCAAAAGCACCACCACCTGTTGGGCAGAAGATGCCCCCAGCCATACTGCTGGATGGTGCAGGCTGACTGAGCACGTTGCATGAGTTCCAATAGCAGAGGCCTCTGAGGTTTCGAGGCGAGGCATACTCCCAGGTAGCAGAGGAACAGATGGACCCGATTACTGGAGTTTTCCACCTAGTTGAGACTCTAGTAGAGCAGATATTGATCATTGATACTAATTTTTTTTTCAGTGAGTGGCCATGATGATGGTCTTCATAGTGGTGAGGTTTCAGTACTTGGAGAGTTTTTAGAGATGGTACCTTTGGGCAGTGTGCCACCTATATCACTGTCCATTGGTTAGTAGACACCACTGGAAGTACTGGTAGAGGACACTTATAGGCTTAGTTCCATACATGTGTTTCAGCACCAGATATCCCTCATGTTCCGAGGAAAGCCCGACCCAGAGGCGGCTGAGGACTGGCTTGAGGAGGTGGCTGAGAGTTTTATAGAGCTTATACAGTTTCAGAAGGATGACGTGTAGGTAGCTGAGTATTCATCAAGGCATATCGATCTTCCCTGGTACTCAATGGATATGATATGATTAGTGCTTTAGAGCTCAGACCTTGAAGAAAGGTTTGTTCAAGGATATCTGAGCCAACACATTTTCCTCTATGCATTCCTACTTATGTTAGGGTTCTAGAGAGAACCTTTGTGGTTGAATGTTCATTGGCTGAGCAGAAACAACCAGTGAATGGTAGTAGTTAGAAAGCATGAATTTGGCGCCTATCTTAGAGACTTGAACATATAGAATGTTTCGAGAAGAGGAAGTGTTAAGGATAGATGAATCTGTAGGGTATCAGATGTGGAAGCAGAGCTAGAGCGCAGCATGTGGTGGTGAACATTTCGACATGTTAGAACCACCCGCCTTTGTTGTCCCTGCTAGGCTCAGGGAGCTAGAGGATATGGGAAGATAATAGCTGTATACAGTTAAGGAGTGTGACCCAAGGGCTCTAGGAATTATTTGAGGTACGCTCTATTTCTACTACTAGCTTCTGTATCAATAGACATAGATATGAATCATTCCTTACTTCCATGAATATTGCTCAGACCTAGAGTTTCCGGTTAAACCGTTGACTTGACCCTCACGTCTAAATATAACATTGGGAGGAGACTCAATAATCACACTTATGATGACAGTGTGATCTGACCCTTGAGGCGATATTTTCAGTTGGAACCTCTTGGTGGCAGCGTCGAGGCCTTACGAAGTTAGTTTGGGTATGGACTGGGTAACCATATTTCATACATAAGGTTACTGTAATAGGAAAAAAGGTTGTGGTTTACCAACAATGTTGGGATGGGTTTTCCATGGTCAGCGAAAAGGAAATCCCAAGTAGCACAAGATGGAATCATACATAAGAGGGTGTAGTTGATCATTCATGAGTTGCCTAAATTTACCTTTGTGCCAGACTTCATTAGAGTATCAGGTACATATTCTCGTAGAAGGACCTGTACCTGAGATAGTGACGATAGCTCGAGTTCCTCCAGGACTATGACTTTTAGATAGTCTATACTCCTGGGAAGGGGAACGTTGTAGTTGATGCTCTCAGTAGGAGATCGTGCATTCATCTACTCAGAGAGGCGACAAAGAAGCTAGCTGCGTTGCAGATATCCATTTTGGATAGAGATGGAGCAGCCTTTCTGTAGTCTTTCATAGTCACTCATCCACTTCATTAGCGAGTCAGGGAGGCACAGCGTGGGGACGTTGACTGTGAGACGTGATGTGCTCAGATAATCCACAAGGCAGGCTCCTGATGGATTTTATGAAGGAGGGGAGCACATCATCCTCTTCAGGGGACGTACTATGGTACCAGCTGCACTACATGAGGAAGTGTTGAGGGATTTTCACTCTTCCCATCTAGCGGTACATCCAGGAGTGGGGAAGGTGTATCAGGACCTCATATGACAGCAGTGGTGGCCGAGTATGAATAAAGTTGTAGTAGAGTTTGAATCACGATGCCCCACTTATTAGAAAGTGAAGGCAGAACACCAGGTACTAGCAGGCTTGGTGCAGCCATTAGAGGTCCCAGATTGGATGTGGGATGGGATATCCATGAATTTCGTGATGGGACTTCCACTTACATCTAGAGGACATGACTCTATCTGGGTGACCGTAGACCGACTCACCGAGTCAGCACACTTCCTACCGATCAGAGAACAAGGTTCAGTAGAGAGCTTGGGACGCCTCTACGTTCAGAAGATCATACGGCTTCATGTTGTGCCATTGTCTATGGATTATGATCGAGATTCTCAATTCACTTCCCAGATATGGAAGGGGTTATAGGAGGATTTTGGGATGTAGCTACATCTGAGCGCTGCCTTCCATCCTCAAATGGACGACCAGACAGAGAGGACAATTCAGACTCTCGAGGACATGCTCCGTTCATGTTTCCTCGACTTTGGTCGTAGCTGGGAGGATAACTTACCCTTGGTGGATTTTGCGTACAAAAACAGTTACCACTCCACCATTGGGATGAACCCTTACAAGGCACTGTACGACTGACCTTTTAGATCACCTTTGTGCTGGAATAACCCAGGGGAGTCAGCATTTGTAGGACCATAGATGGTTCAGGCTATGATGGAGGAGGTGCAGATCATCTAGGAGTAGTTGAAGACTACACAGAGAAGATAGAAGTCTTATGTTGATAGAAGACAGAGACCACTAGAGTTCAAGGATGATGAACACGTTTTCCTACTGGTTTCACCACAATGAGGTCTATGGAGAATTGGCCGGGGTGGCAAGTTATCTCCACGCTTTATCAGAATTTTTCAGGTCCTCGGCAGAGTTGGCGAGGTGGCTTACCGCCTGGCCCTTCCACCTCAGTTGCACCGAGTGCATGACGTCTTCCACGTATCTCAACTGAGGAGATATGTGCACGACCCGTTCCACATCATCGACCATGGGGATATGGACATCGATGATAGGGCGAAATTCACGGAGGTCCTGGTGGAGATCAAGGATCAACAGGAGTGGGTCCTACGTGGATGGTCAATTCCTATGGTGCGCATTCGTTGGAAGCACGAGAACCTCCAGGAGAGCACATGGGAGCGAGAGGCTAAAATGAAAGCTCAGTACACACTTTTGTTTCCCGAGTGTGTGTTGTAGCTTTATGGGGATGTAAATCCCTGAGGTAGGAGTAATTTAAAGACCCAGAAATTTCAAGGAAATTTGTTTCTTAAATACTTTGGAATTTTACGAGTCTGCGGTTTTTGAAGGCACCTGATTCTAAGGCCTGGTGTGCTTGGAATCAACTTCTGAAGTTTTTTTTGGGTACATTTAGTAAACGGACGTGTGTGTTTTTCTATATTTTGAACTGGTGCTCGAAATTGAAATCTGAGGGCACCGATGAACTCGCTGCACTGGTATTCTATTAAGGAGACCTTTACCCCGGTTGCATTTTCTCGGGGGGTGAAGTTAATTTTTGGAGATTTATAATAAATTAAATAAAATTTCTATACAAAATTTTATTTATATTTGGTGGTTATTTTCTACAAGGAGACGTTAGAGGTGGGGACCACACACACATAACCTCCCCTGAGATGATAATGTGAGGTGGAGCCTACACGAGCCTCAAATCTTTCAACTTCCCTTATACTCTCCTTTAACTCCTCGTCATTTAATGTGAACTCTCTACCTCCTCTCTTTTGAATTTTGAAACTGTTGGAATTCCCATGAATTAATGAGGCCACCCCTTATCTCATAAATTGTGCCAACCCAAATAATTAATGCCTACTTTAATTAACTTGGGTGTCAAAAATTCTTTTTGGATTTGTTTTGAATTGCATGGAAATTCTAATACAATGGGGAGCATTATTATAATATTTTCTTTGAAAAATATTTCGGTGGGGAAACCTCTGGACAAATATAATAAGGTGTTCCTCTCTCGACGAAGAAGATAGTTCTTTAACGAAGAACTTGATGGACTTCTCCAATGACTCTTCCTTTCGGATGCGCCCCAACATCAATGGAATAGAAGTCCGTATTCCACGACGCCCGACCTCCGTGACGCTCGTCTTCCCCGACTCGTTGACGTGCTCCGCTCTTCAAATAGAGGTAGGGGATTCGAATAATTTATAAGCGAATTAGTTATCTCTTCTATGTTGAATTCTATGGAATGTCTTCATCCAACTGATATCACCTAATGTCGAGGGCGTGGGCCGAATGAACACAGCCTGAGGACCCTCTATTGATTCTTGTCATTATTCACAATGGAGGCAGCGATGGAAAAAGGCAGCGACGACGGAAGGAGGCGACTGAAATGGCGGCCGCATGCCGGCCCATTAGAGAACTACAGTACCGGGTGCGCGTAGAAGGGAGACCGCGGCCCGAAACATCGGGCCGGTCAGCCGAACAAGAATCGGCCCGCTAAAGCCGGCCAGGCCGAAGGAAACGTGGTGCCACGAGGGCATCGCGATGCGGAGAAACACAGCCCGCGCTTGCGGGCCGCTCGGCTGACGAAC
This sequence comes from Viscum album, assembly GCA_963277665.1. Lineage (NCBI taxonomy): Eukaryota > Viridiplantae > Streptophyta > Magnoliopsida > Santalales > Viscaceae > Viscum > Viscum album. Next base: position 1,587,423,848 of record OY728129.1, read on the forward strand.
CGGATGGGCTGGGAAGACACTGCGACACCCTCCTAGCACAGCACTGGGGAAACATGGGCCCGCCCGTGTATTCCTCTCACACCGGGAATACCAGCTGGCTTCGGCCAGCCGGATTGGAAGGGTGGCGATGCCGGTTCAGAAAAGCGGGGTGGGCATCAATCGTCCGGCCGGGCCGCGCCCCGCCAAGCCGCGCCGCACCGCGCCGCATCACGCCGGTCCGCGCCCCACCAGGTTGCGTTGTGCCCCACCGTACTGGTCTAAATTCCATGTTGGGTTACACCGGCCAAACCAGGTCAGGTCGACCCGCCAGCCCACTGGGCTTGACGGGACGAGCCCGTTTCACTTAAACGTGAATAACTTTAAGACCGCACGTCTGATTGACACACCGTCTGCGGAACTCGGATCCATGTGATGAGATGGTCATTTTTCGATACTCTAAGTGATTTTTGGATGACTTTGAAAAACGTCTGGGTTTGGAACGAGTGTAATTCCAACTGGGCCCCTGGAACGGAAAAGCCAATATCTCTCAGACCGGGCGTCCGATTGACGCGCTGTCTGTCACGTTGGGTTATTTTTTATGAGACGAATGTTCGGGTTACATAAAATCAAGACTTAATGATAGTTGATGTATCGACCCTAGGATCGAGGAGCAGACCCTCCCTGAATCGAGTGTGCTTTGTGCAGAAACCCTAGAGCTGGATGCGACTGCGATGACTACTGTAATGGATTCCTCCATGTGTTCGACGACAATGGCTACTGGACTGAATCCTTCGTGGGTTCGACATCAACGAGACTATATTGAATCCTACGTGGGTTCAACAGCAACGAGACTGTACTGAATCCTCTGTGGGTTTGACAGCAACGAGACTAGACTGAATCTTCTGTGGGTTCGATAGCAACGAGACTGGACTGGGTCCTTCGTGGGTTCAAGAGCAAAGATACTGGACTGAATCTTCTGTGGGTTCAATAGCAACGAGACTAGACTGAATTCTCCATGGGTTCGATAGCAACGAGACTGAATTGAGTCCTCCGTGGGTTCGACAGCAACGAGACTGTACTGGAATCCTCTATGGGTTTGACAGCGATGACTACTATGCTAGTATCCTATGTGGTTCCGACAACATAGATGAATCAGTGACTACATCTGATCATCTCTATCACTATACGAAAGATGTATTCTAGTGTGAGATGAGTCTTTACATTCAATCATTATCATCGATGTGATTGACTTTCTTTCCTGTGTGGATAGGGTTGTGCTTGGGCTTGAGAGTTGGAGATGAACTGTGATTCATAACATAGATATATGTATGGGAATATACCTAAGTAGAGATGATTGATACATCGTGATTATATATTTCTTATTTGGTTTATCCTTTGTATATTCTGGGAGACCTTCGGGGGTCTCAGGGTCCCTACTGAGTATCTTATACTCACCCCTGCATGGTCTATGCTCGCACTACTTTGTGTTGGATGTAGAAGAAAGACATCACTAATCGAGGTGAAGGCTTGTGGAGCTGGATGGTACCCGGAGGTGGACCACATAGAGAGACGTACACGGAACGGAAGGACTGACCCGAGGTGGTGAGGAGGTCATATATACCCACCCTTCAGGTGGGATTCCCAGAGGATGAATCAGTGGTTGTTGTTTTACTTTACAGTAGTTGTACTAGCTTTTCAGTTGTACTGTACTTACTGTTGGTCTTGTATTTCCGGCCCCTTTCCTTTCAGCACTTACTTTTTTATTCAGTATTACATAGTGCTTTTGTATGTTTCATACTCTATTGTGTTTGTTTACTTTTATAAAGGCAATGCCTTCCATGTTTAGCGGGATTTACGCCTTTGGTGCTAGTCGCCAGCCCGTGGCCTATAGAAGGCGGGCTTGGGGTAGTCACGACATGGGCCCCAAGGACGGGTCATGACAATATATACATATATATATTCAATCATGGTTTAAATACTTGAGATAAAGAATTCATGATCAAAGAAATAGGACCAAAAATAAAAACTCAAAACATATATAGATATCAAAGGTGATGTTACCCAAAACATCACTTTTACATGAAATTTTTAATAAATGGGTAATATAATGTCATAATGAAATCATATATGGTATTATATTAAAAAATATTTTTCTATTATATATATATATAATCATATATTTATAATACATGAGGTATGAACATGTATGAAGAAAGTCAAGACCTATGGTAAGGGTTTTCTCTTCTCACTTTAACTTCCCTGAGATATATGCTATATTCAAAACTTATTATTGTTATGGGGTGTATATACATCCATGTGACATGTTATATCATGAATTTACAATATTTAATGATATTATCAGTTTCATTTTATGTTATTATTTCATAGATCTCATGTTTCAAAAGTTACTCAAGTTTTAAGGGTATTTCTAGTCCCACTTTTATTTATGTGAGGCTCATGCCTTATTAACCAGTTGTTTATTTTTTTCGTTTATATAATTCCCATGAATTTATTCTTTGATTATTGTCCTTTTTTATTTGTATTTACATATACATTTTATGATCTCTAATTTAGGGGGATTTGCGGTTCCAAAGTTACTAAATAAGTAAGATAATTTGGTCTGAATTATCATTATTTGAGACACATGTTTTGTTATGAAAATATATTATTTATAGGGTTTATATAATTATATTTGAAGTGTTATATATGAAATATCATTATTTTCATGATATTTTATGATTCATGTAATGTTATCCTTTCATAGGGATTTCGATTCAAAGTTTTTAAAGTAGTAGGAGTTAATTGTTACAATCTCATCACTTAGCGATATTATTTATGATTATGCTTCAATTTATGAAGTATTATGATTCATATATTAAGATTTATCATGAATTTTGTTCCCCTATGTTTATTCAGGATATATTAAAGTAATATAACTATTTTAACAATATTTTTAACTTAATATAACTTAGAAATTGTTTTTAAGAAAATATGACTTTATTTTTATTTTCAGTTATAAATTAGTGTGCTACCAAAACCATGTTTTCAAAAAATGTTATAAATATTTTCAAATATTATACTATAATAATTAAAATAAACTTTAACAAATATTTTACACTTTAAAAAAATTAAATGAATGTTATTTTTATTTTCTTATCACGGAACTTTTCTAAACTTTTCACATCACAAAAGAAGTATTTGGAATATATATATTTATCCATTTTCATGTATATCATTTCTTTGAATATTCATTGGTATGTTTAAAAGATTAATTTTTTAGGTAAATTTTTTTTCTTAATATTATGGACATTCATTTTTTTATGTGGTTTTCAAGGAGAAATGTCTTCAAAAAAATTATGTTCAAGACGTGTTTTATGTTATTTTCAATGTTTCATTTGTATGTTCTGAAAGGGTTATTTTAAAAGAAAGAGATTTCAATAATTTGAAGGATTCAATTATATGTTTTCAAATATATATTAAATAACAAATTTTTTCAATAATTTTTATATTTTAATAATATTTTAGATGATTTTCAATGATTTATTTTTATGTTTTGAGGGTCATTTTCAATGGAAATAATTTCAATGATTATAAAGCTTCCATTAAAAATGTTCAATGATATTTTAAAATAAACTGGTTCTACTAATTTTTGTCTATAAAAATAATTATTATATCAAATTAAAAAAAAATATTTTATTCAAAAAAATTTATACATTATTTTTAAATATTAATTCATAAGTTTTCAATATGGGTTTCATGGAAAAAGAGTTTGAAATGTTTTTTCTGTTTACAAAATTTCATTTCAAAAAAGGTTTATTTCCCTTAAGAAGTGATCAAATATATCTTTAAAAAATATTCCCCATTCATGATTATATCCTTTGATATAGTTTATGATTTAATAGGTATATCATAAAAATTAACAATTCCAATTATTTATTTCAATTCTTTATGATTAGGATGACAAGTAATTTTTGAAACCCATTACTCTTCCATGTGTTATACCTTTATAAACACCTTATGAAACCTATAAAACCATTATGAAATCAAATTACTTTCACAGTTTATTCTATTATTATGAAACCTATCTATTTTCTATAGGTTATGATATGATTAAATTGTTATGATACATATTTCATTTCATGTGGTGTGATATTACTTTTACAGAAGCCATCTCTTTTCTAGGGTCAATAAATGATGAATGTTTTATTATCTTTTTGAATACATATGCATTATTTCATTATGATATGGGTGGGGCGTATATATTCTTCCAATTTATTAGGTAAATATTTATATCTCGTGATACATACATGTAAGGAAAAGGGACTAAACACAGTTCATTAAAGATATTTTTCTATTAATATAGTAGTGAAACTTGACTACTAGGATGTTATTGAGAGGGAACCATGACTATTAAGATAGTTTGGAGAGTGAACCCATTCCACTTCATGGAAGGGGTTGTGATTGGGCGTGGTATAGTTTCTTTACCAGTAGTTATATCCCCTATGAATTTTCCTAATACGTTTTAGAAATGGGCATTGACTTATATGAAATTATTTTTTATGCTTTTGTGTCAGCCAGAATTCCATGCCTTATTCTTATGTTATTATTATGACAACCATGCTTTTTATTACACAATAAAACATCATTTATTACATAAAATTCACTTGATACAACATAGAAGATCGAGAGGTCTAGTGTATTTGGAGCTTAGGATCATTACATAACAACTTAAAACATGAAATACAACATATTTATTGAAAACATCCTTTATATGATCACTGCATTACCTCGTACTTAGCATTGAATGGTATAACCTGAGGAAATGCATAAGAAAAGGGTGATCTATAAAGCCCAGTAAGTGAATAATCATGGAATAACATGAGGAATAAAATACATGTTAGATAATAAGAATATTAATAGAGCACAAGAGAAGCATAAACATAAAGGCATTATAAATCATGATAATCATAACATGTAAATGTGGCAACAACCCTTAACATGGAATTATCATGAGCCAAGGCACATTGCACATGGAGCATGAGTAAACCCTCATTGCACATGAAGAATGAGTAAACCCTCGTTTCACTTGAATTAGCATGAGTAAACAACCATTTCACATGATTTATCATGATACTATACTTTACCCAATGCATTGGAGCGCTATTAGGGTGCACCCTTTTTAAACATTTCATTTCATGCATAAGTGTGCCACATGGATCATAAAACATTAAATCATTCAGCATAATATTTTATTCCATGATAAAAAATGTGGAAAAAATACATGAAACTATTTAAAATATAATTAAATGTGCATAAAGGTGAATGACCTTGATGGAGAAATTGGCATGGAATTCACTACACAATGACTTTGGTTTGGAAAAGTGCGATTCAATTTCAGCAGCATAACGACGTGACCTAAGAACTCATAAAAATGGTTGATGAGAGAGAAAGGGGTGTCTCATCATATTTAAATGAAATGGATAGTAAGGGGTGACATAGATTCATTTCCAAACAAAGGTAATGGAATTTATATTCATGATATAAAATAATTTATTGAATGTAAATAAAGAGAGAGAAATTCCTTTTTTAATTTTGGCATAGTAATGGGTGTATGTGGGTGGAATTTAATGGGAGATAAAGGGGTATCCCGTCATTAAAACATAAATATGGAAATATGGGTGAGGTGAGAAACCATACCCCAACATTTATTATTGATATTAAAAGGGAATAACAATTTAAATAATATTGGAAAAAATGATAAAGGAACAAAAACCCTTACTTGAAAGTGTGCTTCCAAAGGCTTGAGAGAGGCATGAGAGAAGATTTTTGGGATCTTGGGGAACCTTGGGAGGATTCTAGAGAGAGTATGTCATAGGTTGGACGAACTCAAATGGCTTTTAGTGAGGATGAAGTGGGAGCCTGGGTGGGTTTATATAGGAAAGGTGAGGCAATTCATTATTATTTAGGTTTGGGACACCTCACATTAATGTAATCCAAACACAAACCAGCCCTTGGTTTTTCAAAAATTGAAGTGGTAAACAATATTTTATAAGTCCAATGTCCAATATTATTAAAAATAATGGGGTTTCTTATGTGGAGGTGAGTCAGACTCCCAAGGAAAACAATTTAAAAAGACAAAATGTTTAATAAGTTTTGAAGGGTCCACTAAGGCTTTGTAAAATCAATAAAACAAAACCAAAATGACATTATTTTAATGGTAAAACATATATTTCCAGAAAATAAAGTTTATATTATTTTATTACATCACTATTGGATCATTATGATGTTATAAAAAACATTATATATTTAAAGAGTATTTAATTTTTACACAAAAATTTGACCGTCTCAGAAAATTATGAAAAATTCACTGTTGGATAATTTCGACATCCTGATTCCAAAAATAATATTAATTTTATCGAATTTTTTTCTAAAGGTGTTAATTTTCAATTTTAAAATAAAAAATGACAGTTATCAAAAATTCATGGGTTTTGGAAGAAATGGCTTTCAAACCTCAATAAAAATTACAATTGCATTCATAAAATTATAAAATCCTTTATATTTAATAGAAATTAATTCAATAATAGTAATAATATTTTATTGAAATATTATTTAATTAAAAAATCCGTTAATTCATCAAAATATATTTCTTAGTTGAACATTAACTAAAAATACTATTTGTGCTTTAAAAACGATTTACAAGGTAACAATAATAAAATGAATGTATATTCATTATTATATACAAAAATAATTTACATAACCATAGTGATAAGGTCTTGTTATATAACCCCTTATAACACCCGCATAAGAACGAAGAGTAAGGTGTGTGATGGTGACAGACTCTTGGGGTGGCTCAGATAACATTTCTCAGGTGGTAATCTCTATCAAATTCTACTTCTCTCATACGTGGTCCTTCTCAAGCTTGAAAAATTCGATATCATCATGTTCTTGGTCAAGAGTGAAGCCCAAATACACAACCTTCTTTCTGAGCTCCGACAAATAGGCTTTGAATGGGGAACGTCTATTGGATGAGGCCATCTCTTCCTTTGTCTGAGTAAATTGGATTTGATAAAACCCTATATTTATACTAATCATGTGATAACTTCTCAACAACTATATTAGCAACGATCACAATTATTAACATAAAACCAAATAAGTTGACATTTTATGTAAAAATTTTACATAAAGAGGCATTTAATTATATCAAGATCTATTTCCATTAATAATTTTTTGGGTCGTTACAATCTTCCCGCCTTAAGAAATTTCTCCCTCGAAATTTCCTTTTCCCACACTAAAACACATTTGGGTATCTATACTTCATTATTTCCTCTGATTCCCACATTGATTCTTCAAAATTGTGGTTTCACCATAACACCTTGAAGAGGGGCATTGTGTTATTTCATAGACCTTTTTCTCTAAGATCTAAGATCTTCACTAGTTCCTCCTCATAAGAGATTTCATCCTCTAACTGTACCACCTCTGAAGAGATTACATGTGAAGTGTCTGATATGTACTTCATTAAGAGGGATACATGAAATACATCATGTACTTTTTACATGGTTGGTAGAAGTGCTAGCTGATATGCCACAGCCCCGACATGATCAAGAATCTCGAAGGGGCCGATGTACCTTGGACTTAACTTCCCTTTCTTTCAAAACCTCATGACCTTCATCCATAGAGATATGTGTCGAAATACCATGTCTCCATCTTTAAACTCAAGGTCTCATTGACATTCATCTATATAAATCTTCTATCAACTCTGGGTTGCATTAATATGTTGCTGAATGGTTTTCACCATCTGCACCATTTCTTATACCATTTCTAGTCCGTGTAGAATATTCTCACCGACCTCATCCCAACACACCAGTTTTATGAAACTTCTCCAATAAAGGTATTTATATGGTGCCATTTGGATGCTCGAGTGGAAACTTTTATTATTAGAGAACTCAACCAGATGAAGATTTTGATCCCAACCTCCTTTAAAGTCCATTGAGTATGCTCTCAACTTGTCCTCAAGTGTTTGGATAGTACACTCAGATTGGCCATAAGTTTGAGGATGATAGGTCATAATGAAGTTCACTTCAGTATTCAGATCATGTTTAAGATTCTTCCAAAACATAGAGGTGAATCTTGGATCTCGATCGGACACAATAGATAGTGGTACTCCATGAAGCCTTACCACTTCCCTAATCTATATATATATATATATATATATATGTGCATGTTGATCTAATGAGAGATCCTCCCAAATAGTAATGAAGTGTGCAACCTTTGTAAGATGATCCATAACAACCCAGATTGCATTGTTTCATTTGTAGGTCTTCTGAAGTCCAGTGACAAAGTCCATGGTGATGTTCTCCCATTTCCATTTTTGTATGGGAAATGGTTGCATCATCCCCTTAGACATCTACCACTCTGCCTTCCCTTGCTGACACACAAGGAACATTGATGTCTATTCGGGGATCTCCTTCTTCATATTATACAACCAATAATGCTCTGAGAGATCTCAATACATCTTTGTGTTTCCTGGGTGAAAAGAGAAATTTGAACTATGTGCATCATCCAAAGATCCTTCTTCATCTTCGGACTATATGGAACGCATAGTCGTTTCCCAAATCTCACAATTCCTTCTTCATTAACATTAATATCTAAGGATTTCCCTTTTCTGATAACTTCCACATTTTCCTGAATTCCAACATTATCCTATTGAGAATCCTTTAACATTTCTAAAAGTGACGGTTGAGCAATAATTTTTGAAAGGATTGATGATGTTCCCTTATTTATGATTCCCATGTCCATCTTCGTCAAATCTAAGAAGGTTGGATCCATTTCAACTCTCATTATTGATATAATAACTGGGTCTTTTCTACTTAGGGCATCCACCACCTTGTTCGCTTTCCCAGGGTGGTAATGGATTGAGAAGTCATAGTCTTTGATCTGCTCTAACCAACTTTATCAGTGCATGTACAACTCTTTCTGTGTGAATATATAATTGAGGCTTTTTGGGTATGTATATTTTTCACACTTATCCCCAAATAGATAATGATGCCAAATTTTCACAGCAAAGATCACTACAGCCAACTTGTGCTCATGTGTTGGATAGTTCTGTTCATGAACATTCAATTTCCTTAATGCATAGGTAATTAATTTTTCATTTTTCCACAACACACATCCCATGCCCTTCTTCAAAGCATCACTGAATGCCACAAAAAGTAATTCACTTCTAGGTAAAGTGAGCACGGGCACATTGATAAGCCTTTTTTCAACTTCTTTAATATTTCTTTACATTCATAACTCCAAGAAATCTTTACTCCCTTCCGATTTAGATTTGTAAAAGGGTTGGACAACCGTGATAAATTTCTCACAAATCGTCGATAATATCCAGCTAACCCCAAGAAGGTACGGATATCTGTTACCGATGTTGGCCTCGGCCATCCCTCGATTGCATTTGTTATGGAGGGATCCAAAGATATCCCATTGCTTATGGGGATATGACCCATGATTGAGACATCTTTCAACTAAAACTCACACTTGTTGTACTTTTCATAGATCTTCACCTTCCGCAATGTCTCTATTATAGTTCTTAGATTCTCCTCATGATCCTCTTTTGTTTTGGAGTATATCAAAATATCATCTATAAATACTACCAAAAATTTTCTAAGGTAATCACTAAAGAATCTATTCATAATGTCCATGATGACTGTTTGAGAATTAGTGAGTCCTAGAGGCATTACTGTGAATTCATAGTGCCCGTATCTTGTACGAAAATTAGCCTTGGGGATATCTTCCTTCTTTACCCTTACATGATTATATCCCAATCGCAAATCCACCATGGAGAAGTATTGTGCTCCACGCTGCTCATTGAATAATTCATTAATTCGTCGTAGAGGATACTTTTTCTTTATAGTTATTTTGTTAATCTCATGATAATTGATGCAAAGGCGTATCTACCCATCCTTCTTCTTGACGAAGAGGACTGGTGCACCCCATGGTGAAGCACTTGGACATATAAACCCTTTTTCCAGATTCTCCTATAGTTGTTTCTTCAGCTCCTAAATCTCCACAACAACCATTCTATACGGAGTCCTGGATATTGGTAAATCCCCAGGTATAAGATCCATTGAGAATTCAACATCACGTCTAGAAGGAAGACCAGTAAATTCATCAGGAAAGACTTCAGTGAATTCCCTCAAAATAGGCATGTCTTCTAGGGTGGCTGCCCCCTTATACTCAATCATCTAAGCCAGATATGCATGCTCACAAGGTAGTTATATCCATCCTTGAGATGATATAGATAAATAATATTCATCTTCCTCCTTCCACTTGTAAGGAATAGGGGGTCGATTCTCCACATGGAGAGTGATTTACCTCTCACGACAATTTATGTTGGATCTATATAAGTAAATTCAATCTATGAAAAGAATTTCATCAAATTCCACTAGAGGGAGTATGATGAGGTTCGTCGGGAAGTTCAATCCATAGATTATGATAGAGTAGGAGTTATATTCATGGGATGCAATGATTTCCCCATTTTCCGTACTCACCTACATCTTCACATCAATGTTTTTTGGTGGTGCTAGGATTGTTCTACTAAACATTTGAGATATAAAAGAATCCTTAGAACCTGAATTAAAAATTATGTTCACTATTATTGAATGAATAACTAGAATACCTATAAACACTTCATTTTCGGGGTCCACTACAGCAGTAGTGATGGAAAAAACTCACCCTTGATGCCTTGGAATATGTTGGTTGCCTCCGAATGACCTTGGCTTATGGAACTGGTTTGGAAGATGCCCTGGTTCTTTTCCGTTGTAGCAATTAACCACGCGTTGAGGTTCAAATGGAACATTCCTCTCCTCTATCGCAACTGTAGGTATTTATTACCAACAGATAATATCCAGGTGACCTTTTCTTCCACACCTAAAGCATTTCCATATTCCCTTCAGGCAATTTCCTGGGTGCTTATTTCTGTACCTTTGGAAAGTGGGGTGTTGTTTCATCTTAGAACTGTTGGATTTATCCATTGGACTAACAGCATTGAATTCCACCTTATTCTTCTTATCTCCATGATACCCCTGAGATTCTCTGATCTCCCTTTCAACCTTGAGGGTACATCGGACAATTTCCTCATAGCTGTCAAAGTCACGGATCGCCAATTCTTTCCGAAGGATAGGTTTCATCCCACCAAAGAAGCGGTCAACCTTGCATTCGGGGGTAAAAACAAAGCCTAAAGCAGGTCATGAAATCCTTGTGATGTTTTCCTCATACCCTCCAATAGATTCACTATCTTTTTTCTTGAGGTCAAGGAAGTCCCTTTCCATCTTCATCTAGAGGGTACGAGGAAAATATTTATCGAAAAAACATCTTCTGAAAATCCTTCCATTCCAACACCTCGATCTCCTCCTCAGGTTTTGTATTTTTGGTCAATGTCTACTATTGATCAGCTTCACCCTCCACACGATAAGAAACTAAGAGAACCTTCTCTTGTTCAAAACATTGAAGGATGGAGAATATCTTTTCAATGTAGTTGATCTATTATTTAGCAATTGAGGGATCGAATGATCCATTAAAAGTATGAGGCCTTTGTAGCGCGAAGCTCTCGATCGTGAATTTTTCATTCTTGGGGGGGGGGGTTGAATGTTCCTATTGACCCATGATTCTATTTAAAGAATGAGTTAGCTGAGATAGAAGCGTAACAAAGTTTGTGATTCCCACTCCCATTGGATTGGGCATCTCATTAGAACATTCATCACATTGATCTTCACATCGGTTGTTAGACCGAGTCCTCCTATTACCGACCATTGGGTGCAATAAAAGGAAAGTTAGGGATAACACATAAAGGGTAATACAAGGATAGAAGTGACGACATATAAATAACTCTTATTTCCTTAACATGCAAATCTATTGGCTTCAAACTATGTTATCCATGATCTACTTTCTAATATATATTCTTAGGGCATATTTCGTCCCATAATAATGGTTCATACTATGCATGTGAATTTACCAAAGAATTTCCCCCGGGAGTGGTGTAACCAAGAGTACAGAAAGGCTCATTTTCATGCACCAGTTCCCATTCAATTCTAGCTTAAAGAGGTGTTTTCAGGTTTTAACCCTAGGAAACATCTGTGATAAATGCGCCTCTACCTGCTCGTATCCAGACAAGGATGTATTTTCTTGATAAACCACTTACTCAATACTCACCAAAACATAGGGATATTTTTATTATACATAGTCATGTATCTATTTATTTACTATGGTTTTCTAATCCTAATCCCAAAAATAACTAAACCTATCCTCTGATAGCAACTATAAGAACCCTGATATTTTATTACACAACTAAAACATGATTTATTACATAAACGTTACTTGATACAACATAGAAGATCGATTGGTCTAGTGTCACTGAGGATTAGGATCATTACATAACAACTTAAAACATGAAATACAACATATTTATTGAAAAAATCATTTATATGACCACTACATTCCCTCGTACTTAGAATTGCATTGGATAACCTAAGGACATGCATAAGAAAAGGGTGAGCTATAAAGCCCTTCAAGAGGATGATCATGGAATAACATGAGGAATAAAATACATGTTATACAATAGGAATATCAATAGATTACATGAGAAGCATAAACATAATGGAATGATAAAGAAAGATAATCATAACAAGGAAATGTGGAAATAACACTTAATATGGAATTAGCATGAGCCAAGGCTCATTGCACATGGAGCATGAGTTAACCCTCATTGCACATGAAGCACAAGTAAACCCTCGTTGCACTGGAATAAGAATTTGTAAACAACTATTGCACATGACGTATCATGATAATATACATTACCCAATGCATTGGAGAACTATTAGGGCGTACCCTTCTTAAACATTTCATTTCATGCATAAGTGTGCCACATGGATCATAAAACATTGAATCATTCAACATAATATTTTCTTACACGATAAAAGAATGTGTAATGAATACATGAAACTAGTTAAACAATAAGTAAATATGCATAAAGGTTAATACCCTTTATTGATAAATGGGCATGGTATTCATTACATAATGACTTTATCTTCTAAAAGCACGGTGCAATTTCAGTAGCATAACGGCGGGACATAAGAACTAATAAAAATGGTTGATAAAAGATAAAGTTGTGTCTCCTCATATTTTCATGACATGAAATGTAAGGGGTTAATATAGATACTTATCCCAAAAAATGTAATGGAATTTTGAATCATGATAAAAAATAATTTCCTGAATGTAAATGAGAAGAGAGAAATTCCATTAGGAATTTCATCATAGTAGTGGGTGTACATGGGAGGGATTTAATAAGAGAGAAAGGGGTATCCCATCATTCAATCATAAAAAGGGAAGTATGGGGGAGTTGTAAAACCATACCCCAAAATTTATTATATAAATTAAAAGGGCATAAAAATTTAAAGAATATTGGACAAAAATGAGAAAGGAAGAAAAACCCTTACTTGGAAATGTGCTTGTGAAGGCTTAAGAGAGGATTTTTTGGAGCTTGGGGACCTTGGTAGGATTATAGAGAGAGGAGGTAAGAGGTTTGACGGTCTTCAAAGGCTTTGAGTGAGAAGGAAGTGGGAGCTTCAGTGGGTTTATATAGGAAAGTTGAGGCAATTCTTTATTATTTATGTTTGGGACACCTCACATTAAACTAATCCAAACCACAAATCAGACCATGTTTTTCCCCACTTTTTTAGGAAAATGGAATTGGAAGAAAATATTTTATAAATAAAACAGTCTTAAATTATTAAAATAATGGGGTTTCTTATGTAGAGGTGAGCCACACTCCCAATAAAAACAATTTAAAAAGACAAAATGTTTAATAAAACATGAAGGGTCCACTAAGGATTTGTAAAATAAATCATACAAACCCAAAATCACATTATTTTTATTGTAAAACATATATTGGCCGATCATAAAGATTATAGTTTTTTATTACATCACTATTGTGTCATTATGATGTCATAAATTACATTATATATTAAAATGGTATTTAATTTTTACCCAAAAGTTTGACCGTATCATAAAATTATACTAAACTCAGGGTTGGATAATTTTGATGTCCTGATTTTAGAAATAAAATTCATTTTATCTAAATTATTTTCTAAATATGTTAATTTTCTCTTTTAAAATTAAAACTGACATTTATCGAAAATTTAAGGGTTTTGACAAAAAATGGCTTTCAAACCTTAATAAAAATTACAATTGAATTTATAAAATTATACGATCATTTATATTTAATAAAAATTAATTTAATTATAATAATAAAATTTTATTGAAATACTATTTAATTCAAAAATCCATCAATTCATCAAAATAAATTTCATAGTTCAACATTAACTAAAAATACTATTTGTGATTTAAAAACTATTTACAAGGTAACAATAATAAAATGAAATTATATTAATTATTATATAAAACAATAATGGATGTAACCATAGTTCTAAGGTCTTGTTACATAACCCCTTATAACGCATGTATAAGACTGAAGAGTAAGGTGTGCGAGGGTGACAGACTCATGGGGTGACTCAAATAACATTGCTCGAGCGGTAATCTCTATCAACTTCCACTTCTCCCGTAGGTGGTCCCTCTCGAGCTTAACATATTCAATCTCGACATCTACTTGGTCAAGAGAGAAACCCAAAGACGCAACCTCCTTTCTAAGATCCGACAAATGGGCTTCATATGGGACACATCTACTGAATGAGTCCATCACTTCCTTTGTCTGAGTAAATTGGATTTGTTAAAACCATATATTTATAATAATCATGTGAACAGTGTTCAACTTCTATATTAGCAATGGTCACAATTATTAACATAAAACCAAAGAATATGAAATTTAATATCAACATTTTACATAAAAGTATATTTAATTAGATCCATAGGGATTTCCATTAATGAAAGTTTGGTCCGTTACAATTATTTCTTGGATTATTATCTTGATTACATTATTATTCATTTCTTAGGAACTTACAAACAATATTACATGACTCTAGATTATGATCTTTTATATTCAGTTTATATTCTTCTAATATTACGATCATGTTCTCATACCAATGTGCTCATGTTTTTTTTTCATGTCTCCCTTCTTTACCATAACTAAGAATCTGAGCTCACCAATTTCTTATGTTTCCTTTCCCTGGTTACAAATAAAAGTTTTATGTAGAATAAATAAAGGGGAAGATATTTATGGGAGAAGTTCAAGATCTTTCAGCAAGATAAAATATTATGTTTCCATATTTCCAAAGAAACTAAACTATTATGGTCCTCAGGCATGTACTTTTGTAATTTTATGACTATTAATCTAAAATACTAAAATATCCATTTAGGTTATGTCTGGGTCACTATATTTGGTATCTAAATAAAATTTTTAGTCCACCATTAGAAACTAGGATGAAAAATCTTTAGTGAGATACCTATGGATATTTCAGTGGATATGTCCAAGGATGTCTCTAAGGACAAGTCTAAGGATGAGAAAAATATTCGAAAAATGTAATAGAATTTTGGTAAAGGATTAAGATATTATTTTATAGTAAATTGAATCCCTATATATTTACTAAATGTAGGTGTGGCTCTATAATAGAAGTTCGTAGTGGTAAAAAGACCCTGAATACATTGTATTGTGTTAGATGTGATCGGAAACTAGTGCACAACAATGAGACTTATTGAACACCTAGTTTGACACACTTGGGTGTATTATTTGGAAATTCATAAAACTCTTTATGAACCAACGGGAAGTATTTAAATGTAATATTACTATTAATGACCTAGAATAAACATAAGGTTCTATAAATTAAATAAAGTTCCATGATTTAGACATCATATGCGTGATTTTTTATGATAATATAGTTTTTCACTATGATTAGTGCTCCTCATGGTACTCTTTTTGGTTTTAGTATATAGTGAGAACCAAAAGTAATAGGGTTAAAATTGAATGTGGTGAATAATTTTATGATGAGATGTCAAATGGGATGATCATTAGAGTGATGGAAATTGTGATCCTGAAAAATCAGTTTTCATAGAGAATTATTAAAAACATATACCTTAATAAACTCTTAAACTCACCGAGGAACCGAATGGAAAAGATTTCTGAGAATTATGGTAATGAATACCACGTAAGAAATAAGATTTGGTTTCTTTTGTGACACGAATGTGGGAAGAAACACCCAAATGGATATCTTAGAAGAACATGAAGATTTTTGGTTAATATAAAATAATGACACAAAGAAATTAACTGCAAGGGGGGGATGAACAGATCACATAACCCAATGGATGGGAATATTTTCCTACCGAATGTACTATCAATTGATAAATAATTTAAATTTGGAAATAGTGGTAATTATGATATTTCCTAAATGGAAAGATCATGAATAGAATCAGCAAGGTGGTACAAGTAATAGTTATATTGCTGGTGATGATGATGAGACTATTGGTTAAATGTGAAAGGAAAGATGAATTATGTAATAAGATGATTCATCCTTTCTAATGGATTATTGATGAAGTATAATAATTTTGGTGTTTATGTATTTGGATTCAGGAATTATGTTATATGAATTGTGAAATATATAAATATTTTTATGTTTATTTTTTTGGATAAGGATTTACAAGAATATGTTTTATGGTTTTGATGGACTAGAAATGTTATTTAATAGAAATTTTGATATTCATGGGAAACACATGATTAAAAGAAATATAACCCTTCAAATTTTCTTGATGATAAGATAATGGTATTTGAATAATGTAAAATGTACAGTACTTATTACCTTGGAATTGATTAATTACTTGTTTAAAAAGTGTTTTATGCTATCATTGATGAATCTTACAGCCTCTTTTGTATTTAAGTAATATATACAATAAACATTGAAATACGGAAACCATTATTTTTTCAATAAGGATTTATGGTAATTCAGGTTGTTACCATGTGTTAAGAGAATTCATGATGAAGGTATAATCATGTTTTGTATGTAAAAAATAATAAATACTTTATCATATATGGGGGATCAATGTTAAGATAATTTTGAGAAATTTAGTGACCATTATTCTAAATTTTTGGAATTTTAACATTCCGAAGGGTTTAAAGTTTTACCATTTATGGTATGATTTATGTTAAACATTGGATTATATTTTAGTTATGAAAGTATTATATCACCTTATGAGGATTTTTTCATATTGGATAACTTGTGATAACCATTTAATTATTATTATGACTGATGGAATGAACTATCATTCTATTTATGGATCTCATGATTTCATCATTCTTCAGGAAAAAAAAATTCACCATAATTTATTATAATAGGAGAGGAAGTTGAAATTGATCAAGGCATAACAAAGGGTTTAATTGTTCTAAAATAAAGTTTTTATATATTCTGATAAAAATTATTCAACATTAGTAAAAGGGTATTGAAATAAAAAAATTTCCCATTATCATTATTTTTTTATGATATCAATTTCCTTGTCAATACTCTTTTAGTTATGGATTTATGATCGTTAACTTTTTCTAAACCATGTTCTATCTCACTCTCCATCAGAACTTGATAGTTATATTTCTCTTTTCTGTCCATGTTTTCTCATGAAACATATCTTATCAATTTTATAAACATATATATGAGTTACTTTGGGTACAAATTATTTTTCCAACTATACCTTTTCAATGTAATTTGTAGTATTCATTTTTATTATGTGGGTTTTTATGAAAGAAACGATAAAGTATTAATCCTTTGATAACCAAAATGGATTTTTAGGGTGAAAGTCATTTTAACAGGGTAGAATGTGATACCCTATGTTCTAATGAATTATTATTTTTCAATTTAATTTAATCTTTTTAATATATTTATGTTCATGAAACACAGAATATAGCTTGTGTTAAACGAAAGAGACATGTTATTCTTGATTTGTATCCAACGCCATATCAAACATTCACTACACAAAACACTTATATTAAGTTCATATACACATAACAATGTGATTATATTTTGTAACACATAGTTAGAAGTTCCATTGATAACATTCCGGACATGCCAAACATAGTTTTTTTACCAAACCGCAATGTATAATTAATAATATTTTTAAAATATTATTATAGTTTCACATAACTATTTTAAATGGTGTTATGAAAATATTAATAATATTATGAAAATATGTTTTATACGTGTATGTTGGAATAATTAATTGGTTACCAATTAATGATATGTTAAAATAAAACTCTTTTGAAAATATTGGAAATATTTATCTCGAAAATAATATTTTTCAAACCAAACATGTTTTACCTAAAAAAATTAATTCAAACACTTTGGGTAAATTATTTAAATGATATATATATATATATATATATATATTATATAATAAACTATTTAATATAATATTATAGGTTTTCTAGAAAATAGATGATAATAAGTCTAATTTTATGCATAAAGAAATATATTTTTAATGTAATTTTACCACCTTTCAATGGCTCACCTATTTTAAATCCAATTTTGGAACATTAATAAATTTTATTTGAAAAAATAAACTTCTTATTTTAAAATATAATATCAAAATTTACTTTGAATCAATTGTTTTCATTTTTCTATGATGTTTTTATTTTTTGATAAAGAGTGAATAAAACTGAATTTTAATAGAAAACAACTTTTTCATGTATCTTTTTTTATCACGTAAAATTATATTTTAAATTAGTTTTAAAGTATAATTAGATTAATTAAAAAAAGTTAATAAAATTTATCTAATTTTAATCAATTTTATATTAAAATTAGATATAAAAATATTTTATTCTTTTAAACATTTTCACTTTAAAAACAGGTTGTGTCATCCCGTCTCTAGGATTAATTTTAAATTAATTTATTACACATATAAGTTTATAATTTGGAAAAATTTAATTAATATTTGTAATAAACATAATATATAATTTTTAGTATCTTAAACTTTGTTTTTGACCAAAAATAATAGTGAATATAGTTAAAATTAATTACAACGGTTGGGGTTAAAACGAATTTACGTAGTGGTTAAACTTTAATCTTAAGGGGCCTAATGAACTAGAAAATCATCCAAAATTTATTTTGTGGACATATTTAGATGATATAACCCATTTTAAAGGAAATTTACTTTTATTTTAGAAACATGATGTATTAGATACCTCTCAATAGTGTTTTCTTTTTTGTATTTACAAGAATTTCACTCTCCACTATAAGAGGGCTCTCAACCCCATCACATACACACACATATAAAGCCATTTGGATCTTATAGAAACTGCATAAATAGGATCCCTAATTCCTTTCCATCATCATATAAGCCTCAATTTAGGAATAAATCCTGCCAACTATGTGCTTTGGTGGAAACCAAAAGAAGTTACCCAAAGAAGGGGTAACATCCTTCAACAAGTACTTTTGTTTCATTTTATTATCCACCCTCTCAATTTTACTTATTCCATGCTTATATAATAAAATTATTATACAAAATATACTGATGTTTTTATACGTTAAATTTACAACATTCACTCACACACACTTCTATTAAATTTGATATGCAGTCACCATTCAGGTTTATAGCAGACTACTACCTCGCGAACTGATGTTGTTCATTCTTCCATTACCTCCTTTCATGGTGGGGAATAAAGATTAACTTATAGTTATTAAATTATATATTTGTGTGTGATATTTATTATTTCATTATTCTTATTTAATTACTATATAACACCTACATTCATGCTTTCTATTTTTTGGGAATATGATAACATCGTTTGTGGATGTTTGGACTACGACCTCTTCAAAGTAATGTGATTATTTTACACATTACATTGAATGTATTAAGTATGAATCTAATAAATATATGATATATATGTGAAATAATAATTATATATTAATTATCAAATATTTATTCACATATATTTAATTTACATTTTTTATAAATACGATAATTAAACAAAAACAATGTTCATGTGTATGTACGACCTACCATCTCCATGAATAATGTATCTCTTTTTATTTTTATATATTTTATATATTATTATAAATAAATATATCGTTAATATATATAATATTTATATCATGTTAATCATTATTTACAAAAATAAATAATTATGAAATAAAAATCACTAAAAAATAAAAGTTAAAACAAAGCGGATATTACCCGAAATGTAACTTTTATAAAGAATTATTAAAAAGGTAATATAAATTAATAATAAAATCCTATACGATAATATATATATATGAATATAGTTCTATGGTATTATAATGATACAATTTTAATTGTTATATAGGATATTTTAATTCTTATGAATAAAGTCAAGACTTAAGAAAAGGGTTTTCTCGTCCCACCTTTATTTTTGTGATACATATTCTATATTCTGCAATTATTCTTGTTGTGTAGTTTTTATACTATCAAATGAAATTTTATATTATTAAATTTATTTATTTAGTGATATTAAATGTTTTAATTGATTTATTCTTTCACTGAACTCACGATACAAAAGTTACTCAATTAGTAAAGTGATTTCTAATGTCAGTTTTATTTCTGTGAGTCTTATGCCTTATTCACCACTCAGTATTTTTTGTTATTTAAATACTACAAATGAATTTATTCTATGATTATTATCCTTATTTTTATTATTATTTACATATCCTTTTTTATGATCTCTATTCCATGGGGTTTTACTGTTCAAAATTTACAAAATTTATAGCATAAATTGGTCTTAATTTTCATTCATTGAGTCACTTGTTTTTTTATGAACCAATATTATTTTACAATTTGATTATAATTCCATTTAATATGTTATATAATTAATATTCTTATTTTCATGAATTTTTTTCTCCATGTAATTTCATCCTTTCATGGAGATTTTGATTCAAATTTACCAATGTAGTGAGAGTTTATTGATACCATCTCATAAAATATCATGATTGTTTCAAATTATGCTTCCATTGATGAAATCCTATGATCCATATATTAATAATTCAACTGATTTTTATTCTAATATTGTTATTAATTATATCTTTAATTAATGGTACCATTTTTACACTCTTTGGTACATGAGATAGTTAAGAAAATGTTTTTTAAGAAAATGTCACTTTATTTACCTCTTTATTCAAAACTTTATGTTCTTATAAAATTATGTTTTCTAAAAATGTTTTAAAAAATTTATATTATTCACCTATTATCATTAAAATAAATTTTTACCCATGTTTTTTCTTTTTAATAGAATGGTTTTTACAAAGGAATATTCTTGTCGTTTTCTAATTAAGAAACTTTTCAAAACTTTTTATAGAGAAAAGGTAATATCTGGAATTATAGTTTTATATGTCATCATGCCTGTCATTTCTTTGAGTCTTCATTTTCAATTTTACAAGATTAATTTTTTTAATAGAAGTTTTTTCTTAATATTTTTGCATTCAATTGTTTTGATGTGGTTTTCAAAGATTTTTTTTTCTAAAATTTTTTATGTTTAATAAGTGTTATTAATGATATTCAAAGTTTCTATTATATGTTTTAAAAAGGTTATTTTCAAATAAAATGATTTCAATTATAAAAAGTCTTATTTTATAATTTTTTAAATTTATTTCCGAAGAGAAAAGTTCTCAACAAAATGATGTTTAAATTGTTCTTTAAATTATTTTCAAAGCTTCCTTTATATTTTTTAAATATTAGTTTAAAAGAGAAGGATTTTAATGATTTCAAATATATATTCGTAATTATTGAAATATATTTTCAAAAACTAGTTTTGAAAATGTTTTACATTCTAAAGATACTTTTTTAATTAAAAAAGAATATTTTATTCAATAAATGTTATAAATTATTTTTAATTCTTAATCATTAATATTTAAAAGTGGTTCTCCATCTAAAATGATATCCTTTGATATATTTTATGGTTAACATAGGATATTATCCAAGGAACCCATTATTTTTCTTTTTTTTTGAATGGATTATGATTAGGATGACAGGTTTATTTGTGAAACTCATTTCTCTTGCATGTGTTATACCATGAAATAATGCTTTTGAACCCCACTTCATTTCATGGGTTATTCTATGAACATAAAACCATTATATTTTCCACAGGTTATGATATGATGAAATTATTTTGATATCCATTTAGAATAATGGGATGTGATATATGAAACCCATATCTTTTTATGGGTTGTGATTTGATTAATATATTATTATCTTATGACACACATATATATGATTTCACTATGAGACAGGTGGGATCTATATTTACCTTCAATGAATGGGTTAAATATATAAATATCATGAGATGGATATGGCTGGAACAAGGAGTGAACTCGGTTCAGTAAAGGACTGTGACCACAAAGATAGTCTTGGGCGTAAACTTTGACTACTAATATGGTCTTGGGAGTGAACCTTCACTAATAAGATGGTTTGGGGAGTGAAAATAATTCAACTATACGGAATGGTTTTTGATTAGGTATAGTGGTGTTTCTTGCCCAGTAAGTGTAGACCCCATTAAGTGCCTTGATAAGTTTTCACAATGATCCTTGACTTATAGGGAATAATTTATATACTTATGTGAATTACACAATTCCATATCTTAATCCAATTTTATGCTTTTAGGGATTATTATCTTGATTCCCTTATGATTCATTTCTTGTGAACTATGGATAATTATTCCATGAATCGTAATTATGATCTTTGATATGCAGGTTATGATCTTATAATGTTACTATCATGTTCTCAAACCATTATTCTCATGTTATAGTTAAATATCTCTCTTGTTTACCCTTATTGATCATCCCATATCAAAAATTTATAACGATACCTTTCCCAAGGTTATTAATAAATGTTCTTAGTAGGAGTAATAATGGGGAAGATCTTTAAGGGATATGTTGATGGTATTTCACAAATATAAGAGATTATGTTTCAAAGATTCCAAAGACACTAAAATATTATGGTCATTGGGAATATACTTTTAAAATGTGCTAAATATTTATCTAAAATGATTCAATATCCACTTATGTTACAATTAGGTCCCTAAACATTCTATGTGAATATATATTTCATGATTTTATCATTGCTATATGTATCAAAAATTTCACTTCAATGATAATTCTTCAAAATTTCAATGAAAAAAATAATATTTTTGGATCTAAATCCTGATTTGGGCTATCTTTTCACAACTAGTGAACTACATTGTTACAAAATAGGGTATTTGAATTACTTATCAATATTATCCTATATTTTATTATTTAATTCTAGAAACACAATATGGTCCATCATATATGGAGTATTTGACATCGACTTACTTCTGGGTGGGAGTTATATTGAAAACACAACTTCATGATTTGATGGAATACTGGGAAAGTATTCCATAAATACATCCATATAATTCAAAAAAATTTCATTTATTATATTTATATTTTCTCCCCAATAAATTGAGATAAATATCCCTCATTAATTGGTGATAATAACCTTACAAAATAAACGACTTCCTTTAGAATTTCATATTCATACATGCACTGAAATACGAGAATATGTTGATTCAAAATAACAAATACAACATCCTTTATTTTTTAATTAATATGAGATATGTATAGATAAAAATAATCAATTAAAAAATTATATAAAATAAAACTATATGGATAATCCAAAGATTTCAGGAATAAAATTCCCCCAAACTTCTATCAAATATGAGTTATAGACTTGAGATGTAGTCATCAGACCAGTGGAAGTTTTTACTGCTAATGCAACATCTAACCATTTAGGATATAAATGAACATCCATATAGAATATTCATATTAAAACAGAGTTTTTATTACTAGGATCAAATAAGATACTTCAATATTTTAGTGTACCTATCACCACCAAAACATAATCATTCAATGTTCAATCCCTTACTAAAACTAAAAAGGTGAGAAAGACCATCAAACCTCATTAATCAGAGTGATCAATCAGATAAACATGAAATCATTACTAATATATCAAAAATTATTCCATCTTCATTTAAATATATGATTCCTTAGGTTTAACCTTGGTCGTTCATGGTCATCGTATATTTAAATCCTTCCAAATGGTTCATAAATAAAATAATTTATTATCCAAATAATATCCCCCAGGAGAGTCTAGCCAGGTGTTCACAATTAGGATCACTCATCATGAACCAGTGATGATTGTTTTAATACTCATTCCACCCATTTTATAATTTTACCCTTAGGTTTATATATTCCCCTACCAAAACCACTTTCAATTATGAAGACGAGGATGTATTTTCTAGGAAACCCATACAATATCTACTTTACTAAAAATTTAATATGTTATTCTATATATAGATTTATTATCATGGTTTTCCCTATAATGACTTGTCCCTCAAGGACCGTTTCGTGACTACCCCAAGCCTGCCTTCCATAGGCCAGGGGCTAGTGACTAGCACTAGAAAGGTGTATCCCTATAATGGGAAGGCGTTGCCTTTTTAACCTATACAGACACACAGTACAAGAACACAACAAGTAGAAACCATGAAGTACACTGTTGTAGTAAAAGTGTGCTGAAAGTAAAGGGGCTAGAACAGAAGCCCTACCAAAAAGTAGAAGCACAACTGAAAAGTACAAAAAATATCATGGATCATCCTTCAAGGATCCTACATGAAGCGTAGGTACAACTCATGATCAGTAGTCCCTAGGTCACATCACACCAAATGGTCTCCCTCTTAGCACCGTCTAGTCTGAGATCCCTCTACCTCGATCACTGATTTATGTTGTCTTCACAAGACATAACAATGTGTGGGTGAAGTCCGTGTAGGGATGAGTATAAAGATACTCAGTAGGGACCCTGAGACCCCCGTAGGTCTCTTAGAGTTCCACAATGGAAATACTAAAAATCAAGACCTCAATCTAAAAGCACTAACCAATAGACATCAACTCTACTTAGGTATATGCCCATACATATACCAATGTTATCAAGACATACTCATCTCATACACGAGAGAAGAATACAACAATGGTAACACTACTATGGTTTAAGTACCACACATAAAACACCACAAAGATAGAATTACCACATAGGTAACACATGAAGATAGAAGTGCCACATAGGTAACACCATGAAGGTAGAGGTACCACATAGGTAACACCACGAAGCTAGAAGTACCACAAAGGTAACACCACAAATATAACACCACAAAGGTAACATCATGAAGGAAACACCAAGAAGGTAGAAGTACCACATAGGTAACACCACGAAGATAGAAGTACCACACAAGTATCACCACAAAGATAACACCACGAAGGTAGAAGTACCACGAAGATAACACCACGAAGATAAAAGTATGACACAGGTAACACCATGAAGATAGAAGTACCACACAGGTAACACCACGGAGATATAACTATGAAGGTTGAAGTGCCATACAGGTAACACCAAAAATTTAGAAGAACCACACAGGTAACACCACAAATATAGATGTACCACACAGGTAACACAATGCAGGTAGAAGTACCACACATGTAAAACCATGAAGATAGAAGCAGCACACAGGTAACACCAAAAATATAGAAGCACCACACAAGTAACAACACAAAGATAGAAGTACCACATAGGTAACACCACGAAGTTAGAAGTACAACACATATAACACCATGAAGTTAACACCATGTAGGATAAATACTCAGTTCACACCTGGTAAAACATAAGTATAGAAGTACTGATTATTAGTCATAAGCTAGATCATCTTATTCTGTTAAAAGGAACTGTTGCTGACCCACACAGGATCGGTATGCACTTACCCATATAGGATAGCTAAGCATTGACCCACATAGAATCTGATAGATACTGATCCACATAGGATTGATATATGATAACCCACATATGATTGACATTTTTTCTTCACGTTGTAGCTGGCCACTGGATTCCTCGCACCCGTTGCACTCGAGTTCCATAGAATCTGCCCCTAGAGATATCGATTGTACCTATAACACCACTAATCTCCACAAAGGATTATACCAAATCACCATCATGTTGTATGGATCCCAACATGATAGATGGTGCATCAATCAGACACTCTGTCTATGAGTTATAAGTGATTTAGTTCTGGGGGTTCAGTTGGATTTGGGTTCGATCCAACACAGACATAATACCACTATCTCCAAAACTTAAGTGTATTATACCAAAATTCCCATATCAATCGAACAATTTTAACACCATAGACGGTTCGTGAAACAAATTTTTGGGTTTCAAGATGTGGCCCTTTAAGTGTTTATGGGTACGGTTGGGCCCGGGTCTGGTCCGACCCAGCATGACCGACCCGGCCTAACCCGGTATGGGCTCAGCCGCGGAAGGATCGTATTGATAGGCCAAGGCCCTTACCGGCCTGGAAGGGTGGCCCAACCTAAAAAGGGGGAGGCCCGCAAAAGGGGGGCCCGGCCGCGTGAGGCGCGGCCCGCAAGGGGGCGGCCCGCGGTCTGCCTGAGCTGGCAAGGGGGGAGTGTTTCGCCCCAGTATCTTGAATGTCCCAGAGGTCGTTTGGCTTTGTGAAATGGTGACGTCATGTGTCCATCACTTGGTCACCGTAAAATCTATCGGGTAGGTTTGTGTTCTGCCTCCACCACAGCTTCAGTCGTGACCCTCTGTTTTCTGGTAGCGCGCTGGTCACGCTGCCTTCCTGCTCGTCGGTGCTGTGCTGGTCACAGTTCCTCTCCTTCTGTGGCTGGCCGCTGTGTTGGCTGCCTCCTCCGACCACTACGGCTGACAAGCTACGGCCCTTTTCTTACTGACGGCGCGTGACGGTGCCCCACAACTCCTTTGTGGTCATCCGGTTCTTGCGTCTCCGATGACCGCCACATATTAGTGCTGCAACCTCCTCTTGTGGTGTGCATCAGTATGCCTCCTCCTTCATAGCAAGTTGGTTTCATCGTGTCGGAGGTCTTCCATGGAGACCTCAATGGTAGCAATGTAGTAGAGGGTTTGAGCTGGGTTCGTTAAGGTCGCGCCCTCCGTGTTAGCTCGTAATCACGAGAAAGTATTAAAAGGTTCATGAAATTAACTTGAATTTAAAAAGGATCAAACACGTACCTTGAGAAAAATGTAGAAATTACAACGGTTGACGAGGTGGGTCAGTTTTTTCCATCCCCACAACTAGTCTCCAACGACGTCTCTTGATCTTAAATCTTCAGTATGAGGTTTCGATGTCACTCGTCACCGCTCTCTGGAACCAGCACCGTCTTCCAAGGGTTTGGAATCTTGACACTTTGTCAGCACTTCGTTGCATGGTGAAGTAGTGTCAACACCTCTCCCCATGCTCTATCTAAATAGTAGAGGGGGAGGGTAAGTAACGACATTGAGAATTAGTGGGGGCTCATTAATTAGGAACCTTTATAATTCCTGAACGATGTCATTACTTAATTTTTCATGATCAATCAATTTATTGGCTTGACTCACCACTGGTCCCACATTTTTGTTTGTCCGTTGGAGGGAATGAAAGAAAAAAAATTAACTATGTTATTTTTATTATTTATTAAAATGTCCAAAAACATAACTTTTTATCAAGACATACTGTGATCAAAGTGAATCCTCTCTTAAGATAATCCTAGTGCTACAGATTCAATGGAGCCCTCCAATTTTTAATCTGAGTAACGGTTCAAAATTTATAAAAATTCACCCACATATTTACTGAACGTACCTAAAAAAGTTCAGAAAATTATTAACATTCACCCTCAACCCACACTGTTCGAGGTTAGGCTCTACCTAAGGGAAACACGTCCCAACAAACTCAACAATACTCTCATATTTTCTAACCGAGTAACCATTTAGAAGTTATGGATTTTACAAAGAAATAATTGTCACTTAATTATTTTATTTATGTCCCAAAACTAACTTTCACTGGTGGCCTACACTAGCCAATGTTAGTATCATTTTAAGGAAATCATACCCTCACGAGTTCAGCGGTGGTCTCATATATTCAATCTGAGTTACCGTTTGTGTGTTATTAGCATTTTAAAAATAAAATAATTTTATTTAATTATTTTATTTACGGTTATGCCATTTTTTGTTTTCCCACTGGAGGCCTGCGCCGACTAAACTTAAGTTGTGCCTAGGGTAAACCCGACATCCTAAACACAACGGTGCATCAGATTTCTGATCTGGGAAGTTGTTTAAGAGTTATTCCACTTTTTCAGGAAAATGGTTTATGTGTGCTAATAAAAGCTTAAAAAATCTTCCACGGATCATTCCAGGAACACTGGGCCTCATAATCACACGTCGTCAAATTTCTTTGTATCAAAATAATTCCATATAATTAAAAAATTTACATGGAAAATCTGGGTCTTTAAATTCTCCACACCATGTGGATTTTCATCCCAAAAATCCAGAACATTGACTAAGGGAACAAATGTGGGTACTGAGCACAAATCTGAGCCTCCCACTCCCATGTGATCTCCTGGAGGTTCCCATGCTTCCAATGAACATGCATCAGAGGTATCGACTACCCCCATTTGACCTGCTCTTATCGATCCACAATCTCTACTAGAACCTTTGTAAATGTCGCCCCATTATCAAAGTACGTCTTTCCATGGTCGATGATGTGAGGAGGGTTATGCACGCATCTCCTTATCTAGGATATTTGGAAGAAATTTTCTACCCTCTCCAACTATGTTGGAAGTTCCTAGTGGTATTCCACCTCGCAAATCCCCTAAAGTATCAGAAATGGTCCAATAAACCTCAGTGATAACATGTGGATTCTACAAAATCTTCATAAACCTCATCGAGGTGAGACCCGTATGAAGAAATCTTCTCCCTCATAAAACAGAAAAGGTCTCCAGCTCCTGTCAGCATAAGAATTCTGTCATATGTTTATTGTCTTCGCTTTCGGACAAATGAGGCATTGTGATACAAACTCTATCACTACTTCCTTCATCCATGGCCACTAGTTCTGATGTCGGAGGTCCTTGTACATCTTCACGACTCCATGATATACCATTAAATGAGATGTATGGATCCTTTTCAACACCTCCACCCGAAGCTTCACAGACACCATGGTGCGTCCTCTGAAGAGGATGACGTGCTCCCCACCTTCAGAAAATATTTTAGGAGACCGTCCTGAGAATATCTGAGCATTTCGGGCTTTGTAGTCAATTTCCCAAGTTGTCCCCCACAAATTCATTGAATAATTGGGGGAGTGATAGTCATTGATTGAAGGTAAGAAACTCCATATTTATCCAAAACGGATATCGACAACGCGATTATATACTCTGACACCTCACTCAGTAGCTGTAGACCAGACCTCCTACTGAGTGTGTCAGCTACCACGTTTCCCTTATCAGGAGTATAGACTATCTCATGATCATATTCCTTGATTTACTCTAGACATAGTTGTTGTTTCATCTCCAAAAAGAACTGCTGACACATCTCCATCCACACATAAGGCTCCCTCTTCTTCGTCAAAGATGTCAAGGGTGCCGCTACCCTAGAGAAGTCTAGTTCAAATCTCTGGTAGTACCCAAAAAAAGAAAAAGTACCTCTACCTTCAGGGAGGTAATCCTGGAAACATATTTTGAAAAGATGTCACCACACATTTCCACTTCTTCTGGGAACTAAAATCTCAAAACTCCAGTTTCCACGAGGGTAAGGCTGGCCAACTCAAGAGTGATCGGTTGCACCCTATTTTGCATGATTTTATCATGTGCTGTCTGGGTTTCCTTTTTTTAATTTGACCAAAGAAAACCTCACTCCAATGTTCTAGATAAACTACAACCATTATGCCTAATACAATGAATGTGATTATGAATTGTGGATGTCCAGTACATACCCAAACAAATGTCGTAAGGCCTCAACATTGCCACCAAGAGGATCCAACTGAAACTCTCTCCTCAAGGGTTAGATCACACCATTGGAATAAGTGAGATTATCAAGTATCCTCCCAAGGGTGTCTCCAGACATTAGGCTCAAGTCAACAGTTTAACTGGAAATTCTAGGTCTTGAACTAGATTCATAGAAAGAATGATTTATTAGTTCTTATGTATATTAATACGACAGCTAGTAGTAGACACAGACTGTACCTCAAATCATTTCTAGAGCCCTTTGGTCACACTCCTTGACCACATGCAGCTACACCCTTCCCATGTCCTCCAGCTCCCTAATCCTAGTGGGGACCACATTGGGGTGATGGTTGTAACATGTCAAAATGTGTGTCTCCTCTTGCTTCTCTCCTATCTCATCTTACGTGTCTGCTCCCCTATATATTCATCCGTCCCTATCACTTCCCCTTTATGAAAAATTTTATTGCCCAAGTATCCGAGACTGTCGTCATTTTCCTTCTTTCACACTGCTAACATTCAATTGATGCATTCGCTCAGCCAAAAAACATTCAACCACAAAGGTTCTCTTTAACACCCTAAAATAAGTAGGAATGCATATAAGAATAGTTCTGGCTTGGATGTCCCTAAACGTGCCTCGATCGGAGGTTAGAGCCCTGATGTACTGACCATACTATATTCATTTATTTCTTGGGATGCACTGTATGCCTCGATGAATACTCATCTACCGACATGTCGTCCTGCCGAAGCTATAGAAGCTGTAGGGAACAATCATCCCTTATCTCTTTATGGCATGGGACCTCGTTCTCTGTGGAAGGTTCTCAATCTTGTACACTGAAAAATTCACCTCTTTTCTAGATCAGGGTAATATAAACCATGTCATCATCTTGATGAGCCATATAGAGGGCTCTCTACCAGGGCCTCCATTTGATCCAATGGTTCCCTGGCTAGATGGAAACTCAGCCACCTCCTCAAGCCAATCCTTAGCCACCTGTGAGTCAGGCTCGTCTCGAAACCTAAGGGGTATCTGATGCTGAAACACATGTAAGGCACTAAGAATACATCTATCCTCTATTGGTACCACAAGTTGTAACTACTGACCAACGGGCAGTGATATAGCTGGTACACCACCCAAAGGTGATAATGTCTTAAGAGGGACCTACACCAAAGCCTCATCACTTGGTGGGTCGTCATCATGTACTCTCTCGAGAAACCTAGCGTGCTGTCTACGTGGTAGCATCCTGATAAAGAATTGGTGTTCCATGGTCATTAAGATATACCTGGTGAGCTGACTCCAAAGAAACCAAGGAAAAACACTTCCAAAAACACACACAATCAGTGTTTCTGTGCACAGAGTCAGAAATCAGAATTCAGGGACCTAGTGTTTGGATTCGTTGGCCGTTGCACCAACACCAGATTACTCAAACTGATAACCACACTCATAACACTTGAGATTATTTCCACATATCAGAGTCCTAGTTCTTTAGTGGAACCGACACCTCTGATACCACATTATCACGACTCGTCCCTCGGGTCATGTGCCCTGACTACCCCAAGCCCTCCTTCTATAGGCCAGCAGCAAGCAACTAGAACCGGAAAGGCGTATCCCTAAAATAGGAAGGTATTTAATTTTTAACCTATACAGACACACAGTCCTATAACACAAGAAGAAGCAAACACGAAGTAAACTGTTGTTGTAAAAGTTTCCTTAAAGTAAAGGGGTCAGAATACAAGCTCAACTGAAATGTAAAAGCACAATAGAAAAGTACAAAAAAGCTCCTAGATAATCCTATGAGGATCTTACCTGAAGGGTAGGTGTAGCTCATGATCAGTAGTCCATGCATCACATCACATCAAATGGTCCGCCTCTAGGCACCGTCTAGTCATAGCTCCTTCAGCCTCAATCACTGACACTTCATCTACACAAGACACAACAAGGTGCGGGCGAAGCCCATGTAGGGGTTAGTATAATGATGCTCGGTAGGGACCCCGAGACCCCCGTAGGTCTCCCAAAGTTCCACAAAGGAAATACCACAAAGTAAGACCTCAATCTCAAATCATGAACAATAGTAATAAACTCTACTTAGGTATATCCCCATACATATACCTAAGTTATCAAGACATACACATATCATACACTAGGGAAGAATACCACAATGGTAACACCACGAAGGTAAAAGTACCACATAGATAACACCGTGAATATAGAAGTACCACATAGGTAACACCCAAAGATAGAAGTACCCCATAGGAAACACCATGAAGATAACACCATGAAGGTAGAAGTACCACATATGTAACACCATGAAGATAGTAGTACCATACATGTAACACCATGAAGATAAAACCATGAAGGTAACACCACGAAGATAATACCACGAAGGTAGAAGTACGAAATAGGTAACACCATGAAGATAGAAGTACCACACAGGTATCACCATGAAGATAACACCACGAATGTAGAAGTACAACCTAGGTAACACCACGAAGATAACACCACATAGAAAACACCATGAATGTAGAAGTACCACACAGGTAACACCACGAAGATAGAAGTACCATGTAGGTAACACCATGAAGATAACATCATGAAGGTAAAAGTACCACATAGGTAACACCACAAAGCTAGAAGAGCCACACAAGTAACACCACAATGATATAAGTAACACATAGGTAACACCATGAAGGTAGAAGTGCCACATTGGTAACACCACAAAGATAGAAGCACAACATAGGTAACACCTCAAAGATAAAAGAACCACACAGGTAACACCACAAAGATAGAAATACCAAATAGGTAACACCACGAAGGTAGAAGTACCACACAGGTAACACCATGAGTTTAACACCACGGAGGTTAAAGACTCAGATCACATTAGGATTAACTTAAGTACAAAAGTACATATTATTAGTGGTAAGATATATTAACTTATTTTGTTAAGCGTCGTTTCCGATGACCCACACAAGATCGATAGGTACTAACCCTCACTAACCCACACAAGATCTGACCCACACAGGTTCGATAGGTACTAACACCCATGGACCCACACAGAATCTGGCCCATGAAGGATCGGTATGCGCTGACCCACATAGGATTTATAAGTGCTAACCCAAACAGGATATGATAGATACTGACCCACATAGGATCGATAGTTTCTGAACCACACAAGATCAATGTTCTTTGTTCACATTACAGCCAGCCGATGGATTCCTCGCACCCGGTGAACTCATGTTTCATAGTTTTTTACCCTCGAGATACCACTCATACCTAGACCACCAATAAGCTCCACAAATTTATAACCAAATGGAAGGTAATGTCGTAAGAATTATAATGTGACAGATGGTGCGTTAATCGGACACACAGTCTGTGACTTATAAGTGTTTTAGTTCTGGGGGCCGGGATGGATTCAGTTTCGATCTAACCTGGTTGTCTCCAACTATCAAAAAAACACATGTGGAGTATACCAAAAGGGTTGTCTTTATCTAAGGATCCCAAAAACCTATAGAGTTCATCAAATGGACATTTGGTTCCCAATATGCGTCCCTTTATGTGTTTCTCGGCCCGACCAGGTCTGGGATGGGTCGCAGTAGGCATGGCCCGCGGGGCTGAGGTTGGGACCGAAGCTTAAGGGGGTGGCCCGCAAGGGTGTGGCCTAAAAAGGGAGACATGCAAGAGAGCTCCTGGTAAAGGGCGTCCTGCAATGGGGTGGCCCGGCCCACTGGGGGTCGGCCTGCTAGGTAGGCAGCCCGACCGTGTGAAGCACGTCCCGCAAGGTGGTGGCCTGTAGTTTGATCAAGCTGGTAAGGGGGGAGTGTTTCCCCTATATATCCCAAATGGCCCAGAGGGGGTTCGTCTTTGTGAAACGGAGGAGCCACATGGGCACCGCCCAGTCACCGGGGAACCTACCAGGTAGGAGTGGGTTCTGCCTCCACCGCGGCCTCACCTGCAGCCCTTTGCTCACTGGCGGCACGCTGGTTGCACCAGATTCCTGCTCTCTTGTGGCGCGCTGGTCATGCCGCCTCCCCTTCCATGGTCGGCCAATGTGCCAGCCGCCTCCTCCGACTATTGTGACTGACAAGCCATGAACCATTTCTCACCAGTAGTGCATGACGGCATGCCACACTTACTCTACGACTGGCCAGTTCTGGTCGTTCTGATGACTGCTACGACTTAGTTTCATTGCCTCCTCTTGTGGCGTGCATCAGCGTGCCACCTCCTTCATAGCCAGTTCGTGTTTCCGCACCGATCATCTTCTATGGAGGGAACAATGGTAGAAATGAATCATGGGGTTTTGGGTCGGGTTTGTTAGGCCTACGCCCTCTGTATTAGCTCGTAATCAAGAAGGAGGATTAAATGGTTCATGAAATTCACACGAATTTAAACTGGTATCAATCCCCTACCCCAAGAATGAGGAAGAAATTACCACGGTTGAGGAAGTGGGTCCGTGTTCTCTATCCCTGCAACTAGCTTCCAACAACGTCGCTTGATCTTCAATCTTCGGTTCGGGGTTTGGGCGTCGCTCGTCACTGCTCACCGGAACCGTCTCTATCATCTAAAGCTTTGGCATCTTAGCGCGTTTTTTGCACTTCGTTGCTTGGTGAAGCATTGCCAACACCTCTCCCCAAGCTCCATATAAATAGGATAGAGGGAGGGTAAGTAACGACGTTGGGAATTAATGGGGGAACATTAATTCAGAACCTTCCTAATTCCCCAATGACGTCGTTACTTAAGTTTGAGAGTTTATGCTATTTATGGGCTTGAAACACCATTGGTCTGATTTTTTCATTTGACCATTGGGGGGAAAGAATGAAAATTAAAATTAACAAATTTATTTTTATTATTCTTTAAAAAGTCTTAGAATATAACTTTTTCTCCAGACCTACTGCGGTCAAAGTGAAGCCTCCTTTATGAAAATCCCAATGTTGTGGATTCAATGGTGCCCTGAAATTTTTAATCCGAGCACTAGTTCAAAAGTTAAAAAACACTACTCATGCATTTACTGAATGTACATGAAAAACTGTTAATAAAATTTTTAACATTCACCATCGACCTGTGCCGGTAGAGGTCAGGCTCCACCTAAGGGAAACACATCCCAACGAACTCAACGGTAATCTTTTATTTTCAATCTGATTTACCATTTAGAAGTTATGAATTTTAAAATAAAGTAATTTTCACTTAATTATTTTATTTATGGAAAAAAACTAACATTCACTGGTGGCCCGCACCGGCCAATGATATTATCATTCTAAAGAAATCATACCCTCCCAAATTCAGTGGTGGTCTCATATTTTCAATACGACATACTATTCATTATTTAAAACAATTTGGAATATAAAATAATTTTATTTAATTATCTTATTTACAGTTATTCTATTTTTGGGTTTTCCCACTAGAGGCATGCGCCGACTAAACTTTTGTCGCACATATGGCAAACCTACCATGCTGAATGCAACGGTTCCCTCACATTTCTAATCCCATAAACAATTTAATAGTCATTAAAATTTTCATAAAAACTTCTAATGAATGCTAATTAAATCTTAAAAAAACCTCCTTGGATCATTTCGGGCACTTCGGGCCTCAGAATCATGCGTTGTCAGATTTTGCGGCCTCGAAATAATTCTATTTATCAAAAAAAATTACATGGAAAACCCAAGTCTTTACATTCCGCAAATTTATCAATTTCTAATATCTAAAAATAACAAAACATCAGTTTTATTCCAATAGAGGTGACCTAAGCATTTCATATATTTATATATTTATATATTTCATAATTTTAGATGAATTTTAAATACATTTCATAATAATACAAGTCGTAGAACAATAATGTTTTACTATCTATAGAGAATAGATTAATAAACAACTTATTTCATTAAATATATTCAATATCTCCCACAAATTTAATCTCATATAGTACCCTTCTTATACATACCCTACTTAAAACCATTCTTTATAATCTAGGGAAAGAAAGTATAATAATGGGTAATCTCATATGTTGATTAATGGTATAAATGGGAGATCTAAATGGTGGATCATTTAGAAGAATAATATAAGCATGATGGTAAGAGTAAATGATAATAACATACAATGTTAATACCCAGTCTATCATAGATCATAATCATGATTCATGTCATAGAACAATATCATTTCAAAATACATTAATCATAAGAGAGAGGATTCATTATAAATTATTCCCGAACATTGATAACATATTGAATGAATTTGATCCTTTCATGGAAACTTTGTGTCTCAATCATAATAATAATATTAATAGTATACATGGAAATATTATTCAACATGGAATTTTCTTTATAGGATAATTCTTTTATTCTATTTGGAGTAACTTATATCTAGTTAACTCCACTATATCTTAAGATTTTATTAACTTCACCATATCTTATAAGTTTTTTAACTCTATCATATCTTAGAAGATTCTTAAATAACTATTATATAAAAACTATCATAACTCCTTCATCATTGACCAATGTCTTGGAGGGATATTTCATTCTAGGCCAAATCATTAAATAATCATAATCTATTTATATGTATGCAACATGATTATAAAAAATCATCAAAACATCAAAGGAAAACACATAGAAAAGAAATGGGTTTCATAAAAATCTCATCATCATAGTAATAAAACATATATAAAAATAATAATGATGGTATCATTAGATTATATCTCTATTAAATCATAATCAACATCAAAGGATTTCATCACAAACAAATGGTCCTTTAATAGATCACTGAATATTTGTTAAGGAAAAAACTCTTTTCATTTTTAAATAACTAATTTAAAATATAAAAATTACCACAATACCATTTAAAACATTTTTTATGAAAATATATACAGAAATATGTAAATGAAACTCCAATTCACTGATTGGTCATGATTGTGGGAAATTATATGCATTCCATAATCGTTAAACAATTATTTTGTTCAAAACATTGGTAAAAAGAACCATATTTAGATCATGAAAAGAATATTCTTTTCAAAAAGAATTATAAAAACTAAAAGATGGGTAAAAATTAATTTAAAAAAACATTGTTTCATAGTAATAACATTAATTAAAAATATTAGAGAACATGGATATGGAGGGAAAATATTCCCATTCAAAAGAGGAGAAATAATATTGGGTTTTCATAAAAACATTTCTTGAAATAATTTGAGTAACATATATTGGAAATCTATAATAAAGCATAAAAAATATACAAATAACCATAGGATAAAATAATTTTGTTTATTAGATAAGGTTCATTTAATTTAATTCAGTAAGAAATTCTATCATAAATAATCCCGATTAAAATGAGATTAAAATATAAATCCATTTCATCAAGCCAGTTATTTCTTAACACGAGTTCAACCCTCCTATATAAAAATTATTTTTTTATTATACAACTATTATAAAACCATATTAACATATATCATAAAATATATTAATTACTAATAACATCTTGTCACTGATTTTTTGAAATATTATTTTTTAAAATCGATGTTCATGTTGATAACAACTTTGTTTTTCATTCATATTTCTTTTTGACAGTCCTAGTCCACATACTGTAATCATGGTTACATCATATCAACATCTTTAATCATGTCATTAGTTTCATATTTAATAATTATATTTAATTTTATATCTTTTCATATAATGTGGTAGTAAAAAATGAATTACATCACTCTATGGAGATGGTAGTCCGTACATATGCATGAGTGATGTTTTCACTTTTTGATGGATAGAATATATGTGGATAATGTTTGATCCTTCATCATCATAAAAATTAAGTCCATAGATAACATTTTTTTCGGTGCTCTTTGAGAGAAGCTACTTTAATTTTTAGAAGTTGTTTCTTGATATGATTATCATATAACCTAAATATAAAATAATTTTACTTATTTTAACATAAATTATAGAATAATTGATAGAATCACTCACAATAAAAATCATGTCATTTATTCAGCGTTGAGCAGAACATATATATGATTTCTCTGATGTTCATCATCTAAAATTCATCGTTTATGAACTCCACCAAAAGCCAAGATATGGATGATTAAAAACTGATAATTGATTATCAATTTCATAATCAAAATTCACCTCGTTACATCCCTTTCGGTTGTTATTTGAGGGATATTCATATTCAAAATTATGATAGTGGAAAAAATCAATTTTCTCTTGAAAATAATATTCAGCATTTGAGCCTTCAACTAATACTTTATTACGTACTTTTTTCTTCAATGTATGCGATAATCTCTCAAATTGGTACATCCATTGAAACGGTACTAGATATCCACATTTATCTTCATGTGGAAAATGCAATATCAGATGTTCTATTGAGTCAAAGAAAGCCGATGAGATGACTTTTTCCAGTTTATATATAATTACAATAACATCTTCTTCCAGTTTTCTTTGTGATTCATAGTCTTTTGTCACCAAAAAAATGTCTCAAAGAAAATATGATATGTCTGTTATAGAATCCCAAAACATAAAATTCAACAAACCTCTAAATCCAATCGGCATAAGTTTTTCCATTATAACATGATAATCATGACTTTTTAATCCATTAATATTACCATTCTTAACACATCTACTCAAATTGGAAGAAAATTTATGTTAAAGTCTCAAATCTACAATCCGATGAAAAAATATTAAGCACCTTTCTTTGGACATTGTATAAAATTCTTTTGGCTTCATTAACCTCTATGATCTGTCATTTTCAAATAGTTCAAGTTTACGTCACCTACAAATTTGGGAAAGATCTAATCGTGTCTTTTCATTATTTTTGGTCTTACCTAGTGTATACAAAACTATATGAAATATATTATCAAAATATTTCTTCTCAATATGAAAGTCATCCAACTTCTGGCAGACCAAAAAATCAGACCAATATGGCAGATCCCAAAAAATTCTCTATTTTTCCAATTGTGTTCTTTCCCAAAGCCATTTATTTTCGATTGGTTTATTATTGGTCCAAATGTGATTGGAGGTAATGAAAATACAACTAATTTTAACTCTGTACCTGAGATCATTTTTGGAGGTCCATCCCTTTCAACTGTTCCTTCTTTGAAATGAGATTTTTTCCTCAAAAAAGGATGATCGGTTGGAAGAAATTTTTTATGACAGTCAAAATAGAAAGGGTTTTTTCCATTGACAATAATAAATTCTTTGTTGTCTTTCAATTATTAAGGACATGATTTCGAACCATTTGTACTCCAGCCAGATGACATGCCATATGCCAGGAAGTCAATAATCTTCAACATCAATTCATGTTTTAATATGAAAATTTGTTTTGCAAAAATATAATATTTACCAACTCCATTTATCCACAATGAATTTAATACATCAATAAATGGTTTCAAATAAGAAAAAATATTATTTTTTGGATTTATTGGGATTTGTAAGGTCTAAAATCTATAAGTATCCTCCATCAACATCCATGGAGGTAAATTGTATGGGTTTATAAAGACATTCCAACATAAATACTGACTACCATAAGAACCAAATGTATAGAAATCGTCTGTAGAAAGACCAAATCGCATGTTTCAGGCTTCTAAAGAAAAAGGTGGTTGCAGTTAGTCAAAATGTTTCCATCAATCACCATCAAATGAATGATTCAATCTTTTACCGGTTAAAATATTGATTTTTTTCCATGACATCATTGATGTTGTGTTTTGAGACACAAATAAATACTGTAACTTGGGTGTAAGTGGAAAATATCTCTACTATTTTACGGTAATCGATCCAAACTTCCCCGATTGAGATTCATTATACCTTGATTGTCCACATGTGGGACAACTATCTAATGACTGAATTTCACCAGAATATAAGACGGAATCATTTTCACATGCATGAATCTTCCTATAACTAAGGCCCAGATTATGAACCAACCTCATGCTCTCATGGTAATTTATAGGAAACACATTTCCTTCAAGTAACAGTGTTTTAACCAAATAAAATATCTGATCAAAATAGTTTTTTGACATTACATTATCTGATTTAATAGCCATAAATTTTTCAACCACTTCTAATTTTCTTATCTTGAAACTAGGATATAATGCATCCTCAACAGACCTCAACAACTCATAAAATTTGGATGATGCCAACTCAAGACTTAAATCAATATAATCCTAAGTTTTAGTCTGTTGAACAGATGGACCTGCAACATCTTGTACTAAATTTTAAAACAGTGATGGATCCGGAATAAAATTACTAGTATATTTTCTAGGACTACATTCATCGTGTTGATACCAAAAAAACATAATCTAGTTGAAAAACTAAATTCAAGAGATGTCCGCCAATATTTTCAAATGTTTCAAACATTCTCAGAGCACGATTTTTACAAGTACAGTTAATTATTCTTTCTAAAACAAATTATAGTTTTGGTGATGAAAATGATAAGAAATCTTCAACACCGTCAATATATACCAGATTTAAGTATGATCTATTTGGATTTCTTTGATGATTTATCCAATCACGATCATCTAATAATGACTGTTATTAACTTCCTTGTTCCATATTATTTTACAAAATATAAAATCATTACCGTTTTTGAATAATTTCAAATTAAAAAAAACACTATAAAAAAGAAGATAAATAATTATAACTACTTCTTAATAATTACCATTGACTAAGGGAAACACATTTTCAGTGGATCGAGAACAACTCTTTTGTCTGACGACTCATTTAGTTGAAAATTTATTACACTGAAATCACAATGATGAATCTACTCGGACGTATGCTTATACATTCTCCTATATAAAATAATGTATAAGCGTACATCCGAGAAGATTCTTCATTGTGATTTTAGTGTGATAAAGATAGAATTAAATGAGCTGTCGGAGAAAAGAGCCCCCTTTTCGTCTATGAATATGTCTTCTTGCAACTATCACCACCTAAAAACATTATGAAAAATGTGGTCCTATGAATGCATATCCAAACTCATGCATATGAGATAGGATATGCCTATGCACAAGATTTTTTTTCATAATGTTTTGAGTATGTGAAAGTTGAAAGGAGAAGAGTCATCGAGCAAAAGGAGTGCCGCTATTCCTCTAGAAATTGTGCCATGTCATTTCAATTTATTACAATTTATTACAATTG
Source organism: Viscum album (assembly GCA_963277665.1). Lineage (NCBI taxonomy): Eukaryota > Viridiplantae > Streptophyta > Magnoliopsida > Santalales > Viscaceae > Viscum > Viscum album. Next base: position 1,587,464,695 of record OY728129.1, read on the forward strand.
AATTTATTCTTATTTATTCTTATTTATTCTTATTTATTCTTATTTATTCCTATTTATTTTTATTTATTTCAATTTATTCCTATTTATTCTTATTTATTATTATTTATTCATATTTATTCCTATTTATTCCTATTTATTACTATTTATTACTATTTATTATAAATTATTACTAATTATTACTAAATATAACTAATTATTACTAATTATTACCAATTATTACTATTTCCCCCTATTTATTACTAATTATAACAAATTATTACTAACTATTACTCATTATTACTATTTATTACTGATTATTACTAATTATTTCTAATTATTACTAATTAATACTATTTATTACTATTTATTACTATTTATCACTATTTATTACTATTTAAACTATTTATTACTATTTATTTTTATTTATTACTATTTATTACAATTTATTACTATTTATTACAATTTATTACAATTTATTAATATTTATTACTATTTATTACTATTTATTATGATTTATTAATAATTATTACTATTTATTGCTATTTATGACTAATTATTAGTACTTATTTCTAATTATTAATATTTATTAGTAATTATTACTAATTATTACTAATTGTTACTATTTATTACTATTTATTACTATTTATTACTATTTATTGCTATTTATTATAATTTATTACTATTTATTTCTATTTATTCCTATTTATTCCTATTTATTCTTATTTATTTCTATTTATTCCTATTTATTCCAATTTATATCTATTTATTCCTATTTATTCCTACTTATTCTTATTTTTTTCTATTTATAACTATTTATTCTTATTTATTCTTATTTATTCCTATTTATTCCAATTTATTCCAATTTATTCCAATTTATTCCTATTTATTCCTATTTATTCCTAATTATTACTAATTATTACTAGTTATTACTAATTATTACTAATTATTACTAATTATTATTAGTAATTACTAATAATTATTATTTATTACTACTTATTAATACTTATTACTGTTTATTACTGTTTATTACTATTTATTACTATTTATTACAATTTATTACTATTTACAACAAATTATTACTATTTACTACTAATTATTACTAATTACCCCAAATTATTACTAATTAGTGTTAATTACTATTAATTACTGCAAATTATAGTTACAAAATACTAATTACTGCTAATTATTTATACACATTACTAATTATCATTGCTAATTATTAATTACTACTAATTACTAAGAATTAGTACTAATTATTTCAATTTATTATTAAAAATAAATACTGATGACAAAAAAATTAAATCTAATTTAATTACAATTAATCAACAATATTTACAATTAGTATAAAAAATGAAATAAATACTAAATAAAAAAAAACCTAAATACCTTTAAATCTGATCTCTTATAGGTGTAGACGGCTTCACAACAACTTTGTAATAAAAACTAACTTAGAAACATTTTCACTAAAAAATTAGAGTTTAGAGAGAGAGAGAGAGAGAAAGTAGGAATTGAGGTTAAGGACGGAAAAATGGATGAAGGGTATATATAGGGTAGATTAGTTGCGATGGTACTATTTACGACGGGATACCCGTCAAAAATACCTTCAGCTGCATTAATTACTTTCGTTGATTGAGAAGGTATTTGTGAAGGGACTCGTCGCAAATAGTTGCCTACCGACAGACCTTTTGTGACGGGACAACATCTCGTCGCAAATAGTATTTACCGCCACCGTGTACTTATGATGGGAGACTTCCCCCATCAGAAACAGTATTTACTGGCTCCCAGAATTTGCGACGGGGGGTGCCTCCCCATCGCAAATACCCTTCCCATGGTTTGGTGCGCAAACCACACCTAATTTTTTCCGACAGGTAGATACTCCCTTCACAAATAACCTGTTCGAGAGACTATTTGCGACGATATTTATTCTCGTCGTAAATAGTTGTTTTGTCCATAGTGTACACGGCTCGTGCACATCCTGCCTAATGAAAGGTTGGCCTTGAGGGCTTCCCTCAAGCACGGTTGACCCCTCACACCCTGCATGTGCTTGAGGTGAGGTACTCGGCTGGCCCACTATGGTTGCCCCCTTGCCTTTTTATGTGAGTCCGTATATACTTGGTGAAAACCAAGTGGCCACTGCAAGAATAATGCAAGGCCACCTTCCTCAATCAGAGCTCATTGATGGGAAATGCACTAAGTAGACTCCATTCTAATCCCTTCCTCATATCTTCTTCATCTTCAACCATCATCCTTTTTTTTTTTGGAATAACAACTCCAAGAGCTACAATATTCCTTAAATCCAATCATGGATGATGCATGGATCATTTCTTCATTACTCATGCATTAATGAATAAAGCAGGGTATTCAACACTTTATCCACTTAGTGACTATGGATGGATTTTTACTTCTTTTCTCATGCATTTGAGTATTGCATGGACTTATTCAAGTGTTGTAATAATGTATCACCTTGATACAAGTCTTTGACCTTTGGACCAGTTCAACAATCTTCAAATTTATATCCACAAAGATAATTGATCAATTGTAGTATTCAATTCTCTGAATCAACAACAAGTCTCCAAGGCTTCACCAACTTCTTCATCAATACCTTTCATTCACATATTTACTTCTCATTGACAACTTATTGATATATTACTGGCAAAAAATTCACAACCATGATCAGCAAATTGAAAATGAAGAATGAATGAAATAAGATGTATTTCAAGAATTTAAGGAACCTCTACCGATGAAATAGTAACCTGACCTTAAAAATAGTAATATGACCTTTATGAAGAGTAAATCAAACTAATGAATAGTAATATCACCAATGAAAGTATAAATAAAAATTAGGCACATTATAAATGAAAATATCATGTAATTATATCATATTATATGCAAATGAATATTTTTAAATTAATTAACGTAAGTATTGGTATTTTTGTAAGTAGTTAATATTTAATTACAATTTTATAATTAAAAAATTATATAAAATAAAATATTTTCATATTAAATTTATTCATAAATTAACATTTTTTTCTTATTATTTTAGGATAATTTTATAGGACATTAGGTAATTTTTCAAAGTGTTATAAATTAAGTTTTAGATTTTAAATTTGTATTTTTATAGTAAATTATGTTTTAATTTAGAATTAAATATCTCGTATATAGAAAATTATTTTTAAAAAATGGAGTTCATTTTTTAATTCTACACTTTAATGAACAGTTATGGTGAATTTTTGGGATTTTTCTAAAATACATGAATTTTTGAGAATAGTGAAATATGATATTTTATACTAAATGATAAATATATGTTTTATTGAGTCATAGGTGGGGTTTGGATGATGTAAGAACCCTTGGTTAAAAATAACAAGCACTAATTACTATATTTAGTGAAAAGAATCAATACTATTTGTTGCCTTCAAAAAAATAACAAAATAATGAGAAATCACCCCCCTCCTCTATTATAAAAACCACCCATCTCCATCCCTTCACCACACACCTTCAAAGCATTGATCATTGTCAAATTTCTACACAAACATCTTCTCAAGACTCTTTCGCACATCCAAAAGGTCCTGGTATTAAAAAAAGGCCAAAACAAAACCCCTAAAGGACGTTCTCAAGGAAGATTATTCAAGAGGTAAAATCCTCTTCCTTTTTTCCATTTAATTTATTTTCATGTTATTTTCTTTTATTATTCTCTCATCAATACCTCAGTCCAAAAGATCATGATAAATCTAGTATAATCTATATACTATAATTATATGATTTTATTTGAATATTTTTACTTAAACTCTTTTCTCTCACTCTTTTATTTTAAAAACGATATTATCGTCCGAGAGGTGTCGATTTATTGCCTTCATTGACTACGGATTTTCATTCTTAAATTTATCCTTCAAGGAAGGTAATGAAACCATTTTTAGGGTTTAAACAGAGTATAATATATGTATTAAAACCATTATTATGTTTTTTAATTAACTTATTAATATAAAAAATTTATAAACAAAATGATTTCGTTATGATCTATAACCTCTCTATTAATGCAAACGATTATCACTAAATGTCTTATCTAAATATTCAACACCATACCATATAACAAAATGATATATATATGTATATATATAACCATTTATACATATGGATGTTTTTTAATATCAAATACATTTAATTATGGAGATTATACCTATTCTACATGAACTTCCATACTCATATACAAGTATATAGATCATGAAAACCAAGGAAATGAATGCTCTCGAGCAATAAAATTATATTTTATAACTCATAAAAAAGGTCATAAATTAACATAATAAAATAATACTAAATCAAATAAATGTATATATATTTATTAATTAATTAATTAATGGATATAATTTGATTATCTATGACATTATGGTCATTTTCATAACACATTCGGACATAAGGTAAGGATTTCCTTCCTGGACCACTATTTTTATTTGGGTTATACTTTCTACCCTATACACCAATGTATTTCTTAATTATTTTTATATAAATGTTATGAATTCTATGTATATTTTCCAAATAAATATATCCATATCATTTTATCTATTGTTGATGGGATTATACACGTGTTAAAAGGATCACTTCTCAATTCTTCCCCATACGCAAGAACAATTAATGGGAACATCTCAATTTATTTCCCATCTTCAAGTACCTTCCATAATCTGTTTCAAGACACCATATTTTTTCTAAAATTACTGCTTTTTTAATGAATTAATATATTTTTCCATTACTATCTTTATTCGAACAATTATGACAAATAAAAATTATTTTTCTAAAAAAACTCTTCTTTGCATAGTACATGGGGTATATCTCTGAAGAACTCCTCAGTTATTTTATTAAAGAATTTTCATCTATTTAAAAACCTATATTAAATTTTATGCTTTATTTATATTTATATCTTATTAATTTCATCGAACATATTTTATTAAATATTTTATTTAAGGTTTGACTGTGGATATTGTATCTTGATACCATTCCCCATGCTACTCAGGTTGGTTTGTAATTGTGAGACCTTATTCCAATTCTAGTGTATTCCATTATTATGAAATGGGACCCAATGGAATTAATGGAAACTGTATCAACACTCATATACCATGTAGTGATTTCCATCCTATGTAAGATAATGATGTTGTTATTGGATCTAGGACTACTGTTGAAAAAATTATAACTATACTAGGATATCTAACTCAGGTTACAAAAAATATCCTTACCTATGCAGATCAGTATAATTCACAATGTGGAGGAGAAATTTTAGACCATTTTAAGAAACAACAACCTCCTTCATTAAATGGGAGTACAAACCAATTTTTAGATAAGAAGTGGATAACTTCCTTAGAGAATATATTTCTCACTTTGGGAAGTAACGAAAGGGGAAAGGTTGTCATTGAAGATTATCATCTATCATAAGATACAGATCAATGGTGGTCCCTAATTTTAAAAACAAATTAAGATGATGAAATTAAAAATATGGAATGGAGGAATTTTAAGGAAATTGTCTTATAAAAATATTTTTCTTGTGAACAATGAGTGTATATGGAAAGGAAATTCTCGAATATGAGGAAAAAAGGAGGTTGAAAATGTTAAAAAGTATGAAGCCAGCTTCACAAGACTATAAATTCATTCCACGGACTACACACATAATCCATAGAGAAATATTGATCTACTTTTTGATGGATTAAAACCATTCCTCCTAAGGGAATGAGTTTCCAAAAATTTGTCATCATATGAATATATAGTCTCATGTTCTATCAAGATAGAGAATGAATTCTCTAAGTAGTATGACATAATGGGAATGTAAAAGAATAATAGGTTTGTAGAGGAATGAATGTATAAAGGTAATAATAAAAAATGTATTTTTTCTAACATGTGATACTTGTATAAGGAAACAACCCAGATCCTGCTTAAAAGAAAAAGGAGTCCATTATATGTGTGGAGAAAAAGGCCACCAATCCCATGATTGAAATGGAAAGAAATAATATACCAATGTTTATTGATACAATTTTATGGTGATGGGATAGTATGAAAATTATTTTCCAAAGATTAAAGTAAAAATTACTCAAAAAAGGCCATGGGAGCAAGGATCAGATTATTCTATCAAAAAACAGAGGATGAAGTTCTTGATGATGTGGTTGTATGTACATTAATCAACTCCTCAAATTTAGCTAATGTTTTATTTGATTCTGGATCATCCAATTCCATTATATTTTCCCACATTTTATTAAAAATTACAAATTTCCAATTATACTTAACATGGGATTTGTTAGTCAAAACCCCTAAGGAAAGTCTCATTGCAAAAAAGATGTGTCAGGAAATTCCCATTATGGCATATAAATGTGATTTATCTACTTATTTTATTGTCATACTTGTGGTTCACTTTGAAATTAACTTCATTATTGCTTGGATTTAAAAATATAATGAGAAAATCTCTTTCTAGAGTAAGGAAATTCCAATTTGTGAGGAAGGTGTAGAATCCCTTATCTTTAAAGCGGAAACATCACCATCTGATTCTCATCTAGATCTATCCTGAGTAGGTCTACTAAATTCAATTCATTGGGAGGAAGTGAACACAATATCTATGGATGAGGAAAGAAATATTAAAATTGTGTATTTACCTATTTTGAAAGAATATGATGGTGTATTTCTATAGGATTTACCTAGAAATCCTCTAGAGTTGGAAGTTCAATTCTCTATGGATTTAATTCGTGGTTCAAGAACTGTATAAAATTTTCCATATATAATTTCCATAGTTGAATTAGTACAACCTAAGAAACAACTTGAGTAATTGAGTGATAATGGATTTGTCCACCCTATTATTTCTCCATGGGGATCCCCGGTTCTCTTTGTCCAGAAGAAAGATGGATCCCTACAGTTGTTCATTGAAAATTGAAAAATCAGTGCTATTATAATAATGAACAAGTACCCATGCCTCATATTGATGATTTATTCTATCAAATTTATGGAGCTCAATATTTTTTGATGATTGAACTTTTATCTGAATATCATCAGTATCATGTAAGGAAGGTAGTTATTCCAAATACATTATATCAAACCTTATATGGACATTATGATTTTACATTAATTCCAGTTGGACTGACTAATGTACCCTCCATTTACATGTATCTGATGAACACATTTCTCATGGAATATCTTAATGAATTTTTTTTGTTATTTATAGATGATATCATGGTTATCTCTAAAAGGTACGAAGACCATGATAATCACTTGAATATTGTTCTGATGAATCTTAGAGGAAATGAATTGTATGGGAAGTTTCGAAAGTGTTAATTTTGGCTCCAATCAGTTTCTTTTCTTGGCTATATTGTCTCAAGGTATGGAATCTCAATTGATCCTTCAAAAAAAGGTAGTTCAGGAATGGACTACACCACAAACATAACCTAAGTACATAGTATTATTGGTTTAGCATGTTATTATCGGTGTTTCATTCAGATCTTCTCCAGATTTTCTAAACCATTAACAAAGCATACTTGTAAAGATATTCGGTTCATATAGAAAAAATAATGTGAAGAATGTTTTTAAGAATTGAATATGAGATTATTGAATGATCTGATCCAGACTCTACCATTGGGAAATTGTGTATTTGTGATTTATAGGGAATCATCAAAGAAAGGACTTGGTTGTGTCCTTATGTAGAATGGTATAGTTATTTATTATGCATCTAGAAAGTTAAAAATAATAAATAGGATTACTAAACTCTTGATATTGAGTTAGTAACTTTAATATTTTTTCTAAAGATATGAAGATACTATATGTTTGGAGAAAGACGTGAGACATATCCATATCACAAGATATTTAAATATATATTATCACATGAAGAACTCAACATGAGAAAAATAATGTTACTTGAGCTACTTAAAAATTATGATTATTCAATACACTATCATCCAGGAATAGAAAATAAAGTGTTTGATGCTTTGAGGAGGAATGATCATGGAGTTCTAAAAAATGAGGATTGATAAGGATCATGAGTATATGGATATTGAATAGATGGATATGGGAATTATCAAGAATGGTGAAACATCATTACTTTTTCAATTGGTTCCCCAAAAATATTTATTGGAAAGGATTAAAATTTATCAGTTTGATGATGATAATATTAAAAAGAAAATTAAATATGTGAATGATGGGAAGTTGGAAGACTTCATGTATGAGGATAGAATTATGAAATTTGGGAAGAGTAATTATATTCCCTCTATATCGATGCTAAAAATGGACCAATTGGATGAATCCAATAAGTCAAATTTCTATATACACCTTGTTATCACTAAGTTGTATAGATATTTCATGGAACATTTATAGTGTGACAACATGAGGTGAGAAATTGATGATTATGTATCATGATGTTTAGTCTGTCAACAAGTGATGGCTGAAACACAACATCCTATAGGACTCATGAAACAAATGATTATCCCTACATGTAAATGGGAAGATATAAACCAGGATTTTATCACTAGATTACCAAAATCTTCTAGAAGGAATAATTCAATATGGGTGATTGTTGATCGAATTATTAATCTGCACATTTTCTAGCTATAAGGGAGGAATCCCAACTAAAGTTCCTTGCATGACTCTACATTAATGAAGTTTTAAGACATCATGGAGCACATATTTCAATAGATTCTGATCATGATCAATTATTTTCCAATAATCTATGGTAGGATTTTTAATTTCAAGTGGGAGATCACATTTTCCTGAAAGTATCTCTGTGGAAGGGTGTTATAAGAATTTTGAGGAAAGGGAAACTAATCCACTGGTACATTGGTCCTTTAGAAATTATAGAGAGAATTGGAGTTGTCGATTATTGTTTAGAAACGGTGCCTACCCTTTCCAAAGTACAAAATTTGTTTCATATCTTCTTATTAAGGTAGTACATGCCTGGCCCAACTCATGTACTCACTTCTGAAGGAATAGAATTTGAACCTAACTTATCTTACTATGAAGAGTCTATAAAAATTCTTTACACTAAAAAATAGGTGTTGATGAATCGAATGACTTGGTTGGTAAATCTACTTTGAAAAAATCATAAAATTGAAGAGGCAACGTGGCAGCCTGAGGAGATTATCATAAAGAACTAACCAAATCTTTTTATATGATGACAGTCTGGAAATTTCGAGGATGAAATTTATATAGGACGGGAAAATATAACGACCCAGAACACTATCAATGAAATTTACCTTCATATTTTTATTTAATATAGTATAGACCACATAAAATAACTTATATAACACAATTCAAAATTAATAACGAATGAAATAACAGTTATTTATAGATGTTAAGGAACATGTACCAATGAAATTGTAACTTGACCGGAGGAATAGTAATATGACCCTTATGAATAGTAAATCCAACTAATGAATAGTAACATCAACCATGAAAGTATAAATACAATTTAGGCACCCTTTAAATGAATGTATCATGTAATTATATTATAGTATAAGTAAATGAATATTTAAATTTTTTTTAATTAAGTGTTGGTATTTTAAATGTCATAAATATTTAATTAAAATTTTTAATTAATAAAATTATTTAAAATAAAATATATGTGTATAGATGTATTTATAAATTAACATTTTTTGTCTTATGATTTTAGGGTAATTTTATGATACCTTTCTTAATTTTTGAAAGTGTTATAAAATCAGTTATTGATTTTAAATCTATATTTTTCTAATAAATGATGGTTTTATTTAAAAATTAAACTTCTCATATTTATAAAATTATTTTTATAAAATAAATTTCATTTTTAAATTCTACACATCAATAAATGGTTAGGGTGATTGTTTGGGATTTTTCTAAAATAAATGAATTTTGGAGAATATTAAAATTCGATAATTTATAATAAAAGATAAATACAAGATTTATTGAGTCATAGGTGATGTTTTTATTATATAAGAACCCCTGGTTAGAAATAACATGAACTTATTACTGTATTTAGTCACAAGAATCAATGCTATTAGTTGTCTTGAGAAAAATAATATAATAATGAGAAATCACTCCTCTCCTCCACTATAAATATCACCCCTCACTATCCCCTCTCCACACACCTTCGAAGCATTGAACCTTGAAAACTTTCTACCCAAAACTCTTACCAAGTCACTTAATCAGGTCTATTAGATATTTGTATTCACAAAAGACCAAAACCAATCCCCTTAAAGAGGTTCTCAAGGATGAGTATTCAAGAGGTAAGATCCTCTTGCTTTTTTCCTTTAAATTTCTTTTCATGTTCTTTTTTTATTCTATCCTCAACTACTATATCCAAATGATCATGACAACTAAATTATAATATATATAATATAATGATATCGTATTATTATAATACCCTTACTCAAACTCTTTTCTCTATCTCATATATTTTAAAAACTAAATCAGTGTCCTAGTGGTGTCGATTTACAACTTTCATGGATGAGAGATTTTCATTCTTCAATTTCTTCTTCAAGGATGGTAATGAAACCATTTTTATGGTCAAACTAGACTATAATATAAGAACTAATAACTTTATTATACTTTATATGTAACATGTTTATATAATAAAAAATCATTAAAAAATGATTTAGTTATAATCAACAATTGTTATATTGATAAAAATTATTATCACTGAATGTCTTATCTAATGGTTCATTCCCATAACATATTACAAAATGATATATATATATATATATATATAAATTTAAAATTATTTATGTTCATTAATATCATATAAATTAAATTCTATAGAATTATACTCATTCAACATGATCTTCGACACTCATATACAAGTATATCGATCGTGAAAACCAAGGAAAAAAAATACTCCAGAGTAATAAAATTATATTTTATAACTCATAAAAGAGGCCATAAATGAACTTAATAAAGTTAAAAAATATCAAATACATGTATATATAATTATTATTTAAATATTTTATGGATTTAAATTTATTATCCAGGACATTAAGGTCAAGTGCAGAACACATTCGGTCATAAGGTACGAGTTTTCTTTCTGAACCTCCGTTTTCTTTCGAGTTATGCTTTCTCCCTCTGTACACCAATGTAATTATTCATTATTTTCATATATTTCTTCTTAATTATGTTTATATTTTCCAAATACATATATGTGTAACATCCAGGTTCCGGGTTCCACTCGACGGGTGCCTCGAACCCGGTTTTCCAAGTGACATCAAGCGAATTTCCCCAAATGCCAGAGGCTGCCGACTAGCAGCGAGGGTCCAGGTCTGATAGTGGGGAAACTATGCCCTCATTTGTCAAAGTGTAGCATAGAGGAATATGAAATAAAACATACAACGAACAGTGGAAGCAGTATAACATACACAACTGAAATAAACAACAGCAGTGGATACAACCAACAGTATATAAATAAGGATTCTACATGTCTCAAGTTCTAGGGAAACAGCTAGAACATGTTATACATCAGTACAGTACATCAAAAGAAGAATGTAGCAATACAAATCAAAATAGCTGGCAGCGGCATCATGAGACTAGAATCATTCCCATTCCCTCCTACTCCTCAACAGCAATCATGTACCTGTATAGGGACTGTTGCCCCTATCTACACCTGCAGCAACGTAATCTTTCTGGGCAGAAAAGCATGACCCAAACAGGGTGTGGGAAGTATATCTCAGTAGGCACCCACCAAAGGCCCATGCCCAACTGCGTGTAAGCATGCAACAACAGTGAAATAGTAAAATGAAATAATGTAAGCAGTACTCACAAGTAACCAACTGAGCAGTTAAATTTCCATTTTAATATTCCTTTTAATCGTTTAATTTTAAAATAGCAACACAATGTATATTCTAAGTAACCACTAAAAGTTCGTAGACGCATAAACCCCTACCCTCAGGTAAAGAGTATCCAACACAAGAATATTCCCTCAGGCATAATAGTTTTTTCCCTAAGGCATAGGTAGTGTCGCCCTCAGGCAGAGAATCAACTGCCCACAGGCACGGAAGAAATTTCCCTCAGGCCAAAATAACTACTCCCCTCAGGCTAAACAGGGCAGCACCCACGAGCTAATCATAACAACACCCTCAGGCTAAACAGTAATCAGGCTATTCCCAACATATAAAAAAGCAGTAAACAAGAAATTACTCTCATGGAAATTCTACAATTACTACTTTAAAGGCATACCTCGGGTATCTTGGCCAAATGCCTAAACAGTGGAACACACCCCCGAGGTGGTTCCGGATCCAGGAAAAGATCCCAAATAGCAGTTTTACAAATTATTAATTTACCTTTGTAGTTCTAGGTAGTTAATATAGCAACGACCTCAGCCACAAGACACCCCAACATGGGTTCGTGGAAAAAAAATGAACAAAACACATGACATTTGGAAAAATTAACATAATGCTACCTACCTTATACGCCAATGAATGTTATACCCGAACACCGAATCTAGAAATGCCCAAGAATGGCGTAGATATGACGAACAACAAAACCCACTTAACCTCAAATAACTCCTATTAGGAGAATAATTGGTAAGAATCAACAAAGGATATAGAAGTCCTTACCTGTGCGGTTCCAACGGGATCGTCCGAGGCGGAAACCGATTCCAGACGAACACCTAGCGAATCTTCAAAGGTTCGGCCTCCTCCTTTGGCTCCAAAACGGCTCAAATTCCTCCTCTGCCAAAAGAGGAGGCTACTGTGTGTTTTAAGCCGAAAAAAAAAGTACACGGCCTGTACTTTCCAAGTACACGGTGTGTACTCCCTTCATTTAACGGTTCACCTGGAGGCTTCCCGCCAGCATGGAATTGTTCACCTGCCAACATGAGTACACTACGTGCATAACTGACTACACGATATGTACTGATTCCCAGCTAGCGGATGGTCCACCGCCTTATTGTTTAGTCCTGCCGACTAACTACACGGCGTGTAAAGGACCACTAAACAGCGTGTAGTCGGTTCCTACACCCTTTGTTGTCGGTAAGGCTACACGCCCCGTGTACTCATCCCACACACCGCCAGAAGTACACGGTGTGTGGAAGAAAGTACACAACGTGTACTTTCAAAATTTATAATTATTCCCCATTTTCCATATTTTCTCGAAAACACTTAAGGAAAAGAGAAAAGAAGAAGCTTGTACCTCAAAATAAGAACTGGGTTCTTACAAACTTCCCCCCTTATAGAAATTCGTCCCCGAATTTCCCTTCCAAGGGTGGTGAAGATATAATCGTGAACAACTCCGGCCACTGAGCACGTACGTCGGTCTCGCGCTCCTAAGTTTCGTCCGGTACTCGGCCATGCTGCCATAGCACCCACAAGAGAGGAACTAACCGGCCTTAGAGAACCTTCGTGCTCATGTCAACGATACGAATCGGATGCTCCTCAAAGGACACATCTGTCTCAAGCTCGACCTCCTCGGGCTGAAAGATGTGAGATGGGTCTGAATCATAGCGATGCAACTGAGATACGTGGAATACGTCGTGCATGGCTCGAGACCGCTGTGGTAACCACAACCGATAAGCAACCATCCCGACTCTCTCCAGAATCTCAAATGGCCCCACATACTGTGGTGAAAATTTACCCTTTCTCCTGATCCTCTAGTGTCCCAGCCTCGGAGAAACACGTAGAAAAAATTGATCCCCAACCACGAACTCTAAAGGCCGTTTACGGTGATTAGCATAAGACTTCTGACGAGACTGTGCGGTATCCATCCACTTCTGAATCAACTGGACTTGCGCAGAAGTCTCCTAGATGAGCTGTGGCCCCAATAAAGCCGCCTCCCCTGCCTCTATCCAGCACAAAGGTGATCAGCATGGCATACTGTATAAAGCCTCATATGGTGCCATCTCAATATTCACCGCGAATATATTGTTATAGGAAAACTCTACTAGGGGTATATGCTTCTCCCAAGAGCCCCCAAAGTCTAGGACGCATGCACACAACATGTCCACTAGCACTTGTATAATATACTCTGACTGGCCATCGGTCTGTGGGTCGTAAGCTATGCTTAGAAGCACCTGTACCCAGTGCCCTCTAAAAACGCTTCCAGAAACGAGTCGTAAAGAGGGCATCCCTATCTATCGTGAACCTCCAGATGCATCTCAGAGAACAAGGCCATGAGCTGCCACTCACCAATTGCCTCCTGAACTACCTGTATCTGAGTCTTCTTTCTCAGTGCATCAGCTACTGCATTACCTTTACTAGGTGTATAGGAAAGCTCAAAATTGAAGGACTTTAGGTATTTGACCCACCTCCTCTACCTCATATTCAAGTCACGCTGAGTAAAGATATACATGAGGCCTTGGTGGTCGGTGAAAACCACAAAATGATCCCCCAATAGGTAATGTCTCCAACAGCATAACGCATGTACAACTGCATCTAACTCTAGATCATGTGTCTGGTAATTCCTCTCATGTGGCCTCAACTGCCGAGACCCGTACAAAACTACTTGATCGCCCTGCATCAACATTGCTCCCAGCCCAATCCATGATGCATCATAGTAAACTGTATAGCTCTTCCCCGACCCTGGGAGTATCAGGATCGGTGCTGATGTCAACCTTCCTTTCAGGACCTGAAAGGCTGTCTTGCAAGCTTCTGACCAAACAAACTTCCCACCCTTCTTAGTCAAACCAGTCAACGGCGCTTCTAAGAGAGAGAAGTCCTGTATGAAGTGTTTTTAGTAACCGTCCAGCCCTAAGAAACTTCGTATCTCGAACATGTTCTTAGGATGCTCCCAGGAAACCACTGCTCTCACCTTTTCTGGGTCTACTGAAACTCCTACTTCAGAAATGATATGACCCAGGAAGTGAATCTGGTCCATCCAAAAGTGGCACTTTGAGGGCATATCATATATCTGATGCACCCTTAGTGTACTCAATACGATATCAATATGGTTGGAATGGTCGTGTCGAGTGTGAGAGTACACCAAGATATCATCCATGAATACTACCACAAAAGAATCAAGATACTGATGGAACACATGATTCATCAGAGCCATGAAAACTGCTAGCGTGTTCGTGAGTCCGAAAGGCATACCCGTATACTCATATAGACCATACCCACTCCTGAAATCCGTAAGAGGTATATCATATGGTCTCGCGTGTAGCTGATGGTATCCTAATCTTAGGTCAATCTTCGATAACACTCATGCTCCACAAAGATGATCAAAAAGATCATCAATCCTTGGTAAGGGATATCGGTTCTTAACCGTCAACTAGTTCAGCTTCCGATAATCCACGCAAAGTCTGAGGGTCCCGTCCACCTTCTTCACAAAAAGGACCGGAGAACCCCATGGAGAAGTACTGGGTCAGATAAATCCCTTTGCCTTCAACTATTCCAAATTCCTTTTGAGCTCCTGAAACTCAGGCGTAGCCATCCTATATGGAGGAATGGACCATAGTGCTGCTCCTGGCACAAGAACAATGGAGAAATCCAGCTCTCTCTTAGGAGGTAGACCTGAAAATTCATCTAGGAATACATCCCTGAAACGATAAAAAATAGGATGGAAATCTGCCTGACAAGTCCCCTGGTCATCCATATATAAACTCACAATCTGGGTTGTGACTCCACCTCGCCCACGATTCTCTAGTACATCTCGACTCACCTGAACATCTCATTCACCCTTGTATAGAAACTCTCCACCCACTGGTGATGTGAAACACACCCTGCGATGATAGCAGTCCACAAAGGCTTGAAAGGGAACCAACCAGTCCATCCCGAGAATGACTTCATAGCTTGTCATCTCTAGGACATAGAAGTCCCAAATGAAGTGCTACCCACCAACCTCAAGGGGGAACTCCTTGAACTAATGCACACTAGACGTTCTAGTTCCCAATGGAGTGTCCAGCGTCATGATATCAGAATAAGTAGAAACACAGAGACCAAGGCTCTCCACGACAGGTACAGATATGAAACTATGCGTAGCACCCATATGAAAAAGTAATGAAGATAAGACAGAAGCTACTATAAAAGTACCTCTGACTGTAGAAGGTCCGAGATCCTACTTCTGCTGGGTCTGTTGCACTACATATGCCTGCCTAGTTCCACGGCCCTATGACACAACCTGACTACCCTGAGTTGTCCCGCCTTGCTGTCTCTTAGATCCTGGTGTCTGGCTACCACAACCACGACCACCATCTCTACCTACACGTGCTGACGTATTCCAGCTCCCTGACTAGTAAAAAACCACTGGTCCTGCCCTCGCATGCGGAGACTACACAGAACCCCTCTCACTGGCCACTGGTAGAAACACCCTGCAAAAGCGCTGCAGATGACCTATCTTGGTGCAAGTTTGGCACTCCACTGGGTGTCGTGGACACTGTGGCCTCTTGTACCACTCTCTACCACACTGGTTTCAAATAACTTGGCCACCTGAAATATTCTTCTGGCTTGTACTGCCGCCCTGAGAGAAGTTCGCTGGTCTCTTCCTCTTGCTAGCAGAAATAGTACCAGTAACTGGTGCTGAACCGCCCTAGCCCACACCACTATATTCCCACAGGTTCCTCTCTGTAATCAGTGCATGGTTCATAATAGTGTGTACAGTATGCAACCTAAAGGCATTCACCAGCGCTCGGATTTCATACCGAAGACCATCCTCAAAAAGTCTTTCTCTCAACGTCTCAGCACCCACCATCACGGGTTCAAAGCGCTGAAGCTCCGTAAAATGAGCAGAATAGTCCATCACTGACATAGCGCCCTGCGTCAAAAATTCATGAACTCTCGATCTCTATCTTCTCTCAGCGTCTCCAGATAGAAAAATTCAAAGAAGAATGCATGAAATTCTTCCCACTCTATGTCCCTGTGATGCTCTAATTGGGTGGTAACGTCCCACCACCTCTTGGCGGAACCACGCAGCAAATAAGTCGCGAGTTTGACCCTCCGCCCTGGAGGCGTCTCATGATGCTTGAAAATAGTCTACATCAATGCCAACCAAGACTCTGCAGCCTGTGGTCCGACATCCCCTGAAAACGTAGGTGGATGCTGCTGCTGAAAGATACGTGTCAGCTCAGCCATAGATGTGGTAGCCTGTGGTGCTCCCTGAAAGGTCTGCATGAACCGCATAAATCCTTCACAAAACTGCGCCTTCA
Source organism: Viscum album (assembly GCA_963277665.1). NCBI lineage: Eukaryota > Viridiplantae > Streptophyta > Magnoliopsida > Santalales > Viscaceae > Viscum > Viscum album. The sequence continues at coordinate 1,587,481,721 of OY728129.1, forward strand.
TGCCTGTGTCCGGTATAACAGCTGGCACCGCATCTGGCTCTACTGGAGGATCAACTAGTAGCCCATGGCCCACCATCTCCATAGTATTCTCGTTGCCGCTCTCCTGGCGAACAATGCATGGTCGTCTAGGTGGCATGACTCTACACGGTCAAAAACATTCCTCAGAACAAGTTTATTAAGGTTAAAATGAAGGAACCACAAAGAGAACAAGATGAAAAAGGAATTTCAAAATTTGAAAACCAAGACTACATGGCGTGTACAATTACTACACGGCGTGTACTTGACTTCCCTTCCCATACCCGGGTCTTTCTACATGGCTGAGCAACATGGCTCCTGTTGAACAAAACTACACGGCATGTATATCATCTACACGTCGTGTATGGTGAAATTTCCCAACTGCCTGTGTCGTCTGTGACATGGCCGACTACTCAGCTTGACACTACACGACATGTTACACCCGCGCACGGCGTGTCAACAATCCCGTCATCCAGCCACAGAGCTATGTCCACACAGTCTGTCCTCGGACAGGACTACACAGCGTATCCCATAGGTACACGACGTGTTCAAGGAACGGTGACCCGGCCCGTGTTGTTAGTTACACAGCCGAGTCCCTAGGTCACACTACACGGCGTGTCAATCATTGACCCGGTGTGTTTTGTAAAGGAGTTCACCGACCCGTGTTGTTAGTTACATGGCCGGACTCCAGGTCAAAACTACACGGCATGTAGATCTGGTACACTGTGTGTTTTGCCCAAGCACTTCCCTACCCCGTGTCACCGCACACGTGGTTTGTGACACGGGAAGAGACCACACGGCATGTACTCAGAGTACACGGCGTATACTTAAAAAGTTCATTTTCCTTCCCGAAAAGAAGGCCATACACGGCGTGTGTAATAATACTACACAGCCTCTATACTGGGTTTCCGGAAAATATGCCTCAGAAACTTCCCCGGAACCCAGAAAACACTGAAAAACAACACCTAAGTGCAAAATTCTGATCCATGAGAGCCCATACTCCCCACGGATCAAAGTTTGACAGCTTATCTGTGTTATACCTAATAAACAGTCAATGATCCACCAAATTTCTGTCAATGGGGGCCCATACTCCCTAAATACAAAAGTTTGGCATCCATTATATAAACAGGCTCACATAAAATTACCCTATCAAATAGCAGGTATTTTATAAGAGCAGTTATCACAACAGCATGCTTTTCTATCACAAAAACTATCACAACAACATGCAATTTCTAATGCACCTATATGGAATGGAATTTTTCCTGGCATGTGATTTCTAGAATGTGCCTAAATGATGCATGTGACGGAATACCCTCATCTCATTGGGATGCAACGGAATAGAACCCATAGATAAAATATAACAGCACAATCACAAGTGTGTCACCCAATGGTTAAATCATATCAATCGTAAATTGAAAAATCAGTAAAATTGAAAAAATATGAGGTAGAATGGATTTTCCATGTACACAGGTTAGCTATGCCCGGGCACAGCTTATTACCAACTACCGTTCATCCTATCCCTAACTACGGCTCCAAATAGAAAGTCAAAGAAAAGAACCACCTCGGATTCCACTTTGTAACGTCCTGGTTTCGGGTGCCACTCAACGGGTGCCCCAAACCTGGTTTGCCATGTGACCTCAAGCACATTTCCCTAAAAGCTAGAGGCTGCCGACTAGCAGTGAGGGCCCAGGTTTGATAGTGGGGAAACTATGCCCTCATTTGTCAAAGTGTAGCACAGTGGAGTACGAAATAAAACATACAACGAATAGAGGAAGCAGTATAACATACACAACTAAAATAAACAACAGTAGTGGATACAACCAACATTATATAAATAATGATGCTACATGTCTCAAGTTACAGGAAAATAGCCAGAACATGTTATACATCAGTACAGTACAACAAAATAAGAATGCAGCAATACAAAGAAAAACAGCTGGCAGCGACATCACGATCCTAGGATCGGTACCATTCCCTCCTACTCCTCAGCAGCAATCATGTACCTGTATAGGGACTCTTTCCCCTATCTACACTTGCAGCAATGTAATCTGTTTGGGCCAAAAATTGTGACCCAAACTGGGTGTGAGAAATATATCTCTGTAGGCACCCACCAAAGGCCCGTGCCCAACTGCGTGTAAGCATGCAACAACAGTTCCATAGTAAAATGCAATAACGTAAGCAGTACTCTCAAGTAACCAACTTAACAGCTAAATTTCCATTTTAATATTCATTTCAATCAGTTAATTTTAAAATATCACAACAGTGAATATTCTATGTAACCGCTAAAAGTCCGAAGATGCGTAAACCCCTACCCTCAGGTAAAGAGTATCCAACACAAGAATCTGCCCTCAGGCATAATAGATTTTTCCCTTAGGCATAGGTAGTGTCGCCCTCCGGAAAAAAATCAGCTGCCCACAGGCACGGAAGAAGTTCCCCTCAGGCCGAAATAACTACTGCCCTCAGGCTAAATAGTGAAGTGCCCAGGGGATAATAACAATAACTCCCTCAGACTAAAAGGTAACCGGGCCATTCCAAACATGTAAACAAGCTGTAAAAAAGCAATTCCTCTCATGGAAATTCTACAATTACTACTTTAAAGGCATACCCTCGGGTATCCTGGCCAAACGGCTAAACAGTGGAACACACCCCCGGGGTGGTTCCGGATCCAAAAAACAATCCCAAACTGCAGTTTTACAAATTATTCAATTACCTTTACAGTTATAGGTAGTTAATATAGCCACGGACATAGCCACACGACACCCCAACATGGGTTTGTGGCACAAAAACACACAAAACACATGACAGTTGGAAAAATTAACACAAATCCACCTACCTTATACGCCAATGAACGTTATACCCGAATGCCGACTCCAAAAATTCCCAAGAACGGCGTAGATATGACGAAGAACAAAACCCACTTAACCTCAAATAACTCATTTTAGGAGAATAATTGGTAAGAATCATCCAAGGAGATGGAAGCCCTTACCCATGCGGTTCCAACGGGATCGTCCGAAGTGGAAACCGATTCTAGACGAACACCCGGTGGATCTTCAAAGGTTCGGCCTCCTCCTTTGGCTCCAAAATGGATCAAATTCCTCCTCTTCCAAAAGAGGAGGCTACTGCATGTTTTGAGCAGAAAAAACAAAGTACACGGCATGTACTTCCCAAGTACACGGCATGTACTCCCTTCATTTAACTGTTCACCTGGCGGCCTCCATCCAGCGTGGCACTGTTCACTTTCTGACATGAGTACACAATGTGCATAACCGACCACACGGCGTGTACTGATGCACAGCTAGTGGCTGTGACACCTCCTTACTATTTAGGCATGCCTACTGACTACACAGCGTTTAAAGGACCACTACACAGCGTGTAGTTGGTTCCTACACCCTTTGTCTCCAGCAAGGATACATGCCCCATATACTCATCCCACACATGCCCAGAAGTACATGACATGTGGAAGAAAGTACACGACGTGTACTTTCAAAATTTAGAATTATTCCCCATTTTCCATATTTTCTCAAAAACACAAAAGGAAAAGGGAAAAGAAGAATCACGTACCTCAAAATAAGAACCGGGTTCTTAAAATATGCATATAATTGTTTCTTTTTTTATTGGATAATACATGTTTTTCAAGGATTCCTTATCAATTCTTCCACATACATAGCCTGATTAATGGGAATATCTCAATTTCTTACCCATTTACAAGTTTCATCTATAATGTGTTTTAAGACACTATTATTTTTCAAAAATTACTACTTTTTTCATTAAAAACTATATTTTTTCATTAATTGTATTATATAAACAATTATGAAAAATAAAAATGATTTTTATAAAAGAAATATTCTTTGCAAAGAAAAAGGGGTATTTCCCACAATAATTCATCGATGATTTTTCAAAATATTTCCATCTATTTTAACACGTATGTTTAATTTTATTATTTATTGAGATTGATATATTATTATTTTCATCTAACATATGTTATTATATGATATATGAATGGTTTGACTGTGTATGTTCTTCCTTGATATCATTCACTATGCTACTTATATTGGTTAGTGATTATGATTACTACAAAAATCATGTTGTTTATGTTTAGACTCATTCAAATGAGGAATGAATTGGAAATATAAAGTTATGGTTGGGTCCTTATATAGCCCATCGATGCGTTATTAGGTCTCATTAGACAAAACAGAATTGGGTTTTTGCCGAGGGCTTACACTAGTATTTTTAAATATCTTTGATGAGGCCTTGACGATATGTTTCAAATGTTTAAAATTTATCATTCCCTAATTATGATTTATAAACCATGTAATATTTAACTATTATAATATCCATGACTATGGTTCTTTCTCTTATGATCAGTAATATGGCTTTATTTACTTAGATTTCACTCCTACTATATTATGATCAAGTTTATTTTCAATGGAATGTGTTTTTAGTTAATCACTATGCCTAATGTTTATGATTATGATATCATACACTACATTACATACCCTTACTAAGAATATGATCTCATCCCTTTCTTTTGTTTTTTTTCCCTAGGATTCGAAGATGAATATTATGAATGATTTATAGGGATAATATAGGAGTTATGGATGTTTCCAATGGAATCTTTATATTATTTTTTATTTCCTATTTTAATGTAACAATTGTTTATGTATCTAGTTTTCTTGTGATACTAAACTAATAAATGACTAGGGATGTGATTCCTTGTAAAATTACTAATATAATAAGTTAAGGAACCGGCTCTAGGCTTGTAACACCCTGAGAATTTGGGAAAAAAATTGAACTAATTTAATCTTCAAATATTTTCACTTCATGAAATAATGAATATATATTTTTATTATTATATAATAACACTAAGTTCTGTATTATCTTATATGAAAAACCAAGAGAAGCTTTCAATATGAGCAACACAGACTTAGATTGTGTAACAAACAACCCCGAGTTTCTGAAAAAAAAACACTTTATTATTATAATTATTTAAACATGATAGGTATAACCATTCCATTAGACTTGTAATATTAATTGTAATAACTAATTTCTAAAATATTAGTTATAATGGTTTTTATAATGACAAAAATAATTTCTGGTAAAGTCTATATGTTTTAAACTATTGTCTTCTCAAATGAACTACTTTTCATATCCTTCTATGAAAAATAATAAAATTAATTTTAGACACTCCCAGAAATTCATTTTCAAAAAAATAAACATTATTTTTGAATTTGAAATATCAAAATTTTATTATGGTGAATTTTTGGTATTTTTCTAAGAAGATTCACCTTTTGATGAATAGTGAAAAATATTGCATAGTAGTAAAAAATCGACTTTTACATTTAAATAATTAATTTTACTTTAAATTGATTTTAATGTCACCATAGAGAAATAACACATATATTAATCCAATTTAGGTTCTTGGAATTATTTTGATAATATAATTAGATATAAAAATTTATCGAACTTTTGAACGTCACTCTTACCAGCCTTCTAGCCATATTTGTGGGATAAGCGGTAAACATAATTTTACCACTTCTATGAATTTAATTTCAAAAAACAAGACATAAATGGATATAATTAGTATGAAAAATTTGGTCTAATATGATCAAAATATTTTTTAAGGGTAACTTTTCAATTTTATTTACCATAGTTATAGGTAAATAGGGTAATTAAATGTAAAAATAATATCATAATAATACAAAATTACCCTAGAACTTGTCATAATTTAATTGGATAAGTTCTTTTCAACCCAAATAATTCCTAGATCAAAAAATAAGATCCTTTTTAAACCAATTTTGTATGAATAAGACATTTATTCTATTTTATTTTAAGAAGAGTGAAAAGTGTAATATTTAAAATTTAATAACTATATTTTTTATAGGGTTATACATAAGTTAAATGCTAATAAAATTGTTCATTTTAAATATAATAAATTCATCTTTAACATTATATTTTTTTTATTTTTTAGATGAGAAATAACTTTATTATTGCCTTGTATAATAATGATGATGTAATTCTTTAATTAATTGAGATATCAAAAAAATGATATTAAAAATATTAAAATTTATAAAATTTGACTTCATTAATGACATTATAAATTTTATCAAAATTTTATACAAGTTAGTGACATATTTTATGTATCAGTTTGAATTTATCAAGTTTTCTTGATATTTTTAAAAATGAAAATATTGAATAGTATCAAAATTGACATAAATGATACTTAAAAAAATATTTTATTAAATGTTATAAAATTCATAAAAAGAGAAGGATCATCCAACAAACTTTGTTAGTGTCACTGATGTCATAAATGTAAAAAATAGGGGTTTTGTCACTTTTTAGTGACTATATTAACCCTATAGTGTAAAAAAATAATTTTTCATGATAAAAGATAAATTATTTAACTAAGGATTAAAGCCAAAATATGAGGGTATTTTTGTGACCTAATCATGTATAAAATTTATTGGATGAGAATATTTATATCAATACTCTTATTATCCATGAAATAACTCACTTTGGATATTTTTGAAATTGAAAATCATTTTATAATAAATTAATTGTTTTAGAGTTACCAAAAGTTCCCCTCCTCCATCTTATAAGAGGGAACATATCCTTATCTTTTATTCAAAAATTTAATGCCTTTTATCTCATAAAAAACCTCTCCATTTATTTTCCCAACATCCCTCCCTTACTCCTATAATCCTTACCTTAGGAAAAAGGAAACTCAAGGGATCCCTTTAGCTCAAACCAAAATGAGTTACCCGATTAAGAGATAATGTCTTCTCTCACGATCCTTTATTAATTTTATTTCTCCACCCCCTACACTGTCTTTATTTAATTATTTCATGAAAACACCAGTATCCATAATATAGTAGGATGTTTTTATGCTATGGTATTGAACTACACTTATTCACACCTCCATCTAATTGATATCGAACGTAATGTCTCTATGTACGGTGAACTACTGCCTCATGAAATGTTGATTGTTCGTTTTCTCCATTACCATATATCATGGTGGATATTATGATTGAAAATATATCTATATATGTTATATATAAAATTTATTATTTATTTAATCTTTTTTACTCATTTTTTTAAAAAAAATACCATTTTTACTAACCATTTTTTGAATACGATAATCTTGTTTGAGGAAGTGTGGACTACCACCCCCTCAATGAGATGGGATTAGTTCACCTTTATTTATGTCAGAAACCTGCCTCATACACTACTTGGTTCTTCTACGTGGTGTATATACTTCCCACGAATGACTTTTATGAGTACTATCCAGTTTATTATAATATTTCTATATTCTTATGATTTTATTTCTTACATGGGGAATACGATTCTATTGATTATAATGTGATGAATATTGATTTTACAATATCTTACCTATTTTGGATTAATTTCATTGATGTCATTGTTGGGGAATATTTATCATCCTTGTCCAAATTTTCTAAAAAAAATTCATAATGATTTTTTACTATTCTCATATGAATTTTTAAAGTAATGTTTACCCATTTTTGATATTTTACTATAGTGTTTAAAAGGAATCTTTATTTGATTTTACAAATGATGTAGTTTTTTATTTTTTTGGGAAAAATAACGAGAATAATGTTTTTTCTTATATATAATGAATGTATTTTTATGCTTTCATGATGCCTCATTACCTTTGAGCCTTCCCTACAATCTTACAAGGTAATTTTCAAATAAAATATTTTCTTTTTAAAATTGGGCAGCATTTTATGAAAAGAAAACTATTTAAACCAAGAAAGGAAATTTTCCTCAAGTATTTTTTTAAATTATTTTCATGATTACATTTTATGTTTTCAAAGTTGTTTCAAATAAAAGGATTTTGAAAAAAATTTATGATTTAAAAAAGAGATTTTAAAGTAAATTCATGTTCCTGGTGATCTTTCAAAATCCTTCCCCACCTATGATGACATACTTTGTTATAGTTCAATAATACCATTCATATTCTTCATCCTAATGGTCTATGTTTTGATGGTATGATGTTTAGGAAACCCACTTATTTTCTTGTGTTATGATTTTTATGAAATGATTATAAAACATGTATATTTTCCACAATTTATTATATGATTACATTTTTATGACTCCCATTTTATTAAATGAGTTATGATATAATTATTTATGATCTTGAGGAACATATATGTATGATTTAATTTTGAGATAGATGAGACCTATATCTCCCTCTGATTCATTGGTTAAAGATTTATATCTCATGAGATAAAGTAACATGGTCTTGGGAGTGAACCTCGGCTACTAAAATGGCCATGAGAGTGAACTATGACCACTAAGATGGTATGAGGAATGAACTAATACTACTATGACGTCCATGGGAGTGAACCATGACTACTATTATGGTATTATGAGTGAACTCATGCTACTAATATGTCCATGGGAGTGAACAATGACTACTAAGATGGTATGGGGATTAAAATCGTACTACTAAGATGGTCTTGGTAGCAACATCATGGCTACTATGTAAATCAGTATATGCTTATGAGTCTACCATAATTCTGTGTTTTATTCCTATGTTAGTCTTTCTTGACCTATGTTCTTTATTTCCTTATGATTCATGTCTTATGAAAATCCATTATTTATGGCATGTTTCATGTATATGATCTTTGATATGAATTGTATTATCTTTTATTTTCCCGGTTGTGTTCTCATATCCTTATGCCCATGATTATTCTTACCTATCTCTATTGTCTACCATTATCAATCATTTGAGCTCACCCATTTCTTATCATTCCTTTCCACAAGTTTTGAAAAAATGTTATAGGTAGAAGTACAAAAGGTGGAGATATTTATGATATATTTGTAAAATCTTTCGCAGGGATAGAATATTTGGTTTCCAAGATTCCAAAGACTCTAAAATATTATGGTCCTTCAGCATATATTATTGTAATGTACTGAATATTCATCTAAATTGATGTAATATCCATGTATGTTAAAAATGGGTTGTTATAGTTGGTATTAGAGGAAAGGTCTAGTTAACCTTTGAAACTGTGATTTGAAATCTTTAGCGAGTTCCCAAGAGATATTTCTAAGGATATGTCTATAGATGTACCTAAGGATAATTCTATCTATTGGTTACAATTCTAGACTTTTGGTAACAATCATGAATAACCTCCAATTAAAGCCGTGGTTCCCAAGATTAAGGAAGGTCTCATAATTTAGACATATTATAAGTGAATTTTCATTATTATGTTGTTCCACATTTTGATAATTATACCTTACTCTATGATTTTGGTTTTAGTTAATGGTTGGAACCTGAAGGAACCAAGTTAATATTAATAATGACAGACAATGAAATGACTATAACTTGGAATAACCAAAAGATATGTGAGTAGGAATTAAAAATTTCATTGCTATTCTCACCCATATTTCTTAAGATATGAATCATGTTGGACTTCCAAATATGAAAATAAGGAGAAAACATTAAATTTAGTCATTAATGAGGCAACACCCACTATCTTTCAGCAGATCTTATGATCCACTTGTTGTCGAACAATGGATCAGTACAATTGAAAAGATATTCTCTATTCCTGAGTGTTTAGAATAGGGAAACGTCATACTAGATGTTTATTGGTTAAAAGGGGAATCAGAACATTTGTGGACTCTAATAAAGAATATGTGGAAGAAAGATGAAATTGGATACATTGATTTTTATGATTTCATAACATATTCCTCAACAAGTACGTTTCTTGTATTATTCAAATGACGATGGAAAAGGAGTTCCATGAGTTTAATAAAAATGATGATAATTCTGTCAGTACATATGAAGAATATTTTACAGTACTTGCAATGTATTATTCTTGATTTATAATCCAACATCAAGGTAAATTTGATCAATTATTCAGCGGCTTTAAACCAAATATTTAAAGGTTTATATCTATAATATAATTTTGTATATATGAAGTTATTGTGTGTTGTTCTATCAAAGTAGAAATTGAATTTGGTGTTACATATCAATCACATGGTTTTTATAAGAAATGAAAGTTAGAATTCAAGGGAAAATCTCAAAATAATTGTGAAAGAAAAGATGATTGTTTCCTTATTCTCAATGTGTGGAATGAATCTTGGTGGAGATTATGCAATAGTGCCTAATATATGTTTTAAGTGCATAAAGTATGGTCATTGGGAATTTTAGTGATGAAGTGATGGGAAGAAGTTAGCTAACAATTCAAATGGAGAGAAAGCTATACAGAATAAACATCCCCAACTTCACTGATACAAGTGTAATGAGAATAAGCATGATGCCAAAAAGTTCCCTAATCAATGTATTATCAATGATGATTAATGTTAGAATCCTATTAAGTATAAGGGAAAAGGAAAATCTCATGTTATAACTATTGGATATGTGTATTATGACAATGAAGTGGTGGAATTATGGAGTGGTTATGTATTGGAATTCAAGAATAATGTATTAGAAGTAAATTTTTTTTTTATGGAAAAATGAAACATCTATGTGTTAGTCCACTATAGTTTTTACTAAAGGATTAATGAACATATAATGAATGATACTCATAAAAATTAAAATTTATTGAGGTAATTAGGTTATATTATTAGAAATCACATGATTAAGGGAACGATAACCCTTAATTTGAGCATGGTGTTGAGATAAAGATATTTGATAAAGATGTATTGGATATGAATAAGTAAATTTGATGATACAAGTTACCATGGAAATAATTATGGATTTATTAACATGTGGGATATGCTATCATGGATGAATTTTATATTCTTTTGGAAATAAGAATAAGGAGACATGCATGTTTTCAACAAGGACGTACGGTAATTCAGGTTATTTTCATGTTTCAATAGAATACTTGATTAAGGTGTTCACATATTTGGAATGTGACAACTGAGAACTTACTTTTGATATATGGGAGATAATTGTTAAGCCTATTTAGTGAACTTATATGTAATGTTTGGTATTTTCATCTTTCAAAAGGACTATGGGATTATACTTTTATATAATTTTGAAGATTAAATTTAGATAAGTTTGTGAGAATAAAGTATTATCTCACCATAGGTAGATTTATACATATTTTATAACTTGTGATAAATATTTTTTAGAAGATAGATCAAACTACCTATCATTCTTCTTAGGATTTTCTATTGATTTAGGAATGAAAAATTCGGCTTCATTTTTGGGAATAAGCGATGAATTGTACATTGGTCGTCGAACAAAAAAGGGTGAGGTTATACTTGAATCATGTAAGTATATATTCTCTTAAAAAGTGTTCAACAATAGGAAAAGGGATCATGAAGTAAAAGGCATTCTAATTGTCATCATATGGATGATATCAATGACCTATTGAATGTTTAATTAGTTTATGGTTTTTTGATTATTAACATTCTCTTGAACACCCACTTTCGTGTGGTTAGTGATATTTATCAATTTTTTATTTATGCTTTTCCTCCATGCCCAAATCATCACCTATGTTCTCCTACATAGATACCTAGTCAAGATTTACTTTGGGAAACTGTTATTCTCTATCTATTCCATTTTAAAATAATGTTTCATTATTATTTTTACAATTTGGGTTTTTAGATTTTTATAACCCCAATGAATTTTAAGGACAAAATACATTTGAAGGGGGGTCTAATGTAACTCCTAGAGATTTTGTGAATCATTTTTTGAAATTAATTTAATTTTCTAATATTTTCACTTCACGCAACAGTAAATATAGATTTTGTTTATTATATAATAGTACTATGTTTTGGATTATTTTATATGAAACACCAAGCGAAGCTTTCACTACACGCAACACCAACTTGGCTTGCGTTACATGAAACACTGTGCTTCTGTGAAACAATACTTTACTATTATAATTATTTAAACATGATAGTTATAACCTCATCATTAAACTTGTAATATGAATATTAATGACTACTTTATAAAATATCATTTATAATGGTTTTGATAAGGACAAATATAGTTTTTTTGGTAACGTCTTTTTATGTTTAAAACTATTATTTTCTCAAATGAACTACTTTTCCTGTCCTTCAATGAAAAATAATAAAATTATTTTCAGACATTCATAGAAATTTATTTTGATAAAATAAGCATTATTTTTTAATTTGGAATATCAAAATTATCTTAGGGTGAATTTTTTGTATTTTGATGTGAAGTTTCAATTTTTGATGAATAGTGAAAAATACTACATATTAGTTAAAAACCAAACATTTTAATTTATATAATTATTTTTACTTAAAATTAATTTTAAAGTCAATATAGTTAAATAATATATATATTAATCAAATGTATTTCATTCGAATAATTTTTATAATAAAACTAGATATAAAAAATTATAGAACTTTTGAATGTCTATTTTGCCTGCATTCTAGCCACACAGACAGGATTTGTAGTAAACATAATTTTACCACTTCTCGTGAAATGAATTTTAAAAAAATACATACATGGTTGTAATCAGTATAAAAAATGTGGTCAAATATGATCAAAATATTTTTTGTGACTAGTAACTTTTACCAATTTTTTAACAATGGTTAAAGGTAAATACAGTAATTAAAAGTAAAAATAATATTATAATAATATTAAATTACCCTATCACTAGTACTAATTTCATTTGATAAGTTTTTTAAACCCAAATAAATCTTAGGTAAAAAATAGTTTCCTTTTTATGCCACCTATGTAAGATTAATACATTTATTATATTTTATTTAGAGAGCTGAAAGTGTTAATTTTAAGTACTAATAAATAAATCATTATTAATATAGGGTTATGCAAAATATAAATTAGACTATAATTATTTTATTGAAATATAATAAATTTATATTAATCATGATATTTTATTTTTAATTATTATAGAATAAATAACTTAATTAAAGGCTTTTATAATAATTATGAAGTAATTGTTTAGTTAATTGAGAAATAAAATAAATGATATTAAAAATATTAAAATAAATATAATTTGAGTTAATTAATGACATAAAAAAATTTATAGATATATTAGACAAATTATTGACATACAAGAAGTATTGTTTTTAATTTATCATTTTGGATTGATATTTTTTAAAATGAAAATATTGAATAGTATCAAAATAGACATAAATGATCCTTTAAAATAAATAATATTTTATTAAATGTTATAAAATTCATAAAAATATAAGGTTCATAAAACAATTTGGGTAGTTTCCAATATGATATAAATGATCCAATTGGACTTCCTTTGGTATTTTATTGGAACTATATTAATCCTATAATGCAAAAAATAAAAGTTGTCACGATAAAAGATAAATTATTTAACTAATGTTTAAAGCCAAAAGATAAGGATAATTTTTCTAAATAAACATGTCTATTATTCATTTTTTTAGGGAATTTTAATCCATCCTCATATTATCTTAGAAATAAATAACTTTGAAACTATTTTAAAACGAAATAATTTTTATGATAAATTAATAGTTTTGGAGTTTCCAGAAGTCCCCCTCCACCCATTTATTAAAGGGAAATGATTATTATCTTTAATTCCCAACTATAAAGCCTTTTTTCTCAGCCAAACCCTGACTATTTCTTCTACCAACATCCCTTCCTTCCTCCTATAATCCTTAAATTGTGCATCAAGCAACTCATAGAATCCTTTTTGAACAATCCAAAAGTAGTTACCCAATTAAGAGGTAATGTCTTTACTCAATATCCATTATTAATTTTTCTTCTCCACCCCATACACTCTCTTTATTCTATTATTTTATGAAAGAACAATTATAATAAATATACTCAGGTGTTTTTATTATAAGGTAATGACCTAAACCTATACACACCTCCATCTAATGTATATTGAACATACTATTTCTGTGTACGGCGAACTATTGCCTCTCGAAACGATGATTGCTCATTATATCCATTACAACTAGTCATAATGGCCATTATGTTGGAAAATATATCTATATATGTTATATAAAATATTTATTATTTAATTAATATTCTTTATTTTTGTTTAAAATATATACCTTTTTACATTCTATTTGTTGTTAATACAGTACTCTCTTTTGAGGAAGTGTGGACTAACGCCCCCTCAAAGTGACGTGATTCGTTCACACACCACGTGGAATGTAAAAAGGTTGGGTTTAGTAAAGTTATATAATATATATGTTATAATCATGCTAATGTAACAATTAAATATATATAAATTCATATATATATATATACATATGTCATTTACATACTTTTTTAAATACGATAATTAAAATGGAAATAACGTTCATCTGTACGTAAGACTTACTGTCTCCATGAACAGTGTATTCTATTTCATAAATTTTTATGTAATATATTATTATAATTCACATATACTGGTTATAATATTATTTATATAATTATTTAGAAACATTAATCATTATATTTTTATAAGTACCAATGATATAACATGTTGAGACACATACAAAGAACAAATCGGATATTACCCAGAGTGAATCCTTAACATAGGATCATTAAAAATATTGTGATATAAATTCATAATAAAATCATATGTGGTATTGGATATATTAATATAATTATTTAAATTATTTATTCTAAAATTATATTCATTAAATAAGAATATAGTCTGAGTATGAAGAGAGTCAGGACACAAGGTAAGGGATTTTTTTCTAACCTTTCTTTCTGTGAGACACATGCCTCATGCACTACTTTTTTCTTCTATATGGTGTGTATACTGCAAAGGAATTCCTTTTATGTGTATTATCAAGAATATTATAATATTTTTATATTCTTATGATTTTTATTCTTACATGGGGCATACGATTCTATTTATTTTAAAGTGAAGAGTTTTGATTTCAAAATCTCTTCCATATTTTGGATTATTTCCTTTTATGTCTTCATTGGGGAATATTTATCTTCCATGTAAATTTTTTCTAAAAACATTATAATTTTTTTTAATATTATTATATAAATTTTTAAAGTGATTTTTTCCCATTTTTGACTTTTTACTACACACTTTGAATGTAATATTTCCTTCATTTTTCAAATGATGTACTTTTGTACTTTTCTAGAAAAAGTATGAGGAGAATTATTTTTTTAACTTGTACAGCATGAACGAATTTTTACGCTTTCATGATACATTATTAAATTGAATCTACCCCTACAATATTACAAGGTTATTTTCAACTAAAATGCTTTCTTTTAAAATTGTGTTGTATTTTAAGAAAAGAAAACCATTTCAACAAAGAAATGATATTTTCCTCAAGAACTGTTTTAATTTATTTTCATGATTCCCCTATATGTTTTAAATGTGGATTCAATGAAAAAGGTTTTTAAATGTTTCTATGTTTTAAAAAAGTTATTTTTAAGAAAATTCATGTTCCAAGTGGCCTTTCAAAATCCATCCCCATCAGTGATGACATACTTTGGTATAGTTCAACTATACCATTCGTATTAATTCTCAGAATGGTTTATGTTTTGGAAGAATGATGTTTAAGAAACCCACTTATTTTCATTTTTTAACCTTTTGATTAAAGGATTATGAAACATGTATATTTTCTAAATTTTATGATAGGATTTCTTGTTTATGATTCCCATTTTATTTCATGTGTTATGATATAATTTTTTATGATCTTATGGCATAAATATGTATTATTTAATTATGAAACGAGTAGGAATTATATATACCTCTGATGAATTGGGTAACAATTTATAACACATGAGATAAACTAAGATGGTTTGGGAGTGAACCAGGACTACTAAGATGGTATGGTGAGTGAACCCATACTACTAATATGGTCATGGAAGAAATGTCATGGGAACTGTGGAAATCAGTATATCCTTATGTGTCTGCCACAATTCAATATTTTATTCCTATGTTAGGATTTATTGACCAATGTTATTTATTTCCTAATGATTTCTGTCTTATGAATTTCCAATATTTATTCCACATTTCTTGTATATTATCTTTAATATAAAGGTTATGATCTTCTATTTTTAGGATAATGTTCTCATATACTTATGCTCATGATTACTCGTTCATATCTCCTTGTTTACCCTTACTGAACATTTGAGCTCACTCATTTTTTATGTTTCTTTTCCCTAGGTTATGATGAAATGTTAGAGATTGAAGTACAAAATGTGGAGATATTTATGGGATATTATGAAGATATTTCATGAATATAGAATATTTTTTTCAAAAGACACTAAAACATTACGGTCCTCTGACATGAATTATTATAATGTACTGAATATTCATCTAAAATGATGTAATATCCATGTATGTTAAGCCTAGGTCATAATTGGGAAACTGTGGTCAGGGTACTTACATAATACACAATGGAAAAAAATATATTAGGATCCAATAATATCTTCTATGATTTGAATAGTCCTCCCAGACGGACCATCTATTTGAAGATGATATGTAGTGTAATATTTCATCACCCTATTCAAATATTGTTGAATTATTCTCTAGAATATCAACTTAAACCATAAATCCTTATCAAAAGTAATGGAATGTGGTACTCTTTTAAACCTTACCACAGATTCAAAATCTATCCTAGATAAATGTTCTGTAGAGAAATGTTATCTTATTACAATTACATATGTTGAGTTCATAAAGAAATCAAATACAACCTAAATAGTTTCATGGCCTTTATATTTTTTGATAAGTCTAAAAAAAATCCATGGTAATTATTTCATAATTCCAATATGTTATGGGTAATGGTTGTAACATACTAATATAATTTAGTTTCTCATATGTGAATATTTCAGATGATTATAGCTAGTGCTCATGTTTGGTTATTATGGTCATGTGTGAATAGGATTTTACATGATGTTTGATATTGTTTTATAGTCTTAGATATATTTTGTAGTGTTTTAGAGATTTATATGTTTTTTCATTACAGTTGATAGATGTGGAGTATATGATTTCTATTTCTATTTCTCCAGTCATCTAGGAATTGATATTGTAGATTATGAAAAAGATAAGGTGTCCATTACATTTTGAGAATGGGGGTTCTTCTAAATATTAGTTTGGGCCCTTGTTTTTTTGTGGGTGTTTTTTTGGTTCGTGACTACGTATAGCTTGTCCTTTTTGGAAGGAGGGCCTAATAGAAAGTATCCTGTTTCATTTTTTCAGGTATAGTTTTTTTATTTTCTCATTTGGAATAAATATATTTTTTTCCAAAAAAAATACTCTAAAATATACCTTATCATTTTATCCCATTATAAATACTTTTTATGAAATC
Source organism: Viscum album (assembly GCA_963277665.1). Classification (NCBI taxonomy): domain Eukaryota; kingdom Viridiplantae; phylum Streptophyta; class Magnoliopsida; order Santalales; family Viscaceae; genus Viscum; species Viscum album. Next base: position 1,587,498,944 of record OY728129.1, read on the forward strand.
TATATATCATAATACTTCTATGATAAAATCACAATGATGAAATATGAGCTTCATTCAACATATCCTTCTTCAAGTGACCTATTAAAAGGACACAAACCCAATTTTTAATCCTTATCATTCCATCATAATCAAGGTTAAACTCAGGAATATTTATCCCTATCTTATACAGTTCAACATCCTCTTTATGTGCCACTTTATTCCTCATATAGATGGTTGGTTGGGCATTCATTTAATAAATATAATACATTTTTTATTTCCATAATATTTCAGGATCTATCTTCTCTAAATCCATAATTATTAGATCTCTTTGAATCCAAATCATCGATAAACTATTATGTTATTTTTGACTCAGAGCATTAACCTCAATCTTTTCCTTCCCATGTAGGTAATATATTGAGAAAAAATAATCATTAATCAACCCTAACAATCTCTTCTGTCACATATTTAAATATTTCTATAACACCTTGAGTTTTTACAAAAAAAAATTTTCCTTTTCATTTAATATATTTTATATTTTCGATTTCATAAAAAAATTGAATATAGCGTCTTTTATATGAAAGCACCAAGTTATCATTGAATTATATGAAACACCAAGTCAATATTGCACTAAATTAAACACTTATATTATAATTTGATACCCATAACACTATGATTTTATTTTGTTACACTAATAACTAGTTCCTTTGATAACTTGTGTGTCAGGCCAGACCTAGTTTTTTTAACTACAATGTACTTTTGATAAAATTATTAAAATATTATTATAGTTTTCACCTAGAAATTGGAATAGACATTATGAATAATATTATTTAAATTATAAAAATATTTTTTGAACATATATATAGAAATAATTATTTTGTGTAAAATTTACCATAAATGAAAATAAAACTCTTTTTCAAAATATAGGAAATCTTTTGATGGAAAACTATAATTACGTAACCAAACATGTTTTATATAAATATATTAATTAAAAAATTCTAATTTATTTTAATGAAATGTGTATATATATATATATATTATATTCATTCAACTATTTAACATTCATCTTAAGTGTTTTCTAAACAAGAGATAAGAATAAATCCAATTTTACGTATAATAATATATATTTTTTCTAAAAGGTAATTTTACCACCTTTTAATGGCGCAACTTTTTTAAATATAATTTTTGAAACATTAATAAATTTAATTTTACAAAATAAAATTAATTTTTTAAAATATTATATCTAAATTTACTTTGGGTGATGTTTTTTTTATTTTTCAGTGAAATTGTTTTTTGATGAATAATGAAAACACTGAATTTTAATTATAAAATACATTGTCATCTAATATATTTATATAGATAAATTATATATTAAATTTTTTTAAGTATATTTAGGTAAATAATATATCTATTATTAAATTTTGGTTCATTGGAATCAACTTCACCTTAAAATTGGATATAAGCACATTTCAAACATTTTAACATTGTAACATTAAAAACGTGTTGTCTCGTCCTGTCTGTAGGATAAATTTTAAATTAATTTATTGTGTTTATGTGTTTATAATTTAAAAAAATGGATTCCAAATTTAGAACTAGGATATTTTAAAATTTATATTGATTTCAACACAGTTTTTTCCACAAATATTACTATATGTAATTATAATTAATAATAATTATTAAGGTAAAGACGAGTTTTCATAGTGGATAAACTTTACTTTCAAGGGAAAAATTACATATAAAATTGTCCAAATGACTTGTTATGGCCATATTTTGACCATATAATATATTTTATTAACAATGGTTTAATATTGTCGGCACATGATGTATGGGAGACCTCTCAGTGGTGTTTTCCATTGGTATTTACAAGAATGTCACTCCTCCATAATAAAAGGGTTCTCAACCCGCTCACTTATTCAAACCACTCAATCCATTTAGATCATCTAAAAAATTCCCAAATAATCTTCCAAATTTCATCCCTTTATATTATAATCACACATTTGGGCTGAAATCTAACCAAGGAATCCCTTCGGTGCAAACCAAAAGGAGTTACCCAAAGAAGACGTAACATCCTTCAACAAAAACTTTTGATTCATTTCATTTTCAACCCGTTAATTATTTTTATTTTATGATTATATAAATACATCATTATCCTAAATATACTTATATTTTCTTAGGTTACTAACTACACTCACAAATACTTCCATCATATTAGACACACAATCATCATTCGTGTGTACGGCGAACTACCGCCTTGCGAGATGATATCGTTCGTTTTTCCACTACGACCTTTAAATATTTGAAATAATGATGGAATTAAAATATAATATTACTTTTATTATATAGATGATATTTATGATGTATTTGTGCTTATTTAATTATTATATAACACATACCATCATTATTTCCATTTTTTTGGAAATACGATAACATCGTTTGTGGACGTATGGACTACCGCATCCTCAAAGTTATGTGATTAGTTCATAATTTACATGGGATGTATTAAAAATAGGTTTAATAAAATAGGTGATATATATTAGATAATAATTATACTGGAATTATAATATATATATATACACATATATTTGATTTACTTTCTTTCATTCAATATGGAAATAAAATGTAAACAACGTTCATCCGTACGTACGACCCTTCATCTCTATGAACGATGTATCTCATTTTATATTTGTATATTTTAATGATTACTATAAGTAAATATATAATTAAAATATATATAAATATTCTATATATTTTAAATACTTGAGATAAAGAAATAAGGATCAATGAAATAGGACCAAAAATTACAAGTCAAAACATATATAAATATCAAAGTTGATGTTACCCAAAACATCACTTTAACATGAAATTGTTAATAAATAGTTAATATAAAGTCATAATGAGATAATATATGGTATCATATATAAAAATATTTTTCGCTTTTATGTGTATAAAAACATATATTTATTATACAGGAGGTATGAACACATACAAAGAAAGTTAAGACCTATGGTAAGGGTTTTCTCGTCTCACTTTAGATTCTATGAGATATATGCTATATTCACAACTTATTATTGTTTTGGGGTGTATATACTTACATGTGACATGTTATATCATGAATTTACATTATTTAATTATATTATCAGTTTTATTTGATTTTATTATTTCATATATCTCATGATTCAAAAGTTACTCAAGTTATAAGGATATTTCTTGTCCCACTTTTATTTATGTAAGGCTTATGCCTTATTAACCACTTGTTTATTTTTTTTGTATATATACTTCCTATGAATATATTCTATTATTATTATACATATAGTTATTTTTATTTACATATACATTTTATGATCTCTAATTCATGGGGTTTTACAGTTCAAAAGTTACCAAATAAGTAAGGCAATTTTGTCTGAATTATCCTTCTTTGAGACACATGTTTTGTTATGAAAGTATATTATTTATAATTTTTATATATTTCCATTTGATATGTTATATATGGAATATACTTATTTTCATGATATTTTAATATTCATTTAATGTTATCCTTTCATGGGGATTTAGATTCAATGATTCCAAAGTAGAAAGAGTTAATTGTTACAATCTCATCACTTAGTGATATTATTTCTGATTATGCTTCCATTTATGAAATAGTATTATTCATATATTAAGAGTTATCATTAATTTTGTTCCCCCTTGATTATTTAGGATATATTAATGTAATGGAACCATTTTAACACTCTATTTAACTTAATATAACTAAGAAATTGTTTTTATGAAAATCTAACATTATTTTTATTTTTAGTTATAAAATTGTGTTCTTCCAAAACCATGTTTTCAAAAATTGTTATAAAAAATTTCAAATATTATACTATAATAATTAAAATAAATTTTAACAGATTTTTTACCCTTTTAAAAAAATTAAATGAATCTTATTTTTATTTTCTGATCAAGTATCTTTTCTAATCTTTTCACGTCACAAAAGAAGTGTTCAGAATGTATACATTTATCCACTATCATCTATATCATTTCTTTGAATATTAATTGGTATGTTTAAAAGATTAATTTTTTTGTGATAAAAATATTTTCTAATATTATGGAAATTCATTTTTTTATGTGTTTTTCAATGAGAAATGTTTTTAAAAAAACATTTATGTCCATGATGTGTTTTAAGTGATTTTAAATGTTTCATTTGTATGTTTTCAAGAGGTTATTTTAAAAAAAAGATTTCAATGATTTAAAGGATTAAAATATATGTTTTTAAATATATTTTCAGTAAAAAAAGTTTTCAATATGTTTTACATTTAAAAATTATTTTAAATGATATTCAATGATTCCTTTATATGTTTTTATAGTTCATTTTTAAAGAAAAGAATTTCAATGATTACAAAGATTCTATTATAAATGTTCAAGGATATTTTAAAAGAAAAAGGTTCTAAAAATGTTTTGTTATAAAATGAATTATTATTTCAAAGTGAAAGGAACATTTTATTGAAAAAAATTCATTAATTATTTTTAATTCATAATTCGTATGTTTTGAAAGTGGGTTTCAAGGAAAAGGTGTTTGAAATTTTTTTATTTTTTAAAAATTGATTTAAAAAAAACGTTTATTTCCTTTAAGAAGTTCTCAAAGATAACATTAAACAAATTCTCCATATATAATGATATCCTTTGATATAGTTTATGATTTAATATGGATATCATTCAAAGTAAACATTCCTATTCTTTCTTTTATTTTTTTATGATTAGGATGACAAGTACTTTCTGAAACCCATTACTCTTAAATGAGTTATACCTTGATTAACCTCTTATGAAGCCCATAAAACCATTATAAAATCTCATTAAATTAACATCTTATTCTATTATTATGAAACATTTCTATTTTCTATAGGTTATGATATGATTAAATGTTTTTGATACCCATTTCATTTCATGTGTTATGATAAGATTTTTATATAATCCATATCTTTTAAAGGGTAAATAAATGATAAATGTTTTACTATCTTTTTGAATACATAAGAATTATATCATTATGATATGGGTTGGGAAAATATCTCCATCTAATTCATTGGGTAAATATTTATATCTCGTGATACATACATGTAAGGAATAGGCATTGAACACACTTCATTAATGGAATTTTTCAACTAATATAGTAGTGAAACTTGACTAATAGGATGGAATGGAGAGTGAACCATGACTATTACGATAGTTTTGGGAGTGAACCCAGTCCACTTCAGGGAAAGGGTTGTGACTGGTCAGGGTATAGTTTCCTTCCCAGTAGGTATATCCCCTATGAATTTCCCTGATATGTTTTTGAAATGGGCCTTGACTTATATGAAATGATTTTTTATGATTTTGTGTTATCCAAAATTCCATGCCTTATTCCTATATCATTATTTCTAGTATTATTATCTTTATTATATTATTATTCATGTCTTATGAACTTCTAAACAATATTCTACGACTCTAGATTATGATATTTGATATGCATGTTATATTCTTTTAATATTAAGATCATTTTCTCATACACATGTGCTCATGTTATGCTTACATATCTCTATTATTTACTATAACTAAGCATTTGAGCTCACCTATTTCTTATGTTTCCTTTCCCAAGTTATGAAGAAAGGTTTCTAGTACGATAAATAAAGGGGAACATCATTAAGGGATACATTTATGATCATTCACCAAGATATAATATTATGTTTCTACATTCCTAAATAAACTAAACTATTATGGTCCTCAGGAATGTAATTTTGTAATTTTATGAATATTCATATAAAATAACATAATATCCATTTAGGTTAAGTCTGGCTCACTATATTTGGTATCAAAGGAAATATTTATTTAACCATTAGAAGCTAGGATGAAAAATATTTAGTGATATACCTATGGATATTTTAGTGGATATGTCTAAGGATGTCTCTATAGATAAGTCTAAGGATGAGTAAAATATTATAAAAATGTCATAGAATTTTGGTAAAGGATTAAGAGAGTATTTTATATGAAATTACTTCCCTATATATATACTAAATGTGGGTGTGGATCTAGAATAGATATACATAGGGGTAAAAAGACCCTGAAAACATTGTATTGAGTTAGATGTGATCGGAAACTAGTGTATAATAATGGACCTTATTGAACACCTAGTCTGACACACTTAGGGTATTCTTGGGAAATTCACAAAAATCTTCATGAACCAACATGGAGTATTTAAATGTAACATGACTATGAGTGACCTAGAATAAACCTAAGGTGTCATATATTAAATAAGTTTCCATGATTTAGACATCATATAAGTAATTTTTCAGGATTATATAGTTTTACACTATGATTAGTGTTCCCCATGGAACTCTTTTTGGTTTTAGTCTATAGTGAGAACCAGAAGTAATAGGTTTAACATTGAATATGGTGAATAATTTAATGATGATATGTCAAATGGGATTATCATTGGAGTGATGGGAGTTTTGATCATGAAAAATTAGTTTTCAAATAAAATTATTTACAACATATATCTTAATAGAATCTTAGACTCATCGAGGAAAAGAATGAAAAATATTTCTGAGAATTATGGTAATGAATACCACACAGGAAATAAAATTTGGTCTATTTTGTGTCATGAATGTGGGAATAAACACTAAAATGGATGTCTTAGAAGAACATGAATATGTTTTTTAATGAAAAATAATGACACAAAGAATGTAACTTGAAAGGGGAAATGAACAGATCATTTAATACAATAGATGGGAATATTGGCCTCCTGAATGTACTATCAATTGATGAATGCTTTAAATGTGGATATAATAGTAATTATGAAATGTCCTAAGTATAATGATCATGAAAAGAATTTGCAAGGTGGTGCAAGTAATAGTTATATTGGTTTTGATGATGATGAGACTCTAAGATAAATGTGAAAGGAAAGAGGTATTAAGTAATAAGATGATTCATCTTTGTTAATAGATTATGGATGAAGTGAAATAATTATTGTGTTTATGTATTTTGATTCATGAATTATGTTAAATGAATTATAAAATATATAAATATTGTTGAATTTATTTTTTTGGATGAGGATTTAGAAGAATATGTTGAATGGTTTCGATGGACTAGAAATGTGATTTAATGGAATTTTGATATTCATGGGAAACACATGATTAAAAGAAAGATAACCCTTAAAATGTTCTTTATGATATGATAATGGTATTTAGATAATGTAAGATATATAGAACTTATTACCTTGTAATTGATTAATTACTTGTTTAAAAAGTGGTTTATGCTATCATTGTTGAATTTTACAACCTTTTTTCTATTTAAGGAATATATACGATAAACATTGTAATACTGAAACCATTACGTTTTCAATAAGGATTTATGGTAATTAGGATTATTACTATGTTTTAAGAGAATTCATGATGAAGGTATTCACATGTTTTGTATATAAAAAATATTGGCTAAATTATGATATATAGGGAATCAATGTTAAGCTAATTTTGGGAAATTTAGTGACCTTCATTCTAAAGTTTTGGATTTTAACAATATGAAGGGTTAAAAGGTTTACCATTTATGGTATGATTTATGTTAAAAATTGGATTATGTTTCAGTGATTAAAGTATTATCTCGCCTTATGAGAATTTTTTCATATTGGATAACTTGTGATAAATATTTCATTATTATATTGACAGATAGAATGAACTATCATTCTATTTATGGATCTTATGATTTTCTCATTCTTCAGAATAAAAACTTCACCATAATTTATTTTAAGAGGAGAGGCAGTTGAAACTGATCAATGTATAATAAAGGTTGAGACTGTGATGAAATAGTGTTTTCATATATTCCCATAAAAATTATTTAACATTAGTAAAAGGGTATTGAAATAAGATTTTTTCCCATTATTATTATTTTTTATATCAATTACCTTTTCAATCCTCTTTTTGTTATGGATTTATGATCGTTAACTTTCTCTAAACCATGTTCTCTCTCACTCTCCATCAGAAATTGATAGTTATATTTCTCTTCTATGTCCATGTTTTCACTTGAAAAAAATGATCTCCATTGTGTAGACCTAGATATGATTTACTTTGGGTTCCAATTATTTTTCCAACTATCCATTTTAAAGTAAATTTTAGTATTTATTTTTATGATGTGGGTTTTTATGAAAGAAACAATAAAGTATTAATAATTTGCTAACCCATATGGATTTTGAAGGTGAAACTCATTTTAAGGGGGTATAATGTAACACCCTAAGTTCTTATGAATAATTATTTTTCAATTTAATTTAATCTTTTTAATATATTTCAATTCATGAAACAACTTGCATTATACAAATGAGCCATGTTATTCTTGATTTGTATGAAACACCATTTCAATATTTCACTACACACACCACTTATATTTAGTTTAGAGACACATAACACTATTATTATATTGTGTAACAGATAATTTTGAGTTCCACTGATAACTTTCATGACACGCCAAACATTGTTTTTTTACCCAACAACAATGTATTATTAATAAAAATTTTGAAATATTATTATAGTTTCACCAAACTATTTGAAATGGGGTTATGAATAATATTAGTAATATTATGAAAAAAAAAATTACATGTGTTTGTAGGAAAAATTATTTAGATACCAATTAATGATAAATGAAAATAAAACTCTTTTGATAATATTGGAAATCTTTTTCTCGAAAATAATATTTATCAAACCAAACTTGTTTTACCTCAAAAAAATTAATTAAACAACTTTGGATAAATTATTTTAATGATATATATATATATTATACATTAACCTATTTAATTATCACATTATGTGTTTTCTAAAAAAGAGATGATAATAAGTCTAATTTACGCATAAAAAAATATATTTTTTAAATTTAATTTTACCGCCTTTAAATGGTGAACCTATTTTAAATCAAATTTTAAAACTTTAATAAATTATATTTGAAAAAATAATCTTATTATTTTAAAATATAATATCAAATTTTATATTTGATAAATAGTTTTCATTTTTCTTTGACATTTTTGTTTTTTGATGAAGAGTTAATAGAACTGAATTTTAATTGAAAACAACTTTTTCATGTATCTTTTTTATCGAGTAAAATTATATTTTAATTTTTTAAAAAAATATAATTAGAATAAGTAAAAATTTATTAATAAAATCTATTTAATTTTAATCAATTTCATATTGAAATTAGATGAAAAAATATTTCATGCTTTTAAACATTTTCACTTTATAAACATGTTGTCTAATCCTGTCTGTAGGATTAATTTTTAATTAATTTATTACAATTCTATGTTTATAATATGAAAAAATTTATTACATATTTTGAATAAGCATAATATATAATTTTTATTATGTTAAACATTGTTTTTGACATAAAATAATAGTGAATTTAATTAAAATTAATTAGAGCGATTAGGGTTAAAACAAGTTTACATAGTGGTTAGACATTAATCTTAAGGGGCCTAATGAACTAGAAAATTGTCCAAAATTTATTGTATGGACACATTTAGATCATATCACCCATTTTATAGTAAATTTACTTTTATTTGAGGAATATGAGGTAACAAATACCTCTCAATAGTGTTTTCGTTTTTGTATTTACAAGAATGTCACTCCTCCCCCACTATAAAAGGGAACTCAACCCACTCACATATACACACATATAAAGTCATTTCAATCTTAATAAAACTGCATAAATAATAGCCCAACTACCTTATCATTATCATATATGCCTCCATTTAAGAATAAATCCAACCAAGAATTTTGGTGCAAACCAAAAGGAGTTACCCAAAGAAGGGGTAAAATCCTTCAACAAGTACTTTTGTTTCATTTAATCATCCACCCTATCAATTGTACATATTCCATGTTTATTTAATAACATTATTATACTAAATATACTAATATTTTTATGTTTAAAATTTATAACCTTCACTCACACACACTTCTATTAAATGTGATATGCAGTCACCATTCGTGTGTATAGCGGACTACTACCTCACGAACCGATGTCGTTAATTCTTCTATTACCTCCTTTCAAGGTTGGGAAAAAGAATTTACTTAATATATTTATATTATATATATTTGTGTGTGGTATTTATTATTTCATTATTCTAATTTAATAACTATATAACACATACACTCATGCTTTCTATTTTTTGAGAATATGATAACATCGTTTGTGGATGTTTGGACTACAACCTCCTCAGAGTAATGTGATTAGTTCACACATTACATGAAATGTATTAAGTATGTATTTAATAAAAATATGAGATTTATGTGAAATAATAATTATATATTAACTATAACATATTTATTCACATTTATTTAGTTTACATTCTTTCTTTCAATACGATAATAAAACAGAAATAGCATTCATTTGTTCGTATGACCTACCATCTCCATTAATAATGTATCTCATTTTCTTTTTATATATTTTATATATTATTATAAAAAATATATAGTTAATTTATAAAATATTTATATCATGGTAATAATTATTTATAAAAATAAATAATAATCAAATAAAAATTACTAAAAAATACACGTTAAAACAAATAAAAAACTAAACGGATATTACCCGAAATGTAACTTTAACATGGAATTATTAAAAAAGTTTATGTAAATTAATAATAAAATAATATATGGTAATATATATAGGAATATAGTTCTATGGAATGTTAATGATAAAATTATATTTTTTATACATAATATTTTAACGCATATGAATAAAGTCAATACTTAAGGTAAGGGTTTTCTCATCTCACCTTTATTTTTGGGAGACATATTCAATAATCAACACTTTTTATAGTTGTGTAGTTTATATACTTTCCAATGACATTTTACATTACTAAATTTCTTTATTTAATAATATTAAATGTTTTAATTGATTTATTCTTTCACATATCTCATGATACAAAAGTTACTCAATTAGTAAGGTGGTTTCTAATGTCAATTTTATTTCTGTGAGTCTTATGCCTTATTCACCACTCACTAATTTTGTGTAGTTTAAATACTACACAAGAATTTATTCTATGATTATTATCCTTATATGGATGATTATTTACATATCCTTTTTTATGATCTCTATTCCATGGGGTTTTACTGTTCAAAATTTAAAAATTTGATAAGGTAAATTGGTCTTAATTTTCATTCATTTAGTCGCATGTCTTGTTATAAACCAATATTATTTTCCAAGTTGAATATAATTCCATTTGACATGTTATATAATTAATCTCACTATTTTCATGATATTTTTTACTTTATATAATTTAATCTTTTCGTGGAGATTTGGATTCAAATTTACCAATGTAGTGAGAGTTTATTATTACCATCTCATCAAATATCAATATTGTTTCTGATTATGCTTCCACTGATAAAATCTTATGATCCATATCATAATAACTCAACTGAATTTAATTCTGATCTTGTTAATAATTATATATTTAATTAATGGTTCCATGTTTACAATCATTGGTATATAAGAAAATTAAGAAAATGTTTTTTAAGATAATGTGACATTATTTATCCTTTTAGTCGGAAATCTATGTTCTTCCCAAACCATGTTTTCAAAAAATGTTTTAATTTTTTTTACTATTCACCAATTATCTTTAAAATAAATTTTTAGCCATGTTTTACCATTTTAATAGAATTATTTTTACAAAAACAAATCTTAATGTCGTTCTCTAATTAAGTATCTATTCAAAACTTTTTGTGGTTAAAAAGGAATATTTGGAATTATTGATTTATTTGTCGTCATGTCTGTTATTTCATTGAGCCTTCCTTTTCAAGTTTCAAGATTAATTTTTCTAATAGAAGTTTTTTCTTAATATTTTGGACATTCAATTTTTATAAATTGGTTTTCGAAGAATATTTTTTCAAAAAAAATTTATGTTTAATAAGTGTTATTAATGATATTCAAAGTTTCCATTATATGTTTTGAAAAGGTTATTTTCAAAATAAATGATTTCAATGATTTAAAATATTATTTTATAATTTTTCAAATCTATTTTCAAAGGGGAAAGTTCTCAAAAAAATTATGTTTAAAATGTTCTTTAAATTATTTTCAATGATTCATTTATATTTTTTCAAATTTTATTTTAAAAGAAAACGATTTTAGTGATTTCAAATATATATTCCTAATTATTGAAATATATTTTCAAAAAATGGTTTTCAAATTGTTTTACATTATAATAAACAATATTTAATGAAAAAAGTATATTTTATTCATGAAATTTTATAAATTATTTTTAAATCTTTATCAATAAGATTTAAAAGTTGTTATCCATATAAAATTACATCCTTTGATATATTTTATGTCTAACATGGGAAATTATCCAAGGGTACCATTATTATTCATTATTTTAATAGTTTACGGTTAGGATGAATTTTTTTTATGAAACTCATTTCTCTTCAATTGGTTATACCATGAAAAAATGATTTTGAACCCCAATTCATTTCATGGGTTATTCTATGAACATAAATCTTCTCTATTTTCCATAGGTTATGATATGATGAAATTATTTTGATATCCATTCCATTTAATGGGATGTGATATATGAAACCTACCTCTTTTTATGGGTCATGATTTGGTTAATATATTATTATCTTGTGGAGCACATATATATGATTTCATTATGAGACAGGTGGGATCTATATTTCTCTTCAATGAATTGGGTAAATATTTATATCTCATGAGATATATATAGCTAGAACAAGGAGTGAACTTGGTTTAGAAAAGGTCTGTGTCCACAAAGACAGTCTTGGGCGTTATAATTGACTACTAATTTGGTCTTGGGAGTGAACCTTCACTAATAAGATGGTTTGGGGAGTGAATACAATTCAATTATAACGAAAGGTCTATGATTAGAGATGGTGGTGTGTCATGCCCAGTATGTATATACCGAATGAATTGCCTTGATAAGTATTCTCAATGAGCCTCAACTTATAGGGAATAATTTTATATAGTTATGTGAATTCCACAATTCCATATCTTATTCCAGTGTTATGATTTTAGGGATTATTATCTTGATTCCTTTATGATTCATTTATTGTGAACTAACAATCATTATTACATGAATCTTAGTTATGATATTTGATATGTAGGGTGTAATCTTATAATGTTACTATCATGTTCTCATACCATTATTCTCATGTTATGCTTAAATATCTCTCTTGTTTACCCTTATTGATCATCTAAGATCACAAATTTCTAATGATCCCTTTCCCCAGGATATGAATAAAAGTTATTAGTAGGAGTACTAATGGGGATGATATTTGAAGGATATGTTGATGATCTTTCACAAATATAGGAGATTATGATTCAAATCTTCCAAAGACAGTAAAATCTTATGGTCATTGTGTATGTACTTTTATAATGTGCTAAATATTCTTCTAAAGTGATGAAATATCCACTTATGTTATGATTGGGTCACAATAATTTCTATTTTAATATATAATTCATGATATGAAGATTGGTATATGTAACACATATTTCACTACAATGATATTTACTTCAAAATATTAATGAAAAAAATAATGTTTTCAGATCAAAATCTTGATTTTGGCCATCTTTCACCACTAGTGAACTACATGGTTACACAATAAGTCACATGAATTACTTATCAACATTATCTTAGATTTTATTTTGTAATTTTAGAAACTCAAAATGGTCCATCATATATGGATTATTTGACATATATTTAGTTCTAGGTGTGAGTTATATTGAAAGCTCAACTTCATGATTCGGTGGAAGATTGAGAATGTATTCTAGAAATACATTCGTATAATCCTAAAAACATTGATATATTCAATTTATATTTCTCCCCAATAAATTGAGATAAATATCCCTCATTAAAATTGCAACGTCCTGACCCCAATTACCCAGATTCAGTGCATTATTACATAACATTGGCATGATATAAGGAATCATGTCCCAAAAGACCGGTCAATTTAGTATCCTTAGAAGTACTAGATACATTCATAAGTTTTACATTACATCATGAAATAAAAATATAAACAACATTTTGACCTTTTTAAACACACTTATATCCTGAGCCTATCCCTCTAGGTCAACCATTAAATACTTCTTCACATCCTAGGAAAAATAAAACATAGAAAAGGATGAGCTAAGATGCTCAGTAAGGATAATAATATAGTGGAAACCTTCATAAATAAGCATAAACCATTAAAGAAATGTATTATACTAAAACAAATTCCTTTTAAACATAAAATTAAGTATAATATGGAATAGATAAAATCATACAATTCTATTTACTTTGTCGCATGGATGTTCTACTAGTTGAATAATCACATGCAATATCAATAGCCACTTTCATAATGATGGAATGCATAATGTCAGACCTCATAACCACAGAGTGAAGCCCTTGTTCAAAGACTACAAATAAGATGTTTTCAAGGCCTTGTTCCAAGACACTAGTTTATCTCATGAGACCTACCGATGCATTGAGGAGCTATAGCGGGATCCACCTGTCACTTATTAATTCCAATGCATTCCTCATAAAAAATGTTTAAACATGACATAAACATTCATATTGGAAATAGCATATGAAATTTCAATACATTATCCATTAACCATGAATGGTGTAAAAATAACAAATACACAGTAAAAAATATCACAAAACCTTCAGTACGATATGGAAGTTTTGTATCATAATAAATAAACATCAAATAAGCTTAAAATCCATCAAAGGATATTGACATAGATGAAATCAAAACTTTTTTTAGAGAAATATCTCTTTCTATTTTGAAATCATTTAAAATTTATATAATTATAAAAGAAGACTTTTATTTTGAAAATATTTTTATAAGCTTTTTTGGGAAACTTAGGCAATGTTATAATGGAATATTATAGCTACACTCGCCGTATAAGTAAAAAAATACATTCTTACATTAATTTTGTTAAAAAGGTCATAAAGTATCTTGTGTGGAAAACAAAAGAAATATTTCTTTCAAAACATATATTGACAAATAAGGGTATAAATGACTTTATCCCATAGTCTAGTAAATTGTAAAAATAGTTTGAATTATATTTTTAGAAAACACGGATGTGGATGATAAAGAGGTCCCAGTAGATACTTACGTAAAAACATCCTCGAATAATAAATAGGTTGTGAAATTAACACATACCTTGTAATTTTCCTTAGTAGATGGTATATTAACCTCCTATATAATAGTTAAAAAATTTTATTAAATTATGGAAGATCTATATACATAAATATGATATCAAATATGATCTTATAATATTGCTTTGTTCATAATATTTTAGTAGTATCATCGTTCCGGGAGTTAACTAATTCGTTTTCCTTTATATGATTGGTTACGTAATCCATGTTAGTTTTGGATAGGATGTATTTGATTCATATAAAGAATTATATTATGTTAATAAAAATTATTTTAAATCATAAATGAAAATTATTCTTGAATGATTACGATGGTTAATGAATCTCATCACATTCGTGGAGATGGTAATCCTAACGTACGAACGAGCGACAATATCATTATATTTATGGCTAAATCGTATGTAATTTGATCGTATATCATATATGTAGAATCATTAAAAAAATTATTTATTATTTACATCAGTTACACTCATTATTATACCCATCCAAATAATGAAGTGTTTGAATAACAAACTATACCACGACGTGGAGACTGCAATCTGTACGTACGCACGTATGGTGACATTGTCATTTATAGGATGGATAGAATGATGAATATGGTTGTAAAATTTTTACAATATCATCAAATTATATAGAATATACTAGATTTGTTATTTTAGAATGTAAACAATAAAGAAAGAGGAAGTAGAAGAAGAAAATAACGTGAAAGATTTGATGAAATATTTGCCTCTTCTTCGGGTTCTTCCTTTTGATTTTATCAAAAGATATCCTTAGGATGGATTTATGACCAAAGGAAGGCCTCTAAGATGAAGGAAGGAAAGTTGGGAGTATAATTTTGTAGGTTCTGGTTGAGTCAAAAGGCTTTGGATGTGTGAAATAAAGATAAGGGGAAGTTCCCTTTTATAATAGAGGTGTGGGTCACTTTAGGAAAAGCTTGAAATATTATTTAATAATAAAATAATTTTCATTTTCAAATAGCTCATAAATAAATTATTTAAATTATAAGGTGTGGATGGTTCTAAAACCTCTCAACCAATAGGTTTTAGATTGTTTTAGGTTATTATATTAACTTTATCTTTTAGATTTAACTCTTAGTTAAATAGTTTGACATTTACCTTGTCTCTTTGTATTTTTATATTATATGGTTAATAAAAATACTATAACAAGACAGTAAAACCCAATGTGGTTCATTATTAATATATATAACTTTATATAAGTCCTTTTTTCTGAACCATAGATTTTTTAAGAATGTTATATCAATTAATAATATAATATTTGTTTTAAAAACTCAATTATTTCAATTTTTACACTATTTAGTATTTGATTTTTTTGAAAGCCGTAAAAACATTATCACATTGAATAAAATTTACTTAACCAATCCTAACATTTCATATTAACCTATAAAATTAGTTTAATTTATCAAAAGTCTCAATTTTCATTTATTTGGATATTTATAATATCAATTATTTTAATATTTCATTAATAAGGTAATTACAACATCATCATTGTGTCATCAGTAAATTAAATTATATAATTTCTAAAAATTAAAAATAAAATACCATTATAAAGGAACTCTTGTTATCTTTATAATGAAAATTTATAGTTGATTTTATATTTTTCATAACCTTATATTAAAAATGTTTTAGTTATTAAACTTTGAATTTAACTCTTTTAACTCTTTTTTAAATAAAATAATAACAAATGTCCTAATCTAATCCATGTAGACCAAAGAGGATCATATTTTATTCCTAAGGTTTTTTGGGTCGAATTATATTTATCCAATAGAATTAGAACATGTGTTAGGGTAATTATGATATTATTTTTACCCTTAATTACCGTATTTTCTTTTAACTGTGCTAAATAAAAGTCAAAAGTTACTATTCAGAAAAAGTTATTTTCATCTTATTGAACCAAATTTTACTTACTGATATTAACCGTTTCTCTCAGATTTTTTAAATTAAAATCACAGAAGTGGTAAAATTACGTTTTATACAAATTTTCAAATGTTTTTAGGAGGTGGGTAAAAGACGGTAAAACGTTCGATAAAATTTTATATATCTAAACTTATTATAAAATGACTCCAATGAATTACATTGAACATATATATGTATTATGTATATATATTGACCTAAAATAAGTTTAAAAATAAATAATTATTTAAATAAAATGTGATTTTTATACAATAATGCAGTGTTTTTTTACTATTCATAAAAAATTGAAAGTTTTTATAAAAATACCAAAAATACACCCCAAGATAATTTCAATATTCCGAATCCTAAAATAAAATCAATTTTTAAATATAAAATTTATAAAATTTAAAAAATTCAGTATTATTATTCATAGAGGCTAGTTTTATTGGTCATGTTGTGTTAAAATCTTGAAGTTGTGTGTAATGCAAGCTATTGTATTATTCAAAGGGAAACATACTGTGGATGCATGGGGTGTCACATTCTTCCCCCCTTTAAATAATTTAGTCCTTGAAATTTCTATAATACTACCACACAAAAAGATTTGGGTGGTTCTTTATCATATGTTCCTCTGGTTTCCACATTGCTTTTTTCATATTATGGTTTCTCCATAGAACTTTTACCAGACGAGTCATCTGGTTTGTCAGCACTAGTGCTCTTGTATCAATAATTTTGATAGGCTCTTCATAATAAGACAGGTCAGGTTCCAGTTCAATTTCCTCATAGGTGAGTACATGCGTTGGGTCAGGCATGTATTTTCTCAATAGTGATACATGGAAGACATCATAAACTTTGGAGAAACTCGGTGGAATTTCCAAACAATAAGCTACAACTCCAATTCGTTCTAGAATTTTGAATGTTTTGATGTACCTGGGACTCAATTTACCCTTCTTATCGAAATTTATAACACCCTCCCATGAAGATACCTTCAAGAAAAATGATCTCCTACAAGAAATTCCAAATCATTCCTTCGGTTATCGACATATCTCTTTTTCCTACTTTGATCTTCATTGATGTGGGTTTGGATAACCTTCACCTTTTCCATTGTTTCCTTAACAAGTTCTAGGCCTTCGAGTTTTCATTCCCCAACATCATTCCAACATGTTGGTGTGCGATATCTCTTTCCATATAACACTTCATATGGTGCCATCTAAATACTTGAATAGAAGCTATTGTTATAGGAAAATTATACTAGATGTAAATATTGATCCCACATACCTTGAAAGTCATGTGAGTAAGATATCAACATGTCTTATAAGGTTTGAATAGTCTATTCTGATTTTCCATCAGTTTGAGGGTGGTATGCAGTCCTCAAACGAAGTTCAGTATCCAAGGACTTCTAAGGAATTTTCCAGAATCTTGATGTAAAATGGGTTTCATGATCAGAAACAATCGATTGGGGTACTCCATGAAGTCTTACAAATTCATTAATATATAGTCTTTATATACATTCAAGTGGTAAATCTTCTCATATAGCAAGAAAATGTGCTAACTTGGTAGGACGATCAACAATGACCCATATTGCATTATTCCTTCTAGGAGTCTTTGGTAGCCCCATGAAAAAGTACATCCTAATATTATCCCATTTCCACTAAAGTATGGGAATTGGTTGCATAACTCCTCTGGGTAGTTGCCTTCCAGCTTTCACTTTTTGACAAACCATACATCTCAACACAAAATCAGCAATCTCTCTCTTTATGTTGTCCCACAAAAAATGTTCTTTCAAATCTATGTACATCATAGTGCTACCAAGGTGTATAGAGAAATTGGGGCTATGAGAATCATCAAACAATTCCCTTTTTATATCATGTATATCGAGAACACAAAGCCTCTTCCAAAATAAAAAATTCAATCCTTATATACGAAGTCGATCAATCTTCCATCATTCATAGAATTAATTTTCTTTTGGAATTCCTCTTCATCAGTCCGAGAACATTTTATCCTTTCTAATAAAGATGGTTTGGCAACCATTTGAAAAATTATTGATGTTTCTCCTTCCATGGTTATTCCCATATTCATCTTTACTATATCCATTAAAATATGATCCTTTTCAACTCTCATCTTGTTCAGAACTCCATGATCATTTCTAATCAATGAATTTTCCACCTTATTTTCCTTTCTTTGTGGTAGTTTATAGAGAAATCATAATCCTTGAGCAGTTCATGCCATATCCTTTGCCTCATGTTGAGTTCTTTTTGTGATAAAATACACTTAAATCTCTTGTGATCAGTATAAATCTCACATTTTTCACCATGTTGATATTGTCTCTATATCTTCAAATCAATGATTACAACTACAAACTCAGGATCAGAAGTGGGATAGTTTTTCTGATGAATTTTTAGTTGGTGTGATGCATAGCCAATAACTCTATCATTCCGCATAAGGACACAACCAAGTACTTTCTTTGAAGCATCACTATAAATAAGAAACCCATTGTTCCCCGATGGTAGAGTCAAGATAGAATAATTAACTTATCTTCTCTTCAGTTCTACAAAAAATTCTTCACACTCTTCTATCCAAACAAATTTAACCCCTTTACGTGTGATCTTGGTTAATGGGTTAGCCAATCAGGAAAAATTCTGGACAAAACACCGATAATAACCTGCTATACCAATAAAACCGTGTACCTCAGTTATACTCTGGTGCTGGCCATTCTTGGATTGCCTTTTTCATAGAAGGATCAAAATAGATTCCATCCATTGAGACAATATGGACAAGAAAAGAAATCTCTTGAAACCAGAATCCACACTTGCTAAACTTCCAATTTAATTAATTTCTTCTAAGGGTCTTTAGGATAATGTGCAAGTGATTTTCATGATCTTTGTCTCTTTTTTATTATACCAAGATATCGTCAATAAATACCACTACAACTTCATCAATATATTCCATAAAAACTCTATTCATTAGATCCATGAAAACATAGGGTGCATTAGTCATCCCAAAAGGCATTACAGTAAACTCGTAATGCTCGTACCTCGTCTGAAATACTGTTTTTCCAATGTCTTCCTTCTTCACACACAACTGATGGTATCTAGATCAAAGGTCACTCTTTGAAAAATATTTAGCTCTATGAATTTGGTTGAATAAATCATCAATGCGAGGAATGGGATACTTTTTCTATATTGTTATAGCATTGATATCCCTATAGTCAATGCACAACCTCATTGATCTGTCTTTCTTCTTAACAAAAGGACAGGGGCTCCCCATGGAGAAACACTAGGGAAAATAAATCCCTTATTACTCAATTTCTCTTTTTTTTAATTTAGTTCAACTAATTCCACAATGGTCATTCTATAAGGGGTCTTCAATATGGGCCTTGAACCAGGAATTATGTCAATGGAAAACTCAATTTCTCGTTTTGGAGTATATCCAGGTAAATCCTCTGGAAACACATCAACATATTCTTGCACAATAGGTATGTCCTATATTAAGACATTCTTTTCCTCACCCATAGTTATTTCATTATCTTCTTCCCTAATAATTATATTTAGTTGAACTATTGGGGGTGGATCTAGATAAGAATCAGGTGGTGGCGTTTCTTCTCTAAATATAAGGTACTCGTTATCATCGTCAAAAATTGTAACCTATTTCTTCTTACAATAATATTTTGCATCATGGTGAGAAATCCAATCAATTCTGAGCATTATATCAAATTAAATCATGGGTATGATGATGAGATCAGTAGATAAAGAACATTTATATTCCCTAATGGGATCTGATTCAAAAAACGTTGTTGTAATGATACTTCCCTTAGGTGTTTCGATTAAAAACTTTTTTGTTAAGTCAAACTGAAAATATCAAATTTTCTTAGCAAACTGGGGAGATATGAAACAATGTGATGATCTAGAATAAAATATAGAATTGGCTAAACTTGAGGAAAGTATTAAATTAATTGCCACCATGTCTTTCGGAGCTTCAACCTCAGTAGTAGTGATCGCATAATCTTGGTCTTGCTCCCTTGGCCTTTTCTGAGGTATGTTCCCTTTGTGCTTAGGAAATTCATTTTCCTAATGCCCCATTTCTCTAAAATTATAGAATTCAACTTACTCTTTCTTCCCCTTGAAATCATTAGATTGGTGTCCTCTTTCACCACACTTGTAATAGACTCTAATTCCCTTTAGGCAAGTACCAGGGTGTTTCTTCCCACATTTAATGCATGATGGATATTCAAATTTTCCTTTCTTCCCCTTATTTCCATTTCCAATGTGTTCAGATGATCTCTTATTCTTCTTCTTTTCTTTAAATTCATAAGACTTAGAGAAATATTTTTCTATCATGATAGCACATGAGACAATATCTTCATATGATAAGAAGGATTGTGAGACTAATGCTCACCAGAGAAATGGCTTTAACCCATAAAATAATCGATCAATCTTACTTCTTTGGTTATTTATACAATCTACAACATGACTTTCTAACCTTGTAATGTTAGCCTCATATTTTGCGACATTTGCATCCTCTTTTTTCCTCAGACTTAGAAATTGTCTTTTCATATTCTCTCAATGGTCTTGATGAAAGTATTTTTCTATGAAAATTGTAACAGCCCAAGATTTTATAAAAAAATATTCTTTTTAATTTTATTAATGTCTTGTGTTGTACGCTACACCAAAAGGATCTTTCACAACACACATCCTTGACTTGTCTTGCATTACACGCAATCGCGACCTTCCTCGATAGCGTGTGTAGTACGCAATACCGAGTTTCACTAAACAACGATATGCTATAAAAATATTATTAAAACTAGCCGTTATGAATAGTAATAACCACTTTTTGAAATCCAGTAAATCTTATTTTTCATAATGAACTTTATTTTTGGATTCGGAGTATCGAATTTAGCCTAAGGTGAAATTTTGGTACTTTTCGGATAACTTTCATATTTTGATGAATAGTGAAAATGACTAAATTTTAATTAAAAACAACTTTTTTAATCGAAATAATTAATAATGATAAATTATTAATTTTAGTGATTTTAAAGTATATTTAGAATATATTTTTACAATTTAATACAATTTTGGTCATTGAATGTAATTTCACATTTAAACCAGACATAATCAAGTGTCAATCTTTTGATAGATATTGTTTCTTAAAAACACGCTATTTGTTTTAACAGCGGGATTTAATTATAAAATTAATTAATGCAACTTCTATGTTATGAATTTGGTTAAATAGATTTCATTTTTGAATTCGGAATATGAAATATAGCTTAGGATGAAATTTTGGCATTTTTCTGAAAACCTTCAATTTTTGATGAATAGTGAAACCACTAAGTGGTAGGTTAAAAACTGAATTTTGCATAAAACATAATTTTACCGCTTCTGTGAATGGAATTTCGAAAATCCGAGAGACACGGTTAATATCAAAGACTAAAATGTGGTTCAATGAGATGAAAATAATTTTTGGTGAATAGTAACTTTTTACTTTTTTTTTTACCACGGTTAATAGTAAATAGGGTAACTAAGGGTAAATATGATATTACTATTACCCTAACACATGTCCTAATTCTATTGGACAAGTTTAATTCGACCAAAAACAAACTTAGGAATAAAATATGACCATTTAGGCCCACTTGGATTAGATTAGGACATTTATTATTAATTTATTTAAAGAAGGGTTAAAATAGTTAAAATCAAAGTTTAATAAGTAAATCATTTTTAATATGGGGTTATACATAAGATAAATTCGATTGTAAATATTCATTAGAAAGCTAAAAGGATTTCCTACATGATGGTATTTTATTTGTAATTTTTAGACATAAAATAAGTTAATTTATTTATGACACAACGATGATGCAGTAATTATCTTTTTAATGAAATATTGACATAATTGAGGTTATAAGCACCGAAATAAATGTAATTTGAGCTTTTTTATGAATTCCACTAATTTTCTAGGTTACTATAATATATTAATGTTGATTTAATCAACTTGGTTCGAACATTTAATTCTGTTATGACTTTCACAAAAATCATATATCAAATAGTGTCAAAATTGACACAAAATAGTTTTTAAATCAAATATTATATTACTAATTTTTATTTTATTCCTAAAAATCTAAGGTTCGGCCAAATGACTTAGATAAGGATATATATATTAATAATAAACAATTTGGGGTTCTTTTGGCATGTTATAGTAAGTGTATTAACCATATAGTGAAAGAAAACAAAAAGACACGGTAAAAGTTAAATTATTTAACTTAGAGTTAAATCTAATTGATAAGGTTTAAAATAATATCCAAACATGTCTAAATTTGATTGGTTGATGAGATTACAACCCTATCTCATCTAATCTTCGAATATGAGTCATTTTTGGAGGTTTTTAAGTGGGGTTAGATTTATTATAAATTAATATTTTTAAGAATTCCTAAGGTGCCCCTCTCCTCCCCTATAAAAGGACACCTCCTCCCCCTCCTCCTCACACCAATTTGAGCACTCAAGCTCGGCCAAACCCTGACAAAATCTCTTCTCCACTTCCCTAGAAACATCCTAGAGGTTCTGGTCTTCCTCAAAGACCAATTCTAGTGCCCTAAGAGGAGGTCTCAAAGAGGCGCTTCAAAGAAGAGGTAATTACTGTTACCAATCCTTTCCTCTTTATTTCTTCTTCCACTTATTCTTCTTAGGTTGTTTCATTATGGAGTAATAACATCAGTATCACTCATATACTGATATGTTATTATAAGTATGAGACAACCCTATTTCACCATCTATCCATCCTACGGAAAAAAAAGAAATCACCACGCGTGCGTACGTACGGAATACCGTCTCCACGCCGTGGTGTAATCTATTTTCCACCACCACCTTACACGGATGGGTATAATGGTGTAAAGAATAACTATACATAGTTATTAAAACATCATATTGATTCTGATATATTGTATAATCCACTCCAATTCAGTTCAATATTTATGGAAATGATATCATCGCTCGTGCGTACGTACGGACTACCGTCTCCACGAAGCGATGAGATTCATTCTCCATGTTAACCATTTAAGAATGATTATAAAGTATATATAAGAAATAATAATGAAATATATTACATTATAAAGCTACTGGATTTATGTATATATATACATATGTATGTCATCTACTTACTTCCATTTCAAGACAATAAGGAAATGAAAAACAGCGTTCATGCGTACGTACGGACTACCGTCTCCATGAACGGTGTTTTTCATTTTATTTATCTACCTATTATATATATATATATATACTGAATATATATGATATATAAATCATATTTTATATTCTGGAAGTAAGTAAATCATGATATAAGTAATGATGATGTCAAGAACAACAAGTCAAAACACCTACGATAAATGAAACGATTTTACCCAAAACGCTTCTTTAACATGGAATTTACAAAAGAACGGGTAATATAATGTCATAAGTGAACCATATATGATATCATAACAATGAATATGATTCTGTAATAAGTCAATGACATGATTTAAATCATTATACAGGAGGTTCGGACACTTACAAAGCAAGTCGGACCTAAGGTAAGGGAAATATCACAATCTCATTTTTATCCGAGATTGTTTATTCGTAAGTATTTACTGGGGTGTATTTTATCATCCACATCCATGTTCCCTCAATATGTAATATTGTTTCCATCCACTTACAATATTTTAAATCCAATTTTACCCTTAGGTGAGTTTTTAGTAAAGAATATGAAAGGAATCTTTTGTCGTTTTTTTTATATACGAGGTACTTTTTGACTTTTCCGACAAAAGTACGAAGAATGTTTTTTTTAACTTATACGGCACAAACGGATTTATACTGTTTTATAAAGCCTTATTTTCATGAAGCTTCCTCTAAAATATTTCATGACTATTTTCAATAAAATCTTTTTCTTTTAAAATTGCATGATGTTTTGTGAAAAGAAATTGATTTTGAAGAAAAAAGGATATTTTCCTCAAGAATTCATTTCAAGTGTTTTATCAAAATTATTTTCCATCTAAGATAATAAAGGGTTCTGTTTCTATCCATATTTTTACATTTATTTGACTATGTTGTGATGGAATTATGTTTATGAATTCCTTTATCTTATATGAATGGTTTTATGATGTCATGTTGTTTAAGAATCCCATTTTTATTACATGGGTTATGCAATGATGTATGATTTATGATTTTGTGGCACACATAAGAAAGGATTAATTATAAGATGGGTGGGACCTATATCTCCCTCCAATGCATTGGGTAAAGATTTTATATCTCATGAGATAGACATGGCTGGAATGGTAGGTTATACCGGTTCAGTGAAACAGGACTGAAACGAGGATTACTCGATTCAGAAAGGGACTTTGTCCACTAAGATAGTCTTGGCAATGAGTCTTGACTAACAAGAAATGATTCTCTATGATTATGTGTGTATGCCACAAAGTTTCATGTTTTAAGTTATGATTATTGGGATTACATTTTACTTCTATGATTTAGCCCATGTTATGAAATTATGATCTCTTTTGCAGGTTAAGATTTCCAAAAGCTATGTTCTTATGTATATGATGTGATTGATATTTTTTTTTTTTACCCTTACTGAGCATTTGAGCTCACCCTTTTATGTTTTCTTTTCCCCAGTATATAAAGAAAGGTTTTAGGTAAAAAAAAAAGGGATGACCTTTATGGGAGATATTGAAGAACTTTCACCACGATTAGAAGATTACGTTCCGAGTTTCCAAAGACACTAAACTATTACGATCCTTTAGTGTGTGTTTTTGTTATGTACTAAGTATTCCGCAAATGTAATGTAATGTCCATGTACGTTAGGATACGGGTCTCTACAGTTGGTATCAGAGGAAAGGTTTAGTCAACCTTTGGAAACTAGGATGCGAAAACGTTAGTGAGATCCCTAGAGATATTTCTAAGGTATGTCTAGGGATGTCCCTAAGGTTAAGTATACGTATAGGTTATAGTACTAGAACTACGCTAACGATCATAGAATTAAACCTAAGATGTTAGATGTTCAAGGTGCTCCCCCTTTATTATGTTGTTTTCCCTAGCATGATTTTTGCCTCTCACGCTATTCTTTTTGGGTTTTAGAAAATGGCTGGAAACAAGGTGATTCACGATAATGGAGGAAATGATGGACAATGGAATGATATTCTTTATGAGCAAACAAATGAAATGGGATTTGGAAGTCCAAACATCATTATTATGCCGAATCAGCAATCTCATAATATGATCAATAAAGTAAAATTTGGTAACTTTCCTGACTCGGCTAATAAGAGAAAGATGGAGTTTCATGATGATCATAGAGGAAAGAAAGTTCAATTTCCCCTATGTAAATCATGTGGGAAGAGGCATCAAGGAGAATGTTTCAAAGGAACTGGAAGATGCTTTGGGTGTGGAAAAGAAGGACACAAAGCCAGTAAGTGCAAAGGAAAAGGTTTAGTTAATACCAGGGATGAGGATAATGGTATTGCTACGACATCAAAAATGGTTAAGTGTTTTAAATGTGGAATGTATGGGCATTATGCAAACAAATTCCCTAAGGGAAAGACTCATGAAGAGAATCAGTATGGTCATATGGGAAGTATTTATGTGGATGATGATGAAGAGACTACCAATGGTATGTGAGATGAAAGAATTGTTGAAGCTCGGTCAATGGTTTAAGAATGTAGTGGAATGATTATATGTTTATCATGTGTAATGTTGTATAAGTAATCTCATGGTACTATGGAATAAAGAGACATGTAAGGATTGTAACATTGTTGTCTGATTAATGTTACCAGTATCCATGAAAGGTTATTCAGATATTTTTGGAATGAAGATGATATGCGCATAATGAAGGGATAAGGGGAAAATGAAATGTTTGACAGTATTCATGAGCTCATGATTGATATAAGGACTAAGTGATATCATGGTTTGAGTATATAGAATTTTGAGGATTTTGGTAACTTTTAACAGCACTCATGTTTTCACTAAGGTATTCAAGAGAATACACGATTAAGGACTTTGAATGTTTGTAATGTGACCAACAAGACATGTCTTATGATATGTGGGGATCAACGACAGTATTAAATCTCTGGTAATCGTTGTCACTATATTATGAGAGTGGACTGCAATATTATGTATAAGCCTAAAGATTAGACTAGATTATGTTGGACATAAGTTAGTATTGTTTAAGGATAGAAGATTTTCGATATTATTGATGGGATGTTATAGTAACGTAGTTTTAGAAAAAAGGGACAACCTACAGGACGGGCGACAGCCCATCGCTTCAGACAAGGCTGTAGGAATCGAACCCACAACCGAAGTGCGACTGGCCTTTATCGCCTACCACTAGCCTACAAGAAGTCCCTGTTTAGTAGAAACTAGTTTTATTATATTAAGCAGTATGATATATGAAGTATAAGTCCATATGTGATTAATCTCACTATAGATCGACTTATGTATATAATTTTGCTAACCTTTTGTTTGAAACAGATGGAATGACCAGTCATTCTATCACATGATCTGCTAACACTTCACGAATAACAAATTCAACTTCATTTATTTAAGAGATGAAGTGGAAATTGTTAAAGGCACGAACAACAGTGAGATTGTACCAAAATAAAGTAAGTATTTATTCTAATTCAAATTCTTTAACTTTAGGGAAATGATATTGAAAACCAAAAATGTTGTCCTAGTTCTCTTATACCTGATGAATCAGATGGTACCTTATATCATCAGAAATCTATGGATTTGTGATTACTGGCTTTTCTATAGCCATGTTCTCTACCACTCTCCATCAGAACATGATGCTTAGATTTCTCTTCCATATCCATATTTTCACCTATGTGGAAACCCAGTGATTAGTTTATTTGGGTAATCGTTACATTTCATACTTTAGTTTTTAAAGCCATGTTTTGGTATTCCCTTTTACTATGTGGGTTTCTATTAAAGAAACTTTCAAATAGTAAACCATTTATAACCCCGACGAATTTCGAGGGCGAAATTCATTTTAAGGGGGGTAGAATGTAACAGCCCAAGATTTTATAAAAAAATATTCTTTTTAATTTTATTAATGTCTTGTGTTGTACGCTACACCAAAAGGAGCTTGCACAACACACATCCTTGACTTGTCTTGCATTACACGCAATCGCGACCTTCCTCGATAGCGTGTGTAGTACGCAATACCGAGTTTCACTAAACAACGATATGCTATAAAAATATTATTAAAACTAGCCGTTATGAATAGTAATAACCACTTTTTGAAATCCAGTAAATCTTATTTTTCAAAATGAACTTTATTTTTGGATTCGGAGTATCGAATTTAGCCTAAGGTGAAATTTTGGTACTTTTCGGATAACTTTCATATTTTGATGAATAGTGAAAATGACTAAATTTTAATTAAAAACAACTTTTTTAATCGAAATAATTAATAATGATAAATTATTAATTTGAGTGATTTTAAAGTATATTTAGAATATATTTTTACAATTTAATACAATTTTGGTCATTGAATGTAATTTCACATTTAAACCAGACATAATCAAGTGTCAATCTTTTGATAGATATTGTTTCTTAAAAACACGCTATTTGTTTTAACAGCGGGATTTAATTATAAAATTAATTAATGAAACTTCTATGTTATGAATTTGGTTAAATAGATTTAATTTTTGAATTCGGAATATGAAATATAGCTTAGGATGAAATTTTGGCATTTTTCTGAAAACCTTCAATTTTTGATGAATAGTGAAACCACTAAGTGGTAGGTTAAAAACTGAATTTTGCATAAAACTTAATTTTACCGCTTCTGTGAATGGAATTTCGAAAATCCGAGAGACACGGTTAATATCAAGGACTAAAATGTGGTTCAATGAGATGAAAATAATTTTTGGTGAATAGTAACTTTTTACTTTTTTTTACCACGGTTAATAGTAAATAGGGTAACTAAGGGTAAATATGATATTACTATTACCCTAACACATGTCCTAATTCTATTGGACAAGTGTAATTCGACCAAAAACAAACTTAGGAATAAAATATGACCATTTAGGCCCACTTGGATTAGATTAGGACATTTATTATTAATTTATTTAAAGAAGGGTTAAAATAGTTAAAATCAAAGTTTAATAAATAAATCATTTTTAATATGGGGTTATACATAAGATAAATTAGATTGTAAATATTCATTAGAAAGCTAAAAGGATTTCCTACATGATGGTATTTTATTTGTAATTTTTAGACATCAAATAATTTAATTTATTTATGACACAACGATGATGCAGTAATTATCTTTTTAATGAAATATTGACATAATTGATGTTATAAGCACAAAAATAAATGTAATTTGAGATTTTTTATGAATTCCACTAATTTTATAGGTTACTATGATATATTAATGTTGATTTAATCAACTTGGTTCGAACATTTAATTCTGTTATGACTTTCACAAAAATCATATATCAAATAGTGTCAAAATTGACACAAAATAGTTTTTAAATCAAATATTATATTACTAATTGTTATTTTATTCCTAAAAATCTAAGGTTCGGCCAAATGACTTAGATAAGGATATATATATTAATAATAAACAATTTGGGGTTCTTTTGGCATGTTATAGTAAGTGTATTAACCATATAGTGAAAGAAAACAAAAAGACACGGTAAAAGTTAAATTATTTAACTTAGAGTTAAATCTAATTGATAAGGTTTAAAATAATATCCAAACATGTCTAAATTTGATTGGTTGATGAGATTACAACCCTATCTCATCTAATCTTCGAATATGAGTCATTTTTGGAGGTTTTTAAGTGGGGTTAGATTTATTATAAATTAATATTTTTAAGAATTCCTAAGGTGCCCCTCTCCTCCCCTATAAAAGGACACCTCCTCCCCCTCCTCCTCACACCAATTTGAGCACTCAAGCTCGGCCAACCCCTGCCAAAATCTCTTCTCCACTTCCCTAGAAACATCCTAGAGGTTATGGTCTTCCTCAAAGACCAATTCTAGTGCCCTAAGAGGAGGTCTCAAAGAGGCGCTTCAAAGAAGAGGTAATTACCGTTACCAATCCTTTCCTCTTTATTTCTTCTTCCACTTCTTCTTCTTAGGTTGTTTCATTATGAATTAATAACATCAGTATCACTCATATACGGATATGTTATTATAAGTATGAGACAACCCTATTTCACCATCTATCCATCCTACGGAAAAAAATGAAATCACCACGCGTGCGTACGTACGGAATACCGTCTCCACGCCGTGGTGTAATCTATTTTCCACCACCACCTTACACGGATGGGTATAATGGTGTAAAGAATAACTATACATAGTTATTACAACATCATATTGATTCTGATATATTGTATAATCCACTCCAATTCAGTTCAATATTTATGGAAATGATATCATCGCTCGTGCGTACGTACGGACTACCGTCTCCACGACGCGATGAGATTCATTCTCCATGTTAACCATTTAAGAATGATTATAAAGTATATATAAGAAATAATAATGAAATATATTACATTATAAAGCTACTGGATTTATGTATATATATACATATGTATGTCATCTACTTACTTCCATTTCAAGACAATAAGGAAAGGAAAACAGCGTTCATGCGTACGTACGGACTACCGTCTCCATGAACGGTGTTTTTCATTTTATTTATCTACCTATTATATATATATATATATACTGAATATATATGATATATAAATCATATTTTATATTCTGGAAGTAAGTAAATCATGATATAAGTAATGATGATGTCAAGAACAACAAGTCAAAACACCTACGATAAATGAAACGATTTTACCCAAAACGCTTCTTTAACATGGAATTTACAAAAGAACGGGTAATATAATGTCATAAGTGAACCATATATGATATCATAACAATGAATATGATTCTGTAATAAGTCAATAACATGATTTAAATCATTATACAGGAGGTTCGGACACTTACAAAGCAAGTCGGACCTAAGGTAAGGGAAATATCACAATCTCATTTTTATCCGAGATTGTTTATTCGTAAGTATTTACTGGGGTGTATTTTATCATCCACATCCATGTTCCCTCAATATTTAATATTGTTTCCATCCACTTACAATATTTTAAATCCAATTTTACCCTTAGGTGAGTTTTTAGTAAAGAATATGAAAGGAATCTTTTGTCGTTTTTTTTTATATACGAGGTACTTTTTGACTTTTCCGACAAAAGTACGAAGAATGTTTTTTTTAACTTATACGGCACAAACGGATTTATACTGTTTTATAAAGCCTTATTTTCATGAAGCTTCCTCTAAAATATTTCATGACTATTTTCAATAAAATCTTTTTCTTTTAAAATTGCATGATGTTTTGTGAAAAGAAATTGATTTTGAAGAAAAAAGGATATTTTCCTCAAGAATTCATTTCAAGTGTTTTATCAAAATTATTTTCCATCTAAGATAATAAAAGGTTCTGTTTCTATCCATATTTTTACATTTATTTGACTATGTTGTGATGGAATTATGTTTATGAATTCCTTTATCTTATATGAATGGTTTTATGATGTCATGTTGTTTAAGAATCCCATTTTTATTACATGGGTTATGCAATGATGTATGATTTATGATTTTGTGGCACACATAAGAAAGGATTCATTATAAGATGGGTGGGACCTATATCTCCCTCCAATTCATTGGGTAAAGATTTTATATCTCATGAGATAGACATGGCTGGAATGGTAGGTTATACCGGTTCAGTGAAACAGGACTGAAACGAGGATTACTCGATTCAGAAAGGGACTTTGTCCACTAAGATAGTCTTGGCAATGAGTCTTGACTAACAAGAAATGATTCTCTATGATTATGTGTGTATGCCACAAAGTTTCATGTTTTAAGTTATGATTATTGGGATTACATTTCACTTCTATGATTTAGCCCATGTTATGAAATTATGATCTCTTTTGCAGGTTAAGATTTCCAAAAGCTATGTTCTTATGTATATGATGTGATTGATATTTTTTTTTTACCCTTACTGAGCATTTGAGCTCACCCTTTTTTGTTTTCTTTTCCCCAGGATATAAAGAAAGGTTTTAGGTAAAAAAAGGGATGACCTTTATGGGAGATATTGAAGAACTTTCACCACGATTAGAAGATTATGTTCCGAGTTTCCAAAGACACTAAACTATTACGATCCTTTAGTGTGTGTTTTTGTTATGTACTAAGTATTCCGCAAATGTAATGTAATGTCCATGTACGTTAGGATACGGGTCTCTACAAAAATATCTTTAAACTCCCTTCATTCTGTATTTTATACATATTCATCTTCCTTTTTGTTTTGAATCAATGACCATCATTGATATGCATCTCCCGTGAGGTGATAAACTACCATGAAAACTTTTCCCATTTCGCTACTCCCCAAATCATGAAATATTTTCTCTAAAGAATTTATCCATTGATTAGATACTAATGGATTTGTACTCCCATTTAATGTTGGTTGTTGGTTCCTCATGAAGTGGTCTAACATTGATCCTCCATATTATGGATCAGGGTGCTCTATATGGGAAAGGATAATATTCATAACCTGAGTGAGTTTTCCTAGTATGGTGATAAGTTGATCAGAACTAGTTACATCACTAGGTCCACTATAATTATCTTGAGTAAGAGGTAAATCCCTACATGGATTACATTTTTTGATACAGTTTCCATTCCTTCCACTAGGCGCCATTTCTAAAAAATGGAATACACTAGACTATTTTTTGAATTGAAATACATAATTCTAAACTTATAAAACACTTGACATAAATTGAACTATTTATGGATATTATCCATAAACATAAAAAAGATTTACCAGGAAAGTCAGTCAGAGGTAGGCCCCTGACTATTTATTAAATAAAAGAAAAGTACAGAAAACCGGTTTAAGGGTTGCCGGTACCCCCTTACAGTCCACGTCACCAGGAATTTGAAATTCAAACAAAATACATCCAAATTCAAAAACTCAGTCTTCAACGCCTCGAGCCGTACCCCACCTTGGGTTTCGGAACATCACACAGACACCTCGGTCTGCACAACTCGAACCACTCACACTCACTGGATCACCACGCTCCCAGGCGGGGAACCATTGTCGGAGCCACACAACACTTCACCTCGACGTTGCCGGAATCGCAACATCGAACAGGGACGATCCTCACTTCACCTCTGCATCGTCGTTTGCCTTGCAAGGTTCGAGCCATCACGAGTCCCAGAGTCGACTCCGTCCAGGCCGCTAGGAAAACACACCGGACTGCCACTGTAATCACGGATCCTAGCATCCAACGACCTTGAGGGAAAATCCCAAACGGCGCAAGCCCGAACATCACCACCGTCGCAAACCATCCACTCAAACGAAAACAACATCCACATAGCAACTTCAACCCATACACGCGATGACGCATGAATATAAACCACGGCAGATCGAAACCCCGCAAGATAACAAGAACGGAAAAAAACCCCCAAAACACGCCAAAAAGGAAAGCAGGAGATCCCGCCGCCGCTGACCAGATCATCCGCAAAAAGCACAAAAACCCTAACTCACCAGAGGAGAGGCGGACCACCAAACCACCGACGCTTGAGCACAACTTCAAACAGTAGGGAAACTCACCATAGGTCGTCAACAAACTGTCAAACCGAATCAGAAGCGCTCCGTAGAGTATGCCGATGACGATCCGGTCTTACACCCCCAGATCCGAAGCAACAGCTGAAAATCCTATGATGCATCACAAACCGCGAAGCCGCCTAACGCCACTACAGCGGTGCCTCCACCAAAACCTGCTGATCTCGAAGAGAGAATAAGCGCCCTCCGCAGTGATGAGGAACGCGGCAGCGAGAGGAGAAAACCCTAGGAGGAGAGCCCCTTACGGGCGCATCATAATTGTTTGTAATGAAAATGATAATTATCTTAAGCATATCCCCCAGGAGTGTCGTAACCAATATTGCAGCAAGGCTCATTGTCATGCACCAATTCCCGTTGAAGACTAGCTTCCAGCAGTGTTTTCGTGTTTTACCCCTAGGTATATCTATGCCAGAAAAACCTCTACCTTCTTGTATCCATAGAGGGCTGCATTGCTTAGAAAACTCACAAAATCTCTACAGTACCAAAATTCAAGGAAGTTCTTCTATACTAATCCTCAAAGTCTATCTTAGGGTAATGTTCTCTAATTAGATTTTTTATAAATATAGTTTTCAAGGTTTATATTAAACTTTCTTTGATACCAACTATAACACCCCGACCCCAGTTACCCTAAGTCGGTGCATTATTACATAACATTGGCATGATATAAGGATTCATGTCCCAAAAGATCGATCAGTTTAGTTGCCTTTCACTACAAGATACATTCATAAGTTTTACATTACATCATGAAATAAAAACATCAACAACATTATGTATCCTTTTAAACACACTTATATCCTTAGCATATCCCTACAGTTCTAAAATAAAATACTTATCCACATCCTTGGAAAAATAAACCATATAATTGGGTGATCTCAGATGCTCAGTAATCATAACAATATAGTGGAAACATTCATAAATAAGCATAAACATTTAAGGAAATGTATTAGACTTAAACAAAAGCCTTTTAAACTAAAAAATCATCATAAAATGGAAAATATAAAATCCAATGAATCCATTTACTTATTCTCATAGATATTCTACTAGTCGAATAATCACATGTAATATCAATAGCTACCTTCATAATGATGGAATGCATAATGACAAACTTCATAAAAACTTTGTTAAGGCCTTATTCCAAAACTAAAAATAAGATTTTCTTAGAGACTTGTGCCAAGACACTAGTTTGTCTCACGAGACCTACCTATGCATCGAGGAGTTATAGAGGTCCCCACACCTCACTTACTAAGTCCAATGGATTCCTCATATGAAAAGTTTTAAACATAAAATAAACATTTGTACTAAAACAAGCATACAAAATGTCAATACTTTATCCATAAACTATGAATGGTGTAAAAAAACACATCCACACTCAAAAAAATCACAAAAAATTCAATACAATATTGAAGTTTTGTATCATAATAATTAAACTTCAGACAATCTTAAAATCCATCAAAGGATGTTGAAATAAATCAAATCAAAACTTTTTTAGAGAAATATAGCTTTCTATTTTGAATTCTTTTAAAAGTTATATAATTATAAAAGAAAACATTTATTTTGAAAATCTTATTGTAAGCTTGTATGGGAATCTTGGATGATGTTAAAACGACAGATTATAGCTGCACCCGCCGTATAAGTTAAAAGAAGACATTCTTACCTTAATTTTGTCGAAAATGTCATAAATTATCATGTTTGGGAAACGACAGAAAGATTAATTTCAAAACATATATGGTCAAATAAGGGTATAAATTTCTTTAAACCATAGTCTGTTAAATAGTATAAATGTTTTGAATTACATTTTTAATAAAACATGGATGTGGATGATAAATAAGTACAAGTAGATACTTACGTAAAAACTACTTCAGATAATAAAGAGATTGTGAAATTAACCCTTACCTTGTACTTTTCCTTAGTCGATGCTATTTTAAACTCCTTTATAATAGATAATACATTGTTATTAAATTATAAAATAACTATATACATAAATATGATATCATATATGATCTTAAAATATATCATTGTTAATAATATTTTAGTAGTATCATCATTTCGATTGTTAACTAAATCGTTTTCCTTTATATGGATGGTTGCGTAAGTCAGGTTTGTTAGGGATAGGATATATTTGATTCATATACATAATAATATTATGTTATTAAACATTATTTTTAATCATAAATGAAAATTATTCTCGACTGATTATGATGGGGAATGAATCTCATCGTGTTCGTGGAGATGGTAATCCGTACGTACGCACGAGCGATAATATCATTATATTGATGGAGAAATTGCATATAATTGGATGGTATATATATAATAAATAATTAACATGTTATATTTATTATTAACATCATTTATAGTCATTATTATACCCATGCAAATAATTATTTTTTTGAATAACAAACTACACCACGACATGGAGACGGTAATCTGTATATACGCACGTATAGTGACTTTGTCATTTATTGGATAGATAGAATAACGAATATGGTTGTAATAGTTTTATAATAATTTTCATTATATATAATATACTAGAGTTATTATTTTATAATGGAAACAACTAAGAATGAGTAAGTGGAAGAAGAAAATAACTTGAGAGAGGTGATGAAATATTTACCTCTACTTTGGGTTCTTCCTTTTGATTTGATCAAAAGGGCTACATAGGCTGGGTTATTGACCAAAGGAAGGACTTTAGGATGATGGGAAGAAATTCTGGGGGATATTTGGGTAGGTTTTGGTTGATCAAAAAGGCTTTTTATGTGTGAAATTAATAGAAGGGTAAGTTCCCTTTTATAAGAGAAGTGAGGGTCACTTTAGGAAACACTTGAAATATTATTTTATAATAAAATAATTTTCAGTTTATAATGGATAAAAAATGAATTATTTAAATTATAATGTGTGGATGTGTCGAAAAACTCTCAAACAATAGTTTTTAGAGAGGTTTAGGTTATCATATTAAACTTATCTTTTAGATTTAAATCTTAGTTAAATTGTTTGACATTTACCATGTCTCTTTGTATTTTTATATTATATGGTTAATAAACATACTATAAAAATAATAGAGAACCCAATGTGGTTAATTATTAATATATATAACCTTATCTAAGTGTTTTGGCCGAACATTTGATTTTTAGGAATATTATATCAATTAATTATATAATATTTGTTTAAAAACTGAATAATGTCAGTTTTGACACTATTTAGTATTTGATTTTTTTGGAAGCCATAAAAACATTATCACTTCAAATAAAATTTATTTAACCAACCCTAACATGTCATATTAACCAATAAAAATAGTGTAATTCATCAAAGTTCTCAATTGACATTTATTTGGATATTTATAATATCAATTATTTTAATATTTTGTTAATAAGGTAATTACTGCATCATCTTTGTGTCATTAATAAATTAAATTATATAATATATAAAAATTATAACTAAAATACCATTATGTAGGAAATATTTTTATATTTCTAATAAATATTTATAGTCAAATATATAATGTGTGTAACCCTATATTAAAAATGGCTTAGTTACTAAACATGCAATTTAACTCTTTTAACTCTTCTTTAAATAAAAAATAATTAATGTCCTAATCTAATCCAAGTGGACCAAAGAGGATAATATATTATTCCTAATGTATTTTTGTGTAGAATTATACTTATACAATATAATTAAGACATGTGTTATGGTAATTATGATATCCTTGTTACCCTTTATTACTCTATTTTCTTTATCCGTGCTAAATAAAAGTCAAAAGTTACTATTCACCAGAAATTATTTTCATCTTATTGAAACACATTATACTTAATGCTATTAACCATGTCTCTTGGAGTTATTAAATTCAACTCATAGAAGTGGTAAAATTAAGTTTTATACAAATTTGCAAATTCTCTCAGAAGGTGGGTAAATGACGGTACAAAGTTTGATAATATTTTATATATCTAAATGTATTATAAAATGACTAAAATTAATTATGTTGAACATATATAGCGATTATGTATCCATTTTTACCTAAAATAAATAAAAATAAAATAACTAATTATTTAAATAAAAAGTCGGTATTAACCAATAACGCCGTGTTTTTCCACTATTCATCAAAATATAAAAGTTTTCAGAAAAATACCAAAAATTCACCCTAAGCTAATTTTGATATTCAAAATCATGAAATGAAGTCCATTTTGAAAGATAAAATTTATAAAATTTCAAAAAGTGGGTATTACTATTCATAGAGGCTATTTTTATTGGTCATGGTGTGTTAGAATCTCGAAGTTGCATACAATGCAAGCTATTTCATTATTCGAAGGGAAACATACCGTGGATGTTTGGGGTGTTACTAAAAGGTGATAATACCTTTAAAAATAAATAATATCCATCAGAATTTCATATTCATACATTCACTGAAATATGGGCATATGTTGATTCAAAATAAAAAATGCAACATACCTTATTTTTAAATTAATACGGGCTTTATATAGATAAAAATACTCCATTAAAAATAATATAAAATAAAACTAGTTGGATAATCCAAAGATTTCAAGGAATATCATACCCCCAAACTTCTATCAAATATTAGTTATAGACTTGAGATGTGGTCATCAAACAAATAAAAAAATTTAATGCTAATGCAACATCTAACCATTTAGGATATGAATGTACATCCATATAGAATATTAATATTAAGAAAGAGTTCATATTAATTGGATCAAATAAGATACATCACTATTTTAGTGTACCTATCACCACCAAAGAATCATCTTTCTATATTCAATCCCTTGCTAAAACTAAAACGGTGAGTAAGGCTATCAAGCATCATTAATCATAGTGATCAATCAGATAATCATGAAATCATTCCTAATGTATCCTAAATTATTCCATCTTCATTTAAATATATGATGTTTTAGGTTTAACCTTTTTAATTCACGGTCATCATATATTCAAATCCTTCATAATGGTTCATAAATAAAAAAATTTATTATCCAAATCAAATCCCACATGAGAGTCTAGCCAGGTGTTCACTATTAGGCTCACTCATCATGAACCAGTGTTGATTTATTTAATACTCTTTCAACCCATTTTATAATTGTTACACATATTCTTATATATTCCACTACCAAAACCACTTTCCATAATCAGAAAGAGGCTGTATTTTCTAGGAAACCCATACCATCTCTACTATACTAAAAATTTTGTATGTTATTCTATATATTGACATATCCTCATGGTTTTACCTATCATGACGCATACCTCGGGGCTCGTGTTGGGACAACCCCAAGCCCGTCTTCCATAGGCTAGGGTCTAGCGACTAGCACCGGAAAGGCGTATCTCTAAAACGGGAAGGCATTTTCTTTTTAACTTATACAGACATAAAGTCTAAGAACACAACAAGAAGAAACCACAAAGTAAACTGTTGTAGTAAATGTGTACTAAAAGTAAAGGGGTTAGAATAGAAGCCCAACTGAAAAGTACAAGCACAATTGAAAAGTTAAAAAAACTCCTTGATCATCCTTCGAGGATCCTACCTGAAGGGTAGGTACAACTCATGATTAGTAGTCCCTACGTCACATCACGCCAAATGGTCTGCATCTGAGCACTGTCCAGTCCTGGCTCCCACAGCCTTGATCACTAATGTCCATCGTCTACACAAGACACAACAAGGTGTGGGCGAAGCCCATGCAAGGATGAGTATAACGATACTCAGTAGGGACCCCGAGACACTCGTAGGTTTCCTAGAGTTACCAAAAGGAAATAACCCAAAGAAATACATTAATCTCAAAGAACGAAGCAATATACATCAACTCTAATTAGGTATATTCCCATACATATACCTAAGTTATCAAGACATATTCATATAATACATGAGGGAAGAATACCACAATGTTAACAGCACGAAGGTAGAAGTACTACACAGATAAAACCACGAAGATAGAAGTACAACACAGGTAACACGTGAAGATTGAAGTACCACATATTTAACAAGAAAAAGATAACACCACAAAGGTAGAAGTACCACATAGGTAACACTACGATGATATAAGTACCACATAGGTAACACCATGAACATAACACCACGAAGGTAATACCATGAAGGAAACATCACAAAGGTAGAAGTACTACAACACTAACACAACAAAAATAGAAGTACCACATAGGTATCACAACGAAGATAACACCACGAAGGTAGAAGTACCACACAAGTAACACCACAAAGATAACACCGTGAAGGTATAAGTACCACACCGGTAACACCACGAAGATATATTTATCACATAGGTAACACCACAAAGATAACACCGCGGGGGAAGAAGTTCCACATAGGTAACACCACAATGTTAGAAGCACCACATAGGTAACATAATAAAGATAAAATTACCACATAAGTAAGACAACTAAGGTAGAAGTACCACACAGGCAAAACCATGAAGATAGTAGAACCACATAGGTAACACCACAAATATAGAAGCACCACATAGGTAACAACACAAAGATAGAAGTACCACACAGGTAACACCATGAAGGTATAATTACCACACAAGTAACACCATGAAGTTAACACCATGAAGGTGAAATACTCAGATCACACCTGGAATAACATAAGTACATATGTACATATGATTAGTTGTAAGCTAGATCATCTTATTCTGTTAAGAGGCACTGTTGCTGAACCACAATGGATTGGTATGAACTGACCCACATGGGATTGATGATCACTGACCCACACAATATCGGATAGATTCTAACCCACATTGGATTGATAGATGCTAACCCACACAGGATCGATGTTTTTTCTTCACGTTACAGCCAGCCATTGGATTCCTCTCACTCGGTGCACTCGAGTCCCGTAGAATCTTCCCCTTGAGATATCGGTCATACCTAGATCGCCACTAATCTCCACAAAGGAGTATCCCAAAGGACCATTATGTCGTAAGGGTTCTAACGTGACAGAGGGCGCGTCAATCGGATGCCCAGAGTGTGAGTTATAAGCGTTTTAGTTCTGGGGCCCCTGTTGGATTTAGGTTCGATCCAACCCAGCCGTAGTCCAACTGTCTCTAAAACTCATGTGGAGTATTCCAAAAGGCCCATATCTATCCAAGGATCACAATTCTGTAGATGTTTCTTCAAACGGACGTCTGGTTCTCAAGAGGTGTCCCTTTAAGGGTTTTTGGGTCCTGTTGGGCTCAGGTCCGATCCGACCTGGTCAGACCGACCCGACCCTACCTGGTCTGGGCTGGGTTATGGCGGGCTTGGCATGATAGATCATAGTCCAGCCTGGCCTATAAGGGGGTGGCCCACAAGTATGGATCCACCCACAAAAGGGCGGCTCACAAGGGCAGCCCGACCCACAAAGGGGGCGCCCGCAAAGGGTTTCCCTCAAGGGGGTGACCCGCAAAGTGCAGCCTGTAAGAGGACAGCTTGGCCCACTGGGCAGGCAGCTCAGTCACGTAAGGAACAGCCTGCATGGGGTGGAATGTGGTCTGTCCGAGCTGGAAAGGGGGAGTGTTTCCCCCCGGTATCCCGAACGGCCCAGAGGCCATTCAGCTTTGTGAAACGGCGAAGCCATGTGGGCACCTCTCGGTCGCCACGGAACCCTCCAGGTAGGCATGGGTTCTGCCTCCACTGCAGCTTTATCTGTGGCCCTCTACTTTTCGGTGTCACGTTGGTCGTGTCACCATCCCACTCGTCTGTGCTACGCTGGTTGTGCCACCTCCCTTTCCGTAGTCGATCGATGTGTCGGCCGCCTCCTCTGACCACTGCGGCTGACGAGCTATGACCCTTTTCTCATCGGTGCCACGTGACAGTGCCTCACACCTCTTTCATGACCATCCAGTGTTGTCCACTCTGATGACCATAGATACTTAGTGTTGTAACCTCCTCTTGTGGCATGTGTTGGCGTGCCATGTCCTTCGGAGCCTGTTGGTGTCATCGCACTGGCGTTCTTCCATGGAGAGTGCCAGGGTAGAAATGTAGCAGAGGGTTAGGGTTGGGTTCGTTTTTCTTACACCCTCTGTGTTAGCTCATAATCATGAGTGAGGATTAAAGGCTTCAATAAATTCACTTTAATTTAAACAAGGATCAAACACCTACCTCATGAATGACGGAGAAACGCATGTAGTTGAGGAAGTGGGTCAGTGTTCGCCGTCCCCGCGACTATCCTCCAACGATGTCGCTTGATCATCGATCTTTAGCACAGAGTTTCAGCATATCTCATCACCGGTCTTCGGAACTGGCTATGTCCTCTAAGGGTTTGGCGTCTCATCACTTTTTCAGCACTTTCTTTCTTAGTGAAGCCATGCCGACACCTCTCCCCAAGCTCCATATAAATAGTAGTGGGGGAGGGTAAGTAACGACGTTGGGATTTAGTGGGGGATAATTTATTAATAACTTTCTAAATTAGTTAACGACGTCGTTACTTAAGTTTGAAAGGTCAATCCATTTATTGGATTGACACACCGCTGGTCCCATGTTTCTATTTGTCCATTTGAGGGAAAGAAAGAAAATAAAAATTTACTGATTTTTTTTTATTATTCTTTAAAAAGTACCAAAACATAACTTTTTCTCCAAACATACTACGAAAATTGTGAATCCTTCTTTAATATAATCCTGTCACTATGGATTTAATTGTGCCCTCAGATTTTTAATCAGAGTACCGGTTCAAAAGTTAGAAAATTTCACTCACGAGTTTACTTAACGTACCTAAAAATGTTCAGAAAATTATTAACATTCACCCTCGACCTGTGCCGGTTGAGGATAGGCTTTACCTAAGGGAAACATATCCCAACTAACTCAAATGTACTATCGTATTTTCTATCTGAGTTACTGTTTAGAAGTTATGGATTTTACAAAAAAATAATTGTCACATAATTATTTTATTTACATCCAAAAACTAACTTTCACTGGTGCCCCGTTCTAGCCAATGTTAGTATTATTTTAAGAAAAACATACCCTCATGAGTTTATCAGTGTTCTCATATTTTCAATACATGTTACCATTCATGATTTATATGCATTTTAAAAATAAAATAATTTTATTTAATAATTTTATTTACAGTTATTCCATTTTTGTGTTTTCCCACTGGAGGCCAGCGCTGACTAAAATTATGTTGCACCTAGGGTAAACCCACCATCATGAACGCAACGATGCCCTCAAATTTCTGATCTGGGAAATTGATTAATAGTTATTCAATTTTATCAGGAAAACTACTTACGTGCGCTAATTAATGCTTAAAAAAACTTCGACAGAACCTTCCAGGCACTCCGGGCCTTGGAATCACACACCGTCAAATTTAGCGGTCTCGAAATAATTGCATATATTTAAAAAAATACATGGAAAATATGGGTCTTGACATTC
Source organism: Viscum album (assembly GCA_963277665.1). Taxonomy (NCBI): domain Eukaryota; kingdom Viridiplantae; phylum Streptophyta; class Magnoliopsida; order Santalales; family Viscaceae; genus Viscum; species Viscum album. Next base: position 1,587,541,918 of record OY728129.1, read on the forward strand.
TCACCACCATAGGTCTTTTCATCCCCAAAATCCACAACATAGACTAAGGGAACAAATGTGGGTACTGAGTACAAATATAAGCCTCCCGCTCCCATGTGCTCTTCTGGATATTCCTATGCTACCAGAAAACATGCATCAGATGTATCGACCTACCATGAAGGACCTACTCATGTCGATCCTCAATCTCTACTAGAACCTCAGTAAATGTTTCCCCATCATCAATGTCTATCTTGTCGTTATTGATGATGTGCAATGGTTCATGCACGTATCTCCTCAGCTGGGATACATGGAAGAGGTTGTGCACCCTCTCCAACTGCAGTGGAAGTGCCAAGTGGTATTCCACCTCACCAATCTTCTAAAGTATCTGAAATGGTCCAATAAACCTTGGTGATAACTTTCTGCCTCAAAAAAATCTTCATAAACCTTGTCGAGGTGAGACGTGTAGGAATACATGGTCTCCCTCCTCAAAATTGAAAGTTATCCGCCTCCTGTCAGCATAAGACTTATGCCAACTCTATGTAGTATTCACTTATTGACATATGAGACATCATGATACAAACTCTACCATTACTTTCATCATACCTGGACACCAGTATTGACATCGGAGGTCCTGGTACTTTGTTTCTGCTCCCGGATATACCATTAAATGGGATGTATTGATCTCCCTCAACACCTCCTCCTAAAACGTTACTGGCACCATGATTTATACTCTGAAGAGGATGGTGTGCTCCCCACCTTCAAAAAATATTTCAGGAGATCGTCCTGAGGATATCTGAGCTTGTCAGGTTTCGCAGTCTACACCCCAAGATGGGCCTCCCAAATTCTCTAATGCATTGGGGAGTGATAGTCATAGACTTGAGGTAAGATTCTCAATATTTATCCACAAAGTATATCTTCCGCGTGACTATCTGCTCTGACGCCTCACTCGGTAGCTATAGACCAGACCTCCTACGGAGTGTGTCTGCTACCATGTTGTCCTTCCCAGGAGTACATACTATCTCAAGGTCATATTCCTAGATTAACTCTATCCATCTTTGTTGTTTCATCTTTTGAAAGCTCTAATGAAACTTCTCCATCCATAGAGAAGGCTCCCCCTTCTTCATCAAAGCTTTTAAGGGTGTCGCTACCCTGGAGAAGCCTAGTTAAAAAATCCAATAGTACCCAACCAAAGCAGAAGTCCCTCGCCCTTTAGAGAGGTAATCTGGGAAACATATTTTGAAAATATGTCCCCACACTTTTCCACTCCTATTGGGAACTGAAAACTCAAAACTCCAGTTTCCACGATGGTAAGGCTGGCCGACTGAAGAGTGATCGGCTGCACCCTCCTTTGCATGAGTTTATCATGTGCTATCTAGGTTTCCACTTTTTTTTCTAACCAAGGAAAACATCATTCAAAAATTATAGATAAACCACAACCTTTTTTCCTAATAAAATAAATCTAAGTATGAACTGTGGATGTCCATTCTATACCCAAACTAACGTCGTAAGGCCTCTACATTGACACCAAGAGGTTCCAACCAAAACTCTCGCCTCAAGGGTTATATATCACCATCGGGATAAGTGCGGTTATCGATTATCCTTTCAAAGGTATCTCTAGATATAAGGTTCAAGTTAATGTTTTAACTATAAATTCATGGTCTTGAACAAGATTTATGGAAATAAGGAATGATTAGTTCCTATGTCTATTAATACGACAACAAGTAGTAGACATAGAGCATACATCTAATCATTCCTAAAGCCCTTGGGTCACACTTTTTCACCACATGAAGCTACTCCATTCCCCTATCCTCCAGCTCCCTGATCCTGGTGGAGACCGCACTGGGGTGGTGGTTGTAACATGTCAAAATGAATACCACCTCTTGCTGCTCTCCTAGCTCCTCCTCCATATCTGCTGCCCTGAAAATTCATCTGTCCCTATCACATCATATTTCTGAAAAAATTTATATGCCCAAGTCTTTGAGGCTGTCGTCATTTTACTTCTTTTAACACTACTAGCATTCACTGGCTGCATCCAATTAGCAAAATAAAATTCAACAAAAATGGTTTTCTCTAGAACCCTAACATAAGTAGGAATGCATAGAGGAATAGTGATTGATCTTATGTCCATAAACACACCTCTCTCGGAGGTCGGAGCCTTGTAGCACCAACCATACTGTATTCATTGAGTACATGGGATGGTCAGTATGCCTTGATGAATACTCAGCTACTAACATGTCGTCCTACCAAAGTTGAAGAAGCTCTAGGGAACACTCATCCCATAACTCTTTATCGAAAGATACCCCCTTCTCTGAGGAAGGATCTCATGATTTTCCACATAAAAAGTCACCTATTTTCATGATCTGAGTAATCTAAACCCTGTCATCATCCTGTTGAGCCACAAAGAAGGCTCACTACCAGGACCTCCATCTGAACGAATGGTGCCCTGGCTAGATAGAAACTCGACTACCTTCTCAAACTAGTACTTAGCCACCTGTGATTTGGGCTCACCTTAGAACATGAAGGGTATCTGATATTAAAACATGTGTAAGGTACTAAGCCTACATCTTTCCTCTATCTATACTGCCAGTTGTAACTGCTAACCAATGGGCAGTGATATAGCTCGTACACAACCCAAAGGTGTTAACATCATTAGAGGGCCATGCACTGAGGCCTCATCGCTCGGTGGGCCATCAATATGTACTCTCTCGGGAATCCTAGCTGGATGTCTACATGGCAGTATCTGGATAAATAATTGGTGCACCACGGTCATTAAGTTGTACCTAATGAGTCGACTCGAATGAAACCAAGGAAAAACACTTCCAAAAATGCAAGCAATTAGTCTTTTTGTAAGTACAGAGTCAGAAATCAGAATTTAGGGTCCTAGTGTATGTATACATCGACCACTCCACCAACACTGGATTCCCCAAACTGAAAACCACACTCATAACACTTGAGATTATTGCCACATAGAAAATATCAGAGTCCTAGTTCTTTAGTAGTACTGACTCCTCTGATACCACTTTGTCACAACCTGTCCCTCGGGGCCCGTGCCGTGACTAACCAAAGCCCGTCTTCTATAGTCTATGGGCTAGCGACTCGCACCAGAAAGGCATAACCCTAAAATGGGAAGGCATTTAATTTTTAAGCTATATATACACACAGTCCAAGAACACAACAAGAAGCAACCATGAAGTAAATTGTTGTATTAAAAGTGTCCTGAATGTAAAGGGGTCATAATACAATCCCAACTGAAAATAATCACAACTAAAAAGTACAAAAAATATCATAGATCATCCTCCAAGGGGTCCTACCAGATAGATAGTCATAGCTCACGATCAGTATTCCTTGTATCATATCACGTCAAATGGTCCACCTCTGAGCACCATCCAGTCCTGGATCCCTCAGCCTCGATCACTGATGTCCATCGTCTAGATAAGACACAATAAGGTGTGGGTGAAGCCCGTGCAAGGGTGAGTATAACAATAATTAGTATGGACCCCCAGACCCATGTACGTCTCCCAGAGTTCCACAAAGGAATTACCATAAAACAATACCTCTATCTCAAATAACTATGTAATAAATATCAACTCTACATAGGTATATTCCCATACATATACCTAAGTTATCAAGACATACTCCTCTCATAAACTAGGTAAGAATACCAAAAAGGTAACACCACGATAGTATAAGTACCACATAGATAACACCACAAAGAGAGAAGTACCACACATGTAACACATGAAGATAGAAGTACCACACAGGTAACACCACGAAGGTAGAAGTACCACATAGGTTACACCACGAAGATAAAAGTACCACATAGGTAACACCTCAAATATGACACCATGAAGGTTACACCATGAACGTAGAAGTATGACATAGGTAACACCACAAATATATAAGTACCACACAGTTATCAAAATGAAGATAACACCACAAATTTAGAAGTACCACACAGGTAACACCATGAATATAACACCATGAAGGTAGAAGTACAACACATGTAACACCACAAAGATAGAAGTACCACACAGGTAGCACCAAGAAGATAACATCATGAAGGTAAAAGTGCCACATACGTGACATCATAAAGTTAGAAGCACCACACAAGTAACACTGCAAAGATATTAGTACCACATAGGTAACACCATGAAGGTAGAAGTACCACACAGGTAACACCACGAAGGTAGAAGCACCAGACATGTAACACCTCAAAGATAGAAGCACCACACAGGCAACACCAAAAAGATAGAAAAATCACATAGATAACACCACGAAGGTAGAGGTACCACACAGGTAACACCACGAAGTTAACACCATGAAGTTTAAAGACTCAAATCACACCAGATATAACATAAGTAGAAAAGTACATATTATTAGTCGTAAGCTAGATCATATTATTCTTTTAAGAGGAACTGCTACTGACCCACACAGGATCGATAGGTACTAACCCTCGATGGCCCACATGAGATCTGATAGATACTGACCCATATATGATTGACATATGCTGACCCACACAGGATCAATTTTCTTTCTTCACATTACAGCCTCCCACTGGATTCCTCGCACCCAGTGCGATCAAATTTCGTAGTTTCTTACCCTAGAGATATAATTCATACCTAGAACACTATTAATCTCCACAAACGTGTAACCCAAATGAATGCCATTTCTTAACTGTTCCAACGCGACAGACGATGCATCAATCGGATGCCCGGTCTGTGAGTTATAAGCATTTTAGTTCCCGGGGCCTGGCTGGATTCCGTTTTGATCCATCCCAGTCATACATAAATTATCTCCAAAACTTTGTGGAGTTTACCAAAATTAACACCTTGATCCAAGGATCCCAATGCCATAGAAGGATCATCAAACGAATGTCTGGTTCTCAAGATGTGGCCCGTTAATTGTTTCTGGGTCCGGTTGGGCACAGGTTCGGTCCGACCCGGTCTGGTCTAGGTCAAGGCTGGCACCTCACACTAGGATGAGGTTCGGCCCATACCAAAATGGGGCGGCCTAAAAAGGGCAGCCCGCAAATGTCGGCCTACAACGGGGCAGTCGACAAAGGGGGCCCGCAATGGGGAAACCCGCAAAGGAAGGTCCACAATGGGGTGGACCGGCCCGCTGGGTGGCGGCCTACTGGGCAGGCGGCCTGTCTGCATGAGCCACATCTCGAAAGGGGGTGTCCTAACGTCCGCCCGAGCTAGAAATGGGGGAGGGTTTCCCATCAGTATCCCGATTGGTCAATAGTTGGTTCATCTTCGTGAAACTGTGATGCCACGTGGGTGTCGCCTGGTCACCGTGGAACCCACCGGGTAGGCCTGGGTTCTGCCTCCATCATGGGATCAGTCGTATCCCTCTGCTTGCCGGGAGCGCACTGTTTGTGCCACCTTCCGGCTTGTCGGTGGGGTGCTGGTCACACCGCATCCCCTTTCACGGCCGACCAATGTGCCAGCCGCCTCCTCTGACTGTCGCGGCTGATGAGCCATGGCCCATTGCTCACCAGTGGATCGTGATGGTGTGCCGAAACTCCTATGCGGGTAGCTATCTCTGGCCACTCCAATGACCACCATGAATTAGTGTCATGGCCTCCTCTTGTGGTGTGCATCGGCATGCCACCTCTATCATAGCCAGTTGGTGTTGTCGCGCCGACAGTCTTCGAAAGAGGACACAATGGTAGAAAAGGAGCAGAGTGTTTGGGCCGGATTCATTAGGTCTGCGCCCTCAGTGTTATCTTGTAATCATGAGGGAGGATTAAAGGGTTCAAGAAATTCACATTAATTTAAACAAGGATCAATACCCTACCTCAGGAACAATGATGAAATGCCCACGGTTGAGAATGTGGGTCGGTGTTCGCTGTCTCGACAACTAGCTTCCAAATACGTCACTTGATCATTAATATTCAGTTTAGGGTTTTGGTGACACTCCTCACCATTCGCAAGAAATGGATCGGTCCTCCAAGGGTTTGGCATCTTTGTAATTTTTTAGCACTTTGTTCCTTGGTGAAGTAGTGCCAACACCTCTCCCAGAGCTCCATATAAATAGGAGAGTGGGAGGGTAAGTAACAACGTTGTGAATTAATGGGGGCTCATTAATTCGGAACCTTCCAAATTTCCCAATGACATCATTACTTAAGTTTGGAAGGTCAATCCATTTATTGACTTGACACAACTCTAGTCCCACGTAGCCATTTTTCCGTTGGAGGGAATGAAAGAAAATAAAAATTAATGAAGTTATTCTTATTATTCTTTAAAAAGTCCCGAAATGTAACTTTTTCTCTAGACCTACTACGGTAAAATTGAAGCATCCTTTAATTGAATCCTAGTGCAGTGGATTCAATGGTGCTATCAAATATTTAATTTTAGAACTGGTTCAAAAGTTAGAAAATAACACTCACACGTTTACTAAATGTACCTAAAAAATGTTCAGAAAATTATTAACATTCACCCTCGACCCGTGTCGATCGAGGTCAGGATCTACCTAAGGGAAACATGTCCCAATGAACTCAACGGTACTCTTGTATTTTCAATCTGAGTTACCATTTCCATGTTATGGATTTTAGAATAAAATAATTGTCACTTAATTATTTTATTTACGACCAAACACTAACTTTCACTCGTGGCCAGCACCGGCCAATGATAGTATCATTCTAAGGAAATCATACCCTCATGAGTTTAGTGGTGGTCTCAGATATTCAATACGACTTACCATTTGTAAGTTATAAGCATTTGAAAAATAAAATAATTTTATTTAATAATTTTATTTACAGTTATTCTATTTTCGGGTTTTCCCACTGGAGTCATGTGCCAACTAAACTTATTTCGTGCCTAGCGACTACCCACTATGATGAACACAAAGGTGCCCTCAGATTTCTGATTTGGGAAACCATTTAAGAGTTATTACACTTTTCAGTAAAATTGCTTATTCTCTCTAGTTAAAGCTTAACAAAAGTTCGGTAGAACATTCCCGGAACTTCGGGCGATGGAATCTTGCGCCGTCAGATTTTGTTGTCCCGAAATAATTATATATATTAAAAAAATCACACGGAGAATTTGGGTTTTACATTCCCCAAATTTTTCAATTTTTAATATCTGAAAATAACTAAACACCAGTTTGATTCCAATAGAGGTGACCTGAGCATTTCATATATATATATTTATATATATTTCATAATTTTAGATGAATTTTCAATACAGTTCATAACAATACATGTCGTAGAATAATAATGGTTTACTATCTATGGAGAATGGATAACTAAACAACTTATTTCGTGAAATATATTCAATATCTCCTTGAATGTTCATCTCATATATTACCCTTCATAGACATACCCTATGTAAAACCTTTCTTCATAATCTGGGGAAATGAAGTATAATAATGGGCAATCACAGATTCTGAGTAAGGGTATAAATGGGAGATATAAATGGATGATCATTTAGAAGAATAAGATAAGAATGATGGTATGAGTTAATGATATAACTTACAAAGTCAATACCCAATATATCATAGATCATAATCATGAGTCATGCTATAAAACAACAGCATTTCAAAATAGATTAATCATAATAGCGAGGAATCATTATATATCAATCACGAGCCTTGCTAACATAACGAATGAATTTGATCCTTTCATGGGATTTTTGTGTCTCAATCATATTAATAATATTAATAATATATATGGAAATATATATTCCACATGGAATTTACTTAATAGTATAATTATATTATTCTATTAGGAGTAACATATATGTAGTCATCTCCACTGTCTCTTAAGAGTTTATTAACTTCACCCTCCCTTAGGAGTTTCTTAACTCCATAATATATTAGAAACTTCTCAAATACCTATTATATTATAAGTATATTAACTCTTTCATCATTACCCAATGTTTTGGAAGGATATACCATTCTAGGCCCCCTCATCAAAAAATCATAATCTATTTATATGTATGCTACATGAACATAAAAAATTCATCAAAACATCAAATGATAACCTATAGAAAAAATGGGTTTCATAAACTTCTAATCATCATAGTAATAAACCATATATAAAAATAATAATTATTGTATCATTAGATTTTATCCTTGTTAAATCATAATCAACATCAAAGGATTTTATCACAAATGAAAATGTCCTTTAACAGATCACTGGAATATTTCTTAAGGAAAAAAATCTTTTCATTCTTAAATCATATATTTAAAATATAAAAATGAACATAATACCATTTAAAACGTTTTTTTATGAAAATATATATAGAAACATGTAAACCAAACTTCAATTCATTGAGTGATCATGATTTTGGGAAATTATATTCATTTCATAATCGTTAAAAACAATGATTTTGTTCAAACCTTCGGTAAAAAGAACCGTATTCAGAACATGAAAAGAATCTTCTTTTCAAAAAATTTTACAAAAATTAAAAAATGGGTAAAAATAAATTTAAAAAAACATTGGATCATAGTAAAAACATTCATTAAAAAATTAGAGAATATGGATAAGGAGTTGAGATATTCTCATTCAAAAGAGGGGAAATAATGTTGGGTTTTTAAAAAAAACATTTCTTGAAATATTTTGAATAACATAGAGAGGAAATATATACTAAATAATAACAAATATACAAATAACCATAGGATAAAATAATTTTTTTATTTTATAAGGTTCATTTAATTTTTATTAGTAAGAAATTCAATCATAAATAATCCTGATTAAAATGAGATTAAAATATAAATCCATTTCATCAAGTCTCTTATTTCTTTATTCGTGTTCAACCCTCCAATATAAAAATTATTTCTTTTATTATAAATATATTATAGAACCATATTAATATATATCATAATGTATATTAATTACTTATAACATAGTATCACCCATTTTTTAATAATTAACTTTTAAAATCATTATTCCTATTGATAACTACTTTGTTTTTCATTTATATTTCTATTTTTAAGTCCTAGTCCACATACTTTAATCATGGTTACGTCATATCAACATCTTTAATCATGTCATTTGTTTCATATTTAATAATTTTATACAATTTTATAACTATTCAAATAAAGTGGTGGTGAAAAATGAATTACATCTCTCAGTGCAGATGGTAGTACGTACATATGCATGAGTGATGTTTTAACTTTTTGATGGATGGAATATATAAGGATAATGATTGTTCCTTCATCATACTAAAAATTAAGTATATTTAATAAAATTAATTAATTATTTTACAATTAATAAAATATATTTAGAGTGTGTATTATAAGTAATAAAATTTAAGGTACTTGGTTAATAGTTACACAGCTTTATTTGGAAACCTCCTTTGTCTTACATATTATTACTTGAAGGGGGTGTGCTTTTAAAATACAATAAGCTATAGCAAGTCATTAAAGAATCTATTATGTTATTAGGGTAAGTATTGTATGATCTATAAATCTCTAAAAATGTTCATAAATGAGTAAAGGTGATTTGTTTTTATATGTGACGGGAGGGCCACCCTTGGAATTACTTAACGTATTAAAATAATACAATTTATTTTTCATGTTCATGTGGAACCAAATTGATATATTTAAATTCCAACATTAGGTTGATTCCAAATACTCTCATCTAATAAACATTTTATAAGTTTATGTGATTTTTTATCCCTTATCTCTTAGTGTTAACACCTCCCATTAACCCTTTTGATGATTACCATGATATCAAATGTTTTTACAATTTAGGGGCCATGAATGTTACTATAAAATAAAAGTGACACATAATTGTAAATAATGTATATTATAGACCATATCCCATTCAATTTGAAAAATTTATGCTTTTTTTAATTTAAAACATTTAATAACATATTATTTAAAATAATATACCATTAATATCATTTTTGATACTATTTATAAGGCCTCGGCCTTAAAAATTACACAATCTTGAATTAAGTTAATAATTCACATTGAGAATATTTTTAAGTTTAGAGAATTACAGAATTAGGCCATACCAATTACATTACTTCTCAAAAATTACAAACTAGACACTTCTACTCAGTATCTATTTTTTTCATAAAATAAAAATTCTTAAAAGAAAACAATAATTCTTCTCTTGATATAAATCTTCTTGATTTCTTCCTTTCTCTTACCCTACCTTAAACCCTGTGAAAAAAAATTCAAAAACTTGGGATGAGCATAAAAAGATTAGTAAGGGTTATAAAATAAAGAAAGAAAACATTAGTTCATCAAAACATAATCTTTTTAACATACCTCATGAAATCATAAGATTTATGGATAACACATTGTAATAAAAAATCATAAAGGTAACTTTTGGCATCCATAACATACTTATGTTGTAGCTTTCACAACCACATAGGGAGTTACATTTGGAATACTCATCAAAGTATATTCCTTAAATCTCTTAGGAGAAAAATTAAAGTTTACCTTCTTCACATTACCCAATTCATTGGAGAGCTATATCGGGCTCACATGGCCTAGGTATATCATGGAACCACCCATATGCGTAAAAAATGACCAAGAATCATAACACATTCATAACACATAAAACAAACATATATAAAAGATAACATTTCCACATTTCAATAAAAATATATCCTTTAAATATGCTAACATAAAAAATCCATTATCAAGACCATTTTCAATAACAAAATGTGTAAAAAGGGTATATGGTATTTATTTTCCTCTTAAAAACATTACATATTGCTAAGGAAGACATTGATAAAATAATACTCATGACGGCGGAAAAGGCCATTGTCACCGCTTTTGTTAAAAGAAACATTATTTTTTTCATTAACTAAAATTACTCATAGAAAAATATTCAATTTGAATGAAATTAAAATTCAATGGTTTTTATAGACCATATAAAAAAGTCATGTGTAAAACAAAATATGCCTCAATGAAAAGAGATTAAGACAAAGTCCCTTACTACTTGAGAAAATATATGAATAAAAATAATTATACAATAACATTAAAAAAAGCATATAATGTCATTAGAATGAGTAGATTCATGATATAATATGTCAAAGGTCAGTATATACACCATATAAAAGTGAATTGGTGTATAACAACAAATAAGTATCAATGGAATGTAAATTAAAACAAAATACCTTACAAATATCGTATCCTTAGATTAAGGTTAAATCAATGAAATTATTGTGTGTGAAAAATATAAATACAACCAATATAATTGGATATTAAGTTTAATTTAATAATAGGTCATTCACACATATTCATAGAATGATATAATCAAGAAGTAGAAGTTTAACCCAATGAATGGAAATTAGGTTAAGAAGTTCCCTTTTAAATATTATGTAGCCTAACGACATCACATAAAAATTCAAAAAATGAGTCGATGAAATAGAAAATTTTATCTCATCACATGGACATAAAATTAATAGAAATAAGGATATAGAAGAACAAATCCTGACACGATAAAATAGAAATTAAAATACATGACATAGAAGAAGTCTTTGACTAAAAGAAGAGGGTGAAAGGCTCCCTTACTGATTTGGTAACTTATGAAACATACTCCCCATGAAATAAGAATCATAAAATAAAGATTTAATTACCCATAAATTTATTTATGTTAAAAAAATAGTATCATGGGCAGTAAATATAGCACAAAAAATATAAATAGTGGAAAAAATAGAATGAATCTCACGGGAATAAAAAGTGAAATGAAAACCTCTTACCACATTGTAATCAATTAAGTCATATGACCAAAAGTTAATAACCACCAAATGAATTATAGAATTCCATGAATATAAATAAGAACATGATAATATATATAAAATGTCGTTACACAATACACCACATGCAATAAATAAGTCGTGAACAATGGAAATCTCATGGAATTAAAAGTGAGATAAGAAACCCCATACCTCGTGTCCGACTTTACTCGTATGTTTCGTGTTGTTCCTGAATAATAAAAATATGTTAATTTATACTTCCTTAAGAAAATTTTTCACTTTAATTATTCCTTTTATATCACTTATTACCTTTCTATAACAATTAGTTAATTATTTGAGTTCATATTGGACATTTTGTCGTTGTTCGGAACTTTAGTCAAAAATGAAATTATTATAATTAAAAATTGTCCATGTGATCAAAATTCCAGTATATCCAGAATGATATTAATGATTTATATATCATATATTTCATATATATCCAGTTTATATGTATTTATAATATTCCATATCATTTGGAGTTAAGAAATGAAACACACCATTCAGGGAGACGGTAAGTCGTACGTACGCATGAACACTACATTAATTTCTATTTTATATTTAAAGGAATGAAAAATTAATAATAAATATGTATATTATAATTCCAATATAATATCTATGTTATTTAATTTAATTAAATCGATCCTTTATATGTTCCATGTATGGAATGAACGAGTCATATCACTTTGAGGGGGTGGTAGTTCGTGTTTCCTCAAATGAAGTTATCGTATTTACCCATTATGGAAACCATAAAGGTATGATATAAATGAAAAATACATAAGTATAGAGACAATATAAATATAATATATATCACATGTAAATACAGTTCCATCTTAATGGCCACAATAAGAGGTGGTAGGAGAAGATTGAACAATCATCGTTTCGTGAGGCAGTAGTTCGCTGTCTACAGAAATAGTGCGTTCTTTACCCATTAGATAGAGGTCTGTATAAGTGTATTTTGAATAATTCTCATATAAAAAACCTAGTATTTTTAGGATACTGTTTCCTTTATAAATTAATGTAATAAAACAAGTTTACGGAGTTGGAGAAGTAAAATAAAAGAAAAGAACTTAAGAGAAGTTGTTACCTTCAAATCAGGTAACTTCTTTTGGTTTGAACCAAAAGTATTTCTTGACATTCCTTATTCCTATGGTAAGACTTATATGTGGGATATATTGATATTGAGATCTTATTTGGGCAGAGTTTGGACGATCCTAGGGGATTTAGGGGTGTGAGTAATGGATTAGAGGTGAGGGCTTTTTATAAGGGGGAGGAGGGGCGCTTTAGAAAAGGTTTAAAATATTTTTTTATTATATAATTATATTCGGTTTCTAAAGGTCGAATATATATTAAAGTTGAATATAAGATGATTTTTTTTGTGAAATAAAATCATTCAATAATAATTGGATATGTTTTGGATATTGTTTTAATTTTTATAATCGTATTTATTTAAATTGTTCCTTAATTAGGTAAACACTGCATCATTATTGTGTCATAAATAATTTAATTTATTTGGTGTCTAAAAATTATAAATAATATACCATGATGTAGGAAATATTTTTAGATTTATAATTAATATTTATAGTCAAATATATCAATTATATAACTTTACATTAAAATTGTTGTAACAAAACAATACATGTTTATGATATTTTTATTTTTTCTTTAAATAAAAAGTTATTAATGTCATTATCTTACCTAAATGGCCTTAAAAGGACAAAAATCTCACAAAAAGATTTTACTGGTCATCCACGACTCATCCAATAAGGTTAGTAAAAGTGTTAAGGTAATTTTATATTATTATGATATTATTTTTACCATGAATTACCCTATTTACATTTAATCGCGATAAATAAAAGTCAAAATTTACAATTCAATAAAACTTATTTTCATCTTATTGAACAACATTTTACTTACTAATGACAACCATGTATGTATGATTTTTTAAATTCAATTCACAGAAGTAGTAAAATTTCAGTTAAATGAAAAAGTCAGTTTTTTAACTATTACTCAGTTTTTTCACTATTCATTAAAAATTGATGGTTTTCAAAAAAAATAGCAAAAAATAAGCCTATGATATATTTGATATTACAAATTAAAAGATTATGTCTATTTTACCAAATTAAAAACATAGAATTTTCATTAATTAATTAAAAATTAATTCCCATTGTCAAAATAAAAAGCGCGTTTTTAAGAAATAATAACTATCTAAAGATTGACACGTGTTTATGTCCAATTTCAAAGTGAAATTACTTCTATTGACCTAAATTGGATTAAATGGTAAAAATATAATCTAATTAAACTTTAAAACTAATTAAAAAAATAATATAACCATATAAATAAATTATATTAAAAGGCAGTTTTGAATTAAAATACAGTATTTTCACTATTCATTAAAAAATGAATTTTATCAGAAAAATACCAAAAAATTACCCAAAGTAAATTTTGATGTCACACTCTAATAAATAGTTTTATTTTGTCAAATATATCAAATAATAGTGACCAAAACTATATTTAAAATTGGTTTTCCATCAAAAGGTGGTAAATCAACATTTAAAAAATAATTGAGTATTTATGCTTAAAATTAGATTCATTCACATTTTAAGCCTCTAACTTTTATTGGATAAATGTAAAAACATTTAATAAATATGTTTAATCATAATATCTTTTGTTATGTTCATTCCCCTCAATACAATTTCTAGGCGTTAACTACCATTTAAAATAATTTTATATTATTATTTTTCAGTATGACACAACGTTGTGTGCAATGTAAGATTTCAAAGAAGCATGTTGTTGCGTATCAAGTACACCATAAAACATAGAATACCCTATAAAGTAAAAATAATATTTAATTCTCAAATATTAATAATTATGAAAATTTATTATTCTTTATTTACTTGGGATGTTACATCCTTTCCCCTTTTTAGAAATTTCATCCTTGCAATTTTAAAATTGAGCATGGAAACTTCAATAAAAGTCCAACATTGGAAAAATAGTCAATATAACTATCACTTTAAAAGAAATAAAGAGAAGTAAAAAGGTCACCTGAGTAAACCAATACTATTATTACATGAAACCATGGATTTGGAAGAGAAAATAAGTGTCATGTTCTGATAGAGAGTGAAAGAAAACATGATTAGGAGAAAGTTAACCACCAGAAAATCACAAACTTTTGATAGGTTAAACCGTCGTTGGTTTCCTAGTAGGAAAAGTAAACATAAAAAAAAAAATTTTGTTACTTTTCATAAATTTAGATAATTTATTTTTGAGATTGACTAAAGAGATAAGGAAATATACTTATTTTTCAAGTAGAGTTTCATCATTTAATATGTCTCTACCAAAAACTCAACTTTTCTCTAAATAATGAGTATTCAAGATGACTTGTTCACATCTGAAGTGCTAGAGTCAACTTTTAGTGAATAACATAATCCAAAAAATATGATCTATATATTTCCCTGGTCTTTAGTCATTAACCAAAACCAAAAGGGTTAGTACAAGATCAGATAATCCCAAAAAAGGATAATCCTTAAAAAATAAATATTATTCCTAATCTCCAAAATTTGAAAAACAATACACAAAGTTCAACAAAGACTATTCAATAAACAATTGTCCATAAAATTATTCCAAGTAAACCAAACTAAGATTAAAACCCAAAAATCAGAAGTATTTAATCACATAGTATTCCACAGTAAATCATAACATTTATCTCTAAATTACATAGACTACTATTAATGTCTCATACCGAAGTGTAATTAACCTAATCACATATTCTCTATGATACATTAACAATTTCTATAAAGAACCCAAATATCACTAAAACATAGATTCTTTCCAAATAAAATTTCAACCATTATTCCACAAATGAAATACCATAGTATTCTTTTTTCCATAGGCATAAAGTGTTTCCTCAAAAGAGAAAACGTATTCCAAAATAACCTTTATCACATAACCACCAAATCATTTTCCTATACTAAGGATTTCCATTTTATAGAACATAAGCTCCCAAAATCAACTTATTATTGATCTATAAAATCATTTAACTAAATTAATAACTCATATTAATGAGGCACTTCTCATATGCCAGTGGTAGATGATGCACCCTTATCGTCCTTTGGTTGTGGGTTCGATTCCCATGGCCTTTCCAGATGCGATGGGTTGTCACCCATCTTACGGTTTGTACTTTTTATAAAACTCAAAAATAACCCTAACATATTTTAACCTCACAAGTTCTCTTATACCTATCATTTTCATCCCAACTCATTAAGACCTCAACAACTTAATGAAGACTTATGTATATTTTCATATTTTTACTTCACCACCATATGATAAAATAAAACTATTCGAAAAAGAAAAAACATCATACCCTGATCATGGTGTCAACATGGTTTCATCGCCATCTTGTTCACATACGTAAAAGGTCTATTCATTTCAAAAATGATTTACATATCCTTTAAAATCATTTTCTTCCTTCATCTAAATAAAAAGTTTAAAACATGGGTCATATGTGTGTTCGCATAAAAATTGATTCAAAGAATAATCATGTGTAACATATAATTTCAAAATAGATGATAAAACATTCTTTTTATAAAATAGTCAAACTGAGTTTGAGTTGAAACTTTCATAAAATGGTCCCTTTCAAATACCATAAGTATATGCTAAACGACTATAATTTAAAAGAAAATATAAATAGGTTGTGAAATGGTCTCCTTCTTCAACACCTTTTTCAAAATCATAATATTCTTCAAAATCCTGTGATGAAGTAAAATATTTGAAAATACCTTGATTATATTTACCTTTCTTGAAAATATGAGAATATTACAAAAATAGGATTTAATTAAATACAACCTGTGATCCACGATTATATCGAGGTATAGTGGAGGTGTTAGATATCTAAAATAACTTATTAAAAGTGAGTTGTATGCTAGAAAAAGTTTCAAAATCATCTGAACATGAATTTTCAATAATTATTACAAGAATGTCATGAGGAATAGATAGGAATGTCGTTTGAGATCCTCCTCCACCCATTTGTAACAGAAATTCCTTGATCTGAAAAAGTTACAATATAAGGATTTAACTTAAAGAGTATACATAAAGACTACCCATGTGTCTAACGAAAACTCATAATCCGTAATGTTGTCTAAACCAACCTTTGATACCAACTATAAGGCCCCAGTCCTAAACATTACATAATCTTGAATTAAGTTAATAATTCACATTGAGGAACTTTTTAGGTTTAGATTTTTAGATAATTAGGCCATAACTATTACATTAGATGTAAAAAATTACAAAGTAGAGACTTCTAGTCAGTATAAATTTTTCATAAAATAAAAATTCCTACAATAAAATAGTAATTATTTTCATGATATAAATATTCTTGAGTTCTTCCTTTCACTTACCCAGCCTTATACCCTGTGAAAAACATTTCAAAAACATGGGATGAACATAAAAATCTAAGTAAGGATTATAAATTAAAGAAAGAAAACATTAGTTCATAATGTCACAATCTTTTTAACATACCTCATGAAATCATAAGCTTTATTAATAAGACATAGTAATCACAAATCATAAAGGTATCTTGTGGCATCCATAACATACTTACGTTGTAGCTTTCACAGCCCCGTAGGGAGTTACATTTGGAATACCCGTCATAGTATATTAACTAAATCTATTCGTAGAAACATTCACGTTTACCTATTTAATTTTACCTAATTCATTGGAGAGCTATCTTGGGCTCACCTGCCTTAGGTTTATCACGAAACCACCTGTATGCGTAAACAATGCCCAAAAACCATAACACATTCAAAACACTTAAAAAACATATATGAACGGAAAAATTTCAACATTTCAATCAAAATATATCATTTAAATATATTGACATAAAAAATACATTATTAAAACCATTTTATATACCATAATGCGTAAAAAGGGTTTATGTTATTTATTTTCCTCTTAAAATCATTACGGATTGTTAATGAAGTCATAGATCAAATAATACTCGTGGTGGCGGAAAAGGTCATTATTGCCGCTTATGTTAAAAAAGAAACATTCTTTTTTCTCATTTAATAAAATGCCTCATAGAAAAAGATTCCCTTTTAATGAAATGAAAATTAAATAGTGTTTAAATACCTTATAATGAAAGTCATGTATAAAACAAAAAATTCCTCAATGAAAGGAGATTGAGACGAAGACCCTTACCACTTGAGAAAATACTTGAATAAAAATGATTACAGAATAACATGAAAAAAAGAATATAATATCATGATCATGAGGATATTCATGATATAATATGTAAAAAGGAATAATATACACCATATAAAAGTGAATTGGTGTATAACAACAAATATGTCTCAATGAAATGTAAATCGAGAAAAAATCCATTACAAAGATCATATCCTTAGATTAAGGATAAATCAATGACATAATTATGTGTGAAAAATATAAACACACCCAATATAAGTGGATATTATGTGTAAATAAATCAGAGGTCATTCACGCATATTCATAGTAATATATTACAAGAAATAGAAGCCTAACCAAATGAATTGAAATTATGTTAAGAAGTTCCCTTACCTAAATTCGGCAGCCTAACGACGTCACATTAAAATTCAGAAAATTATTTGATGAAATAGAAAGGTTATATCATCACATGTACATAAAATGTATAGAAATAATGATATATAAGAACACATCCCGAAAAATGAAAATGGAAATTAAAAGAGAGGACATAAAAGAAGTCTTTAAATAATATAAGAGAGTGAAATGTTCCTGTACCTATTTTATAACTTATGAAACATAAACCCCATGAAAGAAGAATAATAAAATGTAGATGTAATTACCCATAAATTAATATATATTAAAAAATAATAAAATCATGGTAAGTACATACACTCCACAAAAGGAAATAGTTTTAAAAATAGCATGAATCTCACGAGAATAAAAAGTGAGACGAAAACCCCTTACAACGTTGTAATCAATTGAGTCATATGAGAAAAAGTTAATAACCACCAAATTAATCCTATAATAACATGAATATAAATATAATCATGATAATATATATCAAATGTAAGTACAGAATACACCACATGCAATAAAAAAGTGGTGAACAATGGAAATCTCACAGAATTAAAAGTGATATAAGAAACCCCTTACCTCGTGTCCGACATGACTCGTATGTTTCGTGTTGTTCATATATAATAAAATTAAGTTAATTTATACTTACTTAATAACAATTTTCACGTTTATTATTCCTTTTATATCACTTATTACCTTGCTATAACAATTAGTTAATTGTTTGGGTTCATATCGGACATTTTGTCATTGTTCCGAACTTTTATCAAAAATGAACTTGTTATAATTACAAATTGCCAATGTGGTCAGAATTTAATTATCTCCAGAATTATATTCATGATTTAGATATCATATATATCATATATATCCATTGAATATGTATTTATAATATTCTATACAATTAGGAGTTATTAAATGAAACGCACCATTCCTGGAGACGGTAAGCAGTACGTACGCATGAACACTACTTTCATTTCTATTTTATATTTAAAGGTATTAAAACTTAATAATATATAGCTATATTATAATTCATGTATAATATATATGTTATTTAATTTAATTAAATCCATCCTTTATAAATTTCATGTAGGGGAAGAACGAGTCATATCACTTAGAGGGGGTCGTTGTCTGCACTTCCTCAAATGAAATTATTGTATTTACCCATTATGGAAACCACAAAGGTACGATATAAATAGAAAATAACAAAGTATAGGTAAAATATAAATATAATATATATAACATGTAAATAAATTTCCATCTTAATGGAAATCATAAGAGGTGGTAGGAGAATATTGAACAATCATCCTTTCGTGAGGCAGTAGTTCACCGTCCAAAGAAACAATATGTTCTTTACCCATTAAATGGAGGTCAGTGTAAGTTTAGTTAGAATACTTCTCATATTAAAAATTTATTATTTTTAGGATACTGGTGTTGTTATAAATCATTGTAATAAAAAGTGTTTAGGGGGTTGGAGAAGTGAAATAAAAGAAAAGAACTTAAGAGAAGATGTTACCTTTAAATCATGTAACTCCCATTGGTTTTAACCAAAAGGATTTCTTGAAGTGCCTTATTCCTAAGTTAAGAAATCTTGGTGGAAGAGAGTAATATTTAAAGTTTCTTTGGGTAGAGTTTGGATTATCCAAGGGTCTTGTGATGTGTGAGTAGTGGGTTAGAGGTGAGGGATTTTTATAAGGGGGCGGAGGGGTGCTTTATGAAAGTATGAAAATATTATTTTATTAGATAATGATATTCGGTTTCTAAAGGTCCAAAACATTTTAAATTCAACGATAAGATGAATATTATTCAAAATCATATCATAAAATAAAATTTTTATAGGCTTTGGATATTGATTTATTTTTTGTAATCTTATTTATTTAAATCATTCATTAATGAGGTAAACACTGCATCATTATTGTGTCATAAATAATTTGATTTATTTGATGTCTAAAAATTATAAATTAAATACCATGATGTATGAAATCTTTTTAGATTTATAATTAATATTTATAGTCAAATATATCAATTATATAACCCACATTAAAATTGTTTTAACAAAAAAATACATATTTATGATATTTTTTTACTATAAATAAAAAGTTTTTAATGTCATTATCTTACCTAAATGGAATTCAAAGGCAAACAATCTCCCACAAGGATTGTATTTGTAGGAAATGAATCATCCAATAAGGTTAGGAAAAGTGTTAATTTAATTTTATATTATTATAATATATTTTTTACCATGAATTACCCTATTTACCTTTAACCTTGGTAAATAAAAATCAAAAGTTACCATTCACCAAAAATTATTTTCATCTTATTGAACCAAATTTTACTTACTAATGGCATTCATATATGTAAGATTTTTTAAATTCAATTCACAGAAGCAGTAAAATATCATTTAAATGAAAAATTCAGTTTTTTAACTACTACTTAGTGTCTTCACTATTCATAAAAAATTGAAGGTTCTCAGAAAAATACCAAAAATTCTTCCTAAGCTATATTTGATATTTCTAATTAAGAAATTATTTCTAGTTTTAAAAAATTCAAAACATAGAAGTCAAATTAATGAATTTAAAATTAATTCCCATGGTCAAAACAAAAAAGCGTGTTTTTAAGAAATAATAACTTTTAAAATATTGACATTTGTTTATGTCCAATTTAAAGTGAAATTACTTCAATTGACCAACATTGGATTAAATGGTAAAAATATAATCTAATTAAGCTTTAAAAATAGTTAAAAAGTTAATATAACCATATAAATAAATTATATAAAAAGACAATTTTGAAATAAAACATAGTATTTTTCACTATTCATTACAAAATGAATTTTATCATAAAAATACCAAA
Organism: Viscum album; assembly: GCA_963277665.1. NCBI lineage: Eukaryota > Viridiplantae > Streptophyta > Magnoliopsida > Santalales > Viscaceae > Viscum > Viscum album. Next base: position 1,587,563,010 of record OY728129.1, read on the forward strand.
AATATATGCAAAATAAATATTTATGTCCCTAATCTAAAAGATAATTTTATTTTGTCAAATATAACATATAAAAGTGACCAAAACTAGATTTTAAAATGGTTTTCCATCAAAAGGTGGTAAATCGACCTTTTAAAGAATATTAGTGAATTTATGCTTAAAATTAGATTTATTCAAATTTTAAGCCTCTAACATTTTTTGGAATAATGTAAAATAATTTAAGAAACATTTTTAATTATAATATCTTTTGTTCTATTCATTCTGGCAAATACAATGGCTAGGCGTTAACTACCATTTAAAATAATATTATATTATTATTTTTCAGTATGCCACAACATTGTGTGCAACGTAAGATTTCAAAGAAACTCATTGTTGTGTATCACGTATGCCATGGAATATAGTATCCCCTTCAAAGTAAAATTAATATTTAATTCGTAAATATTAATAAATATGAAAATGTATTATTCTTTATTTACATGGGATGTTACACTATTCATATTGTTTGACTTTAAAAACAACAAGATTGAAATGGAATATAGATATAAAATTTTAACACATCTATTATAGCCCTACCATTTTAAATATATTATTACATTATTTTAAGAATAATAATGCATCAAATACAAACCATGGAAAAAAAATACTAATGTTAATGGAAGACTAGGTACATAATTTAAAAACATGAAACTAGAATAAAACATCTTTTTATTCATCTTCATAATAAGATAATAAATATATTTGATCTCATATATATGTATAGGATAACCTAGGTAATTAATATACATATGGGGTGAGCTATAAATATTAGTATGGTAATAAACATGGAAACAAAACATAAATCATGAGTCAAAAAGAATAATATGATAACATAAAATGAATGGTGAATGAATAAAAATATGGAGGCATATAAAACATGGAACTATATTATCATTAAAATATATGAATATGGAAGAAACTCATAACATGACATAAAAAGATTCAAGGATAACTGTTAAGGTTATATCACTAGTTAAACAATGTCCCATTATGGATTAAGTTTACTCTTTAATCTAATATATAATATCTTATGAGAAAAAAAATTACCCACTGAATTATAGAACTACTAGTGGAACCTATAAAAAATGTACATGAATATGTGTTCCACATAATGAAATAAAACATAAGAAATAAATTTAAGGGTTTCCCATTGAATGAAATGGGTTTTGTAATTCTATCGTAAGGTATAACCAAAGGGTGTATCATAATGTTATCCATGAAAGAATAGACTATAAAATTCTTAGATAACAATAAAGTAAGAATTATAATTATTGATCTTGAGTAATTATGTGAAACATAATTGAAAAGTCTGTTTAGGTAACTTTAGAAATTTTCCACTTTAGTGTGGCTTAAGGGAAAATTTAATGACTCTATAAAGAGGACAAATGAATAATTATTTTCATAAAACAAAAAATGAAGTAGAATATTTTTTCATGATAAAATATGTGATTTATAAAATATTGGTGGATTAATAAATTTTACAAATTTTAATTGATTATGGATTAGAAACTGAGAAGTTCCCTTTAATTGGGTTTTCTTATAAAGAGTAATTGAAAAGGGAACCTTTAATAATAGGTATTTTCCCATAAAAGAAAGATTAATTGAGATAGATATACATGGTTGGTATATTTTTAAATAGTATAGAAGAATTATATAGGATTAATGGATAGATAAATTAAGGAAAAGATAGACAAAACCTAACCCATAAGAAATATAGATGTTTGGAGAAATTTGTTGCCTTATGTCTAAATGCATTCTGCATAATCCTCTCTATTGTATCAATCATTTTAGCTGGATATGATTCCTCATAAGGAAATAATATCCATGTTTGAGGAGAATATTCCTATGGATATCAGTCCTCATCCTTAAATTTTAATAGAATTGTATGTTTCTTTAGGATGTATAGAGTGATCTATCTTTCCTAAGAGTTGATATTGGATTTATATAAATATAATCAATCCATTCCTAATATATCATCAAAATACTCTAAAGGAAGTAGCATAAAATTTTATAGGAGGTTCAATCCACAAACAGCGACTGGGGATGTGTTATATACTTTAGATACAATATTTTCTCCATTCACTGTTCTCATGGATTACTCAACCTCCTTGTTTTGATGTGGTGTTTGAATAGTTCATCAAAAAATGGAATTTATGAATGAATGTGTAGAATCCTAATAAAAAAATCTCATTCTATAAAATTTAATGAATTACCATTATATATATCACCACATCATTATCGGGATCCATCTCAAAAATAGTGGTAGTTTATTTCCATCCTTACTTCCTTGGAGGTTGTTGTCACTGATTGTCTCTAAAAGCCCTAGACATAGGAAATTATCTTGAATAATGACCATGTTTCTTATAGTTTAAAAAATATATTGTGGTTTGATTTTTTGTATAAACCTTATTTTCTTCATCTTCATTTTTGTGCTTCTTCATGTACCATTAAAAATCATTTGTTATATTCCCCACTTTCCCACATATGAAAAATCTCATGATTCCCATTAGACATTTCTTGAGATGCTTTTTCCCACAATTCTTATATGTGTGATGTTGGGTTTTAATCACTCCATAGGGTTTATCCATTTATCCACTCATATTGAACTCTATTTTCACCTTTTTGTCTATGAATCCCATGATACCATTGAGATTCACTGATCTCTATCTCAACCATAAGATCACAACGAACAATCACCTTATACCATTCAAAATCATTAATCACTAAGGATTTTCATAAACTTGTCTTTAATCCACTAATGAATATATCCACCTTGTTTTTAGTATTCATAACCAATCTAGAGACATATCATGGATGTCTTGATATGTTTCCCTCATATGCCCTAACAGAATCGTGTTACATTTTCTCTAGTCCAAGGACTCCCTATCCATCTTAAGACCGGGATTTTTGGGGAAATATTTATTGGAAAATATTTTATTATATCCTTATGATTTCATGGAATCAATTTTTTATTTATACATTGTGTTCTTTATCTGTGTCTACCACTAATCATCTTCCCCATCTAAATAATATAAAATTATCACAAATTTCTCTATTTTAAGAACTGGATGACCGAGAATACCATCTCAAGGAATTTAATCCATTTTTCTGCGATTAGAGGATTAGATGTTCAACTAAGGGTAGGATACAATTGTTTAATAAAGGATTTAAATGAACCTTGATCTTTTTTAGGAGAAGGATGCCTCCCCAAATAGATCAAGTTATTATTCATAACATGATCTGGTTGATTTAGTACTATCATTATGTTCTAAACTCCCATTCACATTAGGTTTAGAATCTCGTTTGGGAAATCATCAAAATTTTATATCACATTGGTTCTCAGCATGGTTTCTCCTATTTCCCATAATTATCTAAATAAGAAAAATAAAATTTTTGGGTCTGAATACATCACTAATAATCAAATTAAAATGAAACTTTGAACATAAAATGATAATCTTCTAAATGAAAAGTATATGCAAACTTATGATTCCATAGTTTTCAATTTAGGTTATTCATCGTGATATAATTATCCCTAGGATTATTACTAAATTTTTCTAATACTAATCCTTAATAATAACTAGATCATGTTATAATACCAACTATATAAATCTTAACCTTTTAAAAATATTATTAAATGACTTTAAGAACAATTATCCCTCAAATACAAACCAAGGATAAAAAGTCCTAGTGTTTTTGGAATACTACGTAATTAATTAGAAAAAATAAAACCAGTGTTGACCTCATCGGTTTTCATAATCCCAATTATGCTTTAATATGATTTCATTATAATACCATGTTTTGATAAAATATCAAAATGATCATTGGATTTTGTTGATCTATGTTTATATATGTTTATACTTGTTTAGAAATGTTACTAACACAATCTGAATATGATTTGTATAGAACAGTTAAGTGTTGAGTCACTTTTATAGACCTACTAGAACATAGCCTACTGGTAGACAAAGTCCACTGATATGCACAATGACTACCGATAAGGCTAAGTATACTGGTATACAAGTCTACCGATATGGATAAGCTCACCGGTATGCAGACAGTCACTGTTACACCTGAGCTACCAATAGAATAAGTATACCGGTATGCAAAAGTCGACTGACATAGACCTACCGATAGAGTAAGTCCACTGGTATGTACATAGTTACTGATACAAGCTACCGATATAAATTGATAGACAGACAGCTACCGTTACAAAGTCCTCCAATATAGACAGATATCGACATGAAGCTACCACTACAAAGTCTACCGATATAATAAGAGATACTGATAGAAGGAGATACCATTAGAAGGAGCTACCAATTGAAGGAGATAATGATTCAAGCGAGCTATGGTTATAAAGGATAACATCTACCGATACAAAAGAGCTACTGATACAAGCTCACTAATACTAAACTCTATTTCTATTTGTTTATTTAGCAATAGTAATATTTGATGTTTTTAATGAAACTTCTATTAATTAATTAATGTATGTTGAATGTCATGAAATTATACCCCATACCTAGAAAATTAATCATACCACTTGTCAGACCACATGAGCTATAAATGGAAACCTCGAACTACTACATAAAGGGACGAGAATTGATTAGTTTTTTCATGAACATAAGAGAAAATCTTATAAAGATATTCAAGTAATTACAGACATAGAAGAAGAAAGAATAATACATAGAGAATCCTTACAACCTGAACATTCAAGGAGAAAAGAGCTTCAACGATTCCACTTGCACTCAAACTGATCAACTGATCAACCATGACCTGGAAGTCAAATACAAAAACAAAACTCTATTTCTTAAAGAAAAACTTGAGAATGACTCAAAGCCTTATCTACATCAATCCAAGGAGTCCAGACCCTCACTCAAAACACATAGAGCATTCTAAACTCATCTCTATCTGTTTAGCTATATTTTGTTTCATTTTTTTACAATTTGAGAAGTGTGTGTGCTCTGTATTTTTAGATACACATTGTCTCATATGCTGAACTGGAGGATTTATAAATCCTCACCCAACCTTTACCATACTCTCTTGTTTCCCATTGTGGATAGTGGTAGAGTTCAAGTGTGACCTGGATAGCCTGTGTTCAATTTTTGTGTTTTACCCATGAAGAACTGTGGTAGAGGTCTTAGTATCGGGACAGTCTTTGTAATATTGTTTTCCTCAATCTAGGGTGTGGATCAATGTCTAAATAACCTATTTGAGAGGAATAAGTCTCGGCTTGAGACTGAACCTCATGGTTAAAACTGTTGTTCTTGTTTATTTTGTTTTAAACTATAATGAATATTCCACTGGTAATTACTTTAAATATAAATCTGTTTTATAGCAACTCTGAAAGTTAAACTAGCAAGTGCTTATAACTTTTTTTAGCTAGTCAGTTAGTTTCAAAAGTTAATTATTCCTCATATTTAATTAACTGAGAAAGAATAAATCTCTTGAGAAACTAATTGAAAACCTACAATCCTTATAAATTCTCTATCGTTTAATTTTTATTTAATTTGGGGGATTTTTATACAAATTTTTTTAACAGAAATTTTAATTGGAACTCAATTCACCCCCCCCCCCTTTGAGTATCCACTCCGACCGACATTTGGTATCAATGGTTTGTTTTTTATAAAGGATTTCAAGATACTATGTTTTTCAACTATGATTTTAGTTGTATTTTAAAGATCTTAAATTTTCCTTAGTTCTAACTTTTATCTATTTAAATATATTTTCTAAAATCTAATTATGGATAATAGATTAGAAGGTGTTTCTACCAACATGCCACCTTTCTTTAATGGTGTTAATTATTCCCAATGGAAACTGAAAATGAAAATTCATTTAGAATGTATGGGATTTGATATATGGACTACTATAGAAACGCAGTATAAGAATTCAGAAACTGAATGAACTACTTGGGATGAATCTACTAAAATAGCTTACAGTAATAATTGTAAAGCATTAAATTCCCTGTATTGTGCTTTAGGAGATGAAGAATTTAATCAAATATATTCTTGTAAAACTGATTATGAAATCAGGGATACTTTGGATATTTCTCATGAGGGAAAAACCAATGTTAAAGAAATGAGATTGAATACATATGCTATTAAATATGATCACTATAAAATGAATACTAATGAAGCTATTTCTGACATGTATCTCAGGTTCAATGAGATTATAAATACAATGAGCTCACTTGGAAAAGTTTTTCCTACAAAAGAGAAAATTATGAGAATACTAAGATGCCTGCCAGAAAAAAGGAGTGTCACTCAATAAGAGAATCAGGTGATATAAGTTCACTACCTGTTAAAGAGTTGATTGGTAAGCTTATGATGAATGAAGAAGAGCTAAAAGTAAACAAAGAGGAAGATGATGAACCAAAGAGGAAGTTAGTGGCATTTAAGTCTACTGCCTAAAAGAGAAATGAAAAGGAAAAGGCTCACATACCTACTAAAATCTCAACAAGTGAAGGTTTATATTCTGACAGTGATGAATAGATGGATCAAATAGCCAGGAGATTCAAAAAATTCTACAAGAAGAAGAAAGTTTTCAGAAAACCAAACTATAAGGGTAAATATAACTGATGAGGTAATCGGAAGAATGATTGGAAGAAAGATGATAAGGATGATGAGATAGTGTACTATGAATGAAAAAGTAAAGGACACATTGAGGCTGACTATCCAAAATTGAAGTGCAAGAAGAAATATGACTACAAGGACAAAAAATACAAGAAATATATGATAGAAACCTGGAGTGCTTCAGAAGACCGTTCAAGTGATTCTGATTCCACATAGGATTAAAAATCTAAAAAAGATAATATGTGTTTCATGACATAGACATCTGAGGTAACTTTGGAAACTCCTACTTTAAATTCTTATTATTCTGGAGATGATTCTGACTCTGAAAACATGTCTAGTGAAGAATTATTTGAATATAGTAATATGCTAGAGGAACCCTGCAAGGAGTTGAGAGATATGTACAAGTCATTAAAGAAACAGCATTCTTTAACAGGCACTGTACAATCTGCATTAGATGTAGAAAAGGAAAATAATGATCAATTGTTAATGGAGAACACTCGACTTAAATTTTCCAATGAGAAACTGTGAAAAGATTTATAGAATTTCATGAATGGAAAGAATAATCTAACTCAAATTCTTGCAAAACAAGTGTAACCAAGGTATACTACTAGTTTAGGCAATCAACATGGACATAGAAAGCTTGTTAGGAATAAATTCATTCCTAAATATGGACAGTATACTTCCAGTTCCAGTTTTGGAAATTCCTATGCCTCAACTAGCTATTCACATAGTAATAAATCAAACAAAGTTTATATTTTAAAATATCTTGTATCTATTGATTATATGAAACACATTAGACAAATATGGGTACCAAATTTTTTTCATACTAACCTGTCTGGACCCAAGAAAATCTGAGTACCAAGATCACTTTCTGTTTAAACATGTTTTGTAGGAAACCTACTTGAATAGTTCCTATAAGAAGACATGGTACTTGGACAGTGGATGTTCAAGACATATGAAAGGATACTTTTCATGTTTTAAGAGCTTATTTAAGTTCGATGGAGGACATGTCACCTTTGGTGATAATTCAAAAGTAAAAATCATCGGCTTAAGCCAAATTGGTAACACTGATTCAGTTTTAATTTTTAAGTATTATTTTTTGAGGGATTAAAAAAAATCTGTTAAGAATTTCTCAGTTGTGTGATGATGTTTTCAAAATTAAGTTTTAAAATGATGCTTGTAATTTTTTTAATTCAAATTTTTTTTAGTATTTACAGCCTTAAGAAATGAAAATGTTTATGCTGTAGATTTAAATTCTTTATCCAAACAAAAGGTTACTTGTTTCAATGCTTTTCATAAAGAGTCTTGGTAATGGAATGGAAGATTAGGACACTGTAATATACATTCCCATAAGAAACTAAATAAGAATAATTTAGTTAGAGACCTACCTCAACTAAAATTCCCATTAGACAAAGTTTGTACTCCCTTTCAAAAGGGAAAGCAACACAAAGTTTCATTCAAATTAAAGAAATAAGTTTCAACTTCTCAACCTCTTGAGTTGGTTTAAATGGATTTGTTTGGACCTTATAGATTTTCTTGTTTAAATGGGAAGCACTGTGTCTATGTCTTAGTAGATTACTTTTTCAAATACACTTGGGTATAATTTATTGCTCACAAAAGTGAATCTTGTTCTTATTTTATGAAATACTTCATGTCTGTGGAGAACCTTAGTGGACTTAAGATTAAGACCTTGAGAAGTGATCATGGTCGTGAGTTTGAATCTTACTGCTCACACAATGTCTATAATCATAATTAATCTTCCCCTAGGACACCTCAATAGAATGGTGTAGTTGAAAGAAGCAATAGAATCCTTTAGGAAATTTCAAGAACTATGCTTAATGAGTATGACCTACCTGTTTATTTCTAGTCCGAAGTTGTGAATACAACTTGTTATATTATAAATAGAGTCTTGATTAGACCTATTCTTAAGAAGACCCCTTATGAATTGTGGAATAATAGGAATCCTAAAGTTAGTTACTTCATAGTTTTTGGTTGAAAAGTCTTTATTCTTGATACTAAGGATAATCTTGACAAGGTTTCTTATAAAATTGATGAGCGAGTCTTTCTAGGTAACTCTATAACTAGTAAATATTATAGAGTCTTTAACAAAAGAACCAAATGTGTGAAAGAATCTGTTCACATAAAATTTGATGAAACTAGTCCATATGAACCTAAGACTTCTCTCGAAAATCTTGAAGAAGATCTATATATTCTGGACCATAATGACAAAAATAGTGAACCTGTTGTAAAGACAACCAGTTCTGGAAGTATTCTAGAATCGACTTCTGGTGAACCCGAACATAGGGAAGAACCTAAAATTTCTAGTCCTATCTTTACAAGATCAACTAGGATTCTAACGAATCAACCTTTATATGCTGTTGTAGTCAATATTGATAGAGGGACACAAACTATATCTTCTCTAATAAATCATTTTGAACATCAAGACATTCTTTCACAGTTATAGACTAAAAATATCTATGATTCTATCAATAATGAATTTTGGGTTATGGAAATACAAGAAGAACTAAATCAATTTGAAATAAACAATTTTTGGGAATTAGTTGATATACATAAGGACACTTTGACCATAGACACTGAATGGGTTTATAGAAATAAGGTTGATGAGTCTGGAAACATAGTTAGAAACAAAGCAAGGCTAGTTGCACAAGGATATAGTCAATAGGAAGGAATAGAATATGAGGAAACCTTTGAACCTGTAGCTAGATTAGAAGCTATTAGTATTGTACTTTCCTATACTGATCATCTGAATTTCAAGTTATATCAAATGGACGCTAAAAGTGATTTTCTAAATGGTTTTATAATTCAAGATGTTTTTGTTGAACAACCACCTAGATTTACTAATCCTGATTTTCCAAATCGAGTTTTTAATCTATCAAAAGCTTTATATGGTTTGAAACAATCCCTATGACCTTGGTATGATAGACTTAGAAATTTTCTTATTTCAAAAGGTTTCTCTAAAGGGATTGTTGATCCATCTCTATTTATTAAAAGAATTTCCAGAGATGTTTTGATAGTGAAAATCTATGTTGATGATATAAATTTTGGATCTTCTAAAAATACTTTGTGTATTTATTTTTCAAGGAGTATGAAAAATGAATTTTAAATGAGTTTAATGGGAGAACTTAAATACTTCCTTGGGTTTCATATTTTTCCAAATGAAAATGGTATTAACTTAAATCAAAGTAAATATACAAAAGATATTTTAAAACGTTTCGGTATAGATGGTATTAAGGAAAGTGATACACCTATGAGTACTAGTTGTATGTCGGATGCTGATGAAACTGGAAAACCAGTGGATCAAACCAACTATAGAGGTATGATACGGAGTCTCCTTTATCTTACTGCTAGTGGACCAGATATTATGTTGTGTTTGTGTGTGAAATATTTCAAGCTAATCCAAAAGAGTTACACCTGCTTGGTATTAAATGAATTTTCAAATATCTTAAACAGACTACTAACTTAGGAATATATTATCAAAAAGGACAATCATTCAATTTAATAAGTTATTTATATACTGACTTTTCTGGTTGCAAGATAGATAGAAAGAGAACTTTTGGAACATGTCATATTATTGGTAAGTCCCTAGTATCTTGGTGTAGTAAAAAGAAAAAAAAATTGCATTGTCTACTGTTGAAGCAGAGTACATTGCTGCTCGTAGTTTCTATGCACAAATTCTATGGATGAAACATACATTATTGGACTATGGATATCAGTATAGACACATATCTATAAACTATGATAACACTAGTGCAATTAATATCTCAAAGAACCTCGTATCTCACACTAGGAACAAACACATTGATGTAAGGCACCACTTTATGAGAGATCATGATTAAAAGAGTGATATAACTCTTGAATTTATAGGTAATAAACATCAATTAGCCGACATTTTCACCAAGCCTTTAATTTCGGATAGTTTATGTTACATTAGACATGAGTTAGGAATGATAGACTTTGTAAGCTAGAAACCTCACTATTACAAACCTCACTGTTAGAAACGTCACTGTTAGAAACCTCTCCTTTAGGAACCTCACCCTTTGAAACCTCACTATTACAGGACCTCACAGATAGGATACCTCACTATTAAGAATCCTCACCGGTATACCCTACTGTTAGGATTTTTTTGTTTTTAAACTTATGTATCTTTAGCCGTCGGAATTTGTATCGTTTATATTTTACTTATTATTTGTTATTTATATATTTTTTTATTCCTAAATGATAAAACATAAGATCCTACCTCTCTTGATCCACCTCAAACCCTTTACCTTCAAGCCTTAGCTCCCAAAAAATTTCAAACCCTAAGCCTCGCGATTCAAAGAATGGAAAGAGTGAAGAGACCATCAGTCAGTGAGAAGGATGACGAGCTGAATACCAAGAGACTCAAAGGAGAGTCTAATGGTAGAAATGAATTGAAAAAATCAACAAATCTGCATCTCTTTCAAAGGGAAATAGTAGTTGAGAAAGTGCTGTGCGCGGAATGGTTGATGTCCAGTAAGTCTTTAGTTCTGGAAGTACTAGAAGATCGAAAATGGGTAGAATTCTTCTCGAACAACAATGGTCCTTATTGTCTGAAGCTGGTAAAATAATTCTCTGAGTTTGTTCATTTTGAGGAATCAAAAGTTGAGAACAGAATAGTTTTAGTTGTGAATAGAAAAGAAATATCTTTTCCTTCTATTGAGTTGGCTGAATGCCTGAATGTTCCACATGAAGGAGAGTATGGGTATTTCTAGAAATCAGTACCTCCTACTAGTGAAATCTTTAAATATGAAGGTGCTTTGGAAGAATTAATAGGAGATGGTACACAAAGAAATTTGGTTTCTACAGAAATGGATGGAGAGAACCTGTTACTGTTCAAGTTCATCCAACATGTCCTAAGTCCAAGAAGAGGGGGCTTTAAAAATCTGAAATACCAAGATATTTATTTGTTGCATCTGTAAAGACATGTTGTTAAGGTGAATCTATGTAGACTGTTAATTACTCCGATTGAGGATATGACCAGGCTAAAATCAAAGTCCAATGCTTTATTCTTTGCAAAGTTAATTTCGGTTATGATCAAAGTGATGGGAGTAGCTGAGTCTCAGGATGAGACAGTAGTGGTAAGGAATAATTTTTGCATCACAAGCACTGTCTTTAAATACATGAAGATCAATTGGAAGCCTTGGAGAAAAGAATGGGTCAGTGATGAGGAGAATCTATATGATAAGATTAATCATGTGTATCATCCTTCTTGGCCTAAGGATGTGAGGGATCCATGTCTAGGACCTGATGAAGAAGAACCTTAGTATAGTGATGATACTGATGAAGAGGGTACCTTTGTTGCTGATGGAAGGGTTACAAGCTTGCCTCCAAGTCCTATTTCTGAAATTTCATCATCTGGAAAGGATACAGTGTTGGGAGTAAGCATTGAAGAAGCCCCTATGGATGAGGAAGACCAGCCTGCCCTAGAGAATGAGGAAGATGAATAATTTAAAACTGAAGCATATTCTTCTTCCACCTTGAGTTTAATTCCATTGATTGGATGTACTATTGAGCCTATAGAGGCTGTTTTGATTGAAGTAGACAGACCTACACCTATTCCTATGGAGCCTATTACTGTTGAAGAATTGGAGACGGTTGTGGAGAATTCTTCTAAGTAAGACTAAGTTGCTGAGGGTGCTATTGCTATACAAGAGAATGCACAGATTGAGGAGTAGCAACCAACTAGACTAGGAAATGTTTCAGTAGCTGATGGAATTGAAGACTGGGTAGAAGACCCAGGTTTTGTTGTTTTTGGGTTGGACTATCCTGATTCTGAAGATGAAACACCCATCAACAGACCACAAGTTAACTATGATATCTCTTTTATGTTTTTACCTAAGGATGTGGTAGGGAACGCTGATCCAGACCAGTTGAAGTCTGATCTTAAGACCTCCTTTGTGGAAGTGAAAAGAAGAATGGAGACCTCTTTGATTTCATCCATTCAATCTATTATGAATGCCTCTGTGGCTAGTATTGTGAAAAAACGAGAACCTGTAGTTGTGTCTGACAATCTGGTTACTAAGGCTGATCTGGAGTCTTTAAAAACTAAGTTGAAGGTGACTCGGACTGCATCTATTACAGAATTAAATAAGTGATTTGTTAAATAGATGAGAAATATGGAAAAATATTTAGAACTCTCTCTTGGGAGTAAGGTTTCAGGCCCTGTGACATAGATGATGACTGAGATAAGAGTATGTCATTCTCATATTGAGAGCTGGAAAGGACCTGTTGTTTCTTTGAAGCAGTCTGTTGCTTCTCTAACTACCTTGATTAGTTCTCAAGCTCAAATGATTACTGATATCAATTACATTAAAGGTGTAGTAAGGCAATTTGTGCATGTCTTTGAAGCTTTTAAGAAGTCTGTCAAAGAGCATGTGAGCACCCATGATTTGGTTGTCAAGAAGCTGATAAGTAGTTTGACCCAATCGTTCAAGGAAACTATTGCATTATCTATCAAACCTCTTGCTTCATCTAGTTCTTCAGTTGATTTTCAAAAATTTAGACATGTGCAGAAAGAGGAGCTCAGTCAGGCTAGTACCAGTAACTCAGCTGATTATCAAGTACTATCTACCTCAAGGGATATTAGAAAGTTTGTTGAGGAGCATATGAGGGATGCTACTAATTCTCAGAAATAAATCAAGGATAAGATTGATCTCTATTTTTAGAAAGTTTATACCAAGAATCATCTCACCATCCATTTCAATCTTTTGTTAGAAAACACGATGATTCCCCCAATCGCACAAGCTTTCAAAGAACAAGTAAACAAGATCAGGGAGTTTACTCTTGCTCTAGAAAAGTTTATGGAACACAAGGATGACTTCATTTATGATATAGAAAGAGGAGGAGGAATCATTATGGACTTTAGGAATCTGTTGCATCCATTTTTTCATGTAGACAGTACTCCTATCATTTCCCCTCCTGCTCTCCCTGCCTCTGCTCAGACTGCCTCCATTCCACAGATGACACCGACTCAAGCTATCAGAATCTTGACACCATTGATTACTCCAAGGAGTACCCACTATAGGCCAGGGATAGTCTATGTTGCTCAACCTTTGGTAGTTCTTTCTGGAATTCCCAAGCCTTCTACTGAAGCTACCCACCCTAAATCTACCTCCGAACCCAAATCCAAATCCAAATTGGTCATTCAGTAGGTGGATTGATTAGTGGCTAGGACCATTGATAGGAATCACTTGTATTCTTTTTGGTTCCATTATGTATTTCTATGTATTTTGGCCACAAGTAATATATTACTTCTTTCATTCTCTCTTATTTTCTATTACTTCTCTCATTTTTTATTTCCCACTTTTTTCATATCACAAAGGGGGAGAAATATGATAAATATAAGAAAGGGGGAGAAATAATATAAACGGTGAGAAATATGAGCATAACTTTTATATGAGCTTAAAATATTTTAACTCGGGTACATTTGTTTTATATCTCTGATACAATTGTTCCATACCTCTGGTACATTTCTTTTATAATTTAACCTATGATACATTTGAAATCATACCTCAGGTATATTTCTTTTATAATTTTACCTCTGATACATTTAAATGTGCTAATCTATTCTATGATACATTTGTCTTATAAATTTCTTACCTCTGATACAATTGCTTTTAATACTATATCCTCTGATACATTTAAAATCTTACATTTGAAAATGTCATTACTCACACTGAGAAATATAAACCATTGTATTTTATACTGATACATTAATGATTATTTTGGATTATAATACCATAATTTGTGATTATGAAAAATTGGGAGATTGTTGACCTCATGTGTTTTGATAATCCCAATTATGCTTTAATATGATTTGATTGTAATACTCTATTTTGATAAAATATCAAAAAGATCATTGGAATTTGTTATTCAATGTTTATCTATGTTTATACTTGATTAAAAATGTTACTGACTCAATCTGAATATTATTTTTATAGAACAGATAAGTATTAAGTGTTGAGTCACTGATACAGACCTATCGGTACATAGCCTACCGATAGACAAAGTCCACCGATATGCACAATGGCTACCGATGAGGCTAAGTACCCTGGTATACAAGTCTACCGATATAGATAAGGTCACCAGTATGCAGATAGTCACCATTACACCTGAGCTACTGATAGAATAAGTCTACTGGTATGCACAGGTCGACTGACACAGACCTACCGATAGAGTAAGTCCACTGGTATGTACATAGTTACCAATACAAGCTACCGATATAAATAGATAGACAGACAGATACCGTTACAAAGTCCACCGATACAGACAGATTCTGATAGATAGCTACTGCTAGAATGTTTACTGATATAAGAAGAGCTACTGAAAGAATGATCTACCGTTAGAAGGAGCTACCGATAGAAGGAGCTACTAATTCAAGTGAGCTACCATTATAAAGGATAATAGCTACGGATAAAAAACAGCTATCGATACAATCCCACTGATACTAAACTCTATTTCTATTTGTTTATTTATAAATGGTCATATTTGATGTTTTTAATGCAACTATTATTAATTAATTAATGTTTGTTGAATGTCAGGAAATCATACCTCATACCTGCAGAAGTAATCATACCTCTTGTCGGACCACATGAGCTATAAAAGGGAACCTCGAACTACTACAGAAAGGGATGAGAATTGATCAGTTTTTCCTTGCACATATAAGACAATCTTTTGAATTGATTCAAGGACTTACATACATAGAAGAAGAAGGAAGAATACATACTGAATCCTTACAACCTAAACATTCAAGGAGAAAAGAACTTCAATAATTCCACTTGCACTCAAGATGATTAACTGATCAACCTGTACCTGGAAGTCAAATACAAAAATGACACTTTATTTCTTGAAAAAAATCAGAGAAGGACTCAAAGCCTTATCTACATCAATCCAAGGAGTCTAGAGCTTCACTTAAAACACATAGATCATTCTAAACTCATCTCTATATATTTAGCTCTATTGTGTTTCATTTATTTACATTTTGAGCAGTGTGTGTGCACTATATTTTTAAATACATGTTGTCTCATGTGCTGAACTAGAGGATTTATAAATCCTCACCCAACCTTTCACATACTATCTTTTTTCCACTATGGATAGTGGTAGAGGTCAAGTGTGACCTGGATATCCTGTGTGATATAGTTGTGTTTTCCCATGATGAATTGTGTTAGAAGTCTTAGTAAATGGACTGTATTTGTACTGTTTTTTACCTCGATCCAGGGTGTGGATCAAAGTTTATATAAACTATTTGAGAGGACTATGTCTCATCATGAGATTGAACCTCTTGGTTAAAACTGGTGTGCTTATTTTTTTTTTAAATGTATTGAAAATTCTACTACTAACTACATTAAATATAAATCTGTTTTATAGTAACTCTAATAGTTAAACTAGCAAGTGTTTATAACTTTTTTAGCCAGTAAGTTAGTTTCAAAAGTTAATTAATCCTCAGATTAAATTAACTGAGAAATAATCAATCTCTTGAGAAACTAATTGAAAACTTACAATCCTTATAAGTTCACTATAGTTTAAGTTTTATTTAATTTGGGGGATTTTTATACAATTTTTTTAACAAGAATGTTTATTGGAACTCAATTCACCCCCCCTTCTGGAGTATCCACTTTGACCAACAACTAGGATAATGCATATGTATTATTATTTTATTATTGAGATCCTGAAACCCTTTGAGCGTCAATATCTTCATAGTATAACCTAGAAATACCTAGATAATGGAGTGAGCTAAAATTCATAGTAAGGAAATAAACATAGAAATGAAGCATAAATCATGAGTCCAAACGAATTACTTGATTTCATAAAAGGGATGGTGCAATAATTAACATACGAAGAAATATGAAACATTGAATCATATGATCATGGAAATATTTGAATATAGAAGAAACAAATAACAAGCCATAAACTTGTGACAAATATAACTACCAGGATGATATCACATGGAATACAAAGTCTAATAATGGATTAGGTTTACTCACTAATACCATCAATAAAATCTCATTGGAAAAAATATTACCCAATGAATTATATCTCTTTATTAGTGAACCCATCATAACATGTGCATTCATATGTGTTCCATATAAAAAATAAAATATAAGTAATAAATGTAAGGGTTAACCATAGAAAGAAATTGGTTCTGTAATCATTTGATGTGGCATAACCAAATGGTGTATCATAATGGTATCTAAGAAATAAGGTTTTAAATCATTTTTGTACAATAATTATGTAAAAATAGCATTTCCTCATGAATAAAGATGTCCTACTAATGTCAATAGTGAGTTTTAGTTATCTTTAGAAATGTGCCACATTAGTTCAGTTTAAGGGAAATTTTAAGGGTAAATTAAAAAGTATAGTGGAATAATATTTTAATGAAACCAAAAATGAACTAAAATAGTTATTTATGATATAATGTTTTAGTTTATAAAATATGGGTGGATAGAAAATTTTTATAGAGTTTACTTTAATATGGATATGAAACTGAGAAGATCACATTAATAAGGTTTATTTATCAAGAGGAATTGAGAAGGGATCCTTTTATAACATGTATTTCCCCATCAACGAAATCCAAATTGATAAATATATAATAGTTTGTAAAATTTATAAATAATATAGAAGAGTTATGTAATATGAATCAATAGATAAGTTGGTGAAAGTAGATAGAAAATGTAACCCATATGAAATATGGAGGTTTTGCAGAGATTCATTACCTAATGTCTGAATGTATTCAGAACTTTCTTTTAATTTCCTTGATAATAAAATTATATTCATTAATTACATAATTAAGAACTTATTCCCCTTATATTTGATTTATTATAATTTTATTAATTTTATTTATGGTCAATTTAATGAGTTATGATGTTTTATTTCATTATTTCATGAGCAATCGTTTCATGGTTTCATTGTCGGTTAACTACTGTATAATTATGGAATTTATTATAGAATGTAAATAAAAATCAATAAGTGAATTTAAATGGTATTTACGAATATATATAAGAATAAGTGGTCCCAAATTTGTTTTTTACATTATTATGAGTCATCTGATAAAATGTTAATGCTAAATGTTTAATTTATTTTGGAGGCTTTTCTGGCCATCAGAGAAAAGTTTAATTTTATTTTTGGTTATGTCAATATAATTTTTATAGAATTTAAAACCACCTATAATATACATAATTACTTCATTTTTAAAAATTAATGGTGAATTTAAACATTCCATTAAGGCATTAGTGGAAAATAAAAACCTATCTCCCATGACGGTGCTTAACCGACAATATATGGACAAGGGTTTCATTTTTCATTGAATAATATGAGATTAGAGAAGGGTTGGATAGAATATATCCATTTGAAATATCAAATTATAGTATATAAATGATACACGAGTTATTTTTCGTTAATGGAATAAAAAGTTTACGAGGAGGAAAAAGAAGAAAATAAATTAAAACATGTACTTTCAGAATATTGCCTCTGGAATATCACCTCGTAGAATGACCCCTTAAGGAACATGGAATTGATATTTTTATGATAAAAACAAATTTATGTGGAATATTTGATAATAATCAGGTCTTAGAATCTGTTATGATAGGGGGTGGTGAGAGGTTGTATGTATAAGGGGATAAGAGAAGTGTTTTTTATTATTATATCAATTTGGTTATTATTTTGGCACAATAATATCAATATACTGATTCAAGTGACTAAATATTGTAACTAGTTTATGATAGTTATAAATAATGGAATATTATATCATTCATGACTCAGAAATTCAAGTATTTTGGATTTAATGTTAAATATTGTAAATTATCTTATTTTTCTATTCACCGAGAATTCAAATAATTTAGGAAAATCCCAAAAATTCACCCGAATAATTATTCAAAATGTAGATTTAAAAAATTAATCCATTTTATGAATATAATTTTACCAATTTGAGAAATTCAATTTTTAAATAAAATCATCATTTATTCGTAAAATACAGATTTTAATATTATAATCAATTTATAACCCTTTGAAAAATTTCTTATGGTCACATAAAATTAGATTATAATAATAAGTAAACATAATATTAATTTATGAATCAATTTTATGAAAATAAATTTCCATTAAAATCATTATATTGATTATAAAATTGAAAATAAAACATTTACATCATTTTAAAAATATTTATATACTTATACCATGTTATAAATATATTATATTTTCATTTTATATAATACCTAAATATTATTTTACATTTCCATAGGTGTGGTTAGAATTATATAGGTAATATTACTATTCCTAATTGTTATATTACTATTCTAACAGTGAGGTTACTATTCCAGTAGTTAGATTACTATTCCAATGCTCAGATTTCTAACCGTAATATGGGTTTTGTATGTCATATAAATACCACTTATTCAATTAATTCATCATTTACATCTATATACCTTCATATTCAAAATGAATATTGTGTGATTGACATTATGTTTTATTTTTACATCATTGTTTGTGAGTGTGATCATTCTGGTGGTTTGAGGAGATCTAAATTATCTTATTATTTTTCTCTTGTTTTCTATTTACTATCATGTTATAATATTTGGAATTATTATTGGTTTATTTGTTGGATAAGGTACCATTATTCATTGACGAGAATAATTTTTTGTTTTCTCTATTTGATGTGTATTTTTTATACTACATGACCTAATTATTAGAAGGGATATTTCATTGATAAAATACTAGGTTGTCAAAACAGAAATAAATTGTTATATAGATCTAAAAATTTCTTGGAAATCAATAATTCATTAAAATTTAATTAATTTTAAAAAAAAATATTCTATTTTTTATTAGATGAACAATTACTATTTCTGTGTTGCATAAGAATGTATTATTGTTACTCAACCACAAAAAAATTAAAAATAAATCACTCTGATTACAAAAATTCATTCTTATTTAAAATAACTATTTTGAAATGAACACAACAACTTTTATCATTATGAAAAATTATTAAAGATATTAAAAAAAATATAGTGGCAATTCGTATTTATTCATTACCTATTATTTAGGTCAATATCAAAGAAACATTGAATGGCATTTCCAAAAATATTAATAGCTGGTGATTATGGAATCCATTAACCTCTAAAACTGAAATAATTTCAAGTGTTTTTATATTTTTTTGCCTTATCTCATATTTTTAACCCTGTTTTCTTATTTTTACCCTTGGTGAGGTGAGAAATATTTACCATAGTTACTATTCCTAATTACCAATAATAATACGGTATCATTTACAAAATTTAAACCCACTAATTCCAAATATGGAATGAAATTCATGTTGAGATTTCTCAAAGTGGTAGATATCCATTTAAAAATAAGCACAAAAAATGCAACGAATCCAATTTTTTCAAAACATGGATTTTTAAGAATAAAACTATATTTATTATTATCTAGTGACTAGTAAAAACCACTAGATAAATGTTTAAACATTTTATTGAAGGATGTGGAGGCCATTTATAATTAAAGGGAGGGGAAATCATGGAATTTCTTAAAATATTTATTTAATTTAAATTAATTTTGATGTACAAATGAAACCAAGTTCGTAGGAATTGAAGCTAATATGATGAGAAGATTAAATACCCTAATATAAAAAAAATAGAATATTTTTTTAGTTTTTTATTATTTCTATTTTAGTTTCACCCCCAACCCTTTTGAAAATTACCACAATATTAGAGTTCTCTAAACTTTAAGGCTTAAAAATGTTACTATAAAATAAAAAAACCCATTAAATTGGCTATGGTTTCTTTTTAGAACTATTTCCCACTCATTTTTCTTAATAAATTTTTTTATGGATTTTAAATAATTTAGTAAAATATTATTTATTATAAAATATTATTAATGGAATTTTTAACATTATTCAATTAATATGTCATTAAATACATCGTGACAAAGGGGGAATTCGAATAATGTATTCTGAAACATACCTAACATGTTATGGTTATCTATATAATTTATGGGTCACATTAATTAGTTTAAATTATACAACTTTTAATAATTTTAATACCATTTATTTAATTTCCATTTAATTAAATAAGTACTGCATTAGTGTTGTATATGAATCTAAGATAATAATTTATTCATTGAAAAAAAAAATCCATGATTAAGATAGATAATTTATATTTCAAAATAATATTTATAAATTAAAATATCACCCATTTATCCCCATGTTAAAATTATTATACTTATTAAAATAATAGTGTCACATTTTCTAATTTTCATTACATAAAATAATATGAAGCTTATAATCACATCAAAATGGATACAAAAAGGACATATATTTTATCTTATAATTATTATCAATGAGATATAGTCATCAAATAAAATTTAATAAAGTGTTAGAGTTATTTTTTAGTCCCTATCATCTTATAATTAACTTTATTTACCTAATTTACCCTTTACCATGGTAACAAAATTATTAGTCTCTATTCATAATGTCTAAAAATAAAAGGTATCCATTTACAAAATTTGGACCTCCTAATTAAAAATATTGAATTAATTTTGAATGATTCAATTAATATAATGTATAGAAATAAAATTTAATGTAAATTCATAAAAGACAATGAAAAACATTTTTTAGGAAGTGTATTTGTATGCCCAAAAATGTTCTTACAAAAAAATCTGGTAAAACGTTGATTCAAATGATTTTAATTATGTTAAATATAATTAAATAATACATAAGTTACACGGATATTAAATTTAAATCATAGTTATATTTTTAAAGAAAAGACAATGGAAGTTTTAAAAAAATTTGTATTTTTCACTATTCACTGAAAAATCAATCTTTTAAAAAAATACAAAAATTTTACCCAGAGATAATTTTGATATTCTAATTTCAATAATAATATATTTTTTAAAAAATAAAGTTTCTAAAATTTATAAAAAATAATTGTAATTATTTTCTTACAAAAATCAATATAAACCATTTTTTAAAAACTCACTTTTTGATGAATAAATTGGATTTAATAAAACATGGGTGTATATTTCTTAAGAATTAGTCATAATATATATATTTAGTAGGGAATTTATATATTTTTCATAAATTATTTAAAAAAAATTAAAACCACCAACTTAACAGCTAGGTTCTAATGGTCATATTTAAATACTAATTTTTTATGGCTCATTTAGGCTTGGTGTTGCATATCGCATACACTATAAAACCTAATGTTAATCTTATAAATTATCAAGACGTTACATTATCCCCCCTAAATAAATTTATTCCTCACAATTTTAACATTATCTTGGTAATAAAATATTTCAATCTTGAGGACCTACATCATAAAAAAAAATCATACAATATCCTCTTGAAAAAAGCAAAAGGGAAGTATGAAGGTCACCATAAAACAAGATTTCCAAAAAGGAGAACAAAAGTTGGAATTGAAAATATAAACAATGAATAGAAAAATGGCACTAAAAGATTAAAAAAGTGTGATAGGGAACATGTTCATTAGAAACTTAACCATCACAAAACCATATATCTACTTTGTGTTAAAAGACTATTGATTTATCGGTAATAAAAGTAAATAGACAACATTTTTTAATGACCTTTTCCTCAAGTTATGGGATTATTTTATTATCAAGAAAAATAAAATGAGATAATATAATTATATGATTTATATCAATTTCACAAGAACAATGTAGTCCATTTATTTTACTTCAATAAATTTATACTTCAGCTCTTCATAAATAAATAGATACTCTAGATTAATTTTTTATACCAAAATAAATTTTAATGATTCCTAAGTTCAAAAGTCATTACATTAGCCTCGAAAATTTACCAAAAACAAAATGTTTATAATAGGTTATCCAATATGAGAAACCATTCTTTAACCTCAAAAAAATAATATACAAAGCTCAACATAATTTATTTCAAAAGAAGTTAACCTTAAAATAGTCCAATTTATAATCTACCATATTCAAATAACATTATTAAATCCAAAAATTATCTCTAATAAACATAATTTAGATAATAATATCACATTCCAAACATGTGAATACTAATAATATTAATCACCATTAAATTTATCTGTATTCTTTATACCCCATAAATCTAAAAACTCAATAAAATTTATAAAATCACTAACCATTTTCAAGGTCACCAATGCTATCCAATTTACATATTTAATTCCAATGTTCTCTTTATCCAAAAATAATATTATTAACTCAACATTAAGAATATTTTAATGGTTATATTTTAATTATTCGTATATTCTATAAAATTATCTATATGCCCCTAAATCAATTTTCATTGTTATCCATTCCATGCAACATGTGCTTTAAAATAAATAAATAAAAACTAATACAGTATATTACTTCTACATTTCAAGATTATTATAAATATAATTTTAATTATAAAATAAATATAAAACATAATTATTTAATACAAATACACGATAAATTTAATCATGTAACTTTGATTTTATTTATTACATAAGCTTGACCTCGATCCCAATTCTTCTGAGGTATATTCCCTTGATGCTTACAGAATTCATTTTTATAGTTTCTAATCCTTTATAGTTGAAACAATGAATATTAAAGGCTTCTTTCATACCCTTAAATTCACAAAATTTATGGAATTTCTATTAACACTTGCAGAAAACCATCATTCCCTTCAAACATTATTGGGGTTTTTCATTCCATAATTATAAATTTGTGTAAAAACGTTCTTTTCCTTATTCCCCTTGTGCATTTTTTGTTCTATAATCCCTTTATTATTTTACATTTCTACATGGAAATAATACTTGGTGTATTATGTCACTATGTTGATGGAACATGATACTATATCCTCATATAATAAGAATTTTTTAGAGATTTTTACCCTTCTAAGGATTTCCATTATCCCATAAAAGAAATGGTAAATCTTACTCATATTATTATGTACACAGTTTGTAGCATACATTAATATACTTGTAAAGTTGACTTCATACCTAGAAATATTTCCATCTTCCTTTTGTATTAGACATATGAATTTTATCTATGTATCTGCTCATTTCTCATGAGGAAAATATTTTTACAAGATGAGGTCCTTAAAATCCTTACACTCCATGTTTCTGACTTCATATTCATCTATAGTGTTTTCAATCAATGACCATCATTGATCCACATACCCTAAGTGATGATAAACTTCTATAAATACCTTATCTGTTTCATTACTTCACAATGTGAGAAATATCTTCTCTAAATAACTTATCCATTTCTTAGATTCAAATATATTTTTAGATATATTTTATAATGGAGGATCTTTATGCATGAAGTGTTCAAACATTGGTGAATCTTGTTTTAGAACAATGGGTTTTTCTATACAAGAAAGGTTATTTACAATAACCTATTTCAACTTCCCTAATATAGCTATAATCTGCCCAGTTTCAACCCCAGCTATATTAGTTTTCTCAGAAGTACAATCCCTAAATTGTTTACATGTAATGATTCCCTTTAATCCATTATATTCCATTACTATATAATTTTAAACATTCAGTTAACTCATAATAATTATGAATATTGAGCCATAAAATAAATTCCTTATAATAGTAAATGTTATAAAATAAAAAAAGGTATTGTCAGAATTCTCATGTTAGATATGTTTTTATAAATTATAGTTCTTAAGGATTCTATTATAAAACCTATGATAGAAGCTATAAAGTCCCCAACTCTAGTATCCTAGAGTCGGTGGTTACTTTATTACATTGGCACTATGTACAAGTAATCGCATCCTAAAGGACTAAATAGTTTACTAATATTAAAGAACCAGACACATACATGATTCCCATATTACATGTGAAATATAAAGTACAGAAAGTAAAAACATCCTTACATCCTTGTCATTATTCATAAAACCTTCTTTATATCCTGGGGGAAAAATAAAAGGCTGATCTCAGAATCTCAATAAAGGTTATATATATAGAAAGTCATCATATGTAAATAACTAATAGTCAATATGAAAAGGTAAAAAACTAAAAACAAATTCCATTAATTAAAAACTTGAGAAAAAAATCATCCATGTATAATATAAATGCATTAGTATCATAGATAATAATAACTGAATTCTCCATAATGGAAATGTTGTGTATTGGATGCCCAGATCCCAGACATCATGGTATCTATACAATCAAGGCATTATGATATGATTTTTGGACCCATGGCGCTCTCGACAACGGACTCGAACCATGTAGTGCCCACTCACTAGGGATGTACTCAACTCGGCCACTAACTGGGTCGGGTTCTAGCACTATCCCCCTGCCAGCGGGGGATTTAATCTCGCCTCTGTTGAGAATCAAACCCGGGGATGACTGGCATAATAGCCAGTGGGGAGCTTACTCGACTACCACTAATCCATTTTGTTAGACCCGTGATGCTCCTAACAATGGACCAGAACTCTGTAGTTCCCACTCACTAGGGATGCACTCAAATGGGCCACTAACTGGCCTGGGATAAAGCACTGTCTGCCTAACAGTGAGAGATTTAATCTCGCCTATGATGAGAATCGAACCTAGGGTTCCCCGGTGGCTATTATACCAGTCATCCCCGAGTTTGATTCTCGACGGAGTCAAGATTAAATCCCCTGTTGGCTGGGAAAAATCTTGAACCTGACCTAATTAGTGTCCCAGTTGAGTGCATCCCTAGTGAGTGGGCTCTGTGGGGTTTTGGTCCGTTGTGGGGAGCATCACGGGTCCAACAATTATTATTTAAAAATATGTGTCAATCTCAATTTAATTATATCTTACTTATTTCTGTCATGATGTATTTCGATTCCATAATGGTCTATATAGTTCTGGTCCCCACCCTTTACTGTATATCCAATGCATTCATCATATATAAAATAATCAATTTAATTCATAAAATATTATCGTTATCAAAAAATAAATATATTGTGTAATGAATTTTAAGTTTTCAATAATTACCCCACCAATAAAAGTCATTCAAATTATAACACTGTAAGTAGAAATAGTATATGGTTTAGGAAATAATCATATATAAAACATCCATAATTTTTTTATTTAAGAAAAATGAAATATCTAGTGATCAAAAGTAAGTGAATGTTTCAAAGGATGGTATTATTCACTACTATAAATATGGCTTTTATCAGCGTTGAAAATGGACATTAACAGCGCTAAAAAAAGCATTATTAATGCCAGCGAAGATGAAGGGGGTGGGGGGGTCCCCTTTATCAGCGCTCCAAAAAGCGCTGATAAAAATAAAAAAATAATAAAAATACTGCCAATCTTGGGGGGGGGGGATTTTTACAGTACTTGAGCCCCCCTTTATCAGCGCTTTTCTGCACCTCCAGCGCCCGCCCGCACCGCCTACACCCTTTATCAACGCTATCCCTTTAAATCAACCTTGTGTCCGCACCCGTGCCTCCACCCATATTTGATCTCGAGACCACCCCCCTGCGCACCTAAAGCCTTTTCCACTACCCTATATTGATTTGTTCTCTTATTCATGATATATCTATTTATTTATATAAATATATAGTTATACTTATTCATATAGTAATATATATTTATATTAATATATATAGTTATATTAATATATATATATATAGTTATATTAATATATATATAGTTATATTAATATATATATATAGTTATATTAATATATACATATAGTTATATTAATATATATATATATAGTTATATTAATATATGTATAGTTATATTAATATATAGTAGTTATATAAATATTCATATATTGGTATTTTAAATAAAATGTAAATTAGTTATTATTTAGATAAAGCTAGTATATTTTATATGTAAATATGTTTAATTATTTATTTAAAAAATTTAATTTTTAGGTGTGAATATATAAAAAATATGTATATATAGTTATATATTTGATTATAAATAGAAGTTCATTATAAAAAAGGATTAAATTTCAAAGAAATAATATCAATATGAATGTAATACCTTGGAATAAATTCATTCCCCACCAAAAAAATCCAATAATACCTCCTTAAACGAGGCTGAAAATCCACAAAATGTTAAACAAATATGGGTACCCCGACTAAAAACTCAGTTTTGGAGACCTTATGTGCCTCTTTTGGCCTCGTAAAATGCTTGACCGGGGTTACCCCAGTCACAGTGACATAGATATCGTCGCAGGTTTCGATTTGACATGAGGTAGATCTCAAATGGACATGCGTATCAAAAGTTATGGCCGTTTGAAGTTCGAGTTGTGTTTTCAACATATTTTGGATCTTTTTTTATTTTTTAATTTTTTTTAGTCTTCAAATTTTTATTAAATGACTATTACCCCATAATAATTAGCAAATTAATATTTAAAAATATTTTTTAAATTTTTTAAGATGCATTTTTCACTAAATATCTTATATATTATGTATAATAACTGGAAATGTACATTTATACTTATCTAAAATATATTTAAAAATTATACATTATATTTATATCAATATAACTATATAACTATATTTATATATTTAAAAAAATTAAATTTTTTTTTGAAGTCAACCCTTTATCAGCGCTTTTAAAAAAAGCGCTGATAAAGGGGGGGCCTTTATTAGCGCTAAAAAAAGTGCTGATAAAGGGGTGCTTTTATCAGTGCTTTTTTTGAACGCTGATAAAGGCCCCCCCTTTATCAGTGCTTTTTCGTTAGTGCTGATAAAGGGGTGGCACTGGCCTTGCCGAGTTTTTTGGTAGTGATTACAACATATACCCAATATATAATAATTATAAAAGGTTTTTTTATCATTTACTAATAATAATAATATAAAAATATCATTAGAAAACATTTTTGACGAAAATATATTTTTAGCTTTGAAAATATCTTTTAAAAAAAGACAATTTCCCAAATATTGAGGAAAATATTTTCACATAAAATAACCTTGTAAAATTGTATGAGAAGATTCAAAACATTTAATATTCATTATGGTGGGAAATTATGTTCAAGATATATAAGTTAAAAAACATTCCACTTTCATAAGAAAAGTCCCTTGTTAGGAAAATGAAAAGAAGATTGTTTTTTACCATTTACTATAAAGTAAATCATGGGTAAAAATGTCTTTCATTAAATCATTTTAGAATTTTAAAAATACATTTGAAAACATTTTAATTAAAATAGACACGTAAACCAAAAAAATATCATAAATAATTCAATTAATATTTTTTTTCTTTTATACATTTCCTTTCTTGATTCAAGTTCCTAAGAGAGAAAAAGTTGGATGAAATTATAGAAACTGATTAATAGAATAAAAATAAAATTGACTTCAATCGTCAGGAATAAATATAAATTCTTGTTAAATTACTCAAAGGGAATTATATATACTACATAAAAATAAATAGGTTCATAACTCCAAATATATCTAAATTGAGTAGAAATTGGGATGAAATCCCCTAGCGTAGGTCTGATGTGTCTTATAGGTGATCTAACCTACTTTATAACATATTTCAATTTATTATAATTATATAAAGAAACCATGTTAATATCTATGATATCATATATGGCCTATTTATAACATTTTATCACCCATTTATTAATAATGTTTTATTATTATCATTATTTTCAGTTGTTAGTTGCTTTGTTTTTCAAGTAAGTTTTTATATGATAGTTCTAGTACTTATAATATTATTATAGTTCCATCATATCCAAAATTTTATTAATTATATAAATTTCATTTATATTCTCTCTCTATATTTATCTCTAAAATATAGAGATTTTCAAATAATGGCACTGTTCATGGAGATGGTTGGTCATACATATGCATGAATGTTGTTTTTACTATTAAATAGATGAAACAAATTAAAGGTGGACAATAATTAGTATTTATAGTATAATTATTATATCATATATAACATATATATTCATAAAATATGTCCTTATTACAATCCATATAAAACATAAATGAAAAACGGACCACATCACTTCGTGGTGTTTGTCGTTCACACATACCCATGAGAGACTTTATTGTTTTTAAATGGATTAGAATGTAAGAAGGTAAATAATATATTAAAGTTACATAATAATAGTTCTCTCATAAATATTAAATATACTCATTTGTTCTATATTTATAACCATCCAAGTGAAATTGTGATGAAAAAATAATTACACCATGTTGTGGAGACTATAAGTCGTACATTTGCACGAGCAATCTTTTCACTTTTTATGGTATGTAAAAGAGATAGAATATAGTTTTCCTCTAGTTATAATAATATATTAGTATTTTTATTATACAATAATTTTTATCATAATTTGGGTTACAAAACATTAAAAGTAAGTAAAAGAAAATGTACATGAATGACATGGCAAAGATGATTACCTCTTCCATGGAAGAATTCCTTTAGATCTCTTCTTAAGGGACCTAGAGTAGGTCTTTTGGAATGAAATAGAAAACCTTTAAAACTTTTATGAGGAGGAGTATAATAGTAATGTAAGGGGTTTTGTTGAGTTATGTAACTCAATGTGGTGAAAATATATTAAGTAAGGGGTTCCCTTTTATAATTTAGGGGAGGGGGACTTTTGGAATTTCATAGAATATTAAATTAGAATAAATTAATTTTGATATCAAAATGGATAAAAATTGAAATAATTAAAAATATAATATGAGGATAATTCTAAATAATCATGTCAAATAAAATTTAGCAATTTTTTTTATTTTTTCAATTTTATCATTTAGTTTTAACCCCTTGTTAACCCTTTTCACAATTACCATAACATTACTGCTTTCTATCACTTAAGTGTTAATAATGTTACTATAAAATGATAAGTGACCCATAAATATAATTTTTTTATGTTTAAAACCATGTCCCATTCATTTATATATGTATAATATTTTTATAAAATTTAAATCCTTTAATAAAATATTATTTATAATAAAATACCATTAATATCATTTTTAACACTATTATTTTAATTAGACATTAAATACGTCAAAATAAAGGCTTCATTTGAATAAAATATTTTAATATATAAAAACATTTTATTTGTATCTATAAAATTCAAGGTTCACATTAATTCATTCAAATTATACTACGTTTATTATTTTAAATATCATTTTTTTCCTATTAATTAATTAATTACCATGACAACGTTGTTTAAGAATTTAAGATAATTATTTACCCACTAACGATTCAAAATATAGTACTATGTTGAATATAAATCATTTATATTTAACATTACTATTTATAATCGAACATATACACTAGTTATCATAATGTTAAAAAAATTATAGTTTTTAAAAACAAGAGTGTGACATTATTCACTTTTCTTTACTTAAGAAAATATAATGGTTATAATCACATTGAAATAGGGAAAAGTTCATATATTCTACATTTGGATGATTATAAGTGATGTATACTCATCCATTAGAATTTAGTAAAGTTTTAGTGTGCTTTTTATTTCTTATCATTTTATTTCACTACTACCGATAGGGATTTTAAAAGTGCTAGAAAATTCATTTAACATTGCTAGAAAATCATTGTTAATCATAGCAATGATAAAGGGGGTCCCCTTTAACAGAGATAAAAAAGATCTGGAAAAAACATTCCTTTATCTATGCTAAAAAAAATTTGATAAAGGCCCCCCTTTATCCGCACTATTTTAGTACTGATAACGGCGCCCTTTATTTGCGCTATTTCGAGTGCTGATAAAAGACCACTTTGTCAATGATTTAATTGGTACTGATAAATGGTGACTTTATTAGTGATCAAAATAGTGTTGATAATGGAATATCTATCTGTGGTGTGATTTTTATATAACAGCACACCCACCAGCAACACATGCACCTGCACAGCACACACACACCACTTACACAAAAAAACACATGCACAACTCACACAAGAACAAAGTAGCACACACAAGGGTTTGACAAAAAATGCTATATACATTTCAAACCATATTTTATATAATTACATTTAAAATTATCCAACAAAAATTTAATGAAAATTAATGATACATCATTTGACATCTTTGATCCCCTCTGAAAAATGTCTGCCCATTGTATTAGTTTCTGAACAAATCGTTCCAGCTCAATAAAAACAATCCACCTATATAAGAAGACAAATATTATGTTAGTAATACTATAAATAAATAGATTAAACATTAATATGAATAAATACATTAATAAAATATCATTTTATAATCTGAAAGACATATTTGGAGTTATACTGATCACACCATGCATCTTATTGAGGTCGGTTTGATTCATGAACGTCACAAATGAGTTATGGATCATTGTCCTAAAATATCTAAACAATTCGAATGGGTTTGCTTGGTTTTGAGTATATACCTTGTATCTTTTCTAAAAATAATATCAAATTTAAATGACATACTTTTATTTATAATGGTCAAATCATTCATCAAATTCACATGTGGTTGATTCCTACACATCAAAAATGACTCATGGATCATTGTTCTGAAGTATCAAAACAATCTGAATGGGTTTTCTCGGATTTCAGTATAAAAATTATGTTGTTTTACAAAAATCTCATTTCAAACCAGAAACACCCATTTTGAGTCATACTGGTCACATAATGTATCTTTTTGAGGTGATAATTATTTATACATGTCACAAAAGACTTGAGAATTGCTCTCCTAAATTATGTAGATAATTGGAAGGTGTTTTCTTGGTTTTTAGTGAGTGAAACATTTTGAGCTAAAATGTCAATTTTAAACTGATAACCAACACTTTTAGTTTTTATGGTCACACCATGAATCGAATTGAGTTGATGTTTATTCATACACATCACAAATGAATCATAGATCGTTATCTAAAAGTATCAAAATGATCCTAATATGTTTTCTCAGTTTTCAGTATGTCACTTGTTATTTTTACTTAAATTAATGTCAATTTTAAATAAAATAACATTTGGATTTATACAGGTCACATCATTCTTCGAATTAAGGCATTGTTGATTCTTACACATCAAAAATTACTCATGGATCATTTTTCTAAGGTATCAAAACAATCCAAATTCATTTTCTTGGTTTTCAGTATGCCAGTTGTGTTTTTTTATTAAAATATCATTTCAACCCGAAAACATGATTTCTGAGTCATACTAGTCAAATCAGGCATCCATTTGATTTGATACTCCTTTATACACATCAGAAAGGAATTAAGAATCAGTTTACTAAATTATAAAGACAATCATATAGTGTTTTATTGGTTTTTAGTGAGTGACATATTTTGATCTAAAATGTATATTTTAAACTAATAACTGAAATTTTTAGTCATACCGGTCACCTTGTGTGTTGGATTTAGGTGTGATTGATTCCTACATGTCAAAAATGGCTCCTGTATCTTTTTCCTAAAGTCTCAAAACAATCTAAATGAGTCTCCTTGGTTTTCAGTATGTTAGTTTTTCTTTTTTACTTAAATTAATGTCAATTTTAAATAAAAAGACACATTTAGATTTATACCCGTCACATCATTTGTTTTATTGACATGGGTTTGGTTTCTACACATCAAAAATGACTCATTGGTCGTTTTCTTGAATTATCAAAACAATCTGAATGCGTTTTCTTGGTTTTCAGTGTGCCAATTGTGTTTTTTTACTAAAATTAATGTCAATTTTAAATAAAAAGAGACACTTTGAGTTATACCTGTCACACCGTTCATCAGATTGAGGTTCGGTTGATTCATACATGTCAAAATGACATATAGATCACTTTCTTAAAGTATAAAAACAATCTGAGTGTGGTTTTTTAGATCTTAGTATGTCAGTTGTGATTTTTTACTAAAATACCATTTCCAACTCGAAACACATTTTTTGAGCCATATCGGTCGCATCATGAACCTCTATGACGTAAGACTACAACATTCACGTCAAAACTAACTTATAAATCATTTTCATAAAATATGAAGATAATCAGAATGAGTTTTCTTAGTTTTCAGTGAGTGACGTGTATTGAGCTAAAATGTAAATTTTAAACTTATAACAGACACCTTTATTCATATCTATCACCTTGTTCATCGGATTGACATGTTAATTATTTATACATGTCACACATATATTATGGATCATTTTCCGAAAGTATAAAAACAATATGAATTTGTTTTCTAGGTTTTCAGTATGTCACTTGTTCTTTTTGCTAAATTTATTGTCGAATTATTATAAAAATAACAACGTAAGGTCATGACAGTCACACCATGTGTCGAATTTAGGTGTGGTTGATTCCTACAAATCAAAAATGTCTTATGGATCGTTTTCCTAAAGTATCAAAATAGTACTAATGTGTTAACTTAGATTTCAGTATGGCACTTTTTCTTTTTACAGAAAATGCTGACAATTTTAAATACAAATAGACACTTTGAGTCATACCGGTCACATATTCATGCTATTTCTGCACGTTCGCCCATCAGGTATGCTAACCATTCATTTATTAACAAATCTATCTTGTATTGTAAAAATGATTCTTTTCAAAAATCATGGTAGTACTGAAAAAATATAAATACACAAATGATTAATAAATATATTAAATGATATAGTAACTCTCTTGAAAAATACCTTTTTAGGAATACTGATTTGTTCATGGAATACAATATCTTTCATAAATTTACAAACATAATAAGCATATTCTTTATCGTATTTTTTTTTGGAACTGTAGAAACATTGAAAAAAATAAGTATTTTTATATGTGTTTGGAGAGTGAAATCTAATTATATATACCCTAATTTGTATCTAGTTGTAGTACTTGTGATGTTTCTTGTCCTTTTCCCATGGTCTCATTCCATGATGTAGATGATATTCACACACCTCTCTATCATAACATAGTCATCATTAAAAGATAATATAAATTATATAACTAGATTTTTACTCTACTGGAATTCCTGTTTTTTTCAACGGGTTATTTGCGATGGGATCTCGTCGTAAATACCCTTTTGTGATGGGCTCGTTGCAAAAAATATCTATCACGACAGAAATTTTACCTGTCGCAAAAAACCTCCCAAGTATACACATTATATACCCAAAAACCTTTTGTGATGGGCCCGTCGCAATTATTTTTTGCAACGGGTAAGTTCCCCGTCGCAAATAGCCTTCTGATTGTATACATTATATACCCATAAACCTTTTAGGATGGGCTCGTCGCAAATACTAATCCTAAAAAAATATATTTCACTTCTTTCTGATGATTCCCAGTCGCAAAAGACTCCATCGGGAATACTAAATATAATTAATAATAATAATAAAATTATGATTAATGAAAAAATTATATTATTATTATAAAAATAATAAAAAAATAAAAAATATTATTATTATAAATAAAATAAAAAATCATTAAAATATATAATAATAATAAAATATATTAAATAAAATTATGATTAATAAAAAATTAATATTAATATTATTAAAATAGTAAAATAATAAAAAATTATTAAAATTTTCAATATTTTCAAAAAAATATAAAAAAATCATAAAATATTATTATTATTATTAGTAAAATAAACAAATATTAAAAAATATAATAATAACAATAAATATAAAAATATTAAAAAAAAATAAATTATGCAATATATCCACCAATATAATATACAGAAACTATAAATAGTTTATATTATTACAAAACTTGAATTCAAATGTCTTTAACATAAAAAAAATCATTGGGGGTCGTCTAGAAGAGGTGGAGGAAACTTCATTCCCAAACCACGAGTCAGACGATGCATGTACTACATCTGCTTTTGATACTCCTACTTTCGTCACTGCTCCAATCGACGCAGGTCCTCCTCGTGATGCTGCTCCTGCTACTGTTGCCGCCGAAACATCTCTTGATACTGCTTTTTCAAAGTCTCTATAAGCTCAGCCTGAGTTTGCAACTGCTCCTTATACTGTGAGCCAGAAGATGATGTCTCTCCATGAGATCCTCTCGAGCTGGACGCTGACATCGCAGTAGTACCATAATAAGTACCAGGACACAAATGAGAGTTGATGCCAACTACTCGGCCCTTCTCAAAGACATACTGTGTCGCCGGAATCTATGCCGCCTCATTGAAATGGTGAGCATCGGTTTTCTCATTCGTCTCGTCCTGACCCTCAACACGTGTCTGAGAGGCCACAGCCTTATATGACTCCTTCAATTCCAATTTAAAATTAAAATTGTGAAAATATTGTTTCTGATGCTTTTTGTCATCGAGCGCGCGCGCATCCGTCACGCAAAGGACGTGCGGTTGGTTGCCCTGAATTCTCGCATTCCAAAGGCGGGCATCATCCATTCCTTCTTCAGGGACATCTGCTCCATGATCGAAACCGGGATGATGGGTTGTCGGTTCTTCCTTCTATGGATTCCTCCTCGGAGCTTGTCACCTAGTCCGGGTCTCCCTCATTGATTTAAGACGTATTCGTGAATCCCGCTTCCGGTGCCATATCTTCATGGACCCCAGTTAATTATGCTGCTTCCGTCGAGACGCTCCAAGGGGTCTGGTCGGGGTAGCAAACTTCAGTTAGGGGAGTGGTCGCGCTGAGGCATCGCTGGCGTGTCTTGACGTTGGGGGATTGGCATGTCTGTCTTCTGTCCCTTATTATAGGTCTTGTCGAGGGCATGGAAGCCCGAGGCATCCCACATCGAACGTGGGGAATTTTATTCCATAGGCATGTATCTGAGGTTTTCCTCAGCTTCTCATGTTTAACACGAGGTATGCCGCGAGTTTAATGTCTAGCAGAGACATATCAGACTGATCAGAACACTAATAGTGGATCAGATTGAAGAACCCCCTGGAGGGAACACCGATGTTGGGGCCAGCACGTGGGTGGCTTCCTGGGATACTGTGGAGTGGAATGAGGTGGAATGATCCTACCTGTATGTGGCGGCCCAGGCAAGAATCAGGAAGGGTGATGAAGTGAAGGGTCTTGAACCTCGTGGAGGCTTCCTACGTATCCCTGTGGCAGGGAATCAATGTCTGCGTAGTTCGATGATACGGTGGGACACCTAAAAAGGATACCCATGACAATGAATGCATGGTTGGGGCCCAGAGTAAGTAAAACCTCTAGGCTAGGGCATGATCTTCCTGAGACATGTGGGCTCGAGGGAGAGGTCAGGATGGGATGTGGATATTGGATTTGAGGCTTACACTCTGAGGCGGCCCAAGGTGGATATGGGGTCTTATGCTCTGAGGTGGACCACAATGGTGGGTGGATTAATGGGGCTTACGCTCTAAGGCGGCCCACAGTGATGGATTGATTGATGGGTCTTACGCTCTGAGGCGGCCCAGGGTAATTAGCAAACCGATGTGAAGGGGGCGGAATGACCGGGAGGTGGGCTTGAACCTCGTGGAGGCTTCCTACATATCCCCATGGAAGGGAATCAAAGTCCATGTATTTTGGGTGGTGGAGGTTAGAGTCATGTGGGATGGGGGAATACAATTTAACATCGTGCTGGATGGGGCATACAGTTTAAATTCGTGCTGGAAGAGGCATACAGTTTAACGTCGTGTTGGACAGGGCATACAGTTTAACATCGTGCTGGATGGGGCGTATAGTTTAACTTCTTACTGGACAGGACATACAGTTTAACGATGTGATGGATGAGGCATACAGTTTAACGTCATGGTGTACGGGGCATACAGTTTAATGTCATGCTATATGGGGCATACAATTTAACGTCGTCCTGGATGGGGTATCTGAAGCTTACGCTCTGAGGTGGCCCATAATGGTGTTGGCGAACCGACATGAAGGGGTCAAAATGACCGGATGGTGGGCTTGAACCTCGTGGAGGATTCCTACATACCATGCCTTGGCATGGATCAAAGTCCTCGTAGTTCGCCGGAAGTGGGGGCCAAGGTCAGTGCTCACTCTAAGCTCACGCGAGTCATGCTCGGTGTAAGAAACAAGAGGTTGTAGGGACCTGACGATCACGTCGCAAAGGATGTTTTTGTGAGAAGCGAAGAGGGGCTTACGCGTTGAGCGGCACATGGTGCTGGGACTTACTCTAGGATGGAGGCCCGAAGTCTGAAAAAGCACAGAGGAAGAGGGAATTGGGACCGAAGAAAGGTAATTCCACGTTCCCTATCATGCCCTCCACTGGCCCTGGCGGTGCGGAAGTATGGAGGTGCATGGGTGTTACCTTCCACAAGAGGGGATATGGGCTTACACCAGGGTGGATGCCCTTCCCCCAT
Organism: Viscum album; assembly: GCA_963277665.1. Classification (NCBI taxonomy): domain Eukaryota; kingdom Viridiplantae; phylum Streptophyta; class Magnoliopsida; order Santalales; family Viscaceae; genus Viscum; species Viscum album. The sequence continues at coordinate 1,587,599,721 of OY728129.1, forward strand.
GGACAAACATTGCTCCAAGAGATATTATATCATTCCATGTGAGGAATATTCCACTCCAGTGGAGATGATTCGGCGTAAAGAATGTCCGATCCGGGGGGACCCTGCGTGTGAGGAACGGGGCCTGATCATAGTTTAACATCATGTGTTGAGGACGAGGTGCTTGGCAGTTTAACGTCCAGCAGCTCGTATGCGGTGTGTTCGCTCCACACCCCTAGGTCTTACATGACCGGTACCCTCTGCTCCTTTTGGGAGGGAAGGCATCGGCATGGCCATAGTGAAGGGGGTCGCAGGGCAAACCATCGAGGGGTCCACTTTAGTGTGGCTATGCGAAGAAGCAATATCCGTTAGCATGCGTCTGTGAAGAAGCATGGGGAAAAGAAACGCAATGGGAAACACTGCCCAAGGGACAGTGAGGTTACTTTATACGATCCTGGAAGGCCGCACGGGAAAACAGTTCATGATGTGTATGCCCGGTGTGTATGCCCGGGGCATACAAAAGGAGGACATCAGGCGCCTACACAGGGAGGCACCCGAGGGGGTGTCTAGGTGAGGGGTCCATGGGTTTGTGTGCAAATAAAGGGTTTCCGTTCAAAACACCGGGATGGAGTGTAATTAGGGGCAGAGGGATTGCGCATGGCTAGGAGGATTGCGTGCAAAGGAGGTGAAATGCGCTGGAGTGGCAAAGGCCACAGCCAGTGAAGGGATTGCATGCAATTGAAACCTTTTGCATGAAACAGAAGGAATTTCTCTCAAGGGAGGAACCTTGAAGGGTTTGGAATTCTGTTTAAGCCAGTGGGATTGCATGCAAAGGCGGATCCCAGGGCGAGGTGGCATGAAAAGGATCAGTACCTGAAGATCATCTTGCATGTGTGAAGTCCTATTTCTCACATGAGATCTGGTTCAAATTCCATGACCTAGAAATGGAAGGGGACTCCTTCTATTTATAAGCCTCCAGCGTCGCGGAATCTCGGTGGCGCGTGAAATTTGATGTGCCAGAGATGGTAGCATGGAATGATAGTAGCGCGGGTGCGGGTGCACAATTATTGTGCGCCTGCACCTCTGACCCTTTGCGAATCTCGGACCCCTATCGCACAGACCACATTTTTTCGCGTTCACTCTCCTTTACTTCGTGCACCACTTTCGGGCCCTTCGTACTGGGATTCCGGGTCCGAATATGACTTCTCTTCATCAGTTCAAAACTTCCTTTAGTAATTACGGACTTTTTGATGTCTACAAATCCCCCCCCCCTTCGGAATTGGATCAGCGAGAGGTTGTAATGATTATATTCTGAGATAAACGCCGAAGTGTTGGACTTCGTGGGCCCTTTACGCGCAAAAAATGTTGCAGCGCGCAAAACTCCGGTTCGGCGCAGAATCTGTGTTCTGTGCGGCACGGAACCTCGGCATCGCCTATAAAAGGGGCCATGGGTTCGCTGATCTGTACGCAACCTTCTCGCACGATAAGCCCTAATCTCATGCCCAAAATTCCCTCTGCGCCTGCACGTAAAACACGCTTTGGCAGCGCACAATTTCTCCGAGTTTCAGCCATTGTTACGCGCCAACCCGGGATATTCTACACCGACTGCTCCGATTTTGTGCCCAACTTCCGAATTCTGTGAAAGTCATCCAGATTCCATGCAACCCTCTTGAAGCACATGGTTGGAAGAAGATGGCTTGAAAACAAGTCAATGAGGGGGAAGTCGCCGCTCGTAGAACTAAAATGTCGGTGAACAAAGAGTTTTATAGTGCTAGAGTGGTCGTTTAGAACAATCATACCTTGTTCAACCTGTTGACCCCCGCCCAGAAGGAGTACCCATTGTCCAACAACCTTCTGCTATGGAACTTCGGCATTTTGGAGGAGGTTCTACTGCTAGGATTTTAGGTTGATACACCGCGGTCATGGGTGACCCGGGAGGAAGAACTTCCCCGATACAACATCACCAACAATGGACATCCTGCTAGAGAGATGAGGCACATGGATGTATATGTCTTGAACCCGAGGACCAGGACCATTACTAGGGGTGATCCTATTACAGAGAGTTCGCTATCCCTCTATGAGAGCACGTTCCGTCAGAGCATCGCAGATGACACTAAGGGCTGGCTGCAAGATTGTGATCTATGGTCCGGAGGCAACTTCACCAGTGAGTGGGCCTGGGCGTACTGGGTTCTCCATACATGCGACTAATTCAGGGTAAAGCTGTGGCACATTGGTCTGTTTGAGGCAGTGTGAACGTCACAGTTACACTTCTACCATCAACCTGAACTTGGGCAGGAGTTGTTCACCTGATGGTCCCCTAACACCAACACATTCCATCTTCACTATGGGGAAGTTGGTATCAGTATCTGGGACGCCCACTGCATCGGAGGTATCCCACTAGAGGGATATTAGTACGATGAGTTCCTTCCCCCAATGAACAACTGGGAGGACAGATCATGGACACCCATGATAACATGGTAGCTACTGGAGCTGGACAAAGAGAGGCTGGAGGTCAAGGACTTCCTGAGGGACGTCACCTACAAGGACTGGTTCAGCCTATTCATAGAGAAGGACCCGGTGGTCAAGATGTCGGGACGGGGAAAACGGTGCCCAACTGCGGCTCAGAGGAGCAAGAATGGATCGTACTGGAGGATCCTGGTGGAGGGGTAACACCAATCATGGGGCTACCATGTTATTGAGGCCCGGGACTCGAATGTCCGATATGCCGGGTTCCTCGCCACCTTCTTGAGAAGTGGCTCCTGCCTGTGCAGGATGCAAGGATGGGCGTCCATCCAGCAACTCTGGTGATGGCGGGCACCATGGCCGCCAAAAAAAGGTTTAATCTGGGGGTCCCCATGCTGGCTAGACTGTACGCCATTATGGGATGCATATCAAGAGGGGGGTTTCCTTGGAGGGTGTGTGTCCCTTTACAGATCTTCCATGGCTGGGTGGTAGCTCATCTTGCTGGGTACATTTTCCCTAATGTCGTTCATCCGCCGGGAAATGGCCTGCAACCATCTCTGTTGAACATTTCCAAGGTTGCGCCAATGACGCTCTACGAGGAGGGAGTAAGGATCATAATTGGTAAAGATGCTAACATCAACCCCATCCCATTCCCCACCCGAGTCAGCCAAATGGCATACAATGGTAAAGGCTTGTTGGAGTAGTAGGAATACTTCCAGAGCATCCGAGTTGGGGTGCTTGTGGATCGGATTCACGGGAAGATCATCTACGAGCCTTACGTGTCGTCCAGATTCGCCAGGAAGATCGGGTGCCTCCAACGAATGCCGAAGAGGGTATTCACAGATGTCTATGAGGAGAGGAATCCATGCGTCCTTAGCTAGATGTGGTTAATTTTCACAACTTATGGCTTTGGCGACGTCATTACCCTTCCTCCCACTGGGGCTGATGCTATCCTATCAACCGAGTATGCCGAACATTGGGATATAACGTACCCTGTTGGGATTTTCTGCAAGCGAGTTCGGCAACTCAAGACTACCGGTGTGGAACCAAGGCGATGAGAGTATAGGAAAGGTGCTGCTAGAAGGGGGGACCAGAGGTGCGCTAGGTAGCGAGGCCTGCATAGGCCGGGACCTCAGTAGCCGGGACATCCCATGGTGGGACCAACGAACTTCCTGGGAAGCAGATAAGGTATATTCTTCAACCTTCCCAGGACGCAATCTTCCCAGACCTATGGTCATCCTGGTAAACCCTGTGGAAGTCGATGAGCATAAAATCCCTCTGGTAGAAGATAATGTAGGATGGGATCCAGCTGCCAGAAGTCGGGCTCATTTGAGTTACTGACAGAGTAAACTTCCATCGGCAGCACGCATACCTAACGGTCATGGACACATATGCGCGCCAATGAGCTCGATGTGGGGAGCCACCTTTCCTAGTGAAAGTGATGCTCAACCAAGAGCATGATCCAGAAATTATGTTCGCGGGGGAAGGCGACAGTGATGTTGAGTTAGAGGGAGAGGAGGAAATAGGAGAAGAAGAGGGATCTCATGGAGGGTCCCACCAAGGGAGCCTACAGGAGAGTGGCGAGATCGTCGGCTCTAGCATAGACATAACCAAGCTGCTCGAGGTCTGTCTCTATCATTATTTATCCTCCTCCTTTATCTATTTTCTTCTAAAATTTCTAATCCATTTCTCTCTCTCACTCAGGAGCATATAGGCTCTGATTAGGCATCCCCAATAGAGGAAGGAGAAGAGGTGCTGGTGGGACAGGGTGGGGCTCCGACGCCCATCATCGAACTGAAAAGCGCGGAGGAGTCTCCTTCCACGACAGCTCCTGTAGCGGCCGAAATACAGGAGGATGACGCTCTGGGTTCCTGTAATTCCTTTTCTTTGCTACTGGTGCATACTGTCATAGAACTCTACTAATCAGGATGCTCCCTGTATAGTGATCTCGGTGTTGGAGGCTCGTTAGGCTGCTGATCTGGGGTCATCCATAAGTGAATCAGCGGAGGATGCACCACCTCCTCTAGAACTTACCCCCCAAACTGAGTCATCCCTGACAATTGGTGAGCAGGGGGCGACGGACATCAGTGGTGCTGACATTGGAGTGAGGCAGGAAGCTGATGAAGGCACATCCACTGTTGGGGTGAGAGAGGACAGTCTGTCGGACGTCGAGAATCCTATTCCTTCGGAAGGCATACCTGAGGCAGATCCAGCTACTGAGCTGTTGGTTGTCTTCCTTGTATACCGGCCCACTGATCCCAAAAAAATAGATGATTCATACTCAGAAGCGGAGGAGGAGAGCCGGATGACACGATGAAAATAGTGGAAGTACATCCAGCATTTTCTCAGGCAGCCTCAGATGGATTGGCTAAGGCGGATGGGATCGCTCCAGACCTGGCATCATTTCCTATGTGCCGGAGGGGCTGACGCTCAACGCCTGTATCTGACGGTCTGTGATTACATGGCAGAAAAGATATGTGAGAGCAGCCGGCACACCGACATTGCCCAATGTCAGGAAGAATCAGCGATCACCTGAGTGTTCTTTAGGGCAGAGTAGGAAGTCTGATTCCTCGAAGAGAAAGCGACAGAGAAGGAGGCCTTTATCGCAACATGCTCTGAGCTCGTGGAGAAACTGACGGCCCAGCTGGATGACGCCCAAGAACAAATGATGGAGGAGGGTCACCAGATGACCGTAGTTCCAACTGAACAGGCTCAGGCACAAGCTAGGATTGGCGAACTGTGCTCTACGGCTGCTGGTGAGGGGAGAGTCTTCAGGGAGCGAGAAGTAGTCCTGGAGGCCATAAGCCAAAGGGTAGCGACGTTGGAAAGATAAATCCAAAATTCTAATCCAAAAGGGACCAATTTTGGCCATCTCATGATCTTTTTTCTCTCAATTTATGGAAAAATCCATTTATCTGTACCTTTGGTTTAATACGCTCAACCATAATCCCTAAATAAATAACAATTCATCCCTAAACCCACGTGGGTTGTACCCAATGTGAGAAACAAAGGATTCTCTTATTAACATTTCATTCGACCGTGGGCCGTCAACCAGGCTTCAGGAATCCAAAATCGAGTCCGGATTTCTGAGGGGAAGAGGGAGGCCCAGCCAAAGGGAGGGGACCTCAGACAGATCAATGTATCGTCTCCTCAATATGCTCTAATGCATGAGTGGGGTAATTCCTGGGGCATTGAAATCAATTTGAACATAGGAAGATGAAAAAATAAAATCATGTTACCCAAATTCGAAACACAATGGGAGGGGTGTAACGATAGAGGATGGCTGTTAACCATGGAAAAAACGCAGCATCCATATCGTAGTAGCCTGAAATGGGGATAACAAATGAGGGCTGACCGCTGACTATGTTCACAATACGAGGCTAACTCAAATATCATTCATCAGTCTTTCGGAACATTGGCCCAGGACAGCAGGCAGACCATAGGTCAATCATCCATACTGTTACAGTAGGCGGACCACATGTCAATCATTTATACTGTTAGGGGGTCCCTTCGTACATGACCAGTCTTCTGGAACATTGGCACAGGACAGCAGGCAGACCATTGGTCAATCATACACATTGTTAGGGGGTCCCATAAAACATGAAAGAGTATGAAGATCTGAATAATGGGGCATGCAAAGCGTGGAAAGTGAAGTGGTGGTTTGTTCAAATAGAATTTAACACTCCAAAAATTATGCCACAATGGTGGAGGCACATTTGGAAGGTGTACTAATCTGATCACGGATCATTCCTACTTTTAGAAATTTCCTCTCCGGCGACGGCACTGTCACTTCCCAACATCCACAGGGCATCCCGAACTTATTTGGGGCTAATGTTGTAGTTACAGAACTCCCCAAGAAGTTAGGCCAAGGGGACGACAGTGAGGACGGATGGGATTTGGTTATCCCTGGGGCTGTACCCAAGACGAAATGTTTGGGCGCTCCTACGTATATCATAAGGATGAGAATCAAGCCACACGTAGTTATAGAAAGGGGTCTTAGTTTAAGTTCATAGAACTCAGACAAGGGATTGGTAAGGAGGGCAGGAGACACATGGTAAGGTGATTTACGAAGCCCGGTGTGAATGGGGATGAGGTCCTTCTTACCATGTATTCCTTGGAAAAGTGTTCCGGTCAAGGGATCGAACACGAAAGTCCGGCTGGGCCCGTGGGGAAGTACTCGGGCGCACTTACGTATCCCAGACGGATGGGAATCAATCCATACATAGTTCTTGTGAGTGCCTTTTAATGTTGTACATGACAAGAAACAGGAGGGATAATCCTTATAACAGGGTGCACGCGGGGTGGCTGTTGCAAACCCGACGGGAATGAGGACATAATCCCACACTATTCCATGCAGTCCCATGGTCATGGTCCCAATGGTGGGACAAACATGATGAATTAGAAGACCTCAAGCTAAACCCAAAGACAAGAGGTCTGGGCATTCCTACGTATCCCATAAGGATGGGAATCAAGCCATACGTAGTTCTGGAAAGTGCAACAACACGAGAAGGTACTTGTGCCAAGGATGAAAGGGGTGTGCGGGTCTAGCCCTCACACCAAAATAAGCGGTATTCGATGTATCTTGTTTGTCCTTTAAGGTGAATGTTTTTTCTTTTGGGGAGCGACCGACCTAGTGTATAAATACCTGGCATCGCCAAAATAATAAATCCACATGCCAGCATTGAAAAATGGCATGGTAAATGACCAATACCCAACGTGATTCCATCTACAGAGAGGTCACCACAATTCTGTGTCGTTTTTTGTCCTGCAGTTGGGACGATATCATCACAGTTTATGGCCATTTGGTGGGACCAACCAGCACTGTCTAAGGTCATATGGCTTGGACACGGGGGAATTCACATGATGAGAGAAAGAATACCTGATGTGGATGAGGACATAATCCCATACCATCACCATGCGCAATTCTGGGAGAAGAGCCTCGGGCCAAGGGGTCGGTGAGGGTTTAAAGATCAAGGGGTAGGAGACACTAGCCTCTAGTTGAGTTGGATCCAAAATGCAATGTCTGGGCGACCCCTCATTTCCCATGGGGATGAGGTCTAAGATGTGAATGGTTCTTAGAGAAGACCCACACCCATAATCTTAGCGCTCAGATCGCAGGAGCCCCGAGAGACGTTGTAAGGCAAATCTGTCTGCCTAACGTTTGTAGGTTCACAGAGGGTTAGTGAAAAGAGTGTTGAGGTTCCACCTTCACATAATGGGGTGGTACATAATGTGAATCATGCAACCAATATTCAGGGCCTGAAAGAGTCATCATGATGATGGAGGACTATTACTAACCATGTTCGCAACACATCATCATGTTCTGTTATCCTGAAATGGGGACAAACAAATGAACATCAACCGCTGACCATGTTCGCAATGTGGGATTTGTATCAATTTGTTGTATAAAACCCTCAGGGTAATTGTCCTGTGATGGTAGGAGATCCCTTAGGCGTTTCATCTAGGATGTTCTTGGGGGTCCCTCCAGGTGTAAAGGATAGTGGGGGCCAAATGAAGGGGAGAACAAAGCTTGACAAGTGGAAGAAACTTTCCTAAGTTGTATTTGATACTACAGGTCCTAGACCAGAGTACTCTGAACACATTAGCGGTATTGAAAAGGGTCGAAGGGCTCAGTTCGAGAGCGGAAGAAAGATATTGGATTCCCAGGAGAAGGGGTCATGACGCCAAAAACCCTATACTACACCTCTATATCCCCCTCGTGGATAGGGACAGGCCAAGAGACCGAGGTTCCCGGGAGACTGTGGGATCTTTTGAGAGATGGGGTTGGACCTCAAATCTAGGTGTTCAGGTGGACCTATGTATCCCACAAGGATGGGAATCATGCCACACGTAGTTCTAGAAGCACGGTTTAACAGCATGTAGTATGATGAGAGGCATTTCATATAGTAATGCGTATGGAACGGCGAGTAACTCAGTGTGTATGAGGACATAATCCCACACCACACCATACAATCCCATAGGAGAGAGCTTGGGTCGGGGGCCCGAGGCTGGGCCTCAGTCAGAAAGGTCTGACCGGCTTGCAGTTTAACGTCTGGCAGTGGGGACGGGAAGAGGAGGAGGATGCCTAAAATAGGGGAGGTATATGGTGCGGCGACTAACCTAATGTGAATGAGGAAATAGTCACACACCACACCGTACAATCCCATAGGAGAGATCCCAGGCTGGGGGCCCGAGGCTGGGCCTCAGTCAGGGAGGCCATATCGGCTTGCAGTTTAACGTCTTGTGGGATGAACCTGCTGTTTAAGGTCATGTGAGACTAGAGGCATTTTGGGGACATGTGAGACCATACAGTTTAAGGTCGTGCAGGACTGTGGGGCTCAAGAGAAGTATTTCTTGAGGAACTTGGCGTTGGTGGGAGGGGTTATACGCTCACCATCCATGGTCACTAAGTAGTATGCTCCATTGGGTTATACCTTATGAATAATGAAAGGTCCTTCCCATTTGGGCTCTAACTTGGGTGGTTTCCTACCAGGGATCATTGGCGCCCTGAGGGCCAAGACCAAATCGCCTTGCAGGAAAGAGCAGAGGTGAACCTTCTTGTTGAAAGCTTAAGCCATCCTACTCTAATGACTTTCTAGGTTGTGAAAAGCATGAAGCCTATTCTTTTTCAGCGCTTCCAACTCAGCTAGACAGATTTCGGCAACTCTATCCAGCACTTTCTGGTCGTAAATCTCTGTGTTCAATGAGGGAAACTGATCCTCGACGGGTAGGATGGCCTCAGTTCTGTACACCAGGGAGTACGGGGTCACATGGGTGGAATTACAAGTCGTCATCCAATAATCCTAGAGGACATTGTGGAGCTTATCCGGCCAACTCTTCTTGTTCTGACCAACCATCTTTTGCAGAATGTTAGAGAGGGTCTTGTTAAATGCCTCGATTTGTCCATTTGCCTGCGCATGATAGCGAGATGTATGGTTAGAGCGAATGTTGTACTTGGCATACAATTTCTTCAGCTCGGCTGCTCGAAAGTTGGTGTCATTATCAGTGAGGATAGCGTGAGGTACTCCAAATCGATAAATGATATTGGAACCCACGAAGTCGGTGATAGAACGTGCTTTGACTTCCTTGAGCGGAAAATCCTCTTCCAACTTAGAAAAGAAATCTGTAGCGGTCAGAATGAACCGGCATTGGAGAGCTGTTTCCGGTGGTTAAGGCCCCACGAAATCCAACCCCCAGACTGAAAAGGGACCAGAATACTTGGTAGTGTGGAGAGGCTCTGGTGGCCGATGCACAAAGTTAGCATGAACATGGTATGCATGGCACCTCTTTGGAAACTCAATGTAGTCATGGATCATGGAGGGCCAGAAGTATCCCAGTCTCCGTATCTGGTTAGACAACTTTGACCCAGCCTGATGGGTGCCACAGGAACCAGCATGAACCTCTTACATGACCTATAGGATTTCGACTCCTTGAAGGAAACAGAGGAGAACACCATCAAATCTACACTTATAAAGGATCTTCTCATGGCTGGGACTGCTCTAAAGGGTATACTGTAGCGCACAGTGTCAGATTCTCTTATGCTCGGACCGGTCTGATGAAAGATTACCATGTTGGAGGTATTCAACCAAGAATGTCCTCCAATCATGAACTATTTCGATCACCTCATCTGATGTACTCGGAGCTCCTGATGTAGGGGCAGCAGTGGTAAGATGGTTTAGTCACGGGTCGTGATCATTCTCTGGTATAATGGGACTGATGACTCTCCGGTGGGCCACATGGATGATTAGGTCATCCTGTTCGGGCTCTGCGAGTGATGCAGCCAGACTGTCCAAAGCATCTGCTCGACCGTTATATGACTAAGGTATGTGAATAACCTCTGGCCGAGAAGGGAATTGGTCCATTAGTTGGATAGTGCACTCCAACAATGACACAAGTTCAGGCTTTTTGACAACATAGTCTCCATTGAAATGGTGGATGACCAGCTCAGAATCCCCTTTCACATGCTGATGAGACACGTCGATCTCAAGGGCCAGCTTGAGGTCAGTAATGAGGGCATGATACTCTGCCTCATTGTTGGTGTAGAGCTCTATCAACAGGAATGAGTACGGAAGAATGGCTAACTCCGGGGTGATGAAGATGATACCCAGACCCACTCTGTTGAGCCTAGGATCGTTGATTCTCCTACCGGTGGGGCTCTGGGAGGCACTGTCAAAGTACATTTTCCAACATGGTACGACATGATCGACTAAGAGGACTTCCTCATCGGAAAAACCTAGATCCAGCGGCTGATCCGAGGAGGTTGGGTGGGAAGCTAGAAAGTCTGACAATGCATGTTCTTTGATAGCATTCTGAGATACAAACATGATGTTGAACTGCTAGAGGATCATCGCCCACTACTCTAGTCAACCAGTCAACATCGTTCGGTTCAGGATATACTTCAGCGGGTCTACCCGAGAGACCAGCTGTACCTCGTGGTGCTTCAAGTAGTTCCGTAATTTTTTTTATAGAAAATATGAGCTCTAGATATCTCTGCTTGATGGGAGAATATCTGATTTCTTTATCAAGGAGCGTACAGCTGAGGTAGTAGAGGCTGTTTTCTATTACCTAGTTGTTCTTCTAGGTTAGAAGTGCGCCGAGGGACCATTCTAGGGAAGTCACGTAAAGGACCAGTGGCTTCCCTAAGATTTTTGGCATCAAGACTGGAGGTTGGAGCAGATACTGCTTGTTTTCCTCAAAGGTGGTCTGACACTCTTCATCACATTCGTAGGTGGCACCATTCTTCATGAGCCGGGAAAAGGTCTTACACTTGCCATCCAGATTCGCAATGAAGCGGTGTATATAGGCTAACTGGCCTTGGAGACCTCAAAGCTCCCAAATATTACTCGGGGGAGGCATCTGGATGATGGCATTGATCTTCTCTAGTTCTATCTCAATGCCTCGGTACCTGACTACAAAACTATGGAACTTGCCGGAGGTAACCCCAGAAGCACACTTCAACGGGTTCATCTTCAGGTGGTGGGAACGGAGGAAACCAAACACTTTCTCTAGGTCCATGAGATGGTCCTGGTGTAGGTGAGATTTGACCACCAGATCATCCACGTAGCATTCCACTAGTGTCCTGAGAATCGGCTTGAATATGCGATGCATGGCCCACTGATAGGTTGCACCCACATACTTCATGCCGAAGGGCATGACCCGGTAATAGAAATTACCATGGGGTGCCCTGAAAGCTATGGACTCCTCGTCCTCAGGGGCCATCCGGATCTGGTTGTACCCATAATACCCATCCATGAAGAAGAGGTCTTAGAACCCGGTCGTGGCATCAATCAACAGCTTTGTCACTCGAAGGGGAAAATCATCCTTCAGACAGTAGTGATTGAGATCATCGAAGTCGATACAGACCCTGATTTTTCTGTTCTTCTTCCTGACTGGCACAATTTTGGTTAGCAACCTAGGGTACTAAACTTCCTGGCGAAATTTTCCTTGATGAGCTTATCGGCCTCGGCCTCGACCATGGCACCATGAGAAGGGTGCATCTTTCGGGGGGGGCTGCTTGAACCCGTGATTGTTTTTCGGGAGACCAAGGACGTGGACGACTACCTGAGGATCTAGCCCAGGAATCTGGTCATAAATCCAAGAGAACACATCATGGTATTGTTTGTAGAATTCCACATACCTCTCATGCTCCTCGAGGGGAATGGCGGCACTGACCAATGTGGGTCTCGGGTCCGCCCTGCTACCAGGGTCCATCTGTACCAACTCGTCCATCGCGGTGGAGATGCCTTCCTCAAAGGCTGGGGGAGAATCCTCTAGATCCTCTTATCCACTTGTGGAGGGATCCTATGTGGGGGAAGATTCTTCCGAGCCTCCTGGCTCCGATGGGAGGCTGGTGCCGGCTTGAGCGGCAGTGGTTATCACATCAGGAGATTCAAGCACCACTGAGACCATAGCGATGAAGGCAATCGATCCAATCCCATCTGGCCTTCAGCCCAAGGGGCCACGCTTGATGACATCAAAGCAGTAGTGGCGCATTAGCTTTAGTCGGTTAATTAATTCCTGGAGGAAGAGACATATATGACATACTCTCATTGCCATGAACCTGACATCCTGATACCGTACACGTGTAGGAGGCTCCGGTATCACCCGAGCCTGGTTGTTGTAGGAGTACGAGGTGATTTTCCACTATTGCTTGGACCTGGGAATATGCCTTCCTCTTTTACCCAAAACTACAAAGCATTACCCCATATTGGGGGTTGCGGCCTCCAACTGAGGGATTAGGAAGATGTAAGCATCATCTAGACCTACCCAGGGATCACTTGTGACCGGGGCGGGTTCATTCTCACTTTCCAGAATCTTCTTATCCATGGTCTTGTAATAGTCGGCATCCAAATAACGGGCTTAAAAATAGGACAAAGGAGACGTATCTCCTTGGAGCATGCCTACTCGACCATTAAGGGAGTATTTGAGGCATTGGTGATACGATGAGGGGACCGCTGCATGCAGGTGGAGCCACGGTCTTCCCATCAATGCGTAGTATGCGGTGTCCTGGGAGACGACCATAAATTTAGTACTGGAAATTAGGCCACCGAACTAGGTCTTCAAGAAGATCTTTCCAACTGGAGTTTGCTCGGTCCTGTTGTATCCCTAGATTATGAGGATGGAGGGAGTTAAATCATCCTCAGATAAACCCAGCTTCCACAGTGTCCGATTCGGGATAAGGTTAATCCTTGAACCCGTGTCGACTAGATAGCGACAAACTTCCATGCCATTGAACTGACTAGTGATGTACAGTGGGCGAATGTTCCCTTGTATGGGTGGGTCTTCTTTATCACCGGATAATAATATAACATCCTAGCATTCTGCGTTCTCAATTGCCTTAGCGTGGAAGGCTTCTGTAGCCGTTACCTCTGTCTCGAATTGGAGGGGGATCCTTAAGGCCTCAACAAGCACCACACACATTTCAAATGATAGGTGGAGAGCCTCAAGGATATAAAGCTTTGCTGGAATGTCGTCAAGCTGCTTCAGAACATCATAATTCCAGGCTAGACATGAGCCTCTGCTTACAGGAGGCCACTCTGCAATTAGAGGCACGACGGGCCCGGACGGCTAGACCGGCGGCTCACTGGTACTAGGCATATCTCATTGTTCACTAGTAAAAACCCGGAGAGTGGCCACCGAATGAGAACTGAAAGGATGGGGTCGGCTGGTAGCAGGGTGAAGCCGGTCACGACACAACCGATGTGGTTCCACCTGATCCAGCAACACAAACAGTAGTGGAGGCGAACCTGTCGACACCGGATGAAGGGGTTATGTGTGCTGAGCTCTGCACTGGGCATGTTGTCTGGTCTCAGTAGCGTGCACATCCTATCTAGGGGTGCTAACTGTCATTCCCTGGAGATTCTTGTAACCACAGTTTCGAAAATGTTGGCGAAGGCTGGGGACATTTGGAAGGTCTACATGGTATTCCACATTGTCGGGAGTCAAATAAGGATTTACCAACTCTATGGAGTTAACCGAAGCATACCCATGACTGTCACTTGAGGAGTTATCCACCACTGGAAAGATTCTGAGAGGAATTCCCATCTCTGGGGGCATGAAGTCACTAAGAGTGTGAGATGATGACAGCTGTGGTGGAGCTCCTTGCTTCTTCTTGTGACGTCACTGCTTGCTCTTTTGGGAAGAAGCTAGCTGAGACGACGATGCTGAAGTAGTAACTGAAGATTTTGAGGGATCTGGTTGATTCAGGCGTGCATGGATGTTACCATGAGCGTGGGTGACCATCTTGCAGGCCATCTAGTCGTTATACTTCTAGGAGCCACGGTTGGAAACCTACATCCATTCGCCTTCATTGCCACTACTGCCATCTGATACCACAAAGACACCTACCACTTGTGTCGGGGTTGGGCCCAACCTGACAATATTGTTTTCAATAGGTTCTTGGAGCCATTCCTTGAACATATATCATAGATTGATGGTGTGCCCCTGGGTCCGGTGATAAGGGAAGTACTTGGGGTGATCAGTGAGATGTGCCTCTTCTGGCTTTCGGTACTCAGGCAGCTGCATGATTCTCTTCTCCAAGGCACTGCAGAATTAACCGGGGACCTGAGCCTCGTGAAACGATTAGGTCTGATTCCTTCAGTTCAGAAGGGGGGATCTAGGAGGCTGACCCTAAATATGGTCCATAGGATCATGCCAAGGAGGTGAAACCTGATTATCTCGCCTAGGTGGTGGCAGCGCGTTACGCGGAGGCGCTTGCCGATTTTGAGGCAGTCACTACTGGGCTGGAAGCTGTTCCTGTGGGGGCGGATTCCTATAGGTCTACAGAGCTAGACTCACTGGTAGAAATTCTAACTGCCTAGGGGCCACTATCGGGGCCACAATAGTGGGCTTGGCTCTAGCATCTCTCCTTACCGGGATTACAGGAGGCAGCAGGCGTGCCTGACTGGCCTGTTGCAGGGCTTCTTCGAGGTGTAGAGCCTTGTCTAAGAAGTCCCAGAACCCTCCGGGGTAATTATGAGTTATCCAAGATGGAACCATCTATTCCTTGATGTTCCCTACCCACATTGTCAGTAATTTCTCCTAAGTTAGTTGCATGTCAAGGGAGTATGTGAGCCCTTTCCACCGGGAGATGAAGTCCGCGACTCGCTCATCGGGCCACTGCCTGCACCTAAAAAGGTCTGTGATGTTCGTCTTTCGGGTTGTGGAACTGAACTGGTAGAGTAATTTCCTGCGAAGGTCCTCCCAGCTAGTCATGAATCCGATAGGGAGCAGGCTATACCAGACGAATGTCGGCCCCTATAGTGTCTGAAAAAATCAATAGAGCTTGGCGGCCTCCTGCTGCGCTGGAGTCCCTAACATAGGCCCACACCTTGAGTTGAAGTGGGCCAGGTGTTGTAGCGGGTCTCCTGTCCCGTTAAAGGGGCGAAAGTGGGGTTCCCAAATCCCAGAGGTGTTGGCATATCATCCACTCATGCTGGGTACGGCTTGGCATCTGGTGGGATCGCCACCTGCCGAGTTTCCAAATCCTCTAAGCGGGTGATGAGTTCTACCATCGGATCGTCTGGATGTGGGTTCCTCTTCTGACGGGGATCCCTAACCACAAGCAGATTGTTCGGATATTCAATTCGGTATACAATCTCAACAGCTCGTGGATCAGCCGGTGGAGCGACCCTTAGGGTGGAGGGAAAAACCCGAGTGGGGTCCCTTGAGTGACCACGCCGCTCCGGAGGGTTTGGCGAAACGTATCGCGCCCTCTTGGCGTGAGCTCCGGACTCTCCTCTATTAGTGAAAACGGCATGATCGAGGTTTCCTGGGAGAATCTCAGCAAGAGTTAGTTGTTTCTACCCCTGCTTCCCCGGGCTAGGATCACCGTAGTCGGGTCACCGCTCTGCAATGCGTTCAGCCAGAAGCTCATCGACCAACCTCTTCTGCTCAGCAAGCTGCTGGCACAACGTGGCTTTCTTAGAATCTTCCTATGCCTTCTGCACTGAGGTAGATGGGTCAAAGTGTTTGACAGCCCCAACGTTCTCTTTACCCTTTCTGACATTCCGGCTCAGTATTAACGCCTCAGTGGGTGCGGGGAGACCTAGGAGGATCCTTTGTTGCTGAGTAATCCTCCCTGATGGGTCCAGTAGCAGCTTGTCCCCATCAAGAAGTTCTAGACCATTCCCTTCTCCCAACAGATCATCCATGTTGACCGCCCCTACCCTTGGGGGCATGTCCGCAAGGCCGCCCAGTGAGTCGGGTTGGTGGAAAATCGCACTGAATAGAAGGGCAACATATTTCCCCCATCCACGGATGTGTGCATGGGGGGTGGCCTCCTTGATAACTCTGTGAAGTACTTGAAAAATATGAATGCATTTTTGTTGGAGGGCCCTGCGGTGGCCAAGGGATTCAGGGTACCGGACTGGGGGAAGCGTGCCCAGGTCGACCCGATGACATTGATCACTGATATCCTCGAGAAGTGCTTGGATCCCAGGATAAAGCACTTGCTGGTGGTGAAGACAAGAGTGAGTCGCCCAGAGGGTCTGGTGGACACATTCAAACTCTCCTGGGGTGAGCGATTCTGGTGTATCGAAATCCAATCCTGCGACCATCCAAAACTTCTCTGGGAAGTGGCTAGTTGCAAGGGTGGTGCAGAAGATCCATGACTCAGGATCAGGATCTGGCCCTTGATGGACCCACTCATCAACTGAGAGTGGTTGGGGAACCAGCAGTGGCACCGAAGCAGGCTGCTAGGCCTGTTGGCTGGCCGGTGGAGAATAAGGCGAGCATGCCCATTGACCGCCGAATCCTAGGTCATCCTCCAAGGGTTGTAGTGTTTTATATGCCACGTCACGATAGGATAGACCGGAGAATGGGCCTCCTGTCATAGTGCTCGTGCTTTCCGGTGGTGTGTTATGTCGCGGAACATCCGCCATCCACCCCCAAAAAAGCTCTCTACCATCTCTGGATGAGGTGGAAGGTGCTCCCAGAGATGTCGAGGGTGATTGAAAGTTCGATCCATGGGGTTACGCCAAGTCCTCGTCCTCCTGGATATACCTTCGGAGGTAGGAGGGGATTGTATGTATCTTGCATTCGGGGAGTACGAGGCTGATGTGCCGTATCCCTATCCTAGCCCTTGACTCAGAGGACTGAGCGGAGGGCTCTATTGCCGAGTCGTACTCCACCTTAGAGTCTGAGAAATGAACTGGTCTAATTTCCATACGTCCTTCCTTGACATTTCTCTTACGGCGATGACGTCCCGCCTTCCTTCCCCTAGGTGGCTCTTTCGGGGCAAGGATGATTTCCGTCATGGATTCCTCTAGACGCACTGGTGCTGGGGTAGAGAGGAGTGAAGGTCGGGGTGCGGGGATCATTGGGAAGATATCGAAAGGGGCGTTGGGAGGACCTCCATGTGGGTGAGTGACTAGATATGCAATGTCTCCATACTTGTGGTCTGTGGCAGGGGAAGTGACCCCGTACCATGTGTAGTGAGCGCTAGAGAGATCTCCACCAAGAGTGTTGCTACCACAGGGGATCCCCTTACCTTCAGCGAGAGTGGTGCTAGGCGAGCCTCCGGGCTGATGTTGGAAGCAGGGAGAGCCCATACCTTCCATAACGGTGTCATGGAGTAGGCCTTCACACTGTATGGCACTACAGTGAATTGGTCAGCGGCGGCCATTGCTTGTGCTGGCGACTGGGAGAGTCAATCTAACCTGCCCGTGGGGCAGTCGGGGCCTCGATCCGGATCGGCCATATAACTACCCCTTCTCAATGTGTGTGGGGTTTCGATGACAAGAGTCAGTAGTGGCTCGGGCCATAGTGGATGCTGACATTGAGGACCCGAGGCGAGCATCCTCTTCTGCTCGTGCCCAACACTAGCGTCAGGTCAGGTGGGTTGGGGTTGGTGGTGCGGGCACATGGATTGCCTGCTTCTCGGCTCAGGGGGCTGGGTGGTGGTGGCGACGCGGCCTAGCGGGGGCCTTTGCCGTGAACCCCTCTAGTAGGTCTCCGATCGGGCGAACCCACACATCCCTTACCTCGTCGTCGTAGGGGAGGGAGGTGTCAAGGAATTTCAGGGATAAGCTCCCAAAACAGTTTAATGTCGGGGTGGGGAGCGGTGGCTCCCTACGTGGCCCTCAGGGGTGGTGTTAGCGATGAGGCGCAACTACCTCGATCTCCAAACAGGCCATTTCCCTGCTGGGGATTACCCCCTATTCCTCATACCTATGCACAAGATCGTTGATCACCCTCCGTTGGATAATCTCTCATGGGGAGAGGGGGCGTGAGTGCCCAGTAGTCATAGTGGTCAGAGTAGTCGTTGAAGAGGCAGAACCGCGCGAGGTGGTCACATTGGTACTGCCCCTGCCCCTGTGCCAGTGGGCAGGTGGCGATCGAGCTCCGGACGCAGTGATCAGATTCCTGAAACAAGGGAGATGAACCCATTAATACTAATAGGAAAACAAATCGACAACCAATAGCCATGTGTCATTCCGTCTTCCATGGTCGGTAAGAGGGATCCACGCTATCAACGTCGCAGAACGGAGTGCTCAACATCCAGACTGCCCCAACCCATGGAGGGTTTCACATCCTTGTGTTGGGTGCCCGGACCTGGTGACATGCTAATCTTATGACACCCCAAACGCTACCAGTCTCCATATTGAGGAGAATAGATTCATGTTGGGTTCACCATTTTCTGTTTCCGACACATTCTGCCAGGGCACGCGCGCATCCGTCACGTAGAGGACGCATGGCTGGTTTCCCCACATTTCCGCTTTCCAAAGGCGGGCGGCATCTATTCCTTCTTTAGGAACGTCTACTCCTTGATCAAAATAGGGATGATGGGATATCGTTTCTTACTTCCATGTATTCCTCCTCGGAGCTTGTTACCTAGTTCTGGTCTCCCTCCTAGATTTAAGATGTATTCGTGAATCTCGCTCCCGGTGCCATATCTTCATGGACACCAGCTAATTGCACTGCTTCCATCGAGACTCTCCAAGGGGTCTGGTTGGGGTAGAAACCTTTAGTTAGAGGAGTGGTCGTTCTAAGGCCTCGTTGGCATGTCTTGATGCTGGGGTATTGGTATGTCTGTCTTCTATCCCTTATTATAGGGCTTATCGAGGGTGCCGAAGCCCGAGGAATCCCACATCAAATTTGGGGAATTATATGTCATATGCATGTATCTGAGGTTTTCCTCAGCTCCCATGGTTAACATGGGGTATGACACGAGTTAAACATCCAGTGGAGATGGATCGGACTGATCGAAACACTGAGAGTGGATCAGATTGAAGAAACCCTTGAGGGAACACCGATGTCGGGGCCAGTACATGGGCGGCTTCTCAGATACTATGGAGTAGAATGAGGTGTCATGATCCTATAAGGATGTGGCGGCCTGGGCATGAATCAGGATGGGTGACGAAGTGAAGGGGCTTGAACCTCGTGGTGGCTTCCAACATATCCCTGTGGTAGGGACTCAAAGTCTGCATAGTTCTATGATATGGTGGGACACCTGAAAAGGCGACCCGTGAGATTGAATACATGGATGGGGCTCGGAGGAAGTACAACCTCTGGGATAGGGAATGAGCTTCCTGAGACACGTGGGCTCGAGGGAGAGGTTAGGATGGGACGTGGATGTTAGATATGGGGCTTACGCTCTAAGGCAGCCCATGGTGGATATGGGGACTTACGCTCTAAGGTGGACCACAATGGTGGGTGGATTGATGGGGCTTCCACATTGAGGCGGCCCACAGTGGTGGATTGATTGATGGGTTTTATGCTCTGAGGTGGCCCAGGGTAATTGGAGAACTGATGTGAAGGGTTGGAACGACCGGGTGGTGGGCTTGAACCCCGTGGAGGCTTCTTACGTATCCCCGTGGTAGGGAATCAAAGTATATGAAGTTTGGGTGGTGCAGTTTAACGTCATGCAGGGCGGGGGAATACAGTTTAACGTCATGCTGGACGGGGCATACAGTTTAACGTCCTTCTGGATGGGGCATACAGTTTAACATCATGCCGGACGGGGCATACAGTTTAATGTCATGCTGGACGGGGCATACAATTTAACGTTGTGCTGGACTGTGCATACAGTTTAAGGTCGTGCTGGATGGGGCATACAGTTTCACATCGTGTTGGATGGGGCATTTGGGTCTTACGCTCTGAGGCGGCCCATAATAGTGTTGGCGAACCGATGTGAAGGGGTCAGAATGACCGGATGGTGGGCTTAAACCTCGTGGAGGCTTCCTACATACCATGCCTTGGCATGGATCAAAGTCCTCGTAGTTTGCTGGAAGTGGGGGCCAGGGTCGGTTCTCACTCTAAACTCACACGAGTCATGCTCGGTGTGAGAAACAAGTGGTTGTAGGGACCCAACGATCACGTCGCAAAGGATGCGTCCGTGATAAGCGAAGAGGGGCTTACGCATTGAGAGGCCCATGGTGTCAGGACATACTCTAGGATGGAGGCCCAAAGTGAGACAAAGCGCAAAGGGAGAGGGATTTAGGACTGAACAAAGGAGATTCTTTGTTCCCTATCACGTCCTCCACTGGCCTTGGCAGTGGGGAAGTACGGAGGTGCATGGGTGCTACCTTCCGCAATAGGGGCTAGGGGCTTACACCAAGGTGGTTTCCCTTCCCCCATGGACAAACGCCACTCCGAGAGGGGGAATATCATTCTATGTGAGGAAGATTCCACTCCCGTGGAGATGAGTGGGCATAAATAATGTCCGAACTGGGGGACCCTGTGTGCGTGGTACGGGGCCAGATCCCAGTTTAATGTCGTGTGTTGCGGATGAGGTGCTTGGCAGTTTAACATCATGCGGCTCAGATGAGGTGGGTTCAATCCACACCCCTAGGTCTTATATGACCGGTACCCTCTACTCCATGTAGGAGGGAAGGCACCAGTAAGGCCATAGTGAAGGGGGGTCGCAGAACGAACCATTTAGGGGTCCAGGTTAGAGTGGCTATGTGAAGAAGCAATAGCCGTTAGTGTGTCGATGTGAAGAAGCTTGAGGCAAAGAAAGGCAATGGGAAACATTGCCAAAGGGACCTTGAGGTTACTTTTTATGAGCCTGGAAGGCCGCACGAGAAAACAGCGCATGGTGTGTGTGCACAGTGTGTATGCCCGGGGCATACAAAAGGAGGACATCGGGTGCCTACGTAGGGAGGTACCTGGGGGCATCGAGGTGAGGGGTCTCGGGCTTTGTGCGCAAAGAAAGGGTTTGCACGCAAAACACTGGGATGTCATGTAATTGGGGGAATGGGGATTGCGCATGGTTAAGAGGATCGCGCACAAAGGAGGTGAATTGTGCGCGAGCGGCAAAGGCTGCACCCAAATGCAAGGCCACACCCAGTGAAGGGATTGCACACAATTGGACCCTTTTGTGCGCAACGGAAGGAATTGCGTGCAAGGGATGAACCCTGAAGGGTTTGGAATTATGTTTAAGCCAGTGGGATTGCGTGCAAATGTGGATCCCGGGGTGAGGTGGTGCGAAAAGGATCAGTACCTGAAGGTCATCTTGCACGTGCGTAAGTCCTATGTCGCGCATGAGAGCTAGTTCAAATTCCACAACCAAGAAATGGAAAGGGTCTCCTTCTATTTATAGGCCTCCAGCATCGTGTTATCTTGGTGGCACGTGAAATTTTACATGCAAGAGATGGCGGCATGGAATGTTAGTCGCACGGGCGCGGGCACGCAATTATTGCGCGCCTGCACCGCTGACCCTTCACGAATCCCAGACCCCTATCACGTGGCCCACATTTTTTCACGCTCACTCTCCTTTATTTCACATACCACTTCCAGGCCCTCCAGACCGGGATTCCGGGTCCGAATATGACTTCGCTTCGTCAGTTCGAAACTTCCTTTAGCAATTACGGACTTTTTAGCGTCTACAAATATTATATGCAGCTAGTTTTCAAACTGAAAAAATAATACTAACCACAATCTGACACTGGCGATCACCTCTAATCTCTACAGTGACTGGATCACTATACATCCTCTGATAAATGTCGAACTCTGTAATATCGGGATGCTCTACTGCCTACAGAAATATAAAATAAACTGTTTATATTTAAAGTTATATAAATATTTAAAAAATATACTTACCAGATGCTCTCTATGCGAACTGAATGTATAGCTACCAGATCGATGTGTCACCTCCTGTCTCTCCCAGTTCTACCGTCCCAATAAAGATCTCCTTTAAAATCCACCACCAAACCAGTGTAAACATAATCCATCCCAAATGTGAGATGAAAAGTACTCTGGTCGGTGGGCTCTACATGACTCATCAAATTCTGTCACTCCTTTCTTAATGGTTGTCCTTCTCAAATTGGGCAAAAACTGATGGAAATGGTCACGCATAGAAACCTTCCATGCCGCGTGGATAACGTCATGCACGTTATCATCGATATGATACATTAAACCTTACAAATAATTGATAATATCATGTTATTAATGAAATAAATTTCAAAGTACATATTATTTATTTACGTACTAGAAAATGATGGAACATGTCACATCACACATCAATGGGAATCTGTTCCCATGTGATCCATGGCTGAGAAAAATAATTCCGCAAGATATTGCTCCCATTTCCAATAGCTACATGCGCAAAACAGTGAAAAAGGAATAAATAATCAAACAATTAGTATATATATAAATAAACTAATGAAATGTAACTAAAATATATAGGTTACCATACCTCCGTGTGTGTGGATCAAAACCAAGATGTGGAAGTCGCTCGGGGATAGGGTTAGGAATCATCAGTCATCCAAGACTGCACCCCCTCTGCGTACCCCCTGAACCACCAGTAGGCTGAGGGTCAGATGATCCAAAATCTCCCTCATTCAGCGGTAGTCCAGCCTCATGAAACTCGCGATATAGATCAGATTCCATATGAAACACAAAATTTTTGTTGTTATTATATAGGTGAAATAACTATTATATATAGATATATATTAGTTATGATTATAAAAATCATTTAACTGTGTCAATGATCACCTTCATCCTCTTCTTCATATCTATCAATGTCAATGTCTTGATCTTCCTCCTTAGCATCATCAATATCCATATGAGTTTCAGTTTCAGCATCTCTTATCATTTCAAATTCATTTGTAACATCATTAACATATTCATCTCCATCGATCCTTAATTTTGGGGTGTCATCATCGATATTCACGTCTCTTTGTGAATCAGATGGATTTTGAGCAGTCTCTTGAAAAATTTCAATTCCTTACACTTTAGTGGAACCACATTCATTTTGAGTAAACTGATTTACCTGATATTTCATTTTTATTATGCTCCACTAATCACTCAAGTCTCTTGAAGTAGCACAGTACATTGCATAATAAATTTTATGTGACTGTTGAGCTAGTAAAAATGATTCAATTACCTGCAAGAAGAATTTTATATTTAATATCGACGATTCCATGATTTGGATGAATACACAAGCCTCTCTCAGTATCCAACCACCGACATTTAAACATTGTTATGTAATTCTGTCCTAGATAACACAGCTCAATAATTTCATCCAAAATGCTATAAAAGTAAACTTCACTTTCTCTGTGATATGATCCTCTCAAGAAAACTCCACTATTAATTGTTTTTTTATTCCCCGTGTGCATGTGTATGAAATTGAAAACCATTCACCACATATACTGTATAATATTTAACCATTTTGGATGGTGGGTTACTCAATATACACAGTCTCTTATCGATTTTATCAGCATATTAAGACACCTAAAAATTTGTAAAAAAATTGTCAATATAATAAATAATAGAAGAAATTGATATTAAACCATCAATAATTTATGTTAGTAGTTTTTGAAACCATTGAGAAAAAAAAATTCTGCGTTCTTCATGAGCGGCCACTGTAATTTGTGGAAGTTGTTTCTTGATATGATTATCATATAACCTATAAAGAAAACAAGTTTAAATACTTTAACATAAATTATAGAATAAGTGATAGAAGCACTCACAGGACAAATGAATTCATTTATTTACAGTTTAGTAGAACATATGTATGAGATTTGTGATGTTTGTCATCTAAAAACCATCGTTCATGAACTCCACTAAAACCAAGATTTTTATGATTAAAAACTGTTAATTTATTTTCCATTTCATCATTAACATTCCCCTCATTTCGTCCCATGCGTTTGGGTTTTGAGAGATATTGAGATTCAAAATAATGAGAGAAGAGAAAATAAATTTCTTCTTGCACTAAGCTTCAACAATTGAGCCTTCAACTGATGCTTTGTTACGTACTTTTTTCTTCAATTTTTGCATGCATATCTCAAATGGGTACATCCATCGAAACCGTACCATAACTCCAAATTTAGCTTCATGTGACAAATGTAATATCAGATGTTCCATTGAGTCAAAGAAATCCGGTGGAAATATTTTTTCCAGTTTACATATAATTACAACAAAATCTTATTCCAATTTTTATAGTGCATCATAATCTATTGTCGCTACAAAAATGTCTTGAAAAAAATATGATATGTTTTTTATCAAATCCCAAATCATAGAATTCAACAAACCTCTAAATCTAATTGGTATTAGTCTTTCCATTATAACGTGACAATCATGACTTTTTAATCCAATAATATAAACATTCTTAACACATCTGCCCAAATTGGAAGCATAACCATTTGGAATTCTCAAATCTACAATCCACTAACAAAATAATAAACGAATCTCTTTGGATAGTGTATAACCTGCTTTTGGATTCATTAACCCCTGTGATCTGACATTTTCAAATAGTTCAAGTTCTGGTCGCCTGCAAATTTTGATAAGATCTAATCGTGCATTTACAGTATCTTTGGTCTTACCTAGTGTATCCAAAACTGTATGAAATAAATTATCAAAACAGTTCTTCTAAATATGTATAACATCCAACATGTAAAGGACCAAAAAATCAGACCAATACATAAGATCCCAAAAAATTCTCCATTTTATCCAATTAAGTTCTTTCCCAAAACCATGAATTTTCTGTTGGTTTACTGTTGGTCCAAATGTGATGGAAGGTAATGAAAATACAACTAATTTTAGCTCTATACCTGAGATCATCTTTGGAGGTTCATACCTTTGAATTGTACCTATTCTGAAATGATATTTTTTCCTACGAAAAGGTTAAACGGTTAGAGGAAATCTACGGTGAAAATCAAAATAGAAAGGTTTTTTTCCATTGACGAGCATAAAGGATTTGATGTCTTTCATACAATAAGGACATGATTTCGGACCATGTGTACTCTAACAAGATAACATGTCATATTCCGGAAATTCACTAATCGTCCACATCAATGCAGTTTTTAATATGAAATTTTGTTTCGCAAAAACATCATATGTATTAACACCATAACTCAACAATGCATTTAACTCATCAATCAATGGTTTCTAATAAAAATCAATATTCTTTTTCGGATGTCCTGGGATTAATAGATTCAAAAATATATAATTCTCCTTCATTAACATCCATGGAGGCAAATTGTACGGAGTTATAAATAGAGTCCAACATGAATACTAACTACCATGAGAACCAAACAGATAGAAACCGTCAATAGAAAGACTCAATCGCACGTTTCAGGCTTCTATAGAAAAAGATGGATGTAGACGGTCAAAATGTTTCCATGAATCACCATCAGGTGGATGAATCAATATTTTATGAATTGAAATCTTGTTTTTATGCCATGACATCAATGACGTTGTGTTATGAGAGACAAATAAACGCTGCAACCTGGGTGTAAGGGAAAAATATCCCAAATGATTTACTGGAATCGATCAAGACTTCCCTAGGTGAGCTTCTTTATACCTCGATTGTCCACATGTGGGAAAACTATCCAATGAATCATTTTCTCCAGAATATAAGATGAAATACATGCATCAATCTTCAGATAACTAAGACCCAGATTAATAACCAACCTCTTTCTCTCATAGTAATTTGTCGGAAACACCTTTCCTTCACGTAACAGTGTTGTAAACAAAGAAAATATCTGATCAAAACAGTTGTTTGACATTTCATTATCTGATTTAATAGACATAAATTTTGAAATCGCTTCTAATTTTCTTATCTTTCAACTAGGATATAATGCATCCTCAGCAGACCTCAACAACTCATAAAATTTGGATGGTGCCAACTCATGAGTTAAATCAATATCATTGTGAGTTTCATTTTTTTGCACAGATGGACCTGCAACATCATGTACTAAATTATGAAACGGTGATGGACCCAAAATCAAGTTATTAGTATCTTCTTTGGAACTGCATTCACCATGTTGATACCATAAAACATAATCTGGTTGAACACAAAACCGCAATAGATGCCCTCCAACCTTGTCAAATGTGTCAAATGTTCTTAGAACTCATTTTTTACAAGGAAATATAATTGTGCCATCTAAAACATATTCTGGTTTTAATGATGCAAATTCTAAGAAAGCTTCAACACCCTCAATATATACAGGATTTAAACTAGAACCGTTTGGATTTCTGTGATGATTTATCCAAGCGTGATACTCTAATAATTACTGATGTCATCTTCCTTGTTCCATATTTTTCTACATAAAATATAAAATCATCACTATTTTTGAATAATTTGAAATTATAAAAATACTATCTGAAAAAATAAGATAAATAATTACTAGTAATTTTTAATAATTACCATTAATTAAAGGGGACACAATTTCTAGTGGATTGACAGATACTCTTTTGTCTGACGGCACATTTACTTGAATCTTTCTCACACTGAAATCACGATGAAGAATCTAGTCTGAGGTATGAATATTAATTCTCATATGCATGATAATGAATATATGTATCTCCGACCATATTCTTCATTGTGATTTCAGTGTGAGAAAAATGCATGTAAATGAGCCGTTGGACAAAAGAGCCCCCTTTTCGTTGATGAATAGTCTTCTTCCAACTATCACTACCTGAAAACATTATAAAAAATATGATCCTACGAATGCATATACAATATCATGTATACGAGATTGAATATGACTATGTATAATCACATTTTTCATATTGTTTTAAGTCAGTGAGAGTTGAAAGGAGAAAATTCATCGAGCAAAAGGAGTGTCGTCAATCCACTAGAAATTATGCCAGGTTCTTGGAATTTATTAAAATTTATTAAAAGTTCTTTCTAACTATTCCTAACTAATTATTACTATTTATTACTATGTATTTCTAATTATTACTAATTTAGAAATACTTAGCAATACTTAGAAAAATAAAAATTGCTTCAATAATGAAATGAAATTTGGTAATCATCATTGTATAGATGATTACAAATTTTCCCTTCATAGTCCAAGCAGTTGTTTTTACTAATAAAAAAATTATATTATCAATATTAATGAAAAAAATATTAATATTATTAAAATAACAAAAAAATTATAAAATATTAAAATTATAAATATTTGCAACAGGCTTTTCTCTATTCTTAACATTTTCAAATCTCAAATGGTCACCAATTTTCAGGTGATGTGCAATAAAAAGTATGTGTCATCCATGTCTAATGTACACACTATAACTGTCCTTGCATTATTGACCACATCTCAAGTAGTGTTGCAATAGGATGACCAAAGAAATGTTGTTCTCGTCTCTAAGAATCATCTCACCCCCTTTACATAGATCATTCTTCTTTAAAAATTTGAGTGGACAGCATTATCTTTCCCTTAAATTTTCAAGGAAGAGTGGTCTATGTAAAGGGTCATGTGAGATAATTCTTATAGATGAGAAGGACATGACTTGGGTTGTCCTATTTTAACGCTAATTGTCAGGTGATCAACCAAGCAAGGACAATTATTACTAATTATTACTAATTATTACTAATTATTACTAATTATTACTAATTATTACTAATTATTACTAATTATTACTAATTATTACTAATTATAGCTAATTATTACTAATTATTCATAATTATTCCTAATTATTACTAATTATTCCTAATTATTACTAATTATTCTTAATTATTCCTAACTATTCCTATTTATTACTAATTATTCCTAATTATTCTTAATTATTCCAAATTATTCCAAATTATTCCTAACTATTCCTAATTGTTGCTAATTATTCCTAATTATTCCTTATTATTCCTAATTATACCTAATTATTCCTAATTATTACTAATTATACCGAATTATAAATAATTATTACTAATTATTACTAATTATTACTAATTATTACTAATTTTTTCTAATTATTACTAATTATTCCAAGTTATTACTAATTATTTCTAATTATTACTAATTATTACTAATTATTCTTAATTATTTCTAATTATTACTAATTATTAATAATTATTACTAATTATTACTAATTATTTCTAATTATTACTAATTATTACTAATTATTCTTAATTATTTATAATTATTACTAATTATTAATAATTATTACTAATTATTGCTAATTATTTCTAATTATTCCTAAATATTCTTAATTATTCCCAATTATTACTAAATTTTCGTAATTATTCCTAATTATTCCTAATTATTCCTAATTATTCCTAATTATTCCTAATTATTCCTTATTATTCCAAAATATTTCTAATTATTACTAATTATTACTAATTATTACTAATTATTACTAATTATTACTAATTATTACTAATTATTACTAATTATTGCTAATTATTACTAATTATTGCTAATTATTCCTAATTATTCCCAATTATTCCTAATTATTCCTAATTATTCCTAATTATTCCTAATTATTCCTAATTATTGCTAATTATTGCTAATTATTTCTAATTATTGCTAATTATTCATAATTATTGCTAATTATTACTAATTATTGTTAATTATTACTAATTATTACTAATAATTACTAATTATTACTAATTATTGCTAATTATTCCTAATTATTCCTAATTATTCCTAATTATATCTAATTATTCTTAATTATTACAAATTATTACTAATTATTCCTAATTATTCCTAATTATTCTTAATTATTTCTAATTATTCCTAATTATTCTTTATTATTCATAATTTCTCTTAATTATAGCTAATTATTACCAATTATAGCTAATTATTACTAATTATAGCTAATTATGTCTAATTATAGCTAATTATAGCTAATTATAGCTAATTATAGCTAATTATTCTAATTATAGCTAATTATTCTAATTATAGCTAATTATTCTAATTAAAGCTAATTATTCTAATTATTGCTAATTATTTCTAATTACCCCTAATTATTCCTAATTAACCCTAATTATTTCCAATTACCCCTAATTATTGCTAATTACCCTAATTATTGCTAATTACCCCCTAATTATCCCAAATTATATCTAATTATGACTAAATTTCGCTAATTATCTATAATAATCTATAATTATTGCAAATTAACACTAATTATTTTTATCTATCACTAACAATATCAATTTCTTACTAAAAATAAATATAAATAAAAATCTATTTAAATCTAATTTAATTACAAAAAATAAACAACAATTAAAATTAATATCAAAAAATAAAATACATAAAAAATATATATAAATACCTTAAACTTTGATATTCTGAAGGTATTGACGCCTTCTAATTGCGCTCGTATAAAAAATTGATACTAAAAGAAATTTTTTCCACAAACCTGGAGAATGCAGAGAGAAGGAGAGGAAGATCTGAGTGGTTTGAAAAAAACATGTGGGGGGTATATATAGATTAGATTAGTTGCGACGGGGTTATTTGGGACGAGGAACCCGTCCCAAATGTCGGTATTTGCGAAAGGCCCTGTCGCAAATACCCTCGCCCCCATTAATTACGGTTGGCGGTTAAAAAGGGTATTTGCGACAGGTCCCGTCGCAAATAGTATTTACCGTTGTCAGGCTTTGGCGATGATATAAATTCTCGTTGCAATTGGTCAGTCTCAAATATCCAATTTTCTTGTAGTGTTAGTTCTAAAATGTTGGATGTTGTGTATTAAAAATTGACAAACTCCATAATTTGTGGTTGGTTTGTTAGATTTCCATGCATTGAATCCAAGAAATAAATCATTGGAGTATCCAAATTGACCACAATGGGTATACAGTTCTGCCTAAAACAAAAAAAAGGAATAAGTGATGAATGAAATTAAAATATAATTGATATGATTAAATTGTACAGTTTTATCCCAACATTGTTGGTATTAAGAAGAGTCTGCCATCCGTAATTTTTCTATTGAACGATTTGAGTAGGCCTACCACTATTTCACCCTCTTTATTAGATTCTAATTCTATTTGTTCTATAGAGGTCACGTGAGGACTAACGAGTCCAAAAAAAATTCATGGGGAAAACCCTTTAATTTTTTTTCATATAAATGCCTACAAAAAATATGAAATATATTTAGTCATACTTATCATAGTATATCATCTTTTGGAAAATCAAACCATGAAAACATACACTACAACAAAACCGCCGTTTAGCGGCGGTTTTCTAGCGGCGGTTTTTAATAAACCGCCGCAAAACATTTTTTATTTTACACAGCCCCAACCCTTCCCCCACCCCGGCTCTCATTCTCACCCCACACTCCCCCGGCCCCCCGCTTTCCCTGCGACCCTGGCCCCCCGCGACACCGGCGACACCGGCGACCCTACAACCTGGCGACCCTGCTTCCCCGGTGACCTCGCGACCTCGGCAACCCCGGCCCCCCGCGACCCCGGCAACCCAGCTTCCCCTACGACCTATACAAACCCTAGGGTTTGATTTCTCCCCTTCTACTATTTTATTCTCTTTGTGATATAACCGCTGATGATATTTTAAATTTTTTTCACTTATTTAGAATTCTAGTTCACCCTGTTGTAAGATATTCATTCTATATTTTACAATAATGTGTATATCGTATGATAATTCATGATGCGGGTCTAATGTGGTTTGGCCATATAAAAATTTTCACATTAATCATAAAATATTATTCTTATATAATTTATTCCCAACATCACTAGACCTCTCATTCATGGGAATGTTATATTTTTATGAGATGAAATGCTTTATGTATTGAAAATGATTTGAAATATATGTTTGTTTATCCAGTGTCATTTCACTATATATCAAAGTGTATCTGTAAAGTTTTTGTTTTTAGAATTGAATCCATAATTGTGAGTCGGAGGTCTTTATGTTGGTATCAGAGAAAGTAATAGTTATTTTTCAAGATTAGACTTGTTTTTTGGAGGATTTGTTTTGTAAAATGTTTCTATCAATCTTTGGAATATCATACATGCAAACCCTCTACTAGTGATAGATGTTACTAAAATTAATATTCTAGAACCGTATCACACTTCAAAACTGGTGAAAAATTTTGTCAATCCTTGAAAAGGTGTAATTCATGTTTATCATTTTCGGGTTCTGGAAACGACAATACACACAAAGCCATATGATCTCTTCAAACATTTTCTTGAACATGAATGGAGTTGACTAGGAGGAAATACTCAGTCTGATGAAACAATTCCCACAAAGGTCTTCAAAATGCAACCATTGATCATGAAGCGCAGTAGGTACCATCTGATATGCCACAAAAAATATAAGGGAAATACCATGATCCAATAAATTGAAAATCTCCATCTCCCATCTTGGAGGTATTCCTAAAATAACATCAGAAAAAAATTTCAAATAATCAACCAGAATTGAAGGAACCCAGATGCCTGAATTTCTTATGGATCCAAGGGATGCCCCTTCCAACTGATGGGTGATAGGTTGAAACCTCTTATTCACAACATCCACCAAAACATCCTTAATATATCTATCACATAAAAGTAGAACCTCATCCAATTAGTTTATAGGCATCTGACTAGTCTATAGTGAAAGTCGATCTATTCCTGGACCATGAAAAGCCAATATGTTCCCATGATGACATCATAGGGATCCATTGTGATGACTAAATGATCTCACATTAACCATTATGGGATAATTTATACCTCTCACTACAAGTAAATGAAATTTCAAATGAAGTGTTCCGAGTAGGAACCTCAAGACGACATTATTTTGATAATGTCTCAACTTTGATCTCTAACTATCAAACAAGGAGTTGAGGGATAAAATAATGGGCAGAACCTATGTTTCATAATACTAAGGAAAGATCATAATAAACACAAAAAATAACTCAAATCATCTCGTGTGCCATTGGGTCGTAGACATCCAAAGCATGAAGTTGTCCATTGCCCTAGCCCCCAGCTCTTTATGCTTGACGTGGGCCTCTTAGGGGTTGTGGTTAAAGGACCTCATAGTACCGTCCACTAACTAAAACTCCTCCTACTACTCTACCATCTCTACCAATTTTGGATTTTCAGAAAAGGCATAATTATTTCTGTAGGGCTTACTTAATTGATTTCCATTGAGGAAGTGTCTAAATCATAATTTCCATCATAAGTACATTCAAAGACTTCAACCATTATTAAAGATGACATCAAAAAATTATTCTAGTTTACTATTGTTGGAAACATATCCTTATTATCACCAAAATTAAATACAACTTCTTTATAGAAATCTCATACATCTTTATGGTAAATTATGTTATTGATTGACAATTAGACAATGTTCAAGCCACGATTCGGCCTACTTAATGTCATCATCCAACTTGTAGAAGGATCATCTGCTTCATTCCCTCTTCTGGGCATTAATGCACTTGAGCATAGACGTGATAGTGAAAAAGGGACCGCCATGAATGACACTATTACATACACTAATGAAAATTTTCCTACATCCATGAATGGTAGGCCATGCATTATTACACTTGAATGGTAAGGGGGATGACCTTGTGGGGCCTTCCAGAATCTTTATGACAAGAGGATTGTGATCCGAGTGGAACTTTTGAAGTGTATGTTTGCAAATTTCAGTGATAGCGTAATGATCATTAATCCCGAAGAAGCACCTGTAAATCCTACTTTCTTGTCTTCTGTTTCCTGTAATCCTTCCCCATGTGAATTTATCCCCTGTAATATGGACCTCTGTTAGGTTTCACTTATCTAAGAAGATTTCAAATTCCTCTACACAATTATGAGAAAAATGAGGACCCAACCTTTCATGCGACCTTAGGATAGTATTAAAATCCCACACAATATTCCAATTACTTTTTGTTTGGTCATTAATTTGTTTTAGATCCCTCCAAATCTCTCTTCTCCTGGTGTAGTCATAGGATGCATATACAAATGAAAATGTGGTGACAACACCGCCTAGAAGAGTAGAGATAGTGATGACTTGGGAACAAATCTCATAAAAAGTAATCTGAATATCATCATTCTTGAGAACCCATAGGGTTTCAAGGCCCTTGAGATCTCCATTGTGTGCAAACAGTTAGTATTTAAAAGAAGCCCAACTAAACCATTTCCATTTCCCAAAGTTCATTTTGGGTTCAGCAACTGCCACTAGCATCGGCCAATTATGTGAATGAAAATTATTGAGGGAAGAGGTAGTAAGAGAGTTCCCAAGCCCTCGACAGTTTTAAAAGAGGGTCTTCATTGATTAATCTTCTTCTCTTTACCTTTCCCACCGTTCTTCTTGGGTGTTTGGACAATGGATATTTTATCAGGATTCGATTTTCTTGTAATATCATCATCCACCTTCTCATGATTGTCATCACCATCATCTGCCTAGTATTTACTTTAGAGGGGTGAGAATTTTTTTAGAACACATGTATCAACCTTTGGGGACATTCCATCAGGATTCCTTTTCACACACTTCCTATCCTTCAGGGAGGTGAACTTAGTTAAAAGGTCTCCCAGTGTGCCAGACTCCCCAGATGAGTGATTTGAGATCCCCTCCAAGGGGGAGCCCACTATGACATCCTGAGGTCTCTGAACTGAATTGGAGGGACACCCATAACTTGTATTGGTGTAGTTTTAATAGAAAATTCAATTCAATAAGTATACTACAGCATTGGGAAACGATTTTTATTGGCACAAGAGGTGATAAGAGCTACATCGGTTTGTTTATTAACAGAAGGTTGATTGCTGACCACCTGCATGCCCTTCTCTACCATGTGTGTAGTGGTGTCTGAAAACCCTACATCATGCAGGGCGGAAGTAGGTTCCGGAGCCGCAACAGCCTGTTATCAATCCCCCTCCTACTTCATATCGATACCCAATCCACCTCCACAGAAGGCAAGCACTGATTCAGCTGTAGGTGCAACCTGAGAATGTGCCTGGAGGGCTGGTGCCTTCGGTGACTTGGGTTAGCCAAGGATCATTGTAATGATTCCATAGCAATGAGGAATTCTATCCCCTCACCAACCTGTACATTAACAGTTATAGCAGGAATAGGTAAGAGGAATTTGGTGCCACCAGCATCTGATGTTGATCCATCCCTGTCAGCCTCCAAGAGATTGGCCTGGCCTGGACCAGGGCCAACAATTAAGTCAAGATTTGGTCCCCCTAAGGTAGAGCTTAAAGTAAGAGTAGGTCTTGACTCATGACCTGAGTGATCATCCTGGGGGATGTGGTGGACACCTCATTATGAGTTTTCATAGCAGGGGAAATTATCAGCTTAGTGATGAGTGACTTGATAGAGGGATGCTTCTTAGAGGGTGGATCAAATTCTCTTTTCCCTTCCCCCTCATCTTCTGGTAGTCACCATTATGATGGCCTCATTGATTACACCGGTCATAGGTTGTTAATATTCTACATTCATAAATCTAATGATCAATAATGTTACAATTCCCACCGAACCTGGGCCTTCTCTCATACATAATTTCTAGATTCAACGTATCATCAAAGGTTGTGAGGACCACCACCTCAACCAGAGTTCTTGCTTGGTCAATCTTGACGAGGACTCTTGCATAGTGCCCATACCTTGGGTTATCAGTTTCTCTCTCAATTCAAATAGGGGAACCCACTGCATAAGCAATATCCCACTGTATTCTAGGATTCCAGTAAATCCAATTCAGCTTAAAAATGCGAATCCACACCTTTGTAAAAGTGTTTCTCACAATTATTGGGGTTATTCCAAATTAACAATGTGTTTCGGTTTTCATGGTAAAGTAGCTACCACGTTGTTAGCACACTGTTTCTCATTACCAAAGAAACTTCCCCTATCCCAAACACTAATGATTCATATCTAACTCAGGGGATAATCTTTATTATATTATGTTTTTGTAATCTTATATTATCGTATATATGAATCTCTTTCTCAATTTAGTAGTAACTATGTGTTCTAATTTTTTTTATTATTGTGTAGGAACATTGTGATATACATGGATAAAAGTTGGATCACATTACCAAGGAACACTCCTTAGTATGTTAAGGGTTTGAATGAGTTTTTAGAATTTTCAATTTCTAATCGATCCTTTGAAGGGAGAATAAAATGTCCATGTCCTAAATGTAAATTTAGAACATGGTTGAAGAGAGATGAGGTTTATGAACATTTAATACTGAAGCAATTCCCTGATCAATATTTGTGTTGGATTTGGCATGGAGAATCCAACGTTACAAAAAGATTGAGCACTGATGTTAATCTGCAGAATGAGGTCCCAAGTTCATCGAAAATGGAAAATGAAATACAGAACCTAATAAATGATGCCTTCGGAACTGCAAGGAACCACTATCGGCATCAAAACATATCAGAACAACCAGAAGAGGGTACTACAAATTGTAACGTGACAAGTGATGTTTTTGAGACTGTAACACAAGAAGATCAAGATTGTCACATATAATTGGATCCTCCTCTTGATTTTGTAGATCCAAGTGTAAGAGAAAACTTCACTGAGGAAAATGAGTTTCATGATTTAGTTGACGATGTAAATCAAGAGTTGTATTGTGGGTGTTTGAAATATTCAAAACATTCATTTCTGCTAAAGTCGTATCACATCAAATGTCTATGTGGAATTACAAATAAGGCAATGTCCATGATATTGGAATTGATACGTGATGCATTTACTGAAGAAAAAATTCCAGAATCTTTTTATGATATGAAAAATGTTGTTAACAAGCTTGGTCTAAATTATACAAAAATACATGCGTGTCCCAATGATTGTATGCTTTATTGGGGAGAGGATTCAAGTAGACAGAATTGCAAGAAATGTTATTCTTCTAGATGGCAGGCAAAGAGTGGTGTTGGAAGTCTGAATGAATATAATTTCATGGAGAAGAAGAAGAAAAGGAGAACACCTGCAATGGTTTTGCGTTACATTCCTTTGAAACCTCTATTCCAAAGATTATTCATGTCATCAAAAACCACCGAACACATGAAGTGGAATTCTGTAGATAATAACAATGATGGGTTAATGAGACATCCACGAGATTCTCAATCATGGAAGACATTTGATTCATTACATCTCGATTTCTCAGCTGATCCTAGGAATGTTTGATTGGGATTGGTTGCCGATGGATTCAACCCATTTGGGACTTTGAGTACCAATTATAGCATTTGTCCAGTTATTTTGATCCCTTATAATTTGCCTTCGTGGATGTGTATGCAACAAACATCTTTTATCCTTTCGATGATTATTCCTGAAAAATAAATGCCTGGAAATGATATTGATGTATACTTGCAGCCATTGATTGAACAATTGCAGGAGTTATGGAGCAACGGTGTTGATACATTTTATGCTTCTTCTAAAACAATGTTCACAATGCATGTTGCTTTAATGTGGACCATTAGTGACTTCCCTGGGCTTGGGAATTTATCTGGTTAGAACACTTACATGGGTTTGTCTTGTCCCATTTGTAACTTTGATTTTGAGCCCAAACGGGTACCTCACAGTAGAAAATGGTGTCTCTTGTGTCATCGAAGATTTCCCGATGCATCTCATAGATTTCGGCTGAACATATCAAAATTTAATGGTTCCATTGATCGTAGACCACCTCTAAAGTTGTTAAATGGTTTTGAAATGTTGAAACAGCTTGAAAATGTTGAAACAGAATTTGGGAAGGTTCATCATTTGAATGATATCGGAAAACAGGCCCGAAGTGCATCGTCAAGCGAAACTGGAACGCAACAATGGAAGAAAAAAAGTATATTATTCAAACATCCATATTGGCAATTTAATTTGTTGTGGCATAATCTTGATGTGATTCACATTGAGAAGAATGTCTGTGACAATTTGATTTTCACATTGCTTAATGAGCATGGAAAGTCGAAAGATCATCTCAATGCTCGCAAAGACTTACAAGCAATGAACATAAAACGTGATCTCTGGCCAGATGAGAATGAAAAGTATCCTCCGACAATTTTTGCAATGAAAAATAGGGATGAAGATACATTCATTCGAATGTTAAAGAATGTTAAGGTATCTGATGGGTATTCAAGTAACATATCGAGGTGTGTTGACTTGAAGAATTGTAAGTTACATGGATTGAAAAGTCACGATTCACATATTTTGTTACAACATTTACTACAATTGGCATTGCGTACATTATTACCTGAAAAAATTACTGCTTTTGTACTATAGTTCTGCACATTTTTCAGACAACTGTGTGAGAAATGTCTACATCCATTTCAGCTTGAGAACCTCTAGGAGAGGTTTGTATTGACCCTTTGCGCAATGGAGATGATCTTTCCTCCGTCCTTTTTTACTGTAATGATGCATTTAACTGTGGATTTGGTTGAGGAAGGTAAATTAGGAGGCCCCATTCATTATCGATGGATGTATACAATTGAGAGGTACTTTATTTATATGTTTTCCAGTTAAGTAAAAAAAAATTGTACTTAATTAAATTCATAATTATGTTTATTTTATTTCACAGATATCTTGGACATTTGAAATCATACGTGAGAAATAAAGCTCAACCAAAAGGCTCAATTTTTGAAGGCTATTTGGATGAGGAGTGTCTTACCTTTTGTTATCGATACTTGGATGATATTGAGACAAGATTTAATCGAGTTGTACGTGTTGACGACACATAGACTCAATCTCAAATACATCAGAAATCCAAAATATTTCTTGTTATTGGCCAATCAGTTGGGAGGACCTCAAATGCGAAACTAACTGAATTGGAATTATTACAGACACATAGATATGTGCTGCTGAATAGTGACATTGCAGATCCATTTATTGAAGAGTTGAGGATACAAAAAAAGAGACGAATGAGAGGCCAAACACGAAATGAGAAAGATATAGCGAAAGCTGTTAATAAAGAGATTGTAGAATAGTTGGACGACGTGTAAGTTCATAAATATTACAATAAATACGAATATTAGTTTGACACATACATTTTGTGAATATAATAAAGCATATTTCTTTTTTCAGATCATGAATACTGATACTCGAGCAGAGGTGTCAGAAGATTTGAAGTTTCTTGATAGAGTTCCTCTAAAAGAAGTTAGAAAGTTCGACGCTTATAATGTGAATGGCTTTAGATTTCATACAGTCGATCGAGAAGTGGGTTTGAAAACACAGAACAGTGGTATATTTACATTTGCTGAAGTGGAATACTATTGAAATCTGTATGATATTATTGAATAAAACTACCACAGACATTTTTTGGTTGTTTTATTCAAATGCAAATGGGTCAATATTATCAGAGGTGTTAAAAGAGATTTCTTACAATTTACTTCTGTGAACTTCTCTCGCTTGATGGATGTTGGTGATTGTGAACTGCATGATCCATATATCTAAGAATCACAAGAAAAAATGGTATATTATGTGGATGATGTTTCCGATGAAGGGTGGAGTGTAGTTTCTCATGTAATACAAAGAGATTTGTATGATATGGGAGATGAAGTGGAAAATTTGACCTCTGAAATTGAATTTAATCAGCAACAAGAAGCAGAATTAGTTGTCGATCATGATATTGAAAATATTAGTCTAGCAAGGATGAATGAAGTGGATGAAGCAATGGAGTAGGAAACCGATATGATTGAAGGAGAAAATGATTGTATGTACAATTATTTATTTATTCAGCAACCACTTGTTTCATTTCTGCAGTCATTCATTATCATTGGTATATATATTTTGTTTGTCAGTACTGGGCATCTATTATCATTTTTAATTTTTTTTCTGCATAATTTTTTTCAAATATATATTCTGAACTTAATTTTATTTGATTAAATGACAGGAATTCCAAGGAAGAAGTGGTATATTGTTTCATCTAGTTCCGAAACAGATGGTGATCCATTTTTCTCCCTCCCCACGACATCTGAGACGCCAGGTGCTGACACCCCTGCACCATCCCCTCTGCACCATCTCTCACACCTTCTGTGGATGTCCCAGTGGTGGGTGAGTCATCGACTCCCCTTTCAGGAGGCTCAGCAGTGGGGCAGCATCGTGCCCCTTCCAGTTCATCCCGGACACACTGGAGTGTCACTATCATAGGTACAAATTTTAATTAAATAAATTTATTGCATTTTGTTTATACTAATTGTTTTCTCACTGAAGATGATAAAAATGAAACCGTGAAGAAAAATATAAAAATTTCAGATGTTTGGAATCGGAATGGCGAGAATATTGTTGTGCCATTTGATTCTTACGGGGTCCCTACGGATGATGTCGCAGGGTTACTTGGCCAGATTATAGGCCAGCTGGAAGCGGAGCCCATTTCCCTTCCCATTTCATATGACGATTGGAGACATATGCCTTCAATATGAAAAAATGAAGTGTTTGATTCTCAAATAAAGGTAAATTTATTACATTATGGTTTAATTGAATGTCATGTTACTAATATGTTCAAAATTAATTTCTGTATACAGATGTTCTTCCACTTTACCGTTGCTGATGTGATAGCACGGAAGTGGACGATGAAAAATCTAGGTAAGAAGTGGAAGGATTTAAAATGGAGATTATGGTGTGATGTCAACAATACTTCGTTGACCACACAGCAAATGTATGAGAATCTACCCAGTGGGGTACCGAAAGAGTAGTGGAAAGTGTTTGTTGACAGACATCGTGATCAGAAGCGGATGGTATTGAAATATATATTATTATATTATCCTCATTTTACATTTATACATGTATATGAAAAGGACATGACATTCAATACATCAGTATTAAATTTCCTTTTATTTATTTCAGGATCTTTCAAGACAAAATGCATCAAACCGGGCAAAGAAAGTCATCCCGCACACTGCGGGATCAAAAAGTTTTTCTAGAAGCTGAACGACATTGGTAATCTTTTAATTAGTTTAAATATTTATAAGAAAATATTATATGTTTAATATATTGAATTGTTGATTTATCTTTGTTTAATGCAGTCACAGAGATTAGGGTATGAAGCATCCATGACTGAACTGTGGTTGGATATTCATAAGAAATCAGATGGAAGTTTTGTTAAAGAGCCTGCTAAAGAAGTTGGGGTATGAAGTAAATTTCTCATCATAATAACTTATTATCAGTTTTTAATGTGTTAATATATTTTGATATTTGATTTATAGGTAAAAATTAAAGAGATATGGGATGCCAATCATGTGCATTCCTACTCAGTCTCCCAGGATAACCCGGTTGCTAAGGTCCTTGGCAAGTAGCATGCTGGGAGAGTGCGCGGGATGGGTTTGGGACCCGTACCATCTGAGTTTTTGAGCAGGCCATCGGGGATAGCAGCTGCATCTACTCCTGACTTTAGTCAGCCCATACCCAGAGATGATAAGAGAGAGATTGTTTCTTTACAAAACACAGTTCACCAGTAGGGGGATCATATATCTTCATTGCAGAAAGAGTTGATTGAAATACGTCAGCAGATGAGCAGATATGCCCCCAGTGGTAGTGCATCGACTGGTGGTATGCAGGTAAATCACAAAAAATCAAAATCATTTAGTTTTCTAACTTTCATTGGTTTAAAGTTTTAATATAAATATGAAATCGTATTTAATTTTCAATATAATGTTCTTACAGGTGACAGCACAAAGTGGAGATGAAGGTGGAGAGGGTGATGATGCAACATCAGACCCTGAGTAGTTGTATTGTTGATTTGTAATATGAAAACAGTTTGTTTGTATATGTAACATTTGTGGCATATAGTTTCCACCACACATTTTCATGTCCTAAAATTTCCTTAATTTCTCATTTTCCTTTTATGCACTTTATTGATTTTTGATGTTTCTTTTTATGTCTTGATTTCTCGAGTGTCATATACTTCATTTAGGAATAAATTGTTTGATTAGACTACTAAGAACCTTTCCAAGGGTTCTATATTATTATTTTTATGTGTTTGATTATGACTACTTTATAAATCATGGTTATGAGCATTTTTATGAATTGTATGTGCCTTGCAGATTTATTTTCTTCTTTCTATGATTTGGTTATGGTGTAAACTGAAATTGAGCTTTTAGATTATTCTCTGTGAAGTGGAAACATTTTTGTGATACATGTAGATTTTATCTAACTATGTTTATAAGAGTTTGATAATATTATATTGCATGAGGATGAATAATATTATATTGCATGAGGCTGAATAATATTATATTTCGTTGGATTTACAGCATGCACTGGACTGTTTTTTTATTTTCATGAGACAATGATTTTTAGGTTGGGGGTGGGGGGTGGTGCAGGGGGGGTCTGATTCAAGGGGGTTGGGGGGTACAGGGGATACATATTAATATTTAAAGTGTATGCGAGACATTCCCATTTAACGTGTATGTGATACATGCCAATTTAACACATATAAGATTTACCTACTATTAATGTCACACAAGTCATGTGCACATAGGATAGTTATACATAGAGAAAAAGGATGTACATAAATCTGATTACCGATTTGATCTGGATTGAAGCTATCATCCTATTCTATATCTGTCTGGATTATGGTCAGTTGAGTTTTCAGTTGGCATGTTTATTGTTTGAACATATCTGACAGTTTTGGGTTTCCTCTATTTGGATGATTTTACGGCCTCATTTCCCATTGAATCTTCTATATTCATGGTTGTCCAGGTTTGCTGAGGATCCTGAGTTCTTCAAGGATGGATCAAATCCATCTCACTTGATGCTTTCAGACTTCTACATATTCGGCTTTGATTGATGCATGGCTCTGGATTTACAGCATGCACCGGACTACTCTGTTTTACAATTTAAGTTTAGGACTCTCTTATCCAGAAGTGAGTGTATTTGAAGTATGTTTGATCTTTGCATTAAGGTGTTCATTGTTCTTTGCTTTCTTTCTTGTATACTGATTTTGTAAATTTGATATGTAGCAAGATTACTCAGATACCACAAGGCAATGTATAATATGATGTCCGCTTTGGAAAGGATGATGTCAACATATGAACAACATTCAGGTTATACATGTATTCAGATTAAATAATCAATTCAATTAGGGTATTAATCAGATTTCATGTATTTTAATGGTGTTCATATTTTATCCACTTATATTCCCTTTTTATGCATCAATATTTTGATTCAATATGATTTCAGGTTGCCGTAACATGGTTTCATGGAGAAACCAGATGATAGATGATCGAATTTTTATAGAAATAGGAGTACACAGATGAAAACGGTAAGCCTCCCATCAGATTTCTATCCCTTTATTCATGACTCTGTATTTTCAAATTCCTTAGAAATGGATTTCATGATAGATTGATATGTCTTGATGTTTATGAATAGTTGCAACATTTAAAAATTGTGTTGTCTTTGCCCAAAAAATACAGCACTGTATATAAGTGTTTCCACGAATCCCTGTTACACGATGAAAAATAACTGGCATCGTTCAACAAGTGCAAAGCACACAATTCGGGTCCATGCATAAAAGGTTTGATTTACACCTTCTGTAGGCAAGACAACGATGCATATGGTGTGCGTTAAAGGAAGATGAACATACTATACTGTTTCTGTTAGCAGGGGTACATCAGTTGAAAAAAACAGAATAAGAAGTTCTCATTCTTGATGGGTACATCAATCCAGAAATTGTAATTTAATGAATCATACATGCATGATTATGGAACGATTTATGCTCTTAATTATGACCTATACTTTTTTTTCATTCAACATTATGATTTTCAGGCTAAGTTTTGTTTTTTCAATATGATCTGCTCATTTCTGTGTCCTGATAGTCAGTTTTGTTATCATTTTTTAATTATAATGACTACTATGCTTTCAACAGCTTTTCCCAATCCTTGATAAGGTATTCTTCCATTGCATTCTCATACGGTATGTGGATAGTATCCACACCCTAAACACAGTTCAACTTGTGCTTAACAGAATTTATGATCTTTATATTTTTACATATTAAAAACATTTCATCAACATATAATAAAAGGTAAAAAGAGTCATGTTTAACAGTTTTAAAATACACAATGCATCAAATCTACTTATAGAAAACTGATTCTCACTCATAAAGGAATCAAACCTTTTATAACATTGTCTTGAAGACTATTTAATCCCATGAAAGGACTTATGTAAAATAAAAACATGGTTTGTTTTGAACAATTTTGAAAATAGTTCTAGAGGATTCCTATAAATTCTTTCATCAAGACTACCATGTAAAAAAGCGGT
The DNA here is from genome assembly GCA_963277665.1 of Viscum album. NCBI lineage: Eukaryota > Viridiplantae > Streptophyta > Magnoliopsida > Santalales > Viscaceae > Viscum > Viscum album. Next base: position 1,587,642,915 of record OY728129.1, read on the forward strand.
TTTTACATCGAGTTGTTCAACATGAAAATCAAGTTTGGCAGAAAATGCAGGGATAATTATAATGGATGAATGCTTAAAAAAGGAGAGAATATTTCACTATAATCAATGACTTTACATTTTAGAAAACCTTAAGATACCATGCATGCTTTGAATTTGATTTTAGACTCTCTTAAATTGCTTTATTTCTTCTTATAAATCCATATTGAACCTATAACTTTCTGGTTATTGGGTTTCGGAACAACAACCCAGGTGTTTTTCTTAAGAAGGGAATTCATTTATTTTTGTATTGATCTCAGCCAATTAATATATTATTTAGACATAAAAGATCAATTAAAAGTTTTAGGCTCATCATTAAACAATTCCTAAGCTACATTGAAAGCATAGGCAACAATTTATGACTAGTTGAAGTGGGCTGGAGGTTTAATAACTCTCCTTTCTTTATCTCAAGTAAGCCGATTGTTGATCAGGCCAGTAGGTTCTTGGTCCTCAGGTTTGGATTCCAAATTGGGATCTGATTTAGGCTGGGCTTGGCTAACCAAAGGAGCAGGACCAACACTGAACTGAGGTTGGTCACCTGATCTTAAAGGAACATCAACACCTAAAGGTTTTGGGACCTCTAAGGGTCCTACAGCTCCATCAGGAGCTACAATAGGTTCAAGTACTTTATCGCTGGTCACACCAGATTCATGGAAGACCACATCGCGACTAACGATGCATTTCTAGTAACTTAGTTTATCTACTCATAAATAATACCCTTTAACACCCTCTAGATATCCCACGAATATTCATTTAATATCCCTATCAGCTAGCTTTTCATTACATGAATGCACGTAAGCTATGGATCCAAATATCCTAAGGTGAGCTAGATTTGGGGGTGTGACCTTTGAAATTTATTCAGGTGTCATAAAAGAGTTAGAAAAATATGGACAACAGTTAATGAGGTGCACTGCTGTTGAATCATCCTCATCCTAGAAGGACCTAGAGAGTTTTTAGTGGGATAACATACACCTTACCCTCTCAAGAATAGTCCTATTCATTCTCTCTACTGACCCATTCTTTTATGGAGTTTCCAAAATAGTCCGATATATCTTAATTCCTTCGGATTCAAAATATTCAATGAATTCATTGGATATATATTCTAAACCATTATCAGTTCTTAAGGCCTTAAGTTTCTTATTAGTCTCACTCTCTACCGCAACTTTCCATTTCATAAAAGTCTAAAAGGCATCTGACTTGTGCTTAATAATATAAATCCACACTCTCCTAGAGAAATAATCAATAAGGTTACAAAGTATAAACCACCACCATGGGAGGTAACCCTAGAAGGACCCCACAAGTTAGAATGTACACATTCAAGAGGTTCCTTAGCCTTAAACATTGATCTACTGAAGCTGATTCTCCTAGAATTCCCATATACACAGTCTTCACAAAAAGTTAAACTGTTAGGAGTGATATTACTTAGAAGGCACTGTTTCTTAAGCTCACTAAGACCCATGGAACTAACATGCCTTAGTATCCTATGCCATAAGGTGGTGGAATCACATTATGAACCAGAATAACTATTCAACTGATTTCTATACACTTTTCCATCTAACACAAACAAACCATTGCGAAGGGTTCCCTTTATTACAGTGAGGGATCCTTGGGAAACTCTAAGGCTTCCAGATCCAGACTTGAAGTCGTTCCCTTTCTGGTCAAGGGTTCATAGGGATATTAGGTTTATTTTTAATTGAGGTACCCACCTAAATTATTCAAGAGTTTTAACAGACCCATCATGAAGTTCTATTAAAATTGAGCCTATGCCCATGATGTGACTGCTCATATTATTCCCTAGAAATACCTCACCATTATTCAATTCCCTTAATTCAGTAAAGAATTCCTTATTTGGGAACATGTGGAATTAGCATCATGAATCCTGGTTCTATTCATATAAGATGGCTATATCAGTGACATTTAACATATTAGTAGTGTTGAAGTCTTGTTCAGATAATAGGGAATGGTCATTATTACTATCTTTAAAGTTACCCTTGTCCAGGTTGTTTACATTTAAAACATTTGATTACCTTGTTTCTAGATTAAATTCTATATTTCATGAACTATCCCCTCTTTTCTCCTACCCATTGACTCACTTCAACCTCTAGATTCACCTCTTTCCCTAACATTGTTTTCATGTATTATACTTGTTCTCCCTGTTATATGTGTTTTGGTTTGGTTTTCAGGCTGTGGGGCAGCAGAATCAGGTAATTTTTTTTTCTGGGCAACTTTTTAGCGGCGGTTTAAACCGCCGCTAAATGAAAGTTGGCGGCTATTTTACGGCGGTTTAAACCGCCGCTAAACGTTCAAAACCACCGCTAAATGTAAAATAAAATATACGTTTAGTGGTGGTTATAACCGCCACGAAATAGTCGCATCGTGGAAGTATCATCTTGCGGCGATTCTTCTTGATTTATCGGCAGTTTTACGGCGCTGGATTTGAATTTATTAGCGGCGGTTATAACCGCCGCTAAAACCGCCGCGAAATGAGGTAGCTGCGACGCTTCCCTAAAATCGCCGCTAAAAGAAAATAACCGCTGTGAAAAGATTGGCGACGCCGTATTAGGCGGCGGTTATAACCGCCGCTAAACGGAAAAAAAACCGCCGCTAGATTTCTATTCTGCTATAGTGATACCTCGTGTATACATTTACAACTAATCTGCCTTGCCAATCATGCTCTAGGATTTCCCTTACATTGTCAACACTAATAAAATTTGGATCTTCCCTACTATACATATTTTCATCAAAAATAATTGTGTGAACCCCATCATCTTTCAACTTAAAATTCACATGGGTCTATAATGATAATAAATGTGGATATAGAACATGTGGGGTTTAGGTGCTTCAGGTTGATCGTTTTGATCGTTTGGTTGATCCTTGAGATGGTTTTGAGATATTCATTCTTTTCACCCCCTTCCTTATGTCCGTCTGTAATAACATTTATTATTTTAGAACTTTTTACAATAAATGTTAAAGGATTACCTTGAAAAAAAATTAAAATGAATAGCTCATTGTGGACATGTTTTTTAACATGTTGTGAAGGCCATGTATTGACTGTTCCAAGATCCTGTTCAACCTTTTGAATATATTCATCATATTGGAATAGGTAGCTCGACGCTCGACTCAGGGGATATTTTAATCATCACTTTGACATGACCTATTGAAAGTGGTCTATTATGTAGTATGGAATTTTGGATATTGAACACAGTAGCCCTCGCTACAAGGTGATGGGTGGGTATTGATAGATATAAATCATAGTCATTTTCACCATGTAAAATACCAGTACAAGAAAGGTAGAAGTGTCTATCTTATTCAAAATTCATAGAAACAAAAATTAGAACATTGATTGCCTTATTTTAGAAGGGTTTTAGGGGAATAGATCACCTCAAAGCTAGTAGGGATGGGACGGGATCCTCACACGATGGTTGTTATTGAGTTTTTTCTTCACCCCCCATGCCATCATATTTTCCATCAACTCTCTCTACAACTGTATATGTTCTTAAAGGATAGATATTATTTCCCTCATAACTTTTATTTCTTCACTTTGATCCTCCTCTTGTTTTTTTTCTAAAAAAATATTCGAGGTATCACCCCAAAACCCGCACCTCTGACGCGGAAATACTTTTCTGGATGATTCAAGGCCACCAAATGTATGTCTGCATCCGGTTAGGGTGCTGCTGATTCCTGTGGCTATGTCAGATTTAAAATATAGGAAAATAAGTAATCATTGTTATGTAATATCGATTTAAATCAAAACAAATATCTATTATATCATACCTACACATATTTTCCACACTTTTTGTTTGTTTTCATCTATTAGTATCCCATCTGTATTTACACGTGCCTCCTTCCATAGCACATGGTGTAGGATGGAGGTGGCATTGGTTTTTGATTCATCAATATCCATATAAATAGAGAAACATAGTTATGGGTTTGTTTTATCTCATATAAAAGTATTATGACATATCTAATTGTGTACCATTTTTTTATCAAGTGTAGCATACACTATTCTTGCATTAAGGTAGGGGTATGCTGGTTATTCTCCTCATTCCTTATTTTCAACACTCATTTGTTATTTGCAAAATAATAAACTATCAATAAAAGTGATGGATATATGTATTTTCAAAGAACGTATTTCCAAACACAATGTATCTGAAAAGACTTCTCCTCACAACGACTAGTAAACGTGTCCCATGCTCCTTGGGTTACCAGGTGTGCATGGATAGGAGGTGGGTGCATGTTTATTTTCCCTTCAGCATATTTAAATCACATTTCATTAAAATTGTATGAAATCCTCTATGAATCATTCTACAAACCATTAACATATATTTATTGTGTGATTTATCAAATATAAATACACTCTATAAGGGATGATGAAGAGTAAGTCAAGGTTTCATTATTTTATTTATTTAATAAATTAAAGAAATGATATATCATAATGTTTCCATAATATCTCCCCAAATCAGTATCTTAAGCCCAATAAAAACATGGTTCCATGACTGTACATCAATTAGCAAAAATTTCTGAGTGACGATTCCAATGTTACTACTAAACAAGGACTTGTTGGGGTTGACATGTTTACCTACCTTTTTCCATCTGACCTTGTATTTGATGCCTTTCACTTTTTCCAGAAGGATTTTTTTCTAACACCGTCAAACTAATGCACTCCTATTTTTTAAGCACTTCCAATGTTTTAGTTCCTACCATTTCCTTGGTTTCAATGTCATCAATATGTGACTTCAGGGCATGAGCATCAGCATGTGCAGATGGTTGTTGTACCTATGCACTGGGAGAATCAGTCATAATAAGTTGAGAAACTTGTTGGTCTTCTGCACTGTGAGCTACAGAAGGTTGAGTGACCTATTGTGCCTTTGGATTGGTAGCATCATCATGTGTAGAATTCATTATCTATAGAAGTGGTTCCACATTTACTTTATATTACATAATAGCATTAGCGGATATATAATAACATAAGGTAACATGATGTATATTACAAAAAATATTTAAATGGTTATTGAACTCTCTTTTATTTAAAGGCTGAACGTATTTGACCCCTCTAAAGACTTTCCAAATACATTTATTATGGGCTCCTCTAACATAAAAAATGTCGCCTACATTGGGACTGCTGAGAAAATATTGCAACGTCCCAATGAAAGGATCATCCTCCATTGAATTTTCATCTGACCCATCATTGTTTTTCATGGAAATAGAACAATTGACCAATTTGATTTCGTAGGATTTAGAATATAAAATATCTGTACTATCTGTGATGCCTTGATAAATGGGTCGCCTTAGTACCCTTACTTACTAAAGTCAAATTTCATGAATACCAACTCATCAATTTTAACAGCACTCCTGTTATCAACCCACTTTCATTAAAAATCGACACATGTAAGTTCTTATAATCCAACTCCTGTGTTTTTTTCATGAAACAAAAGTATGAAATATTATCATAAATTTGATTTCTGTCCTTAACACCAGAAATATGCATCGCTTCATCCACAAGTCTAACCCCACTATTCTTTATGGTATTGTATTCATCGTGTTCATTTGTATAGAATGTATAACCATTAATTATATAATAATTATAAGATAATACATTCACACTTCGTCTTCTAGCTAGCTATTGAAACCGTTCTGAAATTAGGACCGTATTTTTATCTGAATCCTTAAAATTATGGTCCCAAAACCATCCTATAAAATGTATATTATCTGTACATGATATAAATTTTTACTCCCTTGATAGATTCAAATCTATATTAATTTCATTGTGGGTTTTGACATATAATTCAACCTCCAAACTATTATAAAATATGTAAATGTGGTCCTGCTCCCAATCTTTAATATTGATTGTGACAACCTCTATTCAAGAAATTCCTTCACCTACAGCCCACCTAGTGTGATGAGATTTTCATAGACCAATGCCTTCCACAGTAGATAGGTATTATGTATATAATTCAATGACTTGCTCAATAATATATCGCTCCGTAATAAAACCCTTTAGTCAGCTTAGATTTTTGACATACCCTTTCAAAATCATCATATACCATTCAATGTGGTACATCCATCTATAGTTTATAAGACCAAAGAGTATAATCTCTCTCACCAAGTGAAACATCAAATTAACCATCATATCAAATAATGTTGGTGGGAAGAACATTTCCGATTCACATAATATGATGACAATTTCACTTTCTACACTCATAAATTTTTTTAGGTCTATAACTTTACTACATATAGCTTTGAAGAAGAAACAGAGATTCGTTAATTTATAACTAACATTCTTGGGAAATATTAAATGTAAGGTTATAAAAATTAGACCTTCCATAAAAATGTGGTATTCATGTGATTTCATACCCTCTAATATTGAATCGATCATTTACATAATGTTCTTGATATTTGATGAATACCCCTTGGGAACCTTTATGTCATTCAAGAAGTTTCAAAACTGGTGTCTCTCCTACTTGGAAAGAGTGTAAGTAGCTGGAGGAATAAATGTTCTTTTTTCACCCTTCACTAGAAACAAATCTTCACATATTCCTATATCAACCATGTCCAACCTAGACTTATTTTTATCCATTGTTTTGTCGAGCTCATTTAGAAATATATCTATGACACTGTCAGACATATTTTTTTCAACATGCATAACATCAATAAAGTGTCAGACGTACAAATAATTATATTATGGTATTCCAAAAAAATAGTTCTCTTCTTCCAAATATATTTCATAAGGTTTTTCAAAAATTATTTTCCAAAAGCAGTGTCAACATCTTTTATTTTCTCAAACAGTTGATCACAAGTTAGTGGAGATTGTGAAGTATGTTCTTCTAAACATCCATCAAATGATACCATCCAAGATTAGTACTTATGTCTTCGGGGTATAAATCTATGATTTCGTAGAAACATGGTTTTTGATTAATGTTTCAACCTGATTTATTATGTACTTTGTTCGAAGATATGCCACATACTATTTCCTGTAATGTTATATCCTGAAAAATTCCCATAAGTAAGAAAGTCATTAATCGTCTCATACAACATGGATCTCAATGTGAAATATTTATTTCTATAAGAATCATAAAACGTAACACATGAATCCCAAAATAATTTTAAATCCTTGATCAATGGATCCAAATGAACATTAATATCATTACCCAGTTGTTTCTATCCGGATATAAGTATAGATAACATGATATGTTTTTATTTAATTCATAACCATGGTGGAGTGTTATAATTTTCCAACATAACTAGCCATGTACTGTGAGTGCTGCTTTGAACACCAAAAGGATTCACTCCATCTGTAGATAATGCAAGATAAAGGTTTCTCATCACGTTTCCAAAATCAGGATAGGCATAATCGATTATCATACACTAAGGAGAGTCTTCCAAGTGGTGTAGTTTCCCATCTTTATTTATTATTTATGCATGCCACGTCAATTTCATTACGGTATCCTCACTTCCATACAGATTCCTAAAACTTGGAATGATTGGAAAATACCATAAAACATTCGTGGGACCAGATTCATCTTTCTTGTATCAAGAATTACCACACATTGAGAATTCTATATGTTATTTATGGTCTTTGAGAATCATTATATAGTCTTTCATGAAGGAATGTATTTGTTCTTAGATTATAACCATTGAACACAAAATTCATTTGGAATTGTATGTTCATCTTGAGAGTTTATTATCTTCTAGGTTCATGTAATTCAAGATAGAAAATAATTCATTACATCTGGCATCACTCAATCTATTTCCCTCTTTAAAATTATATCGATTTAGTATGGCTGGAAATGCTATATATTTTGTGCAACCACTATTACAAAGGTGTCTTTTCACAACTCCTTAACTGCTCAAACAATTTTTGGAAATAAAGACGTTCATATTCAGCTATACTTGTCATTTTCTCAATACGATCTTCATCGTCATTCACATCTGTAATCAAGTCCTTCATACAACCTTCATTATTTTCCTCACTTGTAATCATATCAGATGATCCATAAAATGCACTGTTATCCCAACCACTAGCAACATTATATTTTCCCTATGTTTATTCCAACATTTATAACTTCGATGTACTCTGTGACAGATCAAGTGTTCTTCCAAATCCTCTGGACTAACGTTTCTTAAAAAACAACTCCGTAAACATAGAAATATGATTTGAGAAGGGTCATATGCCTTATCTTTTTCAAACTCGATGAACTCTTTCACTCCATCTTCATACTCTCTTGTCAAAGGGTTGGAGTTCATCTAGTAATTATTCATATACATCCTATTTGATTCAATGATATTAATTTTTAACATAATAAATAGAAAAAATTTGGATTTATAAATTAACTAAGTCTAAGAACTGTTATAGACTTTAAGTCTCCATTGAAAACTATTTATAAAATAACAGTTTAAATCCCATTAGAAAAACCAACCATTTACACAAATTATTCTTTAAAATAATATACCATTTTAAAATAAACCAATCAATTTCAAATACTATTTCTAAAATTCCCAATTCCATTTTTAAATATAATTCAAGGAAACTTCATCAACCAATAATTTTAATTATTTAAAATGAGCGACAACCCTCTATATTTTACAAATTTTCATTTAAAACTTCACACACCCCCTGTTAAAATGAAACCAGTATTTCATATGCTTTCAAAACATTCACATCCCTTTATGAAATCTAACCAGGTTACTTGAGAAACACTTCACATGAAACCTAAGTCAATTGAAAGTGTTTAAATCATTTTAATGTTATTTAAGACCAAAAAAAGGTATGTTGAACACATTTTTAAAACACTTTTTTAGTGTATTCAAATAAAACCTCATGGAATATGATACTATTAATAAATCTAGGAAAGGATTTGTGATGTTTCTCTTATGTGTTCTTAACTATCTGGACCCATAAGTAACCACATGACCATCGTGGACTAAAACCATTAGAATCTTTAGTCCTGATAAATCACAATATAATCCTTACTCCTTACCTAGCTCATTTATAGTTAAGATAGGTGTTTTCATCAGTATCCCATTATGATCTTATAAGGATAACTAATGAACATATAAATACTCATATCAAGCTACACAACTTAGGTGAGGTCTTATATAATGCCATTCCCATTTCAATGCTATTATCATAAATGGAAATTTGAAGTTATTAGTTCATCCATATCTCATATAATTCAAATTTCATCATATAATTCACCATCGTCACACATAGAGTATTATATACTACCATTCCTTATCTAGACCATCAATATAGAGGATATAACTAGCCTAAGGAACATAAGAATTGTTACAAAGGGTAGTGATTAAGGACCCACTCCAAACCAATAACCAGATTCCAAAAAACACAATAACTCATTCTTACTAAAATATCCTAAAAGGAATCTTAAAAGGGAATCAAAACCCAAATAACTCCAAAATCAACACTAGTGACCCCTGGTATCTCTCCACATCCCATCATCCAATCATGGAAAAATCTTAACATCAATAAAAAAGAAAATAGGGCACTTAAGGAGGTGATATTAGAGCGTCATAAACTTTTGTCCTCCAATTCATATATAGGGTGTGAGCTAAAAATTATTTGTATGATTTCATAAGGAATCATATTTTAATACCTTCATAATATAGTTCATAAAGTGTTATTAGGAACGTAAGGTATAAAATATATTTACACATGAATTGTAAAACATGTTTAAAAACAATAAACTTATATATTTTCAAAAAACCACCCTTTTATAATATAAAAACAAGGATGACTAAAAAATTGAAATTAAAATATCAAAAAATGGAAAGAGGGACTTTAAAACCATATAAGTCATATAAAATCACAGTCTATTCCTCTTTTGGAACATTTTATGAAAAACAATTTTCCATAAATAACCACAATAAAAAACCATTTTCTTAAAACTCATTTAACAAATAAAAAAATTTTCCTTCATAAATAAAATTTTTAAACATTTAAATCAATCTATATTAAAGTAAGAAAATACACACTATAAGTGAAACAATGATCATACCTAGGAACTACGGAAAAAAAGAATCATATTCCAAAAAACAACCAAAATATGATGCCATATAATCAAAAAAACTTGGGGAATTCAATCTATCCAAGAAAATAAATCCTATAAAATGTCCTAAGAATGATGTAACCATCATGTGAAACTTCCTAAGACTCGTTTATTTAGATCATGAACTAGATATGAGGAACTTCTGTCAATAATATTTAACTTGTCATATCCATGTACTCTTATAGAACTCATTAGGCTCTATCATGATAAGGGGATCAAAAGAAACCCTGGCCCCTTCCAGTACATTCTAGGAAAATTGAAACATCTCAAAAACACACTCAATCTAATTGGGTCCATACACTAGGAAACACACACTACACTAGGGATTTTACTTATCTTGATCCCTACTAGTCTCCTAATACACCCATGACATTTTAATAGTTGAAGTGAGAAACCTATGAAATAATAGATCATCACATAAATATAATTTCAATAATTTTAAATTTAACCACGCCCCACCTCTTACAGCCTCGTAGGAAACAACACCTTTCATATCCTTTTATAAGCTTCACAATATGCATAAGAATATAAAGAATACCCCATGGGGTCACGAGCCACATCAGGAACAACAAATTCATGGAGCTCAATTGAGGGTCTCCCACATTTATAAAATAACTTCTTTAAATTCCCAACTAGGATTTTACACATGTGTTCGAGAATCCAATCCATTTTCACCCCATTTTTGAATAACATTTCAAATTTCATCAAAAAACCATTTATCAAAATGACCTAGAAACCCCATTTGGAAAAACCAACCATTTTTTATAAATAAATATTTAAAATAATAAACCCTTTTATTTTTGAATGAAATATGTGCTCTGACCCCCTTCATTAATCTTCAATATCCTTTTGAAAACATCTTAATCCACCATGAGAGTTAAGGGTCTCAAAACCATTTAAAAAGGTTGAAGGTAAATTCTATTCAATTTGTAAATCATTACTTTAAAATATCTCATATTCACTTTAAAGAAAAAAATAATAATGAAAAAAAATTCAAAATATTTAAATTCCTATAAAATTTACACTCGACCCTTTTACAATACACTTGGCATGTGACCTAAGTCTATGCCAAGTAATCTACCCTTTTTCAAGCCAATTGAAACCTAAAAAAGTCATATGAAATGATTATAATTTTATAAGAAATCATTTAAAAACATACAAGTAATTTATAACATGTATTACAAGGGAGTTCCAAATAAACACATACCAGGCTCAAAAAAAACGAAGCTAAAACCTATCGAAATTAATAGAGAACACATAAATATTTCAAGTGACGTAATACTCAACCCCTAACAAAAAAATACTCATCATTAAAAATAAATTACACTATGCTCTTGTGGCATTACACATAAAATACATAACTGAGTCACATAAATCAAAGCAAAAAATATAAAGAGGAACACCAACCAACATGCAATTCATTTAGTGCGCAAATAAGGTCCACCAAAGACCATGATTTTTAGTGGGGCATTTATCCCATACAATTCACAACATACCATCAATATCAATCTAAAATTACATGAGAATAATACTAAATAGATGAAAAAGAGGAAAAAACACACCAGAAGAGGAGAGGTATCTAATAGAGGAGAGGAACACTGTGGTGGTGGAGTGCACGATGGAGGTGCGGAACACGGTGGAGAAGAGGCACATGATAGTTTGGTTCGCACACGACAGAGGTGTGGTGCGCAGTAGAAGACCGGAACATGCCAATCTAGTTCACGGCAGAGAAGAGTCACACGGTGCAGGTGGGGTTCATAGTAGAGGAGAGTTGGTGGGAGGGGGGATGATGAGGATGAGGAGGCTCGGCAGTGGCAATCATGTTCCATGAGAGCTTAAGGGGTGTGCGGGAGGAGGAGAAAGTTAGTGTTTTTTTTATAAAACTTGGTGAACCTTTTATCAGTTCTAGGTAGAAAGCGTTGATAAAGGTATGTTTTATTAGCGCTAAAATGGAAATATCTGATAAAGAATGCCTCTATCAATTCTTTTTTATCACTGATAAAGGGTTATCTTTAGCAGCGCTAAAAATGACTTGACAAAAAAATTCTTTATCAACGCTAAAAATATAGCACTGATAACGACTCATTTTATATGCGTTTTTTAACGCTGATAAACACAGGCCTTTATCAGCACTGAAAAGGATACAATGTAACTAATTTATTATTATTATTATATATATTTATAATATTATATATGTGATATATATATATTTATTTATTTAAAATTTTAACTATATATATATATAATTATATTTATAATGTTATAATTAAAATAATTATAATTTTTTAAGAAATATACATATTATATTTATAAGCACAGAAATATATATAATAAATATATTAATTATATATATTTATAAGATTATATATATATAACTATATTTCTTCTAATTTTATTATTATTTATATTAATTTTTTTAATTATATATTTATAAATGAATATGTATTTATTTATTTAAAAAAATATATAATTATAACAAATTTATATTTATAATATTCATTATTTTATTAATATATTTATTATAATTTTAAAATAATTTAAATAAATATATATTTATTAATAATCATAACTACTAAATAAATATATATTTATTTTTAATTTAAAATTATAAAAAATAAATAAATATTTATAGTGGTAAGTTTAAATAAAGAAATATATATATATATAATTATAAAATTATAAAAACTATATTTATAATTTAAAAATATATAAATAATTATAATATTATAAAAAAATATTTATAATTTTATAAATATGTATAATTAATATATTTATTATAAATTTTTATTTTTTAAAAAATATCTACATTTATTTAGAATTATATTTATAAATATCTTTATTTATTTATAAATTTATTTATTTAATTATATATTTATAACATTATAAGTAGTATAATAAAAATATTTATTATAATATTATAATTATTTACATATAATTATTTGTTTATAGTCATAATTATAACTATAAATAAATATATTAATAAATATTTGTATATAATTATAAATATATATATATTTAAAATTATAATATATGTATTTACTGTAATTTAATAATTATTCGAATATATATATTGTTATAATTATAATTAGAAATAAATATATTCAAATATTATTTATATATAATTAAAATTTAATAATTATAAATATAATAAATATATTTATTATTTAAATATATTTAATGTAATTGTATAAGTATTTTGGAGATCATAATAGTATTTATGTGTAACATGAATTAATCATATATACCTTGTAATTAAATATACATAATAAAAAAATGATCCACATCAATGGACATCATGAATAATTAGAAGGGTTTAATGTATAAATGAACATTCATAATGATACATAACATATACACACGCATGATCGATCAAAATATTTATTGACCAAATTCAGTGGAAACACATATATATTTAATAATTATAACATAAATATATTTATATATATATTTAAATAGTATTTATATATATATTAATTATAAATAAAATTAATATAACAAATATATAAAATATAATGAATCTAATGAATCTAATAAATCTTATGAATCTAATAAATCTAATAAATCTAATTAATCTAACTAATATATTAATTATAAATATAATAAATATATAATAAATATAACAAATATAATGAATATAATGAATATAATAAATCTAATAAATCTAATAAATCTAATAAATATATTCATTATTTAATGAAATTATTTATAATCTAATAAATATTTAAATAATATATATATTAAATTATAATCTTAGAAACACTTTTTTTTAAACGTTATATATATAAATTTGAATTATTAACAAATATATAGTATTTATAAACTAGCATTTTTTATTTAATATATACAAATAATAATTATTTTTTAATATAAAATTAATAATTTTTTATAAATAAATATTAAATTATATTAAATAAAATTATCATCTCTTTTTCTAATGCTCATAAAGGCCACCGATTTATCCTTGTTTTCTGCTAAGCACAGATAAAACCTAGCGCTACCCTTGGACCGTTCTCTGGTAGTGTTTGTAACTTTAATTGTCTGATTTACCCTTCACCTTGGTTACAAAATTACTAAAGGTACTATTCATAATGTCCATGAAGTAAGAGGTCCCTATTTACCAAATTTGGACCATCTGATTTAAAATACGTAATTAATTTTTAAATATTCAATTCACTAAATTTTAAGAAAATACTTGTAATGTAAATGTGTAAAATGAAACAAAACAACAATTTCTTGAAAATTTGTTTTTAAGCCTTAAAATGTACTTATATCATAATCAGGTATAATGATGATTCAAGAGAATATAATTAGATTATTTATAGTTAAATATTACTCATGTTACATGATGATGATATTAAAATGATAATAATAATTTTTAATGAAATTTAAATTAGAGTTTTATAAAAATTAGTATTTTTTACTATTTAATAAAAAACATACTTTTAATAAAATACTAACATTTCACCCATTGATAATTTTGATATGATTATTTCAAAAATGAAATCCTTTTTATCAAATAAAATTTCAAAATTTTCAATAAATTAAATATAATTATTTTCTCTCAAAAATCAATGAAACTCATTTTTGAAGAAAACATGTTTTTTAAGAATAAAACGGATTTACTAACAATTGAGTGTTTATTTCCTAATAATTGATCTATATATTTATATTTTTTAGGGAATTTATAAATTTTTCATAAATAGTTAATCCTATTCATACCCACCAAATTAACCATTTGGTTATAATGGCTATATTAAAATAGTAGTTTTTTGTGGTTAGTTTCAGCTTGGGGTTGGGTGTCACATATTCTATCAAACATAATGTTCTTATTTTAAATTCATGGGTTGTTATGTTTTCCATTGTTGTATTTTCACCAAATTACTCAACTTATTCCTCCTAAAAATTAGTATCTTCAAATCTTATTCCATCATGTATTACTTCAACATTGATAAATTGATCATGCATCATCTAGAGTGTCCAAAAGTAGTTCTCCTTTTATTAAATGATTAATCGTATCATTATATTGTGAAGTGACTTCTTCAATCGATATCATATAATTTTTTATGTTACGAAAAAATATTTTCACTCAATAATAGATATTTTTATGCATAATTAAATTAATCTTTTATCAGACTATTGGATGAATAATATTTATGCTTAGAGCCAGTTCTAATCATCAATTAATATGTATGTTATATATCATATCCACTATATTTAATATAGATGTTTATAATTAATTTATTGTGTCTCTAGATCTGTGGTTAGCTGTTTTAAATCATAAATTCTTCCATGGGCATTTGTCTGTATCAAATAATCACTAACATAAACCACTCTTATTAGTTTTCAATTATAAGTAACTCATTATTTTTTTCTTAATGACATCTTATTTTTCATAGATATTGGAAGAATGATTTTATCTATGTAGTAAAAGATTAATTTTTTTATCATTGAATTTCATAAAAATCTAATTATAATACAGGAACTTTTAATGATGGAAACTTTACATAATAAAGCTTCATTTGATCTCATTATTTTATTTCATTGTATTCCCTATATATATGCATGATTATAATGATTTAATTTGTTATCTTATACATTCATCCAAATTTATTTTTTCCATGAATATTAATGTATAACACATTATACAACTGTTGATTTCACTTAATCACTAAAAAATACATTTATAATCACACATATTTTCAAATATGTATCAAACAAAAGGTATATAAAACATTTTCAAGTAAATGTTTTTTAAGAATACTAAATTGAATTAATATCCATTAGTAATTATGGTGCAATATATATCCGTAGGGTCACCTTTATAATAAAATCAATGTCCTCATGCCAGTGCAGCCCAACCCAAAGTCTTATTATCCCTAGGTCAATATTCAAAAGGGGTCTTAATTCTGATATAATCCTATAACCTAATATTTATAAATTCTAACTGACATTTATCTTTGATTTTATTACCAAAAAAATCATAGTATTCATTTAATGAAACTAATTCTTAGGTTATACATAGAATATAACTTCTTATATTCATGGAAAGACATTCATAGGAAAAAATTTAAAATCTTAAATATAGTATACCAACATTCATAATAAAAACAATTTATGTATATAAATATTCAGTTAGTATTCAATAAATAATTAATAAATTATAATATTTTGACATGAGATAAAACATTTATAATTATTTTATAAATGAATATATTAAATATAATTAATTATTAAATTATTAAAAGTTTTATTTTTATTAATTATTATTCAAGCCTGTTGTGGTCAATCCCCTTAATTTATAAAATAAAAAATTAAAACCCTTTTAAACTATTAGGTAACCCATTACATGGAAAAAGATCCCAATAACATCACTACATAATGGTCCAAGAATAGATGAAAAATATGGACCAGAGGTAGAATACCCCAAGTAAAGAAGACACTTAGGCCCAAATAGGTCGCAATCCCAATGAAAAAAAACAAAACAAGACCCATGGAATAAAAAACATAGAGAGGTAAGGAAAACCAAGTAAAAAAACGTCAACCATTCCTCCACCGTATGTTACCATATATTCACTAATTTCAGTCCCGACTGTCACCGCCATCATCATGGTTAGCCTCTGATGTCATACATGCTTGTGTCACGTGTCCCCACACTGATGCATGGTGCTAAGCAAGAAACAATCAGTTATCTGTATCCTATAATACCCCTTCCTTACTGAATAACATGTGATATAAGAGCCCAAATCTGAAAATGGGTTTGATATAAATCAAGAGGAAGAGCCATTAAAGCCTCTCCAACCAACCATCCAACTCTATCACTTTTAACCCACCAAACTAATGCCATCGAACCCCTAACATCACTTCTGATCCATTTTCATGACTACAAACTATAGATTTCAGGAGATCGGGGATGAACCATTCAACTAAATGAAGGTCGTGATTGGATATCCACCAAGGATTATCAAGAATGATAAATCTCTAAAAAAACCATCCACCCCTAGGTCAAGCGATAAATATTCTACACCTACAACCAAAGCTTACCCCTTCAACAGGAGGGGTTTCTCTCACTATTACCCATGCAACATCTTTGTAGAGATGTTTTTTATAGCCTGTAAACCCATGTCTCATGGGAGGGTGGTTTTCATGCATGTGAAAAATGGGTGAATATGAGGTGAGTTATATGATAGTGGGAGGGAATTTTCACATTGAATGGGTGACCACAGGGTTACATCATCAAATAATGTAGCAAAACATGGAGGCTTATAAACTCTATATCAATTTTGATAAATTCTAATGTGGGAAGTCCAATGATGTTTATGGTACTCATTCTAAGTGATAAAAAATATTGAGAATTATGGGTTTCGTATGAATATATAATTATCATATATAGTGGAATACAACCAAAAGTATTGAAAAATCCATCTTAAAGAATTCAAATGTATAAAATTCCAAAAAAAAATAGAGTACTTGTAAATCATCAAAATAAGTGTCCATATTTTTCTCCGTAAATGAATATTCTTGAAGGATATCACTATTAATAGTATATACAAAATCTACTGCCTCTATGGGAATATACCGGTTGAGGTATCGATGAATGTTTCATGAATATTTCTAAAATAATAATGGGAACAAACACATTATTTGTGAGATGATACACAACACTATAGGAAAAGATAAAGTTTGGAAGATGATCACAAAAATAACACCACAACACAAATTTCTGTCACACAATGATGGATTATATAATAAATCAAGGGATATTCTTAATTATTGTCTCATATTTACATATGTTGAAATGAATGAATAAATGTTGTGGTTAATATATTTATTTATCATATGGTTGAAAAAATTATTTTATATTTCTCCATCTGAATAATTTTGAAACTAAATTCCAATAAGTAAAAAACCAACCTTTGGCATCATATAAATAAATACCATTTGGGGATAGAGATGAATAATATACCAATAATATATATATATATATATATATATATATTATATTTCTGCATTTCATGAATGAAAAATATATACATCATATTCATTTCTAAAATGTATACTATATGTATAATATATATATATGTATATATATTTCATGAACCATATTAATTTTCATTTTAGTTCACATCCAACAATATCCCACTTGCACTAAAATCATTTATGGACATTATGAAAAAACATTACAACTCTTTGTGACAAACTCTTTTAGATATGTTTTTGCATAAAAATTTATTTTTTTTTGGAAAAAAACTTTGTCCAAAACTTTATCCTCATACAAAGGAATAATTTTGTGACCCTATGGGCCTTAGTAGTGTTGAAGAAAATTATTAAATACATTTTCATTGATGTAAGCAAAGAACAACCTCTAGAAAAGTGTAAGTACTACTCCATCTGCTAAGGGGCCCAATGTGATCTCCATCCGTCATACTTATTCTCTTTAAAAACATTTCCATCACAATATGTATCATATACATCATATGCATACTAATATTATCCCTATGTTCATGATATCGAGTCACCACAAGAGATATAACATATCAATCTAGTATTATCCTTCCATCATTTCTTGATTCATCAAAAAATACTGACCATGTTAATGAATGCATCACATTTGACACATTTATCATATATGTATATCCCTTTCCACTTGTCCAAGTATCTTAACACATCATATGTAAAAAAAATAAACATGGAAATTTATTTCCTCATTCTAATACAATCAGTGGGATAGACTTCTTTAACTAGTCCTACAAGTGGATAAATCATTTCTAGGTTATTATCTCAATGATGACGTGATCAGCTACATACCCAAACACCCTTATATTTAATGAGACAATTTTTAGACTTCTATATTTAAGGTATCAAATTATAATGTTTTTCATGTTATGTATCTATTTAAACTCAGGTACAAATAGTTTATAATAAACATACACCCCTGAGAATATCGATGATTGTATGAAATTCCATCAGATATAATTTAGAAAATCAATCCGTGTAATAAGTCTCTAATTTTTACTACAGAAATCTATTCTTCATATATCTTATACAAATATTTATAGCGATTAAAATAATATATTCATTCTAACTTTGTCGTATCAATAAAACCAACAATACTCATTAATGGTTATTGGTTAGGGAAACTAAAATTTCTACATTAAGGGTATATTATCTTTCAAATGTTCATGTAAGATAAATCACGACATGCATAAATGAAAAATAATTGTAAATTGCCTTTATTATAGTAATATAATACTGTTAAAACTACAAAAAACCCATATATCATGTCTATTATACCTAATGATTCTACATGACACACATGTTGTTGGCGCTGTAATGGTTTCGTCAATGGATAATCTACATTATCTTATGTATCTTTCTAATCGGCCTTTAAATTTCACCGCTAAAAGTTCTCCCATGTGAGATAGTATTTATGAATAAGGGTTTGGTCAAATGATGAGAGATAGGAGCATTATCTTAATAAAACTCTCCATTTTTTTTAAAATACAACACAATTACTCCCTTGATTCTAGGAACTACTCTGGGTTCCAAAATGAACTTCTTGATCTAAATAGCTTCTTTATAAGATCTGATGTAGTAGTGTATCCTGCCTCTATTTTCAAGTCATATATGGTGGATTATTTCAAACTCTTCCAACTAATTACACCACCATTTAGAAAAAACATGAATCGAGATTGAGTTTTCAAATCATATTTTCAAATTGGAAACTAGATGTTGTATAACCCATTACATAGAGAACATCCTCTCCTCCAAACACCAATAACATATATTTACCCCTGAATAACATATGGATGTTATTCATAGAATCCCAGCGACTCTCACCAGGATTGAATTATTATTTACATGTTATTCTTAATGAATATGATACATCAGGTCAAGTGATCAACATTGTATACATGAGAGATCCTGTGGTTGGGGTATAAGGAATCATGCACACCATTTAAAACTCTTTAGAAGGATCTTGAATATTTCTAAGATTCATACCATGAAACATTGGTAAAGAACCCTTCTTGGAGTTCTCCATGCTAAACTTTTTATCTATTTATCAATATACATGTTCTAACTAATAATATGAATCTTCTTAGATATATCTCTATAAATTTCTCATAAATAGTCTTAAGATTCTTTACCCATGTATTTCTTTGAAAAACATTTATCCAACAACATCATCACTAATTTAAGTGTCAAGATTTCATTTCCATTAAGCAGTATGTCATCTACTAACATAAAAAGAAACAATACTATAATTCCACTAATAACTTTTTATACATAGGAATATTCAACATTTTTGGGCAAAAAATTCTTTGATTAAATTACCAAACCAGATTTTCCAACTCCGAGAGGTTTCCTTTTTCCATAAATAGTCATTTAAATTTTTCAAAACATACCATTCATATATGGAACTTCAAAACCCTCAGGTTTTATTATATACACATTCTTTCCTAATTTTCCATTAAGGAATAGAATTTTAACATCTATATAACATATCATATAATCATAATGATATACTATGGATAGAAATATACAAATGGGCATTATCAACACAAATAGTGAAATGGTATCATCATAGTCAAGGCCATGCATGTTTTTGTAACCATTTTCCATCTGTCATGATTTAAAGGTAGATATTCTACTATCCATGTCAGCTTTTTTAATATTTATTTTTATAGCACTAGTTATTGAAAATTTTCACTGACTCTAATTTTTTCTCGTAGTTTCTTAGAAACTACTACAAAATTAATGTAAAATATATTTGATGATTAGTATTTAACAATTATATACATTTTATAATCATTTATTTTTTATTATTTGATATTTTAATTAACTTTTATCTCTTATTG
Organism: Viscum album; assembly: GCA_963277665.1. Lineage (NCBI taxonomy): Eukaryota > Viridiplantae > Streptophyta > Magnoliopsida > Santalales > Viscaceae > Viscum > Viscum album. The sequence goes on from OY728129.1 coordinate 1,587,663,871, forward strand.
TTAATTATTTATCATTATTAGTTACCTATTATTTGGAACAGAAATAAATTTTAGGATAAGTTTAAAATTATAATTCAGCATCAAATGAACATAACTTTTAATATGGGTGTCCATTTTAGCTCCAAAATCATTAAAATATAACCTTATGAAATTACATAAAACTATAATAAATAATAATTTTTTAATAATTAAAAGAATAAAATTTATTACTATTTTGGGATAATTTTAAAATCAAACACCTACTTTAAACGACCATAAATTTTGATCGAGGTATCTATTTGGGATCTAAGAGATGTAAAATAGAAGCATGAAAATATATATTGGACATGTTATCATGGGGTACCCTGGTATTTATTTTTTTAAGGAAACAAATGCCCAGAAGGCCTCCAAAATAAGGTTTTTTTATGCCATGATTTATTAACATTCAATGTTAATTTAGCTTTATTTGAGAGTGCATTCATATTCTTGTTGTGAATTCTATGATTTAATTCCATGTATTTACATTTTTATTGATTTTCTGATGTTAAAATTTTTGTGGTTTTTCTTGTTTTTTGGGATTACTATCTATTTAATATATATATATATATATATATATTTGAATTTATTTATATAAATTTATGTATATGTATTTATACTTTACACATACTTATCAACATTGATTTAAAAACATATATAATTTCATCTATGCATAGATATTTATATGGGTTTATGCATATTTTCTTACCCCGAATGGCCCGAAGGCCTGATTTTTATTTTATAGATAATCTCCCTTTTAAGGGTTGAAGGGGAACCCGTACATGACCCGTAGGCCCAAGGCACAATGCCCGACATGACCCGCAATACATGAACCGAAGGCCTAGAGCCATATCATGCCCATTACATGACCCGTAGGCCCAACTCACTAGAACTGCCCCTCCCTATAGTCTTGAATCATTGATTCCAATAGCTCCCCACCTTGAATTTCTGATCGTCTAGCATTGCCCCATACAAATATGCACGATGCCTGGTCCCGATGGCGGCTGTCATACCCTATCATTCTTCCAATCTGGTTAGCTCTGCATCTGGTGGTTGCTACTCTTGTTGCTCTGATCCTTTTCTAGGGCTTGTTCTGTGTGAAATTGGCTACTCCATGGTCTACGTGACCTGAAGTCCTTGTGGCCTGAAGGCCTTTGATGACCCGAAGGCCCTGAAGACCCATAGGCCCAAACCGGTGGCCCGAAGGCCCAAATCGGGTGAATAGTTTCGGCTGCTATAGTACCGAATAGTAACTGCTACAGTACTACTATAGTGACCCATAAATTCGCTTCCACCCGGTTTTGAACTCGGGTCTCTTGGATGCCAAGCAGTAGCCCTTACGACTTGGGTACGGCCTCGTTGGCTATGCATATTTTCTTATATTTATTTAAATTTGTAAATATTTATGTCTATATTTTTTTATATTAGGTGGGTATATATTTATATATATTTATAATTAATTTTGATTATATATATTTATATTTATATTAGTATACAATTATATATTTATGTGTGTGTTTATATATATTTAGGTAAATTCCATTATATTTATATATGATGTTGGTATATATATTTATATGTATTTTATTTGTTGGTTTGTGTGTGTGTCTCTATGGTTGTTTTTACACATGTTTATGTAAATTTATTTATATGTATATATTTTTTTACAATATATATAGATATATAACTATATTTTGATAAATTTATATTTAATTATATCTATATATTATTTCTTGCGTATTATTTATCATTCATTATTTATTATTTATTATTATTTATTATATGTGTGTACTGTATCATTTTCTTTTAACCACCAAGACCTTTAGGGATTATTTATTATAATTTAATTATTATTATTTATTTATCACTTATTTATTATATTTTGAGTCATTATTTATTATTAAATTATTATTAAATTATTGTTTATTTATATACGTGTGCATTACTTATTTATATTTTAATATATATTAATACATATTATTTATTTTTAACAATTTTTTACTTACTACTTATTATTAATTCATTATTCATTCTTAATTTATTAATTATTTATTTATTTATTTATTTATTATTATTTATTTATTATTATTATTTATTTATTAGTTCATTTATTATTTATTTATTCATTCCTTAATTTTATTATTTTTTCTTATTTACTTATTATTTATTTATTACCTATTATTTGATTTTTGTTAACTGTTATTTATTACAATATCAATAACATATTTTTTTTATTTCTTAATTAATATTTGTTATTTATTATTTATTATTCATTTCTCATCTTGTAATTACTAATTTTTAATTATTAATTATTTAGTATTAATATTATTTTATTAATTCCATAATTATTTTTCATGTATTATTTCTTTATTAATTACTGATTATCATTATTCAATAATATTATTATTTAATTATATGGATATATATATATATATAAGTATATTAAATTCTGTTTACTCGTCACATGAAGAGCTTGCTTGAGTGGTAATGCCTTTGTAGAATAACTAAAAGGTAAGAGGTTTAAATCTCACCCAACACATATATGCTGAATTTCTATATGGCATGCATGGAATATGAATGCATTGTGGGATAAATTAATAAATGATAATTAATTAATAAATATGGAAATATTTAAAAATCCGTAAAAAATAAAAAAAATTGAATAAAAATCCAATATATTGTTAGAAGTGGTTTATAATTTGGTGAAATAAAAAAACTCCTGAAATAAAAAATACCACATATATTTTTGAAAATTCATTCGTGACACAGGTAAACGCAATGGTTTCTAGAAATTGCCTTATATCATTTAGTGTAATTTAAAATGCCAGATAATACCCCAAAATTCTACCGAAAAATGGATGTTTAGAATATATGAATATACCATGTTCAAAACTTTATTAGAGTATATGGATTCCATCTCAACATTCATGGATTTTAACTATTTCTCAGGAATAAAATTATCAATGGTATCTTGGTATGTTGTATGTTTATCTCATATGATCATTACATTATCATCATTAGACACAAGAAATATTTGTCACTTGGGATCCTAAAAATTCCTACCAGACCTTCGAGGTTATTGTATAACTCTAGTTGGTTAGTTATACGCAACTATTTATAGTATCTACCCTCTATATCAGGAACACTTCCCGTTTGTTGTTTTTGAACTTCTATAAGTTCAATTTTCATCCCACTAAGTCTTTGACTTAGATATTATTCTCAAAAAATATAAAATTTCAAGCGACAAACACTTTGTGTTCAATAGGGTGGTAGAAATAATATCCCATAGACTCTTTGGGATATCCAAAAAAAATATATACTTATCTAATTTAGGGAAAAGATAATCCAAACAGAATCATTGTAGTAGTTGTTCTGACCCCCAAATTTTCACGAAATGAATTTCTAGGCATTCCACAGTCTATATCTCATATGTTATCTTCATGAATAATTTATATGGAACACAATATAGTAAGAAAGTAAAATTATCTATATCATGACCCCAAAATTTAAATTGAAATTTCACATAGACTCATCATCGATCGAACCATGTATAACAGGGTATGATTCATCCTTTCAAATACAAAACTCCATATTGGTGATCTGATAAGAGTCTATTGTCAAACAATTCCAAAATCTCTCAGATGATATATGACATCCGTTCTAATGTATTCGCCACTCTGATCCAATCAGTGTACTTTATATTTTTTCCCAAATGATGTAGTAATTCATTACAAAAACTCATTGAACTTTTCTAAAATTTCATACTTTTGCTTCATTATAAACATATACCCATAACAACTATAGTCACCATTAAAAGTAAAAAGTTCCTAAAACCACCATTTTTCTGTATACTCATTGGTCCACATACATCACTATGTATAAGATTTAGTAGTCCTCGTTCCCTATCACATTTTATCCCAAAAGGTGAATTATTCATTTTTTCCAAATAATAAGGTTTTCATGTATCATACAATTATTAATCTAATGAGTCCAATATTCCATAACTATAGAGTCTTGAAATGAAAATCACTTTTATAATATCAAGGAAAAAATTCAAAAGGCAAGTTGGATAAAAATCAACTCTAACCTTTTTGTCTAATTGTTGTAAATAGGATTACCCATATAGAGAATATATAAAAATTTAATTATACTATGAATTCCATAAAACATATCACTCTTATATATTGAAAAACTCTTATTCTTAATAATTAATTAAAATCCCATATTTTCAAAAAAACATATATATAAAGCAAATTATTGTTTATGGAGAGAACCAAATTGCATTTTTTTCAATTCCAAGGTCAATTTACTTGGTAAAATCAGTTCATATGTTTTAGCCTCTAATGAAAAAACTTTTACTCCATTGCCAATTTGAAGATATACTACACAATTCATCAATTTTATGTTAACTCCATGTCTATATCTATCAGCACAAATGTTTGACACACACCTAGTATCTAGAACACATGAGTCAAAGTTGGAAAAATTGATTTCAAAAACATTCACATTTTGGTACTCTAAATTGTTCTCTTTGAGAACACTTCACAATAGAAGATAACAATTTTTAATTATTTTATAGATCATATCCATTAATGAACTCAATATGATTACTAGGAATTATGTAATAATCTATAACAATGAGACATCAGTAGGTGAGTATCATGTACTATATTTTTTTAATAAGGTATTTAAATGAATGTTCTCCCACTAAACTTTATGCCTCCAAAATTCATATTAATTTTGTGATCCAAGATCCATATTTCTCTATCTTCAGGGTCACTTTAGTATTTCACCCATTACATAGAAATTTATTTAGGGAATCATCTTTATCAAAATGATTGTGATTCTTGGATACTTGAGCGGATAACCACTTGGAAGAAATACATCATATGAATTAATTCAATTTTATTCCTCTAGTAACTTAATCCTATAAGGGTCTCCCAAAAATTTAACCCAAATAAAACACTCAAATAAACTAACAAATGATCATCCATGGAAACCATGCTTTAGAGTGAATCACCCAATAAAATAATATTGAGTCACTCATTTCTTTATTGCCTTGCACAAGATAATCCAGTGGAATCTAGATTAAGAATTCCTAAACATTTTTTATGATCAATGACTTGATCTATTTTTCTTTTTAAGGAATCTCACACTTATTATTTTAAGGGATTTCAATCTTTTAATGTATTTCAAATTTAGGATACATAACATTCTTATTAAATTAATAACTATAACATGTTTTTTAATGTTTATATTTTAACGATTTATTTCTTTATTTTTATCCTTCAGAAAAACATTTTAGTTTTGGAAATACCTATTCCAACAAAAAATTTAATGTGTTCATAAATATTAATGTTTAACTCCTTACAAACCCTAAAAGTCTATGTTAGTCACCAAAAAATAGAAGAAAAGTGTATTCATACATATCTAAATGAATTATAAGAATAAGGTAAATAAATGTTTCATTTAAATTCAAAGATCTATATCTGATTGAAAAATTCCACATGAATATGCACGTATTGATCGATGTCCAACCCCTTTCAATTTTATAGCCAAGACACAAGCCCTTGGTAATGTAGGTGGTTCAACCCCATGTCCCTCTACCTGAGGAGACATTATTCAGGAGATGATTCAGTTCATGAAAACTCTAAATCCTAATATACACAAACTATTCCCAACAACTGTTTTCAAGATCATGGCAATATTTACAAGTCGAGGACAACATAGATAAAAAATAAGTTTTAAGATACCTAATCCATCATGATATGAAATGCCCTATCCTAGAATAAATTTATCATATAAATGGTACTACACAATATTCATATTTCTAAAAATATTTACTAAAAATTGATATCAAAAAATTTCAAAAATTAATTAATATTTTATTTATTTTGCAAAACATGATGAAATTTATGACCTATTTATCAATACATTCTGATTATACACATTTTATAAATTAGAATTGTTATAAAAAATTATATTCATTTCAATACGATCCCTCTATATTTTATACTATATGTGATTTATATTATATTTCATTAACTATAAAAATGTTATATTTCAATTCCCTATTGTATAAACATTTTAAACAATCTAAATATCATATATCATGTAATTTATCAATAATTTATAAATCACCTCTCGTGATTTATAAATAAACCATTTATTTCTAGATCATAAGAAATTTTGTTTAATTTATCAAAATTTATTTTAGAAAATTTATTTTCAATATTCGAGATAAATGCTTTATAAAAATGGGATTTATCTATGTATAAAAGCACTAATAAGTTAAGCTCCCAAAAAATTTTGTGACCTTTATGATTTCTAGAGAAACCACTAGAAAACATCCTTTTTATCAGTTTTTTTTATCACAAATAAATGTCATATAAGCTACTGTAAAAAAAATGTATCCCTAAAACTTCCCTATAATAGAGCCAGATTAGAAAAATATAATGAAATTGGAATAAAAATATAATAGAAATACGAATTTAAATAAAAATATCACATTGCACTACCAGTTTAATTTAATATTTAAATAGAAAGTGTTTTCATTGAGGTAATGTTTTTAGTTAATCTAAAAAAATTACAACACAAACTACAAAATCAAATCTCTTATAGCAGGCTTTCTCCAATGATCAACCATTATACAAAAGGATGTGCCTTCAATAAAACCAATGTTAATTATAGTGACATTACATAAAAAATAAAAAAAAATTAATTTTATGTATATATAATCTACATATAATAAATTATATTTTTAATTACTAAATATATTAATGATATTATCATTTTACTATTAATTGTACTATTAATGATTATATTTTTAATTATAGATTACTTATAAATTATAAAATTAATTATTAATTATATTAATAATTATTAATTATATTTTTAATTAATAATAGACATCAATTATATGGTTAATTACTAAATATTTTAATTTTATTATTAGTTATTAAATATCTTAATTACATAAATAGTTTTTAATAATTATATCATTAAACTAAACTGATATTTTTTTTTGAATACATGCACTTGGAGTCATACCAGGCGCATCATTCACCTGAATGAAATGTAGTCAATTCTTATATGTCACAAATTAATTATAGATTTCTTTCCTAATGTTTGAAATCAACATGAACTTGTTTACTCAGTCTTGACAATGTAACATGTGTTTTGAACAAAAATGAAACTTTTATATTGAAAACACGCACTTTGAGTCAGTCTAGAGAAATAATATATCATATTACATGTGGTTTCTTACTACAAGACACAAATGAATTATAGATCATTGTTCTAAAGCTTAAAAACAATCACACCTTCTTTACCTATTGTTTAAAATGTGACACCTGTTTTGAACATAAATGACACTTTTATATTGAAAACATGAACTTTGAGTAATGTCATATTTATCATGTTTCTAATTGATATGCATTCAACTCCTACATGTGTCAAAAAAATTATGGATTGTTTTCCTGAAGCTTGAAAATAATATGACCATGTTTTCTCAGTTTTGAATTTATGAAGCATGTTTTTAATTAAAATAACTCACACATTCTTCCATACCGACCACATCGTGTGTCGTATTTACATGTATTCAATTACTATACATCTAAAATTAATTATTAATCATTGTGTTAATTTTTTAAAATAATATATTCTTGTTTTGTCATTTTTTTCAATGTGAAATATGTTTTAAACTAAAATGTCACTTTTATATAGAAATAAACACACATTGGGTTATACCAACCACATCGTGTGTCATATTGACATGAGGTCAACTCCTACTTGTGAAAAATGACTTATGGATTGGTTTCTTAACTTTTGAGATAAATGTAAGATCATTTTATTATTTTTGATAATATCATGTGTGTTCTAATCTAAAATGACACTTTTATATTCAAAACACTCACTTGGAGTCATACCAGACACATCATTTGTTGTATTGATGAATGGTAGATTCCTACATGATAAAAATGAATTAGGGATCATTTTACAAAATTTTCAAGACAATATGATCATTTTTACATAGTCATGGCTATTTGGTGCATATTTTACACTAAAATAACACATTAAAACTGACACTTTTAGTCCTACTGTACACATCGTGTGTTGGATTAGTGTACGGTAAATTATTACACATAAAAAAGGATTTATGAATTGTTTTCTTAAAGTTTGGAAACAATACAATCATTTTTTCTAGGTTTTGGCTATGTGATGAGATTTTTATACTCAAATGACACTTTTATATTGATTACACAAACTTTAACTGATATCATCCACATCATGTGTCGTATTAACATACGGTTGATTATTATATTTCACACATAAAATATGGATTTGTTTCCTAAAATATAAAGACAATAAATAATTGTTTAAGATTTGATGGCTTTATGATGTGTTTTTAAACTAAAATGAATCACTCAATGTGAAAGTGTGCGCATTGAGTCATACTGGCCACATCATGTGTTGAATTGACATAAGGTTTATTCCAACACATCACAGATGAATTATGGATACTTTTCCTAAGGTTTGAAGACAATACAATAATATTTAATTAGTTTTTTCTATGGGATGCATGTTTTAAACTATAATGACACTTTTATATTAAAAACATGAACTTTAAGTCATACTGGACAAATCATGTGTTAGATTGAAATGTGTTCAATTTGTACACTACACACATGAATTATGAATGTTGTATCTTAATTACAAAGATCCTTTGAGATAATTTTCTTATTTTTAAATTTATAATGCATATTTTAAACTAAAATGTCATTTTTAATCTGAAAGCACACACTCTGAGTCATACCGTCCACATCGTGTGTAAGATTGACGTTTTGTTTATTTCTATGCACTAAAAATTTAATTATAGACCATTTTATTAAATTATCAATATAATCCACACTTATTTTATTATTTTTTTCTATGTGATGTGTTTTTTAATCCAAAATGACACTTTTAATGTGAAAAAATGCACTTTGAGTCTTACTAGCCACATTGTGTATCAGATTGACACATAGTCAATTCAAATATTTCACAAATGAATTATTATTAATTTAATAAAATTATGAAAACAATCTGAGAACATTTACTTGGTTTTGACAATATTAAACATTTTTTAAATTAAACTGAAACTTCTATATTGATAATATGTACTTGGTTAAAATTTTTATTATGATTTATTTTCTCTTTTTTTATATAGTATTATTTAATATTTTGATTTAATATTCAACTCTAATATATCTTCTTGGCTGTCCTTCAAGAAAATAAACCCAAGTAAATGGAAATGGGTGATATGTGGTGAGCCTATATGAATGTAATATATATTTATATATATAATGGAAAATAGAAGATGTTCTTAACATGAAAATATACTAATATTCAAATAATTTTTAATTACACAATATAATGGCCTAATTTCATTCTGGTTTCATCCCATGATAATCAAACCATGCTCTTTGTTGATCTTACCTGGTTATTAGTGGAATTTCATGTTTGGAATCTCAATTCAAGTTACCCATTTCTAATATAATAAATTTTATAGTTTCCCTATAGTAACACAAAGAAAATTTGAGTTTCCCTACAATAACATACGGAAATTACTTGTTACCCATTTAATAACTTAATAAATCATCATGTTAACTTTTAGTAACTTGAAAAAAATTGAGCTTCTCTTCAGAAACATAGTAAATATTCAAGATACCCCTCAGTAACTTAAAAGAATTTTGAGTAACACTTTAGTAACTTAAGAAATATTCAAGTTACCCCTTAATACCATAAGAAAAATTTTAGATACCCTTAAGTAGATTAATAATTATTCCTATTACCATTTATTAAATTAAAAACTATTTGAGTTACCCATTAGTAACATAATAAATATTCAAGATATCCTTTAGTAAAATAATAAAATTTCGGCTCAATCTGCAATAATATAATAATTCTTCAAGTTAACCGTCTTCAGTATAAGAAAATTTCAAGTTACCCTTCAATAACATATGAAATATTAGTGTTACCTATTATTAACTTAAGAAATATTCTTGTTACCCTTAAGTAAATTAATAAATCTTCATGTTATTTTTCATTAACAAAAGAAAATTTTGAGTTCCCGTTAGTGACTTAAGAAATATTCATGTTACCCTTCCATATATTAATAATATATTAATTTTCCCTTTCACTGATATAAGAAATATTCAAGTTACCCTTCTATAAGATAATAAAATATTGAGTTACCCTTTATTAACTTAATAAAATTTTGAGTTATTCTTTGTTAACATAATAAATCCTCAGGTTAAACTTTAGTAACATAAAAAATCATCATGTTTACATTTAGTAAATGAAGAAAATTTTGAGTTACCATTTTTTATCTACATAAATAATTAATTAAACATTTTTTAAAGTAAAAATAATTTTATTTACCCTTAATTAATACAGTATTTCTTTAAGTTTCCCTTTATTTAATTAATAAATCTTCAATTTACCACTCTGTAAATTAAAAAAATTATGTTATCCTTCATTAACTTAATAAATCTTTAAGTTTCCCTTCAATAACTTAAAAAAATGTTGACGTACTCTTTTGAAACATAATAAATATTCATGATACCCTTCAAAATCAAAAAAAAAAATCTATGAGTTATCAATCGAATAATTATAGAACATTTAAATTAACCCTTAGTAAATTAAGAAAAGTTTTAGATACCCTTTAATAAATTAAAAAATATTCATGTTCCCCTTCATTAACTTTGTAAATCATTGAGTTACTCTTCATTCTATTCACATCATGTGTATGATTGATGTGTGATTAATTCCTACACATCAAAAACGAATTATGGATTCTTATCCTAATGTTTCAAGACAATCTGATGTTTTTTACATTGTGGTGTCAATGTGACATCTCTTTTAGAGTAAAATGATATTTTTTATGTGAAAACACATTATTTGAGTCATGTCAGCCTTATCATGTGTTAGATTATTATTTTTATCAATTACTAAACAACACAGATAAATAATGGGTCATTTATCTAATGTTTGAAAACAATAATATATCATTTTATTAGTTTTGATAATATTATAGACATTTATAATCAAATTTCTCTTTTATATTGAAAAAACAAACATTGAGTCCTACTGACCACATCATGTGTCTGAATAATGTACGGTCGATTCATAGACATCAAAAATGAATTATGGTTTTATGTAATAAATTTAAAAAACAATCCAAGATTTTTTTATTTGATTTGGACTTTTGATTCATGTTTTAAACTAAAATTAATCTTTTGATGTGAAAACACACACTTTGATTAATATGGGCCACATCATATGTAATATTTATGGGTTTCCAATTCCAATATTCAAAAAATGAAATACAAATAATTTTAATAAATTATCAAGACAATATAAGATCATTTTCTTAGTTTTGTACATGTCATGTTTTTTAAAACTAAAATTACTCTTTTAATGTGAAAAAATGAAATATGATTCATACCCTATCACACAGTGTGTTATATTGATTCAATATCAATTACTACATATCACAAATGAATTGTAAACCATTTTTCAAAATTTTGATACCAATCTGAGATCATTTATTTGGTTTTGAAAATACCACACATGTTTACAAAAATAAAATAAAAATGTTTTATTAAAAAAACCTAGTTGGAGTCGTACTATCAACATTGTATGATGATTTGAGGTGTGGTTTTTTCATATTCATCACATATGAATTATGATTTTTCATTAAAAAAATTTAAAACTGTCCAATCTAATTTTATCTATTTTTAAAATCTCATAAATTTTTAAACTAAATTACCCTGTAGATATCAATCATCATGTCAACATTTTCAACTTTTAACCCTGATCAAAGTTATTTATTAGTTAATTACATGTTTCTACTTTAAGAATCTGATAGGGATATATGTGGGGAAACTCTATTAGTATTTATAATATCTTTAATTTTCATGTCTTTGGTTGAATCAAAAGTGAAGGTAAAATAATTCATACTTCATCCTCATCATGGAGGTGTAAGTGATACTAATTGGCCCCATAATATTTTTACAATGTCATCAAAATATAGTAATACTCAAAATGAAAATGATGAATCTAGGACCATGGAAGTACTTTCTACAGATGTTAGTGATATGTATTCATATTTTTGGGTAGGAGGATCTTTTACCCATTTTCCTCTCTCTATTATCTTAGTTTCAACCTGTATGTACAATATATCATGAGCCTGAGCATCTTGAGGCATGTTACTAGCTCTTCCATAATCCATCGAGCATAACGTACCATGTTACTTATCTTTCAAAAATGGAAAACATATTTATTTCTGTGTGCGTTCATCCCCAAAGTGTTTTTTAGTTTTTAATAAGTCATCCTAACCCGTAAAGAAAGGATGTGAAGAGTTCAAAAAAATTAATGGTTAGTTTTAGAATGGTTATATAACCTTCAGAAGAATTTTAAAATTAAGGAAAATATAGTATAATTTAAGTACACACATGAGATTCAGGTTTAGTAAATTTATATGAAAGGTTGAGATGAAGTTTTACTACATCCATATATTTATGTTTATTTCAATTTATCTAAAATAAATTCCCATAAAGTTGTATATTTTTATGGAGATACATTTTTTACTTCTCCCACATAAAACACCATCAATAAAAACTTTTATACTTAGTTCAATAGTTAAAAGAACCATGGGTGGGGGTATCATAAAATATATATCCTCTCTCAATAGGGGATAAAAATATATGGTGGGGTTTAAATTCCATTGTAATGATGGGAGTATAAAATATAAAAAAAACTATATGGATGGAAATTTAAAATTTAACATTATAATAAAAGTATAACTAATATATTTTTAATACTGCAAGAATTTTATTTCAGGGAACATAAAAAAAATCATTTCAATAATAATGATTTACATTCCAAATGTATATATAGGGTCATATCCTATATTAAATCAGAAACATAACAGTAAATCACATCAACTTGATGTTGGAAAACATTTTGGAAAGATGTACCCTTCCCCGCCACCTATAAATAAATTTACTTCTTCATTTGAGTATGTAGACAGTTGGAGGTCCTGTTAATACTGAGAAAATATAGACAAACAAATTATTAATAAATATTTTGAATGAAATTTTAATTACCTTTTGAAATTACCAATTTGGGGATGCTGGTTTATCAATGGAATAAAATTTATTTCATAATCTTTTAAACGTGATATCGAAAACTGGTATTGTTATTTTTTTTCAAACACTATAGAATCATTCGTTAAAACATATAAATTTCTTTGAAAAGTGCTTTTATAGTTAAATATTACTCTATATACTACCATTTTAAGAAATACTTAATCTTATTATGTTCAGTCATCAACCTCATACCATGTTTTATGTGATATTTATAGATCACCCAATCATAAAATAATTCTTATTAAAATAAAAAATAAAAAATATAATTTTATGTTTATATATAAAATATTTATTGTAGTGAATTACAAATTCTCAATGGAAATCATGTGTAGTCAACTTTTCTGAAATCCACGATTTGGATATAAAACATAAAGATTCTGGGTACCCAAATTGATTTCTATTAGAATCAATAGCTTCTTAGAATAAAAAAGAAAAATAAGTAATGAAAAAAAGAAAAATATATTTTATATGATTAGATTTTAGAGTTTTACCCCTCTATTGTAGCCAAGAAGAGGTTTTAGTCATCTGTTTTTTCTTATCAAACACCACAATTAGTTAATTTTTTCATTTAAATTTCTTTCATTTCAAAATAAATATTTTCTATTGAAATTATAGAGGGATTAATGAATACAAATCATGATTCATTTTCTTTTCCCTTTATATATTAGTAATATATATGCCTGTAGAAAATATGATTATATTTTAAATATAATGAACATAATAAATAAATTATTGGACAAAAATTTATCAAACTTCACTGAATGTAAGCATTCACAACTGTGACATCCAACCATTGAAACATGATAATCTCATTTATACTCTAAAGACCAACCACATCTACAATTTCCACTTCAAATATCTATTCATAATATTAAATGTAGGGATTATTTTCTTTTTTGGATATTTTATATCCATGAACTTGTAATGTTAATATATGTGGAAGTGGAACTAGTGTTATGATGGTACTCTTAGAATATCCTTTCGATTTCATGGTTGTTAGAATGTATATTCTTGATTTAGCTTTCCATTTCCCCTATATATTGTCCATATATAATAACTTACCTCATTTGATACCTTTTTTCATCAAGTGTTAAAGTTTTTTAATTTGAAAAACAAAATTAAGGAAAAATAGCATGTGTCTTTATAACAATAAACAACCATTTTATGAATGTTATAATAAAATTATTGATATTGTTAACATCCATGTCATAAATAAAAATAGTAAACTCAATAATAAATTTGAGATCTACTTCAATCTCCACTCTCATTTGATAATTTGTGAGTTTTTATAGTGTAGTATATATCTTGGTATATTTTACACCATACCCTTACAAAGATGAGATGTGTGGGTGTTGATATATATAAATAACATACAATTTCACTATGATTAATTTTAGTAAATTAAAGTTATCAGAAGTTTTTTTATTTACATTTAGGGGAAAGAGTTATAAGAAAATTTATTACCTAGTGTAAGGTATCTAATTAATGGGAATGGATAGCCTCAAAACTAGTGGGATCTAGTGGATCTTTATGTACTCATAATTGTTCCACGATTGGTTTACTTTGATGCTTTTTCATATATTGTTCGGTTTAACTAAACTAAAAAATGTTATATTTTAATGCATATATCTATGCTTTCATGCCTTTTCATCATCTCATATAAATCTCTTTGAAAATTTGTCATCTCTAAATATGTTATAGAAGATACTCCAAAAACTACACCTCGAACATAGCCATATTGTTCTAGCCATCTGAAAGCCACTAAAAGTAGTTGTTCTTCAGGTTTAATCTATGACGAATCTTATGTTTAACCCTATAAAATGTATACGAACATTAATAGTTGTTTTTATATAATGGTGTTATAAATAAGAAAGAAATATTATTATGGAATACTTACACATAATTCGCAAAATTATTGTATGTTTTAATCTGTTATTTTTTCCACTTTATTTGTAGGAGCCTCATAATACATCACATAACATGGAATGGAAGTGGATTTGTATTTTGATTAATTATATAAAAAAATGAAAATATCTCATTTCATATCACATAATACTTTTAATATATTTTTAAAATACATACCATTTTATTTTATAGTGAAGTGTACCCCATCCTTGCTTTAAGGTAGGGTTATGTTCGTTCTGATTCATGTTTCTTATTTTTAGAACTCCTTTTTTATTTCATAAATTAACAATTTTGAATCAATGTGGACAAAATATATAATGTCAAATAAATTATTATTATCTAAAACATATCTTAAATTATTCCAAAATCATGGTGAATAATGAAATATTTCCATGTTTCATGGTTTATCATGTGTGAATATGTATATGGTGGGTGGGGGTTTACATTCCCCTCAACATATATGAGATGATTCATTGTTATAATTTTTTGGAAGGGTCTATGATATTTTCCAATGATCATTGAGAAAAATTTATTACAAAAAAACATCCACAATAAATTAAATATTCAAGTTTTAATGAAAATTAAATCAGTTCTTCAATATATAATATTTTGGTAAAATAGAGAAATTATGTTTTTACATTACCCTAAAATCTTTTCAAATGGTTATCTTAAATGTAGGAACAACATTATTCCATGTATCTATATAAATTGGAATATGAATTCTCATTTTCACCCCAATATAACTAATGAACATTGACTCATTGGGGTCAATATATTGGCTAATCAATATCTTCTGACCTAAAAATTTATACCATTCCTTTTTTACTTAATAACATTATTTAACATGGTAATGTTATGCCTATTTTTTTATCCCCTGGTGCAATAATAATTAAATAGTTTTAGTATTGATCATGTATTATTTCTAGGGATTTGTAATATCAATGTGTGAAAAATTCATTATATGCATGAGTCCCCAAAAAGTTAATTTAGATTACTTAAATTCATTATAGAACACATAATATTATGAGGAAAATCATAGAATGTTAAAAAATAGTTTAACCTAATCCTCGAAATATCTTTTTTTCTTTAAAGGTTGAAGGGATTTGGATTCTCTATCACGTATCCAAATCCCCTCATTTTGGCCCCCTCTAACATACATGAAAATTTAAACATTGGGAACACCATGAAATGATTTCAATCACCCAATGAAAGGTTCATTCTCAATTGAATTTTTATCCAATACTTTTTTGTTTATTCACTAATTGAATAATGGAATGAGTAATGTTTTTTATATTTGGGACATAGAAATACTTTATTTTCTTATGATTCCATTATAAATGGTTCATCCTTATACTATTCCAAAAAAATAACCTTCACAGAACCATTTTCATCATCTTTAACTACACTCTTTTTATCATCCCATCTGTAATATAAAATCATCTCTTGAAATGTTGTATATCCAAAAAATATATCTAATTGATGGTACAGAAATATAAAATGATTTTATAAATTTATTTTTTATACTTGAAACTGAATTCATGCATTACTTCTTCCATAATCATAACTTTGATACTTCTCATCATATTGTGTTCATGTTTTTCCTTTTTATAGAATATATTTCTATTAAATATAAATATTGTATAAGATATAACATTTATAATTGGTATCCTAGCTATCCATTATAGTTGTTTGACAATTAAAAATAGATTTATAGATAACCACTTATAAAAATAATCTCAAAACCATCTTATAAACTATTGATTATGGAAATTTTATATCCATATTTCAGTTGTTGATATATTAAAATTCCTTCTATTTTTTTGGGATTAAACATATGGTGAAACCTCTATACTATTATGTAAAATGTGAAATTTATCTTGATTCCACTCTGTAATGATAACTGTAAAAACTTAACTTCCGGAAATCCCTCTAGCAATATGTTTTGCACTATGATGGGATTTTGGGAGACCAATGCTATTAAAATATAATAACTAATTAGTATAGAATTAAATAGATTCTCTAATAGTATATCACTCGTCAAAAAAGACTTTTGAAAAAAACCTGATACATGACATAGATGATTAAAATATTCAAATACCATTCAATGGGGAACATCCAACTATAATGTAGAGGACCACATAGTTGAATCTTTCTAACAAAGTAGACCATTAGGTGGACTATTATATTAAATAATGATAGTGGGTAGGAAATATCCAATTCACATAATATGACTTTAACATACTTATTCATAATGAATAACTTCTCTAGGATTCTAGCATTAATTTGTATGTATTCAAAAAAGAAGAAACACTTGTTTAATGAATTTAATATATTTTTAGTAAGAATATAATGTAAAGTTACATGCATTAAATTTGGCATCAAAACATGTCATTCAAGTGATTTTAGACCCAATAAATTCAAATTCTTCATCATTGTCACATTATATATATATATATTATTATCACTATAGAACATTTACACTATTAAAGAAGTTGAAAAACTACAAATTTTCTTTTTTTGATAGAGTGTAAGATGCTGGAGTAAGAAAATTCAATCTTTCACAGCTCACCAATTACAATTATTCCATTATCACCATGTCAATCATCTCTAACCTAGCCTTAATTCCATATTTGTTTTCTCTGGAAAATTTATTAATGATCCAATAACACCATCACATATATTTTTTAATGTTCATTACATCATGAAAATTTCCTACGTGCAATAAATTATAGAATAGTAATTCAAGGGAAATTGATCTCTATTTCCAGCATAATTTCATAAGTGTTTTTATAAAAAATGTTTATCAAAATTAGTTTCTATATATTTTACTTTATGAAATAGTTGACCACCCATTATTGGAGACGGTTTTGTACCTTATTCTATATTTCCATGAAATGTTTTCATCTAGGATTAGTATTTATGTCATTAGGGTAAACATTTATAATGTCCAAAAAATAGTCATTAAGGAATGTTTTAACATAAAAAAGTGTGTACTTCTTCACAAGAGGGACACCCCATCATTCCATTAATTTTATAGAATAAAAACATCCATTATTAAAAAGTAAATTATCATCACATACAACATGGAACTAAATGTAAACTGTTCACTTCTATGGGAATCATTCAATATAAGACTTATATCCCATATAAATTTCAAATGCTTGATCAATTGATCGAAATTGACATTAATATCAATACTTGGCTATTTTGGTCCATATATAAATATAGACAAGATAATATAATCTTAATTTATGCATAACCATGGTGGAATGTTTTAATTTACCAACATAATTGACCATGTTCAGTAAATACTACTTTGTACATAAAAATTACTTATTCCATATATATATATATATATAATAAAAGATAGAGGTTTCTTATCTCATTTCCATATTCATGATTCTCATTATCAACTTTCATCCACTAAGAAGAGTCTATTGGGAGAAATATTTTCTCATATTCAATTCTTGTATTTGTATTTCATGTCAATTGATAAGAAGTTTCCTAAAATCTATATAGTCATCTAAATATTTGAATAATAAGAAATTATCATACAAATTTTTAACGACATGATTCATCTTTCTTTTATCAATCTGTAGCACACTTAAGGCATTTTATGTGGGATTCATGGTTCGTTAGAAACCATATACAATAATTTATAAAGGCAAGAATTTTCTTAGATATCATAACCATTGACCATATTTTTTTGGCACTATCAATTCGATAAGGAATCTCATTTTCATTTTGGTAGAATATCTTTTTGGAGAACAAATAGTTTTGTAAAACTCATGTTACTCCATCCACTACTTAATTTCAAATTATATAACTTCAATACTCTTAAAAATGTTGTATATTTAGTGTACGTAGTATACGATGGTATATTTTCATAGTTATTTAGCTTCTCAAACAACTTTTAAAAAATCATGAAGGTTATATTCAATTATCATTTCCATATCTTCCATATGATCTCCATCTTAATTTATATTAGTATTTATATCAAATTTTCCATAAATAGAAATATAATCCTATTTAGTATGTACATTAACGTTTTTCCCGCCTTTAGTCCAAAATTTATTTCTTTGATAAATTCCATGAAAAATTAAATGTTTTCCCAACTCTTCCATATGAATTCTTCTTGATTAATAACAATATAAACTAGAAAAAGGATTTGAGAAGGTTCGTATGTGTGATCTATTGAAAACATGACAAACTCTTTAACTATGTCATCATAATACTCTTTATGTTTGTTTGAATCCAACCATTTTCGATTGATATCCATCCTATAATGTTCAATAATATTCATTTTTTACAAAAAAACAAATAAAGTCAAGGTGTGAATATAATGTATATATACATTGATATTTAATCAAAGTATCAGAATTTGAGTGTATAACTGATATATTTTTGGAATATTTACATAGCTTGAACATACTTAAGGTTACTACTCTAATTATAGTTATTAATTTTCTCAAAAGATAAATTCTTCCCTTTTAAACCCTCTTCCACTTATTCATTTTTTCCATTCATCAAAACCCACTGTTTCCACGCTCATTTTCCAATAAAAATCACCATTTCAATTATATCATAAACATGTTTTAAATAACTCCAATTCTATTCATTTTGAATCAATATATATTTATGAAACAAATATCCCAATTAGAAATCTCATTTAGAGAAAACCTAATAAAACTATATTTCATTCTTAAGTAAAAAATATTTTTAGTATCCAAACCCTTTTTAAATTATATTATTAAAATGAAGAAATCATATTTTGAAAGCACATATTAATAATATCTATATAGATGTATATGTGTGTATTCTCTATGAAAAATTTTAAGGATATAATATTTTCACACTATAACACCAGCTGAATAAATCAAAATTAATGAAAAGTGTAGTACACATATGAGAGAAACTCAGGTGCATGGTCAGCTAACTGATTTCTATAGACACACAATTATTAGAATACAACTAACTTATATTGATCCTTATCTACTTTATATAAACCTACAATCAAAATGAACTGCCACATACCCACAATACACAAATCTTCCAAAACCCTAGCCGCATATATACCATATATATCTGTGTGTGTGTGTACATATATAAAGATATATATATATATTCACATATATAACAAATTTTATATTTCATATGTTTATGTTTGTGCCCATATATATTTTATACATGTATATAATTTTAAAAAATTAAATCAAAATAGGAATATAGTACTTATATGTGATTTCTTCATGAGAATGTTTCCTTATTAATTTTAAAAAAATTAAGTTCATAATTTCATTTCCATTTTTATTTAAATTTTTACATTGGTAACGAAAAACATTAATAGGAGTTTCTACCAATAAAATGTTAAGATTCACTACCAAACATGAAAATTTTAAAACACCCAAACACTGAGTATCTAAACCCATTAGAAATAAAAAATGGTGGTTGTATGGTACATGGGAAATCCACTATGGTACGCCAAGGGGAATGGGGGTCAGATGGTATAAATGGGAGAAGATGGACTGAAAGGGGTGAAACAATTCAAGAATGACTAAAATAGAGTAGAAAGAATCACATACCTTAGGTTTTGAAAGTCTTGATTCATCCAAGAAGATCAATGGGTAGTGACTGCAAAGGTTTAGTTTTGTGACAGATTGAATGGCTTGATCAATGGGGTTCTCTATTACGGTTGTACTTAATGTACTTGAAGTGTTTTGTCATCACTTTTTAGAAAGAAATGATAAAACTATATAGAATAAATTTCAAATATATTAAATGAATATATATTAAAAATAAAAAAAATTATAAAAATAGTAAAAATAAATAAACATTATTAGTCAATAAATAATCATAAATTTATGAATGTTCTAAATGAGTGAAATTTAATAACAAAAATTTAATATATTTAAAAAGTATTTAAAAATGAAAAAGTTTTTTTAATTTTATAAATTATTTAAAAAATAAAATTTAATTTTTCATAAATGAAGTTGAATACATATAAAATATTTACATTAAAACCATATTAAATAAGTTAACTGTTAATGAATAAATATGTATAAATAAATATTAAGAATTAAAAAATTAAAAAAATATTAAATGAATAAATGTTAAAAATGAATAAATTATAAATAAAAGTAAAGAATAATTAACATTATTAGTGAATAAATAATTGTAAATAATATTAAATGAATGAATGTTAAAAAAGAGTGAAATTAAATAATTAAAAAATCAATATAATGTAAAGATATTAAAAAAAGTATAAGTGGTTTTATTTATATTGATTATTAAATAATTAATAATGAATATATGTTAAAATTAAAATTAAAAAAATATTAATTATATACATTATATCTATATTAAAAATACTAAATGTTAATGAATAAAAATGTAAATAAATAAAAAATGGATAAAATTATAAAAACAATTAAATGAAGAAAATTGAAAACAAATAAATTGAAAAAGTATTAGAAAAATAATTACTATTTTTTTAGAATAAATAATCTTAAAATTGAATAAATTCCAAAAATATTAAGAAATAATAAATAGTCAATAATGAAAAAAGTAAAAAATAAATAAAATTTATTGTTCAAAACATAATATATATTAAATATATTATATTGATAAATAAAATTCTAAAATGACTATTAAAACTAGAATAAAATATTGAATTATTAGGTGTGTGTGTGTTACTTTAAAAAAAATCATCAATTATGTATATGTATGAGTGAAATTAATGTAACACAAGTTTGATATATATTAAATTGAAAAATGTTACATTTTATTAAACTTCGATTACTCAATACTAATTAGACAATATTTTTAGTAATAAATATTTTTTAATTATAAACTATTCTCCCCTAAATATATTACTTATTTAGTATAAATACATATTTCGTATTATATAAATCATATTTATGGTAATATTATATATATTGATATATATTTGAATATATTTATATATTAAATATATTAAATATAATAATGAATAACTATGTATGAGAATACTAAAAACGAACAAACTATAAAATATTATTAACTGAATAAATATTTAAAAATAAAAAAATTTAAATAACACTTAACATTATCATGGAATAAATAATATTAAATTAATTAATGTTAAAATGAGTGAAACTATATTAAAAGATAAATATATTGAAAAAACATTACAAAAAGGAGAAACAATTATTACTTGCATAAATTCTAAAAAATAAAAATAAAAATACATTAAAATTTAAATGAATAAGTATACTAATTATATAAATTACAATTGTATAAAAAATAATATTTAATAAATAAAAATTAAATATTATCAAAATTATCAAAATTATAAAAAAATAAAAAATTTAAATGAATAAATTACAAAAATACTCAAAAAATTTATTAATCAAATAAATATTAATAAAAATGAATAAATTTACAATATATATATATTAGAAATTAGTAAATGTTATATATTAAATATAAATATATAAAATATATAAAATTTAATAATTAAAAATAATATATTAAATATTACATATTAATAAATAAATATGTACAACGATAATATTAACAATTTATTATTTTTTGGGTTTTCTATAAAAATTTGAATTAATTTCATATATGTGCATGTGAAACTATTATATGTCATATTAAGTGTAACATAATTAGTTAATGTTTTTTATTTGTAATTAATTATTTATTATTTAATATATGTGTCAAATTAGGAAAAAAGCGAATGACATTGATAGAACAAAATGTTATTAAATACCTACTAAGATTAATAAGTAATTTTTTTTAATATGTAGGAGGTGATCGCCTCCAATTTTATTATAAACCTGGAAACTCCTCTTTTATATTGGTAAAGTGGGCCCATTACATGGCCAAGAAGGCCTAGGGGCACACAATGGATGATATACAAGGCCTATTAGCCCGTAATATGGCCCAAAGGTCCTATCATGTAGACCATCCAACAACCCACACAATTGGATAACTTGTTCTATGGGAACAAGAACCTTCATCACCCTTACGTCTTCATCTTTATGCACCCTCACACCATTAAATATTGTCCAGCAGATCACCTCATCGTCATCATCGTCTTATGTGTGTCACCGCATCACTGGGAGAATATATATTCTTCACTAGGTTATCCTTTTTTAACCCTTACACAGACACTCTATGTATGGGTAACTACCCTCTAACTTTCCATAAATTTTCTTTATAAGGGTAATACCCTTATAAAACACCAATAGTATATGGGTTAGGATAAAACAACTATTAATTAGGGTCTCACGTAAGGGTAATGAATGTTTTCATAAGCTTCTGTAATGGTAATTTATTGGTTACCTTTATGAAAATTGATTGAAAAATAATTCATAAAGGTAATATGCAGATCACCTTTACATATCATCCTCATGTAAAGGTGTATGTTTTACCTAGAATATAATTAACGTGTTACTTTTATTTAAACTATTGTTACTTTTACATTTTACCCTCACATAATCTACTCATGTAAGGGAAAATGCTAATATATTTTTTTGCAAAAGGATATTATATGGGAATAACCTTTTAATAGCCTACTTGTATAATGGTAAATCATATATACCTTTATTAATATCACAAGAAGGTATGTAACCCAATATTAGTTTTAAAAAAATGTTTTTTTTTCATTTTTCTTCAAAAACCGGTAATCAAAACAGATTTAATTCTCGAGGAAACTCCCTTTGATACCATTGAAGGGTTTCTTGTGAATATATAATGATAATATTATATGTAAAACAATCAAAAATATAGGAAAATCTATGTTCAATAATACAAATACATAAAATACTGAAAAATAGTGTACATGTAAATTGCTTGTAACACCAACCATTTTCTTATCTTTGAAAGATAATTCTTGAAAGAGATCATTATAAACAGTTTACACAAAGCATACTACATCTATGGGAATACACCATATGATTGATCTATAAAATGTTTTTTAGTATACATGAAATCCAAAGGGGTGATAGTTCCTTTCTTGTGAAAAAATAAAAAACACTTTATGAAAAATATAGAATTTGGAAGGGACTCGAAAATCACACCACATCACACCTTATCATCGTATACTAGTCTTTTATATAGGAAATCATGTATTCTCCTTAATTTTGGTCTCATTTATTCAAATATTATAAGAAATTAATAAATACTATGGTAAATATATGAATCCATCATATCATTGCATAATCTATTTGACATTTCATCTTATGAAATGGTTTCTGAATAATTGAAAAGAATTAATGGAACTAACAATTGTTCTAAAAAAATAAAACCATTCAAGGATATGATATATATATATATATATATATTCTTCATGAATTTAATGTAGGTAAAATTCATACATCAAATTTATGTATTAAATATAAAATATATATATAATATCATAACATATATACACACAATCATCACACACCATATGAATGTATATTTTAGTGCACATCTAATAGAGGAAAGGTGCGAAATCAGTAAGAAACCCACTGTTTCTCATTACTAAAAAATAGAAATGGTGATATTTCTTAGTTCTTATGAAAATAATTTAAGAAATACTATGATGAATAATCCAAATTTTTTGGTAATGAAAGATTCTTTTTAAAAAGTCTATTTTAATTATATATATATATATAAATGTGTTTATTTAAAAAATATACCCTATTGACCTAACACATTATTGGGTCATCAATCTATTTCTTGAATCTAGATTATCTAAATTCATTTTTCCCTCATGTTAAAAATGACCTTTAACTAATATCTATTTAAAAAAAATTAATTTTGTTGACCATTAAAAAATCAATATAAACAAAATCGGAATTATGTATATTAGGCATCATTAGGAGATTATTTAGCTTATATGATTTGTTCCAAATGTATATAAATTTTTTAGTAATTTCTTATTATATGTTTATACTTGAGTAAATGTATAAGCCGAGGATTTTGTAGTACTTGAGGTACTCACCCAGTTTCGCATGTGTGTGCCTTTTTTTATTTTATTCCCCCTTTTATATCAATTTTAATATAGGTTCGTGTAGTTCGAATATGGAAGTGAAAGGATTGAAGTGAGGGATATGAAAAAAGAAGGTGAGGATAGTGGTATCAGTGGACACAACCAATAAGAAGGGGTAGAGGCAGCCGACCGAGTAAATTAGATGCCAAATGAAGGAGAACCTGGTTATCTCTACTCTACCATAGATCATGTGATGTCCAATGATGAACTTTAATAACACTAACAAAATGAACTCATAAAGGGGGTTTTTTTATCAGTACTATCGAAACACAATGATAAAGGAAACTTTTATCTGCACAAAAATGTGATGATAAGATGGTAACCTTTGTCAATGATTTCTTCTAGCACTGATAAATGTTATACCTTTATTAGTTATTTTTTTATAGTTCTCATAAATGACTCTCTTTTATCAACTCTTTTTGTTTAGAACTCATAAAGTTTATAGTGAGTAATTTAATTTAAATATACATATTTATATATTTTTAAATAATAATTCTATCTCAATATGTCTATATATGTAAATATAGTATATAAATATGATTTATATAACTTTAAATAAAAATTGGCTATTATTTGCTTAATTTTTTAAATATATAATTATCAAATTTATATTAGTAAATATAATTGTTTACTAGTATATTTATATAAATTAATTTTAAAATGTGTATATAATTAAAATTATTATGATATATTAATATTTTTTAAACAATTGTATAATATATTAATAAATACATTTATTTAAATATGTAATTCATATTTTATTTTTATATATTTATATTCTTATTAAATAATTTAAAATATAAAAACATGTATCTGTATGTATTTTTATGCATGTGTTTGTATGTGGATTTATGTGTATGCGTATGTGTGTGTACGTGTATATATTTATATGTGTATGTATATATGTGTATGTGTATATGTGTTTGGGTGCATGTATGTGGACATGTATCTATATCATCTGTATGTATGTGGGTGTGTGTATGTTTGTTTATTAATTTAATATTATTTATTATTTTTTAATATATCTCCATTTTTACTCTTTTTTAATGTATTCATTCTTTGTGTTAATTCATTTTCAATATATATTCTTTTAATGTTCTTGTAATATATTCGATTTTGATAGTTATTTACAGATTTTTAAACATTTATACATTTAATTAAATAATAAATTTTTTAATAATTATCAAAAATTTGAAAGGTTAGTAATTCATTATATTTTACGAATACAATCATTAAAGTTCAAACATCACTAATAAGCAATAATATTATTATTTATTTATTCATTTTTAATCATTTTTATGTGTTTTCAATTCAATTAATTAATTTTATGAAATATATTTTTTAAATATATATTTATATTACTTAATTTTATATAATCATTTTTAATATTATTTCATTAAATATTATTTTTCCCATTTTTTATATTTATTAATTATTAATATTTATAAATTTATTCATTTTTTAAAATTTATACAAATTTTTTTAATAAGTTTCATTATTTTCAGTATTTTTGACAATAATTCATTTTTGAAACCACAATATACATCATCCCAAACACCATTTTGGTGTTTATGTGTTCATTATGTTATTATACTAAATTCATTTTTCTGTATATAAATAATATAATGAAATTCATTCTTTTAACATTCTTGTACATGTTTACAATTCATTTAATTAGCCATTTGAATTATATATAATTATTTACTAAGTTTTAATATTCTTATCATTTTTTTAATTCAAATGATTAATATTTATTTCACTTTATTTATTATGTTTTACCATTTCTAAAATGTTTGAAATCTATATAATTGATTTATTTAACTATTTTTTTAATATTTTTTTACTTTTGTATGTGTTTACAATTCATCTATTTAGTCTTATGAATTAATAGTTTTGGGTATTTGTTAAATTTAATTTATTCATTTTTTATATTCTTTCATTTATGATTAATTATTCATTTTTAATATTTTTTAATTTTTATATATTTGGAATTTAATCATTTTATAATATTTATTTATTCCAATTTATTTACTATGCTTTCATATTCTCAATATGTATTCATCTACACTTTAATATATATTTATTTTTATTTTTTGTAAATATATAATTAAAAAAACTTATCCATTTTTGAAATATAATTGATGTCTATTCATTTTAAATTATTCAATTTAACTTATATCTAACTTGCATGCATTTATGACTATACATTCATGAATCATGTTAATTATTTTTTTACTTTTGAAAATAAATTATTATTTTTTAATATATATTAGTTTAAATTCTGGTATTTTATTTTAAACGGTTTTTTGCGGCGATTTGCTAAAAGTGTTAATAAAGATGGATTTTATTAGTGATAAAATCAAAAATCACTAATAGAATGTGTATTTATCAGCATTAGAATTCATGTGCTAATAAATGTGGGTTTTATCATCTTTTCGTATACTAATAAAAAAATATCTTTATCAAGGCTACAATATTAGCACTGATAAAGACATCCCTTTATCAACACAATAATATTTGAACTGATAAATATATGTTTTATGAGTGCTTCTTATTTCATAACTGATTAAATAGATCGCCATCTTCACTTTTTGGAAATCACTGTTTAAACTCTTAACAACATTATAAATTCAACCCTAGAAGAACTCCATTTTTAATTTCATTCTATATTTCACAGAAGTCAAACCTCACCAATGCAACCCATCACACTTCTCATATGAATTTACCCTCTCAAAAAATAAGGTATGCCATTATTTTTTAGCCAATTTAGTCAATCTTTAATTATTTCATCATTATTTGTTTGTTTCATTGTGTACCATACCTCCACATTCCCTTACCATTGTATGACCCCATGATAACAGCCTCATCCAACGAACACTACTTCCATCTCCCAACTGTAATGTCATCACTAACATCACAAAAGATGGAAATTATTTACCATCACTGATGCTCTATGTTAGAATAGATGAATTGGATACTCATCCTCATACGATCCTATTAATCCCAAAGCATATGAGGCATCATATTCTAGCTAAATTAGCCTCATAAAATGTAACTTCCCAACCCCAGTTACCTATAGTCGGTGCGTTATTACATAACATTAGCATGATCACATGAAAGATCAAATCTCAAAAGACTGATTGATTTAGTATCCTTTGAAACACTAGATATATTCATAAAGTTTTACATTACATCATAATGTGAAAAACTACTACAACAAAATATTGTCTCCATAGTCCACACTATTATCTCCTCATAATATCCCTGCAGGTCATTCATAATTTACTTCTTCACATCTTGTGAAAAATAAAACATAGAAAAGGGGTGAGCTCAAATGCCCAGTAAGGATAACAATATAGCGGAAACATTCATAAATATAAATAAACATTTAAGGCAGTGTATAACTAAAACAAAAGCCTTTTAAACTTGAACTTAAACATAGTATGGCAAAAATAAAAAGAAATAATTCCATTAACTTATTCACATGGATATTCTGCTAATCGAATAATCACATGCAATATCAATAACCACTTTCATAATGATGGAATGCATAATGCCAGACTATCATAACCACATAGCCAATGCCTTGTGCCCAGACTACAAATAAGATTTTACCAAGGCCTTGTGCCAAGACACTAGTTTGTCTCATGAGACCTACCGATGCATCGAGGAGCTATAGCGGGCTCCACCCGTCACATATTAAGTCCAATGCATTCCCATATGAAAAGGTTTAAACATAACATCAACATTCATATTAAAACTAGCATACGAAATGTAAATACTTCATCCATAAACTATGAATTGTATAAAAATAACACATCCACAGTCAAACATATCACAAAACCATCAATACAATACAGAAGTTTTGTATCATAATAAATCAACATCAAATAAGTGTAAAATCCATCAAAGGATGTTGACATAGATGAAATCAAAACTCTATTTAGAGAAATATATCTTTCTATTTTGAAATAATTTAAGAGTCATATATTTATAAAATAAAAAATTTTCTTTGAAAATGTTCTTATAAGCTTTTAAGGGAAGCTTCGACGATTTTATAATGGCAGAAAATAGCCGCACCCGCCGTATAAGTTAAAAAACATTCTTACATTAATTCTGTCGAAAAGGTTAAAAAGAACCTTATTTGGAAAGCGATGGAAATATTCCTTTATAAAACTCTTATAAAAAGTCAAACAAGGGTATAAATGTCTTTAACCCATATTCTTGTAAATAGTAAAAATGTTTGAAATACATTCTTAAGAAACATGGATGTGAATGATAAATAAATCTCGGTAGATTATTACGTATAAACAACCTCGGATAAAAAAGAGATTGTGAAATAACCCTTACCTTGTACTTTTCCTTGGTTGGGGTAGGTTAACCTCCTATATAATGGTGAAATAATTGTTATTAAATTATAAAAGAATCATATACATTAATATGATATCATATATGATCTTTTAACATTGATTTGTTAATAATATCGTAGTATTATTGTTGTTTCGGGTGTTAACTTGCTCGTTTTCTTTTATATGTTTTGTTATGTAAGACATGTTTGTAATGGATAGGTTGTATCTTATTCATATCCAGAATGATATCAAGTCCTTAAACATTATTTTTAAATCATCAAATTATAATTATACTTGAATGAATACGATGGAGAATGAATCTCATCGCGTTCGTGGAGACGGTAGTCCGTACATACGCACGAGCGACAATATCATTATTTTGATATTAAAAAATATATAATTGGATGGTATATAATATATACAGAATTATTATCATGTTATATTTATTATTTAAATGAATTATAAATCATTATTATACCCATCCAAATAATAATTTATTGAATAACAATTACACCACGACGTGGAGACGGTAAGACGTACGTACGCACGTATGGTGACATGTTATTCAAAGGATGGATAGAATACTGAATATGGTTGTACCATATTTATAATAACATCACACTATATATAAAATACTAGAGTTATTACTTCAGAATGGTAATAACAAAGGAATAAGAAGTGGAAGAAGAATGGAACTTTGAAAAGGGTGGTGAAATCATTACCTCTTCTTCGGGTTCTTCCTTTTCATTTGATCAAAAGGGCTCTTAGGTTGGCTTTTAGACTAAAATAATTCCTCTAGGATGATTTGTGGGATGTTTAGAGAGTATTTGGGAAGAGGTTGGGCGATCCAAAAGGCTTTGATAGTGTGAATTAATGATAAGGGGGAGTTCCCTTTTATAAGAGGGGTGAGGGGCACCTTTGGAAAAGCTAGAAATATTATTTTATAATAAATTAAAATTCGGTTTCTAATGGATCAAAAGTGGATTATTTAAATGTTAAGGTGTGTATGGGTCGAAAATCACTCAACCAATAGAATTTATACAGGTTTGGGTTACTATATTAACCTTATCGTAAAGCATTAACTCTTAGTTAATTAGTTTCACTTTTACAATGTCTCTTTGTATTTTTATATTATATGGTTAATAAAACTTACTATATACATCCAACAGACCCCCAAGTTGTCCATTAATGAGACACCTATCATGATATAAGTCTCTTGGCAGAACCTTAGATTTTTAGGAATTTAATATCAATTAATAATATAATATTTTTTTTAAAACTCTTTTATGTCAATTTTGACACTATTCAATAATTGATTTTTGTAAAAATTATAAAAGAATGATTACTTCGAAAAATTTTAATTAAATCATTCCTAACATGTCATATTAACCTATAAAATTATTTTAATTCATCAAAAGTCTCAAATTATATTTATTTGGGTATCTACAATATCAATCATTTTAATTTTTCACTATTGTAGTAATTACTACATCACCATTGTGTCATACATAAATTAAATTATTTAATGTCTAAAAATTATAAATAAAATAAAATTATTTAGGAAATCTGGTTAGCTTTATAATGAATATTTATAGTCAAATATCAAACATATATAACCCTATGTAAAAATTGTTTTCCTAAACGATATATGCTTGTGTCATTTTTGTATTCATTTTAACTTAATTAAAATAAAGTGTCCCTATCACTTACCAGTGGCACCATGGGGTCCCCAAATCGACCCAAAGATTCCCATGGTCGGACATGTATCAACCAATAAGGTTAGGACACGTTTTAGGGTAATTTCTTAATATTATAATATTATTTTTTAACCCTTATTTACCGGATTTTCCCTTTAACCATGGTAAATAGAATATTTACCGATATAATTATTCAAAATGTCTAAAAATAAAGTTACCTATTTACACAATTTTAAAATCCTGATTCCAAATATGGAATCCATTTTTCCAAATTCAAAACATAGAAGTCGCAGAAATTAATTTAAAATTAATTCCCGCTGTCAAAACAAAAGCGTGTTTTTAAGATATAATAACTATCAAAAGATTGATACTTGTTTATGTTCGGTTTAATTGTGAAATTACATCCAATTACCAAAATTGTATTAAATGGTAAAAATATATTCTAAATATACTTTTAAACCACTCAAATTCATAATTTATCACTATTAATTATTTTGATTAAAAAAATTTGTTTTTAATTAAAATTTAGTAATTTTCACTATTCATCAAAATATTAAAGTTATTCGAAAAGTACCAAAATTTCAACTTAGGCTAAATTCGATACTCTGAATCCAAAAATGAAGTCCATTTTGAGAGATAAAATTTATAAAATTTCAAAATGTAGTTATTACTATTCATAACGACTAGTTTGATTGGTTGTGGTGTGTTAGAACTCAATGTTGCGTACAACACACGCTATCGCATTATTCAAAGAGAAGTGTACCGTAGAAGATTGGGGTGTTACATTATCCCCTCCTTCAAATAATTTCGTCCTCAAAATTTCTAGAATACTACTACATGAAAATACTCGGGTGGTTCTTCATCATAAGTTCCTCGGGTTCCCACATTGCCTCTTCCATCTTATGGTTTCTCCACAAGACTTTTACCAGATGCGTCGTCCGGTTTCTCAGTACTTTTTCTCTCGTATCAAGAATCTTGATGGGATCTTTACAATAAGACAGATCGGGTTCCAGTTCTAATTCCTCGTAGGTGAGTAAATGCGTTGGGTCGGGCTTGTATTTCCTCAATAGAGATACGTGGAACACATCATGATCTTTGGAGAGACTTGGTGGCATTGCCAATCGGTAAGCTACAACCCCAATTCGTTCTATAATTTCGAAAGGTCCGATGTACCTAAGACTCAATTTACCTCTATTACCAAAACGTATGACTCCCTTCCCGGGAGATACCTTCATGAAAACATGATCACCGACTTGAAATTCCAAATCCTTCCTTCGATTATCGGCATAGCTCTTCTGCCTACTTTGAGATGA
Organism: Viscum album; assembly: GCA_963277665.1. NCBI lineage: Eukaryota > Viridiplantae > Streptophyta > Magnoliopsida > Santalales > Viscaceae > Viscum > Viscum album. Next base: position 1,587,696,364 of record OY728129.1, read on the forward strand.
TTTGATGTGATTTTGGATTACCTTAACCTTTTCCATCATTTCCTCCACCAGTTCTGGACCTACACGTTTTCTTTCACCAACGTCATCCCAATAGCTTGCTGTACGACATCTATTTTTGTATAACGCTTCATATGGTGCCATATGAATACTCGAATGGAAGCTATTGTTATAGGAAAATTCTACCATAGGTAAATATTGATCCCACATACCCTGAAAGTCAAGTGAGAAGGATCTCAACATGTCTTCTAAGGTTTGAATAGTTCGATCTGATTGTCTATCTGTTTGAGGGTGGTAGGCAGTGCTCAAATGAAGTTCAGTATCCAAGGCTTTCTAAACACTTTTCCAGAATCTTGAAGTAAAACGTGGATCATGATCAGAAATAATAGATAAGGGTACTCCATGAAGTCTCACAACATCATCAATATATAGTCTTGCTATACATTCCAGTGGTAGATCTTCTCTTATAGCAAGAAAATGTGATGACTTGGTAAGACGATCAAGAATGTCCCATATTTCATCGTTCATTCAAGGAGTCTTTGGTAGCCCCATGACAAAGTCCATCGTAATATTGTCCCATTTCCACTTCGGTATGGGAAGAGGTTGCATGAATCCTCTAGTCTGTTGCCTTCTAGCTTTCACTTGTTGACAAACCATATATCTTGACACAAAATCAGAAATCTCCCTCTTCATGTTGTCCCACCAAAAATTTTCCTTCAATTCTCTATACATTTTGGCCCTCCCAAGGTGTATAGAGAAATTGGAACTATGAGCATCATCCAGTAATTCCCTTTTTAGATCAGGTATATCGGTAATACAAAGTCTCTTCCCAAATTTCAAAATTCTATCTTCATACATAAAGTCTCTCAATCTCCCATCATTCACAGATTTAATCTTCTTTTGAAATTCTTCATCATTGGTCTGAGAACTCTTAATCCTTTCTAGTAAAGATGGTTTGGAAACCATTTGAAAATGCATTGATGTTTCACCTTCCCTGATTATTCCCGTGTCCATCTTTACTAGATCCATGAAAATTGGATCCCTTTCAATTCTCATATTGTTCAAAACTCCATGGTCTTTTCTGCTCAAAGCATCTGCTACCTTGTTTTCCTTCCCCGGGTGGTAGTGTATCGTGCAATCATAAGCATTGAGTAATTCAAGCCATCTCCTTTGCCTCATGTTGAGTTATTTTTTTGAGAAAATATACTTCAAACTCTTGTGATCAGTATAAATCTTTCATTTTTCACCATAGAGGTAGTGCCTCCATATCTTCAAAGAAAATATCACAGCTGCTAACTCTAGATCATGAGTAGTATAGTTTTTCTCATTAATTTTCAACTATCGTGATGCATAGGAAATAACCCTATCATTCTGCATAAGGACACAACCAAGTCCTTTCTTCGATGCATCACTATAAATAACGAACCTGTCATTCCCCGATGGTAGAATCAATATAGGATCATTGACTAATCTTATCTTCAGTTCTTCGAAACATTATTCACACTCTTTTGTCCAAACAAATTTAACCCCTTTACGTGTGAGCATCGTTAATGGGTTAGCCAATCAGGAAACATTCTGGACGAAATGTCGATAATAACCTGCCAAACCAATAAAACTGCGTACCTCAGTTATACTCGTAGGTGCTGGCCATTATTGGATTTCCTTGGTCTTAGAAGGATCAATAGAGATTCCATCTTTAGAGACAATATGTCCAAGAAAAGAAATCTCATGAAGCCATAATTCACACTTGCTAAACTTCCCATATAATTCATGTCTTCTCAGAGACTTCAAGATAATGCGCAAGTGATTTTCATGATCTTTGTAGATTTTAGAGTATACCAAGATATCATTAATAAATACCACCAAAAATTCATAGAGATATTCCTTGAAAACTCTATTCATCAGACCCATGAATACAGAGGGTGCATTAGTCAATCCAAAAGGAATTACAGTAAACTCGTAATGCCCGTACCTGGTTCGAAATTCTGTCTTCAGAATGTCTTCCTTCTTTACACACAACTGATGGTATCTAGATCGAAGGTCAATCTTTGAAAAGTATTGAGATCCATGCAGTTGGTCAAATAAATCATTAATTTGAGGTAGGGGATACTTGTTCATTACTATTATAGCATTGATCTCCCTATAGTCGATACATAACCTCATAGATCCAGCTTTCTTTTTAACAAAAAGAACAGGGGCTCCCCATGGAGAAACACTATGGAGAATAAATCCTTTATTACTCAATTCCTATAGTTGTTTCTTTAGTTCAACTAATTCTACAATGGTCATTCTATAAGGGGTCTTCTATATAGGCCTTGATCCCGGAATTAAATCAATAGAAAACTCAACTTCTCGTTCTGGAGGACGTCCAGGTAAATCTTCCGGAAATACATCTACATATTCGTTCACAACAGGTACATCCTCTATTTGAACATTCCTTTCCTCACCCACAGTCATTTCATTCTCTTCATCCCCAATAATTGAATTTAGTTGAGCTACTGGGGGTGGATCTAGATAAGAATTAGGTGGTGATGATTCTGCTCTAAAGATAAGGTGTTCCTTATCATCATCATCAAAAATCACAACCTCCATATTCTTACAATAAATCTTTGCATCATAGTCCAAAATCCAATCCATACCGAGGATTATATCAAACTCAATCATAGGTATGACGATGAGATCAGCAGATAAAAAACATTTATGTTCTCTAATTGGGACTGATTCACAAAACATAGTTGCAATGATACTTACCTTAGGAGTTTTAACTAACAACTCCCTTGTTAAATAAAATTGGAAATGTCTAATTTTCATAGAAAACTGGGAAGATATGAAACAATGAGATGATCCAGAATCAAATAATACATTTGCTAAACTTGAGGAAACCATTAAATTACCTGCCACCACGTCTTTTGGAGCTTCTACCTCAGCAGTAGTTATAGAAAAAGCTTGGCCTTGATCCCTTGGCCTTTTCAGAGGTATGATCCCGTGATGCATAGGACATTCATTTGTATAATGTCCCATCTCCCTGCAATTGTAGCATTGAACATTGGTAGCTTCCTTCTTCCCTTTTCAATCATGAGCTTGGTGGAATTTTTCACCACACTTGTAACAGACACACATTCCCTTCAAGCAAGTACCGGGGTGTTTCTTCCCACATTTACCATAGGATGGATATTCAACCTTTCCCTTCTTCCCCTTATTTCCATTCCCAGATTGATCAGCAGATCTCTTCTTCTCTTGCTTTTCTTTAAATTCATAAGACTTAGAGAATTCCTTTTGTATCTTGATAGCACATGAGACAATGTCTTCGTACGACGAGAAGGATTGTGAGACTAATGCTCGACGGAGAAATGGTTTTAACCCATCAAAGAAACGATCAATCTTACTTCTTGGGTTACATATATAATCTCCAGCATATCTTGATAACCTTGTAAAGTTAGCCTCGTACTTTGTGACATTCTCATCCTCCTTTTGTCTCAGACTCAGAAATTGTCTTTCCATGTCTGCTCGATGGTCACAAAGAAAAGTATTTATCTAAAAATAGATCTTTGAACTCCCTCCATTCCATATTTTATACTTCATCATCTTCCTTCGTGTTTTGAATCAATGACCACCATTGATCAGCATCTCCAGTGAGGCGGTAAACTGCCATGATAACTTTTTCCCTTTCACTACTCCCCAAAGCCCGAAATATTTTCTCTAGGAAATTTAACCATTCCTCAGCTAATAAGGGATTTTTAATCCCATTGAACATTGGTGTTTGTTGCCTCATGAATTGATCTAACATTAATCCTCCAAGTTGCGGATCAGGGTGCTCCATACGGGTAAGGTTATTATTCATAACCTGAGTGAGTTGTCCCAATATGGTGATTAGCTAATCGGCACCAGTTGCATCACCAGCTCCACTATAATTATCTTGAGCATGACGGAAATCCCTACATGGAGTGCGTTCATTGATACGGTTTCCATTTCTTCCACTAGGCACCATTTCTAAACAATGTCATAAACTAGATCAGTTTATGAATCAAAATACATAATTCCATACTTATAAAACACTTAACATAAATTGAACTATTTATAGATATAATCCATAATCATAAAAATGTTTTCTTTGAGGAATTATATACTCATAAACCCATCATAATGATTTGTAATGAAAATGAGAGTTATCCTAAGCATATCTCCCGGGAGTGTCGTAACCAAGAGTGCAGCAAGGCCCGTTGTCGTCCACCAGTTCCTGTTCGAGTCTAGCTCAAAGTGGTGTTTTTAGGTTTTACCCCTTGGTACATCTGTGCCAGAGCTGCCTCTACCTACTCGTATCCAGACAGGGATTTATTTCTAGGAAAACTCACAAAATCTCTACAATACCAAAATTCTAGGAATTTCTTCTATACTAATCCTCAAAGTCCATATTATGTATATGTGCTCTAATCAGATTTTATCTAAATCTAGCTTCCAAGGTTTGTAGTAAACTTCCTATGATACCAAATTTAACGCCCCGACCCCAGTTACCTAGAGTCAGTGCATTATTACATAACATTGGCATGATCACAAGAAAGTTCAAATCTCAAATGACCGATTGGTTTAGTAGCCTTGGAAACAATAGATATATTCATAATGTTTTACATTACATCATAATGTGAAAAACTACTACAACAACATATTGTCTCTATAGTCCACACTATTATCCCCTCATAATATCCCTACAGGTCATTCATAATTTACTTCTTCACATCCTGGGAAAAATAAAACATAGAAAAGGGGTGAGCTCAAATTCCCAGTAAGGATAACAATATAGCGGAAACTTGCATAAATAAGAATAAACATTTAAGGCGGTGTATAACTAAAACAAAATCCTTTTAAACTTCAAATTCAACATAGTATGGCAAAAATAAAATGAAATAATGCCATTAACGTATTCACATGGATATTCTGCTAATCGAATAATCACATGCAATATCAATACCCACTTTCATAATGCTGGAATGCATAATGCCAGACTATCATAACCACATAGCCAATGCCTCATGCCCAGACTACAAATAAGATTTTACCAAGTCCTTGTGCCAAGACACTAGTTTTTCTCATGAGACCTACCGATGCATCGAGGAGCTATAGCGGGCTCCACCCGTCACATATTAAGTCCAATGCATTCCCATATGAAAAGGTTTAAACATACCAAAAACATTCATATTAAAACTAGCATACAAAATGTAAATACTTCATACATAAACTATGAATGGTATAAAAATAACACATCCACAGTCAAACATATCACAAAACCATCAATACAATACAGAAGTTTTGTATCATAATAAATCAACATCAAATAAGTGTAAAATCCATCAAAGGATGTTGACATAGATGAAATCAAAACTCTATTTAGAGAAATATATCTTTCTATTTTGAAATAATTTAAGAGTCATATATTTATAAAATAAAAATTTTTCTTTGAAAATGTTCTTATAAGATTTTAAGGGAAGCTTCAACGATTTTATAATGGCAGAAAATAGCCGCACCCGCCGTATAAGTTAAAAAAACATTCTTACATTAATTCTGTCGAAAAGGTTAAAAAGCACCTTGTTTGGAAAGCGATGGAAATATTCCTTTATAAAACTCTTATAAAAAGTTAAACAAGGGTATAAATGTCTTTAACCTGTATTCTTGTAAATAGTAAAAATGTTTGAAATACATTCTTAAGAAACATGGATGTGGATGATAAATAAATCTCAGTAGATTATTACGTATAAACAACCTCGGATAAAGAATAGATTGTGAAATAACCCTTACCTTGTACTTTTCCTTGGTTGGGGTAGGTTAACCTCCTATATAATGGTGAAATAATTGTTATTAAATTATACAAGAATCATATACATTAATATGATATCATATATGATCTTTTAACATTGATTTGTTAATAATATCTTAGTATTATTTGTTGTTTCGGGTGTTAACTTACTCATTTTATTTTATATGTTTTGTTACGTAAGCCATGTTTGTAATGGATAGGTTGTATCTTATTCATATCCAGAATTATATCATGTCCTTAAAAATTATTTTTAAATCATCAAATGATAATTATACTTGAATGGATACTATGGATAATGAATCTCATCGCGTTCGTGGAGACAGTAGTCTGTACGTAAGCATGAGCGACAATATCATTCTTTTGATATTAAAATAATATATAATTGGATGTTATATCATATATACAGAATTATTATCATGTTATATTTATTATTTAAATGAATTATAAATTATTATTATACCCATCCAAATAATAATTTATTGAATAACAATTACATGATGACGTGGAGACGGTAAGTCGTACGTACGCACGTATGGTGACATGTTACTCAAAGGATGGATAGAATACTGAATATGGTTGTAACATATTTAAAATAACATCATAGTATATATAAGATACTGGAGTTATTATTTTAGAATGGTAATAATAAAGGAAGAATAAGTGGAAGAAGAAAGGAACTTGGAAAAGGGTGGTGAAATCATTACCTCTTCTTCGGGTTCTTCCTTTTGATTTGATCAAAATGGATCTTAGGTTGGCTTTATGACTAAAGGAAGGCCTCTAGGATTAAGTGAGGAAAGTTTAGAGAGTATATGGGCAGATTTTGACCAAGCCAAAAGGCTTTGAAGGTGTGAATTAATGAGAAGGGGGAGTGCCCTTTTATAATAGGGGTGAGGGGCACCTTTGGAAAAGCTAGAAATATTATTTTATAATAAATTCATATTAGGTTTCTAATAGATCAAAAGTATATTATTAAAAGGTTAAGGTGGGGATGGGTCGAAAACCACTCAACCAATATAATTTAGACAGGTTTGGGTTACAATATTATCCTTATCTTTGAGTATTAACTCTTAGTTAATTAGTTTCACTTTTACAATGTCTCATTGTATTTTTATATTATATGGTTAATACACTTACTATATAAATCCAAGAGACCCTAAAGTGGTCCATTAATGATACACCTATCATTATATAAGTCTCTTGGCCGAACCTTATATTTTTAGGAATTTAATATCAATTAATAATATAATATTTGTTTTGAAAACTCTTTTATGTCAATTTCGACACTATTCAATAATTGATTTTTTTAAAAATTATAACAGAATGATTAATTCTAAAAAAGTTAATTAAATCATTCCTAACATGTAATATTTACATAGAAAATTATTGTAATTCCTAAAAAGGCTCAAATTATATTTATTTGGGTATCTAGAATATCAATCATTTTAATTTTTTACTATTATGATAATTATTGCATCACCATTGTGTCATAAATAAATTAAATTATTTAATGTCTAAAAATTATAAATAAAATACCATTATGTAGTAAATATTTTTAGATTTCTAATGAATATTTATAGTCGAAAAGACAACATATATAACCCTATGCAAAAATTGTTTTCCTAAAGGATATATGCTTATGTCATTTTTGTATTCATTTTAACTTAATTAAAATAAAGTGTCCCTATCACATACAAGTGACACCATGGGGTCCCAAAATCGACCCAAAGATGCCCATGGTCGGACATGTATCAAACAAATACAGTTAGGACACGTTTTAGGGTAATTTTTTATTATTATAATATTATTTTTTAACCCTTATTTATCGGATTTACCCTTTAACCATGGTAAATAAAATATTTACCGAAGTAATTATTCAAAATGTCTAAAAATAAAAGTTACCTATTTACACAATTTGAAAATCCTGATTACAAATATGGAATCCATTTTTACAAATTCAAAAAATAGAAGTGGCAGAAATTAATTTAAAATTAATTCCCGCTATCAAAACAAAAAGCGTGTTTTTAAGATATAATAATTATCACACTACGGGAAAAATGAGCAATTGCGACGGGTTATTTGCGACGGGAATAAATCTCGTCGCAAATAGTCCTGTTAAAAACTTATTTGCGACGGGGGTATTTACCCGTCGCAAATAAGTAGGCTTTTGCGACGGGATTTCTTTCCCCGTCGCAAAAGAACTGGCGCGCGTTGCGCGCCAAATCGCGGGAAAACTATTTGCGACGGGGGAATATTCCCGTCGCAAATAACCAGCGGCGGTAAAAGGTATTTGCGACGGGAATATTCCCCTGTCGCAAATAGTATGTCGGCAGGTGGTTATTTGCGACGGGTCCCGTCGCAAATAACTATTTTCCCGTTGACCGTAAAAAATGTCAGCTAAGGTATTTGCGACAGGTCCCGTCGCAAATGGACCCGTCGCAAATAATCTAACCTATAAATACCTCCATCCGTTTTTTTCAAAACATTCTCAAATTCCATCTTCTTCTTCTCTCAAAGTTATATTTCTAAAGTTCAGTTTTTCTTCAGTTTAATTTTTTTCTCCGGAGCTGATATTAAAGTTTTGAAGAACGATCAGAGCAGATCAATTTTCAAGGTATTTATGTTCAATTTAATTTAATATTTATTTTTAATTTTTTATTAGTTTCAATTATTCTTAATTAGTTGTAATTTAATTATGTTTATATTCTTTTATTACTTAATAAATTTAAATTATTAGTATTGTTCATAGTTAATAGTAATTAGGAATAATTAGTAATAATTTTTAATAATTAACAATAAATATTAATAATTAGTAATAAATACCAATAATCAGGGATAATAACATAATTACATTATTAGTCTATTTTATTATTAATATTAAAATAATATAATTTTTTATATATATACAGTTCTCTTTTCATCTGTGTGTTTGTTGTCTTCACATGTATTATTTGTATGTGGAGATAGAAAACGCACAGATGAAAGGAGAACTGTATATAAATTAGAAAATTATATTATTTTAATATTAATAATAAAATATACTAATAATGTTATTATTTGTAATTATTGGTAATTATTCCAAATTATTAGTAATTATTCATTTAATTACTAATAATTAGGAACAATTACCAATAATTGTCAATAATTAGGAATAATTAGTAATAATTACCAATAATTAGTAATAATTACCAATAATTAGTAATAATTACCAATAATTAGTAATAATTACCAATAATTAGTAATAATTACCAATAATTAGTAATAATTACCAATAATTACCAATAATTAGTAATAATTAGTATTAATTACCAATAATTAGTATTAATTACCAATAATTAGTATTAATTAGCAATAATTAGTATTAATTACCAATAATTAGTAATAATTACCAATAATTAGTAATAATTACCAATAATTAGTAATAATTACCAATAATTAGTAATAATTACCAATAATTAGTAATAATTACCAATAATTAGTAATAATTACCAATAATTAGTAATAATTACCAATAATTAGGAATAATTACCGGTAACTAGTAATAAATAGTAATAATTAGTAATAAATAGTAACAATTAGTAATAATTAGGAATAATTACCAGTAATTAGTAATAATTACCAGTAATTAGTAATAATTACCAGTAATTAGTAATAATTACCAGTAATTAGTAATAATTAGTAATAATTAGTAATAATTACCAATAATTAGTAATAATTACCAATAATTAGTAATAATTACCATTAATTACTGATAATTATCAGTAATTAGTAATAATTACCAGTAATTAGTAATAATTACCAGTAATTAGTAATAATTACCAGTAATTACCAATAATTAGTAATAATTAGTATTAATTACCAATAATTAGTATTAATTACCAATAATTAGTATTAATTACCAATAATTAGTATTAATTACCAATAATTAGTATTAATTACCAATAATTAGTAATAATTACCAATAATTAGTAATAATTAGTAATAATTACCAATAATTAGTAATAATAACCAATAATTAGGAATAATTACCAATAATTAGTAATAATTACCAATAATTAGTAATAATTACCAATAATTAGTAACAATTAGTATTAATTACCAATAATTAGTATTAATTACCAGTAATTAGTATTAATTACCAATAATTAGTATTAATTACCAATAATTAGTAATAATTACCAATAATTAGTAATAATTACCAATAATTAGTAATAATTACCAATAATTAGTAATAATTACCAATAATTAGGAATAATTACCAATAATTAGGAATTATTACCGGTAAATAGTAATAAATAGTAATAATTAGTAATAAATAGTAATAATTAGTAATAATTAGGAATAATTACCAGTAATTAGTAATAATTACCAGTAATTAGTAATAATTAGTAATAATTAGTAATAATTACCAATAATTAGTAATAATTACCAATAATTAGTAATAATTACCAGTAATTAGTAATAATTACCAGTAATAAGTAATAATTACCAGTAATTAGTAATAATTGCCTGTAATTACCAATAATTAGTAATAATTAGTATTAATTACCAATAATTAGTATTAATTACCAATAATTAGTATTAATTACCAATAATTAGTATTAATTACCAATAATTAGTAATAATTACCAATAATTAGTAATAATTAGTAATAATTACCAATAATTATTAATAATTACCAATAATTTGGAATAATTAGTAATAATTACCAATAATTAGTAATAATTACCAATAATTAAGAATAATTACCAATAATTAGTAATAATTACCAATAATTAGTAATAACTACCATTAATTAGCCATAATTAGTAATAATTAGTAATAATTAGTAATAATTACCAATAATTCGTAATAATTACCAATAATTAGGGATAATTACCAATAATTAGTAATAATTAACAATAATTACCAATAATTAGTAATAATTAGTAATAATTAACAATAATTAGTAATAATTAGTATTAATTACCAATAATTAGTATTAATTACCAATAATTAGTAATAATTACCAATAATTAATAATAGTTACCAATAATTAGTAATAATTAGCAATAATTAGCAATAATTACCAATAATTAGTAATAATTACCAATAATTAACAATAATTATCAATAATTACCAATAATTAGTATTAATTACTAATAATTAGTAATAATTACCAATAATTAGTAATAATTACCAATAATTAGTAATAATTACCAATAATTAGTAATAATTACCAATAATTAGTAATAATTACCAATAATTAGTAATAATTACCAATAATTAGGAATAATTACCGGTAAATAGTAATAAATAGTAATAATTAGTAATAAATAGTAACAATTAGTAATAATTACCAATAATTAGTAATAATTACCAATAATTAGTAATAATTACCAATAATTAGTAATAATTACCAATAATTACGAATAATTACCGGTAAATAGTAATAATTAGTAATAATTAGTAATAAATAGTAACAATTAGTAATAATTAGGAATAATTTCCAGTAATTAGTAATAATTACCAGTAATTAGTAATAATTAGTAATAATTAGTAATAATTACCAATAATTAGTAATAATTTCCAATAATTAGTAATAATTAGTAATAATTACCAATAATTAGTAATAATTAGTAATAATTACCAATAATTAGTAATAATTAGTAATAATTACCAATAATTAGTACATTATTTGTATATTTTATTATTAATATTAAAATAATATAATTTTCTATATTATATACAATTCTCCTTTCATCTGTGTGTTTTCTGTCTCCACATGTAATATTCGCATTCTTTTTCAAAATTATCAACCTACTCGCCAATGGAGAGGTGAAAGTGAATGCAAATATTACATGTGGAGACAGAATGTTAAACACACAGATGAAAGGAGAATTGTAAATAATATAAAAAATTATGTTATTTTAATATTAATAATAAAATATACTAATAATGTAATGATGTTATTATTATATAATTAATGTTTATGAAAAAATTATATTAGAATTATTAAAATAATAAAAAATCAATATAATATTAAAATTATCAATATTTGTAACATGGTTTGCTTTATTCTCAATATATTCAATCTTTACTTGAGTGTTTTTTCAAACAAATTATTCAAAACCAGTAATGCTTTTATATTTTATAGAGAAATATGGAACAACGAGGTCGTCAACAATCATTATTAGGTGACCGCATATGGATAAATCAACGTAGAAATCCAACCGGTTCTGGTTTAAATCCAGTATATGTTGAGGGTGTGGAGACTTTTTTATCATTTGCGGAATCAAATTCAGAATTTTTTTCAGAAGGAAAAATAAAATTCCCTTGCAGAAAATGTGCATTGAGAACGTTTGACACGTTTGACAAAGTGGGAGAACATCTCTTGCGTTTTGGTTTTTAACCAGATTATGTTTTTTGGTATCAACACGGTGAATGCAGTTCCAGATCAGGTGATACCAACTTGATTCCGGATCCATCCCGGTTTCAAGATTTAGTACATGATGTTGCAGGTTCATCTGTTCAACATACAGAAACTCCGGCTGATATAGCTTCAAATCCTGAGTTGGCACCGTCTGAATTCTATGAGTTGTTGAAATCTGCTGAGGATGCATTATATCCTGGCTGCAAGATGAGCAAATTAGAAGCAGTTGCAAAATTTATGGCTATAAAATCAGATAACGGAATGTCAAACACCTGTTTTGACCAGATATTTTCTTTGCTGAAAACATTGTTACCCAAAGGAAATGATTTACCTGCAAATTACTATGAGAGTAAGAGGTTGGTTCGAAATTTGGGACTTACTTGTCAGAAGATTCATGCATGTTCAAATGACTGCATTTTATATTCTGGGGAAAATGAGTCGTTGGATAGTTGTCCTACATGTGGGAAACTGAGATATAAAGAAGGACAACATGGGAAGTCTGGTTTTATTCCTGTAAAACAGTTGAGATATTTTCCGCTTACATCCAGACTTCATCATTTATTCATGTCTAAGAATACGGCGACAATGATGTCATGGCATAAAGAGAATATTTCAACCGATAAAAGCTTGAATCATCCAGCCGATGGTGATTCATGGAAACATTTTGATAGAGTGCATCCATCCTTTTCTTTAGAAGCTAGAAATGTTCGACTGGGCCTTTCCACTGATGGTTTCTGTCCGTTTGGATCTTATGGTAGTCAATATTCATGTTGGCCTGTTTTTTTAACTCCGTACAATTTACCTCTATGGATGTTGATGAAGGAGCCATATATCTTTTTGACTTTACTAATTCCAGGACATCCGAAGAAAAATATTGATGTTTATTTGAAGCCATTGATTGATGAATTAAATTTATTGTGGAGTACTGGTGTCAGTACATATGATGTTGCAACAAAACAGAATTTCATACTGAGAGCAGCATTGATGTGGACAATAAGTGACTTCCCGGCTTATGGGATGTTATCTGGCTGGAGTACACATGGTCAGAAATCATGTCCTTACTGTATGGGAGAGAACAAAGCATTTATGCTCATTCATGGAAAGAAACCTTGTTATTTTGACTGTCATCGCAGATTTCTTCCAGCTGATCATCCTTTTCGCAGAAACAGATCTCATTTCAGAAAAGGAACAGTTGAAAGGGATGGACCTCCAAAAATGCTATCAGGTTCGGAGTTAAAATCAGTTGTATTTTCATTACCTCAATCACTTTTGGTCCCACAATAAATCAAAAGAAAATTTCTGGTTTTGGGAAAGAACACAATTGGATTAAACGTAGCATATTTTGGGATTTTCCATATTGGTCTGATCTGTTGGTCCGACACATGTTAGATGTCATGCATATTGAGAAGAATTGTTTTGATAATTTGTTTCATACAGTTTTGGATATGCCAGGAAAGAGCAAAGACAATTTAAATGCACGTTTAGATCTTGCCCAAATTTGCAGGCGTCCAGAATTGGAACTATTTGAGAATGTCAGAACAGAAAGGTTACTGAAACCAAAAGCAGCTTATACACTGTCTAAAGAAACCCGTTTATTATTTTGTCAGTGGATTGCAGATTTGAGACTTCCAGATGGTTGTGCTTCTAATTTGGGTAGATGTGTAAAGAATGGTCATATTACTGGATTAAAAAGTCATGATTTTCATGTTATAATGGAGAGACTTCTACCCATTTGATTAAGAGGTCTGTTGAATTCTGTGATTTGGGATTCCATAACAGACATGTCTCATTTTTTTCGGGAAATTTGTGCGACTACGGCAGATTATGATGATCTAGGCAAACTTGAAAAAGATGTTGTTGTAATTATATGTAAACTGGAAAAAATATTTCCGCCGTCTTTCTTCGACTCAATGGAACATTTGATGTTACATTTTCCATATGAAGCCAAATGTGGAGGTCCGGTACAGTTTCGATGGATGTACCCATTTGAAAGATGCATGCAAAAATTGAAAAGAAAAGTACGTAACAAAGCATCTGTTGAAGGATCTATTGCAGAAGCTTATTTGCAACAGGAAATATCTTTTTTCTGCTCCCATTATTTTAAATCTGAGTATCCTTCAAAACACAACCGAATGGGACGGAACGAGAGGAATATTGATGAAATCGACAATCAATTATCTATTTTCAACCAGTCAGAGCTTGGTTTTGGTGGAGTTTATGAATGATGGCTTTCAGATGATGAACATCAGATAGCTCATACGTATGTTCTGCTCAACTGTGAAGAGATGACATCAGTTGTACTGTAAGTGTTTATATCACTTATTCAATCATTTATGTTACAGTAAATAACTTTGGTTTTTATAGGTTGTATGATAATCATATCAAGAAACAAATTCCACAAATTACAGCAGCTTCTCTCGAAGAACGTCGACTGAAAAATTTCTCCTAGTGGTTTCAAAAACTGGTAACATAAATTATTTATCTTTTAGAAACTCATTCAATGTATAGTTTACTATATTGATAATTATTTCACAAATTTTCAGGTGTCTCGACATGCTGATAAAATTGACAAACAGTTGTGTGTATTGAGTAACCCACCTTCCAAACTTGTTAAAACTTATAATGCATATGTGGTGAATGGATTTCGATTCCACACACATGCATATGGGGAATCGAAAAAAACAATAAACAGTGAAGTTAGCTTGGGAGGATCTCATCATCGAGAAAATGAAGTTGACTTTTATGGCATACTTGATGAAATCATTGAACTCTGTTATCTTGGACAACATTACATAACCATGTTCAAATGTCGGTGGTTGGATACAGAGAGAGGCGTGCGTGTTCATCCGACTCATGGAATCATCAATATTAAATGTAAAAGTGTTCTCGCAGTCAATGAACCATTCTTATTGGATCAACAGGCATATCATGTTTATTATGCAAAGTACTGTGCAACATCAAGAGACTTGACTGATTGGTGGAGTATAATAAAAATCAAAATTCGAGGCAATCAGTTTAGTCAAAGTGAATGTGCTTTCACTGATGTGCAAAGAATTGATGTTTTTCAAAAGAGTACTCAAAATCAATCTTTTTTACAAAGAGACATGAGTATCGATGACGACACCCCACATTTAAGAGTCGGTGATGACGATGATGTTAATGATGTCACATATGAATTTGAAATGGTAAGAGATGAAGCAACTGTAACTCGAATGGATATCGATGATGTTGAGGAGGAATATGAAGATGACATTGACATATATGAAGATGATGATGAAGATGAACACTGATAGCATTCCATGGTATTTATATACAATCATAATATGTATATATGTATATATGTATATATAATAGTAATTATCAATTATTTGCTAACATTAACATTTTCTGTTTCAGATGGACGAGGCCACATTTCGTGAGTTGGTGGATGCTGACCTGACTTTCGATGCGGATGTATTGCTGACAGATGACCCTCAGCCTGCAGGCGCTCCAGGGAGTACGCGGAGGGGGCGCGGTCTTGCACGATTGATGATTCCTGACCCCGTCCTCGAGCGACGTCCACGTCTTGGGTTTGATCCACGCACACGGAGGTGTGATAACCTGTGTGATAACCTGTGGATTTGACTAAGATTTCATTAATCTATTCACATAATAAATGTTTATTATTTTTTCAGTTTTCCGCATATAGAAGTCGGACAAGGCAGCGCTATTTTGCGCAACTATTTCTCTCAGTCATGGACCACATGGGAGCAGATTCCCATTGATGTGCAGCAGGCCATGTTCGGCCATTGGTTGGTACGTACGTAAATAAATAATTTTTATTTTGAAAATTATTTCATTTCTAACTTGATATTTTGATTTATTTGTAGGGTTTATGGTATCCGATCGAGGATACCATGCGTGACGCCATCCACGAGGCATGGGAGGTGGCCATGCGTGATCGCCTTCGTCAGTTTTTGCACAATTTAAGAAAAGCTGCGATGAAGAAAGCAGGAGTGTCAGATTTTGAGGAGTCATGTAGAGCACACCGACCAGAGTATATTTCATCCCATGTATGGGATGGATTATGTGCGCACTGGTTGAGTGGTGCCTTTCAGAGGAGATCATCGGTGGGGAGGCAGAATCGGGGGAGACAGGAGGTGACTCATCGAGCTGGGAGTCGTTCTTTCAGTACTCATAGACAGCATCTGGTACGTACATTATTTATAAATATTTTATATAACTATAAATATTAACAGTTTATTTTTTATTCTTATAGGCTGTCGAGCACCCCGATATTACAGAGTACGACGTATATCGAAGGATGTATAGTGATCCTGCTACTAGGGAGCTCAGAGCTGATCGTCAGCATCACATCGTGGTCAGTATTATTTGTTTTCAAGTTTAAAAATTAACTGCATATAATATATTCACAATTTTAATTTTAAATTGCAACTATAAGAGTCATATGAGGCCGCAGCGTCACAGGCCCAGCCTGAGAGTCAGGCCGAGTCATCAGATCAGACCACTGCCCGTCAGTTTGATGAGGCGGCATGGATGCAGGCCACCCAGTATGCCTTCGAGAAGGGCCGGGTAGTTGGTATCGGCTCTCGACTGACTCCCGGAGATTATTATGGCAGTGCTGCGATGTCGGCGTCCAACTCGAGAGGAGCTCGTGCATCTTCTTCTACTACACAGTATGAGGATCAGTTGCGATCTCAGACTGCACAGATAGAGAGTCTCCGACAGGAGCAGGAGCAGATGCGTCAGCAGCATGAGGAGGAGCGTCGACGCCAGCAGCAGTTGTACGAGGAGCAGACGAGTCGGTGGCAGCAGCAGCATCAGGAGCAGATGGAGTACATGCGCCGACTCACTCATGCTTTAGGGATGGAGTTTCCTCCACCACCATCTGAAGATCCCCCACCTCCCCCCCTCCTTCAGATTAGAGTTTGTATTTATGTTATAAAATTTGGGAAATCAAAATATTTTTTTTTTCTATTCTTAGTTTTTGTCTCATTATAAAATATTAATAATATTATATTTTTAAATAACAATATTAATATGAATAATAAAATTATTTATATTTTATAATATTAAAATATATATATATATATTAAAATTTTATAATATTATAATTTAATTATATTTTTTGTAATACTTGAATTATTTTAATATTTGAATGTAAAATAATTCTATTATTTTTATATTAATTAAAATAACTTATTAATATTTTTTTATTTATGAATTATAATTCTAATATTATTATATTAATTAAATCATTTATTAATATTCTATTATTTTTTATTTTTGAATTATAATTCTATTATTATTATATTAATTAAAATAATTAATTATTTTTATTTGTGAATTATAATTCTATTATTATATTAATTAAAATAATTTATTAATAATTTATTTTTTTTTTATTTTTTTTATAGTATTTGCGACGGGATACTATGTCCGTCGCAAATACTAGTATTATTAATAGTTTTTATTTTTTTTTAAAAATAGTATTTGCGACGGGATACTATGCTCGTCGCAAATACTAGTATTATTAATAGTTTTTTATTTTTTTAAAAAAATATTTTTTGCGACGACACCGTCTCAAAAACTATTTTAAAAGTTTTTTACAAAAATACGGAATACTATTTGCGACGGGGAGAATGACTGTCGCAAAAAAAGGCTTTAGCGACGGGCCTGTCGCAAATTAGTGTTGTTGCGACGTCGTTTTCAGCAACGGGCTATTTGCAACGGGACCCCGTCGCAAAAAGACATTTGCGACGGGATCCCGTCGCAAATGCCCCGTCGCAAATACCTGTTTTTCTAGTAGTGTCAAAAGATTGATACTTTTTTATGTTCGGTTTAATTGTGAAAATATGTACAATGACCAAAATTTTATTAAATGGTAAAAATATATTCTAAATATAATTTAAAACCACTCAAATTCATAATTTATCACTTTTAATTATTTTGATTAAAAAAAGTTGTTTTTAATTAAAATTTAGTAATTTTCACTATTCATCAAAATATTAAAGTTATCCGAAAAGTACCAAAATTTCACCTTAGGCTAAATTCGATACTCCGAATCCAAAAATGAAGTCCATTTTTAGAGATAAAATTTATAAAATTTCAAAAATTAGGTATTACTATTCATAACGGCTAGTTTGATTGGTTGTGGTGTGTTAGAACTCGATGTTGCGTACAACACACGCTATCGCATTATTCAAAGAGAAGCGTACCGTAGAAGCTTGGGGTGTTATATAAAATTTCAAAAAATATTTTTAATAATAATATTACTTTTTAATATAATGGGGTATGTTTTTTATAGTCTATGTTGGTTTAGAATCAATTGATGCTAGTCTATCTAGTGGGTGACTGTCAATTGAATTGATGATCGACTGCATTTATTAAAGTTTACATTCACCTATAATAGTGGAATTCTATCATATGATGTTTTCTAGTTTCCAATATTAGTTTAACCACCCCTAAAACATGAATCATTTGTATGAACCATTCAAGAAGCCAATCTAAATTGGTTTCCCCACTGAGATATTAGTTGGCTTTGATTTCTACCACTAGAATTTGGAGAACTCAAAGCATGAAACTTTTTTAAATCGACTCAATTCACCTTTTTTCCATTCATAGTACCCTAGTTTTATAAATTTCAACTCATTGTAGTTTCTTCCCACTACATACCCTATTGAGGATTCCTTCTACTTTCATTCCTTCCTTGGTCCAAATTGTTATTTATTGTTATTTATTTTCAATTCATTATTTCTCTTAGTCCATACTAACTCCATTTGAAATTATGTTCTTTGAGACTTAATCTCATTTATGTAATGTTTTTTGATCTAAATAATTTATCAAACCAAAATTACAGTTTTATTCTGTTTTGTTAGTATCTGGAGAACCCCAACCTCAAAATTCTAGTTTATTGGATTTAAATTCTACAGTTTAATTTTAAATTAGGATATCAAGACCATGAAATTTAGCCCTATTAATGTTTTCATCTTCTTAAAAAAGATCAACTTCATCTCCTAAGAATCATATCACTGAAACACCACCTATCCCTCCATGTACCATGTGAATATATGATTAAACATCATTCCTCCTTCTTGTTATACTCCCACACATAAAAGTTAGAGAAACCATCCTTGATCTATTTGTTTTGTAATAGAAGAAAATTTAGTTAGATTCATTGTAACTTTATATATATCACATGTTACCTTACTTTAATGGTTTTTACCACTAAAAAATAACCTCAATGCACATCATTGACTCTTATTATCTTGTAAAAATGGATTTATATAGCGTAAATGATTCATGAAGATTGAAATTTTAGGGTTTTAAGATAATAATTTTTGTGTACATATTAATTTTACTGAATAGTAATATTATTGAATCAAATGAGATGGATATGAATAAAAAATGGATGTATTCCAACCGTATATAAAAATATTATGAATATGGGGTGAAATATTTCATAATATTTTTAAAATATCATGTATATAGACCTTCTAAAATACTGTTTTTGCGTTTAAGTTATTTTTATTAAATGCTAATTAGACTAGTTGTAATAAATATATATAATTGTTAACCATAATAATTTAATATACTATAAAAGAAGTAAATGGATGGAGTGACACTAGATTTACTAAATTTATTTCTCTGTTGAATGATATGAACCCAAAAGATAGTGAGATTCCTCACAAAAGATATGAATCTAAAAAAATGAAACGTTTTATGGGTATGATCTCAAAAATAATACATTATTATCCAAATAACCATAAAATATTTTATAAGAACAATGAATCACTTAAAAATTCCCAAAGTGTTGTGTGTCTTGATACAAGAAATAGGAATCAAGTTCTTTGAATGTTTTATGATATATTATAACCATTCTATGTTTTAGGAACCTATATATAAGTCAAATGAATGTAAGATAATAGAAATGGAATTAAGATACAAGAAATAAATATGGGTAACTTCTTCATCATACAAACCCTCATCAGTGGATTAAAACTGATCATGAGTATCCTAAATTTGGAAACGAGATGAGAAACCTACATATTTCACTATCTATAAATGGTGTGAATTCTTTTTTTCCAAGAATCACTCACAGTACATGGATAGTTATATTGATAAATTATAATTTCCCGCTGTGGTTAAGAATAAATTTAAAATACATTATGTTTTCTAAATTTATATGAAGACCAAAACAATTGGTTAATGAAAATAAGGATTATTTGGTTCCACTAATCAAATATTTGAAATTAATGTGGGATTCAGGTTCCATGTTTTATGCTGCTTACAAGAAATAATGATTTCATATTGAAAGTCATGTTGTACAAGAAAAAAAATTATTTTCCTTCTTATATAAAATAATTATGAAATAACATCAAAGGAACTCGAGGGTGTTCTATTTGTGAATAAGGTATACACTCTATTAGTTTGAAACATTCATCGAAGACTATGATTCTAGGAAATCATATATTTTAACCCTGATGAAATAAATACGAATCTTGGATGGAAAAATTCTACGGGAGTTCAAAAGAAGTTACAACACTATCTACACTGAAATGTGATAAAATATTTGAGAATGTAAAATATATGGAAACTACTTTTGGTAAACCTTCCTTTAAAACCCTTATGAAAACATGTTTGAAAAAGGAATTTTTTTCTAAATTACCAACCTAGAACTGATTGTACACCAGGAATTTTCGAGATGTCATGCGTCTGGAATAAATTTATGTGATAGTTTCATGGAAAAATTTCTAAATAGAACTGTAAAAATAAATTATTTCATTACGTTTAGATTAGACATTGTTAACATGAGGATTTGAGAAGAGTTGGCATCAATGAGGGGTGGAATATTTCTTCCTCCAATTTGTTACACTCTTTATAGTAAAGATAGATATCAGTATTTTAACTTTTGTAACGATGTAAAGGGTTCATAAGGGTATTCATAAAATATCAAGAATATCATATTAATTATTGATTTAAAGTTAAAGGATCTAAAATCACATGACTATCATATTTTGATACAAGATCTAATGTATGTATTTTTACTTAGAATTTTGCCTATGAATGTTCTTCATACATTAACAAAGGTATGTTTATTTTTCAAAGATATATGTAGTAAAGTAATTAACCTGAAGAAATTCCTAGCTATGTAAAAGGAATTCATTATTATATTATATGAAATAGAGATGTTTTTCTCTACCATCATTCTTTGATATGATGGTTCACTTGATGGTTCTCTTTATGAGAGAAATTTTACTATGTGGTCTTATACATTATAGATGGATATACCACAAAAAATAGTATATGATGATTTTGAAAGGGAATATCAACAATTAATTCCATCTAAATATTTTAATTGAAGAGTGATATATTGTTGAGGAAGCTATTAAATTATATACTAATGACCAGTTTGTTGTGGAAAGTATTTTTCTACCAAAATCTCATCACATCATGTGTCTTGTGGGAGAAGGAATTTTAGTATAGATGGGTTTTCAATTAATATTAAAAAGTATGATTATGATCACCTTTACATTTTGATTAATATTTTATAGCTTTCACCAAATATTTAAATCCATAAAGTAATTAATAGGCATTTGAATCCATAAAGGTTTTAAAGATAGATATGAAATACACATAATCGGTAGTTTATAGCATGATTTCTAGACCATATTTTTTGTGATTCAACTGTAAATCTGAATTCAATTTCAGAATGGATTTGACCACTAACCATAGGTCATAGTGTGTATGTATTATCATTTAATGGTTATGTAATTAATTGCTGTGAATACTATACAATGGTACCTGATGAACATATAGCCACACAAAATAGTGGAGTTACACTTGTCAATGAAGTGATGCATGAATCTAGTAAAAAGGATAGAAATCCAATATATTAAAATATTCCATACATTGAAATAACTGATAAAATATGGGATTTCTATTATAAACATTCTAAGTGATAATTTTCCTATGCAAGTTGGATGATAACATGATTTTGGTTGAAATTGATGAATTGGGATTCATGAAAGTTTACCTTTGTAAGGAAGGGTAAAGGATGAACTATTTATAATTGTGTCATAAGAAGTATTGGTATTTTATGTTCTAGGCCTTTCAAACATAATGTTTTCAATTATTCTGTTATCATCCAAAACCACTTAAGGGTCAAATATCAATTCACCTGAGAATTACACATTCATTGGGATGTTGTAATTACTTCATAGTAGTACCAATATATATGGGGTCTTGTAAGTTAGGAGAGACCATAGTGAGGTGATTTGGATACTCAATGTAGGGGTTAAACCCCTTAAACCTTTAAAGAAAAAATATAGATCAATAAATATGTTATATTTTTTTATATACATTATGTTACCTCATTTTATTATCTATTCACTACTACATTTACATAACCTAAACAAAATGTTAAACTCTTTTCTTCACATGATGATGCTAATAATACTAAGGAACAACATATTGAAAACTTTGAGGGAGAGTAAATTGTATTAGGTGGATAACCTATGTCCCAGAGAAAATAGAAGCATAATAGCATGATTGTGTTAAAAAAATTATTAAGGAAGAAAGTAGAGGCATCAAATTCATGAATTTATGACCGTCTATTAACCCACCAAAAAATCCATTTTTGTTAGTTACATTGGGCTCCCCACAAAAATTCAGATGCTTATTGATGTAGATACATGTAAAATGGTGTTTCAACGCTTAAGGCACTAATTAGGGAAGATATTAGAGTAATATTGTCATATAAATTTTTTATTTTATAAAAATAATAATGAAACATTTATTTTGTCTTCATTATCCCTTATGTAGTACATTTATATAAGAAACACATACATATCAGTACAATTTTATGGTAGAACCTAGTGAACAATAATTTTTACTCATTAGTCATCACATAACTTCCACCCAAAAAAATTATTAGTAAAAGATGAATATTCAATAATAATAGAAAAAATAGCCACAATGTCTGAAAAGAAACATATATATGACAAAATCTTCTTAATAACAACAAAAGAGGGGTTAAACTCTACTATCTAATCATATCAAATATATTTTAATTCAATTATATTTTTTGTTTTTTAGGATAAATAGTTTTTCATTGAAATTAATTTTGATACTTGATAGATTTATTTTATATATTTAATGATTTGATACACAAAAATCAACCACACATAAAGACGTTTACAAATTTATTATACACTACATAAAAAAATTTACAAATTAAATTTATATTATACATTTTAGATTATGTTTTAATGAAAATTTTGTTATGATGGAGAGGTGTTTAAATATGGTCTAAATCATGGAATGAGTATATTCTATGAGAATAAGAAGCCTATAGACTTCCACCAACGGATAATTATTAGGGAACATATAATAAGATTTCACAATAAAAATATATATCAAAAAAATTAATTATTTTTTATATTTTTTTTAAATGTGTCTAAAATAAAATAATGGAAATTGTTTTGGTTAATATGTTTTAAAATTTATGAAGGATATTATATTCCATCAAAAAACTGGAATCCCCAAAAAAGTATTTATGATGACAATTACAACTTTATTTAAAATATTTATTAATACTTAGTCTATTTATGCATTTCTTGTACTACCAGTACTCTTGATATTACTCATATTCAAAAGAGGAAATATATTTGTTTACAAATGATTGGGTAGAATACATAGTATCAGAATATATCATGACATCATAAAAATGATACATCCTACTACTTATTTAGTTAATTTTCTCATCATTTTCTCAAATATTTTTTAGTTCATTTACATATAATTTTTTTCTAATACATATTTAGTTAATTTTCCTATATATATTACTTAAAGATGAATAAGAAATGGTGTGATGATTGAAGGATTTTTGTTCTCAAAATAATGTACTCTTGAATTGGCTCATATCCCCGGTGAGTGTTTATTATCACCATCGATGTGGACCATTTTAAGAGAACCTACTATTAAGAAAGAAAAGAAATGGTGTGATGTGTAGTAATCAACCACAGTTCAAACCAATACACGAAGTGCTTGCTATGACTCTAAGTGTATATTTTTAGTTTAAAATTTACCTTTTAGTTCAAAACACACATCACATACTAAAAATGTTACGTTTTATTAAACATCCATTACTCAATACTAATCAGACAATATTTTTAGTGATAAATATTTTTTAATTATAAACTATTTTCCCCTAAATATATTACTTATTTAGTATAAATACATATTTCGTATTATATAAATCATATTTATGGTAATATTATATATATTGATATATATTTGAATATATTTATATATTAAATATATTAAATATAATAATGAATAACTATGTATGAGAATATTAAAAATGAATAAACTATAAAATATTATTAACTGAATAAATATTTAAAAATAAAAAAATTTAAATAACACTTAACATTATCATGGAATAAATAATATTAAATTAATTAATGTTAAAATGATTGAAACTATATTAAAAGATAAATATATTGAAAAAACATTACAAAAAAGAGAAACAATTATTACTTGCATAAATTTTAAAAAATTAAAATAAAAATACATTAAAATTTAAATGAATAAGTATAATAATTATATAAATTACAATTGTATAAAAAATAATATTTAATAAATAAAAATTCAATATTATCAAAATTATCAAAATTTTAAAAAAATAAAAAATTTAAATGAATAAATTACAAAAATACTAAATAGATTATTAATCAAATAAATATTAATAAAAATGAATAAATTTACAATATATATATATTAGAAATTAGTAAATATTATAAATTAAATATAAATATAAAAAATAAATAAAATTTAATAATTAAAAAAAATATATTAAATATTACATATTAATAAATAAATATGTACAACGATAATATTAACAATTTATTATTTTTTGGGTTTTCTATAAAAATTTGAATTAATTTCATATATGTGCATACGAAACTATTATATGTCATATTAAGTGTAACATAATTAGTTAATGTTTTTTATTTGTAATTAATTATTTATTACTTAATATATGTGTCAAATTAGGAAAAAAATGGAATGACATTGATAGAACAAAATGTTATTAAATACCTACTAAGATTAATAAGTAATTTTTTTTAATATGTAGGAGGTGATCGCCTCCATTTTTATTATAAACCTGGAAACTCCTCTTTTATCTTGGTATAGCGGGCCCATTACATGGCCAAGAAGGCCTAGGGTAACACAATGGCCCATATACAAGGCCTATAAGCCCGTAATATGGCCCAAAGGACCTATCATATAGACCATACAACAACCCACACAATTGGCTAACTTGTTCTATGGGAACAAGAACCTTCGTCACCCTTACGTCTTCATCTTTATGCACCCTCACACCATTAAACATTGTCCAGCAGATCACCTCATCGTCGTCATCGTCTTATGTGTGTCACCGCATCACTGGGAGAATATATATTCTTCACTAGGTTATCCCTTTTTAACCCTTACATAGACACTCTATGTATGGGTAACTACCATCTAACTTCTCACAAATGTTCTTTAGAAGGGTAATACCCTTATACAACACCAATAGTATATGGGTTAGGATAAAACAACTATTAATTAGGGTCTCACGTAAGGGTAATGAATGTTTTCATAAGCTTCTGTAAAGGTAATTTATTGGTTACCTTTATGGAAATTGATTGAAAAATAACTCATAAAGGTAATATGCAGATCACCTTTACATATCATCCTTATGTAAAGGTTTATGGTTTACCTAGAATATAATTAACGTGTTACTTTTATTTAAACTATTGTTACTTTTACATTTTACACGCACATAATCTACTCATGTAAGGGAAAAGGATAATATATTTTTTTGCAAAAGGATATTATATTGGAATAACCTTTTAATAGCCTACTTTCATAAGGGTAAATCATATATACCTTTATGAAGATCACAAGAAGGTATGTAACCCAATATTAGTTTTAAAAAAATGTTTTTTTTTCATTTTTCTTCAAAAACCGGTAATCAAAACAGATTTAATTCTCGAGGAAACTGCCCTTGATAACATTGAAGGGTTTCTTGTGAATATATAATGATAATATTATATGTAAAACAATCAAAAATATAGGAAAATCTATGTTCAGTAATAAAAATACATAAAATACAGAAAAATAGAGTACATGTAAATTGATTGTAACACCAACCATTTTCTTATCTTCGAATGAGAATGCTTGAAAGCGATCATTATAAAGAGTTTACACAAAGCATACTACATCTATGGGAATACACCATATGATTGATCTATAAAATTTTTTTTAGTATACATGAAATCCAAAGGGGTGATAGTGCCTTTCTTGTGCAAAAATAAAAAACACTTTATGAAAAATATAGAATTTGGAAGGGACTCGCAAATCACACCACATCACACCTTATCATCGTATACTAGTCTTTTATATATGAAATCATGTATTCTCCTTAATTTTGGTCTCATTTATTCAAATATTATAAGGAATTAATAAATACTATGGTAAATATATGAATCCATCGTATCATTGCATAATTTGTTTGACATTTCATCTTATGAAATGGTTTCTGAATAATTGAAAAGAATTAATGGAACTAACAATTGTTTTAAAAAAAATAAAACCATTCAAGGATATGATATATATATATATATATTCTTCATGCATTTAATGTAGGTAAAATTCATACATCAAATTCATGTATTAAATACAAACTATATATATAATATCATAACATATATACACACAATCTTCACACACCATATGAATG
Source organism: Viscum album (assembly GCA_963277665.1). NCBI lineage: Eukaryota > Viridiplantae > Streptophyta > Magnoliopsida > Santalales > Viscaceae > Viscum > Viscum album. The sequence continues at coordinate 1,587,723,370 of OY728129.1, forward strand.
TATATATTAGTGCACATCTAATAGAGGAAAGGTGTGAAATCAGTATGAAATCCACTATTTATCATTACTAAAAAATATAAATGGTGATATTTCTTAGTTCTTATGAAAATAATTTAAGAAATACTATGATGAATAATCCGGATTTTTTGGAAATGAAAGATTCTTTTTAAAAATGTCTACTTTAATTATATATATATAAATGTGTTTATTTAAAAAATATACCCTATTGACCTAACACATTATTGGGTCATCAATATATTTCTTGAATCTAGATTATCTAAATTAATTTTTCCCTCATGTCAAAAATAAACTTTAACTAATATCAATTTAAAAAAATTCATTTTGTTGACCATTAAAAAATCAATATAAACAAAATCGGAATTATGTATATTAGGCATCATTATGATATTAATCAGATTATATGCTTTGTTCCAAATGTATATAAATTTTTTAGTAATTTCTTATTATATGTTTATACTTGAGTAAATGTATAAGCCGAGGATTTTTTAGTACTTGAGGTACTCACCCAGTTTCACATGTGTGTGCCTTTTTTATTTTATTCCCCCTTCTATATCAATTTTAATATAGGTTCATGTAGTTCGAATATGTAAGTGAAAGGATTGAAGTGAGGGATATGAAAAAAGAAAGTGAGGAAAGTGGTATCAGTGGACACAACCAATAAGAAGGGGTAGAGGCAGCTGACCGAGTAAAGTAGATGCCAAATGGAGGAGAACATGGTTATCTCTACAATACTATAGATCATGTGATATCCAACGATGAACTTTAATAACACTAACAAAATGAACTCATAAAGGGGGTTTTTTTATCAGTACTATCGAAACACAATGATAAAGGAAAATTTTATCTGCACAAAAATGTGATGATAAGATGGTAACCTTTTTCAATGCTTTCTTCTAGCTCTGATAAATGTTATACCTTTATCAGTTATTTTTGTATAGTTCTCATAAATGACTCTCTTTTATCATCTCTTTTTGTTTAGAACTCATAAAGGTTATAGTGAGTAATTTAATTTAAATATACATATTTATATATTTTTAAATAATAATTATATCACAATATGTCTATATATGTAAATATCGTATATAAATATGATTTATATAACTTTAAATAAAAATTGGCTAGAATTTTATTAATTGTTTAAATATATAATTATCAAATTTATATTAGTAAATATAATTATTTACTAGTATATTTATATAAATTAATTTTAAAATCTGTATATAATTAAAATAATTATGATATATTAATATTTTTTAAACAATTGTATAATATATTAATAAATACATTTATTTAAATATGTAATTCATATTTTATTTTTATATATTTATATGATTATTAAATAATTTAAAATATAAAAACATGTATCTGTATGTATATTTATGCATGTGTTTGTTTGTGGATTTATCTGTATGTGTATGTGTTTGTATGTGTATATATGTATATGTGTATATATATATGTTTATGTGTATTTGTTTTTGGGTGCATGTATGTGGACATGTATGTATACCATCCGTATGTATGTGGGTGTGTGTATGTTTGTTTATTAATTTAATATTTTTTTTTTAATATATCTCCATTTTTACTATTTTTTAATATATTCATTCTTTGTGTTAATTTATTTTCAATATATATTATTTTAATGTTCTTGTAATATATTCGATTTTGATAGTCATTTACAGATTTTTAAACATTTATACATTTAATTAAATAATAATATTTTTAATTATTATCAAAAATTTGAAAGGTTAGTAATTCATTATATTTTACGAATACAATCATTAAAGTTCAAACATTAGTAATAAGCAATGATATTATTATTTATTTATTCATTTTTAATCATTTTTATGTGTTTTCAATTCAATTAATTAATTTTATGAAATAGATTTTTTAAATATATATTTATATTACTTAATTTTATATAATCATTTTTAATATTATTTTATTAAATATTATTTTTCACATTTTTTATATTTATTAATTATTAATATTTATAAATTTTTTCATTTTTTAAAATTTATACAATTTTTTTACTAAGTTTCATTATTTTCAGTATTTTTGACAATAATTCGTTTTTGAAACCATAATATACGTCATCCCAAACACCATTTTGGTGTTTATGTGTTCATTGTGTTATTATACTAAATTCATTTTTCTGTATATAAATAATATAATGAAATTCATTCGTTTAACATTCTTGTACATGTTTACAATTCATTTAATTAGTCATTTGAATTATATATAATTATTTACTAAGTTTTAATATTCTTATCATTTTGTTAATTCAAATGATTAATATTTATTTTAATTTATTTATTATGTTTTACCATTTCTAAAATGTTTGAAATCTTTATAATTGATTTATTTAACTATTTTTTTAATATTTTTTTACTTTTTTATGTGTTTACAATTCATCTATTTAGTCTTATGAATTAATAGTTTTTCTATTTGTTAAATTGAATTTATTCATTTTTTATATTCTCTCATTTATGATTATTTATTCATTTTTAATATTTTTTAATTTTTATATTTTTGGAATTTAATCATTTTATAATATTTATTTATTCCAATTTATTTACTATGTTTTCATATTCTCAATATGTATTCATCTACACTTTAATATATATTTATTTTTATTTTTTGTAAATATATAATTAAAAAAACATATCCATTTTTGAAATATAATTGATGTCAATTGATTTTAAATTATTCAATTTAACTTATATCTAACTTGCATGCATTTTGACTATACATTCATGAATCATGTTAATTATTTTTTTACTTTTGAAAAAAAATTATTATTTTTTAATATATATTAGTTTAAATTCTGGTATCTTATTTTAAACAGTTTTTTGCGGCGATTTTCTAAAAGTGTTAATAAAGATGGATTTTTTCAGTGATAAAATCAAAAATCACTAATAGAATGTTTATTTATCAGCATTAGAATTCATGTACTAATAAATGTGGGTTTTATCATCTTTTCTTATACTAATAAAAAAATATCTTTATCAAGGATACAATATTAGCACTGATAAATACATCTCTTTATCAACACAATAATATTTGAACTGATAAATATATGTTTTATGAGTGCTTCTTATTTCAGAACTGATTAAATAGATCATCATCTTCACTTTTTGGAAATCACTGGTTAAACTCTTAACAATATTATAAATTCAACCCTAGCATAACTCCATTTTTAATTTTATTCTATATTTCACAGAATTCAAACCTTACCAATGCAACCCATCACACTTCTCATGTGAATTTACCCTCTAAAAAAATAAGGTATGTGATTATTTTTTATCCTATTTAGTCGATCTTTAATTATCTCATCATTATTTGTTTGTTTCATTGTGTACCATACCTCCACATTCCCTTACCATTGTATGACCCCATGATAACAGCCTCATCCAACGAACACTGCTTCCATCTCCCAACTGTAATGTCATCACTAACATCACAACAGATGGAAATTATTTACCATCACTGATGCTCTATGTTAGAATAGTTGAACTAGACACTCATCCTCATACGATTCTATTAATCCGAAAGCATATGAGGCATCATATTCTAGCTAAATTAGCCTCATAAAATGTAATGCCCCGACCCCAGTTACCTAGAGTCGGTGTGTTATTACATAACATTAGCATGATCACAAGAAAGATCAAATCTCGAAAGACCGATTGATTTAGTATCCTTAAAAACACTAGATATATTCATAAAGTTTTACATTACATCATAAAGTGAAAAACTACTAAAACAACATATTGTCTCCATAGTCCACACTATTATCCCCTCATAATATCCCTGCAGGTCATTAATAATTTACTTCTTCACATCCTAGAAAAAATAAAACATAGAAAAGGTGTGAGCTCAAATTCCCAGTAAGGATAACAATATAGTGGAAACTTTCATAAATAATAATAAACATTTAAGGCAGTGTATAACTAAAAAAAAATCCTTTTAAACTTGAACGTCAACATAGTATGGAAAAAATAAAATTAAATAATTCCATTAACTTATTCACATGGATATTCTGCTAATCGAATAATCACATGCAATATCAATAACCACTTTCATAATGATGGAATGCATAATACCAGACTATCATAACCACATAGCCAAGGACTCGTGCCAAGACTACAAATAATATTTTGACAAGGCCTTGTTCCAAGACACTAGTTTGTCTCATGAGACCTACCGATGCATCGAGGAGCTATAGCGGGCTCCACCCGTCACATATTAAGTCCAATGGATTCCCATATGAAAAGGTTTAAACAAAACATAAGCATTCGTATTAAAACTAGCATACGAAATGTAAATACTTCATCCATAAACTATGAATTGTATAAAAATAACACATCCACAGTCAAACATATCAAAAAACCATCAATACAATACAGAAGATTTGTATCATAATAAATCAACATCAAATAAGTGTAAAATCCATCAAAGGATGTTGACATAGATGAAATCAAAACTCTTTTTATAGAAATATATCTTTCTATTTTGAAATAATTTAAGAGTCATATATTTATAAAATAAAAAATTTTCTTTGAAAATTTTCTTATAAGCTTTTAAGGGATGCTTTGACGATTTTATAATTGCGAAAAATAGCTGCACCCGCCGTATAAGTTAAAAAAACATTTTTACATTAATTCTGTCGAAAAGGTTAAAAATCACCTTGTTTGGAAAGAGATGGAAAGATTCCTTTATAAAACTCTTATAAAAAGTCAAACAAGGGTAAAAAAAATTTAACCCATATTCTTGTAAATAGTAAAAATGTTGGAAATACATTCTTAACAAACATGGATGTGGATGATAAATAAATCTCAGTAGATTATTACGTATAAACAACCTCGGATAAAGAAGTGATTGTGAAATAACCCTTACCTTGTAATTTTCCTTGGTTGGGGAAGGTTAAACTCCTATATAATGGTGAAATAATTGTTATTAAATTATAAAAGAATCATATACATTAATATGATATCATATATGATCTTTTAACATTGATTTGTTAATAATATCTTAGTATTATTGTTGTTTCGGGTGTTAACTTACTCGTTTTATTTTATATGTTTTGTTACGTAATCCATGTTTGTAATGGATTGGTTGTATCTTATTCATATCCAGAATGATATCATGTCCTTAAACATTATTTTTAAATCATCAAATGATAATTATACTTGAATGGATACGATGGAGAATGAATCTCATCACTTTCGTGGAGACGGTAGTCCGTACGTACGCACGAGCGACAATATCATTATTTTGATATTAAAATAATATATAATTGGATTGTATATCATATATACAGAATTATTATCATGTTATATTTATTATTTACATTAATTATAAATCATTATTATACCCATCCAAATAATAATTTATTGAATAACAATTACACCACGACGTGGAGACGGTAAGACGTACGTACGCACATATGGTGACATGTTATTCAATGGATGGATAGAATACTGAATATGGTTGTACCATATTTATAATAATATCACAATATATATAATATACTGGAGTTATTATTTTATAATGGTAATAACAAATGAAGCAGAAGTGGAAGAAGAATGGAACTTCGAAAAGGGTGGTGAAATCATTACCTCTTCTTCGGGTTCTTCCTTTTGATTTGATCAAAGGGGATCTTAGGTTGGCTTTATGACTAAAAGAAGACCTCTAGGATGAATTTTGGGATGTTTAGAGAGTATTTGGGCAGAGTTTGGTCAATCCAAAAGGCTTTGAAGGTGTGAATTAATGATAAGGGGGAGTGCCCTTTTATAAGAGGGGTGAGGGGCACCTTTGGAAAAGCTAGAAATATTATTTTATAATAAATTAATATTCGGTTTCTAATGGATTCAAAGTGGACTATTTAAATGTTAAGGTGGGGATGGGTCGAAAAACAATCAACCAATAGAATTTATACAGGTTTGGGTTACTATATTAACCTTATCTTTAAGTATTAACTCTTAGTTAATTAGTTTCACTTATACAATGTCTATTTGTATTTTTATATTATATGGTTAATAAACATACTATATACATCCAACAGACCCCCAAGTGGTCCATTAATGATAAACCTATCATGATATAAGTCTCTTGGATGAACCTTAGATTTTTAAGAATTTAATATCAATTAATGATATAATATTTGTTTTAAAAACTCTTTTATGTCAATTTTGACACTATTCAATAATTTATTTTTTAAAAAATGATAACAGAATGATTACATCGAAAAATGTTAATTAAATCATTCATAACATGTCATATTAACCTATAAAATTATTTTAATTCATCAAACGTCTCAAATTATATTTATCTGTGTATCTAGAATATCAATCATTTTAATTTTTCACTATTATGGTAATTACTGCATCACCATTGTGTCATACATAAATTAAATTATTTAATGTCTAACTATTATAAATAAAATAACATTATTTAGTAAATCTTGTTAGATTTAGAATTAATATTTATAGTCAAATATCCAACATATATAACCCTATGTAAAAATTGTTTTCCTAAAAGATATATGCTTGTGTCATTTTTGTATTCATTTTAACTTAATTAAAATAAAGTGTCCCTATCACATACAAGTGGCACCATGGGGTCCCAAAATCGACCCAAATATTCCCATTGTTAGACATGTATCAACCAATAAGGTTAGGACATGTTTTAGGGTAATTTACTATTATTATAATATTATTTTTAACCCTTATTTACCGGATTTACCCTTTAACCATGGTAAATAAAATATTTACCGAAGTAATTATTCAAAATGTGTAAAAATAAAGTTACCTATTTACACAATTTGAAAATCCTGATTCCAAATATGGAATCCATTTTTCCAAATTCAAAACATAGAAGTGGCAGAAATTAATTTAAAATTAATTCTTGCTGTCAAAACAAAAAGCGTGTTTTTAAGATATAATAACTATCAAAAGATTGATACTTGTTTATGTTCGGTTTAATTGTGAAATTATGTCCAATGACCAAAATTGTATTAAATGGTAAAAATATATTCTAAATATACTTTAAAACCACTAAAATTCATAATTTATCACTTTTAATTAATTTTAATAAAAAAAGTTGTTTTTAATTAAAATTTAGTAATTTTGACTATTCATCAAAATATTAAAGTTATCCGAAAAGTACCAAAATTTCACCTTAGGCTAAATTCGATACTCCGAATCCAAAAATGAAGTCCATTTTGAGAGGTAAAATTTATAAAATTTTAAAAAGTAGGTATTACTATTCATAACGGCTAGTTTGATTGGTTGTGGTGTGTTAGAACTCGATGTTGCGTACTACACACGCTATCGCATTATTCAAAGAGAAGCGTACCGTAGAAGATTGGGGTGTTACATTATCCCTTCCTTCAAATAATTTTGTCCTCGAAATTTCTAGAATACTACTGCATGAAAAGACTCGGGTGGTTCTTTATCATAAGTTCCTCGGGTTCCCACGTTGCCTCTTCCATCTTATGGTTTCTCCACAAGACTTTTACCAGACGCGTCGTCCGGTTTCTCAGTACTTGTTCTCTCGTATCAAGATTCTTGATGAGCTCTTTGCAATAAGACATATCGGGTTCCAGTTCTAATTCCTCATAGGTGAGTACATGTGTTGGGTCAGGCATGTATTTCCTCAATAGAGATACGTGAAACACATCGTGAACTTTGGAGAGACTTGGCGGCATTGCCAATCAGTAAGCTACAGCCCCAATTCGTTCTAGAATTTCGAAAGGTCTGATATACCAGGGACAAAATTTACCTTTATTACCAAAACGTATGACTCCTTTCCCGGGAGATACCTTCAGGAAAACATGATCACCGACTTGAAATTCCAAATCCTTCCTTCGATTATCGGCATAGCTCTTCTGCCTACTTTGAGCTGATTTGATGTGATTTTGGATTACCTTCACATTTTCCATCATTTCCTCCACCAGTTATGGACCTACAAGTTTTCTTTCACTAACTTCATCCCAACAGGTTGGTGTACGAAATCTCTTTTCGTATAACGCTTCATATGGTGCCATCTGAATACTCGAATGGAAGCTATTGTTATAAGAAAATTCTACCATAGGTAAATATTGATCCCGGATACCCTGAAAGTCAAGTGAGCAGGATCTCAACATGTCTTCTAAGGGTTGAATAGTTCATTCTGATTGTCCATCTGTTTGAGGGTGGTAGGCAGTGCTCAAATGAAGTTCAGTATCCAAGGCTTTCTGAAGACGTTTCCAGAATCTTGAAGTAAAACAGGGATCGCTATCAGAAACAATAGATAGGGGTACTCCATGAAGTCTCAAAACTTCATCAATATATAGTCTTGCAAGACGTTCCAGTGGTAGATCTTCTCTTATAGCAATAAAATGTGTTGACTTGGTAAGACGATCAAGAATGACCCATATTTCATCATTCCTTCTAGGAGTCTTTGGTAGCCCCATGAAAAAGTCCATCGTAATATTGTCCCATTTCCACTCTGGTATGGGAAGAGGTTGCATGACTCCTCCAGTCTGTTGCCTTCCAGCTTTCATTTGTTGACAAACCATAAATCTTGACACAAAATCAGCAATCTCCCTCTTCATGTTGTCCCACCAAAAATGTTCTTTCAAATCTCTATAAATTTTGGTGCTCCCAGGGTGTATAGAGAAATTGGAACTATGAGCATCATCCAGTAATTCCCTTTTTAGATCAGGTATATCGGGAATACAAAGTCTCTTCCCGAATTTCAAAATTCTATCTTCATACACAAAGTCTCTCAATCTCCCATCATTCACATATTTAATCTTATTTTTAAATTCTTCATCATCGGTCTGAGAACTCTTAATCCTTTCTAGTAAAGATGGTTTGGAAACCATTTGAAAAAGCATTGATGTTTCACCTTCCCTGGTTATTCCCATGTCCATCTTCACTAGATCCATGAAAATTGGATCCCTTTCAATTCTCATATTGTTCAAAACTCCATGGTCTTTTCTTCTCAAAGCATCTGCCACCTTTTTTTTCCTTCCCTGGGTGTTAGTGTATCATGCAATCATAATCCTTGAGTAATTCAAGACATCTACTTTGCCTCATGTTGAGTTCTTTTTTTGAGAAAATATACTTCAAACTCTTGTGATCAGTATAAATCATACATTTTTTCCCATAGAGGTAGTGCCTCCATATCTTCAAAGCAAAGATCACAGCTGCTAACTCGAGATCATGAGTAGGATAGTTTTTCTCATTAATTTTCAACTGTCGTGATGCATAGGCAATAACCCTTTCATTCTGCATAAGGACACAACCAAGTCCTTTCTTCGATGCATCACTATAAATAACGAACTCGTCATTCCCCGATGGTAGAGTCAATATAGGAGCATTGACTAATCTTATCTTCAGTTCTTCTAAACATTATTTACACTCTTTTGTCCCAACAAATTTAACCCCTTTACGTGTGATCTTCATTAATGGGTTAGCCAATCAGGAAAAATTCTGAATGAAACGTCGATAATAACCTTCCAAAGCATTAAAGTTGCGTACCTCAGTTATACTCGTAGGTGCTGGCCATTCTTCGATTGCCTTGGTCTTAGAAGGATCAATAGAGATTCTATCTTTAGAGACAATATGATCAAGAAAAGAAATCTCATGAAACCAGAATTCACACTTGCTAAAATTCCAATATAATTCATGTCTTCTCAGAGTCTTCAGGATAATGCGCAAGTGATTTTCATGATCTTCGTATCTTTTAGAGTATACCAAGATATAATGAATAAATACCACCACAAATTCATTGAGATATTCCTTGAAAACTCTATTCATCAGATCCATGAATACATAGGGTTCAATAGTCAATCCAAAAGGCATTACAGTAAACTCGTAATGCCCGTACCTAGTTCGAAATGCTGTCTTCAGAATGTCTTCCTTATTTACACACAACTGATGGTATCTAGATCGAAGTTCAATCTTTGAAAATTATTTAGCTCCATGTAATTGGTCAAATAAATCATCAATTCGCGGTAGGGGATACTTGTTCCTTACTGTTATAACATTGATCTCCCTATAGTCGATAAATAACCTCATAGATCCATCATTCTTTTTACCAAAAAGAATAGGGGCTCCCCATGGAGAAACACTAGGGCGAATAAATCCCTTATTACTCAATTCCTCTAGTTGTTTCTTTAGTTCAACTAATTTTACAATGGCCATTCTATAACGGGTCTTTGATATAGGCCTTGATCCAGGAATTAAATCAATGGAAAACTCAACTTCTCGTTCTGGAGGATGTCCAAGTAAATCTTCCGGAAATACATCTACATATTCTTTCACAACAGGTACATCCTCTATTTGAACATTCCTTTCCTCACCCACAATCATTTCATTCTCTTCCTCCCAAATAATTGAATTTAGTTGAGCTACTGGGGGTGGATATAGATAAGAATTAGGTGGTGACGATTCTGCTCTAAAGATAAGGTGTTCCTTATCATCATCATCAAAAATCGCAACCTCCTTCTTCTTACAATAAATCTTCTCATCATAGTCCAAAAGCCAATCCATACCGAAGATTATATCAAACTCAATCATAGGTATGATGATGAGATCAGCAGATAAAGAACATTTATGTGCTCTAATTGGTACTGATTTGCAATACTTTGTAATAATGATACATCCCTTAGGAGTTTTAACTGACAACTCCCTTGTTAAATAAAATTGTAAATGTATAATTTTCTTAGAAAACTGGGAAGATATGAAACAATGCGATGATACAGAATCAAATAATGCATTTTCTAAACTTGAGGAAACCATTAAATTACATGCCACTACGTCTTTTTGAGCTTCTACCTCAGTAGTAGTGATAGCAAAAGCTTGGCCTTGATCCCTTGGACTTTTCGGAGGTATGATCCCATGACGCTTAGGAAATTCATTTGTATAATGTCTCATATCCCTACAATTGTAACATTGAACATTGGTAGCTTCCTTCTTCCCTTTGCAATCACAAGCTTGGTGGCATTTTTCACCACACTTGTAACAAACACACATTCCCTTCAAGCAAGTACGGTGGTGTTTCTTCCCACATTTACCACAGGATGGATATTCAACCTTTCCCTTCTTCCCCTTATTTCCATTCCCAGATTGATCAGAAGATCTCTTCTTCTCTTGCTTTGCTTTAAATTCATAAGACTTAGAGAATTCCTTTTCTGTCTTGGTAGCACATGAGACAATGTCTTCATACGACGAGAAGGATTGTGAGACTAATGCTCAATGGAGAAATGGTTTTAACCCATCAAAGAAATGATCAATATTACTTCTTGGGTTATGTATATAATCTCCAGCATATATTCCTAACCTTGTAATGTTATCCTCATACTTTGCGACATTCTCATCCTCCTTTTGTCTCAGACTTATAAATTGCCTTTCCATATCTGCTCGATGGTCACGAGGAAAGTATTTTTCTAAAAAAAGATCTTTGAACTCCCTCCATTCCATATTTGTTACTTCATCATCTGCCTTCATGTTTTTAATCAATGACCACCATTGATCAGCATCTCCAGTGAGGCGGTAAACTGCCATGATAACGTTTTCCCTTTCACTACTCCCCAAAGCCTAAAATATTTTCTCTAGGAAATTTATCCATTGCTCAGCTACTAAGGGATTTGTACTCCCATTGAACATTGGTGTTTTTTTCCTCATGAATCGATCTAACATTGATCCTCCACGCTGCGGATCAGGGTGCTCTATATGGGTAAGGTTATTATTCATAACCTGAGTGAGTTGCCTCAATATGGTGATTAGCTAATCGGCACCAGTTTCATCACCATCTCCACTATAATTATCTTGAGCAGGAGGGAAATCTCTACATGGAGTGCGTGCATTGATACGGTTTCCATTTCTTCCACCAGGAACCATTTCTAAACAATGGCATAAACTAGATCAGTTTATGAATCAAAATACATAATTCCATACTTATAAAACACTTAACATAAATTGAACTATTTATGGATATAATCCATAATCATAAAAATGTTTTCTTTGAGGAAGTATATACTCATAAACCCATCATTATGATTTGTAATGAAAATGAGAGTTATCCTAAGCATATCTCCCGAGAGTGTCGTAACCAAGAGTGCAGCAAGGCCCGTTGTCGTCCACCAGTTCCTGTTCAAGTCTAGCTCAAAGTGGTGTTTTCGGGTTTTACCCCTAGGTACATCTGTGCCAGAGTTTCCTTTACCTACTCATATCCATGCAGGGATGTATTTCTCGGAAAACTCACCAAATCTCTACAATACCAAAATTCTAGGAAGTTCTTCTATACTAATCCTCAAAGTCCATATTATGTATATGTTCTCTAATCAGAGTTTATCTAAATCAAGCTTCCAAGGTTTGTACTAAACTTCTTATGATAACAACTTTAACGCCTCGACCCTAGTTACCTAGAGTTGGTGCATTATTACATAACATTGGCATGATCACAAGAAAGATCAAATCTCGAATGACCGATTGGTTTAGTAGCCTTGGAAACACTAGATATATTCATAAAGTTTTACATTACATCATAAAGTGAAAACCTACTACAACAACATATTGTCTCCATAGTCCACACTATTATCCTCTCATAATATCCCTACAGTTCATTCATAATTTACTTCTTCACATCCTGTGAAAAATAAAACATATAAAAGGGGTGAGCTCAAATGCCCAGTAAGGATAACAATATAGCGGAAACTTTCACAAATAATAATAAACATTTAAGGTAGTGTATAACTAAAACAAAAGCCTTTTAAACTTGAACTTCAACATAGTATGGAAAAAATAAAATGAAATAATGTCATTTACTTATTCACATGGATATTCTACTAATCAAATAATCACATGCAATATCAATAACCACTTTCATAATGATGGAATGCATAATGCCAGACTATTGTAACCACATAGCCAAGGCCTCGTTCCAAGACTATAAATAAGATTTTTCCAAGGCCTTGTGCCAAGACACTAGTTTGTCTCATGAGACCTACCGATTCATTGAGGAGATATAGCGGGCTCCACCTATAAAGCCCCAGCCTTAAACCTTACTTAATCTTGAGTTATTACAATATTACTCATTCAGGATCTTTTCAGGTTTAGAGTTTTAGAGAATTAGATCATGAAACTTGCCTTACATTCCACATTTAAACAAAGTGGTTACATAAAAGACAGTATTCATTCTTCCCATTAACGGAAACATATTTAAAATAAAACACGGATTCTTTCTTGACACATCCTTGACACTATCATCACGTCATGTACCTTTCCCTTGACCTGTGAAAAACATTTCAAAGACTTGAGATGAGCATAAAAAGCTCAGTAAGGGTTATCAAAATATGGAAAGGAAACATGGGTTCATATATACATAAGAATGAAATCATACTTTACCCATAAAACATAGCCACTTTAACGTACCTCATCAAATCATGAATAAATCGTAGAAATCATAAGACATAAAAGTAACTTGAGGCATTCATAACATTCTTAAGTAGGGAGTAACCCTCTTGGTTACGTTTGGAATAACCATCACAGTATATTCCCTAAATCTCTTTGGAGAAACCTTAACGTTTCACTCCTTTGTGTTACCCAATGCATTGGAGAGCTATATCGGGCTCACCCGCCCTTAGTTTATCATGGAACCACCCGTCTTCATAACAATGCCCAATAACCATAACATAAACGTATCACATAAAACATGAATAAAGGAAACATACCATTTCCACACTTCAATCACAATATAACATTTTAGGATATTGAAATAATGAATCCATTCAAAAAGAAACCATTTCCAAAACCATTTAAAACATTTAATAAAGATATTTTTGAATCAAAGTGTCCCATACCACCTTGAAGCTTTTAAAATTTTAAACCATTAATATCCATATAAATAAATCCTTAAAACCACTTTGAAAACATGGATTTTAATAAGAACAAATAATTAAAACATTTAAAGAGATATTTTGGTTAAAGGGGTTCTACCAAAATTAGAGACACTTGAATACAATAATTAAGGAATAACATTTAGTCAGAACTTTATAATATCATGAGAATAAATGTATTCATGATATAATATTCCAAAGGACAGTATATACACCATATAAGAGTGAATTGGTGCATAACAACAATGAAGTCTCAGTAGAAATGTCAAATGGGATGAATTCCCTTATAAAGAAGGTATCCATAAATTAAGGATAATTCAATCTCAAAATTATGTGTGAAAAATATAAATACACCAAATATAAGTGGATATTAAGTGTAAAACAATAAAAGGTCATTCACACATATTCAAAAGATGACATATTCAATAACTACATGTTGAACCCAAAGAAATCGAAATTGGGTTAAGAAGTTCCCTTGACAGCCTAACAACGTCACATCAAAATGAGTTGATGAGAGAAAAAAAGTGTATCTCATCACTTGGACATAAAATTTACATCAATAAGGATATATGAGAACATATCCCAACATAAAAATATGTAAATTAAAAGACCCAACAAAAGAAGTCTTTTAAAAAAGAGGAGGGTGAAAGGTTCCCTTACCGACTTGGGTATCTTTCAAAACATACACCCCATGAAATAAGGACAATAAATCATAGATGTAAATACTCATAAACGAAATTATATTACACAAAGAGTAGAATAATGGTCAGTACATACACCACTCAAAGGAAATTGTGGCAAATGTAGCATAAATCTCACGGGAATAAAAGTGAGATGAAAAATCACTTACGAAAACTCGGCAGCCTAACGGCGCCACCTAAAACTTCCAAAAATGGATTGATGAGATCAAATAGGGTATCTCATCACATTAAAATAAAATTTTCAGAAAGAGGAATATGAAAGAACATCCCCCATCATAACAAATAGGATCTTAAAAGAAGTGACATAAAGAGGAGTACTTAAAGAGAAAGAGAGAGGTTAGATCTCTTACGAAAATTCGACAGCCTAACGACGCCACTCAAAACTTCCAAAATGGATTGATGAGAGAGAATAGGGTCTCTCATCACATGAACATAAAAATTACAGTAAGAGTAATATAAAATAATATCCAAATAACAAGAAAGATGAGCTTTAAAAGGAATGACATAAAAGAGTGTACTTAAAAAAGAAAGAGTGGAGTAGGATCCCTTACCTCGGGTCCGACTTGACTCGATCATTCTTTAACGTCCTGAATAATAAACTTGAGTTAATTTATATTTTCTTAAGAACCTTTTTCAATTTCATTATTCCTTTTATATCACTTATTTCCATGTTATAAACATTATGTAATCATTTAAGTTAATAATGTTTGTTTTGTCGATATTTGGTTCTTAAGTCAAAAGTGGACTTCTTACAATTACATGTTGTTCGTGTGGTCAAAGGTACTTTATATCCAGAATGACATTACTGATTTGGATATCATATATATCATATATATCCAGCATATACATGTATTTATAATATTACATAATCATTTAGAGGTAAGAAATGAAATGCACCGTTCATGGAGACGGTAAGCCGTACGTACGCATGAACGCTACTTTCATTTCTTTGTCATATTAATGGAATTAAAACTAAATGAGAGGTATGTATATTTTAATTACAGAATTATATTCATCATTTAGATGTATCATTCATCATATATATCCGTTATATACATGTACTTATAATATTACATTACATTTGGGGATAAGAAATGAAATGCACCGTTCATGGAGACGGTAAGCCGTACGTACACATGAACGCTACTTTCATTTCTATTTCATATTTTATAGAATGGAATCATAATGATATAAAGGTATATTATACTTCCAGTATAATATCATATATAATATCATAGTTCCATCCTTTATACGTCCCACATATGGTATTTAACGAATCAAATCACTTTGAGGGGGCGGTAGTCCGCACTTCCTAAAATGAAGATATCGCGTATACCCATAATGGAAGCCATAAAGGTAAGACACAAATGAAAAATAAAGAAGCATAAGTAAAACATAAACATATTATATATCATATATAAATATAGTGACATCTTAATGGCCACCTTTGAAGGTGTTAAGAGAATGTTGAACAATCATCGTTTCGGGAGGCAGAAATTCTCCATCCACAGAAACAGTATGTTCATTAACCATTAGATGTATGTGTGTGTAAGTGTAGCTCAAATACTTCTTATAAAAACATACTAGTATATTTATTATACTGGAGTTGTTACAAAAGAAAAGAATAAAAAGAGTTTAGGGGGTTGTAGAAGCAAAATAAAACAAAAGGACTCGAAAGAAGACATTACCATAAAATCGGGTAACTCCCCTTGGTTTGAGCTCAAAGGCTTCCTTGGAAAGACTTATGCCCAAAGTTAGGCTTAAATGAGTAATAGAGGGAAGTGGAGAGACAAAATTGGCAGGGTTTGGCCGAGCCAAAGGCTTTGGGAGTGTGGGTAAGGAGGTAGAGGTGGGGGCCTTTTATAAGAGGAGAGGAGGGGCACTCTTGGAAAGTAAAGAAAAGTCACTATGTTTTAAAATGTTATTCAGATTTAAGAGGTCCCACATTGATGTATTTCTTGGATAAGGTTATAAGGGTTCTAAATCCACTCATCAAATAGGTTTTGGACATGTGTAGGTCTTAGATATTACATTATCTTTCCATTTTATTTAAATCGTTAAATAATGAGGTCATTGTTGCATCATTATTATGTCATAAATAATTTAATTTATTTAATGTCTAAAAATTATAAAAAAAATACTATCATGTAGTAAATCTTTTTATCTTTCCAATGACTATTTATAATAAAACTCTGACTTGTATAACACCATGTAAAATGTGTTTTAGTAAAACATCTCTTGTGTGTGTCATTTTTACTTTAACATTAAATAAAAAGGTATTTATGTCATTTTCCAACCAAATTGGCTCCATGGGGTCCCCAAGTTGACCCATGGATTTTATTGGTCGGCCATGACACATAAAATGAGGTTAGGACATGTTTGAAGTTCATTTAATATTATTAAAACATTATTTTTACCTTAAACTACACTAATTACCTCTAATCGCGATTAAAAACTTAATGAGTTACTATTCACCACAAAATTATTTTAATCCCATTGAACCACATTTTACTTCCTAATGACAACCATGTATGTCGGATTTTTGAAATTCAAAACACAAAGGTGGCAAATTTTCATTTAAACGGAAAATCAGTTTTTATAAGTACCACTTAGTGGTTTCACTATTCATCAAAAATTGAAGTATTTCAAAAAATTACCAAAAATTCACCCTAAGCTATATTTGATATTCCGAATTCAAAAATGAAGTCTATTTTACAAAATTAAAAACATATAAGTCACATTAATTAATTTAATAATTAATTCCCGTTGTCATGACAAATAGCGTGTTTTTATGAAACAATAAGTATCAAAAGATTGACACTAGTTTAAGTCCGATTTCAAAGTGAAATTAATTCCAACGACCACTATTGGATTTAATGGTAAAAATATATTCTAATTTCACTTTAAAACCAATTCAAAAGATAATCTAATCATATAAATAAATTAGATTAAAAAGAGGTTTTGAATTAAAATACAACATTTTACACTATTCATTAAAAAATGAACTTTATCGGAAATATACCAAAAATTTACACAAAGTAAATTTTGATGTCCCGATTCTAAAGAAGAGTTTTATTTGGTCCAAAAGTATTTATAAGAGTGAACAATACTATATTTAATGATGTTTCGCCATCAAAAGGTGATAAGTGAACCTTTAGTGAAAACTAGGGCATATACGCCTAAAATTGAATTCTTTCCGTATTTTAATCCTTTATCGTTTATTGGATAACTGTAAAAACATTTAAAAAAATATTTTAGTTATTTCTATCCGTCCCCCCCAATAAAATGGCTACATGTTAACTACCATTTAAAATAATATTATTTTATTATTAGAGTGCAACGTAAGATTCCTAAGAAACTCGTTGTTGCGTGTTGGGTATGCCATCGAGCATAGCATCCCATTTAAAGTAATATTAATATTTTATTCATAAATATGGATAAATATAAAGATGTCATATTCTTTATTTACCTAGGGTGTTACATCATTCCCCCCTTTTGGGAATTGCGTCCTCGCAATTTTAAAATTGGGCTTGGAAACATCCTTAAAAGTCCCGCATCGGAAGAAGAGTCAGTAAAACAATCACTTTAAAATAAAGAAAGATAAGTACAAAGGTCACCAGAGTTAACCCATAATAAGATTCCGTGTAGGAAAACATGGACATGGAAGAAAAGGCAAAGGGTCATGTTCTGATGGAGAGTGATAGAAAACATGTTTAGGAGAAAGTTAACCATTAGAAAATCACAAACTTGTGATGGGTTAAACGGTATTCGATTCCCCAGTAGGAAAAGTTAATAGAAAACATTTTTGTTTTAAGTTACTTTTTATTGAGGAATTTACTCACCAGGAAACATAATCACTTATCATGTTGACTTTCAACTTTTATTAGATTCCTTACAAAAACTCATATTTTTACCAAAAGGCGAGTATTTAGGAAGACTTGTTCACATTAAGATTACTATAATCAACTTCTAGAGAATCACCTAACCTAAAAAAAGAGAACTATATACTTCCCATGTATTTAGACTTTAACCAAAACCAAAACCCAAAAGGTTAGTACACGATCAGATAATCCAGAAAAGGATAACACTTTATAAAAAGAAAATCTATTCTTAATCTCCAAAATTTGTCCAACAAAACCCAAAGTTCAACGAGGACCATCCGATAAACAATTTGTCCATAAAAGTCTTCAAAGTAAACCAAAATAATATTGAAACCCAAATATTTGAAGTATTTAGCCACATAGTCTTCCAAGTTAAATCGTAACATTTATCTCCAAACAACATCAGTCGCTCCTAAAGTCTCGCATTGAAAAGTAATTATCCTAATCACATATCCTCCATGATAGGTTAATAATTTTCATAAATAACCCTAAATCGACTTACTCTTAATTCATAAAATAATATAACTAAAAAGAATCATTCAAACTAACCAGAGACTTCACGTAGTCTAGTGGTAGGCGATAAATACCAGTCGCACTTTGGTTGTGGGTTCGATTCCGGCAGCTTTGTCCGACGCGACGGGTTGTCACATGGTCTGTGTGTTGTCCTTTTCCCAAAACTATATAATTCTTAAAACATTCCCCAAAATGAGATAAAATCTTCAAAAATAATCATAACATATTTTAACCTCATGTTTATCTCATGCCTTTCATTTTCCATCATATCATATAATAACCCATAATTACGTCAAAAGTAAGGATCATATAAACTCTAATGGTTACCTTTATAATTATTACCTGAACTTCCACATTGATTGGTCATCTCATACATGATGCATCACAGAACATACCAAGGTTCAAGTGGTTGATCATGACTCCTTGATAGTTGGTTTAGAACAACCACGAGTTTCCTCATTGAATCCCCCATTTTATCTAGTATCTTAATCATAGAACCACCACAGTTTCCTTCAAACCTGTTGTCTCTTTGGTGCCTACTAGATCCATCCATTCACTAAAAACAGAAATTTCAGTGTGAGTATATCAACAAAACCATCATGTACTAATGAGGAAGGTAAACACTAAGATACACTTACTCATTCACTTTATCTAAAACTATGACTCTTTCTGAAATCCTAACCATTATGGTAATGTCACTTACGCTTAAAAGAATAGCCTAACCTCTAAAGTTATCTAAACCGACCTTTGATACCAACTATAAGGCCACAGCCTTAAACCTTACTTAATCTTGAGTTATTACAAGATTACTCATTGAGGATCTTTTCAGGTTTAGAGTTTTAGAGAATTAGATCATAAAACATTCATTACATTCCACATTTAAACAAAGTGGTTACATAAAAGACAGTATTCATTCTTCCCATTAACGGAAACATATTTAAAATAAAACACGGATTCTTTCTTGACACATCCTTGATACTATCATCACGTCATGTACCTTTCCCTTGACCTGTGAAAAACATTTCAAAAACTTGGGATGAGCATAAAAATATCAGTAAGGGTTATCAAAATATGGAAAGGAAACATGGGTTCATATATACATAAGAATGAAATCATACTTTACCCATAAAACATAGCCACTTTAACATACCTCATCAAATCATGAATAAA
The DNA here is from genome assembly GCA_963277665.1 of Viscum album. NCBI lineage: Eukaryota > Viridiplantae > Streptophyta > Magnoliopsida > Santalales > Viscaceae > Viscum > Viscum album. The sequence goes on from OY728129.1 coordinate 1,587,743,541, forward strand.
TCATAGAAATCATAAGACATAAAAGTAAATTGAGGCATTCATAACATTCTTACGTAGGTAGTAACCCTCTTGGTTAAATTTGGAATAACCATCACAGTATATTCCGTAAATCTCTTCGGAGAAACCTTAACTTTTTACTCCTTCGCGTTACCCAATGCATTGGAGAGATATATCGGGCTCACCCGCCCTTAGTTTATCACGGAACCACCCATCTTCATAACAATGCCCAAGAAACATAACATAAACATATCACATAAAACATGAATAAAGGAAACATACCATTTCCACACTTCAATCACAATATAACATTTTAGGATATTTAAATAATGAATCCATTCAAAAAGAATCCATTTCCAAAACCATTTAAAACATTTAATAAAGATATTTTTGAATCAAAGTGTCCCATACCACCTTGAAGATTTTAAAATTATAAACCATTAATATCCATATAAATAAATCCTTAAAACCACATTGAAAACATGGATATTAATAAGAACAAATAATTAAAACATTTAAAGCGATATTTTGGTTAAAGGGGTTCTACCAAAATTAGAGACACTTGAATACAATAATTGAGGAATAAAATTTAGTCAGAACTTTATAATATCATGAGAATAAATGGATTTTTGATATAATATTCCAAAGGACAGTATATACACCATATAAGAGTGAATTGGTGCATAACAACAATGAAGTCTCAGAAGAAATGTCAAATGTTATGAATTCCCTTATAAAGAAGGTATCCATAAATTAAGGATAATTCAATCTCAAAATTATGTGTGACAAATATAAATACACCTAATATAAATGGATATTAAGTGTAAAACAATAAAAGTTCATTCACACATATTCAAAAGATGACATATTCAATAACTACATGTTGAACCCAAAGAAATTAAAATTGGGTTAAGAAGTTCCCTTGACAGCCTAACGGCGTCACATCAAAATGAGTTGATGAGAGAAAAAAAGTGTATCTCATCACTTGGACATAAAATTTAAATCAATAAGGATATATGAGAACATATCCCAACATAACAATATGTAAATTAAAAGACCCAACAAAAGAAGTCTTTTAAAAAAGAGGAGGGTGAAAGGTTCCATTACCGACTTCGGTATCTTTCAAAACAAACACCCCATGAAAGAAGGACAATAAATCATTGTTGTAAATACTCATAAACGAAAGTATATTACAAAAAGTGTAGAATAATGGGCAGTACATACACCACTCAAAGGAAATTGTGGCAAATTTAGAATAAATCTCACGGGAATAAAAGTGAGATGAAAAATCACTTACGAAAACTCGGCAGCCTAACGGCGCCACTTAAAACTTCCAAAAATGGATTGATGATATCAAATAGGGTATCTCATCACATTAAAATAAAATTTACAGGAAGAGGATAAATGAAAGAACATCCCCCATTATACCAAATAGGATCTTAAAAGAAGTGACATAAAGGGGAGTACTTAAAGAGAAAGAGAGAGGTTAGATCTCTTAAGAAACTTCGACAGCCTAACGGCACCACTCAAAACTTCTAAAATGGATTGATAAGAGAGAATAGGGTCTCTCATCACATGAACATAAAAATTACAGTAAGAGTAATATAAAAGAATATCCAAATAACAAGAAAAATGAGCTTTAAAAGGAATGACATAAAAGAGTGTACTTAAAAAGAAAGAGTGGAGTAGGATCCCTTACCTCGGGTCCGACTTGACTCGATCGTTCTTTAACGTCCTGAATAATAAACTTGAGTTAATTACTATTTGCTTAAGAACCTTTTTCAAGTTCATTATTCCTTTTATATCACTTATTTCCATGTTATAAACATTATGTAATCATTTAAGTTAATAATGTTTGTTTTGTCGATATTTGGTTCTTAAGTCGAAAGTGGACTTCTTACAATTACATGTTGTTCATGTGGTCAAAGGTTCTTTATATCCAGAATGAAATTCCTGATTTGGATATCATATATATCATATATATCCATCATATACATTTATTTATAATATTACATAATCATTTAGAGGTAAGAAATGAAATGCACCGTTCATGGAGACGGTAAGCCGTACGTACGCATGAACGCTACTTTCATTTCTTTGTCATATTAATGGAATTAAAACTAAATGAGAGGTATGTATATATTAATTAAAGAATTATATTCATCATTTAGATGTATCATTCATCATATATATCCATTATATACATGTACTTATAATATTACATTACATTTGGGGATAAGAAATGAAATGCACCGTTCATGGAGACGGTAAGCCGTACGTACACATGAACGCTACTTTCATTTCTATTTCATATTTTATAGAATGGAATCATAATTATATAAAGGTATATTATAATTACAGTATAATATCATATATAATATCATAGTTCCATCCTTTATATGTACCACATATGGTATTTAACGAATCAAATCACTTTGAGGGGGCGGTAGTCCGCACTTCCTAAAATGAAGATATCGCGTATACCCATAATGGAAGCCATAAAGGTAAGTCACAAATGAAAAATACAGAAGCATAAGTAAAAAATAAACATATTATATATCATATATAAATATAGTGACATCTTAATGGCCACCTTTGAAGGTGTTAAGAGAATGTTGAACAATCATCGTGTCGGGAGGCAGAAATTCGCCATCCACGGAAACAGTATGTTCTTTAACCATTAGATGTATGTGTGTGTAAGTGTAGCTCGAATCCTTCTTATAAAAGCATCCTAGTATATTTTGGATACTGGATTTGTTACAAAAGAAAAGAATAAAAAGATTTTAGGGGGTTGGAGAAGCAAAATAAAACAAAAGGACTCAAAAGAAGACATTACCTTAAAATCGGGTAACTCCCCTTGGTTTGAGCTCAAAGGCATCCTTGGAAAGACTTATGCCCAAAGTGAGGCTTCAATAAGTAATAGAGGGAAGTGGAGAGAAAAAATGGGTAGGGTTGTCCGAGCCAAAGGCTTTGGGAGTGTGGGTAAGGAGGTAGAGTTGGGGGCCTTTTATAAGAGGAGAGGAGGGGCACTCTTGGAAAGTAAAGAAAAGTCACTTTGTTTTAAAATGATTTTCGTATTTAAGTGGTCCCACACTGATGTATTTATAGTATAAGGTGATAAGGGTTCGAAATACACTCATAAAATAGGTTTTGGACAGGTGTAGGTCTTAGATATTACATTATCATTCCATTTTATTTAAATCGTTAAATAATGAGGTCATCGTTGCATCATCATTATGTCATAAATAAATTAATTTATTTATGTCTAAAAATTATAAAAAAAATACTATGATGTATTAAATCTATTTAGCTTTCCAATTACTATTTATAATCAAAAATATGTCTTGTATAACCCCATGTAAAAATTGTTTTAGTAAAACATCTCATGTGTGTGTCATTTTTACTTTAACATTAAATAAAAAGGTATTTATGTCATTTTCCAACCAAAGTGGCTCCATGGGGACCCCAAGTTGACCCATGGCTTGTATTGGTCGGCCATGACACATCAAATGAGGTTAGGACATGTGTCAAGTTCATTTAATATTATTAAAACATTATTTTTACCTTAAACTACACTAATTACCTCTAATCGCGATTAAAAACTTAATAAGTTACTATTCACCAAAAAATTATTTTAATCCCATTGAACCACATTTTACTTCTTAATGACAACCATGTATGTCGGATTTTTGAAATTCAAAACACAAAGGTGGAAAATTTTCATTTAAACAGAAAATCAGTTTTTATAAGTACCACTTAGTGGTTTCACTATTCATCAAAAATTGAAGTTTTTCAAAAAATTACCAAAAATTCACCCTAATCTATATTTTATATTCCGAATTCAAAACTGAAGTCTATTTTACAAAATTCAAAACTTATAAGTCACATTAATTAATTTAATAATTAATTCCCGCTGTCATGACAAATAGGGTGTTTTTATGAAACAATAAGTATCAAAAGATTGACACTAGTTTAAGTCTGATTTCAAAGTGAAATTAATTCCAACGACCACTATTGGATTTAATGGTAAAAATATATTCTAATTTCAATTTAAAACCAATTAAAATGATAATCTAATAATATAAATAAATTATATTAAAAAGAGGTTTTGAATTAAAATACAACATTTTACACTATTCATTAAAAAAATGAACTTTATCGGAAAGATACCAAAAATTTACACAAAGTAAATTTTGATGTCCCGATTCTAAAGAAGAGTTTTATTTGGTCCAAAAGGATGTCTAAGAGTGAAAAAAACTATATTTAATGAAGGTTCGCCATCAAAAGGCGATAAGTGAACATTTAGTGAAAACTAGGGCATATACGCCTAAAATTGAATTCTTTCCGTATTTTAAGACTTTATCTTTTGTTGGATAAATGTAAAAACATATAAAAACATATTTTAGTTATTTCTATCCATCCCTGCCAATAAAACGGATACATGTTAACTACCATTTAAAATAATATTATTTTATTATTAGAGTGCAACGTAAGATTCCCAAGAAACTCGTTGTTGCGTGTTGGGTACGCCATCGAGCATAGCATCCCATTTAAAGTAATATAATTATTTGATTCACAAATATGGATAAATATAAAGATGTCATATTCTTTATTTACCTGGGGTGTTACACCACCCATCACATATTAATTCCAATGCAATCCCATATGAAAAGGTTTAAACATAACATAAACATTCGTATTAAAACTAGCATATGAAATGTAAATACTTCATCCATAAACAATGAATGGTATAAAAATAACACATCCACAGTCAAAAAAATCACAAAACCATCAATACAATACATAAGTTTTGTATCATAATAAATCAACATCAAATAAGTGTAAAATCCATCAAATGATGTTGACATAGATGAAATCAAAAATCCTTTTAGAGAAATATCTCTTTCTATTTTGAAATCATTTAAGAGTCATATATTTATAAAATAAAACATTTTATTTGAAAATATTCTTATAAGCTTGTAAGGGAAGCTTCGACGATTTTATAACGGCGGAAAATAGCCACACCCGCCGTATAAGTTAAAAAAAACATTCTTACCTTAATTCTGTCAAAAATGTTAAAAAGCACCTTGTTTGGAAAACGACAGAAAGATTACTTTATAAAACACTTATAAAAAGTCAAACAAGGGTATAAATGTCTTTAAACCATATTCTTGTAAATAGTAAAAATGTTTGAAATACATTCTTAGGAAACATGGATGTGGATGATAAAGAAATCCCAGTAGATTATTACGTATAAACAACCTCGGATAAAGAAGAGATTGTGAAATAACCCTTACCATATACTTTTCCTTGGTTGGGGTAGTTTAACCTCCTATATAATGGTGAAATGATTTTTATTAAATTATTCAAGAATCGTATACATTATTATGATATCATATATGATCTTTTAACATTGATTTGTTAATAATATCTTAGTATTATTGTTGTTTCGGGTGTCAACTTACTCATTTTATTTTATATGTTTTTTTACATAAGCCATGTTTCTAATTGATAGGTTGTATCTTATTCATATCCATAATGATATCAAGTCCTTAAACATTATTTTTAAATCATCAAATGATAATTATACTTGAATGGATACTATGGAGAATGAATCTCATCGCGTTCGTGGAGACGGTAGTCCGTACGTACGCATGAGCGATAATATCAATCTTTTGATATTAAAATAATATATAATTGAATGTTATATCATATATAAAGAATTATTATCATGTTATATTTATTATTTAAATGAATTATAAATCATTATTATACCCATCCAAATAATAATTTATTGAATAACAATTACACGACGACGTGGAGACGGTAAGTCGTACGTACGCACGTATGGTGACATGTTACTCAAAGGATGGATAGAATACTGAATATGGTTGTAACATATTTATAATAACATCACAGTATATATAAGATACTGGAGTTATTATTTTATAATGGTAATAATAAAGGGAGAATAAGTGGAAGAAGAAAGGAACTGGGAAAAGGGTGGTGAAATCATTACCTCTTCTTCGGGTTCTTCCTTTTGATTTGATCAAAAGGTATCTTAGGTTGGATTTATGACTAAAGGAAAGCCTCTAGGATGATGTGAGGTAAGTTGAGAGAGTATATGGGAAGAGTTTGACCGATCCAATAGGCTTTGAAGTTGTGAATTAATGAGAAGGGGGAGTTCCCTTTTATAATAGGGGTGAGGGGCACCTTTGGAAAAGCTAGAAATATTATTTTATAATAAATTCATATTAGGTTTCTAATTGATCAAAAGTATATTTTTTAAATTTTAAGGTGGGTATGGGTCGAAAACCACTCAACCAATATAATTTATGCAGGTTTGGGTTACTATATTATCCTTATCTTTGAGTATTAACTCTTAGTTAATTAGTTTCACTTTTACAATGTCTCTTTGTATTTTTATATTATATGGTTAATAAACTTACTATATACATAAAAGAGACCCTGAAGTGGTCCATTAATGATACACCTATCATGATATAAGTCTCTTGGCTGAACCTTATATTTTTAGGAATTTAATATCAATTACTAATATAATATTTGTATTAAACACTCTTTTATGTCAATTTTGACACTATTCAATAATTGATTTTTTAAAACATTATAACAGAATGATTACTTATAAAAAGGTTAATTAAATCATTCCTAAAATGTCATATTTACATATAAAATTAGTTTAATTCATAAAAAGGCTCAAATTATATTTATTTGGGTATCTACAATATCAATCATTTTAATTTTTCACTATTATGATAATTATTGCATCACCATTATGTCATAAATAAATTAAATTATTTAATGTCTAAAAATTATTAATAAAACACCATTATGTATTAAATCTTGTTAGAATTCTAATTAATATTTATGGTCGAAAATAAAACATATATAACCCTATGTAAAAATTCTTTTCCTAAAGGATATATGCTTGTGTCATTTTTGTATTCATTTTAACTTAATTAAAATAAAGTGTCCCTATCACTTACAAGTGGCACCATGGGGTCCCAAAATCGACCCAAAGATTCCCATGGTCGGACATGTATCAAAAAATAAGGTTAGGACACGTTTTAGGGTAATTTTTTATTATTATAACATTATTTGTTAACCCTTATTTATCGGATTTACCCTTTAACCATGGTAAATAAAATATTTACCGAAGTAATTATTCAAAATGTCTAAAAATAAAAGTTACCTATTTACACAATTTGAACATCCTGATTCCAAATATGGAATAAATTTTTCCAAATTCAAAACACAGAAGTGGTAGAAATTAATTTAAAATTAATTCCCTCTATCAAAATAAAAAGCGTGTTTTTAATATATAATAAATATCAAAAGATTGATACTTTTTAATGTTCGGTTTAATTGTGAAATTATGTAAAATGACCAAAATTGTATTAAATGGTAAAAATATATTCTAAATATACTTTAAAACCACTCAAATTAATAATTTATCACTTTTAATTATTTTGATTAAAAAAAGTTGTTTTTAATTAAAATTTAGTAATTTTCACTATTCATCAAAATATTAAAGTTATCCGAAAAGTATCAAAATTTCACCTTAGGATAAATTAGATACTCCGAATCCAAAAATGAAGTCCATTTTTAGAGATAAAATTTATAAAATTTCAAAAATTAGGTATTACTATTCATAACGGCTAGTTTGATTGGTTGTGGTGTGTTAGAACTCGATGTTCCGTACAACACACGCTATCACATTATTCAAAGAGAAGAGTACCGTAGAAGCTTGGGGTGTTACATAAAAGGTTGAGAAATATTTTTAATAATAATATTACTTTCTAATATAATGGGTTATGTTTTTTTATAGTCTATGTTGGTTTAGAATCAATTGATGCTAGTCTATCTAGTGGGTGAGTGTCAATTGAATTGATGATTGACTGCATTTATTAAAGTTTACATTCACCTATAATAGTGGAATTCCATCATATGATGTTTTATAGTTTCTAATATTAGTTTAAGCACCCCTACAACATGAATCATTTGTATGAACCATTCAAGAAGCCAATCTAAATTGGTTTCCCCACTAAGATGTTGGTTGGCTTCGATTTCTACCACTAGAATTTGGAGAACTCAAAGCATGAAACTTTTTTAAATCGACTCAATTCACCTTTTTTCCATTCATAGTACCCTAGTTTTGTAAATTTACACTCATTTTAGTTTCTTCCCACTACATACCCTATTGAGGATTCCTTCTACTTTCATTCCTTCCTTGGTCCAAATTATTATTTATTGTTATTTATTTTCAATTCATTATTTCTCTTGGTCCTTACTAACCCCATTTGAAATTATGTTCTTTGAGACTTCATCTCATTTATGTAATGTTTTTTAATTTAAATAATTTATCAAACCAAAATTAGAGTTTTATTCTATTTTGTTAGTATCTAGAGAACCCCAACCTCAAAAGTTTAGTTTATTGGATTTAAATTCTACAGTTTAATTTTAAATTTGGATATCAAGACCATGAAATTTAGCCCTATTAATGTTTTCATCTTCTTAAAAAAAGATCAGATTCATCTTCTAAGAATCATATCACTGAAACACCACCTATCCCTCCATGTACCATGTGAATATATGATTAAATATCATTCCTCCTTCTTGTTATACTCCCACACAGAAAAGTTAGAGAAACCATCCTTGATCTCTTTGTTTTGTAATAGAAGAAAATTTAGTTAGATTCATTGTATCTTTATATATATCACACATTACCTTACTTTAATGGTTTTTACCACTAAAAAATAACCTCAATCCACATCATTGACTCTTATTATCTTGGAAAAATGGATTTATGTAGCTTAAATGATTCATGAAGATTGAAATTTTAGGGTTTTAAGATAATAATTTTTGTGTGCATATTAATTTTATATAATAGTAATATTATTGAATCAAATGAGATGGATATGAATAAAAATGGATGTATTCCAACCGTATATAAAAATATTATGAATATGGGGTGAAATATTTCATAATATTTTTAAAAGATCATGTATATGGACCTTCTAAAATACTGTTTTTGCGTTTAAGTTATTTTTATTCAATGTTAATTAGACTAGTTGTAATAAATATTTATAATTGTTAACCATAATAATTTAATATACTATAAAAGAAGGAAATGGATGGAGTGACACTAGATTTACTAAATTTATTTCTCTGTTGAATGATATGATCCCAAAAGATAGTGAGATTCCTCACAAAAGATATGAATCTAAAAAAATGAAACGTTTTATGGGTATGATCTCAGAAATAATACATTCTTATCCAAATAACCATAAAATATTTTATAAGAAAAATGAATCACTTAAAAATTCCCAAAGTGTGGTGTGTCTTGATACAATAAATAGGAATCTAGTTCTTTGAATGTTTTATGGTATATTATAACCATTCTATGTTTTAGGAACCTATATAGAAGTCAAATGAATGTAAGATAATTTAAATGGAATTAAGATACAAGAAATAAATATGGGTAACTTCGTCATCATACAAACCCTCCTCAGTGGATTAAAACTGATCATGAGTATCAAAAATTTGGAAACGAGATGAGAAACCTTCGTATTTCACTATCTGTAAATGGAGTGAATGCTTTTTTTTCCAAGAATCACTCACAGTACATGGATAGTTATATTGATAAATTATAATTTCCCACTGTGGTTAAGCACAAATTGAAAATACATTATGTTTTCTAAATTTATATGAAGCCCAAAACAATTGGTTAATGAAAATAAGGATTATTTGGTTCCACTAATCAAATATTTGAAATTAATGTGGGATTCAGGTTCCATGTTTTATGCTGCTTACAAGAAATAATGATTCCACATTGAAAGTCATGTTGTACAAGACAAAAAAATTATTTTCCTTCTTATATAAAATTTTCAGGAAATAACATCAAACTAACTCGATGTTGTTCTATTTGTGAATAAGGTATACACTCTATTAGTTTGAAACATTCATCGAAGACTATGTTTCTAGGAAATCATATATTTTAACCCTGATGAAATAAATACGAATCTTGGATGGAAAAATTCTATGGGAGTTCAAAAGAAGTTACAACACTATCTACATTGAAATGTGATAAAATATTTGATAATTTAAAATATATGGAAATTAATTTTGGAAAACCTTCCTTTAAAAACCTTATGAAAACATGTTTGAAAAATGAATTTTTTTTTTCTGAATTACCATCCTAGAACTGATTGTACACCAGGAATTTTCGAGATGTCATGCGTCTGGAATAAATATATGTGATAGTTTCATGGAAAAATTACTAAATAGAACTGTAAAAATAAAGGATTTCATTAAGTTTATATTGGACATTATTAACATGGGGATTTGAGAAGAGTTGGCATCAACGAGGGGTGAAATATTTCTTCCTCCAATTTGTTACACTCTTTATAGTAAAGATAAATATCAGTATTTTAACTTTTGTAATGATGTAAAGGGTTCATAAGGGTATTCATCAAATATCAAGAATATCATATTAATTATTGATTTAAAGTTAAAGGATCTAAAATCACATGACTATCATATTTTGATACAAGATCTAATGTAAGTATTTTTACCTAGAATTTTTCCTATGAATGTTCTTCATACATTAACCAAGGTATGTTTATTTTTCAAAGATATATGTAGTAAATTAATTGACCTGAAAAAATTCCCAGCTATGGAAAAGGAATTCATTATTATATTATATAAAATGGAGATGTTTTTCTCTACCATCATTCTTTGATATGATGGTTCACTTGACGGTTCTCTTTGTGAGAGAAATTTGACTATGTGGTCTTATACATTATAGATGGATATACCACAAAAAATAGTATATGATGATTTTGAAAGGGAATATCAACAATTAATGCCATCTAAATAATTTAATTGAAGAGTGATATATTTCTGAGGAAGGTATTAAATTATATACTAATTACCAGTTTGTTGTGGAAAGTATTTTTATACCAAAATCTCATCACATCATGTGTCTTGTGGGAGAAGGAATTTTAGTATAGATGGGTTTTCAATTAATATTCCAAAGTCTGATTATGATCAACTTTACATTTTTATTAATAGTTTATAGCTCTCACCATATATTGAAATCCATAAAGTAATTAATAGGCATTTGAATCCATCATGGGTTTAAAGATAGATATGAAATACACATAATCGGTAGTTTATAGCATGATTTCCAGACCATATTTTTTTGTGATTCAACTGTAAATCTGAATTCAATTTCAGAATGGATTGGACCACTAACCATAGGTCATAGTGTGTATGTATTATCATTTAATGGTTATGTAATAAATTGTTGTAAATACTATACAATGGTACCTGATGAACATATACCCACACAAAATAGTGGAGTTACACTTGTCAATGAAGTGAAGCATGAATCTAGTAAAAAGGATAGAAATCCAATATATTAAAATATTCCATACATTGAAATAATTGATAAAATATGGGATTTCGGTTATAAACAATCTAAGTGATAATTTTTCTATGCAAGTTGGATGATAACATGATTTTGGTTGAAATTGATGAATTGGGATTCATGAAAGTTTACCTTTGTAAGGAAGGGTAAAGGATGAACTTTTTATAATAGTGTTATCAGAAGTATTGGTATTTTATGTTCTAGGCCTTTCAAACATAAAGTTTTCAATTATTCTGTTATCATCCAAAACCACTTAAGGGTCAAATATCAATTCACCTGAGAATGACACATTCATAGGGATGTTGTAATTACTTCATAGTAGTACCAATATATATGGGGTCTTGTAAGTTAGAAAAGACCATAATGAGGTTATTTGGATACTCAATGTAGGGGTTAAACCCCTTAAACCTTTAAATAAAAAATATAGATCAATAAATATGTTATATTTTTTATATACATTATGTTACCTAATTTTATTATCTATTCACTACTACATTTACATAACCTAAACAAAATGTTAAAATCTTTTCTTCACATGATGATGCTAATAATACTAAGGAACAACATATTGAAAGCTTTTTGGGAGAGTAAATTGTAGTAGGTGGATAACCTATGTCCCAGAGAAAATAGAAGCATCGTAGCATGATTGTGTTAAAAAAATTATTAAGGAAGAAAGTAGAGGCATCAAATTCATGAATTTATGACCGTCTATTAACCCCCCAAAAATCCATTTTTGTTAGTTACATTGGGATCCCCACAAAAATTCAGATGATTATTGATGTAGATACATGAACAATGGTGTTTCAACGCTTAAGGAACTAATTAGGGAAGATATTAGAGTAATATTGTCATATAATTTTTTTATTTTATAAAAAAAATAATGAAACAATTATTTTGTCTTCATTATCCCTTATGTAGTACATTTATATAAGACACACATATATATCAGTACAATTTTATGGGAGAACCTAGTGAACAACAATTTTTACTCATTAGTCATCACATAACTTCCACCCAAAAAAATTATTAGTAAAAGATGAATATTCAATAATAATAGAAAAATAGCCACAATGTCTGAAAAGAAACATATATATGACAAAATCTTCTAAATACCAACAAATGAGGGGTGAAACTCTACTATCTAATCATATCAAATATATTTTAATTCAATTATATTTTTTTGATTTTTAGGATAAATAGATTTTCATTGAAATTAATTTTGATACTCGATAGATTTATTTTATATATTTAATGATTTGATACACAAAAATCAACCACACATAAAGACGTTTACAAATTTATTATACACTATATAAAAAAATTTACAAATTAAATATATGTTATACATTTTAGATTATGTTTTAATGAAAATTTTGTTATGATGGAGAGGTGTTTAAATATGGTCTAAATCATGGAATGAGTATATTCTATGAGAATAAGAATCCTATAGACTTCTACCAATGGATAATTATTAGGGAACATATAATAAGATTTCACAATCCAAATATATATCAAAAAAATAAATTATTTTTTTTATTTTTTTTAAATGTGTCTAAAATAAAATAATAGAAATGTTTTTGGTTAATATGTTTTAAAATTTATGAAGGATATTATATTCCATCAAAAAACTGGAATCTCCAAAAAAGTATTTATGATGACAATTAAAAATTTATTTAAAATATTTATTAATACTTAGTATATTTATGAATTTCTTATACTACCAGTACTCTTGATATTACTCATATTCAAAAGAGGAAATATATTTGTTTATAAATGATTGGGTAGAATACATAGTATCAGAATATATCAAGACATCATAAAAAGGATACATCCTACTACTTATTTAGTTAATTTTCTCATCATTTTCTCAATTATTTTTTAGTTAATTTACATATAATTTTTGTGTAATACATATTTAGTTAATTTTCCTATATATAATACTTAAAGATGAATAAGAAATGGTGTGATGATTGAAGGATTTTTTTTCTCAAAATAATGTACTCTTGAATTGGCTCATATCCCCAGTGAGTGTTTATTATCACCATCGATGTGGACCATTTTAAGAGAACCTACTATTAAGAAAGAAGAGAAATGGTGTGATGTTTAGTAATCAACCACAGTTCAAACCAGTACACGAAGTGCTCGCTATGACTCTAAGTGTATATTTTTAGTTTAAAATTTACCTTTTAGTTCAAAACACACATCACATACTAAAACCCATGAAAATCAATTCTTATTATTTTCACACTTTTTAAAATTGATCCATAAGTCATTTTTTATTTTTGGGAATAAACTTCACATAAATATGATACACGGTGTGCCCTGTATGAATAGAAGTGTATGTTTTTTGTATACAATTGAAATTTTTTTCAAAACACACATGACCAACTCAAAACTAAAAAAAATCATTTATATTGTTTGGATAAATTTTTAAAATAATTAATAAGTAATTTTTTCTATATATGAATCATCCTCGCCTTAATCTGATACACGGTGTGACTGGTATGATTCGAAGTGTATTTTTCTGTTTAAAATTGACATTTTAGTTCACAACACATGTCACAGATTCAAAATCAAGTGAACACATTTATATTGTATTGATAAATTGAAAACATTATCCATAAAGAATTTTTTAATTGTAGGAATCATCCACACCTTGATCTGATACATTATGATCCTGGTATGACTCAAAGTGTATTTTTAAGGTTAAAATTGACATTTTAGTACATGAAAAACATGAGAGACTCAAAAATAAGAAATGGAATTCAAATTGTTCTAATAATTTATGAAATTTATTTTTATGTCATTTTTGAAGTATATGAATCAACTGAACCTCAATCTTATACATTGTGTGATTGATAAGACTTGGAATGTGTGTTTTTTTTTGAAATTGGAATTTTTGTTCACAACACATGTCATGTACTCAAAAATTGAGAAAACACAATTATATTTTTGATTCTTTAGGTCATTGATCAATAAGTAGTTTTTTATGTGTAGTATTTTTCCACGCATAAATCCAATACATTATGTGCCTGATATGACTTGAAATATACATTTTAAGTTTAAAATTGATATTTTAGTTCAAATCTAATGTGACATACTCAGAAGATAGAAAACACATTAATATTCTTTTGATACATTAGGATAATGATCCATAAGTGATTTTTTATGTGTAGGAATCAGACACACCTCAATCAGATACAAATTCTGATGAATATGACTTGAAATGTGTATTTTTAATTTCAAATTGACATTTTTTTACAAAACACACATCAAATACTTAAAACATATAATAAACATTTATATTTTTTTATACTTTATCACAATGATTCACAAGTCATTTATGAAGTGTAGGAACCATCCACACCTCAATCTAATACATGATGTGCTCAGTATGACAGAAATTGTTTGTATTTAGTTTAAAATTGACATTTTAGTTAAAAACACATATGGAATACTCGAAACCGAAAAAACACTTTCATATTTTATGGATAGTTTATAAAAATGTTCAATAATTTATTTGCGATTTATGGGAATCATACACATCTCAATTTTATTCATAGTGTCACCAATATGACTTGGAAACTGTGTTTTCAGTTTAAAATTGATATTTTAGTTCATAAAAAATGTCACATACTCAAACCTAGGCAAATAGAATCATATTATTTTGATACTTTAATATAATGATCTATATTTAATTTTTGATCTGCAGGAATCATGTGTTCCTCAATACGATTCATGGTGCACTCGATATGAATTAAAGTGTATATTTTTAGTTTAAAATTGATATTTTAGTTCAAAACACACGTGACATACTCAAAACCAAGAAAACACGTTCATATTAGGTTTATAATGTTATAAAAAATCTATACATCACTTTTGGTGTATTTGAATAATTTTAACCTCAATATGATACACAGTGTGACCAGTATGACTTGAAATGTGTGTATTTAGTTTAAAATTGACATATTACATTGAAACAAACTTTCGATACTCAAAACTGAGAAACTTCATACATATGTTTTTGATACATTAGTACAATGATCCCTGAGTCATATTTAATGTGTAGAAGCCATCCTCACCTCATTATGATATGTGGTGTTCCTTTTATGACTTGTAATATATGTTTTTAGTTTCAAATTAACATTTTAGTTCAAAAAACATGCGACATACTCGAAATTGGTAAAAACATTTAGATAGGTTTTATACTTTATAAAAATTATTCAAGATTTATTTTTGATGTGTAAGAATCATCTGCACCTCAATCTGATACATGATGTGACCAGTATTACTTAAAAAGAGTGTTTTTAGTTCAAAAATTCCATTTTTGTACAAAACACGTGTCACATACTCAAAACTGATAAAACCATTGAAAATTGTTTTATTACATTAGTAAAATTATCCATAATACATTTTTGATAGGTAGGAATCATTTGAACCTCCCTCTAATACACAATGTTCCTATTATGGATCTAAGTTTATGGTTTTATTTTAAAATTTACATTTTAGTTTAAAATGCATGTGATATACTGTAAATAGAGAAAACACATTCATATTATTTTGATAGTTTAGGATTATTATCTATATGTTATTTTTCACTTTTATGAATCAGTTACACCTCAATATAATACATGGTGTAAATGGTATGAATTGAAATGTGGGTTTTCAGTTAAAAATTGGCATCATAGTTTAAAATAGACATCACATACTAAAAAGCAAGGAAATATATTTATATTGTTCTGATACTTTAAAAAAATGATCCAAAATTCATTTTTGATATATAGGAATCAGTTTCACATCAATCTGATACATGGTGTGATTAGTATGACTCAAACTATGTGTTTTAAATTTAAAAATGTCATTTTATTTAAAAAAATGTTTCACTCACTAAAAACCTAGTAATCATGCTTGTATTGTATTTATACTTTCGAAAAATGATCCTTAGGTAATTTTTTATGTGTATGAATCACCACACATCAATCAGACACATGTAGCAACCAAAATGACTAAAATTGTGTGTCTTAATTTAAAATTGATAGTTTAGTTGCAAATATATTCCACATACTCAAATTTTAGAAAAACACATTTATATTGTTTTGATGATTTAGAAAAATAATCTATATGTCATTTATGACATGTAAGAATCAATAAAACATCATTCTGGTACACTATGGGCCTGGTATGACTTGATTTGTATGTTTTCATTTTAAAATTTAAATTTTAGTTTAAGACAAATATTATATAATAAAAATCATGAAAACGCATTCATATTGTTTTAATAATTTTGGAAAAAATTCATAAGTCATTTTTGGACATGTAAGAATATTCTACGTCTCAATCTCACGCACTATGTGACTGTTATGACTCATAATGTGTGGCTTTGATTTAAAAATGACATTTTATTAACTTATAATTTTATTTTTATGTTCAATTTATTTGTTTATAGTATTACTAACATAAGAATTATTTTCTTATACATGTACATTATTCTAGTTGAGTTGGGGTGGTTACTTCAGCCATTGAGATCATGATTAGGCTCTTTTTAGATGGGGTCTAGAGCAATGACAATGACACATTGATGTTTTGGAATGCTCGTGATAAATTATACATACTAATGTAATTTTACAAATTAAGTTTTGAATTTTATATAATATAGTGATTTTTTATTGAATTTGTGAAATAAATTTTATTTTAATTAAAAATGTTTTTATTGATCCTTTTATTTGCTACTATAGTGTTCTGTAATTTTAGTTGCGCACTATATTATTATGGCTTTGATAAACACTAATGAATTCTGATAAAGGGGTCCATTCATTAGCACCTTTTCAAATTTGATAAAATGAACCCGCTTCTATCATCACATAGAACATTAGTTCTTTTTAGTGTTGATAAGAGGGGTTTATGTAGTAGTGAATCCATATCAATGTCAATCTACATCAGGAAATACATTATCAGTGGATAGAAGTTTATGCTGTCGAGGCATCCCATAACAACATTGAGGAAGTGGAACACCCTGTCCACTAACGTCGTCAACACCACATACCTGAAAATTTTATTTATATAAAGGAAAATACAATTTCCTAAAAATGGTATATTGGGAAACTATTTCTGAAAATAACGATGAAACTAGAGGTTTGTTCATAAAAGGGTGGGTGATTTCTATGATAGTGCATTCTTTAGAAATTTTCCGAAGAAGGTGTTATCTTAGAAATCCACTTCCTTGTAAATTTTCTGAAGAAGGCATTGTATTAGAGAGTGGCCTTACTTCAAACATTCTTAAAAAATTAATTGTTTAAATTTTTAGTCTCATTTATATTTATATAAATATATAAACAAAATAAAATAAAAAATTAAATATTATTTATCTGTTTTTACGTTGGATATTACTTTATGAAAACTATACATATAATATTATGTAAAATCCTAACCAACACCATTTTATAAGTGTGTGTTACCCGAAATATTTTTCATGTTTTCAGTGTGGTATTAAAAAATCCATTTTTGAGGATTATAGTTTGGGAAAATATTCTCTTCTTGGGGTTGGTCACTGTGATTTTGAACTATATCAAACATAGTGTTTTGATCATGAGTTGGTCTCTATCTCTGTCAGAGTTGGTTCCTCTTTTTATAATGAAATGGATTTTCAAGGGCAGTATGAAAGGGTAGACATTCCAAAAGGGGTGGAGCGACAAGAGTTTTTAAATTATACTCATTTTTAGTGTGTTTCATAAAATAATACTCCTTCATAACATGAAGGGAAAGGTCATATAGTGCAGCCACTGACATTGGATTTCTCAGGACTAGCACCACATGATGATGGTTCTAGGAAATCTGATATTCAGTACAAAATTAATTATCATTAGGAAATCCATAATTCATTATTCTCCTGGAGAATTGAGAAGTGGGGTAATTTTTGGGATAAAGGGAGTGACAATGAGAAGCATATGGTTTTATTGGACACTACTACTCTTAAACCCTCTGGTAGTGGTGTATCTTTTAATGATTTTGTCATTGTAGGAAAGAGTGATCCTACAAAAATAATGACACATAAGGATTAGTCCAACTTTACAAGGAATGTGTCTACTATATCATCCTTCAAGGCTTAAAAGATCAAGCTCACCCCTAGCCAGGAAAGGTCTAAGGTCAGAATCCATAGGATTCTCAACAAAGATAACTCACAGTCTGAGTGAGAAACTACTATTGAATCTGATCATGACTATGAGATTGATCCTTATTTTTATGGTTACTAATTTTGTAGCTAGATGAGGGAAATTTTCCTTGTTTGACCCCATCTGCGACCCTTGATATCTTGTTCTCATTTTATTTCTTTTAATAAATGGTTAGGGGAATTTCTTCTGGGTTGATCTTTCCGGTATATTATTTGTAATAACTCATTAATGGTAATAAATTATTTATCACAATTGATTTTTAATAAATAGTTATTATTTAATAATATAATAAATAATAACTATCCATAGAATTATTACATGTGATGTCATTTATGTTGTTAAATAAATAATTAATAAGAAAAATTGTTTTTAAATGATTCTATTAACAATATAATTAATATTAATCATAAATAATGTAATTAATGACAAATTCGCTCTAATACTTACAAATAATTAATATTAATTAATTATCTAATTAGTATTAATTATATTATGATTAATTTAGTTAAAAACAATATTATTATTAATAATATATTATTATTAAATAACAATCATTTGTGCCATGTAAATTAATTTTTGATTGTTATTATTAGAAGTAATAATAACATTAATAATTAGGATGATGATGGTGTGATAAATGGTATTATTATTTATAATTATTTACATTATTACATTAAATATTAATTACTATAACTTCATAAATTAGGACCTTTTTATTATCATTAAATATTGAATTATTAATTATTAATAATAATTATTAATAATGTTATCATAAGTAAGGTAGTGAATAATATAAATAAAAAATAGTAATTAAATTAATAAAAAATTATTATTATTGTTAATAATTGATATATATAATTGTTTATAATAATATATATATTAAATAATAAAATTATTAATAATTACAATAATAATGTAATTTTTTTTGAAAAGCTTCGGTCAAACCCCTTTTATTAAAATCTAAAAAATAGAGAAAAAATATGGGTTCAAACATAGAACTGTTACCCTCGTCAATAAAACAATCAAAGGCCAAATGGTTTCATAATCTCAACCCTAATCCTATGTTCTTCATTGTGTATAGAGTTACTCTTAGTTACCCACACTCGCATCCTTAACCTCTGGAATGATGAATTCTCCTCCAAGTTTACACTTTTTTTCTAGAGTCTCCTAATGCTACTATCCTCAACTCCAGGTCTTCCAATATCTGTTTGAACCTCCACCTTACTAGATTTTTAATCATGAAATATGCCCACATTTTTTATTATGAGGTTCTAATCCTCTTTTGGTTGAGTATCTTATTTAGAGAGAGTATCAGAGACTACACGTTCCTTATGTCAATCATATTATCCACATTTTGTCTCTTCATTAAGAGAATCGAGAAATCCATAATTATTATAATTTATCACCTATGGTTTTATTTTTTTAATTGCATCTTGATCATTATGTTTCAAGACTCCCACATCCATAG
Source organism: Viscum album (assembly GCA_963277665.1). Taxonomy (NCBI): domain Eukaryota; kingdom Viridiplantae; phylum Streptophyta; class Magnoliopsida; order Santalales; family Viscaceae; genus Viscum; species Viscum album. The sequence continues at coordinate 1,587,763,627 of OY728129.1, forward strand.
GGGTTATCTTCTCTCTTCTAAAATAGTAGATTTAGGGCCCTTTCCAAGATTACGAACATCACCTTCCTCCACTTTATTATCAACAATGGGTTGAAGATGCATGTACTTGGGGGATTTACCAAGTCCTGAGACATAAATAGATAATGGGGTAGGATATAGTACATTTCCAATGTTAGTTTAATGCACAAGGTATAGCTTCATATTTTTATTCTTCGTAAGGGTTTCAACATTCAATTCTTATTTACATTTGAGTGAACTTGATGAAATAATCTTCTCCTGCATCAATTGTTAGTCAGCCAACTCTTATATAGTAACCTCATCAATGGATTGATCATCCATTTGTTCCTCATCAGGTTCACTAGTCATTTTCTTTCTAGCTTCATCACTAAGAGAGTTCATGTATGATGACTTTAATGGTGGCGACATCATTTTTCATACATTCTACATAGAGCCTTTAAAATAATTTGTATTGGTTGTAGCATGTCCATCCTTAACTCTCCAAATTGATAGAGAAAAATTCTATATCTCCAAAGTGGGATTAATCTCCAAATTCGTAGAATATAAACCTATATCAATTGGGGAAAGATGATAAAAACCCTCCAAACAAACTTTTCTATCACTACCCCTTCCCCCTAAAAATAGTTCTTAATCAGAGAGTCATTAAAATATACATTCCTTCCCTATTTTTTCACCCCACTATATTTTGAGCCTTATTTCCACAACCATTATTTCCTATACAGTCATCAGTACTTTTCAAGGAAGATGCCATGCTGTTCTGTTTGGCTTCACTAGAACTAGCACAATTGTCATAGCAGTACATAACAACATTCTTTGTTTGATCTTTTAAACCATGTACATAAATTCCTTCCTTTTTCTTCTTCCTACATGTAGAAGCATAATGAGCATTTTTATATCATAAGGAACAAATAATGGCCCCTCGACATGATGCTAAATAATGAGCTATAAATTTCCATTCAGAATAGAGTTCCATTAATTTATCATAGAAAATATTCAAATTCATCTCAATGGACTTAGAAGATAGCACCACATTTTCAGTAAGATCCATGATAAGGCCCACTTCAACCATTACTCTAGAAAAATATCCATATAGAGCTCTCTCAGTATCTTTATCCATTTTGGTAGGAACCCCAATCGAAGAGGAAATGTCAAAGATGATGTTTAGGTGCCAAATAATCCAATTAAGACAAAAAAATATTAACCAAGACCTATAAAAAATAGTTTTTAAATTAAAATGGGTTAAATTTGATACTCCATTAATAAACTCTTAGGGGTCGTGATTTCGGTGAAACCATACTGAATCCCCACACCCACTTTCTTAGTTCACCATTATAAAAAAAGAAATGAAATTATCCCCTTACAAATGGGATATAATACCTATTAGAAAACCCCTTATAAGGAACCAACCTTAAACATTATATAATCATGAATTAGGAAAGAATTCATATTGATGACCTTTTAGGTTTAGAGTTTTAGAGAATTAGGCCATAACTATTACATAAAAACTTGAATATTACATGTAGACACTACTAATCAGTATCCCTTTTTTCGTAAAATAAAAAATCATAAAAAGAAACATGGCTAGTTCCATGTTTTAGACGGCATGACTTTTCCTTGATCTCATCCTTCACCACATTCATCTTTATGTCCTATGAAAAACATTTCAAAAACCTGGGATTAGCATAAAAAACTCAGTAATGGTTATAAAATAAGGAAGGAAAACATTTTCCCATAATTAAATACAAATCAATAAAACCATAATTTTCAATCATAACATACCTTATGAAATCATAATATTTCTGAATAACACACACAAATCATAAATCATAAAGGTACCTTTTGGCATTCATAACATACTTGCATTGTAGCTATCACAGCTACATAGGGAGTCACATTTGGAATACCAATCACAGTATATTCCCTAACGCTCTTTGGAGAAACATTAACGTTTACCTCCATCACATTTCCCAATGCATTGGAGAGCTATCTTGGGCTCAACCACCCTAGGTTTATAACAGCACCACCTGTATACGTAAATAAATTCCCTAAAACCATAACATATTCATAACACATAAAACAAGCATATAGGAAAGATAACATTTCCACATCTGAATCACAATATATCAATTCATGATATTTAAATAATCAATGTTTTATCAAAATATTTTCAAAATCATTTAAAACATTTAATAAAGAGATTTTTGAATCAAAGTTTCCCATACCACTTTGAAACATTTAAGTAAATTATCATTTAAAAATATTAATGTAATTATAATTAAATTCTTAACACCATTTTTAAAATATGGACATTAATGATAAATATTTATAATGATAAATCTTTAAAAAATTTAAAACGATATTTTAGTTAAAGATTTTTTTTAACTAAATGATAGATTATTGAATTCAAATAATTATGTAATAATAATGAATCCGAACTTTATAATATCATGAGAATAAATGGATACATGATATAATATGCCGAAGGACAGTATATACACCATATAAGAGTGAATTGGTGCATAATAACAATGAAGTATCAATGGAATGTAAATTGAGAAAAAATCCATTATAAAAATGTATACTTAGATAAATGATAAATACATTACATAATAATGTGTGAAAAATATAAATACACTCAATATGATTGGATATTCTGTAACGCCCCGACCCCAGCTACCCAGAGTCGGTGCATTACTTCGTAACATTGGCATGATCACAAGAAAGATCAAATCCCGAAAGACCGATTGGTTTAGTAGCCTTGGAAACACTAGATATAATCATAAAGTTTTACATTACATTTCAAAGTGAAAAACTACTACAACAACAAAGTCTTCATATCCACACTATTAACCCCTCATAATATCCCTGCAAGTCAATCATAATTTACTTCTTCACTACCTGGGAAAAATAAAACATAGAAAAGGGGTGAGCTCAAATGCCCAGTAAGGATAACAATATAGCGGAACATTCAAAATAATCATAAACATTTAAGGCAATGAATTACTAAAACAAAAGCCTTTTAAAATTGAACTTCAACATAGTATGGCAAAAGTAAAATGAAATAATGCCATTTACTTGTTCACATGGATATTCTACTAATCGAATAATCACATGCAATATCAATAACCACTTTCATAATGTTGGAATGCATAATGCCAGACTATCATAACCACATAGCCAAGGCCTCGTGCCAAGACTACAAATAAGATTTTGTCAAGGCCTTGTGCCAAGACACTAGTTTGTCTCATGAGACCTACCGATGCATCGAGGAGCTATAGCGGGCTCCACCCGTCACTTACTAAGTCCAATGCATTCCCATATGAAAAGGTTTAAACATAACATAAACATTTGTATTAAAACTAGCATAAGAAATGTAAATAATTTCACCATAAACTATGAATGGTATAAAAATAGCACATCCACATTCAAACATATCACAAAACCTTCAATACAATATAGAAGTTTTGTATCATAATAAATCAACTTCAAATAATCTTAAAATCCATCAAAGGATGTTGACATAGATGAAATCAATATTCTTTTTAAAGAAATATCTCCTTTTAATTTGAAATCATTTAAGATCCATATAAAATAAAACATTTTCTTTGAAAATATTCTTATAATCTTGTAAGGGAAGCTTTGAAGATTTCATAACGGTGGAAAATAGCCGCACCCGCCGTATAAGTTAAAAAAAAACATTCTTACCTTAATTCTGTCGAAAAGGTTAAAAAGGACCTTGTTTTGAAAACGACCGAAAGATTCCTTTATAAACCACTTATAAAAGTCAAAAAGGGTATAAATGACTTTAACTCATATTATAGTAAATAGTAAAAATGTTTTGAAATACATTTTTAAGAAACATGGATGTGGATGATAAAGAGATCCCAGTAGATTATTACGTATAAACAACCTCGGATAATGAAGAGATTGTGAAATAACCCTTACCTTGTACTTTTCCTTGGTTGGGGTAGGTTAAACTCCTGTATAATAGTGAAATAATTGTTACTAAATTATACAAGAATCATATACATTAATATGATATCATATATGATCTTTTAATATTGATTTGATAATAATATCTTAGTATTATCGCCGTTTCGGGTGTTAACTTACTCATTTTCTTTATATGTTTTGTTACATAAGTCATGTTTGTTGTATCTTATTCATATCCAGAATGATATCAAGTCCTTAAACATCATTTTTAAATCATTAAATGATAATTATACTTGAATGGATACGATGGAGAATGAATCTAATCGCGTTCGTGGAGACGGTAGTCCGTACGTACGCACGAGCGACAATATCATTCTTTTGATATTAAAATAATATATAAATGGATGGTATATCATATATACAGAATCATTAAAATGTTATATTTATTATTTACATGAGTTACACATCATTATTATACCCATCCAAATAATATTATATTGAATAACAATTACACCACGACGTGGAGACGGTAAGTCGTACGTACGCACGTATGGTGACATGTTATTCAAAGGGTGGATAGAATACTGAATATGATTGTACCATATTTATAATAACATAACAGTATATGTAAGATACTGGAGTTATTATTTTAGAATGGTAAGAACAAAGAAAGAGGAAGTGGAAGAAGAAAGGAACTTGGAAAAGGGTGGTGAAATCATTACCTCCTCTTCGGGTTCTTCCTTTTGATTTGATCAAAAAGGATCCTTAGGTTGGCTTTCTGATCAAACTAAGGCCTCTAGGTTGTAGTGAGGGATGTTGGGATAGTATTTGGGCAGAGTTTGGCCGAACCAAAAGGCTTTGAAGGTGTGAAGAAATGAGAAGGAGGAGTTCCCTTTTATAAGAGGGGTGAGGGGCACCTTTGGAAAAGCTAGAAATATTAATTTATAATAAATTCATATTCGGTTTCTAATGGCTCCAAAGTTGATTATTCAAAGGTTAAAGTGGGGATAGGTCGAAACCCACTCAACCAATAGAATTTAGACAGGTTTGGGTACTTATATTAACCTTATCTTTAAGTATTAACTCTAAGTTAATTAGTTTCACTTTTACAATGTCTCTTTGTATTTTTATATAATATGGTTAATAAACTTACTATATACATCCAAGATACCCCCAAGTGGTCCTTTAATGATGAACCTATCATGATATAAGTCTCTTGGACGAACCTTAGATTTTTAGGAATTTAATATCAATTAATAATATAATATTTGTTTTAAGAACTCTTTTATGTCAATTTTGACACTATTCAATAGTTTATTTTTGTGAAACTCGTAACAGATTGATTACTTCGAACAAATTCAATTAAATCAATCCTAATATATCATATTATCCTAGAAAATTAGTTTAATTCATTAAAAGTTTCATATTATATTTATTTGGGTATTTATAATATCAATTATTTTAATTTTTCACTATTATAGTAATTACTGCATCATCATTGTGTCATAAATAAAATAAATTATTTAATGTCTAAAAATTATAAATAAAATATCATTATGTGGGAAATCTTTTTAGATTTCTAATTAATATTTATAAACTAAAATACAACATATATAACCCTATGTAACAATTGTTTTGCTAAAAGATATATGCTTGTGTCATTTTTGTATTCATTTTGACTTAATTAAAATAAAGTGTCATTATCACTTACAAGTGGATCCATGGGGTCCCAAAATCGACCCCAAGATGCCCATGGTCGACCAGGTATCCACCAATAGGGTTAAGACACGTTTTAGGGTAATTTAGTATTATTATAATATTATTTTTTAGCCCTTATTTACCGGATTTACCCTTAACCATGGTAAATAAAATATTTACCGCAGTAATTATTCAAAATGTCTAAAAATAAAAGTTACCTATTTACACAATTTGAACATCCTGATTCCAAATATGGAATCCATTTTTCTAAATTCAAAACACATAAGTGGCAGAAATTAATTTAAAATTAATTCCCGCTGTCAAAACAAAAAGCGTGTTTTTAAGAGATAATAATTATCAAAAGATTGACACTTGTTTATGTTCAGTTTAATTATAAAATTATGTCCAATGACCAAAATTATATTAAATGGTAAAAATATATTCTAAATATACTTTAAAACCACTCAAATTCATAATTTATCACTATTAATTATTTTGATTAAAAAAGTTGTTTTTAATTAAAATTTAGTAATTTTCACTATTCATCAAAATATGAAAGTTATCCGAAAAGTACCAAAATTTCACCTTAGGCTAAATATGATATTCCGAATCCAAAAATGAAGTCCATTTTGAAATATAAAATATATATAATTTCAAAAATTAGGTATTACTATTCATAACGGCTAGTTTGATCGGTTGTGGTGTGTGTTAAAACTCGAAGTTGCGTACAACACACGCTACTGTTTTATTCAAAGGAAAGCGTACCGTGGAAGCTTGGGATGTTTCATTTTAAATTTTTGATGTCCCCATTTAGTCAAAAAGTTTAAAATATTGTATTTATAAAGGGTTCACTATTAAAAGTTGATAAAGTGCAATACTGAAAATGAATTTGTTCTTGCATTATGTCTAAGATACTCATAATATGGATTCTAAAATTATAAGGATTATATAAAGTTTAAAATTTAGATAATACTATTCATAACCTCTTTTGAATGGATTTTTTTTTGTAGGTCATGGTGTGATTGAACTCGGTGTTGCGTGTAGTGCAAGTTATTGAATTATTTTGAAAAAAATAACACACTATGAAATCTTGGGGTGTTACATTCTCCCCTCCTTCAATAAATTGCGTCCTCGCAATTTGAAATTGTTCTTCGAAAATAAAAGGTTGAAAATAGAAAACATATTTGTGGGAAAAGCCACATCGGAAATTGGGTTACTAAAATTTAGTCTTAATATGAGGAAAAGAGAAATGAAAGGGTCACCACCAAATTATGATCTCGATTAGGAGAACATTGGTGGCAATTAGAGACATATAATTGGAGGAAAAACGTAAATATTTATAGGTAGTGATTGAGGTCATCAATCACAAACAAGTGTATAATTGAGGTCCTTAAATTCATCAATCTATGATGATTTGAAATTCCATCGGTTCAACAAAACATAGGGTATTAGGATAACACATTTTTGATGTTTCAAAATATCTTAGTTGAAATCTCACATCGAAAAATGAATTAACGAGGCCTCTATTTAAAACAAAAAGTGGAAAGTATGAAGATTACCGAAAATAACACATACTAGGGTTCCATGTAGGAAAATATGGATATGGAAGAAAAATCTAACCATCAATTATCTGATGGAGAGTGGTAGAGAACATGTCTATGAAAAGGCCAACAATCCCAAAGCCATAAATTAGTGATGATTTAAGGTACCATCTAGGACAACATTTTTGTTCTAAGTTCCTTTTCTTAATGTTGAGGAATTTATTTATGAGATTGGCTAAGATCATAAGGAGATATACTTACTTTATAATTAGAGTTTTATCCATTAATAAATTTCTACCACAAACTCATCTTTCACTCTAAAAGATAATAGAACGTAAAAATTCTATTTACACTATTCGTATAGGGTTCCAAAATAAACGAATTTATAATTCATCTACAAGATCTTTTAATAAAAACTACATTATTTAATCCAGGACATCTCGTGGGCCAGTGGTAGGTGATACACCCTTGTCGCCCTTCGGTTGCGGGTTCAAGTCTCGCAGCCTTGCCAGACGCGACAGGTTGCCGCCCGACCTCCGAGTTGTCCTTTTATGGCAATCCAAAATAATCCAAACTAGAACTATCCAAAATACTTCTGTCCAAACTCACAGTCCAACATTTATAAGGAAGGTAAATATAATGTAGATCCTTTTTACCCTGTAATAGCATATGAATACCTTCATCAGTTATTCTTTTAATACACTGAAACATCCTAAATTACCATATTCCTTTTTGATTACATTCATGCTCCCTTATTCCATATAGAATGCTGGATATACTTCATCAATCCAAAAAAAATTTAAACCCCAACAATGATGGAATATACAAATCATTAATCAGTTCCAAGGTAGTCATGAATATCCAATACAATTTATCCAAAGCAATCATGTATTATTCCAAAATCACTACCTCGGTATCAGAACTATATTATGGTTTATCATTCTCTCAACCATATATTTTCCAATAATTTATCCTGCTATTGAGTCACTTTTCTTTGTTCCACACAATCTCAAGTCCTTAATGAAATAGTACTGCAGTACAATCCTTATATACTCCATAATTATTATAACAAGTACATTGTTGATACAACACTCAATTGGCATAATCAACATAAGAACTCTAATCATTCCTCTTCATCTGTGGTAGTATCATAACTTGATTATTATCCAATAGCATCATTTGCGGCATAGTCTGATGACTGAGGCATAGGTTCGTGTAGTGTCCAAACTCCTTGCAAATGAAGCATTGTACATTTAAAACCATTTTCTTACCCTTGCAGTCACGTACTTTGTGCCCTTTTCCTCCACACTTATAACAAACTCTCATTCCTTTCAGGCAAGTTCCAGGGTGTTTCTTTCCACAGTTACCACATATGGGAAAATTCTTCTTTTCCCTCTTCCCTTTATCCATCTTTCTCTCTTCTATCCTTTTCTTCTCTTGCTTCCCTTCAAAGCCATAGGACTCAGTAAACTCTTTACTTATCTTATCAACACATGATATTATTTCTTCATATGATGATAATACATGGGAGACTATTTCTCTTATAAATTCTATCTTAAGACCATGAGAGATATGATCCTTCCTTCTCTTTGAATCATGTGCATTTCTGGAGTTATCATTCCTTCTACTGGGCGCCATTTCTAAACAATGGCATAAACTAGATTAGTTTATGAGTCAAAATACATAATCCCATACTTATAAAACACTTAACATAAATTGAACTATTTATGGATATAATCCATAATCATAAAAATGTTTTCTTTGAGGAAGTATATACTCATAAACCCTTCATAATGGTTTGTAAAGAAAATGAGAATTATACTAAGCATATCCCCCGGGAGTGTCGTAACCAAGAGTGCAGCAAGGCCCGTTGTCGTGCACCAGTTCCCGTTCGAGTCTAGCTCAAAGCGGTGTTTTCGGGTTTTACCCCTAGGTACATCTGTGCCAGAGCCGCCTCTACCTGCTCGTATCCAGACAGGGATGTATTGCTCGGAAAACTCACAAAATCTCTACAATACCAAAATTCTAGGAAGTTCTTCTATACTAATCCTCAAAGTTCATCTTAGGTCTACGTGCTCTAATCAGAGTTTATCTAAATCTAGCTTCCAAGGTTTGTACTAAACTTCCTCTGATACCAACTGTAACGCCCCGACCCCAGCTACCCAGAGTCGGTGCATTACTTCGTAACATTGGCATGATCACAAGAAAGATCAAATCCCGAAAGACCGATTGGTTTAGTAGCCTTGGAAACACTAGATATAATCATAAAGTTTTACATTACATTTCAAAGTGAAAAACTACTACAACAACAAAGTCTTCATATCCACACTATTAACCCCTCATAATATCCCTGCAGGTCAATCATAATTTACTTCTTCACTACCAGGTAAAAATAAAACATAGAAAATGGGTGAGCTCAAATGCCCAGTAAGGATAACAATATAGCGGAACATTCAAAATAAGCATAAACATTTAAGGCAATGAATTACTAAAACAAAAGCCTTTTAAAATTGAACTTCAACATAGTATGGCAAAAGTAAAATGAAATAATGCCATTTACTTGTTCACATGGATATTCTACTAATCGAATAATCACATGCAATATCAATAACCACTTTCATAATGTTGGAATGCCTAATGCCAGACTATCATAACCACATAGCCAAGGCCTCGTGCCAAGACTACAAATAAGATTTTGTCAAGGCCTTGTGCCAAGACACTAGTTTGTCTCATGAGACCTACCGATGCATCGAGGAGCTATAGCGGGCTCCACCCGTCACTTACTAAGTCCAATGCATTCCCATATGAAAAGGTTTAAACATAACATAAACATTTGTATTAAAACTAGCATAAGAAATGTAAATAATTTCACCATAAACTATGAATGGTATAAAAATAGCACATCCACATTCAAACATATCACAAAACCTTCAATACAATATAGAAGTTTTGTATCATAATAAATCAACTTCGAATAATCTTAAAATCCATCAAAGGATGTTGACATAGATGAAATAAATATTCTTTTTAAAGAAATATCTCCTTTTAATTTGAAATCATTTAAGATCCATATAAAATAAAAAATTTTCTTTGAAAATATTCTTATAAGCTTGTAAGGGAAGCTTTGAAGATTTTATAACGGTGGAAAATAGCCACACCCGCCGTATAAGTTAAAAAAAACATTCTTACCTTAATTCTGTCGAAAAGGTTAAAAAGGACCTTGTTTTGAAAATGACCGAAAGATTCCTTTATAAACCACTTATAAAAGTCAAAAAGGGTATAAATGACTTTAACTCATATTCTAGTAAATAGTAAAAATGTTTTGAAATGCATTTTTAAGAAACATGGATGTGGATGATAAAGAGATCCCAGTAGATTATTACGTATAAACAACCTCGGATAATGAAGAGATTGTGAAATAACCCTTACCTTGTACTTTTCCTTGGTTGGGGTAGGTTAACCTCCTGTATAATAGTGAAATAATTGTTACTAAATTATACAAGAATCATATACATTAATATGATATCATATATGATCCTTTAATATTGATTTGATAATAATATCTTAGTATTATCGTCGTTTCGGGTGTTAACTTACTCATTTTCTTTATATGTTTTGTTACATAAGTCATGTTTGTTGTATCTTATTCATATCCAGAATGATATCAAGTCCTTAAACATCATTTTTAAATCATTAAATGATAATTATACTTGAATGGATACGATGGAGAATGAATCTCATCGCGTTCGTGGAGACGGTAGTCCGTACGTACGCACGAGCGACAATATCATTCTTTTGATATTAAAATAATATATAAATGGATGGTATATCATATATAAAGAATCATTAACATGTTATATTTATTATTTACATGAGTTACACATCATTATTATACCCATCCAAATAATATTATATTGAATAACAATTACACCACGACGTGGAGACGGTAAGCCGTACGTACGCACGTATGGTGACATGTTATTCAAAGGGTGGATAGAATACTGAATATGATTGTACCATATTTATAATAACATCACAGTATATGTAAGATACTGGAGTTATTATTTTAGAATGGTAAGAACAAAGAAAGAGGAAGTGGAAGAAGAAAGGAACTTGGAAAAGGGTGGTGAAATCATTACCTCTTCTTCGGGTTCTTCCTTTTGATTTGATCAAAAAGGATCCTTAGGTTGGCTTTCTGATCAAACTAAGGCCTCTAGGTTGTAGTGAGGGATGTTGGGAGAGTATTTGGGAAGAGTTTGGCCGAACCAAAAGGCTTTGAAGGTGTGAAGAAATGAGAAGGATGAGTTCCCTTTTATAAGAGGGGTGAGGGGCACCTTTGGAAAAGCTAGAAATATTAATTTATAATAAATTCATATTCGGTTTCTAATGGCTCCAAAGTTGATTATTCAAAGGTTAAGGTGGGGATAGGTAGAAAACCACTCAACCAATAGAATTTAGACAGGTTTGGGTACTTATATTAACCTTATCTTTAAGTATTAACTCTAAGTTAATTAGTTTCACTTTTACAATGTCTCTTTGTATTTTTATATAATATGGTTAATAAACTTACTATATACATCCAAGAGACCCCCAAGTGGTCCTTTAATGATGAACCTATCATGATATAAGTCTCTTGGACTAACCTTAGATTTTTAGGAATTTAATATCAATTAATAATATAATATTTGTTTTAAGAACTCTTTTATGTCAATTTTGACACTATTCAATAGTTGATTTTTGTGAAACTCGTAACAGATTGATTACTTCAAACAAAGTCAATTAAATCAATTATAATATATCATATTATCCTAGAAAATTAGTTTAATTCATTAAAAGTTTCATATTATATTTATTTGGGTATTTATAATATCAATTATTTTAATTTTTCACTATTATAGTAATTACTGCATCATCATTGTGTCATAAATAAAATAAATTATTTAATGTCTAAAAATTATAAATAAAATATCATTATGTAGGAAATATTTTTAGCTTTCTAATGAATCTTTATAATCTAAAATAAAACTTATATAACCCTATGTAACAATTGTTTTGCTAAAGGATATATGCTTGTGTCATTTTTGTATTCATTTTGACTTAATTAAAATAAAGTGTCATTATCACTTACAAGTGGATCCATGGGGTCCCAAAATCGACCCAAAGATGCCCATGGTCGACCATGTATCAACCAATAGGGTTAAGACACGTTTTAGGGTAATTTAGTATTATTATAATATTATTTTTTAACCCTTATTTACCGGATTTACCCTTAACCATGGTAAATAAAATATTTACCGCAGTAATTATTCAAAATGTCTAAAAATAAAAGTTACCTATTTACACTATTTGAACATCCTGATTCCAAATATGGAATCCATTTTTCTAAATTCAAAACACAGAAGTGGCAGAAATTAATTTAAAATTAATTCTCGCTGTCAAAACAAAAAGCGTGTTTTTAAGAGATAATAACTATCAAAAGATTGACACTTGTTTATGTTCAGTTTAATTATAAAATTATGTCCAATGACCAACATTATATTAAATGGTAAAAATATATTCTAAATATACTTTAAAACCACTCAAATTCATAATTTATCACTATTAATTATTTTGATTAAAAAAGTTGTTTTTAATTAAAATTTAGTAATTTTCACTATTCATCAAAATATGAAAGTTATCCGAAAAGTACCAAAATTTCACCTTAGGCTAAATATGATATTCCGAATCCAAAAATGAAGTCCATTTTGAAATATAAAATATATATAATTTCAAAAATTAGGTATTACTATTCATAACGGCTAGTTTGATCGGTTGTGGTGTGTGTTAAAACTCGAAGTTGCGTACAACACACGCTACTGTTTTATTCAAAGGAAAGCGTACCGTGGAAGCTTGGGATGTTTCATTTTAAATTTTTGATGTCCCCATTTAGTCAAAAAGTTTAAAATATTGTATTTATAAAGGGTTCACTATTAAAAGTTGATAAAGTGCAATACTGAAAATGAATTTGTTCTTGCATTATGTCTAAGATACTCATAATATGGATTCTAAAATTATAAGGATTATATAAAGTTTAAAATTTAGATAATACTATTCATAACCTCTTTTGAATGGCTTTTTTTTTGTAAGTCATGGTGTGATTGAACTCGGTGTTGCGTGTAGTGCAAGTTATTGAATTATTTTGAAGAAATAACACACTATGAAATCTTGGGGTGTTACATATTCAGTGTAAATCAATTAGAGAACATTCACACACATTTTAAAAAAACACCAATGACTTGGATGTTTAACTCGATAAATGGAAATTGATTTAAAATTAATCTTATCAAGTTCATATCGATAACTTGAGAATTTTTCAATGGAGCGATTATGTGTATCAAAATTATATCCAAACAAAGGGGAGTGGAAATTGAAACATAAATAAATAAATATTTATTCCACACATAATCATATCATGAAATAATTAAGAATTATAAGATTCCCAAAGGAATGGAAATTGGGTTAAAAAGTTCCCTTAACGATTTGGTGACTTACGAAACATACAACCCATTAAGTAATGATCACAAAATGAAGATTTAAATAACCATAATTTTATGTATATTAAACAATTAATATAATATTGTTCTGTACATACATCACACAAAAGGAAATAGTTGCAAATATAGCATGAATCCCACGAGAATAAAAAGTGAGATGAAAATCCCTTACCACATTGTAATCAATCGAGTCGAATGACCAAAAGTTAATAACCACCAAATGATTCACAGAATAACATGAATATAAATAAAATCATGTTAATATTTATCAAATTTCAATACACAATACACCACATGCAATAAATTAGCGGCGAAAAATAGAAATCTCACGGAATTAAAAGTGAGATAAGAAACCCCTTACCTCATGTCTGACTTGACTCATTTGTTCTTTGTTCGTCCTGAATAATAAAATTATGTCAATATATACTTTATTAAGAAACAATTTCAGGTTTATTATTCCTTTTATATAACTTATTACCATGTTATAAACATTATGTAATCATTTAAGTTATAACGATCATTTTGTCAATATTTGGTACTTGAGTCGATAATGAACTTCTTATAATTACAAGTTGATAATGTGGTCAAATATCCATTATCTTCAGAATAATATTAATGATTTACAGATCATATATATCTTATATATCCAATATACACATATATATGTGTGTGTATTTATAAGAGTATATAACATTTGGAGGTAAGCAATGAAATGCACCATTCTTAGAGACAGTAAACCGTACGTACGCATGAACGCTACATTCATTTCTATTTAATATTTAATGGGATTAAAACATAGTGATATATAGGTATATTATAATTCAAGTATAATATCATATATAATTTCAAAAACTCCATCCTTTATATGTCCCACGTATGGTATGAACGAGTCATATAACTTTGAGGGGCGGTAGTCCACACTTCCTGAAATGAAATTATCGCATCTACTCATAATGGAAACCATAAAGATATGATATAAATTAAAAATACAGAATAATAAAGAAAATACATAATATATATAATATATAAATATAGTTCCATCATAATGGATGTCACGACCTGTCCTCGGGGTCCGTGCCGTGACTACCCCAAGCCCGCCTTCCATAGGCCAGGGGCTGGTGACTAGCACCAAAGGCGTAAATCTCGATAACTGGGAAGGCGTTGCCTTTATAAAAGTAAACAAAACACCATAGAGTACAAGAGGAAGTAAAACACTAAATACAAAGGAAAATTCTGAAAAGTATATGGGCCAGAATACAAACCCAACAGAAAGTGCAGCTACAACTGAATGAAAGTACAACAGAAAAGGGAAAAAAGCTGGTAGAGAGGAAGCAACTCCTGTGTCGTCACCTCGGATTTTACCTGAAGGGTAGGTACAGATAGCACAACTCTTGGATCATCCACCCCAGATCCTACATGAAGGGTAGGTACAGATAGTGCAGCTCCTCCATGCTCTCACCCGTCAACCTCCTCCGAGTGTCATCTCACAGTGAATTCCACCTCCAGATACTGACTCGTCGTGTAGTCCACCTCCGGGTACCGTCCAATCCTCGAACACTCGGCCTTCGTCAGCACTGCCCGTCGTCTGAAACCAACACAACGAGGTGCGGGCATAGCCCGTGCAGGGGTGAGTATAACAATACTCAGTAGCGACCCTGAGACCCTCAAGGTCTCACTAAAAACAACAAGGATAACCAACAAGAAGATCTCAACCAATAACCTCTACTTAGGTATATGCCCATACATATACCTAAGTTGTCAAGTAACCCATCGCAATCATGAGGAAACACAAGATTATGAAATCAAAGGATAACCACAACCCAGGTATATGCCTATACATATACCTAAGTTATCAGGTGACTAATCTCAATCAAGAGTAAACACAATGGTCAAAGACTCAGCTCAAACAAGGATTTTCATTATCGAAACCGTAACTGCAGAAGAGCCTCGTCTCTGGAGTGCACAGTGGTCCTGTCACGACTCTGAGGTACTGCTCACTAACCTAAGACTGCTGAGGTACTCCTCCTGTTGAGTACTATGGGCCTACTGCTACAACCAAGAGCTTCCCACCATGGGTCTGCCGCTACAACCAAGCACTCCCCCTCATAGCCTCAAGAGGTAATCCTTCTGTTCAGTACCGTGAGTCTGCCGCTACAACCAAGCGCTCCTACACCGTGGGTCTGCCGCTACAACCAAGCGCTCCCCCTCATAGCCTCCATAGGTACTCCTTCTGTTGAGTACCGCGGGTCTGCCGCTACAACCAAGCGCTCCTCCGCCGTGGGTCTGCCACTACAACCAAGCGCTCCCCACTGGGCTATCCGAAACACACTGAGTCGATCGGTCAAGTAGTCTTCAGGTCTCAGCTGGCTACACGGTCTTCGTACTCCGCACACTCGTCTCCGGGAGGGTCCGCTCCATGAGCTAATGGTCGATACTACAAGTATCAAAAAGTTCCACAAAGAAGTATCTCAAAGGACCGCCTCGGCACAGGGGTCTCAACGCAACAAACGACGTGTCAATCGGACGCCCAGTCTGTGAGTTACTAGCCTTTTCGTTCCCGGGGCCCGGTTGGTTTCGTGTGCGAACCAACCCGGACATATCTCAATTGTACCCCTAACTCTCACAGGGTATACTCATAGGGACAGTTTCTCCATGTGATCACCATCGCCACTGACGGTTCATCAAACGGACGTCCAGTCTGAAAGTTTTCAGCTTACCCGTTCTAGGGGCCCGGTTGGATTTCGGGTGAAATCCATCCCGGCCACTATCCAACTACATCCATATCTCTGGCGAAGTTTTCCAAAATTTCCGTCTCATCAAGAGGAATTCAACGAGACAGACGGCGCATCAATCGGACGCCCGGTCTGTGAGTTATTGGCTTTTTCGTTCCAGGGGCACGGTTGGTTTTTAAGGAAAAACCAACCCAACCATACTCCACCTGCATCCAAACCTCAGGCGGAGTAAGACAAAAGATCACTCTCACTTATAGTAATCCAACAAAGTCGACGGTATGTCAATCGGACATCCGAAGCTCAAGTTAAGAGGGTTTCCGCTCTTAGGGCCCGATTGGTTTCGTGTACGAACCAACCCGGCCGAACCCAAAGTATTCCGAAACCTTGAGTGCGATATGTCGAAACGACCGCCTCGATCCAAGGATCACATCTCTGCTGACGGTGTGTCGATCAGAGATCCGTAGCCCAAGATATGGGTAAAAGACCAAAAGAGGTCCGAAAACAGGGGGTCTGGGCCCGAACCGACCCGGCCCACCCCCTGGGTCGGCCCGAACCGGGTCGACCCGACCCGGGCCCGGTTCCGGCCCGCTTGGGCACGACCCCGCCCCGCCTGGGCATGGCCCGGTATCCAGGCGGCTCGGCCGTAACAGCCGAGCGGTGCGCAAGGGGGGCGCCGCCCCCTTGAATGAGCCGCGGCCCCGCGTGGGGCCCCCCTTGCCGGCGGACGCGGCCAGCTGCCGCATCCCGTCCCCCTCCAGTCCCACGCGGTCGCAGGACCTTGCCTTGCCGCCAGCACCGCTGTACCATCGAGGCGCGCAAGCAGGCTGCTCCGCGGACCGCCTGACGAGTTCCGGCGGTCGGAAAAATGTGTCGTCTTCACCAATGGCCCTCCCGGGGCCCATCCTTCACTGCGAGGACCTCACATCGCCCGTGCGGCTTGTTTTGTCGTCGTCCGTCGTTCCGCACACCAAGAACGAAAAGCGAGGTGGGTTCGGACTTGTTCGTTGGTCCGCACCAACCGCGTTAGCGGTTTTAAATGTCTCACAACAAATATTTAATCATACGCCACAGGTATAGATCACAAAGATTTAAAAGAATCAACCCCTTCCTCAATGTTGTCGTCGAACGTGAGTTCATCGCGGAATTAACCATCATAGAAGAAGAGGATCGTCGCGTCGTGAAAGGGGCGTCGCTGTCATCGTGGTACACGGTGTTGCGCAGTCAAAATCCGAGGTTTTAAAATCACACAGATTTAATTGCACCATTAAAACCCGTGATGAGGATATAATCCACAAAGAATTAAAAGAACCGCAACCCCCTACCTCAATCAGTTGTCGATCGAAGATTATCACGGGGAAGGAACATCGCGGAAGAAGCATCACGGAAGGAGCATCACGGAAGAAGAATCGTCGGCATCACGTCGTCGATCTTCGAGGGTTCGGCATTCTTCGTCACCCTTTGTCGGAGGTCGGCGTTCTTCGCGTTCTTCGCGAAGGAGGATGAAGATCTTCAAGTTTTAGAGTTTCTCCAATCCTCTCAACAAGCCACCCTCAAGTAAAAAAAGAGTTAGTCTTATTTTATTCCCATGCCAAAAATTTGAAAATTCAAAGTTAAGAAACGAAAAATTATTTCGATGAATTAATTGTAACGACTTACCTGCCCAATTAATAGAGGCGTTTAGAATCTAAGAAAACGCACCGGTTGAATTTCATTAAAAAGAGGTTTTCGCGGGTGTGTTACTTAGAGGGAAAGAAACGGTGGGGCTCATGCAGGCCCCACCTCACAAATATCCTACCAAGTGGGTAGGATATCATGGGTCCCACCTTATCCACTCAACCTGTCTTAAGTGGCTTTAAGTGTCTTTAAGTGAAATAAAATAAAGTGTCGCACCACTTTTATTTTATTTCTTAACTTAACCCCAAAAATTAAAAACCACACCCGAGAAAACACAACTTCGGAAAAGGCATTTCTAAGAAAATACCGACGCTGCGATTCCATCGGTGCCCTCATAATTCGATTCCGAGCACCGGTTCAAAAGTTAGAAAAAACAACCCGTTCGTACACTGAACGTACCCGAGCCTAAACTTCGGAAATCGATTCCGGGCACACCGGGCCTCGGAATCAGGCGTCGTCAGAAACTGCATTCCTGTAAAATTCCAAAGAAAATTAAGAAAAAAAAATTCCTTGAAATTTCCGGGTCTTTACATTACTCCTACCTCAGGGCTTTACGTCCTCGTAAAGCTTTAACACAAACAAGGGTTACAAAAGTGGTACTGAGAACACATCTGAGGACTCCACTCCCATGTTCTTACCTAGAGGTTATCGTACTTCTAGTGAAAGTTCTCCCGAGGAATCGACCTTCCTCGTAGGACCCGCTCCTGTCGATCCTTGATCCCCACTGGAACATCCGTGAAAGTCACCCCATCGCCATCGTCCATCTCGTCATGGTCGATGATATGCGAAGGGTCGAGCACGTATCTCCTCAGTTGAGATACGTGGAAGTTGTCGTGCACCTGGTGCAACTGAGGTGGATGGGTCAAGCGGTAAACCACCACGCCTACCCAGCTGAGGACCTAAGAAGGTCTGCTGAACCTCGGAGATAACTTTCCACCTTGCCACATCTCCGTAAACCTCGTCGAGGTGAGACCCATATAAGGACGTGATCGTCATTCTCGAACTCTAGAGGTCTCCAATTCCTGTTAGAACACAAACTCAAAATGACTGCGGCCACGAGGGTAAGGTTGACCGACTCAAGAGTGATCGTTCGCACCCTCTTATGCATGAGTTTATCCTGTGCTGTCTGGGGTTTCCTTTTCATCGACCAAGGAAAACCCATCCCGACGTCGTAGTTAAACCACAACCTTTTTGCCTAATACTGTCAATCTGTGTATGAACTATGATTTCCCAGTCCATACTCAAATCAACATCGTAAGGTCTCGACGCTGCCACCAAGAGAATCCAACTGAAACTCTCGCCTCGAGGGTCTGACCACATAGTCGGTGTAAGTGTGATTATCGAGTCTTCTCCCAAGGTATCTCCAGACGTGAGGGTCAAGTCTACAGCTTACCAGAAACTCTAGGTCTGGGACAAGATTCGTGGAAGCAAGGAATGATTCGTATCAACGTCTGTTACTATGGCAGCTAGTAGTGAATACAGACTATCCCTTGAATCATTCTTAGAGCCATTGGGTCACTCTCACTGACCGCAAGCAGCTACTCTCTTCCCCTGCCCTCCAGCTCCCTGAGCCTGGCGGGGACAACTAAGGTGGGTGGTTGTAGTATGATAAAACGTACACCACCACATGTTGCTCTCCTGGCTCTGCCTCCACATCTGCTGCTTCGCAGACTCATCTCTCCTTAAGCTTCCTCTTATTGAAACATTTAACACTCCCGAGTCTCTAAGACTGGCGCAAGTTTCCTGTTTCTTACTAAACTGTGCAGTCTTCATCCGCTCCTGGATGATCTGCAACTTCTTTACCTACGATCTGAAAGAGCTACTAAAATTTCTCCTTTGCCGAAAAGAGAAACTCGGTCTCATCCCCTAGATGAACCACACTCATTGCCTAGTATAGTCAATCCTGACATGAATGATGCATTCAGGCCATGGATGACGTCGTAAGTCCTCGGCGTAACTACCAAGAGATCCAAATGTCACTCTCGCCTCCAAGGGTCGAGTCACACTGTCGGCATCAGTGTGAGGTCACTCGGTCTCCTCCAGTAGAAATATCAAAAGTGAGGGTCAAGTCAATAGTCTTAACCAAGACCACTCAGTATCAACCAAATAAAAGGACAGGAAAGAAAACAAAGATAAGTGTCTTTTTTATTATTGCAGCTCATAGTACAAAGACACGAATACAACAGCAACATGGAACTAGAAGTACAAGGGATGAATCCACTAGTTCCTCTCCTGTCCACATACTCCCGGAGCTCTACTGTCTTGTCCACTGCTCGGTTGTTCCTCAAGAACCCGTCGCTGCTTCTGCCTCGGTGGCTCCTCCAAAGCCTGCAGATCAACTGTACGAGGAGTCGGAAAGTCACGTGCCAAGTAACCATTCCTTCCGCATTTATAACACTTCCTACTCCTCGTACGACTGGCTCTGGTCCTCTTGGACCTCTGCATCATCTTTCTAATTCCCATAGATGACTCATCTACTGATCGAAAACCCTGCGGCAAAGGCATAAGCTCCTATACACGATCGGGGTGTAGAGCTACTGGCACAAACTCCACCCGGAAGAAGGTCTCGAAGTCTTCCCATGTGAAGGCCATCCCGTCGCAAAACTGGAACAAGTGGCTCCACCACCTGCCTGCTGCTGCCAGAAGGAGGCTGGCAGCAAAGATCACCATGAAGTCTGTAGGCATCCCCACTTTCCTGAAGACTCTCAACACAGCCTCCAGCCAATCCTCAGCCGTCTGCGGGTCCATCTCTCCCCGGAACCTGGGTGGCCTCTGGCGCTAGAACTCATGCAGCGCGCTCAAGTGGCATGCATCGCCTACTGCTGGGGCTGGTGGCATCAGTGGCCCAACGTATGGTAGTACCACTGGTGCCTCCGCTGGTGCCTCAACTACAAGAGGGCCCTGTACCGAAGCCTCGTCGCTCGAAAGGCTATCAGTATGAACATCCCTCTGGGCTCTAGCTGGTCGTCCGTGAAAAGGCATCCTGAAAGAAACAACGTGACATGGTCAAACGATTATACCTGGTGAGCTGACCTAGTTTGAGGTGATATTTAAATAAAAATTTTGTAAACACACACGCAATCAGTGTTTTCATGCACAAAGTTGGAAATCAGTTGTCAGGGTCCTGGTGTATGGATACCTCAGCCGCCCGCACCAACACTGGACTCCCTGAACTGAAGACCAGACTTGGTACCCTTGACACTATTGCTTCACAGAAAGAAAATATCAGAGTTATAAGTTCTGCGGTAGAACCGACTCCTCTGATACCAATTTTTCATGACCCGTCCTCGGGGACTGTGTCGTGACTACCCCTAGCCCGCCTTCCATATTCCAGGGGCTGGCGACTAGAACCAAAGGCGTAAATCCCGATAACTGGGAAGGCGTTGCCTTTATAAAATTAAACAAAACACCACAGAGTACAAGTGGAAATAAAACACTAAGTACAAAGGAAAATGATGAAAAGTATATGGGCCAGAATACAAACCCAACTGAAAGTGCAGCTACAACTGAATGAAAGTACAAAAAAAAGGGCAAACAGCTGGTAGAGAGGAAGCAGCTCATGTGTCGTCCACCTTGGATCCTACCTAAAGGGTAGGTAGAGATAGCGTAGCTCCTGGATCGTCCACCCCAGATCCTACCTGAAGGGTAGGTACAGATAGCGCAGCTCCTCCATGCTCTCGCCTGCCATCCTCCGCCGAGTGTCGTCTCGCCGTGAAGTCCACCTCCGGATACTGAATCGTCGTGTAGTCCACCTCCGGGTACCGTCCAGTCCTCGAACACTCGGCCTTCGTCAGCACTGCCCGTCGTCTGCAACCAACACAACGAGGTGCGGGCATAGCCCGTGTAGGGGTGATTATAACAATACTCAGTAGGGACCCCGATACCCTCAAGGTCTCACTAAAACCAACAAGGATAACCACCAAGAAGATCTCAAGCGATAACCTCTACTTAGGTATATGCCCATACATATACCTAAGTTATCAAGTAACCCATCTCAATCATGAGGAAACACAAAATTATGAAATCAACGGATAACCACAACCCAGGAATATGCCCATACATATACCTAAGTTATCAGGTGACTTATCTCAATCAAGAGGTAAACACAAAGGTCATAGACTCAGCTAAAACCAGTATTTTCATTATCGAAACCGTAACTGCTGAAGAGCCTCATCTCTGGAGTGCACAGTGGTCCTGTCACGACTCTGAGGTACTGATCACTAACCTAAGACTGCTGAGGTACTCCTCCTATCGAGTACTGTGGGCCTGCTGCTACAACCAAGAGTTTCCCACCATGGGTCTGCCGCTACAACCAAGCACCCCCCCCCCTCATAGCCTCAAGAGGTGCTTCTTCTGTTGAGTACCACGGGTCTGCCGCTATAACCAAGCGCTCCTCCGCCGTGGTTCTGCCGCTACAACCAAGCGCTCCCCCTTATAGCCTCCAGAGGTACTCCTTCTGTTGAGTACCGTGGGTCTTCCGCTACAACCAAGTGCTCCTCCGCCGTGGGTCTGCCGCTACAACCAAGCTCTCCCCACCAGGCTATCCGAAACACACCGAGTCGATCGGTCAAGCAGTCGTCAGGTCTCAGCCAGCTACACGGTCTACGTACTCCGCACGCTTGTCTCCGGGAGGGTCCGCTCCACGAGCTACTGGTCGATACTAGAAGTATCACAAAGTTCCACGAATAAGTATCTCAAAGGACCTCCTCGTCACAGGGGTCCCAACGCAACAGACAGCGTGTCAATCGGACGCCGAGTCTGTGAGTTACTAGCCTTTTCATTCCCGGGGCCCGGTTGGTTTCGTGTGCGAACCAACCCGGCCATATCTCAACTGTACCCCTAACTCTCACAGGGTATACTCATAGGGACCGTTTCTCCATGTGATCACCATCACTTTTGACGGTTCGTCAAATGGACATCCAGTCTGAAAGTTATCATCTTTTCTGTTCCAGGGGCCCGGTTGGATTTCGGGTGCAATCCAACCCGGCCACTATCCAACTGAATCTAAATCTCTGGAAAAGTATTCCAAAAGTTCCGTCTCATCAAGAGGAATTCAAAGAGACAGACAGCGCGTCAATCGGACGCCCGGTCTCTGAGTTATTGGCTTTTTCGTTCAGGGGCCCGGTTGGTTTTTAAGGAAAAACCAACACGACCATACTCCACCTGCGTCCAAACCTCAGGTGGAGTAAGTCAAAAGAACCATCTCACTTAGAAGATTCTAACAAAGTCAACGGCACATCAATCGGATGTCCGGAGCTCAAGTTAAGAGTGTTTCCACTCCGAGGGCCCGGTTGGTTTCGTGTACGAACCAACCCGGCCGAACCCAAAGTATTCTGAAACCTTGAGTGTGATATGTCGAAACGAACTTCTCGATCCAAGGATCACATCTCCGCTGACGTTGCATCGATCGGAGGTCTGTAGCACAAGATATGGGCAAAATACCTAAAGAGGTCCGAAAACGGGGGGTCTGGGCCCGGACCGACCCGGCCCACTCCCCCTGGGGCGGCCCGAACCGGGTCGACCCGATCCGAGCCCATGTCCGGCCCGCTTGGGCACGACCCGGCCCGGCTGGCGTGGCCCGGCCCGGCCCGGCCTGGGCACGGCCCGGTCGCCAGGTGGCTCGACCGTAACAGCCGAGCAGTGCGCAAGGGGGGCGCCGCCCCCTTGAATGAGTTGTGGCCCCACGTGGGGCCGCCCTTGCCAACGGATGCAGCCGGCTGCCGCGTCCCGTCCCCCTCCAGTCCCGCGCAGTCATGGGACCTCGCCCTGCCGCCGCGGCGCCGCCGTACCAGCGAGGCGCGCCGGCGGGCTGCTCCGCGGACCGCTGGACGAGTTCCGGCGGTCGGAAAAACGCATTGTCTTCGCCAATGGCCCTCCCGGGGCCCGTCCTTCACTGCGAGGACCTCACATCGTCAGTGTGGCTTGTTTTTTCATCGTCCACCGTTCCACACACCAAGAACGAAAAGGTCGGTGGGTTCAGACTTGTTCGTTGGTCCGCACCCACCGCGTTAGCGGTTTTAAATGTCTCACAACAAATATTTAATCATACGTCATGGGTATAGATCACAAAGATTTAAAATAATCAACCCCTACCTCAACGTTGTCATTGAACGTGAGTTCGTCGCGGAATTAACCGTCGCGGAAGAATAGGATCGTCGCGTCGCAGAAGGGGCGTCACTGTCGTCGCGGTACACGGTGTTGCGCAGTCAAAATCGGAGAATTTAAAATCACAAAGATTTGATAGCACCATTAAAACCCACGCTGAGGATATAATCCACAAAGAATTAAAAGAACCGCAACCCCCTACCTCAATCGGTTGTCGATCGAAGATTGTCGCGGGGAAGGAACATCGCAGAAGAAGCGTCGCGGATGGGGCGTCACGGAAGAAGAATCGTCGGCGTCACGTCGTCGATCTCCGAGGGTTCGGCGTTCTTCGTTGCCCTTCGTCGGAGGCCGGTGTTATTCGCGTTCTTCGCGTTCTTCACGAAAGAGGATGAAGATCTTCAAGTTTTAGAGTTTCTCCAATCCTCTCAATAGGCCACCCTCAAGTAAAACAAGAGTTGGTCTTATTTTATTCCCATGCCAGCAATTTGAAAATTAAAAGTTAAGAAATGAACAATTATTTCGATGAATTAATTGTAACGACTTAACTACCCAATTAATAGAGGCGTTTAGAATCTAAGAAAACGCACCTGTTGACTTTCATTAAAAAGAGGTTTTTGCGGGTGCGTTACTTAGAGGGAAAGAAACGGTGGGGATTGTGCGGGCCCCACCTACCAAATATCCTACCAAGTGGGTAGGATATCGTGGGTCCCACCTTATCTGCTCAACCTGGCTTAAGTGTCTTTAAGTGGCTTTAAGTGAAATAAAATAAAGTGTTGCACCACTTTTATTTTATTTCTTAACTTAACCCCAAAAATTGAAAACCACACCCGAGAAAATGCAACTCCGGAAAAGGCGTTTCTAAGCAAATATCGGCGTTTCGATTCCTTCGATTCCCTCGGAATTTGATTCCGAGCACCGGTTCAAAAGTTAGAAAAACCAGCTCGTTCGTTCACTGAACGTACCCGAGCCTAAACTTCGGAAATTGATTCCGGGCACACCGGGCCTCAGAATCAGGCGCCGTCAGAAACTCCGTTCTTGTAAAATTCAAAAGAAAATTAAGAAAAAAAAATTTCCTTGAAATTTCTGGGTCATTACAATGGAAACCATAAAGGTTAGTAGGAGATAATTGAACAATCATCGTTTCGTGATGCGTTACTTTGCAAATCACAGAAACTGTATGTTCTTTACCCATTAGATGGAGGTCTGTGTAAGTGTAGTTAGAATAATTATTATAAAAACAAGTTAGTATATTGATGATACAGGTTATATTATAAAATAAAGTAATAAAAATAGTTTATGGGGGTGTAGATGTAAAATAAAACAAAAGGACTTGAGATAAGACGTTACGTTTAAATTGGGTATCTCCCTTTGGTTTGAACCAAAAGGTTTTCTTGAAGTGCCTTCTACCTAAAGTAAGGCTTATAGGAGAAATAGAGGGATCTTTATACCATATATGGGATGGGTTTGGATGATCCAAAGGTCTTGAGATGTGTGAGGAATGGATTATAAGTGTAGGATTTTTATAAGGGGGAGGAGGGGCTCTTTAGGAAAGTGTGAAACTATTATTTTATTATATCATGACTTTTCGGTTTCTAAAGGTCCAAAACATATTAACGTCGAATATAAGATGACTCTTGGTCGAAATAAAATCATCCAATAAGAATTGGGCTTTTTTAATTTATTTTAATCTTTATAATCTTATTTATTTAAATATTTTATTAATTAGGTAAACACTACATCATTATTATTACATAAATAATTTAATTTATTTGATTTATAAAAATTATAAAACAATTACCATGATGTAGGAAATATTTTTAGATTTAAAAATAATATTTATAGTCGAAAATATAACTTATATAAGCCTATGTAAAAAATTAATTTACTAAAAGATATTTCTTTATGTCATTTTTGTCTTTACTTTAAGTTAATTAAAATAATGTGTCACTATCACTCCGATGTGGCTCCATGGGGTCCCAAAATAGTCCCAAGTATTTCCATGGTAGGATATGTAACAACCAATAGGATTATGACACATGTTAGGGTAATTGTATATTATTATAATAATATTTGATTACCCTTATTTATGAGATTTACCCTTTAACCATGGTAAATAAATTTTTTAGTGAAGTAAATATTCATAATGTCTAAAACTAAAAGTTACCTATTTACACAATTTGGAAATCCTGATTCCAAATATTAATAAAATTTTTCTAAATTCAAAACACATGAGTAGAAGAAATTAATTTAAAATTAATTGTCGTTATCAAAATGAAAAGCGGGTTTTTAGTAATATTAACTATCAAAAGATTGACACTTATTTATGTCCAATTTCAAATTTAAATTAATTAAAATGAACAAAATTGGATTAAATGGTAAAAATTTAATCTAATTTCACTTTCAAACTAAGTAAAAAATTTCATCTAACCATATAAATAAATTAGATTAAAAGGATGTTTTGAATTAAAATTTAGTATTTTTCACTTTTTATTAAAAATTTAGTTTTATCAAAAAAATACAAAAAGTTTACCCAAAGTAAATTTTGTTGTCTTTATTCTAAAGAAGAATTTTATTTTTTTAAATAGAATATATAAAAGTTACCAAAACTAGATTTAAGGATGTTTCTCCATCAAAAGGCGATAAATCAACCTTTTAAAGTAAATTATGCTCAAAAATCAGATTCTTTCTTATTTTAAGCCTCTAAAATTTATTGGGTAAATGTAAAAACATTTAACAGACATGTATAATCATATTGTAGTTAGTTCTGTTCATTCTCGCCCATATAATGGAAAGTCTTTAACTTCCATTAAAAATAATAATATTATATTATTATTATGTAACGTAAGATTTCAAAGAAACTCGTTGTTGCATATCGATTACGCCATCGAACATTGAAACCCATTTAAAGTAAAATTATTATTTAATTCACAAAATATTAACTAAAATGAAAATGTATTATTCCTTTATTTACCTGGGATTTTACATCCTTCCCCCCTCTTGGGAATTGTGTCCTCGCAATTTTAAAATTGGGATCAGAAACTTCATTGAAAGTCCCTCATTAGAAAAAGACTCAATAAATCTATCACATTAAAATAAAGGAAAATAAGTACAAATGTCACCCAATACAAAAGATACTAGGATTTAATGAAAACATAGATATGGAGGAGAAAACAAACCATCAAGTTCTGATGTAGAGTGATATAATACATAATTAAGAAAAATTTAACCACCATAAAATCACAAACATGTGATGGGTTGAGAGGTCTTTGATTCCCCAGTAGGAAAAGTTAACAGACAACATTTTTATTTTAAGTTACTTTTCATAAATATGAGGAATTTATTTATGAGCTAAAATAAATATATAAGGAAACATATTTACTTTTTATGTAGGCATTCATTCTTTACTAAATTCTTACCAAAAACTCATTTTTTCTTCAAACGATGAGTATTCAAGATGACTTGTTCACATTGAAAGCGCTATAATCAACATCAAGAGAATCACATAGTACACAATAGATGAACTATTTTTTTCTCATATCTTTAGACATTAACCAAAACCAAATTGGTTAGTAGAAGATCAGACAATCTCAAAAAAGGATAAGCCTTTACAAAAATAAATACTACTCTTAATCTCCAAAAAATTTCAAACAATACCCAAATCTCAAAAAATACCATTCAATAAAAAATGTCCATAAAATTCTTAAAAGTAATCAAAACTAGTATTGAAACCCAAATATCAGAAGGATTTAATCACATAGTCTTCCAGAGAAATCTTAGCATTTATCTCTAAAAAACATCTACTACTCTTAAAATCTCATATTGAAAAGTAATTAACCTAATCACATATTATCCGTGACGGGTTAATAATTTCCATAGATAACACAAAATCAACTTATTATTGATTAATAAAAACATATAACTAAAAATATTTAGTCATACAAACCAGGGAATTCATGTAGTCTAGTGGTAGGTGATAAATCTGAACCGCACTTTGGTAGTGTGTTCGATTCCTACAGCTTTGGGAAACATGATGGGTTGTCACGCGATCTATGTGTTGTCCTTTTTCAAAAACTATATAATTATATAACATTCCAAAAAAAGAGATAAATGCATCAAAAATAACCATAACATATTTTAACCACAATGGTTATCTAATAACTTTCATTTGCATCCCAAAATTTATTAACCTGTAATTGCCTTTAATTCAAGTATCATATAAATCCAAATGGTTCATTATAACTATATCCACAAAATAAAAGTTAACTATTCCATGAATAAAATTTTCATATATCAGCCTTCTGGGTTACACATACTATAAAAAGTCTTCTAATGTATCCCATCATCAAAAGAGCCTTAATACTTTAAATCATTTCACCATCCTAAAATCTACCATAACACTTGAATCCCTTATATGTTGACTTCTTACTCATTCAATGTTATTCATGATCCATTAACAATTCCTTGACAACATATTCTAAAATACTTCTTTCCTATATACAAAATCATGATTCATATTCTAAGATTCAATAATGTCTTAATATCAGTTAAGAAATAATACAAACCAGTCATTGGTCATTGTCAGTTTCCTCATCCTCAATTGGAACGGCATTAGGTATTTGTAAACATATATTTTTATGATCTTGGTGATCCCATTCCCGAACCTTCTTTGTAGGACATCTATTTGTACAATGACTATGCACACCACATTTAAAACATTCAATTGATCCCTCAGAAAGAACTTCTTTCCCTTTCCTAGAGTCATCTGGTTGCTTCCTTTTTCCATGGAAGGTTCTTGCTTTATGACCTTCACTTCCACATATAAAGCTTCTTCCCATCCCATTGAAACATTTTCCTATGTGTTTCATTCCACATCATTGACACATAGGTTTTTGAATATAGTTACCTTTAAGATTATTACCTGAACTTCGGTGGGGATTTGATTCTTGCATATATTATTCCTTATAAACACCACTAAGGTTCAGCTGTTCAATCATGACTTTATATCATTGGTTGAAAATAACCACAAGAGTTCTCATTGCAGCTCTCATTCCATTCAACCGATCATTAAGAAAACCATCACAGTTTTCTTCACATCCACTTTTACTTTGGTGCCTTCTAGATCAAGACATTTACTAAAACCAAAAAGGTCAATGAGATTATATCAATAAAATCATCATATAATATCTTAATATGAGGGTAAATATTAAGATAGTCTTATTCATATTATCTTAAACTCAATCAATTTATCTAAAATAACTATGACTCTTTCAAAAATCCTAACCATTATGGTTATGTCACTTATTCTTAAAGAAAACCCTAACCTCTAATGTTATCTAAACTGACCTCGGATACCAACTATAAGGACCTAGCCTTAAAAAATAAATAATCATGGATTATGTCAAGAATTCACATGGAATATATTTTCAGGTTTAGAGTTTTAGAGAATTATGCCATAACTATTAAATAACAACTTGAATATTACATATAGACACTACTACTCAGTATCTATATGTTCATAAAATAAATACTCTTAAAATGAAACATGTATAGTTCTATGTTTTCGATAGAATGGCTTTTCCTTGATCCCATCCTTGACCCTATTCGTATTTAAGTCCTATGGAAAACATTTCAAAAACATGGGATGTGCATAAAAAGCTCATTAAGAGTTATAAAATAAGAAAGGAAACCAATAGCCCGTCATTAAATACAAATCAATGAAACCATACTTTTCAATCATAACATACCTTAAGAAATCATAAGATTTATGAATAACACACACAAATCATAAATCATAAAGGTAAATTATGGCATCCATAACATACTTACATTTTTGCTGTCATAGCTACATAGAGAGTCACATTTGGAATACCCCTCACAGTATATTTCCTAAATCTCTTAAGAGAAACATTAACGTTTACCTTCGTCATGTTACCCAATGCATTGGAGAGCTATCTCGGGCTCCCCCACCCTAGGTTTATCACGAAACCAGTCATATACGTAAACAATTCCCAATAACCATAACATATTCATAACAAATAAAACAAGCATAATGGAAAGATAACATTCCCATATTTCAATCACAATATATCATTTCATGATATTTACACAAACAATGCTACATCAAAATATTTTCAAAATCATTTAAAACATTTAATAAAGATCCTTTTGAATCAAAGTTTCCCATAAATCTTTGAAAATTGTAAATAAATTATCATTTAAAAACATTAATGTCCAAATAATTAAATTCATAAAATCATTTTTAAAACATGAACATTAATGATAATGATTTAGAAGAATAAATCTTTAAAACATTTAAAACGATATTTTAGTTAAATAGTTTTTAACAAAATGAGAGATGATTGAATACAAATAATTGAAGAATAAAATTGAATAAGAAATTTATAATATCATGAGAATAAAGGGATTTGTGATATAATATGCCAAAGGATAGTATATACACCATAAAAGAGTGAATTTGTGCATAACAACAATGAAGTCTCAATGGAATGTAAATTTAGACAATATTCCTTGTAAAATTGTATCCATAGATTAAGGATAAATTAATTACATAATAACGTGTGAAAAATTTAAATACACTAAATATGATTGGATATTTAGTGTAAATAAATCATATAACATTCACACATATTTTTGTAAAAACAACACCAATGACTTGTATGTTTAACTCAATGAATAGAAATTGAGTTAAAATTACTCTTACCAAGTTCATATCGATGACTTGAGTATTCATCAATGGAGTGATTATGTGTATAAAAATTATATCCACACAAAGGGGAGTGGACATTACAACATAAATAAATAAACTGTGATTCCACACATAATCATATCATGACCTTATTAATAATTAGATGATTATCCCAAGGAATAGAAATTGGGTTAAAAAGTTCCCTTACTGATTTGTTAACTTGGGAAACATACAACCCATGAAAGAAGGATCATAAAATGAAGATGGAAATACCCATAAATTTATTTATATTACACAATTAATACAATCTTGCACAGTACATACACCACAAAAAAGGAAATAGTGGCAAATATAGCATGAATCTCATAGGAATAAAAAGTGAGATAAAAATCTCTTACCTCAGAGTAATCAATTGAGTCATATGACCAAAAGTTAATAACCACAAAAATGATTCATATAATAACATGAATATAAAGAGAATCATGATAATATATATCAAATGTTAGTACAAAATACACCACATGTAATAAATTAGTGGCGAATAATGGAAATCTCACAGAATTAAAAGTGAGATAAGAAACCCCTTACCTCATGTCCAACATGACTTGTTTGTTCCTTGTTCTTATTGAATAATAAAATTATGTTAATTTATACTTGCTTAAGAACCATTTTAATTTTTATTATTCCTTTTATATAACTTATTATCATGTTATAAACATTATGTAATCATTTAAGTTAATAACGGTCATTTTGTCGATATTTGGTACTTGTGTCAAAAATGAACTTCTTATAATTACAAGTTGATAATGTGGTAAAATATCCACAGTCTCTAGAATGATATTAATTATTTATATAGAATATATATCTTATATATCCAGTATATATATTTATTTATAATAGTACACAACATTTGGAGGTAAGAAATGAAATGCATCGTTCATGGAGATGGTAAGTCGTACGTACGCATGAATGCTACTTTCATTTAAATTTCATATTTAATGGGATTAAAACATAATGATAAATAAGTATATTATAATTCCATTATAATATCATTTATAATTTCAATAACTTCATTCTTTATACATCCCACATATGGTATGAAAGAGTCAAATCACTTTGGGGAGGCGGTAGTCCGCACTTCCTCAAATTAAATTATCGCGTTTACTAATAATGGAAACCATAAAGGTATTCCATAAATTAAAAATATAAAGAATAAAAAAACATAAACATAATATATATCATAAATAAATACATTATCATTATAATGGACACCATAAGAGGTGGTAAGATATAATTAAACAATCATCTTTTCGTGAGGCATTAGTTTCCCATCCACAAAAACAATATGTTATTTACCCATTAGATGGAGGTGTGTTTAAGTGTAGTAATAATACATATCATAACAACAACCTGGTATATATAGTATAATATTTTTGTTATAAAATAAATGAATAAAAAGATTTTAGGGGGTTGGAGACATAAAATAAAACAAAAGGACTTAGAGAATACGTTGCCTTTAAATTGGGTATCTCACTTTGGTTTGAACCAAACGGGTTACTTGAAGTGCCTTATTCCTAAGGTAAATCTTATATAAGGAATATAGAGATGTTTATAGATTATTTGGGTAGTGGTTTGATGATCCTATGGGCTTGAGAGGTGTGAGGAAAGAGTTATAAGTGATGGATTTTCATAAGGGAGAGGAGGGGCTCTTTAAGAAAGTGTGAAACTATTATTTTATTATATAACTATTTTTTAGTTGATAAAGGTTAAAAACTTGTTAAGGTAGAATATAAGATGACTAATGGTCGAAATAAAATCATCCAATAAGAATTAGGTAGGTTTTGGACATTATTTTAATATTTATAATCTTATTTATTTAAATCTTTTATTAATGAGGTAAACACTGACTCATTATTGTGTCATAAATAATTTAATTTATTTGATGTATAAAAATAATAGAAAAATTACCATAATGTAGGAAAACTTTTTATATTTACAAATAATATTTATAGTCTAAAATATAACTTATATTAGCCTATGTAAAAAATTAATTTATTAAAAGATATTTGTTTATGACTTTTTTGTCTTTACTTTAAATTAATTAAAATATTGTGTCATTATCACTCCCATGTGGCACCATGGGGTCCCAAAATCGTCCCAAAGATGTAAAGGGTCGGCTATGTATCAACCAATAGGATTAGGACACATGTTAGGGTAATTGTATATTGTTATAATAATATTTTCTTACCCTTATTTTCCAAATTTACCCTTTAACAATGGTAAATAAAATTTTTACTGAAGTAAATATTCATAATGTCAGAAAATAAAAGTTACCTATTTACACAATTTGGACCTCATGATTGAAAATATGAAATCCATTTTTCCAAATTCAAAACACAGAAGTGGCAGAGATTAATTTAAAATTAATTCCCGCTGTCAAAATGAAAAGAATGTCTTTTAGAAAGATTAACTATCAAAAGATTGACACTTGTTTATGTCCAATTTCAAATTGAAATTAATTCTAATGAACAAAATTGGATTAAATGTATAAAATATAATATAATTAAACTTTAAAAAAAATCAAATAGATAATATAACCATACAAATAAATAAGATCAAAAGGAAGTTTTGAATTAAAATACAGAATTTTTCACTTTTTATTAAAATTTGAATTTTATCAGAAAAATACCAAAACTTTACCCAAAGTAAATTTTTTTTACATATTCTAATTATGAATTTTATTTCGTCAAATAGAAAATATAAAAGTGAACAAAACTATATTTAAAGAGGGTTCACCATCAAAAGTAGGTAAATCAACCTTTAAAAGTAAATTATGTTTAAAAATAAAATTCTTTCTTATTTTAATCCTCTAAATTTTTTTGGGTAAATGTAAAAATATTTAACAATCATGTATAATCATATTGTAGTTATTTCTGTTCATTACTTCCAATAAATTGTCTTGGCATTAACTACCATTTAAAATAATAATATTTTATTATTATTATGCAACATAAGATTTCAAAGAAACATGTTATTGCGTATCGGGTATGCCATCGAACATAGCATACCCTTTAAAGTAGAATTAATAATTAATTCCAAAAATGGAAATTAAAATGAAAATATATTATTTCTTTATTTACCTGGGATGTTACACACCTAGATCAATGAGATCCTATGAACCCAAACTGGTGTTTTCTAAAAATGATCTTCCTTCGAGAGAAAATGTTTCAAAATAATAGAATGTATATAGAAGTTGAGGTGATCCACAACCACTCATTTGTTGTGAAAACAGATGCAACATTATCCTTTTTCATAAATCTTCCACTTCCAGGACTCCAAAGTAAGGATAATAACCTATGATTTTGATTCTTACCTTCATTCACATACCAAACCAGATGTTTCATGACCTATTAATCCCAATCCTTCGCCTTTACAACAAAATTTCAACCACCAGCAAGGATTGATTCTAAATTAGAAACATCTTCCTTCTAGAAATCCATCCATGAACCCTGAGATATTTAATCACCATGGAATCACCTCTAAGAGGAGATCCCAATTACATACCCCATCCAACCGTAATTTAAATATTTACAATGACAATTATATAATTTAAATAATTATTCA
Organism: Viscum album; assembly: GCA_963277665.1. Lineage (NCBI taxonomy): Eukaryota > Viridiplantae > Streptophyta > Magnoliopsida > Santalales > Viscaceae > Viscum > Viscum album. The sequence continues at coordinate 1,587,798,191 of OY728129.1, forward strand.
TTTTTATAAGTGTATTTATTATAAATATTTAATTATATAATTAATATTTATTAATAATGTAATTATTAATAATATTAAAACTAATATTTGTTCATAATAATATAATTAATAATATAATACTTAATAATAATTTTGCACATAAGTTTTTTAAAGTGTAAATATTATGTTTTAAATAATAATTTTATTGTCATGTAAATTTGTTTTTAATTTTTTTATTTAGGAAATTATTTTTATTTCAATTATTTTTTATATTTTTGTTCAGTGTTTTAAATTTCACTTAGATTTTATTTATAATTTATAATCTTTTCTCTTTCAATGTCACCTACTTGAAGCATAATAATGTTTCAAGTATTTGATTTTGAATGAATATAAATTATTAAGTACAAATACAATCTAAATGAGATTTTAATCATTAAAATAACATATCAAAAATAATTTTGAAAAATAATTTCAGAAAAAAAATAAACGATAGAAAATTTTAACAATGAAAAATACTATTCTTTCAAAATATAACATTTGTACTGATTTTTTATTGATAATAATATTTCTGTAAATTATAGTTTTTTGTTTATTTCTTTTTAACATTCCTTTCACTATCAATTATTTTTTATTTTTTTGATATTATATTTTATGCATATAATTTTTTTAAAGTGTAAATATTTTGTTTTTAATCAATGATGTTTATGTAGTGAAAATTTGTTTCGGTTTATTATATTAATGATTTTTTAAAAATATTTTTTATGCTTATTATATTTTTATGTTTTCTTTAGGGTGTATTTATAGCTTATAATTGACAAAATTTTAATGTTATTTTCTTGGAATTTAGTTGTTTTGTTATGTATCATGTAGTCAACTTTGAATACATGTACGATATAAATTAAAAGTGCAATCTATATGAAACTTGAAACATAGTCTAAATATCAAAAAATAGTTGAAAATTGTAATAATTTCATAATTATACTAAATATAAATCATTTTTCTTGAAAAAAAATTATTGATTAAAAACAGAACATTTTCAATTTAATATCATAATTTAATATGAATTTTTAATATAATAATATCCTTATTAATATATATTATAAATTAAATTATTAATAAATAGTAATTATATTACTTAATATTTATAATAATTGTAATAATAATAGAATTAATAATTTAATACTTAATAACAATATGGTGCATAGTTTTTTTAAAGTGTAAATGATATGTTTCTAATCAATAATTTTTGTGGAATGTAAGTTAATTTATCTTTTAAATTATATTTAAAAAATTATTTTTATTTTTATCAATTTTCTTTTTGTTTAACCGAATTTTTATATTGGAAAAAGATTGTACTTATAGTTTATATTTTACCTACTTGAAACATAATAAGTTTTTTTAAGTTTTGAGTGGATGACTTTGAAAGCTTATAAAATATAAATTGTAAATAAAATCTAAATTAAATTTAAAACATGGTCTAAAAATATTTAGTCAAAATAAAAAACCCATTGGTATCCTATGGTTCCGAAATGTTTATTAATAAAAAAGAAGTGATATGAATAAAAAGAGTATGAAACTATAACAAGATTAACACAAAAAATCCACTAAAACAAGAGAACAATCAAAGGCCATTTTACTTTGTGTCTACCAACCCTTCCTTAGGGACCACCCCAACTTCTCAGGTTCCTACAACTTTTAAATTATTTAGGACCTGACCAAATTCCAACATACTCATCCATAATCGATCAGACATCCACCTCAATATGATTCTTAGTGTCATTCCCACAAATTATGTCATCTTTTGTGTCAAAGTCCTTTTATCATGAGTGTTGAATAACACCCCCTAAAACACTTCTCTACTTTGGAATTTATTTAATTTATCTACCAGGGTGACTCTATATTTATTAGGGTTAGAGTCCAAGGGGGAACGTACATCCTCCTAAAATACCTCATTCTCCATTGTTCCATCCCTTAACTTTTTTAGGCGGATTCTGATAAACATACCCCATGGTAATGTTCTCCAAAATTCATTGCATGAGGTTCCATAGGATACCAAATGACCACCTCTTTACCATGAAAATAAAACTACATTGGCAAGTCCTTCTTGACTAGAGGTGAAGGGTATTGATTTTCCTAGTAAATACCATTTGAAATAACTCATCATCAATAACTTTATACTTACCCATTATATTATTAGTAATAAGTGCTTCATACCTCAGATAATGAACAAATTCACTCTGTGCAACTTCCTCATAGTCATATTGACCAAATAAGGCCTCATTGTCCCTTGAAATTTCAATGATACTCACATTTGACCTTTATCCTCATCATTTATTTCATGAGAACATTAGACCGTGTGATCTGTTGTCAATTCAGTTCTATTTGTTTTTGAGTTGTATCCTTAGACACTTGAGTCTTCTCCATACTTAAGATCATTATGTCCAGTACAGTGGCATACTCCCCATTTATCAGTCCCTTGTTTATGCCCGCACGAGACCCTCCAACACAAGTAACCTGTTTAAGATCATTATAATAAGAAGGTCTTACTTTCTTGATCCCATATTCTGCATCCCCTTTTGAGTTACCTGCATCCAAACTTATCACATGTATAAATATACAGTCACAAAAAGTGTGTCAAACATTCCTAAAATGTGAATAAACCAATTTCCTTTGATATTTTTCTTGACTTATGTCCAATGAATTTACCAGTATCACAATGAATTTTATTTCTCTCATATTCAATCAACAACTCTATGTGGTGTCCTACATCAAACATTTTTATGGATTGAATCAGAGTGATAGAGAGTTCAACATCAATGAGTACCCTTGGAAACTGTATGAATCTCACACACTTAATATCCCTATAAAATTTTATGGGAATGCCAACAGAATAAATAACGTCCCATAAAATTTCATGTTTCTAAAAGAACCTGTTAATTCAACAAATCCATACCCAGGATTGAGCAACATAGTTTTTTACCTTCTCAGGGCCAAGTGGGGTCCCAATCTTGAATAATCTAGAATCTCAACTTAATAAGGATAAAGACACATCCCTATGCCCTGATCTTAAGGTCTATCGATGGGTAGACGAGATGATAGAACCCCCTTCCAATAAATACAGTGTTCCATCCATCAAAACACCAAATACAGTGAAGACAATTCTGAAACTCATCAATATTACAAGGCTTGTCATACTGTGAGGTAATTAAATGTGAAAGAATATAAAACGTACACTAAAAAATTTAATATTTCGTGATTTTGGAGTTTTCATCCACCACATTCAATGACTCGTAAGGAGTAATTTGATTCATACCAGATTCATCCTTGAGGTTCGAGAAGAACCGATAATGCTCAAATTTCTTCATCGTGGTGCATGGAGAATCATCCTCACCCTTAGAAGCGGGGGATTCAACAACTGGAGAAGCAAGGATAGGTCCTCCAACTATACGATTGATTTCGAGGTCTCGAGGTTACACTATCGACATCAAACCCTAGGATTCTCCATTTAGGCATTTCTCACCCGACACTTCCATCTCCCATGGACTAAAAATATATAAAATAGTTGAAAATAAAAATAATTACATCAAATTAATATACATACAACAATACAGATGATAGAGAAAAATTTTGTTTCAAAAAATAACATTTATTCCTTAAAGGAAGGGGGTATATTAAAAATCCAAAAAACATAAATTATAATTATATTCCTAATGAAATTTAAGACACACACTTAAGACATATTAAATAATCAAAAAATTAAAAAAAATAGAAAAATAAAAAATAAAAAATATAAAGTATCAACAATAATATATAAAATTTTAATAATATGAAATAATTAATTAATTAAAAATAATTATTATTTTCAATATATTTATGATAATAATGATAATAATGATTATTTATATTATTATTTTCTTAAAAGTCAAAATTATTAATATTATATTAATAAATACTAATATTTTATAATAATACACTTATTTACATCATTAGTAATAATCAAGGTATATTACATAGTTAATAATCATCATCATGCCATTATTATCATGAATATTTTACCATGTCTTAATTATCCTGATGTTATTCTATTTTAATAATTATCCTAACTTTATTATATTTTATTTTTGGATCATTGTACTTGTGCACCATGAATTTTTTATTATTAATCTTGTTATCATCACTTCATTATCACGACTTTATTACAATGGATTTATTATCAATAATTTCTTATTATCATTACATTATTAAGTTTAATTTATTATTCATGGTCACGTCCTTAGATACCTTTATTTTCTTTTTATATGAGTGAATATGTAACCATCTATAAATAATAATATTAATATTTTAATTATTATTGAATAAATTAATCAATTAAATTAAATTTCATAAAACATTTTTGTTTAATAATAATATTATTAAAGATATTAATTATTATTATTGAATATTAATATATTTTAATAATTACATTGTAATTATTATTTAAATATATCATTATTATTAAAATAATATTTATCTAAGAAGGTTATGATGTCATATGGGGTGGAGAACTAAGAGATCATGAAGTTTAGGTTCTTGATGATCGATGGATTCTCATCCAGACTACTTCAATCCATCTGGAATCTTCATTTTGCCTTCGAAGTTGGATGATTAAAAGAAGGACTCAACCTCAGTTCTGGTTTTATCTGTCCATTTACCGGATATTGGACCTTAAAAGGAGCAAGTGGCTTCAAGAAAAGTTAATTGTGTTTCCTTTTCTTATAAGGTTAAGACTTATCGGTTTTCCATATATTCAAAGAGTGTGACCTCTTCTAGGGTCATGAAAAATGGATTGTTATCGATTGTTGAATCAAACCATAAACTAATTGCAGAAATTCTTGGAGAATGAAAACATTAGATTTTAGCGAGGTTGACTTCCTACAGTAAGGATAATACCTAGAATATTAAAAATCCAATGAAGTGGCTTCATAAAATATAGGGCTTCGGAGGATGGAAGATTACTATGATCGGTAATGGGTGCTTCCATAATGTATTTCCCTATAATGAATTAGAATCTCAATTATGGTTTATAGGATTCAAATTCCTTAAACCTATAATATTAAGGATCCAAGATTGGAATCCTTTCCTCAATCTATAATTGATGAATAACTCTATCACTCAGACATGGATATGAATCAATGGTCTTCCTTGGTTTTTTCAAAATTACCAACTATCATGGTATATTTCTTCTGTAGTAGGGGCGCCAATCAAATATGAAAGAGAAACAAAGATTAGAAGTTTTGGGAACTTTGATACAGTGCTAGTGGAAATTGATCCTTTCTCAACTCTCACTGATTAGATTTTATTTCTCGCTACTGATCAAAGACTGGAACTCTCAATAGAGTTTGAGAAGAAACCTTCTTTTTGTAATAAATGTGAAAATATTGGGCACTTGGAATCGGAATGTCAAAAAAAAAATTTTTTTGTACCAATTGGAAGAAGACTTATCACTCTATTTTGAATTGTAATTCTACAAAGCCTTTCATTGAGGATCTGAATGAAGGGGAGGAATGGTGCATGATAGAAGAGTGAATCTCATGGTATAGTATCCTGTTGTTAATCAAGTAGATTATACTAATATGGTGGGTGTAGTTCAACCACTGGACAAGCTCCCCAATGATATATTTACTAATAACAACATTATATCTAGAGATCATAGGATGGATGGGATTGATGCAGTTAACTATGAATAGAGAGATAAATAGAATACGTTATAAGATTGTGTTGGTGTATCATTTGAGTTGGATGTTAGGGCCTTGGAAAAGAGCCCCAGTGATAATGATGTTGATTATATAGAATTTCTAGAAGAGGCCTTCTTGAATCATAGAGTGATTAAAGGTAAGAAACATCTTCATATAGTGGGTTCATCACCAGTTCAAATTACAAAGAAGAATAAGGGATCCATATAGACTTAGTCTCTTATTTTGAAATGTGTAAATGCATACATAGATCTAGGTCAGGGAATTTCACAATGCTATAATAATATTGAAGGTAATGGAGGGCCTCCAAAATCCATATATAAGGTCAGAGGATCTACTTATAACATAAATAAAACATGTGTTGATAGTATGGGTGATGTTCTTATGGTTGGTAAAGAGGATTTGCTAGAAAATTTACCATTTTCTGATAGTTCTGAACTTTAGAACAATTATAATGACAATATTTCTTTGACTAATATGGAAAGAAGAGGAAAGAGTGGGGGTGTCCCCACTCCCAATTTTTTGACATGCTTACATCTACCAAAAATTCTAGGTTTCACATGCCCTACCATGAGATCCTTGATAAGAAGTGATTCCTTAATAAAAAAGGATTATTTCTGATCTTAATCCAACTTCATCCCCTATGTTGGATGTGTTAGTTCTAAATGTGGACTTTCATATGGATTTGGTTTTCCAAAAATGCATCTAATGTCATCGATAAGAGTGGAGGTGATGTTGTCTCTACTGAATCTCCAATCATGGAAAATGATTCAAGCATGATTAGGATGGTGATACTCATATCATGGGATTGGAAGTTGATGGCCAATCAAATGAAAGTGATAATGATGAATCTTCAGACACAAGAGATCATGCTACATGGTAGGATCCTAAGAAATGGAGAAGAGGTAGACATATGAGGGTGCATGGTGACCCCTGAGGTAAAGGTGGAAGGAACAATAAAAGTTTAATCTTGTGGGTTACACATTGTCTATTGGTTTGATTATATTGAGTATATTCTGGTGGTGGTGTGTGCCAGTTCATTGAATTCGTAACCCATGTGATTGTTTTTTACTTTTTTCTAATAAATTTGTGAGTGTGGGTTGAGTCTCCAACTTACAGTTGAACCTCTTTTAATAACATTATCTATTATTATTAATTAGATTATTAATTATATATTTTTTTTAAAATAAAAATTATTTATATTACTAATTAATATAAATTATATTATTATATAATTATTAATTATTAATAATGTGTTATGAATAATTTATTTTTTATCATTAATGTGTTATTATAAAAATTATATTATTCTTTCATTGATGAAAAAGTGGGTTTTTATTCTAAATGAAAAATAAAAAAACGTGTGAACAACAACACTCTTATAAAAAAGGTCTTGGTGAGATTTTGATTAATATTTTTAGAATACCTGAATAAATTAAATACTGAAATAAAAATAGTGAAATATTCTTTTTATTTTTTATTTTTTATTTTTTATTTTTTATATATATAATGTTGATGAGAACTAGCATGCACCGACATGATTTAATAAACAACATAAGAAAATTAAATACTCCCAGTCAGGATTCACGCTATCCAACCCAGTTGTGCCTCTGCCCACAGCAGCAACAACACTCCTAACCTAATAATCCACTAGGGTCAACATTATGGGTATTCACCCTAGAAACAGTCAAGATCAATATGGTTATACATACTAATCCAATTAGGTTGTTGAATTCAAATAATGTCTGTGGTTACAATGATTCCAATTTTAAACATAAGAGGGTAGTAGAGAATTAAGATGATATTAGAACACAAAAATTAAAAAAACCATATTTGAATCAAGAAACAGTTTCCAAAACAAAATAAAAAAATTTGGTAAAGGTGAAGAAGATATTTAACATGATTTGTTCTGTTTTTGACATAAATTTAACAAAAGAACACCACCCACACACACAATTCATTAATTCTCAAAACATGATTCACAAAGTATAGGCTTACCAAGAAAACAATAGAAACAGAATCTTTGAAACACATAAAGATATGTATGAAAGAATATAAGGGATATTTATAGTCCCAGAAACATGGTTCCGACAATATTATAGTCCTAAATTGCTAAAAATGTGATACTAATATATTGGTCACACATTGGAGGAAGGTCACACCTATTCAGGATCAAAAGTACTCAGATTAGGAACTTTTCCACACTTCTTCTCAAGGAAGGAGGCCCAAGAAACTCCCCCATGAATAGCACACTTGAGGTATACACAGAGTACAAGAGGATGTAATTCATGATATTGAATGATGATGAAAACACCCAAGTCTAGGTTTTCCACAACCAGAACGAGAGCCAAAATAATCTGCTAGGAAATATGACTATGAATGAGCTGAACTAACTGAGGAACTGGGGTGATGAAACTCTAAGACAACCACAATCCCTTAAAATATCCTTGATGAATCACAAGGTGCCACAGCCACACTACCTAACCAAAACAAAAAACCCCCTTATTAATAAATCACTCAATCGACTAGAAAGAAGAAAAGGTTTGTGAAAGATCGATGAATATGATGAAAATTCACAAAAATATCTAGCACGACATGGGGAGTTTTTTTAGTATGTTTTTTTAAATATTTTTTAAAAAATATTGGTGAAAAAAATATTTTCAATAATATGGATTAAAAGAGGGGCCACCTTTCTACTAAAACCCAAAAAAATAAATCAATTTTTTTAAAAAAAATAATTTTTAATTTTTTTTTGTTTATATATATACATATATATATATATAATGAAAAACAATTAAAAAAATTCAGTAGAATTTATCTTATATTTACAATAAAGAAGTATTTCCATTACAGTAGTATGGATTCTGAAAGAAACACTCACCCAGAGCTCCCTTTTATAAGAGATCTTACCCTGGAAAAATATTCTGCATTTTTGATGTGGGATTCTGGTTCTCCCTTTCCTGCACAGAACATTCTGCATTTCATATGTAGGATTTCTGTTTGAAGTATGTGACTTTGAAATACTATAAAATATAAACTATAAAACCAATACAAATAAAACATAAAACATGTATTAAAAATATTATAAATAGTTGAAAACAATTCTTAAAAAATGTTGATGGAAAATAATTTATAAGGTTTCAAAGACACATACTTGAAACATAAAAATGTTTTAAGTACATGAATTTTAAATCATATAAAATATAAACTTTAAGACCAATATAAATGAAACATAAAACCTATATTAAAAATAGAACAAATAGTTGAAAATAAATAGAATTTCTTAAAAAATGTTGATTGTAATTTATAAGTTTTCAAAGAAAACAACTTGAAACATTAAAATGTTTCAAGTATGTGACATTGAAAGTATATAAAATATAAAATACAAGAACAACACAAATGAAACTTAAAATATGTATTAAACATATGAAAAATAGTTGAAAAATAAAAAGAATTTTGAAAAAATGTTGATGGAAAATTATTTAAAAGCTTTCAAAGACACCTGCAGGAAACTTAAAAATGTTTCAAGTCCATGATTATTAAAGCCTATAAAATATAAACTATAAGTCCAACATAAATGAAACATATATAGCACCATTAAATATGATAGAATGAGAGTCTCTCTCATTCATCCCTCTAATAGAGATTAGGGTTTCTCAATTTCGATGGATCTCAATTGCTTCTTTGATCTGCGTGATGTCTTTGTTGGACCATAGAAGAAGGACGGAGGTGTGACTACAGGTGTAGGTGAGGGAAATGCTCATAAGACTTCACTGGGAGACTGCACGGCTTCTCTAAATCCAATGGGAAATGAAAAAGTATTTTAGCTGAATCTAATTCACATATTCTTTCCCAATTTTCACTTAGATCTGAAGTCCTCTCATACAATCACAAGAAATAGGTCTCTAGCATTTAATGAGATGAATCTGAAGCTCTTTCAAGATCGTGTTGAAGACTTCATGTTATAAATCATTTCATAGTTGTCCCTGTCACGTGGTCCTAATGAGTGGAAGATTGATGATTTGCAGACTCACCTTCTTCAGGTATGGGGTTTGGGCATAAGGTGAATTGTTTCTCTTGGTATGTAGTTCTTCCATATTTTTTTCTCTATACTTGAATTGAAATTAATAGTATGGGGATTGTAATTAATATATCTTAATCTGGGCACCTTTAGACTCCAGTAATGGAATCCTAAGTTTGATCCAGCTCAGGAAAAAAAATTGATGACATAGTCTTGGATTAAGGTCATAAGTCTCAATTGGGTCTTTTGGAACCCTGATATCTTGTGGGAAATTGGATCTATGGTGGGAACCCCAATTAAGAATGATAAAAAGATTGAGGGTTCCCGTTTTGGACATTATGCCTGAATTTTAGTCAGGTTTTAAATCTTCTCCCTTTTGATTGAAATTGTCTATTTAGTCGCTGATGAATTCAAGTTTGAATTATCCATTGAGTATGAGCATGTCCCTTTTTCTGTCTTAATTGATGTTGCATTGGTCATACCCAAGATGATAGCCGTAGGGGTTTAATGTTTCCCAACTATAAAAAACATGGAAATCTTGTTGAGCATTAAAAATTCAAGAAACCATTAGGCAATAAGGATAACAAGAAGGGTATACCGAAGGGGTCTCATAATGTGTGGTGCAAGGTCTGCACATCTGCAGATTGAGATGGTCCAGTAAACTCGCTAGGTTATCATCTTTACTATAAGTATAAACTCTTATATGTGCCTTCCAATGATCTCCCATGTTTTAGTTCCAGCCCTCCTGTAGATAAGGAGGTTCCAATTTGTATGGATCCACAACCATTTCAGGTTTCCCGTAATGAAACCCCTATTAGGACAGTGCATTAGGATGCTGATAAAGGCTTGGAGCATGAAGCTGGTGATATGCAGTTCATGCAGGATGACTGGTCGTAGGATGAAGCTGATGAGTCTGAGATGAATGGTGATATTTATTTGAAGGGAAATCATAATAGAAAGGATTTAAGCCTCATCCCTTGGAAATTACAGCCAATGTTGGATTCCCAAATGGCAGTGAAGATGTCCAGAACTCTTACTAGGATGCCACATACTGATTCCCCAACCCCGGGGCTGGGTTCTTCACTTTAGGATTCTCTTCTTGGTAGTGGGGATTATGCTTCTCCCACTACATTCCGGGTTTCCTCACCTCTGCCTACTGATGTACGGGTATGTGGAGCTGTTTTCCAGCCAAATACTCTTGTTGATGTATTATTATTGAACCCAGTTCTGATGCTATGGATAGTTAACCATCGAGGTCTATGAATGCCACTACACCCAATGTTTTTTCCATGTTGGATTCAATTAACAATCCATATTTTGATGCCTTCTACCTTGAGACTCTCGAGAAGAAAGGAGTTCAGAATAAATAGAGGGATTCAGCTACCCGGCCTATTTTATATGATGGTGCTTCACCTTCATCTATTGTGCGGAACATGACTATGGACAACATAGTGGATCCTTATATACCAGTGGTTGGGGATGTGATAAACTCAGCGCAGGATCTGACTGATGATGTTCAACTTTTGCCCATCTCGGAGGACGGAGGTCAAGATGGTGACCCTCGTGGCGAAAAGGATGATGATGTGGATTATCAATGTGGTTCTTGGCAAGCCCCAATGCAAAGGCGATGAGGCCGACATCCAAGAGGACATGGTGGCTCTCACGGGAGGGGTGATCGACATAATAAGATTTGATTCTTCTTCTCTGTATGCTTTTATTTGGTGGTGACATTTGTCCCTTCTTTTTTAGATACTTTATCTTCTCTTTGTACCATTGAGATCTTTTTTAATAAAGTTTTTAGGTCCATGAGTTTCCAATCCATGGTCTGCACCGTTTGGGTGAATAAAACTTAAAACATGGTTTAAACATATAAGAAATTATCTAATTATTTAATTAATATTACTAATAATTAATTATATAATAATTAATAAGTTAATCAGTAATTATTAATAAATAATTATATAATAATAAACTAATTAATTATTATATAATGATAATTAATAATTAAAATTTAATAAATATAATTAAAAATTATAATTTAAAATAATATTACTAATTAACTAATTACCGATTACATAATTAATAATTATATTACTAATTCACTAATTAATTATTATATGACAATTTTTAATAAATACTAATTAATAATTATAATGAATACTTATAATTTATAATTATATTACTAATTAACAAATTATAAAAATGGCCTCCTCTCTATCTATCTCAAAAAATTAACTAATTAACTATTATATAATTAATAATTATATTACGAATTAACAAATTAATTATTATATAATTAATTATTAATAATTACCAATTAACTAATTACTAATTATATAATTAATAATTATATTACTAATTAACTAATTAATTATTATATAATTAATAATTATATTACTGAGTAACTAATTAATTATTAAATAATTAATAATTATATTACTAATTAACTAATTATATCCCTAATTAACTAATTATATGACTATTAACTAATTATATTACTAATTAACTAATAAATTTTCATATAGATAATTATTAATAATTAATAATTAAATAAATAATTATTATACAATTAATAGTTGTATAATTAATAATTATATTACTAATTAGTAATTAGTCATTAATAATTAATATTTAATAATTAATAATTAATAATTAACAATTTTAATGAATAATTATAATGAATTATTATAATGAATTATTATAATGAATAATTTTAAAGAATAATTATAAAGAATAATTATGAAGAATAATTATATTAATAATTAAATAATTAATTTTTATATAATAATTTTTTTATAATTAATAATTATAATGGATAATTATATTACTAATTAACTAATTAAATACTATATAATTAATAATTATATTACCAATTAAGGAATTATTTATTATATAATAATTTTTAATAAACACTAATTAATAATTATAATGAATAATTATAATTTATAATTAAAGTACTAATTAACTAATTATAAAAAGGGCATTGACACTATCTTTCTCTAAAAATTATCTAATTAACTACCATATAATTAACAATTACACTATTAATTAACTAGCTAATTATTATATAATTAATTATTAATAATAACTAATTAAATAATTGAAAACTATGTAATTAATAATTATATTACTAAATAACTAATTAATTATTATATAAATAATAATTATATTACTAAGTAACTAATAAATTATTAAATAATTAAATAATTATATTAATAATTAACGAATTATATTGATAATTAACTAATTAATTATTATATAATTAATTATTAGTAATTATTAATTTACTAACTAAGTATTATACAATTAATAATTATATAATTAATAATTATATTAATAATTAATTAATTAAAAATTATTAATTATTACCTAATAATTATTTATTTTTAATTATTAATTATAATGAATAATTATAATGAATAATTATAATGAATAATTATAATGAATAGTTATAATGAATAATTATAGGGAATAATTATATTAAAAAGTAGGAGATTCTCTCTCTATCTCATTGGCGCTTAGGGTTTCATTTCGCGATGCTTTGTTTGGATGATTACTTCAATCCTACGGATGTGTTCATTGGGAGATCAAAGAAGGTTGATGCATGTGTTGGTTCAAAGTCAACTCCATGTCAGTGTCATCGAATGAATGCGTTACTGGTCAGAGGCTCTGATTTCTTTTTCACTGGTTCTCAAAGTAGCGATTCTTCCTCTAATAACTAGATATCACAAAATGGTGTGAGAGATGTAGTTGAAGTGAATCCACAATTTTTCCAAGAGCTTATTTATGCATTTTAGTATTCCACGATTACTCATTTAAGCTCGCAGATGAATGTCTCGTGGAAGCTTGAAGATATTCAGAAGTTCCTTTAAGAAATTTGGGGCTTTAGTGAATGGAAGCTAGTATCGATCGGTATGAACATTTAACATCTTAATTTATATTCGAATGATATGAAAATGAGAGCCTGGAGTCGAGGGTTTATCAATCTTAAGCCATTGATTCTCAGGTTTTAGAACTGGGATCCATTGTTGGATCTATTTCGAGCCAAGAATATTATAGCCCAATCATAGATTCACATCAAAGGCTTGAATTGGGTATTTTGGCATCCATGTGTCCTCTGAGATGTTACACTGGCAATAGAAACTCTGATTAATCTTTATAATGAAACTGGGATAGTTTGTTATGGCCATTTTGCTCGCATTCTAGTTGAGTTTGATATGTCATTGCAGCTTGTTGAGATAATAATTTTGATTTCTGGTGATTTTTAATTTGAACTTGAGATTGAATTCGAGCATCTTCCTGATTTCTATTTAAACTTCTCTACTATTGGACATGTTCAAGCTAACTATAATAGGGGTTTACATTGCTCCAACTGTAAACATTTAGGGCATCTTGCTGAAAGTTGTAAACTCAAATTTTCATCAGTTTCTCTTCCACCAATGTCTATGAGAAGCGGCCTCCCAGATAGTGGAATGGGTAATTCATCTATCCCTAATGGGGTAAAGGTTGTAGCTTCATTCATCAGGGGAGATCCTATGCAAGGTAATGGGAATGGGGGGTCTCTGTCATTTTCTAATGTTGTGGCTGGTAAGAATAAAAGAATAACTATTGATGGAAAATGTGTGGAGGTATGCTAACTGATCCTCTGTGTAATGGTGTGCCTCCTCTTCACCCTTATTAACATGGGGAACCCTCCAATTGGGGTGATATTTCTGATGATGATTTTGACATGGATGATGTTGTTCTTTTGGAAGAACAATTTCCCTCTAAGGGGAAATTAAATGGCAGTTCCATGAATGCTTGTCTTGGTAGGCATGATTCTCATGGCATGGACTAATTTGATCACCCAGTTTCACAACACTGTGTGTAAATTTCTTGACTCTGTTGTTATGTGCATAGAAGGCGGTCTTTGTGACTCTCCTATTGTTGATCCCATAGTAGAGACTTCTTATGCTGATATGGTTTTCCCTGGGGAGAATATCGCTAGGCAAGTTGTTACCCATGTTATAGCCCCATTGGAGGGCACTTCTATGAGCACCTTGGGTCTGCATCCTCCTGTAGATCAGGGTCCTTCTTCCCCTTTAAATGATGAACCTATATTGTCACTTGCTCATCAATTGGCATTAGATGTTCCTCTTTCCAATGTAGTGGTGTCTCCTACCACTACTGTTGTGAAATCCAACTTCTTTACGATGCTTGAATTGATTAACTCTCCCGAGTTTGACTTCTTGTATATGGAGAGCCGCAAAAGAACTACATCTCGATATAAAAATACTATTTATAATGCATCCTCTCCTTTTTTAGATCCATAGGTTGGAGATCAGGTTGGACAGATGCATGGTGAGGAGCTTTTGGATGCTGTAGCTCAAGGCATGGCTGGAGAGAAGAATGTAGTCACTCACGATGATGTGGGGCATAAAAGATTCAGAAGAAATGGTGAAGAGGGAATCAATCGAGAAGGTGTAGCGGTTACCGAGGAAGATGTGGCGGGAGTAGAGGTTCCTTCTGAAGAAGTGCATATGAGGAAATCCTCTGATGAACATGCTCAGGCTGGTGGTGCTTGGCAGACCCCCAAACAGTGGCGAAGGGGAAGACATCCAAGAGGGAGAGGTGGATTTCATGGATGTGGTCATGGAAGGAAAGGGTAACCTTGGTATATGTGTATTGTGTTAGTGGGGTTACTCTCTCGTCTACCCTTAATTATCCCTTGTGTACTCTTTACTCTTTTATAATAATTCTCGGAGGCCATTGAGCTTATCCATAGTCTACTGTTTGCAGTATATTACTAATTAAAAAATTAATTATTATATAATAATTCTTAATAATTACTAATCAATAATTGTAAAGAATAATTATATTACTAATTAACTAATTAACTATTATATAATTAATAATTATGTTACCAAATAACTAATTTATTATTATATAATAATTTTTCATAAATACTACTTAATAATTATAATGAATAATTATATTTTATGATTATATTACTAATTAACTAATTATAAAAAGGGCACTGACTCTGTGTTTCTCAAAAAGTTAACTAATTAACTATTATATAATTAATAATTATATAACTAATTGAGTAATTAATTATTATATAATTAATGATTAATATTTAATAATTAACTAATTACTAATTATATAATTAATAATTATCTTACAAATTAACTAATTGATTTTTATATAATTTATAATTATACTACTAAGTACCAAATTAATTATTAAATGTTTAATACTTATATAACTAGTTAACTAATGTTATTACTAATTAACTAATTAATTATTAAAAATTATTAATTAACCAACTAATTATTATACAATTAATAATTATATTAGTAATTAACGAATTAATAATTGGTAAGTAATAATTATAACGAATATTTATAATGAATAATTATAATGAATAATTATAATGAGTAATTATATTACTAATTAACTAATTAATTATTATATAATAAAATTTAAAATTTACTAACTAATAATTAAAATGAATAATTATAATTTATGATTATATTACTAATTAACTAATTAAATATTTTATAGTTAATAATTAAATTACAAATTAACTAATTAATTATTATATAATAATATTTAATAATTACTAATTAGTAATTAAAATGTATAAATACAATTTATATTTATATTACTAATTTACTATTATATAATTAATAATTATATTACTAATTATCTAATTAATTATTATATACTTAATTATTAATAATTACTAATTAACTAATTAATTATTATATAAATAATTATTAATAATACTAAATAACTAATTAAATAATTTATTATATGTTTAATCGGTTTTTTAAGTTACATTTATTTTGGTTTTATAGTTTATATTTTATAGGCTTTCAAATCCAAACACTTGAAACATTTTTATGTTTCATGTAGGTGTCTTTGAGAGATTATTAATTATTTTTCATCAAAATTTTTTATGCAATTATTTTTAAATTCAACTATCTGTTATATTTTTAATCCATGTTTTATGTTTCATTTTTGTTGGTCTTATAGTTTATATTTTATAGACTTTCCAAGTCATATACTTGAAACATTTTTATGTTTCATGTAGGTGTCCTTGAAAACTAATAAATAATTATTCATCAACATTTTTTTACAAAATTATTTTTATTTTCAATTATATGTTATATGTTTAATCTGTGTTTTATGTTTCATTTATGTTGGTCTTATAGTTTATATTTTATAGGCTTTCAATGTCATATACTTGACTCATTTTTAAGTTCCAAGTAGGTGGCTTTGAATCCTTATAAATTATTTTCCATCAACATTTTTTATAAAATTCTTACTGTTTTCAACTATTTCTTATATGTTTAATATGTGTTTTAGTTTTCATTTATATAGGTCTTATAGTTTAAATGTTATAGTCTTTCAAAACCACATACTTGAAACAGAATCTCACATCAGAAATGCAAAATATTCTGTGCAGGAAAGGGAAAACCAAAATCTCACATTGAAAATGCATAATAATTTTCCAGGGTAATCACACTTATAAATGGGTGCCCTGGGTGAGTGCTTTTGTCAAAATCTAGAAAATTGTAATGGCAGTACTGTTGAATTTTAAATAGAAGCTAAATTCTAATGAAATTTTATTTTTATTTTAATTTTTGTTTTGTTTTGTTTATATATATATATAAACAAAAACAAAAAAATATAAAAAATAAATATTTTTTTTGGTTATAGTGGAAAGACGGCATCGTCGATGCCACATTTGAGGTGTATTTTAAAAAATAATTTTAACCTAGCTGTTTAAAAAAATATGTTTTATAAAAAACTTATTAAAAAACTCATGGCATGGGTGAGGCTCTGAATCCTAGGAGAACCAAATAGTAACCCAAATGAAGCCCCCTTATTAGGACCAACAACATATAGAGAATCCAGACCAGTAAACATATTTTTTTGCATAATAATAAAAAGAAAATTAAACCATATTTCTATGAATGAAGAATAAAACATTTAAATTGAAGAATAAAATATATGAAAATTTCAAAATTGAAAACACCTAATTTTAGATATCAACACAATTTTAATTTGAAATTGAAAATTTTCTCGCACCTATAATCATTGAATTGAAAATAAATTCACACTACCAAAGATATTTCCTTTGACAACATAAAATTTATCATTTAACAATGATAAACAAATCATTGTCATCATCATTACCATTAAAAGGGGGACACCTTTATGAACGCTATAAATAGAATTAATAAAGTCTTTACTTCCGAAATGTGATTTTTGATTAACAACACACTACATAAAATACACATGTATCCAAATACACCTTTATTTAAATTCTTAATTTAATTGAAATAACATTTACATCACAAATAAAAAACACTATTTTATTTTCATTTCAAACAACATTTAATATAATTACATTTTTAATTACTATCTAGAATCATTTAAAAACATCTCATTAACTTTTTCACACATGATCCCCTCTCAAAAAAGCGTAATCACGGTATCAGATTTTGAAAAAACTTTCCCAACATGTGAAAAGTAATCCACATGTACAAAAAAAATTATTATGTTAGTAATTCTATAAATAAATAAATTATGCATAAATGTAAAAGAATATATTAAAAAATATCATTTTAAATAAAAGGACACACTTGGATTCATACTAGTCACACCATGCATCATATTAATGTGGGGATCATTCCTATATGTCACGGATGATAAATGTTTTGAACTAAAATGTCAATTTTAGACTGATAACAGACACTATGAGTCATATCAGGCACACCGTGTATTAGATTGAGGTGAGGTTGATTCATACATTCCAAAAATTACATTGGTACCATTTTATTAATGTATCAAAACATTATTAATGTTTTTTAATTGTTTCGAGTACCACATTTGTTTTACTAAAATTTAAATTTTAAATAAAAAGACACAATTGTATACATTCTATTCAAAAAATCTGTTGGATTCATGTATGGTTGATTCCCACATATCAAAAATTACATATGGATATTCTTCTTAAATTATCAAAATAATATGAATTCATTTTCTCAGTTTTGAGTATGTCACATGTGTTTTTTCCTAAAGTTTCATTTTGAACTAAAAACATACATATTAAGTTATATCAATCCCATCATCTGTTGGTTTCAGGTGAACCTAATTCCTAAACATCACAAATTACTTATTAATCATTAAAATAAATTATAAATACAACCAGACCACATTCTCTTGGTTTTTAGTGAGTGACACATGTTTTGAACTAAAATGCCAATTTTAAAATGATAACGGACACTTTCAGTCATACTGGGCACACAATGAGTCTTACGAGGTGAGGCTACTTCCTACATGTGAAAAATGACTTATATATCATTTTTATAATGTATAAAAACATTTCAAATGTGTTTTATCTACCTTGAGTATATCACTTTTCTTTTTTACTATAATTAATATCTATTTTAAATAAAAAGACACACTTGGAGGCATACTGGTCACACCGTATGTAAGATTGATATATGCTCGATTCTGATATGTCAAAAATGATATATGGATAATTTTACTAAAATGTTAAAACAATACAATTTTTTTTTATCATTTTTGAGTATGTCACTTGTCTTTTTATTAAAATTAATGTCGATTTTAAATAAAAAGACACACTTAGAGTCATACCGGTCACTCGGTGTGTCGTATTTAGGTGATAAGGATTCCTATATATAAAAAATTACATATGGGTCATTTTCCTAAAGTATAAAAATAATTCGAATGTATTTTATCAGTTTTGAGTATGATACTATTTATTTTACTAAAATATCAATTCAAACAAGACACACACACTTTGTGTCACATAGGTCACATCATGTATCTGTTTGACATTATAACAATTCCTATAGATGAAAAATGACTTATGAATTACTTTATTAAATTATCAAGAAAAATGGAGCATGTTTTCTTTGTTATCAGTAAGTGACAGATTTTTTGAACTAAATTGACAATAATAAATTGATAACGGATACTTTGAATCATACCAAGAACACTACGTATCATATTGAAGGGTGGATGATTATTACATTTCAAAATGAAAAATGGATCATTTTCTCAAAGTATGAAAAAATTAACATGTTTTACTCGTTTTGAGTATGTCACATGTCTTTTTATCAAAATTAAGGTCAATTTTTAATAAAATGACACACTTGAAATCATATCGGTGACATCATGTGTCAGATTTAAGAGAGGCTAATTACTACTCATGAGAAAATACTACTGAATTGTTTTCATTAAGTATAAAAACAATATGAATTCATTTTCTCAGTTGTGAGTATGTCACTTATGTTTTTTAATAAATTGTCATTTTAAAATGGAAACAGGTACTTTGAGTAATACCAATCACATTGCTTGTCAGTTTTACATGAGATTGATTCCTACATATCACAAAAGACTTATTAATCATTTTCTTAAATTATCAAGAGAATAAAAGAATTTTTCTAAATTGTACTTTTGGAACTAAAATGTCAATTTTAAACTGACAATGAAAGCTTTTAGTTATACCACACACACTTTGTATAATATTTAGTAGTATATAATTCCTACACCTAAAAAAATACATATAGATCATTTTACAAAAGTATAAAAAACAATCTGAATGTGTCTTCTCATTTTGGAGTATGTCACTTGTCTTTTTTACTAAAATTAAAGTCGATTTTAAATAAAAATACACACTTAGGGTTATATTGGGCACACCGTGTATTAGATTGAGGTAAATATAATTAATAAATGTTAAAAATATATTATATATCATTGTCCTAAAATATTAAAACATTACAAATGTGTTTTCTTAGTATTGAGTATGTCATTTGTCTTATTTATTAAAATTTATGTCAATTTTAAATAAAAAGACACACTTGGATTTGTACCGATCACACCGTATCTCTAATTCAGGTTTAGATGATTTCTATAGATCAAAAAAGAGATAATGATTGTTTTCCTAAAGTATTAAAACAATTTCATAGCATTTAATTTATTTGGAGTATGTCCCTTGTGTTTTTTAACAAAAATAATGTCATTTTTCAATAAAAAGAAACACTTTGAGTCATGCCAGTTACACCATCTGTACGGTTGAGGTTCGGATGATTTCCACATGTCAAAAATGACTTATGAGTCATTTTTCTAATCTATAAAATCAATTTAAATATATTTTCTTAGTTTTGATAGTGTGATATGTGTTGGGAACTAAAATGTAAATAATAAACTAAAAATATATATTCTGAGTCATTCTAATCACACTATGTATCAGACTAAGGTCCAATTGATTGTGTATGTAATGTGTTTTTTGCCACAAATTTTATTCAATAAGACATAAAATAGATAGCATGTTCCATTTTTATGGTAGAGGAAACCCCACGCTTCCAGAAACATGCCATCCAAAAGCACCAAGTTCTCTCTTTTCAATCTTTTGGAAGAGAGTTGAAAAAAAAATATGACTTTCTAAAAGATCATTGAAAGAACTAAATAATTATTAGAAAAAATGATAATGAAATTAACTTAAAATTTTTATATAAAATGGTGAAAAATATAAATAAATAATTATTATAAACTCACCTTTTCATGATGTCTATATATATATTCTTTACCCATTTTCGTATTTCCACTATCTCATTTGTGGCCTCGAAGACCAATCACTCATGAACACAATAAAATTCAAAAAAACCACAAAAACATGAGAAAAAAATCTACTTATTTAAGAAAATAATGATTTTTATAAAAATACTATAATGAAATAAATTAAACATTAATATCGAACAACACATTATTAAATGTAAATTTTATACCGAAACCACATAATTTTAGTCATACAATGTACACCGTGTGTTGGATTAAGCTATGGTTGATTCAACCATGTATTTTTATCCTATGGTTCATGATCATAGTACATGAGTGGGTCATCTTTGTCGAAAAATTCTTTTCTTCATAATATCTATGAATATTATCAAAATTAGGAATAGATAAAATTATTTTGGAAATAAACAAAAAAGTAGATAAAATGGGGAGAAAATCAACTAAATAAGTACTAGGATGTCACATCTTCATGATATATGTGTACATTCTAACACCGAGTATGATGTGCATAAATTTATAAAAAAAATATTTTTCAAGTTTTGAACAAGATGAATTTCAAAATTCATGGTAGTACTAGAAGAATATAAATACACAAAGGAATAATTAGTATTTTAAATTATATAGTAATTATCCTAGAAAAACCCTCTTTGGGGATCCTATTTTGTGGCTGGTATATGATATATCTCATAAATTTGAAAAAATAGTAACCAAAATATTCTCCATTGGTGTGTTTTTGACACTGTGTAAATATTGAAAAAAATAGGTAAATCATTTTGATAGTGAAATATGATTATATATACCTTAATACTTATCCACTTGTAGATGTCAATGGGATCCTTATATTCATGGGATATCCTCATACCATTATTTTGGTAATATTTAAACACTACTATATCGTAACATAATTCCCATTAAAACATAATAAAAAATATATATCTTGATGATTAATTATAAAACATTGTATGTAGTTTATTATAAATTAAAAAACATCATAAAGTGTGGCCATTTTTTTGAGTATCCTTGTAGTGAATATAGAAAATAAATTATTTTAGTATCAAAATTTACTACTTTGAGTATCAAATATTTCCTAAAACAATAGATAATATGTAATTAAAGTAATTAAAATATATGTTTTAAGATTAAATTGTATAGTTTTACCACAACATCATTGGTAATAAGAAGGGTCTTTCATCCGTAAGTATTCATTCAAATTCTTCAGCCAGTTTTTCCATTATTTCATCAATTTTGATTAGAATCCAATGAGGTTAGTTGGGTATAAATGATTTTAGGAAAAATGATTCCATATTTATATTCATAGGGTTTTTCCTTCAAATAGTACCGATATAGACTCCTATAAAAAATATTAATTATATTTAGTCGTAATTAACATAGTAAATTATCTATTTGAACAAAATTCCTGAAAACAAAACTCATGTGTATATTTATAACAAAAAATCCTAGCCATTCATACATGAGGATTTAATCTACATATTCAATAACAATGTTGTCTATAATTTCCTCTCCATACATTTTTTCTTCAAAAATTACTATTACATTACTACCACTTTTTAACTGTGTATCTCCAAGAACATTCAATATTAGTGAACGTGGATAATGAGAGGTCGGGGTAAAGGTGTTTTTTGAAAATACTTTTCATTGTTCAATTGATCTAATATTTTTTTTATTTGACCTTTCATTTAACCACTTATATTTTTTCATCTGTAATAACAATCATCAATTCATATATTTTATCAATAATTTTTAGTGGTTTGTGATTAAAAAAGAAATTTAAAATGAATACCTCTTTGTCAAAATGTTTTTTCAACATATATTATAACCATGATATGAATGTTCAAATAGAGTTCTCAACTATATGAATATATGCATCATCAAGTGGAATAGGTATATTGGTACTCAGATCCTGAGTTACGCTAATCCCCAATCTCACAAGACCTATTAGAAGTTTTCTATTGTGTAGAGAATCTTCATCAATATTGAACACGATAGCCCATAAAACAAGGGGATGGGTCGGTTTTGATAGATATAAATTAAAATCATTTTCATATTATAGAATTTCAGTAAGAGAAATGATATAATGTCTCTATGATTCAAATTTCATAGAAACAATTATTAGAATATTGATTGCCTCATCTAAGACAGATCATTGAGGGTAATATATCACCTCTTTTATGGTTGGGGGTGGGTTATCTTCACATATTGGTTGTTCTGGAGTTTCTTCTTCTCTTTTATTCCTCACCATAATTTTTTCTTATAACTCAGACTTCCAATAAACTTTTTCTTTAATATAATCTAATCATTCCTGAATCTATTTCATTTTTTATCTTTATCCCCTCTTCTTCTTCTTTTCTCAAAATATGTCTATGGTGTCACCCCAAATAAAAAACCTTTAATGAAACCATATTGTTACGACCACTTCAAGGACACTAATAGTATATTTTCATCTAGTATGGATGATGATGATTCATGTGTTCAATTCAGATAAAAAATATAGGAAAACAAGTAGTAATTATTATGTAATAACAATTTAGATCATAATAAATTTTTATTATATCATATTTACACATTCTTCCCACACTATTTGTGTATTTTTCATCTATTATAATCTCATATTTATTTACACGTGGATCCTTCCATATCACATGATGTGTGATGGAAGTTTATTTTTATTAAGATTTATCAATTTGCATATAAATAGAAGAATAAAGTTATTTTATTATTTCATGTCACATAAATATATTACGGTATATATAGAATACATACCATTGTTCAAGTGAAGCATTCCTAATCCTTACTTTATGGTAGGGGTACATTGGTTTTATTTCCCATTTTGTTTTTTCCAAGGGCTACTTACTGATTAAAAAATTAACAATTATTAAGAAAAGTGATTAATACACATATTATCAAATAATGTATTAATAGTCATAATGTACCTGAAAATATTTCTTCTCATAAAGTCCAGTAAATGCATCCCATTCTTCCTGGATTATTATGTATTCATACATCTACTGTGTATCTATTTTTATTTTCCCTTTAACATCTTTGAGATGAAACTTCATTATATTTATGTGAAAGATATTGTGATATTTTCTATGAACAAATAATACAAATTTATTTTTGGATTCTTCTACTATAACTCCACTCATAAATGGATACATAAAAGTTAGTCAATTATTCATTATTTTATTTTTTAGTAAACTAATGAATGTATATCATACTATTACCCTAATCTATTCCCAAATAAATTCCTTATGCATGGGATAACGTTCGTGCCAAAATATACATTAATAATGATGAATTTTTGAGTGGATAGACTAATGAGACTATTAAAAATGACATTGTTGGGTTTAATAAATTGGCTTTGCGCATTCCATGCATCATCTAATTCATTTCCTTTTTTAGAAATAAATTTTTTTCTAACCTCGTCACGCTAAAGTGATCTTATGTTTTATGGGACACCAATTATTAACCATATTCCATTTTCTTTAAGTTCAACATTGTCTATATGTTTTCCCTCTAGATTAGAAGTATCAGCATGTGTAGAAGGTTGGTGTTCCTCTACAATTATAGAACCAGCGGGTTGAGAAACCAATTTTTCTAGAGTAATGGGATCATCAGCACATGTAGAAGTAATTATATGAATAATTTGTTCAAATTTAATTTAGATTATTTAAATATGGTTATAAATAGATTATAATATGAGATAATTCAGTTTATATTACAAAAAAATTATAACCTAAATATTGAGCTCTATTGTTTTATGGTTTAACACATTCAGACCCTCTATCAAGTATCCAAATCCATTTATTATGGTCCCCTATTACATAATAGAACGAATATATATTGAGACTATTGTCAAATGATTACATAATCCCAATAAAAGAGTTATCTTCAGTTGATTTTTCATCTGATCCTTTAGTTGGTTTGATCGATAACAGAATAATTGACCACTTTCGGTTTGTGGGATCTGTATCTTAAAATACTTGTACTACCTATGATGAATATTTTCATCTTTGTACCCTTCCTTACTAAAATCCACTTTCATGAATCCCAATTCATCTATTTTAACAACACTCATATTTTCAACCAACCTAAATTGAAAAATACTCACTTGGAAGGTTGTATAATCTAACTCCCATATTTGGTTTATGACTCCAAAGTATAATATATTCATATAAATTTGATTTCTATCCTTGGTACAAGTTACATGGATTACTTCAGCCATAGGTGTAACCTCACTATTTTTCATGGTAATTCCTTCATCATGTTCATTTGTATAGAATATATAAATATTAATTGCATAACCGTTATATGATAATATTTTCATAAATGGTACTCTATTATTCCATCGATGTTTTTCTGAAATTGAATCTATATTTTAATGCGACTCTTGAAAAATATGGTCTCAAAACCATCCTATAAAATATTTTTTATGTGTATTTGATATCCTGATTTGATCCCTTCATGGATTCAAATTCCTAATAATTTCTTTTTGTGTTTCATCATATGGGAAAACCACTAAACTATTATGAAGAATTTAATGGTGGGCCTGCTCTGGATGTATAATAATGATTGTGAAAACATCTATTCCAGAAGTTCCTTAACCCACAAGCTGCCTATTGTGATGATATTTTGGTAAACTAATTCTTTTCACACCAGACAGGTAGTCAATATAGAATTCAGTGGTTTCCTCAACAATATATCACCCTGTAATACAACCATCAAGCCAAAATTGATTTTGACATACCCATTAAAATTATTCATATATTTTTAAATGGGGTACATCCATCTATAATGTATAAGACAACATAGTCAAATCCATTTTACCAAGTGAACCATCAAGTGTACCATCATATCAAATAATGTGGGTGATAATAAAATTTCCAATTCAGATAATATGATGAAATTTTCATTTTCTATAGTTTTAAATTTTGTTGATTCTATAAATTTGTTGCATATAGATTTTAAAAATAAGTAGAGTTTGGTTTATGAATGGTTAAAATTATTTGGTAAAATTTAATGTAAATCTACAAAAATTAGATCATGCATAAAAACAAGAGAGCCGTGTGATTTCAGACACTTTAACATTAAACGAGTCAATGAAATCCTATTCTTGATTTTTTATGAAAACCCCTATGGAACCTTTACATCGATCATGAAGCTACAAAACTGATATATATATCCTAGCTGGAAGAAGTGTAAGTCGCTAGAGTGGAAATTCTTATTTTCATTGAGTTGCACCAAATCTTCCTATATTTCCATGTCAATCATGTCAAAATAGACTTAATTCCATCCTTTTTCCGTCAATATTTAGTAATGTTCTAATGAAAATATCACATTTTTTTAAAATGTGTAACCTCAAGAAAATTTCATACGTACAAAAATATCTAGTATAGTAATTCATCAAAACTGATCTCATTTTACAATTGGTTTTCATAAGGTATTTGAAAATAGGTTTACCAAAAGTATTTTTATTATATATTACTTTCTCAAACAGTTGATCACCTATTAGTGGATATGGTGTTGTACATTCTTCTAAACTCCCATCAAATGATGTCATCCAAGATTGGTACATACGGCGCTAGGGTAAAAATCTGCAATTTCCTAGATAAATAGTCTTTGGTGAATGTTTCAACCTAACTATCTATGTACCATGTTATAAAATGGGACACCCTTGAGTTTCTTTAATTCTATATCCTAAATAATTTTCATAAGAAGAAAATTTAATTATTTTCCCACACAATGTGGCTCTCAATGTGAAATATTCATTTTTGTAAGCATCATAAAAAGTAACACCTGAATCCCAAATTAATTTCAAATATTCGATCAATGGAGCCAAATAAAAATCACTATCATTACCTAGTTGTTTTGGTCCTAATATAAGCATGGATAACATAATTTATTTTCATATCATGAAATTTACCATACTTATTTACTGTATATGCATTATATATCAATTTTCTTGCAAAATTGTCACTTCCATATTGGTTTATAACCCTTGTAATGATTTGAGGGTACCATAAAACTTTTTTAGGACCAGATTCATCTATCTTATAATGAGAAGAAGCGCACATTGGGAATTATTAATGTGAGTTGAAATCCATGAGAAATAGAAAATAGTCATTTGTATATACATGTATTCTTTTAGAAATCATACACATCGAACTTATAATTTTTTTAGAATCATATTCTCGACTAAGATGATATTTATCTTTATGAGAATATCATTCAAGTGAGAAACCAGTTATGTTAAAATGGAATCACTCTATCCACCTCCAACATTAAATTTATAAAGATTCACTATGAATTATAATGTGGTATATTTAATACCACTATATACAATGACATCTTTGAATAACTAATTTACTTCTCAAACAATTTTGGAAAATCATAAAGTTTATCTTCAACTATCATTGTCATTTCCTCAATATTATATCCATCATCATTTTTACGTAAAATCACATCCTTAATATAAACTTATTTACTGTAAAAACTTGTAATCGTATTAAATGATCCATAAAACCCAGTGGTATCCTAGTCACTGGCTACATTTAGTTTCCCCCTGTGTCTAGCCCAACATTTATAACTTTTATTGATTCAATGATAGGTCAAGTGTTCTTCCATCTTCTTTGGACTAATTAGCCTTAAAAACAATAGCATATGGAAAAAGGATTTGAGAGGGGGCATATACCTAATATTTTTTAACTTGGTGAACTTTTCCACCCCATATTTATAAACTTTGGTCATATGATTGGAATCCATCCATTTTTTATTCATATTCATCATATTTGATTTAGAAATATTAATATTTAAGAAAATACAAAAAATGTACCTTTTAAATAATGGGAACCTAAAATTTATTTATTCCAAATAATTTTACCATTCTTTGAATTAAATGGGTAATTGAATTTAAGAAAATAATTTCTCCACTGATGGTAGGTGTTGTCCTCTGAATTCATCCTCAATTATCATTAATACCAGGTATGGGATGAATACTACTCAGGGTAGTTCATGAAACATAAGTGCACATTTAGAAGATATGGGGGGTGAATATTTGAAAAAATGAAATAATAACTATTCAGAAGATGAAGCTGATGAGGTTGATAGTTGTCTCTTTAAATCTAAATGTTCCTAGGATGGGGAGTTTCTGAAGCAACAGAACTTATTTCTTAGTTTTCTGTATAAAGTTGAAAAACGAAATACCTATAGTCTGTTCCCAATAAGGGTATCGTTGATTGGTGAAATAATGATAAGGACCAAATAGATATTCTTACATTAAATCATGCTAAGACATCCATTTAAGTTTAATAATTCAAAGAAATTTTTCAATTACTCCATTAAATGGAAAAAAATATTTGTTCTAAGGAAAGAATTTTATTAGTTCTTAGCTTTCTGTGAGGTAAAGTTAGTGGGAGTCGGGTCATGGTGGATATCATATGGCCTGGATAGAGTTAGTGATATGCCATTTCCATTGTGTTATTATCAAAATACACAATATAAGAGGTGAGACTCTGTGTATCTAAGAGGTATCTGAAAGTTAATATGATCAAATAAATATAGATACTGACCATTATCCTTACAAATTTCTGTATTTGTAAATATATATACCACTCATACCATATAATTTATAAATATAGATACCACATTACATTTTTACACATTTTTAAAGGAGTGTTCAAAAAGAAAAATAAAAGTATTAAGTGACTTGATAAAAACATTAAACAATAATTGAGGTTAATTTCAAAAGATTAATTGTTAAATAAAAAGTGTATCACTTATTTATTTCCACTTCCCAGGGATAATTAAAACTATCCTATAATCATTAGTTTATTTTTTCTTTGGTTGGAGTGGATAGTTTTCTTGGATGATTCCAATGTAATACATTTCTTCCCATTTCTAGTTTTATACTCCATATAAAAAAACCAATCCCTAATTTTATGTATATATTTTAATAAGAGGTTATTATTAAAAGTTAAAATCTAATCTAGTGGTCAATATGGTAAATTCATTAAACAGGTGTCTTAATGTTGGAAAAAAATTCTAGAATAAGAAACTTGATCATCTTACCCAAAAAACATGAGTATGATTACTTATGGATGAATTTTTTTTACTTAATAATATAAAAAAAAGACAGGAATATGATGTTATTTTCAAGACTGAGGGGAAAAATAGTTAACACTTTAAATAATATTATATAGATACAATATATATAATAATATAATATCATTTATTTATATAAATTTGGAACTGTTAATATGTATTAAAAAAATTGGGAGAAGTGTATTATTTTCACTCTTCATAAAATTGACTGAATTAAATATTTTTTTGTAAAATATAAATTGTATGATCTAATTATGTATAATTTTATTCTATTGTACTTGAAGAAATGTGGAGAAGGATTGTAATTTTTTCTTATAGGTGATCTAGATCGATAATGGTATGGAATTTATAAGGGGGAAAATTTATGATTATTTTTAGAATCTTGGAATTCACCCTGAACATTGTGTACCATATACCACATAATAATAATTTTTGAATAGAACAATAAAATTATTGTTGATATTAATTGAACATTACTGATAGAGAATAAAAAATTATACAAAAAACTTATGAATATATTCACTTTAATTTCAAGTCAGAAAACTCCTTTTTAAATACAATGATAAATTTAAAAGATCCTTTATTCTAATCATCATTGAAATCCAAAATATCATACTCATTCTAAAACATCATATAAATTATATTTGTTAACTTTAAAACCAATCATTCACCCTTTATAATAACATTTATATTATGAAAAGCTAATAAATATTTCCTTAATAAATCATTTGGAGAGTTTTTCTAGTTTTTAAAATTTATTTTACCACTAAAAACATGATACCCTTAAAATACAATCTTTTTTTAACAAACCAATTACTCATTAATAAACATTTTTTGGAAAATAGACTAGAAATTTATTTTTAAAATTCATTATAAACCTCACTCAATACCTTCAAAATCAATCCCTTTAAATTTTGAATAATGGATTCAAACTTTTAACAGCATCCAACCCCCTTTGAGAAGTTTAGCTCACCTATTATATAGTACAATATGTATAAAAATTTATATTTATATATATATATATATATTTATTTATTTATTTATTTATTTATTTATTTATGTTGAAATATAAATAAATAAAATCTATATTATTTAAAAACAATTTTCAAATTAAAAAATGTAGCTACTGAAAATAATAATGTTTTCAAAAAAAACTTATATTTTTTAAAATATTTTCAACACTGAAAACAAATTTAGTGAATATAATAGGATAAATGGTTCCAATAAACGTAAACAATAAAATGGTCACCATTAAAATAGTGAAAGGATTTTATGTGTTAGATTTTATGTAATATTTATCAAATACATATGATGGATAAATCAATTGATGCTAAAGTACAATTATAAAAAAATAGTGATGGTAGTTGTTGAGTGGGGTGAGAGAAGGGAAAATAAAATTTCAAATCCATATAAATCAAAAGAAAGAAATAATCTTCTATTATCAAGATTTATAATATTATCCTAGGATGGGTTCATGGTTTTAATAGAAGGATAATGGTGAACAAGCACAAGAATCATGAAAATAAAGAAATGGAATAACGAGGAAGATGAAATTTGGTTAGGGAATACAGTTTTTCCACATGAAACACTACCATAGAGTGCTCGATTCTGAGCCTAATGTATTCAATGGTCCCCCCAGCTAGGTTTCAGTACATTCATGCACTCAAATAATATCATTATTCACATGATCAAACAAATCAATGAGAACTATAAAGTCTCTTACCCAAAAAATAGGGAGAACCAAATCAAGACTCTAATATTGATGAAGATATAAAGAGGGTTAGAAGAATAAGCTATATCATCTTGAGGTATTCCATTTAACATGATGGTTGATTTCATCGAAAATTTCCCAAAATAATATGATAGATACAGAACCCTAATTAATTTTTATTCACACTTGAGAGACATTCAATCAGTTTATCGTGGTTGAATTTAATAGACGTTTTCTCATTTATAAAAACAATAATGAAAATTATTAATCAGAGAATCATTGAAATTTTTAAGGTTTTTATAAAAAACTAATTTCATAATAATACATATCCACACACTATAATCATATATATTTGATAACCAAATAAACTTTAAATCCACAATTTTTTCAATAAATAACACAAACATATAAATACTTTCAATAATAATTAATCATTTTGAAATAAATTTAAAACACCCCTTAAAGACTATTAAAATTATTGTAATAATGATATACATTGAAAAATGAGTTTCATAATTAAAATTAAATATTAAAACATTTCCCATTATTTTACAAATAAAATATTTTAAAAAAAATTATTTTTAAAAAATGTGTGCTACACTATGGGTATTGGACTCATACACTTTCTAATAATTCATTTAGTATTTTGTATTATGTATATTAAAATACCCTCCTTTATCTCTATGATTTGTATCATGATTAAGGTCTTACCTCTACCAATCCAAAACCTAAAAATCATCAATATTATTACTAATTCTATTGGTTTCTACCTTTTCCCAAACTAAAGAACTAAAATAGTTACTCATCTCATTTATCCCCACATTTACATTGATATCAACCCCTAGAAGAAAACACATTTGTTTTCCTGGATCCAAATCAAAAGTTATTAAGGATTTAAACAATCAATTGAGTATAAATTACAGGTTGAATACTGTTATTATTTCATTATTTAAAGTAAATTATCTTTATAATATAGTTAAAATTATATTTTTGTGGAAGAAAATCACACTGGAAGTGTAATTTTGAATCCTCAATAAGAGAGGAAAGGATAATTAGTGGCTTATTTCAAAAAAAAGTTCCTCGAATAATTCTAAACCTCTAAGAACATAATTATCAAATAAAAAGATAAAAGTTTTGTTTGACATTACCGCCAAGAGGTTCACACATAACCCTTGACTTTAACATTAATAATAAAATTGGTGAATATAATATGAATGACATGGACCGAACCCAATCAAGAATGAAAAGAGAAATATTGAGAAAGAAATTTGATTATAGAAGAATGAGAAAATAGAAAACAAAAGAGTGGACATAAAAAAGAAATAGGATTCATAAAAAATTTTAGAAAAGTAAACATACAAGAGTATTTAGGTGCTTTAGAACTCAGAAGTACTACATGCATGGAGGTCAGAGGGGGTAAAGACATAGATGGAAGAATTGATTAATGAGGACAGGAAATAATCACAGAACTTATATATTGAGAGGATAAATTAATTGATGAAGAGTGGTGAGGGATTGGTCCTATAAGGGTTTGGTTTTATGACGGTGTGATTCTGTGAGATCTTGAAGGCATGAGGGAGGATGGATTTATTAGGGTTCTATTTAAAACATTGGGTAAGTCTTTTATCAACACTTTCAAAATAGTGCTGATAAGTTATGTTTCATTAGTGCTAAAATAGAAAGTGTTGATAAAACTATACCTTATCAGTTCTTTTTTAGTGCTTATAAAGATAAATTGTTATCAACATTAAAAAGGTGTTGATAAAACTATTATTTATTAGTGTTAAAATTCTATCAATGGTAATGATCTTATTTTAATAATATATTTCTTTCTTTTTCATTATAATTAAAAATAAATATATTTACATATATTCATATATATTAGTATATATTTATAATTATTAGCACATATTTATAAATATATTTATCAAATTATATATATAATAAATATGTTTATTATATAAATATATTAATTATAATTTTATAATTTATAATTATTTAAATATGTATAATGATTTATTTATTTATATTGATAATTACAAATAAATATATTTATAAATATTTGAATATAATTATAAATATTTTTATATTTTTATATTTTTTAAATGTTTTAGTGTATAATTATTAATATATGAATATATATATTTATAGAATCGTAATAAATATATTTATTATTATTTTATAATTATTTAAATTTATATTTATTTATTTCTAATTGTAATCATAAATAAATATATTTAAAGATATTTCTATATAATTATATATATTCATATCACTATATAAATATATATAATTATAAATATAATGAAATGGGACTCTAGTGAGAGTCTCTCTCTGATCACCTTGATAGAAATTAGGGCCCTAATTCGATGGCTATCTCACTTGATTCTTTATTGGCTGATGTGATCCTTCCTGAGGGGCATTTTGATAGTCATAAATCTATCACTGATAAGTAGGGAAAGAAGGTTACTAGAGGTGGGGAAGTAGATGATTCTCTCTCTAGAATTGGGTCCAGTCACTCTTCATCTATCTTCAAGAGCATTGTTATAGGAGTTATTCAATGTAAGGATAATGTTTTCCATATGAAAGCAGATCTTATTTCAATATTGGAATGAGTTGACATCAGTAAGAATTTTTTTATTATTCTTATTTTTCCAAGGGTTTCTAATCCATGGAAAATTGGTACACTGGGATCATGTCTCATGGAGATTTGGGACTTCCCAAAGTTTAAATGTGCTTCGTTAGGCTCTGGATTTTTTCAAATCATGTTCCCCACTAAGAATTAAAAATGAGAGCATAGGGTTATGGATTGGTTTTTATATAGCTAAGGATTCTTCAAATATAAGAATGGGATTTCAATTTTTATCTGTTGTAGGTATGTAACTCATCATTTCAAATGTGGTTCATGTTTCATCGATAAAATTCGATTAATTGGCACCCATGAGTTGTACCTGATATTGAATTGTCCATCGACATCCCAATGGATTGGGATACAAAATTGGCATGATTTGTACATTACGTGTGTTTCCTGGATGAGATGGATTTGAGATCCACACTTGTAGATGCATTGTTACTATCTAATGATGATGAGTAATTTGAATTGATTATTGAATATGAGAAAATAAACATTTTTTTTGTTTCATATTCATTGTTCAAGATGTTATGAATTTTAAAAAATCAGTTATATGCTTCTAATGTTATTCCATAGGACATGATGCAACTAAGTGTTTTTAAAAAACAAAACATCATGAAATACAATGGTTTTATTCTAAATATTGAAAGGGGCATTATCCCTAAAGGGGTTGAAACACTTGAGGATCCTACAACTACTACTACCGAGGATAGTAACATACAGTTGTTGTGGATTTCTCCTTCTATAAGTCCCCCTACTTAGGTGGAGATGGAGACCCCTACCTATGGAATATTGTTGGATTCATAGGAGAATGTTGTGGAAAGTATCTAGAATATTATTCCAAATTGAGAAAATGACAAAATTACATTATGAATTCATGGATGGATACAGTTGTTATGGAATATTAAGAAAAAAATGTTGGATCCTTAAGAAGAAAGGGGTACCCTGAACTAGGTTCCAATCATTGGAGTGTGGAATAAGGCTTCATTTACTCTAATGAAAACATGATCATTAATCATGAAATCTAGAAATTTTATGTGTAGATGTGATACCGGATACGGTGGTGGCACCTTCTGTAGAGGTAGGATGATATAAGTATGATCCCACAATCAAGGAATGACACAAAACACCATTTTAGACATGATGTGACATTAATTGATGACCAATTAATTGATGAGGATGCTTGTCAAGAGTTTGTAAACCAATATTTAAGTTAGGAGTAGTTGATTTCAGTTAGGGATTGTAAATGGAATATAATATTAGTGGATGACAAGGGATTCAAACTGGTCATTCCTTAGAAATAAAAATCATATGAGTCTCCTCAGAGTGAAAAGGATCTACCCACTCTAACCCAATTACATGATAAAATTCAAGGATGATAGTCATTACATCTTTCCCCTCTATAGATTCAGTATCCAAGTGTTGATGTCTATAGAGAGAAGGAAAAGGCCAATGCAACGGGGCCCATGGTTTCTGGTAGTGGAAATGAGAATGTTTCTTTCAATTTGGTCATTATTGGTTCTTATGAAGCCAATCTCAATTTGGATTATCATGTTGATTTTGATTATGAGGTAAAAATACAAGATGATGTTGATTCTCAACTTGTATAGGAAGTAAAGTTTCTTACTATAAGAGGTCGAGAAGGGAAAATGATGAGGGTATTATACTATTTCCATGGAAGAAAATCACGGTTGGAATTATTCATTCGGATAATTACAAGTAGAGAAAATTGGGATGAGAATACCCAAACTGTACTATTGCTAATTCCAACACTCATGTTCCTAACACCTCATAGTAGGCTGCTGATGGTTGTGTTATACGAGATGCTCAAGATTACCCATAGGTTGTTTCACATGTCCATACTGATGATGTTTTTAAAGAAACAATACCATAGGACTTTACTGATCATACATAGGAGGCTAAACAAGGGACCTTTCCAAAGAAATAAAATTGAGGTTAACGATGAGGGTTTACAAATTTTTATACCTAGGAATTACAATTTACATATGCCTCAATTTTAGGATGCACACTTTGCATCTCATATAGCCCAAATACAGGATGAAAGGTTCAGGGGAAATGATGAGCGTGGGACTGTTGAGTGGTCCTATCCATTGCGAGTTAATGATCTCATGAAGAATGAATATATGAATTTTTGAATTTCCTCTTGTGATGAATGTATTATTGAATTTCCAAACAATTATAATATCATAATTTCAAAATATCAAGAAGGGAAAAGACCTATTTTGGGGCTCAGTGATAATGTGGCATAATGATATTTTTTTCAAATCGATGTTATTTTAACCATGATAGAACTGAATGTCTTTGGTTTCAATGACTATGTTGTAGTGAAGAAGTTTCTATATACAAACCTTGATGATGGTATCTGAACCAATCCAAAATTTTATTTTCAAGATCTTTCATGGAAATTCGGGATCTGTTCTAGCCCAGGATG
Source organism: Viscum album (assembly GCA_963277665.1). Lineage (NCBI taxonomy): Eukaryota > Viridiplantae > Streptophyta > Magnoliopsida > Santalales > Viscaceae > Viscum > Viscum album. The sequence goes on from OY728129.1 coordinate 1,587,834,434, forward strand.
TTCATCTAACTCGTCTTCGGATGATGAATATGAGGCTCCACAAAGGGAAAAGACTTGGAAAAGGGGACGAAATCTAAAGGTTCGAGGAATATTTACTAATAATTTGGGATTTATATGGGCTTGAATACCTACTCATGAGGCCTCTTTTATTTTGATTTGGGCTTTGTACCTTGATTGACTTGCTTATTTCTCCCTTTATATGATTTATTTTATTAATAAACATTGGAGTCATGTGTTTAGGTTAAAATCCATGGTTGAGATGTTTTTGAGAAATATCAATATAAATATATTTCTAAATAAATATATTCATTATTTTTTTATAGTTTTTCAAATAAAATATTAATATTTAATATTTATTTTTATTATATATACATTGTGTAATCAATGTAAATAAATAAACTATAAAACATTTTGACTAATATAAATGTGATAAATATATATATATATATATATATAATTATGAAAATACGATTCACTTTTATTAAAAGTTATATAAATCATATTTATATATTACTTTAAATATATATATATATGTTCTAATTGTAATATAAATCATATTTAAAAATACTTAAATATATATTGTTGTTTATAATTATAATTTAAAATAAATATATGAAGCAAAAAATTTATTTCATTTCTTGATGCTGGTATGCAGGGTGTCACACCCTCCCGCCATTGTAGATATTTTTGTAATGCTTGACACTCTTGCCTTTATTTTTCATTAAAAAAATTAGGGCTGCACACGTCTGGTCCTAATCCTTTTTGAGTATAAATAAATATATTTATACATATTTGTATATAATTATAAATTTAACTAATTATAAATATTTATATAATTTTATATAATTCTATAATTCTATATATTTATTAATATATATGTTTATATAACTATAAATATAATAAATATAAATTGTTTAAATATATTTATTATAATTTTATCTCTATTTATTGAAATATATTTATTTGTAATTACAATTATATATAAGTATATGAAAAAATATTTATATATGAATATATATTTATTTATATGATTATATATATTTATATATTTATATAAATTTATTAATATATAACTATATATAAAAGTATAAATATAATAAAAAAATTTATTATATAAATATGTTTATTATAATTTTATAATTACTTAAATATATATATATGTTAATAATTTTATAAATACATTTTTTTAAAAAATTATATATATATATATATATATATCAATTATTAAAAACTATTTTTTAATATTTTATAACTTTATTTTAGGCATACATTTTAGAGTGTTTTAATGTTCTCATTTTATGTTTCATTGAATAATATTTCCAATTTTGGAATGTTTTTATTTGTTTTGTATCATATGGTATGAAATAATGAATTTGAAAAAGGAAATACATAGAGGATTAAATTGGAGAAAAAAGGAACTTCACATCACAATCTTTGCTCGTGGCACAACAATTGATTTTTGAGGGTGTTTGAAGCTGTAAAAACTAGGAGTAGAATAATTACATGTCATGTAATCCCATTACATGTTTTGACTTCATCGTAGAGGAAGAATACTGCAAGGGAAAGTCATGAAGTTGATACACACTTTGAAATCCCATTACACATCATATATCTACACTACATGATATGATTATTTTCGAGATTTGTTTCTGGCGAATAAATACATCAAGATTTGCAGGATCAGAAGATTTAAATGTTACACATCGTCAGTCCCTAGTAAATGCCATGAGAAGAGTCAAATGTCAAGATATTCAAATGATGCTTTCATAAGACACACAGAGATTCAAAAATCATGGAGGAAACCTCAAATCAGGATTACACAGCATGAAACATTATTACACATCATGTAATGTGTTGGGAAGAACCAATCCCAATACTATAAATAGTGGAGTTGCCTGCTGTTGTGGGGAATTCTATCACAGACCATGCTTGGAGTGAGAAACTTCATTACACCTAGCCCTCCCCGAGTCCTCTATATTTTCATTATGAATTTATTTTATTTTATCCTTCCCTATAAACCTCTCATATCAAGGATGATGGGGGTACTATTTCCCTATGCTAGGGTGATTTAATAAAATGGGGAAGGTGCATTGGATTTATTCATTTTAATTATTTATCTGTTTGGTTTGTGCAATTTATTATTCAATTTCCAATCCCTTTATTTTTCTTTTATCATGAATATTGATTATTGAAACTAAAAGGAACCTTAAGATTACACAACTGATAACTCTAAAGGAACATGACCATTGTCAAATTTAGGGAAAATAAAGTTTAAACATGGTATCGAGACAAACTCGATTCGATAAAACCCAAAATTACCAGACCAAGGGAAATAGGCTATTTCCATGTTTAAGAGGGGATAACGTGACCATTGGATAAACCTTATCTTGAATCTGACACAAATAATGAATTAATAAACATATTTTCTAAAATCCAGTTGCACTTGAAAATAGAAATTAAAAAACCCTGATGTGATTTCAAATCTATTTTCAAACAAACCAATCAATCAGCTTTCTTCAATTTCATTTTTTCCAACCAAACTCACATTTTCTCACATCTTTCTTAAATCCAATAAAATAAAATATTTTTAAATTCTAAATAATCTAATTTCTCTTACCTTCCGGGTTCAACCACAAACTTCTTATTTACTAAATTTTTAATTAATCAAGTGGCATAATTTGAGATTTATAAATTTGTATTTTCATAGTACCATAGGGAACTAATGAAGCTCCATGGGGATATCAATATACCAAATTTATATTAATTATATACATGAATTTTATAATTAATTTATAAAAATAAAAATTATTTTTTGAATATAAATATGATAATTTTATATATAATAATCATGTTGTTTGTTAAAAGTTTGTATCAGTGCTAAGAATATCATTAATAAAGATCCACCATTATAGGTGCTAAAAAAGAACTAATTATGGGTCCACGTTTATTAGTGATTTTATAGTGCTAATAAAATTTACCATTGTCAATGATTTTATGTTGCACTGCTAAAGAATAACCTTTTATCAAATATTTATCTTTAGCACTGATTTAAAGAAGCCCCAGTATAATTTGTGATCTAGGATAGTATCATCTAATCTAAAAAATATTTGAATTTTAATAAAACCGCAAATTTTGTCAAAATAACAGTTCTTCCTTTATTAGTATTCTCCTTATTGAAACATACTTTTATAAATTCAATGACATCTCAAATGAATTGTAATCTATTATCTATGTTTGTAACACCCAACAATTTTATGAAATATATATTTTTCAAATTAATTTATTCTTTTTTGTATTTTTCATTTCCCGCAACTCTGAAAATGGTTTATTTATGTTCGGATTTCATTATACTCAAAACATTGACAATAATACACTATACGAAATCTAAATTCTAGCTTGTTCTACATGGAACACTGAGGCGAGATTACATTACATGTAATACAGACTTTCCTTGATGTCTTACAAAACATACATGATCGAGTGTTACTAAACAATAATATACTATTAAAATATTATTATTTAATATAATAAGATATAAAATATCCATTAAATTTATTATTATTTGATTGACTAACTTATTAGAATATATAGTTTAATTCATTCATTATGAATTAATTAAAAATGAATATATAAACCAAACTAATATAAAAGGGATGATTTTATAAAAGAATATTTTTACATGAAAAAGGTGATTTATGTTAATGAGTTAGATTAATTAAAATTAGTGAATGATATCAATTAAATTTATATTTTTTATATTCTATCAAATAGTTTTTATATTTATCTAATTGATTTTATAGGCAAAATATGAGAACTGACCCAATACAAGACATAAAAAATTATATTTTTATAAAAGTAATTTTATTAACTTTTAATGGAGAACATATATTAAATCTAAATTTTGGAAACTTAATAAATTATATATGTCAAAATAAACATAATTTTTTAAATTAAAACATAAAAATTAGTTTATGGTGATTTTTTGTATTTTTTTGTGAATTTTCATTTTGAATGAATAGTGAAAAATAATGAATTTTAATACAAAACAAATTCTATAATCTGATTTATTTATAAGGATAAATTACATTTAAAATTTGTTTTAAAGTTTAATTATATCAATTTATTATCAATTAATCAAATTTATGTCATTGTAATCAATTTCACTTTGAAACAAACTATAAAAACATAGCAAACTTTTGATCGTTTTTACTTACTCTGAATGGCCCGAAGACCTTCTTTTTTATTTTATTATAGATAATCCCCCTTTTAAGGGTTGAAGGAGAACCAGAACATGACATGTAGGACCAAGTCCCAAGGCCCAACATGACCCGCAATACATGACCCGAAGGCCCATAGGCATACCATGCTCATACATGACCCGTAGGGCCAACCCACTAGAACTGCCCCTCCCCAGCGTCTTGCATCATAAAATGTGTGTTGCAAACACCGACTCGCAGAGGGCGTATTAAATTTAAATTAGTTTCTGAAACATTTGTTATTTGAATTTGAAAATATTGATTCCATATTTGTAATAATCATAATTTATAATGATTATTAATTTCAACTTATTTTTTTATCAAAAATATTAGTGAATTCAATTAAAATTAATTACAATGATTAAAGTTAAATTAAGGTTAACGAAGGACTAAACCTTATTCTTAAGAGCCCAAATGACCTAGAAACTTTTCTAAAAGCTAATTTATGGCCATATATTGAACCTATAATCCCTTGGATAAAATTTGGACAATTATTGGTTCCACTTTCAATGGGAAAACATTAGTGTAATTCCCTTTTCAGAAAATTACAAGAGTGACAATCCCCATTCTTTATAAAAAGGCCTAATCTCCTCTTACTTCATCACACATAGTAATAAAAGGAATCCCTTTGGTGTAAACCAAAAGGAGTTATCCAAAGAAGAGTAATTTTGGACATGTATGAAAAATTTCAAGACTTAAGGTATGGGAATTTCATCCCACTTTTTATTTTCATGAGATTCATTAATTATTCACCAATCATTTTTTTTGGTGTTTATATTGCCCATATATGTATTCGATGAATCTTATAATTAAAATAATAGATATTTACATATCCACTTTATGATCTTTCATTCATGGGTTTTTTGTTCCAAAAGTTACCAAATTAGTAAATTCATTCTGTATCAATTTTCCTTATTTGAGACACATTCCATGTTATGAACCTATATTTTTCTTTGAGTTGTATATAATACATTTTAAATGATAAATAATGAATATCCTTCTTTTTATGATATTTTAAGCTTCATTTAATTTCATTTTCTTACATGGGGATTATTTTTCCAAGTTACAGACTGGTAAGATTTTATTGAGGTAATTTCATCATATATTGATATTATTTATGATTGTTCTTAAATTGATTAATATTGTGAACCATATCTCACTATAAATCATATATTTTATTATTCTCTGTATATTCATCATATCATCATGTATTGGTACCATTTTCCCACTCTTTGTTACATATAGTATTTAAGAAAGTGTTTTTTAATAAATTATGACTTTACCACTCTCATTGGTCAGAAATATATGTTCCTTCAAAATCATGTTTTAAAAAAGGTTTCCAAAACTATTATAATATTTTATTATGATCATTACAAGAAATTTTTACCCATGTTTTACCTTTTAAACAAAAGTGTTTTAAAAAAGTAATCTTCTTATCAGTTTCAATTCGAATAACTTTTCCAAAAAATTTACAGTGCAAAAGGAATGTTCAGCATGTACAGATTTACCCACTGTCATGATCATCATTCCCTTGAAGATTATTTTACAAGTTTATAAAGTTATTTTTTAATTTAAAAGAAATTTTTTCCTAATATTATGGATATTCGTTGTTTTAATGTAGTTTTCAAAGAAAAACATTTTCAAAAAAGTTTTATGTTTAAAAAGTGTGTTAAATGATTATAAAAACCTCCATTAAAAGTTTTTTAAATGATTTTTTTTCAAAGAAAAGAATTTCAATGATCTCAATAATTTATTTATATGTTTTCAAAGTATTTTCAAGGAAATGTTTTTTCAATTTTGTTAAGAATCATTTATAAGTTTCAAGTAAAACAGTTTTCAAAATGTTTTCAAGATTATTTTACAAGTTTTTAAGGAAAAAGGTTTTCAAAATTATTCCAGTAATTTTATCTATGTTTTCAAAGTATTTTCAAATAAAATGTTTTTCAAATGGTTTTTTATTTCAAAAATACTTCTTCAAAGAAGAAAGGATATTTTCTATATGAAATATTTTAAATAATATCTCAAAATTATTTACCATCTAAGATGACAACTGTTGATGTTACTCTTTCCCTTATTGGAATTTATCCAAAGGTTCCATCCATATTATTTACTGAGTGGTTTTAGTTTTGATGGTATGATGATTATGAAAACCAATTTCTCATTCATGGGTTATATGTTTATGAAACTTTCTCCTCTTCCACAGGTTATATGTTTTTGAAACTCATTCCACTTTTATGGGTTTTATTCTTATGAAACCCATTTCCCTTCAATGGGTTATACCATGATAAATTTTTATGAAACCTACTTCCTTTAATGGGTTATACTATGTTGAAGTTATTATAAAACATATATATTTTCTATCGGTTATGATATGATTAACTATTAATGATACCCATTCTATTTCATGGGTTATGATATGGTCTATTTTTATGGGTCATGATATGAAGCAAGATCAATTATCTTATGGAACATGTATATATGAGTTATTATGTTATGGGAGGGACCTATATCTCTCTCCAATGCATTCAGTGTTAATGGATGACTTGTGAGTATAAATTTTATGTGTGAACACAATTAGTTGTTTAAAATGTATGCGTGGACCTGGTTTCATGTCTATAACTTTATGTGTGAAACTGATTACATATCTAAAATGTTATGAGTGCTCCTTGTTAGGGTTCATAATGTTATGAGTGAACCCGATTACATGTTCACATTGTCATACATAGACCTGGATGCATGTCCATAAGTTATGTGTGAACCCGATTACATGTTCACAATGTTTTGGGTGTACCCAATTTCATGTTCACAACATTAAGAGTGGACATGGTTTCATGTCCATAGTTCTATGTGATGGATTTATTTTATATCTTTAACTTAATGAGTGAACCTATTACTATTTAAACATGTTCATGATGTTATATATTGATGTGTATGCCATAGTTCCATGTATTATTCATAAGTTATGACTTTATGGATTATGTTCCTGATTATCTTATGATTCCTATCTTAAAAACTACTAATATTTATGAAATGATACATGTTTTCAATATTTGATATTAAAGGTATGATCCTCTAATGATATGATCATGTTCTCATACCATTATTTTATTGTTATGCTTACGTATTTCTTTTATTTACCCTTATTGGGAATTAGAGATCACTTATTTCATATGTTTCCTTTCCCTATGTTATGAAAAATGTTTTTAAGTATAATTTATAATGGGGGAGATATTTTTTAGGCACATTGAAGATTTTTCACTGAGTTATAATATTTTTATTCTATGTTTCCAAAGGCACTAAACTAGTATAGTATTTCATTGTCTACTTGTGTAATGTCATAATTATTCTGCAAAAGTAATGTATGTTAATGTTTCAAAATATAGGGTCACAATATATGGTATCAGAGAAAAGGATTATTCAACCTTCAGAAGTTAGGATGAGAAAAAATTAGTAATATCCCTAGGAATATTTCTAAGGACATGTCTAGGGATGTCTTTAAGGACAAGTTTAATGATATGGAAATGTATAGGAAAATTTAATATAATTTTTGTAATTGATAGAGTGAGTGATTTCCTAGAAATAAATCCATTTATAGATATTATATGTGGAAATGTCTCTGCAATAGATGTACATAGGGGTAACAACTCTGATAAGGTGTTTTGGGCCAGACTCGGCGTGACCTGGTACAGGAAAATGATCCTTGTTGCACAATTGGTTTGACACTCCCAGGGGATATGATTTTGGAATTCACAAACTCTTCATGAACCATCATGAAGGATTTTAAAAAATAATTTTCCTATGAATAACCTAAGAAAAAACTAGGGTGTCATAGATTAATTAATTTAGCATAATTTAGACATCCTATAAGTGGTTTTTCATGATTATGTGGTTCATCACTATGGAAAATGTTTCTTAATTTATGGATTTTTCTTTTAGTCAATGGTTGGAACTCAAAGGAACCATGTTAATGGTGACTTCGATAGACAATTCAATGATTTTACTCCTGAGCATTTGAATTCTATAGGAGATGGAATGGAAAAACACATTTCTATGTTCACTGTGATTTCTCAATCTATGAATCCTGATCTTCTTCCAAATGATAAATAGAGGGAACAATATTCTATTAAGTCTATTATGATTCAACATCTACCTTATTTCATCAAGTCTTCTGATCCACTTGTTTTTGACCATTTGATCAGTACAACTCAAAAGATATTCTCTATTCACCAGTGTTCAGATCATAAGAAATTAATTATGAATGTTTATTGGTTCGAAGTTGAAGAAGACTAGTGGTGGACACTAATTACGAATACTATTAAGAAATATGAAATTTCATCTAGGAACTGGGATGAGTTCAAAAACATATTATTCAATTAGTTCTTTCCTCATGTTCTTCATACGAAAATAGAAAAAGAGTTCCATGGGTTGAAGCAATAGGATAATGAATCTATCATTACCTGTGAGGATAATTTTAAAATACTTGCAAGGTATGCTTATAATATTATCCTCCATCCTGAAAGTAATGCTGATAGTAAATTTAGTGGATTAAATCTATGTCTTAGAATAGAGTTGTCCATAAAAGACTTTAGTAGCTAAGAAGATATTATGTTTTGTGAAATCAGTGTTGCAATAGAGGATGGATTTACATATCAATCTTATTATTTTTACAAGAAATTGGAGATAGAGTTAAAATGAAAATTTAAAAACCATGGAGAGAAGAAAAGGTTTCAATCTCTTATCTACCAAAATGGGGGGAAAGTGAACATATGAGAGAAACTAAAAAGAGCAGGAAAGTGTTTCTAGTGTGTGAAGCCTATCCACTGAGAAAAATAATATTGAAGTGATGTGTAGGGGAATTCAATTAATTTAATAGAGAGAGACCTAAAAAAATTAACCACCCACACATCAGTCTATCAAGTGCATGGATTTTGGTCATTATGTGAATCAATAATCCAATCCAAGCACTGATATGGATGATAATAAATGAAAAATTTTGAGGCAAAGTGACAAAGGGAAATCTTATATAATCTAAATGGATGAAGTGATTGATGATAATTAACAAAAAAACATATACTTTCACCCCTTTTTTTAGATTTTCATGTTTGATTTTGTATGAATAAGAACTATGATAATCTTAATGTTCATCCTTTAGTGATGTTTCAAGTGATTAAATCCCACTGAAAATATTTTTGAATAATAAAATCACATTTAATGTTCTATCAGTGCTGGGATGAACCCACATATCAAATAAAAATATTTTTCATATAAGATAAGTTCATATTTACGGAAGAAATTGTGAATTATTTTTTTTATGGGTTATGAGGGTATCTATTTACAAAAATTTTAAGTTAAACATGAAATAATGATTTTTAAATTAAATTATTATCTCAACACATAAGGATTTATTCATATTGGATAACTTTTTCTAACCAATTTGTATTGATGGTATTTAATGATAGATTTGATGATTTATCATGGATCTCATGGTCTATTAGTACTTTAGGAATGTAAAATTCTCCTTTATTTTTTAGGGTAAGAGATTGAGTGAAAATATATCAACGAACAACCAAAGGATTAAATTCTGCGTATGAAAAGGAATAGAATCAAGTATATATTCTTGTGTAAGGTCTTAAACATTAGAAAACATGATCTTGAAACTACAAACTTTATCCTATAAGCTACATTTTTTATGAATCAAATGGACCATTAGATCATCATGGATCTATGAATTTATGATTTTTAACATGATCCTAACCATTATATATATCTATCTCTATCAGAACATAATAGTTATATTTCTATTCCATGTGTTTTTTTCACTTTTTACCTATGTTATCCAATTTGGTAAATTAGTAATGAGTAACTTTGGGTGACCGTTATGGCTCCAACTTTAAATTTTTAAAGTATTTTTTAGTATTAATTTTTAAGAAGTGTGTTTATATGAATGGAACTATACAGTATTAAAACATTGATAACCTAGATTAATTCCGAGGTAAAAAAATTTTCTGTGTGGTAGAATGTAACACCCTGACATTTTTTAAATATTTTTTTTGAATTAATTTTTTGAAAATTTTTCATTTCACACAACACTGAAGATACTTTTTTTTAGTTTGACTTGCATTATACCCAACACCAATTTAATCATTCACTACATGCAACATAGATTATTACATTCTCCACATATACCACCTAGGTTAGCTTACGTTACATGTAATACAATCTTTCCTCAATGGTTTGCGTAGCATGCAAAACTAAGTGTTACCGAACAATAATATATTATAAAAATATTATTATGTAATATAATAAGACATAAACTAGTTGTTAAATTTATTATTATGGGATTAAATAAATTATAAAAAATATATCATTGAATTCATTGGATACCTATTCATTACAAATTAATATAGAAACCAAATGAATATAAAGGGAATGATTTTATAAAAGACTATTTTTATTTTCCAAAGGAGATTTATCTTAATAAGATAAATTAATTACTATTATCGAATGATACGAATTAAATTTATATGTTATATATTCTATAAAATATTTTTTGTAATCATCCAATGGATTTTATAAGAATAAGATAAGGACATACCCAATATGACACAAAAATCTATAATATTTTAAAAGGCATTTTACTACGTTTTAATAGAGAACATATATAAAATATAAATATTGTAACTTTTAAAAAATTTATATTCCAAAATAAACATTATTTTTTAAATAAAAATATAAAAAATAGGTAAGGGTGAAATTTTAGAATTTTTTTGTAAAGCTTCATTTTTAATGAATAGTTAAAATATTAAATTTTAATTCAAAAATAACTTTTCATAAAATTTATTGATAATGTTAATTTATGTTTTAATTTGGTTTTAAAGTTTAATTAGTTTAATTTGTTATCAATTAATCCAATTTAGGTCATTGTAATCAACTTTACAATGAAATTGACTATAATAACATAGAAAACTTTTGAATGATTTTACTTTAAAAACGTACATTGTTGTCCCATCTTCAAGATTAAATTTAAATTAATTTCTTCCACTTATATGTTTGTAATTTTATAAAATGGATTCCATATTTGGAATCAAAATGGTTTATATTGTCTAATAATTTGAACTTATTTTTTATCAAAAATACTATTTAATATAATTAAAATTAATTATAATGATTAATGGAAAATTAATCCTAACGAGGGACTAAACCATTAACTTATGGGGTCAAATGACCAACATTGTCATGAACCAACCCAAGTCGGGGCTCGAGCTACGACTAACCCAAGCCATCCTCCATAGGCTAGGGGTGGAGACCTATGAAAATGGAATAATTAAACATTGGGAGGAATTTTCTTAACGTACCTATATGCATGCACCCACAAACACCTCGACGTAATAGTATAGAGATACTAAAGTTGGAAAACTAAATGAATTCATACATCAATCCAAAACTAGAGCATAATTTCACTAAAATTAAAAATGGTAAAAACACACACCCACCAAATGAAAACTTTAAAATCATCCAACATGCTCTGAATGAAGGGATTATAATAAAAATAAACTGATGGAATGCCCCGTGGACCAGCTCTGATAAACACCTTGGTCAGTCCATCTCACTAATCTCTACCTACACCGGGTCCTCTTTGGACTCTGTCAAAAGGCATGCATTCTTCACAAGACATAATAAATGTGGAAAAATTCCATGTAGGGGTGATTATAAACACCCTTATTAGGCACCATAAAAACCCAAAGAAAAGGAAGAAACTGAAAATAAATAGTCATCTCAGCTTGCTGGAGGGAACCCAATCGAGAGAGAAACTCCATCTCGAACCATCAAGATCTATAGAGTAAAAGTCATCTCATACAAAAAGGGTGTTAACATAGACATGTGACAACATTGTAAGGACTCACAGAATCACCCTGATATACTTGTCTCAGATTCCAAGTCTCATGAGGTTCCAACATCATAGCCAGCAACATGATTCTACTCAAAGGTACTAATAGTAACACAAAAACTAGAATAACATACTCTTGGAGATCATCTAACCTAGATGAAACATTTCTGAAAGATAAACTCCATCGGGAACAATATACTAGGTCTAGATCTAGTTCCCAACACCAGGGGTCCATCCAAAGCTAACATGTGCCCTGCCTAAGGCTATAGGAAACTCGTGGAAAGGCCCGCACCTCAAAACTACACATAGTTGATAGACCGCATCTTTAGGAAAATCAACATGTGCATCCTCTATAATGAGAGATAATGGAGGTACCCACATCTCACCACAACCTTTCATTTGAGAGAGTAATCGCTCCTAACTAACCAATGAAACCTTTTTTCCTCCTATATGAAGTGGTTTGCACCCCATTATTCTAAGGGAGAAATAACTTCAATAGAGAACCCACTACCCACTACTACTCTAAGACGAGGGTTTTTACTCCATAGGTGAGGACCCTCACCTTGATATAATAGGGGGGTTCCACTCAAAGGATAAAGGGCTCGAACCAACAACATAAGGAGCACCACTATATGGTTGGAGGACCCACACCTTGGAATGATATGGGAGTTCCACTCTGCCATATAGATTACTATGTGGGACCCATACCCTAACACGATAAGGGAGTACACACCCTGGGCTAGAGGACCCACTCCCTGGTATGACTAGGGAGTACCAACTCTTACATAACAATATGTTTGGAGGACCCACACCATAGAATGACATGGTAGTTCCAACTCAAAGGATAAAGGACCCACACCCTAATACGATATGGATGTACCCACTCCATCGATACATCATACCTGGAGGACCAGTTCCCTAACACAACAGGGGTACCAACTCCAAAAATAGAGGGATCACACCCTGGTATGATAGGGGAGTAACTACTCAATCTAAGAAAAAAGTATGTATGGCCTACACCGTGGCATATTAGGGGATAAATGTATGACTGTTTTAACAATATGGTGAACCCTCACCCTGATTCCATAGGGGAGTAGTAGTCCAAGCATATCTCTTACAAACAATACAAGTCTAGTACATTGATTAAGCACCCCCACACAAGTTTTGTGCTCAAATTATGACACCTCAAATCTCATAGGGTGAAACAGATGACACTATCAAGTTCTATGTGGAAAACTACTCAATATGGGATACTCAAAATCCTAAATACGAGTCCTAGGGAAGAAGATATGGAAGGAAGAAGATCTCAATAATATCATCAAGGAGTACACAACATGCACTGGCGACCACACGACATGTGAACTCACTAGAGAACCTAGTTTTGTATCATGTATACATGGTTTAACAACCCATGTAGGGGTACACGACATTTAGAGGTCACACACATCATGTCTCGTCTCACCTAACCCCCTGGAAATGTTCCTTCTTCACACAACCCAACCAGTCATGTCCCTTACATGTCATTCATCCTATAATACACGACATGCTCTCTCTAAATAGCCACATGTTCGTGTGGTTTTCCTAGGTCTGTGTAATTTTGATATGTAGTTATACACATCCATGTACGTTTACATGGCCATCTCAAGCTAGGTCTCACGGTCACACGGTTTGGGTCACTACATGGTGTGTAACCCTGGTAAACAGCATTTAGACACCAAAATTCATCTTCCCTGAATAGAAAGGGATACATATAATTTCTCACTAGACTACATGAAAAATATATGGTAACTTCAGTTGGGAATCACCTATGAAAATATTTGATTCTACTTGATTTACCATGAAAACTATAGATCTGCCTAGGAGGGATCTCTATTAATTGTATTTGGGATCTAAAACCATAAAAAATAAAAACAAAGTGGATTGGGACCAAAACTCAAAACCACCTACCTAGAAGGTGAAATTCGAAAGCTTTAGGTCTAGAATAATGCCCAGATCATGCTTCTCCTCAATCTGATGATGATCGATGTCAATAAATAAGATCTAAAGGACCTCATATCATTGATTTTGTCTCGTTTCCATTTTTTGACCAAAGAGGGAGAGGAGGAGGGGTTCCTCCTACTTGTTTCATTTGCACCAAGGGAATGGGGGTAATTTATTTTAAACAATTAAAATCAATTAACTCCCCTATTAACACCATGTCACCGAAACTCCCCAAATAAAACTAATTGTGCGGATGACTTTAGGTCACGTCTCTGGTAAACACGATGTTCTAAGCTCAACCATAGTCTTAGAAATTCAATCTAAGACTCCTCTCATGATTCATTCACATTTCAATAGAAACAACATGCATTTGAAAAAATATATTATATATTTTTAAAATCACAACACCGAGGTTCTCTAGACCTCGAATTCGCATGCGGACTCAGCACCTAGCTTTAGAAATATTCTTTGAAATGTTCCAAAATTTTATCAGACACAACATGAGTCACTAAATCACTTCCACCTTAAATATTTTCATCCATGAAAATAAAAAAGGCTAGGAACATGCAAAAGAAACCAAGCTCTACACTATAACTCCCACACCAACAATCTCGACAGGGGTTCCTATGATGCTTCCAAGTACAGACTTAGGGGAACCACCAAGGAAAAACCATGATCACATCCAAATCCAACACAATAAACATCGTACCAAAAGTGAGAACATGTATCCTTAGCTGTGATAGGTGGAAAAACACAAAGCGCCATAACCCCTCTGCAGTCATATGGTCTAATGGTACACCACCTCTCTAACCTAATGAAGATATCGCCGACACCCAATATTTCACATCCACCCCTGGATGAATTGCACTACAACCTCCTCAAGAATCTTTTGTTCACAGTTGATTCCAAGAACGCGAGGGTACCAACAAACAAAATAGAAGATTAGACTCATCCAACATTGAGTATCTAGAAATGGAAATCATGTGGAACACGCCACACATCTTTGACTCTCTTGGAAGGAGAGTAAAAAAAACATGAAACCCCACTCTGACCACACAAGTAGAAGGATCTCATCCACCACACCTCAAAATTGTTCTATTTTGGGGGAATTCACTCGCTCATATGGTTTTTTGTCACATCAAAAAAAAAATGTTTCTCAGAAGAGAAATCATCCATTTCCCTCATGAGTCTAAATCTACCTCAAAAAATGACACTTCCTTTTCAAGATTCTCATGTAAAAAGCTGACTTCAAGTGAACAAGGGTACTAATTATCAAAAAAGGGCCTACCAAACACTCAAATATGTCTTACCAGGCCCTATATTCCCACCACCAACATTATTACCAAGCCCTAAACACTCAAGTTATAGGTACTCATTCACCACACCTCGGTACTATTCAATTTGGGCAGTACTGAATTCACCGCATAGATTTCACTCACATTATAAAACATATCATGGTGGGGGAAGGGCCCCTCTTTCACAAGAATTTAAAGCTATTTCGAAAAACACCCATAGAGGATTATCCTGACACCCCATATCACCTATTGAAAACCATAAGAAAAAATTAGAAAGAAAAATTGTACCTCTTATTAGTGTCTATAAATACTACTGTGGAAAGTATAAAGGATATGGAGTGTACCCCTATTAATCCTCAGAGTATCTAGTTCATATACCATTATGGCATGTATTTTATCTTTCCCACATCCTCCAACTCCCTAATCCTAGTGTGGACCACCTGGGGATGGTGGTGGAAACACCTCAAACCACCTTCCACCTCATGTTGTCATCCCAACTCCTCTACCATGTCCTCTATCTTATAGAACTCCCTGATCCAAAAACTTCCTCTACTAAGGCGGCTAGTCAAATGGATCCATATCAAAAGCACAATGGGTTAGAAAATATCTAGCAAGATGTACTGGTCCATTTCAACTGTAACACATCCTTTCATGTAAATTAACTGATCCTTAGTATTTCTCATGTACTACAGGCCCATGTGCCTAATTCTAGTCGTGTGTATTCCTCCAATGCTATTATCTTACCATCTTCTATCTTCCAGCCATTGTAGATGCCTCAGCCTGAAAAACCACCACTATGGGCCACCTCTATTTTCCCATCCAATAGAAATCTCTCTACAAATATAACTTTCTCCATTACCCCATCATAATAAAGAAGGTGCAGGGATACCACACCTACTTAGACATCTCTGTATAGGCCCTGCTCAAAGGTATGGTCTCTAAATAATGGGTCTCAAACCATAATTTTATGGGTCTTTGAACCTCACTGAATATGCCACCATAGTCATGATACCTTAAAAAATCTGAAGAAGCTACTATATTTACACCAAACTCAAATTGGCTAGGTAAAAATCTCCCCTGAAGAGTCGCTCAGACTTTGCCCAAGTGAGCATCGCCTCGTCATGGAACTGAATTACTAAACTCTACCATTGCCAAACCAAACTATGTAAAAGGATTTCCACTAGGGCTACCACCTAATCAGGAGGTGTCCTCGTGAGGTGGAAAACATTTTTGACTTCCCCAAGATATTCATCTACTTCTTGGGGATCTAGATCACCTCGGTTTCTCAAACATCGCTTCCTCTAAAACTCATGTAGCATGCATCCTCAACCTTTATTGCAGGAACAAACTTTTGATCACTGGGTGGTGGACCAACTTGATAACCCCCCATAGGTTCCATATTGCAACTATTTACATAAATTGAATGCTCATCATGGGGTTTATCATCATCACAATCCAACCATGGAACTTCATCTAGTTGTCATCGTAGAGGCATCCTAAAATAATATCTAGATGTACCATGGCCAAAGAATACATCTGGGATCTGAATTAAAAAAGATGAGGAAAGGAAAAACCTAGTCCTATATCATTCATGTACCATTCATTTCCCCAATGACTAGTTTCCTAATATACTTCGATGAAAATCATGTTATCATAGTTTTGGTGAATGGATATTTGAGCCATCACAACAACACTGGAACCTATGGAATGAGACCCAAACTCAAAACACCATGAATCCATCGCTATGAAACTTAACGAAATACTCTTAAGGGGAGTATTCCAAACAATTTCCAAAGGAATTAACTTCTTCTGATACTAATCAATCATGACCTGACCAATGTAGGGGCTCAATCGACGACCACCCCAAGCCCACCTCCATCGGCTAGAGGTGGTGAACAATGTCGAATGAATAACTAATCATGGGGAGTCCTTTACCTAACATACCTATACGCACACACCCACAAACACCTTAATGAAATAGTGAAAAGATAAAAAATATGGAAAACTAAAATTCATTCATACATTTATCCCAACATAAAGTAAAGAATTATTGAAAGAGAAAAAGGAAAAATCATACACCCACTAAAAGAAAACAATAAAAGAATCCAACTTGCTCTAAAGGAGGGGATTTTTGTAAAAATAAAAGGCTAGAAAGATCCTTGGCCCAGCTCTAATAAACACCGTGATCGATCTAGGTCACTATGTCCTCCTACCTCTGGTCCTCCAAGGAATCCATAGAAATTCATGTGTTTTACAAAAGACACAACACATGATGGAAAAGACCATGCATGTGTGAGTATAAAAATACTTCTTAGGTGACCCAAAACCTTAGGTAAAAGGCAGAAAATGAAAGGCAACAGTCATCTTAACCTTTCCGGAGGGAACCCAATTGAGAGAGAAACTCCATCTCAAACCATCATAGGCTATATAGGAAAACTCATCCTAGTCCACAAGTGTGTAAACCAAGACACCTGACCACACTTTGATGAATCTAAGAATAACCCCCATATACTCTTCTCAAACTCCAAGTCTCGTGAGGTTCGAACCTCAGAGCCAACAAAAGGATTCTACTAAAAGGTTCTAATGGTAACACCAGAACTAGGAGAACGCACTCCATGGGATTATCCATCCCAGATGGAACCCATTTGGGAGATATAATCCATTAGGAACAACCTACTAGGTTTATCTCTAGTTCCAAGTACTAGAGGTCCTAACAAAGAAAACTTATGCCCAGCGAAAGTCTAAATGAAACCTATGGAGGTGAGAGACCCTCACCACTACACAAAGATGAGGGATAACTAATATAAACCATGCACCTCATGAATCCTCTATATATAGAGAGAACATGGGGACTCGTACCTCACCATTACCCTGTGGTCGAGCGATTACTAGCTTCAAAAAAACCCTTAAAACCATCATTTATCCTATATGAAGTGTTGTGAACCTCAATCCACCATGGGAGAACTAAATTCAATTGAGTACCCACTCATCACGACTACTTGGAGAGGTCGGAAGTTTACTTTATATGTGAGGACCGCACCCTAGTTGGATTGGGGAGTACCACTCAAAGGATAGAAGACTCGCCCCCCATGATGTGGGTAGTACCACTCTATGGCTAGAGGGCCCATAACCTAGAATGACATGGGAGTTCCTCTCTTCCATATCAATTACTATAGGGAACCTGCATCCTAACACGATAATGGAGTACCAACCTTGGGCTAGAGGGCTCGCACCCTAACAAGATAAGGGAGTGCCAACTCTGCCATAACAACATGTATGGAGAACAGAAACCCTATAACGACACGGGTGTTCTGACTCCAATGATAGAAGAACTAAACCATAATATGATAGGGGAGTACTAACTCTATCGATATGTCATGTCTGACGGACCCATTCTCAGACATGATAAGTCAGAACCAACTTCATGGATAGAGGACTTGCACCATGGTACGATAGGGGACTAATAACTCAATCTGGGAAAGAAAGTATGGATGTCCCACACACTGGAATGGTAGGGGAGTACTTTACAACTAAATGAATGATATGGGGAACCTATTCACTAATTCAACTGGGGAGTACCACTCCCAACATCTCTCTTATGAACCACACTGATATACATCACCGGTTAAGATCCACCACACAAGTTTAATGCTCTAATTACACCACCTTGCATTTTTTAGATCAAAATGGATCCAAATATCATGTTCTATGTATAAAACCACTCCAGATAGGCTACTCAGAAGCCTGAATTCAAGTACATGAGAAGGAGATATGGAATACATAATATCTCAAGAAGATCCTCTAGGAGTAAATGATGTGAACTTGGACCTACATGACGTGAGAACCAACTGGAGAATCCGGTTGTGTTTCTTTTCTACATGGTTTACTATCCCATGTAGGGGTTCATGGTGTGTAGAGGTGGTACACACCATGTCTTGTTAAACTCGACCCCCTGGTCATGTTCCTCCTTCACACTGCCTGACTAGTCATGTCCTATACACGTCATGCATCCCATACTACATTGCGTGTTCATGATAAATGACCACTTGTCCATTTAGTTTTCCAATGTCTATGTACATTGGTTATATATTTATACATGACCATGTAATTTTACAGGGCTATCCAATTCCATGTCTCATGTTCACATGGTTCGGGTCACTACATTGTGTCTAACCCTATTACACAATGTTTAGAGACAAAATTCTATCTTCCCTAAATAGGAAGGGTTATACAATGTGTCTCACAGGAAAACACACCATGTAGTCAGTAAATAAAGTAGGTAGTCACCACTAAAATTACTTGATTTCTTCCGGTCTACCCCAATACCTACATATCAACCTAAGAGTGATCTCTATAAATTATATTTGGGATCCAAAACCATAAAAAGTAAAAACAATGGGGATTAGAACTAAAAATAAAAACCATGTACCTCAAAGTTGAAGCACTGAGGCTTTGGGTATAGAATGATTCTCAAATCGTACTACTCCTCAATCTAATGATGACTAGTGATTGGAATGGAGAATAACATCACCTAGTTGCTTTGATTTTGTCTCATTTTTGTCCATCATCCAAAGTGGGGGAGGAAGAGGGGTTCCTCCTACAGATGCCATGCAAACTAAGGGTTTGGGGGTGAAGATTTGATTTTAAACAATTAAAATAAATTAACTCCCCAATTAACGCCACATCACTAAAATGCCTCCAAATGAAACATCCAGTGTAGACAACTTCAGATCCTTCTTAGGGTAAACACAACATTCTAAACTCAACCGTTGTCTCAAAAATTTTATTCAAGACTCTGCTCGAGAGTTATTTATGTTTTAAGAAAAATTGTGCATGCATGAAAAAATATATTCATAATTTTTATAATCACCACGTCAAGGCCCCATAGCCCCAGATTCCCATGCCAACTTAGCATCTATATTTCAAAATATTCTGAGAAATATTCCAGAGTCTTATAGGAAAAAATAGAGTCACTAAATAGACACCTATCCAAAATAAATTATGTGGCCATATTTCTACCCTATTATCTCTTGGATTGAATTTGGACCATTATTGGAGTCACTTCAAATTGGAAAATTTGGGTGGAATCTACTTTAAAAAAAATTAAAATAGTTTCACTCCTTCTACACTATAAAAATTCCTCCTCTCCACCCACTTCCTTGCACATGTCTAGCCACTTTGGATCAACAAAGATTTGCCAAAATATCTCTTCAAAATCCCTTCCCACAACCTAAAATCCTCACCTTGTGAATAAATAAATCCAAGGAAGCCCCATTGGTGAAATCCAAAAGGATTTAACCAAAGAGGAGGAGTTTGAACGTTTATGAAGAAAGTCAATACTTAAGGTAAGGGAATTTCATCTCCCTTTTTTTTGTTCGTGAGATTCATTTTTTATTAACCACTAATTTCTTATATGTGTTGTGTATACTGACCATTTATGTATTATATTATTCTTAAAATAAATATTTATGGGTATTTACATATCCATTTGATGATATTTCTTTCACAGGTTTTATATTTCATAAGTAACCAAATTGGTAAAGTAATTTTGTCTCAATTTTCCTTCTTTGAGACACATGACTTGTTATGAACCAATATATTTATATGAGGTTTATATACTACCTTTTACATGCGAAATTATAAATATTCTTCTTTTAATGATATCTTAATATTAATTTAATTTCATTTTATAACATTGGGATTATAATTATAAGTTACCATGTTTTAAGGGTTTATTGAGATAATCTCATCATTTATGGAGATTCTTTATGATTATGCTTCCATTGATGAAATATTATGATTCATATCTCAAGAGAAAACATAAAGTTTCTTCACCTATGTACATTCATGATAAAACTATGTATTTGTACCATTTTTATAATCTTTGGTACATGCAGTGATTAATAATGTGTTTTTAAGAATTTTTGACTTTACCTCTCTCACAGGTCGGAAATCGTTGTTCCTTAAAAAACATTTTTTCAAAAAGGATTCCAAAAGAATTCTACTATTTCTCAATGATAATTCAAATAAAATTTTACCCATTTTTTACATTTAAAAAATGGGTTTTAAAATGAATCTTCTTATCATTATCCGATCGAGGCACTTTTCTAAACTTTTTGAGGTGAAAAGGTGATTTTCATCACGTATGGATTTACTTACTGTCATGAACATCATTCCCTTGAAACATACTTTACAAGACTACAATGTTTTTTATTTAAAAGAAATATTTTTTTTTATAATTTTTAAAATCATTTTTTTAAAATTGGTATTCCAAGAAAAAAGTTTTCAAACAAAATTATTTTTAAAAAGTGTTTTAAATGATTTTGGAAACATAATTTATATGTTTCCAAAGTATTTTCAAGGAAAATAGTTTTCAAAAAGTTTTTAATCTTCTTTTATAACATTCAAGGAGAATTATTTTAATTTTTTTCAAGATTCATTTATATTTTTTCAAGGAAAATGGTTTTCAAACTGATTTCAAGCTTTATTTTTATGTTTTCAAATTTTTTTCAAAGAAAATGTTTTTCAACAGATTTTGTTTTTCAAAAAACTTTTTTTTCAAAGAAGAAAAGATATTTTCCTCAAGAAATGCTTTCAAGAATATGTAAAAATTATTTTTCATCAACGATGTCATCTATTTATGTTACTCAAGCCCTTATAAGAAGTGATACAAATGTTCAATCAATATTTTTTCTCTAAATGTTTTTTATTTTAATGGAATGATGTTTTTAAAAAACAATTTCTCTTTAATGAGTTATATGTTTGTGAAACTTATTCCTCTTCCACATGTTATATTTCTATGAAATCCATTCCTCTTTCATGGGTTATATACTTATGAAACCCATTTCACTTCAACGGGTTATACCATGATAAATACTTATGAAACCAACTTTATTTCATTTGTTATTCTAGGATGAAATGATTATGAAACCTATTTATTTTACATAGGTTATGATATGATTAAATGTTTATAATACCCATTACATTTCATGGGTTATGATATGATATCTTTTTTGGGGTCATGATATGATGCCATTTGTATTATATTGTGAAACATCTGTGTATGAGTTATTATGTAATGGGTGGGACCTATATCTCTCTCCAATTCATTAGATAAAGATGGATTAATAATGAGTATAAATGTTATACATGAACCTATTTTCATGAGAATTTTTTTTATTGACCTGGTTTCATGTCTATAAGTTTATTGTTGAATGTAATTACATGTTCACATTTTTACGAATAAACCTTATTATGGGTACAAAATGTTATGTGATGAATTGATTACATGATCAAAATGTTATTCATAGACCTGGTTTAATGTTCATAAGTTATGCGTGAACATAATTACATGTTAACAATGTTATGAATGAACCTAATTTCAAGTTCACAACATTATGAGTGGACCTGGTTGCATGTCCATAAGTCTGTGAGAGTGCCTGATTTCATTTCCTTAACTTAGTGAGTGAACCTATTTCTACTTATACATGTTTATGATGTTATACATTGATGTGTATGCCACAATTCCATATCTTATTCATATGTTTTGTTTTCATGTATTATGTTCCTTATTATCTTATGATTCATGTCTTGTGAATTTCTAATCTTTATCTCATGATTCATGTTTATAATATTTTATATGTAGGGAATGATCTTTTAATGATATAATCATGTTTGTGTACTCTTATTTTCATGTTATGCTTATATATTTCATTTATTTACCCTTGCTACAAATTTGATATCACACCTTTCTTATGTTTCCTTTCCCCATGTTATGAAGAAATGATTTTATGTATAATTACTAAGGGTCGGATCTTTTTGGTACACATTGAAAATATTTCATTGAGTTAGAAGAATTTTATTCCATGTTTCTAAAGGCACTAAACTGATACAGTCTTTAGGCGTATGTTTATCTAATGTATTAAGTATTCAAGAAAAATTATGTAATGTTAACACATAAAAAATGAGGATTTCTATAATGTGTTTCTATTTACAATTTGAAATAATATTTTTAGATAAATGTATAGCAGACTGGATATCACTATAAATTTGAATAACTAAATTTCAATACACAAGTTTAAAAGACAAACCCTTAATTTATAAGGCTTCCTTGACAGCCTCATTCAATGAAAAGTATTAAAATTATGTGGTTGAAATAGAAAATAACGATTTAATTTTACATATCCAGGATATGGATCTGCCAAATATATAGAATACATACTCAGTTAATGACTTTACAATATCAATATTACATGAATCATCATCATCTATGTATCCAGTAATCAATTCAATAGTGTTAACATTTTTATATAACATTAATATTGGGTTGATATTTTTGATATGTATCAAAGAATCAACATTAGGTCATGAAATTTTAGATTCCATGTGTTATCCATAAGTCTTATAAGAGTGTATATTACAAAGAAAATATCATGTCAAATGCATATCATAGAGTACAAAACATTGCCAACAATGTTGGTATAGGGTATTTTGGACATGTACTCTACATCAGCAACAACAATGAGTTCTTCTTATAAATATAGCTTAAAATGGTGTGCAAATGGCACATTCAAAGGTTTGAAAAATTCAAACAAGAATGTTTTAGGAAATTTCAAATTATAAGTATGTTAAGAGAGATATAAAAGTTTATTAGTGTTGGTCTATATTTAATAAGGAAAAATATCCAAGAGGGGTGAATTGGCCTTTTAAAAATGGATTAAATAATTTAAATTTATATTAGAGTAAATAAATATTAATGATGTAGAGAATAAAAATGAAGATAAAACAAGATATTTTTATAGTGGTTTATATATAAATGAACATACTCCACTCTTTACCCCTCTTATTAAATGAGAGATATGAAACCCACTATAGCAATATAATGGAATCTTACAATGAAATTTTCCCACCTTAAATCACAACCTGATTATAAATCCTTTTTCCACCTAGAGGCCTATACCCAAATTAGACCTTCCTTTTTCCTTGAACATACATCCCAATTTCTGACTTTTTTTGGGAGATATAACCTAAAATCCTAACATTCAATGGGTAGTATAACATGTTACAATTATGAACATATAATGGGATATAAATAATTAGATGAACAAAAAATAGATGAAAACTTCATAGATTGGGAGTTGAGGTAGTAAGGTTCTCTTTAGAAATAAATATTCAATTGAATTTAGTTCTATTGGGAGAAGTAGTTGATCACTAGAAAAATTTCACTACTTGTACAGTTCAAGATTATCTTCAACTTGCATATATTTTATCTAGATCTATCTAAATCCTAATATATAGTTCTTATGAGTATAGAATATTAAAAAACATGAATCTCATTGTAGTTTATATTTCCCAATAGTACATGTGATATCTTCAATAAATGACCATGAAAAACATATCTACATGGGTTATATCAATAATCTATAAAATTATAAACAATTTTTATAGGGATATCTTGTTAGAATAATTAATACTGTATCAAAAAATAATTATTATCAGTATTAAAATCCATTTCAAAATTTCCATAAAGAATGCGAGAAAAGCTAATCACATTCCAACCATATTTAATTTGGAACTGTATTTTCCCAAAAAATCAACTTTAAAATTAATACCTCGTGATAATAATTTATCCTACATAAAATTCTTCCAAACAGAATTTCTATGAATTAAAACAATTAATAAGTGTTTAAGGAATAATTAAATTAAGATAAATATGTGAAATAAAAATGTAGAAATTTGAAATATTAAAGTATAATTAAAATTAAGCATGTTTTTAAATAAAATATTAAAAATAAATAATTTATCGTAATTAGGTCATAAGGTAGGATCCTCACTTTTCTAAATGTTAACTTACGGTCCCTTATTTTTTCATGTGATAAGTATATTTTTTCATGTAGTTAGTACATTTTGTTCATGTTGTAGGTACATTTTGGTTTATGCAATTAGTACTTTTTTCATGCAGTAAACACATTTTTTCATGTGGCCAGTACATTTTTTTCATGTAGTTTGTACATTTTTGTTCATGTGGTTGGTACATTTTTGTTTATCTTTTCAGTACATTTTTGTTCATGTTATAGGTAAAAAAAATTTCATTAAGTCATTACATTTTGTTCTGGAACTCAGTACATATTTGTTCACGTGTTCAGTATATTTTTTCATGTTGTTAGTACATTTTTTTCATACCATTAGTACATTTTTTCATGAATTCAGTTCATTTCTGTTTATATGGATACTAGATTTTGGTCATACAATTAGTACATTTTTTATATGTTGTCAATATATATATTGTTCTTGCGGTTAGTATTTTTTTCATTTAGTATGTACAATTTCTTCATGAATTCATTACATTTTTGTTCTTGTGGTCAATACTAGACTACCAAATTTTAACTCATGGTTTCTACTAAATTTCAGTTCTGGCTTTGCTATATTTTAGTTCTAGAATATGTAAAATGATATTTTAATGTCCTAAATGACATATTTATCCTATGATCATGTCATAAAACTAGTAGTACATTTTATTAACAATAAAAACTAAATATATTTGAGGGAGATAAATATTATAATATGATCATGATTAATCATACATTAATTAACACATAGTTCAAATCCGTAATTCATTTAAATAAAATAAATGAAATAATGTTTTATAATTATCAATACATATAGTGGTTTAAAGATTCAGTTAACACTATTATCCTTTATGATAACTACTAAAAAAAGTAGAATTTCAAAAAAACTCCCCTTTTTCGAAATTATCAAAAAGATAACGTTTTAGTAGAAGCATTATCTCTTAAAAATTAATACATAAAGTAATAATTCCATTTAAATAAAAAATGTAAATTAAAAAGACAATATATTATTTAAATTTATAAAACATTCATATTTGATAACCATATAATAAGGATCCACAAAAAAAGCCATCAATTTTCAAAACAATTTTCAATTAGCCACTATTCAATGAGAAAAATATTGAAAGTGTTTTGTAAAAATTAATTATAACACCTTCATAAAATACCATTTTATTATAAAAATATTTATACATTATGTAAAAAAAATTAGTACATATGAGAAGTTTAAAACAGTAATATAATACACAAATATATATATATATTAAAAACTAGTTATTTGAAAAGAAAATCGTTTACTTTTTTAGATCTCATGTAAATCTAAAAATTGCAGCACATACGAACACCCATAATACCCTTAAGTTCATGCCATATAAATTTAAAACCCCTTTATACCAAGTTCAAAATTTATTTTCTCAATGTTATTAAAATCTCAGGGCTTAGTAAAGATATCATCGCATTGATTTTATAGAGAATCATTTTCCAAAATTATATTTCCATTTTGAAAATGATATCTTAGAAAATGATATTTAACATTAATTTGATTAGTCCTTGAGTTTTGTAAGGTATTTTTAGATATAGAAATAGAAATTGTTTTATAAAAATAGTAATCTTATCAAACTCAAAACAAAAATCATAAAGTGGTTTCTTAATCAATAATATTTTAGAACAAAAATATGTAGCAGTTATTTATTTAGACTGGATAGTTGAAAGAGAAAAAAAAATTATTTCTTTAAAGGAAATGAAATTATATTTTTATTAAGTTAATTGAACATACATGTTGTTCTCTTCCTATCTATATTTTATCAACCAGAATAAAAATCAAAATTACATATCAAATCAAATTTATCTATAGTAGGGTAAAATAAACTAAGATTCAAATAAATTTTTAATATATATAATGATCCTTTTAACAAATTTAATGTGAATTTACTTAGAATCACTTTGATATCTAGTACACATAAAAACCGAAAACATTAATTTAGTCCTAGAAGCAGTAAAATATAATAAATTTCTGATCATTACTCAATATTTTTAACATCAAAATATTTTCCAGATTTATCTAAATTTTACTACCTAGTAGAACTAATGGGAGTATTTTTTATTTTCAAAAATTCAAAACCAAATATCATAACTTATTCTTTAGCATACTTATACTAATTTAGAAAAGATACATTATTTCTTTGAAATATTTTTAAAACAAGGAAAATTTTTCAATTACCCCATCATACTCATAACTAATTTAGATGTAATTTATTTTTATAATTCATTAAAACTATTTTCATAAGAAGACCCAAAAATATTATCATTAAAATAAATTTTTAAATTAAAAATATCATTACAATTTTTCTTAAGAAACAATGTAGGATCAACATTTCGCTTCTATTTTTTTCCAAAATAAAATTATTTAAAATTTTGTACCAAGCTTGAGGATATTGTTTTAAACCATATAAACCCTCAAAAAATTTAAAAAATGATCAGGATGATTTTTATTTTCAAAACTACTGGGTTGTCTAATATAATATTCTTCATAAATATATCCTTTTAGGAAAGTGGTTTTGACATCCATTTGAAATAATTTAAACCTTGAAAAGAAGAATAGAACAATAATACCTTAATTGCTTCTAACCTAGTAATAGGTACAAAATATTCCTCAAATTAAATTTATTTATATTGAGAATATTCTAGAGAAACTACTATAAATTTATTCATAACTATATTTACATACTTATGAAGTTTATCTTTAAAAATCCTCTTTGTTCCAAAAATATGAGAATTATTTGGTGGAACAACTAAAGTCTACCAACTATAACTTATAAACTAGTTTAAGTCATCTAAATCAAACAATATCCAATTATCATCACCTAAAGATTTAATAATGTTCTTTGGTAAAAAATTGGAAACAAAATTTTGATAAGAATATAAATTCAATACATATTTTATATTTTGAACTTTTAATTCAACATTACCAATAACACTATCAATGGTATGATCTTTATTATTCAATGTTTTTTCATGAATATTTTTAGATTGAGAAGAAACATTCTCCCCCTAAATATTGGAATATTTATCTTGGAGTCCTTATTAAAAATTAATGTCTCTAAATTCTTCCTCATGTTGATTAATATCATTATCATACTTCTTCAAATATTATTCCCCAAACATTAAATGAATTTATTTATCAAAAAACATAGTTATTTTAGTATACACCCTATATTCATTTCCATTATTTTAAAATAAAAATAATATACCTTCATTATATTTTTCATCAAATTTATCCAAAATATACTTAGTATTAAGAATAAAAACTTATAATTAAACACTCTAAAATAGAGAATTTTAGGTTTTCTTCCATTCTAAAGACCATAAAGAGTCTTTTTCTACAACTGGTTTAAAATGATATTATTAGTAACATGAAAAAAAATTATCAGCTTCTTGATAACAATATTTATGTAATTTATACACATTTAACATGTTCCTAGACATTTATTAAAGTGTTTTTGTTTTCCTCTCTACTACAAAATTTATTTTTAGAGTTTGAGTGGCTGGAAAATTGTGAAAAATACACATTTACCTCAAAAAGCTAGATAAATTTCAGATTCATGAAATTCACCACCATGATCACTTGTAATTGATTTTATTATTTTTCTTTTCTCATTTTGAACGAATTTAAAAAAAACATAATAAATTTTGAAAAAACAAATATTTAAGAGTAAAAAAGTTAACTTATATGCATCTTGTAAAATCATCTATAACTAAAAATATAACTTTTAACTCACAAATAATAATTTTTAATAGGAAAAAATAAATATAAATTAATGATATCATGGGGGTATAAATTTTTTACTTCCTTAATTGTCTTAACACTGCTTTTGTGTTGTTTACCATTCATGTAAGAGTCACAAATAATGGTTTCATCATATTTCATTTCAAGTTGCTATAGAAGAGTTTCATTCTTAGAAAACTTATGTATAAGCATAAAATTACGATGTCCCAACCTCTTATTCTACAAAATGTTATCAGATTGTACATCATCTAAACATGTGACATTTTGGTTGTCTAATTTAGAATAATTGTTCCTAGATCCATTATTATTATAATTATCATTTGGAGGAAGAAATTTTTGTTTAATTTGTAACCTTAAAAAACCATTAAATTCTACACATACACAGCTAAAAATATATTCAAAATACGAAATTCAAACTGCAACATCATCACCTCCTCATGAAACTTCGCACCTCAGGTTGCATACCCTAGCACAAATCGAACCCTTCATCATACAAGATCGTTTGTGAGGAAAGAAAATAAAAAACTACCATCATCATCATTTAACACCATCAAATTCATTGAAACAACACACAACTTAAAACCAAATAACATCCACACCCTCATCAATGAACTACAAGAAGAATCACCGACAAGGACATGACCTTGTAGTGAATAACCAGAATAGACCCAACCATAAAAGTTTCAAAATATCTCCCAGAACCAAACCAACCCATGGACACTACTAGGAAATCCTAAAAATAATATCTTCAAGGAAGATATCACCACCACCCAAATATTCTTTTTCTTCCATCATCGAATGGAATATTACATGGAGAGCTAATTGAGGAAAATCGCATTAGAAACTACCTCCTAGAATGTTGTCAGCAGCATAAACAACTCCTCTAAAATCCTTCTTCTAAACCATCACACCAAACCAACTTGGATGAATGAGTTATACCTTAATGATAGGGTAGAGTTTAGATGAAAAAGGTCATGAAGGTGAGCCCTATTTTTCAAGAAGACTGAACTAAAATAAAAAATCATCCATCCTGAATAGAACAAGAAAAAACACCATGTATAATGAGTAAAAACACCATCACAAATCGATAATGTTAGTGCCAAGGACAAAAAACAAAAAATCAACAAACTAAAACTTGAATATATCGAAAGAGAAGATGATGATCCATACAAATGGCTTAATAGTGATCCATGACCATAAACAACCAGCACATCCCAAACCACTTTGTTGAATGACTAACAAGGCCAAAAATTGTGTTCAGCAAGTTGGATCAATTCAGAAGATCAGTCTTGGATTGTGGTCGAAGGCCCGAAAGTAGGAATAACAAGCCCATAGATATAAAGAAAAACACGGAGAAACCCTAGGATGAGAACAAAGGTAAGAGAGAATGGGATTCCAAGAGAATATCAACTCACTGTCGAAGAAGTGTTATACAACCCAAGGTTGTCAAAGAATAGAGTCCCATCCAAAATGGAGAACCTAATAAGGAAACAAAAAACAAAATGGATAATAAGCTCAAGTAATAGAAAAAAGATAAGAAATAAATCGAGGATAGAAGATGATTCTCCATCTCTAGGGGAGGAACCCTAGGAATAGAATTCAACAAAATTAATTGAATAAATATTATCCTTTTAGTTTTCAAAAAAAAAATTTATCTTTAAAAACAATTAATTTATCATATTGAAATTTAACAAATATTCCATCATTACATATCAAATAAATTATTATTTAATTATGGTTCAAACCTTCAACAAAAGAATAATTTTTAAATAATAATAGAATTTAAAATTCCATCCTCACTAAATCCTTTTACCTCTCCTTTTGAATTGTCACCAATATTAACATTACCTCCATCAACCATATTGAATGAAAGAAAATTTGATATATCACTAGTCACGTTCCTTGATAATCTATTGTCCATATACCAAACATCCTTTTTTATGCCCCCAATATATATTTCCTACAAAAATTGATTTAATACATCTTTGGTACCCATGAAAATTTGAGTCCAATGTTATTGGAATATGAATTATTAGGAATCTAGAAATATTTTGAATTTTTTTTTTACAATAAATATAGAAGATATATATTTACAAATAAAATAATTAGTATGTCCATGAGATTGTGGAAATCTCAAATAACACTCATTATCATAATGAACATTTATATGAAATCTAAAAGAATGTGTAAATAGATGGAGTCCAATTTGAACTCTTAAAAAATAAATTATTATTCATTTAAGTTAAAATTATTATCTTAACCATGAAAAATTAACCTTTTGGTCATTTTCTTAAAACTCATCATTTATTTAAATTTTTCTTTTCCTTGAACAAAAATAGAAAAATTTAAAAAAAACATTTATACTTCATTTTTTATCTAATAATTCTCCTTAATAATAGAATCAAAATTCCTTATTTTTTCCTTATAAAACTTATACATGAAATCAATCTCTCTCTTTAATTTATCATTTTCAACACATTCATTTTTTAGATTTTATTTTGCAATTTTCAAATATATAAGATCATAATTTTTCTCACCCTAGATAGATTTCTTCACATTTTATCTCTCCTTGAGAACATTATTATACTATCTCTTAAGGATCATAAATAAATAGTGACTTTTCCATCCTCAAGTTCAAGTATATAAACTTCTTTAAGAAATTTATTAATAGTGACTTTTAAAATTCAGATTCATAAGATGAATAATAATTATAATCATGTACCTGATTTAAAGAATACATTAGACACATGTTTTCAACTTCTTTTTTTGAAACATTTTACTTAGTACTAATTGAATCATATGTACAACTCCATCTATATTCTGTTTCCATATTTTATTTCTTGTATTTTTTTATTTTGTTTTATCCATATTTAGTCTTTGGAAATCAAGATTGATGTACCCCCTTTTCCTACAGTCATAATAAATTACACCTTGAGCATCATTAGAAATGAAATTGACTTTATTCTTCACCATGTAATCATCATTATGGTAGTATTTATAAGACCTCCTAGAGTATCTTGTCATAAATATATATCTACCATTTCTAATATAAGTTTTATCATGTTTGTCACTACTCTGTATCTTAAAATAAGAAGACTATGTGGATATATTTTATTTAAAATCAATTCTATTATTCATTGAATTATCTTCTTCAAATAATTTAGATCCAAATCATATTGTGATAGTGATCTAATCAACTCATAAATATTATATTTCTTAAAATTATTACATTCATCTATAGCTACTTTTTTAGCAAGCTAATTGTAAGGTAGTGATATAAGAACTCTTTTAACAAAAAATTCCATTGTATTCATTAAATAACAAAAACTATTTACAATTCTAGAGAATATATGGAATATTTTATTTATAGTTTCATCGTAATCTATTTTAAATTCTTCATATTCATCTCTTAACATTCCCAATATAATACTAATATGTTTATGCAAGAGAATATGTATATCTTGTAGAATTTTATAAAGGTCATAAGTAGTTTTAAATACTAAAACATGACTATAAACAATTTTATTTATTGCATCATATAATATATTCATGATCCTATAATTCATAAAATACATTACAATATCATTATTAATAAAATAATATTGTTCACCTTTAAGAATCTTGTATGGCTTTGTCATAATTATCCAGTGATCAATTATAGGTTGTTTTATGAAAGATTGCATTCCATAATTACAATATCTATAATCAGTACCATCAAAATGAGGTGGTTTTTGGTATCCTGACATCATTTTATTGAGTTACTTCCATCATAAATAGATCTTTTCTCCTTGATGTTTAAGTTAGGAAATAATTAACACTATTAAAGGAAATATATATTTCACTTGGGGTCATGATCTGATACCAATTTCTTGTAAAAAATTAAGATGGAAAAATATCCAAGAGTGGGGTGGACTGGCATTTTAAAAATGTATTAAGGAATTTAAATTTATATGAAAGTAAATAAATATTAATGAAGTGGAAAATAAAAAACGAAAAACAACATAAGATATTTTTATAATGGTTTTGGTCTAAATGATCCTACTCCACCTTCACCTCTCTCACGAAATGAGATTGATGGAACCCACTATAAGCAATATAATATAATCTTACAATGAATTTTTTCCACTTGGTGTCACAAGCCGATGAAAAATCATTTTTCCCTCTGGAGGCTTAAAACCAAAATAGGAAAACCATTATCCCCTGGAGGCATAACCCAATGCCTAAATTTAGTTTCGGGGTTACAAACCACAATAATACCATTTAATGGGTAGTAAGACCCATTAAAATTTCGATAAAAAAATAGAAAGAAGTAAATCCATAAAACTAGATGAAAACTCTAGAGTCGAGGTAGTAAAGTGCTCTTTGGTAGCAATGGATCAAATGATTTCAGTTCTTCTAATATTAGTAATTGATCACTAAAAAAATAGCACTTGTACATTTCATGAATATCCTCAACCTGTGTATATATTATATGGATCAATATAACTCCTAATATAGATTTATTCTATGTATATATGATTCATAAAAAATAAATCCAATTAAGATTTATATTTCCCAATATAGTATGCCATATCATCATTAAATTTACAAGAAAAACATACTCACATGGGTTAATTTGATAATTTGTAAAATTAAGGACATATTTTATAGGGATAAAACATTATAATAATTAATATAATATCAATAAATATTTATAATAAACATCAATATCCCATGAAAAATTCCCATAAATCATGTTAGTCAAATTTTTCACCTTCCAACCATATTTACTTTGGAAATCATGTTTTACCCTGAAATCAAGGTTAACCTTTAATTAACATGATAATTATTTAATCCTGTATAAAATTATTACAAATAAAATTACCTATAATTAAAATAATTAATAATTTTTTAAAAGAATAATTAAATAAAAATAAAAATGTGAAACAAACATATAGTAAATCAAAATATAAAAGTATACATAAAATAGAGCATATTTTGACATAAAATATAAAAAATCAGATAAGTGTCCTTAGATGGGTAGAAAGGTTAGTTCCACGCTTTTCAAAATTTAAAATTATGTTCACTTCATTAATTTCAAGTGGTTAGTACATTTTTTTTTCATACAATCAGTAAATTTTTTTATTTAGTAGGTTTTTTATGTAGTTGGTACAATTTTTTATGCGATAGGTGAATTTTTGTTCATGTGATAGGTAAATTATTTTTAATCTAGTCAGCAAATTTTTTTCATGTGGTCAATAATTTATTATTTATGTATTAGTTATATTTATTCTTTTGGTAGGTAATTGTTTTCATGCAGTATGTACATTTTTTCATGTGGTCAGTATAATTTTGTTCATGTAGCAGGTAATTTATTTTGAGAAGTGAGTATATTTTGTTCATGTAGTCCACACATTTTTGTTCATGTCATCAATACATTTAATTCATGTGATCAATAAATATTATTTTATGCATTCAACTCATTTTTTCATCTTGGTAGTACAGTTTTGTGCATGTAGTCAGTACATTTTTTCATGTAGTTAGTAAAGTTTTTATTATGATACTAGTAAATTCTGTTCATACACTCAGTATAATTTTTCATTTGGTTTATACTTTTTTTTCATGTAAGAAATAAATTTTTTTCATGAATTCAGTTCCAAAATTTGTGAAATTTTTACTCATGGTTAGTACATAAGATTAGTTTTATACATTTCCGAATTTTAGTTCCAGAATATGTAAAATGATATTTTAAATCCCCAAATGAATTATTTATCCTATGAACACTTCATTAAACTTAATGTACATATTATGAACAATAAAAACATAAAAAAGGAAGTTATTTTCAGTTAATAAATATTATTATATGATTTTGATTAAGAATAATTTAATAAATACATAATTCAAATTATATAGACTTTTAATAGAAATAAAAAAATGATTTTTAATTATCAAAAAAAGTGGTTTAAGGATCCATTCAATAATTAGGTCTAGACCAAACAATTTCTACACTAAGAATTTATTTTTTTAACTAAATAATTCTTTTCAAAAATACCATTCAATTGAGTCTTAAAAGAAATAATGTGTTTCTCATTATCAAAAATAAAAAAATCATTATACATACAATAGAAGGTAAATAATGTTTATTTTGAAAAGCTTAAAATAAACACATGCATCATATTGTATCCTAGTAAAATATTTATGGATCATGAAATAGTAAAATTTACCATACCATTATCTAGTGTATTATTTTAAACCATATAATGATTTATTTAAATAAGAAAATTTTCTAGGTTTAAACTCTTTATAATAATCATCTGGAGGTTTATTATACTATTTATAATTAAAGACTTCATTAAGGAAGGTTGTTTTCATGTATAATTCACTACTAGAAATTATTTTAATTGTGATGAATTGTTTGTGACTGGTAAGGGACCCATCACAAATAGTCATATATAATCAGTTATTTACTATAGTAAATGTTACCGTATCACAAATAACATTAGTGTTAATGATCAATATTCTGTTAATAGTCATCCTGCTAACACCTTTTGTGATAGATAATGAGATCTTTCACAACAAGGTCCATGAAATTTACCTTTAGTTGTAGAATAAAATTCATCTTCAATAACCCATCACTATTAAAAATAATATAAACTATGTGATCCCATTTCTCCTATCCTCTTCCCTGATTCTCCCCATCATATAGTGTTCCCGTCGCACATTCCTCATATTGACCCTCGCAAAAATCATTCATTACAATGTATTTATTGATAATTTGGGTTTAAATCCCCCACTTATTGAATACTCCTCTCTCTTATTTCATTATTTTTGTGATTTCCCATTCAATCACACAGAAATTAGTTTTTTCAAACACTAAAACAAAAAAATTACCTAGTTTTTGTGGTTTACTTGGTATTTTGGATTATTGTAATTTTCTTATATCCTATTTGGGTGACCTCCATCTCAATATGATTATATTCCAATTTATTTGAGGTATTTTACTCACCAACTATCCTTTAGATTTAATTGATACTTCTATTTTTTATTTAAAGGTTACTTCATGTTTATAAATTAATTTTACTACAAATAAATATGATTATTAATGAAACTATTTAGGGATATCTCATATTGACAATTTTTATATAAATATATCTAATTGCTCAATTTTATTAGTTACTTATGGGGATATAAGTTTTCATGAATTATGATATTACTTGTATTGTGGTTGTGATGTTAAACCATATTAAAATGTTATATTATGATTGATTTACAATTATTTAAAACATTTTAATACAGTTTTGTAAACATTTATATATATATATATTAACTCATGAATATATATATATCAACATTTTAAAAAAATGTGTATGATTTTATATATGTGTGTGTGTGTGTTTGTTTGTGTGTGTGTGTATTTATATATAGATTTTATTGGTATATTTGTCTAAAAAATTAGGAAAAAATATATTTGACGTATATATATTTGATTAATAAATTATTTATTATATATATATAAATATTAATATGAGAATATACATATATAAATGTTTTAAAAACATGTAAGGTTATATATATATATATCTGATATGTGCATTTGTTTAAAAATGTATTGAAATATATTTTATGTATATAAATTTGATTAATAAATCATGTAATATATATATATATATTAATATGTGAATGTAGACATATAAACTTTTAAAAACATGGCAGGTTATTAATATATCTCTGTGTGTGTGTAGATTTGATATGTATTTTTGTTTTAAAAAAACATATAAAAATATATTTAATTCATATATATTTGATTAAGAAATATTATAATATATATATATATATATATTAACCTTCAATGTGTATATATAAACATTTTAACAACCATATAAGGTTTTTCATATATACATATTTATATATATATATATATATATATATCTGTGTGTGTGAGTGTGTGTCAATATATATTTGAAATGTATATTAGTTTAAGAAAGCATGTAAAAATATACTGTAAGTATATATATTTGATTAAGAAATTGTGTAATATATATATATATATATATTAATATGTGAATATAAATATATAAATTTTAAAAAAACATTTAAGTATTTTGAAATATATATATATTTGATATGTATATCTATTTAAAAACGTGTAAAAATATATTTCATGTATATATATTTGATTAAAAAATTATGTTTTACATATAAATTTATATAGCATAGGAAATAAATTAGAAATGATTTTTTTTATAAAAACAATGAGAAAAAAAATTAAAGAAAAAAATTATAAAAAATTATTATAAAAAATTTTTTAATGGAAAAAGTAATAACAATTAAAAAAATTAATATTTATTAAAAAATTTGTTATTGATAAATTTTAAAAATAATTAATACCATGTAAAAAATTTAAAATAATCCAAAAAATTATTAAAAATTATCAATAATTAATGATTATTAAAAATGTTGTAATAATTTAAATAATTAGTAATACTCATTAATAATTTATATATATTTTTAAATTATGATAATTTTTAATAAAATGTGTATTGTATATATATAATAGTAATTAGACATCATTAATATATAATAATAATTTTTAATGAGTCACAATGTGTAAAAAGTATTCTTATTTCTTTGTTAGATAATTATGGACCCGGAAAGTAGACACCTGTTTCTATTACCTGAATGTGATTGGATAAATCATCGAAGGGATCCTAATGGATCTAATATAAATCATATCTATATTGGGGGTGTTGAAACATTTATATCATTTTCATTCTCATATTCATAATTTTTTTAAAGGAACAATTAAATGTTCATATAAGAAATATTATCTTAGGAGATTCAGAACATTTTTCACATTGGACCTTATCTACTATGTTTGAGTTTTTAAAAAGATTATATTTTTTGTATCAACATGGTAGCAGAATTTAGTATAAAATACATTTTTTGGTTTTGGATCCATCATTTCATAATTTAGTGCTTGAGGTTGTTGACCCATCTATTTAAGAAACAACAACTCATAAAGATATTCCAATTCCAAAATTAGAACTATCTCAATTTTACAATTTTTTGAAATCTACTGAAGATGCCTTATATCTAGGAATCCAAATAAGAAAACATGAAGTAGTTACAAAATTTATTTCTATTAAATCAAATTTTGGAGTGTAAAATAGTTTCTTTGATCAAATATATTATTTGGTTTAATTGTTGTTTCCTTATTAAAACATATTACTTGTATATTTCGATAAAAGTAAGAGGTTGGTCCATAATTAGGGTTTTAGTTATCCAAAGATTCATGCAATTCAAATAACTGCATCTTATTTTATAGTGATTATGAATCATTAGTTAATTTTCCAACGTGTACATATTTTATTAATAAATAGGTACAATAACAAAATTCCAGATTTCCTAAAAATTTGATTTATTTTCCAATTACACCTCATTTATAGAGTTTATTTTTGTCTCATGAAATAACTACATTGATAAATTGGAATAAATAAAATATTTTTATTAATAAAATTTTAAATTATACATTTTTTGGGGATTTATGGGAACACTTTGATCAGATTCCTCCTTTTTCTTCAAAACCTTATAACATATAGTTGAGTCATTATATTGAAGGTTTTTTTCATATTTGATGGTTACAATAGTCAATCTTCTTGTCTTCTTGTTTTCATTACTCTATACAAATGACCTATTTATATGTTGATGAAGAAACTATTTACATATTTGGAACTATTAATTCCAAGTCATTTGTGACAGATATTAATCAACGAGATTTCAGTCTAACACATGGTGTGATCTATATGACTCAAAGTGTGTATTTTTATTTTAAAATTGAAAATATAGATAAAAAATCATGTCACTCACTAAAAATTGAAAAAAATAATTGGATTTTCTCGATATTTATGAAACAAAATCCATAAGTCATTTTTGATATATAGAAAACATATTCATGTCAATCTAACACATAGTATGATTCGAATGACTCAAAGTGTGTCCTTTAAGTCTAAAAATGACTTTTTAGTTAAAACATGTTTCACTCACTAAAACTGAAAAAAAATACATTTGGTTATCTTTTTTTTAATTATAAAAATTTCATTTTTGATATGTAGGAATTGACTGCACATTAATCTATCACATGATGTGACCCTTATGAATCAACGTTCATGTTTTCAATTTAATAATGAAATTTTAGTAAAAACATGTGTCACTCAATAAAAATAAATAAAACACACTCATATTATATCAATTATTTCGTATAATGATCCATAATTCTTTTCTGAAGTGTAAGAATCATATGGATGTCAATTCGACACACGATATGGCCAATATGAATTAATGTTCATTTTTTTATTTAAAATTCACATTTCTGTTCAAAACAAACATCACTTACTCAAAACGATGAAAATGTTCTTATATTATCTTAATAATATAGTAAAATGATTCATAAGTCATTTGTGTTTTATAAGAATCATTTTCATGTCAATTTGACAAATGGTGTTACCCAATTTACTCAAAGTGTGTGTTTTTATTTAAAAAATACATTTTAACTCAAATGAAGGGAGAAATACCCAAAAACAAGAAAAAACATTTATATTTTTTTGATACTTTAGGTAAACTATCCATAATCCATTTTTAATGTGTAGGAATTTTCTTCACCCTAATATGATACACGGTTTGACTGGTGTGACTCAAAATGTTTGTTTTCAGTTTAAAAATGATAGTTTTGTTAAAAACATGTGTCACTCATTGAAAACCAAGAAAACATTCTTGGATTATCTTTTACTACTAAAATTACAAGTATTTGTGATGAGGAATTTACGACAGGAAAATAACCCATCACAAATTGTCATTGGGAGTGAAATATTTGCGATGGATGGAGTATTGTTTTGAAAATAACAATTATTTGGAATCTAATACTACATCTATTTCAAATAGATTTGGTGAGATTTCCCACTTCTAAAATGAAATATATTCATGATGGGAATTTTTGATAGACCTATAGGTCCATCGCAAATGATCGTTTACTTAGGAGTATTTATGACGGCCATTAATTCTCATCGCAAATAATTTTGATGAACAAAATATTTTTGATTGAATTAATTACATCCCAAAAAACTCCATAGATTTAGCAGCACCTCACCCCTCTTTCTTCTTCCTCTCCTTTTTTCTTCCCTCTCCCAAACTGATACGATGTAACTTCCACGATCTCCCCACTTCATGAAGCTCAACTAATTTCTATTGCTTCTGATTTTTTGTTGATTTTGGATTAGAGCTGCTAGGTACGAACTCTGCTTCTCTCCTCTATCATTATTTTTTGTGTATTTTTGTTCAATTTTTTTAATACAAGTTTGTTCAAAAACCTAGGTTTATAAAGTTAAACAATATTTATAATTTATTTTATATTTAGAGGTAATCTAGATTTATTATTCCCAATTTGGGTTTCATCGTTCCACTCAAGTAAGTTTAATTTGATTTAAGATATTTTTCTCATTATTTGATCTTTATATTTAATAGAGAATTTTTTTGGTGTTTAGTGTTACTGGACATTTACTGTTTTATATTATTATTTTAAATTTTATGATTATTGAAATATGATAGATGTTTGTAATCATTTGGATGTGTGTGTGTGTGTGTGTGTGTTAACATGTTAATAAACATATATATCTGTGTGTGTGTGTGTGCCCGCGTATGTGTAAGTATGTATATAGATTTTATCTGTTAATTTGTTTAAAAAACGTGTAATAATAAATTTGATGTTAATATATTTGACTAAGAAATTCTATAATATATATATATAATTTGTGATATAAATAGAAATGACTATTTTTTAATAATGATGGAAAAATTAATTTAAAGAAAATTTTATAAAAAATAATAATTTATAATAATTTTTTTATAAAAAAATGTATAAAAAATTGGTTTAATGAAGAATAAATAATAAATTTAAAATATGCAGTCTTTATTAAAAACATAGTTAATAATAATTAGGATATTTTTTTGTAATACTTTTTAAAAAAATTATGACATATACAAACAATTATTAAAAATTCTTAAAAACTATTAATTATTAAAAATATATTATTAATTTGAATGAATAGTAAAAATAAGTAAATAATTTAAAATAATTAATAATTAATGACTCTTTATTATTAATAAATTGTAAATATAAGTGACAATTACTAAATAATAATAATAATATGTAAAAAATATAAAAATATTAAAAATATTATAATTTCACTATAATTCGTATAAATTTTATATTAATAAAAATAATTCATATTAATAATTCCTATAAATGTTTTAAAAACACTTGACTCACACAACCTTTATAATGCATCTAGGTTAAAAATTATTAATTCAAAATAAATATATATTCAAAATAATTAATAATTCAAAAATATTAACTCAAAAGTATTTAAAAATTATTATTATTAATTATTAATTCAAGATAATTAAACTTATTTATATTACAAATTAACTATTAGTGAAATTATTTACAAATTATATATATATTTAATTATTTATATATATATATGTTTATATAGATTTTATATTTGTATATTTCTTTAAAATGGAGTTAGAATATATTTGATGTATTTATATTAATTAAAAAATAAGAGTAATTTTTAAATATTACTAATATTTATTATAAATTCAAATATAACTAATAAATAATTATTATTACTTAAAAAATAATTCTATCAACTACTAAAATTTGAAAAATTGTTATAAAACACCAAATTGTTTATCAACCTTGAAAAAAATATAAAAAATAAAAACTATTAGATTTTCATAATATTTCCTATAAATGTTTAATTAATTAAAAAAATTGTATTAATAATATATATATATATATATATCTGTATATTTATATATATAATATAAATAATTTTAATAAAGGATTAAAAATGATACCCTCACATGTGATGTTACTTAACACCGGATGCTCACAAATGTTATATCGTGCCTAAAGTAAACCCCACATCCCAGACCCGATGGTGGTCTCTAGTTTTTCATATGATGCTTATTTTTAAAGATACTTTAAATTTTAATAAGAAATTATACTAAAAATATTAAATGAATAACTCTGGCGGGCAATGTAACTAAACACACAATGCTCACAAATGTTATGTCTTGCCTAGAGTAAAACCCACATCCCGGACCAAAAAATGGTCCCTAATTTTTCATATGAGATATAGTTTGTAAGAAAATTAAAAAAAAATTATAAAATATATATAATAAAAATATTAAACGAATTCCCATAACGTGTCTTGTAACCAAACAACGTGCACACAAACATGTTATTTCTCACCTAAGAGAAACCCAATATCCCTGATCTAACAGTGGTGTTTTATTTTTGATACGATACACTTTCATGAATATACTTAAATTTTTATAAAAAATAAAAATAACAATATTAAATGGAATTACCATCATGCATGATGTTACTAAACTCTCAACACATAGAAGTGTATTGTCATACATACGGTAAACCCTATATCCCAAAACTAACGGTGGTCTCAGATTTCTCTTATATGACACCATTTGGGAGATATAATATTATTATAAAAATAATAGATTGTTTCTTATATATATATTTTTAATATTTTTATTCTATCTGCGTCGAGCCTCTACGGGCCTCATAATACAGTTCAAACCCAGTTCCTCACTCTGATCATATTCCATATAATTTTTCAAGGTGTTA
Organism: Viscum album; assembly: GCA_963277665.1. Classification (NCBI taxonomy): domain Eukaryota; kingdom Viridiplantae; phylum Streptophyta; class Magnoliopsida; order Santalales; family Viscaceae; genus Viscum; species Viscum album. The sequence continues at coordinate 1,587,877,172 of OY728129.1, forward strand.
ATATATAATAATAATTATCAAATAGTAAAAATGATCAGTAATAATTATTCTTATTTCTATTATTTTTTAGATGATTATGGACTGAGGAAGTAGACAGCAGTTTCTATTATGCGATCATGACTGGATAAATCATCACAAAAGTCCAAAATAATCAAGGGTAAATCTTATCTACATTGAAGGTGTTGAAACTTTTATATCATTTTCATCATCTAATTCAGATTTTTTTTTAAAAGGAAAAATTAAATTTCAATGAAAAAATGTTATCTTAGGATATTCAAAACGTTTGAAAACATTATACTATCTTTTTTGTTTTGGTTTTCAGAAATATTATATTTTTTGGTATCAACATGGTGAAAATAATTTAGTAGAAAATAAAAAAAATTGGTTCATGATCCATCATTTTAGAATTTAGTACAAGAGGTTATTGTTCCATAAATTCTTGAAATAACAACTTAGAATGATATTCTAAATCTTAAATCAAACCCTTCTCGGTTTTATAATTGTTTAAAATCCCCTGAGGGGGACTCATATTCAGGATTCCATATGAGAAAACTTGAAGGTATTACATTATTTAATCCTATTAAATTGTGTATTATAATTTCAAATAGTTGTTTTGATCAGAATTAATCATTGGTTAAATAGTTGTTTCCAGACAAAAATACCTTACCTGCAAGTTTCTATAAAAGTAAGAGGTCGGTTTCTAATTTGGATCATAGTTATTAGAAGATTAATTTGTGTTCAAATGACTTCATCTTATGTTATAGTGATTATGAATTCTTGATAAATTATCCAAAATGTGTAAAATCAAGGTATAAAGAGGCACAATAAGGGTAGTACATATTTCTTATAAAACATTTGTGGTATTTTCTAATTACACCTTTTTTATAGTGCTTTTTATGTCTTGAAACATAGCTGGATTGATGACATGGAATAAATGAAATATTTCCATCAGTAATAGCTTAAATAGTTTATGTGATGTTGATTTATGGACACACATTGATTAGATGAAACCTTTTTTTTTTTCTTCAGAACCTCATAACATATGGTTGGGTATTTCTACTGATGATTTTTGTCAATTTGGCTCTTATGGAAGTCAATATTCTTGTTGGCCTATTTTCATTACTCTAAAAAACATACCTACTTGGATTCTAATGAAGGAAATATATATATATATATATATATTTGGTGCTATTAATTCCAAGACATCCAATTATAAATTTTGTTGTCTATTTGAATCTACTAATTGATGATTTAATTTCATTATGGAACAATGGTGTGACTATATTTGATATAGTTGCAGATTAGAACATTACACTAAAGAATGCATTAATATGAACAATCAGTGACCTTCTAGTGTATGGTATGTTATATGGATGGAGAAAATATGGTCTAAAATCATGTCTTGACTACATGATTGAGAAAAAAATTATGCTTGGTAATGGGATAAAAACAAGTTAATTTGACTGGCATCATAAATTTATTCCAAGAGATCACCCTTTTCAAAGGAAAAGAAATAATTTTACAAAAGGTCAAATTGAAAGAGATGAACCTCTAGTAGTGGTCTCAAGTATTATGGGAAAATCTATCACCTCTACATTACCTCTTATTAATTTTGGACCACCCATAAATGAATAATAAATAAATGGTTTTGGGATAGATCATAATTGGATAAAGTGGAGCATTTTTTGGGACCTTTCATATTGGTCTAATTTTTTGGTTTATCACATGTTAGATGCAATGAATATTGAGAATAATGTTTCTTATAACATATTTTACACCATTTTGGGAACACCTGATAAGACCGAAGATGATGTAATGGTGCAGTTAGGTCTTTCCTAGATTTGAAAATATCCACATGAATTATTTTATGACAAAATATCACATAATTTAATGAATCCAAAAGTACCATGAGCACTTTTTAAAGAAATCTATTTAATATTTTTCCAATAGATTTGGGATTTGTGGTTATAATATGGTTAGGCTTCTAATTGTTTCCCTTACATTATAAATGGGATAATTACTGATTTAAAAAGTCATGAATGCCATGTTATAATGGAAAGATTTCAGTATATTTGTCTTAGAGGTCCATTCAATTCTTCAGTTTAGGATGTGTTGACCGAAATATAATATTTCTACTTATATATTTATGTAGAAACATTAGATTATGATTCATTGAGAATGATTCAAAATTATGTTGTTTTAATTTTTTTGTAAATAGGAAAAAATATTCTTGCCAGTATTTTTTAACTCAATGGAACATTTAATATTGCATTTTTTATATAAAGATAAATGTCTAGGGGAAGTACAATTCCAATAGATGTACCCATTTGAGAGATGTATGCAAGAGTTAAATAATAATGTACATAATAAACCATCATTTGAAGAATCAATAGTAGAATCATACGTATGGGAAGAAATTTTAGATTTATTCACTTATTATTTTCAATTATAATATCCACTAAAACATAACTGGATGGGTCTTAATGGGAAATATTTTTATGATTCCATAGACTGTCAATTGTTAGTTTTCAGGTAACCCATTATTGGTTTTGTTGGTTATTGTGAATAATGGATTTTAGATAAATAACTCCACATAGCTCATACATATTTTCTACTGAATTGTGAAAAAATGGCTTGATTTGTGTAGTAAGTACTATTTTTTATTATTTTGTTAAATATTTATAAAATATAACTTTATTTATATTAACATTTTTTTAGAATATATGATGAGAATATCAAAAAAACAAATTATACAAATTACATCTTCTTCTCTTGAATAATTTAATCAATAAAATTTTTCATATTGGATTCAATGACTGGTAAATTATGTTTCTTTCAATGGAAAAATAAATAAATTTTTCAATGATATCTATTATTAATAATTTTTTTTATTTTCATACAAAGCCACATGAAAAATAAAATTGGTAGTAGATTATGTGTGCTCCAAAACCCTCTATCAAAATTTCTAAAATATTATAATGGGTATGAAGTTAATGGATTTAGATTTTATAAACGCATATATAGTGACTCAAAGAAATAAATGAATAGTGGTTTGGTTTGGAAGGATACCCAAACAGTGCAGACCATGGAGAAGATCCATTTCCCCTGAAAATAATTATAAAATAAAGTAAAGGTTACATATAGAAGGTTTAAGGTAAAAGTGTGAGAAACCACCACTAAATAAGATATACAGACTCACCCATTATTTCTACCACCCCGACCACAAGAACCGTCGCGACCTCTTGGGTGCCTTCCCCTTTTCTATTCTTTTGGGGCCTGCCAACCACCACCACGCTCATTAGTACCCACTAGGTCAATAGTAATTTGATTAGCAAGTTGTCTATCCTCCGGAGGAACTCTATCGTCATCATTTCCTTCATCAGCACCGGGTGAATTCATAACCAGAGCTTTACTCAGATGAGGGATACCTTGTTGGGACATCATAGACCAGCTAAGAACCATACGAATTATACACTACAGCTGGTGAGGAATTTTTACCTTTTTGGTCTCGGATCTCTCTATAAATATCATCAAATCCTGGAGGCTTTATAGATTTTAGCATAGTAAAAAATCTTTCCTCCTAGCACTAGTACTGGATGAGCCTGCATGAAAGGGAATTGTAGATTCAGTGTTAGTTTCATGGGCAGGCAGCACATGCTCTAGAGGAGTTAAATCTTGCAAACCAAATCCATACCATCATGCAGAGCTGATAAGGGATCAGATGCAACCAGCACCTGTTCCTTATTAATATAAACCAAAATGGCATTATAGGAAGGAGAAGGCATTACACTCGCAGAAGTAGGACATATAATAGAAACATGTATAGGTTTCCCAGCATTAGCAGTAGACTGAGAAGCATGTGCAATATTGGCCCCATTGTTAACCCACGGGTCAGCATTGGAGATTCCCAAATCATCTTGGATAGAAAGAGGAGAAAGTCCACGTTCAACATTCCCTATAGACACAAACCCAGTTACTTTCTTAGAAACATTAACCTAAGAAGGAAATTAATTCTTAGAAGCATTAAAAGTAGACTGTAAAGGCCTCAGCTTCTGCCCATCCACAATGGAAGATCCCCGGTTAATTGGACCAGGGTCTACTTTCCATTTGAAAAGGAATTGTTCCTCAAGTAGCAGTACAGGGTCATCATAATCACCATTGTGACTCTCCACATCATCCCATTTATAAATTCCATTCTAGTGAATCATATTATTAATCGTTAGTAGAGTCTGAGCATTCAGCTCACCCCCACCGTAGGCCACAACACCTTGGTTTCCCACCTGCCTACTCCCAGCGACCACCTCAACAAAGGAGGGGGTCCTTTAACCGATCCAATATTAGAATTTTTCATTCCCATATTAGAAGGTGAAGAAACCCCTTTCATAATATCAGAAGTTATCATCTGCACAGTTCCAAAAGGATCATAAAATTTTCCACTTTAAACATACACTTATTGACAAGATGTCCAACATTTTATAGTTGGAACATCGAATCCCCCTATGATAGCTATCCTTAGAATGTCCAATAGTTTAGAAGTTAATACAAGATTTAAGAAAATGGTCGAATTCAATGTCAAGATCAAATTTAAACTCACCAGCAATTAAGTAAATAGTCTCAACAAGAGGCAATGACATATCAAATTCAATTAACATATAGGAAAGGGACCATATCTTACCGATATAGTTTCTTTATCAAGATTAATTGGAGTGACAATGGAAAAAGAAACATCCGAAAGTATGCTTGGGTGCAAAAAAACCCAATTCAATCCCTTGACACATATCCAAGACTATGCCATATTTCTCTTAGCATGTAGAGGATCAAACAAGGGGTCCCAATTTTGAAACCTCAGGACCCCCGGCTTGAGGTTCAAAAACCCACAACTCCAATCCTTCAATTTTATTTCATTCAAATAATAGGTAAGATGAAAAAAAATCATACCGAGAGAAAAAATATTCCAGTTACTGAATCCCCATATCTGAAGAAGTCATTTCTTTAAATCCTCAATTTTCCAAACATTTGCCTCTGCACTAAGATGAAAAATGATAGAGTGTTTACAGGAATCAATTCTTTCTTGAAAAGTTCAAGGGTTTGATTCAACGACTACAAGTGCACCATTCCATGAAATATTATGAGGAGTTGAATCACCTTCCTAAGCACCAAAGAACAAGCTATCAGCACCCTTAACCCATGAATCATCTTTAGTATGTGCTGAGGCACCAAACTCTGTACCCTTCAATGGTATTTGACCATGTGATGATTCCATATCCAGAACCACAGCATGCGCCAAATGAGATCTACCACTAGACTTCTTCGACAGATAAAAAAAGACTTCCACAGGATTGAAATACTCAAACAAAGATGACATGATTATGAAGAAAAACCTTAGACTTAATTTCTATAGAGCGAGAGCCTATCTGTCCCTTGTTTAGAAGGATATAGTCATAAGGAATGTGAATTTGAATTTCATGCTATGTTGGATTAAATAATTGAGTTATGTTATCTGAAACTAAATTATGTAAAAATGTTTAAATGTCATGAGTTCGATAATAATCAGGGGTTTTGTGTTCATCCATGACATGGAGTCATTAACATTAAATATACATGTCTTCTTGCATCAAATGAATCATTTATGTTGGAAAATCAAGAACATCAAGGTTATTATGAAAATTAATTTGATGTTTCAATATTTTTTCATGATTGGTGGTGTGTGATAAAACTGAACTCACATGGAAATCAGTTTATTTAAAATAGAAATGGTTTTATGGAAGTGAAACATATTGAAATTTTTCAACAAAAAAATCAAGAAAATATCTCTTACCCATCAAGATTTAAATATGAACAATGAAACACCCAATTAGGGTCCGATGATATAGATAATGTTGATGAAGTAATAAGGGATTATGGAACTGAAATTCATATGAAAGTTAATGATGTTGAAGATGAGGATAAAGAGATTGTTCATGATAAAAATGATGAAGATGATGATGATTGATGTATTATATTCAGGTATTTATTTACAAGTCATTATTTTATTATGATATATATTAGTTTTATTTATGATATTTTTATTTTCAATTTGATAGAAGTACGATTATTATATTATGGTATTTTTTAGTTTTTTATATTTGATATTTGTCACAACAATTTCTTATAGGAAATAATATTTTTTTCAGATAGATAGAGATTTTCATGGAGATCTGTTTTTTTCTCTCACTAATGTTAGACTTCCTACTAATGAGCCTAATTCAATTGATCTTCGAGATGGTATGCATGTTGGAAGGGGTCATGATATTACTCGATTGATGATTTAAGATCGTATTCCAAAGATATGAGCATCTATTTATTTTGATCCTCATTTATGGAGTTATGTTTAATTATTAAAGATATTTATTTTATATTAACTATGTGTATTAATTTTGGTAATAATTTAATTTTTTTAATAGTTTTCACATTTACTATTGGGTAGGAAGCTGCAATTCAAATAAATTATTTTTTTGAGCCATGGATGTCATAGGACCCAGTTTAAATCATTGTGTGTCACTAGATGTTTGACCACTAGAATGTATGTTATTAAATAATATTTAATTTTTAATTTATATTTAATTAGTTGCATATAGTTTTTAATTATCCTACAGAATTTTTTTATTTGATTCCTAATATCCTAATAGGTCCTATACAAGAGTCATGGGAGATTTGTATATGTGATCACTTTAATCAGTTTCAACACAACCTCAGAAAGTGAGCTATGGATAAAGCTTGTGCTACTATTTTTTATCGGTATTGAGTCTCTCACCGAACTAACTATATCTAATATTGGGTATAGGTTGGGGATTCCACTTCTTCTATCTAGGATAGGCTTTTAGGAGGATGTCATTATATGTAGGTGAGAGACGGGGTAAAACAAGATGTCACACATAGGGATGGAAGTCATACATTTAGTATAACTCAATGACATATGGTAAGTGATATTATTTATTAATGTATATAAATATTAACTATAAAATGTTTCTTATATTATACAGGCCACTACTAACCCATCTATTATGTATTTTAAATTTATAAGAAGTTGTATACTGATCCCCACACAAAAGAAGTTGTAGAAGATCAACAACGCCATATTATGATTAGAATTTTTTTAAAAAAAATATATGATATTAATTTTATTGTTATTCTAATTTTTCATTATAGTCAAAGGAAATGGGTTGTGAATTCTCAATCACAAGAGAGTCAAGATGAGATAGAACAAGATGACACAGGTTGTTCATGTTTCGATGAGGGGGTTGCATATATGCGAATTTTAATGGTGTCGAGAAAGGTTGGGAGACTGGTATTGGTTCCTAACTGACACCTACGAGTTATTATGGTACTTCTGTGATGTCATCAGTGAGTGTGAAGGAAGCTCATAGAGATTCGTTGTTGATGTCATCATCAACTGCACAGTATGAGGAAAGGTTGAGAGCTCAGGATTTGATGATACAATTGATGCAGAAAGAGAGGGAGGATGATCATGAGTAACATCATTAGAGAGATTAACAGATGTTGGAGTATATGCGGTGACTTGCGTATGATGTTGGTATAGAGTTTCCTCCCCTTGATCCTTTGAACGATTCTCCTCTACCTATTGGCAGTTGTTGATTTGTGATGTTTTATGATTTTTTTTTTGTAATTTGGGATGACAAACATATTATGCTTGAAATGATGTATTACTTTCATGCTTGTTTTAATTTTTTTATTTTTTTAATTCTCATAAAATTTTAAATGAGTTTTAAATATTTAAAATATTTTTATTTTTTTTAACTATTTTTAACATTTTAACTTTTCAAAATTAAATTTAATTTTTTTAATATTTTTAATTATTTTATTTATTTTAATTATTATAAAATATATTTATTTTTTTAACATTTTTTAATTTATTAGATTGTTTTTAAAAAATTTTATTTTTTGTATTTATTTTAATTATTTTAAAATATATTTATTTTTTAAAATATTTTTAATTATTTTTAAATTATTTAATTAATTTTAATTTTTTCATTTCTTTTAATTTTTTTAAATTTTATTTGACATTTCAATTTTTTTATTTTTTTTAAAATTTTTAATTTTTTAATTATTTTTAATTTTTATAATTTTTTAAGAAAAATAAATTATTTTTTATGGACAAACCATCTTTCGCAATTGATTATTTAAAAAAATTATGACCCTTATTTTATATTTGATATTTCATTCATCTTAATTACTCTTTATTTGCAACGGTCTATCGCAAATAACCATAACTGGGATGCCGTTTTTTTCCAGAGTCTATTAGCGACGAACACCCATTGAAAATGAATTTTTCAACTAGAATTTTTCGCTAATGATTCAATGAAAAAAATGGAAACTTTATTAGTATTAATACTTTAGTAAAATAATCAATAATTTATTTATGAAAAGTAGGAATCAGCAGCACATTAATCCAACAGATAGTGTGACCAGTGTGACTCAAAGTGGGTGTTTTTAGATTGAAAATGACATTTTATAGAAAAACATGTGTCGATCACTTAAAACCAAGAAAACACACTCATATTGTCTTGATATTTTAGGAAAATAATCTATAAACAATTTTTGATGTGTAAAAATCAGGTTCACGTCAATCCAACACATGGTGTGGCCAGCATGACCCAAAGTGTGAGTTTTTTAAATTGACATTTTAGTTCAAAACAGGCATCACATACATTAAATAGTGGAGATGAACTTATATTATCTTGATACAATATTAAAATGATCCATATATCATTTCTGACTTGTAGGAATCAACCACATATTAATCTGACACACAGTGTTCCCAGTATGACTCAAAGTGTATATTTTCAATTTAAAAGGGGTGTTTTATTAATGCATTCTTTTATATTTAAGTTTAATTTGTTTCTATATAGTATTACTAACATATTAATTGGTTTTTTATTCAATAAAACTCTATTTCTTGAGCAAGGGTATTTTTTCGGTAAATAGTATCTTGATCAGGCTCTTTTGAGAGAGGGTCGAGGTCCAAAGACAATAAAACACTAATGATTTTGAATTTTTTGATGTTTTTGATAAATTATACTTTCCAATATAATTATATATATTATTTAATGAAATTTTTTTAATAATATTATTTTTTTTTGTTATTTGATGTAAATTTAATCTAAATTAAACATTCTATTTTCCACTGATGTGTGCTGAAATTTTAGCACCAATCTATAGCACTAATAAAAGTTCACTTTGTTAATTCTAAAAAGCATTCAAATAAAGTGTCCCTTTATCAGTTCTAAACTAGTACTAATAAAGAATCTCCTTTATAATTTATTTTTTAGTGTGGATGAATGTCTTTTGATTTTAAAGGCATTTACAACATTAGTTCTTTTTTAGCAGTGATGAAGTTTATTTCTAGATTTTTTTAAACCCATATGTTCAGTGGTGTTTTTATGGTTTTATTCATCTAGTTAGATTGTTCTGTATTCTTTTTTCGGTTTCTCATATAATTGAATGGGAATTATTAAAGGTATAATATGATATTATTCTTACTGTGGATTAAGTCCAAAGTGGTCTGAACCACATTAAATAACAATGTTCTTTTCTTATTTTATCTTTTTCTTATCCTGGTCTCTAGGTTTTTCTTATTTTTTGTTCCTCATTTCTCAATCCCACTATAGTATAGAATCTTATACTCAGTGTGTTTGGGGATAATGATATGTTTAAACACCCAAGAAACATCCAAGATCTATAGATATCAAATTATATTCAATTAATTCTTTGAAATTTAAGGGGATTCCATTATTATAATTATTTCAATTACAAATAAATAAGAAAATGTGATGTTTTTAGAGGATTTCAATAGAAAAAATTGAAATAGGAATAATTTTTGAAACAAAGTAAGAGTTATAAATAATATAAAATAATTCTATAAAAGGTGGGAAACTGATTTAATATGTTTCGGACCTTTTCAGACTTACTCACTTAGAAAGAACACCACCTACAAACACTATTTATTAACCTCAAAGGCAATGTGATAGAAGATAAAGTCCAAGAATATGAATAATAAAAAAAATTAAAGAAAAAAGATATTTTTTTAACTAATGGAATGAGAGAATAATGATACTTACAAGTCAAAATAAGGGAGTGCTTTGATATCCCTCTTCTCTTCACATTTTCTAGAGAGAAATATTTCGGTCCATCAAAAGTCACACTCTTATGCATTGGATCTAGATCATAAGATTAATTATTCTCTAGGAGTTTCTAGATCAGATAAATGGGATACAATTCTTCCCCACAAAGGTACATAATCTAAAATCCACCATAAATGGCCTTCGTGATATATCTGAAGAGGACTACAGACTGAAATTAGATCTCACGTGAAGGAATATCATCAAGATGAGATAGGGTTCTTCAAAAGAAAATGAGATCTTATAGTAGGAAAGGAATGACCGAAATGGTAAAGGGGCATCAGGTTATGGTTTATGAAACCCCCTAACACCAACAGGTGGCTGAAATGACTTTTCCAAATCAAAACACACCACAAATTGGATTCGAATGTCTCGAGTGAAAAAATTGGAATAGGTGAATGATTTATATCAAAAGGGTGGGAAGAAATATCGAAAATCAAGAATTATTGTATAGAGGATTACTAACAAGGAAATTCAATCAAGGTATGTGCCAATGGAACAAGCAGACACACCCAACACAGATTCTTAAGACATAACCCCATGTGGAATCCCCATAATCCAGTGAACAAAGGGAGTCTAGAAAGATAAATTGATCAAAATAAAAACATTTAAAATAATTTTGTAATTCTTGTACAAAATAAAATATAAATGGAAGAATAAAAAATAGGAATTTTCAATATAAAAACACTTAAATTCGCAAATATCCGCAATTTTTATTTTAAATTAGTTATTTTATTACACCTATGGTCATTGAATGCGAACAAATTTCATCTGAACTAAACATTACATGAATTTTTATATACTATATACTTAGTCAAACTATTATATGGGTTATTACCAATATGTATCTTATTGAAACAAATGGTTCTAGATTTAATGATATCAAAAATTAAGTGTAACCTAGTGTATATGTTCTTAGATTTTCAATGCAATAGTAATTGTTTTATGAAAACTGTGAAGCTGAGTGACTATCGTAATAAACTGTAATGATAGAACTATATATTTTTAGTTTTTTAAGTAAACCCATAACCACAATGCCTCCTAGATAGCTTCAGTCAAGGTTATATATTCATCCACTGAGGTAGATAAGGTTATAACAATTTTATGTTACACTTACAAGAAATGGGAACTCCACAAGTAGTGAATACATATCTGGTAAGTGATTTTTTAGTATCAATATTACCAACATAGTTAGAGTATACATATCCTATAATCAATTCATTAGTATCCATTTTCAAACAAAACACAAAGACAAGGTTGACATATGTGATATGTATCAAAGGAGAAACTTTCAGGATTTCCAAGGTGGATTTCTTTGATTAGCTATAAATATGCTAAGGGTGAAAATAGAAAAGGTGAAATCAATACTAGTATATATCAATGTGTACATGATTCCACATAGATTATATGCACTCTCTGATTACATCAATTAATCTTTATCTTGGTTTCTCTAAATATATTAACATCCTCAATCATTCCTTCAGTGCCTGTCCTTAGAGGCGTCTAATGGGAATCTTTCCATGGCTCATTGGAAGTTGCAATTTTGGTCTCCAAGAACTTATCCAACTAAATCTCTATCATTTTCGATCACCGGGCTCATATCTTGAAATTATATAGTAGAATCATCAACTTCATCATTTCATTAGGCTTGGATTCAATCTTCCTCAGATCATTCACTGTATTAGTCGTCGTTCATGGTTGGTAGCGGTTCCATTGGTTGCATTGATTGAATGAGGTGACATCGGGGTATGTATGATCCTTGGAGGTGGAGATATTGATTATGAATTTTTGTTATAGTTTTTCTAGGTATCAATCCATATATCTCACATAGATCACAGTGACTCTTTCTCTATCATGCCTTCTAGCTTAGATCTAGTGTTCTATGGGTCTCTAGTGCATTGATCGCAGATCATGGGTTGTAGTGGTGTCATCAATAATGACTAGAAGTTACTATTATTGATAATAGTAAAACTTATTTGGGTGGAATAAATATAGGGAGGCTCCTCAATCTTTGGTTTCTATTTAATTTTTGGGTTTTTAGGCTAATATCTCAGTCTTCGGGCTATGGGAACTCCAAGACATCACTTGTGGGTTGTAATCATAGTGACATGATAAGGAAAATTTCATGATTCATTAGGATGGTAGTGCGGAGACACTATTAAGTGGGAGGACTCATTTTTAGGGATGATCATACTAATTATTATCATCCAACCTTACGCCCCCTAATTATGGGATGGAGTGGTGCCCTTCCATATGATTATCTTCACTTTGGGATTGGTCTGAAGATGTAGTAAATTTTGTAGGTGATGCAAGAGATGACCACGTAGGAATCATTAGGTGGGAATCTCAAAAATGTGAGGGGAGTATTTACCCCTATCAACTGGACAACCCCCACATTGTGGATGGAGTGGTGCCTTGCCTCGATGTGTCAGTCCATCATGTTGTAACATTTTATAGTAGGGGACAGTGTATTCTTCATAGTGGGCTCATGTTGTGATTCATAGTGGTGGGGGGAGTTATGTTATTTTATTGGTGACTTAAGATGATATTTAATTATCACTCTAAACCTCAATTATAGTTCTTATTATTTAGTTGTTGGGGCTTTAGGCCATGTTGAATTGGTTCTTTGAGTCTCTAGGCCTCTGTGTCTTGTTAAGGTTACTTCTCAACCCTGTTTAAAAGTGGAAATTATATTTTTGTTTAATAAAATGGGTCTAGGACCCAACCTATTTTAAAAAATATTTTTAGGAATTTAATAATATAATCATTTTAGGATAGGTATAGTAGTATATTGGGTTTGTTCCTAATTATTTTTATACCTGGAATTTTATTTGTTTGACCTAGGTATTTCATTTCAAAGACACTCTTGAATTGGAATTTAAAAGAATTAATGATATTCAAATTATTAAACATAATAAAAATATCATCAATATAAAGTGATAATGCTATTTTTAACAAATTTGAAATAAACGCATACATCATGTTGACTTTAATTAATTAGTTATCAAGAATAAAAGAATAAAAATATATATCATTTCCTAGAAACTTATTTTAAACCATATAATGAATTATTTAAGATGCGTACCTAGTCATGTTTGATTTATGTTGAATAACCATCAAGGGGTTTCATGTAAAACTACCCATTAAGGTCACCATGAAAGAATACTATTTTCATATCCAATTATTTAATGTGAAAATAATAAAAATAAACTAATTTAAGGGGTAGGATAATTGATGAATGTTTAATAGAAGGTGAAAATATTTTACAATAGTGAATTCATTCTCTTTTAAGGAGCCCTCTGGCCATGAATCTAGCCTTAAATTTGACCTTTTTGATGTTTTATCTTCATTTATTTTATAAATTAACTTAAATAAAAAAACTTTAGCATTTTAAGGCCTATCAATAGTAGACCAAATGTGATTTTCATTTAAGTATTTTATTTCATGATCTATAGAAGATATCCGTTAATTTTAATCTCTATAATTATGTATTATTCCTAAAATTGTGGATTATCATCAATAAGATCATGGTCTATATATAAATAAAAGGAAGCTAGGTCATAATGGATAAACCAAGAAGGGGGTATAGGGGTCCTCCAAGATATATCTAGAATCAACTAGTAACCATTTTTATCGTTAATAGGTTCATAATATGATTTTGAATTTGAACTATATTCATCTTAGGTCACAGCTTCAGTAAAAGTTAGAGTAGGCTAAATAGGATCCTCAAATTATGAAAATGGTACAAGTAAAATAACCTTAGTGTGAGGTGTATCAATATTTTCATCAGTGAAAGCTTTGGCCTTAGGATAAAAGGACTCATGGAACACAACATCTCTACTGATTATATATTTTTTGTACTCAGGTTTATAAACCCATAACTTTCAACCTTTAACACCTTCAACATATCCTATAAAGATATATTTAATAAACCTTGGTTCTAAATAAACAGTTTTTATGTGGGAATAAATGGTACACCTAATGATTCTCAAATGGATATAAGATTGATTTTCAGTGAACTATAATTATTCAAGGGTTTGAACAAGTTGGTAGTGGATATGAACCAATTAATTAGGTAGATTATCCTAGTGAAAGAATCTTCCCACAAAGATTTGGGTTGGCTTAAGCATTAAAGTATGCTTCAGACCCACTCAATAATGGTATGGTCTATATGTTTAGTAATCCCATTATGTTATAGGGGTTCCATAATAGTTTAGTGCCTAAAAATTCCATTTGATTCAAATAATTTAATTAAATTAGTGGATAGGTGTTCGATTCCATTATCAATTCTCATATCCTTAGTATTTTTTTCAATTTGGTTTTCAACAAGGCTTTTCCATGTTTTAAAGTATAAAATGAATTAGACTTGTTTCTAATGATATAAATCCACACTTTTCTAGAGTAATCATCAATAAATGTAAAATATAAGATCTTCCACCATGGGTTGTGGTCCTAGCATTGGCCCATAAATCAAAATGTACGTACTCTAAAGGTTTAGTAGATTAAAATGAGTACCTACTAAAGCTAACCCTCTTTGACTTACACATAACAGAATATTTATAAAATTTAAGGTTACTAGGTGTGATATAACTTAACAACCCTTGTCTATTAAGATTATCAAGACCCTTAGAGATCACATACCTCAATATACTATTACATAAAAATGTTGTATCAGTATTAGTAATATACACAATACGGAATTGCATAGAATGTGTTTTTCCATTCAATACATAAATTAAACTAATAATAGAACCCATTAAAATAAACCTCTCTTCATTATAAATTTATAAGAATTCATATTTAAAACTAAAAATAAAACATTTCTAGTCTATAACCCCTAGGTACATAAAGTTTCTATGAAGGTAAGGTACCCACATAAAATCTAATAATGTGATGATAGAATGTTCATCAATTTATATTAAAATAGTACATCCTCATAAGACCTTACATCTCTGATTTTTTTCCCTAATATAAATTCTCCTTTTTACTCTTTATGTTAAATTAAGGAATCATTTTTTAGAAGTAAAAATATTTAATGAAAACCTGCAATCTAGGACCTTCTAATTAGTGACCAAATTCCAAGAAACATTTAGGGATTCAACAAAATCATAAAAAGAATCAATAAAGAAGGATTGTTCAAAAGGTAATTTATTCTTAGGATTTTATTTTGGTCTCCCACACTTTGGTATAATGTGCATGGGTTTCCCACAATTATAGAATAAAACATTTCTATACATAGAATTGCATCTATATTTGGGTTTCTTTTTGTTCTTAGTTTTTTTCATTACTATATCTTTATTCTTACCTACATTATTATTTCTACTCTTACTAAACAGAATTTTGGCCTCACCCTTAACCTTAGGTTTAGATTGTATCACCTAATAGAGAAGGGGTGATTTGACTAATTGAAGAGTCAAGGAGTCTCAACCATACAACATTGTTTATACCAGTATACTATAGAAATTATCAAGATAAATCAAGAGGATCATGACTTGATCCTCATTATCAATATTGACATCAATATTTGAGATGTAAATTATGACCTCATTAAATTAATCTACATGTTCTTTAATAAAAACACGGTAATAATGTTTAAAGGTAGACATGAAATTTTTATTATAATATATGCTAACAAGAGATGCATTCATATAATGTTTCTCATGTTTTAGCTAAATTCCTGCAACAACAGTTTCATATGAAACATCCCTAAGGACCTCATCCCCAAGGTAAGTAATAAATAACTAGGGGAATTAACCATCATTTCAACAGGGAAATATGAGTATGTAGTAAAGGTGTGTCCATTATCAAAATGGGTCACAATTGGTTTCTTAGTTCCATGTAAATAATATATAATACCTCATTGTATAAGTATAGTCCCCATTTTAATTCACCACAAAATAAAGTAATTATCACCATCATGTTTTTCAATTTCATACCTAGTTGAATCCATTGTTTATCTGATGGCTCTAATAACAATTTATTGGGAATAAAAATAAGAGTTATCTCTAAATAAATAACCAAGATCCATATATGTACAATTATATTCAATCAAGTATTTCAAATCATATAGGATTTCATGATTAAAATTATTTCAATTACAAATATATATGAAAATTTGATGACTTAAGATATGTTTGAAGAGATGAATTTATATAGTAACTAGTTCTGAAATAAATAAAAATTTAAAAGGAACATAAAATAAATCAATAAAATAGGACTAAAGATTTAACCTGATTTAGACCATTTTGGACCTACATGAATAATAAGAAAACAAACCACAAACACCTTTTTTAGGCTCAAAAGGAAATATATTCAAGATAAAATCCAATAATATAAACAAAAAAATATACGAAATATCTTAGTTGTATAAATTAGAGGAATGAGGTAACAATAATACTTGCAATAATAGAGAGGGGAATCTTTAATGATCATATTATCATTACATTTTTTAGAGATAAAGATTATAGGGTAGAAAAAGGAACACTCTTGTGTATTGTGTCTAGATCCAAAGATGTGTTCTTCTTTGGGAGATTCTATATTGGATAAAGGGGATACATGTCTTCACTCTAAAGGGACGTCGTCAAAAATACACCATAAACAAACAATGATAGGTAGTTAATGAAGATGGTGTAGCTAAGTCAAATATCACACAAAGAAATATCATTGGGATTAGATTGGGTTTTACCAAATAAAATTATAGAAAAACCAAGGAAATGAATTAGATGAATATATAAGGGATGCGGATGGAAGAGGTGACAAAACCCTAGACACTATAAATTAGCTAAAATGACTGATACAAATCAAAACATTCCATGAAATGGATCTAAATGGCCTAATCGTAATAATTGGAATAGGTGCATGCCTTAGATCAATAGGAAAAAATGAAAGATTGAAAGTCATGAAGCATCCCATTGTATATTACACACAAGGAAAGCCAGGTAAGGCATAGGATGAAGGAACAAGCAGTCCAACCTAACACAGTAGCCTAAGATAGAGCCCCTAGTAGAGTCCCAATAGATGAATTAACAAAGGGAGTCAAAAAAGATAAATTGAACATAATAAAAACATTTACTACAATTTTTTCATGTATAAACAGAACAGTTAATTCTAACATATTCAATATTCTAATGATGTAAAAAATCTAATAAAATTATATTTTTACATCATGTTTGATCTAAAACAAGAAAAATAATAATTAAATATAATTCCATACCTAATTTTGGTGATGGATAGTGATTATGGTGAATTTTATGTCATTTTATTTTATTTATAAATTATCGTTATTTTATTTTGACCTATTATGCTTAGTTCCTAAATCTTTTACTTTTTTATGTAATTATATTACCATGTTTTCTCTTGGATACTCATTTTAACTTAGTATTACATTAGGATTGACTTTGTGGCCCACTATTGGGGATAAATTATAAATCTCACTTTGTTAATTGGATTACTTAAAACTTGTTTATATTTTGTTTGATCAATTTGATCATAATTATTTATATCATATAATTCACTTCCCCTCTATTGGGAGTATATGATTTGTTTATTTCAGTCTAGGATTCTCTTTAAAATAAGGGAAAAAATAGGATTCAAAACTTATAATGAAGAATGGAGGAATTAAGAGAGGGTTTCCATGATTTATGTATAAGGAAACATGTAAATAACTTGACTCTAATAACCCAAAGTTGGTGTTGACTTTATTGTAATGGTACAAGATACCTAAGATCATATTCCAATTGATCGAAAAATTTAGAATTCATGGGGGATATAATATATAAATAAATTTTTTATTAAATTGGAAATATAAAGAATAGATTTTAAACTTCTTGAAATGATAGGTATTCCTTTATATACATCGAATAAATCATTCAAAGATCCCTTCTAGATACCCTATGAAAAGGAAAAAAATGAAAAGTTGAGCTTAAATTTTTAGTAATGGGTTTCATAAAATGAAATCTATCAAGGATACATTAGACACAAAAAATATGTAAAAGTGAATAATAAATGAAAAATCCATATAAATAATAACTTTATCAATAAATATATTCATGGATGAAAAAATCATATGAAAACAATGGCTGATTTTGTAATGATGGAATTAATAATTCTAAACATCTTAATCCTCAATCCAAGGTATCACGAACTTACCTTCCAGGACACATACTAAGACATAATGATCTTACTATCGAGGCCTCATTCCATGTCATATTATATTGTATATGCTGACATACATCAAGAAATACTGATTATTTTTTGTCTCATGAGACCATACCCAATGCATCATGGGGCTATAATGGACCCCACCGATCACTTACAAATATATAAAGTCTATAAGAGACCCCACCCAATACTTAAATATTTCCAATTAATTTCTATTTTATTGAATAAATAATATAATGCATACTAAATATTCCTCAGTAATCAATAAGTATGTGTATTGAATCAAATATATGCAGCATCAATATCTCCCCGATAAATGGAATAAATTTATTAGTAATATTCCTTAAATTAAAAATAATAATAATAATAATGGGTATTTGTTTTACTCAATAATTAAATGATGCAAAATATATCCATAGTATGAAATAACATGGACATGAAGGAACAAATAACATCAATGAATTATGGAGAGTAATATGGAACATAACATTAATAAATTTAATGATATAAGAATAAATTATTGTGTGAAAAATGTGGTATAAAGTATATATCAGTAAGGGGTTAAAGGAGAACGTAAATTCCTAAAAAATAAAGGCTTTTTACTAAATTCATGTTTTTGGAAAACAAAGAAGAAAATGGAAGATAAATATTTTAAAAGAAATTTCTTATAAAATTTTATTAAATTGTTGTAAAAAAGTTATAAATCACTTTTAAAAGTCATTTCAATAGGTTTCAAGGATAATTTTAAAAAATTATTTGAAAAATAATTTATAATAATCTAATATTGAAAATAAATCATGCTTAAGTATGAAAATGTGGATTGGATAATAAAAAAATACATAAGTAAAATGAAATCCCATTAAAAACTTTTAAGAAACTAATATACTCTTTTTTGATATAAAAAATAAAAATTACAAGAATAATGGGAGTATATAATACTTTGAAAAAACATCAACACCTGAAAAGTAGTGCATAAAAATTAAAAAAATATTATTTTCAAAATCTTGTAAAGAAAGTCAAAAATGACTTATATGAAAAACGTTAAGAAGATTCCTTCTAATATTTGGAAAATTAGTTCAAATTTATTATAAATATACCTTTTTTAAATCATTCAAGTATATAAAATATCATTCTTTAAAAAAATATGGGTATTTTAGAGATGGATTCTTCATGAAAAGTGAGAAATAAGGACTTCATTTCTTATAACCATTATTTTGGTGGATTTGACTACAAAGGAGATGGAAAATGGAAATAATTATTTTAAAAACAAAAAATAACCATAGTATAATAAAATATATAAATTTTAAGATGTTAATAATATATAATTCCTTTAATGTAAATTAAAACATAAATAATCCTATAAAAATTAGATTGGAATATAAACACTTACCTTGAATTCAATCTTGGTCACATGCATTCCAACCTCATGTTTAATAAATTTATATTTATTATTAACTTATATTATATCCATATTTATTTTTATATAACTATATATTATTTATTCATAACTTCTTTTTTCCCATTTACTTATAATTATTTGATAAAATCAATTATTTGGGTGTTAACTATTTGGCTTCGTATGCATGTCTTGATTCAGTGGTTTCGGTACATGTGCCTTGGTCATGGTTTCATCACCTACATAATGTTATTAATTTTATATATACAATATTTATACATTAAATATAGTTTTATAACCATACATGTAATTTAGTTATGAAAAATTAAATATGTCATTCATGGTGGTGGTATTCCACATGTATGCTTCGGTGATGGTTTCATTTTTCAATGGACAAAAATAAAGGAATATATATAATTATTTATCATTATACAAAACAATTATGTCATTAATATATTATATATTAATTAAATCCATATATATAATCATCCAGGTGATTTGGTGATGAAAATTGAAATACGTTTTGTTATGTTTGTGGTAGTTCGCACGTATGCATGAGCGCTGCTTTTAATTTCCATTTGAATGAAAGGATATATAAAATGGTAATACCATCAACATAAAAAAATTTAATTATATTAATTATTATTATTTAATTATATTATTATGGTAATAATATATCTAATGTATATGAAATAACAAGAAAACTGGAAACATCTCAGTTAAGACCTTTTATTATTCCTTGGATATCCTCCTTTGGCTTACACATTAAACCTTATTAGTTTAGTATTTTGGTGAGAT
The DNA here is from genome assembly GCA_963277665.1 of Viscum album. Classification (NCBI taxonomy): domain Eukaryota; kingdom Viridiplantae; phylum Streptophyta; class Magnoliopsida; order Santalales; family Viscaceae; genus Viscum; species Viscum album. Next base: position 1,587,897,704 of record OY728129.1, read on the forward strand.
CTAGACCTCTATGACATGTTTTGGATATTTTGGAAGTTGTTTCAGTATATATGGGTTTATAAAATTTTCTAAATGTGTGTGAATAAGCGAGGGGATGAGGGTTTCCTTTTATAAGTGTGGGGATTGTAACTCTTGTAAATATATATAACATTAAAATAATATAAAGTAATTTTAATGGGAAAGTGGCATAAAATTTTGAAATTTTATAATATAATATATTTCAAGGTTTAAATCCAGTCATCTAATCAAATTTATATAAGTTTTATTGATACTTGAAGCCTTATCTCATATTTTTACCCCCTCATTAAACTTCTAAACCCTTATTATAGTGACAAACCTTTACTATGGTAACTATTCATTATAACTAAAAAATGGGGATTATTAAATAATTTTAATATTTTGATTTTAAATATAGAACATATTTTTCAAGATTTACTTTATATAGGTGTTAAAAATTTCTTTTAATATAAGTACACAAAATGGAACAAAAAACAATTTTTAGAAAAAATGTCTTCTTAAGCATAAAAATAGATTTGAACAAGAATCATGCATAGAATTAATTATCATGATATTAATTTTATTATGATTAAAAACTAGTTTTATGTGAATTTATAATGAAACCAAAATGAAATATAAACTTGTAAATTCTTAATTAAATAAAATGTTCAAAAATATTTATCTTTAAGAATAAACCATCACTTAGGTTCTCAAATGTCAAACATTGGTTTTAAATTCAAATTAATATTTTAAAATGATTTATTTTAGTTACTATATATTTTTTTCTATAAAAAAGGTTTCATAGTACTTAAAGTCAATTTTATATCATTATGATGTCAAAAAAAGTGAATATTTTGTAAAACATTATTTCCCACCATGTACCCAAAAATAAACTATTTCAGAAAAATACCAAAAAATCACCCTAATATAATTTTTAAACTATTAGTTTAAATTTTTTTACATTTCATCAAACTAAAATTATAAAATATATAAATTTATATTTTAAATTAAAATATTATATACAGATAAAAACTTCTTTTATAGAAAAATGATTTTTTTTTAACTTTAATTGTTCTTGATATCAATTCATATCAATTTTCAGTTAATTTGGTATTAATATTTTATTTCATAAATTGAAATATTTTAAATGTGATAAATTGTTTAAAATGAAAACCCCTTTGAAAATAGTTTATTGAGAAATTCCCCTTTTTAACATTGAACAATTTTTATCATAAAAAATTAACTATATATTCTCTTATCATTAAATATCATCAATCAAAATAAAATAATACAATGTAAGAATAATAATTGATTTACACTATTATTATTTAATAAATTATTAGTCTTATTATAATTTTAATATGTCGTGAATGGTTTTGGTTTCATGTTGCAAGTATTATAAGTTATTCAACATAGTATTTACTTAAAGGAAAATACATACTAAAATATTAGGGTGTTATATTCCCCATGTTAAATAAATTGCATCCTCACAATTTTATTTTTTTAATAAGACAATAAATGTATCTTGACATAGGAATAATCTCATATGTAGATTTTATCCTTATATATACTTCCTATGTTACTTCTTGGAATATTAGTATTTCATAATTAGATAATTCTAAAACCAAGTATATACCATTATAAGACCCATAATTGTGAATGGGTTTCCCATTGAATACCTTGATAGTTAAGAAGAATTTTCCCCATAATTATTGATAAATTTGTCTTCATGTTTTTTGATTTTTCTGAATTATTTTACCATTGAGGTTGAAAAAATGAGAAAATATACATAATTAATTTATTTCTATTCTATAAACATAATTTTTTATTTGGTTTTATTTAAATTAGTTTTACACCACTTCTTAATCCCATTTTATAAATTATGAATAAATTTGATGAATTTTTTATACTTCAAGAATGTTAATTAAAATTTCTTGGATCATTATATCCATAAAATGATGACTAGTTATTCCTCTCATCACTAAAATTTTACAAAAATAAAAATGGTGACTGTGAATAAACACAAGAACAAAAGAAATGATAATCTATAAATACAATATTATAATAATTTAAAATAATTCAATATAAAATATTTTATATATTATATATTAATTTCATTATACTATAAATTAATTAAACCCCAAAATTTAGGATTATGTCAAAGAAAATATTATGTATAGTAACCATATTTTTAAATAGGTAATAGTTGTTCATCTTAATAGATATTATCTAATATATTATCATTATAACCATATTACCATTAGTTTTCATATTTGTTAACTCCTTCCTCATAGTTTCAATTGATTACTCAATATCTATGGAAAATATTAGAGTACCTATATCTAGAATCCAAAAAATTGTGTGTTTATGATCAAGAACCTACTATCAAAATATGAGGAACTTTATATTCAGCTTTTGTAATTTCAGAAGACTGGCCTTTCTATATCAGACTCTTATGACATAAATTCCCTTAAATATTAGATAATTGGTTTAAATAGTACTTTATGTACTTACAGTTTAAACACCTTATATTGGTGTCTTCTTTCATTCCCTTAAATTCATGAGCCATATGGACCTAATCTCCACCCTTATAACAGACTCTCATTCCCTTTAATCAAGTACCATAGTGTTTCTTTACATAATTATAACATATTGAAATTTACATCTATTCCTTTTTCCCCTTCAACTCATTTATTTTTCTTTAATTCTCAACTGCCCTCTTCTATTTTTGATTTCCCTTAAAAACAACACTTAGAGAAATATTTCTTTATCATGATGGAACTTGATACCATATCAATATATGAGGAAAATATTTTAGAGACTATTTCCCTTTGGAGGAGTGGATTAATCCCATAAACTAAATGGACAATATTAATTTTTAGATCACATACGTACTCTATATCATGACTTTATAATCTCATAATGTTTTCCTCATACTCAAAAACACATTTCTCTTCCTTCTATCTTAAATTGAGTAATTTTTTTACATATCATCCCATTTATTTAAAGGAAAATATTTCTCACATAATATCACCTTAAAAATATTTTATTAATTTCTTTTTATCCCCCCATCCTCCTTTTGTATTTTGAATCAATGACCACCATTTATCAGCATCTCCCTTTCAAAAATATACTACAAAAATAACCTACCCCCTTTTATTACTTCTAAAATCTATAAATATCTTTTCATGGGACTTGATACATTTATAATTTATCAATGTATTAGTAGTTCCATTAATGATATATATTTCTACCACATGATGTAGTCCAACATGATTATATCATGCTATGAAGCAATTGTTTTTTCAATATGAATATTCTTTTTGGTCATAAGCTGACTTAAATAACCTAATATAGTTATGACCTACTTATCTAAAACACTAGTCATTTTAAATTTATAATAAGGAAATGCCTATTTATATTATGGGTGTTGACACTTTTTCCATTCCTTCCACTAGGTTATATCTCTAAATAATAGCATACACCTAATTTTCTCAAATCATTATGAATATTAATCCATAACATAAAAATATCTAAACATCCCTTGAATTTAATAGTTATATGTCATAATTCCCATGTTATCTATGTTACTATAAAATATTTTTACCAAGGTTCTTAATAAATTTTCTTAGATACCTATTATAACTACATTGACTCTAGTAACCTAGAGTTAGTGTTTACTTTATTACACGGGAACAAAATACAAGAGATCACATCTTCAAGGATCAATCAATTTAGCTATCTTGGGATAGTGTATACATACAACATTTCCATATTATATTGGAAATTTAAATCATATCTTATAAACTTCTTGAAGACATTTGTATTCCTTTAAGTATATACTAAAGATCTTTCAAAGATCCCTTCTTAATGACATGAGGAAGGGAAAAAATAAATGGGTGAGCACATATACCAAGTAAGGGGTTGCATACCACAAAACTTATCATGGATATATAATTCATAAAAAATATATAAAAGTGAATAATAAATAATCATTCCATGTATTCAATGACTTTATCATGGCATATATTCATGGATAACAAAATCACAAGGAAAACAATAACTGGTTTAATAATGATGGAATATATAATTCCATTCATATTAATCCTCTATCAAAGATATCATGATATTATAATCAAGGCCTCATTCAAAATTAATTATGATCTTTATATCAATAAATTGTTTTAGGTCTTATAATATTTTACGGGATGGCATACACCAAGAGATATCCATGCTTGTCAATATCATGAGACCTTACCTGATGAATCGAGGGGCTACAACGAACCCCACAAATCACTTACACAGGTCAAGAGGATGTAAAATACCCCAACCATTACTTAACCATATCTAATTGATTCCTTATTTATTTAATAAACAATATAACATAAAATTTATATTCCCTATTAGTCATTAAGTGTATATTTAATCAAATATACAAAACATCAATCTTCCCCCAATCAATGGAATAACTTTCACAGAAATCTTTCTTTAATTAAAACAATTATGGTAATGGGTGTATTGTTTTTTTAAAATTATAATGATGATAAATATATCCGTGGTATAAAATAACATAGACATAAAGTAGAAACATAACATCAATGCATGGTGGAGAGTAATAGAGAAAGTAACTTCAATAAAGTGAATAATATAAGAATAATTGTTTTTTCACAAAAATGAGGTATAATCTATATATTAGTAAGGGTTTAAGGGTTACCATAAATTCATTGAAAATATATTTTTTATAATAAATTGATGTATTTTGGAAAATAGAGGGTAAAATGGAAGTGATACTTTAAAAAAAATTCTTAAAATATTTATATAATTTTAGTAAAAATATATTTTTAAGTCACTTCCAGAACTCATTTTAATAGGTTCCATGGAGAATATTAAAAAATTATTATTAAAATAATTTATAGTAGTAGAATATTTAAAATATACCATGATTAATTAATACAATGTAAATGGAAGATAAGAATATACATATGTGAAATGAAATACTTTTCAAAACATTTAAGAAAATAATTTCATTTTATATTAATATAATAAAAATAATGTAATAACGATAAAAATATATTACTTTGGAAAATCAGCAACACTTAATAAAGAAGATAAATAAAGAAGAATTTTTTTGACTATAGTGGTGGAAGGCACTATAAAAAAAACTATAGTAGCAGAAGTACTAAAGTGGATACTATATCATCTCAGGTAGTGTAGCATTATTATAGACTAGAAAAACATTGAGCCAAAAATATGGGCCTTCAGGTACATCAAATGGGATTTAATTCCCACTATCCTTACAATTTGTACAATGGGTTTCCTTTATAAAAAAATAGGTCCTTTTTCAATAAATAATAGGATTCAGCCCCAGGTTTTTAAAAAAATAGACTTGGAATATAATGGTTCTCAACTAAAAAACATAAATAATGTTATATTTTATTATGAACATTATTTCAATGATTTTTAGTACCAAATATAGGTAAAATGGAATGAATAATTGTAAACCCTAGAAATAACTTAGTTAGAATAAAAAATATGGGTGTTAGGAGAGTAATAAAATAAAATTACCTCTATGGATATTTAAATATAAACAATAAAACTAAAAAGTGAGATTTAAACATAAATTATTTACTTGGATCCCTTCATGATCAGGTCTATTCCAAACTCGTATATAGTAAATTTATATTTATAAATTATCTATATTAGATCAATATTTACATTTATATTTCCAAATATCATTTATTTATAACTTATTTTTATCAATTTATATATAATTATATTTTCAAATAAATTATTTATGTATTAAATGTTATATTTCTTATGCATGTTTAGATTTTGATGTTCTGGTACTTTCACCTTGGTCATGGTTTCATCACCTAAAGAATTTTAATAATGAAATATATTTCATAGAGGTGGTAGTGTGCATATATACATGCGTGATGTTTTCATGTTTCAATTGATGAGAAAAAGGAATATATATAGTGATTTGTATTTAAAGAACCTTAATTAGGTCACAAATAATATATATATACATTCATTAAATCCATCAATATAACTTTCCACATTAGGTGTGTATGAAAAATGGAATACATCGATTCATGGAGGTGTTAGTCCCCACATATACATGAATAATATTTGTTCATTAAATAGAAAAGAGAAATGGTTGTACTATAAACATAAAAACATTTAAATATAGTAAATATAGAAATTATATTATATTATTATGGTTACAATAGATAAAATTTAGGTTGTAGGTGAAAGAAAGTTGAAGGAACTCAATTAAGACCACTACCTCTACCTTGGATATCCTCTATTAGATTACACCATAAGAATTATTATTTTGTTCTTATGGTGATAACATGACTTGGAGGATAAATAGGGAGAGTTGGGAAGTTATTTAGGAATATATTGGTTGATTTAAGGCACTAAAATTGTGTAAATAAGTGTCGAGGTGAGGGCATCATTTTATAAGTGAGGGGAGTGGAGGTCTTGTAAATATTATAAATTTAATGTAATATAAATTCTTATTCATGAGAAAGTGGAACCAAATGTAAAATAATTCAATAATAGGATAATTAAGTTCTAAATACACTCATATAATTACATTTAGAGATATTTTAGATATATTTTAGGCTTTATCTCTTAGTTTGACCCCCTTATTAAACATATCAACCCTTATCAGGGTGAAAAACTTTTACTATGCTAGCTATTCATTATGAACTAAAAAGAAATATAAGTTATTAAAAAAAATTAATTTGTGTATTATAGATATGGATTCTGTTTTATAAGATCCAATTTATATATGTGGTAAAAAATAATTTTAATATAATTACACAAAATATAATAAAAACAATTTTTAAAAAAAATGTCCTTTTAACCATAGAAATGGATTTACACGTTAATCATGTATAGAACCTATTTTCATGAAATTAATTGGATTATGATTATAAAAAATATTTATGTGACTTTATAAGGACTCCAAAAATTAATTTTACCATGAAATTATTTAATAAACTAAAAAGGTAAAAATATTTATTTTATTAGAATAAAACATCACATATGGTCTAAAATGTCAAACATGTGCTCCCAAATTCAACATGACACTATAAAATGATTCATTTTACATATAAAATATAAACTTTTTATGTCAAAAATGTTTAATAAACTTCCAATTCATCCCAATATCATGATGATGTCATGAATGTGACAACATTTTGTAAAACAATGTTTTTACTATTTACTGAAAAATAAAACATTATAGAAAAATCCCAATAATTCACTATAAGATAATTTTATAGTGACTCTGATCCCAGAATCCCATAACTAGTTCCTTCTAACATTACATTGGCATAAGATACAAGGAAATTTCATCCCAAAGAACTGAATAGTTTAGTATTCTTAGTAAACTAAATACATAGATGAGTTTTGTATTACAAATTAGTACACACATTACAACATATGTTTTTTGAGAATACCATTATTCCATCAAGAATATCATTGATTATATTTCATATAACACATCATGGAATCATAGGAAAAGGAAAGAAATAAGGGTGAGGTCAAATTCTTGGTAAGGATTAAGTATAGTGAAAGTAGTAATGAATCATTGATCTAAATCAATATAGTAAGGTAAATAATTGAACACACCTTCCATGTAAACATTAAATTGAGAAAGAAGTGTGTTAACAATATGGAAAGGTAAAAGACTAAAAACACATGCCATTTAAATAACATGACTATCATGATAAAATAACGAAGAATCAATATGGATAGGTAAATGGCTGAAAACACGATCCATTTAATCAATAAACTGAGAATGAATATACATACTTAGATTTTGTCATATTGAAAATCTCATGGATAATAATAAATGAATTTGAATTAAGTAAACTCTTAATTATTTTACACCATGTTTCCTGGGTATATGATACTTTTACCATCAAGACCCTTCATAGGAAAGTTTAAAACACAATGGGTCAAAAACATACAAAGTCCAGACAACTAAATCATCCCATGAGATTATCGATGCATCAGGATGATATCATTAACAAGGACCTGCCCATGTAATACTTGTCCAAATCATTCATCATAGATGTAATAATTGATTTAATTTATGAGTAATTTTCCTTTTCAAATATTTGTATTGAGTAAAAGATACAGATTTGTCAATATTTCCCCAGTTAATCAAATTACTCTTAAGTACACACATTATATAAAAATTATATATGGTTCATGAAATAATAAATTCCATGATAATTATATGGATAATTAGGAGAAATGTAATGTTTAATGGTCATTAGATGGTGAATAATACAAGGGTATATTAATGATAATAAAATTGATTCAAGGAAGTGAATCAAAACACTATCCTTGGTCAAAATAATTATAATCCATACACATAAAGAATAAGGATAGTATCGATATGACATATACCCACTAGATTAAGAATAAAGGGTTTTCTATTGATAAACAAAAATATATTTAAAAATATTCTTGAGTAAAATACCCTTTTCATTTAAAAAAAACATTTTCAAAATTCTCTTCTTTGAAAATCATTTTGAAAAACTAAAAAGGAATAAAAAATTATAATGATTAGAAACGGATAAAGATGAATTTAATAAATCATTTTGAACTTTCAAAAAAATGAAAACATTTTTAGAAAATATGGTTTTGGGAGAAAATAGAATTCTCACCGAAGAGAGAAATGATAACGGGTTTTATTAATAAAAATCTACAAAATTTTGAGTATAAGAGACTGAAAAAATGGTAATATTACTTGAAAATGATAATTAATACCCAGATGAGAATAAAATTAAATATTTTATTAAACAAGGATTAAATAATTCCATTTAATATAAATTCAATAATAAATAATCTTGATGAGAATGAGATTATGAAATAAACCATTAAGGTGATCATAATGTTGAAGTGAGAATTAATTAATGAATTGATTATGTGTATAAACTCCACATAAAAAAGTTTAATTAAAATAGTATAAAATAAAAATTAATTATACACATTATATTTAAATATTAATGACAAAAAGGATTTAATATAACCTCATGAAAAGAAATTGAGTTACGAAATTCTCTACCACTTGGTAACTTTTAATTCAAATCCATATAGATGAAATAATTCAAATTAAAACGTAAAATTCCATGAATAAAGAATTATTCATGATATTAAATGTAAAATGGGAAGTATATACACCATATAAAATATATTAGCTTCATAAAATTACAATATGCCTCAATGAAATGAAATTGAGACAGAATCCATTACCTTACGCATCATTTTTTTTCAATTCTATTTAACCTCATATATAATGGTTTTAAGCATGTTATTTACTTATTCAAGAACCATATTAATATTTATAATATCATATATTATCCTTTTATGACAAATTACCACCCATTTATTTATAATGTTTTATTATTTTAATTGTTTCGGTTGATAATTGCCTTGTTTTTTTAGTATGTTTTGACTTTTTATGTTTTTTCCCATTATATCGATGATGATTTTATCATATTAATAACTTAATATATGATTTAAATATCATATATATTCCTTATATATGTATTTATATAATCTATAAAATTTGGTTATAGGAAATGAAATGCCCTGCTCAAGGAGACGATAGGTCATACATACACATAAACGTTGATTCCATTTTCTTATCATATTAAAAGAAAGAAAATTAAAAGACATAAATGTATATTATTATTAAAGTATTTTATTTTTTCCATATATATAATATTTGTTTCTTAAACCATCATTAATACAATCCATGTAACATGTGGATGAATCACATCACTTCATGTGGTGGTAGTCCGCCATACACTCGAATGAAGTTATTATATTCCACAAAACGGATAGTATAAAGGTATGTGATATATAATAATTCCAAAAGTATAAATAAATTATAAATATCATATATATCATATATAAACTATAAATTCATCATTATTCCCAATTGTTAAAGGTTGTAATGAAATAATGAACGACATCCTTTGTGAGGTAGTAGTCCTTCATACACACAAATGATGATTTTGTATCACATTTTATGGAAGTGTATGTGGATGTAGGTCATACCCTTAACATATAAACATTTCAGTATATTTAATATACTGAGTTTATTATATAAACAATATATAAGAATAATTTAATGGGTGGAGAATGAAATAAAACAAAAGTTCTCGTTGAAGAATGTTATATCTTTTTCAGGTAAATAATTTTGGGTTTTACCAAAGGACATACTTGGATGGATTTATGAACAAATTTATCCTTATCGTATGAGGGGAGGGTAGTTTTGAAGTTCTTTTTGTAGGGTCTGGTTAATATAAATGGATGGAGAGGTGTGAATAAGTGAGGGGGTGTGTGTCTTTTTATAGTGGAGGAGAAGTGGAATTCTTGTAAATACCAAAATGTAAACACTGTTGGGAGTTATCCCTTGCAAAATATTCCTCTAATAATGAATCATTTTTTATCCAAGAGTGGATATGGTGGAAATATGTCTATAAAATAGGTTTTGTATAATTTTCTAGGTTATTTGTCCCCTTATGATTAATGTTTTACCACAAAGTAAACTCATTTTTACTTTTATCACTGTAATTAATTTTAATTTCTTTCACAAATATTAATTTTTTAAAACAATTTTGGTAAATTAATTAAAAATTAATCCCACAGACAGGGCGGGATAGTGGGTTTTTAAAGTCAAAATGTTCAAAATTTCAGTATGGTTTTATATATAAATTCAATGTAAAAAATAATTCTAATGACCTAAATTGGACGAATAGATGTGTAATTTATCTATTTTTACTTAAAAATCAGCTTAAAATATAATTTAACATTATAAATTATATATAAAAAAAGTCAGTTTTCAATAAAAATTTAGTATTTTTTACTATTCATCAAAAAATGAAACTTCTCAGAAAATACCCAAAATAAACCCTAATATAATTTTCACATTAAATTTTAAAAAATGAATTATATTTTTTCAAATATAATTTAAAAAAGTTTCATAATTTGGTTTCAAAAACATTTCTCCCTGAAAAGGAGGGAAAATCTTTTTTAGAAAAATACAATTTTTTATGTGTAAAATTGGATTTGTTATTTTCTTATGCCTATCAAATCCATTTTGTTAATTTAAAAATACTTTATTGAATATATGAGTTATAAATTAAATTTATATTCATTCACTAATATTAATTAATTTAGTTTATTAGGATAAAATTATTTTCAGCACATAAAAATAGTTTTATAAATTCATTTCCTTTATGATCAATTGGTTTTTATATTCATTTCTAATTAATTGGTATCCTCTGAATTAAAAAATGTTTTTTAACATTAGTTTAATCCTACTAATAACCTCCAATATAATGTCTATTTTACATCTTATTAATTAATAATATTTTAATAATAAATTTTTGGTTGGTAAAACTCATTCTTACATGTAACACAAGCTAAACTTTGAGTTCTGTGTAATATAAGATAAACTCAGTGTTCAAAGAAATTCAAGATATAGGATAGATTGAATTTATTTAAAATATAAAATATATTTTAAAGTATCAGGATAGTATATACCCTTCTATATTTGTTGATTTGTTTCATACACACTATGATATAAAATGTTGTTATTTTAGAATTTTTAGGGTGTTATATTCTCCCAACCTTAAATATATTTTTCCCTCACAATTTAAAATAAATATTGGTAATAAATTGTTTGATTTCTAAAAATTAATTTTTTTAAATCCCACATCATGATATGGTTTAGTTAAAATTCCACTTAAAATGATATAATGGAAAGTAGCAATGTCAAATGGAACAAAACATAAATAGTCTTTCAAGTAGGAGAACATTGGTGGTAAGTGGAGATCTGGACTTGGAGGAAAATAATAAAAAATTATAGGGAGTAATTTAGGCCATTGATTAAAAACAATTTAATTATAAAAAATTATTCTTATGGGATTAAAACTATAGATATGTGATTATTTTATAGAATTTGAGTTCAACAAAAATGAAGGTACTAGGATAACATTTTATATCAAGATCATTTTCCTAATGTTGAGTAAATATTTTTCTGTCTAATAATATTAAAAAATATACTTATATGATATATTTCTATAAAAACAATTACATCCATTGTTTGTACTTATATAAATTTCTCATTCATCCATTAATTCAATAAATGAATATCCAAAAATGATTCATTTTACCTGAAGCGCTAAAATTCACGTTTAATAGATCATAAGATCCATAAAAAAATTTATCTTTGTCTCTAAATATTTTTAAAAAACAATATTGTTAATACCTTAGTCTATAAACATCAACAAAATTGGTTTATTGTTAATATTTATCTAACTAATTAGTTAACTAAAAATGATGACATATTAACAAGGATATCCATAGGTCAATGGTAGGCATGAAACTCTAATCATTCTTTATTCATGGGTTCAAGCCCCACCACCTCACATGATGAATTAGGTTGTCTCCCTTTATGAAGGTTTTCCTTTATCTGCAGTATATTAATATAATTCCTACATCCTTATAAAAAATATAATATACATACTAGAAATTTTAATCATTAAATAACCTTTTAGCTATGTTTTTCGAAACAACATATTTTCTTTAAAGCATAATAATAAAATTTGACTATTATTACAATGTAATTAATGATATTAATAACACTAAATGATATCAATATATTAAAATAATGTCTCCATAATTTAAGGTAATTATTACTCAATTAACTTTTCTACTAAAAATTGTACTGAAGTAATGAGTTGTATTGCTCTAAATTTATTCCTAACTATCCTTAATCTTCATAAATACCGTTACATAAAACATAAAAAGAGATGTTTAAGACTTTAAATTTTGATAATACATAATTTCATAATCCAGTGAATTTATCCATAACACTTATGTTAATGAATATATATGTTCTTCTATAATAATACTCATCCTATATTAGGGTTATGTTCCCTAATCTATGTTTTCCTAAATCCAGTTTCCAAGGATTCTTCGAAACATGATCTGATATCAGCTATACTGACCCCATCTCCAAAATCACAGAAATGTTTCCCTATTAAATTACAATGGAATAAGTTACAAAGAAAGCACATCACAAAGGATAGATCAGTTTAGTAGTATTGTAAAATATATTCATACATGAGTCTTGTATTAAAAATAATAACACAAATTAAAACATAATTTTTTGGAGAATAAATTTGTTCCATATTGCATAAACTTTCATATATTTCTTAGTACACTTCATGGAATCATGGGTAAAGGAAATTAAATAAGGGTGATATCAAATACTCCGTAGTGGTTAAGTATAGAGGAAGTAATAATGAATTAATGAGAATAATCAATATAGAAACGTAAATTATTCAACACACTTTCCATGTAATAAAAAAACTGAAAAGGAAGTGCATAAACAATATGGAAAGGTAAATAACTAAAAATAAATTCCATTTAATTAAGTTTAATATCATGGTAGGATAAAGAAAAAATCAATATGGAAAGGTAAATAATGCAGGCATGAGAATTTTCAAATCAGGGTGGCCCTTGATTCTGCATCAGACCCAGGTTCCAAACCGGGTGGGAGCGAATTTTCGCTAGAAGTTGGTGACATATGCATAACGTAGGTAAGTGATGACAAAGGTAGGCAGTGACGTATTCATGACGCAAGTAGATGGTGGTGCAGACATGATTTAGGCATAATGATTCACTAGGTTTATGGGCTAGATTATTGGCCTTTGTGCCATGAAATAGGATCCATGCCCACTGGGCTTTCGGTACATGTATTGTATAAATAAGGCTTGATAGGTGGAATATCCCTTGGGGGAGCTATGGCTTACCTTTCCAGCCTGTGTGTGTGTTGTTTGTGTGTTTAATGTAATTATACCCCCCAATCACCTAATATATATATATATATATTGATGTGGAAAGGTAAATAACTGAAAATTCATTCCATTTAATCAAAATATTATTAATAAAAATGCATCCATATATATTTTCTATAGTGAAAATATCATGGATAATAATAAATGAATCTGAATAAAGGAAATTCTTAATTATTGGACTCTATGTTTCCAAGTTAGATGAAACATTTATCATCAAGACCATTCACAAGATATATTAAAACATACTATGTGAAAACCCCACTAAGGCTAACCAACTGAATCGTCCCATGAGACTACTGATGCATCGAAGGGATATCATTAACTAGGGCCCACTTATGTCATACCTATCCAAACCATTCCTCATATATTGAGTAATAGATTTAATTCTTGATAAATGTTCCATATAAAATATCTGTATTGATTAAAAGATTTGGATTTAAGAATATTTCACCATTTAATAAAATAACTATCTAGTATAAACCATATGTAAAAATAGTATATGGTTTAGTAAATAATCATATCCATGACAAATGGTGTGGTTATTTAGGGTATATTTAATGTTTAATGATCACGAAAAGGTTAATAATCCAAGTGGAAGGTAATTATGAAAAAAATGATTCAAGTAAGTGAGTGAAAACACTATCCTTAGTGACAATAATCATAGTCCATCCATAAAAATAATAATTATGGTATCAGTATGAAATATCCCCATTGAAGTAAGAATAAATGTTTTTTATGAATAAAAATATCTTTAAAAACATTCTTGAGGAAAATATCATATTCATTTTGAAAAATGTTTAGAAAATATTTTTCTTTAAGAAACACATTAAAAAACTAAAATTTTGTAAAAAAATTATAAAGAGTAAAATGGGTGAATATGAGTTCAATAAATCATTTTTAAAAGGATAAAAACATTTTTTAGAATATATTTAGAAAAAATGGTTTTGAGGTAAAATATATTTCCAACTGAAGAGAGAAATAAAGTTGGGTTTTCTTGAAAAAACATTTTTAACAACATTTTGAATACCAAATATTGGGAAAATGGTGCTATTACTTGAAAAATATCATGAATAAATAAGGGATAATAAAATTATATGTTTTAATAAACAATTATAAAATAACTCCCTTTTAAGGAAATTCATGAATAAATAATCTTGATGAGAATGATATTTTGAAATAAACCCTTAAAGTGATAATAACATTGAAGTAATAATTAATCAATGAATATGTGTTGTGTATCAACTATAAATGCACATAAAATAATTGTAATTAAAATAATATATATTAAAAAATTGATTATACCCATGATCTTTTATTATTAATGACAGTGAGGAAATAATCTAACCAAATGAAAATAAATTCAGTTATAAAATTATTTACCACTTTGTATCTTTTAATTAAAATCCCCGTAGATTATATAATTAAATTTAAACTTAATTTAACATTAATAATTAATTATTCATGATATTAAATTCTAAAGTGTCATTATATACACCATATAAAATATTCTAGGTTCATAACATTACAATATGCCTCAATGAAATGAAATTGAGATAGAATCCTTTACCTTATGCTTCCTTTTAGTTGAATGATCTTTAACCTCTTGTATAATGGTTTTAATCATGGAAAAAATTACAGTACCATGTTAATATTTATAATATCATATATGATCCTTTTTAGACATCTTACAACCTGTTTTTTAATAATTTTTTATTATTTTCATTATTTTTTGTGTTAATTGCCTTGTTTTATGAGTATGTTTTGACTTGTTATTTTTTTTACTATTACATAAATCATTATTTCATCACCTATATAATTTGGATTATTATTTATCTATCATATATATTCATTCTATATTTATTTATAATAATCCATAAAATTTGGTGACAGTAAATGAAATGCACAGTTCATGGATATGGCAGGTTGTACGTATGCATAAACGCTGCTTCCATTTGATTTTCATATTAAAAAAGATAAAGGTAAATGATATATATGTATATTTTTATTAAATTATAATATTTATGTCATATATATAACATATATTTATTTAACCATCCTTAATACATTCCTTTTACTAATTAAATGAATCACATCGCTTCGTGAGGCGGTAATTTTCCGTACACATGAATGACATTATCACATTCCAAAAAATGTAAATAAAAAAGTTATGTGTTATATAATAATTACATAAACATAAATACATTATAAATATCATATATAACATATATAAAATATAAAACCATTATTATTCCCATCCTTGAAAGGTGGTAATGGAATAACGAACAACATTGGTTGGTATGGCTCTAGCCTGCCGTACACATTAACGATGATTGTGTATCACATTGGATGTAAGTTTGTGTGGTTGTAAATAATAAAAATAACATAAAAATATATCAATATATTTAATAAACCAATATTATTATATAAAAAATATATAATAATAATTTAATGGGTGCACAAAGAAATAAAAAAAGTGCTCATTCCAAAACGTTACCTCTTCTTTGGGTAACTCCTTTTGGTTTTCATCAAAGGACTTATTTGGTTGGATTTGTGACAACATTGAGGATTATAAGGATTATTTGAGGTAACATGGGATGTTATTTTTATATTTTTTTTTTCAATTCAAATGTATTTAGTGGTGTGCAGAGGTGAGAGGGTCAGTTCACTTTTATAGTGGAAGAGGAGTGGAATTCTTGTAAATACCAAAAGGTAAACACTACTAGGATGTCTCCCTTAAATAAGGTGAATATAATAATAAAACTAATTTTATAAAATATGATATATGGTCAAAATATGTCCAAAAAGGGATTTTTGACGAGATTTTAGGTCATTTTCCCTCTTAATATTAATGTTAATCCACTAAGTGAACTCTTTTTGTACCTTAATCGGTGTAATTAATTTTAATTGCTTTCACAAATATTTTGGGTAAAAAACTAAGATGAAATTACAAGAAATTATATATTATGATTATTTTGAAATTTGAATCCATTTTTTTTAATTTAAATCACATAATTTGAAGAAATTAAGTTAAAATTAATCCTAGTATGGGACGAGATTGTGGGTTTTTAATGTAAAAATGTTCAAAAGTTCACTAATTTTTTATATCTAAATTCAATATAAAAATGACTAAAATAATATAAATTATATTAATAGATGTACAATTGATCTAATTTTACTTTAAACCCACTTTTAAATATAATATAACATTATCAATTATTTAGAAAAAAATTCAATTTTGATGTAAAATTTAATATTTTTTACTATTCATCAATAAAATGAAATATTTCATAAAAACAAAAAAGATTACCCTAATAAAATATTGATAGTAAATTTAAAAAATTAATTTTATTTTGTGAATTCTAATTTATAAAAGTGTTAAAATTTATTTTTAAAACAACTTCTTCATTAAAAGAAGGCAAAACAGCCTTTAGAATAACAATACTTTTATGAAAAAAATTGTGTTTATTTTTATATTATACTTATAAAATATATTGTATTAATTTTAAAAAGAAATTATTGATTATATAATATATAAGTTTCATTTATATTCATTCCCTGATATTAATTAATTTAATTTATTAGGATAAAACACCTTTGGGTGCATAAAAATAGTTTTATAAAAACATTTCATTTATATTCAATTTGTTTTTTATTGATTTATAATTAATTATTAACCTAGGATTCAAATATATATTTTAATTAGTTATTTAATCCTATTAATACCCAGTAATTTAACTTCTAGGTTATATATAATTTAATAATAATATTTTAGGAATATATTTTTGTTTGGTAAAACTTAGTCTTGCGTGTAATGCAAGAAAAAAATTGTGTTATATGTTATGCAAGATAAGCTCAGAGTTACACACATTTAAAGATATAGTATATATTGAAAATATTTAAAATAGTAAATATATTGTAAATTTTCATGATATTATACTCCCCTCAACACTTTTTGTTTCAATTCATACATACTATTGAATAAAATATTACACTTTTAGAATTTTTATGGTGTTATAAATTTCAACATGATAAATTAAAAAACAATGTATATTTAATCAAATTAGAATATAAAAAAATAAAAAATTAGCTTCTAAATGCAAATATTAAATATATATATATAAAGATAGATTTTCTATAAAAATTACCTTTTTAAACTTCAAGTGTTCATAGTCTTATTTTATACCAATTTATAATTAATTTATTGTTAATAAATTAATTCAAACATTGAATTCTTTAGAAATTATTCAATTTACTAAAATACAAAACACTTCAAAAACATTTCTTCAAAAAATATATCTTTTTAACATTGACTGATATTAAGCATGTCACATTATCTATTTATTTTCTAATCATCAAATTTATCAATCAAAATAGAATAATACAATGTAAGAATCATAATTTATTTATTATATTTCTCTTTAATCATTGGATGATTAAAATGTGGATACGCTTTCTCTATCAAGGCCTTTGATATTAATTTTTTAGTGAAAAATATAATAAAATATCAGTCTCAAGAAAAACATTAATGGAATATATCCCTCAAAAAATTCTCAGCAAATCTCTTAGTGCCAACATTATCTTAATGGAAGATAATGAATTAATAGATAAAATAATGGAACTCATGGATAATGATATATTTATTAAATTAGAATTTGTTAGTATTTAAATAGCCTATTTTTGGTAGGTTGTGAAAGAAACAAATTATATACCATAAAGAACCTTCATCGAACAAGGATTATGGAGTACCCTAAAGTGTAGTGACATGACATGGATCATTCATTGACCCAGAATAGACCGTCACAAGACCGAGAGAGTTCCATCATGAATCCAAAATCATCAAACTAATCATATACCTTATAATATCCATGATTCTCTCTTCTACTTAGTACCATCTCTTTAAATTCGTGATTCTATCTTCTACCTCTTTGACATAAAATCAAAATAAAAACATCCTCTAGAAGTAACAAATGTAGAATCTTTTGAAAACCATTACTTTGAGAGACAAGGTTCTTACTATTAATATTTAATATCATTCAACTCTATATTTTTTGTTTCAAAAAAAAATACCCAAAATTTTATATTCATACCACTTGTTATAATGCTAATGAAAAAAACTATACCAATCATGCATATTAGTCTGGGAGAATCCAAAAAGTTTCATACCACTAGTTGCATGGTAGTATTCTCCTTTATCTCTAAAAATATATGGATATTTTTAGTGAATATAACCTATTTAAAAAATATATCCCTTCTATCAAATTTTAGATATAATAGGCTACCCATTCTATAATACACTTCAAGCATCGTATAATTTCCACCTCAATATTCACTTGTCAACCGCAATTCAAAATTTTACGTTCCACATCAAAAACTTCTTCTAGTATGGTTAAATTATCAATGATTTTTAGTAAGTAAATGTACTACTTATCAATGATCCACCAAAATCACCTCTATGATTAATGATATGGAACATGGTGTTGGAAAACAAGAGATTAAGTTAATAACATAAATATTATCCATTGCACTCACATACTCCCATAAGTTTCAAATAGTAAAAGCATAATGATATTACCATGGAACTCACCATGTAATCTCAATCACACTTTCAAAAAACCATTAGTGAATAAATCATGAATTAAAAAATGTGTGATTTATATAATATTTAATCTCAAAATATCATCTCTATATGATAATTGTATACAAATTGTTAAAAAAATACCCTTTCATTTTTTGAGTGTATCTTCTTGTTTGATAGGGATAACATCTTCTGAATATTCATATCAAAAATCCCTATGAATTTTGTAAGCTTATTTACTGAATATAGAATTAACAATCATCATGAGAGTCATCCATTTATAGCATCTTTTGATGTCTTGAGATCAATTAGATGATATCACATGTTAGATCAAAACAAAAAAATTATGAAACAAATTGTTGCTACAACTATATCAAGGTGTTCCCTTCTATATTCAAGGTTCTATTCTAATGAATATTTTATGATCTGGAAGACAACACATCAATTGGACCTTGATACTAGTTCATGATTTTGGGTTTCCTTTTATTGGACTCATGTAATTGTAAAAATATATTTCTTTCACTACTATAACACCAATTAAAACTTTAGATAATGTCATAAGACCACTTTCATCTCTAAATATAGTTATTCTAAGGATCATGAACCCCAAAAAAAATTAAAACACTTCAACAATAATTATATCATTTAATTACATGGGGATAGGGGAACTTCAACTTTCTTCAAGTTGAGGAATATGGTTGGTCATGTTGAAACAATCCTTTACTTCCAACTTCTTTTTGAGTCTTTTTAGTGATTCTCCATTAAGTGACAACACATATAAAAACATTATTTTTTATATTTTATTTGGAATTATCCATCCTTATATTTGGTTGAAACTTATTTTTAAGACTAACCCCACTTGTACATAATTGTAATCAATTAATCTCCACTAAATCCTTTATCATGCTTCATCTACCATTAGATGTCCCTATCACAAGTCACTATATCTTTATTTATAGTGTTTTTTGTGAAAAAATAGGGGTGATTCATATATTTCCTCTTTGATATCGATGAGATCCATCTTGGCCTTTTTCATCCTTGGTGTAAATTTCATTATATTATCATCCATATTTCTCAAAACTAGAGTAGCTTATTTCTATTTCCTATATTTTTTCTTTTTTACCTGGTGATTTTTTGTGAGTAAATAATTTTTATTTCTCACTTCGCCTTTAATTTAGTTATATTATTTTCCTCCAAATATGTAAATTTTTTTTCTAGCACAATATATTTTCTTTTAGTGTAAACTTTCTTCCCATCAATCATGGGTATAGAGGAATTCCTTTTGACACATTTATTTCCTCCCTTGATATAATTTATATCCATATGAATATGGTTAGAACAAATAAAACAAATCATGTTAAAATCATACCTTATTTATTTATACCTCAATTGAGATGTTTTTTAGTATATTGATTTATACCATTGTGCCATTTGTAATTATAAACACACACACATAGTGTGTCCTATGATTTCAAAATTGAAGCACCTTTTCCCAACCTTCCTTTGAGATCATTCAATAAAAAAATTATTAATAATATTATACTTATCTACTAATTAAATATTTGTAACTTTTCATACCCCACTTTTTGAGGATTTTGTAGAAATGATCTTTTACTTTTCATTAGTAGTCATCAACCTCTCTTTAAGATACTTGATATGATCGTCATTATTCTTTAATTGGGGAACCATACCATTTACCCTTGAGCCAGATTACTACCCAAATTCCTCCCCCTCTTAAAATTATTTCTTGATAGGGATAATGAATGATTTTATCTCTTCCAATATATCCATTTTTCCCACTTCACATAAAATTTCTTTAAGTAGATCTATTTGGACCTTCATTTCTCACCTATTTTCACAATTTATTTATTTAAGGAAACTTCCACTTTCTTTGATCTATTATTCTCTATGGGAAGATCTTATATGAATGTATAGTACACTTAATGAATAAGATATAGTTGATTCAATTTATCAAACATGGATTTAATATTATCTTGATCGAAACATGAACATTCTTCATATTTATGATTAGACATTACTTACACATCTTTTATTGAATCAGCATTCACATCATTCTTTATAGGGGAATAATAATTTCTATATTTTAAGTATCTTCCAAAACAATATTTTATATAGATTTAAAATTGATCTGAAACTCACTTACCTTAATAGGTGTATTATTCTTTTCAGAAGTCTTATTCCTATTCCTCCCATTTTATTCTCGTGACATAAAGAATCCTTATCCTATTTTGAGGTTCCCCATCACAACCATATTTTTGTCCTCCTCTTGAGGTATTCCCTATAATATTATTTGATTCTGATGTTTCCCATATATTTTTTCCAATAGATCCCAAATATATAATCCATAATCGCAATAAATGGGTTTCATGAATACCTTGTTGGAAATACCTATATTCAATATTTTATGTGCCTCCATGTCATGAACGCATTCATTGTGCTTTCTCAAATCAGTATCTCATTGATCATATTTTATTATCTCTTCACTAAATGTATGTAAAATACAATACATATCCTTTTTCTATCCATAAAATTTTTAACCAATAAAAATATGAGTGTTCAACATTAGATCTATTCCACTAAAATATTATAAGGGTATAATCAATCTTTTCCCCAAGTAACAATAATATCACTTCAGAATAAAAGAAGTCCTACTAAAAAACTTATTCTCTGATACAACATTTTGTACCAATATTGGTTTTTAGTGAAGGATATCCTAAGATTATGGGGTGAATTAGGTTATAAAATTCATTCTAATATATATAAATTAATCCTTAACTCTCACTGTCCTTGATGACCTTGATTTTTCTACTAGTGGGGTCACACTTAAGGTCTTATTTCAATGATGATATGATTATTATTTATTTTTTACTTTCTTTAATCTTTTTTATTGATTATTACATAACCCACACTCACTAATTTATTTATTTAGACATATAAATAAATAAAATAAACAATTGTAATTATTTTAGATGGTTCAACCACACTTGGATAATCATAAGATCATACAGGGATAATGTGCTAATGTATCAGAATCTATTAATCACATTTTTTATGGTGAGTTTAGTCTAGAGAACTCCAAGATTGGGTTTAACGTCTTTACATTATTTGGATATGGTTTACTACATCATAAGGTTCACTCCCTTACTCCTACCTCATGCTCCCATCTTTAAGAATGGAAACAATATTTGGCATATAAGACAACAAAAAATTACATCATCATTATGGTTAACGCATAGTGTGTAGATATGTTATCCTTGATCAATATGTGTTTCCATTTAACAGATTAGATGTGAATATCACTACAATGGAAGCATCACCATCCATGATATTTCATGAAAAGCCCATAGTTTTTATTTAGAAAGATATTCAAATAGTTCCAATATATTATTTCACTTTTCTTTCCCAGAAAGGTCTAAAATTCATCATTCTCCTCCTTATTCTCCTCTAAATAGAATATATCTATAATTATTAGACTCTCTCATTAAATTATTTTACTAAAATTATTTGATAATATTTAATATATTTAAATTTGGTTGAGTTATCTTACAAAATTTTGTTCCATATCTCTTCATTTAAAAATATTTTTAAATTATGAAAATAACCTAATCCAATAAATGCTTACTGTATCCTATGTTTAAATCCTCTAAAAATCATGGAATAGTCTCTACACTTTTAATGATATGGACCCTCCATGATGTGAAACTATCCATTGATGCATGTAATTATAAACATACAAATATCATGGCCCACAATCCATAAGACATGTTTTGGTGGAAACCTCAGGGATCTTTCTTTGACTAGTTCACCACAACGTAACTCCCATTATCACGATGTGAACTAACCAAACAACTCCAGAAAATTTATACGCTAATTTTCATGGGGTCCCTTCCATGGTTTGATATATGATATTCATGTTCATGGAAACCTTAATATGGAATGGCCACCATTCAATGGAATGGATATATTCAAATAGGAAGAACAATTGAAAATTTTATAACACACTTCATGGAATGACTTCCTTCACACAATGTCACAACCTATTCTATATTTCACATTAAATTCTATGGTAAAGTAAATAGTCTTACATATCCTCTTTATAGAGTGAAACACTCTTTATATAGTTTCACAACATTCATAGCTAGCTGAACTATCAATCGTATCCTATGATATATAGTATCTTGTAAATTGTGACTCACCACATTATCATTCATATTTTATGATTGATAATAGAAACTTCAGTAACATTTACATATTGGCCTAGGTTTTTTACCTTATTATATTTTAAAATTCCAATTGATATTATGTATTATTTCAAATACTTCATATATTTATATAAAGTTTTTCCTTTTCCACATTTTAACATTCTGAAGGATATTGTGTATCATTTAAAAGGATCTTACCTATCTCAATGAAGTTTCCCCAAGAATATTACAATTTTGACTCTACCCAAAATGTATTATGTATCTACTAGAAGATATTACATATCCTCTAGATAGTATTACTTTATCATACTTTGGAACACTAGAGGATCTTACATATCCTTAAATAACCTTTTCATCTCGAATGATCTTACATATATAGGGAACTTCATGAATTTGTGATTATCCTAAGAACTTCACTCATGATGTGATCCTAATGATCTCACCATGGTTTGTTACTAAAACTATTATAATATATATAATCCTTCCAAAATAACTTCTAGAATTAAAATTTACTTCTAGACTATCAACTTCGAGAACAACTCTAATTCCTCTTTCATAAAAATAGAGCTTCAGATTATCCTCAACTCCACTTCTGTAATAACTTTAATAATAATAGATTCCTCATCAAAAATCACTTATAGAATAACTCAACTTGTTTAAAAACATAATAAATAATATTATTTATTTACTTTATTTGAATATAACACCAATGCCAACACCAACATTTGATGAAAGTAAATCCATCACCAACAATCACCATTTGTAGAAAAAAAATATTCCACAAACAGAAACTCTTAATTAAATAACAACACCAAGTGCCCACCTCCTTGATGCTCATTAAAACAACAACTTCAAGAAAATGGTGGTATTAATAGAAAATATTAAAATTGAACTTCAATAGAACCTAAAACCTACTAAAAGGTATAAAGGCACTGAATCTTAAACAATAATACACTAGAGGTTTTTAAATTTGAGGTATGTCTTTCAATATATCCTTATTTTCCTATAGAAAATCAAAAGCTATGTCTTGTAATTAATTATATAAATCAAGAAAGAAACCCATCTATTTTACACCAAACATTCACTCCAAGGTAAAAACCATATTTTGAGATTGAATAAATCATCATAAATTTTTTCTAGGTTTATTTAATAGGTTTAAATAAAAAATTTAAACTTTTTTATCTAAAATTAAATAAATTATAATTTTTTAACAAGATTTTCTGGAAACATTACTAATTAATTACAAAGTTTAATTTAATAAAAAAAACATTAATGAATCAAATGAAATCAAAACATGGTGGGAAATTATGATCAAATGTTGTAAAATTCTCAATTCAAACAAATCTCAATACACACAACTTGAATGTTATGACACAATATATACATAAATTTTGGTAACATTGAATAAGTTCCATCCTAGTCACTATAAACATTCAAAATTTACTTATTTTCATCCATATACTCCTATATGAAATACCTTATCAAAAAATAAATTGTATTTTCTCTATTATGAGGGTCATAAACTCATATTAACATGTCACATTCATATCATAAATTATTGTTAAGACAAATCTAGTATCCAATGTCATATAGTAATGTCTAAATATAGGTTGGATTCAAGTGTGATGGGGGTATTGAACTTTATTACAATAACTAAAATTTATATTACATATATCTCTTAATCATATAATGAATTTGTTTCAAAATAAGACACATTCAATTATATATCATCCATTCTTTAACTCCTCAAATATTAAACTATTTTACATAACTATATAATGTTATATTATTTTATTTTTCAATGAATCATTAGATTGAAACTCCCTTAAAACATATAGAGTGTTGTTTCTGGTCCCAGATATGTCTCATATAACTCAAACGAATTTAATTTTTTGTGGGGTAATATTCCAATTAAATTTTAGCAATCGATACATTATGTATAACCATGTTGAAAATAGAATTGGATTATTTATATTGCACTATTTATCATTTAAGACCATTTGATTCCCACTAACTTCTTTAAATTCTTCCTCATCCTCATTAGTATATTCCCCTCTTATTAAATTATGTGTTACTTCATCATAGATAAATTGATCTAGAAACATATCCTTTATTTGGATATAGAATGGTGTTATAATATTGTGAAGGGGATTCTTCAACTTATCTCATATAAGTGTGATATGTTATAATAATTATTTTTGAATCAACATATTCAGGACACTTGGCCTGGGGCCTTTAGGCTATGTAATGGGTCTCCCTCTACCTAGACTAAAAATAGTTTTTCGGTTTAATAATAAATTGAGGCATCAGCCCCAACCTTTAAAAAATAATAGAGATCTACACATATAATTATATCAACCCATTATCAGACTATCGACTGAATAATTTTTATTCTTAAAGCGAGTTCGAATAATCAATTAATTGGTATTCTATATATCATTTCCTCTCTCTTTATTTTAGATGTCTATGATTAATTGATTGTATATATTGATATTAATTATGTGTTTCTGATTCTTATTGTTTCTAAGCTAATCAATTAGTTTCAAATAATCTCTAATATTAACAACTCTTATTAGTTCTATTTTTTATGAAACACATTGTTCATTCCGAATGAGTTCATAATGTTCATAGATATATGAAGAATTTTTTTAACTCTGTAACAACAGATTTTTTATTTTATCAATAAATTTCATAAAATATATTATTTGTCTATGATAACTTTTAGTCAATGAAACATTATACAATGAAGCTTCATTTGATCTCATTATTTTATTTCATTTATTCCTTATATACATATATATATATATATTTATACTTATAATGATTTAATTTCTTATCTTATACCTTAAACTAAGTTGATATGTTATAAGAATATTATTTTATTTCTTGTTATACAACTAATGATTTACATTAATCACTCAGAATAAAAGTCATTTGAAATCACATGTATCGAAATTCATAACATGCATAAGGTATAAAAAACCTTATCACGTAATTTTTTTGAATCATACTAAACAAAAAACTGATCCAAGAGTAAGTATGGTGTGATATATAGACAATTGATAAACATTCTAACAAAATAAAAGCCCTTTTGTTAGTACTGCCTTATCCAAATTCCCACTATCCATAGGTTACTATTCAATTTGGATATCAATTCCAATATAATCCTAAAACCTAATACGTATAAATCATAACAAACATTTATTTTTTAATTTATTACACAAAAATATCATAGTATTTGTTGAATGAAACTAAATCTCATCTCATACCTAACATTTAATTTCTTATATGCATGGTAAGACACTAAAGAGAAATAATTTAAAATCATAACTAAATCATACAAACATTCATAATCAAAAAAAATATGTATATAAATATTATATAATTATTTAATAAATAATTAATTATAATATTTTGAAATGAGATAAAATTTGTTAACATTTCATAAATAAAGATATAAAATATTATTAATTATTAATTTATTTATTTTATCTTTTTTATTTTATTAATTATTCTTATTTTTTAATCTTTTTATTTTTAAAGGTGAGGCATTGTGTCCCCTTAGATAAAATAAAAAAAGTACAGCAAAAAGAACATACTAACATGAAAATTTCAGGAAAAAATTGTTAGGCATCTTGTCAGTGGGTACTCATGTTATGGTGGGAGGTCTTTCCACCTGACGTTGTCCTCTTCTTCATCTTTTCACTTGCATCCCTATCTCATCCTCATAATCTGGAAGCCCTAAATCAATAGTATCCATCATTTCTTTATTTCTAGAAATGCGAGCATGGATTTGACCATCCTATTCACTGGGTTTTTTAGCAAGAAACTCAAAGGAATTATGAGTTCTAACATTCATATTTTGTTTATTTTTCATAGGTCGAACCATGCCCGAGTTCATATTTTAATAAGCAGCTAAAGATTTAACTATCCTAGAAGACTTATTTGAAACCCTATGATCATCTCCATCTAATGGAAGAGAAAAACATCATACTGAATTCAGAGAAAATTTTCCTCATTTATAGCTCCATGAGAACATTTCATACCAAAAGATACAATAGCTTTGTGCTATTGGTCATGGTATAAAGAATGAAGTACAGGAGTCCACAAAGAGGCTGAAGCCAGGGATTGTGCTTCAAAGGGAATATCACCCAAAGTCCATGGTGAATCAGCTCCATCAGTACAATTAACTGAATTCCTATAGGAAACAAGTTTTTAAGAACAAGTTATATGAGTTATATTCTCACTAAATAAGTGAGTAACATCATAAATTAGGGAGGCCCTAGCTTGAATAGGAATAGGGGCCATCCTCGGTCTTATGTGAACCTTTGGTTCTCTAAGATTCACAGCCACAAAAGGCTTCATATGACATCCTGCCTTATTGATCTGAACCATAAGATTTAGAGTTCTAGAACTACTCTTTGAAGCATCATTTTTGTGGCTAGAGTCAATACCAACATGAGTCACATTCATCATCAAAGGACTACTCTTTGAAATATCATTTTTTTTTTGCCAGATTCAAGACCAACATGAGGAAGAGACCCATTAGAAACTAAATTGATACCTAGAGAAAGAAACCCCTTGGAAATGGAATATAATATTTACACAAGAGAATTAAAATTACCAGACTTTTTTTCCTTTGATTTCCTTAAATTAGTTGTGTCTTCCTTCACTTTACATTTCATATTTTTTTGAAGCAATCTATTTTTTATCCTACCAATAATTGAAATCAATATCTGCTTGAGCATAAAATTCCTTGGAAGCTTTAGTTTCATCTGATTCATCACCAACTAATTCACCAGTGATGCCCTTTAAAAGTACATCTGTAAAATAAAATCCAATAATTGATAAGTGGGATTCCATTTCAATGCATGTCCATGAGGTTGGGTTATCTATTTTATGGGAAGGGGAAATAATAGAAATGTTATCTTGAGGAGTAAAAGCAAAACCAAGAATAAGAAAACGAACATGGCCATCATTTAGTGTATCTGCAGGTTCACAGATAAATAGGTAGGGCCTTTCATCAACACAAGGTTGCTCTCCTGGTGGGGTACTATACACAGTAGAAAGCATATCCTTACCACCATCCTAGTTCTGAATCTAATTATCAATGATTTGGTCAGACCCTTGAACTCCACTCCTATAAAAATTTTGTATGTCATTCCCTCTAATATGAAAATTAGAGCCAATCAAATTCTCTATACACATATCCTTTGAGTGACTAGTAATTTTATATAAATCACAAAACAATGGTGTTTTCTCAAATTCAATCGTGAGAGTGATTTCATCATGCTGGGTAAAAATAATGACCTTATAAATCAAGGTAATACTCAGGTCCACTTCCACTAGAAATCTTTCATAATGACCAAAACTCACCATTTTAGTGGCTTGATCCATTCTAATTGGAATTCTAATAATGGATTCTATGTCAAATAGAATTTCATGATGCCACAAAACCCAATTAAGACCATGTATTTGTATCCAAACCTATGAATAAGAGTAACTAAAGTCGTTTAGAATGAAATTTAACTTCCATTCATGAATTCTCAATGTACTAATCTTATTATTAACTGATCCAGAACTCCTTGCTCACCCTTTTAGATCAGTCAATGTAAGAAGAATGTGGAAAAATCCTCAGCCTAATGAGATACATTTGAAGTTTGAGAAGCCTTAGATATATTTTAATTGAGAGACCATATCCATGATTTTATAAGGTTTAGAACCATTCATAATATTAATATGAGAAATGAAAGAAAACTTACACAAATCAATCCTTTTAGAAATGGTATCATCTGAGGCCAAGACGTGGGCAATGGAACTTTTTATGACGGCTTTCTTCGAAGTGAAATTCACAAGCGATGAAAACGTTTCACTTTAGAAACTATAGAAAGTGCTAAAACCCTCCAAATATTCTATATCTAAATCTCTAATCATCCTTTAAGAAGAAGACTTCAATTGATAAGAATGATGGATCAAAGTATATAAGAAAATATTCAAACATCTTGGGTTATTTAGGGGAATACGATCACAAAGGATCATCAAGGGTGGCCTTCCCTATTCATCCATCAGTTATTATTCTTATTTAATTTATTATTTATTATTTATTATTAATTACTATTACTATTAATTATATGAAATTATTATTATTAATTAGTAATTAATATTAATTAATAGTTATTTTTTATAATTTTTTATTTATTTTTAAAAAATTTATTAATACAAAATTATTTTTTATTTACTAATTAGTAATTATTAATAATAACTGTTAATTATTTATAATTGAGAATAGTCATTATTAAATAATTACCTATTTTCATTAATAATTACTAACTAATATTATTTATTAATATTTGAAAAATTATAAATTATTTTATTAATTATTAATTATTAATAACTATTTTTAGTAATTATAATTAAATTTAAATTAATTAATTTTTCTTTACTATAATAACCACTCATTATTAGTCAATTAATACATAATTTAATTAGTACATATTATTAATATTTTAATTTGTATTATTAATTAGTATAAAATACCACTAAAATAAAAATCAAACTTTAATTCACACTAGACTACATTACTGAAATTTATCAGGGGAAATTCTCTATGGAGAGGGAGATGGAAATCCTAAGAGATATTGTGAGGGATGTGAGAAATATTGGGGGTGATATTTATAGGGAAAATGAGTCACTATACTAGAATAATTCTCAACAATATTTTTGTTGACACTAGGGGTCCTTTTCTCAACACTATAAAATTATGAAATTTCATTACACTATCTGTTATGGTTGGGTGGTCAGGAAGCAACTATAATCCTGTGAAACCATGTTTTTTGGGTGGGTTGATTGCATGAAAGTATGAATAGTGTACATATGAGGTGAGTAATATGATAGTAGGAGGGTGTCGACATGTTGAATGGGTGATCATAGGGATAAATCTTCAAAGAATGTATCAATATATAGAGGCTTATAAAATATATATTGATCATGTAAAATTTTTATGTGGTATGATCATTAATGTATATGTTACTCTTTCCCATTGTTAAAGATATGTTGAGAAAATGGGGGATAGCAGTGGGAAAGACACTCTTTCTCATCACAAAACTATAGAAAGGGAGATATTTCTTAGCACTTATAAAAAAGAAATGAGAAAATTCAACACTAAATAATAAGGTTTCTATTGTAAAGAATTGTTATTTTTAAATTAAATACATTTAGGATACAAAAAAGTTCATTTAGAAAAGATAAAATACCATATTATCCCAACACATTCTCATGTCATCAATACACTTCTAGAACCTAGGGAAATGCATCAGGTGCACTAAATAAATTTTCCCATTATGATGGAAATAAAATTTTACCAATGTATATTTAAATATTTTAAATGTTTTTAACCATATAAGAAACCCAATATAAACAACATCTGAATGTTCTAGATTAGGAATCGTTATGAGTTTTGGCGGGTTATATGTTTTGTTCCAAATATGCATAAATTTTTATATTAATTTATTATTAAATTTCTATAATTAACAAAATGTATAATCCCATGATTTTTATCAATTAGTACTCAATGTAGTCTCCCTAATGCATGTGTGTGTGTGTGTTCCATTTTGATTATATTTGAAGGATATGTCCAATAAAATGGATATGATGCATATATGATGTACCTTAGTTAGTGTAGTCTTAATGGCTTCATTTTCCACCACATTCCCACAGAGCTTCATTTTTAGTTATTAATTAATTTAGAATGGATTAAATTACTTCAATATTAATTGATTATAATTAAAAAATTAATGAAAATGATAATAAATGTAAAAAATATGTTGAATTTGGTGGACACATTTCATTAAATGAAACACATAATGGATGGACATATAAAGGGTTAAGATCCATATCACTGAATATAAAAGATTTTATGCAATCCTCTTTAAGATATATTAATTTAAATTTCTTGTTCATCACCCACAGGGAAGATACTAGAACCTCTTTAAGTGTATGGGAATCCTCTGATTATGATTGGGATTCGTAGACCAGTGTACCACATTGGGAGAGATGAGGCTTTTTTTTTGCTCACGTGATCTTAATCAAGCATACTCCATTGAAATTTTTTAGATGAATCTTGGTATAATCTATGTACATATTTTATATTATTCATTAATTACACATTATTTTAATTAAATATAGATTGTATATATTTGGGTTTTTCTTCCGCTACCATGTCCATGTGATGGACACTGAAATCCCAATATTGGTATCCAATGGTATTCCTATTTTATGATCAACATATTAATTCTAATTTCTTAATGAAGGAACGTTTTAACATTTTAAAATGTGATATTTCAAGCCTAGAAGTAAGTTTGAAAATTCATATTTAATTTAATAAATAAATAAAATATTTATTTAAATATTTATTATTTCATGATATTATTATTTATAAAGTAGTTTATAAAATAAGAATAACATTAAAAATACATGTTTAATAAAATTATTTCATTAACCTTCTTCATATATAAAATGTGAATATGTATTACTTTTGATTATGAAAATAAATAAATTATTTATTTTCACTGAGAAAAAACTCAGTTATGAATTGGATTATATTTTTAATAAATTATTTATAAATAATGTAAAAGATATTTTAAAATATTTATAAATTTATAGAATTGTTATAAATTAATTAACTATAAACTTTATATGGTTAATTGAAAAATATTTATCAAATATGTATAATTTATAAAATATTTATAAATCATAGTATATGGTATTTCGGGAACCTTCTAATTTATAATATTTTTCTAAATTAACTAAACAAAGAAAATTATAATTAATTATATAAATATTTATGAAACATTTATCTAAAAAACATTCCAAATATTAAATACTAATATGTAAAACACTTTTTACCAAATTATTTATTATTCCCTGTGTTTTGGAAATAAAATGATTTTTTAGGAGTCATAAGGGTTAATTTATAATGGGGTATATTTTGTAAAATATAGATTATATAAAATTAAGTTTATATTTAAAATTATTAATAGTTTATAAATAATTGATTTAAAAGTATTCAAATTAAAAAGGGCCTTATTTTTTGTAATTATAAAAAATGTTTTGATAAATAAATAAATTATTTATTTATAATGGAATGGTTTTATGGAATATTTACGAAATTTATAAAAAGTGTGTATTTTAAGGTATGGTTTGGGGGAAATGGATTGGCGGGTTTCTTTAGTGTTTCAATGGAAATTTTTCTATGATATTTTATTTTAAATCCACTGAATTTTCACTTCAATGCCAATGAGGTTTTCATTCCACATTTGAATATTGAAGATTATGTGAGAGATATTGATTAATTTAACCCTACCTTAGAGGCTAATGTCCATCAAGTTATTGTGAAGGAATCAATGGTTTTTTGGCTTCTAGATCAAATATTTATAGATCATTTTTTTATATAAGATAAGGGTCTTTAGATTTACCTCATAAAATCACAATGAATAAATATTTAGATTTTGATGAAGAGGGACAATCTTTCCTTGATGAGAAAACTGGGTAATATATATTTTCTTTCATTGGTCGAATACTTATATTAGGACACCATAACTATAACTTTGATTCCCTAAAACTAATGCATAATGTTTTTTGGGGTCAAGTGATTGAAGATTTATATCCATTGGGAAGGGTTTCCTTCATCTTGTTTTTCCTTATAAAATTTTAAGTATCACACATGGGGCTCCAACGTTATCCATCTTAAGCTAGGTACATTGATTCTTCAAGAATGGGATCCTTTTTTCAATATAGATAATTCCATTAACTCGAATAGATAGGTATCTATTAGAATTAGAGTTCATGGTTGTTGTTTTTTTTTGAATTCTAAAATTTTAGGGGATGTTGCATCTTTTTTTGGTGTTCTGATCAAGATTGATCATGAAACTAGAAGAGAAAGATTATATCATTTTTCTATAATCATTACGTAAATCATACATACCTCTACCATAATTTAAACTATTATTTTTGTTTCCAAGGATAATAATTTTTAATATAAAATTTATATTCAGAAAAATCCCCTATTTTACAATTCATTAAAATGTATTAGTCACACTAGTGATAAATGTATAAGATATTTGGTTTGAACCCTATATAATAAATTAGGGCATGGTTTGGACAAATGTATATTGGGGAGTAATTCCTTGGTAAATAATATCATTTTAAATGATATTAATAAAGGAAATAAAATTTTCTTATGATGTTATGGTTGGGGTCTCCACTAAACTCCCCTTTGATAAGTTAGCTAACCTAAATCCTATAAATTATGTTAAAGGGAATGATTTATCTACATCTTATTCCAATGGGGTGGCTGTTGATGCTACATAGACTCTTATCATTGGTGATGTTAACACTTATTCACTGGATTGATATGTGTTGTCTATTGTTGATCCTACTACCCAAGGTGGGATAATTAGATGGGGAGATGTGGTTGATACTCAATCTGAAAATTCATATGATAGTGAGGTTACTATGGATGATATCAAATTTTATGAAGAAAAATATTGTTCATCTATTAATGGTAAAAAATTAACTTATACCTTGGGCACATTGTTAATGAATACATAGATCAAGAATAGGGAATCTCTACAGGTAGGAAAGATGCCTCCTATGAAAATACATAGTGTGTAGGTGACCAATATCTCTAAAAAATTATTTCTTGTATAGGATGTTGTCCGTAAACAGAGCACCCAGTAATCTGATGTGATGAAGGATGTTTGGTAGAAATTTTTTTTGATGTAGTGTAAGTTGGTTTTAAAGGAAGTTATTATATCTAGGGTAAGATCACATCTCTAATTAAGGGGATGGATGTTATGACCATAAAGTAATTAGTAATTTTTGTTGAAGTCCCTAATGGGTATCTAACTAGACATAGGGAATTTCCAACTCCCTCACAAGTATCCTTAATTAAGCACAACTTTGATCATTCATTTATCCTTTGCTCTGAGACAAAACCTAGCACTATTGGGGCCTGATCTTCTACCTATAATGTTTATATTACAACCATCTCTGAGTAGGGTGGTCAATTTGTTTCTGTTCAGTATTAGATACTGACAAATTATAAGGTTAAATACAAAACATAAGTTCACACTCATAACTCTTTTGAGTTATTTGGTTATGAATCCTTTCAGGAGGATCAATAATGATATAAAACTAAAGTTGGTTTTAAGGAGGATCGTGTGGATATTCTTGTAAAGTAACATATCCATGAACCTTAAAATTTATAGGCTCTTAGTGTATAATTTTTCTTGAGTTAGTTAAGGTAACTTTGAATATGGTCATTGAATATTATAACACTGCGAATAATCTTGCCTGGAAATATAACATTAAGTGGAAATGAGGCTGGTATCAAATAATCTTTTGTTAAGGTATATTTAGATGATGAAAGTGGTCCATAGTAAATGCACATTACTTGGAGGAGGAGGCAGAATCCTCACGGTAGGGTAGGAATGAGTTTCCTATCACGGTATGGGAACTAGATCTCAGACAAATCTAGGACGATTCTTTTGGGAGCCTACTTCATTATGTGTTATTGATGTTTTTTATGAGGGTAGATGTTTCCATGCCTGAACTCACTCCCTCATTGTAATTTTTTAATTTTTCTTAATAATGTAATTGACCCCAGCTTGTTTGGATTTAAAAAAGGTTGTTTTATAAATTAATTAACAATACATTTTTTATAGTTAATTGATTAATTTTTTCTAAAACTTTTATTACAAATATTATTTTAATATTAAAGAGTTAATGATAAGAGTATACTTTTCACATTAATATGATTTATAAATGTTATAAATCAAAATAAAGGGTACTAAAACCTTTTTTAACAAAAATTATATGGAATATCTATAATCTTTAAATAAATAATTTATTTAAATAATATAAACTGATTTATAGAAGTGGTTATAAATCTAAAAAATAAAATCAAAATATAAATTTTGTTTATAATTATAATTATTAATTAATCATAATTAATTAATTTGAAATAATTTATATGTAGAAGGGGGACATATTTAGAGATATTGTTTAAATATATTATCTGAATATATTATTTAAACTACATCAAAAAGGTTTTGATTTTTTATTTTATCAAAGGATTAAATAAAAACTTTCAATTCTATATAATAAATAATATGAAAGTGTTTATATTGGATTGAGTATAAATGAGTTTATATTCAAAATTATTGAATGTTCATAATTATTTCTAATTTATAAAAGGGTTTATAATTATCATATTTATATCCAAAAAAATATAGAATGTTCATAATGGTAGTTAATTTATAAAAGGGTTTATAATTAGATTTTATTTTTTAATTTTTCATAAATAGATATCTAATGTTTAATTTTTTTGAATTCAAAATTTATTTAATGTTTATTACCTGCATTATTCATAGTTTAAAAAATATTTTGAATATATATTCTTTAGTTTAACTATTAAACTACTTCTAATAGATATATTATTTCATTACAATGTATGTACGACTCCATAAAACGTATTTATCATCTTCCCTAACCTCAATTTTTAATTGGATTTATTATCTTAAATTTAGTTATTAGTAGTAGTTTTATTATATTAGTTGTTAAAGATATCATCAATCGAATTTCCTAGTAATTAAAGTCTTCCTAGGTATAAGAACTTAGAGTGGGACCACATGTCGGCCTGGAGGATAATTCCTTTCTTTAGAAAGGTGAATGTGTTTGGCTATCTATCACTCTAAACATAATCATATATATATATTCAATTTCATATAATTATATTTATTTACATTAATAGTTCATATAACTTATTCATATGATTTATTTGTATATGTATGAATATTTTTGACTTCCCTTTTTGTGTGAGTAACACATATTGTTGGTTGTGTACAGAGTTACACATTAATGAGGTGTGAAGACATTAATTTGGTGGTTAGAATCAGGATTCTAAAAAGTAAATTGTTAGAAGCATGCATAGAAAGAAGGAAAAAACATGAGAATATAATTATTACCTAAGATGAAATTATTATCAATTTAATATTCATATGATATATATAAAATCATTGATACATTAAAATGTAAAACCACTTAAAATAATAAGTGTAATATTCCTTCTAAGGGTACACTTATCAAATCCTCAATCATCCAAACAGGTAGTTTCACAGCACATTAGGGTGACTCTATATTATATTTTGTGAATAATGAAAGTGATATGTAGCATTGGAACATCCTTGGATAGTTTCACGCCAAAGTGAGGTTCCCATGGATTGTCCTTTTTTAGCATATTGTTTATTTGTTTTGGGTTTCTCATAGCTAGGATGACCTAAGGGTTGGGATACTAGAGGAATATAGTTGTTTTTTTATATGATGTATTTGGATAAATGGTAATCCACTCAATTATCCAAGAATCACATGTGTTATTATTGGTTTGAATCCCAACTTAAATAACTAAAGTAATGAGTTTCATGTTAAAGCGGTGTTATTGCTTAGTGAAATATGGATCTTGTCTCACTAAATGGATATTATGACTAGGATCTTCAATTTTAGTGGGAGAACTATCATTAAAAGTCCTTAATATAAATATATAGGACATGATATTCATCTAATAAAAATTTATATTGTAGATAAAAGCATCATCGTCATTAAAATGAAATTTGGAATTAACCCTTGAAAGGAGAATCTTAAAGTAACTCATAATACTATTAAATTAAGAAAATTTCATGAGAAAGAAAAATATTTTGTGTGTTAGAACATCTCCTTATTAAGTAACCAAGTTTTGACCAAGATAATCAAGATACTTATAGAAGAATGGAATGCTTCATTTAGGGTTTAAAAGGCACTATATAGTAATTAACATAACTAATTATTTCTCATATACTAAATATTATTGGGTATATATATAATATTCAATATGATTATATATGCTTATAGAAATTGAAGAACTCCTGTAATGATTTTTATGGTTAATGAATTAAACCTATTTTCATTGATGGAAATTTTCCGAAAATCAAAATTAGTTCAAGAAAATTTTACCTGATATTTTTAGATTTATGATAATAAATGAACTAGGAATACAATGTCTAATTTCTAGAACTATATATATAATTCAAGGAGGTAAAAGTTAAAAACCAAAGAGGAAAAGTTTTAAAGTCCAATAATATTTCTTCTAGAATCAAATTAAGGTTATTTTAAACTTGTGGGTGTTAGAAGGAAGATGTAATTATTCCATATGATGTTATTATATAAAATAATTTAAGGGGTTTTAAATTCCATGGAATATCCATATGGGTTATAAATGTTATAGAAATTGATTCTTTGATTTTGAAAGGATATTCAATTCTAAATGTATACTATAAAAGTATTATAAATATTGAGGGTTTCAAAATCATTTTATGAATTGATAGAGATTTTAATTTAAATTTAAGATATTAAGTAAGAAATATTGATAACATGTTTTTTAATGTAAATGAATTTTTCAAGTTCAGATGAATCTAAGTAAAGGATCTGTATCTTCATGTAACACCCCGAGCTTCCATGATACGCTTCTCATTCAATAATGCAATAGCTTGCATTGTACGCAACTTCGAGTTCTAAAACAACGCGACTAATCAAAGTAGCCGTTATGAATAGTAATAACCACTTTTTAAATTTACAGAAATTTTATATTTCAAAATGGACTTCATTTTTGTATTCCTAATATTGAAATTAGCCTATGTTGAATTTTTTGTAATTTTCTGAGAACTTCCAAATTTTTATGAATAGTGAAAAATACTTAAAACAACTTTTTTAATCAAAATAATTTATAGTGATAAGTTATACTATTTAGTGGTTTTAAAGTATAATTAGAATATATTTTTTCCATTTTATCCAATGGTGGTCATTAAAATTAATTTAACATTGAAAATGGACATAAACAATTGCCAATCTTTTGATATAAATTGTTTCTTAAAAACACGCTATTTGTCGTAACAGCGGGAATTAATTATAAAATTAATTAATGAAACTTATATGTTTGGAATTTTGTAAAATAGACATCATTTTTGAATTCGGAATATCAATTATAGCTTAGGGTGAAATTTTGGCCTTGTTCTGAAAAACTTCAATTTTTGATGAATAGTGAAACCACTAAGTGGTAGTTAAATAACTGATTTTTCGTTTAAATGAAATATTACCACTTCTGTGATTTGATTTTCAAAAATCCGACATACATGGTTGTCATTAAGAAGTAAAATGTGGTTCAATGAGATTAAAATAATTTTTTGGTGAATAGTAACTTTTAAGTTCTTAATCGCGATTAGAGGTAATTAGTGTAGTTTAAGGTACAAATAATGTTTTAATAATATGAGATGAGAATTACACTTGTCCTACTCCTATTGGATGAGTCATGGACGACCAAGACAACCCATGGGTCAACTTGGGGACCCCATGGAGCCACTTTAGTTGTAAAATGACATTAATATATATTTATTTAATGTTAAAATTAAATTGACACAAACATGAGTTATTTTACTAAAACAGTTTTTAAGTGGGGTTACACAAGTCCAAATTTTGACTATAAATATTAATTAGAAATCTAAAAATATTTCCTACATCATAGTACTTTTTTATAATTTTTAGACATTAAATAAATTAAATTATTTATGACATCATTATGATGCAGCGATGACCTCATTATGTAACGATTTTAATAAAATGAAAAGATAATGAAACATCCAAGGCTTACACTTGTCAAAAGACTATTGGATGGGTAGATTTCGAACCCTTATCACCTTATCCACGAATTATATAAGTGTGGGACCCTTAGAATCCGAAAAGCATTGTGTAATAATGTAACATTTCAATCTTTCCAAAAAATCCCCTCCTCTCCACTTATAAAAGGCCCCCACCTCTTCCACCTTATTCACACCTTCAAGCCATTTGGCTCGGCCAACCTCTGCCCAAATACTCTCCCAACTTCCCCCTATTACTCCTAGAAGCCTCACTTTGGTCATAACTCTTCCCAAGGAAGCCTTTGGCTCAAATCAAAAAGAGTTACCCGATTTTGAGGTAATGTCTTCTCTAATGTTGTTTTGTTTTATTTT
The DNA here is from genome assembly GCA_963277665.1 of Viscum album. Classification (NCBI taxonomy): domain Eukaryota; kingdom Viridiplantae; phylum Streptophyta; class Magnoliopsida; order Santalales; family Viscaceae; genus Viscum; species Viscum album. Next base: position 1,587,937,494 of record OY728129.1, read on the forward strand.
TCTTCTCCAACCCCCTAAACTCTTTTTATTCATTTCTTTTGTAACAACACCAGTATACTCAATATACTAGGATGTTGTTATAATAAGGATTATATCTACACTTACACACACCTACATCTAATGGTTAAAGAACATACGGTTTCTGTGGATGGCGAATTTCTGCCTCATGAAACGATGATTGTTCAACACTCATATAACACCTTCAAAGGTGGCCATGAAGATGTAACTATATTTATATATGATATATAATGTGTTTATGTTTTACTTATGCTTCTTTATTTATCATTTATGGCATACTTTATGATTTCCATTATGGGTAAAACGCGATAATTTCATTTTAGGAAGTGTGGACTACCGCCCCCTCAAAGTGATTTGAATCGTTAATGCCATATGTGGGATGTATAAAGGATGGATTAAATGGTATTATACACTATATTATACTGTAATTATATTATAAATTTATATCATTATGATTCAGTTCCATTAAATATGAAATAGAAATGAAAGTAGCGTTCATGCGTACGTACGGCTTACCGTCTCCATGAACGGTGCATTTCATTTCTTACCTCTAAATGTTACGTGAAATTATGAATGAATGTATATACTGGATATATATCATATATATGATATCTAAATCATGAATATAAATCTGGATATAATGGATATTTTACCACATGAACAACTTGAAATTATAGGAAGATTATTTTTGACTCAAGTACCAAAGATCGACAAAACGACCGTTATTAACTTAAATAATTACATAATGTTCATAACATGGTAATAAGGGATATAAAAGGAATAATGAACATGAAAAAGGTTCTTAAGTAAATAGTAATTAACTCTATTTTATTATTCGGGAGGTTAAAGAACGGTCGAGTCAGGACAGGACGCAAGGTAAGGGAATTTCTTAACCCAATTTCTATTCTTTGGGTTAATCTCCTACTTTCAAATTATGTCATGATATTATTATCTCCTATTTTGTATTTTTACTTTATTTATGTGTACCTATAGTGAATACACATAATAGATCTATTTTATTTTAAAAATTATCTTTTAAGGACTTCGTCTCAATCCCCTTTCATTGAGGCATATTTGGTTTTATACACAACTTTCTTTTATATGGTGTATAAACCCCTTTGACTTTTACGTTTATTCAAAAGGAATCTTTTTTATACGAAGCGTTTTGCTAAACGACAAAAGGGAATGTTTTTCTTTCCATACTTATGCGGCTACAACGACTTCTTCGCCGCCGTGACCATTATTTGAGTTTAGGCTTCCTCTACAAGCCATCATTTATTTTAATGAAAAATAAATACAAAGTTTTAACTTTCTTTTATTTTGGTATTGAAAATGGTTTTGAAAGTGTTTTTATTATATCAATGTGTTGTATTGATATCTTGTGATTGAAATGTGGAAATGTTATGTTTCCTTTATGCATGTTTTATGTGATACGATTATGTTATGGTTTATGATATGTTTAAACCTATTCATATGAGGAATGTATTGGAATTAATAAGTGACGGGTGGAGCCCTCTATAGCTCCTCGATGCATCGGTAGGTCTCATGAGACAACTAGACGTGGAATTGGTTGAGGCCCTTTCCCAAATTGATTTATGGTTTTGTCCGAGGCCTTAATCATTTTAGACGTCTTGGCCGAGGCCTTGACAAAATGTTTCAGAATGTCTCGCATTATGCATTCCCTCATTATGAAAGTGGTTATTGATATTTCATGTGATTATTCGACCAGTAGAATATCCATGTGAAGAATTGAATGGCATTATCTCATTTTACTTTTTCCATATTATGTTGATGTTCAAGTTTAAAAGGCTTTTGTTTTAGTTATACATTGCCTTACATTTTTATGTTTATTTATGAAAGCTTCCGCAATATTGTTATCCTTACTGAGCATCTGAGCTCACCCCATTCAATGTTTTAATATTTTCCAGGATGTGAAGAAGTATTTTATGAATGACCTGCAGGGTTTGTGAGAAGAGGATATGAATGTGGACTATGGAGACTTTGTTATTGTAGTTTTTCACTTTATGATGTAATGTAACGTTTACGAATGTATCTAGTGTTTCCAAGGCTACTAAACTAATCGGTCTTTCGAGACTTGATCTTTTGTGATCATGCCAATGTTACGAAGTAATGCACCGACTCTGGGTAGCTGGGGTCGGGGCGTTACAGTTGGTATCAGAGGCAGTTTAGTACTAACCTTGGAAGCTAGATTTAGATAAACTTTGATTAGAGCACATATCCCGAAGATAGACTTTGAGGATTAGTATAGAAGAACTTCCTAGAATTTTGTTATTGTAGAGATGTTGTGAGTTTTCCGAGCAATACATCCCTGTCTGGATACGAGCAGGTAGAGGTGGCTTTGGCACAGATGTACCTAGGGGTAAAACCCGAAAACACCGCTTTGAGCTAGACTCGAACGGGAACTAGTGAACGACAACGGGCCTTGCTGCACTCTTGGTTACGACACTCCCGGGGGATATGCTTTGGATAATTCCCATTTTCTTTACAAACCACTATGAAGGGTTACGAGTATATACTTCCTCAAAGAAAACATTTTTATAATTATGGATTATATCCATAATTAGTTCAATTTATGTTAAGTGTTTTACAAGTATGGAATTATGTATTTTGATTCATGAACTAATCTAGTTTATGCCATTATTTAGAAATGGCGCCTAGTGGAAGGAATGGAAACCGTATCAATGCACGCACTCCGTGTAGGGATTTCCCTCCTGCTCAGGATAATTATGTTGGAGCTAGTGATACAACTGGTGCTGATCAGCTTCTCACCGTAATGGGACAACTCACGCAGGTTATGAATAATAAACTTACTCGTATGGAGCACCCTGATCCGCAACGTGGAGGATCAATGCTAGACCGTTTCATGAGGCAACAACCACCAACCTTCAATGGGAGTACAAATCCTATAGTAGCTGAGCAATGGATAAATTCCTTAGAGAAAATATTCCATGCCTTGGGGAGTAGTGAAAGGGAGAAGGTTGTCATGGCAGTTTACCGCCTCACTGGAGATGCCGATCAGTGGTGGTCGCTGATTCAAAACACAAAGGAAGATGATGACGTATCGAATATGGAATGGAGGGAGTTCAAAGAGATTTTCCTAGAAAAATACTTTCCTCGTGACCATCGAGCAGATATGGAAAGGCAATTTCTGAGTCTGAGGCAGAAGGAGGATGAGAATGTCGCAAAGTATGAGGCTAACTTTACAAGGTTAGCAAGGCATGCTTCCGATTATATACGTAACCCAAGGAGTAAGATTGATCGTTTCTTTGATGGGTTAAAACCATTTCTCCGTCGAGCTTTAGTATCACAATACTTCTCATCATACGAAGATATTGTCTCGTGTGCTATCAAGACAGAAAAGGAATTCTCTAAGTCTTATGACAACAAAGTAAAGCAAGAGAAAAAGAGAACGGTGGAACAAGAGAGAGATAAAGGGAAAAAGGGAAAGAAGGATTTTCCATTATGTGATAATTGTGGGAAGGATCACCCTGGTACGTGCCTAAAAGGAATGGGAGTTTGTTATAAATGTGGAGAAAAGGGTCACCAGGCTCGTGATTGCAAGGGAAAGAAAGAGGCTGTCAAAGTTGAATGCTACAATTGTAGGGAAATGGGGCATTATGCAAATGAATGTCCTAAGCGTCAAGGAAACTTACCTCAGAAAAGGCCAAGGGATAAAGTCCAATCTTATGCTGTGACTACAGTTGAAGCGGAATAATTAATGTATTGGTGCTTTTGGACTCAAGGATTATATTCTGGTTATAAGAATAATGTGATATATATATATGGATTGTACTGCAGTACTTTTTGATTTTAGTAAGGTTTTAATATGATTAAGGTAATCATATTTTTAGTATGTGAAAATAAGAGAAACTTTTCTTTGTTTGGGGAATCTGATAAATTGATTTTGGAATTAAGAGACCTTTTAGAGAATGTCTGGACAGAGGTATTTTGGATAACTATAAAGGTTGGAGTGGATTAAGTTGATCTTTGGATAAGTAATATTTAAGGTTAAAAAATTTATGAAGATTATTTTTGGAATATTATGATACTATAGTTTTAGGAAAAGGACAACCTACAGGGTGGGGAATAACCCGTCGCGTCAGACAAAGCTGCAGGAATCGAACCCACAACCATAGTGCAACAAGCCTTTATTTCCTACCACTAGCCTACAGGAAGTCCCTGGTTATTACAAAATAGTTTTACTAATCTAAATGGTATGTGTTAACATTTGGAACCTTATACAATTAGGATAAATAGAATATTTTTGAGTTCCGTTACCATTTGGAGTAAAAGTTGGGTTTGTGGTAAAAATTTATTAACGAATGAAAGTATACATAACAAGTATGTATATTCCCTTACGTTCTTAGTAAATCTCCTAAATAAATTCCTCAACATTATAAAAGGTAACTTAAAACAAAAATGTTGTCGGTTAACTTTTCCAACTGGGGATTCAATGACCGTTTAACCAATCACAAGTTTGTGATTTTCTTGTGGTTAAAGTTTCTCCTAATCCTGTTTTCTATAACTCTCCATCAGACCTTGATGGTTTGTTTCTCCTCCATATCCATATTTTCATAGAATCCTAGAATGGGCTATATTGGGTGACCTTTGTACTTATCTTTCTTTCTTTTAATGTTATATATTTATTAACCTTATTTCCGATGTGGGTTTTCCTCAAAGGTATTTTCTCTTTTCAACATTTTATTTTCAAAGAAAAATTTCAAATTGCGAGGACGCAATTTATTGAAGGAGGGGAGAATGTAACACCCCGAGCTTCCATGATACGCTTCTCATTCAATAATGCAATAGCTTGCATTGTACGCAACTTCGAGTTCTAAAACAACGCGACTAATCAAAGTAGCCGTTATGAATAGTAATAACCACTTTTTAAATTTACAGAAATTTTATATTTCAAAATGGACTTCATTTTTGTATTCCTAATATTGAAATTAGCCTATGTTGAATTTTTTGTAATTTTCTGAGAACTTCCAAATTTTTATGAATAGTGAAAAATACTTAAAACAACTTTTTTAATCAAAATAATTTATAGTGATAAGTTATACTATTGAGTGGTTTTAAAGTATAATTAGAATATATTTTTACCATTTTATCCAATGGTGGTCATTAAAATTAATTTAACATTGAAAATGGACATAAACAATTGCCAATCTTTTGATATAAATTGTTTCTTAAAAACACGCTATTTGTCGTAACAGCGGGAATTAATTATAAAATTAATTAATGAAACTTATATGTTTGGAATTTTTTAAAATATACATCATTTTTGAATTCGGAATATCAATTATAGCTTAGGGTGAAATTTTGGCCTTGTTCTAAAAAACTTCAATTTTTGATGAATAGTGAAACCACTAAGTGGTAGTTAAATAACTGATTTTTCATTTAAATGAAATATTACCACTTTTGTGATTTGATTTTCAAAAATCCGACATATATGGTTGTCATTAAGAAGTAAAATGTGGTTCAATGAGATTAAAATAATTTTTTGGTGAATAGTAACTTTTAAGTTCTTAATCGCGATTAGAGGTAATTAGTGTAGTTTAAGGTACAAATAATGTTTTAATAATATGAGATGAGCATGACACTTGTCCTACTCCTATTTGATGAGTCATGGCCGACCAATACAACCCATGGGTCAACTTGGGGACCCCATGGAGCCACTTTAGATGGAAAATGACATTAATATATATTTATTTAATGTTAAAATTAAATTGACACAAACATGAGTTATTTTACTAAAACAGTTTTTAAGTGGGGTTACACAAGTCCAAATTCTGACTATAAATATTAATTAGAAATATAAAAATATTTCCTACATCATAGTATTTTTTTTATAATTTTTAGACATTAAATAAATTAGATTATTTATGACATCATTATGATGCAGCGATGACCTCATTATTTAACGATTTTAATAAAATGAAAAGATAATGAAAAATCCAAGGCTTACACTTGTCCAAAGACTATTTGATGGTTAGATTTCGAACCCTTATCACCTTAGCCATGAATTATATAAGTGTGGGACCCTTATAATCCGAAAAGCATTGTGTAATAATGTAACATTTCAATCTTTCCAAAAAAGCCCCTCCTCTCCACTTATAAAAGGCCCCCACCTCTTCCACCTTATTCACACCTTCAAGCCATTTGGCTCGGCCAACCTCTGCCCAAATACTCTCCCAACTTCCCCCTATTACTCCTAGAAGCCTCACTTTGGGCAGAACTCTTCCCAAGGAATCCTTTGGCTCAAATCAAAAAGAGTTACCCGATTTTGAGATAATGTCTACTCTAATGTTGTTTTGTTTTATTTTTCTTATCCAACCCCCTAAACTCTATTTATTCATTTCTTTTGTAACAACACCAGTATCCTCAATATACTAGGATGTTTTTATAAGAAGTATTCTAGCTACACTTACACACACCTACATCTAATGGTTAAAGAACATACGGTTTCTGTGGATGGAGAATTTCTGCCTCACGAAACGATGATTGTTCAACACTCATATAACACCTTCAAAGGTGGCCATTAAGATGTCACTATATTTATATATGATATATAATGTGTTTATGTTTTACTTATGCTTCTGTATTTTTCATTTATGGCATACTTTATGATTTCCATTATGGGTAAAACGCGATAATTTTATTTTAGGAAGTGCGGACTACCGCCCCCTCAAAGTGATTTGAATCGTTAATGCCATATGTGGGATGTATAAAGGATGGATTAAATGGTATTATACACTATATTATACTGTAATTATATTATAAATTTATATCATTATTATTCCGTTCCATTAAATATGAAATAGAAATGAAAGTAGCGTTCATGCGTACGTACGGCTTACCGTCTCCATGAACGGTGCATTTCATTTCTTACCTCTAAATGTTAGGTGAAATTATGAATGAATGTATATACTGGATATATATCATATATATGATATCTACATCATGAATATAATTCTGGATATAATGGATATTTCACCACATGAACAACTTGAAATTATAGGAAGATTATTTTTGACTCAAGTACCAAAGATCGACAAAAAGACCGTTATTAACTTAAATAATTACATAATGTTCATAACATGGTAATAAGGGATATAAAATGAATAATGAACATGAAAAAGGTTCTTAAGTAAATAGGAATTAACTCTATTTTATTTTTCAGGAGGTTAAAGAACGGTTGAGTCAGGACAGGACGCAAGGTAAGGGAATTTCTTAACCCAATTTCTATTCTTTGGGTTAATCTTCTACTTTCAAATTATGTCATGATATTATTATCTCCTATTTTGTATTTTTACTTTATTTATGTGTACCTATAGTGAATACACATAATAGATCTATTTTATTTTAAAAATGACCTTTTAAGGACTTCGTCTCAATCCCCTTTCATTGAGGCATATTTGGTTTTATACACAACTTTCTTTTATATGGTGTATAAACCCCTTTGACTTTTACGTTTATTAAAAAGGAATCTTTTTTATACGAAGCGTTTTGCTAAACGACAAAAGGGAATGTTTTTCTTTCCGTACTTATGCGGCGACAACGACTTCTCCGCCGCCGTGACCATTATTTGAGTTTCGGCTTCCTCTACAAGCCATCATTTTTTTTAATGAAAAATAAATACAAAGTTTTAACTTTATTTTATTTTGGTATTGAAAATGGTTTTGAAAGAATTTTTATTATATCAATGTGTTGTATTGATATCTTGTGATTGAAATGTGGAAATTTTATGTTTCCTTTATGAATGTTTTATGTGATACGATTATGTTATGGTTTATGATATGTTTAAACCTATTCATATGAGGAATGTATTGGACTTAATAAGTGACGGGTGGAGCCCGCTATAGCTCCTCGATGCATCGGTAGGTCTCATGAGACAACTAGACGTGGAATTGGCTGAGGCCCTTTCCCAAATTGATTTATGGTTTTGGCCGAGGCCTTAATCATTTTAGACGTCTTGGCCGAGGCCTTGACAAAAAGTTTCAGAATGTCTGGCATTATGCATTCCCTCATTATGAAAGTGGTTATTGATATTTCATGTGATCATTCGACCAGTAGAATATCCATGTGAAGAATTGAATGGCATTATCTCATTTTACTTTTTCCATATTATGTTGATGTTCAAGTTTAAAAGTCTTTTGTTTTAGTTATACATTGCCTTGCATTTTTATGTTTATTTATGAAAGCTTCCGCAATATTGTTATCCTTACTGAGCATCTGAGCTCACCCCTTTCAATGTTTTAATATTTTCCAGGATGTGAAGAAGTATTTTATGAATGACCTGTAGGGTTTGTGAGAAGAGGATATGAATGTGGACTATAGAGACTTTGTTATTGTAGTTTTTCACTTTATGATGTAATGTAATGTTTACGAATGTATCTAGTGTTTCCAAGGCTACTAAACTAATCGGTCTTTCGAGACTTGATCTTTTGTGATCATACCAATGTTACGAAGTAATGCACCGACTATGGGTAGCTGGGGTCGGGGCGTTACACTTCATATTATTTATCTTATATTATAAGAGTTGTTTTTTATTAACACAGTGTTTTTATGAAAAAAATGAGATGATTAATTGGATACCCATTTTTTATGATTCATTTGATTTTATAACATATTTTGAGAAAAAGATATTGATAAAATATTTTATCTAGGATAAAGAGTTTATCTAGTTTATTAAAGTATGAGGGAATGTGTTCCTTCCACCAATCAATGGTATATTTTAATAAATCCTTCCTTAAAAGAATAAAAATATTAAAAAAACATAGAATACCATATATGACATGAATATGATAGTTTATTTGTTAAATTTTCCAACTAAAAGTAAATTAAATATTATTTTATAATCACAAATTTCTTTGTGTATCTTATAAGAATGTTGTCTAAGAGGATGGTGGAAGTATGTTTTAACTTAAATAAGTACAAAGTTAATAAATATAATATCATTCTTGTCTAAATTTAGGAGTCTCTTCACTTAATATCCCAAAGTGTTAAGATATGTCATAGTAAAGAAAAATGTAAATAGTTATATTTAGTTACTATGAGAAAGAGAATGTTGTTGTTAACTAACAGATTGTACCAGTCTAAGATTGATTGATTTTTCACTTAATATCATAAGATTTAAGACATGTAAAAATAAAAAAAATGTAAATATTTTCATTTAGTTACTATAATAAAGTTAATATCGCTTTTATTTTAACTTATTTACAAAGTAAAATTCACATTATTTATAAAATGTTTAGAATATAATGGTAAATAAAAATGTAAATGTTTACATGTGTTTTCAAAAATTAAGTGAACATAACATTATCCTAAAATAGTTTCGGATATGCTAAATAAAAATGAAATGTTTAAATTCAACTCAAGGAGAAATTTTTATAGAATAATTTCACAATTAATGATGATGTTAATCCTAAACATAGTTCTAAGTCAAAAATAGAAGATAAAATTATAACAATATAAGTTATACAATTAAGTAGTTTGGGTATAGGTTCAAAGAGTTGAAGATATGTAATATGATTCATAATAATAATAATTATTCAAACTAGTAGGCTTCATAAATGTTACTCCATAATAGGTTAGTAGGAATATTTTATCATTTTCTAACATAGGGATGTGATAGGAATTACATAATGATATAATGTTGAAAATACATTACTAAAAAAAATGAGATTCATGTAGAGTCTCTAGATATTAAAAACATAATATATTGGTTGTAATGGTTGTAACCATATCATGTAATTATAGTAAATGAAATATCCCTTTAAAATTCTTCATGTGCATTGTAATTTACATTATGTGAAAAGTCTAATGATAAATATCCTCTCAAAGTACAATCATTGAGTTTTCCCTAATTGATAATCATAATAGAGTGTTATGAGTGGTAATTAAATGTAAATATTATATTAAATAGATTATTTTACTCATTAAAAAGGTTATACATGATATAAAAAGAATGTATTCATGAGGTAATATGTAGAGACTTGTTACTTGGATTGAATCACTAAAGTATATATCATGGAATTTCATGAAATCATTAATATAAATAGGCGTTTATTCTTATTATAAATCATTATTACCTAAGTTTTTAGAGATAAAAATCATGAGAAAAATCATACTTTGATACCATACTTACACAATTAATAATATGAACTTCTTTAATCAGGTGTTGGTTGGGTATGTTGTTGATCATGTCATCAGTTAGAGTATAACTAAGTTATAATTTATCTACTTGCATGAATTGTAAGGACATCTAGACCTTGATTGAATAAGTTTAAGGAAATTCATGACCATTCTTAGTAGAGTCACATATGATATGTTCAAAAAAATTTATGATGGGAATATGATTCACTCTTCTGTTAAATGAATGACATGAGATGGATTCATTGACTGGGTCAATATTTTTCTGATAATAAAGAACATATTAGATGAATACACTATATTAACATGTTCCATGTATAGTTATAACTTGATTCTAATGATTAAATGATTATATGGGTATATAAATGATATATATGATACATTTTGTAGTGGAAATGTTCATATAAAAATATAATTATGTTTGATTGAGATCACACCAGACCACTTAGTAGCTTCGGTATCACTAATTATTTTCTAGAGGGCACTATTTTCTTACATCTATGAAATATAGATTTAATATTTGTTCTAAACAATTATAAGTCTCTAAAGGTCATAGAATTAGGTCTTTTATAAGGATTAATTATTTGGAAAAGTTTTTCTCGGAAAATGAAGAGTGTTTAATGAAACCATATCCAAAATGGTTTTGGATGGATTCTCAAAGGGTTGTGAAGTTTTGTATAAACTTATTATATATTTTATCACAAGTGGGAGATTGAATTATGTGTTACTAAAATGTATATTATGTGTGTGTGTGTGTTTATTTCACCTTATTTAATATAATAATAATTCACGCATGTGATATCTTATTCCCTTATGGTTTTACTTTTAGTTATTAATTAATCATAAATGGATTAAATGTATTGAATATTTATTGAATGTGATTCAATGAATTAATGGTAATTATAATGAATTTGTATATATGCATTGAATATGAATGATGTATTTCATTAAACTAAATGCATCATGGATGACTATATAAAGGGATTTGATCCCTCTTATTGAATATAACTAATTTTATGAAATCATATCTAAGATATATTACTTCTCATTACATGTTCATCACCCTCAGTGAGAACACTATCACCTCTTCAAGTATACAAGAGTACTCTGATTAAGATTGAGATCTACAGACTACTATAACACCTTCAGAGGCAAGAGGCTTTTGTGTGATACTCATATGATATTTATCAATAATACTCCATTAAATTTTTGAATATGTATCTTATTAAAATCTAGGTAAAAATTGTATATTCTTAATTTATTACATGTTCATTCTCTTAATATAGATGTTATATATTTTATTTTTTCTTATGTTCCATGTCTATATGATCATACTGGAAACCCAACATTATGTTCCCTTCCCTAATAGTTTTAATATAGGTTTTTACAGCTAGGAGTTCAAAGTGAAATGCTTGAACTACATGAGGTGGAGAAAGAGGGAATGAATGGAGGTATTAGTGTCCATAACCAAGAGGAAGAGGCAGAAGCAATCAGCCACATGAAGTATAATATAGACAGATGAGAACATGGGTATCCCTTCCCTCACCATGTACATCTGCATCAAGAAATACATGATTTAATGAAATAATTGTATGTCACCAATTAGACCTATGATATCATAGAAGAAAGGGAACACCATGTTCATCACTATTTTTGACACCATATACCCTAGTCCTCCACACCAACTTGAATTTTTTCTCCTATAAGCCTTCATCGTCATTGCGTGGAATGCTCCTCAGTAGCCACTGGATAATTAACCTAAGCTACATCCACTAACTATCACACCACCCCTTGAAAAATGAAAAAATGGAATTTCGATAATGTTAGATAATTTATTAAAGGTTTAATAGTTAAATTTTATTTATAAATTGTTCATAATTGAGTATATCATGTTTAAATATTTTAAATTGTACAATGTTTTATAAATCTTCCCCTAAATTATTCATAGTTTTAAATTTTTTATATTATGAATGTGTATACAATATTTTAAATGTTAAACTACTTATAAGAGATATAGCCTTTCATTTCATGCTAGGTATGACTCCGTAAAATTTATTTCTCATCTACCTTGACCTTGATTTCTAATTGAAGTTATTATATTAAATGTAGCTGGTAGACATATTTTGTGTATATTAAGTGTTATAGATATCATTAATTTAATTCTATCTTGAGTGAAGTATCTCCAGCTAGAGGGACTTGGGGTTAGACCACCTACCATTCAAGTGGTTTATTCCTTGTTTTGTAATTTTGAATGGGTTTAGCTATATGTCACAATGGGCATACTTATATAGATATTATCAATTTAATATATGAACATGTATTTACATGAACAGTTTATATACCTTATAAATATGATGAATTTGGATATGTATAAATATGTTTGACTTCTATTTTTGAGTTAGTAACACATACTATGGATTCTATAAATATTCGCTCATTAATGTTGGTGTGAACTCATTAATTTGGTAGTTGGTATAGGGATTATAAAAACTAAATTGTTAGAAGCATACATACATGAAAGGGAATAAAAAATTAAAAGGTAATGATACCACAAAATGTAATAATTTTGAATTCAATATTCATATGATGTATATTAAATCAATGACACAATAAAATATAAAACCAAAATAATACTAAGTGTGATATTCTTTCTAAGGGGATACATGTCATGACCTTGATTATCCAACCTTGTAGTTTCATGATAAATTGACATAAAAATAGAATATCTTGTATACGGAAAAAAGAGATAGGTACCACTAGAACACCCTTGAGTATTTTCATACCAAAGTGGGGTGACCCTGTCTTATTCTTTGATAGCCTATTTTTTGTGTTTTATTTGAGTTACACTTAACTAGGAAACCCTAGGGTTGGGATTCAAGAGGAATAGATCTAAGTATTTTAATATGATGGATTTGGATAAAGGGTTATCCACACAATTATCCAAGAGTTATGACTGTTATGATTGGGATGAATCCCTATTTAAATAATTAAATTAATGAGTTTCATGCTAAATTAGGGTCATTGTCTAGTGAAATATGGATCTTGGATCATTAAATGGATATGATATTTGTGTCAAAAAATTTAGTGGGAGCACTATCATTAAAATTCATTAATAAAATATATAAGACATTGATATTCATTAATAGAAGCCTAAACCAAAATATAAAATATGATTTCATAATAATAAAAAAATTAATTTTTTATGAGAAACATAAATAGATATTTTTAATTTAAAAACATAATTTAACAATGTGTGACACCCAACCTTGTGATCATACTTATGAAAATAATGGGATTTCATCACAGCTTTGATAATAATATTTTCTTTATCATCAATAAATAAAACAGGTAACTATGTGTTATTATTGGATTGGGTTTTTTATACTTAAGTTGTTCTTATAGATGCAGTGATGGTGTACCTGAATGATTCCTATACTAGATTCACATATTGATCCACCCTATTAGGATCAAAAATTATTGGACCATGGTGTAATAATAATCACTAGATAAAATAAATTTTGAAAATTCATAAATAAATGGACATCAGATATAATGTGGAAAAACCCACCAAAATCAAATTTCTAAAAAAAACCATGGGAAAATAGAAGGATTGATATGGGTAAAAGTGGGTACACAGTACCTCACTATTACAAGGAGAAAACTCCTATAAATATATATCTTGAAAAACTAGGGATACTACATAACAAATACTACATATACTGATAGGATAGGATGAAAATGTTGGTGAAGCTAATGATAAAATGGGAGGAGGATCATAACTTTTATATTATGTTGTCATCCCTTCCCAACCATTCTCCCAATTGTGGTTTAGTGGGGTCTATCCACCCACCACATCTATCATGCCTTCCTTTCCTTAAAAAATCGAGGGGGGGATACCATCCTGAAAAAAATAATCCTACTGATGCATCTACCACTTAGATATTTAATTTAGAACCAATCACATCTCCACACATCATTTTTGTCTTCCAACCCATGATAATGATGTCTCTGTGAGGATGCTCAAGGATCCACACCATCTGAACTTATCAGAGTCAACTTCCTTCATCATGAAATCTACCATATTTTCTATAGTGTGAATTTTCTACATTTCCACACTTCCTTCATCCACCACATATCAGACAAAGTGATATTTTAACCTAATGTGCTTCATCCTATAATGAAAATATGGATTCCATGTAATGTGAAAAGCATTATGACTATCACAAAACAATGGAATCTACTCTTGTACGTGCCTAATCTCCTCCAACAAATTTATCATTCAAATTGATTCTCTACAAGCCTATGTAGTTTTCATATACTTTGCATCCACCATAGATAAAGTCGTAACAAAATATAAATTTGAAATTAATACCACATCTTCTCTTGTAAGAGTATATACATAACAACATAGTGTATTTCCTCCAATCAAAATCACCTACACAATCTGAATCAATATATCTTATGTTAGTGAAATCATATCCTCCATAACATGATGCGGCATTTGAGGTCTCCTTAATGTATCTAAATATTCTCTTCATTATTCTCTAATTATCCCATCCTGGATTCACCATGTACCGACTAATTGTTCCCATTGCATATGAAATGTCTGGTCTAGTAGAACCCATAGATAACATCAGACTAGCCACTACTGATGCATATGGTACTCGAGACATATTCATCCTCTCTACTTCATTGTTAGGACTCATCATTGATAATAACATGAAATTAATAGGAAGTGGGGTAGAGATTGGATTATAGTCTTGCATGTGGAATTGTTTCAAGAATTTCCTCATGTAATTATTATATGATATCCAAATATTCCCATTATTTCTATATCAATAAATCTGCATCCCATGAATCTTTTTTTCTAGTCCAAAGTCCTTCATATCAAACTCCATAGCCAGTTGTGCCTTCATATCTTGGATCTAATCATTTTTGGGGCCTAAAACCAACATTTCATCCACATATAATAGAATAATGATGAAATCATTACCATATGAACCCCTAAAACATGCAAAAGTATTTGAATGAAGTCTATTATATCTAAGGATCATTATATAGGAATAAAATATCTTGTACCAATACCTCGATTCCTGTTTGAGACCATATAAAGATTTGTTAAACATATAAACCAAGTTATCTTTTCCTTTTTATACAAAACCTTTTGGTTGGAGAATATAGATATCTTCATCAATATCACCATAGAAAAAAATTTAGTATTCACATCCAGCTACTATAGATGTATACGGTATTTAAAACACACCACCAAAACTATCTGAATAGTTATCAGTGTAAAAACCAGAGAAGATTTTTCATTGAAATCTCTACCTTCATTCTGATCATATCCTCTATTCATGTGGTAATGGAACAAGATCCCAAGTCTTTTTCTTGTATAGCGCTTCAAGTTTCTCCTTCATCTCCACCATCCTTGAGGAAAAATCTGGACTCTAGGTCACCTCTACAAAAGAAGATGTCTCTCCATCCTTCGTCAATAAGCAGTATGCAATATTTCATTCAATGACATAGTCTAAGTTTGATATTGTTGTTCTTTTCTCCCGATTCGGCCATTGTGGTCCAAATTCAACATGTACATGATCTTCATAATTTGGTAATTCTTCATAGGAAACTAGTTATTCTGTGTTTTTTATATACTTCGACTATTGTAATTTATGTATACTCTTTATTATGTCTTGATTAGTTTTCATTTTCACCTTATCTTTTTCAAAAAAAATACATCTATGTAGATGATAAGTATGAGGGCAGTGGGGTCCCACAAATGATTCACCTTCACACCATCAATGTACCCCAAGAAGATACATTTATGGGATCTTAAATCAAACGTTGAACTTTCCTGGTCATTAAACAATGCATATATAGGACATCCAAAATTATGTAACTCAGAATATTTGGTGAGTTTACAAGTCCACGTATCCATCGGTTTCTTCATATCAACCACCATTGAAGAAGATAAGTTGATTAAAAAACAGGCATCATTCACTGCTTCTTCCCAAAAGGTTTTATAAATTCCTATAGTTTTCAACATCACCCTTATTCTATCCAATAGGGTTTTATTCATCCACTCTCTCACTCCATTTTCTTAAGGAATGCATGCCTTTGTGAACTATCTATTGATTCCTTCCTTATGAAAATAAGTATAAAACTAATCACGTGTATATTCTCTACCATTTTTGGTCCTCAAACACATGATATTCTTTCCAAATTTAAACTCTTTATTCTCTTTCAATGTTCTTAAGACTTCAAAAACATATGTCTTCCTTTTGATTGGGTACACATGACATATCTTGGAATAATCATCAATTAAGGATACAAAGTACCTTGATCCTCTCAGGGATATAACTGGTGATTTCCAAATATAATAATGGATCAATTCTAAGATCTCCTTACTTCTTGTTGTCAGTTTTCTACCTATAACCTATGTTGCTTTCTCAAAATACAATGCATACAAAAATGGTAAGGATACCTTTTAAACCCAAAGAAAAAAATTATGATCTGTTAGAATCTTTAGGACTCATTCTGACATATGGATCAGCTTATGATGCCATAATGTTGTTAAACATTCCGTTGAGGTAGTTTATGCAACAACTATCTCCACCTCCTTGTATGTTTCACCCATAAGCATATACATGTCCTTTGAGATATTCTCCAACTTCACCACAACAAGCGCTCCATTGATAATTCTCATCACTTCATTCTTAGTGCGAGTCTTTTATTCAATATCGTCAAATTGTCCCAAAAATAATATGTTCTTATTCAATTCCTTAACATGGAATACTCCTTGTATAGTTCAAATAATACCATCATGCATCTTCAGTTTGATGATACTGACACCAACAATTTTCACGATGTGATTGTTACCCATGTACACAAGTCCTTTCAGGATAGTTTTATACTGATCAAATCATTCCCATAAAGACTTCATGTTCCATATTTCTCCTGAGTTAATTATCTATGTATTTTTGATATGTTTCCTACATCTAGAATTCATTAAAGATTCACTAAATAGTATATCTCCACATCCATAATTACTCACCACATTTCCATCTGTGTCACGATTTTAGATCCCACTAGAACCATGATCTATCTTCACATCTTTCAGCATTTCAACAATTGTCAGTTGGTAATTATCCTTCCATATCACAACATGTATCTTCATTTTCCACAATGAAAAATTATTCTCGTTGAATTTTTCAATCTCAAATTTTTCCTCTATATGGACATTCCATCAGTCCAAAACCTCCACTATTTCAAAATTGTGTATTTAATAATTTCAATATATTATTTCTGTTGTGAAATATCAACTAGGGTCATATTTAGAAAGCATGTTCAAATTTTTTAGAATTATTAATACAAAAAAAGTGAACAACATCGGGCCAAGACCTTGCCTTTGATACCAATTTTTGGGACTGAAAATTATTGGCCCACAGTGTAAAAATAATCATGAGATAAAATGATGTACTAAAACAAATAAATAAATGGACATCAGATATAACATGGAAACATCCTAAATTGAAAGGTTTAAACAGCATGGTAAAAAAGAAGGATCATTATGGGTAAAAGTGGTTACACACTCTCTCACTATTACAAGGGGAAACTCCTCATAAATATCTCTCTTTAATAAGCAGCGAAATTGCCTCAAAAAAACTCATATACTGATATTAGAGGAGAAAAATGCTGGGGTAAGATGATGATGAAATGGGAGGATGCTCTTTCCTTTTATAGGTTGCAACAATCCCTTCCCATCCCTTCTCCCACTGCTGGATTGGTGGGGTTTGTCCACCCACCATATCTTCCATGTCTACTTTCCCTTGAAAAATCAAGGGGGTGAAACTATCCTAAAAAATCATTCTTCTGACACACCTCACATAGAACACCTTGAATCTTATAAGTTTGATCAATTCAAAATTATTGTAATAGACTTAAAAGGAGTCTCTAGTGGTGGAAATGGTGTATATATATATATATAATGGAGAGCTGGAATTTATGGTTATCAAGATGGGATCTGACTGTAGCCTTTTTTGTGTAGTTACATCCATCGTTGATGGGTTCGGGTGACTTGTAACATTCATCTAGGAGGTTGAACATGTACCGGGTTATGATGGAAACCATTATTAGATTCAATATTCTGATGATCCACCCCAATTTTTCCACTGCTCATGGTAGCAACAACACTCATGACCTTATAATAATTGATATCATGTGTGCCATCGTCATGAGGACTATACCTTTAAGAACACCACCAAAAAGGAAAGTAAATGTAATGAAATTATACTGAGAATCTCATTATGATATAATATATCGTCACACAAATGATTTTTCTATATAAGTTTTTTGGAGAAAAATTTATGCAAATAGACCTTGGTTAAAATTAAAAAAAAATAAGTCGCAAATATTTTATGTTATTTAATGTCTTTTCCCTAGATTGATGATATGGAAAAGGCGTTACAACCCAAAAAGATATTTTTTCTTTTATTAGGTGAATGGAATTTGGATTGAAAATGTCTTTTTTCTAATAAAATGAAAAATTATTTTGGAGAAATAACGCCTCTCACCCCACTCCCCTATAAAATACCCCCTCCCCCCCCCCACCCTCTCCCTTCTCTCTATTTTTCCCTCCCTCCATCTAAACATCACCCCCTCTCACTATGTTTTTCCTAGTTTTTTTCTCCCTTGTGTGTAACATTTTTTGGTGACCTTCAAGGAGTGAAATATTTGGGAAGCATATTTTAAATATATTTTTCCATATTTATATTAAAGTTAATTATTTATTTAGTTTATTTTTTAGTTGGTTTTAGTTATTTGTTTGAAATAGTTGTTTAGTTAGTTAGATATAATTTATAAATATTAGTAAATATTAGTAAGTAAATTATTATTATTTAACTTTGAGTTTTTCATAATTAATTTATATTTATTTTCAGTAATGGAATTATTATTATTTAAAATGATTATTATTTAGTATGGATTATTAGTTCTTGAATAAAAGTGACATAATTATTAATTAAATGATAATTAATGAAGTAATAACTATGAACATTAAATTAACTAATAAAAAATAATAAGTAATTACATATTAATTGGTAATTAATAGCAATTATATGATGAATAAATATTAGTGAAATAATTATTAATTAATAATTAACTAATAATTAACATTTCAATATCAAATAATTGATAAATGAATAATGAATAGTTAACTAATGATAAACTATTGATATTATTATGATTAAATAATTATTAACTAAGGATTTAATAATAATTTAATACTGATTTAATAATAATGTACTAATGATTGGGTAATTATTAACCAAAATTTAAATAATGATAAACTAATAATTAACTATTAATTAAGTATTAATTAAGTATAAAGTAGCTACATAATAACAACTAAATATTAAATGATTAATTAATCATTAATTAATGATAAAGTAGTGTTTATGTATTGATTAATTAATGATTTTCTAAAGAATAAATTAGAAATAAATAATGATTAGATAATGATTAACATATGATCAACTTAGGATCAAAAAATGATTAACTAATTGTGAACAAATTGATTAAGTAATGATTAACTAGTAATTAATTAATGGTTAACTATTAATTAACTAATAATTAACTATACACTAACTACTTAATAACTATTAATTAACTAATGATGAACAGGTGATTAACAAGTGATTAATGAATGATTAGGTCATGGTTAACTTAGGATTAACTAATAATTAACTAATGATTGAGTAATGATTTTCCAATGACTAATTAATGATTAAAAACTATTTAACTATAAACTAACTACTTAATAAATATTAATTAATGAAATATTAAAAAATTAATAATTATTAATAGGTGAATAAACAATGATTAATCAATGATTAAGGAATTTTTAACATAGGATTAACTAAAAATGAACTAATTATTAACTAATTATTATCCAAAAATTAGTAATCAGTAACTATTAATTAACTATAAACAAACTTCTTAATAACTATTAATTAATGAATTTTTATGTATTGATTAACTTTGGATTGTGTAATTCTTAACTTAGTATTAAGTAATTCTTATCTTAGGATTAAGTAATGATTAATTAATGATTAAAAAATTATTAACTAATGATTAACTAATGATTAAACAATAATAAATTAATGATTACTTATTAATTAAAAATAAAATATCTACTTAATAACAATTAATTAATTAATAATTAATGATTGATTAACTAAATATTAATGAGTAATTATATAATTATTAATGAATGATTAATGAATGATTAAATTAGTATTAACTCATTATTAACTAAAAACTAAGTAATGATTAATTAATGACTAACTAATTATTAACTTGGGATTAAATAATGATTATCTACTTATTAACATTGGATTAACATAGAATTAACTTAGGATTAAAGAGGCCTAACTGCGTGATAAAGAGGAAAAACAACACACTATATTTTTCACTCATGTTGGATCTTATTTAGATGATTGACATTCCCATTAATACATATAATTAGATAACCTAGTAATATTAAAATTTTTACTATGAAATATTACTATCATCATTTATGATATAAGAAAACATTTTATATTTTAGTAAAGTAAATATTTTGTGGTTAACTGATAAATTAAACCTTTTTCAAGATACTACAAGTAGATGTGAATCTCTCATAATTGTACCTAGGGGTAATAACCCCAAAAAGGGTACATTGGGAATTGACTCGATCATCCCCTAGTGCATGAAAAAAAAGGATTTATTACACACTTGGTTTGACACTCCTAGGTTATATTCTTTAGATGATTCAAATTATCTTTATAAACTAATGAAAATACCTTTATGAATATTAAAACTTAGACTATGAAACAGTGGTGACACCAATAAGGATATAAAAAACATTCTAAAATATCAGTAAAGAAAATATTATGTGTTTATTCAAGTAATGAAATCCTTTTCTTGATACAATAAGTGGATATATATTTAGAAGACTTGTACCTAGGTGTAATAACCTTAAAAATGGTACATTGGGAATTGAATCAATCGTCACCTGGTGCATGATAAAGTGGTCTTGTTGCACACCTTTCTTGACAATCTTGGGGTATATTCCATAGATGAATTACTTTATCTTTATAAACTACTAAACATGCCTTTAGGAATATTAAAATTTAGACTAAGAAACATTAATGAAATAATTAAGTATATAAGTAAAAATTATAAAATTTTATTAAAGTAAAGATTGTGTTTTTATCTGAGAAACAAAATCTATGTTTGGATACTGATGTGTATCTAGCATAGTTTTATCTAAGGGTAATATCCCCAAAAAGGTTCATTGGGCATTGAATCGATTGTCACATAGTGCCTGATAAAGAGGTCTTGGTGCACACTTGGATTAACACTCTTGTGGTACATGATTTAGATGATTCACATTCTCTTTATAAACTGTTGAAAATATAATTATATCATTGTACCATGAAATAAATTTACACAATTATTTCACGGTCAATGTTACATGGTTATTTTTAAACATTATTTAAACTATCATAATCTTGATCATAAACCGTTTTTCACATAGAAAATCATGTTTTCATGTGTCTACTACTATGGGGAAGTTATTCCAACCGATCAAGGAGCTTCATACAGTACAAAAAACAAAACAAAAATGGTTAGGACATTTTATTATGTTACCTTAAAAGAAATTTGGGAAAGAATTCATGGTCCATTATATATGATACCTAATAAAGATATCCTATATATTAGTGATAAATATTTTCAATTTTAGGATATTCTATGGCATGTATCTTATCCATTGGCTAAAGATGAGGACTGGATAAAAGAGTCAGCTTTATTTCACCAACATTCTACTAATTCTTTGATAGAGTTAAATGTTGAGGTTACAATTATCCAATAGAAACATGTTATTATAAAATGACATGGGAATACAATATATTTCAAATAAGTTCCATCCCAAGATTATTCTACTCCTCCCTATTATGTAGACAAAGAAAACCAAACTAATCACCAAATATATTGCAAGAGAATTTGTATTTTAATGATTTTTTTAATGATGGAACAAACAGATTTAATAGTGATGATAATGAGGAAGCTACATAAGTTGGGGAAGAATTTTATATAAATTTTTTAGTTGTACATCATCCTTGATGCTAAATAAATCATCCACTGTTATTTGCATATTTTTCAGAATCTATGGCACATTTAGCTAAATTCATCTGGAATATTATCACACCTAAAACTGAGATTACAAAGGTTATAGAGGATTTATT
This sequence comes from Viscum album, assembly GCA_963277665.1. NCBI lineage: Eukaryota > Viridiplantae > Streptophyta > Magnoliopsida > Santalales > Viscaceae > Viscum > Viscum album. Next base: position 1,587,959,972 of record OY728129.1, read on the forward strand.
TGGTGAAATGTACAAAATATTATATGATGGAATATTTTATAAGAAAATATTCCATAAAATATATATTGAAAATATTTTATAATTAAATACACTATAGATATTTATTTCAGGATTCAAACAAAAAAATAATCATGCGGTATTTTAAATATAGTGATAATTTTAGATTTCAATTGAGGAAGATTTATAACATTCGCCTTGGAGGGTGGGGAATTTCTAAGATTGAGTCATCTCATACTTGTGTGAAGCCTAACCTAAAAAAGGATCATACATCACTAGAATCTAAATTTTTGTTATATATTATTGTCAAGATGATCAAGACATTCCAATGTGTTCTTATAGCCTTAATGTAGGAGAGGATACAACAAAAAAATAAAATATTTCCAATTGAATGGAATGGATGGTGAATCATACGGAATTTTTCAATATGTATGGTGATTGGGATGACTCGTATTGGGGGTTGTCACAATTTATATTCATAGTGAGACAAAACAACTAACTTGTCTTCCACCTCGATATAAATGAACATGTGTCTCAGTAAAAATAACATGATCCATCACATGTACAATTTCATCAGCTATTCTAGTAATTCATTCCTTGTATTTACTTGTTTATTTTCTATAAAAAGTTTACAAAGTTTGAAAAATATTACAATATGGAAAGTACAGGGGTGTATTGTTGATTACGGCAACCTAAGATGGTAATCGTTCACCTTTATAGTTTTAATTCTCCATTATGGAGAAGGAAAACTATAAATCATGGAGTTTATTTTGGAATATACTATCAACCATATCACCTGCATTCTGGATGTATGTTTAATATAAAATCATCATATAACAATCAATGAGGAAATCAATATAGATACTCCTACCTATAGATCCCCAAATTCACATCATTAATACTTCATCAGACACATTTCCAATAATTTTTTGAAATTATATTCATGATAAATCTATAAAGAAGGATATCACAACGTTTGGTATATGGTCTCTTTTTTATTTTTTACTATGTCAGCATAATGAAAAAATTAATTTATGAGTAATATGATATCTTTTTGGTAGCATATCATCCAGATCAGTAAAGGTTTGAGAAATTATTAGAAGGAATTCACAGGGATAATATGGGAGTATATGATTGCATGATGCAGATTCCATAAGAGAAATGGACATTGGAATATGTCGGGGGGAAGCGGTACATACACATGACAAAAAAATGTAGAGTGAATCAATGGAATCTTAAAAGGTCTTCTAAAGATACCTTTTACCAGCTTAGTTCAGGAGACATTTTATCATTATGTAAAGTATTTTGTTGACAAAGGAAAGTAGACTAATAAAAATATTCAGTAGGGGATGTGGTACATATTACACTTTCAAGGAGATGTTTTCATGAACATTGATAAACCTTACTCTTATCAATTGAGTCTTTTAAAACAATATGGTAGTCAATTTGAAGTAATAGAGTGTTGGGACCCCATCACAGGTACTAGTGGTTGAGTGCTGGTGTTATTACTAGACTTGAGGAATTTTCAATGTTGAAACTTATATGAATTTTGGTTTCTATGTGCACACTCCATTGATAAATATGACTTTGTGAAGGTATCATGGGAACCATATGTTGATCCAGTGTACTAGTTCAACATAATTAATAACTGATATAGTGAATCGTGTATTTATATTGGGATGTTCCAATATTTCCCTATTCCTGAAGACTAGATGAAATTGATATTTAAAATCAACAATTTCTCATCGTGAAAGAGATACCAAAGTCCATAGGATTCGAAATGAGATGGAATATCCTCAAGAACAAGGATAATGTTGCGATTCATCATATGTCATAGGGAAGTTCATAACAAGAAACGATGCCATAAAATTGTTGTAATGAGTTCTCAATATCATCCACGATGATGTATTTCCTGTAAATAATGAAATTTCCCAAGTCTTTAAAATTCATGATCTATGTTTCAATGATTTAAATTCAACCATATAATAAAATTTATTATCTAAGTAAACATGTAAACTTTTTAAAAGGACTCGTGAGGAAGATCGATGGAAATTTTTTATCTCATCTGATGGGAAGTCACTTGATTGTTCATGTGGTAACTATGATTTCAATTTTCAGTCACTTCCACATGGTCACTTGACCTTAATAGGCAGTTTAAATTCTTAATGTGGTAGGTTGTCATGGTCACTTCAATACTTAACCATTTTTATGATTTTAACCAATAAAACATTTCAGTATCATAAAACATGAAATTCATTAATAACATTAGAAACATAATATGTGGTCATTATAATGAGTTACTGGAAAAAAAATGTTCAAAATGAGTTTTCTATAATAATGAATATGTATTTATGTATAATAAATTATATTATAGGAAAAGAAAAATCCATGTTATCAACTACATAATGATAAAAGGGTGTTAACATAACTATTATATCTAACACTCTACCAGTTATAAAATTACATTAATCATAATGTTATATTTATATTTTACATTTACATAAGATTTATTTCATTTTTATATATAGAGATAGAGGATACTACTCTACTCATTGAGAAGTACAGGCATTATTCTCATGATGTGTTAGTGGGTCAGGAGGTTCGATGGATTAGGGTGCATAGGGAACACCATTATCACCACCTTATGCATCCCACTGCTATCATACCATACCTAAGTCGTGTTGTATTCCATGGTGTATTTGTATCTAAATATTCATTCATTTATGATCACCTCCTTAATTCCCTCACTGAGAGATGGAGATCTAAGACTCACACATTCAACTTTCCTGAGGAAGAGATAACCATCACCCTTGAGGATGTGACAGTTATGCTTGGTCATCCTATCCAAAGTACTATAGTTATAGTACCAACCCATGGAGACTAGCCTAAGCATGTATAGTAATTAATTTCACTCAACATTATGGGGGTGATAATTCTATATGTAGTAGTTCTTTATATATTAGCATGTTCGATATGCCCTTCACACATTTAATCATTAATGATGATGAGAAGACTATCATACATTACACCCATACATATATCTTGTGACTCATTAAAGGGATATTTTTCCACTGATCACTTTGGTATGCATGTCCACATGATGCATTTGGGGATACTATAGAAATTTGATCAGGCTGGGAGATAAAGTTGGGTATCTACGTGCTTAGGATACACATACAGAGAAATATACATGACATGCTAATCAAATCATAGTGACATAGGGAGATTGTCCATCCTCATTCAGATGTGGTAATAGAAGTTCATCCATTTTTTATCCCCTACTGTTGTTCTTCTGGAGATTCATATGGATTTTTTTTCATAAAACGACTCATAGAATATAGTATGATCACTCATTCTTATTTTCTTTATGCTAATATAAATTATTAATCTTAATTTCTTATTATTTATAACATTCAATGTTATATATTACACGTTGAGTCTAGAAAACCTATTTTTCATGACTATGAGGCATAATTTGGGTGGATAAAATCATTTGTTGGATAATATACTACCCATTGATGTAAGTATATTCATTCTTCAGTTTGATAATGAATTTCATAATATTATAATTTTTGTAAATTTAGTAACAAAGTATCTTAAAAAATGTCACAAGTAATTTTAGATTTCATAGATTTCATATTAGAATCTACTAGACTAATTTCCCACATACTACACTAATGGGATTAACAATTACATGGTTACAGTGCCTCTCATTAACTTTTATATTGTTGAGTGGAACCAATGCGATAGAGTTTTCAGTAGTTTTGATTTGTTCAGCATATTCCATTTCCACCTAGAGAGTCATTAGCGCATTATTCCATAAAGATGAGGAGGAGGATGAATGTTGAATAGAAGAGATGACTTGTAGAGTATCTCAACCTATAGGATAGACATGTTTCATTTCATATCGATGGAATGCATACAATTTTATTCCATTTATCCTATCAACTCGTGTATGATCCATGATATAGACTGAAGTCAATACTTTATCTCACACCACACATTAGTGGGATTTAGAATCCGATAAGTCAATAACATTACATTATTTTTTTTGTTGTATATTTTTTAAATTCAAATTGATTCTATATACAGAATACTTGACTACAACATATTATCTGCATGTCTGATTTGGAGGAGGGTGAGTTACTTATTTAGGCAATGTAAAATGATGCAGTGTAAGAGGTGATTCTAGAATATCATGTTTCATATGATAGTATCTTTGATTTTCCACCTCATGGAGATGATGTTTCTTCCTAGTGAGAGGAGGTCCCTGCTCATAAAACCTCTTCTAGTGAAACTAATGTTGAGGATCTATGGCAGTGATGACATAAACCATGTCATGTTGAAAGTGAGGTTTCACCTATTCGATGGGAAGAAGATATATCTCTAAAATTAAATCCATATCTGATTAAAAGTGTTCACTAACATGAATGAGATCCATTTATGTTGTAAACATATCCATTGTTTTCACTAGGTATAGATGATCAGAGCTTGTATTAGGAGTCATTTCACATGATTCCATCTTTCATGATTAACCCATCACAGGCTTTATAGTTCCCCCATTAGATGGTTAGTCCATCCACTTATGTGATGGGATAAGGATAAAGTTCACATCTCGACATATTGATGACATATCCTCTTGATGATTCATAGATAAAGCACTAGACAGTTATTGTACCAGTACCTGAGGAAGATCCCCCTACTCATGATACTCCACACCAGCATAGAGTTCAATGATCTCAATAAGGCGTCCCATTCACACACAAGATTTTTGGACGGGGCCTCATCATAGGCATTGATTGTACTCATTAATTTCTATGTTTTCTATTTACTTAAAGTATTGGAAACAAAAATGTTTTCTATAATATATATTATTGTGTGTCTATTTTATTGATGAAATTATTTTTATTTCAAACTATTTTTTATATTTTTATACTACGTTTTAATTTTCATTTATATTGTACTTATAATTTAAATTTTATAATCTTTCACTATCGACTACTTAAAACATAGGAAAATTTATTAAATTTCATGTAGGTAAATTTAAAATCTTATAAAATATATAATATTAACTAAATATTATTAAAAAAATACCTCAAACATCTAAAAAATAGTTGAAAATAAAAATAATTTCATCAATATAATAAACCAAAATTAATTTACATGACACAAAAAATATTGATTAAAACCATAATATTTACTCATTAAAAAATATATTCTCATAAAATATAGTATAAAAAATCTAAATGAAATTTAGAACACTGACTAAACTTATAAAAAATAATTGAAAGTAAAATTAATGTTAAAAAAATATAAATTCAAATTTTATGTTTCCAAACAACAATATTTTTTCATTAAAATTAATTTTCATAAATTTTTTATATGAAATTCGTTTTATCTTTACTTATTTTTTATATGTTGGGTAAGTGTGTCAAAATTAATTTAGATTATATTTATACTTTATAATTTTTAGGTTTTCAAACAATACTATTTTTTTCATTAAAATTAAATTTCATAAATTTTTATATGAAATTTTTTTATTTTCACTTAATTTTTCTAAGTTTAGTATGTGTGTCAAAATTCATTTAGATTATATTTATAATTTATAATTTGTAGGTTTTCATAGTCACAAATCTAAAACATTATTATGTTTCATGTATGTGAATTTGAAACCATATAAATTATAAAGTATAAATACAATCTAATTGAAATTTGAAAAAATTGATCAAACAGATAAAAAGTAATTAAATATAAAAATAATTTTATAAATATAGTTAAAAAATGCTAATTTACATGTCATAAAATTTATTGCTTAAAACATAACATTTACACATTAAAATTTTTATGGGCATAATTATTATTAAGTTTTATATTATTAATTACATTATTATAGAGTATTATTAATTATGTTGTTATAATTGAATGTTTTTAATTACATTATTATTTAATAATAATTATATTATTAAATAATTATAATAATTAAGATAATAAATATGAATAATGATGTAAATAATATAATTATTATTTTAACTAAAATTATAGTTAATAATATATTTTTAACATAAATATTAATTAAATTAATAATATAGAGAATATAATTATTAATAATAATGGTATTATTAATAAATTATTTTAAAATTAATAAAAAGTTATAATGATCTTAATAGATATGTTTATTTGTATATATATGTATATAAAAAATATAAATATAATTATTTTAAATATAAAAACATATGTGTGTGTGTGTGTAATTTATTATTATTATTACTATTATTTATTTTCATAAATATATTAGGGATTTTAATACAATTTCCCACAATTTCTATGCTAAGAGATCAAACATTGGTGAAAAAATTAAAACACATGAACCAACTTCACGCCTTTTAGACTTACTTTTTTCCCTTAGTTTTTTTTATGACCTTGGTTTATTTATATAATATTTTTTTCAGAAAACTTATATCAATAAAATCCTCACCCAAAAGATGCACTGAATATATTAAAAATTGTCTGGGAAGGGGAACTAAAAAAGTACAAATAAGCATGAAAATACAAACATGCAATAAATAAGAAATATTCTGCTATAATTGATAGATACTAGTCTACTGTAATTTCCACTAACCCTTATAATTAGAAGATAGTCCCACATTATTCATCATTCCTTCAACTCCCTCTTCAACCACTATAATGGCCAGAATTGTAGAGATAGGCACATCCACTCTCTATGAATGCATGAAAATCACTTAGAGTTCAGGGGGTGGTGTAGAATGGGGTTCCAATGCCATGAGAAACTTAGGGGAGTGACCAATAATAGTGTGTTCATGGGTCAGTGAGAGAGTTGACACAAAGGATAGGAACACCCAACGAGCTCTTATCTTGAAACCCAGGTCCAATGAGATAACTAGGCTTCCTAAAAAGGAAAATATATTTTTGGCCTTTCATGATGAACATAAAGACAATCTATTAGTTTGATCATTATTAAATTCAAGAGAGATTGTTACCACAGAATATTTATTGAATTTAATTGGATTTTATATAAGTTAATATATAAAATTCAATGTCATGGGTGTTTTTTTACCTCTACCACATATGAAATTGAAGTCTATGATGTTATCTATGCACTAATGACATAGAGGAACCTCCTGTCATGTTTTTTGAGTCCAAAAGGGGCCGAGAAGGTCTCCAAAACTGAGTTTTTAGTAGGGGTATCCCAATTTTTTAATATTCAACAGACTTTCAGTATAGTTTAAGGGGGTATTTTTACCTGTTTTCAGTGGGGACTGAATTTATTCCTAAGGATAATATTTATATTTATATTATGGTTAAGAAATTTAATCTTTTTTCAAAATGTATTTTTATTAATAATAAAATATATAAAAATATATACATATTTTTTATATATTCACACATAAAATTTTAATTTTATAAATATATTTATGTAAACATATTTACATCTATATTATATTTCTATTTATATAAACCTTATCTAAATAAAAAATATATCCATTTTATTTAAAATAAACATGTGTGAACATTTATATAAATATAAAATTAATTTATATATAAGGTTTATATATATAAATATATTTGTGTGTGTATTGAAAATAAAATATATATTTATCTATATATTCTAATATATGTATATAAATATTAACATATATATATGTAAATAAATATAAAAATGTATAATTGTATTTATAGAAGCACACAAATATATAAATATATATATATGTATTTATGTATGTATATGTATGTATGTGTTCATGTATTTATAAACACACATACACATGCACACAATACATATTTTATATATTTATTTATATATATATATGTGGATAAAATGAAATTAAATATATATATATATATAGATATATCAGAAAATATAAAAAAATCAATATAGGGGAGTGGAAAAGTTGCAAGAGTATGAGGGGGTGGTCTTAGGTTTGAAACCTAGAAAAGGCAGGGGCATGCACGAGTTGGTGAAGGAGGTGCATAGCACTATTAAAGGGGTTGGGAGGAAAGACTTTCCCTATTAAAAGGGGGATTGAGCACTGATAAAAGGCAGTGGTCCACCCTCCAATTTGATGTTTTTTTTATTTTCTTGACATTTATCAGTGCTAAAAAACACAGATAATGGTCCCTTTTATCAGTGATTTTTTATAGCTGATAAAAGGTACCCCTTTTAATAGTACTAAAGAAAATAGTACATTTTTAGCGCTGTAAATGCCCTTTTTATATGATATTAAAGAGACGATATGTAACAACCCAAAATTTTATTAATAGAAATTTCATTCTTATAATTATTTCATATAGTATAAATCACAGAAAATAACTTAGATAATATAATAAAAACTTTATAAATGAATAATTAATTGTTTCAGAGGTATTTTTAGAAGTTATCAACCTATATGAATGGAAGAGTAACTTGCTCTTTAGAATAGTAATGTGACCATTAAGAATAGTAATTCAGCCAATAGAATAGAATCCTCATCTATGAAGGTATAAATAAAATTTAGGCATCTTATAAATGACAATATGATATAATTATATCATAGTATAAATAAATAAACATTTTATAACTTATTGATTAACTATTGGTATTTTTATACAACATAAATGTTTATATATAATTTTATAATTAATTTAATAATTTAAAATAATTTTTTTTCATAAAATATATTCATAAATTAATTTTTTTGTCTTATGATTTTAATATAATTTTATGAGACCTTAGTTAATTTTTCAAAGTGTTACAAAATTGGTTATAATTTTAAAATCTGTATTTTTAATGTAAATGGTGATTCTAATTAAAAATTAAATTACTCATTTTTATAAAATTATTTTCATAAAATGGAGTTCATTTATGAAATCTACAGATCATGGTTAGGGTGAATTTTTTGGTTTTTTCTAAAATACCTGAATTTTGGTGAATAATAAAATTCAATAATTTACGATAAAATCTAAATACATGGATTATTGAGTCATAGATGATGTAAGTTTGATTTAAGACCAAAATATATATCTATCCTTCATTAATTTAATATATTTGGTGATAATTATCAATCCAGTCATTTTCTAGTGCCAAAATAATAAATTACTTAATAAAATAATGATAAGACACCCCTCTCCCCCTATAAATACCACCCCTCACCACCTCATCTCCTCACACCTTATAAGCTTTGAGCCTTGTCCAAATTCTACCCAAATATATTCCAAAATCCATACCCCACTTCCAGGATCCCTTGGTCACATCAAAAGACCAAAACCGTTTCCCTAAGGAGGTTCCCAAAGAGGATAAATTCAAGAGGTAAAATCCCCCTTCTTCTTTTTAATTTTCTTTTAATTTATTTTTATTTTCTTATTCTCTCCTCACCTCCTCTATCCAAATATGCATGATAAATCCATTATCTTTTATATACTTTAATTATATCATTTTAATAGAATATACATCATTAAAATCATCATTCTCCCTATTTTATTCTAAAAATGAAATCATCGCTAGTGATGTGTTAATTTACCAACATCGTGGACGATGCACTTTCAATTTCCATTCAAGACTTCAAGAATGTTCATAAAACTACTATAAACAATTATCATTAACATGTTATCTAACGATTCATCCTCATATCTAGAAATAAAATAATATATAAGACCAAATAATCTTCTTTATGTTCATTAATAACATATAATTTCAACTCTGGATAATTTTACCCATTCTGTGTGAACTTCCATACTAAAATTCAAGTGACCCGATCATGAAAACCACGAAAACAAACACTCATGAACTATGAAATTAAACTCTGTAACTCTATGGAAATCCCATAAATGATCCTAGTAAAACTACAATGAATCAAATTAATGTTTAAAAGGTTCTTAATTAACAAATTAATGAATTTATTTTGATTATATAGGATATTAAATGGATAAAAACATTAAGATATAAGGTAAGGGTTTCTTGAACCCAACTCCATTTCCTTGGGTTTTCCTTCTTTCACACCAATTTTAGTATGTGTATTATCCTTAAATGTAATTTATTGTTTCTTATTTTACTTTTTCATGGATATAAATTTCTTCTAATTGAGTTTATGAAAAACAAATTTTTCTTAAAAGAACTCTTCTTTATAAAAACACACCTTTTACTTCTCCTGAAATTGTTTCTTCCTCACTCATGAATGATGATTCATATACCAAGTATTTTATTCCCTCTTTATTTTGGGAACCCCAATGTTTATTCAAGATTTTATTTTTTTAAAATAAAACCCATTCCATTCTATTTGTTATTTTATTTCTAATATTGATATACATTCTATGTGGAATGCATGATTATGTAAATGTTATGATGTGATGGCTGCACCCTGAATTATATATCACAAGTAAATATTGTGATGTGATGTGTGTACCTGAAATTAAACAGGGATAAAATTAATTGTTTAATGTGATTTATCTCCTGATAAAAAGTTAAACATTTGTAAACTTGATGCTATATTTTTTCACAACTATTTGTAGTGGTAAACCACTAAGACATGATGTTTTATTTCTATGCATTTCCATATTCTAGGACTTTATCTAATAATTACTCACATGATTTTGATTATGCTCTTTTGATTATATTATAATGATTATGATTATTCTCACTCAGGTTTCATGTCACTTATTTATCGTCTTAGTGCGATTTTAGCTCACCCATTTTGTTGATGTATATACATAGGTGAATACTTGTACTAAGAATAATATAAAGGCCAATAAGAAGCTAAAGAATATGGAATTAAATAACTTTTTATGTTTTATTATGTAAAATTTATGTATGGTTCTAATTTTCACAGGGCACTTAACCTTTAGATCTTGGTTGTGTAACCCTTTTATGTTTTTTATCTTTAAAATGATGTAATAGATATGTAAGAAAAGGAAGGGTATATAGAGTTGGTATCATAGCATTGTTTAGTTAATTTGTGAATTAGAATTAGTGAACATTATTTAAAATCCTTATTATGACTCTAAGTATAAGTAAGAACTCGAGATGCTTTGTTTTAGAAATTTCTAAACATAAGGATCCCACATGATATTCCTTTATATTTAATTTCAAAAAGGAATAAATTATTTATTCATGACTTTTTGAGTTATTTTATTAAAGATTTTTAGTTTTAGAAAATGGTGGGAACCAGGAGAAACTAGGACAATAACCCATTTGAGGGAAAATGGAGAGATTGCCCGAATGACATCCCCAATTATTTGGGAAGTAGAGTTAAAATTTTCATGGTTATGATTACCCAATTGTCTCAGGATATTAATAATAACCTAAATAATGTGGAACTTCCTCCTTCACTTAAGATGGATCAATGGGATACTGATACTTTTATGCGGAAAAAACCACTGATATTTAGTGAATCTCCTGGTCCACTAATCCCAGAACTATGGTCCAACTCAATGGAGAAGATCATTTTTTGTACTTCACTATTCTAAGATGGAGAAGGTAACTCTATTTTTTTATCATCTAGATGGAGAGGATTACTAATGGTGTGAATTTATTAAAAACACCAAGATAAAGGAATAAATTGAAGAGATGGAGTGGGAAGACTTTAAGATAATGTTTCTTAACAAGTATTTCCCTTTAAATCTGCATACAAAGACGGAGAGAGAATTCAAAGAGATTAATTGAAAGGAAGGTGAATTTTTCATGGATTAGGAATAAAGTTTCACAAGACTTTTAAGGTATGAATTGGGTATTTTTAATAAAAATGATAGAAAAATTGATCAATTATTTAGTGGTTTAGATCCACACCTTCGAAAGGATCTTGAAATTGAGACTTTTCGAGTTATGAAGAAGTTGTTCGATGTGATCTCAAAGTTCAGATGGAGTTTCGAGAATGTTATCATTGATATGGTGATAAGAAATGGAAGAATGATTTTTACACTAGAGTATCTAATGATAAAGGTAGAAAGAAAACTCAACAGCCCACATGAAAAAAATGTGGAAAGAAGCATCATGGGAATTGCGTCAAAGGTACGAGGAAATTCTATAAGTGTGTGAGATAAGGCCACCAAGATCATGAATTTTTAAGATATATGATGAAGCAGGACAATGTGGTGGATGAATGTAGAGCAACACCCATGGTTCAATACTTCAACTATAGGAAGAAAGGTAACTATGCAAGCTAGTGCACTAAACCCTGACTCCTCGAGCGTAATCAGCATCAACATCCACCAAATCCAAATGAGAAAGGGTAGGTTTATGGATTCATTATTACTGAGGTGGAGCCTAAAAATTATGTGGTGATAGGTACAATGGTTATTCATTCAATAATAGAAATATACTATTTGATTCTGGTTCTACGCATTGTTTCATATCTTGCAAGTTTAGTTGAACTATTAAAACCCCACATAAAAAATATAGAGGATGAGTTATATATGAGAACATAAAATGGGGAAATTATTTCATCAAAATTAAATAACTCCTCCCTAATTATGTTTTGTGAAATGAACCTCCTTGAAAATCTGGTCTTACTTCCTTTTTTAGAGTTTGATGCGACTTTAGGCATGAATTGGATATCTTTCTTCAAAGCCAACATCAACTATCGGGAAAAAGAGATCACTATTAACACCCTTGATGCATCCTCCAATTCTATAAAAGTTTAAAGATGAGGATTAATCTTCTTAAGATACATCATATCTAGTGTAGATATTATTTTTATATGATAAATCATATCTAGCTCAAATGATTGAGATAAAGGATATAATCATGATCAAAAACATGCCCAGTGTGCGGGACTACATTGATGTGTTCCCTGAGACTTTTATGGTCTTCCTCCTAATTAATAAATTGAGTTCCCAATTGAACTTATTCCTAGATCTTTTCCTATATCAAATACACCTTATAGAATGACCATGATTTAGTTTTAAGAACTGAAGAAGTAGTTACAAAGGAATCTGAAAAAGGGTTTTATAAGATTGAGTTCCTCACCATGTGGTGCACCTGTCATATTCATCAAGAAGAAGGGTGGATTAATGTGTCTTTTCATTTATTATCATGATATGAAAAATTACAATAAAGAAGAAGTATCCCCTTCCATAGATAAATGACTTGTTCGATCAACTGCGTGGTGCCAAGTATGTCTCTAAGGTGGACCTTTGGTTGGGATATCACCAAATAAAGGTGAGGAAGGAATATATTCTAAATACTTTATTTTTAACAAGTTATGGAAACTAAGAGTTCATTGTGATTCCTTTTGGACTCACTAATGCTCCAGTAATATTCATGGACTTAATTAATAGATTCTTTCGAGATTACCTTGAAAACATTTTGGATGAATTTTTCGATGATATTTTAATATACTCCAAGAGAAAGGAGGGACATGAGGATCATTTGAATAAAATGATAAAGAATTTATAAATAGATAAGATATATCAAAAGTATAGTAAATGTGTGTTTTGGATTGAGGAAGTATCATTCTTGGGGTATGTAATCATAGGAAAAGGAATATATTTGGACCCTTATAAGACAAAGGCAATTGAATAGTGGCCCAGGACAACATCTATGATAGAGAGAAGTAGTTAGCTTGGCCTATATGGGTATTATAAATTATTTGTGAAGAAATTATTAATATTTTCAAACCCTATAACCAATAAGACTTGGAAGGGAGAAATTTTTTCTTGACTGGTGAATGTGAATACTACTTCAAAGAGTTAAAAAAGAGGCTCATCGCCATCCTAGTACTCACACTTTCAACAAGTGGGGAACTATTGATAGTATAAAATGATGCTTCAAAGAAGGGATTAGGTTATATATAAATAAAAATTATAAATTGATACACCATGCCTCAAGGAATTTGAAAATTCAGGAGAAAAACTATCCTACACATGATTTGGAGTTAACACCTGTGATCTTTGCATTGAAAATCTTGTGGCATTATCTCTATGGGGAGAAGTGATAAATATATACTGACCATAGGATATTAAAATATATATTTATACAAAATGATCTTAATATTATCTAGTGATGTTGGTTAGAGCTCATCAAGGATTAAAACTGCTCAATCCACTACCATTCTGGTAAGAAGAATATGGTCACAGATTCTCCAAGTATAAAGGATCCTATAGCCTTATCAATGATAAGAATTTAGAATGATCAAATCTTCTAATATTTTTAAAGGATGGTAATGGGAATAATTACAAAAGGAAAATCATCAATTATTTCTCAAATGATTTCTCAACATTCCCTTATAGAGAAAATAAAGGATGCTCAAAGAAATGATGTATAAATTCATAAGAAGGTGGAAGATATGAGAAAGGGGAAATCCTCAATGTTGAAAACTTATGTGGAAGGATTTGTTTGTTTTGGTTCACTATTATGTGTACCATATAATCTAGAGATGAAGAGGGAGCTTCTGAATGGCGCACATAGCTCAAGCTTTTCTATTCACCTAGGGAGTACAAAGATGTATCGATATCTCTGAGAGAACTACTATTGAGACAATATGAAGAAGGAGATCACTAAATACACATTAAAGTGCCTAGTATGTCAGAAAGTGAAGTCTAAAAGAAAAAAGTATAAGGATATTATGCAACTAATACCCATGCCAACATGAAAATGGGAAATATAACTATTGACATTATCACTAGACTTCCAAATACATCCATAGGAAAAAATGTTATATGGGTTCTTGTGTATCATCTTATAAATTCATATCACTTTATCATAATTTGAGAGGAATTATCACTATATCATCTTGAACTAATATGCATCAACGAAGTGGTAATGCTATATAGAGTACCACTATTGATTTTATCTGATCAAAATCCGAGATTCACCTCTAAGTTTTAGAAAATTATCCAACAAGCTCCAAACATTGGGATGAACTTTAGAATAGAATATCATCTTAAAAACGATGGTCAATTTGAATGGACTATTTAGACATTGGAAGACATGTTGAGGGGATGTTCTATAGACTTTAAAGGATGGTGGGACCAAAATATGCCTCTAGTTGAGTTCTCATACTACAACAGTTTCCACTTGAGCATCCAAATGGCTTTATATGAAGCCCTTTATGGGAAAATATGTAGAACACTCACAAGCTAGGATTAAGTCAGTGAATGTAAGCTACTGGGAACTAAAATGGTTTAAGAAATAGTGGAAAAGGTGAAAACCATTCAACATCACATCAAGGTAGCCGAAAGTCGGTAGAAGAGATATGTAGATAACTATTGAAGAGACCATGAGTTTAAGTATTGAGACACGGTATTCATCTATATATATCAATGGAAAGGGATCATGGGATTTGGGAATAATGGAAAGCTAAGTCCTTGGTACATCTGCCCCATCGAGATTCATGATCAAGTTAGTGTTGTAGCCTATTGACTAGAACTTACACCTACCATGTCTCAAGTACACGATGTATTCTATGTATCACTCTTGAGGAAGTACATACTGGATCCCTCGTATGTAAAGAATACGTAGGTGGTATAGTTGGAAAATGATCTCTCCAAAGAGGAGAATCCAGTGAAAATATTAGACCATAGAGAAAAAATTATACACAACGAGACTACTCACCTGGCCAAAGTACTATAGTGTAACCAAAAGTATGAAGTGGAAACATGGAAACTAGAGGAAGTGATTAAGGAAAAGTACCCTCACCTATTTTCAAATTATAATGTAAACTGAAATTTCGAGGGAGAAATTTCATAAGGCGAGAAGAATGCAATGACCCAAAATTTTATCAATGGAAATTACCTTCTTATACTTATTTCATATAGTATAAATCACATAAAATCACTTAGAAAACATAGTAAAATCTTTAAAAATGAAGAATGAATGGTATAAGATGTATTTTTAGAAGTTAAGTAACATGTACCAATGAAATAGTAACTTGACCTTTGGAATAGTAATGTGACCATGAGGAATAGTAATTATTCCAATAGAATAATAACCTCATCTATGAAGATATAAATAAAATATAGGAATTTTATAAATGAAAATATGATATAATTATATCATAGTATATGTAAATAAATATTTTAAAAATAATTGGTTAATTGTTGGGATTTTTATAAAAAATAAATGTTTACTTATAATTTTATAAATAACTTAATGATTTAAAATAAAATTTATTTTCATAAAATGTATTCATAAATTTATATTTTTTTGTCTTATGATGTTAATAAAATTTTATGAGACATTAGTTCATTTTTCAAAGTGTTATAAAATCAGTTATAATTTTAAAATATGTATTTTTCAAGTAAATGATGATTTTAATTAAAAATTAAATTTATCACATTTGGAAAATTATTTTCATAAAATGGAGTTTATTTTTAAAATCTAAACATTGAAAATTTGTTAGTGTGATTTTTTTATTTTTCTAAAATAATTAAATTTTTGGTAAATAATAAAATATAAATACATTAATTATTAATTCATAGATGATGTAATGTTGGTGTAATACTAATATCTAGAAATATAATTCATTATTTTAATATATTTGTTGATAAGACTCCAACTATTCATAGTCTTGATCCAAAATAATAAAATAATGAGTAAACACCCCTCTCCCCTATAAATATTGCACCTCGCCACCTCTTCTCCTCACACCTTCCAAGCGTTTTTCCTTATTAAAATTCTACTCAAATATCTTCCAAATACGATCCCACACATCTATGATCCCTTGGTATCATCAAAATACCTAAATAATTTCTCTAAGGAGCTTCTCAAGGAGGATAAATTCGAGAGGTAAAATCCTCTTTCTTTTTCTTTTTATTTTTATTTAATTTATTTTTATTTTCATATTCTCTCCTTAACACCTATATTAAAATGTTCATGATAACTCTAGTATATTTTATATAGTATAATTCTATCATGTTAATGTAATATAAATCCTTAAAATCCTTTTTCTCTCTCTTTTATTCTAAAAATGAAATCATCACCCATGATGTGTCAATTTACCGACACTGTGGATGATGCACTTTCATTTTTCTTTAAAGCCTTAAAGTATATTTATAAAAGAACTATAATGGTTGGTACATAAAGTAAAATTTATTTTATAACCACTTTCATTTTCTGTAACTAACATATATACAAAATATTAAATAATAAAACAAAATGAATTCATTGTGATTGAAAACTGCTAAATTTAATCTAAACAATTATCATTAACATGTTATCTAATAATTCATCCTCATATCTAGAAATACCAATTAAAAATATGTATGTTCATTAATAACATATAATTTCAATTATTTGTAATTATACCCACTCTACATGAACTTTCATACTCATATTCAAGTGAGCCGATCATGAAACCCAAGAAAACGAACACTCCAAAAAGATGAAATTAAACTCTATAATTTGTTAAAAATACCATAAACGAAATTAATAAAACTAAAATAAATCAAATAAATGTATAAAAGGTTGTATATTTTTTAATTAATAATTTTAATTTGATTATCCAAGATATTAAAGTGAATAAAGTATTCGGACATAAGGTTAGGGGATTCTTGAACCCAACTCTATTTCCTTGGGTTTTCCCTCTTTCACACCAATAGTAGTATGTGTTTGATCCGTCAATGTCTTTTATTTATTCTTGCCTTACCTTTTCTAGGATATAAATGTCTTTTACTTGAGTTTATGAAAAACACAATGTTTTCCAATAGAACATTTCTTTCTAAAAACACACCTTTCACTTCTCTTGAGATTTCTTCTTCCTCACTCAAGATTGATGATTCATATACCAAGTATGTTATTCTATATTTATTTTAGGAACCAATTTTTTTTTCATGAATGTATTTTTTATGAAATAAAACCCATTTCTTTCCATGGGTTATTTTATGCCCAATATCGATAAATGTTCTATGTGGAATACATGATTATGTAAATGTTATGATGTGATAGGTGCACCCGAAATTATATAGCTCAGGTAAATGTTAGGATGTTTTGGGTGCACACAATATTATATAGTGCTCAAATACATTGTTTAATGTGATGTAAATCATAAGAAAAAGTGAAATATTTATGAACATGATTCTATCTTTTTTAACAACTATATGTGGTGGTAAACCACTAAGACATGATGTTTCATTTTTATGCATTTCCACATTCCATGCCTTTATCTAATTTTTCCTCTCATTATTATGATTATGAGACTTTTCTTATATTTTGATGATGATTATTATTCTCACTTATGTTTCATGTCTCTTATTCATCATCTTACTGGGTTTTTATCTCACCCCTTCTTTTTAAGTATGTCCTCAGGTGAATGCTTTTACATAAGAGAACATAATGGATAATAAGAATCTAGAGAAGAAGGAATTAAATAAATTTTTATGTTTTATTATGTAAAATTTATAGATGGTTCAAATTTTCCTATGCCACTAAACATTTTTATCCATGTTGTATAATGATTTTAGGTTGTTTATCTTTAGAACGATGTAATATCTTGGTAAGAAAATTTAGGGTCACCATACGATATGTAGTAGTGATATAAAATTATAATAAAATGATATTTTTTCATCATGAACTATTCAAAAACATCCAACAAAAAAAATTAAATTTAAGTCTCATGGGGAATTGTTTGTGCCTCTGTGGTGGTGCAGGGGAGGACATGAATTCAAGCCCCCTGGCGATTGTTTATGTTTCTTTTCTTATACCCTTCTCCATGAATCTGATGTATTATAAGTCTTTAGTAGAGAAATAGGCATCTACAACTTCCAAAATTAGTAGTATAAGGGAATTCCATGACACAAGATACCACTCTTCGACTTCCTTTTTCATTCGTAGAATATTGGGTCAAAAATACCCTTTTCAGGTTCACTAATTATAGCCTCCATTAACTGGTGAGTGATCTAAGGGGTCACCATAGGTAATTTTTAAAATAACCCATTAATGGTTCCCAATTATGGTCTCTAATGGTCTATTTGTTTAAGATGAACAGTGGTGTTAATGTTTCATGCTAAAAAATCTTGGTTCATTCCATGAAACAAATTCCACAGTGAATGAAACTTATAACATTACAAATAAAATTTGTTTTTTTATCTACATAAAATATTGAGAATAATCACCAATCATTAAGATTTAACCACATAACATAATCACACTTAAGAAACGTTTTAGTGATTTTTGAAGTCATATCTATTAGTTTAACAAGATCATTAATCATTTCAACCCTTATCATGGTGAAAATATTTTACTATACTAGATATTTATTATAACCAATAAAGAAACAGACCTTATTACATAATTTTTATATTTGGATTGAAAATATGGAGTCTATTTTACAATATTCCATTTCTTCAGTAGGTAAAATTTACTTTTAATATAAATATGAAAAATACAATAAAATTTTTTAAAAAAAAATATTTTTAAGCATAAAAATTGATTTTCACCAAAATACTTTATATCCAATCAAAAATATCTCTTTTATTATAAGGAAACATCACTTATTTTATAAAATTCCAAAAATGGGTTTCTCAATTAAACATAATATTATCAAATGATTTATTTTAATTCTAAAATATTTATTTTTTCTATAAAAAAGTTTTAATGAACTTTCAAGTCATTCTTATATCATAATGATTTTATAAATTCCACAATGTTTTGTAAAAATATGTTTTTTACTATTCCCCAAAAAAACAACCATTTCATAAAAATCCACAAAATTATCTATAAGATATTTTTGACATGATGAATTCAAAATTTAATTTCATTTTATCAAATTAAAAATATAAAATTTATAAATTTATATTTTAAATGAAAATATTAAGTATAAAGAAAAATAATTTTTATAGAAAAACAACCTTTTTAAACTTCAAGTGTTAAAAACAATATTTTATATCAATTTATAAATAATTTAGTGTTAATATTTTAGTTCATACATTGAAATATTTTAAAAGGGATTAATTTATTAAATTACACAACACTTCAAAAATAGTTCTTTGAAGAATGTCCCTTTTTAACATTGAATGATTTTAATCATATCATATTAAAAAAAAAATTTAATAATTAGATTTTACCAATCAAAAAAGAAGAATAAAATGTAGGTATCATTATTGAATTACTGTATTTATTTTTACTAATGTTTTATTCCACTTATAATTTTATCATGTCATGATTTATTTTAGTTTTCTATTGCATGTGTTACAATTTTTTCAACATAGTATTTATTTTAAGTAAAATACAAATTAAAATCTTATGGTGTTATAAAAAAGAGATTGATAGTTCTTTTTTACCATGGATCTCGATAAGGATTAATCTCCTACCCTAAAATTATGTTTTGATTATAAGCTTATTTTGTTTTTCTTGCAATATTTTTACTCTTCTTGGGTTTTTAGTTTATTTTATATAGATTTTGGATGAATTTCATGTTTTATATCACCGAATGGTCATCATGCCAGAGTTATAGTTTTCTTGAAATTAAAATTTTAACCTATTTTTATGGATTCCAGGACATAAACTTACTATGGATATAGTTTTTAAATATAAATCCAAATAAAAATTTCCTTATTCACCTATATTATTTTGATTATATGGATGTTTAATTTGGATTCTATGAATGGTCACTATTCAGATCTAATATATCCTGTTTTTTTATTTCTAGAATATAATATATATTAAGTAGAATTTATTATTTATGAGTTTTAAAAAATCTATTTTGTAGCCCAAACATTATATATTAATCTTGAATATAATTTATTAGAATAAGTAAATTCATGTTTATTATAATAATTTTATTCTTTTCTTATAATCTATTTAAGATATTCATCATTATTATTAGAGTCATAGTATATTTATGATAGCTACATCTAAATTTTATATTTATAAATTAAATGGATGAAACAATTTCAATCATCAGATTATTAAAATTTAGATACTCTTGGTCCATCAAGGCCTTAAATATTTACTTCATAGAAAAAATATAATAATATATCAGTCTATAGAAAAGAATTAATGGAATATATCTCTCAAAAAAACCGCGACAAATATTTTAGTGCCACCATTTTTTACCAAGGAAAATAATGTATTGATAAATATATAAGGTAACTCATGGATGTTGATATATTTATTAAACTAAAACATGTTAATATTTAAAAAAATTAGTATAGGTTTGTTATGAAATAAAAACAGTTATATACCATATGGATTCTTCATAGAACTATGATCTGGGAGTACCCTAATGTGTAATTACAGGACTCGGATAATTATTTGACTCGGAATGGATTGTCACAAGTTGTGATCTAATTCCATCATGAATCCAATATTATCCAAACATCATGACACCCATCATATATATTATAATATCCATGATTTTTTCTTATCTTTAATACCAACTCTTTAAATTCATGATGATATATTCTCCCCCTTTAACATCAAATCTAAAGAAAAACCTCTTCCATGAGTAACAAAATTAGAATCATTAGAAAACCTCTATTTTGAGAGACATGGTCCTTAATAATCATATTTAATATCATTCTATCCTATATTTTTTATGTCAAACAACACAAGCCCCAAAACATTGATATCCAAATTACTTGTTAGGATTCTAAGGAAAATAAATGATATCAATCATTGATATTATTCTAGGGGTTTCCAACAACATTTAATAACACTATGTTTATATTATTCTTCTCCTTTATCTTTGAACAACATAAGGATATTTTCATTAAATCGTGTATCCCTTCATAAATATACACCTTTTATCAAATTTTATATATACTAGGATCCCCATTTTTTAATAAACTAAAGGTTCATGTAATTTCAATATTAATATTCACTTTTTAATAATAATTCCTAATTTGACTTTCAACATCAAAAACTTATTCAACCATGGTTATGGTATCAATTATTTTCATTAAGTGAACTTAAAAATATGTAATAATCCACAAACAAAACCTCTAATCCTAATGAGTTAGATCTTAGTGTAGGAAAAAATATATTAATTGAATAATATCACAATTATCTATTGCATTCACCTAATTCTATAATTTTCAAGCAGTAACGACATAAATTTTTTTACCAAGGAAATCCCTATGTGATCATAATCATACATTTAAAAAATCATTAGTGAATAAACCATGAATTAAGTTATGTGTGAGTCAAATAAGATTTCTTCTTTAATAATCAGCTCTATATTCCAATTTGATATAAACTGTTAAAACAATTCTACTTTCATCCACTAAGTGTCATTCCTTGGTTGATTGTGATATCACCTTCTAAGTATTCAATATAAAAAATAACCTATAATTTTATCACCATTATTAACAACTATAGTATCAACATTAAAAATTTTATTCAACCACATAGAGTGGATTTTGATATCCTGAGAATAGTCAGATGATATCACATTTCATTAAAAAACAAATAAATCATGATTTTTTTGTGCTAATTTGTCAAGGTGTCCCTATCCATATTCAAGGACTGAGGATAATGGATAATATATGATATTAAAACAAAAACTACAATTGGACCTTGATACCTGTTTGTGATTTCTTAATTCTTTTTATTACGATCTTTTACTTGTAACAATATATTTATCCACTCCTATAACATCAATCAAAACATCAGATCATGTCACAATACCACTTACATCCTCTAGTGAATCTTTCTCATGGATCATATCTCCCCCAAAACCTAAAACACATAAATACAATTTATATAATTTAAATATATTGGTATATGGGAACTTAAAATTTCATCAAGTTGATAAATTTTATTGGTCATGTTAAACTACCTATTTTCTTCCAAATTCATTTTGAGCCTTGCTGGTGATTCTCCTTTGAGTGTTAACTATTATTAAAACTTTTCTTGGAGTTTTCCTTTGGTCTTATCCTTCATTGTCTTGGTACCCACCTAGTTTTTTAGAATAATCCCATTTTTATATATTTTTCCTTGAGTTCTTTGTCACTAAATCATTTATCATGCTTTGTGTCTTTCCTCCTTCAATGAGATACACCTCGGACTTTTTCATCCTTGGTGGATCTTTCTTTACATGATCATCCATATTTCTCACCACTGGGAAAACAAGTTTCCTTTTCCTCAATTTGTTCACATTTACCAAGTGACCTATCCTAAGTAAATCATTATTGGTTCGCGGTTCACCCTTCATTGAGCTCCATTATTTTCCTCCAAAGGAGTAAATTTGTTATTCAACAGAACAAATTTTATTTCGGTGTAATAATTCTTCCCATTTATCATTAGAATGAATAAATACTTTATGATAACATTATTTCCTCTAATGTTATAATTTCTATCCATATTAAAATGTATGAAACAAATAAAACATATCCTATTAAAAGAATACCTCATGTAGTCATGTCTAGATTGTGATGTTATTGTAGTAGAGTTATTTCCACCATTGAGCCCTAGGGATTATAGAAACACACTTGAAGTGTGTACACTGATTTACAAATATTTACAGTTTTTCATTGTATTCATTTTATAGAATTCAATTAAAAGTTTATCTAGAATATTTTTCTTACCAACTAATTCCAAGTTTGAAACTTTTTATAGTACACTTTTCGATGATACAATGGGAAGGATATTCTTCTTTTTATTAATGTTCTTTAACCCCTATTTGAGATCATTAATCTTATCATCCTTTTTCGTAGACTACAAAGTCATCCCCTTTGTCCTTGAGCTAGATTCATTCCGAATTTCAACCTTCTATTCAAGTTATTTCATTAATGGGATAATGATTTCTTTAATATCTTTCCCTGTGTAAATTTTTCCCCGCTTCATGTGATATTTCTTAAATTATATCACACTGAAGGTTTATTTTTTCAACCATTTTAACAATTTATTTATTCAAGGACCCCTATAATTGATTTAATCCTTTATTCTATATGAATAGATCTTCTATTAATGCTTAGTATAGTTGAAGAGTAATTTATAGTTATCCACCTTCTCATTCAGGGATTATATATTATCTTAATCATGGAATGAACATTATTTATATTAATTATTATAAATCATTTCCACTAATTTCATTAAACCATAGTCCACATCATTCTTCATGGTGGAGTAATAATTTCAACAATTTCAAACAACTTATAGAATAATTTTAGACACAAATTTAATACTAGTCTTAATTTCACATACCTTAGTACGTGTAATATTCTTTTTAGGAGTATTCTTCCTATTATTCCCTTTTTAATCTCTTGAAATAAGTAAAACCTATCCTGATTTAGTTTTCTCATCACAACTATATTTATGTTCACCACTTATGGTGGACCCTATGATCTTTTTTTCTACTATTTTCTATATATTTTTTCTAATATAAACCAACTATAAAATACTGTAGCATGATGAATAGTTTTCATAAATACCGTGTTGTAAATACCTATGCTTAGGATTTTATATGCCTCCATTTCGTGAACTCGTTCATTTCTTTTCTCATATCATAATTTCATTGAACAAATTTCATGATCTCTTTAGAAGAGGTATGTAAAAACCGACACATGTCCTTTTTTCCCTATATAAGTTAGAACCACTAAAACATAAGGATTAATCATCATATCCATGTCAGTAAAAGATTATAATGGAATAATAAAACTTATATCCAAGTAATAATCATATCACTTTATAATAAAGAAAATCCAATAAAAAACCTTACGCTTCGATATAACTTTCCATGCCCACAAGGGTCTTTAGTAAGAGATACCTTAAGAACGGGGTTGAATCTGAGTGTAAAAATCATTCTAATATAAATAAATTAATAGTCAACTATTAATTTCCTTGATGATCTTGATCTCATTTCTAGTAGGATCACACATTAGTTCTGTTTCCAATGATGATATGATTTTTATTTCTATTTTACCTACCCTAATCAAGTTTATTAATGATTCTTTAACCCACACACACCAATTTGTGTCTTGTAAAATGTAAATAAATAATTCAAAAAATAAATAATTATATTAATTAGTTCACCCACACTGGGATAATATAAGGACTATAAAATGATAATGTGCTTAAAACTCTCATTATGAGATATGATAAAGCAGTTCCCTAAACCAACTAACATAATAGATAGTAAAACTCAGGGTCAATCCCATAGGTAATAAGAGAGAAGAAATTGTAAGCGCAAGTCGGTGAGTCTTAGTAGATTATATGGAAAAATGAATGATGATGAAGAAAAAAATGAAGTGAAATAATTTTTTATAAAAATTCAATGTTTAAAAGAAAGAAGAAAACTAGAAAAAATGTGTCTAGTTTGTAATTCATATAGGGTTAATTAAAAAAATCATTCCATAGTATTTAAAACCATTTATAAAAATGGTTTACCAATGGGGATTCAATTTTTTTTAATTTATCTTGGTATGATAATAGTTAACTATGACTTTAAGAAATAAATTCTTTACTTTAATAATCAATTATTTAAAAAAATATTTAAACGGATACCCCTAAAATAGTGGAAATGGGAAAACCCAATGGTCATGGGTTCACCTATTGTAACTCCTTTAGATTTCTCCACTAGTGATATTCTTATCCTAATATGATACTTCCGGTGAATATGGAATTAATTTATTAAAGTGAATTAAAAAACATGATATAATTTAGATTACAGCAAATACATAGTCTTATTACAACCCTAACATGAAAAACGCACCCTATTACAAGAATGGTCACAATGTGCAGATTGAGTAGAAGCTCAACCCTTTATATGGATTCAAGAGAAATTGGGGAGAAGATAAGAATTTAACTAAAATAATAAGAAAATGTGAAGAAATTTCTATTGGATTTGAGGAAAGATCAAGTTAAAATAGAAGTAGAACCTTCCCCAAGAATAGCCAACCCTTAATTCGGAGGGATAATTCTAAATTTTAAAAAAAAATATGGTGTGTACTAAAATATACATGAAATGCACTATGAGCAACCAATAAATTCTCGGTTTTATCCACCGGTGGGTGGCCAACCATGTCACCCATTGAATTACGAATATCAGTGGTCATTAGGTGGAATTAAATGAAATGTTGTGCCAATGTACAATGTGTGTATCCTCTCTTTCATCCACTAAACACTTTTGGAATTAGAGTACATGACATATTCTATAGAGTACATGGTTTAAAAGGTCTAGTACATGACTTGGGTGTATAATTAGGCTTGATTTTATGTGTCTCTTACAAAAGTACACAACATGTGTATATAAATTACACTCCATATAATTTTTTATTTTTTCTCTAATTCATACCTGATGTGTTAATTCACTAGAAACTTCAAAAAAATCAACCATAAACACTGAAATAAATCACTTTATACATGTAATTACAAATATATGGTGAAAAGATATTTATAACCTTAATAAAATATGTGAATAAGTATTTACATATCCGGAACATCAAACTCCCCACACATAATCATGTTATTTCCTTCAAGAAAATTATCAACATAGAATTAAAAGAAACCATGCTATAAGAGGGAAGAATAAAGTAAATTACACTTATACATATAATCATCAAAGAAGAAGATTTTTAAAATGAACAAAACTAATTTAATTATTAAGTAATTCTAATCATGCCTCATATATAATTCAATTAAATAACTCCATCCTCTATTATAAATATTTTTTAGCTATTTATAAATACTCATGTCACTTAATGATTTACCTCACTTGAAAAATGGTTCACTCATCACATAAGATTATAGAATCAGATTTATGATTATTATCAAGTATATTCACTCTATCTGTAAGCTGCCAAGTGATATAAATTTCCACATAGGAATTAAATAAAAAAACATGAGGTCTATCATTAAGGTTCTGATGAATTTGAGGATAAGGGTTGGTAGGTGATGATGTGAAGAATAATATCAAAGTATGAAAAAAGGTGGATAAATCCTTTTCAAAATAAATCATAATATTCAATAAAAAATAAAAATGAAAATGAATCCCTTTTAGAATCACTAAAAAATTAAAATAACCATTTTCTCCCTTACCAACATGGGTTTTTAAACCTTTTGTGAGTGTAAATAAGAAAAATGGTCTCTTTTCTAAAATTTTCAACTTTTTAGAGGGACTAGTTTGAAATACAATGAATGGTGTTTTTAACCATTTTCCCCCAATGAAAATGGAAACACTTCCCCACACCATATTTCATGATATCTCACTAAAATGTACCATGAATCAAAAAACTCTTTATTTTAAGATAAAGTTATTAATCATGCAATATAATTAAATAATTCGAATAACAAGGATAATTAGGCTTGTGATGTGGATTCTTATCATTGTAGTTCATGGTTTTTAAATATTTAAAAGAGATGGGATGTAGGGTGGGTCCCAAATTCAAAAGGCCCTTAAAAAAACTCAATTGAATGCACAGTCATTTTAATGTGATTACAAAATATTCATGTTTTGATAAGAATAACTTGAAAATTATAGTACTTATTCATATCCTGGGTTATATCTACAATGAGAATATAAAAAAGAATATGATAACAGGATCAAAATAACTCTTGGTAATGAGGAAGAAAACATGTCAATCAATTCAAGAAATTAATATAAATAGTTAGTCTAACAAATGAAAAAATTTAAGAATTTGTATCAAGAATCAAAACTATATCAACAATCATTTAAAAATAATAATTTTAAAAAATTAAAAATAATTATTTAATGATAAATAATTACCATATATGTCTTTTTTATTTATAATAATATTTAATAAAAAAAATCCACATTCTAAAATATATCATCTAATTAATTATTTCTCCTAGATTAGTTAAGTTAAAAAGATGAGTTTAGTGTAGGGTATCCCCCTTACACTTAATATCACACTGGTTACTCTAGGAGAAACACCTAGTAGGAGAATAAGATTTGAAATGAAACAACCATAAAATTACAAGGGATTAATGGAATAAGTAATCCAAATAAATAGAATAAAAATGCAAGTAAAAATAATAATCCCCTGGTATAAATTTCAACAAATGGGAAGTAGTCAGAAAGAGACTCCCATAATTCTCTAGGGTACCTGTTACGATAAATACATTGGGAAAAATAGTCTTCATGCATGAAATTCATCACATTGAATAAAAAACACCAATATATATACATATATATGATAAACGATGCAGTACAAATAGTTACAAAGTAGCCTTAGGAGATGCACTATATGATGTTGGGGGATCCAGTAGCATAGGTATATCTGAAGTGGATGTTAGTGTGATATGGCATCCAACCTCCTTTATTGTCATGACTGAAATATTAGTGCCCCCGAGAGGTGTAATGGTGTGTGTGGCATCAAAAGAAAGAATCACATAATTTTTGTTCAAGGAGGAAAACTACGGGTTAAGCCAAGGAGCAGGTTCAGGTGGAAATGCAAAGCTCGTATGCTAGAGAAGAGCACTTAGCATGCCCTCCATACAATTGAAGATCATGTCCATGGTTTCAAGGAGGGATAGAATGTAAGGATCAACCAAGGGTGTGGTGTAGGTGGCGATGTGGATGGATAACTAGTTATAATGGTGGAAGAGTATGGGTCCTTAGAAAAAGGGTGAATGGGAGAAGAGGAAGGTTCCACTGGTGGAGGAATATTTGGTGGTACTAGAGCAGCAGTACCCTTAGGGTAAGTTGTTCCCTCTCTCGTCGTGGCTTGTAAAAAGAATTTGTGTATGAGAACATAAGTCTTCCCCATCTTATTGACTATTTTCATGTGAATAAGAATAAGAAATTACATCCTATGGGGGAATCTAAGTGATTGTGGTGAAGAGAGGGATCAGAAAACATTAAGTAATGTCCCAACCTAATGAAGTAAAACCCATTATTCAAGTTACCCTAATGGCTGATAAGCATGGAATGAAAGTAATATGGAGTGAAAAAAAGGGAGGTTAGGGAATTCATGTCGGACTATACAGGTAAGATTCTATATGCCTTGTCCAAACATAATGCCCTCATCATCATGGTGGGGAAAATTATGGAACTAAAACAATGGTTGATGAAACAGAGGGGTTGGAAAATGATCAACATGATCTTATATGATGTGGGAACATACTAGACACCTGGCTCAATAAGATCCTACCACACAGTGAGTGGATATTAGTGTCCAGGTCAGGTAATTGTGGTAATAGGTGGTGGGTGGGTGGATGTTGGTAGAAGATACACCCTCAGCTAAAATCTTCCATAGTCAATCCATAGAATCTTTCACCCCATTGAAATCGAATTGGTTTCATGATATAAATTGGAGTCTCCTAGTATGTGGTCCCTTTAAACTATAATGAAGTAATAAAATATAAATATTTCCTCTAAAAGTATGAGTGCTAACCTGATGAACTAAAATCAAGTGATTGTGCCCCCAAAAACTCCTCTATCTCCTCAAAAAGGCCCATATTCTATAGGATATTGGTGTCCAGGAACCAACTAATAATCTAGATCATACATCATTGGATTCATCATAGTCAATCACTTATTGGGTAGAGATCATAAAAAAATAGGTAGGGGTTGGGATGTGGATATCCACTGTTGGGCGCAGGTTATGGTTGTGCTCTAACTGCTATAGGAAAAGGGTTTACTATAGAGGCAGCTAAAAGTGGTGTTTTCATGGCTATATAATGACCTAATTATTTTCTAACAGGGGTGGTGGGGCTACATCTTTCATAGGACTTGATGATGTTGTGGAAGATGTCACAATTGGAAAATATGGAGGCAAAATCACCAAATTTTGGGGCTAGGTGACCAGTGATTTTTTTTCTAGATACTCCATCGGAGTCCTCATGTACACTATGTAGGTAGTGAGATGATCCTCTTTAAGAGAAATCATGGGACACTTCTCACTTTATTTATTCCCATCAACCATGATCTCTGCCCAAGAAAAAATGAGATTGATTTGGGGTAAAAAAACTCCTTGTATTGACATATTAGAGGTTTCCCATAGTTGGATTTTACGGGATGACATAAGAAGAAGAAAGGGTTCCATCATGGGAACATCATGAGTAAGGTCACTTGAAATTTAAATTTATGGTACACAACTTATACTTCTAGACACACGCCGTTTATGTATTTTCTTTTTTATGGAATTTTTTTACATTATGTTGATATTATTGTAATTTTAATCTATTTATTTTTTATTATATATAATTATAAACATATAAATATAAATATATAAAAAATAAACCTATACAGTTAGATCATTGGAAAATACATGTTGTGTGTTCTAAAAACTGAAAAAGAGAATTACAAACTTCATTACAGTGTTCAGGGTGAGATTCAATCTAGAGGCTAGTTTAGTCTAGGAGAATTCCCTCAACAACTAGAGATAATTTTTAGCACTTTCAGTTCTATTATTTTATATTTTTTATTAAAATTCTATATACAATATATTGAAAAAAGAACATGTGGCGTGTAATTTTACTATTGAAAATGGAGTGATGTTGGGAGAGATTGGATGGATTCGAACTCGATAATTTTGGACCATGGGTTGCAACTCTTTTCATCCATTCAACACCATATTAGGGTGTATTCTTATTTATAAATTGGTTTTACATTATTTATGGAAATACTTTATATACAACACATGTCGTATATGGAAATTCACATTGTGTGTTATTATTTTAATGAAAAATGATGGAACTGAGTTAGCTAGAAGGACTCAAACCCGAAGTCTTTTAGACCATGGGTTATTAACCTATCTATCAATTCAACACCACCATCTATTTTATTTTTTATGAATTTATTTTAAATATATTTTAAAATATAATACACACTATTTATTAAAACACAAGGTCAAAAATAATGAGTCTTTTACCAAAGGACGGTGCTGAAGGATTCGAACTAGTGACGACTCATATACACAGTAACAACCTATCCATCAGCACATGATTCATCCCTATTTGTTTATTAAATAAATATTTATTTATTTTAAGAGTGAAATTATAATAAACACTAAATAGATGTGTACACGATTTTTATTGTTGAGACATGACATGTAATCCAATATTACTCAAGTTTCAATAGTAGTTTTAATAAAATAGTGGCAAAGAATAAAAGGATGTTACACAGTTTGTAAAGAATAAGTAAATTCCATGTATTTATTAAAGACAGGATAGAGAGTGATAGAGAGAGAAAATGATAGAGAGAGAGAGAGAGAAATAGATTATGGGTTTGCTACCAGAAAGCACCTTTGTTTTAGTTCTTTGGCTCAACCTGGGTGAGAATACATAACCATAGTCTGAGGGGGTGTGTGGCTTCCATTGTGTGAAACACCACATTTTTCAATAACCCTAATCTTTTAATTGATTTCCTATAAGTTAAAGTGGTTTTAGATTTGTCTTACAGTGACCGTGTATTGTGGCCATCAAATGCTGAAGGTGGAAATTTTCATTGGTTATATCTTTTACTCCACCACATTCTAGGGTTGTTTATCAGAAATGATAAAAACTTGAAAAGAGTTGCAAGTATAATCAGGATTATGTAATAAGTAAAATAAAGGATTATAATTAATTAAATAAACAAATTTTTTATTAGAATGACATGAATTAGTCCCATATTCAATTTTAGTATTTGAAAAATCATTTTTAAAAACATTTAATTAAAAATAGTTTCGGTTCATGTCATTACATACCACCTCAACTAAAAAATAATATAAACACATGAATTTACAATCAATCTAATCATCCATATTATTAATTATCTTAGATAGTTTTTTACCAAATTTACATGTCCTCCTAACCATTCAGTTTGGTCTAACTTGTGGGTGGTAATGGTTTCAATCATCGATAATAATTTTTTGGTGTTATCCAAGTGTGGTTCTAGAAAAGAAGAATATGGTGTGGTGTAGAATTTAGATGGGTAATCCTCATATTAGAACCCATCATCCATGTAGAAATATTATTATTCTTGATAAAAATATGACATTGATAGATTGTATGGATAATTATCCTCTCTATGTGAATTATACCAACCTCTGGTCGAATACACATCCATTCGGAAGAGAGGTGAAGGTACCTAAGAAAAGAAATAATAAATGAAAAAGAAAATTTTAAATTAACCAACCTTTCCTCAAGATTCATGTTGTTGATTTTTGTTGGTCCCCATAAATAGAACCATAATTTAAAACTCCCATCATGGTACATGATTCATTATATCCATAATCCAACTAACTTGGCAGCTAATGGAAAATGGGGTTGATCCCACAAGGAACAAGGGAGAAGCCACTGTAAACAAAAGTCTAAAAAGTAGCAGCACCTCCCCATAGAATATCCAACCCTTAATTCAAAGGGATTCATATGATTTTATAGAGAATATTTTACATGGTTTGTACTAAAAAATACCTAATATATACACTAATCAACCATCCATTTCTCCGTTTTCTCCACCAATGGGTGGCCAACCATGTTGCCTATTGAATTATAGACATAGATGGTCGATGGGTGGAAGTACATGACATTTTTCACCAACATGCATGACATGTATCCTCACTTTATTCCACCAAAAACTTTTGTAATGGTAATACATGGTGTGTTCCATAATGTACATGACATTTAAAGTCTAGTCTAAAACGTGGGCATGTACTCAGGCCGGACGGGTCATGTATCTTTCAAAAGTACACAACATGTGTTTATTAATTACACATCGTATATTTTCAATTTTTGATATGATTTATCCTGGATGTGTTCTTTCACTAGAAACTTTTAAAAAATCTTCCATAAAAACGAAAATAAAACATTTGATCGATAAAATAATAAAAATATGATGAAAATGGTATTTATACTCAATAAATTGTACGGATAAGTATGCATATATTGGGAACATCAGTGATGATGTATCAAAAACTATTAAACACATAGTCTGGTGGTGTGTTTAGGCGAGGAAATCTAATACTAGGACCACTCTCATTACAAGATTTAGGAATGGATCACTACCTATAAAGAGTCACTCCCTTACTCCTCTCTCTTTCTCTTAGCTTCAAGAAATTAATACTACATTGGCATGAAATCCAATAAAAAAACATCACTAGTTTTTTATGATTTGAGAGTAGATAGGTGAATTTTGATCTCTAAGTGATACACCTTAATAGTCTATCCATTAATATCATGATAACAATAAAAACACCTTACATGAGATGTCATGGAAACTACACCTTCCTTCTTTGGAAATATATTTAAAGTGTGCTAATATTTTCTTTCACTTTTCTTTCTAGTAAATATTTGAAATTCATATTTCTCATCTTTATACTCCTATAAAGTATATATATCATTAACTCTTAAACTGTCTCACTCCTTTTGTTCTAATTAATTATGTGAGGATTTTTTATGTCTTCCAATTTTTCTATTCAAATCACAAAAAACAATTATATATCTTCTTATTAAAAAATATAGGTAAATCGGGAAATAACTTGATCCAAGAAATACTTATAGTTTCTTATATTTAACTCCTCTAAAAATCATGGAATGATATTCAAATGATTCAATATATGTAACCTACAAAGTGTGACACTATCTTTTATGGTGTGTAATTATCAACATCCAAATTTCAAGGCTAAAAATTAGTAAAACACATTGTGGTGAAAACATCAGGGATTTTTCTTTAACTAGTGTATCATAGCACAACTACCATTAGCATGTTGGGAAACAACTAACCAAATCCAAAAAACCCAAACCCTAATATTCATGGGTTCTAATTCATGTTGTGAAACATTTTTTCATGTTCAAGGAATCCTCACTATGTAATGGCCTTCATTCCTTAGCATGGACATATTTTAATAGGAATAAGCCTTAAAATTTTCATAACCCTCTTCATGGTGAGGATATCGTTTACACGTCCTTAAAACTTCTTACATATTGAATTTTAATATATATATAGAAAATAAAATACTTATAGGTTTCATCTTCATGGAATGAAACTCTCTTACCATGGTGTGAAAATATTTATGTCTAGTAGAACTATCAATCATATCCTATGATATGTTATATATTATAAACTGTGACTGGTCACATTAACATTCATATATTTAGATTAATAATAGAAACTTGAGTAACCTTTGTGTATCGGCATAGGTGTTTTTCATTTACCAAAACATTCCAGTGGATATTATATATCCTTTAAAATATTTTACATAACAATGTGAATGTTTTTCTTTATTTACATTTTTATTAACTCTGATGTATATTTTATATCCTTTTAAAGAATCTTATATATTCCAATGAATCTTCTCTATGACTTTAAAATTTTTACCTCTTCCCATAATATCTTATGTATCATATAGATTGTTTTACTTAACTATATTTTGGAACATTATAGGGAATTACATAACCTTAAATTCTCTTTTCAACTCAAAAGATCTTACATATATATATAATGTTATGGATTTGAGATTGTCCTATGAAATTCACCCACAATGTGATCCTCATTATCTTTCCATGGTTTGTTACTAAAACATCCAAAATATATATCAGCCTTCCAAAATAATTTTTTTTATTTAAATTTACCTATGGAACATGATCTTCCATAAAAACATTAACTCCTCTTTCGAAACACAAACACCAACTCTAAATTAGATTCCAACACTAGGTACTCCACTCCTTTATTTTCATGAAAAAATCATGAATTATAAAAAATGGTGGTATATATAAAAAATATTAAAATTAGGCTCCAATGGAAAATTAAGCCCACTAAAAAATTATTAAGGAGTTAAAAAATACACTAAATTCAAATCAATAATACACTGATGGTTTCAAGAAATGAGGTATGATTTTCAAGATATCCTTATTTTTCTGTAGAAACTAAAAAATGATGTTTTTTGATTAATTAATTAATTGAATGAATGAATCAAGTCTCAAAACCCATTTGGTTCTCATGAAACATGCACTCCAAGTTAAACACTATATATCGAGATTGAATAAATGATCAAAAAAATTCATGTCTATTTACTTAGATTAAATCTCCATTTTACACTTTGCCTATATAAAATTACATGTTTTATAATTTTCCTATATGATTATCATGAAAAATAACTAATTAATTAAAAATTATAATTTAATTAAAAAATCATTAACGATTAAAATGGAATCAAAATAGGTATAAAATTTTGATTATAAGATATTTCATTATTAATTCAAACACAATACAATACACATAACTTGATTGTTATAGAATAATATATACATTAATTTTTGTAACACCTTCTAAGTGTCATCCCAATCACTATAAGCTTTCAAAATTTCCTTTTTTCATCTATTCATTCCTATATGAAATATCATATCAAAAAGTTTATTGTATTTTTACCTTTATAAGTCTCATATGATCATCGTAACATGTCTTTATCATATCATCAACAATTGATGAGATAAATTTGGTATCCAATGTCATATAATCATGTGTAATTATTCGTTTTATTCAAGTTTGATTATGAAATTAGACCTAAAATATTATAATATCTAAAATTTATATCACAAATATTCCTTATGAATATTCTATATTAATTCTAATATAATTCATATAACATTACATATCTTCACTTCTTAAACTCCTCAACTATTTAACTATAGAACTTCTCTATATAATATTATTTTAGTACATTTTTCGTTGTATCTTTACTTTGAAACTCCCTTTGAAGATAAGAAGTGTATTATTTAGTCCTAGATTTCTCTTCTATAACTCCAAGAAATTTACTTCTTAATGTGATAACATTCTAATTCAATATTATAAATTGATACATTATGTATAATCATGTTTAAAATAGTGGTATATGATTTAAATTTAACTATTTCTCATGTACGATGATTGGATTACTACAAATATATTCAACTTTTTTCTAGTATCTTCCACTATAATTCCATCATGTGTTACTTAATTTTTAATAAATTAATCATGTATCATATCTAGATTCTACACAAGGATGAATCCTTTCATTGGATACATAATGGGGTCATAATATTGTAAAGGGACTTCTTTAACAAAACTCATACAATTGTGTTATGTTACAACAATAAATTTCTAATCAATAATAGTTTTTTATAAATACAATTATATTAACCCATTATCAGACTATTAACTAAATAATGTTGTTGTTTATAGCTAGTTCTAATCATAAATTAATGGGTATGTTATATATCACATCCTATCACTTTATTGTATATCTCTGTATTTAATTGATTGTATCTCTTTATATGAATTAATGTGTTCTTCATCTTGAATTATTTATGGTCATCAATTGGTATCAAATAATCTATAATATTAACAACTCTTATTATTTGTCTATTATAAGAAACTCCTCATTCATTATAAATGACTTTATATTGTATGTAGATCTAGGTAGATTTTTTATCTTTGTAACAATAGATTATTCCTTTTATCAATAAATTTCCACAAAAAATATTGTTGTACTATGATAAATTTTAGTCTTGGAAACTTTACTGAAGGAGTCTTAATTTGATATCATTATTTTATTTTATTTATTCTATATATACATTAATGTTTATAATGATTTAATTTGGTATCTTATACCTTCAACCAAATTGATATGTTCTAAGAATATTGATGTATAACACATTTGTAAAGTACTGGATCTTTTTTCTAAATATGGAAGGGCTTGTTTATTTCTTATCCATTGATTTTTTTTTATTTGAGCCATGTTGGGTAAAGGATTGTGGCTTTGAGAAGCTTAAAAGTGTATTTGATGACATTTCGGGTCAAAATAGGTTGCATCGCGCCATAGTGTAGGTGATTTTATTATAGTGGTTTTTTTCAACGCTTTCTCCAGGGTGCGCGCATCCGTCCGCTTGGGCGCGACAGGCGCGGCTATTTTGTTACCCCACATTCCTGCTTTCCAAAGGCGGGTGGCATTCACTCCTTGTTCAGCGACGTTTGCTACTTGATCGAAACAGAATGATGGGATTTCGGTTCTTCCTTCCATGGATTCCTCCTCAGAACTCGTTACCTATTTTGAGTCTTCCTCATAGATTTAATATGTTGTCCATGAATCTCATTCCTAGTGCCATATCTTCATGGACACCAGTTAATTACACTACTTCTGTCAAGACATTCCATGGGATCTTGACAGGGTAGTGACCTTCGGTCAGAGTAGATGACAACATCAGGCATGTCGGGGCATCTCTGGGTGTGTGGACATTGGGGAACCTATATTCTTCCTCATAAGAGGGCATGTCTAGGGTGAATAACCCGAGTCATCCCGCGTCTAATGCGGGGAATCATATTCCATAGGCATGTCCCTGAGGTTTTCCTCGGCTCCCATGTTTAACAAGGGGTATGCCACAATTTTAACATCGGGCGAAGACGGTTATGCCAAAGGCGTGTCATCCGAGGTTTTCCTCAGGCATCTCATGTTTATCATGAGGTAGGTCGTGAGTTTAACATCTTGTAGATACGGTTATAACATAGGCGTGTCATATGAGGTTTTCCTCGGGCATCTCATTTTTATCACGATGTAGGCTGCAAGTTTAACGTCTTTCAGAGACAGTATGAGAGTGATCAGAACGTCCCATAGAGACAGATCAG
The DNA here is from genome assembly GCA_963277665.1 of Viscum album. Taxonomy (NCBI): domain Eukaryota; kingdom Viridiplantae; phylum Streptophyta; class Magnoliopsida; order Santalales; family Viscaceae; genus Viscum; species Viscum album. The sequence continues at coordinate 1,587,997,378 of OY728129.1, forward strand.
ATTGGTATATCCCAAGGAGAGAACACCTGGAAGATGTATGGATCAGAACGCCCAATGAGGACGAATCTGAGGTGGTGCACTCCCTGGAGGGGAGATGTCACACTGTAATGGCTGATCTGAACATCACTGAGGGTGGATCAGAGAGTGTACACCCAAGAATGGGGAATCTCCAAGGTTTACCATTTACTGGGATGGAACCTCATGGAGGTTTCCTATGTACCCCGTGTACACAACAGGGATCAAAACCCACGTAGTTCGAAGGGTTGATGAATCGGGGTGTACACAGAGGACAACGACCCGGAGACATGTTGGGGCTTACGCGTGGATAGCGGCCCAAGTACTGCTAGGAGCAGCGAGGAGGTGGATGGCATGATCCCACCACGATGTGGTGGCCCAAGTGAGAATCAGGATGGATGATGGAGAGTTGAATAAAGTGGAGCGGGAATGAAATGGGACTATCGCAAGGGTGACGGTAAAGTTGGGTTTGAGCCTCGAATAGACTTCCTACGTATCCCCGTGGAAGGGAATCAAAGTCTGTGTAGTTCGGTGGGATGATGGTACACCTGAGGAGGTGGCATGTGGGAATGGATGCATGGATAGGTCCTGGGGTTGAGCCTCATGGAGGCTTCCTACGTATCCCTGTCGTAGAGAATCAAATACCATGTAGTTAAGGATGGTGTCGTCGGTGAACCGACGTGAAGATGGACCTGGTTCTGATGGGTGATGGGATTGAACCTCGTGCGGCTTCCTACGTACCATGCCTTGACATGGATCAAAGGTCACGTAGTTTACATGGATATAGTTTAACGTCATGCGGGACAGGGGTGAACCAATGTGAAGGGGGTCGGAATGACCGAGTGATGTTCTTGAACCTCGTGAAGGCATCCTACGTACCATGCCTTGACATGGATCAAAGGCCAAGTAGTTCGGGATTGGGCGTCGATGAACCGACGTGAAGATGGACCTTGGTCCAGATGAATGGAGGTGGGATTTAACCTCAGGGAGGCTTTCTATGTACCATGACTTGACATGGATCAAAGACTTCGTAGTTCATAATGGACACTAGTGAACTGATGTGAAGAAGGACCTTGGTCCAATAGGTATTGATCTTGAACCTTGTGAGGTTTCCTACATACCATGCCTTGACTCGGATCAAAGTCCTTATAGTTAGGGTTGAAAAGGGGATGTTGAACTGACACGAAGGGATGTCAGAACAACTGGGTGGCAAGGTCACAACTAGGTGTCAGCGAACCGATGTGAAGAAGGACCTTGGTCTGATGGGTGATGGGGCTTGAACCTCAGGAAGGCTTCCTACGTACCATGCCCTGAAATGGATCAAATTCTTCATAGTTTGGGTGTACAGTTTAACGTCGTGTTGGATGGGGGTGTACAGTTTAACGTCATGCTGGATGAGGTCATATAGTTTAACGTCATGCTGGATGAGGGAATATAGTTTAACATCATTCTGGATGAGGGAATTGTCATGGTCGATGCTTACTCTAAGCCCATGTGATTCGTGCTCGGTGTGAGAAACAACAGGCAGCAGGGACGTGATGATCACATCGTTAAGAATGCATCTGTGAGAAGCGAAGAGGGGCTTACACGTTAGGTGGCCCATGGTGCTGGGACTTACTTCAAGATGGAGGCCCAAGAAAAAAGATGATGATAGTTTCGGGCTTTATCCTTGAAGAGGCTTCTTACGTATCCTCATGGCAGGGAATCAAATTCCACGTAGTTCTTTTGATGACGGCTTACCGCCAATTGGGGGTTTCAACGGCTTACTGCTAGATTGGGTCATAATGGCTTACCGCTGGATAAGGATGTGAACGGATTACCGCTAAATGGGGTCGCAACGGCTTACCGCTGGATGGGGTCACAACGGATTACCGCTGTATTGGGTCACAATGGCTTACCGCTGGATAGGATGTCAACGGATTACCGCTTCATAGGATCACAACAGTATATGGGGCTTACGTGAGGAAGCTACCTGGGTGCCACTATGGAGTGACAATGGTGAACGGGGATTACGCAAGGAAGCTTCCCGGGTGCCGCTATGGAGCAGCAATCGTGGATGGGGCTTACACAAAGATGTTGCTCGGGTGCCGCTACGGAGCAGCAATTTTGAATGGGGCTTACGCAAGGAAGCTACTCGGGTGTTGTTATGGAGCAGCAATGGTGAATGGGGCTTACACTAGGAAGCTGCCCGGGTGCCGTTATAGAGTGGCAATGGTGAATGGAGCTTACGCAAGGAAGTTGCCCGGGTGCCTCTATGGAGCGGCACTGCTGAATGGGGCTTACCCTAGGAAGCTAATCGATTTCCGCTATGGAGTGAAAATTATGAATGGGGCTTATGCTAGGAAGCTTCCTGGTTGCCTCTATGGAGCGGAAATTGTGGATGGGGCTTACGCAAGGAAGCTTCCCGGGTGCCGCTATGGAGCGAAAATTGTGGATGGGACTTACGTAAGGAAACTGCCCAGGTGCAGCTATGGAGCGGCACTGGTGAATAGGTCTTACGCTAGGAAGTTTCCTGGGTGCTGCTATGGAGCGGTAATGGTGAATGGGGCTTACGCTAAGAAGCTTCCCATAATGTCTTCCTCATGTCTGGCCATGAGGGCATCCCAACCCACTGGTGGATTGAGGCCCTCACCTGTGCACTGGTGCACAAGAGGGGTAATGCCAAGGGGCATTGGAATCATGCCACTGTAATCATGGCATTAGGCGTGTTATGCATGGAGCATAAGGCATCTCTTGTTTAGTGTAAGAATCATCCTATGATTGGAACATAGGTTGTACTACAGTTTATAGTCTTGTAGATAGGACTGTTGGCATCTCATTCTTAGAGCACAAGGCGTCTCTTATTTGGAGCAAGAGGCATCCTATGTTTGGAACATAGGGTGTACTACAGTTTATAGACTTGTAGATAGTACTACTGGTATCTCATGCTTGGAGAAAAAGGCATCTCTTATTAGAGCAAGAGGCATCTTATGTTTGGAACATAGGGATTACTACAGTTTAAAGTCATGTTGATAGGACTATTAGCATCTCATTCAAGGAGTATGAGGCATCTCTTGTTTGGAGTAAAAGGCATCCAATGTCTGGAACATAGGGTGAACTACAGTTTATAGTCAAGTAGAGAGGATTGTTAGGCATAAGGTGCCTAGAAATGGATGGTGTAGGGACTTACGCAAGGGCGGCCCATTATGGTTCAACCTGGAATAGGAGCCAGGTGATAGGGTTTGGAGGAGTTACCTGAGGAATGGTTCGACTCAAGGTACTCAGGGAATCGATGATGAGAATCTCAAATCATGACACGGGAATGAAACCAAGAGGAATATGTCGACTCAAAGTGATTCATGATGTGTGGAAGAGTATCTCAAATCATGGTATTCCATAGGTGGAAGGTGGGTGCGCAATGGAAAATCCCGACATCCCGGCCCAAAAAGTTCATGGTGCGACTCTCCATTTTTCAAGGGGGGCTGTGACGGTAGAGAAGGGACCGGCCTGGAGGGCCGGGACCGCATCCCGGAATTGACCCCAATCAGGGGTGTGGGGGCGAAGCCTGTAAAGACTCAAATCTTGACGTACATGTACAATACATTACTTTCGCATAATACTTAATACATAACAAAAACAAACACCGAAGGACCGTAATAGTTTAGTGTCTTTGGAAACTTGGAACAAAATCTTGTAATCATGGTGAAAGATATTCAATATCTCCCATAAAGATCTTCCCCTTTTTGTTTTCTTACCTAAAACCCTTCTTTAAATCCTCGGGAAAAGAAAACATTTAAAAGGGTGAGCTCAAATGCTCAGTAAGGGTAAGCATGGAGAAAATAAAACAAATCATATACATTTGAACTTAAATACATGAACATAATGTTTAAACATAAAGATCTTGAGCAATGACATAAAACATGGCATTACGTAAGGCATAAATCATAAAAAACATTAATCCTGATAAAATAGAATGAGAATAAAACATGTAATTGTGGAAACCATTAAGAACATGTTATTATTTCCATAGTAGCCAAGACATTGCTTCCAAGACCATCTTAGTGGACAAAGTCCCTTTCTGAATCGAGTTCACTCCTCGTTTAAATCCTGTAACACTGAACCGGATTAACTTACCATTCCATCGATGTCTATCTCATGAGATATAAATATATACTCAATGCATTGGAGGGAGATATAGTTCCCACCCATCTCATAATGAAATCATTCTTACGTGTGCCACAACATAAACATAAATCATTCATCATAACCCAAGGAATAAAATGGGTTTCATAAACATCATCCCATCATAACATAATCCATATAAAAAAAATGGATATAATTTCATCATAAGAGAATTGAAACCATGTAAATCATAGAGACATCATACTTGAAACATACACATATGAAATAATGTCATCTTAGATGGAAAATGGTTTTGATAAAACACTTGAAATGAATTCTTGAGGAAAATATCCTTTCTTCTTCAAAATCATTTTCTTTTCACAAAATTCCATGAAATTTTAAAAGAAAAGTATTTTGTTGAAAATATTCATAAAATCTTGTAGAGTAAGCTTCATGAAAATGAGGCATTATGAAACCGTAAAAATCCATTCATGCCGTATAAGTTAAAAATAACATTCTTCTCGTACTTTTGTCGGAAAAGTCAAAAAGTTCCTCATGTGGTAAAAAAAAGTAAGTATCATTTCATAACATGTGGTAAATTTAAAAATTAGGTAAAAAGGACTTTAAACATACAAGAAAACATTTTTAGAAAAACATGGTCATGGATGATAACAATAAACCCAGTAAATACTTACGAATAAACAATCTCAGATAAAAACGAGATTGGAAAAGTTATCCCTTACCTTAGGTCCGATGTGATTCATACGTATCTGAACCTCCTGTATAATGATTTAAATAAAGTCATTGACTTATTACAGAATCATATTCATTGTTATTATATCATATATGGTTCACTTATGACTTTATATTACCCGTTCTTTTGTAAATTTCATATTAAAGCAGCGCTTTGGGTAAAATCGTTTTATATATCGTACTTGTTTGGACTTGTTGTTCTTGATATTATTATTAATTTTATCATAATTTAATTACTTCAAGAATTTATATCATGATTTATATATCATATATATTCAGTGTATATATATATAGTAGATAGATAAATGAAATGAAATACACCGTTCATGGAGACGGTAGGCCGTACGTACACATGAACATTGTTTTCCTTTCCTTATTGACTTGAATGGAATTAAGTAAATAAAATATAAATAAATACAGTATAATTATTATGTTATATATACTATTATTATTCATTATATATACTTTATAATCATTATTTAATGGTTAACATGGAGATTGAATCTCATCGCGTCGTGGAGACGGTAATTCGTACGCATGCACGAGCGATGATATCATTCCCATAATTTTTCAATGGAATTGGAGTGGATGATAAAATATCTCATAATAATTATTATTTTATATTATCCATATATAGTTATTCTTTACACCATTATACCCACCCAATTAAGGTGGTGGTGTAAAAACTGATTACACCACGGCGTGGAGACGGTATTCCGTACGTACGTACGCGCGGTGATTTCATTTTCCATAGGATGGATAGATGGTGAAATGGGATTGTTTCATATTTATAATAACATATCAGTATATAATTAATACTGATGTTATTACTTTATAATGAAACAACTAAATAAGAAGAAGTTGAAGAAGAAAGAAATTGGAAAGGATCGGTAATGGATATTACCTCTTCTTTGACGCGCCTCTTCTTAACCTCCTCTTAGGGCACTAGGGTTAGTCTTTGAAGAATACCAGGACCTCTAGGATGTTTCTAGGTAAGTGGAGAAGAGAAATTGTCAGGTTTTGGCCGAGATTTATGGCTCAAAGTTGTGTGACGAAGAGGGGGAGGAGGTTCCCTTTTATAAGGGAGGAGAGGGGCACCTTTGGAAAAACTCAAAATATTATTTTCTTATAAAGTCATATTCAGTTTTTAATAGCTCCAAATTGATTTATTTAGAATCTAAGGTTTGGATAGGTCGCAATCCTCTCATCCAATAGAATTTGGACAAGTTTAGGTTACTATTTTAACCTGATCATTTAGATTTAACTCTAAGTTAAATAATTTAACTTTTACCATGTCTTCTTGTTTCCTTACACTATATGGTTAATAAACTTACTATAACAATCCAAACGAACCCCAAGTGGTTAATTATTAATTTATATATACATATATAAGTCATTTGTAAGAACCTTAGATTTTTACGAATAAAATAACAATTAATAATATAATATTTGTTTTAAAAACTATTTTATATCAATTTTGACACTATTTGGTAATTGATTTTTGTGAAACTCATAACAACCTTATTAGTTCGAAAAAAGTTAATTAAATCAATACTAACATGTCATATTAACCTAAAAATTTAGTTTAATTCATAAAAAGTCTCAAATAACATTTATTTGGGTATTTATATATTCGATTATGTCAATATTTCATTAATAAGATAATTACTTCATCATCATTGTGTCAAAAATAAATTAAATTATTTAATGTCTAAAAATTATAAATAAAATACCATTATGTAGGAAATACTTTTATCTTTCTAATGAGTATTTATAGTCTAATTTATCTTATGTATAACCCTATATTAAAAAAAATTAGTTATTAAACGTTGATTTTAACAATTTTAACTCTTTTTTAAATAAAATAATAATAAGTGTCCTAATCTTATCCAAGTGGACCTAAATGGTCATATTTTATTCCTAAGGTTTTTTTATTCTAATTAAACTTATCCAATAGAATTAGTACATGTGTTAGGGTAATAGTAATATCATTTGTACCCTTAATTACCCTATTTACTTTTAACCGTGGTAAATAAAAGTAAAAAGTTACTATTCACCAAAAAATATTTTTATCACATTGAACTACATTTTACTTACTAAAATCAACCGTGTCTCTCGGATTTTTAAAATTCCATTCACATAAGTGGTAAAATTAAGTTTTATGTAAATTTGAAAATTCTCCTAGGAGGTGGGTAAAAGACGGTGAAAAGTTAAATAAAATTTTTATATATCTAAAATTATTATAAAATGAGTTCAATGAATTACATTGAACTTATATTGGTATTATATATCAATTTGTACATAAATTAAATTTAAATAAAATAAATAATTATTTAAATAAAAATTCAGTTTTAAATAGTAACTCGGTGTTTTCACTATTCATCAAAAATTGAAAGTTTTCATAAAAATACCAAAATCTCACCCTAAGATAATTTCGATATTTCGAATCTAAAAATGAATTCCATTTTGAAAGATAAAATTTCAAAAAGTGGGTATTACTATTCATAATGGCTAGTTCATAATAATATTATAATAATATCTTGTCTAGTGAAACTTGGTATTGTGTACTACACACGCTATCGAAGAAGGTCTTGATTGCGTGTAATGCAAGCCAAGTCAGGGCTGCGTGTAGTGAAATCTCTGTTTGGTGGTGTGTATATCATAATCAAAACTTATTTCATTTATACATTAAACAAAATCTATACTTAATGTTTTGTAGAATAATTTCCACAAAATGAACTTGAAATTGTGTGTAAAACTAGCCAAGAATAGTGTTGTGTATAGTACAAGCTAATCTTGGTTTAGCATACAACACAAGACATCAAAGTAAATAAAAATAATATTTCTCATAAAATCTCGGGTTGTTACATTCTACCCCCCATAAAATGAATTTCGCCCTCTAAATTCGTCAGGGTTGTAAATGGTTTACTACTTGAAAGTTTCTTTCATAGAAACCCACATCGTAAAAAGGAATACTAAAACTTCATTTTAAAAGGGAAAGTTAGAAATTTAACGGTTACCCAGATTAACTCATCACTGGGTTTCCACATAGAAGAACTTAGGTGAAAATATGGATATGGAAGAGAAATCTGACCATAATGTTCTGATGGAGAGTGGTAGAGAACATGGCTATGAAAAAGCCAACAATCACAAAGCCATAAATTTGTGATGATTTAAGGTACCATCTGATTCATTGGATATGCGGGAACTAGGACAAAATTTTTGGTTTTGAAGATCATTTCCCTAAAGTTGAAGAATTTGAATTAAAATTAATGCTTACTTTATTTCGATATAATCTCACCAGTGTTCATTCCTTGAACAATTTTCACTTCATCTCTTAAAGAAATGAATTTGAATTTGTCATTCGTGAAGTGTTAGCAGATCATGTGATAGAATGATTTGTCATTCCATTTGTCTCAAACAAAAGGTTGGGCATAGTTATATACATAAGTCCATCTATTGTATATCATTTCAAAAATGGACTTATACTTCATCTATCATACTGCTTAATAAAATAAAACTAGTTTATACTAACCAGAGACTTCCTGTAGGCCAGTTGTCGGAAATAAAGGCATGTCGCACTTCGGTTGTGGGTTCGATTCCCACATCCTTTTCTGATGCGACGGGTTGTCGCCCGTTCTGCAGGTTGTCCCTTTTCTTAAAACTATACTATTATATCATTCCAAAAAAAGTTCTGGACTTAATCAATACTATCTTATGTCCACTTAATCCATTCCAACCTTAAGACTTATCCAAAATACTTCTTTATAAACTCATGGTATAAAGAATATGATTACTATAAAGGTATTATAACAATCATGTGAATACCTTCATTTATCCCAGATATATCTTGTTAATCGCATGTGAATACCTTAGTAATGTATTCTCTTGAAACATGAATTACCAAAGAACCATATGCTGTCAAAAGTTAACTCTTTCCACATCCAAAAATTCCTATATACTCAAACCATGATATCACTTTGTCCTTATATCAGTCATGAGCTCATGAATACTATCAAACATATTATTTTCTTCTTATCCCTTTATTATGTGCATATCAACTGCTTTCCAGAAATATTTCAATCACTTTTAATGGTTACCAGTACCATACAATTTTTGAAAAACAGTACATATATATTCCAAAATTCAACAATACTATAAATGAGATTCCATTATACTATTTAGAAATCCCATTACATAAACACTTAATCATTCCACAACATCATTTTCATACTCAACATCACAAATACTGATCGCATGTGACTTCCCTTTGTCATTTTCCTTAAGAGGTTGCTCATGTCGATCATCATTAATCCTTGGATTAGTGCATTGATTAGCATAATGCACCATTTCCTTTCACTTGAAGCATTGAAGTGTTGGTAGAGCATTCTCTGAAGTCTTTTCTCTATTCATGTCATTTGAATCCTTTTTCCCATTAATCTGGCACTCAACTGCTCGATGACCTTCTTTTCCACACTTGAAACATTTTCTAGTACCTTTTAGACAATCTCCACCATGCTTATTTCCTCACTTTGAGCATAAATAAAAATTCACCTTCTTTTCACCATTGTTCTGAGATTTTTCCTTGAACTCCATCTTTTGTTTCTTGTCAAAACCATGATATGGATGCATAACACCAAATTCCAATTATACCTTGATAGCACAATGCACAATTTCTTCATGGCTACTGAAGTATCTTATAGCTAATTCCCTTCGAAGACTTGGTTTTAATCCGCTGAAGAATCGATCAACTTTACTTTCAGGTTGAATGATAAATCTAGATGCATACCTTGCAAGCCTTGTAAAATTCACCTGGTATATACCAACAGATTCATCATCCTTTTTCTTAAGCTCAAGGAACTCCTTTTCCATCTTTTTTCGAAGAATATGAGGGAAGTACTTATTGAAAAATAAGTTCTTGAACTCGTCTCATTCCATAGTTTCAATTTCATCTTGGGGCCTCGTATTCTTGATAAGATTACACCATTGATCAGATTCACCTTCCAAACAATATACAGCTAAGATGACTTTATCATGCTCAGAACATTGTAGAACTGAAAAGATCTTTTCAGTGGTACTGATCCATTGTTCATCCACTAATGGATCAGAAGACCCACTGAATGAAGGTGGACGCTGCCTCATAAAGGATTCAACAGAATTTTTCTCCTTTATCTGCTCATTTGAAAGTCCAGAATGATTCATATCTTGTGTAAGTATAGAAATAAGATTGTGCACTCCATCTCCCATAACATTCGTTTGTTCAGGAGGACAATCATTGCATCGTCCATTACATTGATCAACACGGTTCCTTTGGGTTCCAACTATCTTCTAAAACCCAAAAACAGTAGCGTGAGGAAAAAATCATGATAGGGAATATAGCATAATAAAGGTGGAGTACCTTCCATATCTAACATCCTAGCTTTAATTATAATATCGTTACCATAACTCTAGGACTATAACCTATACTTATACTTAACCTTAGGGTCATCCCTAGACATACCTTAGAAATATCTCTAGGGATCTCACTAAAGTTCTCGCATCCTAGTTTCCAAAGTTTTACTAAAACTTTCCTCTGATACCAACTGTAAAGACCCAAAGCTTGACGTACATGGACAATACATTACTTTCACAGAATACTTAATACATAAAAAAACAAACATTGAAGGACCATAATAGTTTAGTGTCTTTGGAAACTCATAAAAAAATCTTCTAATCGTGGTGAAATATCTTCAATATCTCCCATAAAGATCTTCCCCTTTTTTTTCTTACCTAAAACCCTTCTTTAAATCCTGGGGAAAATAAAACATTTAAAAGTGTGAGCTCAAATTCTCAGTAAGGGTAAGCATGGAGAAAATAAAACAAATCATATACATTTGAACTTAAAAACATGAACATAATGTTTAAACATCAAGATCTTGAGAAATGACATAAAACATGGCATTACGAAAGGCATAGATCATAAAAAACATTAATCTTGATAAAATAGCATGAGAATAAAACATGTAATTTTGGAAACCATTAAGCACATGTTATGATTTCCATAGTAGCCAAGACATTGCTGCCAAGACCATCTTAGTGGGCAAAGTCCCTTTCTGAATCGAGTTCACTCCTAGTTTCAGTCCTGTAATATTGAACCAGATTAACTTACTGTTCTATTCATGTCTATATCATGAGATATAAATCATTACCAAATGCATTGTAGGGAGATACAGGTCCCACCCATCTCATAATAAAATCATTATTACGTGTGCCACAACATAAACATAAATCATTCATCATAACCCAAGGAATAAAATGGGTTTCATAAACATCATCTCATCATAACATAATCCATATAAAACAAATTGATATCATTTCATCATAAGAGAAGTGAAACCATGTAAATCATAGAGACATTATACTTGAAACATACACATATGAAATAATGTCATCTTATATGGAAAATGGTTTTGATAAAACACTTGAAATGAATTCTTGAGGAAAATATCCTTTATTATTCAAAATCATTTTATTTTCACAAAATTCTATGAAATTTTAAAAGAAATTTATTTTTTTGAAAATAGTCATAAAATATTTTAGAGTAAGCTTCATGAAAATGAGGCATTATGAAACCGTAAAAATCTGTTCACGCCGTATAAGTTTAAAAATAACATTCTTCTCGTACTTTTGTCAGAAAAGTCAAAAAGTTCCTCGTGTGGTAAAAAAAAAGTAAGTATCCGTTCATAACATGTGGTAAATTTTAAAATTAGGTAAAAAGGACTTTAAACATACAAGAAAACTTTTTTATAAAAACATGGGAATGGATGATAACAATAACCCCAGTAAATACTTACGAATAAACAATCTCGGATAAAAACGAGATTGGAAAAGTTATCCCTTACCTTAGGTTCGATATGCTTCGTACGTATCTGAACCTCCTGTATAATGATTTAAATAATTTCATTGACTTATTACAGAATCATATTCATTGTTATGATATCATATATGGTTGACTTATGACTTTATATTACCCGTTCTTTTGTAAATTCCATATTAAAGCAGCGTTTTGGGTAAAATCGGTTTATTTATCGTACTTGTTTGGACTTGTTGTTCTTGATATTATTATTACTTATATCATGATTTAATTAATTCCAGAATATATATCATGATTTATATATCATATATATTCAGTATATATATATATATAATAGATATATAAATGAAATGAAATATATCGTTCATGGAGACGGTAGGTCGTACGTACGCATGAACGTTGTTTTCCTTTCCTTATTGATTTGAATGGAATTAAGTAAATAACATATAAATAAATCCAGTAGCATTATTATGTTATATATACCATTATTATTCATTATATATACTTTATAAGCATTATTTAATGGTTAACATGGAGATTAAATCTCATCGGATCATGGAGACGGTAATCCGTACGCACGCACGAGCGATGATATCATTCCCATAATTTTTTAATGGAATTGGAGTGGATGATATAATATCTCATAATACGTATGATGTTATAGTATTCATATATAGTTATTCTTAACACCATTATACCAATCCAAGTAAGGTGGTGGTGGAAAAACAGATTACACCACGGCGTGGAGACGGTATTTCGTACGTACGCACGCGCGGTGATTTCATTTTTCATAGGATGGATAGACTGTGAAATGGGGTTGTTTCATATTTATAATAACATATCAGTATATAAGTAATACTTATGTTATTACTTTATAATGAAACAACTAAATAATAAGAAGTTGAAGAAGAAATAAATTGGAAATGATCGGTAATGGATATTACCTCTTCTTTGACGCGCCTCTTCTTAACCTCCTCTTAGGGCATTAGGGTTGGTCTTTGAAGATAACCAGGACCTCTAGGATGTTTATAGGGAATTGGAGAATATAAATTGGTAGGGGTTGGCTGAGATTTATGGCTCAAAGTGGTGTGAGGAAGAGGGGGAGAAGGTTCCCTTTTATAAGGGAGGAGAGGGGCACCTTTGGAAAAACTCAAAATATTATTTTATTATAAAGTAATATTCGGTTTTTAATAGCTAAAAAATGATTTATATCAAATATAAGGTGGGTATGGGTCGAAAAGTATCATCCAATAGAATTTTGACAATTTTAGGTTACTATTTTAACCTCATCAGTTAGATTTAACTCTAATTTAAATAATTTAACTTTTACCGTGTCTTCTTGTTTCCTTACACTATATGGTTAATAAACTTACTATAACCAGCCAAACGAACCCCATGTGGTTAATTATTAATATATATATCCTTATATAAGTCATTTGGACGAACCTTAGATTTTTAGGAATAAAATAACATTTAATAATATAATATTTGTTTTAAAAACTATTTTATGTCAATTTTGACACTATTTGGTAATCTATTTTTTTTAAAATCATAAAAACCTGATTAGTTCAAAAAAAATTAATTAAATAAATACTAACATATCATATTAACCTATTAAATTATTTTAATTCATAAAAAGTCTCAAATTTCATTAATTTGGGTATTTATAACATCAATTATGTCAATATTTCATTAATAAAATAATTACTACATCATCATTGTGTCACAAATAAATTACATTATTTAATGTCTAAAAATTATAAATAAAATAACATTATGTAGGAAATATTGATATCTTTCTAATTAATATTTATAGTCTAATTTATCTTATGTATAACCATATTTTAAAAATGTTTTAGTTATTAAACTTTGATTTTAACAATTTTAACTCTTTTTTAAATAAAATAATAATAAGTGTCCTAATCTTTTCCAAGTGGACCTAAATGGTCATATTTTATTCCTAAGGTTGTCTTTTGTCTAATTAAACTTATTCAATAGAATTATTACATGTTTTAGGGTAATAGTAATATCATTTTTACCCTTAATTACCCTATTTACTTTTAACTGTGGTAAATAAAAGTAAAAAGTTACTATTCACCAAAAATTATTTTTATCTCATTGAACCACATTTTACTTACTAACATCAACCGTGTCTCTCATATTTTTGAAATTCCATTCACAGAAGCGGTAAAATTAAGTTTTATGTAAATTTGTAAATTCTCCTAGGAGGTGGGTAAAAGACGGTGAAAAGTTAAATAAAATTTTATATATCTAAAATTATTATAAAATGACTTCAATGAATTACATTGAACTTATATTAGTATTATATATCAATTTTTACCTAGAATAAATTTAAATAAAATAAATAATTATTTAAATAAAAATCAGTTTTTAAATAGTAGCCCACTGTTTTCACTATTCATCAAAAATTGAATGTTTTCAGAAAAGTACAAAAATTTCACCCTAAGCTAATTTCGATATTCCGAATCCAAAAATGAAGTCCATTTTGAAAGATAAAATTTCAAAAAGTGGGTATTACTATTCATAATGGCTAGGTCATAATAATATTATAATAATATCTTGTCTAGTGAAACTTGGTATTGCTTACTACACACGCTATCGTAGAAGGTCTTGATTTCATGTAATGCAAGACAAGTTAGGGCTGCGTGTAGTGAAATATCCGTTTGGTGTTGCGTATAAAATAATCAAAACTTATTTCATTTATACATTAAACAAAATCTATACTTAATGTTGCGTAGAATAATTTCCACAAAATGAACTTGAACTTGTGTGTAACACTAGCCAAGAATAGTGTTGTGTATAGTACAAGCTAATCTTGGTGTAGCATACAATACAAGACATCAAAGTAATTAAAAATAATATTTCTCATAAAATCTCGGGCTGTTACACAGACCCCGCAGTATGGACCAGCGGGTGCGAAGGTAGGAGCCTCGCGAAGGATAGGTCTTTTCGTAGTAGTTTTGCAGTGCAAAGGTCTCGCGGAGCAGAGGGATCTCGCGGAGCATGGGCCTCTTGTGGAACAAGGGTGGCTCTCGGAGCAATGTCTCATGGAGCAGAGGGATTTCACGGAGCATGGGCCTCTTGCAGAGTAAGGGTGGCTTGCGGAGAAAAGTCTCGCAGAGCAACAATGCGAAGAAAGCTGCTCACGGAGCAGGGACTCATGGAGCAGCAACACGAAGGAAGCTGCTCTTGGAGCATGGCCTCGCGGAGCCGCAAAGCGGAGCTTCACGGACCGGGAGATCGGCCACCCAAGGGGAGAAGTGGCCATGGCCGTCCTGGATAAGGGGGGGTGAGATGGGTATTTATAGGCAAGAGGCACCACGAAGTAGATCTCACACGGCATGAAGAGGGGCTTCGCGGCTTCGCGGTGCGCTCACGAACGTCAAATGGGTTTGCGGAGCATCCCGCCTCCTTCGCTTCACGGTGGGTTCATGAACGTCAAATTTGTTCACGGAGCATCCTGCCTCTTATAATTCGTGGTGGGTCTTCATGGCGCATCGCGAACGTCAAACAAGTTCTCATAGCTTCCCGCCTCATTGCTTCGTGGCGTCGCTCCGTGATCGTAGAGGGGGCTTCGTGAATAGGCTTTGCGAACCAGTTTTCCATCCCAACTTCAAATGTTTATAACTCCTAATTCGTAACTTTGTTCGGGCCCTGAGACCTAACAAATCGAAGCTTGTGAAAAGTTCTACGATCTTGGATCCTGTATGGAAGCATTTGGAAAATTTTGGGGATGCGTTTTCCAGGTTCTACATTGGTGTTGTGAAATTTAGGTTATGAAACAATGGAAAGGGTTTCACCATGGTGATTTTCACTATTGGATTTTTCATTGTAGCCTTCAAAGTGGATTGTTGTTTGAGGAGGGTGCACCATGGTAATTTAAACCATGCCACACAACCTCTCTATGTAAGCTATAGATATTGGTTATACCCATTTGGTATCTAAGAGTTATGGGTTTAAATGATCCATTTTGGTATTAACATGGGGAATTCATTTCATAATTAAAGAGTCTTAAATGAGAGGATTCCATTTGGTTGATCCCTTAAAAATACCAATTTTTCATCCCCATTTTTCATTGTTAAAGTGTTTCAAAGGGATACATGGAAGACTATATGTTGTAGTGCTCACCTTACACTATATGGTTTGAGATTTTATGTAGATAAATGACATAGTTCTCTTTCTTCACTATAGAAGTTAGCTTCGAGTACTCTCCACATCATATTTGTTCCTCCTATGTTGTGGTGGTATTTTTCGATGAACATATACACCTTAGTGGCCCACTCTCCATTTTGTTGGTTGTTTCTAGTACACCTCCACACCATAGTCCCCTACTTGCATTATAGTCCCTTCCAGAATTCGAGGGAGCCTTGTTCCTTCATCATAATTCTGGTAGATACATTCTTTTTTATTCCTACTAGACTTGAAGACTACCATTGAAAACGATCTACATTGTGTAGGTATTTATTCTACCCTTTTTATTGTTCCCATTTACATTGATATAGAATTTATTCTATGTTGGTTAGAACTAGTTTTACGAATCCTCAACATATGAGGAATTTCGGTTGGTGTGAAAGAAAGATTTGGGTGATGAAACCCTAGATGAAACTTGATGTTGGCATTGAAAAACATGATTAATGAAGTTCCTTACTCTCTGAATCCATCATTTACACATGTTTCCTTGGTATAATTATTATTTTTTCATGCCTTGTTTATAGTAATTGATTTTAATCGCATGTGGGTGTGTGTAGCATGTGAGACTCATTATGATGTTTGATTCTATCAGTATTTCTAAAGTATATTTTTTCTATGTTTAATGATAATGAAATGTTTTTATGTGTTGCTACTATATTCTCAAGATGATATGTATTTCTTGTCTTGTATTCTTTACCTTGTTTTCTGTGTTACCATGCCTTGGAAGTTTTTCTTGGTACTTGAGATAGGTGGACCTTTGTATGATGTTTATCCCTTAAAGGGGAAGTTCACATCACTTGTGATGATTAAAATGATGGGCCTATGCACAGGGACGGGGAATGACTACCTAAGGGCCTAACTGAGGAAGTACATTTGGGGAATGATATCCTATGGTCCTGACCTAAGGCATCTATTTTAGGAAATGACATCCTAGAGACCTTACTGGAGCCACAGATAGGGTTTTACGGTATAGAGGTTTGACCCTTGCTGGATCTAGGAAATGATGGTTTAGGGTCTTGATCTAACTCGATGCCTTGAGATCGTTGGAAGATGTGTTTTGAGTATAATGGATTGTTCTCTCTTACTTATGATATATGATGAGAATTCTATTGGCTTAGATATGGAGCACATACGGTCGGGGTCTGTAGTGGCCTGGTTAGCATAAGACTATTTGATACATGTGGTATGATTTTTATGCTTGTTCCATGTTAATTATTATCATATAATATGCCTTTTATACTTAAGAACACTTTTTAAGGATGAATTAGTGGGGTCCTACTAGCATGGAGATAGTCACGGATGGGGAAAAACTTTGGAGGACCCCGAAATTTATTTATTTATTTTATTTTATGAACTTATACTCTTAATTGGATTTCTATATTAGGAACCCATTATCTACTTATTGTATGAAATTTATGCCATGTTTAAATTTCCACATGGTATTCTGATTATTTATTATATTTTTTATTTAATTTGTATTTATAATATGACATGACACTGATATTATAGTCTCTCGAATCATGGGATTAGTGCATTGCTTCTAGTTGTAAGCCTCTTGTGTAGTGGGAGGTGTGCATGAGGACTTGTGGCACTCAAACATGGAATCGGTAGTTCTGGTCAGCCAATTACAAAATGGAATTTTTTAGACTAACATGGGACATGTTATAAATGAGATAGTTGTGTGTGACTAAGGTAGGGATGTTTCCATGTTCCTGGATACCTCATGTGTAAAAATCCTCTGAGTTACCATTGAAGGTATTATTGTTACATTTTTAAGTAATTTTGGGTGTGATCATGCATCATTACTAGGAACATAGGATCACATTCCATATATATACTTGTTGTGGTGATAAATAGTAGTTCTTTAATTAAATTCATTGAATTATGTTATCTATTTAGGATATATTCTTTTTTGTGTAACATGTTTATTTTTCCTTGTTGTTATGATATATATCTATTGGAATTAATTACATGACCTAAGAATTCAATTATCATTTATTATATACATGATAATTGTGGCTAACAAGTAGGGATGAGACTTATATTAGTTCTAAGTGGTTTATAACATGGGATATGGATAGACCTTAGGGAAACCATTGTGTGATACCTTAGAATGGTTATGATATAACAACATATGTTCTAATTCTTACCTTTATGTTGAAGGGATGTCACCTAATAGAATACTGATGATAATTCTAGATTATGTGGGCTATCGTGCTCCTGAAACCCTATTCTACCACTTGTTGTGTAGGAGGGTATTTTCAAGCATCATCCTGCACCTGCTCTGGTGGTGCAGTTAGTAGGACCACTCCAACCGAGATCCCTTCCACTCAAATCCATGATGGACTACACCAAGTATTTTTATCTCAACTATTATTTGGCCTTTTATGGAACTGGTGGACGACAGAATACTGAGGATTGGATGGACATCTTTGATTTTATCTTTGATCTCGTTGAGATTTCAATAGATGGGAAGGTTAATTTGGAAGTGTTCATGAGGTACAGACCTTCCAAGAATTGGTGTGGATTTATGGATCACATTATTTAATGGAGCTATAATTGGGTTCCATGGCTATTTCCCTCTAATTTTCTCATTTTACTAAGATTATCCACTTTGTTCCTATTTTAGAGATAAATTTGTCTTAGAAGGATAAGAAATTTGATATCATATTTCATCCCAAAATCAGAAAATAGTTCTAGATATTTGACCTAACATTATAACCAGAGGTTCTATGCATGGCCTTGACCATCAAGAAGATATTTTAGGAGGTTTGAGTAGTTGGTATTCGTTTACCCTTCAATGATCATGTGGGTTGACCTCTTTCTTCTATAGTTAGTACTTTTTTTAGTAGTAAGAATATGAAGACTAGGGTAATGTATTAGAGTAGTGGTATAAAAGTGGAGAAATGTTTGTCATTTTTGGTTCCGACATGAGGTAACTCATAGTGCTTCATCTGTGGAAAGATCAAGAAATACCACGTCTTTATTTTCACCTTGGAGTAAGTGTAGGAAATGTGGAAATATGGGTTATATCAAGTAGTTTTTAAACCAAGATTTGAGTTCAGACATCCATAAGGTGGAGTGGATAACACGGCTAGGGAACTATAGATCCAGGTAAGGTCTTCAATAGTAGACTCAGATGATTACTTAGTCATGCACCTGAAGGACAGTGTTATAGAGTTGAGGTAGGCCATGTTTATGAAGTGGATCAAACTTCAGAAGATGGTGGTGAGGGACCGTATACTATTAAAGGTTTGGTTTTTATCACATCTATTTTATCTAAATCCTTTTTTGATACTATTCCTTCTCATTCTTTCATATATTTACAAGTAATTGATATAATTGAATTACCAGACAAGTAATACTTTGATTTATTTTCCCATGACTCTTCACTGGGCATGAAAGTGGATTATATTCAACAATTCTAAGAGTTTCCTATAGTTTTTTCTATTTATGAATTTTTTTGGGAATTCATGATATTGGAGATAAAGAGATTTGATGTGATTATTGATACGAACTATCTAACTATATTCTCAAATCACATTGATTTCTATCATAAATGGGTGTTGCTTAATTTTCCAAAGGGATATAAGTACAAGATTACTAGATAATGGGACCTATAAGTAGGTAGAATTGGTCTAGACTTGAGTTATCTTTGGACAATAACAATGAAGATAGTGATCATGGATCTTTTTATAGGATTAGTTGCATCCCCTTCAACATTTCATCTAGTCATGGATCTCTATCAGGACGTATTTCCACATGACATTACATGAATACCCCCTGATATAGGAGTTTATTTTGGGATATATCTCGTTTCAGGAGAACATCTCATTTTGATACCCCCTTATCATATAGATTTGGCTAAGATAAAGGAGATCAAGGTATAGCTAGAGGACATGGAGTAGAAGGGATTTATCAGGCTAAGTACTTCACCATAGGGTGAACCTGTTTTATTTTCCAATAAGTTGAATGGTAGTATTTGAATCTGAATTGATTATAAAAATATAAACTAAGTGGTAGAGAGAGAAAAATTAACCTCTTACTATGATTTATAATCTTTTAGATTAGTTATTGGGATCCATGTGGTTCTCTAAGATTGGTATTTGATCAAGATATCACCAACTGTGAGTTTGAAATTACATCACAAAGATAGTGTTTTAGAGAAAGTATGGTTTGTATAAGTATCTGGTGATTCCATTATATTTGATGAATGTGTTGAAAATGTTCATTTCTCTCATAAATAAGATATCCCACCCCCACATAGACTCTTTCACCGTGTTGTTCCTTGACAACATAATTATCTTCTCACCAACCCTAGAGAAGCATGCTAGACACCTTAAGATAGTCTTAAGTATTCTTTGAGAATATCGAATTTACTCCAAGACGTTAAAATGTGACTTCTGGATATATGAGGTGAAATTATTGGGTCATGTTGTGTATGAATTAAGTATATATATGGACCCAGATAAAGATGATGTGGTCATGTCCTGGAAACATCCTTGGAACATGTTTGATATTATGATATTCTTGCATTTAGTCATATACTACTAACATTTTAGACAATATTTCTTCCAGTTATCATCACTTATGACTATGTTAATGAAGAAGGTAATAAATGTATAGCGGTCAAACTGTTGTGAAGAATCATTTCATGGAATTAATAAGAGATTGATTACATCTCTAGTATTGATTATCCCCAAGCCAAGGATATGATACTTCATTTATTATGATACATCAAGTGTTGGGTTATGAGTAATACTGATGCAAATGGAGAATTTGAAGATCCCTAGACAAAACAACTGACTTATCTTCCTCTAAAGTGATTGAATCACTACCATACATCGTAGAGTCTCTTACCATATTGAATGATTCATCCATGAAATTCAGTAATGTTCCTAGTCATAATTTATTATTTCAACATCCACATTGTATAATCCTAACACAATCTTATTAAAACTGTAAAAATGTGTCTACAAAAAATTTTATGTGGCCATTTTGAAATTAAAAAGATACATTTTCTTTTTCAATCCCTCTTAAATTCAACCAGATTGCACTTCAAGAAGTCTAATGGACCACTTATCAAAAGTTCTTTCCACCTAGGGCCAACAACACCAGGGAATGAATATTTTTTAAAACATAAGGGAAAACATCCTCTAAATAGATTGAAGTCACCCCTACAATATAAACAATGTTTTTTTTCACTTAGATCCTTCCAAACCATCATCAAGTCCATTATGAAAAATAATCACAAGCATTTTAACTCTCCACAAATTGAAATTTTTCTCTCTGTCAAACCTCTAAATATCTATTTTAGTTGAGGACATATTTAAACCCAATAACCTAGATCTAGTACCAATTTATTATAGGGAGGAATATGAGATACTCACAAAGAACTCCCAAGAGAGAGGATGTGAACTAGAAAATCGCCCACAATAGAAAAAACAAAACGAATCAAGACAGATATGAACTTATTAAAATAATAGAAACACAAAAAAGAAGTTATTTATGAATACAGGAGCAAAAAATATCAAAATAAATGCAAGAAAGATAAATAAAATAGGATAATTTAAATGGTTCATACCACTTTGGTCCTACTATATGGAAATAACATCACATTAACTCTTTTATTAATAAAACCACATATAAAATCTTACAAAAATAAATTTTAAGGAAAACATAACAAGAAAAGACTAACACAAAATGTGAAACATGACACCCATGACTATAATAACATCAACTAAAAGATGAGAGAAATAAAATTCAACAATATAAGAAAAGAAAAAATTGAACCCCCCCCCCATACAAGGATTTAACCTCACCTATTGAAGCCCTACAAGATAGTTGTCTTCCTGTTAAGAACCTAAAATCCTCAATCTCTCCACTAAAATAGTATCAGAATCAACCATGAATAATTTTGTAATCAGATCCACAAATAGAGTCACCCACCTCTATATCATCTCATTCTCTCTCAATTTCTCCTTATTTTCCCTCTTTGAGCTTCAATATATATATATGTCCACTAAATAAGGGACTCTACTACTTAAAACCAAAGGAATAAATCCCTTGAAAAAAACCTTCAATAACATAAGGGCATGTGTTTGGTCGACGAGCATGATGAAGAATCCATTACAACAAAACCCCAGCAGTCAGTGCTATGTAAGGGTCCTCATAAGCTACCTCGAGTAAAGTTCACTATGGAAGCTACATAAGGGTTGATCCACCATTTCATAATGGCCTCACATATGGTTCATAAGGGTACCAAAAACCATGGTTTCTATGTAAAGGTAGTTTCACCCATTACGTAAATGTAGCTTTCCCAAAACCTTAGTCACATAAGGTTCTCGCAGTCCTCATATAAAGGTGCAGCCTCCATCACTCTACCCATGTAAGGGTAAGAGACACCATCAAGAAGTCACATTAAGGTTGCAAATCCCCTATTTATAGGTTACTCAATCCATTTTACTTCCTCATAAAGGGTAGCATACCACTTATGTAAGGGTAAACAAATTCACGTAATGTTAAAACAAAAAAATATTGAATGATGCCAAACCAATTATAAGTAAAATAAAACTCCATAAACATGAATTAACATGAAAATAGAAGATTAAAATAATAATAATCAAAAAATCAAAAACAAATGAAACTATTTTAATTTGTAACATCAATCGTGATAAAATTAAAACATTGAATATATATATACCTATATATGGAGTAATGAAAATGATGGATACCAGTTCACTGTAATTTCACATCATCATATCCATTATTCCTTTGAATACCTCATCAATTTATACTATGGTTGGAGCTGTGAAGATACACATGACAAATCTTTTGAATGTATTAAAGTCACTCATAGATCATCGGGTGGTGGAGAAGGCATTTCCAACATCGTAGGAAACTTTAGGGAGTAGAGGAAAATAATGCAACCATTAGTATGTGATAAAGTAAACTAAAAGGAAAGCAACACAAGCCACATCTAAGATAATTTGGGTTCTGACAAGGGAAAACTAGAATTTTGACCATTCATGTTCAAGATAAATACAATCTATTAGTTTGAACATTAGTGAATTCAATAGATATTGTTAGCACAAAATATTTTCATATATGTTAATATATACAATTTAATTGCATAAAAACTCTAATAAAATGATGTTTTTTCATCATAAATAATCTAAAAACACGAACAAAAATAATTAAATCTAATTCATTAGAAGATAAATGAGTGTTTATGTCCTCCAAAATCATTAGAGGGACTTACTCAACATGATAGAACACTCCACAGCAACCTTTTTTATTCATGGAAGACGGGGACACAAATACTCATTTTATAATCACTATTGGGTGTCATCATTAACTGGAGAACACTCTAAGCAGTTGTCATAGTTATTTTTAAAAATAACCCTTTAATAGCCACCAATGATGGTTAACAATGTTATCTTTTTTTTAAAAAAACATGAATGGTAAGTTTCATATCCACAAATCCAAGTTCATCCCCCCAAAAAACCACATTGAGATCAACCAAGAAAATTATGTATAAAATTTATTATGTTAACTACATAAAAATTTAAAATCACCAAAAATCATTTATCTTTAACCAAGTAACATAATCACACTTTTTATTATACACATACACCTTATCTATGACAATATAATTTATAGATCTTGAAAATCACCATATTAAACTTGTAGTTTTAGGTTCCCAACTTTGCTATAAACAACATAAACCCCCTAATCTTGCACTTGGGACATCCAATCCACATGATCTATAGCTAGAACACAACATTTACCTTAATTCATGCATAAAATATATAAAAAACATATATTTTTATACTATTAAAAAATATTCTTAAAGAATATATATATTCATGACTCGTATGGGTGATCTTCACTTCATCATATCCACAAGCATCTAAATCACATTTTTGACTCCCAAGAAAAATCCAAGATCAATGGATGTGCATGATTATTCAATTAGGTATTTGAATTAAAATAATTTTCTAGTTTTAGTGATTCCAATTATAAATAGAAGAAGATAGTGGTCAATTAAGATAATATTGGAATTTGGTAATTAAATTGAAAGAAAATTTGGATCAATAAAATATTTTAGAAAAAAAAATCCATGAATTAGTAAAGATGTACAAGAGATTTATCATGCTTATGACACTTTTGGACTTATAGGCATGGCAAGAACACCACCCACACACACACTTTATTAACACTCAAACAATATTTACAAATTACAAGTTTAGAAAGAAAAAACAGGTATATAAGGTTTGTAACACTTAATCTATGAATGAAATAATGGAAAAGGTATAAAACAATGGATTCTTGGGTCTAGATGTCATATTCTCTTCAATCTGTTGTTTTGAGGCCGATGTTAATCTATTGAGATATCATCGAAGGAAGGAATCACCTAGTTGGAATAAGTGATTCTTGGGTTCGGAAATCACCCACACTTCTTCACAACGACACTGTTGAAACTCCCCCACGAACTGTACACCTTTGGTAAACATGGAGAATGGTGGTATCAAAAGTCTGGTCTATAAAGATGATGAACACACTGAAGGCTAGGGTTTCTAAAACTAGTATGATAGAAAATCCAAAAATTTGAGAAGTGTGAGTGTGAATTAGGTGAATGTATAGGGGTGATGAAACCCTTTGACACTCAAAGTCCCTCAAAATGGTCCAAATGAAGGTTCCATGATCACACCTCCAAACTGAAATAAAAAACTCATGGGAAATAAGGTATACAATTGAATAGCCCAAAGTAGAATTGTGGTGCAAGATAGATGACTAGGAGCATGTCCATGAGGATTGCCAATCTGGCTTTGGAAATGAAAACCATGGGCCAAATAGAACCACAAGGCAGCCCAAATGAACTATCCCAAAACACAATACAACATGGAATCCAAACTGGCCAGATAAAGAATTTAGTATTTCTTATATTTAATTAATATTGAGCATAATAATACTAAAGATAATTTAAAAAAATTGAATGTATGCATAACAAAAAAAATAAATGGAATAATAAAGAATAGGCATATTTCCAATTGACAACACCTAATTTCACACAAATGACCAATTAAAATACAATACACTATCAGATCATTCAACAATATCAATTCTAAAACCAAAATGAATTCCGTCCAATATAAACACCAACAATGAAACCAACACCAAATGAGCACCCCAATCATACACTCAAACCAACATCCAATGCTACATGTAAGATTCGTCGATTAAAAAATATATTTTTCATAAAAATAGACTCCTTTAGTATTAGAAGAATCCATGATAAAATAGAAACAAGTGGCATCCAGTCATCTCACAAATAGTGATAAACTAGATAATTGGATTTTTTTATGTATGCAAATTTCTTTAAATAAAATCCAACTATTATGGAATGTTTACATTAAACCATTAAAAATTCATTAACTTCTATAAATAAAACATCATTAAATAGATATATCAACAAATTCACTAAATTCCTTACCCATCAAAATCATATTATCAAAATATTCACTATTATTCAGCTTCAATAAACGATGTTTATCAACAAATTAAAAAATATATTTTATCGATATATAAGACAATATAAACTTATAAAAAACTTAATTAAATTCATATTCCTATGAAAATATTTCAATCTAAAAAAAACATGGATCAAAATATTTGAATATGGTTATAAAAAACGTCACCCATCAAACCTATAGAAAAATACAACAAATATATTTTTGGCTTATAATTATTAACAATATTTGTAATCATAATATCTAAAAATAAAAAATGTGATTATAATATTTCTGAAAAGAATTATATACAAAAATATAACCATAGTAAGATATTTAAATTAAATAAATCATACAAAAAATGTTTTTTTAATATGCACAATGTACCATCAAAACATAATAATACATAGATTAGAAACATATTTCATTTTAACTACAAAAATTCAACAAATACTAACTTTTTGTGTTCTATAACTAGGATTCACCCTTGACTTGTAATATAATTTCGCACAAAAAATAAATTTAAAAAACAATTTTTAAACAAGGTATGCATATTTCTAAATATGAATGCCTTTATAATGAATGATTTTTGTATTTTCTCAACTATATAATAAGACCTCGGAGTTTAATGGTCTTAAATGAAAATATATGGGATTAATGATAATTATATTGACCTAAATTTAAAACCATGGCTATACCATCGATTTTTAATGTAGTCAAGCTGTAAATTAGAAGTAACATGAAAAAATTAAAATGGTTTAACTCTTAAAAATTTCACACTCAATGGTAAATATAATTTATTAGATAAAAAGATATAATGATGAGAATCTGACATTAAAAAATGGATGGGTAAGCATAGGTGGAAAATTCAATGTTTTAACATGAAGGACAAAAAATCATCATCTAAATTTACCAATTTAGATCAAAACAGACTTGTGTTATATGCATAAACATGGATTTGACCTTTTTTCTAGGTCATACCCTTTAGTATTTTTGAAAAATATATTTTTAATACAAATACATCAATAGTAAACAAATAATTTAAAGATATTCAAAGAATAAGAAATAGGATATAGTATTTAAAGAAAGTGATAGTAAATTTATAAACTCAATTTATATAATAATTTTATAATAAAGTGGTAAATAAAGTAAATATAAATCTGTTAAATGTATTTAATATTTAAAATCAAGAAATGAAATAATAATAAAACATTGAAATTAATAGGTAAGGTTTGAAATAATTAAAATAATTGAAAAACTAAAACATAAGAAACTATAAAAATAACATGAAAAATTCAAAGAAAAATATAGAATCTTAGCACATAAAAAATATTACACTTTTGAAAAAATTATCTAGTTTTATAAAAATAATAATTCATTATATAGAATCGGAAAGTTATAATAACTAAATCTTGTATAATAATCCCTAACTAAAGCAACACCTGGTATCTAGAAACACTATAATGTCATAACAAACTACAATAAACCTAAAAACTAGAAACCTAAAATTGAAATATGAAAATTTAAGTGCTGCTATAGAATTGGAAATTGAAATCACTAAGAAAACATGACCAAAATAATTAAATAGTTTTTGAAGAACATGATAACTTAAGAACACTGAAATTGGAAAACATAAACATTACTAAATATTTCAAACTATAATATGGACATCATAGTAAATAATCATCATATTATTACAAAGATAAAAAATTTTGGTAGAGGTTGAAAAACTCACTAGAAGAGGAGGCGTGAGAAGGATGCTAGTAATGTAAAGTAGTTTTCTTAGAAAGGGGAGAACAGTTCATATTCATGGGCACCAATATGGTAGAAACATGGGAATGGGGTTGAGAATGGGGTCACCAGCTTGGAAGGAGTTTCAGGGAGAGGGCATGACTATGAATTAAGAAAACCTCCAACATCAATAATGAATCCAGACATGGTGATGAGGGGAGATGTGTAAGTGAAGAGGGGATATATGGTAGAGTGGAAGGGATATTTCAGAGAAGATGTGATAATGATGAGGGGAGAGTAATTGTGAAAGGTTATAAGAGTAATTTCTTTATATATTCTCTAGTAGTGTTATGTGACTTTCATTATCAAAATCCTTTATTATTAACCATCAATGAAAGTTTCCTCTTTAAACCATCCGTAGATACTTAGTTTTCTAATGGTTACGAGTCACCAATAGGAGCACTATGAATTGTGATTGGAGTTAAATTTTTTCCATAAGCCTTGAAAGGTGGAGAATATGTGAAAATTCTAGTGCAGCATGTAGTGACAACCCCAGGTACCCTATCAACACCCTTTTTTAGCAGGGTCTCTATCCACGTCTTCAAAAACTATGACTATGAAATCCACCAATATTGAACCAATTTGGTACCAGTTGGGGTAGAAAAATTTATTTCAAACGAAATAAATACAAATAAAAGAATAAAAAAGGAAGAAAAAAGAGTATTTACATGGTTTGGCAACATGCCTACATCCATGAGAGAAGGGGTGACATGTTCTTGATTATTTATCTCTAGATAAATGATTGGAGGATCACACAAAGTTTCATCTTATTTTTTAAATTAAAAATTCATGTTATTTAATCCCATTTTATAGAAGAAATAAAATAGCTTTGTTAATGGTTGTTGGGTAGATCATATACCCTTTAAAAATCTGTATTTCCAACTATGTTCCATATTGGCTTCTACGCATCCACTATATACAACTGGGTCAGTTTTCACCCGATAAAGAATTCAATAATAGTAATTACTGATAGCAGCAGTTGTGACAATACTCCCTCAATAAACTCCATTAATTGGGAATGGCCCCCAAAACTCTCCCCCTTACGACCAATTTGGGGTATAAGCTAGACATGCAGTCTCCATGTAGGCTTCTGTCTTCTCTTTTAGTAAAACTTGTGTCATCGTGTCTTCCCCATTATCATTGGTGTGGATTTTATCAATTTTAAAAAATCATTCTTCTAGCACATTATGTATCTAGTGATATCTTACATCAATGTTTTTGTACCTTGAATGAAATTTTTATTTTTTACTGAGTTGAATAGCATTATGAGTATCGCAATAGAGAATATAATTACCTTAACTTTTTCCTAGCTTCTGTAAAAATTTCTTCATCCATAGGATCTTCATGTAGCCTTCAATGACCACAATATACTCTAGTTTTGTGGTATACATGGAAAAAACTTCTAAATTCATGATTACCATGAGACCACTTCCCCTAAAAATGATATCAAGTACCTGGATACAGATTTCCTCATTTTTATATCTCTATCCATTTTTGTAACTATATATCCTTCTAAAATAGGTTAATCAGATCCAAAAACATACACAATGTCTAGATGTACCTTTGAGATAACTCAATATCCATTTGACTATTTTCTAATGATCCTTTCATAGATTTGATAATAATATTCTTATAATCAAAACATCATGAGTAATATCTATTCTGGTGCACACTAAGGAAAACATGAGACTACCAACTCTGGACTAATAAGTAACTCTTTCCATTTCTTCTCTCTCCTCTTCAGTTGAAGGACTATGAATTTTCATGATCCTGAAATGACTCTCAAGTGGAGTGCTAACTGGTTTCTCTTTTATCATGTTGAATCGTTCAAGAAAATTCTCAATGTACCACCCTTGAGATGGATAAATCTTATGATTCCTCCTATCATGAGTATTCATAATACCCAGAATCTAAGTAGCATCTCTCAAGTCCTTCATTTCACAGGAATTGTTCAACTCTTTCTTCAACATATCAATCTTAGTGATATATCTTTCAATAATGATCATATCAATAGCATAAAGCAACAAGATAATGAAATAACCATTAAAAAATTATTTTATGAAAGAACAGTGATCAAAATTCTTCTTCTGGTACTCATTTTTCTCCATGAATAAGTCTAATTTCTTGTACCATTACCTCAGTGCCAATTTTAAACCATATAAATATTTCTTTTGTTTTCATACTAGGATTTCCTTACCTTTCACCTAAAATCCCTCTAGTAGTTCCATCTAAATCTTCTCATCAAGGTAACCATGTAATAATTCTATATTTATATCCAGTTTTTGAACCTTTAGGTTTAGACTAGACACCAATCCTTGAAAAACATTGATTGAAGAAATTTTAACAACAGGAGAAACAATCTCATCAAAGTCAATACATTTCCTCTGACCAGATCCATTATCAACCATTCTTGATCTTTAGCACAGTTTTGATCTTCCATCTTCTCATTTAATTCTATACACCCACATATTATTGAGTTTTTTATTTCAATATTATAACTCAACTAAATAAAATATGTGGTTCTTGTGAAAGGATCACATCTCCTCTTGAATGGCCTTTTTCCATTCCATATTATATTAACTCGTGATTTCATGATCATAAATTTTTTTCTCTACCCCATCAATAATCATCAAAAACTCATGTGGTGAGGATCTACTACTCAGTTTTCATGCTCTAGTGGATCTCCTCAACTACACTTCATGGGGAATATATTCTAGAATATCTTACAATGGAGAAATGTTAACAGATTGAGTAATATTACTTGGTAGTGATATATCATCAGTATTTTGTATCAATCTCACACTAGTTAGAACTAATAGTGGTGAGGCTGGTTCTAGATTTACTATAATTTACTTAGAATGAAACTTCTCTGCATTTTATGGATTCTCAAAATCTTCAATCATCTGATCCTCAAGAAAATCAACATCTCTTATTCTAATGATCTTGATAAGATCCCAGAGTCAGTATCCAAACTCCTCATGACTGTATCCCAAAAAGATTCACTACTTTCCTTTTCCATATAGCATTTCCCAATCATCTTTCGGGATATGAGAAAATTCCCTACATCCAAATACTCACAAGCATTTGTATGAAACATCTTCACTTATCCAAACCCTTTCTGAAACAACTTACTTTAGTGGAACTGATGTAGAAATGTTGATAAGATCAAATGTAGTCCTCATTGCCTCCCCCCAAAAGGTGTTGGTGACTTTTCATTTGAGATCATCCACCTGACCCACTAAAAAATTGTCCAGTTCATCCACTCAGCAACATCATTATGTTGAGGCATCTTTGGTACCTATTTTTTAGCTAGATGTCGAAACCCCAATGGTAATCCTTAAACGAACCATGGTACTCTCCTCTATTTTTTTCTCACACACACTATAACCATATTCTTGTTTCTCTTTCCACCTTCACATGAATCTACTTGAAAACATCCAACACTTGAACTTTAGTTTTCAAAGAAAAAGGATAATAATTTTATAGAATGATCATTTAGGAAGGTAAAAAAATAAATTGAACCTCCCATTAACTTAGTTCTCATCATGCAGATAATTGTGTGAATCAAATTTAAAAAAATTTATTTTCTATATGGAAAATGACCATGAAATGATACTCTGTGTTGTTTTCCCATGATGTAATCAATACAAGTATCCAAATAGGTGCCTTTTATTATTGGTATGAGATCCTTCTGAGAGATCATTTTGATTCCTCTATTTCTCATATGACCAAGACGTATGTGCCAAAATTATGTAGGAACATTGTTTCGGGCTGTATTGACTTCTCTTCTACATGGTCTAGAATCTATGAGAAAAATATATTTTCCATTATTTCTTTTTTCAGTTACCATGTTACCTTTGGTAATATTTCATTTCTCATCACAAAAGTAATTAACATATCCATAATTGTCAAGCATTCCATTGGATATCAGATTGAAGTTGATTTTAGGAACATGCCTCACATCCTTCAATAGTTACCTACATCCAATTTTATTTTCTAGAATAATATTATTAATACCAATGATTTTGGATGCACCATAATTTATCATCTTCACATGTCTAAAACACCATGAAGTATAAGATGAGAATAAATATCTTCCAGTAATGACAAGGTAGGAGGTGTTAGAATCAATCACCCATGTTGAGTCTTGGCTTTAAAGACTTTCCTAATTATCTTTTATAATAATAACAATTTATTGAAAACTACAAAATCATTATTTTCGGTCTTACCTTCCTTAT
The DNA here is from genome assembly GCA_963277665.1 of Viscum album. Lineage (NCBI taxonomy): Eukaryota > Viridiplantae > Streptophyta > Magnoliopsida > Santalales > Viscaceae > Viscum > Viscum album. Next base: position 1,588,028,853 of record OY728129.1, read on the forward strand.
TCCTCTACTCTACCTTCGGCCTTATACACTCCCAAATGAATTTCTAATATTTCTATAGTGGTGGCACGTTATATTATATCTCAATTGGGAATTTGATTACTTTCTTATTTTTAGACTTTGGTTACAGGGTTCTCATTATATTCTTCTTCCCTTTCATTTCTAATTTCCTTGTCTTTCAGTTACAAGAGCATGTGATTCAGGTGTACATACCTCATCCTTTCTTTAGGACTCTTCATTTAGAATTATGGCTTTCAAGATATCCATGGTGAGAGTTCCATATGTATTTGAATTGATGACTAAAAAAACTAGTGTGTCGCACATCTTTGGTAAAGAACATAATATCTATAGTGCCTATAACTCATCATCAATCATCATTTTCATAGAATTAAATAGATCAGTGGTACCTTGGAACTCACTCGTGTTCTCTAATATGTTGGTCCCATATTTTTACTTCAATTTGATGAGTTTACATATTATTTAGGATATTATTTTTGGTTCTCATTGTATACATCTTTTTTAATTTTTTACCATAGAATGGAAGTATCATGTTTGTTGGAAAATTTTTGGAAGATACTCATTTCGATCCACTATCTTATTTGGGAAGCACACTTCCTACTGAGCACAACCCACTCTGCATTAAATAGAAGGGTACCAGTTGACTTCTTCTGACTAGATTGACAGATAGTTAAATATTCTTCTACTTTCACTATAATGGGATTAGTGGCCACCACTTTTGTTTTTAAAAATATTTAATATACAAAATATCTTCCATTTTGAGTTTCAATATGGCATAATTTAAAGGGGTAAGCATAATCATATTACGAGTATTTGTTTCCACTGATAAATTGATAATTTTGATAATATAACCATATAGATGTGTCCACAATGGTCGAAATTGCTGAAAAATAATCCTGGATCACGGAAAACATACTCTGATTGACCAAGATATAAGAAAAATAGTTTCAATGGTCTAGATCAACTGATGATGTGGCGCTGATGTGGATCACTAGAAAAATTTCCAAAAAAAATGATGGAATGTTGCCGCTGGTGTGAACAGTGTCGTATTATCTGGAAAGGGTGTATTGTAGCACCCGAGATTTGACTGAAACTTTTATCGCATCTACCGAATTCATTTCAACTCCATTTTTTTGGTTTATGTCATTGGAATTGTATCGTCTTTCTCTTCATAAATCGGGACTCAAAAAATACGACCACAATCAATTTTCTGGTCATTAGAAAACTCTTTTTCACCACTTCAATTTCGACCTCGATCCCTATGATACCACTTTTTTGGGGCAGAAAATTTCTTTGGAAATGAAATAAACACAAACAGAAGAAGAAAAATAGAAGAACATGAAGGATTTACATGGTTCGGAAAGGTGCCTACATCCATGGGAGAAGAGTTCCCTATTATTGATTATTTATCTCCGTATAAATCATTGGAGGATCACACAGAGTTACAACAGATTTTTTCAATTACAAATTCATGGGATTTAATCCCATTTTAAAGAGGAGAAAAATATCTTCATTAAACATTTTTGGGTAGATCATCAACCCTAGAAAAACTCCTTGCTTCCGGGTGCATTCCATGTTGAATGATGTGTGTCCACGGCGTACGGATGGGATGGTTGTTTCCAATAAAGACTTCAATAGTAGTAGTTTCAAACAATATAAGTTTTAGACAATCCTACCAGAATCAACTCCATTAATTTTGAGTTTACCCCACAATATCGATCACTCTCCAACATTTATACTAATACCCAAGAGGTGAAACTGCATGAGGATAATCCGTTGGGATCCTCCCTTGAAGAACCTAGTGAAACTACTTGGGAACACATGTTTAAGGAGTTGGGGTCCACAAAATATCTAATGGAGCCTAGAGAATATATAGATCCATTTTTCACTATGGAGTACATGCATGAAAATGGGTGTCATAAAAGAAAGTGTGAAGAAGACACTACCACAGATCGGGGCTAGGAATGCACTAGCTTTTATCAACACTAAGCAGAAAGCAGTGATAAAAGTCTCACCTTTATCAGTGCTAGATAAAAATAGTGATAATGATTATATATATTAGTTCTATTTTTGAGCTTATATAATATTCTAATAAAAGAGATTATTAATATATATATAATTATAATATTTATATTCAAAAATAATTTCTACTTACATACATTAATAAAAAATGCATGTTTATAATTATTATAAATATGATATATTAATATATATATTTTTTAATAATTAAAATATATATATAACTTTTTAAAAAAAGTATTTGTATGATTATAAATAAATATATTTATATTTAAATGATTATAAAATTATTATAATTTTTTAAAATAATAAATATATTTATTGTATTTATAATTATATATTTATAATTATATATTTATATATATATATATATACTTTATAAATATATTCATTTATAATTATAATTATAATTAATTATATATATATATATATTTAAATAATTATTTGTCTCAAACAAATTGAGTTAATAAATATATATCTCATGAGATAATGATGATATTCATGGAAATGTTTATGTTCTTATATTAATATGTGTGTCCAATGAGCATGTTCCTGAGTGGTAGAGGCTCCTACTTGGCATCCAAAATACCCAGGTTCAAATCTGGGTAGGGGTGAATTTCAAGGGTACTATAGCAGTTACTATAGAAAATACTTCATAGTACTATAGTAGCCAAAACTATTCGTCCGATTTGCGCCTTCATGCCATCGGTTTGGTCTTACATATCATAGGGCCTTCGAGAAAATAAAGTCATTTGGGTCACCAAAAGGCATTCAGGCCATAGGGACTTCGAGATGGCACAGGCCTTTGGGCCAGTATGCCTCTAGGACACAAAGGGTCAAGAAGTAGTCCAAACATACCACACAAGGGCAGGCCCAAGAAGAGGATTCAGGGAAAGTTGCATCCATCTAAGAAAATCTATCTAGATTGGAAGAACGAGATGGTATGATAGTTTTCATCAGTACCAGGAACCATGAAAATCATCATGGGGAAATTCTAGCCAATCAGTCATATGAGGTGGGGAGTCAGGCACCTTCAATGATGCAGATGCTAGGGAAGGCCAGTTCCAAAGTGTAGTCAGGTCTTGGGCCTTCAAAGATCATGTACTGGGCCTTGTGCCTCTCAGCCTTTGGGTCATGAATGGGCCTTATGCCTCAAATCCTATGGGTCATGTAAGGGTTCCCCCTCAACTGTTAAATAAAAGGGGTATTATCCATAAATAAATAAATAACTAAGGCCTTTGGGCTTTTAGAGGTATATTGATATGCGTGAGTATAATTGACACTAGCTATCTATGATCATATGTTTTTTTGTGGACATGATTGGGTTGTTATATATATTCAAAATGTTAGATTACATATTCTTACAATGACACCTGCATATGGTATGTATTCATGACTCATGAAATGTTTATTTGTACATTTAAACCCTTATTATTCATGCATTAGTGTATGTGATGAATCGTTTTTTAAGATTTATACTTTTTATTCATATTATACCCATGAACTTGTTTATGTTCTCATAAATAATTATAAAATTATAATAAACATATTTAAATAATAAATATTTTTATTATATTTATAATTATAAATTTTTAATTATATATAAATAGTTTTTAAATATATTTATTTATAATTATAATTAAATATTTTATTTATTTATTTATTTATTTAAATAATTATAAAATTAAAATAAATACATTTATTATAATTTTATATATACATATATATGTACATCTTAATATATATATATTTATTTATAATTATATACAGATATTTATAAATATATTAATTTATTTATGATTATGGAGATGGTCATGATTCCCTTCAAACACAATTTTCTTTTTTTATGAGGTATTGTCTCTTTGTTTGACCCAATTATTTCTCCCTTTGTATCTTTATTTTTCTAAAAAAATTAAGAGCGGGCATGCCTGTCTCCTGAACCTTTTCAGCAATATTTATAAATATATACAAATATTTATATATATATATATGGAAATATTTATAAATATATTTATTATATATATAATTATAAATATATATGTTTATATATTAATAAATAAATATATATAAATATATTTATAATTATATAAAAATATTTATAAAGATATTTATTTATTATTATAATTATAAATAAATATGTATTTTTTTATTATATATATAATTTTATAAATATATATAATAATATAAATAAATTTTTAAGAGCAAACTTTTAGCAACACTTTTTTAGCACTGATAAAGATAGCCCTTTATTCGCGCTAAAGAAGCGTTGATAAAATGTGTCTTTGTGAGCACTATAATTTTTGTGCTCATAAAGATAAGTTTTTTGAGCACTTGTTTAGCGCTCCTAAAGATTTAACATTTTCAATGCTAAAAAAGAGCTGATAAAGGTCTGTTTTTTCAGTGCCTCCAATGTTTACGCTGATAAAACTGACCTTTATCAACACATTTAGGATAGCACTGATAAAAGAATTTCTCAGTTTTATAAAATAACCATAATAGGAGGATTCTCTCTCACACACCTTCAATATTTCATGGAACCTTACTTATTTCGCGTCGCCGCTCTCACCATCGCTCTCATCGCTGATCTCACTACCACTCCCATCGTCTCTTTCATCGCCTCTCTCATCGCTTCCACTACCATTGCCGCTCTTTCTGCCTCTCTCGTTGTTTCCACCTTTTTAGCCACCTCTTTCACTGCCACCACTATCGCTACCTCTCTCACAGTCACCGCTCCCACCGCCGCTCTCGTCACCGCCTCTCTCACCACATCTCTCGCTGCCACCGCTCTCGCCATTGCCTATCTACGAATCTAAGGTATGTGATAAGAGTAATTTCTTTTGATGGGTGGTTCCTCATTTTTATTTTGTGGTATTTTCAAATTGAGTATTCTTTATAGATGAGTATGATCTGAGTACATATTATTAATGATTGAATTTTCTATTTTTTTTTCCATATATTTCCTCCCAAAAAATAATTAAAGGATCTTAGATTGTATTTATATTTTATTCCTCTCTAAATTAGTATCTCTTAGAGGTTTAGTGACATCCCAATAGTTTAAAATCTACAAAGACTCTATGAGTTGTGGTAGATATAGGTTCTTCTTGGGGTTTGTCTATGTTTCATGTTAGGACATCATCAAAATCTCTATTCTAGAATGCTTTCAAACTGACTTGGATATTTTCAGGTATCTATATGATTGGAAATTCAAAGTGGAGATAGTTTCTATAGGGATATCTTTATTGGTGGAAAATTGGATTCATTTATAATAATTTGGGGTTTATATTTTGGTGATACAAAAGATCTAGATGATTTTTTTTGAGATTTTTCCCATCATGTACCTACTTTTTTTAGAAAGATGTTATATATATAATGTTTCCAGTGTGATCAGATCAGACACTACAAGCTCCCTTTCTTTAATTCCCCAAAGACCTATCGTCACTTTTGGTTAGTTTGAAATATACATAGTGTAACACCCTGATATTTTATGAGAAGTATAATTTTTTTTATGACTTATGTTATATGCAACATCAAAGGAATCTTTCATGGAACACAACACTAGCTTGGCTTTCATTACACGCAATCACGACCTTCCTCGATAGCATGTGTAGTACGCAATACCGAGTTCCACTAAACAACGATATATTATTATAATATTATAAACTAGCCGTTATGAATAGTATTAACTGAATTTTAAATTTTATAACATTATTATTCATCTTACATATTTTCTAGAACATGTTATGAGAACAAAATAAATTTTTCTGGTAAAATAAGTATTTTTCAAAAAATGCAGTTTGTCCGCCTTTTAATGGCGCACCCACTTTAAATCTAGTTTTTGACAATTTTATAAGTTCAATTTGAAAAAATAAAATTCTTCTTTAGAATCAGGATATAAAAATTTACTTTGGATAAGTTTTTCATATTATTCTGATAACTTTCATATTTTAATGAATAGTAAAAACACGCTATATTTTAATTAAAAACAACTTTTTTCATCTCAATGATTTATATGGTTAAATTATAATATTGAATGGTTTTAAATTATAAATAGAATATATTTTTACCATTTAATATAATGTATATCATTAGCATTAATTTTACATTAACTTCATAGGTAAAAACATTTCAATCTTTGGCAATGTTTTAACTTTTAAAAATCCATTTTCTTAACAACGGGATTAATTTTAAATTAATTACTGAAACTGCTGTGTTTTGAATTTTGAAAAATGGATTCCATATTTGGATTCGGTGGGTCCAAATTATTTTAATAGGCTACTTTTATTTTTTTGAGATTATGAATAGTAACTACGGTAATTTTTATTTACTGCGGTTAAAGGTAAATAGGGTAATTCAAGGTTAAAAGAATATTATAATAATTAAAAATTACCTTGACACTTGTCCTAACCTTATTGGATGAGTAGAGTCTGACCATGTGAATATTTTCATCGATTGTGGGACCCCATTGAGTCACTTGGTAGTGATAATGACAATTTGGATTAATTAATTTAATGTAAAGACAAAATTGACATTAACAAAAATCTTTTAGTAATTAATTTTTATAAGGGGTTATATAAATTATATTTTCGACTATAAATATTCATTAGAAATATAAAAAGATTTCCTACATGATGATATTTGTTTTATAATTTTTAGACATAAAATAAATTAAATTATTTATGACACAATAATGATGCAGTATTTACCTCATTAATAAATGATTTAAATAAATAAGATTATAATGATTAAAATATTTTCCAAAACATGTTCAATTCTGATTGGATGATTTTATTTCAACCATGATTCATCTTATCTTAATCTTTAATGATTTTTTGACCTTTTTAAACTGAATATAATTTTATAATAAAATAATATTTTTACACTTTCCAAAGGTGCCCCTCTCCTCCCTTATAAAAGGGAGCCTCCTCCCTCTCCTCCTCACACAACTTTGAGCCTTCAAGCTCGACCAACCCCTACCAATTTATCTTCTCAACTTCCCTAGAAACATCCTAGAGGTCCTGGTCTTCTTCAAAGAGCAACCCTAGTTCCCTAAGAGGAGGTTAAGAAGAGGCGTGTCAAAGAAGAGGTAATATCAATTACCGATCCTTTCCAATTTATTTCTTCTTCAACTTATCCTTCTTTAGTTGTTTCATTATAAAGTAATAAAATCAGTATTACATATATACTGATATGTTATTATAAATATTAAACAATTCCATTTCACTTATTATCCATCCTATAGAAAACGAAATCACCGCGTGTGCGTACGTACGGAATACCGTCTCTACGCCGCGGTGTAATCAGTTTTTCCACCACCACCTTACTTGGATGGGTATAATGGTGTAAATAATAACTATATATGATTATTATAAAGTGATATTGATTCGGAAATAGTATACATACACTTCAATACAATTCCACGATCATGGGAATGATATCATCGCTCGTGCGTACGTACGGCCTACCGTCTCCACGATGTGATGCGACTCGTTCTACAAGATCTTCATTGCATAATGATTATATAAATTAATTGAATGAATAAATATTATATATATTACACTAATACCATTATGGAAATGAGGTATCTATAACCTAAAAATAAGAATAATAATTTATTCGACAAAACACGCATAAGAACAAAAAAAGCAATAAACACCCGAATAACTAGTAGCAATGAAATATTACTAATAAGAAGCTAAGAATATGACCGTATGTGATATCATAAAAATGAGTATGATTTTTAATAAGTCAATTACATTATTTAAATCATTACACAGGAGGTTCAGACACGTAAAAAGCATATCAGACCTAATGTAAGGGAAAATCTCACAATCTCATTTTTATCTGAGATTGTTTATACTTTGGTATTTGTTGGGGTGTATTTATCATCCACATACATGTTTAATCAATATGTAATATTATTTCTATCCTCCTAAAATTGTTTAAATCTAATTTTAACTATTGGTGTATTTTTAGTAAAAGATATGAAAGGAATCTTTTGTCGTTATAAGTACGAGATACTTTTTGACTTTTTCAGCCAAAGTACGAGAAGAATGTTTTTTTAACTTATACGGCATGAATGTATTTTATGATTTCATAAAACATTATTTCCATGAAGAGTCCTTTTCAAGTTTTCAAGTTTATTTTTAATCAAATTATTTTAGTTTAAAATTTTATGACATGTTAAGAAAGGAAAAATGTTTTTGAAGTAGAAAGGATATTTTCCTCAAGAATGGAGTTCAAGTATTTTATCAAAATTATTTTCCATCTAAGATAATATTGGGTTATGTTTCTATCCCTATTTTTAGATTGATTTGATTATTTTATGATGTAATTATTTTTATGATGTCCTTTTATCTTATATAGATTATGTTATGATGGCATGACGTTTAAGAATCCCATTTTTATTACATGGGTTATGCTATGATGTATGAATTATGATTTTGTGGAACACATAAGATTGGTTTCATTATGAGATGGGTGGGACCTATATCTCCCTCCAATTCATTGGGTAAGAATTTATATCTCATGAGATAGACATGTCTGGAACAGCAAGTTAAACCGGTTCAGTGATACGGGACAAGAACGAGGAGTGAACTCGATTCAGTAATGGACTTTGTCCGTTATGATAGTCTTGGTAATGAGTCCTAACTAATATGAAATGATTTTCTATGATTATGTGTGTATGCCAAAATGTATCATGTTTTATGTTATGATTATTTGGGGTTACATTTCACCACTATGATTTATCCCATGTTATGATATTATGATCTCTTTTGCAGGTTAAGATATTCAAAATGTTATGTTCTTATGAATATGATATGATTGATATTTCTTTTGTTTACCCTTACTGATCATTTGAGCTCACCCTTTTGTATGTTTTTCTTTTCCCCAGGTTTGGATAAAGGGTATTAAGTAGAATATTCCAAAATGGACTCTAGATATGATGAAATAAATGGGAGACAACGTAGATGATTTATGAACCAGTTGTTTATGTTTCCTAGTTTCTAAAGACACTATACCTATACGGTCCTTTCATGATTTTTTTATATTTTGTAATAAGTATGCTTCAATTTTTGAAGTAATAACCATGTATGTAAAGTATGGGTCATTATAGTTGGTATCAGAGGAAAGGTATAGTCAACCTTTGGAAACTAGGATGTGAAATCCCTAGTAAGAACAGTAAGGATATGTCTAAGCATAGAACACAATATTAGTGTTTTAGAAATGGGAATGAATAACCTATGATAAGACCTTAAATGTAAAATTTTATTCTTGATTATGTGGTTTTCCTATTATGATTAGTGTTTCTCACACTATGCTTATTGGTTTTAGTCAATGGATGGAACCCGAAGGAACCGTGTTAATGCTGAATGTGACGGGAAATGCAATGATTGTCCCCCTGAGTAACCAAACATTATGGGAGCTGGAATGCAAAATCTTGTAGCCATTCTCACACAACTTTCTCAAGCTATGAACCATGCAGGACTTCCAAACGAACAAAGGAAAGAGAAACATTATGTTGAATCCTTCATGAGGCATCATCCACCTTCATTCAGCGGGTCTTCTGATCCATTAGTGTCTGAACAATGGATTAGTACCACTGAAGAGATATTTTCAGTTCTACAATGTTCTGAACATGACAAAGTCATCTTAGTAGTGTATCGTTTGGAAGGTGATGTTGATCAATGGTGTAATCTTATCAAGAATATGAGGCAAAGAGATGAATTTGAGTCCATGGAATGGGAAGAGTTCAAGAAATTATTTTTCAATAACTACTTCCCTCGTATTCTTCAAACAAAGATAGAGAAGGAGTTTCTTGAACTGAAGCAAAAGGATGATGAATCTGTTGGTACCTACAAAGTAAATTTTACAAGACTTGCAAGGTACGCTTCCGGAATTATTATCCAACCTCAGAGTAAAATCGATCGATTATTTAGTGGCTTAAAACCAAGTCTTTGAAGGGAGTTAGCCATAAGGTACTTCAATAGCTACAAGGATATTGTTCGATGTTCTCTCAAGGTTGAGATGGAGATTGGAGTAACCCATCAGTCATATGGGTTTGATAAGAAGAGGAAAATGGAATTCAAATGAAAATCTAAAGACCACACTAAAAGGAAGATGAGTTTTACTTTATGCTCAAATTGTGTAAAGAAACATGGAGGGAATTGTCTTAAAGGGACAAAAAAATGTTTAAGTGTGGAAAACAAGGTCATCGGGCAGTTGAATGTCGAAATAATGGGAAGAAGATGTCTAATGATGCGAACATAGAAAGGGATACACAGAATTCACCTCCTACACTTCAATGTTTCAAGTGCAAGGAGATGGGGAATTATGCCAATCAATGACTTAATCCAAGGGTTGTTGATGATGATCGACATCAACAATCTCTTAAGGCTAAAGACATAGGAAAGTCACATGCAATTTCTATTGGCGATGTGGAGTACGATAACGAAGTGGTGAAAGGTACACTTACCATCCACTATAAAGTAGAAAATGTTTTATTTGATTCTAGATCCACCCACTCTTTTATTTCTAAATAATTTTCTAAGGGTATCACCGTATTACCTCAACAATTAGATGTTGAGTTAGCTGTGAAAACCCCTAATGGCACAACAATCACATCAAAAGTTTACAATTCTTCTCCGATTGAAGTTTTTGGGAAAGTGCTTCCTACAAATCTTGTGATCCTTCCTATAGTGGAATTTGATGTGATTCTTGGCATGGATTGGATTTCTTTATATGGAGCTCATATCAATTTCCAAAGAAGGGATGTCACATTTCATATTCCAGATCAATCTATGATCGTCTATCGATGAAAGGATGAACATAACCTTCTAATGGAAATTTATTCCATCTTATGGGTCTTGATTCCACTAAATTAAGGTTATTTATCTCAAATGGTTGGAGAGAAACTCACGATTAATAATATTCCCATTGTACGGGAGTTTGATGATGTCCTTCCGGAGGAACTGTCAGGTCTCCTATCAAATCTTGAAGTTGAGTTTTCAATAGAACTCATACCAGTTGCTATGCTTATTTCAAAGATACCTTATAGAATGGACCCAATTGAGTTGAAGGAATTGAAGAAGCAACTCCAAGAGAATCTTGATAAGGGATTCATACGACCTAGTGTGTCACCTTGGGGAGCACCTATTCTGTTTGTTAATAAGAAAGATGGATCAATGAGACTTTGCATTGATTATCGAGAACTTAACAAGATCACTATCAAGAACAAATATCCTCTCCCATGCATTGATGACTTATTTGACCAACTAAGTGGAGCTCAATACTTTTCCAAGATTGATCTTCGTTCAGGGTATCATCAATTAAGGGTCAGAAAAAGAGGATATACCAAAGACGACTTGTCGTACAAGGTATGGACACTATGAATTTATAGTGATGCCATTTGGTCTTACTAATTACCCTACTATCTTCATGGATCTAATGAATAGAGTATTTAGAGACTATCTTGATCAGTTTGTGGTAGTATTTATAGATGATATTATTGTCTATTCAAAGAGAAAGGAAAAACATGAATATCACTTGAGAATTGTATTGAAGACCCTGAGAAAGGAGAAGATTTATGCCAAATTTACCAAGTGTAAATTTTGGCTTCAAAAAGTTTCATTTCTGGGTCACATAATCTCAAAAGAGGGGATATATGTGGATCCAGCAAAAACAGAGGTCATCGAAAGATGGTCAAGACAAACAACAGTAAGTGAGATCTGAAGTTTTCTTGGTTTGGGTGGATATTATCGATGTTTTGTGAAATATTTTTCATGATTATCCAATCCACTCACCAAGTCGACTCGAAAAGGATTTAAGTTCGTGTGGACGGGGGAGTTTGAAGATAATTTCAAGGAGTTGAAAAGAAGGTTATCCAGTGCACCTGTGCTCACACTGCCTTGTAGTGGAGAAAGGTTTTTGATCTACAGTGATGCATCCAAGAAGGGATTGGGGTGCGTTCTCATGAAAAATGATATGGTGATAGCTTATGCCTCACGATAGTTGAAAATCCATGAGAAAAATTACCCAACTCATGATTTAGAGTTAGCTGCGGTAATATTTGCATTAAAGATTTGGAGGCATTATCTTTATGGTGAACGGTGTGATATTTATACTGATCATTAAAGTTTAAAGTATATTTTCACACAAAAGGATATGAATATGCGTCAAAGGAGATGGTTGGAGTTGATTAAGGATTACGATTTTTCAATTCATTACCACCCTAAAAAATCAAAAAAGGTGTAAGACGCATTAAGTTGATAAGACCATGCTAGCTTATCCATGATGAGGATCACCAAAGATCCAATATTTATGGATTTACAAACGATGGATCTTGGAATTATAATAGAAGCGGAAAATTCTTATCTTTCTAAAATGAATGTTCAACCATCTATGCATGTGAAGATTAAAGAAGCACAAAAAGAAGATGTATAGTTACAAAATAAGGTGAAAAATGTTCTTGAATTCAACTTTGATAGTGATGGGATAATAAGGTTCAAAAATCGGGTTTGTGTTCCTCCCATCCCAGAATTAAAGAAGGAGCTGATGGATGAGGTTCATAGTTCTTCATTCTCTATTCATCTTGGAAGCACGAAGATGTATAGAGACCTGAAAGAGTACTTCTAGTGGGATGGAATGAAAAGATATATTGTTGAATATGTCTCTTGATGCTTGGTTTGTTAGGAAGTTGAAGTTGAGAGACAAAAGTCTAAGGGGATGTTAAAACCATTACCCGTACCTGAATGGAAATGGGAAAACATCATTATGGACTTTTTCACTAGACTTCCTAAAACATCCAAAGGCAATAATGCTATTTGGGTCATAGTTGATCGTCTTACGAATTTGGCACACTTCATTTCTGTTAGAGAAGATTTCTCTCTGGATAAACTTGCTTGGATATATGTAAATGAAGTGATAAGATTGTATGGAGTACCACTTTCCATTATATCTTATCGGGGTATGAGGTTTACCTTGAATTTCTGGCGAAGTCTTCAGTATACTCTAGATACAAAGTTGAGTTTCAGCACTACTTATCATCCTCAGATAGACGGTCAGTCTGAGAGAACAATTCAAACTCTAAAAGACATGTTGAGAGCTTTCTATATGGATTTCAAAGGTGGTTGGGATCAACACCTACCTTTGGTGGAATTTTCTTATAATAATATCTTTCACTCCTGCATTCAGATGGATCCTTATAAAGCTCTCTATGGAAATAAATTCTGAAATCCGACTTGATGGGATGAAGTTGGGGAAAGAAAGATATTAGGAACTGATCTTGTTTATGAGATAGCATAAAAGTTTAGATCTATTCAACAACACATAAGAGCAGCTCAGAGTCGACAAAAAAGTTATTCCGACAACTGAAGAAAAGACCTAGAGTTTGAAGCGGGTGATAAAGTGTTCTTACGAATATCTCCTTGGAAGAGAGTAATGAGATTTGGAAAGAAGGGGAAGTTGAGCCCTAGGTATATCAGTCCTTTCAAAATAATGGATCGTGTTGGGAATGTAGCTTACCGATTGGAAATTCCACCGAATCTCTCTCAAGTTCACGATGTGTTCCATGTATCTCTCCTGAGAAAGTACATACCTGATCCTTCACATGTACTAAGCTCAAGAGTTGTACAGCTGGAGCAAGATCTTTCTTATGAAGAACAACCGATAGAGATTCTGGATCGTAGAGAAAAAGTTCTATAGAACAAGACCACTCGATTAGTGAAAGTTTTATGGAGGAACCACCAATTAGAATAAGCTACATGGGAGCTTGAGGATATGATGAGGGAGAGGTATCCTCATCTGTTTGTTACGAAGTAACAAATTTCGAGGGCGAAATTCATTTTAAGGGGGGATAGAATGTAACACCCTGATATTTTATGAGAAGTATAATTTTTTTATGTCGTATGTTATACGCAACATCAAAGGAATCTTTCACGGCACACAACCCTAGCTTTTCTTGCGTTACACGCAATCGCGACCTTCCTTGATAGTGTGTGTAGTACGCAATACCGAGTTCCACTAAACAACGATATGTTATTATAATATTATAAACTACCCATTATGAATAGTATTAACTAAATTTTAAATTTTATAACATTATTATTCATCTTACATATTTTCTAGAATATTTTATGAGAACAAAATAAATTTTTCGGGTAAAATAAGTATTTTTCAAAAAATGCAGTTTTGCCGCCTTTTAATGGCGCACCCACTTTAAATCTAGTTTTTGACAAGTTTATATGTTCAATTTGACAAAATAAACTTCTTTTTTAGAATAGGGATATAAAAATTTACTTTGGATAAATTTTTCATATTATTCTGATAACTTTCATATTTTAATGAATAGTAAAAACACGCTATATTTTAATTAAAAACAACTTTTTTCATCGCAATGATTTATATAGTTAAATTATAATATTTAATGTTTTTAAAGTATAAATAGAATATATTTTTACAATTTAATAAAATGTATGTCATTATCATTTATTTTACATGAAATTCATAGGTAAAAACAATTCAATCTTTGGCAATGTTTTAACTTTTAAAAACCTGTTTGCTTAACAACGGGATTAATTTTAAATTAATTACTGCAACTTCTGTATTTTGAATTTTGAAAAATAGATTCCATATTTGGATTCTGTGGGTCCAAATTATGTTAATAGGTTACTTTTATTTTTTTTGAGATTATGAATAGTAACTACGGTAATTTTTATTTACTGCGGTTAAAGGTAAATAGGGTAATTCAAGGTTAAAAGAATATTATAATAATTCAAAATTACCTTGAAACTTGTCATAACATTATTGGATGAGTATTGGCCGACCATGGGAATCCTTGGGTCGATTTTGGGACCCCATTGAGCCACTTGGTAGTGATAATGACAATTTTGATTAATTAATTTAATGTAAAGACAAAATTGACATTAACGAAAATATTTTAGTAATTAATTTTTATAAGGGGTTATATAAATTATATTTTAGACTATAAATATTCATTTTAAATCTAAATGTATTTCTTACATGATGATATTTTTCTTATAATTTTTATACATAAAGTAAATTAAATTATTTATGACACAATAATGATGCAGTATTTACCTCATTAATAAATGGTTTAAATAAATAAGATTATAATTATTAAAATATTTTCCAAAACATGTTCAATTCTGATTGGATGATTTTATTTCGATCATGAGTCATCTTATCTTCATCTTTAATTATTTTTGGACGTTTTGAAACTGAAGATAAGTTTATAATAAAATAATATTTTCACACTTTCCAAAGGTGCCCCTCTCCTCCCTTATAAAAGGGAACCTCCTCCCTCTCCTCCTCACTCCACTTTGAGACTTCAAGCTCAGACAAACCCATCCAATTTATCTTCTCCACTTCCCTATAAACATCCTAGAGGTCCTGGTCTTCTTCAAATACCAACCCTAGTGCCCTAAGAGGAGGTTAAGAACAGTCGCGTCAAAGAAGAGGTAATATCAATTACCGATCCTTTCCAATTTCATTCTTCTTAAACTTCTTATTATTTAGTTGTTTAATTATGAATTAATAACACCATTATTACTTATATACTGATATGTTATTATAAATATGAAACAACCCCATTTCACCTACTATCCATCCTACGGAAAACGAAATCACCGCACATGCGTACGTACGGAATACCGTCTCCACGCCGTGGTGTAATCAGTTTTTCCACCACCACCTTACTTGGATGGGTATAATGGTGTAAAGAATAAATATATATTATTATTCTAAAGTGATATTGATTCTGAAATAGTATACATACACTTCAATACAATTCCATGATCATGGGAACGATATCATCGCTCGTGCGTACGTACGGTCTACTGTCTCCATGATGTGATGTGACTCGTTCTACAAGATCTTCATTGAATAATGATTATATAAATTAATTGAATAAATATATATGATATATATTACACTAATACCATTCTGTAAATGAGTTATCTATAACCTAAAAATAAGAATAAGAATTTATTCTACAAAACATGCATAAGAACAAAAAAAGCAATAAACACCCGAATAACATGTAGAAATGAAATATTACTAATCTGAAGCTATGAATATGACCATATATGATATCATAACAATGATTATGATTCTTTAATAAGTCAATGACATTATTTAAATATTTATACATGAGTTTCAGACATGTACAAAGCATATCGGACCTAAGGTAAGGGAAAATCTCACAATCTCATTTTTATCCGAGATTGTTTATACTTTGGTATTTACTAGGGTGTATTTATCATCCACATCCATGTTTACTCAAAATGTAATATTATTTATATCCTCATACAATTTTTTAAATCGAATTTTACCTATTGGGGGATTTTTAGTAAAAGATATGAAAGGAATCTTTTGTCGTTATAAGTACAAGATACTTTTTGACTTTTTCGGCCAAAGTACGAGAAGAATATTTTTTTTAACTTATACGGCATGAATGGATTTTATGATATCATAAAACATTATGTCCATGAAGCTTCCTTTACAAGTTTTCAAGTTTATTTTTAATCAACTTCTTTTAGATTAAAATTTTATGACATGTTAAGAAAGGAAAAATGTTTTTAAAGTAGAAAGGATATTTTCCTCAAGAATGGAGTTCAAGCATTTTATCAAAATTATTTTCCATCTAAGATAATATAGGGTTATGTTTATATATCTATTTTTACATTGATTTTATTATGTTATGATGGAATTATTTTTATGAAGTCCTTTTATCGTATATGGATTATGTTATGATGGCATGACGTTTGAGAATCCCATTTTTATTACATGGGTTATGCTATGATGTATGAATTATGATTTTGTGGTACACATAAGAATGGTTTCATTATGAGATGGGTGGGACCTATATCTCCCTCAAATTCATTGGTTAAAGATTTATATCTCATGAGATAGACATGGCTGGAATGGAAAGTTAAACAGGTTCAGTGATACAGGACTGGAACGAGGAGTGAACTCGGTTCAGTAATGGACTTTGTCCGCTATGATAGTCTTGGAAATGAGTCTTGACTAATATGAAATGATTTTCTATGATTATGTTTGTGTGCCACAAAGTATCATGTTTTATGTTATTATTATTTGAGATTACATTTCACCACTATGATTTGTCCCATGTTATGATATTATGATCTCTTTTGCAGGTTAAGATATTCAAAATGTTATGTTCTTATGAATATGATATGATTGATATTTCTTTTTTACCCTTATTAAGCATTTGAGCTCACCCTTTTGTATGTTTTTCTTTTCCCCAGGTCTGGATGAATGGAATTAAGTAGAATATGCCGAAAGGGACTCTAGATATGATGAAATAAATGGGAGACAACATGGATGATTTATGAACCAGTTGTTTATGTTTCCCAATTTCTAAAGACATTATACCTATACAGTCCTTTCATGGTTTTGTTATATGTTGTAATAATTATGATTCAATTTTTGAAGTAATAACCATTTATTTAAAGTATGGGTCATTATACATAGATTTTGTTTGTTTAGGAATCTATGGGGGAAGAATTCCTTTTATTATCACTATATTGATCTATGGATTGTATTTTTGAAAATTTTATTCCTTGTACTTGTTTGGTGGATGAATGATTTATTCAATGCAAATTTCTAATGTTCTTTTTTTTTATGTTATACTTGAGTTCTCACCAGATTTCAAGACATGTTCTATAGTGTTCCTTTTGGATTGTCCTTTCTTTGTTAATACATGATATCATTGTAATCTTTTTTTGGTGTGGAGACCCACTATAGTCATAGTTTCATGATCATTCCTTTTAATTATCATGTGTAGGTGATGAAATTGGTGATTTTTTTAGAGGTTCTAATATTAAATTAAAATATATGATAGTTCAGTTGATATAGCTTGGGTGGTTCCTTATTTTTTATTGAGATTCCCTATTGTGTCCTTCGTATTTACTAAATGTTTTACATGTTTTTCATGTTTTTGGTTTTAGTAAGGGTTCGATCCAATAGGATCCAACATAATAATGGGTACGATGGACAATGAGGTGATTTTCCCAATAGGAATCAAAATGGGAAGAGAGATGGAGTGAAAAATATCATGATAATACTTACTCAACATTCTCAAGAAATGAATAATAATATGAACCATTTCAAAACTCCCAAACATGTGAAGGATGAAACAAGTCACTATAGATTCATTCATTAAGAAATTCCCTCAAACCATTTGGGTCCCTCTAAATAGCTAGTTTTGAAGAAATGGATAGCCATTTAGAATTTGAAGGTGAATTAGATAGATGGTGGGTTCTATTGGGAAAAAATCCCTCAATGTATCATTGCAGTATTTTTGGGTTGCTTGTGTTTGTTGACAATGAAGGTTTCCATGATGAATTGCTGAGTTCTAGAGATTTTGTTGACAATTCATGTTGACAGAGAACCATGACAAAGGAATGGATGATCTGGAGGTGGAACAAAAGAAGAGATACAAGGTGGCGTCATTTTCCAGTGTTTGCCAAATTTTTTGGGGTCCAAAATTTGGGATTTGGTGAGAACCATGAAAAGTGGATATCCTTGAACATCTCATCAAAATATGGAAAAGAAATGAGTTTTGCGAAGATAGGATTCATGGATTGGATTTCGAGACGACATGAAAAAAGTTTATTATGATTCTTCGCTATTATGAAGAGATTTAGGAATATAAAAGATGAAGGTAAATGCGAGGGAGATTCACAGCAGCGGTGCGAAGTAATTGACAAAATTATCCGACATTACAACAAGCTCCGTGATCTGAAAATTGTTGTGGTGCTTTGCGATTTTGACATAATTTCAGCGGAAATTTCAGAGCTTGGTGATTTGAGATGACGTGGCGTTGACTTCACATGGAAGGTTTGAGGTTCGGCGGAATCACCTATGAATAGGCCTAGACCCCCTTGAGGGAAGTAGAGATTTTTCAAAGAAAATATTTTTATCTCGAATTGCGAAGGTTTTTCGCGAAGGCAGTATGCTTCGTGAAAGGAAGGAGCTTCGCGGCGACTAATCTAGCTCTGCAAAACAGGCATGCTTCGCATTGGCTCAGTGAGCTTCATGATGGAAGTCTCTCTATGATGACTTGAGCTCCGCAATAGCCTGAGCTCTGCGAATATGTGAGCTTCGCAAAAAGGCAGAAGCTTTTCTAAGGATTGTTTGAGCTTCGCGAAATTGGAAGCATCATGAAGTATGGTGCTTTGTGAAGGTACTTTCCAAAGGTTATTGCCCAGTGTTCAGGGGAAAAGGGTATTCATTAGTGGATGAAATTTGAACATCAATAGAGCATCAACACACTGTGAAGTATTCATTCATTAGTGGTAATGAAGAAACCTATAGGTCTATAAACTATGAGTGGATCCCTTCCAAGTGTAGTGAGAAAAGGAAGAAGAAGAAGGTTATCCTTTCTACTGGAAGTGAGGCAGAGAGAGAGGAAAAGGGAGTGACCCTTGGGAAGTAGTGAGCTAACCCTAAACATTGTAAAGGTAGTGAGCATGTCCATAGAAGTGATCTATCACTAACATTATTGGTAGTGAGCTTTAGTGGATTTGGTACGGTGGAACATAACCGTTGTATGGTCCTTGGTCGTAGGCCAGTGAGGGTGAACCAAGTAAAAATATTTTTGTCTACTTGGTTGCTTCTCTGCATTGCATCTAAATCATCACCATCAGATAAAGATAAAAAGATGTGATCAACATAGAAACATAAGAGCAAAAAAAGTTACCTTTTTAATATAGAGGTCAAGATCCAGTGGGGCAAGAAGAATTTTGAAATAGAATATCCATACCCAAATTCACCCCCCCCCCCCTCATGTTATCTAGGCCCCTTTTTGTCCTAACAATTGGTATCAGAGGGATAGGTTTCTTTTATCAGATTTTTTTGCTCTGACTTGGTTCAGTCGATCAGTGTGGTTAAATATTTAGTCTGCTCTTATCTTGGTATTCTATGCCAAAGGGAACAACTTCAAAGAAGAAGCATAAGTATTGTGAAATTCTAAAGTGTGGATTTGTTAATGTAAAGAGTGTAATTTAGTTAAAACAATCATGTAGTGAATAGACGAATTATTTTGATGAATCATACAGTGAAATTATATACTCATTCAATTATGCTGAAGGAATGAGTAAAGAACCTGATATTCCAAGTGATGTTGGAACTACTGATGATAAAGAAACTATAAGAAGGACATTGGTAGATGATGTCAATATGACAAAGGAATTGGATCAGAAATTGGATGAAGAAGTCAAATGTAAATATATCTAGATCCAGGTACTAGAAATTGAGGTCAACTAGCTAAGGGGATTAAATCAACGGCTTATTAATGTGGTTACTGATCTGAGGGAGAAGAATGATTCCCAAGCTGAAGAACTACAAAAGTTGTCTATAAAGAGAGAAAATCTCAAAGGTGGTGTTAAGGGAAAGAATATGAACTTAGATGAAATTCAGAATATAAAAGCCAGCAATGATGCTCTTGCTACATAGCTATCTAAATTAGTTCAAAATAATCAAAGTCTATAGCAAGAGAATGCATCCATCTCTGATTAGTTCATTAAAGAAAAATTTAAAATAAAGGAGAAAAGTGATATGATAGATAATCTTACATGAGAACTGGATGATGAGATGACTTGGGGAAATAATCTCAGATGAGAACTCAATGACCAACTTGAATCAAGAGATAAAAAGATTCAACAACTGGAGGAAGAGCTAGAGTTAGTCAAAAAAGAAATGGAGAAAACTAATTCCAATGAGAATCCCAAGATGAAGGATGCCTTACACTTAATATTTGATTATTCTTTTGTCAGAGATGATGAAATGAAAGCCAAATATGTTACTTAAAAGTAGAATAAAGAAAGTATTGTATCATCCCAAAGGCCATCCATTTTTTGGAAAATCTGGAATTGGATATGATGATCCCACTCTTATGCATGATAGGAAAAGAGAAGTTAAAATCTCCAAAGATAAGAAAAACATTGTAGGTGCTGGAGATAGACCTAAAAATGCTTTTACAGGAAGTAATGATAGCATGTGCTATTTTTGTGGGATTCATGGTCATGCATCAAAATTATGATTTAGAGGCTCAGGAATACATTTCAGGTTATGAAAATAGAAACTATAATATATTTGAGAATAAAAAAAGCATCATGAGAAATCAGAGAGAAGAGTCTCTCAAAGGAGAACATTCATTAGATGCAATTAATATAGAAGAATGGGACACACTATGAGTATGTGTCAGGATGCTCTGGAGCTCAATGTTAGAAGAAGAACTCAAGATGCATCAACATCTCAGCTGAAAAATGATGAAATGAGTTATTCCTTTGATGGAAGATGATTTTTATGTTCTCATTATAGGAATTTGGAAAGACATTGCAGTAAGAAGAAGTAGGAAAGGAAAAGGGACTCTAAATGAGACTCTCGACTCCAATGATGTATAATGAGAAATCTTTCATTGAAAAAAAAAGTGGAAAGCTAAACAATAGGTTTACAGTCCTAGGGGAATCACAAGGTGCTCAACAGAATGTGTATCAATCACCCACTCTATTATACCCAGAAAAACACCCCTGGAATGGATGTAGGAAATCCTAGATGAAAAATTGAGGAGATTCCCCAAGTGTAATTAAGAATAATGTAAAGTCAGGGGAAGAATCTACCGCAATAAGAAAAGGTGGCATGACTAAAAAAATTGATAAAAGAAATACGGCTAAAGAATGTTTTGAAAACTTCACTTGCCATGCCACATACAGAGAAGTGGAAGAAAGAGAAAGAACATTTCAATGGAGGAAGAAGAAAGAGTAGATGACCATTGGAATGAGTCCTACTCAAAGAAATAGTCATGAAAAATGGCATATTAGTGGTGCATCAAAGAAGAAATTGTGTGCTAGTGTGTTTAAACCCCAAATGGTGAGAAAGGTCAGGCCTGAAAAATCTACATATCAGAAAAAGGCTCAGTGTCACGACCCATCCCCTGGGGCCCGTTCTAGGACTACCCCAAACCCACCTTCCATAGGCCAGGGGCTGGAGACTAGCACCGATGGAATATTCCCTAAAACTGGGAAGGCATTGCCCTAATAACCTGTAAACTCATGAAACTAAGCATACAGCAAGATACGAACACAAGTAAACTGAATAGTAAAAAGAGTGTGTACAGTAAGTGAAAGGATCCAGAATACAAGCCCAACTAGAATGTACAAGAAAACTGGAAGGTACAAGTAAACTAAATAGCTCCTATGAACACCTTCCAAGGATCCTACCTGAAGGCTAGGTACAGCTCTCGAACGGTCATCTCTGCGGTATGCCTCGTCCAATGTCCACCTCCGAGCTACCTCTACTCCTGGTACTCTCATCCTCAGTTAGTGTTGTCCATCGTCTGCACCAAACACAACAAGGTGTTGGCATAGTCAGTGCAGGTGTGTGTATAAAGATACTCAGTAAGGACCTAGAGAACCTCAAAGGTCTAAAAAAATCCACAAAGGATAAACCAAAAAGCATGGAAACAATAGTCAACCCTACTTAGGAAACTCAATGCCCATATCATTCTTGAGGAAACTCATATACCTAAGTTATCTTGTATACCCATATCATTCTTGAGGAAACTCAAGGACCAAATCAAATACCAAAGCTCAACTGTTCCACAAAGGAAGGAATACCATGAAGGTAAGACCATAAAGGTAAGTACCCAAAAGCTAAAACCACACAGAATAATACCACAAAGGTTTAACTGTGAAGACCCAACCCCAAAAAACCGGGATTCAGTGCCTTCTGAACATGATTTGTCATGTTCAAACAAAAACATGCACTAATAAACTACACATCATGTCCCATACAGAGTATCAAATTCGGTTCAGGCTCTAGGAAACTGGCTACTTCTAAAATGTTTCATCCGTTAAAATTTGTTACCTGAAAAATTTAGATCAAAACATAGGGTGATCATGTGAATGACCTGTAAGGGGTTTTAAAATAAACCAATGTATCTTTTGAAAACATTCTTTAAAACCTTCCATAGAATATTTCTCTTAAATATAAGCTTTAACATATGTAACATGTCATAAAAGTTCTCAATTAAAAACATGATAATAGAGTTATAAGGATATATCATTCAAATATAGGCATGCTTATTTGGTGTAACAAATAAAAAACATTCTAAACATGTAAGACCTAAGAATATATAAGCACAAATTAAACAGCTAAGAGCGATGAATAATCAAAGTTGCGCGTAAAGGAAACAAATTCAATTTCATATATTAGAAACTAATTCATTGATTTTTTAACACAATTCATGCCATAAGCTCTTACTTTTCTGATACTCATATGTATAGGCTCTTAGCCTTGGATATTATAATAGTCAAATACTCATTAGGTTAATTAATTATCATAAGCATAATATTGGAATGTTAAAAGTTGGAGTTCTATATTAAGGCCTCAAGCCAAGACCTAGGGCTAACTGTAACCGGACCCCAACCCAGATAGCATCGGTAACGGGACTCTATCCCGGAGAGCATCTATAACCAGACTCTAACCCGGAGGGCTTACTTATACTAGTCCCCAACCCAGAACTAACTAGTCCAAAACACTCCCCATATTCCAAAAAGGGTTGTATATTCAAAATGTATCATACCATACTGAATATTTAATTACTCATTTCTAATTATTCAAAGTATACAACTTTGGATTAATTCATACATAATTGCTCATAGTAATTGTATTTCATCCTTTAACATTTACATATCTTATAAAGTGATACATACATCTAGATGTTTAAAAACATAGCTAACAATAATATGATTGTCATTAAATGGTAAAAATAAAGTAAGATTATGGCACGTATATTGACATCCAAGGTACTAAAGGAAAAACAAAAATAGAATTTGTCACATGTGATGTTATTCTCATAATTCTAAAACCTTATTAACCAATTCATTAAAAAGTAAACCAAAAAAATCATGTAGGGTTTTAAGCTTGCAGATGCTAAATCATTAAATGTTGATAAGCCTTTGTATACCACAGAATAATGTCCATAAAATAAATCATGAATCTTCACCATAATCAACATCATTTAAAATATAAAAAAATAAGTGACTCATAAATGTGGATATTAGGTTTTAATAACACCACATTTCTTATGTTTTAAATATCCACTTAAACTCGGGACTTAATGTGTAAAGACCTCAAATCTGGGTATAATAAAGGCTCATGAAACATATAATATATATGTATGTAACCACACTCATACTAAAAATATTGGCACATCCATGTGCATTAACCCCCCCCCCCCCAGGATATTAGTTTAACAATGTTTTAAATAGGGAAGGTCATTCCCTTGGTCATTAATTTTTTTTATGAATACCTACCCATAAAATTCTATTAAAAACCAAACATATATAACATTTTATATATATATATATATATATGAAATTATGTGTATATGTATATGTGTAGTGCATAATCAATTATATAAAAACTTCATATGCAAATACTAATCTTGCATTTGAAGTTCTTATCTTGAAATATTTTCTTGATGGATGGAGTGTTTGTGGCCCTATACTCAAAAATGAAAGGTCATTCATATTCATATATATATAATTGAAGTACATATAACCATATATATAAAGTACGTCTTAAAATTTTTAAACATTAAACAACTTTCAAATACTCCGAAAATACTAAATTGAGAGACTTAGGTTCAGTTATAAGAAAGATCTCAACTAACCTGTAGGGTTATTTAAAATACATATCTTTTTGAATATACATATACACATATATATATATATATTCAAAACCAAAAAACAAGGAAAAATTTAACCCTTACGTCCTTTATGGCATTTTAACACAAAAACCCAAAGTCCAGGTTCAGCACGGATGAATGTTTGAACTAAACTGAGAAATTATAAATACATTTTTTTTTATGAGTATATATGTGTATATACTCTCAAAGAAACAAGACAAGGAAAAACTAAAACCCTTACTTTAAAACCAGGGGGAGAACTCAAGGGAGGTTAGCTGGGACTTGCTAGAGGCTTGAGCGGGGAGAAGAACCGAGAGTTATTTGGGGTGAAACCAGATACTTATATACTAAAAAGAAAACACAACTTTTCATGAAAAAACATACCCCATTGCAGTTCATTAAATGGGTGGTGTCGTGCTTGAAGAAAAGGGGAGACAAGGAGGTCCCTTGGTGGTCAGTGGTGAAGAAAATGAGAGGGTGCCATAGGTGTAGGGTTACGGGTGTAAACCCAAGCGAAGGAGGAAGAAGACGACGTGGAAAAAAGGGAAATATAGAGAAAAACGGAAGGTCCAAATCAAACCTGATCTTGATCCAAGGCCTGAGGTGCGTCCGCATTTGTTTTAAAAGAAACGGACAGCTCAGATTAAATCTGAGTTCCATTGGACAGTCCCGGTTCGATGCAGAATTTTAAAACACACTGACGACCGCGATTAGATCTGTGGTAGATCGAACAGCATACAAAAACACGGTGGAGAACCGTGGTTGCTGAAGGTCAAAAATGAGATTATGATCAGCATTCCAAATCACGCATGACATGATCCAATGGACCAGATCGCCTTTCGCCCAAAAAAACAAATCCCACATCAAAATGGTGAGCTATTTTCTCTTCCCTTATAGGCCCGAGCCTCCCAATGACTACTCAAAAAACACACACCACGCACGAAGGGGGCCCTATACATGGTCTCTCGCCCCTCCCCCGCAGGCCTTGGCCTACCCATGCTCCGCCGCGGCCTCGCCCCCAAGGTGGTACGCCTACGCGCTCCTGCTCCTGTGCGCCCTTCGGGGGACCTCTGCTCGAGCTCGAGATGGCCTTGTCTTGGGATGAGGTCTTAGGCTTGGCTAGTTCATGTGAGCTGCTTCCCTCGGCCCTAGCCATAAAGGGTTGGCCCTAGCGGGCCTATTGTTTTATAAAATCCTCCACTCAAAATAAAAAAAAATTAAAGAAGAGAAAACAATTGATTTATTAAAACTATATAGAATTTATATTCTTAAACATTAATGAATAAAAAATAAATTTTGTCTTAGTTAAAAGTATTTCTAAAATTATAAACACTAAAACTTTTTAACATAAAAATTTATAAAAAATAGATTTTAATAAACCTATATGATAATTTTTGTGCTACTATCATATAAAATTTAATTTAATAAAAAACATAATTTAATTTGAAGAATTTAAACATAGTTTATTACATTATTTAAGAAATGAAAATTGTTACATTTTATTTGAAATATTCAAAAAGTGTTTTGTATTCCTTAATACTTTTCAAAATCACTTAAGGTTGAAACAAAGTTTTAACTTATATCTTTTTAGAGTTCATAAATGATGGTTTAATTATAATTTTAATCACAACTTAAATATTTAGAAACTAATTAATATTTAAATAATTTCAATTGTCTTAACAAATTCCAACATCAATAATTATAACTGTTAGATTTCAATGGTCACCAGAGAAATGGTTGGGTTGATTCCCTATAAAACCATGCCTCAGAGTGTCCTAAACTCCAGAAGAAAAAAGGAGATGGTGCTTGTTATACAGTTTATGCTCAGCATGGTTTATATGATCATGGTGCTGTTGTTATTTATTTTCACTAACCTGAAGTATCTCCTTTATTTACCGTGTCTTGTTGTCTTTGTAGGGGGCCTTCCCGTAGTTCTGATAGGATTTTTATTAGGCATTTTTGGGTAGGATGTTTCCTTGTGATCTTAACACATTGTAAACACCACGGTGTTCTTTTTATTATGAAAATACTTATATCCATTTTTGGGTTTTACTCGGTTGCATTATAATAAAATTTAAGGCCATATTATTACTCCTCAAGAGAAACATGTTTGTTCAGTTATTAACTCAAATAAAATGAAAACTTAAAATTATCAATATGAGAGGTACAAGTTTTCGGGGTGTTAAATTCACCACGAAGGTAAGTACCACAAAGGTACACCACAGAGAATATTACCACAAAGTTAAAGACTCATCTCACACTAGGTATAACTTAGGTACGGTAGTAAAGATGATTATATGTAACTACTGAATCATCTTACTCTGTTAACAGGCAGACCCACATAGGATCCTAAATCATCATCAGACCCACATAGGATCCAAGTACATCATCAGACCCACATAGTTATCCTAGTATGTCATCAGACCCACATAGGATCCTAGTACATCATTCGAACCACATAGAATCCTAGTAAAGCAGACCCAAGAAGGATCCATGTGGGACCCTCATTCACAGACCCACAAAGTTTCTCAAAGCATAGACCCACATAGGATCTCTTTCTCATGTTACAACCGGTTACAGGGTTCCCGCACTAAGCTCACTTGATTCTGAGAGGGTCCGCTCCTCAAGCCATAGGTTGATACTCCAACTTCCACAAAGTCCCATGATGAAGTATCTCAAAGGAACACCATGTAAAAGGGGTCTCAACGCAACTGACGGTGCGTCAATCGGATGACTGGACTGTAATTTATTTTCCTTTTAGTATTGAGGGCCTGGTTAGATTCTTGTTCGATCCAACCCAGTCATACCCCAACTTAATCCAAAACTCAAGTGGTGTATAAAAAAAGGACCATCTTGAGCCAAGGTTTTCAGTGTTGCAGACAGTTCGTCAAACGGACGCCTGGTGCCAAAGTTATGGCCAATAAGGTGACTCTAGGTCCAGTTGGGCCCGGGTCTGGTCCGACCCGGCCTGGTTTGACTCGGGTCCGGACCGGCCTGCGCTGGGCGGCCCGACCCCCGCTGGGCGGCCCGGCCCACGCTGGGCGGCTAGGCCCGTGCTGGGTGGCCCGCGGTGGGGTCCACCCTAGTCGCATGTGGGGGGGGAGTCGTGCGCCCCCACCCTCAATCACCAAACAGCTGAAGCAGTTCGGTCGCCAACCTACACGCCGGACCCACCACAGGTCCCACTCGGTACAGCTCAGCCAGCAGAAACGGATAGCCCTTTACTCATCCCAGCCATACGGTCACGCACCGCTACCCCTCCACGGCCGGCTGAATGTCGGCCACCTTCCACCATCAACTGTGGCCAGGCGGTCCATGGCCACTTTCTCCGATGGTGTGGCACGGTCGCGCCGCCCATGCTTCTTCGGCCGGTCGGAGAACCGGCCTCCCTCTGTCCACCACCATGGCCAGCTACAGCCGGCCTCCCTCTGGCCTTTGTGCGGCCTCCTTCTCTACCGGTGGCATAGACGCACGCAGCCCCGGTTCCGTGTGGCTAGCTCGAGTGTCGGTTTCCACCTTTCTCTGTCGTGAATAACACAACTACCATGAAGAACAATGGAGGGATAGGGCCATGTTTGTTTGGACCTCACCCTCTGCATTAGATCTGTAGTAGGCGGATCAAGAGGATTAATTCAACTCAAACCACAAAGAACAACAAAACCCCTACCTTGAAGGTTCCGTAAGAGGATGTCATGAGGAAGAATTCGAAGTCATTGGAGAATATCGGTGTTCATTTCCTCTGCAAGGTGCTTCTAATCCAGGCTCGGGTTCGGTTTCCTCGTTCTTCATTGGAGAGGTGTTCTTCATTGGAGAGGAAGAGTTTCTCCATAATTTTCCCAAGCCTCTCCTTTTTTCCAACACTTCTCCCAAAGCCCACCAAAAAGAAATAGCCCACTTATTAAATTAATTTTTAATAATTTAATAAGAGTTGGCTATTAATTATCTTGATGTTGGCATAATTAATTGGCTAAATTAAATGGAATAAATAAATTAATGGAGAGTTGAGAGGTTTTCCCCCCATTAAGAGGGGTTCGAGTGGTCCCCACCACCATAGATTGAATTGGGGGTTTTCTAGCTCAAGTGATCCCCACCACCGAGCATTCAATTGGGAGGTTAAAAAGAAAATAAAAGTTATTATTTATTTTATTTTTATTTCCATGAAAAACAAAAAACTAACTTTCACCCTCAACCAACTGTCGTCGAGGTGAAAGTATCTTTAACTAAATATCAGTGTGGTGAGTTCAACGGTGTCCTTATATTTCAATTTCGAGTACTAGTTTAAAAGAAACAAAAAACCCGCTCACAAGTTTACTGATCGTACTTAAAAAAAGTTCATAAATTCATTCTGGGAACACTGGGCCTCGGAATCTCACATCGTTAATTTTCGCAGACTCGTAAAATTACCATATAATTAAAAAAAATTAAATGGAATTTTCAGGTCTGTACATTCTCCCTACCTTAAGGATTTGCGTCCCCATAAACTACAACTCAAACTAAGGGAACAAGTGGGGGTACTGAGCACGTATCTGAGTCTCCCACTCCCATGTTTTCTCCTAGAGTTTCTCGTTCTTCCAACGTACATGCACTAAAGGTATCGATCTCCCATGAAGGACTCTATCTTATCGATCCTCAATCTTCAATGGAACCTCTGTAAATGTCTCCCCATCGTCGATGTCCAGCTCGTCGTGGTCGATGATGTGAGAAGGGTCGTGCACGTATCTCCTTAGCTGGGATACGTGAAAGACGTCATGCAACTGGTGCAACAGAGGTGGAAGAGCTAAGTGGTAAGCCACCTTTCCAACTCTACTGAGGACCTGAAAGGGTCTGATGAACCTCGGAGATAACTTTCCACCCCAGCCAAATCTCCACAAACCTTGTCGGGGTGAGACCCATAGAAAGATGTGGTCACCATCCTCGAACTCCAGAGGTCTTTGTCTCTTGTTGTCATAATACTTCTGCCTACTCTGTGTAGTCTTCATCTGCTCCAGGATGATCTGCACCTTCTCTGTGGTAGCCCATACCATATCCGGTCCCATGAGTACTGAATCCCCTAGATCAGTCCAGCACAAAGGTGATCTGCAAGGTCGGTCATACAAATCCTCGAAAGGTGTCATCCCAATGGTGGAGTGAAAAATATTATTGTATGCAAACTCTACCAAAGGAAAGTGATCCTCCCAACTACAACTGAAGTCGAGGATGAAATAACGCAACATGTCCTCGACGGTCTAAATGGTCCACTCAGTCTGGCCATGCGTCTGAGGATGGAAGGCGGTGCTCAAATGAAGTTGTGTCCTGAAAGCCTCCTACAACCCCTTCCATAGTTGGGAAGTGAAACATGCATCACGATCGGAAAAAATTGTCGAGGTTACTCCATGTAGCCGCACAATATTTTGCACATAGAGGCATCTCAAGCTCTCTAATAAACCCTTCTCTCTGATCTATAGGAAGTGGGCCGACTTGGTGAGTCGGTCGACGATCACCCAGATAGAATCATGACCCCTAGATGTACGTGGAAGTCCTGTCATGAATTCAATGGATATTCCATCACACTTCCACTATGGGACCTCTAATGGCTGAACTAAGCCTGATGGTACCTGATACTCTACCTTCACCTGCAAAAAAGTGAGGCACCGAGAAACAAACTCTACTACTACTTTCTTCATTCCCAGCCACCAATGTTGTCATCGGAGGTCCCAGTACATATTTGTCACTCCTAGATGTACCTCTAGAGGGGATGTGTGAAACTACCTTAATACTTCCTCCCGAAGTGACATTGGTACCATGGTACATCCTCTGTAGAGAATGATGTGCTCCCCACCTTCAGAAAATCCATCAGGTGCATGTCCTGTGGATATTTGAGCACGTCGAACCTCACAGTCAGTATCCTCACACTACTCCTCCATGACTCGCTGAAGAAGTGGGGGAGTGACAGTAAGAGACTGAAGAAAAGATGCTCCATCTCAATCCACAAAGGATATCTGCAAAGCGGCCAGCTGCTCCATCGCCTCTCATAGAAGTTGTATACCAGATCTCCTGCTGAGTACATCTGCTACAACATTCCCCTTACATGGAGTATAGACTATCTCAAAGTCATAGTCCTGGAGGAACTCAAGACAACGCCACTACCTCAGGTCCCGGTCCTTCTGAGAGAAGATATACCTGAGACTCTTGTGATTAGAATAGAGTGTAATAAATTCACCCATCAGATAGTGTCGCCACATCTTTAAAATGAAGACCACTGATGCTAACTCTAGGTCATGGGTAGCATAGTTCTGCTCATGATGTCTCATATTTTGATAACTATAAGAAATAATGGCTCACTCCTACATTAGGACACATCAGAGCCTGGTCCCTGATGCGTCGTAGTAGACTACGTACCCAACGCCCTCCTCCAGAATCCTCAAGATGGGGGCACTAGTCAGCCTCTGCCTCAACTTTTGAAAAATCCGTTGGCATCTCTCCAACCATATGAAGTGTTTCCCCTTCTTTGTCATCACTGATAAAAGTGTTGCAACTCTATAAAAATCTGTAACAAACCTATGGTAGTATCCGTCCAAACCCATGAAACTCCGTACCTCCGTCACACTCCTGGGTGGCTCCCAAGAAAGTACCACCTCAATCTTCGCTCGATCCACTACAACTCCGGCCTCTAATATGAGGTGTACTATAAAGTGAACCTCTCAGATCCAGAACTGGCACTTCGAGATCTTACCATAAAGCTAGTGCTCTCGGAGTGTGTCTAGAAATATCTACAAATGATAGGCATGCTCCTCCTCAGTAGCCAAGTAGATCAGTATGTTGTCGAAGAAGACTACTACAAAGAGATCAAACACTACAAGAAAACCTTCGTTTAGCGGCGTTTTTTTCGCGGCGGTTTTAAAAACCGCCGCAAAACGCATTTTCGGGCTGCCATTTCGCGGCGGTTTTAGGAACCGCCTATAAACGGCAAAATAAATTTTTTTTTATTCGAGGATTAGTGGCAGTTTTTTTAAAAAACCGCCACGAAATAGCGGCGGTTTTGGTAAAACCGCCGCGAAATGAAATGAAGAAAATAAAAAAACGCGAGAAACCCCGAAATCACTAAAATGACCATAACTGTTGATTCGGGCGTCTGTTGAAGCGCCACGACCAGTCAAATCGAAGCTCATGAAGTGATCTAGAGGCACATATAATCAAAACTATGAGACGGTCTAAGGTGTGGAAGATATTAGAGTTATAAAAAAGTTGAAAAAAGTTCTCCAACTTCAAACGGCCATAACTTTCGCTCCGGGTGTCCATTTGGGCTCTACCACATATCAAATCGAAGCCAGCGAAGAGAGCTATGCACTAGTGTGATAGAACCAAGCTTCTGTCTTGTTTTTCGACCCCACAAACCCCTCTGAAGGCCTCCAAAATCCTGTTTCCGTCACCGGTGTCCCGTCGAAATTCTCTTCAAACAGACCTAACTTTCGATTTGCGTGTCTGTTCGGCCTCCTCCACCTGCCAGATCATAGCTCATTCCAAGAGATTCGGTTTGACTAGTCGCAGCGCCCACATGCACTCCTAGATCATATGTTATGACCTTTTTAGTGGGTATCGGGTTTGTTAGGTTTTTCAATGCCTCGTTTCTAGCACCCGTTCTCCGTCATCTTTTTTTAAATGGTCATAACTTATGATCCGTCTATCCATTCGGACTCTTTCACCTTTCAGGTTGAAGAGAATTTCAGGATCTTTGATTTGACAGGTCGCAGATCTGAAACGGACTCTCGGATCATAAGTTATCTCCGTTAATGTGAGTCCAATGTTTTTGTCTCTTTATGACCGTTTTGACGGGTTTTAACGGTAGCTCCATTTATTACTGTTTATTTGGGTTTCCATGACTTGTTATCTTTATCAATGGTTTTTTATGGGTTATTATGATGATTATGTTGAATTATTAAGGTGTTTTCTAGAGTTGTCACGAGTTTTCATTCATTCTCATTTTTTCTAATGCCTCATTCTTCATATGCTTCTCCATCCTTTTTCATGCGTTTTCATGATTTTTCATCCCTTATCACGTCTTTTCATACTTTTTCATGTGTTTCCTTTATTATTTATTATTTATTATTTATAATATAATTTAATTTATTTATTATCTATTATTTGTAACTGGTTATTTATTATTTATTATTTATTATTTATATTTATTTATTAGTTATTATTTATTAGTTATTATTTATTATTTATTATTTATTATTTAGTATTTAGTATTTGTTATTTATATTTATTTATTATTTAATTTTATTTATTATTTATATTTATTTATTATTTATTATTTATTATTTATTATTTTTATTTATCTATTATTTTTATTTATTTATTATTTATTATTTTTATTTATTTATTTATTATTTTTTATTTATTTATTTTTTATTATTTTTATTTATTTATTATTTATATTTATTTATTATTTATTATTTATATTTATTTATTATTTATTATTTATTTATTATTTATTATTTATATTTATTTATTATTTATATTTATTTATTATTTATTGTTTATTATTTATATTTATTTATAATTTATAATTTATATTTACTTATTATTTATATTTATTATTTATTATTTATATTTATTTATTATTTATTATTTATATTTATTTATTATTTATTATTTATTATTTATTATTTATATTTATTTATTATTTATTATTTTCTATTTATTTATTATTTATCATTTATTATTTATTATTTATTATTTATTATTTATTATTTATATTTATTTATTATTTATTATTTATATTTATTTATTATTTATTATTTATTATTTATTATTTATTATTTATTATTTATTATTTATATTTATTTATTATTTATTATTTATTAGTTATTATTTATTAGTTATTATTTATTATTTATTATTTATTATTTATTATTTATTATTTATTATTTATTATTTATTTATTATTTATATTTAATTATTATTTATTATTTATATTTATTTATTATTTATTATTTATATTTAATTATTATTTATATTTAATTATTATTTATATTTATTTATATTTATTTATTATTTATTATTTATATTTATTTATTATTTATATTTATTATTTATTAGTTATATTTATTTATTATTTATTACTTATTATTTATATTTATTTATTATTTATATTTATTTAATATTTATTATTTTCTATTTATTATTTATTATTTATATTTATTTATTATTTATTATTTATTATTTATATTTATTTATTACTTATTATTTATTATTTATATTTATTTATTATTTATTATTTATTATTTATATTTATTTATTATTTATTATTTATATTTATATTTATTTATTATTTATTATTTATTATTTATATTTATTTATTATTTATTATTTATTATTTATATTTATTTATTATTTATTATTTATATTTATTTATTATTTATTATTTATTATTTATTATTTATATTTATTTATTATTTATTATTTTCTATTTATTATTTAAAATTTATTATTTATATTTATTTATATTTATTTATTATTTATTATTTTCTATTTATTATTTATTATTTTTATTTATTTATTATTTATTATTTATTATTTATTATTTATTATTTATTATTTAATATTTATTAATTAATATTTATTATTTTTTATTTTTTATTTATATTTATTTATTATTTATTATTTATATTTATTTATTATTTATAATTTATATTTATTTATTATTTATTATTTATATTTATTTACTATTTATAATTATTTATTATTTATTATTTATTAGTTACTATATATTATTTATATATATTTATTATTTATTATTTATTATTTATTATTTATTATATAATATTTATTATTTATTATTAATTATTAATTATTTATTATTTATTATTTATTATTCATTATTGATTATTGATTATTGATTATTGATTATTTATTATTTATTATTTATTATTTATTATTTATTATTTATTATTTATTATTTATTATTTATATTTATTTATTATTTATTATTTATTATTTATTATTTATTATTTATTATTTATTATTTATTATTTATTATTTATTATTAATTATTTATTATTTATTATTTATTATTTATTATTTATTATTTGTTATTTATTGTTTATTATTTCTTATTTCTTATTTATTATTTATTATTTATATTTATTTGTTATTTATTATTTTCTATTTATTATTTATTATTTATATTTATTTACTATTTATTATTTATTATTTATTATTTATTATTTATTATTTATTATTTATTATTTATTATTTATTATTTATTATTTATTATTTATTATTTATTATTTATTATTTATTATTTATTATTTATTATTTATTATTTATTATTCGTTATTCATTATTGATTATTCATTATTGATTATTGATTATTGATTATTTATTATTTATTATTTATTATTTATTATTTATTATTTATTATTTATTATTTATATTTATTTATTATTTATTATTTATTATTTATTATTTATTATTTATTATTTATATTTATATTTATTTATTATTTATTATTTATATTTATTATTCCTTATTTATTTTTTATTTTTTATTTTTTATTATTTATTATTTATTATTTATTATTTATTATTATTGAGTTTATATCTATTATTTATGTATTATTTGTTTTTTCAATTAATATATATAAGTATATTAAATTCTATTTATTAACCACATGGCGAGCTTTCTGGAGTGGTAAAGTCTTTGGAAAATATGCAAGAGGTTAGGGGTTCAAATCTCACCAAACGCGGAATTTCTTTATATTGCATGGGTATGCATGTGCATGTGCATGTGCGTGTGCATGTGCATGTGCATGGGATGTGCATGCATGGATAAATAAAGTAAATAAAATAATACGAAATAAATAAATAAAATAAATAAATACGAAAAATAAATAAATAAATAAATACGAAATAAAATAAATAAATACGAAAAATAAATAAATAAATAAATACGAAAAATAAATAAATAAATACGAAAAATAAATAAATAAATAAATAAATAAATAAATAAAATAAATAAATAAATAAATAAATAAAATAAATATGAAATAAATATATAAATAAATACGAAATATATATATATATATATATATATATATATAAAATAAAAAATAAAAAAAATTAAAAAAAAATAACAAAAATAACAAAAATAAATAAATAATAAAAAAAACCGCCGCGAAACGTTCTGCGACGGTTTTCAAAACCGTCGCGAAATAGTTTCCCGACGCACGATTTAGTGGCGGTTTTTCAAAACCGCCGCTAAATGCCTTTTTGTCGTAGTGAAAGTATGGCTGAAATACCATGTTCATGAGTCCCATGAACACTTCTAGAGCATTTGTCACACTGAATGGAATAACCAAGAACTCATAGTGGCCATACTGACATCTAAAATCCATCTTATACACATCCTCGTCTCACACTTTGAGCTGGTGATAGCCTGATCTGAGGTCTATCTTGGAGAACCATCTTTCTCCCTTCAGCTGATCAAAGAGGTCCTCAATCCTCGAATGTGGTTACTTTTTCTTCACAGCCACTTGGTTCAGGCACCGATAGTCAAAACAAAGTCTCAAACACCCATCCACCTTCTTGGTGAACAGAATTAGGGATGACTAAGGAGAAACACTCGACCAGATGAATCCCTTTCCCTATAAGACCTCCAGCTGTACCCGCAGCTCACGAAGCTCCACGGGAGCCATCCGATATGATAGTGTAGATATTGGTTCCATCTCGGGGTACAAGATAATGTAAAATTTCACCTCTCTGGGAGGAGGTAGACCTGGAACATCATCAAGGAAGACATCCGCATACTGGTCCACCCCTACAGGATAGCTCAGACTCTCCACATCAACCGCTCCGAGGGTAAGGCTAGCCAACTGACGAGTGATCGGAAGCACTCTCCTCTGGGTAAGTCCATCCTGTGCTGCAAAGGCTCCCTTCTTGCCAGTGAAGGTACACCTGGTCTCATCCATGTAGACACACTGCATTTTGCGCCTAATACAGTCAATCCAAGGATGGACTGTAGATAACCAGTCCACTCCCAAGATGACATCGTAAGGCCTCAACGCTGCTACTAGGAGATCCCAGCCGAAGCTCTCACCTCCTAGAGTAATCACACACTGTTGGCACTAGTTCGTAATTGTCGAATCTGCTCCCGTAAGAGTCTCTATCCATAAGGATCAAGCCAATGACTCCACCGGAATCTCCGAGCTCCGAACGAGGGTAGTGGCAATAAAATAATGACTAGAACCTGTGTCTATAAGTACTGTAGCTAAGATGGAGTAGACACAGATCATACCTCGTATCATCTCTGGAGTTCCATGTTCATAAGCCTCATCTACCTAGAGCTGAGCTCGCCCCTGTCCACCTGCTTCATGTGGTTAGGGTGGACCACCTTGTGGTGGTGGCGATAACATCTCGAATCATCGCCCACCGCTAGCTCTACAGCTAGGTCCTCTGCCATGTCCTTCTACTCCCTATGGAACTCCTTGGGAGAACCTATGTCTCTACCTGGGAAGTCCTTCAACCATCTGTTGATCATCTGCATGGCGGGTCGAGCAGTCACAAGCCATGTGACCCTTCTCGCCGCATGCGTAATACTGCTTGATCCTCGCATGACTCGCTCTATCTCTAGTTCCCCGCACAACCGACCCTGTATCATGTGGTCTTCCACCTGTAGGTCTGGTCCTCTTGGACCTATGTGACATCTGTCTGATGCCAGCTATAAAGACTCCACCACATGACACCCAGTAGTGGGTCTCGCTGATGGGGATTACTCAGCCAGAAAACTCTCTACTAAGAGGGCTCGCTATAACACCCCCGCCTACATCGGGATGCTGAGAGAAATCATCGAAGCCCTGATCTCCCGCCTGAGTCCCTGCTCAAAGGTCTGGGCCCTAATGAATGGGTCCCGCACCATATTAGTGGAGTAGTGTGAGAGGTCGATGAACCTTGTTGATTATTGAGCCATAGTCATGCTGCCCTACTATAGATGAAGAAGCTCCTATATGTGCACTGCGTGAAGGGTTTCTAGGGCAAACTATGCCCGAAAAAGGCCCTCAAAGTCTTCTTAGAGGAGTTCCACCTCGTCATGAACCTGGAGCATCAATCTCTACCATCTGCCTGATGCTGCCTATAGAAGACTGGCGGAAAGGATCACCTTGAGATCAGATGGTGTCCCTACTAGTCTAAACACTCTCACTATGGCCTCCAGCCAATCCTCAACTGCCTGTGGGTCCATCTCGCCCCTGATCCTCAGTGGCCTCTGGCACTGGAACTTGTGTAACACGCTCAAGCGGCATGTACCCTCTACTACTGGGGATGGTGTCATCGGTGGCCCAATGAGTAATGGTACCACTAGTTCCTCTACTAAAATAGGTCCCTGCACTGAGGCCTCATCGCTCGGTGGGCTATCATCACGTACTATACCCGGAACCCTAGCTGGAAGTCTGGGTGGAGGCATCCTAAAAAAGAAATAGGTGCACCATGTTCAATAAGTTATACTTGGTGAGATGACTCAAAAATATCACAAATAAAACTTTTCAAAACACACATGCAATCATTTTTTTCATGCATTGATTCAGAAATCAGAAGTTAGGGTCCTGGTGTATGGATACGTCATCCGCTGCACCAACACTGGATTCCCTAAACTGATAACCACACTCACTAAACTTAACACTATTTTCGATAAAAGAAAAGATAATAATCAAATGTTCTACGGTAGAACCAACTCCTCTGATACCAATTTGTCATGACCCGTCCCCCAGGGCCCATGTCATGACTACCCCAAGCCCGCCTTCCATAGGCCAGGGGCTGACGACTAGCACCGAAGGCGTATTCCCTAAAATTGGAAACACAATGCCTTTATAACCTGTAAACTCACGCAACCAAGAACACAGTAAGATATGAACACGAGTAAAATAAATAGTAAAAAAGAGTGTGTACAGTAAGTGAAAGGGGCCAGAATACAAGCCCAACTAGAAAGTACAAGAAAACTAGAAGGTACAAGTAAATTAAAGAGCTCTTGTGAACACCTGACAAGGATCCTACCTAAAGCATAGGTACATCTCTTGAACGGTCATCTCTGTGGTATTCCTTGTCCAATGTCCACCTCTGAGCTACCTCTAGTCCTAGTACTCTTGTCCTTAGTCAGCATTGTCCATCGTCTGCACCAAGCACAACAAGGTGTAGGCATAGCCCGTGCAGGGGTGAGTATAACAATACTTAGTAGGGACCCCTAAACCCTCAAAGGTCTCACAAAATTTACAAAGGATAAACCAAAAAGCATGGAAACAATAGTCAACCCTACTTAGCTATATGCCCATACATATACCTAAGTTATCAAGTATACCCACCTCATTCTTAAGGAAACTCAAGGCCTAACTCAAAGCCCAAAGATCAATTGTTCCATAAAGGAAGGAATACCACAAAGGTAACACCACAAAGGTAAGTACCACAAAGGTAATGCCACATAGAAGAATACCACAAAGGTTTCACCACGAATGTAAGTACCACAATGGTACACCACACAGAATACTACCACAAAGGTAAAGACTCATCTCACACTTGGAATAACTTAGGTATGGTAGTAATGATGATTAGATGTAACTACAAAATCATCTTACTCTATTAAAAGGCAGACCCGCGTAGGATCCTAAATCATCATCAAACTCACATAAGATTTTAGTACATCATTAGACCCACATAGGATCCTAGTAAATTATCAGACGCACATAGGATCCTAGTACATCATCAGACCCACATAGGATCCTAGAACAGTAGACCCAGGAAGGATCCTAGAGTAGTCCCGCATGGATTCCTATAGAAGATCCATGTGGGAGCCTCATTCACAAACCCACGAAGGATCCCAAAGCACAGACCCACATAAGATTCCTTTCTAATGTTATAGCCAGCTACAGGGTTCCCGGACTAATCTCGCTTGATTCTGGGAGGGTTTGCTCCTCAAGCCACAGGTCGATAATCCAACTACCAAAAAGTCCCATGAAAAAGTATCCCAAAGGACCATCCCGTAAAAGGGGTCTCAATGCAACAGACGGTGCATCAATCGGATGCTCGGTTTGTACGTTATTGGCCTTTTAGTCCCGAGGGCCCAGTTGGATTCGTGTTCGATCCAACCTATCCATACCCCAACTTAATCCAAAACACAAGTGGGGTATAAAAAAGGGATATTCTTGATCCAAGGTTTTCAACGCCGTAGACGGTTCATCAAATGGACGCTCGGGGCCAAAGTTATGGCCAATAAGGTGACTCTAGGTCCAGTTGGGCCCCAGTCCGTTCAGACCCGGCCTGGGTTGACCCCGGTCTGGCCCGGTTTGGCGGGGCCGCGGCGGGGCTGGCCCGCTAGGCTGCGGTCCGGCCCGTCCCACGATGGGCGGCCCGACCCACGCTGGGCGGCCCGTGCTGGGGTCCGCCCTAGCCGCATGCAGGGAGGATATGCGCACCCCCCACGTTTAATCATTGAATGGCCGAAGTTGTTCGGTTTCCAGCCTGCACGCAAGACCCGTTGCACATCCTACTCGATATAGCTTGGCTAGCCGAAATGATTGTCCCTTTACTCCTCCCAGTGGCGTGGTCATGCGCCGCTGCCCCTCCGCGGTCAGCCGAACGTCGGCTTCCTTTCACCATCCGCCGCGGCCAGGCGGGCTACGACTACTTACTCTGATGGCGGCGCGCAGTCATGCCGCCCCTACTTCTGTTGCCGGCCGAAGCACCGGCCTCCCTCTATCCACCACAGTATCCAGATATAGCTGACTGTTGTGGCCTCCGCATGACCTCCTTCTATACCGGCGGCACGGACACACGTTGCCCCAGTTCTGTGCGGCTGGCCCAGGTGCTGGCCACCACCTTTCTCCACCGTGAAGAACAGGACAACCATGAAGAACAGCAAAGGTATCGGGCCATGTTCGTTTGTCCCACACCCTTCGCATTAGATCGATAGCAGGCAGATCAAGAGGATTAATTCAACATAAACCACAAAGAACAACAAAACCCCTACCTTTAAGGTTCCGTAGGAGGATGTCACGAGGAAGAAGTTGAAGTTTTTGAAGAACATCGGTGTTCGTTGCCTCTGCAAGGTGCTTCCGATCCAGGCTCAAGTTTGGTTTCCTCATTCTTCGTTCGAGAGGTATTCTTCACTGGAGAGTAAGAGTTTATCCACAATTATCCCAAGCTTCTCCCTTTCTCCAACACTTCTCCCAAATCCCACCAAAAAGAAATATCCCACTTATTAAATTATGTTTTAATAATTTAATAAGAGTTGGCCATTAATTATCTTGATGTTGGAATAATTAATTGGCTCTATTAAATGGGAGAAATAAATTAATGGGGAGTTGATAGGTTTTACCCCCATTAAGAGGGGTTCAGGTGGTCCCCACCACCATGGATTGAATTGGGGGTTTTCTAGATTGGGTGCTCCCCACCACCGAGAATTCAATTGGGAGGTTAAAAATAAAATAAAATTTATTCGTTATTTTATTTTTATTTCCATGAAAAAAAATGAAAACTAACTTTCACCCTAGACCAAGTTTTGTTGAGGTAAATGTCTCCTTATGCGAATACCGGTGCTGTGAGTTGAACGGTGTCCTCATATTTCAATTTCAAGTACCAGTTCAAAAGCTACAAAAACCCGCTCGCACGTTTACTGAACGTACTTAAAAAAAGTTTAGAAATTCATTCCGGGCACACCAGGCCTCAGAATCTCACTCCGTTAATTTTCGCGGACTCATAAAATTCTCCTATAATTAAAACAAATTACATGGAATTTCTAGGTCTTTACACTCAACATGTGGGTAATGAATGCTTAGTCATATGGATAGAGCAGTTGAAGTTGGCT
This sequence comes from Viscum album, assembly GCA_963277665.1. Classification (NCBI taxonomy): domain Eukaryota; kingdom Viridiplantae; phylum Streptophyta; class Magnoliopsida; order Santalales; family Viscaceae; genus Viscum; species Viscum album. The sequence goes on from OY728129.1 coordinate 1,588,070,449, forward strand.
AGGAAGCTAGAAGAATCAAGGAAGGAGTGTGATGCTCTGCAACAAAGAATCAATGGGTTGACCCATCAGGATCGACCACAATCCTCACCTTGAAGATTCCAAAAAGGCCCCATTCCCTATGTATATAAATGATATTATCTGATGATTCAAATATTTTAGGTTTTATGGAGATATGATCCAAGGGGAAGTGGAATCTAAAGATGAAAATTGGAGAAGTGATATGCTTCAGAGTTTTAATTGACTGAAATCAGGTTCCAAAGTTGAAGAAGAAAGGGAGAAACAGAGAATAATAGGAAGTTAATGTTTTATTAACTTCACTGATTTCAAACTCAGTATGCTTAGAGATTTGGTTAATGGATCAATGTCATGTTCTAGATTATAATAAATGATGTAGGAGGTGAAAAATGGTTATGGGCCTAAGTAGTGGGCCTAACAACTCGAAGAGTTTCATAACAAAGGGGGATCACTCTATATCCTAATCAAATGCAAGATCTAAATGGGATATGAAGGATGAATGTTTATGTTCATGAAGAATGATTGGGGGACAAGCAGCAACGCACATGTTTTTCATGATTATCTATTTTGTTCTAATAATATGGTATCAGCGGACTACTTTCAGGATACCAAGAAGCTGTGAGATAAAATCAAAGGTGTTTCAACAAAAATCTGAGAAAATTAGTTGAAAGAAATGATTTCATTGAACAATGACATAGTGACAAGTTTTCTGTTAAAAGTGATGAAGTGGTAAGAGACTCATTTGTATTAGAAGTGGAAAATTATAATTCAGAAGTAGACGTTGATAATGACCAAGAGGAAGGAAAATCCATATCAGCATGAAAGTCGAAGAGCTGAGCTAAAATTAATTTGAAAGATATAACTGGTCATCAGACAGTGCTAGTGCAGACATTGAAGATGAGGGATAAAGATAATTAGATTATTCTTATCCATTATAGTGCAACAAAAGTTAAAAATGTTCCAGATGCATGTTAAGTCCACATTTTTTAATGGGATTCTGGAAGAAGAATTCAATATTGAGTAGTTAGAAGAGAATTGTATTCATTATTGTATCATTTTTTGAAGAATATTAGTTTCAGATGAATCACGGTGTAGAAAGTTTTCTGAATTCATGAAACATCAGTTTGAAATGTATATGATTGGTGAGCTGACATTTTTCCTTGGTTTATAGGTGACACGAGGAAGTAATGGCACATTCATTTCTCAATAAAAATAGGCCAAGGAGGTTTTGAGGAGATTTGGAATGGAAAATTTCAACTAGATGAAGACTCCAGTTGCTACCCAGATGAAACTATCCAAAGATGAGGATGGAAAGGCAGTTAATATCACAAAATACAGGCAGATTATTGGGAGTTTATTGTACCTGACAGCAAAGAGACCTGATATTGTTTTCGTTAAATGCCAAGTAGATTGATGATATGGGCATTAAAATGAAATCTTCGATCGGAATCCAGTGTGATAAATAAACTGTTATAAATCTCATAAAAAATCACATCCATCACTCAAGGACAAATCACATTGAGATAAAGTATCATTTTATCAAGGAAATGGTTGATCAGGGAATCGTGATGTTGGAGTATGTGCCTACAGAACTACAGGTCGCAATTATTATGATGAAGGCTTTATCCAAGGAAGCTTTTGAGATGCATCGATTGGATCTGAGAGTTTAGTCGGCTCTTCTCACTTGAAAGAGTGTGACTGAGGGACCCCCCCCCCCCCCCCCGAGGTATGGTCTATTTTTCTCTACTGTGCTAATATTTCTTCTTTCCAATGTCTTATACTGCAGAGGAGTTCCATTTGGGTTTATTGACAAAGGGGTAGAAATAGTGACTTCTCAAGGGGGAGAAACTGTGGCTGATAAAGGGAGAAAATGTCTTTGTCAAAGACACAGGGAGAAGTTGACAGGTGGAGCTGTAAGATAGGGGTAGAGCAATAAGATAGGGGGAGAATTTTAAATCTGACGATGCTAGAAGCGATCGATCAAAGAATAGATATCACGATAGCTGAGGATCATGATAAAAGTAGAATAGTGATGTTGGAATGGTGTGAGAAGGTTTCCGGCTATCACCAATTGGTATCAGTGTGGTATCAACAATTGGAATCAATTTGGAAATTGGTATTAGTTGGGTTTCAACAGTTGGTGGCATAAATTAAGTGATTCATTGATGATCATTTCATTTACTCTTGTTTCTCATGACGAGCATTTCTCATGTGAGCTTAGATTATGTGGTGAGTGAATCTCTGGTCTCTATCTAACACACAAGAGGAGAAGGATGGTTGATGATGGAAGGAGATTCAGAGAGGTATCAAAGTGCAGATAATCATTATGGGAAGAGTTGTCAACAAACCCAAAGCGGGAGATTTTTGGGCAAAAATCGCTCAAGGTATCATTGCAGTATTTTTGGTTTGCTTGTGTTTGTTGACAAAGCAGGTTTCCATGGTGAATTTTTGAATTCTAGAGATGTTTTTGACAATTCATGTTGACAAAGAACCATGAAAAAGGAATGGACAATCTGGAGGCGGAACAAAATAACAGATACAACGTGGCACCGTTTTCCAGTGTTTTCCAAATTTTTTGGGGTCCAAAATTTGGGATTTGTTGAGCATCGCAAAAAGTGGATATCCTTGAAGATATCATCAAAATATGTAAAAGGCATGAGTTTCACGAATCTATGCTTCATGTATTGGATTTCGCAAAGACATGAAAAAAGTTTACGGTGATTCTTTGCAATTACGACGAGATTTACAAATTGAAGAGATGAAGGGAAAGGCGATGGAGCTTCACAGAGGTAGCATGGAGTAATTGACGGAATGCTCTATGATTAAGACAATCTTTATGATCCAAAAATTTTGTGGTGCTTTGGGATATTGATAGAATTTCAGAGGAAATTTCAGAGCTTTTCGATTTGAGATGACATGGCACTGACTTCGCACAAAAGGTTCGAGGGTCAGTGGAATCACATATAAATAGGCCTCGACCCCCTTGAGAGAAGTAGAGAGTTTTCGAAGAAAGTATCTTTCTCTCGAATCGTGAAGGTGGTTCACGAAGGCTGTGTGCTTCCTAAAAGGAAGGAGCTTCGCGGCAGCTAATCTAGCTCTTCGAAAAAGGCATGCTCCATGTTGTCTCAGTGAGCTTCACGAATTAAGTCTCTTTGCGAAAACTTGAGCTCCGTGATGGAATAAACTCTATGAAGGTTTGAGCTTTACAAAAAAGGCATAAGCTTTGCTAAGAAACCATCGTCTTTTATTATCTATATATGTATTGAATCCTTTTGGTTTTAAAATAAGTAATCACAATACATAGTCATTTATGTTGGTAAATTATAACTTTTTACCATCGTTATGCATGAAATGAAAATGCATCATGTTATATATTCTTATATGAGGAACAAAATAATTGGGTAATGATATTGATGTTTATTTATCTCCATTTTTTAATGATTTAAATTTGTTTTGTAATTTAGGTGTTACGTTGTATGATACTTACAGAAATGAATATTTTTCATTGAGATCCATGTTTTAAAGGATGATAAATGGATTTCCTTCTTATGTAAATTTATTCGGATATTGCATTAAAGGAACTCAAGGGTGTCCTATTTGCAAATAAGGTGCACAGTCATTTAGGTTGAAACATTCATCAGAGACTATGTTTGTAGGACATCACAGATTTATACCACTAATATATAAGCACCAATCATAGATTACATCATTCAATGGAAGTTTATAATAATCTGCAGCACCATATCCACTAACATGTGATCAACTATTTGAGAAATTCAAAGATGCGGACAATAATTTTGGGAAACCATTTTCAAAAAACCTTAGAAAAACCTTTTGGAAAAATATATCATTTTTTTAATAACCATACTAGAAATGTCTGTATGTCATAAATTTTCTTGATGTTATACATGTTGAAAAAAAATGTATGTGATAGTTTCATTGGCATTTTACTAGAAGCACCCATAAAATAAAAGGGTTTAATTAAGGCTAAGTTGGTCATGGTTTATATGGGAATACGATAATAGTTAGCACCAGTGAAGGGTGAAAAACAAAGTTTTCTTCCTCTATATGCCTACACTCTTTCAAAACAAGACAGATATCATTTTTTTAACTTATTGACAGATTTAAAGGTTCCATAGGGGTATTCATCAAATATCAAGAATATCATTTCAATGACTGTTTTAAAGTTAAAGTGTATGATATCACATGACTAACACATTTTGATACCAGATCTAATTCTTGTATCTTTACGTTGCATTTTTTCCAATAATTTCCATAAAACATTTACCAATATATTTTCCTTTATCAAAGATATATTCAGAAGATTTATTTACCTAATGAAATTTCCAACTATGGAAAATAAAATTAGTATCATATTATATGAATTTGAAATATTCTTCATGCCAACATTTTTTTATATGATGGTTCAATTAGAGTGAGAGATTCAACTATATGATCATATACATTATAGATAGATGTAACCCATTGAACAGTATATGAATATTTTAAATGGGTGTGTCAAAAATCGAAGGTGGTCAAAGGGTTATATTATGGAGTGATATATTGTTGAGTAACCCATTTAATTCTATACCGTCTACCTACCTATTGTGGAAATCATTGGTCTACCAAAATATCATCATACTGGGTGGCTTGTGGGTGAAGGAATTTCTAGAAGAAGTGTTTTCACAATCAATATTATAGATTGGGAGTAGCCCCACCTTTAAATTTTTTATAATAGTTTAAAGGTTTCACCATATGTTGAAACCCAAAAAGAAATTCTTAGGCATTTGAATCCATCAAGGGATGAAAAATGGATACCAAATTAACATAATCAATAGTTTATAGGATGGTTTTGAGACCATATTTTTAAGGTGTGAGATGAAAATCTGGATTCAATTTCAAAAATACTTCCATAACTAGCAAAATGACCAAGTGTGTATGTATTATCATATAATGGTCTTGTAATTAATGTTTATACATTCCAAACAAATGAACATGATGAAGGAATTACCATACAAAATAGTGGAGTTACATTTATGAATAAAATGATGCATGTTTATGGTGCGAAGGATATAAATCTAATTTATGAGAATATATCATACTTTGGCATCATCAAACAAATTTGGGGGTTAGATTATACAACATTCCAAGTGATGGTTTTTCAATGAAAGTGGGTTGATAATAGGAGTGTTGTTAAAATAGATTAATTGGGATGCACAAAAGTAGATTTCAATAAGAAAGGGTACAAATATGAACCATTTATAATGGAATAATAGGAAACACAAGTTTTTTTATATTCCAGATACCGCAAACCAAAAGTGGTTAATTTTTCTATTATCACCCAAAACAACTGAAGGTTCAGATGAAAATTCAACCGAGGATAACCCTTTAATTAGGATGTAGCAATTATTTCATAGCGGTACCAATGTATATAGGGTTTTATATTTCATAGGAGACCAAAATAAAAGGATTTGGATACTCTATTGAGGGGTAAAATCACTTCAGCCTTTTAAAAAAAGAGGGTTCAATAATCAGGTTATATTTTTTTATAATAGACATTTTTTACCTCATGTTATTATTTGTTCTCTATTTATCAATATGTTGCAACTTGTAGTGCAGAGGAACAATGACCTTCTACACATGCTGGTTCTCCCAATACTAAGTAACAACATGTTTCTTAACCTGGTGTTGCTCCCAATACATAGGTGCAATGACCTTCTACAAATGCTGATGCTACCAATCCATAAGAACAACATATTGATGATGTTGAATCCAAGGAAATTGTAGGTGACAAAGAACCAATGCTGCAAAAAAATAACATCGTAGTGTAACAGTGTTTGAAAAAATTATTCAAGTCAAAAAGAAAGCAATCAAATTTGAGGTTGGATAGAATGTGTGGGGAAAGGTTGTTGTCCCCGACAAGCCCATGTTCAGTAGTTACATTAGGATCATCACTCGGCAGCTCATGTCTATTGATGTACACTAATGGAACCATGTTGTTCCCATGCTTAAGACACTCATTTGGGAAGATAATATGGTAAAATTATGATATAATTTCTTTTTTTACTAAAAAATAAAATAATAAAGCATTGACTTGCTCTTTATCATCCCTTATAGAGTGAATTTATAGTAGATGACTCCCACAAGAAATTTATATTAATTCTTAGTGGAAGGATTTACAGAGGCTTTCGCACAATAATAATGAAATTTCATCTTAATGATGTTGAAGGGAAAATAAACATGCACCCACCAATTACATATACACACATAATAATCTAGGAATCATAGGTTGTTTTTACTGGACTTTGCACGGAGATGTATTTTCAAGTACATTGTGGGTGGTAATAAATTTTTTGATAATACATTTATTCATCACTTTGATTGAGAATTTTTTATTTATGAAATAGAAAATACGTGATAAAAATAAGGAACGAAAATAAAAACCAATGTACCCCTACCATAAAGCAAAGATGGGGTACACTTCACTTGAAAAAAAATGATACGTATTTTAAATCTATCGTAATACTTTTATGTGACATAAAACAATAGTATAATTATTATTATTATTATTTATGTATAGATTGATGAATCTAAATCCAAATCCACTTCCATCCCATACCATGTGATATGGAAGGAGCCCCGTGTAAATAAAGATGGGATACTAATAGATGAAAACACACAAAAAGTGTGGGTAACATGTGTAAGTATGACATTAAAAAATTATTAAATCACTATTACATAACAATGATAACTTATTTTACTATATTTTTTATCTGACTTAGTCAGAGGAATCATGAACACCTATAACAGATAAACACCTACTATCAGTGTCCTTGAAGTGGCCAGAACAGTATGGTCGCATTAGAGGTCTGGGTTTTAGGGTGAAACCCCAAACATATTTTTAGAAAAGAACAATAAGAGGATAAAGATAAATAAATTGAATAGATGAAAGCAATATTAGCTAAACTTGAATAAAAAATGTAATGGAAAACTTAGTTTCTATAAACTGTTATGGTGAAGAAAATAGAAGAAACAACTCAAGAAAATCATTGCATGAAGATTCCCCCCCACCACCCACAAACTTTGAGGGGATTCATTCCCCTCAATGATCTGTCTTAGTTGAGGTAATCAATATTCTAATAATTTTTTATGTGAAATGTGAATCAAGATAATATTGATACCTTTCATGTACTAATATTCTATAGGGAGAAAATTATTGTGATTTATATCTATCAACACCAACTCATCACCTTGTTGTGAGGGCTACCGTGTTCAATATTCAAGATTACCATCTACACAACAGAACACTTCCAATAGGTCATGTGAGGGTATAGATTAGGGTAGCTAAAGAGCTAAGTTTCAAGCTACCTATTCCACTAGATGATGAATATATTCATGTGATCAACCATTTAGTTGGAACATTCAATGCATGGATGTCATATTTTGTAAAAACACATGTTAACAAGGAGGTATTCGTTTCCAATTTATTTTTCATGCTAAACATTTAACAATTAATGAAAAAGGTCTTAACCAATGAATATTTTTACAGACAGAAAAAGGGAAGGGGTGAAACTAAAGGTTTACTCAAAACCATCTCAAAGATTATCCAACCAATATAAAAGATCTTTCAGAAGAACCTTTACCATTCCTGTTTAATATCCGTATTTACTAACATTGAACGTTCATATAGATACTAAATTACAAAATGGTAGTAGTAACATAGTTTATTTTGAAGAACAAATGTATGGAGAGTATGTTACAGACTGCATTTCTATTGAAAATTTAAATTAAATTCTCAACTATAAAGTTTTATGAGGCTTAGTTGTAAATTTATACATTAGGTATTTTTTCATGATTTTTTTCCAAAAGTTGATATACTATGTTAATTATGACTAAATACATTTCATATTTTTTGTAGATGGATGTATCAATGCCAATTGAAGGGATTGCCCCATAAATATAAATTTGGACTTATTAGTAATCAAAACAATTCTAAAAAACAAAATAAAGTGAATTAAAAAAAATGAATGAAATAGTGACAAAACTGGCCAAATTGTTTGAAAGAAAACTTACAAATGACATACTCTTCTTAATACCATCATTTTAGGGGTAAAACTCTATAATTTAATCACACTAAATATATTTTCATTTATTTAATTACTTTTTCCTTTACCTATTTTTAAGAAACATTGGATTCTCATTATAGTCAATTTGGATACTCCAAATAGCTATTTCCTAGATTCACTACATGGATACCTAAAAAACTAACCACTTATGATGATGTTTTTCATTTTGTAATACACAAAATCTAATATTTTATAACTAAACATAAAGTTATATATTTTATATTATATTTTAATGATAATTCAATTATGATAGAGTAGGGTATAAATATCATGAAAATCATGTCATGAGTATATCCCATGTACACAAGGATCCAGAAAGTTTCTACAAGTAAACAAGTATCAGGATATATATAAGAATATTTCACTATGAAAACACATTTCAAAACAAATTAGTTATTTTTCTCAACATTTTTTAGTGTCTAAAACAGACAAATGTAAATTATTATGGTTATTATGTTTGTAAATTTATTAGAGAGATCATATCTCATCAACAAACTATCATCCCCAAAGAGGTATTTTCAAAGATAATTACTATTTCATCTAAAATATGTATTAATAATTTTTTTATTTATATTTTTCCATTAAAACTATGATTTTCAAAAAAAAATAATATTTATAAGATGGTATAGACTTTCATACAAATGAATTGTTAACTTACATAATGGAAGAATATACATAAATAGCATGAAGACGTGAATTCTATGTAAATAGTAGATGGTTTCATATTTGTGTTCAATTTATTTCTTTTAGTATTAATCACATAAGAATTGTTTTATTATATAGGTGGATTACTTTGTTTGATTTGGGATGGTTTGTTAAAATAATCTCATGTTTATTCAAGACTACAACTGAGATAAAAATAACAAGGAATTAGACTCACCTCAATCTGATACATGGTGTGACCGATATGACTCCAAGAACTTATTTTTATTTAAAACTAATATTAATTTCAGTAAAAAAGAGAAATGGAATACTCAAAAATAAGAAAACACATTCGTATTATTTTATAAATTAATAAAAAGATCTATAAGTCATTTGTGACATGTAATAATCATCTACACATAAATCTGAAACATGAAGTTCTTGGTGTGACTCAAAGTGTTCGTTATTAGTTTAAAATTGACATTTTAATTCAAAAGGTTTCACTCACTAAAACCCAATAAAACATGCTTTTATTTTCTTGATAATTTAGGATAATGTTTCATAATTCATTTCTAATGTGTAGGAATTAGTCTCAAATCAATCTGATACATGATATGACCAGTATGACTTAGAGTTCATATTTCTTGTTTAAAATAACATTTTAGTATAAAAGACAAGTGACATACTCAAAACAGGTAACATGAATTCATATTGTTTTGATAATTTAGTAAAATAATCCATAAGCCATTTGGGATATGTTGGAATCATCCACACCTCTATATAACACACGGTGTGACCGGTGTGACTCCAAGTGCGTCGTTTTATTTAAAATTGACATTAATTTTAGTAAAAAAGACAACTGACATACTCAAAACTAAGAAAATGAAATTTTGTTTTTTCTATATTTTTAAAAAACAACCCATAAGTCATTTTTTACATGTAAAAATTAGTTTCACATCAATTTGATACATGATGTGCCTAGTATGACTTAAAGTTCCTTTTATCAGTTTAAAATTGACATTTTAGTTCAGAAATTTTCACTAAGTGACAATGAGGAAACACTCTCATATTGTCTTGATAATTTAGTAAAATGACTCATAAGTTGTTTGTAATGTGTAAGAATAAATCTCATGTCAAACTAATACACGATGTAACTAATATGAATCAAAGTGCATATTTCCAATTTCAAATGACATTTTAATAAAACACACAATTGACATACTCAAAAATAATAAAACACATTCATATTATTTTTATACTTTATTAAAATGATCCATAGGTTATTTTTTATGTGTAGGAATCATCTTCACATCAATCTGATTCATGGTGTGATTGGTATAATTCCAACTGTGCCTACTAATTTTAAATTGACATTGATTTTAGTAAAAATAACAAGTGATATACTAAAAACAGAGAAAAAGGATTTGGATTATTTTGATACTTTAGGAAAATGATTCATAAGTAATTTCCAACATGTATGAATCAACCCCATCTAAATCTGAAAAATGGTGTGATCGGTATAACTCTAAGTGTGATTTTTATTTAAAATTGACATTAATTTTAGTAAAAAGAACAAGTGACATAATAAATACCAATAAAATACATTTGAATTGTTTTATACTATAGGTAAATGATCTATCAATAATCTGTAACATGTAGGAATCATTCTCACCTTTATATGATGCATGGTGTAACCGGTATGACACCAAGTGCATCTTTTTATTTAAAATTGACATCAATTTTAGTAAAAAACACAACCAACATACTCAAAACTAAGAAAACCCCTTCATATTGTTTTGATAATTTAATAAAAATATCTATAAGTCATTTAGGATGTGAAAAAATAAAATACTCCTCAATCTAATACACGATGTGACTGGTATGACTCAAAGTATCCATTATCCATTTAAAATTGAAATTTTAGTTCAAAAAGTGTCACTCACTAAAAGCTGAGAAAAGATTCCATCAATGTCTTTATAATTTATGAAAATGATTAATAAGTAAATTTTTATGTGTAGGAAGAATTCTCATGTAAAAGTGACACATGATATGACCAGTATGACTCAAATTTCATGTTTCTAGTTTCAAATGATGTTTTAATAAAAAACAAACGTGACATAATCAAAACTGAGAAAATGCATTCGGATTGTTTTGATACTTTATTAAATTGATATATAAGTCATTTTTGAAGTTTAGGAATCAAAATAACCTCAATAAAACACATGGTGTGACTGGTATAATTTCAAGTGTGCCTACTTATTCAAAATAGATATTAATTTTAGTAAAAAGAACAAGTGACATACTGAAAAATGATCTATCACATTCATATTATTTTGATACTTTAGTAAAATGATTCATAAGTCATTTATAACATGTAAAAATAAACCCCACCTCAATCCAATACACAATGTGAACGATATAACTCTAAGTTTGTTATTTTATTTAAAATTGACATTATTTTTTTAAAAACAACAAGTGGCATACTAAAAACAAATAAAAACATTCAAATTATTTTTATAATTTATGAAAATGATCCATGAGTAATTTTTGATGCTTTTGAATCAACCACACCTCAATCTAACTCACAGTGTGATAGGTATGACTCAAAGTGTCCATTATCCATTAAAATTGAAATTTTAGTTCAAAATGTGTGTCACTCACAGAAAAACAAGTAAACACACTCTGATTGTATTGATAAATTTGATAGTGATCCATAAGTCATTTGTGACGTATAGGAAGTAGTTTCACATCAAACTGATAAATGATGTGACTAATATGACTCAAAGTGTTTGTTTCTAGTTTGAAATGAGATTTTAGTGAAAAAAACAAGTAACAAACTAAAAACTAAGAAAACACATTGAGATTTTTTTAATACTGTAAGACAATGATTCATAAGTAATTTGTGATGGGTAGGAATCAGTCTCACCTAAATCTAATTCACGGTGTGATCGGTATAACTCAAAGGGTGTCTTTATTTAAAATTGACATTAATTATAGTAAAAATAATAAGTTACATACTCAAAACTGAGAAAACACATTTGGATTGTTTTGACACTTTAGAAAAATGATCGATAAGTCATTTTTGACTTGTAGGAATCAACCCCACCTCAATATGATGCATGGTGTGACTGGTATAGCTCAGAGTGTGTCTTTTTATTTAAAATTTACATTTTATAAAGGTATTATTTCATATTAATGTTTAATTTATTTATTTATAGTATTAATGACATAAGATTTGTTTTCATATATAGTTGTATCCTTTTTCTCAGGTTGAGGTGATTTGTTTGGTAATTGATGACATGGGTGTACTTTTTTGAGAGGGGATTTTGGGCACCAAAGAAGATGAAACATTAATGTTTTTAAATGTTTGTGGATAATTATAAATGTAATTATACAAAAAATTGTTTGAAATGTATATAATAGTTTTTTTTATATTCATGATGTCAGATTCATTTCAATTAACTTATATATTTTGAAAACACAGGTTTCATGTTTTGTTGTACAGATTTTTTCCGCAATGTGATCTTATAAAAATAGAACACTATAGTAGGCTAGGCCTTTATTAGTGCAATTGAAAGCACTAATAAAGGGTGCATTTATCAGTGCTAGAAATATCAATTATAAAGGGGATCCTTTATTAGCATTAAATTATTTATGATAAAGGGTGTCCTTTATTAGCACTAATAAATGGACCCCACCCCTAATGATGCTAAGAACAACAACACTTTTTTAGCACTGTTAATGACTTTTTTGAGCTATGTTAAAGGGAATATTTGTAGTAGTGAGAGCTTATTAGAAACACAGAAAATGATCTTGATGATAGAAGAAACACATGAGAAAAACGTGGTGATGTTTTGACAAAGAAGTGAAGAATATTGAAATGAATGAATATTAACCATGCTTGGATTACATGGGATAATGTTGGTTTTAGTCCAATGGAAAAGAAAAAACAGAGATCGAGTTTTCTGGGAGAGCGAGATCCTAGGTGTGATTGACTTGTTTTTTGTTTCTAATTTCAATTTCTAATTTCTCAAATTTTGTGGAAATTTTTTAGTTTCCCATTTAATCCCCCCCTCCCCAAATAGTAGTGTATATATATGTATTTAGATATCATGTGATCTATCGATGTAGTACAGAGGGTATCCACAGCCAATAGTCAGGGGTATCATTGGCAAAGGTGGCATAACAAAGGACACCACAGAGGTAGCTGAGTGTTTGCCATCATGGGCCACTCGGTGGCCCTTTTCATCCCTTCTCACCTATTACTATGCTCATAGTGTGTCCTAATGGAAAAAATATCTCTCAATGATATTATTTAATTCATACTAAATACCACACTATTCCAAGCACTGCGTAATGCGGTTTCACAAAACATTTCACAGCGGTTTTTAAAACCGTTGTAGATATTTTAACAGAAATCTTTTAATTTTTTTATTACTTATTTGTGTAATTAATTAATCAATAATTTATATATTTATTTTTAATTATTTAATCATTTATTTATTCTAACCATGCATGTCATGCATAAATTCAGTATATATATAAGTTGATTGAGATTTGAACCTATTACCTCTTGGTTATTTTGTAAATATTTTACTACTCTAGAATGCAAGCACCCATTGCAAATAATGACATGCACAAACCCAGATCCACAAACTGTGAAGAGACCACCTCCCCAGATATTTGGGGCCAAATTCATAACAATCAGGGTTTGAACCCCTATTTTGTGGATGATAAACACTCCTTGTATCCAGTCCACTGCAAGGTCATCCGCTTAATAGTAAATTAATAATTAATAATGCATTAATGATAAATTAAAAAAATGATGAATTAATATTAAATAATATGTAATATTATAAAATAAATATTAAATAAATAAATAATAATTAAATAATAAAAAATTAATAATAAAAAATCAATATATAATACATAAGTAATAAATTAATAATAAATAAATAAATAATGATTATAAATCATAAATCATAAATAATAAATGATTAATAATAATAAATAATTATTATTAATAACAAATAATAAGTAGTGAATGGATAATAAATAGTATTAAATAAATAATATTAGGTCGACGATTGGAATCAACACGTGCAGAGGCAGGCGGAGCACAACATATGGGTGTTGTGGTGAACAGAAGACCAAAGGTCGGGTCTTTTGGGTCAGTTGTAGTCTTGGGGTTTTATACCAACTAGGCCTATGAGTCTTATAATGAGTTCTTTAGCCAAAATAATAAGATATTTTTTCATGTTCAATAAAAAAAGGGGGTTTCCCCTACTAAAAAACAAAGTATAATGGGAGATGACATGTGGAAAATAGTTACAAACCACAGCCACAAAATAAAGTATACAACATCCCAAGAAATAAGAGAAGAAAATCCATTTTTATGGACTAATATTGTCCACTACCCCTACCTCTCGGATGATGATCACTCTAGGTTTTAGGATTTTTCCATACCTTATGATCATTATATTGAGGGTCAATTTTTTCATCTGGTGGGGTGGGATCCTCAAGAGGCTGAGGATATTGTTCTCCATCTAGACCTAAACCCTTCAATAATATCCTTAGATCAGAACTGCTCCTTGGGTTGATAGTTTCATTACTTGGGGATTTTCCTTTGGCTTAGATAATTTGAAGAGTGTTGCTGAATTTGTTAAAGAAAACTTCCATGTTATTGGATTGATTTAAAATGTCAATAATACCAAGTGAGTGATCATTTACCTTTAGTTGGATCTGGATAAAGGGAGACTCATTAGTATGATTTTCCTACATAGTTAAAGCATCCATCTTCCCCAAACAAGAGTCTCCACCAGCTCTATGATCTATATTTCTAGGTTGTGAACCCTTTCCATTGGTGTTAGAGCCCTTTCTAGTGGTGTGGGTTGCTGTAGGATCTCCACCAGCACCATCATGTGTTTAATCTATCATTGATTTCTGCACAAGGGTGCACCTCAATTTCCCTTTACCTTTATAAGCTTCTATTCTAGTGACAAAAATTTTGGGAGTGAAGTCTACCCATATAGTGATCCCAGCCTTTGAGTTTTTTAAGGATCCATAGAATTTCCTCCCATTGAGATTGCCTAACTCAGGGGAGCTGAGGGATCCATCATTAGTTTTTCTATCCAAGTTTCTCTAATGACCCTCCAGAGAAACATCATGGATAGTAGTAGAAGATGTGGTTGAACTACTAGCCTCCTTTTTCATGGTCTATATCCTTTTAGAGGATGAATATATCTTGTTTTTGGATCCATTTATAGAAGCAAGAACCATTTTATTTTTACCCTTATGACTCTTAGAGTTAACCGGTTTATGTTCAAGCCATAAATAGTGACCAGCCTTGGCCTACACTTCATTTTCACCATCAGATTGACAACTCAAGGTGTCAACCTACCTTTTTTATTGAAATCCATGATTCAATGCATCCCGAAAATAGAGGTAATATTTCTCCTCTATAGCTGCATTAGCTTTAGAAATAACTTATTAAGGATTATCTAAACTATTGTTCAGATCCTACTCTAGAGAAGTATCAACCTCTACTACAAAAAAAATCAGGAATTAGCGGTGTTTTTTTCAACTGGTGGCGGTTTAAACCACCAATAATTAGTTTAGTAGTAGTTATATAAATTATCACATATTTCACTTTCAGGAGTCATTTAGAGGTGGTTTTTTTCTTTTAGTTGTAGATTTTGTATATATCGTTTTTGGGGCATTTAGCAGCGGATTCATTTTTATTTAGTAGCTATTTTTTGAGAAAAAAAAAATAAACCCAAAAAATATATAAAATGAACCAATACTCCGCTAGTATATTTAATAGTGGTTATGTTTAGTGGTGGTTAATTGAAACTGCCACTAAAAAGTAATTTTAATTATTTAGTTAGTGATGGTTTATATAAATCGGGGCTAAAAAATTCTTTCAAATTTTATTTTTTTTAATATTTAATAAAAAATATAAATATAAACAATCTTATCTATAATAAAATAAAACATAAATACATAATAAAACTATCATACATACATCATACATCCATAATTATATATACATCCATCCACAGTCACCATAATCGTAGTTACCATAAGCTTAGTCAGTTACTAAACTCTATCAACCCTATCCCAGTAATTAATATATAAATATATAATATGTCCATTAACAACCCATAATAGATATACACCCACCCCATGACCTTCATTTTATACATCTACCTCCACATCATCTCATAAACTATATTAGACCCCATCATGTCATCAAATAGAACAAAAAAGACATAAATTAAAATAGGACATAATAAATTAAAATTACAGTAGAATAATTTATAAAATTTAAACATACCATAGAAACTAAAAACCATCACGAATTCCTTATAAATAATTTCATGGATAATAAATCTTAACCTCCAATCTACTACCAACATTTTTCACCTAAAATAAAAACAAGAACATTTAAGAAAAGAAATGCGAAAGAGAAAATATAAAAAATATATTCATAATATTGCACATAAAATTTGTTATTTTGTTAATAAAAGAGAATAAAGTTTAACATAAAACAAATAATATATCATGAAAAACACTTTGAAAACAAAAAAATACCTAATTAAGACATGATTCAACACTTGGAACTAAAAAGGGATAAGTATATAACATTCTAATTAATTTTTAAATCAACATGCAGTGTGCTTGAAATTTAATCAATAATTTTTTTGAAGAATTTGATATGAAAAAATGTCCTATATTTCAAAAAATAACTCAACAGTGCTTTTCCCTTGATTTCACTTTAATGTGAGGTCATTTTTTATGGTTCTGACTATTACATGCACGTTTTAGTGTTTTAAAATACTAAAAACATGTTTACTAGTATCCTGGGAAAAGCTTAATTCAGAATGGCATGTCACCCATTACTAAATTTCAAAACCCATTCTATGGTCATTTTATTCAGATTTCATGGAAATCCAACATTGTTTTTCTGGTTTTGACCCCCCGACGCACAGTTTTAAAGGCTTTGGCACCTTTAAAAACTATTTATCGATTCATTCTAACAACATTGCACGTCATATTGATGTTTTTTCAATTTTTACACATCAAAAATAAATCAAATGTGGTTTTTCCATGATTTTACTTCAATATAAGGTCATTTTATATTTTTTTGACCGTTTCACAGACGTTTTAGTGTTTTAGAACACTATAAATGTGATTATAGGCATTCCAAAAAAACTGTAACTTGTGATGACAGGTCATCAGTTATGACATTTCAAAAACCAATATATGGTTTTTTTCCTCTTATTTCATGGAAATCTAACATCTGTTTCCTAGTTTTGACCCCTTGACATACATTTTTAAAGTCTTTGGTACCTTTAAAAATTGTTTATTGAGCCATTCCAAAAATAATGCAGTCTGATTGATGTGTTTCATATGCATATATATCAACCATAACTCAAAGGTGGGTTTCCAATGATTTCACATCAACTTGAAGACATTTTCTATTATTCTGACCATTACAAGAAAATTTTAGTGTTTTAAAAGACTAAAGATGTGTGTAAGAGAATATCATAAAAATCATAACTTATAATGGCATACCGGAAGTTCCTATATTTCAAAAATAAAATAATGGTAATTGTCCCTAAATATCATGTCAATCCAATGTTTTTGTTTTTCTTTTTTTAACTATCAGACACATGTTTTTAAAATCTTTGGTACCTTTAAAGACTGTTTACTGAGTCATTCCAAAAATATCGCACGTTATATTGATGTGTTGTCTATGCATGCATGTCAAAAATAAATCAATAGTGGTTTTCCCTTTATATCATGTCAAGATGAGGTCATTTTCTATGTTTTTGAATGTTACATGCATGTTTTAGTGTTTTAAAACACTAAAAACACATTTATGGGCATCCCAAGAAAACCATAACTTGGAATGATGTGTCGTTAGTTCTTATGCTTCAAGAAATAATCTACGGTCGTTGTCTTATAATTTCATGCCAATAAGACATCATTTTCCTAGTTTTGATCCACCAAAACATGTTTTAAAGTCTTTGGCACCTTTAAGAATTGTTTACTGAGTCATTTTGACAACACTACATATCATATTGACATGTTCTATATGATTACATGTAAGAAATAAATCAAATATGATTTTCCCATAATTTAAAATCAATATGAGGTCGTTTTGTATGTTTTTGACCATTACACTCATGTTTTTATGTTTTAAAACACTATAAAAGTTTTTACAGGCATACCAGGAAAACCATAACCCATAATGACATTCCATCTATTCCTATATTTCAAAAATAAATCTATGGGGTTTTTTTGATTTCATGGAAATCCAACATCATTTTCCTGGTTTTGACTCCCTGACACATGTTTTTAAAGGCTTTGGAACCTTTAAAAACTGTTTACCAAGTTATTCCAACAACAATGCACATTAGATTGATGTTTTGTATGTTCATACACATAAAAAATAACCCAAAAGTTGTTTTTACATGATTTCATGTCAACTTATGGACATTTTATATGATTTTGACCATTACATACACATTTTAGTGTTTCAAAACACTAAAAACATATTTACAGGAATCTCAGGAAAATTGTAATCAGAATGATGTGTCGTCTATTTCAATATTTCACAAATAAATTAATGGTCATTTTCTTATAATTTCCTGGAAATAAAATATAATTTTCCTAGTTTTGACCCCTAGACACACGTTTTTAAAGGCTTTGGTACCTTTAAAGACTATTTACCGAGATGTTCTGACAACATCATATGTCAGATTGAGGTTTTTTCTACACGTAAATGTCAAAAATAACTCAAAATCGTTTTTTCCATGATATTAATTCATTATAAGGTTGTTTTCAATTTTTTTGACCATTACATGCATGTTTCGGTGTTTTAAAACACTAAACACGCGTTTATGGGCATCCCAGAAAAACCATAACTTGGAATGGCGTGCCATCATTTCATATATTTCAAAACAAATCTACGATCATTGTTATATGATTTCATGGAAATAATATGTCATTTGACTAGTTCTGACCCTCGAAACACATTTTTAAAGGCTTTTGTACCTTTAAGAACTATTTACCGAGTCATTTAGAGAACCTCACACATTGTATTGATTTTTTTTCTAGGTGTACATGTAAAAATTAATTCAAAGGTGGTTTCCCCATGAGTCCACATCAATATAAATTCATTTTATATTTTTTGACCATTACACTCACGTTTTATTGTTTTAAAACGCCAAAAATGCATTTACAGGCATCCCAGGAAAATGGTAACTCAAAATGATGTGTTGTTAGAACCTATATATCAAAAATATCTATGCTCATTTTCCTATGATTTCATGGAATCCAACATTATTTTTCTATTTTTGACTCTTAACATGTGTTTTTAAAGGCTTTGGTACCGTTAAAAACTATTTACCAATTCATTCTGATAACACAACACATCATATTGATGTGTGGTCTATGGGTACACATCAAAGATAACTCAAAGGTTGTTTTAAAATTATTTCACATTAGTGTAAGGTCATTTTTTATAAATTTTTTACAATTACACACATGTTTTAATGTTTTAAAACACTAAAAACATGTTTATGGGAATCTTGTGAAAACCATAAATCATAATGATGTGACATCAGTTCCTTTATTTCAAAAATTAATCTATGGTCATTTTTCTTAGATTTCAGGGAAATCTGACATCGTTTTCCTGGTTTTGACCACACTAACACACCTTTTTAATGGCTTTGGTACCTTTAAACATGTTTACTAACACCATATATTTTATTTACATGTTTTCTATGTATACACATTAAAAATAACCCAAAGGTGAGTGTCCTATGACTTCCATCAATATGAGTTTTCTTTATATGTTTCTGACCATTAAATGCACATTTTAGTGTTTTAAAACTCTAAAAATACATTGATAGGCATCCCAAGAAAATCATAACTTGTAATGATGTGTCGTCAGTTACTATATTTAAAAAATTAATCTACAGTTGTTTCCTCTGATTTAATGGAAATCAAACATTGTTTGTCTAGTTTTGACCTCCTAACACATGTTTTAAAAGGATTTGGTACCTTTAAAAATTGTTTACCAAGTCATTCCAACAACACTGTTGGTCAAATTGATGTGTTGTCTATGCCTAGACATCAAAAATTAATAAAAGGAATTTTTATCATGATTTCACATCAAAATAAGGTTGTTTTTATATTTTTGACCATTACACACATGTTATTGTGTTTTAAAACACAAAAAACATGTTTATAGGAATCTCGGAAAAACTATAACTCGAAATGATATTTCTTCAGTTTCTATATTTCAAAAATCTATATATGGTCGTTTTCAAGTGATTTCATGGAAATATAATGTCATTTTTATGGTTTACCCCCCCCCCCAACACATTTTTAAATGCTTTAGTACCTTTAAAATGGTTTACCGAGTCATTCCGACAACACTGCATATCAGATTGACATGTTTTATATGTGTAAAAAAATAACCCAAAGGTTTTTTTCAAATGAATTCATGTTAATATGAGCTTTTTTTGTTGTTTCTTATCATTACAGACATGTTTTAGTGTTTAAAAAACACTAAAAACTTGTTTAAGGGTATCTCAAGAAAACCAAAACTCAAAATGACATGGAATTGGTTCATATATTTCAAAGATAAATCAATTTTTATTTTCCTCTGATTTCATAGAAATCTGATGTCATTTTCATAGTTTTAACCCCCAAACACATGTTTCTAAAGGCTTTAGTACCTTTAAAATTTATTTACTGAGTCATTCTGAAAACACCATACATCATATTGATGTTTCTTCTGAACATACATGTAATAAAAAACTCAAGGTGGTTTTCCCATGATTTCATGTCAATATGAAGTTGTCTTCTATGTTTTTGACCATTACACACACATTTTTGTGTTTTAAAACACTAAAAACGCATATACAGTCATACCAGATAAACTGTAACTCTGAATGATGTTCCATTGATTCATACATTTCAAAAATAAATATATAGTCATTTTCCTCTAATTTCATGTCAATATGATGTCAATTTCATAGTTTTGACCACTTGACACATGTATTTGAAGGCTTTGGTGCCTTTAAAAACTATTTACCGAGTCATTTCGATAACAACACATATTATATTGATGTGTTTTCTTCCCGTAAATGTATAAAATAACTCAATAGTGGTTTCCCCATGATTTCACCTTGAACTGTAGTTGTTTTATATGGTTGTGACCATTACATTCATGATTTAGTGTCTTAAAACACTAAAAATGTGTTTATGAGAATCTCAGGGAAAATGTAACTCATAATGATTTGATATCAATTCCTAAATTTAAAAAATAAATCAATGGTTTTTTCCTCTAATTTTTTGGAAATACGATATCATTTTCCTAGGTTTGACCCCCCCCCCCCAACATAGGTTTCAAATGTTTTAGTCCCTTTAAAAATATTTTACCATGTCATTCTGACAACACCGCATATCAGTTGACGTATTGTATATGCGTACAGGTAAAAAATAAATCAACTGTAGTTTTCCCATGATTTTATGTCAATATGAATATTTTTACTATGTTTTGGACCATTACATGCATGTTTTAGTGTTTTAAAACACTAAAAATGCACTTTCAGGCATCCCGACCAAACCATAACTTGGAATGATGTTTCTTGTGTTCTTATATTTAATAAATAAATCTACATTCATTTTCCTATGATTTCATGGATATACTAAGTTTTTTTCCTAGGTTTGAACCCCCAAAACACATTTTTAAAGGTTTTGGTGCCTTTAAAAATTGTTTACCGAGTCATTATGACAACACTATACATTAGATTTACAGGTTTTCTATGTGTTCACAACAAAAATATATCAATGGTCAAATTCCCATGATTTCATGTCAATCAGAGGTTGTATACTTTGGTTTTGACTGTTGCATGCACTTTTTAGTGTTTTAAAACACTAAAAACACTTTTATAGGCATCCCAGATAAACCATAAGTCAGAATGACATGATTTTTATTCCAATATTTAAAAAAATAAGTCTATGGTATTTTTCTTCTGATATCATGTCAATTTGATATCTTTTTTCTCGTTTGACCCCCGACATGTGTTTTTAAGGGCTTTAGTACCTTTAAAAATATTTATCGAGTCCTTCTGACCACACTACATGTCATATTGACATGTTTTCTATGTGCACATGTCAAAAATAACTCAACAACAATTTTACTATGATTTCATATCAATTTAAGGTCATTTTTATAACACCCCAAACATTTTATGGTATGTTTCTCTTAAATACATTTTATTCATTAGATATACTTTATTTAATAAAGCACTAATTTTCTTTGAAACAACCCTTGGTTATTTAGGATATAGTCTTAACCTAGCCATTAAACTTAAATTTTCTACTTCTACGGTTTGAATTTTGAAAAAAGAACATATTCGGTTGTGATCTGGGTGATATTTCGAGTTTGATAGAATCAAATTAATTTTTGGTGAATAGTAACTTAACCTTATGAATAGTAACTTACCATTATTAATAGTAACATACCCTTATGAATAGTAATATGACCCTTATGAATAGTAATCTTACCCATGAAAGTATAAATAAATTTTGGCACCTTAAAAATGATAATGAATATTTTAAGTGTTGGTATTTTTCGATTAAATAATGATTTTAGTTGAAAATTAAATTTACCATATTTAAAAGATTGTTTCTAAAAAATTTAGTTCATTTTTAGATTCTACATTTCAAAAAATGGTTAGGGTGAATTTTTGGTATTTTTCAGAAATACTTTAATTTTTTGTGATTAGTAAAATGCATTAATTTACCGTATAAATACATCAAAATTTAGATTCACTATTCCTTGAATCATGAGTGATGTAAGCACCCAAATAATGAACTCACATGCACTTATTACTATTCTATTTCATGGAATCCTCACTATTTATTTTCATGTGGATAAATAATAAATTAATGAATATTATATTAAGAAAACCCTCCTCCCCTCCACTAAATAAACTACCCCTCGCCACATCTTCCTCTCACACCACTCAAGATTCAAGACATTCTTAAATTATGATCAAATATATCCCTAATATCCCCCCCTACCCCCACATCTAAGACCTTCTGGTCTCACCAAAAGGTCAAAAACAAAGGCCTTAAGGAGATTTTCAAGGTGGAATACTCAATAGGTGAACCTCTCTTCCCTTTTCTTTCAAATTATTTTTCAAGTTCCATTCTTTTATTACTATATCCTCACCTCCCCACATACAAATTCTATGATAATTCTACTCAATTACATTTAATATAATTTTATTATTCTAATGGAATATTCCATCATCATCTCTCTTTTCCCCTACCTCTTACACTATAAATGAAAATATCGTCCGAGATGTGTTAATTTATCACATTCAAAGATGACGGGTTTTCAATTTCTATTAATATCTTCAAGACTGGTCATGAAACCTTTTTAATGGTTTAAAAAGATCATAATATATTTATTTTACCTTCTTTAATGTTCTTTAATCCTTACACACTCATAATATAATATAATAATACAAAACAAGTTCATTATGCACAAAACTGCTAAGTTAATCCAAGCGTTTGTAATTAAGTTTTAACTAATCAGTCATCCTCATGGTATATAACCCAAAATAATTAAAAGATAATTTATATATATGTAATGTATCTAATAATATATATTAAAAATTATGAATGTTTTACCACATTTCAAATGAACTTCTATTCATGAATACAAGTAAATCATTCATGAAAACCAATGAAGAAAATGCTTGCGAAACAATAAAATTAAAGCTCTTAAACCAATAAAAAGGGCCTTAATGAACCCAATAAGGCTATAATAAATAAATTAAATGTTTATGAGGTTCTATAGTTATTAATTAATAAAGCTAAATTCAATTATTCAGGTCATTAAGATCAATCGAGAACACCTTCAGGCATAAGGTAAGGGATCCTCTCCCTCACTTTTGTTCAAGAATTCCCCCTATGTTGTGTCCTTTTATTTTTAATTGCTAATGATGGGGTATTTTTTAAAACCTATCTCATACTTAACTTATTATATATATAAATGATGTTATACCCCTATACCTCTCATTAATCCCTCACAAGAACACTCGTTACCATGCCAAAATGTTTGTAAGGGGTTTCTTATCCCACTTTTAATTCTATGAGATTTCCATTCACTACTGGAATGTGGGTTTTTCCCCACACTTACATACCAACGGTTTTATAGAACCATTGGTAAAGGATGGTTTACAGAAGGTTTTACCAATGGTTATAGTGAACCATTGGTAATGATGTGTTTAAGGTGATTTTTACCAACGGTTCAATGAGAACTGTTGGAAAAAATGTGGTTGGGTGGTTTGTACCAATGGTTTATTAAACCGTTGGTATAGGTGTGGTTGGGGAGCCATATACCAACGGTTTTTAAAAACTGTTGGCACAATTTTCCCCCAAATTGCCAGTCGTGCGTCCTCTCCCCCATTCGGATACAGAATCCTAAACGGGAGAATCAGCAGCCGATTTATGCGATTTTGGAGCTCCTTCTGCCGGACCAGTTTGGATCTTCGACCTCCTTCAGGTTCCTCTTCTTCTTTATCTAATATTTCTGTTTTTAGATTTCTAGAATCATTACACTCATTGAAGACAGTATAATGAGACATAGGATTTTCACCACATGTGAGGATATGAATCCATGTGATGCATCAGAATCAAAATGAGAGGATTTACTAGTAGAGGCTACTTTGATCTTACTTCTCACTCTAGATCGTATTCCACCCTTCTCCATGTGGGTAGGTTTTACATAATAGATATTTCATGAACCATGGACATGTAATAAAACCTCATTGTTTGGAATAGGAACACACTGATTTCTCAGTGTAATTATGGCATGGATGACACAACCACAACCACCACATCAACAACATGATCAAACATCACTTATATATCTTCATTTATGATAATGAGCTATTAAAACAATTCCAAAACTTGTTTTCGAATATGTCTAGCACAATTCACTGCTAGAGGGATGGTCCAGCAGAAACACTTCATGTTGACTATCCTTCCACATGGTTGAGACTCTATTGGGTCATGATCACATGAAATGTTCTTAATGCCCCCTCTTCCACACTGTTGTAGGAAAACTGAGAAACCAGTACTTCAATCATGACCGTTACTCATCTCATAAGAATCCCCAAAAAAATCCTACCACATGATGTCGGTATACTAGTTCAATATTCTATAATTCTATCCTATTCGCCCATGACCTCCCTCAGCTTCTAATATATAAATAGTGTCTGCTTCATAATTTCAGTATTATAGGTCAATATTAACACGTCATCCATGGATCATACAACATTTCAATGACTTCCCTTAAAGTGTCTCTCTCACAATATCTCATCAAAAATGTACGTTGGTGAAAAATATCATAGTTCGTATCTCAAAATTATAGGACATTTCATTCATACTTTAAACTAGGTCATTAAACACAAACTTCTCCTAAAACTAGAGATGTAATGGAATATAATCATAAAAAAAACTAGTGAAACTTCTTTTTTCCCACTAAAACTATTAATCTAGGTCGAGACTTAATTTAAACATTCAATATTCAAATTCAATTTGTTTTTATTTGATATTTCATTTTAACTTATACACTTTAAATCATATTTCACAATTAATTTTAAATGTTTCTACTAATATTTCACTAAATTTATATTTAAATGGGACCCCACCCCCTGGACACCCCACTCACCTCCTTGGACACCCCGCCCACCCCCCTGGACTCCCCCTACCCCATTGGACAGCCTGACCATCCCCACGGACAGCCCGCCCACCTGGACACCCCGACCCCCCTAGACACCCCCCGACCCCCTGGACACCTCCAACCCCCCCGGACGGCCCCACCACCCCCTAGACACCCTTCACCCCCTGGAAACCCTGCACCCCCCTTGGACACCCTGTACCACTCCCGGACAGCCCGCTCACCTCTTTGGACAGCCCTCCCACCCCCGGACAGCCCGCTCACCTCCTTGGACAGCCCACCCCCTGGACACCCTATACCCCCCCAGACAGCCCCACCCACCCCCTAGACACCCCTCTCACCTCCTTGGACAGCCTGCCCACCCCTTGGACACCCCACACCCTCCTTGGATAGCCCGCCCACCCCCCCTAGACACCCCACACCCCCCTTGGACACCATGTACCCTCCCGGACAGCCCGCTCACCTCCTTGGACAGCCCCCCCCCCCCCCCCCCGGATAGCCCGCTCACCTCCTTGGACATCCCACCCCCTGGACACCCCTCTCACCTCCTTGGACAGCCCCACCCACCCCCTGGACACCCCGATCACCTCCTTGGAAAGCCCGCCCACCCCCTGGACACCCCGCACCCCCCTTGGATACCCTGTACCCCCCCCCCCCGGACAGCCCGCTCACCTCCTTGGACAGCCCACCCCCTGGACACCCTGTACCCCCCGGACAGCCCCACCCAACCCCTGGACACCCCACTCACCTCCTTGGACGGCCCGCCCACCCCCCTGGACTCCCCCTACCCCATTGGACAGCCTGACCACCCCCGCGGACAGCCCGCCCACCTGGACACCCCGACCCCCCTAGACACCCCCCGACCCCCTGGACACCTCCAACCCCCCGGATGGCCCCACCCCCCATAGACACCCAGCACCCATTACTAGTAAATCCTTGAATATAGGCATTAGAAATTATGTATCTTATTTTCTTATATACACTGTATTTTGTTGTATTTCTTAATATGATTCTCATATAGAGTAATGTGTCAGTTATGATTTTATATAAAGTAAACAATTATCATTTACCTAAATATTTTTTTGATTATACTTCAATATTATTGAATTGCTTTGAAATGAATTATTGCAGTTTTTTTACAAAATGGACAGAAGTTGGATGTACGAAACTGATCAGATTTCAACCGATTTTCAAAATAATTTGAACAGCTTTCTAGATTTTGCATTTGACAAGGCTTCAGATAGTGGTCGCATACACTGCCCATGTTTTAATTGTGTTGGAAGACCTTGGTTGAGTTGTGACACAGTTAGCTATCATATAACCAAATATGGTTTCCAAACAAACTATTATGTGTGGTATCACAATGGAGAGAAAATGGAATCTCAAAATGTTGATGATCCAAATGATAAGACTGAATTGGAGAGTTTGATATATGATTGGTTTCCATTTATTCGGTATCATGAGAAGGAAAGGATGTCTAGCCAACAATATTACGATACAAGCACACATGATGCGTCCAATGAAAATGATGATGTTGATAGGGTAAAAAAATTGAATGATGCTGCGATGACTCCAGTATATCGGCAATGTGGTAAAATGAAAAAGTTGGAATTTTTAATCCGATTGTTTCATGGGAAAACTATGTATGGGATTTCAAATACTGCAATTGATTACATTCTTACCTTCTTGAAGGACTTACTTCCAGATGATGCAGATATTCCCTCAAATCACTATATGGCATGGAAGTTAGTTGATGAACTTGGATTCTCAAAATAAAATTCATGCTTGCTCGAATGATTGCAGCTTATTTTGGGAGGAAACTGCTGAAATAAATGATTGTATCAAATGTGGAACCTCCCGATGGAAGCCAAAAGATGATGGATCACCATCTTGTGTGCCACAAAAAGTAATGTGGTACTTTCCATTGATACCCAGATTACATAACCTTTTCATGTCTGATGAAATATCAGAAAAAATGTGATGGCATGACACCGAGAGAAAAAAGAATAATGAAGAGTTGGTTCACCCTGCAGATGGATTTTCATGGCAGAGATTTGATGCTCGATATCCTGAATTTGCAGCTGATGTGCGTAATGTGAGACTGGGTCTTTCATGTGATGGTTTTAATCCATTTGGGCAAATGCTTACTTCGCACAGCACATGGCTGGTTTTCATACACATTTATAACCTTCCCCCTTGGTTGTGTATGAAAAATCCTTACACTTTCTTGAGTATACTAATATCTAGCCCTTCTGATCCTGGCAATGATATAGATGTATACATGCAACCTTTAATAAAAGAGTTGAAACTTCTTTGGGATGTGGGTGTGCCCACATACGATGCATGTTTGAAAGACATATTTCAGATGCGTGCTGCGCTTATGTGGACGATCAATGATTTTCCTACTTATGAAATGATGTATGGATGGAGCACTAAAGAAAAATTGTCATGTCTTGTTTTTATTAAGAATACTCGATCGAGAAGACTGAAATATCTTCGTAGTTTTAGTTTTATGGTACATCGACGATTCTTTCCAATGAACCATCCATATAGAAACAATCGTCGAAGATTTGACAATACTATAGAGAATGACGCTCCACCTCATCGTATGTCTGGAACTAATGTGCCTAATGAATTGAAAGATTTCAGTTATTCATTTGGGAAGGGTGTAATGAAATCTAGAAAGAGGAAAAATGTTTCCAATGATACTTGTTACAATTAGAAGAAGAAAAGTATATTCTTTGAGTTGTCGTATTGGTCAACCAACTTGTTACGTCATTGCTTAGACGTAATGCACATTGAAAAGAATATATGTGAAATGTTACTTTTGATTCTTCTAAATGTCAAGGGGAAGACAAAAGATGATTTACGATCTCGGCGTGACTTGGTAGATTGGGGGATCAGACCAGAATTGCATCCTGTCTGTATCAGTGATAATAAATGGCAAGTTCCATGTGCTTCTTATGTGATGACACCTGCTGAAAAAAATCAATTTCTTGAAGTGCTAGAGACTATTAAAGTTCCTGATGGATATTCAAGCAATATATCAAAACGGGTCAAAATAAAAGAGTTGAAGCTGAAATCTTTGAAGAATCATGATTATCATGTCCTTTTTCATGAGTTGATTCCAATAGAAATCTGTCATCTCTTGTCCAATAATGTTAGAGTCTCAGTTATTCAGTTGTGCTATTTGTTTAGAGATCTTTGTGCTAAGAGGCTATCCAAATCCTTCTTGCAAAAACTGTTGGCAGAGACACCATTAATTTTGTGAGATTTAGAGAAAATATTCCCTCCATCATTTTTTACATGCATGTTGCATCTGACTGTCCATCTTCCGACAGAAATACTTCTTGGAGGACCCGTTTCTTCCCGTTGGATGTATCCAACTGAAAGAAACATGTGCACATTGAAATCATATGTTCGGAACAGGAATTATCCCGAAGGTTCTATTGTGAACGGTTACTTGTCTCAAGAATGTATGGATTTATGTGCAATGTATTTGTCTGATCTTACTACGAGAGTAAACAGACCAATGAGAAATGAAGAAGAACAGTATGGGAAAATTGAACCCAGTTTTCCATCACTTCCTCATACAAGAGGAATTTCGGGATCATATACATTGACGACATTAAGCCTTGAAGAGCGAGAGATGGCACATCGCACAGTGTTGTTAAATTTTGATTTGTTCGATGAGTATATCAAGTAAGTAAATTGTACATTTATCTCTTATCTTATCTCTTGTAATTTTAAATATTTGTTAAAATATTATTATTTTTATCTACAAAGAACATAAAGAATTGATATATAGAAAGAATCATTCTTTATCTTTGAGAAGGAAAGAGACTTTTCATAGCAAAGGGTTTTCTGCTTGGTTGAAATTGAAGGTAAAAATATTTCTGTAATAACTAAATAAAAATAATATTTAATTAAGTTTACTATTTGTTTATATGTCAGGTATCGAGTTTGCCTACTGACTATGTTTCTGAGGAAACAAGAGCTTTGGATTTCGGTCCTAATACCATGGTTCGTGCTTGTAAATCACTTGTGATCAATGGATACAAATTTATTATCACTAAACGAGCAAGAAACATGAGAACACATCATAATGGTGTTATGATATCTGGTTTGATAAGTTAATATGGACATCTTAATATTCAAAAACAATCACTCAAAATTAGGGGTGTCCATGGGCCGGGTTGGGTCGGGTCGGGTCATGGGTGTTCTAGGGCCTAAGGACATATGGTCATCCATAAGTAAGATTTAGGGCCTAAGGACATGACATGAAAAATTATGTGTTTTAGATCCATGGGTAATATTGGGGGTTCATTTTAAAAATAATAAAATGAGGGTTTTTGAGGTGGAAAATGATTTATTAGGTGATGAATTCCATTGGTTAAAAAATATAAATAAGTGTGTGTCTTTTTGATTTTGATAAATGGATTTTAATGATAATGAAATATTGGTTAATTTCTTTGGTTAAAAAATTTATTTTTAACATTTTTATACTCTATTTTATATATTTTCATTGATTAGGAATATAATTTAAAAAAAAATATCCAATTACTTATAATATTTATATGTACTAAATTGATTAATTTTGAGAAATTTTTATATTGTCATTTGTGACGTGTACGAGTCAACCCCGCCTCAATCTGAGGGCCGGTGTGGCCGGTACCACTAAAAGTGTCTTTCTTTTGTTTAAAATGGATGCGCTTTTAATTAAAATAAACGACATACAGAAAACCAACCACATGCATTAGGATTCTGTTGAAACTTTAGGAAAATGATCCATGGGTCATTTGTGACGTGTACGATTCAACCCCACCTCAATCTGAGGGTCGGTGTGGCCGACACCACTCAAAGTGTCTCACTTTTCTTTGAAATGGACAACAGTTTAAGTAAAAACAACAACTAACATACGGGAAACGGACCAAACGCATTCGGATTCTATTGATACTTTAGGAAAAGTATCCATGGGTAATTTTTGTCGAGTATGAGTCAACCCCGCCTCAATCTGAGGTACGGTGTGTCCGGTACCACTCAAATTGTCTCACTTTTATTTGAAATGGACATGATTTTAAGTGAAAACAACTACCGGCATACGGAAAACCGACCAAACGCATTCAGATTCTATTGAAACATTATCAAAACGATCCATGGGTCATTTGTGACATGTACGAGTCAACCCCGCCTCAATCTGAGGCGCGGTGTGGCCGGAACCACTCAAAGTGTCTCACTTTTCTTTGAAATGGACAACAGTTTAAGTAAAAACAACAATTGACATATGGAAAACAGAACAAACGCATTCAGATTCTGTTGATACTTTAGGAAAAGTATCCATGGGTCTTTTGTGTCATGTACGAGTCAACCCCGCCTCAATATGAGGCACAGTGTGGCCGGTACCACTCAAACTGTCTCACTTTTATTTGAAATGGACAGGATTTTAAGTGAAAACAACTACCGACATACGGAAAACCAACCAAACACTTTCGGATTCTATTGAAACTTTAGGAAAACGATCCATGGGTCATTTTTGACTTGTACGAGTCAACCTCGCCTCAATCCGAGGGCCGGTGTGGCCGGTACCACTAAAAATGTCTTTCTTTTGTCTAAAATGGATGCACTTTTAATTAAAATAATCGACATACGGAAAACCAACCAAACGCATTAGGATTCTGTTGAAACTTTAGTAAAACGATCCATGGGTCATTTGTGACATGTACGAGTCAACCCCGTCTCAATCCGAGGGCCGTTGTGGCCGACACCACTCAAAGTGTCTCACTTTTCTTTGAAATGGACAATAGTTTAAGTAAAAACAACAACTGACATACAGGAAACGGACCAAACGCATTCGGATTCTATTGATACTTTAGGAAAAGTATCCATGGGTCATTTTTGTCATGTAAGAGTCAACCCCGCCTCAATATGAGGCACGGTGTGGACGGTACCACTCAAACTGTCTCACTTTTATTTGAAATTTACAGGATTTTAAGTGAAAACAACTACCGGCATACGGAAAACCGACCAAACACATTCGGATTCTGTTGAAACTTTAGGAAAACAATCCATGGGTCATTTGTGAAGTGTACGAGTTGACCATGCCTCAATCTAAGGTGCAGTGTGGCCGGCACCACTCAAAGTGTCTCACTTTTCTTTGAAATGGACAACAGTTTAAGTAAAAACAACAACTAACATACGGGTAACAGACCAAATGCATTCGGATTCTGTTGATACTTTAGGAAAAGTATCCATGCGTCATTTTTGTCATGTATGAGTCAACCCTGACTCAATATGAGGCACGGTGTGGCCAGTACCACTCAAATTGTCTCACTTTTATTTGAAATGGACAGGATTTTAAGTGAAAACAACTACCGGCATACGGAAAACTGACCAAATGCATTCAGATTCTGTTTAAACTTTAGGAAAACGATACATGGGTCATTTGTGATGTGTACGAGTCAACCCCACCTCAATCCGAGGGCCGGTGTGGCCGGTACCACTAAAAATGTCTTTCTTTTGTCTAAAATGGATGCGCTTTTAATTAAAATAAACGACATACAGAAAACCGAACAAATGCATTCGGATTCTATTGAAACTTTAGGAAAACGATCCATGGGTCATTTGTGACATGTACGAGCCAACCCCGCCTCAATCCGAGGGCTGGTGTGGCCAATACCACTCAAAGTGTCTCACTTTTCTTTGAAATGGACAACAGTTTAAGTAAAAACTACAACTGACATACGGGAAACGGACCAAACGCATTCGGATTCTGTTGATACTTTAGGAAAAGTATCCATGGGTCATTTTTGTCATGTACGAGTCAAGCCTGCCTCAATCTGAGGCACGGTGTGGTCGGTACCACTCAAACTGTCTCACTTTTATTTGAAATGGACAGGATTTTAAGTGAAAACAACTACCGGCATACGGAAAACTGACCAAACGCATTCGGATTCTGTTGAAACTTTAGGAAAACGATCCATGGGTCATTTGTGACGTGTAAAAGTCAACCCCGCCTCAATCCAAGGGCCGGTGTGTCCAGTACCACTAAAAGTTTCTTTCTTTTGTTTAAAATGAATGCGCTTTTAATTAAAATAAACGACATACGGAAAACCAACCAAACGCATTCGAATTGTGTTTATACTTTATGAAAACGATCCATGGGTAATTTTTGACGTGTACGAGTCAACCCCGCCTCAATCCAAGGAGTGGTGTGGCCGACACCACTCAAAGTGTCTCACTTTTCTTTGAAATGGACAACAGTTTAAGTAAAAACAACAACTGACATATGGGAAACGGACCAAACGCATTCGGATTCTGTTGATACTTTAGGAAAAGTGTCCATGGGTCATTTGTGTCGTGTACGAGTCAACCCCGCCTCAATCTGAGGCATGGTGTGGCCGGTACCACTCAGATGGTCTCACTTTTATTTGAAATGGACATGATTTTAAGTGAAAACAACTACTGGCATACGGAAAACCGACCAAACACATTCATATTCTGTTGAAACTTTAGGAAAATGATCCATGGGTCATTTGTGACATGAACGAGTCACAAATGAAAATGGATTTTTCATTTACATGAAAATGAAAATGGATTTTTCAGTGTAATCTGCTTGGTCCCAAAGCATGAACCAAATAGGTTGTGAGACATAATACCAGTAGGCATCCACCACAAGATTTGTGCCCAAATTTTAGTGAATATACATGTATAAAAACAAAGTAAAAAGGTAAACATAGTATAAAGAAATCAACAACCATTAAATATTGAAGTAAAGAATAGATAAAAATTTCCTTGGAGACATCAATATCTTGCCTAAACGCATGTCACTGTCTTGACCTCATGAAAAAAACACATCCTCTCCCTCAGGCATCACAGTCTCTCCCTCAGACATATCACAATCTCACCCACATGTATCATATGTAATTAATCTATTAACAGGTAAAAATAAGTACCTCATTTAATTTAAATTATTACATCGTAAACTATTATCAACACACCTCATCTAATCTAACTATTACATGGCATAATAATAATCAAATCACCTCATGTAATCTTACTATCACATCGCTTTTTAATAATCAATAATCCATCCTAAACAAAAAAAGTCATGGAAAGTAGTATGCATCTAAGGCGTCATGGGCCAATAGCTGTAAAAAATTAATCAATGGAAACACAACCTTGTGGTTCCCTATCTCAAAGAAATAACCTTAATAACCTAATCAACCAATATCATATGATAATCATGGTGTAATTCCAAGTCCTATATACCAAAAACATGGGTATATGAGTTTTAGGCACATATAATTCTTGATAAAACAACATATAGGCACAACCCACCTACCTCGTAGTCGTGAGAACAATATTGTTGAATATCGGATCTTGATTCATCCTAGATCATTGAAAATCTACAAAATATTCATAAATTATCAAATCTATATCTATAAAATGAGGAGAGGAATCAGGAGGATAGGATTAAGGTGAAGGGAGAACTCATTGGTGGGATCCCAATGCACCTTCCAGAGTTCTGATTGGACATTGATAGGAGAATCAGTGTCTCAGAGAATAATTGTCACTCCTGGCCAAACTTGGATGAACCAAGGTCAAAAGAAGTTAATTCTATAAATGAGACATGACCTCTCTCCCTTATATTAAATAAAAAATAAAATACATAACATTTCATTTAACAATACACATTGTGTATAAGCTTTTACTAGGCCTCACCTTAAGAGGCATGACCACGACACAACATGACTTGGTACATGCCTGAGACACGACCTGTACGTGGTCTGGAAAGTACATCCATGTTACATTTTCCTCAAAGAAACCCGAATACAAAATCCATGCATGGAAATGTGGAATTGGGTTCTTACAGTTTGATTATTACACCATAGATCTTTTTTCTATCTCAACCAAGCACCAAAATCATTGGTTTCTTCTATCTAGTGGTCTAATATCACATTACGATCTTAATAAATCCTTATGTTTCATCGTCCCCATGTAACGGATCAATAATAGATCTGAAGCAAGCCAAATTTGTTTATTTCTCTCTTTTTGGTCATTATTTGGCTTGGAATCTCTAACTAATTATTTTTTATCATGTTTTATTCAGTCTCGCATTATAATATTCACACATTCAGGTTTTATTCAGCTTCATAATGCATTTGATTATAGATTTTCTCATTACACCTCAACTGAAGGTTAATATCTTTAATAATGTGTAAATTATTTGTTCCAACTTTTATTTCTTGTATCAATTAGTTGTTCACATTAAATATATCATTACTTGTTAATATTACATTAAAATTATTTTATATAATATTTCATGCCAAGGAGTATTATTGAGGTGATAAGATATTGGATGTTGTGTGTTTCTACATTGTCATTTAGTTTAGTGAGTTGGGTTTTAAAATTAGTTTGCATTGATAATACAGCATGTTCATTTTGGTATTAAAATTAGTTTGCATTCATGTAATTGCATAACATGAGATGGTTTTGTAATGGGTTTTCATGAAAATGGATTTTTCATTTACATGAGCTGAAAAATCCATTTTCAATTATGTTTCAAGTTTGTATGTAGGTGTACAGTGGAGGGGATATTGGAGGGAGGGGGGCTGCTGTGTGCAGTTCTGGAAAAACTCTATACCAACGGTTATAAACCGTTGGTATAAGGGTGCTCGGATTTTGGAAAAACACTATACCAACGGTTTTAAACCGTTGGTATAGGTGTCTAGATTTTTGGAAATCTAATACCAACGGTTTATAACCATTGGTATAGGTGTTGCTGGAAAACCAATACCAACAGTTCTAAACCATTGGTATAGGTTTTCCTGAAAATAACATTACCAACGGTTCTAAACCGTTGGTATAAGACTTCCTCAAATTCATTACCAACGGTTATAAACCGTTGGTATACTGTGGATTAAATTTATATAACCCATATACCAACGGTTTGGATCAAACCGTTGGTATAAGGCTTTCCTCGCGGCTTACTAGCCAACGTTTTGGAAAACCGTTGGTATAGGGTATACCAACGGTTTTCCAGCCTATACCAACGGTTTTTAACCGTTGTTATAACCTTCTTTTCCAGTAGTGATTGTTCACCACTTATTTATTGCATGTGGTGTACTTTGTACTACCATTTGATATATACTATCATGATTGCCTCTATATTCATGGTATCTGTGATTCGTTTGGTGGTTATTAATTTTTGGCTATATGACTCGATTGACTACTATGTGGCAAGGAACTTTGTCTCAATTTCCATTTCATTGTTATTTACTTGGTACTGTGCACCTAATATTTCTTATGTAGTGTATCCACTTCTCATTTCAGATAATTTTTCATTTGAAATTATAAATATAATATATATACATATTCTAGTTTTGTGGATAATATTATTGTCTTAAGACGTATACCCTTTTACATACGGTGTCTATTTGGAATGTTGTATTAACTATGGAAATATTGTTGAATCTATATCCTCTACTCTATATAGATATTGGGAAGGAATATTGTACTTTTATTAAATCTATATATAAATAATGAATTGTACTTTCAGTTATGGGTGGGTCCCGTTATAGCCTGTAGATGCATCAACAGGTCTCCTGAGACAAATCAGTTGGCGATAAACCCTTCGAGTTTGTTTCCAAAAATCAGACGGGTTTCTACCCACAGACATAAACTGTTTTTACAGTATAGTGGTATAATGTTCCAGATACATGAAATCCAATTAATAATCATTCTCTTCATTCATTGTCAGTTATTACAATCCATGAGGTTTTCACTATGACAAAATCTATGGATGCAGTTCTATTCTCGGTTTATTAATGGTGCGTGTTTTTCATTTATTCGCCATGTCATATTGACTATGCCAATTTTTTTATGATTTAGTTATTTTTGATTCGTTATTATTCTATTATTAACACTAACTGAGAATTTGATCTCACACCTTTCTTTTTTTTACCTTTAATAGGTTGAGGAGGAGACCATTTATTGAGTTCTTGTGGATGTAGTTTTTTTGTTATTGTTATATATTGTATTTTGTTACCTTTCCCAATGTAATATGAGTTTCTTGTATGAATATAGTTTCTTAAATACAACTAAACTAAAATTTCCTTCCAGATTTTATTCCTCTTAATCATGCCAATGTAATAAGTAATGCACTGGTGCTGGAATTTTGGGGTCGGGGTGTTACATTTGGTATCAAAGGAAGTTTAGTAGCAAACTTGGAAACTAGATTATAAAATGTAGATTAGGGAAAAAATCCTTAAGATAGTATTTGAGGATAAAAATACAATAACATCCTGTAATTTTTGTAATGAATATATTATGTGGATATTTCTAGAAAATACATCCATGTATGTATACAAACAAGTAGAAGTGGATCTGGCACAGATGTACCTATAAGTGAAAAATATGACAAGGAGTTTCATGCTTGACTAGGGGTATCTTATTGCATGAAAATGGGCATTGATGAACTCTTGGTTTGACACTCCCATGGGATATTCTTAGGATAATTCAAATTTTCCTTACAATCCATTATGAAGGATTTAAATGAAAATTTTTTCTCAGATAAACCATGTTTATGAGATTATCTATGAATATAATTTCAATTTATGGTATGTTATTTTTAAGTTGAGATTATAAATTATGATTCATAACCTACTCTAGTGTATGTCATTATTTATAAATGTCTCCTAATGGAAGAAGTGGAATAAATACTCATAGACAATGTAGGGATTTCCCCACTGAGCAATTCAACACAGTCAATGTTAGAGCGGATCAGATCATGACTATATTGGGACAACTTACTCAGGTTGTGATGAATAACCATGATACACCTGTTTTGGATCATTTCATGCAGAATAATCCCCCATATTTTAGTGGGACTACTAATCTAGTTGTATTTGAATAGTGGATAAAGTCCCTTCAAAATATATTCATCGCATTAAGATGCAATGAAAATAAAAAGGTAGTGCTGGCAGTATATTGTCTCAAGGGTGACAATGATCAATGGTGGTACTTGATCCAGAATACCATGGAGGAAGAAGAAATAGAATATATAGAATAGAGGACATTTAGAGAAATGTTCTTCGACAAATATTTCCCTCACGAGAAATGAAATGAAATAAAGAGGAAATTCATTGGCTTAAAGCAAAGGGAATAAGATAGTGTTGAAGAGTATGAGGATGCCTTCACAAGACTATATGGTTATGCCATATATTACATACGTGACTTGAAAGAAAAGTTCGATCATTTCTTTGTAGGTCTTAAGAAAATTCTTCGAAGGGCATTGGATTCTCAAACATTTTCATCATATGATGAAAATGTATTAAGTTCCATCAAAAAAGAGAAGGAATTTGGTATATCAAATTTTTTCAAAGGAAACCAAGATAATAACTGGTACTTTGATAACCATGGAAAAGGTGGAGTTCTAAAGAATAAAAAGGGAATGAAGAAATTCCCATTATGCAAGAACTATGGAAAGAATCATCCATGGAAATTCTTGAAAGGCATGGGAGTCTGCTATAAGTGTGGATAAAAGGGTTATCTATCTAATGAATGCAAGGGGAAGAAACAATTAAATGGTGTTAAATACTACAATTTTAGAGATATGGGACACTATGAAAATGAGTTTCCTAAGTTCTAAGGAAACTTTCCTCAGAAAAATCCATGAGAGAAAGGAACAACTTATGCGATTACAACTGTGGAGGTTGAAGTTCCTGGTGATGTGGTGGAAGAAACTTTAATTGTTTCCTCAAACATAGCCATTACATTATTTGATTCTGGATCATCGCATTCATTTATATCTTCCCAATTTTCTAAGAAAATTAGACATGTCTAATTTGATTTAATAAAGGATTTTTCAGTCATAACTCCTAAGGGATGTATCATTGCAACAAAGGCATGTCGATTAATCCCCCTCATGACACATAAATTTGATTTAGTTTCTATCCTTATCATCATACCAATGATTGGATTTGATATAATTATCTTTATGAATTAGATGTCAAGTTATGATGTGAAGATCTATTGAAAGAAAAAAGAAGTTATATTTTTTTAAAATGGTGTATAATCCCTTATCTTTAGAGCAGAAACCTCTCTATCTGAATCTTATCTAGATACACCCCCATTATCTCTACTGAATTAAATTCTTGGAGAGGAAGAGAACCCAATATCTATGGTTGATGAAATAAATCTTAAAATTTAATATATACATATATTGAAAGAATACATTGACATATTTCCATACCATTTACCTGGAAATACTCTGGAGCAAGAATTTGAGTTCTCAATTGATTTAATTATAGCTAGAAGACCTATATCAAAGACTCCCTATAGAATTGTCACTATGGAATTAGTAGAGTTAAGAAACAACTAGATGAATTGAGTGACAAAGGATTTATTTAACTGAACTGAAGAATTATTTTTTATTTGATTTTCATTGAGCGGTAACCTACAAACTACCAGGCGGGAACTATAAACAAAAGTAACTCCATTACACGAATTCAAAATTCAAAAACATTCACAACACCCGATGAAAAGATACTAGGATCACCCACCATCATCATGAGTACCACTTCAGCTGTCACCTGTCATCACCATCCTGAGTACCACTGTTGACATCATGATTCATCGCTTCATCATTGTCAACATCCGACCACCGCACCGGACACCAAAGACCATCTGAGACCTCTGGTGCCACTGAAAACATCGCACATGCCGTTGTTCTCCATCGAGCTAGAAACATCCAAAACACCAAAACCAAAACTAGGAAAGAACATAGTAAAATCATTCAACACACCACTATCGAGAACAAAACAATCAAACCATCATCGAAAAACAGAAATCCAGCGTCGAAGAGTTGCGCCTGGAACGATGGCAGTCGCCTAACAGCACCTCCCAAAACCTTTTTGTTACCGCTGCTCTGGCTCCGACCAGGGGAGGAGAAGTAGAACTTAAGGACAGAGTAGAGATTGAGCAGTCAAGAGTTCAAAATGACAGTAATGATGACGAGGAGAAAATTGGAAACAAACAAAAAAGGAGAAACCAACCTAGCAGCACCTTGAGATCCATCGACCACCGAACTGCCTAACCCAAAACCTCCATGAACCACCGCTCCATATCCGACATGGATAGGCACCGAGGAATAGGAGATCAGAGCTGCGGAAAGGGATACTGAGGGAATCCTTAGTAGACAACCAGCTTCAGAACCCCATGAGTTCCTTGTAGCAGAAATCGACATCGTGAAACACATAATGTCAACACCAAATCTAAAGTGATAACAAGACCGAAAGAAATACCCAGGCGCGAACAAGCCACGGAAGAAACACCAGGGGGAAGAATCCAATGAGTGCTGCATCATATTGAGGGAGAAAAATTGTCGAAGGAGGATAATCCCTTGAAAAGGGGGAGAGAGACGCGAGAGCGGAGAACCATAGACAAAGGGGGATAAACCCTAGAAGAGGACGATGGAGACGCGAGAGTGCCGAAGATAGGGGAAAGAGATGGAGAACCCACGCTGAAGGATGAGAAACCCTAGAAGAGGGTGAAGGAGACGCGAGAGGACCGAAGACCAGGGGAGAACAGAGACATCAGATGAATTAATGGGAACCAAGTATTTATTTCACCTAGTGTTTCTCCATGGGGATCCCTTGTCCTCTATCAAGAAGAAAGATGGATCCGTGAGGTTATGCATTGATTACAGGGAAATCAATTCTATTATAATAAAGAAAAAGTATCCTCTTCTACGAATTGATGATTTAATTGATCAAATTCATGGATAAAAATATTTTTCAAAGATTTAACTTCGATTTGGATATCATCAGCTATGTGTAAAGAAGGAATATATTCCAAAGACAGCATTTCAAACCTGGTATGGGAATTACGAGTTTACAGTGACGCCTTTGGGACTGACTAATGAACCCTCTATTTTAATGGATCTAATGAATAGAGTTTTCAATGAATACATTGATGAATTTTTTTTGGTATTTATTGATGATATCCTGGTATACTCCAAAACCTATTAAGAACATGATAATCACTTGCAGATTATTCTGAATACTCTTAGAAGAAATGAATTATATGGGAAGTATAGAAAGTGTGAATTTTGGCTTCAGTAAGTTTATTTTCTTATCCATATTGTCTCTGAGGATGGAATCTTATTTGATCCTATGAAGAAAAAGGAAATCCAAGAATGGCCCACACCAATGAACATAACTGAGGTATGTAGTTTCATTGGCTTAGCTGGTTACTATCGGCATTTCGTTTAGAATTTTTTTTTGATGAGCTAACCCACTATCCTAGCTCACGCGTAAAGGGGTTAAGTTTTTATGGATGAAATAATGTGTATAATGCTTTGAATAATTGAAAAGAATATTGTTCAATGCTCTAATTTTTACTCTATCATCTAGAAATGATGGATTTGTGATATACAGTGATGCGTCAAAGAATGGACTAGCTTGCATCCTTATGAAAAATGATAAAGTTATTTCTTATGAATCAAGGAATTTGAATACTCATGAGAAAAATTAACCAACTCATGATCCTGAGTTAGCATCCATAATAATTTCTCTGAAAATATAGAGACATTATCTCTACAGTGAAAGATATGAGATATATACAGATCAAAAGAGTTTGAAATACATTTTTACACAGAAAGAACTCAACATGAGGCAATGGAGATGGATCAAGTTACTCAAAGACTATGATTATTCAATACACTAACACCCAATAAAGGAAAATAAGATGGAAGATGCATTAAGTAGGAAATATCATGGACTTCTTACCCAAATGAGTATCAAGAGAGATCCTATGTTCATGGATCTACTAAATATAGATATGGGAATTGTTATGGAAGTGGAAACATCTTTCCTCTTTCAAATGATTTCTAAACCATATTTACTATAGAAGATAAAAATCTCTTAATCTAATTATGAGAATATATACAAGAAAATTAATGTTGTTAAGGATGGTATATTGGAAGAATTCATGTATAAGGAAGGAGTTATGAAATTTGGGAAGAGGCTATGTGTTCCATCAGTACCTGAGCTAAAAAGGGAACTATTAGATGAGGATCATAGATCAAATTTCTCAATACACCCTGGTAGAACTATGATGTATATAGATCTGAAGGAACATTTTTGGTGGGATAACATGATGCGGGAAATTTTTGACTATGTGTCAAGGTGTCTAGTTTTTCAAAAAGTGAAGGCTGAGAGAAAATATCCTAGATGGGTCATGCAACCTCTACCTATTTTTATATGGAAGTGGGATGAAATAATGATGTATTTTTTCACCGGACTACCAAGGAAACCTAGAAGGAATGATTCAATATGGGTGATTGTTGATCATCTCAAAAATTTAGCACATTTACTTGTTATAAGAGGGGATTAACCACTTAAGCACCTAGAAATAATTTATATTAATGATGTTGTAAAACATCATGGTGAACCTATATCATTTGTGTCCGATCGAGATCCCTAGTTTACATCAAAATCCTAGAAAATTATCCAGAAGGATTAGGATATTAAGCTTCATATGAGTATTGCTTATCACCCTCAAACCGACGGACAGTCTGAAAGGACTATTCAAACACTGTAAGGCATGTTGATATCATGCTCTCTTGACTTTAAAGGTGTGTGGTATCAATACTTTCATTTGGTGAAATTTTCCTATAATAATAGTTTTCATTCTAGCATTCAAATGGCGTCATATGAAGCATTATATGGTAAGAGTTTTCGAAATCTTACTTGTTGTGATGAAGTTGGTGAGAGGAAACTTTTAGGCCCAAAACTTATCAAAGAGACAAGTGTAAAGGTAATGAAAATTCAGGCCCATATTAAAGCATCCCAAAGTAGTAAAAAGATTTATGCTGACAACTAAATAAAGGGTTTTTAATTTAAAGTAGTATATCATGTCTTTCTAAAATTATCTTTGTGGAAGGGTGTCTTAAGGCTCAGTAAGAAAGGGAAACTGAGCCCTAGGTACATCGGACCATTTCAAATTCTGGAAAGGATCAAAGTTATAGCTTACCATTTAGAAATGCCACCAAGTCTCTCCAAAGTTCATAATGTGTTCCATGTGTCATTGTTAAAGAAATACATGCCAGACCCAACGCATGTACTCACCTACGAAGAAATAGAATTGGAACCTGATTTGTCATACTGTGAAGAACCTATTGAGATTATAGACACAAGGGAGCAGGTATTGAGAAATCAGACAACTCAACTAGTAAAGGTTCTTTGCAGAATCCATAAAATAGAGGAAGCAAGGTGGGACCTAAGGATGTTATGAATAAAAACTACCCACATCTTTTTAGAGGGATTTATACATGAAAAAATTTTAGGATGAAATTTTTGAAGGAGGGAATGATATAACACCCCAAACATTTTATGGTATGTTTCTCTTAAATACATTCCATTCATTAGATAGCCTATATTTCATAAAGCACTGATTTTCTTTGAAAAAATACTTGGTTATTTAAGATATATTCTTAACCTAGCCATTAAACTCAAAATTTCCACTTTTGTGGTCTGAATTTCAAAAAACGGACATACACGATTGTCATCAGGGTGATATTTGAAGTTTGATAGAATCAACTTAATTTTCTATGAATAGTAACTTACCCTTATGAATAGTAACTTAACCTTATGAATAGTAACTTACCCTTATGAATAGTAATATGCCCCTTATGAATGGTAACCTTACCCATGAAAGTATAAATAAATTTAGGCAACTTGAAAATGATGATGAATATTTTAAGTGTTGGTATTTTTTGATTAAATAATGATTTTAATTAAAAATTAAATTTTTCATATTTATAAAATTATTTTTAAGAAATGGAGTTCATTTTTGGATTCTACATGTCGAGAAATGGTTAGGGTGAATTTTTGGGATTTTTCTAAAATACTTG
Source organism: Viscum album (assembly GCA_963277665.1). Classification (NCBI taxonomy): domain Eukaryota; kingdom Viridiplantae; phylum Streptophyta; class Magnoliopsida; order Santalales; family Viscaceae; genus Viscum; species Viscum album. The sequence goes on from OY728129.1 coordinate 1,588,113,926, forward strand.
AATTTTGGTGAATAGTAAAATACATTAATTTACTGTATAAATACATTATAATTTAAATTCACTATTCATAGCATCATGAGTGTGTTAAGAACCCAAATATAAAACTCACATGAACTTATTACTATTATAGGTCATGTAATCATAACTATTTCTTACCATGTAAAGAAATAATAAATTAATAAATATTATATTAAGAAAACCCTCCTCCCCTCCACTATATAAACTATCCCTCACACCCTTTTCCTCCCACACCACTAAAGATTAAATACTTGACAAAATTATTCTCAAATATCTCCCTAATCTCCTCCCCCTTCCAAGACCTTCTGGTATCACCAAAATTCCAAAAAAGTCCTTAATATGATTCTTAAGGAGGAATACTCAATAGGTGAACCTCTATCCTTTTCTTTCAAATTCTTTTACAAGTTCCATTATTTTGTTGCTCTCTCATCACCTCCCCACATCCAAATGATATGATAATTCTATTAGAATACATGGACTGTAATTGTATTATTCTAATGGAATATTTCATCATAATATCTCTTTTCCCCTACCTCTTACACTAAAAATTAAAATACCGTTTGAGATGTGTTAATTTATCACATTTAAGGACGATGAGTTTTTAATTTCTATTATTATCTTAAAAAATGGTCATGAAAACTTTTTTAATGGTTGAACTAGATAATAATATTTATTTTAACTCCTTAAATAATCTATAATCCTTAGACACTCATAATATACAGTAATAATACAAAACAAATTCATTATGCACAAAACTGCTAAGTTAATCCAAGTGTTTGTAATTAACTTTTAACTAATGAGTCATCCTCATGGTATATAACCCAAAATAATTATACAATCATTTATATATCTTTAATTTCACTAATAATATATATTAAAAATTCGGAATGTTTGACCACATTTCCAACGAACTTCCATTCATAAATATAAGTAAACCGATCATGAAAACCAAGGAAGAAAATGATTCTAAAACAATAAAATTGAACCTATTAACCCCATAAAAAAGGGAATGAATGAACCTAATAAGGTTATACTAAATAAATTAAATGTTGATTAGGTTATTTACTTTTTAATTAATAAAGCTAAATTTGATTATTCAGGTCATTAAGATCAATTGAGAACACCATCGGACAAAAGGTAAGGGATCCTCTCCCTCACTTTTGTTCAAGAATTCTCCTAATGTTGTGTCCTCTTATTTCTAATTCCTAATGATGGGGTATGTTTTCTCACTTCCCCCTTACTTCCCTTATAATATATAAATGATTTTATACACCTATACCTCTCATTAATCCCTCACAATAACACCTGTTACCATGCCGAAATGTTTATAAGGGATTTATTATCTCACTTTTAATTCTATGTGTTGTATTGTGTACTACCATTCCAAATATATTATCATTATTACCTCTATATTAATGGTATATGTGATTAGTTTTGTGGTTATTAATTTTTGGTCATATGACTCAATTGATTACTATGTGGAAAAGAACTTTTTCTCAATTTCCATTTCATTGTCATTTACTTGGTATTGTGCACCTAATCCTTCTTATGTGGTGTATCCACTACCCATTTGAGATCATTTTTAATTTTAAATTGTAAATATATTGTATATCTATATTCTAGCTTCATAGATATGAGTATTTTCTTAATACTTATACCCTTTTACATAGAGTGTTTATTTGGAATGTTATTTTAACTATGGAAATATTGTTGAATCGGTATCCTCTAATCTATATGGATATTGAGAAGCCATATTGTACTTGTATTAAATCTATATATAAAGAATTATTTGGACTTGAAATGATTAGTGGGGCCCTCTATGTCCCCTCGATGCATCGATAGGTCTCATGAGACAAATCAATTGGTGAAAAACCCTTCGAGTTTGTTTCCAAAAATCAGATGGGTTTCTACCCACAAACATAAACAGTTTCAACGGTATAGTTGTAGCATGTGCCAGATACATGGAATCCAATTAATAATCAATCTCTTTATTTATTTTTAATTATTATTATCCATGAGGTTTTCACTATGACAAAATCTATGGATGCGGATCCATTCTCAGTTTATTAAGGGCGTGTGTTTTTCATTTATTAACCATGCCATATTGACTACGCCAATTTTTTTATGATTTACTTAGTGTTGATTCATGCTTCTGCTATTTGTAACCCTTTCTAAGCATTTGAGCTCACCCCTTTCATTTTTATACCTTCAATAGGTTGAGGAGTATACCATTTATTGAGTTTTTTTAGATTCATTTTTTTGTTGTTATTATGTATTGTATTTTGTTACCTTTCCCAATGTAATATGAGTTTCATGTATGTATCTAGTTTCTTCAAGACTACTAAACTAATCATTCCTTAGAGATTTCATTCCTCTTAATCATGAAAATATAGTAAGTAATACACCGAATCTGGGATTTTGGGGTCGGGTGTTACAATTTTCTATGGGTTTGACTGTTATATACACATTTTAGTGTTTTAAAACACTAAAAATGTGTTTATTTCCATACCGAGAAAACTATAATTTAGAATGTTGTTATTCCAGTTAATATATTTAAAAAATAAATCTATAGTCATTTTTATTTTATTTCATGATAATCGAATGTCTTTTTCCTATTTTTACCCCCAACACATATTTTTAAAGTCTTTGTTACCTTTAAAAATAATTTAATAAGTCAAAACTAAGAAAATGAGCTCAAATTGTCTTCAAACATAAGGATAACTATCTATAATTCATTTTTTATGTGTTGGAATCAACCACAAGTAAATCTAGAAAATGGTGTGGTTGGTATCACTTGAAGTGTGTGTTTTCAATATAAAAGTGTCATTTTAATTTTATCTATGGAGGTTTTATGTGTTCTTTTAAAATGTGTTAATGATCTATGGAATTTAGAAATTACTTTGGCATGATGATCTATAAGGATAACAATTTCCTTGGTTATCGTGCTGATCATCCACTGAAATATAGAAACGAATGCATTTTTCATTGTCGACCACCACTAATCTTGTGTCTTCTTATAAGATACATGCTCTTTCACTTTTTCTTTCAATATTGAAATTTCTATTTGTGATTCCCTATAAATGGAACTAATCTAACCCCCACTATGTGTAGTAGTAACTGATGACAACACCCTACCAAATATAGTTGATGGTGTATGCCCAAAACCCATCCCCTATACATGTTCGGGATGCTTCTTCCCTAAAATGATTGCAACTGCGTCGATCTAGGAAACTAATGATGATTTTGAAGGGTTTACATCCTATACTTATTCAATCTTAACCTGTTAACACAAAAATATTAATAATGATTTTTTAAAATGTCTGAACTTCATAATATTATCTGATTAATAAGTTTTTCATTAGTATTTATTGTAGTTTCATTTCTATAAAAACAAGATATTGAAAAATAAATTATAACAACAAGAAAGAATTAAACCCAATTAATTAGGGCTATCAAGATATATCAAACAATTCCATATTGGAAAATTTAGTTTCATGTAAGAGACCCCATTTAATTGGGTTTAAGTCTTGTATGTTTTTATAAATTATTTTTCATTATTATGTTTTTATAGTAATAAAATCATTTGAAATAGTAATGAAAATTACTTAATACAATGTCTTTGGTAGATTAATTTACAAAACTATCATCAAATTTCCTATGAACTTTAAACTACATATTTGTTCAGCTAACAGAGTGACCAAATTCATTAACCTTTATAAAAAATGTAAACAAGTTAGAAAAAACCTTGACTTATAATAAGATAATATAAATAATAATTGATAAAATACCAACCTTCTTGAATGGCCTGAAGTCCTTATTTTTATTTTTTATTTATGATAATCCCTCTTTCAAGGTATTAGGGGGAACCCTTACAAGGACCAAAGGCTTAATTGATACATTACATGACTCATAGGTATTAGAAAAAATCATCCCAAACAAGACAACTTGGAACTGCTCCTCTCCATCAAAAATCGTGATGTTAGCTTTCCACCTTCACATGAATGGTCAACTAGATGTCATATAAAGATCTGCATAAAACTGGTATCGATGGAAATCTCATACCCTCCCAATATTCCAAGTCTGGTTAGCTCTGGTTTGGTGAATGTGTCTGCTCTGAATCCTTATCTAGAGTCTTGTTCCTTGTAATCTTTCAGGTTTTGTCTGCATTTTTCATGTAGCCTGAAGGCCTTGAGGTGTCCCGAAGGCCTTGAGGTGGCCCGAAGGCCTTGAGGTGGTCCAAAATCCTTACTATCTTGAAGGTCTTGAGTGTCTTGGAGTCCTTGAAGGACTCGAGGACGAGACCGGTTGGTTCAAATTCCTTAACGGATGAATAGTTTTTTCTACTAGAGTACCAAACAATACCTACTACAATACCTTCTACAGTGTATACAACAATGCTTGCTAAGAAAATTCAAACCAAAATTGTTCTTTTTCTCAAAAAAAATATGAGACCCAACAATATGATGAATCACTTTTTTCACATGATTCACAGTATTTTTTTAGATAATTCCTACAAAAAATAGAAACATTAATAAAAAATAATATTATTATGTTTTCGTTGTTACCATACTATAACATATATAATTACCTCATGAGATTCATCTCTATTAATATCGATAAAAAACTTCCATTTCTCTTGATAAATTCCTCCAGAAACTTTCTTAAACATGTTTCATGAGATCAAAGATGTGTAATTAAAATCATTCCAATAATCTTCATTTAAAATATCTCTATTTCTTGTCCAAATTTTTCAGATTACATGGGCGTGAAATGGATTCATATACATCAAAATGAAAAAATATATATATATAAATAAACAATATAAAACTTTACGACTATATTAAAAAATCTTACCCATTCATTTTTAATTAGTTATCAATGAGTATTATATTAATATTTTGTATCACCCCCAGTTTCAAGTTAGTAACCCTTTATTTATGAATTTTAAGTATATAATGTATTTGGGTGAAGTTTGGGAGGGTTTAGATTAATTTTAAAACGTATTTTCATATTTTATAGAGGTGCACGGTTTGAGAATGGTTAGTACAAACCATGAAACTCATATAGGAAATTGTGCAATTTGAAATAGAGACTACTGGGTAGATGCATAGTAAAGCGCATGGTTTGACCAAATCATGCAGCCACCCCAGAGTAATTGTGTGAATTAGAATAGAGGGAAAAACATGTTTGGTGCATATTTTTTCAAACCATGCAATCCAATCATGTGAAGGGTGTATGGAGGTAGTGGTTGGTACACAGTTTTCAAACTGTTTTCCTAACTGTGTGATCCAACCATGCATGGTTTAAAATTAAATCCTAAAAAAGTGGATCTCACTCAATTTTACTCCATAACCACTTGTTTTTCACTCATTTTAACCCTAACCTAGTTTTCTCTCCTCCCAAAGGTTTTGGAGACTCTCCACTTCGATCTAGGAGTGATGCGTTTGGAAATCTTTGTGTGTTGAAGGCTATATTTCTTGGTAAGTCTATGTTCATGGTGGTTTTTCTTAGATATACTCCTCTTCTATATCTTGTATGCATATATCTAATATTTTGTGGATAGATCTATATTGGATGATGAAAATATTTATGAGATGTGGTTTTGTATCTAAAAGGGAACAATATCAATGGCGGTTTTTTGGATTTTCATCCTGGTTTTGTAGAAGAATTCATGAAATTCTTCATTTTATCCATAGTTTTTTAGGTAAGTGGATTGAATAATATTATTAGAACTTCAAGGATTAGTTTCAAATTTATTTAATTTCATGAAATTGATTGTGAATTTGATGTGAAAATCTTGGTAGAAACCTTCATTAGTGATGGTTTGTGAAATTGTATAAATTGGTTGTTGTGCCAAGTTCTTTTTCCATGATTTTAAAATGATAATTTTAAAATAAGGTTTTGTTTTTATTATAGGAAATGGTCTACAGAAATGTTTTCAATAAAATTTAGGGTTTATTGAAATGGTTTTAAATTTTGTTTTGTCATGGTTTTGTGATATAGGTTGGTGTGATTTCATGTTTTCTATGTGATGCTAAATAAGGGGCATGAACCATTAGGTTAAAAGGGATGTGACCCCGAATAAGGGGCGTGTTCCATTGAGGCATAAGGAGATTGTCCACTTAGTAATGACTTAGTGTATGTATGAGGAACTTCTCATGAGTATGTAACTATCACAAAATAATGCATGTTTGGGTGTGTGTGTGTGTGTGAATCATGGATTGGATATGCCAAAAAGGAATGTAAATGGTTTAAAAAAATTTTTGTGTGATTTCAATTGAACTGTTTGGTTGGAAAATTGTTTTGGTGTGAAACTACTTGGATTGATATAAAATGTTAAAATATTTTAAATTGTTTTATATAAATTATTTTATATAAATGTGACAACATGTTTTATCCTAGTGGCGTGAGTAGGGAAGTCATTTGGGGAAAACTTACTGAGTTTCATTACTCACCCCCTACTTGGCCACTTTGCTATATTTGCAGATATCTTTTATTAGGACATAGGTAAAGGAAAATTATCACATTTATTTAGTGGGTCTTTATGATACTTAAGCATGTATTTTGGATTTGGATCTTGTAGATTGTTTGGAGTTTTAGAGTTGGTGTCTTTGGAGTTTTTTAGCCTTCTTGGTTTTTTTTTCCACTTTTTAGTTGATGTTGATCATGGTTTCTATTTCTTACTCTATTATAGTTTGGTTTTAGTTTTTATACATTTATTTGTATTACCTTGTTATCATGAATCATTTAATGGTTGTTTGGTAATGCTGTGATTGGTTGGGTTTTTTTAATTCTAAAATTTAAAATCATCCCCTAATTTTATTGAAGACCTTAGCATTTATTTCCATCCTTTGGTGTCTTAGGGATGTCACCTAAGGCCTAGTGATATCCTACTGCCTTATCAAGACAATGAGGAGTAGTGATATGTTACAAATGGTTTTAGTCTTGATTGGTCCAAATATTTTGGTACAAATGGTATCTGTATGTTTGGTCCTTGATTGGAAAATGGTATCGATTTTCAGTCTTGGAGATGAAATCCGTTCTAGTTTACTTCTTGTTTTTGGATGGTATAAAGGAGAAGTATTGTCGAAAATTGAAATATATATCATAAAAAGACATAGAAAAACTAATTATATTGAACTTCAAGTTACCAGGGAGTTGGGTATATAATTTTTTTGGAGACACTTATAGGAGTTATAATCTTATTGTCATGGGTTTATCCAATGATAATAGCATGACATGCATTGATAGAAATAAATTCCCATTGGGAGTGTATATTTCATTTTGAGTAATGATTTATGATTTGGTGCAAGCATTCTGATTTTTGAAAAATGTTGAATTTTTTTTCAAATGTGATATTTTTAAAAGGGAATGGTTATGGTATTTTGAAAATTGTTTTATTTTCAAAATCATGGGGGTATTTTCAAAATTGGGTTGAAAAAGAAAAGTACTAATTTTTGGATACTATTGTTGTGATAGTTGTGATGTGATAAATTTGAAATTCTTAATACTTTAGTTGATAAATAGTGATACTTATGGAATTTTATATATATATAAAATGGAACTGAGTAGGCATTATAGAAACCAATCGGAAGAGGCTACTTAGAATGTGGTTTCACCTGAGCCATAGGTGAATCAACATCTAGTTCAAATTATTTCCTAGGATTTTCAGGTCATGGATAGAAGGAACCAAAGGGATGAACTAAGGAAATTGGATCATTCTATTAAGTTCCAGAAGTATAATCCTCCCATATTTTGGGGTGATTTGGAACCATAGAATCTAGAGGTATGGCTAAATAGAATTAATTGAATATTATATTTCCTTAGTACACTTGAATATATTAAAGTAAATTTGGTAGCATATATGCAGGAGGATATTTCATTCCAGTGGTGGGATTTAGCATTTAAGGATAAATTAGACCAAGTAATTTCATGGGATGATTTTTAAGAAGTGTCCAACAAACAATTCTATCCTCAAACGTTAATAATTTCTAGAAGAAAATAAGTTTTCTACTTAAGAAGGAGAATCTCTCAATGATAGGGTATGTAGCTAAATTTATGAATTTAGTCCATTTACACTAGAATTTGCAGCTAGTGCATCCTTGAAGGAATTTATTTCCGAATCAAGTATAAGGAAATATTTTCTATTGAATATTTTCATGTTTTTTGTAACATATTATACAGATATGGACAATAAAAAGACAGTGGTAGAAAGAGACATCTTTGGAGTTATGGGTGAAGGGATCATGTTAATACCTTTGGGAAACGGTGGGAAATATAATATTGGTAATAAGAGGAAAAGGGACACCTACATACAAGGTAGTATAATGACTCAGAATCAGATGGTTAGATTGGTAAATCTTCCTCCAAAACCCTAGAGTAAAGATGGATATTTTCAATGTGGATCTTTTGATCACATGAAGCAAGGTTGTAAGACACCACCTAGAGCATGCCATAGTTTCAATCAGATGAGGAATATTTATCTCTATTGTCATAGTGATCCAAGGTCAGGTGTTCGGAACACATCTCATGTTTCGCAGATGTCATATGCTTTAACAGGGTGAGGGAATAAAAATAATTCTCATCAGAAAAACGAAGCTAGTCATGGTGATTCTAGTAATTCCATGAATCCTCCACAAGGGTAGTTTTAATAGGGTAATAAAGAGCATAGTGCAGTGAGTAAGAAGTTATATGGAGCTGAGTGAGTTATTATGGATGATCAATTTAGACCATTAATGGTGTCAAGTACAATTCATTTAAATTCTACCCTTATGAAAGATTTATTTGATATGGGTGCATCCCATTCATTTATTTCTTCTCGTGTTGATGATCTTATGGGTTTAAATGTTTAGATGATGCCTTCTATTTTGAAACTTCAAACTTCTATTATTCAAAGAGAATTTCTAGCCTTTATGTGTAAAGGATTTTCTATAACTATAAATGGAGTTAAGTTAATATGGTATTTCCCTATGATTAATACAGATATCTATGACATAATCCTGGGTATGGATTGGTTGAAAATGTTCAAGTCTCACATAGATTTTTATATGTGAAAGGTTAGTTTTACGACTAAGGATGGCATTGAGAATCTATTTAGAGGATAAAGGAATGTATAGTTAGGTGAAATAGGCTTATTGGAACTAATAGTTGGATCAATATCATACCAATTAGTATCATTGACCTTGGGATCAGTGGATGAGATCAATAATAGAAATTTTCTATTGGTTGTTGATCAGTTTCCAGATTTTTTTCCCAAAATTCTCTCAAGGATTCCACCCACAAGAGAAGTGGAGTTTATGATTGATATCCTTATGAGGACCAGTACTAATTCCATTTCATCTTATCGGATAGTACCAATAGATTTAATAGAATTGAAAGTGTAGTTTGAAGATCTAGAACGCAAATGGTTCATTCATCCTAGCACATCTCTGTGGGTAGCACTGGTCTTGTTTGTCAAAAAGGTGGATGGAAATATTCATTTGAGTGACGATTATAATAAGTTTAACCAAGTTATGATAAAGAATAAGTATCCACTTCTACGTATTGATGATCTATTCGATCAATTGAGGGGATCCCATTGGTTATATAAAATTAACTTTCTATCAGGATATCACCAATTTCAAGTTTAGAAAGAGGATATTCCAAAGATAGATTTTAGGAGTAGATATGGCCATTAAAAGAACATGGTTATGCCTTTTTGTATGAAGAATTAACCAAAATTCTTTATGGAATTGATGAATCAGATATTTCAAAGGTATCTAGATTCTTTTGTGGTGGTGTTTGTAGATGACATATTGGAATATTCAAGGAAAATGGTTGATCATGAGAAATACTTGGAAACAATGTCTGTAATTTACAGAATCATCATCTATATGAAAAATTATCAAAGTGTAATTTTTTTATAAAAGAGGTACATTTCCTTGGATATGTAATCTTTGAAAGATTTGTTTCTATGGATCTAGAAAGGATATAGGAAATTATCTCTTGGAAACTACCAAAGAGTGTCTTCAAGATATGTTGTTTCCTTAATCCAGCTATTATCGACAATTTTTTCATGTATTCTCATAACTATCTTCACCTATAATATCTTTGAAAATGAAAAATGTTCTATTCCAATGGAATAATGAATGTTATAAGTCTTTTTAACCGCTTAAAGTTCACCTTAAATCAGCACTGATCCTGATATTTCTGGAACCAAGAAAAGGGTATGAAGTGTATTGTGATGCTTTGGTTCCAAGGTTGGGATGAGTTCTTATATAGGGAGATCATGTTGTTTCTTATGGCTCATATAATTTATGATTTCATGAGAAAAACTACCCAACACATGATTTAGAGTTAGCTTTCACATTCCTTTCTTTGAAGAATTAGCGTCATTACCTCTTTAGTGAGAAATTTATGGTGTTTACAGATCATAAGAGTTTGAAACACATTTTCTTGTAAAGATAATTGAATATGAGACAAATAATATAGATGGGTTATCTCTAAATTATTGACTTTGAATTCATGTATACATTGGGTAAAAGCAATTTGGTGGAAGATGCATTAATAAGAAAGTTGTATAGTCAGTTGGTAAAGGAGGATTCAAAACAATGACAGTTTATTTTAGTAATAGCCAACAAATACTTGGATTTTGAAGACTGGGGTAGTGTTGTAGTTTTATCCCAAGTTTTTGTTGTTCTTGGTTTCGATAGCATAGTTAAATAGGCATAGATGTTTGATTACGAATTTGTTTCTATAAGGTTGAAACTCAATGTTGGGGAGACCATTGAGGGATGAAAAATGGATGGGAGTTCAGTTTTGTGGTTTCAAAATCAAATGGTCGTACCTACGGATTTTCAGGAATAACTTCTTCATACATACCACTATTCAAGATGGGTTGTTAATCCTAGAATACATAAGATGTATAAATAATTGAAAGCATAGATTTGGTGGTAATACATGAAATGGAAGGTGGATTAGTTTGTTTTGAGATTCTTAACTTGTCAGCAGGTTATGGAAGTGTATCTTTGACCAGTGATTATATTGTAGTCTTTACCTATTTATTTTTAGAAATGGGAGAAGATATCAATGGATTTTTTTAATATTCCTTCAAATAATGGTTTGGGAACATGATTTCATATGAGTGAAAATGTATTGACTCAAAAATTAATATCATTTCATCCCTATCTTTGTATCTCATATGGTGGAGTACTTATCTAAAATCTATATCTGAGAATTGGTAAGAGGAATGGCATACCCCTTTTGATAGTATTGGGCTGATATCTATGGTTTATATCTCATTTCTAGAGATACTTATAGTAATACCTTTGGACTCAATTGACTATGAGTACTACATATCACCCTCATACGGATAGACAATCTGAAAGGATGATATAACATTGGAAGACATGTTGTGGGATTGTGTAATGGATTTTGGTGGCTCTTGGGAGGATCACATACTGTTATTGTAGTTATCATATAAAAACATTTATCAAGCCTTGATATATATTGTTCATTTTGAAGCATTTTATTGGTTTCCTTGTCATTATCCACATTGTTGGGTGGAAATAGGTGAAACTTCACTCGTTGGGCTGAACCTTGTCCAACAGATAATGAAAGAAGATTCAGTTGATTAGGAAAAGGATGGAGATGACATAGAATCCTCAAAAATCATATGTGGATCATCATCGATGACTGTTTTTATTATAGTTCAGTTATCATGTGATCTTGATAACCTATACAAGTTTTGGACATCGTTGTTTTGGAAAGTAGGGAAAGTTATATCCTCGGTATGTAGGCCCTTTTGATATACTTGAATGGGTTGGTGAGGTCGCATATAGGTTGTAATTTCCACCATGGTTCAGTGCATTACATAAAGTGTTTAATTTATCTTAGTTGAAAAAGAACCAGTATGATCCTGACTATGTGATTCAATAGGATTGTGTTGACCTAGATCCAGATGCTTTATTAGTGCATGTACCAGTGCAGATTATGGATAGGTAAGATAAATTCTTGCATGGGAAAATCATCAGTCTAGTGCGGGTTTTATAGAAACATGGTCAGATTGAGGAAGATATTTAGAATGGGAGAAGTAAATTGTCGAGAAATTTCCTAAAATCCTTTATTAAAATGGTGGTTTTTCACTTCCTAAGTATGGAAAGTCCAATGGTGGGGAGAATGTAGCACCCCCAGTTTCAAGTAAGTAACCCTTTATTTATTTTAAGTATGTAAAGTGTTTGGGTGAAGTTTAAGATGATTTAGAGGACATTTGAAATGTTTTGGGATATTTTTTAAAGGTTCATGGTTTTATCATGGTTAGTAGAAACCATGAAACTCCAACAAGAAATCATGCAAAGTGAAATTGAGGCTACTAGGTAGGTGCATGGTTAGGCACACAGTTTTTATAAATCATGCAGCCACCTAAGATGAACTGTATGAATTGGAATAAAGAAAAAACATGGTTGGTGTATAGTTTTTCTAACTCTGTGATCCAATAATGCAAAGGATTTTTGGATTCAGTGGTTGGTGCATGGTATGCCTAACTGTGCAACCCAACCATGCATGGATTAAAATTAGATCCTAAAAAAGTATATCTCACTCAATTTTACTATTAAACCTCTCATTTTTTACTCATTTTGACCCTTACTCGTTTATTTCTCCTCAAAAAGGCTGTGGAGACTCTTCCCCTTCAACCCAGAAGCAATATGTTAGAAAATCTTGGAGTGTTGAAGGTTGTATTACTTGGTAAGTCTCTGTTCTTGGTGGTTTTTCTTATATATACTCTTCTTCCCTCTATTGGATTCATATATCTGATCCTTTATGGATATATTTATATTGTTTGATGCCAATATTTATGATATATGTTTGTTATTGTTGTTTTGTTATGTAATAATATCTAAGGTGGGTTTTTTGAGTTTCAATCCGGTTTTGTGGAAGAATTTGTGTTTCTCTTCATTTTCACCATAGTTTCCAAGGTAGGTGGTTTCACTATCAACTCCTCTTATTATATCTTGAAGGAATAGATTCAAATTTATTTAATTTCATGAAATTTATTGTAAATTTTATGTGAAAAGATTAGTAGAAACCTTATTTAGTGATGGTTTGTGAAATTATGGAAATTGGTTGTTGTGAAAAGTGATTTGTTCAGAATTTTAAAATGATAATTTTAAAAAAAAAATTGTTCTGATTCATAGAAATGGTTTGATGGAAATTTTTTCAAAAATGGAGGTTTTATTGAAATGGTTTGAAATGTTAGTTTGGCATGGTTTTTTCATACAAGTTGGTGTGAGTTCATTATTTTGACATGACCCTGCATGTACCATTGAGGTACAAGGGTTGCGACCTTGGATAAGGGGTGTGCCCCACTAGGGAAAAAGTATATTGGACACATAGTGAAAACTTAGTGGATGGATGAGAAAACTCTCATGAGTATGGAACTTTCACTAAAGCATTCATGTGTGGGAGTGTGTGTGAATCACGAATTGGGTATGCCAAAAAGGAATGTGAAATGGTTTAAAGAAATGTTTGTGTGATTTCCTTTGAACTTTTTGTTTGGAAAACTATTTTTGTGTGAAACTTATTAGATTCATATAAAATTTTAAATTTTTTATGTAAATTGTTTTATATAAATGTGCTAATGTGTTTTATCCTAGTGGTGTGAGTAGGGAAGTAATTTGGGGATAACCTACTGAGTTTCATTAGTCATCCCCTACTTGGGAACTCTGATGCATTTGCATATATCATTTATTGTTACATAGGTAAAATGAAAGTATCACATTTATTTAGTTTGGATTTATGATACTTAAGTATGGATTGTGGAGTTGGAGCTTGGATCTTGTTGGGATTTGCATAGTTGGTGTCTTTGAATTCTTTGAGCCTTGTTTGTTTTGTCTTCCATTTTGAAGTTTATGTTGATCTTGGTTTCTACTTGGTACTCTAATATAGTTTGGTTTGATTTGTTATACATTGAGTTTTCTACCTTTTTATCATGAATCATTTAGTGTTTTCTTCATTATTGTGTGCTTTGTTGGGTTATTTTAATTCTAAAATGGAAAATCATCCCCCAATTGTATTGAATACCTTAGAATTTATTACCATCCTCTGGCATCTTGGTGATGTCACCGAAATCCTAGTAATATGCTACAATCTTTTTAAGACAATGAGGACTGGTGGGATGTTACATATTACATTTACTTGATTATCGAAGACCTTAATTTATCCAACTTGTGGGGATATGAATCCAATATTTATAATTAATGGGAACGATCCTCATATTTTAAGAAAGCTACCAAAGAATCTTCCCATAAATTCTGGTAGAGTCACCAGTTGGAACCTTGAACTCATTAAATGAACCGACAATCTTAAAGTCCTTAGAGTCCCATACATATTTCAGGTTCATATTTATATCCCTTATATTTTTATATTTATTTGTTTGAAAATTTAATTAAACAATTAATAAAATATATAGTTTTTAGTACAATGACTTACATACCAGTAATAGTAACTCTCCAATATCTCCTTAATGGAAAGGTGACCAACGGCTCCATCATCAGAGGTGAATCGAGTGGTGGGATACTAAAAACATCTAGGGAAATGGATGTATCACTAGTTTTCTTGATTATAATAGAATAACTTTGATCAAATGAGGATGATGATAGTGGTGGTGTGCTCTGATATGATGATTAGCTAAGATCTTGAATTTTTTATCTTATCATTTTGGCAATTCAAGTGGTTCAGATATATTAAATGTATAAAAAATAAAAAATTAAAATATTTTTACAATAAAATTGAGAAAATATAAGAATTTATATATGTATGAAACATTTATCAATGAGAAATTGTAATTTATTTTCATTACCAATTTATATATTCAATTATATTCATCTTCATTTTCTTCATTATTATCAACCCCCATTACGACAAGTGCTTCATTTTCACCCTCTCTTGAAAATTCTATTGTTTCGATATTCTCAGGGGAAACACTTTTCAATGATTTTTGGTTGATGTGGTTCAGTGTCACAAAGTACCAATTGATATTCATCTCCTATATCATATAATTCTCTCTTTTTTAAGTGTAAAACAACACTCAAAAACTCCATGTATTTCATCATCCACATAGTATACCATATTTGCTTGGGAATCCTAGGAAAATGAATCATGATATGCATGATCACTAGTATGGATCAAATGAGAGAAGTTGATATAAGTAAAATGTAATGAAACTTAATTATACCCATTTTAATTTTTACCCAGTTACATTTGAATAAGACAACTTAAAACTGACCATGATAGTTTAATTCGATTATTTCATTCAACTTTCCATAGTATCCCACATCTTCAAGTGAAAAATACACCACTATTTTGAGTTTTCAAGTATTTTTCATGATAAATTGTATGAAACTTGAAGCCATTAATATTATATGAATTGAATTTCTTATCCTTCCTTAGATTACCTCAAGCTAAAAACTTCAAATCATTTGATATTTTAGCTCAATTCACAATATTAATTATCTAGAAAATAAGATATAAGGTGTTACTTTTAACCTAGATAAAATAACTACATGTTAATAATATTAATATGAATATATACTTACACAATGGGAAAACCATTTGACAATCTCCTTATTAACATATTTTGTTAAATCCAGCTCATTTCAAGCTCGACCAGTTAGTCGACTCTTTGTTTCCAATCACAATTCTTTAATAAATGGATTTGTAATAAAACTATTGAGTAGCACATAACAACTCTAATTCAGTTAGTGTAAAATTTGAAACCTTTCTAATTGGTCATCCAATAGTTGGAAGTGTTGATGACTGGTTTTCATAATTAGAGTTAGTGGAGATGTTGTCAACACATCCAACAAAATTTAATCTAGTCTCAATTCCTTCCAAATTCCTAGAACATAATGTCAATCACTCTTCAGTTATGTAACCTTCAGTAATAGATCTTTCTTGTTGATATTTATTCCTCATATATGATATCAAATGACCTAATAACTTGATAAAAAATAAGAAACATATTAAAAAATATGAAATAATTTGAGATATTTTAATTAACCAATGAAAATTAAAATAATATCAATGTACCTATCAATTGGATAAATCCATCGATAGTGTATCAGTCCACCAAGTTTAGAATCTTCAACCGAATAAACAGTCAAATGTATCATTACATTGAAGAATAAAGGGGGAAATAACATATCCAAATGACAAATTGTTAGAAAGATTATTTCATTGTGTTTATTAAGCTCAGTTGGATTTAGATATTTCCCACAAGGCTATGTGAAAAGTTACAATACTCAACTAGAAACATAGTTACATTTTTAATTAACACATTATGTAATTTCAATGAAAAAAACTGCTCCACTAGAATATATTATTCATGACTATTCAATCTATCTAATTTTCGATGTTTTAATTCAACATACCTTGATATGTTACTTGAATATCCATCTAGGACTTTTATATTTTTTGAAGTTCAAAGTAATGTGTATTTCTCATGATTTGTCATTGTAAAAATAGCTGAAGGAATATTTCAATTTTCATTTACCCAAAAAACATTCTTTATATTCATTGAATCCAAATCCTTACGAGAATTAAGGTGATCCTTCGATTTACCCTGGTCATTAAAAAATGTAAAAATTACATTGTCATAAACATTATTCTCAATATGAAATATGTAAATATTAAGACATATAAAATTAAAATCCCAATAAGGAAGTTTAAAAAATATACTCTTTTTCTTCCATTTTTGTGTTCCAACTGCTTTGAATACTATACCTCATAACCTTTCCCCCATTTTTAAACAGATTGCATTTCAAAATTATTTAGTGATATTCATTAATTTTCTCAAGATTTCTAAAATAGATAATACCTTTGGGGGATTTCTCAATTAAATATCTCCATTGAATTGTGTCTTGTTTAACCAGAATTTATGAAAAGTATCAATAAATTTATAATGAAACATAAAACACCATTTAATACTGTAAGGTAATCGTTTAGGTTCAAAATCATAATTACAAAGTGGAAAAGTCAAACCAGTACGAGTGTTCCAACTAGATAAATATCTTAATCCAAAAAAGCTACTAGTTTTTCACATTATAGCAACATGGATTTTGAGTAGTTTTCTCATTGAAGAATCATATTTTTCCATGCCATCATCCTATTATTATTGCAATTCTTCAATTAGAGGTTGAAGGTATACATAAATTTCATTTCTAGGCATTTTATTTCTAGGAATAATCATCAAAATAATGAAATAAGTATTGTTTATAAAAATTAATGATGGTAGATTATAGGGGATCAAAACAACTATAAAAATGCTATAATTAGTACTTAAAGTACCAAAAGGTTTAAAACCATAAGAATCCAAGCCCAAACATACATTCCAAGGATCTGAAGAAAAATATAGATATAATGAATAAAAAAATTTCCATGATGTTGAATCTTTTGGATGTCTCATCAAGCCATCATTATTATCCTGGTCATGCCACTTCATGTCATATGTAGTCTTAGACAACATTAATAATATTTTTAGGTGTGTTTTTAGAGGAAAGTAACATAATACATTTGAAGGGTTTTTCTTATTTTATTTATTCCTATGGTTGCATTGATTTATAGTATAATAGTTTTTCACTAACTTTCATCTTCCTCTATGAAATATTATGAATTATTTTTTATCAGACTCTTATCCCCAATAAAGTATGAAATCATTAGAGAATGCATGTATCTTTGTATAATCGATTCCATGTTTTTTGATGTCTTTATTCATCTCATATAATGATGAATGGATCTTAGCTTCACTAAATTCATCATAAAGAAAATCTAAAATCATGGAAATTTCTTTGTCAGTAATTACACAAAGACACTTGATATGATACAACTTAAGTAGAAATGGAAACATTTAAAACTAGGCACACCCTTCATACAGATCTTATTACTTATCTTAAACTAATTCATAAAACTCTTTTTCATGGTCTCTAAATCTATAAGAAAGATTAACCTACTCAGGATCAACTAATGTTTATGTTGATCTACTAAAATCTTTGACATTGTATCCCGCAAAGCCAAATGTGTCATTTATAAAATTTAAAACTGAATTATCCTCTCGCATGTCACTTTGTATTTCATTGAAAGTATTTTAAATGTTTTTACTTTTCATAACATTTGATCCACCATGCCAAATACAACATACATATAGAGAAATAAATTGTTTCAATATAAAATATTCATATACCTATTCAACCATCTCTTGAATTTTTAATCAAGGCACATACATTTTATTCTACCATCCATTGTTTGAAATTGAAGAATCTAAAAATTATTCCCAACCATGGTATATCAAGGTGTGATTAGAGATAGAGTAATAAAAATTTTATCCATAGGTATTGGATTCTCACTATTCTCCCTATACATTCAGATATAAAGATATATGTTGCATCCCTGAGATTATTGGACTCTCTTAAGGTCTGATAATCACATATCAGTCCTTAATTTTTGATAATCACACATCATTTTAAGAATTAAGTCATGTATGAACACATCATATTTCTTATTCTATCATTTTTTACTAATGTTTCATTATGATTACCTTCTCTTAACCTACTGTTAAGTTTTATTCCAAGATAGATTACTCAAATGTTACTAAGTATGAGACACAGTCACCGGTCCTATACAGAGTAACCAAATATTTTGAAAAGGATGTGCCACCACTTCAGGTCCCATATCAATGTTTCACAAAGGATGTGACACAGTCACTGGTCCCTCACTAATGTCGTGACATATTCAAAAGTTCTATACTGACACTGGTCCATTATTTTTGGCAAAGGAAGAGAATATGCTTCCATTCCTCAATCACCAGTTAGGTGCCACCACTATCGGTTCAACAACACCTGATGACACCACTCAAAGGCATGGAAGGACTCACCGTTCCTGAGACACGAGTCATATGACATAGTTCTTGTGACTCTATTCCTATGTCACCATTCCTACAACTCACTGTGACACCGTTTCTTCTATACTTTACCATATTTTCCTAAAGTGTTTGAACTTTTTACTAATGGTCATATTTAGACAAATTAATGTTTCTGATAATATTTAATATTGTATGTAGGATATTCATAGGACAGTATGGGGTACGAGGATGATGTGCACCCAACATGATGATATCACCTATCAGCCCTCATGAAATATATAATAAGAGAATCTCGTGTGACAATGTATAGTATACATAATAGAGAACACGTGCATCTACAGAATCCACGAAGAAAAATTACTATTCATGTTCTTGTGCATATTATGATGAACTCAAGAATTTTATGGAGATATTTTTGAGAGATAAAGCTCAAGACAAAATGTGTTGTGATTCATCAACTACCACTCATACAAAAAGGTCAGAACATTGTCTATCCTGGAAGGTAGAACCAAAAGTCCACGACACTCTGTTTTTTGGAGACAACTTCCATAGGAGGACTCAAACTGCAATTCCTGCATAACAAGGAGTCCAGAGCTGCACTACATAACACATATAGCCTTTTAAACTCAACTCTATATTTCTAGCTCTATTTTGTTCTTTTTACTTACATTTTAGAGAAGTTTGTGCATCTGTTTAACACACACACTGTCTCCGATGCATAACTAGAGGACACTAAATATCCTCACTTTCAAATATTTTTACACATTTGTATCCCACTGTTAAGTGAGGAAGAGGTCTAATGTGACATGTTTGCTACTTTTAATACATAGAACTTTAGTATAGGTACTTGTACCTGGACAACCCTATGTGTTGTTATAAACCCCGATCTAGGGTGTGGATTAGAACTGTTTATTAATTTAAACTACTTAGTGGAAGGTGATCACCAAGTGAATAGGATTAGGTCTCATCTTGAGACGGAACCTCTTGTATTCATTTATTCTATTCCTGCTTTTTTATATTTCACACACTGTTTTATTTCAAATTTCATATAAACAGCAAAACTCTAATAGTTAGTTTAGCAAGTGTTTATATATGTTTTAAACTTGTAGGTTTGTTTCAAAAGTTATATTAATTCTTAGATTAATATAAATGAGACCTAATCAATCTTCTAAGAAACAAATTGAACATTTAGGACTTTTATAAATTCACTACAAACATACTTTGTTTTATTTTAAATTTGGGGAAGCCTTGTGTTTTAAAATAACAATTGTTTTAATAGAAATTTTGATAGATACTCAATTCACCCACCCACACCCCTAGTATTCTACTCCGACCAAAATTTGGTATCAGAGGAATTTTTTTATCTTTGTTAAGTTATTGTTCTCAAAGTTTTTTTTTCATCTTCATTAACAATCTTTTCAACTATGATTTTAGTTTTATTTCAAGATCTTAAAATTTCTATTGTTTCTAAATTTTTATCTCGTTCAATATCCTTATAAAATTTCATTATGGATAATACACTAGAAGGTGATGCTATAAATATACCTCCATTCTTTAATGGAACCAATTATGTATAATGGAAAATCAAAATGAAAATGCACTTAGAGAGCATGGGTTTTGAAATTTGGTCTTCAATAGAAGAAGAATATAAGATCCCCGATACTACTAGGAACACTTGTGATGACCTAAATAAGGCTACCTATAATCACAACTGTAAATATATGAATTCTCTATATTGTTCCTTAGAATATGAGGAATTTAATCATATTTCTGCATGCAAAATTGCCTATGAAATTTGGGACACTCTTTCTGTTTCTCATGAAGGAACAACTAATGTTAAGGAAATGAGGCTTAATACATATACTATTAAATATGATAACTTTAAAATGAAAAATGATGAGCCTATTTCCGATATGTATCTCAGGTTCATGGAGATTTTCAACATAATGGTTTCTCTTGGAAGAGAAGTTACTACCAAAGAACAAATCATGAGAATTCTTAGATTCTTACCTAATAGATGGAGAGGAACCTATGTCTCTATTATAGAGTCATGTGACATTAGAAAATTACCTGTCAAAGAACTCATTGGAAATTTAATGATGTATGAAGAAGAATTAAAAGTAAATCAGGAGGAAGAAGAGCCAAAGAAAAAATATATATCCTTCAAGACTACTACCTCCAAGGGAAAAGAAAAAGAAAATGTTCAGGCTGCTATTGATATTTTAGGAAGTGAAGAATTGGTCTCAAATAGTGATGATCAAATGGACCAACTAGCAAGAATATTCAAGAAATTTTACAAGAGTAATAAATTTTTTAGAAATCCTAACTTCAAAGGAAAATATGAAAACAAAGGCAATTGGAAAAAGGATTGGAAGAAGCCTGATAAATCTGAAGAAATAGTTTTCTATGATTGAAAAAGAAGAGGACACATTAAGGAAGACTATCCAAAGATAAAATATAAAAATAAGTATGAGTATAAATATACAAAATATAATAAAGAAATAAAATCTACCTTGAGTGCATCCAGTGATAGATTTAGTGAATCTGCTTCTTCTAAGGATGTGAAAGAGGGAAAGGAAAAAATGTGTTTCATGAAAAACACATCTGAGGTAACCCTTGACTCACCTGCACATAATGATTATTATTCTAATGATGAATCTAAATCTGAAAAGATAAATACTGATGAACTATTTGAATATTGTAATATATTGGAAAAACCTATAATGAACTAAAATATAAGTATAAATCATTAAAGAAATATCGCGTATTCTCTACAAATATTAAATCTGAACTCACTATTGAGAAAGAGAAAAATGCATAGCTTCTAAAAGAAAATAATGATCTAAAGTTATCTAATGATCAATTAAAGAAGGATCTAGAAACGTTTGCCAAAGGTAAATACACACTCACTCAATTACTTGGTAAACAGATAGTTCCTAGGTATACTACTGGATTGGGATATCATCCTGGACAAAGAAGCTTATCAAAAACATATTTTACAACCAAAATTGGAAAATATGCTTCTCTGTCCAAAAATCAAAATTGTACATAAAGTTCCAGATCAAGTAGCTCATCTACTTCATCTAGATTTTCACATTCTTTTAGACCAAATAATGTTTGTTTCTCAAAATCTTTAGAATATACTTATAGGAAACCTATGAAACAAATTTGGGTTCCTAAAGCCCCTATTACTAATATTTCTGGACCTAGAAAAGTATGGGTACCAAAAACACTTCTTGTTTGATCTGTTTTACAGGAAAAATTCCTAAATAGCTCTTGTAGAAATCTATGGTACTTGGACAGTGGATGTTCAAGACACATGACAAGAGATTACTCAAGCTTCAAGAATCTCATCAAGATATATGGAGTAAATTTTACATTTGGTGAGAATGGTAAAGGAAAAATCATCATCTTAGGCTAGATTGGTAACCTTAACTCTATTTTGATTTTCCAAGTACTTTATGTTGATGGATTGAAGTATAATTTACTCAGTATATCTCAATTATGTGATAATGGATGTAATGTCAATTTTGAAAATGATTAATTCCATTTTTTTTATTCCAAAAGTATGTTAGTATTTACTGCCCTTAGAATTGATAATGTATATACTATAAATTTAAATTATTTAGCCTCAAAAAAATGTATCCCATCTTAGTGATTTTCAAAAGGAATCTTGGATTTGGAATGGGATATTAGGACACTATAACACCCACTCACTAAAGAAGATATCTAGAAAAGGATTAGTTAGAGACCTATCCAAGCTAGAGTTTACAGACAATAAAGTGTGAAATCCTTGTCAAAAGGGAAAGAAACATAAAATATCTTCCAAACCAGAGAAATAAGTAACAAATTATCAACCTCTAAAGTTGGTTCACATAGATTTATTTGGACCATTTAGAGTCTTAAGTCTAAATGGTATGCACTATGTTTATGTTCTTGTAGGTGAATTATTTAGGTACACATGGACCTATTTTCTAGCACATAAAAGTGAAGCATGTAATTACATTACTAAGTATGCTATATCTGTAGAAAAACTTAGTGGACTTAAAATTAAATCTCTTAGAAGTGATCATGGTTGTGAGTTAAAAAATCAAGACTTTGAATCTTTTTGTACTAAAAATGGCTATTGACATAATTTTTTTTCCCCTGGGACACCTCAACCAAATGGTGTATTAGAAAGGTGAAATAGAACCCTACAACATATTTCTAGGACAATGCTCAATGAATATGATTTTCCAATTTATTTTTGGGCTAAATTTATTAATACAGCTTGTTACATAATCAATAGAGTCTTGATAAGACCTATCCTTAAGAAAACCCCATATGAATTATGGAACAATAGGAAACCAAAGGTAAATTATTTCAAAGTGTTTGGATGTAAAGTTTGTATTATTAACTCTAAGGATAATTTAGATAAATTTTCCTCTAAGAGTGATGAAGGAATATTTCTTGGATATTCCATGTCCAGTAAATCCTATAGAGTATTTAATAAAAGAACCAAATGTGTAGAAGTATTTGTTCATGTTAAATTCGATGAGACAGATCCACATGAACCTAAGATCTCCGTAGATACTCTAGATGATGATATGTTAAACCTAAATATAAATGAAAAAACTTCTGGTCATCTTGTTAAAGAATTTGTAAAAACTTCTAGTTCTGGAAATTTTCTAGATTCTAGAAATCTTGAACCTAAACCTATAGAAGATCCTAGAATAACCAATCCAAACTTTTCTAGACCAAATGAAACCCTTAAACCATCCTTAGATGTTGTTGTTGGATATTTAGATAAAGTAATGAAAACTAGATCTTCCTTGAAAAATTGGGTTGAACATCAAGCTTTTATATCTCAGATTGAACCTAAAAATGTCAACGATGCAATCAATGATAAATTTTGGGTGATAGATATGCAAGAATAACTTAATCAATTTGAAAGAAACAAATTCTGAAATTTAGTAGATAGACCCAAAGATACCTTAACCATAGGCACTAAATGGGTGTTTAGGAATAAATTGGATAAATCTCGTAACATAGTTAAAAAAAATGCTAGGTTAGTTTCACAAGGTTATAATCAAGAAGAAGGTATTGATTATGATGAAAACCTTTCACCAGTATCTAGGCTTGAAGCAATTAGGATCATACTTGCCTATGCATCACATTTGGATTTCAAACTATATCAAATGTATATCAAAAGTTCATTCCTATATGGTTATATTGTTTAGGATGTATTTTTTGAACAACCACCTGGTTTTACAAACACTCATTTTCCAAATCAAGTTTTTAAATTATCAAAAGCTTTATATGGATTAAAACAAGATCCTAGAGCTTGGTATGATAGATTAAGTAATTTTCTAATGTCAAAAGGTTTTACAAAAGTAATTCTTGATCCTATTTTATTTAAAAATTTAATTTCTAAAGATTTTTTAATTGATCACATATATGTTCATGATATTATTTTTGGATCTTCTAAAAATACTTTGTGTAATGAATTTTCAAGAATGATGAAAAGTGAATTTGAAATGATTTTAATGGGAGAGCTTAAGTATTTTCTTGGATTTCAAATATTTTAAAATAAATAAGATTTTATTATAAATCAAAGTAAATATACCAAATATATTCTAAAAAGATATGAATTTGATAGCATTAAAAGTAGTGAAACACCTATGAGTTATACATGTAAGTTGGATCTTGATGAAAATTTAAAGTCAATTGATCAATCTACTTATAGAGTAATGATTGGGAGTTTTCTATACCTAACTACTAGTAGGCCTACTATTATTTTTAGTGTGTGTTTGTGTTCCTGATTTCAAGAAAGTCTAAAATAATCACATTTAAATGTTGTTAAAAGAATTTTCAAATACCTCAAATATACAACTAACTTAGGACTATTCTATCCTATGGGACAATCCTTTGATTTGGTTAGTTATTTAGATGCTAATTTTGGTGGATTAAAGTAAGATATAAAGATCATCTCTATAAAATGACACTTTTGGGGAAAGTCTCTAATATCATAGTGTAGTAAGAAATAGAATTTTGGTAGCTTTATCAATTGATGAAGTAGAATACATTGTTGTTGGTAGTTGTTGAACTCAGATTTTGTGGATAAAACATACCTTACTGGACTATGGTTTTCAATTTAGACATATCACCATAAACTGTGACAACACAAGTGCTATTAACATTTCTAATAATCCCATTTCACATTACATAACTAAACATATTGATGTAAGACATCACTTTTTGAGAGATCATTCTCAAAAGGGTGATATTACTCATGAGTTTATTGGAACTGAACATCAGATTGTTGATATCTTTACCAACCCTTTAAACTATAAGGAAATGAGTTACATCATAAATGAACTAGGCATGATAAATTATTTCTAAGTACCAAGGTGAACTATCTCACCAATTTCACAAGGTGACTTACTCACCGGTTTTTCCGAGTTGACTCATCGGTTGCATGACCTTATTATTTTTTATGCATTAACTACTTCATTGTATCAATATATATTTATTTATTCATTTATCTATCATGTGCACATTTAAAGAAGTCTAGAATTCTCAAATGATAAAATATGTCACTTGACATTCCCTCATTCGCTCCTCTGACTCTTCACTTTCTGAACCCGAACCATACTATTTCTTGAAAACCCAATTTATAAACCCTTTTGCTTATAAGCCACATTCCTCTCAATCCATCCTTATCTCGAGTCCGAGAATGTCTCTCTTTCTAAAGTTCCTTGAATTAGTTGTATGGTAAGTATGAATTGCCCCTCTATATCAGAGATTGAAAAAAGAAAGTCTTCAAAAAAGAGAAAGATATTTACTCTAGAAGCACCACTAAACCCTAATGTTGTGACCCACACGGTTGTGCCCGAGAAAGAAATCTGTCCAGATTGGTTGTTGACAAGTAATTCCTTAGTTCTATAATTCATAAAGGACCAGGGTTGGATGGATTGGTTTATTAAGGATGACAAGACCATATATCCAAATCTGGTATCACAATTTTACCAGTATCTTAATATTTATTTGGATAATGATGGTGATTATATGATAAGGAGTTGTATAAATAGTGATAGAGTGATCTTTTCCTCAATAATGTGGGCATCAGGTTTAAGGTTACCTTATGAAGGAGTCTATGAAGATTATCTAGGAGGACCTCTACCTCCCAGTGATATCTTTTGTATTGAAGAAGCCTTGGGTGATCTCACTGGAGATGGAACTAGCAGAATACCAAATGCTTTTGAGTTGGATGGTGAGACTCATTTTCTATTTATGTTCATTCACAATTTGTTCTATCTAAGGCAAGGTTATTTTACTATTGTGAGGTATAAACACACTTTTCTTCTGTATATGATGATAAATGGTCATAAGATCAACTTGTGTAAGTACATTGTATGACACATGAGTGAAATGATCAAAACCACATCCAAATATACCTCTTTATTCTATTCAAAGTTCATTTCTATGATGATAAGGTATAAAGGAATGGTTTGTGAAAATGAGGAAGAGTATGAAAAGGTATATTATTGTTTGTCTAAGGATATTTTAAAGAAGATGAAAATTAGTTGGAACCTCTGGATGAAGTATTGGATTGTAGGTGATGAAAAGTTATATGAAAAATTCATCCTAGTCGATCTTTTTTCTAGGGAAAAAAATATTTTGGACCCCATTTTAGAACCTAATTAACTGGTAGAATATTCTGATGAAGAATTTGATGATGAAATTAGTGAAAAAAATTGATGTTGTTGTAGAATTTGATGCTAGTGGGAAAGATAGTATTGCTGCTATGTTTGAAGTTGACCAGGGTAATGAACCAATTGGCGATGATGAGACAACATAGGTTATTCCTTCTATTAATGAATGAATGAAAGAAGCTACTGAGTTATCCAAAAGTAATGTTGAGGTAGAAGAAGCTTCTAGAAAATAAAAAGAATTTCCTTCTCAAGTTCTTAAAGCTCATTCACAATCTGAGTGGAAGCAACACCCTAGTGAGGATATTGTTGACCTGATCCAAAAAATGGATTCAAATAAAGCTGAAATTTCCCTGGTTCCTAAAGTTTAAATTGATTTTGATGTTGTAATTAAGAGTAAAGAGACTCCTATTGATATTAGGGAAACTCTTGGTGAGAGTATAGGGACACCAAGTCCTTCCAGTTGAAGTTTTGAATTCTATCTTCCCTCTGTTCTTCATGTGATGGACATATGGATCATGTTCCGTAGTGAATTTGAAGGTGATGAGCTGCCTATAAAGGTTTTTATTCAAAGAAATGATGTATCAAGCATGTTTTAGTTACTACCTATCACTGCTCCTAGAGTGACCCCTATAGAGGACGAAAATGTGAATACATAAAAAGGAATGTATCTTGCCCTTGCTGAACCAGCACCTGCTCCAAGTGAGTTTACTACCAAAGATGACCTAAAAAAATTCAAAGTGGAAATATATTCATCAATGAGAGTTTCATTTCAAAGTACAATTAACAGTTCTCTAGATCAAGTCAGAAAATAGAATACTAAGTTGGGTGATGAGCTTTATGGTCTTAAATTTGAGATGGCCCAGTTGAGGAAATATTTTTCCGGTCAAGTTTATTATCTTATAAAGTTAGTAGCAATAGATTTTGTTAAAGAGATTCAAGCTAATATCATAGCTACTGTAGAGTTATTTATTACCAATAGTTACAAGCCTACTCCTGAAATAGTGAAATTGGTTGAAGGGATCAACAATTTTTCATCCGAGTATAGATATGACATGGACTCTATAATGGAGTCTGTGTCCAAGGTAATATCTTAGTTCAATAAGTTCAAAATGCCTCAGTTTAAGAATTAAATCCATGAGAAACTCCAAACTCTGTCAATTCCAGCTCCACCTATCTCCAGTGAAATCAGTGAAGATGCTCAGGAAACTTTAGCTCAGGTGATTAAAAATAGTGTTCATGTCAGAATTTTAGTCTCTATTTATTCTTGTGATGCCTCTTTTTCCTTGAAGTAAATTGGAGAAAAGGTTTATAAGTACTTAAATAAGGTGTACACAAAACATGAAATGAGTAAAAACTTTAAATTTCTTGTGTAAAATATGAAGCTACCTCTTGTTTCTCAAGCCTTCAAGAACCAGATGGATAAAATCAGAGATTTTACCCTTGTTCTGGACACGTTTATTGATAATAAAGATGATTTTAAGAAATCCATGACTTATGGTGCTGAGATTATTGAGAATTTTATCTCCCTATTGAATCCTTACCTGCATGTGCAAATCTAGGCCATAGTGGTTCCATCTACTACTCATATTGGCTCTATTACTGTTGTTCCTTCCTCTCAGCCTCCTGTTGCTCAAACCTTGTCCAACATTTGGCCTATTATTATTGAGGAACCTTCCTCTAGTCAAATACCTTCACTTGTTCCTATTGTCCCTATAGAAATACCTTTCCATTATGCACCATTAGTTGCTTTACCTGCTAATTTGGCTCCTCAAGACCTTGCACCCACTGAGTTTTTGGTTAAGGACAGGGACTAGTCTTGTAATTCTTTGATGGGAACCTTTTTTTTCCTTTTCTTTTTTCTTTTTTGGTACTGTTCCTCATGTATTGTGTAGAATATATTTAATTCATAACTTTTGTTTCTTATTCCTAAAAAAAATAATCTCTTTTCTTTTTCCTCTTTCCTTTTTTTTGATTAATCCCAAAAGAGGAAGAAAGAAAGCATGATGTTAGGATATTTCTTTCCTATTATTCATTAACACACCTGTTATTCATGCCATGAGTTGTAATAATCAAAATGGGGGATATTTTTGGATCCCTAAGATTATTCACTACAACATAAATCTCATTTAGCATCGGTTTATTAAAAATCGCCGCTAAACCCCCTTTTCTTATAATGTCGACGCTTCCCCCCACCACCCAACCCTAACCCCCCTCCTGACCCCCCTTCTCCCCCCGACCCCCGAAACACCACCTTCTCCCCCTGACCCCGGTGAGCCCCGACCCCCACAGTGTCGCCTTCTCCCCTCGACCCCGGAGAGCCCCGAACCCTGTGACGCCGCCTTCTCCCCCCAGTGAGCCCCGAACCCAAGATCGTCTCCCCACTCGTGCCTCTGGTGACCTCGCTACCCATAAGTGCACCCCGCCGCCCATCAATGCACCTCACCGCCTGTCGCTGCGGACCCCCTGAAGCCCTAGCTCAGCTCCCAGGTATGGTAAATGATACCTAGTGAGTTCCCCAAGATTCTATGTTTATTTTTAGTACATTTTAGGGTATCTAATTTTGTGCATTATTTTTATCCCCTTGTTGAAAATTTTGAGAAACCAATGAGTGTATGATATTATTTTATATTCTGTTCCAGATACCATGGTGCAATGTATTGATTTCATTTTCCATTGAGTTCACATTTTGTTTATTTTTAAAATACATTATATAATGGTTTGGAAATTGAGGTATTAAATTAAAATCATATTGGTTTTTTTTATCAATGGTATTTTTTTAATGTGTTATCAAAAGTGGGTGATTAGAAGACTTGTATTTTTAACCATAATTTTAAAGTAACTCTTTCTCATGTTTCATAATGTATAATGAAAGTGAGTTTTCCAACCCATGTTTTAAATTAGAAATGATGAGTGTATTATAATCATGAAATGAATTATGACATGGTTTAATATTTACATGGAGTTCAAAGATCTATATTAATATTTTAGTTCAAACTAGAATATATTAAATGTTTTATAAAAGTAATTTCCAAGATTCTATAGGGAGATCCCACATGGCATGTTTATTTCACACCATACATACACATCTAGGTGTATGTAGATCTTAGGTTTCTCTTTTAGGTTCATAGTTATTTTTTATTCATTTATTCTTAGTTTGGACCATTTATGGATGAGTGGTGTATATTTAGTGGATATGGTTCATTAGTTATGATGCAGGAGTTGTTCAGGTTCCATTTATTTTTTCCCTTAGTATATTGTATTGGCCATTTTTTCCAGGTGTAAGTTCTACTTATATTATATTTAATTCATTTTTAATTTTTTGGAAGAATTTTTGTTTAATAATTATCTATTTTATTATTCATCTATTTTATTTAATATTTTTTCATTTGAAATGAATTCCAATTCTTGGAATTATAATTATTATTTTTTAATATATTCATCTTTGTTTATTATTACCATATAAGGGTTATACCATTCTCAGGTTTATGGTCTTGATACCCCTGAGTTTTTTTATATCCTATAGGTATCGAGAATTCCTTTTATCCCTTATGGAAAATTGGTTTGGGTAATATATCAACTCATCTAGGGTAGTTTCATTAAAAATGGTATCAACATTGGTTTCCAAAAAGGGACCCAAGTTCTAAATGAAATATGTTTTTATATGGGTGAATTAGGGTTTCATTGGGTTAGTTTTATTGTTGGGAATCTAGAAGTATTTTATTAGCAAGTTCTTGATCACCACCCATTATGATGGAACTTCAACCAATATGGGTTGTCGAGATTTGAATATTGAATTTGAAAATTCATATTGATTTCCAGTTATGGTGTATAGATCCTAATTTTAATTTTATTGGGTTTCATACGTATTTCCTAGGATTTATGGTGAAAATGGAAATGGGATCAATGGAATCATTTTTGTATACACAACCTAATAAATGGGGCAGTGACTTAACTCAAGCTCTTAGATATATTTTAAAAATTAATGCATGAGTAACTTCCATCCCATCAAACCATGTGGTCAGTTCTGGCATAAATTTTCATCCCATTGGGATTTTTTACTTAGACCCCTTCATTATAGGGTTATTGGAATCATTTCATAGAAAAGGGAAATGATCCGATGTGGTCCTTGTGATTTTTGAGGGGGATTGGGTTTTGATTGGATTTATCACGTGCCTTTTTTATGTGTTATTTTTTTTTTGATATTACGGTTTTTCAAAAAAACAGTATATAATAAAAGATGTATTTAGATTTAAATGATAAATCCAGATTTTTTATAACATATATTTGTTTATTGTGAATTTTATTTGGAATTGGATGATTTCATTATGAAATATAAAATATATATTAGTTTTAAAACTGGTCGGTGATTTATTTATAAAAGTATATTTGACCCTTTTGAACTGTAAATCTAAAAATGATCAATTTAGAAGTGAAAAATGGTTGTTTATATTTATTTTAAAATGGGTGATGTTTTAAATAAATAAATTCTATTAAAAATATAAATTTTTTTGTTCACGTCAATAAAGTTAGTAGTTCTGAAAAATATTTATAGATGTGTATTAATCTCCTTGGATTTCCTTCTATTATTCTTGGGTATTTACCAAACTATAAATGGAGTGTAAATCATTATTTTTTTCCTTTAAATGTCATATTATATTTTTATATGTCTTTTTTTGGTATATTCCCCCATATAACTTGGTTGGTTTGGTGAATTGAAGAGGTATGATATTTTTGGATTTTGTGGTGCTGGTATTTTTAGGGGAATTTGTGATCAATTGGTTTATGTAAATTATGGAATTGAGTTGGATTTGGTTTTATGTGTTCAATGGGTGATCTTTTAGTTATTATTTCATGAGCTGTGTTAGTTGGGAAATTTAGGACTCACTATATTATGTTTCTGTAATCTTATACTATCTTATATGTTTGGTCATTTTAGACTACATGTACTTCTATCATGAAATGTGATCAAGTCTCATGAATCCATCAAGGTCAATTTCTAATTCACATGGGCCACATGCTCTCTTACTAGTAAAACCCTGAAAAGAGTTTACAAATGGATTCTTTAACTTTCCCTATATACAATCCCCAATAGAAACCAATTCAAACCATGTATTGTAATCAATTTCCATTGTCATAGTAAGACTTAACTACCATGCCAAGAGAGTCCACACTAGGACCAAGAGAAACAAAGAAGACAACCCAACCTCTATATATCAAAGAAGACATGGATTTTTCATATCCTTGTTATTACACTACCCACCAATGGGTAAAATAATACATTATATACTTACCTATCTACTTAGATACCAAAAGGAAAACATCATAGATCCAACTATAATTTCATTCTGACAGAGGTCCACATTATGTTTCAACCCCCATTGATTTTCCATGATCCACCCCAGATCAGAAAATTTTAATCACACTCAAGGTCACAACATGTTGTTACCCATAACAGTTCACCACGATACCCCACATGTTCTAAAATTCTCAACCCCAAACCATACCCAACTTTTTAAATCCTAATTTGAGGCCAATAATTTAAGGTAAGAGTTTGTTTCCATTTCATATTCCTAAATTTTATTTAATTATTATATGATTTATCAAGACCTTACCTTAGTCATATCAAATTAATGGCATCATTAGTTTGTACATCTATTTTGGTGGAGCATGACATAAAAAAAACTATAGGGATGGGATCCTTGTTCTCATCTTCTTTTATGGATATTTTTAATTTGCATGCTTTGGTTTTCTAGTGGGTGATTTACCATATGTATTTATATAGGAAAACCTTATGTAATATATTTATATATTTTTTCAAATAGTATATATGAATATCATTCACTATCTAGTAGTAACTGTGTGTTTTAATTTTTTTTGAATATTGTGTAGGCACATTGTGATATACATGGATAAAAGCTGGATCACATTACCGAGGAACAAACCTCAGTATGTTAAGGGTTTGAAGGAGTTTTTAGATTTTAAAATTTCCAATTGATCCTTTGAAGGGAGAATAAGATGTCCATTTTCTAAATGTAAATTTAGAAGATGGTTGAAGAGAGATGAAGTTTATGAATATTTAATACTGAAGAAATTCCCTGGTCAATATTTTTGTTGTATTTGGCATGGAAAATCGAACTTTATAGAAAGGTTGAGTACTAATGTTAATCCACAAAATGAGCTCCTAAATTCATCGACAACGGAAAATGAAATGAAAAACATCATAAATGATGCATTCAGTACTGCAAGACACCACTATCTACATCAAAACATAACAAAACAACCAGATGAGGGTGATACAAATTTCAATGTGACAAGTGATGTTTTTGAGACTGTAACAAAACCAGATCAAGATTTTAACATATTATTGGATCCTACTCTTGATTTAGTGGATACAAATGTAAGATAAAACTTCATTGAGAAAAATACATTTCATGATTCAGTTGACAATGGAAATCAAGAGTTGTATAGTGGATGTTTGAAATATTTAAAGCATTATTTTCTACTGAAGTTGTACAATATCAAATATCTATGTGGAATTACAAATAAAGAAATGTCCATGATATTGGAATTGTTGAGTGATGCATTTCCTGAAGCAAAAATCCCCACGTCTTTTTTTTATATGAAAAAAGTTGTTAACAGGCTTGGTCTGAATTATACAAAAATACATGTGTGTCCCAGTGATTGTATGATTTATTGGAGAGAAGATTCAAGTAGACAGAATTTTAAAAAAAAATCTTCTTGTAGATGGCAGTCAATGGGTGATTTTGGAAGTCTGAATCAATATACTTTCACGAAGAAGAAGAAAATGAACACACCTACAAAGGTTTTGCATTACTTTCTTTTAAATCCTTGATTGAAAAGATTATTCATGTCATCAAAAATCACCAAACACATGAAGTGTAATTCTGTAGATAATAACAATGATGGGTTAATGAGACATCCAAGAAATTCACAATCATAGAAGACATTTGATTCATTACATATAGATTTCCCAGCTGATCCTAGGAATGTCTGATTGGGATTGGCTGCTAATGGATTCAACCCATTTGGGACTTTGAGTACCAGTTTTAGCATTTGGTCAGTTGTTTTGATCCCTTAAAATATCCCTCCGTGGATGTGTATGAAACAAACATCTTTTATCATTTTTATGATTATTCCTAGAAAACAAATGCATGTAAATGATATTGATGTATACTTGCAGCCTTTTATTGAAGAATTATAGGAGTTATGGAGCAACGGTGTTGAGACATTTGATGCTTCTTCTAAAACAATGTTCAAAATGCATACTGCTTTAATGTGGACCATTAGTGACTTCCATGGGCTTGTGAATTTATTTAGTTGGAACATTTACATGGGTATGGATTGTCTTGTTTGTTACTTTGATTTTGATCCCAAATGGATACATAATTCTAGAAAATGGTGCTTCTTGTGCCATCAAATATTTCTTGATGCATCTCATAGATTTCAGCTGAACAGATCAAAATTTAACGGTTTCACTTATCGTAGACCACCTCTAAAGTTATTAACAGGTTCTGAAATATTAACACCACTTGAAAATGTTGAATAGAATTTGGTAAGGTTCATCATTTTAATGATAGAGGGAAACGAGTTTGAAGTGAATCATCAATTGAAATCAGAATGCAACAATGGAAGAAAAAAAGTATATTCTTCAAACTTCTGTATTGGGAATTTAATTTATTTTGGTATAATCTAAATGTCATACATATTGAGAATAATTTCTGTGAAAATTTGATTTTAACATTTCTTAATGATCATGGAATGTCAAAGGATCATCTCAATACTCACAAAGACTTACAAGTAATGAACATAAAACGTGATCTCTGGCTAGATGAGAATGAAAAGTATGCTCCGGTAATTTTTGCAATGAAAAATATGGATAAAGATACATTCCTTTGATTTTTATAGAATTTGAATGTATTTGATGGTTATTCGAGTAACATCTCGAGGTGTTTTGACTTGAAGAATCATAAGTTACATGGATTGAAAAGTCACAATTCACATATTTTGTTACAACAGTTACTAACATCGGCATTGCGTACATTATTACCTGAAAAAGTTACTGCTGTTGTACTCAAATTCTACACATTTTTCAGACAAATATATGAGAAATATATGCATCAATTTCATCTTGACAACCTCAAGGAGAGGTTTGTATTGACCCTTTGTGAAATGGATATGACCTTTCCTCCATTATTTTTTACTGTTATAATGCATTTAATTGTGAATTTGGTTGAGGAAGCTAAATTAAGAGGCCTCATTCATTATCGATGGATGTATCCAAATGAGATTTACTTTATTTATATGTTTTTCAGTTAAGTAAACAATTTTTTTCACTTAATTAAATGCATAATTATTTTTATTTTATTTCACAGATATCTTGGGAATTTGAAATCATACGTGAGAAATAAAGCTCAACCAGAAGGCTCTATTGCTGAAGGATATTTAGCTAAGGATTTTCTTAACTTTTTTCTAAATACTTGGATGATATTGAGACAAGATTTAATAAAGTTTTACGTGTTGATTACACATCGACTCAATCTCAAATACATCAAAAATCAAAAATATTTTCTTCTATTGGCTGATCAGTTGGGAGGACCTCAAATATGACACTGACTGAATTGAAATTATTACAGGCACATAGGTATGTGCTGATAAATACTGTAATTTTATATCCATTTATTGAAGATTTGAGGTTACAAACAAAGAAACAAATGAGAGACTGAACACGAAATGAGAAATATATAACGAAAGTTGTTAATAAAGAGCTTATAGAATGGTTCGCATGACATGTAAGTTCATAAATATTGCAATAAATATGAATATTAGTTTGACACATATATTTTTTAAATATAATAAATTATATTTATTTTTTTAGATCATGAATACTGATACTCGACTAAAGTTTTCATAATATTTGGAGTTTATTTCTTGAGGTCCTCTAAAACAAGTTGGAAAGTTTGACGCTTACAACGTGAATGGCTTTAGATTTCAAACATTCAATCGAGAAAGGGGTTTGAAAACACATAATAGTGGTATATTTACATTTTATGAAGTGATATATTATGTAAAGATGACTGATATTATTGAATTAAACTACCACAGGCATTTTTTAGTTGTTTTATTCAAATGCAATTGGGTCAATATTATCAGAGGTGTTAAAAGAGATTCCTTGCAATTTACTTCTGTGAACTTATCTCACTTGATGGATGTTGGTGATCATGAATTTCATGATCCATATATCTTATCATCGCAATAAAAAATGGTATATTATGTGAATGATGTTGTGGATTAAGGGTTGAGTGTAGTTGCTCACATAATACAAAGAGATTTGTATGATATGGGTGATGAAGTGGATGATTTGACCTTTGAAATTGAATCTCATCAACAACAACAAGAAGAATTATTTTTTCCATCATGATATTGAAAATATTAGTCTAGAAAGGATGAATTAAGTGGATGAAGTAATGGATCAGGAAATCGACATGATTTAAGGGGAAAATGATTATATGTATACTTATTTATTTATTCAGAAACCACTTATTTCATTTGTACAGTCATTCATTATCATTTTATGTATATTTTGTTTGTTTGTACTGGGCATCTATTATCATTTTTAAAAATTTTTCTATATTTTTTTTTGAAATATATGTTCTGAACTTAATTTTATTTGATTAAATTATAGGAATTCCAAGGAGGAAGCGATACACTATTTCATCCACTACAGCGACAGATGATGATCCATCTGTCTCCCTTCCTACGGCATCTAAGCCACCAGCTAACTACCCCCTGCACCATCTCCCCCTACACCATCTCTCACACCCTCTATGAGAGTCCCTTTAGAATCTAAGTTGTCGACTCCCCCTTCAACATCCTTAGCAGCAGGGCGGTGGCGCGCCACTTCTAGTTCATCACGGGCATACCGGAGGGTCACTATTATAGGTACAAATTTTAATATAAATAAATTTATTGCACTTTTATTATACTAATTGTTTGTTCATTAAAGATGAAAAAAATGAAACTATGGAGAAAAATATAAAATGTAGAGATGTGTGGAATATGAATGGAGAGAATATAGTTGTTCTATTTGCATCATATGGGGTCCCTACGGATGACTATGTGGGATTACTTAGCCAAATTCTAGGTCAGATGGCAGCAAAGCCCATTTCCATTCCTATTTCTTATGATGATTGGAGACATATGACTCCAAGTTGGAAAAATGAAGTTTTGATTCCTAAATAAAGTAAATTTTAATACATTATGGTGTAATTGAATGTCATGTTATTAATATGTTCAAAATGAATTTTTGTATACAAATGTTTTTTCACTTTACAGTTACTGATGTGATAGCACAAAAGTGGACGTTGAAAAATCTTGGTAAGAAATTTAAATACTTCAAATGGAGATTTTGGAGATATTTCAATGATACTTCATTTACCATCCAATAAATATATGATAAGCTACACAATGGGGTACCCAAAGAACAGTGGAAATTTTTTGCTGACTGACATCGTGAGGAGAAACAGATGGTATTTAAATATATATTATTATATTAACCTCATTTTACATTTATAAATATATATGAAGATTATATGACATTTAATAAATTACTATTAAATCTCATTTTATTTATTTTAGGATTTTTCAAGAAAGAATGCATCAAGCCGGGATAAGCAAGTCATCCCTCACACTGCGGGGTCAAAAATATTTTCTAGAAGCTGATCGACTCTGGTAATATTTTCATTAGTTTAAATATTTATAAGATAATATTATCTATTTAATATATTAAATTTTTTATTTATCTTTGTTTAATGCAGTCACTGAGTTTAGGGCACAAAGCATCCTAAACTGAAGTGTGGTTGGATGTTCACAAAAAATATGATGGAAGTTTTGTTAATGAGCCTACCAAAGAAGTTGGGGTATAAACTCATTTTTTCATTATAATAACTTATTATCAGTTATAAATATGTTAATATATATTTATATTTGATTTATAGGTAAAATTTAAAGAAATATGGTATGCCAATCCTGGGCAGTGCTACTCAGTCTCCCAGGATGAACTGGTTACTAAAGTCCTTGGGAAAGAGCATCCTGGTAGAGTGTGCGGGATGGGTTTGGGACCTGTACCATCTGAGGTATTTGGTAGGACATCGGGGATTGCAGCTGCATCTACTTCTGGTTGTAGTCAGTGGGACCCGTACCATCTAATGTCTTTGGTAGGCCATCGGGGATTGCAGCTGCATCTACTCTTATTTATAGTCAGTCCATACCCAGAGATGCTTAGAGAGAGATTGTTTCTCTATGAAACATAGTTAAAGACCAGGGGGATCAGATATCTAATTTGTAGAAAGTGTTGACTAATATACATCAGTAGATGAGTAGATATCCCCCCAGTGGTATTGCATCGATAGGTGGTGAGTAGGTAAATCATAAAAATTCAAAATCATTTAGTTTGAAAACTTTTATTGGTTTTAAGTTTAAATATAAATATGTAACACTATTTAATTTTCAATATAATGTTCTTACAGGTGGTATAAGGAAGTGGAGATGGAGGTGGAGAGTGTGAATATATATGTTCATCATCGGACAGTGATTAGTAATATTCTTGATATATGGACAAATATTGTAACAGTCGATTTGTATATGTTTCATGTGTGGCACATAGTTACCTCCAAACATTTTCATGACCTAACATTTTCTTTATCTCTCATGTTTCCTTTTATGTATTTTATTGATTTCTGATGTTTCTTTTTATGTATTTATTTCTCGAGTGTGGTATGCACCATATATATTGACTCTTTATTGTGATGATTCATTTTTTATGATTCATTTTTCCTAAATTAATTTTTTCATTATAATAACTTATCCTACATTTTCTAGCCCAATGCATTTACCACTACATTTCCATTTCTAAGAAGTACTTCTTAGTTATGCTCTTGTGTGAATCCCTAGGGATGAGAATGTGTGTCTCACTAACTTATTTAAGATAGATCACCCTTTAGTGTGGCATAATCCTAGTATCCAAAATTTCAAAAAATAGTTGGAATCCATAGATACTGATACGAGATTAGGGGAAATTTTGTTACACTGTCTGAAATAGGGTTTTCCCACCATTTCCAAAGTGGCCTCCAAGAACAGTCAGGCAGTGTAAATGACAGTGTCCATTATCTCAGTAGGCATGACATGCCGATGGGAAACTCCCATTATATTCTCTAGAACCCCCTACCCTAGAAAAATGTTAAATATATTACATGATCATTTATTTACCATTCATAACATCAACTAACCTATTGAAAATAATTTATTATAAGCATCCATATTCCTTGATATAATATATCAACCCCCTTCACGAGACACTCTTCCCTTTGAAGGAATGTTCCCGATCACTTATATTATATTCCGTACATCAAAATAACTAGGATGCATAATGGGAGTGACAATATATTAGGAGCCAGATTCCATTCCTTCTAAGGAAACCACACTAAATACTCCTTTTCCAAAGAAATCACATGAGTGAAACAAATATGATACTTGAACCTGATATATCACTCCTAAAAAATTAGGAACCCTTATCCATGGGAGAGATGATTTTACCTTTTCTCTATCTTTAGTGTCAAGTATAATAATTCCACATGGAATAACCTAAGATAGAGATGATTTTACATAATTCTTATGTTATGTTTCATTTATAATAATTCCACATATAACACCAACATAAATTAATCCCAAGAAAATATTACCACATCATTATTCCCATGATAAAGGGTCTACCACCAACATACTACACTCCACATCTTTTGAGTAACTAAGGAATAAATAAATAACCACCCAATCATGTTCCTAAAGGACCATAGGAGGGTTTAAATTTATCGACACATAGATGGAATATAAATCTAAATAGTTACTATATATATATAGTAGTAATATATATAGTTTATATATATTTCATCCACCTATATTGCTAAGGTATGTGAAGATGTATGTAGACATATACTTATAATAATACTGATGAATAGACCATGTCATAACTCAGACATCCCTAACCGGTCTAACGAGCCTATGTGCTCTTGTAATTGAGTACATGTCCTATATACCAATAGAGTGAGACATTCGATGAAACAACACATGGGATGTTGAGTCTGCCATCAGGTAAAAATTCTAGTCATGGAATGTGGTGAGTAAATCAAAATACTTATATAGTAACATTTTTGTGATACTCCATGCTCAACACCTGATGTAAGGAATTGTGATATCTTCATGCTCAACAAACTCATACCATCATACCACAACCTCTATAAAGACATATATTAAATATAACTAGCAAGGGGAATTACCTCACATCCATCTCTTCTATCAACACCATATACATAATAAAGGTATAATCATTTGTTTCATAATAGATAAAGAATAACATCTTATTTATCTCTTT
This sequence comes from Viscum album, assembly GCA_963277665.1. NCBI lineage: Eukaryota > Viridiplantae > Streptophyta > Magnoliopsida > Santalales > Viscaceae > Viscum > Viscum album. The sequence goes on from OY728129.1 coordinate 1,588,153,977, forward strand.
ATCCATGTTCAATTCCCATTTAAAACATTACAATTCATATGAAGCATTTTATAAAGAATAATCAAGAGCATAACATTACAATTACTTAGGGTCATTCCATTTAAAACAAATTGATTTATTTTAAGAAATGAAACCTATCATTAATTATCCATTTTACATTATCAGTTACATTTAACTCATTGAATCCATTAAAACATGGGAAACCCATATATAATCTCAATGGAGTCACTTAGATGGTGACATGTTAATCTAGGAAATTTCCCACTTGAGAAATTTAAACCATAAGTGGTCCAAAAACCTAAGGGATTCCTTGGGTTCTATCAAATAATCATATATAAAGGAATATTACATTCTTGAAAAATTCTAGAAGATATGTGGGAGTACCAACATTTGAAAAAAAATCATATTGTCTCATTTTACCTACATCACCCAATGGATGACCATCTAAGTTGCACACAACATGTGAACATCCAATAAAGGATCAACTAGTACATATGAGTCTACAATGGTCAATTTGAAATACATAAATTGCTTAAATATAGATTATTGACCAAATATGGCATGCAACAAAGTGGCTTAATTATGAAACATTGAACCCCAAAGGGAAAACAATGTGACTACCAACCTAAAGGTCATAGATGACGCCTCTCCCGATATCAGCTTCATATTTCAAGATTTTTGGGAGTAATATGAGAAATGGTTCAGTTCCATGATAGTATGGAAAATGTGATTATGCCTATAAAAAAGGATCCAATGGGAGACTAAAATAGGATGTATAAGTGGGGTTTGCCTTACGTTGAGCTATCCAATGCTTCCTTCAGATCATGAATTGGGTGTCTAATGATAGAGATATGGATGAACCTATGTTAAAAAAATTGTTATACAAGAGGTTAAATAATTAAAAATAACTGGAAGATGAAATAGAAAAGGTAAAGTGGTATAATAATAAGAGAGGGTTAAACTTGTAAATTCACCACTACTTTTTATTGGATACTAGGATTATGCCATGTGATATGTTTATCTACATTCCCTTACTCACTGAACGATGCATCTGGTTGTGATTAGTTAAGAATCTCTTTTCATATTGACTGTAGTATGTATTCTGTTGGTGTTTTGGTATTCTTGGAATGGTTTTTTTAGGGCACTGGTACATGGTCTCCAGAAACTGGTTCTTTTTTGTAAATCTATTCTTTAGAAGTGGTTTTAACCACCGATAAATGTTGGTATTTTTCTATTAGCGGTGGTTTTAACTGCCTCTACAGTCTTAAATTTAGCGGTGGTTCTAACCGCCGCTATAGTGGCACATCTTCTGTGCTTTTTTCACAATGGTTATATTGTTTGTCCTGATAGTTTTTCCTAACAGGACATTACTTTTTTTTAACGGTGGTTTTAACCACCTCTAAAAAAATTAATCCCCTTCCCAGAAAAACTATCGCGAAAAACAATATAACCGCCGCCAAAATGCGCTGACTATGAAGGTTCCCATAAACTGCCGCTAAACCACTTTAACCACCACAAATATTTTTCTGACACGTAATTTAACAGCGGTTTTTAGAAACCGCCACGAAATAGAAATTTTTCTGTAGTGATTGGACTCTCTTAAGGTTTGATAATCACATGTAAGTCCTTAAGTTTTGATAATCACACATAATTTTAAGGCTTAAATCATGTATGAACACATCATTATTCTTATTCTATCATGTTTTACTAGTGTTTCTTTATGATTACCTTCTCTTACCCTACTTTTAAGTTTTTATTCCAAGAAAGATTACTCAAATGTTTCTAAGTATGAGACACAGTCATTGGTCCTATATAGAGAATCCAAATATTTCGCAAGGGATGTTCCACCACTTCTGGTCCCATACAGAAAAACCTGAGTCATTGGTTAAATACAGACGGTTTATTTGTTTTTTGAAAAGGACTAGAAACAGTCATTGGTCTCTCTAAAATAGTGAATCAATGTTTCACAAAGTACATGACACAGTCACCGATCCCTCACTAATGTCGTGACACAGTCATCGGTTCCATACTGACACCAGTCCATTATTTTTGGCAAAGGCAAAGAATTTTCTTCTGTTTCTTAGTCACCGATTAGGTGCCACCGCTATCGGTTCAACAACACCTGATGATTCTCCTAAAAGGCATAGAGGACTCACTGCTCCTTAAACATTATTCACATGACATAATTCTTGTGACACCATTCCTATAGCACCACTCCTGCAACTCTGTCACGACCCGCCCTCGGGGTCCGTGCCGTGACTACCCCAAGCCCGCCTTCCATAGGCCAGGGGCTGGCGACTAGCACCAAGGCGTAAATCCCAGTAAAAAGGGAAGGCATTGCCTTTGAAAAGTAAACACACACCACAGAGTAAACAAGCGGAAAGTAAACACTAAACAAAAGCAGAGTACTACTGAAAGTGCGGAAAAGTAAATGGGCCAGTATACAAACCCAAACTGAAAGTAAAGTACAACTCAAAAAGGAAAAACAGCAACTGAAAAGTAAAAGCCGCTACTCCGAGCTGTCCACTGGAATTCCCACCTGAAGGGTGGGTACAGATAGCTCCTCTGCTCCACGGGTCCCGCCGTCCGCTCCGTGCACGTCCCGCCCAGTGGTCCACCTCCGGGTACCGTCCCGCTCTACAAGCCTTAGCTAAGGTCAACGCTGTCCGTCGTCTGCAACCAACACAACGTAGTGCGGGCGAAGCCCGTGCAGGGGTGAGTATAAGCTACTCAGTAGGGACCCCGAGACCCCTGAAGGTCTCTCAAAATCCACAAAGGATAAACCACGAAGAAAAGTACAATCACGAAATAACAACCGACACTGCTTAGGTATATGCCCATACATATACCTAAGTCATCAATTCAAAATACGCTCCAACCTCCGAGCCCAAGTACAACTCAGTCCATGCAGGAAAGTATACGTATTCCACATAGGAAAGCAAAACATAATCCACGCAGGATTGCACAACACAATCCACACAGAAAAGCAACAGGATTCAGCTCACACAGGTATACTTCTTCAAGGACGATAAAGATGATCACTGATCCATCTAAGTCGTCGGACCCACGAAGGATCGATAGGTAACTAACCCCCGCAGAAGACCCACACAGGATCGGGCTCACACAGAACCTGTAGGCGGTGGCTCACACAGAACCGCTGAGCGCAAGGACCCACACAGGATCGGGCCCACACAGGACCTGTAGCACTGATCCACGAAGGATCGCTGAGTGCTATAGTCGTCGTCGTCGAATCCACACAGGATCTCTGTACTGTCGTCGTCGAATCCACACAGGATCTCTGTACTGTCGTCGTCGCAGTCACAGTAGCAGTAGAACAGTCGCAGCCAGCACTAGGGTTCCCGCACACAGCAAGCTCGTTCGGAGGGTCCGCTCCACGAGCCGAGAGGCTGATACATCAACTGTCACGAAGACCAGAGTTGATGTATCCAAAAGTTCTGTATCGTCAACAGGAACTCAACGCAACAGACGGCGCGTCGATCGGACGCCCGGTCTGAGAGTTATTGGCATTTTCGCCTCCGGGGCCCGGTTGGTTTTTAAGGCAAAACCAACCCGACCGTACTCCACCTGCGTCCAAACCTCGGGCGGAGTATGCCAAAAGATCCGTCTCACTAAGAGGAACACAACACAGCTGACGGCACGTCAATCAGACGTCCGTAGCTCAAGATATGAGCATTTCCGCTCCGAAGGCCCGGTTGGTTTCGTGAACGAAACAACCCGGCCAAACTTAAAGTAAACCGAAACCTTGAGTGCAATATACCGAAACGACCGTCTCGATCCAAGGATCGCGTTTCCGCTGACGGTTCGTCGATTGGAGGTCCGAGGCTCAAGTTACGGGCCAAAAACCGAATCTGGTTCGAAACGGGGGGGTCCGGGTCCGGGCCGACCCGGCCCGACCCCCCCCCCCCCGGGGCGGCGCGGCGGCGCTCGGCAAGGCGAGCCGCGGCGGCTTGGCGGCTGGCGCCGCACGAGGTGGGCACGCGGGGGGCAATCAAGCCCCCGCTGTTTGGTTAGGCGGCGCGGCCTTGTGCCGCGCCATTTGCAGGAAACGGCCCCCGCATGTGGGGGCCGGCTGGAAACGAACCGGGGGGCTGCTGCCCCCCCCCCCCCTCCTTTAAAGAACCGCCCCCCTCATTAAGAGGGGGGTTTTGTTGAACCGGCCGGGGGATTTATTCCCCCGGTTTTATGTCATCCGGCCGGCCAGCTGGCCGGCCGGTTTTTACCAACGGGACCGGAAATTCCGGTCCCGCCTTCGACTTCCGACGCCGGCGGCCCGGCCGCCGGTCTTCACATCCCGCCGCGGCCCGGATCCGGCCGCGGTCTCCTCGTCCCGCCGCGGCCCGGAACCGGCCGCGGTGTTCGTCGTCCGGCGCGGTGCGACGGCACCGCGCCCCTTTCGCCGTGCCATGATTCTTTTCAACGCGGCGCGACGGCGTCGCGTTCTTGAAGATTCTTCCTTGACGTAGCGCGACGGCGCCGCGTAAAATATTTGCACGATCAACCGCGTGGTGCGACGGCACCACGCCACTTGCTTCCTCACGCAAGAATAATCAACATGAACGATGGAGGGGGGTTCGGCCGTGTTCATGCGGTCCGCCCCCCCCCCCCTCACGTTAAATAAATAACTCAACTTAAACATTCAAGCCTCAAGTTAGACATGCGAGATCCACGTTCAAGAAATGGAATAAATAAATAATGAAACAACAACCCCTACATCGGGTTTAAGATTCGAATATTCGTCTACGTTCCGCGGAAGACGGCGTCGCGGAGGTCGGGCGTCGCGGTCGTCGTTCGTCAAATCCGTTGACGAAGAGATATGCCCGAAGAGATACGTCGTTGGCGAATCTTCGTATGCCGACGAAGAAGGTCCGAGGAGGAAGCGGCGTTCCCTCTTGTTGACACCGAGGACGAAGAAGAGAGGCGTCGTTCTTCGTCGGAGTTTGAGCGTTCTTCGTTCTTCGTCAGAGCTTGAAGATGAAGAAGAAGCTCTCCAAAAGCTCTCAAGGAGACAAACAAACAACCCATAATAAAATAAGACAACATCTTATTTTATTATTACAAAACACATTAGAATTTTAAAAGTTTGAAATTCAAAAAGGTTTAACTCCCATAATTAATTAAGTAACTCAAGCCATTAAATGAGGCGTTAAGGGAGTTGGGAGAATTGAAAGGATTAGGGGTTCGTGTGGGCCCCACTACACTTAATCCTCCCAAGGGAGGTTAAGTGGGTGTGGGTCCCACTTCCAACCTCCTTTGATAGGTTTTAACAAGTTAAAAATAAAATTGTTCTACACAATTTTATTTAACTCAAACTAAAAACCCCTAAAACTAACTTTCAACCCGCAACAAACGCAACTCCCGAAAAGGTCTCTTTAAGCGAATATCGGCGCTGCGAGTTCATCGGTGCCCTCGGATTTCAATTCCGAGCACCGGATCAAAAGTTAGGAATTCCCGCTCGTTCGTTCACTGAACGTACCCGAGCCAAACTTCGGAAATTAATTCTGGGCACTCCGGGCCTCGGAATCAGGTGCCGTCTGAAACCGCGCTCTTGTAAAATTCTAAAGAAAATTAAGAAAAAATTTCCCTTGAATTTTACGGGTCTTTACATTACTCCCACCTCAGGGCTTTACGTCCCCGTAAAGATACAACAAAAACTAGGGAAACAAATGAGGGTACTGAGCACACATCTGAGCCTCCCGCTCCCATGTGCTCTCCTGGAGATTCCCGTGCTGCCATCTGATGCGCACAAGAGGAATCGATCGCCCACGCAGGACCCGCTCCTGTCGATCCTCTATCTCCACCGGGACCTCCGTAAAAGTCGCCCCATCGTCAACGTCAAGCTCCCCATGGTCAATGATGTGCGTCGGGTCGTGCACGTATCTCCTCAGCTGGGATACGTGGAAGACGTCGTGCACCCGGTGCAACTGAGGTGGTAGAGCCAGGCGATAAGCCACCTCGCCAATCCTGCTGAGAATCTGGAAGGGTCCGATGAAGCGCGGAGATAACTTGCCGCCTCGGCCAAATCTCCGAATACCACGTCGAGGTGAGACCCGCAAGAAGACGTGGTCGCCATCCTCGAACTCCAGTGGCCTCCGCCTCCTGTCAGCGTATGACTTCTGCCGGCTCTGAGCTGTCATCATCCGCTCCTGGATGACCTGGACCTTCTCTGTCGTGGCCTGGACCATCTCCGGTCCCACCAGTGCTGACTCTCCAGGGTCTGTCCAGCACAAAGGAGATCTACAAGGTCGGCCGTACAACGCCTCGTACGGTGCCATCCCGATGGTGGAGTGGTAGCTGTTGTTGTACGCGAACTCCACCAAGGGTAGGTGGTCCTCCCAGCTACGACCAAAGTCGAGGACACATGCGCGGAGCATGTCCTCGAGAGTCTGAATGGTCCTCTCCGTCTGACCATCCGTCTGAGGGTGAAAAGCTGTGCTCAGACGTAGCTGCGTCCCAAACGCCTCCTGTAACCCCTTCCAAAGCCGGGAAGTAAAGCGGGCATCTCGATCGGAGACGATAGATGATGGCACGCCGTGGAGCCGCACAATCTCCTGAACGTAGAGACTTCCCAAGCTCTCCACTGAGCCCTGTTCTCTGATGGGTAAGAAGTGTGCCGACTTGGTGAGTCGGTCAACAATCACCCAGATGGAGTCGTGACCTCTGGAAGTGCGTGGAAGTCCAGTCACGAAGTCCATAGATATGCCGTCCCACTTCCACTCCGGAACCTCCAAGGGCTGTACCAAGCCTGCTGGTACCTGATGATCTGCCTTCACCTGCTGACAGGTGAGGCATCGAGAAACGAACTCTGCTACAGCCTTCTTCATACCCGGCCACCAATGCTGTCGTCTGAGGTCCTGGTACATCTTCGCCACTCCAGGATGTACCGCCAAAGGAGAAGTGTGAAACTCTCTCAGCACTTCCTCTCGCAAAGCTACTGGTTCCATGGTACGTCCTCTGAAAAGGATGTCGTGTTCTGCTCCAAGGAAGAAACCATCAGGTGCCTGTCCCGAGGATATCTGTGCACGCCGTGTCTCACAGTCAGCGTCCCCATGCTGTGCCTCCCTGACTCGCTGCAGTAGTGGAGGAGTGACTATGAGAGACTGAAGAAAGGCTGCTCCATCTCTATCCACGAAGGATATCTGCAAAGAGGCTAGCTGCTCTGTCGCCTCCTCGAGTAGCTGAATGCCCGTCCTCCTACTGAGGGCATCGGCTACTACGTTCCCCTTCCCAGGAGTATAGACTATCTCAAAGTCATAGTCCTGGAGGAACTCGAGCCATCGCCGCTGTCTCAGGTTCAGGTCCTTCTGCGAGAAGATATACCTGAGACTCTGATGATCGGAAAAAACTGTAAAGAGCTCGCCCATCAGATAGTGTCGCCATGTCTTCAGAGCGAAGACCACTGCTGCTAACTCCAGGTCATGGGTAGCGTAGTTCTGCTCATGCGGCCTCAACTGACGTGATGCATAGGCGATCACGGCCCGCTCCTGCATCAGAACACATCCGAGTCCGGTCCCTGATGCATCGCAGTAGACTACGTACCCTACTCCCTCCTCAGGCAACCTCAAGATAGGTGCGCTAGTCAATCTCTGTCTCAGCTCCTGGAAGCTCTGCTGACAACTGTCTGACCACACGAAGGGTTTCCCCTTCTTCGTCAAAGCTGTGAGTGATGCCGCAACTCTAGAGAAGTCTGGCACGAATCTCCGATAGTATCCAGCTAGTCCCAAGAAACTCTGAACCTCAGTCACGCTCCTGGGTGGATCCCAAGCTAACACAGCCTCAATCTTCGCGGGATCCACTGCAACTCCCGCCTCAGAGATAACGTGTCCCAAAAAGTGGACCTCACGTATCCAGAACTGGCACTTCGAGAGCTTACCATAAAGCTGGTGCTCTCGGAGTGTGTCAAGAACAACTCGCAAGTGATAGGCGTGCTCCTCCTCTGTCGTAGAGTAAATCAGAATGTCGTCGATGAATACTACGACAAACCGATCGAGGTATGGCTGAAAGATCCTGTTCATGAGAGCCATGAACACTGCTGGAGCATTGGTTACACCGAAAGGCATAACCAAGAACTCATAGTGGCCATACCGACATCTGAAGGCCGTCTTCTGCACATCCTCGTCTCTGACTCTGAGCTGATGATAGCCTGACCTGAGGTCTATCTTCGAGAACCACCGTGCTCCCTTGAGCTGATCAAAGAGGTCATAAATCCTCGGTAGCGGATACTTGTTCCTCACTGTCACCTGGTTCAGGCGACGATAGTCAACACAAAGTCGCAAGCTCCCGTCCGCCTTCTTGGCGAACAATATCGGTGAAGCTCAGGGTGAAACACTGGGTCGGATGAACCCCTTGCCCTGCAAGTCCTCCAACTATACCCGTAGCTCTCGAAGCTCGGCGGGGGCCATCCGATATACTGGAGTGGATATCGGGGCTGTCCCGGGGTACAAGTCAATATAAAATTCTACCTCTCTGCGAGGAGGTAGCCCTGGAACGTCGTTGGGAAAAACGTCCGCAAACTGATCCACCACTGCAGGAAAACCAGGACTCCGCACGTCAACTGCTCCAAGGATAAGGCTAGCCAACTGATGAGTGATGGGTTGTCCTATCCTCCGCGGAAGTCCATCCTGTGCTGCTAAGGCTCCCTTCTCACCGGTGAAGGTGAACCTGCTCCCGTCGGTGCGTACACATCGCACCTTGCGCCTAAAACAGTCAATCTGTGCATGGACCGTAGATAGCCAATCCATGCCCAAGATGACGTCATAAGGCCTCGACGCTGCTACAAGAAGATCCCAGCCGAAGCTCTTGCCTCCTAGAGTAATCTCACACTGCCGGAACCAGTGTGTAATCGTCGAGTCTACTCCCGTAGGAGTCTCTAGCCGAAAGGATCGAGCCAACGGCTCTGTCGGAATCTCCGAGCTCCGAACAAGGGCAGCGGCTATGAAAGAATGACTCGCTCCTGTGTCTATAAGAACTGCAGCAAGGGTGGAATAGACACAGATAGTACCTCGAATCATCTCGGGTGCGCCGTGGTCGTAGGCCTCTGCTGCCTGGAGCTGTGCCTGTCGCTGCCCGCCAGCTCCCTGTGGTCGGGGTGGACCTCCTGGTGGTGGTGGTGGCAGAGCCTCAAAGCGTCGGCCACCACCAGCTGCTCGCCCAGCTCCTCTGCCTCGTCCGCCTCCTCCCTGCGGACCGCCACGGTCGACCCTCTGCCTCTGCCTCGGTGGTCCCTCAACCGTCTGCTGCTCCTCGGTATGGCGGGTCGGGCAGTCACGAGCCATGTGGCCCTGCCCGCCGCACGAGTAGCATTGTCTGCCTCTCGGAAGACTGGCTCCGCGCTGTGTGCCCCGCACTGCTGAGCCAGTGCCCTGAGATCATCTGCCCGAAGGTCTGGTTTGTCTGGACCCCTGATTCATCCGTCGACTGCCTGCTGCAGATGACTCTGCCACGTGCCGCCCTGCGGTGGGTCGTTGTGCTGGTGAAGACTCAGCAAGGAAGCTCTCGATCAGAAGGGCCCGCTCCAGTACTCCTGTCTGAGTCGGTATGCTGAGGGAGATCAGCGATGCCCTGATCTCGTGTCTCAAACCCTGCTCGAAGGTCCGGGCCCGGAAGAATGGGTCTCGTACCATGTCGGTCGAGTAGCGCGAGAGATCGGTGAATCTCGCCGAGTACTGTGCGACCGTCATGCTGCCCTGCCGCAGCTGTAGAAGCTCCTGAATACGCACCGCACGAAGGGTGGCTGGGACGAACTCCGAGCGGAAGAGGCTCTCAAAGTCCGTCCAAAGTAGGGATGCCTCATCATGCACCTGGAGCATCAAGCTCCACCATCGTCCTGCTGCTGCGTGTAGTAGGCTCGCAGCGAGGATCACCATGAGGTCTGCTGGTGTCCTCACTAGCCTAAACACTCGAACCACTGCCTCCAGCCAGTCCTCTGCTGCCTGGGGATCCGTCTCCCCGCGAAACCTGGGCGGTCGCTGGCGCTGAAACTCATGCAGTGCGCTGAGGCGACGTGCATCGTCAGCGGCTGCTGCTGGAAGCATCGGGGAATCGGCGGGTAAAGCTACCGCCGGTGCCACTACTGGAAAAGGGCCCTGCACCGAGCCCTCGTCGCTCGGTGGGTTGTCGTCTCGCTCGACTCTCGGAACCCTAGCTGGCTGCCGTCGTGGGCCCATCCTGAAAAGGAAACAGGTGCGCCACGGTTAGAACAGTATACCTGGTGAGCTGATATAAGTAATCACAAAGAAAACTTTGAATCACACACGCAATCAATGTTTTCGTGCATTAAGTCAGAAATCAGAAGTCAGGGTCCTGGTGTACGGATACGTCGGCCGCCGCACCAACACTGGACTCCCTGGACTGATAACCACACTCAATACGCTAAACATTATTGCTTCACATAGAAAAGATCAGAGTTCGCGGTAGAACCGAACTCCTCTGATACCAATTTGTCACGACCCGCCCTCGGGGTCCGTGCCGTGACTACCCCAAGCCCGCCTTCCATAGGCCAGGGGCTGGCGACTAGCACCAAGGCGTAAATCCCAGTAAAAAGGGAAGGCATTGCCTTTGAAAAGTAAACACACGCCACAGAGTAAACAAGCGGAAAGTAAACACTAAACAAAAGCAGAGTACTACTGAAAGTGCGGAAAAGTAAATGGGCCAGTATACAAACCCAAACTGAAAGTAAAGTACAACTCAAAAAGGAAAAACAGCAACTGAAAAGTAAAAGCCGCTACTCCGAGCTGTCCACTGGAATTCCCACCTGAAGGGTGGGTACAGATAGCTCCTCTGCTCCACGGGTCCCGCCGTCCGCTCCGTGCACCTCCCGCCCAGTGGTCCACCTCCGGGTACCGTCCCGCTCTACAAGCCTCAGCTAAGGTCAACGATGTCCGTCGTCTGCAACCAACACAACGTAGTGCGGGCGAAGCCCGTGCAGCGGTGAGTATAAGCTACTCAGTAGGGACCCCGAGACCCCTGAAGGTCTCTCAAAATCCACAAAGGATAAACCACGAAGAAAAGTACAATCACGAAGTAACAACCGACACTGCTTAGGTATATGCCCATACATATACCTAAGTCATCAATTCAAAATACGCTCCAACCTCCGAGCCCAAGTACAAATCAGTCCACGCAGGAAAGTATACGTATTCCACACAGGAAAGCAAAACATAATCCACGCAGGATTGCACAACACAATCCACACAGGAAAGCAACAGGATTCAGCTCACACAGGTATACTTCTTCAAGGACGATAAAGATGATCACTGATCCATCTAAGTCGTCGGACCCACGAAGGATCGATAGGTAACTAACCCCCGCAGAAGACCCACACAGGATCGGGCTCACACAGAACCTGTAGGCGCTGGCTCACACAGAACCGCTGAGCGCAAGGACCCACACAGGATCGGGCCCACACAGGACCTGTAGCACTGATCCACGAAGGATCGTTGAGTGCTGTAGTCGTCGTCGTGGAATCCACACAGGATCTCTGTACTTTCGTCGTCGAATCCACACAGGATCTCTGTACTGTCGTCGTCGCAGTCACAGTAGCAGTCGTAGCAGTAGAACAGTCGCAGCCAGCACTAGGGTTCCCGCACACAGCAAGCTCGTTCGGAGGGTCCGCTCCACGAGCCGAGAGGCTGATACATCAACTGTCACGAATACCAGAGTTGATGTATCCAAAAGTTCCGTATCGTCAACAGGAACTCAACGCAACAGACGGCGCGTCGATCGGACGCCCGGTCTGAGAGTTATTGGCATTTTCGCCTCCGGGGCCCGGTTGGTTTTTAAGGCAAAACCAACCCGACCGTACTCCACCCGCGTCCAAACCTCGGGCGGAGTATTCCAAAAGATCCGTATCACTAAGAGGAACACAACACAGCTGACGGCACGTCAATCAGACGTCCGTAGCTCAAGATATGAGTGTTTCCGCTCCGAAGGCCCGGTTGGTTTCGTGAACGAACCAACCCGGCCGAACTCAAAGTAAACCGAAACCTTGAGTGCGATATACCAAAACGACCGTCTCGATCCAAGGATCGCGTTGCCGTTGACGGTTCGTCGATTGGAGGTCCGAGGCTCAAGTTACGGTCCAAAAACCGAATCTGGTTCGAAACGGGGGGGTCCGGGTCCGGGCCGACCCGGCCCGACCCCCCCCCCCCCCACCCCCCGGGGCGGCGCGGCGGCGCGGCGGCGCGGCGAGCCGCGGCGGCTTGGTGGCTGGCGCCGCACGAGGTGGGCACGCGGGGGGCAATCAAGCCCCCGCTGTTTGGTTAGGCGGCGCGGCCTTGTGCCGCGCCATTTGCAGGAAACGGCCCCCGCATGTCGGGGCCGGCTGGAAACGAACCGGGGGGCTGCTTCCCCCCCCCCCCACCTTTAAATAACCGCCCCCCTCATTAAGAGGGGGGTTTTGTTGAACCGGCCGGGGGATTTATTCCCCCGGTTTTATGTCATCCGGCCGGCCGGTTTTTACCAACGGGACCGGAAATTCCGGTCCCGCCTTCCACTTCCGACGCCGGCGGCCCGGCCGCCGGTCTTCACATCCCGCCGCGGCCCGGATCCGGCCGCGGTCTCCTCGTCCCGCCGCGGCCCGGAACCGGCCGCGGTGTTCGTCGTCCGGCGCGGTGCGACGGCACCGCGCCCCTTTCGCCGTGCCATGATTCTTTTCAACGCGGCGCGACGGTGTCGCGTTCTTGAAGATTCTTCCTTGACGTAGCGCGACGGCGCCGCGTAAAATATTTTCACGATCAACCGCGTGGTGCGACGGCACCACGCCACTTGCTTCCTCACGCAAGAATAATCAACATGAACGATGGAGGGGGGTTCGGCCGTGTTCATGCGGTCCGCCCCCCCCCCCCCCCCCCCTCACGTTAAATAAATAACTCAACTTAAACATTCAAGCCTCAAGTTAGACATGCGAGATCCACGTTCAAGAAATGGAATAAATAAATAATGAAACAACAACCCCTACCTCGGGTTTAAGATTCGAATATTCGTCTACGTTCCGCGGAAGACGGCGTCGCGGAGGTCGGGCGTCGCGGTCGTCGTTCGTCAAATCCGTTGACGAAGAGATATTCCTGAAGAGATACGTCGTTGGCGAATCTTCGTATGCCGACGAAGAAGGTCCGAGGAGGAAGCGGTGTTCCCTCTTGTTGACACCGAGGACGAAGAAGAGAGGCGTCGTTCTTCGTCGGAGTTTGAGCGTTCTTCGTTCTTCGTCAGAGCTTGAAGATGAAGAAGAAGCTCTCCAAAAGCTCTCAAGAAGACAAACAAACAACCCATAATAAAATAAGACAACATCTTATTTTATTATTACAAAACACATTAGAATTTCAAAAGTTTGAAATTCAAAAAGGTTTAACTCCCATAATTAATTAAGTAACTCAAGCCATTAAATGAGGCGTTAAGGGAGTTGGGAGAATTGAAAGGATTAGGGGTTCGTGTGGGCCCCACTACACTTAATCCTCCCAAGGGAGGTTAAGTGGGTGTGGGTCCCACTTCCAACCTCCTTTGATAGGTTTTAACAAGTTAAAAATAAAATTGTTCTACACAATTTTATTTAACTCAAACTAAAAACCCCTAAAACTAACTTTCAACCCGCAACAAACGCAACTCCCGAAAAGGTCTCTTTAAGCGAATATCGGCGCTGCGAGTTCATCGGTGCCCTCGGATTTCAATTCCGAGCACTGGATCAGAAGTTAGGAATTCCCGCTCGTTCGTTCACTGAACGTACCCGAGCCAAACTTCGGAAATTAATTCTGGGCACTCCGGGCCTCGGAATCAGGTGCCGTCTGAAACCGCGCTCTTGTAAAATTCTAAAGAAAATTAAGAAAAAATTTCCCTTGAATTTTACGGGTCTTTACAAACTCACTGTGACACTATTTCTTCTATACTTTACCATATTTTCATAAAGTGTTTGAACTTTTTACTAATGGTAATATTTAGAAAAATTAATTTTTATGACCATATTTAATGTTGTCTATAGGGTATTAAGAGGATAGTACGAGGTATGATGATTTTGTGTACCCAACATGATGATACCACCTATCGGCCCTCAAGAAATATATGATAAGAGAAGCTCTTGCGAGAAATCAGAGGAGTATACATAATAGAGAAGATGAGCATCTTCAGAATCCACAAAGAACAATTCATGTTTCTGTTCTTGTGATTACATGATAATATCAATAATTTTATGAAGATATTTTTTAGAGATAAATCTCAATCCCAACTATGCTATGCTTCATCGACTACCACTCACACAAAAAGGTTGGAACATTGTCTATCCTAGAAGGCAAAACCAAAAGTCCACAGCACTCTATTTTTTGGGGAAAACTTCTAGAGAAGGACTCAAACTGTGCTTCCTACATAACAAGGAGTCCATATCTGCACTACATAACACATAGAGCCTTCTAAACACAACTCTATATTTATATCTCTATTATGTTCTTGTTTACTTACATTTTAGAGCATTGTGTGTATCCATTTGACACACACATGTTGTCTCTGGTGAATAACTAGAGGATACTAAATATCCTCACTTTTAAATATTTTAACACATTTTTATCCCACTATTTAGTGGGGAAGAGGTTGAGTGTGACATGTTTGTTGCTTTTCCCATGTAGAACTCTAGTAGAGGTACTTGTACCTGGACAGCCCTGTGTGCTGTTGTAAACCCCGATCCAGGGTGTGGATAAAAAATTTTTATTAATTTAAATCGCTTGGTGTTAGGTGATCACTAAGTGGAGAGGATTAGGTCTCTTGTTGATAATGATCCTCTTGTATTCATTTCCATTATGCTTCCTTGTTTATATTTAACACTCTGTTTTATTTCAAATTTCAAATAAACATCCAAACTCAGATAGTTAGTTTAGAAAGTTTTTATATGTTCTTTAAAACAGTATGTTTGTTTCAAAAGTTATAGTAATTCTCAAATTAATATAACTAATACATAATCAATCTTATGAGAAACAAATTGTACATTTAGGACTTTTATAAATTCACTAAAAATGGAATTTGTTTTATTTTAAATTTGGGGAAGCCTTTTGTTTTAAAATAACTATTATTTTAACATAAATTTTGATAGATACTCAATTCACCCCCTCCCCCTTGAGTATTCTACTCTGACCAACAATATAAATGGTTAATCAGACAATTAAAATCAAAATTTAACTCTCATCCAACTTCATCTTGATTGAGGACCAACTTTATCCTATAATTATATAAATATAGTATATAAAATCATATTGAACATACAAGTATACTCAATATGTTATTACTTAGAAACTCTCATTCCAATGTGGAAGAAGCATACTAAAACTTCAGTTAATAATCAATAAAACCAATTGGTTGTCTATCCTCATATCAACCATTCTACCAAACTCACCATGTCTTACTCACCAAGAATTCATGCATGATAAATGAATCATGTGGTTACAAACTATTTATAACCCCACAGACGAACAATAATTCATCATATAAATGAATCATGATCCTCATTTTTAACAAGTATTAATGATATTTATGTGTATAAGATTCTTGAGTGATAACATTTATCATTTGATTATATAATATGATATACATCATAATAATATAGTCAACCAATCATAGAATATTAAAAAAAATTATATCTTATGATTGGGTGTCACACTCACCGGGAAAAGGGGATTAGGGTCTATCATTGGGAATCACCATCAAGTAGGAGGGGGTTGTTATCTATTCATCATTATGTAGCATGTGGGGTCAGGATAATGAGTATTATAATTGATGGTGGGGAGAGGGGCGATTATCATCAGGGCCGAGAGGTGATCCATCATAAAGAACGGGGGTCGGGTGGAGGGAGATCTGTCAGAGAGATGGAGGATCGCCATTAAGGAGAAGAAGGGCCAAGGGGAAGGGGTGATTTCCTACATTGGAAAGAGGTATGGCCAAGGGGGGGATGGTCTCCAGCATCGGGGAGAGATGAGGCTGAGGGGAGGTTTTCATCAGGGCCAAGGGATTGGGGGAGAGGGGGGAGGTTCTAGGGCATCATGTAAGGGGATAGGGGTTAAAATAGTGGTTATTTTTTAAATATTAGAGGCAGTATAAACAAAACCACCACTCAAGATTAAGAAAAAATTATCTTTTGTTTCAATGAAACCACATATATATTATAAATTATATTAAATGCAATTTTATTAGTTTTAATTATTAGAATATTTGCTAACAAACCACCTCCAAGACCTCTTTTTTATAGTGCTCCTCTATAAATTCTAACAAGGATTTAGAGGGCCCACTAATGTGTTGACTCTTTAAGGAGTCCATATTGGCATTGAAACCTAAGGACTACCCACTATTCACCTACCCCATACCCCCAAAACAAGTATTCTAAATGCTTCATTTAACAAGAACCTACAAGATCACCCCAGAAGATATATTGAACCTTCTAGGATCATCACATTCATGAGTATCCTTCTCCCATGCACTTCTGTGACAATTCATGGTAAGTTGTCCCTTAAATCTACATTCCTCATGGGATAAATTCTTATGATATACCTCTAACGAGTTCCCAGCCGTCATACAGGCAGCACAAAATAATGGGTTCTTTTAATACTCAACATTGATTTGAATATCATCAGTCGGAGTAGAGAGTGATACCTTGTTAATTAGATTGGATATGAGATCAATTTCATCCATCATTCTAGTATAGTGGAAAAATCATACATGCTCATTTTCTCTGTCAATATGGATAGGAGTTCCTATATCCTTAGTGATGTCGGGGAGGATCTTAGTGTGCCAAAGAGTCCAATTAGGACCATGTAAATGAATCCATACCAGGGAAAAATCATTCCTCACTCACAAAACATTGAAATATAGGGACCATCCATAAAGATGAAGTGATGTGGGCTTCAAGAATATAGAACCAGTTATCCTTTCTCAAAGATTATATTTATCTGAAGAAAAGATACAGTGGAAATAATCAAGACCTAAGGATACACACCTCTAATCTGAGAAATACCACATAAACAAAACACTTTACACCAAGTCATCAAGATTTCACAGTTTCTCACATTTAGGGAGGATAAGTCTTGAAATTAGGTATTTTTTCCCCATGTCCAAACTTTCAAAAAAGTATTCCATTTTTTCTCCTGTATGATCCAAATTTCTCTTCTTAGAAATTCTTCCTATGAAAGAATATTTTCTAATGCCAAAGTGTTTTTAACGACATCAAATTTCAAATGAATTTTCACACCCGATCCTCTATCCATTCTCGAGGAGGCATCAGTACGCCTCATATCATGCCTTGATACATAAGATGCTACTTGAGAAGGCTTCTTCGAAAGAAGTGAAAACCTGAGAAAATATGGAAGAACCATGGTAAAAACAATTTCCCTAGGCGCCATGGTCAAAAAATACATAAAAATATTTGTTTATATATATATATAATAATATATCACCAAAATAGGGAAATAAAAAAAAAGTAACACCATAAACTAAATATGAATGTAAATCCATCAAATAAAATCTTAGATGAACCAACAAGAATATGAATACACTCTTAAACAAGATGAAATCATATCAAATGTTCAAAAATCATTGTTATCTGAATAAAAAACTTATTTTTGGAGGCATTATGGTAATTTTTTTACCTCAAAAAATAGTGACATAGGTTTCTCAGTCATCAAGACGTAGTGGTCATCACAAACTTCAATTTGACATCTCACCGAGCTCAAACAGACACCCATATCAAAAGTTAATGTTGTTTGAAGTTGAAGTTTAATTTTCAAATTCTATAAGAATGAAAAGGAAATTTTTATTATTAATTATATCAAAATTATAATTTAATAAAATTTAGCTCTTTTAATACTATTTGATTTAATTGGGTAGAGAGCTAAAATAGACACCCGGGTCAAAATTTATAGTCATTTGTTGGTGAAGTGCGAATTTCAACTTATCATCGAATTTATTTATGTTTTAAATAATTAATAACTAATAATTTTAAATAAATAATTATCGATATAATAATAAATTTAGTTTTAAATAATAAATAAAAAATAATAATTAATTACTTAATTATTTTTCTATTAATTTAGCATCTTCTTTTAAGAAACCACTATTAAAAATAAAATAAAAAAATAAATAACACATTTAGAGGCTATTTTTAAAAAATCACTACTAAATATTATTCTCTCAAAGTATTTAGCAGCAGTTTGGAGAACCGCGTTAAATCAAATTTTCATTATAGTTCCAAAAGAAAAATGATAGGTTGTAAGTGAAAAAAATGCTTGAATCTCGATGAGGAGGGAAGAAAAATTGTATGCAAAAGAAATATTCCAAAAGTATTCAAAGGTGCTCCTAAATTTATCTACCTTCATGAGATATTCTCTCCCAATGTTTCATGTCAACTCTCCTTCCATTTGATAACCTATCCTTGAAAATAATATAGTTATATCCATGTTCACTACCCTCCATAAAAATCAAATTGGGTTCTTCTCTATTGATTTTACTGTAAAATCTCACATGGAACTTTTCATATGGATAGGGTAAATGCTCCGGGCATAGTAGAAGTGTTCGATGTACTATCCCCAACTTTTCTTTTTGTCATGGTCAACAATAAATATGATATTTACATGATGATGAATGTCGTAATCAACGGAATTGAATCAATGAAAACAGACAAGGGATAGAACGTTGAAACCAAGTGTAGGATCATCAAATATTATTTATAATTAATTTAATCAATTAAAGAATTACCATTCATGATTTATTTATTAATTTATGGATATGAAAATAGATCTATGTTGTACAGTCATTCCATTGTAGGAATCAAAAGAAAATTCCCTCAAGCGGTGATCCACATGTGTCCCATAAATTTCCAAACATCACTGTAGGAATCTTCATGTGTTAGCACGATAGATCTTATCACTTATATCATTATCCTTTGATCACCATAAGAATCAATTCCAAAGCATTACACTTGATCTATCTAGACTTTAGAGTGGATGGTCGAGGATGATCGGTCTCCATTCTTGGGAGTATTCTTGGAGAGGGATCTCTCTAGGGCTTGAGAGGATCCTCTCCAACTGTCGATGTGCACAACACAAAATGAATTGGCTCTCTTGGAAAAATAATATAATTTTGTTAAAATAACAATAGGGTTTAGAAATAAATATTTTCACAAGTTACCTTTAATATTTATTTAATCCCTCATCGAACCCCATGTCTAAAATAATATTATTATTATTATTTCCTCGACATGTGCTTAACTTTCAAATTAAATTAAATATTATTTAATCAAATAATATTCAATATATATTATTTCCCACTAGCCCTAAAATTCTGTCCTCCATTGCCCCATAATATTTTTTGAGCTTTGAATAATGACTATTTGTTTAATAAAATATCACTGCATTATTCACTGATAAATAAATAAATATTATATTCACTAAATAACAAATAGATATTTATTAAATATTCCGCTCACATAATATTCTCTCAAATAATTGGGGAAGAAATATATATGATCAAGTATATATGAATAATTATTAAACCATGTGTGGGAATAATATTTATTAAACTTGTTAAATAATAATTAATAATATATTATTTAACTGAGATTCTGGATACTTTTAGTATGTGACCCTCTAGTCCTTTTTCTCTATGGCATTAGGTGAAGTAGCCTAAAGTCCAATGTTAGCATCTAGAAACATGCCAAGGCACCTATAGAGAAATAATTTTATTCTTAAATTACATAATACCACATACGAGCACTTACTGTGTAATATAACCCCTTTATCATGATGTCTCTAATCATGCAGGTTGCAAGCTGGTGTCATCAACCCATGTGATCGATGTCTCTGTCTTTGAATTTTCAAAAATCAAAATTTCCCATAGAAAACCATGGCCATATATTTATTTGGACTATATTATTTCCATCAAATGGCCTAAGATATCATCTTCCATTAAAAACAGAAGGGACAAATATTTTCTCGAATTATTCATTAATGTAATATTACAATTGACACACCCAACAAATCCTACTTTGCTGCAGACATCTATCATCATGGTTTTCATCAATACATCAAAGTATACGAATCATAATACTCATTAATAATAATATTTATATTGAGGATCAATAAACATGTCCACAAAAAGTAACATCCAATGACACATATAAATGTGGATTTCTTATTGGAAGATCTCATTCTGATAATATCCTACACTAGATATTACCAAGGGTGTACACCAGGAGAAGGTGCTTAAAAATCCTATGAGTATACACCTCTGATAGTCTATATCAAATTTTTTCTATTAGATTATATCTTCTGGCTATATAACCAATATTTAAGAATAGTATCAAAGTACTTCAGGGTTCTCATCATAGTGAGGAAAAACTATGAACTTTTAGTGTGAAAACTACTATTAGGACATTATCACATATTATGTTACGAAAAAGAACAATCATGATGTGATAATAATTTTATTAATATTAAAAACTATGAATATAGGTTATTATAAAGTACACAGATGTTGGTTCTAGGGCACAAACTCCAACAAAATCCAACTTTCACTAGACTCGACTACTAACAACATTCATCGTTCTAGCTCTCACATGATACTCATACTTCTACTAAGATAGTCCTTTAGTCAAGGGGTCCACCAAGTTCTCTTCCATGGGTACTCTTCTTACTGAAACATCACCCCTTTGATAAAAAACTCTCAAAAGTTGATACTTCTAGATTATATGGTTTTTTCATTAGTGTGTAATTGGCTCTTTTTCAAGATCCATAGTTGTAGTATTATCATAATATAATGTAATAGGGTCTTTACTGCTAAGTTCCACATCAAGCTCCTAGAAAACGTTCCATATCCAAATGGATTCCTTGGATACTTAAGAAGTTTCTATATACTCAGGCTCTGTTATAGAATCAACAAAACAAGCTTCTTTGAACTCTTCCAACTCATTGATCCTCTATTAAGACAAAAAAATATATATCCTGACTATGAATTTATATCATTCTAATATATTTAAAAACAATCATCAATATAAACCCTAATGACCACCTCATTTTTTCATATATAAACCAGGAACAAATCCTTAGTTCTTCTTAGACACTTGAGGATATCCTTAATAGTAGACCAATGTTGTTCTCTTGGGTCTTCTTGATATATTCCTACCATGCTCAATTTATATTCAACATCAAGTCTAGTACATAACATAGAATACATGATTGATACTATCACTAAATTTTATGGGATCTTACTCATTCTATCTTTCTCCTTTTGTGTATGAGGATACATTTTCTTAGAAATATGTAAACCATGTGACACTAGAACCTATCCTATCTTGGATTATTACATACTAAATATCTTTAGTATGTAGTCAATGTATGTTCTTTGACTTCTCCCAAAAGCCTCTTGGATCTATCATGAATGATCTTGACCCCTATAATATAGTCTTCTTCACCTAATTCATTCATAGAGAAACATTTTTTTAACCAGTCCTTAATAGAATGTAAGTTTGTGATTTCGTTTTCAATAAGTAATATGTCATCTACACATACTACTAGGATAATGACTGCATTCCTACTAAACCTATTTTAAACACATGGCTCACATTCATTATTAATGAAAATAAATTATTTTATAGCATTATCAAATTGAATGTTCTATGACCTGGATGCTTGCTTCAATCCTTAAATGAATATCTATAACATGAAAATATTTTTTTCATCACCTAGAGTCCCAAATCCTTTTGGTTGTGTTATATAGACAACTTCATAAAGGTTACCATTAAGGAAATTACTTTTGATGTCCATCTACCAAATCTCATAATCATGGTAAGCCGATATAGCAAGTATAATTTTGATGGATTTAAATATGGAAATCGGTGAAAAGGTTTCATCATTGTAAATTCATTGATGTTTTTTAAACCCTTTACCCACTAGACTTGATCTATAGGTATTTAATTTACTTTCCATGTACAGTTTTCTCTTGAATACCCATTTTCACCCTATGGGCTTTACAACAACTGGCGCATTGACCATAACCCAAACATGCTTTTGATACATAGAATTCATTTCAAAATTCATGTCTTCTTTCTATCTTGCATCTTCTGATCTCTCTAATACCTCTTTTTTTGGAGAGAGTTTCACCATTGTAAACCAATAATAAGTCACTGTATTTAATGAGTAGACAACCTTATCTCTCTAGTTCACTTACCACTCTTGTGATCATATGTAGTACTTGGGTTTTAGGAATTACTTCTTCTATGTGGACCTATAGAATCTATTACTCTACCAAATCTTGTGTATTTTGTGAACCAAATTCATTGAATTCAATATTTCTCCCACTATCCATTTTTATTATGTTCCCTTTCTCAAGAAAGACGGCTTTTCTAGTGATAATAACATTCTTTTATAAGGGGTTGTATATGTATTATATCTTTGTTTCCTTTGGATACCCTATAAATATACACTTTGTGCCTCATGGTGCAAGTTTTTTGCATGAGAAGTCATTAACAAACACCTCACAACCCCATACATGTGTATGTGATAAAACGGGTTTCTTTCCACTCCATAACTTGAATGGAATCCCTTTTTCCACTCTAGTTGGTACTCAATTTAATCTGTATGATAGAGTTTGTAATAAATATCCCCAAAATGATAAAGAAATATCTTCATGACTCATCATTGACATTACCATTTCTAATAAGGTATGGTTCCTCCTTTCACTAACACCATTCCACTATGGTGTGTAAGGTGGAGTGAGTTGAGATAGAATCCCAAAATCCCATAAAAGTTCAATGAACTTTTGGTTAATATATTCACCACCTTGATTTGATTAAATATTCTTTATCTTCTTTTAAAGTTTATTATCTTCTTCATTATTTAATTCTTTGAATTTCTCAAAAGACTCAGACTTATACTTCATCAACTAGACATAGCCATATCTACTCAAGTCAATAGTAAAAGTTATAATGTAAGAATAACCACCTCTATTTTATACTATAAATAGTCCACATACATCAATGTGTACCAATCCTAGAAGATATATGACCCTTTCACCCTATCCGTTGAATGGGGGTTTTTTCATTTTTACTTGTAAACAATCATGAAATCATTCATGTGTTTTTAGCTCAGAAGAGTCCAAATAAGCATCTTGACAGAGCTTTGTCAAACACTTATAATTTACATAACTAAGATGATGATTCCATAGTTGGGTGTTATATGAGTCATGTGAATATTAAATGTTATCAATTTCCACTACTTATTTTTAGTAATTTAATACATAAAGACCATTATTTAAATGTTACATACCATAACATATGTTGTATTTATAAAAAACAAAATTTTATTTTCAAAATTGAAAATAAACCCATCTGCATCTAGTCATGATACATAAATTATGTTCTTGGTAACATTTGGTACATAAAAATAATATTTTAAAACCAAAAATCATTCTCATTGGAAATTAAAGGTGGCAGTCACCAATGGCTAGAGTATCCATCCTCACACCATTAGCATCTCATAGTTCCACCTCTCCTCTGGAAATCATTTATAATGTACTTTATTCCTACATTTGGATAAAAATTTGTGCACCATAAGCTATATATAATACCCAATGTGTATATATTGAAAGATTACATTCAATAATGAATGCACCTTTAGCTTCCCCCTTGCTTTTGGGTGCAGTTCTTCTTCCAGTAGCCTTGTTTTCCACATTCAAAACATACTACCTTCTTTTCCTTACCCTACCTCTGGATCTTTTAATTCTTAGAAGGATGGTTCTTGCGATCTTTAGACTTGTTATGAGTCTTGGGCCCCTTCACCATGTTCTTCCTTTTATTATTCACTATAAAGACCACAGGTTTATCACGCCCCATTTTCTTACCTACTTGGTTAATCAAAGTAACAATTCCCAAAATACTCTTCTCATTATTTCTCATATTATAAATAATAATAAAATTGGATAAGGACTTGGGAACTGAGGAAATTATGATATTTATATGAAACTCATATGGAAATTAAATCCTTTAGAAGTCTACGCATTCAATGTAGCCAATAATACTGAATGCATGAGGCCTAGCTGGCATAGACTCTCAAATACAAGTTGTTAAAAAACCATTAGATATCTCATATCTCTCTTGAATCACCTTCCCTTGATAGAGATCCTGAAAGTGATACATCATTCTATATGCATACATGTACTCATGTTGCTTCAAAATCTCATTGATTATGGAAGATAGCATGAATCACTGAACATATGTAATATCATCCAAATTTTTCTCATATAGTTATAACTCTTCCTCACTAGCCTCATTTCCTGGTGCTTTATGAATTGGTTCTTCCTACACATATAATTTCCCTTCATGGATAAGGATAACACATAACCGCCTTTCCCATTCTTAGAAATTTTTTTCAGTAAGAAGGTTATCCTTCTCAATTATGGATCATAGTGATATGTTTTATTTCATTTTTATTATTGATCCTACAAGTAATATGAGTAGATATTTAGTACTTTATCTAATAAAATTTAGATAAATAAATAGATATAATATTTATTAATCTCTCACTATTTTATCTAAACCCAATATCCCTTACCATTGGCTTCAGAATATCCTATTTCTTGGATATTATGGTATAAAGGATCTATATTCCCCTACTCATTACCTCAAATTTGGTTAGTCAAGAAACTTGAACGGTTTTAGGTAGGTATTCAAAATTCCAACTACATTAACTCATATTTCCTTGATCTGTTGAGTGGACTCTCCAATCCTGAATGCATTAAAATGGGTTTCCTCAACTTTTTCCTCTAATTTACACTAATTCTTACTTTGGAATTCATCCCTTTATTTGAACTAAGTTAATTAAACCCAAAAAACATGTTATAATTCCCCAATAATTGAAATCACCCCAATTTTGGTTGGCCAAGCACTTTGAAATATGGTTCAATTTTAACTAAAGTAGTGGAAGGCTATACCTACTTAATATATGATTGATGGATTTTATATTTTATTTGTAAATTGAAAATTATAATATTTATCACATTATTATTAATATTAAGTGGATTTACTTTAGTGATTAAATGTTTATTAGATAGTATTTACACATAAGCCAAATTATTTTATTTCCATATTGCATGCTTGTTAATTCATTAATTCATGTGATAATGACAAAACATCCATAATTAAATAACCATACAACTTGACATAAATAAAATAATAAAGAGGTATGATCATGATCTTTTACTAATGGTTAGTTTATCTAGAGAATGATAAACTAACCATCGACCTAGGGGGAAATACCTTGAACCAATTAAGGTTCATGTTACAGCTTTCCACCTGTCCACCTATGTATATCTCTCGGATTGGTTTCATCTCAGATCCAAACTTGAACTCCCCCCACTAGCTTGGGTCATCCATCCATTACATATGCTTTTACTAACACGTAGGTGAGTGTAAAAGGATTTACATAAAAGAAACCATGGGAAAAAAGGCTTGTACATAATGACGAGAGAGATGACACATAGGCCACCAATTTAAATTAATAATAAATGAAACCAATCACATACAAAGGTCCGGGCTATGATCATGATCATCCGCATGCAAGTAAAAATTACACATTTAATAAAACTAAATTTCAATTATTAATTATTCTTATTTAAGATAAATCACCCTCAAATTAATTAATTATATTCATTAATTAATCAATTATTTTATTTTAATTATCATCTAGATTTTCTTGATATTCTCATCCATCATAATTTTAAATAAGTTAAATAAATTTATTTAAAATTAACTGTGTACATAAATGTACCTTGGAGGAAACATGGTGAATACTCATTCAAATCTACCCAACATATATGATACTTGTATACTATTTACTCTTTTTCCATATGGAATAAATGAATTATCTCATACAGTCATGATTTGTACTATCAACTTAATGATTACATGATTTTCATGATTTTTCTATCACATGTTATTAATCAATGAACTTAAAGTAATAACTATAATAAGAATAATACTGTATTTTCATATCTGAAAAGTATGCATAAATTAATTTAACATTTATAAGTATATTAAAACCCATCACATGGTGTGTCCTATCAACTTAATGGCCACACGCAAGAACATTTTGATAAGGTTTACAAAGTATAATAAATTAATTTTAATTATGTTTATTTTGGAATAATTACATGACATGTACAGGCGAGATACATGGTGTGTATATCTCCCACCATCTATCTGAGGAATATGCCTATAGACTCGGTGTGTAAGTCGTGCCTTAGAAAAATTGGAGTACATAGCGTGTAGAAGGGCAACATGGTGTGTGGTCTTCGAGTTACATGGTCACCAGTCAGGTAGGCTATGGAAGAAAATATGTGGCCCATATGTGATATAAAGGAATACATGTTGTGTACGTTGGATACACAGTGTTTACTCTGACTAAATGTACACCAAGTTAGCCTAGTCAACCAGTGGTGTAAGAAATTAAATGCACCGCATGTATTCAATGCGCATGGTATGAATTAGTTACGAATTAATTCATAGTGATTTGAACACTAGTAAATGGCATGTACCTCTGAGTACATGGCGTGTACTCTTGTGTTATCCATCCAGAATCCTCAGCACATTCAGATGAGTTATTCAATTTTATTTTTTTCATAAAATTAATCGATTTGATTAGATCTATAAGAAATGAAAGAGGAGAAATCATATCTTTAAATTAGTTTTAATGAATGATTAAGCATGAATTGAAAACTAAATGAAAAATTTTTAAATCAATCAACTATATTTAAATTATTATATATAATTATGTGACCCATTTGATTCCATTTGAAGGTTTCAGGTTCAGTGGAAGCGTTTGATGGGTTGTTACCAAATTTTCTTTTTGTCATGATCGATGATGACTGAAATAAAATTAACTTTTTATTATAAAAAACATTTAAGGTAAAAGTGAGAAACCATAAGTTCAGACACTAAAGGAAATAACATAACCATTAAAGTAAAATTTAATTATACTAAACATAATATCCCTATGTAATTTCTAAGAGATAGTGTTAACCTGAGTATCTGGTTTATCCTTTAAATGATCTTTGAACTGATACACCAGCTTGTCCCAAGACTGAATATACTCCTCTTGATTTATTATACCATCATTGAATCCCCTGATCAGTATCAAATCATTATTTTTCATCCAGATACTATTCTCATCATTGGTAATCAACTTAAATGGCCTTCCCATCATCTTGTATGCTTCTTATTCAGTAGAATTAATCATCAGAAATAATTCAAACATTTCTTCTTATGAGTGCATAAGAAACTCCAAATAATGATCAAGCACAGCACCGGGCTCTCACTGCTGACCAAAATCATCCTTGGGGGAAGGTGAGGATTTATTTCCATCATTATGACTTTTTATTTCTTAATCGATCTTGTATCCATTGGTATTGGAATGTATGATTAGTCTTTCCCCACTTTTTGAATGCCCCTCTAACACTTACTTATCCTCGGGCTTGAAAGCATAATATCTTGAAATTCATCTTATGTACTGCCTGATAAATGCTCAAAATACTCATCACTGGACTCAATCCCAATGACCCCTTACTCATCCATTGAAGGCCTGAACAGAGTGATTTCAACCTCCTAAACTAAATAATCATTATTCAATCCTTCAAACTAGTTTCCCAGCACCATAGCATCCAACTCCTTTATTGGACTACTTCTAATCCAGGCCTCACCACCTAAATCACGTTCCAGAACTTTAAAACTAGAAGATTCAACTTCCCTTGGTGCCTTAGGAACATTTTGTTGGCTGCTACCATTGTTATCATTCCCTAAAAACACTACCTAAGTGTATTAAGAAACCATGGGAGTCTTGGGGCCTCCCTTGTCCACTATTTTTGGATCCACTTCAAAGTTGAGACCACTTCCAGTTAACATGGATCCGCCTTGAGGACCCTCAAGAGAATTAAGAGAACCTGAAACATCAAAATCCTTCCCCACATCAGAACCCACTTTCCCCAAAGGATTTGGAAAAGAATTTTGGGTTTCACCCAGATCCTTTCTCAAGCAACTGAAGATGTCTGTCACTAATGGATTAACTTCCTGTGATTCGCACTCCACATCTGTTGCATAATTTATCTTAGAATCCACACCCACCAACCTATTTCTAGATGATCCTTCCTCAACACTAGGCCTTGGTTCCTTTCCACTACTTCCTACTTCCACATCCTTCTGCTTATTAAGATTCTTATACCCATGCCTACAGGCTATCATCGAATGACCCATACACTTTCTATAAGAATGAAAATCAAACCATGATTTGTATACAACATACTGTTTTTAATGAAACTCTTCACATACTATGATCCAAATATATTTGGAAGGTAGTACTGACACATAAAATTCCACACAAACTCATGGGTTAACAAGATAAAAAATAGATCTAGTGTGGTTTTCGGAACACATGTATCAACCCACTAGGTTCCCAAGCATTTAAATAATTGATGGGTTTTAAAATGGTAAAAGAATATTTAGGAAAATAACTGAAATATACACTAAAGGAGATTTTTTCTACATATGATATTTATAAGTCCATCTGAATAGTTATAACCAAGATTCATTGCAGCTATGGGGAGCACTAGACCAGGCTTTGATTAAATCTTCCTTTGATACGAAGCAGATCATAATATGTTTATTGTCGAGAAAACCCACCATTTCTCTATCCTATAATTCCCAAGACCCAAAAACATACCCATAGAACTAATCAACCTAATTTTTTCACTATTTGAAATGAGTAATCAAGGTTATATTAAAAATCACTAAGAATTCATTAAATTTCGTGATCAAAAATCAGAAAGTTAGGGCATTTATTAAAAAAATCAGGGACTTTAGGGCATTGAGAAGCTTGAGGAAATGGGGTAAGGATGTTAGGCTTAGAAAATGGAAAGATATAGGAATCTTCTCACTTTAAATATTTCATAGGTCCCTCCTCTGCCAGTGGTTGAGGGGCTGGCTTGTTGGCCACTACCGTCATGAACCGATAGAAGACATCACAACTTCCCCCTGTGAAATACCCTCCTCATGATTGATGATCAATTCAAGATTTATATGATGATGAATGCAATAATCAATGGAATTGAATCTAATAAAATAAATAATGGATATAATCTCAAAACCAAGCACATGATCATCACATATTATTTATAATTAATATAATCAATTAAAGAATTAACTTTTGTGAATTATTTCTTTATTGATGGATCTAAAAATAGATTATTTTCATTAATGATCCATATGGACCTAATCTCTACACTTGTAAAATACTTTCATTCCCATTAAGAAAATATCATGGTTTTTGTTTCCATAATTATCACTTCTTGTATGTTTTATCCATTTATTCTTCTCCTTCACATCATTTATTTTTTTCTTGATTCTTAACTATCCTCTTAGTTTTTTTATTTCCTTTGAGAATATAAGACATAGAGTAATATTTCTTTGTCTTGATGGAACTTGATACCATATCATCATATAAAGAAAAAATTTGAGATACTATTTAACTTTTTATTCTTGGCTTAATCCCATCAAATAAATGTCTCATGTTGCTTTTTGGATTATATTTGAAGTCTGTAGAATGACTTGATAATCTTATAATGTTTACTTCATAATCAAAAACACATTACACTTTCTTATTTATTAAAATAAGTAATTTAATTTCCATATCATCTCATTTCTTTTAAAGAAAAATATTTCTCAAATAATATCACATTAAAAATCTTATATTCCATCCTTTCTATCTCATCTTCCTCCTTTTTATTTTGAATCTGTGACCATCATTGATCATTATCTCCCATTAAATAATGTACTTACATATTAACTGTCTCCCATTAATTAATTTTCAAATATAAAAATATCTTTTTGTGGGACCTGATCCATTTCTCAACTATCAATGGATTAGTAGTTCCATTAAAGCATGTAGTTTTATACTGTATGAAGCAGTCCAAGATCATTTTATCATGCTGTAAAGAGATAGGTTGTTCTATATGAGGAATATTATTGGTCATAACATGAGTAAACTATCATAATATAGTTATAATATACTCTTCTCCAACACTAGAATAGTTTAATTACATAGGATGTAAATCCTTTCATTGATTATGGGTGTTGATGAGTTTTCTATTCCTTCCACTATGTTCTATATCTAAATAATGATAGACACTTAATTAGATCAAATAATTATGAATATTAACCTATAACTTAAAAATCCCTAAAAAATCCTCAAACATTATAGGGGTATATCATAATGATCATGCTATCTATGTTGTTCTAAAATATAGTTCATGAGGTTCCTGCTAAACTTTCTATTATACCAACTATAATTACCCTGACTCTACTAAACCTGAGCTAATGTTTACTTTGTTACATAGGTATATGATATAAGAGATCACATCATAAATAATCGAATAGTTTATAGATATTGGGAGACTATATGTATATATTATTTCCATATTACATTAGAAATATAAGTCATGGATTATAAACTTCTTGAAAAATGTCTTATTCCTTTAAGTACATCCTCGAGATCTTTTAAATATTCCTTCTTGATACCCTAGGGAAAGAAAAAAAATAAAAGGGTGACCTCGGATGCCTATTAAGGGGTTTTGTGTAATGGATTTTATCATGGATACATAATGAATAGACAATATGGAAAAGTGGATAATCAATAAACATTCCATATATTCAATAACTTTAGCAATAAATATATTCATGAATAGCAAAATCACTTGGAAAATAATAATTGGTTTCATGATGATGGAATATATAATTCCAAACATCTTAATCCTCAAGCCAAGACATCATGATCTTACCATAAAGGCCTCTTACCAATAAATTATGATCTTACCATAAATTTATTGTGCCATGTATCCTTATACTATATAGTATGACATACACCTAGAGATACCCATCCTTATCCATCTCATGAAACTTTATCCAATTCATCTAGGGGCTACAATGAACCCCACCCATCACTTACACATATCAAGGGGCTATAATAAACCCCACTCCTTACACATATAAAATTAATTCCTCATGTATTTAATGAAAAATATAATACATTATTAATATACCATAGAAATCAATACGAATCTGTATTGAATCAAATATACAAAACATCAATATTTACCAATCAATGGAATAAATTTTTTAGTAATATTCCTTCAATTCACCCAAAATATAATAATGGGTATATGGCTTAGTCAAAATTAACATGATTCTAAATATATCCATGGTTTAAAATAACATGGACATGAAGAAGAAGATTAATTTCAACACATGATGATGAGTAATATATAACACAACTTCACGGTACTAAATGATCTGAGAATAAATTCTTATGAAAAAATAAGATATAAAATATATATTCAGAAGGTATGAAAGGAGACCCTAAAATAATTAGAAATAAAGGTTTTATATTAAATTCATTTCTTTTTTAAAATATAGATTAAAATGGAATTGAAACTTTTAAAAATAACTTTTCTATAACTTTTGTAACTTTTTTGAAAAAATGAAGTTATATATCACTTTCAAAACTCATCTAAATAGGTTTTAAGAATATATTTAAAATACTTTTTATAAAATAATTTACAGTATGAGAATATTTAAAATAAAAAATTCTAAAGTAATAAAATGTTAATTGTAAGATAAAAATATAATTAAGTGAATTGAAATCCCTTTCAAAACTTTTAAGAAAATAATATCCGTTTATTTTAATATAAAAAAAAATTACCAGAATAATGGTAATATATATTACTTTAAAAAACCATAGAAATTTGAAATATAATCTATATAATTATAAAAGTTTATAATTATAGGAAAATACATTCATGTAAAAAATATTAAAAACATATTTTACACACTTTTATAAATAATGTCAACAAAGACTTACACATAAAATCTTAAGAATATTCTTTTTAAAATTTTGAAAATAAAGTAAAAGTTTACATAAATTTACCTTTTGAAATTATTTAATAATAAAAAATAATATTCTTGAAGTAGAATAAATAATATGGACAAGGAATAAAAATATTCCCGACCAAAAAGGAGAAATAAGGTCATCTTTTCTTATAAAAATTACTAATGTGATTTTGAGTACCAAAGAGTGGGAAAATTGAAATAATACTTTTAAAACCGATAAATTATAAAAATAAAATAAAATATCTAGGGTTCTATAGATTAAGAACATAAAATTACCTCTATAGAAATCAAAACATAAACAATCCTGATAAAAAGTGAGATTAAAAAATAAAACCATACCTTGGATTACCTATTTTTTGGGCACATTACAACATCCTATATAATAAATTTATATTTATTAATCATTGATATCATATAAATTATTATATCTATATTTCCATACATCATTTATTTATAACTTCTTTTTACCAATTTACTCATAGATCTTTGTTAAAATCAATTATTCGGGTGTTAACTATTATGCTTCTCATGCATGTTTTGATTTGGCAATTTTGGTATGTTCACCTTGGTTGTGGTTTCATCGCCTAAATAATTTTAGTCATTATATATATATATATATATATCATATTTATACATTAAATACACATTTAAAACCATCCATGTTATCCAGTTATGAAAAATGAAATACATCATTCACAGAGGTGGTAGTTCACACGTACACATGAGCGATGTTTTCATTTTTCAATGGATGGAAAGAAAGGAATATAGACAATGATTTATCTTTAAAACCCCTTAATTATTTCATATATATTCATTTAATCCATATATATAACTATTGTAACGATTGGGCCCCACTGACAGCACTGACACCCCGCCTTAACATGGGCGTCGGGTCCTGGCCCGCCAAGTACCAATAGTTGCCCCTACAGACATGTGGCCCCACCCTGGGGCCCACCCACATCCCCAGACAAGTCATCTAGATAATGATAGTCTCCAAATGCTAAACATGTCCTTTCTAGTGTGCTTTTTCCCCACTCACACACACCCAGGGAAACTTCTCAGAAGGTCACCCATCCTAATCACTACTTCAAGCCAAACACAATTTACTATGGAATTCTAATCGGGTAGGATCCTGAAAAGGAAGGTGCACCTTATTGATATGAGTCATATCATTTATTCATTTAACCCTTTATCATTCTGGAGTGTTACATTCACCCCCCCCCCCCCGGAGCACAACGCCCTCGTTGTGGGCCCTATATATCAACCCATGTAGTGCACCACACTTAAGGCTGGGTTCCTATACCAAATGTAACAATTGGGGCCCATTGATAGCACAAACACCCTGCCTTAACATGGTCGTCGAGTCCTGGACCTCCAGGTACCACCAATTTCCCCTACAGACATGTGGTCTCCACCCTGGGGCCCACCCACATGCCCAAATAAGTCATCTGACTAATGACAGTCTCCACAGGCTAACACATGCCCTTTCCAGTGTGCTTCTTCCTCACTCACACACACCTTAGGAAACTTCCCAAAAGTCCACCCATCTTAATCACGACTCCAAGCCAAGAAAAATTAACTGTGGAGTTCTGATCAGGTAGCCTCCCAAAATGGAAGGCTCACCTTATTGGCATGAGTCATATCATTTAATCATTTAACCCTTTATCATTCTGTGGTGTTACAACTATCCACATTGTGTAGTAATGAAAATTGAAATATGTCGTTTCATGGAGGCAGTAGTCCGCAAATACAAATGAACGATGTTTTTATTTTTCATTGGATAGAAAGAAGATAGAAAATGGTTGTACCATATGCATAAAAAAAGTAAATATAGTAAACAAACTAATTCAATGATATTATTATTGTTTCAATAGATATAAAGGAGTTGAAATAAGAAATAAAATTTAAAGAACTCGGTCAAGACCTTACCTCTTCCTTATATATCTTTTTTTGGCTTACACCTCAAGACTTCTTAGTTTTGTGTTTCAGTGACACTGAGACCTATAGGATAAGGGGAGGATATTTGGAAAGTTATTTTGGTAGATCCTGGTTGAGCTAAGGTTCTCAATGTGTGTGAATAAGTGAGGGGGTGGGGGTCTTCTTTTATAAGTGAGGGGAGTGAAACTTTGTAAATACTTATAAATTTAAAATAATATAAAGTCATTTTACTAGAAAAGAGTAACCAAATGTAACAATTTTTCAATATAGGATAATTTAAGGTTTAAATACACTCATATGATCAAATTTAGACGTATTTTAGAGATATTTTTGACCTTATCTATTAGTTTAACCATTTCATTAGACCTTTAAACCATTATCATGGTGATAAAATTTTACTCTGATAGCTATTCCTTATGACCTAAAAACTGACCATATTACATAATTTTAATTTTTCAGTTCCAAAAATTGATTATATTTTAAAATATTAAATTTATATCATAGGAAAAAAATTAATATAAGTACTCAAAATGCAATGAAAAGCAATTTTTTAGAAAAAAGTATTATTTAAGAATAAAAGTTGATTTGTACAAGAATCAGGTATACAATTTATTCTCATGAAATTAATTAGATTATTTTTTAACAAAATAGATTTATGTGACTTTAGAACCAATTAAAAATTGAATGTATTAAATAAAATGATCAAAAATATTTCTTTTATTAAAATAAAACATCACTTAGGTTTTAAAATGTCAAACATGGGTTTCTAAATTCAACAAAA
Organism: Viscum album; assembly: GCA_963277665.1. Classification (NCBI taxonomy): domain Eukaryota; kingdom Viridiplantae; phylum Streptophyta; class Magnoliopsida; order Santalales; family Viscaceae; genus Viscum; species Viscum album. Next base: position 1,588,188,659 of record OY728129.1, read on the forward strand.
TATTTTTTAAATACATTATTTTATTTATTAAATATTAATTTATTCTATAAAAAAGGTTTAATGAACTTTAAATTTAGTCATATATCATGATGATGTCATAAATGTTATAGTATTTTGTAAAACTGTGTTCTCGTTATTCACTAAAAGATCTACTATTTCATAAAAATCCCAAATAATTAATAAAAGATAATTTTTACATTATGAATACAAAAATTATGTTTATTATATCAAATTAAAATTATAATAAATATAAACTTTTCTTTTAAATTAAATTATTAAATATAAATTATAATGACTTTTATGTAAAAATGACTTTTATATAAAAACAAATTTTTTAAACTTCGTGTGTTTATAAGCTTATTTTATACCAATTTATAACTAATTTAGCATTAATATATTAGTTCATACATTGAAATATTTAAAAAAAATATCAATTTATTAAAATATAGAACATTTCAAAAATAGTTCTTTGAAAAATATTCCTTTTTAACATTGAATTATTTTAATCATATCACATTAACTGTTATTTTTTTAATCATTAAATTTTATCAATCAAAACAGAAAAATAAAATGTAAGTCATAATTGATTTACTATATTTTCCTTTACTAAAGGTTTATTATTCTTGTAATTGTAATATTTTATGACATTTTTTAGTTCAGTTTTGTGTGTATTACAAGCTATCCAATTTAGTATTTATTTTAAGGAAAATGCATACTAAAATCTTGGGGTGTTATAAAAAGAGTTTGATGCATATTTATTTTATCATGGATCTATGAAAGGTTCCTTATCTTGACCTAAGCTTATGTTTTGGTTATAAGGATCTTTTATTTTTATCATTATCTTTGTACTTTTCTTGGATTTTTAGTGTGAAATTTGCTAACTTTTGGATGAATATAATGTTTTATATCACCAAATAATCACAATGATTGAGTTATAATTTTCTTATAATTAAAATTTTAACATGATTTTAGAGATTAATGGGTATAAAGTCATCATGAATGTAGTTCATAAATACAAATTCAAATAAAAATTTCCTTATGCACCTATCGTATTATGATTATATGGATGTTCAATTTTGATTATATGAACTGTCTCTATTCAAATCCAGTATGTCGTGTTATTGTTATTTAAATAATATAATATGTATTAACATGAATTTTTTAAAGTTGGGTATTATGTATACACACGCTACAAATAAGACATCTTGGGGACTCGACCCCATGACCAGTGCCCCAAACTCCAAACCCCCTGCCACCACAGCCACCTTCATGGGGTTGTATTAATTTGAATTTTTTATTTATGAGTTTTATGTAATCTATATTGTATACCAAATATTATATATTAATCTTGAAAATAATTTATTATAATATGTAAATTTAAGTGATTTATAAGCATTTTTGGTCTACAATTATAATCTATTAATGATATTCACAATTGGTATTAGAGTCATTATAGATTTATGATAACTTCATTAGAATATTATATTTATAAATTCAATTACCAAAACAATTTTAATCATTTTATGATAAAAATTTGGATACTCTTGGTCCATAAAGTCCTTCAATATTCACTTTTTAGAGAAAAAATATATAAAATGTCATTCATAAACCGAAAATTGATGAAAGATGTCCCTCAAAAAATCCTCGATAAATCTCATTATGCCGCCATTTATTTCAATGTAAGATAATTCATTAATATATGTAGTAGGGGAACTCATGGATAATGATATATTTATTAAATTATAATGTGTTAATATTTAAAAAGTCCATTGATGGTAGGTTAATAATGAAAATAAATTATATACCATAATTATGCTTCATAGAACTTTGATCAGGGGTACCCTAATGTGTAGTGACATGACTTTGATCATTTTTTGACCTAAACTAGACCATCACAAGCCTCAAGAATATTCCATCATGAATTCATAATTATTTAAACATCATGAAACTAATCGTATTCCTTATAAGATCTATTATTATCTCTTCTATTTAGTACATACTATTTAAATTCATGGTGCTATTTTCTCCCTCTTTGAAATCAAATCTAAAGAAAAACCTCCTCCATAAGTAACAAATGTAGAATCTTTGGAAAACCATTACTTTGAGAGATAAGGTACTTACTATTCATCTTTAATATCATTCTCCCCCATCTTCTTAATTTCAAACAATAAAAGCCCCAAAATTTTGATATCCATACAACTTATTAAGATGCTAAAGGCAATAAATTATATCCATCATGCATATTACTCCAGGAGTGACCAATAATGTTTAGTACCACTATTTTTATGGTAGTTTTCTACTTTATCATTGGAAAAAATATGAATGGTTTTATTAAATATTCTCTACCTTAAGAAATATATCCCTTGTATCAAATTTTAGAGAGACTAGTCTCTCCATTTTTTCAATACACTTCAATGATCCTATAATTTCCAGAACAATTTTTACTTATTAACCAAAATTCTAAATTTGAATTTCAACCTCAAAAAATTCTTCAAAATTTATGATTTCTTAATGATGTTTAGAAAGTTAATTGACCAATTAGTAATGATCCACAAAAAATATCTAAACCTAATAATCCATAACTCGGTTTAGAAAACAAGAGATTAAGTTAATAACATCACTATTATTCATTGCACTCACTTACTTCCATGATTTTTAAATAGTAAAAACATGAATCTCCTACCAAGGAACCTCCCTCTGATACCAATCATAATTTCAAAAAATAATTAGTGAATAAACTACGAATTACACTGTGTTTGATTCATATAATATTTTTCTTTAAAGATCATCTCTATATTCCAATTTGATAAAAATTGTTTAAAAATTTTCTTATTTCATCAACTTAGTTTCTTTCTATTATTGATGGGGAAAAACATTCCAAATGTTTATATCAAAACTCCCCCTAAAAGTTCTCAACTTCATTACCGAATATAGAATTAATATTCATCATTAGAGTCATCAATATATAGAAACTTTTGATATCTTGAGAAAAATAAAATGATATCACATGTTATATATAAAAAATCGTGAAAATTATTTCTGTTGTTGCTAATCCATTAAGGAATCCCCTTCCACATTCAAGGAATGATGATAATGGATAATATGTTCTCTTTAAATCAATATTTAAATTGGAGCTTGATACCAATTCATGATTTCTAAATGCCTCCTATTACACTCATGTACTTTTAATAAGATAGTTCTTTCACTTCTCCAACATCAATCAGAACATCAGATCATGTCACATGACCACTTGCATCTCTCAATGCATTTTTCACATGGATCTTATCTCCCCAAAAACCTAAAATACTTAAACAATAGTTATATCATTTAAATATAAGGGGATTTGGGAAATTCAAATTTCCATAAGTTGAGGAATGTGGTTGGTTATGTTGAACCAAACCTTTGCTTCCAACTTCTTTACAAGCCTCGCTAGTGATCCTCCTTTGAGTGATAACACTTATAAAAACATTTTTTCAGATATTTGATTTTTAATTATCCTTCCTTAGCTTGGGATACACCTCCTTTGTGAGACTAATCCAACATTTATTTATTTTTTCTTAAATTCATTATCAATACATCATTTATCATGCTTCCTCTACCATAGGAGAGATCTACCACTAGTATTTTCTCTTTCCTTATAGTGGTATTTATGATACCACTTAGGCATGATTATTTATGTCCTCCTTGATATCCATGAGACCCACCTTGGTCTTTTTCATCCTTAGTGGATCTTTCTTTACATGCTCATCCATCTTTCTCATAGTTAAAGATACTTTATTATTTTTTTCTTTTTTTTATTCTTACCAGGTGAGATTTTGTGAGTAAATCATTATTAGTTCTTGGTGAAACCTTCTTTGAGAGACATTATTTTCCTCCAAAGTAGTAAATTTGTTCTCCATCACAAAATATTTTCTTTCAGTATAAACATTATTCCCATTTTTCATATGAATTGAGGAATTCATTATTAAATCTTTGGTTCCTATATTTCTATAATATCTATCCATATGACCATGGTTGGAACAAATAAAAATATTTCTCTTAAAATCATACCGCATGTAGTCATTCCTCAATTGAGATGCTATAGTAGAAGTTTTATTTCCACCATTGATCTCTTGGAATTCTAGACACACACTCATAGTGTGCCCAGGATTACAAAATAGTACCACCTATCACTACCTTCCTTTGAGAGCCTTCAATACCATATTTAAGAATAATATTTAACTTATCCACTAATTTCATATTTTGAACTTTGGATACTCTAATTTTTTAGTCTACCATAGGAAGGATATTCTTTTTTTTTCATTAGATTTCATCAAACCCTCTTCGAGTTACTTGATCATATCATCCTTATTATTCAACTAGTAATCTATCCCCTTCACCATTTATCCAAATTCATTCCCAAATTTTACCCTCTCTTGATGTTTTAGCTTGAGATTTATAATTATTTCTTTTATATTTTTCTCTATGTCCATTTATTTTCCCACTTTATGTGAACATTCATCAAGTAGATCACTTTGGGCATCTTTTTTTCACCCATTTTCACAATTTATCTATTTTAATTCACCACCACTTGCTTCAATATCTTATTCTATGTGGATATATGTTCTATGAATTCATATTATACTTAATGAATAATTTATAGTTGATCCACATTATCATATAAGTATTGAATCTTATCTTGATCACAATATAAGAATTATTCAAATTAATTACTAGAAATTGTTTCATTTTCTTTCATTGAATCACCATCCACATCATTCTTCATAGGGGAATCATAATTTATAGATTTTTAAAAATCTTCCAAAACAATGTTAGACACATATTTAATATTGATCTCAAAATAGCTTACCTCAATAAGTTTATTATTTTATTAAGAGTCTTATTCTTATTACTCCTTTTTTATTCTCTTAAAATAAAGAAAAAATTTCTTGCTTTGAGGTTTCCCATCACAAACAGATTTACATTCACCTATTAAGGTGGGCACTATAATCTTCTTTTCTTCCAATTTTTCCCATATATTCTTTCCAATAGAGACCAAATATAAAATCCAATAGAAAAATTAATGTTTTTCATGATTACCTTATTTGAAATTCCTCTATTCAAGATTTTATGTGTATCCATTTCATGAACTAATTCATTATGCTTTCTCAAATTAGTATCACGTTGAACATATTCCATGATATATTCACCACATATATGTAAAAATAAATACATTTCCTTTTTATATCCATGAAATTTATAACAACTGAAGACAACATGATTCATAATTAGATCTATGTTAGTATAATATGGTAATGGAAGAATAAAAATAATCTTCATTTAATAATAAGATCACTTCATAATAAAACAAATCTGACAAAAAACCTTATTCTATGATATAACTTTTCAAGACCATAAGGGTCTTCAGTGAGAGATACCCTAAGATTAGGGGTGAATTAGGTTATAAAACACATTACAAAATAAAAAATGTAATCTTAAACTCTCATTTTCCATGATAATCTTGATCTCATTTCTATTAGGGACATACTTAAGTTCTTATTTATATGATTATCAAATTATTATTTCTCTTGTACTTTCCTTAATCAATTTGATTAATAATTAGTTAACCCATACTCACCAATTTATTTATTTTAGAATATAAATAAATCATGCACACCAGAGACAAGTATTTTACTTGGTTCACCCACACTAGGCTAGCCTGAAGAGTATACAATGACAATGTGATGGTGTATAAAAATCTATTAAACACACTATTTGGTGGTGGGTTTAGGCTAGAGCACTCCAAGCCTCGGGTCACTCCCCTTACAAGATTTATGTATGGTTCACTAACTCCCAAGGGTCACTTCCTTACTCCTCTCTATTGCTACTAGTTTTAAGAAATGAAAAACTCTTTGGCATGCAAGCCAAAAAAAACAACATCACAATTTTTGTTGATGCAACAAGTGTAAATATATGCCACATGATCTATATGTTCTACCACTTAACAGTATAGATATGAATATCACCATAACAGTAGCATCACTTTCCATGATATTTAATGTAAATTCCACCTTTTTTCCTTGGAAATATCATCAAATAGTTCTCAATACTTTCTTCCAATTTTCTTTCTAGAAAATATTTGAAATTCATTTTTCTCCTCCTTATTATCCTATAAATTGGATATATCAATAATACTCAAACTCCCTAACTCCTTTTATTCTTATAACTTTTGTGGGAAGATTTTATGTCTTCCAATTTGGTTGACTCATCTTACTAAATTATATGACATATATACTTATTTTAAAATCTAATCGAATCAAGAAATAACTAGATCCATGAAATCCTTAAAATATCTTAAATTTAACTACACTGAAAATCATTCCATGGTATTAAAAATTATAATGATATTAAACCTCCATAGTGTGTCACTATCCTATGCAGCATGTAATTATAAACCTCCAAATTTCATGGCTCAAAATCCACATAACATGTTTTTGTGAAATCCTTAGGGATATTTCTTTGACTAGTGCACCATGGAATAACTCTATTCATCATGGTGTGAACTAACCAACTAACTCCAAACATCCTAGACCCTAACATTCGCGGGGTCACTTTCATGGGGTGAAACCTGTTACTTGTGTTAATAGAAACATCACTATGGAATGGCCTTCATTCCATGTCATGGAAATCTTCAAATAAGAAGAACTGCTAAAATTTTCAAAACCTTATTACAGTGTGTCCATCCTTCCCACAACATGAAGACTTATTATATATTGAATTTTCACTTCTACAGTAATAGAAATTATCTTAGGTATCCTCTTCATGGAATTAAACTCTCTTCTCATGGTGTGAAAACATTCATGACTAGTCGTAATATCAATCGTATCTTATGATATGTTGTATATTGTAAACTTTTACTCACTGCATTATCATTAATATTTTATGATTGATACTGGAAACTCGAGTAACCTTTATGTATTAGCCTAGGAATTTTTATTTTCTATATTTAATTGTTCTAGTGTATATTATGTATCCTTTCAAATATTTTACATGTCTCCATGAACATTTTTCATTTTCCACATTTCCACACCCTGAATGATATTATGTATCCTTTAAAAGTATCTTATATATACCAATGAAGTTTCTCCAGTACTTTTCCAATTTTACTTATTACTAGAATATCTTATGTATCCACCAAAAGATATTATGTATCCTCTAGATAGTTTTCCTTTACTTTATTTTGGAACACTTTAAGATATTATGTATTCTTAAATTCTCTTATTGTCTCAAAGGATCTTACATATATAGGGAACTTCATGCATTTTTTGTTATCCTATGAACTCCCCTCGCAATGTGATCTTCATTATATCTCCATGGTTTGTTACTACAACATCCATAATATATCTCTAACTCCCAAAATAACTTTCATATATTAAATTTAGTTCTATAACATCCACGTTTAGAACAACTTCAATATAAATTTTAGAAAAATAGATCTTCCAGAACATCCACAACTCCTATTATGAAATAACTTTTAAAATAATAAATTCCTCAACCAAAATAACTTCTATAATAGATCCTCTTGCAGAATAACTTCAAAAAAATAGAAGTTCGTTAATTTGGTTCCCAATAACTCCAACACGAACACCATCATGTTTTGAAAAAAATCTAGCACCAATAATCACCATGCGTTGATAAAAAATACAACAAAAATGAAAAATATCAATTAAATTTCAACAACAAGGACCCCCTCCTTTATTTTTATAAAAAATAATGAATTCAAGAAAATGGTGGTATTTATAGAAAATATTAAAATTGGGCTTTGATGGACCTTGAATCCCTATAAAAAGTATTAAGTAGTTAAATAATATGTCGCATTCCATGAAATAGTACACTACAGGTTCAAAATATGAGGTATGGTTTTAAAGATATCTTCATTTTTTTAGAAACTGAAAAATGATGTTTGGAAATTAATTAATTATTTTATTAAATAAAATGAGATTCAAAACCCATCTATTTAACACCAAACATGAAGTAAAAGGTAAAAATCATATTTTGAGATTGAATAAATCATCAAAAAAATAGAGGGTTACTTACTAGGTTTAAATCATAATTTTAGACTTTGCCTGTATAGAATTCCAAATTTTATAATTTTACTAAAAGCTTCTCTGAAACATTACTAATTAATTTCAAAGTATAATTTAATCAAAAAATAATTAATGAATCAAATGAAATCAAAATAAGTGGAAAATTATGATCATAATTTATGTCATTATCAAGTAAAATATAGGTCTATGCACGTAACTTTATTGTTATGAAATAATATATAACATTAGTTTTGGTAACACCAGATAAGTGTCATCCCAGTCACTATAAACTTTCACAATGTCCTTTTTTTCATTCATGACTCCCTATATGAAATATCATATAAAAAATTTCGTTGTATTTTTTTCTTTATTAGGGCCATAGTCTCATCTTAACATGTCCTTGTCATATCACCAATAGGTTTTGAGACAAATCGGATATCCAATGTCACATAATCATGTGTAAATAAATGTTGTATTATTATGTTATGGGGTAATTAGACTTAAAATCTTTCAATATCTAAAATTTATAATACATATATCCCTTAATAATATTATGCATTCATTTTGATATAATTTTCACTATATTATATATCTTCCCTGCTTTGACTCCAAAAATATTTAACTATAGTACTTCTCTATATTATATTATTTATGTAAATTTTTTATTACATCTTTACTTTGAAACTTCCTTTGAACATATAGAGTATTGTATTTAGCCATACTTGTGTATCCTATAACTCCAAGAAATTTACTTTCTAGTGTGATAAAATTAAAACTGAATTTTAGAAACTGAGACATCATGTCCAACCATGTTGAAAATAGTGGTGGATGATTTATATTTCACTATTTCTTATTTATGACCATTGTATTCCAACCAAATTATTCAACTTCCTCATCCTTCTCATTCGTACCTTTTCCTATTATTCTATCATGTGTTACTTCATCATTGATAAACTGATCATGCATTATATCTAGAGTCTCCACAATGATGTATCCTTTCATTAGATTTATAATGGTATCATAATATAGTGGAGGTAATTCTTAAACTAATATCATATAATTGTGTTATGTTACAAAAAACATTTTTATTCAACAGAGATATCTACACATTCAATTATATTAACCCATTATCAAACTATTGTCTAAATAATGTTGATTCTTGAATCCAGGTTTAATCATAAATTAATTGGTATGTAATATATCATAGCCTCTATCTTTATTATAGATATCTATAATCAATTGATTGTATCTCTTGATATGTAGTTATGTGTATCCAATAATGAATTTTTATATGGTCATAAATCAATATATAATAATATCTAATATTAACCACTATTATTAGTTTTCTATTATAACCATCTCTTCGTTCATTCTGAATGAATTCATAGTTGTTGTAGATATAGATATATTTTTTATTTATGTAAAAAAATATTATTCATTTTATTAATCAATTTCATCAAACATATTATTGTACTATGATAACTTTTAGTCAAGGATACTTCACAAAAGGATGCTTCATTTGATCTCATTATTTTATTTCATGTATTCCCTATATATATATATATACGTTGTTATAATAATTTAATTTGGTAACTTATAACTTCAACAAAATTGATATGTTTCAATAATATTAATGTAAAACATTTTATACAACTAATGAGTTTAATTCCTCACCAAAAATAAAATTCATTTGTACTTGCATATATCCAAATGCCTATCATGAATAAGGTATATAAAACCATTTCATGTAATTTTTTTTGAATAATTCTAAACTAAAATATGATATAAGAGAAATTATTTTTTGATATATAACTAACTAATCACCTTTTTAACAAAAATCAAAGTCCTCATGCCAGTGCAGCCCAATCCAAAGTCCCACTATTTATAGGATAATATTATAATTCCAATATAATCTTAACACCCAATACATTTAAATCATAACTAACCTTTATTTTTGATTTTATTACCCAAAAAAGTTTAGTATTTGTTGAATGAAACAAGATATCATGTCATACCTAGCAGGTAACTTCTTATATGCATGTTAAGACATTGTTAAGAAACAATTTAAAAACTTAACTAAAGAAAACCAACATTCACAATAAAAACACTTTATGCATATATGCATACATATATATATCTATATTAGGTGTTTGGGGGTGAAATTACATTCAAACACACACACACACACACGTCACACACAAAAGCCGGAGAGGTAGGCCATAGCCCCCCAGGGGATAACCCACCCATCAAGGCTTGTTTATTTATTACATGGAATGTAGGTCCAGTGGGCATAAAGCCTATAACATGGCTCAAAATCCCAATGTAATGTCATACCTACATCATCATGCATGCGTCATCAAGCATGTGTCATGTCTGTTTCACCACCTTCATAGTATTGTAATAGTACCTCTGCCTAATAGGGTTTGATCCCAAGACCTCCTAGATGCTAACCAGAAGCCTTTACCACTTGGGTATAGGTAATTATTATTAATAATTAAAAGTAATTATTATTAATAATTAAAAGTAATTATTATTAATAATTATCAATTAATACTTTTTTAATATTCTATTAATTTTATTAATTTTTATTAATAAAAAATAATTTTTATTAATTAATTATTTATAATTGAGAATAGTCATTATTAATTAATTACAAATTTTCATTAATAATTACTAACTGATATTATTTATTAATAATTGAAAATAATTAATAATTACTATTAATTATTAACTATTAATAACTATTATTAATATTTATAATTAAATTTTGATTAATTAATTTTTATTTACTACAATAATCACTAACTATTAGTTAATGAATGCCTAATTAAATTATTACTTATTATTAATATTTTAATTATTATTATTAATTATTAATTATTATTATTAGTTAGAAATAATTATTAGTGACTAATAATAATTATTATTAAATATTGATTAATTAATTATTAACTAATTATTAATTACATTATTATTATCAGAAATTAATAATTATTAAATATTGCATAAATTATTATTTACTTAATTATAAACTAATAATTAAATATTTTATAATGAAATTAATAATAAATAATTACTGAATAAAAATCCTATAATAGATAATTTGTTATATTACAAAAAATTAATACACTGAATTATTAAAAAATAATTTAAATTTAAAAATCCTTAAAAAATACCACTTTAAGAAAAATGGGACATTGATTCACATTGGACTCCATCACTACAGTTTATCAAGGGGAATTTTCTACAGTGAGGGAGAAAGAAATCATGAGGGATAGTGATATGGGTGTGAGAATGGAGGGGGTGGTATTTATAGGGGAAAGGATTCATTATGTTAGAATGAGCCTTCACCAAAAAACAAAATGGTATTTCTTAGTGCTTGTTTTGTTTTGAGGAATCCGACACTATGGGGTATTTTCTCAGCACTCAAAAAACATTGAGAAAGGTTATTACACTATTCATAATGTTAGGTTGGTTAGGAAGTGCCTAGAATCCCATGAACCCATTTTTCTTAGGAGGGTGTCTTGCATGCAATTATGAATGGTGTGTATATTAGGTGAGTAATATGATAGTGGGGGGGGGGGGGGGGGGTTGACACATTGAATAGGAGATCTTAGGGAGACATATTTGAAGAATATAGTGAAGCATGGGGTTATAAAATCTATATCATTTGTGGTAAATTCTGATGTGGGACAACCAAAGATGTGTGTGGTTCTCTTTCCAAGTGTTAAAAAATGTTGAGAAAATGGGGGAAAGAACCAAGAAAGACACTCTTTCTCATAAATAAACTCTAAAAATCATTATATTTCTTAGTGCTTATAAAAAACATTGAGAAAATTCTATGCAAAATAATCCTAAATCTATGGTAATGAATGATGATTTTTTTAAACAAAATGTGTTAAGGATATAAACATGTTCATTTTTGTAAAAGGAAATATACTATTATCCCAACACATTATCATGCAATCAATCCACTTCATGAATCCATGAAAATTCATCAAGTAAGTTAAATTCATTTTCCCCTCACGTTAACAATAAATTTTAACCAATGTCTATTTAATTTTTTTAATGTTGTTAACATTTAAAAAAACCTAGTATAAACAACATCTAAATGTTATAGATTAGGAATCATTATGAGTTTAATTGGATTATATGTTCTATTCCAAATGTGAAAAATAATTATAGTAATTTCTTATTAAATGTATATACTTGATTAAATCTATTATTCAGGTATTTGTATCAATTAGTAATCAATGTAGTCTCCCTAGTGTGTGTGTGTGTGTGTGTGTGTGTGTTTGTGCCATTTTGGTTTTATTTAAAGGATATGTGCACTAAAATATATATGATACATATACGTCTCACCTTATTTAATGTAATCTTAATGCATGCATTTTCCACCTCATTCCCATATAGTTTCATTTTTAGTTATTAAATAATTTTTAATGGATTAAATGGAATGTTTTTCATTGAATAATATTTAATAAATTAATGACAATAGAAAGAAATGTATATGGATACATTGAATATGGATGACATTTTTCATTAAATAAAACACATCATGGATGGCTATATAAAGGGATGGGATCCCTCCTATTAAATATAACCAATTTTATGCAATCCCCTCTAAGATCTTTTGCTTCCTTTTTCTTATTCATCACCATTGACAAAGACTCTATTACCTATTCAAGTGTGAGAGAGTCCTCCAATTGAGATCGAGATCTGTAGCCTGGTGTACCACCTTCGGTGTTAGGATGATTTTGTATGCTGCTCCTATGATCTTTATAAAGCATACTTAATTGATGTTTTGAAGATCGATCTTGTTGTAATCCATGTATATATTTTATATTATTAATTTATTCCATGTTGATTCCATCAAATATATATCATATATATTTGGGTATTTCTTCTACTTCCATATCCATATGATAGACATTGAAACCCAAACAATGGTATCATAGGGTAGACTTCTTTGATGGATCAAAATATTCATTTTAATTATTTAAGGAAGAACACTTTTTACAAATAGTAAAATGGGATATATCAAGACTAAAAATAAATATAAAAATTCATAATTATAATCAATAATTAAATAAAAGGTTTATTTAAATTTTTATTCTTTTATGGTATTCATTTTTATAAAACAATTTATAAAATGTGAATAACATTAATAGTACAGGATTAATAAAAAAATTTATTAGCCTTTATCCAATCTAAAAAGTTTATATGTATTAATGTTTTTATGAAATTAAATAAAGTATTTATTCTAATCAGGAAAAACACAGTTACAACTTGGAATATATTATTTATAAACTATTTATAAATAATGGGAAATATATTTTGAAATATTTATAAAATTTATAAAAGTTTTTTATAAATTAATTACCTATAAAACGTTTATGGTTAATTGATAAATATTTTCCCACAATTTTTGGTCTATAAAATGATTATAAATCATAGTAGAAGAAATTTTGAGAATATTTTAATTTATAAAAGGTTTATCAATTAATTAACTAAAAATTATTTATATAAAGTTTTATGAAACATTTATCATGAAAATATTCCAAATATTAAATTTTTATATTTAAAAAAACTTCTATCAAATTATTTGGCAAGCATTATGATCTAGAAATAAAATTTTTATTTAAGAGTCATAAAGAATAGTTTATAAATATTTATAAATTATAAAATAATGTTAAAACCTAAAAAATTTTATATTTAAAATTATGAATAGTTCATAAATAATTAATTTGAAAGTGTTTAAATTTAAAAGGGACTTATTTTGAGTGATTATAAAAAAAATTAAATAAATAAATAATTTATGTATAAAGAAAAATAAATTAATAATTGAAAAATATTATTTGTAAATTGTTTATAAATAATGAAATGGTTTTATGAAATATTTATGAAATTTATAAAAATGTGTGTTTTTAATGAGTCATTTTGGGGGAGATGGTTGAGAGGGTTTCTCTAGTGTTTCAATGAATAATCCCTCTATGATCTTCGATGATAAATACATTTGATTGTTACATCAATACCATGATGGATTTCATTTTTCCTTCAAATTTTCAATCTACCATGAGAGATGTTGATTGAGTGAACCCTAACTCAGAGGATTATGGATATCCAGTTTCTCTGAAGGACTCAAAGGGTTTTTTTTTTTGCTTCTAGGTCTAATATTTAGAAATAATTTTTGGATCTCAAAGAAGAGTCTTCATATTTACATCATTACATCACAAAGAACAGATCCTTAACATTTTTTAAAGTAGATCAAGGTTCTATTGAAGAGAGAGTTGAGGAATATAGGTTTTTGGTATTCAATTGAGTAATTTTTTTTGGAGACCGTAGTTGGAACTTTGATTCCCTAAAATGAAGGGTTGATGATTTTTGGGGTTCAAGTGATTAGAGATTGATATTGATTGGGAAGGATTTCTTCCATCATGTTTTTCCCTTGGCTGATTTCAAGTATCACACTTGGGGTTCCATATTTATCCATATCAAGCTAGGTGCATCTAAGCTTTAAGAATGGGATCCTTTTTTAATTCAAGGAAATCCAATAACTCAAATACACATGTATGGATCCAAAATAGAGGACTTATTTGTTTTTATATCTTGCTAAAATTATATGGGATATTTCATATGGTATTGGTGTTTTGATCAAGATTGATCACGAAACTGAAAGAGAAAGGTTTGAATATTTTTCTAGAATCCTTTTATAAATTGATCTTTGGCCAGCATTAATTGAAACTATTATTTTCATTGATAAGGATAATTATGTTAAAATTACAAATAAAACTGAGAAAAATAATCCATTACATGTCCTAAAAATTTATTGGTCACACCAGTGATAATTGTAGAAGAGATTTGGTTTTCACCCTAGGAAATAAATTAGAGAATGGGTCGAACAGAAATACAATGGGGAGTAAGTTCATGGTCAATATTGTCACTATCAATGATCTTAATAAAGGAAATAAAGTTGTTTTTTATGATGTTATGATTGTGGGCTACTCTAGAGTCCCCTGTGAGAAGTTAGCCAACATGAATCCTAATAATTATGGTAAAGGGAATGATCTGGCTACCTCTTATGCCAATGTGGTGGGTGTTGATGCTTCCTATACTCCTACCATTGGTGATGTTAATAATTCTTCACTAGATGTATATGATGTTGATATTGCTAACCCTGCTTCCCATGGTGGTATAATTAAATGGGGAGATGTGGTTGATACACAATATGAGAATTTATATGATAGTGAGGATATTGTGGATGAAACTGACCTACTAAATGAACAATTTTGGTTCTTTAGTAAAGGTAAAAAATTGTCTTCTACCTCATGCACATTATGAATGAATCTAAAAATTGGGAATGAGTTGTATTTACATGATGAAAATATGCCTCCTACACAAAGGCATAGTGTGTAGGTGACCAATATTTATGAAAAGGAGTTACCAGTAGAGGATGCTGAAAATAAAAAAAGCACCCAATCATCTGAGGTAATCAAGGATATCACCTCCAAAAAGTTTGTTGGTGTAGTGGATGTTGGGTTTAAATATGGTGATGAAAACTAGGGGAATAACCCATATATATTGAATGGGATGGAGGTTATGACCACAAAGGGTTTAATCATGTATGGTATAGCCCCAAATGGGTCTCCTACTTGACATGGGGCCTTTCCATCTCCCTTGTCAGTATCTTTAATCAAGAATGACCTTGATCATTCATGTAACTTTGGATATTACTCAAAACCTAGAACCGATGGGGCCTTATCTACCAACTCTAATGTTGTTATTACATCCACCACTAAGTAGGGTGTTCAAGCTATTTCTGTTTAGCATGAGCGAGCTGAAAATTATAAAGTTAAGCATAGGTTCGCAATACACACTCATAACTTTTTTGAGTTAATTGGTTCTAAATCCTATGATTAGGCACAACAAAAAATTAAATCTAAATTTGATTTGAAGGAGGCTCATGAAAAGACTTTATTCAAGAACCCTTTACACAAACCTAATAATTTAGAGGCTCTTAGTGGAGAAGTATTCTTGAGGAAGTAATGGGAACTTGGAATATGAATATTGAATATTGGATCACCACCAATAATCAAGGCTATCTCGATTATGTTAAGTGAAAATATGGAAAGTGTTAAATAATATGTTGTTTAGGTGTCTTTGGATGATGAAAGTGGTCCATGGAAAATACCCAAGACTTGGATGAGAGGATGACATCCTTGTGGTAGGGAAGGATGAGTTTCCCATCACAGCATGGGCACTAGATCTCAGGCTGATCTGGTATGATTTGTAGGATCCCATTTAAGTGTGTGTTGTTGATATTTTTTTGATGAGGTAAGATGTTCCCATGCCTGACCCCATCTTCCCTGGGGTAATTTTTCCATTTTCCATGATAAAGAGGATTAGCCCCATATTGTTTGGATATAAAATGTTGATTTATAAATTAATTAACTATAAAATATTTATATTTAATGGATTAAATTTTTTTGAAACATTTATTACAAATATTACTTTGATATTAAAGTGTTAATATAAAGAATATTATTTTCACAATAATATGATTTATAAATGTTATTAATCATAATAAAGGGTATTGAAAACTTTTTTTACCTAAAATTATATCAAATCTTTGTAATATTTAAATAAAGTGTTTATTTAAAAATTATAAATGGATTTATAAAATATTTTCTAAATATCATAAATAAGGTAAAAATATAAAAGGTATTTATATTTATAATTATGAATTGTTCTCAATTAATTAATTTGAAATTATTAAAATTAAAAAGGGGTCCATATTTAAAGATATTATATATATATATTATTTAAAGATATTATTTGAACTATTTCAAAAAGTTTTTGATTATTGGTTTGATCAAAGGTTTAAATAATAACTTGAAATTTCATATAATAAATAATATGATGGTGTTCATTTTGGATTGAGTATAAATGAGTTTATATTCAAAGTTATGGAATATTCATAATGTTACCTAATTTATAAATGGTTTTATAATTAGATAATTTATATTCAAAGAAAATATGGAATGCCCATATTATTAGTTAATTTATAAAAGGGTTTATAATTAGATTTTATTTATGAAGTCTTCATAAATGGATATATCATGTTTAATTTTTTTGATTTTAAAATTTATTTAAGGTTTATTCCCTACATTATTAATATTTATAAATTGTTTATATTATGAATGTGTATTCTTTAATATAATTTTCAAATTGCTTCTAGGAGATAGATCCTTGTATTATGTTCTAGGTATGACTCTATAAAAATTATTTTTCTTTTACAATGACTATAATTTTAAATTGAAGTTAATACCATTAATTTATTTGTTAGGTGTTTTTTGAGAAAATTAGGTGTTATAGATATCATGAATTGAATTATATCTTAATTAAATTCCCCCCACATATAGGGACTTGGGATCATACCACCTACTTTTTTGGAGGCTTATGCCTTGTTCAATAAGAGTGAATGGGTTAGATATCTATCTCTCTAGGATCAATCATGTAGATATTGTCAACTTTTTATATCTCAGTGACTTTACATGAATATTTTATGCACCTTATAATTATGGATATTTTTAACTTCTATTTTTGGGTGAGTAACACATATTTTGGGTTGTATAACAAGTTACACATTAATGTGGCATGAGAAAATTAATTTTTTGGTTGTAATAGGGATTTAAAAAACTAAATTGTTAGAATCATGCATACTCAAAAGGGAATAAAACATGAGAATATAATGATTACATAATATATAATAATTATGAATTTAATATGCATATGATGTATATCAAATCAATGATAATTTTAAATGTATTCAAATTAAAATTATCAATGTTATATTCCTTCCTAGGGGACACTTTTTCAGACTTCGATCATCCAACCAGGTAATTTCACACCAAATAAGGGTGCCTCTAGATTATATGATGTAAGGAAATCAAGTGATAGGTAACAATGAAAAATTCTTGTAGTTTAATGCCAAAGTGAGGTGCCCCTAGATTATCCTTTGTTAGATTATTTCTAGAATTTTCTTTGGGTTACATTTAGATGAAAAACCCCAAGTGTTGGGATACTGAGGAATAGAGTTGATAATTTACAAATGATAGATTTGGATAAAGGGTTATCCACTCAATTATCCAAGATTCGTGACTATTGTGATTGGGATGAATCCCTACCTAAATAACCAAAGTAATGAGTTTCACACCAAATCAAGATCATTTCTTAGTGAAATATAGATCTTAGATCACTAAATGTATATGATGTATGGGTTCATCAATTTTAATGGGGGAACTATCATTAAAATTCCTTAATGAAAATATATAAGACATGATATTCATCTGATAAAAATTTCTATTGTAGATAAAAACATTATCATTAAACTAAAATTTGAATTTCATCCTTGAAATGATAACCATAAAGTAATTAACTCATAAGACTGGTAGCTTAAGAAAATTTATTGAGTAATATAAATATTTTATGTGTTAGAACATTTCCTTCCTGAGTAACCAAGTGCTGGAAAAGAAAATCAAGATGCTTATGGAAGAAAAAATGAATCGTTTAAGGTTTAAAAGGTAGTAGATTCTAATTAACCTAGATAATTCTTGTTTCATATACTCAATAAGATTGGGTATGTTGGTAATATTTAATATGATTGGATATGCCTGTATATATTAAAGCACTTCTATAAGGATTATTCTGTTAAGTAATTTGTCCCATTTTCATTGATGTAAATGTTCTTACAATATGAATGAGTTCAAGAAAATTTTACCTGATATTCTAAAAATGTTGAGAATAAATTAACTAGGCATATGATGTGTAAGATATGGTACTATAAAGACAATACAAGGAGATAAAATTTCAAACCAGGATAGGAAAAGTTTGAAAGTCCAATATTATTTGTTCAATAATCTATTTAAGGTTATTTGAAACTTAAAGGTATTATCATGAAGAAATTATGATTCTATATAATGGGATTATCTAAAATACATAAAGGAGTTTGTGAACTTTATGGAATGTCCAAGTCAGGTATAAATATTGTAGAAATTGATTCTTCAGTTTTGAAAGGTTATATGATACCAAATGTATAATTTACAAGAATTTTAAATATAAAGTGGTTCAAAATCATGTGAATAATTGATAGTGATTGTAATTTAAATTTAATATATGAAGTAAAAAAATTTCTACGTCAAGGATTTAATGTAAAGGAATGTGTCAAGCTCATATGAATCTAAGTAAAGGATATGTATATTTATATCATTTCTCTTAGTGATAATAGATGTTTTTCATTAAGAAATAATTTTTATGGAAAAAATGAGATGATTAATTTGACATACAAGGATTATAAATCATTGGATTCTATAACATGATTTGATAAGAAGATATTGATAAAATGTTTTATCTAGGATAAAGAGCTTATCTAATTTATTAAAATGTGATGTAATGTTTTTCTGCCACCCATCAGTGGTATATTTTAATAAATCCAATTTTTCCAAAGGAAAAATATTCCAAACACCTTGAATACCAAATATGATATGGATATGATAGTTTATTTGTTTAATATTCCTACTAAGAGGAAATAATTTTTTATTTCTAAAACACAAAGAAAATTGTGTATCTTATAAGAATAGTTTCTAAGAGGAAAGTGGAGTTATGTTTTAACTTATAGAAGCTCAAAGTTAATAAATAGAATATTATTCTGGTCTAACTTTAAGTAATTCTTCACTTAATATCCTAAAGGGTTAGGATATGTGACAATAAAGAAAAATGTAAATTGTTAAATTTAGTTACCATGAAAAAGTGAATATCACTGTTAACTAAAGGATTGTACTGGTCTAAGATTGAGGGATTTTTCAATTAATATCATAAATATTTACAATGTGTAAAAGTAAATAAAATTTAAATACATACATTTAGTTACTGTAATAATGTGAATATAATTATTATGAAATATTATTTACAAAGTAAAATTCACTTAATTTCCTAAAAGTTTTTTGATATAATTGTAAAGATAAATGCAAATGGTTACATGTGTTTACTATAATTAAGTTAATGTCACTTTATATTGAAATATTTTATAATATGTTGGATAAAAAATGTAAATGGTTAAATTGACTATAAGGACAAAGTTTGACGGAATAATTTCATAATCAGTGATGATGTTAATCTTAGAAAGGCTACTGAGTAGACAACAGAAGACAACATGATAAAATTTTATGTTATATAGTTAAGGATTTTGAATATAGGTTAAAATATTTTAACTTAAGGAATATGATTCCTAAGTCTCACCATTATTCAAACTAGCTTACTTCGTAAATGTTACTCAATAAGAGGTTAGTGGGAGTATTTTGTAAGATGGTTACATAGGGATGTGACAGGAATTACATGTAGATGTAATGTTCAAAAAACATTATTTTAGCACCAACATGAGATCCATGTATAATATATGGATATTAAAAAACATAAGATATTGGTTGTAATGGTTGTAACCATATCATGTAATTTTAATAAATCCAATCTTCATTGATCATTCATTCTTGTGTGTTTAAATTTATTTACATGAATGGTTGAATGATAAATATCATCTCAAAGTAAAAGACTTTTAGTGGTCCCTTATTAGTGGTCATAACATAGTATTATTTGTTGTGATGATATGTTAATATTATATTTAACATATTATTGTACACATTGCAATAGGTTGTACGCAAGATATGAAGAATAGATTCATGAGATAATAAGTAGATACATATTACTTGAACTGAAATGCTAAAGTATATCTCAGGTAAGGTCATACAGTCATAGATATACTTAGGGGTGTATGCTTATTATCATTCCATCTTACCTAAGGTTGGATAGATACCTAGTATGAGAACCTTCATAATCTGATACCCTACTTACACAAGTAAAAATATTAACTTACATTACTACAGATCTCCCTTTTATCTCTGCTAGAAAAACTGTTTATCAACACTAAAAAACACTGAGAATCTAATCACCCTTAAAAGGGGTACCTTTTATCATCTCTCAAAAAAACACTAATAAAGGACCCTTTATCAATACTAAAAAACACTGATAAAATAATTCTTTTATTAGTGCTAAAACCCCACTGATAAAAGTAAAAAAACTATTAATTAATAAGAGATCCATCATGTCACACCCCCTATTATCAGTGCTTGACCCCTCTTTTATCAGTTCTCGTCTTGGTCCCCCCTGACCCTTATTATCACTATACACCCCCAACCCTTTATCATCATTAGAAAAATCCTCTTGACCACACCCTCATGCAAGAATAGGGACCTTTCCCTTGTCCTGATTTGCTAGCATGAAATCTGCTCGGGTTCCCAATAGAGGCCCAAACAGGGTGTGAGTGCAACTCATTAGGCCACCACTAATTGTGTCTAAAAAATATCCAATCTAACAGATAGTTCATTCAAGTATAAATAAATATAAATTAAAGGAAAGATAGTTCCAGAGACCCTCGTTAACCTATCTCTACTTTTTTATTACTATTATGATAATTGTGCCAAGTTCATTATATGCATCATATATTAATTTAGTTCATCTTCAACATGTAATCCATGAGTCATAAATCTACCTTATTCACACAATGTTCATGGGATTTATCATTCCATATAAGGGAACATGTTAAGTACCTATCTCACTAGGGATGAGCATATCAAATAATCACCACACTTACCTTGGATCCTCGTTCTAGGTATTTTCATTGAATACAAACATTGGGGGTATAGAGCATCAGTATGAATCCCCAACCTATGCATTCTTGGATAGGTTAGAGCATCAGTCCAACCCTACCCATGGTAGGAGAATCAGTCCTTAATCCCACCACCAATCCATTTGAACATGCTTATTTATCCATTCACCATATTTATCTATATCACAACCAATAAAACCAATAAAGATAACAATCATGATTCATAATAATTAACATGAGATTCAATGTTATGCCATAACCTATTCATAATTCCATTTTAAAATACATAACCCATTAACCTAATTATCTATCCCAAGTCTCACCCCATTAACTATATTCATCAATTCAAAATCCATTACCAATCTCATGTGTCAACATTTCTCATACACCCACCCTCTTAGGGTTATCAACATAATTCATTAGAAACAAGGCATAATCCCTATTTAACTAATTTAACCCATTTTTATTACCATGCCAAACAATCCCTTAAGCCATTACTAAGCATAGACACGTTCCAATAATTCATTTTTACTTCCATTCAAAATTTTAACATGCTTATCAAGGGCTTTACATTGTCACAAGGAAACATTGCCCATACTTATCTAACTTATAAGTCCAGAAAGTATTGGAACACCCCATGGGTGGCCCTACAAAGGTCAAGTAATCCTTCATGTGTTCCATGGGGTCCATGAGGGTTTTAATTAATCATTTAGACACCCATCACACCAAATCTCATCAAAGGATCCAAATCACAATAAGAGGTAACAACGAAATAAACACATGCATGCATAAACCTCAAACGAAACTATGGGATATAACTTATAGACCACCTACCTCAGATTTATTTGTGAACACACCCCTAATCAAGGCCTTGGATCCCGATTCAACACCCCTTTGAGGTCTTAGCCTAGATCTCATCAGAAAACAAGGTTTTTAGAGATTCTGAAGGAGATAAGGAAGAAATGTGAACCCTAAACCAAAAAGAGAAGTAAGAGGGAGATTAGACTTACCCGGATCTTTAATTCACAACTGAAGGCACTCCAAACAACCTAGAGATGAGGGAAAATAACCCTTGGAAGCTCTTGGGAGACTTGGTTCATCATTAGGGTAGAAAGGGGGAAGAAATGAGGAAATCCTGAGTTGGGGTTTAAAATCCTGTAATGTAATTTTTTATAAATTTCTCATCTTTACTAGGTTTCATGGTTTAACAGCATGGTTTTCCAAACCATGCACAAACCGTGTAAGAGCTACTGCCCTAAAACCCCCCTTTCATACAGTTTCCTGGTAATTTCGCACGGTTAGCTTAAACATGTCGTAACCGTATGAAGGCCTCTATCTAAGGCTATATGGTTACCTGGGATGATCTGTATGGTTTTCACTAACTGTGCGCAAACCATAAAAAATTCCCAAAAAATCCTTTTCCTCCATTTTCATATCTCGAACCCCCAGAACACCCTCGATCCTTCACATGAACTCTGGGAGACAAATATTTGACCAAAATAAAGGACTCAAACTAAAACATAAAAAACATATGTTAAGAAAGATCTTGGATCTTACAACCTCCCAACCTTAGGACAGCTCATCTCTGAGTCACTCTTCTCAAGCATTAATGAGTTTTCGAAGCAAAGATATCGGGCCACTAGACTCGCATATATGACACTCACTCCCAAGTTTCTTCCTAGAACTTTCCATTATTCCATAAAACAAGAACCAAAGGTACAACCTTTCCCCATAAAACTTTCTCACTATGATCCACAATACGAACCTGATGCTCATCAAAGGATGCATCAGGCTCAATCTCAACATCATCAATGTTTATCACATGAGATGGATTGTGATGATACTTCTGAAGTTGTGAAACATGAAAAACATAATGCATCCCACTATACCATTATGGAAGATCCAATCAGTAAGCCACTAGTCTGATCCTTTCCATGATCTCAAACATTCCCACATACCTGGGCACTAACTTTCCCTACATCCGAATGTGACGGTGACCCAACCTCGGTGACACCTGAAAAAACAAACTATCCCCTACCACAAACTCAAGAGGTCTATGATGCCTATCCACATATGAATTCTACCTGCTTTGGGCTGTCAT
Organism: Viscum album; assembly: GCA_963277665.1. Lineage (NCBI taxonomy): Eukaryota > Viridiplantae > Streptophyta > Magnoliopsida > Santalales > Viscaceae > Viscum > Viscum album. The sequence goes on from OY728129.1 coordinate 1,588,212,546, forward strand.
CATGCGCTTCTGAATCAAATTAACTTTTTCTGAAGTCTCCTACACGAGACTCGGTCCTAAGAGCTCAAATTACCTGGCCTCTAACCAACATAATAGAGATCTAAACACTCTCCCATAGAGTGCCTCAAAAGGCATCATCTAAATCATAGCCTGGAAACTGTTATTATAAGAAAACTCAACAGGTGATAAGTGTTTTTTCCATGAACCACCCAAAACTAGGACATGAGATCTTAACATGTCCTCTAATACTTGAATCATATGCTCAGAATGCCTATCCGTTTTCGGGTGATAATCCATACTCAACATAACCTGGGTACCAATCACCTTCTGTAATCCCTATGAGAAGAATAATGTGAAATCCTGATCATGATCCAAAACTATGGTTCTCAGCACTCTATGCAATCACACTATCTCTCGAACATATAGATCACCCAATTGATCAACTGTATAAGTTTCCTAAATCAGAAAGAAATGAGACAATTTAGTCAACTGATCCACAACAACCCAGAATGAATCATTATTTTGAGGCATCCTTGGAAATCCCACTACAAATTATATCATTACATCATTCTACTTCTATTTCAGAAGGGTCAATGACTATAAAAACCTACCTAGATGCTGATCTCGGCCTTCACCTGTTGACAGGTAAGGCATCACGCCATGAAACCTGCAAATTCTTTCTTCATCCCTAAACACCAATACTTCCTACAAAGATCATGATACGTCTTAGTTTATCCTAGATGAACTTCCCACCTCGATGCATGGAACTCACGCATCAACTCTTCATGAAAACACACTGGTACTACCACACGACCACTAACAGAGATGATTCCATCGCCATCCAAGGTCCAACTAGAAGGTGACTCCCCACCTTTAAGACTTTCCTTCATAGCAAAACACTATGGATCTTCTAGTTATCTCTATTTGACCGGCTCAAAAGTGCAAACTCAAATGAAAAAGGTGCAAGGGGTATTTGTCTATGCCCATCCTGTACCTTCAGTTGCATATCCACAAACAAAGACATAATTTTCCATTTATATAATGATTCATGAACCACCTAATTCTGAGTCTTCTAGCTTAGAGCCTATGCAACACTATTCCCATTTCCCATTGTTTAAACCAACTCAAAATTGAAGGATTGTAGGTACTAGACCTACCTTTGTTGTATAAGATTTTGATACCTATGAGATAAGATATACTTTAAACTCTTATGATTATAAAACATCATGAATCATTCTCCCAACAAGTAGTGTCTCCAAAACTTTAAGGAATAAACAACAGCAGCTAGATCAAGAGAATGAGTAGGGTAGTTTCTTTCATGTGGTCTAAACTACCTCGACCCACAAGCTACAACTCGATCATCCTGCATTAACATTTACCCATGTCCAACACTGGATGCATCACAAAACAAAGTGTACTTATTACCAGCTTTAGGTAAGATTAGAATCGGTGTGATGGTCAACCAATTCTTCAATTCTTGAAAAGAAACTATGCATGCCTCCAACCACTTAAACTTAACACCCTTCTTAGTTAATATTGAGAGTGGTGCTACCAAATGGGATAAATACCTATGAAACTTCGGTAATAACTGGACAAACCTATAAAACTCTAAACATTGAAAACACTCTTGGGATATTACCAAGACATCACAGCCTGCACCTTCTCTGGATCCACTGACACACCTGACTCATAAATGATGTGTCCCAAAAAAATCACTTTATTAATAAAAAACTGACACTTTGATAGATTGGTGTAAATCTTATTCTCTCTTAGTGTGCTCAATATGATGCCAAGATGTTGGGCATGATCATCAAGAGTTTATGAGTACACCAAGATTTCATCCACAAATACAACCACAAACTGATCCAGATAAGGGTGAAATATCTGATTCATTAGTTCCATAAACACAGTTGGTGCATTGATCAACCTGAATGAAATCACTAAAAATTCATATAAATCGCACATACTCTGAAAAGCTATTATCGGTACATCAGAAGGTATCACCGTCAACTAATGGTATCCTGGTCTCAAATCAATCTTAGAGAACACTATGGAACCCCTCAGTTGGTCAAATTGGTCATCAATTCTGGGAAGAGGGTATCAGTTCTTAACCATCATCTGATTAAACTTCCTTTAGTTGACAAATAACCTCAATGCTCCGTCATCCTTCTTAGAAAACAACATAGGTGATCCCCATGGAAACATACTTGGTCGAATGAATCCCCTTTTCTCCAACTCTTACAGATGATCCTTAAGCTCCTGGAGTTATCCCGACGTCATTCGATATGGTAGAATGGAAACCGGTTCTTCCCCTAATAGCAACTCGATCATAAACTCAACATCTCTCTCAAGTGGTAGCCCTGACAAGTCCTCAGGAAACACATTATGGAATTGATCCACCATAGGAGGAAAGACTTATTGCTCTACTTCTTTTTCATCAAGAACAAGGCATTCCACTTGGACCATGAGCTCTCCCAACTACTGACAAAATGGTTGTAGATGCCGAAAAAAGCTCGTAACTCCTAGACGAAGTTTTGAAATGGCAAAGCGAAGTCATATTCAAAATCAGACGCCCGGTCCGGAGGCCCGGGAAGTGGTGCGTGAAATAAAGGAGGAATTGAGCAATAGAATGATGTGCGCGCGAAGCATCCCCGGGATGCGCGTAATCGAACCAGTGAGGCGCGCAATTTTGCGCGCCCCGGTTCCTCGCGGTGAAGTTTTGCGCACCGACAGTTCCCGGCACGGAATATTTTGTGTGCCGCCTGAATTTTGTGCCGGCCGCTTCCTATAAATAGAAGGTGACCCTAAATGGTTTGGGGTTGCGGAATTCGTAACGGCTCTCGTGCGCGCAATTCGACTCCCCCCGCGTGCAATATGACTTCCAGGTAATTCCTCTTTTCGTGCAACCTTGCCCCGGGGTTCGCCTTTACGCGCAACTCCACTGGCTTAAGTGAATTTTCTCCATCCTCCGGGTTCTTCCCTTGCGCGCAATCGTTGCCCCGTGCACGCAATCCCCTTCCTTACGTGCAATCGCCTATCTGCACAATCCATTGTCCCTATTGCACGCCATCCTGGTGTTTTGCGCGCAAACCTTTACTTTGCATGCAACACCCAGGATCCTTTACCTTGACGCCCCTTGGCTGCCTCTCTGCACCGGCACCTGATGTATTCCCTACCGGGCATGCGCTCCATGCGTTGTTTTCCCGTACAGCATTCCAGGCTTGTACAAAGTAACCTCAAGGACCCTTGGGCGGTGTTTCCCGTTGCGTTGCTTTGCCTTATGCTTCTCCGCATAGGCACGCTAACGGCTATTTCTTCTTCGCATAGCCACGCTAACGTGGACCCCTCGATGGTTTTCCCTACGGCCCCCTTCACTACGGCCTTGCTGATGCCTTCCCTCCCACAAGGGGCATAGGGCATTGGAAATGTAAGCCCTAGGGGTGTGGAGAGAACCCACCTCGTCCAATCTGTAGGACGTTAAACTACTAAGCACCTCGTCCTTAACACACGATGTTAAACTGTGGTCCGGCCCCGTGCTTCGCACGCAGGGTCCCCCCGGCTCAGGCATTCTTTACACCCACTCTTCTCCACGGGAATGGAATCTTCCTCACATGGAATGATATCCTCCTTGTCGGAGTGGTGTTTTTCCACGGGGGAAGGGCTGCCTTAGAGCGTAAGCCCCTAGCCTCTTGTGGAAGGTTTCACCCATGCATCTCCGTACTTCCCCCCTGTCAAGGCCAGTGGAGTCTCTTTCCCACTGTGCTTTTTCGCACCACGTGCCTCCATCCTGGAGTAAGACCTGGCACCCAGGGCCGCTAACCACGTGTAAGCCCCTGTTTCCTCTTTGGGCCGCTCAACGCGTAAGCACCTTTCTGCTTCTCACGGACGCACCCTTTGCGACGTGATCATCCGGTCCTTGCTGCCTCTTGTTTCCCACACCGAGCATGACTCACGTGGGATTAGAGCACGCATCGACCATGGCATCCTCCATGGGCCGCCTCAGAGCGTAAGCCCCATCCCAGCGAACTACGTGGACATTGATCCGTGCTAACGCATGGTATGTAGGAAGCCTCCACGAGGTTCAAGCCCACCACCTGGTCGTTCCGACCTCTCCAAGTCGGTTCGCCAACATTATGGGCTGCCTCAGAGCGTAAACCCCAAATTCCCTTTCCCCGCATGACGTTAAACTGTATGCCCTCGTCCTGTATGACATTAAACTGTATCTTGTCCCACATGACGTTAAACTGTATGCCCTCTTCTCGCATGACGTTAAACTGTATCTTGTCCCGCATGAAGTTAAACCGTATGCCCTCATCCCGCATGACGTTAAACTGTATCTTGTCCCACATGACGTTAAACTGTATGCCTAGAACTACGCGGGCTTTGATTCCCTGCCACAGGGATACGTAGGAATCCTCCACGAGGTTCAAGACCTTCACTCCATCACCCATCCTGATCCTTACCCGGGCCACCACATCCCAGTGAGATTATGCAACCCCATCCCACTCCATGGTATCCGGGAAGCCGCCCATGTGCTGGCCCCAACATCGGTGTTCCCCCTAGGGGGTCCTTCAATCTGATCCACTCTCAGTATTTCGATCAGTCTGATCTGTCTTCCCAAGACGTTAAACTCGTGGCATACCTCGTGTTAAACATGGGAAGCTGAGGAAAACCTTATATGGTAAACGATCCCTGCGTGCGATGTGGGATGCCTCGGGCTTCCGCGCCCTCGAGAAACCCTGTGATAAGATACAGGATACATACATACCGATCCCCAGTGTCAATACATGCCAACAACACCCCAATGTGACCATTCTCCTCACTGAAGGTTGCTTCCCCGACAAGACCCCTTGGAGCGTCTCGACGGAAGCAGCGTAATTAACTGGCGTCCATGCAGATATAGCGCCAGGAACGAGTTTCACGAACCCGTATTAAATCTATGAGGGAGACCCGGACTAGGTGACGAGCTCTGAGGAGGAATCCACGGAAGGAAGAACCGACATCCCATCATCCCGGTTTTGATCAAGGAGCAGACGTCCCTGAACAAGGAACGGATGCCGCCCACCTTTGGAAAGAGGGAATGTGGGGCAACAAGTCACGCGTCCTCCCAATGCATGATGGACACGCGTGCACCCCAGCATAAAAGCGTCGAAAATAGAAAATGATGAACCCAACGTGAAACTTTTATCCTCAATACGGAGAATGGTAGAGTTTGGGGTGTCGGAAGATTAGAATGTCACCAGGTCCGGGTACCTATCACCGGGACATGAAACCCGCTAGGGGTCGAGGCCATCAGGATGTTGATCACTCCGTTCTGAGACGTCGTCAGTGTGGATCCATCTCGCCAACCACGGAATATGGAATGACGTTGGGCTATTGGTTGTTGATTTCTTTTCCTGTTATTATTAATGGGTTCATCTCCCTGCTTCCAGGGATCGAATCACTGCATATGGAGCTTGATCGCCACCTTCCCACCGGCGCAGGGGCAGGGGAAGTACCAACACGGCTACCCCGCACGGTCTCACCTTTTCCACTGTTGCTCCAACTCCGATCATCGTAGCTGTTGGGTGCTCTCGCCCCCTCTCCCCATCAGAAATCATCTAGCGAAGGGTGATCAACAACTTGGTTCGTAGGTACGGTGAGTAAGGGATCATCCCCCCCAGGGGCATGGCCTGTTTGGATCTAGAGGCGGCTGTGCCTCACCACCATCGCCACCCCCGAGGGCCACGCAGGGAGCCGCTGCTCCCCACTCTGACGTTCAACCGCTTCAGGAGCCTATCCCCGGATTACCTTGACACATCCTTCCCATACGCCAATGAGGTGGGGGATGTCCGGGTCTGCCCGATCGGAGACCCATCCTAGGGGTTAACGGAAAGAACCCTCGCCAGGCTACTTCGACGTCGTCGCCTGACTCCCCGAGCCAAGGAGAAGGAAATCTTCATGCCCGCACCACCGTCTCCGACCCGTCTAACCCGACGCTAGCGTCGGGCATGAGCGGAAGAGAATGCCCATCCTGGGGCACCAACATCAGCAACCACTGTGGCCCGAGCCACTACTGACTCCTGTTACCAGACCCCCGCACACGTTGAGCAGGGGCAGTCACGTGCCTGACTGGGATCGAAACCCCGACCACCCTGCAGGCAAGTTGGGTCGACTCTCCCGGTCTCGGGCACTGGAAATGGCCACCACGGACTAATCCGCGGTAGTGCCACCCACCATGAAGGCTCATTCTGTGCCACTGATCTGGAAAGTCGAAGGCTTTTTCGCGACAGCTACACTCCAGGTATGACTCTTTCCAGTGCCCGTTGCACTGGGTATGAGGTCACTCCCCCTACCGCTGGCTGCGAGTATGGAGCCATTGCGTATCAGGTCGCTCACTCATGTGGAGGTCCTCCCCATGTCCCTTTCGACATCTGTCCCGGTGCTTTGTGCACCCTGGCCTTCGGCCCTCTCTGCACCAGCGCTATTGCGGCCAGGGGACTCCTTGATGGAGATCATCCTTTCCTGAGGAGAAACCCAGGGGCAGGAAGGCGGGGCGTTGTCGCCGTAAGAGGAATGTCAGGGGAGTCCGGACGGAAATTAGGCCAGTCCGTTTCTCAGACTCTGAGGTGGAATACGACTCGACGATGGAACCTCCCACCAACCCTTTGAGTTGAGGTCAGGGATGGTGATGCGGCACGTCAGTATCATACTCCCCGAATGTGAGATCCATATGATTCCCTCCTCCCTACGAAGGTATATCCAAGATGACGAGGACTTGGTGTACCCACAGGGGTCAAACCCGCAGTTACCACTGGCCTCCCCAGAAGCACCTTTCGCCTCAGTCAGGGAGAGTGGGGAACTTTTTTGGGGACCGATAGAAGAGTTCCAAGGTAATTCACCCTTGGTGAGCACCGACGCTGTGATAGGAGGCCCATTCGCTGGCCCATCCTATCGCAACGTGGCAGTCATGGCACTGCAACCCCTAGAGGACGACTCAGGGATCAGTGGCCAATCGGCTTGTTCACCGTATTCCCCGCCGGCCGGCCCGGCGGCCTGCCTCAGCGCCGTTGACAGCTCCCCGGCCATTCTCGGTTGACAAGCAGGGGTAGCAAGGTCCAGACCCCGAACCGAAGTCATGGAGCTTCTGGACCGTCCTCGCAGCGGGCCACTTCCCCGAGAAGTTTTGGCCGGTCGCAGGATCGGATTTTGATATGCCAGAGTCACTCACCACGGGAGAGTTTGAATGTTTCCGCTAGACTCTTCAGGTGAATCACTCTCGTCTTCGCCATCAGCTAGCACCTTATCCCAAGAGTCAAGCACATCTCGAGGATATCAGTGAGCAGTGTCGCCAGGTCGACCTAGATGCGCTCCCCGCGGTTCGGCACCCCGAGTCACTTGGCCACCACAGTGCCCTCCAAAAACAATGCATCCAGAGTTTTCAATTACTCTGCAAGGTTATTGAGGAAGCCACCCCCCACGCACACGTCTGCGGATGGGGGAAGTACGCTGCCCTTCTTTTCTGTGCGATCCGCCGACAGCCCGACTCACTAGGCGGCCCTGAGGGAACATTGTCAGGGGTAGTGGCAGTCAACATGGCTGACCTTTCAGATGAGGGAAACGGTGTGGAGCTCCTCGATGGGGACTCACCCCCTGAGTACAAGCCGCTACTGGACCCGTCTGGGAGGATTACTCACCAACAGATGAGCCTTCTAGGTCTCCCTGTACCCACGGAGGCACTAGCACTGAGCCGAAACATCGGCAAGTGTAAAGAGAACGTCAGTTCTGTCAAGCTAGTCGACCCATATGCCTCAGTGCAGAAGGCAGAGGAAGATCCCAAGAAGGCCATGCTACGCCAATAGATTGCTGAGAAAAAGAGGCTGGTTGATGAGCTCTTGGCAGAATGCATTGCGGAGCGGCGACCTGACTACGGTAACCCTAGACCAGGACAGTAGGGGTAGGAGCACCTACCCCTTTCCGAGATTCCCCCGGGCAACCGCGACCATGTTGCATTCACCGAAAGGGGAGAGGCCAGATCCCATGGCAAGAGGGCGCGATATGTTTTTTCGAACCCACCTGAGCAGCGCAATCACCTGGGGGACCCTGCTCGGTTTCCTCCCGCTGCCCCGAGAGTCGCTCTGCCAACCGCCCTGCAAGCTGCTGAGCTTGACTACCGGATTGAAGAGTGCGGCAATGCGCTTGTGGTTAGAGATCCCCATCAGGACAGTAATCTACATCCGGACGATCTAATGGAAGTACTCACCGCCCGCCTAGAGGCCCTGGAAACTCGGTAGGTGGTAATCCCACCATACGGCAAGTCATACCCAGCATGGGTGGATGATATGTCGGCCCCGTTGGGATTTGGGAACCCCACTTTCGCCCCCTTTAACGGGACCGAGGACCCTCCACAGCACCTGGCCAACTTCAACTCGAGGTGCGGGCCTATTTTAGGGACTCCGGCGCAGCAGGAGGCTGCCAAGATCTGTTGCTTTGTTCAGACACTAGAAGGACCAGCATTCGTCTGGTACAGCCAGGTCCCTGTTGGATCTATGACTAGCTGGGAGGACCTTCGCCGGAAATTCCTCTACCAGTTCAGTTCCACAACCCGGAAGACGAACATTTCATACCTCTTTAGGTGTAAACAAAGGCTCGACGAGCGGGTCGCGGATTTCGTCGCTCGGTGGAAGGGGCTCACGTACTCCCTTGACATGCCACTAACTCAGGAGAAATTACTGACAATGTGTGTAGGGAACGTCAAGGCAGATCTGGTTCCTTCTATGATCACTCAGAATTACCCTGGAGGGTTTCGGGACTTCTCAGACAAGGCTCAGCGCCTCGAAGAAGCCCTGCAGCATTCCAGTCAGGCATGCCCGCTGCCTCCGGTAATCCCTGCAAGAAGAGCCGCCAGAGCCGAGCCCGCTGATGTAGCCCAGATAGAGGGCCCTGGACAGCTAGAGTTGCTACCAGTAAGGCCAGCTCAGCAGCCCCATAGGGGTCCACCCCCACGGGCACAGCCTCCGTCCCAGCAGCGACCGGCTCAAAACCGGCAAGCGCCTCCGCGTAACGCACCACCACCACCCAGGCGAGATAATCAAGATCCGCCTCATCGGCATGCTCCTCCGGCCCCTGGTCATGGTCAGCCTCCAAGAGCCCCCTTTCCAAACAGAAGGAATCGGACTTACTCATTTGATGAGGCCCAGGTCCCCGGTTATTTCCGTAGCACCTTGGGGCAGAGGATCGTGCGACTGCCTGAGTGCCGGAAGCCAGAAGAGGCACGTCTCACTGATCACCCTAACTACTACCCTTATCACCGGACCTTGGGACACACTATCCAGCGATGCTATGTGGTCAAGGACTGGCTCCAAGACCAGATTGACAACAACATAGTCAGGTTGGGCCCAGCCCCGGTGCAAGTGGCAGGTGTCTTCGTGAGATCAGATGGAAACAGTGGCAACAAGGATGAGTGGGAACAGGTTTCCGACCATGGGTCCCAGAAGTGCCCACGGTCACCCGTTCCCATGGAATCATTCGTGCCCTCTTGAGTCAGCCAGAGCCCTTAGAATCTGAGAGCGCCACTTTGGCATCTTCGTCCCAGTCCACCTCTTCCCAGAAGAGCAAGCGGCAGCACAAGAAGAAAGAATGTGCCCTGCTAGCGCTGTCATCTTCCCGCACACTTGGTGATTTTATGACCCCAGAAATGGGGATCACTCCGAGACTCCTCGAGTGAAAGCCCAGGGTACGCTTCGGTTAACACCGTAGAGTTGGTAAATCCATTTTTTACTCCCGACGTTGAGGAATTCCAGGTGGACCTCCCCAATGACCCAGTCATCGCCAACTTCGGCGGAGCCGTGGCTATGTGAATCACTGGGGCACGACAGTCATCACTTCCAGTCAGGCCATGCACGCTACTGAGACTAGGCAGCAGGCCCGATATAGAGATCAGCACACGCGGCCCCCTCACCCAGTGTCGATAGGTTCGCCTCCACCACCATTTGTGTTGCTGGATCAGGCGGGACCACCTCGTCCGTGTCGCAACCAGCCCTGCCTTGCCACCGGCCAACTATAGCCTTCCGGTCCTAACACGATAGCCACATCACGGGATTCGGCTAGTGAACAGCGAGACGTGCCTAGTACCAATCAGTCACCGGTCCCGCCAGCAGGGCCCGTCATGCCTCCAATCGCAGAGCAGCCTCCTGTAAGAAGAATCTCGTGTTTGGCTCGAAAGTATGATGTTATGAAGCACCTGGTCGGTATTCTAGAAAGGATTTCTATCCTTGAGGCCCTTATCCTATCGTCTAAAATGCGTGAGGTGCTCGCCGAGGCTCTCAGGAGCCCCCTCCAGTTTGAAATAGAGGTAGCGGCCGTAGAAGCCTTCCACACCGAGGTGATTGAGGACGCCGAATATCAAGAGGTTATCTCATTTTCCGGTGAAGATTAAGACCTTCCCATATAGGGGTACATTCGCCCATTGTACATCACCGGCCAGTTCAATGGCGTGGAAGTCCTCCGTTGTCTTGTTGACACGGGTTCCGGGATTAACCTAATCCCAACTTGGACGCTGCAGAAACTGGGGTTGTCTGAGGATAATCTGACTCCCTTCGACCTCAGGATCTAGGGGTATGACAGGACCGAGCAAACTCCACTCGGCAAGATTCGTCTGAAGACCCAGTTCGGCAGCCTAATTGCCAATACCGAATTCATGGTCGTCTCTCAGGACACCGCCTACAACGCGTTTATAGGCAGGTCGTGGCTCCACCTTCACGCAGTGGTCCCCTCATCGTATCACCAGTTCCTCAAATAATCCCTTAAGGGTCGAGTGGGCATGCTCCAAGGAGATGCGTATCCCTTCGCCTCTTGTGAAGACCGTTATCTAGACGCTGACTATTATAAGAGCAAGGACAAGCAGATCCTGGCAGGTGAGGTTGAGCCCGCCACTGTCATGAGTGATCCCTGGGAAGGTTTGGACGATGCATATGTCTTCCCAATCCATTGGTTGGAGGCCACGACCCCCGAAATGGGGCAGTGCTTTGTTTTTTCGGGTACTAGAGGAAGGCATATTTCCGGGTCCAAGCGACGGCAGGAAATCACCTCGTACTCTTACACCAACCAGGCTCAGGTGATCCTCGAGCCTCCTACCCCTGTACGATATCGAGATGTTGGGCTAATGGCAATGGCAGTATGTCAAACGTGTCTGTTTCTCCGGTCCGGAATCGACTGTCTCAATCCAACGTGCCACTACTACTTTGATTTCATAAAGTGTAGCCCCTTGGGCTGAAGGATGGATGGGATTGGATCAACCACCTTTGTCGCTATGGTCTCCGCAATGCATGAGTCTCCTGATGTGACGACCTCTTCCGCCCAAGCCGGAACCAGCTTCCCATCAGGGTCTGGCAGCCCCGAAATGGTTCCCCCCATGGATGATCCCTCCACATGTGGAGAGTAGGACATGGAAGATTCTCCTCCTGCCTTTGAGGAGGGCGTCCCCACCATGGTCGATGAGTTAGTGTAGGTGAACCTCGGTAGCAAGGAGGACCCGAGACCCACATTGGTCAGCGCCGTTATTCCCCCCGAGGAACGGCAACAGTACGTAGACTTCCTCAGACAACACCGTGATGTGTTCTCCTGGAGTTATGAAGAGATTCCAGGACTAGATCCCCAGGTATCCGTCCACCGCCTTGGCCTTCCAGAAAACCATCGCGGGTTCAAGTAGCCTCCCAGAAAGATGCACCCCTCTCGCGGTTCCATGGTTGAGGTCGAAGTTGATAAGCTCATCAAAGCCAACTTTGTCAAGCAAGTCCAGTACCCCAGGTGGCTAGCCAATATTGTGCCAGTCAGGAAGAAGAACAGACAGATCAGGGTCTGTATCGACTTCCGCGATCTCAATCACCACTGTACGAAGGATGATTTTCCCCTTCCCGTGAATGAGTTGTTGATTGATGCCACGGCCGGGTTCCAAGCCCTCTTCTTCATGGATGTGTACTCCATGTATAACCAGATCTGGATGGCCCCTGAGGATGAAGAGTTCACTGCCTTCAGGGCCCCCCAGGGTACTTTCTGCTACCAGGTTATGCCCTTCGGCCTGAAGAATGCGGGTTCCACCTATCAACAGGCTATGCATCGCATATTCAAGCCAATCCTTGGGACACTGGTGGAGTTCTATGTGGACAACCTGGTGGTTAAATCTCATTAGCTCCAGGACCATCTCAAAGACCTTGAGAAAGTGTTCAGCTTCCTCCGTTCTCGCCACTTAAAGATGAACCCATTGAAGTGTGCCTTTGGGGTCACCTCCAGAAATTTTCTTGGCTTCATTGTTAAGTATCGAGGCATCGAGATCGACCCAGATAAGATCAAGGCCATCAGTAAGATGCCTACCCTGAATAATATTCGGGAGCTTCGAGGCCTCCAAGGCCACTTAGCCTATATATGTTGATTCATTGCGAATCTGACCGGCAAGTGTAAGCCATTTTCTTGGCTCATGAAGAAAGGCGCCGCCTATGAATGGGACGAGGAGTGTCAGATTGATTTTGAGGAAATCAAGCAGTATCTGCTTCAACCTCTGGTCTTGATGCCACCTATTTTCAGAAAGCCGCTGGTCCTTTACGTGACCGCCCTGGAGTAATCCCTCAGCGCACTTATCACCCAGAAGAACAACGAGGGAATAGAGAATAGCCTCTACTACCTCAGTCGCATGATCCTCGACACGGAAATTAAATATTCTCCCATCGAGAAGAGCTGTCTGGCACTCGTATTTTCCATGCATAAATTACAGCACTACTTGCAGCACCACAAGGTACAGCTGGTCTCTCAGGTAGACCTGTTGAAATAAATCATGAACCGACCTATCTTGACCGACCGATTGGCGCATTGGGCGGTGATCCTCTAGCAGTTCAACATCAGGTTCGTACCTCAGAATGTCGTCGAAGGACAGGCGTTGGAAGACTTCTTAGCTGCCCACCCAACCTCCGTGGACCAACCGTTGGATCTAGGCTTTCTTGATTAGGAAATCCTCTCAGTTGATCACGCCATCCCATGCTGGCAGATGCACTTTGACGATGCCTCCCAGAGCCCCACCGGTAGAAGGCTCAATGATCCTAGGATTAACAGAGTGGGTCTGGGTATCTTCTTCATCACCTCGGAGCAAGCAGTTCTTCCATATACATTCATGTTGTCAGAAGGATGCACCAACAATGAGGCAGAATATCATGACCTCATCACTGGGCTCGAGTTGGCTCTCGAGATTGGTGTACCCCATCTGTATGTAAAAGGGGACTCCGAGCTAGTCATCAATCAGGTCAATGGTGACTATGCTGTCAGAAAGCCAAAACTCGTGCCATTGTTGGAGTGCACCCTCCGTCTAATGGCTAAGTTCCCCTCCCATCCAGAGGTTGTTCACATTCCCTAGTCGCAGAACAGTCGAGCAGATGCTTTGGCCAGCCTGGCCGCATCACTTGCGGAGCCCGAACAGGATGACTTAATCATCCACGTGGCACACTGGAGAGTCATTGATCCTATTATTCTGGAGGGAGATCGTGGCCTGTGATTGAACCATCTCACTGATGGTGCTTCTACGTCAGGATCCCCGGGGGCTTCAGGTGTGGTAATCGAGACAGTTCCTGACTGGAAGACACCCTTGGTTGAATACCTCCAGCACGACAATCTTCTGTCGGACCGAGCTGAGCGCGAGAGAATCTGACGCCGCGTGCCGCAGTTTACCCTTCAAAGTGGCCCCATCCTTGATCAACTCCTTTACAGGCACGGATTTGATGGTTTTCTCCTCTGTTGCCTTCAAGGAGTCGAGATCCAACAGGTTATGCAAGAAGTGCACGCTAGTTTCTGTGGCGCCCACCAGGTCGGGTCGAAGTTGTCCCACCAGATTCGAAGGCTGGGATACTTTTGTCCCTCCATGATCCACGACTGCATCGAGTATGCCAAGAGGTGTCATGCGTACCAAGTTCATGCTAACTTTGCGCATCGGCCACTGGAGCCTATCCATACTACCAAGTATTCTTGGCCCTTTGCAGTCTGGGGGTTGGATGTCGTAGGGCCCTACCCACAGGCGACGACCCGCCAGTGCCGGTTCATCTTAACTACTACGGACTTCTTCTCGAAGTGGGCAGAGGCAATCCCGCTCAGGTAATTCAAGTCCTGTTCTATTGCTGACTTCGTGAGATCCAATATCATCTATCGGTTTGGAGTACCTCACGCTATCCTCACGGATAATGGAACCAACTTCTGAGCAGCCGATCTAAAGAAATTGTACGCTAATTACAACATTCGCTCTAACCACACCTCCCGCTATCATGTGCAGGAGAATGGAAAAATTGAGGCATTTAACAAAACCCTCTCTAACATTCTGCAAAAGATGGTTGGTCAGAACAAGAAAAGTTGTCCGGACAAGCTCCCCAACGCCCTCTGGTCTTATAGGACGATGACTCATAACTCCACCCAGGTGAATCCGTATTCCCTGGTATACAGAGCTAAGGCTGTCCTGCCCATCGAGATCCAATTTCCCTCATTGCGCACGGCGGTCTACGACCAGCAAGTGCTGGATAGAGTTGCTGAAATCCTTCTAGCTGAATTGGAAGCACTGGATGAAAGTAGGCTTCGCGCTTTACATAACTTGGAAACGCGTCAGAGCGGGATGGCTCGAGCTTTCAATAAGAAGGTTCGCCTCCGCTCTTTCCTGCAAGGTGACCTGGTGCTGGCTCTCAGAGCGCCAATGATTCCCGGAAGGAAACCACCCAAGTTGGAGCCCAAATGGGATGGGCCTTTCATTGTCCATAAGGTCTATCCCAATGGCGCGTATTCTCTGGTGACTATGGATGGTGAGCGCGTAACTCCTCCCACCAACGCCGGGTTCCTCAAGAAGTACTTTGCCTAAGCCTCCTTGGTCCTGCATGACCTTAAACTGTACGGTCCCACACAACCCTAAACTGCACCTTGGTCCGAGTTCTAAGACCTAAAACTAAGATCCTTACACGGTCCAGCATGACCGTAAACTACATTTTTTCCTACATCTAGGATCCTTGGTCCGAGTTCTAAGACCTAAATCTAAGATCCTTATTTCATCCTACATGACATTAAACTGTTCTTCTAGAACTATGTGTGGATTGATTCACATAATTATGGGATACGTAGGACCGCCTGAACACCTAGATTTCAGGTCCAGCCCCGTCTCTTAGGAGATCCCACGATCTCCCGGTTGCCTCGGCCTTTTGGGATACCCTTCCCTCGGGAATCCGCCATCTTTTGGCTTCTCTCAGACTGAGCCCTTCGACCCTTTCCAGTGGTCTACTAATGTGTTTAGAGCACTCTGGTCTAGGACCTAGAGTGTCAGGTTCGACTTAGGCAAGTTTTCGTCCGCTTGTCAAGCTTCGTGTTCCCCTTCATTCAGGCCCCACCATCCTTCACACCCGGAGGGACCCCCAAGAACGGACTGGATACAACGCATAAGGGCTCTCCTACCATCACGGGCCAACACCCCCGAGGGTTTCAAGAAACAAATTGATACGAATCCCATGTTGCGAATGTGGTTAGTGGTTGATGCTCATTTGTTTGCCTCTACCTCTAGGCTAACGCGACAGGATGCTGTGTTGCGAACATGGTCAGAAGTACTCCCCAGTCGTCACGCCGGCTTCCTCGGGCCCTGAATGTTGGTTGCATGATTCACATTGTGTTCTGCCCCACCATGTCAAGGTGGAATCTCGACACTCCTTGTACTAACCCTTAGTACACCCCCACAGGTCAGAAAGACCAATCTGCGTAACGGTTTCTCTCGGGGCTCCCGTGATTTGAGCGCTAGAGTATGTGCTTGGGATTCTTCTTTACAGGTTGCGTGCAGCTTGACCCTCATCCCCATGGGAAACGAGGAGTCGCCCGGACATTGCGTTTCGGGCCCAGCGTAGCTGGGAGCTAGCATCTTCTTCTCCCCTGATTGTTGAACCCTCGTAGGCCCCTTTGGCCCAAGGCTCCTCTCTCGGGATCGCGCGCGGTGATGGTATGGGATTACTACCTCACCAGCATCAGGTATGATTTATTGCATCGTGTGTGTGTGCTGCCAGGTCCAAATCCATACGACCTTAAACTGTGCTGCCAGGTCCAAAGCCATACGACCTTAAACTCTGCTGCCAGGTCCAAAGCCATACGACCTTAAACTATGCTGCCAGGTCCAAATCCATACGACCTTAAACTATGATGCCAGGTCTAAATCCATACAACCTTAAACTGTGCTTCCAGGTCCAAATCCATACGACCTTAAACTGTGCTTCCAGGTCCAAAGCCATACGACCTTAAACTGTGCTGCCAGGTCCAAATCCATACGACCTTAAACTCTGCTGCCAGGTCTAAATCCATATGACCTTAAACTGTGCTGCCATGTCCAAAGCCATACGACCTTAAACTGTGTTGCCAGGTCCAAATCCATATGACCTTAAACTGTGCTGCCAGGTCCAAAGCCATACGACCTTAAACTGTGCTGCCAGGTCCAAAGCCATACGACCTTAAACTGTGCTGCCAGGTCCAAATCCATACGTCCTTAAATTGTGCTGCCAGGTCCAAATCCATACGACCTTAAACTGTGATGCCAGGTCCAAAGCTATATGACCTTAAACTGTGCTACCAGGTCCAAAGCCATACGACCTTAAACTGTGCTGCCAGGTCCAAAGTCATACGACCTTAAACTGTGCTGCCAGGTTCAAGCCATACGACCTTAAACTGTGTTTCCAGGTCCAAAACCATACGACCTTAAACTATGTTGTTGGTCCAAACCATACGACCTTAAACTGTGTTGTTGGTCCAAACCATACGACCTTAAACTATGTTGTTGGTCCAAACCATACGACCTTAAACTGTGTTGTTGGTACAAACCATACAACCTTAAACTGTGTTGTTGGTCCAAACCATATGACCTTAAACTGTGTTGTTGGTCCAAACCATACGACCATAAACTGTGATGTTGGTCCAAACCATATGACATTAAACTGTGCTGTTGGTCCAAACCATACGACCTTAAACTATGGTGTTGGTCCAAACCATTCGACCTTAAACTGTGATGTTGGTCCAAACCATACGACCTTAAACTGTGGTGTTGGTCCAAACCATACGACCTTAAACTGGGCTGTTGGTCCTACCACACGACCTTAAACTGTGATGATATTGTCCTAGCCGCACGACGAAAAAATGGCACTGCATTGTGATGACTTCCCCATGGGGGACATCACGCCAGGTATTGGTCGATTACCATGTCGCTTTTCAACACCTGTTATGGATTGATTATTGTGGAGACGCCAGGAATTTCTACCCTAGGCCAGTCTCCCTACAAAAGAAAAACAATTTACCTCCAAGAACAAACAAGATATATCAAATGCCGCTTCTTTTGGTGCGAGGGCTAGACCCGTACGATTTCTTCGTCCTTTGCACAGGCTCCATATCGTGCCATGCTGCCTTTAAAGAACTACGTATGGATTGATTCTCATCCATGTGAGATACGTAGGATCGCATGGGAACTTCCCAACAGGCCCAGCCTAACTTTTCGTGTTCGGTATCTCGGCCTAAACGCATCCCTAGGAGCACATAGTAAGCATGGATTTTCCCCATTCACGTTGGGTTTTGCAACCGCTTTACCGTGTTTCTCCCATTCCCATTATCCTTTGGTCCGAGTTCTAAGACCTAAAAGTAAGATCCTTTCTTTGGCTTTCCACGACTCGGTCTCTCTTGTGGGATTGTACGGTTTGGTGCGGGATGATGTCCTCATTCACATCAGGTTACTCACCGTGTCATGCCTATCCCCAGATGAGATGTGTCCCCCATCCCGCATGACGTTAAACTGTATTTCATCCTACATGACATTAAACTGTGCTTCTAGAACTACGTGTGGCTTGATTCTCATCCTAATGAGATACGTAGGAACGCCCGGACATTTCGTCTTGGGTCCAGCCCCAAGGATTACCGAATCCCATCCCTCCTTATTGTCGGACCCTCGGCCTGACTTCTTGGGAAGTGGTGTAATCATGACATCTACCCTGAATAAGTTTGAGATGCCCTATAGTAATAGTGGGAAGTGGTAGTTCTCTCACCAAAGAGGTCCTGCCTGGAAATTGGGATGACCCACGATCAGGTTGGTACGTCCGCCTAATGCGCCTCCTCCACAGTGGTGCAATTTCGGGAGTGTTGGAATCTGTTTGAACAAACCACCACTCCACCTTCCACGCTTTGTGTTCCCCTTTATTCGGATCCTCATTCTCTTTCATGTTTGATGGGACCCCCTAACAGTATGGATGATAGACCTATGGTCCGCCTACTGTCCTGGGCCAACATTCCGGAGGACCGGTCATGTTTGACGGGACCCACTAATAGTATGGATGATAGACTTTGGTCCGCCTACTGCCACAATATGGATGATAGACCTTTGGTCCACCTATTGTAGCAATATGGATGATAGACCTATGGTCCACCTACTGTCCTGGGCCAACGTTCTGGAAAACTGACCGATGATATTTGAGTTAGGCCCCGTGTTGTGAACGTGGTCAGCAGTCAGCCCTCATTTATTGTCCCCATTCCAGGCCAACACGATATGGATGTTGCGTTTCTGCCACGGTTAACAGTTATCCTCCATCGTCGCGCCCCATAGTGTTCCAAATTTGGGTAGCGTGATTCACCTTTCCTCTCCATCTCCCTATGTTCGGATGGATTTCAATGCCCCTTGCATTGCCCCGCTCGTGTGTCAGATCACATTGATAAGGTGATATATCAATCGGTCTGAGGTCTCCTCCTCAGAAATTCAGGCCTAATTTTGGATTCCTGAAGCTTGGTCAATGCCCCACAGTTGGACGAAATGATAGCATGAGTATCCTTTTCTTCTCGCGTTGGGTATGACCCACATAAGCTTAGGGATAAGTTATTATTCATTTCGGAATTATGGTTCAGCATATTAAACCAAGGGTACAAATAAATGGATTTGTCCATATATTGGATTGAGATGATGAGCAGTACAAGCAAGAAGTTCATGGGATGGACAAAACAAAGCCCTTAAGGATCAGCGTGCTGAATCGATCTTTCCAGCGCTGCTACCCTTTGGCGGGTAGCCTCCAGGACCGCTTCTCACTCCTTGAAGACTCTCTCCTCATCAGCCGCTGCAGAGCGCAGCTCGCCAATCCTAGCTTGTGCCTGCGCCCGCTCGGTTTGAAGTACGGTCATCTGGTGACTCGCCTCCATCAGTTGTTCCTGTGCGTCATCCATCTAGGACGTCAGTCACTCCACAAGCTCAGAGCATGTTGCAATGAAGGCCTCCTTATCTATCACCTGCCCTTTGAGGTGTCGGACCTCCCGCTCCGCCCTCAGCAACGCTCGGGTGCTCGCCGATCTTTCCTGACACTGGGAAATGTCGGTGTGCCGAATGATCTCACGTATCTTCTCGACCATGTAATAACGGACCGTCAGATGAAGGCGCTGAGCGTCAGCCCCTCCGGTGCATAGGAAGCGCAGCCAGGTCTGGAGTGATCCCATCCGCCTCAGCCAATCTGACTGGGGTTGTCTGAGAAAGTGTTGGATACACTTACACCCTTTTCTTCATGTCATCCGGCTCTCCTCGACTTCCTCTGAGTCCGAGTCATCTATCTTCTCAGGGTCAGTGGGTCGGTACGTAGGGAAGGCAGTCAGCAGATCGGCAACAGGATCTGCATCAGGGATGTCTTCGTGAGGAATAGGATCCTCGACGTCTGGGAGACCTTCCTCTCTCGCCCCAGGAGCGACGATGCCTCTGTCAGCTTCTGACCTCGCCTCAAGAACAGCGCCGATGATGTCCGTTGTCCCCTGCTCACCAATTTATGGGGCCGACTCAGTGTAGGGATCATGTTCTGAATGAGGTGGTATGTCTACCACTGGTCCGCTCACGGACGGCCTGGGCTCCGTAGCCTGACGACCCTCCAATGTTGAGATCACTGCGCAAGACATACACTGATTAGTTGGGATATTTTGGTACCAAGTGCCAGTAGTGAAGCGTGAGACTTACAGGAATCCATAGCGTTGGTCTCCAGTGTTTCGGCCACTGCAGGAGCCGCCATGATGGGAGACCCCTCTGCGCTTGTTAATTCAATGATGGGTGTCGGATCCCCATCATGTCCCACCGGTTCCTCTCCTCCCTCCTCTAGTGAGGATGCCCGACCAACACTCAAACGCTCCTGAGCGAGGTAGAGAGATGGTGGGGAAATTGAAAAGGAGAATGGATTAAGAAAGAAAATGAATGAAGATAGAGACAGACCTCGAGTATCTCGGTTATGTCGAGATCAGAGCTGACAATCTCGCTGCTCTCTCGGAGACTCCCTTCGTAGGTTGCCCCCTGTGACCCCTCACCTTCGGGTTCTCCTTCTTCTTCATCTTCTCTTTCGCCTTGGTCTTCTCTGGTCTCCTCCTCCCCCTCCGACTCCTCGTCACTGTCACCTTCTCCGGGCGGCATCGCTTCCGGATCATGATCCTGGTCGAGCATCACTTTCACTAAGAAAGTTGGATCCACACGCCGACCCCTTTGGCATGTGTATGTGTCCATGGCCATCAGATAAGCATGTCGTTGATGGAAGTTTACCCGGTCGGTAATTCGAACGAGCCCGACCTCTGGCAGCTGGATCCCGTTTTGTATTATCTTCTGCCAGATGTCTTCAACGCTCAGCGATTGCCGCAGGGTCATCCAGGCCGACCACATTTCTAGGAGAATTTCATCTTGGGAAGGTTAGAGCAGGTATCTTATCTGCTTCCCGGGCATCTCCATGGCCGCCTCATGTGACCCCCCTACGGGCAACGAGGTCGCGGCGGCGCTGTGTGATATTCCCGCTGCTGAAGTCCCGGCCTGCGTAGGCCTCACTGCCTGATGCACCCCCGGTTCCCCCCTTCCAGCAACACCTTTCCTTCTCCCCCATCACCCGGTTTCCGTGTGAGTAACCTCAAGTTGCTGGACTCGCTTGCATAAAATCCTCTCAGGGTAAGAGATGGTCCAGTGTTCGGCATACTCGGTTTCTAGGCCAGCGTCAACCCCGGTTGGAGGAAGAGTAATGACGTCACCAGAGCTGAAAGTGGTAAACATCAACCACATCTGGTGCAGAATGCAGGGATTCTTCTCCTACCAGACAGCCATGAATACTTTCTTTGGAATTCGTTGGAGGCACCCAAATTTCCTGGAGAATCGATATGGCACGTAAGGCTCGCAGATCACCTTCTCGTCAATTCGATCCACGAGCACCCCGCCCCGAATGCTCTGGAAATACTCCTGCTGTTCCAGAGAGCCTTGCCCATTGTCCACCATCTGGCCGACCGGGGTGGGGAACGGGCTGAAGTAGAAGTAGTTGTGGTTTCCAATGCGGATTCTCACGCCCTCCTCATTGAGCATCATCAGCGCCACCCCGGCGATGTTCAGCAGGGACGGTCTTAGGCCATTGCCCGGAGGACGGATGGAATTTGGGAAAGTGTACCTGCCGAGATGAGCCGCCACCCAGCCATGGAAGATCTAGAAGGGGCCACATACTCTCCGAGGCGACCCCCCTCGTGGGATGCGTCCCAGGATGGCATACAGCTTGGCCAGAATGGGGACCCCCAAGTTGAACCATTTGTTGGCAGCCATGGTGCCCTCCATCACCAGTGTTGTTGGACGGACGCCCATCCTCACGTCCTGCACCGGAAGGAGCCACTCGCTCAGGAAGGTGGAGAGGAACGTTGCATACCAGACGTTCGGGTCCTGGGTCTCAATGACGCGGCAGCCCCATGATTGGTATTTCCCCGCCTCCAGGGTCCTCCAGTATGACCCATTCCTGATCCTCTGAGCCGCGGTTGGGCACCGTTTACCCCTTCCCGGCATCTTGATGGCTGGATCCTTCTTGAGGAACTGGCTGAACCAGCCCTTGTAGGTAATGTCCTTCAGGAAGTCCTTGACCCCCAGCCTCTCTTTGGCCAGCTCCAACAGGTTCCACGTTAGCATAGGCGTCTGTGACCTGTCTTCCCAGGTGCTCTTTAGAGGAATGAACTCGTCGTATTGGTAGACCTCTAGTGGGATACCTCCGATGCAGTGAACGTCCCATAGACTTATGCCAACTTCCCCATGATGAAGGTGTAATGTGTTGGTATCAGGAGACCACCGGGTGAATAGCTCCGGCCCGAGCTCAAGTTGACGGTGGAAGTGGAACTGCGACGTCCACACCGCCTCAAACAGGCCAATATGCCGCAGTTCATCCCCGAACTGGTCGCAAGTATTGCAAACCCAGAATGCCCAGGCCCACTTGCTGGTGAAGTTTCCCCTAGACCGCAGGTCCCAATCCTTCAGCTAGCCCTTTGTGTCATTCATAACGCTCTGACGGAACGTGCTCGTGTAGAGGTCCAGAGAATTCTCTGTGACAGGATCATCCCCGGTAATGGTCCTGGTCCTCGGGTTCAGGACATATACGTCCATATGTCTGGTTTCCCTGGTAGGACGGCCGTTGTTGGTGATGTTGTAGCGAGGAATCTCATCCTCCCGGGTCACCCATTACCACGGTGTGTCCACCTTGAAGCCCAGCAGAGGCACCTCCTCCAGGATGAAAAAGTTCCAGAGTGGGAGGTTGTCAGACAGGGGATATGTCTTCTGGGCCGGAGTCAGAAGATTGAACAAGGTCAGGTTATTGGAGACGATCACCTTGGTGCCATAAACCCCCTCGGTCACCGCCATTTTGGTCCTACGAGCAGCTGTTTCCCCCTCATCAACTCGGTTTGCGGTCATCTCAAATATTTTGGGAGTGGCATGAAATCAGGATGCAGTGTGTGGAATCAGAGAGTGTTGTACGATATCTGAAGTGGCGATGTGAAATCCAGGAGATGGGAGCGCAATCGGCATGCTAGGTGCGGAATATCCCGAGCAGGCGCGCAAGTACGGCCAAAATTCGGAAGGAATTACGCACTGCCAGAGCGTTTTTACGCGCAGCCGCGGGAGCAATTTCGCACACGAGAGCGATAATCCTATCGCACGGAAAAGCTGGAGTATGGATTTGGGACCCAGCGCCACTTTTTATAGGCGAGGACAGGGTTCTGCGCCGCGCGGAAAGCAAATTCCGCACCGATCCGTCGTTTTGCGCACCGCATGGGTTGTTTGTGCGCTAAGCGCCCAAGAGTGGCCCTGCTTCGGCGTTTCGGCATTTCCCTCGGAATCCGATCGTTGCGACCTCTCGCTGATCCAATTCTTAGGGGGGGGATTTGTAGACGCCAAAAAAATCCCGTAACTCCTAGAGGAAGTTTCGAAATGGAAAAGCGAAGTCATATTCAGAATCAGAGGCCCGGTCCGGAGGCCCGGGAAGTGGTGCGCGAAATAAAAGAGGACTTGAGCGAAAGAATGATGTGCATGCGAAGAATCCTCGGGATGCGCGTAATCGAACCGGTGAGGCGCGCAATTTTGCGCGCCCCGGTTCCTCACGGTGAAGTTTTGCATGCCGACAGTTCCCGGTGCAGAACATTTCGCGCGCCGCCTGAATTCTGCGCCGGCCGCTGCCTATAAATAGAAGGTGGCCCCAAACGTTTTGGGGTTGCGGAATTCGGAACGGCTCCCATGCGCGCAATTTGACTCCCCCCGCGCGCAATATGACTACCAGGTAATTTCCATTTTCGCGCAACCTTGCCCCGGGGTTCGCCTTTGCGCGCAACTCCACTGGCTTAAGTGAATTTGCCCCCACCTCCGGGTTCTTCCCTTGCGTGAAATTTTTTCCCCATGCGTGCAATCCCCTTCCTTGCGTGCAATCGCCTATCCGTGCAATCCTTTGGCCCTATTGCGCGTCATCCCGATGTTTTGCGTGCAAACCTTCTCTTTGCGCGCAACACCCGGGATCCTTTACCTTGACACCCCTTGGTTGCCTCTCTGCGCCGGCACCTGATGTCTTCCCTGCCGGGCATGTGTGCCATGCGTTGTTTTCCCGTACAGCATTCCAGGCTCATACAAAGTAACCTCATGGTCCCTTGGGCAGTGTTTTCCGTTGCTTTGCCTTATGCTTCTCCGTATAGGCACGCTAATGGCTATTTCTTTTTTCGCATAGCCACGCTAACGTGGACCCCTCGATGGTTCGCCCTGCGGCCCCCCTTCACTACGGCCTTGTCGATGCCTTCCCTCCCACAAGGGGTAGAGGGCATTAGGCATGTAAGCCCTAGGGGTGTGGAGCAAACCCACCTCGTCCAAGCTGCAGGACGTTAAACTGCTAAGCACCTCGTCCTTAACACACGACGTTAAACTGTGGTCCGACCCCGTGCTTCGCACGCAGGGTCCCCCCGGCTTGTGCATTCTTTATGCCCACTCGTCTCCACGGGAATGGAATCTTCCTCACATGGAATGAGATCCTCCTTGTCGGAGTGGTGTTTGTCCACGGGGGAAGGGCTGCCTCAAAGCGTAAGCCCCTAGCCTCTTGCGGAAGGTTGTACCCATGCATCTCTGTACTTCCCCCCCTGCCAAGGCTAGTGGAGTCCCTTTCCCAGTGTGCTTTGTCGCACCACGGGCCTCCATCCTGGAGTAATCCCCGACACCCAGGGCCGCTAACCACGCGTAAGCCCCTGTTTCATCTTTGGGCTGCTCAATGCGTAAGCCCCTTTCCGCTTCTCAAGGACGCACCCTTTGCGACGTGATCGTCTGGTCCCTGCTGCCACTTGTTTCCCACACCGAGCATGACTCACGTGGGCTTAGAGAATGCATCGACCATGGAATCCTCCATGGGCTGCCTCAGAGCGTAAGCCTCATCCCATCGAACTACATGGACTTTGATCTGTGCTAACGCATGGTACGTAGGAAGCCTCCACGAGGTTAAAGCCCACCACCCGGTCATTCCGACCTCTCCACGTCGGTTCGCCAACATTATGGGCCACCTCAGAGCGTAATCCCCAAATGCCCTTGTCTCGCATGACGTTAAACTGTATGCCCTCATCCTGCATGACGTTAAATTGTATCTTGTCCCGCATGATTTTACACTGTATGCCCTCGTCCCGCATGACATTAAACTGTATCTTATCCCGTATGACATTAAACTATATGCCCTCGTCCCACATGACGTTAAACTGTATCTTGTCCTGCATGAAGTTAAATTGTATGCCCCGAACTACGCAGACTTCGATTCCCTGCCACGGGGATACGTAGGAAGCCTCCACGAGGTTCAATCCCTTCACTCCATCACCCATCCTGATCCTTACCCGGGCCGCCACATCCCAGTGAGATCATGCCACCCCATCCCACTCTATGGTATCCGGAAAGCCACCCACGTGTTGGCCCCAACATCGTTGTTCCCCCTAGGGGGTCCTTCAATCTGATCCACTCTCAGTGTTTCGATCAGTCTGATCCGTCTCTGAAAGACGTTAAACTCGCGGCATACCCCATGTTAAACATGGTAAGCTGAGGAAAACCTCAGATGGTACACGATCTCCGTGTTCGATTTAGGATGCCTCGGGCTTCTGCGCCCTCGAGAAGCCCTGTGATAAGGGACAGGATAAAGACATGCCAATCCCCAGCGTCAAGACATTCCAACGACACCCCAACGTGACCATTCTCCTCACCGAAGGTTGCTGCCCCGACAAGACCCCTTTGAGCGTCTTGATGGAAGCAGTGTAATTAACTGGCGTCCATGCAAATATGGCATCGGGAACGAGTTTCACGAACCCGTATTAAATCTAAGAGGGAGACCCGGACTAGGTGAAGAGCTCCGAGGAGGAATCCACGGAAGGAAGAACCGACATCCCATCATCCCGGTTTCGATCAAGGAGCGGACGTCCCTAAACAAGGAACAAATGTCGCCCACCTTTGGAAAGCAGGAATGTGGGGCAATAAGCCACGCATCCTCCCAATGCGTGACGGACACGCGTGCGCCCCGGCGTAAAAGCGTCGGAAACAATGGTCCTTCACGACCTGCTCGAACATCCCACTTACCACGAAGGACATAAGTGTCTCCATCGGGAGATGTAAACATTACCCGATATCGATAACAATATATATGGACTTGCTACTACGCTAACCAATCCATACCCAAGATTAGGTCAAAACCTAACATCTCCAAAACAAACAGATCCCATATGAAATGATATCTACAAACCTCCAAGGCACAACCTTTACACTTCATTATATTCTCAACTCCACCCCCAACGGAGTATCAAGTGACATAACTCCACATGCACATTCCATGGTTAGGCCCAACACTACTAAAAACTATGCCAAAATAAAATAATGTGTGAAACCTGTGTTAAATAAAGCATTTTCAAGTGTGGAATCTACAAGAATATTACCTCAAATAGTATAAGTTCTAGCCTCACCTCCTCTAGGTGTAAACTGAACTACGTACATATGGTCTATCCCTCTACAATGGGATCTAGCCTGAGTACCCTACACTGCACTACCCTACTGGTACGAATGGTCTCTCCCTGGAGTTCCACATCCACCACCCCTACCAATACAGCCTATGGAGATCTAAATTCCATCCTGGTATGGGGTAATCGATCCCCTAACTTCACTCTACACTGATCTCTACCCTCCGACACTTTCCATCTATCGTGGGCTCCTACATAATCTCTGCACATGGCCCATCTTGCCACATTCTCTGCACTAAACAGGTGTTCAGGAACACTGACTTCGCATATGTCCCAGCCTTCCACATTGGTAGTAGAAAACTGGATCATTAACCTAAGATATTGGTTCCTTTTTTTGGTCGTGTTGTCCACCGCTGTCCTGGTGGAAATTCTTGAAATGACGCTTCCTACTATCGGAAGTCGCACCACTAGTTCTCTCCACTAGAACTGCATGTATTCTTTTGGAGGCCTCTTTGAGGTTTCCTTATGTGATTATGTTTTTATCCATTCCCTTAGAAAACCTCTTTAGTTGAAATATATTTACCTAGGATCTGATCTCATGCCGAATTCCATCCTGAAAGCGCCTTGTCATAGCTACCTCATCTCCCACTAAAGCAAGAACAAAATGTTTCAAGTCTTTGAACCATCCTGCATACTCCATTACTAACATCGTCACTTGTGTTAAACTCATAAACTTCATAGAATTCTTTTTCCTTAAGGTTTTTGGGTAGTAATACTCCAGAAACATTTCCTAAAAACTCTTCCACACCATTCCCTATACTTGTTCGGTCTGAGCTAAGATATCCCACCAACGCTTTTCTTGGCCCCACAACATATAGGATATCAACTTAACTCACTTCTCTAAATGAGTCTCTAGATGTTCAAGAATTGTATGGACAGACTCTATTTAGAACTCAACTGCCTCTGGCCCACCCTCTCTAGTAAAGGTCAGAGGGTGTTGCAGTTGAAACTCCCTGGTCAATTCGAACATGCTCGGTGCGACCTACCCTAGGTCCCATTTCATCATCTACATAAAATGAGAAAATTTCTCACAAAAATGGTCTTCCCTATCAACATTAACCATGGGATCTTCTTGCTCCGCTATTGGGGGACTATTCTCGGCAACATCCTATGGTCCCCCAATCGGCACATGCTTTCATGGTATCATTTCTCTACAATGCCAAGCATGAACTTTTTAGAACACCACCATTAAACTTTCACAAGGAATAAGGAAAGGATCATCACTAGCCATAAACAAACCATTTCGTATAAACTTCCCATTGGGCTTTATTACATCTGAAACACTACCCTCAACCATCCTTCCCAAGTCCATGGCTAACAGGAGGTAACTAACTCACATGGTTACAAGACCTACCTTTTACACCTTTTTAAAATGATTTCTATATCCCAATTTACTCCCACAACACTTCAATTAACTTACCTTTCTTTATCGAGAATCATTATTTAATTATAACTTAGCATTATCATTTCCCTTTTTACCCATTTATATCATCCCATTAGACAAGATTTCACTATTTTCAAGAAAATCAAATTCATTCTACCCATTATATCTTACACACCCATCTTGTGGGTGTGTGCCTGCTATGATGCATATCACTTATATACATAGGTTCCTAGAATGATGCATGAATGAACAACCTCATGTCATTTTGGCCATGAGAAAAATATCATAAATTTGTCACATCACACCACATGTGCATCACTCAATGGTGAAATATCATCAAATTTAATAACACACAACAAGAAAAACAATTCCTGCCTTGGTGACTTGGGTTTTCCCCCATTCTTGGGTTAGCTACTCCCAGGAATGAGATCATTACCAAGGCCGGACACTATCCTAATCTCATGTCTCCCATCTCGAAATAATAAGAAATAGAAAAGAACTCCTTTGATACCACTTTGTAATGTCCCCAACTCGAGTGCCACTAAATTGGTTCCCCGATCCAGATCGTCACATGACCTCAAGCATGTCTCCCCATATTCTAGTGGTTACCAACTAGCAGTGGGGGTCAAGATTATTCATGTGGGGAGACTATACCCTCTTTATTAGAGTAAGCGACAACAGATCACAATATAAATAGCAGAAATAATAAGAAACAACTAATATCATATATATCCAAACATCTCCCAAACTAGGTAAAAACCACAAGCAAAAGTAAATATGTCATGTCATACTACAATGCCAAGTGAAAAAAATCCAAAATAAACACAATAGTGGAATCCCCAAAATGGTCTTGACTCTAAGTCGAGAACCTCATCCATGTATGACCCATGTACAACTCAACTCCCTAGAATAGGGCCCTTGCCCCTGCCTAGAACTGCAAGCATGAAATCTGCTCGGGTTCCTAATGAAGGCCTGAGAAACGTGTGAGTAAAACTCAGTAGGCCACCACCAATAGTTTCTACAAAATATCCAATCTAACATATAGTGCATGCTAGTATAAATAAATGGAAAGTAAAGGAAAGACGGTTCGGGAACCACTCATTAACCTTTCTCTACTTTGTTATTAATATTAGTATTATTGTGCCAAGTTCATTATGTACATTATCTCTTCATTTAGTTCATCATCAACATGTAATCCATGAGTCATACATCTACCTTATTCACACAATATTCATGGGATTTATCATTCTATATAAGGTAACAAGTTAAGTCCCTATCTCACTAGGGATGAGCATAAGAAGTAATCACCACACTTACCTTGGAGCCTCAATCCAAATATTTTAATTGAATACAATAATTGGGGGTATAGAGCATCTGTCCGACTCCCCAACCCATGAATTCCTAGATAGGTTAGAGAATCAGTCCAACCCTACACGTGGGAGGAGAATCATTCCTTAATCCCACCACCAAGCCATGTGAACATGATTATTTATCCATTCACCACATTTATCCATATCATAACTAATAAATATATCAATCATGATTCACAACAATTACCATGGGATTCAATGTTATTCCATGACCCGTTCACAATGCCATTTTACACTACACAACCCATTATCCCAATTCTCTATACCAAGTCTCACCCCATTAACCATATTCATCAATTAACAATCCATTACCAATACCATGTGTCAACATTTCTCATACACCCACCCTCTTAGGGTTTTCAACATAATTCCTTAGCCACAAGGCACAATCCCCATTTAACTAATTTAACCCATTTTTATTACCATTCCAAATAATCCCTTAAGACATTAATAATCATAGATAGATGCCAATAATTCATTTTCACTCCCATTCAAAATTTTAACATGCTTATCAAGGGCTCTACATTGTCACAAGGCAGTTTTGTCCATACTTAGCTATCTTTTAAGTCCAAAAAGTATCGGTGCACCCCATGGGTGGCCCTACGAAGGTAAAGTCATCCTCCATGTGTCCCATGGGGACCATGAGGGTTTCCATTAATCATTTAGATGCCAATCACACCAAATCTCATCAAAGGATCAAAATCACAACAAGGGGTAACCAAGAAATAAACCCAATCATGCACAAACCTCAAATGAAACTATAGGATATAACTTGTAGATCACCTACCTCGGATATATTGGTGAACGCATCCCTAATCGAGGCCTCGGATACAAATTCAACACCCATTTTAAGTATCAACCTAGATATCATCGGAAAAGAAGGGTTTTAGAGCTTCAGAAGTAGATAAGGAATAAATGTGAAGCCTAAACCAAAAAGAAAAGCAAGAGGGGGTTTAGCCTTACCCGGATCTTCAATTCACAATTAACACCACTCCAAACGGCCTAAAGATGAGTGAGAATCATCCTTATAAGCTCTTGGGAGCCTTGGTTAGTCACCAGGGTTGCAAGGGGGAGAAAGTATGAAATCCCAAGTTGGGGTTTAAAATCCCATAATGGAATTTTTGTAAATTTATCAACTTTACTGGGCTGCATGGTTTACCTGCACGGTTTTCTAAATCGTGCGAGAGCTACTGTACCAAAACCCCCCTTTCACATGGTTTCTTGTGAATTCCACATGGTTAGCTTAATCATGCGGTAACCGTGCAAAATCCTCTGTCCAAGGCTACTTGGTTACCTGGGATGATCCATATGGTTTTCACTAACCGTGTGAAAACCGTACAACATGCCCAGAAACTCCTTTTTCCTCCATTTTTGTGTCCCAAACCCCTGGAACACCCCCGAGACTTCACATGAACTTTGGGATACAATTATTTGACCAAATTAAAGGACTTAAACTAAAACATAAACAAAAAAACATCTTAAGAAAGATCCTGAATCTTACAGTGTTGGTATATAAATATTCATAGATATAAATACAGACACATACACAAATATATTTACAAAGATATTTTATATGTAAATATGATTACAAATTTATTTATAAAATTAATTTTGTATGTCTATATATGTATAAATATGTATATGTGTGTGTATATTTAATTACAAATAACACTAAAATATGAAAAATAATAAAATTTAAACACCATAATATCCATATGAGTGTAAGATCTATGAATAAATTAAGCCTCCACTAAAAAAATAACAAGACTCCCTTAAATGAGGCTGAAATTCTATCAAATGTTCAAAAATGAAGATACCCCAACAAAAAACTCAGTTTTGAAGGCTTTCCAAGACTTTTTTACCTCAAAATAACATTGACTGAGGTTCCCCCTATTCACCATGACTTAAATGTTTTAGAAAGATTTGATTTGATATGTAGTGGATCTCAAACAAACACCCAGATCAAAAGTTATGGTTGTTTGAAGTTTGAGTCATGTTTTTAACTATTTTAGATCGTATATTAACTTGTTGAATTTTTCTATCATCAAACTGTTATTAAATGACTATTACTTAATAATAATTAGAAAATTTTTAATTAATAATAATTTGTCATTATTTTATAAACCATTTTCACTAAATATCTTGTATATTAAGTGTTATTATATATTTAGTATTATATAAATCATATTTTATAAAATATATTATATTTATGTTAATATAAATATATTTATATATATTAATATTTCAATTTTAATGATATATAATTTTTTTTATGAATTATACCTTTTATCAGCGAAAAAACAAGCATTTTAGTGCTGATAAAAAGGACACTTTTATCAGCTCTAAAAAGTGATGATAAAAGTACCATTTATAAGTGCTAATAAAATCACTGATAAAAGTACCATTTGTCAGCGCTTTTTTTAACGCTGATAAAATGCACGTTTTATCAATGTTTTTTTAATACTGATAAAGGGTATCATTGTATAAGCCTAAATTTGTGGTAGTGTTAACTAATCAGGAGGTGGTTGGGTATGGTGATGATCATGTATTTAGTTGGAGTTCAACTTGATGGGATTTATTCACTTTTATGACAATTAAATACATATTGACATTGATTGAGTAAGACTAAGAAAATGCATGACCATGCTTAGTTGAGTTGCATATGATCTATTCAACTACTGTGATCAGGGGCATGTGATGCGCTCTTCTGTTAGATGAATGGCATGAGATGTATTCATCAACTTGGTTGGTTTTTTTCAGATAATCAAAAAAAGATGAGATGACTATACTAGAATGAAATGTCCCATGTCTAGTGCTCACTTGATGTCATGGATGAAAGGATTATATGGGTCTATAATTGATGTATATGATACATTTAGCAGTGGACATGTTTGTATAAAGATATGAGTATGTTTGATGGAGATCGCACCTGACCTCTTAGTTGATTGAGTATCATTGATGATTTGTTAGAGACAGTTATTTGCTTACATTATGAAATATAGATATCATATTTGTTTTCAACGCTACTAATGCTCTTGGGTAATACAAATAGAACTTTGGATAAGGATTGAGTTTTGGAGAAAGTATTTGTTTTAAAATGGATAGTTTAATGAAATCATATATGTGAAGATCCGTAATTTCTTTGTAATTTTTTTTTAATTAAATGGAAATTTTACGAGTTCGTGAAAATTGACGGCGCATGATTCTGAGGCCCGGAGTGCCCAGAATAAATTTCTAAACTTTTTTTTGGGTACGTTCAGTAAACGTGCGAGAGGGTTTTTGTAACTTTTGAACTGGGGCTCAGAATTGAAATCCAAGGACACCGTTGAACTCGCAGCGCTGATATTCGCTTAAGGAGACTTTCACCTTGACGGCGGTTGGTCGAGGGTGAAAGTTAGTTTTTGTGTTTTTCGTGAAATAATAAAATAAAATAAAAATGTTTATCATTTTTTTGTTGAAACTTCTCATGTGGATGTTATAAAGGTGGGGACCACCTGAACTAAAACCTCCCACATGGGTTATGGTGTTGGGGACCACCTGAGCCTAAACCCCCCAATTTGAATTCCTAAAGGTGGGGACCACCCAAACCCTCATAATGGGAGAAACCCTTAAACTCCCTATTAAATGTGGAGAAGCCTCTTGAACTTCCCCCACTTTAATTGTTCCACCCCCTTTGATTAATTATACCAACTCATCAATTAATTAATTAATCCAATTTAAAATTATGCCAAAAAACTAAATAGATAACATATTCTATTATGTTGGCTATTTCATTTTTGGAGGGGATTGGGGGAAGGTATTTGGTAAAAGAGAAGGGGAGATATTTTGGGAGGATTACACTTTTCCAACGAAGAACTTCTTCCACGAAGAACGCTTCTCCAAACGAAGAACGTCGACGTTCTCCAACATCTTCGACTCCTTCCTCGTGACATCCTCCAATGGTGGGCATCTTCAATAATGAAGAAACACCTCCATCAAAGTTTGTTTATCTGACGAACGAGCTCAGGATTGGAGGTGTGTGGTGGGTGCGATGAACTTTGTCATCTTTGACTTCTCACTCGCAACACAACAACAAACCTTCGAGTAAGGGTTTAATTATGTGTGATCATCAATTCCCATGTTCACCCCTTCTAAATAAAGAATGTAGATCAAATCACTAACTAGTTGATCCATGGATGATTTCTTTTTGTGGGATTGGGGATAATTATTTCAGGTGGTTGTAGGGTTGTTGTTTCAAATACCTTCCTTACCCGTTCTTGATGTTTTTCATGATTCAGTATATGGGAACCACTTGTTACTGCTCTAACGCAGAGGGTATGGTCCAAACAAACATGCCCCAACCTCTACGAAAACCCTTTTGTTTTTTTATGAAATCCTTGCGACGGAGGAAGACAGAAACTGGAGGTCGGTCACACGAAGAAGGAGATGGTGCAAACGCACCGTCCGACGAAAGAGAACAGCGGCTTGTGTCGCGGCGGTGAAGGGAGGATGGCCGGCCGAATAGACAAACAACTGCACCCCAATACGGGTAAACGCTCCACGAAAACCGCTGTAAATATCCTTCCCTGTCATAAACAAGCCTTAAAATCAACACCCAAGGCAATAAAAACCCTATATCTACACACAATGGGTGAATATCTAGAAAACTGAGTTAGAGGGAGATGTTGATCTAGAGGAAACCACAAAGAACCACGAGAGGAGACTTGCCTAAGAAGAACCACTTTCAATCCACCAAGAAACCACTTCGATTTGCCTCCAAAATGATCAAAGGAACTTTCCTAAACTCTGAAAACTGTAACTCCCATGTGAACCATGAGTGGGAGGAAGAATGAGGGAAAATGCGAAATTCCGAGTGGCCTGGGACTTAAAAACACAAACTTTAAGTGGCCTCACGGTTACCCTGCATGGTTTGTAAAAATGTGTGCCAACCATGCGGTTAGCACTATCTCACACAGGGACTTCACACCGCTTGACCACACGGTCTGACAAACCATGCACCGCCTGTGTGAAGCCCACTTTCAAGGCTAATAACTTACAGACCGGGCCCTTAGGACTAAAAGGCTAATAACTTATAGACCGGGCATCCGATTGGTGCACCATCTGTTGCGTTGAGACCCTTATAACGTGGCGGACCTTTGGGATACTTCTTCATGGGACTTCATGGCAGTTGGAGTATCGACTAGTGGCTTGAGAATCAGACCCTCCTGGAGACAAGTGAGCTTAGTGCGGGAACCATGTAGATGGCTTTGACGATGTACTAGGATCTTGTGTGGGTCTGACGACGTACTAGAGATGTACTAGGATCATGTGTGGATCTGATGACATACTGGAGATTTACTAGGATCATGTGTGGGTCTAACGACGTACTGGAGATGTACTAGGATCATGTGCGGGTCTAACGACGTACTGGAGATGTACTAGGATCATGTGTGGGTCTGACGACGTACTGGAGATGTACTAGGATCCTATGTGGGTCTCACGACGTACTGGAGATGTACTAGAATATTGTGTGGGTCTGACGAAGTACTGATGATGTACTAGGATCCTGTATGGGTATGACGATGTACTAACGATGTATTAGGATCATGTGTGGGTCTGACGATGTAATGGAGATGTACTAGGATCCTGTGTGGGTCTGAAAACGTACTGGAGATGTACTAGGATCTTGTGTGGGTCTGAAGACGTACTAACGATGTACTAGGATCTTGTGTGGGATGATGACGTACTGACAATGTACTAGGATCCTGTGTGGGTCTGATGATGTAATATGATCCTTCGTGGGTCTGCCTCTTAACAGAGTAAGATGAATTAGTAGTTACATCTAATCATCTCTACTACTATACTTAAGTTATACCTGGTGTGAGCAGAGTCCGTACCTGTGTGGTAATTTCCTTCGTGGTAATACCTTGGTGGTATTATTCTATGTGGCGTACCTGTGTGGTACTTACCTTTGTGGTATTCCTTCATTTGTGGAACATTTGAGCTTTGGGATTTTCGGTTGGACCTTGTGTTTCCTCTTGATTTAGATGGGTATACTTGATAACTTAAGTATATGTATGGGCATATACCTAAGTAGGGTTGTCAGTTGACTTCATGCTTTGTGGTTTATCCTTTGTGGATTTTTTGAGACCTTGAGGGTCTTGGGGTCCCTACTCATGATTGTTAGAGTCACCCATGCACGGTCTATGCCCGTAGCTTGTTGTGTTTGGCGCGGATGAAGGACAGCGCTGATCGAGGATGAGGGTACTAAGACTAGACGGGGCTCAGAGGTGGACCATATGGCGTTTCAGTACGTAGAGGAGACGGGCAGATGTGGAGTGCTAAGGAGGTGATCTGTACCTACCCTTCAGGTAGGAACCTCGGAGGACGATCCAGTAGCTGCTTTCCTTTTTCTTCAGTTGTATTGTTTTTAAGTTGTTCTTGTACCTTTACTATTGGGATTGTATTTCAACCCCTTTTTACTTTCAGCACTCTTTTTTGCTTTACAGTTGACTTCTGTTTGTATCTTTATATGTGCTTGGTTTCATGTGTTTACAGGTTATAAAGGAAATGTCTTCCCGGTTTTAGGGAATACGCCTTTCGGTGCTAGTCGTCAGCTCCTGGCCTATGGAATGCGGGCTTGGAGTAGTTGTGGCACGGGCCTCGAGGGACGGGTCATGACAAATTGGCATCAAAGGAGTCGGTACTACTGTAGAACATAAGACCATGATCTTTTAACGGCAATAGTGTTAAGTGTAGTGAGTATGGTTATCAGTTTAGGGAATTCAGTGTTGGTGCGGCGACCAACGTATCCATAAACTAGGACCCTGACTTCTAATTTCTGACTCAGTGCTTGAAAACACTGATTGTGTGTGTGTGTGTGTGTGTTATCAAGAGTTTTCTTTGTGATCTCTTTGATTCTACTCACCAGGTATAACTTATTGACTGTGGTTCACCTGTTCCTTTTCAGGATACCTCCACGCAGATAGCCAACTAGGGTTCCGGATATAGTATGCACTGATAGACCATCAAGCGATGAGGCCTCGGTGGAGGGCCCTCTTCTAGTAGAGGCACCAGTCGAGGCACCAATGGTACCATTTTCCATTGGGACACCGATTCCACCAGCACCAGCAGTAGAGGGTGCACACCTCTTGAGTGCGTTGCACGAGTTCCAGTGCTAGAGGCCACCCAAGTTCAGGGGAGAGATAGACCCACAAGCGGCTGAGGATTGGCTGGAGGCCATAGTGAGAGTCTTCCGACTGGTAGGGACACCAACTAATCTCATGGTGATCCTTGTCGCCAATCTTCTACAGGCAGCAGCAGGCAGATGGTGGAGCTTGATGCTCCAGGTTCACGATGAGGTGACACTTCTCTGGGCAGACTTCGAGAGCCTGTTTCAAGAAGAGTTTGTCCCAGCGACTCTTTGTGCAGTGCGCATACAGGAGCTTCTTCATCTGTAGCAGGGTATCATGATTGTGGATCAGTACTCAGCGAGGTTCACCGACCTCTCACGCTACTCCAATGATATGGTATGGGACCCATTCTTCAGGGATCGAACCTTCGATCAGGGACTTAGGTGGGAGATCAGGGCTTCAATGATCTCACTCAGCATTCTGACATAGGCCGGATTATTAGAGAGAGCCCTCTTAGTAGAGAGTTTTCTTGTTGAGAAGTCACCAGCAGCGAGACCCACCACCGGTCGTCACGTAGCAGAGTCTTTTGCAGCTGGAAGCAGACAGATGTCACAGAGGTCCAAGAGGACCATGCATACCAGTGGACGACCACATGATTCAGGATCGGTTGTGTGGGGAACCAGAGATAGAGCCAGTCATGCGAGGAACATGCAGTGTTTCCCATGCGGCGGGCAGGGTCACATGGCTCGTGACTGTCTGACCCACCATACGGATGATTATTAGATGGTCGAGGGACCACCCAGACAGAGATAGAGGTTTTACCGAGGAGTTCCGCAGGGAGTAGGCGGACGTGGGAGAGCAGCTGTCCGTGCAGCTAACGGCGGGCGACGATTCAAGATGTTACCGCCACCACCACCAGGAGGTCCACCCCGACTAGAGGGAGCAGGTAGACAGGGGAGAGCT
Organism: Viscum album; assembly: GCA_963277665.1. Lineage (NCBI taxonomy): Eukaryota > Viridiplantae > Streptophyta > Magnoliopsida > Santalales > Viscaceae > Viscum > Viscum album. The sequence goes on from OY728129.1 coordinate 1,588,249,691, forward strand.
CAGCTCCAGGCAGCTGAGGCCTACGATCATGGCACTCTGGAGATGATACGAGGTACGATTTGTGTCTATTCCACCTTAGTTGTAGTACTTATAGACATAGGTTTCAGTCATTATTTTATTTCCACTACCCTCGTTCAGAGCTCGGAGATTCCAATGAAGATTTTGGCTCGATCCTTATGGATAAAGACTCATACGGAAGCAGATTCGATGATTACGCACTAGTGCCAGCAGTGTGAGCTTACTCTAGGAGGTGAGATCTTTGACTGAGATCTCCTAGTAGCGGAATCGAGTCCTTACAACGTCATATTGGGTATGGACATGTTATCTACAGTCCATGCTCAGATTGACTTTATTAGGCACAAAGTGTGATGTGTTTGCACTGATGGGACTAGGTTTATCTTCACCAGCGAGAAGGGATCCTTTGCAGTGCAGGATTGACTTACCTGGAGGAAGGTGCAGCTGATCACTCATCAGTTGGCTAGCCTTACCCTTGGGGTTGTTGATATGGAGATTCAGAGCTATCCTGTGTGGTGGACCAGTATGCGGATGTCTTCCCTGATGATGTTTCGGGTATACCTTCTCACGGAGAGGTGGACTTTTACATTGACTTGTACCCCAGGATGGCACCGATATCTACACCAGCGTATCAGATGGCTCCTGTGGAGCTTCGTGATCTATGGGTATAGCCGGAGGACTTACAAGGTAAGGGGTTCATCCAGCCTAGTGTTTCTCCTTAGGAAGTCCTGATTTTGTTCACGAAGAAGGCGGATGGGAGCTTGAGACTTTGTGTTGACTATCGACGCCTGAACCAGGTGACCGTGAAGAATAAGTACCCACTCCCGAGGATTGAAGACCTCTTTGATCAGTTGAATGGATCACGGTGGTTCTCAAAGATAGACCTTAGATCAGGCTATCACCAGCTCAGAGTACGAGACAAGGATGTGCAGAAGACAGCTTTCAGATGTCGGTATGACCATTATGAGTTTTTGGTCATGAAGTTCAGCATGACCAATGCTCCAGTAGTGTTCATGGGACTCATGAACAGAATATTCCATCCGTACCTTGATTTCTTTGTAGTAGTCTTTATCGATGACATTCTTATCTACTCAGCTACTGAGGAGGAGCATGCCTATCATTTTCAGATAGTTTTGGACACACTTCGAGAGCACCAGCTTTATGGTAAGCTCTTGAAGTGCCAGTTCTGGATCCGAGAGGTTCACTTTCTGGGACATGTCATCTCGGAGGTTGGAGTTGCATTGGATCCAGCGAAGATTAAGGTAGTACTTGCTTGGGAGCCACCCATGAGTGTGATGGAGGTTCATAGTTTCTTGGGTTTGGTTAGATACTACAAGAGATTTGTTCCAGATTTCTCCAGAGTTGCAGTACCTTTATCAGCATTGACAAAGAAGGGGAAACCCTTTGTGTGGTCAGAGAAATGCCAGTGGAGTTTTCAGGAGCTGAGGTAGAGGCTGACTAGTGCCCCCATCTTGAGGCTTCTGGAGGAGGGCGTTGGGTACGTATTCTACTGCGATGCATCAGGAACCAGACTTGGATGTGTCCTGATGCAGGAGCGAGTAGTTATTTCTTATGGTTCTCGACATCTGAGACAACACGAGCAGAACTAAGCTGCCCATGACCTAGAGTTAATAGCAGTGGTTTTCGCATTGAAGATGTGTCAACATTACTTGATGGGTGAGTTTTTTATAGTGTACTCTGATCACAAGAGTCTCAGGTATATCTTCTCTCAGAAGGACCTGAACCTAAGATAACGAAGTTGGCTTGAGTTCCTCCAGGACTATGACTTAGAGATAGTCTATACTCCTGAGAAGGGAAATGTTGTAGTGGATGCAATCAGCAGGAGATCTGGTATACAACTGCTAGGTGAGGCGACGGAGCAGTTGGCCACTTTGCATATATCCTTCGTGGATCAAGATGGAGCAGCTTTCCTTCAGTCTCTTACAGTCACTCCCCCACTTCTTCAGCGAGTTAGGGAGGCGTAGCACGAGGATGCTAACTATGAGGCTCGGCGTGCTCAGATATCCACAGGACAGGCACTTGATGGATTTTATGAAGGTGGGGAGCACATCATCCTCTTCAGAGGACATACCATGGTACTAGTGTCACTTCGGGAGGAAGTGTTGAGGTAGTTCCACACATCCCCTCTAGCGGTACATCCAGGAGTGGTGAAGATGTACCAGGATCTCCGACGACAGCACTGGTGGCCGGGAATGAATAAATCAGTAGCCAAATTTGTCTCTCGATGCCTCACTTATCAGCAAGTGAAGGCGGAGCATCAGGTACCAGCAGGCTTGGTTCATCCTTTAGAGGTCCCAAAGTGGAAGTGGGATGGGATATCCATATAATTCGTGACGGGACTTCCACATACATCTAGGGGTCATGATTCTATCTGGTTGATCATCGACCGACCCACTAAGTCGACCCACTTCCTATCGATCAGAGAGTAGGGTTCAGTAGAGATATTGGGAAGCCTATATTTGCAGGAGATTGTGTGGCTCCATGAAGTACCCTTGACGATTGTCTTCGATCGTGATGCACGTTTTACTTTTCGACTATGGAAGAGGTTGTAGGAGGCTTTCGGGACGCAGATTCATTTGAGCACCGCCTTCCATCCTCAAATGGATGTTCAGACTGAGTGGACCATTCAGAACCTCGAGGACATGCTACATGCTTGCATCCTCAACTTCGGTCGCAGTTGGGAGGATCACTTTACTTTGGTGGAGTTTTCATACAACAATATCTATCACTCCACCATTGGGATGGCACCTTTTTAGGCGTTGTACGGTCGACCTTGCAGATCACCTTTGTGCCAGACTGACCTAGGGGAGTCAGCACTCGTGGGACCAGAGATGGTACGGGCTACCACAGAGAAGGTGCAGATCATCCAAGAGTGGATGAAGACTATACAGAGCAGGCATAAATCTTATACGGACAAGAGACGGAGACCTATGGAGTTCGAGGATGGCAACCATGTCTTTCTATGGGTCTCACCTTGATGAGGTTTGTAGAGATTTGGCTGGGGTGGAAAGTTATCTCTGAGGTTCATCGGACCCTTCTAGGTCCTCAGTAGAGTTGGCGAGGTGGCTTACCACCTAGCTCTTCCACCTCAGTTGCACCGGGTGCACGACGTCTTCCATGTATCCCATTTGAGGAGATACGTGCATGACCCTTATCACATCATCGACCACGGAAATCTAGACATCGATAATGGGGTGAATTTTATGGAGGTTCTAGTAGAGATTGAGGATCGACAGGAGTGGGTCCTTCGTGGGCGGTCAATACCTCTGGTGCACGTTCGCTGGCAGCACAAGAAACTCCAGAAGAGCACATGGGAGCGGGAGGCTCAGATTCATGCTCATTACCCCCACTTGTTTTCCTAGTTTTGTGATGTGGTTTTTGGGGGCACAAAGCTCTGAGGTGGGGAGAATGTAAAGACCCATAATTTCCTTGTAATTTTTTTTTAAATTAAATGGGAATTTTATGAGTCCGTGAAAATTGACGGCGTTTGATTCTAAGGCCCAGAGTGCTCGGAATGAATTTCTGGAATTTTTTTCAGGTAAGTTCAATAAACGTGCGAGCGAGTTTTTGTAACTTTTGAACCGGTGTTCAGAATTAAAATTTTAGGACACCGTTGAACTCGCAGTGCCGGTATTCACTTAAGGATACTTTCACCTCGATGGTAGTTGGTCGAGGGTAAAAGTTACTTTTTGTGTTTTTCATGAAAGAATAAAATAAAATAAAAAATTTTAACATTTTTTATTTGCTGAAACCTCCCATGTGGATGTTATAAAGGTGGGGACCACCTGAATTGAAACCTCCCACATGGGTTATGGTGGGGGGGACCACCCGAGACTAAACCCCCGAATTTGAATTCCTAAAGGTGGGGACCACCAGAACCCTCATAATGGGAGAAACCCTTAAACTCCCTCTTAAATGTGGGGAAGCCTCTTGAACTTCCCCCACTTTAATTGTGCCACCCCCTTTGATTAATTATACCAACTCATCAATTAATTAATTAAGCCAATTTAAAATTATGCCAACAAACTAAATAGATAACATATTCTATTATTTTGGCTATTTCATTTTTTGTGGGGATTGGGGGAAAGGCTTTGGCAAAGGAGAAGGGGAGAGATTTTGGGAGGATTACACTTCTCCAACAAAGAACTTATTCCATGAAGAATGCATCTCCAAATGAAGAACGCCGGCATTCTCCAACATCTTCGACTCCTTCCTCGTGACATCCTCCAATGGTGGACATCTTAAAAAACGAAGAACCACCTCCATCGAAGAGTGTTTATCCAACGAATGAGCTCAGGATCGGAGGCGTGTGGCGGGCGTGATGAACGTCATCATCTTTGACTTATCTCTCGCAACACAACAACAAACCTTCGAGGTAGGGGTTTAATTATGTGTGATCATAGATTCCCATGTCCATCCCTTCTAAACAAAGAATGTGGATCAACTCACTAACTAGTTGATCCACGGATGATTTCTTTTTGCAGGATTAGGAATAATTATTATAGGTGGTTGTAGGTTTGTTGTTTTAAATACCTTCTTTACTCATTCCTAATGTTTATCATGATTCAATATTTGTGAACCACTTGTTACCGCTCTAACGCGGAGGGTGCGGGTCAAACGAACATGGCCCGACCTCTCTGCAAACCCTTGTGTTTTTTTTAATGAAATCCTTGTGATAGAGGAAGACGGAAACCGAAGTTCGGTCGCACAACGAAGGCGACGGCGGAACCGCACTGCCCGACGGAAGAGAACCATGGATTGTGTCGCGGCGGCAAAGGGAGGACGGCTGGCCAAAACGACAAGCAACCACAACCCAATCCGGGAAAACGCTCCATTAAACCCGCTCTAAATATCCTTATCTGTCATAAACAAGCCTTAAAATCAACACCCAAGGCAACTAAAACCCTAGATCTACACACAACGGGTGAAGATCTAGAAAAGTGAGGGAGAGGGAGATGTAGATCTAGAGAAAACCACAAAGAACCACAAGAAGAGACTTGCCTGAGAAGAACCACTTTCAATCCACCAAGAAACCCCTTTGATTTGCCTCCAAAACGAGCTAAAGAGCTTCCCCAACCTCTGAAAACCGGAACTCCCATGTGAGCCACAAGTGGGAGGAAGAATGAGGGAAAATGGGAAATCCCGAGTGGACCAGGACTTAAAAAACCCAAACTTTAAGTGGTCGCATGGTTTGGAAAACCGTTCGCTAACTGTGTGGTTTCCACTATTTCGCCCAAGGGACTTCGCATGGCTTTCCCGCACGGTTTGAAAAATTGTGCGCCGCCTGTGCGGAGCCCACTGTCAAGGCTAATAACTTAAATACCAGGCCCTCATGAATAAAAGGCTAATAACTTACAGACCGGGTGTCCGATTGACGCACCGTCTGTTGTGTTGAGACCCTTATGATGTGGCAGACCTTTGGGATATTTATTCGTGGGACTTCTTGGAAGTTGGAGTATTGACCAGTGGCTTGAGGAGAGGACCCTCCCAAAGACAAGTGAGCTTAGTGCGGGAACCCTATAGCTGGTCGTGACGATGTACTAGGATCCTATGTGGGTCTAACGATGTACTGGAGATGTACTAGGATCCTGTGTGGGTCTGACGACGTACTAGAGATGTACTAGGATTCTGTGTGGGCCTGATGACGTACAGAAGATGTACTAGGATCTTGTGTGGGTCTAACGATGTACTGGATATGTACTAGGATCCTGTGTGGGTCTGACGACATACTGGAGATGTACTAGGATCATGTGTGGGTCTGACGACGTACTAGAGATTTACTAGGATCATGTGTGGGTCTGACGACGTACTAACGATGTACTAGGATCCTGTGTGGGTCTGACGACGTATTGATGATGTACTAGGATCCTGTGTGGGTCTGACGATGTACTACGATCCTTTGTGGGTCTGCCTCTTAACAGAGTAATATGAATTAGTAGTTACATCTAATCATCTCTATTACTATACTTAAGATACACCTGGTGTGAGCTGAGTTTGTACCTGTGTGGTACTTTTCTTTGTGGTAATACCTTGGTGGTGTTCTTTTGTGTGGTGTACCTATGTGGTACTTACCTTCGTCGTATTCCTTCCTTTGTGGAACATTTGAGCTTTGGGCTTTTGGGTTGGACCATGTGTTTCCTCTTGATTGAGATGAGTATACTTGATAACTTAGGTATATGTATGGGCATATACCTAAGTAGGGTTGTCAGTTGACTTCATGCTTTTTGGTTTATTCTTTGTGGATTTTGTGAGACCTTGAGGGTCTTGGGGACCCTACTGAGTATCGTTATACTCACACCTTCATGGGCTATGCCCGCACCTTGTTGTGTTTGGTGCAGACAACAGACAACACTGATCAAGGCTGAAGGTACCCGGACTAGACGGAGCTCGTAGGTGGACTATATGGCGTGTCGGTATGCAGAGGAGTCGGTCGGGCGTGGAGTGCTGAGGAGGCGATCTATACATACCCTAAAGGTAGGAACCTCGGAGGATGACTCAGTAGCTACTTTCCTTTTTCTTCAGTTTTATTGTTTTTCAGTTGTACTTGTACCTTTACTGTTGGGCTTGTATTCTAGCCCCTTTTTACATTCAACACTCTTTTTGCTTTAGAGTTGACTTGTGTTCATATCTTGTTGTGTGCTTGGTTGCATGTGTTTATAGTTTATAAAGGCAATGCCTTCCCAGTTTTAGGGAATGTACCTTTCAGTGCTAGTCGCCAGCCCCTGTCCTATGGAAGGCGGGCTTGGGGTAGTCACGACACGAGCCCCGGGGTACGGGTCGTGACAATATCCAAAAGGGTTTTGGATGGATTCATAAAGGGTTATGAAGTTTGACATAAATTCACTACGAATTTATGTGCAAAGTTGGATATTAAAGGATATGTGCACTAAAATGTATATGATACATATACATTGCACCATATTTAATGAAGGCTTAAGGCATGTATTTTCCATCTTATTCCCACACAGTTTCATTTTAAGTTATTAATTCATTTTAAATAGATAAAATGACTTTAATATGATTTAATGAATTAATGACAAGTTAAATAAATGTATACGAATGCATTGAATATGAGGAATATATTTCATTAAATAAAATGCGTCATGAATGTGTATATAAAGGGATGAGATCCCTCTAGTCAGATAAAACCAATTTTAGGATTTTTTTTTTAAATATGTTTTTTACAAAAAATATTTTATAAAGAATGTTTAGGTTATTTTTTTTAAAAAAATAAGCTCTAAAGGCGGCAGGACAGTTTCCGCTGCCGCCTTTCGGGTTAAGTTGAAAGGCGACAACCCCATTGCCACCTTTCTACTAAAACCAAAAAAACAAAATTATTATTTTTTTATGTTTTAAAATTTTTTATGTTTTTTTTATTTTTTTTGTTTTGTTTATATATATATAAACAAAACAAAATAAAAAAAATCAGCAGAATTTATCCGCTATTTAAAATTCAGCAGTACTGCCATTACAGCAGTCTGGATTCTGACAGAAGCTCTCACCCAGGGCTCCCTTTTATAATAGAGCTTACCCTAGAAATCATTCTGCATTTCTGATGTGGGATTCTGGTTCTCCATTTCTTGCGTAGAACATTCTACATTTCTGATGTGGGATTCTGTTTCAAGTACGTGACTTTGAAAGACTATAAAATATAAACTATAAGGTCAATATAAATGAAACTTAAAACATGGATTAAACATATAAAAAATAGTTGAAAACAAAAATAATTTCATAAAAAATGATGATAAAAAAATAATTTATAAGCTTTCAAAACCACCTACTTGAAACTTAAAAAGTTTCAATTACGTGACTTTAAAAGCCTATAAAATATAAACTACAAGATAAATATATATGAAACTTAATACATGGATTAAACATATAACAAATTGTTGAAAATAAAAAAAAATCGTAAAAATGTTGATGGAAGATAATTTATAAGTTTTCAAAAACACCTTCATGAAACTTAAAAATGTTTCAAGCACGTGACTTTGAATGCCTATAAAATATAAACTATAAGACCAATATAAATGAGACTTAAAAAATGAATTAAACATATAACAAATAGTTGAAAATAACTATAATTTCGTAAAAAATATTCATGAAATATAATTTATAAGGTTTCAAAACCACCTACTTGAAACTTAAAAATGATTCAAGTATATATGGATGAATGACATCTCTCACTAGAGGAGAGCTTGTCTCTCTTGCATTTTTCGACGATCAGTTTGAGGACTGCTCGAAATCAAGCACCTGCAAGGATGATCGATCCTTTTTGGATATTTTTGGCCACAAGGAGATGTTTGCCCTCTGTTGTCCACGCAAGAGGGGTGAGTTACTGAGAGGTTTTTCAAATAGAAAGATTGAGGGAGGCAATTTGGTCGGCGTCTGGTCGGTATCTGATGTGCTATTGACGATGGCTGCTCCCAGCAGCCAGGATGGCAACAATAAGTGTGTGCTAGGGAATGTTCCTAAAACTCGGGTAAGGGACCCAGGTGGTGACTTTTTTCTACGAAGGAGAGATTCTTGGTCTAAGGCCGGTAAAGCGGTGGCAACATGCTTTGAGGGTGAGGAAGAAGCCAATGGGAGGGGAGAGACAGATCTGATGGTGAACGGAGCCCTGACCCGACGATGGGGCTGGCGACTCTTGCGATGTGTGTTGGCGGCCCATCTGGACAATAACGATGCGTCGATGTTGCAGATCTGGGATCCCAGGGGTGTAACGTGGTCGGCGGTGTCGAGAATAAGTGGGCAATGTCTGTGTGGCGTTTGCAGGTTGTGGAGGTGTTGGTCGCCGGTGCAGCGAGTTGATGATGATGTCTGCGTGGGACGTGGAGGGTGCTGGTTGGCGATACGGGCCGACGAGGTGGTAGCAGTGGCGTCAACTGGCCAGCGACGATGCACAGTGGTGCGTGGTTCAGCCCGACAATCACGGGTTCTTGGGATGTGGGAGGGGAAGGTCATGACATCAGAATACGGTGTGCGGACGGTGCGACGGTGCCTGTCGGGATCCAGTTTGTGTAGCACATGAGGCGATCCTCAGTGGATTCGGGATGACGATGGTGACTGGATGGCCGCGATGACGGTAGATCTGTTGCTCGACGACAGTTTCGATCGGAAAGGTTGGTGTGTCGTCCTCTGGATGAGTTGATGGAGACAGATTTTCAGCAAGGGTGATGTTTACAGCGGGAACAGCGATGAAGATCTCGGATGAGATTTCCTTGGGATGCGTGATATTGACTTCACGATCGGGACACTTCTGGCTGCCCACAGGATGCTGGGCGGGTTCTCGGGAGCGAGTGCAGGCCTGCTGTTTTGATTTTAGGGTTTTGGTGCACATGCGATGGTGGGTGGAATGCCATTGCATTTTATGGTCTCTTGGTCATATAAATGTGTCAGAGTCTTGTGGTTTGTGGAGTCTTTGCGGACTTCATTTTTATCTTTAGGGGTCTGCACCTTTTGTTTTCATGTTTGTGTTACCTTAACTTTTTATTAATAAATTTGTGGGGTTGTTGTTTTGGGTTACCAAAACCATGATCTGAACCGTTTTAGTAATTTAAAGTTAAAACATGGATTAAACATATAATAAATTATTAAATTAATATTCTTAATAATTACTTATAAAATAATTAATTAGTTAATTAGTAATTATTAATAATTGACAATATAATAATTGACCAATTAATTAGTTTTATAATGACTTTTAATAATTACAATTTAATAATTATAATGAAAAATTATAATTTATAACTATATTACTAATTAACCAATTAAATATTATATAATTAATAATTATATTACCAATTAACTAATTAATTATTTTATAATAACTTTTAATAAATACTAATTAATAATTATAATGAATAATTATAATTTATAATTATATTACTAATTAACTAATTATAAAAAGAGTATCGGCTCTATCTTTCTCAAAAAATTAACTAATTAACTGTTATATATTTAATAATTATATTACTAATTAACTAATTAATTATTATATAATTAATGACTAATAATTACTAATTAACTGACTACAAATTATACAATTAATAATTATATTACTAATTAACTAATTAATTTTTATATAATTAATATTTATATTACTAAGTAACTAATTAATTATTAAATAATTAACAATTATATTACTAATTAATTAATTATATTACTAATTAACTAATTAAATATAATATAAATAGTTATTAATGATTACTAATTAACTAACGAATTATTATACAATTAATAGTTATATAATTAATAATTATATTAATAATTAATAATTAATAATTAATAATTAATAGTTATAATGAATAATTATAATAAATAATTAAAATGAATAATTATAAAGAATAATTATATTACTAATTAACTAATTAATTATTATATAATAATTTTTAATAATTACTAATTAATAATTATAATGAATAATTATATTACTAACTACCTACTTAACTATTATATAATTAATAATTATATTACCAATTAAATAATTAATTATTATATAATAATTTTTAATAAATACTAATTAATAATTATAATGAATAATTATATTTTATAATTATATTACTAATTAACTATTTATAAAAAGAGCCACAGCTCTATCTTTCTCAAAAAAATTAACTAATTAACTATTATATATTTAATAATTATATTACTAATTAACTAATTAACTAATTACAAATTATATATTTAATAATTATATTACCAATTAACTAATTAATGATTATATAATTAATAATTATATTACTAAAAAAATAATTAATTATTAAATAATTAATAATTATATTACTAATTAACTAATTATATTACTAATTAACTAATTAATTATTATATAATTAATTGTTAATAATTACTAATTAACTAACTAATTATTATATAATTAATAGTTATATAACTAATAATTATTTTACTAATTAATAATTAATAATTAATAATTATAATGGATAATTATAATGAATAATTATAATGAATAATTATAAAGAATAATTATATTTCTAATTAACTAATTAATTATTATATAATAATTTTTAATAATTACTAATTAATAATTATATTGAAGAATTATATTACTAATTAACTAATTAACTATTATATAATTAATAATTGTATTACCAATTAACTAATTAATTATTATATAATAACTTTTAATAAATAATAATTGATAATTATAACAAATAATTATAATTTATAATTATATTACTAATTAACTAATTATAAAAAGGGTCTTGGCTCTATCTTTCTCAAAAAATTAACTAATTAACTATTATATAATTAATAATTATACTACTAATTAACTAATTAGTTACTATATAATTAATGATTAATAATTACCTAATTACCTAATTACAAATTATATAATTAATAATTATATTGCTAATTAACCAATTAATTATTATATAATTAATAATTATATTACTAAGTAACTAATTAATTATTAAATAATTAATAATTATGTTACTAATTAACTAATTATAGTACTATTTAACCAATTAATTATTATATTATTAATTATTAATAATTACTAATTAAGTAACTAATTATTATACAATTAATAGTTATATAATTAATAATTAATAATTATAATTATTAATTATAATGAATAATTAAAATTAATAATTATAATTAATAATGATAATTTATAATTATATTACTAATTAACTAATTAACTATTATATAATTAATAATTATCTTACCAATTAACTAATTAATTATTATATAATAATTTTTAATAGTTACTAACTATTAAGTATAATGAATAAATATAATTTATAATTATATTACTAATTAACTAATTAACTATTAGATACTTAATAATTATATTACTAATTAATTGGTTAATTATTACATGATTAATTATTAATAATTAATAATTAACTAATTAAATATTTTATAACTTATTATTAATAATATTAATTTTGTAATTTGTTAATTTATTATATGTTTAATCCATGTTTTAGCTTTAAATTATACTGCTCTTATAGTTTACATTTTATAGTCCTTCAATAGCATATACTTGAATCATTTTTAAGTTTCAAGTATGTGGTTTTGAAATCTTATAAATTATTTTTCATAAACATTTTTTACGAAATTCATTTTATTTTCAAATATTTGTTATATGTTTAATTCATGTTTTAAGTTTCATTTATATCGGTCTTATGGTTTATATTTTATAAGCTTTTAGAGTCACGTGCTTGAAACATTTTTAAGTTTCATGTAGGTGTCTTTGAAAACTTATAAATTATTTTTTATCAACATTTTTTACGAAATTCTTTTTATTTTCAACAATTTGTAATATGTTTAGCTCATTTATTAAGTTTCATTTATATTGGTCGTGTAGTTTATATTTTATAGGATTTTAAAGTCACGTACATGAAACTTTTTATGTTTCAAGTAGGTTGTTTTGAAAGCTTATAGATTATTTTTTATCATCGTTTTTTATGAAATTCTTTTTCTTTTCAACTATTTTTTATATGTTTAGTTCATGTTTTAAGTTTCATTTATATTGGTCTTATAGTTTATATTTTATAGTCTTTCAAAGTCACATACTTGAAATAAAATCTCACATCGGAAATGCAAAATGTTTTGCGCAGGAAAAGGAGAACCAGAATTCAACATCGAAAATGCAAAATGATTTTCAGGATAAGCTCCCTTATAAAAATGAGATTTGAGTGAGAGGTTCTGTCAAAATCTAGACTCTTGTAATAGCAGTGCTGTTTGATTTTAAATAGCGGATAAATTATGCTGAAATTTTTATTTTTATTCTTATTTTTGTTTTGTTTTTGTTTATATATATATGTGTGTGTGTGCCCCGCGCACGCGCGGTTTTAAAAATATTTTAATATTAAAATAAAAAAACTCCCAATTTTATGAAGACTCTCCAAAGTCACTCCCTTATTGTTCATTCTTGATGCACTACCCATTTTATGTTCTTCATTTATAACACATGAGTCAACAATAGATACCAAAACCATCATTATTTCTCCTTCCCCACCGGTTGTAATACAGGGCCGTGCAGCTAGGAGGTGGAAGTGAAAGGCTTGAACCGCAGGACGTGCAGAAAGAGGGCGAGAATGGAGGTGCCCGCGGCCATAACCGAGAGGAAGAGGCAGAGGCAGCCGACCACGTGAAGCAGAAGCCAGACGGAGGAGAACCTCGCTATCCCCTCCCTCGCCATGTACATCTGCGTCGGGAAATGCACAATCAGCGGCCAGAAGGTTATGCCGCCGATGAGCCCCACGACGTCGTTGAAGAAAGGGAACACCATAGCCGCCGCCGTCGTCAACACCACGTACCCCGTCCTCCACCCCAACTTGAAGAGGTTCACTGGGAAGCCGCCACCGACGCTGCTTGGAATTCCCGCCGGCAGCCGCAGGACCAGTGACACGGACTCCGGCCACCGCCTGTTGCACCACCCCTCGAAAAACGCAAAAAATGGTTGGCTGTACACCTGGTATGCCCCCACGAGATGTACAGCCACGCAGAGGTTGGCCAAGTCGACGAGCCAATAGGGGTGGTAGAAGCAGAAGCCGGAGAGGAGGTAGCCAGGGGCGGCGTCGCCGAAGGCGGCGTAACCGGCGACACCGCAGAGAAGGTAGCTGAGAGTGGTTGCCGTCATGGCCCACCCGATGGCCCTTTTCATCTCTTTGCTCTCGTGCGGCCACGCTCTCATCGTATCCTAAAGGAAACAACGCTCTCAATGATATTATTGAATGCAGACGGAATACCAAAAGCAAAATGATAGGCTGTGAGTGCAAAAAATGCCTGAATCTCGATGAGAACGGAAGAAAACGCGTATGCAAAGGCAATGTTCCCAAAGCTTTCGAAGGTGCCCCTGAATTTCCCGGCGTTCGTGACATCTTTTCCCCCAATGGCTCCTGTTAGCTCTCCTTCCACATGCCCATCTCTCCCTGAAAATCACCCAACAATACTCCCATATCCATGTTCACTGCCCCCCATACGAATCAACCTGGGCGTTTCCCCGTAGTTTTTACTGTAAATTCTCACCTGCAACTTTTGAGAGGGACAGGGCAATTCCGATGAAAGTGTATGCGAAGGACATGGCCGCCGCAACAACAGAGAGCCCCCAGATGGTGTGAAAATTGGGCAGCTGAGACAGTATAATCTGCACGCACCCAAAGGCAACCATGTAGGGATTATTTGACGTGCGACACCCCACCTTGTGCTCATACTTACGAAAACAGAGGGATTTCTTCACAGCTCTGACAACCAAATTTTCTTCATCAGCATCGAATAAAACACGCAACTTTGTGTGATTCTGTGATTGGGTTTGTTTATACTCACGCCATGCTTATGGATGCAGTGATGGTGTACCCGACTGATGTTCCTACCAGATTCACATGCTGTGCCACCCCACACAGCACGCCCTGAATCTCCCCTGTTTAATCGATTCAAAAGGATCATGGCAGACTTAACGGGAAGCTCCAGCGGCGGCAATGGCGTATGTATATATGTAATGGAAAGGTGGAATTCAGGGTTACCGAGATGGGCTCTGACTGCAGCCCTGTATGTGTAGTTCCGGCCACCGCTGACTGGGTCCGGGGACCGGTAACAGTCGGCTAGGAGGTTGGACATGTACCAGGTTATGATGGCGAAGGCGATCAGAGTCAGGATTCCGGCGATCCACCCCAACTGCGCCACCGCCCACGGCAGCGACAGCACTCCGGAGCCTATAATCGCCGTTATTATGTGCGCCGTCGTCGTGATGACCGTCCCTTCAGGAAGATGCTGTGAATATATATACGGCCGTGAAAGAAGAGTACCGCAAATGAGGGATACCAGTCCGGTGTAATTGCCCGTCGTCGTCGTAGTTGGGAGATAGTCCCACACTATCCATCGTTACTACGACTCCCTCTCCGCGGAGCTGCGGAGATAGGCACGGCCGTTCTCTGTGAATGCCTGAAAATCACTCGAAGTTCAGAGGGCGGTGGAGAAAGGAGTTCCGACACCCCAGGTTGCTTGGGGGAGTGGCCCAAAATAGCGCGGCCTTGGGTCCGCGAGCGAGTTGACTCGAAGGCGAGGGCCACCCAGCCAGCTCTTGTCTTGAAATCCGGGCCCACTAGGCCCAAAAAGGCAAACTAGGGGATTGACTCTTCCTGTTGAAGATGAAGACAATCCACTAGTTTGATCATTAGTGAATTCTAAGAGAGATCATCATTGCATAAGATTTATTGAGTTTATATTTATTATATTGAGAATACTAAATGATGGAAGAATCCAACTCAAAATTGTGTTGAGATTATTTATTTCCTCCTCATTTAAGTGTTTTTTGTGTGCTCTCATACCATTAGTAGGTGAGTCATGAGGTTTTTCACGGAATTTCAATTTGGGAATCTAGAAAGGCCGCAAAAACACTCGCAATCACAACATCAAAACAATATCCACAAAAATGATAAGAGGATCACCTGTCGTTAACTCGTAGGATCGTTCTTGAAATCGCTTCACACGAAGAACAAAAGAGCTTTAGAGAGAAGATACAGATATAATGTCTAAAATCGTTCTGATTTCTATTCAAAATATTCTCTCCGAACAAATGAGTCACATATCCCATTTATAGACCTCTGGACTCAGCTTGCCCAAGAAGCTAGCTCATCATTTACTTACAACGCACGCTTCCGATAAGGAAAAATCAAAAGCAAAAGTAAAAGGCGCACCGCATAACCGCGTAACTTCAACCGCACCCTTCACACTAAAAGACAAACTACACAGTCGACATGTTCAATTTGATCCTATTGTCCATGCCAGATATGATGTGTGTCTGAATCGACACCTAGAATCCCTCCAAATTTATGAAAGGTAGCATATGCTAACAACAAACTAGCATCCTCAAAGAGATATTTTCAAAGATGATTACAATTTCATTTAAAATATTTATTAACCCTTTATTTATATTTTTCTAGTACTACCAGGACTTTCGACAATCCTTGTATTCACAAGAGGATATAAATTTGTTTAGAAACAAATAGACAGCATACCTAGTGTCAAAATGTTTACAAACATCATGAAGATGTGACCGTCTGCTACTTATTTAATTGATTTTCTCATCATTTTATGTCTAGTATGACTTGAAGTTTATGTTTTTAGTTTAAAATTGACATTTTTGTTCAAAACACACAACACATTCTCAAAACCGAGCAAACACATTTATATTTTTTTAATAATTTAGGTCAACGATTTATAAGTCATTTTTGTCGTGTAACAATCATATGCACCTCAATCTGATACACTATGTGTCTGATATTAGCACTACAAAAAATGACATTTACCAACATAAAATTTCTGACAGATAATATGTATGTTTGTAAAAATGGTCAATACCAACATATATTAAATTCTGTTGATATTAACTATAGGTGCCAACAATTCTTTTTACTAACAAATATATCTGTTTATATTAGTAGTTCAATACCAATAAATCTTTTACTAACATTTAAATCAGTTGCATTATCATAATAATACCAACAATTGATTTACTAATGAATGAATATGTTGTTATTAATTATTATTACCAACAAATCTTTTAGTATTATAAAAACCAGTTGCAATAAATTATTCAATAAATCAAATATTTTATCAAAAATTGAATTTATAGATATATATAATGCTCACTACAAACATATCATTTTGATAATAACAATATATGATTAATTAATATATATATATATATATATATAATTTAGTAATATTTATTGATAATATATATATATAAACATAATCCTTATACAATATAATTTTTTATATAAATTCATAACTTTTAATCACACACACACACACACACACACACAAAACCACCCTAATGTCCGCTCCCACCACCTAGCACCCCACCAGTCGTATCCCGCAACCCCACTCCCCAAACCCTACCTTCCTCACCGTATCCCGTGACCCTGCTCCCCCTCCCCCAACCCAACCTCCCTCTGTTATATCCCACGATAGCCCTCCCCCCACCCCATCTCCCTATTCCTCACCGGTGTTCCTCGCCAGCATTCCTCACAAACCTCCTCATCGGAACCTCCTCACTGTCTCTGGTCGACATCCCGCTCTAAAATCATCATGAAAACCCCCCTGTTCCCAGCCAATATCTTCGTGTGAAACCCCTTATTGAACCTTGTCATCCCAGGTGTTCTAAGATGTCATCCCTTCTTTACTGCCGTTGTCTATAGCATTTTAGACTAGCATCCCCGCACGACCCCTCTCGCTCGGGTTCCCTACCTCAACCCCACAGTTTTACTATTTTTTCTAAATTGTTCACATATATTCCTCCTTTTCATTTTCTTCAATAAAATTTGATCATATTTGTTTATACATGTTCATATTTTTTTTGTTACCGGTTGAAATTAATTAATTCATTTCTTTTCACACGACTTCAAATATATTAAGAATCTAACAGATTTCACATAATATATAAGTTCACATTTTTTCATTATTATATTACAATATTTTTTATCTTTAAATTTAATAGAGGTTCATATTTGTTTGTTATTTTATGAATAGGTTCGTACTAGGGATGAAAGAACTAAAACATTATTTGTGGTGTAACTGTAAACGGTGTAATCTAGGATGCTTTCACTAATCAAATGAGCTCTATCTTGAATGGAAACCCATAGTCAAACACAACTTTAGCAATGTAACTGGTTTGTACCAAATTACTTAGCATTAATTTGTTTCCAATATCAAAGTTCCATTAATTATCAATAATATAAAAACCATTATTATTTATTTGATTGGATATTTTGCAAATAATGTCTTGGAAATTCTGTAAATGTTACTGCAAGACTTTATGGGATAAAACTGATGTTCAATCCTGGAATTTCAAATATGAAAATGTTCATATCCAGGTCATTTATTATGCAGAGACTTCTTTTATATATTATGTGTAACCAAAGGTCATCCACGTGATTATTCATATTATTTAGATTCAATTCCACTGTACAAACAACTTACTTTTTTACATTATTCATATTTTTTCATAAATGTTCATATTTTTTTGTATAGGTTCAATTTTTTTTTAATAAATGTTCATATTTTTTCACACAGCTTCATATTTGTTAAAAATCTAACAGGTTGAACTTAAATATACATGTTCATATAGAACAAATAGGTTTAAAATAACAATGCAGATAGTGGTAAATAAATTTCATTGAATATTTATTTGAATAAAAACTTAGATTTATTCAATAAATTGCATTAAATACAATATAATCGATAATGGCTAAATTGAAACAGATGTAAGCTGAAAATTGCATTGAATACAATATATTGAAATTGAGAATTGCACGAGTCATATAAGAAAATGATGAATTTTATATTTATTTCATTAAATAAATTTCATTGAATACAATATAGTGGTAAACAATTGCATTGAATACAATATATTCCTATACATTTCAGTGAGATACAACACACTCTGTGGGATACAATATATGCAGTGATGTATTCCTGTATATATCAGTGAGATACAATGTATGCAGTGAAATACAATGCATGATCTATGAATACAATGTATGAAGTGAGATACATTTCAATGAGATACAACGTATGCTCTATGAATACACTGTCAGTTCATGTACTCTATCAATTTTCCTACTAAGATATTAACATATTTAGTACTGTTTCAATTTTCTTTCCTAAATTTAATACATGTAATACGTAATTATAATAAATAGAGAGAGAAAGAGAAAAAAATAGAGTTTAATTGATGTATTTTTATTACTATACTATTATATTTATATACAACATACATCTATTACAAATAATTGTCTTTTATACTATAGAGTTTATAAATAGTGATCATCAGATGTATTTATTATGGTGATCTGTTTTATCCCTTTATGATCATCAAATTAGACTCCATGTAACAGATTACAAATCATTATATAATAAGAGTAGATAAATCAATGGAGCATATTATAGGAAGAGATAAGTAACATATAAAAACATCAAACTGATTTATCCCTCAAACATATATAATGATAGATGGGATAACTGGAAAATTAAATCTAATATGTATCCCTAGAGACATAGAGATATATAGAGAGTTAGATAGAGAGAGAAAGAAGGCAGAACATTACATTAAACTATATATAATTGTAGATGTGATTGTTAACAGATTATATCTATTATGTATCTAACAGATCACATCTGATATGTATCTAACAGATTACATATTCATGAATCTGGTTTTCAAAAGTCTAATATGATATGTATCTAACATAAGACTAATCTAGATTTTAATTAATTTAAGTCTAATCTAATTTTCAAAAGTCAAATATTGATTTTACTTCATTCAGATCTAATATGATATGTATCTAACAGATTATAGTAGATGGGTTTGCTAAAAGATTAAATCTAACATATTTATATTCAGTTATATTGATGGTATTCTTACATCTGATATGGGTTTTCTAAAAAATACATGGGTTAGTAAAACAATGGGATACATGTGATATCAATTAACAGATTACCTTTCACACAATCATAATTGGAAACACTTTATCAATATCATTTCATGAACTAACGTCTTTTGATAATTCTTATTTCATATCCATTTTCAAAACTGGTATGATTACTTTTGTATTTTTTCTATCTTTTTTTCACTTTAAACGTTAATTTATATATGATGTGTGCTCCCTATTATATACATGATGCACTATTCCATATAGTGATACATAATAGTATGTTGTATATTATATTATTTATATCAACAACCATTTTGATTGTATGTTAAAACCCTTAAATACATAATTCTATGAAAGTCCTGATTTTTAGTCTTCAAGTTACACTATCCTTTATATATTTTTAGCAGTTGGCTCTTATATAGATTGAATATTCTAGGAGTCTATTTCACAATGAACCTTATACTATGTGAATGGACTGTATGTTTTTATCCATCAATAAAATGAGAGTGCATTTCATACATATTCCATCTTCTGATCCAAGTGATGTTTTGGTTAAATCTAAAACAGTTGATCTAGGTGTTGATATGGTTATAGTTAGGAAAAGAACTAGAAGCTTGAGTATAAAATCTGAGTTTTCCAAGGTTCTGACTAGGGTTGATAATAGTATTTTCTTTATTAAATTTAAATGATGAGGTTATTAATTTTGTATTCTTTGATATTAATGAAGATCAGAACAAAATATTGGAGTTGATCACTATTTTGATATCATCATGATGAAAATAGGGTTCTGGGTTCGACCACCATGAGTTTATTTTATGGAAAGGGATCATGTCTATCAAGATAAGTTTCAATGAACTTCTTCAAGTTCTGAAGCAGCTCATTTTTAATTTTGAAGAGCAGTTGCAATGCACTCTGGACATGATGCTCTCTTAATTATCTTGGAAATTACTTCACAACCTGGGTATAAATCATTTTTCCTTTTAGAAAAATTCATAGACAATGTTTGGCACTGATTGAGGAAAATTTGACTAGTTTTCTATACCTGGTTTGGAGATTATTTTTCTTTTCAACTTTCTTCCGTGTGTTTGAAAACTTATTTAATTTGGTCTCTTGTACTGTGCTTATCTTTTCATTGTTTTTTTTGTTTTCTGTAAGTCTTCTCAAGTTCTACCTATGATTGTGTGCTTACTTTCTATATTTTTAATGTAGATGGTTTTTTCAATTCAACTCTTAGGATGACAATAATTATCCTGAGAGTTTTCTTTCTTTTATATTAGTTTTTATGTATTTTCAATATGAATTAATATTTGTATGCTGTTAAAAATCCAGTTTGAGCCTAAAACTGTGAAATTTCAAAATGTGTTTGATACCAGTTGACACTATCTAACATGTTGGAATTTTTGTTTTACATAATCTTTATAGTGTTTCCTTTAAAATTAGTATGAAGTGTCAATGAAATTCATACATTAGAATTGTTTAAGATTTATGAATTTGATTGTGGAAAATTATTTTCTTGATCATTGATAATGTGTCATGTTTCCATCAAATTTTGTCAGAAATCCCTATCTTCAAACACATATTTTACATGTTCAGCAAGCATTATTTTTATTAAAATATATTTTTGATGATTACCTTGTTTTGGATCATTATTCCATTATAATTTTCTCCATGGAGATGCTTATAGGCCATGCATGGATTTTTTTGGTGTTCAACTTGAGAAGAATGAAATTTGTTGGATTGAGAAGAACAATTGATAGCGATTTTTGTGAGTGAAGGTGTAAGATCCCTGTTTTTGGAAAGGTATTTTTTTGTTATGTTTTGGTTGAATCCATTTTTTTGGGATTCAAGGGATGTTTCCTAAAAGTTTGAGAGGACTTGGGGGTGTTCCAGGGGCTTGGGGCACGGAAGAAAGGAAATCTGGGCAAGACAGGCCAGGGCGCACGACCTGCGCATGGCCAGGCAAACCGTGCAGCCTGCCCAGGCTAAACTGGGCGACCCTTCCTCTTTCGGACAGAAGCATGCGCACGGTTTGCGCACTGTTTGACAAACCATGCGGATAAATCGTGCGAACCCTCCTCCTCCGGATAGTGGCATGCGCACGGTTTGCGCACGATTTGCCAAACCGTGCGGACAAACCGTGCGACCACTTAAAGTTGGAAAAAATTACAAGTTTGCCACTCCGGGCTTTAAAACTCCACTTGGGATTTCCTCTCATTTCCTCCCTCTCCACCCTAGGTATGAACCAAATCACCCAAAGGATCCGAGAGACCGATCTCCTTTGATTCTAAGGTGTTTTTGGTGTTGTTGGTTGCGGATCGAAGCTCCGGGTAAGGCTAATCCCATCCTTGCTTCTCTTTTTGGTTTAGGATTTGTATCTTCTCTCCCTCTCGTTCTGAAGCTCTAAAACCCTAACTTTTGGGTGAGTTTTAGGTTGAATCTCCAAAGGTTGGTTGGATTGAGGTCTAAGGACTCGATTGAGAGTGCGTTCAACCGCGGTTTCGAGGCAGGTGGTCTACAAGTGATATCCCATAGTTATTTGGGCATTTGTGCATGTTTAGTTGTGTTCTTGCTTTCCTTTGGTTATGTTTTGGATAACCTTGGAATGTTTGGTAATAATGGTGTTTAAAATGGAAAATGTGAACCCTCACAATCCCCGTGGGATGTGTTGGGATAGACTTGACCTAATTGGGGCCATCCATGGGATGTGCCTGCTTTTCCCGGATTTAGGGATTGATATTAAACAAGTGACCTTGTTGTAATGTATTGTAGATCCCTTGATAAATATGTTGGCATGATTGGTTGAACTTGGAATAGAAGTTAGGTGATGCACCTAGACTTGGAAATAACCTAAGGGTTAAAGTGGAATGGGTTAAATGGATGATTCATGGGAATGATGAACATGTTAAATGGGTTAATGTGTAAACTGATTAAAGACCATAATGGGATAGATTATGGGTTTAATGTTGAATGCTTAGTGAGATAGTCATAACACATGGGAATTGGGTGAATGGTTAAATGATGTGAAATGGTAATGTGTTAATGGGTTAAGACATGATGTGGTTTCCCATGTGGGTTGTTGTGAATAGTGTTTACCGAAGGTCAATGGTTTGAATGGTTGATGGTTACTCATATATAAGCATGTGAACATGGCTTCGTAGAGTGGGGTATGACTTGAGGATCTACGCTCACAGGTTGAGTGAAGACTGAGGTTCTAAACTCCACCCTAAATGCATGGGTTAGGAAAGGGGACTAAGGGTCTATTCTCCTAACGGTTGCATCCACCCGGACTGAGGCTTCAAGGTGAGGTTATGGTTTCTATGAGGGGTTAGTCATAGTGAGATAGGATAACGATGTGTTTACCCTCTTGCATGTGATTTTTGGCCTTAGAACCATGTAACATAATGTATGTGATTAACCCATAGAAATGTGATGAAATGGTAAATGGTGATAATGGGTGTGTAATGAATGATAATGGAAGTGGCAATGGCTTGGCTGTAAACTGGTTAATGATACCTTAAATAATTACTTGGCAATTATTATTCATATTCCTTTACATGCACTATCTATTTATACTGGATATTTGTAGACACCGTTGGTGGTGGCCTACTGAGTTGTACTCACACCCTGCTCGGGCCACCGTTGGGTACCCGAGCAGACTTCATGTTTGCAGGTCAGGATAAGGGGAAGGGTCCTTGCTAGGTAGTTGAGTGGAAATGGGTAGCACTTGGTGGAGGATCCGGACTTGGAGTTGGGACCATTTTGGGGATTTTGGCCATTGTCTTTATTTTGGGGTTTTGTCCACTTTTTCACTTGTAGTATGACATGGCATATTTATTATTGGAAATGGATGTTATACATGTTCCGTGCTTATTGGTTATTGTTTCCTCTATTTGGTTTATTTCTGTTGTGACTTACTCTGATAAAGAGGGGGTATAGTCTCCCCACTTGACTCCATATACCCCTGCTGCTAGTTGGCAGCCTTTGGCATACGGGGAGGCGCGCTTAAGGTCATGTAACCACCCTGCTCGGAGCACCGGTTTAGTGGATTCCGAGTCGGGGACGTTACAAAGTGGTATCAGAGGAGGTCTTTCTTCTCCTTCTCTAAGGTCTTGTTATTTGGGATTGATATCCAAGGGTTAAGATGTGTCAGGCCTTGGTAATAAGCTCATGCTTGGGAGTATCTAACCCATGTATGAGGGAAAACCCAAGTCACCCTGGGTGGGAAATGTTGTTCTTGGTTGTGTGTTGTTATAGTTGATGACATTTCACCATTGGGTGATGCACATGTGGTTTGATGTGACTGTTTTATGATAGTTGGCTCATGGCCTTAAAGACACGAGGATTGGCATTCATGCATCATTATAGGCACCTAGGGAGATAGGTGACATGCATTGTATTAGACACACGCACAGGGTGGGTGTGTGAGGCAGGAAAGTAGGGTGCATCATGCATTTCATGAAACCAAGAAATAATGAGAAGAATGAAATAAAAAAAGTGGGTAAATGATGTTTAATGGAGTAATAGGGTTTGAAACAAATTGGAAAATGTTTTTTGGTTAGCGTATGAAAAGTGGGTTGTTGTAGCTAGTAAAGATCTTTTGATAAAGTCGCAAAAGTTATGTGGTATGTGTGATAAATCTCATGCTTGGCATTGTAGAGAAATGCCACCACGACGTTGGTTACCAGTTGAGCAACGAGAGGGTGTTGCTTAGAACACTCCTCCAGTAGAGGAGCAAGAAAATATGGTGATCAATGAAGGTAGACAGGAACATTTCTGAGAGAACTTGGCTCACCTTATGCAGATGATGGATCGGGACCCAGGGTGGGTTGCACCGAGTATGTTTGAGCTGACCAGGGATTTCTAGCTACAGTACCCTCCATCTTTCACTGGAGAGGGTGGGCCATAGGTAGTAGAGTTTTGGTTAGAGTCTGTCCAAACAATATTGGATCATCTAGAGACCCCTGTCAAAAAGCGGGTGAAGCTGGCCACTTATATGTTGCGAGGCCAGGCGAGGCGTTGGTGGGACATTCAGGCTCAAATTGAGCAGGATGAGGGAATGTCGTGGAAGGATTTTCCGGAAACGTTTCTGGAGCATTTCTATCCAGAGACCTTGAGACAGGAGCGAGATGCAGAGTTTATGAGCCTGATTGAGGGATCGCTATCGGTGATAGATTATGCTAGTCGCTTCACTGATTTGAGACGCTTTATCCCAGTGTTAGCAGGGGATAAGGCAGTAGTAGCAAGGCATTTCCAGGATGGCCCGAGACATGAGATCAGGTCTCAAGTAAACATCTTCCTCTTGAAGAGGTTCGCAGAGGTAGTAGATCAGGCACTGATCTCGGAAGGAAACCTAAAGGGAGCTTCGGGTAGTGGGCGTGTGGTGTCAGTGGGATAGATGAGCGGTGCAGCTACCGAAGGTCGAAAGCGGTGCCATGAGAGCTCACAACATGGTGGAAGTGTGAAAAGTGGCTGGAAGAGAGGTTCAAACTCTCAGAGTGGAAATCAGGTGTTCTTCTATCAGTGCGGTAGGATGGGGCATATGCGTGGTCAGTGTCCTCAACCTCCAGTTGAGTAACGTTCGTGCGGTCTGATGGGACATGTGCAGAAGTTCTGTAGGAAACCTCAGAAGGTGGGTGAATATGATTGATAAAACACTATTTTTTTGAATATTTTATTGATAATAAATGATATAATTTCCTCACATTGTGATAAATATATTTATTTATGAAATATTTGGGATTAGATCATTCATTTGAAAATTTGATGAAAATTCCACTTTTACCCTTTTAAAATGTACTGTAGTATTTTGAAGACAAATATTTTAATATTTATTATTTGAAATTAATATTTTATAATAGTGTTCCTAACTTAATTTTATACAACTTTCATTCAGGACACTAAAGCTAAAGAGTTCATTTAGATGGAGTAAATGGGCCATTAAACCAATGGTGGTCTGGAATCCGCAGAATGGACATGGGTTCTTTATTTGGGCCATATATTCTTCATCTGGGCTTGGATTGAGCCCAAATTTTGAGAAAATCTCTGGGACATTATTTGGCACAAATCATCCTGCTGGAAGGCTGGAAAATTCACGCGTTTTTGAGGTCAACTAGGTGGTTCAACTTGAAATAAAATATTTGGATGAGTTTTTTATTTCACACTTAAAAAGTTATGTAACCCTAGCCCTCGCAAACTCTATTTAATGGAGGTGTTAACTCTTTGGGAGGTCTGGTAGAGGATTTGGGAAGGTGTGGCCAGAAGGGTGTCTTTTGGGAGACCCTCACAACTCTTGAAAGAAGTAAGGCTTTGTGAAAACCTCTCTTCCAAAAAGGCTCTCCTCTCCCACCTCCTCTTTTTATTTCTTTTCTTTCATGTTTTTTTCTTGAAATTTTCTTCAAATAATCATATGTGTTATTCCCTTTTCTTATTCTATTAATCTTATTAATTGGTTTGGAATCAAGAGTGGAGATGATATTGGGTTCTACCCTTTCAATCCTTTGCTCATGCAAAACGTCTCCACGATGACTACACCGCCCATGGAAGAGTAGTTCTTTTTAGTAATCGATCGACCTCTATCCTTCTTCATTTAATTATTTTGAATCATTGAGATACTGTAATTAACTTAATATAATCCATGAATTGTTTTTTTAAATTGTAAGAAACTAAGTAAGCAATTGAATAATTAACACAAAAACACGCGAGGTCGAGATTATGTGTAAATTGTGAGAGTGCGATCTTAATCGGTAATACAAGACCACACAGGATAAATTTATAGAGTTAAAATATAAAACCTAAACACAATTAATCATCATTTACAGAATGGATATGTTATCTAATTAACCACTGACCATAAGCTAACCTTAGAACAACAACCAAAGCAGGGTGCTGCGATTGCGTGTTCCGAAGCTAGCCTAGGGTTTAAGTAATTCCATCTTTGTGGTTAAGTTAACTCTTGTAGGGTTCAAGGGTTAAAAAATTAGGGGATCATAATTAATTGGATATTGATTTAAATGATAATGATTAATAATTAAATGAAGAGGTAGAGTTAGATCGATTACGGGTTTTAAAATATTTTCTAAAAAAAACATCTTCTTGTTGTGTCTTTTTAATCAAACTTCATTTCAAAATTAAAAAAATTACAATCTTCTTAGAGAAAACTTCTTCTAGATTTATAAACTATAAACAACCCCCATCCTTTTAAGTAGTTTTCCAATTCTATTCTCTTTTATTTTTATACTACCACTGAAAAGTTGTTTTAATTCACTTCCTCCTTTGAGAGACGACCTTGGTCAGCCACTCTACTACACCTAAGTACCCCAAAATCACACTAATCATTTGAGGGTGCCCACGACAGTGCTCTTTCAAATTGGCACCATTGCCAGGGAGGAAAGTAATTATTTCAACCAATTAGAGGTATTTATTTTATTTTACATTTTATTCTCTTCCTCTCTTATTTCTTCCCTCTTTACCCAATCTGATTTTTCTTCTACTCCTATTATTTTCTTCTACTTATTTTTGAACCATAAACTCAAACTTCTAATTTTTATTTTAATATGGCCCACTTTCCTTCTTTTCATCTTTCATTGATTTATGACACGAAATAATCCCAAAGATCTCTTAGATCTTGACCCTAAGATTGAACGTAGCCGTAGGGCTTGAATCAGACATTCTCAGTCTACGGGAAGTTTCAACATTAAACCAGTTGGAGAATTACTCCAATATCAGAACATTGAAATTGGAAGAAATTCAAATTCAACCATAAAACAAGAACCAATGGCTGACAATAATGGAAATGAACTTAATATAACCATTCGAGAATTGGCTGCACCTGATATTAACTATCAACCAAATTGTATTGCATACCCAAATCTTGAATCGGACTTTGAATTGAAATATGGATTAATCCATATTCTTCCAAAATTTCATGGCCTCCCTGGTGAGGATCCCAATAAACATTTTAAAGAATTTAATGTGGTTTTATCAACCCTAAAACCTAGAAATGTCTCTGAAGATCAAATCAAACTAAGAGCATTCCCATTCTCACTTGATGGAGCTGCGAAAGACTGGATGTATTATTTACAACCCGAAGATGTAACTTGTTGGAACAATTTGAAACATCTTTTATTGCAGAGATTTTTTCCAGTATCAAGGACCACTTCAATATGTAAGGAGATCTCGGGGATCAAGCAAGCACAAGGGGAGTCAATGTATGAGTATTGGGAGCGATTCAAGAAGTTGTGTGCAAGCTGTCCACATCACAAAATCAGTGAGAAACTCTTCATTCAGTACTTCTATGAAGGAATCACACCTATGGATAGGAGCATGGTGGATGTTGCAGCAGGAGGGGCATTGGTGGACAAGACACCAGTAGCCGCACGTGCATTGATTGACAAGATGTCCCAAAACTCCCAAAAATTTGGCGATGGAGGTACACCACATGTCAGGGGAGTACATCAGGTAAGTCCTTATTCTCTTGAAAGTCATTTGATTGATACCAAGTTGGAAGAATTGACCACTATGGTGAGGCAGATTGCTTTGTCTCAAAAGACATCCCAACCCCCTCCTTCAAGGCCTTGTGGTATTTTCACTGAGACAAGCCACCCAACTGACTGTTGCCCACAACTCCAAGAAATAGAAGATTGTGCAGCAGTGTTCCCTGGGAGAGCATATCAACAACAACAACAACAACCATATTCCCAAAAGAAGTTTGATCCAATATACAACCAAGGGTGGAAGGATCAATCAGACATGAGGTATGGCTCTGTATAACAACAAAGGCCCCCTTTTCAACCAAACTTCCAGCAGCCTCCACCTTACCAGCAAGGTTTCCAACAACCCCAAAGGAGATTTGAATCTCAAGAATCAACAAGCCTACAAAAAGGGAATCCCCCACCCAAGGTAGATTCTAACACTGATGAACTTTTGAAGAAAATTGTCCTTAATCAACAGAATGAGCTGAAAAGTCAAGGTTCAGAGCTGAGGGAGTTGAAGAATCAAATGAACCAGATTGCCACTACCCTCCATGAACTTGTAAGTAAAAATTCTGGAAATCTACCTTCCCAACCCACTCCAAATCCAAAGGGGAATTTCAGTGCCATCACATTGAGAAGTGGGAAGCAAAAGAACGATACATCTGTACCTACCATTCCACCGGGATTCACCTCAACTCCAAAGAAGCTGCATTCCATACCAACTGATGAGAAATCCAAGGAGAAAGATAAAGGTAAGAAAAAGATTGATGATGTTCCTCCTAAACCCATTCCTTTTCCAAATAGGGTTGTTCAAACCAAGAATATGGATAAAGAAGCAATGCAAAAGGAGGTTTTGGACACATTCAAGCGTGTTGAGATCAACATTACTCTACTTGAAGACATTAAGAAAATCCCAAGGTATGAGAAATTCTTAAAAGAAATTTGTACCAATCGAAGAGGGCTCAAGGGAAATGAGAGGATCAACCTTGGAAGGAATGTGTCAGCACTCATTACACCAACTCTAGCAATGCCGACAAAGTGAAAGGATCCAGGGACATTCACCATCCCATGCACCATAGGGGAGTTGCACTTTTCTGATGCACTTTGTGATTTGGGAGCTTCCATAAATGTGATGACTCACTCTATATTCTCTTCTTTGCAGGTTGGTGAGCTGAAACCGACGAGCGTAGTGGTGCAATTGGCGAATAGAGCTATGGCATATCCAGCGTGAGTTCTGGAGGATGTACTTGTCCGGGTAATAGACATGATCTTTCCAGCAGATTTCTACATGCTTAACATGGAAGAGGATCAGGTAAGTTCTCATGCCCCCATTATCTTAGGTAGGCCCTTCCTCAAAACTGCAAAAAATATCATAAATGTCAATGAGGGTACACTTTCCATGGAATTTGGGGATGAAGTTGTGATATTTAATGTTATGGATTCCATGAAGTACCCCTCAGAGGATCATTCTGCATTTGTTATCTCCCATTTTGAACCACCAAGTAAAAACACCATGGAATTGGATTGTCCTATGCTTAGGGAGATTATGACTATTGGTTCTAGTTTGATGTCTAAGAGTACTTCCACACCTATTTCTAAGGAACAAGACTCTCTAAGATTTGATTTTGAAATGGAGTCATATTCTGATTTTGATCATGTGAACTCTGATTATGACATGGCTATTGAGTATGATGATGTATTTGATGCTTTATTCTCTGATTTTGATGATGTATATTATGATAATGATGCTATTTGTGCACATATTTCAGTTCCTTCTATGTCTCCATCCATACACCACCCCCTACACTGGAACTCAATCCATTGCCACCAAATCTGAAATACTCATACTTGTTGAGTGGTGAGAAATTACCTGTTATCATTGCTAACAATCTCCCGTTTGAACACGAATAAAAACTTTTGAATCTTTTGAGAGAGAACATCAGGGAAATCGGGTGGACCTTGGCTGACATATCAGGTATTAGCCCCTCCATTTGCATGCATAGGATTATTTTGGAGGATGGGGCTAAACCGGTGAGGCAACCATAAAGGAGACTCAATCCAACCCTTCTGGAGTTTGTTAAAAAAGAGGTTGAAAAATTGATTGAGGCAGGTATAATTTACCCTATTTCTGACTCACAATGGGTCAGCCCTGTCCAGGTTGTACCAAAGAAAACTGGTTTCACTGTTATAAAAAATGAAAATGATGAGTTAGTTCCTGTGAGAGTACAAAATAGTTGGAGAGTGTGTATTGATTATAGGAAACTAAATCAATCCACTCGTAAGGACCATTTACCACTTCCATTCATTGACCAGATGCTTGAGAGACTTGCAGGTAGGACACATTATTGCTTCTTGGATGGTTTATCTGGATATTTTCAGGTTCCCATTGCAGCATAGGACCAGGAGAAGACGACATTCACCTGCCCATTAGGTACCTTTGCTTACAGAAGGATGCCATTTTCACTTTACAATTCTCCAGGTACCTTCCATAGATTCATGGTGAGCATTTTCTCAGATTTCATTGAGACCTGCATGGAGGTATTTATGGATGATTTTACAGTTTATGGATCCCCATTTGATGAATGTCTCTCTAGTTTGGGTGATGTGTTGCATCATTGTATTGAGAATAATCTGGTCTTAAATTTTGAAAAATGTCATTTCATGGTCGAAAAGGGAATTTTCTTAGGTCATATAGTCTCACAACATGGCATTGAAGTTGATAAATCTAAGGTAGACATTATTTCATCCCTACCATATCCTACATGTGTGCGTGATGTTCGATCATTCCTTAGACATGCTGGATTTTATCGACGCTTCATCAGATATTTTAGTAAGATCGCTCCACCCTTATCTCAATTGCTTCAAAAAGATATTGAATTCAATTTTGATGACTCATGCATGGTATCATTTGATGAGATAAAGAAGTGTATGACCACTCCACCGATCATACAACCCCCATGGTGGGACCTTCCATTTGAGCTTATGTGTGACACATCCAACTTCACGGTTGGAGTTGTCTTATCTCAGAGGGCGGAGGGGCGTTGACATGTGATTTCGTATGCATCGAGGATGTTGGATTCTACCCAATCAAACTACACCACAACAGAAAAGGAGTTTCTTGCTGTTATATTTTCTTTAGATAAATTTTGTTCATATTTATTGGGATCTAAAGTAGTTGTTTTTTCTGACCATGCAGCTTAGAGGTACCTCCTAAAGAAGCCACATGCAAAGCCACGACTTATCCGTTGGATGATCCTTCTTCAAGAGTTTGACATCAAGATAAAGGACAAGAAGGGGTTAGAGAATTTGGTGGAAGACCACATGAGTAGGCTTACTCACACACCAGAGGGTGACACCTTGGACTAGGTACCACTTCAGGACACTTTCCCCGATGAACATCTCTATTCCATCTCAGGTACGCATCCTTGGTATGCTGATTTAGTTAATTACACTGTTTCCTCTGAATTCCCAGCAAATTTGAAGAATCATCAAGTCCAAAAATTAAAAAGTGAGTCTAGGTTTTATGTGTGGGATGATCCTTACCTCTGGCGCATGTGTAGTGACCAAGTCATTAGGAGGTGTGTTCCCGATCATGAGTTTGAGTCTGTTTTGCATTTCTATCATACACTTGCTTGTGGTGAACACTTTGGACCCCAACAGATAGCTAGGAAGGTTTTAGACTCTGGATTATATTGGCCTAGATTATTCCATGATGCCCATGTGTTTTGTAAGTCATGCTCTCGTTGCCAACACACTGGGAACATTTATAGGAGACATGAGATACCCCAACAACCCATACTATTCTATGAGATTTTTGATGTATGGGGAATTGATTTTATGGGTCCTTTTCCTAGTTCATTTGGATTTTTGTATATTTTGGTTGCTGTTGATTATGTGAGTAAATGGGTGGAGGCCAAGGCCACCAGGACTGACGATTCTCATTTTGTAGTGGATTTTGTCAAGGCTCAAATTTTCTGCAGGTTTGGAGTACCAAAGGCCATCATCAGTGACCAAGGGACACACTTTTGCAATAGGAATTTTTCTTCACTCCTTCAAAAGTATGGAGTGACACACAAAACATCAACACTATACCACCCCCAAACAAATGGCCAGGCTGAGGTTTCAAATCATGAGTTGAAACAAATATTGGAGAAAACCGTGCAGCCAAATAGGAAGGATTAGAGCAAGCGCTTGGATGATGCATTGTGGGATTGTAGGATAACATAGAAGACACCCATTTGTATGTCCCCATTTCGGATTGTTTTTGGGAAAGTGTGTCATCTCCCTTTGGAAGTTGAGCATCGGTCTTATTGGGCTATAAAGAAATGCAACATGGATTTGGCCCAAGATGGAATCCAAAGGAAGCTGTAAATTCAAGAGCTTGAGGAGGTTAGATTGTCTTCATATGAGAACTCAAGGCTCTACAAGGAAAGATCAAAAGAATCTCATGATAGAATGATCAAACAAAGGGAGTTTCATGTTGGAGAGAAAGTCCTTCTCTACAGTTCACGACTGAAGCTGATGCCTGGTAAGTTGCGTTCCGGATGGTTAGGTCCTTATATTGTATCTAATGTTTTTCCTTATGGTGTAGTAGATATCAAACAAGAGGACACTGGAAGGAGCTTTATAATCAATGGGAAACGTTTGAAGAGATACATTGAGGGACTTCCTACTGATGTAGTGGATTTTATCACACCGCATGACCCCATCATCACTTGATCACATCAGGCTATTCCTAACCCTTTCACTTTTTTATTATTTGTCCTACTTAAAAATTCTGCATTTCATGTGCATATATCATCTCATGGGTTCACATTGAGGATAATGCAATATTTTAAGTGAGGGGGAGGGAACCTTTTAGTTTAGTAATTTAAATTGTTTTCCTGATTTAAAAAAAACAAAAACAAAAAAACAAAAAATGATGTGTGTTTTTCAATTTTTGTGTGTTTAGTTTACAATTTTCTGTGTTTTTGAAACTTTTGAGTTGAAATGATTCTCATCACCATTTTTAAATCCATATCAATAAGTGAAACAATTTATCCCTTGAAACTAAGCTGAAATGAATACTGAAATGACTTTGTTTCAAGTTCAAATATTTAGTAATTTCATGAAAAGTACACTGAATTTTGAATCCCATGCCACATCTCACTGTCTTTATATTTGATATCACTTTCATGTGAGGCTTCTGAACCATTATTTTCATATTCTTTACATTCACCTCACTTCTTGAGAGAACCAAACCATGCTTGATTTAACCAGAATTTGATTTATTCTTGTAAAAACTTGAGGGTTTGAGTTACTTATGTTTAAATTATTGAGGCATTTGTTTGGTATTAAACCCCTATTTCAAAGAATCCTTTTTTATAATGGCCTACCTTGAACATTTAATCCTTGTATCCCTTATAATCCATGCACAACCTGTTATGTTAGCCACATTACAAGCCAATTTTCCATATCCAACCAACTCTTGAAGTGAAATTGCATAATCTAGTTGAGCTTAAGTGTGGGAGAATCTATCTTGTGTTGTGCTACCACATTCTGTGATACTTTGGGTGGAAAATTAAATTCTAAAGAGACGTTTTTGCTACTGAATAAAGTCATTATATTGAAAGTTGTGCCTTTTCTGGAGCTTTCATGACAAGTGAAGCTGTGCCTTTTTTGGAGCTTCTAATTGAGGTGGAAAGTTGTGCCTATCTGGAGCTTTCAAGAAAATCATGTTTGAGAAGTTCGACATTTTTTATGCTGAAATGATGAATGGTGTAAAATTTTTATGAATTTTCATGATGATGGAGCTGAATTGATACTATAGGGATTGAGGAGAAGACCATATTTAAGTGAAAATTAGATTAATGCAATTTTGCTTCAAAAAGAGTCAAGCCCTCCTCATTCAGCCTCAAAATTTTTCACATCTAAATCCTACCAACTGAAAGCCACATAACAACCTTGAAAAGTCCTCATGATAAACATATGTCCTTGAATCACATCGGGTATCGATGTAGGAATTTATCAAGCCTATGGTGACCCTTGTATGAGTTTGGATGAGTAAGACATTGCAAATAAATTGATATTTTTGTGATAAGATAAAATTCAAGCGATGTAAGTGTTTTGTGCATGGGAGGATAAATAAAGTGGAAATATATTGAATGATATAAATGAAGAAATTGAAATAATGGTTTTTTATGAGGCATTATATCTTTTGTTTCTTGGTGTGTAATTGTTTGATCTCAAGGATATGTGTTTTAAAATTGGTTTTGATTTGATATTGATGTTTACTTGACATGCGGTTTTGCCCAGGAGTGCAAAAGGGTAAGTGTGGGGGAG
Organism: Viscum album; assembly: GCA_963277665.1. NCBI lineage: Eukaryota > Viridiplantae > Streptophyta > Magnoliopsida > Santalales > Viscaceae > Viscum > Viscum album. The sequence goes on from OY728129.1 coordinate 1,588,283,925, forward strand.
TTGATAAAACACTATTTTTCTGAATATTTTATTGATAATAAATGATATAATTTCCTCACATTGTTCTAAATATATTCATTTATGAAATATTTGGGATTAGATCATTCATTTAAAAATTTGATGAAAATTAAAGTTTTACCCTTTTAAAATGTACTGTAGTATTTTGAAGACATATATTTTAATATTTATTATTTGAACTTAATATTTTGTAACAGTGTTCCTAACTTAATTTTCTACAACTTTCATTCTGGACACTAGAGCTAAAAAGTGCATTTGGATGGAGTAAATGGGCCATTAAGCCAATGGTGGGCCGGACTTGGCAGAATGGATATGGGTTCTGTATATAGGTCATATCTTCTTCATCCGGGCTTGGATTGATGCCAAATTTTGAGAAAAGCTCGGGGACATGATTGGGTACAAATAATCCTTCTAGAAGGCCATCCAATTCACGCGTTTTGAGGTCCAATAGGCAGTGTAACTTGAAATAAAATATTTGGTCGAGTTTTTCATTTCACACTTAAAAAGTTATGTAACCCTAACCCTCACAAACTCTATTTAAAGGAGGTCTTAACTCTTTATGAGGGCTGGTAGAAGCTTTTAGAAAGTGTTTCCGAAAGGGTGTCTCTTGGGATCCACTCACAACTCTTGGAATAAGTAAGTCTTTGTGAAAACCTCTCTTCCAAAAAGGCTCTCCTCTCCCACCTCCTCTTTTTATTCCTTTCTTTCATGTTTGTTTCTTGAATTTTTATTCAAATAATATTCTGTGTTCTTCCATTTTCTTCTTATCTTAATATTCTTAATTGGTTTGGAATCAAGAGTGGAGAATATATTGAGTTCTACTCTTTCAATCCTTTGCTCATGCAAAACGTCTCCATGATGACTACACCGCCCATGGAAGAGTAATTATTTTTAGTAATCGATTGACCTCTATCCTTATTAATTTAATTATTTTGAATCATTGAGCTACTTTAATTCACTTAATATGATCCATGAATTGTGTTTTTAAATTTTAAGAAACTAAGTAATAAATTTAATAATTAACACAAAAACACGCGAGGTCGAGATTTTGTGTAAATTGTGAGAGCGCGATCTTAATCGGTAATACAAGACCACATGGGAAAAATTTGTAGAGTTCAAATATAATACCAAAAAACAATTCATCCTCATTTCCAAAATGGATATGTTCTCTAATTAACCACTAACCATAAGCTAACCTTATAACAACAACCAAAGCAGGGTGCTGCGATTGCGTGTTCCGAAGATAGCCTAGGGTTTAAGTAATTCCATCTTTGTGGTTAAGTTAACTCTGGTAGGGTTCAAGGGTTAACAAATTAGGGGATCATAATTATGTGGATATTGATTTAAATGATAATGATTAATAAGTAAATGAAGAGGTAGAGTTATATCGATTACGCCTTATAAAATATTTTCTAAAAAAAACATCTTCTTGTTGTGTCTTTTTAATCAAACTTCATTTCAAAATTAAAAAAAAATTACAATCTTCTTCCAGTAAAATTCTTCTAGATTTATAAACTATAAACAACCCCCATCCTTTTAAGTAGTTTTTCAATTCTATTCTCTTTTATTTTTAGACTACCTCTGAAAATTTGTTTTAATTCACTTCCTCCTTTGAGAGACGACCTTGGTCAGCCACTCTACTACACCTAAGTACCCCAAAATCACACTAATAATTTGAGGGCGCCCATGACAGCACTATTTCAATGATGGTGGAAGGAATGTATCAGATACGGGAAGGGGATTAGTTGCCCCATATCAGGTAGGCAGTTGGAGCTCCACAGGCCGTACTGGTAGGGGCGGTGGATGTGGAACTCCAAGGAAAGATCGCTCACGCCAGCAGGGCAGTGCAGCGCAGGGCATTCAGGATGGATCCCAGGGTAGAGGGGCAAGTCAGCTTCAAGTATTTTAGTTTTCTCCTAGTGATGGCGAGGCTGGACCATCGACTATTCGAGGTACGATCCTTGTAGCTTCTAGTTTTTCTAGTGCGTTGTTTGACACAAGTGCCACACACTCTTTTATCTCTGCTCAAATTGTGGTAGCGCTGGGTTTACCTGTGGAGGGGGTGTGTGCAATGATGTCAATTGACACTCTGTTGGGGGTGCGGGTTGAGGATATCAACCAGTGCAAGGGATGTGCCTTGGAAGTTTGTGGGTATCATTTTCTGTGGGACTTGTTCATTCTCGAGATGTTAGGGTTTGACCTAATCCTGTGAATGGATTGGTTGGTGTTGTATCGGGCGCACATAGACTGTTACCATTGCAGAGTATCATTCAGGTCGCTTGAGGGTGATGCTTACGTCCACCATGGCGAATGGGATGTTCGAGCAGGGCGTGCAGGTCCGTTTTGTCAACTGATGAGTGAACTCACGGCTCGAGTGGCATGTCTCATGCTTGATGACAATGCAAGAGGGGAGCAGTCTATTTTCCCTCCTGTGGTGGATCGATTTCAGGACATGTTTCCTGAGGATTTCTCGGGGTTACCCCCCTGAGAGGGATGTTGAGTTCACAATCGAGCTGCTGCCATGAGCGGAGCCAGTTTCTATTCCGCCATACCGAATGGCACTGGAAGAACTCCAGGAACTGAAGGTTCAGCTTGAGGAGTTGGAGAGTAAGGGGTTTATCCATCCTAGTACGTCTCATTGGGGATCTACCGTTCTTTTTGCAAAGAAGGCCGATGGGTCGTTAAGGATGTGCGTTGACTATCAAAAGTTGAATCAAATGGCGGTGAAAAATTAGTACCCTCTTCCTAGAATTGATGACCTGTTTGATTAGTTGAGGGGTGCATCAGTGTTTTCTAAGATTGATCTGTGGTTGGGTTATCACCAGTTGAGGGTGAGGCCTTCTGACATACTGCACACAACTTTCCAGATTCAGTACGGGTTGTTTGAGTTTGTGGTAATGCCTTTCGGCTTGACCAATACACCAGCAATGTTTATGGATTTTATAAACCAAATCCTTCATCCCTATCTAGATTGATTTGTGGTTTTCTTTTTTGAAGATATCTTAGTGTACTCAAAAACTACGATGATCATGCCCAACATCGTGACATCGTCTTGGGTACTCTAAGAGATCACCGACTATACACCAAGCTATCCAAGTGTCAATTATGGATAGGTGAGGTACATTTTCTGGGTCACATCATCTCGGAGGTAGGTGTGTCAGTGGATCCGGAGAAAGTGCAGGCAGTTGTATCTTGGGAGCATCCCAAGAGTGTTTCTGATATTCAGAGTTTTATGGGTTTGGCCAGGTATTACCGAAGGTTCATTCAGGATTTCTCTCGCTTGGAAGCACCACTTTCGGGCTTGACCAAGAAGGGAATCAGGTTTGAATGGTCTAAGGCTAGTGAGAATGCCTTCTAAGAGTTAAAGAAACGGTTGAAGACCACACCCATATTGATCTTACTTGAGCCAGGTAAGAAGTACATCGTGTTTTGTGATGTGCCCAGAATCAGACTTGGGGCTGTGTTGATGCAAGATGAGCGGGTGGTGGCTTACGAGTCAAGGCATTTGAGACCCCATGAGTGGAATTATCCCACTCATGACCTTGAGTTAGCTGCAGTAGTGTACGCCTTGAAGTGCTGGAGGCACTATCTGTTGGGAGAACGGTTTACCGTGTATATCGACCATAAGAGTTTAAAGTACATCTTCTCACAGCGAGATATGAATCTTTGACAGTGAAGATGGGTTGAATATCTCCAGTCTTTTGACTTTGAGTTTGTGTACACACCGGGAAAGGGAAACAGTGTTGCTGATGCTCTGAGTAGGAAGGTTCAGAATCAGATGGTTCAGGAGTCCAGCACTGAGTGGAAGGTGATGGCTTTGTTTGCAGAAATGCACCTGGAGGTGCATGAGGAGAGTGGTCAGGTCACTCTTGCTTCCTTAGAGATGGAGTTGATGCTTTTAAGTAGAGTTAAGGAAGGTCAGCTTGATGATCCTGAGTGTTTGATCATGAAGGAAAATCTTAAATGTGGGGAGCTACCTTCTGGCTGGGCCGTCAGTGTGGACGGTGTTGTTCATGTTCATGATCGTGTGGTTGTGCCAAGGTGTGTGCGGGAAGAGTTGATGCGTGAGTTCCTTGCATCAAAGTGGGCAGTGTATCCTTGTTTGACTAAGATGTACCATGATCTCTGAAGGCAGTTTTGGTGGCCTGGAATGAAGAAGGAAGTTGTGAGCTTTGTGGTGCGGTGTCTTACCTGTCAGCAGGTGAAGACCGAGCATCAATTCCCAGGTGGTTTGTTAAATCCATTTCCCATTCCAGAATGAAAGTGGGATGATGTGACAATGTATTTTTTCTTGGGTATTCCAAGGATGCCACGGAAGAATGATGCAATATGGATGGTTGTGGATCGGTTAACGAAAGTGGCTCATTTCTTATCGATTCAGGAGACCCATACAGTTGACCAGTTGGGTGAGATGTATGTTCGAGAAATAGTGCGGTTGCATGGTGTGCTGCAGACCATAATTTCGGACTGAGATCTGCGTTTCACATCATGTTTCTGGCAAGGGTTTCAGAAGGATCTTGGTACACAGGTGTTTTTGAGTATGGATTTCCACCCGCAGATGGACGGGCAGTTGGAGCATACGATCCAAGTGTTGGAAGACATGTTAAGATCGTGTGTCTTAGACTTTGGTGATTCTTGGGAAAGATACCTATCGTTGGTTGAGTTTGCCTATAAAAATAGTTTTTAGGCTATGATTCATATGGAACCGTTTGAGGTACTTTACGGGAGGACATGTAGATCTCCGTTGTGTTGGCTAGAGGTCGGTGAATCCGAGTTGTTGGGACCAAGTCTCATGCAGAAGACTTCAGAGAGAGTTAAGTCGATCAGGAAGCAAATAGCTACGACTCAAAGTAGGCAGAAGTCATATGAATATCGGAGGCATAGACCACTTGAGTTTGGGGTGGGTGATAAAGTGTTCCTTTGGGTGTCTCCAAGGTTGGGTCACCATCGGATATGAAAGAAGGGTAAGTTGGCACCCACGTATGTGGGACCTTTTGAGATTGTGGATAGGATCGGACTAGTGTCTTACCGATTAGCTCTTCCACAGTGGTATGGTGGGATGCCTGATGTGCTTCATGTGTCGCAACTTCGATGGTATCACCTTGACCCATCTCACGTGGTTGATGTTGAGGATGTGGGGCTTGAGGCTGATGCATCCTTTAAGGAGCATATGGTTCGTGTGGTGGATCATAGTGAAAATTACTTGTGAGGAAAGGTTGTGCCATTAGTGCAAGTACTATGGCAGCATGAGAAAGTTCAGGAAGAAACTTGGGAGTGGTAATCGGATATACGGGCTCATTGGCCTGAACTCTTCTCTTCGGTGGATCAATGAGCCTTGGAAACTCGACTCGAGGATGAGCCGTTATAAGGTGGGGAGGTTGTAAGATCCCAGTTTTTGGAAAGGTATGTTTTCATTATGTTTTGGTTAAATCCCTTGTTTCGGGATTCAAGGGATGTTTCCTGAAAGTGTGAGAGGCCTTGAGGGTGTTCCGGGGGCTCGGGGCATGGAATAAAGGAAATCTGGGCTAGACAGGCCAGGGCGCACAGCCTGCGCATGGCCAGGAAAACCATGCGGCCTACCTAAGCTAAACCGTGCAACCCTTCCTCCTCCAGACAGAAGCATGCGCACGGTTTGCGCACGGTTTTCCAAACCGTGCAGCTAAATCGGGCGACCCCTCCTCCTCCGGATAGTGGCATGTGCACGGTTTGCACACAGTTTTCCAAACCGTGCGGACAAACTATACGACCACTTAAATTTGGGAAAAATTACAAGTTTTCCACTATGGGCTTTAAAACTCCACTCGGGATTTCCTCTCATTTCCTCCCTCTCCACCCTATGTACGAACCAAATCACCCAAAGGCTCTGAGAGACCGATATCCTTTGATTCTAAGGCGTTTTTGGTGCCATTGGTTGTGGATCGAAGCTCCGGGTAAGGCTAATACCATCCTTGCTTCTCTTTTTGGTTTAGGGTTTGTATCCTCTCTCCCTCTCATTCCGAATCTCTAAAACCCTAACTTTTGGGTGAGTTTTAGGTTGAAGCTCCAAAGGTTGGTTGGATCTAGGTCTAAGGACTCTATTGAGAGTCCGTTCAACCGCAGTTTTAAGGTAGGTGGTCTAAAAGTGATATCCCATAGTTATTTGGGTATTTGTGCATGTTTAGTTGTGTTCTTGATTTCCTTTGGTTATGTTTTGGATAACCTTGGAATGTTTGGTAATAATGGTGTTTAAAATGGAAAATGGGAACCCTCACGATCCCCATGGGATGTGTTGGGATAGACTTGACCTAATTGGGGCCATCCATGGGATGTGCTGACTTTTCCCGGATTTAGGGATTGATATTAAACAAGTGACCTTGTTGTAATGAATTGTAGAGACCTTGATAAATATGTTGGCATGATTGGTTGAACTTGGAATAGAAGTTAGGTGATGCACCTAGACTTGGAAATTACCTAAGGGTTAAAGTGTAATGGGTTAAATGGATGATTCATGGGAATTATGAACATGTTAAATGGGTTAATGTGTAAACTGATTAAAGTCCATAATGGGATAGAATATGGATTTAATGTTAAATGCTTCATGAGATAGTAATAACACATGGGAATTGGGTGAATGGTTAAATGATGTGAAATGGTAATGTGTTAATGGGTTAAGGCATGATGCGGTTTCCCATGTGGGTTGTTATGAATAGTGTTTGCCGAAGGGAAATGGTTTGGAAGGTTGATGGTTACTCATATATAAGCTTGTGCACATGGCTTCATAGAGTGGGGTATGACTTGAGGATCTATGCCCACGGGTCGAGTGAAGACTAAGGTTCTAAACTCCACCCTAAATGTACAAGTTTGGAAAGGGGACTGAGGGTCTATTCTCCTAATGGTTGCATCCACCCGGACTGAGGCTTTGAGGCAAGGTTATGGTTTCTATGAGGGGTTAGTCCTAGTTAGATAGGATAATGATGTGTTTACCCTCTTTCATATGATTATTGGCCTTAGACCCATGTAACATAATGTATGTGATTAAACCATGGAAATCTGATGAAATGGTAAATGGTGATAATGGGTGTGTAATGAATGATAATGGAAGTGGAAATGGATTGGCTCTAAACTAGTTAATGGTACCTTAAATAATTACTTGGAAATTATCAATCATATTCCTTTGCATGCACAATCTGTTTATACTGGATATTTGTAGACACCGTTGGTGGTGGCCTACTGAGTTGTACTCACACACTGCTCGGGCTGCCATTGGGTACCCGAGCAGACTTCATGTTTGTAGGTCAGGATAAGGCCAAGGGTCCTTGCTAGATAGTTGAGTGGACATGGGTAGCACTTAGCGGATGATCCAGACTTGGAGTCGGGACCATTTTGGGGATTTTGGCCGTTGTCTTTATTTTGGGCTTTTGTCCACTTTTTCACTTGTATTATGACATGGCATATTTATTATTGGAAATGGATGTTATACATGTTCCGTGCTTATTGGTTATTGTTTTGGCTATTTGGTTTATTTCTGTTGTGGCTTACTCTATTAAAAAGGGGGTATAGTATCCCCACTTGACTCTATAGACCCCTGCTGCTAGTCGGCAGACTTTGGTGTACGAGGAGGCATGCTTAAGGTCATATAACCACCAGGCTCAGAGCACCGGTTTAGTGGCTTCTGGGTCGGGGACATTACAGAAGGGCTACGTATTTCTAAATTTTTTGCCTTCTACTATAAGGTTTTTTATTCTTCCTTTATTCTTTTGGTTTTCTTTTTTTAAATAGTATTTGTGTCCCATAAATATGTTTATTCTCCTTTATTAAAACCATTTGGTAAAACATAAATTACTTATGCTTATTTATTATTTTCACTTTGTTATATGTTCTCTTATTATTAAGGATTTATGATGATTACCTAATCTTGTATGTGGATGAAGGGTTTTATGGGAATTTGTATTGAAAATGGAATTGAACTTGTAAAAGTTTCTTCATGTTAGGTGAGGAAAATAATATGTTGCACCTTCAAAATTTCTATATTATAAGTAATAATACATTCTGAAAGGCTTTGTTTTCAGGGTCATCATTGAGGTGCTATTTTTTGGGCATAATTGACCTACAAGTCTATTATTAGGAATGATCCTATGATGTTGCGGCGGAGACTCAAGAGTGACAATGTTGTGACATGGGACAAGCATGGGGAGAGCCTATCATGGTGAAGAGGTAGATGATTACTGTATGCAAGTACCTCATTGCTAGTGTGAACCATAGAATAAAAAATGATGTGTGAGAGTTTTAAGTTTTATGTAAAGTCTCTTGGAGTTTGGATAATTTTAAAAAAATTGTACATATTTCTTGAAGCTTCATGTTGAGTTTTAAAATGTTTTTATAAGCTAATTTTATAATTATTATATAATAAATATAATAAATATAATAAATATAATTATATTATTAATTATAATATATAATTTTATCAAAAAATATTGGAATACTCATATATAATATTTTATTCAAAATATAATTTACAAACTGATATTAATCCTTACTATTGGTTATAATAAATGGAAATATAAATGTTGATAATATTATCAATAGATAAATTTACCAATAGAAAAATCACTTTTACCAACATATATACCCCTACTGGAAAAAGCTATTTATTTTGTAGTGCACTCAAAGTGTCTGTTATCATTTTAAAATTGGAATTTTAGTTCAAAATGTCTGTCACTCACTAAAAACTGAGAAAACACAATCATATTATCTTGATAATTTAGGAAAACTAATAAGTCATTTTGACATGTAGGAATTAGTCTCATGTCAAACCGACACACGATATGACCAGTATGACTCGATGTGTATGTTTTCAATTTAAAAGGAATTTTTTGTAAAAAACACAAATGACACACTCAAAACTGATAAAACACATTTGAATTATTTTGATACTTTAGGAAAATGATCCATAAGTCATTTGTGATGAATATGAATTATCTGCACCTCAATATGATACACAGTGTGACTAGTATAACTCCAAGTGTGTCTTTTTATTTAAAACTGATATTTTAGTAAAAAAGACAAGTGAAATTCTCTAAGTTAATAAAATGAATTCAGATTGTTTTGATGCTTTAGAAAAATTATCCATAAGTTATTTGTGACATGTAGGAATCAACCACACCTCAATCTCATATGTGGTGTACCCAGTATGACTCAAATTATGTGATTTCAGTTTAAAATTGACATTTTATTAAGTATTGTTTCATATTTATGTTTAATTTATTTCTTTCTAGTATTACTAACATAATTATTTTTTTCCTATACATGTGGATTATTTTGTTCATGTTGGGATGGTTTGTTTGAAGCTACTCATGCTCATGAGATATTGGAATTCGAGGCTGCAACTGAGACAATGGAAATAGGGAAATGTGTCAAGAATGTATATAGACATCATTAAAAGATGAATTACTACTACTTATTTAGTTAACTTCATCATAATTTTATATACTATTTTTAGGTTAATTTCCTTATCATTTTTATATAACCCTTATTTTTTCACATATCTTTTGGGAAGTCATATTTTTATTTTAACTATCTACAACAATCCAGAAAAGAGAGAACATGTTCCTTTTGGATGGAAGATGAAACATCATACTTCCTAAAATGTGAAGTGAATCATAAGGATACATCTACCATGGATTTTTTTTTTCAAAAGATAAATACAAAGGTGAATCCATACTACTTATTTTGTTAACTTTGTCATCATCTTATCTACTATTTTTAATTTAATTTCCTTATCATTTTTATCTAAAACTTATTTAGTTTTTTTTACAGATCTTTTGGGAAGTCATGTTTTGCTTTCAACTATCAACAAAAAAGCCATAAAATAGAGAACATGTTCCTTTTAGATAGAACAGGAAACCCCATGCTTCCTAAAAAATTAATTGAATAATAAGGATTCATCTACCAAGGGATTTTTCAATAGTTGAATGAAAAGGAAAATTTAAAATAATTTAGTTAATTTTGTCATCATTTTATCTACTATTTTTAAAGTTAATTTCCTTATCATTTTTATCAAATAATTATTTATTTTTTTCATAGATATTTTGGGAACTCATACTTTTATTTCAAATATCTGCAAAAATCCAAAAGAGAGAGAACATGTTCCTTTTGGATGGAAGTGGAAACCCCAAGCTGCTTGGAATGTGAAGTGAATAGTAAGGATACATCTTCTAAGTGATTCTGTAATAGTTGAATACAAAGTATGAATTCACAAAAGATATTTCATTAACATTGTCTTGAACAATGTATGAATCAAGCACAAATTAATCAACCACACCTCAATCTGATACACAGTGTTCTCGGTATGACTCAAACTATATGTTTTTAGTTTATAATTTACAATTTAGTTCAAAACACACATCACATACTCAAAACTAATCATGAAAATTAATATTAATTTGATACTTCAGGATAATGATCTATAAGTTATTGGTGACATGTAGGATTCAGTTTCACCTCAATTTGATAAAAGGAGTGACCAATATGATTTTAAGTGTTTATTTTTATTTAAAACTGAAATTTTAGTAAAAAAGATAAGTGACATACTCAAAATAGAGAAAATATATTTGGATTATTTTGATAATTTAGGAAAATTATCTATAAGTCATTTTTTTCATGTATAAATCATATACACCTCAATATGATACAAAGTGTTCCCGATATCACTCAAAGTTGTCGTTATTAGTAAAAAAATGGAATTTATGTTCAAAATGTGTATCACTCACTAAAAACTAATAAAATGTGTTCATATTCTCATGATAATTTAAGAAAACTATTCATAAGTCATTTTTATGTATAGAAATTAGTCTCACATTAATCCGATACACGATGTGACCAGTATAACTCAAAGTGTGTGTTTTCAGTTTAAAATGAAATTTTAGTAAAAAATATAAGTGACATACTCAATGATGATAAAATAAATTCAGATTATTTTGATACATTAGGAAAATGATTCATAATTTATTTGTGATGTGTTAGAATTATCCACATCTCAATCAGGCGCACAGTGTGACCGGTATGACTCCAAGTGCATCTTTTCATTTAAAATTGATATTTTAGTGAAAAAGAAATGTGACATACTCAAAACAAAAAAAACAAATTTAGAATGTTTTGATACTTTAGTAAAATGATCTATAAGTCATTTGTGATGTGTAAGAATCAGCATCACCTCAATCCAATACATGGTATGCCCGGTATGACTCAAAGTGCCCGTTATTAGTCTAAAATTGACATTTTAGTTCCAAACATGTGTTAGTTATTGACAATTGAGAAAATGCACTTGTATTGTCTTGATAATTTTGTGAAATGACTCATAAGTCATTTGTGATGTGTATGAATCTGTCTCACTTAAAATTAACCCATGATGTGATCAATATGACTCAAAGTGTGTGTTTTCAGTTTAAATTGACATTTTAGTAAAAAAGAAAAATGTCATACTCAAAACCAAGAAAACTTGTTTGAATTATTTTGATACTTTAGTAAAATGATCCACATATCATTTTTTACATGTAGAAATCATCTGAACCTTAATCTGATGCATAGTGTGACCGGTATGACTCGAAGTGTGCCTATTTATTTAAAATTTAAATTTTAGTAAAAAAGACAAGTGGCATAATCAAAACAAAGAAAATAAATTCATATTATTATGATACTTTAGAAAAAATATGCATAATTTATTTTTGACATATAATAATAAACTGCACCTCAATCTGATATATGGTGTTCCTGTCCTGACTCAAGGTGTCTGTTTCCAGTTTAAAATTGACATTTTAGTTCAAAATACATATCACTTAATAAAAAAGGATAAAACAAACTTATATTGTCTTGATAATTTATTAAAATGATTCATAAGTAATTCTTTATTTGTAGAAATTATTCTCACATCAAACCAACACAAGATGTTACTAGTATGACTCTAATTGCATGTTTTTAGTTTAAAATGATATTTTAGTAAAAAAGAAATGTGATATACTCAAAACCAATAAAACACATTCATATTTTTTTGATACTTTAATAAAATGATCCAAAAGTCATTTTTAACATGTAGGAATCAGTTGCACCTCAACCAGATGCATAGTGTGACCGGTATGACTCAAAGTTTTCCTTTTTATTTAAAATTTACATTTTAGTAAAAAAGACAAATGACGCACTCAAAATAATGAAAACACATTAAAATTGTTTTGATACTTTAGGAAAAAGATTCATATGTCATTTATTATGTGTAGGAATCAGCCGCACATCAATCTGATGCATGGTGTGGCCAGTATGACTCAAAGTGTCTATTATCAGTTTAAAATTTAAATTTTAGTTCAAAATGTGTTTCACTCACTGGAAACTAAACAAAAACACTTGTATTGTCATGATAATTTAGGAAAATTATTCCTAAGTCATTTTTTATTTTTAGTAATCAGTCTCACATCAAACTAACACATGGTGTGGCATATATGACTCAATGCGAATGTTTTCAATTTTAAAACAACATTTCAGTAAAAAAAAAGAAATGAAATATTCAAAACCAAGAAAACACATTCATATTGTTTCGATACTTTAGTACAATGATCCATAAGTAATTTGTGATGTGTAAAAATCAGTCTCACCTCAATCTGATACGCAGTGTGATTGATATGACTCAAAGTGTGTATTTTTATTTAAAATTGACATTATATTAATGTATTGTTTCATATTTATGTTTAATTTATTTCTTTGTAGTATTACTAACATAAGAATTGTTTTCTTACACAAGTGGATTCTTTTTCTCGATTTGGGGTGGTTTTTTTGAAGCTACTCATTCTCATAAGAGATTACATTTTGAGGCTGTAATTGAGATAATGTAAACATGGAAAAGAGTCAAGAATGTATATAGACATCATGAAAAGGTGAATTATTAATACTTATTTAGTTAATTTTTTTTCTTCATTTTACTTATTATTTTTAAATTAATTTCATTATCATTTTTATCTAGTACTTATTTAGTTCTTTTCACATATATTTTGGGAAGTTATATTTTACTTTTAACTATATGCAACAAGCTAGAAAAGAGAGAACATGTTCTTTTTGAATGGTAGAGGAAATCATATGCTGCTTGAAACATGAAGTGAATCATAAGGATGCATCTACCAATAGATTTTTCGAAAGTTTAATGCAAAGGTGAATCCCTATAACTTATTTAGTAAATTTTATCATTATTCTATCTACTATTTTTAAGTTAATTACCTTATTATTTTTTATCTAATACTTATTTAGTTTTTTCATAGATATTTTGGGAAGTCATATTTTTCTTTTAACTATCAACAACAAGCCATAAAAGAGAGAACATGTTCCTTTTTAATGGAAGAGGAAACCCCAGGCTTCCTAAAACATGAAGTAAATCATAAGAATACATCTACCAATGGATTTTTTAATAGCTAAATGAAAAGGTGAATTCCTACTAATTTAGTTAATTTTTTCATCATTTTATCTACGATTTTTAAGTTAATTTCAGTATCATTTTTATCTAATACTTATTTAGTTTTTTTCAAAGAAATTTTATGAACTCATACTTTGCTTTCAACTATCTGCAACAACCATGAAAAGAGAAAACACATTCCTTTTGGATGGAAGAGTAAACCCCAAGTTTCTTAAAATATTAAGTAAATTGTAAGGATACATATGCTAAGGGATTGTTCAACAACTGTATAAAATGTGTTAATTCCCAAAATATCTTTCATGAACATTGTATTTAATGCTATAGGAATCAACCACAACTCAATCCGCCTCACCTGAATTTGGTACACAATGTGTTCGATATGAATAAAACTATATGTTTTTAGTTTATAATTTACATTTTATTTCAAAAAACATATCACATACTCAAAAAATGAGAAAGAAAATTCATATTGGTTTAATACTTTAGGGAAAAAATATTTCATTTATGATATGTGGGAATCAGTAGTACCTAAAGTTTACACACAGCGTGACCAATATAACTTCAAGTGTGTCTTTTTATTTAAAATTGAAATTTTAGTAAAAAATATAAGTGAAATACTCAAAGTAGAGAAAATTATTTTGTATTATTTAGATACTTTATTTAAATGAACTATACGTCATTTGTGTCATGTATCAATCAGCCACACCTATATCTGATACACAGTGTTCCTGATATCACTAAAAGTAGTAGTTATTAGTCTAAAACCAACATTTCTATTCAAAACATGTGTCACTCACTGAAAGTTAATAAAACACGCTCATATTATCATGATAATTTATGAAAACTATTCATAAGTCATTTTTGATGTGTAACAATTAGTCTCACATCAATATGACACACGATGTGACCATTATGACTCAAAGTGCGCATTTTCACTTTAAAATTACTTTTTAGTAAAAAACACAAGTGACATACTCAAAACTAAGAAAAATATTCAGACTGTTTTTATACTCTAGGAAAATTATCCACAAGTCATTTGTGATGTGTTGGAGTTATCCAAACCTCAATTTGACACACAGTGTGACCTATATGACTCTAACTGTGTCTTTTTAATTTTAAATTGATATTTTAGTAAAAAAGACAAGTGACATACTCAAAACCAAAAAAAAATCATTCATATTGTTTTGATACATTAGAAAAATTATCCATAAGTCATTTTTGATATGTAGGAATCATCTTCACCTCAATGTAATACACAATGTGCCCGGTATGACTCAAAGTGTCCATTATCAATATAACATTGACATTTTAGTTCAAAATGGTGTCAATCACTAAAAACCATGAAAACTCACTTTTATTATATTGATAGTTTTAGAAAATGATTAATAAGTCATTTGCGACATGTAGGAATCAGTCTCACATTAAAATGACACATGATGTGACCGATATGACTCCAAGTGCGTGTTTTGAGTTTAAAATGACATTTTTGTAAAAAATACAAATTTCGTACTCAAAACTAAGAAAATATGTTCATATTATTTTAATACTTTAGAAAAATGATCCATATATTATTTTTTTATATGTAGGAATCATCTTCACCTCAATCTGATGCGCGGTGTGACTAGAATGACTCAATGTGTGTCTTTTTATTTAAAATTGACATTTTATTAAAGAAGATAAGTTACATGATGAAAACAAATAAAACACATTCATATTGTTATGATACTTTTTGAAGATGATTCATAAGTAATTTTTGATATGTATGAATCAGTTTCACCTTAATCTATTACACAGTGTGTCTAGTATGACTCAAGGTATCAGTTATGAGTTTAAAATTGACATTTTAGTTCAAAACGTATGTTGTTCACTGAAAACTGATAAAACTTGCTCATATTATCATGATAATTTAGAAAAATTATTCATAAGTCATTTGTAATGTGTAGAAACCATCCTCACATTAAACCAACACACGATGTGACTGATATGACTCAAAGTGCATGTTTTTAATTTCAAATGTCATTTTAGTACAAAAGAAAAGTGACATAATCAAAACCAAGAAAATCTATTTGGATTGTTTTTATACTTTAGTTCAATGATCCATAATTCATTTGTGACAAGTATGAATCATACGCACCACAACCTGACACATTATGTGACTAGTATGCCTCCAAGTGTATATTTTTATTAAAATTTACATTTTAGTAAAAAAGACAAGTGACATACTCAAAATTAAGCAACACATTTGAATTATTTTTATACTTTAGAAAAATTATCCATGAGTCATTTATGATGTGAAAGAATCATCCACACCTCAAT
Source organism: Viscum album (assembly GCA_963277665.1). Taxonomy (NCBI): domain Eukaryota; kingdom Viridiplantae; phylum Streptophyta; class Magnoliopsida; order Santalales; family Viscaceae; genus Viscum; species Viscum album. The sequence continues at coordinate 1,588,299,688 of OY728129.1, forward strand.
CTAATACACGGTGTGCCCGATATGCCTCAAAGTGTCCATTATCAGTTTAATGTTGACATTTTAGTTCAAAACATGTGTCACTCAGAGAAAACTGAACAAACACACTCAAATTTTCTTGATAATTTAGGGGAATGATTCATAAGCCATTTTTGATGCGTAGGAATCAGTATCACATTAATCTGACACGTGATCTGACTCGTATGACTCAAAGTGATTGTTTTCACTTTAAAATGACATTTTAATAATAAACAAAAGCGATATATTCAAAAACTAATAAAACACATTTGGATTATTTTGATACTTTAGGAAAATGATATATAAGTCATTTGTGATGTGTAGAAATCATTTTTAGCTCAAAAAATTCTAGTATTAAAACCTAGTCCCACTGTGATAATTAGGCTTATAAAAAAGGAAAATTAGGGTTTTGACCTTTCATTTTCAATATAGATACAATATAGTAGTTTGATCAATAGCGATTTGAAGAGAGATCATTACCATAGAAGATTTATTGAGTGTCATTACTATATAAAATTTACCAGTTTTATCATTAGTTAATTGAATATATATCTTTAAATTAAAATTTAAAATATAAAGAAAGCTAAATTTTATATAAAAATGATTTTTTAAACTTCAAGTGTTTAAAATATTATTTTATAAAAATTTATAATTAATTCAGTTTTAATCTATTAGTTAATACATTGAAATATTTTTAAAACAATCAATTTATCAAAATAAACAACATTTAAAAAATATTTCTTTAAAAATATACCTTTTTAACGTTGAATAATTTTAATCATATCACATTAACAATTAATTTTCTAATCATTAAATTTTATCATTCAAAACAGAATAATAAAACGCAAGCATCATAATTGATTTACTATAATTATATTTACTAATGGTTTATTCTTCTTGTAATTATAATATGTCATGACTTGTTTTAGTTTAGTATTTTGTGTGTTACAAGCTATCCAACTTAATATTTATTTTAAGGAAAATACATACAAAAATCATGGGGTGATATAAAAAAGTAGATTGATAGTTATTTTTTTATCATGGATCTCTGATAGGTTCCTTATATTAACCTAATATTATGTTTTGGTTGTATGGATATTTTATTTTTATCATGATATTCGTATTTTTCTTGTATTTTTAGTGTGTGTTAGTTGAATTTTTAATGAATTTGAAGTTTCATATCACTGAATAATAATAATGATTGAGTTATAATTCTATTGTAGTTAAATTTCTAACTTGATTTTATGTATTAATGGGTATAAAATCATCATGAATATTGTTCTTAAAGATATATACAAATAAAAAATTTCTATATTCACCTATTATATTGTGATTCTATGTATATTCAATTTTTATTTTATGAACAATCTCTATTCAGATCCACTATGTCATGTTATTGTTATTTAAAGAATACAATATGTATTAAGTTGATTTTTTATTTATGAGTTCTATGGAATCTCTATTATATCCCAAATATTATATATTAATCATGAAAATAATTTATCTGAACATGTAAATTTAAGTAACTTATATGCATTTATGGACTATAGTTATAATCTATTTATGATATTCACAATTGGTATTAGAGTCTTTGTAGATTTTTGATAACTTCATCAAAATTTTATATTTTTAAATTCTATTTTCAAAAATATTTCATTCATTGGATGATTAAAATTTGGATTCTATTTAATCACCAAGGCCTTTAAAATTCACTTTTTAGGAAAAAATATAACACTATATCATTCACTATCCAAAAATTGATGGAAGATATCCCCCAAAAAAATCCTCAATAAATCTCATAGTGTCACCATTTTATTATTAGAAGATAATGTATTAGTAGATGAAATAGGGGAAATCATGGATAATTATATATTTATAAAATTAGAATGTGTTAATATTTAAAAATTAAAATGCAGAAAGGTTATGAATGAAAAAATTTATATACCATAAATATGCATTATAGAACTTTGATAAGGGAGTACCCTAATGTGTAATGACATGACTTGGATCATTCATTGACCCAAAATGGACCGTCACAATCCCTGAGCATGTTCCATCATGAATTAAACATAATCTAAACATAATAACACTAATCATATACTTTATAATATCCATGATTCTATCTTCTCCTTATAATTTAAATTTTAAATTCCCAATGCTCTTTTCTCCCTCTTTGAAATCAAATCCAAAGAAAAACTTCCTCCTCAAGTAAAAAATGTAAAATCTTTGTAAAGCATTTACATTGAGATAAAATGGCCTTACTATTCATCTTTAATATCATTTTACCAATTATCCTTGATGTAAAACAACAGAATCCCCAAAAATTTTATATATACATCACTTGTTAATATGTTTAAGGAAATAAATTCTATTAGTCATTCATATTACTCTTGGAGTGTCTGAAAATGTTTAGTACCACTATTTTCATGGTAGTCTTATACTTTATATTTAAACGAAATAGGTATATTTTTAGTAAATATTCTCTACCTTATGAAATATATCCCTTGTATCAAATTTTAGAGATACTAGACTCTCCATTTTTCAATACACTTTAAGGATCCTATAATTTCCAACTCAATCTTGAGTTGTTAACCATAATTCCAAATTTTACTTTTAACCTCAAAACATCTTCAACTATGGTGAAATTCTCAATGATTTTTAGGATGTTAAATGGCCCCTTAGTAATGATCCACCAAAAAAATCTCTAATCCTAATTATTCCGAACTCATTGTAGGAAACAAGAGAATAAGTTAATAACATAACTACTATCCATTTTACACACCTACTTCCATAAGTTTCAAACAGTAACACCATGAATATACTACTAAGGAACTCCCATGTGATCTCAATCATAGTTTTAAAAAACCATTAGTGAATAAAACATGAATTACACAGTGCTTGATTCATATAATATTCTTCTTTAGAGATTATCTTTATATACCAATTTGATACAAATTGTTAAAAAAAATTATTATTTAATCCACTGAGTGTCTTTCCTTTGTTGATGGGGATAAAACCATCCAAATATTCATATAAAAAATCCCTTTGAATGTTTTGTTGGGTCGGAACAAACGAGGAAAGATGGCAAGAGGGGGGGGGGGTGAATTGCCTTTTAAAAAATGATTAACAAATTAAAAATCAAAGTTGAAATGCAGCGGAAAGTAAAGAGGCAAGACACACGAAATTGATAACGGAGTTCGGCCAAAACCCGGCCTACGTCTCCGCTCCCAACTCAACCGTTGAGAGATTCTACCGCTTGCTTTTCAATGGTTTTAGCAAGAAACCCACTAGGCTTTGAGGTAGCACTAGGACCTATTACAGCTTGCTTTTGGTGGTTTAGCAAGAACCCACTTTCTTTTAATGGTTTAGCAAGAACCCACTAGCCTTTTTAACGGGTGAAGGCTAGCTCACCGAAAACTCAAGCCTTTTAAAAGGAAAGGCTTGAAGAAACCTCTTCACACCTTAATGGTGATGTGAGACCCAAAAGAAAGAGGGGATGAGAAAAGTTTGGGGTTTGTAGGCACAAACCCAATTTTAAGCTCAAAATAAATAAAACAAGAAAAACCGTATTGGAGGAAGACTTGGGCGCCAAGGTATGATGAATTTGATGTAGCGTGCTCTCCCAAGCTTCTTGAGGTGCTCCTTGGATTGGAAATTGGATTCGAGCACTTGAGGATCCTTGAAGGTGGAGCGCCGGAGGTTCGCCAAATGTGAAACAATATGTCCGGGCGCTTGGTATGTGATCCGGTTAGGTTCCGGGGCTTCCTTGGCCTTTATTTATAGGCATGGAACCCATAGGGGGCCTTCGGAGCCGTTGGAGAAGTCCTCGGAGCCGTTGGAGGCCAAAAGAGGGTTGACTGGTCAAACCCAACGGCTAGTTTGACTGGGCTACCGGCTGGCCGGTGCAGGGCCACCGGCTGGCCGGTGCCTTGGCAGAGGAGGAGAATTCTGGTCCAGGCTCCACCGGCTGACCGGTGCCAGAGCCACCGGCTGGCCGGTGGCAAGACAGTAGCTCACACTGTTTGATCTGGGTGCCACCGGCTGGCCGGTGGTCAAGCCACCGGCTGACCGGTGGAGCCTGGCAGTGGGCAATGCCTCTGCCAGGTCCACCGGCTGGCCGGTGCTATCACACCGGTTGGCCGGTGGACTGAATTTCAGTCCACTTCTTGTCCTTTCTTGGGCCATTCCTTTGGAAATCTCTTGCCTATCATCCACAACACTTAAAAACAAGGTTAGACAAAAAATAAGGTGATTGTGATCATGAAAATCAAACAACGAGGGGAACGAGATGTACAACAATCTCCCCCTATTTTGATGATCACAATCACCAAAGCAATTAAAGTAAAAACATGAATTTGAAAGGAAATGCTAAGCATGATGAAAAAGATTCTCCCCCAATCAATCAAGAAATTTCTCCCCCTTTGTGATTATCAAAATAGCGTGGGGCATAAAACTTGATTGAGGGAAATTTTGAAAAACAAGAGATGGGATTTGAAAATCAATTGAAATTTTGGAAATTGAAAGATTTGAATCAAAAAATGAATAACAGTTTGAATTGAAAGTTTTGAATCAAAATTGAAATGAAAATTTTGAATGAAAATTTGAAACCAAGTGTTGAAATTGAAAGATTGAAAAAAATTTGAAATTGAAAAGCTTAATCAATCCTAACTCCCCCTAAATAAAAACAACAAGTCACCGGGGAGAGGTGTTTGAAACCGAAACAATTTTAGGCCCGGAGAGACTCGCTAGAAGGGATTTTTCAATCCATACTTGTCTCATGGCGGGTCTTCTCCTATAAAACTCATCGGAATAGAAAATAGACTTGGGTTGGCCATACCGGGCATTTTTGCAATCACACTCATAAATGAGGTGCCCGGGTTTTTTGCAATAATTACAAAATTTAAATTCGGAGCTCCCCCTTACAAAAACAGTGGGTGCATGGGAGGAGGAGGCTTGGTTGGTATAGCCAAGTCCATTGGTGGTTCTAGATACTCGTTGAGAACCTAGGAGATTGTTCAAATTTTTTTCACCTTGGGTGAACTTGGCTAGTGTCTCCCTTAGGTCTTTTATGGTTGATTCCATAGAATCAACATTTGGAAAATTTTGGATTTTGAGGTACATCTCTTCCTTCTCTTTGAGAAGTTGTTCTTTTTCGGAAGAAAGTTTTTTGAAAGAATTTTTTAAAGCAACAAATTTTGACGATAAAGTATGAAAACCTTTTTCTAATTGGTCTCTAGCGTGTGAGAGTTCTTCATAAGAAAGATGATTTAAAGAATTTGAATTTGAATAACATGAGGAAGAGGAATCGGAAGAAGTTACCTCATGGAATTCCATTAGGCATTTGTTACCGTTGTCGCTTGAGGAGGAGGAGGAGGAGGATGAGGAGGTGTCACTCCATGTCGCCTTGAGGACCTTTTTCTTTCCTTTTTTCCTTTGGCGTGGCCCGTTTTTTGTTGAGTGGGCAATCGGGCTTGTAATGGCCCTTTTCGCCACACCCGTAGCATTTTACCTTGGGCTCGGATCTTGCGGTGGGTTCTTGCTTTCACGCCTTGCGAGATTTCTTCTTCTTCTTGTGCTTCTTCATAAACTTGTGCATTTGGCGGGCGAGATTCTCCATTTCCGAGTCGCCGCTTGAAGATGAAGTAGATGAGGAAGATGAGGATGATGAGGAGGAGCTTACTTCTTTTTGAACCTTGAGGGCAATGTTCTTTGGTGTCTTGATTGGTGTGCCCTCCTTTTGAGCTTGCCTCCTCATCGTGATCTCGTACGTCATAAGGGATCCGATGAGCTCCTCTACCGGCATATTTTTGACGTCCTTAGCTTCTTGGATCGCCGTCACCTTTGGTGCCCATGAGCTCGGAAGGACCCATAAGATCTTCTTGACCATCGTCTCGGCTGAAACATCATCACCAAGAGATTTTCTTCCATTGCACACGTCAGTAAAGCGAGTAAACATATCGGAAATAGACTCATTTGGATGCATTGAAAATGACTCAAAATCTTGCCTATACATATCCAATCTAGTGTCTTTGACTTTGTTAGTGCCCTCGTGATTTACTTCTAAAAGTTTCCAAATTTCATGTGAGGAGGTGCAAGTAGACACTCGATTGAACTCATTTCGGTCAAGGCCGCAATGGAGAGCATTCATGGCTTTGCCATCAAGCTCGAAATTTCTAATGTCGGCTTGGGTCCATTTGGATTCGTCGGGGGTAGACAAAGTGTAACCTTGCATGACAATTTTGTAAATAGGATACCCTATGCTTCTAAGAAAGGTAGTCATGCGGGTTTTCCAATAATTATAGTCGGTTCCATCAAAAAATGGAGCCCGACCCAATGAGTAGCCCTCGGGGGCGAAAGAGGTAGATGCCATCAAAAAGGATCTTTAAATTTGAAACCGTTTAAGGTATTACTCAAATTATCCCTCTGATACCAATTGTTGGGTCGGAACAAACGAGGAAAGATGGCAAGAGGGGGGGGGGGTGAATTGCCTTTTAAAAAATGATTAACAAATTAAAAATCAAAGTTGAAATGCAGCGGAAAGTAAAGAGGCAAGACACACGAAATTGATAACGGAGTTCGGCCAAAACCCGGCCTACGTCTCCGCTCCCAACTCAACCGTTGAGAGATTCTACCGCTTGCTTTTCAATGGTTTTAGCAAGAAACCCACTAGGCTTTGAGGTAGCACTAGGACCTATTACAGCTTGCTTTTGGTGGTTTAGCAAGAACCCACTTGCTTTTAATGGTTTAGCAAGAACCCACTAGCCTTTTTAACGGGTGAAGGCTAGCTCACCGAAAACTCAAGCCTTTTAAAAGGAAAGGCTTGAAGAAACCTCTTCACACCTTAATGGTGATGTGAGACCCAAAAGAAAGAGGGGATGAGAAAAGTTTGGGGTTTGTAGGCACAAACCCAATTTTAAGCTCAAAATAAATAAAACAAGAAAAACCGTATTGGAGGAAGACTTGGGCGCCAAGGTATGATGAAGTTGATGTAGCGTGCTCTCCCAAGCTTCTTGAGGTGCTCCTTGGATTGGAAATTGGATTGGAGCACTTGAGGATCCTTGAAGGTGGAGCGCCGGAGGTTCGCCAAATGTGCAACAATATGTCCGGGCGCTTGGTATGTGATCCGGTTAGGTTCCGGGGCTTCCTTGGCCTTTATTTATAGGCATGGAACCCATAGGGGGCCTTCAGAGCTGTTGGAGAAGTCCTCGGAGCCGTTGGAGGCCAAAAGAGGGTTGACTGGTCAAACCCAACGGCTAGTTTGACTGGGCTACCGGCTGGCCGGTGCAGGGCCACCGGCTGGCCGGTGCCTTGGCAGAGGAGGAGAATTCTGGTCCAGGCTCCACCGGCTGGCCGGTGGCAAGACAGTAGCTCACACTGTTTGATCTGGGTGCCACCGGCTGGCCGGTGGTCAAGCCACCGGCTGACCGGTGGAGCCTGGCAGTGGGCAATGCCTCTGCCAGGTCCACCGGCTGGCCGGTGCTATCACACCGGTTGGCCGGTGGACTGAATTTCAGTCCACTTCTTGTCCTTTCTTGGGCCATTCCTTTGGAAATCTCTTGCCTATCATCCACAACACTTAAAAACAAGGTTAGACAAAAAATAAGGTAATTGTGATCATGAAAATCAAACAACGAGGGGAACGAGATGTACAACATGTTTCCAGCTACATTACCATATATAGAATAAATATTAATCATGATATTCATCCACCTAGAACATCTTTTGATATTCTAGAAAAAATCAAATGATATCACATGTTATATAAAAAACAAATAAATCATGAAAATTCTTTTTGTTACTAACAATCCATCAAGGCATCCCCTTCCATATTCAAGGACTGATGCTAGTGGAGAATATGTTCTCTCAAAACCAAAATTTTCAATTAGACCATACCAATATATGATTTCTCAATGTCTCATATTGTACTCATGCACTTATAATAAGATATTACTTGCACTTCTCTAACATCAATAAGAACATAAGATCATGTCACATGACCACTTGCATCTCTTAATGTAGTTTTCACATGAATCATATCTCCCCCAAAACCTACAAAATTTCAACAATAGTTATATCATTTAAATATATGGGGAAAGGGTAACTTCAAATTTCATCAAGTTGAGTAATGTGGTTGGTCATGTTGAATAAAACTTTACTTCCAACTTCATTCCGAGCCTTTCTAGTGATCCTACTTTGAGGGATAACACTTATAAAAAATTTATTTTGGATATTTTATTTGGAATTATCTTTTATTATCTTGGGATGAACCTTCTTTTTGATACTAATCCCACTTGTATATATTTTTAGTTTGATGAATTTTCACTTCAACCTTTATTATAATTCCTCTACCATAGGAGGGATCTACCACCAGCCTTCATATATTTCCTTATAGTGATATTTATGAGACCACTTAGTCATGATTTATGTCTTTACTCCTTGATATCCATAAGATCAACCTTGTAATTTTCATCCCTGGTTGATATTTCATTACATTATCATCCATCTTTCTTAAAGCTGGAGAAACTTCCTTATTTTTTTCTATATTTTTTTTCATCCTTACCAAGTGATATGTTGTGAGTAAATCATTAATGGTGCTCGGTTCACCCTTCAACGATCTTTATTATTTTACTCCAAAGTAATAAATCTTTTCTCCAACATTTTTTTTATTTCAGTGTAAACATTCTTTACATTTATCATAGGAATAAATGAATTAATTATAACACATTTAGTTACCATCTTGATATAATTTATATCCATATGACCATGGTTAGAATAAATAAAATATATACTATTACAATCATACCCCATGTAGTCATTCCTTGATTAAGATGTTATTTATAAAGTTTTATTTCCACCATTGATCTCTTGGGATTCTATACACTCACTCATATTGTGTCCCATGATTAAAAAGATAGTAGAACCATAATGATACCTTCCTTTGAAATACTTCAATACCTAATTTAACAATATTATTTCACTTTCCCACTAATTATAGATTCAGAACTTTGCATAATCTACTTTTTAAGGATACCATTGGAAGGATCTTCATTTTTAATTAGAGATCTTCAAACTCCCTTCGAGCTACTTGATCATCTCATCATTATTATTCAATTGGGAACACATAACCTTCCCCCTTTAGCCAAATTCCTTCCTGAATGTTATCCTCTCTTCATGTTGTGTCTTGAGAGGTATAATTGTTTCTTTTATCTCTTTCTATATGCCTATTTGTTTTCCCACTTTTTGTGCAAGTTATTCAAGTATATCACTATGGACATTTTTTTACCCATTTTAATAATTTATTTATTCGAGGCCACCTCCACAAGCTTTAATCTCTTATTATACATGTAAAGATCTTATATGAATGTATAATCCACTAATGAATAATTTCTAGTTGATCCAACTTCTCATATAAGGATTGGATCTTATCTTGATCACAACATTATCATTATTTATATTAACAACTACACATTGTTTCCTTTTTATTCATTCAATAACCATCCATATCATTTTTCATGTGGGAATATAGTAACCCTAGCCTTTTACACATATTATTACATGATTTTAAGAATAATTAACCATCAAATAAAATCCAAGGATCATAAATTCAAGTGTCTTTGGAATATTAGGTACATAAAATAAAAAACATGAAAATAGAATAAAAAATCTTTATATTAATCATCCATAATGAGATCCTAACTTTCTTTGAGCTCTTACATCTTCATAGGATAACCTGGGGAATACATACATAAAAGGGATGAGCTAAAAAATCCCAGTAAGGGAATAAATATAGGAATAAATAAAATCAAATGGGTTAGGAGGCATAAAATGATTACATAAAAATGCATGGAACATGAATAAAAATATAGAATCATATAATATAAAACACGAGATCATGTAATCATGGAAACATATGAATGTGGAAGAAACATATAACATGACATAAACATGATTCAAGGCTAACTACCAAGACTATATCACACGGTGGACAAAATACCATAAAGGAACTAGGTTTACTCTCTATACCAACATGATGTCTCACGAGACTAAACATTACCCAATTAATTAAAACATTATCTGGGTGAAACCATCATAACATGTTCAGAAATATTTTTTCCACATAAATAAGTGAACATAAGGATTACCCATAAGGGTTAACTATGGAAAGAAATGGGTATCGTAATAATGTCATAAAGTGTAACCAAGGGGTTTATCATAATGGTGACCATTAAAGAATGTATTTAAATCACAAATGGACATTCATAAGGGAAAATAGGAATAAATCATGAAATATTATGTCCAAATTAAGTGAAAACATGTAAAATTGTGTTTAATAAACTTTAGAAATAAGTCACTTTAGTGCAGTTTAAGGGAAAATATTAAATAGTCTTTAAAACAGACAAAAAATTAATTGTTTCTATAAAAATAAAAATGAAAAAAGATATTTTTTCATGAAAAAAATGAGTGATTTTAGAAAAATAAAAAAAATATCAAGATGTGTAATTGAAAATGGGTAATAAATTTGGAAGTTCCCTTTAATTAGGCTTGCTTATCGTGAGGAATTGAAAACAGAACCTTATAAAACACGTATTTCCCCATCAAATAAGAATGAAATGAACTATGTACATATTTTTGGAACATAAAAATGAAATATAGGAGTAAATAAGACGAATTAATAATTACATTTGGGTAAAGAGAGAGAAAGTGTAACTCGAAGGAAAAATAGGGGTTCTGAGAGAATCTATTACCTTATGTCTGAAACTATTCTCCACTTGTACTTAATTTAATGGATAATCAAATTAGATCCATTAATTAATTAATTCAGAACCTATTATACATGTATTTTATTTATTATAATTTTATTAAGTTCATTAATGGAATTTTTGATGATTTATAAGATTCAATTTTGTTGTTCTAAGAGCGTTCATTTTATGATTTTATGATTGGTTCCCTTGAGTTTAATTTTGAGAATTCTTGTAAAATGGAAGAAAAAATATAGTAGTAGAATTATATGATATTGATGAACCACCATAATTTTAAATGTTCCCATATATCATTTTTTTAGGTATGAGAATGATTCATTAGATAAAATGTTAATGATGAATGTTAGTTTATTTTGGTGAATTTTCAATTATCACAATCTAGTTTTATTTAATTATTTTATATTATGTATATATATTAGTTCCAAAACATAAAAACGTTTTACTATAAATTTTAAAATATTTTTAAACCATTATAATGGATTTATGACCAGACATTAAGGTGGTAATATAAAACAAAAAATCATCATCCACGAAGGTGGTGAATCGACACATCACAGATGATGTTTTCATTTTTTATTTAAAAAAGATAAGAGAAGAGATTTGATGATGGATATCCCATTAATATAATAAAATTAATGTATATGTCTGATAATGGAGTTATAATTTCATCTTTAGATATTTTGGTAAAGGATGGGTTAGAATAAATAAATAATTTAAAAGGGAAAGGTGGAGGATTTTACCTCTTGTATGTTGTCTTCTCGAGAACCTCCTTAAGGCACTTGGAAATTGTCTTTTAGAAAGATCAGAAAGAATGGAAAATGGGGAAGAGGTTTGGGATAGAAATTGGGAATAATATTATAAATATCCCAAACTTATAAGGTGTGAGTAGAATCAGTGGTGAAGGGTGGTATTTATAGTGGGAGGAGAAGGGTGTTTTTAATTATTTTATTCATTTGTTTATCATTTTGGCTCAAGACTATCAATAATGTTGATTATTGTGACTAAGTAAAGTAAATATAGAATGTGTGTTAAATATAATGGACACTTACATCATCCATGACTGAACCATGACTCAATAATGACTCAAAACTTCATTTATTTATTTATAATGTTAAATATCATAAACTATTGCATTCAACTATTCACAAAAAATTCAACTATTTTTGAAAAATCCCAAAAATTCACCCTAACCATTTTCAACGTGTATATTTCAAAAATGGACTCCATTTTTTTAAAATTATTTTCTAAATATGATAAATTCAATTTTTTAATTAAAAATATCATTTATTTGAAAAACACCAATTTTAATATTATAACTGATTTTATGAAACATTGAAAAATTAATTAGGGTCTCATAAAATTATATTATAATCATAAGGCAATAAAATATTAACTTAATAATTTATTTTATATTTTTTTAAATCATTATATTAATTTTAAAACTTTAATTAAAGATTCACGTTTTATAAAAATACTAACACTTAATTTATCATTTCTAAAACATGTATTTTCTTATACCATAATATAAATATATCAAATTTACACTTATAAGATACCAAAATTTTATTTATACCTTTATTGGTGAGGTTAATATTCTATTGGTTGGTTTACTATTCCCAATGATTACATTAGTATTCCAACAATCAAGTTACCATTCCATTGGAATAGGTTTCTTAATTTCTATAAATACCACTTATTTCATTCTTAATTTATGAAAATAATGTTTTTATTAGGTTATCTATATGATTTATGTATTTTATAATATATAACATAATTATAAGTAGGGAAATTTGATTGATAAAATTATGGGTCGTCACATTCTTCCCACCTTATGAAATTTCTTCCTCAAAATTTCATTTTACATACAAGGGTGAAAATAGGTGATGATACTTCTCCTTAATTTCTTCCTCTGGTTCTCATGTTTCATCTTCGTACTTATGGTTTCACCATAATACTATGACTAGGTTATCAGTCTTGTTGTGTAGAAATTTATTTGTATGCTCCAAAATCTTCCCTGGTTGTTCTTCACACGAGAGGTAATTCTCCAATTGTACCACCTCGGGATTCAGTAATGTGAGGGATCTAGAATGTACTTCCTCAAGAAGGAAACATGGAATACATCATATACTTGATACATATTAGGTGTAAGTTCTAGTTCATAGGCCATAACTCCGACACAATCAAGAATCTAAAAGGGGTCGATGTACCTGGGACCCAACTTTACTTTCTTCCCAAATCTCATGATCCTATTACATAGAGATATGTGGAGGAATACCATGTCTCTAACATAAAAATCTATGTCCCATCTATGACTATCTTTATAACTCCTCTATCAACTTTTGACTGCCTTGATGTGCTGCTCAATGGTTTTCACCCTTTCTACCATTTCTTCGACCATTTCAGGTCCTTGTATCTTATGTACAGTGATTTCATCCTAGCATGTCAGTGTTCTATATATTCTCTAATAAAGGGATTCATATGGAGCCATTTTGATTCTTTAGTGGAAAATATTTTTGTAAGAGAACTCAACCAAAGGAAGATGTTGGTCCCATCCTCCTTTAAAGTTCATAAAATATGCTCTCAACATTTTTTCCAATGTCTAAATAATCCGCTCAGATTAGAAATCAGTTTGAGGATGAAATATTGTATTTAATTTTAACTCAGTGTTTAAATCATGTTGGAGAATTTTTCAAAACATAAAGGTAAATATCGGATCTCAATTGGATATAATTGATAGTGGGATTCCATGTAGTATCACCACTTATTTGATGTATATCCATGCAAGTTGGTCAAGTGAAAAGTCCTCTAAAATTTTTATAAAGTGAGATTTTTTTTGTAAGAGGATCCATAACAACCCTTATAGCATTATTTCCTATGGATGTATTTAGAAGTCCAATGAAAAAGTCTATGGTGATTTTCTCCCAATTCCATGTTGGTAGGGGTAATGGTTGCATCATACGCTTAGAATTTTTCTTTTCATCCTTCACTTGCTAACATACTAGCAACTTTGATGTATATTTAGTGATCTCTTTCTTTATATTGTCCCACCAATAGTTCTATCAGAGATCTTGATACATCTTTGTGCTCCCTGGGTGAATAGAGAAGGTTGAGCTATGTACATCATTTATAAGCTCTTTCTTTATCTCTAGATTAGATGGTGCACATAATTGTGACCAAAATCTTATGACTCCTTCCTCATTAATTTTTAACTCTTAAGGATTTCCCATTATTAATAGATTCCACTTTTTTTCTGAATTTACAAATCATATATTTGAGGATACTTTATTTTCTCTATGAGGGATGGTTGAGAAATCATTTGAGAAAAACTTGATCATTTTCCTTCCTTAATGATTCCCATGTACATCATTTTTAAATCTATAAAGATTATATCCTTCTCAATTCTCATCATTAACAATGTTGCAGGATCCTTTATACTTAGATCATCTTCCACTTTATTTGCCTCACCACGATGGTAGTGGAATGGGTAGTCATAATACTTGATGAGCTTTAACCATATTCGTTGGAGCATAGTAAGATCTTTTTATGTGAATATATATTTGAGGATCTTATGATCATCATATATCTTAATCTTATCCCCATAGGGATAACACCTCTAGATTTTTAATGAAAAGATCATGGATGCCAACTCTAGATCATGTGTGCGATAGTTTTTCTCATGAAACTTCAACTACCTTGAGGTGTATGCTATAACTTTATCAGTTTACATAACATTATTTCAATCATCACTTTTTACCATAAATATTTCCACACTTTTTGGAAGTGTGAGTACTAGTGCAGTGACAAGACTCTTTTTCAACTCTTTGTAGCAGTCTTTACATTCACTAGTTTGAAAAAAATTTACTCCCATCTGAGTCATCTTGGTGAATGGGTTTTATAATCATGAGAAGTTATTAAAAAATCATCAATAATACACAGATAGACCAAGGAAACTATGGATCTCTATTACAAATGTTGTCCTGGGTTACTCATCGATTACCTTTGTCTTAGAAGGTTCTACATATATTCCTTTTCTGGTGATAACAATCCCCAATAATGATACTTCCTCCATACAGGAACTCACATTTACTATATTTTTTATAAAGTTTCTCCCTCTAAAAATTCTTTAGCATTGTATTCAAATGCTTCTCCTTGCTTTTGGAGTATATCAGAATATCATCGATAAATAATACCACACATTTGTTGAGGAAATATCTAAAAACTCTATTCATTATGTCCATGAAAATTTTTGGAGCATTAGTGAGTTCTAAGGGAATCACTATGAACACATAGTGTCCATTTCTTATTTGAAAGGTAGTATTGGGAATATATTCCTTCCTCACCATTAATTGGTGATATCCTGACTGAAGGACCACCTTATAGAAATAATTGACCCCACATAGTTGATCTAACAAGTCGTATATCTATAAAAGGTGATACTTTTTATTTATCGTGATTTTTTTGAACTTGTTATAATCAATACAGAGGAACATTAATCCATCATTCTTCTTAACGAATAGGAAAAAACACCCCATGGTGAATCACTCGGGCATGTAAAACCCTTGTCCAGATTATATTGTAACTACTTATTTAGTTCCTCCAACTCAATGGTGTCCATTATATAAGGTGTCTTTGGTATAAGAATATATTTAGAAATAAGTTCAATTGAGAACTCAACCTCTCAGTTAGGTGGAAGACTAGACAATTATTTGGGGAACACATCAGTTTAGTCCCTCACATTAGTTATATATTCGAGCACGAATCCCTCCTTTATATCAATCAATTGTGATAAATATACTTGATCATAAGGCAATAATATCCACATTGAGATGATGATTCTAAAGGAGATTTATTCTTATACTTATACATATAAAAAATTGAAGGATTCCTCAGGATTTGAAGAATGATCTCCCTTTCTCGATAATTGCTGTTGAATTTGTATAAAGATAGCCAATCCATGCCCAAAATATAATAAAACTCCACCAAAGGAAGTAAGACAATATTTTCTTATAGGTTTAGTCCACAAAAATTAACCAGGGAGGAGTTATATACCTTGTATGCAATAATTACCCCATTTTCTATCCTAATAGATAACTCAACCTCCATATTTGAGGTGGTGTTTGAATAGTTCTTCTAAACTTGTAAGATATAAAAGAATGTGTAGAACTAGAATCAAATAGTACATTCTTTATTCTTGAATGAATAACTAGTGTACCTGTCACCACATCATTTTCAGGTTCCTATTCAAAATTAGTGATAACATATGCCCTTCCTTGTTTCCTTGGAGGTTGTTGTTGTTTATTGCCTATGAAAAACCTCATCTTAAGGAAATGGATCAGATAATTCCCATTTTCCATGCAGTTGAAACACTACACTATAGTCTTAGTGTTGATCTGAACCTTCCTTTATTCCTTTAAATTTGTAGGATTCTTCATATCCCTTAGAAAATCAGTATATAGATTCCCCTCTCTTCTACATTTAAATCATCTCATGGTTCCCCTTAGGTAGTTTCCATGATACTTCTTTCCACACTTTTGACATGTGGTATGTTGGTTTTTTTTCCATTAAGGGATTTATCTATTAATTATCCTATATTAAACTCTATTTTTTTTTCTTTTTTCTTTAGGCCCATGATTACACTGAGATTCTCTAATCTCCATTTTATCCTTAAGGTCACAACGGACAATCTACTCATTGCTTAAAATATATAAAATCTCCAAGTCTTTTCATAGACTCATATTTAGCCCAATAAAGAAGCAATACAATTCTCTTTTGGGGTTGATTAAAAATCCAGAGGTGTATCGTACAAGACTTGTAAAGTTTTCCTTTTATGTCCTGATAGACTCGTCTTCCTTTTTCTTTCAAACCAAGGAACTCCCTTCCAACTTAAGATAGAGACTTCAAGGAAAATATTTATTGAAAAATATTTTCTTGAATGAATCACAATCCATGGAATCAATTTTATCCTTGGACTTTGTGTTTTTTGATCAGCGTCCACCACTGTTCTTCTTCCCCATAAAAATGATGGACCTCTAGTACGAATTTATCTTCTTCTGAGTATCAAATTATTTAAAATATCTTCTCAATAGAGTTGATCCATTGTTATGTGATGATGGGATCTAAATATCCACTAAATATAGGAGGCCTTTTGGCATAAACGATTCAACTACAACTTTATCTTTCTTAGGAGAAGAAGAGAATTCCATATGATTTAAGTTATTATTCATAACTTGATCCAGTTGAGAAAGTACTTTCATAAATTTTTGGGCACCCATTCTAATCAAAATTTTAATTTCATTAGGGAAATCACCACATTTCCTATCACATTTATTGTTGGAATGAGTTATCCTATTTTCCACCATCAACTATGAAAAATAAAGCACAGTTATGGGGATTCAATACTTAGAGAACAAGAATATAAAAAGGAAATGTTTAACATAGAAGGATAAACACATAAATGGAAATTATATCATAAAATGTGATTCCCTAAGTTTCAATATAGGTTATCCCTGGTGATAGAATTATCCCTATGGTTCTTGATAAAGTTTTCTAATACTAATCCCCAAAAATTACTAGACTATCCTTTGATACCAAATATAGAGACCCTATCCATTCACACATATTATTACATGATTTTAAGCATAATTAACCATCAAATACTATAAATAACAAATATTGACATACATAGACATTTCAGTACTTTTTTGGAATACTTAAAACATTACAAAAAAACACACCCATAGATCATATTAGTTTAGTGCCTTTGGAAACTTGGAAGACATTCTTCTAATTTTGTGAAATATCTTCAACATATCCCTTAAATAACTTATCCTTTATATTTCATACCTAAAACCTTTCATTATATCCTAGGGAAAAGAAAACATATAAAAAGGGTGAGATCAGATGTTCACTAAGGGTAAACAAGGAAAATATCAAATAAAACATGAACATAAGAATGAAATAACATGAGCATAACTTTTTAAAATAATACCATGTATAACATATATAAAAATAACGAGTCATGAAATAAATCTGGGTAGTTTATAAGGAATAAATCATAAAGGAATCATGACCCATGAGAAAATAATATTGCACAAAACATGGAATTGTAGAAAACACCTAAGCGTAGAAAATAATTTCCATATTATCCAAGGATCATTTACAAGACCATAATAGTGGAAAAATTAATTTACTAAACCAAGTTCAATCCATGTTCTATCCCTGTATTACTGAACCGAGTTTACTTACCATTCTAGCCCTATATTACTGAACCGATATCATTTCCTATTGCAGCCTTGTATTACTGAACCGAGATCATTTATCATTCCATTCCTGTCTATCTCAAGATATATAAATCTTTACCAAATG
The DNA here is from genome assembly GCA_963277665.1 of Viscum album. Classification (NCBI taxonomy): domain Eukaryota; kingdom Viridiplantae; phylum Streptophyta; class Magnoliopsida; order Santalales; family Viscaceae; genus Viscum; species Viscum album. The sequence goes on from OY728129.1 coordinate 1,588,317,828, forward strand.
TATTGGATGGATATTTAGGTCCCAACCATCTCATAATTAAATCATTCTTATGTTTTCCACAAAAACATAAAGTATTCGCCATAGCATTACCCAAGGAATAAAATGGGTTTCGTAAACATCATTCCATCATAACATAATCCATGTAAAACAAATGGACTTCATAAATATAAATCCATCATAAAAAATAAAACCATATTAATAATTGGGATAGTATACATGAAACATATCCTTATTAAATAATGTAATCTTTGATGGAAAATAATTTTGATAGAACACATGAAATTAATTCTTGAGGAAAATATCCTTTCTTCTTTGAAAACATTTTATTTTCTTAAAATAACATGTAATTTTAAAAGAGAATAATTTCTTGGAAAATAAAATTAAAATATTGTAAGGTAAGATTTATGTAAATAATGTGTTATAAAAGAATAAAAATCCATTCATTCTATATAAGTTAAAAAATATTCTTCTTTTACTTTTTTTGAAAAAGTAAAAAAGTACCTCGTTTGGAAAAAAATAATAATTATTCCTCTCAAATTGTGTAGTAAAAAGTAAAAATGGATAAAAATGACTTAAAAATCCATAATATAATAGTAAAAAGTTTTATGAAATAATTTTTAAAAAACATGGATATAGATGATAAATAATCCCTAGTAAATACTGATATATAAAAAATCTCAGATAATAATGAGATTACAAAATTATCCATTACCTAAGATTTGGTTTCCTTAGTACATGTTTGAACCTCCTGTATAAGGGTTTAAATACTATAATTAACTTATTCTAGAATAATATTCATTTTTATGAAATAACAAGTGATCATATTATTACCCATTTGTTAATAACATTATTACTCGTCCTTCGCGTATTAACTGCTTTATTTTCTTACGCATGTTTTGTAGGATAAGTTCATATTCATATTCTTATGTTATACTTATATAATTTCCAGAATTATATTAATATAATATTTATAATATTTATTCATCTTAAACATTTATATAATAATTCTTTATTGAATATCATGTAGAATGAATCGCTTCGCATCGTGGAGACAGTAGGCCGTACATATGCACAAGCGGCGATATCATTCGCTTAATTGTGGAATGATTTGGAAGTGGATGGTATATATATGATCCAGAATCAAAATATTGTTATAATAATAATATATATTTATTATTTATATCATTATACCCATCCATGTAAGGTTGTGGGGAAAAATAGATGGCACCACGACATGGAGACAGTAAGTCATACGTACACATGCGTGGTGATTTTATTTTTCATAGGATGTATAGAAGGTGGAATATGGTTGTTACATAATCATAATAACATATCATCACATAGGTGATAATAGAGTTATTACTTTATAATGGAAACAACTTAGGAAGATAAAGTAGAATAATAAATAAATTTGAAAGAATCAGTGGAGGAGATTACCTCTTCTTCGATGAGCTCCCTCTAGATATCCTCTTAAAGGCCTTAGAGTTGGTCTTTTGAGAAGACCAGAACCTCTAGAAAGTAACTAAGAAATTTTATAAGGTAAATGAGTAGGGGAAGGCCGATTATGAAGGCTCAAAGTGAAGTTAATGGGTGAGGGAGTATGTGACCTTTTATAATTGAGGCGAGGGACACTTTTGGAATCTCCAAAAATATTAATTTATTATAAAATAAAAACCCATACAAAAACATAAAAAATTTCATAGTTTATAATATGATATGAGATAATTTTTTAATATAATAAACCAATAAATTATATATATTTTTTCTATCAATTTAAACCTTATCCTTTTAATTAACACTTGGTTATTCTATTTAATTTTTAACAATGGTAAAAAATATCTCAATATTAAAAGGGTACAATATTTACTTATTTGATGTAAATTAGACCATAAATTAATAATTTATAAAATTTTACACCATATCATAATTTTTATATATATTTAAAAAATTATGATTTTTAAATAATTTAATAATACATTATGTCAATTTTAAAAATATTCAATTTAGTGATTTTTAAAAATATAAAGATAAGATGTTATCCTCAAAACAAATATTTTATTTTATCCATAAGAGGTCAAGGTAATCTAAAAAATTCATTTAATATATTAATTAACCAAAATTATATTTATTTTAATATTTTTTAATAACATTAATTTGATATTTCCATTAATAAAATAATTACTCCATCGATTTTGTGTAATTATTTAATATACTTATATGTAAAATAAAAAATAAAAATAAAATAATATGATGAATATAAATCAACTAGATTTCATAATAATACTTATAGGTAAATATATATTCTATAAAAACCAACATTAGAAATGTTATATTTATTAAAACATGAATATGATAACATTAAAATTGCTTTATATAAAATATTATAGGTATCATAATCTATTCCATGTGACTCAAAATAGTCAATAATTATACCCTTGTATGATTAGGGTAGATATTTACTCAACCAATAATATTGGGTCAAGTTTTTGGGTATTTTAATATTTATTATCATTTTCATAAAAAATATTTTATTGATTTTGCATCAATTAAATAATTTCTACATCATCAATGTATAAAAATTTAAGGCAATTCTTTATTTCTAAAAAATTACAAATAAATTACCATAACAGTGAAAAAAATTTTAAATTTAAAATGAGTATTTATAGTCAAACTTATCTTCTGTATAACCTTATATTAAAAATGATATAGTTATTAAAATTTGAGTAAGACATATTTAACATTTCTTTAAATAAAATATATTAAATGTCCTAATCTCATCCAAATGGCTTCCAAAAGAAAACATTTTTACTGAAGGATGATTTAGGTCAAAAAACACTCAAAAAATGATATTAACACAAGTGTTAGGGTAATTTTATTATAATATTTTTACCCTAAATTACCTGATTTACCCTCTTAACATTGTAATAAAAATTACCGAAGTTACTATTCATAATGCCCAAAAATAAAAGAATGATATTTAAATAATTTGCACCTACTGATTCCAAATATGGAATCCATTTTTCAAAATTCAAAACACATAATTTGTAGTAATCAATTTAAAATAAATCTCATTGTTTGAATAAGAAAATGGGTTTTAAAAGTTAAAACATTGTAAAAGATTGAAATGTTTTTACATCCGAATTAAATGTAAAATTAGTAAAAATGGCCTAAATTATATTAACTGATAAAAATATATTATATTTATACTTTAAAACCATTCAATAATATAATTTAGTCACATTAATTATTTTGACAAAAAATATTGTTTTGAATTAAAATTTAGTATATTTTTATTATTCATCAAAACTTTAAAGTTATCAGAAAAATATACAAAATTTTCCCAAAGTAAATTTTTATATAACTCTTTCAATGAAAAATTTTATTTTGTAAAATATAATATATAAAATTTTCAGAAACAAGATTTAAAATGGGTGTGCCATCAAAAGGTGGTAAAATTTCATTTTTTGAAAAATACTTCTTTTATCCAAAAAATTGAATTTGGTCTTATATCATGTCTAGAAAAGATATAAGATAAATTATAAACACTATATTGAATATATATTACATATATATTTCATTAATCAAATCCATCAAGAGTGGTTTTAATATTTTATAAACTCATTTATTTTCATTTAATTAGTCTTACAGAAAAACATTTCCTTTTATTTAAAAAGGGTTTTATTTTCATTTAGAATTAATTTCTCACCAAATAATTAATCATATTTTCATAATTTAGTTAAAACTATTCATAAAATCCATTATAATTATTAGGTTATATGGTATCATAATAATATTTAGTTTTTCACTTAAACTTATTCTTGTATGAAATGAATTCTTTCAAAAGAACTTGAAATTGCGTGTAACACAAGCCAAGAATAAGGTTGCATATATTGCAAGATAGGATGGTGTTTCATGTAGTGCAAACTTATCTTGGTGTAGCATACAAAAAAATATAGCAAATTAATTAAAAAATCTATCTCATGAAAATCTCAAGGTGTTACATTCTACCCCCTTTAAAATGAATTTCTCCCTCAACATTCGTCTGAGTTATAAAGAGATTATTACTTAAAGGTTTATTTTAGAGAAACCCACATTGTAAAAAAAGACTAAAACTTCCTTTTAAAAATGAATAGTTGGAAAATAATAGTTACCCAAAGTAAATCATAACTAGTTCTATACATAGGAGAACATTGGTGAAGATACGAGCATGGATGAAAAGCATAAATAATCAAGGAGATTAATAAAGATCACTGATCATAAGAAAGTGGGTGATCCAAAGAAAGTTAAAAATAAAAAAACCATAAACTAAATAATCATGAAAGAGGTCATTGATATCATAAAAAATGATGATGATAAGATACCCTTTTACATCATGATCCCTTTTTCTGATGTTGAAGAATTTTATGAGATGATATACTTGCTTTATTTCAGTACAATATCACTATTGGTTATGCCTTGAACTATTTTCCACTTTATCACTTATTCAAAGAAATAAATTTGAATCTTTTATTCCTAGAGTGGTAAAAAATCATACAATACATAAATATAATGATAGGTCATTCATTCTATCTTTATCATAACAAAAATTTAGCACATGTTATCAGATATTCATAAGTCCACCTATGGTGAGATAATTATTTATTCTAACAAAATTCCTCCAAAGTTTAACTTAAAAAATACCTAAATTGATAACATTTCAATCCTTATGAATGTATAAAATCTATAACTTTAGAAAGAGGTTTACTAACTAGGCTTAACATTTATCCCCCATATATCATAAGGTATCTCTTGTTGGTCACATTCCAAACATGTGAACACCTTCATCATATATTCTCCCGAGTCATGGTAATAACCTGAATTACCATATATCCTTATTGAAACATGCATGTTTCCTAATTCCAAAGATTATTGGATATATTCCTTAAGTCCCAAAAAGTTGTATACTTCATCCATGATAGCATAAAACTCTTGAAAACAAATCCATAATTAGTTCTCAAGAATCTAGTGTCATCCAATTAACTTATTCATATCCAATATATATTTATCAAAATATCATTATCTTAACATAAGGGGCATATTAATGGTTATATTTCCATTAATCACGTGTTCTACAAATATAGGACCTCACCCTTAAATGAATTTTCTAGGTATTTTGAACTATTCAACATATCGTTTCCAATCCTTATTGAAAAACTTATACTGAAAACACTTATATATTTCCTGATTAATATAAAATAATTTTTGAATCCTGAAATATATACACCTCAATCATCTAAATTCATTCTTAAACCATTACTCAAGATCCATCATCTTAGTCTTTCCTGAAATATGAATCATGTCTTATGGTTACTCAACCTTAATCTAACCAAAATTTTTAGGTTTAATGTAAACAATATTGCCAGAACATCTCATACCATTCACATGTCATTTATAATCTCTTTATCCTCAACATTATAACCAATACTCATAACACCTTCATGATTATATTTATGATATTTCTACTTAAGAAATCTATTTTCATAATTACCATACTTTCAGAATCTGAAACATTCAATGTTAACCACGTTCTATCTAGTTATGGCTATTGACTAATAGTATAAAGCAAAGTGTGAGAAAACATTAGAATAGATGAAAGTCAAATAACCAAGGAAAATTACTTATAATATTTCAATCTATGATACCTTAGGTTTAATCCTAGGTTATTTATGATTGTTATAATAATTCTATGATTTTAACCTATAGTTAGACTTATCCTTAGGGACATCCCTAAAAAAAATCCTTAGAAATATATCTAAATATATAACTAAAATTTTCGCATCTTAGTTTATAAAGGTTGAATAAAAATTTTCTATGATACCAACTGTAAAGGACCAAGCTTGACGTACATGGAAATTACATTAATTTTTTCAGACTACTTAATACATTACAAAAAATATGCCCAAAGGACACATTATTTTAGTGCTTTTTGAAACTTGGAACACATTATTCTAATTTGGTAAAAGATATTCAACATCTCCCATAAAGATCTTCCCCTTTAGTTTTACTACCTAAAACCTTTCATTATATCCTGGGGAAAATAAAACATATGAAAAGGTTGATCTCAGATGCTCAGTAAGGGTAAACAAGGAAAATATAAAAAAACATGAACATTATAATGTAATAAAATGAATATAACTTTTGAAATCATACCATCTATAACATATATCAAAATCATGAGTCATGTTATAAATATTGGTAGTTCATAAGGAATAAATCATAAAGGAAACACAATCCATGAGAAAATAACATTTTCATAAATAATGGAATTGTGAAAAACAAATAATCATAGAAAATCATTTCCATTTTATCCAAGGCCCATTTCCAAGACCATCATAGTGGAAAAATTCGTTTACTAAAATGAGTTCACTCCTCATTCCATACTTGTAAAACTGAACTAGTTTTACTTACTGTTCCTTCCCTGTATTACTGAACCGAGATCATTACCCATCCCAGTGCTGTATTACTGAACAAAGATCATTTCTCATTATAGCCCAGTATTTCTGAACCAAGATCATTTCCCATTATATTATTATCTATCTCATGAGATATAAATATTTACCCAATTCATTGTAGGGATATATAGGTCTCACCCATATCATAATTAAATCATTCTTACATGTTCTACAGAAACATAAATCATTCATCATAGCATAACACAAGCAATAAAATGGGTTTCTTAAACATCAGTATATCATTACACAATTCATGTAAAATAAATGGATTTCATAAATATAATTCCATCATAAACAAAATGGAACCATATAAATAATTGGTATAGTATACATGATACATATCCTTATTAAATAATGGCATCTTATATGGAAAATAATTTTGATAGAACACTTGAAATTAATTCTTGAGGAAAATATATTTTCTTCTTCGAAAACGTTTTCTTTTCTTAAAATACCATGAGAATTTAAAAGAAAAGAATTTATTGGAAAATATCCTCGAAATTTTTTAAGGTAAGTTTCATGGAAATAACTCATTATGAATGCCTAAAAATCCTTTTATTCAATATAAGTGAAAAAAACATTCTTCTCATACTTTTGTCGAAAAAGTAAAAAAAGTACCTCATTTGGAAAATGAAATAAATATTCCTCTCAAAAAATCTATTAAAAAGAAAAAAATGTATAAAAATTACTTTGAACATCAATATGAGAATAGTAAAATGTTTTATGAAAGAATTTTTAGAAAACATGGACATGGATGATAAATAATCCCTAGTAAATACTTAGATATAAACGATCTCAGATAATAATGAGATTGCAAAATTATTTATTACCTTAGGTATGAGTTCCTTAATACGTGTTTGAACCTAATATATAAGGTTTTAAATAATTTCATTAACTTATTATAGAAACATATTAATTTTTATGATATCATAAGTGATTATATTATTACCCTTTTTTTAATAACATTATTACTCATTCATCAGGTACTAACTGCTTCATTTTCTTATACATGTTTTGTTAGATAAGTTCATATTAATCTTATTAGGTTATAATTATATAATTTAAAGAGTGATATTAATATAATATATATCATATTTATTAATCTTAAACATTTATATAATCATACATTAATAAAGATCATGTAAAATGAATCACATCACATCTTGGAGACGGTAGACCGTACGTACACACGAGTGACGATATCATTCCCTTAATTGTGGAATGGTATATAAGTAGGGGGTATATATATGTTACAAAATAAAAATTTTGTTATAATAATTATATATAGTTTTTATTTCCATAATTATAACCATCCATGTAAGGTGGTGGTGAAAATAAGATTACACCATGACATGGAGACAGTAAGTCATACATACACACCCGTTGTGATTTTTTTCCATAGGATGGTTAAAAGGTAGAATATGGTTGTTACATAATAATAATAACATATTATAATATAGGAGATATTTTATTTTTTTATTTATAATGAAAACAACTTAGGAAGAGGAAGTATAATAATACATAAGTTTGAAAGAATCGGTAGAAGAGATTACCTCTTCTTCAACATGCTTCCTCTAGATATCCTATTAAAGTTACTAGAGTTAGTCTTTGGAGAAGAAAAACATCCCTTTAATGTAACCAAGGAATTTTATAAGGGAAATAGTCAGGGGAAGGCTGATCTTGATGGCTCAAAGTGAAGTTTATATGTGAGTAATGACGTTCCCTTTTATAATTGAGGTGATGGGCACTTTTGGAATCTCTAAAAATATTAATTTATAATAAAATCAAAACCCATCCAAAAACCTCCAAAATTTTCTAGTTTATAAGATTAGATGAGATAATGTTGTAATATCATCAACCAATAAATTTTACACATGTTTTTTATCTATTTAAACCTTATCCTTTTAATTAACACTTGATTATTCTATTTAATTTTTAACTAAGGTAATATATATCTCAATATTAAAAGGGTGTAATATTTACCTATTTGATGAAAATTATACCATAAATGAATAATTTATAACATTTTAGACTATATAATAATTATTATATATTTTTAAATATGTTTTATGATTTTTAAATAATTTAATAATACATTATTTTGATAAACAATCAATAGTGTCATTTTGGATAATATTAAATTTAGTTATTTTTAAAAATATCAAGATAAGATTTTATTCTCTGAAAAATACTTTATTGTATCCCTAAGGGGTAAAGATCATATATAAAATTAATTGGATATATTAATTATCCAAAATTATATTTATTTTAAAATTTTTAATAACATTAATTTGATATTTCCATTAATAAAATAATTACTACATCAGTTTTGTGTAATTATTTAATATACTTATATGTTGAATAAAAGTTAAAAATAAAATAAAATTATGAATATAAATCGAATAGATTTTATAAAAATAATTATAGTAGAATACATCATCTAGAAAATCCTACATTAAAAATGTTATATTTATTAAAACATGAATATGAAAACTTTAACATTACTTTAGATAAAATATTATAAGTGTCATAATCTATTCCATGTGACTCAAATGGTCAATAATTATACCATATGATGATAATGGTTGATATACACTCAACTAATAAGATTGGGTAAAGTGTTTGGGTCTTTTAATATTTATTATCATTTTAATAAAAATTATTTTTATTGATTTTTCATTAATTAAATAATTTCTAGAGCATCAATGTATAAGCCTTTAAGATAACTAATTATTTCATTAAAATTACAAATAAATTACCATGATAAATTAAAAAATTATATTTAAAATGAGTATTTACAGTCAAAATTAGCTTCTGTATAACCTTAAATTAAAAATTATATAGTTATTAAAATTTGAGTAAGACACATTTAACTTTTCTTTAAATAAAATATATTAAATGTCCTAATCTCATCTAATTGGATTTCAAAGGATACCATTTCTACCCAAGAATGATTTAGGTTGAAACACACTCATTCAATTATATTAGGAATAGTGTTAGGGTTATTTTATAATATTATTTTTACCCTAAATTACCCAATTTTCCCTTTTTACCTTAATAATAAAAATTACCGATGTTACTATTCATAATTCCAAAAAATAAAAGAAATATATTTGAATAATTTGGACCTAATGATTCCAAATATGGAATCCATTTTTCAAAATTAAAAATATAGAAGTTTCAGTAATTAATTTAAAATAAATCTTGTTATCAGAATGAGAAAACGAGTTTTAAAAGTTAAATCATGATAAAAGATTGAAATGTTTATGCATATGAATTCAATATAAAATTAATGAAACCAACCTAAATTATATTAATAAAAATATTTTTTATTTATACTTTAAAATCATTCAATAATATAATTTAACAATATAAATTATTTCGATGAAAACAATTGTTTTCAATTAAAATTTAGTATATTTTTACTATTCATCAAACTTGAAAGTTATCATAAAAATATTAAAAAATCTTTCAAAGTATATTTTTATAAAATAATTTAAAATAAGAAGTTTATTTTTTTAAATATAATATATATAACTTTAAAAAACTAGATTTAAAATGGGTGCACCATCAATAGGCGGTAAAGCTACATTTTTTTAAAAATACTTATTTTATCCGAAAAAATGAATTTATTCTTATATCATGACTAGAAAATATATAATATAAATTTTAAAAATTAAATTTAATATATATTACACATATATTTCATTAATAAAATCAATCAAGAGTGATTTTATTATTTTATAAACTCATTTATTTGAATTTAATTTGTCTTTCAGAAAAAGATTTACTTTTATTTAAAAGAGTTTTTATTTTCACTTAGAATTAATTTCTTACCAAATAATTATTATTTATTTTTTAATAATTAAATTAATATTATTCATACCAACCATTATAATGGCAAGGTTATAAGGTATCATAATAGTATTTCATTGTTTACTTAATCTCGGCCTTGCGTGAAATGAATTCTATCAAAAGATCTTGAAACTATGTGAAATAGAAGAAAAACATAATGTTACGTATACTAAAATATAGGACATTGTTGAATTTATTGAAATATTATCTTGGTGTATCATTCAAAATAATAAATCAATGAAATTTAAAAAAATCTATCTCATAAAAATATCAGGGTGTTACAAATACAAACGAAGGATTGTAAATTCTAGCATCTTTGGATAATTAGGTACATAAAATAGAAAACATGGAAATAAAATAAAAAAAATTTATATTTATCATTCATAATGATATTATAACTTTATTTGAGATCTTATATCTTCATAGGATAGCTTGGGGAATACATAGATAAAAGGGATGAGCTAAACAGACCATTAAGGGAACAAATATTGGAATAAAAAAAAGCACATGGGTTAGAAGGCATAACATGATGACATAAAAGGCATGAAACATGAATAAATATATGGAATAATAAAATATATTACTTAGTTTCAAGTAATCATGGATACATAAGAATGTGGTAGTAACATATAACATGACATAAACATGAGTCAAGGATAACTGGAAAGACTATATCATATGGTGGACAAAGTCTCATAAAGGAATTAGGTTTACTCCCTATCCCAACATGATGTCTCAAGAGACTAAAAATTTACCAATTAATTAAAGAACTATCTTATAACACCCATCATAAAATTTTCATGCATATCTTTTCCTCCTAAAGAATCAAATATAAGGAGTATGCATAAGGGTTATCCCAAAAAATAATTGGGTATCATAATTATATCATAAAGCATAACCAAAGAGTATATCATAATGGAGACCCTGAAAGAATGTATTTAAATCATAAATTGAAATTAATAAGGGAAAATTGTCATATATCATGAAAAATTATACCTTAATTAAGTGAAAACATGTAAAAAGTGTGTTTAATAAACTTTAAAAATGAGCCACTTTAATGCGGTTTAAGGGAAAATATCAAAGAGTCTAGAAAAGGCATAACTTTTGGTATAAAACCATAAAATAAAAAAGATATTTTTTCATGAAATAATAAGTTATTTTAGAAAAATAATTTTGGATTAAAAAAAATCATGGAGTGTACTTGAAAATTGGTAAGATATTGGGAAGTTCCCTTTAATCGGGGTTGCTTATTGGGTGGAATTGAAATGGGAACATTATAAAACATGTATTTCTATGTCAATGATGTAATAATTGAGATAGGTACATATTTTAGAACATAAAAAAATAATTTAGGAGGATTAAATAACAATAATTAAGAATAAAATTAGGGTAAAGAGAGAGAAAGCGTAACCCGAAGGAAAAATGGGGGTTCAGAGAGAATCCCTTACCTTATGTATGAAATTGTTCTTCACTTGTAATCAATGTATGATATAATCAAATTAGATCCATTAATTAATTAATTAATAACCTATTATAAATTTATTTGATTTATTATAATTTTATTGAGTTTATTTATGGCCATTTTATGAGTTATAAGATTCAATTTCATCATTTCAGGAGCATTCATTTCATGATTTTATGATTGGTTCCCTTGAGTTTAATTATGGGAATTCTTATCAAATGTAAGAAAAACTCCAAAAGTGGAATTATATGACATTTATGAACCTCCAAAATTTTAAATGGTCCTATATAATATTTTTTTCTGATATGATAATGATTTAACAGATAAAATGTTAATGATGAATGTTATTTTTTTGGCAAATTTTGGATTATCACAAACTAGTTTTGTTTTATTATTTAATATTATGTATATATATTAGTTCCAGAACAAAAAAAAAAGTTGAAATATACATTTTAAAATCCGTTATAACTGTTATAATGGTTTTATGACCAGCCATGAATGCGGTAATAGAAAACAAAAAATCACCATCCATGGAGGTGGTGAATCAACACATCATAGATGATGTTTTAATTTTTAAGAAAAAAATAAAAGAGAATAGTTTTGATTATGGATATAGAATTAACATAATAAAATTATATTATATTTATAATACTTTAGTTATCATGTCACCTTGGGATAGTTGATTAATGGATGGGGTAGAATAAAGATATAATTTAAAAGGGAAATGTTGAGGATTTTACCTCTTGTATGTTGTCTCCTTGAGAACCTCCTTAAGGAAATTGTAAATGGTATTTTGGTGACACTAGAAAGACCAAAACATGGGTAAGAGTTTTAAGAGAATAATTGGATACAATATTAGAATGATCCAAATCTTATAAGGTGTGATGAGAAGAGGTGGCGAGAGTCAGTATTTATAGTGGGAGGAGAGGGGTGTTTTTGATTATTTTATTCATTTGTTTATTATTTCAGCTCAACACTATGAATAGTGTTATTTCTTGTGACTAATTACAATAACTAAATCATGTGATTTATATATAATGGAAACTTATATCATCTATGACTCATCCATGACTCAAAACTTCATTTATTTACTTATAATGTTAAATACCATAAACTACTATATATCACTATTCACAAAAAATTCAACTATTTTAGAAAAATCCCAAAAATTTACCCTAATAATTTTTTGATGTGTATATTTCAAAAATGGTCTCCATTTTATAATTTTTTTTTAAATATGATAAATTTAATTTTTAAATAAAAAATTATTTATTTGAAAAATACTAATTTTAATAGTATAACCGATTTTATGACACTTTAAAAAATTATTTAAGGTCTTGTAAAGTTTTCCTGGTATGATCTGATAGACTAGACTTATTTTTTCTTCAAACCAAGGAACTCCATTCCATTTTAATACTGAGACTTCAAGGAAAATATTTATTGAAAAATATTTTCTTGAATGCATCCTAATCCATAGAATCAATTTCCTTTATGGACTTTGTGTTTTTTATCAATGTCCACCACTGATCAGCTTACCCATAAAAATGATAGACCAATAGTATGACTTTCTCTTCTTATGAGCATTTAAGTACTTAAAATATCTTCTCAATAGAGTTAATCCATTGTTCTATGATGATGAGATCAAAATATCCACTAAATATGGGAGGCCTTTTTTACATAAAGGATTAAAATACAACATTATCTTTCTTAGGATAAGGAGGGAGTTCCACACGATTTAAGTTATTATTCATAACTTGAGCTAGTAGAACAATTACTACCATGAATTTTTGGGCACCCATTCCAATAAAATTTTCAATTTTATTTTGGAAATCATCACATTTCCTATCACATTGATTGTTGGCATGAGTTATCCTATTTCCCACCATCAACTATGAAAAATAAAGAACAAATAAGGGACTTCAATACATAGAAAATAAGAATATAAAAAGGAAACTTTGAACATAAAAGGATAAACATATAAATGGAAAGTATATCCTAACATGTGATTCTATAAGTTTCAATCTAGGTTATCCATGCTGATATTATTATCCTATGGTTCTTGCTAAAGTTTTCTAATCCTAATCCCCAAAAATTACTAGACCATCCTATTATACCAAATATACAGACCCTGGACTTTCACACATATTATTACATGATTTTAAGAATAATTAACCATCAAATATTGTAAATAACCAATCTTAATGTACAAGGACATTACATTACTTTTGCAAAATACTTAATACATTACACAAAAACATGCCCATATATTGTATTAGTTTAGTTCCTTTGGAAACTTGGAACACATTCTTCTAATTTTGTGAAAGATCTTAAAAATCTACAATAAAGAACTTCCCCTATAGTTTTCTTACCTAAAACCTTTCTTTATCTCCTAGGGAAAAGAAAACAAATGAAAAGGGTGAGATCATATGATCACTAAGGGTAAAAAAGAAAAATATCAAACAAAACATGGATATAAGAATGTAATAACATGAACATAACTTTTAAAAATAATACTATATATAACATATATAAAAATATTTAGTGATGAAATAAATCTCGGTAGTTCATAAGGAATAAATCATAAAGGAATCATGACCCATGAGAAAATCACATTGGTATAAAACATGTAATTGTGGAAAACACCTAATCATAAAAAATAATTTCCATATTATCCAAAGTTCATTTCTAAGACCATCATAGTGGAAAATTCATTTACTAAACCGAGTTCACTCCTCGTTCCATCCTTGTATTACTGAACCGAGTTTACTTACCGTTCTAGCCCTGTATTACTGAACTGAGACCATTTCCCATTCCAACCCTGTATTACTGAACTGATATCATTTCTCATTCCATTATTGTCAATATAAAGATATATAAATCTTTACCCAATGCATTAGAGGTAGATTTACATCCCAAACATCTCATAATGAAATCATTCTTATGTGTTCCACAAAAACATAAAGCATTCACCATAGCATAACCCAAGGAATAAAATGGACTTCATAAACATCATTCCATCATAACATAATCCATGTAAAACAAATGGAATTCATAAATTACATTCCATCATAAAAAACCATATTAATAATAGGGATATTATTCAGGAAACATATCTATATTAATGAATGCAATAATTGATGGAAAATAATTTTTATAGAACAATTGAAATTAATTCTGGAGGAAAATATCCTTTCTTCTTTGAAAACATTTTCTTTTCTTAAAATACCATGAAATTTTAAAAGAAAATAATTTCTTCAAAAATAAACTTGAAATATTGTAAGTTAAGATTCATGAAAATAATTCCTTATGAAATCATAAAAATCTATTCATTCCATATAAGTTAAAAATACATTCTTCTCGTACTTTTGCTAAAAAAGTAAAAAAAGTACCTCGTTTAGAAAACAAAAGAAATATTCCTCTCCAAATATGTAGTAAAAAGTAAAAATGAGTAAAAATGACTTAAAAATCTATAGTATAATAGAAAAATATTTTATGAAATCATTTTTAGAAAACATGGATATCGATGATAAATAATCCCCAGTAAATACTTACATATAAACGACCTCAGATAATAATAAGATTGAAAAATTATCCATTACCATAGATTTGGGTTCCTTAGTACATGTTTGAATCTCCTATATAAGGGTTTAAATAATGTCACTAACTTATTCCAGAATAATATTCATTTTTATGATATCATAAGTGATCATATTATTACACGTTTTTTAATAACATTATTACTCATCCTTCGGGTATTAACTGCTTTATTTTATTACGCATGTTTTATTGGATAAGTTCATGTTATTATTCTTAGGTTATAATTATATCACTTACATAATGATATTAATATAATATATATAATATTTATTCATCTTAAAAATTTATATAATCATGATTTAGTTAATATCATTTAGAATGAATCGCTTTGCATTGTAGAGATGGTAGGTCGTACATAGACACAAGTGACAATATCATTCCATTAATTTTGGAATGATATAGAAGTGGATGGTATATATATGATCCAAAATCAAAATATTTTAATAATAATAATATATAGATATTATTTATATCATTATACCCATCCTTGTATGGTGGTGGTGAAAAATAGATTACACCACGACTTTGAGATAGTAAGTCGTACGTACGCATGTGTGGTGATTTTTTTCATAGGATGGATAGAAGGTGGAATATGGTTGTTACATAATCATAATAACATATCATGATATAGGTGATAATGGATTTATTACTTTATAATGGAAAAAATCTTAGGAATAAAAAGTAGAAGAATAAATAAGTTTAAAAGAATTGGTAAAGGAGATTACCTCTTCTTCAACGAGCTCCCTCTAGATTTCCTCTTAAAGGCATTAGAGTTGGTCTTTTGAGAAGACCAGAACCTCTAGAATTTAACCAAGTACTTTTATAAGGGAAATAAGTAGGGGAAGATAGAGCATGAAGGATCAAAGTGAAGTGAAGATGTGAGGGAGTATGTGACCTTTTATAATTGAGGTGAGGGACACTTTTAGAATCTCCAAAAATATTAATTTATAATAAAATAAAAACCGATCCAAAAACCTCCAAAATGTCTTAGTTTATAATATGTAATGAGATAAGGTTTAAATATCATAAAAAAATATATTTTCAACATTTTTTTCTTTCAATTTAAACCTTATCCTTTTAATTGACACATGGTTATTCTATTTAATTTTTAACTAAGGTAAACAATATCTCAAAATTAAAAGGGTGAAATATTTACTTGTTTGATGTAAATTAGACCATAAATGAACACTTTAGAAAATTTTACACCATATAATAATTATTATATATTTTTTAAAAAATAATTTTAAAAAATAATTTAATAATACATTATTTTGATGAACAATCAATAGTTTCAATTTTGAAACTATTCAATTTATTGGTTTTATAAAAATATCTAGAAAAGATGTTATCATCAAAAAATATATATTTTATTTTATCAATAAGAGGTAAAGGTCTTATATAAAATTCATTGAAAATATTAATTATCCAAAATTATATTTATTTTTATATTTTTTAATAACATTAATTTGATATTTTCATTAATAAAATAATTACTACATCAATTTTGTGTAATTATTTAATATACTTATATGTAAAATAAAAATTAAAAATAAAATAATATGATGAATATAAATCCAATATATTTCATAAGAATACTTATAATAGAATATATATTCTATAAAACCCTACTTTAGAAATTTTATATTTATTAAAACATAAATATGAAAACTTTAACATTACTTTAGATAAAATATTATAAGTGTCATAATCTATTCCATGTGGCTCAAAATGGTCAATAATTAGACCCTTAGATGATTATGGTAGATATTTACCTAGAAAATAAGATTAGGTCAAGTGTTTGGGTATTTTAATATTTATTATCATTTCAATAAAAATTATTTTATTGATTTTGCATCAATTAAATAATTTCTACATCATCAATGTATAAGCCTTTAAGGTAATCATTTATTTCCAAGAAATGAAAAATAAATTTCCATGATAATGAAAAACATTTTATATTTAAAATGAGTATTTAAATAAGAATTTATCTTCCATATAACCTTATATTAAAAATGATATAGTTATTAAAATTCGAGTAAGGCATATTTAACTTTTATTTAAATAAAATATATTAAATGTACTAATCTCTTTCAAGTGGATTATAAAGGAAAAAAGTTATACCCAAGTAGGATTTAAGTAAAAAAACTCATAAAATAATATTATCAAAAGTTTTAGGGTAATTTTATAATATTATTTTGACCCTAAATTACCTGATTTACCCTCTTTCTGTAGTAATAAAAATTACTAAAGTTACTATTCATAATGACCAAAAATAAAAGAATGCCATTCAAATAATTTAGACCCACTGATTCCAAATTTGGAATCCATTTTTCAAATTTCAAAACACATAAGTTTCTGAAATTAATTTAAAATAAATCTTTTTGTTGGAATGAGAAAATGGGTTTTTAAAGTTAGAGCATAGTAAAAGATTAAAATCTTTTTACATCCGAATTCAATGTAAAATTAATGAAAATGAACTACATTATATTAAATGATAAAAATATATTATATTTGTACTTTAAAACCATTCAATAATATAATTTAACCACATTATTTATTTTGACGAAAAAATTTGTTTGGAATTAAAATTTAGTATATTTTTATTATTCATAAAAACTTGAAAGTTATCAAAGAAATATCAAAAATTCATCAAAAGTAAATTTTTATATAAAAATTTTAGGGAAAATTTTAGTTTTTTAAATATAATATATAAAATTATCAAAAACTATATTTAAAATGGGTGCGCCATCAAAAGGCGGTAAAATTTCATTTTTTGAAAAATACTTCTTTTATCCAAAAAATTGAATTTGTTCTTATATCATGTATAGAAAACATATAAGATGAATTTTAAACATTAGATTGAATAGATATTATATATATATTTTATTAATAAAATCCATCAAGAGTGGTTTTATTATTTTATAAACTCATTTATTTTTATTTAATAAGTCTTTCAGAAAAACATTTCCTTTTATTTAAATAGGGTTTTATTTTCATTTGGAATTAATTGCTCACCAAATAATTAATCATATTTTCATAATTCACTTAAAACTGTTAATACCCACCATTATAATGACTAGGTTATAAGGTATCATAATAATATTTATTTTTTCACTTAAACTTAGTCTTGTGTGAATTGAATTAAATCAAAAGAAGTTGAAATTGTGTGTAACACAAGCCAAACATAGTGTTGCGTATACCACAAGGTATGATGGTATTTCGTGTAGTGTAAACTTATCTTGGTGTAACATACAAAAAAATACATAAAATTAATTGAAAAATATATCTCATAAAAATCTCATGGTGTTACACTTTCCCCCCTTTAAAATGAATTTCTCCCTCAACATTGGTTTGGGTTATAAAGAGATTAATATTTAAAAGTTTCTTTCATAGAAACCCACATAATAAAAAAAAGACTAAAACTTACTTCTAAAAACGAATAGTTGTAAAATAATAGTTACCCAAAGTAAATCATAACTAGGTATCTATTTAAGAGAATGTATGTGAAGATATGGGCATGGAGAAAAGGCATAAATAATTAAAGATATTTATAAAGATCATTGATCACAAGAAAGTGGGTGATCCAAAGAATGTTAAAAATAAAAAAACCATAAACCAAAGAAGAATGAAAGAGGTTATTGATATCATAAAAAATGATGAAAATAAGACACCCTTTTACATCATGATCCCTTTTCCCAATTTTGAATAATTTTATGAGAGGATATACTTACTTAATTTCAATCTAATCTCACTGTTGGTCCTTCCTTGAATTTTTTCCACTTTATCTCTTATTCAAAGAAATTAATTTAAATTTTCCATTCTTGGAGTGTTAAAAAATCATGTGATCCATAAATAGAATGATAGTTCATTCCTTATGTCGTTATCACAAAAAAAAGTTAGCACATGTTATCAAATATTCATAATTCTACCTATAGAGAGATAGTTCTTTATTCTAACATACTTTATCCAAAGTTTAACTTAAAATTTCCATAAATTGATAACCTTACAATACTTATGAAGGTATAAAATCCATAACTTTAGAAAGAGTTGGACTAACTCAGATTAACATTTAACCACCATATATCCTAACTTATCTATTATTGGTCACATTCCAATCATGTGAACACCTTAATCATGTATTCTCTTGAATAAGGGTAATAACCTGAATTACCATATATTTTTATTGAAAACATGCATGTTTCCTAATTCCAAATCTTCTTATATATATTCTTTAAGTCCCAAAAAGTTGTATACTTCATCCATGATATCCTAACCCTCTTTACAACAAATACATAATTAGTTCCCAAGAATCTAGGGTCATCCAATTAACTTATTCATATCCAATGTATCTTTATCAAAACATCATTATCTTAACTTAAGGGGAAAATTAATGGTTATCCTTCCCTTAATCACGTGTTCTACAAATATATGACCTTACCCTTAAATCAATTTTCTAGGTCTTTGGAACTATTCAACATATACTTTCCAATCCTTAATGAAAAACTTATACTGAAAAAACTTATACATTTCATGATTAATATAACATAATATTTGAATCCTGAAATATATACACCTCAATCATCCAAATTCATTCTTAAAACATTACTCAGGATCCATCATCTTAGTCTTTCCTAAAATATGAATCATATATTAAGGTTCCTTAACCTTAATCTAACCAAACTTCCTAGGTGTAATGTAAAAAATAATTCTATAACATCTCATAATTTTCTAATTTCATTTAAAATATCTTTATCCTCAATAGTATAACCAATAATTATACCACCTTCATGATACTCTTTATGAGATTTCTACTTAAGAAATTTATTTTCATATTTCCCATACTTTTAACATCTGAAACATTCAATATAAACTATGTTCTATCTAGTTTTGGATATTGACTAAGAGTAGAAAGAAAAGTGTGAGAAACAATTATCATAGACGAAAGTCAAATAACCAAGGGAAATTACTTATAATATTTCAGTCTATGACACCTTACGTTTAATCCAAGGATATTTATGATTGTTAGAAAAATTATATAATTGTAACCTATAACTAGACTTATCCTTATGGCCATCCCTAAAAATATCCTTAGAAATATCTTTTGGGATCTCACTAAAGTTTTCTCATCCTAGTTCCTAAAGGTTGAATAAACCTTTACTCTGATACCAACTGTAAAGAACCAATCTTGACGTACATGGACATTATATAAATTTTTCGAATTACTTAATACATTACAAATTAATATTCCCAAATACCACATTATTTTAGTGTCTTTAGAAACTTATAACACGTTCTTCTAATTTGGTGAAAGATATTCAACATATCCCATAAAGATCTTCCCATTTAGTTTTCCTACCTAAATCCTTTTGTTTATATCACAGGGAAAAGAAAACATATGAAAAGTGTGAGCTCAGATGATCATTAAGGGTAAATAAGGAAAATATCAAGAAAAAACATGATTGTTAGAATGTAATAACATGAACATATTTTTTTAAAATCATACAATGTATAAAATATATCAAAATCAAAAGTCATGGACACAATATTGGTAGTTCATAAGGCATAAATCAAAAAAGAAACATGATCCATGAGAAAATAACATTAGCATAAATAATGAAATTTTGAAAAACACATAAGTATAGAAATTATTTCCATATTGTACAAGGCTCATTGCCAAGACCATCATAGTGGAAATAGTCCTTTAATTAACTAAGTTCACTCTTTATTCCATCCCTTTATTACTGATCTGGTTTTACTTACCATTCCATCCTTGTATTACTGAACTGAGACCATTAATCATTCTAGCCTTTTATTGTTGAACAAGGATCATTTCCTATTCCAGCCCTATATTACAGAACCAAGATCATTTACCATTCTAGTCTTGTATATGTCATGAGATATAAATATTTATAAAATGCATTAGAGGAAGATATAGGTCCCACCCATCTCATAATGAAATAATTCTTACATGTTCAACAAAAACATAAATCATTCATCATAGCATAACCCAATGAATAAAATGGGTTTCTTAAACATCATTTCATCATAACATAATCCATGTAAAAAAAAATATTTCATAAATATAATTCCATCATAAGAAATATGAAACCATATAAATAATTAGAATATTATACATGAAACATATCCTTATTAAATAATTTTATATTAGATAGAAAATAATTTTTTTATAACACTTGAAATTAATTCTTGAGGAAAATATATTTTCTTCTTTGAAAACATTTTATTTTCTTAAAATACTGTGCAATTTTAAGAGAAAAGAATTTCTTGAAAAATAGCCTTGAGATTTTTAAGGTGAGACTGATGGAAATAAGGCATTATGAAAGTGTAAAAATCCTTTCATTCCATATAAGTTAAAAAAATTCTTCTCATACGTTTTTAGGAAAAGTAAAAAAGCACCTCATTTGTAAAATAAAAGAAATATTCCTCTCAAAAAAATCTATTAGAAAGAAAAAAATGGGAAAAATGACTTTGAAAATATATAAGAGAATAGTAAAAGTTTTTATAAAATAACTTTTAGAAAACATAGATATGGATGATAAATAATCCCTAGTAAATACTTACATATAAATGATCTCAGATAATAATGAGATTACAAAATTATCCATTACCTTAGGTATGGGTTCATTTATATATTTCTGAACCTCCTATATAAGGGTTTAAATAATGTGATTAACTTATTACATAATCATATTCATTTTTATGATATCATAAGTGATCATATTATTACCCTTTTGTTAATAAAATTATTACTCGTCCATTGGGTATTAACTGCTTTATTTTCTTACACATGTTTTGTTAGATAAGTTAATATTCCTCTTCTTAGGTTGTAATTATATAATTTACAGAGTGATTTTAATATAATATATATCTTATTTATTCATATTAAACATTTATATAATCATGCTTTAATGAATATCATGTAGAATGAATTACATCCCATCATGGAGACGGATGGTCGTACGTACACATGAGCGATGATATCATTCCCTTAATTATGGAATAGTATGGAAGTAGGTGGTATATATATGTTACATAATCAAAATCTTGTTATAATAATCATATATAGTTATTATTTCCATTATTATAACCATCCATGTAAGGTGGTAGTGAAAAGAAGATTACACCATGGCATGGAGATGGTAAGTCATACATACACACACGTTGTCATTTCCTTTTTCATAGGATGGTTAGAAGGTAGAATATGGTTGTTCCATAATCATAATAACATATAATAATATATTAGATACTATATTTATTAATTTAGAATGAAAAAACCCAGGAATAGGAATTATAAGAATAAATAATTTTGAAAGAATCGGTAGAAGAGATTACCTCTTCTTTAATGTGCTCCCTCTAGATATCCTCTTAAAGGAACTAGAGATGGTATTTTGAGAAGGAAAACAAATCTTGAATGTAAAAAATGAAGTTGAGAAGTTAAATGGTCAGGGTAAGGCCTATCTTAATGGCTCAAAGTGAAGTTAACAAGTGATGGAGTATGTGCTCATTTATAATTGAGGTGAGGGTCACTTTTCGAATCTCTAAAAATATTAATTTATAATAAAATAAAAACCCATAAAAAACCTCCAAAATGTCCTATTTTAGAATATTATTTGAGATAAGGTTGTAATATCATCAACCAATAAATTTTATACATGTTTTTATACAAATTTAAACCTCATACTTTTAATTAATTAATACTTGGTTATTCTATTTAATTTTTAACTAAGGTAATAAATATATTAATATTAAAAGGGTGAAATATTTAATTGTTTGGTGTAAATTAGACCATAAATGAATATTTTAGAACATTTTAAACCATATAAAAATTATTATATATTTTTTAATTTTTTTAATGATTTTTAAATAATTTAATAATACATTATTTTGATAAACAATCAATAGTGTCATTTTGGTTACTATTAAATTTATTTATTTTTCAAAATATCAAGATAAGCTATTATTCATGAAAAAAATACTTTATTATATACCTAATGGGTCAAGGTCATCTATAAAATTCATTGTATATATTAATTATCCAAAATTATATTTATTTTAATATTTTTAATAATATTAATTTGATATTTTCATTAATAAACTAATCACTACATCAGTTTTGTGTAATTGTTTAATATAAATATATATTGAATAAAATATAATAATAAAATACTATGATGAATATAAATCCAATATATTTAATAAAAATACTTATTGTAGAATATATCATCTAGAAAATCCTACATTAAAAATGTTATATTTATTAAAACATGAGTATGAAAACTTTAACATTACTTTAGATAAAATATTATAAGTATCATAATCTATTCGATGTAACTCAAAATGGTTAATAATTAGACCATAGGATAATTATGGTCGATATATACATAGAAAATAAGATCGGGTCAAGTGTTTGGGTCTTTTAATATTTATTATCATTTTAATAAAAAAATATTTTATTGATTTTGCATCAATTATATAATTTCTACATCATTAGTGTATAAACATTTAAGATAATTATTTATTTCCTAAAAATTAAAAATAAACTAACATTATAAATAAAAAAATATCTTTAAAATGAGTATTTATATTCAAACTTAGATTCTATATAACCTTAAATTAAAAATTATATAGTTATTAGGATTTGAATAAGACAAATTTAACATTTCTTTAAATAAACTATATTAAATATCCTAATATCATCCAAGTGGCTTCCAAAGGATACCTTTTCTATCCAATAATGATTTAGGTCAGAAAACACTCATCCAATTATATTAGGAAAAGCGTTAGAGTAATTTTATAATATTTTTTTACCCTAAATTACCCGATTTTCCCTTTTTATGGTAATAATTAAAATTACCGAAGTTACTATTCATAATGACAAAAAATAAAAGAAAGATATTTGAATAATTTTTACCTACTGATTCAAAATATGGAATCCATTTTTTAAAATTCAAAACACAAAAGTTGTAGTAATTAATTTAAAATAAATCTCATTTTCGGAATGAGAAAACGGGTTTTAAAAGTTAAGACATTGAAAAATATTGAAATTTTTATACTTCTAAATTCAATATAAAATTAATGAAAATGACCTAAATTATATTAATTGATAAAAATATATTCTATTTACACTTTAAAATCCTTCAATAATATAATTTATCCACATAAATTATTTCAATGAAAAAAATTGGTTTCAATTAAAATTTAGTATATTTTTACTATTCATCAAAGCTTCAAAGTTATTAGAAAAATATTAAAAAATCTTTCAAAGTAAATTTTTATATCTATATTTCAAATAATAAATTTATTTTGTTAAATATAATACATAAAACTATCAAAAACCAGATTTAAAATGGTTGCATCATCAAAATGCGGTAAAACTACATTTTTTTTAAAATAATTCTTTTATTTGAAAAATTGAATTTTTTCTTATATCATGTCTAGAAAATATATAAGATAAAATCTAAAAATTAAATTAAATATATATTACATATATATTTCATTAATAAAATCTATCAAGAGTGGTTTTATTATTTTATAAACTCATTTATTTTCATTTAAGTTATCTTTTAGAAAAACATTTCCTTTTATTTAAAAGGGTTTTATTTTCACATAGAATTAATTTCTCACCAAATAATTATGAATATTTTCATAATTCAATTAATATTGTTCATACTCACCATTATTATGACCAGGTTATTAGGTATCATAATAATATTTCGTTGTTTACTTAAAATCGGCCTTGCGTGAAATGATTCTATCAAAAGAAATTGAAACTATGTGTAACACAAGCCAAGAATAATGTTGTGTGTACCGTAATATAGGTTGGTGTTGCATGTATTGAATGATTATCTTGGTGTAACATTCAACACAATACATCAAATAAATAAAAAAAATCTATCTCATAAAAATATCGGGGTGTTACAAATACAAACAAAGGATCGTAAATTCTAGTGTATTCAGATGATTAGGTGCATAAAATAAAAAACATAGAAATAAAATAAAACAACATTATATTTTTCATGCATAATGATCTATTAAATTCTTTTTATATTTTAAATCTACATAGGATAGCCTAAGAAATACATAGATAAAAGAGATGAAACATTGGAATAAATCAAAGAACATGGGTTAGAAGGTGTAACTTGATGACATAAAAGGCATGGAACATGAATGAATATATGGAATAATAACATATATAATATAGTATCAAGTAATAATGGATACATAAGAATGTGGTAGCAACATATTATGTGAAATAAACATGAGTCAAGGATAACTGCCAAGACTATATTACATGGTGGAAAAAGTCTCATAAAGGAACTAGGTTTACTCCCTACCCCAACATGATGTCTCATGATAGTAAAACATTCCCAATTAATTGGAGCACTATCTCAGAACACCCATCATAACATGTTCATGAAAATTTTTTCACATAAAGAATCAATCATAAGGAGTATGCATAAGGGTTATCCCTATAAAGAAATGGGTATCCTAATCATGTCATAAAGCATAACCAAAGAGTGTATCATAATTGTGACCCTAAAAGAATGGATTTAAATCATAAATTGACATTAATAAGGGAAAATAAGAATATATCCTGAAAACTTATGTCTTAATTAAGTGAAAACATGTAAAAAGGGTGTTTAATAAACTTTGGAAATGTGCCACTATAGTGCGATTTAAGGGAAAATATCAAAGAGTATTTAAAATTGAAAATTGAAAAAATGTTTGTAAAAAACATAAATGAACAAAGATATTTTTTCATGAAAAAATTAGTGATTTTATAAAAATAATTTTGGATTAAAATAAATCATTGAGTGTACTTGAAAATAGTTATGAAATTGGGAAGTTCCCTTTAATCGGGCTTGCTTATCGGGTGGAATTGAAAAGGAAACCTTATAAAACTTGTATTTCCATGCCAAAGACGAAATAATTAAACTTGGTACTTATTTTGGAACATAAAAACGCATTTTATTAGGAGTAAATAATAATAATTAAGCATTACACTAGGGTAAAGAGAGAGAAAGCGTGACCCGAACGAAAAAATGGGGGTTCAGAGAGAATCCCTTACCTTATGTATGAAATTGTTCTTCACTTGTACTTAATGTCTCAGATAATAAAATTATATCAATTAATTAACTAATTAATAACCTATTATAAATTTATTTTATTTATTATAATTTTATTGATTTTATTTATTGTTTATTTTAGGAGTTATAAGATTCAATTTCATCATTCTGGGAGCGTTCGTTTCATGATTTTATGATTGGTTCCCTTGAGTTTAATTATGTGAATTCTTATCAAATGTAAGAAAAACTCCAGAAGTAAAATTATATGAAATTTATGCACCTAAAAAATTTTAAATGGTCCAATATAACATTTTTTTTCTGATATGATAATGATTCATTAGATAAAATATTAATGATGAATGTTAGTTTGTTTGGGTGATTTTTTAATTATCACGAACTAGTTTTGTTTTATTATTTAATATTATATATATATATATATTAGTTCTAGAAGAAAAAAAGTTGAAATATACATTTTAAAATATTTTTTAACCATCATAATGGTTTTATAACCATCCATGAAGGCGGTAATAGAAATTGAAAAATCATCATCAATGGAGGTGATGAATCAACACATCATAGATGATGTTTTCATTTTTAAGATAAAAAAGATAAGAGAATATATTTGATGATGGATATACCATTGACATAATAAAATTATAGTATATTTATGATACTATAGTTATCATTTCACCTTGGGATAGTGGAGGAAAGGATGGGGCATAATAAAGAAATAATTTAAAAGGGAAATATCGAGGATTTTACCTCTTGTATGTTGTCTCCTTGAGAACCTCCTTAAGGAACATGGAAATGGAATTTTGGTGACACTAGAAAGACCAAAACATGGGTAAGAGGTTCGGGAGAGTAATTGGACAGAATATTAGCATGATCCAAATCTTTTAAGGTGTGAAGAGAAGAGGTGGTGAGAGTCGGTATTTATAGTGGGAGGAGAGGGGTGGTTTTTGATTATTTTATTCATTTGTTTATTATTTCAGCTCAAGACTATGAATAGTGTTGGTTCTTGTGACTAAGTATAGTAACTAGATCATGTGATTTCTATATAATGGCTACTTACATCATCCATGACTCATCCATGAATCAAAACATCATTTATTTACTTATAATGTTAAATACCATAAAATACCATATTTCACTATTCACCAAAAATTCAACTATAGAAAAATCCCAAAAATTCACCCTAATTTTTTTTCGACATGTATATTGAAAAACTCTCAAATTTATAAAAATAATTTTTTAAATATGATAAATTTATTTTTTAATTAAAAAAATTATTTATTTAGAAAATACCGATTTCAATATTATAATCGATTTATGACACTGAAAAATTAATTAAGGTCTCGTAAAATTATATTATAATAATAAGAAAACAAAATATTAATTTATTAATCTATTTTTTGAAAATAAATTTTCTTTTAAATCATTATATTAATTATAAAATTTTAAATAAACATTTACGTTTTATAAAAATTCCAACACTTAATTTATCATTTTTAGAACCTTTATTTACTTATAATTTGATATAAATATATTATATTTTCACTTATAAGATACCTAAATTTAATTTATACTTTAATAGGTTAGGATAATATTCTATTGGATGGTTTAATATTCCTAATGGTCACAATACTATTTTAATGGTCAAGTTACTATTCCATTAGTATATATTCCTTAATTTCTTTAAATAACACTTATTTCATTCTTAATTTATGAAAATAATATTTTTATAAGGTTCACTCTATGATGAATGTGTTTTATAATATATTAAATAATTATAATAAGGGAAATTCAATTAATAAAATTTAGGGTTGTTACAAGGAATCATAATTTATAGATTTTTAAAAATAATCCAAAATAATGCGAGACACATCTTTAATATTGATCTCAAAATCACTTACCTCATTAAGGGTATTTTTATTTTCCAAAGTCTTATTCTTATTCATCTTATTCCTATTATTTTCTTCTCTTGACATAAAGAAACCTTCTCATAGTTTTAGGTTTCCCATCATAGCTAGATTTATATTCACCTCTTGTGGTGGGCCATACAATCTTCTCTTTTTCCAATTTTTTCCATTTATTTTTTTAAATAGACACCTAATATCAAATAAATTAGAAAGAATTAATGGTTTTCATGAATAAATTATTGGAAATACCTTTATTAAGAATTTTTTGTGTCTCAATGTCATGAATGTGTTTATTATGATTTATTAAATTAGCATCACATTGAACATATTCCCTGATTCTTTGAACACAAGTATGTAAAAACCAATACATCTCCTTTTATAAATCCATTTTAGTTGTCTCTACTTAAAATACCATGATTCATCATCAAATCTACATCATTAATGGATTATAAGGAAAGAATAAAACTTATCTCCAAGTAACAATCAAATCACATCAAAATAAAACAAATCTAATAAAAAAACTTGCGCTCTGATATAACTTGTTAGGAAAATATAGTTATTTAGTGAGAGATACCATAAGAGTTAGGGGTGGGGGTAAATATAGGTATAAAAATCATTCTATTATAAATAAATTAATTCTCAGCTCTAACTATCCTTGATGATCTTGATCTCATTCCTAGTTTGTTCATACTTAAGTTCTTATTTCAATTATGATCTGATTGTAATTTTTATTGTACTTTACTTAATCAAGTTGATTAATGATTAATTAACCCACAATCACCAATTTATGTCCTGTATAATATAAATAAAGCATTCATACTAGACACAAGTATTTTACTTGGTTCACCAATAGTAGGATAATTTGAGGAGCATACAACGACAATGTGCTGATGTATCAGAATCTATTAAACACACTGTTTAGTAGTGGGTTTAGGGTAGGGAACCCCAAGCCTGAGGTTACTCCCCTTAAAAGATTTAGGGATGGTTCACTACCTCCCAAGGGTCACTTACTTACTCCTATCTCTTGCTCATATCTTCAATAAAGGAAAAATTATTTGGAAAGAAATCCAAAAAAAACATCACCATTATTGTTGATGAACTAAGGTAAGATATATGCTCCTTGATCTATATATTCTAGCCCTTAATATCCTAGATATGAATATCACAATTATAGAAACATCACTTTCCATGAGATTTCATGTAAACTCCACCTTTTTCCTTGAAAATATCTTTATAGAGTACCAATACTTTCTTTCAGTTTTCTTTCCAGCAAGGATTTGAAATTCATCTTTCTCCTCCTCATATAAATTTGATATATCAATAATACTCAGACTCTCTCACTAATTTTGTTCTTAGAAATTATATGATCATATTTTATGTATTCTAATTTGGTTGAGTTATCTCAACAAATTTTGTGCCATACATCCTCATTTGAAAGTCTATCTGAATTAGGAAATGACTAGATCCCTGAAATCCTTATAGTATCATATATTTAACTCCTCCAAAAATCATGGCATGATCATTAAATATTGAATTATATTGAACCTCCATGGTGTGGAACTATCCTTTTCAAAATGTAATTATCAACCTCCAAATTCATGGCTTGAAATCCGCAAAACACTTTTTGGTGAAAACCTCAGAGATCTTTATTTGACTATTACACCATGACACAACTCCTATTATCATAGTGTGAACGAACCAACCAAATACAAACATACTAGACCCTAAAATTCATAGGGTCACTTTCATGGTGTGACACCTGTTCTTACTAATCATATAGACCTCACTATATAAAATCTTTCATTCCATGGAATGTACATATTCAAATAAGAAGAACCAATGAAATTTTCATAACCCTCTTCACATTGTGTCCATCCTTCCCACAATGTGATGAATTTTTATATATTATATTTTCAATTCTACTTTAATGGAAAGAATATTAGGTATCCTATTCTTGGAATGAACCACTCTTCCAATGGTGTGACATAATTCACAACTAGCTGAACTATCAATCATATCCCATGATATGTTTTATATTGTAAACTTTGACTCACCACATTATCATTCATATTTTATGATTGATAATGGAAACTCGAACAAAATTTATGTATTATCATATGTGTTTTTCCTTTGATGTGTTTAAACTTTATAGTGAATATTACGCATCCTTTCAAATATTTTACATATCTCTGTGAATTAGTTTCATTTTCCACATTTATACACTTTGAATGATATTATTTATCCTTTCAAAGGAAATTATATATCCCAATGAAGATTCTCCATGACTTTTCCCATTTTCCCTACTCCTATAATATCTTATAAATATACTGAAATATATTATGTATCCTCTATGGAGTTTTATTTATTATATTTCGGCACACTGGAAGATATTATGTATCCTTAAATTCTCTTTTCATCTCAAAAGATCTTATATTTATAGGGAGCTTCATGCATTTTTGATCATCCTATGAAATTGACTCATAGTGTGATTCGTATGATATCTCTATGGTTTATTACTAAAACCTCTATAATACAACTCTAAATTCCAAAATAAATTTCAGAATTTAAATTTACTTCTAAAACATCCACTTTTATAACAACTTCAACATATATTTTATAAAAATAGAGTTTCGAGAAAATCCTCAACTCCTATTCCAAAATAAATTTCAAAACAATAGATTCCTCATACAAAATAACTTATAGAATAGATCCACTTATAGAAAAACTTAAAAAATGAAATAATTTATTTACTTTGGTTTCCAAAAAATCCAACACCAACACAAATATGTGTCAAAAATAAATCATGCACCAATAATCACCATGCATTAAAAAATCAAACAATAATTACAACTCTCAATTAAATTTCAATATAAAGGATCCCCCACCTTTATTTTCCTAAAAAACAATGAATTCAAGAAAATGGTGGTATTTATATAAAATATTAAAATAGGTCTTTGATGGAGCCTAAATCCCCCTAAAAAATTATTAAGGAGTTAAATAATACATCATGTCCCAAGAAATAGTACACTGAAGGCTTCTAAATGTGATGTATGGTTTTATAAATATCCTAATTTTCCTCTATAAACTGAAAAATGATGCTTAGAAAATAAATAAATAATTATTTAAATGAACTGTGATTTAAAACCCATCTAGTTTACACCAAACGTGCACTCTAAGCTAAAACCCATATTTTGAGATCAAATATATCATTATAAAATTTTTCCAGGGTTATTTATTATGTTTAAATCACAATTTTATATTATTCCTCTATAGAATTCCAAATTTTATGATTTTACTAAAATATTCTCATGTAAAATTACTAATTAATTACAAAGTATAATTTAATTAAAAAATCATTGAAAAATCAAATTCAATTAAAATAGCTTGAAATTTATGATCACAAATTATGTCATTCTCACGTCAAATATAGGTCAATACACAAAAATTAATAATTATAACAGAATATATAATATCAGTTTTGGTAACACTAGATAAGTGTAATACCAATCACTATAAAATTTCAAAATTTCCTTCTTTTCATTCATTCATTCCTATAAAAAATAACATATCAAAAACATAGTTTTATTTTTTCCTTTATGAGAGTCATAGGATCATCTTAACATGTCCTTATTATATCATCAATAATTATTGAGACAAATATGGTATCAAATGTCACATAATCATGTGTAAGTTTAGGTTGGATTCAAGTGTGATGGGGGAATTAGACTTAAAATCTTCCAATATCAAAAATTTATATTACATATATCTCATAAGAAAATTATGCATTCATTTTGATATAAGTCACACTGCATTATATATCTTACCTACTTTGACTCATCAAATATTTAACTATAGTACCTATCTATTATTTAAATAAATTTTTCATTATATATTTACTTTTAAACTCCATAAAACAAATAGATTATTGTATTTTTTACAAGATCTATCTCCTATAACTCCAAGAAAATTACTTGTTAGTGTGATAACATTCTAATTAAATTTTAGTAACAGATACATTATGTCCAACCATGTTAAAAATGGTAGTGGATGATTTATATTTAACTTCTTATCATATACAACCATTGGATTCCCATCAAATTATTCAAAATTATTCCTCCTCCTCATTTGTATCCTCCCCTCCTATTCCATTATGTGTTATTTCATTGTCGATAAATTGATCATGCATTATATCTCAAGTCTTCATAGGGATGTATCCTTTTATTGGATATATAATGGTATTATATTATTGTGAAGGTAATTCTTCAACCTATCTCATATAATTGTTCTATGTTACAACAATACATTTTCATTAAATATAGATATATACACATGAAATTATATTAACCCATTGTCAGATTGTTGAATAAATAATATTGATGCTTGTAGCTAGTTTTAATCATAAATTAATGGGTATGTTATATATCACATATTCTCTCTTTATTGTAGATATCTATAATTAATTAATTATATCTCTTGATATGTAGTTATGTGTATCTGATCATGAATTTTTATATGGCCGTCATTTAGTATCAAATAATATCTAATATTAACCACTCTTATTAGTTGTGTATTATAACCAACTCCTCATCCATTCTGAATGAATTCACAATGGATGTATATATAATTAGATTTTTTATTTATGTAACAATATATTATTAATTTTATCAATCAATTTCATCAAACATATTATTTAACTATGATAAACTTTTGTCAAGGAAACTTCACAGAAGGAAGATTTATTTGATCTCATTATTTTATTTCATGTATTCCCTTTACATATGCATGATTATAATGATTTAATTTGGTATCTTATAACTTCAACCAAATTGATATGTTCCAATAATATTAGTTTAAATCACATTTTACAACTAATGATTTGAAATACACACCCAAAATAAATGTCATTTTTAATCGCATGAATTCAAATGCATATCATTCATAAGGTAGGTAAAACCTTTTCATGTAATTTTTTTTGAATCATACTATACAAAAAACTTATCCAAGAGAAAGTATGGTGTGATATATAACTAATGAATCACCTTTCTAGAAAGAATAGAATTACTCATGCAAATTCAGCCCAACCAAAAGTCCCATTATCTCTAGGTGAATATTCAATAGGGATATCAATTCTAAAATAATCCTAACACCTAATGCGTATAAATCATAACTGAAACTTATTTTTTAAGTTAGTGATAAAGTCTATTTTTTAGTAAAAAAAAAGTGCCATTTTTTGGGTAGAGGAGACCTATTACATGGATCATAGGACTATAGGGAATAAAATCCCATTAAATATCCCTAAAGGCCCAAATTTTTAGTCAGAAGGCCCACCAGTGAATAGTACTAGTACATTACCCAGTCTGCTACAATACCTTCCATATTTTTTCCACCACTACAGTCCTTACTATAGTACCCATCACCACTACAGTGTCATCAGTACTACAATTCCACCACCATGATAGTTCTACTATAGTGCTACTACACTACCATATGCCCAATGGATTTTGAACCCCCAACCATGATGTAGTATTACGGAGTGTTCACCACTAAAGTGTATTATTTTTTGAATTAAACTAGATCTCATGTAGTACCTAGAATTTAAGTTCTTATATTCATGGTAAGACAATGATAAGAGATAATTTAAAATCATAACTAAAGCATACCAACATTCACAATAAAAACACTTCATGTATATGAATTTTCAATAAGTATTTAATAATAAACGAATAATTCTAACATTTGGACATGTGATAAAACATTTAGAAACATCTCATAAATGAAGATATTAAATATTATTAAATATTATTTTTATAAATGGGGTGAGCCATGGATTAAAATACATGTCCCTAGAAAATATATTAAAAATAAAAAAGTGCATACATAAGAAATGATGGATATGAAAAATGAAAAGTTTTACGCATGTCACCACCATAATAAAACACAAACCTACATAATCATAATTTTTTAGGTCCACTACCCATTCCACGTGAGCTACCCTAGAACTTTGGATGTCTAACTCTCATCCATTGATTTCAATCTTGCCAAGTTTTTCCTTTATCATCCATGTATAATGGGTTATCCTTCTCACTTTGTGATTCAGTAACTTGATTTTTTGTCATGGGAGTTTTTAGAAAAAAATGGTTGAAATTATTTATCCACAATAATATTATTATGTTATATTTTATCATCATAGGACATGGTATCATTAAGAGGTTTATCCCTAGGAAATAATTGGTTGATGGAAATGTCCCCATGTGAAGGCTCTCAAATCATAGGAGCTGGTTCCACCTGGATATCTATATTTACAACATGCACTTTTAACAAAGAGGGAGAAAAAATACTATCACTACATGTAATAGACTGTGGGAAGCCTTCTATAATATTCCCTTTTTTTCTTGATGCCATTTTTATCAAGACTCTCATGATATAAGGAATCAAATTATGATCTAT
This sequence comes from Viscum album, assembly GCA_963277665.1. NCBI lineage: Eukaryota > Viridiplantae > Streptophyta > Magnoliopsida > Santalales > Viscaceae > Viscum > Viscum album. The sequence goes on from OY728129.1 coordinate 1,588,352,686, forward strand.
TAATGGAGTAAAGCATTGTAAAGAAATTGGATGTAGTAACACCCTCCATCCATATTCTTCCATACTGACTAGAAAGAGAAGGTAGACCATCTTCTTCTCCACACATTGGCACCAAAATCTCTTTTCCTTTTGAATAATTTACAATGATATCCTCATTTTCAATGGAATCCTTGAAAGTATGTAAAGATGTGGTATTCCTAGAACCTGCAAAAGGAGTATCCTCCTTGATGCCCAAAACATCTTGTGAGGTCACCATTATAGTGAAATTCCTAGAATTGTTTGAATGTAGCTTCACCTAGGAAAGATTCATACTCTTTCCATTACTATTACCTTCCAAAATAGAGTCATCAAGAATATCAACCATATCATCAACAGTTGATCCATAAAAGGACCCATCCTCTTGTATGCTTGAATTATGTTTATCAGTTTGATGGGACTGTTCATTTTTATCATCATGAAAATCCATATAAATAGATTAACTATCATGAGCCTCATTAATGATAATAAACATGTCCTCTATTTTTTGTATTGGTTGTGAGTTCATAAAATAAATGGCTCCATTTACATTCTACTTCCCAGCATTATTGAGAACAAATGGAAACCTATCCCTACCATCCTTAGAATTAGAAGACATGACCTGAAGTGAGGCCTGGTATGGTCTACCCAATTAGCCATAAACAAGATAATCCTCCTAATTATTATTAATACTAATCACATGTAAATGAACCTTACCACATGACACAACTTCAACACCTCCAGGAGATGAGATGGTGACATCAAGAGTTTCCAAAATGGAACTAGTACCTGCTTTAGTGCCAACCACCACATCAGAAAATGAGGGAGAGGATTAAACTGGAGTATTTCCAATTTATCTTACGAGCCTATAAAAACTGGTAACCTTTTTAGAAAGAATAGAATGTGAAACATACCCTTCCATGCATCTCATCCTCAACATCAAGCATCCTAGATTTAGTCTCATTGTTAGCAGGTAGCTTAAACTTGCATCTATCAACAAGGTGCCAAAATTTCTTACAATCAATAATATCATACCCCTAATATAGTTATCTATAACATGTACAATAAAAAATAATTACAAAAAATCTTGGATAAACTCATTATCAATATCAAGTTTTAATTTAGGGTCACCAACAACTAGATACACCATCTCAATAGTTGCTGCACAGAGATCAAATTCAACTAAAATGTTGGCATAATGTCTATATCTAGCCATTTTAGTATCCTTATCAAACTTTATTGGGGAACCAACATTCGATATCCCAAATAATGGTTTGATTAAAGAAAACCAATTCAATCCCTTAACGAAAGTCTAAAACTATACAATCTTGTTATTAGAATGAAATGGATCAAACCAAGGGTCCCAATCCAAAAATCGAAGGACCCATGGATTCAATTTGAAAAAACTAATGATCCATGACTTAAATTTTAGATCACGAGAAGGAAAATTTATATGATAATGACCCAAACCAATTGACACCATATGCCAATTGTCAAAACCCCATACTTGGAGAAACCGTTTCTTAAGGTCTTCAAGCTTCCAGCCATCATTCTTTGATTGAGAGGTTATCCACGCAATAATGGATTTCTTACAAGCCTCAATCCATTCATCAATGAATTTAGGGTTTGTTTTAACAAATGAAAGAGATTCATTTCTAGAGATCCAATTGTTGGCAGCTACTGAGTCACTTCAAAAACCAGGTAAGAATCTATCCCTAGAAGAAACACCTACCCATGCTACTGTTATATACTTCGAAGTATCAAACTTAGACAAATCAATAGGTTCCATAGAGAGAGAAAGAAGAACCTTCACTAGATCTAGAACCACATCTGAAGAGACCAAATTCCCGTTATCCAAGCCATAAGTGGCCTCAATCTTCTACAAAGGACCAATAAAGATCTCCTTCGGGTTGAAGAAACCATATAAAGTCGACAACTTTGAAGAAAATCTCCATAATCACCATTGACGAAGAGAGAGACACTCTCGATCATTTCCATTGAGTATCAATTATGTGTACTCATTAATTATTATTATTTATTCTTATAATCAATTATTCTTATTTTGTTTTTATTAAATATTTATTATTAATTATTAACAATAATTAAATTAATTATTATTAATCATTAACAGTTAATATTAATTTATAATTATTTTATCATTACTTTCTATTAAATTTTATTAATTATTATTAATAATTAATTAATTTTTATTAATTTCTTCTTAAATATTATTAATTGTTATTTATTTATTTATAATTGGAAATAATCATTATTAATTAATTATAAATTTTAATTAATAATTACCAAATGATATTATTTATTAATAATTAAAAATCATTAATAATTATCATTAATTATTAATTATTAATAACTATTATTAATTATTAATAACTCTTATTAATAATTATAATTAAATATTGATGAAATATTTTTTATTTACTACAAAAACTACTAATTATTAGTTAATTAATTCCAAATTAAATTAGTAAATATATTTAATATTTTAATTATTATTATTAATCATTAAAAATTATTATTGATTATAAATAATTATTAGTGACTATTATTAATAATTATTAAATATTTATTAATTAATTATTAAAAAATTACTAATTAAATTATTATTATTGAAAATTAATAATTATAAAATATTGAATTAATTATTATTTACTTAATTATTAATTAATAATTAAATATTTTATAATGAAATTAATAATAAATAATTAATGAATAAATATCCTATAATAATAAAATTATTATATTAAAAAAATTAATAAACTAAATAGTTAAAGATTTATTTAAATTTAAAATTATTAAAAAATTCCGCTTGAAGAAAAATCAGACTTTAATTCAAACTAGACTTCATCGCTACAGTTTATTGGGTGGAATTTTCTATAAGAGGGAGAGAGTGAGATGGGTGTGAGAAATAGAGGGGGATGATATTTATAGGGGAAAGGGGTCACTATGCTATAATGAGCCTTCACCAATACTCAAAAATGGATTTCTCAGTGCTCATTTTGTGCTGTGAAATCCAAAATTAGGTGTCCTTTTCTTAGCACTAAAAAAACATTGAGAAAGCTTATTACACTATTTATAATGTTTGAGTGGTGAAGAAGTGCCTAGAATCCTGTGAACTGTTATTTATTATGAGGGAGGATTGCATGCAATTTTGAATTGTGTGTATAGGAGGTGAGTAATATGATAGTGGGGGGGGGGGCATTGACACGTTGAATGGGGAGGTTATAGGGATACATCATTAAAGAATGTAGCGAATCATGGGGGATTATAAACTCTATACAGATCATGATAAATTTTGATGTGGGATGACCAATGATGTGTGCGGTACTCTTTCCCAGTGATAAAAAATGTTGAGAAAATAGGGTAAAACACTAAGGAATACACTCTTACTCATCATTAAACTATAGAAAGGGTGATATTTCTTAGCACTTATAAACACTGAGAAACTTCCATGTTAAATAATCCTGAATCTATGGTTCTATTTTTTAAATTAAATGCATTAATAATATAAATTTTTTTTAAATGAAATTCACTATTATCTCAACACATTTTGAAGTCATGAATATTCTTTATGAATCCATGAAAATGAATTAGGTGAGATAAATTCATTTCCCCTCACATCAACAATAACTTTTAACCAATATTTATTTCAATTTTTTTAATGTTGCTAACCATTTTAAAAAAACTTGTATAAACAACATCTGAATGTTTTAGATTATGCATCATTAAGAGTTTAAGTTACTTATATGTTTTTTTGAATGTGATGAAACTTTTATAGTAATTTATTTTTAAATTTATATACTTTAGTAAATTTATAATATGGGTATTTGTATCAATTATTACTCAAGGTAGTCTCCCTAGTGTGCATGTCTGTGCTATTTTGGTTGTATTTGAAGGATGGTTTCACTAAAATGTAAATGATACATATACATTGCACGTTATTTATTATAGGCTTAATTCATGCATTTTCTACCACATTTACATGAAGGTTCATTTTCAGTTATTAATTCTTTTTGAATGGATTAAATAGAATGAATATTAGTTGAATAAGATTTAATGAATTAATGAAAATGGAAATAAATGTATATGGATAAATTGAATATGGATGGCATATTTCATTAAATGAAACACATCATGTATGGATATATAAAGGGATGGGATCCCTCCTGTTAAATATAATCAATTTTATGAAAACCCCTATAAGCTCTCTTCCTTCCCATTTCTTATTCATAACCATCGATGAAGACCCTATCACCTATTCAAGCATACAAGAGTCCTCTGATTGTGATCAAGATCCGTAGACTTGTGTACCACCTTCAATAGAAGGAGGTTTTTCTATGATTCTCATGTGATCTTTATCAAGAACACTCCATTGAAATTTTAAAGATATATTTTTCTATAATCCATGTATATATTTTATATTATTCATTTATTACATGTTGATTCCATCAAAGATAGATTGTATATATTTGGGTTTTTCTTCTACTGCCATGTCCATATGATGAACACCAAAAAACAGAAAATGGCATAATAGGGAAGACTAATTTGATGAATCAAATGGTTTATTTTAATTATTTAATAATGAATGTAGTTTTAAAATTGTAAAATGGGATATTTCAATCCTAGAAATAAATATGAAAATTTATATTTATAATCAATATTTTAAAAAAAAGTTTATTTAAATATTATTTATTTTATGATTTTCATGTTTATAAAATAGTTTAAAAAATATAGATAATAGTAATAATATATTCTTTATAAAACTATTTTATTAGACTTTATCAAATACAAAAAGTACTTATGTTTTACACTTGTTTATAGAAATAAATAAAGTATTTATTTGAATCAAGAAAAGTTCAATTATTAATTGGATTAGATTATTTATAATTTTTTTTATAAATAATAAAAATGATATATTGAAATATTTATAAAATTTATAAAAGTGTTTTATAAATTAATTAACTATAAAATGTTTATGGTTAATTGAAAAATATTTTTAAAATATGTATGGTCTAAAAAATGTTTATAAATCATTGAATATGGAATTTTGTAATATTTTAATTTAAAAAAGGTTTATAAATTAATTAAATATATATTATTTATAATTATTTATATAAATTTTTATGAAACATTTATCAAGAAAATATTCTGAATATTCAGTATTAATATTTAAAATACCCCCTACTAAATTATTTGGTATGCCTTATAATCTAAAAATAAATTTTTTATTTAAGAGTCATAAGGGGTAATTTATAAAGAATTATAAATTATAAAATAAGGTTGAAATATAAATAATTTTATATTTAAAATTATAAAGAGTTCATAAATAATTAATTTGAAAGTGTTCAAATTAAAAAGGGACTTATTTTGAGTGATTATCAAAAATATTTTTGTAAATAAATAAATAGTTTATTTATAAAGAAAATTCAATTATTAATTGAAAATGATTATTTATAAATTATTTACAAATAATGAAAATACTTTAGGAAATATTTATGAAAATTATAAAAAGGCCTTTTTTAATGAATGGTTTTGGGGGAGAGAGTCAGAAGGGTTTATCTAGTGTTTTAATGTTGAATCCCTCTATGATCATCAATGAGCAATCCATTCAATTGTTACTTCAATCCCATGAAATCTTTCATTATACCTTTTAAGGTTAAATATTCTATGAGAGATTTCGATCGAGTTAATCTTGACTCAGAGTATCATGGCTATCTAGTTACTCAAAAGGAATTAAAGGGTTTTTTTTCGATTCTAGGTCTAATCTTTCTAGGGAATTTTTGGATCTAAGAGAAGGTTCTTTGGATTTACCTCATAACATCACAAATAATAGAACTTTATATCATATTGAAGAAGATAAATCTTTCCTTGATGATATAATTTAGGAATATAGGTTTTTTGTTATTGGTTGACTAATTTTATTAGGAGACCATAACCAGATCCTCTATTCCCGAAAACAAAGGCTTGACAATTTTTTGGGGGTAATTGATTGGATATTGATATTAATTTGGAAGGGTTTATTTTATATTGTTTTTCCCTTAGTTGATTTCAAGTATCATGCTTATGGGTCTAGCTTCACCCATCTCAATCTAGGTACATTGATGCTCCAAGAATGGGATCATTTTTCAATCCAGTGAAATCTAGTAAATCAACCACATAAATATTGATCATAATTATAGGTATTAGTTTTTTTTAGCATCCTAAAATTTTATGGGATGTTTCATTAGTTTTTTGTGTTTTGATCAAGATTGATCATGAAATTTAAAGAGTAAGATTTAAGAATTTTGGTAGAATCTTTATAGAAATTGTTCTTAGATAAACCATAATTGAAACTATTATTTTCATTGACAAGGATATTTATGATGAACTTATAATTGAAATTGATAAAAATATTATGTTTTTTATGTTATAAAAATGTATTGGTCACACTAGTGAAAAATTTATAAGAGATTTGGTTTGCACCTTGTGAAATAAATTAGGGCATGGGTCATACATATATAGACTGGGGAGTAAGTCCATGGTCAATAATATCACTAGAAATAATCTTAATAGAGGAAATAAAGTTGTTTATAATGATGTTATGACTAGGGAGGGTCCACTAAACTCCCCTATGAGATGTTAGCCAACATAAATCCTAATAATTATTGTAAAGGTAATAATTTGTCTACCTCCTTTTCCAATGTGGTGGACAATGATTCTTACTAGACTCCCACCATTAGTGATTTTAATACTTTTTTTCAGTGGATGTATATGCTCCGAATATTTTTAACCCCACTTTATAAGGTGAGATAATTAAATGGGGTGATGTGGTTGACACAAAATCTAATAATTTATATGATAGTGAGGTTTTTTTAGATGAAACTGACCTACTAGAGGAACAATTTTGGTCCTCCGGTAAAGGTAAAAAATTTCCTGCTACCTCAGGAACATTCTAAATAAGGCCACAATATAGAAATGAGGTGCCCTTATATGATGGAAAGTCACATCCTACACAAAGGTATAGTGTGTAGGTGGCCAATATATATGAAAAATAGTTACTAATAGAGGATACTAACAATAATAAATGAACCCATTCATTTGAGGTGATTAAGGATGTTTCCTCCAAAAATTTTGTCGATGCAGTGGAAGTTAGGTTTATAGAAGGTGCTGAAAACTAAGGGAAGATACCATATATAATGAATGGGATAGAGGTTAGGACCATAGTGGGTTTAAGCATGTTTGGTGTAGCTCTAAATGGGTCTCTTTCTTGACTTGGGGACTTTCTATCTCCCTCACCAGTATCATTACCAAAAAATCACAGGACACCCCTGTCCTAAAATTTTATTAAAAATAAAAATTCAATGAATCTGACATTATAAGGATTTATTACAAACTTAGGAATGTGTTACACCCTGCATATCAACATCAATCAGATGTGATCAATAATAAGGAGTTCGGAAAGACCAAATCAAGATCATCTCAGCGATCACCTTCTTTGACAAAGCATCCACAATGTAATTGGATTCCCTGTAATAATGTGAAACCCTATACATGATTTTATCAGTTGAATGAATACAAATTCATTGAGGTAGTACACACCATGGTAGATTTATGGTACATTCCATTATATCATTAATAGCCATCTGAGAATCATATCCAATTCATATTTGGTTCCAATTATGTTGGAAAGAATGATTAATAACATAGATCAAGGCCCATAATATGGCCTCATAAAAGTCATAGAGGCAATATAATGAATTAAACATACTTTCACAAATCCATGGTGGGTACGAAAAATCCCACCACATACTAATGTCCCTAGAACATTGAAAGTAGTGTCATCCACATTAAAATACATCCATAGACTGATCTGAGGGATACATCAAATGAATTTTAAGCTAATTGATATTCTCACCATGCCTTACACACCCAATAGTCTAAGAGTACAAAGGTCAGACATTCAGTTATTCATTGATCTAATTTATATCTTATATGAAACAAAAATATCCCTATGTATGTCCATCCTCCTAGAATGAACCAAGGGTTTTAGGTTCTCAAAAAGGGTAGAGTTTCTAGATACCCATGTGAAAGATAGCACAGAAGAAATACCTACAAGAAGCTGATTATGAATCTTCTTGTTGAGGCTGCCATTAGCCGTGAGACTAGAGAGTAGCTGATCAAATGTGTTGTACCTGTTAACCTTCACATAAAAAAACTCTTGAAGGTAGTCCCAGAACCTACAAATGTAAGGTCAAGTAATAAATACACGTTGAATGCTCTCTGATGATCCCATAAAAAGATAACAGGAAGAGGCCATGGAGATTCCAACCCCATGCAGTTGATCATGGGTTGACAACCTTATTTTCCAAATTTTTCAGAATAGGATTTCCCTAGATGGCTATAAGAACAGTGTATAGAATGAGGTTAGCTAGGTTGGAATTCTGAAACCTCTATCATTATTCATATTATAAAAAAATCTGATGTTAAATATTCCACTCATACTATTGATTCATATAATAATGTATCTATCTACAAAGATGTACCTATGAATTTTAAAAGACACATGACTGGGAAAATCATGTCATTCCTATGTCTACTGGAGAAAAGGTTAGTGATGAACATGTCCCTCTTGTTGGGTGGGAAAAGCATGCTCCCTTTAATAGGCTTTTCAAGAAAATGGGTTTTCTAGCAATTGACGTTGGACTTCTTAGAAACAATCCACTTTGAGTCATCCATTACCAAGTTGAAAAAATTCCTTATATCAGTCCATGTAGATGACACCATGTAATGGGAGTACCCATTCATCAATCTTGAGTTGAATCTACTGGACATAAAATTGAGATAGGGTTTATTCAAGGTAAAAAGGTTCCAAGTGAATTTGGTGAGAATGAAATCATTAAATGTTCTGAGATCCTTAATGCCAAGACCTCCACTATCCTTGGATTTGATACAATCTTTCCAACCAACCCTGATGATCTTCCTCTCATAAACTGACTCGGTCCAAATGAAGTTCCTGATAATGCCTTGATTCTTATTAATAAGACTATGGGAACATTTGTATATAGAGAATGTATACACAAACTTTGAGGTGATCATTGAATTGACCAAGAACACCCTTCCCACTTGAGACATGGATTCCCCATTCCATTTAGTTAACTAATTTAGAATTCCATAGAAAGCATCCTCAAGATGAGAACTTCCGACCTTCCCCCAAAAAAGGAATTCCAAGATAAATAAAGGGAAGGACTCCCACCTCACTAGTATCTTTAATCAAACATGACCTTGGTAATTCAAGGAACTTTGGATATGTCTAAAAAACTAACAATGATGGGGCATACTTTTCCAACTTTGATGTTGTTATTACATCCATCACCAATCAGGGGGGTCAAGATGTTTTAGTTCATAATGAGGATGCTGAAAATTCTAAGGGAAAGCATAGGGATTCAGTCCACACTCATAACTCCTTTGAGATACTTGGTTCTGAATCCTCCAATGTGGCTCAACAAGGAGGTAAATCTGAAGTTTATTTTTTGGAGGCTAATGAGGAAATTATGATTAAGAACCCTTTCCATGAAACTAATAATTTATAGGATATTATTGGAGAAGGATTATTGAGGAAGTTAAGGGAACTTTATATATGGTTTCTGAATATTGGATCACCACCAATAATAAAGGCTGAATCGATTCCATTAAGTGATTATGAGGCCGGTATGAAAGGATCTATTTTTGAGGTGTCTTTGGATGATGAAATTTGTCCATGGAAAAGACCCAAAACCTGGAGTTGGGTGAGACATCCTTTTAGTAGGGGATGAAGAGTTTCCTATCAAATCATGGGCACTAGATCTTTGGCAGATCTAGGATGATTTTTAGACTCATATTTCATTATGTGTTATTGATGTTTTTTTGATGAGGTAAGATGTTTCCATGCCTGAACTCATTTTCCCTAGGGTAATTTTTTATTTTTTCTTAATAAAGGGGCTTGGACCTATCTTTTTTGGATATATAAGGGTACTTTATAAATTAATTAACTATAAAATATTTATAGTTAGTGGATTAAATGTTTTTGAAACATTAATTAAAAATATTTCTTTAATATTAAAGTGTTAATATTGAGAATATTATTTTCAAATTAATATGATTTATAAATGTTATAAATCACCGTAAAGGGTATTGAAATATTTTTTTTCCAAAAATCACATGGAATATTTTTAATCATTAAATAATTTTTTTATTAAAATATCATAAACTTATTTATAAAATATTTTATAAATATCATAAATAAGGTCAAAATATAAAAGGTGTTTATATTTATAATTATGGGTTGTTCACAACTAATTAATTTGAGATTATTGAAATTAAAAGGGGACCAAATTTAAAGATATTATTTAAATTAGTTATTTAAAGATTTTATTCGAAATATATAAAAAAGGTTCTGATTATTTATTTGATCAAAGGTTTAAATAATAACTTGAAATTCCATATAATAAATGATATGAAAGTGTTCATATGTGATTGAGTATAAAAGATTTTATATTCAAAATTATATAATTTCCATAATGTTTTCTAATTTATAAAAGGTTTTATAATTAGCTAATTTATATTTAAAAAAATATATAATTCCCATAATGTTAGCTAATATATAAAAGTGTTTATAATTATCTTTTATTTATGAATTATTAAAAAATGGATATCTCATGTTTAATTTTTTTTAATTGAGAAATTATTTAAGGTTTATTCCATACATTATTCATAATTATAATTTTTTTATATTATGAATGTGTATGATTTTACTTAGTCGTCGAAATGATTCTAGGGGTAGAGCCTGCCATTACCTTCTAGGTATTACTCCATAAAATTTATTTTTCATTTACCTTGACCATGATATGTAATTGAAGTTATTAGATTGAATTTAGTTGTTAGGAATAGTTTGTGAAAATTACGTGTTAAAGATGCCATGAATTGAATTATATCTTGAGTAAAGTCTCTATAAGTAGAGTACCTTGGGGTCAAACCACCTACCGGTCTGGAGGCTTATGCCTTATTCTAGAAGTGTGAATGGGTTGGATATCTATCGCTTCAGGCTTACTCATGTTGATATTTTCAATTTCATATATCTCTATTCCATTACATGAATAATTCTTACACCTTATGCATAAGATGAATTTAAATATGTATGAATATGTTTGACTTCTATTTTTGTGTGAGTAATACATATTGTGGGTTGTGTAATGAGTTACACATTAATGTGGCATGAACACATTAATTTGGTGGTTGGAATATGGATTATAAAAACTGAACTGTTAGAATCATGCATACACAAAAGGGAATAAAATATGAGAAGATAATGATTACATAAGATGTAATAATGATGAATTTAATATGCATATGATGTATATTAAATGGGTGGGAATTTAAAATTTAAACCACTTAAAATTATATATTCCCACCAAGGGGACACTTGTAAAGACCTAAATCATCCAATACAATGATTTCATGCCAATGTGGTGTGCATCTAGATTATTTGGTGTAAGAAAATAAAGTGAAAGGCAACACTAGAACATCCTTGAGTAGTTTCACACCAAAGAGGGGTGCCCCAAGATCATCCTTTGTTGAATTATTTATAGAATTTTGTTTCGGTTACACTTAGCTGAGAAACCCCAAGGGATAGGATACTAGAGGAATAGAGTTGAGAATTTTCGTATTATGGATTTGGGTAAAGGGTTATCCAATCAATTATCAAAGATTCATGACTATTGTGATTAGGATGAATCCCTACCTAAATAACTAAAGTAACAAGTTTCATGCCCAATCGAGGTCATTGATTAGTAAAATATGGATCTTGTCTCACTAAATGTATATGATTTCTGGGGTCATCACTTTTAGTGGGAGAACTATCATAAAAATTCATTAATGAAAATATATAAGACATGATATTCATATGAAAAATTGTTTTTGGAAGATAAATGAATTATAAACAAACTAAAATTTTAAATTAATCCTTGAAATGAGAAGATTAAAGTAATTAACTCATAAGACTAGTAGCTTAAGAAAATTTATTAAGTAAGATAAATATTCTATGTGTTAGAAAATTCCCTTCATGACTAACCTAGTGTTTAAGAAGAAAATCAAGATGCTTATAGAAGAACACAATGATTCATTTATGGTTTCAAAGGAACTAGATAATAATTAACCCAAGAGATTATAGTCTCATATACTCAATAATATTGGGTATATCAATAATATTAAACATGATTGAATATTCCTGGAAGAACTCCTATAAAGAGTATTCTGGTTAAGGAATTCATCCTATTATCATTGATATAAATTTTTAGAAAATATGAATGAGTTCAATAAAACTTTACCTGATATTCTAAAAATGTTGAGAATAAATTAACTAGACATAGAATTTCTATGTTACGATACTGTACAAACAATACAATTAGGTAAAAGTTCAAACCCGAAGAGTAAAAGTTTGAAAGTCAAATAATATTTCTTCAAGAATAAATTTTTGGTTATTTGAAACATGAGGGTATGTTCCTTAAGAAATAATGATTCCATGTGATGGGATTATCTAAAATACTTGAAGGATTTTGTGACCTCCATGGAATGTCCATGTCTATTATAAATTTTATAGAAATCATTTATTCAATTTTAAAGGGTATGCAATAAAAAATGTATACGTTACAATAATTGTAAATATAAATTGGTTCAAAATCATGTGATGAATTAATAGAGATTGTAATTTACATTTAAGAGATGAAGTAATAAGTTGCTACATCAAGGATTTAAATGTAAATGAATGTGCCAAGCTCAGATGAATATAAGTAAAATATTTGTATCTTTATCTCATTTCTTATAATAATAAGAGATTTTTTTCATTAAAAAGGATTTTTTATGAAAAAATTATATGATTAATTCTATACACAAGATTTATGATTAATTGGATTATATAACATAACTTGAGAAGTAGATATGGATAAAATATTTTATCCATGATAAAGTGTTTATCCAAATTATTAAAATATGAGGGAATGTGTTCTTGCCACCCATCAGTGGTATATTTTAATAAATCCTTTTTTCAAAAGAAAAAATATTATAAATAACAAGAATACCATATATGATATAGATATGATATTTTATTTGGTAAATATTTCTATTAAGAGGAAATAAAATGTTATTTTTTAAACACAAAAAAATATTGTATCTTAGAAGAATAGTGTGCAGGAGGCATGTGGGGGTGTTTTTTTACTTAAAGAAGTTCAAATTTAATAAATAGATGATTGTTCCAATCTAAGTTTAAGTAATTATTCACTAAATATTCTAAAGAGTTCGAATACGTGATAGTAAAGAAAATATAACTAGTTAAATTTAGTTACTGTGAGAAAGTGAATATCACTATTAACTAAAGGATTATACCAGTATAATGTTGATATATTTTTCACTAAATATATTAAATTGTTAAGATATGTGACATTAATTTTTTTTAAATAAATACGTTTAATTACTATAATAAAGTGAATATCACAGTTATGAAATGCTTATTTATAAAAAAACTTCAGTTGATTTACTATAATTTTTAGGATATAATGATAAAGAGAAATATAAATGGTTACATATGTTAACTATAATGAATTGAATGTCACTTTATCCTGAAAGAGTTTAGAATATGCTGGATAAAAATTTAAATGTTTACATTGACTGTAAGGATAAATTTTGATGGCATAATTTCATAATTGATGATGATGTTAATCTTAGAAATATTTCTAAATAGACAACAAAAGATAACATTTTAAATTTTTATGTTATGAAGTTAAGGAGTTTGAATATAGATTCAATGAGTTTAACTTAAGGATTATGATTCTTAATTATCAACATTATTCAAACTAGATTACTTCATAAATGTTACTTTGTAAGAGTTTAGTGGGAGTATTTAATCATATGGACACATATGGATATAATAGGAATTACAAATGGATGTAATATTAAAAAGCCATTATTGTAGAAACAACATGAGAGTAATTTAGAATCTATAGATATTAAACACTTATAAGATTGGTTGTATTGGTTGTAACTATGTCATGTAATTGAAATAAAGACAATCTCCATTTTTCATTCATTCATGTGTGTTTCAATATACTTTATGTGAAATATCGAATGAAAAATATCCCCTTGAAGTAAAAAAATTGAGTTTTACCTAATCTGTGATCATCATAGATTATTATAGGTTATGATGATATGTTAATATCAGCTTTAATAAATTCTTGTACTCATTGAAAATGATTATACACAAGGTATAGAGAATGGATTCATGAAATAATAAGTAGAGAGTTATTACTTGGACTAAATTACTAAATTATATCACATGTAATGTCATATCGTCGAAGATATAGTTATGGGTGTATGCTTATTATCAATCCATCTTACCTGAGGTTGGAAATATATCTAGCATAAAAACCTTCATACTTTGATACCCAACTTACACAAGGAAAAATATGAACTTACACTACTATATATCCCCCTTTTATTAGTGTTAAAAAAACCCTTTATAGTTACTAAAAAATCACTGAGAAACTAAGTGATGTTAAAAGGGGGTCCCTTTTTTCATCACTCAAAAATCACTAATAAAGTTCCCTTTTATTAGTGTAAAAAAAGCACTGATAAAAGGACCCTTTTATCATCACTAAAAAAGAAATGATAAAAGTAAAAAAAACCTATTAATTGATGATAGATTCACATGGATCCCCCTATGAGTGTTTTACCCCTCTTTTATTGGTGCTCGTCTTAGTCCCCCTTTACCTTTATCAGTGATAGACCTCCCCTATAACCTTAACCAGTGCTAAACAAATTCTCCAACCTGCACCCATGTACACCTCTACTTGAATTTGAACCTGGGACCTCCACCCTCACCCCCTATTCATTTTCCACTACTCTATATTGTTTTGTTATTTATTTTATATTATATATATTAATTTATATATATATAGTTACATTATTTATCCATATATTTATTTATATATTTATATATATTTGCATAATATTTTTAAAATACACTTATATATAAAATATATTCTCTCTGTGTGTGTTTATAAGTATATACATAGATACATAGATATATAGATACATAAATACATAGATAAATAGATACATAGATACATAGATACATAAATACACACACACACACACACGTATGTACACGCATACACACAGATATATATATATATATATATACATATGTGTGTGTATATAAATATAATTATACATATTTATATTTATTTACATATATTAAATATCAATATTTATATATATATTATAATATATAGAAAAATATATATCTGTTTATTAATAGACACACAAAAAAAAAATATATATATATATATTATAAATTTTTTAGTCATATAAATATTCGTAGATTTAAATATAGACACACACACAAATATATTTAGAAAAATATTTCATATGTAAATATGTTTATAAACTTATTTATAAAATTAATTTTTTTTGTGTAAATATATACAAAGATATATATAAGTGTATATATTAACTTATAAATAACACTATAATTTGAAAAATGATAAATTTTGATCACTATAACATCCATTTGAGTTTAATCCCTAGGAATAAATTGATCCTCCACTGAAAAAATATAAGATTACCCCCTTAAATGAGGCTAAAATTCCATCAAATGTTCAAAAATTAAGGTACCCTAAAAAAACATTGTTTTGAAGGCCTTCAGAACTTTTTTTGACCTCAAAAATCATTTATTCAGGTCCCCCTAGTCATTGTGATGTATATACTTTCACAAGATTCAATTTGATATGGGGTGGAGCTTAAATGGATACCCGTATCAAAATTTACTATGTTTTAAAGTTTGAGTCATGTTTTAAACTTATTTTAGATAATTTATTAATTTATTGATTATTTATATAATAAAACCATTTTTAAATGACTTTTACTCAATAATAATAAGCAAATTGTTAATTAATTGTTTTTTAATTTTTTGATAAACCATTTTTCGAAAAATGATCTATATATTGAGTGTGATTATATTTTAGTATTATACAAATCATATTTTATAAAATATATTATATTTATATAAATATAAATATATTTATATATTAATATTTCATTTTTAATGTTATATATTTTTTTACGAATTATACCTTTTATCAGCATAGAAAAGAAGCGTTTTAGCACTGATAAAAGCGATACTTTTATCAGTGCTAAGAAAAGTGATGATAAAAGTACCCTTTATTATTTCTTTTTTAGCATTGATAATGGTAACTTTTATCAATGTTCTTTTATCACTGATAAAGGTTAGTGTTTAATGAACCTAAATTTGTGGCAGTGTTAGCTAATTAGGGGGTAGTTGTGTAATTTTTGTACTATTTTATTAGTTGGAGTACAACTAATATGGGATTTGTTCACTTGCATGACATGTAAAGACATATAACCCCTCATTGAATAAGTATAAAAAAATTGATTACCATGATTAGTTGAGTCACATATGATGTGTTCAACTACTTTTATTAGGGGAATGTGATAAGATCTTCTATTAGATGAATGTAATGATATGTGTTCATTGACTTGGTTGGTCTTTTTACGATAATCAAGAAAAGACGAGATGATTGTTCTAGATTAAAATGTTCCATGTCTAGTGGTTACTTGATATCATGGATAAAATAATTATATAGGTTTACATATGATTAATATTATACATATATCTGTGTAAATGTTTATATAAATATATTACAATACAAAAAAATAGGGTAATAACAAAAACTTCTGAATCCACTGCTCAAAAATATTTCAAATATTTATTGGTGGTTTTTAAAAATCCATAGCTAAATATGTTGAATTTTTTTAAAGACTTCCTCCCCAGTCAACCTATTATTTCCAAGTCCCAATATCCATAATATGAATCCCGAGCCTTCATCCGCTCCCCTCACCCCCATACCCCCTCATCGTGCTTCCCCATTCCCCATCATCACTGCTCCTCGGTCCCCCCTGAGTTGTCCCCTCATCGCGGTTCCCCATTCCCCATCACTACCACCCATGTTCCACTCTCTGCCACCCACCTTTCTCCCTCAGCATGGTTCCTCATTCTCCATCTCTACCACTCCTTGATACACCCTCTATCCTCCTCCCATTTTTGGTTCTTCGTAGCCCATGGTTGAACCCTAATGAATTTAGGTGGTTTATTTTGTCGATTTTTGGTTCTTAGGGTTTGTGATGAGTGATTTGAGACCCATTCTAGCGACGTTCATTGAAGGAGACAATTTTTTCCTTATTTAAGCTATATTTTTATATTTTTCATCCATTTCGGATCAAATTAAATTAGGTCTTATTTAATTTTTAGGTTCCTCTTAATTTTTTAGGGTGTCTTTGTCTCTTTTGAGGTGGAATTTCACCATCATTTTCAAGGGTAGTGAGTTTCAGGTAGGTTCCCTTGTTTTAGTTATTCAAATTATAGAACTTATATTTCTTGTATTTTTAATCCCTCATTTAGATATCAAATGATTATATTAAATATATTTAATGTATGCTTGAATGGGAAATAAAGTTTCAGTTGATATCTACTTCAATTTATAGGATTTCCCTAATTTAGAAGATTGTTAAAAATATATTTTAATTCATTTTGTATACATGATGTTTTGTAAACACCATAATTAACTTTAATTAATATGTTAAATTATTTAAGATATGTTTTGGCGTTTAGAGTGGGGTTCTTTGAAATTCATTTTTAAATGTAATTATTTTTTCTGTTTCAAGATGTTTCTATCTTGTTTATAGATTTTTCATGTTTTATGTGATTGCATAATTGTTTATTATTATTGTGCCTCATTGATTTAATGATATCATAAGTTTGATTGGTTTTAAATTGGGGTTTTCTCATTCAATTTCTAATTTATAATACTCTAAAGGAGAAATTTTAGAGTATCTCTTCCTGCACCATGTGATGAATTATATACATTTAAATTAAAATCTACAAAAATGATGTTCTTCAAAAACCTAATAAAATTAAAGAACATAATGAAGTTTTTATATTATTGATTTTGAATAAATTAGTAATTGTTTTTTAAATAAAATAATATTTTCTATTTATTTTAATTTTCATTAATGAAGTATAGGTAGATTTTGATATATAGATAAAAGCTGGATCACATTTCTGAGGAACACACCTCAATATGATAAGGGTTTGGAGGAGTTTTAGATTTTTCAATTTAAAATAAATCCGTTGATGGGAGAATAATATTTCCATGACCTAAATGTAAATTTAGAATATGGTTGAAGAGATATGAAGTTTATTAACACTAGATATTGAATAAATCACTAGCAAAATATTTCTTTCTATATTTGGCATGGATAATCAAACGTTACAGAATGTTTGAGCACTAATGTCAGTAAACAAAATGATCTCCCAACTTCATCGACAATGGAAAATGAAATATAAAACCTTATAAACAATTTTTTAGCCTTTTAAGGAAAAAATATCAATATAAAAACATATTAGAATAACCATTTGAGGGTGCTACAAATAATAACTTGAACAGTGATGTTTTTGGGACTATAGGACAACTAGATCATGATTGTAACATATTATTGGATCCACATCTTGATTTTGCAGAGGATAATGTAATAGAGAACTTCACTAAGCATAAAAATGCATTTAATGATTTAATTGATAATGGACATCATGATTTGTATGGTGGATGTTTGAAATATTCAAGACTTTCTTTTTTGCTGAAGTTTTACCACATCAAATACCTATGTAGAATTAAAAACAAGGTGATGTACATGATATTGAAGTTGTTGGATGAATCCATTCCTGAAGCTAAGACCCCTGAGTGTTTTTGTGATATAAAAAAATTGTTACAAGAATGGTATGGATTATACAAAAAACACTTTCCCCTCCTAATGATAGTATGATTTATTGGGGAGACGATTCAAGTAGATATGATTGAAAAAAATGTTCATCGTCTAGATGGAAGTCAATGGGTGAAGTTGGTAGTCCGAATCAACATAAGAATATGAATAATAGGAAAAATAATTCACCTATAAATATTTTTCATCACTTCCATTTAAAACCTCAACTATAATGATTATTTATGTCATAAATTTTTTTTGAGAACATGAAGTGGAATTAGATAGATAATAATAATGATGGGTTAATTCAATATCAAAGAGATTCAAAATCATGGAATTAATTTGATTAATTATATTCATATTTCTCATATAATCCTAGGAATGTGTGACTGGGATTATCTTCTTATGGATTCAACCTATTTGGGTCTTTGATTACCTGTTATATCATTCAAATGGTTATTTTTATCCCTTATAATATACCTATGTGGATATGTATGCAAAAAAATTCTTATATAATTTCAAAGATTATTCATGGGAAAAAAATTCCTACAAAATGATATTGATATATAATTATAGATTCTAATTAAAGAATTACAAGAGTTATAGAGCAATGGTGTTGATATATATGATGCATATAGTAGAAAAATGTTTATAATTCACCCTGCTCTAATGAGAACCATTAATGAATTCCCTGGACTTGTGAACTTATCTTCTTGGAACACTTACACAGGTTTGGATTTTCTTATTTATAACTTTGATCTTGATATTGAATGACTTCATTATAGAAAAAAATAGATCTTCTTATGTTGTCATAAATTTCTTTATGCATCTCATAGATTTCGGTTGAACAAGTCAAATTTCAATGGTTATATAGATCGTAGGCTACCTAAAAAGTTGTTAACAAGTTCTGAAATATTGGAAGAAATTGTAAATGCTAAAACAAAATTTGGTAAGGTGTATCATTTGAATGATAGTGGAAAAATATTTTGAAGTTAATAGTCAATTGAAATCATAATGTAACAATAGAATAAAAAACATATATTCTTAAAATTTCCGTATTGGTAATTTAATTTATTGCATCATAATATTTATGTTATGATTATTGATAAGAATGTTTGTGACAATTTGACATTCACATTATATAATGAGCATAGAAAATCAAATTACCATATAAATGCTCGAAAGGAATTACAAACAATGAATATAATGTGTGATCTATGGCCAGATAAAAATGGAAAGTATACTCCAACAATTTTTGTAGCAAAAATAGGAAGAAATATTCATTACTTTGAATTTTAAAACATTTGAAGGTATTTGATGGGTGTTTAAGTAACATATCAAGGAATTTTGACTTAAATAATCCTAAGTTAAATGGATTGAAAAGTTGTGATTCACATATTTTTTATAGTATTTAATACCATTGTAATTGCATACATTGTTACCTGAAAAGGTTACTGTAGTTATACTCCAATTTTTCACATTCTTGAGAAAAATATGTGAAACAATTATATAACTGGTTGATCTTGAAAACATCTAGGATAGTTTTTAGTGACACTTTGTGTAATGGATATGATCCTTTCACCATTGTTTTTTACTGTCATGATGAATTTGACCATGCATTTGGTCAAGGACACTAAATTATGAGGTCCCACTCATTATCGATTGATTCAAAAAATTTAGAGATAAATTATTTATATGTTTTTCATCTTAAGTAAAAAATTCATTCCACTTTATTAAATAAGTAATTATGTTTTATTTATTTTACTTCATAGATACCTTGGTCATTTGAAATCATATGTGAAAAATAAATCTCAACCTGAATTCTATTTAGAATAAGAATGTATTACCTTTTTTATAAATACTTGGATGATATTGAGACAAGATTAAATTGAGTTAGACGTTTTGATGACACATTGACTCAATATTAACCACACCGGAAATCAAAAATCTTTCCTATTATTGGCCGAATATTTTGGAGGATCTAAAATATTACCTTAACAGAATTGGAATTAATGCAAGCACATAGATATTTTTTTGAATAGTGAAATTACATATCCCATTATTGAAGAGATCATGATACAAATAAAGAGGTGAATGATAAGTCAAACATGGAATGAGAAAGATATACCAAGATCTGTTAATACGGATATTGTAGTATTTTTTTGACAACGTGTAAGTTAATGAATATTGAAACTAATATAGATATTAGGTTGAAATGTATACTTTGGGAATCTAATAATGTATATTACTTTTTATAGATCATGAATACCTATACTTGGGTTTATTTTTTAGAAGTTTTGAACTTTTTGGATCAAGGTCCCCTAAAACGGGCTAGAAAGTTTGAAAAGTACAATCTAAATGGCTTTAAATTTCATAAATTTGTCTAAGAAGATAGTTTAAAAACATATAATAATGGTATATTTATAGTTTCTGAAATGGGACACCATGGAAAGTAGACTGATATTATTGATTTAAATTACAGTAGTCATTTTCCAGTTGTTTTATTCAAATGAAAATGGTTTTCTATTACTCGGGATATTAAAATAGATTACTTACAATTTAGTATTTGTGAAATTCTCTCACATTATGGATGTTGGTGACCATGAATTATAAGATCCATATATCTTCTCATCACAGGAGAAAATTCTATATTATGTGGAAGTTGTTATGGATTAAGGGTGGAGTGTATTTATTCACATTGAATAAAGAGACTTGTATGATATGGGTGATTAAGTGGAGGATTATTCCAATCTGGACAAGAATGTGTCTACCAGGTCATCCTCTATGGATTCAAAGATCCAACACACTCCAGAGTAAGGAATGTCTAAGGAGAGGATTATTGGGATCTTCAGTTAAGGTAATTTACAGTCGAAGTGGGAGAATCCTGATGGTGTTGATGATTCTAAGTATGATTATGTGAATCATCCTATTTTTTTATCCATAGTTTTCTTTTCTGGATAAGGGAATGCCCTTTTATATGACCCTATATATTTTCTTGATTGCTTATTCTCTTTTTTTCATTCAATTTTAATAAATGGTTAGGAATTTTCTCAACTAGCTGGACCTTTTTCATATATATATATTTTGATTTTCAGTACTGATCCTTTGTTATCAATTATAAATTTATTTTTCTTCATGAATTTTTTGAAATATATGTTCTAAAGTTAATTTTACTTTTTTAAATGATAGATTTTCTAAGGAAAAAATGTTTCACTAATCTCAATATACTCCCTATTTCTTATTGAGGATACTAAAGGGTGATGGTTATAAGTTATAATTTAAATGTGAATGAATTTATTGGAATTTTTTATACTAATAACTATTTTTTCATGAATGATGAGAACAATGTTACTATCGAGATAAATATGAATAGTTAAAATATTTTAAATCTGAATGAGTTGAAGATAGTTTTCCTCTTTGATTGTTATAGGGTCCCCACAGATGACAATGCATGATTATTTGACTAGATTCTATGCCAATTGGTGGTGGATCTAGTTACCCTTCCATTACATATTATAATTGGAGGCATATGCATCAATATTTTATGAATAAATTCATTAATTCATAGATAAAAGTAATTTTAATAAATAACGGGTCAATTGAATCCAATTATGTAATTAATTTCTAATATTTTAAAAATGACTCTCTTTGTACAAATTTTATTCCACTTTACCGTTGCTCTAAAGAATGCATTGGTTGAATTATATCAGAAGAATATTAGATATGTCCCTGATGATATTGTGTCGATAGATGGTTTGAGTGAACATGTAAATCATGAAAACTTCATTATCATTTAGTATACAAACTTTTATTGGTTTTAAGAATAAATTTAAATATATAACACTTATTAACTGTCAAGAAAATATTCATACAGGTGCTGGTAGGAGGGAGTGGAGATGGAGATAGAGATGGTGGCAATTTTATTTTTTCAGGCAGCGATTAGGGTTGACTTAAGATACGGTAGTGGTGATGTGTAACTAAACTCATGACAAACTAACACTTATATGGGGATTGAGAAACCATGTTGTGTTTTGAGGTAGTTGATAACTTTATTTCTCTTACATTTCCTGAAATATATATTCTTTTTTTATTTTCTATGTTTTCTTCTAAAATTTACCTTATACTCATCATTCTTAGGATCTTAGGTTTTGGACATGTTCCCAATTTTCTCACATATCTATTTTCCCCAAGAAAAAACCCTTTACCCAATTCTATAATTACACAAAACTAATATTTTCAACATATTCACTTATCAACAATATCATTTACATTCCAAACAACATATGGGGTCTAACAGTTTCTTTTCTACAGTCTGATGTTTTTTATTTATGAAATTTCCTTATGAGGTTTTCTATATTGTTTATCAAGGTTGTGTTTGTATGTATATATGATATATTGGATTTAGTGGTTTTAAATGGAAGTTTACCCTTTATTTCTATTGTGGTTTCAAAAGGACACTTGAAGAAAGTATCTAAATAACAGCTGGTTTATAAAGTGTTTTTTGATGAAGGTTTTATATGTATGGCCATTAGATTAAAACAAAAGTCCTGTTTGAACCTTTGTACAATGTATTTTTCACAAAATGCGTTACACACTTGGTTTATTCCCTAATAGAACCTTTTTTTAGATAAATTTGTGGATCTTGTGAGAAAATTGTGATTATTGGTTTTTGTTATGTGAACTATATATGGGTAAGTTATAAGAAGGGTGTATGGGGGAGGGATGAGTTATGAAATTTATATTCTTTTTCCTTGTGGCAAGTTATTGATGTGTGACTAATATTTGATACATGTTTCCTCACCATAGATCTATAGTATCATGGGAACCCTTGACATCTAAGTGGGAGAATGAGTGATGGTTTATATGCTAGTCATGATGAGATTCTAAATAGGTTCCTCATTTATATGATTTGTGATGACTATCTGGACTATAATCTAGTGAGGATTGTTGGGGTAATATGAGAGGTTATTTTCTATGAACATTATTAATAGGTTGAAAGATAGTTCCACCCAAGTATATCTAGAACTATCTCACTAGGACCATTGGATTTTACCATGATTGTATATACTTTATGTGGCTTCATTAATATTATACTTTATTATTATTCTTTCATTACATGTGATTATCGTCCTTATGTTTTTTAAGGTTTGGTATAATTGTAATTTTCTTTTTAGTATAACTTCTTTTGGTGATGGTTTTGGATGTTTTACTTGGTTCACATTGACATTCCCAGTTTAGAATTTTGGATTTTCTCTTTTATCATATACCATGTATGTATTGGAAAATTTAAATTCTCTGTATTTTGGGATTCTCATTTAGATTTATTACCCGCCTTTGTATTTATTTTATGTTGGTATTTATGATGGATGTTTGTTTTTGTGTTATGTTTTATATATTTTTTAGGGCTGTAGTTTTTGTATATATTTTTTAACAGTGCTATGTAGCGGTCGTTTAAACTGCAACTAAATATTGTCAAAAAAAGTTTTTTGGAAGTTTAAACCACCACCAAATATGGTCAAACATTTTTTAGCGGTGGTTCAAATTTCCACTATATAATATAATATTTATATGTGATTTAAACCACCACTAACTCCTGGGAATTTTTTCAAAAGAAAACTGCCGCTAAAAACGAAATTATCACTACAAAAAGAAAGTTTCCTGATACATCCCAGAAACTAATTATAAATGGACTAAACTGACATAGGTTGGATGTTGATGCCAAATTTTAAAATGATTTTTAAAAACCATGTTGGAAAATTTTAACAGTGGCTTAAAACGCCCCTAAATTTAAAAAAACCACCATTGTTACTCTATTTTTTATAGCGTGAGTACGTTTGATGGAGATCACAACAGACCTCTCAGTATATTGAGTAACACTGATGATTCTCTAAAGGCCTCTCTTTTATTACATGTATGAAATATTGACACAACCATAGATTTGGTCAAGGGATGCCCTAGCTTTTATCAGCACTAAGCATAAATCCCTAATAAAATTCTCACCTTTATCAGCGCTAAAGAAAGTACTGATAAAGGTGTATCCTTTATCATCCCTGATAAAGGATGGATTTATCAGCTCTATTATTAGCCCTAATAAAATATTTTAATAAAAAATATTATTAATATATATATAATTATTATATTTATATTAAAAAATAATGTTTATTTATATACATTAATTTAAAAATTAATGTTTTTAATTAATATAAATATGATATATTACAATATATATATTTTTATAATTCAAATATATATAATTTTTTATAATTTTTTTTTATAATTTTATAAATAAATTGATATATATTTAAATAATTATAAAATTATAATAATTTTTTTAAAATGATAAATTTATTTATTATATTTATATTTATATATTTATAATTATATATAAATAATTTTAAAATACTATAATACCACAAGATTTTAGGGTATATCTCTTTTTAAATTTAATTTCTTTGACAACATATGTTTCACATAACAACAAGCTTAAATGAACAATGATATACAATTAAATATCATTATTTTAAAACAACCTTTATAAACTAGCCATTAAATTGGTGGGAATGGATAATATTAACCAAAATATAAAATTTATATATTATACATTTAATCAATTTTTTTGACATTAATCCAAATTATTTTATAGGTATAAGATTAAAATGAGTCCAATTGTATGCATTATAAGGATACATTTTTCGAAAGTTAGTTTTACCACCTTTTGATGGTTCACTTCTTTTTAAATTAAATTTTGACAGTTTTATAAAAAAATATTGAAAAAAATAAACTTCATTTTCAAAATCGAAATATCAAAATTAGTTTAGAGGGGAATTCTAGTATTTTTTAAAATTATTTATTTTCTGGTGAATAGTAAAAAATCCTAATTTTTATAAAACTTCCATTTTTTATATTAACAGTATATTTATGTTTCGAATAATAAATTCACCTATTAAATTATAAATAAAATTTTTGTATCTTATAAATGAAAACATGGTATATTTATATCACATAATATGTAAATAAATGTTTTAAAAATGATAAATTTAGTAATGGTATTTTTTTGAAACATAAATGTTTATTTAAAATTTTATAATCAATATAATAATTTATAATAATATATATTTTCATAAAATAGATTCATAAATTTATACTTGTTTTTATTATGATTATAATATAATTTTATGAGACCCTAGTTAATATTAAAGTGTCATAAAATTAGTTATAATTTTAAGATTTGTATTTTTTGAATAAATGATGATTATAATTAAAAATTAAAGTTCTCATATTTAAAAAATTATTTTCATAAAATAGAGTCACTTATTTGAATTATACATGTTGAAAAATGGCTCGCATAAATTTTTTAGATTTTTCTAAAATAGTTGATTTTTTGGTGAATAGTAAAATATGGTAATTTACTGTATTTAATAAATACTTGAATTATTGGGTCATATATGATCTATGGATGATGTAAGCACATAATCTCAAACTATCATTCATTATTTTAATATATTTAGTGATAATGCTCAAACTATTCTTAGTCTTGATCTAAAATAATAAAGTAATGAAAAAAATAATGAAAAGCACTCCTCTCCTCCCACTATAAATACCACTCTCACCACATCTTTCCCTTACACCTAAAAAGTCTTGTAGATTTTCCAATTTTTTCACAATATACTTCCCAATACTCTTCCAAACATCCAAGAGTTTTTGATCTCAACAAAATACCAAAACCAATTTTCCTAAGGAGGTTCTCAAGGAGAAGAATTCGAGAGGTAAAATCTTTTTTTGCTTTCTTTGTTTTCTTTTAACTTTATTTTCTTTTCTTATACTCTCCTCACCTCCTATTTCCAAATAACCATGATAACTCCATTATATCATATATATTTTAATGTTATTATGGAAATGGAAAATCCACCATCAAGTCTCTTATCCTATTCCTTTTATTCTAAATATGAAAACATCATTCCTAAGGTGCTGATCTACTGTCTTCGTGGATGACGTGTTTTCGTTTTTCAATTCCACCTTCAAGGACGGTCATAAAAAATATTTATGGTTAAAAAAATTAAAAATTTATGTATTATAACTTATTTAATGTTCTATAACTAGTATATAAACATAATATTAATTAATAAAATAAAACTTTTTCATAATGATCGAAAAAATGCCAAAATAATCCAAACGATTATCACAAACATCTTATCTAATGATTCATCCTCACCCCAAATAACTAGATAACTAATATAACCATTTAATATTATATATGTTCATTAATATCATATAATTTAAATTCTAGATAAATATTCCGATTTCGTATGATCTTTCATACATGTATACAAGTGAACCAGTCATGAAAACCAAGGAAACGAACCCTCCCTGATGACAAAATTGAATTTTATAACTCATAAAAAAGGTCATAAATGAACTTAATAAAATTTTAATAAAAAAATGTTGAATATGTTATTAATTAAATTATTAATTAATCTAATTTCATTATCCATGACATTAAGTACAAGTGCAGAACACTTTCAGACATAAGGTAAGGTTTTTCTTATCTCACCTTTATTTCTATGAGATATACCTTATTCACCACCATTTATTGTGTGTGGTGTGAATATATTTAAATTTAATGTATAATATTATGAATCTATTTATATTCATAGTATTAAATGTTTCATTTATTTATAATTAATTTCATGGGGCATACGGTTCGACTATTTTCAATGTGGTAAGGGTTTCTCCCTAAACCTCTATTTTCCTTCAGGTTACACTTTATCTCTCTTTACCCCAATTTAATTCTTAATTCTTCTTATTTACTCACCCTAAATTATGTGTTTATGTTATAAAAATAATTACCTTCCTCAATTAGTTTTTCTTTTATGGGTAAATTCATGTTCTATCAGGTTTCTTTTTCATTTCCTCCTAATAATCAAGCCCGGTTAAAGGAAACTTTCTGATTTCTTACACATTTTCAAGTACACTCCATAATCTATTTTAATCCATAAATATTTTTATAAAACCACTATTTTTATAATGAAAAACTAACTTAGTTCATTTCTAGTTTTATTAAAAAAATTGCTTTTCCACTTTAAAGGCTTATATTTTCCCTTAAATCACACTAAAGTGGACCATTTCAAGAGTTTCTTAAAAATTCATTTTACAAGTTTTAACTTCAGTTGGGTATCATTTATGCCTTAAAAATAATTTAATTTTTCTTCCATTTTATTTTCTTGGTATTCATGTTTGCAATATTATTTTATAACAAATACAAATGATTTTCTAAAAGAACTATTCTTTCTAAAGTTAATAGGGTATTTCTCTCAAGAATTACTCAATGATTTTATTAGGATATTTCCAACTATTTCAACACCCTATATTTAATATTATGCTTAATTTGGATTGATATTTTATGTTATCATCTACTATATTTTATTAAATGGTTTATGATCAGTTTCACTATGGATGTTCAATCTTGATAACATTCCCCATATTACTCAAAATGGTTAGTGATTATGTTTACTGATTGGGGAAAGTTATTTATATTGCATATGTATATGTTGTATATGTTTTCCCCCATTCATATGAGTAATGTATTGGACTTCGTAAGTGATGGGAGAGGCAAAATATATCCCCTTGATGCATCAATAGGTCTCACGAGATAAAACAGATATGGACTTGGCCAAGGCGATACCAAATTTCATATATGGATTTGGTTGAGGCCTTAACCATTTATTTTCAGATGTCTTGGCCGTGGACTCCACAGTATGTTTCAGATGTCCAGTATTATGAATTCCATAATTATGATATTAGTAACTAATATGCCATGTGATTATTCAACTATTATAATATCCGTGGTTAAAATAATTCTCTTATGATTATTTATATGGCACTATTTAATAAGCTTTTATTGCTACCATATTATGCTCAATATTATCTTTTAATGGAACTTGTTTTTTTATTTATCCACATTTCCTTATTGTTTATGTTTATTTATGTTATCTTCTTCTATATTGCTTACCCATATGGAGAATCTAAGATCACCCCTTTTTTATGTTTTATTTTTCCCTAGGACGCAAAGATATATATTATGAATTCCTTACAAGGATAATCTAGAAGTTTGTGGGTGTTTCCAATGGAGTTTATTTGTTGTTTTTTCCTTTCAAGTTGAAACTTTAAACTTATGTATGTATCTTTTATTCCAAATCTACTAAAATATTTGGTCCTTTTAGATGAAAACAATTATTCTTAGTACCAATGTAATTAATTAAGGCACCGGCTCTGAGCTACTGGGGTTGGGGTCTTCATAGTTAGTATCAGATTAAGTTTAATAGAAAACTTGGAAACTAGATTTAAAAACACAAGAGATTACAGAACATAACCATCATATATAATTTTGGGATAAGTATAAATAACATACTCTAATTTTGGTAATGTAGATATTATGTGGGTATTTATAGCAATACATCCCTTTTTGGATACTATAAGTGGATTTGGTTCTGGAACAGATGTACCTTGGGGTAAAAACTCTGACAAGGTGTGTCAGGCCTGACATGATGTAACCTGGTACATGATAATGGTCCTTACTATGAAATTGGTTTGACACTCCCATGGGATATTCTTAGGATAATTCACATTTTATTTACAAACCATTATGGAGGATTTGAATATATAATGAAAATGAATAACCTAGTTTAAACCTAATGTGTTTTAGGTTCAAAACAAGGTTTCATGATATTCTATATATGATTATACATTTCTCTCACTATGAATATTTTTACTCATACTTTTCTTTCTAGTTTTAGTCAATGGATGGAACCCAAAGCAGTCATGTTAACATTGAACATGATGGACAAGGTGGTGATGATGATCAACCAAATGGGATGTTTATAGAAGTGAAATATATCATGTTCATGCCTAATCAGTTTTCCAAAAATATTATTAACAAAATATACCTAAAACAACTCCCAAACACACCAAATAAAATAATAATTAAGTTTTATAAGATATCAAGTGGTAGAGACTATATATAAAAGTAGGTTCGATTTCCATCCTGCAAAAAATGTGGAAGGAGACACTTGGGAACATGGTTCAATAGAATGTATAAATGCTTTATTTGTGAGAAAGAATGAAATAAATAAAATAATTTCCAAGAAAAAATTAAGAGTGTGATGGAAGGAAATAAAACACTTTCTAATAATCCGTTTTTAGTACATTGCATTAGATTTGGGGAATTTGGGAATTGCCCAAGTCAATTCCCCATTCTATAGGATAAAATCTAGACCAAGGAAGGGCCTATATGTAAAAAAATGGATGATGTATTTATGTATTGGGGTTGTATTGATAACATTAATGATTAACCTTATTTCAAGAATACCCATTATATCTATTTTGGAAATTATATTAATATAGTTTTAAAAAAGGACAACCTGTAGGTTGGGTGATAACCCATCATGTCTGGAAAGGCAATGAGGTTTTAACCTACAATCAAAGGGTGAAAAGAGTGCAATGCATACCACTAGGCTGAATGAAGTCCTCATTAGCATCAATATTTTTATATCTTATAGATAAGGTTATTTTTATTTTAGAAACATTTTTTTTATCAAATAGATAACCTTGTGATTGGAAAATGATTTTATTATTAAGTGTTTAATGTTATTTTAGTAGACAATGAATATTTTAAGGAATAATAGTTGAATTATATTTTGGAGTAAAATATGATAATATTGTGGAATGCTAGAGATTCAGGTTATTTATGGAAATGGTTAGCATATCTTGGAAATTTAGAGACCTTTTCTGACTGTGAATTTGGATAGGTGTATTTTGGATGACTCTTAAGGTTGGAAGGTATTAAGTTTAACATAGGATATTATTGTTTGAGTTTAAAGTATGATTTATTGGATAATTTTTACTAAATTTTTTTATTTCTATAAATATTTAAAGGCTGAAAGAATTACTAGTGGATCTTATGATTCATAAAAGTTCTTTGCATGTGAAAAATTCATTTTGAAATTTCATTTCTAGGTGTGAGGGATAAAGTGAAAATAGATTGAAGCACAACCAAAGGATGCAATTATGATTATGAAACAGAAAGTAATCAAGTAATTTTATTTTCTCAAGTTATAATATGGATACTAAAAGAATCCCTCAACTCTGGGAAATGGATTTTAGAACAAAAATATTATCTGTTTACTCTTCTTTCTAAGAAATCAGTGATCCTTTAACTGATCATAAATTTATGATTTTGTGATGGTATAATTTCTAATGACCATTTTTTCTATCACTCTCCATCAGAACTTGATAGTTATATTTCTCTTCCATGTCCATATTTTCAATAATTTTCTCATATTTTGGAACCTTATTCTTCTGCTGACCTTCATATTTCCCTTTCCCTCTTTTTAAGAGGTTATTTTATTAACCCTATTTTCGATGCAGGTTTCCCAAAAAGGAATTTTTATGTACAATTTTAAATTGTGAGAATGAAATTTATTTAAGGATGGGAGAATATAAAACCCCAATATACCATGGTATATCTATTTTTAAAAATAATTTCTTCAATAACATACGTTTCACACAACACCAAGCCTAAACGAATAATGATATACAATTAAATATCATTATTTTAAAATGACTGTAATAACCAAGCTGTTAAATTGGTGGGAATAAACATTATTAACCAAAATATGAAATTTATTTATTGTATTTTTAATCAAATTTATTTACATTCATCTAAATGATTTTATAATCATATGATAATAATAAATCCAATTTTATGCATTAAAAGGGTATATTTTTCTAAAGGTAGTTTTACAACCTTTTAATGGATAAATCATTTTAAATTTAAATTTTGACACTTTTTTAAATTATATTGAACAAAATAAACTTCAATTTTAAAATTATAATGTCAAAATTAGATTAGGGTGAAATTTTGGTATTTTTCTGAAAATATTTATTTTACAGTGAATAGTGAAAATCTTGATTTTTATATAACTGTCATTTTCTTTATATTAATTTTATATTTATTATTTGAATGGTAACTTCACCTATTAATTTATGAATAAAATTTGGGTATCTTATAAATGAAAATATGCTATATTTATATCACTGAATAAGTAAATAATTGTTTTAAAAATGATAAATTATATATTGGTATTTTGTGAAACATAAATATTTATTTACAATTTTATAATCAATACAATAATTTAAAATAAATTTTGTTTTCATAAAATAGATTCATAAATTTATACTTTGTTGTATTATGATTATAATATAATTTTATGTGACCTTAGTTAATATTTTAAAGTATAAAAAAATCAGCTATAATTTTAAAATTGGTATTTTTTTAATAAATGATTTTTATAATTAAAAATTAAAGTTCTCATATTTAAAAAATTATTTCCATAAAATGGATTATATTTTATATTCTACACATTTAAAATTTTTAGGGTGAATTTTTTGTATTTTTCCAAAATAATTCAATTTTTGGTGAATCACAATATACGGTAATTTACCGTTTTTAATAAATACATGAATTGTTGAGTCATAAATGATGTATAGATGATTTGATACCATAATACCATAATATAATTCATTATATTAATATATGTTTTGATAATTCTCAAACTATTCTTAGTCTTGGACCAAAATAATAAACTACTGAATAAAATAATAAAAACAACTCCTCTCCTCCCACTATAAATACAACCCCTCGCCACCTCTTTCCCTCATAACTCTAAATCCTTAAATCCTATCAGAATTTTTTCCAATAAAATTCCCAATACTCTTCCCCCATTTTAAGAGTTTATTTTATGAAAAAAATACCAAAACCAATTTCCCTAAGGAGGTTCTCAAGGAGAAGAATTAAAGAGGTAAAATCTTATTTCACTTTCATTATTTTATTTTCAATTTATTTTCTTTTCTTTTCTATACTCCTCTCAACTCATCTATAAAAAAATTCATGATAAATATATTATATTATATATAATATAATTTAATCATTTCAATGTAAAATCCACTATCAAGTATCTTCTCCTCTACCTTTTATTCTAAAGATGAAAACATCGTTCGTGAGGTGCAGATTTAATGCCTTCATGGATGACGTGTTTTCATTTTTCAATTAAGCATTAAGTGCTGGTCATAAAACCATTTTTATAGTAAAAATTATTATAATATAGGTATTATATCTTATTTAAAGTTATATAACCAGTATATATACATAATATTAATTAATAAAACAAAAATAGTATGCGATGATCGAAAAAATGCCAAAATAATCCAAAAGATTATCAATAACATCTTATCTAATGATTCATCCTCACCCAAAATAACCAAATTAATTATATAAACATTTAATATTATGTATGTTCATTAATATCATATAATTTAAATTCTAGATAACTGTTCTCATTTCAAATGATCTTTCGTACATGTATACAAGTGAACCAATCATGAAAACCGAGGAAACAGACACTCCTGAATAACGAAGTTAAATCTTATTACTCATAAAAAATGACATAAATGAACTTAATAAAACTATAATAAGTAAAATAAATGTTTAATAGGTTCTTAATTAAATTATTAATTAATCTAGTTTTATTATCTAGGTTATTAAGTACAAGTAAAGAACACTTTCATACATATGGTAAGGGTTTTCTCATCTCATCTTTATTTTTGTGAGATATGAATTATTCACCACTATTTCTTGTGTGTGGTGTATTTATACTACCCTTTAATGTATAATATATATATTTATATTCATTTTATTAGATTTTTCATTTGTTGATCATTGATTTTAAGAGGCATATGGTTCGACTGTTTGCAAAGTGGTAAGGGTTTCTCCTCAAAACTCTATTTTCCTTTATATTATGATTCATCTCTCATTAACCTAATGTAATTTTTAATAATTATTTGGTAATCACCATAAATTATTTTTTAATGTTCCAAAAATATTTACCTTTCTCAATAATTTTTCTCTTTATGGGTAAATACAAGTTTTATAAGGTTCCTTTTTTATTTCCTCCCGATAAGTAAGCCCGATTCAAGGGAACTTTCCAATTTATTACCCATTTTCAAGTACACTCCATGAAATATTTTAAGCTATAAATATTTTTATAAAACAAAAATCTTTATCATGAAAAATATCTTCGTTTTTTTTGTTTTTATGAAAAAAATTATTCTTTTGTCTTCTTTAAATACTCTTATATTTTCCCTTAAACTGCATTGAAGTGTCCCATTTCTTAAGTTTTATAAAAATTAGTTTTACTTGTTTTCACTTTAATTGGACATAATTTATGAATAAAAAATAATTTAATTTTCCTTACCTTTTATTTTCAAGGAATACATGTTTAAAATATGATTTTATGACAAATAAAAATGATTTTCTAAAATAAATCTTCTTTTTAAAGTAAAAAGGATCTTTCTCTTAAGAATTCCTTGATGATTTTATTAGGGTATTTTTAACTATTTCAAAACCCTCTATTAAATATTATGTTTAATTGGTATATATATTTTATGGTATCATCTACTATATTTTATTAAATGGTTTATAATCAGTTTGACTATGGATGTACTATATTAATAGCATTCACCGTGTTACTCAGAATGGTTAGTGATTATGTTTACATATTGGGGAAATTTATTTTAATTCCATATGTATATGGTGTTTATGTTTCGCCCCATTCATATGAGGAATGAATTAGACTTAATAATTGATTTATGGGGCCCACTATATCCCTTCATGCATCAATTGATCTCATGAGACAAAACATATATGGACTTAGCTGAGGCTATGCCCATTTTCATATATGGATTTGGCTGAGGCCTTAGTAATTTATTTTCAAATTTATTGGCTAAAGACTCAATTATATGTTTCAGATGTCTAGTATTATTAATTAAATCATTATGATATTCTTAAATCATAATCCATGTGATTATTCTACTAGTATGATATCCATGGTAAAGTTCCATTCTCATATGATTATTTATATGGATTTGTTTAATCAATTTTTATTTCTATCATATTATTCTCAAGATTATATTTTAATGGTATGTTTTTTTATCTATTAAACTTTATTTGTTGTTTATTTTTATTTATGTTATCTTCCACTATATTTATTACCCTTACTGAGCATATGAGATCACCCTTTTCTTATGTTTTATTTTCACTAGGATTCAAATATGTATATTATGTATGACTTTAAGGGATAATATAGGAGTTTATGGGTGCTTCCAATGGAGTTTCTTTGTTGTTTTTCTTTTCAAGTTGTAATTTAAAACTTATGCATGTATCTGTTATTCCAAATATACTAAACTATTCAGTCCTTTGGGATGTGAACAATTTTTCCTTATTACCAATGTAATGAAGTACGGCATCGGCTCCGGGCTACTGGGGTTAGGTTCTTTATATTTGGTATTAGAGAAAGTTTAAGAGAAAACTTAGAAACTATATTTAGAAAATAATAGATTACATAAAATAACCCTCAGATAGAATTTGAGGATAAGCATAGAAGAACATACAAATTTTTTGTTAAGATATTATGTGGGTGTTTCTAGAAATACGTCCCTATCTGGATACTATAAGTGGGTGTGTTTCTATCATAGATATACCTAGGTGTAACAACTCTGACAAGGTGTGTCAGGCTTAACTCGGCGTAACCTGGTATAAGACAACGGTACTTACTGTGCACCTGGTTTGACACTCCTGGGGGATATGATTAGTATAATTCGAATTTTCTTTACAAACCATTATGAATGATTTGAATTTATAATGAAAATGAATGACCTAGGTTAAAACTAAGGTGTTTTAGGTTAAAAATAAGGTGTCATGATATTCTATAAATGTTTATATATTTTTCTCACTATGACTATTGTTACTCACACTATACTTTCTGGTTTTAGTCAATGTATGGAACCCAAATGAGTCATGTTAACATTGAAAATGATGGACAAGGTGGTGGCGATGAGCAAATAAATAGGATGTTGATAGAAGTGAAAGATATCATGTTCATTCCTAATCCATTTTCCTAAAATATTATTAACAACATATACCTTAAATAACTCCCAAACTCACCAAATAAGAGAATGATGGAATTTTCTAAGAGCTCCAATGGTGGAGACCATAGAGAAAAGAATGCTTGATTTCCATCAAGAAACAAATGTGGAAGGATACACCCAAGAACATGTCTCAACAGAATATAGAAATGATTTATGTGTGGGAAAGAAGGACATAAATAAAAAAATCCAAGTAAAAATGAAGAGTATGATGGAAAAAAATAAAACACATCCTAAGAATCTATTTGTAGTTCATTGCATTAAATGTGGTGAATCTTGGAATTAACTAAGTGAATTACCACTTATATAGGATAAACACTAGACCATAGAAGGACCTATGTGGAAATAAATGGATAGAGTATTGATGTATTGTGGTTTTACTGATAACATTAGTGATTAACCTTATTTCAAAAATATCCATCGTATCTATTTTGGATGTTATATTAATATAGTTTTATAAAAAAGAAAAATCATAGAGATCCTAAGGAATAAGAAGTTTTGTATGTCTGAGGAGACCAAAATAAGGGATTTGGATAATCCATAGTGGGGTAAAATTCCTTTAGCCTTAAAAATAGATTTAAATAATTAGGTTATATATTTTTTGTAATATACATTGTGTTTCTTCATGTTATTATCTATTCATTACTACATTTATGTAATCTAAATTAAATGTAAAACCAATTATAAAGATAATTACTTCTTCACATGATAGTGCATTCAATATTGAGGAACAATAGGTATCTCTACCTACTGGTGCTCACAATATAGAGGAACAATGACCTTATGAAAATGCTAGTGCTCCCAATCCTAAGGAACAATTAGTTTATCAACCAGCTCCTGCTCCCAATTCAGAGGTATAATGACCTTCTTCACATACCGATGATACCAATATAGAGGAATAAAATATTGATGATATTGAATACAAGGAAATGGTAGGTGATGAAGGATATGTGATGTAGGAAAAATAAGAGCATCCTAGTTTGATTTTTTTTAGAAAAAACCATGAATGCGAAAAGAAAAGGCATCAAATACGAGGTCAGATGGAATGCATGGGGCCAAAATGTTAACCCCAACAAGGTCATGTTTCGTAATTACATTAGACTCATCAATAAAAAACACATTCCAATTGATGTAGATTTGTGGAACCATGTTGTTCCCATAACTAAGACACTAATATGGTAAGAGATTATGGTAACATTATGACATCATTTATTTATTTTACTAAAAAATATTATAACAAAACATTGACTTACTCTTCATAATCCCTCTAAGAGTGAATTTATATTAGATTAATCACACAATAAATATGTATTCATGCTTGCTGGAAGGATTCATAGAGCCTTTCATACAATTATAATGAGAATTCATCTTAAAGATGGTTAGGGGAAAATAAACCTGCACACACTGCTTATGTATACACACCTAATAACCCAAGAAGCAAGGGATGCATTTACTAGTCATCATGGGGAGTTATATTTTTAGGTAAATTGTGACTGGTGATAATTTTTTTGAAAATATGTGTATTCA
Source organism: Viscum album (assembly GCA_963277665.1). Lineage (NCBI taxonomy): Eukaryota > Viridiplantae > Streptophyta > Magnoliopsida > Santalales > Viscaceae > Viscum > Viscum album. The sequence goes on from OY728129.1 coordinate 1,588,390,126, forward strand.
TAACTTTATTTGAGAATTTTTTATTTATGAAACAACAACTGAGAGCTGAAAATAAGGAACAGGTGGCAAAACCAACATAACCCTACCATAAAGCAAGGATGGGGTATGCTTCACTTGAATTTTTTTTATGTATTTTAAATCTACCACAATAATTTTATGTGATATGAAACAATAGAATAATTATGTTCCTCTATTTATATATAGATTGATGAATCCAAATCCAAAGACACTTCCATCCCACACCATTTTCTTTTTAAGGAGGCATGTGTAAATAAAATAGGGAATACTAATAGATGAAAACACACAAGAAGTGTGGGAAATATATATAAGTATGACATAATATTTTTTTTCTTTAAATTTTTATTACATAAAAATGATTATTTATTTTCCTATATTTTCTATTTCACATAGTTACAAGAATCATCAACACATGTACTACATGAACACTTACTATCGGTGGCCTTGAAGCAGCCAAAATAGTATGGTCTCATCAGAGGAGTAGGTTTTGGGGTGACACCCCAAACATAGTTTGAGAAAAAAACAATAGGAGAATAAATATAAATAAATGGGAGAGATGAAAGAAATATTAGATGCCCTTAAAGAAAAATTTTAATGGCAGTATGAGTTTCTAGAAACCGTTTTGGGGGGAAGTAAAGAGAAGAAAACAGTCAAGAAAAAAAATTGCGTGAAGATCCCCCCATCCCCCACCATATTTGAGGTGATTCATTCCCCTCAAATAGATGTCTTAGTCAAGGTAATCAATATTCTAATAATTGTTTCTATGAAATGTGAGTCATATATAAACTGATACCTTTTATATACTGATATTTTATTGGGTGAAATGACCATGATTTATATCTATCAACACCCACCCATCACCTTATAGTTAGGGATATAGTGTTCAATATCCAATATGAAATACTACACCATAGACCACTTCCAATAGGTTATGATAGAGTAGGGATTAACATAGATCATGAGTCGAGCGTCAAGCTACATATTCCAATTTATGATGAAGATATTCCTAAGGTCAACCAAATTGTTGGAACATTCATCTCATGGTTGTTAGATTATATAAAAACACATATTGACAAGAATATATTCATTTCCAATTAATTTTTCATGCTATAGATTTAAAAATTAATGAAAAAAGTTTAAATCGAATAATGTTATTACAGACGGACAAAGGGAACATGATGAAATGAATGTTTGAATCAAAACCATTTAAAGTATTGACCAACTGATAAAAAAGATCTTCTGAAAGCACCTTTACCCCGCCCGTTCAATATTTATATTTACTAACATTAAAGGTTCATGCAGATACAAAGTTAAAAAATAGTACTATTCATGTAGTTGATTTTGAAGAAAATATGTATAGAGAGAAAGGTACATACTAAATAGAATTTGAGAATGTAAATGAAATACTTAACTATAAATGGCTAGGATCCTCAGTTGTAAATTTATACATGAGGTATGTTTTTAGGATTTGATTTTTCAAAAGATGATATACTATGTTAATTATGAATAAATAAATATCATTTTTTTGGGGGGTATATATCAATACCAATTGAAGGTATTTTCCTATAAAACATGTTTTGGACTCATTTTTAATCATAGAACCTCTATAGAACAAAAATAAATAGAATCCAAAAAATGGATGAAATAGTGGCAGACCTAGTCAAATCATTTTAAAGCAAACTTATAGATGACAGAATCTTCTTAATACCAATGAAGCAGGGGGTAAAACTCTAAAACTTAATCATATTATATATGTTTTCACTTATTTCATTACTTATTCCTTTTTTTTATTTTTAAGAAACATTGGATGTTCATTTCAGTCAATTTGGACACTCCAAAGATTTATTTCATGGATTCACTTCATGGATAATAAACAAACAAACCACACATGATTTAATTTTTCAGTTGGTAATACACTACATAAAACATTTTAGAACTAAACATCAAGTTATATAATTTAAATTATGTTTTAATAAGTATTATTTTATGATAGGGCAGTGTATAAATATCATTAAAAACAAGGAATGAGGATAGGGGTTAAGTACAAGGATCCAGAAAAATTCTAAAATTGGACAGGTATCAGGGTATATATAATTAGATTTAACTATCCAAACACATATCAAAATAAATTACTTATTTTTTTAATGTTTTTGTAGTTTCCAAAATAAAAAAATGGGAAATATTTTGGTAATTATGTTTATAAATATATGATAGATTATATTTCATCAATAAACTAGCATCCCTAAAGAGGTATTTTAGAAAATAATTACTATTTCATTTAAAATATTTATTAATACTTTGTGTATTTATATTTTTCCAGTACTACTATGACTTTCAAGAATAATAATTTTCATAATATGACATAGATTTTCTTATAAACGAATAGGAAGCATACTTGATGGAAGAATGTATACAAATAACATGAAGATGTGACTTCTATATAAATAATGGATTGTTTTATATTTATGTTTAATTTATTTCTTTTTAGTATTAATCACACAAGAATTTATTTATTATACAGGTGGATTCCTTTATTCGAGTTGGGGTAGTTTTTCAAAGCTTCTCATGCTCATGAGAGATAGGACTTTGAGGCTGCAACTATGATAATGACAACAAGTAAATGGGTCAAGCATTTATATAACCATCATGATAAGGTTAATTCCTAATACTCGTTTAATTAATTTTGTCATCATTTTATCTATTATTTGTATGTTATTTTCCCTATCATTTTCATCAAATTATTATTTATTTCTTTTCACAGATCTTGTAGGAAGTCTTATTTTGCTTTTAACTATATATAATAAGCCACATAAGAGATAAAATGTTCCTTTGTACCAATGTTACAACACTTTTCATTGATTTTATTTTTTAACCTTACGACACTGTATATTGATTTGATTTTATAAATCAAAAAACATTTCTCATTTTTGAAAAAGAGAAGATTTTAGGCAGCTCATTTTCCCATTGTTGTGACTTCTCATGATATAATGGGAAGAAGAGATTCCTCTACTCTTCTGATTTTCAACAACGAGAAAGGTTTCTTGGATAAGTACCTTGACTGAATATGAAGTGATGGAAGTTCAAAAAATAAATACAATGGTAATCATGGTAACATTGGAAGTTATTATTTTTTTGATACTTTAGGATGTGTAGAAATCAACGACACCTCAATCTGACACACGGTGTGACTAGTATGACTCCAGGTGCTTCTTTTTATTTAAAATTGACATTAATTTTAGTAAAATTAAAAACTAACATACTTAAAACCAAAAAAAATTATTATTGTTTCTATAATTTAGTATAATAACCCATAAGTCATTTAAAACTTGTAAGAATTATCCACACCTCAATTCAATGCACAGGGTGATCGGTATGACTCCAAGTGTCCATTATCAATTTAAAATGGAAATTTTAGTTCAAAATGTGTCACTCAATGAAAAATGAGAAAATGATCTTAGATTTTCTTGATATTTTAGAAAATTGATTCATAAATCATTTTTTACATGTAGTGATTGGTCTCATTTCAAAATGATACACAATGTGACCGGTATGAGTCAAAGTGGGTGTTTGCAGTTTGAAATTACATTTTAGTAAAAAAAGTGACATACTAAAAAATGAGAAAACACATTTAAATTGTTTTGATACATTAGTATAATGATCCATGAGTCATTTTTGGTTTTTACTAATCAACCACACCTCAATCCAATGCATAGTGTGACCAGTATGACTCAAAGTGCATCTTTTTATTTAAAATTGACATCAATTTTTGTACAAAGGAAAATTGTCCTACTCTAAACCAATAAAACACATTTAGATTGTTTTTATACATTAGTTAAATGATCTATAAGTTATTTTAGATATGTAGAAATCAGTCACACCTCAATCCGATGCACGATGTGATGTTTATGACTCAAGTGCATATTTTTATTTAAAATTGGCATCAATTTTAGTAAAAAGGACAACTCACCTACCCAAAATCAAGAAAAAGCATTAATATTGTTTTAATAATTTAATAAAATGGTACATAAGTCATTTGTGACATGTATGAATCAACCACACCTCAATCTAATGCACGACGTCACTGATATGATGCCAAGTGTGTATTTTTATTTTAAATTGACATTAATTTTAGAAAAAGGAATAAGTGAAACTTTTAAAACCAATAAAATTAATTCTTATTGTTTTGATACTTGGTGAAAATGATCCATAATTCATTTTGAATGTGTAGGAATCAACCAAACCTCAATCAGATGCATGGTGTGACCAATATGACTCCAAGTGGGTCTTTTTTATTTTAAATTGACATTAATTTTAGTAAAAAGAAAAAGTGACATATTGAAAAGTAACAATACACATTCATATTGTTTTGATACTATAAGAAAACAATCCCTGAGTAATTTGAGATGTGTAGGAATCACCCACACCTCAATCTGATGCTCAGTGTGACTGGTATGACTCCAAGTGCATCTTTTTATTTAAAATTTTCTTTAATTTTATTAAAAATGAAAACTATCCTACTAAAAATAGAAAAAATTAATTATTATTGTTTTGATAGTTTAGGTAAATAATCCATATGTCATTTGAGAAATGTAGGAATCAGCTTCACCTCAATCTGACACACGGTGTGACTAGTATGACTCTAAGTGCATCTTTTTATTTAAAACTAACACCAATTTTAGTAAAAAGGACAACTAACCTATTTAAATCAAGAAAATTCATTTATATTGTTTTTATAATTTTTTAAAACTATTCATAAGTCATTTTGATGTGTGAGAATCAATCAAACCTCAATTTTATTCATGGTGTGACCGATTGACTTCGAGTGTATCTTTTTATTTTAAATTTACATTAATTTTAGAAAAAAGAACAAGTGACATACTAAAAATCAAGAAAATTCATTTGGATTGTTTTGATAATTTAGTAAAATGATCCATGAGTCATTTGAGACATGTATGACTAATCATTACCACAATCTGACGCATGATGTGATTGGTATGACTCAAAGTGCGTCTATTTATTTAAAATTGATATGAATTTTAGTAAAAAGGAAAACTGACCAACTCAAAACTGATCAAACAGATTTATATTGTTTTGATACCTTAGGAAAACAACCCTTAATTCATTTTAGATGTGTAGGAATCATCCTAACCACAATACGATGCACGATGTTACTGGTATGACTCTAAGTGCGTCTTTTTATTTAAAATTGACACGAATTTTTGTAAAATGGACAACCACCTACTTAAAACTAATAAAATGATTTCGAGCTATTTTTATACTTAAATAAAATGATATATAATTTATTTTTGACATGTAGTAATCAATCACACCTCAATCTGACACATGATGTGACCGATACGACTCTAAGTGTGTCTTTTTATTGTAAATTGACATTAATTTTATCAAAAACAACACGTGACATAATGAAAACTAGAAAACACATTTTAATTGTTTGGATACTTTAGGGAAACAATATATAATTCATTTTAGACATGTAGGAATTATTCTTTCCTCAATCCGATGCATGGTGTGACTTGTATAACTCCAAGTGCGTATTTTTATTTAAAATTGACTCCAATTTTAATAAAACGGACAACTGACCTTCTCAAAACCAAGAAAATGCATTCATATTATTTTTATACTTTAGGAAAAAGATCCATAAGTCATTTGAAACATGTAGGAATCAACCCCATTTTAATCTGACACACGGTGTGGCCAATATGACTCGAACTGCATCTTTTTATTTAAAATTTACATCAATTCTAGTAAAAAGGACAACTGAACAACTCAAAAATGAACAAACTTCTTCAAATTATTTTGATACTTTAGAAAAAATATCCATACGTCATTTTTGTCATGAAGGGATCAATTGTACCTCAATTCTATGCATAGTGTGACCGTTATGACTCCAAGGGTCCATTATTAGTTTAAAATTGGCATTTTAGTTCAAAATGTGTGTCACTCACTAAAAACCAAGAAAATATACTCTAATTGTCTTGATAATTTAGTTCAACAATTCATAAGTAATTTTTGATGCGTATGAAGTAGTATCACATAAAACTGACACATGATGTGACCAGTATGACTCAAAGTGCATGTTTCCATTTTGGAATGACATTTTAGTTAAAAACACAAGTGACACACTAAAAATTGTGAAAACACATTCAGATTGTTTTGATACTTTAATAAAATGATCCATAAGTAATCTATGACGTGTAGGAATCAGCTGAACCTCAATCCTATGCACAGTGTGACCGGTATAACTCCAAATGCATCTTTATTTAAAATTGACATTAAATTAATTAAAAAGAAAAATGGACATACTCAAAACTGATAAAAAACATTCGCATTATTTTGATAATTTATGAAAACAATCCATAACTCTTTTGTGGTGTGTTGGAAGCGACTATACCTCAATACAAAAAATGGCATGACTGGTATAACTCTATGTTTTTCTTTTTATTTAAAGATGATTTTCTAATGTATTCTTTTATATTAATGTTTAATTTATTTCTTTATGAAATTACTAACATAAGATATGTTTTCTTATAGATGTGGATTCATTTTCTCAGGTCAAGGTGATTTGTTAGAAAACAAATACCATGGGAAAACCTTCTTGAGAGGGGACCACGGGTGCTAAAGATGATGAAACATTAATTTTTTAAATATTCTTGGATAGTAATTATAAATGTAAGTACGCAAAACATTATTTGAAATTTATATATTAGTGTTTTTTTTATTTTTTGTGTAAAATTTATTTCAATTAAATTATATATTTTTTTATAGGTCATTGGTTTTTGTTGTGTGCTATTATACAAACAACACACTGAACCAAGTGATGCCTTTATCGGTATTATTTCTTGTACTGATGAAGGATTTACTTTATTAGTGCTGAGATTAACAACACTTTTTTTAAACTATTAAAATCCCTTTTTCATGCTATTAAATGAAATATTTGTATTAGTGATATTTCATTTTTTTCAATGCTACTAAGTTTCACAGGGTCACACGAATAGTCCTCTAGATAAGTATTATGTTTTGGACAATGTTTTTGTTTCAAAATGAATAGAGTTTAATGAAACTATATCCAAAAGGGTTTTGGATGGATTCACAAAGGGTTATTAAGTTTTTTATAAAGTCCCTATGAGTTTTCGTATAAGTTGGAGATTAAAGGATATGTACACTAAAATTTATATGATACATATATGGTGAACCTTATTTAATACAGGCTTAATGCATGCATTTTCCACCTTAATTATTACCACACAGTTTCATTTTTATTTACTAATTCATTGTAAATGTTTTAAATGAATTGAATATGATTCAATGAATTAATGATAATGGAAATAAATTTATACACATTGAATATGACTAATGTATTTTATTAAATGAAACACTTCATGGATGTCTATATGATCTCTCTTTTTGGATATAACCAATTTTATGCAACCATTTGAGATTGCAGACTGGTGTACCACCTTTGAAGGTAAGAATATTTTGTGTCTTGTTCTTGTTATCTTTATCAAGTGCACTTCATCAAAGTTTTGTAGATAGATTTTACTATAATATAGATAGACATTTTATGGTCTTTATTTATTATAAGTTGATTCAGTCAACCATAGATGATATATATTTGAGTTTTAGATATGTTTCATGTATATATGATGGATACCAAAACCCAACATTATTTCCCCTTACCTACCGGTTGTAATATAGGGATGTGTAACTAGGATTTGGAAGTGAAAGTATTGAACCAAAGGATGTGTAGAAATAGGGTGTGAATGGTGGTTCCATTGGACATAATCGAGAGGAAAAGGCGGAGGCATCCGACCGCATGAAGCAGAATCCAAATGGAGGAAAACCTGGGTATCCCCTCCCTCACCATGTTCATCTGTGTCAGGAAATACAAGATCAGTGGCCCTAAGGTTGTTCCAATGATGACCCCCATGACATCGTTGAATTAAAAAGGGGGATTTTTTTTGGGCCATAAATGATTGGCCCACCGGTGCAGTGATAATCACGAGATAAGATAAAATGAAAATGTGAAAAAATGGATATGAATTGTAACATGGAAAAACCCCCATAATGACATTGGTAAAAACCCATGGGAAAATAGATGGACTACTATGGGTAAAAGTGAGTACACACTCCCTCACTATTACAAGGAGAAGACCCTCCTAATATCTCTCTTCAATAATGGGGAAAACCACCTCACAAAATACTGCACAAATAAATGGAGAACTTTTGAACCAGATGTGATGATGAAACTTATGGGAGAGATCCATTTACATAGGTTTCCTCTCCCTATCATTCCTTTCTCCACTATAGCCTAGTAAGCGGTGTTAGATACCCACCTAATCATCTACCGTTATCCATTCCTACTTCCCTTGACAAATCAAGGGGGTGTCCACCTTCCTAGAAAAAATTGTTAACACATCTCCCACTTGTAGATTTGTTTGTGAATGAATCAAATATCCACATATCCTTTTTATCTTACAAACTTGCTAATCAAATATTTGTAAGGCCACTTGGGGATCTATACTATCTAAAATTATCATATTCAACCTCATTTATCATGAAATCTTCCATATTTTCATTAGTGAGAATTTTATACATATCCACACTTTCTTCCACCAGCACTTCTCAATATAAGTGATACTGTAACCGAATATGCTTCATCCTAGAATGAAAATATGAATTCTTTAAAATTTTCATGGGACTATGAATGTCACAAAATAATGTAATCTTCTCATGTCTATGCCTAAGATCCTCCAATAGCCTTCTTATCCAAATCGACTCTTTTCAAGCCTGTGTAGCTGCCATGTACTATTCCTCTGTTGTGGATAAAGACAAAACTGACTGTAACTTTGAAATCAAGCAGAAAGCTCCTCCTACAAGAGTAAACACATAACAAGTAGTGTATTTTATCTAATTAGAGTCACTTGAAAATATGAATCAATATTTCATTTGATAGTGAAATCTAATCCTTCATAACATAATGCAACATCTGAGTTCTCCTTGATGTATCTCAGGATCCTCTTCACTGTGATCTAATGCTCCCATATTGGATTCACTATGTACCAAATAAATACTACCACATTAAATTTATAGTCTATTACAAACCATAGAGAACATTTTATTCCCCGCAACTGATACATATGGTACTTGAGATATCTTCATCCTCTCTGTTTCACTGCTATGACTCTCTATAGAGGATAACTTAAAATTAATGGGAAGTGGGGTAAATATTGTCTTAATGTATTTCATGTTGAAGTGTTTTAGGACTCTCCATAAGTAATTCTTCTATGATAGCCAAATATTCCCATTATTTTTGTCTTGGTAAATCTATATCCCAAGAATCTTATTTGCTAGTCCTAATTCATTCATATCAAACTCCCCAGACAACTATGCCTTTGTCTCATGGATCTAATCATTTTTTGACCCTGCAACCAAATTAAAATCCACATAAAACAAAATAATGATGAAATAATTACCATTTGAACCCCTTAAATATGTACAAGACTCTAAATAAAGTCCTATATATCCAAGGCTCATGATATAGGAATCAAATCTCTTATACCAACACCTTGGTTCCTGTTTAAGACTACACAGATATTTGGTCAACCTGTAAACCAAGTTCTATTTTCTTTATGTTGAGTCAATAAGGTTTCCTTATGAAATTTTCCAATCCTTCATGTTTTGAAAATCAAAAATACCTTATCTTATGGTAAATTTTATTTTTCCTAAGTTTCATATTGATAAGGAAAATTTTCCTTCCCCAAGGAAATTTATCCTTACCATGTTTTTTTGTTCTATATTTTAGTCTAATTCATTCTACGTCTATGTATAAAATTTGGTTTCATATCTAAAACCTCTGAATATTAAGTACTTAGGTATAGATCATTCTGTTTTTAGGATTCGAATTTTGGTTCGTAATTCTCTGAATTCAGGTTCTAAACTTTTTGAGTTTAGACTCTGAATTCTCTGAATTCAGGTTCTGAACATTTTGAGTTCAAACTCCGAATTCTATGAAATCATGGTCCAAATTTTCTAAGTTTAGACTCCGAATTCTCTGAATTCAGGTTTCGAAATTTCAGAGTTCTGACTCCGAATTCTCTAAATTCAGGTTCCGAACTTTTTGAGTTCAGACTCTGAATTCTCTAAATTTAGGTTCTGAAATTTCTGAGTTCATACTCTGAATTCTATGAATTCAGGTTCCAAAATTTCTGAGTTCAGAATCCGAATTCTCTGAATTCATGCTCCGAACTTTATGAGTTGAGACTCCAAATTCTTATTAATTCAGATTCTGAATTTCCTTGAAATTCAGACTCTGGAATTCTATAGAATTCAGGTTCTGAATTCTTTTGAAGATAGAATACGAATACCCATGTATTATAGACACTTAATAGTTTTTTGGTTAGACTCTAAACTATTATTTTTCCTTACACTCTGAAAAATGAATTTATTTAAGCAACCATATTTTTTCTTACTCATGTTTTGGTTATAAAATTATGTCATGCATTCAGTTACCAACCAACCGTTGTTTGGGTGACACGTGTACAGGTCCCTCCGAAATTCAAGGAAAAATATGATCATTGGAGGAGGGAGCTAACCGTTGAATATGTTCCTATAAATAGGAACTCATTTGAACGAGCTCACAATAAGTTGATCAATCTAGAGATTTCATGATGCTGAAGTGATTTCTAGAGAGAGAGACTTTATTGCTTTGTGAATACTAAACATCTTGTTAAGAATTGCTTCGTGCGACTCTAAATGTTGCTGAGTACATTCGAGGGCTTCCTTGGATAGGAAGATAGAGGTGTCGACTATCTTAAAGTTCAAGGGATTACGGGATAGCAAGACAGATTCTGATATTCGTATCGAGGGCTTACTCGGGTGTGGGTAAGACAAACTTTATTGAAATTATAAATCAAGGGACCTTTATCAAAGGTTGTTGGATTACCTTCTCTTTGGGTTAAAATATTTACTACTTGTTATGTGTATTGTTTCAAGTTTTCCACTGTATTTTGGTTGTTTAGGAAAGTATAACTATCTTATACTTTCTTATACTTGTACTCTGATTTATAAGATTCTATATACTTTAAGGTAGAATCTTTATCTTTGTAAACTTTTCTTTAAGTTTCATTTTCAGAACCACATTTCTGAAATCAATCAAGTTTTTAAAACTAAGAGGTTTTGTGAATTTTTCTTTTTTAACTTTGTTAAACATTACCATCTTTAAAAGTTCCAAAGGAATTTTTTAAAATATAAAATTCACATCTCTTGTATATTAAGAATCTATATCATTATTTTGATACTATAATAAGTATCATTTCGATCCTACAATTGGTATTATAGGAGGTCTCTGAAATACTCATATTCACATATAAATTTTATTGCTCATGTTTTTCATTGTTCTATATTTTCCTTAGGATATTTTTTTATCCTTGTTTACAAACTTTTATTACTGAAATGTTTGTGTGGAAATATTTTCTTTAAGATGATAGGAATCAATGTTGGTTCCATAGACAACCTAAATCATAATAGACCACCTATTTTTTATGGTAATGATTAAAAATATTGGAGAGATCACATGAAGAAATTTATTATCAATACCGGAGTAGACAATTTTTTTATGCTTACTGGACGATATAAAATCCCTGACAAGGAAGTCAGTACTTTCACCAATCAAGAAAAGCATGAATATCAACTGAATTATAAGGTACACAATACTTTTCTTTGTTCTATGAATAGAAATATATATAGCCAAATTTCATCTTGTGAAGAGAAAATTGTATTTGGAAGAAGCTTGAAGTTACACACTTTGGAAATTCAAAAGTTATTGAAACTAGAAGAGCCATGCTCAAAGCTGAATATCATGGTTTCTGCTTTCCCTATGGAGAATCCATAAGTAAGGTGCAAAAGAGATTTATGACTATTATTAATAGTTTACAATCTATGGGTGAGAAAGGATTAGATGATGAAGCTCCTGTGGACAAAATCATAGAAATCATGCCCAATGAGTGGGAATCTAAGAGGAAAGCTATAGATGAGAATAGAAAAGATACACAGATTTCTCTTGATGAATTTTTTAGAACTATTCTTCAACATGAGACTATAATGAAGAGAGATGCTAATAATATTAAGAAAAATAATGGAAATGGAAGTGTTTCTTTTACAATAACTTCAAATCATATGAAATCCAAGACTCCTGAGAGAGATACTAGATATAAATCTAAGAAGACTGTTATTCAATCTGAATCTAGTGGAAGTGAATCTTCAAAAAATGAATTAGCCAATCTTGGTTGAAGGATGAACAAGATTGTTGGACAGAATAACTTTCAATCCAAATACAAGAAGAAATAAATACAGGATAAGAAAGACTCAGAAGTCACCTGTTATGAATGCAAAAGAGCAGGGCATATAAGGCCAGATTTTCCTATTCTTAAGAGAAATGAAATAAAGGAAAAACATTCTGAAAGGAATAGAAAGAAGTAATACAAAGTTAAAGCTAAGAAATTTCTGAAAGCTAATAACACCTGGAGTTCCAGTGGTGGTGACTCTTCAAACGAATCATCGGATTATGAATCTTCTGGATAGAAGAATCTTGGTTTAATAGCCAGACTACCAATTGAAAATCGTTTCTTAATGGCTAAGGTACACAATACTGAATCCATCACCAATTTATCTTTAAATAGTAATAGTAAATACTATGGATCCTCAGATAAATAATCTTCTTCTGATGAAGATAATACTTTACCTACCTATGAAGAAGTTTCTAGGTTTGCTAAACTCCTTGAGAATGAGAATTAAAAACTCAAGAAAAATATTGATAAAGAAAATTCTAGAAATACTATTTTTACGAATAAAATATCATATCTTTCTAAAGACCTTGATAAGAAAATTTTTAATTTTGAAAGTATTTCAAAAAACCTTGAGGAATTTAATTCTAAGAAGGATAAAATTTCTAATGATCTAGAAAAAGTAATTTATAAGAAAAATGTTTTCGAGCCTAAATCTAGTTTTAAAACAAATGTTTTGAAAGAAAAGAACATAGTTATTAGACTGAAGTCAGAAATATTTTCCTTGAGGAAGTGTTTGTCAAACTTTACCTTAGGTAAGAAATTTTTTTATAAGATATATTCCCAAATTCGACCTCTAAGGAATAACTCTGGTTTTAGTTATACTAGTTCAAAAATGATTTTTAGTAACAATTATTTTGTTCATCAAAGTTCTCCATTCTGAACTAAGTGTCAGTGTAGTGGGCATTGGGCAATAAATTGTTCCTTAAACAAAAATCAATATTTAGGATTTCATAAATCTTATTTTTCAAAGAAGATGTGTATTCCTAAGATTTTGCTTTCTGAAGTTTCTAGATCAAAGAAAGTTTTGATTCCAAAAGTCTAACTCTCTTATTTTCAGGAAAATAAAGATAGTACCAACAGAAATACATGGTACATGGATAGTGGATGTTCCTGGCATATAACTGGTAACAAAAACTTCTTTTAAAAGATTATCAGGATGAAATGAGGAAATGTAACTTTCAGAGATAATTCTAAGGGATAAATTATTAGTATAGGTAACATTGTTCTTCTTGGAAAAACTTTGATTTCAAATGTTTTATTTGTTAAAAGTATTAATCACAACCTCATTAGCATAAGTAAATTATGTAGTGAAGGTTACCTTGTGAATTTTAGGAATGAAAAGTTCTTAGTACACAATTCCAAGGAAGAGTATATTCTTTCTGACAATAGGAAATAGAATGTATACACACTAATCTTAGAAGACCTTAGGAGCCAAGATATACCTTTTCTTAGTGCAATGGAAGATCATTCTTGGTTATGGAATAAAATACTAAGTCATTGTAACCTTATAAACCTATGCAAATTCTCTAAAAAATTACTAGTTAAGGATCTACCGAAGCTTAGATTTGATTCTTCAAAAGTTTTTGATCCTTGTCAATTTGGAAATCAAGATAAATCAAGTTTTAAATTAGTCAGTTAAGTCTCAAACACTGATGCATTATAGTTAGTGCACATGGATCTTTTTGTTCCAACACAAACTTGAAGCATTGGAGGAAAATATTATGTATTTCTCTTAGTTGATGATTACACTAGATTTACATGGTTCTATTTTCTAGAAAATAAGTCTGAAGCTTTTTCTTATTTCAAAAGTTTTAGATCCCAACTTAAAAATGAGAAAAACCTTCCTTGGAAAACTATTCATAGTGATCATGGAGGAGAATTTAAAAATTCTGATTTTGAAACTTTTTGTAGTATAAAAATCATTAATCATAACTTCTTAGCACCCAATACACCTCAACAGAATGGTGTTGTTAAAAGAAGAAACAAAATTCTTCAAGAGATAACAAGAAACATGTTGAGTGAGTATTCGATAGCCAAATATTTTTGAGCCGAAGTTATAAGTACTACTTGTTATACTATAAATCAAGTTTTGATTATACCTTTTCTTAATAAAACTCTTTATGAGTTATGGAATGGTAGAAAACCTAGAATTTCCTAATTCAAGGTTTTTGGTTTCAAAGTATTCATTCTGAATACTAAAGATAATCTACAAAAATTCACACCAAAATATGATGAATGAATTTTCTTAGGCTACTCCAAAACTTCTAAGGCTTATAAAGTTTTCAATAAGAATACTTTTACTATTGAAGAAACAGAACAAGTCAAATTTGATGAAACTAATCCCCTTTTTTTTAAACAACCTCAACTTACATCTTCGGATGTGTTTTCAAAAACTGATTATCAACCCTTGATAGAAGATACATCTGATAAGGAAAATGTCCAAGAATATATTTTTGAAACATTTACCTCTGAAGACTTCCTACCCTATGTTAATGAAAAGGTTTTACAAAACCCAAATCAGTTGTTTCTAAAGAATCATCCCAATGATAGTATCATTAGTGATGTGAATCAACCTGTAAGGACTAGAAGTTCCTTAAGGAATGAAATAGAACATCTAGAATTCCTTTCCCAATTATAACCAAAAATCACTGATGAAGCTTTAGGTGATGATGATTGGATAAAATATATGCAATATAAGCTAAATGAATTTGAAAGGAATAACTTCTGGACCTTGGTTGAAAAACCTAAGGAAACTTCTGTTATTTGAGTCAAATGGGTCTTCATAAATAAGTGTGATGAAAATGGATTATTTTTAAGAAAAAAATCTAGATTGGTTGCTAAAGGCTATAATCAACAAGAAGAAATAGACTATGAAGAAACCTATTCTCCAGAAGCTAGACTTGAATCTATTTGTATTCTACTTGCCTTTGCAACATTTTTCAATTTCAAACTCTTTAAAATGAATGTTAAATGTGGTTTCTTTAATGGTTATGTGAAAGAGGAAGTTTTTTTGAACAAACTCCTTATTTTTAAGATACAAAACATCTTAAACATGTTTTCAAACTTACCAAAGCTTTGTATGGACTTAATCAAGCCCCTTGAGCTTGGTATGATAGACTTATAAGATTTTTGCTTCAAAATAATTATGTTAAGGAAAATACTGATCCAACCCTTTTTATAAATAAAGATAAGAAAAATGTTCTGATTGTTCAAATTTATGTTGATGACATTATATTTGGTTCAACTTAGCAATATTTAACTGATTCCTTTGCGGATCTAATGAAATATGAGTTTGAAATGAGTATGATGGGTGAGTTAACATTCTTCCTTGGTTTTCAAATTTCTCAAAAACCAGAAGGAATCTATATATAAAAACATAATTATATTAAATATCTTATTAAAAAGTATGGATATGAAAACAATAAGAGTATAAGTACTCTCATTGGTACCTCAAATTCACTTGATCTAGATGAAGCTGGGAAACCAGTAGATCAAACATCTTTTAGAGGTATGATAGGAAGTTTACTTTACTTAATAGATTGTCATCCAGACATAATGTTTTCAGTATGCTTATGTGAAAGATATCAATCCAATCCTAAGGAATCTCATTTAAAGGCAGTTAAAAGAATTTTTTTCTACTTAAAAGGAACCATGTATCTAGTACTCTTTTATACTTCTGGAAATGATTTTGTTTTAAAAAGCTTTTCAGATGCTGACTTTGGTGGATGTATAATGGATAGGAAAAGTACATTCGGAACTTGTCATTTTTAGGAGATTCATTAGTTTCTTGGTCATGAAAAAAGCAACACTCAGTAGCACTTTCCACTACTGATGTTGAATATGTAGCAGCTGGAAGTTATTGTGCTCAAGTGTTGTGAATGCAACACACACTCACAGACTATGGTATGTGTTTTACCAAAACATAGATTTTGTGTGATAATACTAGTACCATTTCCCTTAGTAAAAATCATACACATCACTCTCGTGCAAAACACATAGATATTAGGAATCACTTTCTTAGGGATCACACACAAAAAATGAGATATCATTATTCAATTTATCAGAATGCAAGAACAACTTGCTGATATTTTTACAAAATCTTTACCTTTTGATAGATTTTAATACATTAAACAGAAGTTAGGAATGATAACTATAAGGTAATCTTCCTTGATTAACGTTTGTTGAAACCTATATCCTTACAATAATAAACTCTTTTTCATAGGGGGAGTACATTTTTTTTCTAGATTTTCAAAAAATTTATAGTCGATTTTTTCAAACTTTTTGTAATAAAGATTATTCAAAATTTCCGTAATGAATATTTTTCCAAATTTTTATAATGAATATTTTTCAAAATTTCCATAATGAAGATTATTCAAAATTTCCGTAATGAAGATTTTTCAAAATTTTCCTAATTAATTTTTTTCCCGTAGTTAGATTTTTCGTAAAGAAAATTTTTCATTTTTTTTTCGTAATCAAAATTTTCAGAATCTAAAGTTCTTCAAGAAGTTTTTTTCCATTATGAATAATCTTCCTAGAAATACAAAAGGTGTGATTTCCCTTACTAAATTCTTGTAATCATATTTTACTAGTTTGTATTTTCTTTTGGTTTTAAATTTTCGTATTCACATTTCCTTAAATCTGAATGTTTTTCTTTAAAACCTCAAAAGATCGGATTCTACCAAAATTTCCTTGTGGATATCATTTCAACCATCAAATCTGATTAGAAGGTTTTTTAACCATTTTATTGAGTTTGGAAGATGAATCATCGCCTCAAATTCCTATATGAAGGACCTCCTGATGGTTTGTAGAGACCCGAATCTTGACTTACATGGACATTACATTACTTTTGCAGAATACTTAGTACATAACAAAAACACACACACAAGGATCATAATAGTTTAGTGTCTTTGGAAACTCGGAACGTAATCTTCTAATCGTGGTGAAAGATCATCAATATCTCCCATAAAGATCTTCCCTTTTTTTTTACCTAAAACATTTCTATATATCCTGGGGAAAAGAAAACATAAAAGGGTGAGCTCAAATGCCCAGTAAGGGTAAACAAAAGAGAAATAAATCACATCATATTCATAAGGACATAACTTTCGGAAATCTTAACCTGCAAAAGAGAGCGTAATTTCATAACATGGGATAAATCATAGTAGTGAAATGAAATCCCAATAATCAAAACTTAAAACATGAAACTTTGTGGCATACACACATAATCATAGAGAATCATTTCTTTTTAGTCAAGACTCATTGCCAAGACTATCTTAGTGGACAAAGTCCCTTTCTGAACCGAGTCACCCTCGTTTTAGTCCTGTTTCACTGAACCGGTATAACCTACCATTCCAGCCATGTCTATCTCATGAGATATAAAATCTTTACCCAATGAATTGGAGGGAGATATAGGTCCCACCCATCTCATAATTATACCATTCTTATGTGTGCCACAAAATCATAAACCATATATCATTTCATAACCCATGTAATAAAAATGGGATTCTTAAACAACATGACATCATAAAACAATTTATATAAGATAAAGGAATTCATAAAAATACTTCCATCACAACATAATCAAATCAATGTAATAATAGGGATAAAAACAGAACCCTATATTATCTTAGATGGAAAATAATTTTGATAAAACACTTGAAATGAATTCTTGAGGAAAATATCATTTCTTCTTCAAAAACACTTTTCCTTTCTTAATAAGTCATACAATTATAAACTAAAAGAAGTTGATTAAAAATAAACTTGAAAACTTTTAAAGGAAGATTCTTGGAAATAATGTTTTAAAAATCCATTCATGCTGTATAAGTTAAATAAAACATTCTTCGTACTTTTGTCGGAAAAGTCAAAAAGTACCTCGTACGAAAAACGACAAAAGATTCCTTTCATATCTTTTACTAAAAAATCACCAAAGGGTAAAATTGGATTTAAACAATTGTAGGTGAATGGAAATAATATTACATATTGAGGAAACATGGATGTGGATAATAAAATACACCCCATTAAATACCAAAGTACAAACAATCTCGGATAAAATGAGATTGTGATATATTCCCTTACCTTAGGTCCGAATTGCTTTGTACGTGTCCGAAGCTCCTCTTCTTTGAAACGCCTCTTTGAATCCTCCACTTAGGGAACTAAGATTGGTCTTTGAAGAATACCAGGACCTACAGGATTATTCTAGGGAAGTGTAGAGGAGAAAATGGCAGGGGTTGGCCGAGCTTGAGTGCTCAAATTGGTGTGAGGAGGAGGGGGAGGAGGTGCCCTTTTATAAGGGAGGAGAGGGGCACCTTAGGAATATCTCAAAATATTATTTTATATTAAAGTCAAAATCGGTTTATAATGGTTCCAAAGGGTCTTATTTAGAAGCTAAAGTGGGGATGGGTCGAAATCCTATCAAACAATAGGATTTAGACAAGTTTAGGTTATTATTTTAACCTTATCAATTAGATTTAACTCTAAGTTAAATAATTTAACTTTTACCGTGTCTTTTTGTTTTCTTACACTATATGGTTAATACACTTACTATAACATGCCAAACGAACCCAAAATTGTTTATTATTAATATATATATCCTTATCTAAGTCATTTGGCCGAACCTTATATTTTTAGGAATAAAATAACAATTAATAATATAATATTAGATTTAAAAACTATTTTGTGTCAATTTTGACACTATTTGATATATGATTTTTGTGAAAGTCATAACAGAATTATATGTTCGAACCAAGTTGATTAAATCAACACTAATATATCATAGTAACCTATAAAATTAGTGGAATTCATAAAAAGTCTTAAATTACATTTATTTTGGTATTTATAATATCAATTATGTCAATATTTCATTAATAAGATAATTACTGCATCATCTTTGTGTCATAAATAAATTAAATTATTTGATGTCTAAAAATTACAAATAAAATACCATTATGTAGGAAATCTTTTTAGATTTCTAATGAATATTTACAATCGAATTTATCTTATGTAAAACCCTATATTAAAAATGTTTTAGTAAATAAACTTTGATTTTAACTCTTTTAACTCTTCTTTGAATTAAATAATAATAAATGTCCTAATCTAATCCAAGTGGGCCTAAATGATAATATTTTACACTTAAGGTTGTTTTTGGTCGATATACACTTGTCCAATAGAATTAGGACATGTGTTAGGGTAATATTAATATCATTCTTACCCTTAATTACCCTATTTACTTTTAACCGTGGTAAATAAAAGTAAAAAGTTACTATTCACCAAAAATTATTTTCATCTCATTGAACCAAATTTTACTTACTTACATCAACCGTGTCTCTCGGATTTTTGAAATTCCATTCACAGAAGCGGTAAAATTAAGTTTTATGAAAAATTTAGTTTTTTAACTACCACTTAGTAGTTTCACTATTCATCAAAAATTGATGTTTTTCAGAACAATGCCAAAATTTCATCCTAAGCTATATTTCATATTCCGAATTCAAAAATGAAGTCTATTTTACCAAATTCATAACATAGAAATTGCATTAATTAATTTTATAATTAAATCCCACTGTTAAAACAAATAGCGTGTTTTTAAGAAACAATATATATCAAAAGATTGACACTTGATTATGTCTGGTTTAAATGTGAAATTACATCCAATGACCAACATTGTATTAAATTGTAAAAATATATTCTAAATATACTTTAAAACCACTCAAATTAATAATTTATCACTATTAATTATTTCAATTGAAAAAGTTGTTTTTAATTAAAATTTAGTAATTTTCACTATTCATCAAAATATGAAAGTTATCCGAAAATCACCAAAATTTCACCCTAAGCTAATTTCGATATTACAAATCCAAAAATAAATTCCATTTTCAAAAATAAAATTTAAAAAATTTCAAAAAGTGGTTATTACTATTCATAACGGCTAGTTTTAATAATATTTTAATAGCATATCGTTGTTTCGTGAAACTCAGTATTGCGTACTACACACGCTATCGAGGAAGGTTGCGATTGCGTGTAATGCAAGGCAAGTCAAGGATGCGTGTTGTGCAAGCTCCTTTTGGTGTAGCGTACAACACAAGACATTAGTGAAATTAAAAAGAATATTTTTCATAAAATCTTGGGCTGTTACATTCTACCCCCCTTAAAATGAATTTCGCCCTCGAAATTCGTCGGGGTTATAAATGGTTTACTATTAGAAAGTTTCATTAATAGAAACCCACATCGTAAAAAGGAATACCAAAACCAATATTTAAAAACAAAAGTATGAAACTTAACGGTTACCCAAATAAACTAATCACTGGGTTTCCACATAGGTGAAAATATGGATATGGAAGAAAAATCTAACCATCATGTTCTGATGGAGAGTGGTAGAGAACATGGCTATGGAAAAGACAACAATCACAAATCCATAAATTTGTGACGATCTAAGGTACCATCCGATTAATCAGATATAAGATCACTAGGACAACATTTTTTGGTTTTCAAGATCGTTTCCCTAAACTTGAAGAATTTGAATTAGAATAAATACTTACTTTATTTTGGTACAATTGCACTATTGTTCGTGCCTTGAACAATTTCCACTTCATCTCTTAAATAAATGAAGTTGAATTTGTTATTCGTGAAGTGTTAGCAGATCATGTGATAGAATGACGGGTCATTCCATCTGTCTCAAACAAAAGGTTAGCAAAAATTATATACATAAGTCGATCTATAGTGAGATTAATCATATATGGTTCCTAAAATGGACTTATACTTCATATATCATACTGCTCAAAATAATAAAACTAGTTTCTACTAAATAGGGACTTCCTGTAGGCCAGTGGTAGGCGATAAAGGCCAGTCGCACTTCGGTTGTGGGTTCGATTCCCACAGCCTTGTCCGAAGCGATGGGCTGTCGCCCGTCCTGCAGGTTGTCCTTTTTCTAAAACTATATTACTATAACATCCCATCAATAATATCGATAAAACTTCTATCCTTAAACAATACTAACTTATGTCCAACATAATCCATTCCAATCTTTAGGCTTATCCATAATACTGCAGTCCACTCTCATAACATAGTGAAAACGATTACCAGAGATTTAACACCATCGTCGATCCCCATATATCATAAGATATGTTTTGTTGGTCACATTCCAAACATTCAAAGTCCTTAATCATGTATTCTCTTGAATACCCATTGAACCTAAGTGAAAACATGAATGCAGTTAAAAGTTAACACTTTCCACATACCAAAATCCAAAAATTCTATATACTCAAACCATGATATAACATTCTCCTTATATCAGTCATGAGCTCATGAATACTATCAAACATTTAATTTTCTCCTTATCCCTTCATTATGCGCATATCATCTACATTCCAAAAATATCTGAATAACCTTTCATGGATACTGGTAACATTAATCATACACTTTCAAAACTCAAGGAAAGAAAACAGTGTAACAATTCATAGATGTCTCTTTATTCCATAGTAGCATGAGATTTCTTATACAACATTACACATGATAAACATGTAATCATTCCACTACATTCTTAAACCATTGACCGAGATTCAACAATTCTTTCATCTCACATATCATTTGTAGTCTCTTCATCATCATCCACATAAATACTACTCATACGACCATACTGATTATCTTCATGAGACTTTCCTTTAGGGCATTGGTTTGCATAATGCCCGTACATTCCACATTTAAAACATTTAACCATTTTTGATGTCGTAGTAATACCATTATCCTCATCCCTGGTGTTAACTGAACCTTTTCCTTTGCACTTACTGGCTTTGTGTTCTTCTTTTCCACACCCAAATCATCTTCCAGTTCCTTTGAAACATTCTCCTTGATTCCTCTTCCCACATGATTTACATAGGGGAAATTGAACTTTCTTTCCTCTATGATCATCATGAAACTCTATCTTTCTCTTATTAGCCGAGTCAGGAAACTTACCAAATTTTACTTTATTGATCATATTATGAGATTGCTGATTCGGCATAATAATGATGTTTGGACTTCCAAATCCCATTTCATTATGAATAATATCATTCCATTGTCCATCATATCCTCCATTATCGTGAATCATCTTGTTTCCAGCCATTTTCTAAAACCCAAAAAGAATAGTGTGAGAGGAAAAAATCATAATAAAGGGGGAGTAACTTCAATATCTAACATCTTTGGTTTAATCTAATATTGTTACCATAGTTCTAGGACTATATCCTATACATATACTTATCCTTAGGGACATCCCTAGACTTAGACATACCTTAGAAATATCTCTAGGGATCTCACTAATGTTTTCGCATCCTAGTTTCCAAAGGTTGACTAAACCTTTCCTCTGATACCAACTGTAGATACCCGAATCTTGAATTACATGGACATTACATTACTTTTGCGGAATACTTAGTACATAACAAAAACACACACACAAGGATCGTAATAGTTTAGTGTCTTTGGAAACTCGGAACGTAATCTTCTAATCGTGGTGAAAGATCATCAATATCTCCCATAAAGATCTTCCTTTTTTTTACCTAAAACCTTTCTTTATATCCTGGGGAAAAGAAAACATAAAAGGTTGAGCTCAAATGCTCATTAAGGGTAAACAAAAGAGAAATCAATCACATCATATTCATAAGAACATAACTTTTGAAAATCTTAACCTGCAAAAGAGAGCATAATTTCATAACATGGGATAAATCATAGTAGTGAAATGAAATCCCAATAATCATAACTTAAAACATGAAACTTTGTGGCATACACACATAATCATAGAGAATCATTTCTTGTTAGTCAAGACTCATTTACAAGACTATCTTAGTGGACAAAGTCCTTTTCTGAACCGAGTCACCCTCGTTTCAGTCCTGTTTCACTGAACCGGTATAACCTACCATTCCAGCCATGTCTATCTCATGAGATATAAAATCTTTACCCAATGCATTGGAGGGAGATATAGGTCCCACCCATCTCATAATGATACCATTCTTATGTGTTCCACAAAATCATAAACCATACATCATTTCATAACCCATGTAATAAAAATGGGATTCTTAAACAACATGACATCATAAAACAATTTATATAAGATAAAGGAATTCATAAAAATACTTCCATCACAACATAATCAAATCAATGTAATAATAGGGATAAAAATAGAACCCTATATTATCTTAGATGGAAAATAATTTTGATAAAACACTTGAAATGAATTCTTGAGGAAAATATCATTTCTTCTTCAAAAACACTTTTCCTTTCTTAATATGTCATACAATTATAAACTAAAAGAAGTTGATTAAAAATAAACTTGAAAACTTTTAAAGGAAGATTCTTGTAAATAATGTTTTAAAAATCCATTCATGCCATATAAGTTAAATAAAACATTCTTCGTACTTTTTTCGGAAAAGTCAAAAAGTACCTCGTACGAAAAACGACAAAAGATTCCTTTCATATCTTTTACTAAAAAATCACCAAAGGGTAAAATTGGATTTAAACAATTGTAGGTGAATGGAAATAATATTACATATTGAGGAAACATGGATGTGGATGATAAAATACACCCCAGTAAATACCAAATTATAAACAATCTCGGATAAAATGAGATTGTGATATATTCCCTTACCTTAGGTCCGATTTGCTTTGTACGTGTCCGAAGCTCCTCTTCTTTGGAACGCCTCTTTGAATCCTCCACTTAGGGAACTAAGATTGGTCTTTGAAGAAGACCAGGACCTCTAGGATTATTCTAGGGAAGTGGAGAGGAGAAAATGGCAGGGGTTGGCCGAGCTTGAGTGCTCAAATTGGTGTGAGGAGGAGGGGGAGGAGGTGCCCTTTTATAAGGGAGGAGAGGGGCACCTTTGGAATATCTCAAAATATTATTTTATATTAAAGTCAAAATCGGTTTATAATGGTTCCAAAGGGTCTTATTTCGAAGATAAAGTGGGGATGGTTCGAAATCCTATCAACCAATAGGATTTAGACAAGTTTAGGTTATTATTTTAACCTTATCAATTAGATTTAACTCTAAGTTAAATAATTTAACTTTTACCGTGTCTTTTTGTTTTCTTACACTATATGGTTAATACACTTACTATAGCATGACAAACGAACCCCAAATTGTTTATTATTAATAAATATATCCTTATCTAAGTCATTTGGCCGAACCTTATATTTTTAGGAATAAAATAACAATTAATAATATAATATTAGATTTAAAAACTATTTTGTGTCAATTTTGACACTATTTGATATAAGATTTTTGTGAAAGTCATAACAGAATTATATTTTGGAACCAAGTTGATTAAATCAACACTAATATATCATAGTAACCAATAAAATTAGTGGAATTCATAAAAAGTCTTAAATTACATTTATTTTGGTATTTATAATATCAATTATGTCAATATTTCATTAATAAGATAACTACTGCATCATCTTTGTGTCATAAATAAATTAAATTATTTGATGTCTAAAAATTACAAATAAAATACCATTATGTAGGAAATCGTTTTATATTTCTAATGAATATTTACAATCGAATTTATCTTATGTACAACCCTATATTAAAAATGTTTTAGTAAATAAACTTTGATTTTAACTCTTTTAACTCTTCTTTGAATTAAATAATAATAAATGTCCTAATCTAATCCAAGTGGGCCTAAATGATAATATTTTACACTTAAGG
This sequence comes from Viscum album, assembly GCA_963277665.1. Taxonomy (NCBI): domain Eukaryota; kingdom Viridiplantae; phylum Streptophyta; class Magnoliopsida; order Santalales; family Viscaceae; genus Viscum; species Viscum album. The sequence continues at coordinate 1,588,415,173 of OY728129.1, forward strand.
TTGTTTTTGGTCGAGATACACTTTTCCAATAGAATTAGGACATGTGTTAGGGTAATATTAATATCATTCTTACCCTTAATTACCCTATTTACTTTTAACCGTGGTAAATAAAAGTAAAAAGTTAATATTCACCAAAAATTATTTTCATCTCATTGAACCACATTTTACTTACTGACATCAACCGTGTCTCTTGGATTTTTGAAATTTCATTCACAGAAGCGGTAAAATTAAGTTTTATGAAAAATTCAGTTTTTTAACTACCACTTAGTAGTTCCACTATTCATCAAAAATTGATGTTTTTCAGAACAATGCCAAAATTTCATCCTAAGCTATATTTCATATTCCGAATTCAAAAATGAAGTATATTTTACCAAATTCATAACATAGAAATTGCATTAATTAATTTTATAATTAAATCCCGCTGTTAAAACAAATAGCGTGTTTTTAAGAAACAATATCTATCAAAAGATTGACACTTGATTATGTCTGGTTTAAATGTGAAATTAAATCCAATGACCAACATTGTATTAAATTGTAAAAATATATTCTAAATATACTTTAAAACCACTCAAATTAATAATTTATCACTATTAATTATTTCGATTGAAAAAGTTGTTTTTAATTAAAATTTAGTAATTTTCACTATTCATCAAAATATGAAAGTTATCCGAAAATCACCAAAATTTCACCCTAAGCTAATTTCGATATTACAAATCCAAAAATAAATTCCATTTTGAAAAATAAAATTTACAAAATTTTCAAAAGTGGTTATTACTATTCATAACAGCTAGTTTTAATAATATTTTAATAGCATATCGTTGTTTCGTGAAACTCAGTATTGCGTACTACACACGCTATCGAGGAAGGTTGCGATTGCGTGTAATGCAAGGCAAGTCATGGATGTGTGTTGTGCAAGCTCCTTTTGGTGTAGCGTACAACACAAGACATTAGTGAAATTAAAAAGAATATTTTTCATAAAATCTTGGGCTGTTACATGGTTGTCCCACATCTATATCCAAGCTTTCGTGTGCTGTAGCCATGCCCTCCTACATAAACCTGTTCTGAATTTGAAAGGTTTTCTCAACTACAAATGTCTGTCAAAGTATATTACCAAAAAGACATGTCAAATGTCAAGCCGATTTCTGAATGACAGATTTACAAAGAAATGTTGGTACATCCAAATTTCTTTTCTAAGTATGATTCTATCATCTCAAAGAACATCAAGATGAATGGATGGGAGAGTGTCTGCATATTGAAACCAGGAGCTTAGGATCTGGTATATCCGGACTTGTTGGTTAAATTATATGATTCAACAAGTTTTCTCAAGGAATAAGGAAAAGATAAATTCTATTTCAGGATCTATGGGAAGAGTTATTCTCTTTCTTACACCAAGGCATCCAGTTTGATTGGAGTTCCTTATGAGGGTGATGCAGAGTTCTGCTCACATAAGCTTCCTTATGTTAAAGGATGTTTTTATAAGGTGAAGGCTATGGATTTCCTCGGTCTTTCAAATGTAAAGACTTTGAAGATTGTTCAACTATCTACAAATTATCAGATTCTTGAATTGTGGGTTCAAGGATTCATCATTTTGAGAAAAGGGGACAAGGATACTTTGAAGAAGAGTGACATTTATATCCTAGATTTCTTGGTGAATCTATGAAATATTAACCTAGTTAAGAATATTTTGATTAAAATTGAGAATATAAAGAATGGAAATATCAAGGCTCGGATTATCATGTATCCAACCATTCCCTCAAATATGATTGTTCGGTGTTTAAAGTCCTTCAAAATACCTTGTAGTTATAAGACAAGAAATTGAAAAGTCATTATCGTAAGTGATAATACTCTGAATAGGATGAAAATTAGTTTTTCAAAATAATTTAGAGAATTTTTTGACTTTCCCGAAGAATAAGACGAAGCTATTTCAAAGAAATAGGAGGCAGTTGAACCTTTTAAAAGGGGTGGAAGGAAGAGAAAGCTGAAGGAAGTAAAAGAAAAAGAAAAATCCCCTGAGGCCAAGGAAACCCAATCTAAACCACCAAAGCCTAATAAGAAAAAAGCATATTCGGATGAGGTAGTAGCAAAATAGAGGGAAGTCAAGGATAAAAAAGAAAGCAGGGGAGCCTAGCTTTGGTTTGGATCCTGCTGAATAAAGAGCTTTAAAAGAAAAGACTGCTGATGAGCTTAAAAATCAAGCAAAAGAAAAGAAACAAAAGAAGAAGATTACTGAACCATAGATTGTGCAATCTCTTCGGAAGGCTGCTGAGAAAGCCTTTGAAAATATTCTGGTACCACAATAATTCTTAGTAGAAGCTTTACCAAAGACACCGGGAAAAAATATGTGACTCTGGAAAAAGTCCAAGTAAAAGTAGTAGAACAAGTAGAAGAAGTATAAGAAGTATAAGAAGTTGAAGAAGAAGAAGAATAATCCAGTGATGAAAATGATGATCTCATTAAGCAAGTAGAATATTTTCATGAGAAGGAAATTCCATCTAAGAAGCTTTCAATCAGAACTTCTGAAGCTGTGTCTTCAAAGTTTGCTACCCTGGGAAAGATGAGAAAGGTGAAGATGACATGGTTAAAGAATAATTGAATAAGATTTATAAAGAAGAAAGTTATAATCTTTATTTTATTCAACCAAAGGATGCCAAGGCACGTGATGAGAAGGAAGAGGTTGATGAAGACATAATTTTTCAACTATCTGCTGATAGTGAACACGAATCCCCTAACCAAGAGGAAGCTATTCCTAAGGTTGATAAGGGAAAGCAGGTTGTTTTTGATGCACCTAGTAAAATTGTTCTGAAGAAGAAAGAAGTTGGTGGATCATCGAAGAGGAAGGCAGTTGAAATAGAGAAAGATCCCTCACCGAGTAAAGTCTCAGATTCAGAATCATCCTCCCTTGGACATGATTTTGTAGTTCAGTATTTGAAGAAGCTTGTTGGGACTATTCCAATATTTCCTAGTATAGACTCCAGATGCCAAATGCTTCAAAACACCTTGAATCAGAAATAGGATTTAGTATCCATGGTGATGGATAAGTTTGTCAATCTTGAGGCTGATTTCAAAACCTTTTTCATAAACTATGAAGACCACAAAAGATCTTGCAAGAAAATGACCATTTGGTCATGGAAAACTATAGAAGACACAAGAATTCATGATGATTTTCAAGAAAGTGTCAAGGATGCATTTGACATTGAAGATGTAAAGATCAAGGATCTCACAAATAGCTTCGGGTAAAAGCTAACTTTGGAATAGAATTATTGGATGCAAGAATTGAAAGACCTGAACGGAAAGTTGTATTCAGTTGCTCAGAGTTTGAAGAGGGAAAGAGATATTTGAATCAAACTTGAGGAAAATTTTCTATGTAAGAAGAAGTTATAAAGGGGAAGGTAGAATCTCTTAAGGCTCAGGATGAAAAAATCAAAGCCTTGGAGAAGAAAATAGAAGATCAGGATCAGCTTCTCAAATGAGCATAGGAGGATAACAAGGAACTCAAGAAGCTCAAAACCATTGTGAAGAAGTTTATGCCAAAGGAGAAGGAAGGATAATCTTGTTCCATTCTGATCTTTTGTTATATTCCTTCCTTGTATAAATTTTTCAAATCCTAATGAAATTTTTGGTTGCTCTTCATATATTTTTGGTTTCTCTTTGTATATTTTTGGTTATCTTATCCTAATATTTTAGGTACCATATTTACTTTTCCATTCCATGTATTCCTTTTTGAAAATCACAAAGGGGGAGAAAAAAACTAAGTAAAGAATAAATTTTCCTAAGAAAGGGGGAGTTCTTATCCAAGAAGATTTTCATATGCAATAGAATTCTAAGTCTCATTCCGAAAATCAAGAATATGATCCTTAGTGTTTCCAAAGCCTAAGAGGGAGTTAGTCATGTTAATTGTTTCCCATGTGTTAAGGGAGATAAGTTTTACTTTCAAAGTCCAGAAAAATATTTTCTAATTCCTTATATTCTTTTTCATAAGGATGTTTGTGCGTTCCAAAAAGGAGGAGATTGTTGAGTCAATAAGGTTTCCTTATAAACTTTTCCATTCCTTCATTTTTTGAAAATCACAAACAACTTATCTTAAGGAAAATTTTATTTTCCCTAAGTTTCATCTTGATAAGGAAAATTTTCCTTCCCAAAGGAAATTTATCCTTACCATGTTTCTCTTTGTTCTATATTTTAGTCTATCTCATTTTATGTATAAGTATAAAATTTAGTTTCATATCAAAAACCTCAGAATAATAAATAATTAGATATAGAGAATTATGTTTTCAATATTTGAATTTAGGTTTTGAATTCTCTAAATTCAGTTTCCTAACTTTCTGAGTTCAGACTCCAAATTCTCTGAATTCAGGTCCGAACTTTCTGAGTTCAGACTATGAATTCTCTGAATTCAGGTTCTGAACTTTCTGAGTTCAGACTCTGAATTCTCTAAATTCATGTTACGAATATTATGAGTCCAGACTCCGAATTATCTAAATTCAGGTTCTGAACTTTTTGATTTCAGACTCTGAATTCTATGAATTCAGGTTCCGAACTTTCTGAGTTCAGACTCCAAATTCTCTAAATTTTGGCTTCGAACTTTCTGAGTTCAGACTCTGAATTCTTTTGAATTAAGATTCCTAATTTCCTTGAAATTTAGACTCTATAATTTTATAGAATTCAGGTTCTGAATTATTTTGAAGACATAATCTTAATATCCATGTATTATATACACTGAATGGTTTTTTGGTTAGACTCCAAACTATTATTTTTCCTTACACTCCAAAAAATGAATTTGGTTAAGCAGCCATTTTTTTTTCTTACTCATGTTTTTGTTATAAATTGATTTCATTCATTCAGTTACTAACCAACTGTTGCTTGAGTGAAACATTTACAGGTCCCTCCGAAATTCAAGGAAAAATATGGCCCTTGGAGGAGGGAGCTAATCGTTGAACATGTGCCTATAAATAGAATCTCATTTGAACGATCCCACAACAAGTTGATCGATCTAGAGATTACATGCTACTGAAGTGATTTCTAGAGAGAGATACTTTATTTATTTGTGTGCACTAAACATCTTGTTAAGAATTTCCTCATGCGACTCCGAATGTTGCTGAGTACATTTGAGGGATTCCGTGGATAGGAAGATAGAGATGCCTACTACCTTGAAGTTCAAGGGATTGCAGAGATAGCAAGATAGATTCCTATATTCTTATCAAGGGATTACCTGAAGGTTTCAGGCGTAGTTGAAGCACGTGGGTGGATGTTCCCACTTGACTTTTTGTCATTAACAATGATCAATCTAGGATCAATAGGATGATGAATTCTAGTCTCCACGGATCAAATCACAGAAATAGACAAAGAAAATTCCCGGAACCACAAAGTAGGATCATTACAGGTTGATTATAATTAATTTAATCATTTGAAAAGAAGTACCTTTTGGTGTTCTTTCTTTGTTGATATTTTTGATCACGTTCTGATGTGATACGTCATTGCATCACAAAAGCCAAGGGTAGAATTCCTCTAGCGGTGATCCACACGTGCACCACGTATCTCTGGACGTCGCCAAAGGATTATCTGTGTGCTAGCATGGAGAAACCTTTGCTTGCGTTGTCCGCCTTAAATAGTCTTGATCCGATGGAAGAGAATCTCTCTCGGACTTGAGAGCGTTCTTGGAGGAAGGATTTCTCTTAGCCTTGAGGGAATTCTCCAGAATTGTTGTGCACAACGATTCTCTTGCGAGGAAAATAGTTGGGGTTATAAGGATATTTATAATTGGGTTTTAGGTTGTAGAGTTATGACAATAAATAAACACGTTACACATTTTATTTATTTCATTGACTCTTATTGAAAACCCCCATGTCGAATAATTAATTCCTTGACATGCGCCCACGCTGATTATAATAAATATCATTTAATAAAAGAATATTATATCCTCAAAATCTCGACTGGAAAACCACACGGAGTGTATTTATTAATACACGGCGTGTACTTGTTTTCCATAAAACTACATGGCATGTAATCATTAATACACGGCGTGTACTTTTTTTTCATTTATTTTCTCCCTCCATCATTAAAATGATTTAGTCTTCCTTGAATAATTATTAAACCACATATGGGAATAATCTTTATTCTACTTGAGATACTTGGAAACACTTAGTCTGTGACCCTCTAGGCCTCTTTCTCTTTGGCATTAGGTGGAATTGCCTAAAGTCCAAAATTACAGTCTAGCAAAGGGTCAAGTCACCCAGGAGAAAGAATTTGACACCTCATTGACATGTCACCTCATACGAATGCTTACTGTGTAATTTAATCCCTTGGTCTCAATATCTCATCAAGCAGGTTTCATGGAAGTTTCATAAACCTATATGCTTGATCCGTCGTTCTTTGACTACCTGAAATAAACTCGTCATTTCACCATGGCCATGGAATTTCATGTGACAGTTCTATTTCAATCAAAGGGTCAAGATATCAACTTCCATAAATGGAAGGGAAAAATCTTTCCTCAACTTATCCATTAACAACATGTCATTCGTGACACACCCAACGTACCCTACTTCCCACCAACAGTCTTCATGATGATTTTCGTCAGCAAATCTAAGTGCACGAGTCATGACATGATTTAATGATAATCTTCCCGTATAAGGACCATTACACACGCTCGTAGATAGTAATATCCAATGAAACCAAGACATGTAGAATTACTACTGGTGGGTCTATTATCAAAATCTCATATCTTGGAGATTACCAAGTGTGAACTCCATGAGAGAGAGTCTTGTCTTCTTATGAGTACTCGCACATGACGGTCTGTATACTATGTGTCCTATCATAGTATGTCATCCAACTGTAGAACTTTATTTAAGAATATTTTTATAGCATTTCAAGGTTCTCATCATAGCAGGGATCTGCCATGACCTTATCAATTCAATAAATATTCCAGGACATTATTATATTATAGTCATGCAGAATAATGAACAATATATAATAAGTGAACATTCATGTAATCAAAGTACAAAATAGTTGGTTCTCAGGACACCAAACCTAACAAACTCCCACTTGGACTAGAGCCAAATGCCTATGAATTTTAGTCTTCTATACCTCACATGATGATCATGTTTCTAATGAGTCAAGGCTTTAGTCAAGGGGTCCGCCATTTTGTCTTCTATGGAAATACTTCTCACTGCAACTTCACAACTCTGAGAAAAATACCTCAAGAGATGATACTTCTGAAGTATGTGCTTTGTCTGCTGATGTGACCTTGGCTCTTTTACAAGTGCCACCGCTGTAGTATTATCACAATAGAGTGTGATAGGATCTTTACTTCTAGGTACTACATCCATCTCTTGGATGAAGCTTCACATCCATACTACTTCTTTATCTACCTCAGAAACTGCGATATACTCGAACTCTGCTGTAGAATCTGCGACCACACCTTACTTTGAGCTCTTCCAGATCAATGAACCTCCATTCAAACTAAATATGTATCCAGTCTGTGACTTTATGTCATCTTGATTAGTCTGTAAACTAGCATCTACATGTCCTCTGATGACTAGTTCCTCATATCCTCCATAAACCAGGAACATATCCTTTTTACGCCTCAGATACTTAAGTATAGTCTTGACTGCCATCCAATGGTGGTCTCCTGGATCAGCTTGATATCTACCTACTGCACTTAATGTGTAAGAAACATCTAGCCTTGTATATATCATGGCATACATGACTGACCCAAAGTAATCCTTATCATTTTATTTCTTTCCTCATGTGTATGAGGACACATTTTCTTGGAAAGATGAATGCCATGTGACAATGACAACAATCCCCTCTTAGACTGTTCCATACTGAATCTCTTCAGTATCTTGTCAATGTATATACTTTGACTTAGGCCTAGCATTCTCTTGGATCTATCATGATGGATCTTGATCCCAAGAATATATGCTCCCTCACCCTAGTCTTTCATAGAGAAGCATTTATCCAACTATGCCTTAACTGACTGTAAGATAGGTACTTCATTTCCAATTAGTAATATTTTATCAACATATACTATTAGGAAAACAACTGCACTTCTACTAAAACTTTTGTAGACACAAGGCTCCCATTCGTTATTGATAAATCCAAATTATGTTATGACTTCATCAAAACGAATGTTCCATGACCTTGATGCTTTCTTTAATCCATAAATGGATTTATGGAACTTGAATACCATTTTGGCATCCTTTGGAGTCACAAAACCTTCAGGTTGTGTCATGTAGACATCTTCCTAGAGGTTCCCATTAAGGAATTATGTTTTGACATCCATTTTCCAAATTTCATAGTCATGGTAAGCGACAATGGCCAATAGGATTATGATGGATTTCAGCATCGCAACCAATGAAAATGTTTCATCATAGTCAATTCGTTAACGCTGTCTAAAACCTTTTGTAACCAGTTGTGCCTTATAGGTGCTGACTTTCCTCTCCATGTCCATTTTCTTCTTGAATACCCATTTATTACCAACATGATTTACATCAACTAGAGGATCTACCAAAATCTAGACTTGGTTTTGGTATATGGAATCCATTTCAGAATTCATGGCTTCTTGCCACTTGGCAGAATCTGTGCCTTCAACTGCTTCCTTGTAGGTAAGATGATCATCATTGTAAACCAATAACTATTCACCATCCTCAGTGACAAGAAAACCATATCATTCTGGTTATCTCACCTCTCTCGTGCTCCTACGCAGTTCTTGTGTCTCTGGAACAGATTGTTCTTCCACGGGACTTTGAAATCTATTCTTGTACCAACTCCTGTGTATCTTGAGCCTTGACTTCATCGAAGTCTATCTCTCTCCCACTATCTCTTTTGGAGATGTTCTCCATCTCAAGGAATATGGATTGTCTTTCCACTATAACCTTTTTGTCTGAGAGGTTGTATAGGTAATATACCCTTGTTTCCTGGGGATATCCTATAAAGATACACTTTGTGCCTCAGGTTGCAAGTTTGTTACCTGAAGAGGCCTTAACAAATGATTCACTACCCCACACATGTAAATTCGATAACATGGCTTTGCGTCCACTCCATAACTCGTATGGAATACCATTTATTGATTTAGTTGGTACTTGGTTTTGTATGTGTGCTATTGTTTATAATGAATATCCCCAAACGGATAATGGAAGACTCACATGGATCATCATTGATCTCACCATGTCTAATAGGGTGCAGTTCCTCCTTTCACTTACACCATTCCACTGAGGCGTTCAAGGAGTAGTGAGTTGAGATAGAATCCCAAACTCCTATAAGAAATCAATGAAGTCCTGATTAAGATATTCTCCTCCTCTGTCTGAGTGGAGTTTCTTAATCTTCTTACCAAGTTGGTTCTCTACTTCATTCTTGTATTCTTTGAACCGATAAAAACAATCTGACTTATACCTCATTAAGTAAATATATCCATATCTACTAAAATCATCAGAAAAAGTTATGAAGTATGAGAACCCACCCCTTGCTTCAACTGGAAATGTTCCACACACATCTATGTGAACTAATTCTAGAATCTCTTTAGCCCTTTCACCTTTCCTACTAAATGGGGCTTTGGTCATTTTTCCTTGTAGACATGCATGACATAAACCAAGTGGTTTTAGTTCGAAAGAATCTAAATACCCATATTGATGTAATTTTGTCAAACGTTTCTCATTGACATGACCTATCCGGTGATGCCAAAGTTGGGTGTGGTATGAGTCATGTGAATTAACTTTGTCATCGATTTCCATTACTTGGTTTGTGTAATTCTAACACATAAAGGTCGTTGTATAAATGTACCCTACCAAAAGAAATGCTATCTTTATAAAAGTAGCAACATCCACTTCCAAACATGAAGATGAATCCATCAGTATCTAATATAGATACTGAATTAATCTTTTTGGTTATAGAGGGTACATAATAACATCCTTTAAAAACCAAGACAATCCCAGTAGGAAATGTGAGGTGGTAGTCTCCGACAGCTACAACAGCGAGTCTGGATCCATTGGCTGCTCATAGATACACCTCACCTCGGTCAACCTTTCTAAATCTACTTAGTTATTATATTTGGATGCAGATGTGAGAACCACAAGCAGTATCTAATACCCAATTTATAGAAACAGATAGATTGCATTCGATAACAAACACACATTAAGCTTCCCCTTGCTTCCTTGGCTGGGTGCAGTTTTTCTTCTAGTGGCCCTTCTTTCCACACGCGAAACAAACAACCTCTTATTATCTTGGATCCCCTTTGATCTTATTTTTCTTGGAATTCCTTGAAGAGGCTTTGGGATTAAAGATCTTCACCTTCCCTTTCCTTTTATTCACCATGAGGACAAAAGGCTTTTCACGCTTCATGTCATTGTCAACTTGACAAATGAGGATAAGAAGATCAGACAGAGACTTCTCAATGTTGTTCATGTTGAAGTTCACAACAAAGTTTGAGAATATCTGGGGAAGTGATGCAATAATGAGATCGGTACCCAGTTCTTCGAGGAGTTTAAACCCTAGAACCTCTAAGATCTCAATGTAGCCAAAGATCTTGACTACATGTGGCCCGGCTGGGGTACCCTCTCCAAGCTTTCTCTGGAATAGAGCCTTGGAGATCTCAAACCTTTCTTATTTTTCTCTCTCCTGGTATAGACCACAGAGGTGATCGAGCATGCCATAGGAATCCATGTCTTCATGAGACTTCATGAGATCACTATAAATTGATGATAACATCAAACATTGAACTTCAAGTGCATCATTCAAATTTTCATCATAGACCAAGAAATATTCATCACTTACCCCTTGGGCGGGTGAATCAGGAAGTGAGGAATCCAACACATAAAACTTTCTTTCATGACATAGGATAACCTAAAGGCGCCTAAACCATTCTTGAAAGTTACTTCTGGTGAGGATATTGTATTTATCTAGAATTGATCTCAGAGGAAATGTGGTTGACGAGTTTGTCATTTTGATTCTACAAATTAAAAGAGTAGATTTATCAGTACTTTATCGATTAAATTTTATGAGAAATAATAAATTTTATTAAGTCTCCCACTATTTTACCAAGTCCCAATGGCCCTCACCATTGAACTCAGAATGTCCAGTTTCTTTGACATTCTAGTGGCAAGGATCCATATTACCCTTCGCATAACCCCAATAAGGGTTGTTCAAGCTATTTAAAGGTATTTAGGTAGGTAGGTCTTTGCTAACTGTGAGCTTACAGTTCCTTGATCTGTTGCGTGGACTCCCCAATCCTTAAATCCTAACTTGGATTTACTCAACACTTGCCTCCAATATTACACCAAGTCTATCAAGGGATACTCCTCTTGATGTAATATTGTTAAACCAACCTAAAACCTTTCATAAGGGCTTCCTTTATAAAAGTAAGTGTCCCAACAAGGTTTGGTCAAACATATAGTTTTATTGAGTATTTCTCGTAATCAAGTAACGGAAGGCTTGGTATGACTTAATATGGTATTGAGGTATTCTAATCCTTTATTTTTAGTTTCGCATTATCACATGCTTGTTAATATTAAGTGATTAACCATGTTCTGATAAAGATTACGCATAGTCCGGTTTTTATTTTATTCCATCTTTGCATGCTTGTTTATTTCATTAATTATGTGATCGTGACAACACATACATAATAAATAAACCATGAAATCAGACAGAAATAAAATAAGATGGCATGATCATGAGATTTTATTGGTTAGCTTATCTAGCGGTTTGATAAGTTAACCATGACCTAGGGAATAACACCTTGAACGGATGGTTCGTGCCATGCAGCTCCCTCCTGTGCACCTTTGTATCTTCTTGGGTTTGTTTCGCCTTAGCTTCGGGTTTTGAACTGTCTCCTCTAGCTTGGGAAATCCTCTATTACATGGAGTATACATTAAAGAAACCATGGGCACACAGGACCTACATTTTATTAGAAGAAGGCTCGCATGCCAACAAATTTAAATTAAACAAAAATGAAATCATACACACATACAAGGGGTCTTTGGTCTAGCTCATGATCATCCATAGCATGCAACGACATTTACGCATATTTAGCATTCAAATTATTTTAATCATTCTATTTATTCAAGATAAGTAACGCTTGAATTAAATTAATTATGATCTTATAATTAATCAATTCTTTATCATAAATTACTTTCTGAATTTGCTTGAGATTCTTCTTATCTATATCCCTTGTATAGGTCTTTGTACTTTTGGAGGAAACCTGGTGAAATTCCATTTCTGGAAAGTACACAACGTGTAGTTTATATTTACATGGTGTGTATTTCTTTTCACCCTTTTTCCAAAGTACACGCCGGGGGATTTGGCGTGTTTTCTCTAATTTGATAATTTTGGAGTACACGACGTGTAGATTAATCTAACGCAGCGTGTACTTCCTTGTTATGCGGTTACCGGCCTGGCAATCCCGTGTACGCGGAACAAGGCTTCTCCTTGTACACAGTTTCACTTGGTCTAGATCGGACTACACAGTGTGTTGATTCAACATACAAGTTGTGTATTCCGGTTCCATGTGTCGTTCATTTCTGGTCAACACGGTGTAATAAAACTCAGGTATACTCAATTCACACAACATGGTTTGGTGGACCAGTACCAGTTCGTTGAACCTAAGTACATGATGTGTAGTTTTAATTACACGCTGTGTATTCCCGTGTTGTACAGACATAAAGAGCGGATCCTACGGATGGTTTTCTCATTTTTATTTTAATCAAAGATAAAATTAAAAGGTCATTTCTATTATGTGAATTGAGAAACAAAGGAGGAAGAACAAATCTCATTCATTCAGTCTAATAGAACAATTTATCATGAACTGAATCAAATATAAATGCGTAAATTATCAATGAAAATTAAATAACTATAATCAACATTTTAAACTCCCTCTGATACCAATTGAAGGTTCCGGGCGCAACGGAAGCACGTGGGTGGATGTGCCCACTTGGGTTCTTTTCATTAAAAATGATCAATCTGGGATCAATACGATGTTGAATGCCAGTCTACAAGGATCGAATCATAGAAATAGTCAAATAAAAGGAAAGTCCTAGAACCAAAAAGTAGGATCATTACAGGTTGATTATAATTAATTTGATCAATTGAAAAGAAGTACCTTTTGGTGTTCTTTCTTCGTTGATATTCCTGATCACGTTCCGATGTGATACGTCATTGAGTCGCATAATCCAAGGGTATACTTCCTATAGTGGTGATCCACATGGGCACCATGTATCTATGGACATCGCCAGAGGATTATTCGGGTGCTAGCGTGGAGAAACCTTTGCTTGCGTTGTCCGCCTTAAATTGTCTTGATCCGATGGAAGAGGATCTCTCTCGGTCTTGAGAGAATTCTTGGAGGAAGTAGTTCTCTCGGCCTTGAGGGAATTATTTATAATTGTTGTTCACAATGATTCTCTTTTGAGGAAAAGAGTTGGGGTTGTGAGGATTTTTATAATCGGGTTTGAGGTTGTAGAGTTATGATAATAAATAAACACATTACACGTTTTATTTATTTCATTGACTCTTATTGAAAACCCCCATGTCGAATAATTAATTCCTTGACATGCGCCCACTCTGATTATAATAAATATCATTTAATAAAACAATATTATATCCTCAAAATCCTGACTGGAAAACTATATAGCGTGTAATTATTAATACACGACGTGTATTTGTTTTCCATAAAACTACACGGTGTGTAATCATTAATACACGGCGTGTACTTGTTTTTCATTTCCTTTCTTCCTCCATCATTAAAACGATTTAGGCTTCCTTGAATAATTATTAAACAACGTACGAGAATAATTTTTATTCTACTTGAGATACTTGGATACACTTAGTGTCTGACCATCTAGGCCTCTTTCTCATTGGCATTAGGTGGGCTTGCCTAAAGTCCAAGATTACCATCTAGCAACGGGTCAAGGCACCCAAGAGAAAGAAGTTAATTCCACATTGATGTGTCACCTCATACAAATTCTTACTATGTAATTTAATCCCTTTGTATCAATATCTCATCAAGTAGGTTCATGGAAGTGTCATAAACCTATATGATTGATCCGTCATTATTTGACTACCTGAAATAAACTCGTCATTTCACCATGGCCATGGAATTTCATGTGAAAGTTTTATCTCAATCAAAGGGCTGAGATATCAACTTGCATAAATGGAAGGGACAAATCCTTCCTCGACTTATCCATTAATAACATGTCATTCGTGATGCACCCAACATACCCTACTTCCCGTCAACTGTCTTCATAACGATTTTCTTTAGAAAATATAAGTGCACGAGTCATGACATGAGTTAATGATAATCTTCTAGTCTAAGGACCATTACACACACTCATAGATAGTAATATCCAATGACACCAAGACATGCAGAATTACTACTGGCGGGTCTATTCTCATAATCTCCTATCTTGGAGGTTACCAAGTGCGAACTCCATGAGAGAGAGTCTCATCTTCTTACGAGTAATCGCACATGATAGTCTGTATACTATGTTTCCTATCATAGTACGTCATCCAACCGCTGAACTTTATTTAAGAATATTTTTATAGCATTTCAAGGTTCTGATCATAGCGGGGATCTTCCATGACCTTGTCAATGCAACACATATTCCAGGACATTGTTATATTATAGTCATGCAGAATAATGAACAATATATAATAAGTGAACATTCATGTAATCAAAGTAAAAAACAATTGGTTCTCAGGAAACCAATGCTAACATTACCCTGGTGTGGGTAAGATAGACTTTCTTGAAAGTATAAATCAAGGGACCTTTATCCAAGGTTGTTGGATACCCTTCTCTTTGGGTTAAAAGTTTTACTACTTGTTACGTGTATTGTTTCAAGTTTTCTGCTGCATTTTGGTTGTTGAGTAAAGTATAACTATCTTATACTTTCTTATACTTTTACTCTGATTTGTAAGATTCTATACGCTTTAAGGTAGAATCTTTATCTTTGTAAACTTTTCTTTAAGTTTCATTTTCGAAACCACATTTCTGGAATCAGGCAAGTTTGTAGAACTAAGAGGTTTTGTGAATTTACCTTGTTTAACTTTTTTAAATATTACCATCTTTAAAAGTTACAAAGGAATTTTTTAAAAGTATACAATTTACCCACCCTCTTGTATATTGAGCATCCAAATCATTATTTTGATACTAAAATCAGTATCATTTCAATCCTAAATTATATTCTATAAAACATTGTGGATGGAGAATATAGATCTATTTATCAACATCACCATGGAGAAAATAATTCTTCTCATCTAGCTTCTCTAGATGTAAAATGTATGTGGAACACATTTCTAGAACTATTTGAACAATGATCAGTATAATAATAATAGAAATTATTTCATTAAAATCAATACCTTCCTTCTGAGAGTATCTTTTGACCACCAGTCTTTCAAGATATCCTTCTACATGATCCTTTTAATCCCACATGATCTTAAAGACCAATTTTTTTATGATAGCCTTCCTTCCATGAGGTAATGGAACAAGATCCCAAGTCCTGTTCTTGTGCAAGGCTTTAAGTTTATCCAACATCACTTCAATCCATGAATATACTTATGGACTCTGGGTTTCCCCAAAAAATAATATGGATCTCATTCCTCTGTTAATAAAAAGTACATAATATTTACCTCAATGACATATTTTGAGATCTATACTGGTGTTGTTTTTTCCTGAGTTGACCATCATGGTCCAGACTCAACCTGTACTTGATCATCATGCTCTGGTAATGCTTTAGAGGAAAATGATTATTCCTTGGATTTTTCCTCTACTTTGAATGTTGTGGTTTTTGTATTCTCTTTATCCATGTCTCTATAAATTTTCATTTTCAACTTTTCTTCTAAAAAAATGAAATCTCTATTAATAATAAGTTTGTGGGAAGTAGGATCCCACAAAAGATACCCCTTCACACCATCAGTGCACCCCAAGAAGATACATTTCCTCGATCTACAATCCAAATTTGATCTTTCCTAGTCATTAAACATTTCATATAAAATACTTACAAAAGTATGTAACCAAGAATAGTCAATGAGATTACTAGTTCACATCTCCTTCAATGTCATTAGATAAATCACCATTGAAGGAAATCTGTTGATCACATAACAGGTGGTATTCACTACTTCTGACCAATGTTTTTTGGAAATTCATGCAGTCTTCAACTTCTCCCTTGTTCTATCTAATAGGGTTTTGTTCATCCACTCTGCCACTCTATCTTGCTGAGGAGTTTACACCACCATGAACTATCTCTTTATTCCTTCTCATTGACAAAAAGTATCAAACTCCTCACTTGTATATTCTCTACTAGTTTCATTCCTCAGACACTTGATCTTATTTCCATATTCAAGTTCCTTCTATGCTTTGAATGTTTTGAAGACATCAAAAACATATTCCTTCCACCTAATTGGGCACACCCAACATCTCTTGTAATAATAATTAATGAAGGATATAGAGTATATTGCTTCTCCCAGGGATATAATTGGTGATTCCCAAATATCGGAATGGATCAACTCTATGATCTACTTGATTCTTATTGCTGAAGTCCCAAACTTTTACCTGTGTTTCTTGATCAAAACACATATCTCAAAAAATGATAAGGATGACTTTGGAAGCCAAGGAAAAAATTCTGATCCATAAGAATCTTCATGCCTTATTTTTACATATAGCCAAGATTCTGATTCCATAACTTCATCAATTCTCCCATCGAGGTTGTTGATGCAACAACTATCTACGCCTCCTTGTACATTGAATCCATAAGAACATATAGGCTCTTTGAGATATTCCTAGCCTTCATCACAATAAGTACTCCCTTCACAATTCTCATCACTCTATTCTTTGTGCAATTCTTTTATCTGATATCATCAAATTTTCCAAAAGAAAATATTTTCTTCTTCAAGACCTTCACAGGCGTATTCCTTGGTTGGTTTGAAAAATACCATCATGCATTTTCATTTTGATGGTATGGAATCCAATGATCTTCATGGTGTGACCATTCCCCCACATAAAAACTTCCTTCTGGGATAGTTTCATATTGATCAAACCATTTTTGTTGGGACTTCATTTTCCATGTTTCTCTCTGGTCAATTATCCAAGCATCGTTGAGATGCTTCCTGCTTCCAACAGTCATTGTCACTTCACTGACTAATATATATTGGTTTCGAAAAGTACTCACAACATTTTCATCTAGGTCATAATTATGGATCCTAATGGAACCATTCTCCATCATCACAACTTCCGGTATTTTAGCAATTGTTAGATAGAAATTATCCTTCCATAGCACTGCCTGCATCTTCATATTCCACAATGGAAAATTGTTACTATTGAATTTTTCGATCTTGAATTTTTCCATCATATATAAATGATGTCAGTATAAAACCTAATCTTTTTTAAAATAGTGTATTTAATAATCTCAAAAAAAATTTGATGTGGAAGATGAACCGACTTTGCAATCACAGAGAATACTCAAATTAATGAAAATTATTAATACCCAAAAAAGCGAAAAACACCAGGCCAGAACCTACCCTATAATACTAATTGTTGTGTCTATAAATTATTTTCCCATCAGTGTAGAAATAATCATGAGATAAAATAAATTCAAAAATTTGAAAATAAATGGACAATAGATGTAATGCGGAAAACCCCCAAAATTAAAGGTTAAAAAACCATAGAAAAATAGAAGGATCTCTATGGGTAAAATTGGATACATACTCCCCCACAATTAAATAGAGAAGACCCTTGTAATATCTATCTTGAATAATAGGGGAAAACACATCAAAAAATACCACACAAATAAATAGAGAACTTCTGAACCATATTTGATACTCAAACTGATGGGAGAGATCCCTTTATATAGGTTGCCTCTCCCCTAACTTCCTTTCTCTACTACAACCTGATAGGTGGGGTTGTCAACCCACGTCATCTGTAGCCATTATCCATGCCTGACTCCCTTGACAAATCAATGGGGGTGGCCACTGTCCTGAAAAAAAAAACTACTGATAAACACAATTTTTTGTTGCTGTCGCCAACACCACGTAACCTGTCCTCCACCACAACTTGATGAGGTTCACTAGGAAATCACCACCGAAACTACTTCAAATTCTCACCGACAACCGCATGCCCAATATCCTGGACTCCGACCACCACCTGTTGCACCACCCCTTGAAAATCACAAAAACTGATTGGTTGTAGACCTAAAAATTCATTTTAAAATGTAAATGTCAAGATATTTAATGGGTTATCTACGATATAATGGGGAATATTAGCAGATGGGGTTATTTTATTTTTTTATTTAATTTATGCTGGCTAGGTTAAAATTAATTGGGGATATGGGGAAACACAACGCCAAATGGGTTGGTATTTTGGGATTTCCTTTATCCCAATCCCACCCAACCTACTATATATATTTATATATATTATTAGTTGATTGGGGGTACAATTACATTGATCACACGTACAGTACACACGCCTGCTATAAAGTTCGGCCATAGCCCCTCTAGTGGATGTGCCACCCATCAAGCCTTATTTATTCAGTACATGGTCCATAGGCCTAGTAGGCATGAACCTCATTACATGGCTCATAGGATCAGTGGGCTTGAAATCCCATTACATGTCCCTAAAGGCCCTAATTTTTGGCTCAAACCCTTTAGTGAATAGTAATTCTAATGTACCTGGGCAGTTACAGTACTTGCTACAATGTTGTCATCGTTATAGTTACTCCTACAGTTCCCACCACCGCTATAGTACCTTAGGTGCTATAGTCCTACCACTACTACAGTGCTGCTCCAGAAACCAACTCCCAATGGGTTTTGATCCCCCAAACTTGATGTAGTATTACGGGGTTCTCACCACTAAGCCAAACTGCAACTACACACACATATATATTTATATGATTATAATTATAAATATAATAAATATGTTTATAATAAATATTTTTATTATAATAAATATATATATTAGGTTCTTGGGGACAAAATTACATTAAACACACACACACACACCATACACACAGGCTGGAAAGGTAGGCCATAGCCCCCCCAAGGGATATCCCACCCATCAAGCCTTATTTATTTAGTGTATGGACTGAAGGCCCGGTGGGTATGAATCCCATTATATGTCCCAAAGTCTTACAAATTGGCCCAAAGGCCCAGTGTAGCGTCATGCATGCATCATGTCTACGTCACCATTTGCATGTGTCACTTCCTACCTTTGGAAATTCACTCCCACCCAGATTAAAACCCAGGTTTGATGTAGGATTACGGGGAGCCTTTACCACTCAGGTAATCCCCCAACTGCTATTATAATAAATATAATTACAAAAATAAATACAATAAATATATAATTAAATATATAATTATGTATTTATTGTATTTATTTTTATTATTTTTAAATTATATATTAATTATAATAAATATAATTACTAATATAAATATAATAAATTTTTATATATATTAGGTTCTTGGGGGTATAATTACATTTAAATACATACACACCACACACACATGCCATAAAGGCAGGCTATTGCCCCCCCAAGGGGATAGCCCAACCATAAAGCCTTAATTATTCAGTACATGGGTCGTAGGCCCCGTGGGTATGAAATACCATTACATGGCCCTAAAGTCCCAACTTTTTTACCTGAAATCCCTCCATTTAATAGTGATGCTACAATACTCGGGCTTCTAAAGTACCTGTTATAGTGTAGTCACCACTACAGTGTCTTCAGTGCTATAGTTTTTCCTCCGCTACAATCCTGCTAAAGTATTGCTATAGTGATGCTAAAGTAACCTATGCCCCATGGGTTTTGAACCCCCAACCTCGATTTAGTATTATAAGGTGATTTACCACTAACCCAAACTCCAAATATATAATAAATATATAATTATATATATTAGGTGTTTAGGGGTTCAATTACATTATAGACACATACACACACACACACACCAAACACACACACCGTAAAGGTAGGTCATAGCCCCCCAAAGGGATAGTCCACCCATCAAGTCTTATTTATTCAGTACAAGACTCGATTACAGTGAGATTGACTGTTCATGGTAATCATAGGAAGAATGAAGACTAGAAGAAGTGGATTTTTCAAATATGGGGATTTTGGGGATGGAGGATCACCTCGACCAGTAAGGGGTTCTTTCATATCATTTTCCCTTTTGACGATCTGAAATCTTGAGCAAGGGGTTTGGGATTTGTTTCTATTAAACATGGAATTTTAAGGATCTAATATTGGGATCCCTTCTTCAGTACTTCTATGATAAATAACTACATCACTCATAAGTGGATATGAATTCCCAGCCTTCCATGGTTTTTCTAGCATTCCCAGTTTCTATGGGATATTACCTCGGTAGTAGGGGCTCCAATCAAATTTGACATAGAAAAAGAAATTTCCCATTTTTTACATTTTGTGAGGGTTCTTGTGGAGGATGAAAATTTCTAAATTCTTATAAACTTAGTTATACTTATTTTTGTTGATCGATGGTTGGAAATCTTAATAGAGTTTGAGATAAAACCTTCCTTTTGCAAGATGTGTGGGAATATAGGGCATTTGGAATCTTAATGTAGAAAAACTTTTGTTTTCACCATATATAAGAAGAATGGTCACTATATGGTTAATTCCAAATTGAATTTTCCATTGGATGAGAATTTGAATGATGGGGAAGGTATGAGCCAAGTGAATCCCATGATGGAGAAAAATTCTAATCGAGCGGTGGCTGCTGAAATTCAACAGGTGGATATGCCTCCCAAATATGGACTTGTTGTTGGACCTAGAACTCAGAAGAAGGATGGACTTGATGATGTCATTTAAATATAAGGTAGAACACAAGGAGGTGTTGGTATAGATGGAATAGACCTCTAGAAGGTTGTGTCTATATAGATCTATGGTAAAAATATTTGGTCAGACATTGTTGCTGTGGACACTTCATCTCATAATGATGCTGGGCAGAGTGCTTCTAAGAATAGACTGGGAGAATCTCTCCTAAATGATCTTAATATCAATAACAAGTAGGCATATGGTTCATTTAAATAAATTGATAATGATGGTCAAAACTTAGTGATGTACAATGGGAAAATGGTTGTAGAAAGCAGTCAAGTGGATGTAAGTGTGAAAGACATCAAGAATATTGACCAAACTATGGATGATGAACACATCATGGATGATAAAATGGTCTCAATTGAATTGAGGATAGATAAAATGGAAGGGGTATCATAGTAGTCCATGTCTTGGAAATAGGTTCTTCATCTAAAAAGTCATGGTCAATGACATGGTTGTGATGATTGGGAAATAACCTGAGGGTGTGGTCATTCTACAAGGCAGCTCACTATGGAGCATCAAAAGCTTAGAGAGAAGTACATTATGCTTTTCAGCTAGGGGAATTCACAGTTAGAGTGGGAATTTGATGAGGATATCTCTCATTATGATTATGGGGACAGTTCTGATCCTCTTCATTTTGTATAAGGGCTTGTCCTTGTTTGTCCTCATCCTTTCTTTGTGTATTTTTCTTTTCTAGTAAATTTTTAGGAGCGGACGTGATTGCCTCCTGAACCATTTCAAATAAAATTATATATTTATTATATTTATAATTATATAATTAATATAATTATATAATTTTTATAATAAATATAATTATTATATTTATATAATTATTATAGTCATATATTTATTATAATCATATATTTATTATAATTGCATATTTATTATAATTACATATTTATTAAAATTATATATTTTTTATAATTTTATATTATTAAAATGATAATTATATATTTTTTATAATTATATATTAATTACATTTATTTTATTAATTATATTTATTATAAATATACAATTATGAATATAATAAATATAATTTTTATAAATACAAAATTATAATTAATATATAATTATAATAATTATATAATTATAATTAATATATAAATAATAATAAATATATAATTATAATAAATATATAAATATAATAATTATAAATATAATAAATATATAAATATAATAATTATAAATATACTAAATATATAATTATAATAAATACAGAATTATAAATATAATAAATATATAATTATAATAAATACATAATTGTAAATATAATAAATATATCATTATAATAAATATATCATTATAATAAATTAAATCACTAAAAATAAATATAATAAATATAATAAATATATAATTATAAATATAATAAAGATATAAAGATAATAAATATTTTATAATTATGTATATATTATAATATATATTCATTATATTTATATATTTATTATATTTATATATTTATTATATTTATATATTTATTATATTTATATATTTATTATGTTTATAGTTATATATTTATCATATTTATAATTATATAATTATTATAATTATATAATTATTATAATAAATATAATAATTATATAGAGGATGGTTGTTGGGCGTTGAGAGCTCCCGACTCTTGGAAATGGCTAGGGTTTTGTCGACACGCCTCCAGCATCTACTACAGGGATTCCTCTATGCATCTCCATGTTACAGGGAAGAGCTCGTCGTCATCATCAATGCTGTTGTTGCAATAGAACCATGATCTCGTCTCTGAACACCCTCATCCATGTCGTCGTTTCATCCGCTACAAGATCATGATCTCACCATCATGTTCCCTGGTCCACACCATTGTCGCGTTGCTGAAGGGTATTCACAATTGCCACTATGCTCACCTCAAGTCGACCTTGTCTCACATGGTTCTTTGGTAGATGGCGACGCCTCCTGCTGAAGCAACTCTGGGTCAGGGGAATTTTGAATCACACATATATGGAGTTTTTAGATCTGATGATTTCAAGACTGTCTAGTATGTTTTTAGGTCGAATGCTTCTGCTTTCATGAGAAAAACCTCATTTTTGATCTCTCAAGCATTGTCTGCTAGGGTGATCTAATGAAAGGGAAACATTGCTCATGTGAGAGCTAATGATGATGCAGTTTCTAAATGCCTGAAGTTAGGTTTCCATTCGATTATTTCACGAATGATCTTACCTAGGGGCTCTAATCCTTGGAAAGTTTATGTTTTGTTCATGTGTGTATCATCAATTTTGGGTTTTGACAATTGGAGATGTGTCTCACTAGGAAGAGGCTTATTCTATATTCTTTTCCCCTTAAAGGATTTGAAATTGGGAGCATGGGGATTTGGGTCAATAACCTTCAAGCTTGGAATTCTACATCTTCTTTAATGATATAAATGTATCAATACTTTGGATGTATCTAACTCATCTGCAGAACCGCGGTTCAAAGTGTTTGGTCTAAACTGGTTGTTGTGGCACCCAAAGACCTTGAATGATCTTGCGCTTGAAATTGGTCTTCTCATCAAACTTGATAATGAAATTGAGTGCGCTCCCTTTGTACATTATTCTAGATTTCTATTGAGGTTAATCTAGGTGATACCATGGTCGAATTTTTTTATCTCTCTACTGAATTTGATGAGATTGAGCTCAAAATTGAATATAAGAAAGTGTTAAAATTATGCTCAATATACAAGATTATTGGACATGAATCTATAAATTGTAGAAGATTTATCTTTTGTTTATTATGTTCAGTAAGTGGAAATTTGGAAACCAACTGAAATATGTGGGATCATGTTGGATATAGTAGACACAGTAAGGTTGATGAGGGAAAGGAGTTACTAGTGGGGAAGTCCCCTGAAAAACAAAGGTCAACTACTTTAAATACTTCAATTACCAATGAAGCTGTGAATGCTGAATTTGTAATGCAATGAAATGGAGATTTAGACTATGGTGTTCCTGAATTAGAAAATTATTCCATTGATGATGTAGAGAATAAATTACTTCCTACTAAGTGGACTGATAAGATGAGATGATATGATATTGTTTCTAAAGAAGGAAGTTTGGATATAATTCTTCTAGATGATCTAACACCTATGGTGAAGGATGAATAAGACACGATAGATATTGATGTGAAATGTATGGATGATGAATGCTTCATGCTTAAAAAAATGATAATAACAAAAAAATGTATGCAAAAGATATCTTCATAGCTTTGATTGAATCTCAAAAACAGAAGCTATCTCAAGGCCCTATGGATACTCCTAGGAAACCCATGACTTTTTCACCTCAGGTGATTCAATCATAAGTAGAGGAGGTTGAAACATATGGGAATTGACAACAATACAAGTAATGGATATGGGGATGTCATCCAAAATATCATGGTCTAGGTCATAGTCATGATGAGGCTTGTAGGCATGGCCAATCCGCAAGCCAACTCACTTTGGAGCAGCAAAACCTAAGGGAACAATATTGTGTGATCTTCAATCAAAATAATTTTCAGTCATAGTGGGAATATGATGATGATATCTCTGATCATGACTATGAGGATGACCCCTATCATATTCATTGTCAGTTTTTTATGGACATGGGCTTTATGTTTGTTTGACCCCATCCATCATCTTTTTTCATTTATTGTCTTTTACTTTCATTAAAAAACTTTGGTATGAGCAGGTTTGCCTAACACCTGAGCCTTTTTTAGTATAATAATTATATAATTATTATAATTATATAATTATTATAATTATATAATTATTATAATCATATATTTATTAGAATGATATCTTTATTATAATTATATATTTATTATATTGATAGTTATATATTTATTATAATTATATATTTATTATATTTATTTAAGTAATTATATTAATTATAAATATATAATTATGAATATAATAAATATAATTACTAAACTAAATATAATAAATAGATTTATAAGAAATATATAATTATAAATATAATAAAAATAATTATATATTTATTTTATTTATTTTAGAAATTATATTTATTTTAATAAATATATTTATTATATTTATGATTATAATTACATATATATGGTGGGTTGGGGATGGCATGGGATTGAGAAAAAGGAAATCTAAAAATGCCAAATAGTTTGGAATTTTCAGATTATATCATAAAACTCTAACTCATTTGGCATTGTGTTTCCCGATATCCCCAAATAAGTTTAACCTAGACCCCATAAATTAAATAAAAAAACCCTTATGCTAATTTTTCTTGATATAATGATAATGCTGACCAGACCTAGTAAGCACCAGAAAGATGGAAAACCACACAGAGGTTGGCAAAGTCGATTAGCCAATAGGGGTGGTAGAAGGAGAATCTAGAGAGGAGGTTGCTAGGGGATCCATCACTAAAGGCGGTGTAAGATGTCATAAAGAAGGTAGTTGAGAGTGGTTGTTTCCATGGACCACCCTATGGAAATTCTCATCCATTTTCTCTCATATGGCCATTCTCTTAGTGCTTCCTAAAGGAAACAACACTCTCATTTATATTATTGGATTCATATGGAATACTAGAAGCAAAATGATCGGTTTTAAGTGCAAAAAATACCTAAATTTCCCAGCATTCGTGACATCTTCTCCCCAATGGCTCATGTCACCTCTCCTTCCACATGCCCATCTCTCCCTAAAAATCACCAAAAAATCTAGTAATATCCATGTTCATTTCCCCCCATCTGAATCAAACTGGGTGTTTCCCCATTTTTTTCACTGTAAAATCCCACATGCATCTTTATCGATGATTTTTTAGCACTGATAAATTTTTTTTATAAAATATATTATTAATATACATAAAACTATCATATTTATATTCAAAAATTAATGTTTATATATATATATATATTAATTACTAAATGCATGCATATAATTAATATAAATAGGATATATTAATATTTTTTTAATAATTCAATCACTTAAATAAATATAAATGATGTATTGTTAATATATTATATTTTAACTTATATAGTTTTATCAATGTCTATGTGTTTATATGTGTTTTCATTAAATTGTTTGTGTGTTTTTGTGTGTGTTTTGTGTAAAATGTTTTACATGTACAAATGTATGTATGTGTATGTATATGTATGCACATGTACGTGAGATGTACATATATATATATAACATGTGTACATGTGTATGCATGGAATGTACTTATTTCACATTGGATGTATATTTTTTTTTCATTTTTGATATTTTTTTTGGAATTTATTCATATTTTATACATGTTTATATTTTACTAAGTATTATTTTTTATATGTTTTTAATATATATAATTATAATTTTTTCATTTATTTTATTAATTTTTCATATTTTTAAAATGTTTGAAATTTATATAATTAAGCTATTTAAATGAATTTTTATATATTTCCTTCATTTATGTACATGTTTACAATTTATGTAGTTAATCTTATACGAATTCATTTTTTAAAATAATTTTTTCTTTTAAAATTTATTTATTCTTTATTAATATTACATTCATTTAATAATTATTATTCATTTCAAATATTTATTCATTTTTATATTTTTTGGAATTTAATCATTTTCAATTAAAATTCTTGGTCTTAATTGTGTATTATGGGATCCAAAAAATGGTATGACATTGCATCTATGATTGGCATTCCAATTAGGATGGATAATGCCACTAAAATCATTAATTTTGGTCATTATGCATGAGTTTTGGTAGGAGTTGATTTAAATGTTACTTTGATGGATAGGGTGGTTCTTTCCACTCCTCAAGATGAGATTAATCTATGAATTGAGTTTGAGAAAGAACCCTCATTTTTTGATTCTGACCGAATTATTGGGCATTAAAAGTCTATATGTAGAGGAGATCTTATTTTCTCTAACTGTCTGATTAAAATTCATGACTCATAGCACTATCTAAAGAAAAAATATCATGTGATTTTCCAATGCATTGATGATCAGAACAAGAACCATGTTGCAGATAATGTTGGATGCACCTCTGCTTCTAGGACATTAAATTCCCCAACATAACATATCCATGTTGATGAAGGGTTTTTCATATAACCCTAAGGCCTCATCCTAAAGGCCCTCTAAAGGATGATGCTATGATTTTCCCACTCTTGGATCACTTTATTCTCCAAGAGTTGTTTCTGGATTTGTTTCTCCTCATCGGGTGAGTGAAAAGGAACATTTATTATACATTGATTCAGTCAACCATCGCTGATAAATATTTGAGTTTTAGTTATGTGTCATGTATATATGATGGATAGTAAAACCCAAGGGTTCATTTTTTAATCCGTTTTTGATTTTTTTAAGGGATAGGGTTCTCGGTATTTTAAAAAATAGGTTTAGAGAAGCATGAATCATATTCATGCTTCCTCCATAATTTTTAATTAAAAAACATCAATACTTACAAATACTAATTGAATATAAATTAATATTAATTAAAAAAATCATTAGTATTTATAAAATATCAACAAATATAAATAAATACTAATACATTTTAATTAAATAATCTAAAATATAAATAAAATACTAAAAAATATGAATATATATCAATAAAATATTTTTCAAAATTTATAAAAATTTATAAAAATTTATTAAACATTAATATACTTTAAGTAAATATGAATAAATATTTATGAATATGAATAAATATCAATTAAATAATAATAAATATTAAATTAATTTTCATAAAGTTTAATAAATTTTTTAATAGGTTGAGGGTGAAACCCTCTTAATAAGAATATAAATATTAATTAAATATTAATGAATATAAATAAACATTTCTTAAATATTAATAAATATTAAATAAATATTAATAAATGTTAATAATTATAAAAAAATATTCATGAATAATAGATATCCCTTAAATAAATATTCATAAATATCAATAAATATTATTAAATATAATTAAATGTTAATATTTAGAAATATTTATTAAAATTTAGTAATATCTAGTAAAATTTATTGATATTTATGAATATTTATGAATACTTAATTGATATTTGGTCATATTTAATGATATTATTACTATTTAATAATTAATTTAAGATGATTATTTAATATATTAATACGTATTATTATAATCCATATTATATATAATAAATAGTCAACTTAAATTAATTATTAAATAGTAATGATATTTATTGAATTCCAAATAATTAATATAATTAATATTTAATAATAAATTTAAGAATATTATTTGTTACACATATATTGATAATAATACAAAGTATTAATATGAATAGGAAATAGTAATTATTAGTATTACCAATGGAGTTATTAATATTAATATTTCTTATTTGTTGTAAATTATTTGTATAAATTTCCAGTTATATCAATTATTTGAGTTATGGAACATTATGTAATATATTAGAAATTTTTTAAATAATGTAAAAATATTGATTTCAATAACATAAAACATTTATCATCAATCTAATACTAATATAATCTACGCTTGTGGCCTGGATACTCCTATGTTCCACAACCAGGCGTATATATGATGCTTTCGCACTGTGTGTGACTACGTCTCTTCCTTAGCCTATGTTGCTCCTGTATATCATCATTAACACTCGCCTCTACAACATCCCAAGTGAGAGGTGGTGAATGTATAGTCTTGTTGCATGTACCCAATCCTGCCTCTAAGGATAAAAGATGCTATCTGGAACTCTCTTCAACATGTGAACAAGATGGTTGTCGTGTTTTGGATGTCTACAAAGAAGAGTGTAATAAAGTGCCTAGATCAGACCAGTCAATGTCTATTTGTGCCTCTGACTATGACTGAGAAGCTGGAGGATCATCTGTCTGATCATGATGAACACACTCCTCTTGTGAAACATCATCACCCATAATAGGGTTGTCACCCCCTGACACATCTATATTAGGCTCAACAACCTCAACATCATGTGTCAGATCAAAGAAAATCCAATGATAAATCCCATCCATGGGAGGAACCAACTCTCTCACAGCTCTGTGAAAATATTTCTGGCCAAATGCACCTCCCTCTACCAGATCAAAGATGTGAAGGAGATGGGTGATATGAGCATCCTGCAAAAAACTAATTCTATTGTTAAGTGATGTTATTAAAAAATATATTCAATAGTGAATGGAAGAATGATTACCAAGTCATGAAAGCCTCATATGTGTCATGTAAGAAATCTGATTGATGACTTCCAGTACCTAGACAAATAATCGAGTCGATCAAATAAATGTATATGTACTATCCCCACCCCTCTTAATCGGAACTTGTGTCATCTATCCCATAGATCAATATATACTTCATAATAACTCCTACAATCAAAGTCTCTCTTCCCTGACATATTTAGGGAATGAAGTGAAGTTAAATGACTGGGCAGTGTAGGAATGGGCTGAAGGAATCCGAACTGCCACATAACTCTTTCAGTCTAATGCAACTCGACAATATGAAAATGAATTAAAGGATCCATGCAAGAGCCATTAATAAGCAGTGCCATATAATACTGTGGAAGAATTTGGATGATATCATCAGTATATTTCATCCATGTAATCTGAAAAAAATGAATAATAACTTAATAAATAAAGACATGTATAGTACAAAATAAAGATATAACTATTCAAATAATAACCACTCACATCATCTGGATGAAGACTTCCCAGCATAAATTTGTAGGCTTAGACATTGTGTCTGGATGTATCTGAATGTCTATGTTCCTTACTCCCCCTATAGATAGAATTGTTATAGTTATATTTCATAATATAAATTTATACAATTGATTTATACATTATAAGGAAGTAATAACATACCATTTTCTATATAGAGACTATGCTACAATATCTGTAGGTAATGGCACACGAGCAGGTGGAGCTAAGTGAGGGATGTGCTCCAATATCCACATATGTATAAGAATAACACATCCTTTGATCTTCATCTTATTGATGTGACATGCAATACATAGTTCCCTATATGTATATTCAATCCATGAAGACCCCCATCTATACTAGCCTGCCTGGTCCAAGTCCTCTAGTAAAGGTAAATACAACAGATGTACAAATGTAGTGGAATGATCAATGAAATTTTTTCCACCTATCAGCCTCAAAATGTATGCTTGTGAAAACCATAGTATAATGATCTTGTCATCATCCTCTACTAGATGTGTGAAGTGATGGTCTATCTAGTGCATGGTAATCTACTACCGACGATAGACCTACAATCATCATAGACCTCAATGCCCAATAATATATGAACAATCTCAAACCAATCTACTCTAACTCAACCGACCACAACTGCACCATCAATGGGGAGGCCCACCATAATGGAAACATCATGTAGTGTAATATTCATATCTCATTCAATAAAATGGAATGTATGTGACTCTGGCCTCCATCTCCCTACAAGCATAATAATGATCTGATGGTTGAAAAATGTGAAGTCAGACATCACTATGCCATAGAACCCAAAATGATGAAAATGGGGGATGATAGCAGGAGGTGGTGCAACATGATGGAAATGATGAGATCCCCATACACTCAAAAGTGGCATTGGACATCCCTCTAAAACCAACAGTGAAACATGAGTATCCTGGGATGTGAGTAATGGATGACCTACCATATTCATAAATGATATCATCATTACTTTTTTATAGTGAATTCAATAAAAAATTATCTTTAAAAAAAAACTACAACCAGAAAAATAAGGTTGACAATTCACATGTATAATCTAGCATTATGATGAAAACGAGGTAAATAAATATATATGGAAAGTGTTGTTGGTTTAGTCTATTAATTTATTGTTTTATTAATATCCAATGAAGTTTAATTTATTCTATTTTTTATATATATTAGTAGTGATGAAGAACCTATATAGAACATGTGGATGGATGATATATTCATTTTCGTTTTTTCTTTATTTTTTTTAATAGTTATAATATCACAAAATTATTTCTAATAGAATCTAGAGATGAAAAAAACCAATATTGAAATAGGTAAAAAATGGACCAAGTCAGAAATAAAAGGATTCATTAATGAAATGTTCACATATGAAACAAAATACACACATTAATGATAAAACACACATACTTGATCATGAATAAAGGGAAGTGGGGCTCTATCTTTCCACTTGGAGACATCTATTATAAGTATATACTATTACATTAAAAATGATGCATCATAGTCCCACTCCCTGTTATCGAGGCCAGTCCATCTCATTTATGATTTGAGTATAATTTGGCCTTCCCTAAGGATGAAACTTGGTAATATAAATCCAATAATTTTAAAATAAAAAATATAAAAAAAATGAATACAAACCCAAATTACAAAACATGGAAATATTAGGGAAAGCAGTCGACTGATTAGAAGTAAATTGGATAGAATGAAAGTCACCAATAGGCATCCAAGATGCATTATAATAGTAAACCAGAGTGCTCATGTTATACACTAGGTCAACATAGGGATACCATGATATGTTTACCGATGCACAAGCTGCAAAAGAATATGCACATGGATATATCAATGTCTAGAATTTTCCACAATCATTGTACCTATTATCCAACATGAACCCAAGAACTCGACCACTTTTTCATGTAGTTGGGTCGTAGAACTCTTACCCGAAAGTGGATTTGTACCCGGTCAAAGGTTACAAAAGTCCATCTTGATGCCTCATGTAGTATCCAGTAAATATCAATTTGGAAATGCTGAGTAAAAAAATTCCATTTCCATCCTCTAAAAGGACTTTGGGATCATTAAACAAAGTAGTGAACACATATATAAAATATATCTGGCACCAACTCTATGATCAATAGTTTTTTCACACCCTTGAAGACCCCATTTATGCACTCTACTATATTAGTGGTCATATAACCATATCTTCTGCCACCATCATATGATAATGACCATTTTTCCTTTGAAATATGCATAATATATTTATACACATATTCATTAGTCCTTAAATCTCTTAAATACTTCAATCAAAAATTTATTGTTGGGGATCATATGTTGAAACCATAATAGAATAATGTATTAAAAAGGATATTAAATTTTCTTTCAAAAGAAGCAAGATTATAAAAACATACCCAACTTGAGGATCCCCTTATTTATTGAATCATATATGATATTCTTATGAGGTATCTATCTATGAAACCCCATCATTATTTACGGCTTTTATAATCACTCAATGGAAATCAGATATCACAAAAACTCCCTAGTTTTATGTGACCTGAATGTTTATACTAGCCAAAAACCAACTTTATGATTAAAAATTATCTTATTTAATAATAGTGAATGCAAGTGGTAAAGGATAATGGTTACCATACTATGTGGAAACAATAAGTAGAATACATGTATACTCTCTATAAAGTAAAGTTTCATCGACCTGAATGAATTGTTTACAATAGGGAAAATCAATGATGTATGACCTGAATGCCCAAAACATCATACTAAACTTTATCTTTGATTGATCAACGCAGTGATTGGGGGAGACATACCCAATAGTGTCTAAATGATAAATAATATGACTATTGAGAAACAAAAATTTTGTAAGTTGTGGTAACATTTCATGTGATTCATCCAAATCACCGTACACTTTTACAATTTTCTTCTATTTTTCTTTTCAAGCTTTTTCGTAGGATATCTTATAGTTTAAAAATTGTTGTATTCATTCCTGAATAAGGGATACTAGAACATCTTGACATTTTTGTGTCTTATCTACACCAACAGTTGATATAAATTATGCATCAAGTGAAGAGTGATCCTATGACAAGGTTGGATGTACACAAGTGTGTGGGCCTTATAATTTGGTTATCTTCCAACATGAAAATTTTTATCATTTATTTCCCTCAATCAGAATTTACATTATGGCCAATACTTTTCGCATAGAATGAGATATTTTTCCTTCTTCGACTAATCAATAAAAAATTTGAAATTCTGATCTATGTGGTATTATTTTGTCACATTTTTTCATGGAAACTTTACTTTCAAACTCATGCCCGATAGAGATGGTGTTGTGAGTTGATGTAGATCTATTCCCTATAATGCACAACAATTTAGAATCCATTGTAATGAAATCCAAATCAAAATGTTGTTCATGTGAAATTCCTTCAATTAAGGAAGTCAATACTAAAGGATGATATCCACTAACTAGTGGATTCATGTCTATCATAGGAACCTCAGAAGGTTTATTACCCACATAACCTTTACCCACATCATCTTGGGATGCCTCAATATATAATTTATCATTAGATAAACTTTAATTCAATATATCGGTACACAAAGTGATTTCCCCTACATTTCCTTCCAAATTCTAATTATCTTCTTCAAAATTTTGTTCTATCACATGAGTCATATGATGAGAAAATTAATGAGAGTGTTGTGAAGGACCGACTTTTATAGATATTAGTAGGTTTCACCTCATCAATACCATAAATTTTTACATATAATTCAATAATACCATTACTAAACTATTTCCTGAATAATAAAGATACATCCATCCAATCCACATCATCGACCAGAGGGTACTTAGTGTTATATAAACATTAAAGATATTGGATAAGTCGATAGGTTATTAAATTAATTGATTGATCCGTCCTTATTTTTAACCAACTATGAATCTTAATATGAACCTCATCCAATGTCACATAATCATGATGATTTTACACTCTTTTATATATAAAACCATAGCTAAAACCCTACTCAGTATAAATTACCTCACCGTTGCAATATATTTGTGCAGACATGATTACATATAAAAAAATAATTAAGAAAATATTATAAACTACATTAAAATTTTAAATTATGTAAATTGGTTATGATTGAATAATTGAATTTTTCTTGAGACTTTTTCTATGGATGGGTTTATCATTATTTGATAAACCAACAAAAACATAAGGGGGTCATTGCACATCTATTAGCTCAGATTTTGTTAACCATAAATCTCTTCTTAGGTAGGGTGTAAAAATCTAGCTTCAAACAACACCAGTTCTTAGCAAACACCCTTTAATTAAAATTATACTCACATGAAAGTGAGGGGGTCTAGGAGTTGTAGATACATAAAATTTTTTAATTGGACACACATATCCTCACGTACTTAGAGAGAGGGATGACACATAGGTCATCAATGAGGAAAACAAAATAAAAATATTAGAAATTATATTATAGAAAAAAACACTACATGCATTTTGAATCATACATTGGTTGGTCATCTCAAGATCCTCCAATTATTATAAATTAAATAATCAGATATAAAAAAATAAACATGCAATTTCAATCATACATTAAAAGGTCATATGAATATTAGTAAACTTTCTAGATTTCTAACATGTTTGTTTGAAATATTTATTATGTTCTAAATCTTTTCACTTTACCTACTATATTTAATAAATTATATATATATATATATATTTATAATCAGACAATCAGTAATAAATAAACATGAATGGATCATAAAGCTTATTATATGGATTAGTTTATCATTATCTGATAAACTAACTTAAAACTATAAGTAAGCCTCTATTATCGCATATTTCAACAACCACCAGTCTCCTTTCAAACAACACCTCTTGTTGAACTCCACTTGTCAAACACCTCTTGTCGAACACCTTTTTATTAAAAAGTTACTCTCATGCAAGTGATAGGGTCTAGGGGTATGAAATACAAAATATTTTTAGGCAAACATACAGGTCCTTACATACTTAGAGAGGGATAACTCATACGACATCAATGTGAAAAAGAAAATGAAATTATTACAAATTATATAACCACATATGAAAAAAAGACATGAAATTTCAATTATGCATTGGTTTGTTATCTCATGATCAATTATCACACACTACTCTTAAAATGTTTTTTGGTATAATTATTATGTTCTACATATTATATAACTTTACCTGTAAATAAATGTAATATATAATAAATATCTATTACTAATTTCCAAAATTTTAACTTTTTAATGTGTGTATGTGTATATATATATATATATATTTATTTAATAATAACATTTATTAAATTTAATTAAAAGTAATGTAATTTACACTTACATAATAAAAATTAAAATATGGTATAATTAGGTTATTTTTAATTTTAAAAAATTTATATGTATATATAATATTTTTTTCATTTTTCTACTATTAAAAATATATGTAATTATATTTTATACTTTATTAAGTGGAAGAATAATTATTTATTCTTAATAAAATTTAAAATTATTACTGATAATAAACTTTGTTAGACTATGAAAAAAATATTACATATATATTTTAATAAATTTAAATATGATACTAAATACAACTAATATATTTTTAATAATATATATAGCTAATTACCTATGTCTATAGAATATATACATTTAAAAAATCTCTAAATATAAATTACATTTTATAAATAACATTTCAATTATATAAAAACCTTATTTAAATTTTCTAAACATTCAATATAAATTATATCATACAGAAAACAATAACTCATTTATAAATTAAATCATACAATATACACTAATTTGTACGTCCATACATATTAAATAAATAATTTTTACAAAAAAAATTAATAACATTTAGACAATTAAAATTTTAAATATTAATTTTACCTTTAAAAAAACCACAAATATATGTTGGGAAATAATTCCTACAGATATTCACACAAAAAACCAGAGAAGAATGACTTTTGAAGGGGGCACCCCTTTTATAAAAATCGTTTGGTTAGATGCGTGAACCCCATTCACGCATCCTTTATGGATTCCATGAAGAAAGTATGAATGAGGTTCACACTTCCTTGGTGGTAGAGGAAGAAGCGGGAACCAAGTTCATGCTTCTATGATCTAATTTTTAAAAATGGGATCCCCTATCTCATTCTATAAAAAAAAATTAAAACCCATACAAAAAATATCCAAAATCCAACATTGTTTCCTCTTCCCCACCAGTTGTAATATAGGTGCGTGTGAAATGGTATATGGAAGTGAAAGGATTGAACCAAAATATATGCAGAAATAGGGCCTTAATGGAGGTGTCAACGACCATAACCAAGAGGAAGAGGTAGGGAAGCCAATTATGTGAAGCATAATCTAGACGGAAGAGAACCATATTATCCCCTCCATCTACATTTAGAAATATACAATTAGAGGCCAAAAGGTTATACTTGCGATGAGGCCCACCACATCATTGAGGAAGGGGAACACCATGGTTGTCATTATCATCAACACCAATTATCCTAAAATCTGGTCACTTCCTATTGTACTACCCCTCAAAAAATAAAAAAATGGTTGGTTTTATACCTAAAAATTCATTATAAAATAAACTTGTCATGATATTAAATGGGTTATCTATGATAAAATGAAAATTATGATGATACGTGGTATGCGCGGGCGAGATGGATGACCATGCAGAGGTTGGCTAAGTCGATGATCCAAAAGGGGTCATAGAAGAAGAATTTAAAGAGGAGGTTTCCAAGGGTGGCATAGCTGAAGGCAGTGTAACCAGTGATGCAATAGAGAAGGTATCTGAGATCAGTTTCCATCATGGCCCATGGTTTTGGCAGAAATCTTGACCTTATAATCACCATTTTTATATGAGACATCATCTTGATATTCATCCTTTCAGGAACATCACCAGAAAGGGGAAGTAAAAGTAATGAAAACTGGTTGGGAATCTCATCAGAATGTAACACATCGTCACATGAAAGATGCACTAAATATATTTCTGCACTTGATCAATGAGTAATGAAAATAACGGAACTATGGAGATAGGCATGACCGTTCTCTATGAATTCCTTAAAATCACTCAGAGTTCAAAGGGTGATGGAGAAGGGGGTTCTTATTGAGTAAAAACCCAAGTCCCATGTCAGATTAAATTAAGTAATGGTGGGTCACATATAAGCTTGGATGAAAAATTTCTCCTATCACTCACGGGTTTTACAATGGAACCTCAAAAGGGATTGTGTGTTGATCCTGAAAGGCCTAGGGCTAGAAGAAATAGATCCCAACAAGTGGTATTAGAGTAATGGGGTAGCCTGGGTGTGATGTTGGGTGGAGTATTCCACAAAAAAGTTTTAAAATGAAAATGTTATATTATTTTAATTCTATAGATCCATGGTGTGACTTGTATTGAAATTCTTCTTAATGACAATGGTCAAACAGCAAGTCCCGGTGATGAGAAAACAACTGTGCAAGATGGTTGAATCTAATACATTATCGTTGATAGGGAGGACCAGTTGTGTGGTATTTGGTTTTAGGGGAGGATTATTGGGTACAAACCCAAGTCCCACATTGGATTCCACCAAGTATGGTGGATCACATATAAAATAGGATGAGAAATTCCTTATATCACCCATTATTTTTAGGATGGAACCCTAGATGGGACAATGTGTTGATCCTGAAAGGCCTAGGGTTGAAGGAAATTGATCTCAATAGTTATAAAACCACAAGAATCTTGGGGGAGTGGAAGAAAATAGGGTGTCCATGGGACAGCAAGCAATTTGACTCAAAGGTGAGGAAAACCCAATCACCTCTAGTCTCAAAACCTGGTCCCACAGATATAATGAGGCTTATGACAAAGGAAAACTAGGGTTTTGACATTTCTTGTTACAATCTACTAGTTTGATCATTATTGAGTGCTGTTACCGCAGAATATTTACTAGTTTGATCATTAGTGAAGTAAATAGAGATATTTTAAATTAAAATATTAAATATAAAGAAAAATAAATTTTATATAAAAATTATTTTTTAAACTTTAAAAGTTTATAATCTTATTTTATATCAATTTATAATTAATTGAGTATTAATATATTAGTTAATACATTTAACTATTTTAAAAGAGATCATTTTATTAAAATAAAAAATATTTCAAAAATAATTATTTAAAAATATCCCATTTTACCATTGAATGATTTTAATCATATCATGTTAACTATTAATTTTCTAATCATTAAATTTTATCAATCAAATCAGAATAATAAAATTTAAGCATCATAATTGATTTTCAATATTTATCTTTACTAAAGATTTCTTCTTCTTATAATTTTAACATTTCATGACTTTTTTTAGTTCAATGTTGCATGTGTTATAAGTTATCCAACTTAATATTTATTTGAATGAAAATACATACTAAAATCATGTGTTCTTATAAAAAAAGGGATTGGCAGTTCTTTATTTTTTATTGTGTATCTCTGAAAGGTTCCTTCTCTTCACCTAATATTGTGTTTTGGTTGTAAGGATATTTTATTTTCCCTATGATATTTGTACTTTTCTTGGATCTTTAGTGTGTGCTAGCTAAAATTTTCAGGAATTTAAAGTTTCATATCAATGAATAATCGTAATTATTGAGTTAAAGTTTTTTTTGTAATTAAATTTTTAACTTGATTTTATGTATTCATGGGTATAAAATCATCATGAATGTACTTCATAAATACAGATCCAAATCCAAAATTTCCTTATGAACCTATCATATTGTGATTCTATGGATGTTCAATTTTGATTTTATGAACAATCTCTATTCAGATATAGTATGCCATTTTATTCTTATTTCAAGAATACAATATGTATTAAGTTGATTTTTTTTATTTATGAGTTTTATCAAATATTTATTGTATACAAAATATTATATATTAATATTGTAAATAATTTATTAGAACATGTAAATTTAAGTGACTTATATGCATTTTTAGACTATGGTTATATTCTATTTAACATATTCACAATTGGTATTAGATTTTTTGTAGATTTATGATAAGTACATCAAAATTTTATATTTTTAAATTCAATTTAAAAATAAATTTTAATCATTGGATGATTAAAATTTGGATAC
Organism: Viscum album; assembly: GCA_963277665.1. Taxonomy (NCBI): domain Eukaryota; kingdom Viridiplantae; phylum Streptophyta; class Magnoliopsida; order Santalales; family Viscaceae; genus Viscum; species Viscum album. The sequence continues at coordinate 1,588,453,692 of OY728129.1, forward strand.
TATGGGTTCACCAAGGCCTTAAATATTCACTTTTTAAGAAAAAAATACAATAATATATCAATGACTATCCAAAAATTCATGGAAGATATCCCCTAAAAATTCTTCAATAAATTTCATATTTCTTCCATTTTTTATTAGAGGATAATGTATTAGAAGATGAAATAGGGGGACTCATGGATAATGATATATTTTAAAAAATTAAAATCTGTTAATATTTAAAAAGTCCATTGTTGATAGGTTATGAATGGATAAAAATTACAGACCATAAAGATGCTTCATAAAATGTTGATTAGGGAGTACCCTAATGTGCAATGACATGACTTGGATCATTCACTAACCCAAACTGAACCATCACAAGCCCTGATCACGTTCCATGATGAATTAAAAAACATATAAACATTATAAAACTAATCATATACCTTATAATATCCATGATTCTCACTTCTCCTTAGCCCCAAATCTTTAAATTCATGATGCTCTCTTCTCCGTCATCGAAATCAAATCCAAAGAAAAACTTCCCCCTCTAGTAAAATTTTTAGAATATTTGAAAAACCTTTACTTTGAGAGACAAGGGTATTACTATTCATTTTTAACATCATTCTACTATGACTCCTTGATTTTAAAAAAAATCCCTAAAACATTGATATCCCCACCACTTGTTATGATGTTAAAGTTAATAAATTATATAAATCATCCATATTACTCTAGGAGTGTCTGACAATGTTTAGTACCACTATTTTCATGGAAGTATTATACTTTATCTTTGAAAAACATAGGGATATTTTTAGTAAATATTCTCTCCCTTCTAAAATATGTCCCCTTTATCCAGTTTAGAGATACTAGACTCTTCATTTTTCAATACACTTCAAGGATCCTATAATTTCCAGCTCAATCTTCAGTTGTTAACCACAATTCTAAATTTGACTTTCAACCTCAAAAACATATTCAAATATGGCAGAATTCTCAATGATTTTTAGTAAGTGAAATAACCTCATATTAAAGAGACACCCAAAAAATATCTAATCTTAATGATTCATAAATTGGTGTAGGAACCAAGATATTAAGTTAATAACATAACTACTATCCATTTCACTCACCTACTTTAATAAGTTTCAAATAGTAATAGCATGAATCTCCTCCCAAGGAACTCCCTCTATGATCTCAATAATAGCTTTAAAAACCATTAGTGCATAAACCATGAATTAAATAGTGTTTGATTCATATAAGAGTATTCTTTATAGATCAGATTTATATTCTAATTTGATACAAATTATTAAAAAAATTCTTATTTAATCCACTAAGTGTCTTTCCTTTATTGATGGGGACAAAACCTTCAAAATATTCAAATCAAAACTTCCTTTGAATTTTCTAAACTTCATTACCTAATGTATAATTAATATTTATCATGAGATTAATCCATTTATTGCATATTATGATATCCTAGGAAAAATAAAAATATATCACATGTTAGGTCAAAAAAAATCATGAAAATTCTTTTTATTACTACCAATATATCAAGGAATACCATTCCATTTTTAAGGATGGATTCTAGTGGAAAATATATGCTATTGAAACCAACATTTCAATTAGACCGTACCAATTTATGACTTCTCAATGCCTCCTATCATACTCATGCACTTGTAATAAGATATTGCTTTCACTTATCCAACATCAATAAGAATGTTGAATTATGTCACATGACCACCTGAATATCTCAATATAGTTTTCACATAGATCGTATCTCCCCCAAAACCTACAATATTTCAAAAATAGTTACATCATTTAAATATATTGGGAGAGGGGAACTTCAAATTTCTTCAAGTTGAGGAATGTGGTTGGTCATGTTGAACCAACCCTTTGCTTCCAACTTCTTTATGAGCCTTCCTAGTGATCCTCCTTTGAGTTATAACACTTATAAAAACATTATTTTAGATATTTTATTTGGAATTATCCTTCCTTAGCTTGGGATACACCTCATTTATGAGACTAATTCCACTTGTATATATTTTTCCTTCAATGACTTGTCACAACAACCTTTATCATGCTTCCTCTACCATAGGAGGGCTCTACCACCATACTTTATCTCTTTCCTTAGAGTGGTATTTTTGATACCAATTAGTCATGATTTATGTCTTTCCTCCTTGATATCTGTAAGATCCACCTTGGTCATTTTCATCCCTGGTGGATATTTATATATATTTTCTTCCATCTTTCTCAAAGATGGAGAAACTTCCTTATTTTTTTCTTTTTTTTATATTCTTACAAAGTGATATATTGTGAGTAAATAATTATTGGATCTTGGTGAACCCTTAATCAAGATTAATTATTTTCCTCCAAAGTAGTAAATCTGTTCTCCAACACAAAATATTTTATTTTAGTGTAAACATTCTTACCATATATCATAGGAATTGAAGAATTACTTATAACACATTTAGTTTCTATCTTGATATAATTTCTATGCATATGACTAAGGTTAGAATAAATAAAACATATACTATTAAAATCATACCACATATAGTCATCCCTAGATTGAGATTTTATTGAAGAATTTTTCTTTCCACCATTGTTCTATTGGGCATTTAGACACACAATCGTATCGTGCCCCATTATTACCATATAGTACCACCATGTTGCTACCTTACTTTAAAATCATTTAATGCATGATTGAACAAGAATATTTCACTTTACCACTGATTCTAGATATGGAACTTTGCATACTCCACTTTTTAATGCTACCATTGGAAGGATATTGTTTTTTAATTAGAGTTATTTAAACTCTCTTTGAGTTACTTGATCATATCACCCTTCTTCTTCAAATGGGAATCCATCCCCTTCACCCTTGAACCAAATTTATTCTTGAATTTTACCCTATATTTATGTTGTGTCTTGAGAGGTATAATTATTTATTTTACCTCTTTATTTATGACTGTTTATTTTCACACTTTTTGTGTGAGTTATTCAAGTATATTTGTTTGGAAATTTATTTTTTATCCAATTTTAATAATTTATTTATTTGAGACCACATAAACTTGATTAAATATCTTATTATAAATGAAAAGATCTTATATAAATGCATAATACACATAATAAATAATTTCTAGTTGATCCACCTTCTCATATAAGGATTGGATCTTATATTGATCACAATATAAGCATTCTTTATATTAACAATTATACATTATTTCATTTTCATTCATTGAATCATGAAAAATATTATTTTTCTTAGGGAAATATAGTGACTCTAGACTTTTACACATATTATTAACTGATTTTAAGAATAATTACCCATTAAATACAAACCAAGGATCATAATGTCTAGTGTCTTTGGAATATTAGGTACCCAAAATAGAAACCATGGAAATAGAACAAAAAAATTTATATTAATAATAAATAATGAGATCCTAACATCATTTTAGATCTTACATATACATAGGTAACTCAGGGAATACATAGAAAAAATGTATGAGCTGAAAATCCCAGTAAGGGAATAAACATAGGAATAAAGAAACACACATGGGTTTGGTGGCATAACATGATGACATAAAAATGTATGGAACATAAATAAACATATGGATGTGTAACATATAAAAAGTGAGATCATGTAATCATGTAAACAAATTAATGTGGAATAAACATATAAAATTACATAAACATGAGTCAAGGATAACTTACAAGACTATATCACATGGTGGACAGAGTCTCAACAAGGAATTAGGTTTACTCCCTTTCCTAAAATAACATCTCATGAGACTAATAATTACCCAATGCATTGGAGTGTTATCTGAGAGAACCTATCATAACATGTTCATGCATATTTATGACACATAAATAATCAAACATAAGGAGTACACATAAGTGTTACCTATGGAAAGAAATGGGTATTGTAATCATGTTATAAAGCATAATCAAGGGGTTTAACATAATAGTGACCACCGAAGAATGGATTTAAATCATAAATGGAAATTAATAAGGTAAAATAGGCATATATCATGAAAACTGATGTCCAAATTAAGTGAAAAAATGTAAAAATTATGTTTAAGAAACTTTATAAATGAGCCACTTTAGTACGGTTTAAGAGAAAATATTAAAGAGTATTTAAAATAGAAAAAGGAATAATTGTTTTCATAAAACTAGAAATAAAAAAATATAGTTTTTTATGAAAAAAATATAGTTTTTTTATGAAAAAAAATATTGACTTTATAAAAATAATTGTGGCTTAGAAAATATCATGGAGTGTACTTAGAAATGAGTAAGAAATTGGGAACATCCCTTTAATTGGGCTTGCTTATCGATAGGAATTGAAAAGGGTACCTTATAAAACATGTATTTCCCCATAAAAGAAGGAATAATTGAGCTAGATACATATGTTTGGAATATAAAAAATAATATAGGATGATTAAATAAAAATAATTAAGAATTAAATTAGGGTAAAGAGATAAAAAATATAACCCGAAGGAAAAATGGGGGTTCAAATAGAATCTATTACCTTATGTTTGGAACTATTCTACACTTGTACTTAATTTCCTAGATAATAAAATTAGAAAAATTAATTAATTAATTAATTAATAACTTATTATACATGAATTTTATTTGTTATAATTTTATTATGTTCATTTACTTCATTTTTAATGAGTTATAATAATCAATTTCATCGTTCTGTGAGCATTCGTTTCACGATTTTATAATTGGTTCCCTTGTGTTTAATTATGGTAATTCTTGTCAAATGGAAGAAAAACTACAATAATGGAATTATATGATATTGATGACCCTATATAATTTTAAATAGTCCCATATATCATTTTTTCAAATATTATAATGATTAATTAGATAAAATGTTAATGATGAGCACTAGTTTATTTTGGTGAATTTTTTATTATCACAAACCAGTTTTGTTTTATTATTTAATATTATGTATATATATTAGTTAAATAAAATAAAACAATTATTAATATAATTTTTACAATATTTTTAACCATTATAATGGTTTTATGACCAATCATGAATCCGTTAATAGAAAATAAAAAATCATCATCCTTGAAGGTGGTGAATTGACAAATCACAGATAATATTTTCATTTTTAAGATAAAAAAGAGAAGGGAAAAGATTTGATGATTGATATCCCATTAACATAATAAATTTATAGTATATGTATGAAAATGGATTTATCATTTCACCTAAGGATAGTAGAAGAAGGGATGGAGTAGAATAAATAAATAATATAAAAGGGAAAGTTGGAGGGTTTTGCCTCTTCTCTATCGTCTCCTTGAGAAACCCCTTAAGGAACTTGGAAATGGACTTTAGGAAAGATCAGAAAGACCAGAATATGGGGAAGTAGTTTGGGAGAGTAATTTTAAGGAATATTATAAAGATAAAAATATTTTAAGGTGTGAGGAGAAGAGGTGGTATTCATAGTGGGAGGAGAGGGGTGTTTTTGATTATTTTATTCATTTGTTTATTATTTCATCTCAAGACTATCGATAGTGTTGATTCTTGTGAATAATCATAGTAACTAGAGCATGTGAGTTTGACATAATTTCCACTTACATCATCCATGACTCAACCATGACTCAAAATTTCATTTATTTATTTATAAATTTAAATACCGTAAATTATCGTATTTCACTATTCACAAATATTCAACTATTTTAGAAAAATAACAAAAATTATCCCTAAGAATTTTTAAAATTTTATATTTTAAAAATGGACTCCATTTTTTTAAAATAATTTTATAAATATGAGAAATTTATTTTTTAATAAAAAATATCATTTATTTGAAAAATATAGATTTTAATATAACCAATTTTATGACACTTTGAAAAATTAATTAAGGTATCATAAAATTATATAATAATAATAATACAACAAACTATTAATTTATCAATATATTTTATATAAATATATTTTTTAAATCATTATATTAATAATAAAATTGTAAATAAACCTTTACACTTTACAAAAACACTAACACATAATTTATCATTTTTAGAACATTTATTTACTTATTCTATGATATAAATATATCATATTTTTAATTATAATATACCTAAATTTTATTTATACTTTCATAGTTGTGGTTACTATTCTATTGGCATTTTACTATTCCTAATGGTCACATTACTATTCTAATTGTCAAATTATTATTCCATTGGTATAAGTTCCTTAATTTCTATAAATACAACTTATTTCATTCTTAATTTATAAAATAATGTTTTTATCAGGTTCTATATATGATATATGTGTTTTATATTATATAACATAATTATAATAAGGGAAGTTCGATTGATAAAATTATGGGTCCTTACATTCTTCCCCCTAATGAAATTTAACCCTTAAAATTTCATTTTTCATACTAAGGTGATAAAAGGTGAGGGTACTTATCCTTCATTGCTTCCTCTAGTTCCCATGTCACCTCTTCATATTGTGGTTCTTCCACAGTACTTTGACTAGGTGGTTAGACTTGTTGCATAGAACTTTATCTTTATGATACAAGATCTTCACCAGTTGTTCTTCATAAGATAGGTAGTTATCCAATTATACCACCTCCAGATTGAGTACATGTGAATTATCTAGAATTTACTCACTCAAGGGGGATATTTTGAATACATATTATACCTAAGACATGGTAGGTGGAAGTTCTAGTCAATGTACCAAAACTCTAACAATATCAAGAATCTAAAAGTGGTTGATGTACTTGGGACTTAGCTTTCCTTTCTTCCCAAATCTCATGATCCTCTTTCATAAAGATATGTGGAGATATACCATATCTCCAAAATCAAACTCTAGGTCTCATTGATGGTTTTATTCATAACTCCTCTATCGACTTTTGGATGCATTTATGTTTTGTTGAATGGTTTTCACCTTTTCTACCATTTCTTAGACCATTTCAAGCCCTAGCAGCTTACATTTTCCAACTTCATCCCAATATTCCAATTTTATGCATCTTTTCCCATAAAGGGGTTCATATGGAGCCATTTGGATGCTTTAGTGGAAACTATTTTTGTAAGAAAACTCAACCAAAGGCAGATGTTGTTCCCATCATCCTTTGAAGTCCATAGAACATGCTCTCAATATGTCTTACAATGTCTAAATAGCCTACTTATATTGGACATCAGTTTGAGGATGATAAGCCATATTGAAGTTGATCTCAATGTTTAGAGAATTTTTGAGAATTTTACAGAACTTGGAGGTATATCTCTGATCTTGATCAGATATAATCGACAGTGGTACTCTATGAAACATCACCACTTATTTGATGTATATCCGTATAAGTTTGTTGAGTGAGAAGCCTTATCGAATTTTGATAAAGTGAGATATCTTTGTAATATGATCCACAACAACCCATATAGTTTTTTTTCCTATGGATGTCTTCATAAGTTCAATGAAAAATTCTATGGTGATGTTTTCCCATTTTCATATTAGTATGGGTAATGGTTGAATCATCCCCTAAAACTTTTATTTTTCATCCTTTAGTTACTAAAATACCAGGAACTTTGATGTATATTCAGATATATCCTTCTTTATATTGTCCCACCAATAGTGCTCTTGGAGATCTCAATACATCTTTGTGCTCCCTTGGTAAATAAAGAAGGTTAAGCTATGTGTGTCATTCAGAAGCTCTTTATTTATCTTTGTATTGGATGGTACACATAATCATGACCCAAATCTTATGAATCATTCCTCATCAATTTTGAACTCTTAGGATTTACCATTTTTAATAGATTCCACCCTTTTCAGAATTTCCACACAATTTCTTTGAGAATCCTTTATTTTCTCTATGAGGGTTAGTTAATAAATCATTTGAGATATGATGTTCCTTCATTAATTATTACCTTGTCCATCACTTGTGATTATAAGAAGATTAGATCCTTCTCAATTCTGATCATTGATAATGTTGTAGGATCCTTTCTACTTAGATCATCTGCCAATTTATTTTCCTTACCAATATGCTAGTGGATTGAGTAGTCATAATTCATGATGATATATAACCATTTTCATTGGAACATATTAAGATCCTTATATGTGAATATATATTTTAGGCTCTTATGATCAATATATATCTTACACTTATCCCCATAGAGATAATTTCTCCATATTTTTAACGCAAAGATCATAACTACCAACTCCAGATCATCTGTGGGATACTTTTTCTCATGATCTTTCAACTGACTTGAGGAATAGGCAATCACCTTTTCATTTTTCTTCACTATATAGCCTAATCCCTTATTTTAAGCATCTTTGTATACCATAAAGTGTTCCCCACTTTTCAGAAGTGTGCATACTGGTGAATCAATAATACTTTTTTCAACTATTTAGAGTATTATTTACATTCACTAGTCCAGAAAAACTTTACTCCCTTCTGAGGAAACTTGGTTAATGGGTTTTAAAATCATGATAAGTTCTTCAAAAATAATCGGTAATACCCAGCTTGACCATAAAAACTATGGATATTCTTTACATATGTTGTCCTTGGCCACTCTTCGATTACCTTTGTCTTAAAAGGGTCCAAAGATATTACTTTTATTGTGATAAAATGCCCCAAGAATGATAATTCCTCTATCCAGAACTCACATTTACTTTACTTTGCAAAAATATTCTGCCTTCATGAAGTCTTTATCATAGTATTCAAATGCTCTTCATACTCCTCCTTGCTTTTGGAATATATCATAATATCATCGATAAAGACAACCACAAATTTGTTGAGGTAATATCTAAATACTATTCATTAATTCCATGAAAATTCCTAAATCATTAGTGAGTACTAAGGGAATCACTATGAACTCATAGTGTCCATTCCTCAATCAAAAGGTAGTCTTTGGAATATATTCCTTCCTCACCTTTAATTGGTGATATCTTGACTGAAGGTATGCCTTAGAGAAATACTTAGACCCACATAGTTGATCATCTATGGAAGGTGATACATGTTCTTTATCATGATTTTTTCACCTCATGATAATCAATTCAGAGGCGCATTAATCCATCCTACTTTATAACAAAGAGAACTATCACACCCCATGGTGAAACACTCTAGCATATAAAACCCTTTTCTGAATTCTCTTGTAACTACTTATTTAGTTCCTCCAACTCAATGATGGATATTATATAAGGTGTCTTTGATATAGGCATAGATCTAGTAATAAGTTCAATTGAGAACTTAAGATATTGGTCAGTTGGAAGACTATACAATTATTTGAGGAACACATCAGTTTAGTCCCACACATTGGGCATGTAATCAAGCATGATTCTCTCCTTTGTCTCAATAATTTTAGCTAAATATGATTTATCATAAGGAAATAAAATTAATTCATAAGATGATGATTCTGAATGAGATTCATCCTCATCCTTACACTTATATAGAATTGAAGGATTCTTCTGGATGTGAATAATTATCTCCCTTTATTGACAGTTGATGTTGGATTGGTATAAAAATATAAAATCCATTCCAAAAATAGAATCAAAATTTACCAAAGGAAATAAGAAAATATTTTTTAGGAGGTTCAGTACAAAAATATTAACTAGGGAGTATTTATATACTTTGGATACAATAATTACCGCATTTTATGTTCTTACAGATAAATCAACCTCCATATTTTTAGGCGGTGCTTGAATAGTTCTACTAAACATGAAACATATGAAAGAATGTGTAGAAATATAATAAAATGGTATATTTGATATTCTTGAATTAATAACCAGTGTACTTATCACCACATCATTTTATGGTTCCAATTCAGTAGTAGTGATAGCATATTCCCTTCCTTATTTCCTTGTATTTTTTTGTTTATTTCCTCCAACAACCCTTTGCTTAGGGCAATGTCTTAGATAATTCCTATGGTACTTGAAATTGAAACACTACACTATAGGTTTACTATTGATCTGAACCCTCCTTACTCCTCCAAATATGTGGGATTCTTCATATCCCTTAAACAATTATTAGCTATATGCCCCTCTCTTCCACATTTAAAGAATATCATGGTTCCCCTTAGGATGTTTCAAGCATGATTCTTTCCAGAATTTTGACATGTGGGATGTTGTGTTTTCTTTCTATCATGGGATTTATCTGTTGATCCTCCCATATTAAACTCTATTTTATAATTGTTTTTCTCTAGGCCCATGATACCATTAAGTGTCTCTGATATCCATTTCAACCTTAAGGGAACAATGGACAATCTCCTCATTACTTCCAAAGTATCAAATTACCAAGTCTTTTCATACACTCGGCTTTATTCCACTAAAGAAGTGATCTAGTTTGTTTTTGGGGTTCATGATAGAGTTGGAGGCATATCATGTAAGCCTTATAATGTTTTCCCCATATGCCCTCATAAAATCAACTTCATTTTTGTTTATCCCAAGGAACTCCCTTTATAACGTAAGATAGAGATTTCATGTAAAATATATATTGAAAAATATTTTCTTCAATGCATCACAATCCATGGAATAGATTTCCTCCTTGGACTTTTGGTTTTTGATCAGTGTCCACCATTGATGAGATTCCCCATCAAAATGATATACTTCCAGTATGAATTTCTCTTTTTCTAATCATTTAAGGACATATAATATCTTCTCAATGGAGTTAATCAATTGTTTTGTGATAATAGGATCATAAGATCCACTAAAGATGGGAGGCCTTTTTACCTAAATAATCCAACCAAAACTTAATATTTATTAGGATAAAGAGGGAATTCCATAAGATTCAGGTTATTATTTATAACATAATGTATTTGAGAAAGTACTGTCATAAAGTTTTGAGTTACCATTCCCATCATATTTGATTTTTCATTAGTAAAATCATCACATTTCCTATAACATTGATTTTTGGCATGAGTTCTCCTATTTCCCACCATTAAATAAGAAAAATAAATCACAGTTAGGGGGATTAAATACTAAGATAATAAGTATATAAAAAGGAAACATTTAACATAGAAGGATAAACTTATAAATGGAGAGTATATCATTACATGTGATTCCCTAAGTTTAAATCTAGGTTATCCATGGTGATATAATTATACCTAGGGTTTTTACAAATGTTTTCAAACACCAATCCCACAAAATAACTAGAATATCCTCTGATACCAACTATATCTACCCTATCCTTTTACACATATTATTACATGATTTTAAATATAATTAACTATAAAATAAAAACCAATGATCATAAAGTCGTGTGTCTTTGGAATATTAGGTACATAAAATAGAAAACTCGGAAATCAATTAAAAAATCTTCATATTAATCATTCATAATGAGATCTTAAATTACTTTGAGATATTACATATGTATAGGATAACCTAGGTAATTCATAGATAAAAAGGATGATCTAAACAACCAATAAGGGAATAAACATTGGAATAAATAAAAGAACATAGTTTAGAAGGCATGACACGATGACATAAAAAGGCATGGAAAATGAATAAAAAAATGGAAGAGTAACATATAGAACATTATATCATGTAATCATGGAAACATAATAATGTGGCGGTAACATATAACATGACATTAACATGAGTTATGGATAACTTAGAAGACTATATCACATGGTGGAAAAAGTCCCATAAAGGAATCAGGTTTACTCCCTATCCCAACATGAAATCTCATGAGTCTAAAAATTACCCAATTAATTGAAGTGCTATCTGGGTGCACCCATCATAACATGTTCATGTATATTTTTTCCACATAAAGAATAAAACATAAGAATTATGCATAATGGATATCCATGGAAAGAAATAGGTATCATAATCATGTCATAAAGCATAAGGAGTGTATCATTATGGTGAAAATTTAAGAATATATTTAAATCATAAATAGACATTAATAAGATAAATAGTAATATATCATGAAAAACTATATCTTAATTAAGTGAAAACATGTAAAAATAGTGTTTAATAAACTTTAAAAATGAGTCACTTTAGTAAGGTTTAAGGGAAAATATCAAAGAGTCTTTAAAAAGTACAAAGACATAATTCTTTGTATAAAACCATAAATTAACAAATATAGTATTTCATGAAAAAATTATTGATTTTATGAAAATAATTTTGGCTTAAAATAGATCATGGAGTGTACTTGAAAATGGGTAAGAAATTGGGAAGTTCCCTTTAATCAGGCTTGCTTAACCGGAGGAATTGAAAAGGGAACCTTATAATACATGTATTACCCAATAAAATAAGGAAAACCTAACCTAGGTAAGTATGTTTGGAACATATTCATAAAATGGAGGAGGAGTACATAAGAATAATTAATAATTACATTGGGGTAAAGATAGAGAAAGTGTAACCTGAAGGAAAAATGGGGGTACAGAGAGAATCCCTTAAATGTTTGAAATTGTTCTGCACCTATACTTAATGTCCTAGATAATAAAATTATATCCATTAATTAATTAATTCTGAACCAATTATAAATGTATTTTATTTATTATAATTTTGTTAAGTTTATTTATGGCCTTTTTTATGAGTTATAAGATTCAATTTCTTCATTCTCAGAGTGTACATTTCATGATTTTAGGATTGGTTCCCTTGAATTTAATTATGGGAATTCTTGTCAAATGGAAGAAAAAATAAAAAGGTGGAATTATATGAAATTGATGCACCTTAATAATTTTAAATGTTCCCATATATCATTTTTCATATTAGAATTATTAATTTGATAAAATATTAATGATGAATATTGTTTTATTTTGGTGAATTTTTTATTATCACAAACCAGTTTTGTTTTATTATTTAATATTATGTGTATATATTAGTTATAGAACTTAAAAAAGTTTTAATATACATTTTAAAATCTTTTTTAACCATTATAATGGTTTTATTACCATCCGTGAAGGCGGTAATAGAAAATGAAAAATCATCTTCCATGAATGTGGTGAATCGACACATCACTGACGATGTTTTCGTTTTTATGATAAAAAATAGAAGAGAAGATATTGATGATTGATATACCATTAAAATAATAAATTATAGTATATGTATGATACTAGAGTTATCATGTCACCTTGTTATAGTGGAGGAAAGTATGGGGTATAATAAAGAAAGAATTTAAAAGGGAAAGGTGGAGTATTTTACCTCTTCTATGTCGTCATGTTGAGAACATCCAAGGCACTTGGAAATGGTATTTTGGTGATAATAGAAAGACCAAAATGAGGGGAAGAGGTTTGGGATAGGAATTGTATAAAATATTAGCAATATCCAAATCTTATAAGTTTTGAGGAGAATATGTGGTGAGGGGTGATATTTGTAGTGGGAGGAGATGAGTGTTTTTTATTATTTTATTCTTTTGTTTATTATTTTGTCCCAAGAATATCAATAGTGTTGATTATTGAGAGTAATTATAGTAAATGGAGAATTTTAGTTCAAGATAATGTCCACTTACATCATCCATGACTCATAAATTCATTTATTTACCTATAATGTTAAATACCGTAAATTACTATATTTTACTATTCATAAAAAATTCAAGTATTTTAGAAAAATATAAAAAATTAACCCCAATCATTTTTAAACTTTTAGATTTCAAAAATGGGCTCCATTTTTTTAAAATATGTTTCTGATTATGAGAAATTAAATTCTTAATAAAAAAATTATTTATTTAAAAAATACCGATTTTAATATTATAACTGATTCAATGAAACTTTGAAAAATTAATTAAGTTCTCATAAAATTATTTTATAATCATAATAAAAAATAATATTAATCTATTAATCTAATTTTTTGAAATTAAATTTCCATTTAAATTATTTTTTTAATTATAAAATTGTAAATAAACATTTACGTTTTACAAAAATACCAACACTTAATTTATCATTTTTACAACATTTAATTACTTATACATTGATATAAATATATCATATTTTTACTTATAAGATACCTAAATTTTATTTATACTTTCAGAGGTGAGGTTACTATTCTATTGGGTGGTTTATTATTCATAATGACCGCATTACTATTCCAATGCTCAAGTTACTATTTCATTGGTTTAGTTTCCTTAATTTCTATAAATATCACTTATTTCATTCATAATTTATGAAAATAATATTTTCATTAAGTTATATATATGATGAATTTGTTTTATAATATATAACATAATTATATGAAGGAAAATTCGATTGATAAAATTCTGGGTTGTTATAGGGAATCATAAATTATAGATTTTTTAAAAAAAATCAAAAAATGATAGACACATATTTAATATCAATCTCAAAATTACCTACCTCATTAAATGTATTATTATATTAATAATACTTCTTATTATTCCTATTATTTTATTTTCTTTACATAAAGAACCTTTCCCCTAGTTTGAGGTTTCCCATCCATCCAGATTTATGTTCACCTCTTGTGGTGGGCCCTACAACCTTCTTTTCTTCTGATTATTTAAATTTATTTTTTAAAACATAACCCTACTATAAAATCAACTATAAAAAATTAATGTTTTCATGAATACCTTATTTTAAATACTTCTATTAAGTATTTTTTGTGTCTCCATACCATGAATGTTTTTATTATGATTTCTCAAATTTGCATCACATTGAACATATTCCATGATACCTTGAACACAAGTATATAAAAACAAATACATATACGTTTTTCATACATAAATTTTATCTCTATTTAAAACAAAATTATTCATTGTTAGATTTTCATTAATAATTTAACTATAAGGGAAAAATAACAATTACCTCCAAGTAACAATTAGAACACTTTAGAATAAAAAAATCCCACAAAAAAACTGATGCTCTAATATAAATTATTAGGAAAATAAGGTTATTTAGTGAGAGATACCATAAGATTGGGGGTGAATATAGGTATAAAAATAATTCCAATATAAACAAATTAATCCTTAACTCTCGGTATCCTTTATGATCTTGACCTCATTCCTAGTTGGGTCATACTTAAGTTCTTATTTCAATGATGATCTGATTTTTATTCCTCTTGTAATTTCCATAATCAAGTTGATTAATGATTACATAACTCACACTCACAAATTTATGTCTTTTATAATATAAATAAATCATTCACACCATACACAAGTATTTTACTTAGTTCACCCACACTAGGCTAATCTGAGGAGCATACAATGATAATGTGTTGATGTATCAAAATCTTTTAAACACACTATTTAGTGGTGGGTTTAGGACAGGGAACCTCAATATTGGGGTCACTCTCCTTACAAGATCTAGGGATAGTTCACTACATCCCAAGGGTCACTTACTTAACCTCATCTCTTGCTACTAGCTTCAAGAAAAGAAAAATGATTTGGCATGAAATCCAACAAATAAAAAACATCACCATTGTTGTTAACGAATGATGTGTAGATATATTCTCCTTGATATATATATTATTACTATTAATATCCTAGATATTAATATCAACATAAAAATAAAATCACTTTACAATAAATTTAATGTAAACTACACCTTTTTGTTGGAAAGATCTTCAAAGAGTTCCAATACTTTCTTCCACTTTTCTTTACAATAAAGATTTGAAGTTCATATTTCTCCTCCTATTTATTCTCTAAATTGGATATATCAATAATAATCATAATATATCACTGCTTTTTTTCTTAGAACATCTATGAGAATCTTTTATTTCTTCCAATTTTGTTGAGTCAGCTTAATAGAATTCTAACTTTAATGATTTTAGTAAAATCCTCTAAATAAAAATTACTAATTAATTGAAAAGTATAGTTTAATCAAATAACCATTAAATAATTAAATTAAATCAAAACAAGTTGAAAATTATGATCACAAGTTATGTCATTTTTATTTCAAACATAGTTCAATACACAAAACTTGATTGTTATGACCCAATATATAACATCATTTTTGGTTACACCAGATAAGTGTCATCCTAATCACTATAAACATTCAAAATTTCATTATTTTCATCAAAACCTTCCTATATGAAATAAAATATCAAAAACATAGTTTTATTTATTCATTTAAAAGGTTCTTAGGATCATATTATCATTTCCTTGTTATATCATTAATAATTGTTGAGAAAAATACGGTATCCAATGTCAAATAATCATGTATAAGTGTAGGTTGGATTCAAGTGTGATGGGGGAATTAGACTTAAAATATTAAAATATATAAAATTTATATTTTATATAACCCTTAAGCATATTATACATTCATTTTAATATTAATCACATTGCATTATATATCTTCCCTAGTTTTACTCCTCAAATATTTAACTATAATACCTTTCTATATAATATTATTTAAGAACATTTTTCATTAAATATTTACTATGAAACTCCTATGAACATAAATATTATTTTATTTAGTCCAAGATATGTCTCTTATAACTCTAAGAAAATTACTTTTTAGTGTGATAACATTCCAATTAAATTTTAGTAACTGAGGCATTGTGTCTAACCATGTTGAAAATTGTGGTAGATGATTTATATTTCATTATTTCTCATTTATGGGAATTTTATTCCCATAAAATTATTCAAAATTATTCCTCCTTCTGATTGGTATCTTCCCCACTTATTCAATCATGTGTCATTTCATCATTGATAAATTGGTCATGAATTATATCTAGATTCTCCATAGGGATGTCTCCTTTCATTGGATATATAATGGTATCATTATATTGTAAAGGTAATTATTCAATAGATCTCATATAATTGTGCTATGTTACACAAATATATTGTTAATAAACATAGATATCTTCACATACAGTTATATTAACCCACTATCAGACTATTAGCTAAATAACATTGATTCTTCCAGCTAGTTTTAATTATCAATTAATGGGAATGTTAGATATCATATCCACTCTATTTATTATAGATCTCTATAATTAATTAATTGTTTCTATTAATATGTAGTTATGTGTAGATTATCATGAATTTGTATATGTCCATCATTCAGTGTCAAATAATATATAATATTAACTGCTCTTATTAGTTTTCTATTATAACCAACTACTCATTCATTCTGAATGACTTCACAATGGATGTAGATATAGGTAGATTTTTTATCTATGTAATAATAGATTATTCATTTTATAAATCAATTTCATAAAACATATTATTATACTGTGATAAATTTTATTAAGGAAAACTTCACAGAATGAAGCTTTATTTGATCTCATTATATTATTTCATGCATTCCCTATATATATGCATGATTATAATGATTTAATTTTGTATCTTATACATTCAACCAAATTTATATGTTCCAATACAATTAATGCGAAACACATTATATAACTAATTATTTGAATTACTCACCCAAAATAAATTTCATTTTTAATCGCATGTATTCAAATGAATTTCATTTATAAGGTATATATAATCATTTTATGTAAATTTTTTGAGTCATACTAGAGAAAAATATGATCCTATAGCATGTTTGGTGTGATATATATCTAACTAATCACCTTTCTAATAACAATCAAAGTCCCCATGCCAATGTAGCCCAACCCAAAGTCCAACCATCTCTATGTTAATATTCAATAGGGATCTAAATTTTAATACAATCGTAACAACCAATACATATAAATCATAAATAACCTTTATTTTTTAAGTTGGGGATGAAGGAACTTTTTATTGAAACAAAGTGCCTCTTTATTTGTTTAGAGGAGACCCATTACATGGCTCGAAGACCTTGTGGGAATTAAATCCCATTACATGACCCTGAAAGCCCAAATTTGTAGTTAGAAGGCCCACTAGTGAATAGTACTACTACATCACCTAGACTGCTAAGGTGATGGAACAAATAGAGTCTTTTTTATAGTTCCAAACACCACTACAATGTCATTGGTTATGTAGTTCCACCACTCAAACATTTATGCTATAGTACCGCTACAGTTAAGCTACAATACCCTATGCCTAATGGGGTTTGAACCCCCAACCTTGATGTAGTATTACAGGGTGTTTACCACTAAAGTGTAGTATTGGTTGAATTAAAATAGATCTCATGTAGTACCTATCATCTAAATTCTTATATTCATGGTAAGATAGTGATGATAAAAAATTTAAAATCATAATAGTAACACCGTAAGATTTTACGATATGCATCTTTTTAAATTTAACTTCTTTAATAGCTTACAAGCTTAACAAATGATTGAATATCATTATTTTATTATTATAGTTATTTAATAGATTTTTGGAATGGTATGAATGAATGAGATTGATTAAATTATGAAAATATATATTACACATGTTTATAAAATTAATTCCTTGGTTACAAATTAATTAGAAATTAAAACTAATTAAATATAAAGGATTTATTTTTAAAAACTATTTTTATGCCCTCAATGACATTTTATATTAATAAATTAAATTTATCACTATTATTAAAAGATATTAATAAAATTTATATATTATATATTAAATAAAATATTTTTACATTCATCCAAAACATTTTTATTATCATAAGATAAGAATAAATTTAATTTTACACATAAAAGGCTATGTTTTTCTAAACACAGTTTTACTGAATTTTAATGGAGAACTTGTTTTAAATGTAAATTTTGAAACTTTCATAAATTATATTTTTCAAAGTAAAAATTATTTTTGAATATGTAATATCAAAATTTACTTTGGTTAAATTCTTGGTATTTTTCAGACATGTTTCATTTTTGATGAATAGTAATGTGACCGTTCAAATAATAATATGACCGTTAGGAATAGTAATGTGGCCATTAGAACAATAACCTCACATATTAATGTATAAATAAAATTTATATATCTTATAATTGGTAATATGATATAATTATATCATAGTATAAGTAAATAGATATTTTAAATAATATTAATTAAGTGTTTATATTTTAGTAAGTCATATATATTTAATTATAATTTTATAATTAATAAAATCATTAAAAAGAAAATTTATTTTAATAAATTTTATTCATAAATTAATTTTTTCTTGTATTATTATTTTAGGATAATTTTATGATACCACAATTAATTTTTCAGAGTGTTTTAAAATCAGTTATAAATTTAAAATATCTATTTTTTTGAGTAAATGATGTTTTTAATTAAAAATTAAATTTATCATATTTAGAAAATTATTTTCAAAAAATGGAGTTAATTTTTAAATTATACATGTTGAAAAAATTTCAGGTTTAATTATTTTTTATTTTTCTAAAATACTTGAATTTTTTGTGAATTGTAAAATACAATAATTTATGACAAATATTAAATACATGAATTATGGAGTAATAAATGATATATGGTTAATTTAAGCATATAATATCAAACTATACTTAATTATTTTAAAATATTTGGTGATAATTCTCAAACTATTCATAGTCTTGAGCCAAAATATTAAAAAATGAATAAAATATTAAAAAAAATACCCCTCTCCTCCACTATAAATACCACCCCTTCTCCTCACACCTTCCAAGCTTTGATCCTTATAAATTTTATTCCCAATACTCTTCCAAATCCCCTCCACTACATTCATGAGATATTTATCTCATCAACTGTCCAAAACCAATACCATTAAGGAGGTTCTCATGAAGGGGAATTCGAGAGGTAAAAATCATCTTTCTTTTATTTTAATTTCTTTTAATTTAATTTTATTTTCTTATTCTTCCATCACCTAACATATATAAAGAGTCATGATATTTTCATTATCATTTATGTACTATAATTATATCATGTTAATGTAATAATCCATCATCAATCCCCTTCTCGTCTCCCTTTTATTCTGAAAATGGAAACGCCAACTGCGAGGTGTTGTTTTATCACCTTCAAGGATGACAAGTTTTCATTTTCCTTCACCATTTTAAAGTATATTCATAAAACAATTTTAATGGTTGTAATATATTGTAAAATTTATATTAAAAACCTTTTTTATGTTCTAGAAGTAACATATTAACATAATGCTAAATGATAAAACAAAACAAGTTCATTGTGATCTAAAACCGCTAAAATTAATCTAAATGACTATAATTAACATTTTATCTATTGATTCATCCTCATATATGGGAATAAAACAATATATAAAACCAATTATAATTTTATATGTTCATTATTTTCATATAATTACAATTATAGATCATTATACCCATTTTACATGAACTTCATTACTTATAAACAAGAAAACCAATCATGAAAACCAAGGAAACAAATTCTCCCTATAGATGAAATTAAACTACATAACTCATTAATAAGGCTATAAATAAACTTAATAAAATAATAATAAATAAAATAAATATACAAAAGTTTCTAAATTGATTAATTAGTGGATTTAATTTGATTATCTTAGACATTAAGGTCAAGTGTAGAACACATTTAGACATAAGGTAAGGGTTTCTTCCCTAACCTCTATTTTTCATTCGAGTTATGCTTTATCTCTCTCTATCCCAATATAATTATTATTTATTTTTATGTACAAATTATAAATTATTTTTATATGTTCTAAAATAATTTATCTTAATTGTTTCACCCTTTGATGGGGATGTACATGTTTTAATATTGTTCCCTTGTCAATTCTTCTTGATAAGAAATCCCAATAAAAGAGAACTTTCTGAATTATTACCCATTTTCAAGTGCACTATATAGTTTGTTTTAATCCATAATTATTTTTTATAAAATCACAAATATTATCATGAAAAACTATCTTGTATCATTTATATTTTTATAAAAACAAACATTCCTTTATGCTTTAAAATATCTTTAATATTTTCCTTAAAACACACTATAATGTTTTATTACTCAAGTTTCTTAAAAACTATTTTTACATTATTTAAATTTAATGGGACCTCATTTCCCCCCCAAATATAATTGAAATTTCCTTCCATTTTATTTTCTGGTATATATATGTTTATAATCTTATTTGATGATAAATACAAATGATTTTCAAAAATAGATCTTCTTTCTAAAGTAAAAAGGGTTTTTATTATCTCACTTTTACTTATGTGAAATATATGCCTTGTTCACCACTTATTCCTTGGGTGTGTGGTGTATATAATACCCTTTTATATATCATATCACAAGTCTTATTATTCTCATGAAATTATAAGTTTCATTTAATGATTCCATCATAGGGATTATGATTTAAATGTTTCAAAGTGGTATGGGACACATTGAAATGTTTAAAGATTATTTTCCTCAAGAATGTTTTAATGACATGTTCATATATGTAAAATTCCTTTTTTGAATATCGTACTCCATTTAGTTTTATATATTATGATACCATATACCATATGTTGTTAAAGGTTCTACGATCAGTTTGACTGTGGATGTGCTATTTGATAACATTCATGGTTTATGGTTAAAATATTCACATTTCCTATGATAGTTTTTCAATTTGAATGTTTATGTTTTTTATGTTTCACCCTATTCATATGAAGAATGTATTGGACTTAGTAAGTAATGGTATGGGACCTCTATATCCCATAAATGCATCAGTAGGTCTCATGAGACAAACTAGCCAAGTTTTTTACCCATTATGTATGGTTTCTTGGCCGAGGCCTTAACGGAATGTTTATGATGCCCAAAATTATGCATCCCCACATTATGAAACTAGTAATTGATAGTCCATGTGATTATTAGACTAGTATAATATCCATGGTAATGGAATTATTTAATCATATTTTATTACTACCATATTATGCCAAAAATTATGTTTTAATGACATTTGAACTTTTAGTTATTCACCATGCCTTATTATTTATGTTTCAACTATATTACTTACCCTTAATGAGCATATGGGATCACAAATTTATTATATTTTATTTTTCCATTGGATGTGAAGATGTATATTAGTAATGACTTGTAGGTATAATATAGGGGTTTATGTGTGTTTTCAATGGATTTTTTTATGTTGTTTTTCATTTCAAGTTGTAATGTAAAATCCATGTATGTAATCTAGCTTCCAAAAATTCTAAACTAATTGGTGCTTTGGGATTCTAGTCTTGTATCTATTACAATGTAATAAAATAAGTCACCATCTAAAAGCTACTGGGGGAAGGGTCTATATAGTTAGTATCATAAAAATTTAGTAGAAAACCTTGAAACTAGATTTAAAAAAAATACATTAGAAAAAATAACCCTAATATGCACTTTGAGGATAAGTATAAAATCCTTGAATTTTGGTAAGTTAGATATTATGTGGGTCTTCCTAGAAATATATCCCTGTCTAGTTAATACAAGTGGAAGTGGTTCTATAATAGATGTACCAAGGTGTAACAACTCTGACAAGGTATCCCAGGCCTGACTCTGGGTAACCTGGTACACAAAAACATGCCTTAATTATCACCTGGTTTGACACTCTTGGGAGATATGCTTAGGATAATTGAAATTTTATTTATAAACCATTATTGAGGATTTTAATATATAATGAAAATGAATAACCTAAGTTAAACCTAGGGTGTTTTAGGTTTAAAATAAGGTGTCATTATATTCTATAAATGATTATAATTTTTTCTCCCTATGACAATGGTTACTCAAGCTATGATTTATGGTTTTAGCCAATATATGGAACCCAAAGAAGTCATGTTAACATTACACATGATGTAAAAGGGGGTGGTGATGAGTAAAAAAATGGGAGACCATGGAGAAAAGAAGGCTTGACATCCATCATGAAAGAAATGTGTAATGAGACTCTAAGGAAAGTGTCTCAAAGTAATGGAGAAATGAATTATGTGTGGAAAATAAGGACATAAAGCAAAGAATTATTGAGGAAAAATGAAGAGTAAAATGGAAGTGAATAAGAATGATCCTAAGAATCCATTAGTATTTATTTTCCTTAAATGTAAGGGACTTGGGAATTACCTGAGTCAATTACCTATTCTATAAGATAACCTCTAGACCAAAGAAGAGCCTATGTGGAAATAAATATTCGATGTATTTATGTATTGAGTTTGTATTGAAAATCCTTGTTAAAATAATGTTTAGTAATTGACCTTATTTGAAGGATGTAAATCATATTTATTTTGGAATTTATATGGTTTTCGTAAAAGGAAAACCTGCATGTTGGGTGACAACCCATCATGTCTAGAAAG
The DNA here is from genome assembly GCA_963277665.1 of Viscum album. Taxonomy (NCBI): domain Eukaryota; kingdom Viridiplantae; phylum Streptophyta; class Magnoliopsida; order Santalales; family Viscaceae; genus Viscum; species Viscum album. The sequence goes on from OY728129.1 coordinate 1,588,476,642, forward strand.
GTTGCAGGGTTTTAACCCATAATCGAAGGGCGATAAGGGTGTATCACTTACCATTAGCCTATGTAAAGTACTAGTTATCATTAAATTTTTTAGTTAAAACACCTAATTTATAAATGTTATTTGGATTTTAGGGAATTTTTGTTTTATCAAATAGATAAATTTTGGATTGGAAAATGAGTTGGTGATTAATGTTGTCATGGATGATGTTTATTATTTTAGGAATCCTATAATATTTTTGTAAATATAATATTTTGAGGAATAAATGTTGAATTTTATTTTGGGTTAAAACATGATTTTATTATGGAATTGTGGTGATAAATGTTATTTATGAATATGGTTATAATATCTTGGAGATTATGTGATAGGGGCAATTAGTTTTTTGGTATAAGACATTAAGAGTTATTGATGTCATTTGGAAGACTATGTGAACAAATCCTTATGATTTTAGGGTCATAGTCTAGAATATTGTTTTGAGGAATGATAGTAATTTTCAAAATTATTTATGTTGAACTTTGAGTGTTACATTTGAATTTTGGAGATTAAAGTTGTTTTTCATCATATAACAGTTTATTATTTTTGGGGAATTATCTTATCTTATCCTAATAATTTTGGATTTTGTTAACGTATAAAGAAAATAGGAGTATATAATTATAATTTTGTGGGATCCATTATCCATATAAGTTGATTTGAATTATTGAGGTGTGAAAAAATCATCTTGAACGTTCATTTCTAGGTATAATGAATGAAGTTAAAATAGATCAAAGAAAAAATAAAGGATGATATTTTTCTTATGATATGGAAATTAATCAAGTATGTTTAATTTATAAAGTGCTTATCCAGATAGTATAGAAATCACTCAACTCTAGGAAAAGGAATTTGAAAAAAATGTTATCTGTTAACTTTCCTTACTAAGATATCAGTTGTCTTTTAACAGTCATAAGATTTATTGTTTTGTGATGATTAACATTCTAATGACCATGTACTCTAGCATTCTATATTATAAATTGATGGTTATATTTCTCGTTCATGTACATGTTGTCACTTAACCTTAATATTATCCTATTCAAAAGCTTTTTTGAAGACAAACTAAGACATTAATTGGTCAACCAATTCATGACCTTGATAATTTTATTAAAATAAAAAAGATACAGTACAAACTCAAGGTGTTACAATCTCACACCATCATTGAATTAAGGTAAATAAAATCTTGAGACACATAACAAAAATATCTGTAAGTACACACTATAATAAGCATGTCCGCATCATCATTCCTTATCCTGGAAGAAGCCGCTTTAAGGAAGCTTCTCCATTTTCAATTTAAACCCTCAAAAGCATAGATCTCTGTATCATATCAATGTAAGAAAACAAATAGGTGTAGAAATTTGACATGAGTGATGTAGAACATGATGATTAAGAGAAGAACTTCAATGAAGGTGAATGCAGAGAAGTAAATAAGGCCAAGAAGTCAACACAATAGGTCACTTGATTCTATCAAAACCTTGAAATAAGCCTTCCACTATAAACCAGAATAGTAAAACTAGACGACCATGCATTTACACAGCAACATGAACCACATGGCAGAATGTGGTGTCTCACAATTCCAAAAAATCAAAATATCTGATGCCATACAGAGGAAAACCCTAGCTTTATCTATAATCCAAAGAGAACTGAATACCACCACAACAAAAATAGTCATCAGAAGATCATTTTCACTACTATAACGGAAACAGAGAGCACATATGGGACAACTTCTACATAGAGCATGGCAATACTTTGTTGAGCTCAGAAAGTACAAGTCCCCATGTAGTAAGAGATCCAAAGAAAATCAGTAGAATGAAAAAACAACACCAAAATCAAGAATCCATAAGGAATCCTAGAAACCAGAAATCCTTATACAATTAGGGATCATTGTTAGAGAAAATATGGTCACTCCCATGTAAGTTATTTGGTGTTTAAGTTTGAGTTATTCTTAAATTCTTCAACCACTTTAAGAAACATTCTCTTTCTGAGTTAGAGGTAGTTATCAGTGAACATGCCACCATTTTTATATTGAAAAAAGGTAGATGCGTTGTTATCATCTATATAAAAGAGAATATTCTATGAAAAATGCAATTTATCTTCAATTTGGTATGCATACCTAAAAGTAGGTTCACCTTAGGGGTCACTGTCAGTGTCACCTGAATCAGATGAATCTGAGGATGCCAGTGAATTATCAACAGGGATGGGGTCTGATAGTGTATCAACCACCATTGGAAGTGGCGAAGGTTCTATGTATTCCTTCCTAAAGGAATCAAAATCTCTTGTAACTATTGTTATTTTGAGTTGAGAGTGGTCTATAATCTTCCTCGCATTTCCTCTTTCCCTCTTATTAAGAGGATGTTTTATTAACTCTATTTATAATGTGGGTTTCCCACAAAGGAACTTTCAAAAGTAAACCTCTTTTTGAAGAAGTGAAATATCAAATTTTGAGAATGAAATTTATTGAAGGAGGGGGCAATGTAACACCACAAGATTTTAGGGTATACATATTTTTTAATTTAACATCTTTAATAGATTACGAGCTTAACAAATGACTCAATATCATTATTTAATTATTATATTTATCTCCTAGATTTTGGTAATGTAATAAATTAATGAGATTAATTAAATTATGAAAATATAGATTACACAAGTTTTTAAAATTAATTCATTATTTACCTATTAATTAGAAATGAAAACCAATTAAATATAAAGGATTTATTTTTATAAAAACTATTTTTATGCCCAAAATGACATTTTATATTAATAAATTAAATTTATCACTATTAGTGAAAGATATTAATGAAAATTATATATTATATATTCAATAAAATATTTTTATAGTCACCCAAAACATTTTTTAGGAATAATATAAGAATAAATTCAATATTACACATTAAAATGCTATATTTTTTCAAAAAACAGTTTTATGACCTTTTAATGAAGAACTTGTTTTAAATATAAATTTTGACACTTTTAAAAATTATATTGTTTAAAATAAACATTAATTTTTAATATATAATATCAAAATTTACTTTGGTAATTTTTTTAGTAATTTTATGATAAGTTTCATTTTTGATGAATAGTAATGTGACCGTTGGAATAATAATGTGACCATTAGAAATAGTAATGTGTCCATTAGAAAAATAACCTCACCTATGAATGTATAAATAAAATTTAGGCATCTTATACGTGGTAATATGATATAATTATATCATAGTATAAGTAAATGAATATTTTAAAAATTATTAATTAAGTGTTAGTATTTTTGTAAGTCATAAATATTTAATTAAAATTTTATAATTAATAAAATTATTTAAAATAAAATTCATTTTCTTAAAATGTATTCATAAATTAAAATTATTTTGTATTTTTATTTTAGGATAATTTTATGAGACCATAAATAATTTTTTAGAGTGTTATAAAATCAGTTATAAATTTATAATATGTATTTTTCGAGTAAATGATGATTTTAATTAAAAGTTAAATTTCTCATATTTATAAAATTATTTACATAAAATGGAGTTTATTTTTTAATTCTACACATCAAGAAATTATTATGGTGATTTTTTGGGATTTTTCTAAAATATTTGAATTTTTGGTGAATAGTAAAATGCGATAATTTATAAAAAAATGTTAAATACATGAATTATGGAGTCATAAATGATTTATGTATGATTTAAGCCAATAATATAGAACTATACTTAATTATTTTAATATATTTGGTGATAATTCTCAAACTGTTCATATTCTTGAGCGAAAATATTAAACAGGTGAATAAAATATTAAAAAACACCCATCTTCTCCACTATAAATACCACCCCTTCTCCTCACACCTTCTAAGATTTCAGTCTTGACAATTTTTCCCAACACTCTTACCGATCCCCTAACTCACATCTAGGATCTATTGGTATCATCCAAATACCATAAACAATCCCCTTAAGAAGCTTCTCAAGAAGGAGAATTCAAGAGGTAAAAAACATTTTTCTTTTCTTTTAAATTTATTTTATTTTCTTATTCCCCCCTCACCCCACTTTTCCAAAGAGTCATGATAACTCTATTATAATTTATATACTATAATTATATAATTTTAATTTAATAATACACTATCAATAACCTTCACCTCTCCCTTTTATTTTAAAAATGGAAACGTCATTCGTGAGGTGTTGTTTTATCGCCTTCAAGGATGAAAAGTTTTCATTTTAATTCAGCATCTTCAAGGATGTTCATAAAACAATTTTAATCTTTGAAAAATATTTTAAAATTTACATTAAACCTTTTTATGTTCTTTAATTAACATATTTAAATAATACTAAATGATAAAACAAAACAAGTTTCTTGTGATCTAAAACTGCTAAAATTAATCTAAACGATTATCATTAACATGTTATCTAATAATTCATCATCATATCTAAGAATAAAACAACATATAAAACCAATTACACTTATTTATTTTCATTAATATCATTTAATTATAATTCTAGAGAATTATACCCATTTTACATTAACTTCATTACTTACAAACAAGCGAACCTGTCATAAAAACCAAGAAAACAAATTCTTTCGAGTAATAAAATTAAACTCTACAACTCATTAATAAGGATATAAATGAACTTAATAAAATGATAATTAATCAAATAAATATATAATTTTTTTGAAATTAATTAATTAATGGATTTAATTTTATTGTCCAAGACATTAAGGTCAAGTGCAGAACACATTCAGACATAAGGTAAGAGTTTCTTCCCAAACATCCATTTTTCAATCGAGTTATGATTTCTCTCTCTTTACACCAATGTAATTATTATTTATTTTTATGTACATATTATAAATTTTTTTTATATGTTCCAAAAGTATGTATCCAGGTCATTTCACCATTCTTTGATGGGTTTTACATGTTTTGAATATGGTTCCTTCTCAATTCTTCCCCATAACTAATCCTGATTAAAGGGAACTTCATGAATTTTTACCCATTTTCAAGTGCACCAAACATTCTATTTTATTACATATTTATTTTTCTAAAATAAAAAATTATATCATGAAAAATAACTTGGTTCATTTTTGGTTTTATGAAAACAAACATGCCTTTTCACTTAAAAATCTACTTAATATTTTCCCTAAACCGCACTAAAATGTTTTATTTATAAAGTTTCCTAAAAACTATTTTCACATGATTTTACTTTAGTGGTACATCATTTATGACTCAAATATAATTTTAATTTCCTTCCATTTTATTTTATGGGATATATATTTTTAAAATATTATTTGATGAAAAATACAAATGATTTTTTAAAATAACTCTTCTTTCTAATGTAAAAGGGGTTTTTCTCATCTCACTTTTACTTCTACGAGATATATGACTTCTTCACCACTTATTTCTTATTTATGTGGTGTGTGTAATTCCCTTTGATATATCATATCATGATTATTCTTATTTTAAATACATTCTATGATTCATTTAATGATTTTGTCATAAGTATTATGATTTAAATGTTTCAAAGTGGTATGGGACACATTGGAATGTTTAAAGATTACTTTAGTGAAGAATTTTTCAATGATATCTTCATCTATGTCAACTTACTTTGTTGAATCTTGTAATTCATTGAGTTTTATATCTTATGATACTATTAACCATTTTTTAAGTGTTTATGATCAGTTTTACTGTGGATATGCTATTTGATACCATTCATGGTTTATGGTTAAAGTATTCATATTTCATATGATAGCTTTTCAATAGAAATGTTTGTATTGTTTATGTTTCCCCATGTTCATACGAAAAATGTATTGGACTTAGTAAGTTATGGGAAAGGCTCAATATAGCCCCTCGATGCGTCAGTAGGTCTCATAAGACAAACTAGCCTGGGTTTTTACCCATTATGTATGGTGTCTTGGTCGAGGCCTTGATGGTGTGTTTATGATGTTTGGCATCAAGAATCCCCTCATTATGAAACAAGTAATTTATAGTCAATGTGATTATTCAACTAGTACAATATCTATGGTTATGGAATTATTTAATAATCTTTTATTACTTCCAAATTATTCTCAAGATTATGTTTTAATGGAATGTGTAATTTTAGTTATTCATCATACCTTATTATTTATGATTATGTCATATTACTTACCCTTACTGAGAACTTTAGATCTCCCCTTTCTTATGTTTTATTTTCACTAGGATGAGAAGATGTATATTATGAATGACTTGTATGAATAATCTAAGATTTTATGGGTGTTTCCAATGGAGTTTCTGTGTTGTTTTTCATTTCAAGTTGTAATGTAATATTCATGTACGAAATCTAGTTTCCAAAACTACTAAACTGATGAGTCCTTCAGGATTTGAGTCTTCTATCTGTGCCATTGTAATAAAGTAAGGCACCAACTATGGGATACCGAGGTTAGGTTCTTTATAATAAATAAATCATACCAACATTCACAATCAAAAAAATTTATGTATATTTATATTCAATGAGTATTTAATAAAAAATAAATAATTATAATATTTGGACATGAGATAAAATATTCATAAACATATCATAAATGAAGATATGAAATATTATTAATTATATATTTTAATAAGGATTCAATCCTTGGATGAAAATACATGGCCACAGAAAATTTATTAAAAATAAAATAGAGCATACAAAATAAACGATGGAGATGAAAAATAAAAAGTGATAGAAAAGTCACCACCATAATAAAATTGTAACTTTCATAATCATTATTTTTTAGGTCCACTACCCCTTCCTTGTGAGAGGCTCTAACCCTTAAGATGTCTACCTATCCTCCATTTATTTTGAGGTTCCCAAGTTTTTCCTTTTTTATCCACGTTTGGTGGGTCATCCTTCTCACTCTATGATCCAGCAGCTTGATCTTTACCTATGGAAGTTTTCTGCAAAAATTCTTGACATTCTTTATCAGAAGAAATCATATCACATTGAATTGTATCATCCTAGGGCATAGTATTATTTATAGTATTATCTTCAGAAAATCCTTGGTTGATGGAAATGTTTCAAAGAGAAGGTTCCCCAAACATAAAAGTATATTTCACCCATATATTCATATTTACAACCTGTAATTTCAATAGAGGGAGAAATAATACCATTGTCTCTTGTAATGGATGATGGATATCCTTTTATATTATTCCTTTTGTTATTGATGCCCTTATTCTCCAGAATATTGAGATATAAGTCATAAAATTATAGTCTATTGATGGAGTCAAGAATTTTAATTAGATTGGTTGTAGTAACACCCACCTTCCCTCTTTTTACATCTTGAGTATAAAGGGATGGTAGACCTTATTCCTCTTCACATGTTGGAACCATAATCTCTTTTACTTTTGAATTATTTCCATTAATCCCCTCATTTTCAATAGAATCCTTGATATCATATAACGATGTGGGATTCCCAGAACCCTTATTAATATCACCTTCTAAAGGATTATCCTCCTTTCTACTCACAATAGCCTGTAAGGTCACTATTCTAGTGGACATCCGGAATTTGTTTTCCTGTAGTTTCACCTGGGAATGATTTAAACTATTTCCCATACTACTACCTTTCAAAAGAGAGTAATCAAACATATCAACCATATCATAATCATTTGAGACATCAAGGTAAACCTCCTCCTATATTCCTTCTTTCTTTTTACTAGCTTGATGGGCCTGATCATTTTTATCATCTTGAGAATCCATATCAATAGTTAAACTATCATGAGCCTCTTTAAAAGAAATAAAGGTGTCCTCATTTTCTGTACTTATTGTGAGTTCATCAAGGAAATGGTTACATCCTTATTCCACTACCCAACATTACTAAGAACCGATAGAACCCTATCCCTCTCATCCTCATAATCAAAAAACATAACCTAAAGTGAGGCCTGGTATGGTCTTCTAATTTGGACATTAAAAAAAGTATCCTTCTAACTATTATTATGACCACTCGCATATAAATGACCCTTACCATGGGCCACAACTTCGACTCCTTTATAAGATGAGGCAATAAAATCAAGAGGGTCCAAAATGGAATCAGTGCCTACTTTAGTTCCATCCACCACATCAACAAAAGAGAGATAGTATTGAACTATAATTTTCCACTTTCTATCACGATCCTATAAAAACTGGTATCCTTTTTAGAAGGCAGAGAATAAGAAACATCCCCCGTTACATGCATCTCATTTTGAGCATCAAGATTCCAAGATTTAGTCTCATTACACTAATAGAAAATAGACTATTTGTGACCAGTCATTTGCGACAGAAAAATGACCCATCACAAATAGTCTCCTCACATGGACTATTTGCGATGGAGGGAACTATTCCAGCACAAATAGTTTTGGCGTGGCCTCCCACTGCCTGGAACCAAAACCAATTATGATGGGAATATGTGACAGACTGCTAATTACATCGCAAATACCCATTATCTTTGAAGTATTTGAAATGAAATTAAATGTTTCTTGCAAATACTTTTGACCTAAAGACTATTGGTGGCAGAATTAATTTTGTCACAAATAATCCATCGCAAATAATAAATTGATTTAACATATTTACACCCCTTATTATTTCTAATACTCCTCCTTCCTACTCTCCCACACAACTGGTGTCTCCTCCCTTCTCCACACAACGCTGCCTCCCCATTCCACCATGTCATCTCACTAAACCACCGCACCACTGCACCACCGCGCTGCTTCGCCACACTACTTTTCCTTCCCCTTCCTACAAAACCTCAACACAGCACCCCCTGGGTCAACCTACTCATATCTTATAGGCATGAACTTCATTTTATTTTTATTTCATTTTATGGCATATTTTGGTTCAATCTATTAAATACAAGTCTCTTAAAAACCTAGGTTGATCAATTTACTCGATTTTTTAATTTATTTGATATTTTTGGGTTAATAAATATTTATTAGTTTCTATTTGGGTGTTAATTTTTTTTACAATAGTTGGTTTAATTTTACTTTAGGATTAGTGTATATATATATATATATTTGGGTGTCAATTGTTTTAAAATGCATGTATTTCAAAATTGATCACCAAAAGAATTGATCCCTAGTTTTGGATTTTAGATGCCATGGATAAATGGGACAGTGTACACCTGAATTGTTAAATTATTTTATTTTAGGGTTAATTTATCTTTAAAATTATAAATTAATTTTTTAATGCCTTATCCTTCCCCCTGATTCCCCTTTCATCAGGTTTCATAGTTGTTGGCTCTCCATTTTGATCTTCATTTTCATAGGGACTCTTTTTATTACATGGTTATGTCTTCTCTTTACTTTGGGTTTCCATTTCATTATTTTTATGTGTTTCTCAGATGATAATTTTCAATTCATATTCCTTGATTGTTGCTTCCATGCTCTTATCAATGGAACCTTCATGCCAAATCCTACTTTAGTTTTACCCAATGGCGCTCTGGTGGTTTGGGATTAAGTTGGTAGCGATGATATGTAATTCTTCCAGTTATCTCATTCATCCACCTCTACTATTGTTTCCTATACTATTGTACTAGAATCCATCTCATTCTAGTATGAATGTGTTTGTGGTAGTTTTTTATGGTGTTGTTTCATGCATTCAGAGCCAACAGTGTCTTGGTGGTGCGGCTTTGGAAGCTGGTGTTTATTTGGGTGGAGATTCCATTCAGGCATGTTATTCTGTTCTGGTGAAGCTTTTAGAGGAAATGTGTTTGGTGATGGATTTATTCTAGTTGAGAAGTTTCACGGTGTTTTTCCCTCAACAAATATGGGACTTTTTTCTTCTGATAATAGTGTTAAGGCTTCTAGCGATAGCAATGTTTCTAACAATGAGCGGTGTAATGGCTTGATGCGCGATGACGACAATGGTGTTCTGGAAGTTTGGGATGTGTTGGTGATGACATTCAATGATTTTTTGGGCTAGGTTCTTTCCCCCTTTGGATTAATTTTTTTAGCTATCATTGGATCTATTTTGCTTCAAGGTTCATTGATAATGTTGTTTCTGGTTTCGTTTGACTGTCTTCTTCCTGATGGAGCTGTGTTTGAGGAGACGATGAGGTGAAGATGGTGTTGAGGGGACGGTCTAGTTGGCTATAGGTTTCAAAGAACCCAATGAGTTTATAGTTGGTGTTGGGATTTATGTTGGATTTTTTCTCAGCATATTGAAATTTGAATTTGAAATTTTGGGTTTGTTTTTGTAGCTTTCTATCCTTTGAAGTTTTGTTTTCATGGATGGTTCTCTTGTATGGTTCTCATTTATCCCTCAAAAATGGATTATTTGAATATAAAAATAATAGATTTGGATGGAATTTAAATAATTAGTAAAAAAAATTAAATTATTTATTATATTTAATAATTATTAAGTTGTTATTATTATTATTAAATTGTAAATATTATTGTAAATTATAAAATAATTATGATAATATTTTTTAGAAAAATATGAAAAATATTATAATTCCATATTAATAATTATAATTATTGTATTTATTATTTTAATAAGTATTAATAATTGGTATAAATATTGTAAAAACACTCCATGTGCACAACTATTATAATGTGTCTAGGGTAAAAATTATTATTTCAAAAATTATTAATTAAAAACATATATCAATTCAAAATACATATTATTTTAGAAATATTAACTCAAAATTATTATTTATTTATTTATATAAATTATTAATTCAATATAATCAATTTTATTTATAATCAAAATTAATTGTCAGTAAAATTACTTATAAATTAAATATATACACATTTATTTTTATATAGATTTTATATATGCATTTTTTTCAAAAAAAAAGTGTTAGAATATATATTTGATGTATTGAAGTTGGGGCTTACCCGAGGGGTAAATTCTCCTCTTAATCCTACATCAGACCCGAGATCAAATCAGGGAGGGAGTGAATTTATGCAGGTAGGCAGTGACGCATGAAGACAGTGACGTGGGGAGATGGTGACATAGGCGTGACGTAGGTCGGCGGTGACACAAGCATGACACATACCTGATGACACAGGTAGTATGATGTAGGCATGACACTAAACTAGTCATTTGAGCTAGTTTTCGGGCCTTTGGGCCATGTAATGGTCTTCATGCCCACGAGGCCTTCGGGCCATATACTAAATAAATAAGGCTTGATGGGTGGGTTATCCCTTAGGAGGGATATGACCTACCTTTCTAGAATATGTGTGTGGTGTGTGTGTTCTTAATAATTAATAATAATAATTACATAATTTATAATAATTAAAAATTAATTAGTCAATATTATTAATAAATAGTAATTATTCGTGTCAGTTACAAATTATTATTAATAATTCTAAATTAGGAGGAAATTATAAAAATATTTAAAAAAACTAAAAGAGAAAAAATGAAATACTATTAATAGTTAAATATTAGTATTATTTATCAAAAAATTAGATTTAAATAATAAATAATTAGTATTACTTAACAAATAAATTTTTAAACTTCTAAAAAATTTAAAAAATTATTTCTAATAAATATTAATTTTTTTATCAAACCTTTCAAGAAAATTTAAAAAATAAAAACTATTAAAAATTTATAATAATTCATGCATTTTTTTAATTAAAAAATTTGTATTAATAATTGGTATAATTTTTATAATATATAAAAATAATATTAATAAATGATTAAAAATGATACTCTCGTGTGTGATGTAACCAAACACCCGACACTCACAAATGTTGTGTTGTGCCTATGGTAAAACCCACAACCTGGACCTAATGGTGGTTTTCTATTTTCCATATGATAAATAGTTTGGGATATAATTTAAATTTTAATAAGAAATTATAATATAAATATTAAACGAATTATCCACATGAACCATGTAACTAAACACTCGACACTCAAAATTTTTATGTCATGCCTAGGGTAAACCCCACATCTCAGACCCAGTGGTGGTCTCTGATTTTTTATATGATACAGATTTTGAAAGATACATTAAATTTTAATAAGAAATTATAATAAAATATTAAATGAATTTCCCACACGTTCCATGTAACTAAAAATATGACGCTCACAAATATTATGTAGCGCCTAGGATAAACCTCATATCCTGGACCCAATGGTGGTCTCCAATTTCTCATATGAGACACCATTTGAGATATATTTTATTGATTTCAAAAAAAATAGTGTGTGTCCTATATAATATTTTTAATATTTTTATTCTATTCACACTGAGCATCTATAGGCCCCATAATGCAGTGCTAACCCATCACCTCACATTGATTAAATTCCATAGAATATTTCAAGGTGTTAAAATATAATAATAATTTTCAACTAGTCAAAGTGATCAGTAATAATTATTCTTATTTCTATTTTTTAGATAACTATAGACTCGGGAAATAAACAATAGTTCCAATTACATGATTAGTATTGGATAAATAATCATACAAATACAAATGGATCTGGTATAAATTATATCTATATTGAAGGTTTTGAAACCTTTATATCATTTTCATAATCGAATTCTGATTTATTTTCTGAAGGAAAAATTAAATTTCCATGTTAGAAATTTTATCTTAGGAGATTTGAAATGTTTAACATTGGACTTCATCTGTTTTATTTTGTTTTTTGAAAATATTGTCTTTTTTGGTATCAACATGGTGAAAATAATTTCATAGAAAATATAAATTTTTTGTTTCTCAATCCATCATTTCAGAATTTAGTACATGAGGCCACCAATCCGTCTATTCCTAAAACAATAACTCAGAGTGATATTTCAAATCCTGAATCAGAACCATCTCAGTTATATAATATATTGAAATCTGATGAGGAAGACTTATATCAAGGATTCTAGATGAGAAAAAATGAAGCTATTACAAAATTTAGGGATATTAAATCAGATTTTGGAATGTCCAATAGTTGTCTAGATTAGATTTTATCTTTGGATAAATCGTTGTTACCTAATGGAAATACATTCCCCACAAGTTTCTTTGAAAGTGAGAGTTTGGTTCATAATTTGGGTTTTAGTTATCAGAAAATAAATTCATTTTCAAATGATTTAATCTTATATTATGGTAATTATGAATCCTTGGTAAATTTTACAATATGTGGAGAATTGAGGTATAAAGAGGCAAAACAAGGAAAGTCTATAGTTCCTATGAAACAATTGAGGTATTTCCCAATTACACCTTGTTTACAACATTTGTTTATGTCTTACAACACAGATTGATTGATGGCATGGAATAAATCAAATATTTCCATTAGTTAAAGATTAAATCATCCATGCAATGGTGATTCATGGAAAAACTTTGACTAGACACATCCTTATTTTTATTTAGAACCTTGTAACATATGGTTGTGCATTTCCACTAATGGTATTTGTCCATTTGGTTCTTATGATAGTCAATATTCTTGTTAGCCTATATTCATTACTCCTTATAACTTACCTCCTTGGATGTTGATGAATGAACCATATATATTTGTTGCTATTAATTATAGGAAATCTGAAGAATACTATTTATGTTTATTTGAATCCATTAATTGATGAGTTAATTTCATTATGGAACAACGATGAAACAACATTTGATGTAGTTTCAAATCAAAATTTCATAGTAAAGGTTGAACTATTATGGATGGTCAGTGAATTTTTGGCTTATGGTATGTTTTCTAGATGGAGCACACATGGTCTAAAATCTTGTACATACTACATAACTGAGAACAAATAGTTTTTACTTGTTAATGGGAGAAATTTTAGTTATTTTGACTGGCGTTGTATATTTCTTTCTATAGATCACCCTTTTGAAGGAATAGAAATAACTTTACAAAAGGTCGAATTGAAATAGACAAACCTCCAGTAATGATATTAGGTAATCAGGTAAAATATATTATCTCTTAAATACCTATTATTAAATTTGTACTAACCATAAACGAACAAAAAATATTTTTTTTGGGAGAGATCATAATTGGATAAAGCAGAGTATTTTTTGGGATCATCTATATTGGTCTAATTTGTTGGTTCATCACATGCTATGAGTAATGCATATTGAGAATAATTTTTTTGATAACATATTTTATACCATGTTGGACACACCTAGTAAGACCAAATATAATGTAAAGGCACGATTAGATCTTGCCCATATTTGCAGATGTCCTGAACTTCAATTATTTGAAGAATAAATATCGCACAAATTAATGAATCCAAAATAAGCTTACTTACTTAAAAAAGTAAACCATTAATTATTTTATTAATGGATTATATTTTTGAGGTTACCAGATTACTATGCTTTTAATTTGTCTCATTCCATCATAAATGGGAATATTACTGAGCTAAAAAGTCATTATTGTCATGTCATAATTGAAATATTACTACCAGTTGGTCTTAGAGGGTTGTGGAAATCTTCAGTATGGGATGTGTTGACTGAAATATCATTTTTTGAGATATTTACGGGGCAACATAATATTTTGATGCATTGAGTGTTTTTGGAAAAAGTTGTTTAAATTTTATGTAAATTGGAGAAAATATTCATGTTGGAATTCTTTGATTACATAGAACATTTAATATTGAATTTTCTATATAAAGATAAATGTAAAGGGACAGTAAAATTCTGATGGATGTATATATTTGAGATATGTATGAAAAAATTAAAAAATAAATTATGTAATAGAGCATTAGTTGAAGGGTAAATTGCAGAAGCGTACTGGTTAGTGGAAATTTCAAATTTATTCTCTTATTATTTTTAGTCAGAATATAATTCAAAACATAATTACATGGGTCACAATGAGAAAAATTTTGATGTTTTCATAGACTACCAGTTTTCAGTTTTTAATCAACATGAGCTTGGTTTTGGTGGTTATTGTGAATGATGGATTACAGATGAAGAACTGTATAGATCTCATACAAATATTCTGTTGAATTTTGAATAAATCACACAATTTGTGCAGTATGTACTAATTTTTTTTATTTTGTTAAATATTTATAAAATATACCTTTATTTAAATTAATTTTTTTGTATACTGTAGGATGAAAATGTCAAAAAAATTCATAAAAATTACATATATTTCTCTTGAATAATGTCATCAAAAAAATTTTGCATATTGGTTTCAAATACTAGTAAGTTATGTTGCTTTTGATGGAATAATAAATCAATTTTACAATTATAAATATTATTAATAATTTTTATTGTTTATAGGCAGCACAACATGAAAAAAAACTAATAGTCGATTATGTGTGCTCAAAAACCCTCCATCTAAAATTTTAAAATCTTATAATGGGTATGTGGTTAATGGATTTCAATTCCATACACGCATATATGGTGACTCAAAGAAATCAATGAATAATGGTATTTGTTTGAAAGGATAACATCATAAGAAAATTGAAGTTGACTTTTATGGTATACTTGATGAAATAATTGAGTTATGTTATCTTGGACCAAATTGTGTAAGAATTTTTAAAATTTATTGGTTTAATACTGATTGAGGGTTATGAGTTCATCCATGACAAGGATTCATGGAAATTAAATATAATAGTCTTCTTATATAAAATGAACCATTTATGTTATCACATCAAGAACATCAAGTTTATTATGAAAATTACTATGATGTTTCAAGAGATCTAAAGGACTGGTGGAGTGAGATAAAAATAAAATCACATGACAATCGGTTTATTGAAAATGAAAATGGTTATATGAAAGTGAAAAATATTTAAAATTTTCAAGAAACATACCAAAATATATCTCTTACATGATGATATATACATATTTATGATGAAACCCCTTAGTTAAGGTCTGATGATATAGATAATGTTGATGAAGTAATAAGGGATGATGAAACTAAAAGTCATATGAAAGTTAATGGTGTTGTATATGAGGACGAATACATTTATATCAATTAAAATGATAAGGAAGATAACGATTGATGAGTTATTATATTTTGATATTTATTAGTTTTTTATATTTGATATTTATGTTAACATTTTGTTAAAGGTCTGATTATTATATTCTAATATTTATTATTTTTTCATATTTGATATATGTATTAACAATTTTTTATAGGTAAAAATATTTTTTTCATATGGTTGGAGATGATCCTAACAATCTAATTCCTTCTCTCACTAATGTCAAACTTCCTACTGATGAGCCCAATTCAGCTGATCCTCAGGCTAGTGCACCGATTAGAAGGGGGTGTGGTCTTTCTCGATTGATGATTCTGGATCTTGTTCTAGAGAGATGATCATCTGTTGATTTTGATCCTCATTTACAGTGGAATGTTTATTTGTTTATTATATTTATTTTATATTAATTTTGTGTTTTAATTTCGGCAATAATTTTAGGATTATTTTTTTATTTACACAGTTCTTTTTTCATTTAGCTATTGAGAAGGCTCTAAACCTCGGGTATTATGGGACCTGGTTCCTATCATAGTGCTTCACTAAATGTTTGACCATTGAATTGTACACTATTAAATAATATATAATTTTTAAAATTTATTTAATTTCTATCATATTTTTTTAATTTCCTTATAGTATTCATTTTCTATGATTCCTGATATCATGAGAGGTCATATATGAGAGGTATGGGATATTTGTATACATGACCACTTTTGTTAGTTTCTACACAACCTCATAAAGTGGGATATGGATAAACCTTATGCTACTGTTTTCGACTAGTCTTGCATCCCCATCAACCCGACTATATCTCAACTTAGGTATGGTATGGATTGTGATCCTTCTAGATATGAGAGACTTTTAGGAGGAGGTAATCATGTGGAAATCAGAGCTGGGGGAGAGAAGATTTCACACATAGTTCGAGAAGTCGTACATTTGGAATACATAGATGACATATGGTAAGTGATATTATTTTTTAAAGTATATATACTGTAACTATAACATTTTTTTATATTATATATGCCTCTACTGACCCATATATTATAGATTTTTAATTGTATAAGAAAATGTGTACTAATCCCTGTACATGAGAAGTTATATGTGACCGACAATACCATATTATGGTTAGTAATTTTTAAAAAAATCATGGATATTAATTTTATTATTATTCTAATTTTTCAATATATTTAAAGGAAATATATGAGGTTGTGACTTCTCATTGATGGGAGAGTCAATTTGAGAGTGAACAAGATGCCACAAGTGATTTGGGTTTCATTGAGGGGGTCTGGATATAGGAAAATTTTCAGGGTGTCGAGAAAGTTCGAGTGATTGGTACTGGTTCTCGACTAACACCTATGGGTTATTATGGTACTTCTGTGGTGGCATCAGTGAGCATAAAGGGAGCTTGTGGAGAGTCGGCGTTGATGACGTCGTTCACTACATAGTATGAGGAGAGGTTGAGAGCTCAAGATGAGATGATAATGAAGATGCATTAAGAGAGGGGGAGGAGCATGAGTAGTAACGTCTGGGAGATGAGCAGATGATGGAGTATATGTGGCGACTTACATGTGGTGTTGGTATGAGTTTCATCAACACGGTCCTTTGAGTGATCCCCCCCCACCTGGCGAAAGTTGATGATTTTTGAAGTTTTATGACTAATTTTTAATTTAGTATGACAAACATATCATGTTTAAAATGATGTATTACTTTTATGCCACTTTTAATTTTTTTTTAATTTCTTTTATTTTTTAAAAATTTTAAATGATTTTTAAATATTTGTAGATTTTTAAATTAATTTTAAATATTTTTAATATTTTAACTTTTTTAATTTTTTAAAAGTTATTTAATTTTGTAATTATTTTAATTATTTTTAATTATTTTTAATTTATTTAATTTATTTAATTATTCTTAAAAAATATAATCAATTTTAATATTTTAATTTATTTTAAATATTTTTAAGTATAATTTTAAATTTTTTAATTAATTTTAATTTTTTTGTAATATTTATATTTTTTTTGAAGATTTATATTTTAAAAAATAATAATTTTTTTTAATTTTTATATATATATTTCTTTGAAAAAATATTATTTGCGACATATGGATAGTCTATCATAAATAATAAATTGCGACAGACCATCACAATTGATTATTTAAAGGATTTAGCCACTTATTTATGATGGATGGGTCATCTGCCACAATTAATCACTATTTACGACAATCCATCCCAAATAAACTCAATTGCGACATTTTTTTTCCACGATATATTAGATATGGGCTCTCTTTGCAAATGAATTTTTTACGGGGATCCATCGCTAATACTTTGTCGTAAATAATCAAAAATTTAGTAGCGTTGTTAGAATGCAACTTAAACTTGCAGCTATCAACAAGGTGCCCAAATTTATTACAATTCAAGCATCTCATACCCCTATGAAAGTTATCTAAAACTTGTCTAATGAACAATAATTTAAAGAAAAATTAGGGACAAACACATACTAAATATCAAGTTCGAATTTAAAGTCACCAGCAACCAGATACATCATCTCAACAAGTGTTCCACAGAGATCAAATTCAACTAAAATGTGGCCATAATGTCTATACATGGACATTTCATTATCCTCATCAAACTTTATTGGGGAACCAATGACCAAAGAAATATCCAAAACGATGCTTGGATTCCAAAAAACCAATTTAGTCCCTTAACGCGAATCCAAGACTGTATAATTGTGTTCTTGGCATGAAATGGATCTAACCAAGGGTTTTAATCTTAAAATTGAAGGACCCCTAGCTTCAAATTGAAAAATCCACTACTCCATGCCTTTGATTCCAGCTCGTGAGAAGGAAAATTTATTTAATAATACCCCAGAGCAATCGAAACCATATGCTGGTTGTTAAAACCTCATACCTGGAGAAACTGTTTCTTAAGATATTCAAGATTCCATACACCATTCTTTAATTGAGAGTATTTTTTCAATAATGGAGTGCTTATGCGCCTCAATCCATTCCTTAAAGAATTTAGGGTTTGTTTCAACAAACAAGAGCAAGTCATTTCTAGAGATCTGGTTGTTGGCCACTACCGGGTCACTCTGAAAACTAGGGAAGAATCTATCCCTAGAAAAAACACCTATCTGTGCTGTAGTTGCAGCCTTTGAATCATCAAACTTAACCAAATCAATAGGTTCCATAGAGCGAGAAAGGGGAACCTTCGTCAGATCCCAAACCACATCTAAAGAGACCAAATTTGTGATATTCAAGCTAGAAGAGGCCTCAATCATCTTCAAACGACCAATGAAGACCTCTCCCTTAAAGTAAACATCTACAGTTAGAAACTTTGAAGAAAATCTCTATAATCTCCATTGACGAAGTATGATATTCTATAGAGTGTTTCCATCAGATATGAGTTGTGTGTACTCATTAATTATTATTATTTATTCTTATTACTAATTATTCTTATTTAATTTTTATTAAATATTTATTATTAATTATTATTAATAATTATAAGCAATAATTATCAATAATTAAAGATTAATATTAATTAATAATTATTTATTATTAATTTTTATTAATTTTTAAATTATTATTAATAAAAAATTAATTTTTATTAATTAATTTTTATTAATTATTATTAATTATTATTAATTATTTATAATTGAGAGTAGTCATTATTAATTAATTATAAATTTTCATTAATAAGTACTAACTAATATTATTTATTAATAATTGGAAATCATTAATAATTATTGTTAATTATTAATTATTAATAACTATTATTAATAATTATAATTAAATACTGATTAATTAATTTTTATTTACTAAAATAACTACTGATTATTATTTAATTAATAACTAATTAAATTAGAACTTTTTATTAATATTTTAATTATTATTATTAATAATTAAAATTTACTATTAGTTATAAATAATTATTAGTGAATATTAATAATATTGATTAAATATTGATTAATTAATTATTAGGTGATTATTAATTTCATTATTATTATTTTTGAAAATCAATAATTTTAAAATATTTCATTATTTATAATTTACTTAATTATTAACTAATAATTAAATATCTTATAATGAAATTGATAATAAATAATTACTGGATAAATATCCTATAATAAAAAAATTACTATATTAAAAAATTAATAAACTCAATAATTTAATAATAATTTAATTTTAAAAATTATTAAAAAATACTTCTTGAAGAAAAATCAGTATTTAATTCAAACTAGACTTTGCCACTATAGTTTCTCAGAGAGGATTTTCTATAGTGAGGGATAGAGTGAGATGGGTGTGAGAAATGAAGGGGTTATATTTATAGGGGAAAATAGTTACTATTCTAGAATGAGCCTTCACCAACACTCAAAAAAGGATTTATTAGTGCTCATTTTGTGCTAAGAAATCAATAACTAGGGAGGCTTTTCTCATCACTAAAGAAAATATTATGAAAGGTTATTACACTATTTATAATGTTAAGGTGTTCAAGAAGTGCCTTGAATTATTTGGAATCTTATTTATTAGAAGGGTGGATTGTATGTAAGTGCGAATGATGTGTATAAAATGTGAGTAATATGATAGTGGGGGCATTGACATATTCAATGGGGGGTCATAGGGCGATATCTTTGAAGAATTTAGCTAAGCATGGAGGATTATTAACTCTATATTAGTGATGATAAACTCTGATTTGGGATGACTAATGATGTGTGTGGTACTCTTTCCCATTTCTAAATTTTCTGGGGAAAATAAGGGAAAGTAATGAGAAATACACTCTCACTCATTTCTAAACTATAGTAAGGGTGATATTTCTTAGCTATTATAAGCACTAAGAAAATTCCATGCTAAATAATCCTGAATATATGGTGCTGTTTTTTCAAATGAAATGCTTTAATGATATAAAAATGTTTATTTTTTTAAAATAAATTACCCTATTATCCCAACACATTCTCATGTCATCAATCTATATCATGAATCCATGAAAATAAATTATATGAGGTAAATTCATTTCCCCTCACATCAATAGTAACTTTTAACTGATTTTTATTTCAATTTTTTTAACATTGTTAACCTTTCAAAAAACCCTACATAAACAACATCTGAATGTTTTAGACTAGGCATCATTAGGAGTTTAAGTGCCTTATAAGTTTTGTTCCAAATGTGCTGAAACATTTGAAGTGATTTATTATTAAATGTATATATTTTAGTAAATGTATAGCTAAGGATTTGTATCAATTAGTACTCAAGGTAGTCTCCCTAGTGTACGTGTGTGTGCCATTTTGGATTTATTTGAAGGATGCATTCCCTAAAATTTATATGATATATATACATTGCACCTTATTTAATGTAGGCTTAATGTATGTATTTTCAACCACATTCACATGAGGTTTCATTTTTAGTTATTAATTCAATTTGAATGGATTAAATTCCATGAATATACATTGAATAAGAATTAATGCATTAATGAAAATGGAAATAAATGTATATGGATACATTGAATATGGACGACATGCTTCAATAAATGAAACACATCATTGATGGATATATAAAGTTATGGGATCCCTCTTATTAAAGAAAACCAATTTTATGCAAGATTCTATAAGATCTCTTCCGTCCCGTTTCTTATTCATCGCCATTTTTGAAGACTCTAGCACCTATTAAAGTGCACGAGAGTCCTTTGATTGCGATCGAGATCCACAGACTTGTGTACCACCTTCGGTGGTAGAAGGTTTTTTTCTGCTTCTCATGTGATCTTTATCAAGTTCACTCCATCAATGTTTTGAAGATAGATATTGATATAATCCATGTATATATTTTTTATTCTTTATTTATTACATGTTGATTCTGTTAAAGATAAATTGTATATATTTTGGGCTTTTCTTCTACTACCATATCCATATGATGGACACTGAAAAAAATTGGAATCATAGGGTAGACTTATTTGTTGAATCAACTTGTTCATTTTAATTATTTAATAGAGAACATGATTTATGAATTGTAAAATAGGATATTTCATGCCTAGAAATAAATATGAAAATACATATTTATAATAAAAAATTAAATAAAAAGTTTATTTAAATATTTATTCTTGTATGTTATTCATGTTTATAAAATATTTTATAAAATTTGAATAATAGTAATAATACAGGATTAATAAAATTTTTTTATTAGCCTTTATCAAATGCAGAAAGTTTATATGTATTATGCTTGTTTATGGAAATAAATAAATTATTTATTTTAATCAAGAAAAATTCAATTATAAATTATATTAGATTATTTATAATTTTTTTATAAATAATTAAAATGATATTTTGAAATATTTATAAAATTTATAAGTGTTTTATAAATTAATTAACTGTAAAATGTTTATGGTTAATTGATTAATATTTTCCAAATATGCATGGACTATAAAATGTTTATAAATCATAGAATATGGAATTTTGAGAATATTCTAATTTATAAAAGGTTTATAAATTAATTAGTTATAGATTATTTATATAAATTTTTATGAAACATTTATCAAGAAAATATTCCAAATATTAAGTGTAAATATTTAAAATACCTCCTACTAAATTTTTTATTATGACTTGTATTATAGAAATAAATTTTTTATTTAAGAGTCATACAAGGTAATTTATAAATAATTATAAATTAAAAAATAAAGCTAAAATATAAATACGTTTATATTTAAATTTATAAATAGTTCATAAATAATTAATTTGAAAGTGTTCAAATAAAAAGGGACTTATTTTGAGTGATTAAAAAATGCTTTTGTAAATAAATAAATTGTTTATTTGTAAATATAATTTTGTTAGTAATTGAAAAATATTATTTATAAATTGTTTATAAATAACGAAAATATTTTATGAAATATTTATGAAATATATAAAAAATGTGTTTCTTAATGAATGGTTTTAGGGGAGAGCGTTATGAGGGTTTCTCTAGTGTCTTAATGGTGAATCCCTATGTGATCTTTAATGAGCAATCAATTTGATTTTCACTTCAATACTACAGAGGAATTAATTATACCTTTGAAGGTTGAAGCTTTGTTAGAGATATTGATCTAGTGACACTTACCTTAGAGACTCATGGCTATTTAGTTCCTCTGAAACACTCAAAGGGATTTTTTGATTCTAAGACTAATATTTCTAAAAAATTTGTGGATCTTAGAGAATGGTCTTCGTCTTTACCTCAGTACATTACAAAGAATAGATCCCTAGATCGTGTTGAAGTGGATCAATATTTCCTTGATGAGAGAATTGAGGAATATAGGTTTTCAGTCATTGGTTGACTAATTTTATTAGGATACAATAATGGGAACTTTGATTCCATTAAATGAATGCTTTATTATTTGTGGGGGGTTAATTGATTGGAGATTGATATTTATTGGGAAGGGTTTTTATCTTGTTTTTTCCTTAGTTGATTTCAAGTATCATGCCTAGGGTCCAGCTTCACCCATCTTAAGCTAGGTATATTGAAGCTTCAAGAATGGGTTCATTTTTTAATCCAGTGAAATCTAGTAACTTGACCACACATGTATGGATCATAGTTATAGGTATTATTTTTCTGCATATTAAAATTTTATGGGATTTGACATCCATTGTTGGGGTTTTGATCAAGATTGATCACGAAATTTAAAGAGAAATATTAAATAATTTTGTTATAATTATTAAAGAAATTGATCTTAGATCAACCTTAATTGAAACTATTGTTTTTGTGGAAAAGGTTATTCATGATGAACTTATAATTGAAATTGATAAAAATTCTTCCATTTTATATATTGAAAGTGTATTGGTCACACCAATGATAAATGTATAAGACATTTGGTTTGCACTATGTTAAATAAATTAGGGCATGGGTCAGATAGATGTAGACTGGTGAGTAATTACATGGTCAATATTGTCACTAGAAATAATCTTAATAAAGGAAATAAAGCACTTTTTAATGATGTTATGAATGGGGAGGGTCCACTAAACTCCCCTATGAGAAGTTATCAAACCTAAATCCTAAGAATCATGATAAAGGTAATGATATGTCTACCTCCTTTTCAAATGTGGTGTATGGTGATTCTTACCAGACTCCTACCATTGTTGATTCTAATATTTTATAGTGGATGTATATGCTCTGGCTATGGCTAACCCTGCTTCCTAAGGTGCGATAATTAAATTTGGTGATGTGATTGATACACAATATGATAATTTTGATGACAATGAGGTTGTTGTGGATGACACTAATCTACTAGAGGAACAATTTTTTACCTATGGTAAAGGTAAAAAAATTTATGCTACCTCAGGAACATTCTTATTGAAGCCACAAAGTAGGAATGAGGTGTCTTTACAGGATGAAAATTCACCTCCTACACAAAGGAATAGTGTGTAGGTGGCAAATATCTATGAAAAATAGTTTCTAGTAGAGGATACTGATAATAAAAAAATCACCCATTCATCTGAGGTGATTAAGGATGCTTCCTCCAAAAAATTTGTTGATACAGTGGATGTTCGGTTCAAAGAAGGTTTTGACAAACTAGGGAAGATCCCTTCTAAAATGAAAGGGATAGAGGTTATGACCATAGTGTGTTTAAGAATCTCTAGTGTATCCCCAAATGTGTATCATGATTGACTTGGGGCCTTTCCATCCCCCTCACCAATATCTTTAATCAAGAATGACCGTGATAATTCATGGAACATTAGATATATCTCAAAAAATAGAATTTATGGGATCTGATCTTCCAACATTGATGTTTTTATTACAACCATCAGTGAGAAGGGTGGTCAAGATGTTTTTGTTTAGCATGAGGTAGATGAAGGGTAAGTATGGGGATTCCCTCCATGCTCATAACTCTTTTTAGTTACTTAGTTCTGAATCCTCCAAGGAGGCTCAATAAGGAGGTAAATCTGAATTTGATTTGATGGAGGATCATGAGGATATTATTTTCAAGAACCATTTCCACGAACCTACTAATTTAGAGGATCTTAGTGGAAAATTATTCTTAAAGAAGTTAAGGTAACTTGGAATATTTCCATTGAATATTGGATCACCACTAATCATCAAGGCTGAATCGATTCTGTTAAGTGACAATGAGGATAGTATAAAAGAATTTGTTGCCGAATTGTATTTGGATGATGAAATTGGGCCATGGAAAAGACCCAATACTTTGAGAAGGGGGATAAATCCTTTCAGCCAAGGAGTAATAGTTTCCCATCACATCATAGGAGTTAGATCTCAGGCTGATCTGGGATGATTTTTAGGCTCTTATTTCATTATGTGTTATTAATGTTTCTTTGATGAGGGAAGATATTTCGATGCCTAACCCCATATTCCTTAGGTTAATTTTCCCATTTTCCTTAATAAAGGGGCTTGGAATTAGATTTTTTGGAAATAAAAAGAGTGATTTATAAATTAATTACCTATAAAATATTTATGGTTGGTGGATTAATTTTTTTTGAAAAATTTATTATAAATATTACTTTAATATTAAAGAGTTAATATTAATAATATTATTTTTACATTAATATGATTTATAAATTTTATAAATTACCTTAAAGGGTATTGAAACCTTTTTTTACCAAAAATCATATGGAATATTTGTAATATTTAAATAATGTTTTTATTAAAAGATCATAAACTTATTTATAAATATTTTATAAAACTCATAAATAAGGTTAAAATATAAAATGTGGTTATATTTATAATTCTGAATTGTTCTTAACTAATTAATTTGAGATTATTTAAATTAAAAGGGGACCCTATTAAATCATATTATTTAAATAAATTATTTAAATAAATTATTTGAATATTTTATTTGAATTATATAAAAAGGTTTTAATTATTAATTTTATCAAAGGATTAAATAATAACTTGAAATTACATATAATAAATAATATTAAAGTGATCATACTGGATTGAGTATGAAAGAGTTTATATCCAAAATTTTGGAATTTCCATAATGTTTTCTAGTTTATAAAATTTATTATAATTCGCTAAATTGTATTTAAAAAAATACTGAATGCCTGTAATGTTAGCTAAAATATAAAAGGGTTTATAATTATATTTTATTTATGAATTCTTCATAAATGGATATCTCATGTTTAATTTTTTTGAATTGTAAAATTATTTAAATTTCATTCTCTACATTATTCATAGTTATAAATTGTTTATATTATTAATGTGTATGCTTTAACTTAACTACCAAAATGATTGCAGGAGATAGATCTTTGAATTATGTTCTAGTTATTACTCCATAAAATTTATTTTTCAATTACCTTGATCACGATATGTAATTGACTTTATTAGCTTTAATTTTTTTGTTAGTTATAGTTTGTGAAAATTAGGTGTTAAAGATTCCGTAAATTGAATTATATCTTGAATAAAGTTTCCCTGAGTATAGGGACTTGGGGTAAAACCACCTACTAAACTAGAGTACTATTCTTTATTCTATAAGGGTGAATGGGTTGGATATCTATTGCTTCGAGCTTACTCATGTTGATATTTTCAATTTCATATATCTCTATGCCTTTACATGAATAGTTCATTAACTTTATGCATATGATGAATTTATATATGTATGAATATGTTTGACTTCTATTTTTGGGTGAGTAACACATATTGTGGGTTGTGTAATGAGTTACATATTAATGTGTCTTGAACACATTAATTTGGTGGTTGGAAAAGGGATTATAGAAACTAAATTTTTATGAACCATGCTTACACAAAAGGGAATAAAACATGGGAATATAATGATTGCATAAGCTGAAATAATTATGAATTTAATATGTATATGATGTATATTAAATCAGTGTGACTTAAAATGCAAACCACTTAAAATTATAAATATGATATTCCTTCCAATGGGACACTTGTAAAGATGTTGATCATCGAACTAGGTAATTTCATGCCAAAGTAGTGTGCCTATATATTATTTTTTGTAAGGAAAGAAAGTGACATGTAACACTGTAACATCCTAGAGTAGTTTCACACCAAAGAGGGGTTCCCCTAGAATATCCTTTATTAGATTATTTATAGAATTTTATTTGGGTTACAGTTAGCTGGTAAACTCTAATGGATGGGATACTTGATGAATTGAGTTGGTAATTTTCATATGATGTATTTGGGTAAACGGTTATCCACTCAATTATCCAAGAGTCATTACTATTATGATTGGGATAAATACCTACCTAAATAACTAAAGTAATGAGTGTCATGAAAAAGTGAGTTCATTGATTAGTAAAATATAGATCTTTTCTCACTAGATGTATATGAAATATTGAGTCATAATTTTTAGTGGGAGCACTATCATAAAATTTTCTTAATGAAAATATATAAGGCATGATATTCATACGACAAAAAAACTGTGCTTGAAAAAAGCATTATCATCAAACTAAAATTTGAAATTTATCCTTGAAATGAGAATATTAAAATATGTCACTCATAAGACTGATAGCTTAAGAAAAATTATTGAGTACGATAAATATTCTATGTTTTATAACATTCCATTCATAAGTAACCAAGTGTTTAAAAAGAAAATCAAGATTCTTATGAAAACACATAATGATTCATTTAAGGTTTCGAATGCACTAGATACTAATCAACATAAGAAATTATAGTCTCATATACTCAATAATATTGGGTATATCAATAATATTTAATATTATTGAACATTTTTAGAGATATTAAAGAACCACTATAAGGATTATTCTGGTTAAAGAATTCATCCCATTTTCATTGATGGAAATGTTCATAAAATATGAATGAGTTCCTGAAACTTTTACCTGAAATTATCAAAATTTTGAGAATAAATGAACTGGATGAATGATGTTTAAGTTATGGTACTATACAGACAATAAAATTAGGTAAAAGTTCAAACCAGAAGAGTAAAACTTTTAAAGTCCAATAATATTTCTTCAAGAATACATTTAAGTTTATTTGAAACATGAGGGTATTACCATAAATAAATAATGATTCCATATTATGGGGTTATCTAAAATACTTAAAGGAGTTAGTGAACTCTATAGAATGACCATGTCAGGCATAAATTTTATAGAATTTGGTTCATCAAATTTGGAAGGGTATGCGATACTGAAATTATATTATATAAGAATTATAAATATAAATTGGTTCAAAATCATGTCAATAATTGATAAAGATTTCAATTTACATTTAATAGATGATGTAATAAGTTTCTACATCAAGGATTTGAATGTAAATAAATGTGACAAGCTCTGATGAATCTATGTAAAAGGTGTTTATCTTTATCATATTTATCTTAATGATAAGAGATGTTTTTTATTAATAAGTAGTTATTATGGAATACATAATTTGATTAATTTTATACCCAAGGTTTTTGATTAATTAGATTATATAATATGATTTGAGTAGTAGATATGGATAAAATATTTTATCCGGGATTAAGAATTTATCTAGATTATTTAAATACGAGGGAATGTGTTCCTACCTCCCATAAGTGGTATATTTTTATAGACCCTTTTTTCAGAAGAAAAAATATTATAAATACCTATAATACCATATATGATATTTTTTATTAAATATTCCTCCTAAGAGTAAATAAAATATTATTTCCTAAACAAAAAACAATTTTTTTATCTTAGAAGAATAGAGTGTAAGAGGAAAGTGGGGGATGTTTTTACTTATGGAAGTTAAAAGTTAATAAATAAAACATTATTCAAGTCTACATTTAAGTAATTCTTCCCTTATTATACTAAAGAGCTAGGATACATGATAATAAAGAAAAATGTAAATAGTTAAATTTAGTTACTGTGAGAAAGTTAATTTAAATGTTAACTAAAGGATTGTACTTGTCTAATATTGAGGTATTTTTAACTTAATATCCTAAATATTAGAGTTATGTTACGGTAAATAAAATTTAAATAGATACATTTAGTTACTCTAATAAAGTGCATATCACTATTATGAAAGCTTATTTACAAAGTAAAATTCTATTGATTTACTAAAAGGTTTTGGATATAATGGTAAAGAGAAATGTAAATAGTTACATGTGTTTACTATAATGAATTTAATGTCACTTTATCTTGAAAGAGTTTATAATATTCTTGATAAAAATATAAATGGTTACATTGGTTGTAAGGAGAATGTTTGATGACATAATTTTTTAATTGATGATGATTTTAGTATTAGAAAGAATTTTAAGTATAAAATGAAAGATAAAATTATAACATGTGATGTTATGAAGTTAAGGAGTATGAATATAGGTTGAAATTGTTAATATTAAGTAATAAGATTATTAAGTATCAACATTATTCAAACTAACTTTCTTCATAAATGTTACTCTACAAGTGGTTAGTGGGAGTATTTAATTAGATGGCCACATATGGATGTGACAAGAATTACATATGGATGTAATGTTGAAAAACTATTATTTCAGTAACAACATGAGAGTAATTACGAATCTATGTATATTAAACACTTATGAGATTGGATGTAATGGTTATAACCATATCATGTAATTGAAATAAAGTAATATCTATTTATCATTCATTCATGTGTGTTCAAATTTACTTTATGTTAAAGTTCTAATGATAAATATCCCCTAAAAGTAAAAATATTGAGTTTTCCCTAATCGGTGATCATCGCAGACTATTACAGGTTGTGATGATATGTTAATATTATCTTTAATATTTTCATATACTCATTGCAAAAGGTTATACAAAATATACATAGAATGGATTCATGAGATAAAAAGTAGATACTTATTACTTGGACTGAGTTGCTAAATTATATCACATGTAATATCATACAGTCATAGATATACTTAGGGGTGTATGCTTGATATCAATCCATATTACCTGAGGTTGGTGAGATACCTAGAATGAGAACCTTCATAATCTGATAACCTACTTACACAAGCCAAAATATGAACATATACTACTATAAATCCCCCTTTTATCAGTGTTAGAAAAATACTTTATTAGAAATAAAAAAGAATTGAGAATATAAGTGCTGCTAAAAGGGGGTCCCATTCTTCATCACTCAAAAATCATTGATAAAGGCCTCTTTTATCAATACTGATAAAAGAAAAAAAAAATGTTAACTGAAAAGAGATTCACATGGAGGTAACCCACCCCCAACCCCTATCATTTCTCCACCCCTCTTTTATCAACACTCGTCTTGATCCCTCTTTACCTTTATCAGTGATAAACCTACCCCATTCCCTTAATTAGTGTTAGAAGAATTCTCCCGCCCACACTCGTGTGCGCCTCGAGTTGGATTCGAACCTAGGACCTCCACCCTCACGCATTTGTGCCTTTTCCCCTGCTTTATGTTTTTTTGTTATTTATTTTATGTTATATCTATTAATTTATATATATATATATAATTACATTTTTTATCTGCATATTTATTCATATATTTATATATATGTGTATAATATTTTTTAAATACACTTATATGTAAAATATGTTTTGTGTGGGTATGTTTATAAATCAATTTGTATGTATGTATGTATGTACTTTTTTTATGTACGTACATATATATACATATATATATATATATGTATATATATTCATACATATGTGTGTTTCTATAAATATAATTATACTTATTTATATTTATTTATATATATATTAAATATTAACATTTATATACATATATTAGAATATATAGATAAATATATATCTGATTATTAATATAGACACACACACAAAAACATATACCTATAAATATATAAAAGTTATATATACATTTTTTAGGTGTATAAATATTTATATATATAAATACAGACACACACACAAATATAATTAGAAAGATATTTTATGTGTAAAGATGTTTACAAGTTTATTTATAAAATTAAAATTTTATATGTATATATATAAAAATATGTATATATATGTATATATTTAATTATAAATAAAAATACAATTTGAAAAATGATAATTTTTAACACCATAATATTCATATGAGTGTAAACCCTGGGAATAATTTGATCCTCCAATGCAAAAATATGAGACTACTCCCTTAAATGAGGCTGAAATTCCATTAAATGTTCAAAGATTAAGGTACCCTAAAAAACTCAATTTTGAATCCCTTTTGGGAATTTTTTGACCCCAAAAGAAATTTAGGTTTCCCCTAGTCACTGTGATGTAGATCATTTAACAAGATTCAATTTGATATATGGTGGAGATCAAACAGATTCCCGAATCAAAATTTATGGTCTTTTAAAGTTTGAGTATTGTTTTTGACTTGTTTTGGATTGTTTATTAATTTATTGATTCTTTCTATAATAAAAATATTATTAAATGACTATTAATCAATAATAATTATCAAATTGATAATTGATATTAATTTTTAATTATTTTATAAACCACTTTTCACTAAATATCCTATATATTGAGTATGATTATATTTTAGTACTATATAAATAATATTTTATAAAATACATTATATTTATGTCAATACAAATATATTAATATATTAATATTTCATTTTTAACATTATATAATTTTTTATGAATTATACCTTTTATCAATGCAAAAAAGAAGCATTTTAGTGCTGATAAAAGGGATACTTTTATCGATGCTAAGAAAAGTGCTTATAAAACTACCATTTATTGGTGCTTTTTTAGCACTGGTAAAAGTAACTTTTATCAATACTTTTTTTAGAGATGATAAAAATTCCCCCTTTATCAATGTTTTTTAGTGCTCATAAAGGGTAGTGGTGAATAAACCTAAATTTGTGGTAGTGTTAGCTAATTAGAGGGTGGTTGGGTATGTTTCTTGTCATGTCGTTAGTTGGAGTACAACTAAGATGAGATTTGTTCACTTGTGTGACATGTAAATATATATGTCCCTTCATTGAACAAGTTTGAGGAAATTCACAACCATTCTTAGTTTATTCGAATATGATGTGTTCAACTAATTTGATTATGGGCATGTGATACGCTCTTATGTTAGATGAATGGCATGAGATGTATTCATTGACTTGGTTGGTCTTTTTCAAATAATTAATAAAAGACGAGATGACTATACTTGATTGAAATGTTCCATTTCTAGTGGTCACATGATGTCATGGATGAACATGTTATATCAGTATATATGTGATGAATATGAGACATTTAGAGGTGGACATGTTAGTATAAAGATATAAAACTACAATAAAATAGAGTAATAGAAACAGTTTCTAAAACTAAGGATAAAAAATATTTCAAACATTTAGTGGAGGTTTTTAAAAAACCACCACAAAATATGTTGAATTTATCAAAAAATACTTCCTCCTCACTCACCCTCTTCTCTCCCAAGCCCCCCTAATCCCTGACCTTAAGCCATCATCCTCTCCCCTCACCACCTCAACCCATTCCCCTCATTGTCACCCCTCATTACCCTCACCACCTCCACCCATTCCCCCTCGTCGTCACCCCTTGTTCCCCTCACTATGGTTCCCCATTCTCCATCATCACTGCTCCCCAATCCCCCAACCTCTCCCCTCACTGTGGTTCCCTATTCCCCATCATCGTCACCCGTTGTTCCCCTTCTCCACCACCCACAGTTCCTCCTTGCCACAGTTCCTCATTCCCTATCACTACCACTCCCTAACCCCCTCCCTCCCTCTCCTCCTCTAATTTTTGGTTTTTCGTAGACCACGGTTAAACCCTAACAACTTTGAGTGGTTTATTTTGTTGATTTTTGGTTTTTAGGGTTCGTGATGAGTGATTTGAGACCCATTCTGGTGATGTTCATTGAAGGCGATGAGTTTCTTCTTATTTAAGGAAAGCTTTTATCTTGTTCTTCCATTTTGGATCAAATTATATTAGGTATTTTGTGATTTTTAGGTTTCTATTAATTTTTTATGGTGTCTTTGGCTCTTTTGAAGTGGAATTTCACAGTCATTTTCAAGGGCAGTGAGTTTCAAGTAGGTTCCCTTATTTTAGGTCTTCAAATTCTAGAACCTAGCTTTCTTGTATTTTTAATCCATTATTTAGATATCAAATTATTAAAATAAATATTTTTAATAGATTCTTGAATGGTAAATCAACTTTTACTCGATATCTACAATAATTTAAAAATTTCCCTTATTTAGAAGTTTGTTAAAAATATGTTTTAAATCATTTTTATACTTATTTTTTTGTAAAAAACTTAATTAACTTTAATTAATATGTTAAACTATTTAAGTTATTTTTTTTCATTAAATGTGTGGTTCTTTAAAATTCATTTTTAAATGGAATTATTTGTGTGTTTCAAGTTGTTTCTATATTGTTTATAGATTTTTCTTGTTTTATGGTGATTGTGTAATTATTTATTATTGTTGTGCCTCATTAATATAAGATTATCGTAATATTTTTTGGTTTTAAAGTGGGGTTTAATCCTTCATATTTTAATTTATACTACTATAAGGGAAAAAGTTTGGATTATCTCTTCTTGCACAGTGTGATGTATTATATACAATTGAATTAAAATCTAAAAAAATTATGTTGTTAAAAAAACTCATAAAATTAAAAAACATAAAGAAGTTTTTATATTATTGATTTTGAATAAATTAGAACTTATTTTTAAAATGACATAATATTTTTTATGTGTTTTAATTTTATTTAATGAAGTATAGGCACATTTTGATATATAGATAAAAGTTGGATCATATTACCAAGGAACACACCTCAATATGTAAAGGGTTTAGAGGAGTTTTAGATTTTTCAATTTCTAATCGATCCAATGATGGGAAAATAAAATTTACATGAACTAAATATAAATTTAGAAGACGATTTAAGAGACATGAAATTTACGAAAACTTGATATTGAAGCAATTCCCTACTAAATATTTATGATAGATTTTCTATCAAGGATCAAACATTACAAAAAGTTTCAGCATTGATGTTAGTCAATAGAATGAACTACTAGCTTTTTCAATAGTAGAAAATGAAATAAAAAACCTTATATATGATACTCTGGTATTATAAAGAAATAATATTAACATCAAAACATATCGGAACAACTAGTTGAGGGTGATTCAAATTGTAACCTAGAAAATGATGTTTTTTGGACTATAAGACAACTGAATAAAGATTGTAACTTATCATTTGATAATCCTCTTGATTTTGTAGAGACTAATGTAAGAGAGAACTTCAATGCGAAGAAAAATTTATTTCATTATTTATTTAATGATGGAAATCAATATTTTTATGGTAGATGTTTGAAATATTAAAAAAAATCTTTTCTACTGAAGCATTACCATATCAAATGCCTATGAAGAATTATAAATAAGTTGATGTCCATGATATTGGAATTGTGGCCTAAATCCTTTCTTGAAGCTAAGATCCTTGAATCTTTTTATGATATAGAAATTTTTTTCTCCAATCATGGTATAAATTATACAAAAATAAATGTTTGTCCCAACGATTGTATGCTTTATTAGAGAGAGGATTCAAGTTGAAAGGATTGAAAAAAATGTTCATCTTATAGATAGAAGTCAATGAGTGATGTTGGTAGTCTCAATCAACATATTGATATGAAGAAGAAGAAAAAGAACACACCTATAAAGGTTTTTCATCACGTCCCTTTAAAACCTCGACTGCAATGATTATTCATGTCATCAAAAACCGTCAATCACTTGAAGTGGATTTCTATAAATAATAACAACAATGGGTTAATACGACATCCAAGAGATTCAAAATTTTGGAATAAATTTGATTCATTACATTCATATTCCTCATCTAATCCAAGTAATGTGTGGTTGGGATTGTATGTTAATGGATTCAACCAATTTGGGACTTTGAGTAATATTTATAGCATTTGGCCGGTTGTTTTGATTCCATACAATATACCTCTGTGGATGTGTATACAAAAAATGTATTTTATCATTTTGATGATTATTCCTAGAAAAAAATTCCTAAAAATTATATTATATATACTTAAAACCTCTAATTGAATAATTACAAGAGTTACATGGAAATGGTGTTGAGAAATATGATGCATCTTGTAGAACAATGTTCAAAATGCACATTACTCATATGTGGACCATTAGTGACTTCCTTGGACTTGGAAACTTATCTGGTTAGAAAACATACACAGGTATAGATTTTCCTATTTTTAACTTTGATTTTGATTTTGAATGACTTCATTAAAGTAAAAAAATAGTTCTTCTTATGTCATCTCATATTTCTCAATGCATCTCATAGATTTTGGTTGAATAAGTCAAAATTAAAAGGTTCTATTGATCATAGGACACCTCCAATGTTATTTAAAAGTTCTGAAATATTGGAAGAACTTTTAAATGTTGAAACATAATTTGTTAAGGTACATCATTTGAATGATAGTGGGAGATGATTTTGAAGTGCATCATCAATTGAAGTAGAAATGAAATAATGTAAGAGAAAAATATATTCTTCAAACATCTATATTGGGAATTTAATTTTTTGCATCATAATCTAGATATTATGAATATTGAGAAAACAATTTGTAACAATTTGATCTTCACATTTTTTAATGATCATAGAAAAATTAATGACCATATCAATGCTCGAAAGGACTTACAAATGAGGAATACAAAGTGTGATCTATGGCCATATGATAGTGAAAGTATACTCTGCCAATTTTTGTGGTGAAAATGGGGATAAAGATACATTCCTTCAAATTTTAAAACATGTGAAGGTATCTGATGAGTATTCAAGTAACATATCAAGGCATGTCTATATAAATCATCATAGGTTACATATATTGAAAAGTTATGATTCACATATTTCTTTATAATAGTTACTACCATTGGAATTGCATACATTTTTACCTGAAAATGTTACTGTATTTGTACCCTAATTTTTCACATTCTTTAGAAAACTATTTAAGAAAAATTGATAACCAGTTGATATTGAAAACCTTCAGGATAGATTTTTATTAAACCTTTGTGCAATGGATATGACCTTTTTACGGTATTTTTTAATTATCATATTGCATTTAACTATGCATTTGGTTGAGGAAACTAATTAATAGGTCTTCTGATATAAAAATGGATGACTAGAATTGATAGGTACATTATTTATATGTTTTTAATCTTAAGTAAACAATTATTTCCACTTCATTAAATACATAATTATGTTTTATTTATTTTATTTCATTGATACCTTGGTCATTTGAAATCATATGTTAAAAATAAATCTCAACCTAAAGGATTTATTTCTGAATACTATTTAGTAGAGGAGTGCCTTACCTTTTGTTATGAATACTTGGATTATATCGAGAAAAGATTCAATCGATTTGGACATATTTATCATAAATTGACTCAATCTCAACTATATGGGAAATCAAAAACATTTCTTAGTATTGGCTGATCAGTTGGGAGGATCTCAAATATTACCTTAATAGATTTGGAATTATTGCAGGCACATAGATATGCTAGGATTAATAGTAAAAATGTAGATCCATTTATTGAATATATTAGGATACAAATAAATAGGCAAATGAGAAGTCAAACATGAAATGAAAAATATATAACAAAAGATATTAATAATGATTTTGTAGAATTTATTTCATGTCATGTAAGTTCATAAATATCAAAACCAATATAGATATTAGGTTGACACATATATTTTGTAAATATAATAATGTATATTAATTTTTATAGATCATGAATACTGATACTTGGGTTTACTTTCAGAAGGTTTGAGGTTTCTGGCTCAAGGTTCTCTAAAACATGCTATAAATTTTGACACTTACAATGTGAATGGATTTAAACTTCATATAGTTGTTTAGGAAGAGAGTTTAAAAACAATTAATAGTGGTATATTTACTATTTCTAAAATGGGATTCCATGTAAAGTTGATTGATATTATTGATTTAAATTACTATGGTCATTTTTAGTTGTTTTATTCAAATTAAAATGGGTTGATATTACCAGGGATATTAAAAGAGATTCCTTATAATTTATATTTTTGAACTTCTCTCACATTATGGATGTCGATGACCAGGAATTAAATGACCCATATATCTTCTCATCATAAGATAAAATGGTATATTATGTGGAAGATATTTTGGATGAAGGGTGTAGTGTAGTTTTTCACGTTAAACAAAGAGACTTGTATAATATTGGTGATGAAGTAAAGGATTATTCTAATCTTCCTAGGAATATATATACCAGGACATCCTCTATGGGTTTAAAGATCCATGTCACTCTAGAGTAGAAAATTTGCAAGGAGAGGATTCTTGGGATCTTCAATAAAGATAATTCATAGTCATAGTGGGAGACTATTTATGATGATAATTAATCTAAGTATGATTTTGGGAATGATCCTGATTTTTTTATCCGTAGTTTGATTTTTTAGATGGGGGAATGTCCTTTTGTATGACCTCATCTATTTTCTTGCTTGCTTTTCTCTTTTTTCTTTCACTTTTAATAAATAGTTAGGAGCTTTCCCTTCTATATGAACCTTTTTCATATGTATTTTTTGATAATCAATATTGTTCCTCTGTTACCATTTATAAATTTATTTTTATTCGTGAAATTTTTGAAATATATGTTCTGAAGTAAATTTTACATTTTTGAATGACCGGAATTCCAACGAGAAACTATTTCACTGATCCCATTTGACTCCCTGTTTCTTCATGAGGATATTGAAGGGTGATGATTATAAATAAAAAATATAATGTTAATGAATTTATTTCACTATTTTATACTAATAATTTTTTTTCATAAATGATGCAAACAAGGTTAATATTGAGAAAAATATGAACATATCAGATGTTTGGAATATAAATGAGTTGGTTATATTTTTCGTATTTGATTGTTATGGGGTCCCCAGAGATAATGATTCAAAATTATTTGTCTAGATTCTAGGATAGTTGGTGGAAGAGCCAGTTACACTTCCATTACATATTCTAATTAGAGTCATATTCATCAATCTTGTAAGAATAAATTCTTTGATTCTAGGATAAAGGTAATTTTAATACATTATGGCTCAATTGAATTCCATTATGTAATTAAATTATAATATTTTAAAAATCAATCACTTTGTACGGTTGTTATTCCACTTTACCATAGCTTTGTAGAATGCATTTGTTTAATTATATCAAAAGATGACTAGATTTGTCCCTAGTGATATTGTGTCGATGGATGGTTTGATTGAGAAGATAAATCACCCAACTTCAGGATAATTTAGTACACAAAATTTTATTAGTTTTAAGTTTAAATTTAAATATAAAACATTGTTTTAACTTTCAAGAAAATTTCCATATCGGTGCTTGTAGGTGGGAGTAGAGATATAGATAGAGATGGTGTCGATTTTAGTTTGACTAAAAGTGATTAGGGTTTACTTTGGATTCATTGGTGTGAATTTCTAACTAAAATCATGATAGAATAACACTAGTATTGTGATTGAGAAACCATGTTGTGGTTTGAAGTAGGGGATATCTATATTTACCTTACATTGGATGAAATATATATGCTTGTTTTATTTTCTATATTTTCTTCCAAATTTTACCTTATAACCATCATTATTAGTCTTTTAGGTTTTGGACATGTACCTGATTTTATCACATAGAAGTTTTCCCAAACCATAAACCCTTTACGCAATTCCATAATTCCACAAAACTAATATTGTCAACATTTTCACTTATCAAAAAAATCATTTTCATTCCAAACAGCCTATGGGGTCCAATGGTTTCTTTGATATGGTCTGTTGTTTCTTATTTATAATTTTTTTCTTATGAAATTCTATATATTTTTTATCAAGGTTGTGTTTGTATGTATATATAATATATTGGATTTTTGGTTTTAAAGGTAAGTTTCCCCTTTTTTCAATGGTGGTTTTGAAAAGACACTTGAATAATGTATCAAAATTACATCTGGTTAATAAAGTGGTTTTGTGGAAGGTTTTATATGTATGTTTATTATCTTAAAACCAAAGTCTTATTTGATCCTTTGTACAAATTTTTTTTCTTCACAAATTGTGATACATGCCTGGTTTATTCCATGATAGAACTTTGTTTTAGATATGTTTGTGGGTCCTATGAGAAAATTGTGATTATTGGTTGTTTTTATGTGAACTATATATGGGTAATTTATAAGAAGGGTGTATGGGGGAGGGATGAGTTATGAAATTTATATTATTTTCCTTGTGGCATGTGATTGATGTTTGATTGATATGTGATACATATTTCTTCATCATTGGTCTCTAGTATCATGGGAACCCTTGACATCTAAGTGGAAAATTGAGAGATGGTTTATATGATAGTCATGATGATATTTTGACTAGTTTCTTCATTTATATGATTTGTATTGACTATGTGTATTTCAATCAAGTGAGGATTATTAGGGTAATCTAGGACGTTATTATCTAGGAACATCATTAATAGGTTGGAAGATGTTTCCACCCAAGTATATCTAGGATTGTCACACTATGACTATGAGATTTTCCCACAATTACATATACTTTATATGACTTCATTAATACTATACTTGATTATTATTATTTCACGATATGTGATTCCCATCCTTATAATTTTTATGGTTTGTTTTAATTGTTTTTTTTATTTTTGGTATAACTACTTTTGGGGATGGTTTTGGATGGTGCCCTTGGTTCACATGGAGGTTTTGACTTTAGCATTTTGGTTTTTCTCTTTTATCCTATACCATGTATGTATTGGTCAATTTAGATTCTTTGTATTATGAAATTTTGGTTTATATTTATTACTCACCTTGGTATTTATGTTATGTTGGTTTGTAAGATTGATGATTTTTTTGGTATATTTTATTGATTTTCTAGGGCTTCGGTTTTTGCAGGGTTTTTTTAACATCATTATGTACCAGCAGTTCAAACTACATCTAAATATGGTCAAAAATTTGTTAGTGACGGTTTAAACCACCACCATATATGGTCAAACATTTTTTAGTAGTTCTTAAAACCACCTTTATATAAAATAATAATTAATGGTGATTTAAACCACTGCTAACTCATGGGAATTGTTTTAGAAGAAAACCACCACTACAAACAAAATTACTGCGGCTAAAAATGAATTTTGCGACACTTCCCAAAAACAACCACAAAATGGACTAAACCAACACTGGCTGGATTCCGATGCCAAATGTTTTGGCGGTTTTTAAAAACCACCACAAAGCCATTTAGCGGTGGTTTAAACCACCCCTAAAGTAAAAAAACATCATTATTCTTCTATTTTGTTGTAATGTGAGTATGATTGAGATCACACTAGTCCTCTTAGTAGCTTGAGTATTTATGATGATTTTATAAAGGCTAATCTTTTCTTACATGTATGAAATATAGACACTACTATAGATTCAGGTTAGGGATGCACCATTTTTATTAACGGTGAGAAAAAAACACTGATAAAAGCCTCAACTTTATCAGTGCTAGCTAAAAGCACTAATAAAGGTCACATTTATCGATGCTAAAAAAGTACTGATAAAGTTGTATCCTTTATGATCCCTTTTTTAGCAATGGTAAAGGATAGCTTAATCAGCACTATTATTAGCACTGATAAAAGATTTTATTAAAAAATATTATTAATATATATATAATTATTATATTTATATTCAAAAATAATTTTTATTTATATATATTAATTTTAAAACACATTTTTATAATTAATATAAACATGATATGTTATAATATATGTTTTTTAATAATTTAAATATATATAGAATATTTAAAAAAAAGTATTTATAAGATTATAAATATATATGTGTGTGTGTATTTAAATAATTATAAAATTATAATAATTTTTTAAAATGATATATATTTATTATATTTATAATTATATATTTATAATTATATATAAATAATTTTTAAATGCATTTATTTATAATTAGAATTATAAATATGTATATATATTTAAATAAATATACGTCTAATGAATTTGGTTAATATATATATATATATATCATGAGATAATGATGATATTCATGGACACGATTGTCATTATTTATCTTTATATATTGATTTGTGAGTATAATTGACACTATATAATCATAAAGTTTATTTGGGGACGTGATTGTGAGTTATGTTCCAAATGTTAAGACTACCTATATTATGATGATGCGTATGTATATGTTATGTATTCATCATTATGAATTTTAATTTATAAATTGACACTTGTATGATTCATTCATGTTATACCCATGAACTTACTATGTTCTCATAAATACTTATAAAATTACAAAAATTATATTTAAATAATTAATATATTTATTGTATTTATAATTATTAATTATTAATTTTATATAAATAATTTTTAAATATTTGTATTTACAGTTATTATTATAACTATATATATTTAAATAATTATTAAATTATAATAAATAGATTTATTATAATTTTATAAATATATATATTTATATATTACTAGGAATTTTCAGGATCGGAGCATGCTCAGTCCTAAAATTTATTAATGAAAATAAAAATTCACACAAACAATATCAAGTCATGTGGTACATGTCACCACCAAAAACAAAAAAGGTAACCTAACACCACCCCAACCAATACCCATGGTCAATAAGACCCCAAAATATTTGGACCTTATTCTTGCAATCCCAACCTATCACAATACAACAAAGTCAAAGCCAACATCCATTCTGAGGGTGTCCATCATGGTCACCGTGAAACCTACCATCGAGCGTTTACAGAAAAAACCATCACATTGGAGACCAGATCTCCCTGGATTCTCATCGGTCAGGCCCACATCAAGACCTAGAAAAAAAAAGTCAGCCTTGTCGGCCATAAAAATACACAGGTCTTAACACCTGCCTTTACATGCCCCAAGGTCACTGACACCAAGAAACCCACCATCCTCACACTCCCCCACCCATCACCTTCTCTGATAGAAACCTCCATTATGGAGCACACTGAGGATGTCACCGGCCAAGTGTCGTTGCTGGTTGAAGGCAACTCCAGAAGCCCCAAGTCCCAAGCGGGATGACATCTCTATTCCTGCGAATATGCGGGTCAGCCGCATCCCCTGATCGTGAAGTAGAGAAGCGCCACTCACCACCCACATCCCCCGATCATGACTATCGTACCATCAGGATCCCAAGTATGCATCGTCGATCCCCCCCTCCCAAGGTTCTGCGAACTCTATGTCATCACCTTCTATTACCTAAGGTCATCCCCTTCTCACACTCCAAATCATAAATAGCTCATCGACTTATAGCAACCCGAAGTGGTCTCGAGTTCCATCTCCAACCTTTATTTATAATTTTAAAATTATAATAAATATTTTAATTATAAATATTATAAATATATTTATTATAATTTTAGAATTATAAATATTTTATTAACATTAGGTATTTATTATTGCTTTGTTAGTGCTGATAATGGAATGTTTTATTAGAAATTTTTTAGCACAGATAAAGGGTTATCTTTATCAGCACTAAAATACATTGATAAAGGTCAATTTTATCAGTGTTTTTTATTTTAGTTCTGATAAAATCCTTTTGGGTTTTTATAAATAGAACCCTATTGTGGCTTGTGACTCATGCATTCATGAAACCAGCGTTCTATGACCACCTCTGCTGCCCCCACCGCCCCTACCGCTAGACCCTACTATTTCCTCCGAACCTCCAAATCTAAGTTATTATCTTGTTTGTGACTATTTTTCAGTCCTTTACCTTTATCATGTTTCAATTTTTCTTGATAAACCAAATTCTCATCTTTTTCATGTGACATACGCTGCCTTCTCTTATCTTCGTTTTCTTGGCACCGAAGCTTTGGATTATGTGGAATCGTTTGATATTAATTAATTTGTATTCCATTTCATATATTTTTTCCATTCCATGTAGAGGAAAAAAAACTAGTTGATGAAGTATAAGTAGTGACATTTCAAGTGAGTTCCAAAGAGATTATATGTTGTAAAAAAAACGATTGAGGCTAACAGTTAAAAGATTAATACCCTAGAACGCAAAACAAGTTAAATGGAATTATGTTAAAAGTATAGAAGGAAAGAGTAAGATCTTAACTTGGATATGAAACAGTAACTTTTGTACCCAATTCCAATAATTTAATTCAATTTTATTCTAAAAATTATTTTTATTTTAATTCTTATTAATTATATTTTTTCTATTATAATAATTCAATTAATCTTGAATGATTATTCTCATTGTTCTTCTATTATTAAGAAATGTTTTCTTATTGTGATTTTATTAAATTATTATTTATTTTTTATTAGTTCATATATGACATACTGATTTTTAATTTAAATAAAGTAATTTATAATCACTTTCATGTAAGAGATCTTGAATTTCATGGTTCCATATGCATTATATTTTCTTTTAGGACTTAAAATATTGTTTTGTGTTTGTAAAAGAATATTTTTGAATGGAAAATGATATTCTATTGAGTGAGTTGATTTTAAAACAAAATTTGTGAGGGAATGAAAAATATTTTAATGGTTGTGAATATTTTTAAATATGTTTTCTCTTCTCTTTTAATTTTTATATGGAATTTTTGGCCTTAAAATTAAAAGAATATTTTGAGAAATGAATTTATTTATGAAACCATATGTGGATATTTCCTTTTAAAAAGGAATTTATTTAATTTGAAATGTTTGATATGTGGTTGATTTAATTATGAAAAATTAGAGATCATTTTTGTAATTTGTGTAAATGATTTAATATGAAAGGCTAGATTTCATTTTTAATAATATGGATTAATTTCAAAAGTGTGAATGTATTTGAAAAATTATTTCAACCATCCTTGGATAGGGGTGTGATTTTAAGGGAATGGATAATTTTGAAATTGTTTTGATGTGATTTTTTCTCATGTTTATTGTGATTCGGGATCTGACCCCTTGTTGTGCATTAGGACTATATGATTCGAGTGTCTTTTAAAACATGTAGAATATAGATTCATGTTTCATGTTTCCTTATTTGAACTCCATGAAATGTATTGATATGGGGTAGAACGTCCATTCTGAGGATATGACTTAGGGAAATCCTCTTATTATTTTAATGTATTTTTTAGTGATAGGATTTTCCCAAACTCTTAAAAGACTGATAGGGGACTGAAATTTTTCACCTTAGGAAGTATTGAGTCATCATCCTTCCTTTTTCATGGTGACCAAGATCCTTGTGAGGTTATAGAATGGTTTGGTCATCTTTAAAATTCAAGAAGTGGGAAAATATTGAGTGGTTTGAGGTGATTATTATTTTTAGGTAGTGGTCTTGATGATATTAGAGTAGTTTAGGGATTTTTAAGTGATTTCCAATATAGTGAGTTATTAGTAAAAATAAATTTTATTTCCGTGTAATATCCTCTATTAGCCTACATGAAAATGAAATATCACAAAAATCCATATAATAATCTCAAATAAAGACTATTTTTTATACAAGTATCCCTTAACTTGATCTAGATTGATGTGCTACCTCGGATGTTGCTGCGATTATGAAGGAAAATAGGGTTTTCAATCCATAAACTACAAATGCACATGATATGGAACCCATGTATGAATCCCTCCTTTTACATATTTCAAGGACTCCATGATCAGAAGGTATATCAATAAGGGTTAGAAGGCGAATATCATTGAAAACTATGATGCCTTCTATAAAATATTAGGTATATGT
The DNA here is from genome assembly GCA_963277665.1 of Viscum album. Taxonomy (NCBI): domain Eukaryota; kingdom Viridiplantae; phylum Streptophyta; class Magnoliopsida; order Santalales; family Viscaceae; genus Viscum; species Viscum album. The sequence goes on from OY728129.1 coordinate 1,588,520,970, forward strand.
ACAAATTATCTTATGGCGAGGTTTATTCTTCCAAAGGGGGAGAATCCATAGCGACAAGATGACCTGGTTAAGAATTTTTCATATGTTTGGGGGTTCTCAAATTAGAAGTGTATTTCTCTTGGTCATGGATACTATCATTTTTTCCTTTTGATGATCTGAAGTAATGTTCATAGAGTAACAATGATATATATCTACAACTTTTTGTTTTCCATGTTCATGAATGGTTAATTAATTTTGATCCATATGACATGAGAATATCTTTATCTAGAGTATGGATTCACTTTTATGGTCTTAATTGGGAATTATGGAATTTTAAAATTCTTTATGACATTGTTTCTTCTATTGGTGTGCATATTCATCTTCACAAAGAGACAAAAAAATTCTAGGTTTTAGAACTTTGTAAGGGTTTTGGTGGAGGTTAACCTTAGTGAGGTTCTCATTAACAGGGTTATTCTTTCCACTCCTTATGATGAGATTAACTTACGAGTTGTCTTTGAAAAGCTCTCAGATTTCTATGAAGAGTGAAAATCGATTGGGCATATAAAAGAAAAATGTTTTAAGTTGATTGTTTATGGGATATATGGCTTAAAGGGTAATTTTAAAGATATATGCAAGTGGTCAAAAAATATTAAAGGGAAAGTGACTCTCCACACTAAGGTTTCCCATGTTAGGGAGGAAATGAGTGATTTTTTTCGATTGGATTTAGGGTAATCTAAGAAGTCCCTAGGTAAGATTGTTGGTTAATCTACATAAAATCATCCTTACAGGACACAATTAACCTATACAGGTATTGGGAGTGGCATCTCCTATGATGTCTCTCCCTTTTAGAGATGGTGTGGGGACTGGCATAGAGTAGAATCGGGCTGAAAATGTTATCAGTGATCTTGTTAGGGATCCTAAATATAAACAAGATCATAAGGTTGGTTTCTCCAATATTATTTTCACGAAATGTACTATTTAGGATGAGAAGCACACCAGTGATGTGCGATGGTCTGAAGATGTGGCTATCGGTGTTGTGTCAGAGAGAGGTTTTATTTTGCAGCTGCTGGCGATAGAATTTTCTGGGAATGCTCTATAAGAATATTTTTTTGGGAAACCTGATGTTCAAAAAAGTGTGGATTATCTTAAAGATATTCAGAATGCCTTTGGCTCTTCGGGATTTTCTAGAAAATGGGGTAATGTTTTGAATAATGGAAGTTACAAGGGAAAGTATATGGTTCTACTGGAAACCACTCATCTCAAGTCTTTGGGTAGCGGTGATCCTATTTCTTTTAAGGATGTTGTTTAAAGTGGAAAGGGAAAAATGGTTATTATATATCCTCTAAAAAGAAGGCCATATAAGGAATACCCCAATTTTCCCAAGAATGTGTCCACTAGGTCATCTTCTAAGGAATCAAAGATCCAGCTCACTCCAGAGTAGGAAATGTCTAAAGAGAGGATCCTTGAGATCCCAAATCAAAGAAACTCACAATAGGAGTGGTAAAATACTGATGATAATGATTATTTTGAGTATGATTTTGGGAATGATCCTGATTTTTCTCTTTATTCATAATTTCATTTTTTGTGTGAGGGAATGTCTCTTTGTATGACCCTGTTTTTTTCATGTTTTCTTATTTTCTTTTTCTTTCACCTTTAATAAATAGTCTGGAGATTTTCCTTCTATATAGATCTTTTTTGTTATATATATATGTGTGTGTGTGTGTGCGTGTGTGTTTGTATGCATCATGAATGATTTTTATCTCTATAAAAGTCTCTAATCAAGCACTTACAAATGATTAACCTTTATTAGCTCCATAAATTGGCCTTTATAAATGTGTTAACACCATTAAAGCATGTCTATAATCTAAATAGATGTATAAAATAAATAATAAATAATAATTTTTATTTTATTAATGAACCTTAATAAACTTTAAACTCATTGTAATTGAATAAAAAACCTCAAGTATCTTTGTAGCACACTCACTAGGCATTTTTGGGGGAGATTTCAATTGAAAAACCTCTGTGTATTTATTTTGTTAAATATTAATAATACCAAATCAAATATAATGGATATGAATAAATAATGTATGAATGATAAATGTATGACAAAATAGTATGAATATGGAGTGAAAGTGTTCATCAACTTTTCAAAATATCATGCATATTAACCTTCTCAAAACCTTTTTCCATGTTTACTTTATTGTTATTCAACACTAATTAGTCTAATGGATTTGGAAGAACACTTAATCTGTCATGGAATTGATCAAAGTTATAATTGTTGGAATAAACATGGGGAAAAAGTCAATGTAGCTAGTGACTGGGAAACAATGCATTTTATGGATCATCTGATATGATTAAAATTGTGGAAAATGAATAAGAACATGTAAATTATGTGATTACAGGTGTGAATGATAATGAAGATCATATTGAGAAAATGAAAAGGATAGTTGAAAATGAAATTCATGATTTTCCAAAATTGTTTGAGAAGTTAAAGAGTTATGAATATATTCCATTGTATGTTGGTTACACTAAATATACAACATTTTAGCCATACTATAGATGTATAATTTAAAAGTCATAAATAGATGGAGTGATTCCAGTTTTACCGAATGACTTTCTCACTTGAATGATATAATCCTAGAAGATAATGAGCTCTCTAGACAAAATATGATTCCAAATAAATGCTAAATTTGATGTGTATGGGCTCTTAAATAATGCATGCATGACCAAATGATTGTATACTATTTTGAAAAGACCAAAAATCACTTAAATAATGGCCAAAGTGTGGTTCTTCTCGATACAATAAAGATGAATTAGGTCCTATGAAATTTATATGGTAATTTTCAATAATTATAAGGTTTAGGCGCCTATATGGAAGTGAGGAGATTGTAAGTAAATTGATGTGGCAAAAAAATACAAGAAGTAAAGATGGGAAAATTTGTTACCTGGTAAAATCTACTCAAGGAAGGAAAACTGATCATAAGTATCCTGAATTTGGAAATTATCTGAGAAAACTTCATCTTACATTATCTAAATATGGAGTGAATCCTTTTTATTTTCAAATTATCACTCTCAATATATGTCTAGTTCTATTGGTAAATTATAATTTCCCACCATGGTTATTCATGAAATGAAAATACATCATGCTATCAATTCTTATATGAGGACCAAAATAATTAGTTAATGCTATTGATGTTTGGTTTGCTTCATTGATCTAGGGTTTTAAATTATTATGGGATTTAAGTGTTACGTTGTATGATTCTTTTAGGAATGAATATTTCACATTGAGATCCATGTTGTACTGGATGATAAATGACTTTCTTGGTTATGGAAATTTGTCAGGATATAGTATTAAAGGAACTCAAAGGTGTCCTATTTGCAAACAAGGTATATATCAAATTAGGTTGAAACATTAATCTAAGATTGTGTTTCTAGGACATCGTAGATTTCTACCTCAATAACATAAGAATGAATCTTGGACGTCATCATTCAATGGATGTTCATAAGAACATAAAACACCATATCCACTAAAATATGATCAACTATTTGAGAAAGTAAAATATGTGGACACTACTTTTGGTAAAACATTTTCAAAAAACCATAAGAAAACTATTTGGAAAAAGATATCGATTTTTTTTAATTACCATACTAGTATTTTCTGTACGTTCGACATTTTATTGATGTTATTCATGTTGACAGAAATGTTTTTGATAGAGTCATTGGGAAATTGCTAAATGCATCCAAAAAAATGATGTAATTAAGGCTAGGTTGGACATGGTTGGCATGGGAATACGGGAAGAGTTGTCGCCTATGAAGGGTGAAAAATGAATTTTTCTTCCTCCAGATATTTACACTCTTTCAAGGCATGAGATATCATTTTTTCAACTTCTTGAATGACGTAAAGGTTCTAGAGGGGTATTCATTGAATATCAATAATTTCTTTACAATGATCAATTTAAAGTTAAAGGGTCTTAAATCACATGGATTACATGTTTTGAGGTAATATATAATTCATGTATCTTTATGTTCCATTTTTTCCAATAATTTTGGTCATACATTAACCAATCTCCATTTTGTTTTCAAAGCTATATGTAGAAAAGTTATAGACCCAACAAAAATTATGACTATGGAAAAGGATATTTCCATCATACTATGTGAATTGGAAATTTTCTTCTCGCCAAGATTCTTTGATATGATGGTTCACTTGATGGTTCACTTTCTAAGAGAGATTTGACTGTGTGGTCCTGCACACTGTAGTTGGATGCACCCCATTGGATGGTATATGAAGATTTTGAAAGGGTTTGTCAAAAATGAAAATCGGATAGAGGGTTGTATTATGGAGCAATATATTATTAAGGAATCCATTGAATTCTCTACTGACCACCTATTCGGTGTGGAAAGAATTGGTTTACCAAAATCTCATCACACTAGGTGTCTTACAGGTGAAGTAATTTCTAGAAGAGATGTTATCACAATCAATATTACATATAGAGAGCTGGCCCACCTTTACATTTTGAATAATAGTTTGGAGGTTTCTCCATAGGTTGAAACCCACAAAAAAACTATTAGGCATTTGAATCCATCGGGGGATGAAATATGGATATCAAATACACATAATCAATAGCTTATAGGATGGTTTTGGGAAAATAATTTTAAGGAGTCAAATAAAAATCCAAATTCAATTTCAGAACGAAGTTGATGGATAGCTCGAGGACCAAGTGTATATGTATTATCTTACAATGGTTATGTAATTAATGGTTATACATTCTATACCAATTAACATGATGAAGGCAGTACCATGGAAAATTGTGGAGTCACACTTGTGGTTGAAGTGATGCATGTTTCTAGTTCGTAGAATATAAATCCAATTTATGCGAATATTTCATACTTTAGTATCATCAAAAAATATGGGAGTTAAATTATACAAAATTATAAGGGCCAATTTTTCAATGAAAGTGGGTTGAGAGTAGGAGTTTTGTTAAAATAGATGAATTGGGATTTGTGAAAGTGGATTTTAGTAAGGAATGGTACAAAGAAAAACTGTTTATAATGACATCACAGGCATCACAAGTATTTTAAGTTCTATATCCCACAAATATAAAGTGGTCAACTATTTTGTTATATACCAAAATCACAGAAGGTTCAGATGAAAAATATACTAATGATAACCCTTTCATTGGTATAACACATCCATTTTGTAGTGGTCCCAATGTAGATGAAGTTTTGTATGTCATAGGGGACCACAGTGAAGGTATTTTGATACTCGATAGAGGGGTTAAATCCCTTTAGCCTTTAAAAAAGGAGAGTTCAATAATCAATTTATGTTTTTTTGTAATATACATTGTGTTACATCATGTCATTATTTTCTCACTACTACATTTATGTAATCTAAATTAAATGTTAACCCACTTTTTCAGATAATAACTTATGCACGTGTTGGTGCTCCCAATCCTAAGGAAAAACAGGTCTCTCAACATACTACTTCTCACAGTGTAGAGGAACAACGACCTTCTAGAAGTGTTAGTGCTCCCAATCCTGAGGAAAAATAGGTTTCTCAACCTGATGATGCCCCCGATGCATAGGTACAATGACCTTCTACACATTTCAATGTTTCCTATCTAGAGGAACAATATATTGATAATATTGAATCTGAAGAAATGGTAGGCGATGAAGGACCGATGATGTAGAAAAAATAGGAGCACCATAGTTTGATGGTGTTAGAAAAAAACATTATGGTGAAAAGAAAAGGAATCAAATATGAGGTCTAATGGAATTCACAGGTCCATCATGTTAACCCCAACAAGGCCATGTTCAGTAGTTACATTGGACTCATCTTCCAGCAACACATGTAGATTGATGTAGATTCATGGAATCATGTTGTTCTCATGCTTAAGACGCTAATGTGGGAAAAGATTATAGTAACATTATGATATCATTTCTTTATTTTACTAAAAAATAAAATACTAAAACATTGACATACTCTTCATCATCCCTTTTAGAGTGCATTTATAGTAGATGAATCCCATAAGAAATATGTATTAATTCTTACTAGAAGGATTCACAGAGTCTTTCATAAAATTATAAGGAGATATCATCATGAATATATTGAAGGGAAAATAAACCCACACCCACCATTTATGTATGCACACCCGATAACCCAAGAAGCATGGGATGTGTTTTCCAGACTTCATGGGGAGGTGTATTTTTAGGTACATTTTAGATAGTAATACATTTTTTAACAACATTTTTATTCACCACTTTGATTGAGAATTTCTTTTCTGAAATGACAACTGAGTGCTGAAAGTAAGGAACGAGCAGAAAAACCAACTTAACCCTACCATAAAGCAAGTATGGGGTATGCTTCAATTGAAAAAAAAATTGGTACATATTTTAAATCCACCCTAATACTTTTATGTGACATAAAAAAAAGCATAATTATATTCCTATATTTATATGAATATTGAAGAATCTAAATGAAAATTTACTTCCATCATATACTATGTGCTATGAATGGATGAACTTGTAAATAAATATGTATAACTAATATATTAAAACACAAAAAAGTGAGGGAAACATGTTGAAGTATGTCATAATAAATAAAATTTTCTTTAAATCGCTATTACATAACAATGATTACTTATTTTAATATATTTTCTCTCTGATATATTCAAAGGAGTCATCAACACCTATACATAATGAACACCTATTATCTATGTCCTTGAAGTGGTCAAAATAGTATGGTCACATCATAGGTACAGGTTTTGGGGTGACACCACAAACATATTTTGAGAGAAAACAATAGGATGATAAAGATAAAGAAATAGAAGAGTTCAAAGAAAGATTAGCTACCCTTGATGAAAAATTTCAATGGAAGACTGAGTTTATAGAAACATTTATGTGGGAGGAAGGAGAAGGAAAAAATCAATAACAACCATTGCATGAAGATCCCCCAACCCCCACCAGATTTTAGACGAGTCATTCCCCTTAAAGAGTTATCTTAGTGGAGGTAATAAGTATTTTAATAATTATTTCTGGGAAATTTGAATCATACAAAAACCGATACATTTATTATACTAATATTATATAAGGTGAAAATGACTATGATTTATATCTATCAACTCCCACCCATCACATTATAGCGAGGGCTATGATGTTCAATATCCATGATGACAGGCTTCACAACAGACCACTTCCAAAAAGTCATGTGAGAGTGGAAATTAGTGTAGATCATGTGTCGAGTACTGAGCTACATGTTCCACATGATGATGAAGATATTCATAAGTTCAAGCAAGATGTTGTAACATTCATTTCATGGAAATCAACTCTTGTAAAAACACATGTTGATAAGGAGGCATCAATTTCCAAATAATTTTTCATGCTAAAACTTTAAAAATTAATGAAAAAAAGATCTAAGCTGATTAATGTTATTACAGAAAAACAATGGGAATGGGGTGAAGAAAAAGGTTGACTCAAAACCATCTAAAGGATTGACCAAAAAATAGAAAAGATATTCTAAAATTACCTTTACCCCGCTTGTTCAATATCCGCATTTACTAACATTTGAAGGTTCATGTGGATACAAAGTTACAAAATGGTTGTATTCTCATAATTGATTTTAAAGAAAATTTCTATGAAGAGGAAGGTACATACTAGATTGCTTTTGAGAATGTAAATTAAATCCTCAACTATAAATGGCTAGGATCCTTAGTTGTAAATGTATACCTGAGGTATGGTTTCATGATTTGATTTTCCAAAATCTTATTTTCCATGTTAATTATGACTAAATACATTTCATATTTTTTTCAAGAGTATGTATTAATTATAATTAAAGGGATTTCCCCGTGAATTTTTTTTTTGGATTCATTATTCCTCATTCCACCTCTATGAAAAAAAAGAAATAGAATCCAAAAAATGGATGAAATAGTGGAAGACCTGTTCAAATCATTTGAAAGAAAACTTATGGATGACAGACTCTTCTTAATACCAATGATGAAAGGGTAAAATCTACAACTTAATCATATCAAATATATTTTCATTTCATTAATTACTTTTGTCTTTTTGTGTTTTTAGGGAACATTGGATGCTCATTATAATCAATTCGGATACTCCAAATATTTATTTCTCGGATTCACCACATGGATACCCAACAAATCGATCACACATGATGGAATTTTTCAATTGTTAATACACTAAATCAAACATTTTAGAAGTAAACATCAAGTTATATAATTTATATTTTGTTTAAATGAGGATTATGTTTTGATAGGGTGGTGTATAAATATTGTAAAAACAAGGAATGAGGATAGGGGTTATGAATTAGGATCCTGGAAAGTTTTACAACTATAAAAGTATCAGGGTATATATAATAATATTTCACCGTCTAAACACATATAAAAACAAATTACATATTTTTCTCAATGTTTCTATATTTTTTGAAACAAATATATGGAGAATATAGTGGTCTTTATGTTCATAAACTTATTATAGATATTATATTCCATCAAAAAACTTTTATTCCTAAATAGTTAATTTCGAAGATAATTACTATTTCATTTAAAATGTTTTTTAATACTTTGGGTATTTATATTTTTCTATTACTACTATGACTATTGAAAATACTCATATTCACAAGATGATATGTATTTTCTTATAAAATAATAGGCAACATACCTGATGGTAAAATGTACACAAATAGAATGAAAATGTGACTTCTATAGAAGTAATGGATTGTTTCATACTTATTTTTAATTTATTTATTTTTAGTATTACTCACATAATAATTGTTTTATTATATAGGTGGATTAATTTGTTTGATTTGGGGTAGTTTGTTTGAAGATAATCATTCTCATGAGAGATTGGACTTCGAGGCACCAACTGCGATAATGACAATAAGGAAATAGGTCAAGAATTTATACAATCATAATGAAAAGGTAAATTTCTACTACTTATTTAATTAATGTTTTCATCATTTTATTTATTATTTGTAAGTTATTTTCCCTATTATTATTATCTAATATTTATTTAGTTGTTTTCACAAATCTTTTAGGAAATCATATTTTTCTTTAAACTATCTTCAACAAGCCACAAAAGAGATAACATGTTACTTTCTACCAATGTTACAATGCTTTCCATTAATTTTATTTGTCAAAACACCAACTCTACATATCTAGTTGATGTTCTTATCCAAAATACCTTTATCTTTATTGAAAATTGGAAGATTGGAGTAAGATATTGTTCCCACTGTGGTGACTTCTCATAATATAATGAGAAAAAGATCTTACTCTACTCTTTAGGTTTTCAACAAAGAGAAAGGTTTTTCAAATAAGAATATCGACTCAATATGAAGTGTTGGTAGTTTGATAAACAAAGGAAATGGAAATCATGGAAACATTGTAAGTTATGATTTTTTTGAGACTTTTTGACTTGTAAGAATCAGTGACACCTCAATCTGTCACATAGTGTGACTGGTATGACTCAAGGTGATTTTTTTATTTAAAATTGACATTAATTTTAGTAAAATAAAAAATTGACATACTCAAAACTAAAAAAACATGCTGATATTGTTTTGATAATTTAGGAAAATGATTTATAAGTCATTTAATATGTTTATGAATCATCCACACCACAATATGATGCATAGTGTGATTGGTATGACTCCAAGTGTGCGTTATCAATTTTAAATGGACATTTTAGTTCAAAATGTATAACTCACTAAAATCCAAGAAAACACACTTGTATTAACTTTATAATTTAGTATATAAATTTATAAATAATTTTTTATGTGTAGGAATTGGTCTCATGTAAAAACGATACACAATGTGACTGGTATGAGTCAAAGTGCATGTTTCTAGTTTAAAATGAAATTTTAGTAAAAAAGATAAGTGACATAAAAACAACTGATAACATGAATTTGAATTGTTTTTATACTTTATTTAATGGATTATGAGTCATTTTGGATGTTTAAGAATCATATTCACCTTAATCTAACGAATGGTGTGACCGGTATAACTCCAAGTGAAACTTTTTATTTAAAATTGACATCAATTTTAGTAAAAAGGACAACTAACCTACTCAAAACTGAGAAAAATCATTTAGATAGTTTTCATAGTTTAGGAAAACAATCCATATGTCATCGTTTTATGCTAGGAACCAACCATACCTCAATTCATAGAGTGACCAATATGACTCCAATTGTGTCTTTTTATTTTAAATGGACATTAATTTTACCAAAAGGAACAAGTGATATACTAAAAACCAAAAAAATACATTTTTATTGTTTTTATAATTTAGGAAAATTATCCACAAGTCATCTTTGACATTTATAAATCAACCTCACTTCAATCTGATTCACATTGTGACCAATATGACTCCAATTGTGTCTTTTATTTTTAAATTGACATTAATTTTAGAAAAAAGAACAGGTGACACACTAAAAACTGAGAAAATAAATTCTTATTAATTTGATACCTTATTAAAACAATCCATTAGTAATTTAATAAATGTAGGAATCTACCAAACCTCAATCTGACACACAGTGTGACTGGTATGACTCCATTTGAGTCTTTCCATTTAGAATTGACATCAATTTTAGTAAAAAGAAAAACTAACCAACTCAAACCCAAGAAAACACATTTATATTCCTTTGATACTTTTGTAAAATGATCCATACGTCATTTGAGATGCGTAGGAATCATCCTCACCACAATCTGATGCACGGTGTGACTTGTATGACTCCAAGTGAATCTTTTTATTTAAAATTAACACCAATTTTAGTAAAAAGGAAAACTGAAACATTCAAAACCAATAAAATGAATTCATATTGTTTTGATACTTTAGTAAAATGATCCTTAAGTCATTTTTGAAATGTAAGAATCAATCGTACCACAATTCGACACACGGTGTGACCGATATGACTCTAAGTGTGTCATTATATTTTAAATTAACAATAATTTTAGCAAAGATAAAAAGTGACATACTAAAAACTAAGAAAACACATTTAGATTGTTTTTTTAATTTATAGAAATTATCAATGAGTAATTTGAGACATCTAGGAATCACCCGCACCTTAATCTGACGCACGGTGTGACCAGTATGACTCAATGTGTGTCTATTTAATTAAAATCAACATCAATTTTTTTAAAAAGAAAAATGACCTACTCAAAACTGAGAAAACACATTTAGACTATTTTTATACATTATAAAAACAATCCATATGTCATTTGAGATGTGTAGGAATTATTCACACCTTGATCTGATGCACGGTGTGACAGGTATGACTCCCAGTGCGTCTTTTTATTTAAAATTTACACCAATTTTAGTAAAAAGAACAACTCACCTAATCAAAACTAAGAAAATGCATTTCTAAAATTTTAATTCTTTATAAAAATGATCCATAAGTCATTTGTGACATGTAGGAATCAACTGAACCCCAATCCGATGCACAATTCCACCGATATGACTCCAAGTGTGTCTTTTAATTTTAAATTGACATTTATTTTAGTAGAAAGAATAAGTGACATAATGAAAACTAAGAAAATTCATTCAGATTGTTTTGATACTCTAGGGATACGACCTATAAGCCATTTGATACATATAGGAATTATCCTCACTTCAATCTGACACATGGTGTGACGGGTATGACTCCAAGTGCATCTTTTTATTTAAAATTGACACCAATTTTAGTAATAAGGACAACTAACCAACTCAAAATCTCAAAAAACATTCATATTGTTTTGATACTTTAGGTAAATGATCCATAAGTCATTTGAGATGTGAAGGAATCATCCAAGCATCAGTATGATGCACGGTGTGAACGAAATAACTCCAAGTGCATCTTTTTATTTAAAATTGACATTAATTATATTAAAAGGAAAACTTACCTACTCAAAAACAAGAAAAGGATTTCATATTTGTTTTGATACTTTAGAAAATGATCCATAAGTCATTTTTTACATGTAGTAATCAAACAAACCTCAATATGATGTATGGTGTTATCGATATGACTCCAAGTGTCCGTTGTCAGTTTGAAATTTACATTTTAGTTCAAAACATGTATCACTCACTGAAAACAAAGAAAATGAGCTCCAATTGTCTTGATAATTTAGGGAAATAATTCATAAGTAATTTTTGATATGTAGGAATTAGTCCCGCATCAAAATGACACATGATGTGACCAGTATAACTCAAAGTTTGTGAATCTAATTTGAAATGACATTTTAGTAAAAATCACAAGTGACATACTGAAAATAGAGCAAACACATTCAGATTGTTTTGATACTTTAGGAAAATTATCCATAAGTAATTTATGATGTGTATGAATTATCCTCACCTCAATCCCATACATGGTGTGACCAGTATAACTTCAATTGTGTCTTTATTTAAAATTGACATTAGTTTCATTAAAAAGAATAATTGGCATACTCAAAACCGATCGAACACATTCACATTATTTTGATACTTTAGAAAAATGATCCATAACTCATTTTTTATGTGATGGAATCAACTAAACCTCAATAAAATAGACTGTATGACTGGTATAACTCCAAGTTTTTCTTTTTATTTAAATTTGACATTTTTTAATGTATTCTTTCATATTAATGTATAATTTATTTCTTTATGATATTACTAACATAATATTTGTTTTCTTATATAGGTGGATTCTTTTTCTCGGGTTGAGGTGATTTTTTTCGACAATAGAAACCATGGGTGGGCCTTTTTTAGAGGGAATTATGGGTTCCAAAGATGATGAAACGTTAATTTTTTTAATGTTTGTGGATAGAAATTGTAAATTTGATTATACAAAAAAATTGAAATGTATATAGTAGTGCTTTTTCTATATTCGTGATAAAAAAATATTTCAATTAAATCATATATTTTTTGTATGTGTTACAGGTTGTTGCATTATGTTGTTATAAAAATAGTACATTGGAGTATGTGAGGCCTTTATCAGCATTATTTCTAGCACTGATGAAAGGTAGACTTTATCCACATTGTTAAAATCCTTTTTGAATACTATTAAAGAGAATATTTGAAGTAGTGAGATTTTATATTTGTTTGAAATGCTATTAAGGCTCACAGGGCAACATGAATTGGCCTCTAGATAAGTATTAAGTTATGAACAAAGTGTTTGTTTCAAAATGAAGAGAGTTTAATGAAACTGTATCCAAAAGTGTTTTGGATGGATTCAAAATGGTTTATGAATTTTGGCATAAATTACCTATAAATTTTTATGCAAGTGGGATATTAAAGGATATGTACACTAAAATGTATATGATACATATATGTTGCACCTTATTTAATATAGGCTTAATGCATGCATTTTCCACCTTATTTATTCCAGCATAATTTCATTTTCAGTTATTAATTCATTATAAATGGATTAAATGACTTTAATATGATTCAATGTATTAATGATAACGAAAATAAATGTATACATGTTGAATATGAATGATTTATTCAATTAAATGAAACCTGTCATGGATATCTATATGATCCCTCCTATTTAATATAACCAATTTTATGCAAATGTTTGAGATCATGGATTGGTGTACCACCTTTGAAGGTAAGAGGATTTTTTGTGTTTTTCTTGTTATCTTTATCAAGCACACTTCATCAAAGTTTTTAAGATAGATCTTACTATAATCTAGATAGAAATTTTATGGTATTCATTTATTATTAGTCAATTCATCATCCATAGATTATATATATATATATGAGTTTTAGTTATGTGTCATGTATATATGATGGATACCAAAACCCAACATTATTTCGCCTTCCCTACCAGTTTTAATACATGGAGGTGAAGTTAGGAGGTGGAAGTGAAAGGATTGAACCGTAGGATATGTATAAAGAGGGCATGAATGGAGGTGACGACATCCATAATTGAGAGGAAGAGGCAGAGGCAGCTAACCACATGAATCAAAAACTAGATAGAGGATAACCTAGGTATCCCCTCCTCACCCTATTCATCTGTGTTAGGAAATACACTATAAGTGTCCCGAAGGTTATACCACTGATGAGGCCCACAATGTCATTGAATTAAAGAAGGGTAATACTATTCTGACCATAAATGATTGTTCCACCGGTTCAGTGATAATCATGAGATAAAATAAAGTGAAAAATTCGGAAATAAATGAACACCATATGTAATGTAGAAAAAAACCCAAAATTAAAGTGGTAAAAAACCACAGGAAAATAGATAGATCTATATGGGTAAAAGTGGGTACACACTCTCTCACTATTATAAGGATAATACCCTCATAATATCTCTCTTGAATAATGTGGAAAACCATCTCCCAAAATATCACACAAATAAATGGAGAACTTCTAAACCAGATGTGATTCTGAAATTGATGGGAGAGAGAACTTTATATAGGTTGTATCTCCCCTTCCTTTCTTTCTCCAATGCATATTTATAGGTTGGGTTGGACACCCACCTCATCATCTACCTCCATCCATTCCTGCATCCCTTGAAAAATAAAGGGTGTGGCTACCATCCTGGAAAAAAACTACTGACACATCTCATACATGGAGATTTATTATGAAGCAATCAAATCTATACATATTCTTTCTATATGCCAAACATGATAAATGTGTATCTGCAATTTTGGTCAAGGATATACACCATCTGAACTTAACAGATTCAACATCCTTCATCAGGAAATATCCCAGGTTTTCTTTAGTGTGAATTTTCTATATATCCACACTTCCTTCCTCCACCACATCTTGGAAAAAGTGATATTATACCCCAATATGATTCATCTAGGAATGAAAATGTGGATTTCTTGAAATGTGCAAGGTCTTATTACTACCACAAAACAAAGGAATCTTGTTTAGTCTGTGCTCGAGATCCTAGAACAATCTTCTCCTACAAATTGCCTCTTTACTAGCATGTGTAGCTACAATGTACTCTACCTCTGTCGTGGAAAAATCCAAAACTGACTGTAACTTTGAAATCCAGCTAATATCTCCAACTACAAGAGTAAACACATAATCAATAGTGGATTTACTCTCATCAGAATCAACTACAAAATCTGAATCAACATAGCCTCTAATAGTGAAAACTGATCCTTCATAACATAATGTGGCATCTAAGGTCTTCTTGATGTATATCAAGATCCTATTAACTATTCTCCAATGCTCCCATCTTGGATTCTCCACATACTAACTAACTTCTCCCACTATACGTTCAATTTATAGTCTAGTACAAACCATAGTGAACATAAGAATCCCCACTACTAATGCATATGGTACTTGATAAATCTTCATCCTCTCTACTTAAATTCTAGGAATCTTTGTAGAAGATAACTTGAAATTAATGGGATTTTAGGTAAAGATTAGCTTATAGTCTTTCATGTTGAATCATTTAAAGGCTCTCTGTAACAAATTTTTTTGTGATATCCAAATATTCCAATTATTTCTATCTCAGAAAATCTACATCCTAAGAATCTTTTTTATTAATCCCAACTCCTTCATATCAAACTCCCTAGATAACTGTGCCTTCGTCTCCTAGATATGATCCTTGTTGGACCTTGCAACCAACATGTCATCCACATACAATAGAAGAGTGATGAAATCCATACCATATGAACCCTTGAAATATGCACAAGGATCTAAATGAAGTCTTTTGTATCTAAGGATCATGATATCAGAATCAAATATCTTGTACTAACACCTTGATTCCTTTTTATGACTGTACATAGATTTTTTCAACCTGTAAACCAAGTTCGCTTTTCCTTATTCTATAAAACTTTATAGCTGGAACATATAGATCTCTTTGTCAAGATCACCATGGAGAAAATTAATCTTCTCATCCAGTTTATCTAGATATAAACTATGTGTTTCACACATTTCCAGAACTATCCAAACAATTATATGTCTATCAACAGGGGAAAATATTTCATTAAAATCAATACCTTCCTTCATAGCATATCCTTTGACCACTAATATTTCATGATATATTTCCACATGATCCTTTCCATCTTGTTTGATCTTAAAGACCCATTTGTTTCTGATAGTATTCCTTCCATGAGGAAATGGAATAAGATCCCAAGTCTTATTCTTATGTAGGGATTTAAGTTCCTCCTGCATAGCTGCCATCCATGAGGATACATATCGACTCTAGGTCTCCTCCATAAAAGAAAATGGATCCCCATCCTCCATCAATAAGTAGTACACAATATTTCTCTCAGTGACATATTTGAGTGTCATACTGGTGCCCTTTTCTCCTGAGTTAACCATCACGGTCCAGACTCAATTGGTATTTAATCATCAAGCTCCAGTAAACCCTCATAGGAAAATGGTTCTTCCTTGGATTTTTCCTCTACTTTGACTGTTGTAGTTTCTATATTCTCTTTCTCCATGTCTCTATAAATTATCATTTACATCTTATCTTATGAAAAAATGACATCTCTAGTGATGATAAGTTTGGAGGCAGTGGGGTCTAACAAATGATACCCCTTCACACCATCAGTGTATCCTAAGAAGATACATTTTCTGGATCTCGAATCAAACTTCGATCTTTCTTGGTCATTAAACATGGCATATAATGGACTTCCAAAAGTATGTAACTATAAATATTCATTGGGTCTACCAGTCCACAACTCCATTGGTATCTTCATATCAATCACCATTCAAGGAGATCTATTGATCAAATAATATGCGGTATTCACTAATTTTGCCCAATTTTTTTGGAAATTTATAGTCTTAAACATCACCCTCATTCTATACAATAGGTTTATATTCATCCACTTTTCCACTCCATTATTTTGAGGAGTGTACTCCACCATGAACTATCTCTTGATTCATTATCTTTAGAAAAAAGTATCAAACTCCTCGCTTGTATATTCTCCATTATTGCTAGTCCTTAGACACTTGATCTTCTTTCTAGATTCAAGTTCCTCCAACAGTTTGAATGTTTTGAAGACTTAAAAAACACTATCTTTCCACATGATTGGGAACTCCCAAAATCTCCTATAATAATCATCAATGAAGGATAAAAAGTACCTTTCTCATCTTAGGGATATAACCGGTGCTTTCCAAAATGCCATAATGGAACAACTCAAAGATCTCCTTGTTTATTATTGTTGATATCCCCAACTTTAACCTGTGTTTCTTGCTCAAAACACAATGCTCCCAAAATGGAAAAGATATATTTGTGATACTAGGCATCAACTTTTGGTCTAAAAGAATCTTCATTCCTTGTTCTTACTTGTGGCTAAGTTTTCGATGATATAACTTCATCAACACTACCATCAAGGTAGTTGATGCGACAACTATCTCAGCCTCCTTGTAAATTTTTCCCATAAGTAGATACAAGTTCTTTGAGATATTCTTTCCCTTAACTATAAAAAAATTTTCCCCTTACAATTCTCATCACTCCATTATTGATGTGAGTCTTCCATCTGATATCATCAAATTGTCTCAAATACAATATGTTCTTCATCAAGCCCTCCACATGGAGTACTCATTGGATGGTTCAAACAATACCATCATGAATCTTAATTTTGATGGTACTGAATCCAAAGATCCTAAAGGTGTGATTTTTTCCATGTACATAAGTCCTTTATGGATAGTTTCACACTAATCAAACCATTCCCATCAATACGTCATGTGCCATGTTTCTCTTGAGTTGATTATCCATGAATCGTTGACATGTTTCCTACTTCCAATAGCCATTTTCACTTCACTGACTAGTATATATCCATTTCCAGAAGTATTTTCCACATTTTCATCTGTGTAATAATTCTAGATCCCACTTGAACCATGCTCCATCATAACATTTGTTGGTATTTTGAAAATTGTTAGTCGGAAATTAACCTTCCACAACACTGCGTGTATCTTCGTTTTCCACAATGGAAAATTATTCCCATTGAATTTTTTGATCTTGAATTTCACTACCATATAGACATGAAATCAATCTAGAACCTCCTATTCTTTACAAAAGAGTATTTAATAATCTCAATAAAATTTTTTAATGTGATAGATATACTGGAGTTGCAATCATATATCATACTCAAATTAATAAAATTTATTAATAACCAAAAAAATGAATAACACCAGGCCAAAACCTACCCTATGATACCACTTTTTGAGAGCATAAATTATTATCTCACCAGTGTAGCAAGAATCACGAGATAAAATAAAGTGAAAAATGTGTAAATAAATGGACACTGAAAGTAATGTGGAAAACCCCCCAAAATGAAAGGGGTAAAAAACCATGATAAAATTGAAGGATCTCTATAGGTAAAAGTGGGTACACACTCCCTAGTTATTACAAGGAGAAGACCCTCATAGTATCTCTCTTTGATAATAGGGAAAATCACCACACAAAATACTGAAAAAATAAATGGAGAACATCTAAACTGAATGTGATGTTGAAACTAATGGGAGAAACCCCTTTATATTAGTTGACTCTCCATAGCCTTCCTTTCTCCACTACAACCCGGTAGGTGGGGTTTTCCACCCACCTCATCATCTACCACCATCCATGCCTGCCTCCCTTGAAAAATCAAGGGGGTGGACACCAACCAGAAAAAAAACTGGTGACAAACACCATGGACTATGCCGGCGTCAACACCACGTAACTCGTCCTCCACCCAACTTGACAAGGTTTACTAGGAAGCCACCACCGACACTGCTTGGAATTCCTTCTAGTATCTGTAGGACCAGTAACTTTGAATGTGGCCACCGCCTGTTGTACCACCCCTCAACAAATGCAAAAAATGGTTGGTTGTAGACCTATGCATTCCTTACAAACGTACCTGTCAATATATTTACTGTGTCAGTTATGATATAATGATAATGCTTATGAGACTTGTGTTTGGATTTATCACATTTATTGATGAGAGAGAAAATTATTAATGGATAGATTTATCTCAACATTAATTGGGGATTTTCTCCCAACATTAAAGGAGAGTTAATTATCAATATTAATGGATGGAATAATGAATGTTTACCTCATTTATTAGTGACATGGACTTGGTTTCTATATAAGAGGATCCAGTAACACATTTTGGAAGGGGGTGTTGGAATGATGTAACTGGATAAAGAGAACTGAGAAGGGGTTTCCAAGATTTTGGTGGCCCATGTGACATAATGACAAAAACACAATTATCTTGTAAGTGTCGAGAGGTTCTTGGAAATATGTTCAAAATTTCATCCACTGAGAGTAATAAGGGAGATACTGTGTTGGTGGTGTCATGTGCAGTGCGGTGGAGCAGTAATGATGTAATTGATGATCCGGGCCATGTATAAAAAGTATTCTTGATAGTAGTGATCAGGTGGTGTGTCCCAATTAATGATCAGTGGTACATCATGATGGCAAGATCATGAGAGAAATAAATCATTCAGGTGTCACAAAATGGTGCAAGTCTGATGCATGTTCAGATGAAGATCTTTGAGGTAGTGACGTTTCTTCAATAGAAGGGTGAAATTTTATCACATATTGATCTTTTAATACATGGTGTTGGAGAGATGTTTTTTCTATAGAGAAGTCGGAGGTGTATTGAGGTTTTCTTTTCACATAGGTTTTCTATGATCTCTCATTTGTAATTGAGGTTTGGGAAATACTTGGATTCTTTGAACTCTCTAATTCATAGTGGATATTTTTCAAATTGCCCCGTGGATTTTTAATCCTCTACATAGGGGGATTTTTCCACATTAAAAAGTCATGCATGATGATTTATCTATTCTTCTTATATCACTTTCATATTTCATGTGGTTTTCACAATATTTTGGATATCAATTTTCAGCCCTGAATTGGGATTCTCCACAACAACATGGTAGGCATAGGTGAGATGGAAAACCATATAGATTTTAGTGAAGCTAATGAGCCAATAGAGGTGTCAGAATGAGAAGCTAGAGAGAAGGTTTCTAGGGGCCACATCAATAAAGGAGGAGTAACCAGCGACTTAGTGGAGAAGGTAGTTCATAGTGGTTGTCGTCATGGATCACCTGATGGCCCTTCTCATATCTTTTCTCTCTTGCAGACACACTCTTAGCATGTCCTAATGGAAAACCCATGTCCATATATCTTATTGGATGTAGACAGAATACCTGAATCCAAATGATAGGCTATGAGTGAAAAAATTTATTGAATTTCCCTAAATTAGTGACATATTCTCCCCCAATGGCACCTATCACCACTCCTTCCACATTCCCATATCTCCCTGAAAATAACCCAACAATCCAGACATATCCATGTTCACTTCCCCCCATACATATCAAACTAGGAATTTCCCCATTATTTTCACTATAAAATCCTACCTAGAAATTTTGATATAGACAGCAAAATTCCTATGAAAGTGTATGCAAAGGACATGGCTACCGTAACAATAGAGAGCACCCAAATGGTGTGAAAATTGAGCAGTTGAGATAGTATAATCTGTACACACCCAAAGGCAACCATTTATGGATTATTTGACATGTGATAGCCCACCTTGTTCTTATACTTAGAAAAATAGTGGGATTTCCTCACTGCTCTGATAACCAAATTTTCTTCATTAGTAACAAATAAAACAATTATCTTTGCATGATTGTGTGATTGGATTTTTTTATACTCACGCCATGCTTATGGATGCAATGATGATGTAACCAACTACTGCTTCTACCAGATTCACATACTGAGCCACCCCACATAACACAGAAATGAGTGATACCATTCCACTTAAATTGCATGTCATCATCATAATTCAGAGATAGTCCCACAATAGTGTTCGTTCCTTCAACTCCCTATTTGACTTCTACAATACCTAGTGCAATGAATACACACACATCCACTCTCTATAAATGTCTGAAAAGCACTCAGAATTTAGAGGGCAGTGGAGAAGGGGGTTCCAACACCATAGGAAAGTTTGGGGAGAGGTCGATAATAGTGCTGCCATGGGTCAGGGAGCGAGTTGACTCAAAGGTAAGGAATGCCCAAACCTATGCCCCCTGAGATAATTAGGATTCCAAAAAAGGCAACCGGTGTTTTGTCCTTTCATGTTGTGGATAAATACAATCTACAAGTTTGATCATTAGTGAATTCAAGAGAGATCATTACAAAAAAAAAGGTTTATTGAGTGATGTTGGATTTCATATATGTTAATATATACAATCAAATGGCATAAAATCTATAATAAAATGATATTTTCTATTCATGCTCCATCCAATAAAATCCAACCAAAAAAATTAAATATAGGTTTATCTTAATTATGGTGATTGTTTGTAGTTATAATGAATTTTATGTGATTTTATTTTATTTATAAATTTTCAACACACTGCCACATATTATGCTTAAGAAAATTATGATTTTTATCAATGAAAAACATAAAGTGATGATAAAAGGTAAATATTTTTCAGTGATAACTAAAAGCATTTATAAAGTTTCACCCTTTATCAGCACATTTTTAGCGATTGATAAAAATTCATGTTTATTAGCATTATTTTTACGGCTGAAATATTTTTTTTATAAAATATACTATTAATATATATATAATTGTCATATTTATATTCAAAAATTAATGTTTATTTATATACATTAATTAAAAAATTCATGTATATAATTAATATAAATATGATATATTAATATATATTTTTTAATAATTCAACCAATTTATAAATATGAATGATGTATTGTTAATATGTAATATTTGAACTTATATATTTATATTAATGTCTCTGGGTTTATATGTGTATGTGTTATGTTGAGTGTGTGTGTGTTTTATGTATGTGCATATATAAATATTTTATATGCACAAATGTATATATGTGTATGTATATGTGTGCACGTGTATGTGGGATGTACATATATATATAACATATGTACATGTGTATGTATGACATGTACTTATTTCACATTTGATATATTTTTTAAAAAATATTTATAATTTTTTTTTGAAATTTATTCATTTTTTAAATATATTTATATTTTGCTAAGTATTATTTTTAATATGTTTTTAATTTATATGATTAGTATAAATTTAATTTTATATATTAAGTTTTAATATTTTTAAAATGTTTAAAATTTATATAATTAAGTTATTTAAATTCATTTTTTAACATTTCCTTCATTTTTGTATTTGTTTAAAATTTATGTAGTTAATATTATATGAATTCATTTTTTAAATAGTTCTGTATATTAAATTTTATTTATTCTTATATTAATTTCATTTAATACTTTTATTCATTTTTATATTTGTTGGAATTTAATCACTTTGGATTAATGTTCATGGTATTAATTTGGTATTATGGCATCCATAAATTTTGAATTATATGGAATTTTCGGTTGGCATTCCAATTAATATGTATAATTCCACTAAACTAGTTAGTTTTGGTCACTATGCATGAACTTTGGTGGAAGATTATTTAAGTTCTACTTTTATGGATGGGGTTGTTGTTTCCACTCTGTATGATGAGATTAATCTTCAAATTGAGTTTGAGAAAACACTCATGTTTTGTGATTATTTTCAAATTATTGGGTATTAAAAGTCTATGTGTAGATGAGATCTTGTTGTCTCTAACTATTAGATTAAAGTTCATGACTCACAACACTGTTGAAAGAAAGAATATCAAGGTACTATCAAATGCACTAATGATCAGAAAAGGAACCATGTTGCAAATAATTTTGGACATACCTCTACTTCTAGAACTTTAAATTCTCCCAGAGAATAGATCTATGTCATTTAAGGGTTTTCTTAGATAACTCGATGGCCTCATCCTAAAGGTCCTCTAAAGGATGGATGCTTAGATTTTCCTACACATGGATCTCCTTCTTCTCTTAGAGATGTTTCTATATTTGTTTCTCCCACATAGGTGAATGATAAGTCCCCTTTATCTTGGGATGACATTGATGAGGATATCCACATAGTCTTTGATGGATTCTCTGTGAAGGATACCTTATGTAGGGGCATAAATAAAGATCACATTAGAGAATAATTAGATAACAGTCAAGCTACCATGGAGATTTATGCACATGATAATGTGGATTTTAACTCTTGGTGGGATTAGAGAATGATTTTTTCCAAAACCCATAAATGGAAAGCTAAAGTAGATGGTTATACTTCATTGAAACCCAAGAATAAAAAGACTTTCATCTCTACTTCCCAGGTGAAATTATTCTATACCCCTATAATGGGGAAGGTATCTTCAGGAAAAAAATTGGATTCTAAAGAATCTTTGACATCTTTTTTACCTATTTCTTATCAAAAAATGGATGTATTAGTGGGTGGACTTTTGAATAGGTTGGATCATATAAATAATGTAGGCTATGAAACACAGCCTCCCCTAGCTCCTATAGCTAGTTAGTGAAGCAGAGCTTCAAATGGTTCATGTGTTGGACCTAGAACCTATTCAAGTCAAGGAAACTTCAAATATTGTTTTTATCCATTAATCTTTAAATGTTATTGATTGTTCAAATCCCATGGTTTGTGGGAAGACCCTTTTAATTATTTTCTGCAGCCCTAGACTAGTATTAGAACTAGCTTATTGTAGGGAGATGTCAAGTTCTATTATGGTTAAACCATATTCCTTAAGGAGTAATGAATGTTCCATGACTCCTATTGGTGGAATGCTCCATGAATATTTGATTGGTGTTAAAACATATGCCATAAGGAGTGTTGAAGGGATGGTTATTCAATTACTTCTATTGGTGTAATGCTCTCTACTACTTATATAGGTGTTTCAAATACTATGTAGGGACCCTCACATTATGAAAAGGTTAGAAAAAAATAAAGCTTTTGAGTTTTACCCTTTTCCTTGGAAAATGTAAAATGGGATGGGAAAACCGTGGAATCACCTTGAAAGCAATATATTGGTGTTGAATTTTCTTCTAGTAGAGAGGATCATGGGGCTTCAAATTTGGAGATTCACATGATGGATAACACAAAAACACCTTCTTCAATTGAGGACTTAGACCTTGTTCAAAATGTAAAGGAGACAACAAATTTGAAGAATAGTACTCATAATTCCTTTTATTTTATTACATTATGAAGTAGTGAGGAGGAAGATCAAAACGATGGTTAGGTATTTGTATCAAAATAAATGATTGATGTTGTTGATGTTGGACTTCTAGATGATGGAGGTGGGTTATGGTTGCAAGTAAAAACATGGAGAAGAAGTCAAAATCCTCATGGTCAGGGTGGATGCTCCTCTTACATGTAGAGACCCAATTTTTTTCTTGTAAGACTTTGAAATATTTCTATATATATTTCTAAAGTTAGGAGCTGAGACACTACATGATTTCAAGACCTGATGTGCCCAGAATTAATTTTATAAAAATATTAAATATATTTATATTTAATGTGTGCATCATATTAAATAAAATGAGATAATTCTTAAATCAAATCTTGGATCAGAAATCTGAGGCCATGGTTTATTCTAGAATCTGGTTCTTACCCTAGGCGCGGCCTAAAATGGTTTGGCGTGGGGTGTTCAGACTCATTGGAAGACTTGTTCTTCAAAAACAAACTATCTAATCTCTAGGTAGGAATATTCAATTTGGTGACTCACACCCTATTGATAAAATTAATTGAGCAAATAGACCCCTTCAATCGATCTGTGCCAATTGTGGCCTAAGCATGCATCCAAGTATCTATTTAAATTTATTATTTCAATGTTTTCTAACCATGATTGCCTATTCATGATCATTGGCCAAGAATTCTTGGAAAAGGATGATAAAAAAAATTGCTTGGCTTTTACCCCTTATTTGATTCACGTTCATCACTAGTTAGACCATGTGGTCCCTGTTTGACTTTTCCAAATGGTACTAAGACCGATCTGACCCCCGTATTTACAATGGTTTTGCAAATGAGGGACAAATCGATTAATTATGGACATACCTGGGATGATTGAAGGTTTTGGTTGATCGTTTCAATAACTGATGAAATAATCATTTTTTATGGAAGATGTGGTGTGTGTAGGTTGAAAGATGAACTCCCATGGACCACCAGATACCAATTTTTGGTGAACGACGACCAGAAACTAGGAATCACGGCTATATCCACTCATCCTGGATAGATTTGAGGTATGATATATGGTGGAATATCCTGATTCAAGGAATAGTTAGAGGATCTAATATTCTATAGAAAACTCAAATACATGCTGTGTACAGGGATGAACACACGGCGTGTAGCCCCTTAAGTTCAATGGATAGGGTTTTGGAAAATCTTAAGGATGGCATGGTGTGTAACCCTCCTACACATAGTGTACCACTTACCTTGATGAGAAACCCATGTGGATATCACACAGGTGGGATTCTATGTGGAATTACATATCCAAGTACACGGCCATGTACCCTAGTACAAAGACATAGCCAGGTCACATGGGTGACACCCCGTTGAGGCAGCACGTCGTGTACCGATGTACATGGACATGACTAGTAGGACACGACCTGATCCTGGTTAATTTGAACACACCATGTAGTTCACCTAAATGGAATGTACTTCTACATGGGTTGGTAGCCTTTTTATGGACTGCATGGAATGTTTAGACTAAAAGGGATGTGATCCCTCCTATTGTAAAAAAGAAACTGTGAGAAAGCCTCTCATTTCAATCTTCTTACCACATTTTTTTCATCAACTAAGACCAAGGTGCTATCACCCCTTAAGCATTAAGATATCCTCATGATAGGATCAAGGATTCATTGGTCAGTGTTCCCCCATTATAGGAAAGTTGTTTCTATTCACTACTATGTGATCTCCATCAAAAATTCTTCTTCACTGAGAAAGACAAAGACTACTATCATTGACAATTTCTAGGTGCACTATTTATATAGTTTATTTATGAATTGATTCTCAAATATATATCTCCATGTGTTTGGGTTGTCTTCCGCATCACATGGTCATGTGATGATCATACAAAACCCAACAACATAAAATCCTAAATAAACAATATAAATGACAAAATTAGAGTGATATATGAGTAAAAACCATATGAAACATCTGGGAAATAAAAGAGAAACCAGTAAACCATTAATATTGAATCAAGTAATGACACAGTGAGATATATCAAAATGTAAAACTAAAAATAATACAATAAAATAATTGATAAGACACAAAATAAACCCAAAATACTTTGGTCATAAACCCCATATCATTCCCATCTCCAAACTCCATCCCATCCAACAGACAATAAATCAACAGCAAGGCCCATTTCCCTTGCTCAACTATACATCCATGTAATTTTCTCAGGTACCAAATGGTGGCCCGAATACGATGTGAACATAACTTAGTAGGTTGAAACAGCCATGTCTAAATATAACTAGTCTGATAATAAGTGTATGCAATAAACACTACCACAAATTGGAACATGCGCAGTGCATGCTTTTATCAATGCTAAACTAAAAGTGCTTATAAAAGGGCCACCTTTTATTAGTTGGGTCTTCAGACTGTGAATGTGTGGGTTATCCCTGGGGGGATATGACCTACCTATCAAGGTTGAGGTGTGTGTGTGTGTGTGTTTGTGTAATTGTACCCCTAAGTATCTAATATATATATATATATATATATATATATATATATATATATATATATATATATATATATATTTGTAAATAATTATATATATAATTATTTACCAAAAAAATAGTCAAATTTCTTAATAATTTATTTATATACATTGATTAAAAAGTGTGTATATAATTAAAATAAATATAATATATTAATATTTTTTGAAGTAATTATATAATATATAAATGAATATATTTATTTAGATATATATTTGTATTGAAATTAAATAATTTAAAATGTATGTACATGTATAACTCCATGCATATATGTGTATGTGTATATACATGTGTGTATGTATATGTGTGTATAGATGTGTATAATGTGTACATATGGATGTTTGTAATTCATGTAAATGTTACAAATTCACTTTTTAATATTTTGTAATTTATTTAATTTAATTTATCCATTTATTATTATACATTCATTAATAAGGTTAAAAATATATTTAATCATTTTGTAATATTTATTTATAAATATATTTATTTACTTTACATGTAAAATTTTTAATATGTTTGTAATTTATATGAATAATATTTATTCGTTTTAATTTATTAAGTTTTAACATTTAAAATATTTCTAAAATTTATATAATTAACATATTTAAATGATTTTTTTAATAATTTTGTAATTTAAATATTTAATTATAAAATTAAAATATATATATATATAATTTTTTAAAAAATTATTTATGAAATTGTAAATATATATATATTTAAATAATCATAAAATTGAATTAAATATATTTAAATAATAAATATATTTATTATATTTATAGTTATATATAAATATAAATATATATATTTATAATTATATATAATTTTTTACACTTATATATACATCTATAAATTATATAGTATATCTTATTATATTTATATACCAGAAAGGTCCAGGAGCTAGGTAAACCTGCTCCTACCAAACTTTATTGGAAAATAAAAGGCAGGAACCTGAAAAAGTGAAAGGATGGGGTCAAACAAAGGACAATCCCTCATCCAGAAAATAAAACTAAAAAAGAGTAAAATCAAGACCATCTCCATCATCAGAGATGTCCTCAGGTGATTCTCATTATGACTCTGAATTCTTCTGATTGAAAAGCATAGAGTACTTTTACCCGAGTTCTCCAAAGTGAGCTCCTGGGAAAAAGATGGATATCCACACCCATGTACAGCAGCCCAATAATCTCTGCCACATCCTCAGCCACAATTTTTTGGGTGGTGGCCATGTTTCCATGTCTAAGTTTATTTCCAAGCCCCTTTTGGTTCCTCCCACTCCAAATTAGAGGCATTCTCCATGAGAGGCTACCCCTTATATTTTTTTCTAAGGAGATTCCCTATGTGAAACCACTATCATATCTTGGGAGACATCAATATCCATCACATGGTTTCCCTTGATGGACAAAGAATGCTCTTGAGTTTGATCAGGCACAAGTTCATCCACAGTTAGCTTGGGTTTAGATCTAATAATGACATATTTGAAAGAAACACTACCACCATAAAATATCTTGAATGAATTCAACCCTTTTTTCATCAATAACAAGATATCCCTCATCCACTAAAGGGAGTTTATCATTTTGGTCTAACAAAGGGGTTCCATTTCCTTTCAAGTTAGCATCCATATTTTATCCCTTAGGGCCAATCTCAGTAATGGTGGGATCAATCACATCATCTTTCCTCAGAAATTTATTATGATACAGTTTAAAGGTACCTTCATGTTTCACATGAATATTTTGGACACCCCTGCAGTTGGAGACATCATTATCTACAACCTTTTATAACTTATAGAAGGATGGGATGAATTCATATTCAAAATGTACATCAAATTTATCACCATTTTCCTTAAGAGTGGCAGAATTAGGAAGAGGGTTTATCAAGTCAACATCCACTAGGACTCTATAAAAGTATCCAAATTCCCCTTCCACAATGTTCTCATCCATTTTAATTGGAACACAAATATAGCATACAAGATCATTCAGGATAATAGGATGCCAAAAAACCCATCTAAAACCATGAATTCTGATCCAAGTTTTCATAGTAAAATGTTTTTGGGAGTGTGGGTTGAAACATAGATCCCAATAATAGATACAAAAAAGCCATGGATTAAGCTCATAGAAACTGGATCTCCAAGAAAAAGCATGATCATCCTCATTAGAAAAAAATAAGTGGAAATATCCTCTATCAATGGGGACAATTCACCAATTCAATATACCCAAAATATGAGAGAGCCTCGATTTAACCTCTTCAGTGTTCATTGGTTTATCACACTTTGAAAGAATCAGTCACCTAATTAAATAAAACTTACATCTATCTAACCTCTTATTAAGAGTGTCAAGATTTCCAATAATTGTGAAGGCACCATTCTCAGATCTGGAAGGGGGGGGAATATCATGGGGATCATCAACCACATGAGAACCTATAGCTGTTGGAATTTTCAAGCCATTAAGGACATCAATGAAAATAAACACCACTATGTAGGGGCTTCAACGGGAAAAGCAAGGATCTTGATTTCTTCAGATCAAACCCACTAGAAACCTGAGTCAGACGATCAAGAAAGCCCGTATCGCCAAGAGCAGAGACTTTTGAATTTGAAGCTCTATAATCTCCAAGAGTAGCAATGTGGATGGTTGTGACTTTTGGATCTGGAACACGAATGTCAGGAGAAACAACATGATCAGAGGAGAAATTCAGATCTAGAATGCCAAGATTTGAGGCATTTAGATATGAAATGAAAACTCCAGATGCATTAAAATCACTAGGACCCAAAACATTCAGAACAAAATCATGACCATGAGATGACGCATTGAGACCTATAAACCCACGTGAACCCTAATCAAGAAAAATAACCCTTGCATCAACATAATCATGTAAGATCAGGGAAGAGGCGATCAAATCTGAAACCCTCATTGAAGGATCACTGCAATCTCCAGAAGCTCCAATCCCTTCCTCATCTATCTTTTTTCCTTATATTTATATAATTTATTTATAAACTTTTGTTAAACATTTATAATTTTATATTTTTATAAGTTTTAAAATTTATATACTTTTATAAATTTTATAGTATATCGTATTATGCTAAAATAATTAAATAATAATTTTTTATTAAATATTTATAGTTTTATAGTTTTATTTATTTATAATTATATATATATATAAGTTTTACAGTATATCATATTATACACATATAGTTTAAATATAAAATTTTATTAATTATGTATACTTTTATAGTTTTCTAGATTTATAAATTAGTATAAAATTATAGCTTTATTCATTATAAATTAATATACTTTTATACTTTCATAAATTTTACTTTTATATATTATAATTTTATACTTTTATAAATTTATAAAACTACATACTTCTATAAATTATGTATACTTTTATAAAATATATGTGCTTTTATATAGTTTTATAAATTTATATATATTTATAAATTATGTATATTTCTTTAAAATAAATATTATTTTACAAATTATATATAATATTATACTTCTATATATGTCTATAATTTTATATGCCAATATAAATATATATACATTTATAATTTATACTTTAATACCTGTATACATTTTTAAATTTATCAATAGTTTAATACATTTATAATTTCATAAATTTTTATTTCTATAAATTATACTTTTATATTTTTATAATTTTGTAATATGAATATCATTTTTTCAAAAAAATTATTTGGATAACTATGATTTATTTTATTATATATAATATTTTATGTTTTAAATCATAAAAGAAATAAGTTGGATGTATTATTTTAATTGAGTGTTGAATATGTTTCAAAATTAGCTTTGATTTTTGTGGGATTTATTGTTCAACAATGTATCTAAGGGGGAACTTATTTGATTCTCTTTTATAATTGCATCGGCATACCATGGTTTACTCATAAAGATGTAAGTTATCATGTCACTAGAGTTGGATTTCAAACCAAATATGATGTATGTAACCATAATAGAGAAACAATTCAATAACTAGAAAATGTTGATATACCTAAGAGGTGTGATGCGAAATATATGATATTTGATCAATTTTCTTTTCTTTCACAATCTGAGTATGAACTTATGACTAGAAATTCAATGTCAGTGTTGAAAATATTTTAAAAAATACAATAATGTATTTATTTATTTATTTTTGAAACAATTATTATATTCAATATCTGTAATTTTTATTATGGAGATGGTTTTAAAATAATAAATATTTTTTCTATTATTACATTCAATGGTCATATTTTCATCATTTTTTATAATGTAAATGTGATTTTATGGGTAAATGATTGGTTTTTAAATTAATAAATTGGATTTCTTTGATATTTCAAAATGATGATGATATTTTGGATTTCAATGATGATCTAAATAAATGGTCTTTTAAATTTGAAATTTACTTGAAAATGGATTTTTGTGATTTAAAATTAGAGTGAATAGATTCATCGGTTTTTTTTAATAATGTAGTATGCTTTATCAACAGGATGAGTGGTATCTATATTTATAAATGCAAACATGTGTAAGGAAAAAGGGTGTTAACTGTATTTAGATGATCATATTAACTTTCAAATAACTCCTAGATACACTGAATATCATTTTTTATATAATATAGATTTATAATAACACCATGGAAAGGTAATGTCACTAACTTTATCTAACCCATAGGATATCCATCATGACCTCACTCTCGCAAAAGGTGAATTAATGTTTACCTCCATTGAAACTACTAAACCTACTTTTCATCCAACATCACCTACATGGTTTAAATTTGGTGATTCCTCTACAACTAAACATTCTCTCTGATTAGGTGTTAGCTTCTAAGGGGGTGAGTCTCAAAAAAAAAATGAAATAATAACTATCATCCTCTTCATCTTCATCTCCCAAACATTTATTCTTTTATTTTGTTGACTGAGACTCATCCCCCATCTCTTCTGGATATGAACCTATATTTCTTAAATACTCTAAGTAGTATTCATCCCATACTAGGTACCAGTGATCATTGTGGATGAATTTAGAGGATAACACTCACAACCAGTGGAGTAATTATTTTCATAAATTCAATTATTAATTTCCTTCAAAGCATGATAAAATTATTTGAAACATTAAAATGTTTGGTTCACCTTATTTGGAAGGCCCATTTTTTGTTTATTTTTTTATTTTGTTAAATATTAATATTATAGAATCAAACAATATGGATATGAATAGAAAATGGATGGATTCTAATCATATGATAAAAGAGTATAAAGGTGGGGTGAAAGATTTCATCAAGTTTTCATGAGATCATGCATATGAACCTTCTAAAATCCTTTTCCCAGGTGTAATATATTTTTATTCAAGACTAATTAGACCATAAGAGTTGGAAAAAAACTTAAAAAATCATGGAATAGATAGAAGTTATAAATTTTGTAATAAACACTGGGAAAAGGTGAATGTAGCTAGTAACTGGAATAACACTACATTTTATGGATCATCTAATATGATTAAAAGTGGGTAAAATGAAGAAAAATGTATTGAGGATGTGATTATAGGTGTGAATTATGATGAATATCATTTTAAAGAAATGAAAATGATAGTTTAAGATAAAGTTTGTGATTATCCAAAAAAAAGTGAGATGTTAAAGAGTTGTGGAAAGACACCATTTTATGCCGGTTCCACCAAATATACAACTTTTTTAGTCATACTAAATTTGTATCATTTAAAATCTATAAACCGATTAAGTTATTCCAGTTTTACTAAACTAATTTCTCTCTTGAATGATATGATCTCAGAAGATAATGAGATTTCTATCTGAACATATGACACTAAACAAATATTATGTTCAATGAGAATGATATCTAAAAGAATACATGTATGTCCAAATGTCAGTATATTGTTTCAAAAGGACCAAAAATCACATAAATAATGCCCAAAGTGTGATGCTTCTCGATATAAGAAAGATGAATTGGGTCCTATGAAATTCGTATGGTACTTTCTAGTCATTCCAAGATTTAGTTGCCTATATAGAAGTGAGGAGACTATAAGTAAATTGACGTGGCACTAAAATATAATAAATAAATATGGAAAACTTTGTTACCTATTAGAAACTCCTTAGTAGAAGAGAATTGATCCTGAGTATCATGGATTTAAAAGCAAGCCAAGAAACCTCTGTCTTGCACTATCTATAGATGGAGTGAATCCTTTTGGTTTTCAAAGTATCAATAATAGGGCATTGATGGTTATTTTGTAAAATTATAACTTTCCACTATGGTTATGCATGAATTGAAAATACGTTATGTTATCTATGCTTATAATAGGACTAAAAAAATTGGGTAATGATATTTATGTTTATTTGGATCCACTGATTGAATATTTTAAATTATTGTGGCATTCAGGTGTTATGTTGTATTATGCTTATAAAAATAAAGATTTCTTGTTGAGAGACATGTTGTACAACATGATAAATTACATTACTACTTTTGTAAATTTTTTAGGATATATCTTTAAAGTTACTCAAGGTTGTCCCATTTGTGAACAAGGTTCATTGTCAATTAGGTTGAAACATTCATCGAAGATTGTGTTTCTTGGACATCACATATTTCTACCTCAATGATAAAATTATTGATCGTGGATGACATCATTCGATGGGAGTTCAAAATAATGTACCAAACTTTCTCCACTAGCACGTGATCAACTATTTGAGAAATAAAAAGATATGGAAATTACATTTGGAAAACCTTTTTAAAAAAACCTTATGAATAATGGTTGGAAAAATATATCATTTTTTTGAATTACCATACTGGAATTATCTGTATGTCATATATTTTATTGATGTTATGCATGTTGAAAAAAAATATATGTGATAGTTTCATTGGAACATTACAAAATGAACCTGAAAAAGAAAATATGGAATTAAGGCTAGGTTGGATATGATTAAGATGGGAATATGGGAAGAGTTGGTGCCCATGAATGTTGAAAAATAGGCTTTTCTTCCTCAATTTATTTACACTCTTTCTAGGTAGGATAGATATTAGTTTTATTAATCTCTAGAATGATATAAAGGTTCCATAGGGGTCTTCATCAAATATCAATAATATTGTGTCAATAACTAATTTATTTTTAAAGGGTTTGAAATCACATTAATATCATGTTTTGATGAAATATCTAATTCCTATAGCTTTACATTGTATTTTTCCCAAAAAAATTTGTCATACATTAACCAAAAAAGATATTTATTTTTCAAATCTATATACAATAAATTTATAGATCCATATAAATTTACAACTATGGAAAAGTAAATTGAAATCATATTATGTGAATTGGAAATGTTCTTCCCCCTAGAATTCTTTGATATGATGGTTTACTTGGTGGTTCACTTGGTGAGAGATATTCGACTATATGATCTAGTACCTTATAGTTGGATGTACCATATTGAAAATTATATGAATATTTTTAAAGGGTATGTCAAAAATAAAAGTTGTACATAGGGTTTTATTGCAGAGTGATATAATTTTAAGAAATCAGTTGAATCTTGTATGAACTACCTATCTGGTGTGGAAAGCATTGGTCTACCAAAATCTCATCACGCTAGGTAGCTTGTGGGTGAAAAAAAATAGAATAGATATTTTCACAATCAATATTATAGATTGGGAGTAGGCTCCCCATTATGTTTTTCATCGCATTTCAGAGTTTTCCCCATATGTTGAACCCTATAAAGAAATTCTTAGGCATTTGAATCCAAAAATGACATATATATTGTAAAGAAATCATGATGAGATCATGATGAGTTTAACAAAGTCATGTTAGATATAGCCAAAATAAATTTAACTTTTTATGATGAAGATCATGTAATGAACCTTCTAATTTCTGTAGATAATGCCTATAACACTTTAGTATAAATCATGATGTAATATCATGACTTTTTAACCCTTTAAGAGGTTAAGTTTGGCCTTCTCTCTAAATAATTTCATTCAAAAACTATAATAAAAGGTTGGGAAAAGTGTTTGTTTACTAGGGGTATACCACTATATTATGGTGAAAATAAAGAGTTTATCAAGGATAAAGTCAATAAGAATAAGCAACCCAAACCTAGATCAAATTTTAGGAAACAAATTGTTTTCTTTCATTGTGGTAAGCCCGAGCATACTAAGATCGGGTGTAGGAAACTTAAACAAGAACATGAGAATGAACATCTCATTGACTATAACCTTCTATTAGGTTCCACTTATGAAACAACTGAGGTTTCATTACTAAAATTTTAGTTTTATTTATTTCTAGAAAAAAGCATTGATACATGCTACCTTTATCAGTGCTAAAAAAAGAACTCATAAAGGGTTTCTTTATCAGTTCTTTCTTTGTATCACTGATAAAAGTTAACCTTTATCAGTGAATTTTCTAGTGCTGATAAAGTTTACAATCACACACCTAGGTCCCACATTGAAATTTTGGACGTTCAAATGATTTTTTTATATATGGTTCTGTCACATTTCAATGCCAAAATCATGTTGTAGGGATGAGCTCCTGTATACATTCTCTACACACACCAATAAGTGTTTGTTCCTACATGCATGGTCTCGTGTGGGCCTTGGAAAACCCTATGATTTTCGTATAATTTGGACCATCCTCTCTTCAGTAGACCTTCCCTGTTGGGTAGCCTAAATGGCGTTCCCTTCAGGTTGAAAGCCAGATGGCTTAATAAATTATTTATAATTAAATTTTTATTTAATATAAAAATATATTTTGATATATATTAATATATATATATATATTAGGTGTCTGGGGGTACAATTATATTCAAACACACACCACATTCACAGGCTAGAAAGGCATGCCACACCCCCCGCCCCCAAGGGGATATCCCACCCATCAATCCTTCTTTATTTAGTTCATGGCTCATAGGCCTAGTGGGCATGAAGCCCATTACATGGCCTGAAAGCCCAGTGAAACTTCATGCTTGCATCATTATTCCTACGTCACCAAGCCTACATCATGATTGTATCATCGTCTGTGTTATCGCATTTGTCACTACTTGTGTCATCGCCTGCATCACCTCCTACATAGTACTGAATAGTACCTACACTCAACAGGGCTTTATCCTGACACCTCCTCGATGACAAGAAGGAGTCTTTACCACTTGGGTACAAGCTCGTTGGTAATATATATGATTGTATTATATTTATATATATATATATATTCATTTTTAATATTTATATATATTTATTCATATTTTTATAATTAAATTCTTAATTCGTATATAAAAATATATATTGATATATAAACAAATATATTGATATATATTAAATATTAATATATATTAATATAATATATATATATATATATATTAATATTTGTTTTTTTAATTTTTATTTTTTTAATATTTCTAAAATGTTATTCTTTTTTAATATTTATTGATATTTATTTATTTTTTTATTAAGTTGATATTTCATTTGTAAATATAATATATTAACATTTTATTTTAACAATTATATAATATATAAATGAATATATTTATTTAAATATATATTTATTTAGACATATTTTTTTAAATATATATTTATTTTTATATTAAATAATTTAAAATATATGTACATTTATAACTATATGTATGTATGTGTATGTGGGTATATGTTTGTATGTGAATGGGGGTGTGTGTGTGTGTCTGTGTGCATGTCATGTGTACATGTATGTGTGTGCACAAGTCTTTTTATTGATTTATGGTCTAAATTAGATGCTTTGTCACCCATGAATTATGTACGATATTTCACTAGCTATCGACATCCCCGTAAAATGGATAGGGATAATGAATTAGATAGGTTCAAGCAATACGCTTGATTTCTAGTTGAATTAAATTTAAGTTTGAAGAACCTTTGGGATAATTTGTTTTAAAAATGTTTTTGTATTTGTTAAAAACCATCCTTTTTATATAATAATGTTTTTTTGTTAGGATTATACCATGTACATCGAAATGAATTTTTCTAATAAATTTGAATGTTTTTGAATGTTTGAACCCAAACATAAATGGGGGAAAAATTTTGTCTTTGTGAAAGTTTTTTTTAGGACACAGGTTTCCATACATAGAGGATTGAACTGAGAAGCACCAGACTTAGAATGCTTGAATGACAAGCACCGGTTTCTGGAGTCGTCAGAAAGATGAATTAGTTGATCGAATGCAGTATCGGTCTTAGATCCATTATCATGAAGTTAAGATTCATCAAACATGGAGTTTCTTAGAAAGTCCAAAGTTGCAGATTGAGGAAGTCAGAATGATGATGAAGAGGATTGTTGAAGAAATTGAATTAAGGAATTATAAATTTCTCAAAAATTCTAATCCAGAATCAGACGATGATTTGATGGTCATGATGTTATCACAATTCATGAAAACTATCATGATAAAATATTTCAAATAAATGGAGGAATCTTAAAGATTGTATTAGTTCTATAAACTCAAATAAAAAAGATAATATCTAGAAGTACCAGAATCAAAAGTTTTCATAAGTCATAATGTGTAATTCTGATGAATTTTGAATAATTTCAATGTTTCTAGGTGCATTCATCATTGGATAATAAACATAGTAATGATAATTCTACTGAAATTATAATTCCATAATTATAAGGATTTTAACCAGACTGACTTGGAGGAGGAAGATCAATCAGATCAGGAACAGGTATTGATTCATCAAATGAATGTCTCACACCAATAACACATTAGATACAGAACATCAGAGTTATCAGAGTTGCTAATTCTCATCAATCAAAGAGGTATCAATTATGAAAAGAAGTGAAGATTGTAAAAGGGTTTCATTTTATTAAGAAGAAAAAAATGGAATGTTCATGTTTGCAATCAAATAAGAATTTGACACTAATAAGTCATCTACTAAGGATGTTATTCATAATGAGATGAGAAAGAAAGGAATATCGTAAAGAACTGAGAAAGAAAGTCATATCATAATGAGATTAGAAAGAAAAGAATAATGAAATAAGCATAAGAAGATGAATCTAAGGAATTTATATCATACTGATGAAAAGTTAGTTTATTTGAGAAGACTGATCTAGAATAAATCTTTAGAAGGTTTGAATAAGTCAAAGTTGAAGGTTAAATGTGAGTGTTTTTCAGAGTTTTGAAATTTGAGTAATCAAGATAAGTTTTTTAATTTCTTGATTTTTATTTTTTTGAGTCTTATATAAATAAAATCACACATCATTCACATTTTGTAACTTTTATAAGAGTTAAAAAGGAGGACCACTGATTAATTTGAGTAAGAGTTATTTTTAGACAGATATCTCATTAGGAGTTCAAACATCTGTCATTCTATTTACTGGACTGAGAAAAATCATATTGAGAAGATCAAATTGAGTTGATCGAACTGAGAAAGACCAAGATAAGAATCTTAGAAGATTTTGAGAAGTGAATATTGAGAAATAGAGCATCATATTGATTTGATTAGACTGAGTCAATTGAATTGTTTTCCATTGGATTGAAGGCCACTGAACTCCGGGTCATCTGACCCAGAAAATTTTGTGGATTAGTTTGAAAAAAGTTTTTATTCTTTTGTTGTGGATCAATTTTTTTAATAAAACTTTATAAACTGACAAGATTTAGTATATTCCTTCCGATTGGGAGATAAAAGGTGTCTAACGGGAGTTTTCACAAGTTTTATTCACTTATTTATAATAGTAAATTTTCATAGACCCACTGGATGGTTATATAAAGGATATAGGTTATTATACTAAGGCTGAACCTTGAAAATATGGTGTGCTTTAATTACTTTCCTAATTTTTCATGCATGAGTATTTACTAAAATATGATAAGGTTGTGAACTTTAACAAGCTACAGTGGTTAAGTTTCAAAAACTACTGAAACTTACAAAAAGTGAACAACTGATTCAACCCCCCTCAATTGTTAGTAAATATTTTGGAAATTCAGAGTTCAATGCTTGTTGATAAAGTGGTTCTTTAAATATAAGATTATGTATTTGATTTGGGGATTGAATATGAAAAATTCCTTTAGTACTATTCAGATTGTAGGATAATTGGATATGATAAGTCAAATTTCAAAAGGTCTATAATATGTTCCTTTTTCAACAAGATAGCACAAGGAGATTCGGTGTTTTAAGAAATTCAAATGTATGAAACCTCCTGGCTTCAATCCATAGGTTGTTGTACTAGAAAAACTGGGGGGTTTGTGTGCCAAGGAGGCCCTACGCTTGAGAATTCTTCTTCTGGGTATGTATTCCCTCCAACATAAAAGATCTCTCATAACCTAATGAATCACATTCAACCCTCTATTGACACTGAAATGGAAGGGGCTTCTGTAAGCCTCATGGTTTGCACTACCTTGGTATATATTAATATATATATATAGTTATATAAATATATATAATTATATAAATATATTTATAATTATATAAAAATATTTATAAAAATATTTTTTATAATTATAATTATAAAAAATATATATAAATATTTAAATTATTATAAAATTATAACAAATATATTTAAATAATAAATATATTTATTATAATAGTAATAATATAAAATTTATAAATATATATAAATATATAAATATATATATTTATAAAAAATATTTTTAATAATATTTTTTTTATTATATACATATATTTTTAAATATAATTATTTATAATTATAGTTATATATATATATATATAACTAGAAAATTATAATAAATATATTTAAATAATAAATATATTTATTTATAATTATAATTATAAATGCATATTTTTTAATTCTTTAAATGTTTATTTATAATTATGTATTTTTATATTTTTTTAATTATATTAATTATATGATTAAAATTAGGTCTTTATCAGTGCTTTGTTAGTACTGATAAAGAATTATTTTTAACAGCGCTAAAAAAAAGATGATGAAGATTTTTTTATCAGTGCTTATTATTTTATCGCTGATAAAACTACTCTTTTTCAACATTTTTTTTGAAAGAGCTGATAAAATCCTTTCTGGTCTTTTAAATAGAACCCTAATAGAGTCCTCCTTGGTCATGACATTCAAGCTGTCACATATTTGAATCATTGTTTCCACTCTTCCTTTACCTTCTCGAATGAATCAATACTCTTAAAAGCTAATGTATGTGATTATTTATACTCCTCTTTAATCACGATCCTTGAAATTTTTCTCATTGATTTATTTTGTTAGTGTATGAAGATCCACTTCTCGACACATGACACCAACATACTCCCATCACACCATCAACCCAATCGAGCCCCCCCCCCCCCCACAAGTTAGTGTAGCACTTATCCTACCTCTAGTACAATGAGCCCCCAACACATCCATTTCTCCTTCTCTCTCTAGCATGACAACACTAGGGTTTTCCCCCTCTAAATATCATCTGAATAGAACAATGAGGGTCATATTTTGAGGTCACACCGTCACCTCACATGGAAATTAGATAATCCACATTCTTCACATTAAGGTTTTTGAGGTTATCTTCATTGGCTAGTATAAGTGGGCCACATTAGCCATGTTAAGTGATCCAAACTTATAGGTTTGAGAAAAGTGACTAGATTATAAATAGGGGTGGTTTCCCCATTACTAGAAATTTGATAAACTACATTATACTATCCTGAAATTGTTATAGGTTCTATTCTAGATTATTTTAATTCATTAGATAACCCTTATTATTATCTAGTGTTGTTTTAATGGTCATCATTGATAATATAATTTTGGAAACATTTCTTGACATGTTTTGATATGTTTTCCTTATTTATTTGATGATATTCATAGAGATTGACTGATTTATTAATTAATCTATAGAATGATTTATCTGGATGCATATATTTAACGAATTGTCTCATAATTATTAATTTTTAAATTTTTAAATTTAAACTTCTACATAAATGTGTGTTCCAAAAAAATAAAAAGAATGAGATTATCAAGATTTAAAATAAAATGAGAAATTTTAATGATTCCATTGGAATTTGTTGATATCAAAGAACTTAATTTTAACTTTATTATGAAAGTTTTATGATAGAATTAATGTTTTAAAATTCTATTTGAAATAAAAAAACATATGTTTTAGTGTTTTTTTATTTTTAAAGGTGATAATATTGAGTTAATTTGGTATTTATGAATGGTTTTTTGGAAACATGAGGTTTTAAATATAATAAATTGAAACTTAT
This sequence comes from Viscum album, assembly GCA_963277665.1. NCBI lineage: Eukaryota > Viridiplantae > Streptophyta > Magnoliopsida > Santalales > Viscaceae > Viscum > Viscum album. The sequence continues at coordinate 1,588,561,541 of OY728129.1, forward strand.
TTCATTATTTTCGATTTATGATATTCTAGAAAGTTCATTATATAATTTGAATTCATTGCATGATTTTAACATGACATATGTCAATTAAAATATCATTGAACAACAACTAAACCTTGATTAAAAGTTTAGCTAAATTGTCCACCTAATTAGTGAGGGTTTGATACTTCATTTTATAGCTTGTTTGTATCATTTATAATTATATTGGACATAATTACTTTGAAGGGGTTTTTCATAGGTAATTAGTACAGATTTTATGGGTTCTCTATACTTTTATTGGGTTCATGGAATTTTTTATTATTCTTTAAGTATCTTTAACTAGATAAGAACTTGTATCATTTCAAAAAAATATTAGATGGCTCTGTTCTCACCCAGAGAGCTCCCCCAAGCATTTTTCTCCTCCCCCTAGGGTTTCTTCCCCTATGCGATGGAGCGCCGCCCCTCAACCTCCATTAATTTCTTCTCTATTTATATTGCTTCTCCTTTCTTTCCGTCAAGTTTTTTGGTTCCTCCCCAGGCTCTTCCTTTTTGTTGGAAATTCTCCTTCAATGACCTTGGTTTTTAGTTCACTTATTCGATGGTTAGAGGATCGTATCCTTTTCATTCTTTCCTTTTATGGACTTGTGTCTCAAGTTTTTGGACCTTCAACCATGAATCTCAGCTGCTCTGCTGATCGAATTCACCATTCTAGGATCCATTTTTAGTCCTGATCGGCATTCTTCATAGTTTTTTGGGATGTTCCAGGGCTCATGGTCAAGGTTCATTACTGAGGCCTTTCACATATCTTCCTTTCTTCTATTCTCTTTGGGTATTTTCCTAGTATTTTGTTGTTTTTAATCCTTAATGGAGACACCTTCATTTGGTGATGATGTTTTTTTCACGTTCATAATGGTATTTTGTTCTTAATAGTTTCCTTCATCTTGTATTTGAATTTATGATGGTTTTATTTGATTCTTTTGGTTCAAGTTTTGACTTTCTGGTTGGATAAATTTTTTCGGTGTGACACTGATGGTGGTTCCAAAGATTGTGGTACATAGTCTAGTAAAAGGTCACCACTCTCTAATTAGGCATTCCCTCTCTAAAATCTACTCTAGCCTCTAGTTCCTTCTCATAAATCCTGGTTGGCATAGTGCATTGGATATTGGTGAGGCTTTGGGATGGTTCCATTTGAGATCTGGTTGGTGATTCATGAGGTGTGACCTAGAAAACGGTGGATGCTCCGATGGTGGTTCGTTTTTTCACAATGGTGATATTGTAAGTTGTGTATTTTTTTACGATAATGGTGGTTCTTAATGACAATGATGTTGGTTTCGGGCATCTTCCTCACTGGAAATCAGTGAAGGGTGGTGACAATGATGGTGGATTACCAACGCTGAAGGTGGATGATGGCTGGTGAAGTGACCCCGGCTGACACAGGTGACTCAAGGATCAAGGCAGAAGGTTGTATTTTGTTTTTCAATTTCAAATTTGGAAACTGGTTATGTTTTTGTATCTTTCAACTTTGGATTCCCGCCCATTGGATGTAGTAACTTTGGGTATGTAAATTTTGTTACCTATTATCCTTAAATCGACTATCTTGAAATAAAAAATTAAATTTTCAGGAAAAAAAATTATTGGAATTGATTTGATTTGATTTGATTTGATTTGATTGGATTTGATTTGATTTTTTTTAAGAATCTACATATTGAAATTATGCATTTTGAATAAATGTTTTCAGTTTTAAAAAAAATGTATTCGAATGAAAACTCAATTTTTTTCATTCCATTTATTATAATCATGAATTTTTTAATTCCAATGATTTCATAAGGTTTTTAGGATTTTTTTTATAAAAAATATTTGTGGTATTTAGTTTGAATGAGTTAGATTTTTTATGGATGAGGGTTTTGTTGAGGGATGTGTTTAAGAATAGAGGATTTATAATACGGAAATATATCTTGAATGTTTTATGGAAAATGGTTTTGGGTATAATCTAAAGTGTTCTTCATGTATGTGAATTACATAAAGGATATTGAATTCATACCTATTCTATTAATTTGTTTTGAAACTGTTATAATTTAAATGTTTAAATGATTCTCATGTTTTTTACTTTTAAAAGTATGTAAGTGTTTGATTAATGCATATTAATATTTTTCATGTATATATCTAAATTTTCTTATTTCCATATATCATGATTTCAAAAACTGATACTTTTTAGTATAAAGGATACTTAGATTATTTATTAAATGATTGTTATTATGCAATGTTATGTTTTGAATAAATAGTTGTTTTTTGTTGCTTGAGTAAAATTATAAATTGGATTTTTAAAGTGAGTAAAAGTGATTATTTTTTAATAAAGTTTGATTTGGGTATATTAAACTGATTATTATTTATAGATATATATAAAAATATCTAATGTAATATTTGAATGAGTTGTAAAGTTTTTATAAATTAAATTTATGGTTGTATCTCTTGTTTGGTAATTTTTATTCAGAATAAGATTTTATGGCTTTTGAAGATGAAAATTTATTTGTTTCTTTGGTTTCAATTTTTTCCTTGGAAATAAATGTCACGACCCATCCCTTGGGGCTCATGTCGTGACTATCCCAAGCCTGTCTTCCATAGGCCAGGGGCTAGAGACTAGAAATGGAATGGTTTATCCCTAAAATGTTAAGGCATTGCCTTTTAACCTGTATAGACACAGAGTCTAAGAACACAATAAGAAACAACCATGAAGTAAACTGCTGTAGTAAAATTGTGCTGAAAGTAAAGGGGTCGGAATACAAGCCCAATTGAAAAGTAAAAGTATAGCTGAAAAGTAAAAATACAACTGAAAAAGGGAAAACAGCTCCTGGATCACCCACTGAGGATCCTACCTGAAGGGTAGGTACAACTCATGATCAGTAGTCCCTGTGTCACATCACACCAAATGGTCCACCTCTAGGAACTATCCAGTCCTGGCTCCCTCAGCCTCGATCAATGTTGTTTGTCGTCTGCACAAGACACAACAAGGTGCAGGCATATCCCATGCAGGGGTGAGTATAATGATACTCAGTAGGGACCCTGAGACCCCTGTAGGTCTCCTATAGTTCCACAAAGGAAATTTCACAAATCAAGACATCAATACTAAAGCACGAAGCAACATACATCAACACTACTTAAGTATATTCCCATACGTATTCCTAAGTTATCAAGATATTCTCATCTCACATATGAGGGAAGAATACCACAAAGGTAACACCACGAAGGTAGAAGTACCACACAAGTAACACCATGAAGATAAAAGTACCACACAGGTAACACCACAAAGGTAGAAGTACCACACAAGTATCACCACAAAGTTAGAAGTAACACACAAGTAACACCACAAGGATAGAAGGAACACACAGGTAACACCAAAAAGACAACACCATGAAGATAGAAGTACTACACAGGTAACACCATGAAGATATAAGTATCACACAGGTAACACCATGAAGATAGATGTACCACATAGGTAACACCATGAATATAGAAGTACCACACAAGTAACACCACAAAGTTAACACCACAAAGGTAAAAGACTCATCTCAAAAAGGTATAACTTAAGTAAAGAAGTAAAGATAATTAGTCGTGTACTAGATCATCTTATTCTGTTAAGAGGCACTACTTCTGACCCACATAGGATTGATAGGTGATAACCCCAGCTGACACACACAGGATTGGTATGCACTGACCCACACATGATCACTAATCACTGACCCACACAGGATCTGATAGATGCTGACCCACACTGGATCAATAGATGCAGACCCACACAGTATTGATGTTCGTTATTTACATTACTTCCTGCCATAAGATTCCTCACTCCCAGTGCGCTCGAGTTCCGTAGAATCTTCCCCTTGAAATATCGGTCATACCTTGACCACCACTAAGCTCCAAAAAAGAGTAATACAAAGGACCTCCATGTCTTAAGGGTTCAAATGCAATAGACGGTGCATCAATCAGATGCCCGGTTTTTGAGTTATAAGTGCTTTAGTTCCAAGGGATCAATTGGTTTTGGGTTTGATCCAACCTGGCCATACTCCAAATATCTCCAAAACTCAAGTATAGTATAAGAAAAGGACCTTATCGATCCAAGGATTCCAATTCCACAGACGGTTCATCAAACAGACGTTCGGTTCTCAAGATATTTCCCTTTAAGTATTTCTGGATCCGGTTAGGCCCGGGTCTGGTCCGACCTGGCCCAACCTGGTCTGGGATGACCCGATCCGGTTGGGATGGATTGTGGTGGGCTTGGCCTACATGGACATGATTTGGCCCGGCCCGCAAGGGGGTGCAGCCCGCTGGGCAGGCGGTCTGGGTCGATGGAGCACGGCCCGGCTCGCAGCGCAGTCTGCCCAAGATGGCATGGAAGGGGAGCACCCCCTCCCCCCATTCGGCAGGTGGAATGATAGCACTTAAGGGCGCTACCAGGTCACCGTGGGACCGGTTGCGGGTCCCTCCTATATGGAGTTGGAGCCGCGGCTCCTCCAGCAGCACGCTGGTCGCGCCTCCCTCCGCTTCTGCGGTCAGCCGGTGTGCCAACGGCCTCTTCCAACTGCTACGGCTGACGAGCCGCGGCCAATTCCTTCGGCGGTTCAGGTGTGTCCCCTCCTTCCTCATGGTCGTTCAGTGTGCCGGTTGTCGCCTTCATCCATCATGGATTCTGCCGTAGCCCCTTTCTCACCGGCGGCGCACAACGGTGCACCGCACCTCCTCCACGGTCGGCCAATTTCGGCCACCACCCTCACTTGTCACCCCAGGGATCATCCAACCCGAAGGCAAAGCTAGCGAAGAACGCACCAACTTTCCACAAAAAGGTAAAAGGGATTGGGCCTTGTTCGTTTGTCCTGTGCCCTCTGGGTAAGGTTAATATCAATAGGGTAGGAAGGATTCAAATAACTCTTGAAAAACTAGTCAATATTAAACCCTACCTCACGAATGATGGAGAAATGTATACGGTATAGGAACTGGGTCAGTGTTCTCCATCCCCCACAACTAGCCTCCAATGGCATTGCTTGATCATCGATTCCTCAGTTTTGGGTTTCGGTGTTGCTCATCACCACTCTCCAGAAATGACTCCATCCTCTAAGGGTTTGGCTTCGTAACACTTTATCAGCACTTTGTTGCTTGGTGAAGCGGTGCTGATACCTCTCCCCAAGCTTCATATAAATAAGAGAGGGGGAGGGTGAGAAAAGTTCATGGAATTAATGGGGGCTCATTAATTAGTAACCTTCCTAATTCCCCAATGGTTCTGTTACTTAGGATTGAAAGGTCAAGATATTTATTGGCTTGACACGTCGTTCATCCCACATTGTCGCTTTTCTGTTGGAGGAAAAATAAAGGAAACAAAATAACAAAGTTATTTTGTTTATTCTTTTAAAAAGTCCCAAAAATTGACTTTTTCTCCATACCTACTACGGTCGAAGTGAAGTCTACCTTAAGAGGGTCTCGGTGCTGCGGATTCAACAGTGCCCTCAGATTTTTAAGCCAGGAACTGGTTCAAAAGTTAGAAAATGATGCTCGCGCGTTTACTGAACGTACCTTAAAAAAGTTCAGAAATTCATTCCAGGCACACCGGACCTCGGAATCATGCGCCATCAATTTTTGCAGACTCGTAATAATTCCATATAATTAAAAAATAATTATATGTAAAATTGGGGTCTTTACATTCTCCCCACCTTACGACTTGTTTATCCCCAAAAGACAAAACATAGACTAAGAAAACAAATGGAGGTACTGAGCACGAATCTGAGCCTCCTACTCCCAAGTGATCTCCTAAAGGTTCTTGTGCTACCAGCGAACGCACACCATAAGTATTGACTACCCACGAAGGACTCACTCCTATCAATCCTCAATCTCTACTAGAACCTATGTAAATGCCACCCCATCATCAAAGTCCAGCTCGCCGTGGTCGATGATGTGAGAAGGGTCATGCACGTATCTCCTCAGCTGGGATGAGTGGAAGATGTCTTTCACCCTATCCAACTGTGGTGGAAGTGCCAAGATGTATGACACCTTTCCTATCCTCCAAATTATCATAAATATTCTGATAAAACTCGGTGATAACTTTCCACCTCAGCCAAATCTCTATAAATCTTATCGAGGTGACACCAGTAGGAAGACATGGTCTCCCTCCTCAAACTCCAAAGGTCTCCACCTCTTCTCAGCATAAGACTTTTTTCTGTTCTTTGTAGTCTTCTTACACTCCTGGATGATTTGTACCTTCTCAGTGGTATCCTATACCAACTCTGGACCCATAAGTGCTGACTCCCCTGGGTCTATCTGGCAAAGAGGTGATCTGCAAGGTCAACTATATAGGGCCACAAATGGTGTCATACCGATGGTGGAGAGATATTTGTTATTGTATTCGAACTCTATAAAGGGAAAGTGATCTTCCCAACTACGGCCAAAATCTAGGATGCAAGCACGTAGCATGTCCTCCAGCGTTTGAATGTTCTGCTCTATCTAACCATATTTCTGTGGATGAAAGGCGGTGCTCAAACGTAGATGAGTCCCGAATGTCTCTTGCATCCCCTTCCATAGTCGGGAAGAAAAACATGTGTCACAATTAGAGATGATCATCGATGGAACCCCATGAAGTCGCTAAATATCCTGTACATAGAGACATCCCAAGCCCTCTACTAACCCTTTCTCTCAGATAGGTAGGATGTGGTCTGACATGGTGAGTTGGTCAATGATCGCCCAGATAGAATCATGTCCCATGGATGTACGTGGAAGCCCTATCACAAAGTCCATGTAGATTCTATCCCACTTCCAATCCGGAACCTCTAGTGGTTGTGCTAATCCTGCTGAAACCTGATGCTCGGACTTCACTTGCTGATAAGTGAGGCATCGAGAAAAAAACCCTTCCACTGCTTTCTTCATCCCTAGACACTAGTGTTGATGCCGGAGGTCCTGGTATATCTTTTCTACACCAGCATGTACCACCAGAGGAGACGTATAGAACTCCCTCAACACCTCCTCCTACAGTGCCACTGGTACCATGGTACGTCCTCTGAAGAGGACGACATGGTCCCCACCTTCAGAAAATCTATCAGGTGCATGTCCTAAGGATATATTAGCACATCGAGGCTCGCATTCAATGTCCCCAAGTTGCACCTCCTTGACTCACTGACTGAGTGGGGGATTGATTTTCATATATTAGAGGTATGTTTCTTCATCACTATCCACAAAGTATATCTGCAACGCGGCTAGCTGATTTGTTGCCTCACTCAGCAACTGCAGACCAGACCTCCTGCTGAGTGCATCTACTACCACATTCCCCTTCCCAGGAGTATAGACTATCTCTAAGTCATAGTTCTAGAGGAACTCTAGACATCGCCATTGTCTCAGGTTCAGGTCCTTCTGAGAGAAGATATACCTGAGACTCTTGTGATCAAATTAGATTGTAAAATGTTCGCCCATAAAGTAATGTTTCCACATCTTTAGGGAAAAGACCATTGATTCTAACTCCAGGTTGTGGGTAGCGTAGTTCTACTCATGTTGCCTCAGTTTTCGTGAGCTTTAGGTGGTCACTGCTCGCTCCTACATTAGGACACACCCAAGTTCAGTCCCTGATTCATCACAATAGACTACATACCCAACACTCTCTTCTGGTAGCCTCAAGATGGGGTCACTCGTCAGTATCTACCTTATCTCTTGAAAAATCTGATGGAATCTCTCTATCCATACGAAGGGTTGTCCCTTCTTTTTCAATGCTGACAAGGGTTCCTCAACTCTGGAAAAGTCAGGTACGAATCTCCAGTAGCATCTAGCCAACCCCAAGAAACTCTGCACCTCGTTCACACTCCTAGGTGGATCCCAAGAAAGCATAGCCTCTATCTTTTCTAGATCCTCTACAACTCCAGCCTCTAAGATAATGTTTCCTAGAAAGTGGACCTCTCGTATACAGAACTGGCACTTCGATATCTTACCATAAAGATGGTTCTCTCTGAGTGTATCCATAACTATATACAGATGATAAGCATGATCCTCCTCTAATGTTGAGTATATCAAGACATCGTTGATGAAGACCACTAAAAAGTGATCAAGGTATGGATGGAAGATTCTATTCATGAGCCCCATGAACACTGTTGGGGAATTGGTCACATCTAACAGCATAACCAAGAACTCATAGTGTCCATACCGACATCTAAAGGTCATCTTCTCCACATCCTCATCTCGTACCCTGAGCTAATGATAGCCTGATCTAAGGTCTATCTTCGAAAACCAATGAGCTCCCTTCAGCTGATCGAAAAGATCATAAATCCTAGAAGTGGATACTTGTTCTTCACGGTCACCTGGTCCAGGCACTGATAGTCCACACAGAGTCTCAAACTCCCATCTACCTTCTTGCCGAAGAAAATTGGGACTGCCCATGGAGAAACATTGGGCCTTATGAACCCCTTCCTCTACTAGTCCTCCAACTATACCTATAACTCACGAAGCTCCGTGAAAACCATCCAATATGTTGGTGTAGATATCAGTGTCATCTCGGGGTATAGGACGATGTAAAATTATACCTTTATGCATGGAGGTATTCCTGGAACATCATCAGGAAAAACATCATCATACTGGTCCACCACTACAAGATAGATCGAACTCTCAACATCAACTGCCCCAAGGGTATGGTTGGCCAACTAATGTGTGATCGGTTGCACCCTCCTCCGAGTAAGTCCATCCTATGCTGCAAAGGTTCCCTTCTCTCTGGTGAAGAAAAACCTTGTACCATCCTCATGGACACACCACACTTTGCACCTAATATAGTCAATCTAAGCATAGATTATGGATAACTAGTCCATACCCAAGATGACGTCGTAAGGCCTCAATGTCGCTACTAGAAGATCATAGCCAAATCTCTCACATCCTAGAGTAAGCTCACACTACCGACACCAGTGTGTAATCTTCTAATCCCCTCCCGTAGAAGTCTCTAGCTGTAAGTATTGAGCCAACGGCTCCACTAGAATTTTCGAGCCCCGAATGAGGGTCGTGGTAATAAAAGAGTGATTGGAACCTATGTCTATAAGTACTTCATCTAAGGTGGAGTAGACATAGATTTTACCTCTAATCATCTCTAGAGTGTCATGGTCATAGGCCTCAGCTGCCTGGAGCTGAGCTCATCTCTGTCCACCTGCTCACTATGGTTGGGGTAGACCACCTAGAGGTGGTGGCGGTAGTACCTTGAATCTCCATCCACCACCTACTGCACGGTCAGCTCCTGTGCCACGTCCACCTACTACCTGCGGACCTCCTTGATCGAATATATGCCTCTACCTCTTCGGTCTCTCGACCGTATTTTGGTCGTATGTATGTCAGTCTGGGCAGTCACGTGCCATTTGAACCTGCCCACCACATGAGTAGCACTACCTGCTCCTCAGCTATCTTCCTCTGTCTCGTGAGCCCCGTACCATCGAACCAGTATCCTAAGTTCACTCACCAGAAGGCCCAGGCTACTTGGGCCCCTATGTAATCCGTCTTCTGCCTACTGCTAATGACTCTGCTACCTGATGTACGGTGGTGGCTCTCACCATTGGTACCTACTCAACTATGAATCTCTCCACCAAAAGTGATCGTTCTAGCACCCCATCTTGTGTCGGAATGCTGAAAGATATCATCGATGCTCTGATCTCCCGTCGGAGACCCTACTCAAATTTATGACCCCTAAAGAAAGGTTCTTGTACCATGTCAGTGGAGTATCAGGAGAGATCAGTGAACATCGCCGATTAATGGGCCACAGTCATGTTTCCCTGTTATAAGTACAAAATCTCATGTATACGCACAGAGCGTAAGGTCGTTGGGATGAACTCTACCCTGAAAAGGCTTTGAAATTCCGCCTAGATGAGTATCACATCATCGTATATCTGGATCATCAAGATCCACCATCTCTTTGATACTACCTAAAAAAGACTAGCTGCTAGGATCACCATAAGGTCAGCTGGTGTCCCAACTAGGCGGAAAACTCTAACTATAGCCTCCAGCCAGTCCTCAGCCGCCTGCAGGTCCGTCTCGCCTCAGAACCTTAGAGGCATCTTCCACTGAAACGCATGCAACATGCTCATTCGGTGTGCATCCTCTATTAGTGGGATTTGTGGAAATGACTTCCCAATTGGTAGTGGTGCTGCTGGTAAACCACCCGAAGGTGCTAATGTTGTAAGAGGGCCCTACACCAAGGCCTCATCGCTCTGTGGGCCATCATCACATACTCTCTTGGGAATCCTAGTTGGTTGTTTACATGGTGGAATCCTGAAAGAAGACAAGTGTTCCACGGTCAATAAGTTATAACTAGTGAGCTGACTCAAAGAGATCGTAAGAAAAACTTTTCAAAACACACGCAATCAGTGTTTTCATGCACTGAGTTGGAAATCAGAAGTCAGGGTCCTGGTGTATGGAAACATCGACCACCACACCAACACTGGATTTCCCAAACTGAAAACCACACTCATAACACTTAACACTATTTCCACATAGAAAAGATCAGAGTCCTAGTTATTCGGCAGAACCGACTCCTCTAATACCACTTTATCAAAACTTGTCCCTCAGAGCTCGTGTCGTGACTACCTCAAGCTCACCTTCCATAGGCCGGGGGCTGGAAAATAGCACCAAAAAGGTGTATCTCTAAAAAAGGAATGCATTTCCTTTTATCCTATACAAACACACCATCCAAGAACATAATAATAAGAAACCACAAAGTAAACTGCTATAGTAAAAGTCTGCTGAAAGTAAAGGGGCCAGAATAAAAGCCCCAATGAAAAGTACAAGTAAAACTAAAAAGTAAAAAATACAACTGAAAAGGGAAAAAAAGCTCCTGGATCACCCACCGAGGATCCTACTTGAAGGGTAGGTATTGCTCACGATCAGTAGTCCCTGCGTCTTGGCTCCCTCAGCCTCGATCAATGATGTTCGTCGTCTGCACAATAAACAACAAGGTGAGGGCGTAGCCCATCACTACTGGAAAGGAAGCCTTTACCAATGGTTCCAAACTATTGGTAAAGGCTGAATAACTGTTGGTATAATATATACCAATGGTTATCCAAACCATAGGAAAGTAAGCTGTAGGGAAACACATATGCCAACGGTTTCTGGAAAACCATTGGTATATGTTAGGAAATCTACATTATACCAATGGTTTGACATAACCGTTTGTATAACTTTTCACCAATAGTTTAAAAATGTTGGTAAACATACTATTCCAATGGTTTTAAACCATTGAAATATAGTTTTGTATAGCCATTTACCAACGGTTTGTGTAAACCATTGGTAAAGGTAGGACATTTCACTATATCCCAACGGTTTGTAAACCATTGGGAAAGTGTTTTTACCAATGTTTCTCTAGAACCGTTGGTATAAAACAAATTCACGGCCCTATGCCAACGGTTTACAACCATTGGCATAGGCTTTGCTGTAAAATTTAGGCAGCAGCCTACTACAGGCTTCCCTTTCTGCATTTCCAACTTCCCCTCTAATTACCTGTAATAACCAACTATAACACATACATATACACAATTAATTCATATAGATTTGACACATAATGCACCCTGCAACTATACACATACAGAATTAAAACATAATTCATAAGGTAATTATAAACCTACATAATTGATATAGAATTCAATTCAGAATTGAGATAACAATTACATGTGCAATCCATAATTCAATTCATAATTGAATACTGAATTGAATACATACATAATTTAATTATCAATTATGAATACAATACATAAAAAACAAAATACATAATTATATGTGTTATACCGAATTAAGAATATATACAAAATTGAATTTTGTATAACACATACACAATTGAATTCAGAAATTAGAAGCTAATAACCCCAAAATAAGGAAATGGATAAATGAATTCAACTAAACACAAATATAATGTCCCATGGTTTGGGGCCGGTGTCTTTGAACTTAGTGATGATGATAATGGGTGTGTATCAATGACTTTGTGTGACTTAGGGAATGTAGTTTTCCTTGGCGTATTAAATGTCATGTGTTTTAGAATAGGGGTAGGAGTTCCTCACATGAGAAGTGGATTGTGTGATGTTGGACCATGGATCCTTGTGTTAAAGTATCAACACAATCCAAATATGTTAGTTTAGTTTTCCGTATGCCAGTTGTTTTCACTTAAAATGTTGTCCATTGTAAGAAAAAGACAGACACTTAGAGTGATACCGGTCACACTGTTCATTGGATTGAGGTGGGGTTAACTTGTATATGTCACATATGACCCATGGATCATTTTCCTAAAGTATCAAGATAATATGAATGAGTTTGGTCAGTTTTCCATATGCCAGTTGTTGTTTTCACTTAAAATGTTGTCCATTTCAAATAAATGTGAGACACTTTGAGTGGTATCGGTCACACCGTGCCTTAGATTTAGGTGGGGTTGACTCGTACACATCACAAATGACACATGGATCGTTGTGCTAAATTATCAACACAATCCGAATACGTTTGGTCGGTTTTCCGTATGCCAGTTGTTTTTACGTAAAAGAGTATCCATTTTAAACAAATGAAAGAAACTTTGAGTGATACCGGCCACACCATGCCTCGGATTGAGGCGAGGTTGACTTGTACACATCACAAATGACCCATGGATTTTTTTCCTAAAGTATCAACAGAATATGAATGCGTTAGGTCAGTTTTCCAAATGCCAGTTGTTGTTTTCACTTAAAATGTTGTCCATTTCAAATACAAGTGAGACACTTTTAGTGGTACCGGCCAAAACGTGCCTCATATTGAGGTAGGGTTGACTCATACACATCAAAAATGACCCATGGATCCATGTGCTAAAGTATCAATGTAATCCAAATATGTTTGGTCAGTTTTCCATATGCCAGTTGTTTTTACTTAAAAGGTGTCCATTTTAAACAAAAGAAAGATACCATGAGTGATACCAGCCACACCAAGCCTCGAATTATAGTAGTGTTGACTCATAAATGTCACATATGACCCTTAAATTGTTCTCCTAAAGTATCAATAGAATCCAAATGTTTTTGGTCAGTTTTCTGTATGCCAGTTCTTGTTTTCACTTAAAATGTTGTCCATTTCAAACAAAAGAAAGACACTTCAAGTGATATCGGCCACACCATGCCTCAGATTGAGGAAGGGTTTACTCTTACACATCACATATGACCCATGGATCATTTTTCTAAAGTATCAATAGAATTCTAATGTGTTTGGTCAGTTTTCTGTATGTCAGTTGTTGTTTTCAAATAAAATGTTGTCCATTTCAAATAAAAGTGAGAAACTTGGAGTGGTAACGGCCACACCATGCCTCCGATTGATGCGGGGTTGACTTACACATGTCAAAAATGACCCATGGATCCTTTTTCTAAAGTATCAATCCAATATTATTACGTTTGGTCGGTTTTCCGTATGCCAGTTTTTTTTACTTAAAAGGGTGTCCATTTTAAACAAAAGAAAGACACTATGAGTGATACCAACCACACTGTGCCTTGGATTGAGGCAAGGTTTACTCGTACACATCACAAATGACCCATGGATCCTTTTGATAAAGTATCAACACTATCTAAATGCGTTAGGTCGGTTTTACATATGCCAGTTGTTGTTTTTACATAAAATGTTGTCCATTTCAAACAAAAGAAAGACACTTCGAGTGATACCAGCCACACCGCACCTCGTATTTAGCCAGGGTTAACTTGTACACGTCACATATGACCCATGGATCGTTTTACTAAAGTATAAACAGAATTTTAAAGTGTTTGTTCAGTTTTCCATATGCCAGTTTTTGTTTTCATTTTAAACATTGTCCATTTCAAATAAAAGTGAGACACTTTGAGTGGTACCGGTCACACCATGCCTCGTTTTGAGGTGGGGTTGACTCGTACATGTCAAAAATGACCAATGGGTCCTTGTGAGAAAGTATCAACACAATCCGAATAAATTTGGTCGGTTTTCTGTATGCCAGTTGTTTCTACTTAAAAGGGTGTCCATTTTAAACAAAAGAAAGACACTATGAGTGATACCGGCCACACCATGCCTTGGATTGAGGTGAGGTTGACTCGTAAATGTCGAAAATGACCCATGGATCCTTTTCCTAAAGTATAAACACAATCTGAATGTGTTAGGTCGGTTTTCCATATTCAATTTGTCATTTTTACTAAAAATGTTGTCAATTTCAAACAAAAGAAAGACACTTTTAGTGATACCGGCAACACCACACCTCGGATTGAGGTAGGGTTGACTCATACACGTCACATATGACTGATGGATCTTTGTCTTAAATTATCAACAGAATCCGAATTTTTTTGGTTAGTTTTCTATATACCATTTGTTGTTTTTACTTAAAATGTTGTCCATTTCAAATAAAAGTGAGAGACTTTGAGTGGTACTGGTCACACCGTGCCTCAGATTGAGGCGAAGTTAAATCATTAATGTAAAAATTGAACCATAGATCCTTGTTCTAAAGTATCAAAACAATACAAATACATTTGGTTGGTTTCCCATATGCTAGTAGTTTTTACTTAAAAGGGTGTCCATCTTAAACAAAAGGAAGACACTACAAGTGATTCCAGCCACACCGTTCCTTGAATTGAGGTGGGGTTTACTTGTACATGTCACAAATGACCCGTGGATCATTTTCCTAAAGTATCAACATAATCCGAATGCGTTAGGTTGGTTTTCCATATGCCAGTTGTTGTTTTTACTTAATATGTTGTCCATTTCAAATAAAGGTGACACACTTCGAGTGATACCGGCCACACCGTGCCTCAGATTGAGGAGGGGTTGACTCGTACACGTCAAATATGACCCATGTATCATTGTCCTAAATAGAATCCAAATGTTTTTTTTTTTCAGTTTTCTATATGTCAGTTGTTGTTTTCACTTAAAATGTTGTCCATCTCAAATAAAAGTGAGACCTTTTGAGTGGTAACGGTCACACCGTGCCTTGGATTGAGACAGGGTTTAATCGTACATGTCAAAAATGAACCATGGATCCTTGTGATAAAGTATCAACACAATTAGAATACCTTTGGTCAGTTTTCCATATGCCAGTTGTTTTTACTTACAAGTGTGTCCATTTTAAACAAAAGAAAGACACTTCGAGTGATACCATCCACACCGTGACTCGAATTGAGGCGAGGTTGACTCTTACACATCACATATGACCCATGGATCGTTTTCCTAAAGTATCAACACAATATGAATGTGTTAGGTTGGTTTTCTATATGCTAGTTGTTGTTTTTACTTAAAATGTTGTCCATTTCAAATAAATCTGAGACACTTTGAGTGGTACTGGTCACACTGTGCCTCAGATTGAGGCGGGGTTGACTCATACATGTCACAAATGACACATGGATCGTTGTTCTAAATTATCAACACAATCAGAATATGTTGGTCAGTTTTCCATATGTCTGTTGTTTTTACTTAAAACAATGTCCATTTTAAACAAAAGAGAGACACCTTGAGTGTTACCAGACACACTGTGCATCGGATTGAGGCGGTTTGACTCATACATGTCACAAATGACCCATGAATATTTTCCCTGAAGTATCAATACAATTAGAAAGTGTTTGGTTGATTTTCCGTATGCTAGTTGTTGTTTTCACTTAAAATGTTTTCCATTTCAAATAAAAGTGAGAATCTTTGAGTGGTACCCGCCACACCGTGCCTCGGATTGAGGCGTGGTTGAATCTTACATGTCAAAAATGACCCATGGATCATTGTTCTAAATAATCAACACAATCCGAATATGTTTCCTCGGTTTTCCATATGGTAGTTGTTTTTACTTAAAATGGTGTCCATTTTAAACAAAAGAAAGACACTTCGAGTGATACCGGCCACACTGTGCCTCATATTGATGTGGGGTTGACTCGTACACATCATATATGACCCATGGATCATTTTCCTAAATTATCAAGACAATATGAATGTATTTGTTCAGTTTTCCATATGCCAGTTGTTGTTTTCACTGAAAATCTTGTCCATTTCAAATAAAAGTGAGACACTTTGAGTGGTACCGGCCACACCATGCCCCAGATTGAGGCGGGGTTGACTTTTACACATCAAAAAATGACCCATGGATCGTTGTGCTAAAGTATCAATATAATCCGGATATGTTTGGTTGGTTTTCCATATTCCATTTGTTTTTAATAAAAAGAGTATCTATTTTAAACAAAAGAAAATACAATTCGAGTGATACTGGCCACACCGTACCTCATATTGAGGTGGGGTTGACTCGTAAATGTCAAAAATGACCCATGTATTGTTTTCCTAAAGTATCAACAGAATCCGAATGTGTTAGGTTAGTTTTTCATATGCCATTTTTTCACTTAAAATGTAGTCCATTTCAAATAAAAGTGAGACACTTTGAGTGGTACCAGCCACACTGTGCCTCAGATTGAGGCGAGATTGACTCGTACACGTCAAAAATGACCCATGGATCCTTATTCTAAAGTATCAAAACAATCGAGATCTCCCAAGAGCTCTTAAGGGCAGATCTCCTTCGATCCTTAGGCGTTGTGAGTACCTTCACGTGCAGATTGAAGATCCGGGTGAGTCTAATCCTCTCCTTGATTCCTCTTTTCGATTAGCGTTTTCACTCTTCTCTCATATTATTCCAAAGCTCTAAAACCCTCTTTTCCATTGGGATTTAGGGTGAATCTTGAAGAGATCTTAGATTGGGATCTGAGACTCTGAATTATGAGTGTGATTGTCTCCAAAATAGAGGTAGGTGGTCCTTATCCTTTCGTGAATTGTCGTGATGTTTTATATATATAGAGTCGTTGCTCGCACAATGTTGGGGTGTTGGGTCGGGGGATGTTCAGGGTCCAGGGAAGAGGGTGGGGGCTGTTCGGGATCCAGGAAGGAGGGTGGGGAGACTGTATAGGGTCCAGGGAGGAGGGTGGGGGCTGTCCAGGGGGTTGTCTAGGGGGCTGTCTGGTGTCCAGGGAGGAGGGTGGGGAGGTTGTCCAGGGTCCAGGGAGGAGGGTGGGGGTGATATCCGGGGGGGATATCTGAGGGGTTGCCTGGACTCTAGGGAGAAGGGTGGGGGGCTATTCAGGGGGTTGTCTGGGGTCTAGGAAGGAGGTGGGGAGGTTGTCTGGGGGGCTATCCGGGGTCCAGGGAGGAGGGTGGGGGCTGTTCGGGGTCCAGGAAGGAGGGTGGGGGGGGGGGGTCTCCAGGGTCTAGGGAGGAGGGTGGGGGTGGGGGGATATCTGGGGTATAGGGAGGAGAGAAGGGGGGGATGTCCAGGGTCTAGGAATGAGGGGGGTTGTCCAGGGTCCAAGGAGGAGTATGGGGGCTATCCGAGGGGTTGTCCGGGGGCTATCTGGGGGGCTATCCGGGGTCTAGGGAACAGGGTGGGGGCAGTCCGGGGGGGTTGTCCGGGGTCCAAGGAGGAGGGTGGGGGCTATTCGGGGGGCTTTCGGGGGGGGTTGTTTGGGGTCCAGGGAGGGGGGGATGTCTGGGGGGCTGTCTGAGGTCCATGGAGGAGGGTGGGGGCTGTTCGGGGGGCTGTCTGGGGTCAAGGGAAGAGGGTGTCAGGCTGTCCGGGGTCCAGGAATAAGGGGAGTTGTCCAGGGTCTAGAGAGGAGGGTGGGGGTTTTTCGGGGTCTAGGGAGGAGAGTGGGGGCTATCCAGGGTCAAGGAAGGAGAGGGGTTGTCTGGGGTCGAGGGAGGAGGGTGGGGGCTATCCAAGGTCTAGGGAGGAGGGTGGGGGCTGTCAGGGAGGCTGTCAGGGGGGTTTTCCGGGGTCCAGGAAGGAGGGTGGGGAGGGTGTCTGATGGGTTTTATGGGGTCTAGGGAGGAGGGTGGGGGCTATCTAGGGGGCTGTCTGGGGGACTGTCCGGGGGGCTGTCCGGGGGACTGTCCGGGGGGCTGTCTGTGGGGCTTTCTTGGGGATGTTTGGGGGCTATCTGAGGTCTTGGGAGGAGGGCGGGGGGCTGTTCTGGGGGCTGTCTGGGGGGCTGTCTGTGGTTCAGGGAGGAGTGTAGGGGGTTGTCCGGGGGGCTGTCTGAGGTCCAGGAAGGATGGTGGGGGGTTTTCCAGGGTTCAGGGAGGAGGGTGGGGGGCTGTTCGGGGTCCAGGGAGAAGGGTGGGGGGCTGTCCAAGGGGTTGTCTGGGGGTTGTTTGGGGTCCATGGAGGAGGGTGGGGGGTCTGTCCGGGGGGTTGTCTGGGGGGATATCTGGGGGGATTTCTGGGGTCCATAGAGGAGGGTGGAGGGCTGTCCAGGGGGCTTTCTAGGGGGATTTTTGGGGGATATCCGAGATCCAGGGAGGAGGGTGGGGGGGCTATCCGGGGGGCTATCTGGAGGACTGTCTGAGGGGTTGTCTAGGGTCTAGGGAGGAAGGTGGGGGGATGTCTAGGGGGCTGTTTGGGGGGCTGTCCGAGGGGCGGTTTGGGGGTTGTCTGGGGTCCAGGGAGGAGGGTGGGGGGACTATCTGGGGTCCAGGGAGGAGGGTGGGGGCTGTCTTGGGGGCTGTTTGGGGGGCTGTCTGTGGGTCTATCCTAGGTTCATGGGATGGTACTTATATATTTTATAAGAAAATTATTTCAAGGTTAAAAAAATAATTTCATTATATCAACTTCTAATCAGACCACCAATTATCTAAATTCCACTAAAAATTTACAATTTCATTAAAATAGGGGGATTTCAAAGGAAATAATCTAATCAAGTTTTATTATTTATAGATAAAAAATAAAGATAATGTGACCTACCTAATCACACATATATTCAGGCACAAAAAATCAATAAACATCAAAAGTCAGTAATATCGGTCAAAAATGGAATGGATCAATATGTCCCTCATCACCATCACTATCATCACCATCATCTTCACCCTCACCCTCATCCTCATCGTCATCCCCATCATCATCCCCCCCTCCTCCTCACCATCGTACTCAACCTCAGCCTCTTTATCACCCTCCTTCTCGGCCTCGGCCTCCTCCTCACCCTCCTCCTCCACCTTGGCCTCCTCCTCTCCCTCCTCCTCATCCGCCTTGGCCTCCTCCTCACCATCATCTTGAAAACCACTATAAATTTCACCTAGTGCACCATATATAGAACGCATCGATGACATATATTCATCACAAGTAGTGTTGGCCTTTGGTGGAAGTGTTGTACGTAAAGCTTCCATCAGTTTCATAAATGCAGTGTTTGCCATAGCATACTGTTCTACCATCTTCGTGGACCATTTTTCAGCCTATTCTGCCTATGGATTAACCTGATGCAACTCGGTGGAACTACAACTCACACCTGATGAGGGCCAATACCTCATCGGAACTATACTCTTCCCAGGTCGTCAGCGTACTCTACTAGGGTGCTCATCTCCCAACACTTGATGTAAGTGATCATTTGGCCCAAAATTGTCAGCTTCCTAGAAATCAAGGGCCTCTAAAGCAGCTTTTTACAAATATAAATAGATTATTAAGTTACAAAATAGAGATTAAAATTTTAAATCTACAAAGTAAAACTTACAATCTTCTGCTGATTCGGCTCATTAACCGCACTTCCATCTTTCTTCTTTTTACTCGAGCAGAATATTTTTGCTCAAGGCACACATCCTTATATATTAAATTTATGCATCTATAATGAAATTGAATGTAGGAAACCATAATTAAAAATTGGATACCAAAAAAATAGTAATTTCATAAATAAAATTATATAACAACTTTATAAATCGAATAAATTATGGATGAAGCAATAGAAAGTGGAAGTCGTAATAAAAGATTATAAATTGTCATACCTATTGTCTCTCATGATCTGGCATCGTAGTACGTCCCAATGTGTGGATGTATTTCTTAGCATATTTTTTTATTTCTTCCAGATGCATCCTAAATAAAATTCAATAATTATTATTAATGAAAAAAATGAAAATTTTCATTTAAATACCTCTAATTTGATTAATACTATAAATTGTCTAGTCGTCCAATGAGTAATCATCTGTAGGTACTGTTTTAATGGACAATCATCCATGATAGGGACCACCTCTAACTCTGTGCCCACTCTATCACACCATCCAATGTACAACTCATTCTTATAAGCTCTCCAAAGCTCGCCTAAATCCTTTATACGTTCTAGCCGTACACCCTCACCATCAGGGAAATTAAACCATATATGACACCAAAATATTAATTCATATAGTTACAAAAATTAATATATTGCATTAAATAAAAAAGATTTTTTTACAGATATCTCTGTCCAGGCTTTATTCTTGACTTCATTTGGCAGTTGTCTCCATGAGAGCGGGCTGATAAGAATGATGTCAGAGTATTTGGAAAGCATTTCCAAAAAACTTCAACATCGCTACCCTGATTTTTCAATCATCTAACTATTTTCATTGTAGTCCACCATCAACTGTGTGTAGTGATTCTACACCGCACGCATGCATTTACGCCCCCACCCCCGCCTCCTATCAGTAGATGTATCTGTTATGAAAGAAAAACAAATATTTTATCAATACGTGTTATAATGAAAATAAATAATGGTGTAACAATTTGTTAGGGTTGTATAAGTATACCTACGGTAGTCTGATCAATGGGCGTCGCTGGATCCACAGAAACTGAAGGAACACCCTTTACAGATGGAGTAAGTCCCAATATATGCTCCATAGGGACAGAATTTGGCGGATTAGGAGTCGAATAATATGGAATATAAAATCCCTGGGAGATCGAAGTAGTAGTAAAAGAAGATGACAGGGATGTCTAGCCAAATGCCAGATGGGGAGTGGGAATTATCATCAGATATAGTACAGATGGGTGAGGAGGGTCATATGTAAAGGGTAGTGAAAACATGGGAGGCCTAAATATCCTGTGTGTCCCTAAAAGCACACCAGGATCAGAATTTGGGATGGATGGTATGTCAGTGGGAGGGGCAGGGTCTAATCGGGTACGCCGACCAAATCGTCTAGCTCCCGTACCACCCCCCTCGTATGAACACCCCGAGTAATGGGACCACTACTAGGCTACTCATCAAATATTTGTCACCTAATAGATGGATCCTGAAAAAATGTTTAAAAAAATTAATCACATGAAATTATATATAATTTAAATAAATATATTTGAAATAAAATACTCACTGCAGGCACTAGTGGTGGAATGCCTAGCTTTGTCATGCGATGATTGTTGTCCATAATCTTTTTATGTTGCCTCTCTTCAATTTATTTCATTTCATGCATTTGAAAACAAATATGGAAGTAAGTATAAAAGGATAACTAATTTGTAACAAAAAAAACAAAACAAATGATAGGGAATAGAAGGATTAATGGATAATTTAACTAACCATTGTTTAAGGTGAGCTTGAAAAAATATATAATTAAGTCAATAAATCATACAAGATGTAATAAAGAAATTTAATTTTTAGTAGGATGATTATTTAATAAGTGTCATCAGTCTATTAAAATCATGGAACATTGATTCTACCATATTCATAAGTAGAAAAGCAATTGTCAAAATTAAGGAAAATTTTAATTTCTTTAGCTCAGGTAGATGATGCAAGTTTCAATACATGTTTTGCATAAGAATAAAAACCATCATGTTCATTTCCTGGTAAAATGTTAAAGAGAGGTCTTAGAGTCATTAAAATTTTATACAAATCACAGTTGAAGCATTGAAATGTTCACCAAGTTATAAATGTTGGTTTGTTTGGTTTAAATACAGTTCAATTCCAAATTAGAAAATTAAATTCAAATAAAATTTTCAACCAATAAACATTGAAAATTCACATAACGGTCAGGTAAGATACAACATATTTGTAATCAATATCAAATCAATTTGAATAGAACCAACCTTAACAACCCAACTCGAGGTAAACCAAAATAATTGAGAACATGAATAGATGATTTTATATATTTCCCACCACAACTTCAGGTTCACAGTCAACTCTGAAAATTGAGCTATTGGAGTCATCAAAAGAAATAAATGGATTGGTTCCAATGGTAGTAGGGATGGTGTCAATTCCATCATCGCCATCATCAAAAATATGTCTTGGAATTAATTCAACTATGACACCAAATTCAGGTCGAAGTTGGTCTTTGACATAAAAAAAATGTTTATCCATTGATTCCAATAAATATGGTTCTTCGGTAGAAATATTGTGAGTCATATTAATTACTCGAAATTCACAATCATCAATAAATGTTCCATGTCTCATCATCAAAATCAAACAAATGGCATTTCATCATCGTGACTCGTCCATGAGAGTAATAATACAACATTATTATTTTTTCAACGACTCCATAATAACCCACATTTTCAAATCATGGTCTACTATCTGATTCACTGGCATAACAATATGTTGTGGCAGTAACCTTAACACAATCATGTTGTGTTATCATGTTCTTTGCTCGTTCAATGAGAATAAATTTTTACCCATTGATATGAATTGATTTACAGTCACGGACCACGGTAGTAGGACCAAAATCCAAATCTCTTATTTCCTCAGAGACCGAGCCAGAAGGAAAACTCAATACCTGCAATATAAATGAATATTAAACTTAATTAAATATTGATTTAATTAATTTAAAAAGTAATATTTTTACCTTCAATTTTAGCCAAGCAGAAAAATATTTGTTATGAAAAGTCTCCCTCCTTCTTAAAGATAAAGAATGATGCTTTCTATTTATCATTGTTTTATGTTCACTATAGATAAAAAAATATGAATAGTTTAATAGATAAATATGTAAGATATACATATTCAATTTAGTTACCTGATGTAGTCATCAAACAAATCACAGTTGAACAAAATTGTGCGATGTTCCATCTCTCACTCTTCAAGGCTTAATGTCTTCAATGTATATGATCCAGGAATTCCTCCTGTTTGAGGAAGTGAGGGAAAACTGGGTTCAATTTGCTCATACTATTCTTCTTCATTTCTCATTGGTTTTTTCATTCTTGTAGTAAGACTAGAAAAATACATTGAGCAGAAATCCATACATTCTTGAGCCAAGTAACCGTTCATGATAGAACCTTTGGGATGATTCTTGTTTCGGACATAAGACTTTAATGTGTACATATTTCTTTCAGTTGGGTACATCAAACGAAAATAAATAGGTCTTTTGAGAAGTATTTTAGTTGGAATATGGACAGTCAGATGCAACATGCATATGAAAAATTATGGAGGAAATATTTTCTCCAACTCACACAAAATTAATGGGGCATCTCTCAACATTTTTTGCAAGAAAGACTTGGAAAAATTATTAGCACAAAGATCTATAAACAAATGGCACAACCGAATAATAGTCACCCTTACATTATTGTACAAAAGATGATGGATTGTTATTGGAATCAACTCATGCAGAAGAACGTGAAAATCATGAGTCTTTAAAGATTTTAGCTTCAACTCTCTTCTGTTGACCCGTTTAGATATGTTTCTTGAATATCCATTAGGAACTCTAATTGTCTCTAATACTTACAGAAAAAAAATTCCATAGGTTTCATCACATAAGAAGCACATGGAACATGCTATTTATTTTCACTGATATGCACAGGATGCAATTCTGGTTTGATGCCCAAATCCACCAAGTCAAGCCGAGACCGTAAATCATCTTTTGTCTTTCCCTTAACATTTAGAAGTATCAAAAGAAAAATTTCACATATATTCTTTTCAATGTGAATTACGTCTAAGCAGTGATGTAACAAATTGGTTGACCAATAAGGAAAATAAAAAAAGATAATCATCTTCCTCCAATTGTAATAGGTTTTAGTGGAAAATTTTTTTCTCTTTACTGATTTCATTTGACCCTTCCCAAATGAAAAACTAAAATCTTTCAATTCATTAATCACATCAGTTCCAGACATACGCTGAGGTGGATCATCGGTCTCTATAGTATTATCAAATCTTCAATGATTATTTCTATATGGATGGTTTATTGGAAAGAATCGTCGATGTCCCATAAAACTAAAACTAAAATGATGTTTTAGTCTTCGGGATCATGTATTATTCATACAAACAAGACATGACAGTTTTTCCTTCATGCTCCATCTAGACATCATTGAATAAGCTGTAAAATCATTGATCATACACATAATCACAACATGTATGTGAAATATGTCTTTTGAATATGCATCGTATGTGTGCAAACCCACATCCCAAATAAGTTTTAACTCTTTTATTAAAGGTTGCATGTATACGTTAATATCAATTCCAGTATCAGAAGGGCCAGATATTAGTATACTCATTAAAGTGACAGGTTTTTTCATACACAACCGTGGGGAAAGATTATAAATGTGTATAAAAACTGGTCATGTGTTGTGCGGAGTAAGCATCTGACCAAACTGATTAAAACCGTCACATGAAAGACCCAACATATCATTACGCACATCAGCTGCAAAATCAGGATATCGAGCATCAAATCTATGTCATGAAAATCCATCAGCAGGGTGAACTAACTCATCATTAGTCTTCTTTCTCTCGGTATCATTCCATCTCATTTTTATTGATATTTCATCAGAAATAAAAAGATTTTGGAGTCTGGATCAATGGAAAGTGCCACATTACTTTCTGTGGCACACAGGATGGCGTTCCATTAGATTTTGACTTCCAGTGGGATGTTCCACATTTTATACAATCATTTCGTTCAGCGGTTTCCTCCCAAAATAAATTTTTATCTTTCTAGCAAGCATGAATTTTGTTTCTTGAACATCCAAGTTTCTCAACTAACTTCCATGCCATATAGTGGTTTAAGGGAATATCTGCATCATATGGAAGTAAATACTTCAATAAGGTAATAATGTAATTGATTGCTATATTAGAAATCCCATACATAGTTTTCCCACGAAACAATTAGATTAAAAATTCCAGCTTTTTTATTTTATCGCACTGTCGATATATTGGAGTTGTGGCAGCATCATTTAATTTTTTCACCCTAAAAATATCATCCTTTTCATTAAATGCATCATCTATCCTCATATTGAAGTCTTCTTGAGTAGAAATACTTTCTTTTTCATGATGAAGAATAAACAGAAACCGGTCATCTAACAAATTCTCCAGTCCATTCCTTTCATTTCGATCATCAGCAATTTGATATTTCATTTTCTCCCCATTGTGATAACACACATAGTAATTTTCTTTAAAACCATATTTTTTTATGTGGTAGCTTACTTCTTCATGGCTCAACCAAGGTCTACCAACACAATTGGAACATGGTAAGTATATGTGACCACTATCTAAAGCATTTTGAAATGGAAAATCTAAAAAACCCTCCAAATTTTTTTGAAAATCGCTTGAGATCTGATCAGTTTCATACATCCAACTTCTATCCATTCTATAAAAATAATTGTTATAAGTCATTTGGTTATAATAAATTCAATAAGATTGAAGTTTAATCGAAAATATATTTAAGTAAACGATAAAGGAAGGAGTTTCTAATTGATGTAGTGAACTATTAAAACAATGTAAAGATATACTAATTCAGTTATGTGTGCCTAAATTTTAGGTGAGATGTGTTTTGTAAATTTTTCACTTATCACATATAAGAAGACACCATAGACCTAATAGAACATTGTTAAAGATATTACAAAGTGAAGTCCTTTCATGTAAGATGCAGAATGTGTAAAGAGAGTATTTTAAATAATTTATTGATGCTAAAAAATGGAAATATTGTGAAAAGATAGTACATTTCAGATCACCCAAACTAAAGTCCACAAAAACTACCTACCCCACTACCCCAACTGTCCCCAATCCCTTCACGTAGATCATCCTTATATCCATTACCCACCTCGAGAAAATATGACTAAACAAACCATTTACCATCTTTGAGTGGGGATACATCTCACCATTACCTCTGTTTGTCGATATGATTCACTAACTACATAAAAGGAGTGTCTATGAAGGCTAAAAATCAAGTTGATTCATTTAATCATGACACTTGAATTGTAAAATGAAAATAGAAAACAAATCAAACTAAACTTATTGGGTATGTCATGCCACAAAAGTCACCACCTGGTTTAGGTCAAATCAAAATAGAAACAAAGAATATTAAAGTAAAAACAGTAAAACTAAGTTAATCCTTACAGATTTGGAGTTTAGAACTAAAAAATTGATTGAATTCAGATGGATTCATAGGGAGGATGGAGTTCCCAGCCTATGTAAAGAGAGAGTCCTCTAGTTTTGAATCCAAGGGGGACTTTCCCATGGCTTCCTAAATCATAATCACTATGAATCCAAGGTAGATTTCTCCAAGGTATTCTAAACCAAATCATCATGAATCCAAGGGGGTTTCTAAATGTAATTGAAAGATATGTTTTTAACATGAATCTTTGGTTGGTTTCTTCAAGGAATTCCAAATCATTAATCAAAAACAAGTACTCAAAAATTAAATTAAAATTTAATTATATTCATTTTCAATAGGTCTCATATAATAGGCACATGCCTCAGGTCCCATTATGTGTTATAGGAATCCCAAATCATTCACTCATGTTCAATAACTCATTCTTGGCACCCCTATGGTCATACCTTTCATTACCCAATTAGTTACCCAAGTCAATCGCACCCCATGGGTGGATAAAGTTTAGGCTTATACACTAATAGGTTGTTCATGGACCGTAAAGAGGTTTAATTTCATAAAATAAAGACAAAAACATTTATTTTTAAATTTGATATTAATAATAAAGCATGTAAATGATACTACACATCTCAAAGAACACAAAACCGTGATACTTTTAAGGGATAGTATATAAACCATCTTCTATATACTCACAGATATCTACCAATCATGTATTACTCATTGATTCAATATCAAATAGTGTGAATCATAAAATTTTCCAAAATCTCTAGAAATAGGGAATAATGATGCGATCTTTATAGATAGTGAAATAAATAGAGAAAGGTTGAGAATAGAAGGATATCTTCTCATAGTTGGGATGAACAACACTAGAAATAGATAAGATACCTCAACTCACCGTGTTAGGTCACAAAGTTTGGTCGAACACACACCAACAATGTAAATTAACTCAATGAGGGATTATATGTCGGTATTTGGGAAGAGGTTGAAGGAGTCTAACCTATATGAGGGAGTTGTAGCCGACCGGATGGAAGACCTCAGGTTGGGGTTCACCTGCGCGGGAGCTTCTGGAAATCGGGGTAAATGTCTGGCTTCTATGTAATTGGGGGCTAGCATGCTGTATTTGGGAGGACTTTTCCCAACAATTTTTAAAAATAGTTGGGAAAAGCATGGCCTTTACCAACGCTTTGTACAAACCGTTGGTGAAGGGAGAAAATTTTGTAGATTTCCCAACGGTTTCTTCAAACCGTTGGGAAATACTTCACTTACTCAGCCTTTACCAATGGTTTGAATAAATCATTAGTAAAGGACCCCTATAACAATGGTTCTATTGAACCATTGGTATAAAAGTGTTGGAAAACCCTAGCTTCCCAGTAGTGCGTGTAGGGGTGAGTATAACGATACTCAGTAGGGACCCTGAGACACTTGTATATCTCCTAGATTTACACAAATGAAATGCCACAAAGCAAGACCTCAATCCCAAAGCACGAAGAAAAAAAAATCAACACTAATTAGGTATATGACCATAAATATACCTAAGTTATCAAGATATACTTATCTCACACATGAGAGAAGAATACCACAAAGGTAACACCACGAAGGTAGAAGTACCACACATGTAACACCACGAAGATAGAAGTACCACACAGGTAACACCACGAAGAAAACACCATGAAGTTAGAAGTACCACATTGGTAATACCATGAAGTTAGAATTACCACACAGGTAACACCATGAAGATAGAAGTACCACACAAGTAACACCATGAAGACAACACCACGATGGTAGAAGTACCACACAGGTAAAACCACAAAGATAAAAGTACCACACAGGTAACACCATGAAGATAGATGTACCACACAGGTAACACCATGAAGATAGAAGCACCACATAGGTTACACCACAAAGTTAACACCACGAAGATAAAAGACTCATCACACATAGGTATAACTTAAGTACAAAAGTACAAATGATTATTCGTAATCTATATCATCTTATTCTGTTAAGAGGCACTGATTCTGACCCACATAGGATTGATAGGTTATAACACTCGCTGACCCACACAGGATCTGACCCACACAGGATCGGTATGCACTAACCCACACAGGATCACTGAGCACTTAACCACACAGGATCTGATAGATTCTGAACCACATAGGATCAATAGATGCTAACCCACATAGGATCGATGTTCTTTCTTCACGTTACAGTCTGCCACAGGATTCCTCGCACCCAATGTGCTTGAGTTCCATAGAATCTTCCCCTTTTTGTACCTTGACCACCACTAATCTCCACAAAGGAGTAATCCAAAGGATCTCCATGTCGTAAGGGTTTCAATGTGACAGATGATGCGTCAATTGGACGTCTGGTCTTTGAGTTATAAATGTTTTAGTTCTGAGGGCTCGGTTGGATTTGGGTTCGATCCAACCCAACCATACTCCAACTATCTCTAAAACTCAAGTGGAGTATACCAAAAGGACCATATCAATCTAAGGATCCCAACGCTATAGATTGTTCATCAAATGGACGTCTGGTTCTAAAGATATGGCCATTTAAGTGTTTCTAGATCCGGTTGGGCCCGGGTCTGATCCAACCCGGTCGGGCCGACCCGGGTCTGACCCATCTGGGCTAGGTCGCGGTCCGGCTTGGCTCGAGGGAGCGCGGCCCAGCTCGCAGCGTGGTCCGCCTGAGCTAGCACGGAAGCGGACCCCCCCTGTTCGGCAGGCAGAACAGTAGCTCCTAAGGGCATTTCCAGGTCACCACAGGACCTGATGTGGGTCTCGCCACCATGGCGTCGGAGCCGCGGCTCCTCCAGCAGCACGCTGGTCGAGCCAGCCTCCACTGTTGTGGTCAGTCAGTGTGTCGTCTACCTCTTCCAACCGTCTTGACTGACGATCCATGGTCGGTTCCTCCAGTGGCGCGGGTGTGCCGCCTCCTTCCTCGAGGTCGGCTGGTGTGCTAGTCACCGTCTTCATCCGCCACGGCTTCAGTCATGGCCTTTTTCTCATCAGTGGCACATGACTCGCACACCTAACCTCCTCAACGGTCGGTCAGTGCCGGCCGCCGCCATCACTTGTCGCACCGGGGCTTGTCCAACCCGAAGTCAAAGCTAGCAAAGAATGCACCAACTTTCAACAAAAAGGGCAGAGGGACCATGCCTTGTTCTTTTGGCCTACTCCCTCCATATTAGTTTGATAACAAGAGGGTAGGAAGGATTCAAATAACTCTTGAAAAACAATTCAAGATTAAACCCTACCTCAAGAATGATGGAGAAACTCTCGTAGTTGGGGAAGTGGGTCAGTGTTCATCGTCCCCCATAATTAGCCTCCAACGGCGTCGCTTGATCGTCGATTCCTCGGTTTGGGGTTTTGGTGTCGCTCATCACTACTCGCTGGAACTGGCTCCGTCCTCCAAGGGTTTGGCATCGTGGAACATTATCAGCACTTTGTTTCTGGGTGAAGTAGTGTTGATACCTCTCCCCAAGCTCCATATAAATAAAAGAGGGGGAGGGTGAGCAACATTCGTGGAATTAATGGGGGCTCATTAATTAGGTACCTTCAAAATTCCCCAATGGTGCTATTACTTAGGATTGAAAGGTCAAGACATTTATTAGATTGAAACATTGCTGGCCCCACATTGTTGCTTTTCTATTGGAGGAAAAAGAAAGGAAACAAAATAACAAAGTTATTTTGTTTATTCTTTTAAAAAGACCCAAAAATTTACTTTTTATCTAGAACTACTGCAGTCGAATTGAAACCTCCCTTAAGGGAGTCTCAGTGCTGCAGATTCAATGCTACCCTCATATTTTTAACTTGATCATCAGTTTGAAATTTAGAAAACACTGCACACGCGTTTATTGAATGTACCTTAAAAAAGTTCATAAATTCATTCTAGGCACACCGGGCCTTGGAATCAAGAGTTGTAAATTTTCACAGACTCATGATAATTTCATATAATTAAAAAAATTACATGTAAAATCTGGGTCTTTACAATAAATGAGTTTCTTTATATTTTATGCAACAAATGTGATTTTTCTTAACCTAGTTTAAGTGTAATGTCTTTTTTGGGTGAGTATATATTTTTAAAAAAAATCATATTATGAAATTATAATTTTAAACTCCTTTTATTTTGGGTTAATATGATTGGGTTGTGATTTTTTTGGTTATATGAAAATGGTTTTGGTTATGATTTCAATTATTCATAATGTTTTTGGTTTTGGTAAGGATTTTTATTAGGTATGATGAAGCTTTGTGTTATAATGTTTTTAGGTTATTGAATTTAGTATGGAATTGCTTATATTAAATTAGTTACATGATGTTTGAGGGGGTAAATATTGGTTCAAGTTCCATATGGATTTAAAAATGATAATTCGAGTTTGGACCATGTGTAATATTCTTAAATGGGCATATTGGGTATGGGTTTGATTCATTTTTATTATGAATTATGAAAATGGAATATTATGGTGTTGAATTTTCATGAATTTTAAGATGTTTTATCTAGAATGAGTAAAACTTATTAAAAAATGTTTCATGAAGCTAAATCACACCATTAATAGGTGTGTTTCAGTGTTTAAAGTGTCTTAGAAAATTTATAGTTTGAATTATGAATCATGGGAATCAAATGGTTATTTACAGTAGACGCATGGTCTGCTAGAAAAAATCTATGGTTAATTTACATTATTTATTTTGATTAATACATATACAAAATATTATTATTATTTTGGATCTTAATGATGTGAAATCCATTCTAATTTAATTTTTTGGAATTTTTATTAATGGAATATATTTTTAGTGTTTTTAATGAAATTTAATAAGGGTTTTAGATATTATAGGATATCTGAAATATACCAAAGATTAATAACTCTATTATTTTTGAAATATGTTTTTTTAGTGGGTTATAGTAAAAATATATTTGTTGGTATTCCTATATTACATGCTCTATAAAAATAAGGTAACATGGAATACAATTTCACATCTATGGTCAATAAAAGTTTCATCCATTCATTTTAAGAAATTCCAAGATCCTTAACCTCATGTCAAAATCTAGTGATTACATGACCTTGTATGTTCTAAGGAAAGATATTTTTACACAAATTCAGAAATCCATGTCACAATTAAATGAAAATAAATAATAATAATTCCCAATGGAAGTATTCAATACAATAATAAAAAACTTACCAATATATTTATTACCCACCTTTTATCCCACACAACATCAAATCGGGAACCTAGAACAACAACCACATGTTTACCCTATGTTATTTCTTTTCATGTAACCCTTGTGTAAAATTTTAACTTGTTAGGAATCATTTCTGATAACATTCAAATGTTGGTATCCCCTTTTTAAAATTATCTATAATTTTATCCTTTGATTATGAATAACTTCTGCATATTAATTTATTTTGTGTACAAAATGAATATTTTATGAACCTAGAATGATTAATATGAATAGAAAATGGATGCATTCTAATTGTTTGAAAAAAGAGTATAGGGGTGGAGTTAAAGAGTTCATCAAGTTTTCAATAGAGCTTGTATATGACCCTTCTCAAATCCTTTGTCCATGTTTACATTGTTTTTATTCAAGACAAATTAGTCAGTAATAGTTTGAAGAAGATTTATTTGTCATAATATAGATTAGATCTATAAATGTTGGACTAAACACAAGGAAAAACTGAATGTGCACACTAATTTGGATGGTACTGTAGTTTATGGGTCATTTGATATGAATACTAGTGTAAATGATGACAGAGATCATATGAAAGAAATGAAAATGACAATTGAAGATTACCTTCATGATTGTACAAAGATGTCTGAGAAGTTAAATAGTTGTGCTAAGAGACAATTGTGTATTAGTTGTACTAAATGCACAACATTGTTAGTTGTATTGAAGTTATATAATTTTAAAGCTAGCAATGGATGGAGAAACACCAAAATTACATAACTACTTGGTCTCCAAAATGATAAACTACTATAATAAAATGATCTTCCTTATCGAACGTATAATGTTAAATGAATTTTATGTTTAATGGGCATGATATCTAAAAAATACATGTCTTCCTAAATGATTGTATATTGTTCTGCAAGGACCATGAATCACTCATAAAATTCTCTAAGTGTGGTGTGAATCAATATAAGAAAGATAAATCAAGTCCTTAAAAAGTTGTATGGTACTTTCATATCATTCTACCATTAAGAAGACTATATGGATATCAGGAAACCATGAGACAATTGACATGGCATGAAGATACAAGAATTAAATATGGGAAACTATGTTATCCAGCAGACTCTCCTTAGTGGAATAAAATTCATTGTGAGTATCACAAATTTGGAAAAGATCAAATAAACGTTCATCTTGCATTATCTTCATATGGAATAAATCCTTTATGTGTACAAATTAGTGCTAATAGTACAGACCAGTTATGTTGGTAAATTATATTTTTCTATCATGGTTATGAATGAAGCAAAAATAGATTATGTTGTCTCTGCTAATATTTGGACCAAAACAACCTGGTTATGATATTGATGTCTATTTAGCTTTATTGATCAAAGATCTAAAATTGGCGTTGGATACATGTGTTAGAATGTATGATTCTCATAGAAGTGAATAATTCACATCGAGTGCCATGTTGTACGGGGTGATAAATGACTTTCCTACTTATTAAATTTTTTCAAGTTGTAGCATTAAAATAATGTTGGGGCGTCCCATTTGTGAAGAATGTGCACACTCAGTTCAGTTGAAACATTCCTCAAAGATTGTGTTTTTATGACATCAGAAATTTTTACCTCTAAGTTTTAAATAATGATCCTGAACAACATCATTTGATGGGAATATCAAACAAGGTACAACACCGTCTCCACTAATGGATGATCAACTATTCGATAAAGTAAAAGATATTGATACTATTTTTGGTAAACCATTTTATCAGTGTTTTTTTAGCCTTGATAAAGGTTAATCTTTATCCACGTTATTCTTAGCGCTGATAAAACCTTTTAATAAATAATAATATTAATATATATATATAATTATTATATTTATATTCAAAAAACAATGTTTATTTATATACATTAATTAAAAAATGCATGTTTATAATTAATAAAAATATGATATAGTAATATATATTACATAATAATTAAAATATATTCATAACATTTTTAAAAAAGTATTAATAAAATTATAAATAAATAAATATATATTTCAATAATTATACAATTATAATAAATATATCTAAATAATAAATATATTTAAATAAATATAAAATTATAATAAATATATTTATTATATTTATATATTAATACATATATATAAGTATATAAATATGTATGATTATAAACATATATATAATTATATAATTATATATAATTATATAAATATATTTAGATTTATATAAAAATATTTATAAAAATATTTATTTATAATTAGAATTATAAACAAATATATATTTAAATAATTCTAAAATTATAGCGGTGGTGGGTACTGTAGTAGGAACTGTAGCGGTGGTAGTATTGTAGCAAGTACTTTAACAGACCGGGTATGGCAGCAACATTATTCATCAGAGGGATTTTGAGTCAAAATTATGGGCCTTCTAGGCCATGTAATGGGATTTCATGCCCACTGGGCCTATAGTCCATGTAATGGGCTTCATGCCCACTGGACCTATGGGCCATGTACTAAATAAATAAGGCTTGATGGGTTATCCCTTTAGGGGGGCTATGGTCTGCCTTTTGGGCCTGTGTTTGAGATGTGTGTATGTTTAAATTTAATTGTACCCTCAAACACATAATATATATTATATATGGATAATTATATGAATATATTTATAATTATATATAAATATGTATAAATATATTTATTTATAATTATAATTATAAATAAATATATGTTTATATATATTTGTAAATGATATTTATATTATAATATGTATATATATATTTTTTAAATTAATATATAAATATGAATTATATATACTTTAATAAAAAAATATTTTCATAATTATATATATATAAAATTATCAAATTTATATGTGTGTGTAGATGTGTATGTGTACATGTGTATGTTTGTAATTCATATAAATGTTATGAATTCACTTTTTAATATTTTTATGATTTATTTAATTTAATTTATCCATTTATTATTATATATTCATTAATAATGTTAAAAATATATTTAATCATTTTCTAATATTTATTTGTACATATATATTTTAACTATATACATGTAATATTTTCAATATGTATGTAATTTATTTGAATAATATTTATTCATTTTTATTTATTAAGTTTTAACATTTAAAATATGTTTGAAAATTATATAATTAAACTATTTAAATGTTTTTTAATAATATTTTAATTTAAATAGTTAATTATATAATAATAAATATACATAATTTTTAAAAAAAGTATTTTTGAAATTATAAATTAATAAATATATATTTTCAAATAATTATAAAATTATAATAAATATATTTAAATAATAAATATACTTAGTATATTTATAATTACATATTTATATAAATATATTTATAATTATATATAAATACTTATTAAAAATATTTATTTATAACTATAATTATAAATAAATAAATACATATTTAAATAATTATAAATTTATAATAAATATATCTAAATAAAAAATATATTCATTATAAATATAATTATATATTTATAATTATATATAAATACCTTTTAAATATATTTATTTATAATTATAAATATATATATATTTAAATAATTATAATTATATATAATTATATATTAATATAAATATATAAAATGATATAAATATACCAATTTGGTGTGGACCATGACATATAATTATATAAATATATTTATAATTATAAAAAAATATTTTTAAATATTTTTATTTATAATTATAATTACCATGATGACTCATTCATGGATTTGGAAACCAAATCCATGACCCTGGATTTATTAAAAAAAAGTAAAAAAACAAGAGTATAAAGGAGGTTAAACAAGGAACAAAGTTCATATTCTAGAAGGAAAACTAGGTCGTTATGTTGTGGGTTTTCCTCTCTTGAGAACTCCATGGATTCTAGGTTTTTTGATAGCTTGTCTGTTTGATCTATCCTATTACTTCGATCTAAAAGACGTCTTTGTTGGTCCACTGAAGTAGGTGGGTGGTCGCAATGCATCATCTATGGTGGTCGAAGTAGTGCCAACGATTGATGTGGGGAAAGTTGTTTCCGATGATTAGTGATGGGGTCATTGTTTCTGCTCTGATGTTCGGGATTACCTTGTTCTCAAAACAAGCATATCACCTAAAATAGAGGATTAGTATTTGTGAAAGCTTTCTCAAAAGTTCTTGAGGAGTTATTAGATGAATGCAAGTTCTCGATCCTTGCTCAACTTGTCATCTCGCGGCAGGAAAGCCCTTGAAATCTGAATGCCCTTAAGAAGCACTTGACCCAGGTCTGGGGTTTTGGTGGATGGTGTATCGTTTCAATTGGTAAGGGTTTTTTTCATGTTTTTTTCTCATCGAGTGATTCCAAGGCCAAATATGGGAGTCTTGGTAATGTGTCTCTCAAGCGAGGTTTCCTTAAAATTATTGATTAGGATCCGATGTTTGACCCAATGCTTTCTAGAAAATATGTGACTCAACTTTGGATATTTATCCATGGACTTAGATGGTTCTTCTGGAAACTATATATCCTATAGGATGTCACCTATGTTGTTGGTGTTCCAATGATGTTTGATAGGGAGACAAAATGTGTGAGGTATGGACACTTTTCTAGAATATTAGTCTAAGTTGATCTTGATTCTCCTTTGATCAAGATGGTAATGCTTGTTGCATCTCAATTTCAACATGAATTATCAATTGATTTTGAAAGTGTTCCTGATCTTTTTTCGAAATGCAAATGTATCGGGCATGTTTATAGAAAATGCCACAAGAATTCATTATGTACTTGCTACTCAAATCATGGTCATTCTGTTGACAAATATATGATGAAGTGAAATGAAGATGTCTCCTCTGAATACCAAGGAGTGATGGTTGTTCCACGGGATGGTGGTGCAACCTCTTCATGAGATGTCACAGACCCCCAATGCATTGGGGAAATTTCATATGTTGTTCCTAACAATATAGGTAAATAATCTCTTGTGAATTCCATTCCGGCTATGGAAGATGATTTACATTCTGAGACTATTTTTACTACTATTAAAGATAATGTTGATATGGTGTTTGTTGATACATATACACTAGCCAAGTATGTGTCTCGGTATGAAATGCCTGTTGTGGTATCTTCATTGTTCTGAAGACCATTCAAAATGTATAAGAAAAGGGGTAATTGATGAAGATGGATATCATCTAGTTGTCCATTGGAAATCCAGCTTGAGGAATTATCCAACATTCCCTGGTCGGGGTGAGCCATCATTTAGGGCTAGAGATGATTTTTTGTGGATGATAATCAGACCAGTGTGGATCCTAATGTTGCTGATGGTGCACTATATATAGATACTAGCGAGGATAAGGTTCACAATGTGAATCCATCATTTAACTCTTTGTCTGGTAAAAATAATATTACTTTTCTTAACATTTTGAACAGATCCCTTAACAAGAACATTTTTTGGAGGAATTCAGAAATGTTTCACCTCTTCTAGTTGATGATCCTCCAGCTATTTATGCTCTCAAAGATAATGGAGAAAAATACAGTGCGTCCCATTATGAAAATTCATCCAGTATGGATGATCAGGATTTTAACTAGCAGCCGCCCAAGAAATGGAAGAGAGGGAATCACCCAAGAGTTTGGGGTGGATCATGAAGAGATGGAAGGCATAATAGATGATAATTGTTGGATGTTTCTTGTTTGGTGGTATTTTCCATGTCATTTTTTCATTCCAAATCTTCCTTTAGGTTCTTTAATTTTTTTTAAAAAAATTACAGGGCCATGGATTTTAATCCAGGGTTCGCACCATTTGGTTAGAAGTAAAACATCCTAGCATAGTAAATCAATCCCTATTAGTCACTCTAGATCCAAAATTCATAGGGAATATTTATATGACCCTTGTATGTCAACTTCTTCATCACGCCTTGACCCTTTATATAGCCTCATATTCACCATCTGATGATGATTCGACAAAGTACCTCTAATTGAAGTTAACCCTAAATTTCCAAGCTAGATCTCAAAATTCCATTGCTAGATTGGATCAGAATCAACATTCAATATTTATTGATAATAGTTTCTGAACTATTAAATACTCACTAAAATTGAATACATCTAGATCCATTAGAGAGTAATTGACTTTAATTTTTGAAAAAAACCATTCTGTAGATTCCTTGTCGAGACCTTTAGTGGGTCTTTCACCCTCCTGATCTATTAGAGATATGACACTAGAGTTTTGTTCTCATTCCATCTCACATTCCTCATTTGAGACCTTACCAAAAGAGTCATATGAATTTTTCATTAAGTCAATGAATTTGGTTGAATAAGACCACTCCACATCCTCATCAATACTTGGATGCTCTACCTACAGATGGGAATTACAACCTAGAAGGTCAGCCTACACTTGGATCAGAGTGGGTGAAACCTACACAGTC
Organism: Viscum album; assembly: GCA_963277665.1. Classification (NCBI taxonomy): domain Eukaryota; kingdom Viridiplantae; phylum Streptophyta; class Magnoliopsida; order Santalales; family Viscaceae; genus Viscum; species Viscum album. The sequence goes on from OY728129.1 coordinate 1,588,599,053, forward strand.
TAATATTGAAACTCATATGTCTTAGATTTCTAATGGATGACCAATTGGAATCCCTCCTTAACCACAATAATTTTTCTAACTTTACAGGACCTTGATATAATCAACTAATCATGTCTTAAATTTTGGTCATCAAACTCTTGGGAAGTATCTTCATCAATGGATTGGTCATCCATTATTGTCACGTCATGCCCACCGTCAATTTACTAATGGTTACCAATGCATCTTACATCCACGCTCCCTAATACATTGTCTTTAATACCTGTTGTTGAATTGAGTAGAACCATTTGTGGCCTTGAGGAATCATCCACACTAGAATCAATGACCCTCATAGAAAAAACATATAGACCATAGTCCTTAAACAAATGAGGTGCCAACATCTAAGAGGCAGAAGAGGGATTACCACGATGCCCCTAATCCACAATCAAAAACCGTGATCTAGAATATTTCTACCCATTGATATACTTTTTCCAAGAATTAATAGTCTGCCCAGGATATTCAAATTTTCATTCTTGTTTCCCATCTCCATGACAACCATCCCCAGGAGAAGAACCAACATTACTAGAAAGCTCTTGACTAGCCAGAATCTAACCCATATTTTCACTAGACACAACTCTATCAGTTTGAGGCAGAGAACTACCACCAATTACCATGCCACCTAGATCATTTTGCTTAAAATTTGGAATTATTTTAATGAATGGACTTTTATCATGTTCGCACATAGTGTAGAAAGCACAAACCAGAGACCTCTGGTAGTTTGAAATCTCATTTCCTAAAACTTTGAAATCCAAAAAAATAGGGAACTCTTTCATACTCGATAATCCAGGAAAATTCATCCTCATTTGTTGAGAGAAAGACCCTATCAACTAAAGTATTAGACAAATCAACTTCCACTAAAAACCAGGCATAATGATCAAATATAGTGGTTTTGGTCCCCTTGTCCAATTTAATCAGAACCCCTATGACCATTGCAATGTCATAGAGGATTCTGAGATTCCAGAGTATCTAGTTCAATCTAAAAACTTTTACCCATACCTACACCGACGAGCAACCAACCTCCATCAGATTGAATTCCTAGTCCCATTCTCGGATATGTAGAAGATCAAGTTTGAGTGAGATTGAGCCATGGACCCAAGCATCATCATCATATCCATAGAGGGTAATAACATGTGAAAGAAATCGTGTCCTAACACGACACATCACCAATTTGAAAAACCCGAAATACATAAATGTATTCCAATTAGATCTCTGACCCTCCACGACACTGAGCCTATTAGAAAAACAAGCCATACAATGATTGAATGCTCAATGAGTTCAAGTCATTCTAATACTGTTGGCAGTAGCTTATTTGGAGGACGGTGCCTCCCCTTCTTGTTTATCAAAGGAGGTGGGCTGGTGGTAGATGGTGGGTGGCCAACCCACCCAATATTCCAGAAGGAGAAGGAGGAGCCGGGGTGAGGGTTTCCTATAAAAGGCACAAGCATCCTCTCCCATCAGCATCTCATCAGCTTCGGCAATCTCATCACATTCATACATTCTTCAATTATTTGAGCAGTTTTGTGAGGTTTATTTACCTACTTATTCAAGAGATATTTTATGAGGGTTTTCTCCTTGTAATAAGTGAGGGAGTGTGTACCCACTTTTACCCCATAGTGATCCTTCTATTTTCTTGTGGGTTTTTACCCCTTCCATTTCAGGGGTTTTTCCACGTTACATCTGGTGTTATTTATTTTTCCGCATTTTGCACTTTATTTTTATCTCATGATTATCGATGTACCAGTGGGACAATCATTTATGGTCCTAAAAAGTGCTATTAGAGGCAAGGTTTTGGCCCGGTGTTGTTCACATTTTAGGGTATTAATAATTCTCTAAAATTTGATAATGCACAGTGATTGCAACTCTGGTTGATCTGTCACATCAGAAAAAAATTATTGAGATTATTAAATACACTGTTGTAAAACGGAAGAGTTTCTAGACTGACGGCATGTCCAGATGGTGGTGAAATTCGAGATCGAAAAAATCAATGGGAATAATTTTTCATTGTGGAAAATGAAGATGCAGGTAGTGATGTGGAAGGATAATTGCCTACTGGAAATTGTAAAAACTCTGGCGGGTGTGAAAGAGGAGAAATGGAATGATATGGATGGGAATTCTATTGCCAACATTCATTTGGCTTTGGCAGACGGGGTCCTATTGAGCATTTTGGAGAAAAAGACAACAAAGTAAATATGGGATACTCTGAAGAAGCTATACAAGGCCAAGTCATTGTACAACAAAAATTTTCTGAAGAGAAAATTGTACACTCTTCGGATGGTGGAGTCATCATCGGTGACCAGCCACATCAACAACCTCAATACCCTGTTCGCTCAGCTCACGGCGTTGGTCTACCAAATTATGGATACTGAACGTGCAGAGATTCTACTCCATAGTTTTCTAGATTCATATGACCAACTCATCATCAACCTCACCAACAATATCCTGACAGATATGCTACTCTTCAATGATGTTCTAGCTGCAGTTCTTGAAGAATAAAGTCGGCACAAGAACAAGGAGTACAGAAAGAAAACTTCACACCAAGCAGAGGCTCTGTCAATGGAGAGAGGAAGGATGATGGAGCATGGTTCCATTGGGATCCAAAATCATGGAAGGTCCAAATCATGTAGTAAGAAGAATAATGTCACATGTTTCAATTGTGGCAAGAAGGGTAACATCAACAAGGATCATTGGAATAGGAAGAGTAGTGAAAATATCTCTTAGGGGAATGTGGTGAGTACTTCTGGAAGTGGAGATATATTAGTCAGTGAAGCGGCGACGACTAATGGAAGCAGGAATCATCTTGACGATGCATGGATTATCGACTTAGGAGCAACATGGCACATGATGTCTCGACGGGAATGGTTTGACCAATATGAAACCATCTTGGAAGGACTTGTGTACATGGGGAACAATCACACTCTGAATATTGTTGTAGTCGGTACCATCAAACTGAAGATGCATGACGGTATTGTTCAAACCATCCAAGGAGTACGTCATTTGAAGGGCCTGAAGAAGAACATATTGTATTTGGTACAATTCGATGATATCGGATGCAAGACTCACACCGAGAATGGAGTGATGAGAATTATTAAGGGTGCGCTTGTGGTAATGAAGGAAGAGAAGATCTCAAAGAACCTGTACATGCTTATGGGTAAAATGTACAAGGAGGTGGAGATAGTTGTTGCATCAACTACCTCGGCGGAAGCGTTGACGACGTTATGGCATCAGAAGCTTGGCCATATGTCAAAATGAGGCCTAAAGATTCTTGCAGATCAGAAGTTGATGCCTGGGCTGACAAAGGTATCCTTACTATTTTTTGAGCATTGTGTTTTGAGTAAGCAACATAGGTTAAAGTTCGGGACGTCAACAGCAAGAAATCAAGAGATCTAGGAGTTGATCCATTATGATGTTTTTCAATCAATGGTTATATCCCTAGGAGAAGCAAGGTACTTTGTATCATTCATTAATGATTATTCCAGGAGGTGTTGGGTGTACCCAATCAGGAGGAAGGCATATGTTTTTGAAGTCTTCAAAACATTCAAAGCAAGGAAGGAGCTTGACTCTGGAAAGAAGATCAAGTGTCTGAGGAAAGAAAATGGTGGAGAATATACAAGCGATGAATTTGATACTTTTTGTCAATGGGAAGGAATAAAAAGGAAGTTCATGGTGGCGTACACTCCTCTGCAGAATGGAGTGGCAGAGCAGATGAATATAACCCTGTTTGATAGAACAAGGGTGATGCTGAAGGCTACAGGTATTGCCAAATCTTTTTGGGTAGAAGAAGTGAATACCGCATCTTATGTGATCAACTAATCTCCTTCAATGGCGATTGATCTGAAGACACCAATGGAGATGTACACTGGTAAACCCACTAACTATTATCGGTTACATACTTTTGGAATCCCTATATATGCATTGTTTAATGACCAGGAAAGATCAAAGTTGTATTCAAGATCCAAGAAATATATCTTTTTGGGGTACACTGATGGTGTGAAGGGGTATCGTTTGTGGGACACCACTGCCCACAAATTTATCATCATCAGTGATGTCATTTTTGAAGAAGATAAGGTGAAAATGACAACTGATTGAGACACGGAGAAGGAGAATACATAAACTACAACATTGAAAGTAGAGGACAAGTCCAAGGAAGAATCAGTTTCCTCTGAAGCATTACCAGAGCACGATGATCAAGTACCGGTTGATTCTGGACCACGATGGTCAACTTGGGAGAAAATATCACCAATATGGCACTCAGACTATGTCACTAAGAGAAATATTGTGTATTTCTTATTAAAAGAGGATGAAGAGCCATCTTCTTTTATGGAGGCGACCCAAACTCCAGATGCATCCTCATGGATGGTGGTGATGCATGAGGAACTTGAAGACCTGCACAAGAACAAGACTTGGGATCTTGTTCCATTACCTCATGGAAGGAAGACTATTGTAAAAAAATGGGTCTTTAAGATCAAGAAGGATGGAAAGGACCAGGTTGAAAGATATCATGTAATATTGGTGGTCAAAGGATTTGCTCAAAAGGAAGGTATTGATTTCAATGAAATATTTTCTCCTATTGTTAGACTGACAACTGTTCAGTTAGTTCTAGCGATGTGTGCTACATACAGCTTACATTTAGAGTAGCTGGATGTGTAGACAAAGTTTCTCCATGGTGATCTTGATAAAGAGATCTATATTCTCCAACTGGAAGTTTTTACAGAAGAAGGAAAAGAGAACTTGGTTTGCAGGTTGAAAAAATCTTTGTACGGTCTCAAAAAGGCGATGAGGTGTTGGTACAAGAGATTTGATTCCTATATCATGAGTCTTGGATATGACAGAGTTCATTTAGATCCTTGTGCATATTTCAAGGGTTCATATGGTAATTATTTCATCATTCCTCTATTGTATGTGGATGACATGTTGGTTGCATGCCCCAACAAAGATCATATCTAGGAGACGAAGGCATAATTGGCTAGGGAGTTTGATATGAAGGAATTGGGACTAGCAAACAAGATTCTTGGGATGTAGATTTACCAAGACCGAAATAATGGAAAGATTTGTCCATCATAGAAGAGTTACTTATAGAGAGTCTTGAAATGCTTCAACATGCAAGACTATAAGCCAATCTCTACCCCTATTCTCATTAATTTTAAGTTATCCTCCACGATGAGTCCTAGCAGTGAATCAGAGAGGATGGAAATGTCTCGAGTACCGTATGCATCAGCAATGGGTAGTCTAATGTTTGTTATGGTTTGTACTAGAACAGAGATTGCACATGTAGTGGGAGTAGTTAGTCGCTACATGGCGAATCCAGAATGGGAGCATTGGAGCACAGTGAAGAGGATCCTGAGATACATCAAGAAGACCAAAAATGTTGAATTATGTTATGGAGGATAAGATTTTACTATCAAAGGATATATTGATTCATATTTTTAAGTGATTTTGACCGGAGAAAATCCACTACTAGTTATGTGTTTACTCTTGTAGGAGGAGATATGAGCTGGATTTAAAAGTTACAGTCAGTTGTGTCTTTATACATGATAGAGGTGAAGTATATGGTAGCTACATAGGCTTGCAAGGAGGCGATTTGGATGAGAAGGTTGTTGGAGGAGCTCAGGCATAGACAGACACAGATTCCTTTGTTTTGTGATAGTCAGAGCACCTTTCACATTGCAAAGAATCCATCTTTTCATTCCAGAACAAAGCACATTGGGGTGCAGTATCACTTTGTCCGAGATGTGGTGGAGGAAGGAAGTTTGGACATGCAGAATATTCACACTAAAGAAAATATGAGAGATTTCCTGACAAAGGCAATTAACTCTGATAAGTTCAGATGGTGCAGATCCTCGAGTGGCCTTACAGAGACTTGAGCATCATGGTTTGGAAGATAGAAAGGATGTGGAGTTGTTATTGGTTATCAATCAAATATCCAAGTGGGAGATGTATTGGCAGCAGCTTATTTGGAGGACGGTGCCACCCCTTCTTGTTTGTCAAAGGAGGTGGGATGGTGGTAGATGGTGGGTGGCCAACCCACCCAATATTCCAGTGGGAGAAGGAGGAGCAGGGGTGAGGGTTGCCAATAAAATTCACAAGCATCCTCTCCCTTCAGCATCTCATCATCTTCGGAAATCTAATCCCATTCAGACATTCTTTAATTATTTGAGTGGTTTTGTGAGGTTTATTTCCCCACTTATTCAAGAGAGTTTTTACGAGAGTTTTCTCCTTGTAATAAGTGAGGTAGTGTGTAACCACTTTTACCCCATAGTGATCTTTCTATTTTCCTGTGGTTTTTTAACCCTTCCATTTGGGGGGTTTTCTACGTTACATCTGGTGTTATTTATTTTTTCACATTTTTCACTTTATTTTTATCTCATGATTATCGCTGCACCAGTGGGCCAATCATTTACGATCCTAACAGATACTACTAATGGATCAGCCCTTACATAGGAGATAATTCCTTTACGTTTAATACCACTCACCGAAGAACCTTTGAAGAGAGGGAAATAAAGTTTATTCAAACTGAACTTATCCGAATAAATCACATCCTTCCATTTTCCCTCAATTTTTTGACCTTTTGTTTCCACACTCACATATTTGTGGGAATTGAAATTCCCAAAGGAGAGAAAGGTTTTGGTAGGAGACTGGATCGAGGAGGAAAATCCATGAGCCCTAATCGCTATAACGAGCATGCGTGAGAGGCTCTCACATACCCATATTTTCTTTTTAATAATTATAATTATAATTAGAAATTAAAAAAATTATAAAATTAAAATAAATATATTTAAATAATAAACATATTTATTATAATTTTATAAATATATACATATAAATATTAATATATATTTAAAAATTAAAAAATAATTATATATAATTATATATTATAATTATATACAAATATTTATAAAATTATAATAAATTTATACAATTATATAAATATATATTTTAATCACTCATATGTTTCTATGAATTATTTTTTTATAAATTAATTGAGAAAATTCTAAGACAATGTATTGAGACGACATGAAATTATGAGGCCTGATTTGCTCTGAATAAATCTTTGAATAAAGTTTAGTTTTAAATTAAAAGCACTCAGGTGGATAACATTGAACTTTAATAACTTCTAAACAGGTTCCCAAATTTAAAATACATGGGCAGTGTTGCGTCCATAACATCGACTTTTCCTTAGGCGGGGCCTAACATTGTCCGGCGCGATCCAGATGAAAAAGTTATATTTTAGACGTAAATTTCATGAAGATATTTTAAATAAAAATATTTTGATGAACCAGAGATTTTATTTTTTAAACTAATATTTGTCAAAAATCCAGGGTTATCAAAATAACCATAGAGTTTCCCTGAGACAAAGAGGAGAGGCTCTCTCGACGACAAACACCAGCGAATCATGATCGGAGATTAGAGCTGGGATCGAAGATCAACATATCAAAGAATGACGAAACAACTTCCATTCTTCATCAAGAACCAATCCAACCAAGATTTTGGGTGTCATTCTTTATGATTTTCCATTCCCACTTCTTAGATTCAAATGAATAACACTAATTAACCCACAAATATGGTGATTCGTGATTCAATCATTATTGTGGGAGGGATAGACTTGTGGGGATTAAAGGGATGTTAAATCTATGTTTTCTTGGTTCTTCGTTAAACCCTCTAACGTGAACGGATCAAGGAATACATAAAAAGACCTAGATTTGATCTTTTTGACATTGTTGGTGCTTCTTCCTTTTCCATTTTCTTTGTGCTTCGTCGTTGAACCCCTGTGGTCATGAATCAATGTTGTTGGGTGGATCCGAGTATGATCAGATTCTTATATCAGATGAAAATCGGCTGTAGAGTCCAAATTAGTGTAGATCGAGACCCAAAAATTTTAAATCTATGATTGCATCAAAGTTTCAACCAATGGAGGAGGAATCGAAGCCCACGAAAAAAGAGGCAGCGTGGGGCAGTTCCAGCGATGGTGCTCAGTAGCTCGACCACTCGATAGTAGGTGGCCACTGGCTTGATGGTTGGTGTTGGAGGGGCCCATGTTGGTATGTCCACGGGTGGCGAACAAGAGTTGTGACGAGGTCGGGCCATGATGGTGCGGACCAGTGATGCGGTAGGGCGTCGCGTCGGATGGCTGGCATGTGGTCTCATGGACAGCATGTAGGAGGAGCAGCCGGCTCAACAGTTGGTCATGTTGACCAGGTGGGGATGCGTAAGTTTCCACATCTCGGTGGATCGAACTGACCCACTCGAGCGGGCCATGTCCCCTGGGTCGGGTCAACCCAACAGGCCAGGTCAGACTAGACCTAGACCCCATCGGCCCCTTTTTATAAAAAATCCTGTAACTTTAAAACTGTATTTGATGATCTGTTTGTGGCATTGTGACCCTCACGACGAGCTAATACTTTTGAAATACTCTAAGTGGGTTTTTGTGGAAATTGAAATATGACCTTTGTCTTCAGGAGTAGGTTCTCCTAGAACAAGCGCACTACAAATGAAATCTCATGGCTAGTTGTGACTTTGAGACTATGTGACATGGGGGATACATGACTTTGAGGCTATGTGTCTTATCATGATTGAGTTTCTCATCAGGACTACATGTCTCATTGATATTGGGTGTTCTGTGGACTACGTCCGATAATATTGATTTACGTACTTTAGGCTTATACCTGTGTGAGCTGACAATACTTCATGTGTACTTTCCTTTTTGGTCTTTCCTTTGTGATTTTTGGGTGTCCTACTGAGTATTGTTTTACAAAACCATGCACAGACGTTTCCTACACGTTTCCTGTCTTGTGTAGATAACCAAAATTTTGACAGAAACCTTAGTGGGCTAGGACTAGGTGGTGCATAGAGTGACTAGGAGGACGAGGTGAGCTGCTACGGCTTCAGATAGCTGACATGCACCTACCCTTCAAGTAGGGTTTTCTATCTATGATATTCCAGTGACTTGTGTACTTTCTTGTGTTCATTTTTCCTTTTTAGTAGGCTTGTATACTGTCCTGGTTTACCTTTTTTACTTTACTTCCTACTGTACCTTGGGGTTGGTTTTAGTGTTTCCATGCATGGTTGTCAGTGGTTTCCTTTCTATCTTGTGTGTGTGTATAGGTACTTAGGAAAATGCCACCCATTTTTTAGATATGCCTACTCATCACTAGTCACTAGCCCCTGGCCTATCAGCGGTGGTCTTGGGGTAGTCACGGCACAGGGCCCCTAGAACGGGTTATGAAAAAGTGGTATCAGAGAAGGTCAGTTCCACCTTGGGACTGGGAGTTTGTGATATCGGTTTAGGGAAACAGTGGTAAATGTTTTGAGTTTAGCTTTCAAGCTAGGGACTCTATTGTTGGTGCAACAATCAACGTATCCATACACCAAAACTTTGGACACCTACTTTCCGACTTAGTATATGAAAACATTTGTGCAGGGAAATAAATAGTACGTGTATCATATAAGATTTTTTGAGTGTGACCTCACATCCTTCTTGTATCATCTCACCTGGTATACTCTATTGATTTTGGTTCATCTTGATCTGTTTTAGGATGCCTCCATGTATATAGTCATCCGGGATTCCATTACGTAACCATGAGGATGGTACACCTTATTATGAGGCATCAGTACAGGGACCAGTACTGTATATTTCCCCACCGGGTGTTGTACTAGTGATACCATCACCCACCAATCTATAGTTACTACTAGCTCTATCGGTAGAGGACGCATTTAGGCTCGGTGCATTGCATGAGTTCCAGAGGTAGAAACCTCCCAGGTTCAGGGGTGATACTAACCCCCAGGTAGATGAGGATTGGTTAGATGTGGTCACAAGCATCTTCTTCCTTGTGAGGACATTGCCTGACCAGATGGAATTCCTAGCCACGAGCCTTCTTCAGGGCTCAGCGGGATGGTGGTGAAGATTAGTGATCCAAACACATGAGGAGGAGAACCTCTCTTAGGCAGACATTTAGAGACTCTTCAGAGATGAGTTCTTCCCAGCTATGTTATACTCAGTGTGTATATAGTTGCTCTTGAATTTTCAACAGGGAAACCACATGGTAGAAGAGTACTCAGTGAGATTCACGAACTTATCTCTCTACTCTATAGATATGGTACAAGACCCATTATTTAGGCTCAGACCTTCGAGCATGGTGGTTCGTAGGGTGGAGGATGTGGAAGAGTATCAGGCAGTGGGCATTGGTTTTAGGTACTACCACCACTACCCCTAGGTGGTCCACCATGGGCTCTAGGAGCTGGTGGATAGGGGTGGTCCTAGATTTAGGAAATGGAGGCTTATGATCCTGATTCTCCAGAGATGATAAGAGGTACGATCTATTTCTTCTCCACCCTATATGTGGTTCTTATAGACATAGGTTCCAATCACTCTTTCTTTTCTAGAGACCTTGTTCAGAGCTCAGAGATTCTGGTGGATCCCTTGGCTCAATACTTACATTTACAGACTCTTATAGTAGGGGATTCTATGATCACACACTGGTGTTGATAGTATGAGCTTACTCTTGGAGGTGATAGCTTCGTCTAGGATATTCTATTAGCAACGTCGAGGACTTATGAATTCATTCTGGGTATGGACTAGTTATCCACAGTCCATGCTCATATTTATTGATTTAGGCGTAAAGTGTGGTGTGTCCATAGAGATGGGACTAGGTTTTCCTTTACTAGTGAAAAGGAAGCGCATAAAGCATGAGATGGAATTTCTCAAATGATGGTGCATCCAATTACTCACAAGTTGGCTAGTTTTACCCTCAGTGCAGTAGATAATAGGATTCCTCAATTTCCTATAGTGGTGGAAGAGTACGAGGAGATCTTTCCTGAGGATGTTCTAGGATAACCTATTCGCTAGGAGTTTTAATTCTACATTTATCTTTAGCCTAGGTTGTCACTGATATCTATATTGGAATATCAGATGACTCTCGCGGAGCTTCGTGAGTTGAGGGTACAGCTGAAGGATTTGGAGAGGAAGGGCTTTGTGAGTCCCAGTGTTTCACCTTGGGAAACCCCAGTCTTGTTTTCCAAGAAGGTATACGGGAGTTTGAGGCTTTTCATGGACTACCATCACTTGAATTAGGATACCATAAAGAATAAGTATCTGCTCTAAATAATTTAAGACCTCTTTGATCAGCTAAAGGGAGCAAGGTGGTTCTCAAAGATAGACCTCAATTCTGGCTATCATCATATTCATGTACCAAACGAGGATATACTGGAGACAGCCTTCAGATGTTATTATGGCCACTATGAGTACTTGGTGATGCCTTTTCTCTTGACCAATGCCCCCAGGAGTTTTCATGGGACTCATGAACAAGATCTTCCATCCTTATCTAGACTGGTTTTTTTCGTGGTCTTCATTCATGACATCCTGGTGTACTCTATGTCTGAGGGGGAGCACACGACACACCTGAGGATGGTCCTGGATACACTCTGAGAGCACCATATTAATAGGAATATCTCAAAGTGTTAGTTTTGGATTTGGAAGGTCCACTTTCTAGGACACGTCATTTTGGAGGCTGGATTTGCAGTGGATCCGGTGATGATATATGTGGTTCTTGCTTGGGATCCACCTTGAAGCGTGACTGTGGTGCAGAGTTTCTTGGGTTTGTATGGATACTATAGGAGGTTTGTGTGTGAATTTTTTTGGGTAGAAGCACCATCATCGTCTTTGCTGTATAAGGGAAATCCATTCGTGTGGACAGAGAAGTGCTTGCAGAGTTTCTAGGAGCTGAGGTAGTGGTTGATGAGCACCCCAATCTTGAGACTACCAGAGGAGGTAATTAGGTATGTAGTGTTCTTCAATACATCAGGGACCATACTAGGTTGTTTCTTGATGTAGGGGAAAGCGGTGATTGCCTACGTTTCATGAAAGTTTAGGAAGCATGAGCAAAACTATGTGACCCATGACCTTGAGCTAGCAGCAATGGTATTCGCACTGAAAATGAGGTAGCACTACTTGATGGGTGAGGGGTTTACCATCTAATCTGACTATAAAAGTCTCATGTATATATTATCCTAGAAGAACCTGAAATTGATACAAAGGTGGTGGCTAGAGTTCCTCTAGGATTATGACTTCAGGAATGTCTATACACCTGGGAAGGGGGACGTGATGGCAGACATGCTCATCATGAGATCCGACTTGTAGTTGCTGAGTGAGGCATCAGATTAGTTAGCTACGATATCAATATCCTTCATGGATAGTGATGGATCATCTTACCTTTACTATATGGTTGTCACTCCTTCACTCTTATAGTGAGTTAGGGAGGAAAAACTTGGAGATATCAACTATGAGACTCAACGGGCTCAGTTATCCACAAGGAAAGCCCCTGATGGATATTTTATAGGTATGGAGCACATTTTCCTTTTCAAAGGGTGCACTGTTGTACCAGCAGTGTTGTGAGAGGAGGTTTTGAGGAAGTTTCACAGCTCCCCTTTAGTGGTACATCCGAGTGTAGAAAAGATGTACTGGGATCTTCGACATCAGTACTAGTGGTCGGGGATGAAGAAGGTATGGGAGGAGTTTGTTTCTCGGTGCCCCACTTGTTAAGAAGTGAATGCAGAGCATCAGGTGCCAACAGGCTTGACTCAGTCACTTTAGGTTCCAGAATGTAAGTGGGATGAAATATCGATGGACTTTGTAAAGGGTTTACCATGAACATCTAGGATACATGATACCATCTGGTTGATCATTTTCTAACTCACCAAGTTGGCCCACTTCCTACCCATCTGAGAGCATGGTTCGGTAGATATCTTGGGTCACCTCTTTGTTCAAGAGATAGTTAGGCTTCATGGGGTGTCTTCGATGATAGTTTTAGAATGTGATGATTGTTTCAAATCCCAGCTATGTAGGGGGTTTTAGGAGGCATTCGAGACTCAGTTTTGCTTGATCTCAACATTTCACCCCCAGATAGATGGCCAAACAGAGAGAACTATCTAGGTTTTAAAGGAAATCAACATGCTTGCATCCTATACTTTGGTCATAGTTGGGAGGATCGCCTAGCTCTAGTGGATTTTGTGTATAACAATAGATACCACTCCACCATTGGTATGGCACTGTTCGAGACCATGTATGGGTGACCATGCAGGTCACCACTATGCTAGATAGACCCAAGGGAGTCTGCACCCATGGTTACAGAGTTGGTACGTGCTACCACCGAGAGGGTGTAGGTCATCCAAGATTGGATGAGGACTACACAGAGAAGGTATAAATCTTATGTGGACAATATATGGAGGCCCTTAGAGTTTGAGTAGGGAGATCATGTGTTCCTTCAGGCCTCTTCTCGATGGGGATTGTGGAGATTTTCCCAGGGTGGAAAGTTATATATGAGATTCATCAACCCTTTTCATATTCTGATAAGATTTGGTGAGGTGGCATACCATATACCTCTACTCCCATAGATGCATCAGGTATATGATTTCTTTCACATGTCACAACTGAGGAGGTACATGAATGATCCATCACACATCATTGACTGAGGTGAGTAGGACATTGACGATGGGGTGACGTTTGTGGAGTTTCCGGTGGAGATAGAGGATCAATAGGAGTATATCCTTTGTGGACACTTGATTCCTCTAGTATGTGTTCGGTGGAAGAATGGTACTCTCCAAGAGAGCACATGGGAGTGGGAGGCTCAAATTCATGCTTAGTGCCCTCACCTTTTTGTTGATTAGCCCTTGTTTTGGCTTTCAGGGACGTAAATCCCTAAGGTGGGGAGAATTTAATGACTTAGATTTTTCACCAAATTATATTTTTATAAATTAATTGAGAAAATTATAAGTCCATTCATTAAGATGACATGAAAATTTGAGGCCCAGTGTGCCTGAAATAAATCTTCGAATAAAGTTCAATTTTTAATTAAAAGCACTTGGGTGACTAAATTTGAACTTTAATAACTTCTAAATGGGTGACCAAATTAAAAATATAAGGGCATCGTTACATCCAGAACATTAACTTTACCTTAGGTGGGGAATAACATCATCTGACATGGCCTAGATGAAAAAGTTAGATTTTGGACGTAAACGTCATTAAAACATTTTAAATAAAAATATTTTGACGTAGTGGAGATTTTCTTTTTTAAACTAATCTTCTTCATAAATACAAGGTTATCGCCATAACCCTGGTGTTTCCCTAAGACAATGATGAGAGTCTCTCTCGATGATAAGCACCTACAAATCAGGATCGGAGATTGGATCTGGGATCGAAGATCGAAGGATCGACGAACAACGACGCGACTTCTATTCTTAGTCAACGACCGATCCAACCATGAGGTAGGGTGTCATTATTTATGACTTTCCTTTCCCCTTCTTTGATTCAAATGATGGAACACAGGTCAACCCACAAACAGGTTGATCCATGATTTGATTGTTCTGGCAGGAGGGATAGACTTGCGGTGATTAAAGGGATATTAAATCTATGTTTTTTTGGTTCTTCGTTAAACCCTATAACATGAATGGATCAAGGATGACATGAAAAAAGTCCTAGATCTACTCTTTTGAGAATTATTGGTGCTTCTTACTTTCCCCAATTCTTCACACTTCACAGTTGAACCCCTGTGATCACAGCTCGACATTGTGGGGCAGCTCTGAGTATGATCAGACCCCCAGATTAGACGCAAATCGACTTCAGAGGATTGATAAGTGTAGATTACGACCCGAAGATCTCAAATCAAGAATCACATCAAAGTTTTAGACGAAGGAGGAGGAATTGGATCCCACGAAAGTAGAGGTGGTACCCGATAGCGCCAGCGGCGGCCGCCAACTCAACGACCAATATGGGAGGGGCCTGCGATGGAGCGACCGCGAGCAGTGACTAGGATTCATATCCAAGGTGAGTCACGGTAGTGTGGACCAGTGATGCGGTAGGGTGCCACATCAGTTGGCTGGCACATGGTCCTATGGACCACCTTTCGGAGGAGCGACTGGCTCGATGGTTGACTGCTTTGACCAGGCAGGGATGTGGCAGCCTCCGTGTCTGAGTGGTCTGAACTGGCCCGCTTGGGTAGGTCAGGACGGAGCTAGCAGGCCAAGCTAGAAGAATGGATCGGGACTAGGTGGGGTGGGTTGGGTCGGACCCGGAAGGTTGGTTCAGCGGGCCCCGGGTCAGGTCGGGTTGGTCTGACTGGGTCAGACTGGACTCAGACCCCACCAGCCCTTTTTTACAAAAAGGCCCATAACTTTCAAACCGTATATCCATTTGACAAGCTGTTTGTGGCGTTGGAACCCTCGTGACTAGGAGGTAATTTTGATATACTCTGAGTGGGTGTTTGTGGAACTCTACATATGCCCTTTGGCTTGAGGAGTAGGTTCTCTTGGAATAAGCATGATATAAATAGAATCTTATGGCTGGTTGTGGTGTGGAGACTATGTGACTTGGAGTCTACATGACTTCGGGGCTAAATGACTTGTCGGGAATGAGTATCTCATCAGGACCAAGTGTCTCATCGGAACTGAGTGTCTCATCGGGAATATGTGTCTCATCGATACTGGGTATTCTGTGGACTACATCTGATAATATTTCTTTTCATACTTTAGACTTATACCTCTGTGAGCTAACAATAATTCATGTGAAATTTATTTTGTGGCCTTTCCTTTGTGGTTTCAGGGTGTCCTACTGAGTATTTTTTTACTCACCCTTGCATGGGATTTTCCCACACATGTCATGTCTTGTGTATACGACCGATGTTTTGACAGAGACCTAGCTGGGATAGGACCAGGTGGTGCATAGAGTGACTAGATGGATGATGCAAGATGCTACAACTTCTGATAGATGACCTTCACCTACCCTTCGGGTAGGGTTATCTATCGTTGAGCTTCCAGTGACTTGTGTACTTTCTTGTGTTCAGTTTTCCTTTTGAGTGGTCTTGTATATTAGTCTGGTTTAACTTTTTTACTTTACTTACTACTATACCTTGTGGTTGGTTTTAGTGTTTGCATGCATGGTTTTCGGTGGTTTCCTTTCTAGCTTGTGCGCGTCTGTACATGTACTTAGGAAAATGCCTCCCATTTGTGAGATATACCTACCCAGCACTAGTCACCATCCCCTGGCCTATCGGAGGTAGGCTTGGGGTAGTCATGGTATGGGCCCCACTAGGATGGGTCGTGGCATATATAATTATATAAATATATTTATAAATATATAAAAATATTTATAAATATATATAACTATTTTTAAATAATTTTTTATTAATATATTTATAAATGTATATATATATATATTATTAAAATTAGATCTTTATTAGTATTTTTTAGCACCCATAAAGATACCCCTTTATCAGTGCTAAAAAGGTGCTGATAAAACTCTCTTTATCAATGCTATAATTTTAGCACTGATAAAGAACCATTTTATCTGTAGTTTTTTAGAAATCATAAAAAGTTATCTTTATCAATGATAAAAAAGTGCTGATAAAGAGGAGCTTTATCAGTGCTTTTTATTTTAACACTAATAAAATTACTCTTTATCGGAATTATTTTAATAGTTCTTATAAAATTATTATCTGATCTTATAAAAATTACCTTAATAGAGTCCCCTTCTCTCACACCTTCAAGATTTGGCAGAACACAACTACTGCCGCCAAACCCTACCACTGCCAACTGCTACCTCCACTATATTCAAAACCAACCACTTTCGAAGAACCCTTTCCAAATATAAAGTATGTTTCACCTTTTCTTCACGTGTTCTTCAATATTAGAGTGTTGAGTATTCTGTGACAGTGTTTCTTCCTCCTCCTCCTCCTTCACTTTCATTATTTTATTGATTTTTATAGTTCTTCACTATTATCCTTTTTTCTTCTTATTTACTATAAAAGAACCTATGAGTGTCAAGGAATCTCTAAAGGAATGCATTTCTTTAGGTGAAGTAAGAGTTCCATGATTTGGGGTGATTACTATATTTAATCATGGGTTCCCCCAAAATTCCTCACATTTTCGTTGAAACTACCACATACACATCCCCACTATAGAACTAATTCTCATGTACTTAACTATATAAAACTTTTACCAACTCTAAACTACTCCCACATCCCTTAGAATGGAAACATGTCTCACTCTAATGTGTAAATTGTTTTTCTTATTTGGTTTATTTTATTCTTTTATTTTATTTTCAATTTAAGTGTCTCATATTTTTTTAATGATGTTATTCCTCTACCAAAAAATGTGATAATTTTTTATCCATTTAGTGTGTATACAAATTCTACTCTAATAATAATCAATGAAAGAATCACTTGTTTCATATTATCCAGCCTCCTCTATTTGAGATAAAATGATCTCCTTTTATTAGAATAACTAATTGGAAAATGGCTACATCCATTGTGATAATGTGTCCATAGCATTTCGATTATCGTCGTTGTAGGGGATTTCAAGCATCGCATCAAATAAATAATCATTTGCATCAAGTTATTTGGTTTTTTACCACTGAGATAAAATGATTCTCTTGTCTACTAATGTGTGATATAAATATGTTTGTTTCTACTTTAATGTTTCCCATAACCAAATAAATAAATTCTCAATGTTTCATTAATTAAAAAATCAATCTTCTAGTTTTATAGTCACGTGTCATCAAGATAAAAGTTTCCCCTTTTCCATAAACTTTTAATGGGAAAATGGTTGACAAATTTTATAATTTTTTTATTTTCTATTTATAATAATAATTATAGTTTCCATAAATTTCCCAAAATTTTGTTATCAATGAGAAGAAGTGAAAACAATTCAAAAGAAAAGGTGCATTTTTAGACCTAGCCATAAAATATTTTTATTGAAAATTTGGCAGTCCTAAACAACACCTTCTATCAAAAAAATTAAGAACATGTGTTCTCATATTATACATTTTTTAAGAAACATAAGTTTTGGTTGGGTATCATACCATTAACTCATCCTGGGAGAACATTATAAATCTTGATAATAGAATATCATTACCTTCTTTTGACAGTTATGGATTACAAATTTGACGATTCCAGAAGAAATGGTTTCATCTTGGTTAGGCTGATCATGTTTTCTAACATTGTGATCAATTAGGTGTACCTTAAAAATATTTTTTTTAGAAAAATACATGAAATATCTCCCATTTATCCTCTTCCACATTGTAATATGTAATTTATAAATTTTTTGGCATGTTTGGGTGGTTCTCTCCCTCTAAATATATTTATATTATATTTTTTAAATTTTTTAGTTCTCAATGGAATGTATGTTTATTTATAATATATTTTATCCCTTAACATTCTTATTTTTCACTTGGTAAAAACCAATTCAGGGAGGATTTTCTAGAATCAAAGGTTATGGATTAAGATGAATTATGCATTTACTTCCAAGCTAGCAAAGGATGATTATTAGGGTTAATATATTAATTAAAGATGTGAAATTTCTCTATGGTATAATAATTAAGGTGGGTGGCTTCCTCTATATGATAATTTGTGAGAAATTTTGAAAGATTAGATATTGAATTTTTGAAAAAATAAGTTTAACCATTTTAAATTAATTTATAAATGGATTTAGAGTGGTTATAAATATTTCTTTTTTTATGAGTAACATTTTTAGAAATTATTTGTATATTTTTATGTAAAGTGTGTTCACTTTAAAAAAAATGGGGATTTCGAAGGATACATCATTCATGGTGATGGATGAACTTATAATTCAATTTTTTTTAAAGAATAATTACCATTATTATGTTTTCTAGTTTTGAATAATTTACTATTATTTTTCTTTGTGAAATTACCACTTCTTTTTGTGATTCATTAATGGTGATTATTTTATTATTCATGTTTATTCGAACCATTAATTGAATTTAATTCATTATATTTTTTCCAGTGTTGCAATTTTTATAAAATATAATAATTCTTTTTTTTAAACCATTATTATTTTCAATAGCCATATTTTATATTATGAAAATGGTTTTCAAATAATATAGATTTTTTTCCATGTAAATTTAAATATTTAAATTTTTATACATATTATACCCCAAAGAGGGTTGGCTATTGTTAAAAGTTTGAAATCTTGGTTCCAAATGGAAAGGGATTGGTTTTGAAAATAGTGAGTGAGTTTTATATGGTATTTTGAAAATGAATTCAGTGTTTGATTTTCCAAGAAGTGTTTTTTTAATGGGTAAACATTTTGTTAAAAAGTGATTTTAAATAAAGTGTACCATGTTTTTTAGTGGTCAAAATCATTTTTAAAAAATAATAAAAAGTTTCCCAATGATTTATTATGACAATAATCATCTATTTTTTATAATTTAAATGATATTTTAAGGGTAAATTAATAGTTTTAAAGTTAATAAATTATATTTCTATGATGTTTCATAATGGGGATGATATTTTGGATTTCATTGATGATCTAAATGAAGGATCTTTTAAATTTTACATTAACTTTAAAATGGAGTTTTTTGGCATTAAATTAGAGTGAATAGATTCATATATTTTTTTATAATGTAGTATTCTCTATTAATAATGTTTGAGCAATCTAAGAAAACCATCCACTCCAACCTAACCTAAGGGACATTAAAGATTCTAGGGCAGTGGTAATTTATCACTGATTGATAATAAAACCATGAAAATAGCATGTCACTAACTCCATCCAACCCATTGGATATCCATCATGACCCCACTCCCACAACCTTGGCCTCACATGAAGTTAAGTTCTACTAAAATTCACTCCTCATACCAAAATCCTTTTACTTTTCATAAAGTACTTAAAAAATTTATTTGAATGTTGAAACTGAAATGACCATCTTAGCCTGATTATGTGTAAGAACATCCAATTGATCCTTCTCATGGTTACGCTAATCAAGGATCCCCTTGTAGGTATGAAACTTATTCTTATTATTTTTTAAAATTTAGAAAAAAAGATAAGAAATGTTTTTCAGTGATTCACCAACTCCCTAACCTAAGAACATTTAGATTTAAAAATAAAACTATCATCCTAATCATCTTCATCTCCCATGTAGTTATTATTTCATAGTGTTTCCTACGACTCATCCCCCATATCTTATATACATGAAACTATGTTACTTTAACTACCCTGAGTAGTAGTCATACCATACTAAGTATCGGTAATCATTGTGGATTAATTCATATGATAACACCTACCACCATTGGAGTAATTTTTTACATTAAATTAAATTACCCATTTCCTTCAAAGAATGTTGAAATTATTTAAAACATTCAAATTTTGTGTTCCCCTTATTTGAAATCCCCATTTGCGTATTTATTTATTTTGTTAAATATTAATATTACCAAGTGAAATATGATTGATATGAAACAAAAATCAGTGGATAATAATCTTATGACAAAAGTATATGGTGATGGGGTGAAAGATTTCATCAAGTTTGAAAAAGATCAGGCATATAAACCTTCTCAAATCCTTTGAATGTGTTTACAATGTTGTTATTTAAGACTAATTAGTCCATAGGAGTTAGAAGAACACTTGATCTATCACATAATAGATTGAAGTTATAAATTTTGGAATAAACATGGGGAAAAAGTGAATGTAGGTAGTGATTGGGATAACATTGTATTATAAGGATCATATGATATGATTACAAGTGTGGAAAATGAAGAAGACTTTATCAAAGATGTGATTACAAATGTGAATGATGATGAAGATTGTATTAAGGAAATAACAATGTAGTTGAAGATGAACTTCATGATTGTCCAAAATTGTTTGAGAATTTAAAGAGTTGTGAAAAGATGATATTGTATGATGGTTGCACTAAATATACAAAATTTTCAACTATACTAAAGCTTTATAATGTAAATGATAGAAATAGATGGAGTGACACCAGTTTTAAAGAATTACTCTCTCTCCCTCTTGGATGATATTATCCCAGAAGATAAGAAGATTCCTAGCCGAACATATAACACTAAACAAATGCTACATTCAATGGGAATGATCTCTAAAAGAATACATGTATACCCAAATGATTGTATATTATATTTCATAGACCAAAAATCACTTAAATAATTCCTAAAGTTGGATTCATCTCAATACCAGAATGATAAATCAGTTCCTACGAATGTTTTATGGTACTTTTCAATCATTTCAAGGTTTGGATGCCTATCCTAAATTTGGAAATGATCTAAGAAACCTTTATATGGATCAATAATAGGTTGGTGGATATCCAGAAAGAAGAATTCATAGGATCTTTCCAACTGAAGAAAAATCCAACTGCCATTTGTTTTTTCTCCTATAAAGGTTCTTTAAATTTGTGTTACCTTGTGTGAGAAATTATATGAGATATGGAGAATTTGTAATCTGTTCTTCTCATTTGAATATGAATTTTTCTGGATACCTTCCTCATGGACTTAGGTCACCTGGAAAAACCATGTTAAAATTTATGTGCTTCTATTTGTGATTTGTTTCTCTTGTTTGAGTGTGGGATTCTTTTGTTGAATGTTGACTAAAAAATATCACCTCTGAAGAAGACTTGTACCAAGAGTTGGGTGAATACTATGGATGAAAAACCACTAGAGGAGACCTGCTGAAGATGTTTGGGGCTGCTCGTTGATGACCTACAGAGGGTGGTGGTGCCAAATTAGAATCACTATAGTAGTTGGTGGTCGCCCGAAGAAAACTTGCAGCAACCATCTTTGTTTTCTCCTCTACACACAAGATATAAATATGGGATGTCTTTGTGTAGGAAGATATGATTAGATAAGTGGAAAATTTGTAATTCGTGTATTCCCATTTGAATATGAAATTTTCTACCTTCCCCATGGACGTGGGTCTCCCGAAAGAACCACATTAAATATGTGTGTTCACATGTTTGAGTGTGAAATTATTGAGAGGGTGAGGATTCCTCATAAAAAGTTGGTATCAAAGGGTTGAGTTTGATTACCTGTGAATCACACCATTGGAAACCCCTTTGTTCACTCATCTACAACTGATGTTGTCTGCACTTATGATGTATGAATACAGATATGTCCCAACACTGACATGGATGTCCTATTGTGAAAACTTCCACCATTTGTTGTCCATGTTTCTTGCTCAGTGCAAGAGTGGTGAACTAGGTCCTTCTGTCTGCAACACATCATCTGCTGCTATTGGTGAACTCTTCCACTTATGCGAACCTCCACCTGCTAATGTTTGTGTTTCCTAATCAAAGGTGGAGTCTAAAAATTCGGATTTTTCCTAATTGATGCTTTTCGTTGGTTTCCCATTCCACATCTTCCCCACACCAACCCACTACAATTCCCACCTATTCATCCCCTCTACCATATTCCCTATGCCTATACAATTTTTGGGTGCTTTGTAGTTTTATTTCTCTTCACCGCTCTATTTGTTGGTTTTCATTGATGGTGGGAAGTAAGAATTAAAGAGAAATAATGGAGTAGAAGGTGTTATGTGGGTTTTAGAAAAGAAGAAAAAAACAAGAGAGGGAGGGGACAAGGGGGAATGGAAGTCAAAAAAAGAAAAGGGGAAGGCTCTTTTTTTTATCATGTTGTGTGTGTGAAAAAGTAGATGATGGGGATTTTTTTCTCTGCACATGTGAAGAAGGGCCACGTGAAATTAAGAGAGGAGTTTTGGTTGATTATTGAGTTATAATTTTTTTGGTATTTTTTTAAAAAATACTTTGATATGAATTTATGGTATTCATTTGGGATCCTATTGAAGTAATTAAATAGTCAATTTCATATTTTTCAACTATTTCAGATTCATTAGCATTGTCTGTTTGTGGAAATTATGATAATTTTTTATGGAGAATCCCCAAGAATAAAGTAGTATGGTACCGCCCTAAGAGTCTATTCTAGATACACATGTCAGGACTACAAGTACTTCCATTCAAAGAAGTATGGAGTTTGACATCAAATTTGAGGTGGAAATATTTGACGGGACGAACTACTTCAGCATGTGGCAATGTGAAGTTTTGGATTTTCTAACTCAATAGGAGTTAGATTTCACTTTGGAAGAAAAAACAGCTAATATCTCTAATGTTGATTGGAAGAGACTCAACCATTAAGCCTATGGTAAAATCTGACTTTGTTTGGATAAAGATCAGAAGTATAGTGTGATGCGAGAAACTTTAGTGAAATATTATGGAATATTTTGGATAACAAGTATGTTGCTAAAATCATTGAAAATTGGTTGTACCTGAAAAAGAAATTGTTCATATTTTATTACAAGGAAGGTGTGTCTATGATTGAACACCTAGACTATTTTAATAAAATCATGGTAGATTTGTATAGTTTGAAAGTAACAATTAGAGATGAAGATAAGGCTTTGTTGTTATTGAACTCTCTGTCTGAGAGTTATGATTACCTTTCAACAATGTTATTGTATGGTAAGGATGAGGTAAAAAAATTTGATGTATCAAATGCCTTAGTTAATAATGAGTACAAGCTGAAGGATAAGTATGACCATAGAGATTCTGCATCGAAGTCATTGATGGAAACTAGTGAAAGATCATCTGGGAGGAAATCTGAAGGATTTGGAAGCGATGAATCATGATTAATGTCAAAAGGTAAGACCATATTTAGACGTCTAGCGAAAGATGAGTATTCCTAATGTCATAAAAAAGGTCACTAGAAGAAGGATTGTTCCAAAATTGGGAAAATGAAGGCAAATGTTGTATATAGAACGTAGGATATTTAAGGTATTGTTTTCCTCGTTTCCTCGACAGTCAACCATTCAGGAGGTTGGATTCTTGATTATGGTTGTTCATTCCATATGTGTAAGAGTCGTGATTGGTTTTAAGACCTTAAGGAGTCAAAAGAAGGTGTGGTGATTATAGGCAATAACCACCCTTATCACATGATAGGTATTGGAATGATATGGTTGAAGGTGCATGGTAGTAAAGCATGACGTCTTACATATGTAATATATGTACCAAAATTGGAGAAGAACCACATATCGCTTGGAGTTTTGGATAAACATGGTTACTAAATAATTATTGAATATGGATTTATGAAAGTTATTTGTAGTGCACTCCTTGCGATTAAAGGTATTAGAAAAGGTGCTTTGTATCATTTGAATGTTGAAACTATTATAGGTGGAGCAGTGATATCAGATAAGAGTATCACCGCTGGTAGAACACCAAGGATCATAAAGAGACCTTCCAGGTATGAAAAATCGGTTAGTTATGATCTTTCTATAGTTTAATATGGTGTTCTAGATAGCTATCAAGATGTTTTGGATAGAAAAGAAATGAACTAGTGGAAGAATGTTATGGAAGAAGAAATAAATTCATTACATCAGAATATGGCATGGGATTTTGTTCCTACTTCGAAGGACAAGAATTATGCTGTAGGGATAAACTTTCAACATTGTTTAGAATTGATCAATATGTCTATTACTTGAGATGCCTATGGGCATTGGGAAAGCAGCAGTGACAGAAATATTTGTTTCAGTAACAACTTGAAGATTTGTTTGAGCAACAAGAAGATTTGTTTGAGTGACAACATGGTGATATTTTTCGTCAACGTGAAGATTGTTGAAAGTTAACTAAAAAATATCACCTCTGAAGAAGACTTGCACCAAGAGTTGTGTGACCACCAAGGATGACCAGCCGCTAGAGGAGACCAGATGAAGATGTTTGGTGCCACTAGTTGATGAACTGCAGAGGGTTATGCCACCGAAGAAGAATCAATGTAACATTTGGTAGTCGCCCAAAGAAAACTTTCACCAACCATCTTTGTTTTCTGCTCTGCATCCTGGATATAAATATGAGTTGTCTTTCTGTGGGCAGATATGATGAGATGTGTGGGTAATTTTTAATTCGTGTATTCCCATTTGAATATGCAATTTGGTGTCTTACTCATGTTAAATCTTTGTATGCTCATGTTTGTGCTTTGTTTCTCCTATTTAAGTGTATGATTCTTGAAAGGGTGAGTCTTAGACATAGCATTTTGAGTGGGTGAGGGTTCCGCACAACAGCTAGGAGGTGGAAGTGAAAGGCTTGAACTGCTGGACATGCAGAAAGAGGGCGAGAATGGAGGTGCCCACGGCCATAACCGAGAGGAAGATGCAGAGGCAGCCAACCACGTGAAGCAGAAGCCAGATGGAGGAGAACCTCGCTATCCCCTCCCTCGCCACGTGAAGCAGAAGCCGGCCACCGCCTGTTGCGGAATAACCCCATTCTCTTAGGCATTTGTCTTTTCTCATTCAACTTGATGCCCTCGTATTCTCTTATCCTGGTTCTAAACTCTTGTCAACTAAGTGTTCTTCATCCTCAGAGGGAGGATATCTTGAGTTTGTCGTGCTTCATGTACACCGCTTGAATACTATTCCTGGTGGAGCTCTTGATGATGTCCTTCTCAACGAAGAAGTGCGGACAAGATCCATGGTTGAGGACCTCCAACTTCTAGTCCAGGCAAGCATGAATACCTGTGTTAGGATTAAGAACCATATAGGTTTCACCGGCATAGCATCAAGATTTTAGGACTACTGTACTATTACGTCCGGCGCTCTAAGTGTTACCTGTAGTTCATTTATTCTCTGCTTTGTGATTCAAAAGATTTTTTTGCAATTTTCCATTTGAGTAACTTGTGTGTTGTAATTTGTTTCATTGAGAATTAATAAATCATGTGAGTCGGGTGATGTTCTTGTCACGCACGTAGGTCCAAATCAGACTGAAGCACGTAAATCCTTATGTTATTTTACTGATTTCTCAATTTCATGAATTATCAATTTATGTTCAATTTGAATTCTGTAAAGAAAAATCCCCATTCTATCCTGGTTGGGTTTGTGTGTTCTACTTTTTTCCAGTGTACTTACCCCTGACAAAGTGGTATCCAAGCCATATTGGTACTCTTTTGTTGTCAAATTTGTTTTTTGCTTTCAATATTGGTTTCTGTTTTAATTTCCACATTTTGATCCCTTCTCAATCTGCCTCTTTTATCTTCTGTTTGTGATTAAGGCCACTGAAACATCCATAATTCCTTTGAATTTCAAATCAAGTTGGATAAACATGTATACCCAGTGATATCGGTCGGTTCTTGGGGGAGTACGCTTAACTTTGTCCGTAACAACTCGGTATCAAATCATTTGGGTACATAAACATGTATGAAATTGAGAAATTTGATGGTGACAATGACTTCAATTTATAGAGAATTAAGATGATGGCCTTGCTAGTTCACTAAGGATTAATTAATGCCCTGTGTGGGCATAAGAAACCAACTATAATTGTATTTGAAACTCGAGACTTCCATTGAATATCAATATGTTCTCCCAGATGTCTTAGTTAATTCACATAGTTTTATGCTTCTTTCTTTAGGGGGTAAAGTTCCTAGGGAAGTTTCCTATGAATCTACTACTATTGGTATATGGCTTAAACTCAAAAAATTATATATGACAATTTTTTTAGTTGGTAGGCTTTATAAGAAACATTGAATGTTTACATTTAAAATGAAACCTGGTATTTCAATTAAAGCCCATTTAGATGAGTTTAACAAAGTCATGTCAGATCTAGCTAACAAAAATGTATTTGCTGATGATTAAGATCATGCAATGATCCTTCTAATTTCTTTAAATAATTCCTACAACACTTAAGTAGAAATCATGATGTATTTCCATGACTCCTTAACCCTTGAAGAGGTTAAGTCCGCCATTCTCTTTAAAGAATTGCATTCAAAACCTTGAATAAAAGGTGAGGCAAAGAGTTTGTTTACAAGGGGTAAACCATATTCTAAAGATAAAAAAGAAAGAGTTTATCAAGTATAAAGTCAAGAAGAACTACAAAAAACTAGACCAAGGGATGTGCCTGCTTTTATCAACACTAAACATGAAGCGTTGATAAAAACCTCACCTTTATCAACACCAGCTAAAAGTACTGATAAAGGTTAAATTTATCAGCGCTATTCTCCATGCTGATAAAAGTTTTTAATAAAAAATATTATTAATATATATATATATATAATTATTATATTTATATTAAAAAATAGTGTTTATTTATATACATTAAGTAAAAATGACATGTTTATAATTAATATAATATTATATATTAATATATATTTTTTTTAATAATTCAAATATATATATAATGTTTTAAAAAAAGTATTTATAAGATTATAAATATTTATTTATTTATTTATTTAAATAATTTTTAAAAATAATAAATATATTTATTATATTTATAATTATATATAAATACTTTTTAAATATATTTATTTATAATTATAATTATAAATAAATCAATATATATTTAAATAAATATATGTCACCAATAAATTTGGTCAATATATATATATATATATACATATATATATCTCATGAGATAATGATGATATTCATGGACATGATTGGTGTTATTTATGTTTATATATTGACGTGTGAGTATAATTGATGTTATATGATCATAAGTTTATTTGTAGACATGATTGTGGGTTACTATGTTCCAAATATTAATATTATCTATATTATGATGACTCATGCATATGTTTTGTATTCATGACTGATGAATATTCATTTATACATTGCTGCCACTACTCTCCCTAACATAGCTCCCCGCCTTCGCCTTCGCCTTCGTCATCGCTGTTGTCATTGTCGTCGCTCCTTGTCATCGTCGTTGCTTCCTACCACCATCATCACTCCCCACCATCATCATTCCCTGTCGTTATCACTCCCAACTGAACCATCACTAATCTTCATGAACGAATCATCACCACTCTAAGGTATGAGATTATTTCTTCTCATATTTAATCGCTTCTTCCATCTAGGTCTTTACTTCCTCCAACCTCGATGCATGTTGTTCAAACCAGATTCACCCACTTAGTTATATACCCACACCATACATGTACAGTAATAGTGTATTGGTTTATTTAATATTAATTTACATTTCCTATATTGGAAGACTTTCTATTTGTTAGGGGTTTGAACATAGGTTCATTAAAGATTCTGGGGAATGTGTGTCATGCACATATGTATTGTGTGTCAAGTTGTGATAATTATAGGTTTTAATTTTAGTACTGGTTTTAACATCTATTGTATGTCCATGGAATCCCTTTTATGGATTTATTGCGTAACACCACAGAATTCTAAATTAAGAACATTGTATTTGATAGTGTTCATGACGCACAACACCAAACGTAGAAAGGAATATAACTCGTAGAGACATTACGGTATATTTAATATTTCAAATAATTTAATATATTCTATATCTTGCAATGCATGAAATACCGAGTGAGCTTGCATCGCATGAAAAAACAAGTTTATTCGATAGTTTGCGTTACACGCAAGACCGAGTTTTACTAAACAAAAATATATTATTAAAATATTATTATTTAATATAATAAGATATAACTGAGCCGTTAAATTAGCAGTTATGAATAATATTAACTAACTTATGAAAACATATGGTTTATAAAAATATAAAATTAATTCATAGGTTTTTATTTAATTAGAAACTAAAATATTAACCAATTTAATATAAAGGAAATATTTTAATTTTTATGCTCACAAAGGTGTTTTATCATAAGAAATTAAATTAATTACCACTAGTGAATGATATTAATGAAATAAATATATTATATATTCAATAAAATATTTTTTATATTCATCAAATAAATTTGATAGGCATAAGATAAGAACAAACTCAATATTACATATAAAAAGTTGTATTCTTATAAAGGCATTTTTACAGTCTTTTAATGGAGAACCTATTTCAAATCCAATTTTTGGAACTTTTATAAATTTATATGTCAAAATAGACTTATTTTTTAAAATAAAAACAAAAAAACTACATTAGAGTGAATTTTTGGTATTTTTTATTGAAGTTTCATTTTTTGATGAATAGTGAAAAAATACTGAATTTTAATTGAAAACCGAATTTTCACCTCAATGATTTATAAGTTTAAATTATATATTAAATTGGTTTTAAAGTAAAATTATGTAAATTATATATCAATTAATCCAATTTAGGTCATTTGAATTAATTTCACATTGAAATTGGATATAAAAACTTAGCAAAGTTTTTGAACATTTTTACTTTAAAAACCCGCTTTGTCGTCCTGTCTGTGGGATTAAATTTAAATTAATTTCTACCACTTATGTGAATTGAATTTGGATAAATGGATTCCATATTTTTAATAATAATAATTTATAATTTATAATAAGTTCAACTTATTTTTTTACCAAAAATACTTGTGAAAGTGATTAAAATTAATTACAATGATTAAGAGAAAAATTAACTTAACAAAGGACCAAACCTTAAATTTAAGAGCCAAAATGACCTATATACTTGTAAAAAAGTCAATTTATATTAATATTTATACCCTACCCTCACTTTTATATAATTTGGTTCATTATTGGAGCCACTTGACATGGGAAAAACATGGGTGGAATTCCCTTTTCAAAAATTAACAAGAATGACACTCCTCTTCCACTATAAAATGACACTCACCCATCCCCCTTATTCACACCTCAAAATGCCTTCTGATATCCAAAAAACTACTAAAATAATCTCCCAACATCCCTCTCATCATCATATAATCCTTTCTTTGGAAATAAATCCAACCAAGGAAGTGTTTTGGTATAAACCAAAAGGAGTTACCCAAAAAAGAGGTAACATCCTTCCTCAAACTCTTTAGCTTTATTTTCCTTCTCCACGCCCTCAAATATTATTATTCAATAATTATATAATATCCTCAATATCAACAATATACTTATATTTTTTTATTATAATTTTTTGACCTATACTTACACACACTTCCACCTAATGGGTAAAGAACTTATCGTTCGTGTGTACGGTAGACTACCGCCTCGCGAAATGAGGATTGTTCATTTTTCCTTTAACAACTATCATAGTGAGAATTATGATGGAAAATCAGTTCTTATATGTTATATATTATATTTATAATTTTTTATGCTTCTTTAATTTTTATATAACATATACCTTCATACTTTTCATTTTTTGGGAATACGATAACATTGTTTATGGAAGTGTGGACTACCACCTCTTCAAAGTGATGTGATTCATTCACGCTATATATGGAATGTATTAAGGGTAGTTTAATTATAAATTTGTGACATATATGATATAAATTTGATAGTGGGACTATACTATACATATATATCATTTACTTTTCATTCTTTTAATATGAAAAATAAATGGAAGTAGCGTTCATGCATACGTACGGCCTATGCCTCCATGAATGATGCATTTCATTTCCTATATCCAAAAATTATATATTATTATAAATAAATATATACTTAATATATATTATAATTAAATCATTTTTACATTCTTTATATGATGAAATCATGATTTACATAAGAAGAACAAAAATAACAAGTCAAAACATACTCGAGAAACTAGACAATTAACACCAGAAATATTGAAAATAAAGAAAGATTATTAACAAATGGATAATAAGATATTATAAGTGTTGAGAATTTATTATTTCAACAATAATATATATTTTTATGATGATTTTGATGCTCACAAATACCCTTATTTTTTATTTTAATAATTTTACTTTAAGTATATTTCAGGAAATTAATATTCTTTATATTCCCGATTTTGGAATAATATTAAAGCATATGATTCACGTGAAATATTTTTCAAAGTATTTGGAAATATATTCAGCATGTTCTTGAAACACTATTCATATCATACATTGGAGAGTGTAGTGTAAGGATTAAATCCTATGTTTATTTTACGAGAGTTCGGAAAAGTATGGTTAATCAACCTTACATTAACAAAAAAGTATGGTAAAAGAACCTTAAGTTTGAAAGGAACCTTACATTTGTTATATGAGAAAAGTATGGATGAAGAACATTACATAAGTATGAAATATTACATTTTATTCACAAAAGTATGGATCATCAACCATACTTTTTTAATGAACCTTACGTTTTATCAAGAAGTATGGATCATGTACCTTACATTTTGAAGAAAAGAAAAGTATGAATTATATACCATATGTTTTGAAGGTAAAGACAAAAGTATGGATCATCAACCTTACATTTGTAATAAAACTTATGTTTGGAACCCTACATTTGACTTCTTCAGGTATCAGAGATTTGAATTTATGACTTTATTATGAAACGGTCTTTTACAGAATATCAGGTAGATTTCAAGCCAGATTCAAGGCCTGATTTTAAAGTGAATCTTTAACCAATTTTTATATGCAATTCAAAGTATTGATTTAATAGGAGGATTTCATACCGATTATTAAAGGAAGTAACCTCTACTCTGTTATTCAAACAATTGAATATTACGATCTGTCATGCGACTTTTGTGGATCTGAATTTATGAATAAAGCACTCGTCTTTATTCAATATATTTTATGTATCTGAATTTTTGTAAGATATATAGGTGAAAATATATCTCTTGAATTCATAGCGATTATAAGATTCAAATCTAGAGATATTTAAGTTTCACAAAAACAGAGATATATTGATTCTTTAAAGATATCTTTTACAGATCTGTTGCTATAAAGAACGATCAGATTACGTTTTATGTCAGAGAAAGAAACATTGAAGATTTACTTATTTTAAATTGTAAATATATCATGAGTCAACTGCTAATTTGTTGGTGAATATATTTCAAGATCAATTTCAACCATGTAGATTCATAACTGCTCTTATCTAAAAAACAACCTTTATGAAAAAAACAATCCATTCACTATTAGTTGTGTACTTATGCAACTATGAAGATCAACCGGAAAGTATTTTAATTGAAATACTCTTTTATTTTGAGTAAAAAATTCTCGTAATAAGCTGTTTGATCGGTTCTGTGTTTATAACTAGAAGGATCTATTCTAGCCATAAATTGTAAAGGTATCAGTTTCCTACACTCAGTTGTGGATAGTCTTGTAAAAATAGGTCTGACTAGTGAAAATCACCAAGCTCGTAGAGAAGAGCATTGGTGGAGTGGACTAGGATATCTTTGTGCCCAGAACCACTATAAATCTTTGTGTCCTGATATCTATTTATTTCTACTACATAAAAAATCTGATAAATATAAAAGGAAATAATTGATTACCATCAAGATTTCTTGAGAAGTTTTGAAAGACACAATTCACCCCCTCTTGTGTATATTTTGTATAACGCGGTCTAACAATTGGCATCAGAGGAGGGTTCTTTTGTTAAAGCTATAGCAAGATGAAAGTAAAGGATTATAAAGATATTTCAATTCCTGATACACGAGAGTTAATGTTAATGATTTGAGATCTATAATTCAATAGTGAAAACTATGGATGTTTTAAATCTAAGATGATCATCTACCTGAATAATCTTGGATATAGATTCTACTAAAAAAATCTTACTTCTTATGAAATTCTTGAGAAACCTGAAACCTTGAGTGTAGCTACTGAAAAAGAGTATGACATAAATTAAAAATCTATGAATGTTATAATCTGTAGTCTAGGTCCATATGAATTTAATCAAGTATCTCAATTCCCTACTTCATATGAGATGTGGTAGATAATTGCAGTTTCCCATGAAGGAACTGACAATGTCAGACAAATGAGGTATGCTACATCAAAACTAAAATTTGATACATTTAGAATGATTGATGGTGAAATAATCACCCAGATGAATGGAAGGCTTACAGATATAGTCAACAACATTACTGCCTTGGAAGATCCTATTAACCAAGAAGATCAATCCTTAAAAGTACTGAGAGTACTTCCAACCCAATGGAATGGGATATCAGCAGCCATTAGGCGATCATCACCGGTTAAAAATCTAACCATGAGAGAATTTATTGGAACCCTAATGATGTATGAAGCAGAGATGGAAGATGAATCTAATGATCATAATGTATTGATAAAAAGATAAAATACTACTCTGAAAGTTACATCTCAGAAGAAGAGCAGAAAGATGAAACAAGAGATCAAAAAGGAAGAAAGATCTGACTCAACTAATTCAGAAATGGAATTGGCATAGATGGCCAGAAAATTTATCAAATTTTATAAGAAAAAAAGGTATTCAGAAAATCCTTCAAGAAATATGAGAAATATCCAAAGGAAGTCAGATGTAATGAATGCAAGAAAATTGGTCACATAATACCTGATTATCCTATTCTAAATAGAGAAAAGAAAAAATAAGTTTTTCAAAAATACTGATTATGAGTAGAAAGATAAAAGAGAAATGAAATCTACATAGAGTGTTTCTGATGACTCCAGTAGCTCATCAAAGTCTGACTCAGGAAAAGAAGAATCAAATCTAAAAACAAACATGTGTTTCATGGCTGAAGATAATGAGGTGCCATCTTATTACTCTTCCAACTGTGATTTTGACCCTAGTTGTTCAAATGAAAAACTTTTAACCTACTGTAACATGCTAGAAGAAATAGACGATTCTTTATTAAAAAATCATAAATCACCAAAAAATATTAACAATGCAATTTTAGGATAAATATATACTTTGCTAAAACAACATCAAGAGTTAATTGAAAAATATAACTCATCTAACACAAATAGTGTAGATTATGAAACCAAGATCAAAACACTAAAAGATGAAGTAGAAACCTACAAAATTAAAGCTCTCCTTTTAAAAAAAAAGGAGAAAATACTTTAAATGAAATTCTTGTTATGAATGTGATTAAGAAAGAAAGATATAGAATACACCCTAAACTATACAAAAAACTATTTTGTTCCAAATTTAAAAAGTGTAATTTGTAATTACTGTGGAACAAAAGGTCATTTAACTAAAAATTTTTATTTAAGAAATCCCCAAATAAGTGGAATTAAAAAGGTATTTATTTCAGACTGTTTATTTGACTCAAATTATTATAGAAAAACAAAGCAAATATGGATACCCAGATCACTGAAAGCTAACACTACTGGAACCAAGAAAATATGGGTACCAAAACAAACCTTTGTTTAAATACATTTTCAAGAAGCAGGTCACATAAGAACAAAACAAATATGGTACATGGACAGTGGTTTCTCTAGGGAAATGAGTGGAAACTCGTCGATCTTGAAAACCTTAACTCAAAAGGATGGTGGATTATTCACCTTTTGTGACAATGCCAAAAGAAAAATTATTGGTATTGGAACTGTTGGAGATCTAGAGGTTGTCTCAATCAATAAAGTACTTTATGTACAAGGATTGAAACATAACCTGATAAGTATTTATCAACTTTGTGATGATTTTTATTATATTTATTTTTCTAACAACTTCTATTATGTTTTAAAGATAAATTGCTTAAATTTAGATCACCTAAAAATGACAATTTTTATACCCTATACTTAAATTCCTTGTATAAACAAAAAGTAAATTGTTTAACTACTAAAATAAATGAATCATGGATCTAGAATAGAAGACTTAGACATTGCAATATTTATGCTTTACATAAGTTATCTAGGAAACAATTAGTTTTTGGTTTTCCTAGTCTTAAATTTGATAGTGAAAGATTATGTGATGCATGTCAAATTGTCAAGTAACATAAATCATCCTTCAAATCAATTAACAAAATTGATACATGTAAACCATTAGAACTTATCCATATGGATCTGTTTGGGCCTTCAAGAGTAGCAAGTTTGGCTAGTAAATTATATGTATATGTTTTATTTGATGACTATTCTAGATTTACATGGATATACTTTCTAAAATATAAAAATGAAGCTTTTACCATATTTGAAAGTTTTTGCAAAGTTGTTCAAAATGAAAAAGATTTTTAAAATAATTTCACTAAGAAGTGGTCATGGTGGAGAATTTTAGAATCAGGAATTCAATTCCTTCTGCTCAAATCTAGGTATTAAACACACCTTCTCTTCACCAATAACACCTCAACAGAAATTAATTGTTGAAAGAAGAAATAGAACTATTCAGGAAATGGTAAGGACTATGCTAAATGAATATAGTCTTCCTACTTATTTCTAGGTTGAATCTGTAAGCACAGCCTGCTATATAATAAATAGAGTTTTAATCAGACCAATTTTCAAAAAGACACCCTATGAACTTTGGAATAACAGAAAACCTAAAGTAAAATACTTTAATGTTTTTGGATATAAGGTTTATATCTTGAACACCAATGAAAATCTTGGTAAGTTTGATCCAAAATACAATGAAAGCGTTTTCTTAGGATATTCTTCTACATCCAAATATTATAAATTTTTTAATAAAAATTCAAGGATTGTTGAGGAATCAATTCATGTGAAATTTGATGAATCTGACCCTTTTGAAAAAATGAAAGATCAAATTGATGAATATGACTCTAATGATAATATGAGACTTGAAAACCTAAAAGATGATTTTGAAAATAATATAAACAAAATTCAGTTCAGTTTAGAAGAACATGATAATGATAAAACTAATAGTGTTTTACTTAGACGGTCAAGAACTCTAAAGAATCACCCTTTAGAAACTGTTATAAGAGACCTATACATAGGAACAAAAACTAGAAGAAATATAGGAAATCTAGTTGAGTTTTCTATCTTTATATCCCAATTAGAACCTAAGTCAATAGAATAAGCCTTAGTTAATGAAAGTTAGATGATAGCAATGCAAGAAGAACTAAACCAATTAAAAATAAATGAAGTTTGGAAATTAGTTGAAAGACCAAAGAACTATCCTATTATTGGAAATAAATGGGTCTTTATAAATAATAAAGGTGATCAAGGAATTATAACTAGAAATAAAGAAAGACTAGTAGCTAAAGGATATAATCAGGAAGAAGGTATAGATTATGATGAGACCTTTGACCCTGTAGCTAGATTAGAATCCATTAGGATCCTTTTAGCCTATGCATCTCATATGATCTTTAAATTATTTCAGATGGATATTAAGTCTGCCTTTTTAAATGGATATTTAATGGAAGAAGTATATATAGAAAAACCTCCTGGTTTTGAAAATTCTCAAAAACCAGATTTTGTTTGTAAACTTACTAAAGCTCTTTATGGCCTTAAACAAGAACCTAGAGCTTGGTATGAAAGATTAAGTTCTTTCCTTTTGAAAAATTATTGTACTGTTGGTATGGCAGATCCAACACTTTTAAATAAAACTATAAATTTTAATATTCTATTGGTTCAAATTTATGTTGATGATGTAATTTTTGGATCAAAAAATAAAAAACTATGTCACGAGTTTCAAACTTAATGAAAAAATAATTTGAAATCATTATGATGGGAGAACTAAATTTATTTTTAGGACTTAAAATATATCAAAAATATTTTGGAAATGTTTTGAATTAAAGAAAATGCATTACTAATTTACTAAATAAATTTGGACTTGAAAATAGAAATACATATACAAATCCTATGTGTACTAATATAAAACTTGATTTGGATGAAACTGTAAAACCAGTAGACAATAAGTTATATATAGGTATGATTGGTACTTTATTATATCTTACTTCTAATAGGCTAGATATTATGTATTTTGTATGTATTTGTGTAATATTTCAATCAAATCCTAAAGAATCTCATCTTACATCCACTAAAAGAATTTTTAGATATTTAAAAGGAAATGTTTTTCAATCTCTTCTTTATCAAAAAACTTCTGATTTTAATTTAATTACATATTCAGATGCTGATTTTTGAAGTTGTAGATTAGATAGAAAAAGAACCTCAGGAACCTATCACTAGTTAGAAAAATATTTAGTTTCATGGTATAGTAGGAAATAACACTCAGTTGTTTTGTCAACAGCTAAGGTAGAATATGTATCTGCAGGCAGTTGTTGTGCACAGGTTTTGTAGATGAAAAACACTCTTATGAACTTTGGACTAAATTTTAATAATATACCTATTTTATGTGATAATACTAGTGCTATAAATATTTCAAAAAATCCTATAAGTTGTTCCAAAACTAAGCATATTGATATTAGACATCATTTTCTAAGATATCACGTTCTTAAAAATGATATATTTTTAGAATTTATAAATACTGAATTTCAATTAGATGATATTTTTACTAAACCACTTCCCACTGCAAGTTTTGATTTTATTAAGTGGGAGTTAGTTTTATTTAATTTTAAATAATTTTTTCCTATTTTTATTTATTTTTGAATAAATTTTATTTAATTTTAATCTAAATTTTATTTGATCATATTATTTTAAATTTTCACTATTTAAAATAATTTAGTTACTCATTTTTTAAATAATTTACACTTTTATTTTTATCCTATAATAAATTTTGAATACGCCAAATACAGTTTAATTTATTTTTAAATTCTGTAATGATTATTATGTATGTAATGACATGGGAATCAAGGCTCTGTTAGAAACTATTTTGAATTCCAAAACCGCTCATTTTCTCAAAACCTTTCGAACTACCGAAACTCTTCACCTCTTTAGTCTTTCTTTGCTCACACCTTTGAAACCCTATAATCTCAAACCTTCAAAGATTTTTGATAGAAATGGAAAAAACAAATAGAATCGAAGAAGGCGAACCCAGTGGTGAAAAGCGTCAACATTCAACTGGATAGGAAATCCTTCCAGGAAAATTTGTTGATCTGGAATGGTTGTATCAGATGAATATGATACTGAAGAAAGCATTATCCTTTCAAGGTAGTGAACGGACATTTAATGATGACTACACTAAATTTTTGTAAGAAGTTTAGTTTAGAATTTTCTTTAAATATGTTCAATTTATTTTGGGAGATACGAAAGATTTTATAGTTGCGAAGATTGAAGACAGAGAGTTATCAATATCTTTTGTTAAAATTTCAAGAATCTTAAACTTCCCTCACAAGGGAGTTTTTCATTTTGATCTAAATTCTATTGAGGATAAAAATCATAAATCTGAGGATATATTGTCTTTTCTGTTTGGTTCTACTAACATCAGGAAAATGTTAGTCAAATATTTAGAACCAGATCAGAAATTTTTGGTTAAGTTTATTCAGACTGGGATATCCCCAAGGATGTCAGAAGTGGAGAAAATTCTGTTTCTAGATATGTATATTATGTTTATATTTTTAAGTGATATAAAGTTGAATTTTCCATTCTACATGATTAGATATTTGAGTTACTATTTTCAACCTGAGGATATGATGAGAATTTATCCTTATGGAAGGATTATATCAAAGTTATTGTTTAAAAAAGACATGGTGAGGCTGATTGATGAAATAATCAGATGCCATCATAGTAATGTGCTGAATGCTGGAACTTTGAGAAAGCTCAGATTTTTCTGGAGTACTGTAAAAGGTAAAATCATGCATGTTGAGCTGATGAGTATCAAGAATCTGCTCATGGGGAGCAACATGCAAAATATAAAGAAGGTATGGCTGAATCTAGAATATGGGAAGTTTCAATGACTGTAAGAAAACTCATATTTGAAATAGAAGATGAACCTTTTGATGAAGAAATTTAGGGAGGACTTTATATCTCAAGGAAGAGAACAACTGGTCAGGAACTTTCTACAGAGATATTTCTTGAAACTAAAGACATTTTAAGCTACAATTTTGTGAGATAATCGATTCAAGAATAAATTCAAGAGGAATTTTCTTCTCAAAAAAAAGTGGAAGTTTTTCCTCAGACTGAGGAAGAGACAAGAACTGAGGATGTACCTCAGGTTAAAAAATCTCAGGAAATGGAAATTATCGATCTATTTGTGGATTAGATTGACTCTGTACATCATATTCAAGAGGAAATACAAGAAGAAATTTCTCAGGATGAGCACCTACCTTTAGAAGTAGAGAATGAAGAATCACTAGTTCATGAAAATTTCTCTAAAATCCATAGAGAAGTTCTGAATGAATCTTTCTCAGTTGATAATTCAGGAGAAAATTCAGTTCATCAACCAATAGAGAAGAATGAAGAATAAAAATCAAATGATCAATCTTTACCAAAAAAATTAGTAGATCCAGTTGTGAATCAAGAAAAGGGTGCCTTTGATTCTATGCCTTATCATGTTGAGGAACTTTTCAGAAAATTTAACAGATCTAAAGAAAACAATGCTTATTTAAGAAGATATTTAGAGAAAGAGAAATAGAGATTTCAAAATCTGAAAGAAAATTCTGTTTCAAAGCAAGAATTTGATGTTTTTAGGAAATAATTGATAGAATAGGTTGAAAAGTTGAAATCTGAAGTTGTGTTGAAATCAGATTTGGTAGATTTGAAAACTTTTATGGAGAAACAATTTGAAACTGTCACAGAAAGTCAGGCAGTCACATTAGGTACTTCACTTGATTTGATCAATAGATTCTAATATATTACG
Organism: Viscum album; assembly: GCA_963277665.1. Lineage (NCBI taxonomy): Eukaryota > Viridiplantae > Streptophyta > Magnoliopsida > Santalales > Viscaceae > Viscum > Viscum album. The sequence continues at coordinate 1,588,638,098 of OY728129.1, forward strand.
TCTGTAATGAGCAACATGAATGATAGGTTGTAGGATTTATAGTGTAATAGCGCTCCTTTATCTATATTTTCATACAATAAGAAATTCCTTGTTGATCAGTTTACCCCAAGTGAACCGAGTATTAGATAATTACTGAACAGATTCACTGAGAAGCTAAATTAGTTTATGGATAAGGAAGAAAGATTTCATGAATTTTCCAGATTAAACCTCATTGAAGATATTAATTTGACCCAAGAAGGAAGGGATCTGATCATTCAGCTAGGATATGGTGTAATGAAGTGATTAAGGTTATAGTTGGAAAAGTTGAAATGTGTTATTCAGAATCACTGAAATACCCTTTTTCAAACCCTTATCCCAACAACCTTGATTCATGTTCATTAATGTACATGTAAATTCTTTTATCAATGAAATTTCGTGTTTATCATATTTGAATAGTTTTTACTTTTGCTTATGTCTATGTTAGATTGCATCAAAAAAATCCAAATTTCTTTTTTGATAAACAGTTTATTATAGCATTTTCTTACAAGTTTAGTACTAAATTAAATATGTTATATTCCTTTTTCTATCATTCTTTTTGATATCACAAAAAAGGGGGAGAAATTTGGATAAACACAAAATTTTATAAAGAAATTTTTATAAAGGAATATAAATTTATTTTTGTTTTTAAATAGACCTTTGGGGGAGGAGAAAGATTTTTTTTCGAGAGAGACATTTGGAAGTAACAATTAAATATTGTTTTTATCCTTGTAAAATTCTATATTTCATGTAAATAATTTTTATGGTTTTTGTGATTATAAAAAAGAGGGAGATTGTCGAGCATTTATTATTTCAACAATACTCTATATTTTTATGATGATTTTGATGCTCACAAATACCCTTATTTGTTATTCTAATGATTTTACTTTAAGTATATTTCAGAAAATTAATGTTCCTTATATTCCCAATTTTGGAATAATATTAAAGCATATGATTCACATGAAATATTTTTCAAAGTGTTTGGAAATATATTCAGCGTGTTTTGGAAACAGTGTTCATATCATACATTGGAGAGCGTAGTTTAAGGATTAAATCCTACGTTTATTTTACGAGAGTTTAGAAAGGTATGGTTAATCAACCTTACATTAACAGAAAAGTATGGTAAAAGAACCTTACATTTGGAAGGAACCTTACATTTGTTATATGAGAAAAATATGGATGAAGAACCTTACATAAGTATGGAACCTTATATTTGCTTCAAAAAAGTATGGATCATCAACCATACTTTTGTAATGAACCTTAAATTTTATCAAGTAGTATGGATCTTGTACCTTACGTTCTGAAGAAAAGAAAAGTATGAATTATATAACATACGTTTTAAATATGAATACAAAAGTATGGATCATCAACCTTACGTTTGTAATCAACCTTACGTTTGGAACCCTATGTTTTACTTCTTCAGGTGTCGGATATTTGAATTTACGACTTTATTGTGATGTGATCTTTTGCAGAATATCAAGCTGATTTCAAGCCAGATTCAAGGCCCGATTTTAAAGTGAATCATTAACCGATTTAAATCTATTTATATGTAATTCAAAGGATTGATTTAAGAGGAGGATTATGTGCTGATTATTAAGGGAAGTAATGTCTGCTCTGTTGTTCAAAAATTTGAATATTGCAATCTGTTAGGCAACTTTTGTGGGTCTGAATTTATGAATTAAGTGCTCGTATTTATTCTATATATTCTGTGTAGCTGAATTTTTGTAAGATATGTGGGTGAAAATATATCTCTTGAATTCACGGTGATTACAATATTCAAATATGGAGATATTTGAGTTTCACAAAAACAGAGATATTCTGATTCTTTAAAGTTATCTTTTACAGATCTGCTGATATAAATAACTATTAAATTCTATTTTATGTCAGAGAAAGAAACATTGAAGATTTACTTATTCTACATTGGAAATCTATCATGAATCTACTACTGATTTGTTGCTGAATATTTTTCAAGATCAATTGCAACCGGGTCGATTCATAACTGCTCTTATCTGAAGAACAACCTTTCTGAAAACAACGATCCTTTCACTATCAGTTGTGTACTGTTTCAACTGTGAAGATCAACCGAAAAGTATTTTAAATCAAATAATATTTTATTTTGAGTATGAGATTATCATACTAATCTATTTGATCAGTTTTGTGTTTAGAACCATAAGCTCTATTCTAACCTTAAAATTGTAATGGTGTCAACTGTCTGCACTCAGTTGTGGATGGTCTTGTGAAAAGAGTACCGACTAGTGAAAATCACCAAGCTTGTAGAGAAGAGCGTTGGTGGAGTAGACTAGGGGATTTTTGTGACCCAAACCACTATAATTCTTTTCATCCTAATATCTATTTATTTCCATTGAATAAACAATCTGATAAAGATAAAAGTGCAGAATTGATTATCATTATGATTTCTTAAGAAGTTTTGAAAAAAACAATTCACCCCCCTCTTGTGTATATTTTGTATAACACAATCCAATAATAATAATATCATATATGATATTATAAATACTATTATGGTTATATTATAAGTTATTTAAATGACTAAAACCATTATATAAGAGATTAAAGGACATTCTCCCAAAAGGAAACATAAGGTAAGAGATTCTTGTCTCAATTTTTCTTCCATGAGGCATACACCATTTTCACTACTTATTTCTTTTATGTGGTGTATATACTAGCCCTAGTGTATTTAATATCATGAATACTTTTATATTAATGGTATTTATAGTTTCACTTGAAATAATTACTTTCATGGGGATTATAATTCAAAATTTACCAAGTTGTAAGGGACTTCGTCTCAATTTCTATTCTTTAAGGCATACTTTATTATTGTGCACCTAATTTCTTATATATGGGGATCATAATTACACTTTCACATATAATATAATTATTCATTAATTATTCATGTATTTTGAGTTTCAATTTGAATTATTTATTCTAAGTGTATTTGAGTTAAAAGTTACAATGTGGTAAAGAATTTGATAACCCAATTCCTTTGCATTGGGTTATATTACATCCTCATTGTCATTAATATTATAAGATTATGTGTTTAATAAATTTGTACTATAAATTTTTTTATTTACACTTGATTTATGTGTACTTACATTTGACACACATAATCTATTCATTGATTTATTCTCACATCAACATTATGGTCATTTCAACAATTTACTTCACAATCTCATTTTGTTCGGGATTTTTTACACTTGAATTTCCATCAGAGGAAATTATTGGATCATTGTTTAATAAATCTTTTAATTTTATTCTCATGTGATTATTCATGACCTTTTCAAAGTAATAGTAGAATTTTCCCACTCTTTTTTACTCGAAATATTTTAGAAAATGTTTTCAACAATACCTGACTTCTTGCTCTCTTTAGTCAGAGAACCTATTTTCTTCTAAACACCCTATTTTATTAAAATGTTTTCAAAAATGTTTTAACCATTAAAAAATGATTAATTAAATAAATTTTTACCCCTTTATTTTTCTCAACATGGAATATATTGTATTGATACCATCCTTATTCTTCCTCTGGATGGTTTTTGATTGATTTTCCTAAGGATAGTATTGATATTCACTTCCTTGATTCCTTTTAGTCCCGTTGAAATGTTCAATTTACTTTGGTCATTGAACATTGAATATCCCCTAATTATCCAAATCATTTATCATGGATATTTTCATTTCCTAAATTATATACCATTTTTACATACGGTGTTTACCTTGAAAGTTATTTAATTTACTAGGGAAATATTGATAAATCTGTATCATTTATTCAATACAGATATTTGATAAGGCACATTGTTTTTGAATAAAATTGATTATTTGATATATGAGGAATATATTTTACATGCAATAAATTAGCTAGGGATTTTTTAAAGTAATCCCCTCGATGCATTAGTAGTCTCATGAGATGAAATCAGTTGGTGAAAAACTCTTCGAGTTTGTTTCCAAGAAGAATTGATAGGTTTCTATCCATAGATTTAAACTGTCTTGTGAAAGGTATTCATAGAAATATGTTAAACCATATTGTAAAAGGTATTTATGGTAATGGTATCATGTGCCTAGGAAACATGACGTCCAATAATTAAGAAATACCTTCATTTTGATTCATTATTTATTATCCTTCAGATTTTTACTATGACAAAGTCTGGATGCATTTTATTCTCAATTTATTGATTAAATGGCATGTGTTCTTAGTTTCTTACCTTTCTATATTTTTTATGCCTTATCCATATATTTAAATAGCATTTATTTTTATTTATTTACCTTTCCATATTCATTATACACTTCCTTATTAGTTTATTAATATCATGGAATGTGTGTTCGGTTATTTACCTGACCATAATGATTATTCTAATTGATTCATTATTTCTTCCGTTATACTTAACCCTTATTGATCATTTGATCTCACCCTTGTTTTTCTTCCTTTTTCTATGATTCCCTTAAGTATATTAAGAAATATTTTCAAGGATACTCTATATTTAATAAATCTTTCCTTGAAAGAAATAAAAAAATATATTGTAATTAATGTATTCATTTGTAATAAAAGACTCTTGTATGCATCTAGCTTACCAAGATGACTTTACTTTTCAAGACTTTGGTACATGATTTACTTGTGTATTATGCCAATTTAATGGTAGCACGACACTAGTTCTAGTATTTCTGGGGTTGGGTTGCTAAAGTTGGTATTAGAGAAGGTTTAGTAAAATCCTTAGGAAAAAGATTTAGGAGAAAATAGAGTAGACAACATAACCCTAAGGTAGAATATTAGGATAAGTATATAATAACATCCTAAAGTTTCAATTAGATAGAGAATATGTAGTTTTCCTAGAAATACATCCATTTCAATATAATATAAGTGGATGTGGTTATGGAATAGATTTATCAATGGGAAACAACTCTAAAAAGGTGCATCGGGCCTTACTCGAGTGTAACCTAGCAAACAACAAAGGTCCTTACTATTCACCTAGTTTGAAACTCCTAGGGGATACACTTAGAATAATTCAAAATTTCTTTACAAACCATTCTAAAAGATTTTAATAGATAAGGACAATGAATGACCTAGGTTAAACCTTTGACCAATGAAGTACCTGTGTTAAAATAAAACAGATAATGTGTAATGGCCCAAACCTATCTGGTCTATTACCTTGTAAAAATATGGTGTTTGAGGTGTTCTGGTAGGTCAAGGTGACTCATCCCTAACACTTTTTCCAAATTTATAATTTTGTGAATAGTGTTTCCAGGACTAGTGAGTCAGAAAATGGTGAGTCAGAAAACAGTGAGTTAGAAACAGTGAGTCAGAACCGGTGAGTCGGAAATGGTGAGTTAGAAATGGTGATTCAGAAATAGTGAGTCAGAAATAGTGAGTCAAAAATAGTGAGTTATAAATAGTGAGCTATAAATGGTGAGTTAGAAACTATGAGTAATTTTCCTTGGCTAAATTTCTAGTTTTTCCCAGATTCCTACAGTTTCACCCATTTGATGTTTCCTTTGACATAAAATGCATTCAAATCCTTGTTTTAAGGGATTTAAGGCCGATTCAAATCTCATAACTCCTATCTTAATTTTTTTATAATGTATGGGAAGCCTTTACTCGGTTAAAATGTGTGATCTTTGACAGATCTGATCTTAATGGAAAATCTATCATATCATAAATCATTGCTCTATTAAATCTTCTAATGGGATGAGATATCTTTCTACCTTGTTATTTATTCTTGTTTTAAGTACAAGACTCTTGAACCTTTATTTCCTTATCGTAGGAGTTGTGCATAGTGTTATAGTCTTGGATCGTGTATTCCCTATATTTTCTTCTTACTGCATGTGCACCCCCTATTTCAGTGCAATCAAAAAAAATCGATCCATCTTTAATATAAGGTGTGTTTTACCATTGTTCTTCTAGGTTCCTGGATAGGTTTATTCCCATTACTCCTTTTACTTATTATGGAATGTGTTCTCTATGTTCCTAATGGAGCTTCCTGGGTTGTTGGTTGTTGTGGAGGTATCTCTGCGTCCTCAGGTGGATACAGTTTTCTAGGAGAGGTGATCGTGATCCATTGTGTTGGCATGTTCTCATGCAAAGAACGTTGGAAACCTTTTGAGGTAGGGGATTCGTGGCTTCTCTATTCTATTTATGTGTAGTAGTAGAGTTATCATGTTTTATCCCACTAGATCACAATGGAATTGACATAATAAATATATGAACTGAATTAAAGAATTGATATCGATCATATGTTGTTGCCTCCTTTTTTACTAGATAGCGTGTTATCTATGCCTTTTTGTATAGAATATTGTTCTTAATAGAAATTGGTAAAAAATGTAAAATGTGATTAATTGTAAATTAATTGTCCAAAGATAAAGAGGCATGTAAATGAATTCAGTTGTTGTTGTAAATTTTAAGTTAATCAAATTGATGCAAATGTGTAATTTTAACTAAATTGATTGATAAACTTGAAGCATGATGATGTTTTTTATTAAAGTAATGTCAGATTAATTATTTAATTAATTTGTGATAGCTTGTTGTTTAGGTTTCCCATGGTTGGAACCTAAAATTAATGAATCAGTTAATTCAAGATAGATTAAAGAACCAGTTGTGTGATAAAAGATAACACCCATTAGGTTTCTGAGTTACTCTTCTTCTTTTAAAGGTCGAGTGACTTATTCTTAGGAGTAGTGAGTGCTCGTTGTGTGTGAAGGCTAAATTCCTTGCTTAGGGAAAAGAGCCCAATTTCTATTGTTTGTTTCCTACTTATTCTACTGTGGTGTGATCCAGGGATGGCTGATCCTGGAGGGCTATTGTTGTATGTGGGGGCAGTGAGGCCCAGTGGTTGTGGTATCAGTAGTTGATGCCTAGAGTGGAAAGATGCATTGATTTATGAATGTGGGTGTCATGGAGGATACCAAAGATGATGAAATGGTTTTGATGTGAATTTTGGATGCTTTTTTAATATATTTTTTTTTATCTACTTTACCTTCCCCACTACTTGAGGTAAATGGTCTTTCTTACCCTCCATCTAAAAGATGCAAAGACGTATGGGGTATGCCACATGATTTCTGTGTTTAGCTGCTCGAGGAAATATGGTTCTACACACCTGATATAGGTGAAAAAGACTCAATGGGTAGTTCATCTACTAAACTTGTTGATCCCCTCATGTTTGGTAGCTTAGAATATTTTCTTAGAATACCTGGAATTATGGAAATGTGATAATGGTGTTAAATAAATGATTTAATAAAGGATGTTAACCCATGGGGTTGGAGCTTGGTGGAATTCAATGATGAGGTTACAATTTAAAGAAACTATGGATATTGGTTGAAATGATAATGAAATGTAATGTAGAATGATAATGGTTAATTAATAGTTAAATGATTAATTAACATAAAGTGAAACTAATAAAAGGGGATAAATTAATAGAATGTATCTCTTTAAATGGTTGTGTATTTATAGGATACATAGTCTTAGCAGTGACAGCTTGGATTCTGAGAGACGTTATATGCAGTTGAGTCTAAGACAAGGTTATTCCCATAGTGTGTTTTTTAACTATATTATATTCTGTACTTTTTGTGTTTTTATATGCTAATCCACCCTGTTGGTTAGGTAAACTAACACCCTAGGTATTTTGATCCCTGGGGGTTTTTTCCCCAACATTATGGTAATGGATGACTACCCCTTTTGGCCCCACTCTATTCTCTTGGTAGTTATTTTACTGGTTGGCATGTTGGTTAGTTTTCCCCATATATGTGTGTAGAGGGTTGTAATGGAATGTGGTTATTCACACACATAAATTCTGGATATAGCTTCCTCTGGACTACTATAAGTGTAACGTGTATAGGCTATGATGGTTTGAGGATCCTTACATGGAAAATGCGCTAAAATGGATTAAGGTATAATACCCAATGTATGATACATGTTAAGAGAGATGTGGTGGATCCTTGAAACTACCCAGTTACTTTGATTATGTGGGTGTAGTGGTTCTTCTTCATGAGTTTCATGTTGTGGTGTTATGCTTAGGTGTCTGCGAGTAAGCCTTTTTGGAGAGAGATTCTTATGACATGCAATGTTGGGGAAAAGTGGAAAACCAGTGGGGAAGTGGTAGTGGGGTACCCTTGATATTCTTATTATATTATATACTCTTGTATATGATACTTGGTGAGAGTATCCATTGTGAGGTTGGGAACATAGTATACTTATTTAGGTGATGAGTTAGTTTTACTTGTTGTTAACTGTGCTTTAGCATGATTTATTTACTTTTTCATGAGAGGATCTATTGAGGATCCTACTGATTATATTGTTATACTCACCCTACATATATATATGAACTATTTTTCAGGTCACTTGGATAGGTTGGAGATCAGGCTGGTTACTACTAGCTTGGAGTTGGAGGATCTGTTCGGGCTTCATGGTCACTGTCGTTTTACTTTCATTTAGTACTTGTAGTTTTTTCTTTCAGTTTTAGTAGTTCTTACATGACATTACATATGTGTACTTGGGATTTCTTTTATATTTTAGTCTAAGTTGGAGTTGGTTGGTTTCTATCTTATCTCTCTCTTTTTCATGTGTTCTCTTAGAGGGTAATGCCTCCCATTTGTGTGTTTACTATACCCTTGGTGCTAGTCGCCAACTCGGGGCCTACTGGAGGTGGGACTTAGGTGTCACTATCTCTATTCTCACATTGTCAGCCTAGGAGGGGTACACTTTGGGGGGAGGTGATCATTACAGAGTGGTATCATAGGTCGTGTTGAGGGATAGGATGAAGTTTAGAGTTAGGCATAGGTGAGTTTTCATGGGTTGGTAAGGCAACAATGTCAGTAAAGTTTAAAAAGTGTTGTAACCATTGGAGACTGGTTGAGACATAGGTATTTAGGGCCCCTTTTGATCGAATATGCAGACCATTATGTTTACAATGGCTACTAAACAAGGTGATACTTTTTTTCAGAGTAGAGACCTAAGAAAGGATCGTGTATCATCTTCTTTGGGCCTATGTTTGAATGGGTAATCCATGGTATAGGTTAACCTAAAATGAATAAAAGAAACCAATTAATTAATTAATGTTGAGTCCTTCATATTCTATGTTTAGAAACTCTAGCTATTTTCTATTTTAAAGGTATGGATCTAGGTCTACATCCTCATCAGGTTCGCATAGAATATGTTTATATGTTTGTGACATCAGATCATCATAGGGTAGAGGTTGACAATGATGACACTTAGAGGATGAAAATATGATAGTTTTAGTGCCAGAGTCTGCAGAAGTATGATGCCTCTATTTTATATGCAGTTAAAAAATACTGGTTGGAGATGGTTGAGATAGACTTCAGTTTTATCTATGCTTGGAAGGAACACTAGGTGTCGTCGGTTGTGATGATGCTGCATGGGGAAGTGAGGAAGTGGTGGTTCTTGTTCCTTGGGGATCGTGAGGAGTCAAAGATCTCGTGGGAGAAGTTCTGAGAGCAGTTCAGAGATGAGTTTCTTTCTTCGACTGCGAAGGCATCCAGTCTCCAGGAGCTACTTACCCTTCGATATGGGAGCTCTAGTATGAGAGAGTTTGGAATCCATTTCAGTAACCTTTTATGATATTATTCAGACCTATTGACAGATTAGGTGGGTAGGGTGAGTCATTTCAAGGAGGATTTGCATCTAGAGATCCAATGTCAGGTCACCCCATTTATGTTGAATACATATCTTGAGGTTCTGGTGAGGTAAGAGGTCACCGAGAGGATGTTATCCAGAACTAGATAATCATGAGAGGGGAGTATTCAGGATTCCTCACGAAGAAAATATTCGGTTCACGGTACCCAGTTTTCTGGGCAGAAGTGTTTCCATTCAGCTGGGGTAGGTCCTATCCCTTAGCATCTTGTTTCTCCATGGGTAGTGGCTCTCAGGACTATTCCAAGGGATCAGACACTTGTTTTTCTTATGTAGGTCAAGGTCATTAGCAGTGATAGTTCCTGACCTTTTATAGTGGTTAATGGGCACCAGGTGTTCCGCTCCAGGTTCCTCTATTGAGGCGGTTCCATTCGAGGCAGTAACAGCAGGTTGTACAAGCTTTGGATCAGTAGAGAGAAGATGGGGTAGGTAGAGGACAACCCTAGGATGCTCCTCGTCCTTATATAGCATAGTGTGTCCATGGTGTTGGTCATCATCAGGGTCAGAGAGGTCGTGGAGTAGGTCATGGTCAGCTTCATGCTTTAGTGTTACCGGCACCAGGAAAGTTAGATGTAGTTCAAGGTACTCTTTTCTTGTTTTCTACTTGGGTGTATGCCTTGTTTGACTCAGGAGAGATGCACTACTTCATATCACCTTCCCTTTTCCATGTCTTGGGACTTGAGGTAGATAGGATTCCAATGCCCCAGTTGGAGGTCGAGCTAAATTTTTTGAAGTATATATAGATGGTAAGATAGTGCTAGGGTAGCAATGCTCTTGGGGAGATTTCCTATGTTTAAGGATACAACCCTATGATTTTATCCTTAACATGGATTGTTTTTATTCAATGTAGTCTATCATGGATTTATTCTAGAGTCAGGTGGTGTTCTTCAATGCTGACGGAGATCCAATAGTGTTTTTTGGTGAGATAGGTCCTTGGATGTGTCAGAGGCATGTTCCTTCTTTGGAATCCTTGATGGCTAAGCTGATATTGATTTCATCATAGGTTCAGCAGTCGGTGCTTCCTAGGGTCATGGAAGAATACTCTGATGTCTTCCCAGAAGAGGTTGTAGCCTTACCCCCTCGACGAGAGATTGATTTCAAGATCGAGCTACAGTCGAGCGTGTCTCTTATCTCGATGTATCCATATAGTATGGATACTTCTAAGTTGCAAGAGCTGTGAATACAACTCGATGGTCTGTTGTAGTGAATTTTTGTTCGGCTGATTGTGTCATTGTGGGGTGCACCAGTTTTGTTCATGAAGAAGGCTGACGGCAGTTTGTAGTTGTGTGTCAATTATCATCCCTTGAACAAAGTGACAGTGAAGAACTGATATCCCCTTCCACAGATAGATGATTTTTTTGATCAACTAAAGGGTAAAATATGGTTCTTGAAGATTGATTTTTGATCCAGGTATCATCAGATGCGAGTGAAGGGTGTGGATATTCCGAAGATTGTATTCTATTGTCATCATGGGAATTAGGAGTTCTTGGTTATGACGTTCGGTGTAACAAATGCTCTAGATTTTTTCATGGGGTTTATGAACATTGTATTCCATGAGTCCCTGGATAATTTTGTGGTGTTTTTCATTGAAGACATCCTTGTGTACTCCACATCTGAGGAGGAACATGAAGAGCATCTGTGTGCAGTTTTAGGCATCCTTCATCGACAACAACAATTTGGGAAGTTGTTGAAGTGTGATTTTTGGGCTCAAGAATTCCATTTATTAGGGCATATTGTATCTGATCAGGGAGTATCTATGGATCTATCGAAGATATAAGCATTTGTGTCTTGATTATCCCCCAAGACAGTAGTAGTGTTTTGAAGCTTTCTTGGTCTCACGAGCTATTACAAGAGGTTTTTATCCAACTTATCTTAGGTTAAGACTCCCCTAAAATTATTGACCAAGAAGGAATAGGCATTCGTGTGGACTAATTAGTTTCAGGAAGCTCTTGAGTATCTGAAGAAGAAGTTGTTCAGTGCTATGGTTCTATGTCTTCTCGCAGGAGTTAATTTTGATGTTTTTTGTGATGCTTTGCACCTAGGGTTAGGTTGTGTTCTGATGGATCAAAGATTATTCATTTCTTATGGGTCTCACCAGGTGTGCCCCCATGAACATAACTATTCCACCCATGATCTTGAGTTATTGGTGGTGGTTTTTTCTCTGAATTTGTGAATACATTACCTCATTGATGAACACTTTTTGGTTTTCACCGATTATAAGAGCCTAAGGTATGTTTTCTACCAATGTGACTTGAACTTGTGGTAACATTGGTGGATGGAGTTATTATAGTATTATAACATTGAAATTTTATATACACCTAGAAAGGGGAATTTTTTAGCTGATGTGCTAAGGGGGAATTCATATAGTGATGCAGTGTGTGAATCAAGTGATTCTTGGAGGGTGATAGAAGAACTTTCAACATTACATCTAGACATGGGAGAAGTTGGGGGTAGAGGTTGTCTTTTCTAGATGATGGTTCATTCATCTATGGTGAATCAAGTAGAATAATCTCAGTTGGTAGATCTTGAGGTAGAGGTCTGGAGAGACTGAGTTGTTTATGGCATGGCCCTTGATGGTTGGTCTGAGGATGGACAACACTGAGTGTTATATCAGGTAAGGATTTTTGTTTCTTTTTTGATGCAAGAGATATTTATCTAGGAGTTCCATAGTTCTCTTTTAGTGGTACATCCTAGTGTGAAAAAGATGTACCAAGTCTTGAGGAGTCAGTTTTTGTTTCCTAGGTTGAATCATTTAGTTTAAGAGTTTGTGTCTCAATGTTTGATCTTCCATAAGGTGAAGGTCGGGCACCATATTCCCAATGGTTTTCTCCACCTGTTAGATGTTCCTTGGTGGAAGTGGGAGGAAATGTCAATGGACTTTGTTACCGGTTTACCTCAAGATCAGGGAGGCTATGATGATATATGGGTGGTAGTGGAATGTTTGATGTTGTTTTTCCACTTTATAGCGATCAAGGAGTCAAACTCAGTAGAGGTTATGTCAAGAGAATATCTATAGGATGTGGTGAGACTTCAAAAAGTCCTAAGGACAATCATTTCCAATCAAGATCTTCATTTTAATTTCAGGGGTGGATAGGTATCCATCATTCTTTTGGTTCTCAGCTATGCCTTAGAACTGCTTTTTATCCACAGATTGACGGTAATATAGAGAAAACCATCGAGACTCTTGAAGATATTTTGTGCTCTTGTGTCCTATATTTTGGAGGTTCATGGATGAGGCACCTTACCTTGGTAGAGTTCACTTACAAAAATAGTTTTCACTCCACCATCGATATGGGACCATTTTAAGCCTTGTATAGATGACCTTTTTTTTCTCTGTTGTGCTGGACTGGGGTCGAAGAGTTAGCAATTCTTAATCCAGAATTTGTATAAAATATGACAGAGATGGTTCAAGTGATTAATGAGAGGATTAAGGTAGCATAGGATTTTTAAAAGTCCTATGATGACCATAGGTTGAGACCTCTGGTGTTTGATGTCGGGGATCTCGTGTTTCTGAAGTTTACTCCCCATCATGGGCAATGAAGTTTTGGTCATAGGATTAATATTTCTCTTTTTTTTTGTTGGGAATTTCTAGGTTTTGGATCGTGTTGGAGCTATGGAGTATCAGGTGGAACATCCCCTATAGATGAGTCGGATACACAATGTTTTTTATGTGTCACAAATCCATCGTTATCTTCATGATGACTCTCGAATTGGTGGTGTGGAGGAGAGTACCTAGGAACATGCATCATAGATACGCACTCAGTACATTGATTTGTTTATTTTTTAGTTATTTTATTATAACGATGTTTATTTTGTGGTTTTAGACCTTTTCTTATTATAAGATGGATTTATTTTGTTGCTTGTTGTGGCTTTCTCTCTTTTAAGAGTTATCTCCCCCATGAAAGTTTTTAGAAGCTGGTTGTGGTTTTTGTGTGGTTTTTAATGTTTAGTTTTTAATAAATTAAACTCCTTTAGTGTAAAGAGACTTGATAGGTATCTCAAAGAGTGGTTTCTTAAACTCCTTTCTCTATTTACTAACTTTGTTGGTTTTGGATTCTCGAGAATGATAATTTTTTGAGAGGTATCTGATGTAATTTCCTAGACCTATCTGGTCTCTTACCTTGTATAAATATGGCGTTTGAGGTGTTCTGGGAGGTCAAGGTGACTCATCCCCAACATTTTTACAAATTTCTAATTCTGTGAACTGTGTTTTCAGGACCGATGAGTCAGAAAAGGTGAGTTAGGAACGATGAGTCAGAAATGATGAGTCAGAAGCGGTGAGTTGGAAATGGTGAGTCAAAAATGATGAGTCATAAATGGTGAATTGATACTGGTGAGTTAGAAATTGTGAGTTATGAATGGTGAGTCATTAATGGTGAGTTGGAAGCAGTGAGTCAAAAATGTTGAGTCAGAAATAGTGAGTCAGAAACAGTGAGTCAGAAACAATGAGTCATTTTCCTTTTCCAAATTTCCAGTTTTCCTTGATTCCTATAGTTTCACTTGTTTGAAATTTACTTTAACATAAAATACATTCAAATCCTTTTTTAAGGGATTTAAGACTGATTCAAAGACCATAACTCATATCTTAATTTTTTCCAAATGATCGGGAAGCCTTTACTCGGTCAAAAAGTGTGATCTTTGACAGATCCAATCTTAATGGAAAATCCAATGTATCTTTAACCACTAATCTATTAAATATTCTAAAGGTATGAGATATATTTCTACTTTTTTCTTCCATCTTGATCCTTGGTAAAAGATTATCGAACCTTTCCTTCCTTCCCGTAGGAGTCGTGTGTAGTGTTGTAGCCTTGGATCATGTCTTCCTTGGAGTTTCTTCCTGCTGTATGCGCACCCCCTGTTTCAATGCAATCAGGAATTTTTTATCTTTCTTTAATATAAGGTATGTTCTAACACTTTTATTCTAGGTTCCTGGATATGTTTCTCCCCATTTATACTATTCCTTTTTATGGTATGTGTTCTTTATGTTCCTAATGGAGCTTCATGGGTTGTTGGTTGTTGTGGTGGTGTCTCTATATCCTCAGCTAGATGCAGTCTTCCAGGAGAGGTGATCATGATCTGATATGTTAGCCTATTCTCATTCAAATAATGTTGTAAACCTTTTGAGGTATGGGATTCATGGATTATCTATTCTATTTATGTGCAGTAGTAGAGTTAGCATGTCTTAGTCCACTGGATCACAATGGAATTGACATAATAAATATATTAATCGGATTAAAGAATTGATATCGATCATATTTTGTTGCCAATTGTTTTTCTAGATAGTGTGTTATCTATGAATTTTTGTTTATCATGTTTTTCTTAATGGAAATTGGTAAAGAATGTAAACTGGTATTAATTGTAAATTAGTTGAACAAACATAAAGAGTCATTTAAATGAATCTAGTTGTTTTTGTTAATTTGATTTTAATCAAATTGATGCAAGTGTGCATGTTTAACTAAATTGATTGATAAACCTGAATCATGTTGATGATTTTTTAGTAAAGGAATATAAAATTAATTGTTTAATTAATTTGTGATAGCTTGTTGTTTAGTTTTCCCATAGTTGGAACCTAAAAATAAGGAGTCGATTAATTCAAGATGGATTAAAGAACCAATTGTGTGATAAAAGATAATTTCGGGTAGGGTTCTGAGTTACCCTTCTTCTTTTAAAGTCCAATCACCTTATTCTTTGGATTAGTGAGTTCTCGTTGTGTATAAAGGATGAATGCCTTATTTAGTGCCAAGATCCTTGTTGTTGTTGTCTATTTCCTACTGCTTGTGTTGTGGTGTTATCTAGGAATGGATGATCCTAGAGGGTTGTTGTGGTATGTGGGGGAAGGTAGGCCTAGTGGTTTTGGTGGTGGCAGTTAACTCCTAGAGTAGCGAGATGCATCAATTTATGCATGTGGGTGTTAGGGAGGAAACTAGAGATGATGAAAATGGTTGGATGTGAATGTTGGATGATTTTTTAATCTTGTTTTTTGTTTATCTGATCTACCTTCCCCACTGCTTGAGTTAAATGTTCTTGCTTACCCTCCTTCCAAAAGAGGCAAAGACGCATGTGGGGTATGTCATGCGCTTTCTGTGTTTAGCTTCTCAAGGACGGATGGTTTTACACTCCTGATATAGGTGATGAAGACTTTATGGGTTGTTCATCTACTCACCATGTTGATCCCCTTGTGTTTGGTATCTTAGAATTTTTTTCTTAGAATACCTGGAATTATGGAAAAATGATAGTGATGTTAAATAAATTATGTTAACCTATGGGGTTGGAGCTTGGTGGAATGCAATGATGAGGTTACAATTTAAAATAACTGTGGATCTTGGTTGGAATGCTCATGAAATATAATGTGAAATGATAAGGGTTAAGTAATGGTTAAATAATTAATTAACATAAAGTGAGACTCATAAAAAGGGATAAAGTAATATAATTTATATCTTTAAATGGTTGTGTGCTTATAGGATACATAGTCTTAGTAGTGAAAGTTGGAGGACCGAGAGACGTTAGTTGCAGTTGAGTCTAAGACTAGTTTATAACCATAGTGTGGTTGTGAGCTATAGTATATTTTATACTTTTTGTGTTTCTATACACTACTCCACCCTTTCAGTTAGGGAAACTGACACCCTGGGTATTTTGAGCCCTGGGGGGTGTTTTCCCCAACATTTTGGTGCGAGGATGGATGGATGACTACCCCCTTTGGTCATGCTCTCTTATCTTGGTAGTTATTTTGCTGGTAGGAACATTTATTATTTTTCCCCATATATGTGTGTATAGGGATGTAATGGCTTTTGGTTATTCACACACAAATATTTTGGATATTGTTTCCTATAAACTACTATAGGTGTAACATGTATAGGCTGTTTTGGCTTGAGGATCCTTACTCAATGTATGGGATATAATGAAATAAGGTATAATTCCTAACATATGATACACATTATGAAATTTTTGGTGATTCCCAGAAACTACCTGGTTACTTTGATTACATGGGTGTAGTGGTTGTTTTTCATGAGGTTCATGTTGTGGTGCTACACCCAAGTGTCTACGGGCAAGCCTTTTTGAGAGAGATGCTTAGGACGTGCGACATTGTGGAAAAGTATCAAACCAGTGGGGAACTGGTAGTGAGGTACCCTTGATATTATTATTATATTATATACTCTTTTATGTGATACTTGGTGAGAGTTTCCATGGTGAGGTTGGGAACATAGTATACATGATTAGGTTTCGAGTTAGTTTCACTTGTTATTCACTATGATTTATCATTCTTTCTTTAATTTTTCACAAGAGGCTCTAGGGAGGATCCTACTGAGTATACTGTTATAATAACCCTATGTATATATATAAACTATTTTTCAGGTCACGTGGAGAAGGTTGGAGATCAGGTTGGTTACTAATAGCTTGGAGTTGGAGGAGTTTTTTGGGATTCATAGTCGCTGCCATTTTACTTTCTTTTGGTACTTGCAGATTTCCCTTTCAGTTGTAGTAGTTCTTTCATGACATTATATATGTGTACTTGGTATTTCATTTATATTTTAGTCTGATTTGGAGTTGGTTGGTGTATGTGTTATCTATCTCTTTAGATTGTGTTCTCTTAGAGGTTAATGCATTTAATTTGTGTGTTTCTTATACCCTTGATGCTAGTCGCCAACCCAAGGCCTACTGGAGACAGGACTCGGGTGTCACTATATCCATTCGCACATTTCCATCCTAAGAGGGGTACACTTTGTGGGTAGGCTGTCCTGACATGAAGTATTTATTTATTGGGGTTGTATTGAAAACATTAGTTAAAAGTCTATTTAGTGATTAACCTTAATTCAAGGATGACCGTCATTTTTTATTTTGGAAATTATATTAATATGGTTTTAGAAAAGGAAAACCCATATGCCTGGTGAAAGCCCCTCAAATTCATAAAGGCCACGGGACTTGAAACCATGACTGAAGGGATATAAGGGTTTAATGTCAACCACTAAACTACACAATGTCCTACTTAACATGTCATTGTTTTTAGTTAATCAATTTTATGAATAAATATTAATGAAGAAACTAGTAGTGTTACTTTTTATGTTTAGAGATTAATGTATTAACCATATTTTATTTAGATAATAGTTAGAGACAAATAGTTAGACTTTTCACTATTTTATAGGCCTTTACACCCTTTAATATTATATTTTAGTGCTTTAGGAATCAAAGTTAATTTTTGGATATCCATTTCTTGAAATAATGGATGAATTGAAAATTTATCAAAGCATAAATAAAGGATGAATTTTTTTTATAAATATATCAAGTAAGTATATTTCCTTATACACTTAGGTATTAAAATAATTTCTCAACATTAATAAATTTCTAGAAAAAAATTTATCCTAATACCTTAATTTTTATTGAATAAATAGTCTTTTAAATCATCAAATATTAATGGATTTGAGGACCATAAATTTCTATTGATAATTCACTTGTTTATGATCAATGATCTCAAACACTCCCTATAAATATTTATGCTTTTTCTCCATGTATGTATCTCCACTTTCCATTAATTTTCTCTTACTTAGAGACCTTGTTATGTGTTAGTCCATGTGAACTTTGTACTTTATATTCTATCTTTTATAGAGGATGTTTTACAAACCCTTATCACGATGTTGGATTTAAACATAATAAATATCAAACAATTTATTACTAAGATAAAGTTTAAATTTAAAAGATATAATTTATTTAAGGTGTGGATAATGTAATGCCTCGAAATTCTAAAGTAAGAACATTGTACTCAATAGCGTGTATGACACACAACACCAAATGTAGAAAGTAATATAACTTTTAGAGACATTATGGTATATTTAATATTCTAAATAATTTAATATATTCTATATCCATCAATGCACGCAATACTGAGTTATCTTTCATCACATGCAATAAAGAGTTTCTTTGATTGTTTGTGTTACACGCAGGACCGAGTTTTACCGAACAATAATATATTATTAAAAAAATATTATTTAATATAATAATATATAACTTAGACATTAAATTAGTGGTTCTGAATAGTATTAACTAAATTAATAAAGTATATGGTTCATAAAAATATAAAATGAATTCATAGGTTATCAATTAATTGGAAACGAAAATATAAACCAATTGAATATAAAGTAAATATTTTTATTTTTATGCTCACAAAGGTGGTTAATCATAATAAACTAAATTAATTATTATAAATGAATGATAATAATAAAATATATATTATATATTCATTCACAAAAAATTTGGCATAAAAGAAGAACAAATCCAGTATTACGCATAAAAAGCTATATTTTTATAAAGGCACTTTTACCACCTTTTAATGGAGAACATATTTTAAATCCAATTTGTGGAACTTTTATAAATTTTATATGTAAAAATAAACTTAATTTTTTAATTTGGAAATTCATAATTATATTAGGGTTAATTTTTGGAATTTTTCTGAGAAGTTTCATTTTTTGGTGAATAGTGAAAAAATATTGTATTTTAATTGAAAACTGATTTTTCGCTTCAATAATTTATATAGTTAAATTATATATTATATTGGTTTTAAAGTCAAATTATATCAATTATATATCAATTAATCACATTTATTTTATTTTAATCAATTTTATTTTGAAATTTTATATAAAAACATAGCGAAGTTTTAAATATTTTTACTTTAAAAATCCTCTTTGTCGTCTCGTTTGCAGGATTAAATTTAAAATAATTTCTGCCACTTCTGTTATTGGAATTTAGAAAAATAGATTCCATATTTTTAATCAGAATAATTTCTAATTTCTAATAATTCTAACTTATTTTTTTATCAAAAATATTAGTGAAAGTGATTAAAATTAATCACAGCGATTAAGAGAAACATTAGCTTAACAAAGGACTAAACCTTAAACATAAGAGCCAAAATGACCTAGACGCTTGTAAAATAGTGATTTTATTTCCATTATTTCTAAAATATACTCCCTTGTATCGAATTTGTTTCATTATCGGAGCCAATTGACATGGGAAAACATGGGTGGACTTCCCTTTTCAAAAATTTACAAGAATTTCACTCCTCCTCCGCTATAAAAAGGCACTCACCCCCCCCCCCCCCACTATTCACACCTCTCAATCCCTTTTTCTCACCCAAAATCTACTAAACTAAGCTCCCAAAATCCCTCCCCTTATCCTATAATCCTCCCTATGTACATAAAGCCAACCAAGAAAGTGTTTTGGTATAAACCAAAATGAGTTACCCGAAAAAGACGTAACATCCTTCCACAAGCTCTTTTGCTTTATTTTCCTTCTCATCACCCTGAAATATTATTATTTCATGCTTATATAATAGTGTCAGTATCTTAAATATACTTATATGTTGTTTTTATAAGGTTTCTTCCCACACTTACAAATGCTTCAATATAATGGGTAACAAACTTACCGTTCGTGTGTATGGTGGACTACCGCCTCAGGAAACAATGATTGTTTTTTTCCTTTACCACTTATCATGGTGGGAAATATGATAGACACCCTATTTTTATATGTTATATATGATATTTATAATGTATTTATGCTTCTTTAATTTTAATATAAAATATACCTTCATGCTTTCCATTTTGTGGGAATACAATAACATTATTTTTGGAAGTGTGGACTACCGCCTCCTCAAAGCGATGTGATTCGTTCACACTATACATGGAATATATTAAGGATGGGTTTAATGAAAAATATGTGACATATATTACATAAATATTATACTTTTATTATAATATACATATATATCATTTAATTTCATTCTTTTAATATGACAAAGAAATGGAAGTATCATTCATTCATACGTACGATCTACCATCTCCATGAACGGTGCATTTCATTTTCTATATCCAAATATTATTGATTGTAATAAATATATATATAATAAATATATATTATAATTATATCATGGTTTACATTATTTATATGATGAAATCATGATCGACATAAGAAGAACAAAAATAACAAGTCAAAACATACTCGTAAAACTAGACAATTAACACTCGAAATAGTGAAAATAATGAAATATTATTAACTAATGGGTAATAATATATTTTAAGAAGATAATATAAGATATTATAAATATTATTATAGTTATTTTATCGTATAGTGACATTATTAAAACCATTATATAGGATATTAAAGGACGTTCAACCAAAAGGAAACGCAAGGTAAGGGATTCTTGTCTGAATTTTTCTTCTGTGAGACATACACCATTTTCACCACTTATTTATTTTGTTTTGTGTATATAATACCCATATATTATTTAATATCATGAATAAATTTATCTTAATGGAAATTATAGTTTCAATTGAAATCATTTCTTTTATAGATATTATAATTCAAAATTTACCAAGTAGTAAAGGATTTCATCTCAATTTCCATTCTTTGAGCCATACTTTATTGTTGTACACCAAATTTTTTATATATGGTGTACATAATAAAACTTTTACATATAATATAATGATTCATTCATTATTCATGGTATTTTTAGTTTCAATTTTAATTATTTATTCTAAGGGGATTTGTGTTAAAAGTTACCAAGTGGTAAATAATTTCATAACCTGATTCCTTTTCATTGGGTTATATTACATTATATTTGTCATTAATATTATAATATTTTTTGTGTAATCATTTTTACTATATATTATTTTATTTACACTTGTTTTATTTGGAATTAAATTTGACACACATAATCTATTCATTAATTGATTCTCATATCAATTTTATGGTCTTTTCAAGGTTTTACTTCACAATATCATTTCATTCGGGATTGTTTACACTTGAATTTACATGAGAAAAAATTATTGGATAATTGTTTAATGAATCCTTTAATTTTATTTTCCTCTATTTATTCATGACCTTTACCATGTAATAGTACCATTTTTATATTCTTTGGTACTCAAAAGTTTTTAGAAAAGGCTTTCAAGAAAACCCAACTTCATGTCTCTCTTTAGTTAGAGAACCTATTTTCTTTTAAAACCCCTATTTTATAAAAAAAAATTCAAAAATATTTTAACCTTTCCAAAATGATTTATTAAATACATTTTTAACCATTTATTTTTACCCACTTGTAATATGTTGTATTGATACAGTCTGTATTCTTACTTTAGAAGTTTTTTGATTGATTTGGCCAAGGATAGTATTGATATTCACTTACTTGATTCCTTTTTTTAGAGACGTTTGAGGCTTGATGGACCTTTTTATTGAAAGGAAAAATGAATTGAAAAGTTAGTAAGAACTAAGGGAACATAAAAGACAAAAATTCCAAGAAAATACATCAGAACACATTAGAGCGAGTGCTCATTTATCATGGATATGTTCATTGCCTAAACCGTATACCAATTTTACGTATGGTGTTTACCTTGAAAGTTATTTTATTTAATGTGGAAATATTGATAAATTAATATCCTTTACTCAATATAGATATTACCAAGAAGGATCTATCATGGATTTGGAAGCCCAAATCCATGACTCCAAAATTTATTAAAAAGATGAAGCATACAAAGGAGACCATAAGAACAATACGACACCAAATACATAACCAAATGTCGCATAACATAACTACAAGAAAAAACAAAATATAAGGACCTAAAAGGGCCACTAATAAACACAAATCCCATAAAATTTCAGAATGTAGTACCAACTCATTATATCCTATAATCTCATGGTTTATCTCAACCACAACCCAGCCATGCCAGTTATCCGATGGAAACATCACAACAAATCAGACCAAAGGTCGTTGATCTCCCACCTGAGGTACAACCTATGCATTCACAATTCAATTTTGACATATCCTGAGGTCATCAAATCCTAAGATAATCTCTAATAACCTACATATTGAGGTCATCACCATCCTGAAAAGTCATCTAGACCAAGATTGTTTCCAGCTAACTCCCATAAAGTCATCATCTTGTCTGGCAGTGTTGAACATCCAACCCCATCATCAGATCGGTGCCACCACTTCCCTCTCTATGTATTATATAAAATCATTGTAGATATTAAGAAATATATTTATAGCTCTTGTTATGTCCATGAAAACCATGCTCTGGAGCCGCTGAACCGTCGAATCCCTACTACCAACCCTCACAACAAGTAGGGGTCCCACTATTCCTCCAACCCTCGCATAAAGTGGGGGATTTTTATTCATTTTCACCAACTAATAGTGGTGGTTTTTCTAAATTGTGAGAAAAAAAATCCTCACCAATGGGCATCGTCATCACCATCTCCCACACCAAGCAGAGAACCAACGATGCCTCAGGCTACACTGCCCCTGCAAACAAGTCGCTAATCTTCTTTTCAAGCATGGACTTTTCACCATAAGCCTAGATTTATCCTTAATAACATATAGGGGATTAGATATATCCGTGAAAAAATTATATACCACCTTTTCTCCTAGAAAAATGCAATAATAAGTCCCTTTAGAAGAACAAAGCTTGTCTGAGACCACGCATCATGGTCTTCCTCTTCTCAGCAAATGAGAGATCATCATCAATTCTTTTATAGGGATATTATTTAGAGCCGCAAACATCCTACCCCAACTCAAGGAACCTAAACCTTCATATCAATATGAATATTTGATAAAGCGCATTGTTTTTAAATTAAATTGATTGTTCGATATATATGGAATGATTTAGACATGCAAGACACAGGTTGGGGGCGTTTAAAGTAAACACCTCAATGCATTGGTAGTATCATGAAATGAAATAAGTTGGATAAAAATACTTTAATTTGTTTTTAAGAATAATAGATGAGTTTCTACCCATATATTTAAACTATCTTATGAAAGGATTTGGCATTAGTATATTAAACCATCTTTTGAAAGGTCTTAATGGTAAATGTATCATGTGTCTAGGAAACATGATTGATAAAACACAATTTTATTGAATATTTTATTGATAATAAATGAAATAATTTTCTCACATTGTATTAAATATTTTTATTTATAAAATATTTGGTATTAGATGATTCATTTGAAAATTTGTTGAATTTATAGTTTTTTACTTTAAAGTTCACTATAGTATTTCATCCATAAATATTTTTATGTGTATTATTAGAACTTAAAATTTTGTAATTGTGATCCTCATTCAATGTTATACAACTTTTATTTAGGGAATATTAGATGGATCATGCACTTGTTTAGAGTAAATGGTTCATGAAGTCAAAGATGGACTAGACTCTCCAGATTGGAAACCACTTCCGTATTTGGTCCATAACCTCTTAATATGTACTTGGATTGAGACCAAATTTATAGAGAGGCTCTAGTAACCAATTTAAAATAAATAATCATTTAGGAAGGATGATTGGTTCACACATTTTGGAGGTTAAATAGATGGTGAAAGTTGGAATAAAATATTTCTCCGAATTTCCCCATTCACACTTGAAAACTACTTTAACCTAGCCTCCCATCCACTCTATAAATTTTTTATTTTTCTCATTTGGAGAGGTTTGGAAGTTCCTTATAAGATTGTTATAATAGTATAAGTAGTTCCTTTCCATTTTAATTCACCATTATAGGAGGGAAGATATCAAGTTAGGATATCCTCCAAAATGATCTTATTTTCTTATTTCTTGTTGTAACGTTGTTGTTCTTTAAATAAACTCTCTATTTTGTATCTCATTTCTTATATTATTTTCATTTTTATTATTATTTATTTTAATTATTTAGTCTAGAACTCAATATTAGAATAATGATTGGTGTATACCATTTTTAAACCATTGATAATGTAATTCATTTCTACGATGACCATACCACCCATGGAAGAGTAGTCTTCTTAATAATCGATCTACCTCTTTCCTTATTCATTTAATTATTTTGAATCAATGAGATATTTTAATTCACATACTATGGTATATGAATTTTTTTTTAATTTAAAATAAACAAATTAAGAAATTGAACAATTAACACAAAAACACATAAGGTAAAGAATTGTGTATATTGTGATAGTACGATCTTAATCGGTAAAAAAACAACATAGGATCAATTTGTAGTGATCAGAAACAATCTAAAAACACAATTCATTCTCATTTTAAGAATTTATATGTGACCTAATTTACCACTGACCAAAATCTATCCTTATAACAACAATAAAAGTAGGGTGTTACAATTACATGGTCCAAAGTTAGCATAGAGTTTAATTCATTCCATATTTGTGGTAAAGTTAATTCTCATAGGGTTCAGGGATTAATAAATTAGGGGATCATAATTAAGTGTATATTAATTTAAATGATAATTATTAATAATTAATTGAAGAGGTAGAGTTAGATTGATTATTGTTTCTAAAAATATTTTTCTAAAAAACATATTCTCATTGTGTTTTCTCATTCTTATTTAAAAAATAAAAAGAAAAAATAGAATCTTCATCCAGTATACTTATTCTAGTTTTATAAATTACAAACAACCCCCATAATTTTAAGTAGTTTGTTAATGTTATTTTATTTTATTTTCAAAATACCTTTAATATTTTGTTTTAAATTACTTTCTACTTTGAGAGACGACCTTGGTCAGCCACTCTACTACACCTAAGAAGTAAAAATTACACATCATTTGAGAGCACCCATGACAATGCCTTTCAATGAGATCTAATAATTAAGCATTAACTTCATTTTGATTCAGTTTGTATTATCCATTATATTTTCACTATTAAAATGTCTATGGATACATTTAATTCTCAATTTATTGATTAAATGGCATGTGTTCTCAGTTTCTTACCT
Source organism: Viscum album (assembly GCA_963277665.1). Lineage (NCBI taxonomy): Eukaryota > Viridiplantae > Streptophyta > Magnoliopsida > Santalales > Viscaceae > Viscum > Viscum album. The sequence continues at coordinate 1,588,663,473 of OY728129.1, forward strand.
TGCTATATTTTTTATACCTTATCTAGTTATTTAAATGGAATGTTTTTTCTCTTTTAAAAAAAATGGAATTTTTTTTCGGTTATTTAACTTTCCATATTGATTATACCCTTCCTTATCAGTTTATTGATATCATAGAATGTGTGATCAATTATTTACCCTGCCATAATGACCATTCTCATTGATTCATTATTGCTTCCACTATACTTAACCCTTACTGATCATTTGAGTTCACAATTTTTTTGTTTCCTTTATCCAAGATTCTATAAAGTATAATAAAAATAATATGCAAGGATACTCTATATGGAATAAATTTATCCTCTAAAGATAAAAAAATTAAGTTGTAATTAGTTTATTAATTTATAGTAAAAGACTCATGTATGTATCCAGTTTACTAAGACTACTAAATTTTTTAGTCCTTTGTGACGTGATTTACTTGTATCTTATGTCAATGTAATGGTATAAAGACATGGGATACAGGTTTTCTGGGGTTGGGTCACTATATATTTTTTTTCATTTTCAATGATTATATTTTCCCAAAATTATAGTTAGACATAAATATGTCCATGTTATAGTGGATTAATTTAATTGTTCTTATTGTGATATGATTTTTTTCAAGATGTTTTAAATAATAATTTTTACAATGTAATGATTCAATTTATTATGAATTTATTATGGTTTTCTAGATGTTTATATTTTAAACTATTCATGATTTAACTCTTACAAAGACCCAAGAATTATAATTTAAATTATTTTTTAATATTTTAAATTAAATGATTAAATATTATAATGTTGTAAATGGATTTGAAAAGTGTATGGTTGAATTTTTATTGATTTGAATGAGTATATAAAATTTTGGGGGATTAATTTTAAATTTTGATAATATGTTATATATTTTTCATATGAAAATTTAAATATTTTATAATTCTATTTTATATAAATTAACTAAGAATATATTCATTTATTTCATGTCTTAGTGTTCATGAATTGATCTTAAATGTCATAGGTTTATTTTTAAAATTTTATTTGTGTTGGGGTGACTAATACATTTATGTTTAGTTTTTCTTTATTAGAAGTATATATTAATGGTGATGGGTGTTTTTTTATAATGATTTGTTTTTTTATCAGGATATCGTAGTATTGACAAACCCAATGCTAATTTAAATTTCATTTAACAAGAATATAACATAGAATAAATGGTTAGGTATAATGGTGACGTATTTTCTTAAAGGATTATGATACACTTTCTGATTATTGTGATTATTTAATTTCATATACATATATAAATATATTTATTTCATTTATTCATGATAATTTATTTTGTTAATAGTGTTTGGTAAAAAATAGATTGCATATTTTTTTCAATATTTATCTTTTTTTAAGAGTTTTGTTTGGGTAAAATCATTATTTTCATATTTTAAAGTATAATATCTCATGATATTACTATGAGAAACATGTTGTGATACTTTATCCACAATGGTAAAGGAGTTTTGGTGCTTGATTGACTATGGGAAAGGAGTTGTGATGCTCGATCCACTATAAGAAATGACTTTCGGTGATCAATAAACTATGAGAAATAGGTTGTAGTTCTTGATCCACTATGTTATGATGGTATTCCTAGATAAACTTGACATATGATTTAATTTTCTATGATTATGTATGTGTCACATTTTCAATGCCAAATTTCTAATTTATGCCACATGTTTATGTAATGCTCACTACCACACATCGGCATAAGGGAAGCGTCGGCTTTTATCAGTGCTTTGAAAAAAGAACTAATAAAAGGGGGTCATTATCAATGCTAGATAAAAGGTATGATAAATATACCCTTTATCATCACTATTATTGGCACTGATAAAAGTTTTTAATAAAAAAATTATTAATTTATATAAAATTATTATATTTATATTTAAAAATAATGTATATTTATATAAATTAAAAAAATTAATGTTTATAATTAATATATATTTTTTAATAATTCAATTAAATATATAATATTTTAAAAACATACATATAAGATTATAATTAAATAAATATATATTTAAATAATTATAAGATTATAATAAATTTTATTAAATAATAAATATACTGAAAAGGTTCGGGAGGAAGGCAATCCCTCTCCTAAAAATTTATTATAAAAGTAAAAGGCATGGAGAAAGGATGGGGTCAAACAAGTAGAAAAGCCCTCATACAAAATAAAGAGAATTAGAACCATCCCCATAATCATGATTAGCGATATCATCAATAGATTCTCAATCTCACTGTGAATTCCTTTGGTCGAAGAGAATAGAGTACTTATCCCTGAGCTTTTGCTACTCCATAGTGAGATGGCTCGTAGAATGGTCATGCCCTCACATTGCATCCCAATCATCGCAACAACGTCCTCGACCATGACATTTCGGATGACAACCCCATTTCCAAGACTTGGGATGATATCATGCCCCTTCTATTTCATCCCTCCCCAATTTAGTAATTTTATCTTCCTCAATCAGTTTACCTTTACTATTTCTTGAGGCCATTTGCTCATTCATGATGTGTTCATCATCCATAGTTTTTGTGTCAATCTTACTGATTTCATGCTCATCACCTACATCCACTTGACTATATTCAACAATATTTTACCCCCTGTCCACCATTTCATTTTGATCATCATCATCTATTGATTTAGATGAACCGTCCATGTACTTGTTATTGATCTCTTAATCATCCAGGGAAGTTTCCCCTAGTCTGTTCTCAAATGCACTCTGCCCATCCTTCTTCTGATTTCTAGGTTCAACAAGAATTCCATCTTTGGGAAGCATGTTCATTGGTTAAACTCCACCAGCCACTGTTTGATTAACATTCTCCTCCATCAAGGGATTCACTCTGCTCATTAATTCCCCATCATTCACATCCTCAACTAATGGCATTTTAAATTTGCAATTCACCATAGAGTGACCATTATTCTTGTAGATGGTGAAAAAAAAAATTTGGAATTCATAGTCTAAGTGCACTATATTCCCACATATCTTGCAAAAGGAAGGTTTTTTCTCAAACTCTATTGAGATTTCCAAATATCGATCAATAGAAAGCAGTAGAACCAAATCTGTAAGAGTTCAAAAAAGGTCAACTTCCACAATCACCCAATAAAAATACACAAAGTGGGAAATCTTCGGTTCTCTATTAAATTTTATTGGAGCCCCAACTATAGAGGAAATATCCCACAATAACTAAGAATGAAAAAGAAACCATGGTAGATTGTGAATTCATATCCATGTCTGGGTGATTGAGCTCCTCATCGCAGAATGATTGAAGAAGGGATCCTAATATTGGATCCTTAATATTCTAGGTTTAAGAGAAACAAAACCTAAACCCCATTCTCGAGATTTCAGATCGTCAGAAGGAAAAATGATATGAAAAAACCCCTTACCGATCGAGGTGATCCTCCATCCACCGAAGCCACGGATTTGAAGAAGCTTCTTCTTCAGATCTTCAATCTTCCAGGGATTTCCTTAAGAATTCAACCTCGCATGAATTGAGGGATTTCATATCTCAAGACTTTCCACAATCAATTACTGATTGGATTTAATAATTGGTAATGATCTATTTTTCATGACCCTAGAAGAGGTCGCACTCCTTGAATCAGAAAAATCATGATTCGTGAGTATAATTGGCGTGCATATGTTATGCATTAATCATGAATGTTCATTTATACATTACACACTTATTATTATCCATGTTTTCTATATATGTGATGACTCATTTTTTATGATCTATACTTTACTAGGTATATGATTCATTCATGTTGTACCCATGAATCTATTATATTCTCATAAATACTTATAAAATTACAATAAATATATTTAAATAATAAACATATTTATTATATTTATAATTATAAAATTTTTATTATATATAAATACTTCTTAAATGTATTTATTTATAATTATAATTATAACTAAATATATATATTTAAATAATTATAAAATTACAATAGACACATCTATTATAATTTTAACAAAAATATATATATAAATATATTTATAATAATATACAAATATTTTTAAATATATTTATTTAAACTTATAATTATGAATAAATATATATGTGTGTAAATAATTATAAAATTATAATAAATATATTTATTATAATTATAAATTTATAAATATATATAGTTAAATAAATATATATGTAAATATATAAAAATATTTATAAATAAATACAAATATTTATAATTATAATTCTAAAAATATATAGATATATTTAAATAATTATAAAATTATAATAAATATATTAATTATATATATTTATAAAATTATAATTATAATAAATATATTTTTTATAATTTTATATTTATTTAAATATATATATATATATATTAAAATAATTATAAAATTATAAAAAATATATTTATTATACTTATAATGTTATAAATATATAAAATTAAATATATATATATATACAAATATTTATAAATAAATAAAAATATTTATAATTATAATTATAAATAAATATAGATATTCTTAAATAATTATAAAATTATAATAAATACATTAATTATATATATTAATAAAATTATAAATATAATAAATATATTTCTTAAGATTTTATAATTATTTAAATAAATATATATTTGTAGTTATAACTATAAATAGATATATATTTATTATAATTTTTTAATTATAAGTATATATATATATATATATTAGGTGCTTGGGGGTACAATTACATTAAACACACACACACAACACACACAGGCTGGAAAGCCAGGCCATAGCCCCCCAAGGAATAACCCACCCATATAGCCTTATTTATTCAGTATATGGACTGAAGGTCCAGTGGGCATGAAGCCCATTGCATGACCCAAAAGCCCACAAACTGACCCAAAGGCCTAGTACAGCGTCATGCCTGCATCATGCATGTATCAATGTTTGTCTACATCATGTATATGTCACTGCCTTCATGCATCATGCCAGTGTCGTCGTCTACCAGTGGAAATTCACTCCCACCTGGATTTGAACCCAGATCTGATGTAGGATTATGGGGAGCCTTTACCACTCAGGAAAGCCTCCAATTGATAAATATATATTTATTTATACTTATAATTATATATATATATATAATTATAAAAATGTAATAAATATATTTATTATACATAGAATTTTATAAATAGATATAATTAAATAAATATATTTATAAATATATACATGTTGTTGGGGGCTTTCCCAAGTGGAAAAGGCTCCTCGTAATCCTGCATTAGACCTGGGTTCAAATCTGAGTGGATGCGAATTTTTGTTGTAAGGTGGTGATGCAGGCATGACATAAATAGGCAGTGATGCAGGCGATGACGGAGGCATGATGTAGGCAAATGGTGATGCAGGCATGATTCTCCACCGGGCCTTCTGGCCAGTTTATTGGCCTTTGGGCCAGCTAATAGGCTTCATGCCCACTAGGCCTTTGGGTCATGTACTAAATAAATATGGCTTGATGGGTGGGTTATCCCTTAGGGGGATATGGCATGCCTTTCCAACTTCTGTATGTGGTGTGTGCATGTTTAATGTAATTTTACCCTCGAGCCCCTAATATATATTTATATATATTTATAATTATTTATAATTATAATTGTAAATAAATTTAAATAAATTTAAATAATTATAAAATTAAAATAAATATATTAATTATATATATTTATAAAATTATAAGTATAATAAATAAAATTATTATAACTTTATAATTATTTATATATATATATATATATTATTTTTTATGACATGAGAGATGGAGGAACAAGAGTAGGAGTGATCTCCTCTAATGATCCTTTATGATTGGATTTCCCTAGATCATCCTGAGAGTGTCAATATCTACTTGTATACACCACTACATCATGCTACTTTCCAGATATCACCTCCCTTAGGGACCAAGGAATGTGATGATAAAGTACTGAAAGGTTTCTCCAACTTATCGAGTTTCTCAGGCGAGTCTTTCACTTCGCTTACAAATCATCCCTCACAACGAATCATTAGGAAGGGTTCCATTGCTCATGTATCATCTTCTAATGATGCAATTTCTGAAAGGCTTGATTTATGTAAGTTCTCATTTATCACTTGAATTTTACTGATGAAGGTTTCTAAACCCTAGAAAGTTACAGACTTGATTTTGTGTCTAGCATCTATTTGTGTCATTATAGATTTTAAATGAATTTCATTAGGTCACAGATTTTTTCACATTATATTTCCCTTAGCCAAACTAAAATGGCGAGCCTAGATCTTTATCTTGCTCAACCTATGGCCTAGTACCTTGCAGATTTATTACTGGAAGCTAAATTTTAGTTTGAATGACTTTAAAAACACTTTTTCACAAATCTAGGTTAAGATTCATGGACTTAATTGGGTACTATGGAACTTTAAAATTCTATTTGATATCGCATATGCAATTGGCATTCCAATTAGGATGGGAAATGCCACAAAAAATGTAAGTTTTGGTCATTATGTTTGTCTATTAGTGGAAGTGGATTTAAGTTTTAAACTGATTGATATGGTGGTTCTTTCCACTCCACAAGATGAAATCACTCTTAGAATATAATATAAAAAAATTCATATGTTTTGTGAATCCTGCAAAATCATTGGTCACTCAAAATCTATGCGTGGAAGTGATCTTATCTGCTCTAATTGTCAGATTAGAGGACATGAGGTTCATAATTTTATGAGAAAAGGAAATCATGAGACCGACTAAATAACTGAGGTTCAAACACAACATCAAGTAGCTGAAAATTAGTGCATGTCCATTTTTATACTACAAAGGATCAAATTATTGATAATGATTGGTCTACTATTATTTCACAAAAGATTTATCCTTCTTTTTTGATTACTGGAGGCTCTGATTATCCTATTTTTTGATCATATCCCTTTCTAGAGATGCTTGTAATCGTGTTTCTCCTAACCAGTTGCAAGTGAAGAGTCCTTATTCCTAGGATAATATGGCAGAGGAGTCTCTTGCTGCCACTGATGTATTGTCTTTTAAAGAAGCTCCATCAAGGGGCATAACTAATGAAAAACTTGAAGAAGAATCTGATGATACTCAAAATAAAATGGAATATGATGTATAGGATAACGTAGATTTTAATTTCTGGAGAGAACAAAGAACAATCTATTCAAATATTTGAAAAGGAAAGGAAAAGATAGTGGCTTCCACTTTAAGGAAATCAAAGAGCAAGTCTTGCAACTCAAATTCTCAAGTGACATGCTATTTTTTCCCTTCGCAGGGGAAATATGCTTCCAATTTTCCTCTAATTTCTAATGAACCTCTAAATATTTTGCTTCCTAATCACTATAATGGTGTTAAAGGAAGTAGTCCATCACCTTTGACTATGTTGGAACATCTCAATAAGACCGGTGATGAAATTCATCCTCTTGTTGAGGTTGTTAGCAGTGTTCCAATGGTGCAAACAGAACCTATGATGGTTTGTAATCCTATACAGGGAAATCCTTCAAATACTATCTATGAAATTTCTATTTCAAACACTCATGCAGGTTCTACTCAACTGGATAGTATGTTTGCAATTGGGGATCATACTTTTTTTACTATTTATAAAGTTCATGACAAGCAAGCAAAAATCTTGGATGTTGTAATAGATCCTACTCTAAAAATCTCTGAAGGGTTTCACACGTTGAATCCCTCTCTATACAGTTGTTTTGTTGCTTTTACCCCCACCCCCCCTTCTTATTATTTTATGTAGGTTCAGTTTTCCACTCTTTATAAGGGTGAACTCCACAAGGTTTCCACTACCATATCCCCTGATTTAAATGCAGAAGGGGTTGGGCATGTAGTAACTTTGTCTTGTAATCAGTATATTTGAATTAACTCTCATAGGGACAACCATCGTGTTGCATATTTTGATACCCCTAATATGTATTAGACAAATATATCTTCAAACACTCCGATATTGGATCTAGCTCATCATGTGGAAGGGAAACCAAATCTGAAGGTGAGTACTCACAATTCCTTTGAATTACTTGCTTTATGAAACAATGAACATGATGGACAAAAAAATGATCGATTTTTGGGAGTTGAGAAAATGATGGAAGTGATTGATGTTGGGATTTCAGATGATGGAGGTGGACCATGGGTGTAGGTAAAAACTTAGAGGCAAGGGTGACATCCACATGGTTGGGGTGGGAGTACATCGCACCATAGCATGTGTACTCATTCACGAGTTGTTCGACTGCTTTTCACTTTGCTATGTCTTTGTATGTTCCTCTATTGTACTAATTTTACGATTTTAATATTAGGGGTTGTTGAGACTCAACTTTCAAAATATATATATTTATATATTTATAATTATAAACATAAATAAATATATTTTTATTATAATTTTTAAATTATAAATAATATATAGTTATTTATAGTTATAATTATAAATAAATATTTATTTATTTAAATAATTATAAAATTATAATCAGACTCCTCCAGAATAACATATTAGTAACCATAACAAGAGGGATCATTCCCATAGTCGTAATCAGACTCATCAGTAGTTTCCCACTCCAACCGTGAGTTACCTTGGTTGATAATCCTAAGGATACCTACCTTGGACCTTTTCTACTCAGGGGGTATCTTGACCTTATAATCCTTATAAGATTATCAAGTGAACATGTTACTTGGAATATTAGATTAATCCTTCAGTGGCCTTATTTTTGGAGGATCGGTCTTTCCTCCAATAATAGCATCCTTAAAGGAAACACCACTGCCTGAAGTTCTGAGTTGAGAAGTGTCCAATAAGACCATCTACCACTCATTATCACTTCTATCCTCTAAAATATTACCCTACTTCCCAATTCCTTAGGATCGGAATACATTATGAATCCCTTAATGATAATTTATATCCTTATGAAAATTATATTTCCTCAACTCATACTCATGTGGGAAATCTATTGCCAGTGGTTGTACCTTACAAACTTGTCCTGCATTCTCTAGTGCGGCATGTAGAACAATAGTTTTTTTTACAGACTTATACAGCTCTGCACCTTATTGAGTGTTAGTCTATGCATGCTACACTTTCATTTCCATTTCCTTAGAAAAAGAGGGGTCATCCCAGTCAAAGGCATAGCAAAGCTCATGCTCACAACCCTATGATTGCAGTAGTATGGAAGACTTATCCTTTCTACTAATTCTAGTTATACCCAAACCATTTTTCCTTCCAAGTTCTGAGTCATCATCCCTAAGAAGAGCAGTTGTTCCCATACCAGCATCTTGCCTCACACTAGGAGACTTAACACCATCACTTGTTACACCCTATAAGGAAATATCTCCTACAGATGAGCCCTATCTTCTTTGCATCGACTGCCATGAGGAACTAGGTTGCACCTACTGTGGACTCATTATAGCATGCTGCTCATCTCTTGTTTGAGTATACATACCACAACTAGAAAATCGATTTATTTCGATGGGTCATTTGTGACGTAAAAATTACCCATCACAAATATTCCCGGAAATCAGACTATTTGTGACAAAATTAGTGTTCCATCACAAATAGTCACCATTTTTTATGGATGAAACAAGTCAGTCACAAATAGTTTTGGCAAGATTTCCTACCACCCGGTGCCAAAATCATTAGTGAAAGAATATTTGTGATGGAAAACTTATTCTATCTCAAATAGTCATTCTGTCAAAAGTTTTTGCAAAAAAAATTAAAATCTGTTGCAAATACTTTTGATCGAGTGACTATTTGCGACGAAATTAAATCTGTTGCAAATAGTTCATCGCAAAGAAGTTTCCTCTTTTGCACTGTGTTATTGGTCCTCCTCTGTACTGCACCATCAGACCTCCCCTCCTCCATGTCACCCCACCGCTCAGCTACAATGCTCTACTATATTGTCGCACCACTCTGTCATGCCACAAAATTGTTCTCCCTCTCCCACACAATTGCAACACAGCCCCTCCGAACAGCCTGTCAGACCTCCCAACCTCCATTCCTCTTTATTGAATTCTATTTTCACTATTTTTTAACAGATTCAGGTTTGACTCTCTATGGTACAGATTCCTCTTATCTTCATTTATATTATTTTTTTAGTTTTATACATTTTATTTCGTTTTTTTCGTTTCGATAAATCCTAGGTCTAATAATTTATCATTTAGTGTGCCCGATCTGGTATTTTGGATTAATACAATTTGTTATTTCATATTTGTATGTTAAAAAACATGTAATATTTGATCTGTTAATTTATCTATTTATTTTTTTTATCATGCCTAATATATTTAGCTATTTATCATGCATGATGTATTTATCATGCCTGATCCGGTTTAATAATTTATCTGTTTATCATGTCTGGTCTGTTTATTTTAATTGATTTGTAGTTATTTCTCTAATTTTTTAATTTTTTTATTTGTATGTGTGGTTATATATATATATATATATATATATATATATATATATATATATATATATTAAAGTGTGAATATATATATATATATATTTATTTATTTATTTAAAAAAACTTGTGTGATTATATATAAACATGTAAGGTTTATAATATATATATATATATCTCACGTTTAAGAAAACATGTAACGTTTTTTATATATATACACACACATACATACATACATATATATATATATATATATGCTTATATGAATTTAATATGTATATTTGTTTAAAAGGGTCAAAATATATTTTATTTATTTATATTAATTACGAAATCGTGATATAAACACATCCACACACACACACACATAGACGTATATAAACATTTTCAAAAATGAGTAAGGTTTTTCATATATATATATATATATATATATATATGTTGTTAAAAATGTGAATTTTTTGATATATATATATACACATATTATATATATGCTTATATAGATTAACATATGAATATGTATATATGCTTATATATATATATATATATAAGTTTATATATATATTCTTTTATATATATATGCTTATATATATGCTTATATACATATATAAGTTGTATTTATGCTTATATATATATATATACGTAATGTGAATTTTGTTTGATATATATATATATATATAAGTTGTGAAAAAATAAGCAAGGTTTTTTTGATATATATATATATATATATGTGCTTATATATATATATATATTAAAACCTGAATATGTATATAATACATATAGATTTATATTTATATAGATTTGATATGTATATTTGTTTTAAAAAGAGTCAGTATACATTTTATGTTTTTATATTAATTATGAAATCATGATATACACATTTATAATAATTATTACAAATTTAATAATGATTTAAATAATTAATACCAATCATTAAAAAAATTATAATAATTAATAATTAATTAGTCAATATTATTAATAAATAGTAAATATGTATGTATGTTTATATCTATTTATATATATCATATATGTTAACTTGTTTGAAAAAACGTGTAAAAAATAATTTGATGTAAATAGATTTAGTTAATTATGTGTTATATATATATAATGTATGAAATAAATAGAAATGAGTTTTTTTTAAGAATGATACAAAAAATAATTTAAAGAAAACATTTTAACTAAACGTTATTTATAAGATTGTTTTTATATTAAAAATGTTAAAAAATTGGTTTTATGAAAAAACAATAAAAATTTAAAATATGTAATATTTATTAAAAACTTAGTTAATAATATTTGGGATAATTTTTTGTAATTCTTTATAAAAAAATATAGCAATTATAATAAATATTAAAAATTCGTAAAAATATTAATTATTAAAAATATGGTGTCATGATCCGCCTTCTTCAAGATGAGGGAAGGAACAACAAAGTGTCCTTCCTTTCCTTCCCCAAATTGAACGAGAGATAATGACCCCTGAGTCCCACCTTCAGTAGGCCCCAGAGTGGAGACTAGCACCAATGGTATAGAATCTCACACAAATGGAAGTCATTACCCTTTTATAGAATAAGATCGAGAGATAAGATGGTAAATCCCAGCAACACCAAGAACTAAAGGTAAAAGTAAATCCAAAAATCCATTCCCACATGCATGTTCAAAAGTAAAGTTGATACAAAGTAAGATAAAACTCCCAAATAATGTACCAAGGAAAAGAAACTAAGCAGCAACAATAACTATCCTGACGCCTGAGCTAGTAAGGTCAAGAACAGTCCTCAAAGTCCTCCTGGAAACCTGAAAACAGTTTTACATACGTAGGGTGAGTATACAAGTATAATCAGTAAGGAAACTAAAGCTACTCATGCACAAGTGAGGGAACATACTAATTCCCCTATGAGAAAATAGTAGAACCTCAAGCACCTAATAAGGAATACTAACCATCCCAGCCTTACCAAGGCACACTCACCCCAAGTAACGCAAGTCAAGTAAGGTAATATTATAAGCACATCGACATTTGGGTACCCTGCACTACTTTCCCACTAGTTAACTGCACATTCCTAACGATCTGACGTATTGACACTGCCACTATTTCCATGCGTAGTCCCACTACCTCAACTTTCCCACATGCACCTGGGCCTCAAACTGCACACAACCACGCCCACAGACACCTGGGCCAGAACAACTGTCACCATGCCCATAGACACCTAGGCCAAAACAACCACTGCCATGCCCAAAGACACCAGGGCCTCATCCAAAATATACTTGAGAAAACATATCTGGCCCAAAAAAACCTGATCCCCTGGTCCAAAACAAACCCTTTCCCAAAAAATCTTAGACTATGGTAAGCCTCGAGCCATTACAGTCCACCCGGATACGCCCGAGCAGCAAGATCCGAAAGAGGGTGCGAGGAAGAAAATCAATAACCATCCATCCGTCCTCCCACCATGATTTTGGGAAATACACCCTCCCCCATGAAATTTAGGTGTTTGACACATAGTGCTCAATAAGGATGGGGTGTTTATAGAAATCACAAGGAATTACAATATATATATATATATATAGGTAATCAAACAATCATCCATAACCTATAGGTTTCACACGAATAGACAACAGGCCCACACCAGCACCGCTTTTGCTGCTACCCCTACATGCACAACCACACAACAACCACTTCCATAAACCCAAACCCCTTTTTGTTCAATTTAAATTTATTTATTTAAGAGGATTCACTTTAAATTATTTTGTCACTGTTGGGAAACTAACAACTGTAACCACACCAAGAAGCAAACATAACCAAACTGAAGTCCCACTGCACAACAGCACAAAACTAGACTTGTAGTCCCACTACACATCCCCATTAAACTACTATAAATTATCTTTATTCAAAGTGATACCTCTCATTCCTTCTCTTACAACTTAGCCCTGCAACCCCACTTCCCAAAAAAATCCCCATTTCAGTCCCACTGTATAACGAGTTTGTAACCACACCGTAGTCCCACTGATCGATGTCACTTTGCGGCCACAAAACAACATAAAATCAGTTTGGATACTGACATGTTCATCCATTCCATAATCAAACATTCTCTCAGACTGAGAGACCAACACACCCCCTATACCACCCCACATATCAAGCCCACAGAACCCAGACCAGAACACACAAAACATAACCACAACCATCAAACCAAGAATATTCAAATTTAACTGATAGGGGTTCTTTAATATAAACTTGAATATAACTGGGGTGATCACATAAAAGGTTTGATCCCGGGGAATCTCTTTATTTAACTGAGTGTATGTGATTTATCAAATTTTATGTTACATCTGTACATCAAAACACCAAAACGAAACAGAACACCACCAGTGCACAAGAAAATACCACCAACGACCATGATTTTCAAAAGGCATATAGCCACAATAGCCATAAAAGAATCAAAGATAACAAAATAAAACATGTTATCAACATCAAACCACACCCTGACCATTATTTTTTTTACGTTTTATCTTCTGATCATATTAAATCCTTGTTTAATTCTATTTTCAAGAAGATTATCCAGCCTCTCCTTACAAGGAACCATTAACATACCTACCCCACATGATGTGAAATTAAAGAGATGAAAATAAAATCCCTACCTGGATGATTAAAGATTGAAGTTCCTTATTGCATCAATAATAGGGGATGGCATGACTCACAGGAAGAACTCTAAGGCTGAGCGGGAAGGGATCCATCATGGGTGCATGACTCATCTCGGGAGGAAGTATTTAGCCACAATAATAGAAATGAAAAGGAATAAGGAAGAGAGGATATCGACTTAAGAAGAGGTCAGATCCTAAAATTAGGGAGACCATTTCGAAGTACTTAAAATTCGAATTGTGGTTTGACTACATGGCTTGGCAGTTTCACACATTGGAATTAATTTAGATTTAATAATTCCTCAAGAAAATGGTGGGGACAGACTAGAAGATGACTGTGAGTTGATAGATCAACTTTAATTAGAGAAAAACACATAATAGGGGTGAAACTAGAAAAACTGAAAAAAAAACTGGAATTGAGTCACCAACGCCACGACCTACCGACCCAATGACCTATCGATGCCTTGACCTACCAACACCCTGACCTACTGACATTGATCCACTAACGCTGATCTATCGATGGATGATATACCAATGCGACCTACCGACACCTCGACCTACCGACACTGACGCCATCGACTCTCCGATGATGACGCCCTAAACTCATCGATACTGATGCCCCTTCACTCACTAATGTCGATACCCTTGAATCACCAATGTCAATACCCCTTAACTCACCAATGCTAATGCCCTCAACTTACCGATGCCGATGCCCCTTAACTCACAGAAGCACTGTCATGCTGACACACTGACATGCCGATGCACTGACATGCCGACACACTGACATGATGACGCACTGACATGATGATGCACTGACATGTCGACGCAACTGACATGTCGATGCACTGACATGCTAGTGGAAAAACTAAAAATTTGAAAAAATATTGAAATAATCCACTAATATCTCCCAGAACACCTCAACACTAGATTTTCACAAAGGGATTGGGAGAAAATCCAAGTTATTACATCAGATACATCTCAAACTATTCTCATCCTTGAGAATTTAAAACTAACCCAGAAGAAAAGAGTTTCGAACAACCATCCTTTAAGATACCTCTTAGGAGTAAACCATCACGTTCTATTATAAAGCTGGAGAAAAGACCTCAACATCCAAAAACACCTCCTTGACATATATCTATTGAACAACTATAGAAACACTACTGCTATACTCCCTCAAGTAACCACACAAACACCAAAAGTCACACTATCCAGACACATGGATTAGGGAGCTCCTTCCTCCATGTCAAGATACTATCCTGTTTGGGTAGCATTGACTCACCATCATGGGTTTAATCGCATTCACATTAATGTGTCTTGATTAGGGATCAAGTTATCTCCTCAACATTGTCAGGAATTTTAGAACAAAATTAGAGAATAGGGAAACAACTTATCATACAGCAAGCGAGATCAATCATTACATCATTAGCAAGGCACAAAGCAAACACAAGATCAAAATTCATAATAGCTCTGGGTACTGGGAATGTATCTATGCCTCTCGTTCCCAGGTACTCTCCTTGAGGACCCCATGCCTCCATAACACTCAAACCAAGGGAATGTTCCATCCACAAAGCACCTTCTCTTTACAATCCTTGATTCTCACTGGTCACTCCACAAATATCACATCATTTACGATATCCAAATTTCCCCAGTCTAGGATGTGGGAGTCATTGTGTAGATACCAAAGAAGCTGAGAGACATGAAAGACGTTGTGGATCCTCTCCAACTATGGTGGTAATGCTAGCTGATATTCCACCTTGCCGACTCATCCCAACACCTCGAAGGGTCCGATGAACCTGGGATAAATCTTACTCCCCCTGTAAAACCTCTATTTTCCATGCTGAGGGGAGACCTTTAAGAAAACTTGTTCCCCAACCTTGAACTCCAAATGTCTCCTCCTATGATCAGCATGTGACTACTTTTGGTCCTGAGATGCCTTCATCCTTTCACGTACAAGCTGAACCTTCTCTGTTATGCTCTACACCACCTCTGGGACAAGAACACCTGCCTCCCCAACCTCTATCCAGCACACAGGTGAACGACATGGTCTTATATACAAGGCTTCTAATGGTTTCATGAAAATGGTATATTGATAGATATTATTGTAATAAAACTCTACTGGGGATAAGTTTCATACCCATGATCTTCATAAGTCCATAACACACACTCACAGCATAAAATCCAATGTCTGGATGGTCCTCTCTGTCTGTCCATTCATCTAAGCATGGAAAGTGGTGCTAAGGCATAGATGGGTTCCAAAATCACATTGTAATACATTCTAGACTCATGAAGTAAATTGTGTATCCCAATACTAAATGATAGATCTTGGAACTCCAGGTAGTCGTACCACTTCACCCACGTACCTTTGTGCTAAGGCATCCATTGTGCTCAACTCCTTAACTACTAAGAAGTGAGCCGACTTCTTCAATAGATCCAACACTACCCAGATGGTATCACAGCCTCCCTCAACCCTAGGTAGTCATGTGATGAAATCCATCGAGACTTCATCCCACTTCTACTCAGGAATTTCCAAGGGCTGTAGCAGTCTTCCAGAAACACGGTGCTCATCCTTCACCTACTGACACATGAAGCATCTTACCACAAACTCTTCCACTGTATGCTTCACTCCGAGCCACCAAATATGACCTCTCAATCCCCAGTACATCTTAGAGACTCCTAGATGTACTTCTAGGGGTGAGTTATAGAACTCACTGAGAACTCCCTCATGCATCACCACCGGGACAAACAGCTTCCCATGGAACATCATTTGATTCTAACTATCCTCTAACCATCCCTCTGGAGCATCACCATGGATAACATGGTCACACATCACTTTAGTCTATGAGTCTCCCCACTGAGACTCCTCCACCTGTCATACCAAGAAAGATTTCACTATCATCTGAAATAGATTGCCTCTATCATCCTCCACTCTCAAGCCCAGATGTAAAGTAGTCAACTCCTCCATTGTCTTCTAATTATCTATAGACTCTTGAACTAAATCCTTATATGGATTCTTGCTTAAGGAATCAGCCACCAAGTTATCATTTCCCGAGGTGTAGGAGATCTCAATGTCTTAGTCTTGAAGAAACTCCACCCACCTATTCTTATGCAAGTTTAGGTCTCATTGGGAAAAGATATACCTCAAGATCTTGTGATCTATGAAGACCACAAAGTGTTCCCCGATGAGGTAATGCCACTACAACTTCAGCGCGAACACAACCGCTGAAAATTCTAGGTTGTGGGTGGCATAGTTAAGTTTGTGAGGACGTAACTTCCTAGAACCATAAGATATCAATCCCTATTGTTGCATCCACACACACCCTAATCCTAGACCGGAAGCATCATAGAACCCTTCGAACGTCACCCCCTCCTCTGGAATCTTAAGCACTGGGGCATGGACCAACTTCCCTTTTAGGTAGCAAAAATCCATCTTACACTTATCACTCCATACGAAGGCCTAGTCTCTTCTATTCAAAGCTTTCAATGGAGTCAAAACTCAAGATAAGTTGGGTACGAACCTCCGGCAGTGACCTTCTAGACCCAGGAAACTAAAAACCTATGCCACATTCTTGGGTGCTTCCTAAGAAACATCTGATTAAACATTCAATAGGTCCACTTCTATTCCCTTTTGGGACACCATGTGTCCAAGTAAGTGCACCTATCGTGTCCAAAACTTTCACTTGGACAACTTCCCAAAGATCTGGTGGTGTCGGCGGACCTCCAAAACTATCCTTAAATGCTCAGCATGATCCTACTCTGATCTTGATTAGATCAATATTCCATTGATGAACATGACCATGGACAGGTCTAGATACTCACAAAAAACTGATTTCATGAGTCCCATGAACATAGCCGGTGCGTTCGTAATGCCGAACGGCATGACCATGAACTCAAAGTTCCCATACCATCACCTAAAATAATTCTTCGTAATGTCACCCTCCTTCACCCTAAACTGATGATATCTAGACCACAAGTCAATCTTAGATAACCAACATGATACCTTCAACTTTTCAAAAAGGTCGTCGATCCTCGGGAGGGGGTAACAGTTCTTGACTGTCACCTGATTTAGTCTCCAGTAGTCTATGCAAAGCCTGAGACCACCGTCTTCCTTCTTTACGAACAAGACTGGAGCACCCCATGGCGACACAATTGGTCGGATAAAACCCTTCCTCGTCAGTTATTCAACCTGAATCTGCAACTCCCACAACTCAAAAGGCACCATCTGATAGGGATCTATCGAAATCGTACATGCACTGGGTTGTAAGTCTATCCCAAACTCAACATATTGTCGAGGGGGTAGAGTCACAACCTCTTCAGGGAAGACATCCAGGAACTCACTGAAAATCCCCAGAACTTCCTCCATCTATAATTCTGTTGATTCCACTGATAGCTCAGATAACAAAGAAATAAGGGCTCCACACGCTAATTTCCCTCCTGGAAACTCTGCTTTCCAATGAAAGTTACACGTTGGTTGTAAATATCTGAGAACACGAACCTTATCCAAAGGCATTCAATAACAACGTGCATATAAAATAGTCATTCGATGCCTAGGATGGCATCGTATGATTGTATTTTTAGAAGAAGAAGATCTACACTAGACTGATACGACCCCAAAATCAGTCTACATCTTCAACAAACATCAAACAGACTGGTTTGGCCTCCAACTAGAAAACTCAACACTAGGGGAATGGGAAGTATATCTACATATAGACCTAAGAAATGGTCTAGACTGGGTGGAACAAAGGAGTGAGAAGATCCTGGATCAAACAAATCATAGGCAAGAGTAATAAACAAGATGATTGTACCTCGAACAACTTCTGGACCTACTGGAGCAGCTGCCTCTATGGCGTGAAACTTCCCACCCCCAACCCATCTGCCCCTCGGCTATCGACCACATCCTCAACCACACCCTATTTGAGGTCCCTGAGGAGTACCCTGAGGTCAGCCTTCTTTAGCATTGTCTTCCCTCGGCAGAGCGGGAACGCGCTGCCCCTACTGCTGGAAGGGCCTAGCTAGAAATTGTTGTTGTTGAGGTGGACACTGAACCTGCCCACCCCCATTGTACTACACTCAGATAGGGCACTGATTCCAAAGATTAACATGGATTCCATAGATAAATCACCTCATTCATAGGTCCATGGAGAAAGGAAGAGGACTAGGAGATCAAAACTGGAACTGCTGAGGCCTAATCCCCGCTGACCGAAACCCAAAAGACCCTGATGTCAGAGTCATTCTACTGACGGCCTTTCCCTTTGAAGAACTTAGTTGGGTAACCTCTTGTATCACACCTCCCAGCATGTGCATCCTCTCCACTACCTCATCCTTCTTATGAACCTCCAATAATGTTGGTAGATTAAATGGAGTAAAGGCATACTGAAGAGAAGGTCAGAGTGCCTCCTCTAAGTGTATTTCCCGTGACTCGTCATCCAAAAAGAGGTTAGAAGAAAAAAAAAGAGATCATTTAACATGATTCCCAATTCCCTTACCAACATACTCCCTTAGTGGAGGGAGAGTAGCTCCTACCACTTCTTGGCCTTCATCGTGGAAGAAAGGAATTCCTCCCGGAACTCCTTCTCAAAGTCAGTCCACGAAACCTCAGTTTCCTTCTTCTCCCCAAGGTAAAGCGTCCACCATTGACGCACTAATCCTCGCATCTATCTCACTTACAGAGGAACCCATTACTTTGTAGGAGCCTATATCAAGCTGAAATCGATCACCAGCTCCTCGATCCAACTCTCCCTCTTCATGTCTGAGATTCTACCCTCATACTTTCCAAGAGTCGACCGTTGGAAGGCACGAAGCGTCTTCTGCCACTGTTCATCCTCCTCCTCTTGATCGATCCTCCACTGATCAACCAAATCAACCTATTGGGCCTCAACTTCTCATACCACTCCTGGATGATGTTTGGGTTCCATAGTTGAAAAGATAAACAAAGAACTACTAAGCTCAAGTAGTGTAAAAAATTCCTTTTAGATTTTTTTTGAACTCTTTATTTATTTTAAACCCCCAAAATACCCAAGACACACAAGAACACAAGTCATTATGATGAATATACCTTTCCTAGGGTCTCCATACTATAATCATGCTATCCTCACCTAGTTGTTCAGTTGGTCCAGAGTCCTTGCATCAGATCATGGGGGGCTCTAAAAACCTATATTCTGACTGGTCTTACCTAGACCATTTCACGCACCAAGATCTCCTAACACTATTTCCCTACCATCCCATGCAATCCTCACTATTACTAACCCCAAACTCCATCTTATCTCTCAACCATAACCTCTGATACCATTCTGTCATGATCCTCCTTCTTCAAGATGAGGGAAGGGATGACAAAGTTCCCTACCCTTCTTTCCCTAAGATGAAAGAGGGATAATGACACCCTGAGTCCCACCTTCAGTAGGACCCAAAGTGGTGACTAGAACCAAGGGTATGGAATCTCACAAAAAAAGGAATGCATTACCCTTTTTATAGAACAAGATCAGGAGAT
Organism: Viscum album; assembly: GCA_963277665.1. Lineage (NCBI taxonomy): Eukaryota > Viridiplantae > Streptophyta > Magnoliopsida > Santalales > Viscaceae > Viscum > Viscum album. The sequence continues at coordinate 1,588,683,918 of OY728129.1, forward strand.
AAGATGGTAAATCTCAGCAACACCAAAAATTAAAGGTAAAAGTAAAGCCAAGAATCCATTACCACATGCATGTTCGAAATTAAAGCTGATACAAAGTAAGAAAAATCTTCCAAATAATGTACTAAGGAAAAGAAAATAAGAAGCAACAGCATCTTTCCCAACACCCAAGATAATAAGGTCTAGTACGGTCCTCAAAATCCTCCTGGAAACCTAAAAAAAGTTTTACATACGTAGGGTGATCATATAAGTATACTCAGTAGGGAAACTAAATCTACTTGTGAACAAGTGAGGGAACATACTAATTCCCCTGTGAGAAAATAGTAGAAACTCAAGAACCTATCAAGGAATATTAACCATCCCAACGTCACCAAGGCACACTCACCCAAGTAACGCAAGTCAAGTAAAGTAATATTATAAGCACGTCGACATTTGGGTACCCTGCACCACATTCCCACTTGTTAACTTCTCATTCCTAACGATTTGACGTCATGACGTTGCCACTCTTCCCATGCGTAGTCCCACTACCGCAACCTTCCTGCACACACCTGGGCCTCAAACCGAACACAACCACACCTGTAGACACCTAGTCCAGAACAACCACCACCACACCCAAGGACACCAGGTCCAAAACAACCACCGCCATTCCTGAAGACACCTAGGTCTCATCCCAAAGATACTTGGGAAAACATACATGGCCTAAAAACACCTGATCCCCTGGTCCAAAACAAACACTTTCCCAAATAATCTTGGACTATGGTAAGCCTTGATCCATTACATCCCACCCAGATATTCCCAAGCAGCAAGATTCGGAAGAGGGTGTGAGGAAGAAAATCAGTAATCACCCTTCCATCCTCCCCCCAGGATGTTGGGAAAGACACCCTCCCCCATAAAATAGAGGTGTTCGGCACATAGTGCTCAATAAGGTTGGGGTGCATATATAAATCACAAGGAAATACAATATATGTATATAGGTAATCAAACACTCAGCCCCAACCTATGGGTTTCACAAAAACAAACAATAAGCCCACACCAGCACCGCTTTTACTGATCCCCCTACATGCACAACCACACAACTACCACTTCCAAGAATAAACCCAACCCCCTTTTTTTAAATTTCCATTTATTTATTTATGAGGATTACCTTTAAATTATTCTGTCACTACTGGGAAATGAAAAACCATAACCACACCAAGCAATGAACAAAACCAAATTGCAGTCCCAGTGCACAATAGCACAAAACTAGACTTGGAGTCCCACTACACATCCCCATTAAATTACTATCAATTATCTTTATTCAAAGTGATAATGCCCATTCTTTATCTCAAAACCCATCCCTACAGCTTTGATTTCCAAACAAATCCTCATTTAATTACCACTGCATAACGAGTTCATAACCACACCACAGTCCCACTGCTCGACGTCTCTTCACGACCACAACACAACATAAAGGAAGTTCAGTTGCCTACATGTTCTTCCATTACACAATCAAAAAATCTCTCAAACTAAGACACCAACACACCCCCTTGTACCACCCCACATACCAAGCCCATAGAATCCAAACCAAAACACACAGCACATAACCACAACCATCAAACCAAGCGTATTCAAATTTAACTGACAGTGGTTCTTTAATTTTCACTTGAATATAAACGGGGTGATCACAAAATAGGTTTCATTCTAGGGAATCTCTTTATTTAACCGAGTGTAAATGATTTATCAGATTTCATGTTACATCTATACATCAAAACATCGCAAAAAAATAGAACACCACCAGCGCACAAGAAAAGACCACCAACTACCATGATTTTCAGAAGGAATACTACCACAACAGTCATAAAAGAATCAAAGATAACAAAATAAAATGGGCAATCAACATCAAACCACACCCTGCCCATTATTTTATTTTCACAAGTTACCTTTTGATCATATTAAATACTTTTTTAATTCTATTTTCAAGAAGAGTATTCAACCGCTCCTTACAAGGAACCATTAACATACCCACCCCACATGATGCACAATTAAAGAGAATAAAAGAAAATACCTACCTGGATGATAAAAGATCAATGTTCCTTATTGTGCCAAGAATAAGGGATGGTGCGACTCATAGGAAGAACTACAAGGTTGAGTGGGAAGGGATCCAACATGGGTGCACAACTCGTATCGGGAGTAATTCTCTGGGCGCATCAAGAGAAATAAAAAGGAAGAAGGAAGACAGGGTCTTGGCTTAAGAAGAGGCCAGATCCTAAAATCTGAGAGACCATTTCGAAGTACTTAAAAGTCATATCATGGTTTGACCACATGACTTGGTAGTTTCAAACATTGTAATTAATTGAGATTTAATAATTCCCCTTGGAAATGGTGGGGATAGACCAGCAGAGGGATGTGAGTTGATAGATATACTTTAAACAGAGAAAAATATGTAACAGGGGAAAAAATAGAAAAAATGGGAAAAAAATGGAAATGATTCACTGATGGGTGAGTCATCAATTCCACGGCCTACCAACACAACGACCTACTGATGCCTTGACCTACCGACACCCTGACCTACTGACGATGAGCCACCGATGTTGAGCTACCAATAGGGGATCTTACTGACGTGACCTACCGACACCTCGACCTACCGACATTGATGCCCTTGACTCACCGATGTTGATGCCCTCAACTCAACGATGTTGATGCCCCTCGACTCACTGATGTCGACACCCTTGACTCACTGATGTCGACGCCCCTTGACTCACTGATGTTGATGCCCTCGACTCACTGATGTTGATGCCCCTTGAATCACCGACGCACTGTCATGCCAATGTACTGATATTTCGATGCACTAACATGCAGACCCACTAACATGCCGATGGAAAAACCAGAAATTTGGAAAACTCATGAAATAAGCCATTGACAGCTCCCAGAACACCTCAACACTGGATTTTCACAAAAGAAGGGCCTGGGGGAAAATCTGGGTTATTACATGTAGTATTAATTTAAATAATTTATAATATTTAATAATTACTGAGTCATTATTATTAATAAATTTCTATTATTACTTATAATTATAAAATCATAATAATAATTTGTAAAAAAATATAAAAACATATATAAAAGTAAAAATATTAATAAATTAATAAAAAAAATCAATAATAATAATCATTACATAATTTATAATAATTAATAATTAATTTAGAAATGTTATAAATATATGGTAAATATAATTGTTAATTACAAAATATTATTAATAATTTGAAAATATGAGGAAATTATGAAAATTTGTCAAAATTTGTCAAAGAAAAAATATGAATAATTATTAAATTTTAGTAATATTTATTATAAATTCAAATGTTATGTCACGTATAGGATACACCCCACGTCTCAGACCTAGTGGTGATCTCCAATTTATCATATGATACATATTTTGAAAGATATCTTAAATTTTTGTAATAAATTATAATAAAAATATTAAATGAATTACTCTCGCGTGCAATGTCACTAAACACCCGACGTTTGCAAATGTTATGTCACACCTAGGGTAAAACCCACATCCTAGACCCAAAGATGATCTCTGATTTATCATATAATGCATAGTTTAAAAGATACATTAAATTTTTATAATAATTTTTAATAAAAATATTAAATAAATTACCCTATCTTGCAATCTAACTAAACACTCGACACTCAAAAATCTAATGTATCGTCTCGGGTAAACCCCACATCCTAGACCCAAAAGTGATATCTGATTTATTATATGAGACACCATTTAAGATATATTCTATTATTTTCAAAAAAATAGAATGTATATTATATAATATATATAATATTTTTATTTTATCTATGATGAGCCTCTACGGGCCCCATAATCTAGTGCCGACCCAATGCCTCACTCTACTCATACTCCCTAGAATATTTCAAGAAGGTAAAATATAATAATAATTTGAAACTAGTCAAAATGATCATTAATAATTATTCTTATTATTATTTTTAAATAATTATGGACTTAGGAAGTAGACACCAGTATCTATTACATGATCATGATTGGATAAATAATCTCAAAAATCCAAAAAAAATGGTTTAAATCCTATCTAAATTGAAGGTGTTGAAACCTTTATATCATTTGCATCATCAAATTCATATTTTGTTTTTGAAGGAATAATTAAATGTTAATTTTAGAAATGTGATTTTAGGATATTCAAAACATTTGACAATATTAGACTTCATCTATTGTGTTTTCGTTTTAAGAAATATTATATGTTTTTGTATCAACATAGTGAAAAGACATTAGTAGAAAATTATAATTTTTTGGTTGCAGATCCATCATTTTAGAATTTAATACATGAGGTATCTATTTTTTCTATTCCTAAAAAAACTTAGAATGAAATTCAAAATCCTAAATCAAAACCTTCTCAGTTTTATAATTTGTTGAAATCCACTAAGGAGGTCTTATATTTGGGAAGCCAGATGAGAAAACTTGAAGGTGTTACAAAATTTATGGTTGTTAAATCAGATTTTAGAATGTCTAATAGTTGTTTTGATTAGATTTTATGTTTGGTTAATTATTCATTGCCTGATGGAAATAAATTACCTCCAAGTTTCTATGAAAGTAAAAGGTTGGTTCATAATTTGGGTCTAAGTTATCAGAAGATCCATGTATGTTCAAATGACCGCATATTATATTATGGTGATTATGAATCTTTTGTTAATTTTCAAACATGTGGATACTTGAGGTATAATGAGGCACAACAAGAAAATTCCAAAGTTCCCATAAAATAGTTGATATATTTTCCAATTACACCTCGTTTACATCATTTATTTATGTATTGAAACACAGTTGGATTGATGACATAGTATTAATCAGATATTCACATCACAAAAAGATTAAATCATCTATGTGATGGTGATTCAAGGAAACATTTTGATCAGACGTATCATTATTTTTCTTCAAATCCTCATAACATATAGTTGTTCCTTTTTACTGATGTTTTTTTCCATTTGTTGGTTATGGCAGTTAATATTATTTTTGGCCAGTTTTCATTACTCCTTACAACTTTCCTCCTTGGATGTTGATGAAGAAACCATATATATATTTTATGCTATTAATTATAAGACATCTAAATATTGATGTTTATTTGAAGCCACTAATTGATGAGTTAATTTTATTATGTAATAATGGTGTGACTACCTATATGGGTTAACTTCCCTGAATTTCCTTTGCACTTGTTTAAGAAAGAAGCTTTATTTCCAATAGCTAGTTTGATTGGATGTCCTCTGAAGTTAGACTCATCCACAAAGCTCTTATCTAGACCCTCTGTAGCGGGAATATGTATTGAAATAGATGTTTCCCAGCACCTGCCAGACCAAATTTGGATTCAGAATGGAGATTTCGGTTTTACACAAGATGTTCTCTATGAAAGACTACCTGATTACTGTTATAGTTGTCTTAGACTCGGACATTCAATGAAAAACTGTGTAAAGGATTCTGCTAACTCTAAAATCAGGAAAAATGTTTGGGTTGAAAAAGAGATGCAAGGTCATAAGGCTATTGCTGATTCTTCTGGCTATAAGAATTTGGCAGAACCTTGTCTGAATACTGAATTGAATAATTTACAAGTTGAAGATAATCTAAATTCAGATTATGTTAGCTCTGTTCTTGAATTCATTGCCCACCCTCCTATTTGCATGGGTGAACCGCACTCATTATGGATAGAAAAGAATAAAGGAAAGCAAATAGTTGTGTCTGAGGCCTCTAAAGATGTTTGCAAGGACGGAGAGGATGTAGATAAAATGGGTTTGAAGTTGCAAGCACCTGAATGTCAGCCTTCATAATTCGTTCAGGGTGGTCTTGATGTCTCCAAACAGCAAGAGAACCCTGTTCCTGACAAGATTGTGATTGCACATACAATCACGAAAGGAGTTTCACTTTCTGAAAATCAGTTTATTAGAAAGGGTAAGAAGGTGAATTTTGAAATTCCTCAATAGGATGTTGATGAATCCTCCCATGTGAATTCTAGTAAGATCCCCATTGTGGGGAAATCTTTGTTTTGGAAGGACCAAAAAGGGGAAAAAACTATCGTGGACCCTGATCGTTTCGTCACTCCAATTCCTAGGAAGAATAGGAAGAAAAGGGGGAGTGCTGGCCATGAGAGAACCATCACCACAAGATCATTTGCGGCTAAGAGCTCTATTTTTGAGGTTCCTCCTCAGCCTTTCCCCTCTGAACCTCTACCTGATTACTCCCAATCCTCTGATTGCTCTGATGAGGATGTTCATGAAGGAGGCTGAAAGTTTCTTTAAAGATGCATCTTCTGATTTCATGAACTTTGATTGATTAATTCTGGGATTTTCTGGGTTCTTGTTTGAATCTTGAAGCTCTCCCTAGCTCAGTCTGTTTTTGGACAGACCTTTGGTTTCTACCTGTTCTTTTTTTCTGCTGGTCTACGGGGCTGTTTTTCAGTGTTTCTTGGTGGAATTCAGTGTGGAATACTTCTCGAGATGGTTCTGCTCATCCTTGATTCTGTTTCCTACTATCTAGTTTCTAGTTGGGATTTTTTTGAACAGATTTGACTCTATTTTCTTTCACTGTTTTGCTGGCATGAGTTGTATTGAAAGAGAAGTGTCAATGGTGATGCATGGTGTTGAAGATATCCCAAAGATTGCTGCTACTATTCTTCATCAGTTCATGGTGTTGATGGCTTATTATGTGGAGTTTCTGTTCATAGATGCAGCTCAATTTTATGGCTGCTGTCTTTGATGTTAGGCAGCTGGGTGATGATTGGTAATGCTTGATATGAGGATTGTGTTGAGGGACTTTCTAGAATTTTCAATGAAGTGCGGATTTGCTTGAAGATGTTTTGAAGATCCAGTGTTGTTCATTCCTGATAAAGATCAAGACTGTGGTGTCGTCTACTATAGCTGAGTATCTTTTTTGCTGCAGCGTAATCTGCTGGATGCCTGCTAGTATTGGACTACATCTTCACTACTTAACCTTATGGAGATCATGGGTTGTTTGATGACAAGGATTTTTTATCTTTTTCTGCTTCTTGAGCTGCTTGTTTTTCTTCTTGGTAACTCGGCTTGTACTCCCCTCAATCCCTGCTGGTGTAAGTTATTTACACCTCATGCTTGTACTGATTTTTTTTTTGATTTTAATAAATTTTTGGGGCATGAATTGGGTGACCAATTCATGTCACTGCCTTTAAAAAAAATGGTGTTACTACATTTAATATAACTATATATCATGATTTTATATTGAAGGTTGCATTAATATGGATCATCAATGACTTTTCGGAGTATGGTGTGTTATTTGGATGGATCACACATGGTCTAAAATCATGTCTATACAACATGGCTAAGAAAAAAGTGTTTATGCTTGGTAATGGGATAAAGGTTAGTTATTTTGACTGTCATCGAAGATTTCTTCCTACGGATCACCCTTTTCAAAGGAAAATAATTAATTATACAAAAGATCAAATTGAAACAAATGTACCACCAGCAGTGATCTCATGTGATTAGGTAAAACTTATTGTCTTTGTATTAAATCATGTTACTTTTGGACCAACCATAAATGAGAAAAAGATAAATGGTTTTGGGAGATATCATAATTGGATAAAGCATGGTATTTTTTGAGACCTTCCGTATTGGTTTGATTTTTTAGTTTATCACATGTTAAATGTAATTCATATTTAGAATAATGTTTTTGATAACATGTTTTATAACATGTTTAAAACACTTGGTAAGACCAAATATAATGTAAAGGAACAGTTAGATCTTGTACAGATTTGTAGACATCCTAAACTTCAATTATTTGAAGATGAAAGATCACACAAATTATTGAATCCAAAATAATCTTACTCACTTAGTTAAGAAAACTGATTATTATTCTATCAATGGATTATATATTTGAGGTTAATAGATGGTTATGCTTTTAATTTGTCTCATTACGAAAGAAATTTCCATATTACCAGGTTAAAAATTCATGATTATCGTGTCATAATTGAAAGATTACTACCTGTTGGTCTTAGAGGGTTGTTGAATTCTTCAATCTAGGATGTGTTGATTGAAATATCATATTTCTCGAGATTTTTTTCATCAATGTCAGATTATGATGCATTGAGTTTTCTAGAAAATAAGTTTGTTTTAATTTTATGTAAATTGAAGAAAATATTCCCACCAGGCTTATTTGATTCCATAGAACATGTAATATTAAATTTTCCATATGAAGATAAATTTGGAGGGACAATACAATTCCAGTGGATGTATCTGTTTGAGATATGTATGTAAAAATTAAAGAAGAAAGTACATAAAAATCATCAGTTGAAGGGTCGATTGCAGAAACGTACTTGCAGGAGGAAATTTCAAATTTATACTCCTATTATTTTAATTCATAATATCCTTCAAAACATAATTTCATGGGTCGCAATGATACAAATGTTGATGATGTCACAGACCATCAATTGTTAGTTTTTAATAATCCTGAGCTTGGTTTCGATGGTTATCATGAGCGATGGGTTATAGATGAAGAACTGTACAGAGCTCATACTTATATTTTGTTTAATTGTGAGGAAATTACATGATTTGTGTATTAAGTACTACTTTTTTATTATTTCATTAAACATTTATAAAATATTTATTTATTTAAATTAACTTTTTTTTACTATATAATGACCGTATCAAAAACAATTTATACAAATTACATCTATTTATTTTGAAGAACACTGGAAACAAAATTTTGTATATTGGCTTCAAAGACTAGTAAGAGAAGTTTCTTTTGATGGAATATTAAATAAAATTTTCAATGATATCTATTATTAATTTTTTTTACAGGTAACATAAAATGAAAATAAAATTGACATTCGATTATGTGTTCTCAAAAACCCTCCATTGAAATTGGTAAAATCTTATAATTGGTATGTGGTTAATGGATTTCGATTCCATACACACATATATAGTGGCTCAAAGAAATCAATGAATAGTGGTGTTCATTTTAAAGGATACCATTATAAGGAAAGTGAAGTTTACTTTTATGGTATTCTAGATAAAATAATTGAGTTGTGTTATTTGATACCAAATTATGTTACAATGTTTAAAATTCATTGGATTGGTACTAATCAGGGGTTGAAAGTTCATCCACGACATAGAGTCATTGACATTAAATACAATAGTCTTCTTGCATTAAATGATCCATTTATTATGGAACATCAAGCACATAAAATTTAATATGAAAATTACTGTGATGTTTCAAGATATTTGAAGGACTGGTGGAATGTGAGAAAAATGAAATCACATGGAAGTCAATTTACTAAAATTGAAAATGGTTTTGTGGAAGTACAACATATTGAAATTTTTCAAGAAACATCCCAAAATATATCTCTTACCCGATAAGATATAAATATCTATGATGAAACCCACTAATTAAGGGCCGATGATATAGATAATGTTGATGAAGTAATAAGGGATGATGAAACTGAAATTCATATGCAAGTTGAAAATGTTGAAGATAAGGATGAAGACATTGATGTCGATGAAAATGGTGATGAAGATGATGATTGATGTATTATATTCAGGTCTTTAGTTATATGTAATTATTATATTCTGATATTTATTAGCTTTTTAAATTTCATATTTGTATTAATAATCTGTTACATGTAACATTATTTTATTTTAACATTTATTAGTTTTTTATAATTCATATCAGTACTAAAAATCTCTTACTGGTGAGAATATTTTTTTTAGATAGTCAGAGATTATCCTAACAATCTATTACATTCTCTCAATGATGTCAGACTTCCTGTTGATGAGCTCAATTTAGATCCTCCTCCTCAGGCTGGTATGCATACTAATAGGGGGCACAGTCTTTCTCAATTACTAATTCCAAATCCTATTCCAACGAGACGACCATCGGTTTATTTTGATGCTCATTTATAGAGGTATGTTTAATCGTTTAAGATGTTTATTTTATATTAATTAAGTGTATTAATTTTGATAATAATTTTATGATTATTTTTTTTCAATTTTCACAATTTTTTTCATTTAGAATTTGGGAAGGCTAGTGTAATTATAAGAAATTATTTTTCCACACCATGGGTGTCATGGGACCTGGTACACATCACTATGTGTGAACAGTTATTCAACCACTGGATTGTATTTTATTAAATAATATATAATTTTTAAAATTTTATTTAATTACTAACATATTTATTTCATTGTCTTGAAAAATTTATTTTCTTTGATTTATGATATCCAGATAGGTCATATCCGAGAGGCATGAGATAGTTATATACGTGATCACTTTTTTCAATTTCTACACAACATCATAAAGCGATCTATGGATAAAGCTTGTGTTACTATTTTTTTATTAGTCTTAAATCTCCCATCATTCTAACTGTATATCATCTCAAGTATGGGATGGTTTGTGATCCTTCTGGCTAGGAGATACTTTTAGGAAGAGAGCATCAGATGAACATCATAGATGAGGGAGGCATGATGACACCCGTAGGGATGAGAGTTGTACATTTATATTACATCAACGACATATGGTAAGTGATATTATTTATCGATGTGTATATATATATATTAACTATAAAAATTTTGTTATATTATATAGGCCACTACTGACCCATATATTACGGAGTTTGAAGTTTATTAGAAGATGTATATTGATCCCCGTACAGGAAAAGTTGTAGGCGAACAACAGCGTCATATTGTGGTTAGTGATTTTGTTTAAAAATGTCATGAATATTAATTTTATTATTATTATAATTTGTCATTATATTTAAAGGAAACACATGAAACTGAGACTTTTCATTCATGGGAGAGTCAAGTTGAGACCGAACAAGATGTCACTATTGATTTAGGTTTTGATGAGGGGGCTTGGATACAGGAAACTTCGCAGGGTGTTGAGAAAGGTTGAGTGATTGGTATTGGTTCTAAAATGACACCTACAAGTTATTATAGTACTTTTACGATGACATCAGTGAGCATAAAGGGAGCTCATGGAGATTCATCATCAAATCTATCGTCCACTGCATAGTATGAGGAGAGGTTGAGAGCTCAGGAAGATATGATATAGTAGATGCAGAAGGAGAGGGAGTAGGAGCATGAGCAGCAACGTCTAAGAGATGAGCAGATGATGGAGTATATGCGGCAAATTGTGTGTGGTGTTGGTATGGAGTTTCCTCCCCCTAGTTATTTGAGTGATCCTCCCCCTGGTTCTTCGAGTGATCATCCCCCTAGTTCTTTGAGTGATCCTCCCCCACTAGATGATAGTTGATGATTTATGAAGTTTTTATCACTTTTTTTTGTAATTTGGTATGACAAACATGTTATTTTTTTAACTAATATATTACTTTTATGTCTCTTTTAATTTTTTTAATTTTTTATAAAGATTTTTAAATATTTTTAAATTGATTAATTTTTTTAATGTTTTTAACATATTTCAATTAATTTTAGGTTTTGTAATTATTCTTAAATATATATAAATTTTATTATTTTTCTATATATTTAATATGTTAATTAATTTCAATAATTTAAATTATTTAAATTATTTAAATTATATTTTAGTATATTTATTTTGTAAATTAATTTTATTTTATTTAATATTTACATTTTTAAAATATATATATATAATTTTTTTATTAATTTTATTTTATATTTAAAAAAATTAATTTTTTTATTATTATTTTGTTTTTGTTTTTTTAGAAATTTATTATTTGTGAGGGTTGAAGCCATCCGTTGCAAATAACTTTTCGAACCCTTTGTGATGGATCGTCGTAAAAGATTATTTAAAAACCCTTATGGAAGTCTTTTGTGATGGACCCTTTGTATGTCGCAAATAAATATTATTTGCAGTGGACCATCACGAATAAAAACATTTGTGATGCCACCATCCAGGGTGGGGTATTTGCGATAGACTCTCATCGTAAATACCCCATTGTAATTACCTTAAATTCATATTACATTTTACTTTCCTGCATGTAGATACATTATTCCCTCTATTAGAGAAGGATGTGAAAACAATGGATCTCCTACAAGTGTCCAAAGAATATCCAATTGTCTTATAGTTAGAACAATAAAAATGAATCTTTTCATATTCAACATGAAGGTTCATTTCATCATTCTCACTGGATAACATGACCTTTTTTTAGTTTTGAGCTTAAATCAACTTCTATAAGAATCCTTTAAAAATAACCAAACCCAGCCTATTATTTTTTCTTATCCATCTTAATTGGCACACCAATTACAAAAGCAATATCAAAAAAAATTGGATGCCAAATAACCCAATTCAAACCAAAAATTATAACCCAAACTTGTGTAAAAGAGTTTATATACTCAAAAGGGCTGAAACCAAAATTCCACTCCTAAAGTATAAGCGTACCTAGCCTTAGAGAAACCAAGACAAATCCCCAATCCATTTTATTAAATTGAGAACTTGGAAATAGAATGTGATAGAATCCATGCCCCACTGGAATACATTTCCTATTTGATAATCCCCAAGCAAAGGATAACCTATTGACCAAATACTCCAATTTCCATAGCTTCACACCATTCGACAACACAACATGACCAATGATGGAATGTTGACACATTTCAAGCCTCTCAGAGACCGCTTCTTGTTTATCCATCACACGAGCAGTGTTACCCTTTTTAAAAACCATACCAGATTCGGAATCACTCAAATATGAGAACAATCGTTAATTCAAGGATTCCAAATAATTTCCTTCATCTAGATTTCTTGAGGCTACCTCCTTGAAGGAAACGCCTAAATTATAATCACCTAAAGATCGATGATTTCCATCAGTCTTCTCAATCCCTTGTGAAATTCTTTCTATATCCAAGACCCCTTTAGTCCTACAACAGAGAGCAGGAACTGAATTTGTCACCACCATTCGACGCACGCTTCCCACTCTATTCAGCGTTGTTGTATCCATCGCCCTAGATCTTGTTGTGGTTTTCTAACCACTAAGAGAGATGAATGGAAGAGGAAACCAGACTTTTATTACACCAAGAACAAAATTTACAATGTACCCCTCCCACACCTCCCTTTTTTCTCTCACATGGATCTCTCCCAGCCCTCTCACAATAGAGCTCTCCTTTGGCTTGAATATGATCTCTATCTTAGATCTAATTATTGAAGGAGGCATCCCAAAGCCTCCTTATATATCCATGGCCGAGGAGTCCATGTTTTACACAACTCCTCCACCAATCCCTACCTACCTTTAACAATGGCATCCTACACAATTAACATGTGCAACAACCAATGTTGAAGCAACCATGGTGCTGGTGGGGTTGGTGCATCAGCCACCTACCACAGGAAGTTGGAAATTTCTCCATCAATTCTCACCCTCCAGCTACAGTCCACTGGAGCATCTAAAAAGGTCTATCTTCTCCTGAGAAACCGCCATTGTCAACATATCCTTTGGGTTCTCCTTCATGTGGATCTTCACAAGTCATTGCAGCTGTTGATCCATCACTTTGAGTATCCAATGATAGCAAATGTCGATGTGCTTCATCTGGGAATGGTATATAGAGTTCTTACTCAATTCCAAAGCACTTTGACTATTGCAATGAACCATGTACTCCTTCGAGCTGAATCTGAGATCTTGGAGAAAACGCTTTAGCCACAACATCTCCTTGCCAGATTCCGAAGCAGCAATGTACTCTGCTTCGTCATGGATAAAGCAACGCACTTATGCAACCATGACTGCCATGATACAACTCCTCCTACAAAATTATAGATGTATCTTGATGTAGACTTCCTACTATCAGGATCTCCGGTCATATCTGCATCTGTATATCCCTCCAATATAGTTTCATCTCCCCCCATAGAACAAAGATAACTTTGAATTACCTTTAAGATACCTCAGAATCCACTTGACTACTTCTCAATGCTGCTTTCCAGGATTAGAGAGAAACCGGCTCACGATTTCCACTACATTGGAAATGTCAGGTCTCATATTCACCATAGCATACATCAAGCTTCCAACTGCTGAGGAGTGTGGAATCATCTCTATCGCCTCAATTTCTTCCTTGGACGACGGGAATGAAATCTTTCTTACCTTCAAATGACCAGGAAGAGGAATACTCAGTAGTTTGGATTTGTCCATGTTGAAACATTTCAGAACAAGTTCAACATACTTATCCTGAGATAGCCATAACAACTTCCTCTTTCTATCACAAATAATCTGCATCCCCAAAATCTGTTGATCTACTCCCAAGTCTTTCATATCAAAAGACTTAGATAACTCCTTCTTCAACTGGATAATCTTCACTGCATCCTTCACAATGACCAACATGTCATCAACATAAAGTAGAAGGGAAACAAAGTTACCATCTTAAAATATCTAGATGTAGAAATATTGGTCTGCCTGTGTACGCTTTTAGCCATGACTCACCATGAACGAGTCAAACTTCTTGTACCACTACCTGGGAGCATATTTCAGTCAGTACAGCTCTTCTTCAATTTGCAGATGAGGTTTTCTTTTCCAGAAACCTCAAATCCTTCAAGCTACTTTATATAGATCTCATCAGAGAGGTCACCATGAATAAAATTTGTCTTCATGTCCATCTATTCAATATCTAAATCCAAGCTAGCCACTAATCTGAAAATGACTCAGATTAAATCCATATTCACCATGGGTAAAAAAATCTCGTCAAAGTCAACTCCTTTCTTCTGAAGGAATCCCTTGAAAACTAACTAAGCTTTGTACTTGACCTCCCTTTTTCTTCCATCCTTATTCAGCCTGAATACCCATTTGTTTGTTAGTGCCTTCTTACCTTTGGGTAATTCCAGCAAATCTTATGTTTGGTTCTTCATCAAGGACTCCATATCATCCTCCATTGCATATAGACACTTGAGTTTTTTAGGATGAGACATTTCTTTCTAGTATCCTTCTGGCTCCCCCTCATCATTCAGTAATAGGTAATCTGACTCCGAATATTTTGTTGATGGAATCCTTCCTCATTAATATCTTTAAACCTATGATATGTTAGGTTCGGGAGACACAACATCACATATCTCCTTTGATGGTTCTAAAACTTCTTGTGGAGAGGATTGAGTCTCCCCCTACTTAATATCCTCCTCTACCACCTCCTGGCCTACTATCTATGAGTCTTATTGCACGTCCTCCTCTTCAATGACAGGTGGTGCTGGTATAGGTGTTGGATCGGGAATTGAGTCCTCAATACTTTCCCTTTGAGACATTCTATGATTTTGAATGTCCTCGATCATTTGGTTCTCATGGAACACGACATCTCTGCTTCTGGTCACCTTTTTCCCCTTCAGTTCCCAAAGATTGTATTTGAACTCCTCATCTCCACAGCCGATGAAGATGCATAGAGTAGATCTCCCATAATCTTCTTTCTGAGATCCTTGGATACATGTGAAAATTCCAAACATCCAAATACTCATAAATGAGAAAAAGAGGGATTTTTACCAGACCATATCTTCTGTGGAATCTCAAAATTCAGCAGGAATGACAGTGATCAGTTGATGAGGTAGCAGGAAACCTGAACAACTTCTCCCTAGAATGGATTAGGGAGGTTAGCCAAACTCGTCATGCTTTTGACCTTCTCCATGATGGTTGTGTTCATCCTTTCTGCAAATCTGTTGTGTTTTGGGGTGATAGAGACCCTCCTCTCATGTCTAATTCTCTAACTCCTACAGTAGTAATAAAATTCTCTGGATGTGTATTCTCCTCTGTTGTTTGAATGAAGACACTTTAGCTTCCTTCCAGTTTCACACTCCACCATGGCATGGAACATCTTGAAGTAGTCCAGAACTTTTTCCTTCGTCCGCAAGAAGAACACTCACACCCTTCGAGATGAATCATCAATAAAGGATATAAAATATTTGTTACCTCTGAGTTAATCCACCTTCATGGGTCTACATGCATCAGAGTGCACCAGATCCAGCAACTCTAATCTCCATGATGAAGTAGTATTGAATAAGACTCTATGATGCTTCCCATACAAACTGTATTTACAAGTATCAAGTGATTCATCCTTGTCAATAGTGATGTACTTCTTCTTCGTTAGGGTAGATGACCCTTTTTCACTCATGTGGCCAAGCCTTCTATGCCACATATTGGATGAAATTTCTCCTTCCACCATGTTGAGTCTATTTTCACATATCTTTACATGAGTTTTATACAACATACCACATATGTGTCCTCAGAAAATGATGATGGATCCTTTTTTCATATTCCATGATCCATTGCTGAAGATGTTTTCATAGCCTTTTCAATCAAAGGCTATACCTGATAACAGGTTGAGTCGAAGACTTGGAACATGCTGAAAATCCTTAAAGGTGATTGTGTATCCAACGTTCATCTTGACTTGGATATCACCCATGCCAAAAATCTTTTACAAACTGGAATTCCCCATCTTGATTGCACCAAATTCACCAGCTTGATAAGTCAAGAAATACTCACGATGTGGTGTGACATGGCACGATGCTGCAGTATCTCCCACCCATTCTGTGTCTTGGCCTGATGTATGAATACATGTCTCTTCTTCGTCATTGGAGAAAATAATATCTTCTCTGGTGATGCTCACATGTGCGTATTCATTTCTCCTTTGCTGGTTTCTACATTGACCCTTTTCTTATAACAACTTTTGGCAGTTCTTCTTCATGTGTCCCTCTATAACACAATGGTAGCATTTGTATATTGGAATCCTTCCATCTGTGGACCTTCCTCTTTTCTTACTTCAACCTTCGGTTCCTACCCCACGACCTCCTAATTGTTGTCTCCCTCGCTTCTCCAGAATGAGATCTTGCGTCTGGTTGTAAATTGCGTCCTTCCTTTAGGCTTCCTCATTGAACAAAGCATCTTTTACCATCGCCATGGTAAGTTTGCCTCTGGGTGCCAAGTTTCTAAGTGAGACGACAAGCATATCCCAACTATCAGGAAGTGTGCAGAGTAAGTTGTTCGCCAGATCTTCATCATTTAAAGTCTTACTGGCAGCCACTAACGGGTTCACCAAGCTTTGGAACTCGCTGGTGTGTTCAACTATATATTTTCCACTCTGTAGTTGAAGATTCATGAACCGCTTCAACAAAAGGATCTTGTTTCAAGTGGTCTTTGACTGGTAAGTATTTTCCAACTTTTTCCAAATTTTGTATGCACTAGTCTCTTGAGAAACATGGTGGTAAAATCTATGATAAATCCATTGGTAGATTTGACCAATCATATTCTTTTTTAGCTTCTTCCACTCTGCTTCCTTTGTGGCATCGAGGTTGACTCCCAAATTCTCAATGGGGTCAAAAATATCCTTATCATTGAGGATATCTTCCATTTGAGACTTCCAAATGGAGTAGTTCAAAGAAGTCAACATGATCATCCCTCCTGTGGATGATCCCTCCATTGGATTTCAATTAAGTTAAAATTGATGCATAATATGAAAAACTGGAGCTCACCATTGTGTCCATAATGGTCAAAAATGGTGGAATCAACTCTTGGATCATCGAAATTGGATACCGATTGATCAAGATATGATCAAAACAATATCAATGGCTAAGATCATCCGATGACGTAGCGATGACGTGTCGATGATGTGGAAATGAATTGGCCTGCAGGAGTAGCTGTCGAAAACCCACTGGAAAATTTTCTAGCATCGGAATAGTACCTTCTTCTCCGGAAAGGGGGTACTTTAGCACCTGAAGTGTGACAAAACTTTGACCGGCTCTAGGAAGATCATTTTAGCTCCGTTTTCAATGTCGTTTGCATCATTGGAATCTTATTGGCACAGGCTTTCATAATATGCCTTCAAAACATGATTCCAGGAAACTTGAATTTTTTGGTCACTAGAAATTTTCCACTGCCCATCGCTGTTTTACAAGAACCTCCTTTGATACCACTTTTTGTGGATCGCTGACCACTAAGAGAGATAAATGGAAGAGGAAACCAAAATTTTATTACACTAAGAACAAAAGTTACATGCAACCCTCCCACACCACCCTTTTTTCTCTCACATAGAGCTCTCCTGGCCCTCTCACAATAGAGCTCTCCTTTGGCTTGAATCTGATCTCTGGCATGGATCTGATTATTGAAGGAGGCATCCCAAAGCCTCTTTATATAGCCATAGTGGAGGAGTCCATGTTTGACATAGTTCCTCCACCAATCCCCACCTACCATCAATAATGGAAGCCTACACAATTAACATGTGTAGTAGCCAATGTTGAAGCATCCATGGTGCTGGTGGGGTTGGTGCATCGACCACCTACCATGGGCAGCTGGAAATTTCTCCATCAAATCTATGAATCCCATTGAATTCAAAGTTGTAGTTTGAGATAGAGATTCTACCACCATCATTAAGGATATACTATTCACCTAGACTGCCATGACCACCATCGTAGGATGAGGACAGACTACAACCGTCATAGCCGAGGGCCGACAATCGCCATTCACCTTATCCACCACTGCCTTAGAGTGCTTCATATCTAGCACCACTGAAGTCAAATAATCCCTACAAATATTTGGCACCATCACATCCCTGTCCACAAAACCAGATCTATAGGGTCTATCCCCGAGCTCCGCATTCAGTCGACGATTCCCTTCAGTAGCATCACCTCCATCCAAAGGAGAAAAAACAAGGAAATGCAGTATTCCCATAACGAGAAACCCTCAATCTCTAGAATTCATTAATCACCATCTATATTTATAATTATATATATTTATATATTAATAAATATATATAAATATATAGATATATATAAATATATATAATAAAATAAATGTATTTATAATTATATATAAATATATATATATATATATTTATTTATTTATTTATTTATTTATTTTAAAAGGTTGAGTGTAAAGCCCCCTTTATTAAACATAAAAAAATGTGCCTATTAAAAACTAGGCAACGAGGGAACCCATTACATGACACATATATAGGAGCCTTAAAGAAACATGACCTGAAGGTCTAAAAAAGGTCCTAAATGTCCAAAGGGAAGCATACACTTAAATTTTTCAATAATATTAACTATATTATTAAAATTAGAACTTTATCAACACTAAAATAGCACTAATAACAATGTATCTTTATCCAATCTAAGAAAGCACTGATAAAGATCGGTTTTATCAGCACTTAATATTTTATCACTGTTAAAACTTATCTTTATCGGTTCTTATTTGAAATTGATGTTAAAACCCTTACCAATATTTTAAATAGAACCCTAACTCAGTTCTCCTCACTCGCACTATTCAATATCCCATGGAACCAGATCTCTGTTGTCGCTCTATATCGATCATTTCAGATAAATAGACACCTTCCAAATCCAATGTATGTGGTCACTTGTGATTCATCACTCCCCCATGAACATATTTTTTTCTTAAATGCCCACCAAGCCTTTTAACTCCCTTGATTTCCACCATGAAAATGAAAATAGTGTGCCCGCACAGCTCGATCACCATTCCCAATATAGACTTCCTCTTAAATGTATGGTAAATTCATAGATTCTTTGTTGCTGAGTTTTGTGTTTCCTGTAAACCAATGATCCACTAATCCACCTTGTACCATTTACATGAGACTGAGATACTTTTGTATGTCCATGCAAGCCTAATAGTGCAATTTCACATGTGAATACACTCAGTTTACGACTCACTCAGACTGCTATGATCCCATCCTTTTCCACACACATTTTCACTTATTTACCTGCATGAGCTACTCCTATGATCAATTGGTTTTTTTACTGTGAATTTTATTCAGTTTTTTTTTTCAAAATTAAATTTTATTTATTTTTTTCAATTTTTTGATTTAAATGCTGGAATTTTCTCATTGGGCTACCTGCTTTAGTTTTTTTTGTTTGGTAAGTTTTTTTTCCTTACTCTTAGCATGATCTATGTGTTATAATATCACGTGAAACGATCTTATTATGCTTGATCTAACTTGATAATTCTATACCCAATTTCCCTTCCCCCAAACCATTATTGGTGCACCCTCTCCCCCACCTTCATGTTCATTTCACTCATTCAGCATTATTTCTCACTCTGATTACATATATCTCCTAGTCATGCACAACAAAAACCCTACCCACTTATCATGTAAGGTGGTGACTAAAAATGATAAATAGACTGAGTTTTTACAGTGGAAAGATGGTAATTGGCTCCAATTTCCAAGTATTTCTCCTTATCTCATGGATTAAAATAAAACAATTCTTCCAAATTCCCTTCTATTACCATCCATAAGAACCTCAATAATTTTAATATCTCCTGATTTTTTTGTAATTTTTATAGGAGTTATGAAATGAGTTTAATTTAGTTTGTATGATTTGATCAAAAAATTTAAATTTATAGAAATTTATAAAAATTATTTCATGATACTTTTGATATTTATACACACACTCTTTATTTATATTCTTTATTTTTTGTTTTAAAATTGTTCTTAATAATTTTATATTTCTATAACATTAATAAGTTTTTATATTTTTTTTTATGTTTGATATTTTTTAACATTATTATTATATTTTTTTTGGATACATATTCGTTATATATTTTACACATGTGATATAGCATGAACACATGGGTTATGCACATTGATTATGGATTCATAACGAACTATCACATAAAAAAGAACTTGATGTTATGATATAACCAACACTAATGTTCTGCATTGATAGGTTGATGTTAACATCACTAATATGGAATCAGAATCCATTTGTATCAAAATAAGTATATTGATGAGCTATAATAAATAGGCCATCAGCTATTTGGTTTCTTCGCTCACAGGATGAGCACTTGATTTTCACATCTTGTGAATCTATAAATTTCACACAATTCATTGGATATAGGTTTGTGTAAATACATCATAGTTACATTATAAAAATGTTAAATAAATTATTTATACATATGTGAGCCTTGAACCACTAATGAAATGTGTTGAAATTATGGTTTTGGGTTTGATGGTCAATTGCATGGGGCCTTTCCTATTTCAAATTAGCGATATGAACCTTTAATTACAACATAATAAAAAAGAATTAATTAATTAAATATAGAAACACAAGGAATGATAGATCAACCATGAAACTTACTGTATCAATGGTACAATTGATGGAGTGTTGAAAAACATGTATCGATGAGCTTGAACCCAATCATCATTGTGCATATCAAATATTATCACTTCTCTAATTCGGCCATATTCAATATGGGATTGTTTATATAATTTTTTTAACCACAAAAATATATGAAGCATAGAAATTAGTGCACTCATCCATCAAATATACCTTTCCAATCAAAGCTCTTAGATGAGCTCATTTGCGCACATACCATTACAATCTTATTACATAGATTTTTTAAATCACTCATGTGATGATTCCTTGAATAGAGATATCTAAAAAAATTATAAACTTTAATCAATGGGTCAAAAACATGGGTATAAAAACAATCATGAATTTCAATTGGCATTAATTTTTGAAGAAAAATATCATTATCATGACTTTTCAACCCTTTTAATGGCATGATATTCACATTAACATACTTATAAATATTATAAATATGACCATGAGGTTCCTTGAGGGTCTTAAAATTGATATAAATGCTCCTTTCTCTTTTTTACTCACTGTGTACTATGTTATATGCATGTATACCCTATTACCCTCACCTAACTATAAATGTAAATTTTTTCTCAATACCATTTCTTACAAGTCACATTGATCATTATCATTGTCCTTTTATTTCTCCTTGACACCTAAAATGGTCTATAATATATTATCAAACGCATTTTTTTCAATTTTAACCACATTCAAATTATGTCTTAAAATATTATCTTTATAGTAAGGCAATTCAAAGAAAATAATATGCTTCTTCCAATTATGATTGTGTCGAATATTTGCACCATGAATGGAAGGAAATGTAGGATCCAATGAATCCTAAAAACATACACTGTGTGAATGTTTTATTGGTCAATTTTTGAAATAATTTGAACCACGGACATTATTTTTTGTTTTGGATCGTGCTCTCTATTACCATCAAATGACACACTATCTTTTTTGAACCTATACATTTGAGGAAGAAATTATTTGTGACCAAGGTATACCCACTTTATACCATGGTTAATACATATAGATTTATTATTTTTATTACAACAAACGCAGGTGAATTATCATTTTTTACTCAGGCCTGATAAGTTAACATATGTTGGGAAGTCATTATTTGTCCACAAAAAAAGCTTTTGAAGACTAAAAATTTCATTAGCTACCAAGTCCAAATTCATTACACCATCTACCCAAAATTCTTACAACTATCCAATCAATGGTTGCATATAAAAATCTTTTTTTTTTGCTAGGTCCTATCGTTCCACCATATAATAGTTGAAAGAAACAAAATGGTTGTTTCATAAAAATCCATAGTGGAAGGTTGTATGAAACCAATACCATTGGAAACATATTATGTGTCGCACAACCATGGACCTGAATGGGTTAAAAACATATAATTCTAGACTCAGTCAAACATTATAACCATCCTGGGAAACGTTTGGGTGTATTTGATTAAACTCCTTTCATACCAAATAATATACCAGATGAGTTAATTTATCAACATCTTTTTTCACTCTAAATTCCAAGTCATCATTTTAGCAATTTTAACTGACATGAAGTATCTCTTCAACCTAGTTTTTAGTGGTAAATAACACATTTTATTAGTGGAAACTTATTGAATCTAACTACCTTGATTAATTTCATTGTCCTTTTACCAAGATGAGTATAAAATAGTACGAGTACTGAGTTGCACATTCTCTTTTCTGAACAACATATAGTTATTTTAGTGTGAATCAATGGTCTCATAAATACAAAAAAAATCTTAGAGGCTGTTCTAGTAACCACCGTGAAATAAATTTGGTTAAAAAAATATAATACAGCGATGGTTTAATCAAACCACCACTATTTTTTTAACAATTAGCAGTATTTTCAATTAAACCACCGCTAAATGTTTTAAAAAAACCTAATTCCTACCACCCCCCATCTCCCTCTATGCGACCCCAACCCCTATCCCCCCTCCCCCAACCACCTCATCTCCCCTCCCCAGTGTGACCCCAACCCCACCACCTCGTCAGCGACCCCCGTTCCCCCCACCCCTCCCACCAAACTCCTCCATCCTTAGTGGACCCCCCCCCCCCCCCCATTGACCTACCTCCCTAGTGGCTCAGATCCCCTCCTTGATGACAAGGAAGAACCCCCCCCCCCTAAAGTTTGTATTATTCTCCCAATAGTCACCTTAAATCTATTATTGAGTAGCATTAGATGGACAATCATGGATGATAAAAAGAGTATAGTATTTTTTTATTCATTCAACATTAATTTATATATGTAATTTTGGTTTATAATGTGTTACTTGGATTGTGTAGTTATTTTTTTGGAGTTATAATAAACATTAATTTTGGTTATTTTGTATTGAATTAAAAAAAATAATTTATGATATAAGTCGGTTATGGAATCTATATCATTCATAATTTTATGGTTTTTATTTGATATTAATGAATTCCACTTTGTTATATATATGTTAATGCCTCTAATTTTTTACATATACATAATTAGGACTATTTTAAAACTCATGACCAATTGTTAGTAGTTTTTGGGGTCACAAATGGTTTCATCACCAACCCTTGAAAGGCCTTTAAGGATAAAGTCCTTGAAAATGAGATATTGGACCCTTTTAAAATTTATTATTATGATTCATGTTTTATGAATATGTGAGGAATCATTTAGTTTAATAAAATCTATCAAAAAATGATAGAGTATTTAGGGTTAAGTTGTACATGCATTATAATAAATTATTGGTTATGGTAACTAGAACACCCAACATAGTTTTATTGATTTTCTTTTAACTAACATGATTTTTAAGATAACTAATTATGGTGTATTTTTTGTTTTTTGTTGAGTCAAATGACTAATTTTTTATCATTTGATATGAATCTGACACTCCCAAATTTTTTTACAAATATGTGATAATGTTTCCCCTCATCATAAAACCTTTAATTTTTTGGATCCCCTAAAATTAAAAAAAACGATTCAATATATTTAATGGTAGACCTTAAATGGTAGAATGAAGTATAAGCACATACACCAACCTAAAAATTTTGTATTTATCAGTTTTATTCATCTGATTTTGTGTGATATCCAAATAAAGTATACTTTTCATTCATATTTTTAAAGGGGTTCTCTTGGTCTTAGTTAGACCATGGGAAATGGTTCGGACATTGATCAATGTAGCTAATTTTTCAATGGAATAAACCCTCCTTAGTTACAAAACTAGGGTAAAATAAACCATTATCTTTTTCTCCCATAAAAATAATATAATCTATATATAAAATATTAAAAATTGATACATCTTTATCATCTTTAATATAGAGGCTCTTTTCCACACTTACATAATTAAAAATTAATTATTTCAAGCATGTATATAACTTCAAATACCATGCTCTTGAGTCTTATTCTAACCCGTACAGATCCTTATTTAACCCAAAAAAATTAATTTTATCTTTACTAAGAAAGACACTTCATCTTCCAACTCTCAATTTAGAAATAAATATTTGATATCTTTTAGAACGTTCATGGGTTTCCTTTGTGCTAAAATGTGGTGGTAATCTAATTTATGTCATTATTCATCTATTTTTGTGAGAAATAATTTTTTTTATTCACGATGTAATATTAAAGGTTTAGTAATAAAAGGTTCATTATTTAATTCATTATATTTTCCTTTATATTTTTTATGAAAGAGTCAATGGAGAAGTTGGGTGATATTTAATTTTGATTTCACCTCTTTTATTAAACATTTATATATCTATATCTGAATGTACAAGTAGAAAAAAATCCAATACTTATGGATAAAATTTATATTAATTTACCTCAAACCACACCTCGGTATGCCAAGGGTTTGGAAAAATTTTTAGATTATGCAATTAAAAACTAATATATGGATGGTAGAATAAACTTTTCATGTCCTGATTGTAAATTCAAGAAATGGTTGAATAGAAATGAATTATATTATAATTAAATATTGAAATAGTTTCCTTCTTGATATGTATATTGTATTTGGCATGGTGAATCAAATGTTATAGAAATTAAAAACAATGACAATACTGTCAAAGAAATACAAAGTGACCCGGTAGAGGATAATTCAATTCAAAATTTATTAAATGACGCATGCAGAATACAGTGTCCAATATTTGAATAGATCAACAGAACCTTTAGTTGATTATGAGAAGGTAAATATTGATCATAACTTTAGTAACAAAAATGATTTATATGAATTAGTTGAATATGGACAACAATAACTATATGAAGGGTGTGACAAGTATTTGAAGTTTTATTTTTTTACTTAGGATGTATCATATAAAGTGTCTCTGTGGAATTATTGACAAATAAATGTCCATGATTTTAGAGTTGCTTCATGATCCATTTAGTGAATCTAAGATCCCTAAATCATATTATGAGATAAATAAAGTCATTAAAAAAACTTGTACTTGATTATATAAACATACATGAATTTCCTAATGATTGCATGATTTACGAGGGTAAAGGTAATGATAAAGAATAATGCACAAGATGTCATAAAATTAGATGGAAGGAAATGAAAAACAATGAGAGTATAAATCAATACAACCCTAGGAAGAAATAGAATAAGGAAATTCTTACAACGGTATTTCATTACTTTCCTCTGAAACCATGCTTGCAAAGATTATTCATGTCGTCCAAGACTGCATACGACATGAAGTAAAATGCTCAGAATAATAATGATGGATTGATAAGACATCAAAAAGATTCAACATCAGGGGTGATGTTTGATTTTATATATCCAGATTTTTCTTTAGATCCTAGGAATGTACATTTGAGACTGGATTCTGATGGTTTTAACCCTTTTGGTACTTTAAGTACTAATTATAGAATTTGGTCAGTTGTTTTGATTACCTATAATCTACCTCCATGGGTGTGTATAATGAAGACTTATTTCATTAATTCGATGATTATTCATGGAAACAAAATTCCTGTAAATTACATTGATGTATACCTTCAACCTCTAATCAAATAATTGTGTGAATTATTGAATGATGGCATGGAAACATGTGATTCTTCAATGAGTCAAATATTCAAAATGAATGTTTCTTTAATGTGTAAAATTAGTGACTTTCATGGACTAGGAAATTTATCCAGTTGGAACAATCATACTGGTTTGGACTGTCCAGTTTTTTATATTGATTTTGAACCTCAACGATTACCTCATAGCATAAAATGGTGTTTTATGTGTCATTGTGAATTTCTTGATTCTTATCATAAATTCAGGTTTAACAAGACATGATTCAATGGAGATATTGAAATGATAAAGTCACCGAAGGTGTTATCTAGCTCATAAA
Source organism: Viscum album (assembly GCA_963277665.1). NCBI lineage: Eukaryota > Viridiplantae > Streptophyta > Magnoliopsida > Santalales > Viscaceae > Viscum > Viscum album. The sequence continues at coordinate 1,588,710,246 of OY728129.1, forward strand.
TCTTGGGAAAATTAATGAATGTTGCTGAAGAATTTGGAAAATGTCATCAGTTTAAAGAAGGGGGAAAGGGGTATGAGATACAATATTTGTAGAATCTGGAACACAAAAATGGAATAAAAGGAGCATATTTTTCAAACTTTGTTATTGGGAGTTTAATTTGATACATCATAATCTTTATGTAAAACATATTGAGAGTAATTTCTATGACAATGTAATTTTTACAGCGCTTAATGAACAGGGTAAATCTAAGGATTACCTTAATGCTCTTAAGGATTTGTATTCAATGAATATAAATCATGGTTTGTGGGAAAATGAGAATGTAAAGTATCCTTTGGTTATTTTTACAATGAAAAATCATGAGAAAGAATTATTTCTTAGAAATTTAAAGAATATACAAGTTTCATATGGATATTCAAGTAAAATATCAAGGTGTGTTGACTTAAAACATAAAAAGTTATATGGATTGAAAACTCATGACTCACATATTTTGATGGAGCAATTTTTGTCATTGGATTTGTGTAATACTTTACTTGAAAAAGTATTTGTGATTCTAGTTCAATTTTGTACCTTTTTAGGGAGATTTTTTGAAAAAAAAATATAAACCCAACAGAGATTTGTAAACAATAATAAATAATTTTTTTGACACTATTTAATTTGGAGATGTTATTTCCCCCTTCATTCCCTAGATTCATGATTTATTGAACTATTCATTTGGTTGAAGAATATAAACTTGGTGGATCGGTACAATATCGATGAATTTATCCAATTGAGGGTACGTTTATATATTTTTTATTTTCATTAATGAATTTTATTTTATCAAATAATTGCATAAATTTTTTTAATATTCTTCTTTTTTTCATCAGGTACTTAGGTCATTTGAAATCATATGTAATGAATAAAGCTCAACCAGAAGGCTCTATTGCTGAAGGTTACATATCTGAATAGTGATTGACCTTCTATTATAGGTATTTAGATGGGATTGAGTCTATATTCAATCATGTTGGATGTACTGACGACATGTCCACTAATTCTCATTCTAAAAAATTAGTCATCATCATTTCCTACTATTGAATGACCAATTGGAAAGGGGTCAAATTTTACACTGAATGAATTAGAATTTCTACAATAATATTGATATGTGATACTAAATAGTGTTATTGTAGGTCCATTTATTGAATAATTTCAACTGAAAACAAAGAGATGACTGAGGGGTGGAGATCTAAATGAGTTGGAATTAACAAAAGTTGTTAATAAGGAGCTCGTTGAATGGTTCACCCATCATGTAAGTATATACTCATATTTATATTATTGACATGTAGTTATTTTTTCTATGTTAAAATTAATCCCCTATATATTTTTATCTAGATAATGAATGTTTAAAATCAATCTGAAATATCAAATTATTTGAAGTTTTTCACTCGAGGTACTCTAAGGAAGGCTAAGAGATTAGATGCCTATAATATTCATGGCTTCAGGTTTATTGAAATTTATCATGAAGAAGACTTGAAAACTCAAAATAGTGGTTTATTTACACTTAAAGAGGTGGGATAATATGGTAATATGAATGATATAATTGAAAGAAAAAGTATCATGGTTATTATTTAGTTATCTTATTCAAATTCAAGTGTGTCATCATTGATAAGGGTATAATGAAAGCTTCGTTAAATTTTAATTCTGTCAAATTCTCTTGCTTGATAGATACTAGTGAGCTTTAAAGCATGATCTATTTATATTGGATTCACAAGAGAAGACGGTTTATTATGTAGATGATGAAATACATGAAGGTTGGAGTGTCATTGTACACTTAAAGCAGAGATACTTATATGATATGGGCAATGAAGATCAATTGGTACTTTGTGATAGTGAACCTCATCAACCACAAAACATTGAATATTTTTTTCCTAAAAATATTGAAATAGTAAAACTAAAAAGATAGGGTGAAAATGAAGGACTCTTCGTAATGAAGGTTTATAACAATGAAGATAATAAAGATGGAGATAATTGAATGTATAAATTGGTAATGAAAATATATTATAATTTCTCATTGATAATTGTTTCGTACATATATACATTGTTCTAGTTTTTCGTTTCTTTTTTGTAAAAAGCTTTTAGTTTTCCATTTTTCATACATTTAATATACCTTAACCATTTTAAATGAATGAATGTCAAGAAAAAAAAAATCAGGATCCTAGTCGATCAGCATCTCAAAGCATGTCACCACTACCGTCATCTTCTGTGGATCCAAGTAATTTTTTTCTACCTGAGACTACTAGTAATCCATCCATTTCCCCATATTTCATTAGTATCCCTCCACCTGATTCACCTCCAAAGATGGAGTGGTTGGTCACCCCTTCATATAGGGGATATTAGTGAGTTATCATTACTGGTATGTATGTCATTTTTCAAGAAAACATTATATTTTATTAATTTTTTAATTCATTTTTAAAATAGATAAATAAAACCATAGAAGGCATATAAATATGAACTTGATAGATATATGGGAATTAAAGGGATTCAATATTATCATTCTATTTACTGATTTTGGGGTGCCTACTGGTGATGCTGTTGGAATATATGAGTAGATTCATGGGCATCTTTCTTACAAGATAGTGATCTTTCCCATTAATTATAAAGATTAGAGGCATATTCTTAAAACATGGAAAAATGAGGTCTTTGATACTCAAATAAAGGTAATATTAATTTAATATTCCTTAATAACTCATTTAAAATACATGAGTAAAAAATTAATATACTTATGAAGTTTTATTTTTTTTATTTCTAGATGTTTTTTCATTTTGATGTCCCTAACTTTGTTTCATGCCCATTGACTTTGAAAATTTTGGGCAAGAAGTGGAGAGATTTTAAATAGATATTATGACATGATTTTAATGACATTTTTTTAAGCTCATGATAGATGTAAGAGAAAGTGCATGAAGACATTTCTCATGAGCAATAGAAGCTCTTTATTGATATAAACAGAGATGAATCTCATGGTGTAATTTCATATTTTATAGTAACTTAATAACATAAACACAATAAAATTATAATTTTTATTAATGATTCTATTTTTTTAGGAATTATCAAAAAATAGTGTGAATCACAAGAAGCAAGTCATTCCTCACATCGTTGGGTCTCATAGTTTTTTGAGAAAAAGAAAAATTTTGGTTTTTATTTTATTCATGATTTTTTATATCATTTAATTATAAATAAAGGTTTTTTCTAACTTTTTTATATTTTTTTATAAAGGCTAATAAATTAAGCCACTCTATTGGTCGAACAGATATGTGGTTTAAAGTGAATAGGAAACTCAATGTTAGCTTTGTAAATGACCCTACCAAAGAGGTTGGAGTAAATAATTTTCATTACCATTTTATATTATTTAATTACCATAAAAAACATAATAACGAAAAATATATTATAACAACTAACAAGAATTAAACCCAATTAAATTGGACCAGCTACATGGATCAAATGATGATAGTTTGGCATAATTTGATACATCTAGCCAGCCTCAATTAATTGGGTTTAAGGATTGTTTGTTATTATAATATAATTTTCATTATTATGTTTTTATAGTTTTGAAATAACAATAAATAGTAAGAAAAAAATTATTAATTAGATAATATTATGAAGTTTAGATATTTTAAAAAATAATTGTTAATATTTTTGTATTAACATGTTAAAATTCAAGAAGTCTGGGATGTGAACCCTTCACAATCATCATCGATTTCCTAGAATGATGCATTTGGAATAGTTTTAGGGAAGGAGTATCCTGTACATATATGGGGGATGAGTTCTCAGCCTACTTCATCATCTATCTTTGGTATTGAGGCATCATTCGTTACTACTACACTCGGTGGGGGTTCGAGTAGTGCCGTTGATCAGAAATCACCAAGAGAAATTGAAATATTGGAAGAAAAAGTGCATGAACATGACTCTTATAGAAAAACATAAAATTAGTGGTGTTTGAAAATGGAAAATTCTTTAGTTTCTACATTTTAGTGGATGTTTGGTATGATCCCGGAGAAAATTTACAACCTTATAGCTCATCCCACTGAGGAAAATTCTAAATTCCATATATCATTCACACATTTTAAAATAACTAATACAACATCCATAAATAAAACTAAAATGATTCTTTTATATTGAAAACATGCATTTAGAGTAATACTAACCACATCTTGTTCTAAATTGACATGTGTTTGATTCCTACACAAGAAAAATAAATTATAGATAATTAACCATAAGTTTGAAAACAATCCAATATTGTTTTCTCAATTTTAACTCGGTAAAAAGTTCTTAAAGGTACAAAATCTTTTAAAAAGAAGTTTCATGGGGTAAAAACCTAGAAAATGATATTGGATTCCCAAAAATCAGAGTAAATTGACTATAGATTTAATTGTGAAAAATAGAAACCAAAAAAACATCATTTTGAATGATGGTTTTCCTGTTATGGCCGTAAACATAGTTTAGTGTTTTAAAAAAATAAAACGAGCATGGAATGGTCAAAACCATAGAAAACAACCTCATATTTATGTGAAATCATGGTAAAACCACCACTGACTTTTTTTTTATGTGTATGCATAGAAAACATGTCAATCTGATATGTGGTGTGGTCGGAATAACTCGATAAACACTTCTTAAAGTCACAAAAGCCTTTAAAAAAGTTCCAAAGGGGTCAAAACCAAGAAAACAACATTGGATTTCTCTAAAATAAAGGGAAAATGACCTTAGATTAAATTTTGAGATGTAGTAACCATAAAAATGTCATTTTGAATTATGTTTTTCCTGTTATGGCCATAAATGCATTTTTAGTGTTTCAAAACACTAAAACGTGAATGGAAGAGTCAAAAGTATATAAAAAGACCTCATATTGATGTGAAATCATGGGAAAACCACTAAAAAGTTATTTTTTATGTGTACACATAGAAAAAACATCAATTTGATGTGCAATGTGGTCAGAATTACTCGGTAAACACTTTTTAATGGTAAAAACCCTTTAAAAACAAGTGTTAGGGGGTCAAAACCAATAAAATGATGTCTAATTGCCACAAAATCATGGGGAAATGACCATAGATTGAATTGTAAAATGTAGGAACTGATGGAATTTAATTCTGAATTACAGTTTTCTTGGGATTCTAGTAAATGCATTTTAGTGTTTTAAAACACTAAAACATTCGTGGAATGATAAAAAGAATATAAAACAACCTTATATTGATTTGAAATCATGGTAAAACTACCTATGAGTTATTTTTGATGTGTACGCATAGACAAAACATAAATATGATGTGTTTTGTGGTCGGAATAACTTGGTAAACACTTCTTAAAGGTATATAATCCCTTAAAAATAAATTTTAGGGGGGGGTCAAAACCAGAAAAACTGTTGGGAAAAAATCCCTCAAGGTGTCCCCTTGGAATGTTTTGAGTGTGATTGTGTTTGTTTATAAAAGATAGATGATTTCAAATGAGATTGGTCGGTGTTTGCTAAAGATAGGTTTTTAAGGTGGCATTGTTTCCCAGTATTTTCCAAATATTTGGGCCTCAAAATCAGGATTTTGATGTTGGAAAAAGAAATATTTATTCATAGAAGTGAACGGTATGAAAAAAATTGAAGAAAATTGGAAAAGGTTGAGAACTACATACCATAATTCATGGGCCTCATACCATGTTCCAGAAATGGTACACAGAGTGACCGGAACGGTACACCGGAGCGGTTTGCGAAACTGGAAACGGTTCGTAGTGATGGTTTGGGGCGAAGGCAGTTCGGTACGCAGATGGCTTATTTTTGGCAGAGTAGATTGATCATGTAGGAGAAAAGTCAGTACATGGACCACATATGAAAAATGGTTCGCGAGTGGCTTGTGGTTCGCGGTGGCAGTTCACGGGTGGCTTGCGGTTTGCGACGGTAGAAGGATCGATATGTGGTGAAGGTTGGATTGAAGATTTGGTAAATCTTAGATTAGCAGATTTTGGGGATATCTTTGTCTATATAAGAGTTTATAATCCCACTGATTACTGTAGAGACCGAATATCATTAGAGAACATATTTTTGGTCTGGATTTTTGGAAAAGTCCGAAGGAGGTTCGTGGGGAATAATTCTGTGAAAGCTGAAGTGGTTCACACGAAAGAAATTCCATCGAAGGTGTCTGTTGGTATTATTAACCCACAAAGGAATACTCGGTACATGGAGGAGGAATATACGGTATGCAAAAGAGATAATTATACAAGTGGTATACGGAGGGGGAGCTCTAGTACGCGGAAGAAAAAACAGTCTGCGAATAGAGAACAGTTCACGGATAGAGGGTAGTTCGTTGAGGTGGAGCGAAGGCAATGGTACACAGAGGTAGTAGCGGTTCATAGCAGTAGAAGAGGTATGCGAAGGAGGTGTTCCGCATTCCAAACTTGGTACTTAGTATGAGGGAGAGCAAGTGGTTAGTGATTTGCACAAGGAAGCTTTTGAGAGCTTCAAATCGGTTTGCGAAAGTATTTTTTGGTACCTAGTAGTACTCGAGAAGGTGGACTTCATTTACGAGTGAAAAATGAAATTCAACAGAGCATCTACCTAAAGTTTAGGATGCATGAATTCAGGAAAATGAAGGGACCTAAATGTCCATAAACTGTGTTTCACCTAAAAGTCCATAAACTGTGTGTGGATTCTTTTCCAGGAGTAGTGAGTGAAGGAAGAGGAAGATGGTGACCCTTTCCATCGACAGTGGGCCAGAGAAAGAGGAATAGGGAGTGACCCTTAGGAATGTAGTGAGTAGACCCTAAACTTTGTAAAGGTAGTGAGCCTGGGTATAGAAGATGTAGCCTGAACATTATACTCATTATTGAGCCTTAGTAAATTTGGTACATCAGCATATTGTCATTGTATGCTCCTTGGATATAGCCCAGTGAGGGTGAACCAATTAAAAATAATTATTTTTTATGCATGATTTCATTTATGTTCGTGTATTACTATGAGTGGAAGGGATAATTGAGTTTTTTATAACAATGAAACAAGATCCAAATGGGAGAAAGTTTTACTCTATCATACCCTGATTCACACCCCCCCCCCTCAGGGTATTTGACCTAGTGGAACTAACAAAAACAATGTCGGATTGCCCTGAAATCAAGAGACAAATACTATAGATTTAATTTTCAAATATAGGAACTGAAAATATATCATTCTGAATTACTGTTTGCCTGTTATAGCCGTAAACACATTTTTAGTGTTTTAAAATGCTAAAACGTGTGTGGAACGGTCAAAACCATATAAAAAGACCTCATATTGATGTTAAATCATGGTACAATCATCTATGAGTTATTTTTTATGTTTACACATGGAAAACACATCAATCCGATGTGCGGTGTGGTCATAATTACTCGATAAACACTTCTTAAAGTTATAAAAGCCTTTAAAAACTAGTGTCAGGGGGTCAAAACTAGGAAAATGACATCATATTTTCCTTAAATCAAGGTACAATGACTGTATATTTAATTGTGAAATTTAGGAACTGATGACCCATCATTCGGGATTACGGTTTTCCTATTATGGTCGTAAATGTGTTTTTAGTGTTTTAAAACACTAAAACATACATGGAATAGATAAAACTATATAAAACAGCTTTATATTGATGTGAAATCATGGGAAAACCACCTCATGGTTATTTTTTATGTGTATGTGCAGAAAACATGTCAATCTAATGTGTCGTGTGGTCAGAATTACTTGGTAAACACTTCTTAAAGGTACAAAAGCCTTTAAAAACAAGTGTTAGGGGGTCAAAACCAGGAAAAAGATTCCATATTTCATTTAAATCATACAAAAATTACTGTAGATTGAATTATGAAATGTAGGAATCGACATCATACTATTTTGAATGATGGTTTTCCTGTTATGGTCGTAAATGTGGTTTTAGTGTTTTAAAACACTAAAACATGTGTGAAATGGTAAAACCATAGAAAAAAACCTCATACTGACGTGAAATAACTGGATAACCATCACTGAGTTCTTTTTGACGTGTACGCGTAGAAAACACATCAATCTGACGTGCAGTGTGGTTGGAATAACTCAGTAAACACTTCTTAGAGCTACAAAAGCCTTTAAAAACAAGTGTCGAGGGGAAAAAATCAGGAAAAAAATGTCGTATTTCCTTGAAATCAAGAGACAATGACCATATATTGGATTGAGAAATGTAGGAAACGACATCATGTCATTCCAGATTATGGTTTTCCTGTTATGTCTGTAAATACATTTTTAGTGTTTTAAAACACTAAAACGTGCATGGAATGGTCAAAAGCATATAAAAAGACCACATATTGATGTTCAATCATGGTACAACCACCAATGAGTTATTTTTGACATGTACGTGCATGCAACATGTCAATCTAATGTGCACTGTGGTCGGAATTACTCGGTAAACACTTCTTAAAGTTACAAAATCCTTTAAAAACAAGTTTTGGGGGTCAAAACCAAGAAAATGATGTCGTATTTCCCCAAATTCAGGGGACAATGACCATATATTGAATTGTAAAATATAGGAACCGATGTCACATCATTCTGAATTATAGTTTTCCTAGAATCGATGTAAACGCATTTTTAGTGTTTTAAAACACTAAAACATGCATAAAACGATAAAAAAACAAATAAAACAAGATCATATTGATGGAAAACAAAGGGAAAACTATATTTGAGTTATTTTTGATGTGTACACGCTGACAACACATCAATCTGACGTGTGGTGTGGTCGGAATTACTCGGTAAACACTTCTTAAAGGTACAAAAGCCTTTAAAAACAAGTGTCGGAGGGTCAAAAGTAGGAAAATGAAATAAAATTGCCCTAAAATTAGGGAACAACAACCGTAAATTTAATTTTTAAGTGTATTAATTGATGACACTTCATTCTAAATTATGGTTTTCCCGTTATGACCATAAACGCGTTATTAGTGTTTTAAAACACTAAAACGTGTGTGGAATTATCAAAACCATAAAAAATGACCTCATATTGATGTGAAATCATGGGACAACCACATTTGAGTTATTTTTTAAATATAGGAAATGTTGTGATATCAAATTCTTTAAAAAAATATTATGTAAATTTAAAGCACACAACATGTCGCTTTAAAAATAAATTAGAATATGTACTCATCACTTTTCAGTTTTAAGTGTTTAATATTATCTTAAATAGGTATGTTTATGTTTTCAAAGTGTTTTGAATTATATATTATTTGTTTTATTTTAAAATTTATTCTATTTTATTAACAAAATAACAAATTTTATGTGCATCATTCTGAATATATTATGTGTCTTTTATCTTTTTCATTTCTTTTCTTAAATGTTCTGGTTTTCATTGTAGGTGGTCAATGCCAATAGTAGGTAGGAGGTTGACCATTCTAATCCATGAAATTCATTAGAAGGTATTTATGATGGTTCTTAGTTTCTATGGTATGTTAAAATTTTATCAATTATTCTACTGTGATTCTGATTTATTATGTTTAGTTTTAATTTTTGTTTTCTTTTCTGTTATTGTTGATGATAAGACATGGTCGGTTTCAGTTGATGAGATGATGTGGAGGTAGACTGAGGTAGTGGAGGTCATGACGTGGATGTATACATATTTTATATATATATATTGATGACTGAGGTATTATTTGACATATGTATGGGTTGACTAAGATTGAGGTTATGATGATTGTGGATGTATGACGTATGTATGATGAGTTTATCATATATTTATGTTTCAGTTTATTGCATGTCAGTATTTTTATATTTAAAGTTTTTTATTAAATATCTTTTTAAAAAAATATGATTTAGTGGAGGTTCTTAATAACTAATGCTAAACACATTAAAAAACATGTTTATTCACGATTAGGATAAACCACTGCTAAAATAAACCACCGTTGATTTGTTCAGTGGCGGTTAGTTTCATTTTATTTATATTTTCCTCAGATATTTTTTTTATAAAATAACTACCACTAAATAAACAAGTAACCGCTTCTAAATACTCTAAAAATGACATATAACAAAACTGACATGAAATTAAAGAAACTTCCACTAAATGACTAGTGACTGTGCAATACGTGATGGTTTTAATAATCACCGCTAACCCACACAAAAACATCCGCTAATGCCCTTTTTTGTAGTGTATATATGAAACCAAGTTCATCATTCATCCTATGAGCTTAATAGTATGACTTTTGAATCTTTTCTCTAGTATGGGATACCTTCTTCAACAATACCAACAACAGGTCAAAGGGGGTGTTTGTCCACTGATTCAAGGCCTTCAGAATAAAAAAATAAACATTAATTGAAAAATTTACTGAATTTAGTGCATTCAAAATATAATTTAGTACGTGCATCGTCAAGAATTTTAAAAAAAATAATGATTCTCCATATTTAGAAGAACGGAGATTACTCCCTCTAATCATTTATGACATTATTGTCTTTAGGTTGAAACTAACGCATCATATCGTTGAGCATTATGTTCATCAGATAAACTGTTCTTGAGTAAACATCCATATAAATACTTTATGACTAGTGATATAGAACAAACTCTTTCGTATGACGTGTCCATGCCTTATACTTTTTCAAAAAACCATTCAGAAATAGATGTTCCCTAACAGTATCTTGTTTGAAGAGATATCTGTTTTGCACATTTTTTTGCATGGAAAACTAATCAAATCTCTTTGAAATCCATTGGTGAAATAAATCTATTTATTAATTCACTCATAATATTCAACAGAAAACATATCTGGAATATCAATCCAACCGTTATCCATATATTTATTTAATAGAAAACAAATAATTGAAATATATAAACAATATTTTAACAAAAACTAGAAAATTGCTACGTATGTATAATAAATATATTAATATGAAAAAAACATACTATTCATTTTAAATATATTAATAACTGGATATAACAACTTGTAAAACACATTAATGTATTGCATAATTCAAATAAAAATAACAATGATAAAACATTAAACCTTTGTAAACCGTTATTTTAAAAAGACAAATAAATTATAAACAAATTCTAATCTTTTAAAATCAATCAAAATTTAAAACATGCGTTTTATAATAAGTTTTAACAATAAAATTATCATAAAAATATATATAACCAAGTGTGATAAAACAATTCATATAAAATTACAAAATATATTATTTTTTAATTGTTTGTATAATTATTCATACGATATGTGAGTTCATAATTAAACAAAATAAAGTACAAAATTATATTTGCAAAAATATGATATATATATATATATATATATATATATGTATATATATTACATACTCTAGAGTACAATTACATTCAAACACACACACACACACCGCACACGTACAGGCTGGAAAGATGGGTTAAAGTTCTCCTAAGGGAAAACCCGCTCATCCCTATTTATTCATATGTTAAAGGCTAATGGGGTCAAAATTGGATGGCCCTAAGGCCCATTCATTTTGATGTTTCAGACCCTACTTGCATCAACATGTCCATGGGTAAGCACCCCTTGACTACATCATGTCTTCTTCACTGCTTTTTTGCGTCATGTCTACACTTCACCGCCACCTATGCCACCTCTTACATCACCACGTGAATCTTAAATTCCTCAAGGAGGTTGGCATCATTCAAACCATGGTCTTTTGTATGAATCATTATGGCACTTTACCACAAATACACCATCCCAACTACACAAATTTTTTCATAAATAAATGTTCAAAATTTTTGAATTTGGTTTATTATTAAATGTTTATACATGAGGTAGTCTCCCTATTGGGAATGCACATGCCATTTTGATTATATTTCCCCTCTCCTTTCGGTTGTAATATAGGGTTGTGCAGTTAAGAGGTCGAAGTAAAATTCTTGAAGTGCAGAACGTGCATAAAGAGGGTGAGAATAGAGGTGCATGTAGCCATAGCTGAGAAGAAGAGAAAGATGCATCCAACCATGCAAAGCAGAATCTAGACAAAGGAGAAATTGGCTATCTGTTGGGGGCGGCAGAGCGTTGCTGAAATGATAAACACACAAAAACGAGGAGAAAAACGAAGAACGCACAGGTTTATGTAGTTTGGAAAGTTGCCTACGTCCACGGGAGAAGGGGGTCATTTTCTCTATTTCTCTCTCTAGATAAAACTCAATGGAGGATCACACATACATGATTACACCAAACACGTCATGGGAATAAAAAACACATTATATAGAGATGAACAAAAATCATTTTCTCTGGTTGTTTTGGGTAGCTTATCTACCCATGGAAAAATCTCCCACCGCTTGCTGCCCGTCCACGAAGGATGCTCACCAAGGAAGATGTTGTTGCGGTTGTTGCTGACCAAGGAAAAACACTACATACGACAGAGTAATCTCGTATTGATTTCTCCCCATATTGGGAGTGGCCCCCAAAAATCCCCCCCTCATGACCAATTTGGGGCAGAAGCTAGACCTGCAGTCTCCTTGCAAGCGTTAAAAACTTTATCAGCAAATCGAACATGTTTCTTCTCATCAGATGATGTGCCACTTCCACTTTCTTCAATTGATATTGAGCTGACTGTGGTCTCCATTAAATGATTCATCCGTTGGGACTCTTTCCCAGTAAGCATCCCTGCATCCCAACGTGAGACTTTCAACACTCCACCCACTATGGAAATCGTGTACCCTCTCACATCGAGCCTACTTAATGATACCAAGTTTCATCTCATTCTTGGAACTAATTTCACGCCATCCAGTTTTCATAATACACCATCGGGTGTCTTTAATTTCACTGTCCCGACTCCTCGAACCTCACATTTTGACCCATCACTAAGTTTCACTGAATCTTGCACCTGCTAAAAAGTATAAAACACACCTTTTGTCGTACATATGTGTACCGAGCTCCCCGAATCCAAAACTCATCCGTCTTCCTTTAGATTTTGAGCCCTCTCATTCTTCCTTTTTAAAATTCAACATTTCCACTTTATGTTCCCGTATATTTTTCAATAATTACTTTGAACTTCTCCCCATTTGATTCTCCCATCTAAGTCTGAGCTACCCATTGTTAGCCAGACTTCATTATCTCTCAATGATTCTGTGATGTTCGCAACCTTCTCTTTATCTCTCTCTTTCCAAGTAATTTATCATTTGCGTTCTTCACAGTCACTTCTATAGTGACCCTTTTTCTTGCACCAAAAATATGTGATTTTGCTAGGATCATGTCCTCGTGATTTTGGATGACATTATTTACCTCACAACTTTTGATATTGGCTCCTCCCACGTTCATCGTCTCGCATCATAATGATTTTCTCACCTAAATGTGTCACGGGTCTTTGGAATGCCTCCGATTCTTGAAGCGACGTCATCACCTCGTCCAACTTCAATGTTTCCTTCCCCACAAGCAATGCGGTCACAAGTCCATCAAATAAACTTGGTAGAGATGACAAAAGCAAAAGTGATTTTTCTTCTTCTTCAACCTTCACACCAAGCCCCAATAATTGTGTCAAAATTTTGTTGAACTCGTTGGTGTGATCCAATAAATGTGTTCCCTCATTCATGTGCAACTGGTAAAATTTTTTCTTTAAGAATAATTTGTTGGTAAGCAACTTTGTCGTATATCTCCGCTCCAACTTTTTCCAGATCTCCTTCTGTGAGGTCTCGTCCAACACTGAGTATTTTATGTTATTAACCAGACACAGTTGAATTATGCTGACGACCCGCATCTATAGCTCCTTCCAATCATCGTCACTGGTTCTCTCAGTCTTTTCTCTGATCAATAGTTTGATCATGCCCTGCTGCACTATAATATCTTTCACTGTGTTTTTCCACAAGTTGAAGTTGTTCCGACCATTGAACTTCTAAATATCAAATTTTGGTAGTGCTCCACCACCATCCATCGTTGTAGTCATAAAACACAATCACCACCGTCAATGTTACACTCCTTTGAAACTACTTCATGAAGTGTGAATTTTGAAAACAGAGTCTGGTTTTCCAAGATATTGTTAAAACAATTTCAACAGTCTAGATCGCCTGGTGATATGGTGGTGACATGGATTGCCGGAACAGCCTCCAGAACACTCACCCGAAAATTTTCACCAACGTTAACAGTACCGTATCCTCTGGCAGGAGTTACTGTAGCACCAGGCAGTTTGATCGAAACTTTAACCGACTCTACAGTCTTCATTTCAACTCTGTTTTTGGCGCTGCTTACGCCATTGGAATCATCTTGCCAAACTTTTCACGGATCTGGGCTTAAAAAATTCTGAGAAACTTCAATTTTCCGTTGCCGGAAAACATGGTGCTACTTCGCGGTTTCAAGCTCCCTACATTTGATACTACTTGTTGGGGGCGGCGGAGTGTCATGGACAAAAACGAGAATAAAAACGGAAAACATATAAGTTTACACGGTTCGACAAGTTTCCTATGTCCACCCACGAGAGAAGGGAACTGGTTTCTCGATTTCTCTCTCGGAATAAAACTCAACCGAGGATCACACATACACGATTACACTATCCCCCCCACCCCCCTCGCCATGTACATCTGCGTCCGGAAATACACCATCAGCGGCCAGCGGTCGAGGAGGCCCATGACGTCGTTGAAGAAGGGGAACACCATGGCCGCTGTCTTCATCAACACCATGTACCCCATCCTCCACCCCACCGATTCTGCTTGGAAATCCCGCCGGCAGCCGCAGGACCAGTTTCCCGGAATCTGGCCACCGCCTACTGCACCACCCCTTGAAAAACGCAAAAATTGGTTGGTTGTACGCCTATGCATTCATTATAAAACTGAAGATATATCTACAATTTAATGGTAATGGTAATGGACGGCCACGCAGAGGTTGGCGAAGGCGATGAGCCAAAAGGGGTCGTAGAAGCAGAAACAGGAGAGGAGATTGTTATGGGTGGCGTCCTCGGTGTAACTGACGACGCCGAAAAGAAGGTAGCTGAGAGTGGTCGCCCAGCCCTCTCACAATAAGAACAAAGGATTACAATTACCCCTCCTACACCTCCCTTTATTTCTCTCACATGGAGCTCTCCCACCCCTCTCACAATAGAGCTCTCCCTTGGCTCGAATCTGATATGAATGTTGAAGGAGGCACCCTAAGGCCTCCGTATATAGCCATGATGGAGGAGTCCATGTTTGACACAACTCCTCCACCAATCCCCACCTACCTTCAACAAGGACAGCCTACACAATTAACATGTGCAGCAGCCAATGTTGAAGCATCCAAGGGGCCGGTGGGGTTGGTGCACCATCCACCTACCATGCAGCTGAAAAAACTCCATCAATTCTACCCCTCTAGCTGTAATACACTGGATCATATGAAAAGGTCTAGCATCTTCTGAGCAACCACCTTTGTCAACATATCCGTCGGGTTCTCCTTCGTGTGGATTTTTGCAAGTCGCAGCAGTTGTTGATCCATCACTTCGCATATCCAATGATAGCGAATGTCAATGTGTTTTGTCTGGGAATGGTACATGGAGTTCTTGCTCAAGTAAAAATCACTTTGACTATCACAATAAACCATGTACTCCTTCTGGATGAATCCAAGCTCCTCGAGAAAATGCTTTAGCCACAACATCTCATTGCAAGCTTCCAAAGCAGCAATGTACTCTGCTTTCATCGTGGAAAAGCGACGCACTTCTGAAACCTTGACTGCCATGATACAGCTCCTCCTAAAAAATTATAGATGTATCCTAATGTAGACTTCTTGATATTAGGATCTCCAGCCATATCTGCATATGCATGGCCCTCCAAGATAGGTTCATCTCCCCCATAGCACAAACATAACTTTGAAGTACCTTTAAGATACCTCAGAATCCACTTGACTGCATCTCAGTGTTGCTTCCTAGGATTAGAAAGAAATCAAATCACGATTGTCACTGCATGGGAAATGTCAGGTCTCGTACTCACCATAGCATACATCAAGCTTCCAACTACTGAGAAGTATGGTATCATCTCAATCGCCTTGATTTCTTCCTTGGATGACGGGCATGCACTCTTTCTCAACATCAGATGGCCAAGAAGAGGAATTCTTATAGGTTTGGCTTTCTCCATGTTGAAATGTTTTAGAATATGTTAAACATACTTCTCCTGAGATATCCATAACAACTTCCTCTTTCTGTCACGAATGATATGCATCCCCAAAATTTGTTGAGCTTCTCCCAAGTCCTTCATATCGAAAGACATGGATAACTCCTTCAACTGGATAATCTTCATTGCATCCTTCCCAATGATCAACATTTCATCAACATAAAGTATAAGGGAAACAAAGTTACCATCCTAAAATCTCTAGATGTAGACACACTGGTCCGCCTGTGTCCGCTTGTAGCCATGACTCAACATAAATGAGTCAAACTTCTTGTACCATTGTCTGGGAGCTTATTTCAGTCCGTACAAGCTCTTCTTCAATTTTCAAATGAGTTTTTCTTGTCTAGAAACCTCAAAACCTTCAAGATGCTTCATATAGATCTCCTCAGAGATCTCATCGTGAAGAAAAGTTGTCTTCACATCCATTTGTTCAAGCTTCAAGTCCAAGCTAGACATTAATCCAAAAATGACTCGTATTGAAGTCATCTTCACCACAGGTGAAAATATATCATCAAAGTCAACTCCTTTCTTCTGAAGGAATTCCTTGAAAACTAATTGAGTTTTGTGTTTGACCTCCCTTTTGCTGCCATCCTTCTTCATCTTAAACACTCATTTGTTCATAAGTGGCTTCTTACCTTCAGGTAATTCCACCAAATCGTATGTTTGGTTCTTTGTCAAAGACTTCATCTCATCCCCCATTGCATGAAACCACTTGAGTTTTTTGGAATGAGACTCTGCTTCCTGGTATTTTTCCGACTCCCCCTCATTAGTCAGCAACAGGTAATCTGACTCCGAATAATTTGTTGATGGAATCCTTCCTCGTGAAGATCTTCGAACCTGTGAAATGTTAGGTTCATGAGGCACAACATCACCTAGCTCCTATGATGGTTCTTCAACTTCTTGTGGAGAGGATTGAGTCTCCCTCTACTCAATATCCTCCTCCACTGCCTCCTGGTCCACTGTCGATGAGTCTTCGTGCACCTCCTCCTCTTCATTGACAGGTGGTGTTGGTATAAGTGTTGGATCATGAATTGAGTCCTCAACACTTTCCCTTCAAGACATTATAGGATTTTTAATGTCCTCAATAATTTGGTTCTCATGGAACACGACATCTCTGCTTCTGGTTACCTTCTTCTCCTTTGGGTCCCAAAGCTTGTATCTGAACTCCTCATCTCCATAGCCGATGAAGATGCATGGAGTATATCTCTCGTCTAGATTTTTTCTGAGCTCCTTAGATACATGTGAAAATAAAAAACATCTAAATACTCATAAATGAGAGTAAAAGTGATGTTTACCATACCATCTTTTCTAAGAAATCTCAAAATTCAGCGGGACTGACGGTGATCGGTTGATGAGGTAGCATGCAACCTAAACAGCTTTTCCCCAGAATGGATTAGGGAGTATAGACAAACTCATCATGCTTTTGACCTTATCCATGATGGTTATATTCATCCTTTCTGCAGCTCAGTTGTGTTGTGGTGTGGAAGGGATTGTCCTCTCATGTCAGATGCCCTCACTCCTGCAATAGGCATCAAATTCACTGGATGTGTACTCTCCTCTGTTGTCTGAACAAAGACACTTTAGCTTCATTCCAGTTTCATGCTCCACCATGGCGTGGAACATCTTGAAGTAGTCCAGTACTTGGTCCTTCGTCTGTAAGAATAACATCCACACCCTTAAAGATACATCATTAATAATGGATAAGAAATATTTGTTATCTCTGAGTGAATCTGCCTCCATGGGTCCGCATACATCAAGTGTACCAGATCCAACAACTATGAGTGCACCAGATCCAACAACTCTGATCTCTATGATGAATCAGTATTGAATGAGACTCTATGCTTCTTTCCATACAAGAATTATTTACATGGATCAAGTTATGAATCCTTGTCGATATTGATGTATTTTTTCTTCATTAGGGTAGATAACCATTTTTCACTCATGTGGATGAGCCTTCTATGCCATATATTGGATGACATTTCTCTTTACACCATTTTGAGGATGGCTTCACATATCTTCACATGAGATTTGTACAACATACCATATATGTGTCCTCAGGCGATGATGATAGCTCCTTTTGTCTTTTTCCATGATTCATTGCTGAATATGTTTTCATAGCCTTGTCGATCAAAGGTTATACCTGATAACAGGTTGAGTCAAAGACTTAGAACATGTCGAACATCCTTCAGGGTGATTTTGTATCCAATGTTCGTCTCGACTTGGATATCACCCATGCCAAAAATCTCTGCCAAACTGGTATTCCCCATCTTGACTGCACCAAAGTCACCAACTTGATAAGTCAAGAAATACTCCTGATGTGGCATGACATGGTACAATGCTGCAGTATCAACCACCCATTTTGTGTCTTGGCCTGATGTATGAAATCATATCTCTTCTTTTTCTTTGGAGAAAAGAATAACTTCTCTGGTGACGCTCGCATGCACGTCTTAATTTCTTCTTTTCTGGTTTCTAATTTGAACCTTTTCTTGTAACAAATTTCGGCAGTTCTTCTTCATGTGTCCCTCCATGCCACAATGGTAGAATTTGTATGTTGGCCTCTTTCCATCTGTGGACCTTCCTCTATTCTTACTTCGACCTATGGTTCCTTCCCCATGACCTCCTCCTTGTTGTCTCCCTCGCTTCTCCAGAATGAGATATTGCGTCTGTTTGTAGCTCGTATCCTTCCTTCGGGCTTCCTCGTTGAACAATGCATCTTTTACCATTGTCATTGTAAGTTTGCCTTTGGGAACCAAGTTGATAAAGGAGATGACAGTTGTATCCAAGCTATCGAGATGTGTGCAGAGTAAGTGGTTCACCTGATCTTCATCATTTAGAGTATTACTGGCAGCCACCAACTGGTTCACTAGGATTTGGAACTTGTTGGGGTGTTCGACTATAGAGTTTACACTCTATAGTCAAAGATCCATCAATCGCTTCAACAAAAGGATCTTGTTTCAAGCATCCTTTTACCAGTACATATTTTCCAACTTTGTCCAAATTTGGTATGCACCAGTCTCTTGAGAAACATGGTGGTAAATGCTGTGATTGATTCATTGAAAAATTTGGCTGATTATTTTCTTGTTCATCTTATTCCACTCTGCTTCTTTGGTGGCATCGGGGTTGACTCCCTCATTATCAATGGGGTCAAAAAGATCCTTAGCATTGAGGAGATCTTTCATTCAAGAATTCCAAATAGAGTAGTTTGAAGAAGTCAACATGACCATCCCTCCCATAGATGATCCCTCCATTGGATTTCAATTCAGTAAAAACTTGGTGCAGAATCTAGAAAAATGGAGCTCATTGATGCATCTAGAACGGTCAAAAATGGTGGAATCGACTCCTAGATTGTCAAAATCAGATACCAATTGATCAAGTTATGATCAAAATAGTATCAACGGCTAAGATCAGCTGATGATGTGGAGATGACGTGTCGATGACGTGGTGATAATGTGTCAGCTGGAGTAGCTTCCAAAAACTCACCAGAAAAGTCACCGACACTGAAACAATATCTTCTTCTCTGACAAGTGGGTACTGTAGCACCTGAAGTTTGACCAAACTTTGACCGACCCTAGGAAGCTTGTTTTAGCTCCGTTTTAGATTCCATTTGCGCTATTTGAATCATCTTGACACAGGATTTCAGAATATGCCTTAAAAATATGATTCCGAGCAACTTGAATTTTCCAATCACCAGAAAATTTCCACTGCCCGTCGCTGTTTCACCGAAACCGCCCCTCTGATTCCACTTTTTGTGGTTCGCTGACCACTAAGAGAGATAATAGAGGAAGAATGGGAAGAAAAACAATATTTATTTCAATAAGAACAAAGGATTACAATTACCCCTCCCACACCTCCCTTTATTTATATCACATGGAGCACTCCTGGCCCTCTCACAATAGAGCTCTACCTTGGCTCGAATTTGATATTAATGTTGAAGGAGGCATCTCACAGCCTCCTTATATAGTCTTGGTGGAGGAGTCCATGTTTGACACAACTCCTCCACCAATCCCCACCTACCTTCAACAATGACAGCTTACACAATTAACATGTGCAGCACCGAATGTTGAAGCAGCCAAGGGGCCGGTGGGGTTGGTGCACCATCCACCTACCATGCAGTTAGAAAAACTCCATCAACTTTGAATGATTTTTTGATTGGGTTTGTTTACACTTACACCATTCTTATGACTGGTAACAGTTAGCAAGGAGGTTGGCCATGTACCAGGTTATGATGGCGAAGGAGATCAGAGTCAGGATTCTGACGGTCCACCCTAGTTGTGCCATCGTCCACGGAAGCGACATCACTCCGGACCCTATAATCGTCATTATTATGTGCATTGTCGTCGTGATGACCATCACTTCAGGAAGATGCAGTGAATATATATACGGCCGGGAAGGAAGAGTAATGCAAATTAGGGACACCAGTTCGGTGTAATTGCCCCTCATCATCGTAGTTGGGAGATATTCCCACACTATCCATCGTTACTTCCACTCCCTCATCAACCTCTGCAATGGCCAGAGCTGAATTCTTGAAAATTACTCAAATTTTAGAGGCCAGTTCTAGTCTTGAAATTGGGGCCCATTGTGAAAATTAGGCTTCCGAAAAAGGTAACTAGCGTTTTGACCTTTCATGTTGGAGATAAATACAATCTACTAGTTTGATCATTAGGGAATTCAAGAGAGATCATCACCACATAAGATTTATTGAGTGCTGTTGGATTTTATATATGTTAATATATAAAATTAAATGGCATAAAAATCTCTAATAAAATGATATTTTTTCTTCATGCTCCATCCATAAACATCCAACAAAAAGAAAATAAAATTTAAGCCCAATGGGGCATTGGTTGTGCCTATGTGGTGTTGTAGGGAAGGTCATGGATTCGAGCCTCCTCAACTACTGTTTATGTTTCTTTTTTTTGTACCCCTATCTCCGAACCTAATGTAATATAAGTCGCTAGTAGAGAAATGAGCATCCACAACTACCAAAAGTAGTAGCAAAAGGGACTTACGTGACATAGGAGACCACTCCCCCAACCGCATTTTGCGGTCGCGGTTGATTAGGTCACAAATACCCTTTTCATGATCGCTAATGCAACCGCCATTAACTAGCACTACGGCAAAATGCAAATTTAGCGGCGGTTTATTTTTCGTTTCGCGGTGGTTTAAACCGCCGCTAAATCGATTGGCGGAGGTTTTGAAAAACCACCGCTAAATTGTGCATCGGGAAACTATTCACGACGGTTTTCAAAACCGTCGTAGAACGTTTCACGGCGGTTTTTTAGTAGCGATTTAAACCGTCGTTAAATGATTTAGCGCCGGTTTTTTGAATTTTTTTTATTTTTTTAAAAAAAATTATTTATTTATTTATTTTATTTATTTATTTTATTTATTTTATTTTATTTTATTTTATTTTATTTATTTTATTTTATTTAATTTTTTTATTTATTTATTTATTTTATTTATTTATTTATTTATTTTTTATTTTTTATTTTTTTATATTTTTTATTTTATTTATTTATTTATTTTATTTATTTTATTTACTTTATCCATGCATGCATGCTCATGCCCATGCACATGCCCATACAATATAAAGAAATACTTTGGTGAGATTTGAACCTCTAATCTCTTTCATATTTTCCAAAGACTTTACCACTCCAGCAAGCTCGTCATGTGGTTAATGAACAGAATTTAATATACTTATATATACTAATTGAAAAAACAAATAATACATAACTAATAGATATAAACTCAATAATAATTAAACAATAAGCAATAATCAATAATTAATAACCAGTAATTAATAATTAATAATTATTGATTTATTAGTTATTTATTGAGTTATTTATTATTATTTACTATTTATTAAAATAAATAACAAATACATTATAATAATATTTACATAAATTATAAAATTATGAAAATAAAATAATAAAATAATAAAATTACGAAATTAAAAGAATAAAGAATAAATAATAAATAATAAATAATAAATAATAAATAATAAATAATAAATAATAATAAATTAAATAAAAAATAATAAATAATAAATAATAAATAAATAACAAATAATAAATGATAAACAATAAACAACAAATAATAAATAATAATAAACAAATAATAAATAATAAATAATAATAAATAATAAATAATAAATAAGAAACAATAAATAATAATAAATAATAAATAATAATAAATAATAAATAATAAATAATAAATAATAAATAACAAATAATAAATAACAAATAATAATAAATAATAAATAATAAATAATAAATAATAATAATCAATAATAATCAATAATAATAAATAATAAATAATAAATAATAATAAATAATAAATAATAAATAATAAATAATAAATAATAAATAACAAGTAACAAATAATAAATAATAAATAATAATAAATAATAATAAATAATAAATAACAAACAATAAATAATAATAAATAACAAATAATAATAAATAATAAATAATAAATAATAAATAATAATAAATAATAAATAATAAACAATAAATAATAATAAATAATAAATAATAAATAATAATAAATAACACATAATTAATAATTATAATTAAATAAATAATAAATAATAAATAATAAACAACAATTAATAATAGATAATAATACATATATAATAAATAATAAATAATAAATAATAAATAATAAATAATAAATAATAAGTAATAAATAATAAATAATAACTAATAAATAATAAATAATAAATAATAATAATAATTAATAATAAATAAATAATAATAATAAACAATAAATAATAAATATTAAATAGTAAATAATAATAATAAATAACACATAATTAATAATGATAAATAAATAAATGATAAATAAATAATAAATAATAAATAATAAACAATAAATAATAAACAATAAATAATAAATAATAAACAATAATAAATAATAAATAAATAATAATATATAATATATAATATATAATATATAATATATATAATAAATAAAATATTATTATTAATAATAATAAATAATACACCCAGAAAGTCAGTCAGAGGCTAGCCTCCAACCATTTATTAAAATAAAAGAAAAGTCCAGGGACAAGAACACAAGCTCAAAATCCAACAACTAGAAATCATAAGAACCGTACCCGTCACCACCTCCATGGTAGAATGCTTCCTCCGCAGTGGTTGACTCCCATTCCGAGCTTTCATAATGTTTCATGACTTTGGCATACTTCCTCCTGATATTTAATCACTCCAAAGGAAATAAACTCATTAGAAGATATCACACTCTTATTCACTCTTGCCCCGCCTTCCTTTCTGACAGATGACCGAGTAGACATCGGCTTTGGAAAAAAGGAGTAATCTTTCCTTGACCTTTGTCGCGTTGAGGCGGTCATCTCCTCCTGATTCTTAGACATTTTCACCTTCCCTCCTTGGACAATGCTACTATAAGATGGCATAACCATGCCACCATTTTTCTTATCACTCTCAGAAATATCCCCCCACTTGCCAAGGATAACCACCTCTTGGTAATACACTGACTGAGTATTAGCATCGATCATTGCTAAGCGTTGCGGGTGCTCCATCATTTCATGATTTTCACGATGCACCATCTTCATTTGTTCATTTCCAACATCAGCCTCCTGAGACCCAACCTGCACATTGCCACCATTGTTCACCGAAGAAAACACATCCACATATTCATGTTCCAAAATCTGAAAACGGTTACTCAAATTAACTGTAGTCAGAACCCCTCCATCATCATCAGCCTGACCACATCTCCCATCAATATATGCTTCCAAGACCCCCGCAATTGGACCATCAAGCATTGTAGGGGAAGACTGTAGCCCCTCGGCCCTGTTGTTTCCAGCCAGCTCACCCCTGGCACTAGAAACATGGTTATCAGCCTGCTTCACTTCAACCCCCACTTGCAGATCACTCCTCAACTGATTAAGGACTTCAGCAACCGTTGGATTTGACTCCTTCACATACACCCCATCAGTAGAAACTGGTTCCACAGTAACAGAGTTCAACCTCTCCTCCGGAAGGTTTCCAACCCTGTTACTCATCTGAAACAAGGACCTGACCTCATCATCTGAGCCTCCAGCATTCCCATCCCTATTACACCCAGACACAGTGTGTCTCGACCCATCCTCCCTCCTCTGGACCAAATCAACCCCCTTCCTCACACTGAGATCCCTTGACTCCTCCGAGACTTGCCTCAACCCGCTAAGAGCTACAGCCACCTTCGGGCTAGCCTGAAGCTCCGCATCCTTCTTCAGCGACCCAACATCAGCAAGTACCTCATCAGTCAGCAATGATTGATCCCTGCCTCGACCTTCAACACCATATGCCATCTTCCCCAGACCAAGCTCCACACAAGCCTCAGGAGCCTTCCCAACATGATTATTCTACTTCCTTGCCGTAAGCCAGGTTCCCCGACCACGAACCCCCTTCAGGTGATATGAACGCCCCTTCCAGCAAACCTCTGAAGTGTGTCCCAATCTATGGCATGAAGAGTATAAATTTGTCCAATTATCATAAACTACCCGCTGCTTACACTTATACTCCTCCCCGATCGTGATCCAAACATAGTCAAAAGGCGTACGAGATGCATCCATTTCCACACAAACCCATGGGTTCACCGGGTGACAAACCACTGCAGTACGGCTATCCGAACACAAGAACCTCCCAAGGAGATTACCTAGAAGTCTAATAACAGAGGGATTCTGGAACGGAAAAGGGAGGTTGGGAAAACTTAACCAAACTGCAGAAGCCGGCGAGTCGCGGTTCATATGAAATTCGAAGGACCAATGGAATAGAATGAATTGAAACCTGTTGACGCTACGCGGCACACTCGACCAAGATTTGATAAGATCTGGCTCCGATTCAAACCGAATCAGGATGTGCTGACTGTCGAGCAATCCAACTGTCGCCTTCTCATGGAGATCCCATTCACCAAAGATGAACCTGTCGAAAGCATCCACCGAAGGTCTCCTCCGCTTGAACCGAGCGACCAGTGTGAGATTCAACAGCGCGGAGGTTTCCATGAATTCTGATGTCGAGATATGTATATTAGGAAGGCCATCAAAGAGCCTCGGAACCCTAGGGCTCAACGAGACCTCCGAGAAAGGAGGCTGGAAATCAGGATTCGAGAAAGGCTGAAAAGAGGACCCCGTTCTTCCAAAGGGTAACGATGCTCTATCCCCCACCGAGTGGGGAGAAGCCGACGCAGGATCCACCATCGTCACCGATGGAAGGGGTGCATAATAAATAATATATAATATATAATATATAATAAATAATAAATAACTAGTAACAAATATTATTATTATTAATAATATATAATATATAATATATAATAAATAATATATAATAAATAAATATAAATAATAAATAATAAATAACCAGTAACAAATAATAGATAATATATAAATTATATTATATTATAAATAATAAATAATAAATAATAAATAATAAATGAAACACATGAAAATTTATGAAAAGGCGTGATAAGGGATGAAAAATTATGAAAATGCATGAAAACAGATGGAGAAGCATGAAGAAGGAAGCATTAGAAAGCATGAGAACGCATGAAAACTCATGAAAACTCTGGAAAACCCCTTAAGAATTCAACATAATAATCATAATAACCCACAAAGAACCATTAATAAATATATAAATTCATGGAAACCCAAATAAACAGTAATAAATGGAGCAACCGTTAAAAACCGTCAAAACGGTCATAAAGTGAAAAAAACATTGCACTCAAATTAACGGAGATAAATTATGATCTGAGAGTTCATTCCAGATCCACGACCAGTCAAATCAAAGATCCTAAAATGATCTTCGAGCTGATAGGTGAAAGTGACCGAATGGATTGGCGGATCGGAAGTTATGACCATTTAAAAAAATTGACGGGGAACGGGTGCTAGAAACGAGACATCGAAAAACATAACAAACCCGATACCCACTAAAAGGCCATAACTTATGATCCAAGAGTCCATGTAGGCGCCACGACCAGTCAAACTGAAGCTCATGAAACTAACTATGATCTGGCAGGCGGAGGAGTCCGAACTGACATGCGGATTGGAAGTTAGGTCCGTTTGAAGACAAGTTCGACGGGACATCGGTGACGAAAATGGGGTTTCTAAGGCCTTAGGAGGGGTTTTTGGGGTTTAAAAACACGACAAAAACTTTTCTGTGTTGAAATGGCTCATATCTCTCTTCATTGGATTTGATTTGATATGTGGTAGAGCCCAAATGAACACCCGAAGCAAAAGTTATGGCCGTTTGAAGTTGGAGAACTTTTTTCAACTTTCTTATAACTCTCATATCATATGAACCTTAGACCATCTCACGGTTTTGATTATACATTCCTCTAGATCTCTTCATGATCTTCGATTTGACTGGTCATGGCACTCCAACGGACGCCTGGATCAAAAGCTATGGTTGTTTTACTGATTTCGGGGTTTCTCATGTTTTTTTATTTTTTTTCCTTTCATTTCGCGGTGGTTTTACCCAAACCGCCACTATTTCGCGGCGGTTTTTTAAAAAACCACCGCTAATCCTTGAAAAAATTTAAAAAGAATTAAAAAGAATTAAGACATTTCGCGGCGGTTTAAAAACCGCCGCGAAATGACTGTTTTCCTGTAGTGTAGGGAGCGCTCTCAATGTCTTCCATAGGTATTTTTGTAAATAACCCTTTAATGGTGGCCAATGATGGTCGACAAAGGTTTCTTTTATTTAAAAAAAATAAAACATGAATCATGGTGTTAAATTTTCATGCTCACAAATCCTAGTTCATCCCAAGAAAAAAATTCCTCGACGAAAGCATCCTAGAATATTATGCATAAAATTTGTTATGTTAACTACAAAAAATATTGAGAATCACCACAAATCATTTTTCCTTAACAACATAACATACTCACATTTTTTTTGATACACAAACACACTTTGGCTACAAGAATTTTCTCAAAAAATCTTGATAATACCCATCTTCAACTTGTAGTTTTAGGATCCCAACTTGGCTCTGAACATTATCAAGCCCCTAAGCTTGAACTTGGGACAAAATGTGAGATTCAAACCTAAACTATCCTGATAAAATGTGAGATTGAAACATAAAATCTTACCATGGATTCTTGCTTTCCAACATCCTATATAATAAATTTATTTTTATTATTTATCTATATTATATCCATATTTTTATTTATCTTTCCAAATTTTATTTATTTATAACTTCTTTTTTTCCATTTACTCATAATTCTTTGTTAAAATCAATCATTTAGGTGTTGATTGTTTTGTTTCTCATACATGTTTTAAATAGACGTCTCCAATACTTGCACCTTGGTCATGGTTTCATCACATCAAGAATTTTAATTATGACATATATATCATATTTATACATTACATACACTTTTAAAGTCATCCATGTATGGTGGTTATGAAAAATAAATTATGTCGTTCATGGAGGTGATAGTTTGCGCATACGTATGTGTGACATTATCATTTTTTAACATATGAAAATAAAGAGATATAGATAATAATTTGTCTTTCCATAACATTAATTGTGTCATAAATATCATATATATTCATTAAATCCATCTATTTAACTAGACACATATGATGAAAAATGAAATGCGTCGCTTCATGGAGGCAGTAGTCCGCACATACGCACGACTGATTTTTTTATTTTCCATTAGATCGAAAGGAGATAGAAAATGTTTTTACCATAAACATATAAACATTTAAATAGAGTAAATATATTAATTTCATTATGTTATTAATTTTACAATAGATATAAAGGAGTTTGAATAAGAAAGAAACTTGAAAACACCCAATCAAGACCTTTACCTCTTCCTTGGATATCCTCCTTTGGATTACACCATAAGACTTCTTAGTTTGGTCTTTTGGTGATACCTGGACCTAATGGATATAGGTAGGATAGTTGGTAAGTGATTTTTATTGATATTGGTCAAGCTAAGGTTCTCAAAGTGTGTGAATATGTGAGGAAGTGAGGGTCTCCTTTTATAAGTGAGGGGAGTGACACTCTTATAAATACTTATAACTTTAAAATAATATAAATTTATTTTGAAGGGAAGGTGGAAAAAAATGTAATAAAGGTTTCAAATTTAGGATATTTTAATGTTTAAATCCACACATATAATTAAATTTATACATGTTTTAGTGATATTTTAAGTCTTATCTCTTAGTTTAACCCCTTCATTAAACCTTTCAACCCTTATCGCGGTGAAAAAATTTTACTCTATTAGCTATTGATTATGACCTAAAAAGAAATAGAACTTATTACATGATTTGAATATGTGGATTAAAAATATGGATTATATTTTAAAATATTCCATTTCTAGAGGTGGTAAAATTTACTTTTAATATAAGTAAGCAAAATGAATTGAAATCAGTTTTTTGAAAAAATATATTTTGAAGCATAAAAATAGATTTTCAACAAAATCATGTAAATAATTGATTGTCTTGAAAATAATTGGATTGTTATTAAAAAAATTATATTTATGTGACTTTATAACCAATCCAAAACTGAATATAACCTTGTAATTTCTTAATTAAAGAAAAGGATCAAAAATATTTCTTTTATTAGAAAAAAACATCACATGTGTTCTAAAATGTCAAACATGGGTTTCTCAATTCAGAATAATATTTTAAAATGATTTATTTTACTTATAAAATATATTCTTTTTCTATAAAAATGTTTTAATTAACTTTCAAGTTATTCCTATATCATTATGATGTCATAAATGCAACAATAGTTTGTAAAACTGTGTTTTTTACTATTCACCAAAAAAATCAACCATTTCATAAGAATCCAAAAAAATCACTCTAAGATAATTTTGACATATTAATTCAAAAATTAATTTCAATTTATCAAATTAAAATTATAAAATATAAAAATTTAGTTTTTAAATGAAAATATTAAGTATAAATAAAAATAACTTTTATAAAATTAACCTTTTTAAACTTCAAGTGTTGATAATATTATTTTATATCATTTTATAATTAATTGAGAGTTAATTTATTAGTTCATACATTAAAAATTTTTAAAAGGGATTAATTTATAAAAATAAAAAACACTTCAAAATTATTTCTTTAAAAAATATCCATTTTTAACATAGAATGATTTTAATCATATCACATTAACTATTTATTTTATAATCATTAAATTTTATCAATCAAAAGAGAATAATACAATGTATATATCATTATTGAATTACTATATTTTTTTTTTACTAAAGGTTTATTCTTATTATAATTATATTATGTCATGATTTGTTTTAGTTTTGTGTTGTTGGTGTTACAAGTTATTTAGCATAGTATTTATTTGAAGGAAAATACATACTAAAATCTTAGGGTGTTATAAAAAAGTGATTGATAGTTCATTTTTATCATGGATCTCGGCAAGGTTTATTCTCTTGACCTAAAATTATTTTTTGGTTATAAGGTTATTTTGTTTTTCTCGTGATCTTTTTACTCTTCTTGGGTTTTTAGTGTATATTAGCTAGATTTTGTATGAATGTCATGTTTCATATCACTGAATGATCATGATGATAGAGTTATATTTTTATTGAAATTAAATTTTTAACCTATTTTTATAGATTCTTGTATATAGACTCACCATGGATTTAGTTATTAAATATATAGTCAAATTAAAATTCATTTATTCACCTATATTATTTTGATTCTATAGATGTTCCATTTTGATTCTATGAACGATCTCTATTTTGATCCAATATGTCTTGTTATTGTTATTTCAAGAATATAATATATATTTAGTTGAATTTATTGTATATGAGTTTTATATAATATATACTTTAGTACAAATATTATATATTAATCTTGAATATAATTTATTATAATATGTACATTCAAGTGATTTATAAGAAGTTTTAGTCTACAGTTATAATCTATTAAAGATATTCACAATTAGTATTAGAGTCATAGTGTATTTATGATAACTACATCTAAATTTTATATTTATAAATTCAATGGATGAAACAATTTTAATAACTAGATTATTAAAATTTGGATACTCTTGGTCCATCAAGGCCTTCAATATTCACTTCTTAGAGAAAAAATTTAACAATATATCAGTCACTAGCTAAGAATTGATGGAATGTGTCTCTAAAAAAATTCTCAAAAAAAATAGCAGTGCCACCATTTTTTCAATGGAAGATAATGTGTTAATAAATGTAATAGGGAAACTTATGGTTGTTGATATATTTATTAAATTAGATCATGTTAATATTTAAAATTTTCATTGTAGGTAGGTTATGAAATAAATAACATTTATATACCATAATGATGCTTCATAGAACTTTGATCAGGGAGTACCCTAATGTGTAATTACATGACTTGGATCATTCTTTGACCCGAACTGGACCGTCACAAGCCCCGATCATATTCGATCATGAATCCAACATCATCCAAACATCATGAAACCGGTCATATATCTTATAATATACATTATATTATCTTCTCCTTAGTACCAACTCTTTAAATTCATGATGATATATTCCACCTCTTTAACATCAAATCTATGGAAAAACCTCCTCCTCAAGTAAAAAAAGTAGAATCTTTGGAAAAGCTTTATTTTGAGAGACAAGATCCTTACTATTCATCTTTAATATCATTCTCCCATGTATTTTTGATGTCAAACAACATAAGATGAAAAACGTTGATATCCATATTACTTGTTAGGATTCTAAGGGAAATAAATGATATCAATCATGCATGTTATTCTTGGAGTGTCCAGTAAAGTTTAGTACCATTATTTTCATAGTATTCTTATCCTTTATCTTTGAATAGCATTGCGATATTTTTAGTAAATCTTTTATACCTTCAAAAATATATCCCTTTTATCAAATTTCAGAGAGACTATGATCCCCATTTTAAAATACACTGAAGGGTCATTTAATTTCTAGCTCAATCTTCACTTGTTAACAATAATTCCAAATTTGACTTCCAACATGGAAAACTTCTTCAACCATGGTTGTAGTATCAATGATTTTAAGTATGTGAACTTAACAATTAGTAATGACCCACAAAAAAAACCTCTAAGCCTAATGATTCATAACTTAGTATAGGAAACAAGAGATTAAGTGAATAACATCACAATAATATATTACATTCAACTACTTCTATAAGTTTCAAGAGGTAACAACATAAATATCCTAACAACGAACTCCCTCTATGATATCAATCACACTTCAAAAAACCATTAGTGAATAAATAATGAATTACATAGTGTGTGATTAAAATAATATTTCTTCTTTAAAGATCATATCTAGATACCAATTTGATATAAATTGTTAAAAATATTCTTCTTTGATCCACTGAGTGTCTTTCCTTGGTTGATAGGGATAACCCTTCTAAATATTCATATCAAAACTCCCCTATAATGTTCTAAACCTCATTAAAAAATATAGAATTGAAATTAAACCTAATATTCATCCACATATAATGGATTTTAATATCTTGATAACAATCAGATGATATCACATGTTAGGAAAAAACAAATAAATCATGATTTCTTTTTCTTCTGCTACTCCATTTAGGTTTCCCCATCCATCTTAAAGTTCTGATGCTAATGGATAATATATGCTCTTAAAACCAAAACTTCAATTGGAAATTGATATCGGTTTGTGATTTCTCGATGCCTCTTATTTTTCTCTTATATTTATAATAGGATATTTTTTTAATGCTCTAATATCAATCAGAACTTCAGATCATGTCACAAGACCACTTGCGTATTCCCATGCATCTTTCTCATGGATCATATATCCCCCAAAACCTGCAACACATCAACAAAAGTTATATCATTTAAATATATTGGTGTTGGGGAACTTCAAATTTCTTCAAGTTGGGGAATGTGGTTGGTCATGTTGAACCAACCCTTTACTTACAAATTCCTTCTGAGCCTTACTAGTTATTCTACTTTGAGTGTTAACACTTATAATTTTTTTTGATGTTTTATTTAGCATTATCCTTCATTATCTTGGGTTCCACCTCGTTTGTGAGACTAATCCCATTTTTATATGTTTTCCCTTAGATTTCCTATCACAACATCCTTTATCATGCTTCATGTCTATCCTCCTTCCATGGGATCCACCTAGGTATTTCTCATCCTTTTTGAATATTTCATTACATGCTATTACATATTTCTCATCCTTGGAGGAACTTCCTTATTTTTCCTCTATTTTTTTATGTTTACTAAGTGATATATTCTGAGTAAATAATTATTGATTCTTAGTTCACCCTTCATTGAGATCCATTATTTTCCTCCAAAGTGGTAAATTTCTTCTTCACCACAATAAATTTTCTTTTAGTGTAAGAATTATTCCCATTTATCATAGGAATGAATAATTTATTTATAATAACTTTAGTTCTTATCCTGCTATAATTTCTCTCCATATTACCATGGTTATACCAAATAATTCATTTTCCATTAAAATCATACCTCATGTTGTCATGTCTTGATTGAGATGTTATTGCTGTAGATTTATTTCAACCATTTAGCCCTTGGGATTATAGACACACACTCATAGTGTGTCCCATGATTTATAAATAGTAGTAGTTTTTCACTACCTTCCTTTGAGATAATTCAATTCCAAATTTAGCTAGAATATTTTTCTTACCCGCTGATTCCAGGTTTGGAACTTTTCATACTTCACTTGTCGAGGCTACCATTTTTTGGACCACTTAGTATGTGAAGATTGTATTTGTTGTCAATGAGTGTCAATGGATTTCAATGATGGTCAACATGAATAATTAACTCTCCTAATTAAAATGGAGAATAGAAACCAGATGTTGGTTAAGCTTGATCCTAAGTTTCATATATGTGTATCAGGATTGATACATTGTCTACAACAATTAAGGATGGTTGGAGCGTTTTTTTAGAAGGAGTAAAAGAGAAGGAGAAGAAGAGGTTGTGGAGGAGTTTTGGAATGGTGGTTTGGAATTTTTATTTGTAAACACTTAGTTTTACACTAAGTAGTTATTTTATGACTTTACCAAAAAATAAAGGGGTCATCCATGGAGGCCAGCTGTGGTCATCACCTCAAGCACATATAGGACCCTAGGGGTCAACCGCGCTTGAGGGAAGCCCTCAAGACCAGACCCGCATGAGGCAGGGTGTGCACGTGCTGTGTATATGCCTGCATGTGTCGCGCGGTGGTGAAACTGTGTAGCGTGGGCACTAGGAGCATGCCCGAAGAGTAGAGTGGGTTCTAAGATTGCACCCGCAGGGTGAACATGGTGCAGGGAAGTACCATAGATGGGGGAGACGTAATCTAAGCCACTGTTGTCGCGGCTTGGTTGATAAACCGTGAGAAAACATCACGACATTTCGATGTGGGACAAGGTTCTAAAAACGTGGACGTAATCCTGAATGTCCATCTAATCTCACTGAAGATCCCAGCCACACATCGCATCCCGTGTACAAGGATATAATCTGAGCCGCTCATCATCCCCATGCCGTGTGTGGTTGAATCGGAGCTGTCTGATCTTCGACCAAGGGTCGTCTTCAACCTCTGTCCACCCAACGTGAACCAGTGCATCAGAGAAGCTACTGAACCTCTATGATCGAATCTCTGGCCATTATAGAATAGAAATCACAATGCATGAGCGTCGTCTGAGCAACACGATACCATGCATGCAACTATGTTTTCATGCATGCATCAAAATAAAAAAGAATGAGTATTGGCCGAGGCAAACGAAGTTACCAGAGGTCTTGCTGTGTCGAGCGCTCAAGGAGGGATATTTGCATGCATACCTATTCACATACACATGAGGATGATTACAATGTGAAATCAGAAACAACCAAGAAACTTAGTGTATCTCACAATCGTGATTTGAAGATTTCAAAACCACGATCTTCGTGAAATATATCAAGTATTTTAGACTCATAAAGATCTGATCTCTTCTTATAAAAAGAGACTCACCGATTCAAGAAAAGGATGTTGCTTCCAAACCTTTCGAGAACTCGTGTTCTGAGAAATATATTTTCTTCTATATTTAAATTTCAATAAGGTGAATGCATGAACTGTGAACAATTATAGGTTCATGAAGAGTTTTTTGCATACCAATCTGGTTCGCGAAGAGGTGAACCACGTACCAATTTGGTTCGTGATGAAGAAGAGTCATGAACCACTTCTGGTTCGTGAAGGGAAGGAGTTCTGCGTACATCTCTGGTTCTTGAAGCAAGGAACCGCATACCACTTTGGTTCGTGAGGAAGAAGATCCACGAACCACTTCTGGTTCATGAAGATAAGGAGTTCCCCGTACCTCTCTTGTTCTCGAAGCAAGGAACCACATACCGCTTCGGTACACGAGGCAAAGTTCCCACGAACCATTTTGGGTTTGTGAGGTAACGGTACCGCATACCATTTTGGTTCGCGAATAAGAGAAGTTCTGCATACCACTGTGGTTGGTGAAGAAGGGAACCAAGAACCATTCAGGGGAACCGCGTACCACTTGGTATGTGAAGGAATCCTATGCATCCCTTGTGCAAAGAGACTCTGCGGATCATCTTGGTTTGTGGAGGAGAAAAAGTGAATAATAGAACTATGTACATATGGTGTGTAAAAGGAAAACAAGAAGCACCATGACATGCCAAAATACACACATTGGTGCTTGAATAAAATCACATACATATAAATATAATCAAATCAAAGTGAACAAGTGTGTGTTGAGGAAGGGAGAAGGAAGATTGTCCATGGTGATGGGAAATGAATTCATATGCATGATTTGAAGAAGAATTCAATTAAAGTCCAAGAATATATAAATCAACTGCTAAGAAAATAAGAGAATAGGTTGTGTGAGTACTAAAAAGCACCATACCCATTTGGGAATTCACACAAGAAAGAATAAGAGAAAGTGCATGCATACGTGAACACTTTGAAGAGAAGCATCCTAAAACAAGGGTGAACGTGTCTAAATAAGTGAAGAGGAATAGCACATAGATATTGTCACATGAATGGTTAAATTCATACATGGAATAAGAAGAGTTGATTCTAATGATTCCAAGTGAACCGATTTTCAGTTTTTGAATAATCACAAAATAATTTTTGATATTGGCCAAGAATAATAAGAAGTCTTAGTACATCTAGTTGCTGCACTGGAGAAGAAGATTGAACGTCAAAGACTATCAAATCTGGACCTCGATGCAAGAAAAGTCTCATGATAAATAGGATAAAAAGACTTCCATGCATATCCATTGAAGGGACCTTCACATCCATAAACTAAGTGTGACCTCTCTAAGGTAGTTAGCTAGGGGGATTCAATGGAAGTGATCCAAGGGAAGCAGTGAGATATCCCTGAACTTTTGTAAATGAAGTGTGCCTGAGATAGTGTGACTGTACCCAAACCTTTTAATCCACACCTATTGAAGAATAGTGGAATTAGGTACGACCAGTAACTTGTCAGTGTATGTTCCTTAGACGTATCCCTTAGTGGTGAACCAAGTAAAATTGTTTTGTTTTCCTTTTTCATTTAAATGTTTTAATTACTGCACATATCCATCATACAGTGTTAATTAAGTTCCTACCAATGTGGGAACAATATCTAATAAACAAGAGAAAAAGTGGACACCCTGATTCACCCCCACCCCCCCTCTCAGGGTGACCTAGGGTCCTCTATTTTATATCAGAGGTAGGTTTTACATATGTTGGATTCTCTTAAGTAATTATTTTCAGAAGAGTATTTGAGTTTCTTTCCTAAGTCAACAATGAAGATCAGTATTGATGAAAGTTTAGTTATCTCCAAGTAAAAAATCTATACCCAATAAGACCATAATGAACAGGAAAAAGAAAGATAAGAAGCAATCGAAAAATTATCTCATGAACAAAGAAGATGTAGTGTCTATTTCTCCGTGCCCTTACAATAATGAATAAATATCAGGCATGGGAAGTAAAGAGAAGGTGCCTCATGTTTCTACTATAGAAAAGGAAGACACTTCTATCACATTCGCAGGTCATCATGAGAAATTAAGAACCTATCTTCATGATATTTCTAAAGAAAGAGTTTCTACTATTTTTAGAACATTTCAATTTATGAAGGCTGAGATTACCCAATTGGGAAGATAAGATGATAATATGGAGGAAGGCTGGAAAAGAAAGTGTCATAATGTTATAAGATCTCCATAAAAATTGAAGCATTTGAATAGAAAGAAGAATTCAATAAGACTCTATAAGAAAAGATCCATGCATTTAAAGATGAGATGAAAAAAGAGAACTAAATTCAAGGTTATAAATTTGGAAGAAACTTCCAAGAAATTCAAGGAACTTGAATCATTGTTACAAACCAAAGTCAAGTTGCATGAATATGGGGTTGAAATATTGAAAAAGGACTGTGATGAGAAGATGGTCATGATTAAAGATCAGAAGATCATACTCAATATAGAATGTCTAAAATTGGAAGCCCAGTTGACCAATCTTGAGAAAACACATATTGAGACTTCACAAAAGAATGAAATATTTGATGCCAGTACTCAATTCTCATAAGAGGATTCTAAAGCCGAAATACCTATAACATATGACAAGAAGATTATGACAAATCCTGATTATCCATATCAATAAACAGTTTTTTTGCTACTTAATGATCACTGGAGGATTCTAAATCCAAAATACCTCCAACATGTGATAAGAAGACAATGACCTCACTCATTAATCTATCACGAGAAGCTGAGAAAATGAAGGTACCATCCATAAAAACTTGTACTATTGTTTCTAAAAATGTTCATACTAAAAGTTAAGGTTGGAAAAAAAATTATAAACAAGTATGGATAACCATGGCTAGGGTGGAAAGGAAGAAGAGACTAGTAGATAGTTCCCCTGATAGAGCACAACACATTAAGAAAAGGGCCCAACAAAATTATACCAAATATATTAATAAGACAATATTTGTGGGTCAATGTTTGTGTTGCAATAGATTTGGGAATTGTGCATTGGATTGTTGGTACAATCCTTTAAATGAAAAAGCACAGAGAAAGTGTATGTTAAAAGGGAGAAATCTAGAGAAGAATAAGCAATATCGATAGATCTAGAAGCATCTTTATACTGCAAACAGATTTGGAATGCTAGACAACATTTTTGATGTATGTAATGGGAGTGGTCAAAATAATGGAGCATGCTTATCAAAACACATATCTAGAGCTGATAAGATCAGAAGACCACAGAATCTAGCTAAGAGAGAAGAAGCTACCTTGGGAAGAAATCAGAAGAATAATGCAAAATAAAAGTCTCCCAAGAAGACTCCAAGAAGAAAAGGTGATAAGTCCTTGGATTCAAATTCAAATAAGTTGAAGAGTGGTACATATAAAATAATTCCTAAATATTATGACACTCTGAAGAGTCCATGTGGAAAATCCAAACTTACTGACATTGTTCCCAGATACATATTGATTATCTGGCCTGAAGATTTGGAAAGAATGAGAATGAAAGGAGATACACAGGCTATGTATAGGAAAATAGGAAATAAGAAGATTCCACATGATGATAGAAAATCCATGTGTGTGAGGTGAAACAAGTATGGTCACACGATTAATAATTGAAGTGCATTGATTCCAGCCCAAGAATAATTCCACAAGAAGATGAAAGTTGCACTAGGAGATTATAGTTCTTTGAAATCTCTTGAAGAAATAAGACTCACACAGAAAGAAATTTAAGAAATATTGAGATCCACACAACCAAATTCAGAACTAAAAATAAAATGTGCAAGTGTGATGAGTGGAGAAAATGGAGCATCTTGGTTGAGAAAGTCATCTCAACCTTCCAGTTCATATTAAACAAGCAAGGAGGATCCACCTTATTCCCTTAACACTTTGTGTATTGTACTAATCTTATAGGGAATTTAATGTGAAGCAAGCACTCTGGGGGATAAATTGAGAAGTTTTCCCTTGAGGGGGACACACATGAAGAAGATATCAAAGTTATTATTTCAATAATTATCAACTTTAGTTGGTATTAAATTGGACTACTCTGAAGATTGTGTGACGTATCATGATCAGGGGATAATGGACAACTTTGTTGTCTAGATAAAATCCTCTTGTTTTCTACATCGAGCATTGATCAAGTAGAATTAGAGTGAAATAATTGATGGCACAATTGCTCATGTATGGATGGATACCCTCTCTACCATAAACTTTGTATTTCTTGTCAATAAGGGGGAGAGAAAGTGAAATGAAAGTTGAAACGTGAAAGGTAAAGAGAAGATAAAATACTCTCCTTTTGACATTGACATGCTCACTTTAGAGAACATTGAATTATTGACAACAAACACAAAAGGGGGTATTGTTGGGACCACTTAGTATGTGAATATTGAATTTTTTGTCAATGAGTGTCAATGGATGTTAATGAGGGTCAACATGAAGAAGTAACTCTCCTAAGTAAAATGGAGAATAGAAACTAGATGTTGGTTAAGTTTGATCCTGAGTTTCATATATGTGTATCATGAGTGATACATTGTCTACAAAAATTAAGGATGTTTGGAGTGTTTTTTTGGAAGGAGTAAAAGAGAAGGAGAAGAAGTGATTGTGGAGGAGTTTTAGAATGGTGGTTTGGCATTTTTATTTGTAAACACTTAGTTTTACACTAAGTAGTTATTTTATGCCTTTACCAAAAATAAATGGGTCATCCATGGAGGCTAGCTGATCTCCTCATCTCAAGCACATGTGGGACCCGAGGGATCAACCGTACTCAAGGGAAGCCCTCAAGACCAGCCCCTCATAAGGCAGGGTGTGCGTAGCCCGTGTATAATCCCACAGGTGCCGCATGGTGGTGAACCCGTGCAGCGTGAGTGCTAAGAGTGTGCCCAAAGAGCAAAGTGGGTGCTAAATGTGCCCCTGCAGGGTGAACATGGTATGGGTAAATACCGTGGAGGGGGGAGGAGTAATCTAAGCCTCTGCTGTCGTAACTTGGTTGATAAACCATGAGAAAACATTGTAGTGTTTCGATGTGGGACAAGGTTTTAAAAAACACAGATGTAATTTTGACCGTCCATCTGATCTCGCTGAAGATCTCGGTCACACATCATATCCCACGTATAAGGATATAATCTAAGCTGCTCATCATCCCCACACCATGTGTGGTTGAATCAGATTTGTCTGATCTTCGACTGAGGGTCGTCTTTAACCTTTGGCCAACGACGTGAACCAGTGTATCAGAGAAGATAATGAACCACCATGATCGAGTCTCTAGTCATTATAGAAGAGAAAACCCAATGCATGAGCATCATCTGAGAAACACGATACCATACATGCAACTACTTTTTCATTCATGCATCGAAATAAGAAAGAACGAGTGTTGGCCATGGAAAACAAAGTTGTCGGAGGTCATGCCTGTTAGAGTTGGTGTCCTGACAACCAACTATTTATAATTTGATTACATGAATGTACACTTATTATATATTGTTCATTGTTCTAAATGACTATAATATAATAATGTCTTGGAATATTTGTTTCATTAATAAGGTCATGGAAGATCCCCGCTATGATGAGAACCTTGAAATGCTATAACAATATTCTTAACTAAAGTTCTACGGTTGGATGAAATACTATTATAGGACACATAGTATACAGACTGTCATGTGTGAGTAATCTTAAGAAGACGAGACTCTCTCTCATGGAGTTTTCACTTGGTAATCTCCAAGATGGGAGATTATGAGAACAGACCCGATAGTAGTAATTCCACATGTCTTGGTGTCATCAGATATTTCTATCTACGAGTGTGTGTAATGGTCCTTAGACTGGAATATTATCATTAACTCATTTCATGACTCACGCACTTAGATTTTATGACAAAAACCTTCATGAAAAAAGTTGGTGGGAAGTAGGGTACGTTGGGTGCATCACGAATGACATGTTGTTGATGGATAAATTGATGAAGGATTTTTCCCTTCCATATTTATGGAAGTAGATATCTCAGGTCCTTTGATTGAAATAGAACTATCGCCCAAATTCCATGGTCATGGGGTCACGATGAGTTTATTTCTGGAAGTCAAAGAATGACAGATCAAGCATATAGGTTTATGACACTGCCATGAAACCTTCTTGGTGAGATATTGAGACGAAGGGATTAAATTGCACTGTAAGAATTTGTATGAGTTGACACATCAATGTAGCGTCAACTTCTTTCTCTTGGGTGCCTTGACCCATTTCTAGACAGTAATCTTGGACTTTGGGCAAGCCCGCCTAATGCCAACGAGAAAGAGGCCTAGAGGGTCACACACTAAGTGTATCCAAGTATCTCAAGTAGAATAAATATTATTCCTGTATGTGGTTTAATAATTATTTAAGGAAGCCTAAATTGTTTTAATGTTAGAGGAAGAATAAAATGAAAACAATATACACACTCTGTGTACATTGAATGTACACGCCATTTAGTTTTCATTTTGGAAAGGAAATGAAAAATGAGTACACGCTATGTATTAATGATTACAATCCGTGTAGTTTTTCTAGTCGGGATTTTGAGGAAATAATATAATTTTATTAAATGATATTTATTATAATCAGCATGGGCACATTTCAAGGAATTAATGATTCAACATGGGGGTTTTCAATAAGAGTTAATGAAATAAATAAAACGCATAACGTGTTTATTTATTGTCATAACTCTATAAACTCAAACCTGATTATAAATATCCTCACAACCCAAACACTTTTACTTAATCGTTGTTCACAACAATTCTGGAGAATTCTCTCAATGCTGAAAGAACTCCTTCCTCTAAGAATGCTCTCAAGACCGAGAGAGATCCTCCTCCATCGGATCAAGGCGATCTAAGGCAGACAACGCAAGCAAAGGCTTCTCCATGCTAGCACCCAGAGATTCCTTTGGCGACGTCTAGAGATATGTGGTGCACATGTGTATCACCACTAGAGGAAGTCTAAACTTGGATTCTACGATGCAATGACGAATCACATCAAAACGTGATCAGAAATATCAACAAATAAAGAATTCCATAAAAGGTAATTCTTATCAATTAATTAAATTAATTATAATCAACCTGTGATGATCCTCCTTTATGGTTTCGGGACTATCATTCTTCCTTATCTATTTCTATGATTCGATCCTTGGAGTCTAGCATTTATCATCC
Source organism: Viscum album (assembly GCA_963277665.1). NCBI lineage: Eukaryota > Viridiplantae > Streptophyta > Magnoliopsida > Santalales > Viscaceae > Viscum > Viscum album. The sequence continues at coordinate 1,588,751,368 of OY728129.1, forward strand.
TATTGATCACGGATTGATTATTGCTAATTACAAAAAGTCAAGTGGGCACATCCACCCATGATCTTCCACTACGCCTGGGACCTTCAAGTGGTATCAGAGGGAGGTTACAACGTTGATTATAGTTATTTAATTTTCGTTGATAATTTACGCATTTATATTTGATTCAATTCAAGATAAATCATTCTATAAAACTGAATGAACGAGATCTGTTCTTCCTCCTTCATTTCTCAATTCACATCACAGAAATGAACTTTTAATTTTAATTTTGATTAAAATAAAAATGAGGAACTCATCCAGAGGAGATGCTCATTCTTTCTGTATAACACAGGAATACACAGCGTGTAGTGAAATCTACACACTGTGTACTTAGGTTCAACGAACTGGTACTGGTCCTCCAAACCACACTGTGTGAATTGAGCATACCTAAGTTTTTTAATACACCATGTTGAATGGAACTGAATGGCACGTGGAAACTAGAATATGCGGCGTGTATGTTGAATCAACATGTCGTGTAGTCTAATTTGGCCTAGGTGAAACTGTGTACAAGGAGAATTTGTGTAACCACGTACACGGGATTGTCATGCTAGTAACCATGTAACAAAGAAGTACATGCTATGTTAGATTAATCTACATGTCATGTACTCCAAAATTTCCAAAGTACAAAAAACACGCCAAATCCCCCGGCATGTATTTTGGATAAAGGGTGAAAAAAAATACACATCGTGTAATATAGCCTACATGTCATGTACTTTCCAGAAATGGAATTTCACCAGGTTTCCTCCAAAGTAAAAATACCTGAACAAGAAATATGGATGAGAAGAATCTCAAGGAAATTCAGAAAGGAATTTAAGATAAAGAATTACTTAATTATAAGATCATAATTAATTTAATTCAAGTGTGTCTTATCTTTAATAAAATAATTATTAAAAGAATTTGAATACTTTATATGTGTAAATGTCGTTGCATGCTATGGATGATCATGAGATAGACCAAAGACCCTTTTGTGTGTATATGGTTTCATTTAAATTTATTTAATTTAAATTCATTGGCCTGAGAGCCTTCTTCCAATATAATGTAGGGCATGCATGTCCATGGTATCTTTAATGTAAACCCCATGTAATAGTGGATCTCCCAAGCCAGAGGATATGGCTCAAAATCTGAAGCTGAGGTGAAACTAAACCAAGAAGATACAAAGGTGGACATTTGGGAGCTACAAAACACGAACCATCGGATTCAAGGTGTTTTTACCTAGGTCAGGGTTATCTTATCAAAACTTCTATATAATATAACCAATAGAAGATCATGATCATGCCATCTTATTTTATTTCTGTCTGATTTTATGGTTGATTTATTATGTATGTGTTGTCACGATCACATAGTTAATGAAATAAACAAGCATTCAAATATGGAATAAAATAAAATCCGTACTATATGCAAACATTATCATAACATGGTTAATCACTTAAGAAAGAATCACTTAATATTAACAAGCATGTGATAATGAGAAACTACGCATAAAGGATTGAAATACCTCAAATACCATATTAAGTCATACCAAATATTTCATTACTTGATTAAGATTAACACTCAATAAAACTGTGTGTTTGACCAACCCTTGTTGGGACACTTACTTTCATAAAGGAATCTCTTATGAAAGTTTTGGATTGACTTAAACATTTTACATCAAGTGGAGTAGCCCTTTCTAGACTTGTTGTAAAATGGAGGAAAGTGTTGAGGAAATTCAATTCAGGATTTCAGGATTGGGGAGTCCACTCAACAGATCAAGGAACTATAAGCTCATAGTTGGAAAAGACCTGCCTACCTAAATACCTTTAAATATATTGACCAACCCTTTTTGGGGTTATGTGAAGGGGAATATGGATCCATGCCACTAGAATTTCATAGAAACTAGGCATTCCAAGTTAAATGGTGGGGGTCATTGGGACATGATAAAATAGTGGGAGAATTAATAAATTCATTTATTATTTTTCATAAAATGTAATCAAAAGGAACTGATAAATCTTCTCTTTTAATTTGTAGAATCAATATGACAAACTCATCAACCACATTTTATCTGCGATCAATTCTAGATAAAGATAATATCCTCACCGGCAGTAACTTTCAGGAATGTTTTAGGCCTCTTCAGGTTATCTTATGCCATGAATGAATGTTTTATGTGCTGGAGTCCTCACTTCCTAATTCACCTACCCATGGGGTGAATGATAAATATTTCCTGGTCTATGATCAACATTTGAACGATACACTCGAAGTTTAATGTTTGATGTTTTCATCAATGTCTAGTGAGATCATGAAGTCTCATGAAGACATGGATGCCTATAGCATGCTCGAGCACCTCCATGGTCTATACTAAGAGAAAGAAAGACAAGAAAGTTTTGAGATCTCCAAGGCTCTATTTCAGAGAAATCTTGGAGAGGGTTCCCCAGCTGGGCCTCATGTAGTCAAGATCATTGGCTACATTGAACGCTTGTAGGTTCTAGGGTTTAAAATCCCCGAAGAACTAGGTACCAATCTCATTCTTACATCACTCCCCCAGAGCTTCTCTAACTTTTTTGTAAATTTCAACATGAACAACATTGAGAAGTCTCTATCTGATCTTCTTATCCTCATTCACCAAGTGGAAAATGATATAAATCGTGAAAAGACTTATGTCCTTATGGAGAATAAAAGGAAAGGGAAGGTGAAGAGCTTTAATCCCAAAGCTTCTTTAAAGCCTTCCAAGAAAAGGAAGATCAAAGGGAAGGCAAGAGAAAAAGAGGTTGTTTGTTTCGCATGTGGAAAGAAGGGCCACTGGAATAAAAACTGCACCAAGATAAGGAAGCAATGAAAAGCTTCAGGTGCGTTATTTATCGAATTCAATCTATCTATTTCCACCAATTGGGTATTATATACCTCTTTTGGTGCTCACATCTGTATCCAAATACAGAAACCAAGTAGATTTAGAAAGATTGACCGAGGTGAGGTGGATCTGCGAGTAGCCAATGGATCCAGACTCGCTGATGTATCTATCAGAGACTACCATCTTACATTGCCTACTGAGATGGTCTTGGTATTAAAAATATGTCATTATGTACCCTCTGTAACCAAAAACATTATTTCAGTATCCAGATTAGGTACTGATGGATTCATCTTCAAGTTTGGAAAGGAATATTGCTACTTTTATAAAGATAGAATTTTTTTTGGTAGGGAACATTTATATAACGGCCTTTATGTGTTAGACTACACAAATCAAGTAATGGAAATCAATGACAAAGTTAATTTACATGAATCATACCACACCCAACTTTGGCATCACCAGATAGGTCATGTCAATGATAAACGTTTGACAAAATTACATCAAGATGGGTATTTATATTCTTTTGTACTAAAACCACTTGGTGTATGTCATGTGTGTCTATAAGGAAAAATGACCAAATTCCCATTTAGTGGAAAAGGTGAAATGGATAAAGAGATTCTAGAATTAGTTCACACAGATGTGTGTGGACCATTTCCAGTTGAATCAAGGGGTGGGTTCTTGTACTTCATAAATTTTACTGATGATTTTAGTAGATATGGATATATTTACTTAATGAGGTATAAATCAGATTCTTTTGATCAGTTCAGAGAATACAAGAATGAAGTTGAGAACTAGCTTGGTAAGAAGATAAAGAAACTCCACTCAGACAGAGAAAGAGAATATCTTAATTAGGAATTCATTGATTTCTTACAGGAGTTTGGGATTCTATCTCAACTCACTCCTCCTTACACACCTTAGTGGAATGGTTTAAGCGAAAGGAGGAACTGAACCCTGTTGGACATGGTGAGATCAATGATGAGTCATGCGAGTCTTCCATTATCCTTTTGGGGATATGCATTATAAACAGAAGCACACATACTAAACCAAGTACCAACTAAATCGATAAATGGTATTCCATACAAGTTATGGAGTGGATGAAAATCCATGTTATCAAATTTACATGTGTGGGGTAGTGAAGCATTTGGTAAGGCCTCTTCAGGTAACAAACTTGAACCCCAATGCACAAAGTGTACCTTTATAGGATATCCCAAGGAAACAAGGGGATATTACCCATACAAACCCTCTGATAAAAAGGTTACAGTGGCAAGATATGCCATATTCCTTGAGAGGGGGCACATCTCCAAAAGAGATATTGGGAGTGAGATAGACTTTTATGAAGTCGAGACTCAAGATACACAGGAGTTGGTACAATAAAAGATTCCACAAAGCCCCGTGGAAGAACAATCTATTCCAGAGACACAAGAACTGCGTAGGAGCACGAGAGAGGTGAGGGAACCAGAATGATATGGTTTTATTGACACCAAGTATGGTGACTCATTATTGGTTGACAATGATGATCCTTTTACATACAAGGAAGAAGTTGAAGGCACAGATGTTTCCAAGTGGCAAGAAGCCATGAATTCTAAAATGGATTCCATGTACCAAAACCAAGTCTATATTTTGGTAGATCCTCCAGTTGATGTAAAGACTATTGGTGATAAATGGGTATTCCAGAAGAAACTAGACATGGAGGGACAAGTCAGAACCTATAAGGCACTACTGGTTGCAAAAGGTTTTAGACAGCGTCAAGGAATTGACTATGATGAACCCTTTTCACCGTTTGCGATGATGAAATCCATAAAAATCCTATTGGCCATTTTTTCTTACCATGACTATGAAATTTGGAAAATGTATTTCAAAACATCATTCCTTAACAGGAACCTCCAGGAAGATTTCTACATGACACAATCATAAGGATTTGTGACTCCAAAGGATGCCAACAAGGTATGTAAGTTTCATAAATCCATTTACCGATTAAAAAAAGAATCAAGGTCATGGAACATTCATTTTTATGAAGCCATAACGAAATTTGGCTTTGTTAAGAACGAATGTGAGCCTTGTGTCTACAAAAGGTTTAGAGTAAGTGAATTCATTTTCCTAATAGTATATGTTGATGACATATTACTAATTGGAAACGAAGTACCTGTCATATAGTCAGTTAATGAATGGTTGTATAAATTCTTCTCTATGAAAGACTTGGGCGAGATAACATATATTCTTGGGATCAAGATCCATCATGATAGGTCCAAGATAATGTTGGGCCTGAGTCAAAGTACATACATTGAAAAGATACTGAAGAGATTTGGTATGGAACATTCCAAGAGGGTATTGTTGCCGGTGTCACATTTCATCTTTCCAAGAAAATGTGTCCTCAAACACATGAGGAAAGAAAGAAAATGGAAAGGATCCCTTACGCATCCGCGATTGGGTCAGTCATGTATGTTATGCTATGTACAAGGATAGATGTTGCTTATACATTAAGTGTGGTAGGTAGATATCAAGATGATCCAAGAGACCTCCATTGGATGGTAGTCAAGACTATCCTTAAGTATCTGAGGCGTACTAAGGATATGTCCTTGGTTTATGGAGGAGATGAGGAACTAGTCATCAGAGGACATGCATATTCTAGTTTTTAGACTGATAAAGATGGCATGAAGTCGCAGACTGGATACATCTTCAGTTTGAATGGAGGTGCAGTGAGCTGGAAGAGCTCAAAGCAAGGTGTGGTCGCAGATTCTACAGTAGATTTCGAGTATATCGCAGCTTATAAGGTAGCTAAACAAGCAGTATAGATGTGAAGCTTCATCCAAGAGTTGGATGTAGTACCTAGTAGTAAAGATCATATCACATTCTATTGTGATAATACTATAGTGGTGGAACTTGAAAAATATCCAAGGTCACATCAGTGGAAAAAGCACATACTTCGGAAGTATGATCTCTTGATGGATTTTTCTCAGAGAGGTGAAGTTGCAGTGAGAATTATTTCCAAGGAAGACAACATGGTGGACCCCTTGACTAAATCTTTGGCTTAGTAGAAACATGATCATCATGTGAGGTCTAGTAGACTAAAAGCCATAGGAAGTTGGCTCTAGTCCAAGTGGGAGTTTGTTAGAGTTGGTTTCCTAAGAACCAATTTTTTATACTTTGATTACATGAATGTACACTTATTATATATTGTTCATTGTTCTGTAAGACTATAATATAATAATTCCATGGAATATTTGCTTCATTAGTATAGTCATAATAGATCCCCACTATGATGAGAACCTTGAAATGCTATAACAATATTCTTAAATAAATTTCTATGGTTGGATGACATACTATGATAGGACACATAGTATACAGACTATCATGTGTGAGTACTCGTAAGTAGACGAGACTCTCTCTCATGGAGTTTGCACTTGGTAATCTCCAAGATGGGATATTATGAGAACAGACCCGCCAGTAGTAATTCCACATGTCTTGGTGTCATCATACATTTCTATCTACGAGCATGTGTAATGGTCCTTAGACTGGAAGATTATCATTAACTCATGTCACGACTCGCTCACTTAGATTTGCTGACGAAAACCGTCATGAAGATAGTTGGTGGGAAGTAGGGTATGTTGGGTGCATCACGAATGACATGTTGTTAATGGATAAGTCGGGGAAGGATTTTTCCCTTCCATAGTTATGGAAGTAGATATCTCAGGACCTTTGATTGAAATAGAATTTTCTCCCAAATTCAATGGCCATGGTGTCACGACGAGTTTATTTCTGGAAGTCAAAGAATGACGGATCAAGCATATAGGTTTATGACACTGCCATGAAACATGCTTGATGAGATATTAAAACAAAGGGATCAAATTACATGGTAATAATTCATATGAGGTGACACATCAATGCAGCGTCAACTTCTTTCTCTTGGGTGCCTTGACCCATTGCTAGACAGTAATCTTGGACTTTAGGCAACCCCGCCTAATGACAATGAAAAAGAGGCCTAGAGGGTCACACACTAAGTGTATCCAAGTATCTCAAGTAGAATAAATATTATTCCCATATGTGGTTTAATAATTATTCAAGGAATCCTAAATGGTTTTAATGTTGGATGTAGAATAAAATGAAAAAAAAAGATATATATGTCGTGTACATTAAATATACACAATGTGTGGTTTTCATTTTGGAAAGGAAATGAAAAACGATCACACACCGTGTATTAATAATTACATGTCGTGTAGTTTTTTTAGTCAGGATTTTGAGGAAATAAAATCATTTTATTAAATGATATTTATTATAATCAGTGTGGGCGCATGTCAAGTAATTAATGATTCGACATGGGGGTTTTCAATAAGAGTTAATGAAATAAATAAAACACATAACACATTTATTTATTGTCATAACTCTATAAACTCAAACCTGATTATAAATATCCTCACAACCCCAACACTTTTCTTTAATCGTTGTGCACAACAATTATGGAGAATTATCTCAAGGCCGAAAGAACTCCTTCCTCCAAGAACGCTTTCAAAACCAAGAGAGATCCTCATCCATCGGATCAAGGCGATCTAATGTGGACAATGCAAGAAAAGGATTCTCCACACTAGCACTCAGAGATTCTTTTGGCGACGTCCAGAGATACGTGGTGCACGTGTGGATCACCACTAGAGGAAGTATACACTTGGATTCTGTACACTACTGGAAAAGGGATCTTTCCCAACAGTTGTATACCAACGGTTCTTTGAACCGTTGGCATATCTTGTCTTTCCCAATGGTTTATAGAAACCGTTGGGAAAAACCCCTCAATGCATAGTTTTCCCAACGGTTTCATAGAACCGTTGGGAAAGATAGGTTTTTCCCAACGGTTCTTAAGAACTGTTGGGAAAAGTGGAGAGGAAACCTTATTTTCCCAATGGTTCTATGGAACCGTTGGGAAAGGTTGGTGTTTCCCAACGATTTTTAAAAACCGTTGGGAAAAAAATTCCCCAAATACCCAAATCGAGCCAACGGGCTCCCCACATTCCAAAAGCATTCAGCTCGTGTCCTCCTGGAGCGATTCCTTGGCAGAAGGACCTCCCAATCCCCACATGATCCAGCACCTACCAGGTTAGACTTCTATATTTTATCAAGGATATAGTTCCAGCTCTTATAAATCATATACTTCTATTCTTGATTTCGTTATTCCCAATTATTAGGGTTTTTGTAAAAATTTATGATTGTTTCATGGTGGTCATGTGCGCCACTATAGGTACATTGATTCACTAATTTATTTTGGTATTTCCATAAAATTCGAATACAATTTATTAATGAATCAATGCTGAGTGTTAACATGAAATTCATGTTCTTGATTTTTGTTGAACACCTTATTTATGGTATGGGGTCAGATTATTTAAAGTGTAAACAAATACTTATATAGAATTTCCTTGTAAAACCTGATGGTTTAATTATAGTTAAATGGAATCATAATTTTTTATGTTATTACTATTTAGTAATTGGTGAGGTGAATCATATATGCATATGAAAAATGGATCAAGATCATTTAGTATTGGATAGAATTATTCCCTAGTAATGTGAGACCCTTATGTTGTGGGGTGAGTACGGAGTAGTGAGATATATTGCTTGTTACTTACCTTTTTTCAATTCTATGAGGTAATGATGGCATGCACTAATTTTTTGAGATCTGTCAATGTTTTTATGGTTTTGATAGTGATCCATGATGTGTATCCTAGTATGTAAGATCCTATTGGGTATTGGACCCTAGATTGGGTGAATTTGTATGCGGTAGGGTGCTTTCTAGGATGGGTTGTAGTGATGTGATGGTAACTTATGAGAGGGGTGGGTCTTACTAATGTGGATTCATTCTATATCATAAGCATGTAAATATAATTTGTATTATTATAACTAAATGTGAATGATGTGTGATCAAATATTGTCTTATCCTGGAGAATTCCTTGTGATATATTGATATGGTGGCATGAGTGATGATGCATGTGGTGACATGACCAACATACATGTGTTTTATGGTTAGTGATCAATTAGGTTAGTGATCCTATGATCATTGGGATGTGACTCTAAATGATTCAAGAAGAGTTATTAATATGATAACACGAGGGTGTGTTCCAATTTGGTTTTATCTAGACTCGTAGTATAGTATTGGAGTTGAGTTATTTTTATATATTATCTGTTTTTATGGATGTTTCCTTTTAGTGGTTGTGTGTTTGGGAACCCCCCCTCCTTCCTAGACCCTAGACAACCCCCCACCCTCCTCCCTGGACCCTGGACAGCCCCGCCGAACAGCCCCCCACCCTCCTCCCTGGACCACGGACAACCCCCGGACAGCCCCCCAGATAGCCCCCCGGACACCCCCCCCCCACCCTCTTCCTTGAACCTCGGAAAACCCCCTGAACAGCCCCGAATAGCCCCCAGACAGCCCCCCGAACAGCCCCCAGACAGCCCCCCACCCTCCTCCTTGGACCCCAGACAGCCCCCCGAACAGCCCCCAGACAGCCCCCCCTACCCTCCTCCTTGGACCCTGGACAACCCCCCGAACATCCCCCGGACAGCCCCCCGCACAACCCCCCCACCCTCCTCCCTGGACCCCAGACATCCCCCCTACCCTCTTCCTTGGACCCCGAACAACCCCCCGAACATCGTTCGGCATGTTTGGACCCACCCACGCGTGTTTATCAAGCGCGCGCAACGCTTAAAGAACGCATAATGAGCCCTACCACGCAGACCGCACGTCCTATTGACGTGCCGTCTGCGCGTGCACGTCGAAAATAATAATTTGATTGTTGTCCTGTGATTTCAGGTCAATCCGATGTCGTCCGCTATGAGTTTGACCGTTAGACGCCCGTTTTGGCCCTTTATGACACCAGAACGGCGTTCCCGGTCACCGGGGGCACACGACATGTCCTATTGACGTGTCGTCTGCTCGACCACATCACAATTCACTCACCCTTTAATGTCGTTCAATTTCAGGTCATTCGGACTTCGTTCGGCTAGTTTGGACCCCCCCCCCCCCCCCCACGCGCGTTTATCAAGCGCGCACAACGCTTAAAGAATGCATAATGAGCCCTACCGCGCAGACCGCACGTCCGATTGACGTGTCGTCTGCGTGTGCACATCTCAAATAATAATTGGAATGTTTTCCTATGATTTCAGGTCAATCCGATGTCGTCCGATATGAGTTTGACCGTTAGACGCCCGTTTTGGCCGTTTATGACACCAAAACGGCGTTCCCGGTCACCTCGGGCACATGGCACGTCTGATTGACATGTCGTCTGCTCAACCAAATCACAATTCACTCACCCTTTCTTGTCGTCCGATTTCAGGCCATTCGGAATTTTTTCGGCCAGTTTGGACCCCCCCCCCACGCGCGTTTATCAAGCGCGCGCAACGCTTAAAGAACGCATAATGAGACCTACCGCGCAGACCGCATGTCCGATTGACGTTCCGTCTGCACGTGCACATCTCAAATAATAATTCGATTGATTTCCTTTGATTTCAGGTCAATCTGATGTCTTCCGATATGATTTTGACCGTTAGACGCCCGTTTTGGCCGTTTATGACACCAGAACGGCGTTCCCGGTCACCTCGGGCACACGGCACGTCCGATTGACTTGTCGTCTGCTCGACCACATCACAATTCACTCACCCTTTGATGTTGTCCGATTTCAGGCCATTCGGACTTCGTTCGGCCAGTTTGGACCCCCCACGCGCGTTTATCAAGCGCGCGCAACGCTTAAAGAAGGCATAATGAGCCCTACCGCGCAGACCGCACGTCCGATTGACATGCCCTCTATGAATGCGCGTCAAAAATAATAATTTTATTGTTGTCCTGTGATTTCAGGTCAATCCGATATCGTTCGCTATGAGTTTGACCGTTAGACGCCCGTTTTGGCCGTTTATGACACCAGAACAGCATTCCCGGTCACCGCGGGCACACGGCACGTCCGATTGACGTGCCGTCTATTCGACCACATAAAAATTCACTCACCCTTTGATTTCGTTCAATTTCATGCCATTCGGACTTTGTTCGTCTAGTTTGGACCCCCCCCCCACGCGCGTTTATCAAGCGCGCGCAACGCTTAAAGAACGCATAATGAGCCCTACCGCGCAGACTGCACGTCCGATTGATTTTCCGTCTGTGCGTGCACATAGCGAATAATAATTGGATTGTTTTCCTGTGATTTCAGGCCAATCCGATGTCGTCCGCTATGAGTTTGACCGTTAGACGCCCGTTTTGGCCGTTTATGACACCAGAACGGCGTTCCCGGTCACCGCGGGCACACGGAATGTCCGATTGACGTGTCGTCTGCTCGACCACATCAAAATTCACTCACCCTTTGATGTCGTCCGATTTCAGGCCATTCGGACTTCGTTCGGCCAGTTTGGACCCCCCCCCCCCACGCGCGTTTATCAAGCGCGCGCAACGGTTAAAGAACGCATAATGACCCTACCGCGCAGACCGTAGGTCCGATGGACGTGCTGTCTGCGCTTGCACGTCGCGAATAATAATTGGATTAATGTCCTGTGATTTCAGGTCAATCTGATGTCGTCCGATATGAGTTTCACCGTTAGACGCCCGTTTTGGCCGTTTATGACACCAGAACGGCGTTCCCGGTCACCTCGGGCACACGGCACGTCCGATTGACGTGTCGTCTGCTTGACCACATTACAATTCACTCACCCTTTGATTTTGTCCGATTTTAGGCCATTCGAACTTCGTTCGGCCAGTTTGGACCCCCCACGCACATTTATCAAGCGCGTGCAACGCTTAAAGAAGGCATAATGAGCCCTACCGTGAAGACGGCACGTCCGATTGACGTGCCCTCTACGCGTGTACGTCGAAAATAATAATTGGATTGTTGTTCTGTGTTTTCAGGTCAATCCGATGTCGTTCTCTATGAGTTTGACCGTTAGACGCCCGTTTTGGCCGTTTATGACACCAGAATGGCATTCCCGGTCACCGCGGGCACACGGCACATCCGATTGACGTGTCGTCTGCTCGACCACATCACAATTCACTCACCCTTTGATTTCGTCCGATTTCAGGCCATTCGGACTTTGTTCGGCCAGTTTGGACCCCCCCCCCCCCCTCCACGCGCGTTTATCAAGCGCGCGCAACGCTTAAAGAACGCATAATGAGCCCTACCGCGCAGACCGCACGTCCGATTGATGTGTCGTCTGCGCGTGCACGTTGCGAATAATAATTGGATTGTTTTCCTATGATTTCAGGTCAATCCGATGTCGTCCGCTATGAGTTTGATCGTTAGACGCCCGTTTTGGCCGTTTATGACACTAGAACGGCGTTCCCGGTCACCGCGGGCACACGGCATGTCCGATTGACGTGATGTCTGCTTGACCACATCACATCTTACTCACCCTTTGATGTCGTCCGATTTCAGGCCATTTGGACTTCGTTCGGCCAGTTTGGACCCCCCACGCACGTTTATCAAGCGCGCGCAACGCTTAAAGAACGCATAATGAGCCCTACCGCGCAGACCGCACGTCCGATTGACGTCCCGTCTACGCGTGCACGTCGAGAATAATAATTGGATTGTTTTCCTGTGATTTCAAGTCAATCTGATGTCGTCCGCTATGAGTTTGACCGTTAGATGCCCGTTTTGGCCCTTTGTGACACCAGAACGGCGTTCCCGGTCACCGCGGGCACACGGCACGTCCGATTGACGTGTCGTCTACTCGACCACATCAGAATTCACTCACCCTTTGATTTTGTCCGATTTCAAGCCATTCGGACTTCGTTCGGCCAGTTTGGACCCCCCACGAGCATTTATCAAGCGCGCGCAACGCTTAAAGAAGGCATAATGAGCCCTACCGCACATAACGCACGTCCGATTGACGTGCCATCTACGCGTGCACGTCGCGAATAATAATTGAATTGTTGTCCTGTGACTTCAGGTCAATCCGATGTCGTTCGCTATGAGTTTGACCTTTAGATGCCCGTTTTGGCCCTTTATGACACCAGAACGGCGTTCCCGGTCACCGCGGGCACACGGCACGACCGATTGATGTGACGTCTACTCAACCACATCACAATTCACTCACCCTTTGATTTCGTCCGATTTCAGGCCATTCGGACATCGTTCGGCCAGTTTGGACCCCCCACGAGTGTTTATCAAGCGCACGCAACGCTTAAAGAACGCATAATGAGCCCTACCGCGCAGACCGCACGTCCGATTGACATTCCGTCTGCGCGTGCACGTCGCGAATAATAATTATATTATTTTCCTATGATTTCAGGTCAATCTGATGTCTTCCTCTATGAGTTTTACCGTTAGACACCCGTTTTGGCCCTTTATGGCACCAGAACGGCGTTCCCGGTCACCGCGGGCACATGGCACGTCCGATTGACGTGTCGTCTGCTCGACCACATCACAATTCACTCACCCTTTGATTTTGTCCGATTTCAGGCCATTCAGACTTCGTTCGGCCAGTTTGGACCCCCCACACGCGTTTATCAAGCGCGCGCAACGCTTAAAGAAGGCATAATGAGCCCTACCGCGCAGACCGCACGTCCGATTGACGTGCCCTCTACGCGTGCACGTCGCAAATAATAATTTTATTGTTTTCATGTGATTTCAGGTCAATCCGATGTCGTTCTCTCTGAGTTTGACCATTAGAGGTCCGTTTTGGCCGTTTATGACACCAGAAAGGCATTCCCGGTCACCGCGGGCACACGGCACGTCTGATTGACGTTCCTTCTGCTCGACCACATCAAAATTCACTCACCCTTTGATTTCGTCCGATTTCAGGCCATTCGGACTTTGTTCGGCTAGTTTGGACCCCCCCCCCCACGCGCGTTTATCAAGCGCGCGCAACGCTTAAAGAACGCATAATGAGCCCTACCGCGCAGACCGCGCGTCCGATTGATTTTCCGTCTACGCGTGCACGTCGCGAATCATAATTGTATTGTTTTCATGTGATTTCAGGTCAATCCGATGTCGTCCGCTATGAGTTTGACCGTTAGACGCCCGTTTTGGCCGTTTATGACACCAGAACGGCGTTCCCGGTCACCGCGGGCACACGGCACGTCCAATTGACGTGCCGTCTGCTCGACCGCATCACAATTCACTCACCCTTTGATGTCGTCCAATTTCAGGCCATTCGGACTTCGTTTGTCCAGTTTAAACCCCCCCCCCACGCGCGTTTATCAAGCGCGCGCAACGCTTAAAGAACGCATAATGAGCCCTACCGCGCAGACCGCATGTCCGATTGACGTGCCGTCTACGCGTGCACGTCGCGAATAATAATTGGATTTCTGTCCTGTGATTTCAGGTCAATCTGATGTCGTCCGATATGAGTTTGATCGTTAGACGCCCATTTTGGCCGTTTATGACACCAGAACGGCATTCCCGGTCACCTCGGGCATACAGCACGTCCGATTCATGTGTCGTCTACTCAACCACATCACAATTCACTCACCCTTTGATGTTGTCCGATTTCAGGCCATTCGGACTTCGTTCGGCCAGTTTGGACCCCCCACGCACGTTTATCAAGCGCGCGCAACGCTTAAAGAAGGAATAATGAGCCCTACCGCGCAGACCGCACGTCCGATTGACGTTCCATCTATGCGTGCACGTCTCAAATAATAATTGGATTGTTGTCGTGTGATTTCAGGTCAATCCGATGTCGTTCTCTATAAGTTTGACCGTTAGACGCCCGTTTTGGCCGTTTATGACACCAGAACGGCATTCCCGGTCACCGCAGGCACACGACACGTCCGATTGACGTGCCGTCTGCTCGACCACAACACAATTCACTCACCCTTTGATTTCGTTCGATTTCAAGCCATTCGGACTTTGTTCGGCCAGTTTGGACTCCCCTCCACGCGCGTTTATCAAGCGCGCGCAACGCTTAAAGAACGCATAATGAGCCCTACCGCACAGACCGCACGTCCGATTGACGTGCCGTCTGCGCGTGCACGTTGTGAATAATAATTGGATTGTTGTCCTATTATTTCAGGTCAATCCGATGTCGTCCTCTATGATTTTGACCGTTAGACGCTCGTTTTGGCCGTTTATGACACCAGAACGGCGTTCCCGGTCACCGCAGGCACACGGCACGTCCGATTGACGTTCCATCTGCTCGACCACATCACAATTTATTCACCCTTTGATGTCGTACGATTTCAGGCCATTCGGACTTCGTTCGGCTAGTTTGGACCCCCCCACGCGCGTTTATCATGCGCAAGCAACACTTAAGGAACGCATAATGAGCCCTACCGCGCAGACCGCACGTCCAATTGACGTGCCGTCTGCGCGTGCACGTCGCGAATAATAATTGTATTGTTTTCCTATTATTTCAGGTCAATCTGATATCGTCCTCTATGAGTTTGACCGTTAGACGCCCGTTTGGCCCTTTATGACACCAGAACGGCGTTCCCGGTCACCTCGGGCATACGGCACGTCCGATTGATGTGTCGTCTACTCGACCACATCACAATTCACTGACCCTTTGATGTTGTCCGATTTCAGGCCATTCGGACTTCGTTCGTCCAGTTTGGACCCCCCACGCACGTTTATCAAGCGCGCGCAACGCTTAAAGAAGGCATAATGAGCCCTACCGCGCAGACCGCACATCCGATTGACATGCCATCTACGCGTGCACATCTCAAATAATAATTGGATTGTTGTCGTGTTATTTCAGGTCAATCTGATGTCGTTCGCTATGAGTTTTACCGTTAGACGCCCGTTTTGGCCGTTTATGACACCAGAACGGCATTCCCGGTCACCGCGGGCACACGACACGTCCAATTGACGTGTCGTCTGCTCGACCACAACAAAATTCACTCACCCTTTGATTTCGTCTGATTTCAGGTCATTCGGACTTTGTTCGGCCAGTTTGGACCCCCCTCCACGCGCGTTTATCAAGCTCGCACAACGCTTAAAGAACGCATAATGAGCCCTACCGCACAGACCGCACGTCTGATTGACGTGCCGTCTGCGCGTGCACATCGCGAATAATAATTGGATTGTTGTCCTGTGATTTCAGGTCAATCTGATGTCGTCTGCTATGATTTTGACCATTAGACGCCCGTTTTGGCCGTTTATGACACCAGAACGGCGTTCCCTGTCACCGCGGGCACACGACACATCCGATTGATGTGTCGTATGCTCGACCACATCACAATTTACTCACCCTTTGATGTCGTCCTATTTCAGGCCATTCGGACTTCGTTCGGCCAGTTTGGACCCCCCCACGCGCGTTTATCATGCGCGCGCAACGCTTAAAGAACGCATAATGAGCCCTACCGCGCAGACCGCACGTCCAATTGACATGCCGTCTGCGCGTGCACGTCGCGAATAATAATTGGATTGTTGTCCTGTGATTTCAGGTCAATCCGATGTCGTCCTCTATGAGTTTGACCGTTAGACGCCCGTTTGGCCCTTTATGACACCAGAACGGCGTTCCCAGTCACCGCGGGCACACGGCACATCCGATTGACGTGTCGTCTGCTCGACCACATCACAATTCACTCACCCTTTGATTTCGTCCGATTTCAGGCCATTCGGACATCGTTCGGCCAGTTTGGACCCCCCACGCGCGTTTATCAAGTGCGCGCAACGCTTAAAGAACGCATAATGATCCATGAGTCATATGTGACATGTACGAGTCAACCCCGCCTCAATCTGAGGCACGGTGTGGCTGCCACCACTCAAAGTGTCTGTCTTTTGTTTCAAAAGGATGTCATTTGAAGTGAAAAACATCAACTAGCATACGGAAAACCGAACAAACGCATTCATATTGTATCGATAATTTAGCATAACAATCCATGGGTCATATGTGACGTGTACGAGTCAACCCCGCCTTAATCTGAGGCACGGTGTGGCCGTAATCACTCTATGTGGCTCTATTTTTCTTAAAATAGACAACAATTTAAGTACATACGGAAAACCGACCAAACGCATTCGGTTTCCCTTGAAACTTTAGGAGAACGATCAATGGGTCATATGTGACGTGTACGAGTCAACTCCGCCTCAATCCGAGGCACGGTGTGGCCGACACCCCTCAAAGTGTCTGCCTTTTGTTTCAAAAGTACGTCATTTTAATTAAAAAACATCAACTGGCATACGGAAAACCGACCAAATGCATTCGGATTGTGTCGATACACTAGCACAACGATCCATGGGTCATATGTGACGTGTACGAGTCAAACCCGCCTCAATCCAAGGTGTGGTGTGGCCGCCACCACTCAAAGTGTCTGTCATTTGTTTCAAAAGGACGTCATTTGAAGTGAAAAATATCAACTGGCATATGGAAAACCGACCAAACGCATTCGGATTGTGTCGATACATTAGCACAATGATCCATGGGTCATATGTGACATGTACGAGTCAACCCCGCCTTAATCTGAGGCACAGTGTGGCCGGAATCACTCTAAGTGGCTCTCTTTTGGTTAAAATGGACAAAAATTTAAGTACATACGAAAAAATGACCAAACACATTCGGTTTCCATTGAAACTTTAGGAGAACGATCCATAGGTCATATGTGATGTGTATGAGTCAACACCGCCTCAATCCGAGGCTCGGCGTGGCCGGAACCACTCAAAGTGTCTGCCTTTTGTTTCAAAAGTACGTCATTTTAATTGAAAAACATAAATTGGCAAACGAAAAACCGACCAAACGCATTCGGATTGTGTCGATACATTAGTACAACGATAAATGGGTCATATGTGACGTGTACGAGTCAACCCCGCCTCAATCCGAGGCGCGGTGTGGCCGGTAGCACTCCAGGTGTATGTATTATGTTTAAAATGGACATTATTTCAGGTAAAAATATATGGTATACAAAAAACCGATTAAATTATGAATTGACTTCCGGATTCCACATATAATTGTCATCTAAATTTTAAATTGAATTCTAAACGAATTATGTATGTTTATAATTACGTTATCAATTCTAATTTAATTATGGATGTGTATAGTTCCACCATTATATGTAATTGTTAGTTGGTTATTGCAGGTACAATAATTGGATTGAAATATGAGAGGGAACCCACAAAACCACACTAGGTGGTGGTCAAATTGGAGACCTGGTTGCAATTGGGGGAGGTGCTGGGCAAATTGCAGGGCTGCTGGGCAATTTTCCCAGCAGAGGCTATGCCAACGGTTCAAAACCGTTGGTATAGAATATCTTGGATTTGTTTTACCAACGGTTTATAAAACTGTTGGTAAAACACTTTTCCCAATGGTTTAAAACCGTTGGGAAAGACTAGATATTGGGTTTAACAGTGTTATTTTCAGCACTTTCCCAACGGTTTGACAACCGTTGGGAAATGTTTTTTCCCAACGGTTTTGAAGAACCGTTGGGATAGGGTAATTTTCTCCACCTATGCCAACGGTTCACTGTAAACCGTTGGGAAAAGTTTTTCCCAACGGCTTACTTGCCTACGGTTGGCAGAACCGTTGGTATAACATATACCAACGGTTCCCCAGCATTTCCCAACGGTTCTAAACCGTTGGGAAATTCTCTATTTCCAGTAGTGGTAACGCAACGATGAATCACATTGGAACGTGATTAGACATATCAACGAAGAAAGAACACCATAAAAGGTACTTCTTTTCAATTAATTAAATTAATTATAATGAACCTATGATGATCCTCCTTTTTGGTTCTGAGACTATTATTCTTCTTTTTCTATTTCTATGATTTGGTCTGTGGAGTCTGGTGTTTATCATCGTATTGATCCCAAATTGATCATTGCTAATGACAAAAAGTCAATTGGGCACATCCACCCACGAGCTTCCGCTGCACTCGGGACTTTCAATGTCGTGTCAAGTTCTCAAGGAGAGGATATTTGAATGCAAAAATCTTTGCATACACATGAGGATGATTACAACGTGAAATTAAAAACCAAGAAACTCATCATATCTCATGACCATGATTTGAAGATTTCAAAACAGCGATCTTCATGCAATATATCAAGGATTTTGGATGTGGAATGATCTGATATCTTCTTATAAAAAGAGACTCACCGATTTGAGAAAAGGTTGCTGCTTCCAAACCTTTCGAGAACTCATGTTCTGAGAAATAGAGTTTCTTCTATATTTAAATTTCAAGAAGGGGCATGAATGAACCAAGAACCATTCTAGGTTTGTGAAGAGTTTTCCATGTACCGATCTAGTTTGTGAATAGGTGAACTGCATACCACTTTGGTTCGTGAGGAAGAAGAGCTGTGAACCACTTCTGGTTCGTGAAGAGGAGTTTTACGTACCTCTCTAGTTTGCGAAGTAAGGAATCATGTAACACTTTGGTTCATGAGGAAGAAGAGTCACGAACCACTTTTGGTTTGTGAATAGAAGGAGTTACACGTACCTCTCTGGTTCACAAATCAAGGAACTGTGTACCGCTTCAGTACACGAGGCAGAGGTCCCGCAAACCATTTTGGGTTCATGAGGTAACGGTACCGCATACCATTTTGGTTCGCGAAGAAGAGAAGTTTCGCATACCACTGTGGTTGGCGAAGAAGGGAACCAAGAACCATTCAGGGGAACCTCTTACCACTTGGTACGTGAAGGAAGCATGTGCATCCCTTGTGCAAGGAGAGGTCGTGAATCATCATCGTTCAGAGAGAAGAAAATGTGCATAAGAGAACTTCATACCTATGGTGTGTAAAAGGAAAACAAGAAACACCATGCCATGCCAAAATACACACATTGATGCTTGAATAAAATCACATACATATAAATATAAGAAAATCAAAGTGAAAAAGTGTGTGTTGAGGAAGGGATAAGGAAGATTGTGCATGGTGATCGGAAATGAATTCATATGCATGATTTGAAGAAGAACACAATTAAAGGCCAAGCATATCTGAATCAAGTGCTAAGAAAAGGATAGAAGAGGTTGTGTGAGTACTAAAAGACACCATACTCATTTGGACCTTCACATAAGAAGGAAGAAGCGAAATTGCATGCATACATGAACACTTTGAAGAGAAGCATCCTAAACCAAGGGTGCATATTTCTAAAGAAGTGAATAGGAAGAGCACATCTATATTGTCACATGAATGGTCACACGCATAGATAGAATAAGAAGAGTTGATTCTGATGATGCCTAGTGAACTAGTTTTCAATGTTTGAATAATCACAAAATAATTTGTGATACTATCCAAGAAGAATAAGAAGTCTTAGTACATCTAGTTATTACACTAGAGATGAATATTGAATGTCAAAGAGCATCAAATCTGGACCTTGATGCAAGAAAAGTCTCATAATAAACAGGAGACAAAGACTTCCATGCCTATCCATTGAAGGGACCTTCACATCCATAAACTGAGTGTGACCTCTTCAAGGTAGTGATCTAGGGGGAGTCAACGGAAGTGATCAGTGGGAAGTAGTGAGCTATCCCTGAACTTTTGTAAAGACAGTGTGTCTAGGGAAAAGTGACTATATCGGAACCTTTTAATCCACACCTTTTGAAGAATAGTGGAATTAGCTATGACCAGAAACCTCTCGGTGTATGCTCCTTGAACGTATCCCTTAGTGGTGAAGCAACTAAAAGTGTTGTGTTTTCCTTTTTCATTTGAATGTTTTAATTATTGTAAATATCCATCATACAGAGTTAATTAAGTTCCTACCAAAGTGGGAACAAGATCCAATAAATGAGAGAAAAAGTTTACACACTGATTCACCCCCCCCCCTCTCAGGGTAACCTAGGGTCCTTTATTTGGTATCAGAGGTAGGTTTTACGCATGTTAGATACTCTTCAGTAATTATTTTTGGAAGAGTATTTGAGTTTCTTTCTTGAGTCAAAAATAAAGATCAGTCTTGATGAAAGTTTAGTTATCTCCGAGCAGAAATTTATACCCAACAAGATGATGATGAACATGAAAAAGAAAGAGAATAAGAAATTGAATAAGTCTCTCATGACTGAATAAGATGATGTTTCTGGTTCTCCATGGCCTTCCAATAATGAATAAATATTAGGATTGGGAAGTAAAGAGTGGTTGGATCAGGTTTTTACCAGAGAAAAGGAAGACACTTCTATTTCATTCTCAGGTGATCTTGAGAAATTAAGAACTTATCTTCATGATATTTTTGAAGAAATATTTGCTGCTATTTGTATAACATTTCAATGTATGTAGGCTAAGATTATCCGACTGGGAAGAGAAGATAATAATATGGAGAAAGTCTTGGAAAAGAAATTTTCAGAATTTTATAAGCTCTCTAGACAAATCGAATCCTTTAAATAGAAATAGGGGGTCAATAAGACTCTAGAAGAAAAGATCCATGAATTTAAAGATGAGATGAAAAAGATCACTGAAGTCAAGGTTATAAATTTGGAAGAAACTTCCAAGAAATTCAAGGAACTTAAATCATTGCTACAAACCAAAGACAAGTTGCATGAAGATAGGGTTAAAAGATTGAAAAAAAGGCTTGTGATGAGAATATGGTCATGATTGAAGATTAGAAGATCATACTCAATATGGAATGTCTAAAATTGGAAACCTAGTTGACGAATCTTGAGAAAACACATATTGAGACTTCAAAAAATAATGAAATAGTTGAAAAGAGTACTCAATTCTCATTGGAGGATTCTAAAGCTGAAATACCTCCAACAGCTAACAAGAAGTTTATAAAAACTCCTGATTATCCATATCAAGAAACTGTGTTTGTTTCTACTCAATTATCACCAGAGGATTCTAAATCCAAAAGACCTCCAACATGTGATAATAAGATAATGACCTCACTCGTTAATCTATCACAAGAAGCTGAGAAAGTGAAGGTACCATCCATACCAACTTGTACTATTGTTTATAAAAATGTTCCTACTAAAAGTGCAGGTTAGAAGAAACATTATAAACAAGTATGGATAAGGAAAGGTGAGGATAAGAAACCTACCACCATGGCTAGGGTGGACAAGAAGAAGAGGCTAGAAGATGGTTCCCCGGGTAGAGCATAACACATTAAGAAAAGGGCCCAACAACATTATACTGAAGATATAAAGAAGACAAGATTTGTGGGTCAATGTTGGTGCTACAACAAATTTGGTCATTGTGCACTGGATTGTTGGTACAATCCTTTAAATGAAAAATCAAAAATAAATCCTATGTCAAAAGGGAGAAATCCAGAGAAGAAGAAGCAACATCGACAGATCTGGAGGCATATGTATATTGAAAACAGATTTGTGATGATAGACAACATCTGTGATGTATGAAATGGGAGTGGTCACAAGAATAGAGCATGCTTATCTCAACACATATCCAGAGTGGATAAGATCATAATACCACATAATCCAGCTAAGAGAGAAGAAGCTACCTTGGGAATAAATCAGAAAAATAATTCAAAAGAAAAGTCTCCCAAGAATACTCCAAGAAGGAAAGGTGAGAAGTCCTTGGATTAAAAATCCAAGAATTTTAAGAGTGGTACATCCAAAATAATTCCAAAAAATGATGACACTATGAAGATTCCATGTGGAAATCCAAACTCACTGCCATTGTTCCCAGATATATATTGGTTATCTAGAATGAATATTTGAAAATAATGAGAATGAAAGGAGATGCACAGGCTAAGGCTAGGGAAACATAAAATAAGAAGATTCCACATGATGATTTAAAATTCATTTTTGTGAGGTGCAACAAGGCTGGTCACACAGTTAAGAATTGCAGTGCATTGATTCAATCCCAAGAAGAATTTATTAAGAAGATTAAATTTTCATCAGGAGATTATAGTGCTTTGAAAGCTCTTGAAGAAAGAAAACTCACACACACAGAAATGGAAGAAATATTTAGATCCACACAACCAAAGTTGGAACTGAAAATAAAATGTGCAAGTGTGAGGAGTGGAGAAAACGGAGCATCTTGGTTTATAAAATCATCTCAACCTTCCATATCATATTAAATAATCAAGGAGGATCCACCTTATTCCCTTAACACTTTATGTATTGTACTAATCTTACAGGGAATTGAAGGTGAAGAAGAACTCAGGGGGGAACCTGAGAAGTGTTCCCTTGAGAGGGAGACACATGAAGAAGCTATCAGATTTATTATATCAATAAGTATCAACTTCATTTGATATTAAATTCAACCACTCTAAAGATTGTGTGAGGTATCATGATCAGGGGATAATGGATAGATTTGTTGTCTAGATAAAATCCTATTGTTTTCTACATCAAGAATTGATCAAGTAGACATAGAGTGAAATGATTGATGGAAAATTTGCTTAATTATGGACAGATACCCTCTCTACCATAAACTTTGTATTTCTTGTCAATAAGGGGGAGAGAAAGTGAAATGAAAGTTGAAACGTGAGAGGGAAAGAGCAGATAGAAGACTCTCATTTTGAAATTGATATTCTCACTTTAGAGAACATTTAAGTATTGAAAAAAAACACAAAGGGGAGATTTTTGGGATCACAAGTTATGTGAAGATTGTGTTTGTTGTCAATGAGTGTCATTGGATGTCAATGATGGTCAACATGAAGAAGGAACTCTCTTAAGTAAAATGGAGAATGGAAACCAGAAGTTGGTTCAGATTGATCCTAAGTTTCATATATGTTTATCAGAAGTGATACATTGTCTAAAACAATTAAGGATGGTTATATTTTTTTTAGAAGGGGTAAAAGAGAATGATAAGAAGAGGTTGTGGAGGAGTTTTGGAATGGTGGTTTGGCATTTTTATTTGTAAACACATAGTTTTACACTAAGTAGTTATTTTATGCCTTTACCAAAAATAAAGTGTCCATCCATGGAGGAAATATGAGGTCCTCACCTCAAGAACATGTGGGACCTAAGGGGTCAATCGTGCTAGAGAAAATCCCTCAAGACCATCCCCACATGAGGCAGGGTGTGCGTGGGTCGTGTTTAAGCCCGCAGGTGTCGCACGGTGGTGAACTCGTGCTATGTGGGTGCTAGAAGCATGCCCAAAGAGTAGAGTGGGCGTTGAGAGCACTCCCACATGGTGAATATGGTACAGGGTGGTACCGTGGAGGGGGGAGGACTAATTTGAGACGCTACTGTCGTGGCTTGGTTGATAAACCATGAGAAAACATCGTGGTGTTTCGATGTGGGAAAAGGTTTTAAAAACGCGGACGTAATCCTGACCATCCATTTGATCTCGCTGAAGATCCCAACAGAAAATCGCATCCTACGTACAAGGATATAATATGAGCTACTCATCATCCCCACGCCGCGTGTTGTTGAATCGGAGCCATCTGATCTTCGACTGAGGGTCGTCTTCAACCTCAGGCCACCTGACGCGAACCAGTGCATCAGAGAAGCTACCAATCCTCCATGATCGAGTCTCCAGCCATTATAGAAGAGAATACCCAATGCATGAGCATCATCTGAGAAACACTATACCATGAATGCAACTACGTTTTCATGCATGCATCAAAATAAGGAAGAAAAGCATTGGACGAGGCAAACAAAGTTTTCAGAGGTCGTGCCATGTCGAGTGCTTAAGGAGAGGAGATCTGCATGCATACCTCTTCGCATACACATGAGGATTATTACAATGTGAAATCAGAAACAACTGAGAAACTCGACGTATCTCACGACTGTGATTTGAATATTTCAAAACCGCAATCTTCGTGCAATATCACAAGGATTTTGGATGTGGAAAGATCTGATATCTTCTTATAAAAATAGACTCACTGATTCGAGAAAAGGATGATGCTTCCAAACCTTTCGAGAACTCATGTTCTGAGAAACAGAGTTTCTTCTATATTTAAAGTTCAAGATGGGGCATGAATGAACCGCGAACCATTCTAGGTTCATGAAGAGTTTTCTGCGTACCGATCTGGTTCACGAAGAGGTGAACCACATACCACTTTGGTTTGTGAGGAAGAACAGCCAAGATCCACTTCTGTTTCGTGAAGAGAAAGAGTTCTGCGTACCTCCATGGTTCACAAAGCAAGAAACTGCATACCACTTTGGTTCGTGAGGAAGAAGAGTCGTGAACCACTTCTGGTTTGTGAAGAGAAGTATTTCTGTGTACCTCTCTGGTTCGCGAATCAAGGAACCACGTACCACTTTGGTACACAAGGTAGAGGTCCCATGAACCATTTTTGGTTTGTGAGGTAATGGTTCCACATACCGTTTGGGTTCATGAAGAAGAGAAGTTTTTCATACCATTGTGGTTGGTGAAGAAGGGAACCAAGAACCATTCAGGAAAACCGCATACCACTTGGTACGTGAAGGAAGAATGCGCATCCAATATGCAAGGAGAGGTTAGGAATCATCGTGGTTCATGGAGGAGACAAAGTGCATAAGAGAACTCTGTACCTATGGTGTGTAAAAGGAAAACAAGAAACACCATGCCATACCAAAATACACACATTAATGCTTGAATAATATCACATACATATAGATATAAGAAAATCAAAGTGAACAAGTGTGTATTGAGGAAGGGAGAAGGAACATTGTTCATGGTGATGGGAAATGCATTCATATGCATGATTTGAATAAGAACACAATTAAATTCCAAGAATATACAAATCAAGTTCTAAGAAAATGAGAGAAGAGGTTGTGTGAGTACTAAAAGGAACCATACCCATTTGGGAATTCACACAAGATTGGTTGTGTGATGGCCTCTCCCTGCTTCTTCATCTCGGTTTCAGTCGGCATCGGGCGGCGAAGCCTTTCTATGGTGGATTCGGTTTCTATGGATAGTTTCTAGATTCATCATTCCCCATTCCATATCAGATCCCTCGGTGACGTTCCTTCTCCTCGACGGTGCTGGTTAGTTCTCGCTTTGGTCCTGGTCGATTCTGGGCGGCGAAATCTCTCTCAGGTGGTGTCGATTTTTGCGATCGGCTTTGGGATTTGATGTTCCTCGCATCGGCCTTGGCTCTCTCAGAGGAGGCTTCAGCTACCAATGGTCATCTTCAGTTTTTGGCTTCATTCTGCAGCATATTTGGTCGGTTTGGTGCGTCTGGACTTCTCAAGCGATCTGTGTTGGAACTGTTCTTTGTTGGCTTGGTTACATAGGTTTACGATGGCATTGGAGTTAATGCCACTGGATGTGGGGGATATTCTACTCAGATCTGAGGCCTCATCCCTATACGTTGGCTCCAGATCTATGTGTCTTCCAGTTCTAGTTTGGATGGGGGTTGCTTCTTCTTTTTTTGTGATGATGGACCATTGTTGGGGTGGACTGCTGAGGCATTTTGCGTGCGATATGAGGGCGGCGATGGGTTTTGTGATTCCGTATTGGGAAGACAATGTTGAGAAGTCAATGGTGGTTATGGTATCCTGGTTTGAGTCTGGTTTTAAGGTTTTATTTTCTATGTGTCTGGTGTTCTTTTGAGTGTCGCAACAAGGTGGTTCGGTTTGTTTGAATGGTTTTTTGTTCAAATATGGGAAGTTTGTGATCCAGATGACTTCATGAACAGACTTCATATGAGGTTCCATAGATTTCGATTAATATTTTCAGAGTTTTTTGGATTTGGTTGTTTGAGAGGGTTTGGTGTCATCCATCAAATTAGGCTTGTGCTTTGACACAGGACACTTTCTTGCTGATTAACCTTGCAATGGTGGAGAGCTTCTTTATGATCAAATGCTGAGGAGGAGCAGTTCGGTGTTTTCATTCTAGTTTTAATCTTTCTATCATTTGAGTTTTTTTGTCCTATGTCCATGATGTTTTTGGGTTTCCACCCGCTTCATCCCTTAAAAGGGGGTTTTATCAAAAAAAATTGAAGGCCCTCGGGCCATTGGATGGAGAAGAGAAAGCGCATGCATACATGAAAACATTGAAGGGAATCATCCTAAACCAAGGGTGCACGTGTCTAAATAAGTGAAGAGGAAGATCACATATATATTGTCACATGCATACATGGAATAATAAGAGTTGATTCTGATGATGTCTAGTGAACTGGTTTTTAGTGTTTGAAAAATCATAAAAGAATGTGTGATACTGGCCAAGAAGAATAAGAAGTCTTAGTACATCTGGTTGTTGCACTGGAGAAGAAGATTGAACATAAAAGATCATCAAATTTGGACCTCAATGCAAGAAAATTCTCATGCTGAACAGGAGACAAAGACTTCCATGCCTATCCATTGAAGGGACCTTCGCGTCCATAAACTGAGTGTGACCTCTCCAAGGCAGTGAGCTAGGGGGAGTCAATGGAAGTGATCTGAGGGAAGCAGTGCGATATCCCTAAACTTTTTTAAATTCAGTGTTCCTGGGACAGAGTGACTATACCCAAACCTTGTAATCCACACCTGTTGAAGAATATTAGAATTAGTTATGACCATCAATTTGTCGGTGTATGCTCCTTGGGTGTAGCCCTTAGTGGTGAACCAAGTAAAAGTGTTGTGTTTTCTTTTCTTCATTTGAATGTTTTAATTACTACACATATCCATCATACATGGTTAATTAAGTTCCTACCAATGTGGGGACAAGATCTAATAAATGAGAGAAAAATTTGACACCCTGATTCACCCCCTCCCCACCCCCTCAGGGTGACCTAGGGTCCTTCAACCATGGGGAGGATCTTCTTATTTTTATTAAAGGTATTTAACATATATTAGAGATACTTGATATTATCATCCTTCTTCTTTAACTGGACAGTCATCCCCTTCACCCTTGATCCATCTTTCACCCCAAAAATTAATAGGTGTTGGGGATACTAGCACCTTGATTTTCCTATATCATAGTACTATGCACAAGCGCTCGTACTATTCTTGGATACTCATGCTAATGTGGGCATTTAATTTGTCCATTATTTATTGCAATTATTTATTTTGGTATAACTTTCCATTTTTTTAAAAGAAAATTTTAGTGGATTAGTACTTTTTATTTGATTACTGTTTAAGAAATTTTGATTAATTAACTAATTAAATCATTAAATGTCTCCCACTATTTTATTGAATTCTAGGAACCCTCTATGATAGAATCAAAATACTCTTTCACTTGAGTATTATAGTGGATAGAATCCTTAAACCTCCCCTCATATTCTACAAGCTATGGTTGTGCCGCAACTTTGAGGGTTCAAGGTAGGCTCTTAACTAGTCAACCGCATTGACTTACAATTCCTTGATCTGTTCATTGAAGTACCAACTTCTAAAATTGTTACTTGATTTACTCAACACTTGCTTCTAAAAAGATATAAAGTTATCTATGGATAATACTTACTACCACTTTAGTTAAGTCAACCCATTACTATCATAGGAACTCCCCGGTAGTAAGAGGCACCCTTATCTATTGCATAACCAGCACCCCAAACACCCGATTTTTTCCAAATTCGAATGATGAAAGGAGATTTAGACTTAATATTTCTTTGAGGGTTTTTGTTTTATTATTGTGACGAATGAAATCAATTTCTATATTATTATAACATACTATGTGATCGCAATCACAATTGACCATGCTATAAATGGAAAATCTATCGCGTCACATGTTCATTTTATCTCTCCGTGATTGTTTATTATTTTATGTGATTGCGCTTAAACTACACATTCACAAAATAATAAACCATGCAAAAATAAAACGATAACCTGAACATGATACAATACTAATGGTTGATCCATTGAGTTAATAATGGATCAACCTATACCTTAGAGGATATACCTTGAGTCACATCACTTGCGACTCAAATTGCAACGTATTCTCATCCAATGCATCAAACTCATATCTGATGTGTCTCCATAACTCAGTGCGAAGTGCATCACTGATTTCTATTCATTATAAAACGATACTTGATCGCAGGTGAGGGGAAATGGGGAGTATAAAATATGACTCTGAATTAGACATGCAAGTCCTTATACATATAACAACTCTGAAACGATACACAGATCACCTTTTTATTTAAACTAATTATTTAAAAACCATGAAATAATTAAATAATTAAATAAAAATGCACTAAACATGCACTGGTTAGTCCAAGGATCATGAATAGTCAATACACATTAACTCGCGTATTAAAATAAAAGTAGAAATAAAATTAAACTTGCATTAAATATTTGTTGAGGGAATTTTTTTATTGAATTAATATTTCACTCATATTTTAATTCAATATTATTTCTCATCCAGTCCCATTTATTAATTTAATTTTAAAACCAAAAATTAAATTAATTGCAACCCATGGAATTAAAGATAAGTTTTTAAATCAAAAATTAATATTTAATTAATTTAATTTTAAACTAAAATTAAATTAATTGATTTTTTACTATTTAAATTATTCAAGACCTGAAAACTTGGGCATGACCTATGCGGGTCAAGACAAACCCACTTAGGCCCATTCTGGGCTGAACTGACCCCATGCAAAGGAAATCTAGGCCAGACAGGTCCACCCATGCCTGCTTCGAGCAGGATAGATTTTACCAGACCTGTTTCTAGCCAGATTAGCTCCAACAAGGTACCTCACTGAGCTGTAGTTGGCCGATAAGGCCGGATCTGCCTTTCTGTTCAAGTAGAACCATAGCTGACCCCGATCTATCGAGATCTAAAGGCCACCATCAAGGTTGTGGTGACTGAGACCTGGGCTCAGTCAGCGGGTGGACACGGCGTACATGCAGGCGGCACCCTAGATCTTGATTAGGGAAGGAGGTTCCATATCTAGAATGCCAGTGAACTCTAGAACTAGTCTGAGGTTGAGGTGGCTAAGAGTGAGCACAGGGTGGCCAAGAGCATGGATGTGATGGCCTTGCAGGGCGACGCATAGAGGTGTGGGGTGCTCGATAGATGATGTGATCAGTGGAGGCGGGCCGCGCATAGGAGGTGGTTGGCCTGGTCGTTGGGTGACTCGAGTGGCCTACGATAGTACGGAGGCCATTAGAGGGGAAGTTGGAGATACCGCAATGGGGAGACATGGGTGGTCCGTGTTGGGAAAGACAAGAAAGCGACGAACTCTCAAACAACTGAAAAATGAACGCGCGGCAGAAATAAAATCTTTCCCTTCCAACAAAGCCTACAGAACTAAAGCGGATGTATAGCAACCAAAAAATAAATGTGCAGAAAAATAAAGTTGACACTGAAAATTTTTACATGGAAACCCCAAAAGTGAAAAACCACGGGACCTAGTTCAGAAAGAGGAATCCACTAAAATGAAGAAGTACACGGTAGAGACTCCACAAAAATAAAAGGGATATCAAAAGTAATACGCTTTAATGCAGATGAAAAATGATCACCAATGAAAGGTGATCACCAAATTGGATCTGCTCTTGACATTTTGGATGTCCTTTAAAAGCCTTCTCGCTGCCTCCTTTTATAGAAAAACCATCAACGTGAAGATGTGTCACCCCGTCAAAAATGAGTCTCCGCGTGAATTAATTCACGCGGTTTTGACCAGTATTAAAAACACATCATTAATAGAGAAACTGTGTGGTGCTTCAATTGGGGAGGCATTACGCGGTGCGCCAACCAAGAAGGCACCCAACAGTGCATGGTCGAACCAAGTTAGGAAGGTGGCAGAGCTGAGGTGGGTGGTGGCTGAGGGTGGAGGCACGTTGTGGCCAGGGATCAGGGTCTCTCGGTTGAGATTGGAAGTAGCTGGCACCCAAATCTTCGTATGTTCACTGGTGAGACGGCATGGTGGCGGCGCCTGGGAGTTTTCTGCACCCGATGCAATAAGGAGGCGGCCCAAGTGGGTCACTGCGGGTGGACAAGGGGGGCTTCCCCCCCCCCAACTTTTTGTTTTTTTTCCTACTCTCATGACCCTCCATCCTCAAATAAGTCAATCCTTTTTAATATAAATATAACTTTTGACTTGTAAAAGGCCCCACCTCTAATAATTGTTTGAAATGTGGATATTTCCACATTCGACTGGTTCCTCCCAATTAAAAAAACAAAAACGTTTTTTTGTTTTCTGAACACAAAAAAAACACTTTATTAATAATTCAATAATTTATATTATATTTTAGTTTATCACTATTTCAATTCAAAATATTTTTGGAAATATCCCCACTCAGAAAACACTATTTCGGTGGTCATCCAGTTGAGGTTTGGATCCATTGTAAATTGTCAAAACTTATTGTCTTCGTGTATTTGATCATACAAAAAAAATATATGTTCATCATTTTAATACCCATAAAAAGAATTTTCAATGCGTATTTAAAAATTAGGATGACCATAACTTGGTCATCGAAGGTCGGATTGGAAATCTATCTGCAGTGTTGGAACCATAACAACACCATATTTTAAACTTAATTCAAATTTTTTTTGGCTTAAAAATTGACACATGTCACTCTGATGCTAGTTGAAGGTGTCGGGCATGCAGCGGTAGCCCCAAGATATGGGATTTTAAAAAAAAATCACCGACAAATGACATGAACTCGTCATCATAAGCGAATCGCTATTCGGTTTATACTGAGGATCTCGTGTGAATAAGATTAACCACATAATTAAAACCATAAAATATTTGGTTTAAATTTGAAGTTGTGTTTGATGTCTTATCATCATCGGTGAACACTGCTCAAAGAATCTGAAGCGGAATTCCTCAAGATCATCCACACAAGCTTCAAGAAACTACATGAGCATTGATCATCTAATTTTGAGTGATAGAATGGAGATCTGATGTCGCTTTTGATGCTCTGACGACCACTGCATCACCATGCTTGCGATACTTGAGAGCAAGCTCGATCTGACCTCCTGGATCCAAAGCCCCTATATCTAAAACATGGGAGATAAAATAAGAGAGAGAAATCCCATGAATAATACTAAGTGAAATCCTCTCTAATTCTATTTATAGGGTGTTAATAAAATACTTGGTAATGCCTTCCCTGCCCCTAAATAATTAAGACTCTATATAAACAATATTTTGACTACTAAACTGAGTCATAAATATCATTTATTACTATTATCACTTTCTTGTAATATAATAAATATATTACATGATAATAATTGATTCATTAACTCGAATCTTCATTCCCTAAAATTTTAAATTAACCATGAATATTTTAAACTAATATTTGTTCAATTAATATTTTCATGTATTTACTTTAAAACTTATAAATACATTTAATAAATAAATTAAATGCCCATTATTCTTAACTTAAATAATATGGATTTATTTATTGAATTGGTGATCTTATCTCCTTGGAAAAATCATGGAACCTAGTGGTGGGACCCACCATTTTCAATATACTTATTCAACTGAATATGGAAGATTCTTGAATACGTTATTGTGTGTGATCCTCTAAAATCTTATCTCAATAGCAATGAATATTATTCACAGACCAAGAGCGAGATCTAGAAACCCATCATGGCCCCTAAAAAGATAAGGATTGTCACAGTAGCGGCAACCAACCTAAGAACATGCACTTTGTAGTATAATCTATTTATATTTAATATCTCATAGAGAAGGACGCACATCCATGTCATCATCCTTTTTCTTGCTTTATTATTTTTTAATCTAACTAGATGGATTTTCCTTGGACTACCATGGACATGGATTTATCAAGGTACTACCATCCTGATCAACGTGGCCTGAGATATATAACTTCCATAACCTGGAAGCGACAGATCCTCTCTTGACTATTCAACCAATGTCATGCCACCAATGACGCACCCAAGACAAACTACCTCACCATGATTTCATCATCATGGTTGTTACCTTTCATAAAAGTACGCAATCAAATGGAAAACATTATTAATGATCTCGATTCAGGAGTCCATTACATATCTTTGTAGATAGGAACAACCAATGACACCTGAAACATGTGGTGTTTCTATTGGCGAGTCAGTCCTCATGATATCACTACTAGATATCACCAAGTATAAACTTCATGAGAAGTCTCAATGTTTATGAGCCCCCAACACCTGATAGTCAAACATCTACCGTGTCCAATTAGTACAATGCATCTAGAACATATAACCTTTGTTTAATATTAATGTCATGATATCTCAAGGTTCTAATTATAGCCTGGGATATGCTATAACCTTTTGATACAACTCTTAATCTATGGATTTTATGATTAAATGGTGGACATAGAAAATTCTACACTAAAATGGTAAGAATACATCATGTACAACTAACTATATACACGATTTGGTAATCAAAATCACTACATAGTTGGGTCTAGGGCACCCACTAATACAACAGAACCCACTCATTTTTGTGCATATCAAACACAATCCCTTATATAATTAGACTTCATCAATCCAGGAGGATTTATCTAACTTTTTATAAACCTCATAAATATATGAAGTACAAAAATTAGTGCAATCATCCATTAAATATCAATTGGCAATTGAATCTTCCGAATGAGCCATGTTGCACACATACCATTTTAATGTATTTGAGTATCAATCTATTAGACACATACACCTGAATTAAAAGGGACCACCAAAAATGACTCCATTAGTTAAATGAAAAGTCAAGTGGACCATGACATCAAAAAAAGATGGTAGAAATAGTTTCTCTAAGAGACATAGTGTAAGCACAGTCTTATCTCGTAGCTTTTTCAAATCACTCATGTGACGATACCTTGAATGGAGTTGTCTGAAAAAAAAATTATAAACTCCAATCAAAAACTCAACAACATGGGTAGGAAATCAATTAAAATTTTAAATTAGGATTAAATTTTCAAGAATAATATGATTATCACCACTTTTCAACCCTTGTAATGTCATGATCTTCACAGGGATATGCTTGGAAATATTATAACAATAACCATAAGGCACCTCGACGGTCCTCAAAATTGATAAAAATGTTTATTTATCTTTTTTACTCATTATTTATTGTTTAGAATGAATGTATACCCTATTACCATCACTCAACTGTAAATGTAAAGGTTTTCTCAATCCCATATCTTTCAAATCACACTAATCATTAGCATTGTCCTTTGATTTCCCTTTGACGCCTAAAATAGTGCATAGTATATTATCAAACACATTATTTTTTTCAATGTGGATCACATCCAAATTATGTCTTAAAATATTATCTTTATCATAAGGAAATTCAAAGAAAATACTCTGCTTCTTCTAATTATGAATGTGTTTTCTATTTTGAAGTAGGAATGGAAGGCAATGAAGGATTCAATAAAACCTAAAAATCATACATTGTGAGAATATTTTACAGATCAAGTTGTGCAATAATTTGAACCCCATACATTATTTATGGTGTTGGGCCAACTCTATATTCCCATCAAATGACGCGTTATCTTTTTTGAACCTGTGCAATGGAGGAAGAAAGTGTCCGTGACCATGGTACGCCCACTTTCTACAGTTCTTAATCCATATAGATTTATTACTTTTATTACAAAAAAAGGAAGAATAATTATCATTTTATAATCCAACCTGATAATTTATCATATGCTGAGAAGTCATTAATTTTCCATAACAAAGTGGATCGAGGTCTAAACATTTCATTAGCTGCCAAGTCAAAAACCATTACACAATTTTCCCAAAATTATTGTAGCTCTTCATTCAACGGTTTTATATAAACATCAATTTTATCGTTAGGTCCTCTTGTTCCATTAATAATAGTTAAAATTAACAAAAATGGTTGCTTCATACATAACCATAGGGGGAGGTTGTATATAACCAACACCACTGGCCTCATACTATATGTCACACCGACCATAGACCTGAATGGGTTAAAACCATCTATTTCTAAACTCAGTTGAACATTATGACCATCCTAGGAAATGTCTAGGTGTCTTTGATCAAACTCTTTCCATACCAAATAATCTTTCGGATGAGTCAATTTATTAACCTCTTTGTTTCACTCTGAATTCCAAGTCGTCGTTTTAGCAATTTTAGCTCGCATGAAGAATATCTTCAACCTCAATTTCAGTGGGAAATAACACATCTACTTAGTGGAAATTTTTCTCCCTTCATTAAAGACCATTTCAAGAAGAATCTAACTACCTTGATTAATTTCATTATCCTTATGTCTAGATGAGTAACAAACAGTACAAGTATTGAGTTGCACATTCTTGTTTTTGAACAACATGTAGTTATTGTGGCACACATCAATTGTCTCATATATGAAAGCAAGGTTGTTGTCCAAATTGCGAGCTTGATAGTATGACTATGGAATCATCACTCCAACAGAGAATACCTTTTTCAACAATACCAACAACGTGTCAAAGGAGGTGCTTTTCCACTGATTCAAGGCCATTGGGTGTAAAAATTCAAAGTTGAACAACAATTTACTGAATTTAGTGCATTTAGAATATAATTCAGCACAAGCATCGTCAAGAATTTCAAAGAATTTCAATGATTCTCTATCTATAAAAGAACCGAGATTACTCCCTCCAATGTTATCATTTACAACATTACTATATTCGGGTTGAAACTAACACATCATATCATTGAGCCTTATGTTAATTAGATCAACTGTTCTTGAGTCAACATTCATATGAATACTTTCTGATTGGTGATAGGGAATAAACTTTTTTTCATGAAATGTCCATGTCTTATAGTTTTTCAAAAACTTTTTCAAAAATAGAAGTTCCCTAACAGTATCTTATTTGAATAGATATCTGTTTTCATATTTTATGCATGGATAACTAATCAAGTCACTTTGAAATAAACTGATGAAATCAATAAATTGCTTAATTCTTTCATAATATTCCGTAGAAAATCTATTTGGAATATCATTATAGCTCTTATCCATATGTAAAGACCTGAAAATTTCAATGAAAATTTATTCTTAAATTCTTTGAAATTTTACGAGTACGCAGTTTCTGACGGCACCTAATTCTGAGGCCTGGTGTGCCCGGAATAATTTTCTGAAGTTTTGTTCGGGTACGTTCAGTGAGCATACGAGTGGGTTTTTCTATCTTTTGAACCGATACTCGGAATTGAAATCTGAGGGCACCGATGAACTCGCAACGCCGGTATTCACTTAAGGGGACCTTTACCACAGTTGTGTATTAAGCGGGTTGAGAGTTAATATTTGGGGAATTAGAATTAAATAAATAAAATTTGGGGATCACAATTTTATTTATCTATGTTATTATTTCCTCCCAAGGGGAGTTAGAGGTGGGTCCCATACCCACATAACCTACCATCAGAGGATATTTTTGGGGTGGCGCCCACACAAACCCCTAACCTTTCATCTCCCCATAACTCCCCTTAAACTCTCCATTAACACTCCTCTTCATTAAGTTGACAACTCCCACTCATTTATTATGTAGAGCCTCTCCACCTTCCACCCATTGATTTTGCCACCCCACCTAATGAATTAATTAATCTCTTAATTAATTAATCTATGTGTCAACAGCTCATTTTTGAATTGTTTTGAATTGGTTGGCAATTATTTTAAAAAGAGGGGAAAGCCTTTTTATTATTTTGGTTGGAAAATATTTGTTGGGACTTGAGAGGATTTAGAGATTAGTGTTCTTCTCTCAACGAAGAACACCATCCTTCCAACGAAGAACCGCTGAGGGACGTCGATTACCTGCATCGATCTTCGGACAAGCCAAAGGAGAAGGAGCTACCCGCAAGGAACTCCGACGACGCACCATCCACGGTTCCTTCTTCCCCGATGTCAATGAGTTGACGCTGCCTCTCCGAGATGCCCGACCACCACGACGCTTGTCTCCTGCGGCTCGTCTACGAGTGAACCTTTATTCGAGGTAGGGTGTTTGTATAATTTATTTTGAAAAATTTATACTCTTGTTGTTGATGAAAGCAAGTGTTTGTTTATGGCCAATTGATAAAGCCTAACACGGAGGGCACAGGCCGAACAAACACGGCTCGACGACCCTCTGCAGGTTGTTTGTCTGTGCGCAGATTGATGGGCGATGACGAAACGGGACTGCAACGGTGATTTGGAGCTTTCGTAGTGGATTTCGGGTCCCGAGATGACCTTAGGCGCAAACGGTGGGCAAAACGAACCACTAGTGCGCATCCGGTGGTCCACGGAAGGCAGCGGTGGTGTGCCACCGGAACAGTCCGCCGCGGCTGAGCTGCGGTGGTGGTTGGAACCGGAACGGCTTTGTCGTTCCCGAATTAAAGAGGCGCGGCATTAAGTCGCACCAGCTGGCCGAGCCAGCGCCCCCCCCCCCCCCCCGGTCGGGCTGGGGCGGGCCACGCTAGCCAGGGCAGGACATTCCCTACCGGGCCGGACCCAGACCCGGGTCAGGTCGACCCGGTTCGGGCCGACCCAAGGTGAGTTCGGTCGGGTCGGACCGGACCCAGACCCCCCCTTTTGGGCCCTTTTTTGGTTAAACATCCATAACTTGAGATACGGGCCTCTGATCAGTGCACCTTCAGTTGCGTAGGAATCCTTAGATCGAGACGGTCGTTTAGGTATATTACACCCAAGGTTTCTGCAAAGTTTGGGTATGGCTGGGTTGGTTTGAACCCGAAACCAACCGGGCCCACGGAGCGGAAACGCTTATAACTTAAGGACCGGACGTCCGATTGACTTGTTGTCAACTACGTTGGATACCTTTTGATGAGACAGTTCTTTTGGAATACTTCACTTGAGGTTTGTATGCACTTGAAGTACGGTCAGGTTGGTTTTAGCTTAAAAACCAACCAGGCCCCTGGAACGGAAAAGCCAATAACTCTCAGACCGGGCGTCTGATTGACGCACCATCTATTGCGTTGAGACCCCTATGACGTGGCGGTCCTTTGAGATACTTCCACGTGAGACTTCTTGGCACTTGGATTATCATCCAGTAGCTCGTGGAGAGGATCCTCCTGGAGACGATCATACGGAGTACGGAGACCTAGTAGTTGTAGACCTGACGACTGATTGACTGATTCAACTATCCCAGTGGACGGAGCACCCAGTTTGGCATCAGACCCACGGCGGACGAAGCGCCTGGTTTGGCAAAAGACCCGCGGTACTCGACAGGAGGAGTACCTCTGACGGCTATTAGGGGGAGCGCCCGGTTTGGCGGTAGACCCACAGTGAATGAGCACCTGGTTTGGCAGCAGACCTATGGTACTCGACAGGAGGAGTACCTCAGCAGTCTAAGGTTAGTGAGTAGCGCCTCGGAGTCGCGACAGGGCCACTGTACTCGACAGAGGAGGAGTTCTCCATCATTTGTGGTTTCGTTAATGAAAATCCTGGTTTGAGCTGAGTCTTTGACCTTTGTGTTTTCCTCGTGATTGAGATGGGTTACTTGATAACTTAGGTATATGTATGGGAATATACCTAAGTAATGGTTATCCGTTGATTTCATACTTTGTGGTTTATCCTTGTCGGATTTTGTGAGACCTTGAGGGTCTCGGGGTCCCTACGGAGTATTTTTATACTCACCTCTGTACAGGCTATGCCCGCACCTCGTTGTGTGGGATGCAGACGATGGATAGCGCTGACGGAGGCCAAGGGCGCCTGGACTGGACGGTACCCGGAGGTAGACCACTTGGTGGGACGTACATGGAGCGGATGGCCAGACCTGAGGTGCTGAGAAGGCCATCTGTACCCACCCTTCAGGTGGGATTCCCGGAGGATGACTCAGTGGTTGTTGCTTTACTTTACTGTTGTTGTACTAGTCTTTCAGTTGTACTGTACTTTGCAGTTGGGTTTGTATTCTGGCTCATTTACTTTTCAGCACTTACTTTTGTACTCAGTTTACTTAGTGCTTACTTCAATTGTGTACTCTGTTGTGTTTGTTTACTTTAATAAAGGCAATGTCTTACCTTTTTATCGGGATTTACTCCTTTAGTGCTAGTCGCTAGCCCCTGGCCTATGGAAGGCGGGCTTGGGGTAGTCACAACACGGGTCCCGAGGACGGGTCGTGACAAATTGGTATCAAAGGAGTCAGTTCTACCGCAGAACTTAGGACTCTGATCTTTCTTTCTATGAAGCAATAATGTTAAGAGTACCGAGTGTTCTTTTCAGTTCAGGGAGCCCAGTGTTGGTGCGGCGGCCGACGTATCCGTACACCAGGACCCTGACTACTGATTTCCGACTTAGTGCATGAAAACACTGATTGCGTGTGTGTTTCCAAAAGTTTTCTTTAAGGAAACTCAAACCATTTCAGCTCACCAGGTATAATATTTTGATCGTGGAGCACCTGTTTCTTTTTCAGGATGTCTTCACCTAGTCGGTCAGCGCGGGTTCCGAGTGGGGATCGTGATGGTATCCCACCGAGCACCGAGGCCACAGTGCTGGGCCCCATCACAGTGGAGGCACCAGCGGTACCACTAACCGCTGGGCTACCGTTGCCACCATCCCCAGCAGTAGAGGGTGCGCGCCTCTTGAGCGTGTTGCACGAGTTCCAGCGATAGAAGCCTCCGAGGTTTTGAGGTGAGACAGATTTTCAGACGGCTGGGTACTGGCTAGAGGGTGTAGCATGAGTTTTCCACACAGTTGGGACACCCGCTGACTTGATGGTGTACCTAGCTGTTAGTCTCTTTCAGGGATCAGCTGAGAGGTGGTGGAGCCTGATGCTCCAGTTTTATGATGAGGCAACCCCCACCTGGGGGGACTTCGGGGGTCTTTTTAGAACGGAGTTTGTACCAGAAACTCTACGCTCTATGCGGGCTCAGGAGCTACTGCTCTCCCCACAAGGCTTTCCGACCGTAGTGGAGTCTTCTGCAGCCGACAGTAAATAGATGATACAGAAGTCCAAGCAGACTAGTACAACAGGTGGGCGACCTCAGGATACAGGTTCGGTTGTGCGAGGCACACGAAACAGAGCCAGCTATATGAGGATCAGGAAGTGTTATGCATGCGGTGGGCAGGGTCACTTGGCTCGATACTGACCGACCCATCTAGAAGATGAGCAGAAAGCAGTAGAGGAACCTACCAGACCGAGGCAGAGGAGCTGGGCGTGCAACTGGTGATGGACGACGCTTCGAGGTGTTTCCACCACCACCATCAGGAGGTCCACCCCGACCATAGGGAACGGGTGGATATGGGAGAGCACAACTTTAGGCAGCTGAAGCATATGAATATGGAGCTCTAGAAGCAGGTGGACAGGAGCGGGACTAGTTCCAGGCATGGAGGCCTTTATTCTTGGTGCTTCTAGATTCCTTATTGTTGTTGTTTGTGGTTGTTATGTGTCTTTGTACTTTGAGCTGCAATAATAAAAGACACTTTTCTTTGTGACATTTTCTTTCCTACCTTTTGTGTGGTTAATACTAAGAGGTCCTGGTTAAAACTGTTGACTTGACCCTCACTTTTGAGATTCCTACTGGAGGTGACCCAGTGACAACACACTGATGCCGATAGTGTGACTCAACCCTTGGAGGCGAGAGTGATGGTTGGATCTCTTGGTAGTGGCGTCGAGGCCTTAAGACGCCGTCCATGGCATGAAATAGTACCACTCATGTCAGGATTGACTGTATTAGGCAAAGAACGTGGTTCATCCATTGGATGAGACCAGATTTCTCTTATCAAAAAAGGAGAAATCTTAGCAGCTCTTATAGGACCAGAGATGGTTCAGGCTACGACGGAGAAAGTGCAGATCATCCGAGAGCGGATGAAGACTGCACAAAGCAGACAGAAGTCATATGCTGATAGGAAACGGAGACCACTGGAGTTTGAGGATGGTGACCACGTCTTCTTACGGATATCATATTGACGAGGTCTACGGAGATTTGGCCGAGGCAGCAAGTTATCTCCATGATTCATTGGACTATTCCAGGTCCTCAGCAGGGTAGGCGAGGTGGCTTACCGCCTGGCCCTTCCACCTCAGTTGCACCGGGTGCATGATGTCTTCGACATATCTCAGCTGAGGATATATGTGCACGACCCGACCCACATCATCGATCACGGGGAGCTGGACATCGATGACAGGGTGACATTCACGGAGGTCCCAGTGGAGATCGAGGATCGACAGGAGCAGGTCCTGCGTGGATGGTCGATCCCTCTAGTGCGCATTCGCTGGAAGCACGGGAACCTCAAGGAGAGCACATGGGAGCGGGAGGCTCAGATGCATGCTCAGTACCTCCCTTTTGTTTCCCTAGTATGTTTTGTAGCTTTACGAGGACGTAAATCCTTGAGGTGGGGGTAATGTAAAGACCCAGAAATTTCAAGGAAATTTTTTTCTTAAATTCTTTGGAATTTTATGAGTACACAGTTTCTGACGACACCAGATTCCGAGGCCCAGTGTGCCCGGAATAATTTTCTGAAGTTTTTTTCGGGTACGTTCAGTGAGCGTACGAGCGGGTTTTTCTATCTTTTGAACCGGTGCTCGGAATTGAAATATGAGGGCACTGATGAACTCGCAGCGCCGGTATTCGCTTAAGGGGACCTTTACCGTAGTTGCGTTTTAAGCAGGTTGAGAATTAATATTTGGGGAATTAGAATTAAATAAATAAAATTTGTGGATCACAATTTTATTTATATATGTTAGTTATTTCCTCCCAAGGGGAGTATGAGGTGGGGTCCATCCCCACATAACCTCCCATGAGAGGATATTTGTGGGGTGGGGCTCACACGAACCCCTAACCTTTCATCTCCCCATAACTCTGCTTAACACCCCCCCCATTAACACTACTCTTCATTAAGTTGACAACTCCCCCTCATTTATTATGTGGAGCCTCTCCACCTTCCACCCATTGATTGTGCCACCCCACCTAATGAATTAATTAATCTCTTAATTAATTAATCTATGTGTCAATAATTCATTTTTGAATTGTTTCGAATTGGTTGGAAATTATTTTAAAAAGAGGGGAAAGACTTTTTATTATTTTGGTTGGCAAATATTTGTTGGGACTTGAGAGGATTTAGAGATTAGTGTTCTTCTCTCAACGAAGAACACCATCCTTCCAACGAAAAACCGCCGAAGGACGTCGATTACCTCCATCGATCTTCGGCCAAGCCAAAGGAGAAGGAGCTACCTGCAAGGAAAGCCGAAGACGTGACATCCATAGTTCCTTCTTCCTCGACGTCAATGAGTTGATGCCACCTCTCCGCGACGCCCGACCACCACGACGCTCGTCTTCCATAGCTCGTCTACAAGTGAACCTTTATTCGAGGTAGGGTGTGTGTATAATTTATTTTGAAAAAATTATACTCTTGTCGTTGATGAAAGCAAGTGTTTGTTTATGGACAATTGATAACGCCTAACGCGGAGGGCGTGGGCCGAACAAACATGGCCCGACAACCCTCCGCAGGTTGTTCGTCTGTGCACGGATTGACAGACGATGAAGAAATGGGACTACAACGACGATTTGGAGATTTCGTAGTGGAGTTCGGGTCCTGAGATGACCTTAGGCACAAACGGTGGGCGAAACAGACCACCAGAGCGCGTACGGTGGTCCGCGGAAGGCGGCGGCGGCGCGCCACTAGAACAGTCCGCCACGGCTGAGCCACGGCGGTGAGTGGAACTGGATTGGCCTTGTCGTTCCGAAATTAAAGAGGTGCGACATTAAGTCGTGCCAGTTGGCCCGAGCCAGCGCCCCCCCCCCCCCCCCCCCCCGGCCGGGCCGGGGCGGGCCACGTGAGCTGGGTTGGGCTGCGCCCAGCCGGGCCGGAACCGAACCTGGGTCGGGTCGACCCGGTTCGGGCCAACCCAGGGTGGGTTGGGCCGGGTCGGACCGGGCCCAGACCCCCCCCCTTTTGGGCCCTTTTTCGGTTAATCGCCCATAACATGAGCTATGGAGCTCCGGTCGACGCACCATCAGTTGCGTAGGAATACTTGGATCTAGACGGTCAT
Organism: Viscum album; assembly: GCA_963277665.1. Classification (NCBI taxonomy): domain Eukaryota; kingdom Viridiplantae; phylum Streptophyta; class Magnoliopsida; order Santalales; family Viscaceae; genus Viscum; species Viscum album. The sequence goes on from OY728129.1 coordinate 1,588,793,676, forward strand.
TTTGGTATATTACACTCAAGGTTTCTTCAAAGTTTGGGTACAGACGGGTTGGTTCGAACCCGAAACCAACCGGGCCCATGGAGCGGAAACGCTTATAACTTAAGGACCGGACATCCGATTGACGTATCGTCAACTACGTTGGATACCTTTTGATGAGATGGTTCTTTTGGAATACTCCACTTAAGTTTTTGATGTAGTTGGAGTATGGTCGGGTTGGTTTTATCTTAAAAACCAACCGGGCCCCTCGAACGGAAATGCCAATAACTCTCAGATTGGGCGTACGGTTGACACGTTGTCTATTGCGTTGAGACCCCTATGACGTGGTGGTCCTTTGAGATAATTCCACGTGAGAATTACTGACACTTGGAGTATCGACCAGTAGCTCATGGAGAGGATCCTCCCAGAGACGAGCATACGGAGTACGAAGACCTAGTAGCTGTAGACCTGACGACTGCTTGACTGATTCGACTCGGAGTGATTCGACTAGCCCAGTGGATGGAGCACCCAATTTGGCGGAAGACCCACGGAGGATAGAGCACCTGGTTTGGCAGCAGACCCGCAGTACTCGACAGGATGAGTACCTCTAACAGCTATTAGGGGGAGCGCCCGGTTTGGCGGCAGACCCACGGCGGAGGAGCACCAGGTTTGGGAGCAGAGCTGCGGTACTCGACAGGAGGAGTACCTCAGGAGTCTAAGGTTAGTGAGTAGCACCTCGTAGTTGCGATAGGGCCACTGTACTCGACAGAGGAGGATTTCTCCAGCAGTTGTGGTTTCGTTAATGAAAATCCTGGTTTGAACTGAGTCTATGACCTTTGTGTTTTCCTCCTGATTGAGATGAGTTACTTGATAACTTGGGTATATGTATGAGCATATACCTAAGTAATAGTTATCTGTTGATTTCATACTTTGTGGTTTATCCTTGTCGTGTTTTGTGAGACCTTGAGGGTCTCGGGGACCCTACTAAGTATCGTTATACTCACCCTTGCATGGGTTATGCCCGCACCTCGTTGTGTTGGATGCAGACGACGGACAGCGCTGACGGAGGCCGAGGGCACCTGGACTGGAAGGTACCCGGAGGTAGACCACTTGGCGGGACGTACACGGAGCGGATGGTCGGACCCGAGGTGCTAAGGAGGCCATCTGTACCCACCCTTCAGGTGGGATTCCCGGAGGTCGACTTAGTGGTTTCTGATTTACTTTACTGCTGTTGAACTAGTCTTTCAGTTGTACTGTACTTTACAGTTGGGTTTGTATTCTGGCCCATTTACTTTTCAGCACTTACTTTTGTACTCAGTTTACTTAGTGCTTACTTCAGTTGTGTACTCGGTTGTGTTTGTTTACTTTTATAAAGGCAATACCTTCCCTTTTTATCGGGATTTACGCCATTGGTGATAGTCGCCAGCCTCTGGCCTATGGAAGGCGGGCTTGGGGTAGTCACGGCACGGGCCCTGAGGACGGGTTGTGACAATATATGTATTTGATAAAAAATAAATAATTGAAATATATAAAAAATATTTTAACAAAAAGTAAAAAATCTTACATGAAAATAACATACTACACATTTTAAATATATTAATAACTAGATATAACAACTTGTAAAACACATTAATGTATTACACGATTCAAATAAAAATAACAATGATAAAACATTAAACATTTGTAAACCATTATTTTTTTTAAAAACAAAATAAATTAAAAACAATTTCTACTCTTTTCAAATCAATCAAAATTTAAAACATGTGTTTTATAATAAGTTTTAACAATAAAATTATCATAAAATTATATATAACCAATTGTGATTAAAAAAATTATATAAAATTAAAAAATATATTATTTTTTAAAAGTTTGTATAATTATGCATATGATACATGAGTTCATAATTAAACAAAATAAAGTACAAAATTATATCTGCACAAATATGGTGTGTGTGTGTGTGTATATATATTAGGTGCTCGGGTGTATAATTACATTTAAACACACACACACACTGCACACATACAGGCTGGAAAGACATATCATATCTCCCCTAAAGGATAACCCACCAATCGCTATCTATTCATATATTAAAGTCCTATTGGCCCAACATTGGATGGATCGAAAGCCCATTCTTTTTGATGTCCCAAAGACCCTTCTTACATAAGCATGTCCATGAGTCTTCACCCATTGTATGCATTAGTTCTCTGTCACCACCTCCCCACGTCATGTTTGCGTCACCGCCCCCAATGTCAGCTCCGGCATCAAGGACAACATCAAAAATCCCCTCAAGGAGCTTGTCATGATTCAAACTGTGGTCTTTTGGATGCACCATTATGGATTTTTACCACTCATGCACCACCCTAAGTGCACAAATATGATAAATTAATACATGTATAATATCAAAAATTAATTATCATACACAAAAATTGGCATAAATATGCATGTATAAGTGAGTTCATAAATAAACAAAATATTTGATAAATATTCAAAAAAATTGGAGTGGTTTATTATTAAATGTTTATACTTGAGGAAATGTATAAGCTGGACTACCATGGACATGGATTTATCAAGGTACTACCATCCTGATCAACGTGGCCTGATATATATAACTTCCATAACCTGGAAGTGACAGATCCTTTTTTGACTATTCAACCAATGTCATGCCACCAATGACGCACCCAACACAAACTACCTCACCATGATTTCATCATCATGGTTTTTACCTTTCATCAAAACTACACAATCAAATGGTACACATTGGTAATGATCTCGATTCAGGAGGCCATTACATATCTTTGTAGATAGGAATAACCAATGACACCTGAAACATGTGGTGTTTCTATTGGTGGGTCAATCCTCATGATCTCACTACTAGATATCACCAATTATAAACTTCACGATAAGTCTCAATGTTTATGATCCCCCAACACCTGATAGTCAAACATCTTCCGTGTCCAATTAATATAATGCATATAGACCATATAACCTTTGTTTAAGATTAATGTCATGATATCTCAAGGTTCTAATTATAGGCTGGGATCTGGTATAACCTTTTGATACAACTCTTAATCTATGGATTTTATGAATAAATGGTGGACATAGAAAATTCTACACTAAAATGGTAAGAATACATCATGTACAACTAACTGTATACACAATATGGTAATCAAAATCACTGCATGGTTGGTTCTAGGGAACCCACTAATACAACAGAACCCACTCATTTTTGTGCATATCAAACACAATCCCTTCTATAATTAGACTTCATCAGTCTGAGAGGATTTATCTAAATTTTTATAAACCTCATAAATATATGAAGTACAAAAATTAGTGCAATCATCCATGAAATATCACTTGGCAATTGAATCTTCTGAATGAGCCATGTTGCACACATACCATTTTAATGTATTTGAGTATCACTCTATTAGACACATACACCTGAATTAAAAGGGACCACCAAAAATGACTTCATTAGTTAAATGCAAAGTCAAGTGGACCATGACATCAAAAAAAGATGGTAGAAATAGTTTCTCTAAGAGACATAGTGTAAGCACAATCTTATCCTGTAGCTTTTTCAAATCACTCGTGTGATGATTCCTTGAATGGATTCATCTGAAAAAAATTAGAAACTCCAATCAAAAACTCAACAACATGGGTAGGAAAGCAATTAAAAATTGAAATTAGGATTAAATTTTCAAGAATAATATGATTATCACGACTTTTCAACCCCTGTAATGTCATGCTCGTCACAGGGATATGCTTGGAAATATTTTAACAATAACCATAAGGCACCTCGACGGTCCTCAAAATTGATAAAAATGTTTATTTATCTTTTTTACTCATTATATATTGTTTAGCATGAACGTATACCCTATTACCATCACTCAACTGTAAATGTAAAGGTTTTCTCAATCCCATATCTTTCATATCACACCGATCATTAGAAATTTCCTTTGATTTCCCTTTGACGCCTCAAATAGTGCATAGTATATTATCAAACACATTATTTTTTCAATGTGTATCACATCCAAATTATGTCTTAAAATATTATCTTTATAATAAGGAAATTCAAAGAAAATACTCTGCTTCTTCCAATTATGAATGTGTTTTCTATTTGTAGCGGGAATGGAAGGCAATGAAGGATCCAATAAAACCTAAAAATCATACATTGTGAGAATATTTTCCTGATCAAGTTGTGCAATAATTTGAACCCCATACATTATATGTAGTGTTGGGCCATGCTCTATATTCCCATCAAATGACGTGCTATCTTTTCTGAACTTGTGCAATGGAGGAAGAAAGTGTTCGTGACCATGGTACGCCCACTTTCTATAGTTCTTAATCCATATAGATTTATTAATTTTATTACAAAAAAAGGAAGAAGAATTCTCATTTTATAATCCAACCTGATAATTTAGCATATGCTGAGAAGTCATTAATTTTCCATAACAAAGTGGTCTGAGGTATAAACATTTCATTAGTTGCCAAGTCAAAAACCATTACACAATTTGCCCAAAATTATTGTAGCTCTTCAATCAACGGTTGCATATAAACATCAATTTTATCGTTAGGTCCTCTTATTCCATTAATAATAGTTAAAAGTAACAAAAATGGTTGCTTCATACATAACCATAGGGGAAGGTTGTATGTAACCAACACCACTGGCCACATACTATGTGTCACACTGACCATAGACCTAAATGGGTTAAAACCATATATTGCCAAACTCAGTTGAACATTATGACCATCCTAGGAAATGTCTAGGTGTCTTTGATCAAACTCTTTCCATACCAAAGAATTTGTCGGATGAGTCAATTTATCAACCTCTTTGTTTCACTCTGAATTCCAAGTCATCGGTTTAGTAATTTTAGCTCGCATGAAGAATATCTTCAACCTCAATTTCAGTGGGAAATAACACATCTACTTAGTGGAAACTTGTCTCCCTTCATTAAAGAGCATGTCAAGAAGAATCTGTCTACCTAGATTAATTTCATTATCGTTATGTCTAGATGAGTAACAAACAGTACAAGTATTGAGTTGCACATTCTTGTTTCTGAACAACATGTAGTTATTGTGGCACACATCAATTGTCTCATATGTGAAAGCAAGGTTGTTGTCCAAATTGCGAGCTTGATAGTATGACTCTGGAATCATCACTCCAGTAGAGAGTACCTTCTTCAACAATACCAACAACGTGTCAAAGGAGGTGCTTGTCCACTGATTCAAGGCCATTAGGTGTAAAAATTCAAAGTTGAACAACAATTTACTGAATTTAGTTCATTTAGAATATAATTCAGCACGAGCATCGTCAAGAATTTCAAAGAATGCTTCTCCATCTGTAGAAGAACGAAGATTACTCCCTCCAATGTTATCATTTACAACATTACTATCTTCCGGTTGAAACTAACACATCATATCATTGAGCATTATGTTCATTAGATCAACTGTTCTTGAGTCAACATTCATATGAATACTTTCTGATTGGTGAGAGGGAATAAACTCTTTTGCATGACATGTCCATGTCCTATAGTTTTTCAAAAACCTTTTCAAAAATAGAAGTTCTCTAACATTATCTTGTTTGAATAGATATCTATTTGCACATTTTATGCATGGACAACTAATCAAGTCACTTTGAAATCAATTGATGAAATCAATAAATTGCTTAATTCTTTCATAATATTCTGTAGAAAATCTATTTGGCATATCAGTCCAGCTCTTATCCATATATGTATTTAGTAAAAAATAAATAATTGAAATATATAAACAATATTTTAACAAAAACTAAAAAATTCTTACATGAAAATAACATACTACACATTTTAAATATATTAATAACTAGATATAACAACTTGTAAGACACATTAATGTATTACACGATTCAAATAAAAATAACAATGATAAAACATTAAACATTTGCAAACCATTATTTTATTTAAAAACTAAATAAATTATAAACAATTTCTACTCTTTTCAGATCAATCAAAATTTAAAACATGTGTTTTATAATAAGTTTTAACAACAGGGATGGTAGAAGGAGAAGCCGGAGAGGAGGTAGCCAGGGGCGGCGTCGCCGAAGGCGGCGTAACCGGCGACGCCGCGGAGATGGTAGCTGAGAGTGGTTGCCGTCATGGCCCACCCGATGGCCCTTTTCATCTCTTTGCTCTCGTGCGGCCACGCTCTCATCGTATCCTAAAGGAAACAACGCTCTCAATGATATTATTGAATGCAGACGGAATACCAAAAGCAAAATGATAGGCTGTGAGTGCAAAAAATGCCTGAATCTCGATGAGAACGGAAGAAAACGCGTATGCAAAGGCAATGTTCCCAAAGCTTTCGAAGGTGCCCCTGAATTTCCCGGCGTTCGTGACATCTTTTCCCCCAATGGCTCCTGTTAGCTCTCCTTCCACATGCCCATCTCTCCCTGAAAATCACCCAACAATACTCCCATATCCATGTTCACTGCCCCCCATACGAATCAACCTGGGCGTTTCACTGTAAAATCTCACCTACAACTTTTGAGATGGACAGCCCAATTCCAATGAAAGTGTATGCGAAGGACATGGCCGCCGCCAAAACAGAGAGCCCCCAGATGGTGTGAAAATTGGGCAACTGCGACAGTATAATGAACTTTTGTGATTTTATTTTATTTATAAATTTTTAACACTTGATTTTGACCTATTGTGTTTACTTTTGTGAAATCCGGTCCTTTAATGGTGGTTTTCATATTGAAATTGCCTTTATTATTATTTTTCAAGTTTTAAATCTTTTTTAGATGCATGCAAAATTAGTTTTGAATTTTGTCTATTTTATATGCTCAAATTTAATATGCTTGTTGGGCTTCTCAAATGGTGTAGGCCTTCTCATTTACTCGCATGGGCTTTTGTGTTGGGTCTCGGCCTTTAACAAGCCTCTTGCTCGCTTATCTTGCATCTGTGTTGACACACTGATCTACACATAGTTATTCCTGGATGTTGATTAACTTTGTCGCGCTCTGCATCTATGTTGTCTACCTGTGCATTCTACTCAATTGAGCCGCTTCATTTCTATTTTTGGTGAGGCTCTGTGGCGGCTTCTGATTCGTTGTGCTGTTTTGAGGGATAACGGGCGTTAGGAGAATTGATGACCCTCACACCTCGACCATTCGACTCACCCCATTCTCTTCGGCATTTGGCTTTGCTCATTCGACTTGCTGCTCCAGTATGCTCTCACCCTGGTTCTGAACCCTTGTCACTGGAGTGTTCTTCATCCTTAAAGATAAGAGATATTGCACCAACCATCTTTCGTGTACACCGCTAGCATACAATTCGTGGTGGAGCTCTTGACGGCGTCACTACAAAAAGAAGTGATCTTAGTGGCGGTTCTAATAACCACTACTAAACAAATCATATGAAATATATTTTATAATTAGTGGTGGTTCTAATAACTATTGCTAAACAAATCGTATTAAATATATTTTATAATTAGAGGCAGTTTCAACGAAACCACCACTAAACCATTTTTTTAATATTTAGCGGTGGTTTTGTTTAAACGATAAGCAAGCTTTAAAAAATAACTCATATTCGACCCCCCACCAGATGCTCTAGCCCCTCACCCACTCCCCTTCGATCCCTCTACCCCAACAATGACTGTCCCTTGATCCCGCCTCTCCCTGACGACGGCGTTCGCCCCTCCCCCTCACCCATGCCTCTCCATGACGCCAGTAACCGCCTCTCCTCAAAGACAAACCCCTCTTTGACTGCTCGCCCCTCCCCCAAATTCCCCTTCTCCCCGACAGCTCGTCCCTCATCCCTAACGATGATCCCCCCCAACCCAACCCTCACCTCTGATCCTCGTGACCCCGACCCCACCTACTGCCCAACGACGACCCCCTGCTCCTTGACGGTGATCCCCAACGGCGTCCCCTCTTCCCCTTTTCCCGGAAAGTGTAATCCCCAATCGTAAGGTAAGATTTTGTAATATTGTATGATTGGTTTGGCTATATCATTATGTTGTATACCATATTGTATAATCAATTGATAAATGTTATCACTCACGAATCTTATACACATTACTACACTACTACAAATAGGGCTTTTAAAAGCGCTAAAAACCTCCTTTAACAGCGCTAGAAAAACGTCGTTAATCACGGCGAAGATAAAGGGGGCTCCCCTTTATCAGTGCTCAAAATAGCACTGATAAAGGGCCCCCTTTATCTTTGCTAACAAAAATACTGATAAAAGTCCCTCTTTACGAGTGCTTGTTTAGCGCGGATAAAGGGCCACCTTTATTAGCGCTCATAAAGTCCCCCTTTATCAGCGATATTTTTGAGCGTTGATAAATGTGTCATATATCAACGCTCAAAATAGCGCTCAAAAAGGCCAAGTTGTCGGAGCAAACCCAGAACCTGCACACCTGAGACAACATCTGCACACACAACACAAAAACTGCTGCACAAAACAACACCTACACACAAACAAAGCATAGAAGAACAAAACACCACGCAGAAGAGTTAAAATTACAATTACAATTATCCAACAAACAGTTAAAAACATTAATGTTTCATCTTTTTTGCATTCATGAACCCCTCTAAAAAATTGTCGTCCATGGTATTAGTTGCCGAACAAAGCATCTGAACTCTGGAAAAAAAATCCACCTATATAAGAAAACAAATATTAGGTTAGTAATCAAATAATGAAATAAATTAAACATTAATATGAAAGAATACATTAATAAAATGTCAATTGTTACCTGTTACAACCTTTACATGTCCACATTTCCTTAGATTGGATTAATACTTTATAAGAGGCTCAACATGATTCATTGACTTATAAATAATGTTTTTTTAAGATTACATGGATGAGGAAAGGAGAGGAAGAAATGTCAACAACAACATGGAATCCAAAAGGTTTCATTTATTGACAATAAAAAAAGGGAGGAATCTCCACAGTCTAGAGTCTCTCCCATAACTCCCCAAATATGGGGGGTAGGATAAAGTTAGAATACTCAAAATAGTATGGGCTCAGAATACCCCCTCGAGCTTCGCTAGCCAATGCTCTAGAGTAGGCTATGGATTAGCACAAATGAGCAACTAACTTAGTTTCCACATCTACACCCTGTTTTAGTGCCTCTTCCCTGCTAGCAACATCAAATCTAGACTTTTCTGCCACATTGATAAGATTATGCTGCTCTATCACTATTTTCTCTACAACATTGAGCATTTATTATAGGTGATACATTTCATGTTAGAAGTTGTCTATCTCATACCTCCCATAAATGACTAAATTTTTATGAGCTTCTACTTCTATTGTACACATGGATTCTTCATTCAAGTCCTCATTGTGATGTTGAATATCCGAATTTTATGCCTCCACCATCGATACTCTCAGCTCAATGAACCTCTTTTTCTCCCTCATGGTGACCACCTCCTTCACACTAGCATGGAGTTCTTGATAATATAACTCTCTATAACCAAGGGTTGTGAACATGTACTAGATGTGTCCAAACTAGTATTTTAGCTCTTTGAAGGTTCCCTATATGATTATATTCCAAATATCCCCCACACTTGTCACTGAAACTATTGATGAAATGTTGCGTGTTATGAAACTCAACTCAGGACTAGTCCAGAAATAGGAATATACTCCAGGACCAAGTTTCTAAGTGAGGGAATCATACTCACATCCCTTTATGTGCTTGAAAAAGGAAAGACTTGTGCCCTAGTTATTATAGTGGGGAGAGATAAAAAGTGGAATGGTCTGGGATTTCTGAGCTCTAAGGTGGATTTACTCTGATAAAGCATATAAATATTATTAGTCAATAGAAAAATGATGCCATCAGAAAATCAACATTCATGATAATAATTGAGAACATACCTCTATCGTCCATGTTATTAGCCACTTCAATCACCTCAATGTTGAATTGACTTGTGATAATGAAATATTCCTATAAAAAATAACCTCGAGTCACATATAAAGTCTCTTCTATCAATACTAAATGTTCTTCACCTTGAAGTACTAAAGTGTAAATAGAGGTTATACAATATGACACATACATGATGGTGTATTCAATTTTATATGAGTATTAAATTTTAGAATAAATTATAACATTTTCCTAGTGATACAACCATCCTAGATAGGTTATAAACCTAATAGTTACATATATCAGGAGCCTCTAAGAGTGTACTCTCCCATGCCATGTCAAAGGGAATGAGTGCTAGCGCGTCCGCATCAGACATCAAGTCCAACCCTGCTTGGACCCTGGCCACTTACGCCTCTCCAAGGATCCCATACAATATCTAAGGTCCCGTTGAAGGTATGGAAGGAATATATTTCTCAGTTTTAGAGAGGGCCTGATGAGAACCTACACAATTAGATAGGCCATGATCATACTGGTTCACTTTTTTGTTGATCTCCTAGTTCTTTAGTGTGATTATCTAGACCCCCCCACCTCCCCTCCCCGAGACAACCCCCCCTAGACATCCCCTCCCCCAATCCACCTGCAGCCCCTACCTCATCCTAGACAACCCCCTCCCTCCCCCCTACAACCCCCCCTCCCTTTCCCTGGATAGCCCCCCCCCCCCCCACCACCACTCCCCCTGTAGCCCGCCTCCCTTTCCCTGGACAACCCCCCTCCCCCTCCCACCCCCTGGACAACCCCCCCTCCCCTCCTGGACACCCCCACTCCTGAACACCCCATAAACACCCCCCTCCTGGACACCCCCACTCCTGGACACCCCCTCCCTCCTGAACACCCCCTCCTTCCTGGACACCCCCACCCACCCTCCCACCTGGACACCCCCTCCCTCCTAGACACCCCATACCTCCTAGTTCTTTAGTGTGATTAGACAAACCCCTCTTCCATCCCCTCCCTGAGATACCCCCCCCCCATCCCCCTCCCTACCCCTGGACATCCCCCCACCACTCCACCTACAACCCCCCTCCCTCCCCCTGCAGCCCCTCCCATTCCCTGGACACCCCCCCCCCCCCCACACACCACTCCCCCTACAACCCCCTCCCTTTTCCTGGACAACCCCCTCCCCCTCCCACCCCCTGGACAACCCCCCCCCCCACACACACACCCTACACAACCCCCCTAGAAATCCCTCTTCCCACCCCCTGGATAGCCCCCCTCCCCTCCTGGACACCCCCCACTCCTGGACCCCCCCCCCCCTCCTGGACACCCCCCCACTCCTGGACACCCCCGCCCTCCTGGACACCCCCGCCCTCCTGGACACCCCCTCCCTCCGGGACACCCCCTCCTTCCTGGACACCCCGCCCTCCTAGACACACCCTACCTTCTAGACACACCCCTCCCTCCCATCCTGGATACCCCCCAACTCATGGACACCCCCTCCTTTTTGGACACCCCCCACTCCTAGACACCCCCTCCCTCCTGGACACCCCCTCCTTCCTGGACACCCCCCACCCACCCTCTCACCTGGACACCCCCTCCCTCCTGAACACCCCTCCCTCTTGGACACCTCCCTGGACACCCCCTCCCTTTTGGACACCCCCACTCCTGGACACCCCCTCCCTCCTAGACACCCCTCCCTCTTGGACGCCCCCACTCCTGGACACCCCCTCCCTCCTGGACACCCCCACCCACATATAAGGGAAAATAATTAGAAAATTGAAAATCCAAGATATTGGTTCCCATCAATTTTTAAGATGCTTGTGGGTGGACTAAATGACTATGCATTGGTCGACTTATACACTATCGACCATTGTAGTCCAATGAACTATATCATCCTCAGCTTCAATTCTTGAATTCATTTGTATCATAAGAAAGAGAAAATTTCTATTAATTATGAAAATGGAGGATTTTGGGTTAAAATGGACTTGAGTAAGAAAGGGGCACATGAATAATTAGAAATATCATATTAATTGCATGACTTGTTCAAAGTCATGTGATCGCATGACCATAATAGGATCACCAAATCAAATGAACCTGGGAGATTTATATGATTACAAGACCCTTGAATCTTTATGCGATCATGTAAATAAGATAAGAATACAAGAATCATGGTTCAAGTGAATTAACTCAATTGATTATGTGATTTGTTTATGTGATTTGATCATGTGATGAGATCACATGATTAGTTCACATGAAGCATTAATACAAAGGAGCTTATGTGACACGATCACATGAAGAGCCTTATGTGAAGTAGAGAAAAAACCTAAGAGTTCTCGTAGAGCTATGAAATATTGAATCATTAGTGAAATAGATTTCCCATTACTCTCCTATCTATAGGAAATTTCACAGAATACCAAGAGTATCTTAGAATACTAAAAGAAAAATAGAAGCCCAAGGGAATCATTTAGGTATTCACTTCCTTATAAAAAATTCATTTTTTCTTCTTCTATAATTTGTATGTGAGGTTTGTATGCATCTGGGCATTGATGTGATGCAGGTTCTATATGAGGTGCGTAGGAACCCAGATTTCGACGGGCATCATATGTATATATGATGCGGGTTTATTTGAGAAATTGTTGAGATGCAAGATCTATGGATAATGATTTTATTGTTTAAACATCAAGATTACCTCTGTGATTCCGCAGACACAACATTGTTTAGTGCGTAAACAAGGACCACCAACAATCACGATTTTCAACAGGTCATTTATCCTGTACATTTCACATTATAACCATCAATATCAAATTGTAATAACATGAAAACAAGAGGAAACTAATGAGTAAGAGGAGAAAACTCACCGTAAAGGTGTCGTTCAGCATGCGGCAGAGGTGAGTTCGTGGCAGAGGAGAGGCACGTGATAGAGGATATTTCCAAATGAAAAGAAAACATAAAATGAGAACTCATATGTTATACCTATACAAAATAGGTCCAATGAGATTTAGGAATGGGACATGTCTGTTTAAACAATTTTATTGGTTAATAGTGGGATTTTATTTTCCATCTATGATATCTTCTTCCTATTTTTTTTTATATCTACTATTTTCCTAGATGTTCAACTTATGAATGGGACATGTCTTCTTTTCTATAGAAATATCAATTTAAATTTACTCTAATTTAGGGGTAAAATATTCCACATTAAATGTATATTTTTCCTAGGGGATTATTGTTATCCTGTAGGGATCATGAATGCCTCTTAGGTTAGTGGAAAGTTAGGTCATTTGTTGGTTATGATACCAGCCTGGGTTGTATCATTACATTTCCAATTGTAATTGACCCATGTCCATTTAAATATAGAATTTGGGGGGGGGGGGGTCAGACACTAATATATATAAGGATTAATAAGGGTAAAAATTATTGTAGGATCTCCAATACAAGTGATGAAATATGAAACATACACTGGGTGAGGGAGAACCACCCAAGAGGAGAGGAAGGGGAGGGTGGCATAGCGTGGTAGGGTTTTGGATGAGAAAAGGGAAAAAATCCAGTAAAACATTAAAGGTTCAAAGGGGAAGGGGTGTACTATCCGGGGAGCTACAGGGGTGTGGGGGAGGGGGGTGTGGGATGTCTAGGGGGGCTGCCCAGGTGAGGTGGGGGGGGCTACAGGGGTGTGGGGGAGGTGGGTGTGGGCTGTCTAGGGGGGTTGGTTGTCCACTATAAAACAACCATTAGGGATCCTAAAGAGTGAATTATGAGAGTGTAAAATTATGGGGAAGAGGGGTTTGGGTGATGGGGTTGAGTGGCTAATAAGGAATAGGGGAACCTCATTAAAAAGACTAAAAAATCTCTTTTCATTTCAAGAATAGGGTACATTATGGTGCATCTTAAGGGTCTATTGCATAGTGCACCCTATGATGTCACATTGTTGAAATACCACAAGGTATACACCACAACACTCATCCCCTAGAAAAAACCATTAAATCTTGATCATGAATTGTGATGTGACTATATGCCTCATGAAATAACATTCACCCCCCAAAAAATAGTATGGAGGGAATAACATAGCCAACCTCCCACATGATCCAAACCATTAACATAAGGTGGGTCCCATGGATAAACTCACATACATAAGGGGGGACCTAAAGAGGAATAACCAATCTAACATTCAACACAATCCAAACCACTAAAATAATTTATTTCTTGTGGAAAACCGCATATACCCCATGATGTAAAGCCAAACACAAACTTTAAAAAATTTGAAAGAATGTTTTCCTTGGAAGAGTATCTCTACATTGTAATCACAAGGTCTCTAGGACTCGTACTCATCATAGATATATAATAAAGATTAAGATATAATGAACAAGCATGGAATATAAGCCTCATCCTAGATCTTAGCTAGCCAATGATTGATACCTAGCATAGAGCAAGATTCTATTACATAAGAAGCTCATACATGACACATCCTAAGCAGCCTCACTGAATGTATCCACCATTAGCATATCCTATAGTTAAAAAATATATCATGATGATCCAAAGACCTATAGGTAATAATATATCAACAATAAATCTCATTATTCATATTTAGTTACCAACCTACACCACCCCATGTGTGGATTTCCCTACCCTTAAGGTCATAAGGAATCCACATTATCATTTCCACTAACATCATAATCAACCCCTTTCGATGTACTGTACCTATAAGGGTTCTAAGGGAGATGTCACAATTTCATATAGCCATGATAAATATTTTCAGTGGGATAATAAATAAAAGCCATGTACTCAACATGATATAAGATTTAAAATAATCCTTGATATATCTCACACAACAACCTACCCACTGGTTATTCCATCACTAGTACCCACCAAGGCATCCCCCCAGTCGAATGGTTGAGGGATAAATATCTCAGGAGAACAAAAATACCATGGGACATAAGATTATATCTCCTTACCTTCCATGATCTAATGATCACTCTCTAATATATTCTCTTACTCGGTCCAGTGGGCCACCCTCCAAATATTATAGACATCCTATAAAATGGTTTACACATATCCAGATCAATACCTAGTCTCCTAAGAGTCCTGAGACATCAAACAAGGTGGTTAGAAATCAATAAATTCAATGCACCAAGAATCATCCAAATTGAATACATTTATAAATAAATGATCACACAATCTTAAATTACCTAGAAAGAAACACCACCTTTCTCTATCACAAGAACACCACATGTATAAAGAACCACCCATTAGTTAGAACAAAACAAAAATGGGAATAATTTGATCATAAGGATTTTATAAAAAACCATTTCTCATAATGTCCCAAATGAACAAAAAAACATTTTTAGGGTGAGAATCCAAATAAAATGATTTAAAATATCTTATAAATCAACTCTTAAGACCAATATTAGGAATATAATTTTATAAAACCATATGGGATCCAAAAATCCAAAATAATAACATTTTTAATAGTGAAATTATACCACAATGTTTACAATATAACTCATATGGGTTAACGCACCCTTGTGAAATATAACAACCCCTTTAGGACACTTAAAGAACATTACACACCCCAAACACATTATTTATAAATCAATAGGTGTAAAAATACCATTTAAAAACCTTCATATAGTATTGAATTTGAATTTTTAAAATATTTCCATGCTTTGAAGTCCACTTGGGAATTTTTCTAAACAATTGGTACTTAACCTATTCCATAATAAGGCTTAAAACCCTCATACAAATCAACATTATTCTATCATATGACACATACATATAAGTAATATGGATGATTCTTCCTTCAATGAAAACTAGTAAAACAAGACACAATATGTCCTTATAAACCATTAATAAATAAAACCCCCATGATTAAAGTCACCTTATCCACGATTTCAATATCCAAATATTCTAGGGTTCATGGGAGAAAACTAAAAAGGTAATTGAAAGGTCAAAAATATTGAAGGAATGAGAAGGAGGTTTCTTTGGGAAAATCTTTTTAAAAGAGGAACAAATACACCAAAATGATGAAGATGAAGGGGGAGAATCTCCCCACACGCCATGGAGGGATTTCCAAGATAGAGGGAAGGATGAGGGGGATCTAAAGACTTATATGAAAAAGGGAATTATTGTAAACTAGAAAATTTTGAACTCCGTAGTAGATCATATAAATCAGCCAAACGGTTTTCCAAGTTGCATCATAGTAGTGTGGTATCCAATGCTAAGGAAAATTCTCCCCCAATGGTTTCTCAAGTGGAAATTCCGCACTATAAAATTCCATCATCCAATCCTAGAATATGGAACTATAAAATTATAGTGTGAAATCATATGATTATTTCATGGTTTCTGTAAAAATACACAAGAATTGATCCATGACCCATATGCACCAATGGTTCCAAAATGTTTTACCTAGGTTTCTCATATTTTTCACAGAACTGTGTGCTACCAGTTATGAACAACCTTAAATAGATAAAAATGAACAAAAAAATCATATCTATAAGGTTTACCAAGTAGGAGGGTTTGCGGCGAAGGAGGGATCGCGGAGGAGGAAACGGCGGCGGAGGAGGGATCACGGTGAAGGCAGCGGCGGTGGTAGAGGAGGAGGAAGACAGTCATGGTGGAGGAGGAAAAGGCTACAGCGGAGGAGGAGGAGGGGGGGTTACGGCGGAGGAGGGGTCGCAGGCACATGGTTCAGCTTCCGCGAAGGCTTGAACAGGTGCAAGGGAGGAGGGGCATGTTAAGGTTATTTTATAAAAACCGTTGGAACCTTTATCAATGCTAGTTAAAAGCATCGATAAAGGTATGTATTATCAGACCAAAAATAAAAGTGCTGATAAAACATACCTTTATCAGCGCTAAAAAACTGCTGATAAAGTACCTATTTATCCTCGCTAAATTTTAGTGCTAATAAATAGTTGTTTTATCAGCGCTTTTTTAGCATTGATGATGGTCTATCTTTATTAGTGCTAAAAAGGCATTGATAAAACACTTATTTATCAGCGCTACAATTATAGCACTGATAAATACTTATTTTATAAAGGTATAATTTTAATAATTTATTTATATTATTATATATTTATTTAAAATGATATATAGGATGAATATATATTTATTTATTAATAATTATAACTATAAATAGTATATATTTATAAATATTGGTATATAATTGATAATATATATTAATAAAATTATAATTACAAATGTATTTGAAAGGTATTTATATATATCATTAAAAATATAATAAAATATATTATTATTTAAATATATTTAATGTAATTTTATAAGTACATTTTTTAGAACATATATAGTTTATATGGGTAACATTATGAATTAATCAATATATACCACATCATGTAATATAAAAATGAATATTCATGCATACATAACATATACACATATATTCGTTGACCAAATTCATTGGAAAACACATATATATTCAATAATTTTAATTATAAATATATATATTAAAAATTATTATATATATATGAATAAAATAAATAAAATAAATATATTAAATATAACAAATATAATAAATACAATGAATTAATCTAATAAATCTCTAATAAATATAATAAATCTAATAAATCCAATAAATATAATAAATATATTTATTATTTAATGTAATTTATTATAATCTTATAATTATTTAATTATATATATATATATTTAATTATAATCTTAGAAATACTTTTTTCAATTAAAACATTATATATATTTTTTTGAATTATTAAAAAATATATATTAAATATAAATAATTTTTTTTATTTAATGTACACAAATAAACATTATTTTTGAATGTAAATATAATAATTTTATATAAATTAATAATACAAACTTTTATCAGCGCTTTTAGCTAGCGCTGATAAAGGCACACCCCTTTATCAGCGCTTTCTGTTTAGTGCTGATAAAGGGTAGTGTTTCCCTTGCCCTATTTTGTGGTAGTGCTGTCATTAATGCTTGTTACAAATGAGGAGCATGATCCATTTATATGATGAATACTTGTTTGTTCATGGGGTTATAAATAGTTTGTAACCGCATGATTATTTTATCACTCGTGAATGATTGGTGAGTAAGCCTTGGTGAATTTGGGATAATGATAGATTTGAATATAGGAAACCAATTGGTTTTATTGATCATTCACTGAAGTTTTAATATCATTTTTCCAAACCGGCATGAGAGTTTCTAAGTAAGAACATACTGAGTATACTTTTATGTTCACCATGATTTTATATACTATATTTATAGAATTATAGGATAGATCTGGTGATCAAGCTAGACGAAGTTGGGTGATGTTTAATTTTGATTATACTTGTTTGATTAACTATTTATGTCTTTATATTTGAATGTACAGGGAGAAGAGTGACAATCCAATACCTGACCCGAATGGCCCGAAGGCCTTCATTTTTTATTGATTTTTGATAACCCCCCTTTCAAGGGATAAGGGGGAACCCTTATAAGGCTTGTAGGCTCAGAGATTACATGGCCCATAGGCTTAGGATATTACATGACCCGAAGGTCTTAGGGAATTCAACCAGTCTATCTACAAGGAACTGCCCCTACCTAGCATCTGCACCATGATAGTATCTCTTCAACTTTGCATGGTCGTCTGGCTAGGCTTCCCATGTAAGCACATGCTAGTCCTGATGGCATATCCATACCCTCTCATTCTGACAAATCCATTTGGCTCTGCTCTGGTGAGTGCACCTGCTCTAAATCCTCTTATGGGGCTGCTTATTTTGTGTAGTGTGTCTGGGGAAACTGCATGTGGCCCGAAGGCCTTGAGGTGGCCTGAAAGCCCTACTGACCCGAAGGCCTGGGTGGCCCAAAAGCCTTAAGGACTCCAAGCCCAAACCGGTGGCCCAAGGTGTATAGTTCTAGATGCTACAGTAGCAAACATTTCCCGGTACAGTGCCTGCTACAATACCCGCACAATGTACAGTTCTACTGCAGTACCTGTGTAGTGTACAGTCTGCTACAGTACCCTCACAGTGTACAATACCTGCTACAGTACTGCTACAATACCTCCAGAAATATGCCTCTACCTAGTTTTGAACCTGGGTCTTGTGGATGCACTTAAGGATACCTCACCAACTAGGTTGAGTCCCATGTGCATGACAATCCAATACCCATGTATAAAAGTTGGATTATTTTTCCTCAAAATACACCTCGGTATGCCAAGGGTTTGGAAGAATTTTTAGATTATGCAATTGAAAACCAATAAGTGGATGGTAGAATAAAATTTCAATGTCCTAATTGTAAATTTAAGTGATGGTTAAATAGAAATGAAGTATGTGAGCATTTAATATTAAAACAATTTCCCGCTTAATATGTATGTTGGATTTGGCATGGTGAATCAAATGTTATGGAAAGTCAAAACAATGAAAATCCTATCAATGGAATACAAAGTGACCCGCCAGAGGAGAACTCATTTCAAAATTTAATAAATGATGCATTTGGCTTTGCGGGATACAATGTAAAATATTTTAATAGATCAATAGGAAATTCAGTTGGTCGTGAGCATGTTAATCTTGCTTAGAACTTCAGTGACCAAAAAAAGAGTTTTATGAATTAATTGAAGATAAACAATAAGAACTGTATGAAGAGTGTGACAAGTATTCGAAATTTCATTTTCTACTTAAGTTGTATCATAACAAGTCTATATGAAATTACTGACAAAGAAATGTCCATTATTTTAGAGTTGCTTCATGATGCATTTAGTGAAGCTAAGATCCATGCATCATTCTATGAGATGAAGAAAGTCATCAACAAAATTAGACCTACTTGTACAAAGATACATACATGACCTAATGATTATGTGCTTTAATGGGGAGAATATTCTAATAAGAAAGAATGCATAAGATGTTATACAAAAAGATAAAAGTCAATTAACAACAATGATAGTATGAATTAATGCAACCCCAAGAGAAAACAAAAGAAGAAAACTTCTGAAAAGCTATTGTGTTACTTTCCTCTGAAACCACACTTGAAAAGATTATTCATGCCATCTAAGAATGCATACAACATGAAGTGGCATCCTCAGGATATAAATGATGGCTTGATGATAAATCCAAAATATTCAACATCATGGAAGATATTTGATTCATTATATAAATATTTTTCTTTGGATCCTAGGAATATACATTTGGGATTGGATTCTAATGGCTTTAACCATTTTGGCACTTTAAGTACTAATTATTGCATTTGGCCAGTTATTTTGATCTCCTATAATCTGCCACCTTGGATGTATATTATGAAGACTTATTTCATTATTTCAATGATTATTCACCACCATGGATGTATATGATGAAGTCTTCTTTAATTATTTCGATGAATATTCCTGGAAATAAAATGTCTGGTAATGAAATTGATGTATACCTTCAACCTTTGATCAAATAATTGAGATAATTATGGTATGATGGCATGGAAACATATGATAATTCCACAAGAAAACTATTCAAAATGCATGATTCTTTAATGTGAGAAATTATTGAATTTCTTAGACTATTAAATTTATCCGGTTGGAACACTCATACTATTTTGGATTGTCCAGTTTTTAATTTTGATTTGAACCTTAATGATTACCTCATAGAAGATTATGGTGTTTTATTTTTCATCACCAATTTCTTGAAGCTTCTCATAAATTCAGGTTTCACAAGACACAATTCAATGGAGATATTGAATTAAGAAAGCCACAAAAGGTTTTATTTGGTTTATAAATAATGGGAAAATTAAAAAATGTAACTGAAGAATTTAAAAAATGTAATTAGTTTAAAGAAGGGTGGAAAGGGGTATGAAGAATAGTACTTGGAGTAGCTGGAACACAATAATGGAAGAAAAGGAGTATATTTTTTAAACTTTCTTATTGGAAGTTTAATTTGATATGTAATAGTCTTGATGTAATACATATTGATAAGAACATATGTGACACTATAATTTTCACATTTCTTAATGAGAAAGGTAAATAAAAGGATCACTTTAATACTTATAAGGTTTTGGAGTCAATGAATTTAAATAATGGTTTGTGGGAAATGAGAATGGAAAGTATCCTTATACTATTTTTACAATGAAAAATCAAGAGAAATAAATATTCCATTGAAATTTAAAAAATGTAAAAGTGCCATATGTATATTCAAGTAACATATTAAGGTGCGTTGACTTAAAACATAGAAAGTCATATGGATTGAAATTTAATGACTCACATATTCTGATGGAGCAGTTTTTTCCATTGGAATTGCATAATACGTTACCTGAAATGGTTACTATGGTTATAGTACAATTTTGTACCTTTTTTAGAGAGCTTTTTAAAAAAACTCTAAATCCAATTGAGCTTGATAAACTTCAAGATTTATTTTAAAACTTTTTCATTTAGAGATGTCATTTCCCCCTTCATTCCTCATAGTCTTGATTCATTTTACTATTCATTTGGTTGAATAATCTAAACTTGGTGGACCAATACACTATAGATGAATGTGTAAAATTCTTGAGGTATGATGATATTATTTTTATTTTCATTAGTGAATTCAATTTTATTAAATCATTATGTAATGTTTTTTAATTTGTTTCTTATTTTTTCATTAGGTACTTAGGTCATTTGAAATAATCTGTGAGGAATAATTCTCAACTAGAAGGCTCTCTTAATAAAGGTTAGATAGCCGAAGAGTTCATGACCTTCTATTTTAGGTATTTGGATGGTATTGAGAATAGATTCAATCGTGTTTTACATTTTTGATGACCTCTCTATTAATTCTCATTCTGAAAACCAGTCATCAGTATTTCCAACTATTGGATGACCAATTAAATATGGGTAAAATTTTACACTAGTTGAATTGGAGTTCCTACAACCACATAGATATGTGCTATCAATAGTCTTATTTTATATCCATTTATTAAATAATTTTGATTGAAAACAAAGAGTCAACTAAGGGGCCAAGCTCGAAATGAGCTGAAATTAACAAAATCTATTAATAAGGATATTGTCAAATGGTTTTCCCTTTGTGTAAGTATATACTCATATTTATATTATTGATGTGTAGTTATTTTTTGTATGTTAAAAGTAACACCTTATATCTATTTTTTTAGATAATTAATGTTGAAAATATAGCTGAAATATCAAATGATTTTAAGTTTTTGGCTCGAGGCCCTCTAAGGAAGGCTAAGAGATTCAATGCTTAAAATATTTATGGCTACAGGTTTCGTATAATTTATCATGAAGAAGACTAGAAAACATGTAGTGGTGTATTTACACTTACAAAGGCAGGATACTGTGGAAAAATGAATGATATAATTGAATTTAACTATCATGGTTAGTTTTTAGTTTTATTATTCAAATAAAAGTGGGACAATATTGATAGGGGTATAATGAAAGATTAGTTACATTTTATTTATGTCAACTTCTTTCACTTGATCTATAATGGTGAGTATGCAGAGCATGATCCATTTATCTTGGCTTCACAAGCAAAGATGGTTTATTATGTCGATGATGAAATAAATAAAGGTTGGAGTGATACTGTACACTTAAAGCATAAGGACTTATATGACACAGGAGATGAAGATCAATTGGTACTTTGTGACAGTGAACCTCATCAACCACAAAACATTGAATAGTTTTTTCTTTACAATATCAAAAAAATAGAAATTACTGGAGAGGGAGAAAATTAACCACTCATTGAAATGAAGGTTGATAATAATGAAGACAATGAATATGAATATAATTGAGTTTATAAATTAGTAATGAAAATTTATTGCAATTTCTCATTGATAAGTATTTCATACATATATAAATTGTTATACCTTTACTTTTTTTGTATTTTTTTTCATTTTTATAAATTTAATATATCTAACGCATTTGAATTTTAGGAATGTGGAGAACAAAAAAAATTCAAGATACTAGTCGATTAGCATCTCAGAGCATGCCACCACTACCACTAGCTTCAGTGGATCCAAGTGATTACCTTCTACCTGAGACTACTAGCAAGCCATCCATTTCTTGGGATTTTTTTGGTAGTCCACCATCCGATTAACCTCTAAAGATGGAGAAGTTGGTCACCCCTCCATCTAGGGGATATTGGTGACTTACCATTACTGGTATGTATGTCACTGTATAAAAAAACTATATATTTTATTAATTGTTTAACATGTTTGTTAAACAAATAAAGTTAATAATAGAATGGATATAAATATGAACATGGAAGATGTATGTGTCTGGAAGGACTTCAATATTATCATTCCATTTGATGAGTTTGGGGTGCTTACCAGTGATGCTTCTAGAATCTATGGGAAGATTCTTGGTTAGCTTGCTTGCAAGATGGTGATATTCCCCTTAATTATAAAGATTAGTGGGACATTCCTACATGTTGAAAAGATGTGGTCTTTAATACTCACTTGAAGGTAATATTAATTTAATACTCTTTGATAACTAATTTAAAATACATGAGTAAAATTTTGTAATATACTTACAAAGTGTTATGTTTTTTATTTCTAGATGTTTTTTTCATTTTTATGTCACTGACTCCATTTCACACACATAGAATTTGAAAATTTTGGTCAAGAAATGGAGAGATTTTAAATGGAGATTATGACATGAGTTTAATAACACATCTTTGAGCTTACACCATATGTATGAGGAAGTTTCTGAAGGAATTTCTCATGAGCAATGGAAGTTGTTTATCGATATTAAGAGTGATGCATCTCATAAGGTAATTGCATACTTTATAGTATCTTAATAACATAAACACAATAAAATAATAATTTTTATTAATGTTTCTATTTTTGTATGAATTATCTAAAAAAATATTTTGAATCATGAAAAACAAGTCATTCCTCACAATGCAGGGTCTTATATTTTTTTGAGAAAAGAAATTTTTGGTTTTATATTTTATTCATTGTTATTTATATCATTTTATTATAAGTCAAGGTTTCTTATAACTTGTTTATATTTTTTTATAACGGCTAATTAATTAGGTCACTCTATTGTCCAAATAGAGATGTGGTTTAAAGTGAATGGAAACCCAATGATAGTTTTGTAAATGACCCTACCAAATACGTTGGAGTAAGTACTTTTCATTACCATTTCATGTTATTTCATTACTATAAAAACATAATAATGAAAAATATATTATAACAAGAAACAAGACTTAAACCCAATTAAATGGGGATGACTACATGGATCAAATGATGCCAATTTGGAATTATTTGACACATATAGCTAGGCCCAATTAATTGGGTTTAAGGCTTGTTTTTTGTTATAATATATTTTTCAATATTATGTTTTTATAGTAATAAAATAACAATAAATAGTAATAGAAAACTTATTATTTAGATAATATTATGAAGTTTAGATATTTTAAAAAATAATTATCTATATTTTTGTATTAAAAGGTTAAAATTCAAGAAGTCTAAGATGAAGACCATTCAAAATTATCATCAGTTTCCTAGAACAATGCAATTGCGATCATTTTAGGGAATGAATATCCCAAACGTGTATGGGGGATGGGTTATGAGCCTACTCCATCTGATATCTTTAGTAGGGAATCATTACAAGTTACTGCTACACCCAATGGTGGTTTGACTAGTACCATTGATTGGGAATCACAAAGAGAAATTGAATGTTTGAAAGAAAAAGTGCAAGAAAAAGACTATTATAAGAAAACACAGGAGCAGTGATGGTAGTCAATGGAAAATGATTTATTTTTAGCATTTCAGTGGATGACCAACATAGTCCCCAATGAAAATTTCATCCTTATAGCTTATCTTATTGAGGTAAATTCTAAATTTCATATATCATTCACACATTTTCAAAGAACACATACAACTTCCCTAAATAAAACTAGAATGACACTTTTATATTGAAATCACACACTTCGAGTCCTACCAACCACATATTGTGCCATATTGACATGTGGTTGATTCCTACATGTTAGAAATGAATTATATATCTCTATACTTATTTTTGAAGATAATTATAGCTTATTTGCTCAGTTTTGACTCAGTAAATAGTTTATAAAGGTACCAAAGCCTTTAAAAACAGGTATCATGGGGTCAAAACTAGAAAAAAAACATTGGATTGTCATGAAATTAGAGGAAAATGATCATGTATTGATTCTTAAAACATTGGAATTGATGAAATGTCATTTTGAGTTATGGTTTTCCTAGGATGACCATAAACACGTTTTTATTGTTTTAAAACAAATAAATGTGCGTGTAATTGTCCAAACCATATAAAACGACCTCATATTGATGTGAAATCATGGGAAACCCACCATTGAGTTACTTGTGCTGTATATGCATAGAAAAAACATCAATATTAAATGCAGTGTGGATGTAATGACTCGGTAAACAATTTTTAAAGGTATCAAAGCCTTTGAAAACATGTGTTAAGGGGTCAAAATCAGGGGAAAATATCAGATTGACATGAAATCAGAGGAAAATGGTTATGGAATGTTTTTTAAAATGTATCAATTGAAAAAACATAATTATGAGTTATGGTTTTCTGGGATGCCCATAAACATATTTTTAGTGTTTTAAAACACATAAACATGAATGTAATGGTAAAAAATATAGAAAAAAACCTCAAATTAACATGAAATCATGGGGAAAATACCATTGTGTTATTTGTGATGTGTACACATAGAAAACACATTAATCCGACGTGTGGTGTGGTTATAAAGACTCGATAAACATTTTTTAAAGGTACTGAAGCCTTTAAAAACATGTGTCAGGGGGTCAAAACTAGGAAAATGTCGTTAGATTACTATGGAATTAGAGAAAAATGAATGTAGATTTATTTGTAAAATATAGGAACCAACGACATGTCATTATAAGTCATAGTTTGCTCGAGATGCCTATAAACACATTTTTAGTGTTTTAAAACACATAAACATGCGTGTGACAGTCCATACCATAGAAAAAAACCTCATATTGAAGTGAAATCATGGGAAAACCACTGTTGAGTTGTTTTTGACATGTATACATAGACAAAATGTCAATATTATGTGTGATGTGGTCAAAATGACTCAGTAAACAGCTTTTAAAGGCACTGAAGCCTTTAAAAACATGTGTCATGGGTTCAAAACTAGGAAAACAATATTGGATTTCCATGAAATAAGAGTAAAATAACCATAGATTTATTTTTGAAATATAGGAACTCACGTCACATCATTCTGATTTAGGGTTTTATTGGGATTCCCGTAAATATGTTTTTAGTGTTTTAAAACACATAAATGTGTGTGTAACAGTCAAAACCATATAAAATGACATCATAGTTATATGAAATCATGGGTAAACCACCATTGAGTTATTTTTGACATGTACACATAGAAAACATGTCAATCCATCATGAAGTGTGGTTAAAATGAATTGGTAAATAGTTTTTAAAGGTACCAAAGCCTTTAAAAATGTGTGTTGAGGGGTCAAGACTAGGAAAACGATGTTATATTCCCATTAAATCAGATAAAAATGACCATATATTTATTTTTGAAATCTAGGAACTTAATTCATGTCATTTGAAGTTATAGATTTCCCGAGATTCCCATAAACATGTTTTTAGTTTTTTAAAGCACTAAAACATGCATGTACCAGTCCAAACAAAAGAAAACAGTATTATATTAACATAAAATCATGGTAAAAACACCTTTGACTTATTTAGGATGTGTAAACATAGACAAAATGTCAATATGACATGTGGTGTGGTTTGAATGACTCAATAAACATTTTTTAAAGGCACTAAAGCCTTTAAAAACAAGTTTCGAGAGGTCAAAACTAGGAAAAATCATCATATTTCCATAAAATTAGAGTAAAATCCCCATTTTTTTAAATATAGGAACCGATGACACATCATTCCAAGTTACAGTTTTCTATGGATACCCGTAAATGCGTTTTTAGTGTTTTAAAATACACAAACATGCATGTAATAGTAAAAACCATAGAAAATAACCTCAGATTGATGTGAAATCATGGGGAAACCACCATTGAGTAATTTTTGATGTGTATTCATAGAAAACATGTAAATACATCATGTGGTGTGGTCATAATGACTCAGTAAACAATTTTTAAAGGTACCAAAGCCTTTAAAAATTAGTGTCGGAGGGTCAAAACCATAAAAATGTCATCAGATTTCCATAAAATCGTAGGAAAATGACTATATATTTATTTTTGAAATTTAGGAACTGAAGAAACATCATTTTAAGTTATGGTTTTCTTGGGATGCCCGTAAACTCATTTTTAGTGTTTTAAAACACTAAAACGTACGTGTAATGGTCAAAACCATACCAAATGACCCAATATTGATGTAAAATCATGTAAAATCCACTTTTGAGTTATTTTTGATGTGTATCTGTAGAAAACACATCAATTTGATGTGAGATGTGGTCGAAATGAATCGAAAAACATTTTTTAAAGTCACTAAAGCCTTTAAAAATGTGTATCAGAGGGTCAAAATTAGGAAAATGATGTCAGATTGATATGAAATCCTAGGAAAACTAAATTATATTGATTTTTGAAATGTAGGAACTGATGGTATTTCATTTTGAGTTATGGTTTTTCCAGGATTCCTATAAATGCATTTTAGTGTTTTAAAACGCATAAACATGTGTGTAATGATAAAAAACATAGAAAAACCCCTAGATTAAGGTGAAATCATGGTAAAACCACCATTGCATTATTTTTTATTTGTACACATATATGACACATCAATCTGATGTGTGGTGTGGGCGTAATGACTTGGTAAACTATTTTTAATGGTATTGAATCCTTTAAAAATGTGTGTTGGGGGAGTCAAAACTAAGAAAATAATGTCAGATTGACATGAAATCAGAGGAAACTGAACATCAATTTATTTGTGTAATGTAGGAACCAATGACATGTCATTCTAAATTACGGTTTTCCTAGGATTTCCATAAATATACTTTTAGTGTTTTAAAATGCATAAATGTATGTGTAACAGTAAAAAACAGAGCAAAAAACCTCAGATTGATGTGAAATCATAGGAAAACCACTGTTGGTTTATTTTTGATGTGTACGCATAGAAAACACGTCAATATGACATGTGGTGTGGTTTGAATGATTTAGTAAACATTTTTTTAAAGGTACTAAAGCCTTTAAAAATGTGTGTTGGGGGTTCAAAACTAGGAAAACATCATCAAATTTCCATGAAATCAGTGGAAAACAACCATAGGTTTATTTTTGAAATGTAGGAACTTATGACGTTCCACTTTGAGTTATGTTTTTTCAACGATTCTTGTAAATATATTTTTAGTGTTTTAAAACACTAAAACGCATGTGTAACAATCCAAACCATAGATTATGAACTCATATTGACATGAAATCATCGGATAACTATAGTTGAGTTATTTTTGACATGCACATATAGAGAACACTTCAATCCAATGCATGGTGTGGTTGAAATGAATTGGTAAACGTTTGGTAAAGGTAATAAAGCCTTTAAAAATGTGTGTTGGGGGTCAAAACCAGGACTCAATATTGGACTTTCATGAAATCATAAGAAACTGACCATAGATTGATTTTCGAAAAGTATGAATCAAAGAAACATCATTCCAAGTTATAGTTTTTGAGGGATGTCTGTAAATGTGTTCCACTACTAGAAACTAGACCTATACCAACGGTTTTGGCCAAACTATTGGTACATGTACCATAAAATGACCCTAAATGCCAAAAACGTTGGTATAGGAACCATAATATGACCATATACCTATGATTTTTTAAAAATCGATGGTATAGGTGATGACTATACCAACGGTTTGGCTAAAACCATTTGTATAACTTCCATTTAAAGAATATATACCAATAGTTTTTCCAAAACCATTGGTATAGGCCCAAAAATTCAAAATACCTATATCAATGGTTTTCCAAACTATTGGTATTGGTTTTCAGATTTTTAATGAATTATTTTATCAAATAACATTGAATATATAAAAAATTAATTTACTTTTAAATATAAATATACATATTTATCATATTATGTTTCAAAAAAATGTTGTAGTTTAGTGGTTAGGTTGTTGAAATACAAATCGGAGGTACAAAGATCGAATCCTGTAAGGGTTTATTTGTGTAATTACCTATACCAACGGTTTTGAAACCATTGGTATAGCCCAAATATACCAACGGTTTCCCAAAATCATTGGAATAGGTATATACCAATGGAAGACAAGCCAAAGGCCACCAGAACCGTTAGTATAGCCTATACCAACTATTTTGGGGCCTATACCAACAGTTCTAAACTACCGGTATAAATTTTTTTTCTTCTAATAGTGTTTTTAGTGTTTTAAAACACTAAAATGTGCATGTATTGGTCAAAACCATATAAAATAACCTCAAATTGATATGAAATAATGGGAAAACCACCGTTGATTTATTTTTTCAATATAGGAAATGTTTTCATATCAATATCTTTAATTTTTTTATTATTATGTAAATTTCAAGCACACTGCGTGTCGATTTAAAAATTAATTATAATGATATATAATTATTAATATTTAGTTTCCAGTGTTGAATCATATCTTAAATAGGTAAATTTATGTTTTCAAAGTGTTTTCCATGATATATTATTTGTTTTATGTTAAAATTTATTCTGTTTGATTAAAAAAAATAGAAAATTTTATGTGCAATATTCTGAATATATTACGTGTCTTCTCCCTTTTGTATTTCTTTTCTTAAATGTTCTGGTTTTTATTATATGTGACATATGCTGATAGTAGGTAGTAGGTTGACCGTTCTAATCCATGACATTCTTTAGAAGGCAATTGTGATGGTTCTTACTTTTCATGGTATGTTTAAATTTTATCAATGATCTACTATAATTCTAATTTATTATGTTTAGTTTTTATCTATGTATTCTTTTTTGTTACAGTTGATGAGATAATATAGTCGGTTTCAGTTGATGAGATGATGTAGAGGTAGAAGGATGCTGTGGAGGTCATGGGCTGGATATATATTGAAAATGGGTTGATGTTGGACATATTTTATATGTATATATTGATAGAAAAATTTATGGGTTAACTGAGGTTATCAGTTGACTAAGGTATTTCTGACTGAGGCTTTGTTGACTATGGATGTATGTATATATGAATGTGGATGTATGATGTATTTATAATGGGTTTATCATGAATTTATGTTTTGGTTTATTACATGTCAGAGTTTTTATATTTATATTTTTTATTAAATATTTAAAAAAAATAAAAAGAAATATTTAGCAGTTATTTTTAAAAACCACTGATAAAAAAATTAATAATAATCCTAATTAACAATGATTTTTATTAATCATTTCTAAACATATCCACTTCTAAATATATTTGTAGCGGTTCAGTTCATATTTTTTAATTTATTTTCAGGTTATTTTTTTTAAAACATCCACCACTAAATAAAACAAAAAATACCAATAAATGCTCCAAAAATGACACATACAGAAATCACCAATAAATGAAAACAACCGCCATGAAATGACCAATGATAGTACAATATGCGACAGTTTTAATAACCACTGCTAAATGATTAGGTAGTGGTTTAAACCACTGCTAATCAAAGAAAAAAGTGCCACTAATGCATGTTTTTTTTGTAATGTCCTTCCTCAAAAATAGGTGTGGCCAAGATCCATAGCTGAGGAACTCCAACTTATATTCTAGGAGTGCACGAGTACCTGTGCGAGGATTAAGAACCATATTGGTTTTATCGGCACAACTTCAAGATATGAGGACTAGAAAACTGTTATGTCTGGAGTTGTAAGTGTTACCTTAAGTTATTTTATTCATTGTTTTGTGATTTTAATGCTCCTGTCACCATTTTCCTTTTTATTAACCTGTGTCTAGTAATCTTTTTCTTTGATCATTAATAAATCGTGTGAGTCGGGTGGTGTTCTTACCATGAACATAGGTCTAAATTAGACCGAAGCATGTAAATCCTTATTTTATTTTACTTATTTCTCTCTTTATTTTATCTTGAGTGGTCAATTTATATTCAATTTGACTTTTTTAAGAAAAATCCCCATTTATTTCTACTTGGGTTCATGTGTTCTTCTCTTTCGAGTGCACTTACCCCTCAAAAAGTGGTATCAAATCCATATTATTTCTATTTTGTTGTCAATTTGTTTCTTTCTCACAATATTAGTTTCAGTTTTAATATCTTCATTTTGATCCCTTCCCAATTTTCCTCTTTTATCTTCCGTTTTCATTAAAACCACTGTAATATCTATAATTCATCTACATTTCAAATAAAGTTTGATAAACATGTATACCTAGTGATATCATCCAGTTCTTGGGGGTATATGCTTAACATTTTCTGAAAAAATAGGTATCAAATCATTTGGGTAAACATGCCAACAACTAGGTATGAAATCAAGAAATTCAATGTGAAAATGACTTTAATTTATGGAGAATTAAGATTAGGGACGTAATAGTTCAACAATGATTAATTGATTCCCTATGTAGGCTTAGAAAACATATAATAACTGTATATGAAACTGGAAAAACTTCCACTGAATATCAAGATTTAACTCTAATGTATTAATTAAGGAACACAGTTATCTACAGTTATTCATCCCTTCGGTCATGAGGACCCCAAACATGGGGGAAGTCCCAGGGACTTCCTAGTCTCAAACAATAGATCTAGGACCATGTCCTTCCCTCACCATCTCTAAGACTAGGGACCTCTGGTTCTAGATAGTAAGGGAGGGTATCATGCATGCTTTTCCATTTGATGGGGATCAGTGCCTTATCCTCCTATCTTATATGGAGCTAGAAGATAGGTAATCCCCCCTAGATTAATACCCTATCCTCTCTTATGGGTTGTATCTAAGAAGGTAGTCAGACAAGATTATCCTAGTTACCAAAACAGGAGAGAAGATGGGCACATCAAAGCCCTTTCTTATTCTCCCATAGCCCCGACCTCTTCCACCATCAGAATAAGGATTAAGTGGTTTTCTAGATATTCTTCTTCCTCTTGTTTCCCACATTCAATAATGACTCACATGGTCTTAGAGTTTATCTATGATCATGAAATCTTCATGGTCAAATGCATGTGTTGACAAAGAATATTTTTTCTGGATTTTACACTCGCCTTCCTTCAGAAGGCCTCCATAGGCATGGGTACTCAAAGTCATGTATCCAACCACCAGGGAATCCTCCTATATGATGTATTATTTGAATTAATTCTTTTATCTTCAAAGGGGACATAATCTCGATGAATGAATCCAAGGGCCTCCTATTCGGTATAATTCCCAACTCAATTATCTTAAAGGGTCACATTCCCTGTGATAAAAACTTAAAAGGACCAGTATAGGTGTAGGTCCTCAACATAAATATGAACTATGAAGGCTTTGATTCCCACCCAAATGGGATACATAAGAAGCCTCCCTGAGGTTCAAACCCAACACCCCAAATCAACCCTAATTCTCTATGGGCGACATTACCAATAGGGTCATGTATAACCTAGGATCCCACATCCCTTTCAAGTTCCTTAGAATGCCTCAGCATAAGTCACTCACCAAGATTTTCCTAGGAACCTTTTTTCTATATGTCCTTTCCGCATGACATTAAACTGCATAGTCTGGTCCTTGTCACATGACCTTAAAAGGTATGATGTGTCCTGTTAAGTGGAACCAAAATAAATGGGTTATAATTCCTTTCATGAGGACACATAAGAAGCCAATCTCATGGGCCTAATCCTGACATTAGAATAAGTTCTATCTCCACGAACAATGATAAATTCTATATCACCCTTCTGTATGGCTTAAAACCATCATTTTAATAATAAATGACCAAATGATCTCTCACTCATATACAAAAGGGTACCATATAAGAGGAACATCATAATTTTTAATTTCTTTTAAAGGTTAAGGCCGAAGCCTCATTTTATTATTAAAGAAAAGAAAAGTCCTCTTTTAACTAGGAAGAGGGAGACCCATTATATAGCCCGAAGGCCCAGTGGGCTTGTAGCCCATTACATAGCCCATATGCCCAAATTTTTGGCCCAATGCCCATTTTGTGAATAGTAACCTGCTTGCTATAGTACCCGCACAGTATCGTCGCTGCTACAGTGCCCTACTGCCACTACAGTACTCGTTGATCTATAGTATTGCCGCTGCTACATTACCACTACAGTAAAACTACAGTACCTGCACCCAATGGGTTTTGAACCCCCATTTTTCATGCAGGATTACAAGGTGCTTACCACTAAGACAAACCCCAACTACATTATAATTTTCAATTATATGAAGCTCATTAATTCTGTAAATTCTCAATTAAAATTAATTTTTGAGATGAAGGACTTAGGGGTATCTAAAAAAATTCTAGGTGTAAATATAATTATGGATAGGCCAAATAAACTGCTATATTTTTCACAACATGATTATTTCTTAAATAATCTCATAATATACTTGTTTCGATCTCTAAAACCTATTTTTGTACCTTTTGGAAAAAAAATTAAATTGTCATTAACTCAAGCCCCTACTATTACTCATGATATTCAATTTATGTCTAAAATACCCTATGCTAATATAATTGGCAGCATCATGTATTCTATGATTTGAACTTGGCTTGACACTGCCTTCTCAATCTACACCATTAGAATATTTATATCCACTACAAGGAATCCACATTGGCATGTCCTTTGATGGATTATTTAGTATTTCACTACTACACATAAGACCATTAACAACATTATAATAGGGATTTTCATCCCAAAAAAGTGTTGAAAATTGGATCACCCTTAAAATCACTAGGCCTTTATCACCAATTCCTTAAGTGTTGTGCAATGGTGACCCTTTATCATAGATTTTATTTAGTGATGATAAAGGGAACCTTTAATAGTGCTTAAAGAAGTGACAATAAAGGGGGTCCTTTATTAGTGCTTTTTTAGCGCCAATAAAGGGTCCCTTTATTAGTGCTTTACCTAGTACTGATAAAGAATACCTTTATTGGTTATTTTTATATCACTGATAAAGGATCATAATATTGTAGTGTGATTTTAAAATTAAAACACATTAAAATAGAAAAAATAGGGAGAAAAGATAAAATATAGGGAGAGAAAATAAAAAATTTAATTGAAATAAAATTTAAAAAACAAATACAATAAAAAAAATATTATATACATTTAAAAAATTGGTTTTTATAATTACAGGTGAAGAAAAATTTATCAAAGACATTCAAAAACATCAAGTTTCCTTGATGTTATTAATATTTTCATGACTTATTATATTCCCTCTTTACTGATTTTATATGAAATGTGCATAATTTGTGTGAAATATTAATGTTTTAATATTAAGTATAATTTTTGAGCATTTTTAGAAGTATTCCAATTGAGTCAGTTTAATGTTTTAATAATAACTATCACTATAACGATAGAAATTGTGTGGTTCTTCTTTTTAGGACTCTCATTTCAATATACAACATTTCATTAGAAGGTGACATGAGCCAATTCTGCCATTTGGAGGGTCATATGGACCCCACAAGAAGGCCCAAGGAAACTGTGAAGAAACTGGACCATATATGAAGATTGAATTACTGGGATCAATACATATTTCAAAATACCTTAATTCTCCTCCCACGTTCGGAGGACGTTTAAAGGAGTCCATGATAAAAATTTCAGAACCCAATCACAAACACAAGGGGCCCAACTGATGCATTGAAGTCCAGCCCACCATTCTGGCCGGGAATTAAAAACAGCACACTAATTTTGCAATGTATCCTTATGTAGACATCCATTCTAGCTGATATTTCTCAGTGTGAAAGAGGAGATTTGGTTGGCCAACTTTGTTGAAAAAATTATTTTTATTTGAGGGAATCTTCCTATTCAAAAACCCATTCACATTATGGACTTTGAAAAAGTCTGTATTGAAATGGACGGATCATAATTGTTTACTAAAACCGTCATACCATTGGCTTACTAAGTCCAATGGCCTCCAAATTTTCACAGTAGACAGAAGACATTTTTATATACAACTTTTAAGAAGTATATTTCTCAAGATTCGGCTGTATGGATATACATATCGGCAATCCAAGTTGAGGGGTATTTCAGGAATGTAAACAGTCCACCACCTTGGGCTATAAATACATCCCCTCCTCTCCTTTCAAAAGGGTTGGAACTTCAGCACTTAAGGAGGAGTTTTGGAATTACTAGAGCCTTGAAAAGGTTCTGGGAGGATATTCTTTGATCTTGTTTCAACAAGTGAGACCTCTCCTCCACTTCTCTTTCACGTTTGTTTATGTTTGCATTCAATTGTAATTGTGTAACTTTGTTTTCATTTCAATCAAATTTTAGTGTTTATTTATTATTCAATACCTCTTATTCTTCTCCACCTTCTGTAGTATAATATTCATGGTCTTAAAATAGTTTGAATAATTTTAAATTACAGTCCCTTATTTTTCTTCCTCATTCAATCGAAATTCCATTTTTGATTCTCAAAATATTTCGTGTGTGTGTTCGGTACACTACTCTTATCTTGTCCCTTTCTTTTTCTTCTCTTTGTAATTCATCACCATAAACATATATTACCAGATTAATAAAAATCATAATGGCTGAGTAAATCTCTCATTGGGGTGAGTTTTAATTTAGGTATGTTAAGCGATTGAGAGATTTTTCTCGATGAGTATTCGTTGAATTAACATTGTGTATATTGGACTTATCATGTCATGGATTAATGACTTGTTTTGTTTAACGTGTGGTTTACATGGATTATTGGAACCATAAAAACACTACCATAAACAAGATATGATTAAGATTAGAACCCTAAGTTAAGTTAAGGCTTGGGTTAAAGCCTTAACACTTGGGAATTCAAATCAACGTCAACTTGTGACATGGGTGTTAATTTAAATGCAATATAAAGCAAAGCTCAAGGATATCACAAGCTTAAATAACCTAATGATGAACTCACCCCAATATTTATCAACTTATTAAATTAAACATCATCCATTAGTCATTTCAATTAATCTCTACAATCAAAACCCCCAATCAGAATACAATTAACTAAAAACAAACGACTATTACAAAGTATCATCACCGAGGATTCGACCCGAGTGATGCTATACACATTAGCAGAGCACCGGAACTTTGACCGATCAATAGGAGACAATCAGCCGTGCATTTCAAATGGTGATGTCACCGGGGATGGTTCTTTATGTAGTCATTAGTTTCTGGTTATTGTAAAAAAAACAAAAAAAAACAAAATTTTAAAAAAAAATTGAAAAAAAACACAAAGAAAAACCCGTCTTCCTCTTAAAAATCATAAACTGAAAAAATACAAAGAAAAAATCTCCTTATTCATCCTTTATAAATCTCTCTAAATGCCCCGTAGCCTCTCAAACAATCCCTCAGATTTGTTTGACCCTGAAATTTATAGAACTCTTCATCGACTTTGGAGGACCATTAGGGATAACCAAATCACCCAAAAACCAATCATTGCCCTACCAATTGAATTCGATATGGCCAATCCTAGGGAACAAACATTGAAATAACTTGCTGCCCCGGATATGAATTACCAACCCCTTGGTATGCAATATCCAAACATAGAGGCTGACTTCGAACTCAAATAGGTTTTGATTCATCTTCTACCTCATTTCCATGGGCTAGCCGGTGAGGATCCGCATCTACATCTCAAAGAGTTCCAGGTGGTGTGCTCTACCATGAAGCCTCAAGGGGTTTCTGAATAACAAATCAAACTCTGAGCATTCCCTTTCTCCCTAGCTGACTCTGCCAAGTCATGGCTCTACTACCTCCCTCTTGGTTTCATAACTACATGGAATGACATGAAGCGTCTCTTTCTAGAAAAATTCTTTCCTGCTTCTCGTACCGCTTCCATCCGAAAGGAAATAAGTGGTATCCGTCAATTCCCAAATGAATCACTCCATGAGTAATGGGAGAGGTTAAAAAAGCTTGTTGCAACCTGCCCACACCATCAAATCCCTGACCAACTCTTGATCCAATACTTCTATGAGGGGTTATTGGCTACGGAGAGAACTCTCATAGATGCCGCAAGTGGCGGTGCTCTTGTTGATAAAACTCCTGCAGCTGCAAGAGATCTCATAAGTAACATGGATACAAACACACAACAATTCCATACTCGAGCACATGATCAAGTCAAACAAGCCCAAGATAATCAATCCATAGAGCCTAACAAGATGACTGAGTGGATGAGTGAACTTACAGGTCTTGTGCATCAACTAGAGGTGGCTACCAAAGCCCCAACCTCATCTTCTCCACAGTCACTATTCCCTGGACCTATCAAGAATTGTGGAATATGTAGCTCCCTAGATTATCCAACAGACACATGTCCACAACTTCAAGAGGATCAATCTGATTCATCCAGACCAATGGAGCTCAATGCAGCATATGCTCAGCGAAACCCCAACCCTCAACAATCAGGTCAGTTTGTTAGAAACTTCAACCAACCTCACTCTGAGCCTTTCTCTTCTTCCTATAACCAAGGCCTTAGGTATGTTAATCCCATATCTCACCCCCCTCAATTCCCTTCTCAAAACCCAAACCAATTCCAATATGGTCAAGGTGGTGGTAACTTCCATCAAGCTTATCCTTTTGTTCCTCAACCTCAAAGGAACAATCCTCCTCCTAGATTCCACTATCCGAATGAGCCTTTCCAATTCCCAACCCAATACAATCGCTTTCCCAAGAACAAAAATCAAGGTAATCCCAATCCGGGACAAGCCTCTTCTTCCAAGAAACCATGGGAAAGTGCAGTGGAAGATCTTACCTCCTTCACCCGTTCTAGCCTTAAAAACATTGAAACTCAAATAGGTCAACTTGCATCCCACCTGAGTCAGCAACAACAATCAAATTCTTCCCAACTCCCAGATCAACCATTACCCAACCCTAAGGGTAATGTAAGTGCAATTACACTTAGATCAGGAAAGCAACTTGATATGCCTCAAGATAAATCCTCAAACCCTCCTTTGAATGTTGACCTAGAAAATTAAAAGAAAAATAAAATTGAAAAGGAATCTGAATCCATTCCATCACCTCCTTCCATTCCACTTAGGAACCCAATTACTTTTCCTCAATCTATCTCTAAACCAAGGAAGTCCTTTGAACCTGATCCTGAAACGCTCGACATGTTTAGACATGTTGAATTCAACATTCCCCTCTTAGATTCCATAAAACAAATTCCTAAGTATGCCAAGTTTCTCAAGGATTTGTGTACCCACAAGAGGCAACTTAGGACCTTTGAAAATGTTTCCACCCAGCAGTCTATTCCCATAAAGTGAAAAGATCCATGGACCTTTATAGTCCCATGCCAAATTGGAAGTTCC
Source organism: Viscum album (assembly GCA_963277665.1). Lineage (NCBI taxonomy): Eukaryota > Viridiplantae > Streptophyta > Magnoliopsida > Santalales > Viscaceae > Viscum > Viscum album. The sequence goes on from OY728129.1 coordinate 1,588,831,733, forward strand.
AACTTTGATGATGCACTCATAGACCTAGGAGCCTCAATTAATGTCATGCCCAAATCCATATTCTCCAACCTTGGTATAGGTCCCTTGCACCCAACGGGTGTTGTCATTCAGTTAGCCAATCGAAGAACAACCATTCCTGAGGGAATAATTGAGGATGTCCTTGTTCGAGTCAATGATATAATCTTCCCTACTGATTTCTATGTCCTTGACATGGAAGGTGAGATGAACTCTTCTCGATCTCCCCTAATTCTAGGAAGACCATTCCTCATGACTACGAGAACCAATATTGATGTCCATTCAGGCATCTTATCCATGGAATTCGGTGACCAACTGGTCAAGTTCAACATTTTCCAAGCCATGCGATACCCATCTGAGGATCACTCTGCATTCTCAATCCATGCTTCTGAGGACACTTCCAAGAGTCAATCGAACCCCAATCCACCATGTTCTTCATGTTCTAATGATAAAGGATCTTGTGAAATCTTCACCATGATTAACAAAGTCATAAATGGTGAAGTTGATGTGGACCTCTCATTCATAGACTCCATAAATCTAGAGGAACTTGAAAACTCTCTTGAATCCCACATCAACTCTGATCTCTACTGCTCCACCTTGGACAGCATTGAGAAAAATGAATCTGAAGAAACTGAAGTCCCTTCCTCCATTTCTGAGTTGTCTATTCCAAAAGTGAAAGATGAGATTGATCTGAAACCTCTTCCTACACACCTGAAATATGCATTCCTCTTCCATGATCACTCATATCCTGTCATTATCTCTGCCACACTTACTAAAACATAGGAGTCCAAACTTGTTCAAGTGTTAGAGGAAAACAAAAAGGCCTTAGGTTGGACCCTAGATGACATACCAGGAATCAACCCTGCCCTTTTCATGCATCACATCCATCTTGAGGAATCATCCAAACCAATTAGACAACCACAAAGAAGACTCAATCCAATCATCCTTGAGGTAGTTAGGGAAGAGATCACCAAGCTTCTTCAAGCTGGTATTATCTACCCAATTTCTGATAGTGAATGGGTTAGTCCAATTCAAGTTATACCTAAGAAGGGTGGGATAACTGTTGTCACAAATGAACATGGAGAGGTAGTCACAACTCGAGTGAAGAACAAATGGCATGTGTGCATCGACTATAGAAAATTGAATGTTGAAACCCGAAAATATCACTACCCTCTTCCATTCCTTGATCAAATGCTAGAAAGATTGGCTGGAAAGTCACACTATTGCTTTCTTGATGGATACGCCGGCTACTTACAAATCTCAATCGCACCTCAGGACCAAGAAAAGACTACCTTCACATGCCCCTTTGGAACATATGAATATAGAAGAATGCCTTTTGGCCTTTGTAATGCTCCTGCAACATTCCAGAGGTGTATGATGAGTATCTTTTCAGAATTCATAGAACACTGCATGGAAGTCTTCATGGATGACTTTACCATTTATGGCGAGTCATTTGAGTCATGCTTGCATTCACTCTCTCTAGTCCTTCAAAAGTGTGTCAAGCGTAACCTTGTGTTAAATTTTGAAAAATGTCACTTCATGGTTGCTAATGGGATTGTTCTAGGGCACATAGTTTCAAAAGATGGTATTGAAGTTGATCCTGCCAAAATTAAAGTGATCCAATCACTTCCTCATCCCACTTCTGGTCGAGACATCCGATCATTCCTCGGTCATACTAGTTTCTATCGGTGATTCATCCATAACTTCAGTAAAATTTACCTCCCACTCACTCATTTGCTCCAAAATGATGTCACTTTCCATTTTGATGAGGTTTTCAAGAGAGCCTTCATTGAACTCAAAACTGCTCTCACATCTGCCCTGATAATCCAACCCCTAGATTGGTCATTACCCTTTGAATTGATGTGTGACGCTTTTGATAGAGCTGTTGGGGTTGTTCTTGGTCAAAGAAGAGAAAAAATTTCTCATGTCATCTATTATGCCTCAAAAACATTGGATGAAACTCAATCTCACTACACTGTGACTGAAAAGGAACTTTTAGCTGTGGTTTATGCCTTAGATAAATTTTGGCCCTATCTCTTAGGTGCCAAAATCATCATCTTCACAAACCATTCTTCTATTAAGTTCTTACTCAAGAAAAGTGATTCCAAACCAAGTCTAATAAGATGGATTCTAATGCTCCAAGAGTTTGAAATTGAAATCAAAGATAGACCTGGAAAAGAAAACCTCATGGATGATCACTTGAGTAGAATTCCTAATTCTCCTCATTCTGAAATCATTGATCCTGAATTTCCAATTGAGTACCTTTCATCTCTCACTCCAAAACTACCATGGTATGCCCCAATTGTAAATTACTTGGTTTCTGGTGTTTTTCCTAAAATTTTTTCAAAAGAACAAAAAATTAAGTTGAAAAGTGATTCAAAATACTATTTTTGGGAAGAAAATAAACTTTGGAAAACTGGGGCAGACATGGTAATTAGGAGATGTGTTGATGAAGATGAATATTCTTCCATCTTAGAATTCTGTCACTCAATGCCTGGTGGTGGACACTTTGGACCACAAAGGACCTCCCGAAAGGTCATAGACTCTAGATTCTTCTGGACTTCCCTCTTCAAGGACTCACATGAGTTCTGTCAATCATGTCCCACATGCCAAAAGTTTGGCATAATCTCCAAAAGAAATGAAATTCCCCAAAAGCCCTTAATCTTTTGTGAAATCTTCGATGTTTGGGGTATTGATTTCATGGGACCATTTCCCCCTTCTAATGGATTCCCATACATTCTTCTTGCGGTCGATTATGTTTCAAGGTGGGTTGAGGCCAAACCCACTAGGAATGATGATGCTCATACTGTTAGTGAGTTCCTAAAGATCCACATCTTCCAAAGATTTGGCACACCACATTCCTTGATCAGTGACTTAGGAACCCATTTTTGTAATAGAACCATGGAATCTCTTCTGAAAAAGAATGGGGTTGTACATAAAACTTCAACTGCATATCACCCCCAAACAAATAGAATGGCTGAACTTGCTAATAGAGAAGTGAAAAGGGTGCTTGATAGAATTGTAAAACCCACCAGAAAAGACTGGCCTGAAAGACTTGGTGAAGCACTTTGGGCTTATCGAACTGCCTATAAAACACCCATTGGGATGTCTCCTTTTTGGCTTGTTTTTGGTAAAGCATGTCACTTACCAGTTGAAATACAACATAAGTCATTTTGGGCAGTGAAAACATGTAATTTTGATCTTGAAAAATCTGGTGAAGAAAGATTATTGCAATTGGATGAACTGGAGGAGCTTCGACTTGAATCCTATGAGAATTCCAATATGTACAAAGAGAAGGCTAAGGTACTCCATGACAAACACATCCTGAGAAAGGTATTTTATGAAGGTGAAAAGGTAATGATCTTCAATTCTCGATTTTGGCTTCACCCAGGTAAGCTTAATTCTCGTTGGGAAGGTCCTTTTGTTATTACTAACGTTTACCCATTTGGTGTAGTGCAAGTCCAAGACCCCTCCTCCAAAAGGAAATTTACGGTAAATGGACATCGGTTGAAGCATCACTATGAGAGGACACACAATCCTGGATCATCATCTACTTCCATTAGATCCACAGTAGACCACCACTGGATGGAGATGGAAACCCACAAAATCCAAACCAGGGGGCACCTCTTTCCCTTTAACTCTCTCTCTATCTCTTCCTCTCTCTACCTCTTTCTTCTTCTTCCTCTCTCTTTCATTTTTTACCACTTTATTCATCAAACCATTTCTTTTTCTCTTTCTTGTGTGGGTGTGTATTTTAAAAAAAACCTTAAAAACTAAAAAAAAAACCAAAAAAACACAATTACTTTAAAAAATTACAAAAAAAGAGTCATGCTTACTCACCATCGAGTTTTGAAATTTTGTCCAACCATTTTGGGGAGTTAACAGACGTTTTTTCATCTCAAAAATTTTGTCTTTTTATCATGACTTTGGATAAAGAATTTTGTGTCAAAATTAACAAATTTTGAATGCTCAATTTTTGATTTGAAACATGCTTTTCCCAAACTGTGAGAACAAACAATTGCTTTCATGCCAAGGACACCTATGGACATCTTTTCAAAATGTGTGTTTTCACCCCCATTTGTGAGTCTTGAGTTTTTGGACCTTCGAGCTGAATTTCTTGCCTTAGTGTGCATTAATATGATAGAGGCATTTTCTGAACCACATGAAAATCACAATAGCCAAATATCCTCTCATTACCCTTACATTAATCCTCCTTTTGAAAGCCCCTTAAAGCCTATGAAAACCTTTTTTTTTATATCCACATTACAATCCCAATACCTTATCCCACCTAATATCAACATGGATTTTCATTGCATAAGTTTTTGAAATTTAAGTGTGGGGGGTAATGGATTTCATTTTTGGGTATCATTTCCTTACTTTCTGGTGTGTTATCATATGCTTGAGGGAAAGCATACATTTTAGTTTTTGGGGGGGAGGTTTTCATTCAGTGAATGTATTGTACAAATGATATTGAAAAGTGTTCAAAAAAATTCAAAAACAAATCAAAATCAAAAAAAATCAAAAAAAATGAAACAAATGGGTTGTGTCTTGGGTAGGTCAAAAATCACTCTTCCTCAACCTTTGATCTTGTTATAACTATTACAATTAGTTTTGTGAGGAGATCAAACATGGGTTGGTATATGAGTGTGAGATCTGTATCAAGGTCAACTTTCGAAAAAACAAAGAAAAAAAAGGAAAAAAAAGAACACTTGCATTATATTCTTATATCATTGGGAGAAGTTTGGTGGTTTGTAAATATTTCATATTCTCATCCCCTTCATATTTTCTTCCTCTATTGTGTCTTTCTTCACACAATCATTCCCTTGTAAATATGTGTTTTCATTTCCTTCCATGTTTTATTTCAAAAAAATGTGCATTGTTTTTCTATGTTGGTATTTTAACCCTCTTATTCTCTCTCTTGGACATTATATTCCTACCATCCCATAGCCACATAAAAACCCCATTAAAAATACCTATTGATTCTTGTTAACTTTGGATAGGGATTGTAAGCTGAGAGCTCTTTTCAAACTCTAAGATTTTCACTTTTGGTTGGTGAAAGAGTGAACCTCCACAAATAAATTTTATCATCTTGAGAGGTGTGAGTTTTGAGTGTCCACATTTTCCATTTCTAAATTTGAGCATGGAAAAATGAATTAGTTTTGGAACATTGTTTCTGTAACAACTTGTGTTGGGTTTCAAAATGGATAAGTGAAATAGTCTAAACCTCCCCTGATTGGAGAAAACAAAATTTTAATATTTGTTGGTGAGTGAAAATTATTTTGTCATGTTTTTATATTTGTTGCACATGAGGACATGCACAAAGATAAGTGTGGGTGAGTTGATGTTATTAATATTTTCATGACTTATTATATTCCCTCTTTACTGATTTTATATGAAATGTGCATAATTTGTGTGAAATATTAATGTTTTAATATTAAGTATAATTTTTGAGCATTTTTAGAAGTAGTCCAATTGAGTCAGTTTAATGTTTTAATAATAAATATCACTATAATGATCCAAATTGTGTGGTTCTTGTTTTTTAGGACTCTATTTTAAATATACAACATTTCATTAGAAGGTGACATGAGCCAATTCTGCCATTTGGAGGGTCATATGGACCCCACAAGAAGGCCCAAGGAAACTGTGAAGAAACTGGACCATATATGAAGGTTGAATTACTGGGCTCAATACAGAAGTTCAAATACCTTAATTCTCCTCCCACGTATGAGGACGTTTAAAGGAGTCCATGATAAAAATTTCAGAACCCAATCAAAAATACAAGGGGCCCAACTGATGCATTGAAGTCCAGCCCACCATTCTGGCCGGGAATTTAAAACAGAACACCAATTTTGCAATGTCTCCTGATGTAGACATCCATTCTATCTGATATTTTGCAGTGTGAAATAGGAGATTCTGGTGGCCAACTTTGTTGAAAAAATGATTTTTATTTTAGGGAATATTCCTATTCAAAAACCCATTCACATTATGGACTTTGAAAAAGTCTGTATTGAAATGGACAGATCATAATTGTTTACTAAAACTGCCATAACTTTGGCTCAATAAGTCCAATGGCCGCCACATTTTCACAGTAGATAGAAGACATTTTTATCTACAACTTTGAAGAAGAATATTTCTCAAGATTCGGCTGTCTGGATATACATATCGTCGAGCCAAGTTGAGGGGTATTTCAGGAATGTAAACAGTCCACCACCTTGGGCTATAAATACATCCCCTCCTATCCTTTCAAAAGGGTTGGTACTTCAACACTTAAGGAGGAGGTTTGGAATTACTAGAGCCTTGAAAAGGTTCTAGGAGGATATGCTTTGATCTTGTTTCAACAAGAGAGACCTCTCATCCACTTCTCTTTCACGTTTGTTTATGTTTGCATTCAATTGTAATTGTGTAACTTTGTTTTCATTTCAATCAAATTTTAGTGCTTGTTTCTTATTCAATACATCTTATTCTTCTCCACCTTATATAGTATAATATTCATGGTCTTAAAATAGTTTGAATAATTTTAAATTACAGTCCCTTATTTTGCTTCCTCATTCAATCGAAATTCCATTTTTGATTCTCAAAATATTTCGTGTGTGTGTTCGGCACACTACTCTTATATTGTCCCTTTCTTTTTCTTCTCTTTGTAATTCATCACCATAAAAAAATATTACCAGATTAATAAAAATCATAATGGCTGAGTAAATCTCTCATTGGGGTGAGTTTTAATTTAGGTATGTTAAGCGATTGAGAGCTTTTGCTCGATGAGTATTCTTTGAATTAACATTGTGTATATTGGACTTAGCATGTCATGGATTAATGACTTGTTTTGTTTAACGTGTGGTTTACATGGATTATTAGAACCATAAATACACTACCATAAACAAGATATGATTAAGATTAGAACCCCAAGTTAAGTTAAGGCTTGGATTAAAGCCTTAACACTTGGGAATTCAAATCAACGTCAACTTGTGACATGGGTGTTAATTTAAATGCAATATAAAGCAAAGCTCAAGGATATCACAAGATTAAATAACCTAATGATGAACTCAACCCAATCTTTATCAACTTGTTAAATTAAACATCATCCATTAGTCATTTCAATTAATCTATGCAATCAAAACCCCCCAATCAGAATACAATTAACTAAAAATAAACGACTATTACAAAGTATCATCGCTGAGGATTCGACCCGAGTGCTGCTATACACATTAGCAGAGCACCGGGACTTTGACCAGTCGATAGGCGACAATCGGCCGTGCATTTCATTCTTCTATCATTGGACCTAACCACTGGTCATGCTATTAGTTTTTGAACAAACCACCCCATCTTGAGTAAAAGAATTCATCTCTATAAGAATACAATTCTTATGTTAGTAATACTAGAAAGAAATAAATTAAATACAAAGTTTCAATTTTAAACTAAAAACATTTACATTGAATCATACCAGGCACATCGTGTATTAGATTGAGTTAGATTTGATTCTTACAGGTCACATCATTTCTTTTTGGTTAGAAAAGTAGGTGATCTTGAATTGGATCACATCTGTGGTGATAAAAACCCACTATGGATGTGAGACAATTCAAGAGAACTTCCATTTTGATAACAACCCTTCAACTGTCACACAATTTTCTATTCATCTTCAAGTATTATCTTTTTGAAAAGTAACTAAATAAGTATCAGATAAAAATTATAAGGAAATTAATTAAGTAAGAGCAGATCAAATGATGAGAAAACAATATAAGACTATTGTGCTTAGTTTTTCCTATGTGATGAGAGTTTTAAACTAATATGACACTTATATATTGAAAACCTGAAATTTGAGTCATACTAACAACATCATGTGTTGTATTTACATGAAATCAATTTCTATACCTCAAAAATTAATTATGAATCATTTTCCTAAAGTTAGAAAACAACATGAGCTCCTTTGATCAGTTTTGGAAATGTGAAGTGTGTTTTAAACTAAAACGACACATTTATATTGAAAACATAGACTTTGAGTTATATTGGTCACATAGTATGTTAGATTGATGTGTGGTTGATGTTTACACATCAAAAATGAATTATGGACTATTTTCTAAAAGTTTAAAAACAATCCGAGCTCATTTTCTGTGTTTTGGCTATTTGATGTGTGTTTTAAACTAAAATGAAACTTTCATATTAAAACCACATAATTAAATTCATACTGACCACATAGCATGTTAGATTGGATGCAGTCAATTACTACACATCACAAATGAATTATGGATCATTTTCCTAAATTTTGAAAACAATATGAGATTTTTATGCTCACTTTTTTTCTATGTGATGTGAGTTTTAAAATAAAATGACACTTATATTTTGAAAACATGCACTTCGAGTCATACTGACCATATCATGTGTTTGATTTATGTACATTCAATTTATACACATCAAAAAATCAATTATGGAGAATTTTCTTAAAGTTTGAAAACAATCAGAGCTTGTTTGCTTGGTTTTGGATAGTGATGTACATTTTAAACTAAAATGACACCTTTATATTTAAAAAACACACTTTGAGTCATATCAAGTACATCATGTGTTGGATTAATGTGTAGAATATTCTTATACATCAAAAATAAATTATGGACCATTTTCCTAATTTTTTAAAACAATATGAGCTCATTTTCTCAGTTTTGGCTATTTGATGTGTGTTTTAAACTAAAATGACACTTTAATATTGAAAACATGAACTTTGAGTCATACTAACCACATCATCAATTGGATTGGTATGCAGAAAATTCCTACATGTGAAAATTGAAATAAAGATCATTTTAATAATTTTTTTAAAACAACTTGAGCTTATTTTCCTAGTTTTGACGATGTGACACACATTTTAAACTAAAATGGAACTTCTTTATTGAAAAAAAAACACTTTGATTCATACCGACTACATCAGGTGTCAGATTGATATTCGGTTGATTCCTCCAAGTCCTAAATTAATTATCAATCATTTTACTAAAATTTTAAAATAATACGATCTTGTTTTATCATTTTGGCTAGTGACATGCATTCTAAACTAAAACAACACCTTTATATTGAAATCACACACTTTGAGTCACACCGATCACATTGTATTTTGGATAAAAATGAATTATGGTTCATTGTCCTAAAGTTTGAAAATGACTATTTGATGCGTGTTTTAAACTAAAATGACACTTTTATACTGAAAACACTTTGATTCATACCAACCACATCGTTTGTCTGATTGGAATGTTGTCAATTACTACTTTGGAAAAATAAATTATGGAACATTTTCCTAATGTTTGAAAACGATCCAATCTTGTTTTATCTAGTTTGGAGATGAGACATGCATTTCAAAATAAAATGGCACTTATTTATTAAAAACATGCACTTTGAGTCATACTGACCACATCGGAAGTTATATTGACATGTGTTTGATTTCTACAAATAAAAAATGAATTATCGATTATTTTTCTAAAGTTTGAAAATAATATGATATTTTTTTCTTTGTTTTGGATATTTGATGTGTGTTTTAAACTAAAATGAAACTTTTATTGAAATCACACATATCGAATCATACCAACCACATCAGGTGTTGGATTAATGTGTGGTTAATTCCTATATGTAAAAAATGAATTGTGGATCATTTTACAAAATTTTAAAAACAATATAATCAGATTTTCTTGGTTTTGTCTATTTGATGCGTGTTTTAAACTAAAATGAAACTTTTATAGTAAAAACATGTACTTTGAGTCATACAGACCACATCCTATAAAAAATTGGCATGCAGTAAATTTGCACTTGTGAAAAATAAATTATGGATTGTTTTTCAAAAGTTTGAAAATAATCCGAGCTCATTTTCTCAGTTTTGGTGATGTGGCACACATTTTAAACTAAAATGGAACTTCTTTATTGAAAACACACACTTCAAGTCATACTGACCACATCAGGGGTTAGATTGATATGAATTCGGTTCCTTGATGTCATAAATTAATTATCAATAATTTTGTAAAAGTTTGAAAACAATCTGAGCTTTTTTCTTAGTTTTTTCAATTTGATGCATATTTTAAACTAAAATGACAATTTTATATTGAAAACATGCACTTAGAGTCATACCAACCACATCAGGTGTAAGACTGACATGCAGTTAATTCCTATATGTCAAGAATGAATTATGGATCATTTTCATAAATTTTGAAAACAATTAATGTTCTTTTTATTAGTTTTGGATATTTGATGTGTTTTTAAAATAAAATGACAGTTTTATAATGAAAACACAGACTTTGAGTCATACCGACCACATCATGTGTTAGATTGGAATGTGTTCAATTCCTACATATGAAAAAAGAATTATAGATCATTTTACTAATGTTTAAAAACAACACGCATTATTTTTCTTAGTTTTGAAAATGTGACATGTATTTTAAACTAAAATGAAGCTTCTTTATTGAAAACATGCACTTCAAATCATAACGACCACATTGGGTTTCATATTGATGTGCAGTAAATTACTACATTTAAAAAATTAATTATTGATTTTTTTCATAGAGTTTAAAAAAATTGAGGTCATTTACTTGGTTTTGGCTAGTCACATGCATTTTAAAATAAAATGACACCTTTATATTGAAAACATACACTTCGAGTCATATTGGTCACATCATGTGTCATATCGATGTGTGGTTGATTTTTAAAGATAAAAAATTAATTATAGACCATTGTACCGAAGTTTGAAATCAATCTGAGCTCTTTTTCTTGGTTTTGGATATTTTATTTGTGTTTTAAACTAAACTGAAACTTTTATATTGAAAAGTTAAACTTTGATTCATACTGACAACATCATGTGTCATATTGGCATGTAGTTAATTTCTACACATGAAAAATGAATTATGGATGATTTTTATAAAGTTTAAAAACAATACAAGTTCGTTTGATCAATTTTGGGTATGTGACATGTGTTTTAAAATAAAATGGGAATTCTTTATCAAAAACATGTACTTGGAGTCATACATACCACATAAGGATTGACATGTGGTCAATCCCTACATGCCACAAATGAATTATCGATCATTTTCCTAAATTTTAAAAACAATATGATCTTGTTTTCTTAGTTTTAGATTTTATGATCCATATTTTAAACTAAAATGACAATTTTGTATTAAAAACACACACTTTGAGTAATATCGAACACATAAGGTGTTGGATTGACATGTGGTCAATTCCTATATGTTACAAATGAATTATGAGTCATTTTCATAAAGTTTTGAAAACAATCAAATCTCGTTTTCTTAGTTTTGGTTATTTGTTTTGTGTTTTAAACTAAAATGAAAATTTTGTATTGAAAACATGCACTTTGAGTCATACCAACCACATCCTGTGTCATATTGATGTATATTCAATTCTTACATGTCAAAAAATGACCAATGGATCACTATCCTAAAGTATAAAAAAAATTAAATTTGTTTTCTTGGTTTTGAGTATGGGATGTGTGTTTTGAAATAATGTGTTAATTTAACAAAATAAATATCGAATAAAAATGATATGAAAATTAACAAAAAAAGTAGATAAAATGATGAAAATTTAACTAAATAATTAGTAGGAAGTCACCTCTTTATGATGTCTGTATACATTCTGACACCATGTATTTTTTCCTATTCATTTAAAAAAATTATTTCTTCTATTATACTACTCTATGATAAATAGAGAAAAAATAATATATAAGCATTACAGTACTAATGCTTCACATCCAAAATATATTTATAAGGTTGGATTTCATACTAGATCACAAATATAATAGGTAATAACCAAAATTTGATGTCAAAAAACATTCTAATGCCATATACTTTTCCCACTCATCTCTAAAAAAAATTTCTTCTTCTTTTGAGCACATAGATAGTTGGATATATTGGTAGTACTAAGAAAATATAGACCAACAAACGATTCATAAATTTTTTTAATTAAATTTCAATTAACATCAGAAATTAACTATTCAAGGATGCTAGTCTTTTGATGGTATATGATTTCATTAATTACTTATATATTTGTTTTTTTGAAATTAATATATATATATATAAGTTCGATATATTTTAAGTTGAATAATGACATTATATAATATGTAGCATCTATTAATGAAATAAATAATAATAAGAATGAATAAATTTAAAAAATGAATAACCATTATTAATTATATAGGTAATTTAAAAAAATAAAAAATGAATATTTATATATGTTAAAAAGGAAATGAATACATATTAATTATATAAATTACAACCATAGTAAAAACATTAAATGTTAATGAATATAAATGTATAAATAAATATTAAAAATGGATAAAATTACAAAAAATAACAAACAATGAAAAATTAAAAATGAATAAATTAAAAAAAATATTAAATATATTAATTAATAATTATGTATAAAAAACATTAAAAAGGAATAAGTTGCAAAAAAATTAAATGAATAAATATTTAAAATCTATAAATTATAAAAAAAATTAAGCACACACTTAACATTATAAATGAATAAAATTTATTAAATGAATGTCGTTAAAAATGAGTGAAATTTAATTATATATATATGTAATTAAATAATTAATATACTGTCTAAATTTAATAAAAATGGATAAAATTATTAAAAAAGAATAAAATTAATATATGTAGAAATAAATAGTATATTAATTATTTAATTAGTACATTAAGTGTTTAATTAATATATTAAGTATTTAATTAGTATATTAAGTATTTAATTAGTATATATAAATAAATAGTGTATTGATAATTTAATTATTATATTAAGTATTTAAATTTTTTATTCATTTTTATTAATTATAAAAAAAATATTTAATATTTAATTATATATATATAATTAATATTATATTTATTACAATATTTATATATATAATTTAATAAATTTAATTATAAAAAATTTAGGGTAGGCCCGATCCAGCTTGTGAACCCACATGAATATATGTTTAAATGAGAATGAATATATATTAATTATATAAATTAAAAGTGCATTAAAAATAAAAAATGCTAAAACTATTCATTAAAAATTTTATTAATGAAACTTTTATTAATAAAAATGAATAAATTTAATATATATATATTCATAAATAGTATATTAATTATTTAATTAGTATATTAAGTATTTAATAAATTTATTAATTTTTATTGATTATAAAAAGCATATTAAATATTTAATTATATATATAATATTTTTTTAATTTATTAATTTTTAATTAAATAATTAATATACCATTTATTATTATTGATATATATTAAATTTAATATATATATATATATAATTAAATAATTAATATACTATTTATTATTATATCTCAATATTTTTTAATATATATATATATATATTAATATATATCAATATTTAATACATATCAATATATATTTTCATATATGAAACAATAATTTAATTATAAAAAAATGAATAAATATAAATAAATATTAAAAATGAATAATTTTTTAAAAATATTAAACAAATAAAAATTAAAAACAAACAAATTTAATATATATATATATATATATATTATTTAATATATTCATATATATCAAGTGGTCGACCATCCACATTTTTGAAGTAGGAATTGTGCATTAGTTTTATCAGTGTTTTCACTAGCCCTGATAAAGACATATTTATCGGCATTAGAAAATGCATCGATAAAGAGTACCTTTTATCAGTAATTTTTTGAGCGCTGATAAAAGCTTTAGCTGAATAAACCCAAAAAAATGTAGTATTGTTTGTCTTGTAGTTAAAACGTGTCTTAATGTTATGGTAAAAATGTTGACACTGTTGAATTAATAGTAGGATATGTAGATACAAACTATGCAGGAAATATTGATACAATAAAATCTTTAACTGGTTAAGTTTTCACTGGTTGTGGAGGATCAATTTCCTAGAAATGTAACATGCAGTTTGTAATTTGTCTTTCAACCACAAAATCAGAATACATAGCCTTGATAGAGTCTATTAAGGAGGTATTATGGATTAAAGGCCCGTCAGTTAAACTTAAACTTTTTAATTTTGATGTTAATATCTATAGTGATAGCCAATCTACCTTGAATTTATCCATGAATTTTGTATGCCATTGTAAATCCAAACACATACATTAGACTATATTTTATTAGAGATATTATAGAATGTGGAACCATGTGTTTCAAAAAGATACACACTGAAGATAAATTGGTTGATATTTTATTGTCTAAATTCAAATATTTATTAGATAGAATGAATTTGGTTCCAATTATATAACCTTTAGTGTAATAAGATCTCCAATTTCAATTGATAATTGTAAATATTTGTGAAATTGGGTTCTTTCATGTTGGTTTTATATTGAAATTACCTTTATTATTATTATTATACCAATTTTAAATCTTGTTTGCATGCATGAAAAATTATTTTTTAATTTTTTCATTTCATATGTTAAAATTTAATATGCTTGTTGGTCTTATTAAATGCTATTTGGATCCTCATTTCCATATATGGGGTTTTGTCTTGGGCCTCAGCCTTCAACCAACCAGTTTCTCACTTTATCCTATATTTGTGATGGCTCACTAACTTGTACTGAGTTATTCCTAGACATTGATTAAATTTTCCACTCGTTGCATCCCTTTCATCCACTTATGCACTCCACTAGATCAATCTACTTGATTTCTGTTTTGATGAGGCTCTGTGGTCGGTTCTAATTCGTTGTGCTATTTTGAGGGACAACGGGTGTTAGGAGAATTAATGAACCCTGCAACCTATCCAATTGACTCACCCCATTCTCTTTGGTATTTGGTTTTTGTCATTCATCTTACTGCTCTAATACGATATTGCCCTAGTTTTAAACCATTGTCACTAAAGTTTTCTTCATCCTCAAAGAGAGGAGATCTTATACCTAACATCCTCCATTTACAACACTAGTGTACATTTCATGGTGGATCTCTTCAAGACATACTTCCTAGCAAAGAAGTGTGTCCAAGATCCATACCTAAAAACCTTCGACTTCTAGTCTAGTCGAGCATGAGTACCTATGCGAGGATTAAGAACCATATCGATTTCACTAGCACAGATTTAAGTGATCAGGACTGCCGAACTATTACATTCGATGTTGTTTGTGTTACCTGCAATTATTTTATTCTATGCTTTATGATTTTAAAGCTTTTTACCCATTTTAATTTTGAGTAGTCAATGTGTTGTAATCTGTTTCCATGAGAATTAATAAATCATGTTAGTTGGGTGGTGATCTTACAATTCTCATAGGTCCAAATTGGACTAAAGAACATAAATCCATGTGTTATTTTACTACTTTATTTCGTTATGGAATCTTGAATAGTAAATTTATATTTGATTCGACTTCTATAAGAAAAACCCCCCATTCAGTCTTACTTGGGTTCGTGCATTATTCTATTGTCAGTGCACTTACCCCTCACAAATTTCACCTTCTTGGTTTGTTTTATATGTCATTACCTTACCATTTTCCCCCTAGATATCCATTTTCCTTAGTTTTACATTGGGTGGCGCTTTTTGGACCAATTTTCAAGATCACTTCCCATCTCACTTTGTTGGGTGGTTCTTCTAAAACTTTTGTTTCTTAGATATGATATATTTGATCATGATCATTTATCTCTTACAATTATCCATACCTCTTTTGGGGGTATATTTGAATAATCAAAAATAAAACATTTATGAGCATACAAATTTTATTTTATTATCACTCTAAAATATTTGATAGTGCGAATTATATTATTAGCTTTCATCTTTTATCATCACTAAAACTACCACTAATAAAAAATCATTTTTATCAACACAAATTTTAACACTAGTAAAATTTATTTCAGCTACTACAATAATGACTCTACATGAAAAACACACTACACCGGCCAATATCAATCAAAAAACAACATCTATATTGAAACAATTCAAATATTTTCAAATAATAAACATTATATTTACATTGCATCATTTTAATACAAAATAAATTTACATAAAAACATTCTAATACATTATAATTACATTTATATTTACAATTATTTTCAAACAACTAAAATTTTCAAATAACTCAAAAAAAATTGAGCCAAATCATAGGAGACCATATCCTTGGATCAACCCAACCCTGTAGAAAATAAGAGAGTGGGGTTAATAAAACAAAAAATGTTTATTTTAGTAATATTAAATAAATAAATAAATAGAAACAAAATTATACAATAATACATAAATAAAATATTAATAAAATGGATAATATAATACATAAATACAACATATTATGATGTACTATAACAATCCAAGCATGTCTGTTTTGTTTTGAGTGCATGACACATGTTTTGAACAAAAATATATCACTTTTAAACTAAAAACATATAATTTAATTCATACATATTATACCATATTTCATATTGACATGAGGTAAATTCCTTCATATCACAAATTAATCATGAGTTATTGTCCTAAAGTATCACATAAATCCAAGAAATTTTGATCAGTTTTGAGTATGTGATGCACGTTTTGAACTCAAATGTCAATTTTAAACTAAAACACACACACACTATTACACCAGATGTACCATTCATCATATTGATGTGTGGTTAATTCTTACACATCCCAGATAAATCACTAATTGTTCTCCTAAAGTACTACAACAATCCGAGCATGTTTTCTAATTTTTGAGTATGTGATGTGCATTTTAAATTGAAATATCAAATTTAAACTGAAAACACACAGTTTAATTCATATCAGTCACACCGTTTATCAAATTGATATGAGGTTAATTCATACATGTCACAAATTAATCAGAAACATTCACTACTACATACAAGACCTTTAATAATTCTATAATAGGGCTTTGTTGGTGGAAATACTATTGATAGTTAGAGCGCCCTTAAAATCCCTAGGACTTTATCTATTATAGAAAAGAATTCATAAGTTGACCCTTTATTAGTGCTAAAAAAAGTGCCAATAAAGTTATACTTTATCATCACTTCTTTTAGCACTGATTAAGGACCCTATTTATCAGTGCTATTTTTAGTTTTGATAAAGGATCCCTTTGTCAACACTTTTTTTAGAACTCATAAAGGGTTTTTTATTAGTGTTATTACTAGCCTTGATAATGGGAATACTATTGAAGTGTGAAATTAAAATTACATCACACTCTAGCAAAAAATATAAGGAGAAAATATAATGGGAAAATACAGGGAGCAAATGAAAATTTTAATTTAAATAAAATTTAAAATAAAAATACAATAAAAAGCACTATATTATAGAAATTTCAAACAGTGGTTTTATAATTACATGAGAAAGTACAATTTATCACAGACATTCAAAAACATCAGCATTCCTTTTTCTATATCTTTGACCCCTTATCACACCATTAGTTTCTAAAAAAATAATCCCATATTGATCAAAATAATGCACCAAAATAAGAAAAAAATTCTTATGTTAGAAATACTGTAAATAAATAAATTTAAAAAAGTGTAAATTTTAAACTAAAAAAATATAATTTGAGTCATAATAGGCACAAAATATATTAGATTGAGTTTTAGTTGATTATTACACTTCACAATACTTCTTTTTATTCTCAAAATTAGTTTCTCTTGAATTTTCTCACATCTATAGTGAAAAAAACTAACTATCGATGTGAGATAATTCAAGAGCACTTGCCTTTTAAGAACAAGCCTTCAACTATCACACCATTTTTTATTCATCTTCAGGAATTATCTCTATGAAAATAATCTAAATTAATATCAAATAAAGATAATAAATAAATTAATTAAGTAATAGTAGATAAAATTATTAGAAAAAAAAATATGAACTTTTTTTCTGGTTTTTTCTATGTCATGTGTGTTTTAAACTAAAATGACACTTATATATAGAAAACACACACTTTAAGTCAGATCAACCCCATCATGTGTTAGATTGAAATTCGGTCAATTTTTACCCATCAAAAATTAATTGTGGATAATTATCATAAATTTTGAAAACATTTCTAGCTTCTTTGCTCATTTTTTTCCTAGTGAAGTGTGTTTTATACTAAAATTACACCTTTATATTGAAAACACACATTTTGAGTCATATTTGTCACATAGTGTGTCAAATTGATGTGAGTTAGATTATTATACATTAAAAATGAATTATATATCATTTTCATAAAGTTTTAAATCAATATGAGATTGTTTTCTTGGTTTTTACTATTTGAATCTTGTTTTAAAATAAAATAGCACGTTTCTATTGAAAACATGCACTTTAAGTCATACCGAACACAACATGTGTCAGATTGATGTGTGTTAAATTCCCACACATCAAAAATAAATTATGGATCATTTTACAAATGTTTTAAAACAATCAAATATTTTTTCATGGTTTTAATGATGTGATATACATTTTAAACTAAAATGAAACTTTTGTATTTAAAACACACACTTCGAGTTATATTGACCACATCCTGTATTGAATTGACATGAGGTAAATTCTTACACATTAAAAATGAATTATTAATCATTTTACTAGAATTATAAAATAAAATGAGTTTGTTTTCTCATTTTTGGTGATTTGACATTCATTTTAAACTAAAATGCCACTTTTATATTTAAAATATGTACTTATAGTCATATTGATCACATCAGGTGTCAGGTTGAAAAGTAGTGGATTCTTACACATAAAAAATGAATTATGGATCATTATCATAATGTTTGAAAACAATACTAACTCATTTTATTGGATTTGTCCATTTGATACATGTTTTAAAATAAAATGACACTTTTGTATTGAAAACACACACTTCGAGTCATACCGACCACATCGTGTGTCAGATTGATGTGCGGTAAATTTATACACATTAAAAATTATTTAGGGATTATTTTAATAAAGTTTTAAAATAATAAAATCTATTATTCTTGGTTTTTGTTAGTCATGTGTGTTTTAAACTAAAATGACACCTTTATATTGAAAACACACAATTTGAGACATATTGATCACATCATGTCTCAGATTGATGTAAAACTAATTATTATACATTAAAAATGAATTATGGACCATTTTCCTAAAGTTTTAAAATAATTATAGCTCAATTTATCATTGTCTATTTGATTTTTTTTAAACCGAGATGGAACTTTTGTATTGAAAATACACATTGTGAGTCATATCATCCATGTAGTGTGTCTGATTTATGCGTAGTAAATTCCTACATTTGAAAAATGATTTATGGATTGTTTTAATAATTTTTTTAAAAAAATATGAGCTCTTTTTCTCATTTTTAAAAATTTTACATGCACTTTAAATTAAAATGACACTTTTGTATTGAAGACATGCACTTCAAGTCATACCAACCACATCATGTGTCAAATTGTTGTGCATTCGATTCTTACATATCAAAAATGAATTATTAATAATTTTACTAAAGCTTGAAAACAATAAAATATTTTTTTGTTGGGTTTGGAAATTTGAAGTGTGTTTTAAAATAAAATAACACTTTTATATTGAAAACACATACTTAAAGTTATACCGACAACATTAGGTGTCAGATTGATGCATGGTGGATTTATACACATCAAAAATTAATTATGGATCCTTTTACTTTTTTTTGAAAACAATCCAATCTTGTTTGTTCTGTTTTGGCTATTTGATGTGTGTTTTAAACTAAAATGACACTTTTGTATTGAAAACATGCACTTCGAGTAATAATGACCACATCATGTGTTGGATTGATGTGTGGAAAATTCATACACATCAAAAATAAATTATTGATCATTTTACTAAATTTTGAAAATAATCCAACCTCATTTACTCAATTTTGGTGATGTGACACATGTTTTAAACAAAAACGACACTTTAATATTGAAAAAATGAATTTCAAGTCATAATAATCACATCATGTGTTAGATTGATGTGAAGAAAATTATTACATGTAAAAAATGAATTATGGGTCATTTTCCTAAAGTTTGAATACAAACAGTCCTCATTTTCTTGGTTTTTTTATGTGAAACACATTTTAAACTAAAATGACACTTTTCTATTTAAAACATGAATTTTGATTCATACCAACTACATCGGGTGTCATATTGACATGTTGTCAATTCCTATAAATCCTAATGGAATTATGAATCATTTTACTAATGCTTAAAAATAATATGATATCATTTTATTAGTTTTGGATATGTGATTATTTTTAAACTAAAATGATACTTTTATATTAAAAACATGTAATTCGAGTTATACTAACCACATCATGTGTCATATTGGTATAGGGACAATTCCTACACATGAAAAATGAATTATAGATCATTTTACTGAAGTTTTAAAACAATATGAGCTTGTTTTATTAGTTTTGTCTATGTGACACACATTTTAAACTAAAATGGAACTTTTATATTGAAAACACTTACTTAGAGTCATACCAAACACATCGGGTGTTAGATTTATGTGTAGTCAATTAATTCACTTCAAAAATAAAATATGAATCATTTTCCTAATGTTACAAAATAGAATGATTTTATTTTCTTGGTTTTTCCTATTTGATGTGTGTTTTAAACTAAAATGACACTTTTTGTATTAAAAACATTCAATTCGAGTCATATCAACCATATCATGTTTTATATTGATTTGAGGTCAATTTCTACATGTAAAAATTGAATTATGGATCATTTTCTTAATGTTTGAAAATAATAAAAGATTGTTTCATTGGTATTGATGATGTGAAATGTTTTTTAAACTTAAATGAAACTTTTATATTAAAAACACACACTTTGAGTCATACCAACCACATCGTGTGTCAGATTGAGGAAAGGTCTATTCCTACACATCAAAAAATGAATTGTGGATCATTTTTTGAAAGTTTGAAAACAATTCAATCTAGTATTCTCAGTTTTGGTGAGGAGACATGAATTTTAAACAAAAATTTCACTTTATTATTGAATGAAAACACTTTGAGTCATATCGGCCACATAATGTGTTATATTGATGGATGATTTTCCTAAAGTTTGAAAATAATACAATATTGTTTTCTTGGTTTTTTCTATTTGATGTTTGTTTTAAACTAAAATGACACTTTTTTATTTGAAAACACACACTTCGAGTCATACTGACCACGTCGTGTGTTTTATTGATGTGTGGTCAATTCCTACACATACAAAATTAATTATGGATCTTTTTTACTAATGTTTGCAAACAATCTGAGTTTGTTTTATAATTTTTGGTGATGTGACATTCATTTTAAACTAAAATGACACTTTCATATTGAAAACTTTAATTTTGAGTCATACCGATCATATCGGGTTTCATATTGACTTTTTTTTGAAATAATTTGTAAATTTAATATATTACTTATTAGATAAAAATGATAAGGAAATTAAATAATAAAATTAGATAAAATTATGAGAAAATTAATTGAATAAGCAATATAAATTCACTTATTCATGATGTATTTACACCTATAATACCATGTATTATACTTATTTATTTCTAAAAAAAATTATTTCCAACATTATAATTCTCCTTGATAAATATATCAAAATTAATATATAAGCATTCCAATACTAATTATTTACATCCTAAATATATATTTATGGTTATATCTTGTACTAGATCACAAACATAATTGGTATTCACCTAAATTTAATGTAAAAAACATTTTGAAACCATGTACTCTACCCACTCATCTTTAAACAAATTTACCTTTTCTTTTGAGTATTTAGATTTTTGGTAATATTGGTTATACTAAGAAAATATAGACAAACTAATAATTAAGAAACATTTTTAATGAAATTGTAATTACCTTCAGAAATTAACCGTCCAGAGATTTAAGTATTTTGATGGTAAATGATATCTTTCATAAAATTGAAAAGGAAATATCCACAATCATTGTCATTATCTTGATTTAGACACTAAAAAAATATTGACCAAAATAAGTAAATTTTCTTGAAATATTTTTTTATAGTTAAATATTTCTATATATACCTTAATTTATTTCCATTTAAAGAAATTAATAGTCTTCTTATATTTAGTGAAAATCCTCATACCATGTTTTATCCTATATTTATAGATCATTCTACCATAAAAAAATTCTAATTAAAACACAAAATAAAAAAATATAATTTGAATTTTATCTATAAAATTTTGATTGCAGTGCATCAAAAATTAACAATACACATCATGTGTGGTTAGTTTGATAGAAATACGTACATTAGATTCAAAAAAAATTTGGTGTATCCAAATTAATTCCGATCAACGTCCAATTCTTCCTAAAAAAATCAAATAAGTAATGAAAAAAAGAAAAATATATTTTATATTATTAGATTATAGAGTTTTACCCATGCATTGTTGGAATTAATAAGAGTATATCATCTATAATTTTCTTCCAAAATTACTCACTTTGTTCATTTTTTTCTTATCAATTTCATTCACTTCCAAATAAATTTATTGTGTAGAAATGATATAGGGATTAATGAATCCAAAACATTCTTCACATGGTTTTACCTTTATATAGTAATAATATAAACACCTGTATGAAATATGAATATTTAATAACTTTAATGAACACAGTAGATAATTTTTTAGACAAATAGATTATGAAAATGTACCTCATGTATGTATTTGCAACTGAGAGTCTCGACCATTCAAACTTGATAATATCATTCATAATCTCGAGACCAACCTCGTATGTAATGAAATTTACAAATATTTCTTCTTTATATTGAATTTAGGATATATCTCCATCATTGAATGTGGTGTCTATATGAAATTGTGATGCTAATATATGTTATAGTGAAACTAGTGGGGAGAAGGTACTCCTATAAGGTTCTTTTTTTTTCTTGGTTAATTAAATGGATTATCTTGATATGACCTTCCATTTCCCCATCGTTTTATCCATTTGTAATACCATACTACACTTCATAATTTTTTTCATCGACTATTATAGGGTTTTCATTTGAATTTTTTTAAATACATACCTCATGTGTCTTTATAAGAGTATACTTATATTCAATGAAAGCTCTAATAGAATCATTGACCATTGTAATATCCAGATCATCAATTGGAACATGTTACTCAACACTCGACTCCTAAGTTACTTCAATCCCCACTCTCATGTGATCTTTTGGGAGTTCTTTGTTATGAAGAATGTCACTTGGGATATTAAACATCGTACCTCTCACAACAAGGTGGTTCATGGGTTTTTATAGATAAAAATCACATACAACTTCACCCTGTAGAATTTAAGTAATAAAAAGTTATCAAAATTTATTTGATTAACATTTTGGAGGAAGATTAATGAAAAAATTGATTACCTTGGGTAAGGTATGCAGTTTAGGGGAATGAATAACTTCAAAGCTAGTGGGGTTAGTTAGGTATTTGTGTGCTGATAATTATTTCATAGTGATTTTTCTTTGATCCTTTCTCAAATATTGGTCTACCAAAATTGACCAAAAATAATATCTTATAAAGAATCTATTTGTGCATGCATTCCTTTTATCATCTGATATGTATGTTCCTATGGATTTGTCTTATCAAAATATATTTGAGGTAACAATCCAAAACCTAAACCTTTAATGAGGCCATATTTTTTTATCCGCTTAAAAGCTATTGAAAGAAGTTTTTCTTTAGGTATGGTCATTCTTGATTCTTGTGTATAAACCATATAAAAAACATATGAATGTAAATAGATATTTTTATATAATACTATTATAAATCATAACAAATTACTATTATGCCATACTTACACATGTTTCCCATACTACTTGTGTGTTTTCATCAACTATTTTACCCTATTTATTTATGTGGACCTCCTTCCATAACACATTTTTGGTTATAAGAGCAACGGAGGAGTGTGATGGTGGGTGATATATTAAAATTTTATTTTAATTATTATTTCCCAAAAACATGAGTGATGATCTTGCACATAAAATTTATAATTTATTTATTTAATATCTGAAGAAATTAATGCATGATCTTATGATCTTTCTTCGTTGATGAAGGTTGATTTTTTGAAAAGAACCTTTCAGATTTCCCTCATTACACTGTGAGGATTCAAAGATTGAATCCCTATTATGGATATTCGAACATGCTCCTATGATCTTCAAGAAATGAAACTTGATCTCTGGTTTCTAGCATGATGAATCGAATTTCTTGCATTATTCATTCTTGATCACTCGTTCTTTGGTCTTAAAGAAATACCTCCCATGTTTTTCGTTCTTGAGTGGGATATAGGAGGAGGATTCGAGAGAGAAATCATTGTGTGCAATAATTCTCTATTTTGATTGTTCTTATCGATACCCTACACAATATACATAACCATATATTTATAGAGCTATTGATTAAGTCAAAATAATTATTCAATGTAGGACAACCATTAAATAATATAATAATCTTTAATAAACCCCATTCCACACAATAAAATAATATTATTATTATTTTGTGTTATTCTCAAACTTGCACAATAACAAGTATTATTTAACCTAATTGTTAATTAATATTTCTCATCAAACTTGGTCTTGGTCCATTTGAACTCCTTTAGCATATATTTAATACCTGAATAAAATCTTTTATTCTCTTAAAAAAAATATTTTATTCAGAAACCAGTAAATATTTATTAAATATTCAATAAAATAAAGAAATAAATTTTATTCAAAATCTGGTGAATAAATATTTATTTAATATATGCGATCAATAAATATTAAATAAAATTATTCTACAATATTGAGAATAATATTTATTTCATTAATTAAATTCAAATATAATTTAATTAAGATTAATGGGAACACTTAGTGTGTGACCCTCAAGGATTCTTTCTCATTGTCATTATGCGGGATTTCCTAAAGTCAAATATTATTGTCTAACAATGGGTCAAGGAACCTAGGATAAATAACTCAATGTCACAATGATAACAACTATATATGAATTCTCACTATGTAATATAATTACTTTGTCACAATATCTCATAAATCAGGTTTCACATCCATGACACTAACCTGTATTCTTGATACGTTATTCTTTAACTATTTATAATAAACATATCGTTACACCATGTCCATGAAATTTAGGGATAAAGTTCTATTACAATAAAAGGGATAAGATTTCATCTTCCATAAATATGTAAGGGACAAATCCTTCATCAATATATCCATTCACAACATGTAAATCATGATGAACCCAACATACCCAACCTCACTGCAAATATATTTCATCATAGTTTTCATCAGAAAATCTAAGTGTGTGAGTCATGAAATTCATTATTGATAATATTAAAGTCTAATGACCATTACACACACTATAGATAAGAATATCCAATGACACCAAAACATGCAAGATTTATACTAGTGGGTATATTCTCATAATCTACCATCTTAGAGATTACCAAGTGCGAACTTCATGAGAAGAAGCCTCGTCCACTTATGTGTACTCACACTTGGTGGTCTAAATACTATGTTTCTAATCATAGTACATTATCCAACCACATAACTATATTAAAAATATTTTCACAACACTTCAAGGTTCTCATCATAGTGTGGAATTTCTATGACATCATCAATGCAACAAATACTATATGACATTATTATATTGATTCCATGAAGAAAAATGAACAGTATGTAATAAGATGTTTAATTAATATTCAATAAATTGAATATACATGTAATAAAAGTAAAAACAGTTGGTCTTAAGACACTAAATCAAACAAACTCCCACTAGGAATAAATCCAACTACATATGAATTTTAGTCTGCTAGACCTCACATGATAATCATGTTTCTACTGATTCAAGGTTTTATTTAAGGGGTATTACACATTGTATTAATTGGAAATATTTCTCACCACAACCTCACCACTCTATGAAAAATACATCAAAATATAATACTTATGAATTATGTGATTCATCCATTTATGTGACCTTGGTTCTTTTTCAAGATCCACTAATGCAATATTATTATGATAGTGTGATAGGATATTTACTACTAGGTACCATGTAAATATATTCGATGAAGTTTCACATCCATATGGAATCTTTTGATGCCTTATATTTCACAATATACTTGGACTCTATAGTAGAATATATGATCATATCCCTCTTTGAGATAATATATCTTACAACACCACCATTCAAAGTGAATATGTATCTTGTTTGTGACTTAATTTCACCGTGATCGGTTTGAAAACTAGAATATGTATATCCTCTGACAAATAGTTCCTTATTGCCTCCATAAAAAACATATCCTTAGTATGCCTCAGATACTTAAGAATAGTCTTTACTTTCATCTAATAGAGGTCACTAGATTATCTAGATATCTTCTTAACACACTTAATGCATATGTGACATCTAGACTAGTATATAACATAACATACCTGACTCACCCAATTGTTGATGCTTATAGAATATTGTCCATTCTATTTCTTTCCTAATTTCTCTGAGGACATATTTTTTTGAATATATTAATGTCATGTGACACTAATCATGATGGATCTTGATACCATAAACATATAACACCTCACCCAAGTTTTCAACAGACTGTAATATTGGTATTTCATTTTCAATGAGTAATATGTCATCAACATATACTATTAAAAAAATGAATGCACTCCCACTAAACTATTTGTAGACACAAGGTTCACACTCATTATTTATGAAACAAAATTCTATTATTTCTTCATAAAAAATATTGTTCCATGTCTGAGATTCTTTCCTTAATCCATAAATGGTTTTTTTTCCATTTGTATATCTTATTATAATCCTTTGGAGACACAAAACCTTTAGGTTGTTTCATATATACATATTACTAAAGGTTCATTCTAGGGAATGATGTTCTAAAATGCATTTGAAAAATATCATAGTCATGGTAATATGCAATGGAAAGTAGAATTATGATGGATTCCAACATTAAAACTGGTGAACAGGTTTCATCTTAGTCAATGCCTTGATGTTGTTTGAACCCTTTAGAACCAGTCATTCCTTATAGGAAAAAACTTGTCATTCAATTTTCCATTTTCTTCTTGAATTCCCATTTTAAACCAATAGTATTTACATCCACTAGAGGATATACCAAAATCCATACTTAGTTTTGGTACATGGAATCCATTTTAGAATTCATGGCATCTTTTGACTTAGAAATATGTGTGCCACTTACTGCTTCCTTGGAGGTTAGAGGATAATTATTATCAAATAATAATCAATTATCATCCTTGGTGACTAGAAAACAAAACCTTTCTAGTTATATAACCTCTCTTTTACTATTATGCAATACTTGTGCCTCCAAAATAGTTTCTTCTTCCACAAGGATTTGTTGAATATTTTCCAATACCAACTATTTTATACCATGAGCCTCAAATTCATCAAAGTCTATCTCACTCCCACTATCTATTTTAGAGATGTTATCCCTCTCAATGAATATTAAATATCTTTCCACTATAACCCTTTTTTCTAAGGGTTTGTATAGGTAATGTCACCTTATTTCCTTGGGATATCCTATAAAGGTACACTTTGTGCATTGGGGTGAATTGTTTTTACTTAAAGGGGCCTTAAAAATGCTTCAAAACCCCACACATGTATGTTTTACAACAAAAGTTTTTCCCAATTCCATAATTGGTATGGTATACTATCTACTTATTTAGTTGGAACTTAGTTTAGTATTTTTTTATATTGTTTATAATGAGTATCCCCAAATGGATAATGGAATACTTTCATGACTCATCATTTATATCATCATGTACAATAAGGAATGGTTCCTCGTTTTTCTTACACCACTCCATTAAGGAAAATAAGGATTAGTGAGTTAATATAGTATCCCAAACACCCATAAATAATCAATGAAGTCTTGATTAAGATATTATCCACAACAGTCTAAGTGGAGTTTCTTAATCTTCTTACCAAGATGGTTCTCAACATCATTATTTTATTTCTGGAATTTATCAAAAAAATCTAACTAATGCCTCATTAATTAAACATATCCATATTTACTAAAATAATTACTAAAAGTCATGAAGTATGAGTACCCAACCCTTGATTCAACATGAAATGGTACACACACATCAGAATGAACTAATTCAATAATCTATTTATCCCTTTCACCTTTCCCACTAAGTGGGGATTTGGTCATTTTACCTTGTAAAATGCATGAAATACACCAAGTTATTTTAGTTCAAAAGAATCTAAACATATATTTTGACGTAGTTTAGTAAATTAATTTTCATTTACATAACCTAGCTAGTGATGACAAAGTTGGGTGTGATATGAGTCATGAGATGTTGTTTCTTTATTGATTTCCATTACTTGGTTTTTGTATTACAACACATAAATTCCATTATTTAATTTTTACTTACCAAAAAAATGATATCTTTATAAAAGAAGAAACATTTATTTCCAAATTTGAAAATAAAACCATTCATATATAGTCTTCATAATGATATAAGGATTTTGGTAACTAAAGTAACATAATAAAAACACTTTAAAGCCAAGATTATACTAGTTGAAAATGTGAGGTCGTAGTCACTAATAGCAACAACGTCAATCTTATCTTTGTTGTATGCTTGTAGATATACCTCCCCTCAGTAAATATTATTGAATATACTTGGTTTCTATATTTGCATACATATGTGAGCACCACAAGTTGTATCTAATACCCAATTTTTAGAAATAGATAAATTGAATTTTATAATAAATTCACATGAATCTTCCCTTTGCTTCTTTTTATGAGTGTATTTTTTCTTCTAGTGGCCCTTCTTTCCACATGAAAAATAGACAACATCATGTTCCCCTACTTTTACCTTGGTCTTCTTCTTCTAGGAAGGGTGTGAAGAATATTTGGGATTAAAGATCTTCAAATTAAATTTATATTTGTTCACCATAAGGATAAAATAATTTTCATGCTTCACATCCTTATCTACTTGGTGAAGGGGAGTAATAACATCTGGGAGAGACTTGTCAATTTTTTTATATTAAAATTTATAACAAAGCTAGAGAAGCTTTGAGGGAGTGATGCCAGAATGAGATCAGTTCCCAGTTCATTGGGGAGTTTAAACCCTAGAACCTATAGGCACTCAATGTAGCCAATAATCTTGACTAATTGAGGCCTAGCTAATACACCCTCTCTAATATTTCCCCTGAAAGAGTTCCTTGGATATCTCAAACTGTTTTTTATAGCTCTCCCTTGGTAAAGACCATGAAGGTGATCAAGCATGATATACACATCTATGTTTTCATGATACTTCATGAGTTCACTAGACATAGAAAAAAGCATCAAACCTTTAATGTCAACCAAAATTTTCAAATGATTTTCATAGACCATGAACTCTTCATCACTCACCTCCTTAGTATATGGATTAGGAATTGAGGATTTTAGTACATAAGATTTCCGTTTATGGCATAGAAAACCCCAAAGGTCTCTAAAACAATCCTAGAAGTTAATGATAGTGAGGAGGTTGCATTTCTCAAATATTGATCATAGGGATAATATGGATGATGATATTTTCATTATATTCTAAAATTAAAAGATCAGATTATTACTAATTTTTTTATTACAAATTATGCGATAAATAGTAAATGAATTTGATTTTATTAATTTTTATTAAGTATCCCACTATTTTATCAAGTCCCAATAGCCCTCACCATTAAAATAGGAATTTATAGCCACTATGAAATTATTGTTTAAAGGATCCATATCCCCCTTCATATAACCAAAACAAGGGTTGGTCAAGCTATTTTATGGTATTTAGGTAGGAAGGTATTTTCTAACTACAGACTTCTAGATCCTGGATCCGTTGATTGGACTCCCCTATCCTGAAATTCTGACTTGGATTTCCACAACACTTTCCTTACATTAAGTCTAGATAGGGTTACTTCTATTGATGTAAGATGGTTACACTACTATAAAAAGGCCTTTAACATTGCTAGAATTGTCCTTTATCATTCCTAAAAAAGAGCTGATAATCGGAGAGCAGTTAAAAGACCGAAACTTTTATCAATGATAAAAAAGAACTTTTAAAGGTCCCTTTTAATAGTGTTTTTTAGTACTATTAAAGGGGTCATTTAACAGCATTTTTTTAGTGATGATAAAAGCAGTGTTGTTAAAGGGGGTAAAATTATATTTTCTCATACATCTATGAGCCTAACCCCTTTATCATCACTTCTAAGACCCCTTTAATAGCACTAACCCCACCATTATCAGTTCTTTTCACCCTCCTTTATCATCTCTTTTCAAATTTCTAGGCTCATGCGTGCCTTCCTGGATTCAAACCCTGCACCTCTCCTTCAAAGATGGAACACCTTTACTACTACACCATATAGTTTTGCGGTCTCTTTAATTATATTTCTATTTATATATATATATATATACATATATCTATATAATTATTTTTAAATACATTTATACAATATATGTGTGTGTGATATATATATATACTTTTATTTATTTAAATATATTATATATTATATTTATTTACATATACTAGAATATAATATAAATATATATCTGTTTATTAATACACACACATATATATATGTATATATAATGTAAAAAATGGTTAGATATTGTTTAAAATACATTTTTAAAATATTTATTTATTTACATATATTATAATATTTATTTTTACGTAAATATGTTGATATATGTATTTATATGAGTGGTTTATTATAAATAAATATAAGAAAACATGCATATATTTAATTATAAATAAAATTAATTTATGAAAAATGATAAAATTTTAAAACCATAATATCAATATAAATTTAATCCCTATGAATAAATTCAGTCTCCACTAAAAAAGGAAATAAGACCCCCCCTAAACTAGGATGAAAATCCATTGAATGTTAAAAAATTGGGTTACCCCAACTAAAAACTC
The DNA here is from genome assembly GCA_963277665.1 of Viscum album. Taxonomy (NCBI): domain Eukaryota; kingdom Viridiplantae; phylum Streptophyta; class Magnoliopsida; order Santalales; family Viscaceae; genus Viscum; species Viscum album. The sequence continues at coordinate 1,588,862,530 of OY728129.1, forward strand.
GGTTTTAGATTCCTTTGTGGCCTTTTTTGGCCTTTAAAAATATGACATAGGTTTACCTCTATCACCTAGGTTTTAGAGCTCATTGTAGGATTCAATTTGATATGTGGTAGTGCCCAAACGGACACTCGGATCAAAAGTTATGGCCGTTTGAAGTTCAAGTTACGTTTTCAACTTATTTTATATATTTTATTGATTTTTTGATTTTTTTTATCTTTAAATTGATATTAAATGACTATTACTTAGTATTAATAATCAAAATATTAATTAAAAATATTTTTCTAATTATTTTATAATCCATTTTCCCTGAATATCTTATATATTAAGTGCAAATGCCTATTTACCTTATCTAAAACATATTTTAAAATATATATATTATATTTATATTAGTATAAATATATTTATATATTAATATATTATTTTTAATGAAATATATTTTTGAATTATACTTTTATCAGCACTTAAATCACAGATAAAGGGGGGTATTTATCAGCACTTCTAAAAAAGAACTCATAAAACTCCCCCTTTATCATCACTTGTAAAAGAGCACTGATAAAGGTCCCCCTTTAACAATGCTTTTTTAGAACTATTAAATACCCACTTAACAGTGCTAAAAAATGATGTTAAAAACCCCCTTTAACAACTCTTTTTTTAATAATGATAAAGGGGGTCTTTAACAGCGTTTTTAGCAAGCGCTGTTAAAGCCCTAGCATTGGATAAAACCAGTTTTGTAGTATTATTATGTCAACTCATAACCTTCATAATAACTCCACATTAAAATTAATTTTACCAATGAGAGTTGGTTAAACACTCAATTTCAATGCTTTCATTGTGAATCAAGTAATGGAAGGCCATGTCTGACTTAATATTTAATTGAGGTGTTTTAATTAATTATGAAAAAAAAATTATCTTGTTTTATCCTTGACATGTATTGTTAATATTAATTTGATGTAACTTAATTAATTAAACATGATGGATAAAACATTTAGGAATAATTCATTTGTTTAATTTCTATATTTTCATATTAATTCATTTATTTATGCAATTGTGGCCTTGGAACCATAAAATAAATAATTACATTGACAAAAATAATTAATTAATTAAATGACACAATTAAGAGTGTTATATAATGGTTTATTTAATGAGAAGACATTAAATTAACCTTTGATCTAGGGGAAATAACTCCTATTTCCTATCATAGCATGAGTTACAAAATTCCATCTATCCACCTGTGTATCACCTGATTTGGCATCATAATGGTTGCATATATTGAACCACCACCACACCCCTTGGGATACTCTATCAATTACATGTATTTATGACTCACACGTAGGTGAGGGGAACCAAATGATTGGTTAAAAGGGGATTACATAAATATCCTTGGACACACAGGTCATACATTATAATTGATGGAGGGATGACTCATAGGATATCATTGTTAATTTAATATTAAATAATCGAAAACTCCTACAATAAATTAAATTAAAACATCCAACACTTACATAGTTCTTGATCAAGATCTTGAATGGTCATACATGAAACAAATATAAAAAAGTAACTAGTTAGAATTCATTTCTTTATTCATACTTTATTACTAAGATGAACTCAATTGCATTAATTAATTAATTAATTAATCAATGAATTCCCTTTCATCTTAATAATCATATGAACTTAATTAGAGATACCTATCAATTATGGAATTTATGGAAAATAAACGGCAGAACCAATAATGACATATTAATTATAATAAATTAATTGAGTATTTAATATTCTCTAAAACCATTATTCAATTTTCAAACACACATTGGTGTTCCAATCAGTAAAATAAGGTTTTACTGCTATAATTTTCAATTTAATGTAATTTTCAATTCATTCCTCTAATGGGAGACTACACGGTGTGTACAGATCATCTACACACCATGTATCATTGGTTTCCATGTATCTAGGGTACGTCCTAGGGTATATGGAATATACCTTGGTAAAACTACAAATCATGTACATACTATCTACACACCATGTGTTCTTCTTTCTGGGTGTCTAGGATGCACGCTTGGGTCTTCAGCATATGTCTTGGAAGACTACATGGCTTGTATAAGCCAGCTACATGCCATGTATCTCATTGATTAGTGTTTCAATATTCTCATAGAGTGGATCAGTGTTTTCTTTGGATGTAGGATTTGATGAACTATATGTCATGTACACCACATAAACATCATGTATATCATAAATTCTCCAAGTTTTCAATCTCACGTGTTTTGACCATGTATAATAAACACACAGATTGTGTGATTTACACTGCTAACCCATGTAGACTACACAACCTATACAATGATACATATTGTGTAATACAACAGCCATTTTTTATGTTGGATAGTCAACATGTAGCGTACACTATGTGTAATAACTATGTGGCATGTCATGTGTCCCTCAGCACATCCAGATGCAGTGCACTAGGGTACACTGCGTGTACTTCAGAGTACATGCCATGTAACCCTGTCTTACCGACCAAAAATTTTGTAGTTACCAATGGAATCTCTGGTCATTCTTCATCTATTATTATACCTTTAAGAAAATGAAACACTGAACAAGCATGATTAATATATCAAATCATGTTAATTCAAATTAGATTAAAGAATGAATAACATGAAATGAAAATATAACCATAATTGTTTATAAATAAACAATCAAATAAATAATTATATTAAACACACTATATCTGATACCACAAGTTGGTTTCGAGCATAGTAAAAGTGTGCAATGGTGGTTGATATATTAAAAACTCCTTTTAATTATCATTTCCTGAAACCATGATAGAGGATATTGAATATAAAATTTAGAATTTATTTTTTTATTATATAAAGAAATTAATGTAATGACCCAAAGTTTAATCAATGGAAATTTATTTCTTATAATAATTTCATATATTATAATCACATGAAACCAAAACACAATGAACTAATAAGTACTATTTGACCTTTAAACTTAATATTGTCACTTCTATGATTTGAGTTTCAAAAATATGACATACACGGTTACTATCAGTAAGATGTTTGGAGTCTGATAAGATAAACTTATTTTTTGGTGAATAGTAACTAACCCTTATGAATAATAATGTTACCCTTATGAATAGTAATATGAACCTTATGAATACTAAATCATCCAAGTGAATAAGTAACCTTACCAATGAAATTATAAATAAAATTTATCCATCTTATAAGTAACAAGAAGATATAATCATAGTGTTGATATTTCTGTGAGTCATGTATATTTAATTACAATTTTATTATTAATTTAATAATTTAAAATAAAATTTATTTTTTAAAAATTTATTCTTAAATAATTATTTCTATTACTTATGATTTTATGATTATTTTAAGATACCTTAATTAAATTTTCAAAGTGTTAGAAAAGAAGTTTTAATTTTTTAATTTTTATTTTTCAAGTAAATTAGGTTTTTGATTAAAAATTAAATTTTAAATGTTTAGAAAATTATTTTCATAAAACGGAGTTTATTTTTTGATTATACATATAAAAAAATGGTTGGGGTAAATTTTTTGGATTTTTCTGAAATACTTGAATTTTTTATGAATTGTAAAATACAATAATTTATAATAAATGAAAAAACCTGAATTTTTGCATCATGCTTGAGTCATGGATGTTGTAAATAGAAATTGGTTCAAATTAACATGCACTTATTAATGTTTTTGGTAACAATAATCAAGACAATTCATAGTCTTGAGCAAAAATATTAAACTAATGACTAAAATAATGGGAAACCCCTCTTCTCCTCCACTATAAATACCACCCCTATTTACCTCTTCTCTTCACTCTTATAAAGCCTTGTGCCTAGTCAAAATTCTATTCAAATACATCCCCAAGACCCTCTACCAGTTCCATAATCCCTTTGTCTCTTCAAAATACCAAATCATCTCCCTTAAAGTGGTTCTAAAGGAAGATATATTCAATAGGTAAATTCCTCTTTTCATTTCTTTAATTTTCTTTCAAGTTCCATTTTTTTGTTTTTAATTATTAAACTCATTTAATCCAAATGTTATGATAAATATGATACATTACATGGAATATAATATTTTTATGATAATTTAATAATTCATCTTCATCTCTCTTTTCCCCTCATTTTATACTAAAAATGAAAACATCATCTGAGATGTGTTAATTTCTCACATTCAAGGACTGCGAGTTTTCAATTTCTATTACTGTCTTTAATTATAGTCACAAAACCATTTTTATGGTTGAAAAATAATATAATATATGTATTATTTATAATTTAAGTTTCTCTAATCTTTTTTACACAAGATATTAATTTATAAAGAAAAATGTGTTCGATGTGATCAAAAAACCGCCAAATAATCAAAATAGTTATCATTAACGTTTTATATAAATATTCATCTTCACTTCAAATAAAAAAATGGATTTTATAAAAAATTAATATACTATATTATCATTAATAACATATAACACCAATTCTATACAACCATTCTAATCTTACATGTTTATCCTTACATGTATATAAGTAAACCAATCATGAAAACCAATGAAACAAACAATGACATTGAACCTCTTAACCCATAAAAAAGGTCATGAATGAACTTAATAAGGTTATAATAAATAAATTACATAAATAATAGGTTTTTTAAATATTAATTAATGAATTCAATTTGGTTATCTATTACATTAAGATCAAGTGAATGACACTATCAGACTTAAGGTAAGGGATTCTACCCAAACCTCCATTATTCCTTTTGTCTGCTCTATCTTTTTTTTACCCAAATGAAGTTATATGTTATTTTTATTTACATATTATAATTTATTTTTACATGTTAAAAAATCATGTATCAAGATCCTTTCATCATTATCTTTCAGGTATATACATTTTTTTAAGTGGTTCCCTCCTCAATACTTCCCGATAAGCAAACCCATTTTAAGGGAACTTCCCGAATTTTACCCAATTTTCAAGTGAACACCATCATCTATTTAATGAAAGAATTGTTTTTATAAAATCAGTATTTTTATTATGAAAACCTTATTGGTTCACTTCTGGTTTTATATAAAATATTATTCCCTTTTCTATTTTAAATTCTCTTTAGTATTTTCCTTAAAATCACACTAAAATGTTTTAATGCTAAAATTTATTAAATACTCTTCTTACATGTTGTAACTTCTATTTGGAATCACATACCATGATATATTCCTATTTTAACTTATCAATTTCCTTGTATGAATTAATTCCCCTCTTTTATGGACACATGTATGATACACCTATCTATTATGCTTTATGACATGATTATGATACCCATTTCTTTCCATGGGTACCCTTATGTTTATTTATGATTGATTATGTATGTTTATATATGTAGAAAACATATTCATTAACATGTTATTATGGGTTCACTAGATAGAACTCCAATGCATTTGGTAAAGTTTAGTCTCATGAGATGTTATGTGCAACGGTCTTGGCGGTTAGCCTTGACTCGTGCTACCATGTGCAATGGTCTTCATGGTTAACCTTGATTTTTTATCCTCCATGTGAAATGAGCCTTGACTAATGATAAATTCATGTTTTATGTTGCTTCCACATTACTATGACTCCATGTTTATATTATCCTATTATTATATGTTATGATTCTATATGTTCCATGCCTTTTTATATCATTATATCATGCCTTCTAACCCATGTGCTAAAGACTTTGTGAAGGGAGAAAATTTATGAAAAGTATAGTAAATGTGAGTTTTGGGTGGAGGAAGTATCATTCTTGGGGAATGTTATCACCAACAAAGGGATATCTGTGGACCCTTCTAATAAAAGGGCAATCGAAGAGTGGCCTAGGACAACATCTATAGTGGTGATTCAAAAATTTCTCAATCTAGCTGGGTATTATCGATGATTTGTGAGAAAATTTTCATGATTATAAAACCCAATGAAAGAGCTGACATGGAAGGGGGTGAAGTTTTTATGGACTCAATAATGTGAATACTATTTTAAGGAGTTGAAAAAGAGGCTTATTACTGCGCCAATACTCACACTCCCAATATATAGAGAACCCTTAGTGATGCTTAAAAGAAGTTCTTAGGATGTCTGCTGGTGAAAAATGATAGTGATAGACTATGCCTCAAGGAAGATCAAAATCCATGAGAAAAAATGTCCCACACATGATTTGGAGTTGGTAGTTGTGATATTTACGATGAAAATCTAGCGGCATTATCTCTATGGTGAGAAGTGTGAGATATATACTAATCACAAGAGTCGAAAATATATATTTGCACAAAAAGAGATTAATATACGCTAGTGAAGATGTTTAGATCTCATCAAGGATTATGAATGCTCAATCCACTACCATCCTGGTAAGGAAAATAAGGCACTGGATTCTCTATGTAGAAAGGATCCAATATCTTTATCAATGATGATAATTGAAAAGGATCCAATCTTCTTAGATTTGCAGAGGATGGACATGGGAATAATTAAGGGAGAAAAATCATCAATCCATTCTCAAATGATTATTCAACCATCCCTCATGGAGAAAATAAAGGACACTCAAATATATGATTTGTAAATTTAGAAAAGGGTGGAAGCTATCAGAAATGGGAAATCCTATGAGTTCAAGATTTACGAGGAAGAAGTTATAAGACTTGGGTCACAATTATGTGTACCATACAATTGAGAGATAAAGAATGATATTTTAAATTATACACATATCTCAACCTTATATATTCTCCCAGGGATCATAAAGATGTATCGAGATCTCCGAGAGAACTTTTGGTGGGACAATATAAAGAAAGAGATTGTTGAATATGCATCAAAGTGACTGGTATTTCAACAACTAAAGTTTGAAAGACAAAAGTCTAATGGGATGATGAAACCACTATCCATACCAACATGGAATTGGGAGAACATCACCATGTACTTTTTCACTGGACTTCCAAGGACATACATAGGAAACAATGCTATATGGTTCATTGTAGATCGTCTTATAAATACATCTCAATTTATCAAAATTTGAGAGGAATTCTCATTGGATCAAATTTCATGGATATATATCCAATAGGTGGTAAGGATACATGGAGTATCACTATATATTTTATCTGATAGAGATATGAGATTCACCTCAAAGTTCTGGAAAAGTCTCCAACATGCTCTAATCACTGAACTGAACTTCAGTACAGCTTATCATCCTCAAATTTATGGACAATCAGAGAGAATTATTCGGAAATTGGAAGATATGTTGAGAGAATCTTTTATGGAATTGAAAGGAGGATGTGACCAACATCTTCCACTGGTTGAATTCTCCTACAACAACAGTTTCCACTCAAGCATCCGAATAAAACCATATGAATCCCTTTATGGTAAAAGGTGAAGAACACTGGCATGTTGGGATGAAATCGGTGAGTGTAATCTACTAGGACCTGAAATGGTAGAAGAAATGGTGGCGAAGGTGAAAACCATTCAGCACCACATCAATGTAGCCCAAAGTCGACAGAAGAGTTATGAGGACAATCATAAATGGGACCCTAAGTTCAAAGTTGGAGACATGGTATTCCTCTACATATCTCTATGGAATAAGGTCATGAGATTTGGGAAGAAAGGAAAGCTAAGTCCCAGGTACATCGGCCCCTTCGAGATCATTGATCATGTCGGAGTTGTGACCTACCGACTAGCACTTCCACCTACCATGTCTAAAGTGCATTATTGATTCCACGTATCTTTCTTAAAGAAGTACATTCCAGATTCTTCACATGTACTTTCTTTAGAGGTGGTACAGTTAGAGAATGATCTTTCTTAAAAGGAGCAGCCGGTGAAGATCTTGGATTGTGGAGATAAAGTTCTACATAACAAGACTATTCACCTGGTCAATGTACAATGGTGTAACCATAAGTATGAGGAGAAAATATGGGAACTGGAGGAGGAAATGAAGGAAAATTACCCACACATTTTAATGTATTATAATGTAAAACAAAATTTTAGGGGTGAAATTTCATAAGGGCGGAATAATGTAACGACCCAAAGTTTAATCAATGGAAATTTCCTTCTTATAATTATGTCATATAGTATAATCACATGAAATCACAACACAATGAACTACTAAGTACTATGTGACCTTTAATCATAATATTTCCACTTTTGTGATTTAAATTTCAAAAATCCGACATACATGGTTGTGATTAGTAAGATGTTTGGAGTCCGATAAGATAAACTTAATTTTTTGTGAAAAGTAACTGACCCTTATGAATAGTAATGTTACCCCTATGAATAGTAATATGACCCTTATGAATATTAAAACATCCAAGTGAATAATTAACCTTACCAATGAAATAATAAATAAAATTTATCCATCTTATAAGTGACAATATGATATAATCATAGTGTTGGTATTTTTGTGATTCGTGTATATTTAATTGCAATTTTATGATTAATTTAATAATTTAAAAGAAAATTTATTTTCATAAAATGTATTAATAGATAATTATTTTTATAAATTACGATTATATGATAATTTTAAAGGACCTTAATTAATTTTTGAAAGTGTTAAAAAAGCAGTTTTAATTTTAAAATTTGTATTTTTCAAGTAAATTATGATTTTAATTAAAAATTAAATTTCACATATCTAGAAAATTATTTTCATAAAATAGAGTTCCTTTTTTGATTCTAAACATCAAAAAAAAATTGGGTTGAATTTTTGGTATTTTTATGAAATACTTGAATTTTTGATGAATAATAAAATATGATAATTTACGATAAATGCTAAAACCTGAATTTCTGAATCATGCTTGAGTAATGAATGATGTAAATGTCCATTGGTTCGAACTAACATGCAATTATTACTATTATTTGTCACAATAATCAAGATTATTCATAGTCTTGAGCAAAAATATTAAACTAATGACTAAAATAATGGGAAACCCCTCCTCTCCTCCACTATAAATACCACCCCTATTTACCTCTTCTCTTAACTCTTGTCAAGCCTTGTGACTAGTCCAAATTATATTTAAATCTCTCCATTAGACACTATCCCACTTATATCATCCCTATGTCTCTTTAAAAGACCGAATCCTCTCCCTTAAAGAGGTTCTCAAGGAAGATATATTCAAGAGGTAAATTCCTCTTTTCATTTCTTTTATTTTCTTTTAAGTTCCATTATTTTCTTTTTCTTTCCTCACCTACTTTAATCCAAATGTTATTATAACTTAAGTAACTTACATGTACTGTAATTTTGTTATGATAATATAATAATTCATTACCATCTCTCCTTTCCTCTCCTTTTATACTATAAATGAAAACACCATCTGAGATGTGTTAATTTCTCACATTCAAGGATGATAGGTTTTCAATTTATATTACTATCTACAATTCTGGCCATGAAACCATTTTTGTGGTTGAAAAAAAAACTATAATATATTTATTATGTATAATTTAAGGTTCTATAATCTTTTTTACATATGATATTAATTTATAAAGCAAAATGTGTTTGATGTGATAAAAAACCTCCAATTGACCAAAATAGTTATCATTAAAGTTTTATATAATGATTCATATTCACTAAAAATAAAAAAAATAATTTTATAAAAAAATAATCTATTGTATGATCACTAATAACATGTAACTCTAATTCTGGAAAACCATTCTCATCTTACATGTTTATCCTTACATGAATATAAGTTAACCAATCATGAAAACCAATGAAACAAACAATGAAATTAAACCTCTTAACCCATAAAAAAGGTCATGAATGAACTTAATAATCAATTAAATAAATAATAGGTTCTTTAAATATTAATTAATAAATTTAATTTTGTTATCCATGACATTAAGATCAAGTGAAGGACACCATCAGACTTAAGGTGAGGGATTCTACCCGAACCTTCATTATTCCTTCAGGTTTCTCTATCTTTTTTTGCCCAAATAAAGTTATCTGTTATTTTTATGTACATATTATAAGTGTTGTTTAAAAGTTAAAAACTCATGTATAGATATCCATTCATCATTATCTTTCAGGTACATACATGTTTTTAAGTAGTTCCCTCCTCAATACTTTCCGATAAGCAAACCCATTTTAAGGGAACTTCCTAAATTCTTACCCAATTTTCAAGTGCACTATATCATCTGTTTTATGCCACTATTGTTTTTATAAAATCAGTATTTTTATTATGAAAAGACTCTTGTTTAAATTCTGGTTTTATATAAAATATTATGACCTTTTCTATTTTAAATGCTCTTTAGTATTTTCCTTAAAATTGCACTAAAATGTTTTAACGCTAAAATTTCTTAAATACTCTTCTTACATGTTGTCAGTTTTGTTTGAAATAACGTACCATGATATGTGCCTATTTTCAATTATTAATGTACATGTATGTTTTAATTCCTTTCTTTCATGGACAATTTTATGATACACCCATATATTATGCTTTATGATATGATTATGATACCCATTTCTTTCCATGGGTACCCTTATGTTTATGTATGATTGATTATGTATGATTCTATATGTGTAAAGCATATTCATGAACATGTTATGATGGGTGAACCATATAGTGATCCAATTAATTGGGTAAATTTTAGTCTCATGAGATGTTATGTGCAATGGTCTTGGTGGTTAGCCTTGATTCGTGCTACCATGTGCAATGGTCTTGGTGGTTAACCTTGACTTGTGATCCTCTATGTGCAACGAGTCTTGAATCATGCTAAAGTCATATTTTATGTTGCTAGAACATTACTATGACTCCATGTTTATATGATACCATGATTATATGATATGATTCCATAGGTTTAATACCTTTTTATATCATTATATCATGTCTTCTAACCAATGTGATAAATCTTTATTCTTATGTTTATTCCCTTATTAGACTTTTTAGCTCATCCCTTTTTTCATGTTATCCACAAGTTATCCTATAAATATGTATCAGAACAATGTAAGTTAGGAGATTTTTATGAATATTAAATAAAGAAATGTTTCATTTAGTTTCATGTTTTCAGTTTTATGTACCTAGTCTTCCAAGACACTAGACTTTACAATCCTTGGATTATAATATGATATTTAATTATGCTTAAAATCATGTAATGTTGTGTGTAAAAGGATAGGGTTGCTATATGAATACATGGTCTAAGTATCTTTCTTAATTAATGAATTTTTATCATCTGAAAAACCCCTTTTAGATCTCCTTTATTGTGTTGTGAGGATCAAAGGATAGAATCCCTATAGCGGTGATCCACACATGCTACTATGAACTCCTAGAAATACCACTCGGTCATCAGGTGCTATCTTGGCGAATCGAATGTATCTTGTTGTTTGTTATTGATTACTCATTCCATAGTCTTTAAGAAATCAATAATTTTCTATCATTTTTGAGAGGGAGAGAGAAGGAGGAGACGAGAGAGAATTCTTTGTGCACAATAGTTTTCTATTTTGATTACACTGATCGATAACCTACATAATACACATAACCATATATTTATAGAGCTAGGGTTTATGTTAAAATAATTAATTAATTCATAAAATACATTAAATCATATAATAACCTTTAATAAATACCATTCCACATAATTAAATAATAATATTATTATTTTGTGGTGTGCATGAACTTTTACAATAATAATTATTATTTAACTGACTTGTTAATTAGTATTTATCATCGAACTCTTTTTTGGTCATTAAAACTCTAGAATTTATTGAATACCGAAATAAAACATTTTATTATATTAAATAAATATTTTATTATCCAACCAGTAAATAAATATTTATTAAATATTCAATAAAATAAATAAATAAATATTATTCACAATCTGATAAATAAATATTTATTCAATCTATGCACTCAATAAAACATGAATAAAATTATTTCTAGATCTTGATAACAATATTTATTCCATTAATTAAATTCAAATATAATCTAATTTATATAAATGGAAATACTTAGTGTGTGACTCTCTATGATTATTTATTGTTGGTATTAGGTGGGCTTGCCTAAAGTCCAAGATTACTGTCTAGCAATAGGTTAAGGCACCCAAGATAAAGAAATTATTATTTCAATAAAGAAAACCAAATAATAATTCTCACTATGTAATATAATCCATTTTTCTTAATATCTCATCAAGTAGGTTACACATCCATGTAACCAACCTATATGCTTGATACGACTTTCTTTTACTATTTGGAATAAACACATAGTTACACCATGGACATGGAATTTAGGGTGACAATTCTATTCTAATAAAAGGGATAATATATCATCTTCTATAAATATGGAATGTAAAAATCCTTCCTTGACATTTCCATTAACAAAATGTTAATCATGATGCACCCAAGATACCCTGCCTTACCGCAAACATATTTCATCACAGTTTTCATCAGAAAATCTAAGTGCATGAGTCATGACATGCATTAATGATAATCTTAAATTCTAAGGATCATTACAAATTATCACATATAATAATATATGATGACACCAAAACATGTGGAATTCTTACTAGCGGTATTATTCTCATAATCTTCCATCTTGAATATTACCAAGTGTGAAATAAATGAGAAGAAGCCTCATCCACTTATTAGTACTCACACCTAATGGTCTAAATAATATGTTCCCCATAATATTATGTTATCAAATTGGAGAACTATATTAAGAATATTTTCATAGAACTTCAAGTTTTACATCATAGAAGGGAACTACTATAACCTTATCAATGCAACAAATACTCTAGGAAATCATTACATTAAATCCATCAAGAACAATGAACGATATTAAATAAGATGTTTAATTAATATTCAATACATCAAATATACATGTGATAAATGTAAAAAAAATTGGTCCTAAGACACCAACTCTAATACACATGATGTGGGATGGAAGTGGAATCAGATTTTGATTGATCAATATGACTATAAATAAATGAATAAATGTTGTTTTATATCACATAAAAAATTTATTGTAGATTTCAAACACATACCATTTTATTTTCTAGTGAAGTGTATCACAACCTTTATTTGTGATAGGGGTACATTGGTTTTGTTTCAAATTATTTATTTTTAACACTCTTTTTTCATTTCATAAATTAATAATTTTTAATCAAATTGGATAAAATAAATAATTTCAAATAATCTATTATCAACTATAATGAACCTGGAATGATTTATCATCATGAATACTAATGAAATAATTTCATGTTTCCAACTTTATAATGTTGGAATACATAATTGGTGTTTGGGGATTTACTTTTCCCTTAGCATCCCTGAGATGAATCTTAGTAAAAAGTATCTATAAGCCTCTATGGGATTTTCAGTGGTCACTAATACATATTTATTATGGAAATAATCTAAAATAGATGAGCTCTACAAGGGATAATGAAAATTAAATAAAATTTTTGGTAAATATTTTTTTGGTAAAATGGAGAAAGTATATCATGACATTACCTTAATATCTCCCCAAAGTGTTTCCTTCATTATAGGCTGGACATGTCACTATGAATCTATATAAATTGGAACATTCATTCACATTGTGAATCAAACTTAACTAATTAACATTAACTTTTTGGGATCAATAGTTTTGATACATTAATTCCATCCAACCTCAAATTTTATACCCATGATTCTTACCTTGATAACTTTAGTTAGTCATTGATTCTATGTTGTTCTTATTTTTTCATCAACATGTTTTTTATCCCCTAATAAGTTTACTATTTCATCATTTACTGTCTATTCTTCCCTGAGATTGGTAACATCATCATGTTAAAAATTAATTTCTTGTATAAGTAGTCAAAAATTTAATTTAGATTATATGAATATAGTAGAGAACGCATAATATTATGTGGAAAAGAATAATATATTAAAAAAACATTAACCTGGTCATTGAAATATATTTATTTTTATTAAATGTTAAAGGTATTTGGATCCTCTATAGAGAATCCAAATCCCCACATTATGGTCCCCTCTAACATATAATACCTTGTCTACATTGGAACTTCCATGAAATTAATGTGATCTCCCAATGAAAGGGTCATCCTCGATTGAATTTTCTTATGAACCTAAAGTTATTTTAGTCACCAGTAGAAAAATTAACCAATTATTGTTTACTAGATACGAGACATAAAATACATGTACTTCTTGTGATTCCATTATAAATAACTCATCCAAACGAAATTCCACACTAGAATTTACCATCACAAATCCCATTTCATCAACTTTCACTACACTCCAGTTGTCAACTCATTTTCAATGGAAAATTGGCACTTGAATTTTGTATAATCCAACTCATATATCTATTTTATGATGAAAAAATATGACACATTCACATAAATTGGATTTCTATCCTTAGAACAAGATATGTGCATCAATTCCACCACAATAATAACTTCACTGTTTTTCATCGTACTATGTTTATCATGTTATTTTGTATAGAACATATAACCATATATTGCAAAACCAATGTAAGATTTAACATTTTCATTTGGTCCCATTACTATCCATCAAAGTTTTTTAGAATTTGATTTTTTATTTTTAGATAACTCCTTATAAATATGATATTATAACCATCCTATAAACTAATGATTATGTGTATTTGATATCCATCCTTCATCCCTTCATGGATTCAAATTTCTACTAATTTCTTTTTGGACTTCAACATATGGATCAACATCTTCAATATTATGTAAAATGTAAAGGTGAGCTTGCCCCCACTATGTGTTAGTAATTATAACATATCTTCTGGAAATCTATAACGACCCATAATTTACATACATTGTTAGTAATTTAAAATTTAAGTACACTTATTACAACATATAACAAAACCGTGAAAGGATCGTATAGGTATAGTGTCTTTAGAAACTGGGAAACATAAACAACTGGTTCATAAAGTATCTACATTGTCTCCCATTTATTTCATCATATCTATAGTCCCTTTTGGAATATCTTACTTAATAACCTTCTTCCTGACCTGGGGATAGAAAACATACAAAAGGGTGAGCTCAAATGCTCAGTAAGGGTAAACAAAATAAATATCAATCACATCATATTCATAAGAACATAAAATTTTGGAAATCTTACCCTCCAAAAGAGATCATAATTTCATAACATGGGATAAATCATGGTAGTGAAATGTAATCACAATAATCATAACTTAAAACATGAATCTTTGTGTCATACACACATAATTATAGATAATCATTTCTTAGTATTAAAGACTCATAGCCAAGACTATCTTAGCGGACAAAGTCCATTTCTGAACCGAGTTCACTCAAAAGTTTCAGTCCTGTTTCACTGAACCAGATTAACCTGCCGTTCCAGCCATGTCTATCTAATGAGATATAAAATCTTTACCCAATGCATTGGAGGGAGATATAGGTTCCACCCATCTCATAATGATACCATTCTTATGTATTCCACAAAATCATAAACTATACATCATAGCATAACCCATGTAATAAAAATGGGATTCTTAACATCGTGACATCATAAAACAATTCATATAAGATAAAGGAATTCATAAAAATAATTCCATCACAATATAATCAAATAAATGTAATAATAGTGATAGAAACATAACCCTTTATTATCTTATATGGAAAATAATTTTGATAAAACACTTGAACTCCATTCTTGAGGAAAATATCCTTTCTACTTCAAAAAAAACACTTTTCCTTTCTTAACATGTCATACAATTATAAACTAAAAGAAGTTGATTAAAAATAAACTAGAAAACTTGTAAAGGAATCTTCTTGGAAATAATGTTTTAAAAATCCATTCATGTCGTATAAGTTAAAAAAACATTCTTCTCGTACTTTTTTCGGAAAAGTCAAAAAGTACCTCGTACGAAAAACGACAAAAGATTCCTTTCATATCGTTTACTAAAAACTCACCGAAGGTTAAAATTGGATTTAAAAAATTGTATGTGGATGGAAATAATATTACATATTTAGGAAACATGGATGTGGATGATAATATTCCCCAGTAAATTCTGAAGTATAAACAATATCGGATAAAAGTGAGATTGTAAGATTTTCTCTTACCTGAAGTCCGATTTGCTTCGTAAGTTTCCTAACCTCCTGTATAATGATTTAAATAATGTCATTGACTTATTCAAGAATCATACTCATTGTTATGATATCATATATGGTCATATTCTTATCTTATTATTAGTAATATTTCATTGTTACTTGTTATTTGGGTGTTTATTACTTTTTGTTCTTATGCGTGGTTTGTCGAATAAATTCTTATTCTTCTCTTTAGGTTATAGATACCTCATTTCAAGAATGTTATTAGTGTAATATATATCATATTCATTCATTCAATTCATTTATATAATCATTATGCAATGAAGATCATGTAGAACGAGTCGCATCACATCGTGGAGACGATATTCCGTACGTACGCATGAGCGATGATATCGTTCCCATGATCGTGAAATTGTATTGGAGTGTATGTATACTATTTCAGAATCAATATCACTTTACAATAATCATATATATTCATTATTTATACCATTATACCCATCCAAGTAAGATGGTGGTGGAAAATAGATTACACCACGGTGTGGAGACGGTATTCCGTACGTACGCACGTGCGGTGATTTCGTTTTCCGTAGGATGGATAGATGGTGAAATAGGGTTGTTTCATACGTATAATAACATATCATTATCTGAGTGATACTGATGTTATTAATTAATAATTAAATAACTAATTAAGAATAAGTGGAAGAAGAAATAAAGTTGAAAGAATCGGTAACGGACATTACCTCTTCTTTGAAGCGCTTCTTTGAGACCTCCTTTTAGGGCACTAAAATTGGTATTTGAAAAAGACCAGGACCTCTAGGATGTTTCTATGGAAGTGGAGAGGATAAATTGGCAGGTTTTGGCCGAGATTGAAGGCTCAAAGTGGTGTGAGGAAGAGAGGGAGGAGGTGCCCTTTTATAAGGGAGGAGAGGGGCACCTTTAGAAAAACTAAAAATATTATTTTATTATAAAGCCATATTCGGTTTTAAATAGCTCAAAATTGATTTATTTTGAAGATAAGGTTGGGATGGGTCGAAATCCTCTCATCCAATAGAATTTGGACGAGTTTAGTTTACTATTTTAACCTTATAATTTAGATTTAACTTTAAGTTAGATAATTTTACTTTTACCGTGTCTTTTTGTGTTCTTACACTATAAGGTTAATAAACATACTATAACAAGCCAAAAGAACCCCAAGTTGTTTATTATTAATATATATAACCTTATATAAGGAATTTGGCCGAACCTTATATTTTTAGGAATAAAATAAAAATTAATAATATAATATTTGTTTTAAAAACTATTTTATGTCAATTTTGACACTATTTAGTAATTGATTTTTGTAAAAAGCATAACAGAATGATTAGTTAGAAAAAAGTTAATTAAATAAACACTAACATGTCATATTAACATATAAAATTATTGGAATTCATAAAAAGTCTCAAATTACATTTATTTGCGTATTTATAACATCAATTATGTCAATATTTCATTAATAAGATAATTACTGCATCATCATTGTGTCATAAATAAATTAAATTATTTAAAGTCTAAAAATTACAAATAAAATACCATTATGTATGAAATATTTTTATCTTTCTATTGAATATTTATAGTCTAATTTATCTTATGTATAACCCTATATTAAAAATGATTTACTTATTAAACTTTGATTTTAACTATTTTAACCCTTCTTTAAATAAATTAATAATAAATGTCCTAATCAAATACAAGTGGGCCTAAATGGTCATATTTTATTCCTAAGGTTGTTTTTAGTCGAATTACACTTATCCAATAGAATTAGGACATGTTTTAGGGTAATAATAATAACACTTTTACCCTTAATTACCCTATTTACCTTTAACCGTGGTAAAAAAAAATAAAAAGTTACTATTCACCAAAAATTATTTTCATCTCATTGAATTTTCGAAATTCCACTCACAGAAGCGGTAAAATTAAGTTTTATGTAAATTTGCAAATTCTCCTAGGAGGTGGGTAAAAGACGGTGAAAAGTTCAATAAAATTTTTATATATCTAAAATTATTATAAAATTACTTCAATGAATTAAGTTGAACTTATATAGGTATTATATATCAATTTTGACCTAAAATAAAATAATTAATTATTTAAATAAAAAGTCGGTTTTTAAATAGTAACCCGGTGTTTTCACTATTCATCAAAAATTGAATGTTTTCAGAAAAATACCAAAATTTCATCCTGGGATAATTTCGATATTACGAATCCAAAAATGAAGTCCATTTTGAAAAATAAAATTTACAAAATTTCAAAAAGTGGTTATTACTATTCATAACGGCTAGTTTTAATAATATTTTAATATCATACCGTTGTTTAGTGAAACTCAGTATTGCGTACGACGCAAGCTTATCAAGGAAGGTCGTGATTGCGTGTAAAGCAATCCAAGATAGTGTTGTGTGTAGTGAAATATTCCTTTGATGATTTATATAAAATAAAAACAAAATATTTCTTATAAAAGTATCAGGTGTTACATTCTACCCCCCTTAAAATGAATTTGGCCCTCGAAATTCGTCACTTGTAACAAACAGATGAGGATACCTCTCCCTTATCATATCATCAAGCTCCCATGTAGCTTCTTCTAATTGGTGGTTCCTCCATAAAACTTTCACCAAGTGAGTGGTTTTGTTCCGTAGGACTTTTTCACTACGATCAAGAATCTCTATCGACTGTTCTTGATAAGAAATATCTTGTTCCAGCGGTACAACTTCTGAGCTAAGTACATGTGAAGGATCAGGTATGTACTTTCTCAGGAGTGATACATGGAACACATCGTGAACTTGAGAGAGATTCGGTGGAAGCGCCAATCGGTAAACTACCTTCCCAACATGATCCAGAATTTCAAAAGGACCGATATATCTAGGGCTCAACTTTCCCTTCTTTCCAAATCTCATGATCCTCTTCCAGAGAGATATTCGTAAGAACACTTTATCACCCACTTAAAACTCTAAGTCTTTTCTTCGGTTGTCGGCATAACTTTTTTGTCGACTCTGAGCTGCTCTTATGTGTTGTTGAATAGATCTAACCTTTTCTGCCATCTCATCAACAAGATCAGGTCCTAATAGCTTTCTTTCCCCAACTTCATCCCAGCAAGTTGGAGTCCTGCATTTCTTTCCATAGAGAGCTTCATAAGGAGCCATCTGAATACTGGAGTGAAAGCTATTATTATAAGAAAATTCCACCAAAGGTAGGTTTTGATCCCAACCACCTTTGAAATCCATAGAGCAAGCTCTCAACATATCTTCTAGAGTTTGAATTATCCTCTCAGACTGATCGTTTGTCTGAGGATGATAAGCCACTACTGGAAAATAGCTCTATACCCACGGTTTTTCCAAAAACCGTGGGTATAGGGGTGCCATATACCCACGGTTTTCAAAACCGTGGGTATATGTATAGTTTGAGAACCTATACCCACGGTTTTCCAAAACCATGGGTATAGGTCACTTATACCTACGGTTTTCCACAAAACCGTGGGGATAGAGTTTTTTCGAAGGCCTATACCCACGGTTTTGTAAAACCGTAGGTATAGGTGTTTATTTCAAAGCCTATCCCCATGGTTTTGGAAGAACCGTGGGGATAAATATTTTTTTTCCAACACATATACCCATGGTTTTCGAAAACCATGGGGATAGCTTCAACATATTATCGCGGCAAAAAAAATGGGCGGGAAAGAAAAACAATTTGGTGGTAAAACTTATACCCACCATCCGAAATAATATATTTAGTTTAATAGAAATTTAAATAAAAATTAATTATCTGGCTCGGTTGGTTAGGTGCTTTGTCTTTGGTTGAATGATCGTGGTATCGAATATCACTGGACTCTATTTTTTGAATACAGAAGCGAATTAATATATTAATATAAATGCAGATTAATAATAATGTTGTCGAGGTGGCTCAGTTGGTTAAGTAGTGAAAGAGAGATTAGTTAGACGCGGGTTCGATACCCGCGGACTTCCTTTTTTTGTAACACGCTCAGGTATTAATATATATTTAAAAATATAGATTTATATTAACATAAGCGGCGCAGATGAAGTGGTGAATTCCGACGGAATGCAGGTACATAGGTGTGTGGCGTTGCGGGTTCAATCCCTGGAGGCTGCATTTTTTTTAAAATTTTCGTAACACGCTCAGGTATTAATATATATTTAAAAATATAGATTTATATTAACATAAGCAGTGTAACTGAAGTGGTGAATTCCGATGGAATGCAGGTACATAGGTGCGTGGCGTTGCGGGTTCAATCCCTGGATGCTGCATCTTTTTAAAATTTTCGTAACATGCTCAGGTATTAATATATATTTAAAAATATAGATTTATATTAACATAAGAGGCGCAGCTGAAGTGGTGAATTCCGACAGAATGTAGGTACATAGGTGCGTGGTGTTGCGGGTTCAATCCCTGGAGGCTGCATCTTTTTAAAATTTTCACCCACGGTTTTAAAACCATAGATAGAAGAGTTTGACATGTGGATGAGGATTTGATGCAGTGGAAAAAATATATACCCACAATTTTGGCAAACCATGGGTATAGGTTAAGAACCCTATACCGATGCCACTCAGCCCCATGGTTCCCAAAACCGTGGGTATAGCCTATTCCCACAGTTTTGGGGGCTATACCCACAGTTTTAAACCATGGTTATAGGTAGTTTTTCCAGTAGTGATCAGTTCTTAAACTCAACTCTGTATCCAGAGTATGCTGAATACTTCTCCAGAATTTCGAGGTAAACCTCGGATCCCGATCAGATATAATGGAAAGTGGTACTCCATGCAATCTTACCATTTCCTTTACATATATCCTGGCAAGATGATCCAGAGAGAAATCCTCTCTAATAGTGATGAAGTGTGCCGACTTTGTAAGACGATCAACTATGACCCAGATACATTATTGCCTTTGGATGTTTTAGGAAGTCCTGTGACAAAGTCCATAGTGATGTTTTCCAATTTCCATCCGGGTATGGGTAATGGTTGTAACATCCTCTTAGACTTTTATCTCTCAGCTTTAACTTGCTGACAAACCAAGTATTGAGAGACATATTCAGCAACATCTCTTTTCATGCCATCCCACCAGAAGTACTCTTTCAGGTCCCTATACATCTTCGTGCTTCCAGGATGAATAGAGAATGAAGAACTATGAGCCTCATCCAGCATCTCCTTCTTTAATTCTGGGATGGGAGGAACACAAAACTGATTCCTGGACTTTATTATCCCATCACAATCAAGGTTGAATTCAGGAACATTTCTCACCTTCTTTTGTAACTCTACATCTTCTTTATGTGCCTCTTTAATATTAACATGTATAGATGGTTGAACATTCATTTGAGAAAGATACGATTTTTTCCCTTTCATTATAATTCCAAGATCCATCCTTTGTAAATCCATAAATATTGGATCTTTTGTGATCCTCATCGTGGATAAACTGGCATGGTCTTGTCGACTTAATGCATCTTCCACCTTGTTTGCTTTCCCAGGGTGGTAATGAATTGAGCAGTCGTAATCGTTAATTAGCTCCAACCATCTTCTTTGGCACATATTCATCTCCTTTTATGTGAAAATATACTTTAAACTTTTATGATCAGTATAAATGTCACACCTTTCTCCATAAAGATAATGCCGCCAAATATTTAATGCAAAGATTACCGCAGCTAACTCCAAATCATGAGTTGGGTAATTTTGCTCATGGATTTTCAACTGTCGTGAGGAATAAGCTATCACCATATCATTCTGCATAAGAACACACCCCAGCCCCTTCTTGGATGCATCACTGTAGATCACAAACCTTTCTCCACTACAAGGAAGTGTGAGTATAGGTGCACTTGATAACCTTCTTTTCAACTCCTTGAAATTCTCTTCACATTCCTCTGTCCAAACAAACTTAACTCCTTTTCGAGTCAACCTGGTGAGTGGATTAGATAATCGTGAAAAATCTTTCACAAAACATCGATAATATCTAGCCAAACCAAGAAAACTTTAGATCTCAGTTACTGTTGTTGGTCTCGACCATCTTTCGATAACCACTGTTTTTGCTGGATCCACAGATATCCCCTCTTTTGAGATTATGTGACCCAAAAATGAAACTTTTTGAATCCAAAATTCACATTTGGTAAATTTGGAATAAAGATTCTCCTTTCTCAAGGTCTTCAATATAATTCTCAAGTGATCTTCATGTTCTTCCTTGCTCTTTTAATATACAATAATATCGTCTATAAAGACTACCACAAACTAATCAAGATAGTCTCTAAAGACTCTATTCATTAGATCCATGAATATAGCAGGGGAATTAGTAAGACCAAATGGCATAACTATAAATTCATAGTTTCTATACCTTGTACGAAAATCCTTCTATGGTATATCCTCCCTTTTGACCCTTAATTGATGATACCTTGAACGAAGATCAATCTTGGAAAAGTATTGAGCTCTACGTAGTTGGTCAAATAAGTCATCAATGCGCGGGAGAGGATATTTGTTCTTGATAGTGATCTTGTTAAGTTATCGATAATCAATGCAGAGTATCATTGATCCATCTTTCTTCTTAACAAACAGAACAGGTGCTCCCCAAGGTGACACACTAGGGCGTATGAACCCCTTATCAAGATTCTCTTGGAGTTTCTTCTTCAATTCCTGCAACTCAATTAGGGCCATTCTATAAGGTGTCTTTGAAATAGGTAAAGCACCTGGTACGAGTTCTATTGAAAACTCAACTTCACGATTTGGTGGAAGACCCTACAATTCCTCCGTAAAGACATCATCAAACTCCCATACAATGGGCATATTCTTAATCGTGAGTTTCTCACCAACCATTTGAGATAAATAACATTCATTTATTGGAATCAAGACCCATAAGATGGAAGAAATTTACACTATAAGGTTATGTTCATCCTTGCATCGATAGACGTTCAAAGATTGATCTGGAATATGAAATGTGACTTCCCTTCTTTGGCAATTGATATGAGCTCCATAGAGAGAAATCCAATCCATGCCAAGAATCACATCAAATTCCACTATAGGGAGGATCACAAGATTTGTAGGAAGCACTTTCCCACAAACTTCAATCAGAGAAGAATTATAAACTTTTGATGCGACTGTTGTGCCATTAGGGGTTGTCACAGCTAACTCAACATCTAATTGTTGAGGTAATACGGTGATACCCTTAGAAAATTCTTCAGAAATAAAGGAGTGGGTGGATCCATAATCAAATAAAACATTTTCTTCTTTAGAGTGGATGGTAAGTGTACCTTTTACCACATCGTTATCAAACTCCACATCGCTGATAGAAATTGCATGTGAATTTCCTTTGTCTCTAGCCTTAAGAGTTTGTTGACGTCGACCATCATCATCAACCCTTGGATTTGGGCATTGATTGGCATAATTCCCCATCTCCTTGAACTTGAAACATTGAAGTGTAGTAGTTTCATTCTATGTATCCCTTCCTTTTTTTTCATCATTAGACATCTTCTTCCCATCATTGCGGCATTCAAATGCCCGATGACCTTCCTTTCCACATTTGAAACATTTACTTGTCCCTTTAAGACAACTCCCTCCATGTTTCTTTCCACACTTTGAGCATAAGGGAAAACTCATATTCTTTTCAGCGTGCTCTTTAGACTTTCATTTGAATTCCATTTTCCTCTTCTTATCAAACCCATATGACTGATGGGTTACTCCAATCTCCATATCAACTTTGAGAGCACATCAAACGATTTCCTCGTAGCTATTGAAGTCCCTTATGGCTAACACCCTTCGAAGACTTGGTTTTAATCCACTAAAGAATCGATCGATCTTACTCTCAGGTTGGATAATAATACCAGAAGCATACCTTGCAAGTCTTGTAAAATTTACTTCATAGGTACCAACAGATTCATCATCCTTTTGCTTTAGTTCAAGAAACTCTTTCTCCATCTTTGTTCGTAGAATACGAGGGAAGTACTTATTGAAAAATAAGTTATTGAACTCGTCCCATTCCATGGACTCAATTTCATCTCTTGGCCTCGTATTCTTGATAAGATTCCACCATTGATCAGCATCACCTTCCAAACGATACACTGCTAATATGACTTTATCATGTTCAGAACATTGAAGAACTAAAAATATCTTTTCAGTAGTACTGATCCATTATTCAGCAACTAATGGATCAGTAGACCCACTGAATGAAGGTGGACGCTATCTCATGAAGGATTCAATAGAATGTTGCTCCTTCCTTTGCTCGTTAGGAAGTCCTACATGATTCATAGCTTGAGAAAGTTGTGTGAGCATGGCTATAAGATTTTTCATTTCATCTCCCATAATGTTTGGTTGCTCAGGGGGACAATCATTGCATTGTCCGTCGCATTCCGCATTAACACGGTTCCTTCGGGTTCCAGCCATTGACTAAAACCAAGAAGAATAGTGTGAGCAAAACTAATTATAATAGGAAAACCACATAATCAAGAATAAAATTTCACACTTAAGGTCTTATCCTAGGTTATTAATGGCCATTTCTAAAACACTAAGATTTTTTTCCATGCTTAGACTTATCCTTAGGATTCTTACTAAGGCTTTCACATCTTAGTTTCCAAAGGTTGACTACACCTTTCCTCTGATACCAACTATAATGACCCATACTTTACATACATTGTTAGTACTTAAAAATTGAAGTACACTTATTACAACATATAACAAAACCATGAAAGGACCGTATAGGTATAATGTCTTTAGAAACTGGGAAACATAAACAACTGGTTCATAAAGCTTCTACACTGTCTCCCATTTATTTCATCATATATATAGTCCCTTTTGGCATATCTTACTTAATAACCTTCTTCCTGACCTGGGGAAAGAAAACATACAAAAGGGTGATCTCAAATGCTCAGTAAGGGTAAACAAAAGAAATATAAATCACATCATATTCATAAGAACATAACATTTTGGAAATCTTATCCTGCAAAAGAGATCATAATTTCATAACATGGGATAAATCATGGTAGTGAAATGTAATCACAATAATCATAAATTAAAACATGAAGCTTTTTTTCATACACACATAATCATAGATAATCATTTCTTAGTATTCAAGACTCATATCCAAGACTATCTTAGCGGACAAAGTCTATTTCTGAACCGAGTTCACTCCTCGTTTCAGTCTTGTTTCACTGAACCGGATTAACCTGCCGTTCCATCCATGTCTATCTCATGAGATGTAAAATATTTACCCAATGAATTGGAGGTAGATATAGGTCCAACCTATATCATAATGATACCATTCTTATGTGTTTCACAAAATCATAAACCATACATCATAGCATAACCCATGTAATAAAAATGGGATTCTTAACATCATGACATCATAAAACAATTCATATAAGATA
This sequence comes from Viscum album, assembly GCA_963277665.1. NCBI lineage: Eukaryota > Viridiplantae > Streptophyta > Magnoliopsida > Santalales > Viscaceae > Viscum > Viscum album. The sequence goes on from OY728129.1 coordinate 1,588,887,891, forward strand.
AAGGAATTCATAAAAATAATTCCATCACAACATAATCAAATCAATGTAATAATAGGGATAGAAACAGAACCCTTTATTATCTTAGATGGAAAATAATTTTGATAAAACACTTGAACTCCATTCTTGAGGAAAATATCCTTTCTACTTCAAAAAAACACTTTTCCTTTCTTAACATGTCATACAATTCTAAACTAAAAGAAGTTGATTAAAAATAAACTTGAAAACTTGTAAAGTAAGATTCTTGGAAATAATGTTTTAAAAATACATTCATGTCGTATAAGTTAAAAAAAATTCTTCTCATTCTTTTTTCGGAAAAGTCAAAAAGTACCTTGTACGAAAAACGACAAAAGATTACTTTCATATCTTTTACTAAAAACTCACCGAAGGGTAAAATTGGATTTAAACAATTGTATGTGGATGGAAATAATATTACATATTGAGGAAACATGGATGTGGATGATAATATTCCCCAGTAAATTCTGAATTATAAACAATCTCGGATAAAAGTGAGATTGTGAGATTTTCCCTTACCTTAGGTCTGATTTGCTTCGTAAGTGTCTGAACCTCCTGTATAATGATTTAAATAATGTCATTGACTTATTCCATAATCATAATCATTGTTATGATATCATATATGGTCGTATTCTTATCTTATTATTAGTAATATTTCATTGCTACTTGTTATTCGGGTGTTTATTACTTTTTGTTCTTATGCGTGTTTTGTCGAATAAATTCTTATTCTTCTCTTTAGGTTATAGATACCTCATTTCCAGGATTTTATTAGTGTAATATATATCATATTCATTCATTCAATTCATTTATATAATCATTATGCAATGAAGATCATGTAGAACAAGTCGCATCACATCGTGGAGACGGTATTCCGTACATACGCACGAGCGGTGATATCGTTCCCATGATCGTGAAATTGTATTGGAGTGTATGTATACTATTTCAGAATCAATATCACTTTAAAATAATCATATATATTCATTCTTTACACCATTATACCCATCCAAGTAAGGTGGTGGTGGAAAATAGATTACACCACGGCGTGGAGACGGTATTTCGTACGTACGCACGCGCGGTGATTTCGTTTTCCGTAGGATGGATAGATGATGAAATAGGGTTGTTTTATACTTATAATAACATATCATTATATGAGTGATACTAATTTTGTTAATTCATAATGAAACAACTAAATAAGAATAAGTGGAAGAAGAAATAAAGTTGAAAGAATCGGTAACAGACATTACCTCTTCTTTGAAGCGCTTCTTTGAGACCTCCTTTTAGGGCACTAAAATTGGTCTTTGAAGAAGACCAGGACCTCTAGGATGTTTCTAGGGAAGTTTAGAGGAGAAATTTGCAGGGTTTTGCCGAGCTTGAAGGCTCAAAGTGGTGTGAGGAAGAGAGGGAGGAGGTGCCCTTTTATAAGGGAGGAGAGGGGTACCTTTGGGAAAACTAAAAATATTATTTTATTATAAAGCCATATTCGGTTTTAAATAGAACAAAATTGATTTATTTAGAATCTAAGGTGGGGATGGGTCGAAATCCTATCATCCAATAGAATTTGGACAAGTTTAGTTTACTATTTTAAACTTATCATTTAGATTTGACTTTAAGTTAGATAATTTTACTTTTACCGTGTCTTTTTGTGTTCTTACACAATAAGGTTAATAAACATACTATAACAAGCCAAAAAAACCCCAAGTTGTTTATTATTAATATATATAACCTTATCTAAGTAATTTGGACGAACCTTAGATTTTGAGGAATAAAATAACAATTAATAATATAATATTTGTTTTAAAAACTATTTTATGTCAATTTTGACACTATTTAGTAATTGATTTTTGTAAAAAGAATAACAAAATGATTAGTTTGAACAAAGTTAATTAAATAAACACTAACATGTCATATTAACATATAAAATTATTTTAATTCATAAAAAGTCTCAAATTACATTTATTTGGGTATTTATAACATCAATTATGTCAATATTTCATTAATAAGATAATTACTGCATCATCATTGTGTCATAAATAAATTAAATTATTTAAAGTCTAAAAATTACAAATAAAATACCATTATATAGGAAATATTTTTATATTTATATTGAATATTTATAGTCTAATTTATATTATGTATAACCCTATATTAAAAATGATTCACTTATTAAACTTTGATTTTAACTATTTTAAACCTTCTTTAAATAAATTAATAATAAATGTCCTAATCTAATCCAAGTGGGCCTAAATGGTCATATGTTATTTATAAGGTTGTTTTGGTCGAATTACACTATCCAATAGAATTAGGACATGTGTTAGGGTAATAATAATAACACTTTTACCCTTAATTACCCTATTTACTTTTAATCGTGGTAAAAAAAAGTAAAAAGTTACTATTCAACAAAAATTATTTTCACCTCATTGAACCACATTTTAGTCCTTGATATTAATCGTGTCTCTCGGATTTTCGAAATTCCACTCACAGAAGCGATAAAATTATGTTTTATGTAAATTTGCAAACTCTCCTAGGAGGTCGGTAAAAGACGGTGAAAAGTTCAATAAAATTTTTATATATCTAAAATTATTATAAAATTACTCCAATGAATTACATTGAACTTATATAGGTATTATGTATCAATTTTTACCTAAAATAAAATAAATAATTATTTAAATAAAAAGTCGGTTTTTAAATAGTAACCCAGTGTTTTCACTATTCATCAAAAATTGAAAGTTTTCAGAAAAATACCAAAATTTCACCCTAGGATAATTTCGATATTCCGAATCCAAAAATGAAGTCCATTTTGAAAAATAAAATTTACAAAATTTCAAAAAGTGGTTATTACTATTCATAATGGCTAGTTTTAATAATATTTTAATAGCATATCGTTGTTTAGTGAAACTCGGTATTGCGTACGACGCAAACTTATCAAGGAAGGTCACGATTGCGTGTAAAGAAAGCCAAGCTAGTGTTGTGTGTAGTGAAAGATTCCTTTGATGATTTATATAAAATAAAAACAAAATATTTCTTATAAAAGTCTTGGGTGTTACAAAATCCCTTTACCTATAAGGCATCCACTATGAAGAGACATCAGGAGAGTGATTCTATCAAAATCTAATAGGCAATAGGTATAGAATTTAATAGTTTCTTAAAAAATATATCATTTTTTAATACAACCTTTTTACTGACTTTAATTCCTAACATACCCTTTCAAAATCTTCATATACCATTCAATGGGGTATATCCATCTGTAATGGATAAGACCACATTTTTGAACCTCTATAACAAAGTGAAACATTAGGTGGAAAATTATATTAAAGAATGATGGTGTGAAGAAAATTTCTAATTCACTTAATATGACTGAAAAATATTTATTCATGATTGGAAAGTTCACACTGTCTATAAATTTACTGCACATGGCTTTGAAAATTAAGCAGAGTTAGGTTAATTTATGTCATACATTTTTAGGTAGAATGCAATGTAAAGCGGCGAGCATCAAATATTTCATCAAAACATGATAGTTGTGTGGTTTTAGTCCCTACAACTTCAAATTATTCATTGAAACAACATTCTTGTTATTTTATTAATACCCCTATGTAACTTTTACAACGTTATGGAAAATGAAAAATTTTAAGTTTTCTTTTAAGGATAGAGTGTATGTTGTTGGAAGATGAAAAATCCACCTTTTACCCTTCACTTGTGCTAACTCTTTGTTTATCCCCATTTTATTCATGTCCAACCTAGCGTTGATTCTATATTTTGTTTTGATAGGAACATTTAGCAATGTTCCAATAACACTATCAAATACATTTTTTTCTACATGCATGAAATTAAGAAAATATCTGACGTACAAACATCTCCAGTACACTAATTCAAAGAAAATTGATCTTTTTTTCCAACATGATTTCGTATGGTTGTTTGAAAATGGTTTATTGGAAATAGTGTTAATATATTTTAATTTATTAAATAGTTGATCACTCGTTAGTGGAGATAGTGTTGTACCTTGTTCGATATTCCCATCAAATGTTATTATCTAGGATTCGTATTTATGTCATTTAGGTAAAAATTCTAATGTTCTAGAAATATCATATTCAAGAATTTTTTAGCTGAACCAAGTGTGTTTATTCTTCAAAAATGGTACACCCCAACCTTTTATTAATTTTATAGCCTAAAAAATTCCATAAGTAGGAAATTCATTTATCATCCCATACAATATGGCCCTTAATGTGAATTCTTTACTTCTATGAGAATTATACATTATAACACATTTTTTCCACACCAATTTTAGATCTTCAATTAATGAAGCCAAAAAGACATCAATATCATTACTAGGTTGTTTTGTTCTAAATATAAGTAGATAAAACATAATGTATTTGTGTTTCATGAATAACCATGGTGAGAAGTTATAATTTAACAACATAATTATCCATGTACTTTGAGTACTACTATATAAACCAAAAAAATTTATTTCATATGTAGATAACAAAAGATAGAAGTTTCTTGGATCATTTTCAATTTCAAGATACTCATAATCAACTTTATTCCACTGAGGATAGTCTATTGGATGATGTAGTTTCCAATATTTAATTCTTATATCTTCATTCCATGTTAATTGTATCCCGGTTTCCCAAAATCCATATTTACATCTAAATTATGGAATGATAGGAAAGTACCACACATATTTAGAAGGACTTGAATTCATCTTTCTTGTATCAATTTTCACCAAATTTATGTTATTTTATGAGTGATTCATGGTCCTTTTAAAACAATATTAAATCATTTGGGAAAGCATGTATATTTTTAGAGATCACTCACATTGAACATAGAATTCATTTAGCATCATATGCTCTATAAGGAAGTTTATTTTCTTATGGAAGCATATAATTCATGAGACCAAGTAATTCTGTAAAGCTAGTGTCACTCTATCGACTAATAGTTTTCAAATTATATAACTTCAATACAGCTGAGAATATTGTATATTTGGAAAAAGAGGTTTACAATGGTCTCTTAGCACAACTATTTAACTTCTCAAATAACATTGGAAACTCAAAAAGGTCATCTTTAATTTTCATTTTTCATTTCTTCCATATGATATCCATCATCATTTATACTGGTATTCATATCAAATTATCCGTAAATCGTAATATCATTCTAATCAATGTGAAAATTTATTCTTCCCCATATTTAGTCTAATATTTATAGCTTTGATCTATTTTGTGACAAATTTAATGTTCTTCAAACTCTTCCGGACTAATTTTTCTTGAATAAAAACAATACAAACATGGAAAAAGGATTTGAGAAGGGTTGTATGCATGCTCTATTGCAAACTTTATGGTCTATTTAACTACATATTCATACTATTTTTTTCATATGATTAGTGTGCATCCATTTTCAATTCATATCGATCTGATTAGGTTCATAAAATATTCGGTTTGTAAAAAAAATGAATAAATACAAAAATTCCATTCATAATCAAAGAAGAAGGTTATAGATAATTCTAATAAGGGATACCCAACATTTTAATTCTATCAGTGATGATTCCTAACAAGTTTTCATTTTACAAAAGGGTGACATGAAAAGAAACAATCAGGGGTAAACATGTGGATTTTGGTCCATGCTCTCAATTTGATGATGTGTGGGATACAAAATTGGTAATTCTAGGATGGTTTTTGTAACCTTTTTAGGTGGGAGTACGATAAGAGGGAGTATTTAATGTTTATTCAGTTCTTCACTTGGTACGTGGTGGGCTAGGTGGTGTTTCATTTAAAGTATGAGTGAAGATTTAAAGGAGTGGGAATGTTTAGGTGACCGTCACCTTTCAGTTGCTAAATTCCACAAATGATTAATTTAAAGATCCATAAAAAGTAGTGATAAATTGAAATCATACGTGACATTTGACCATTGAAAATTATCAGTCAACCCTTGATCCTTCTTTCCTTTAATTATGACGTTTTACCAATGATAGGTATCCACTTCAAGCATAAATGTTTCCTCTATCGTTTATTCTCATTTAATATGTTTTGATAAACTTTACATCATAAATCAAGAGAATTCAAATCATTATTTCATGTATAATCATAAATATCTTATTAATAATACTAATAAAATGGATTTCTTACTCAACTAAATCACATATAGACATATATTAATATAATCATCACTAATAAATAAGTTGGGAAAAAATTATTTTTTATTGGATGATAGAATTACCTTGGAAATTCTTATTATTTCTTGTCATTTAATTGTGACATGGGTTTCTAAATTTTTGTAAAAATATTTTTCCTTGAAACATACAAGATCATGTAATCATCAAATTTTGATATAGGGACAAGGAGCTTTCAATTTCACGAAATGAATGAACGAAACTAATATTGGAAAAAAATTAAAGTTGGGTTCCATGCATATCTATTTTTCTATAGAATATTCTAGACCATAAATTATGGGGATACCAATAAATATATATTTAAATCATTTTCCCTATGTTTCATTATTAATTTTAGGTTACTATTGAACTCATATCACTCATTCTTTAATATTTAATATTGTGCATTATATTTTATCAAAAAAGTCCCTGGTATGGTATATCACAAACCATTTCATATGGATTAGAGATCCAATATTTAAGAAGTATATTTTAATGTATAATAACCAATGAAAATGGCATTAGAAACTAAGAAGAACACTCATAAGGGATCATAACTAGGTGTTGAATCTTGAATGTATGTGAAGTATAATTTCCTTTTATTAGACAATATTCCACTGACCTCACTTATAAAACAATCCATTCAAAAAAAATTCAGAAAAAGATGGTGGTGAGGAATTTATGAAGCGAGAGGGGAAATTATTGTTGTATCGGTTGGTCGAGGGAGTGGAAGACAAGGACAAGGTGGTGGTCAGAGGGCTACTTCACGACAGTGGGTGGTTGGCTCAGGTTGAAGACAATGATGATGGTGAGGCGGTCGAAAGAAATATAGAAATAAAGAACACAAAAATATAATGTTCTTTGGACAATATATGTCTGAGACAATTTATCGATGACATTGATAAATGAGGAAAGAGTAGAAATAATAACATACTGTAGATTTGAGAGAGTTTATTCGTCTGAGAGAAGGTCTAGGGGGAGTCATGGCAGAGCTAAACTTCCACGAGAGCTTGAACGATGTGAGAGAAATCGGTTCAGTTAGGGTTCTATTTAAATGACCGGGAAGAGTTTTATCAACGCTTATGAAAAAGTGCTGATAAAGAGGGATTTTATCAACACTAAAATAATAAACATTGATAAAATAGCACTTTATCAATGTTTTTTTAGCATTGATAAAATATATCTTTATCACCACTAAAGTTGTAGCACTGATAAAGACCTATATAATATATTTTAATAATATAATTAATATAATTAAAAAAATTATATATATATATAATAATAAATAAATAAATATAAATTCTTGCAATTATATATATTAAAATAATTATAAATATGTATTTATAAATATAATTATTGATATATATATTTATAAGTATAATTACAAATAAATATTTTTTGTAAATATTTTTAAAAATATTTGTATATAATTATAAATATATTTATATAATTATATATATTTAAATAATTAAATATATTTAATGTAGTTGGGGTTTGGCTTAGAGATAAGCAACTTGTAGTACTATATTGAGGTTGAGGGTTCAAAACCCATTGGGTACTGGTGTTGTAGAGGTATTGTAACAACACTGTAGCAGTAGAGGAACTGTAGCATCAATGGCACTGTAGCGGTGGTGGGCATTGTAGAAAGAACTATAGCGGTAGAAACACTATATAAAGTATTGTAGAAGCCCGAGTACTATAGCGGCCATATTCACCAGTGGGCCTTTCGGTCAAAAAATTGGGCCCACGGGCCATGTAATGGGATTTTATGCCCATTGGGCCCACAAGCCATGTAATGAGATTCATTCCCATTGGGCATACGAGCCATGTACTGAATAAATAAGACTTGATGGGTGAGCTATTGTAACGACCCGAAATTTTGAATAAATCTTGTTTTTTAATTTTGTGTGTTATTTTATTTTTTTATACTCAACAAAAATGTTTCATTTGATAACATGAGTATAATTAAAATGAGACCGTTGAGTTTTTTACTATTATATGACCATTGGTCAATATGACCACTGGAAACTAAACATTTTGATTATTGTCTCTAAATACAAGTAATCTTGGTTTATTAATATAGAAAGAATATTTGATGGCCTCACCCAGTAGTCTTGGACCAATCGAAGCCCATCTAACAGAACTTAGGAAGGAGGTAGCACCACTGGGCTTTGCTCTAGACCAAACCCAAGCCGAACTTCATCGTGTGAAGCTAGAACGGAATCGCCTTTGTGAGAAGTTCAAACTGATAGAAATTACTACTCGTGCGATGTTAGTCGAGCCTCCCTCAGATTCTCTCACCTTAGCACACCTTACACTTAGGTCCTATGCTGGTGTGATAAGGGGCTATGTAAGGAGACCGTAACTGCCTTTTGTAATCCTTTGTTTTAAATAAAAATTTTGATTTCTTCTTATGATAAAGTTTATGAATTTTCAAATGACCGGATAAATATAGTATGCATATTTTTGATGAATTTTAGAAAAAGGATATTTTAAAAATGTTTATGTAAACCTTAAATAATTAAAAATGTGTAATTATTTTAAAAAAATGGTCTTCTACAATTATGTTTAGTATGAAATTTAGAGTCTAATAAGATCAACTTAATTTTTGATGAATAATAAATTATAAATAGTGATTTTATTCTTAGGATTAGTAATGTGACCAAATAGATTAGTAATCTCACTTAAAGAAAGTATTAATATAATCTAGGCACCTTGGTTAAGTAATGTGATTCAATAAAATGGTTAAGTAACGGTTTCATATACTATTATTCAAGTATTAGTTTTTTCGTGTGAATAGTGTTTTTTAATTAAAAATTTAATTAAAAATATTAAGAAATTATTTTTATAAAATGGATTTCATTTTTGAACTCAGAGTGTCGATATTATGTTATGGTAATTTTTGGGATTTTTTCTGAAAAAATGAATTTTTGGTGAATAGTGTATTTATTTAAAAATTAAATTAAAAATATTTAAAAAAAATTAGTTTTATAAAATGGAGTTCATTTTTGAAATCAGAGCATTGATATTTGGTTAATGTGAAATTTTGGGATTTTTATGAGAAAGTTGAATTTTCAGTGAATAGTAAAAATACAGTTTTAGGGTTTCGGTATGTTTAATGACATCATAACTGTGTCATGATGATTCCATGAGATATTTTAAGGTATGGTAGACCAAAGGTGTTGAATTATTGTATGTGGGGCCCCATGTGGCCTAACTCCATGGGAAATACCATGGGAGAGCACATGGTTTTGAGAAAACCACTTTTGAGGTGTCCCTTGGCCATTAATGTCTTGTCCCCTCACTTTTCCTATAAATACCAAGCCATCCTCTCATCCATTTTGACTCCCCACTCCCCCCCAACGAATTTCTGGTCTCATTACCTCCCAAGGAGTCCTCTCAAGGTTCCCCCAAGCCCTCAAGGTCCAAACCTTTGAGTTTTAAGAGTTACGTTTTAAGGTAAGGGATCCGACCTCTCTCTTTCTTTTCAAGTAATCTCTTTTATGTCATTCCTTTTATGATCCATGTTCTTATGTTGTAGTATGTTCTTTTATATTCATTATAATGTTCTTTTTATGTTCATATTATGAGAGACCCCCTCTTACTCTCATCATTTCATTTTATGAAAGTTTAAGTGGCGCCGTTAGGCTGCCGAAATTTTTGTAACAGATTCTTTCACCCTTCTCATTTTGAAGTTCTATTTTCTTGTCAAGTCTTTCATGTTCCTTTTTATTATTTTGAGGTATGATCTCTATATCTATCATTCTGATATTTTATGATCATATGATGAGAGACCCCATTTGATCTCTTCAATTCAGTATTTTGAAGTTTTAAGTGGCGTCGTTAGGCTGCCGAATTTTTAAGGGATTCTTTCACCCTTCTCGTTTTCAAGATCTATTTTCATGTCAAGTCTTTCAAGTTCCTTTTTATTATGTTGGGGTATGATCTCTATATCTATCATACTGAACCCTTATTTTCATATTATGAGAGACCCTATTTTGATCTTGTCAATTCATTTTTGGTTGAAGTTTAAGTGACGTTGTTAGGCTGCTGAATTGTTAAGGGATTCATTCACCCTTCTCTTTTTCAAGTTATAATTTCTGGTCAATTCTTTCAAGTTTCTTTTCATTATATTGGGGTATTATCTCTATATTTATCATACTTATCATTTATATTCATATTATTAGAGACCATATTTGATCTCGTCAATCCATTTTTAGAAGTTTTAAGTGACGTCGTTAGGCTGCCGAATTTTCATAAGAGAAATCTAATTTTTGTCTTCCTTCCATGTTTTTCATTTCAAATGGTATGTCCTTGAAATTTCATTACCATGTTCATTTATCCTTCTTATTCTGTCCCTCTACTGTTTTATGGGTCATTTATGAATGTTTGACCCATGTCCCCTCTCTTTTCAATGTTTTCTAAAACCCCGAAACATAGTCGTTATGCTGCAGAATTTTCATCTCAAAATGCCTCTCTCTTTTCTCAAAACTATTTTATGTTATAAAGTGAATACTCAAAGATCTTATTTCTAAAGGGGTATTCACATATATACCAAAATGTTCTATTTTAAATTCTGGGATTTACATACATGAAACCCGCTCTCCCCTTTCGTGGGTTTAAAGTGACGTAAAGATCATGTCTTTAAAGCAGTTTTAAAACGTTATGATTACGAAATGAAACCCATTTATTTTATACTATATGGGTTATTTACGAAATGTTTGATGATGATATATGTGGCTCACATGATAACAAAGACAAATTTAAGGGTGCTCCCTGATAGCGCTCCAATGCATTGGGTAATGATGTAACCACTAGAGATTACAATTTTCACGATATCTTGGTGAATAACCTTGGTAATTTTCAAATGACACCTTGGGGATGGACCTTGGTGATATGTTCATGATTGTCTATGTTAAATGATGTAGCCACATCTTAAAGTTATGAAAAATGTTATTTTTATTATGATATTCCACATGATTTCTTTCTCATGCCTTAAAGTTCTTTTTCATGACATAGTTGATGTATCTCAAATTCACATGTTAAATGTTTCTCTTGTTCCCTTACTGGGCTTTCTGCTCATCCTTTCTTTTGATGTATATCCCCAGGTTATGAGATGCAGTAATGAACCTAGGATGAACTTAAGGAGAAGCCTTTCAAGTGTTTAAGAAGAATGTTTTATGTTGTTTTCATGTATTATGTTCCTGGTTTCCAAGACACTAAACCTTAAAGATCCTCAGTTTTGTGTAATGAAATGAAAGTTTATGTTATAAAAAGGCGGGATGCTATAGCTATCACCTTGGGGGGGGGGGCTTTGGCCTACCTTTCCGACCTATGTGTGAGGCGTGTGTGCGTGTTTAATGTAATTGTACCCCCAAACATATAATATGTATATATATATATATATATTTGTGTGTGGGAGTATATTTAATAAATAAATATAAATATAAATATAAATATAGTAATATATTCATTATTTAAATATATTATTGTAATATAATAAATTATTTAAATATATAATAAATTATTTAAAATTATATATATATATATATATTTTAAGAAAATATATATTTATTTATAATTATAAATATATAATTAAAAAGAGAGGATATGTTTGCGGGGTGTGGATCTCTTGTGCAATGACGATTTTTGCATTTTGGGAAGATAGGGTTTGCTGCTTATGGGGTTCTCACACTCTCTCGGATCGTCTCTCCTGGCTGGAGGAGATGAATCCGGAGGAGCTCGTGGTTTGGAAGCGGTGACAGTTGCAGGATTTGGCTCGACTGCAAGGGTGAATTCATTTCATAGATCCAGTGAGGATGGAACTTGCAGAGGCGCGACAACGTCGGATAGGCGACGATCGATGGCAGCGAGTGTGGTGGGTTATAGATCAGGTGTTGGTAGAGTTGCGACGATGCTGGCTGGTAACCCTAGGGGTAGTGCGACGACGCCTGTTGGTGTGATGTCGGGTGAGGGTTGCAAATCTAGTACTGCTATAGATGTGATGGCACTGGTTGGTGTGTTGTCGAGGGAGGGTTACAGATCTAGTGTTGATAGAGATGCGGTTGTGCTGGTTGGTAACCCTTGGGGTTGTGCGGTGCCGTCCTCCATAGCTGCGCATCACAATTCCATTTCAGTGTACAAGGAATCTGCAGTCGGGATGATTCGCAAAAAGGAAAAAATTTCCCATGTCAAAGCCGATGCTGAGGTGGTTTCAGAGCTCCTAAAAATGGGGAAGCACTCGATCATCGAGAGATTAATCTTGCCTAAGGGTTCAAAATCGTGGAAGATGGAAGATCTGGTTGTGCGACTCTCAATGGTGTGGGGATTTAGCGATTGGAGATGTGTCTCGATGGGTAGAGGATTTTTCCACATTCTCTTCCACATAGAGGATTTGAAATTGCAGGTGTGGGTTCTCAGATCAGTCTCTCTCAAGCCCCGTATCTTGCATCTTTGGGAGTGGGATAAAAAATTCAATCCTATGGAGGTATGTAATTCCTCTTTCCAATTGTGGGTCAACATTTTTGGGCTTAATTGGTTACTGTGGCATCTAAAGATACTCTATGATATTACTTTATCTATTGGTGTTATGATTAAGCTTGATAAAGAAACAGAGCTGGTTCGCTATGGACACTATTACCGGTTTTTGGTTGAAGTTGACTTGGCATCAACCTTGGTTGATAAGGTATTTCTCTCTTCTGATGTGGATGAACTCGAATTAAGAGTTGAATATGAGAGATTTCCAAAGTTCTGCAATGAATTCAAGTTGATCAGACATGATTTTTTGTCTTTAAATCGAACCAGGACCTGTGGGTGTGGTCATGAAGAAAGAAATTGCTCAAAAAAGGCATGAAAGAATGTACCGAGTGGTGGTGACACCCACTTGCCAGCTGGCTGTGAGACACAGGTTGCTCCAACTCTGGTTGAACTTGCAAGTGTGGTACAAAGTGGGGACAATGTGATGCCGGTTGGGGATGTATCGTGTCAGAGGGAAGGTGATGATGCGTGTTTTGGATCTGACCAGCATGCTTTTGAGAACATGAAGACTTCTAAGTCTTGGGTGAAAATTGTTGAGGATGAGGATACTGTTGAGGAAGGCATGGTACATGCTTCAGATCACCCTGGAATGAGCATGATTTTCCCTACTTCGTAGGGTGTGATGGGAAGTAGCCCCATGAAGGGTTTTGAGGTGGTGAAGGCGACCTCACAGAATGTGGAGGGGGTTCTAATGCACACACTTGTTGAAGAGCAGGAGCATGCTGATGCCGCTACCGATTCTGATGAGTCACCAAGGATTGAAGTGGCTATTCAAGCTGAAGTGGACAATGGATTGATTCAAGAACAAGCATTGATTTCCTCTAACATGAATGGTAAAGCTAATATGGTCTTGGCTTCTCTTGAGAAGAAGACTGTGATGAGTGCCTCAGATCCCGGGAAGTCCCCTGGTTTGGAAAGGGATGAATCATATGGGGCTTGGCAGCGGGGTCGTCATCCAAAAAATTGTGACCGAGGATGTGGTCGCGATGATTGGGCTGGTTTATGAGGGCATGGTCGAATGTCAACCTAGTCTTCTTCCAAATAGCTCACTCTGGAGCAGCAACAGCTCAGGGAGAAGTACTCCGTTCTCTTCAAGCAAAAGAAGCCGCAATCCAAGTGGGAAACTGCTGACGATGCTGATGATTCTGACTACAACCATGGGGATGACCCTGATCCTTCTGATTCGTAGTGCTTTTTCCTTGATGGAGGGCAGGAATGCATTTGTCCCCATCTTCTCTTTTGTTTCAGTTACTTTTTTTTTCTAATAAATTTTATGTGTATGGGTTGGCTTGCCAACTTGCACTCGAACCTGTTTTGTATAATTGTATAAATATAGTAAATATACATTTATAAATATATTTATTTAAAAATATTTATTTACAAATAAATTTATTAAAATAATTAATGAATACAAAATCTTAAATACATGAATGTTAAAAATGAGTGAAATTTTATAATTAAAAACAAGTAGACTTTAAAAATATTTAAAAAATGGATAAGTTTTATTATTTATACAAATTATTAAAAAAATAAAATATGAATATATATTAAAATAAAGATAAATACATATTTAAAAGGTTAAAAAAGTGTAAATAAATATATAAATAAATATTAGAAAATGATTAAATTCTAAAATAAAAATAAAAAATAAAAAATATAATAAATGAATAAATAATACTAAATGAAATAATATGAAAATAATTAAATAAAATTTACTGATTAAAAACATAATATATAAAATATATTATGCTACAAAATGAAATTCTAAAATGAATATTACAATTTGAATAAACTAAAAAAATATTAAATGCGTGTGTTTCTATATAAATTTAATTAATTACATAAATATTTATGTGTGTAAAAGTAATGTACATATATATATACATATAAGTTTAATATATGATAAATTGAACAATAAAATTATATAATATGTAATCTATTAATAAAATAACTACGAATGATGCTGAGACAGGCAACGGTGGTGGCATGCGGCTGTGATTGGAGGTCGTGGAATTCATGAAGACAAGCGACAGTGGTGGCCTACGGCTGCGACTGGTGCTGGGTTGGACTCCTCAGAACAATGGAGGGCGTCGGCGATCCTGGATAGGCATTTTTCAAGCTTCAACCACGCATCGAGGATGATGCGGCGACCGGAAGCGGTGGAATTCTTGGAACAATGGAGCTCATATGCTGCGGCAACCGGAAGCAGTGGAATCCTCGGATCAAAGGCGGGAGTCGGTGGTCCTGGATCTGTGTCTGATGTGCTTCGACGAAGGTAGTGTGCTACAAAGAGATAACCGGCGGTCTGCGGGTGATAGTGACGGGCTGGGTAAAGCCTTGGGCATTTGGGCCAAGTTATGGGAATTTGAGATGTTTAGGTTTTAATACCCCTGGGCCTATTAGGTCATGTAATTGGATCCCTCTCTACTTAGAAAAAGAGAGATTTATTAGTTTAATAAAAGTAGGTGACCGTGACGGGCTAGATTCGGGCATTATGCAAGATTTTTGGTTGAAATTGATTTGGCGTCTAAACTATTTGATCATGTTTTTCTTTCCACAGAGATGAAGAAATTGAATTTCTAATTGAGTATGAGAATTTATCGACATTCTGTTTTGAGTTGTAAGATGATTGATCATGAGATGCTGAGTTGCAGGAAGATGGGTAATAGAGCAGTGAAACCTGGAGCTGCAAGGGATGCTGGCAGAGCACTGCACAAGGGTGGCCAGGGTAATCCTATGAGTGCTGATGCTGGGGAAAACTGGATGGATGCTAATGATGATAGTGGTACTGGGCTACATACAATGAACTGGGCTGATAGGGCAGTGAAGTCTGGACAGACTGGGCCTATTAGGTCATGTAATTGGATCCCTCTCTACTTAGAAAAAGAGAGATTTATTAGTTTAATAAATGTAGGTGACCGTGACGGGCTAGATTCGGGCATTATGCAAGATTTTTGGTTGAAATAGATTTGGCGTCTAAACTATCTGATCATGTTTTTCTTTCCACAGAGATGAAGAAATTGAATTTCTAATTGAGTATGAGAATTTATCGACATTCTGTTTGAGTTGTAAGATGATTGGTCATGAGATGCTGAGTTGCAGGAAGATGGGTGATAGAGCAGTGAAACCTGGAGCTGCAAGGGATGCTGGCAGGGCACTGCACAAGTGTGGCCAGTGTAATCCTATGAGTGCTGATGCTGGGGAAAACTGGATGGATGCTAATGATGATAGTGGTACTGGGCTACATACAATGAACTGGGCTGATAGGGCAGTGAAGTCTGGACAGACTGGGCCTGTTAGGTCATGTAATTGGATCCCTCTCTACTTAGAAAAAGAGAGAGATTTATTAGTTTAATAAAAGTAGGTGACCGCGACGGGCTAGATTCGGGCATTATGCAAGATTTTTGGTTGAAATAGATTTGGCGTCTAAACTAGTTGATCATGTTTTTCTTTCCACAGAGATGAAGAAATTGAATTTCTAATTGAGTATGAGAATTTATCGAAATTCTGTTTGAGTTGTAAGATGATTGGTCATGAGATGCTGAGTTGCAGGAAGATGGGTAATAGAGCAGTGAAACCTGGAGCTGCAAGGGATGCTGGCAGGGCACTGCACAAGGGTGGCCAGGGTAATCCTATGAGTGCTGATGCTGGGGAAAACTGGATGGATGCTAATGATGATAGTGGTACTGGGCTACATACAATGAACTGGGCTGATAGGGCAGTGAAGTCTGGACAGACTGGTGTTCCAAGGGCTGCTCCTTTTATGAGTGGTCCTCCTGATGTTCATAATGCTGCTAGCATCGGGGAAGAGCAGATGGTTGTTAATGCTGCTAGTGGCACTAGGCATTGTGAAAGAACCTGGGCTGATATTGTGGAGGGTCAGGAGGATGGTGTTGTTGCTGGGGTGCCTGATGCAATGGCACTAGCACCACCAAATGAAATTATTATGCCTGGTGAAGGTGGAAGTCCTACTGGTAGAGCAGCTGGTGGAGAGGAAGCTTTATTAGACAGTCATTCTCTTGATGAGGATATTATTCTGGAAACTGTTGACCAAGACCTACAGTAGGAGTGTCTAGTTGTGCTGAAATCCCGTAAGGGCAAGAAAACTTCAATAGATGCAGGATGGCTTCCAGTTGGTAATTCCTCAAAAATTGTTGTATGATTCTCAGGCCCTGTGCTCCCCTGAACAGGTTGAAACTTCTTTAGATCATGTACCCAAGGTGCCTTCTGATGTCGGTGGTCACACTGATAATGAAATGGTTACGAAAACATCCAGCAAGGATGCTCAGTTGGATGAAGGGGGTTTGATTGTGCCGATGACACTGGAGGTGCATACAAATAAGGTGGGGGATGCTTGTAAGGATGCTCAGATTTTGGAACTGCTGCACATGGTCTCTACATAGGAGGCACAGTCCAACACGGATGGGGGTGCCCGTACACATACAGAATGGAATTATCCTAAGTCTTTCTCTGATCTCATGAAGAATGCCTACTCACTTTTTGGTCCGGCCTCGGAGGGGGAGTGTATGAATGCACGCAAGAAGAATATGACTATTACTCTCCGAGGAGGGCAAGAAGGTGAGCGGCTGCTTAAAGGAATTGTGAAGAAAGCAGCTGATTGGTTATTCCTAGAGTTTGAGGCAACCTTGCAGTGTTTGGATGCAATGCCTACTTAGTTGTCCAGAAGCTGCTTACAA
Organism: Viscum album; assembly: GCA_963277665.1. Taxonomy (NCBI): domain Eukaryota; kingdom Viridiplantae; phylum Streptophyta; class Magnoliopsida; order Santalales; family Viscaceae; genus Viscum; species Viscum album. The sequence goes on from OY728129.1 coordinate 1,588,905,273, forward strand.
TTAACTTTGAGGATGGATTTCAAGCAAATTTGGAGATGAATTTCCAAGATTTATCTTGGAAGTTTAGAACCTTGGATGATGTTTCTGAGCCCTCATCTGAATTGATGAATATGATCATCCAAAGACATGCCGACAAGGTTGGCACCCCAAGGGAGCTAGATACCCTCAGAATATGGGATCTAGGGGTTCTCGTAAGAAGTGATCTTGTATCTTAATGTGGGTATTTGGTGTCATGTTGTTTCGGTCCTCTTTTGTACTCTTTATTTTCTTAATAAATTTCTTATTCATGGGTTTGGCTCCCAAACTCATTGATATACCTTTTGTGTAATATACTATTTATTACTATATATATATATATATATTAAATTTAATTAATTTGATTATAAAAAATTTGGGGGTTGATCCGGTCTAACCCATGAACCCGCATGAATATATGTTTAAATAAAAATGAATATATATCAATACCCCTGGGCTCGTTAGGTCATGTAATGGGATCCCTATCTGCTCAGAAAAAAGAGATATTTGTTGGTTTAATAGGTGTGTGTGGGGGGGGGGACTTCCCCCCTACCTGCTAAAAAACTAATAATATGAATAAATACATTTAAAAAATGAATAACTGTTATAAATAGTCAATTAATTATTTTATTATATATATTATTAATATACTATTTATATATATATATATATATATATATATATATATATATTAAATTTAATTATAAAAAATTTGGGGTTTGGCTCGGTCTAAGTCATGAACCCGCATGAATATATGTTTAAATAAAAATGAATATATATTAATTATGTAAATTACAACTATATTAAAATCATTAAATGTTAAATATTTTTATTAAAAAATTTATTAATGAAATGTTTATTAGTGAAAATGAATAAATTTAATATATATATATATACACACACACACATATATATAATAATAAATAGTATACAATTATTTAATTAGTATATTAAGTATTTAATGAATTTATTCATTTTTATTAAATAGAAACATTGTATTAACTATTTAATTATATATATAATTAATATAATATTTATTACTATATATATATATTAAATTTAATAAATTTAATTATAAATAACATATTAATTATTTAATTATATATATATATATAATTTATTAAATTATATATATAAATATATAATAATTGTAGCACCCCTAGTTTCACGTACATGACCCTTTATTCATGTATTTTGAGTCTATAATATTCGAGTTATGTTTTAGGAGGTTTTGAGGGGGTTTTCCACGTTTTAGATACTTTTTTAGAGGTGGTTTATGTAGAGCTAGTATAAATCGTGCAACATCTCTAGGAAATCGTGAAAGGGAAGACAATGGGAACTAAGCAGGCGCACAGTTGGTGCACAATTTGGCAAAATCATGTGAATGCCCAGGAAATAAAGGGAGAAACATGGTTGGCGCACGATTTTTCTAACTCTGTGAGCCAACTGTGCGAGGTGTGACATTAAGAGAGTAGTACTGCATGGTTGGCACATAGTCTTTCAAACTGTGTGGCCTAACCATGCAGTGTATAGTTGGCCTCCCTTAAATTGTGGATCTAATCCAAATTAAGACTTTTGACCATTTTTATTACCATAATCCTCTAATAACTCGAATTCCTTTTTCTCCCAAGGCACGAGAGATGATTACCTTTGATTTGGGAGTGAACCTTAGGTGAATCAAAGTGTGTTGGAGGCCTAGATTCATTAGTTAGTACATGTTATTCTTTGTTCTTCTTAGATATAAGGTTCTTCACTTTCTTGGAACCATAGATCTAGTTTGTTATGGATAGATCTAAGTGTTATGATTTTTTTTATGTTGAAATCATGTTGGATCTAGTGAAAGGAACTTGATTTTTGACTGGATCTTGAAGTTTTGTTGTGCCATTCTTCGTTTTTGCCTACATTTGTGAGGTAAGTGTCTTCTCTCTTGATTCCATTTGATTTAGAACTTTAAGGATTAGTTTTTATTAAATGTATTTCTTGAAATGATTGTGAAAACCCTTGTCCGATTCATGATGAAAATATCATTTTAGTATTGGATTGAAAATAATGGGAAGCTGAATGTTTTTTGGAAAACCCCATTGTTTATAATATTAAAATTATGAGATCAAATTATGGTTTGGTCAGATGCATGTAAATTATTCATTGAAATGATTTAAATAAAGTAATGTTTTGATTTAAATTACTTGTCATGATGTTTTCATAAATGGTTAGGAGCGAGTTAAATGGGATGGATAATGGTCGTGAAGTACTACTATCAATGAGACAGAGAATGGACTTGAAGTTCCACTATCAACGGTGACACCTTGTGTGTGTGGACATGGAAAAGAATATACCAAATTAGATGAAAAGTGGTTTAAAGGATTTTTTGATGCTTTATGTGGAAAATTGGTTTATGGATTTGATACGAACTATTTTTAATGCTTAAAACTATTTTATAAAATGTGATAATTTTTTTCCTCATGCTGTGAGTTAGGAAGTCAATGGGGAAATCCTACTGAGTTTAGACCCACCCCCTGCTTGGGAAGTATTGTGGTTTTGTAGATGTCATCTATCAAGACATAGGTGAAGGCAATGTATCTAAGTTCTTAATTGATGTTTCTTGATATCATGGGCTTGGCAAGTGGAGTTGGACCATGGAGCGGGTTGGGTGTTTCTAGGTGTTATTGCTTAGGAGTTTTTTGTTTGTGGTCTTTTTTTATCTTCAAGTATGTATTTTGGTTTCCTCCTCTATACATTGATTTGGATTATTGGTTTGGTTATGTTTTGAGTTATATTTTGTACTCATGCATCATATAGTGGGTTGAATGGTATTTTTTGATGTAGTCTGGATGTTTTATCTTTCAAATAGAAAATCACCCCCAAATGTTCTTGAGGCCCTTGGAAATTACTGTTAGATTTTGGTGTCTTAGGGGTGTTATATAAAGCATGGTATCCCCCCTTCACTACTTAATCTAATGAGGGGAGAGATGTTACAAATGGTATCATATTAATTCAGTCCATCTATTTTTTTTAAAAAAAATGGTATCATCTTTTTTAGGACCATCTATCTTTTTAGGATGAATAGTATCAGCTTGTTTGGTCCTTGATATTGGAAATGGTATTAGTCTCTATATTGGGATGGTATCAAGGAGATATGATCATCATAACTTGAAATGTAGAGCATAGAAAGACATATCTAACCTCTTTATGCTGGACTTTAAGTTATCAGGGTGTTTAGGAACATGAGTGTTTTAAGACACTTCTTGGAGTTTTCACCTCACCATCACGAGTTTAGCCGATGAGCATTGCATGATATGAATTGATAGTAAAGACTTCCCACTAGGATTGCGCTGTTCATTTTGAGTAATGATTTATGATATGGTGAAAACTGTTGATATTTTAAAATAGTAAAAATGATTGATTTTGAAAAATAATATTTTAATATTTCCAATAATGGTTGAAATATTGATGATGTTTGAAATATGGAAATCTATGTTGTAGTATGTGTTGATGTATTAAATTAGAATTTCTAAGCCTTTAGTTGATAATGAGCGAGACTAAATAGAGAATTGTTCTGGTTATAGTGAATGACACTGGGTAGACGTTATAGAAACTGACCAGAGGAGGCTGTTGAGAATGTGGTTTCAACTGAGCCACATGTGAACCAAAAGTAGGTAAAAATCTTTTTATTGGATTTTTAGGATATGGATAAGGGTAATAATGAACTATGGAAAGTGGAAAATTTAGTTCATTTTAAAAATTAGAATCCACCCATTTTTTAGGGGATTCCAAACCAGAGAAAGCAGAGGTTTGGTTGAATAGGATGAATCAAATATTTGATTTTCTTGGGACACTGGCAGAGTTAAAACTAAATTTGGAAATGTATATGATGTAAGATCTTGTGTACCATTGGTGGGATTTAGAAATTCAGGTTGAAATTGACCAAGGTATAACATGGGAGGATTTTGAAGAATCATTTAACAAGAAATTCTATCCTCACACCTTTTAGATTTCAAGAACAATTGAATTCTTTAGTTTAAAGAAAGAGAACCTTACAGTGATAGAGTATATGGATAAATTTATGGATTTAGTCTAATTTTCCCTAGATGTTTCTGTAAGTTCATCCTTGAAGGAAATTTTTTTTGAGCCAGATGATTGGATATTCTCTCAAATATTTTCATGTTTTTTATAATGGATTATAGAGAGATGGTCAATAGAGCGATGGTGGAAGAAAGATAAATCATGATAAATATAGTTGTGAGGAGTATGATTATTCCTATGGGAATATGTGGGAACTATAATTATGGGAATAAGAAGAAGAGGGAAACCAACTTCTAGAGTGGTGAGTCACCTCAGAATTAGGACATGGGATATGTATATCTTCCTCCTTGATTAAAAAGTAATCTGGGATGTTTTCAATGTGGTTCACTGAATCACATCAAGAGAGATTGTATGAAACCACCTAGAGTATGTCACAACTGCAAAAAGATATGAAATCATCATAACTATTGTCATAGTTCTCTAATGTTGGGTGCTAGAGACACATAACATGCCTATTAGGAATCTTACGCTTCAACAGGGCAAGTGAAACAGAATAACTCTCATCATCACAATAGAGTGAGCTAAGGTTATTTTAGGAACACCATGAATCCTCAACTAGTGTAATCTTAATAGGGTAACAAAGAGAAAAGTGTAGTGAGTAAAAAATTACTTGGAGATGAGAAAATGACCATGGATGATTAGTATGGTCCTTCAACGGTGATAGGTATGATTCTTTTGAATTCTATACTTATGAAATCTTTTCCTGATATGGGTGTGTCTCATTCATTTACTACTTCCCGTGTTGCTGATAATATGAGTTTTCATGTTGAGATGATGCCTTTTGGTTTGAAACTTCAAACACCTCTCTGTTAAAGAGTGTTTCAAGACTTTATGTTTAAAGCTTGTTCTATAACTATTGTTTGGGCTAGGTTACTTTGGAATTTCTTTGTGCTTGAGATAGATGTCTATGTCTTGATTTTGGGTACGAATTGGTTGAAATCCATCATGGTCCATATCAATTGTTATACCCTAAAGATTAGTTTCACATCTTTGGATTTTGTAGATAATCTCTTTAGAGAAGATTAGGATTTAAAGGATATTAATGAAGGACATTTGGAATCGGTATTTAGAACCATATCATATCAGGTGGTAGCATTGAACTTGGAATTTGTGTATGAGATTGGGAATAGATATTTTCAAACTATTGTTGACCATTTTATAGACATTTTCCCTAAAAATTTCTCAAGGTTTCTACCCAAAATAGAATTAGAGTTTATAATTGATCTCATACTAGGGAAAAATCTTATCACTTCCATCTTATCAGATGTGACAAATAGAATTAAGGGAATTGAAAGTTCAGTTGGAATAGTTGAAAATAAAAGGGTTCATTCAACCAAGCACGTCACTGTGGGAAGCACCCATTCAACTTGTGAAGAAGGGGGATTGAAACCTTAGGCTTTGTGTGGATTATAATAACCTTAACCTAGTTATGATAAAGAATCAATATCCTATTCCATGCATTGATGATATGTTTGATCAATTTAGGGGAGCCCAGTGGTTCTCTAAAATTGACTTACATTCAGGGTATCACCAATTATGAGTTTTGAAGGAGGATATTACAAAAAAGAAACTTTCAAAAGCATATATGTCCATTATGAATATTTCATTATGCCTTTAAGTCTAATGAATGAACCATCCATCGATCTTTTTGGAACTGATGAATTGAATCTTTTAGTGGTACCTGGATTCCTCTTTGGTTATGTTTGTTGATGATATATTGGTGCATTCTATGGGAAAAAGTAGCATGAGAAACACTTGGATATTGTGTTGGGAATATTATGGGAACATTGGTTGTATTCCATGTTATCATAGTTTGATTTGTGGATACAAGATGTATGTTTCCTTGTCTATGTCATTTATAAAAAGGAAGTTTATATAGATCTAGAAAATATAGAAGCTATTATCTCTTGGAAACTACTGAATAATTTCTTTAAGATACATAGTTTCATTAGATTAGTAGGATACTACGTGCATCTTGTATGTAATTTTTCACATTTGGAATCACCAATGAAAGATTTGACAAGGAAAGGAATTCCTTCCCAATGAAATGGGGAATGTCATAAATTTTTTCAAGAACTTAAGGTTCAACTTACATTAGCTCATATCCTCAAATTTATAGAGTATGGATAGGGATATGTAGTGTATTGTGATGAATCAGGATCTGGGTTGAGATGTGTTCTCATACAGGAAGATCATATTTCTGCTCATGGCTCACGATAATTACGATTACATGAGAAGAATGACCTAACACATCTGGTCCATGTTCTGAAGACATAGCATCATTACCACTTTGGTGAGAAATTCACAATGTTTATGGATCAAAAGAGTTTGAAACACATTTTATCATATAGAGCTTTGAATTTAAGGCAACACAAAATGTAGAGTATCTGCAGATGTTTTAATTCAACTTGATGTATACACCAGTTAAAGGGAACTCTATGGTTTATTAATTGTGAAAGAATTCATATTCTTATCTAGATAAAGAGGCTTGAGACTAGTGGAAACTAATTTTATTTATAATGAATATGAATCTAGATGCACATGAGCATCATCCCAGTTGGTGAGGACTTCTTAAGTGCATCCACGAGACCCAGGTTCGAAACCAGGTGGAGGCATATTTCTAGGGATTTGTAGCAGGTACTGTTCGGCACTATAGCAGTTAGAACTATTCACCTTGGGCCACCAGTTTGGGTTTGGAGTCCTTAAGGCTTTCAGGCCACCCAGGTCTTCGGGTCAGCAAGGCTTTCGGGCCACCTCAAGGCCTTCGGGCCACATGATCAGCGCAGTAACCCCAGACAGACTCTACAAAAAAAGGAGCAACCCTAGAGGATGTTTTAGAGAAAGTGCACTCACCAGAGTAGAACCAAATGGATTTGGAAGAATGAGAGGGTATGGATACACCATTTGGACCCACCTGTGCTTGCATGAGAAGCCTATCTAGATGACCATGCGAAAATGGAGAGCTACCATCACGATGCAGATGCTGGGGAGGGGAAGTTCCTTGTAGTTATAGTTTGGTTGAATTCCCTAAGACCTTCAGGTCATGTAATCTCTAAAGCCTACGGGCCATGTAATCTCTAAGACTACGGGCCTTTTAAGGGTTCCCCCTTATCCCTTGAAAGGGGGGTTATCAAAAATCAATAAAAATGAAGGCCTTAGGGCCATTCGTGTTAATATGCATCTAGATTGATTGAACTAAAGTGATGTCGTAGTTTTATTTCTCATTTCATTTTTTTAGATTTGGTTGAGAATATTATCATTTCTCAGAAATCTGATCTTGCATGTGTTTCTATGTGGTCAAAACTCAATAGTGGGGAGACCATTGAGGGATAAAAACTATATGGAAGTCCAGTGTTGCGGTTTAGAGATTGAATGGTTTTACCTTTATCTTGTTTGGAACAACTTCTTAGTACTTACCACCATTCAAAATGGTATTTTCACCATGGGATTCATAAAATGTATAAAAAATTGAAAAATAGTTTTGGAGAGCTGGAACGAAAAGAGATATAGAAGAGTACGTCTCGATATTCCTCACCTCTCAGCAGGTTAAGACAGAGCATCAACAAACAATGATTATGTTGAAGCCTTTACTAATTTCTATATAGAAATGGGATAGATATCCATGGATTTTATAATAGCTTTACCAAGGATGTTTAGGAAACACAATTCCATATGGGTGATTGTGGACCATCTCATAAAGTTTTATCATTTCATCCCTATACATGGAAATAATTCGATGGAAGACTTATTTAAAATATACATTTTGGAAATTGTAAATATACACAACATTCCAGTATCTATTGTATCAAACATATACCTCAAGTTTACATCTTGTTTTTTGAAATCCTTTCAACAAGCCCTTAGAACTTCACTGACTATGAGTATGAATTATCATCGCCAAATGGATGGACAGTCTGAACAGAGTATCCAAATTTTGGAGGACATTCTTAGGGCTTGTGTAGTGGATTTTGGTGGCTCATGGGTGGATCATTTATCATTATTAAAGTTCTCATACAATGACAATTACCATGCCCCAATACATATGGTTCATTTTGAATCATTGCATCGATGTCCTTGTCATTCTACACTTTGTTAGGTGGAAATAAGCGCGAATTCACTAATTGGTGTACAAGAAAATAGAGATTATTCAGTTGATCAAAAAGAGAATGGAAGTGTCTCAGAGTCATTATAAATCATATGTGGATCATTGTTGATGACCATTGTCATTTTAGGCGAGTGATCATCTGTTCTTAATAATCTCTCCAAGGATTGGGAATCTTTGTTTTGGTAATAAGGTAAAGTTATCTCTTTGATACATAGGCCCTTTTGAGATACTAGAATGAGTTGGTGAGGTGGAATATTGGTTGAATTTACTACCAAGGTTTAATTAAGTACACAATTTATTTCATGCATCTCAGTTGAAGAAGTACCAACCTGGTCCTGACCATGTGAGTCGATGGGATCACGTTGACCTGGAACCAGATGCTATGTTGATTCATGTGATGGTATGGATTGTGGATAGGAAAGAGAAGATCTTGTGTAAAAAAAATCCTTAGTATAGTGTGGAATTTATGGAAACATGGTTGGATTTAAGAAGAAACTTGGGAGAATGAAAAGGAAATGATGGAGCAGAGACCCAAAATATTTCAGGACAATAAGGGTTTTCTACCTTTTGAGGATGGAAAGGAAAATGGTGGGGAGAATCTAACACCCCTAGTTTTAGGAACAAAACCCTTTATTCATTTATTTTGAGTCTATATAATGTCCGGGTTAAGTTTTTGGTGGTTACAAGGGGGTTTCCATGTTTTAGATTCATTTAAAGAGTTGATTTTTTTTGAACAAGGGACCATAAGGGGAATATCACTCTTAGCTTATGAACTATCCCTTATAGGGTTTCTTCCTCTCAGTGGTGAGGGGTCCCAGTGATCATCTTGGCCTCCCCTTCCCCCTTCAGCTCCTCCTCTTGGCTTCCACGTTGTTTTGGAACAATTATGTTGAGCTTTCAACAGATGGGGTCTCGACTATTCTCGGTGGTCTCCATTGGGTTCTTGGACGATTGGGGTCTTTGGAGTCAGAACAGATTTGGTACAACATATTGCTATAGGGTCATTACACAGTAGTAAATGGAGACCCCAATAATGCTCAGAGCTAGGGGTGTACCCTTTCCAGTTCTCCTCTCAATAATTCTGGCTAGTCTTCTCGAATATTGTTTTTTCATCCCTTGGTTCCGTGTTCAGAGCACTGTCGATGAAGCCTTCACCATCACTCACCCTCCATCGATGATTTCTGAGGGTTTCTATATCTTGGTTTTCTTATGGCCCTACTTCAGTGTGGTCTGACCCTTTGTGGCTTTCCTTTTTTTTACTTTCCCTAGCTTCAGGTGATTCTGCTTCTCCTTTAATTTCTCTACCATTTCATTCTTCTCTGTCACGCACGACCCCACATTGGCCAAGTTTGATGGATCCCATGGTGTTTTGGATTATGTTGGTGTCCTCAATGATGGAACTTCTGCTGTGGTATTCTGGTATGATGGTTTATTCCACATTTTGGAGTTGTCGATGAAGCTCTCTCCATCTTTCATCCTCTATCAATCTTTTCAGGTCCTCTGGTGGTGCTTTCTCGGACCCTCCCTCATGCCCATCTTCGGTGGTCTAGATTTTTGGATTCCAGCATGGTATAAACTATGTATCTAGTCTCGATGGTGATGGGATGGGTGACTCAGGATGTGCAGGGTGGCGATAAGATAGATGGGTATTGGGGAGGTGTGATGTGTGAGATCTCATGAGGGGTGTGATGTGATGGATCTTCTCTCATCTTGAGGTAGATTTTGTTTTCGGGACACTTTTTTGGTGTTAGGGTTTGGTCTAGCTCATGCCTACAATGGTGGATCCTATTGGTCATGATGTTGTTCTCTTGTTTAGTTCTTAGTTAACCATAAAAGTGATTTTATTCTAAAAATACAAAAAAAAATAGTTGGTTCAGTTTGTGCAAAATTTTTATAAACTGTTTCACATCTCCAGGAAAATGTGCAAGGGAAGATAGTGGGTACTGGAATGGAACACAACTTGGAAAAATCGTGTGAATTTCTAAGAGAAACTTTACATCTTGAAATATAGGAAAAAACATGGTTGGAACATGGTTTTTTTAAACCATATAATTCAACTGTATGAGGTGTGGCCTTAAGATAGTAGCACAACATGGTTGGAGCATGGTATGCCAAACCATGTGGCCTAACCATGTGATATACAGTTAGACCTCCTTAAATTGTGGATCGAATTCAAATTAAGACTTCCAACCCTCATTTTTAACTTAATCCTCAAATAATATGATTTTTTCTCCCAAGGCATGAGACATAACCCAATTCCTTTCAAGAGTGATCCTTATGTGAATCAAAGTGCATTGAAGGACCAGATTCATCAGTAAGTGCCCGTTCTTCTTTGTTCTTCTTAGATCAAAGGTTCTTATCTTTATTTAAACCATATATCTAGTCCATTATGGATATATATATGTGTTATGAATAGTATTATGATGAAATATTATTGTAACTAGTGAAGGAAATTTGAGTTGTGATCATATCTTGATGTTTTTTGTGTCATTCTTAATTTTTGCCAACATTTGTATGGTAGGTGGATTCTCTCCCGGCTCCATTTGATTTAGAACTTAGAGGATTATTTTTAATTATTATTTTTGAAATTATTTTAAAAACCCTTGTGTGATTATTTATGTAAATATCATTTTGGTATTAGCTTGGAAATTGTGTAAAGTTGATTGATTTTTGTAAAACACCATTGTTTATAATTTTAAAATGATAATTTTAAAATTATGGTTTGGTTTGATGCATGAAAATTATTTTTTTGAATAAATGAATGAAAGAAATATTTTGAAATAAATTCGCATGATTTTTGTATAAATAGTTGGGAATAAGTTAAATGGGATGGATAATGATCGTGAAGTACCACCATCAATGGGATGGAGTATAGATGTGAAGTTCCACTGTCAATAGTGACACCAAGATTGTGTGTGTGTGTGGTTGTGTGTCTAGACATAGAAAATAATATTCCAAATTATATGAGAAGTGTTATAAAGGATTTTTGAAATTTTTCCTTGTAAAATTGGTCTATGTATTTGATATGAATTATTTTTACTACTTAAAATTGTTTTATTAAATGTTCTTACAAGTTTTATCCTACTTTCCTGAGTTGGGAATTCATTGGGGAAATACTATTGAGTTAGGACTCACCACCTTCTTAGGAATTATTGTTTGTTATCAGATTTCATCTATCGATACAAAGTTAAAGGCAAGGTATCTCAGTTTTATATTGATGCTTCTTGATATAGTGGGTTTGGAATGTGGAGTTAGAGTTTGGAGCGAGTTGGGTGATGTCGTTTGGGAGTTTTGGGTTTTATGGTATTTTGTTTCTCGTAGAGTATGTATTTTGGTTTCTGTATATACACTAATATGGTTTATTGGTTTGGTTATGTTTTGAGTTTTATTTTTTACTCATGCATCATATAGAGGTTTGATTGGATTGTTGATGTAGTCAGGATGTTTTATCTTTCTAAGGGAAAATCATCCATAAAATTTTCTTAATCCCCCTTGGCATTTATTTCCAGCCTTTAGTGTATTGGGGATGTCACCTTAGGCCTAGTAGCTCCCTCATCACTCCTCAATCCAATGAGGAGGGGCCAGATGTTACAGTAATAAGTTGTATATTAATTATTTAATTGAAAATTAATAAATTACAAAAATTATTAAAAATTGTATTAATGAAATATTTATAAATAAAAAGGAATATATTTAATATATATGTAATTAAATAATTAATATACTATTTGTAATTAAATTTATTAAATTTAATATATATAACAATAAATAGTATATTAGTTGTATATATAATTAAATAATTAATGTACTAACACTTGCGTGTCCTTTTATTAAAAAATGGACCAACTACCAAGCCAATGAAGTGACCTCGTATAAGACACTGCATAGGTTTGTAGCAAGGTCAACCTACACTAGTTATGGTAGCGACATGAGAGGAGGATGGCCAACACGCATGGGTGTGGTTAGGTGGTCCAGCATGTGTAGTATAGGAATATGAGGCTTAATAGGTGTGCAAGTGTAACGGGTGCCAAACCCTATAGTCTAATTGAAAGAACAATGACCATGAGATTTATTTTAAAGTAGATCCATGTCGCATGAGATTTCCGATGTGGGATGCACACCACGTGGGATAACCCTTTATCAGTTCTTATTTTAGCATAAATAAAGGGTCATCTTTATCAGTGCCAACTAAAAGTGATGATAAAGGGTGCCCTTTATCAGTGCTTAAAAAAGCACTGGTAAAGGGTTCCATTTATCATTGATTAAAAAAAGCACTGATAAATATTTATCTTTATCATCACATTTATTTATCACTGATAAAGACCATCCTTTATCAATGCTTTTATTTATCACTGATAAAGAATACACTTTATTAGTGCTTATTTTAGCACTAATAAAGGTAACCTTTATCGGCAGTTTTACTTAGTGCTGATAAAGTCTACCACTGATTATTACGCATTTTTCATTAGTGATTTATCAACACTCTCTTTCCATCCCCTACTTTTATCAGTGCTCTCCATACCCCTTTATCAGTACTCTTCCCCTAACATGGCTGCCTCTACCTTTATCTAGACTCTCTCGCCCTGCCACTTGTGTGAGCCTGGATGGATTTGAATCCGAGACCGCCACCTCCACACTCACGTTCCCTTAACACTACTCCATATTATTATTTTTTCTATATTTTATAATATATCTATTTATTTATATATATTTAGATACATCTTTTTTATCCACATATCTAATCATATATTTATATATAATTATTTTAAATACATTTATAAAATATGTTTGTGTGTGTGTGTTAATTTTTGTGTGTTTATATTTATATTTATGTGTGCATGTTCATATATATAATTATTTTTATTCATATTATTATTTTTTAAATACATTTATAAAATATGTTTGTGTGTGTTTGTGTTTATATGTGTTTGTGTTTATATTTATATATACATATGTGTTCATGTCTAAATATAAATATAAATATAAATATAAATATAAATATAAATATAAATATAAATATAAATATAAATATAAATATAAATATAAATATAAATATAAATATAAATATAAATATAAATATAAATATAAATATAAATATAAATATAAATATTTATTTACATATATTACATGTTAATATTTATTTACATGTATTAGAATATATAAATGAATATATATATATATCTATTTGTTAATATAATGACACACACACACATATATTTATATGTAACACTATATATACATTTGTATATGTATATACTTATTCATACATTTTTATAACATAAATAAAATTTAGAATTTTTTTAAATAAAACGAATAGTTAATTTTTATTTACATATTATATATTTAAAAATAAATTTTATATGTATATATTTTTAAATATTTATTTATACAATTAAGTTATTTATATGTAAATATATGAAAATATGTATATATTTAATTATAAATAACACCACAATATGAAAAATCATAAATTTCGACACTATAATATCCATATGAGTGTAATACCTAGGATAAATTCAGTCTCCCCCCCAAAGACAAGAATAGCCTCTTAAATGATGCATAAATCCCATTGAATATTTAAAAAACAAGGCATCCCAACTAAAAACTCTATTTTAGAGGTCTTTTAGGCCTTTTTTGACATTGAAAAAACATTTATCAGGGTTTACCAAATTAACATGGAATAAATATCTTCCTAGACTTTAGTTTGAATTCTCATGAATCCCAAATAGACAAATAGATCAAAAGTTCTAGTTTTTAAAGTTCAATCCATGTTTTCAAATTATTTTAATATATTAATTAATTTTCAATTTTTTTCTATCACCAAATTGTAATTAAATTTATATTACTCAATAAAAATTTGTAAATTATCAATAAATATTAATATTTAATTATTTTTTAAATCATTTTCACTAAATATATTATATATTAATTGTAAATACATATTTAATATTATATAAATCATATTTATGAAAATAATATATATATATATATATCAATATAAATATATTTATATATTAAAATATGATTTTTAATTATACATATATTTATTTATTTATGAAGGGAACCTTTTATTAGTGCTATGAAAAGCATTGATAAAGTCCCCTTTATCAGTGCTAAAAAAATTACCGATAAAAGACTTCTTTATCAACGATAAGAAAAAGAACTAATAAAGTGGGTACTTTTATCAGTGTTTTTTAACACTGATAAAGGGTGCTTTTATCAGTGTTTTTATCTATAACTGATAAAAGCACCATCTTTATCAGTGATTTTTTAGCACAAATAAAGGGTAGCGTCAAATAAGCATGATTCTGTAGTAGTGTTAATCAATTCAAAAGTATTGTGACAGACTTAATGAGAAGCTACCATGGAAACAATAACATATGTAGATTAGTGTTACCAACATGGTCTCTGACTTTATTGATGGAGTTTTATAGCTTCCCACCACCATTTTCAAAGGTAGTGCACTGAACCCACCTTCCACAAACTTCCATATTTCTTTCCGCATATTTTACATGTGAAACAACTATTATTTTAGAATCCATAGGAGTTATCAAAGGTGTAGGTGGGTGCTATTCTTGATGTTTAAGGTTGGTGGGGGATTAGTGGGAGATATAACATCCCGTTACCGATCTGATAGGTATGCCTTTAACCTTTTCATGAGTTTTCCTTTTTTTTGACTGGGTAGGGTTGATAATGAATTGGTAGGATACCTAAAATGATGAAGTTACAAGTTTTTAGACTCTTATCTTTAACCGAGTGTTTCTGCAGGCTGTAGGAGGGGTACACACCGTGTAGCTAGGTTACACGATGTGTAAAGGTTACTGGGGGGCATACCATGAGAAGGCTTATGCCAAGAAAATATTAAAACCATGAAAGTTTACACAATATTATGATCTTTTACATTTCATGAGTTATTTAATGAACGATTTTTCATTCAAAGCGACACATTTTCAGTGGTTATGAAACTTAACTATTTCATGATGTGTAATGGGATTACACATCATGTAATACTACAAGTGCTATTTTAAAATGGTTAGAACATGTGATCTCTCTCTTTTGGATCCTATATAATTTCATTCCTATTGACCCAAATCCTTCCCTAGGAAATCTTAGATCTCTCCAACCCTTCCAGATCCTTTAGTTCGGCATTTGATCATCGTTATGCTTGTGGTGTGATTCCTTAGTAAGCATTATCCATTACTATTCATCTTTATCTATTTCTCATCCTTTGGGATTTTAATATATTATCATGAAATTGATGGATATATACCATGTGTTTCTAACTCTCATTTATAGGTTGAGTTTTGAGGTCTTTTGTGCCTTCGTTTTCATTGGCAGGTTTCGTTGCGGGCGTTGTGACATGGAAAAAGGTTGGTAATTCCATCATGCTTGGACAAATTAATTAACCTTGAATTTATTAATTTATTTCAAATATTAATTTAAATTAAATTGCTTAAAATTTATTTAAATTGATTTAATAAAACCCAATTCTAATGAATTGGATGATTTGAAATTATTTGGGCATGAAAATTGGGAAAAACCTTAATTCCATTGAATTGGGGTGTTTTTATGGAAATTGGCTGACTTAAATTTTTTATTTTAAATTTTATAGTTTATGGAAACTATTTCAATTAAAATTTTGAATTTAATTATGGAAATTAATTTCGAAATTTATGTAATTAGTTTTTAATTGATTTCAAACATGTGAAAATGGATTAAAATGTTTTCATAGAAACCCAGTGGTTTTATCTTGTTAAAGGAATGTTTTTGATTAAAATATGTTTTTGTTTTAAATGGAAAATTGGAATTTGAAATGGGGGAATGCGATTTAATTATATTTTAAGTAGTATTAAAATAAATTTCCTCTCATTGATTGTGTAATATCACATGAAAGTCTTAGGTAGTTTGTGAGTTATTTGGACACACTCTATGATTATACAACATTCTAAAACATAAATGCACCAGGTCACATCCCTAATGGGATGGTGATGAGTCACATTTGGCCAGTGTCAGAGGGATGTGTGTATAAAAATATTTTTTTGATCACTTAGAGAGTGAAGAGTCCAATATCTTGGAACTTTCATACCTATTTGGAAAATGACCATGTTGGTCGCTTGTTTTATATTTTAGATATAAATATATGATAATGTTGTTAAAATGATTTACATGCCTTATAAATTTATATAAACTATTGTACATATATATATATTTTTATTTAACACATTTTTTTAGAAATATTCCATCACTTGTCAAGCCTTTTCTTAAAGTATTTTCCATCATTTGAATTGTATAACACGATTTGTTTAAATATGTTTTGAAATTCAAAACCTGTTTTTTATAATTGAAATCATTATTTTGGTTAATTTATTATTGGTATCTAATATTTAATACTTGGTGATACCCTAATGGGTTTTTTATCTCACACCCTACTTATGCCTTTGGGTGTTTGTAGATTATCTCCTTCCAGGTTTGAGCAAGAGAAAGGATCTCTTGGAGGTGGATACAACTATTGAACCTTGGTTTTGGTGAGTTTTATCCTTAAGGACTTGGGATGTTTTCTTCATTGTTGATACTTGGGATGTAACTCTTTGGGATTTAATGTTTGTTTGACTTTTTTTCAGGTCTGTCTGAAACGCCCAATATTTCTTTATCCGACGACACGTGGACCTGCTTTCCAAAGGCAGGAGTTCGGTGGATGATTTGGACAACGACGCTTAAGAACTCACATTGGTCGAGAGGATGAGAAGTCAGGATCATCGCACCCTTTTGGGGGGAATTATTGCCTGTTCCTGAACTCTCTTATAGATTTAAGACGTATTCATATGTTCACAAATCTTTGGTTTATACCCAAGCATAGTATCCATGTATTAATCATTGTTGGAAATGGTCAGCTGAATTCAGGGATTCAGAATCATTTAGGCCAGAGTTTTACCATCCCTCATTGGATTAATGAATCTGAGGAGTTTGGACTTATTGAGATGAAACTGGTTTAAAGCCCCATAATCAGGCGCTCTGGAGTTTATTGTCATCTAGGGGGGATAGATAACAACTTGAGTGTTTGGATTGAACCCGTGATACGGGCTTCCTACGTATCCTCATGAGAGGAATCAGAATCCATGTAGTTCTGTAGTGCAGTTTAACGTAATGCGAGACGAGGGTGAACCGACGTGAATGAGGTCAGAATGACCGAATAATGGGCTTGAACCTCGTGGAGGCTTCCTACGTACCATGCCTTGACATGAATCAAATTCCTCGTAGTTCGCAGGAGGTGGGGGTCAGGGTCGGTGCTTACTCTAAGCCCACGTGAGTCATTCTTGGAGTGAGAAACAAGAGGCAGAAGAGACCTGACTATCACGTCGTGAAAGGTGTGTCTGTGGGAAGTAGAGTGGGGCATATGCATGGAGTGACCCAGAGAAATGGAGATTGAGACTTACTCCAGGATGGAGACCCGTAATTTCTTCCTCATGTCTGGCCATGAGGGCATCCCAACTCACTGGTGGGTTGAGGCATTTCACCTATGTGCTAGTGCACAAGTAGGATAATGCCAAGGGGTGTTGGAATCTATCTGAACAAAGGGAGATGAAAAGTGTGAATCACATGCCTGACATTTGGAACACAATGAGGGTGGCGTGGTGATAGAGGATAACTATTGACCGTGTTCAAAACATAGCATCCATATCACGTTAGCCTGAAATGGGGACAAACAAATGAGGGTTGACTGCTGACCGTGTTTGAAACACAGAACCTGACTCAAAGTGTTATCAAAAGTCCTTCGGGGCGTTGGCCCAGGACGGTAGGTGAGACGATGTGGCATGGGACCAGGCCATTAGGGGGTCCCTTCAGACATGGAAGTGGATGAGGATCCGAATGAAGGACACTCAAAGTGTGAGGTGGAGTGATGGAATGTTTGAACAGATTCCAATGCTCTTGAAATTACACCACTGTAATCATGAAATTAGGCATCTCATGCTTGGAGCATAAGGCATCTCTCGTAAGAGGCATCCTATGTTTGGAACATAGGGATTACTACAGTTTAAAATCATATAGATAGGACTAAATGCATCACAGTTTAATGTCATGTTTGAAGGACTATTTCCATATAGTTTAACATCATATGGATAGGATGAGGGACATACAGTTTAACGTCATGTGGTCAGGATGACTAGGTAGGAGATACCTAGCAATGGTTGGTGTGGGAATTACGCAAGGGAGGCCCTTTCTAGATGAACCTAGAAAAAGAATCTAGGTAATGGGGTTATAGGAGAGTCATGAGGAGTAGATCGACTCATGGCATGTATGGGACAGATGTTATGGCGGCATAAGGGTGCAATAGAAAATATTGTTGACCCACCCCGAAAAGTCCACGGTACGAATCTCAATTTTTCATGGGGGTTAATGACAGTAGCGAAGGGACCGGAACAGAGCCGAGCTGGGGTGCGGGGGCTGCACCCCCGCGGTATGGACCGGCGATTGCATGGGGTTTCCCACATGGGGCGGGCTGCGTAGGAGCTGGCCGTGACGGAGCTGGCCTCATAGGGTGTCTGCAGAGGAGCGAACCGCGTAGGAGCTCGCTGCATAGGAGACTTCCGCGACGGAGATGGCCGCGTAGGAAATGGCCGCGAAGGGCGTCTGCAAAGGGGATGGCCGCATAGGAGATGGACACTAAAGACCAAGCCTTGTAGGATCTGGCCGCATAGGAGCTGGCCGCATAGGAGAAGCCGAGGAGAGGCTGTCTGCGAAGGGTGTCCGCGGATGAGATGACCGCGTAGGAGGCGGGCCGCGTAGAAGCTGGCCGCCTAGGATGTTTGCAAAGGAAATGGCTGCAAAGGGCTGAACGCGGAGGAGCTGTTCGCATGTGGTTCACAGTTTGGTTTCTCCTCTATGAGGAAGAGTGCATCCGCAGACGATATGGGGTCTGTGGATGGTCGTGGAACTTTACCGCTAAGAGAAATTTCTCCAGCATCTCCCCACGGGTTTTCACCTGTCCTCTCATCCCATCTTTTTGGTGCCCCTCAGTGACTATTTATAGAGTTGTGAAGAGGCTGGGCACACGACACTTTTTGAGGAAGTCCATGAAGGAATCCCCACCCGCAGACGACTCGTTCAACCAGGGATTCTTGGAACCGAGATTCATGGGATTTCTCCACAGTCGCATACCTCTCAGCTTCTGTTCCATGAACGATGAGGTTTATAGCCGCATATGGCTTTCGCCTCCATTTTGCGAGTGATGAGGTTCGTGGTCGCATATGGATTCCGCCTCCATTTTACAAATGATGGCGTGCGCGGCATGGGCCGGTTGGCATAGTTTGCAGTGGTGGACCAGCCTGACGTCATCGACAGTCTTCCTGGTTCGTGCCCGCATAGGCGCTCCACCCCCATTTCGCGAACGACAGCGTCTGCAGGAGGGAGGTTTGCCGAACTGGCCACATACTGTTGCTGGGAGCCGGTACGCAGACCAGTTCAGTCCTTTTCCATGTTTTGGGGTAATTGGATTTCCCCCTTTTTGGAATTTTTAGGACCCTATAGAATTATAGTACATTACTCCCAGTGGACTTTCTTTTTTTATGAATACTTCCTCGTTCTGTTACTTTCACATAAATTTTAGTGGAAAAATCATTCCCACATCCATTTTTTATGATGACAGGTGATAGTCGCCGACCCATGGGGATTGGAAATGCCCTTTAGGATATGTCATGGTTTTCTTGATTATTGGGTTACCAGGGTACCTGGGATGGTTTTTGAAAAAGTGGTATCAACACTCTAGGTTGAGATTTTGTCTTAAAGTTAGTATGCATTTGTGAAATCTTATTGGGACTTTGGAGGTAGTTGCGTTTGAGTGCCTAACCAGATCTCACCACAATGAACCTTATGTCTCTAGGGGTGGTTAGGGAAATATGTATAGTGTATTAGCTCTAGTATTTTCCCTTCTTATAATTTGGATAGATCAAAATACAAATATTTTTTTCCTTATTTTGAGATTATTTCCCTTTTTGCTCAGTTTGAGTGTTAATATAATGTCTTATTTGTTGTGTGATGATGTTTTATAGCATTATGCCTATGAGAAAAAATGAGAATCAGATTCATGAAGAGGATGCTACTAAATCTCAGAAAACGTATCATGTTGTAGATTTGAATCTGGTTGAGGTGATCATGTGTACAATGCAAGCTCTGGGAAAACCACCACCTCTATCCCCTATTCAGGTTCCAGTTATGGATCCTTAGGGGGATGTTATTCAAAATCATTATTAAGAGTTCCTTTTCCAGAATCCATCAGTATTTAAAGGCTCCACTGATCCTAAAAATTCTGAGGAATGGTTTGGTAGGATAGAATATATGTTTGTGTTCTTGGAGAAACTAGACAAGATCAAGGTGAAGTATTCCACCTTTGTTCTGGAGGGACTGAGCAGGAGATGGTGGTACATGATGGTGATCACAAAGAAACATGAGGTAATAGAGTGAAAATAATTCTAGGTTATTTTCAATGAAAAGTTCTATCTAGATTCAATGGTGTTGACCAAGGATGTGGTGTTTTTCAAGCTTGAGCAAGTCGACAAAACCATGACCGAGTATTCAAATCACTTTGCTGAGCCAGTGCAGTTTGCAACTGAGGTTATATATAATGATAGGAAGAAGGCTCAATTATTTGAGTTGGGACTTTGATCAGATATCCATTCTCAGTTTTTCTTGATAAATCTTCCCACTTATGATGATGTGATGGATATGGCGATGATGGTTGAGATAGACCCAACTGGAAAGTTAGGGTTGATAGGAGTTCCTTTCTCTCATAGTGGAAACATCAATTCCTTAAAGGGAAAGTGGAAGCATGATGATTCTCATGAAATTTCTTGATGAAAAGGTCATTCCAAACCTCCTATAGTTCCAAGAGGAAGTCATTTTATTTTCTATCAGTGTGGAAAGCCAAGTCATTCTAAGAGGGTTTTCACTGAGGTGACTAACAATTATAGCTCTTACAGATATTCAAGGAACTTATAGTGATTATTCCATATATTTTATACTCGGTATAATGGAATAAGATCATTGGATCATACTAAAATAGTAGGGCAATCAGATGCTACATGTATAAAAGGGTTCCATCTATAGAAATCTAGAACAAATCCACTTCATGCAATAGAAGAGTCTCTAGAGGAAGCAGACATAGGTCCAACAACTATGATAGGTACCATTACTATAGATTCTTCATTTGTGACTATTATATTTTATACTGGTGCATCTAATTAGTTTATTTTAACACATATTTTTAATCTGCTAAATATTCTTATGGAGATTTTTTCTTGTCTAATGTATATTAATACACCCATGGGAATGGAGAGAGAGTAGGGTCTCTGAAGTCCTACTTATGTCTTATCTCTATCAGATGCCTAGATGGCTTGGAGTTTTCTATTCCTCGATATGAAACCTCTTGATTTAATTTTCATAATGGAATGGATCATTACCAATAAATTTTATATTTATTGTTATCTTCAACGGGTCTCCTTTACTACACCCAATGGGGTTTGTCGCATCATTTAAAGAGAATGGGACTTGAGGTCAAGAAGAGCCATACCTTCTTATCCAGAGTTAGGGAAGGTGATATATATGTTTTCATTTAATTTTTAGTAGGAATATTTGAGTAGTAATCTCCCTCTAGTTGTGGTTGAGTTTCCTGATGTGTTCCCTTATGATTTCTTTGGGTTTCCACTGGTAAGGGAGGTCATGTTTTCTATTGACTTAATGCTTGGTACTCAACCAGTTTCCATTCCCTCTTACCATATGGATCTATATAAAATTAAAGAGATGAAGTACTAATTGGAATATCTTCTTGAGAAAGGATTCATACATCCAAGTGTGTCACCTTGGGCGGTGCTGGTTCTCTTATTTTGTATGTGGATTACTGAAAGCTCAATCAAGTTACAATGAAGAAAAAGTATCCATCACCACATATTGATGATCTATTTTATCAGTTGAAAGGGTTGAAGTGGTTTTAAATGATAAAAATTTGATCTGGTTACCATAAGTTGAGGATAAAATAATCTAACATTTAGAAAACCACCTTTTAAAGAAGGTATGACCATTATGAGTACCTTGTTATACCCTTTGGTCTAAAAAATGCTCATGTAGTTTTCGTGGCTTTGATGAACATGTTTTTCCACAAGTATATGGATACCATTGTGGGTGAAATACTAATTTACTCCAAGTATAAGGAGGATCATATGCATCATATGAGAACAATTATAAATCTATGAGAAATCACCAATTTTATTCCAAGATTTCAAAGTGTGATTTTTGGATTTGAGAATTAAAATTCTTGGGACATGTGGTGTCTGAAAAGGGTATATTAGTTGATCCTGAGAAGGTGAAGGCTGTTATAAATGGGGAGAAATGATGAAATATTTTCAATATTCATAGATTCTTGGGATTATATATATATTATCACCGATTCATGAAGGAATTATCGAAGTTGGATTCTCCACTGACTACTCTAACTTGTAAGGGGGTGAAATTTTCTTGGAATGATAAATTTCACAATTCTTTTATTGAGATAAAATTTCTTTTGACAACAAAACCCATGTTGAATCTTCTAGAGTCTGGGTAAGTCTATGTGGTCTTTTATGATACATCAGGTTTTGTCTTGGGCTGTGTTATTATGAAAGGTAATCATGTCATTTCCTATAGATCTCGTCAACTTAGGCCACATAAGAAGAATTATCCTACCCATGACGTTGAACTTCTAGCCATGATGCACATACTTAAGAGTTGGCAACACTACCTTTTTTGTAGAAAGGTTTATTGTGTATTCTGACAAAAAAATCTGGAGTTATATATTCTCTAAAAAATATTTGAATCTTTGCTAGAGGCGTTGGGTGGAGTACCTTCAATATTTCAAATTTGACATCACCTATACCCTGGAGAAATGGAATTTCATTGCAGATTCATTGAGTAGGAATCTTCCAACCCATGTCATGAAAGAATCTTTGGAATATTGGAATTTGATGGATCTATTTTCACAATTGAATATTGGAGTCCAGGAATCAGGGAACAAGGTTTCTTTAGCCAGTGTTTAGTTGAAATCCACACTTCTTGAGATATTTCTTTAGGATTTAGATCTTGATGATGAATTCCATAGAATTATAGAGTCTCTTTATAGTGGGGAGACAATTTCCCAGCGGTCATTCTCCAAGGAGGGTGTTCTATGCTATTAGAATCGCTTCGTTGTGCCTTAGCAGCAAGAAAGGTTGTGATGGGGGACTATCATAATTCCCTGTGGGCTATGAACCCAGGAACCACTAAGACGTTTTATGATATAAAATGGTATTTATGGTGGCCAGGTATGATATGAGGAATTTTTGAGTTTGTTTCTCACTGTTATACATGTTAGTGGGTGAACTCCAAGTACCAAAAACCTTCAGGTTTGTTTCAACCAGTTCCAATCCCTACTTGGAAGTGGGATGAGATATCTATAGACGTTGTGATTGGGTTTACTCTTTCATAGAAAAGGAAGAATGGGATATGGGTTGTGATTGACAGGTTGAAAAAGTTGGACCACTTCATAAAAATTCATAATACAACCAATGTTGAGGATTTAGGAAATATCTACATGAAAGAGATTGTTCGTTTGAAGGATGTTCCATATTATATAGTCTCTGATAGGGATACTTGGTTTAATTATTTCTTTTGGAGAGGCCTTTTGGAGGCACTGGGATCTTAGGTCTGTTTGATCATGGCCTACCATCTACAGTCGAATGGCCAAACAGAGAGAGCTATACAGATTCTTGAGGATATGCTTCACACTTGTGTTCTTGACTTTGGTGGGGATTTGGATGATCACTTGGGGATCATTGAGTTTTCATATAAAAATAGTTACCGGTCTAAAATCAGAATGACACCTTTTTAGACCTTGTAAATCTCTATTGTGTTAGTATGATATTGGTGAAAGTTACTTAGTTGGACCAAGTTTGGGGCAAGAGATAACAACAAAGATTCATTTAATTCATCAAATAATGTTGATGGAACAGAGCTGATATAAGTCTTATACCAATTATCCCCATAGAAATTCGTAGCTCTTATTTTGTGAACAAGTGTTCTTGAAAGTTTCACCCCGGTTGGGTCATCGAAAGCTTGGGAGAAAATGGAATCTTGCTCCTCATTTTGTGGGACATTTTGAGGTTGTTGAGAAAGTTGGAAAAGTTGCATACCATTTAGAACCTCCACCAAAAATTACATTGATACATAATATATTCCATGTATCATAGCTAAGGAAGTATTTATCTATTCCATTTCATGTTTTGAGATGGATTAATCTTGAGATTGAACCTCATTTATCTTTGAACGAGCGACGATTTAGGATAGTTTATTTTGAGACCAAGGTACTTAATGGGAGGATGATACCTTTGGTTTGTGTGCTATGGTAGCATGGTTATGATAATCATGAGATGTGAGAATGATAGAAACTAGTGAGAGAGTAGTGGACGCATCTTTTTGGCATGGGTTCTTCTTCATTGGATTTTTAGGGACAAAAAATTTTTATGGTGGGGAGGTTGTAACATCCTGTTTCTGATTTGATAGGCATGACTTTAACTTTTTTTAGTTGTTCCTTTTCATTGATTGGATAGGTTGATAATGAATTGGGAGGATACCTATAATGGTGAAGTAATATGTTTTTTGGACACTCATTTTTAACTAGGTGTTTCTACAGGCTCGAGGAGGGTTACATGCCATGTAACTAGGTTACACACCATATAAATGTTGCTGGGGGGAATTCCATGAGAAGGTTCAATGCTGTGAGAAGATTCACACTATGAAAGGTTACATGATGTGAAGTGACTTTAAACATATCCAGTTATTTAATGAATAGTTTTTCATTCAAAGCAACACATTTTTCAATGGTTATGAAACTTAACTACTTAATGATGTGTAATGGGATTACACATCATGTAATACCACAACTACTATTTTAAAATAGATAGCATGACTGATCTCTACCTTTTAGATCCTCTCCAATTTCACTCTTCTCAACCCAAAACCTTCCCCAAGTGATCTTCGAGCTCTCTAACCCTTCCAGATCCTTTTTTTTCAGTGTTCAATTATTATTGCTCTTGCAGTGTGATTCCTGTGTAATAATTCTCCCTTGTTATTCATCTTTATCTCTTTCTACTCCCTTGGTATTTTAATAGATCATCATAAAATTGATGGATCTATACTCAATGTTTCTAGATCTAATTTCTAGGTTGATTTTTGAGGTCTTTTGTGCCTTCGTTCTTGTTGGTGGGTTTGATTGTAGGTGTTGTGTCATGGAAAAAGGTAGGTGATTCCATCCATCCTGGCCAAATTTATTAACCTTGAATTGATGGATTTATTTCAATTTTTTTATTTAAATTCAATTTCTCAAAATTTATTTAAATTGATTTAATAAAAACCAATTTCAGTGAATTAGGAGATTTGAAATGGTTTTGTCATAAAAAATTAGGAAAACCCCCAATTCCATTGAATTGGGGTGTGTTTATGAAAATTGGTTGACTTAAATTGTATAATTTAAATTTTATATTTGATGGAAACTATTTCAATTAAAATTTTGAATTTAATTATGGGAATTAATTTTGAAATTGATGGAATTGGTTTTGAATTGATTTCAAACTTGTGAAAATGGATAAAAAAGGTTTGATAGAAACCTAGTGGTTTTATCTTTTTAATGGTATGTTATTGATTAAAACCAATTTTGGTTTTAAATGGAAAATTGGAATTTGAAATGGGGGAATAGGATTTAATTTTATTTTAATAAGTCTTAAAATAAATTTCCTATCATTTATTATGTAAGAGAACATGGAAGCCTAATGTGGTTTGTGGATTATTTGGACACACTCTATGATTATACAACATTCTAAAACATAAATGCAGTAGGTCACATTCCCAATGGGATGGTGACAAGTATCCTTTGGCTAGTATTAGAGGTACATGTGTATACACATATTTCCATGATCACTTAGAGAGTTTAGAGTCCTATAGCTTGGAAATTTCATAAATATTTGAAAGATGACCATGTTTCTCACTTGTTTTATATTTGAGATATAAATATATTCCAATTTTGTTAAACATATTTACATGCATTCTTAATTTATATAATATTTTTTATATAAATTTTTTTATTTAAGCCATTGTTTTAGAAATATTCCATCACTTTTAAAGCCTTTTATTAAAGTATTTTCCATCATTTGAATTGTATAGCATGATTTGTGTAAATATTATTTGAAATTCCAAACCTTTTTATTTAATATTGAAATAATTCTATTGGTTAATCTATTATTGGAATCTGATATGGAATCCTTGGTGAGACCCTAATGGGATTTTTTTTCTCTCACACCCTAGGTCTGCCTTCGGGTGATTTTAGATTATATCCTTCTAGGTTCAAGCAATGGGAAATTATGTCTTGGAGGTGGATCCATCTTTTGAACCTTGGTTTTGGTGAGTTGTGTCCTTAGGGACTTGGGCTATTTTCATCTGATTTGGTACTTGGGTTGTAACACTTTGGTATTTAATGCATGTTTGAATTTTGGTTCTTTACTCCTAGTGGAGTTTTTTTATGCATACTTCCTTGTTCTTTTAGTTTCACATAAATTTTAGTGAAAAAATCATTCCCACTTTTAGTTTGTATAATGACAGGTTCTAGTCACTGACCCATGGGGATCAGGAACAACCTTCGGGCTATATCCAAGTCGGCTTGGTTATCAGGTTACCAAGGTACTCGTGCTAGCTAACGACATGATATGTATCATATTTGTACTACTCCCACCATAACTATAAAAATATGCCTTTGAGGAACTTCCTACATCATAATTTGAGACCAGATAGCTCATTGTATCCAGTGAGAGAGCCCTGAGAGTTCTATGTGTGATAAATAAAGTGGGGTGTGTGAGGGGTCTTTTGTAAGACATTGGTCTTTCTAAAATAAAGTATTTTTCCTTATATTTCTATCTCTTTGTGATTAGTGAATCACAAAAAGTGGAATCAGAGTCATTTTCTGTGAAAAAACAATGATAAATGGAGACTTCCTAGTGACTAGAAAACTAATAATTCTATGATTCATGTTTTGGATCTAGATTTTGAAATCTCATGTTGAGGTGATTATATCATCATAAAAAACATCTAAAATGGAGTCAAAATGAGATCCCTAGGCTCAGTCTAAGTTTGGTCAAAGTTAAAGGTGCTAAAGTACCTACTTACAGAAGTAGAAGACACCATTCTGACACCAACGACATTTCCAACAATATCGTGACAACTGCTTTGGTACACCACACTAGAGCCTTTTCATTTCCACATCACTGCCATGTCATTAATCAATCTCAACCTTTGACACTAATTTGATCATATATTGATCAATCAGAATCCAATTTTTATGATACAAGAGTGTATTATACCATTTCGACCATTCCAAATGTAACATCACACTCCATTTTATCACAATTATGCTCTAATATTTACATACTTGAAATTATATGGAGGGACTATCCACAGGAGGGATGATCATGTTGGAATATTCAGACTACTCCATTTTAAAGTATCAAATAAAAATATATCCTTATTTCTAAATAGATATTTAAAAAAATAGAATAAAAGTGATTTAACCCTGGTACCACCAAGGAGAGTGAAAGAAGCTGAATAGGAAGGCGATCAGTAAAATTTGAAAATGGATCAATCATGGCATCTACCACCACATTTCTAAAGAGATTAGTGGGTATGAACACTATAAAAATTTATAAAATACTTATAAATAAATTATTTAAAGAAAAATATCCTCTTGTTGAAACATTTGATGAATCTTGGACTGTAGAGTGGAAGATCTGTAGATAAACAGACCAATGAGTTTCAGATCTTAGGGAATCAATTGGAGGAGTATAAAAAACAATGACTAATGAAGATCAGGTGAACCACCTAATATTCTCCCTTCCTGATAGTTGGGATAGGCTTGTGGTCTCCCTTAAAAACTCTATTCCTGGATGAAAACTTACCATGTAAATTATAAAGGATGCATTGTTGAATGAAGAGGATCGAAGGAAGGACCCAAGATATAGCCTGGAACAAGATTTTATCTGGGATAAGTGAGGGAGATATAAGGAATTGGTCAAGGGTAAGGAAGTAGAGGAAGAAGTCAGAGTAGAAGAAGGTCCATATATGAAAGGAGACCATCATAAAAATTATACCATTATGGTATGGAGGGACAATTGAAGATGAAATGTTGAATGTTTCTATAAGAAAAGGGCCAAAGTATCTACAAAAAAATAATAAATAAAGCTGTGAATGTGAACATCACTATAGATGTTCTGATTTTCTATAAATATAAAAAAGAGAATTGATTTCACATATCTGACCAAGAAACAAGATGAGTAGTTGATATGGAAACATCATACCAAGTCACTCCACACCATTATTATTTATTGAATTATAAAATTTTGAATTTGGTATAATAAATATGGGGAATACCTATTCGGTAAAGATTTTTATCATGGGTAATATACAAGTTAGGATGAACATTAGATACATAATCACCCTAAAGGATGTTTAGAATATTCCAATCCTTTATCTCAACCTATTATCATAAATAGCCTTTGATTAACAAGGATATAGAAAAATATTCAACAATGGATCATATAAGATGAAAAAATGTGCCATAGTTATTTCCTAAGGACACATATGTGGTACATTGTACAAAACACATGTGAGGTTATGGGTCGATAGCCTCAATATAGTGGAAAGAGAGAATGAATACAATCTATGGAATATGAGACTCAAACACATGAGTGAAATAGGTTTATCTACCCTGATGAAGAAGAAGTAAATAAGTGTTAAGAATGATAAATCCATAGATACTTGGAAATAATGATCATATGGGATGAAACATATAGTCTCATTCACTACTATTTCATCAAGGAGATCAGAGTTACTATATTTGGTGCACACTAATGTATTCAGTCCCATGGAGGTTGATTCACTATAAGGTAATAAATATTTCTTATCCTTTATTGATGATGCATCTAAAAAGGAATGGGTTCCCTTATAGTGGATTATGGACCAAGTACTAGACTACATCAAGATGTTCCATGCCATGGTGAAGCATGAAACTAGAAGGAATATGGAGTTTCTTCATTCAAAAAATAGGCGAGTGTACACATCCAAATAATTTGAACCCTATTGTAGGATTTAGATCATCTGACATGAGAGGATTCTCCCACACACCCTACAACACAATGTATTTTCTGAAAGGATTAATAGAACCATCATGGAGAAGTTCAAGAGTATAATGAGTTTGGATAAGCTTCCTAAACCATTCTGGGGAGAATAAGTTCTGGTTTCATGATACCTCATTAACAAATCACCATCAGTCCCGCTAAATTTCAATATTACACAGATTTGATGGTTTGATAAACATCCATATTACTTTCATTTATGAGTATTTGGATGTTTGACTTTTTCACATGTATTCAGTGAACTCAGAAAGAATCTAAATTGGAGATCTAATCTATACATCTTCATCAACTATGTAGATGAGGAGTTTAGATATAGGATTTGAGACCCAAAGGAGAAGAAGGTGATCAGAATTATAGATTTTATTCTCCATGATAATCACAAAATCAAGGACATTCAAAATCCTATAATTTCTCAAAAGGAAAGTGTTGAGTAATCAATTCATGATCTGACACATGTACCAGCACCACTTGTCACTGAAGAGGAGGAGGTGAAAGAATACTCATCAGTAGTGGATTAAGAGGCAGTGGAGGAGGATATTCACCAGGAGGAGACTCAGTACTCTCCAAAAGAATTTTTAGAACCATCACATGATCTAGGTGATGTTTTTCCTCCCAAAACTTACATTTCATGGGTGTGAATATCTTTAAGAGGAAGGATTATATGAAAAATATATTTGGAGTCGAAGTACCTGATTCTAACTGATGAGGTAGATCCACAAGGATATAAAGAAGCACATTAACATTCATTATCATTGGATACTTGAGAAAATGGATCGAAATATTCTAAGACTTTTAAAGATAAACATGAAGTAGAACCTGATATATATGTTGACAAAGGTAGTTTCTCGAGAAAAGATGGAACTTTTTAGATGGAGTTTTCCATCTTCCCACCACTATTTTCAAAGGTGTAACACCAACCAAACCTTTAATGGACTTCCATATTTTTTTTGTATATTCTAAATGTTCAAAAACTATTCTTTTTACCTCCATGGGATTTTTCATAGGTGTAAGAGGCTACTATGTTTGAAGTCCAATGTTGGTGGGGGGTTTGGTGGGTGGTGTTTCAATTTTATACTCCTCCTACCATTCCTATAAAAGTATTCCTTTTGGTATATTACTTTATTTATCATTCAGGCCAAAAGATATCATTGCACTCAGTGAGAGAGCCTTGAGAGCTCTATGTGTGAAAAAACACTCTTGAAACTATAATTATTGTTATTACATGTGTAGTCATCGTGATGAATGTAACCTCAATAACATCATTAGAAAAGGGAAGTAAAATAATGAAAACATGCTAAGAATCTCATCAATAGCTAATATACGGTCACCCAAAAGATGCGCTTAATATATATATTCCAATAAATGAAGAGTAACAAAAATGAAAAATAATAGTCCACTGTAATTTCCCATCATCATTGTATTTCAAAGATAGTACCATTATATCTATTTCTTTTACACCCTCTTCATCTTTTGTAATGGCCAGAGATAATGATATACACATGAACACTCTCTGTAAATGTCTAAAAATCACTTGAAGTTTAGGGGATGGTAGAAAAGGGGTTTCCGATAACAAATGCATCATTAGGGAGTGGAAGATCATAACATAGACATGGGTCAATGAGCGAGTTGACTCAAATTGAGGAACACCCAAGCCAATCATAGTCTTGAAACCCCATAGAGATGATTAGGCTTTCACCAAAGGCAAACTAGGGTTTCGACCTGTTGGAAACTGTATTGTGGGGAAGTCCCCATTCAATAATTATATTTTGTTCCCAAGATTCCAAATGGAAATATAGAATATGTTAAATTAATTCTATAAATAGTGGAAAGCAGTAATAATACATGGAGACACTAAATAATTTATGAAATCTCATCTGAGGAAGCATACAAACTAATTCTAGCAAAGTGGAAATAAAAGAATAAGAATAATAAATTCATGATAACACATTTATAGAATCTACAAAAAAAAAATGTAAGAAGCAATATTTTTTTAACGTAATTAACTCAAGTCAATTCTAGACATCAAAATCATCATAGCTTACACCAAAATAAATATTTCATCAAAGTTAGTAAAAAAATCAAGAAAAGAACACCAATATTTTTATTTTCTTTGGAAAATTAGCCTACATGCATAGGGAAGGGGTACCCGGGTCCACTATGCAAAAAAACATAAGTAAAAAAATACAAACAATAGTGAATAGGACCAGAGAAAGAAAAGGAACACGAGTAAAATAACTGAAGGCTAGGTTCTTGTAGTCCCCATACTCATAATGAAGTCGAGTCAATGATGAGGCATGTACTGTACCTTAGAATAACTCAAAGATAACAACCAAGTATATATGAGGAAACAAACAAGTGAAATCCCTCAAGAATTAAAAAAAGGATTAGACTAAGACCCCCCTATCAAGGCTCAGTCTCACCTATTTATCATTGAAGGAGAGCCTCCATGAAACCAGTGCTACTTGATGTCATCAAGAACATCCTAATACATCCTATTCATTACTATTTGGATAGAAGAAACACCAAGAAACATCAAGAGATCATTAAAATTCCTCAACAAACACTCAAAATGACATCCTCTTCTCCTCTACCATCACTTTCTCTTCAATGAATGAGAAGGTCCAGAAAGAACACCTCCTCCTCCATACCTTCCACTCACCAAATCCAAAACCCCCCAAATTTGATCGCCCCAAAAATCAGCCACCCCCAAATTGAGAAGTGTGAATACCTTGAGAATATCGAGAATTTTCTGTAGAGGGGTAATAATACTGAAGTAATGGGTGATTCAGGAGGAGGATATATAGATAATGGAGCACATTTCTCATGTTGATGGTTACAATAGATAACTACAAAAACAAAAAATAATGGGGTACAAAACATAAAAAAAGGCAATCTAGGAGAAGGCATGAATATAACCAAGAGATAAGGACAAGAGTAGGTATAAGGTATAGACCAATGCATAAATTATATGAAAAAATATGAATCCCAACAACAATTTAATTAGAAAAAATAAATTCTATTTAATTTTAAAAAAACAAAGTGAATAAAATTTAGAAATCTCCACTGTGAAAATGAATTGTATAAGCCTAAAACCCATAATGTCCCATCACCACTTAACCGATCACATTGATTTGGGAGAACATGAAATCCTAATATAAAATTATAAGAGTACATAAGTTTATCATATATTTAAATCTTAGTGACACACACTTTGACAAATGTAATGAAATATAATGATAACTACTAAAAAATTCTCAGAATAATGTGTTAAAATAAGAAAAAACATTAAATAAACTTATACCTTTACTTACCTGATCTTTAAATCATTACATACCCAATATCCAACTAAACTCATGCCATCAGAGGTCCATAAATCTCACATGTTCCTACAAAACACAAAATAAATAAGAATTACTATTCCTAAAATAGGAAAAAACATGGAATAATAGAAATATAGGGTATCATCATACTAAAAAAGTGAAACATTTACAATTCAACAAAAATATCAAAATAAAACACCACCGAATGAAATAACACAATAAACTAGAACAACCAAAACAACATGGCTCCGAATATCTAAACCACTTAGACACTCACCCTAAAACCACATAGGATTATCCATCACCATGGATACTCTATGAGATTGGTTCATAAAACACACCCCCATAAAGACATTAAAACCACATTGATTCAAGTAAAAGGCCTTGTAAATAACTTCAAAAAAAGGGACAACCTAAAACATACATTGAGACTGATTCTATGCCCATATAAATTCCTAGTGAGACCAATTCAGACACATCTCCACCTAAGGAGAACACACTACCTAATATACACACCACTTAAAGGGATTTACCAACTAAAACTAGGTACCCTATGGAAGAACACTAAGACCTCAATTACATCTATTTACCCAAAAGAAGACTAAGCATACAATACATGGGAAACACCTTAGTAGATCTCAACCATACTACTACCAGGATAAGACTTAAAAGATACCCAGACCTTCAAATCATAATGAGGCATAATAGGGAGAAAGAATAAGAGTAAAAATCTGTATATCAAAAGAAAATAAAATTCATAAGTCCGCATAATAAAAAAATACATGATCATGCTGATCAAAGAAATAAATAAGAATGCTATAAAACAATTACACACAAAACAGAATAATAATTATAGAATTTTGAGATGAAAAATTAATCCCAACTTGACTCTGATACCAATTGTTGGAGTCTATGTTTGAGGAAGTCCTCTCTCAACAACCCAAGGAGACGTATGGATTTAATTTTGGTTCCCAAGATTCCAAATGGAAATAAACAACATGTTAAATTAATTCTATAAATAGAAGACAAAAAAAAACAATACATATACATACCAAACAATTTAGGAAGTCTCATTTTCAAAACCATAAAAAATAATTCAATAAAATTGGAATTAAAATAAGGATAATACTAAATTTTTGATAAAACATTTATAGAATTTCCAAAATACAAAAGAATAATCAAGAAAAAAATTAAAATTAATTAACTGAAATCAATTCTAAATATTAGAATCATATCAACATACATCATGATCAATAATTCATCAAAGGAAGTAAACAAAGTAAGAAAGGAACACTAGGAGTTTTACATTATTTATCCAATTTTATTATATGCATGGGGTATGGGAACCAAGTTTCCACTATGAAAAGACATGAGTATAAAAATAAAAGCATAAGAAAACCGTACCAGAGAAAGAAATGGAACATGAGGAAAATATACAAAGGATATGTTCTTGAAGCCCTAGGAATCAAAATGTAGTGGAGAAGAGGATGCAGCATGTACCACACCTTGGATAAAATCAAAATGTACAACCATTCACATCCTAATAAAAAACAAGTGAAATACATTAATAATTTTTAAAAAATGGTTGGACCGAGACCCCTTAACAGGGTTTGGTCTCACCTCTTTTTCATTGATGAAGCGCCTCCATATAACTGGTGATACTAGATGTCATCAAGAACATCCCAATTCATTCTCTTTGTTATCTTCATGAATAAGAAACACCAATAACCATCAAGGTCTCTTTGAAACTCTTCACTAAGCACTAAAAATGACCGCCTCTACTCTTGTACCACAACTAAATCTCCGATGAATGTGGAGGTCCATAAAGAATACCTCGTTCTCCACACCTACTTCTCACTAAAGGTAAAAACCACCAAATATGATCACCCTCAAAATCATCCACCCCCCAAATAGAGCAGTGCACGCAACTTGAGAAGACCGAGGATCCAACACAGAGGGGTTATAGTATCGAAGCAGTTGGTGAATTTTAAGTAGGAAACACAAATGGTGGAGCACATTCTTTGCATCAAAGATTATAAAGGCTAGATTCACAAACAAAAATATAAGGGGAACACAACATCATAGAAAATAGGGAATCTAGGAGAAGGCATGAATCAAACTAAGTGAGCAGGCCATGAGAAGGTCTAAGGCATGTCCCGTTGTAGAAATTCCCAAAAAATATGAATCCCAACAACCATTTAATTTGACAAAAAAAAAAATTCATTTAATTTTCAAAAATCTATTGAATAAAATTCACATAACCTTAAATAATTCATGTTGTAAATAAATAAAATCTACTAGTTTGATCATTAGTGAATTCATGAGAGATTATTTACATAGAATATTTATTTACTGTAGTTGTATTTCATACATGTTAATATATACAATTCAATATCATAAAATACTCTTATAAAATTATATTTTCTCTTCACGATCAATCAAAAAAATCAATAATAATAATAATAATTAAATACAAGTCACAAGTCGGGAAATTGATATCCATGTCCATCAAATGTGGTTATAAAAGGGGATTCCATGACATGAGAGACCATTCCATAGATTCCTTTTGGCAGTCATAGTATATGGGGTCATGAATAACCTTTTCATAATCTCTACTAGAATCATCCATTGAATGAAAACCACTCAAAGACTTAAAAAAAGTGGTTTTAATGATAATTTTTCTCCCTATTGGCAGCATTTTAAACCACCACTACATTTTTTAGTGGTGGATTTTCTCTCTCACAACTATAGATCCCCCTTTTATCAGTAATAGAAACCCCCTTTTCTCATGGATAAAAAAGAATTGATGTTCTAAGATTCAATAAAAGGGGTCCCTTGTATCCAAGATAAAAATAACACTAATAAAAAATACCTTTATTAGTGCTAAAAAAGAACTGGTAAAGGGTTTCCTTTATTACCATTAGAAATAGCATTGATAGAAGGAATAATGACGTACTGTGTTGTTAAAATTACAACATAGTGGAACAAAAAATACAGAATTTAATTCAAATAAAATTTACCTAATAAATACAAGAAAAAAAATATTATTTTATATACATTTCAAACATTGGTTTTTATGATTAAATTAGTATATAAAATTTATCACAAAAAAAAACATTAGTGTTCCATTATCATTGGCCATGTACCCCCTCTCAAAAGAGCCTGATCATGATATCAATTTCCAAATAAAGCATCCCATCTCGATCAATAGAGGTAAATTGTATAAGAAAATAATTCTTATGTTAGTAATACTATAAATAATTAAATTAAACATAAATAAGAAATAATGAATTAATAAAATGTAATTTTTAAAATGAAACCATACACTTCGAGTGATACATATCACACCGTGCATCAGATTGACATATGGTTTACTCATATAAATCAAAAATAAATTATGGATTATTTTACTTAAGTATGAAAATAATCCAAATGAATTTTATCTGTTTTGAGTATGACATGTGTCTTTTTTACATAAATGTTAATTTAAATTGAAAACATTCACTTTGAGTCATACCAGTCACATCATGTGTCAGTTTGATGTGATATTGAATCTTAAAAGTCAAAAATGACTTATGATTTTTTGTCCTCAATTATCAAGAAAATCCAAGCATGTTTGATTTTTTTTCAATGAGTGACACATTTTTTGAACTAAAATGTCAATTTTAAACTGGTAATATACACTTTGAGTCATAGAAAGAACACTATGTGTTTAATTGTGGCATGACTAATTCCTATATGTTAAAAATGACTTTTGGATCATTTTACTAAAGTATCAAAAAAACCAAATATGTTTTTATTAGTTTTGAGTATGTGACATATGTTTTGAACTAAAATGTACATTTTAAATAAAAACACACCCTTTGGGTCATATAATTCCCACTGTGCATCATACTGACATGTGGTTGATTCATAGAAATCAAAAATGACTTACAGATCATTCTCATGAAGTATCAAAACAACCTAAATGTGTTTTCATGGTTTTGAATATGTAACATGTCTTACATTAAAATGTAAATTTAAACTGAAAACACCACTTTGAGTCATACCGGTCACATAATGTATTGGTTTAACATGTGACTAATTCCTACATGTAAAAAATGAATTATGACTCATTTTTATAAAGAATCAAATAAACTGTGTGTTTTTTATTCATTTTTAGGGAGTGACACGCATTTTGAAATAAAATGTCAATTTCAAACTAATAATATACAATTTAAGTTATACCAGACACACTGTATATCAGATTGAGGAAAGAATGATTCTAACATGTTATAAATGATTTATAGATCACAGTCATAAAGTTTCAAAAAAATATGAATGTGTTTTCTCAATTTTGAGTATGTGACGTGTGTTTTAAACTAGAATGTCAATTTTAAATAATTTTTTTGAGTCAGATCAGTCACACCATGTGTTGGATTGACCACTAATAGAAATATAGGTTTGGAATCAGTATTTTGACATCATTGTTTTACAAACCCACATTTTTATTTTAAGAAAAAATATTAAAAATCCTTTAAAAAATATACCAAAAACACGAATCCTTATTTTTATTTCACTTGAAACCCTCTCTCTCGACTGACTCTCAACCGACGATAACACCCAACGACTTCAACGACCCTCAATGAACATAAATTATCTATTATAGTCAATTTTAATCCACTTTTCACATTATTTATCTTGAATTTTCCATCATTAATTATTATTTCATGATCCTAAAGCTATTACGTTCGACCCGAAACTATGATTTGATGTTTTTTTTAGTTCCTTTATTTTATTTTCTTCACTTGTTTTTATTTAATCTTGTACCATTAACTCTATTTCTATAGACTTCGATTGATTTTATTAGAATCCAGGATGTATTTTTCACTATCAAGACCCAAAATTTGTATGTTTTTTTTTTGAAAATAAATTATGTATAATTGTTCATCATCCTAATTTTTTTATGTTATTATATGTTTTTATGTTTAAATATTTTTTATGATAATGGTTTATTATAATAATTTGTTTAAGATATTTTTTATAACTTTTTTTATAAATTTTTGTAATTTATTTATATATAAATGTTTGTATAAATTTTCATATAATTTTTTGGTATGATAATTATTTTTAAGGTGTTGTTGTATAATTATTTGTATAATATTTTGTATAATTGTTTGTATAATTGTTTGGAATTCAGGATCTATTTTTCATAATTATTTGTAAGTTATTTTTTATGTTTAATTGTTTTTTATGATATTTTTATAAGATAAATCTTGTATAATTGTTTATTATGATAATTTCTTATCATGATAAATTTTTCAGTTATTATATGTTTTTATGTTTTATAAATTATGTATATGTTTTTGTAAGTATTTTTATTTTTATTTTTGAAGATAAATTATGTATAATTTTTTAATGATTAATTATTTATAATTATTTTTTATTTTTGAAGATAAATTATTTATAATATGTTTTGATCATTATATATAAGTTTTTTTTACGACCAAATGGTTATTAATAATTAATTTTTTTTATTATATGTTTTTATGATTAGAATTTATCTTTTTTTATATATTTTTAAATGTTTATATATTTTAATATATTAACCTTTTATATTGTGATCATAGGTATTTAATGGATCATAATTGGATTATGAAGAACCACTAATGAATATGAAAAATGAGTTGATGATTTCTTGGAATTTGATAAAAAAATATTTAAAAAAATGATTTGATTTTCTATCAATGCATGAAGTTTTTGAATATGATAAAGTTAAATTCCATAAAATTCAAGGATCATATCATTTTCTATGGTTTTATCAATAATTATACATGTTGGATCTAGAATGATGAAAGAAAAAAAAATTCAACATCTAATATTGATGAAAATATTTAGAATGAAACAAAGGACCATATTAAATTATTAATTCATGATGTAGGAATTAAAACCATCAAAATAAATCATTTTTTGAACTATTTTATGGATATTTTGAGAGACCATGATTCTTAAGATTCACTAAATATACATTTTTATCAATAATTATGATATTATATAACTTCAATGTAAGAAATGGGTGAAGCGATAAAAGTTTCTTTGAGTTTCTTAAACATTTAAAAGAGATACATCCAAAAGGTAGTGGGATTCCAAATCCCAATTATGTGGAAAATAGAATATTATTCTCAATGATATTAGGGTATAAAAATATACATTATTTCCCTAATGATTGTGTATTGTATATGAAGGATTATTAATTTTATAAAAATTTCCTAAATGTAGAACATCGTACTATAAGATGGATGAAAAATTCTACTCTGATTATTTCTTAGGTACTGTCATCAAATTCCTGCTAAATCAATATAGTAAATTCCAATAATTACTTCCAATAATTCCTTATAATAAACCCAATAATTAATCTTTGATTCATTCTAAATTACCAGAATCAAACCTCATGCTAAATAAATTTGGTACCTCTCAATAATTACTCATTTGAAGCATTTATTTTCAAATTAAATTGATTTAAAAAGTTTAATATTGAATACAGATGATTACATATCTGATGGTAACTTACATCACCCTACTAATACACAATAGTCGAAGATATTTGATAAAAAATTTCTTAATTTTATGACTAAAGTTAGAAATATTAGAATGTGATTTTTCACAGATGGAATAAATCCATATCAGAGCCTTAGTAGCCAACATAGTTTATATCCTGTTTTGTTAGTAGTTTATAAATTTTAACAGTAAATATGTATAAATAAAAAATATGTAATGATGAGATTAATTATTTATAGACCAAAATATTTGGGATATTATATTCATGTGTATCTTTCACCATTTATTAATTATTTGAAACTTTTATGTGAGATAGGTGTTATGATTTTCTATGTGCACAAGAAAGAGTATTTTATTTTGCATGATATGATAATTTTCATTATAAAAGAATTTTCTATATATGGAAACCTATCTAGATACAGTTTTAAGAGACATAAAATATATCTAATTTTTGAATAAGATACTTTATAATATAAATTTTATAATGAAATAATGATAGTGTACATGGGACATTAAAGATTTTTTTTTTGTGAATTGATCATCCTTATCATAGATTAAAAAACGAATTTAACACTTTACTGGAATATAATCTTTCCTCACAACTAATTTCAGTTGAATAATATTATTACTAGGTGAAAAATATTTATTTCACATTTGGAATGATAGGAATTTATTGTCATTAAAAAATTATCTGGAAGAAACATTGTATATTTTACAAACTACCTTATTATATATTTTTATAGATAAAACATAACATTGATGTCATGCATGTTGAGAAAAAATGTGATATTTTGATTGTAACTTTTCTAGATTTAAATGGAAAGTAAAAAAGATGCATTTCATGCTAGATTTTAATTTATATCCATGGGAATATGTTTGGATTTATCTCCCACTATGAAAGGAAACAAAACATATATACCTCCAGTGTTTCATACATTAAGGTAGAGTGAGAAGATGTATTTTTGTCAGTTTTTGCATGATATTAAAGTACCCATTGGATATTCTTAAAATGTGATGAATTTAGTGTCATTGAAGGATTGAAAATTAATAGGTATGAAATCTTTTGACTATCATGTTTTGATATAATAGCTACTACCTGTTACACTGTGTGGTATATTACCAACACCTGTCAGAAATACTACCATTGGGTTATGTATTTTTTTCAAATACATTTGTATAAAATTAGTTGATCTAAATTTTTTTATGTGTTAGAGAATAAATATTCTATTATACCTTTTCAACTATAAATGTATTTTCCACACACATTTTTTTATATAATGGTTCATCTAGTGGTTCATTTGGTGTATGAGATAAAAACATGTGGTCCTGTTTATTAACATGGATGTATCCTTTTGAAAGATATATGAAAATATTGTAGGGGTATTTTAAAAACCCATATCAACCGAAAGCCTCTATTGTTCAAAAAAATTTATCATAAGAGGTGATTAAGTTTTGTAATGATTATTTATATGTAGTGGAGCATATTGGCCTCCCTATATCTTGACATATGATAGTTGATAATGAATGTAGAGGGATTCTAGGCTTAAAAGTAATTTTTATTCTATATAATTAAGTGATTTAGTAATATTTATACATTTTGAACAAAAAATATGAGGTTAAACTATATATATCATCATATACTGCTAAATTAAAGGTATGATATCTGAAAAAAATGAAAAGTGGTTAATGATTGAGCACAAAAAGACATTTGTTGCATTATTTAAATATAAAGTAATCGTAAATATATCTACATCTGAAAAATTTAAATGGTTGGTAGGGGGACTATCTCTTAATGTGATTACATGGTCTAGTTTTGATATTAATTGGTACACATTTTACAAAA
Source organism: Viscum album (assembly GCA_963277665.1). NCBI lineage: Eukaryota > Viridiplantae > Streptophyta > Magnoliopsida > Santalales > Viscaceae > Viscum > Viscum album. The sequence goes on from OY728129.1 coordinate 1,588,946,412, forward strand.
AAAATCAGGATGGCAAGAGTACCATTCAAAATAGTGGTGTAATGTTCATCACTGAAGCACTATATTTTTTTATCAAAAAAGATAAAAAACCAATTTATATATCAACAACATATTTTAAAAATCTTGAGGATATATAGAAAATTAATTATACTAAATTTAGATTCATAATGTTTAAGTGTAACTGGATTGATAGTAATAGTGGTGTGAAACATGATGATTATGGGTTTACATTGGTGATTTGAAAAGATTTAGTTGCAAAGAGGAACCATTTATCTTGGAGACACATGAAAAGAAAATATTTTATGTTATTGAACCATCAAATGATCAGTGGTTCGTCATTTTCAAGGGAAAATAATTTATTTGGATGATGAGGATAATGATGATGTTATTGATTTATATGAGTCTTATTCATCTATTATGTGATTTTCAGATGATAACAATGACTATAATGCATACATATTCTTTATTGTATGAAACGATCATGTTGAATTGATTTGAGAAAACACTAAAATAATCTCATTATTATTTAGTTAAATATTTATATTTTATTTCTTTTTTAAAATTTACAGGTTTAAAAGGCTATAATTTTTAATTTTTAGATATATAATTATATATATATATTGATTACTTATTGAATTTCTGTGTTAAATTTTATATTAAATATTCATGGTTAAACATTTTTTTATTGATAAACCTGATGTACATCATTATGTTTCAGTTAAATTTATGCATATAAAAAAACTTTTGTATAACTTTGGTAATTAAATTTATAAATGATTCTATCATTTTAGAATTAATGTTTATATTTAATAGTTTAACTTGCATATTTTTTTTGGTTAAGAATCATGAAATATTTTTTTTGAAACTTACACATGTGTGACATTATTTTTTTAATTATATATTTTCATAATCATTGTTTTTAAATATATACTTTTTGAATAATATGCAGGTAAACATAATTTCATTACAATTGTCTATTTAAATGAAAAATATAGAGATAGAGGAATATTTAATATGGTATTTGATTTTTTTATATTATTGAACATTTAGTAATATAATTATTCAATGAAAGGAAATTTCTAATTTATAAAAAATTATTGCAGAAATACTGATGTGCCTATTACGAAGGAGTATTCTCCTTCTTCTATAGAGAAATAAATTTATAAAGTTAGTAGACATAGGGTTTCACATTTACCAAAAATATTGCTTACTCCTAGAGACCAGATAATACATATTAATATTGATAATAATAATAACCCAATTGGCTCAAATGCAATGAAATTTACCATTTATATCACCATATAGAGTCATTGTAGGATTAAAATTTTATATCTTGACTGGATTTCCATTGGAAATATGGAAAAAGAGTATCTTTGGGAGTCCAAAATGATAAAATATCTCAATTGATTTATTTTTATCTCATTTTTTCAAATAGTATATATTTAAAATGAGTAAAATTTAGTTTATTAAATTAAAAATGACATTCAATTTTGATGAAAAGAAAGAAATTAAGAAAATATTTCTATCCTTTATAGTGATTTGATGAAGAGATTTTAAAATAAAATTGACAAACAAATCTATTTTTGGGTAGTTACAGAATGAAAACCCATGCCACAAGTAAGGGTTTCTAAATGTAGATACATGGAATAAATTTTTCTCCATCTGACATAATGAAGAATTTATGGTGTGATAATTATTTTATATTGAAAAATTTCTTGTATATTACCTGATTATTTATTAGTTTATTTTTATTTAACAAACCTCCAAGAGATATCATCAAGAGATCCAGTTGCAGAATGCATACATTCATTCTTTATCACATAGAGGGTATTATTTATTGGTGGAGAAAATTATTGAATAAAATTTTGATGCATTAAGAGATAAATCTAGTGGTAGTTTAGATGAGGTCCAGTTCAGTCCCCATCACACCCCAATATCCATGAAAAATAGAAAAGAGCGAGAAGGAAAAAATGAAAAGCATCTTACAGAGGAATCTAAGGAAGTAGCTGACAGAATTATAAGAAATTAATTTTTATATTCCACGAATGTTGGTATATTTTGAATTTACAACACTAATATACCATTTTAATGTTTTAGTGCATGATGAACTTCTAGATAAAGTGATAATGGGGACTTTTATCCCTAAGGGTAGGATGAAAACCCCAGATTCAACTTTAGGAAATCCAGAACACCCCATCCACATAAGAGGAAATGAGGCAGATGTGAGTCTTAGGAAAGTTTTTTTTATAAATTAAGAAATCAAGAGAACAAGAAATATATTCCTTAAAATATGAGTTGAAAGAATTGAAATTGTCCATAATAGATCAAATTCAATCATCTATGTAGGATATGTTTGAACAATTGATGAGATAATCACAACCTACAAAGCCTACACAACCTACCCAACCTGCCTACTCAAATGCCCCACCTCCTCATTCAAACTTAACCTTATATTGTGAGTTGTATGTTGGAGATACCCATTTAAATATTGTATGATACAAAGTCATTCATATTTTTGTTGATTTTTTACATCACCATCCAATGTAGTTGGGTCAGTTAATAATATCAATATATGTTATTATTAATTCAACTAATCTACAACCATTTCCTATCGAGGAGGTTACCCGAGATGGAGATTTTATGGGTTATTTTTTACTTTGGCAAGATATCCTTCTTCATCACATGACATATGAGGTATGCATTGTTTTTAAAATTTTATTTACATTTGATTTAAAATTATATAATTTTTTTTCTAACATTTAATTTATATCAGAGTATCTTAAATTAAAAGAATTAGTATTAAAAAAATAAAAGGTTTAGGAACCAATGACTTTATATAATTTTGAGATATCTAATAGTATAAAAATATTATTCTATGTTTCTTATTACATGGATAATATTTATAATTTTCAGATGACGTATGATATATGTTTAAGTGACTATCCATTGAGAATATTAAAAAAGGACATCATGGATTTGGTTATTTTTGATGACATCAGCATGCCTGTGTTTCAGTTGTTTTCCATGTAAGTAAATTTATGTTTTAGTTTTTATTTCCTTAAATAATTACGATTTCCAGTGAATTCATATATAATATATTTAATTATGTATCTATATACACTTATTATTAAAAATTATACCTCTATTGATTATGGTCTTATAGACCCATAATACATTTAAACGGTCGTGCATTATGTGAATAATTCTTCTAGAGTTACATATATATGTGATAGATTATAAAATTTGAAGATTGGGTGATGGTTTTTTCCATTCCTTGATGGTTAAGAACAATAATATAATTATGAAATAATATTCAATATACTTTCATTAATTATGAACTTTTATATTGTATAGGTCAATGGATGTTAGGCATATTATTCCCAAATGAATGCACATTATATTGGTTTCTCTCTTTATTAGGTTGTGTTTATAAAAAATTTATCAACTTGTTAAACAAGTATGTTTTATTATTTTTATATGTTATTTATTTTAAATTATTATTGTTTATACATGTTTTTTTTATTGATATATATGAAAATACAGTTCATAGAAAAAATTTAACAAAGTTCACTTGTCGATAAAGAATCCAAATATAATCAAATACATGGAATTAATGATAAATACATTTTATATTTGATAATATTTTGATTTTGTTATATATATATTTTGGTTTTTATTTTCAAGATAATGTCATATAACTACAATGTCATCGTGACAAAGGAACATTGGAATGTGGTTATTATGGTTTAAGATTCATGAATGAGACAATCAAAACTGGGTCAATGACTGAATTTGATAAGGTTAGTTATATTAATTATTTTATGTGTTATATCAAAATATATATTTTTTAATTTTATAACATTCATTGTTATTATAGATTTTCAATGATGATGAGTCATATAAGAATGAAGAACTTACCCATCTTTATAATTTATTTAAAAACTATTTGTTAAGTATATTTTTATTTAAATTATCAGGTATGTCTCTTTTAATTAAAGTTAAAAAATGAGTATTTAGATAATAATTTTCTACTTTAAGTTAATGTATTTTATTTATTTTTATAGGTCTATTATCTATTATATTAAGAGTTATGGATTTATAAAATAATCTCCACACTACACAATCCATTAATTTAGAAATATACATCATGAATACCAAAGTAAATGAGTAACCAAACATGTACTCATATGATTGTGAGAAAATCCACGATTCAATGAAACATGAAAATCATTAAAGTTGTGTAACTCTAGAAAAAAAATCAATATAACATAGATACTTAACTTTATAGAAAAATATAGACATAACAACCAACTCAATCAAATTAAACTTAGACAAAAATATCTCTACCAAATTTAAATTATATGTTAAACATATAAGAATGAATAAATATATCAATATAAAAAAACTAAAAAGAATTCCAATAATTACTTACTTTATACTAATTATCACTTTGAATTGAAAATATTTTCTTAAAGTAATTTTTCAAATAACCATAAAAAATATGTTTTTAATGAATTTAAACATAAAAAAAACTACTAAGTACTTTATGTAAAAACTACTTGAAAATCAGTTTACTAGACATATAAAAATATATTTAAATTAAATCCATTAATAATTTTGAAACTAAATTAATATTTTTATCATTATTTTTTGTAAACAACTAGTAAGCATGTTTTAGGTGTAGCCTATAAATTCACTCGATGATTTGAGACCTCCTACCTTATTCATTGTAAAGGTATATAAACTAAATTACCTCCTAGGAATGCTTCAAAGACAACCAAAAAACCCCCTATGAAGCATTAAAAAATATTTCATAACCACATAACCGAATATAAGGCAAAAAATAATTAGTGAACGACTAAAATCTAAGAAAAACCACATAATTAATGTTGAGAAATTTTTATTAAATGAATTTTTATGAATCCATTTTTTAGATAAATTATATCATACTTATTGTTTTTCTTGTACTCACTTGAAATTTTGTTTGTTTAGTTTTTTTGTAAGTGTAACTTTTGATTTGTATTTTATATCAAAATACTCTATTTTTTTAATATTATAATATTCATTACTATTATAGATTTAAAATTATAGTGTTTTTTATACAAATTAATAACTTACCCATCTTCAAAGATTATTTTGAAACTATTTTTTGATTATGGATTACATTTAAATTTTAAGGTATGTCTCTTTTATTTAAAGTTTAAAAAATTTGTAATTAGAAAATAATTTTTTTCTTAAAGTTTGTATTATCTATTTTTTAAACGGATTAAGATGATTTATGTTTGTCAATTTTAATTAAAGTTAAATAAATGAGTATTTATAAAAATTTTTTTTCTACTTTTATTTGGTATATTGTGTTTGATTTTACCGGGTTGTTATTTTCTTTATGTTAGTCTATTAGGTGGAGTATGTAAATAATTTAGAAAAAAGTTTAATAAGTTTTATTCCTTTATATAAGTTGGTTATTATTAATTATTATAGTATATAAGTGTTTTGGTAATTTATATACGAAAATACAGGTCATGGAAAAGGTTTAACAATGATCAATTTTTGATAAATAATCCAAATAAAATGAACTACGTGAAATTATTAGTAAATATATTTTATATTAGATAATATATGTGTTGTCTTATATATATGTGTATTGGTTTTTATTTTCAAGTTAGTGTTTCATAACCACCATTTCATCATCAAAACAGAAGGGTGGAATTCAATTATTTTGTTTTAAGATTCACACAATTTTTTTATTAAAATGTCAATTTAAACTAAAAACAGGAACTTTGAGTCATACAGATCAAATCATGTGTTAGTTTGATGTGGGAATGATTCCTACACATCAAAAATGACTTACGAATCATTTTATAAATTCATCAAGACAATATGAGTGTGTTTTATCAGTTTTCAGTGAGTGTTTTATCAGTTTTTAGTGAGTGACACATGTTTTTAACTAAAATGTCACATTTAAACTAAAAACACGTACTTTGATTTGTACTAATATCACCATGTATTGGATTGCGGTGCAGTTGATTTATATATATCAAAAATGAATTATGTGGCATTTTACTAAAATATAAATAATCTAAATTTATTTGTTCATTTTTGATCATGTGACATGTGTTTTGAACTAATGTGTAAATTTTAAACTAAAACATACACTTCGAATCATACTGGAAATATTGTGTATTAGATTGAGGTGCAGCTAAAACCTATATGTCACAAATGACTTATGAACCATTTTATCAAATTATCAAAATAATATGAATGTATTTTCTTAGTTTTGAGCATGTAAAATGTGGTTTGAACTCAAATGTCAATTTTAAACAAAAAACATAGTCATACTAGGCATTCCATGTATTGGATTGAGGTGAAGTTGATTCCAACACATCACACCATGTATTTTTATTCTGTAATGCATTAAACATTTGGGGTTATCTAACAATATTATTTTTTGATAACCCAGAATATTGAATGCATTGCAAAATAAAAAATAAAATTACATCATCATGAGTGAATCATCCATGTTGAGTTCATGATCATAGTACATGAGTGCATCATACTTATTAAATAAATCATCTATAATTATTTTTTCTCTCATCATTTTGTGTTCTTAATAGAGAAAAAAATGGTTGAAGAAAAAATAATTATAAATGAAGTCATTTTTTCATGATCCCTTTAAAAATTTAAAAAATAATAATCAGATAAAAATGATAAATAAATTAACTAAAAAAGAAAATAAAATGATGAGAAAATTAACTACATAAGTAGTAGAAAGTTAGCTCTTCATGATGTCAGTATAAATTTTGACACCATGTATTATGCCCATTCATTTCTAAAAAACTATTTTATCTTTTGAATATGAGGATAGTCGATAGTCCTAGTATTACTAGAAAAATATAAATAATTAAAGGATTAAAAAATATTTTTAAATGAAATTGTAATTATCATCAGAAATATATCTTCAGGGATTCTTGTTTATTAATGAAATATAATATATTTAATAAATGTGAAACCATAATAACCACAATATTTTCCATTAGTTTATTTCAATAACTTTAGAAATATTGAAAACATAATTAATTTATTTTGATATATGTTTCGATAATGAAATATTATTATATATACCCTAATAATTATCCAATTGTAGAAGTTGATAGGCTTCTTTTTCTCATGGACTGTCCCCATGACATGATTTTTTTGATATTTAAACACCACCCTAGAATAGAATAATTTCCATTAAAACATAACATAAAATGTATACATTTATGTTTATTTGTAAATTATTGCATGTAGTGTATTAAAAACCAATAAAAGTTTTCGCATGTAGTTAGTTTATTGGGAATCCATGCATTGAATCTAGAAAATTAATCATTAGAGTATCCAAATTGATTAAAATGAGTAACTGATCATACCTAATAAAAAAAGGTATAATTATTGAAATGAATGAAAATATATTTGATATGGTTAAATTATAATGTTTTAACCCTATATCATGGATTTTAAGAAGTGTGTATCTTCTCTAAGTTTTCTCTCAAACATTTCAACCAATTTGTCCAATATTACTTTATATTACTTTGGTTCCAATTAGAACAGTTATGTAGAAATTATGTGAGGACTAATCAGTCCGAATTTATTTTCACAAGGTTTTTCCATCAAATAGGAGTGATATATATTCCTGAAAAATATATGAATATTATTTATTCATAATTAAAATATTATATTAGATATTGGAAAAAAAATTATGAAAACACACCTCATGTATACATTTAGAATTGAGAAACCTATCCATTCATGCTTGAGGGTTACATTTACATTATCAAGACCAAGATAGTCTATAATGGACTCTCCATAAACATATTCTTACAAATAAATTATGGTCATATAAAAACTTTTTAATGTTGTATCATCCTAAAACTTTACCGTTAGTAAAATTTAAAGTTGAACAGGTGGGGTAAATCTACTCTTTTAAGATATTTTTAATTGGTTAGTCGATCCTTTAGATTATTTTGATTCAAACATCCATTTCACCCCTTACTAATATCTTTCTATAATAAAATTCATTCTTTCAATCCTTTTTTATTAATTGTTGACTCATTTCCATAAAAAATAAAATTGGAAGGAGTATGTCCTTATCAACATGTATTTTTACAATATCAAACAACTATGATATGAAATTTCCCATAATATGACTGACTATATGAAAATCTATACCATCAAGTGGAATAAGTAGCTCGATGATTGTCTCGTGAGCTACATGAATCCACATCCTCACATTACCTATTGTAATTTGTTTTTTGAGTAGAATATATCCTTGGATATTCTACACTATACCCCTTACAATAAGGATATGGGTGGGTAGTAATAGATATAAATCACAATAATTTTCACTATATTGAATATCAGTACAGGAAAGCTATTAGTATTTTTATGATTCACATTTCATAGAAATAGTTATGAAAAAATTGATTACCTCTTATAAGGTATCCCTTTGAGTGGAATAACTCACCTCAAAAATGGTGGGGGTGTGTTTGGGTATCTTCACATAGTGGATTTTTTTGTGTCATTTCTTCTATTTTATTCCATCCCATAACATTTTCTAACAACTCATAATCCCTATTGAGTTTTTCCTCAAGTGTAGTTAATCATGCCTAAATCTCTTCCAATTTATTATCTTTACCCCATGTTCATTTATTTTCTCGAAATATGTTTGAGGAGACACTCTGAAACCCACAACTCTAGCGTTTCCATACTTTTCTGGACATTTAAATTCCACTAATAGTAGCCATTCATTGGGTATATATGATGATGATTCGTATGTCTAATTCAGATAAAAATTATAGTAAAATAAGTAATCATTATTATATAATAATGATTTATAGAAAAATAATTTTTTATTATTTCATACTTACACATCCTTCTGATAATTGTTGTGTGTTTTCATATATTAATATATTGTCTTTATTTATATAAGGCTCCTTCCATAGCACATGATGTGGGATGGAATTGGATTTAGATTTTGATTCATCAACATGACTATAAAAAAGGAAAATAATTATATTTTTGTTTTATTTCTCATAAAATTAGTTCTGAAGATTTAAAATAAAAACCATATTTTTCTAGTGAATCATACCCCATCCTTAATTTATGGTAGAGGTATGTTATGTTTGCTACATGTTTCTTATTTTAAGCATTAAGTTACTATTTCATAAATTAACAATTCTTAATCAAAGTGATTAATACACATATTTTCAATCAATGTATTACCAATAAAAATTTACCTAAAAATTTGTCTCCTCATGAAATCCAATAAATACATTCCATGTTTTTTGATTTATCAGATGTGTATACATATCTTGAGTATGAAGGTTTATTTTTCCATTTAGCATCCTTGAGATGATACATTGTAAGAATTATTAAAAATCCTGTATGAGTCTTTCTAGTGAGCATTAATACACATTTTATTCATAATTCATCTATTATAAATTCACTCTATAAGGGACAATGAAGAGTAAATCAACATTTCATTATGTTGTTTTTTAGTAAAATAAAGGAAGTATATCATAATGTTACCATAATCTCTTCCCAAATTAGTTCCTTTAGCATGGAAACAACATTGTTCCATGAATATACATCTACCTAAACATTCATTCGAGTGGTGAGCCTAATGTAAGTAATGATATTTTCCATGTTGGGGTTAACATGTTTTCTATGTGAATTCCATCCAACATTAAATTTGATGCCTTTGTTTCTCACATTAATAATTTTTGTTAACACCATCATGCTACGACACTCCTATTTTTTCAGGGACACAGGTTGTTCATCGTATACCATTTCCTTAACTTCAAAATCATCAACATGTTGTTCCTATAGATTGTTAGCCTCAAATATGTAGAATTTTATTATTCCTCTACATTGGGAGCATAAACATATTGAGAAACCTATTGTTACTTAGGATTGAGAGCATTGAAAACTACAAAATTCATTATTTGTAGAAGTATTTTAAAATTTAATTCAGATTATGTAAATAAAGTAGTGATTAGATAATAATATGATGTAACATATTATATATTACAAAAAAACAGAACCAGATTGTTGAAATCTAATTTTTTAATAGTTGAAGGGATTTGACCCCACTAAAGAGTCTCCAAATTGCCTCATTGTGGTATCCTCTAAAATATAAGAACCTATCTATATTAGGGCCATCGTGAAATGATTTGGATATCCTAATGAAAGGGTCATCCTCTGTTGAATTGATATCCGACCTTTTAGTGATTTTGATTGAAAATAGAACAATTTACCACTTTTGGGTTGTAGGATTTGGAACATAAAATACCTATACTACCTGTGATTCCATTATAAATAGTAATTCTTTGTAATGTTACTTATTGAAATCCACTTTCATGAATCCCAATTAATCTATTTTAACTACACTCATGTTATCAACCTACTTGCATTGAAAAATAATCACATAGAATTTTATATAATCTAACTCCCATATTTGTTTGATAATGCCAAAGTATGAAATATTCATATAAATTATATTTCTATCCATGGTACCAGATACATGCTTCACTTCAGCCATATGTGCGACTCCACTATTTTTCATAGTACTATGTTCATTATGTTCATTTTGTATAGAATATGTAACCAATAATTATATAACCATTATAGGATAATACATAAAAACATGGTCCTATAGTTATCCATTGAATTAATTTTGAAATTGAATCTATCTTTGTAGTTGAGTCCTTAAAAATATAGTCTCGAAACCATCCTATAAACTATTGATTATGTGTATTTGATATCTATCTTTCAAACCTTGATGGATTAAAATAACTAATAATTACTCTGTAGGTTTTAATATATGGTACAACCTCTAAAATTTTATGAAAAAACATAAATTTGATCCTTCTACGTCTCTATATTATTAATTTTAACAACATTTATTCTAGAATATCCTTCACCTACAAGCCACATGGTATGATGGGATTTTGGTAGGCCAATGCTTTCCACACTGGAAAGGTAGTCAGTATGGAATTCAATGACTTCCTCAATAACATATCTATTAGAAATACAACCTTCTAACCAACTTATATTTTTGAAACACGCTTTTAAAATTTTCATAGACCATTTAATTGGGTATATCATCTATAATGTATAGGACCGATTAGTTAAATATCTCTAACTAAGTGAACCATCAAGTGAAACATAGTATAAAACAATGATGGTGAGAAGAAAATATCTAATTCACATAGTATTACAAAAATTTATTTTCCATAGTTGGAAATTTTATTGGGTCTATAACCTTTTTGAATATAGGGTTGAATATAGCTTGGTTAATATATAACATACATTTTGAGTAAAATAAAATGTAAAGCTACATGAATTAGATCTTGCATAAAAACATGACAATATGTGATTTCAGACCTTTTAACTTTAAATCAGTCATTGAGATAATATTATTGATATTTGAGGAATACCCCTATGGAACCTTTATATCAATCAAGAAGTTTCAAAACTGATATCTCTCTTTCCTGGAAATAGTGTAAGAAACTGGGGGAAGAAACATCCCTCTATCGACCTTCACTAGAACCAAATTTTCCCATATTCTCATGTCAATAATGTCTAAACTAGGATTAATTCCATCCATTATTTTTATAGGTTCATTTAGTAACATTCCAATGAAACTATGACATAATTTTTTTCCACAAGAATAACATCAATAAAATTCTGGTCATACAAATAATTCCGGTATGGTAATTCAAAAAAATCCAATCTCCTTTTTCAATTGGTTCTTGTAAGGTTTTTTCAAATAAAGTTTAACAAAATCAGTTTCCATATCTTTTACTTGCTCAAATAGTTGATCACCCACTAGTGGAGATGCTATTTTACCTTCTTTTGAACTCCCATCGAATTTTGTCATCAATGGTCAATATTTATGTTACTGGGGTAGAAATTTGTGATGTCCTAAAAAAAAATTCTTTAATAAATGTTTCAACACAATTGACTATGTACCTTGTTGATTATCCAATTAATGGGGATAATATTCATTGATTATATCTTAATATTCATGTGTTCTAATGTCCGTAAACATCAGTTTTAGTGAATTATAGAAATTGAACTTCATTTCTCATCTCAAATGTAATTGATGTTTAAAATGAAAATTTGGGCCCAATCAATCATCTTTTTGTGGATAACATTTTATTTGTTTTTGAACTTGATATTTTAGAATATTATTTATCAATTTTTTTTGTAAAATTTTATCTTTTAGGATCTATGGATAAAACCTAAGGGAAGATGGATATTTTTTAGTATGAATAAAGAAATTTTCTAGACAAAGCATAATGGGACTAAGGCCTATCAAACAAATGTGGGGCCCACAATCTAATCCCAATGAAGCTGAAATTTTAAATATAGAAAGATAAAAATATGGGGACCATTTCATTCAAATGTGTCTAGAGATAATTATAAATTTTTCATGGTGATAAAGGGATCCCAAGTTGACATTTAAATGGTGGTCCATATTTGAACGCCCATAAAGTCCTTCCACTAGATCGACCATACCTTACAAACAGATGGTCCAATTTCCTAAATTTTTTAAAACTATTATAGGAAACATGGAATAAGATATTTTCCTTATAAAAAACCGTTGTATTCATCCATCTTCAGTCACAAAGTAACACATCAAAAATAAAAATGAATCTGGATGATTTTCCTAGTCAACTTTGAAATGTCAAATTTCCATTGATTTTCTCACCCTCCTTTTGACTCTATAAATTAATGGGGAAGGAATGTATTGATGGTGGGTAGAAATAAGGCTCCAAATATTCCTATATAAGGATCTGGTGGTGCAGGTAATTAGTATCCATGTTTTTTCTTTCTATTGAATGTTTTTCTTTCATTTATAATTTCACGCTTTCATTTTGTAATCGCGACGTTAATTTTTCTCATGTAAGTTTTTCATTCAAATTAATTTCCTAATAAAAGTTATTATTATTCTTAATTTTTTCCTTAATTTTAACACATTGATACTATTTAATCAAGGTGCGAATTTATTCACACCAACACTTGTGAATTTAATCACACAATAGTGGAGTGTTCACTTATTTCAATGTTTATCTTCTTCTTCAATTCCACCCCCATAAGTCTACTTCCAGCATCTATTGATAGATTAGAATCAATGGTGGTCTAAAACTTTTATGTATTGACCTAAGAGAGTATCAAGGGTATGGATTGGATGTTATTTTATGTTCTTTAATATTTAAATCAGTTCATTATTTTAATATTTTCATTCGATGATTTATTATCTTCTTTGTCTTCGCTAACTTTAACGATCACACATTTTGAGTGCTAGTATGATCCAATTATTTGGATTTATAATTTAAGTGATTCTATAAGTTTTTTCAAGAGGTGGTGCCTTAGTCAAAGACCAAGGAACAATTTATTGAAAAAAGAGAAAGGGAATTATAAAAGTCTAAAGGACAAAATCTTATTACAATCCTCAATGAAAAAAGGGATCAAGTCTTCAGGAAAATCATCCAACCAGGTAATAACCTGATTGAACCCCTTGTTGGAAAGACTATCAGCAACCATGTTCACTTGGCAGTACACATTTGTGGCAATGTGGTTGAGATCCATGAGCGAAGCAAGACATTTCATCTATCGAGAAGTAAGAGGCCATGCAAGGTGCACCACCACCTTCCAAATATCTTGGACAACAGTGGTTGAATCAAATTCAATACGCAGCTTGTTCCAACCCTTTTTCTTGGAAAAATCCACCGCATGAATGACTCCCAACATTTCTACTTCCAAGGCCGAGGCCGTACCGCATCCACCGAAAAAGCAGCCAAGGCATCTTCCAAGTGAGTCTCTAAAGATGGAACCACAACCTGCCAGGCCCAGGTTTCCTCTAGAGGCACCGTCAACATTCACTTTGATCCATCCTGGAAGTGGAGCTTGCTAGAAGACTTCAAAGGTACGTCGAGGTTTCCTATAAGATCCTGTAATACTAGGATGATAGAGGATCTCAAAATCACCAACAGAGTTATCACAATGATCTTTCTGAAGTGAGGCAGCATCCTTGATGGCAATGAGAATACATGTTTTACCTGTATTGAGACTGAATGAGCAATTATTATGAATAAAATTATTTCTTTCATAACAGATCACATGCAGGATCTCTGCCACTATAGTCAGAAAAAGATTCTTGATTTTCTTAGAAAAGTCCCAAGTCACACAATGATGAAGTTGAGAGTCGATAGTAGCAAGAAGTGACCATATGCAACCAAAAATGTCAGAAATATAATTCCAAATAGCAGTAGCTATAGCACAAGACAAGAAAAAATGATTATCATCCTTGCGGTGTTGGTTGCACAGATGAAATATAGAGCAAAGAGAAATCCCAAAGGATTGAAGGCACACATCGGTGGGGACCCTATTATGAGAAACACGCCAAATGAGAGTAAGGCACGAGGGTTTGATCCAAGGTTTGTTAAAATATTTCAACTAAACAATGCTAGAAATAGAATTACTAAAATTGTTTTTGTAGTAACTTTTAGAATCAAGGAATCCATTAAACACAGGTTCCCAAATAAGGAAATCATCAGTGTTGGAAAAAGGATATTTTTCAATGATATGGCTGATGTGATTTAGAAGGGTGATGTCATGAGAGTTAATAACATCACATATAGTGGAGTTGGTATTCCCAGGAGTAGTGGTGGATGATAACATTGAGATTAAGGGGATGCCGGTCCAGTTGTCCAGCCAGAAATTCATAGAGGAATTATCACTAACCATCCATCTAGAGTTGTGCATGATATTAAGGAAAGAGTGTCTAATGGATGGCCAGATGGAGGAAGTGATATATCCCAAGTTTCCATTCCGAATCTTAGAAAAAAATATAGTTTTAAGAAAATCCAAGGAATCAGAGTTGTTGTGAATCAAATTCCAAGTCATTCTAGCTTGAAGATATTTTTTAAAAAGCTTAATATTCTTAATCCCAAGACCAACCTTATCTAGGGGTTTACAACATGTGACCCATGGTATGGTGAAAAGTCTTCTTTCAATCGTACTACCAGTCCAAACAAAATTTTTAATGTAAATATTGATTTTTTTGAGAAGACTGGCAGGCCAATTGTAAACCATCATCGAGTAGACCATCTTGGAAACAATTGTAGACTTAACAAGACAAACTCTACCAGCCATGGAAAGAGATTTACCTTTACAAGAGAAAATTTTATTGATAATTTGATCAACAATGCTGTGAAAATAGCTGGATTTTGGTCTTCCCCAAAAGATAGGTATACCCAAGTAAGTAAAAGGGAAAGAGCCTTCTTTGATTCCTAAGAAATCGATGATATGAATTTTTCTGTTGGGGGAAAAATTCTTCCCAAAGAAGACAAAGGATTTGTTCCAACTTATCTCTTGACCTGAAATATCTTCATAATGAGCCAGGGAATTTTTGAGTTTTTGGATGTTCCTTTTATCACCTTTTAAAAATAATATAATATCATCAGCATATAAAATATGGGTAGGAACATTTAAGTTTCTAGAAGCCTGAATGGCCTTAATTTTGTTTTGACTCACAAGTCTCACGAGGAGTCTACTTAAATAATCCTCAGTAATGGAAAAAAGAATGGCAGATAAAGGATCACCTTGCCTAACCCCCTTAGTGCATTTAAAGAAACCTTTAGGAGATCCATTAACCAACATAGAAATGGAAGCCGAATTGAATAAGGTGTGAATCATATCAATAAACTAATCATTAAATCCAAAGTTTTTGAGAACCTTTAAAATGAAATTCCAATATATGGTGTCAAATGCTTTCCTAATGTCTAGTTTAATGGCCACATTTCCTCCTCTAGTGACTTTATTCATCATATTAGTACATTTCGAGGAAAGGAAGATACAATCTTGAATAGTTCTTCCTTTGATAAAACCAAATTGGTTCCAAGAAACAATTTTATTGGAGATGGAGGTGAGTCTGTTGGCAAGAAGTTTGGTGATAATTTTATAGAGGGTGTTGATGAGAGCAATAGGTTGGAAAAGGTGAATCTCATCAGCATTGTCCATTTTAGGAATAAGAGTAAGAAATTGAGCATTTAACCTATGAGGGAGAACACCCGTGGAGAAAAAAATTTAACCAGTTTACACACATCCACATGGATGAGATCCCAATATTGCTGGAAGAAACCATTGTTGAACCCATCAGGTCCCAAGGCACTATCAGGGTTGAGACTGAAGATAGTGGCCCTGATTTCGTGGTCCATAGGCATGCTTAAGAGAAAGTCATTATCCTCAGTAGTGACCATGTTAGTAATGATGTCAGGGAGAAGATCCTTATTGACCTTCGAACCATTAAACAAAGTGTGGTAGTAACCAACAACATGATTAACAATTTCATCCTCAGTGTCAAGAAGAGTGTCATCAACTCTAAGAAAGGAAAGGGGCCTACAGATTTTCCTAATTCTGTGGAGACAATTGTAGAATTTAGTATTTCTATCACCATCTGAAAGCCATTTGGTTTTAAAGATCTACTTCTGTATGTTATCTTTGAGCTTCAGGAGAGAGTTAAGCTTCGAAGAGATAGTAACTTCAGATTGGGGATCAAGGAAAAAATCAGAGCAAGTATTGGAGCTTTGAATATGAGAGAGGTCATTCTCCAAAGAGGAGATGTCCGCATCAAGCTGTTTTGTTTTAAAAAAACACCAACCCTTGAGATGTTGTTTCAGAAGTTTTAATTTAGCCATGCAAGCAAAAGAATCATTCTGGTGTCGCATGCCCTCCCAGAAATCTTTTATCATGTTGGAAAATTCTGGAATCGCAACCCAAGCATTGTTAAATTTAAAAGTGAGGGTATAATTTAATCCCTTAGAGATGAAACTAACAAGAATAGGGTGATGATCAGAGTTTACCTTGGGTAAGGTAATACTGGATAAGGATTCCCATTTATCAAGGGTAGTAGCATTAGTGAAGGCTCTGTCAAGTTTGCTGGCCACTATCCTATTGAGGTACTTTCTATACCAAGTATACTTAGAACCAGTAAGGTTGATTTAAATAAGGTTACACTCCTAAACGGAAGCTTTAAATTCTCTGGTTGAGGTGGAAGAATGTGATGGTCCAATCTTTTCACTTGGTCAAAGAATGGCGTTAAAATCACCAACCACCAGCCAGGGATCCTGAATAGATCTAGAGAGGGAAAGTAGGTCATCCCAGAGTGGTCTTCATTCTTGATATATATTCTTTGCATAAATCATAGTGTAGACAGTATGAACACCAGAAAAGGAAAAAAACACAAGTAAACATTTGATAAGAGGTTTTGACAACATTGATAGACTACAAAGAAGAATGATAAGAAATCCAGAAAGTTTCTGTAGAAGTACCAGCCTTACAAGCACCAAGGAAATTGTAAGCAAAAGAACATAAATGTAAATATTTCGAAGAAAAATTAATTTTAGGTTCATCAATGGAAAATATTTTTTGTTTTTGAGTTAAAATAAATCTCTTAAGAACAATAAAAGTATCAGAGTTAGCTAAACCCTGACAATTCCAAAATAATCAATTCATTTGAACCTGTGTTTGGAGTTAGAACTCCCTTTTTTTGTTCCACCCGAGCCTTTATTCCTTGCTAACCTTCTAGGTTCTTGAGAGGATGATGGGCTGGATTGTTTTCCCTATTTTTTCATATAATAGGCAACATATACATTAGAATCCTTTTTAATATCAGCACCCCGATTTTTTTCCGAAGAGATTATAGCCACAAGCAAAGTCGCTGGGCAATCTTTTGGAGGCAAATCAGGTGTGAGAGCATCAGGGATGTCTGGGGAGACAATGACAGTGGTCATGGAGTCCACTGCCACTGTCTGCAGTGCAATGGAATCTAAAGAAATAGATTGAGCAGTTTTAGCATCAGTGTTATCCTAGGTTGTTGTTTGGGTTAGATTGGATGTATTTATTTTCTTAGAAAGTTTTGGGTCACTAATTAAAGATGTATCCAAAAAATGATATAATTTCACAAAATAATTGACCAATTTCATCCCTAAAATATTCTAGGTATAATCACCAATTCACTTAGAGGATCAATTAAATGAGAACTCTAAAAAATTGGATCATACTAGCACTCAAAATGCGTCATCATTAAAGTTGGAGAAGATGAAGAAGAAAATAAATCATCGAATGGAAATATTAAAAATAATGAACTGATTTAAATATTAAATCACATAAAATAACATCAAATTAATACCATTGATACTCCTTTGGATCAACCCATAAGAGGTTTATCCCTCCATTGATGCTAATCTATCAATAGAAGTGGGAAGTAGACTTATGAGGGTGAAATTAAAGAAGAAGAAAAACATTGAAATAAGAGAACACTCCATCGTTGTGTGATTGAATTCAAAAGTGATGGTGTGAATAAATTCACAACTTGATTAAATAGTATCAATTTTTTTAATATAATAGAAAAATATAAGAATAATAAAAAGAAATTTTATTAATAAATTAATGTGAATGAAAAACTTACATGTGAAAAATTGACGTTGCAATTAAAAAATGAAAGTGAGAAATTATAATTAAAATAAAAACTTGTACCCATAATTCCATTAAATAATAGATCCTTATATAGTAATATTAGGATCCTTAGGGTCACCCCCCAATAATCAATTCTATCCCCATTAATTTAGAGAGTCAAAAGGAGGGTGAGAAAATCAAGGGAATTGGACGTTTCATTGTTGACCAGGAAAATAGGACCAGATTCACCCCCTAATGGATGTTTGAATTTGACATTTATTATCGAAAAATACAAAGGGTTAATTGAAATAACATATCTTAATCCATCTTTACTACAATATCTATCAAAATTTCAGGCCAATTTAATGAGACGTTTGGTAGTTATGATTGATATGGTGGGATGACTTTATGGGTGTTTAGATTTGCACCACCATTTAAATATCAACTTGGGATCCCATTATATTCATGAAAAATTCAGAAGTATCTCTAAAAAAAATTTAATTAAATTATCCCCATAATTTTATATTTATACAAATAAAATTTGAACTTCATTGGGATTGTATTGTGGGCCCCACTTTTGTTTGATTGGCCTTATTCCCATTATGCTTTGTCCAGAAAATTTATGCATTCATTCCAAAAAATCTCCATCATCACTTGGTATTCATCCATCAATACTAATAGATAAAATGTTCCAAAAAAAGTGATAAATAATATCCCAAAATATCAAATTAAAAAATTTAATATAACGTTCTCAACAAATAGATCATCGATTGGGACTAAATTTTTATTTTAAACTTGAATTTCATTTGAGATGAGAAATGAAGTTCACTTTATATAATGAAATAAAATTGATTTTTATGGAAATTAGAACAAATTAATATTAAGATATAATCAATTAATATTACCCCTTTTTGTGTTTAATCACTTGTTCACAAATGGGACACCCTTGAGTTCCTTTAATGCTATATCCTAAAAAATTTCTATAAGTAGGAATGTAATTTATCAACCCATACAACATGGATATTAATGTGAAATATTTATTTCAGTAATAATAATACAAAGTGACACCTAAATACCTCAATAATTTTAAATCTTTGATCAATGGATCCAAATAAAAATCAGTATCATTACCTAGTCATTTTGGTCATGATATAAGTATAGATAACATAATGTATTTTCATTTCATGCATAACTATGGTGGAAAGTCATAATTTATCAACATAACTAGAAATTTAATAAGTGTTATTATTTTAAAACCAAAATGATTCACTCTATAAGTATATAATTTAATGTGATGGTTTCTTGGATCATTTCCAAATCGAGGATACTTGTGATCAATTTTCTTCCACTAGAGAGAGTCTACCAATTGATGAAGGTTCCTATTTTTATTTCTTGTATCTATGTGCCATTTCAATTTCCTTGTAGTATTCTCACTTTCATATAGGTTTAAAAACCTTTTAATGATTGTAAAGTACCATAAAAATTTCATAGGACCCGATTCATCTTTTTAATATCAAGATCTACCACACTTTTGGTGTTTTTAGGTGATTTATGGTCCTTTTGAAACAGTATAAAAAACTTTTAAAAAGAATTTATTATCATATAAATCATACCCATTGAATTTAACATTCATTTAGAATCATATGTTTGTCTAGGAAGCTCATTTTCTTATAGGAGCATATCATTCAAGAGAGAAAGTAGTTCAGTAAAGTTGGCGTCACTCCATTTATTTCTTGATTTTTTATTATAGAGCTTTAGTATGGATGGAGATGCAATATATTTATCATGAAAATCATAAAATGGTGTATTTTCATAGTTCTTGAACTTCTAATTTTTTTTTTTAAAATTAAAAAGTTTATATTAAACTGTCATTTTAATTTTTTCATTACAATATTCATCATTTTTTACACCTATAATAATATCCTTAATAAAATCTTCACCATTCTTCATAGTTTTAGTCATATTATATGATCCATATAACAGTGTTATACCATTCACTAGTGACATTCTATTTCCCCCCATGTGTAGTCCTAAATTTATAACTTTTATTTATTACATGACATATCAAGTTTCCTTCCAAATCATCTATACTAATTAGTCTTGAATTAAGAAAGAATAAACATGGAAAGAGGATTTGAGAAGGGTTATATGTATGATCTTTCACAAGCATGATGAAATATTTCAACCCATCTTCATACACTTTTGTCGTATGATTGGAATCCATCCATTTTTGATTCATATCCATCTTATTTGATACAATAATATTAAAATTTAAAATAATAAATAAATATAAAAAAATTATGATCTTAGAACCCATAAAAGGTCATTATTAAGGAATCATTTAAGCTACATGAAGTCATTGTTCTAAGATAAAAAGAGTCAAATGGTGAAAGTTGATATTTTTTTGTAGTGATGGAAATAATTAATAGAAGAGATTGTGTGATATCTATAAATTTACAAAGAATCTAATTAAAATTTCATCAACTTAAAAACACAAAGATCAAGGATAGTTTATTCTGGGTGGGATTAAAATAAGAGGTCAAAGTTTATGATTATTCATTTATTCACTTAGTACATGGTGGTATAAGTTGTGATTTAGTGATAGGATGCTTAGGATATGGAGCTGATATTTTATTATATGATGAACATATTAATATATCATAATCATTTTTTATTAAGAAACCAACATTTGAATAAACTATTGAATTTAAATCCAATGAACCATAATTCTAAGGTTAGGGTTCTCAAGCTACTAAGAATCTTAAGAACAATCTAATTGGGGTTTCAAGAATACTTCAAATTTAACTAATTATCATGGCTAAGATTAATCCTCAAATAGAATTAATGAGAATTCTTATTGGGGATGAAATGAATGATAAAATTCAATACAATTTGAATAAGTGACTCAGTAGGATTACCCAAAATCCTCATCTTAAACGAATGATTGTAGTATAATACCAACTACTTGGGATAACTTAAAAAAAACTCACCCTCAGTGGAACCCACAATGGGAATAAAATTTGAGAAAATGTTAAATTTGAAACTAGGAGAGAGGTTTAAAAAATATGGAATTTGATATGGATGTTTTGAATACTAGTTATGATTCAAATTTAAGGAGTGAAAGGTATTGTTTATAGAGCTTTAAAGAGAGTTTTTGGGAGTCCCCATAACTGAGACCAAAGTTTAAATAAAATTGTGGGTCTATATCAATAGAATGAATCAATAAAGTCAACTGGAATATAAGATCAAAATATTGATGACTTAAAGAAATAAAATGGTGGTCAAAATTATTACAAGTGGGGAAAAGATAAAGAACACATTGAAAAGAAATACCCACTTGATAATTGGAACTGAGGTTGAAATGATAGTGGAATGAATACTCAATGGAGTCAGTAGGGGGAGAAACTATTATGAGTAAAAGTTTATAGAACCAGGGCACAAAAAATAAAAAATAGGAGAATTACCTAGTTAATAATGATCCAAAAGTTTCTATTATGTACAGTCAATTTTTAATCATTATTATAAGATTTTTTTTAAGTTAACATGATGTTAACTATTTGTTTTGAAAAATTCCTTTCATAAATGTTCACGAAAATACAAATATAAAAATTGGTGGGTTTATTTTTCATATAAATGGAAGAAAATGGGAAGAATTATTTTATTTTAATCCATTGGAGCAGAAAGGATACATAGATCTTGGATAAGATTACCATCTGTGCACTATAAAAACCCTACCTACTAATCATATGAAATCACCACATTACATGAAAAGTGGGAAGAGTTTCTATAGTGCCCATATGGTCCTCTTATAAATATACTCATTCAAATAAGAGCTCCATTCAATCAAAGTGAGATATTTTCAAATGAATATGTCACGTATGATTAATTCGATGATATATCTTATGATTAAATAAACATAAAAGTTCCAGAAAAAGAAGCAAGGGATTTAAATCAAAAAGTGTAAGGAGTTGATGTTTATTCATTTCTTCACTTAGTACATGGATGGATAGGTGGTGTTTTAGTGAAAATATTCTTAGGATATAAAGTTGATCTTTTTTCAAATGATGAAAACTTTTATAGGCCCAATCACATGGTCTTGAGAACCCAATGTTTGAAGAAAATCGTGAATTTATTTGGGGTTTGATGAATAAAAGTTTTGATCTATCTTAATGGGATGAATCGATAAAGTAAACTAGAAAAAAATATCAAAATGATGACTTAAATAAATATAATGATGATTAGATTGAATGAAAGTGGGGCCAAGAGAAAGAATACAATGAAAACAAAGACCCACATGTCAATATTTTTTGTTAAATGGCACAAATATTTATTTAAATAAATTGGGTGTAGGCTAAGGCTATAGGTTCAATAAAATATAATATGAACAGGGGTAATATAAAAAAATTAAGAAATTAGAATTGCTTCATTTTTTTCCTTCCAAATAACCCCAATTTTTGGGTGATTTGTAATCTTCAATTGAGGAGAAACTGATTTCTCTAGGTTTCTCTTTGATGTATTTCTCTTCATCCAATAAAACCTCATAAATGGGGGAAATGAGTTTGAATTGATCCATTTTATTTCATTTATCCCAAAATCAATGCTTCCAAATGAGTTGTTAAGGTAGTGGCAACAAATTTCTCATGGGGTTTCAATTTCACCATGATGTTCTCATTTATGATGTGTCCCAGGTAAGAAAATAAATCCATTTCAAAGGTGATAGATATAGGGAAAGTATAAGGATCAATTAAATAAGAGTTTGAACAGTGAGAAGGTGTTGATCATGAAAATATAATAATGTAATTTCAATTAAAGTCATACCTTAGGTTTTGAGAGGATCAATTCATTCAAGAAGTTAGAGGGGGAGCGGTGGTAGAGGTCAACTTCTACAAGAGCTTAAATGGAATGAGAAAGAAAATTCTATTAGGGTTGAATTCATAATATCACTGAGGTATTTATCAGCGATTTTAAACCCCCCGATAAATACGAGTTTTATCAGCTCTAAAATAATAAGCACTGGTAAAAGATATCTTTATAAATGTTATAATTATAGCATTGATAAAGATATAACTTTATCAGCACTAAAAAGCACCGATCAAACCTATCTTTATCAGCTCTATAATTATAGCACTGATAAAGAATGATATTTTATAAAAAAAATAAAAAACTATTAAAGAAATATATATTAAGTATGAATAAACTATAAAAAGGTAGAAATATTTTTACATTATTAAAGAATAAATAATATTAAATGCATGAATGTTAAAAATGAGTGAAATTGAATAATTAAATATTAAGAGACGTCAATAATATTATAAAAATAGATAGGTTTTATTAATTCTAAAAATAAATAAAAAATAAATAATGGATATATATTAAAATGAAGATGAATACATATTTAAAATATTAAAAAATAACAAATAAATATGTATAAATAAATATTAAAAATTAATAAATTTAAAAAAATATAAAATTAATAAATATTAAAAATGAATGAATAATATTAACTAAAATAATATTAAAAATGGACAAATAAAATTTAATAGATAACAAAAATATTTAAAATAATGAATTCGTAAGATTAATTTCAAGAATTGTAAACATGTACAAAAAATAAAGAAAATAATAAAAAATGAATTTAAATGGATTAGTTAAATAGATTTCATATATTTTAAAAATATTAAAACTTAATAAATAAAATGGAATGAATATTAATCAAATAAACTAAAAACATGCTAAGAGCATTAAAACTTAGTAAATAATTATGTATAGTTTATAAGGTTAACTACATTGGTTGTAAACACATAAAAAATGAAGAAAATACTAGAAAATAAATTTAAATAAATTAATTATATAAACTTGAAACATTTTAAAAACATTACAACATAATAAATATAATTGAATAAATATTAATCATGTAAATTAAAAATATATTAATAATATTTAAACATAGTAAATAATTATGTATAAATAGATATTAAAAAATGATTAAATATCAAAAATACCAAAAATGAATAAATATTAAAAATAAATAAATAATATTAAATAAAATAATTCTAAAAATGAATAACTAAAATTGAATAAATTATAAAAATATTTAAAAAAGTCAATTTATAGCATTAACTAAATTAATTACAGGCACACAAAAAATAATAAATATATATTATTAACTATATAAATAATAAAATCATTAAAAATTAATATTATATTAAAAAATAAAATATTAAAATTAAAATGCATTTATAAGAATCCATTATATAAATTAAATAGAATAAAAATATTAAAACTTAATGAGTAAAAAATGAATACATATTAATCATATAAATTACAAACATATTAAAAATCTTAAAACATATTAAATAAATACATATAAATTATAAACAATAAATTAATTCAAAAAATATTAAAAATTAATAAATTTAAAAAATAAAAATAAAAATATTAAATAAGATAATATTAAAAAAAAAAAAATTAATTCAATTGAAAAAAATATAAACTATATAAATTCCAAAATTATTAAAAAAATAATTTAAATAGATTAATTATATAAATTTTAAACATATTTTAAATGTTAAAAATTAATAAAAAAATGAATAAATATTATTCACATAAATTAAAAACTTACTGAAAAATTTACATAGTAAATAAGTAAATGTAAATAAATATTAAAAAATGATTAAATTGTAACAAATATAAAAATAAGTATATATTAAAAAGGTATAAATAATATTAAATGAAATAATATAAAAAATGAATAAATAAAATTTAATAGGCCAAAATATTTAAAAAATTATTTCATAAGATTAACTACATGTATTGTAAACATGTAAGAAGATATTTAAAAATGAATTTAAGTAACTTAATTATATAAATTTCAAGCATTTCTAAAATATTACAACTTAATAAATAAAATTTGTTTGTTAGAGTGAGTAACTCATGAGGGATGTGAATTGAGTACCCAAGAGTTTTGTATTAAAAATGGATTAAAATAGATTCCCCAATTTATTTAGAAATGACCTAGTTAACTATAAGAGTAGATCATTATAAGTTTCAATCTTTCAAAATATTTCATAGAATATTGATTAGGTCTTGGATAAAATAATATATAATAGTACTTAATCCTTTGAGAACAATTTAATTGATTAAAATCTTATAAAAACACTAATTAAGGTTAAATATCAAATAATATATATTTTGTTTATAGTTTAAAACAATTTTTAGTTTTAAAGAAAAAATAAAAAATAAAATAAAATAAAACAAGCAGTGAAAATTTGAATACAATAGGATCAGTCTCAAGAAGAGACTTAGTCCTCTCTACTTGGTGATCACCTATCACCAAGAAATTTATATAAATTAACAATTTGATCCAAAACCTGGATTGAGTTTTACAATAGTATACAACTATTCAGGTCACATACGACCTCTTACACTGTTATCTATGGGAGAAAAAAAAACATGTCACACATGGACCTCTACCACAGTTATACGTAGGAGTATGGGTGTGAAAAGAGTAAAGAAGATGTCAATTTATCTTCCAGTTATAGTAGGATAAAGTGCATGAATATAAAAAATAGAGCATAGCACACATTTCTCATAATGTGAAATACAATAATAAAACCGATAAATAAGAGCGTGAAGGGATAAAGATGCTCAGTTTGTTATGCAGTGAAGCCCATGAATCTTGATTTTTATTTTCAGTATAGCACAAGTTTGGTTCATGAAACTTCAGTAAAATATAGTGTCATAGAAACTTATTCTATTGAATATATTAAGGCATTTTAAGTGACAAAGTGCTTTTGCTTC
This sequence comes from Viscum album, assembly GCA_963277665.1. Taxonomy (NCBI): domain Eukaryota; kingdom Viridiplantae; phylum Streptophyta; class Magnoliopsida; order Santalales; family Viscaceae; genus Viscum; species Viscum album. Next base: position 1,588,972,716 of record OY728129.1, read on the forward strand.
CTCAGTCGAGTGTATATGGGATGTAGTAGGTAAGCTCTTCTTGTTCTTTCAATATGGTAAAATTATATCCTATATGTGTAAATCCTTTTAGTCCATTAGTTTCTTTATTATATCTACATCCATTGAAAGAGGGAGTCTAATTCTCTTTTTATCACTAGCAACAGGAATATCTGGATCCTTTTTTGCTTCCTCATACTACATGTATGACATACTCTTCAATGAATTATATCGACCATTTAAGAGAAAAACATTAAAAATATATTTTTAATTAAATTCCATAAACCATCCATTAGAGAAATATTTAATTCAAAGAGATAAATTATATAAATAGAGATGGTGATTCATGAATGATGACTCAAAGTCTGGAGGTGTGTCTTTGTAACAATGTCTCTCTATAATGGTGTCTAAGTTTGGTGGTATCTTATTCTGGTGGTGTATCATTTTTGCAGTATTCTAAGATGGTAGTGTCTCTACTGATTGTGTCTCATGGAAGATAGTTTCACTCTTCTAGCGGTGACTCATACTTTTTCAAAATTTCATCATGGCAGTGACTAATGTACAACGATGTCATATGTAACAGTGACTCATTTCAGGACTTTCCATTTTTTATGCTAATGGTGAGACCTTGTCTGGAAGTGAGTCAGTCTTAGTGGTGACTTATCCTCAAAAGTGTCTTAACCACAATGGTGTCTCATACGTAGGATAAATTTCATCACCTGTATCAAATTATATGATGCTTATAGAAAACAATAAACTCATTAGTATCATTATAATCATGATTTTGTGATCATTAAAACAAGGAGGCCAATAATCTCCCCCTTTTTTATGACCACAAATCATGGAATCAAAAGTAAACAATTCATGGAATCAAATTTTAGATCAAAACATGATATTAAAGATAAATTAAAACATTCTATATATGTGATATCAAATATAATGAAAAAAATCAATTATAAAGATAGAAATAAATTCCACTATAAAGTTATCCCCCTTTTTGGATTATAAAAAAGGTAAACATAACCAAAAATAAAAATTGTAAAGGCACTAAAAAAGGTAATAGAAATAAATAGAATAAAAAGATCATAAGAAGGTGCATTAAAAACTACTGAACTTCATCCAAAAAAAATTTTACAAAACAAAAGTCCCATTAAAGACAAAAAATGTCTAGTCTAAAACAATCTTAAGGTTTGGAAGAAGGGTCCATCGGTTATTTTCCATTGTCCTTGGAATTCTCTTAATCTGATGGAGTAGGTGTAGAAAGATCTAAAGGATATCGAGGCAAGGTTATTGGAACTCTAGGTGGGATTCCATCTATAGCGCGAGGTCAAGATTCTATAACAACAACCATCCTGATATATCTCATAGATTATGTAAAAGAAAGCATGAAGGGTTGGAATTTGGTAGGTAGAGGTGCAATCAAATCCCTTTTAACTCCTGGTCTGAAAGATACCTGAGGGGTAATAGGAATTTATTCTAAAGCCACAAAACCAATACAATTATCATGAATAAAGGTCTTCATGAGATTGATGATGTCCATTTTAATCTTCCCTCCTCTCTCCATGGCATTGAAAAAGTAACCCTTCTCCTCTACAAATATTTGAAGCATTGGAGTCATTTCTTTCAACTTTTGAACTTTATCCTTAAAATCTTGAGTAACAAGAGGCATCCTCAATTTATCATCCAAAAACATAAATTTGGAATCCATGTAATGATTAATATATTTTTTTGAGACATTATTTGATGGATTTGGGTATTTTTTCTCTGTCATCATTCATATCCTTGGAATATGATCTAATCATCATATGACCACACTCTGTACTCTGCTCAAACTTCCTTAGGATATACAATAGTATGACATGTTCTCCACTAATAGGTGCATTGGAAATAACTGTAACTTCTTCTCTGACCACATTTTTGATCTGATCAACATCCACTATAGGTGAATCAGTGGTGGTATAAGTATATTATGATAAATTTGAAATAATTTTCAAAATTACATCAGAAGAGGTAGTAAAAGATGAATTTATTTATTCAATAAAAGATTTTATAGATTCCAATTCACTACTAATACTCTTATGATCAATCTAAATCTCCTGGATGTGATGTACCATTTTAAGTTGGATATGTTGGATTACCAACTCAAACAAATACCAAGAATAATTTTCTCTAAGCTTTGTCAAGAGAGGTTATTAAATATTCAACATATTATCAAAATATAGAATTAAATTTTTACCCAAAGTATCTAAGTCAATTTTTGTGACTAAGTTAGATAGAACATTAGGAGGATATGGAGTAGCAGGTTCAGGTGTAAGTGTTCTTATAGAAACAAAATTTTGCAATAGATAATCAAAATCAATCCGAGCCACCATATATCCTTCAAGATATATTTCTTTTCAAACCTCAGGTCCACTTATTCCAGGGGTTCCGACTGATCCTCATTCTTGAAAAAATTTCTTTTGAAATGAAAAAACCACCATAATAAAAAAATGTTTCCTCATTATCTAAATCATGGCATTTTTTATTTAACATGGAAAAAATAATATTTGGATAAATCAAGGAATTATATCTCTAAGTATGATTTGTCATCTAAGACATATGTACTATAAGATACCTACACAATTTTATCCTATGTAATCATTTCATAAGACAAAGAAAATATAAATCTTGGTATCTTATGGTGGAAAATCCACCTTTCCATAGACATAACATGTGCTGAATAAACTTGGATAACAGTCTATACTCTCTATCTAACTCGGATTCAACTGGTCTTCTAGTTATTTGATCTCCAGTTAGATAAGAAAGTTCATATTTATATAAAAACAAATCACTATTTTTAGTAATGGTGGATTAGTAATCATCGAAAACTACTTCATGTGGTACACCCTACTTTCATCCCTTTTCTTTGAGGAAAAAAAAAACTTTACATCCATTTATTATTGTTCTCATCCAGCATTATTCATAAATATTAAATCCAAACTCAATGTTATGATAAAATTGATGCACCAACACTGGGTAGAATTATTTGTCATTTGAGGACAACCATTCTATCCATACTTGGTTTTGTATGACTTTAAGAAACATATAATTACTTGAAAATAAAAAATTTTCTTCCAATTCCTTTTTGGGTTTAACGATCCACCTTGAAAGTACTGGATTCACTGGTGCAACCAAAGCAGGAACACTTAGTTTAACTTTTTTCTTCTTAGTTGATCATGACTTAAATGGTGAAGACTCTAAAGGACACTTTATTCTTGGAATGCATATCAGTCTGGTAAGCTTGATCAAAGGTTGAGAGAAATATTTAAGGTTTGAAGGATGGGAGATGAAGGGTTGAACTAGGATTAAGGGAAATTAAGGGCATGAGAATATAGGTGTGTTGGAATTAGACAACTATTGAGTGTATATCATTTGGGATTTAGGAATTAAAAGAAATCCAAATAATACTTGAAATCAAAACCGAGTATCAGGAAAGATTCGAATAGATTTTCCAAATTGAAATAAATCAAAAACATTTAAAACCAAAAACCCAATGATTCAAAAATTTATAATTGAGAATTTCAAAAAGGCATGAACAAAATGGTGTGAAAATTATAACGTTGAGGCAATCAAAATTGTGGGACACTTACAATGGTGATACAACTATAATAGCAAGTTACTCACAACATTGAGACAACTAAAATAGTGAGTCATACTCAATGGTATTCCATACCCAATAGTGTTTTATACCCAATCGTGTGTCATACTAAATGATGTGTCATACCCAACAATGTGTCATACCCAACGGTGTGTCACCCAAAATTAAAATTAGCCAAAATTAAACCTTATTAATTTATGTTTGATATAGTTTATTCTATCATAATTTAAAGTCTTTTTAAAAATATTATCTAACTGATGTTTTGTGCCATTAAATTCAACAGTGATATCAAATTTTTGAAAAAAATATCTCAAAAAGTGATGTATTATATCTATATTCTTTTTCCTATAATGTTAAATTGGATTCTTATAAATATTAATAGAACTTGTATTATCAAAATTTATGGGGACAGGTCAGAATTGATATCCATAGTTTAGAAAAGTGTGTTTAATCCAAAAATTTTGTGAAAATAAGCTACCTGTATCTATGTATTCAGCTTCAGTAGTAGATAATGAAATAGAATTTTGTTTCTTACTACACCAAGAAACTTGAGACTTTCCCAAAAAGTGACATGTTCTAGAGGTTCTTTTTCTATCTAACTTACATCCACTAAATTCAGCATCAGAATGACTAACTAGATCAAATGGTTGTCCTCTAGGGTAAAATAATCCTAAATTGGTAGTATATTTGAGTTATTTGAATTTTTTTGATAGAAACCAAATGTGACTCTTTTGGATTAGCTTGAAAATTAGAATACATACACACACTAAACATTATATTAGGTTGGTTAGAAGTAAGGTATATAAGACTTTAAATCATACCTCTATAACTGGTTTGATCCACTAGTTTCTCAATTTCATCAAGATCCTACTTACATGTGGTACTCATATGAGTATCACTAATCTTAGTGTTATCCATGATAAAAATTTTTAAAAGACATTTTGTATATTTACTTTGATTTAAAATAACACCTTCATTATTTTAAAAGATATGAAATCAAAGAAAGATTTTGACTTTACCCATTAAACTAATTTTAAATTCATTTTTGCATCATTTTATAAAAGTTAGTACAAATATAATTTCTTGAAGATCCAAAAATAATATTATCAAAATAGATTTGTACTATAAAAAAATATTTTGGAATTCGTTTTAAAAAAAGTGTAGGATCAGCTATACCTTTTGAAATAATAAAATAGCTGAGCCTATCATACCAATATCAAGGTGCCTATTTCAAACCATATAAAGATTTAGATAATTTGAAAACTTGATTTGGGAAATGGGTATTTTGAAAACTATGGGAATTTTTAAAAAAAAAAACACCCTAAAATGAAAAATCATTTAAGAATGCACTCTTGACATACATTTTATAAATCTTGAAATCTAAATGTGCTGAATAGGCTAGAAGGATTTTAATGGATTCATGTTTGGAAACTGGTGAAAATGTTTCTTCATAGTATATTCCTTCTTCATAACAATAACCTTGTTCAATTGGTCTTACCTTGTTTCTAACTATAGTGCCTAACTCATCAAACTTTTTTATAAACACCCATTTGGTGCCTATAGTCAAGGTTTCCTTGGGTCTATCTTTAGGTTCAAAAACTTTATTTATTTCAAAATAATTAATTTATTATTGCATTTCCATCACCCAAAATTCATCATTAATGGATTCATTGATGTTCTTAGGTTCTATCTAAGAAAATAATTCTTGATGTTCAACTATATTTCTAAGAGAATATCTTATCTGTGTACCTCTATCTAGCTCTACTAAAACATCATTTTAGGGGTGATACTTAAGGGTTATAAAATATCTATAAAAATAAGGGATGGTTACTTTAGGTTGTTCTACAGGTTCATGTTCAGGAAGTTCTAGAAATTATTCAGAATTGGATGATTTTTTTGGACTGTTTAATAGCAGAATTAGAAGGTTTATAATTTAATTTCGAAGAAGAAGAACCATCCTAAATATTTTCTAGTGAGGTCTTAGGCTCATGTGGGTCTATTTTATAAAATTTAACATAGAAAGATTCTTCCATAGTTTTGGGACTCTTATTGAAAACTATATAGTATTTATTGTAAATTGAATATCCCAAGAAAATTCATTCATCACTTTTGGAGGAATTTTTTTCCAGATTATCCTTAGTGTTAAGAATAAAGGATTTTCAACCAAAGAATCTAATGTAATTAAAATTAATCTTTCTATTGTTAAAAATATCATAAAAAATTTTCTTCAAAATTTCTCTAATTAACACTCTATTTATGATGTAACTAGCTGTGTTGACAGCCTCTGCTGAAAAATATATAGGCAGTTTATACGCATTTAACATGGCCAGATTCATCTTTTATAAAGTTCTATTCATTCTTTTTATAACTCTATTTTTTAGGGTTCCTAGGAGAATATCTATTATGATTATAACCATTTTTGAGAAAAAATATTTAAAGTCTTGATTTTAAAACTCATGACCATAGTCACTTCTTAAGGTCTTAATTATAATTCTACTTAAGTTCTCTATAGATCTAGAATACATGGACAAATAAGATCATGATTCAGTCTTGTGAGCTAAGAATAATACCCAAGTATACCTAGAAAAATCATCTACTAAAACATAGAAATAGTGCTTCCAATTTAAACTAGAAACTCTAGACGGTCCAAACAAATCCATGTGAACCAACTCAAGAGTTTGAAAAGTTGACACTTCATTATTAAATTTAAAATAACCTTTGTGATATTTCCCTTTTTGACAGAAGTTACCGACTTTATCAGCAGCGAACTCAAGTTTTTTTTGATCCTTAACTAAACCTTTCCCAGTAAGCTTTCTAAGTGAGTGAATGTTGAAATATCCTAGTATCTTATGAAAAATACATGATTCTTTGTGAAACACACTCAAGAAGGAAACATTTTGAGAAATTGGAAAATTTAAATCAATAACATAAAAATTATAATTTATTAAAGTAATAAAAATAAAATAATTTTTATAATAAAAAAATTTAAATAATTATTATCAAATTTCACATGAAAAATATCATCACATAATTATGAGATTCCAAGAATTTTATATTTCAATCCATCAAAAAACAATACTTTATAAATTAAAATATAATTACTATTACCAATTTGGCCAAGGCTGATGATTTTCCCTTTAGAATTGTCACCAAAGGTGGATTGACCACCATCAACCTTAATAAGGATCTTGAAGCATGAATAATATCCTATCATATATCTTGAAAAACAACTATCCAAGTATTATAGATTTCTATAGTATGTATTTAAACAGTTTTCCTACAAAAATAATTTATTCAATAAATGAGTTTGTTACCCATATTTGTTTGAGCCTAGAGATATTAGTAATTAAAAATTTGAAAAACCATAATCACTTAATGGATTTACTATAAATATATTGAAGGATTTTTTAAATAAAGACTTTGTTATGTCCTTTATAAAAATAATTGGAAGAAATTTTTTTTGGTTTTGACTTAGGTAAAAAAGTAAATTTTACTACTCTCATCTTTCTAGGTTGGTATCCAATACCAGTAACATATTTAGGTGAAAATTTATTTCCTAAAATCCGAGTAAGAGTTTCTCTACCATTATGTAATTTTTTCAAGTATTTCTTTAGTTGATCATTATAAATTTTAAGTTTAGTATTATCTTTAAATAATTGAAATTTATTTCCATTTTTAATAGACAGATCACATTTAATGTTTGTAGATAAATCATGATGTATTTTTAGAGTTTTATATTTGTATCTAAGATCACTAAAAGTGTCTTCTAGAATATTAAAATATTCAAACATTACTTCGCAAGACATTCTATAATCATTATTTTTATTTTTGGAAATTTCAAAAACATCATCATTATACACTGGTAAAATATTAGAAACAGTAGGTAGCTCATTTACTTTTATCATAAAACACATATTAGCACTTTCAGGTTTCACCTCATGTGATGAATTGGAATCACTGGAGGTGTCTTCTAAGGCACTCCATGTTGCTTTCATGTCTTTCTTGTATATTTTATCCTTTTCATCATATATATTTTTTTGTACATCAATATTAGAAATTCAGCCTATACATGTCCTTTCCTATTACATTCATAGAAAACAACCTCATTTTCATCTTTCTTCCAGTATTTCTTCTAGGTTCCTTTACAATAATATTTTCCTTTATAATTGGGATTTCTAAAAAAAAAATCCTACCTATAAATTTTCTTAAACCATATGGCTAGATGAGCCATCTCCTCATTACTATCTAGTGGAGATTCACAATCACTAGAACTTACACTTGGACTTTATCTTCTTTCCTTTTATTTTGAGGAGTTAGTCTTAAAGAATACATATTTTCTCTTAGGCTCTTCATTTTCTTCTCAATTTACTTTCAAATATTCCTAATACATAATCAATTTACCAATCAACTCTTTAACTAGTATCTTACTGATATCATATGATTCTCTAATGGATAAAGATGCGCCTCTTCATCTTTCAGGTGGACTTATTAATAGCCACATGATTTGGTCCTTTTCTAATACAAAATTCCTAAGTAATCTCATTGTATTCATGATCTCATTGACCCTAAGAAGCATGTAAAAAATAGGTTCATCATGGTCCATTTTAAAGTTATCATACTTGATATTATACGAGTTAAGACTCATATCCTTAACATTAGTTGTTACCTCATGTGAAATAGATAACGTATCCCAAATTTCATAGGCATTTTTTCAAGAAGATATTCTATTGAATTATTCATCTTCTTAAGAATAGTACAGGTAATTCATTACTTTACAATTATTATTGTATGATAACTTAGTAGCATTATCCCAAGTACATCTAGATTCCTTAGGCAGTTCATATTTATCTTCCATTGAAGTCCATATTTTAAATCCCATAATCTCAATATCAATTTTTATTTTAATATTCCATTGAGAATAATTTTTACCATTGAGAATGGGAGGCCTGTTAGTAGAATAACCTTCTTGTCTATTATGCATTTAAATAATTAAATCTATAAATTACATAAATTTAAGATCTTTAAATCATAACTAAAATCACAGTTAAAATGATTTGAAAACTTTAATATGAAATAAATTTTACCTATGATACCAAATGTTGGTCAGAGTGAATAACTCAAGAGGGGGGTGGGGTGAATTGAGTAACCAATAATATTTTCTATCAAAAAATGGATTAAAATAGATTCCCTAATTTATTTCAAAATATCCCAGTTAACAAAAAACATCTTTATAAGTTTCAATATTTGAAAATCTTTCTTAGAAGATTGATTAGGTCTCATATAAAATGATCTAGAATATTAATTAATCCTTTGAAAAAAATTTAATTGATTAAAATCTTATAAAAACTATAATTAAGGTTAACTATCAAATCATATATACTCTATTTAAAGTTTATTTTTTTTTTCAATTTTAAATAACAGATTCAAAATAAAATAAAATAAAACAAGAAGTGGAAATTTTAAGACAAGAGGTTTAGTCTCAAGAAGAGAATTAGTCCTCTCCACTCAGTGATCACCTTCCACCAAAAAATTTATATAAATAAACAATTTGATCCAAAACCTAGATCAGGTTTTACAATAGTATACAAATTTCTAGGTCACACATGACCTCTCCCACAGTTATCTGTGGGAGTATAACAAATAGGCCACACAGGGACGTCTACCATAGTTGTACATTGAAGTATAGGTGTGGAATGGATTAAGAATATATCTATGTATCTTCCAGTTATAGTAGGAGAAAATTTTCATATTTAAAAAATATATTATAGAATACACTGATTGTAATGTAAAATACAATAAGATACTAAGAAATAAGAGTATGAAGGGGATAAAGATGCTCAATTTTTTATGAAGTGCATATTTTGACTCTTGATTTTGATTTTTAGTGTATCTAGAGTCTAATTCTTGAAACATTACTAAAATAGAGTGTCATAAAAACTTCTATTCTTCACTGCAGGAAAACATATGAAGGGATGAAGTGCTTATACTTCCTCAGTCAAGTGTATACGGGATGCAGTAGGTAATCTATTCTTGTTCTTTTAATATGGTTTAGTTCTATCATGTAAGTTTAAATCCTTTTAGTGCATATTTTTATTTCTTCTATTCACATCCATTGCACATGGGAGTATGATTTTATTTTTTAAGCAATAAGAGGAATATTCTTATCCTCTCTGCTTCCTCGTATTGTAGGTTTGAAACAATCTTCAATGCATTATGTTGACCATTTAAGAGAAAATATTTACAAATATATTCGGAATTAAATTCCATAAACTATCCATTATAGAAATATTTAATTCAAAGAGATAAAGTTTAGAAATAGTGATGGGAATTCATGAATGTTGACTCAATGTTTGGAGGTGTGACTTTGTAATGGTGTCTCTCTGTAATGATATCTAAGTCCAGTTGTGTGAAATTGGTGGTGTTGTTAGCACAACATGCTTAAATACCCTAGGGGGTGGGGGGTTAATCAGGGTATGAATGATTAAAACAACTTCGCATTATGATCTTGTTTCATCATTAAAAAAACACTCTTTTCTCACTTTCCCATAGTAATGTATGAACATAAATGATAACATACACAAGATTCAACCCTTTTACTTTGTTCACCCTCGCTAGGATACATTCAATGAGATTACAATGACAATTTTCTGATGTACCAAATCCACTAAGGATCACTTCCAATTCAATGCTCAAGAAAGATCACTTATATTCCCAGGTGCAGTGCCTTTACAATGTTTGTAGTGGAATCACTATCCTTACTGGTTTACAACCAATCACAATTTGAAACATCACTGCTCTCTCAACTGAAGTGTGATCACTATTCCTTTAGAAGAATCCACTTTAATCTATTGAATCAATATTTTTTACACCTCATTTATTGTATCATTAAGTTCCACTTTCATCCACTTGATGAATACCCCTTTACAATATAATTACCGACCAACTTCTTATAGGTCTATAATGATTATTTTGCAAAACCCTTCCCACTACTTGCGTGCAACTCTTCCAACTTATGTGAAACATTTAGGCTTTGCCTGAAACTTCTATACTTTGCACACAACTCTATTTTTTTTAAATCCCTTTGTGCACACCTATTACACGATTCAAAGATCTGATTTTCTATAAGGGTCGAGATTGTTGAATGTGGGGGGGTAGTCATAAATTTATAGACTTGACCAACCCTATACAAAAAATACTTATGATCCTTTCTCTCTATGTATAATACTTTCCTGAGCACAAAAGATATTTATTTGATGTCACATTGGGCATGTAACTCTCTTTCATGCCGATCAATTCATCTTTATTTCATTGGTGCATACAACTCGTCTTTCGTACACATTCAAATATTTCATACACTTCATGCCATAGCCAAATTTTTATGTGTTGATCCTGAAAATTGAATTATATGCAAATTTTCTAATCACCACAACCCTTTATTACAACTTCCTTTTACAATTTGTTTTCTATATTCTTCAAATTTTTTTATCCAAAAATTTAGAAAACACTGGGAGGCAACATCACCTTGTATACACACTTTTTGTACTACCTCGAGAGTATCCATTCCTTTGAATTGGATATTTTTCAACATATCTTATCATAAATATCTCTAGAAATCCAAAACATACCATGTAAACCTTCTTTTTCAACAAAAAAAAAATCAACCCAAAAACACTACAATGTTACCTTTATGTATTTTTTCCCAATAGGTTTTTCTAACGGTGTCTCTTTCTGGCTTCATGTCAATATGGCGGTGTCTTAGCTGATGGAGGCTCATGGACAATGGTTTCACTCTTCTAGCGGTGACTCATACTTTTTTCAAAATTTTGTCTTAGTGGTGACTCATGTACAAGATGTGATATGTGATGGTGACCCATTTTAGGACTTTTCCCTTTTTTATACTAATGGTGAGACCCTATCTAGTGGTGAGTCAGTCTTGGCAGCAACTCATCCTCAAAAGTGTCTTAACCACAATGGTGTCTCATACTTAGGAAAAATTTCATCACCTATCTCAAAATATAAGATGATTAAAAAAACATGAAACTCATTAATATAATTATAATCATGATTTGGTGATTAAACAATAAGGTTAACAAAATTGAATGAATTCTAATCAAATAAATTAAAAAAAATTATAAATAGTATTTAGAAAATAAATAAGTATAAATTTTGGAAATAGAATAAATTCCAAAAAATACTATATCAAAAATAAAAAAACACATTAAATGTGATATAATATTAGAAATATGAACAATATTCCATACAGACACACATACACATGTCCAATATATATATATAGACATATGCATATATATATACATCCCACATATAGAAATAATTATAAATATATAAATTTAAATATCACATATTAATAATACATATTCATTTATATTTATATAAGTTTTTAAATTATAAAATATATATTAATATAATATATTTACATTAATTATATACATATTATAATTAATATATATAATAACATATTAATTTTAGAATATAAATATGATAATTATATGTATATCAATAATATTTTTTCTTAAGGGTTATAAAAATATATTATTAGTGCTAGGAAACGCACTGATAAATAAGATCCTTTATTACTGTTAAAAAATTCACAAAAAAGGATACACTTTTATCACTATTTTTTTAGAATTGTAAAAAGTAACCTTTGTCAGCTCTTTTACCTAGAACTGATAAATGTTACTCTTTTATCAGTGATTTGTTTTGAGCAATGTTAAAAGGAAACACAATCTGTCATGTAATTTGGGGTAGTGGCTATTGGAAACGGTTTAAAATCCACTACATTTTTTATTGGTAGTTATAATAACCTCCACGTATTTCATGAGAGAAAATAATTTAGTTTATAATCTCATTATTTAGTAGTGGTTAATAAAATTTTCATTTTTATCATATTTAGAGGCTGTTTAATACTGAATTGGTGGTAATTTTTTATTTGGAAAAATCATTGTAAAATTCAAATAACTGCCACTAAAATATATAGAGATGATTTAATTTTCTATAGAGAAAAATAACTAAAACTAGGAAAACTACCTCTAAAACAGTTAGTGGCGGTTATAATAAACTACCTCTAAATTTATTAACTACACAGTTTTTTGAATTTTTTTAATAAAAAATAATATGCATTCCATACTATAAACTAAACCAAAAATAAAAGATAAACTTATCATACGTCTATATTTATATTCATGAATCCATATCTATTGTCATACATCCACATAGATACATAAAGAATCATCAGTCAACCATAATCTTAGTAATAATATATAAAATGATAAAATATTTCAAACATCCACCACCAACCCATGAAAAATATGTCCTTCCCACCACCTCCACTACATCCAACTACCTCCATAGATAGAGAAATATTACTCAAAACCAAACATATCATGTAATTAACTGAAACAAAAAATATAGAAATCAGAACTGGACATGATAAATAAGAATTAAATTAGAATCATTGATAATATTTAACCATACCGCAAAAACTATGATCCATCATAAATTTCTTCTAAAGAGTGCAGTGGATCAGAATGGTCAACCTTCTACATATTTCTGAAAACTTTTAACTAAAATAAAAAAATAACATTTCAAAAAAATAAATATGAAATATAATATGAACATAATATATTTGTAATTTTTCACATAACATTTTTCATTTTATTAATCAAACAAATTGCATTTTAACATAAAAAAATATTATATCTTTTAACACACTTTGAAAACATAAACTTACCTATTTATTATATTATTCAATAATTTTAACTCAAAGGGGATTAGTATATGAAAATGTAATAAATTTTTTAAACCGACACACAATGTACCTAAAATTACTCAATAAATAAAATTTAATTACTTTGATATTGAAGAATTTACTATATTTAAAAGATAATTTAACAGTGGGTTTCTCATGATTTCATGTCAATATAAAGTTTTATTCTATGGTTTTGATCATTACACACATGTTTTAGTGTTTTAAAACACTAAAAACATGTTTATAGGCATCCCAAGAAAACATTAAATTTTATTGATGTGGTGTCAGTTCCTACATTTCGAAAATCAATATACAATCATTTTCCTATGATTTCACAACCATATGGAATCATTTTATTTGTTTGACCCCTTGAAACACATTTTTAAATACTTAAATATACTTTAAAATAGTTTATTAAGTCATTTTAAGAACACCACACATCAGATGGATGGGTTTTCTACTCATACACGTCATAAACAATTTAATCATAGTTGTACCATGATTTCACAATAATATGTAGTTGATAATTGGAACTATTTGATCCATTTAGCTGATTCCATTTAATTGGGTTTAATTATTGTTTGTTTTTATAATTTATTTTCCATTATTATGTGTTTATAGTAATAAAATATCATTAAATAGAAATAAAAATTACTTAATCGAACATCTATGGTAGGTTTATTCACAAAACCTCCATTGAGTTTCCTATGAACTTTAAGACACATCTCTGTCCATCCAAAAAAGTGACCTAATTAATTATCCTTTATAAAATATATATATACAAGTTAGAAAAAATCTTTGACTTATAATAAAATAATATAAATAACAATGGAAAAAATAAAACCAAGATTTTTACTTTTCTAAAAAAACTCTAAGGACTAGTGATATGAGGAATGATTTTTTTCTCACAATTCACAATATTTTTTTTATATTTTCCGAAAAAATAGAAACATTAATAAAAATTATAATTTTATTGTGTTTATGTTATTAAGATGCTGAAAAATATGCAATAACCTCATGAGATGCATATATGTTAATATTGACAAACAACTTACCCTACTCACAAGAAATTCCTTTATGAACTTTCTCATAATTTTTTCATGAGCTTAGAGATGTTTCATTAATATCATGTCTTAATATCCATTTATAATCTCTCAATTTCTTTCCAAAATTTTCTAGATTCCATCAGTGTGAAATGGAGTCATGGACATCAAAATGAAAAAAACATATATAAATAAAAAACATAACACTTTATAAGTATAATAAAAATTTTACTCATGCCTTTTAAATTAGTTATCAATGAATATCAAATTAATATCACATTTCCTTGGTTATCAAACAAATAATGTTTTCAATATTTGGGAATATGCCTCCAATATTTATAGTTAATGGGAAATCTCAGAGTCTTGCAAGAAGGCTACCCAATAATCTATCCACATATTCCTACATAATATTTGGTAGGCACCCCAAACTCATCAAATGGATTGAAAATCTTGAATTCATTCATAACCCATACACATTTTGTGCTCATATTTACATCTATTCTATTTTTATCTTTTTATCTTTTAAAAATGAATTAAAAATTTATTAAAATATATAGTTTTTTGTACAATGAAATATATAACAGTAATGGTAACTCACCAATATCACCTAGATGGATAGTGACCAAATTCTCCATCACTAGAGGTTCATATGATGGTGGGATACAAGAAAAATATGGTGAAACTGATGGCTCACTCGAAGTATCTAGTATAGAAAAATCACCCAGATCTACTAAAGATGATGGTAGTGGTAGTCTACTCTAAGATATTGATTGACTAGGATCTCAAAAAAAATTTGTTCTTGGAATTTCTGTTATTAAAATGGTTTAGAATATATTCAATGTATAAAAAATTAAAATATATTTACTAAAAAGAAAAAAATAAAACAATGTAAATATGTATGAAACACTTATAAATGAGAAATTTTAATATAGTTTTACTACCAATTTATACATTCAATTATCTTCATCCTTATTATCTTAATTTTTATCAACCTCTATTATGATGATTAATTCATTTTCACCCTCTATTGCAAGTTCTATTATTTCAATATTGTCAATAAAAAACTGTTGAATGTTTTGTGGTTGAAGAAGTTCACTATCACAAAGTACCAATTGGACTTCATCAACCATATCATACAAGTCTCTCTATTTTAAGTGTACAACAACACTCCAACCTTCATGTATTTCATCATCCACATAATAAACCATCTTCACTTGTAAAGCCAAGATAAATGGACCATACTATAAATACTCACCTATATGGATCAATAAAGATAAGCTGAAAAAATTAAAATGTAACACATTTTTAATTACAAACATATCAATGTTTACTAACTCTTATTTGAACAAGACAATTCAAAATTGACCATTATAGTTTAATTCAATTATATCAATTATATTTCCATATAATCCCACCTTTAAAAGTGTAAATACATAAATATTTTGAGTTTTTAATACTTCTTCACAATAAATTGTATAAAACATAAAGTCATAAATATTGTAGGCATAAAATATATTAACCTGCCTTAGAGGAAATATAGTAAAAAACTTCAAATCATTTGATATTTTAGATCTATTCTCAACATTAATTATCTATAAAATAAGATATAAGGTGTCACTTTTAACATAGAAAAGATAACTACACATAAAGAATATGAATATGAGTATATACTTACATGATGGGAGAACCATTATACAATCTCAATATTGATTTTTTTGTTAATTACTACTCATTTTGAGCCTAACCCCTTAGTCATCTCTTTGTTTTCAATATCAATTCTTAAATAAATGGATTTAAATAAGCCAGTTGATTAGCACATATTTATGTGCCTTTTGTAACTCTAATTTAGTTAGTGTAAAATCTGAACCCTTTCAAACCTATCGTCCAATAGTTATAAATATTGATGACTATTTTTCAGAATGATAATTAGTGGAGATTAATCAACATGTCAAACATGATCAAATCTAGTCTCAATCACATAAAAATATATGAAAATAAAGTAAAAAACCCTTTGGCTATATAATATTTCGAAATAGATCATTCTGGATGGGCCTTATTCATCATAAATGATTTCAAATGACCTAAGTACCTAAAAAAAAGAAACATATTAAAAATTTTCACACAATTATTTGATAAAATTTAATTCATAAATGAAAAAAATATTAATATACCTCTTAATTTGATACAACCATTAATAGTTCAAAATTCCACCAAGTTTCAACCAACTGAATAGTCAAATGAATCCTGACTATGAAAATGAAGGGGGAAATAAAATCTCTAAATGAAAAAGTATAAAAATTATATCTTGAATTTTATCAAGATCATTTAGATTTAGAGTTTTTCCAAAAATCTCTATAAATATGGTACAGAAATAAACTAAAACTACAATTACATTTACATGTAACATATTACACAATGCCAATGGAAATAACTGTTCCATAAGAACATGTGAGTCATGAATTTTAAATTGATGTAACTTTTGTTGTTTTAAGTCAATGTACCTTGAAACGTTACTTGAATATCTATTTGGAACTTTTACATTATTTAAAGTTTGTAGGAGTAAGTATTTTTAATGATTTTCCATTGCAAAAATATCCAAAGGATAATTTTAATTTATAATTTTCTAAAAACTATTATTTATATTTATTGATTCAAAATCCTTAAAAGCATTAACATGATACTTTAATTTACCCTACTCATTACGAAATTTACAAATTACAATGTCACAAATTTTCTTTTCAATATGAATTATGTAAAGAATATGATGTGTCAAATTAAACTCCTAATAATTAATTTTGACAAATATACTCATTTCCTTCCACTTTTGTGTTCTAGCTACTTCAGATATTGTACCTTATACCCTTTATACCATTCTCTAAACTGATTTAATTTTTAAATTATATCATGAAATTCATTAATTTACCTAATATTAATGAACCATATAACACCTTTAACGAAATTATCATTTCAATATCTCCATTTAATTATGTGTTTTTTAAAATGAATTTTTGAGAACCATCAATAAATTTTTGATGACACATAAAACACCATTTTCTACTAAGAAGTAATAACTGAGGTTCAAAATCAAAATTAAAAACTGGTCAATACAAACAAGTATGAGTGTTATAACTAGATAAGTTTCCTAGAATAGGAAAGTTACTAATTATACACATTTAAGAAAAATACATTTTAAATATTATTCAAATCAAAGAATTGCATGTTTCCTTGACATCATCCCATAATTATCACAATTATTTGATTATAGGTTGAAGGTATACAACAAATTAATTTATATTCATTTTATTCTGATGAATAATAATTTAAATAATGAAAGAATTATTATTTATACAAATACATGGAGGTAGATTAAAAGGGATAAAAAAACTGGAAAAATTCTATAATTAGTACTTAATGTACCAAAAGGGTTAAAACCATCAGAAGATAATACCAAATGTACATTCCTAGGATTTAAAGATATATATATATATAATGAATCAAACACATTCTATAATTTTGAATATTTTTGATGCCTCATCAATACATAATTGTTACTATCTAGATCATGAAAATTTATGTCTTATGTAGTATTGATGACATGAATAACCTTTTCACGCATGATTTCAGAGGAAAGTAACATAATACCTTTGTAGGAGTTTTCTTCTTTTGCTTCTTCATGCTGTTGCATTGATTTTTACTCTCAATATTTCTCATTTATTTACATCTATTTGTATTAAATATTATGAATTCTTATTTATCAGACTCTTATCCTCAATAAATCATGCAATCATTAGGGAATACATTCATTATTTTATAATAAAGTCCATGTTTTTTGAAAATTTTCTTCATCTCATAAAATGATGTAGGGATCATAGCTTCACTAAATGAATCATGAAGAAAATATAAAATCATTTAAACTAATTTTATTTAATTCCAGTAGGAAAATTGATATGATACAACTTAATTATGAGAAATAACTTCAAATAGTTGGAACTCCCTTTATATAGTTATTGTGTTCCATCTTCAACTGATTTATAAAACTCATTTTTTTTTCTTTGATGTTCTAAGAAATATCAACCTACTCAAGATGAACAAAAGGATATATTGATCTATTAAAATATTAGATAATGTTTTCTATTAAAGAAAAGGAGTCATTTATAATTTTTTGAATTTAATTCTCCAATGGAGGGTCACTTTTTGTTTTGTTGATAGGATAATCATTATTTTAACATTATGTTTCATTGTTTTAGCTTTCCATAACATTTTATTATCCATGAAAAATACAACATACATATTTATAAGGAAATTGTATAAATATCAAGTGACAATACAATTTATTATACCATCCATTGATCGGTTTTCAATTACATAATCTAAAAATTATTCTAAACCCATGGCGTACCAAGGTGAGTTTCAAGGTAAATTAATCCAAATTTTATCCACTGGTATTGGATTTAAACTCTTCCCCATATACATTAAAATATAAATATGTAAATATTTAATAAAACAAGTATAATAAATTTTTAACATCAACCAACTTCCTAATAGACTAGGGTAGGGTCTTGATTCAATAGAAATAATATTCAACATAAAAATGATTCAATTCGACATGAAAAAGATAAACAACATAAATGAATAAATATTACCCCTCACAATAATAAGGTTTAAAGTCATGGAAAAATAGGGGTATTAGAAATTAGGTTGAGGCCAAGGGAGTAGGAGGGTGGGGTTGTGTGGATAAGGGGGTTAGGGCTAGTGTTTCCATTGGGGGTCGTAGTCTCTAGGAAAAGGGGAAGAGGGGCCACCATTTGGGGTCAATGCTAGGGGGAAGAAGCATCATTGGGGGAGGTGGAGAGAGGAATAGGGGTCACCACTAGGAGAGAAGGGTCGTAGTGGGAGGGAGGGATGGGGGGTCTATGCCAAGGGGAAAAGGGTCATTTAGGGAGGGAGGAGGGGTCACCTCTAGGGGGAGAAGTACTATCAGGGAGGGGAGGCATAATCTTATAAATACATATAAATTTAAAATAATGTAATGTTATTTTCAAGGAAAAGTAGAACCAAATATAAGTATTTTCAATTATAGGTTAAGATAAGGTATAAATACACTCATATTAACAAATTTAAACATGTTTTAGTGACATTTAAAGCCTCATCTCTTATTTTACCCCTAATTAAACCTTCCAAACCTTTTCATGGTAATAAAATTTTACTTTCATAGCTATTAATTATAACCTAAAAAGAAATGTAACTTATTAAATAATTTAAATATAAGGAATCCAAATATGGATTCCATTTTAAAAGATTAAATTTCTAGAGTTTTAAAAAATTATTATTTATATAAGTATGCAAAAGGAAATGATTTTTTTAAGAAAAATGTCTTTTTAAAAATAAAAAGGATTTATGCCAAAATCATGTATATAATTTATTATCATTACACTAAATGGATTAATATTAAACAAATAAGATTTATGTGAATTTACAACTAATTAAAAAATGAATGTAAACTTTTAACAAATGAATTAATTAAAAATATCAAATTTTTTTCCTTTATTAGAATAAAACATCACTTAGGTTCTAAAATATCAATCATGGGTTTCTCAATTCAACATAATATTTTTAAATTATTTATTTTATTTGTTAAATATGTATATTTTCTATCAAAAAGGTTTAATGAGAATTAAATTCATTTCTATATCTTGATGATGTCTTAAATGTGATAGTATTTTTTAAAACTATGTATCTCATTATTCCCCAAAAAATCAACCATTTCAAAAAAATTAAAAAAAGTCACTCTAAGATAATTATGACATGAAAAATTAAAAATTACATTCATTTAGTCAAATTCAAATTATAAAATATAAAAATTTATAGTTTAAATGAAAATATTAAATATAAATAAAAATAACTTTAATAAAAAAAATGACCATTCTAAACTTCAAGCGTTCACAATCTTATTTTCTATCAATTTATGATTAACTGAGTGTTAATATATTAGTTCACACATTAAAATATTTTAAAAGTTATAAATTTATTAAAATAAAAAATACACTGGAAATAGTTAATTTAAAAATATCCCTTTTTATCATTGAATAATTTTAATAATATCACATTAACTATGTATTTTCTAATAATTAAATTTTATCAATCAAAATAGAATAATAAAATTTAAGAATATTTTTTGATTTACTGCCATTATTTTTACCAAAATTTTATTCTTATTATAATTTTAATATGTCAAAACTTGTTTCAGTTCAATGTTGTGTGTGTTATAACCGATTCTACATAGTATTTATTTGAAGAAAAATACATACTAAAAACTTAAGGTGCTATAAAAAAGGATATTGATAGTTTTTGTTTGTTCATGGATATCAGTGAGGTTTATTATCAAGACCTAATATTATGTTTTGGTCATAAGGATATTTTTAATATTTTTTGGATTTTAGTGTACATTATATATCTTTTAGATGAATTTCAAGTTTCATATCAATGAATTCTCATGATGATTAAGTTATAGTTTTCTTTTAATTAAAAAATTAACTTGTTTTTATGGATTTTTGGGTATAAAATCACTATGGATGTAGTTATTAAAGAAAAATCCAAATAAAAATTTACTTATTCTCTTATCTTATTGTGATTCTATGGATGTTTTATTTTGATTCTATGAAATATCTCTATATGGATCCTTTATATCATTTTATCATTATTTAAAGAATATAATATGTATTAAGTTTAATGTTTAATTTATGAGTTCTATGGAATATATATTTTATCCTAAATATTATACATTAATCTTGAATATAATTTATTATAATATTTAAATTTAAGTTATATATAACCATTTTTGTATATGGTTATAATCTATCTAGGGTATTACCAATTGGTATTATAGTCACAGTAGATTTATGATAAATTCCTCTAAAATTTATAGTTGTAAATTCAATGGAAAAAATAATTTTAATCATTGGATGATTAAAATGTGGATACTATTGGTTCACCAAGGAATTTAATATTTAATTCTTAGGGAAAAAATATACTAATATATCAAAAACTATCCAATAATTTATGGAAGACACCACTCAAAAAATAATTGACATATCTCATAGTGTAACCTTTTTTTAATAGAAGATAATTTATTAATAAATGCAATAGGGGAACACATGGATGTTGATATATTTATCAAATTAGAATGTGTTAATATTTAAAATTCCCATTATAGGAAGTTTATGAAAGATAAAAATCTATATACCCAGCCAGAATGGTGGTCTAGACTTCAAAGCATTAGTTGGGCCCCTTGTTCTTGGAGTTGGGCCCAGAAATTTTTGTCCATTACTCCTTAAATTTTTATCCGAATTTTTCAGTAGAATTAATGAATTTTAAATTCTGTATTGAGCCTAGTAATTCAATATTCATGGATGGTCTAGTTTCCTCACAAATTTTGTGGGCCTTCTTGTATGGTCCATATAAGCCTTCAAATTGAAGAATTGACCCATGATCCCTTCTAATGAAATGTTGGGTATTAAATTAGGAATCCTAAAAAACAAGAACCACGCAATTTGTATTATTAGGGTGATATTTATAAATAAAACAGTAAACTGAATCAATTGGACTTCTTCCAAAAATGCTCAAAAATTATACTTAGTATTAAAAAATTAATATTTCACACAAATTATGCACATTTAATATAAAATAAGTAAAGGGAGTATATAATATGTCATGAAAATATTAACAACATCAACTCTCCCACAATTAATCTTGTGCATTTACTCATGTGAAACAAATATAAAAACATGACAAAATCATTTTCTCTCACAAACAAATATTAACATTTTGTTTTCCCCAATCAGGGGAGGTTTTGACAATTTCACTCATCCATTTTGAATTCCACCACAAGTTGTTACAGAAACAATGTTCCAAAAACAATTCATTTTTTTCATGCTCAAATTTAGAAATGGAAAATGTGGGCCCTCAAAACTCACACCTCTCAAGATGATAAAATTCATTTGTGGAGGTTCACTCTTTCACCAATCAAAAGTGAAAGTATTAGAGTTTGAAAGAGATCTTAGTTTCCAATACCTATCCAAAGTGCACAAGAATCAAGAGGTCTATTGAAGGGGTTTTTCTGTAGATATGGGATGGTAGGAATATAATGTCCAAGAGAAACAATAAGAGGGGTAAAACACCCACATGGAAAAAGCAATCCACATTTTTTTTGAATCGAAACATGGAAGGAAATGAAAACACATATTTATAAGGGAATGATTGTGTGAAGAAAGACACAAGAGAGGAAGAAAATTTAAAGGGTATGATAAGATGAAATATTTACAAACCACAAAACTTCTCCCAATGACATAAGAATTATAATGAAAGTGTTCTTTTTTTCTCTTTTTTTTCAAAAGTTGAACTTGAAACAGATATCACACTCATATCCCAACCCATGATTGATCTCCTCACGACACTAATTGTAATAGTCATAACAAGATAAAAGGATGAGGAAGAGTGATTTTTGACCTACCCAAGAAACAACCCAATTTTTTTTGTTCTTTTTTTTGATTTTTTGAACACTTGTTAATAAAATTTAAAAAATTACTTAAATGAAAGTACATTAAATTCCCCAAAACACACTGAATGACAACATATCCCCCACATTGAAATGGATGATTTCCCTCAAGCATATAATAACATGGTGAAATAAACAAAGT
Organism: Viscum album; assembly: GCA_963277665.1. Lineage (NCBI taxonomy): Eukaryota > Viridiplantae > Streptophyta > Magnoliopsida > Santalales > Viscaceae > Viscum > Viscum album. The sequence continues at coordinate 1,588,995,858 of OY728129.1, forward strand.
GTACCCAAAATTAAATCCATTCCCCCACACTTAAATTTCAAAAAAAAAAATGCAATGAAAAATCCATGTTAATATTGGGTGGGATAAGGTATTGGGCTTGTAATGTGGCTAATAAAGAAAAGGTTTTCATAGGCTTGAAGGGGATTTAAAAAGGAGGATTATTTTAAGGGAAATGGGAGGCTATTTGGCTATTGTGATTCTCATGTGGTTCAAAAAATTCCTCTATCATATTAATTCACACTAAAGTAGGAAATTCAGCTCAAAGGTCCACAAACTCAAGACTCGAAAATGGGGGTGAAAAACACACATTTTGAAAAGATGGCCATAGGTAGCATTGGCATGAAAGAAAATGGTTTTCCTCACGGGTGGGGAAAATAATTTTCCAAATAAAAAAGTGATCATTAAAAATTTATTAGTTTTGACACAATATTATTTATCCAAATATATGATGAAAACACAAAATTTTTGAGATGAAACCATGTATTTTAACTCCCCAAAATGGTTGGACAAAATTTGAAAATTAAAAGTTGAGTAATCACGATTCTTGTTTTTCCTTTTTTTCATTTTTTAGTTTTTTATTGTTTTTTTAAAATACACACCTGCACAGAAGAGAAAGAGAAAAAGAAAGGGTTTGATGAATAAAGTGGTAAAAAAATGAAAGAGAGCAGAAGAAGAAGAAAGAGTGAGTGATAGGAAGAGATAGAGAGAGAGTTGAAGGGAAAGAGGTTCCCATTGGTTTGGATTTGGTGGGTTGCCATATCTATCTGGTGGTGGGTCTACTGTGGATCTGATGGAAGTAGATGTGATTCTAGGATTGTGGGATGTTACCTGAAAAAGAAAAATAATTATTCATCTAATGAAAAACTTAAAAGAAATTAAAATTTTATAAGTAAAAGAAAACATGGGTTGCCTCCCAAGAAGCACTGCATTTATTTGTCTACAGCTGGATAGTTGTAGTGGACTACCCATAGTTCGATGGTGGCCACCATATTTTCTCAACTCCAGAGTGCTTCCAGAAAAACTTCTCCTTTGGGAGGCCTGATGATTCATTGGATAATTTCATCTCTTTCTTATTGGTTCGCTTACAATTCTACAGGGTTGGAAATAGCATATGACTATCCTCCCTTTGGTCATCAATGTGAGGAATTATTTTATCCACCAAGTGATGGTTTTCTATGCTTGTAAAATTAGGAAGATGTCTCAATTCTGATGGTTCATTTATGTAAGGTTTGTTGGTTCCGGGCGCAACAGAAGTGCGTTGGTGGGTCAGCCCAACTTTAATTTTAATGTTAAACAACGTTCAATCTGAGATCCGTCACGATATAAAACACCGAATCTTCAGAATATAATGAAGAATGAAGAAGAAAAAAAGAGTCCCAGAACCCTTGAGATAGGATCATCATATGTTGATTATAATTAATTTAATTAATTCATAAGAATTACCTCGATGGAATTATTTCTTCGTTGGAGTCTCTGGTCACGATCCTGTGATCCGTCGTTAAGTTGTAGAATCCAAGTACGTGATTCCTCTAGTGGTGATCCAAACTTGCTCCATGTATCTCTGGACGTCGCCGAAGGGATCTCTGGGTGCTAGCGCGGAAGAGCCTTCACTTGCGATGTCCTCCTTCAACCGCCTTGATCCAGTGGAGGATCTTGCTTTCGTAACTTGAAAGCATTCTTGGTGGAAAGAGAATTCTCTCTTGGCTTGAGAGTATTTCCAGATCCGTTGTGCACAACAAAATGTCTCTACTCAATGAGAATAATGTAATTTGGGATTATAATACTTAGAATAATAAAATGAATTAATTGCCCGAAAGCATTTAATCATTTCATTTAATTCTTATTAATACCCCATGTCTTAATAATGACAGTTGACAATCATTATTACTTGACATGCACCCAACATATTACATTTAATATCATTTAATTAAATAAACAATATTTTTCTCACGAATCTAGAAAAAACAAACTACACGACGTGTATATAAATATACACAGTGTGTACTTTTATTTTTCCATTTTATTTATTTCCTCCACCATATTTATTAGATATTGAGTAATGGATATTTATTTCATAAATAAATGTAACTGCATTACTCGATAATAAATATATATATTATTTCTCCCACAATATATTCTCTCAAATAACTAGTGTCGTAATAAATGCGATCAGACATCCTTAAATAATTATTAAACCACAGTCGAGAATAATATTTATTTAACTTGTTAAATTAATATTTAACTGAGATACATGGACACACTTAGTGTGTGACCCTCTAGGCCTCTTTGTCAGTGGCATTAGGCAGAGACTGCCTAAAGTACAAGGTTAGCATCTAGCAACACACCAAGGCACCCATAGAGAAAGAAGTTAACGCCGCAATGACGTGTCACCTCCTACGAACGCTCACCGTGTAATATAATACATTTGTCTCGATATCTCCAATCAAGCGGGTTGCATGCTAGTGCCATCAACCCATGTGCTCAATTATTCTTTCTTTAACTTCCCAGAATTGAACTCACCCATACCATACCATGGACATGGATTTATTTAGGATATATCAATTCCATCAAAGGGCCTGAGATATCTACTTCCATTATGGAATAGAAGGGACAAATCCTTTCTCGCATTATCTATTAATACAGTATTACTCGTGACGCACCCAACGTATCCTACCTCGCTGCGAATAGTGTTTCATCACAGTTTTTTCAATACATCTAAGTGCGTGAGTTGTAATACCCATTAATAATAATATTAAAGTCTAAGGACCAATACAGATGTCCGCAGATAGGAACATCCAATGACACTATGAAATGTGGATTTCCTACTGGCGGGTCTCGTTCTCATAATATCCTCCTGGATATTACCAAGGGCGCACACCATGAGAAGGTGACTCAAAGTTTTATGAGTCCTCACCCCTAATGACCTATAATATTTGTTTCCCTCAAATAATATCATTCGGCCATAGAACATATATTCAAGAATAGTTTTATGGCACTTCTGGGTTCTCATCATAGCTGGGATCCGCTATGAACCATTAATGCAACAGCTGTCCTTAGGACATTATCACATGCATTGTCACGCAGAAGAACAATCAAGATGTGATAAGGAATTTACTAATGAATAAAGTACAAAGTAGTTGGTTCGAGGCCACCAAGTCCAACAGACTCCCACTTGGACTAGAGACAACTACTAACAACCTTTAACCTGCTAGCTCTCATATGATATTCATACCTCTACTGAGATAAGCCTTTAGTCATGGGGTCCGCCACGTTCTCTTCCGTGGACACTCTTCTCACTGCAACTTCACCCTTTTGATAGAAATCCCTCAAGAGGTGATACTTATGGAGTATGTGCTTTGTCCGTTGATGTGACCTTGGTTCTTTTGAAAGAGCCACCGCTGCAGTATTATCACAATACAATGTAATGGGATCTTTACTGCTAGGCACCACATCAAGCTCCTGGAAAAAGTTCCGAATCCAGACGGCTTCCTTGGCTACATCAGAAGCCACTGTATACTCGGACTCCACTGTAGAATCGGCGACAACTGGCTGCTTTGATCTCTTCCAGATCACAACTCCTCCATTGAGATAGAAAACATATCCAGATTGCGACTTCAGATCATTCTGATCTGTCTGAAAACCAGCATCAACATACCCTCTGATGACAAGCTCCTTGTCTCCTCCATACACCAAGAACATATCCTTAGTTCTTCTTAGATACTTAAGGATAGTCTTAACAGCAGTCCAATGCTGTTATCCTGGATCTTCTTGATATCTTCCTACCATGCTCTGTGCATAGGAAACATCAAGCCTGGTTCATAACATGGCATACATGATAGATCCTATAGATGAAGCGTATGGGATCTTACTCATCCTTTCTTTCTCCTGTTGTGTCTGGGGACACAGTTTCTTAGAAAGATGTAAGCCATGTGACACTGGAACCAATCCCCTCTTGGATTTTTTCATACTAAATCTCTTTAGTATCTGGTCAATGTATGTACCCTGACTTAGTCCAAGCAGCCTATTGGATCTATCACGAATGATCTTGATCACTAGAATGTAGGCTGCTTCTCCTAAGTCCTTCATGGAGAAACACTTGTTAAACCAGTCCTTAACTGACTATAAGGCTGGTACGTTATTTCCAATAAGAAATATGTCATCAACATATACCACTAGGATGATGACTGCATTCCCATTAAACCTCTTATAAACACATGGCTCACATTCATTCTTAATGAAACCAAATTCCTTTATGGATTCATCAAATCGAATGTTCTATGACCTGGATGCTTGATTCAATCCATAAATGGATTTATGCAACTTTTAAACCCGTTTGGCTTCACATGGTGTCACAAACCCTTCTAGTTGTGTCATATAGACATCTTCCTGAAGGTTCCCGTTAAGGAATTCTATTTTGACATCCATATTCCAAATCTCATAGTCATGGTAAGATACTATGGAAAGTATGAATCTTATGGATTTAAACATGGAAACTGGCGAGAAGGTTTCATCATAGTCAATTCCTTGACGCTATTTGAATCCTTTAGCCACTAGCCTTACTTTATAGGTGCTAACTTGACCTTCCATGTCCATATTTCTTTTGAATACCCATTTTCCTCCAACATGATTTACATCAACTGGCTCATCGACCAGAACCCAAACTTGGTTCTGATACATGGAATCCATCTCAGAATTCATAGCTTCTATCCATCTTGTAGCTTCTGAGATTTCTATTGCTTTCTTTTAGGAGAGAGGTTCATCATTGTCCAACAATAATGATTCACCATCCTCGGTGACTAGGAAACCAAATCTCTCTGGTTCCCTTACCTCTCTTGAGCTTCTACGCAGTACTTGTGTTTCTAGAACCTCTTCCACGGGGACCTGTGGAACTTGTTCCTGTACCAACTCCTGTGTATCTTGAGCATCAACTTCGTCGAAGTCAATCTTTCTCCCACTATCCTTCTTGAGGATGTGCTCCCTCTCAAGAAAGATGGCTTGTCTGGCGACAGTCACTTTCTTGTCTCGAGGGTTATATAGGTAATATCCTTTCGTTTCCTTGGGATATCCTATAAAGATACACTTCGTGCCCTGGGGTGCTAGTTTGTTGCCTGAGAAGGCCTTAACAAACACCTCACATCCCCATACACATGTGTGCGACAAAGTGGGTTTCCTTCCATTCCATAACTCGGATGGAATTCCATTTTTCGCCTTAGTTGGTACTCGATTTAATGTGTATGCTGCAGTTTGTAATGCATATCCAAAAAAGGATAATGGAAGATCCACATGACTCATCATTGACATCACCATATCCAACAAGGTGCGGTTCCTCCTTTCACTAACACCATTCCACTATGGTGTATAAGGAGGAGTGAGATGAGATAGAATCCCAGACTCCCCAAGAAGATCGATGAACTCTTGGTTATAATATTCTCCACCTCGATCCGATCGAAGCTTCTTTATCTTCTTACCAAGATGATTCTCCACTTCATTCTTGAATTCCTTAAATTTCTCTAAGGATTCTGACTTATACCTCATTAATTAGACATAGCTATATCTACTCAAATCATTAGTAAAAGTAATGAAGTAAGAATATCCACCTCTAGCTTCTACTAGAAATGGTCCACATACATCAGTGTGTACCAATCCTAGAAGCTCTGTGGCCCTTTCACCTTGTCCACCAAAAGGCGGCTTGGTCATTTTTCCTTGTAAACAAGCGTGACATCTATCAAGTTGTTTTAGCTCAGTAGAGTCTAAATAGCCATCTTGATAGATCTTTGTCAAGTTCTTCTCGTTCACATGACCAAGGTGGTGATGCCATAACTGAGTGATGTATGATTCATGTGATTTTGTTTCATTATCGATTTCCAACACTTGGTTTTCATAATTTAATACATAAAAACCATTATTCAAATGTGCCATACCATAACATATGTTGTTCTTATAAAAGAGACAACCCTTATTTCCAAACTTGAAAATAAATCCGTCCATATCAAAACAAGATACAGAAATTATGTTCTTGGTAACACTAGGCACAAAATAACAGTTTTGTAAAACGAAAATCATGCCAGTTGGCAATGAGAGGTTATAGTCGCCAATAGCCAACACAGCGAGCCTTGCGCCATTGGCATCTCGAAGATCCACCTCTCCTCTGGCGATCTTTCTAAATCTACTTGGTTCTTGCATTTGAATACAGATGTGAACCTCACAAGCTGTATCTAATACCCAATGTGTATAAATAGAAAGATTTCACTCGATAACGAACGCACCATTAGCATCCCCATGCTTCTGGGTGAAGTTAATCTTCCAGTGGCCCTGCTTGACACATGCAAAACACACTGCATCCCGTTCCTTTCCCTGACTCTGGATCTTCCCCTTCTTGGAGGGATGGTGCTCGGGGGATTCAGACCGTTTATAAGTCTTTGTCCCTTTTGCCTTGACCTTCTTTTTCTTGTTCACCATAAGGACCACGAGTTTGTCATGCCCCATGTCCTTATCTAACTAGGGAATCAAGGTCAGAAGCTCCGATAGACTCTTCTCATTTCCGCTCATATTATAGTTGACAATGAATCTAGATAAGGTCTTGGGCAGTGATGATAGTATGAGATCTGTACGCAACTCATCTGGGAATTTAATCCCTAAGATGTCCAGACTTTCAATGTATCCAATAAGCTTGACTACATGAGTCCCAGCTGGCACAAACTCTCCAAGATTCGTGGTAAACAAAGCATTGGATATCTCATACCTATACTGTCTCGCCTTCTCTTGGTAGAGATCTTTAAGGTGAGACATCATGCAATACGCATCCATGTTTTCATGTTGCTTCAAGAGCTCATTAGACATGGATGATAGCATGAAACACTGGACATCTGTGGCATCATCCATGTGTTTTATGTAGAGAGATAATTCCTCATCACTAGCCTCTTTCCCAGGCGCAACTAGAATAGGCTCTTCCAGCACATACAATTTCCTTTCGTGGCGAAGGACGACGCGTAAACGCCTTTGCCACTCTTGGAAATTGGTGCCGGTGAGAAGGTTTTCTTTTTCAAGTATGGTGCGCAATGATATGTTTGAAGTCATTTTCTTTCCGTTTCTACAAATTAAGATGAGCGAATGTTTAGTACTTTATTACAAAAATTGAGACAAATAAATAAATTAATACTTATTAGTCTCCCACTATTTTATCGAAATCCAATAGCCCTCACCATTGACTTCGGAATATTCTGTTGCATGAATATTATAGTGGCAAGGATCTATATTTCCTTTCGCATTACCCCAACTAGGGTTGGTCAAGAAAATTGAAGGGTTTTAGGTTGGAATTCCAAATGCCAACTGCATTAACTCGCAGTTCCTTGATCTGCTGAGTGGACTCCCCAATCCTGAAATCCTTTTTCGATTTCCTTAACCTTTGCCTCTTGGTCACACCAAGTCCTACTGTGGCAGTCAACCCTTGATGCGAACCAAGTCAAGTCAACCCAAAACCTTGAATTAGAATTCCCCGATAATTGAAAGCACCCCAACTAGGGTTGGTCAAGCACTTTGAACTATGGTTCGATTCTAACAAAGATTATGGAAGGCTATGCCGTCATAATATTTATTTTGAGGGATTTCATCCTTATACGTAAATTTCCATTTTATTATCTTTGATTACATTATTTTTAATATGAAGTGGGATATACTTAAGTGATTAACCATGTCTAAGATAATATTTATGTATAAGCCGGTTTTATTTTAGTTCTATATTGCATGCTCATTTAATTCATTAATTGTGTGATCGTGACAACACACCCACAATAAATAAACCATGAAACTGACAGAAATAAAATAAATGGTATGATCATGAGATTTTCTATTGGTTAGTTTATCTAGCGGTTGATAAACTAACCCAAGACCTTGGGGAGAAACACCTTGAACCTTTTGGGTTCGTGTTTACAGCTTTCCACCTATCCACCTTTGTATCTCCTTGGATTGGTTTTACCTTGGCTCCTGACTTGAGCCACCTCCACTAGCTTGGGAGCTCCATCCATTACATATGCATTTATCTCATAGACAGGTGAGGGGTAAAATGGGTTTTTACATAAAATAATCCTTGGGCGCACAGGTCCTATATATTACAGAGGAGATGGCTCACATGCCAACAAATTTAATTTAAATAAATAAATTAAAAGAAACCATTCACATACAAAGGTCTCAGTCTAGCTCATGATCATCCATACATGCAATGATATTTATGCACAAATAAAACTAGCATTCAATTATTTAATCAATCTTGTTTAAGATAAATCACGCTCGAATCAATTAATTATCTTTAATTAATCAATCCGTTTATCTTAAATCCTTTTTCTGAATTTCCTTGAGATTCTCATCCATAATAATTTTAAACAAATAAATTCATTTAAAATTATCCTTGTACGTAACTTTTACCTTGGAGGAAACCCAATTAATTACCATTTATTACACAGATGTTAAATTAAACACATATATATAAAACACCTATCACGTGTTGTGCCTCAGCTTTACGCCTGCACCATGATACACGTCTCAAGGGTTTGTATAATATAATAATAAATTTTAATAAATCTATGTAATTTGGGTGAGTACACGATGTGTAGTTCCGACTACACGACGTATACTTTTCTTCACCATCCATCTGAAGTACACGCCTGGGGACAGGGCGTGTTAATGTACTTCAGAAATTTTCAGAGTACCCGACGTGTACAGTGGGACACACGCCGTGTAGTTTCCGCATTACACGGTTTCGAGCTGGGCAGACCGTGTACGGAGTACACGGCCCAACCCTAACCCAAAGGGACTACACACCGTGTTCATTGGACCACACAACGTGTATTCCGGAAACCGTGTTCCACTTGTTTCTAGTCAACACACGGTGTCCTAAATTCTTAGAAAGAATCCAATACACGACCTGATTTAGCAGATCAGTCAATGCATTGAACCTAGACTACACGGCGTGTACTTCTGAATACACGCCGTGTATTCTGGTGTTATACGGACAGAAACATTTGGCTCCTCCGAATGAGTTCCTCTATTTTATTTTAATCAAAATTCAAAGAAAAATTCATTTATTTGAGGTGAATGAGAAACAAGGGAGGAGGAACAGATCTCTATATTCAGATTTCCAGAATGATTAAACTTGAATTGAAATAACTAAATTATTAAATGCGTAAATTACCAATGAAAAAATAAATAATTATAATCAATGATATAACCTCCCTCTGATACCACTTGTTGGTTCCGGGCGCAGCAGAAGCGTGTTGGTGGGTTATCCCAACTTTAATTTTAACGTTAAACAATGTTCAATCCGAGATCCGTCACGATATAAAACGCCGAATATTTGGAATAAAACGAAGAACAAAAAAGAAACGAAGAGTCCCAGAACCCTTGAGATAGAATCATCATATGTTGATTATAATTAATTTAATTAATTAATAAGAATTACCTCGATGGAATTATTTCTTTGTTGGAGTCTCCGGTCACGATCTTGTGATCCGTCGTTGCATTGTAGAATCCAAGTACAGGATTCCTCTAGCGGTGATCCACACATGCTCCATGTATCTCTGGACTTTGACGAAGATATCTCTGGGTGCTAGTGCGGAAGAGACTTTGCTTGCGATGTCCGCCTTCAACCGCCTTGGTCCGGTGGAGGATCTTGCTTTCGTAACTTGAAAGCGTTCTTGGTGGAAAGGAAATTCTCTCTTGGCTTGAGAGTATTTCCAGATCCGTTGTGCACAACACAATGGATCCACTCAATGAGAATAATGTAATTTGGGATTATAATACTTAGAATAATAAAATGAATTAATCGCCTGAAAGCATTTAATCATTTCATTTAATTCTTAGTAATACCCCATGTCTTAATAATGACAGTTGACCATCATTATTACTTGACATGAACCCAACATATTACATTTAATATCATTTAATTAAATAAACAATATTTTTCTCACAAATCCAAAAAAAAAACAAACTACACGACGTATATATAAATATACACGGTGTGTACTTTTATTTTTCCATTTTATTTATTTCCTCCACCATATTTATCAGACCTTGAGTAATGGCTATTTATTTCTTAAATAATTGTAACTTCCTTACTCACTAATAAATATATATATTATTTCACCCACAATATATTCTCTCGAATAACTAGTGTCGAAATAAATGCGATCAGGCATCCTTAAATAATTATTAAACCACAGTCGGGAATAATATTTATTTAACTTGTTAAATTAATATTTAACTGAGATACATGGACACATTTAGTGTGTGACCCTCTAGGCCTCTTTCTCAGTGGCATTAGGTGGAGCCTGCCTAAAGTCAAAGGTTAGTGTCTAGCAACATGACAAGGCACCCATAGAGAAAGAAGTTAACGCCGCAATGACGTGTCACCTCCTACGAACGCTTACCGTGTAATATAATCCCTTTGTCTCGATATCTCCAATCAAGCGGGTTGCATGCTAGTGCCATCAACCCATGTGCTCGATTATTCTTTCTTTGACTTCCCATAATTGAACTCACCCATACCTTTCCATGGACATGGATTTATTTAGGATATATCAATTCCATCAAAGGGCTTGAGATATCTACTTCTGTTATGGAACAGAATGGACAAATCCTTTCTCGAATTATCTATTAATGCAGTATTACTCGTGATGCACCCAACATATCCTACCTCACTGCGAACAGTGTGTCTTCACATTTTTCTTCAATACATCTAAGTGCGCGAGTTTTGATACCCATTAATAATAATCATAAAGTCTAAGGACCAATACACATGTCCGCAGATAGGAACATCCAATGACACTATAAAATGTGGATTTTCTACTGGCGGGTCTCGTTCTCATAATATCCTCTTGGATATTACCATGGGCACACACCAAGAGAAGGTGCCTCAATGTTTTATGAGTCCTCAACCCTAATGACCTGTATTATTTGTGTCCCTCAAATAATATCATCCGACCATAGAACATATATTCAAGAATAGTGTTATGGAACTTCTGGGTTCTCATCATAGCAGGGATCCTCTATGACCCATTAATGCAACAGCTGTCCTTAGGACATTATCACATGCATTGTCACAGAGAAGAACAATCCATATGTGATAAGGAATTTATTAGTGAATAAAGTACAAAGTAGTTGGTTATAGGCCACCAACTCCAACAGACTCCCACTTGGGCTAGAGCCAACTGCTAACAACCTTTAACCCACTAGCTCTCACATGATATTCATGCCTCTGTTGAGATAGGCCTTTTGTCATGGGGTCCGCCATGTTCTCTTCCGTGGAAACTTTGCTCACTGCAACTTCACCCCTTTGATAGAAATCCCTCAAGAGGTGATACTTCCTGAATATGTGCTTTGTCCGTTGATGTGACCTTGGTTATTTTGCAAGAGCCACCGCTGTAGTATTATCACAATACAATGTAATGGGATCTTTAATGCTAGGCACCACATCAAGCTTTTGGACAAATTTCCGAATCCAGATGACTTCCTTGGCTACATCCGAAGCCGCTATATACTCGGACTCCACTGTATAATCGGTGACAACTGGCTGATTTGAACTCTTCCAGCTCACAGCTCCTCCATTGAGATAGAAAATATATCCAGATTGTGAATTCGGATCATTCTTATCTGTCTGAAAACCAGCATCCGCATACCCTCTGATGACAAGCTCCTCATCTCCTCCATACACCAGGAACATATCCTTAGTTCTTCTCAGATACTTAAGGATAGTCTTAATAGCAGTCCAATACTGTTCTCCTAGATCTGCTTGATATCTGCCTACCATGATCAGTGCATAGGCAACATCAAGCCTGGTACATAACATGGAATACATGATAGATCCTATAGATGAAGCGTATGGGATCTTACTCATCCTATCTTTCTCCTGTTGTGTCTAGGGACACATTTTCTTAGAAAGTTGTAAGCCATGTGACACTAGAACCAATCCCCTCTTGGATTTTTCCACACTAAATCTCTTTAGTATCTGGTCAATGTATGTACCCTGACTTAGTACAAGCAACCTCTTGGATCTATCACGAATGATCTTGATCCCTAGAATGTAGGCTGCTTCTCCTAAGTCCTTCATGGAGAAACACTTGTTCAACCAGTCCTTAACTGACTGTAAGGCTGGTACTTCATTTCCAATAAGAAATATGTCATCAACATATACCACTAGGATGACGACCGCAATCCCATTAAACCTCTTATTAACACATGGCTCACATTCATTCTTAATGAAACCAAATTCCTTTATGGCTTCATCAAATCGAATGTTCCATGACCTAGATGCGTGATTCAATCCACAAATGGATTTATGAAACTTGAAAACCCGTTTGGATTCACCTGGTGTCACAAACCCTTCTGGTTGTGTCATATAGACATCTTCCTGAAGGTTCCCGTTCAGGAATGCTGTTTTGACATCCATATGACAAATCTCGTAGTCATTGTAAGATGCTATGGAAAGTATTATTCTTATGGATTTAAACCTGGAAAATGGCAAGAAGGTTTCACCATAGTCAATTCCTTGATACTGTCTGAATCCTTTATCCACTAGCCTTACTTTATAGGTGCTAACTTGACCTTCCATGTACATCTTTCTATTGAATACCCATTTGTATCCAACATGATTTACATCAACTGGCTCATCGACCAGAACCCAAACATGGTTCTGATACATGGAATCCATCTCATAATTCATAGCTTCTAGACATCTTGTAGCTTCTGAGATTTCTACTACTTTCTTGTAGGAGAGAGGTTCATCATTGTCCAACAATAATGATTCACTATCCTCAGTGACTAGGAAACCAAATCTCTCTGGTTCCCTTACCTCTCTTGAGCTCCTACACAATATTTGTGTTTCTGGAACCTCTTCCATAGGGACCTGTGGAACTTGTTCCTGTACCAACTCCTGTGTATCTTGAGCATCAACTTAGTCTAAGTCAATCTTTCTCCCACCATCCTTCTTGAGGATGTGATCCCTCTCAAGAAAGACATCTTGTCTGGTGACAATCAATTTCTTGTCTTGAGGGTTATATAGGTAATATCCTTTTATTTCCTTGGGATATCCTATAAAGATACACTTCGTGCCCTGGGGTGCTAGTTTATTGCCTGAGAAGGCCTTAACAAATGCGTCGCATCCCCATACACATGTGTGCGACAAAGTGGGTTTCCTACCATTCCATAACTCGGATGGAATTCCATTTTCCTCCTTATTTGGTACTCGGTTTAATGTGTATGCTGTAGTTTGTAATTCATATCCCCAAAAGGATAATGGAAGATTCGCATGACTCATCATCGACCTCACCATGTCCAACAAGGTGCGGTTCCTACTTTCACTAACACCATTCCAATATGGTGTATAATGAGGAGTGAGCTGAGATAGAATTACAGAGTCCCCTAGAAGATCGATGAACTCTTGTTTCAGATATTCTCCACCTCGATCCGATTGAAGCTTCTTTATCTTCTTACCAAGATGATTCTCTACTTCATTATTGAATTCCTTAAATTTCTATAAGGCTTCTAACTTATACCTCATTAAGTAGACATAGCCATATCTACTCAAATCATCAGTAAAAGTAATGAAGTAAGAATATCCACCACTAGCTTCTACTGGAAATGGTCCACATACATCCGTGTGTACCAATCCTAGAAGCTATGTGGCCCTTTCACCTTGTCCACCAAAAGTCGGCGTGGTCATTTTTCGTTGTAAACAAGCGTGGAATATATCAAGTGGTTTTAGCTCAATAGAGTCTAAATAGCCATCTTGGCAGAGCTTTGTTAAGCGCTTCTCGTTCACATGAACAAGGTGGTGATGCCATAACTGGGTGATGTATGTGTCATGTGAGTTTGTTTCGTTATCAATTTCCAACACTTGGTTTTCGTAATTTAATACATACAAACCATTATTCAAATGTTCCATACCATAACATATGTTGTTATTATAAAAGAGACAACCCTTATTTCGAAACTTGAAAATAAATCCATCCATATCCAAACAAGATACAAAAATTATGTTCTTGGTAACACTAGGCACAAAATAACAGTTTTGTAAAACCAAAATCATGAAAGTTGGCAATGAGAGGTGATAATCGCCAATAGCCAACGCAGCCAGACTTGCACCATTGGCAGCTCGAAGATCCACCTCTCCTTTGGTGATATTTCTAAATATACTTGGTTCCTACATTTGAATACTGATGTGAGCCCCATAAGCTGTATCTAATACCCAATGTGTAGAAATAGAAAGATTTCACTCAATAACAAAAGCACATTTATCATCCCCACACTTCTAGGTGTAGTTCCTCTTCCAGTGGCCCTGCTTTCCACATGAAAAACACACCGCCTCCCATTCCTTGCCCTGCCTCTGGATCTTCCCCTTCTTGGAGGGACGGTGCTCAGGGGCTTTAGACCGGTTATAAGTCTTTGGCCCTTTTGCCTTGTCCTTCATTTTCTTGTTCACCATAAGGACCGTGGGTTTGTCACGCCCCATGTCCTTATCTACCTGGCGAATCAAGGTCAGAATCTCCGATAGACTCTTCTCATTTCTGCTCATATTATAGTTGACAATGAAGCTAGATAAGGTCTTGGGAAGTGATGATAGGATGAGATCTGTACGCAACTCATCCGGGAATTTAATCCCTAAGATGTCCAAGCGTTCAATGTAGGCAATAAGCTTGACTACATGAGGCCCAACTGGCGCAGACTCTCCAAGCTTCATGGTAAACAAAGCATTAGAGATCTCATACCTCTACTATCTCGCCTTCTCTTGGTAGAGATCTTTAAGGTGAGACATCATTCTATACGCATCCATGTTTTCATATTTCTTCAAGAGCTCATTAAACAAGGACGATAGCATGAAAAACTGGACATCTGTGTCATCATCCATGTGTTTCATGTAGAGAGATAATTCCTCATCACTAGCCTCTTTCCCAGGCGCAACTGGAATAGGCTCTTCTAGCACATACAATTTCCTTTCGTGGAAAAGGATGACGCATAAACGCCTCTGCCACTCTTGGAAATTGGTGCCGATGAGAAGGTTTTCTTTTTCGATTATGGTGAGAAATGATATGTTTAAATTCATTTTCTTTCCGTTTCTACAAATTAATATGATCAAAGGTTTATTAATTTATTACAAAAATTGAGACAAATAAATAAATAAATACTTATTAGTCTCCCACTATTTTATCAAAATCCAATAGCCCTAACCATTGACTTCATAATATTCTGTTGCATGAATATTCTAGTGGAAATGATCTATATTTCTTTTTTCATTACCCCAATTAGGGTTGGTCAAGAAACTTGAAGGGTTTTAGGTTGGCATTCCAAATGCCAGCTGCATTAACTCGCAGCTCCTTGATCCGCTGGGTGGACTCCCCAATCCGGAAATCCTTTTTGGATTTCCTTAACCTTTTCCTCTTGGTCACACCAAGTCCTAATGTGGTAGTCAACCCTTGATACGAACCAAGTCAAGTCAACCCAAAAACCTTGAATTAGAATTCCCCGATAATTGAAATCCCCCCAACTAGGGTTGGACAAGCACTTTGAACTATGGTTCGATTCTAACCAAGATTATGGAAGGCTATGCCGACTTAATATTTATTTTGATGGATTTTATCCTTATATGTAAATTTCCATTTTATTATCTTTGATTACATTCTTGTTAATATTAAGTGGGATTTACTTAAGTGATTAACCATGTCTAAGATAATATTTATGTATAAGCCAGTTTTATTTTAGTTCCATCTTGCATGCTCATTTAATTCATTAATTGTGTGATCATGACAACACACCCACAATAAATAAACCATGCAACTGACAGAAATAAAATAAATGGTATGATCATGAGCTTTTCTATTGGTTAGTTTATCTAGCGGTTGATAAACTAACCCAAGACCTAGGGGAGAAACACCTTAAACCTTTCGGGTTCGTGTTTACAGGTTTCCACCTATCCACCTTTGTATCTCCTTGGATTGGTTTTACCTTGGCTCCTGACTTGAGTTGCCTCCACTAGATTGGGAGCTCCATCCATTACATATGCATTTATCTCACAGGCAGGTGAGGGTTAAAAGGGGTTTTTACATAAAATAATCCTTGGATGCACAGACCCTACATATTAATGAGGAGATCGCTCGCAGACCAAAAAATTTAATTTAAATAAATAAATTAAAAGAAACCATTCACATACAATGGTCTCAGTATAGATCATGATCATCCATACATGCAACGATATTTATGGACAAATAAAACTAGAATTCAATTATTTAATCATTCTTTTTTAAGATAAATCATGCTCGAATCAATTAATTATCTTTAATTAATCAATCCGTTTATCTTAAATCCTTTTTCTGAATTTCCTTGAGATTCTCATCCGTCATAATTTTAAACAAATAAATTCATTTAAAATTATCCTTGTACGTAACTTGTACCTTGGAGGCAACCAGGTGAATTCCCATTTATTACGCAGATGTTAAATTACACACATATATATAAAACACCTATCACGTCTTGTGCCTCAGCTTTACGCCTGCACCATGGTACACGTCTCAAGGGTTTGTATAATATAATAATAAATTTTAATAAATCTGTGTAATTTGGGTGAGTACACGACATGTAGTTCCGACTACACGGTGTGTACTTTTATTCACCATCCATCTGAAGTACACGCTCGGGGACAGGGCGTGTTAATGTACTTTGGAAATTTTCAGAGTACACGGCGTGTACAGTGGGACACACGCCGTGTAGTTTCCGCATTACACGGTTTCCAGCTGGACATGCCGTGTACGGAGTACACAGCCCAACCCTAACCCGAAGGGACTACACGCCGGGTTCATTGGACCACACGACATGTATTCCGGAAACCGTTTGCCACCTGTTTCTGGTCAACACACGGTGTCTTAAATTCTTAGAAAGAATCCAATACACGGCCTGATTTGGAGGATCGGTCAATGAATTGAACCTAGACTACATGACGTGTACTTCCTAATACACACCATGTATTCTGGTGTTATACGGCCAGAAACATTTGGCTCCTCCGGATGAGTTCCTCTATTTTATTTTAATCAAAATTAAAAGAAAAATTCGTTTCTGTGAGGTGAATAAGAAACAAGGGAGGAGGAACAGATCTCGATATTCATATTTCCAGAATTATTAAACTTGAATTGAAATAACTACATTATTAAATGCATAAATTACCAACGAAAAACTAAATAATTATAATCAACGATATAACCTCCCTCTGATACCACTTGTTGGTTCTGGGCATAGCGGAAGCACGTTGGTGGGTTAGCCCAATTTTAATTTTAATGTTAAACAATGTTCAATCCGAGATCCATAACGATATAAAACATCGAATCTTTGGAATAGAATGAAGAACGAAAAAGAAAAGAAGAGTCCCAGAACCCTTGAGATAGGATCATCATATGTTGATTATAATTAATTTAATTAATTCATAAGAATTACCTCGATGGAATTATTTCTTCATTGTAGTCTCCGGTCACGATTCCGTGATCCATCGTTGCGTTGTAGAATCCAAGTATAGGATTCCTCTATAGGTGATCCACACGTTCTCAATGTATCTCTGGACTTCACCGAAGGGATCTCCGGGTGCTAGCGCGGAAGAGCCTTCGCTTGTGATGTCCGCCTTCAACCGCCTTGATCCGGTGGAGGATCATGCTTTCATAAATTGAAAGCGTTCTTGGTGGAAATGGAATTCTCTCTTGGCTTGAGAGTATTTCCAGATCCGTTGTGCACAACAAAATGGCTCCACTCAATGAGAATAATGTAATTTGGGATTATAATACTTAGAATAATAAAATGAATTAATCGCCTGAAAGCATTTAATCATTTCATTTAATTCTTAGTAATACCCCAGTCTTAATAATGATAGCTGACCATCATTATTACTTGGCATGCACCCAACATATTACATTTAATATCATTTAATTAAATAAAAAATATTTTTCTCACGAATCCCGAAAAAACAAACTACACGGCGTGTATATAAATATACACGACGTGTACTTTTATTTTTCCATTTTATTTATTTCCTCCACCATATTTATTAGACCTTGAGTAATGGATATTTATTTCTTAAATAAATGTAACTGCATTACTCGATAATAAATATATATATTATTTGGCCCACAATATATTCTCTCGAATAACTAGTGTCGAAATAAATGCGATCAGACATCCTTAAATAATTATTAAACTACAGTCGGGAATAATATTTATTTAACTTGTTAAATTAATATTTAACTGAGATACATGGACCCACTTAGTGTGTGACCCTTTAGTCCTCTTTCTTAGTGGAATTAGGTGGAGCCTGCCTAAAGTCCAAGGTTAGTATCTAGAAACATGCCAAGGCACCCATAGAGAAAGAAGTTAACGCTGCAATGATGTGTCACCTCCTATGAACTCTTACTGTGTATTATAATCCCTTTGTCTCTATAACTTCAATCAAGCAAGTTGCATACTAGTGCCATCAACCCATGTGCTCGATTATTCTCTCTTTGACTTCCCAGAATTGAACTCGCCCATACCTTACCATGGACATGGATTTATTTAGGCTATATCAATTATATCAAAGGACCTGAGATATCTACTTCCGTTATGGAACAGAAGGGAAAAATCATTTCTCGTATTATCTATTAATGCAGTATTACTCATGATGCACCCAACATATCCTACCTCGCTGCGAACAATGTGTCGTCACAGTTTTCGTCAATACATCTAAGTGAGCGAGTTGTAATACCCATTAATAATAATCTTAAAGTCTAAGGACCAATACACATTTCTGCAGATAGGAACATCCAATTACACTATGAAATGTGGATTTCCTACTGGCGGGTCTCGTTCTCATAATATCCTCCTGGATATTACTAAGGGTGCACACCATGAGAAGGTGCCTCAAAGTTTTATGAGTCCTCACCCCTAATGACCTGTATTATTTGTGTCCCTCAAATAATATCATCTATCCATAGAACATATATTCAAGAATAGTGTTATGGAACTTCCAGGTTCTCATCATAGCAGGGATCCTCTATGACCCATTAATGCAACAGCTATCCTTAGGACATTATCACATGCATTGTCACGCAGAAGAATAATCAAGATGTGATAAGGAATTTATTAATAAATAAAATACAAAGTAGTTGGTTCTAGGCCACCAACCCCAACAAGGTTTAGATAACATGAAACCAGAGTATGAGATCCCAATTGTTTTTGACTCATTTATTTTATCCCTTACCGATGTAGAGTAATGAGAATATTAGAGTCATAAGACTGAATAAATTTTCCAATATCCTTTATATAAATATTTTTCACCAAATAATGGTCAATTTCAACCTCACTAGTGATAAATTTATTAATTAGCTAACAAATCGCACAACCTTCACTCTCATTGGGACAAGATAAACACATTTGTTTAGGGTTAACCTCATATATAACTGAATTTTCAGAATCATGAATAATAAATGATGAATGTTGTATAAACTGATCTGAATCAACAAATGAGCATTCTAGTTCATTTTCCTCATTATCATCTAAGTTGGAGAAGTGGAGGTCAGAGGCAAGATGAGATTCTAAATATTTTTCAAGATCCTTTATAGAAATGAAGTTTTCATTTGTAATGTCAACATCAACTTCTCCATTTACGACTTGGTTAATGAGGATGAAATATTCACAAACTCCTCTATCATTAGAACAAGAAGGACATTATGGATTGGTATTCAACACACTCTCAGAGAGAGTTTTAGAAGAATGGATAGAGAATGCAGATTCATTCTCTGATGGGTATCACATGGATTGAAAAATATTGAAATTGACTAGTTGGTCACCAATTCCATGGATAAAATTCCAGAATGGACATAAATTTTGGTTTTAGATGTCATGAGGAAAGGTCTTCCTAAAATCAGAGGATATTGGAAAGAATTTGTCTCACCTTCCATGTCAAGGACATAAAAGTCAGCTGGGAAGATAAGATCATTGACTCAGACAAGGACATCCCCAATTATACCCTCAAGACTAGTAGTGCTTCGATTTTCCAATTGAATAACAACACCCATTGAATGTAAGGGACCTAGACCAAGGTTTGAGAAGATATATTTGGGCATGACATTAATTGAGGATCCTAGGTCTATGAGTGCATCATCAAAGTTGGAACTTCTAATTTGGAATGGAACCGTAAAGGTCCCAGGATATTTTCACTCAATGGGTATGGACTCTTGGGATGAAACATTTTAGAAGGTCCTAAGTTGCCACTTGTGGGTGCACAATTCTTTAAGAAACTTGGCATACTTAGGGTTTTTTATGGCATCTAAGAGGGGAATGTTGACTTCAACACGTCTAAACATTTTGATAATTTTAGGATCAGGTTCAAAGGAATTATTTGGCTTAGAAATAGATTAAGGAAAAGGAATTGGATTTCTAAGTGGAATAGAAGGAGGTGAGGGAATGGCTTCATATTCCTTTTCAAGTTTCTTTTTCTTTTCATTTTTCTAGGTTAACATTCAAAGTAGGGTTGAAGGACTCAACATGGGGAATAACAATTTTCTTTCCTGGTCTAAGTGAAATTGCACTTACATTACCCTTGGGGTTGGGTAATGGTTGAGCTAGAAGTTGGGAAGAATTTGATTGTTGTTGATGGATTAGGTTGGATGCAAGTTGACCAATTTGGGTTTCAATGTTTTTGAGGATAGAACGGGTGAAGGAGGAAAGATCTTCTACTGCACTTTCCCATGGTTGCTTGGAAGAAGAGGATTATCCCTAATTGTACCTAGATTTTGGTTCTTGGGAAAGAGATTATATTGGTTTGGGAATTGGGAAGGCTCACTTGGATAGTGGAAGCCTGGAGGAGGAAGAGGAGGATTGATCCTTTGAGGTTGAGGAACAAAAGGGTAAGGTTGTTGGAAGTTACTAACACCTTGAACATATTGAAACTGGTTTGGGTTTTGATGAGGGTATTGAGGGGGATGATAGAAAGGATTACCATACCTCATTACTTGGTTATAGGAAGAAGGGAAGAGCTCAGAGTGAGGTTGGTTGAAGTTTTTAATTAACTGACCTGATAGTTGAGGGTTGGTATTCTACTGAGCATAGGCTGAATTTAGCTCCATTGGTCCAGATGAATCAGATTGATCCTCTTGAAGTTGTGGACATATGTCTATTGGATGAGCTGGTGAGTTTCATATTCCATAGTTTTTGACAGGTCTAGGAAACATTGATTGTGGAGAAGATGAAGTTGGGGATTTGGTAGCCACAACTAGTTGTCGCACAAGACCTGTAAGTTCACTCATCCACTCTGTCATCTTATTAGGATCTATGGATTGATTGTCTTGGGCTTGTTTGACTTGAGCATGTGATCGAGTATGGAATTGTTGTGTGTTCGCAGCCATGTTTCTTATGAGATCTCTTACAGCTACATGAGCTTTATCAACAAGAGCACTTCCACTTGCGGCATCAATGAGGGTTCTCTCCATTGCTAATTAACCCACATAGAAGTATTGGATAAAGAGTTAATCAGGGATTTAGTGGTGTGGAAAGGTTGCAACAAGATTTTGGAACCCCTCCAAGTACTCATGGAGCGATTCACTTGGGAATTGACGAATACCACTTATTTCGTTTTGGATAGAAGCAGTATGAGAAGCAGGAAAGAATTTCTCTAAGAAGAGTCACTTCATGTCATTCCATGTGGTTATGGAACTAGGAGGAAGGTAGTAGATCCATGACTTGGATAAGTCAGCTAGGGAGAAATAGAATTCTCAAAGTTTTATTTTTTCCTCAGAAACCCCTTGAGGCTTCATGGTAGAGCACACCACTTGAAACTCTTTAAGGTGGAGATGTGGATCCTCACCGACTAGCCCGTGGAAATGAGGGAGAAGATGAATCAAAACGGATTTGAGTTCAAAGTTATCTTCTTTTTTAAGATATTGAATACCAAGAGGTTTGTAATTTATATCAGGGGCAATGAGTTCTTTAAGTGTTTGTTCCCTAGGATTGGCTATTTCTAATTCAACTGGTTGAACAAGGACTAGTTCTTGAATTATTTGATTATCTCTTATGTTCCTCCTAATTTGGCGAAGTGTTCGCTCAATTTCAGGGTCAAAAAAATATGAGGGATTTTTTGGGAGGATATGGGGCATTCATAGAGATTTTGAAGAAAGATGAAGATGAGTTTTTCTTTGTGTGTTTTTTTTTTCAGTTTATGATTTTTATGAGAAGGTGGTTTTTGTGTGTGTTTTTTTTCAATTTTTTCAATTTTTTTTACAATAACTAGAATCTTAACGACTAATTAAATGAACCATCCTCAGAAATGGTGCCATTTGAAATGCACGACCATTTTTATCCTATCGACCGATCAAGGTTCTAGTGCACTACTAATGTGTATAGCAGCACTCGGGCCGAATCCTCGGTGAGGATACTTTTTTTATAGTTGAATGTTTTTAGTTGATTATATTTTTATAGGGGGTTTGTTTTTAGAGCTTAAATGAAGTAATTAATTATTGGTGTTTGATTTAAAAATTTGATAAATATTGGGCTGAGTTCATTATTTGGAAGTTAAGCTTATGATATCTTTGAGCTTTGCTTTATATTGCATTAAATTAATACCCACTTCACAAGATGATTTTGAACGGAATTCCCAAGTGTTAAAGCTTTAATCCAAGACGTAACTTAACTTAGGGGTTTAATCATTACCATTAATTATTTATGGTAGTGTATTTTTTGTTCTAATAATCCATTGAATCCACATAGTAGACAAAACATGTCATTAATCCATGACATATAAAGTTCAACATACACAATATTAACTCAAAGAATACTCATTGAAAAAAGGCTCCCAATCACTCAATATCCCCAAATTATAACTCACCCCAATGGTAGATTTAATCATCCATTTAAATGATTAGTAATCTGGTTATAATTATTATGATTATAAATTAATAAGATAAGAAAAATAAAGCGATAAGAAAAGAGTGGTGCGTCGAACACACGCACAAACGATAATGAGAATTAAAAACAGACATTCAATTGAATGAGGAAGAAAAATGAGGTAAGAGTATTCAACTGTATTTAAAATATTTTGAGAACATTGATATTAAACTATAGAAGGTTGATGAGAATAATAGATATTGAATAATGAACTTTCATTAAAATTGAATTACAAAGAAAGAGACTTACAAGATTACAATAATGAAGAACACAAAAGTAAATGAAAAAAAAGAGAGGAAGAAAGGTATCTCAAGTGAAAACTTGAGTATGGAAGGTTCTCCCAATCCCTTTTCAAGGTTTTTTTTGGGCCAATATGTGCTCCCCTATTTTTAAATGCCAACTCTTTGCAAGGATAGGAGGGGGATGTATTTATAGCCCAATGTTGTGGGCTGTTTGCATTCCAAAATGACCATCCACTTTCATCACCACTTTGATAAATTAGAAAGCTGAATCTCGAGATACGATCTTCTTACATGTTGTAGATAAATATCTCCTCTGTATAATCTAAACTTTTTGCGTCTATTGAACTTAAGGAGCCAAAGTTATGTTCGGTTGATTAAACAAAGTTAATCTATCCATTTCAATCCAAGCTTTTTGAAGTCCAAAATATGAATGGGTTTTTGAATAAGAATATGCCTTCTAATACGAATTATTTCTTCAAAAAAGTCGGACACATATATCTCTTCTTTCACAATAAAAATATTATCTTGATTTGATGATTACATCATGAGATATGTCATGAATAATGTCTAGATTTTACTTCCCAGCCAGAATGATGGTCTGGATTTCAAAGCATTAGTTGGGACCCTTTTTCTTAGAGTTGAGCCCTGAAAGTTTTATCCATTACTAATTGAGTTTTTATAAGAATGTTGGAGTAGATTTAATGAATTTTAACTTCTGGATTGAGCCTAGTAATTTGGATGGTCCAGTTTCCTCACGGATTCTGTGGGCCTTCTTGTGTGGTACATATGAGCCTTCAAATAGCAGAATTGGCCCATGATTCTTTGTAATAAAATGTTGGATATTGAATTAGGAATCCTAAAAAGGAAGAACCACACAATTTTTATTAGTAGGGTGATAGTTATAAATAAAATAGTAAATTTACTCAATTGGACTTCTTCTAAAAATGCTAAAAAATTATACTTAGTATTAAAACATTAATATTTCACACAAATTATGCACATTTCATATAAAATAAGTAAAGGGAGTATATAATAAGTCATGAAAATATTAACAAAATAAAAAAAGTGACTTTTTAAATTATTGAAACAAAAATACCGTTTTCAATAAAAATCAGTATTTTTTAATATTCAATAAAAAAATATATTTTAAAAAAAAACAAAAAATTAACCTAAGATAATTTTTATATGATGATTTAAAAAATTATACCCTTTTTATCAAATAAAATTTTGAAATTTTCTAGAAATTAATCATAATATTCAGTCACAAAAAGAAATAAAAACCATTTTTCAACAAAATGATTGTTTTAAGAATTAAATGACTACTAAGAATTGAATGTTTATTTATTAAGAATTAATAATTAAATTTTATTTAGTAGGACATTTATATATATATATATATATAAATTTCATAATGTATTTAGTTATATTCATACCTACTAATTCAATGGCTATGGGATAACCGTCACATTAAATAATAATATTTCAATAGTATAACACAATTTTTTAAAACTCAGTGTTTCATGTGAAGAAACCTATAAAAGAAATTATTTTTATTTATAGATAACCATATAATTAAATATCAGGGTGTTAGTGATGTTTTTGGGTATAATGTAAGTTCTTGGTAGAAAAATAACCAAGCAGTTTGTTTTTATATTTGATCTATTATTTACAAGTTTTTACAAGACATAGACATCATGAACAAAAAATTTTTACATCAAATTTTGACGTAGAAAATACCATATCTTAGAGAGAAGATATTTTCACTTTAAATTTATAATTAATTTAAATATGATCATAAGAAATGACACCTCATCTTAGAATCTCATTTTGACAGTTTTTTTGATCATTTGAAAAACCCTATTTGGATTACTATCATTGTGCTAGTAGGATACAATGTAAAATCCCTCTAGTGGTGATCCACACATTCCCCATTGATCTCCCAAAAACACTTATGGATCGCCGGGTGTTATCATGGAGTATATATCATCTTGTGTTGTTTACCTTGACCACTTCTAATAATTTCTGTCCGAAAGGAATCATTTTAGTGCTTCTCATTCTTTAGAGTAAGAGAAAAAGAGGAATAGAAAGAGAAGTCTATTGTGTGAAATGATGCTAAAATATTGATTTTTAAATTAACCCTACATAATAGAATAAAAAATTATTTATAGAGTTATGGTTTTGGTTAAAATATTATTTAATGGAATACTAACCCTTAATAATATAATAAATCATTCTGAAACCCAAGCCATGATAATATTAATATTATTATAATTTTATATCTTGTGTAAACTAGAATAATGATAACTATTAACTTATCAACTTGTAAATTAATATTTATCAATAGGTACGAACTTGGTCCATTCATACTCATTGGTATTTATTAAACACCCAAATAAATATTTTATTCATAAATAAATAGTTTATCCACAAAAAATGAATAAATATTTATTTAAAATCAGTAAAACATGAATAAAATTATTCCCCATTCTTCAGAATAATATTTATTCCATTAATTAAATTAAAATGGAATTTAATAGAGATCAATGAAAACACTTAGTGTGTGACCATATTGGATTATTTCCCATTTTCATTAAGTATTCTTGCATAAAGCCCAAGATTACTGTCTAAAAATGGGTCAAGGCACCCAATAGAATTAACTAAATGTTGTAACATCAAAAAACACATATGAAAATTTACTCTGTAATATAATTCCTTTCTCACCACAACTCATCAGGTAGGTTTCACATCTGTATCATCAGCCTATATTCTTTATATGTATTTCTTTGACTATCTTAAATAAACATGTCCTTACACCATGACCATGAAATTTAATGTGATGGTTCTATTCCAATAAAAGGGCCAAGATATCAACTTCCGTAAATATAGAAGGGTTAAATAATTCATCAATTTATCCATTAATAACATATCATTCATAACATACCCAATATACCCTATATTTAGTGAATATATGGAATCATGATTTTGGTTAGTAAATCTTAGTGTGTAATTTGTGACATGAATTAATGACAATCTTAAAGTGTGAGGAACATTACACAATCTTACAAATATAAATATGTGATGATAAAAAATCATGCAACATTCCTATAGATGGGCATGTTTACATAATCTACCATCATGGAGATTACTAAGTGATAATTTCATGAGAAGATTCCTTGTCCTCTTATGAGTACTCATACCATAAAGTATATAATCTCCTAATATGGTTTGTCATATTAAAATAGAAATATATTTAAGAATGTTTTCATTCCACTTTAAGGTTCTCATCAACATTGAGACTTCTATGAACTTATCAATATGATAGATACCCCAGGACACTATTACATTAAAGTTATGCAGAACAATGAAAAATATATAATAATAATTTTTATTAATATTCAAATATTCCAATATACATGTATTAAAATTACAAGAATTTTGTTCTAGAACACCAACTCTAACAGACTTCAACTTGGACTAGAGCCAACAGCCTATAAATTTCAATTTTCCAGACCACAATTGATGATCATGTTTCTGCTGAGTTAAGGAGTTTGTCAAGGGTTACACCACATTATCTTTCATGTAAATTATTCTCACCACAACTTCACCTCTTTAAGAAAAATTCCTCAAGATATGATACTTCTGAAGTATATTCTTTGTCTATTGATGTGACCTTGGATCCTTAGAAAGGGCCACCGCTATAATATTATTACAAAAGAGTGTGGTAATATCTTTAATACTAGGTACCGCTTGAAGCTCTTGGACATAGTTGTATATCCATAATATTTATTTATCCACCTCATAAGACATAATATTCTCAGACTCTATTGTATAACCTATGAGTGCAACATGTTTTGAGCTCATCTAGATCACAACACATCTATTAAGTGTGAAGATGTATCCCATTGGTGATTTTAGATCATCTTGATCTATTTTAAAACTAGAATATTCATCACCTTTGATGAATCATTACTTATATCCTCCATAGAAAAAGAATATATACTTATTTCACCTTAGATACATAAGGATACTATTGACTACCATCTAATGGAAGTCACCTGGGTCAGCTTGATATCTACCCACCACAATTAAGGCATATATGACATTTATCTTAGTACATATCATAACATATGTGACTAACCCAACTACAGACACATATGTAATCCATACCATCCTTTTTCTTTCCTCATGTGTATAGGGACAAATTTTAATAGAAAGATGAAAATATGCTATTCATTTTGGTTGGTGGTTTATATGGATAAAATATGATTCTATGGTGGCAGTGGAATTACTCAAACGGAGATCCAGGAATTTCCCATGGGTTATGCTGCCTTATCGGGTTGAACGCCTTCACCTTCTTGATGATATTATCTTTGATGTGACACATGTTTACAGGGAGGACAATCAAGTGGCTGATGCTCTATCAAAGCTGTCTGTTAAAGAGTCAAGTTCTGAATGGTCCTTTATGGCTCTTGAATGTTGCATGCGCTTTGTTGAGGCAGATGCTTGTGGCATGTTGTTTACTAGACTTTGTAAATCTCTTTTATGATGCTTTGTTTCTTGACTTTATTTTTTTAATAAAATTTGGTAGGTGTGGATCTCTGATTCATCCCTGGTCCTTTTGAGTATTTAGTATCTTGTCAATATATATATCTTGGATCAGGACAAGAATTCTATTGAATCTACTTTTATAGATATTAATACAAATAATATATACTATTTCACCTAAGTAATTCAAGAAGAATAATTTATTAAACCAGTCTTTAATTTACTATAATATTGGTATTAAATTTCCAATAAGTAATATGTCATAGACATAAAATATTATGAAAACAAACACACTCCCATAGAAAAAATTATATACACAAGGATCACATCCATTATTTATGAAACCAAATTATTCTATGGATTCATAAAATAGAATGTTCCATGACCTTGATGCATCCTTTAATCCATAAATGGATCATTAAAATTTTGATACCTTGTTGGTATCCTTTGGAGTCAAAAAACATTTAGGTTATATAAAATTTAAATCTTCTTGAAGGTTCCCATTAAGGAATTTTTTTTGAAATAAATTTTCCAAATCTAATTTTTAGGGAAATATATAATGACAAATAGAATTCTAATAGATTTAAGAATTGAAACTAGTGAAATGGTTTTTTCATAGTATACAAATTGATGATATTTAAATTGTTTTGTAACCATTAATTATTTATAAGTAATGAATTTTCTATCCATGTATAGTTTCTTCTTAAATACCCATTTAAAGCCAATAATATTTACATCCAATAGAGGATCTACCAAAATATTGACTCGATTTTTGAACATGGAATCCAATTTAGAATTCATAGATTCTTTCCACATGGAAATATCTATTCCACTTAATATTTCCTTGTAGTTTAAAGGATAATTATTATCAACTAATAATGAGTCTTGATCATTGATGACTAGAAAATCATATAATATAGTTTTCTAACTCCTCTTGTACTCCTATATAGTACTTATTTAACTGAAATATCTTCTTCCACTAGGATTTGTGGAATTTTTTATTTTACCAATTCTTATGTACCTTGATTGTGGAATTCTTCAAGTTATACCTCTCCCACACTTTATCTTTTAGATATGTTATCCATCTTAATGAATATGGTGTATCTTTATACTATAAATTTTTTGTCTAAGGGGCTGTATAGGTGATGTCCCCTTGTTTCCATGGGGGATCCTATAAAGGTACACCTTGTTCCTTATGGTACTAGTTTGTTACTTGAAGAAGACATAACAAATACTTTGCAACACCACACATGTAAATTCAAAAAACATGGGTTTTCTTCCATGCCAAAGTTCATAGGGAATAAAATTTATTACTTTAGTTAGCACTTGGTTTAGTATGTGTTATTTTCTATAACCCGTATCCCCTAAAAGGATAATAGAAGAAATACATGTCTCATCATTGATCTCACTATGCCTAACAAGGTGTGGTTCTAATTTCTTCGTACACTATTACATTGAGGTGTATAAGGAGGATTACATTGATATAAAATCCCAAACTCCCATAAATATTCAATGAATTATTGATTAAGATACTCTCCCCTATGGTCTGATTAGAGTTTCTTAATCAAATTACCAAGATGGTTCTCAACATCAGTCTGGTATTCCTTAAATATCTCAAATGAATCCAACTTATATCTCATCAAGTTTACATATCCATATCTACTAAAATAATTAGTAAAAGTTTTCA
Organism: Viscum album; assembly: GCA_963277665.1. Classification (NCBI taxonomy): domain Eukaryota; kingdom Viridiplantae; phylum Streptophyta; class Magnoliopsida; order Santalales; family Viscaceae; genus Viscum; species Viscum album. Next base: position 1,589,025,270 of record OY728129.1, read on the forward strand.
AGTATGATTCCCCACAACTTGATTTAATTGGAAATAGTGCTCCCACATCAGTATGAACTAATTCAATAATATCCTTAGTCCTTCACCATTTCAAATAAATGAGGATTTGGTAATTTTTTCCTTTTTATTATACATGATATACACCAAGTGGTTTTATCTTAAAGGATTATAAATATGGATCTTGGTGAAATTTAGTCAAACACGTTTCATTTACATGACCTAACTGGTGATGACATAGTTGGGTGTGGTATGATTTATGTGAAGTATCTTTGTTATCAATTTCCATTACTTCATTCATGTAATACAACACATAAAGATTATTATTTAATAGTTCCTTACTGTCATAAATACTATCCTTATAATAGATGCAACATTTGTTTTCTGAAATTTGAAAATAAATGCATCCATATCAAGTCTAGATACAAAACTAATGTTTTTGGTAATATATGGCACATAATAAAATCCATTTAAAACCAAGACCATTCCCATCAGCAAAGTGAGGTGGTAGTCCCTCATAGCCACAATAACAAGTCTTTCTCCATTGTCTGATTATAGATCTACCTCCCCCTAGTTATTCTTTTTTATTCTAATTGGTTTCTATATTTGAATACATATGTGATAACTACAATCTATATTTAATTAAAAATTTATATAAATAGATAAATTACACTTGATAACAAATGAACAAGAAACTTCCCTTTACTTCTTTTTCCAAGGATGGTTTTTCTTCTAATGACCTTTCTTTTTTACATGCGAAATAGATATAATCATACTGCCCTTTATTCCCATTTAATTTTCTCTTCTTGGAAGGGTTATATTAAGAATATTTGGACTTATATCCCTTTAACAGAACATTCCTTTTGTTTACCATAAGGATGAAATGATTTTAATGCTTTGTATCTTTATCAACTTGGAGAAGAATAGTGGGTAGATCTAAGAGAGACTTATCAATGTTGTACATATTAAAATTAACAATATAGTTGGAGAAACTATAAGGGAGTGATACCAAAATGAGTTTGGTGTGTATTTATTCATGGATTTTAAACCCTATAACCTCTTAGTGCTCAATTTATCCAATGTGTTTGACTACATGAGTCCTATATAACAAACCCTATCCAAGATTACTATGAAATAATACCCTTAATATCACAGATTTTTTTTATCTAGCGATCTATTGATATAATAAACATAGATACTCAAGTATAAAATAAATAATAATTTCTTTATGAGACTTCATGAGTTAAATAGACATAGATGATAACATTAAAAACTGAATGTCATCTGTGTTTCTCAAGTGTTTATCCTGGACAATAAAATCTTCATCACTTGCCTCCATTGTAGGAAGATCATGAAATGAGGATTTTAGCATGTATGATTTCCATCCATGAAAAAATAAAATCCATAAGTGTCTAAACCAATCCTATAAGTTACCTATATTAAGAAGATGCTATTTCTCAAAAATTGATCATAGAGATAATGTAGATGAAAAACTTTCCATTTTTTGTGTACAATTATCAAAGAGAACATTATTTTTTACTTCACCTAATTATGATTTATGTGAGACATAATTAATTTAATATTATTAAGTCTCTCAGTATTTTATCTAGTCCCATCAGAACTTGCCATTAAACTTAGAATGTTTAGTTTCCAATATATTCTAGTTGTAAGAATCCATATTACCCTTTGTATAACCCCAACAAGGGTTGGTCAAGCTACTTGGAGGTATTTAAGTAGGTTGGTCTTCTCCAACTGTAGGATTTCCAATCCTTTACATGTTTAGTGAATTTTACATCCCTAAAATCCCAATTGGGATTTACTCAATACTTTCATGAAAGTTACACCAATTTTATTAAGGGATACTTATCTTGATGTAAAATTCTAAAGTAAAACTATTTTTTTTTGTAAAAACTCCCCTTATAAAAAAAGTGTCCCAAAAAGGGTTGGTCATACAATTTCTTAATTGGTATTACTCCAAATCATGTAATGGAAGGGCTAGTTTGGATTAATATTAGTTTGATGGATTTTATTTTATTATAATTTTTTTCTTGTTTTATCTTTTCCATGTATTGTTAATATTAAGTGGATTTTACTTAAGTGATTAACCATGTTTTGATAAAACATTTACACATAATCCATTTATTTAAAGTATATATTTGATTATTAATCCATTTATTTATGTCATCTAGGCCTTACATCCAAAAAGTAAATAATGATTTTGAAAGAATGAAATAAATAAATAATTGACCTGATCATGAATTTATCTAACTGTTGATTTATGGATAAAACAATAAATCAACATTTGACCTAGATGGAAAATAAATTGTGTCAGTCTTGAAATAAGTTGTAGCATTTTACTTACCACCCTATGTATCACATATGTCAGTATAGACTAAATTTTGTCTTTAAAGAACTCTAATTGGATTGGGATACTACTTTTACTATATGTATTTATAAATATAAATAAATATTTTGATTTTCTGTTTTTGACAATGTTTTTTATATTTTGAAAAATAATATTTTGTAAAAGATTTTTTTTGATAAAAAGTTAAAATTTATTGAATGTTTAAACCCAAACACGAAGGGAGGGGGAGTAGTTTTGTTCTTCAGAAAATTGTTTTATGAACATATTGTATCAGCCTAAGAAGCACTAGATGTAGAAGATGTTATAAAGATAAAGTTGTTGATCAGACACATCATCGGTCTTTGATCCATCTACATGAAGTTCAAATTTCATCAGACTCAGTGTTAGTTATAAAGTCATAATTTTATGAGCGGAGAATTAATAATGATGCTAAAAATAATTAAGGAAAATAGTGAATTTAGGAGTTATAAAGTTCTTTGCTTTTTAACTTAAACTAAGACAATGTTATACAGATCTAAAAAGTTCTCAATGTCATAAGAGAGTCATGATACAAGTAGAATTTTATTTTTTAAGAATTTTGAGTCCATCAGTGTGAAAAAATTTGTGAAGATAAATATGTTAGTTTTCAGTTAGATTGATAAATTAAATATACAAATCATGAGATCTAGAAGAATCATAGGATTAAATTAATAATTACAGTAAGTTTTCCCTTTCCATAATCAGAGAAAGAAAGAAGTTATCGTAGGCACCAATCCATTAGGCATAGTGTTCCACTAATCAATCAAACTAAATCTGAGAAGGAAATTCAATCATATTGATGATGAGGAAGTTCCATTGTAATTAGTTGAGAAAGTTCCATCATAATGAGCTAAGAAAGTTCCAAAGTAATGAGCTGAGGAAGTTCTATAGTACTAAAGAAAATATATGGAGTTATAGAAGGATAATTACTATATGTATCAATATGATTCAATAATTTTCCCAAAGAGTTGAATAAGTAAATTATGAAGTTCAAATATGAGTTAATTTTGGAGGTTTTTGAATTTGAGTAAGCATGATTTTTTTTAGTTTCCTACATTTTCCATTCTGGGATTCCTATAAATTAATGAACACTATAATCATACTTTGTAACCTTTTCATGTGCAGAAAAGGTGGATCACTACATATTTTGAGTAAAAGATCTTTTCCGAAAAAAGATCTTGTTAGAAGATCAGACAACTGGAGGTTTTTTTACCAGACTGAACAATATTGGATTGAACAATTGAGAAGAGTTTGATAATAGATTCATCATACTGATTCCATTAGACCTAGCCCTATCAGACTGAGATAATATGAACCAACCACTTTAGACTGAGGTTCTGGAAATATATTTTATAGAGGAAATTGAAAAAATTATTTATAATTTTTTAGTGTGTCATTTTTTGTAAGAAAAATTCATAAACAAATGAGTGTCAGTATAATACTTCCAATCAAAAGATAGAAGGTTTCTAATGTGATTTGGAATAAGATTCATTAAATTTATCATTTTAGTGAATCTCCATAGACCCACAGGAGTGGATATGGAAAGGATGAATGTTCTCACACTAAGGCCAAGAATTTTAAATCTCATGCGGATTACTTTATTTCCTAATTTTTCATGCATTAGTATTTACTAAAATATGATGATGATATAAACATTAATAAGTTTTATGGGTTAAGTTTTTAAAAGTATTGAAACTTATTAAAGTTAAAAATTGATTCAACCACCCATATTAGTTGTTATTAAATCCTTTGAAACTTTAATTGGTATTAGAGCCAAACTCCCTCCCTTATCAAGACTAATATTAATTTTTTAAATAGTATAGTAATTTGTATATTTGATAAAAAAAATTATTATGGATGGAAAAATAGGAAGATTCCATATCTCCTATCTCTTTTACTGAAAGTTGTTAAAGATTCTATAGTTGGTTTTCCACCTATTGAGAAATATTCTCTCATGATAATTTATAAAAAAAGAAAAATTGAATCGATTAGAAGGGAAAGAAATTCTATTCTTATGTCTCAATTAGAAAATACTTATTTGAATTTTATGGCTCTCAAAACTTCAAAGTGTATGTGGGATAAGCTAGAAAGTATTTTCAAACGGAATACTAAATTGAAGGAAGAAAAGATACAAATCTGTTATCATAAGTTTAAAGATATGGGAATGAGAGATGAAGAAACTATTGATGAATTCTTTACCTGATTAAATGAAGTTTTTTGCAATATTAGAGGCTTTGGAGATGTTATGAAAGATTAAACAATAGTGAGGACTCTTAATAGAGACATTTCAAACATGTTTATTTTTAAAATTTCATTTTTAAAAGATAAATATGATTTATATCTTGATTAATTTCATAAAATTCTTGTTTCTTATGAAATGAGAAAATATCCAAAGTTCAAAAAGAAGAAGAAATATGAAATAGATTTTGAATCTATGAGAAAGATTAAAATTCAAAATGTTGAATATGATGATCCTTATAATTCTTAATATAAAGAGAATTATTTTTTGAATGATAATATCATGTATATTATCTCTAAGAAATATCACTTAGGAAGATGAATGTATGGAGATAAATTCCTCTTAAATATTTTAAGTGTGGTGGAATTGGGAAATTTTCTAGGAATTGTACTAAGAATAATGTTCAATAATATTGAGATGATTATGATGAAAAACTTATTGAAATAAGTGAAACAAAAGTTCTAAAGAAGAAATAACATCCAAAAAACCTAAGAAGAAGTTTACAGGGAACAAGAGAAGTATGCTGAGTAAGAAAGATAAATCAGACTGGAGTTAAATTAATTATTTAGAGGATAAAATTTCAGAAAAGGTGAGAAAACTCATTGAAAAAGTTGATAAAATATAAGAATCCAAAAAGATTGAAAAATAAGGAGGTGAAGAATCTTATAAAGAATATCAACTCTGAACAGAACTTGTGTTATTACTTTAGAAAATCTGGTTACTCTAGAAAGGTAGAAGTGGAAGAGTGAGTTAACAAGTTTCAATAAAAACTCATTGAGTTTGAAAGTACACTGAGGAATATGAATGGAAAATTCAAAAAACCCTTGGAATTAAAATATGGGACTTCTAAAGTTACTAAGAAATATGAAATCAAGAATCATGTGAAATCCTCACCCTCCAAAAATAACATTTCATTTGATTTTTCTAACATTATAGGTGATAAGAAAAGTACTAGGAATGTTTGGATAGAGAAAAGATGTGAGAAACCTATTACATATAGAAAAGTATAAAACTCACTCAGAAGTAAATATTTCCCATTCCTAGAGTATGTTAGATCATAAATAAGTTATCAAACTTAAAAAAAATTCTACATATAAAGATCTTACTTCAATAGAAAATCAATATTTTATGGTTTTTGTTAGTGTTCTGGAATCTATGGGATCATGGTTTACAATTTTTTCCATAACTTATCACTTCAAAGAAGAATATTTTAATAGAGAGAAATAAATAGTGAGGGAATAATGAGTAACTTTAAAAACTCATAGGAAGTTACAAAATATATATCCCAAGATCTGAGAAACCTTCCAAAAAATAATCAGTTTGAATGTCTTAAAGAAGTTTATGGAATATGTGATCAGGATGGTCATCATTCCAAATGTTTTATGAAACTTCTTCTGGAAAAAGTTATGTAGGGTTGAAAAGAAAAGGAAGCTAGAAAGAATAAAGTTGAGGATAAATATTTTTTTGAGAAAACTTTAAAAACAAGTAAAAATAAAAAACTATGGATACTTGATAGTGATTGTTTATCAAAAATGATAGGTGATTTTAAAATATTGAAAAATATTAAAAATCACGATGGAGGTGTTCTTAACTTTGGTAATGATAGTTTTTTAGAAATCAAAGGAATAAAAACGGATGATATTGAAGCACAAATTGAAATATAAGGAAATTTTATTGGTTTATGGAATAAAACATTACATACCTAGTGTAAGTTAACTTTGTTATGATGGACAAGAAGTGTCTTTTAGAAACTATTCTATTATCATTAGAAGTATGAAGGATCAAAAATTTAATACAAAAAGATATATAACTTGTGGGAATATCTTTCAAATTGAATAATTTTAACAAATCCTTTTACTTAGTATAGAAGATGAGAATAATTTGTGGCACTAAATAATTTTCCATCTTGGGAAAAAAAATTGAACAAAATTTCTAAAGTATATAATGTATAAAACTTTCTAGTGCTCAAAAGAAGAGAAGAATATGTTTATGTTACTTGTAATAAAGGTAATATGATTAATAAAAGTCATAATAAGGATGAGATTTAGTCTATTACACCTCTTAAACTTATTCATTCTGATTTATGTGGGCCTATGTGACATAAATCAACAAGAGGGGATTTTTACATTATAAATTTTATTGATGGTTTCACTCATATGACCAAAATCATGTTTATGAAACACAATTCAGAGGTTTTATAAATTATTAGAGTTTTTAGAAGATAGGTTAAGAAATAAATGGGAGTTTACATAATGAATTTAAGAATAGATAATGGTAAAAAATTCACATGAAATACTTTTTAAACATATCTAAGAAATTATAAAATCAAACTTCAGTATAGTGATCCATATACCCCATAATAAAATGGAGTTGTAGAAATTGAGAATAGAAGTTTGGTGGAAATGGGAAGAATCATGTTAATAGAATAGAAACTTTCAATGTTCTGTTGGAAAGAAGATTTTAGTATTGTAGTAAATTTTTATAATAGATATTATTTGAGGTTAGAATACAACATGACTCCTTAGAAAATGTTTTATAACAAAAAACATTCATTTTAATAATTTATGATTTTGATAAGTCTATGTTTGCTAAAAATAAAAAATCCAGATCTTGGAAAGTTTTATGATAAAGTTGAAGAAGGAATATTTATGGGTTATTCACCCAATGGAAGAAGTTGAAAATGTTGAATTTTTTTAAAAATCAGGTGGATTCATATTATGTGAATGTTATTGAAAATCAATTTTTTTTGAGAATTGTGAGAAGGATAAAATAAATGTTTCCAATGAAAGTGAGAATCATACAAAAAAAATATTGAGATTTTAAATAATCTTGTGATTATGAAATTGAAGTTGGAAGAAAAAATTTGAAATTCAATACCTTAAAAAAATATGTTGAGATTGAAAATATTCTTGGGAATCATAAGGCTCCAGTTTAGACCAAACTAAATATGATATTATAGAAGAAAACTTCACTTATTTAAAAAGTAAAAATGGAATAAATTTTATAAGCTATTTTACATAATGAATGGGTGGATTCTATAAATGAAGATTTGGATTAGATTGAAAAAAATGAAACATGGGAACTTCATCCATGAGAAACAAATAAAAATGATATCAGAATAAACTGGGTTTACAGAATTAAATTGAATGAACATGGAGAATTTTTATGAAAAAAAAGAAAGACTTGTTTGTAAATGATATGCACAGGTGGCATGTGTGGATTTTGAAGAAAATTTTTCTCTAGTTTCATGATTAGAAACTATTATAATGTTTTTTTTCAATGGATTCACATCAAAATTAAAAATTTTATCAGATGGATTTTAATTCATTTTTCTTAAATGGAGATATTGAGGAAGATGTTTACATTGAACTACCTTGTGGTTTTCTATATGATAATGATGAAAGAAATGTTTTAAAATTGAATAAATCCTTACATGGTTTGAAACAATACCTATATGCCTAATATTCAAAACATTATTGTTGTTTGAGAATGTTTATTTTTAATAAAATAAATATTGATTGTAACTTATATGTGGAAGAAGTTAACTCGGGCACACTAATTATTATTGTGTATGTGAATGATGTAATTTTTTTCTCTGGACAAAGAAAAAATTTGTAAATAATTTTCTTTGGAAATGAATATTTTTTTTGAAATGTTAATATTGGAATAATTAAGTTTCTTCATTGTCTTACCAATTCAACAAAAAGAAAAGTAAAATTTCATATCTCAATAAAAGTATGTCAGGGAATTTTAAAATAGTTTTTATGGTAGAATCCAAATAATTTTATGCTCTTTATTCAATGAGAAAATATTTGAGTAAAGATAAATGCATAAAAAGTGTGAATTAGATAGAATTTTGAAATCTGATAGGAATTTTTCTTTATCTCATAGCCACAAGACCTAATATTGTTTATGTTGTAATTTTGTGTGCCAAAAATCCAAGTGAACCAAAAGAGTATCATATGTTAGAAATAGAGAGAATTATGAGATATGTTAAATGAACAACATCACATGGGATTTAAAAATATAATAATTTGTAAGATTATCTTTCATGGTTATATTGATGTTGATTGGGATGAATATTGTAATGATATAAAATTGACTTCAAGAGGAAAATTTTTCTTGGGTGAGTATTCTAGGATTTGGAATAGTAAGAAACGAAGTTCGGTAAATTTGAGTATAGAAGAATCAGAATATATTGTAGATACCCAGGCTTGTACTCAAATGTTGTGGATGGAAGTTCATCTGGAATATTTGAAAATAATTTTTTTATAATCAAAGTGCAATTTATCTTTCTAAAAATATTTTTCAACAGTCAAGATCAAAATACATTGATATAAAATCCCTATTTATAAAATATAAAGTTTTTGTTGGAGAGTTTTTTACAAAATAAATCTCAATAAAGTATCAAATTGATGATATATTTATAAAAGCAATTCCAAAATAAAGGTTTGTTGATTTTATTCTATAACTCCATACTCAGACTCCACCAATGACTTCCTAACCTCATAAGTTAGTCCCCCACTGTGCTTTAGATTATGTTTAAAAGTGGTAGGTAAAGTAAAAACTTTTCACCTTGTAAGAATATTTTACATATATTTATTTTATAAATCTAAAGATGTGGTTGTTAGATAATGGGGTAGATAAAAATCAATGGGGATAGAAAAATAAAAGTGAGAAAAGATAAAAGTGAGGGTGTGGGGGGGGGGTATCTTTACATGGCCAAACAAATTTCTTGTCACTGAGGGATGTAATTCCTTAAAATCATTACTTTATCTAGTCATGTGGTGTCAGGAATATCTATTTGAAAGAGGATATTTTTTGATAAAATTTGAAAACTTTGAATTTTTTTAACAAAAATTTGTGAAAAAATATGTGTATTTGAAAAATGGTGAGATGTAAAAGTTTTCAATGTATGTTTTCAAAAAAATACAAAGGGGGGATATTGAATAACCTATGTGATGTTTTTTTTAACTATGTTTTGTATTTTTTTGAAAAATTATATTTATAAAATATTTTTTTTGATAAATAGGTGAAAGTTTCTGAATGTTCAAACCCAAACACAAAGGAGGAGAATAGTTTTTTCTTAAAAATGTTGTTTTCTGGACATAATGTATTAGATTGAGAAGCACCAGACATAGAAGATGGAAGAAATAAGAAGTTTTTTATTAGAAGCATCATCATTCTCAGATCCATTGAAATGATGTTCATATTTCATTAGACTCGGTATTGGTTATAAATTCAAAAGTTTCTAAGTGAGGAAGTCAGAATGATGCTGAAAGGAATAAAGGAAAACAGTGAAGTCTGGAGTTAGAAAGTTTTTTAATTTCTAACCTAATATGAGACAATGTTATGATGATCTCAAAATTTCTCAATGTACTAAGAGATTCATGATACAAGCATGAGTTTGTGTTTGAAGAGTTATAATTCAATCAGTGTGAAGAAACATGGGAAGATGAAGATGATGCTTTTCAGTTAGAACAATAAATCAAATAAATAGATCATCTTATCTAGATGAATCAGAGGTATAAATTTTTGATTGATATATTTTTTTCTTTCCATAATCTAATAAATAAAGAAGTTTATAAAAGTACTCATCCATTAGAAATGGTGTACCACTGATCAACCTGACTGACTCTAAGAATAAAAGTCAATCGGATTGACACTAAGGAAGTTCCATTGTAATGATCTAAGGAAGTTTCATTGTAATGAGATGATAAATTTACATCATACTGATGAAAATTTAGGTATTTAGAGAAGGATAATTACCAAGAAGACTCAATATTATTCAAGAAGTTTCCATAAGAGTTTAAGTGGTCAAACATGAAGTTCAAATATGAGTGAATTTCAGTGGTTTTTGAATATGAGTAAGCAGGAAATATTTTTCAGCTTCCCACTTTTTAATTTATGTGAATCCTAGAAATAGATGGATATTAAATTCATATTTTTAAATCTTTTCATGTGCACAAACGGTGGAGCACTGTAGATTTTGAGTTGGAGTTATTTTTTGGATAGAGATATTGTTAGATGATCAAACAACTGAAAGTTTTGTTTACCATACTAAGGAATATTAGACTATGGAAGATCAAACTGAAAAATTTCATAGAGTTTGAGAATAGATTCATCGTACTGAGAACATCAAAAAAATCCCCATCAGACTAAGAGAATCAGACCCAGCCACATCAGAATGAGGTTCTAGATAAAGATTTTGTGAGCAGATTAAACAAAGTCTTTATAATTTTCTTGTGGATCATTTTTTTAAGAAAACTTTATAAACTGATGGTAATCAGTATAATTATTCCTGTCTAGATATATAAGGTTTCTAATAAGATTTTGTACAAGTTTGATTCACCTTTTCATTATAGTGAATTTCCATAGACCCATGAGAGTGGCTATGGAAATGATGTTGGTTATCATACTGAGACTAAAACTTGGAAAAATTTCATTCTTTACATTATTTCCTACTTTTTCATGCATGGGTATTTACTAAAATATTATAAGGGTATGAAAGTTAATAGGTTTCAGGTGTTAAGTTGTTAAAAGTATTGAAACTTGTAAAAGTTAACAACTGATTCACCCCCACCCTTCTAATTTTTTATTAGATCCTTTGTGATTTCAAACTCACATTCAGGGGAGGAGAACAAAAATATTAGTTAAGGGTAATTATAAAAATTATTGTATTCACATAGGTCCTATATAATAAAAAAGGAAGGGATTACTTTTAGGCTATCAAATTTAATTTAAAAATAAATAATTAAAAAACCATGCAATAAATAAAATAAAATAAAACTAATACATACAACGGTCTTGGTCAAGCTCATGAATGGTCATACATGTGAAAAAATATGAAAAATTACACTAGTTAACTTTCATTTTATATAGTTTTTATTATTAAGATAAATGTGCTAACATTAATTAATTAATTCCCTTTTATCTTAATTACCATACAAATTTTCTTGAAGATACCCTCCTTAATGCATTCATGTAAAATAAACAGAATGAAAAATAATTAAATATAATTTAATTAATTTAATTAAGAATTTAATAATTCATTAAAACATTTATTACATTGTGAAATATATTTGGTTCTGATAAATGTAATTAAGTTTTAATGATACAATTAATTATTTAATATAATGTAATTGTATCCTTTATTGAGAGACTACATGGAGTAAAATTTCGATCTACTTTCCATTTTACTCATTATCCAGGTACCTAGGATAAATTCCCAGGGATTTAGTGTGTACCCCAGCTATACTACATCGAGAGTACTAACCATCCACACACTATGCATCACACTTTCCATCTGCCCATGTAACCAATTGAAGGAATCAACATGTTCTTCGGATGCAAGACCTCATGACGTGTACACTAGCTACATGTTGTGTATTCCACTAGTTGTGTGTTCACATTACATACCAAATTACTCAGTGTGTATTTAAAATATAGGAAATATTGAACTACATTCTATGTAAACTGGATACATGTTTTGTATTTCATTAATGTTCTAGGCTATTAGTATCACATGATGTTTAACCTTGTATTTGAACACACTTGTCTACATGTGGTGTGCAATAAATACACCATGTGTATTTACTATTTAACATGCTATGTATCCCTTAATATAGCCAGGTGAAGTGAACTTGGGAAAATAAAATGTACTCCAGCTACACACCGTATAACCCAATTGTTCATGCCAAAATCCTTGGCACTCCCCTATGGATTCCCCATCCATTTATCATTTATTATTATTCCTTTAAAAAGATATTAATCTTTAACAAAGTAATTAAAAATGTTTAAATAATTTTAATTAAAAATAAATTAAAGAACTAATATTATGGAAAAGAAATATCTAACCACTATTTTACATAATAGATTAATAATCAAATAAATATTTATAAATTTAAAATGTGATGGATTTGATGATAATTCAAGGTTTTAGGTGCAGAAAAATTGACTAGTAGAAAAATATCCAAGAAGGTTTTGTTAGGTTTTATGGATCATTCACAAATTTTTACAATATGTAAACATCATGACCAATTAATTGTTTCTATTAAATATCGACATAGAAAAGCCTAAAACCAATAGAGAGGATTTTTAGGTTAAATTTATAATTAATTTAATTATGATTAGAAGAAATGACACTGTGTCTTAGTATATTTATTCTGAGGTGTTTTTGATCATATGAAAAACCCTTTTTGGATTACAATCATTGCACTGGTAGGATCCAGGTCTAGAATCCATTAATAAGCGATCTACACATAATAATTTGAACTCTAAGAAACACCGATGTAGATCCAGGTTCTAGTATGTCAGATCTATCATCTCATGGTTTTTAAATTGATCGATTCAAGTTTTTTTCATGATTGAAGAAATCTATTTACTACTTCTCATTATTGAGAGGAAGAGTGGATGAGGAATAGAGAGAATAGTATGTTGTGAGTAATGATTCTCAAATATCATTTTTTATTAACCCTAGACTATAGATATACCCATCTATTTATAGATCTAGAGTTTATGTCAAAATATTATTTACTTATGTAACGACCCTTAAATAATATAATAAATCATTTCTAATCCCATGACATAGTAATATTAAGAACATCATTTTTATGGATTTCAAAAATTGGCACTAAGATAAATATTATTTTATCAGATTGTAAATTAATATTTATCATAGGAAATGAAATTTGTCTATTCATACTCCATGAAATTTATTGAATACCATAATAAATATTTTTTTCATAAATAAATAATTTATCCACAATCAATGGAATAATTAAATATTTAATAAATATTTTTAATCAATAATACATAAATAAAATCATTTCTTATGCTTGAGAATAATATTTATTACATTAATTAAATTCAAATAGAATTTAATCAAGATCAACAGAAACACTTATTTTGTGAACCTCTAGGATTATTTCTCTTTTTCGTTTCATAGGCTTGCCTAAAGTCTAGGATTACTATCTTACATTGGGTGAAGGAACCCAAGAGAAATAACTTAATGTAACAACATTGAAAACCACATATGAATTCTTACTATATAATATAATCCTCTATTCAAAATATATCATCAATAATGTTACACATATGTGTCATCAATCTATATGCTTGATATATCTTTCTTTGACTATCAGAAATAGTCACGTCATTACACCATGTCCATAGAATTTAATATGATGGTTCTATTCCAATAAAATGGCTAAGATATTAATTTCCATAAATATGGAAGAAGAATCATTCCTCAACTTGTCCATTAATAACATGTCATTTGTGACACACCCAACATACCCTAATTCCCATGAACATATAGAATCGTAGTTCTGGTTAATAAATATAATTATACAAGTCATGTCATGCATTAATGATAAACATGAAGTCTAAATACCATTAAATTTTCTCGTAGATATGAATATCCAATGAAACCTAAACATGTTGAATTTCTTCAAATGAACCTATTCTCATAATCTCCCATATTGGTGATTACTAAGTGAGAACTTCATGAGGATAAGCCTTATTCACTCAGGAGTACTCTCACTAATAGTCTACATACTATATTCCCGATCAAAGTATGTTATATAACCATATAACTATATTTAAGAATGTTGTCTTGGAACTTCAAATTTCTCATCATAGAAGGGAACTTATATGACATTATTAATGTGAAAAATACCCTAGGGAGATATTACATCAAATTCATGTAGAAAAATGAACAAAATGTAATAGGATATTTTATTAATATTCAAATCTTTGAATATATATTTAATCAAAGTACAAATATTTAGTTATAGAACACAAAATTCATCAATTACACCTTTATCGGTGCTTTTGTTAGTGGTGATAAAGGCTATATGATTTTATGGTTTCTTAGAAAGTTAGTTCTTTTTTTACACCAACAAATCCCATTTCTAGAATTTTTAAAAATTAAGATTTATGGTAGTGTAAAATCTATATTGACGGTGCTAAATTACTATGTGGGAGGACCGATGAAGTGAACTATACTCTTTCCCACTATTAAAAAATGTTGAGAAAAGGGGGAAGCACCAAGAAATTAACTCTTTCTCATCACCAAACCACTACTAGAAAAGTCACTTTTAAAACCCACCAAAAGTGGTTGATATTTACCATTAGTTTCCAAACAAAAACCGTAAAATAGTAGATGATTTTGGATCATCACTATTTCCTATAGTGATCACCATTTTTTGGCCCCTGTTGACCATCCTATAGTGTCTTTTAGTTTCCACCATTTTGCGGTTACTATAGGTGTACCCTTTAGTATTCATATTTTAGCTGTGGCTCTAGGGTCCCCTGGCCCAACTAGTAGTGACTAATAAATGAAACTTGCTTTAGGACTGACCAGTGGGACCCTATAATGACCTATAAAGTGGAAGATAATTTAGATCATTTATTTTAAAAAAAGTATAGTAGAATTAAAAAACCACATAATTGACCTCTAAGGTTAAAAATAACCGTAGAAGGACTAGATGGAAATGAATATACCTTTAAAAAAATTAAAATTATAAATCAGTAAGAATTTAAAATTTAGAAATCACTAATAATTTTTATAGTCATTTAGTCTAAATTTGATCTATTCCACTCTTATACCTCTCTACTCAGTGAGAGATGTGTTTTCACTACCTAATTTTTAAGGGGAATATATACAAGAAACAACATGTAAAATTTAGAGGAGGTATAACTAGAAAGAAACAATTTATTTTGCATGTTGAGTCACAAACTTAATTTTTTAAGGAATATTTAACCTATCCTAACTTTTAGAATATTGGAGTCATAATCCAAATGACCCAACTTTATAATTATACTAGCATAACCTGATTGAAGATATTGGTTTTGTATAGGAAAATCATAAATAGAATGTGAAAAATGTGTGAGAGATGAGAATAAGTGTTAGAGGAAAAGATACTAAGGAAAAAAATATAGATAAATGAAAGAATCATAGATACTAGTTCATGAGTATTGAATAAGTTCATCCTATCAAGGTATTAGTTGTCAACGTAGTTTATATACAGTCCTTGAGAGATCGTTAGTAATGGTAAACTCAATGTGAAGGATCAATTGAAGAGTATGCAAACATTTTATCTATTTGAGCCATATATAATCATATAAACTCATTATATTTTAATTTTATATAACTTTAAAAAATCCTTTTAATCCATTATATATATTTTATAAAACTAAAACATCAATAAAGAACTTTTGGTGATAGTTAATATAATTTAAAATACAAATAATAGAGTCAACCTGTTTTATTTGAAATAAAACAGAATACCAAAAATATCAAAGTATTTCAAACTTAATTAAATATATCATTTGAATAATTAGAATGAGTAGAAAAAATAAACTGTTGAAACTAATTCATTCAAATAATTCCAAAAATATCAAGAGAATATTGAAAATGTAAAAATATTTTTAAATTCATATGAAAATAATGAAAATAGTATAAATAATTGTTTAATACATTAACAAACACATTGAACATGTTCTCAGAGTAATTCTCGAAAATTAAAAACAAAAAATTCATGAAACAAAAACTATATTTTAAATTTACTATGTAACACATGCTGTATATCTATATAGAAATTAGAAACAAGATTAAACAACACTAAAAACATGTTTTCAAAGCTCAAAAATAATTCACATAGACTTAATATAATTAAAACTAATTGACAAACCAATGAAATATTAAAAACATATTGCATAAGTTCTTAGAAAATAAAATTTTATAATCATGAAAAATAGAGTATAATATATATATGGAACAATTTTATAAAAATAAATATGGTGGTAGAAAAATTAAGTACTAATGGTATTTAATTTTTTTTAATAGTGTTAAAAAATTATAACTAATGGAATTAAAAAATTATAATAAATGGTATTAAAAAAATTACCACGTGGTATCAAAATTTTTATACTCTTAAGTAGAAAACATGGGATCTGCTACCACTAACACTAATTTTGAGGAGTGCTACTATTAAAGAAGAGGTGTGCTACCATTAATAAAGAGTGTTGCTACCATTCACCTTGGAGGTTTCACTACCACTGGAAGACCGCTATTACCACTATGTAAAGGATGCTACCTCTAATAGGAAAAAGTGGTATTATTGCATCAAGGACCATATTTCACTAGAAAATGGTTGAAGATTCCGGCATAAGGATGCCACCAAACACATATAGGAATATTTTCATGGATTAAATGTTTAAGGCCGAGCATGGAACAAGATACCGCTACCATTTCTAGGTGAAAATGGAAAAATACCGATACAGTTAAACAATATAGGAGGAGGAAACTACTATCATATGTGAAGGAGAACCTATATAATATGATTTGATATGTTTAATAGAATATGGGGTGTGATTTCACTATTAGACGATGCTGCATGTACGAAGAAGAGAGTGATGTCATAGATTTCTATGTGGAAGATGAAATGAGATCCGGTGCTACCATATAGATGGTTCGCTACTAACATTCCTGAAGGCAAGCTACCAAAAGATACTTTGAGCCTCTGAGTGCTTCCACTATCATTGGAAGGTGTAATGGAAAAGGGGAATCATAAGAGATGATTTATTTCCATACTAGCGAGGAATCATTTCACTTCTGTATATATATAATATGAAGAAAATAAAATGTATATATACATAATATATATATATTGACAAATATATGATTCTAACAAAAACTAAGATGACTGCTGATCAATTGTGGGGGGTTGAGTATGGTTTCATATTTTTTTTCATCAAGATACCACTTTTGTTTTTCATCCCCTATTAGGTGGTTTCTAATGGGGTTTATGAATGGAACTGGAATTTCCCAACCGTTCTTCTTTCCATAGTGATTTATGGACCCACTTTCCAAAGGAAGGTAGTCATTGTAGATTTTTTCCAATGAAACTTAGGAACTCAAATTGGTCAAGAGTATAGGAGGTCAGGCTCATCACCCCATTTTAGGGGAATTATTTCATACTCTAGGAATCTCTTATAAATTTAATTTGTATTCATGAATCTTTTATGAACCTTAAAATAGAACTGGTCTCCCTTCATATTTATAATCAATGAAATATACATGAAATATAAACCATCTATATGTATCAATGTTTCTCCATAAATGGAAAAATTTATATGTATCTTTGGTTCTCCATTGAGAAATCCATTTATATACCTCAAAGGTTCTCTATCTCATTACACTATTTAATTATTATTTATTTATTTAAAGGTCCATTGTTTAAAGCAACATGATTGGGTTCTCTGGAGTTTATTATTGTCTAGGGAGACTAATTGAGTTTTTATATTGAGATCAGGCCCATAAGAGGGGATTCTTATATATCATTGTGAATGGAATCAGAAACCACATAGTACAGTGCCACTTAATGGGACATATTGTACCTTTTATGGTCTTGTGATAAATACAAAACCATAAAACTTAATTCCTTGTGAAAATTATATCTAGGAGGAAGACTCATAGTAAAATATTGTGTGATAAATATGTCAGAGTGTCCCTTTTTGCTTGATCTGGCAAGGAATATGGCCCTGTGATGAGATGAATTTCACTATTAATTTGTGTTGATGAGGATAAGGTGGGAAAAACCTAGAAGAAATATATCCTCATAGGTTGGGGACATAATATTTTTGGGAATATTTTCCAATAAAGGATATGGTGAATTTGGAATGTTGAATTTAAACCTCATTCCTACATATCCCATTAGAAAATGAATCAAATACCATGAATTTTAGGTCTATTGGGGATTACAACTATGAGAGAGCCTTATTTTAGGATATTTTATCATGATAGTGGCATGATCATCACTAACCTCCAATCCCACCTGATTCATTCTTAACATGAGAAATAAGAGGAAGTGGAAGATCTAGTGTTTCTCACTATCTACTTAATCTTCAAGTATACGATGAAGCCTGGGGTGTGGAAGGTAGAAGATGTCCCATGAGAAAGACTAGGGGATTACTTCATGAGGTATTGCCATAATATTCCCCTTACTATAATTGGAAGAGTGGACAAGGGTGAGGATACATACGATAAGAGGGGATTTTCATATGATTTGCATCACACTTCAGGAAACATATGTCACCACCCGACCTGAAAATACATCTTCCAACATTCCTATGATTTATATCCTCATTACCATGATAATTTATGATCATGAAAATTTTTAGGACCCCACCTACTAGGGAGGTTAAATGTGTGAATTTCATTACCATTAGAATGTATGATCGAGAGGACACATTTTTGTGTCTTATGACTCGATCATACATTTTGGAGGATTTGGAGGAGGTATTGTATTAACCCCCATTATATAGGGGACCGAGGTAAGGGGATACCCAATCATTGATGGTATTAAAGAGGTCATGTAGGGTGATTAACCCTAGTGATACTTGGTCAAACTAGGGTTGTCTTTGCCTAAGTGATACTTGGGAAAGATGAAGGGTACCTCACATAGGTGATATTTGGGTGAGATTTCTTGAATTCTTGGGTAGAGGAAAACCCAATAAACAATCATTAGAAGATAAATTTATATAAACTTCAAGGGTTTATACATGTGTTATTGGAATGGGGTTATATAGGTTTGGGAGTATATGTTTCCCTTTGACCTAGTATGGATAATATGGGGGTGTTTCATTGCAAGGGTTTGGTTTTCTTGGTGTTTAAAACATCAAAAACCTAGTTATCACCTTTTTTTTATTAATTTCATCTTCTTATTAAAGTTTAATAGTCTATTTTAATTTCTTTTAGACTTGTGTGAGGGACCTAGGTGAGTATAGATTCCAGTGGGTTCTTCTATCTTTAAAGAGTGTCAAATGAGGAGCCTAATGGTCCTATTTTTTTTGGAAAAACTAGGACCCTGAGTGAAGGAGGTTATATGATAAATTCCATTACCAAGGTAGATCACATAGGTTTCCCACATAGTCTGGTCCTTATTGGTGCTTCACAATGGTGGATCATGCAGGCAGGACCCATACAAGGATTTTTCACACAAGTGGGACCAGCGTGGGGTGTTGGTCATATAGGTGCTGGATGGGAACATTCTAGGGGAAGAATTATATTTTCTATTTTATTTCACTTATTTTTAATGTTATTTTGTGCTTAAATAAAAAGGGAGTTCTAAAAAATACCACCCTCCCAAAGATTGGATCATATTGGAACAATATGGATTTAATCCTTAGGTAAAGAGAAACATGAGCATTGATGTATTCATCACACATAAGGTATCACATGTTGGAAATAAAAATTGTTTGTAAGAAATTATTACTTATTTCACATTCAGAGGATAAGTGACCAGTTGGTCCATGAATACAAAACCCCTTGGGAAACCATGTAGGTTGACCAGGTGTCTAAAAATACCATTGCTTGCTCGATGGTCTTTCTATACACTCTACTTGCTCCACTTGATTGTTCTCTTGTCATGCGAGTCTTCTAGACAAATTTTTCAAACCGAATCTTGGTAAGTTCTCACCTATGCAAGTACCTTCCATGAAGTGACTTCTGAAAGGTACATTAGTTAATTTAATTACGTGGCTGGACCATGTAAGGTCACTTGGGAAAGTGGCCAATGTGAGGTCACTTAGGTGAGTAACCTATGTGAGGTCACCAAGGTGAGTTACCCATGTGAAGTCACTTGGGACTTTTTGTTAAAATTTACTCCAGAGTATTGCATACTAATACTTTTTCACTATTGAAAATTACTGTTCTTATTTGTATATTTATAATGGATACTAAAATAGTTTTATTTTTAAATTAATAGGTTGGTCTATGTATCATGGAAATTTTGGTAAATGTTAGATCAGATTATTACCAAGTATGTGAAACCACCCTTCAGAATCCGGTGAAGCATTTTAATAAGTATCATCATTAATACACTATGAGTAAACAACTTCCACTATGTAACCACATAATTTTTAATGACATACTTATTTCAAGTCTGAAGACTTATTTTCCACTTTCTTGGTTCTAGGAGAACAAAAACATTACCACTCCTAACATCTTATCCAAGGTAACATTCATCAATGAGGAGACTGTTCCCTCTACATGTGTCATGCATCACTGTATCTCTTCTAAAAGTTTTAATCCTCATTATCCTAATTCAAATAAAAACTATTAATTGCCTGTATTTCATTATTATGTGAAAAAACAATCAAAGGTTTTGAAGGATGACTGGGATTTCCATGCTGGAGGCGGTGTCAAACCATAATGTATGTGGGTGTACTAGGTTTGTAAGACTTGTGGTAAATTTAACATTGAACTGAAATTGGTCAGCATCTATGAGGCTGACTAGATGGACTAGAATTATGTGTACAAGAATTTGAATATCATTCATGAGTATCTCAGCCAATGGATCCTTTATATAAAATACTTTCCATCTGACGAATGGGGAAGTTTAAAATTTTCACACCCTGACTATATCATAATAATTATTTTTAATTATTCAATTTTTTAGCATTTCCTTTGAGTTTCAAGATGAAAAAAGTTTAAATTTTGAAATTTTGGGTTTTTATTATATGTACATGGTTTGTGCACAATTATTAGAAACTGTGTTCAACCAGTATGAGTTGTATGTAGTATTTGGTGGAAATAATTGTATTTTCGACACATTGTTCTCTTAACCATGTGCCTTGCCCATGCAATTTGTCCAAAATTTTATAGATGGGCATATGGTTATCATGTGTTTTGTCAAAAAGTGTGTCCAATCCATGATCAGTGTCTAGACTTAAAAAAGTTAAATAATAATAATAATAATAATAATAATAATAAAATAAACCTAATTTAAATAATACCCTAAAAGTGGGTGTTCCTCTCCCTCTTTCACACGATTGACATGCCCATAGGGGGATCCCGGCATGGGAAACCTCCTCCCTCCCCCATTGTCCATTAGATGAATCTTTTCCTGATTTGTGATGCGATCTACCTAGGTATTAATTTCTCCCTCTCCATCACATTCTTCTCCCTACATCTTCTCTTATTTATTGGTTTCTTTCTTTCATGGGTGGTGCACACACCATGGTCTAACCCTAACTCTTTTGATTTTTTTTGTTTTTTCTGATGTCTATGGTTCATGATTCCTGATTAATTTTGGTTCTAGCCTCAACGGTTATAGGAAATGGGTTCTCCATCGATTTCATGTAAGGTTTCTTCCATTATAATTCTTTGGAATAATTTTAATTAGTTTTGTTGTGTTTTTTAATTTATTTTTTATTATTTAAGGTGTCTTTAATCTCTTTGAAGGAATCCAATACATATATGAAAATATAGGCATATATATGGATCCACTTATACATATTCACTCATGGTAATATGAATATGTACTTTGGGGCCAGGTGTCCTTTTATATATTTGAAGGTGAATATGTGGGTAAGAAAAGAAGGTTGTATTCGAATGGCCATCATCAAAGGTGACTTTCACACATATACACAGGTAAAGCATATATATAGATATATTCTTTATACATATTCACACATGACAATGTGAATATCTACATTTCATTTAGGGGTATATATATTTTTTATAGGTGTATATGCATGTAAGTGTAAAAGGGGGTTTTTCTTTTATTTCATGCTTTCTTTAACCTCTTCG
This sequence comes from Viscum album, assembly GCA_963277665.1. Lineage (NCBI taxonomy): Eukaryota > Viridiplantae > Streptophyta > Magnoliopsida > Santalales > Viscaceae > Viscum > Viscum album. The sequence continues at coordinate 1,589,047,488 of OY728129.1, forward strand.
AGGTGGAGTCTGGTTGTCATCATCAAAAGAAGAATATTTTAAGATAAGATCCCTATAAATAACCCTTTAATTTGAAACCCATAGTTTCTTTATTATTTTAAATTAATTTTTCATTGTTATACATAAATCACATGCTATGTAATATGACTTTGATTCTTGGAAATAAATTTTTACTCACTTCCCATATTTTACATATTCCTTCAACAAGGGTTTCTTTTAATAAACCCATTTTCATGAATATTTATAAATACAAAGAATCTTAAATATTTAATTGTTTTCTCAATGATTTTGAATGTGAAATGGGTGATTTCAAATATGTTTTATGTCTATGTGAAAATGGTGTTTTCCAATGGGTGTGTATGTGGGTATGGTTTTGGAATTGACTTTTTCCTATGGGAGTGGTTTGAAATGGAATGATAGATCATGATAGTTGTTTTATGATAAAAGGTATAATTTTTATGAATATAAAATTAGAGAACTTGATAATACTAGGTACATTAGAAGGTATAATAGGACAAGTATGTTAGGCATGACCGACCTTATGAAGCAGGATTACGCTACAACACCAACTTAACTGCTGATGATGGGAAATGGTTGGATCGAGGAGGAGATGAGTCTTTTTACCCCTGGTTGATCACTGATAGTAATAGGATCCTAGTACCCCAATAAATCGAGCTACATAGAGGTTTCCCATGGTGCTTACTCTCTTTTACTCTTATTTTTTGAAGCACTATTTTTAAATTCTCTTCTTTATAGATTCATTTTTTTCTAGTTTATTTCTAAAATTACATCTTTATTTTTTTTCCATACCAAAGAACCTATTTACTATTTGTTATATTTTATAAGGAATTCAATAAAAAAATTTCCTTTATTTGAAAACTATTTTGAATATATGATGGAGACTAGTTTTTCTTAAAATAAAAGTTTTCTTCTTATTTTTATTAAGTAAAAATCTACTTTTATATATCTTATTTTCAAAACATCATGACATGGTTTTCTTCTTAATGGTTATTCATAGGTAGTGATTTTAATTTCGGAATGACTACTTAGTTTTAATAATCATGCATATATCAGTGTCTTTCTTTTTAGATTCTGATGTATCTTCCATCTGGTCTAAGTCTGCATGGAGTGACTTTGGTGTAGTGATTAATAGTGACCCATGAGGTCATATGTAGGTATGTTTAGTTTATTTATTTTCAACTACCCGTTATAAATTTATTTGTTTTGAATTATTTATTTTCCTATTTTAATTGGGATAAATCATTCTTAATAGAGTTATGCTTCATGAATTTCACTAGTTGCAAGTTTCAGAGGATCAAAAATACTTCTCAGGTCTTATCAAATGCTATATCCGATGACTGGTTCAGGGTTGAACTGAGTTGGTTCGTGATAAAATGGTATCAGAGACTTATCCTATAATATTTGGGGATGTTTAGTTGTTAAGATCTTTTATTTTCATAATTCAAGTGGTCAATAGTTTTTTTGTTCTTAATTTCCACATATTTGGAAGAAGACATGAATTTCTAGGGTGGTTTGGGACAATTATTCCTCAGAATCCAAGCTTAGTTCTCAAACATTTTAAAGGTTTTTTTGGGAATTTATGATTGGTTTTGTGATTTAGTGTATTGTTTTGAGAAACTCCAAATTTTGGGTGGATTTTTTGAGGGAATTAGTTGGTTCATGGTTATTGTGAATGGTCTATAAAACCATTTACATACCTTGAAATTACATCTGTTGACATCTAGTGTGCTCATATGAATGGTGCATGATTTGAAAAACTGTGTAGTCAAGCTGGATGTAGCACATCTGTTTCTAATTTTTGGGATTTTGACCTATTGAGTGTTGAGTTTCTTTTTTTTATTCATGGTTTGGCATTAATATAGTTTTTTTTTTCAGTTTTCAATTAAATTTTAAAATGTGATTTGGCTTGTTAAAGTTGGATTTTAAAATTAAAAAATGTAATGTTTTTTTTTGAAAATTTAAGGGGAATTGTTTTTTAATTTGGAAGGTTTTAAAAAAAGTTTAATGAAAAGCCAGTTGGGAACATGATATTTTTCTTTCATGAAAAATTGTGGTTTTAAAATTGGTTGGGTTACATTAAATAATTTTTTAGAAAGTGATTTGACCATTAGTATTCTTTATGAATGACCACAAATATTAATGTATTTGTATATTATCATTAGTATGCATAAATGGGTGAATAAGTGGATATAGGTTGATGTATTTATATATGAGGCTTTATAGGATACCCTTGGTAGGTCCCAAATTTTTTTATTTGTTTTTATTTTCTAAAGGTGTTTTAGAAAGGAGTATTTAAACTTTTTATGGGTGATGTTTGTTTGGAATTTATTTTTTTGTTTTTAGATTTCCATTTTAGAATTTATGGTTTTATATAATTAAAAAGTGTTGTTGTATTAGTGTATTAAGATTGAGTTATTGATTTATTTTTGAGGTGGGGAGTTTTTGTTTATGAGATGACCTGATTTAGTTTTTTGTTTCTTATTTTTTGAATATTCCCCCACTAAGATCAGAGGAATTCTGAAAGGATTTGTAGGTGGCCATTCCACCATGTGTCTGTGGTTTATCAAGTCTTTTCTTAGTCATTTGGTTCATTCCATATTTGTATCCCAGTGGTCCTCAATATCACAAATTAGTTTGGAGGTTCTAGGAGTTAAACCTTCTCTATTTCTTTAGGCATCTAGAGACTAAAAATTGCAGAGAAGTTATGGGAATCATTGAGGATTATTTTGTTCATATTGAGATCCCCAATAATCTATCCCAAGTTCATGACCTTTATTCTAGAATGTACAAACTAGAAGTGGTGGAATTAAATTTACCAGTACAAAAAATAGGAGGTCCATTCATGGGAAATATTTAAATCCTTTTCCATTTGGTATTATTTATTTGAATCTGTGAGTGTACCAAATAATATGGAGTTATATCATCTCATGAAAGAAGGTTCAAGGGTATTGTAGTATGCTAATATTTTTTCCAAACTGGAATTTTATCTATAAGAAATTTCCAAAGATTAAGCCCTGAAGGCATGATTCTTTGAAAAGGGCCTTTGAACAGAACTATTTAAATTAGTGGCATCGTATCTTGACACTAATAAAGAAGTAGTAAGGAAATTTATTCAGATCGAGGCTTGTTTGGCTATGGAGCCAAAGATGGTTGATGTCTCGATTATCCCTTGGAGTAGTGGTGGTGGATCTATTACTGGGAAAGGTAAGGGAGCTATGTTTTTCCTATTGGTAATTGATATGAATCGGATGTTTTGTTTCTTATCCCTAGAATCATTTAGTTGTAAGCTTTAGGTGTGCCAATAGTATGTAAATATGAGTCATAATAAGTGATCGTGTCTAGAATCACTAAATACCTACCGTAACTATAGACAATTGGGTAATCTGCAATAGTTTTTCTAAGGTGTTTCTAGGAAGTGAAGTGGAGCTGGATAATCCCCTATGAATTCCCCTACCCATTTGGAAAATAACGGTGATGATGTAGACTCTATTTAGAATTTCTTTTATGGTAATTGTTTTATTATTTTGTGATGTTTAGAATACCAATGTTGTATTTTTTTTGTAATTGGGGAAGATGTTATATATATTTTTGAATTTACTATTCTTAATGGAGGTGATTTTTTAGAAATTATTAATCTTGTGGTTTTGGAATAACGATGTTTCTTATTTGGAATATCATTACTCATATATTTGTTCTTAATTTGAATTTGTGAGCTTAATCATATTAAAAGAACCAAGGTTTAGCTAGGTTTTTAAAATTGTGGGGAGACCACCCTTGGTGATCTCATGGTGAGCCTAGATCCCTAGTCCTTGTTAATTTATTCTTTGGAATTTTGATATCTAGTTTACCATGTGACTCTTTGATTCCACATTGCACCACCCCAACCATAGTAGTTCTACTATCTTTGATAATCGGTTGTGTAAATGATTCTTCTAGAGATATTGAATAGAATGAAATTATTTTCCTTAGTTATTTATATGTTATGGGTTGGGTTGTTCCATGTTTTTTGATTGTGTTTGGAGGTTTGATCTCTTCTGTTGGGTCCCTTATTAGATGGTTCAATTTCATTATTATTTCTCATTTTATCCTCTGGTTTAGGTTTATTTCTTTAAATATGTCAACTTTAGTCTCTTTTAGGGATTGAATTTTTATAAGAAGGGTGAGTTTTAGCTCTTGGTCTCAAGGTTTCAGGAACCTTTTCTAGTGTAGTGGTTTTCTTTTGTCTAATGTTTTAACCAACTGAATCTTTGGGAATTTCAGGGGGAATAAAATGTCTTGGTGGGGATAAATTTAATGCCCCAACATAGGGATAATTTTTTTAATAATTTAATTATTTTTAACTATTATATTGAGTTTTTGATCAGACTAGGTTTAAATTTTTAAATTTTTTGTTTTTAGTATTGGTGTACGTTTGGCACATGGTAAGTAGAAACTACGTGCAACCTGTGCGAGTCATCAGTGATTTTTGGTAGATCCAATCACATGGCCAGCACATAGTTTTCTTAATATTGAACCTTTCCCATGAAGGTTTTCTAGAGTCCTAGAGAGGGGCACAAAATTAGCGCATAGTTTTCCCAACCATGTGGCCAAACCGTGCACATTTCCCATCCATTAAAAAAATTAAATTAAATTAAAATAATAATACTAATAATTATTATTATAATTTTCTAATAATATTCTAAATGGGGGAATTCCTCTTCTTCCCCCACTCACTCGACATTCCCACAGAGGGCTCCCAATATGTGTGACCTCCTCCCTCACCCTCCTTCATCGACAGAATCTTCTCTCGATTCATGGTATGATCTCCCCAAGTAATAATTTCTTCCTATTATTTACATAATTCTCCCTACTTATTCCCCTTTTTATTGGAATCCTTCTTTCCTGGGTGGTTCACTCACCATGGTTGAAATCCAACTCAATTTGGAGTTTTCTTTTTGATGTTTTTTGATGTCTAGTGTTCGTGAACCTCGATTAAGGATTGTTCTAGACTTGGTGGTTGTAGGAAGTGAGTATCCCATTGATTTTGGGTAGGTTTTCTTTCATTCTAATTATTTGGTCCAGTTTTAATTAAGTATTTTTTTGTTTTTAGTTTTCTTTTTATTATTTGAGGTGTCTTGTGGATCTTTGAAGTAAACCTAACTTTATATGAAAATATAGATATATATATGTATGGATCCCCCTATACACATCCCTTCATGGTAATATGAATATGTACATTGGGGATAGGTGACCTTTATATATTAATGTGAAAATGAGGGTAAGCGAAAAAGGGTGAATTCAAGTGGATTCCATGAAAGGTGAATTACACACATATACATAGATAAGGCATATATATAGAGATATCCTCCTTGTACATATTCAAACATGATGATTTAAATGTCTAAATTAAAGCTTTAGGTATTTATATATATGTGCATATGTGTATATGTGTGTAATTATAAAAAGGGTACTTTTATTTTCTTTCATTATTTCTTGGACTTATTCAAGGTGGAGTTGGGTTGGCATCACCAAAAGTATCATTTTTTGAGGTAGGTTCACCATACCTAACTATTGAATTTAAATTTCATAATTTCTTGATCATTATAAAAATATTCTTTCATTATTATATAAAAATTATATGCTATGAAAAGTGATTTTTGATTATTGTAAATAATTTTTTACTCGCTTCCCATATTTTAATGAATAAATTAACTTAGGTTTATTTTGTTAAGCCTATTTTAATACATATTTATAAATGAAAAGCATCATAAATGTTTAAATATTTTCTTAATTTTTTTAATGTGAAATGGGTGCTTTGAAATTTGTTTTGTGTGTGTGAAAATGGTGTTTTCCCATGGTTGTTGTCATGTGTAAGGTTTATGAATCGATTTATTCCCTATGGAAGTGGTTTAAAATGGTATGGTAGATTGTGAAAAATTTTCTATGATAAAAATGGGGAATTCATATGATTTTTAAAATTAAATCACTTGGAAACCCTAATACCTAGGCATGAAGATGAAGAAAATCACTATAGGCATGTCCTACCATACCTAACAAGATTACACTACAAAACTATGTAAACTACTAATGATGGGGATTGGTTGGATCAATAAGGAGATAAAACTTTGTGTCCTTTTTTATCACTAAGAGTATGAGGATACTAGGATCCCAAAAACCCTAGCTACTTAGGGATTTACCATGGTACTTACTCTATTTTACTCTATTTTTTCATAGAACAATTTTTAAATTCACCTCTATATAGTTTCCTCTATTTTTTATTATTTTAATTCTAAAATTTATTCTTTATTTTTCTTTCCATACCGAGACACCTATTTAGCATTGAATATCTATTAAAAGTAATTCCTTCAGAAGTTTTCCCTTACTTGAAAACTGTTTTAAAAATATACTGGAATGTGGTTTTACATAAAATGAAAGATTATTTCTTTATTTTTTAAGGAAGTAGAAAAACCTATTTTTATATATCTTATTTTCAAACCATCATGACTTGTTTTTTATTTTAATTGTTTGGAATAAAGAGTATTTTATTTTGGAATGCCTACTGAGTTTTAATACTCATGCCAATATCTCTATCTTTATTTTTATCTTCTTACACAAATTCTATCTCAGTCACAGTCACAATAGAGAAACTTTGGTTCTCTGGTTGATGGTGACCCATTAGGTCACATGGAGGTACATCTAGTTTATTTTTTTATATTGGTAGTTACAAGTTTATTTTTTTCTTGATTTATTTTCCTATTTTCATTGAGCTAAATAATTTCTAATAGAGTTATTATTGATACTCGATACTAGTTTACAAGTTGAGAAGATCATGAACACCTCTCAGTACATGTCATAGGATGGATCAAGTGACCAATTTATGATTAATCCAGGTTATTTAATGACTAAATTAGTCTCTGGAACAACTACCATTTTCTGGAAGAAAGACCTGCTTCTTTGAGCCGATTAGAAGCAATGAAATTACATGATGAACATTTGGTGGATGTTGCTGATCTAGGAGAGAGGTGAAATGAAATTATCTGTGTTTTTATAATTTATTAATGTTAATTTTAGATGAGACATCAAAAATCAATTAATGTGTCTTGCACAAATAATTAAGGAATGAAGATTGAAGACCCTCTCATTGTTTTCACCACTTTGATCTTTATGCAGCTAGAAAGGAAGCCAATTGAATTTGAAGATGATGTTTTGTGATTTTTTTAAAATTATTTTCATACCCATAGTAAGGATATATTTTAATTTTTAGGTGAAAAAGAGTCATCCAGAGATTTAGGTAAATATCATACATGTGTTGTTCTCATGATGGATCTAGAATTCTATATTAAGGGGAGGTTAACAAAAAAACATGGTAGGTATATTATCAGTAGAAAATTGTCTCCTCACTAGAATTGTATTCTTATCATCTTACATGGGATAATTCTCCACCTAATCTGACCAGAGTGGAAATTTCCCAGCTACTTTATTATAGACAGTGTGGTTAGGGAAATATACTCTATCATCTTATAATAAAATATACCCATGGATGGTTAATATGATTATTGTTTCCTTTTCTTATCTTTTATTTGAGAAAGAATATATTTTGTGAATGGAAAGGAATCATGACTAACTAGCCTTATATTCCCAATAACTTCATGATATTAAGGGTTTATCATATTTGATTCTTCAAATGGAGGGCCTTTTTATTGAAATGAAATATCACTACAGGGAGGACCTTTAGAGAAGATTCCATCATGAGGAGGAAGTTTATTACATCCTAACATCTGACTATAAGGATAAATACTATAGAATGTACCCTAAGAAGGACATTCAGGGTAGAGAATGGTGAGGGGATTTTCTTCTTTCTATTTTATCTTCTACCCATGGGTAGGGTTTCCATGATACTTATCTAGAGATGAGATATCATGATCAATCACTTCATGAACATGAAAGAGGATTTCATGGTATATATTTTGGGGAGAATCTCTAGAGTTACTGGTAGAAAAGTTATGAGAAGGACCTTACTAAATATGATTTTTACTTCCATAATTTGGTAATGAATCAATAGGTTCATGGGCCTCCATTGATAGATGTTATATAACCTCAAGAACACTAGCCTTAAGTAAAGCTGGGTTATGGGCCTACTCTTGCATTTTTAATTTACCATGCTGAGACTTATTTTTAGAGACTATCCTTTGGGTGACTAGAGTTTCATGTGATGGAAAATGAATTTAAATTATGAGAGCCTTCTGGGGTGACCCCTATGTCATTACTAATATTTTTAAACAATTTTATAAGGTTTTTATAGGGATATATTCCTACCATGGGGTGACCACTAGAATGATCTGATGATCTCCAGTTGGAACAATGGTATTTTCTCTATACAGTTATCTATCTATCATGGTATTTTGATAATAGCTCTCATATATGGGAAAAGGAATATAATTCTACTCATAAGTGTACATAATATCATGTTGAAGGACCACTCTAAATGTAGCAATAGGGTTTCATGTCCAACTCTTAATCATTGATGATGCGATCATTATATATTGGAATAATTGTAGAATGTGGATAAGAATATATATCCATTATTATATCATTTATATTATGTAATGGATGAATTATATTGCTGGAGTAGGAATATATGTCCATTATATGGACAGAGTAGGGATTTATCCCTACAAAAGTCCTCTATTTATTTACAGGATATATCGATAATCATCATGTGTGAGGGAAGAGATATGGTTCTTCCTCAAATTTTTTATTAGGGTGTGCTGGAATATGTCCCAGTAAAGGAGATGATGGATTTGAAATGTTGGGTTTGAACCTCATGAAGGATTACTGCATATCCCATTATAACAGGCGTCAAATCCCACATAGTTCAGATCAATTGGGGCTTACACCTATGAGGGATGCACATTTGAGGATATTTGAGTGTGCAAGTGACATGATCATCACTAACCTCTAAGCCCATGTGATACATGGTTGGTGTGAGAAACAAGATGAAATGGAAGATCCAGCATTTTACACAGTCTACTTCATCCACTGGTAGATGATTATGGAAATGGTGTGGAAGGTTGTATATGTCCCTCAAGAAAGGCTAGAGGATTACTTTGGGAGGTATTACCATAATATCCCCATTTTGATAGGTGAAGGAGTGAATAAGAGTGAGGCAAAAGATGAAAAGAGGGGATTTTCATACTATTTTCTTCACACTTTAGGCTACATATGTCACCACATGACCTTAGAATCCAATCATCACCATCCATAAGGTTGAGATCCTCATTAAAATGAGAATTTATGATCATATGCTGGGATGGTTAAATGTTGGAATTTATTTACCAAAATATTGTTTGATTGATAGGACACACTGGTGTGTCTTATGATCTATTCATACATGTTTTGAGGCTTCGAAGGAGTTATTGGATTGGCCCCCCTAAAATAGGGGATCATTGTAAGGGGATGACTAATAATTTATGGTACGAGATATGGATTGGAGGGTGCTTCACCAAGGTGAAACCTGGGAGAAATGTGTTTGGATTTTCCTAGGTGATACCTAGGTGAGATTAATGTTACCTCACCCAGGTGACACTTGGGTGAGTTGGCTTGAATTATTGGGTGGATAACAACCTATGAAACAATACTTGGTCGAGAACTTTCTCTTACCTTCTAGGTTTTCCATAGTTGTTCTTGTAAGGGGGTCACATAGGTAAGGGGGTAGAGGTTTCCCATATCCCTAGTATGGATAACCCATATGATATTTCTTCATGAAGGTTTTGTTTTATTTGTGTTTAAACCTTCAGAAAATTATCTATCTCCTTCCTCTTCTAAATCCCTCCCCTTCTCCAGGTATAATAGTCTACTATAATTTATTTGAGACTTTTTAGAGGGACCATAGAGAGTAGAGCTTCCAATAGTTTCTTCTAGATTCTAATGGTGTCAAATGAGGGCTCCAAGGGTCCTTTTATAAGAAAAATTGGGAACCAAGGTGAAGGATGTTTTCCATGAAAGTCCATTACATAGGTGGATCATACATGTTTTCTGCATAGGCTCATCCTCACGGGTTCTCTGTGCAGGTGGATCACACAGGCTGGACCTGTGCAAGGCTTTGCCATGCAAGTGTGATCTGTATAAGGTGTTGGTCATGTATGTGCTAGTTGGGAACACTCTAGGGGTAAAATTTTATTTCCATTATCTTTCAATTATTTTGAAGGTAATTTCATGCTTCAATAAAAAGGGAGTTCTGAAAATGTATTACAATATATAAAATATAAAAAATATATATACATATGACTTGAAATTTGTGAGCTTAAATATTAATAAATAATTATTAAAAAACAAAAAAAAACTATTTAATCCTGAATACATATAATACTAATTGTAACTTGAAATTACATTTATAAGATATATATATATATATATGTAATATGTATGAAAATATTAATACGGAAAATAAATCAATATTTTTATACAATATAGTGCAATTAAAACATTTAAGAAGTAATACATTATACAAATATGAGAATTTTAACAAACCTATGAAATTTAATATTAAAATACTAACTATAATCTATATAATCAAATAAAAATAAAAAATACAGTAACAGAGTACATGAACCTATATAAAAAATATCCATGTTTTTTTATTACAAAACCACCCAAGTAAAACTAATAACAATTTATTTTATACCCCATTTTTTAAGTAAATGAAAAGATAAAATAGAAAATTCCCCTAAAAATATGTATAGATAAAACAATTAAGCTTTCAACATGACAAGATCAGATTTAATTTTTTTCAATGTAAGAAAAGTATAAAGGCTTCATAAATATATCTTCAAATTGATTCTCGGTAGGGATAAATTATAAAAAAATATCACCATATTTTAGATAATCTACAATGAAATGAAACCAACCATTGACATTATTTTTTCTATAATTATTTAATGGTTTATTAGAAATATAAATTGAAGATTTATTACCATAACAAATAGGAAATATAATAAAATATTTTTTTAATACACATAAAATTTTCTTAATCAATAAACATTCTGCATAAAAACTAGTAGCATAGATATACTCAACTTCAATAATAGACATGGTAACAAATAATTGTTTCTTCTAATACCAATAAATTAAATTTTTTCTATAAAAATGATAAAAAATAATGTTCTTTTTCTTCCAATTATAAAACCACTAAAATTAGAGTTTAGATACGATATTGAATAACAAAAATTATACTTAGAAAAACATAAAATGGATTTAACAGTTACTTTAACATGTATAATTATTATTTTCTTATTTTTAAAGAAAATTTATTTAGGATCAGCTTGAAACCTTGCACATAAAAAAGACTAAACACAATATCTGGTAAAGATGCATTTAAAAAGAAAACTACCTACCGTGCCTCTAAAAAATTAACATCAATAGATTTACCATAATCATCAACATCTAATTACAACTATTACACATGGGAATTTTCAAATATTTACAAGAATCATGACAAAAACTTTTAAAAAAATATTTAAAATACTTGGGTTGATTAAGAAATATCTCATGTCACCTTTCAAATATTTGAAGTCCAAGAAAGAAATATAATTCTACCATTAAGCTTAGGTCAAACTTAGATGACATCAAAGTATAAAAACCATTACAAAGTATTTCACTAGAAGAAAACAAATGTCATTAAAATAAATTTTTACAAATAAAATATCATTACCAACTCTTTTAATAAAAATATTAGGATCAATATTACCTTTTATGAAACCATTATTCTATATAAAAAAAGAAACCCTCTCATACTAAGAAGGAGGTTCTTATTTGAGACCATAGAAAATTTTAAAAAATTGAAAAACATGATTAGGGAATTTTTTATTTTCAAAACTAATGGTTTGATTAACATAAAATTCATCAAATATAAATCCATTTAAGAAATCACTTTTAACTACCATTTCTTACAACCTAAAACCTTGAAAACGAGAAAAATACAACAATATTATAATAGAATATAACATGAAAATAGGCTCAAATTAATATTCAATGTCAACACCCTCTTATTAAGGGTATCCATGGGAAACAAATCTAGATTTATTTTTGAAAATATGTCTTGATTCATCCAATCTTATTATATAAAACCATTTTTTTGATTACCTGTTAATGTTCAAAAAACTCAACTAAACACTAAATAATATTTCTAAAAAATTTATTACTCTCATATTTGATAGAAACAATCCAATTTTTATCACTTAAAGCATCAACAACATTAGTAGGAACATGATTAGAAACAAAATTATAGTTATTAAATAAATTTAAAGTAGATTTTATAGTCTTCATATCAAAATCAACATTAAAAATTACATAGTCAATTGGATAATCCTTATCTATTCCCCTTGATTTAGGATCAGATTTAGAGGCATATTTCTACCTCTAAACACATACATTATCTTGAGTTTTTATATAAAAAAATTGAAATAAATGAAATCATATTTACCATTTTCCAAAAATAGATTTCTGAACATCACATGAATCATCAAAATTTATAGGAAAAAATTATTAAACAGTTATGGTTTAATTATTATAAACTCTATAAGATTCATGGTTTAAAAAATAACTGTGAAATATAACTTCAATAATTTTAGCATCAAAGTTATCTCATATATCCTTCATATTAAAAATTAAAACTTCACAACCAAAAACTTTAAAATGAATTAAATTTAGTTTTCTACTAAAAATAAATCATAAGGGGTTTTCTTCAACAAAAATATAACATAAAATCTATTCAGAACATCAAAATAAGTTTTAATAGATTCTACCTAAAAAAATAATTGTGAACATTTTATTCATTAAGCCTAATTAGTGCAATTTCATGAATACTTTTATTTTTCATTTCTAAGACACAAATTTTCTATGGGGTTATAAGAGAAGAAAAGTTATGAGTATAATAATTATATTCATAAAACATATTAAATTAAAAATTAACAAACTCACCAAATTTTTCACATTAAAGGGAAACAATTAAAAAACCTTTCATATTTTGAACTAGAATAAAAAAATAGAAAATCCTTTTAACATTTCATGATTATGAGGCAAGAAATAAAACCATGAAAATATAATAAAATAATTAATAATGAAAAAAATATTTATTTCAATACAATCTAGAAGTTTTCATATGACTAAATAAATTAAGATGAAATACGTTAATAGGTCTATAAAAATACACATGATTGATAGATTTTAAATACTCCCTATACTAATTAAATTTTAATCACGAATCACCAAAAAATATTTTCATACATTTAACTTGGGTAAATATAGAACATGTCCATGCCTGGATAATTAATGTATTATTCAGAAATGAGTATGTCCAAGATTTCTATACTAGAGAACATTATCTATTTCTATAACATAAAAACACTTAACATTTTGATTTAATATATCAAATTAATTAATAGAATACATATTATCCTTTCTATATGTATAAAATGTAACATAATTATGTTCAGAAAAAAAATATTATCTTCAATCTTAACATGGATTCCATCATCACGAAGTTGTGTTATTCTATTTAGAATATGTTTAAGCCAATTGAAGTATATAACTTTAAAAATTAAAACAAAATTTTAAATATCTACTTCACCAAAACTTTTAACCTTTCCTTTATAATTACATATAAAAGAAAAAAAAATCCTCCATCACATTTTTTATATGTGAGGAAATTCATTAGATCACCATTAATGTGTTAAGAACAACTATTTTCTATGTACCATGTTTCCTTGATATTAATAAAATAGTTATCCTGAAAAGATTAATTATATATAATAATTTGATTAACAAAAGAATTAAGATATTTATTGTAAGGTACATTAGATTTTTTTGAAATAAATGCTTTATAATGGAAAATATATTGAGTAAAACTTGAGATAACATTCATTATTATAATTTCTTTAAAATATACAAATATATATTGTAATAGAAATAAAATTTCTAGCATAACTCTTAACAAAAGTAATTTTGTATAAATTAGGAATATGTGAACTATACCCAAAACTAGTTTTGTATTTATTTGGTTTCATCATATCCACCATCCTTTCATATTTCACATATCATTGAATAAAAGTAGATAACATTTAATTTAACCTAGAACATTCCTTTCTAATATTATCATTATCCTTATAAATAGACTAAAAAATCATCATATATCTTACCATTATAACATAAAGTAGAATATATTATTTCTTCCTTAATAGAATCATTATTATTATTGACTTTATTACTTTTTTTAATAAGCCAATTATTTTTTCTTTTAATTATTTATAAAATCTAGTAACACTTAAAACCATTTTTTTAAATTTTCATTTTATTTAAAAAACTCATTGAAACTATAACCATAAAAATTAGAATAATAACTAGAATCAAAATCATAACATACCTCATTTTTATCTTCTACTATCAAACATAGGTTGGATGAATCTCTCTATCACTTTTATATTCATATCTTGAATTCTATTATTCAGTGAAACTGAACCTATCATGATAATAAATTTTCATTTTATTCTTGTATTTTTTATATCTTCCTTCCTACTTCAAATTTTTACTATTAGTCTTAATATGTGTTTTATCTCTAAATTTATAATAGGTTACATGTGGTCTATATGCAGTACCATTCTTATCTTTTCAATTATTCTTTTGATCTTTACTTGATTACTTATTTTAAATTTTCTTTCAATTCATAGTTTTATAAATTCCTTTTCTTATATTTGTTATTTCTTTTTTCTTTACTTTGAAGAACCTAAAATTAAAAATAGTTATAAGACACGTTTATACAATATTTTAAAATAATACCTTTATTATTTTAAGTCCTTTTATTAACAATATTCTTTAACTCAAGTTCGTACTATAATAACGATCTAATGAGATAATCCAGTTTTTTCTCTTTTATGTTCTTAATTTCATAAATAGATACCTTCTTTGTGTCACACTTCTTTTTTAGTGATCGAATGAATATTTAAATAAGTATAGTATTATCAAATATTTCACTAAGTGAATTGTTACCATTTACTATGCTAGTGAACTAGTGGAACATTTAGTTTAATATATCATCTTAACTCTTTAAGAAATCTTGTTACTCAGTTCAAAGCATTCCAAGTTTGGTTCTAATAAAATTTTCATATCAAAATGTGTCACATGGAAAATCTTCTAGATCTTGCGAGGTATTATACATTTAGAAACATAACTAAAAACTTATCTTAATATCACAATATAAAATATTCTTAATCATACAACTCAAAATATATGTATCCACGTCAATTATTATAAGTGCATCAGGATCAGAATCTAGAAATTTTCATGTTTTTACTATTTTCATACAGTGATTAATGTTCATTTTCTTCAAATAATCTTTCACTCTAGTTTTCTACTAACCATAATCATTAACATCAATATTAGGTGATTTATGTGGAATACAACCATAATTTGGATTTATTCTTACCATCTTAAAGAATATTTATCCTAATACTATGAGGTATAAGAACATGTTAACACAAAAAATAATAATTGTGAAATTTGAGGATATGATAAAACACTATAAGGATTGAATAAATTCCAAAATTAATTTTCTGTGAAACCAAAATTTAGATATCAAGAATATAAGAGATAAACTATTTTATGATGGTTAAACCACTGATGCCAATTATTTATATCAGAAAAATGGAAAATGAGATAAACTAAAATTACTAAAAGGGCCAACCTTTGATACCAATTATTTGTATTATCAAAAAGGAAAATGAGATGAACTAAAATTCCTAAAAGGGTCAAATTTTGATACCAATTTCTAGGCTAGAAATAATTGTATAAGGATAAGAGGGGGTGAATTGTAATTTTAAAAAAATAAAATGATATAGTAGTGGAAATTAAAATTATAGAAATCATAGATAATTTTTAAAGTGGTTCCATCTAAATTGGTCCTATTCCACTCTTACACCTCTCTACTAAGTGAGAGATGAAATATAATACCTAATTATTAAATAGAATAATAACCTAATACAATATGTAGTTTTCTAGTGGAGTTATAAACATAATTCCACACTGAATTTTTTTATGTGGATTCCCATACCTTATAAATTTTTTGAGAAAGCTCTAACTTATCCTGAATTTTGGAATATGAGAGTCACAATTTGAATGACCTGAATTTAGAATCTGGGATTCAAAATCTGAATGAAGAGAATGATTTTATATGGGAAAAGCATAAAAAAATGTTAAATAATGCGTATGAGATGAGAAGAAGTGTTACAGAAACAAGATACAAGAAAAAAAATACAGATAAGAAAAATAAGCACATGTATTAATTCTTGAGTATTGTATAATCTCATCTTTTCAAGGAATTACTATTCAATTAAGTTTATATACAATCCTTGAGTGATCATCAAAAATGGTAAAATTAGTTTGTAGGGTCACATAAAAGTTCTTATGGTATGATAAATTTTTGTCTCTTTAAGTTAGATATAATAATATGTACTCATTATATTGAAATTGTATATAACTTCCAAGAATCCTTTTATTCCATTATATAGATTCTAAAAATATACAAAATATAATAAGAACTTGTAAACACATTAAGAATAATTTAAAAAAATAATAATAGTGTCAAACTGTGTTATTATAAATAAAAAACATTTAAAAAAATATCAAAGTCCTTCCCACTAAATTAAATATATCTTTTAAATACTTAGAATGTTTCAAAAAAATTTAATTAGATCATTGAAACTAATTCATTCAAATAATTTCAAAAATATCAAAATTAGATTGATTATTTAACAACAATAACCCTAGTGTCCTGGAGTGTGTGTATGAATTATTACATTGGAATGAGATACAAGTAATCACACCCTAAAGAACTAAATAGTTTAGTATTCTTGTTATACTAGAAACATACTTGAGTCATACATTACATTTTAAAACAAAAATTACAACATAATGTTTTTCAGGAATAACATTACTCCATCTAGCATATCCTTGTATATCAGATATAGTACACTTAATGGACTCTTAAGAAAGGAAAAAAAATAAGGGTGAGATGAAATGATCTGTAATGGTTAAAATACAATGCAATCTATTAATAGCGATGGAGTAATCAATATAGAAAGGTAAATAACTGAACACACATTCCATTTAATAAATATTTGGATCATATTATGGAAGGAATAAATGATGATCATATAATTATATATAAATAATTACATAGGCTTGAAACATAATAATGTATATTATAAATAATTTAATAATCACATATAATATCAATAAGAAAATTTATAATGAGGTAATGCATAATGTTAGACATCATAATCACATTGTCAAGATCTTTCACAAGACTATTACTATCAAGACCATTCATACGATAGTTTAAAACTAATGGTTTCAAACCCATTGATTTTGGACAACTAATCTCTATCAAGACCTTTCATTAGACACCCACTTTAAATACCTTTCATAAGAGATTTTAAAACTAATGGGTAAAAAATCATAAGGTTTTTCCAATGAAAATTGTCTCATGAGGCCTGTTGATGCATCGAGGGGATATCTATATCTAGCCCCACCCACCACTTACCAAGTCCAATTAATTCCTCATATAAAAGGGGTGAAACATAATTAATGTAAATATTTTTATTAAAAACTAACATAAAAAATGTTAATACTAAACCTAATCACATAAACATAATCATAAACCATCTAGAGTAATATAGTGAATGGTATCTAAATAGACCATAAACCACCTATATAAAGAATAAGAATGATATAAATACAATATATCACAAGTTTATTATAAATACATTAATGTTTTTATGTCACTTATGAATAGAAAAAACCATAAAAATATCATTTAAAATATTCTTGATTAAAATACCCCTTTCATTTTGAAAATAAAAAAACATTTTGAAAACACTTTTATTTGAAAATCATTTTTTAAAAATAAGAATTTCAAGAATATTACAAAACAATTTCTTTAAAATGATCCTTGCACAATTATAATGGAATATTTAAAGAATTTATGGCCATGAAGGTTGGTAATTATTAACATTATATTCAAGTAAAAAAGTACATTCATTTTTCATAGTAAAATATTTAGGATAGTGCCCTGTTTGGAAAATGACAAGAAGATTCCTGTCACATTTTTTGTAGAAGCTGAATGAGCATTGTATTGAAAATTGAAAATGATTCCTTTTTTTTAAATGTAAAAATGGGTAAAAATAGATTTCATGAATCATTTTTAAAATGTTAATAAAAAATTTATTTTTTTAGAAAACATGGTTTGTAAATAAAATATATTTCCGACCAAAGCGAGAAATGAAGTCGTATTTTCTTAAAAACATTTTCTCAATTAATTTATGTTAAAAAGAGTATGAAAATGGTAATATTAATTTTAATATCATGAATAAAAAGGTTAGAATAAACTTATATGGTTTTATTAAGAAATTTTGAAATAATTTACTTCAATTGAAATTCAAGAACAAATAATCTTGTTTAGAATGAGATTGTGAAATAAACCCTAATACTGATCATAAAATTTAACTGAGAATTAATGTATCCATATATTATGTGTTTTAATAATAAATCCACATAATAAAAGTTGAAATTAAACTTAATTCTATCAAAATTCATTATACACATAATCCTAGAATGACATAATCAGTGAAGTATACATTTAACTTAATGAACAAAAATTTAGTTAAGAAATCCCTTACCTCACACTTATGTTTGAATGGACATAATTTAACCTCTTTTATAGTTGTTTTAAAAATGTTATTAAATTAATACAGAACCATATTAATTGTTATAATATCATTAATGATCATTTTATAAACTCCGTTCAACCATTCATTAATAATATTAAATTATTTTCATTGTCTCAGGTGTTAATTTCCTTGTTTTCATCTTTATGTTTTTTCTTTATGGATTCAGTTATTGCACATATTACATAGTTTAATCATAATAATAATAATAATAATGAAAAATTATCATATTTTTACATCAATTATACTTTTAAAACCAATCATGAAAGATGTTTATAAAAAATGAAGTACGTTACAATCATAGATACGGTAGGTTGTATGTACACATGAGTAATGTTTCCATTTTCCAATGATCATTATGGAAAAAAGGTAAGTAATATATTATCCCTAAAAAATCAAAATAATATAATTTATAAAATATTATATACTTATATATATTATCTATGAATTTTGGTGATGCAAAGAGAGTCACATCGCTTTGTGAAGGCAGTAGTCCAGACGTACACGAAAAATGTCATCATCTTTAAGTGAGTCAAAAGGTAAGAAAGAAAATTATATATATTATCATTATATAATGATAAATATGTTTTAAATATTATAATTATGTCATTTATATCACATATAACCATTAAATTTAACCTCATTACATTCCATGTAAATAGTTAGTGAATAAAGAATCACATCGCTTCGTGAGGCGGTATTCCACTGTTCTGATGAGCCACCTTATCGTATCCCATATAGAATGGAATGTAAAAAAAGATATATATGATATATTTAATCCAAAGGTATAGTTTTGTTATAAATATAAGATATATATATATATACTTCTTATCCATCATCATACCCAACCATGAAGGGTTGTAATGGAAGAATGATTGACATCAGTTCGCGAGGCGGTAGTCCCCCATACACACAAACAATGATTTCTGAACACATTTTATAGAAGTGGAGAAGGTTTTAGGTCATGAAATTATTATAAAAAAATATCAATATATTTAATATAATTATGTTATTATATATTAATTTTTTAATAATAATAAAAGGATTTGGATAATGAAATAAAATAAAGATGCTTATTGAAAAACATCACCTCTTCTTCAGGTATCCTCCTTAGGTTTGCAAAAAATCCTTCCTAGATTGTCTATATGTCAAAAATAAGTCTTATAGGATGATATTTAAAAAATTTATAAGTGATTTGGGTAGGTATTTGATGAACCAAATAGGTTTGAAGGTGTGAATAAGAGATGATAGAGAGTGTCCTTTTATAAGCGAAGTTAGTGGCACGCTTGTAATTTTTTGAAAAGATTCAATTAAATCCATATTTTTATAATGCCAAAATCTTCCATAATGGGAAATTATACATCCTAGAATAGATAATATAGAAATAAGGCTAGAAAATGGGTTTTGTAAAATTTGGTAGGTCATTTCAAACCCTTATCTTCTTAGTTTAACCCCCTATGAATCCATTTTACCTTAATCATGGTAATTTTTTTTTCTGTTATCACTATTCATTTTGGGAAAATATTAATTTGAAATTATTATTAATTATAAATTAGAATAATTAAAAATAATTAATCCATTTTTTCAATTCTATTCACATAAGTAGAAAATTGTAATTTCAAATTAATCTTATAGACTTGATGAGAAAGTGAGTTTTTAAAGGGAAAATGTTCAAAAGTTTAAAAAGTTTTTATTTTGAAATTCGATATAAAAATTACTTATGTCACGACCCCCTCCCACCAAAGATGCCCCTTCTGAGCTGGAAATGGTGAAAGGGAGATAATGACCCCCGAGTCCCGCCTCCAGTAGGCCCCGGGGTGAATACTAGCACCAAGGGTATGAGTTTTCACAAATATGGGAGGCATTACCCTTTTTGTTATTTAGGATCGGGAAATAGGACAAGTCAACCACCAAAAGGAAAAAAGAACAAGTGTATAGAAATAAACCCAAACCAAGCCCACATGCATATTTAAACAAATTTATAACAAGGTACAAGTACAAGAAATCTCAAAGTACAATACCAAAAGAAAACAAAGGTACAACAACAACAACAACAACAACTCCAACTGTCCAACTAGTAGGGTCCCGCACGGCCCTAGTAGTCCTCTTGGAAACCTGAAAGTAAATGTAGGGTGAGCATACAAGTATACTCAGTAGGGAAACCTAAAGCTCTCGTGTATAAGTGGGGAGACATCCTAATGTCCCGTGAGAACAACAGAAGAAACCTAGAAAGGAATTCTATCCACCCAACCTCACCATCCACACTCACCAAAACACAATCACAATTGGTAGTAGTAGTATATAAGAACAAGATTATTGGGTACCCTGCACCACTTCCCTTTAGTTAGCTGCTCTTCCTAACGACGAACGTCCTGACGCTGCCACACTCTCCCCGCCCACACACACCTGTGCCTCACAACCACGTATCCCGCCCGCACACACCCGGGCCTCACAACCACGTATCCCGCCCGCACACACCTGGGCCTCACAACCACGTATCCCACCCGCACACACCTGGGCCTCATCCCAAAGATTATTGGGAAAAAGTAAGCATGCCCGAAGAGTCTTGGGCCAATCCACCCCAAATCAAAACCTACCCGAAGTGTCTTGGGTGTAAGGTCACCTCAAGCCATCACAACCTAGGGGAGAAGGAGCAGGAAGGAGCTAGTAACTAAGGAAAAAACACACTCTCCCAAAAATGGGAGTGTTCGACACTAATTTCTCAACATGGGTGGGGTGTGATAAAACACAAAATATATAGATACATATATATATACCAAACACACAGCCCAACCTATGGCTTCTAAACAGAAAAACTGAGCACGTGCCTCAGCACTGCTACCACGAAGTATGCATACAACAAACAATCCCAACCCCATTTAGGTTTTCATGTTTCAGAAGAATTAGTTTATTTAGTTCCTTAACTATTGGGAAACTATCCACAACCAACCACACCAATCGTTCGTAAAAACATATCCCTGCCATCCACAAATCAAGTTAGGAAAAACACGAGTAACACAACAAAGCCCTTCTTATCAATCAACCAACCCCATTGATTAACATTCCCGTTCCATTACCATGCCCCACCATTCATTAACTCTTCCAAATTTTATTTATTAGTCACAACCCACTGTCCGTTCACTTTTAAACCCATCCCTACAGCCCCACTGCAAACCACCATAACCACAACCGTACCGAAACCCGTACATCAATATCCATTTAACACCATTTATTGCAGCCCTGCTGCCCATCACCATTGTAACATCACACCAAACCGAAACCAAGTCAACCACAGCCCTGCTGTTCACCCGATCCACAACAACCCACAAAACACCCCCAACACATGTCTCATAACCAATCCAACACCCACATGTTCATTATTCCATTTTGTTAAACCGAGGTGGTCACACAAGGGTTCCAGGTTTTAAACAGCCAACTTTACATGATTAACCAATTTCCACATTCCACAAGGTTTCCACCCATAAGAAAATCTATAAGGAGAGGGCAACATTTAATTACGTAAGCAAAGGCCCCCAACGACCGTGATTTTCCATAGGCAGAATCTCACTCAATTCACAACATAATATCACAGGATATAAAGTAATAGAAAACACAACTTCCCATCCCCATTATATAATCCAGTTACTATGTTCATTAAACTGGTTAAAAAGTGTTTCACGTAAACAAGAGAACACCCACCCCGCATGATGCAAAAATTAGAGAGACAAAGGTAAAATACCTACCTTAATAGGTTCTTGATCGCAATGCTCCCCCAGATCAACCTTAGAAGACATCCGTCGGCGTCCGTCACCTCTGTTGGGTCTTGGAAAAACATCCTCGGGTGGAAGTCATAAAGGAAATGCTGAAAGAAAGACAACGGACCCAGGCTCGGAAGTTCCGCCTCGTCGTTATGATCCCGTGGCCACTGACGGATCGTAAATCGGAGCTTGGACGAAGAAGTTATGGTAGGAAGAACCTTCGAGTTTCTTGAGAGAGCTCTGATCAGAGGAGAGGGGAGGAGAGGTGTGAGTTGAAAGGAGGAGGGGACCCCTCCTTTTATAGGCGTGAAAAGAAAAAGTACACGGCGTGTACTTTATGGTATACGACATGTACTCGGTTCTTTCACACGGTCTCCACGTGGCTTCCAACACGGCTCTACAACCGTTGACTGGTCAACACACGGTTTGAGGGTAACACATACGCGGGGAAGGACTACACATCGTGTAGTTTGGACACACGGCGTGTACTCATTTATTTCACATGGCAAGGACACGGCTCCAACATGGTACATGGCTGTTGATTGGTAACGTGTACGCGGGGAAGGACTACACGGAGTGTAGAACTGGTCACATGGTGTGCACCTATTATTCCAAACAGCAAGGACATGGCTTGCAACATGGGGTGTACCCGGAAAGGGAGTACACGACGTGTACCCAAACTACACGGCGTGTAGTTTCAAAATTCTGGAAAGTGTGGGAAAAGTCCATTTTACCCTCCAGAACACTTATTGACCTTCTTTTTGACAAAGGAATGGGCCGGAGAGGTCCGGGCCTTTACATCAGTTACCTCTTAAAACATTCTCGTCCCCGAGAATTCAAAAACCAACCCAGAGGAACCCGACAAGATACCTCTTAGGGTTCTCGTTATAATAGGAACCCAACCAACAACCCTAATCATATGTGTTAGGAATTCCTTCTCCTATGTTAAGATATTATCCGCTTTAGGCGGCACTGAGTCGCCTGCACGGGTTTAATCGCATCCTCATTAATGCGTCTCAATTAAGAATTGGGTCTTCCCACTTTCATACATTAGGATTTTCAACTCGCACTAACCCCAACACCAAACAACCCACACACTGCCCGAACACATGGGTTTGGAAAATTCGTTCACCTATGTCGAGATATTATCCGCTTTAGGCGGCACTGACTCGCCCGGACGGGTTCAATCGCATCCGCGTTAATGCGTCTCGATTAGGGGTCAGGTTTTTCCATTTCCCACACATCTGGACATGTTACACATTACTAGGGAACAAAGAAACAAAAGGTCTCACAACTGAAAAGCCAAGCATTCCATATATCAAAGGTACATAGTACAACATCAACACAAGCTCAGAAGAACAAGGAAAAAACACAAGTCAAAACAACTTCGGGTATTGAGCGTGCATCTGGGTCTCCTGCTCCCAAGTGCTCTCCTCGAGGCCGCCATGCCTCCATAACACACGAACCAAGGGAATGGTTCATCCATGAAGCTCCTTCTCTTTACGATCTTCGATTCTGACTGGTCATTCCTCGAAGGTCGCGTCATCTCCCGTATCTAACTCTCCCCAGTCAATAACGTGGGAGTCTTCGTTTAAGTACTAACAAAGATGGGAGATATGGAATACATCATGAACCTTCTCCAACTGAGGTGGCAGGGCTAACTAATATGCCACCTCACCGACTCGCCTCAACACCTCAAAAGGTATGATGAACCTAGGTGAGAGCTTGCTCCCCTTCCCAAACCTCCGCTTCCCCCGTCGAGGGGAAACCTTCAAAAACACATGATCCCCCACCTTGAAATCCAAGGGCCTCCTCCGAAGATCAGCATAAGACTTCTGTCGGTCCTGAGCCGCTTTCATCCTCTCACGTACAAGCTGGAATTTCTCTATGGTGCTCTGCACTACCTCTGGCCCAAGAGCACCTGTCTCACCAACATATGCACAGAAAATGGGTGAACGACATGGCCTTCCATACAGAGCCTCAAACGGTGCCATGCCAACAGTAGAGTGGAAGCTTTTGTTGTAGGCGAACTCTACTAAAGTCAAGTGTCGTACCCATGATCCTCCGAAATCCAGAATGCATGCTCGCAGCATGTCCTCCAACGTCTGGATAGTCCGTTTCGTCTACCCATCAGTCTGGGGGTGGAAAGCAGTGCTAAGGCATAGCTGGGTGCCAAAAGCATGTTGTAACCCCCTCCAGACTCGTGAGTTAAACCGAGTATCTCGATCTGAGATGATAGTCCTCAGAACTCCATGCAAGCGCACCACCTCATCCACGTACCTCTGTGCTAAGGTAATCACCGGGCCTGACTCCTTGATTGCTAAGAAGTGAGCTGATTTTGTCAGTTGATCCACCACCACCCAGATAGCATCATAACCACCCTGAGCTATGGGTATTCCTATGACAAAGTCCATCGAGATGTCATCCCACTTCCACTCGGGGCCATCTAAAGGATGCAACAAACCATTGGGAATACGGTGTTCAGCCTTCACTTGCTGACACACTAGGCATTTAGCCACAAACTCCGCCACTGGCTGTTTCACCCAGGGCCACCAAAACTGTTCCCTCAGGCCTCGGTACATTTTTGAATCTCTTGGATGTACCGCCAAGGCTGAGCTATGGAACTCATGAAGAATTCCCTCACACATCGCCTCTAGAACAAACAACCTTTCATGGAAAAGCATCCGATGTCGGCTGTCCTCTAACCATCCTTATGGAGCGTTCCACTGATCGATACGATCCCGCATCACTTCCGCCTAGGAGTCCCCCCACTGAGACTCTTCCACCTGCTGCAACAAGGAGGACTGCACCGTCTTCTGAAACAAACAACCTCTAACACCTTCTACCCTAGCATCCAAGTGCAAGACAGCCAACTCTCCCATTGACTTCCAAGCATCAGCAGATTCCCGAACCACTTCCTGATGCGACTTCCTGCTCAGGGAATCATCCACAATGTTTCCCTTACCTTCAGTGTAAGAGATCTCAAAGTCATAGTCTTGGGGAAACTCGACCCATCTCCACTGCCGTAAGTTTAGGTCACGCCGGGAGAAGATATAACGCAGGATCTTGTGATATGAGAAGACCACAAAGCACTCCCAAAGGAGGTAATGTCGCCACAACTTCAGTACGAACACTACTGATATAATCTCCAGGTCATGGGTGGCATAGTTACGCTCGTGAGGGAAAAACTGCCTAGACCCATAAAAAATCACACCATTATTCTGCATCAGCACGTACCCCAGACCAAGGCCAGAAGCATCACAAAATACTTCATACAACAACCCTTCCTCTGGAAACCTGAGTCCGGGAGCACTGACCAACTTCTACTTCAGGTAGTCAAAAGATTTCTAGCACTGCTCGCTCCACAGGAAGACCTGGTTCTTCCTCGTCAAAGCTTTCAAAGGAGAAGCAACTCAAGAGAAGTCCGAAACGAACCTCCGATAGTAACCTGCTAACCCCAGGAATCTACGAACTTCTACCACACTCTTGGGTGCTGCCCAAGAAACAACTGCCTCCACCTTCGACGAGTCCACTGACACTCCATGCTGAGACACCACGTGCCCAAGGAAGTGTACTTCTTGTGTCAATAACTTACACTTCAACAATTTCCCATAAAGCTGGTGGTGTCGAAGGACTTCCAAGACTGCCCTGATATGCTCAACGTGATCCTCCTCTGATCTTGAGTAGATCAGGATGTCATCGATAAACACAATAAAGAACCGGTCTAGAAACTCTCGGAAGACAAAGTTCATAAGTCCCATGAACATAGCTGGGGAATTCGTAACTCCAAACGACATCACTACAAACTCGAAGTGCCCATACCTGCACCTGAAAGCCGTCTTTGAGATGTCACTGTCCTTTACCCTCAGCTGATGATATCCCGATCATAGATCAATCTTAGAAAACCAAACTGCTCCCCTCATCTAGTCGAAGAGATCATCTATCCTTGGGAGGGGGTAACGGTTCTTGACCGTTACCTGGTTCAACATTCGGTAGTCTATGCATAGCCTGAGACCAACATCTGCCTTCTTTACGAACAAAACTGGAGCACCCCATGGCGACACACTGGGTTGAACAAAACCCTTCTCCATCAGATCGTCAATCTGAATCTGCAACTCCCGCAACTCCGAAGGTGCCATCCGATAAGGGGCCATCAAAATCGGACGAGTACCAGGCTATAAGTCTATCCCAAACTCAACGTCTCGTCGGGGGGGGGGGGGGGGTAGAGTCACAAACTCCTCAAGAAAAACATCAAGGAACTCCCCAACAACTTCTGGGACATCCATCATCTCTGTATCAGCTGGAGCCACTAATAACCCGCCTAACAAGGAAAGGAGAGGCTCCACACGCTGGCTTCCCACCTGATAGCTTCTCTCGCCAACAAAAGATACGCGCTTCCCATCCACGTCGGAGAACACGACTCTTCTCCAGAAGCAGTCGATAATGGCACTAACAGAAAATAACTAGTCGATGCATAGGATGACATCATATGGATGCATCTGTAACAGAAGAAGGTCCCCCACTAGATCGATGTGGTGCCAACGTCAGCCCACATCCCCGGAAAACACAAGATACGCTGGTTTGGCCCCCAACTGGTGTACTTAGTACCAGTGGTATGGAAAGTCTCTCTACGTCTAGTCCCAAAGCATTGGCTAGACTAGGTGCAAAAAAGGAGTGCGAGGCTCCCGAATCGAACAAAGCAGAAACAAGAGTGCTGAACAAAAAAATCATACCTCGAACCACCTCTAGTCCTGGTGGAGCTATCAACTCTACTGTGTGCAACTGTCCACGCCCAGATCCTCTTCCTCTCTGATGTCATCCACCTCCCCGACCATGCCCTGGCCGGGGTCCCTGAGGAGCAACCTGAGGTCGACTCCCTCCCGCAAAGTCTTCACTCAGAGGAGCATGGTCCTACTGCTGCTAGAAGGGCCTCGCCGACAACTGGTGCTGCTGAGGTGGGCGCTGAACCTGCCCACCTCCACCGTACTGAGCTCGAGTCAGGCACTGACTCTGAACGTGCCCAGAACCTCCATAAGAAAAACACCTCGGTCTCAGGCTCATGAAAAAGGGACGAGGACCCAAAGATATGAACTGGAACTGCTGGGGCCTGCTCCCCACTAGACTGAACCTGGAAGGTCCCATCGCAGGAGCCCTGTTGCTGACTGCCTTCCCCTTCGACGAGCCTGGCTGGATCCCCTCATGTGGTGCACCTCCCAGCGAGTTCATCCTCTCTAAAACCTTTGACTTCTTCTACACCATCAAGTACATCGGAAGGGTGAAGGGGGTGATAGCATACTGGAGCGAAGGACGTAGCTCCTGCTCCAAACGTCTCGCCCGAGAATCCTCATTCGGAAAGAGATCTGGAGAAAAGCGCATGAGATCCTTGAACTTGATCCCAAGCTCTCATACCGACATAATTCCTTGTTGAAGGGAGAGTAACTCCTATCGCTTCTCCACCTTGATCATGGAAGAAAGAAATTCCTCTAGGAATTCCTTCTCAAAGTCAGCCCATGGAACCTCTACCTCTATCCTATCTCTGAGGTAGAGCGCCCACCACTGTCACGCCACACCTCTCAGCTGAATGACTTCTAGGGGAACCCAGTACTCCCTCGGAGCACGGATCAAGGTAAAAGCAATCCCTAGCTCCTCAATCCACCCCTCCTTCTCCGTATCCAAAGTACTACCCTCGTACTTCTTGAGGGTCTTCCATTAGAAAGAACGGAGAGTCTTCTGCCACTAGCTATCTTCCTCCTCTTGGTCAATCCACAACTGATCGACCGCCTGAATCTGCTGGGCCTCGGCCGTATGAGCCACCCACGGACGACGTCCAGGTGCCATAGCGGTACGGTAAACAAGGATCGCCTAAGCCCAAGTAGTAAGGAAAAAATCAAGGTTTCATTTTATCATTTTATTTAAATTTCTTTCCCAGAACACCCAAATCAAGTAAAACACAATCATGATGATGCATGTACCTACCCTCGGGTTTCTACCCTGCAAATCAAAGTAGTATCACTTGGTCATTCGGTAGGCTCAGAGTCCTTGCATTGGATCACGGGGGGCCCTAAAATCCCGCGTCCTAGCCGGTATTCCCTGGCCTATGTCACGCACCAAGATTAACTAACATTGTCACCCTATCATCCAATGCAATCCTCACTGTGCCTAACTACAGAATTAATCCTATCTCTCAACCATCACCTCTGATACCATTCTGTCATGACCCCCTCCCACTAAAGATGCCCCTCCTGAGATGACAATGGTGAAAGGGAGATAATGACCCCCCCGAGTCCCGCCTCCAGTAGGCCCCGGGGTGGAGACTAGCACCAAGGGTATGAGTTTTCACAAATATGGGAGGCATTACCCTTTTTATTATTTAGGACCGGGAAATAGGACAAGTCAACCACTAAAAGGAAAAAGAACAAGTGTATAGAAATAAATTCAAACCAAGCCCACATGCATGTTTAAACAAATTTATAACAAGGTACAAGTACAAGAAAGCTCAAAGTACAATACCAAAAGAAAACAAAGGTTCAATAACAACAACAACTCCAAATGTCTAACTAGTAGGGTCCCGCACGGCCCTGGTAGTCCTCCTGGAAACCTGAAAGTAAATGTAGGGTGAGCATACAAGTATACTCAGTAGGGAAACCTAAATCTCTCATGCACAAGTGGGGAGACATCCTAATGTCCCGTGAGAACAACAGAAGAAACCTAGAAAGGAATTCTATCCACCCAACCTCACCAGCCACACTCACCAAAATAAAATCACAATAGGTAGTAATGGTATATAAGAACAAGGGTATTGGGTACCCCGCACCACTTCCCTTTAGTTAGCTACTCTTCCTAACGACGAACATCCTAACACTGCCACACTCTCCCCACCCGTACACACCTGGGCCTCAAAACCGCGTATCCCGCCCGCACATACCTGGGCCTCACAACCACGTATCCCTCCCGCACACACCTGGGCCTCATCCCAAAGATTCTTGGGAAAAAGTAATCATGCCCAAAGAGTCTTGGGCGAATCCACCCCAAATCAAAACCTACCTGAAGAGTCTTAGGTGTAAGGTCACCGCAATCCATCATAGCCTAGGGGAGAAGGAGTAGGAAGGAGCTAGTAACTAAGGAAAAAACACCCTCTCCCAAAAATGGGAGTGTTCGGAACTAAGTGCACAACATGGGTGGGGTGCGATAAAACACAAAAGATACAGATACAGATATATATACCAAACACATTGCCCAACCTATGGATTCTAAACAGAAAAACTGAGCATGTGACTTGACACTGATACCACGAAGTATGCATACAACAAACAATCCCAACCCCATTTAGGTTTTCATGTTTCAGTAGAATTAGTTTATTTAGTTCCTTAACTACTGGGAAACTATCCACAACCAACCACACCAATCGTTCGTAAAAACATGTCCCTACCATCCACAAATCAAGTTAGGAAAAACACGAGTAACACAACAAAGCCCTTTTTATCAATCAACCAACCCCATTTATTAACATTACCATTCCATTACCATGCCCCACCATTCATTAACTCTTCCATATTTTATTTATTAGTCACAACCCACTGTTCGTTCACTTTTAAACCCATCCCTGCAGCCCCGTTGCCAACCACCATAACCACAACCGTATCGAAACCCATACATCAATATCCCTTTAACACCATTTATTACAGCCCCACTGCCCATCACCATTGTAACATCACACCAACCCGCAACCAAGTCAACCTCAGCCCTGCTGTTCACCCGATCCACAATAACCCACAAAATACCCCCAACACATGTCTCGTAACCAAGCCAACACCCACATGTTCATTATTCCATTTTTTTAAACCGAGGTGGTCACACAAGGGTTCCATATTTTAAATAGCCAACTTTACGTGATTAACCAATTTCCACATTCTACAAGGTTTCCACCCATAAGAAAATCTAGAAGGAGAGGGAAACTTTTAATTGCATAAGCAAAGGCCCCCAACGACCGTGATTTTCCGTAGGCAGAAGCTCATTCAATTCACAACATAATATCACAGGATATAAAGTAACAGCAAACACAACTTCCCATCCCTGTTATATAAGCCAGTTATTATCATTATTAAACCGGTTCAAAAGTGTTTCATGTAAACAAGAGAACACCCACCCCTCATGATGCACAAATTAGAGAGACAAAGGTAAAATCCTTACCTCAATAGGTTCTTGATCGTAACGCTCCCCCAGATCAACCTTAGAAGACGTCCATCAGCGTCCGTCACCTCTGTCGGGTCCCAGAAAAACCTCCTCGGGTGGAAGTCGGAAAGGAAAGGCCAAAGTAAAGACAACAGACCCAGGCTCGAAAGTTCCGCCTCGTCGTTACGATCCCGTGGCCGCTGATGGATCGTAAATCGGAGCTCGGACAAAGAAGTTATTGTAGGAAGAGCCTTCGAGTCTCTTAAGAGAGCTCTGCTCAGAGGAGAGGGGAGGAGAGGTGTGAGTTGAAAGGAGGGGACCCCTCCTTTTATAGGCGTGAAAATCAAAAGTACATGACATGTACTTTATGGTACACGGCCTATACTCAGTTCTTTCACACGGTCTCCACGTGGCTTCCAACACGGCTCTGCGGCCGTTGACTGGTCAACACACAGTTTGAGGGTAACGCATAAGCGGGGAAGGACTACATGGCGTGTAGTTTGGACACACTGCGTGTACTCATTTATTGCACACGACAAGGACACGAATACAACACGGTACACGACTGTTGACTGGTAACGCCTACGCGGGGAAGGACTACACGACGTGTAGAACTGGTTACACGGCGTGCACCCATTATTACACACAACAAGGACACGACTTGCAACACGGGGTGTACCCAGAAAAGGAGTACATGGCGTGTACCAAAACTACACGGCGTGTAGTTTCAAAATTCTGGAAAGTGTGGGAAAAGTCCATTTTACCCTCCAGAACACTTCTTGACCTTCTTTTTGACCAAGGAATGAGCCGGAGAGGTCTGGGCCATTACAACTTAAATCAGCTAAATTTAATTAATTTATATAAATTTTTTCTATTTTTACTTTTTTACCAATTCAAAATATTATTTATAATTATAAATTATTTAAACTAATTGGTAATTTTCAATTAAAATTTAGTATTTTCACTATTCATCAATAAATAATTTTGGCAGGAAAATACATAAAAATTAAACCAAAGCTAGTTTTGATAATATGATTTCAAAAATTAAGTTTTTTATCAAATAAAGTTTATGAAATTGGAAAAAATTAATTTTCAATTATGTGCACAATGCACAACTAATCCGTCTTTTAGAAAAGTATAGTTTTTTTATGAAAACATTTCTTTTTATTTTAAATGATTCGTATTTTATTTATAATCAATAAATAAAAAATGAAAATGTGTATGCTATATATTTTTATAAAATATTTAATCCTTTTTATACCCTCCATTCTAACATCTTGGTCATAAATATCAAATTAAATAATAATATTTTAATTATATCTCATATTGTTTTTAAACTCAGTGTTACATATAACTCAAGATAAAATCAGTGTTACATATAATGTATGATAAATTCAGTGTTGTGTGTAAAAAAAATCTAAACATAGTTTTTCATGTGACACAATCTAAACTCGGTGTCTCATGTAATTTAAGCTATTGAAGAGATTGGGTTTATTTAAAAATAAATATTTCATAAAGTCCAAGGGTGTTATGTTTTCTTCTAAGGTATAAGCTATAAAATAAAATGTTATTATTTTATAATTTTAGGGTATTAAATTCACCCCATGATAAATAAATTGTGTCCTAAAAATTTAAATTGGATCTTAGAAATTAGGGGTTTGAAATTTTAATTTTTTTTTGTTGAAAACCCACATCGTAAAAAGAGTTAATAAAATATCATTTTAATAAGAGAGGAAATGGAGTATGATGGTCATCTATATTAAAAAATAAAAAGATTTATAAGTATGATAAAATAGCTATGAAATGAAAACATGGACATGGAATAAAATAAAAAATAATTATAGAGAGTAATTGATGTCATTGATCACAAAAAAATAATGATCAATGGAAAGTTAAGGGGATAAAAAATATAAATAATTGATGATTTAAAAGACCATATGATTCATAGAATATGAATGCAATATGATACCATTTCTATTTTAACATTATTTTCCTAATGAAGATGAATTATTTTATTTTATAGGAATTTAAGTAAATATACTTAATTGGCGTGTCTCCAATTCATAGGAAAAATTTCCTCATTTGGTTGTGCTATGAATAGTTTCCAATTCATCACTAACTCCAAGAAATGAATATCCAAAAAATATTTTTTTATACTTGAATAATTATAATTTACTTTTAACGGACTTTAAAATACATTCAAAAGTGAAAAATATTTCCATCTCTCTCTAACTATTTTCTAAAACCAATATGGTTAGAAAAAAGTTGTCCAATATAATACATTAATCTGTAAACTTCAATAGTCACACCACTGGTTCATCATTAATATTTATTCACCAAAATTTTTAACTAAAAATAATGAAATATCAATTATGACATCACATAGGTTAGTGGTAGGTGTTCAACCCTTATCACCCTTCAGTTATGTGTTCATGCCCCCTGGCCTTGCCGAGTGTGACGGGTTATTTCTTAGCATGTAGTTTTTTTTATAAACTATATTAATATAATTCCTGTAATGTTTTCCAAAAAAATTAAGGACATACTTTAAATAGAATTAATCATTAAATGACCTTTTTAACTTAGGTTTTCAATAAAACCATTTTCCCACAAAGTCTAATAATCTAATATGAATATTATTACAATGTCATTAATAATGATATTAACCCTAAAGGTTATCAATACCTTTAAAATTACTTCTATAAGATCAAATTAATTATTTCTCAAATAAAAATTTCACTAAAACATATGCTAAACCAATGGGTAGTATTGACTTAAATTTATACCAAAATATCCTTATTCTTGGTAGACTCCAATCACATAAAACCTAAAAAGGAATATTTAAGGCATTGAAATTATGATCAATATTAAACTCATAAACCCATAATGGTATCTAAAAATCTTAAGTTAATTAATACATATATGATTCTAAAATTTAACATAATACTTAGATGTTTCATGATTATCATAACAAAAATTCCATTGCTAAAATACTTAAACAATTTCATTCTTGAATCACAGTATATAAATACTTCATACATTTTATTTATATATATATTTCCTTCCATGGTCTAGGGTTTATCCTTTAAAATAGGGAATTTAATCGGATAATTACAAGGTTCTTAAGAAAAAAATATAAATGGATCCCCATGATGAGATTTATTTCCATCCATTGTACTCTTCATTTTTCCATGAAAAATTAATTACATTATTTATTTCTTTTTCACAAAGAATTTTTTTTCCCATTCCTTTGAGACACATTATTTTCAATCTAAGACACCTTAGGTTTAACCTAGGTCATTCAATGTCGTCATATATTCAAATCCTTCATAATGGTTTGTAAAGAAAAATTTAATTTTCCTAAAAATATCCCCCAAGAGTGTTAAACTAGGTGCACAGTAAGGCCAGTTGTTGTGAACTAGGTGATTATCGACTGGGTCAATCCCAATTTTCCCTTTTTTAGAGTTATTTACCCTAGGCACATCAATGATAGAACCACTTCAACATGTGGTATCTAGATAAGGACATATTTCTATGAAATCCACAAAATCCTATAATTACCAAAAATTTAGGATGTTTATCTAAGATCACCCTCAAATTATATCACAGGGTTATGTTTACTAAATCTAGTTTTCAAGGTTTCTACTAAAATTACTATGATACCAACTATAATGACCCCAACCCCAGAGACCTAGATCTAGTGTCTGTTTTATTACATTGGCATAAGATACAAGAAATCACATACTAAAATTATGAATTGTTTAGTAGTCTAGGAAAAATAGATACATACATGAGTATTACATTACATTTAAAAAAAAAATACAATATAATTTTTTATCTAGATTAAAATTATTCCATCTTGAATATCCTTTCATGTCAAATATAGTACACTTCATGGATACTTAATAAAGGAAACAAAATAAGGGTAAGCACAAATTCTCAATAAGGGTAAAAGTACAATGTAATTATTGAATAAATAAAGAATAATAAATATTTTAAGGTAAATAACTAAACAAACATGTCATTTAATCAATAATTAGAGCATATTATATAAAGAATAAATGATGTTCAAATAATACTATATAAATAATCACATGATCTTGAAACATAACCATGGATATTCTAACTAATTGAATAATAAATTGGAATATCAATAAATGAATTCATAATGAGGGAATGCATATTGTTAAACATCATAATAATACTATCAAGACCTTTTACAAGACACTTACAGTCATGACCTTTCACAAGATAGTTTAAAACTACTGGTTTTAAACCCATTAGTTTTGGAAAACTCATTTTTATCAAGGCCTTTCACAAGAAACTTACTATCAAGACATGACAATTTAAAACTAATGGGTACAAACTTATAGTGTTTGACTAATTGATTTTGTCTCGTGATACCTGTTAATGCATTGAGGGGATATCTATATCAATCCCACATGACACTTACTATATTGAATTAATTCCTTATATGAAAGGGGAAAAACATAATCAATATAAAAATTCATATTAAAAAATTATATAAGAACTGTTAATAATTACCCAAATTAAATAAACATAATCATAAACCATCCAGAGTAATATGGTTAATGGTATCAAAATAGCACATCCACAATCAAACTTATAAATGATCCATATAAGGAATAATGATGATATCAATAGAACATATCACCAATGGATCATAAGTGCATTAAAGGATTGATGTCATTAATGAATAAAGACAGTATAAAATTATCATTAGAAATATTCTTGAGGAAAATAACCTTTTTATTATGAAAATTAAAAAACATATTAAAAACTAATTTCATTGAAAATTACATTTAAAAACTAATAATTTTTAGCATATTAAGAAACAATTTTATTTAAAAAGATCATTGCAAACTTGAAAAGGAAGAATAAAATAAATGATGGTCATAATGGTGGTTAATTATATACATGTTTTATAAATTAAAAATAAAATTCCTTTTTCATAGTAAAATTTTTATGAAAGTTAATATATATTTATGCTATCCTTTTACACATGTTATTATATTAATTTAAGCACAATTAACCATAAAATATAACTAAGGATCATAAAATCTAGTGTCTTTGGATGATTAAGTACATAATTAAACATCATGAAGCCAATATAAAAGTTTATTTTATTTAATCTTTATAATGATCCCTTAACTCCCTTTGATCCCTTATATCTTCATAGTTCAACCTTGGCAATACATGAACAAAAGGGATGAGCTACAAAATCCAGTAAAGGAATAAGAATAGTAATAAACATAGCAGAAGGGTTGTAAGACATAACATGATAACATAATAGGCATGGAAGATGAATAAAAGTATGGAATTATGACATGTATAACATGAAAACATATAATCATGGAATCATAGGAATTTTGAAACAATATATAATATGAATTAAACATTATTCAAGGCTAACTGCTAAGACTATATAACATGGTGGAAAAAGTCCCATAAAGGAATCAAATTCACTCCCTATCCCAACATGACGCATCATGAGACTAGACATTACACAATTAATTAGATAAATATCTAGTTGCACCCATCATAACATGTTCATACATATTTTTCCACATGAATATTCAACCATAAGATTTACCCATGGAAATAATTGGGTATCATAATCATGTCATAAGGCATAAAAAATGGAATATTATAATTCTGTCCATAAAGAATAGATTTAAATCATAAATGAACATTAATAAGGTAAAATAGTAATATATCATGATATTATATTTCAAACTATATTGATAACACAAAAAAATATTGTTTAATAGACATCTAAAATGAAACATTTTAGTATAGTTTAAGGAAAATATTAAAGATTTGTTAAAATTGAAAAGGTGAAATTGTTTGTATAAAACTAGAAATGA
Source organism: Viscum album (assembly GCA_963277665.1). Taxonomy (NCBI): domain Eukaryota; kingdom Viridiplantae; phylum Streptophyta; class Magnoliopsida; order Santalales; family Viscaceae; genus Viscum; species Viscum album. Next base: position 1,589,084,079 of record OY728129.1, read on the forward strand.
ACCATGAATGTTTTTAATGATAAAATTATTTATTTTATAAAAATAATGGTGACTTAAAATAGATTATTATGTGCACTTAAAAATGGGCAATAAATCCAGAAGATGACTTTTATCGGTCTTGCTTATTAGGAAGAATTGAGAAGGGAACCTTAAAAACATGTTTTTTACCGTCGAAGAAGGATGAAATGATCTAGATAAATTATATTAGAACATATAAATAGAATTTATAATAATTATAAAAAAATTAATAATAATTAAATTGGTGTAAAAAGAGATAAATCATAACCTGAATGAAAAAATGGAGGTTTGAAAAGAATCCCTTACCTTATGTCTAAAACGGTTCTGCATAGGTACTTAAGGTCCTGAATAATCAAATTAGATTCATTAATTAATAATTACAAAAACTATTATACATTTAAATTATTTATTAAACTTTATTATGTTCGTTTATTTCCTTTTTATTGGTTTTAATGTTCAATTTCATTATTCAGGAGTGTTTGTTTCCCTAGTTTTCATGATCGGTTCTCTTGTATATGAGTATGAAAGTTCATTTAAAATGGGAATATATATCCAGAATTGAAGTTATATGTTTTTAATGAAAATAAATAATATTAGATTCTTATATAGTTTATTTTTTTTTATTTTGGGTGAGGATGAATCATTAGATAACATGTTAGTGATAAACATTTTGATTATCATGGGCGGTGTTCACTTAAAAAAAACTTGTTTTGTTTTATTATTTAATATTATATGTATATCTTGTTATAGAATATAAAAAGGTTATAAAATGAATTTACCATTTAATTAAACAATTTTAATTGTTTTATGAACATCCTTGAAGGCTGTAAAGGAAAATGAAAATTTTTCATCCTTGAAGGTGATAAATTAACACCTCATGGATGACGTTTTCATTTTTAGAATTAAAGGAAGAGGTGAAGAAATTTTATGGTGTATTTTCCATTAACATAATAAAATTCTAGTATATATAAGATAATTTAATTATCATGCATGTTTGGATAGACATGGTGAGGAGATAATGAAAATATAAAGGAAATTGAAAAGAAATTAAAATAAAAAGAAAGAGGGTTTTACCTCTTGAATTTCCCCTCCTTGAGAACCACATTAGGGAAAATGGTTTCATTATTTTGATGAGACCTAAGGATAGTGGACATGGAAGAGGGTATTGGGAAGAGTATTGGAAAAAACATGGACAATGCTCAAATCTTGGAAGGTTTAAGGAGAATAGGTGGCAAGGGGTGGTATTTATAATGGAGAAGAGGGGTGTTTTCTCATTATTTTATTCACTAGTTTATTATTTTGGATCAAGACTATGATTAGTTTGAGAATTATAACTAAATATATTAAAATAATTAAGTATGGATCAATATTATGGCCTTAAATCACCTATACAACACCTATGACCTAATAATTTATGTGTGTAGATTATATCAAAAATTATTGTATTTTTCTATTAAAAAATAAACTATTTTAGAAAAATATGAAAAAGTCACCCTAATTTTTTTCAATATTTAGAATTCAAAAATGAACTCCATTTGATGAAATTAATTTTCTAAATATGATAAAATTACTTTTCATTTTAAATCATCTTTTACTTGGAAAATACTGATTTTAAAATTATAACTGATTTTATATCACTTTGAAAAATTAATTATCGTCTCATAAAATTATGTTATAATAATAAGAAAAAAAATATAAATTTATGAATAATTTTTTTGAAAATAAAATTTCTATTAAATTATTAAATTAATTATAAAATTTTAATTAAATATTTATGACTTATAAAAATACCAACTCTTAATTTTTCATTTTGAAAACATTAATTTACTTATTCCATGAAATAAATACATCATATTTTCATTCATAAGATACGAAAATTTTATTTATACTTTCATAAGTGAGGTTACCATTCCTAAGGGTCATATTACCATTCTGAAGGTCAACTTAATATTTCTTATGTATAGGTTCCTTGACCTCTAGATTTACCTATTATTTCGTTCATTCTTCATTTATAAATTTTTTATTGTGTTATTAATGTGATTTTATTGATTATACCAGATAAAATAATTATAAGAAGGTAATTTTCAATTGATAAAATCTTGGGTCATTACATTATTCCCCCTTATGAAATGTCTGACACAAAATTTTGGTTTGCAATATAATTTGAAAACAAGTGAGGGTACTTATACCCCATCTCTTCCTCAGGTTCCCATGTTTCATTTTCATACTTCTGGTTCTTCCATAGTACTTTTACTAGGTGAGTATTATTACTGCATAGAACTTTATATCTACGATCCGAGATCTTCACTGGATGCTCCTCATATGATAGATCATTTTCCAAATGTACCACCTCTGAATTTAGTACATGTGAGGGCTATGGTATGTACCTCCTCAATAGAGAAACAGAGAATACATCGTGTACTTGAGACATGGAAAGTGGAAGTGCTATTTGATAGGCCACAACTTTGACGTGATCAAAGATCATGAAGTGGTCAATGTACTAGGGACTCATCTTTCCTTTGTTCCCAAATCACATGATCCTCTTCCATTGAGATATGGAGAGGAATACCATGTCTTGAAGCTTAAACTCAAGGTCCCATCGATGATAGATCTTTTATCTACTTTGTTATGTCTTGATATGATGAAGAATAATTTTCACCTTTTCTATCATTTCTTTAACCATTTCATGTCCTATTAGTTTACATTCAGCAACTTCATCCCAGAATGCTAGTGTTTGGAATATTTTCCCATAAAGGGATTCATATAGATCCAATTGGATGCTCAAGTGGAAACTATTGTTGTATTATAACACAACCAAAGGTATATATTGATCACATCCTACTTTCAAGTCCATAGAACATGTTCTCAACATGTCTTCTAGTTTCTAAATAGTTTGTTTATATTGGAAATCGGTTTGAGGATGATAATCTATACTAAAGTTCAGCTCAGTGTTTATAGTATGTTGGATACTTTTCTAGGACTTGGAGGTGAATCTTGAATCACAATTAGATAAAATCAATAGTAGTACTTCGTGAAACCTTACCACTTCTCTGATGTATATCCATGAATATTTCTCCAATGATAAATGATCTCAAAATTTGATAAAGTGAACTATATTTGTGAGATAATCCACAACAATCCATATAGATTTTTTTCCCTCTGGATGTGTTTAGAAGTCCAGTGACAAAGTCCATGTTGATGTTTTCCCATTTCCATATTGGTATGGACAATGGTTGCATCATAAAAATAAACATTTTTATTTAAAAATTCACTTACAGATATACCAAGATCTTTGATGTATATTCAGTGATGTCTATATTTATATTGTCCCACCAATAGTTCTCTCGGATATCTCGATACATCTTTGTGCTCCCTAGGTGAATAGAGAAGGTTAATCCATATGTGTCATTAATAATATATTTATTTATCTCTGTATTGGATGTTACACATTTTCAGGACCCAAGTCTCACAAATCCTTTCTCATATATTTTGAACACTGAGGATTTTCCATTTCTTATGGCTTCCACCTTCTTCTAAATTTCCACATCACTTCTTTGAACATCCTTTATTTTATCTATAAGGGATGGGTGAGTAATAATTTAATAAAGGATTGATTATGTTCCTTCATTAATTATTCCCATGTCTAGTATTTGAAAATATAACCATATTGGATCCTCATCAATTTTCATCAATGATAATGTTATAGGATCATTTCTACTTAGAGAATCTGCCAAGTTATTTTCCATGTTATGATGGTAGTTGATTAATAATTAATAATCCTTGATGATATCTAACCATATTCACTGGAACATATTAAGCTCCTTCTATGTTAATATACATTTTATAATTTTATGACCAATAGATAATTCACACTTCTTCCCATAGAGATAATGTCACCATATTTTCAACCCGAAGATCACAGCTTCCAACTCTAGATCATGCGTTTAAAAGTTTTTCTCATGAATTTTCAACTACCTTGAGGTGTAGAATATAACATTATCATATTTCATTAATACATAGCCTAAGAACTTATTTAAAGCATTTTTTACACCACAAAGGGTTCCCCACTTACAGTAAGAGTAATTACAGGTGTCGAGATAAATCTCTTTTTCAACTCTTTGAAATAGTCTTCACATTCACTAGTCCAGACAAACATCACTCCTTTCTAAGTCATATTGGTTAGTGTGTTTTTTAATCATGAGAAGTTCCACAAAAATCATTGGTAGTACCCAAATAGACCAAGGAAACTATAAATCTCCACTAAAAATATTGTTCTGGGATACTCTTCGATTTCCTTTGTCTTAGAAGGGTCCATAGATATTTCTTTGTTAGTAATAACATTCCACAGGAAAGAAACTTCCTCTATCTAGAACACACATTTGTTGTACTTTTCATATAGTTTCTTCCTTCATAAAGTTTTTGGAAAACTATTCAAATTCTCCTTGTGTTCCTCATTTTTCTTGGTGTATATCATAATATTATAAAAAAGTACCCCCAAAAATTTGTTGAGTTAATCTCAAAAGATTTTATTAATTAATTCCATGAAAAATTATTGAGAATTAGTGAGTCTAAAGGGAATCACTATGAACTCATAGTTTCCATACTGCATGTGAAACGATGTCTTGGGAATATATTCCTTCCCCACATTTAATTAGTGATATCCTAACCGAAGGTCCAACTTAGAGAAATAAATATCCCCATGTATATGATCAAATAATTCATCTATCCATGGAATGGGATAATTGTTTTTTGTCATGATTTTTTTGATCTCATGATAATCAATGAAAATGAGGATTTATCCATCCTTCTTATTGATGAAGAGGACTAGTGAACCCCATGGTAAAGCACTCAGGTGTTTAAAACCCTTGTTCTGATTATATTGTAACTTCTTCTTTAGTTATTATATCTCAATGGTGTCCATTATATATTGTTTATTTAATATAGGAAAAGTTAAATGAATAAGTTCAATTGAAAATTCAACCTCTCGATCATGAGGAAGACCAGAAAATTCATCAAGAAATACATATGTGTAATCCCTCATGATGGGAATGTGTTTTAGCATGAATCTCCTTTGTCTCAATCATTTGAGCTAGATATGTTTTCTCATAAGGTAATAATATCCATAACGAAGATGATGATTCAGAAGGACATTCTTCTTCATCCTTCCACAAGTAAATAATTGGAGGATGCATGTGAAGTGTGATCTCCCTTTCCTAATAGTTTATGTTGGATTTGTATAAAGATAGCCAATACATAATCAATATAGCATAAAACTCCACCAAAGGATTTAAGAAAATATTTTTGGGGAGGTTAAGTCCACAAAAATTAACCAGGGAGGTGTTACATAATTTTGATGCGATAATTTCTGCATTTTTTGTTTTCATATATTACTCAACCTCTATATTTTCAAGTGGTGATTGAATAGTTATACTAAACATTCAAGATATGAAAAAATGCGTAAAACCATGGACGATACTCTAACATTTCACTATTTGATTCTGGTTCTAATCTTTTACTTCATCCTAAATAGTCTTTGGTATGATAATTTTTTAAAACCTTTAAACACATAAAAGGGAAACCAATAACATTATAGGGATAACTTATAAGGGAAAATTATATCCAAACTTGTGATACCATAAGTTTTAATCTAGGTTATCCATGGTGAAATAATTATCCCTATGGTTTTTACTAAAGTTCTCTATTCCAAATCTCTAAAAATAACTAGAGTTTTCTCTGATACCAACTATAGAGAACCTATCCTTTTATAATTATTATTACATGATTTTAAGCATAATTAACCATCAAATACTACCAAGGATTATAAATTATATTGTATTTGGGAGATTAGGTACATAATTAAACATCATGAAACCAAAGTAAAAAACATATTTTATTTATTCTTTAAAGTGATATCCTAAGTCCCTTTAAACCCTTATATATATATAGGATAAACTAAGGAATACATGAACAAAAGGGAAGATCTAAAAATCCTAGTAAGGTAAGAAGCATAGGAATAAACATAGAACAAGGGTTAGAAGACATAACATGATAACAAAAAAGGATTAGAACATGAATAAAAAATGAATTATAAAATATGTAACATGGGAACATATAATCATGGAATCATAGAAATTTTTCAACAAAATATAACATGATATAAACATGAGTCAAGGATAACTACCAAGACTATGTAACATAGTGGAAAAAGTTCCATAAAAGAATCAGGTTCACTCGTTGTCACAACATGATGTAACATGAGTCAAAAAATTACCTAATTCATTGGATCCCCATCTAGTATCACTCATCAGAACATGTTCATGCATATGTATTCTATATAAATATTCAATCATAAGGTTTACCCATGGAAAGAATTGGGTATCATAATCATGTCATAAGGCACAAAAAGGGAATATATTAATGGTTTCCATGAAATAATAGAATTGAATAAAACATAGACATTCATAAGAAAAAATATCCATATATCATGATAATTTATGTCTAAATTTATTGAAACACATAAAAAGAGTTTTTAATATACATTGAAAATGAAGCATTTTAGCGCGATTTAAGAAAAATATTAAGGATTATTTAAAACAGAAAAGTCATAATTGTTTGTATAAAAAAATAAATTATCCATGGTATTTTTTCATGAAAAAATTAATTATTTTATAAAAATAATAGTAGTTTAATATATAATATGTATTTTACTTGAAAATGGTTAAGAAATCGGGAAGATGATTTTTATTGGGCTTGCTTATAGGAAGAATTGAGAAGGGGATCTTATAAAACATGTATTTACCCATAAAAGAAGGATAAAATGATATGGATACATGATTGTGGAACATATAAACATAATTTATGATAATAATATAAAAAATAAATAATAATTACATTGGGGGTAAAAATAGATAAAGCTTAACTTGAAGGAAAAATGGCGGTTCAGAAAGAATTCCTTACCTTTTGTCTGAAATAGTTCTTCATTTTTAAAAAATGTCCTAAAAATCATATTAGATTAATTAATTAATAATTATGTAACCAATTATATATTTACTTGATTTATTAAAGTTTATTAAGTTTATTTGTGTTCTTTTTTACAGATTATAGTGTTCAATTTTATCGTTCGGAAGTGTTTGTTTTCTTGGTTTTCATGATCAATTCGCTTGTATAAGAGAATGTAAGTTCATGTAAAATGTGAATAGATATCCAGAATTGAATTTATATGTTATAAATGAACATATATAATATTAAACATTTATATAATTCATTTAGTTATTCTGGGTGAGGATGAATAATTAGATAAGAAGTTAGTGATAATCGTTTGGAGTATCTTGGGCGGTTTTTACTCAAAATAAACTTGTTTTGTTTTATTATTTAATATTATATATATATATTAATTTTAGAACATAAAAAGGTTATAAAATTAATTTTAAAATATGTTTCAACCATTATATTTTTTTATGACCATCTTTGAAGGTGGTAAAAAATGAAAATTTTTCATTGTGGAAGGTGATAAATTAACACCTCATGAATGACATTTTCATTTTTAGAATAAAAGAAAGACAAGAAGAGACTTGTTGGTGGATTTTCAATGAACATAATAAAATTATAGTAAAAATAATATAATGGTGTTATAATTCATGTTTTTATAGAATAGGTTATGATAAAATGAAAAAATAAAGTAAATTGAAAAGAAATTAAAAGAAAATGAAAGAGGGTTTTACCTCTTGAATTTCTCCTCCTTGAGAACCTCATCAAGGACAATTTTTCGTGTTTTTATGAGATAAAATAATCCTATACATGTGGTAGGGTCTTTGGAAGAGTATTGGGTAAAACTTGGACAAGGATCAAATATTGGAAGGTGTGAGGAGAAGAGGTGGCGAGGGTTGGTATTTATAGAGGAGGAGAGGGGAGTTTTCTTATTATTTTATTTCATAGTTTATTATTTTGGCTTAATACTATTAATAGTTTGAACATTATAACTAAATATATTAAAATAATGAAGGATTTTTCAAGATTATGGGATTACACAGCTATATATTACCTTTTACTCAATAATTCAAGTATTTAGATAATATCACAAATTACTATTTTCACTATTCATAAAAAATTAAACTATTTTAGAAAAACCCAAAAAATTCACACTAAACATTTTAAACATGTATAATTAAACAATTAACTCCATTTTATGAAATTAATTTCTAAATATGAGAAATTTAATTTTTAATTAAAATCACCATTTACTTGGAAAATATTTATTTTAAAATTATAACTAATTTTATAACACTTTGAAAAATTAATTAAGGTACCATAAGATTTTATTATAATAATAATAATAAAAAATATTAGTTTATGAATATGTTTTTTGAAAATAAAATTTCTATTAAAATTATAAATTAATCATAAAATTGTTGTTAAGTATTTATGACTTACAAAAATACCAATACATAATTTTTCATTTTTAAAAAATTTATTTACTTATTACATGAAATAAATACATTATATTTTCATTCATAAGATACATTAATTTTATTTATACTTTAATAGGAGAGGTTACTATTTCTAAGGGTCATATTACTATTCCAAAGATCAAGTTACTATTTCATTGGTATATATTCTTTAAGTTCTAGAAACACCTCTTATTTCATTCATTAATCATTTATAAAGTTTTTATTTTGTTTTTAACATGATTTTATTTGATTGTACTATATAATATAACTATAATAATGAAATTTTACATTGATAAAATTTTGGGTCATTACAGCCTTGTTCGGAATATGGTAAGAAGATTCCTTTCACATTTTCGATAAAAGGGAAATGAGCATTGTTTTTGAATGAAACATAATATTAATTTGAAAAAAAATTAACAAGTAAAAATGGTTAAAAATAATTTTAATTAATAATTTTTAAAAGGATGAAAACATTTTTCAAAACATTTTTAGAAAACATGGTTTTGGAAGAAAATACATTTCTGACTGAAGTGAGAAATCAAGTTGAATTTTCAAAAAAACATTTTCTCAATTAATTTATGTTTTAAAGAGTGTAAAAGTATTAATATAACTTAAAATATTATGAATACTCTGAGGATAATAAAATTAAATTGGTTTATTAGGAAATGGTCAAACAAATTCCTTTAACTGAAATTCAAGAATAAACAATCACAATTAGAATGAGATGGTGAAATAAACTCTTACAATGATCATAACATTGAAGTGAGAATTAATCAATGAATAGATTATTTATTTCTTCTGAAAATAATCATAAAAAAGTTTAAATTAAGCATAAGTTAATTAAAAGTTATTATACATGTAATCTTAGAATGACATAATCAATGAAGTATAAGTTTAATCCAATGATAGACAATTGAGTTAAGAAATCCATTACCTCATGCTTCCTTTTGATTTACTATTATTTAAAAAAATCATTGTGGTTTCAAAAATGTTATTATCTTACAAAAAACCATATTAATATTTATAATATAATATATGATCCTTTTATAATATCTTATCACCCATTGATTAATAATATTACATTATTTTCATTATTTCAGGTGTTAATTGATTTGTTTTTATATCCAAGTTTCATCATTAAAGATAGAATTCTTTCACATATTACATAGTATCATAATATATTGAATAATAATACTGAAATAATTATCACATTTTTATATCTATTTTACTTTTAAAACCAATCATGAAACATGTTCATAAAAAATAAAGTACGTTACAATCAAGAAGACAATGACCAATATGTATGCATAAGTAACATTTCCATTTTCCGATGATCAATATTGAAATAAGTTAAGTAATATATAATCTTTCATAATTCTCCCAATATAATATATTCTATATAATAAACTTATATATATAATTCATGTAGTTTTTTAATAAAAATAGAGTCACATCGCTTCATGAAGGTGATAGTCTATACGTACACGAATGATGCTATCATATTTAAGTGACTGAAAAGGAAATAAAGAAAATGATATATAATATCTTTAAATAATTATAAATATTTCATGATTATCATAATTATGTCATTTATATATCATCTAATAAATATCTTTAACCATATTAGATTCCATGTAAAGCATTAGTGAAAGACGAATCACATCGCTTAGCGAGTCAGCAGTCCACCATACACACGAGCGACATTATCGTATACCCTACAGAATGGAAAGTAAAAATATATATATGATATAATTACTAAATAGGTATAAAAATGTTATAAAATTCATATATATAATTTATATCCATCATCATAACCAACCATGAAAGGATATAATGGAGGAACGAATAACATCGGTTCATGAAGTGGTAGTTCTCTGTACAAACGAATAATGATTTCATAAGCCATTTGATGAAAGTGGAGATGGTTTTAGGTAATTAATTTGTTATAAAAACATAATATTATATGAAATATATTTAGGCTATTATATCATCAAGGTTTAATAAGAATTTAATTAGGTGGATAAATAAATAAAATAAAGATGCTCATTGAAGAACATTACCTCTTCTTCAGGTATCCTCCTTGGGTTTGCACTAAACCATTCCTAGGTTGTCTTTATTCCAAAAATAAGTCTTATAGGATGAGTTTAGAAAAGTTGAGAACTGATTTAGATAGGATTTTTATTAACAAATTAGGTTTTAATTTGTGAATAATAGAGGTGAGGGGTGGCCTTTTATAAGTGAGGTGAGTGGCACAATTGTAAGTTTTTGAAAAGATTCAATCATGCCCACATTTTCATCATGCCAAAAGACTCTAAAATGGAAAATTATCAAAAAAAGAAGTGTTAAGGAAGAAATATGGTCATATATTAGGTGTTGTAATTTTTTTGGTCATTTTTAACCTTATCTTCTTAGTTTAATCCCCAAAAAGTCTATTTTGATCTTAGCTGTGGTGATTAATTTTTACTGTTTCACTATTAATTTTGGTAAAAAATTAATTTAAAATTATTTGATATTATAAATTATTCTAATTCCAAATATGGAATATATTTTTACCATATTCCATTCACATAATTGTAAAATTTTACTTTTAAATTAATCCTACATACGTGACGATCAAATAAGATTGTATGGGAAATGTTTCAAAAGTTTATAATGATTTTATATAAAAATTAAATATGAAAATTATTACAATGAATTAAATTAGATTAAATCATATAAAATTGTACTAATTTTAATTTCAAACAAATTAAAAATATAATTTAACATTATAAATCATTTAAATGAAAAAAAAATTCAATTAAAATTTAGTATATTTTAGTATTTATCAGAAAATAATTTTTTTTAGAAAAATAAAAAAATTCATCCTAAGATGATTTTGGTATTCTGATTTCAAAAATAAAGTTTATTTTTTCAAATAAATTTTAGAAAATTTATAAAAATTAATTTTAAATTATATGTGAAAAGCACGACTAATCCATCTTTTAGAAAAATACAGTTTCTAGAAAACATTTCTTTTTATTTTAAATGATTTTTATATTATTAATAATAAATAAATAAGTAATGAACATGTGTATACTATATATTTTCATAATTTAGTTAATACTATTCATACCAGTAATTCTAATGGATTGGTGATAACTATCACATTAAATAATAATATTTTAATAATATGTCATGTTTCTTTTAAACTAGGTGCTGTGTGTAACACAAGCTAAACTCAATGTTCCATGTAATGAAAGATAAAATAAATATTTCATTTAACTCAATCTAAAATCTTTATTGTGTGTAATGAAATCTATTGAAGATATTGAATTTACTGAAAAATAAATATATCATAAAGTCTCAAGGTGTTTTATTTTATTCTAATCTATATTCTATTGAATATAATTTTCTTATTTTATAATTTTGGGGGTGTTATAGATTATGTAAAAAATATTTAAATTCATATGAAGAAAATGAAAACTTTTATAAATAATTATTTGATACATTAACAAACACATTGAACACATTCTTAGACAAATTCTAGTATATTATTTAAAACAAAAAATCATGCAACGTAAATTATATTTTAATATAATATGTAACATATGCTCTATATCTATATGTAAATTACAAACAAGTTAAAAAAATACTAAAACAAGCTTGAAAAGTTCAAAAAATATTCATATAATTAACATAAATTAAAACTAATTTAAGAAATAATGAAATATTAAAAACATGTTGCATAAATTCCTAAAAAATAAAACATTAGAATCATGAAAAATAAAGTACAATATATATATATATATATATATATATTAGGAATGGTTTTAGAAAACTAAAACAAATGGTTGAAAAATTAAGAACTAACAATATTAAAAATTTACAACTAACAGTATTTAAAAAATAAAAACTAATGGTATTAAAAAATAATAGATAATGGAATTAAAAAAATTACCCAGTGATAAATTTTATTTTGTTATCGTTAAGTGGAAATCATGGGATCCACTATCGCTAATGCTACTACTGAAGCATTCTACCTTTGAAGCGGATATGTGTTACCATTAGAACAGAGTCCTAGTACCATCGATTTGGATGGTTCTGTTACTATTACAAGATCAGTGATATCACTATGTCAAGGGTGCTACCCCCAAGAAGAAAATATGTGTACCATTTTACTAAGGACCTAAAATCACTAGAACATGGGATTGGCAGCTGGTTGCAGAGGAAGCTTGTCATAGAGTCATTGTGTGTGGTCAAGCAACAAACAGGACACAACAACCATTGGAATGTGATAGTGGAAGGATACTGATACCATTGCACATTGTAGGATGAGGAAAATGGTACCGTTGGTGAAAGACAATCCATATAAGATGTGTTGATACATTTAATGGAAGGAGGAGTGTGTTTCCACAAGGAGTCGATGCTACATCTATGAAGATGAGAGTGGTGTTGTGGCTATCCTGGTGGAAGATGAACCAGGCTCTACTACTACTGTTGGGATTGGTCGATGATACCATTCATAAAGGCACACTACAAGTAACATTCTGATGCTAGGAGTACTTCCTCTATCAGTTGAAAGTACAATGGAAGAGCAGCAGTGGAGGAGAAAAGATGATTCTGTACTGGTGATAAAGCATTGTAATTTGGTATATGGAGAAGATAAAGAGAACCATATATATAAATATTTATATATGTATTACTATACATAAAATATATACAAAAATTATATATACATATGATGTAAAATTTGTTATCTTAAATGTTAAGAAATAATTATTAAAAAAATTAGGTCGAATCCAAGCAAGAAAAAATCAACGCACAAATGTACTCAGCGAGACTCAAACTTGAGACCTCACAAAAAACAATAGGGGAAGATACCACTAAGTTTCACCCTAGGGGAATTAATAAAGAATTATTAAAACACCAAAAAAAATATAATCATAAACAAATATAATACAAATTATCACATTAAAACAAATATATATGATACAAATATATATATGTAATATGTAAAAATATTAATATTGAAAATAAAACAATCTTTTTAACAAGAAAAAATAATTAAAACATTAACACATGACTTAAATCTAATAAGTTTAACAAACAGATGAAATTTAATATCAAAACACTAATAAAAATCAATGTATTAAAAAACAAATCACAATAGCAGAGTACATACACATGAATAAACTCTATCATCATTGAAATATTCAATAAATTTCCATATTATATATAAAATTATAAGTTCATAAATAACCTTTGTTGATCATCTTCCAAAACCTGTGCCCATTAACTAAAAAACTAAATATGAAAAAAATTAAAATATAATTAGTACAGTATAAAAAATATAAGAATTTAAATGTAGAGGAATGTTTCAATTAAAACCTAGTACAATATCCTGAGGACATTTGATTTTGAATATATTAGTATTTTCTTATCAATTTTTAAGTTAAAACCACTTATTCTATTGTTTTAGGAAGAATGGATGTCCAATTCATGGGTTGACTACTTATTCACATAAAAAATAATATTTAGATGGTTTTACTATGATGTCACATAATTCTAAGGAAATTGTTTATGAATATTAAAATTAAATGTGATTTTTTGTGTTTTATAATAATAAAAGTGAATTTTTTTTCATCCTGAGCAAACAAACACTCAATTTGACATTCCATCTTCTCCACCATTTCAACAATCACTATAAAATTGTTGTCTTTATATTTAATAGCATTTTTAAGTCTTTCAGTTGGTTTGGGCCCCATGATGCATGTTTTTAAAGAACACCAAACATTTGAAAACTACTTATTCAGTCATTCTGGGCACACCACACATCTATTTGATGTTTTGTATACTTTCACACATAAAAAATAATACAAATATGGTTTTAATATGATTTTACATAATTATTAGATCATTTTCTAAAGAACTGACCATTAAAATAATTTTTAGGTGTTTTAAAACAATAAAATGTGTTTTTGATCATCTTATACAAACATAACCTTGAAATGAAATTATGTCAACTCTACTATTTCAAAAATCACTATACGATTATCGTTATCTAATTTCATAGAATTCAAAGGTTGTTTGGTTTTTTAACCCCCGTTAATTTTTTTTAAAGTGTATCTAAACTCTGAAAACTACTTATGCAGTTGTTTTGTATAGAATGATTGTCCAAATTATTTTATGTCTATTCATACACATAAAAATAAAAAAATTTATTTTACTATGATTTGAAATCATTTAGAAGCCATTTTCTATAAATCTGATCATTTAACGTGTGTTTTGGTGTTTTAAAACAATAAAATTAGGTTTCATTCATTTCGAACAAACATAAACTTGAATTTATGTTTTATCTACTCCAAGATTTAAAAAATAAATATACAATTATTTTCATTAGAATTCATTTCATTTGAAGGTCATTCGGTTTTTAACCCCTAGTGCACATTTATATGGGGCATTAAACTTTTAAAAACTAATTATTCAGTCGTTATGGACATATTATATTTGTGATTAACATGTCCTCCAGTCATAAATGTAAAAAATAATAAAAATATGGGTTTCCTATGATTTCACATTATTACAAGGTTGTTTTATATGAATCCAACCGTTAAACGGACATTTTAGTTTTGTAAAATAATTAATGTTCACTTCAAGTTATCATACGTAAATGGAATCATGGATTGAAATTTATTCTATTTAACATTTCAAATATAACTTTACAATTTTTGTCTAATTTTATGGAATTTGGAGGTCATTCAATTTCTTTTTACATCCTGGTGCACATTTTTTATGGGTGTTAAGCATTTAAAAATATACTATTTTATCATTTTAGGAAGAAATCATGTCCGATTGACATGTTATCTGATCATACATGTCTCAATTAATACAAATAAATTTTACCTATGATTTCACATCATTTTGTTGTATTTTTTATGGATCATATCATTAAACACATGTTTCTGTGTTTTAAAACAATAAAAGTGTGTTTCGGTCATTCTGGGAAAACTGAACCTCAAATTGATGTTCCATCTACTCCATCATTTTAAAATTAATTTTACAATTTTTTTACTATGATTTCATGGAATTACAAGGTCATTCAGTTGGTTTTGACTATCATGACCTATAATGTCCTGGACCTCTTTGATCCATTATTCTGTGAAAATCCGATGGTGGAAGTGTTCTGGGAGGTCATGGTGAATTATTTCAGCACTTTGTAGTTTTTCCTATTTTTTATATTATCTAATAGTAGGTCGATGATGGTGACTCATGATGATGGGTCACAATATCGAGTCATGATAGTATCTCACAACAATTATTCAGAATGATGAGTCAGAATAGTGAGTCCAGACTGGTGAGTCAAAATGGTGAATCTCACCGGTAACTCACATCGGTAGCTCACACAGATATCTCACTGAATAGTGACTCACACCAGTGACCCTTACTGGTGAATCATATTGATTTCTCTCATTGTTAGCTCACACTGGTAGCTCACCAAATAGTTACTTCCACTAGTAGCTCTCCAAATAGTGAATACACCTATGACCCGCACCGTTGACTCACCTAACGATGATTCATTTCCAGTAGTTTCTCTTTATCCTAGTTTTTTCCAGTTTCTCCCCTTTAACTTTTTTATTGAAATAAAATGAGTTAAATATCATTTTTAATGATTTTTGGAGCCATTTTGAATCATATCTATCTTCTAAAAACCTGAAGTTTCCTTTAACTTTCAAACCATGTGGTATTGGTCAAAATCCAACTTTAATGGATTTTAAAAACCATTTCTCATATTGATTTAGGATTTGGACTTTCTAAAGAAGATATATTTTGTTTCGTTTGTGATTTCCTTTCTCTTGGTACGATATGCCTCAAGCCTTTCTTCCCTGAGGAGTCATGTGCTTGTCCCACAACCTTTGGATTATGTTTTCTCAAGAGGCGTTTCCTATTGCACTGCTTTGGTGTAATAAGTATGTTATAATTGTTTCTTCTTCCAAGCAGGGTTTCCTTCACCTCTCTCAATTGTGTATCAAATGGGATGGGTGTACGAATGTCTCTCCTTTTGAATATAGTTGAATCCAAATTGAATAAATATAATCTAATCAGTTGTGAATCAATAAATAGGGGCTGGAGAAAGTTATGTATGATCATACTATTTTATTGATATCTTGATCCATGTTGTGAATTATATGGGATATATTCCTATCGAAAATCATGTCCATTGGTGGTCCTTGGTTGCATACAAAATTTTTATGAATGAATGCTTTTCAAATCCTCATTAAACAAAAACATGGAATCTTTTAACCACATATATTCGGCTAAAATAAATGGATTCCCTAGGATAAAACTGTTTCTGTGATAACTCTTTAATTAACAAGTGGAAATTGAGTGATGAATGCTTTATTAAATCTGAATATTCCTTGCCTTGGTTTTTGTGGTGTTGTTCCATGTGTGGGATTGTTCTGACTTGTGTTGTAGTATGGTTGTGGTCATGGATATGTGATGCATGGTGGTTCAGGCGGTGAACTGTAATCTTAGGATGAGAGATTGATTTATTGTCAAATGGATTGGAAGTGTTGTACATCAGGGCTATGATCGTGTTGTGATATGTTTTTGTTTCGTGATGTGATGGGTGTGGTGTGGTTATACAACAGGGTTTCTAAGAATGGTTGTGATGAGATGTGTTTCTAGGTCAATCTATAAGTTAGGGGTTTTATCTATTGAGATGATGGATTGGGTGTAATGACTTTAAAGAATGATGATGGAAGTGGCCGATATGGGTGCTTCACCAATTAATAGCCTATATAAACCTTTCTTGTATCCTGAGATCAGTATTTTATGTCACGAATGGGTGTTAAATGGAGAGGAATGTGAAGTTGTTTAATTTACCATGATTCTTCTTCCTCTATCTGACTTTTCTTGTGTGGATTTTTAGTGTTTTTCCGGTTAGTTTCTTAAGTAGTAATGGGATGAATAAACGAATTACTTAATGAAGTATGGAATAATTTGGTATAGATTGGACAATGGAATGGAAGTAATAAATATGAATACATGAATAGGTATTAAATATTGAATAAGTGTTAAGCCACATTAGTTTATCAGGATCTTCTTATTTTGAAACATGTTGGTGTGTGTTGTTTTGCATTTTAGGGTTAGCAGTGAGGGTGGTAATATTGTAATATGGATAGATATTGTAAGCCCATAGGTTGATATTGAGTGCTTGAAATTATATAAGCATACGTGTATTTTCCTTGTGATTTCTATATGCATCCCACCCTAGTTGAGAACCATGTTCCGAACACCCCCATTGTTACAAGGGAAAGTGTTTTTCCCAAACATCCTGGTGGGTGGATTGATGGCTGGCCACCCACTCTTCCTTGTTCCCTCTTCCAGGCAATTATATCCCAATATTATTCAGGAAGGTTGTGGTTTATGGCGCCTAGGTGTGTATGGGAGAGTTTTTTTCCAAGTGTCTTTAAGATGATATGTGGGTTTTAAGGCTTAGGTGTGTGTAGGAGGGATGTGATGAGCTTCATTTTCCCAGGTGATAGGACTAGCTGTGAGGCCCATGTGTGTGCAAGCGGGATATTATGAGCTTTGTTTTCCCAGGTGATAGGACTAGATGTGAGTCCCAGGTGTGTGTGGGTGGGATGTGATGATATTTTTCCCCATGTGATAGGACTAGTTATGAGGCCCAGGTGTGTGTGGGTGGGATGTGATGAGATTCGTTTTCCCAGGTGATGAGACTAGCTGTGAGGCCCATGTGTGTGCAGGTGGGATGTGATGAACTTCATTGTCCTAAGTTATGGGACTAGCTGTGAGGCCCAGGTGTGTGTGGGAAGGTTGTGATGTATTGATTTGGGAAGATGTGGGAGTGTAAGGATGTTTTTTGTTAGGCAAGAGTGGCTAAACCAGTGGTAAGTGGTGTGGGGTACCCAAATCATTGATGTTCTTATTATGTTACTTTACTTGACTTGTGTTACTTGGTGAGTGTTCCTTGGTAAGGTTGAGATGTCTTGTATACCTTGTTAGGTGCTTTTGGGTTCTGCTATTTTCTCACAGGATCATTAGAATTCTTTTTTCACTTGTGCATGAGAGACTTTGGTTTTCCTACTTAGTATATCTATATTCCAACCATACATATATAAAACTATTTTTAGGTTTCCAGGAGGATTATGTGGACCGCTGTTGACCTTTCTAGGTCAGAAATTAGGATAGTTTTCACATCACTGCTTAGCCTTTTTTTTGTTATTTACTTTGTAGTTTCATTGTATTCATAAAAATTGTATTTTAAACATGCATGTGGGATCAATTTTGGATTTATTATATATATATATAACTTGGAGTTGATTTGGGACTAAAAAACTTATCTACCAATCTTGTTTTATTTTAAAAAGGAAATGCCTCCCATTTCGTAAGATTGTATACCCTTGGTGATGTTCTCCACCCCAAGTCCTACTGGAGGTGTAAATTGGGGGTTATTATATCCCTTTCTTCTTTTCTAGCTTAGAAGGGGCATCTTTGGAGGGAGGGGGGTGTGAAAAAATGGTATCATAGGTATTAGTTGGGAGGTAGGATGAAGTTCAGAGTTAGGAACAATGAGGATTGCATGGGTTGGTTGGGAAATGGTGTTAGGTGACCTCAATGCATGACACAGGCTAGGGAAGACTGGCTATGACACGGGATTTTAGGGCCCCCTTTGATATGATACATGGACTATGGGTCTACCGAACGACTTAGTGGGGATACATCGTTTGTAGGGTAGAGACCCTAGTAAAGGTACATGCATCATAATGACTTGTGTTATTGTATAAATTGGTTTGTTTCTGGGAATTTGAAATGGATAATGAAATAAGTTAAATGAGTTACAGTGAATCTTATATAAAATTCCATACTACTCGGGATTAAGAATTCATTATTTACTTTTTTCAGATATGAGACCCAGTCATCGTCTGAATGTGGCTCAGGCAGTTGAGGCTTGGTAGGTCGATCTGATTGATCGGTGGAGTGTTGACTAGTGGAGGAGGATGACCAGTGGTAGATAATGTTATGTTATTTCCAGCGGCAGGCCTTGGTAAAGTACAATGGTAGTGTTTCAGACATGGAGAAAGAGTGATAGCTCAAAGAGATTGAGATCACCTTCAGTTTGATCTAGGCTCTGATGGAGTACTTGGTTCCTTTAGTAGTGAGACAGATAAGGGGAGCTATGTGTTAGCTGTGGATGTTGTATCTAGGGGAGAGGAAGGAAGGTGACGTTATATGGGTTGATTTCAAGGAGTTTCGAGCAGAAATATTTTCATCGACCATAAAGGCATAGAAGAGGAAGGAGTTACTCTCCCTCTAGTAGGGGAGTATATCAGTATGGAAGCTAGGAATTAAGTTCATGTATCATCTTCGTTTTTACCCATATCTCTTTTTGGAAAAGGAGTCTCATGAGATATTCCTAGGATAGAAACTTCATCATTCTATCTAGTACAAAGTTACTACCCTTACATTTCTGACGTACATTGTGGTTAAGAAGAATGTAGAATTGATTGAGAAGAGGAACTTACGAGGAGTTCTATGATGAGAGGGATCTAGAAAGGTTCTTTGTGAGGAAATATTACTACCAGCAAGCCTTAGGCACTAGGGTCTTTGAAGTTTTGAACAGTAGGGATTAGACCTCAGTAGTTTTCGTTTCAACCTACTCATCCTCATGAATTTACTGTGAACTTGTTACAGAAATGTTTCACCTATGGAGTCCATGTTCATCTTCAAAACTAGTTCCCAACACCCATTTGAGCTATGTATGGTGGGGGTGGACATGTTTTTCACCAGCCTCATCAGTAGTTTCTGACCACATCATTTCAGTAGTAGGGATAGTAGGCTCATGCTCCACTACACAGAGATGGAGAAAGTAGGGACTAACATTAGGATGTTCCTTAAGGACCTCAACCCAAGCATGGTTGTGGAGGTGGTCATCAGTAGAGGGGTAGAGGATCTGGGCATGGTCAGTTACACACACCAGAGGTAGTAGTTCCAGTAGGTCCATAGATATTCAGAGGTACGACTAGTTTGTTTAGTACCCTTTCTTGTGGTTTTTTGATTCAGGAGCTGCCTCTCATGCCCCTGGTGTTGTGTACGCAAGTCGGAGGCCAGACTAACTTATTTGAGGTGTGTCAGAAATGTAGTCGGATGATGGGGCCAAATCAGTCTCGTGGGGATCTCTTCTTGCTAAAAATACATCCATATGATGTTATTCTCATTATCGAATGGGTGTATTCTATGCACACTATAATCTAATTCTTCAGTAGAAGAGTCAAGTTTTCAGACGTGAATGGCTAGTTCATGTATTTTGTTGGTGAGAGGAGTTGTCAGGTGTACAGTCAGTGTGTGGATCCCATTCTCTCTTTTTTTGATGAGATATCAGTGGAATCAGTAGACACTAAGATTGTGGAGTCTCCTAGGGTAGTTGAGGAATTATTCTATGTTTCCCCAAGGAAGTTGTGAATCTAAACCCTCAACATAACATTGAGTTTGGGATATAATTACATCTATGTTCTTGTTAGATTTTGATGGCTCTTTATCTGATGGAACCTTATGAGTTAAGGGAGTTGAGGATTTAGATTGATGACCAAATTAATAAGGGATTTATCTGGCCTAGTGTGTCACTGTGGGGTTCTTTGGTGTTGTTTATAAAGATGGTGTACAATGGTATAAGGTTGTGCATAGACTACATGAGTATGAATCAGGTGATAGTCAAGAATAGTTACCCTATTTGAAGGATATATTATCTTTTTAATCAACTGAGAGGGAAAATTTGGATTTCTATGATTTATTATTGGTTTGGTTATCACCAGTTGAGGGTGAATGAGGGATATATACCTAAGAACACTTTTAGATACAAGTATGGGCACTTCAAGCATAGTATCATGTCATTCGATGTTATGAATGTAATATCTGTGTTTATGGGGATTATTCACCTTGTCTTTCATGAGTTCCATGACTAGTTCTTCATCATATTCATTGATTAAATCTTGATCTACTTGAATTAAGATGAGGATAATATTTAACATATCAAGACTATCTTGCAAGTACTTCGACGACACCATATCTATGAAAGTCTATCGAAGTGAAAGTTCCAAATACGAATGGTATATTTCCTTGGGAATGTGGTGTCACAACATGGTGTAGCAGCAGACCCATTTAAGGTTGAAGTAATTTTTTATTAGGCTACACCCAATAATGTGGCAGAGGTTCACAGTTTTCCTGGTCTTGTGGGATATTATCAGAGGTTTGTGCTCGATTTCTCTCGAGCTGCAATTCTATTAACAACCCTGAATAGAAATGACCATACCTTTTTTTGGTTTAATTAGTTCTAGATGACATTCTATTATCTGAAGGGGAAGTTTGTTAGTGATACAATGCTTCAGTTTCCATAAGAAGGGGTGATGTTTGAGGTGTTTTATGATACTTGCTATCTGGGTTTAAAATGCACCTTGATGTAGCAGCAAGAAGTGATCTCTTATGGGTATGGCCAATTACACCACCATGAGCATAACTATCCCACCCATTATCTGAAGTTAGCATCATTCAGTTTTTCACTAAAGTTGTGGAGGCATTATCTCTTTGGGTAGCACTTTGTGGTCTTCACAGATCATAAGAGTTTGAGGTACATCTTTTCCCAGTGTGATCTGAATCTGTGACAACATAGGTGGATCGAGTTTCTTTAAGAATATTATTTTGAGATCTCCTACACCTCAAAAGGGGAATTTCATGGATGATTATTTGATAATAAATTCATAGAAGAATATTTTTCAAGAATTTGTGGATTCTTGGAAAGTGATGGAGGATTTGGAAGCCTTGCACTTGGATGCAAGGACGAACAACGATAGAGGATGTTTGTTTCAGATGGCAGTGCAGTCTTTTCTAATATAGTAGGTGGAGGAGTCTTAGTGGGGATACTTAAAAGTAATTGTGATTCATGATCGTGTTGACCATGGTGATGCTCCATAGGGATGGTCAGAGGACGGTTAGAATCAGATGTTGTTCCATGGAAAGCTATTTGTTCTAGTGGAAATGTGCGAGGGGGTCTTCCTTAAGTTTCATAACTCACCCTTAGTGGTACACCCATGAATTTATAATATGCACCATGTATTTATGATGCAATTTTTGTGGCTTGATATAAAATGATTAGTGGAAGAGTTTTTTGAGAAATGATTAGTGTGCTAGCGGGTGAAGGTTTAACACAGTGTTTCCAGTGGTTTGGTGCATCCCTTAGATGTCCCAAAGTAGTTGAAGGATGAAATATCAAATGATTTTGTCAAAGGGTTACCTAAGGAATAGGAAGTCTATGATGCTATCTGGGTGGTGGTGAATCGGCTAATGAAATCATCCCAATTCTTAACGATCAAGGAGTTGGGCACTATATATGCCTTGGAAAATAGGTATGTGGATGAGGTGGTGCAGTTTCATGGAGTTCCATTCTCTCATATTGGGATACATGTTTTACCTCATGTGTCTAGAGGGGATTGTATCATGATTTCGGAACTTAGTTACACCCTATCACTACCTTCCACCCTCAGACATATGGGCAGATAGAAAAGACTATCTAGATGCTAGAGGAAATACTATGAGAATAAATCTTGGGCATTGGAGAATCTTGGGTATGACACATGCCCTTGTTATAGTTTTATTATATTAAATGATAATACTATTCCATTATCATGTATCTATTTGAGGCATTGTATGGGAGAATGTGTCATTCAACTTTGTACTAGATAGAGGTTGGAGAGACAACTATTATTGGTCCTGAGGTAGTGCATAGCACGATATATAAGGTTCATCTCATTTATGAGAGGATGAAAGAAACGCAAGAAAATAATAAGTCATACGCCGATCATAGGAGGAGGTCCTTAGAGTTAAAGGTTGGGGACCATGTTTTTCTGAAGGTTTCCCCTTTATGTGGGTAGAATAGGTTTGGCAGAGGGATAAATCTTTCTCCTAGGTTTGTTGGACCCTTCGAGGTGTTGGGACCAGTTGGTGAGATAGAATACGAGTTGGTTCTTCAACCGAAGTTGGAGAGGATCCATTATTTTTTTCACATCTCTCAAAACCATCGATATATTCATGATGAATCCCATTTATTTGGATGGGGAGAGTTGGATATCAAAGGATACATGACATATGTGGAGTGGTTAGTAGAGATCCAGGATTTTCAGGAGAAGTTGATGCATTGGCAGACCATTCCTTTGATTTGTGTGATTTGGAGGCATGATTTCCTGGAGGAGAGTACTTGGGAATGATAAATGGAAATGTGTTCTAATGACTAAATCTTGACATACATGGTAATTAAATTTATTTTGATGAATACATAATACATTACAAAAATGTTCTCCCAAAGATCATATTAGTTTAGTGTGTTTAGAAACAAGGAATATAATCTTCTAAATTCGTGAAAGATCTTCAACATATTCCATAAATATATTACCATTTAGTTTTCCTACCTAATACCTTTCTTTATATCCCAGGGAAAAGAAAACATAAAAAGGGTGAGCTCAAATTCTCAGTAAGGGTAAACATGAATAACATCAAAACAAACATAAACATAAGAATGTGAAAACTTGAACATAAATTTTGTATATCAAAATCGCGAGTCATGAAATAAATCATGGCTGTACGTAAGGAATAGATCATAAAGGAACATTAACCATGATAAAATAGAATTGGAATAAAACATGGAATTATGGAAAACAAATAACCACATAATATGATTTACATAGTATCCTCGACATTGCATCAAATACCATCATAGTGGTAAAATTCCAATACTAAACCGAGTTTACTTGTTGTTCCAGCCATGAATTACTGAACCAGATTTACTTGACATTGCAGCCCTGTATTACAGAACTGGATTTACTTGAATTTCTAATCATGTCTATCTCATGAGATATAAATTATTACCCAATTCATTGAAGGGTGATATATGTCCCACCCATATCATAATTAAACCATTATTATGTGTTCCACGAAAACATAAATCATTCATCATAGCATAAGCCATGAAATAAAATGGGTTTCTTAAGCACCATTCCATCATAACATAATCCATATAAAATATCATTCAATAATTAACATAATAATATCATAGTAATAATAGGGATAGAAACTTAAACATATTTAATAGAATCGTCTTAGATGGAAAATAATTTTTATAAAACACTTGAACTTAATCCTTGAGGAAAATATCATTTCATCTTTAAAAACAATTTCTTTTGTCAAAATGTCGTGCAATTTTAAAAGGAAAGATTTTAGTTGAAAATAAAATTTAAATATTGTATTATAAGTTTCATGGAAATAAGGCATTATGATATGTAAAAATCCATTAATTTTGTATAAGTTAAAAAACATTCTTCTTGTACTTTTGCTGGAAAATTCAAAAAGTAACTCGTATGGTAAACAAAATAAAGATTCCTTCCAAACCATGTAGTAAAAGTAAAAATGGGTAAAAATGAAATTAAACATACATAGAATAATAGTAAACATTTTATGAGAATATATTTAGAAAACATGGAAATTAATGATAAATATATCCCCATTAAATACTTATATATAAACAAACTCGGATAAAAAGGAGATTTGAAAAATTATCCCTTACCATAGGTCCGATACGATTCGTGTAACACCCCGAGATTTTATGAAAAATATTATTTTAATTTCATTTATGTATTGTGTTTTATGTTACACCAAAATTATCTTGTACTATACGCAACACCGTATTAGCTTATATTATACGCAAACACTATTCTTGGTTTGCGTTACACGCAATCGCAACCTTCCTCGATAGCATGTGTAGTACGCAATACTGGGTTTCACTAAAAATTGATATATTGTTATAATATTATTATGGTCAAGCCATTATGAATAGTATTAAATACATTTTTAATGTTATGGAATTATAATTCATCTGACAAATTTTATAGAACATGGTATGAGAACAAAATAATTTTTCGGGTAAAATAAGTATTTTTAAAAAAATGCAGTTTTGTCACCTTTTGATGGCGCACCCAATTTAAATATAGTGTTTGACATGTTTATAAGTTCAATTTTACAATATAAAATTCTTATTTGGAATGAGGATATAAAAAATTTACTTTTGATAAATTTTTGATGTTTTTCTGATAAGTTTCTTATTTTGATGAATAGTAAAAATACGCTAAATTTTAATTAAAAACAACTTTTTTCATCGAAATAATTATATAGTTAAATTATAATATTGGATGGTTTTAAAGTATAAATATAATATATTTTTACTATTTAATATAATGCATGTTATTACCATTCATTTTATATTGAATTCATAGGTAAAAACATTTCAATCTTTGACAATGTTTTAACTTTTAAAACCCGTTTTCTTAACAGCAGGATTAATTTTAAACTAATTATTGCAACTTCTGTGTTTTGAATTTTGAAAAATGGATTCCATATTTGTATTAATTGGGTCAAAATTATGTTAATAGGTTACTTTTATTTTTTTTACATTATGAATAATAACTACGGTAATTTTTCTTTACTACAGTTAAAGGTAAATCGGGTAATAAAGGGTAAAAATAAGATTATAAAATTACCCTAAAACCTTCAAAAATTCAATTGGATGAGTACAAGTCTACCCATATAACCTAAGGGTCTAAATAGATTAATTTTACGGATTTTTTACTATGAAAACAATTTAATTATTATTAAAACCAAAGAAAGTGACAACATGTCACTCTCTTAAAGCTTATAAGTATAATAATTTTAATTTAGTGATAAAATTCATGAACAATTAAACATGAATAGTCTCTAGAAATATAATAAAATTATCTACATCATTTGAATTTATTTATAATTTTTAGGAATTAAATAATTATCATTAAAGGTGACACAATAGTGATGTTGAAATTATTTTATTGATTGAAATATCAAATAAAAGGTTTTAAAAATATTAAAATAAATATTATATGAACTATTTAATGTGATCCACTAATTTTATAGATAACTATGACATGTTATTAACCTATTAAATCTTTTATTTCAAATATATTTTCTGTGTGGATTTTATTTAAATTCAAATAAATGAATAGTGTCAAAATTTACACTATTGTTATTTTATAAAAATAACATAATATAAAATTGTTTAAAAATCACAAAAATATTTAAAAATTATAAATTAAAATTTATATGGTCTAAAATTTCATAAATTATCCAATTATGGACAATTCACAACACATAAGTCATTATTTATAACAATTTAAAATTTAGAATCTTATTACCACAAATAAAATTAAATTGATTAAATAAGGATAAATCAAGTTGATAATGTTTAAAATAAATTCCAAACATTTATAAATTTTATTGTTTTATGAGACTAAAACCCTATATCATATAAGATTCGGATTTGAGTCATTTTGGAAGTTTTTATGTGGGGTTTTAATTTATTACAAATTAATAAGTTTGAGGTTTCCAAAGGTGCCCCTCTCCTCTCTTATAAAAGGGCATCTCCTCCCTCTCCTCCTCACAAAATTTTGAGCCTTCAAGCTTGGAAAAACCCTGAAAATTTCTCTTCTAAACATCTCTAGTTATATCATATAGGTTCTGTTCTTCTCAAAAGACCAACTCTAGTGCCCTGAGAGGAAGTATAAAAGAGACACGTCAAGTAAGAGGTAATCCCTTTTACTGATTCTTTCAAGTTTCTTTCTTCTTCTACTTGATCTTATTTATTTTTTTCATTATAAAGTAATAACATAAGTATCAATAACATACTGATATGACATTATAAATATTAAACAACCCCATTTCACCTTCTATCCATCCTACGAAAAATGAAATCACCGGGCGTGCGTACGTACGGAATACCGTCTCCACGCTGTGGTGTAATTAGTTTTTCCACCACCACATTACTTGGATGGGTATAATGGTGTAAATAATAACTATATATTATTATTATAACTTGATACTGATTCTGAGATATTATATAATCAACTCCAATTCCATTCATATAATTATGGGAATGATATCTTCCCTCGTGCATTCGTACAGACTACCGTCTCCACGAACGCGATGAGATTCATTTTCCATGATAAACCAATAAAGTATGATTATAAATTACATATAATAAATAATCATGAAAGATATTACATAATAATGATACTGTATTTATGTACATATATTTTCCATTTACTTAATTCCATTCAATTCAATAAGGAATCAAAAACAGCGTTCATGCGTACGTACAGTCTACCGTCTCCATGAACGATGTATTTCGATCTATCATATATATTTATATAATGAATATATATTATATATAAATAATGTTTTAAATTATGGAATTAATTAAATCAGGATATATGTAATAATATCAAGAACAACAAGTCGAAACACGTACGATAAATAAAACGATTTTACCCAAAACACTGCTTTAACATGGCATTTACAAAAGAATAGGTAATATAAAGTCATGAGTCAACCATATATGATATCATAACAATGAATATGATTCTGTAATAAGTCAATAACATTATTTAAATCATTATACAGGAGTTTCAGATACATATTAAGCATATCGGACATAAGGTAAGGGATAATTTTTTAAATCTCATTTTTATTTGAGATTGCTTATACGTTAGTATTTACTGGGGTTATATTTTTCATCCATGTCCATAAAATGTTTTTCATAAAGTGTTTAATGTTATTTAATGTATTTTTAAAGTCATGTTTACCCCTCTTTGACTTTTACTTTGTGTTATGTAAGGAATCATTATTTTTTTTACCATACGTGGTACTTTTTGACTTTTCCGTTAAAAGTACGAGGTGAATGTTTTTTTATCTTAAATAGGATGAATGGATTTTTATGGTTTAATAATGCCTTATTTTCATGAATATTACTATACCAGATCTCATTATTATTTTCAACATAAATCCTTTTATTTTAAAATTTCATGGAATTTTGTGAAAAGAAAATGATTTTGAAGAAGAAAGGATATTTTCCTCAAGAATTCATTTCAAGTGTTTTATCAAAACCGTTTTCCATATAAAATGACATTATTTCACATGTGTATGTTTCAAGTATAATGTCTCTATGATTTACATGGTTTCAATTTTATTATGATGAAATTATATCCATTTGTTTTATATAGATTATTTTATGATGGGAAGATTTTTATGAAACCCATTTTATCCTTTGGGTTATGATGAATGATTTATAATTATGTTGTGGAACACATACGAATGATTTAATTATGGGATGGGTGGGACCTATATATCCATCCAATTCATTGGGTAAAGATTTATATCTCATGAGATAGACATGGCTGGAATGGTAAGTTAATTCGGTTTAGTGACACAGGACTGGAACAAGGAGTGAACTCGATTCAGAAAGGGACTTTGTCCACTAAGATGATCTTGGCAGCAATGCCTTGGCTACTATGGAAATCATATCATGTTCTTAATGGTTTTCCACAATTACATGTTTTATTACCATGATATGTTATCATGATTGATGTTCCATTATGATCTAATACTTACGTACTGCCATGTTTTATGTCATTGCTCAATATTTTGATGTTTAGATTTTTTGTCCAATTTTTTACAATAAAATGTTTATGGATTTTTTATGTTCAATATTTTTACCATTACTGAGTATTTGAGCTCACCCTTTTTATGTTTTCTTTTCCCCAGGATATAAGGAAAGGTTTTAGGTAAGAAAACAAAAAGGGGAAGTTCTTTATGGGAGATATTGAAGATCTTTCAACATGATTAGAAGATTTTGTTCCGAGTTTCCAAAGGCACTAAACTATTACAGTCCTTGGGTGTTTTTTTGTTATGTATTAAGTATTCCTCAAAAGTAAAGTAATGTCTATGTACGTCAAGTATGGGTCTCTACAATTTTTATGTATCTGAAACTCCTGTATAGTGAGTTTAAACATATTATTAACTTGTAAAAAAACCATAATAATATTTATGATATAATATATGATTCTATTATGACTTTATATTACCCATTCATTTATCAAATCCATGTTAAAGTAATGTTTTTGGTAATAATCGTTTTATTTATCGTATGCGTTTTGACTTGTTATTCTTGATATTATTACTTATATCATGATTTAATTAATTAAATAATGTAAATAATGATTTATATACCATAAATATTCAGTATAGAAATATATATAATAGATAGATAAATGAAATGGAATACACCATTCAAGGAGACAGTAGGTCGTACGTACGTATGAATGATGTTTCCATTTCTTTATTGAATTGAATGGAAGCAAGTAAATGACACACACACACACACATATATATAAATAATTAAAATATAATTATTATGTCATATATATAATTATTATTTTTCATTTATACTTTATAATAATTCTTGAATAGTTAATGCGGAGAATGAATCTCATTGCGTCGTGGAGGCGGTAGGCCATACATACGTACAAGTGACGATATCATTAACTAAATGGTAAAATGGTATAGAATTGGATGGTATATTAAATATATAGAACAATTATCATGTTATATTAATTATTTACATACATTATACTCATCATTATACACATCCAATTTAAGTATTTTTGAATAACAATTACACCACAACATGGAGACGGTAAGACGTACGTACGCACACATGGTGATATTGTTATTCATAGGATGGATAAAAGGAAGTATAAATCTGACACATAATTATAATAAAATCTTATAATGTATAATATACTACAATTATTACTTTATTTTGATGACAACATAAGAAGAGGAAGTAGAAGAAGAAAATAATTTTGAAAGAGGTGATAAAACAATTACCTCTTTTTCTGGTATCTCCTTTTGATTTAAACAAAAGATCTCTCTAGGATGGATTTCTACCCAAGGTGTGGCCTCTAGAAGGAATAGAGGTATGTTGTGAGATTATTTGGGCAGGGTTTGGATGATCCAAAGGGCTTTGGAGGTGTGATTAAAAGAGGTGGAGTGGTGCCCTTTTATAAGAGAGGGGAGGGGAACCTTTGGAAGGTCTTGAAATATTTATTTATTATAAATTAATTTTCTGTTTATAATGGTATAAAACTAATTTATTTAGAATACATGATGATTATGTCTTGAAATAATCTCAACCAATAAAATTTAGAAATGTTTTGATTTAATTTTAAAACTTATCAATTTTATTTATCCTTATTTAATCTATTTAATTTTATTTGTGGTAATAATATTCAAAAATATTAAATGGCTATAAATATTCACTTATTTGTTTTAAATTTTACATAATTATATAACATATTACATTTTAGACCATATAATTTTTATTTATTTTTTTGAGTTTTAAATAATTTAATAATATTTTATTTTTATAAAATATCAATAGTGTCAATTTCGATACTATTAATTTATTTGAAAATAAATAAAATCCACACATGAGATAAATTAGAAAAAAAATATTTTATACACTTCTAAAATTTTATAATCACCTATAAAATTCATGGAGCGCATTAATTAGTTCATATGATATTTAATTTAATGTTTTTAATACCATTTATTTGATATTTCTATCAATAAAATAATTTCTACATCACTATTGTGTCATCATTAATGGTAATTATTTAGTCTCTAAAAATAATAAATAAATTTTCATGATGTAGATAATTTCATTATTGTTCTAAATACCATTTATGTTTTAAGTGTTATGAAGTTTATCATCATATTTAAATTATTACACTTATAAGATATAAGAGAGTGACATGTTGTCACTTACTTTTGTTTTAATTATAATTACATCCCCTTCATGGAAAAAAGTCCACTAAATGAAAGAATTACAACCCTTAGGTGATATTTGTAGACTTAAATTCATCTAGTAAAATCTCCACTAGTGTTAGGGTAATTTTATTATATTTATCATATTGTTTTTCCCTAATTTACTCGATTTACCTATAACTATGGTAAATAAAAATTACCCTAGTTACTATTCATAATATCCAAAAAATAAAAGGTAAATATTTACACAATTTGGACCTTCTGATTTCAAATATGGAATCCATTTTTCTAAATTCAAAACACAGAATTGGAAGAAACTAATTTAACATTAATTCCTGTTGTCAAAAATAGAAAGAGGGTTTTTAAAAAGTAAAAACAATCAAAAGATTGACATGTGTTTATATCAAATTTAAACGTGAAGTTACTTCCAATAAAGAAAATTGGATTAAATTGTAAAAATATAATCCAATTAAACGTTATAACAAATTAAAAATATAATTTAACTATATAAATAAATTAGATGAAGGGCTTTTTTGAATTAAAATGCAGTATTTTCACTATTCATTAAAATATGAATTTTATCAGAAAAATACAAAAAATTTAACCAAAGTAATTTTTCATGCCTAGATTCTAAAGAAGAAGTATATTTTTTAAAATATAATATATAAATATGTTAAAAAAATAGATTTAAATTGGGTGCGCTATCAAAATGCAACAAAACTGTATTTTTTGAAAAATACATCCTTTATCCAAAAAAATTGAATTTGTTCTTATATATATTTTTAGAAAATATATAATATTAATGTCAATTTTATATATAATTCAAAATTTGGTTAATAATATTCATAAAATCTAGTTTATATCCCATTAAATAATAATATTTTATTAATATATCATTGTTTAGTGAAACTCGGTATTGCATACAATGCAAGCTATCAAGAAATGTCGTTCTTGCATGTAACTCAAGACATGTTAGTGTTGTATGTAGTGAAATATTACTTTGTAATTTCATATAACATAATCCAAACATAGTTCTTTTATACATTTAAAAAAATCTATACTTAGTATTGAATGAAATGAATTCTATCAAAATAACTTGAAATTGTGTGTAACCCAAGACAAGTATAGTGTTGTGTATATGAAAAGATTATACGATGTTGCCTATAGAGAAAGCTAATCTTGGAGTGGAATACAACACAAAACAACAAATAAACTAAACATAAACTGTCTTATAAAATCTCAGGGTGTCACATTATACCCTCATTAAAATGAATTTCTCCCTCGAAATTTGTCGTGGTTATAAAAGGTTTACCATGTGAAAGTTTCTTTCATATAAACCCACATCGTAAAAAAATAACGCTAAACATAATTTTAAAATGGAAAGTTAGAAACATTACAGTTACCCAAAGTAACTCATCATTGGGTTTCCACATAGGAGAACATAGGTGGGAAGTGAAACCATGGATATGGAAGAAAAAAATCTAACCATTAAGTTCTGATGGATAGTGATAGAGAACAATGTTTGGAGAAATTTAAAAACCAAAAAACCATAAATCTACAATTATTTATGGGACCATATGATTCTTCAAATAAGAAGGTACTAAGATAACATTTTTGGTTTTAAAGATACTTTACCTAATGTTGATGAATTTTTCATGAGAATAAATACTTACTTGATTTTGGTACAATATCATTATTTTTTGTGACTTGAACAATTTCCACTTTATCTATTATTTAAAGAAATGAAGTTGAATTTTTAATTCTTGAAGTGTTAGCAGATCACGCGATAGAATGATAAGTCATTCCATCTATCTCAACAAAAATGTTAGTAGAGGTAATAAAATTTTCATAAGTTCACCTATTGTGATATAATTCATTAATCTAACAAACATTAAACAGAATGTAAATTATACTATCCATAAATGGATAATCCTAAAAATATAAAACTTTAGTAAGAGGTGATCCAAATCAGATTATTATTTATCTCCCATGTCTCATAGGGTAGTTCTTGGTTATCACACTCCAACATGTGAATACCTTAATCATGTATTTTCTTGAAACATGGTAATACCCTAATTTACTATAAATACTTATTAGAAACATGCATGTTTCCTTATTCTTAAGTCCAAAAATCTATAAACTAATCCATGATAACATAAACTAGTTTTCAAAAAAATACTTAATCAGTTCCAATGTAACTAGTATCATCCAATTTATTTATTAAAATCAAAAATATCTTTTTCCAAATATCATTATCTCAACAACATTCTCATATTAATGGTTATCCTTCCCTTAAGCATGTATTTTCCAAAAACATTGTCTTATTACCATAATCACTTTTCATGGTTATGAGTAGAATTCAGAATATTAACTTAAGTAAAAACTATAGTGGACCAATATATAGATATTTTATTATTCCATAATAATATAAAATTTATTCTACAACATTATTCTAAAATCTCATTACATAAATACACAATCCTTCCAACAATTAGTTATTGTACTCTATATCACCAATACTGATCGCATGTGACTTCGATTTTTCTTTTTTCCTTAAGAGGTTTATGATGCTGATCATCATCATTAAACCTTGTATTTGGGAATTGGTTAACATAATGTCTCATTTCCTTGAACTTGTAGAATTGAAGTGTGGGTGGTGTATTCTCTGTAGTATTTTCTCTATTCACATCATTAACAACTTTTTTCCCATTACTTTAGCACTCAAATGCTCTATGACCTTCTTTTCCACACTTAAAACATTTTTCCAGTACCTTTAATTCAATCTCCACCATATTTATTTCCAAATTTTGAGCATAATAAAAAATTAATCTTCTTTTCACTATTGTTTTGAGTTTTTCCCTTGAACTCCATATTTTGTTTCTTGTCAAAACCATGATATTGATATGTAACACCAAATTCCTTTTCTACCTTGATAGCACAATGAAAAATCTCTTCATAGCTACTAAAGTCTCTTATATCCAATGCCCTTATAATACTTGGGTTTAATCCACTAAATAATTGGTCAACTTTACTTTCAAGTTGAATGATAATGCCATAAGATTACCTGAAAAGTCTTGTAGAATTTTCCTCTTATCTACCAACAGATTCATAATACTTTTGATTGATATAAAGGAACTCATTTTCCATATTTTTTCAAAGAATATGATGAAATTACTTATTGAAAAATATGTTCTCAAACTCATCCCATTCTATGGATTCAATTTCATCTTACTACCTCAAATTCTTGATTAGAATCTACCACTGGTCTGCTTCTCCTTCTAAATGATAAAAAACCAAAATGAATTTTTTATGTTCCAAACAGTAAAGGATGGAAAATATATTTTCAATGGTACTGATCCATTTTTTTAGCAACAAGTGGATCAGAAAACCCACTGAAAGAAGGTGAACGTTTTCTCATGAAGGACTCAATAGAATATTGTTCCCTTCTCTTCTCATTTGGAAGTCCAGAATGATTCATAGCTTGTGTAAGTTTAAAAATCAGATTTTTCATTCTAGCTCCCATAAAATTTGGTTTTTCAGGAGGAAAATCATTGAATTTCCCAATACATTGATCAATGACATGGTTTCTTTGGGTTCCATCCATTTTCTAAAACACAAAAAGAATAGTGTGAGAGGAAAAAATTATATTAGGAAAATAACATAATCACGGGGGAGTAAATTTAGTATCTAACATCTTAGGTTTAATACTAAGTTATTCATGATCGTTACCATAATTCTAAGACTAAAACCTATAGTTAGACTTACCCTTAGAGACATCCCTAGACATACCTTATAAATATCTCTATGGATCTCACTAAAGTTTTCTTATCCTAGTTTCCAATGTTTAACTAACCCTTTACTCTGATACCAACTCTAACGACCCAATCATGACGTACATGGATATTAATTTTATTTTAAAGAATACTTATCAAATTTAAAAAATGTATTCCCAAAGACCATATTATTTTAGTGTCTTTGGAAACTTGGAACATAATCTTCTAACTTGGTGAAAGATCTTCAACATCTTCTATAAAGATCTCCCCCTTTAGTTTTCCTACCTAAAACATTTCCTTATATCCTAGGGAAAAGAAAACATAAAAATGGTGAGATCAAATGATCAGTAAGGGTAAACATGAATAAAATCAAACAAAACATAAACATAATAATATGAAAACATGGAAATAAATTTTGAATATCAAAATCGCAAGTCAAGAAATAAATCATTTCAATATTTAAGGAATAGATCATAAAGGAACATTAAACATGATAAAATAGCATTGGCATAAAACAATAAATTGTGGAAAAAAATAATCACATAATATGATTTCCATATTAGCCAAGTAATTTTTTCCATGACCATCATAGTGGAACGAGTCTATTACTGAACCAGGTTTACTTTCCGTTCCAGCCATGCATTACTGAACCAGATTTACTTGTCGTTATAGCCTAGTTTTACTGAACCAGGTTTACTTTTCATTCTAGTCATGTATATCTCATAAGATATAAATATTTATAAAATTCATTAGAGGGAGATATAGGTCCCACCCATCTCATAATTAAACCATTCTTATTTGTTTTACAAAACATATATCATTCATCATAGCATAACCTATGAAATAAAATGGGTTTCTTAAGCATCATTCCATCATAACATAATCCATATAAAATATAATTCTATAATTAACACAATAAAATCACAATAATAATTGGTATAGAAACAAAACCATTTTTAATAGTATCATTTTATATGGAAAATAAGTTTGATAAAACACATGAACTCAATCCTTGAGGAAAATATCCTTTCTTCTTCAATTTTTTTTCTTTTCTCAAAATGCCACGCAATTTTTAAAAAAAATAATTTATTTGAAAATAAATTTGATATAGTATAGTGGATGATTCATTTAAGTAATTAATTATAAATTTGTAAAAATCCATTCATACTATATAAGTTAAAAAACATTATTCTTGTACTTTTTCCAGAAAAGTTAAAAAGTACCTCATATGGTAAACGGAAGAAAGATTTATTCTAAACCATGTAGTAAAAATAAAAATGAATTAAAAAATTAATAGAATAATTATAAAAATTTTATGAGAATATTTTTAGAAAACATGGACATGTATGATAAATATATCCCCAGTAAATACTTACATATAAACAATCTCAAATAAAAATGGGATTTTCAAAATCACCCCTTACTTTAGGTTTGATATGCTTCGTATGTATCTGAAAATCCTATATAGTGGGTTTAAAAATAATATTAACCTGTAATATAACCATAATAATATTTATTATATCATATATTATTCACTTATAACTTTTTATTACCCATTCATTTATCAATTTCATGTTAAAGCAACATTTTGGGAAATAATCGTTTTATTTATCATACGTGTTTTAACTTGTTATTATTGATATTATTACTTATATCATGATTTAATTACTTCTGTAATGTAAATAATGATTTATATATCATAAATATTTAGTATATAAATATATATAATAGATAGATAAATGAAATGGAATACACTGTTTATAGAGACGGTAGGTCGTACATACGCATGAACGCTGTTTCCGTTTCCTTATTTAATTGAATAGTATAACGTAAATCACACACACACAAGTATATATATATATATATAAATCTATTAGAATTATTATTTCATATATTTCATGCTTATTTATTATATTTACTTTATAATCATTCTTGAATGGTTAACATGGAGAAAGAATCTAATCGCGTCATGGAGATGATAGGCCGTACGTATGCACGAGCAATGATATCATTTACTTAAGGGTTAAATGATATGTAATTTCATGGTATATAAATTATAATAAATAATTATAATTTTATATTCATTATTTAAATCCATTATACTCATAATTATACCCATTCAATTTAAGTATTGTTGAATTACAATTACACAATGGCGTGGAGATGGTAAGTCATACGCACGAACGCATGGTGATATTTTTATTCATAGGATGGATAAAAGGAGGTATAAGGTTTTACCATAACTATAATAACATCTCATAATGTAGAATGTACAGGAGTTATTACTTTACTATGGAAACAACATAAAAAGAGTAAGTAGAAGAATAAAATAATTTTGAAAGAGGTGATAAAACAATTACCTCTTTTTCAGATATCACCTTTTTATTTTCACAAAAGGTATCCCTAGTATGGATTTATACCCAAGGTGTGGCCTATAAGGAAAGGGAGTGATTTTGGGATATTATTTGGTCAGAGGTTGGATGAGCTAAATGGATTTGGAGGTGTGATTAAAAGTGAAGGAGAGATGTCCTTTTATAAGGGAGGGGAGGGGAAACTTTGGAAAGTCTTGAAATATTAATTTATTATAAACTAATTTCGTTTTATGATGGTCAAAAAATAATTTAATTATAATATAATATGTTTATGGGTCTAAATAGTATCAACCAATAAAATTTAAACATGTTTTGATTTTATTTTAAACCTTATCATTTTGATTTATCCTTATTTAATCTATTTAATTTTACTTGTGATAGTAATATTACAAATATTAAAATGTTATAAATATTTACTTATGTGTTGTAAATTATACATAATTGGATAATTTATGACATTTTAGACCATATAATTTTCACTTTGTAATTTTTAAATATTTTTGTGATTTTTAAATAATTTAATAATATGTTATTTTTTAAAAATATAAATAGTGTGAATTTTGACACTCTTCATTTATTTGACGTTAAAAAAATATATAAAGATAAGATAAATTAGAATAAAAATATTTAATACAATCCTAAAATTTCATAGTAATCTATAAAATTCATGGATCATATTAATTAGTTCATATGATATTTATTTTAATATTTTTAAAACCTTTTATTTGATATTTGTTTCAATTAAATAATTTCAACATCACTATTGTGTCATAATTAATGGTAATTATTTAGACTCTAAAAATTATAAATAAATTCAAATTATGTAGATAATTTCTTTTTAATTATGTATACTATATATTTTTTATGTTTTATTAAGTTTATCACTATATTAAAATTATTATACTTATAAGATATAAGAGAGTGACATGTTGTCACTTTCTTTTTGTTTAATTATAATTACATCACTTTTAAAAAAAAGTCCATTAAATTAGTCATTTTCGACCCTTAGGTGATATTGGTCAACTTCAATTCATCTAATATGATTTTGTTAGGTTTTTGGGTAATTTATTATCGTTATCATATTTTTTGTTACCCTAATTTACCCAATTTTAACTTTAACTGTGGTAACTAAAGATTTTTGTAGTTACTATTCATAATATCCGAAAATAAAATATACCTATTTACATAATTTGTACCTCCTTATTTAAAATATGTAATCCATTTTTCTAAATTAAATACACAAAATTGGCTGAAATTAATTTAAAATTAATTCCTGTTGTCAAAACCAGAAAGAGGGTTTTTAAAAAGTAAAAACCATTAAAAGATTGACATGTGTTTATATCGAATTTAAATGTGAAATTAATTCCAATGAAAAAATTGTATTAAATGATAAAAATATAATCTAATTAAACTTTTAAAACAATAAAAAATATAATATTACTATATAAATAAATTAGATGAAAATGTTATTTAGAATTAAAATGTAGTATTTTTCCCAATTCATTAAAATATAAATTTTATCAGAAAAATAACAAAAACTAAACCAAAGTAAATATTTATGTTCAAATTACAAATAATAACTTTATTTTTATCAAATATAATATATAAAAGTGTTAAAAACTATATTTAAAATGGGTGCTGCATCAAAAGGCGACAAAACTGCTTTTTTTGAAAAATACTTCTTTTATCAGAAAAATTGAATTTGGTCTTATATCATGTTCTAAAAAATACATAAGATGAATTTTAATGTTATATAAAATTAAAAATTTGGTTAATAATATTCATAAAGGACAATTTATATCTCATTAAATAATAAATTTTTAATAATATATCATTATTTAGTGAAACTCGGTATTGGGTACAATGCAAGTTATCGATGAAAGTCGCTCTTGTGTGTAACACAAGACAAATCAGTATTGCATGTAGTGAAATATTCCTTTGGTTTTTCATATAACACAATCCAAACATAGTTCTTTTATACATTGAACAAAATTTATACTCAGTTTTGTGTGAAATGAATTCTATTAAAAGAACTAAAAATTGTGTGTAATCCAAGACAAGTATAGTGTTTATTTTATAACAAGATAATTAGGTGTTGTATATAGCACAATAAAATATTAGGGTTGTGTAAAAAACTCTATGACAAAAAAATTAAAAATAGTTGATCTCATAAAATCTCAGGGTGTCACATGTGTGCCCAGTACCAAGAGTTTTTGAGTTTTTCTTTATTCTTTCTTGAGTTGTGATGTAATGTCTAAACTTTTCTTTATGAAATAAGATCCTTTTAATTGTATTTTCATGCGTGTGGTGAAATATTTTATGAAGTGTTGAAATGTGAAAAGGGGAGGACCAGATTCCTAATCGAGACGCATTAACTGCGATGCAATTAAACCTATGTAGGTGATTCAGTGCCGCCCAGAGTAGATAATATCTTGACATTGAAAACAAAATTACCTAATTTGTGTGTTTGGGATGGCATGGATGTTGTTCTTGTGTTGTGTGGGTTTTGGTTAGTTAGGTTAGAAGATGTTGGAGGGGGTGGGGGTTTCCTTGTATGCAGAGGTTTCACTCCATATTTCAAACAAAACAGGGTGTTTTTTCATTGAACTTTAATGTCAGTAGCAGTGTTTCAAGCATAGAGAGATCCTTGAGAGGTATCTTATGGGGTTGTTGTTTGGAGACCTATTTTTCTTATGGGTTTGGTTTTTAATTCTTGAGGATGATAATAGTTTGATAGGTATATGATGTAATGGACCTAACCTCTCTAGTCCATTACTTTGTGAAAATCAGGTGGTTGAAGTGTTCTGGGAGGTCACTGTTACTTATTTTAACACTTTTCATTTTTTATAGTTTTTTAGGTTCTCCAATGGTTAGTCACTGATGGTGGCTCATGAAAGTGAGTCGTAGTGGTGAGTTGTGATAGTAGCTCGCAACAGTCAATTGAAATGGTGAGTCAGAACAGTGAGTTAGGACCAATGATTAACAATGGTAACTCACACCGATAGCTCACCGAATGGTGAATCACACTAGTGGATTGCACCAGTGAATCACACTAATAGCTCACTGAATGGTGACTCATACCATTAGCTTAAACCAGTAGCTTGTACTGGTATCTCACCAAACGGTGACTCACACTGGTGGCTCGTACCAGTGACTCACCTAATGGTGATTCATTTCTAACAATTTGTCTTTTTTCTAGGTTTTCCCAGTTTCACCCCTTTAACATTTTCTTTGATGTAAAATGAGTTAAATACCATATTTAATGGTTTTTAGAGCTATTTTGAATCATATATATCTTCTAAAAACTTGAAGCTTCCTTTTACCTTCAAACTCCATGGTCTTGGTCAAGATCCACTTTTATAGGATTTTAAAAATCATATCTCCCATTGATTTAGGATATAGCCATTATAAAGATGAGATATTCTATTCATTATGTGATTACCTTTATCTTAGAATGAGATTCCCAAAACCATTCTTCCCCAATGATTCATTTGTTTGTGGTGTAGCCTTTGGATCTCATTTTACCTGTAGGATTTTTCTACTACATGAACACCCCCTAATTTGGTGCAATAAGGAAGTTATGATCATTTATTCTTCTAAGTAGGTTTTCATTAATCTCTATCAGTTGTGTATCATACTAGGTGGGTGTATGAATGTATCATTGTGAATATAGTTGAATCCAAATTCAATAAAAATAATCGAAAAAGTTGGGAATCAATAAATAGGGGCTTGGGAAAGTGACATATGATTGTACTATTTTATTGATATGTTGATTAGTGTTGTGAATTATATAGACTATATGACTACTAAAAATCGTGGCCATTGGTGGTCCTTGGCTGCACATATAATGTCTATGAATGAATGTTTTTTTTCTTCTCATTAAATAAATACATGGAATCTTTTAACCATGTATATTTAGTTAAAATAAATGGATTCCCCATGATCAAACTATTTTTGTGATAACCCCTAAATTAACAAGTGAAAATTCAGTGAGGAATTCCTTTTTAAATCTGAATATGCCTTGCCTTGGTTCTTGCAGTGGTGTGTTGTGTGTGGGATTGTTCTGACTTGTGATGTAGTAGGGTTGTGGGCATGGATATGTGATGTAGGGTGGTTTGGGTGGTGAAATGAAATCTCAGGTTGAGGGATTGATTGGTTGTAGAATAAACATGATGTGTTTTACAACAGGGTTGTGATTGGGTTGTTCTATATTTGTGTTTCTTGATGTGATGGGTGTGGTTATACAGAAGGGCTGC
The DNA here is from genome assembly GCA_963277665.1 of Viscum album. Taxonomy (NCBI): domain Eukaryota; kingdom Viridiplantae; phylum Streptophyta; class Magnoliopsida; order Santalales; family Viscaceae; genus Viscum; species Viscum album. The sequence goes on from OY728129.1 coordinate 1,589,125,679, forward strand.
TGAGAATGGTTGTGATGAGATGTGTTTTGGGGTGCGACTATGAGCTAGGGGTTTGCTCTGTTGAGAAGATGGATTGGGTATAATGACTAAGAATAATGATGATGGTAGAGGAAATCATGGGTGATTATCCAATTAATATCATGTATAAAAAATTCTTGAATCTCATGATCGATATGTTATTTCATTAATGGGCATTAAAAGAAGTGGAATGTGAAGTGGGTTAATTTACCATCGTTCTTCTTCCTCTGTGTGAATTTTTCTATGTGTCTTGTTAGTGTTGTGCCTTTTAGTTCCCTGATAGTAATGTGATGATAAATGAATTTCTTAATGAAGTATGGAATGGTTTGGGCTAGTTTGAAAAATGGAATGGAATTAATAAATATAACAACATGAATGGTTGTTAAATGTGGAATAAGTGTAAAGCCACATTAGTTTATCAGGATCTTCACTTTCTGAAACATATTGGGGTGTGTTTGTAGAAACCCAAACACTTCATGGTATGTTTCTATTAAATACATTCCAATTATAGACAATATTTCATGAATCACTGAGCCTATATGGAACAAAAAATGGTTACTTATAGGAGATATCCATAACATAGCCATTAAAATTAAAATTTCCAACTTTGCGATTTGAATTTTAAAAATCTGACATACACGGTTGTGTTTAAGATGATATTTAGAGTCTCATAGAATTAACATAATTTTAGGTGAATAGTAACCCACCCTTATGAATAGTAACCTTCCATTATGAATAGTAAATTACCCTTATGAATAGTAATATGACTTTTAGGAATGGTATCCATACCCTTGAGTGTATTAGTGAACTCGGGCACCTTAAAAATGAAGATGAATATTTTAAGTGTTTATATTTTTTGATTAAATAATGATTTTAATTAAATATTTAGTTAATCATATTTAGGAATTTATTTTTGAAAAATGGACTTCATTTTTGGATTCTACATGTGGAAAAATGGTTAGGGTGAATTTTTGGGATTTTTCTAAAATACTTAAATTTTTGATGAATAGTAAAATGTGTTAATTTATGATAAATGCTAAATAAGGAATTTATTGAGTATTTGATGATGATATACTAATGTAATCCTAATTAGTTTTAAGTCACGTGAATATATTACTATTCTTGGTCATGGAATACAAACTATTGGTTGCCTTGAGAGGAAATAATAAATTAATGATTATAATATAAAGAAAACTCCTCTCCCCTCCACTATATAAACCACCCCTCACCCCCTCTTTCTCCCACACCACTCAAGCTTCAAGACTTGCCTAAATTCTACAAAAAACTATTCCCAAGCCCTCTCCACAAGTAAAAAACCTTATGGTCTCACCAAAAGGCCAAAAACAAAGGCCTTAAGGAGATTCTCAAGGAGGAGTACTCAAGAGGCGAACCTTCCTTATGACAACCTTGCTTTTTATTACAACTTAAACATGCTTTATTACATAAAACATCACTTGATACAACAATGAAGATTGAGAGGTTTAGTGTCTTTGGGGATTAGGATCATTACATAAAAACTTAAAACATGAAATACAACATCTTAATTGAAAACTTCCTTTACATGACCACTACATTCCCTCGTACTTAGCATTGCATGGGATAACCTGAGGACATGCATAAGAAAATGGTGAGCTATAAAGCCCAGTAAGGGAGTACACATGGAATAAAATGAGGAGTACAATACATGTTAGGCAATAGGTATGTCAATATAGCATAAGAGAAACATGAACATAAAGGCATGATAAAGCATGATAATCATAACATGGAATTGTGGCAACAACACTTAACATGGATTTAGCATGAGACAAGACTCATTGCACATAAAGCATGATTAAACCCTCATTGCACATGAAGAACGAGTAAAGCCTTGTTGCACTTGAATTATCATGAGTCAACACTCATCGCACATGACGTATCATGATACTATACTTTACCCAATGCATTGGAGCGCTATAAGGGCGCACCCTTCTTAAACATTTAATTTCATGCATAAGTGTGCCACATGGATCATAAAACATGGATTCATAAAACATAATCATTTATTCCACGATAAAGGAATGTGGAATTCATACATGAAAATTTATAATCAATAAGTAAATGTGCATAAAGGTGAATACCCTTGATGGAGAAATGGGCATGGTATTCACTACACAATGGCATTGGTTTAGAAAATCGGTGCGATTTCGGCAGCGTAACAGCGTGACATAAGAATTCATAAAAAAGGTTTGATGAGAGAGAAAGGGTGTCTCATCATATTTACATGAAATTTACAGTAAGTGGGTCATATAGATACATGTCCAAACAATTTTAATGGAATTTAGATTCATGATACAAAAGTATTTCTTGAATGTAAAAGAAGAGAGAGAAGTTCCTTTCGGAATTTCGGCATAGTAACGGGTGTACATGGGAGGCATTTAATGAGAGAGAAAAAGTTCTCCCATCATTAAAACAATAATAGGGCAGTATGGGGGAGGTGAGAAACCATAACCCAACATTCATAATTGAAATTAAAAGGGAAAAACAACTTAAAGAAAATTGACAAAAAAAGAGAAAGGAAGAAAAAACCTTTACTTTGAAGTGTGCTTCCAAAGGCTAGAGAGAGGCTTGTGAGAGGCTTCTTGGGAGATTGGGGAACCTTGGGAGGATTATATAGAGAGTAGGTCAGAGGTTGGACAAACTCCAAGGGATTTTAGTGAGGAGAAAGTGGGATCTTGGGTGGGTTTATATAGGAAAGGTGAGAGAATTCTTTATTATTTAGGTTTGGGAACCCTTATATTAAAATAATCCAAACCACAAACCATCCCATGGTATTTGCCCATGGTTTCTGGAAACGGAAAGAGGAAAACAATATTTTACAAGGACAAGGTCCGAACTTATTAAAAAATTAGGGTTGCTTATGTGGAGGTGAGTCACACTCCCATGGAAATTAATTTAAAAAGGCAAAGTGTTGAATAAGTCTTGAGGGGTTCATTAATGCTTTGAAAAGTAAGTCAAACAAACCCAAAATCACATTATTTTAATTATAAAACATATATTGGCCGAAAATAAGGATTATGGTATTTTATTACATCACCATTGGTTCATTATGATGTCATAAAACACATTATATAATTAAATGGTATTTAATTTTTACCCAAAAATTTGACTGTCTCAGAAAATTATGAAAAATTCACCGTTGGATAACTTCGACGTTCTGATTCCAGAAATGAAATTTATTTTATCTAAAAAAATTCTAAATATGTTAATTTTCACTTTTAAAATAAAAACCAACATTTATCGAAAATTCACGGGTTTTGACGGAAATGGCTTTCAAACCTTAATAAAAATTTAAATTACATTCATAAATTTATATGATCATTTATATTTAATAAAAATTAATTTAATATTAATAATAATATTTTATTAAAATATTATTTAATTAAAAAATCCATTAATTTAATAAAATAGATTTCTTAATTAAATAATAATTAAAAACACCATTTGTACTTTAAAAACTATTTACAATGTATCAAAAATGACTAAAAATTATATTCATTATTACATAAAAAAATAATGTACATGAACATAGTACTAATTATTTGTTACATAACCCTTTAAAACAGCCGCATAAGACCTAAGGGTAAGGTGTGCGATGGTGACAGACTCTTGGGGCGGCTCAGATAACATCACTCGAGTGGTAATCTCTATCAACTTCCACTTTTCCCGTAGACGGTCACGTTCGAGCTTGACATAATGAAGCTCATCTTGGGCTTGGTCAAGGTAGAATCCAAAAGACGCCACCTCTTTTCCAAGCTCCGACAAATGGGCTTCGTATGGGGCAATTATACTGGATGAGGCCATCGCTTCCTTTGTCTGAGTAAAAATTGGGTTCGTTAAAGCCTTACATTTATACTAATCGTGTGATCACTGTTCAATGACTATATTAACAACGGTAAAAATTATTAACATGAAACCAAAGAAGTTGACATCTTATAAAAACATTTTTCATAAAGAGACATTTAACTGGATCAAGAGGGATTTTCCATTAATGAAACTTTGGGTCGTTACAATATTCCCCCCTTAAGAAATTTCACCCTCGAAATTTTCCTTTTCCCACACTAAAACAAATGTGGGTAACTCAGCTTCATCATATCCTCCGACTCCCAAGTCGCTTATTCAAACTTGTGGTTTCTCCACAACACCTTGACAAGGGGCATTGTCTTATTTCGTAGAACTTTTTCTCTACGATCTAAGATCTTCACTGGTTGCTACTCATAAGAAAGATCATCTTCCAATTGTACCACCTTGGAAGAGAGTACATGTGAAGGGTCCGGTATGTACTTCCTTAAGAGGGATACATGAAAGAAATCATGCACCTTGGCCATAGTATGTGGAAGTACTAGTCAATAGGCCACAGCCCCAACATGATCAAGAATCTCGAAGGGGTCGATGTACCTTGGAATTAACTTCCATTTCTTTCCAAACCTCATGACCTTCTTCCATAGAGATATGCATAAAAACACCATGTATCCAACTTTAAACTCAAGGTATCGTCGACGATTATCTGCATAACTCTTCTGTCGACTCTGGGCTGCCTTGATATTCTGCTGAATGATTTTCACCTTCTCCACCATTTCCTCAACCATTTCTCGTCCAAGCAGCTTACGTTCATCGACCTCATCCCAACATGCCGGTGTTCTTCACCTTTTCCCATAAAGGGATTCATATGGTGCCATTTAGATGCTCGAGTGGAAACTGTTATTATAAGAGAACTCAACCAGAGGAAGATGTCGATCCCATCCTCCTTTAAAGTCCATTGAGCATGCTCTCAACATATCCTCAAGTGTTTGGATAGTCCTCTCTGATTGGCCATCAGTTTGAGGATGATAGGACATACTAAAGTTCAGTTCAGTATTTAGAGCATGTTGAAGACTCTTCCAAAACTTAGAGGTGAATCTTGGATCTCGGTCAGACACAATAGATAGTGGTACTCCATGAAACCTTACCACTTCCCTGATATATATCGGTTCCAGTTGATCCAAAGAGAAATCCTCTCGAATAGTAATGAAGTGTGCAGTCTTTGTAAGATGATCCACAATAACCCAGATTGCATTGTTTCATTTGGATTTCCTTGGAAGTCCGGTGACAAAGTCCATGGTGATGTTCTCCCATTTCCATTCTGGTATGGGTAATGGTTGCATCATCCCCTTAGACTTATGCCTCTCTGCCTTCACTTACTGACACACCAGGCACTTTGATGTATATTCAGCGATCTCCTTCTTCATATTATCCTACCAAAAGTTTTCTCAAAGATCTCGATACATCTTTGTACTCCCTAGGTGAATAGAGAAATTTAAACTATGTGCATCATCCAAAAGTTCCTTCTTCAGCTCCAGACTTGATAGAACACATAGTATTTTCCCAAACTGCACAATTCCTTCTTCATTAACATTAAACTCTGAGGATTTACCCTTTTTGATAGCTTCCACTTTTTCTTGAATTCCCACATCATCCTTTTGAGCATCCTTTAACCTTTCCAAAAGAGATGGTTGAGTAATCATTTGTGAAAGGATTGATGATGTTCCCTTCTTTATGATTCCCACGTCCATCTTCATCAAGTCTTAGAAGATTGGATCCTTCTCAATTCTCATCATTGATAGAATCGTTGGATCCTTTCTACTTAGGTCATCCGCCACCTTGTTCGCTTTCCCAGGGTGGTAATGTATTGAACAGTCATAATCCTTGATGAGCTCTATCCATCTTCTCTAGCGCATATTAGGCTCTTACTGTGTGAATATATATTTAAGACTCTTGTGGTCAGTATATATCTCACATTTCTCTCCATAGAGATAATGCCGCAAGATTTTCAAGGCAAAGATCACTGTTGCCAACTCTAGATCATGCATTGGATAGTTTCACTCATGTATTTTCAACTACCTTGAGGCATAGGATATCACTTTATCATTCTGCATCATCACACAGCCTAAGCCCTTCTTTGAGGCATCACTGAATACCACAAAAAGTTCCCCACTTGTGGGTAAAGTGAGCACGGGCGCAATGATAATCCTCCTTTTCAACTCCTTGAAGCTTTCTTCGCATTCATCACTCCAAGAAAAATTTACTCCCTTTCGAATTAGCTTGGTAAGAGGGTTGGACAATCGTGAGAAATTTCTCACAAATCGTCGATAATATCCAGCTAACCCCAAGAAACTACGGATATCCATTACCAATGTTGGCTTCGGCCATCCCTCAATTGCATCTGTTTTAGAGGGTTCCATAGATATCCCATTTCTTGTTATGATATGGACCAAGAATGAGACTTCCTTCAACCAGAACTCACACTTACTGTACTTTTCATAGAGCTTCTCCTTGCGCAAAGTCTCTAGTACAATTCTTAAATGCTTCTCATGATCCTCCTTGGTTTTGGAGTATATTAGAATATCATCTATAAAGACTACCCCAAATTTGTCAAGGTAATCTCTAAAGACTCTATTCATCAATTCCATGAATATTTCTAGAGCATTGTTGAGTCCGAAAGGCATTACTATGAATTCATAGTGCTCGTACCTTGTACGAAAATCAGTCGTGGGGATATCTTCATTATTCACCCTTACTTGATAATATCCCAACCGCTAGTCCACCTTGGAGAATTATTATGCTCCATGTAGCTGATCAAACAAGTCATCGATTCTTGGGAGTGGATACTTGTTCTTTATTGTGATTTTGTTAAGTTCATGATAATCGATGCAAAGCCGCATTGACCCATCCTTCTTCTTGAGGAAGAGGACTGGTGCACCCCATGGTGAAGCACTTGGGCATATAAACCCTTTATCCAGATTCTCCTGTAGTTGTTTCTTCAGCTCTTCAAGATAAAAAACAACCATTCTATATGAAGTCTTGGATATTGGTAGCGCCCCAGGTATAAGTTCAATTGAGAAATCAAGTTCTCTTCTTGGAGGAAGACCAGGCAGTTCCTCGGGAAACACTTCTGCGAATTCCCTCACAATAGGCATTTCTTCAAGGATGGTTTATTCTTTGGAATCAATCATCTGAGCCAGATACGCGTGCTCATAGGGTAGAAATATCCATGCTTGAGATGATGGAGATAAAGGAGATTCATCTTCCTCCTGACACTTGTAAAGAATCAGGGGTCGATTCTCCAAATGGAGTTTGATTTCCCTCTCCTGACAATTTATGTTGGCTCTATATAAGGAAAGCCAATCCATGCCAAGAATTGCATCAAATTACACCAAAGGGAGTATGACGAGGTTCGATGGGAAATTCAATCCACAGATTATAACAGGGGAGGACTTATATTCATGGGATGAAATGATTGCCCCATTTGCCGTACTCACCGACATCTTTACTTCCATGATTCGTGGTGGTGCTGGGATTGTTCTACTAAACTTTAGAGATATAAAAGAATGCGTAGAACCTGAATCAAAAAGTAAATTATCTATTCTTGAATGAATAACTAGCATACCTGTCACCACTTCGTTTTCAAGGTTCACTTCGGCAGAAGTGATGGAAAAAGCTCTTCCTTGCTGTCTTGGAGGTTGTTGGTTGCCTCCGATAACCCTTGGATTAGGGAACTGATTTTCAAAATGACCCGGTTCTTTGAATTTATAGCATTGAAAACGCGTTGAGGTTCAAAAGGAGCGTTCCTCTCCTCTGTCGCAACCGTGGGTCCTTCTTGCTGATAGTTAATAGGTAGTTGCCCTTATCTTCCACACCTGAAGCATTTTCTCGCCCCCTTAAGGAAATTACCAGGGTGCTTCTTTCCACACTTTTGTCAAGTGGGGTGTTGGAACTTCTTAGCGCCGTTGGATTTATCCATCGAACCACCAGAATTGAAGTCCACCTTACGCTTCTTGTCCCCATGATACCCTTGTAATTCCCCGATCTCCATTTTGACCTTGAGGGCACATCATAAAATTTCCTCATAGCTGTCGAAGTCACAGATCGCTAATGTTTTCCGAAAGCTAGGTTTCAACCCACCAAAGAAGCGGTCAACCTTGCATTCGGGGGTAACGACAAAGCCAGAAGCGTATCGTGCAAGCCTCGTGAAGTTTTCCTCGTACGCACCCACAAATTCTTCATCTTTTTTCTTGAGGGAAAGGAAGTCCCTTTCCATCTTTAGACGGAGGGTGCATGGAAAATATTTATCGAAAAACATATTCTGGAATTCCTTCCATTCCAAAGCCTTGATCTCCTCCTTAGCCTTCGTATTTTTGATCAATGTCCACCATTGATCAGCTTCACCCTCCATATGATAAGCCGCCAGGAGAACCTTCTCTTGTTCAGAACATTGGAGGATGTATAATATCTTTTCAATGGAGTTGATCCATTGTTCAGCGATCGTGGGATTGGATGATCCACTAAAAGTTGGAGGCCATTGACTCATGAAGCTCTCGATAGAAACTTTTTCCTTCTTAGGGGGGTTTGGACGTTCCTCTTGAACCATGTTTCTATTCAAAACTTGAGTTAGATGAGAGAGAAGCGTGACAAAGTTCGCGATTCCCACTCCCATTGGATTGAGCATCTCATTAGTACAATCATCACACTGATCTTCACATCGGTTGTTAGCCCGAGTCCTCCTATTACCGGCCATTGGCTGGAATAAAAGAAAAGTTAGGGGTAACACATAAAGGGAAATCCAAAGACAAAAGTTGATGACTTATAAATAAAATTTTATTTTCTTAACTCATGAGTCTATAGGATTCAATCTAGGCTTTTCATGATCTACTTTCTAACATATATTCTTAGGGGAATTTTTCCCTTAATAAGGGTTCATACCAAGATTGTGAATTTATAAAAACATATCCCCCAGGAGTGCCGCAACCAGGAGTGCAGCAAGGCCCATTGTCGTGCACCAGTTCTCGTTCGAGTCTAGCTCAAAGTAGTGTTTTCGAGTTTTACCCCTAGGATACATCTGTGCCAGAGCCACCTCTACCTGCTCGTATCCAGACAGGGATGTATTTGTTTGATAAACCAATTACTTAGTATTTACCATAACTTAGGGATGTTTTTATTATACTTAGTCTTGTATCCAAGTCTTTACTATGGTTTCTTAATCCCAAAAATAACTAAACCTATCCTCTGATACCAACTATGACAACCCTGCTTTTTATTACAACTTAAACATGCTTTATTACATAAAACTTCACTTGATACAATAAAGAAGATCGAGAGGTTTAGTGTATTTGGGGATTAGGATCATTACATAAAAACTTAAAACATGAAATACAACATCTTTATTGAAAACTTCCTTTACATGACCACTACATTCCCTCGTACTTAGCATTACATGGGATAACCTGAGGACATGCATAAGAAAATGGTGAGCTATAAAGCCCAGTAAGGGAGTACACATGGAATAAAATGGGCAGTACAATACATGTTAGGAAATAGGTATGTCAATAGAGCATAAGAGAAACATGAACATAAAGGCATGATAAAGCATGATAATCATAACACGGAAATGTGGCAACAACACTTAACATGGATTTAGCATGAGCCAAGGCTCATTGCACATAAAGCATGAGTAAAACCTCATTGCACATGAAGCACGAGTAAACCCTCGTTGCACTTGAATTATCATGAGTCAACACTCATTGCACATGACGTATCATGATACTATACTTTACCCAATGCATTGGAGCGCTATAAGGGCGCACCCTTCTTAAACATTTCATTTCATGCATAAGTGTGCCACATAGATCATAAAAAATGGATTCATAAAACATAATAATTTATTCCACGATAAAGGAATGTGGAATTAAAACATGAAACTTTATAATAAATAAGTAAATGTTCATAAAGGTGAATACCCTTGATGGAGAAATGAGCATGGTATTCACTACACAACGACACTGGCTTAGAAAATCGGTGCGATTTCGGCAGCGTAACAGCGTGACATAAGAATTCATAAAAAGGTTTGATGAGAGAGAAAGGGTGTCTCATCATATTTACATGAAATTGAAAGTAAGGGGGTCATATAGATACATTTCCAAATAATTTTAATGGAATTTAGATTCATGATACAAAAGTATTGCTTGAATGTAAAAGAAGAGAGATAAGTTCCTTTCGGAATTTCGGCATAGTAACGGGTGTACATGGGAGGCATTTAATGAGAGAGAAAGGGGTCTCCCATCATTAAAATAATAAGAGGGAAGTATGGGGGAGGTGAGAAACCATACCCCAACATTCATAATTGAAATTAAAAGGGAAAAACAACTTAATGAAAATTGACAAAAAAGAGAAAGGAAGAAAAAACCCTTACTTGGAAGTGTGCTTCCAAAGGCTAGGGAGAGGATTGTGAGAGGCTTCTTGGGAGATTGGGGCACCTTGGGAGGATTTTAGAGAGAGTAGGGCAGAGGTTGGACGAACTCAAAATTATTTTAGTGAGTAGGAAGTGGTAGCTTGGGTGGGTTTATATAGGAAAGGTGAGAGAATTCTTTATTATTTAGGTTTGGGAACCCTTATATTAAAATAATCCAAACCACAAACAATCCCATGGTATTTGCCCATGTTTTCTGGAAAAGGAAAGAGGAAAAAATTATTTTATAAGGCCAAGGTCCGAACTTATTAAAAAATTGGGGTTGCTTATGTGGAGGTGAGTCACACTCCCATGGAAATTAATTTAAAAAGGCAAAGTGATGAATAAGTTTTGAGGGGTTCATTAAGGCTTTGAAAAGTAAGTCAAACAAACCCAAAATAACATTATTTTAATGATAAAACATATATTTTCCGAACATAATGATTATGGTATTTTATTACATCACCATTGGGTCATTATGATGTCATAAAACACAATATATAATTAAATGGTATTTAATTTTTACCCAAAAATTTGACTCTCTCAGAAAATTATGAAAAATTCACCATTGGATAATTTAGACATCCTGATTCCAGAAATGAAATTTATTTTATCTAAAAAAATTCTAAATATGTTAATTTTCATTTTTAAAATAGAAACCAACCTTTATCTAAAATTCATGGGTTTTGACGGAAATGGCTTTCAAACCTTAATAAAAATTTTAATTGCATTCATAAATTTATATGATCATTTATATTTAATAAAAATTAATTTAATATTAATAATAATATTTTATTAAAATAATATTTAATTCAAAAATCCCTTAATTTAATAAAATAGATTTCTTAATTAAATAATAATTAAAAACACCATTTGTACTTTAAAAACTATTTACAATGTATCAAAAATGACTAAAAATTATATTCATTATTATATACAAAAATAATGTACATGAACATAGTACTACTTATTTGTTACATAGACCCTTAAAAAATCCGCATAAGACCTAAGGGTAAGGTGTGCGATGGTGACAGACTCTTGGGGCGGCTCAGATAACATCGCTCGAGTGGTAATCTCTATGAACTTCCACTTTTCCCATAGACAGTCACGTTCGAGCTTGACATAATGAAGCTCATCTTGGGCTTGTTCAAGGGCAAAGCCCAAAGACACCACCTATTTTCTGAGCTCCGACAAATGGGCTTCGTATGGGGCAATTCTATTGGATGAGTCCATCGCTTCCTTTGTCTGAGTAAAAATTGGGTTCGTTAAAGCCTTATATTTATACTAATGATGTGATCACTGTTCAACAGCTATATTAACAACGGTCAAAATTATTAACATGAAACCAAAGAAGTTGAAATCTTATAAAAACATTTTTCATAAAGAGACATTTAACTGGATCAAGAGGGATTTTCCATTAATGAAACTTTGGGTCGTTACAATCCTTCTCTTTTCTTTCAATTTCTTTTACAAAGTTCCATTATTTTGTTCTCCCTTCTCACCTCCCATCATCCAAATGCCATTATAATTCCATTACCTTAAATGTACTGTATATTCATTGTGCTAATGTAATATCTCATCATAGTCTCTCTTTTTCCCCTCCTTTTATACAATAAATGCAAACACCGTCTGAGATGTGAAAATTTATCACACTCAAGGAAGACTGGTTTTCAATTTGCATTACTATCTTCAATACTAGTCATGAAACCTTTTAAATGGTTGAACCTGGTCATAATATATGTATTATAGCTTTTTTAATGTTCTGGAATCTTTACACGTTCATAATATGTAATAATAATACAAAACAAGTTTATTGTGCGCACAACTGCCAAGCCAAATCCAAGCGTTTATTTTAACTCAATGATTGATTCATCCTCATGGTATATAAACAGAACAATTATAAGAACATTTATATCTATTTAATGTCACTAATAATTTATATTAACAATTCAGGATGTTTAATCATATTTCAAACAAACATCCATTCATGAATACAAGTAAACAGATCATGAAAACCAAAGAAGAAAATGCTACCAAAACAATAAAATTTAATCTATTAAACCATCAAAAAGGACATTAATGAACCTACTAAGGTCCTAAAATTTCAATTAAAAGTTGATGAGGTTATGGAATTATTAATTAATTAAGATAAATTTGATTATTCAGGTCGTTAAGAACAATCAAGAACACCTTCGGGCATAAGGTAAGGGATCCTCTCTCTCACTTTTGTTCAAGAATCTCCCCTATGTTGTGCCCTTTTATTTTTAATTACTAATGATGGGGTATGTTTTCTCACCTCTCCCATACTTTACTTGTGACATATAAATAATGTAATACCCCTTTACCTCTAATTAATCCCTCCCAATAACATTCATTACCATGTCGAAATATTTATAAGGGGTTTCTCATCTCACTTTCATTTCTATGAGATTTTCATTATTCACCCCTTATTTCTTGTATGTGGTATATGTGTACTTCCATTTGATATATAATAACATTATTATATTTATATTCATGTTATTCTATGATTAATTTGAGTTTTATTAAGTTCTGGTCATATGATTCGACCAATTACATTGTGGTAAGAGATTTTGTCGCAACTACTATTTTGTTGTGACTAACTTTGTATTATGCACCTAATAATCCTTATGTGGTGTAACTACTGCCCATTTGAGATAAATTTTCATTTGAAATTATATTTATATTAAATACCCATAATCTCATATCAGGGATATGTTGTTTTATAAACCATATATCATTTTACATACGATGTTTATTTGGAAAGTTATTTTAATTATGAAAATATTGATGAATCCATATACTCTACTCTATATGAATATTGAAAAGGAATATTTATCTTGTATTGAATCTATGTAAAAATAAATCTTTGGATATGTAGTGGTGGGTGGGGCCCACAATAGCCCCTCGATGAATCGGTAGGTCTCATGAGACATATCAGTTGGAAATAAAACCTTCGAGTTTGTTTCCAAAAATCAGACAGGTTTCTACCCATAGAACTAAACCGTTTGAGTCTAGCTCAAATCGGTAGGTCTCATGAGACATATCAGCCAGTACTACCTTTTCATTTTCATTGCACCTTAGTGTATTCCATTATTTATAAATGGATAATCATGGAAGAAGGGGAATCAATACTCGTGGGCAAGGTAGGGATCTCCCTACTGAGCAAGTCAACACAGTAAATGTTGGAGAAGATCATATAAAGATCATATTGGGACAACTTACTCAGGTTGTAATGAATAACCATTCCACACAAGTGTTGGATCGTTTCATTCAGAAGAAGCCCCAATATTTTAGTAGGACTACTGAACTAGTGGTTGTTGAGAAATGGATCAAGTCCCTTGAAAAGATATTCATGGCATTAAGATTCAATGAAAATGAAAAGGTAGTATTGGATGTATATTGTCTCAAGGGGGACGCTGATCAATAGTGGTCCTTGGTTCAGAATACCACTGAGGAAGAATAAATAGAAGATATGGAATGGAGGACTTTTAAGATCATTTATATATCTTTATGTCAATAATAATTTATATTAAAAATTCTGGATGTTTAAGCATATTTCAAACAAACATCCATTAATGAATACAAGTAAACGGATCATTAAAACCAAAGAAGAAAACGCTACCAAAGCAATAAAATTTAATCTATTAAACCATAAAAAAAGCCATTAATGAACCTAATAAGGTCATAACATATCAATTATATGTTTATGAGGTTCTGAAATTATTAATTAATGAATCTAAATTTGATTATTCAGGTCGTTAAGAATAATCAAGAACACCTTCGGGCATAAGGTAAGGGATCCTCTCTCTCTCACTTTTGTTCAAGAATCTCCCCTATGTTGTGCCCTTTTATTTTTAATTCATAATAATGGGGTATGTTTTCGCACCTCCCCCATACTTCCCTTGTGACATATAAATAATGGAATACCCCTTTACCTCTCACTAATCCCTCCCAATAACACTCGTTACCATGTTGAAATGATTGTAAGGGGTTTCTCATCTCACTTTCATTTCTGTGAGATTTTCATTATTCGCCCCTTATTTCATGTATGTGGTATATGTGTACTGAAATTTGATATATAATAACATTATTATCTTTATATTCATGTTATTAAATGATTATTTTGAGGGTTATTAATTTTTGGTCATATGATTCAACCAATTACATTGTGGTAAGAGACTTTGTCTCAACTACTATTTTGTTGTGACTAACTTTGTATTGTGCACCTAATAATCCTTATGTGGTGTACCTACTTCCCATTTGAGATCACTTTTCATTTGAAATTATATTTATATTAAATAACCATAATATCTTATCATGGATATGTTGTTTTCTAAACTATATATCATTTTACATGTGGTGTTTATTTGGAAAGTTATTTTAATTATGGAAATATTGATGAATCCAATATACAATACTCTATATGGATATTGAAAAGGCATATTTCTCTTGTATTGAATCAATTTATAAATAACTCTTTGGGTATGAAGTGGTGGGTGGGGCCCACTATATCCCCTCGATGCATTGGTAGGTCTCATGAGACATATCAGTTGGCAACAAACCCTTCGAGTTTGTTTCCAAAAATCATACGGGTTTCTACCAATAGAACTAAACCGTTTGAGTCCAGCTCAAATAGGTAGGTCTCATGAGACATATCAGCCAGTACAACCTTTTTATTTTCATTGAATCTTAGTGTATGCCATTATTTAGAAATGGAACCTAATGGAAGAAGGGGAATCAATACTCGTGGGCAAGGTAGGGATCTCCCTACTGAGCAAGTCAATACAGTCAATGTTGGAGTAGATCAGATCATTAACATATTGGGACAACTTACTCAGGTTGTAATGAATAACCATTCCACACCTGTGTTAGATCATTTCCTATGGCAGAAGACCCCATATTTTAGCAGGAATACTGACCCAGTGGTTGCTGAGAAATGGATCAAGTCCCTTGAAAATATATTCATGGATTTAAGATGCAATTAAAATGAAAAGGTAGTACTAACTGTTTATTGTCTCAAGGGTGACACTGATCAATGGTGGTCCTTGATTTAGAATCCCACTGAGGAAGAAGAAATAGATGATATTAAATGGAGTACTTTTAAGGTAATATTCTTCGAAAAATATTTCTCTCGTGGGCAATGAACTGAAATGAAGAGAAAATTCCTTAGCTTAAAACAAAGGGAAGAAGACAGTGTTGCAGAGTATGAGGCTACTTTCACAAGGCTGTCCAGGTATGCTATAGATTACGTACATGACTCAGCAACCAAGATTGATCATTTCTTTGAAGGTCTTAAGCCAAATCTTCGAAGGGAATTGACTTCTCAATCATTTTCATTATATGATGAAATTTTATCAAGTGACATCAAAATAGAGAAGTAATTTTCTAGATCAAATCTTTTCAAAGGAAACCCAGATAAGAAGTGGTACTCTTATAATAAAGGAAAAGGAGAAGAACCAAAGAAGAGAAAGGGAACAAAGATATTATCATTATGTGAGGAATGTGGAAAGAATCATCTCGGGAAATGCTTGAAAGCCATGGGAGTTTGATATAACTGTGGAGAAATGGGTCATTGATCTGATGAATGCAAGGGGAAGAAACAATTAAATAATATTAAATGATACAATTGTTGAGAGATGGGACACTATTCAAATGAGTATCCTATGAGACAATAAAACTTGACTTAGAAAAGGCCAAGAGAGCAAGGGAGATCTTATGCAATTACAACCACAGAGGTTAAAGTTCCTAATGATGTGGTGGCATGTACTTTAATTATTTCCTCAAACTTATCCAACACTTTATTTGATTTTGGATCATTGCATTCCTTTATATCTTCTTAGTTTTCCAAGAAAATTAGATATGTCAAATTTGATTTAATAAAGGATTTTTTCATCAAAACCTCTAGGGAATGTATCATTGCAACAAAGGTATGTCGACTAGTCCCCATTTAGACACCAAAATGTGCTTTAGTTGCTAACCTTATCATCACACCAATGAATGACTTTAATATAATTCTCGGTATGAATTGGTTGGAAAATTATGATGCGAAGATTTATTGTAAGAAGAAGGAAGTTACAATTTTTTAAAATGGTGTATAATCCCTTTTCTTTAGGGTAGAAACTTTTCCACCTGATTCTTATCTAGAACCACCCCCAATAGCTCTATTGAGTGAAATACTTGGAGAGAAAGATAAACCAATATATATGGGTGAGGAAATAAATCTTCAAATTGAAGATGTACACATAGTGAAAGAGTAAATTGATGTATTTCCATAGGATTTACCTGGATATCCTCCAGAGCGGGAAGTTGAGTTCTCTACTGATTTAATTCCTAGTGAAAGACCTATATCAAAGGATCCCTATAGAATGACCACTGTGAAATTAGTAGAGCTAAAGAAACAACTAGAGGAATTTAGTGAAAAATGATTTGTTCGACCTAGTGTTTCTCCATAGGGATCCCCTGTCCTCTTTGTCATGAATAAAGATGGATCCATGAGGATATGCATTGATTACAAGGAAATCAATGATATTAAAATAAAGAATAAGTATCCTCTGTCCCGGATTGATGATTTATTTGATCAACTTCATGGATCTCAATGCTTTTCGAAGATCGACCTCTGATCTTGATATCATCAACTATGTGTGAGGAGGGAAGATATTACTAAGACAACATTTTGAACTAGGTATGGGCATTACAAGTTTACAGTGATGCCTTTTGGATTGACTAATTCACCCTCTGTTTTCATGGATTTAATGAATATATTTTTCAAGTAATATCTTGATAAATTTTTTGTGGTATTCATCAATGATATCCTCGTGTACTCAAAAAGTTATGAAGACCATCAGAATCACTTGAGTATTTTTCTGCAAACTCTTAGAAGAAATAAATTATATGGGAAGTTTAGAAAATGTGAATTCTGGATTTAATTAGTTTATTTTATAGGCCATATTGTCTCTAAGTATGGAATTATAGTTGATCCTATGAAGACAAAGGCAATATGATATTGGCCCACACCAACAAACATAACTGTGGTACACAGTTTTATTGGCTTAGCAGGTTACTATCGGCATTTCGTTAATTTTTTTGCCTAACTAGCTAACCCACTAACCAAGCTCACATATAAAGGAGTTAAGTTTGTATGGATTAAAGAATGTACAGAATGATTTGAATAATTTAAAAGAATATTGGTCAATGCTCCAATTTTGAATCTTCCATCTAGAAGTGGTGGATTTGTAATATATATCGATGAATCAAAGAATGGACTGGGTTGCGTCCTTATGAAAAATAATAAAGTTATTTCTTATGCATCAAGACAATTGAAGACTCATGATAAAAATTATCCAACTCATGATCTTGAGTTAGAAGCCGTAATATTTGCTCTGAAAATATGGAGGCATTATCTCTATGGAGAGAGATGTGAGATTTATACAGACCAAAAGAGTTTGAAATAAATTTTCACAAAAAAAGAACTCAACATGAGGCAAAGGAGATGGCTTGAGTTACTCAAAGATTATGATTTTTCAATACACTACCACCCGGGAAAGGCGAATAAGGTGGCAAATGCATTAAGCAGGAAGGATCGTGGACTTTTGACTCAAATGAGTATTGTGATAGATCCTATATTTTTGGATATACTAAATATGGATATGGGAATTTTTAAGGAAAGGTAAACATATTTCCTCTTTAAAATGATTTCTAAAAAATATTTATTAGAGAAGATAAAAATCTCTCAATCAGATAATGAGAATATTCATAAGAAATTTAATGCTGTCAAGGATGGGAGACTCGATGACTTCGTGTATGAAGAAGGAGTTCTAAAATTTGGGAAGAGGTTAGGTGTTCCATCAGTACCTGAGCTAAAAAGAGAACTATTAGATGATTCTCATAGCTCAAAGTTATCTATACACTCGGGTAGCACCAATATGTATAGAGATCTAAAGGAATATTTTTGGTGGGATAATATGAAGAGGGAAATTGCTGAATACGTGTCAAGATGTCCAGTTTTTCAACAAGTGTAGGCAGAGAGACAAAATCCCAAAGGAGTGATGCAACCTCTAGCTATTCATATGTGGAAGTGGGATAAAATTATGATGTATTTTTTTACCGGACTACCAAGGATTCCTAGAAGGAATGATTCAATATGGGTAATTGTTGATCGGCTCACAAAATCAGCACATTTCCTTCCTATAAGAGAAGATTTTCCACTTGAGTGCTTGGAAATACTTTATATTAATGATGTTTTAAGACTTCTTGTTGCACCTCTATCGATTGTGTCCGATCGAGTTCCCTGGTTTACATCAAAATTCTAGAAAAGTCTCCATAAGGCTTTGAATACTGAGCTTCATATGAGTACTGCTTATCACCCCCAAACTGATGGATAGTCTAGAAGGACTATTGAAACTCTAGAAGGCATTCTGAGGTCATGATCTCTTGACTTCAAAGGTATGTGGGATCAATACTTTCCTTTGGTGGAATTTTCATACAAAAATAGTTTCCATTATAGTATTCAAATGTCTACATATGAAGCATTATATGGAAAGAGATGCCAAACTCCAACTTGTTGGGATGAAGTTGGTGAGAGTAAACTTATAGGCCCAAAACTTATTGAAGAGACCAAGAAAAAGGTGAAGACAATCCAATACCATGTTAAAGTAGCCCAAAGTAGGAAAAACAGTTATGCTAACAATTGGAGAAAGGACTTGGAATTCCATGTGGGAGATCATGTATTTCTGAAAGTATCTCCATGGAAGGGTGTCTTAAGGTTTGGTAAGAAAGGAAAACTGAGCCCCACGTACATTAGACCATTTGAAATTCTGGAAAGAATCGGGGTTGTAGCTTACCGTTTAGCAATGACGCCAATTCTCTCCAGAGTCCATGATGTGTTCCATGTGTCATTATTGAAGAAATACATGCCAGACCCAACGCATGTACTCACCTATGAAGAAATTGAACTGGAACCTGATTTTTCATACTGTGAAAAGCCTATTGGGATTCTTGACACAAGGGAGCATGTATTGAGAAATAAGAAAACTAGTCTAGTAAAGGTTCTTTATAGGAACCAAAATATGGAGGTAGCAACATGGGAACCAGTGGATTTCATGAAAAAGAACCACCCATGTCTTTTTGGTGTGCTTTATATATAAAATTCCGAGGACAAAATTTCCGAAGGAGGGAATAATGTAACACCCCAAACACTTCATGGTATGCTTCTCTTAAATACATTCTAGTTATAGACTATATTTCATGAATCACTGAGCCTATATAGAACAAAACATGGTTACTTATAGGATATATCCACAACCTATCCATTAAACTTAAATTTTCCAACTCTGTGATTTGAATTTTAAAAATCTAACATACAAAATTGTGTCCAAGATGATATTTTGAGTCTGATAGAATTAACTTATTTTTTGGTGAATAGTAACCTAAAATTATGAATAGTAACCTACCCTTATGAATTGTAATTTACCCTTATGAATAGTAATATGAATTTTATGAATGGTATCCATACCCTTGAGTGTATAAGTGAACTCAAGCACCTTAAAAATGAAGATGAATATTTTAAGTGTTTATATTTTTCGATTAAATAATGATTTTAATGAAATATTTAATTAATCATATTTTGGAAATTATTTCTGAAAAATGGAAATCATTTTTGGATTCTACACGTCGAAAAAAGGTTCGGGTGAATTTTTGGTATTTTTCTGAAATATTTAAATTTTGATGAATAGTAAAATGTGATAATTTACGATAAATGATAAATAAGGAATTTATTGAGTCATTGAAAATGTTCTTTTGATGTAAGACCAATTTTTTCAAATTCACATGCATATATTACTATTATTGGTCATTTAATAAACACTATTGGTTGTCTTGAGAGGAAATAATAAATTAATGATTATAATATTAAGAAAAATCCTCTTCCCTCCACTATATAAACCATCCCTCACCCCCTTTTCCTCGAACACCACTCAAGCTTAAAGACTTTCCTAAATTATGAAAAATACTCTTCCCAAGCCCTCTACCCACGTCCAAGACCTGTTGGTCT
The DNA here is from genome assembly GCA_963277665.1 of Viscum album. NCBI lineage: Eukaryota > Viridiplantae > Streptophyta > Magnoliopsida > Santalales > Viscaceae > Viscum > Viscum album. The sequence continues at coordinate 1,589,146,063 of OY728129.1, forward strand.
CACCAAAAGGCAAAAAACAAAGGCCTTAAGGAGATTCCCAAGGAGGAGTACTCAAGAGGTGAACCTTCCTTGTCTTTTTTTTTCAATTTCTTTTACAAAGTTCCATTCTTTGGTTCTCCCTTCTCACCTCCCCTCATCCAAATGCCATTATACTTCTAGTACCTTACATTTATTGTATTTTTATTGTGATAATAGAATATTTCATCATAATCTCTCTTTTACCCTCCTTTTATACAATAAATGCAAACTCTATATGAGATGTGTAAATTTATCACACTCAAGGATGACGGGTTTTCAATTTGCATTACTATCTTCAATACTGGTCATGAAAAATTTTTAATGGTTGAAAAAGGTCATAATATATGTATTATATCTTTATTAATGTTCTGTAATCTTTACAAGTTCATAATATGGAATAATAATACAAAACAAGTTTATTGTGCACAAAATCGCCAAGCCAAATCCAAGCATTTATTTTAACTCATCGAATGAGTCATCCTCATGGTATATAACCAGAATCATTATAAGATCATTTAAATATCTTTAATTTAACTAAGAATTTATATTAATAATTCTGGATGTTAACCATATCTCAAAAAAAATCCATTCATGAATACAAGTAAACAGATCATGAAAACCAAAGAAGAAAATGCTACCAAAACAATAACATTTAATCTCTTAAACCTTCAAAAAGGCCATTAATGAACATAATAAGGTCATAAAATATCAATTATATGTTTATGAGGTACTTTAATTATTAATTAATGAAGATAAATTTGATTATTAAGGTCTTTAAGAACAATCAAGAACACCTTCGAGCATAAGGTAAGAGATCCTCCCTTTCACTTTTGTTCGAGAATCCCCCTGATGTTGTGCCCTTTTATTTTTAATTTCTAATGATGGGGTATGTTTTTTCACCTCCCACATACTACCCTTGTGACATATAAATAATGTAATACCCATTTACCTCTCATTAAGACCCTACAATAACACTCATTACCATGCCGAAATGTTTGTAAGGGGTCTCTCATCTCACTTTAATTTCTGTGAGATTTTCACTGTTTGCCACTTATTTATTGTATGTGGTATATGTGAACAAAAATTTGATATATAATAACATGATTCTATTTATATTTATGTTATTCAATTATTCATTTGAAGGTTATTAAGTTCTGTTCATATGATTCGACCAATTACATTGTGGTAAGAGATTTTGTCTCAACTACTATTTTGTTGTGACTAACTTTGTATTGTGCAGCTAATAATCCTTATTTGGTGTAACTAATTCCAATTTGAGATAAATTTTCATTTTAAATTATATTTATATTAAATATCCATAATCTCATATTATGGATATGTTTTTTTTCTAAACCGTATACCATTTTATATACAATTTTTATTTGGAAAGTTATTTTCATTATGGAAATATTGATGAATCTATATACTCTACTCTATATGGATATTGAAAAGGCATATTTCTATTTTATTGAATAATTTTATAAAGAATTATTTGGACATGAAGTGGAAGGTGGGGCCCTCTATAGCCCCTCGATGCATCATTATGTCTCATGAGACAAATCAGTTAGCAACAAACCCTTCAAGTTTGTTTCCAAAAATCAGATGGGTTTATACCCATATAACTAAACCGTTTTAATGGTATTATGGTTTCATGTTCTAGATACATGACGTCCAAATAATAATAATTTTATTTATTCATTATAATTTATTACTATCCATGAGGTTTTCACTATGACAAAATCTATGGATGCAGTTTCATTCTCATTTTATTAATGGTATGAATTTTTCATCTATTCACCATGCCATATTGATTATGTCAGATTGAATTTTATTAATTTATTATTTTATTCATGCTTCCGCTATTTGTAACCCATAATGAGTGTTTGAGCTCACCCCTTTCATTGTTTACTTTCATGATGTGACAAAGAGGATATCATTTATTGAGTTCTTGTGGATGCAGTTTTTGGTTTTCGTTATGTATTGTATTTTGTAAACTTTTCCAATGTAATTTGAGTAACATCTATGTATCCAGTTTTTTCAAGACTACTAAAATGATCATTCCTTCAGTATTTTCATTCCTTATAACCATTCCAATATCACAAGTAATGCACCGACTCCAGTCTAGTGGGGTCGGGGTGTTACATTGTTGTTATGAATTTTAGGGGTAGTAGCAAGGGTGGTAGTACTGTTATTTGGTTTGTTGTTGTAAACCCATAGTTTGGTCTTGAGTTCTTGAAATTATATATGTATACTTTATTTTTTCTTGTGATTTATTGACGTAACCCATTGTAGTTTAGCACCCTATTATAAACCCCCCCATCGTCCTGGGGGAGGGTGTCTTTACCAAACATCCCGATGGTAGGATAGATGTATGGCCACCCAATCTTCCCTAATCCCTCATCCAGGTGTTAATAGCCAAAGATTATTTAGGATGGTTTGGGTTTTTGGAGCCCTAGTGTGAGTGGGTAAGTTTTGTTTTCCGATGTGTCTTCGATATGAGACGTGGTTTATGACGCCTAGGTTTGTTTGGGTGAGATGTGATGAGATTTTTTCCCAAGTGAGGGGAATATCCATGTGGACCAGGTGTGTGTGGGTGGGATGTGATGAGTTTCATTTACCCATGTGATGGGACTAGCTTAGAGGCTGAGGTGTGTGTAGGTGAAATGTGATTAGATTCTTTTTCCTAGGTGATGGGACTAGCTGTGAGGCTGAGGTGTGTGCGAGCAGGATGTGACGAGATTCATTTTCCAAGGTGATGAGGTTGGATTTGTGTCTTAAGTGTGTGTGGGTGGGTTTTAATGTGGTTTGTTTGGAAGAGGTGGGAGTGCGAGGATGTTAACCATTAGGAAAGAGCAGCTAAACCAGTGGGAAGTGGTGCGGGGTACCCAAATCATCAATGTGATTACTATGTTACTTTACTTGGCTTGTTTTACTTGGTGAGTGTGCCTTAGTGAGGTTGTGATGGCTAGTATATATTTCTAGTTGATTTTGGGTTCTAATATTTTATAACAAGAGCATTAGTATGTTTCTCTCACTTTTGAATGAGAGAATTTGTTTATCCTAATTATTATACTTGTATGGTCACCCTACATATATAAAACTATTTTCGTGTTTCTAAGAGGAATAAATGGACAATGATGGACCTTACTAGCTCGGACATTGGGATAGTTGTCTTGTCTCTTCTTAGACTTGTTATTTTATTTACTTTGGGGATTAATTTTATTCATAATAGTTGTATTTTAAACATGCATGTGGGATGGATTTTGGATTTATTATTATATATATATATATATATTGTACTTGGAGTTTTTTTTGATGGACCATCTAATATCTCGATATTTTTTTCTTTAAAAATATAAATTCCTCCCATTTTATCAGATGATATACCCTTGGTGTTGGTCACCACCCTAGGACCTAATGGAGGAGGGACTGAGAAGGTCATTATCTACCTTTCTTCATTTCTATCCTTGGAGGGGTATATTTGGAGGGAGGGGGTCATGACACGACCTGACCCCCTGGGCCTCGCTTAGTGAGTGGTATGCCGATTGGGACACACCAATCTCACATCCAATAGGTCAGGGGTTAGTGACTAGAACTAAGTAGGCATATCCCATATATGGGAAGTATTAGCCTAAATACCTATACACACACAAACAAATCTAATCCCACATTGTGTTTAAATTTAAGTACAACTAATACATATTCATTCATAATATCAATCCCACAATCAGTGTATGAAAAAAGTACAAAAATAAATAAGGTCCAAATATAATCCCACAAAAACTAAAAAGGTCCCAACCTACTCAAAAGAAGGTGACTACTATCAAATACCACACCGGAATAAACATAGGTATGTCTAGACCAAATCTATGCTCTGCTTGCTCCTAGTCCCTCTAAGACTCCGTCAAAAGGCATGTAGTCTACATAAGATATGCAATGTGTAGGAAGAACCCATATGTGGATGATTATAACAATACCCAGTAGAAAAACCCTAAATAACTAAACATAAAGCATCAATAATAGCCATCCCATCAATGCATACATATTTCTATCAAGATATGAGATAGAACAATAATAAAAAACATAGATATACTCATAATAAACTCAAAGACTCAATAAGTTCTCAACTATACTACCAACTGCATGATTTTTATCTTGAAATGAAGGTAATTCTCATATAGGAGAATCCACTCCATAGGACTTAATGTCACTAATGAAACTCATCTGAGTGGTTGTGCTCATCTATCCTCACCAATAAGTACTCATTGGATATCCTAAGATCACGTTACCATGATAGGGGATTACACTGAAGACCTTTGGTGGAAACAACCAAACCTACTAGGTTAATTTTCTAGATAAGGGATCAACGCCCTGTGCATGTTGGTCACACTGATACTTTGAACCCCACCTAGGAAATAGAATATGATAGAGGATCCCACACCTTGCCTCATAAAGTTATACCATGAACTCTATCCATAAGTGAACCCTTAGAGGGGACCAAAATCATATCTTGAGGACATAATGTCACACTATACCCACATAGGGATGAACCAAGGGATCACACTCATTTGTACCTGGTCTATATTGAATAAGTGAAGGTCTCCAAACTAACTTATAGGAAGTACACAAAGTGTATAGAGGGTACATGATGTGTACCTCTAATCTTGGACTTGACTATGCTGATTCCCATGTTCCTATGATTATGCCCATGCACACATGGTTTTTACCTTTCACTGTGGTCATTCCTTTCTACCAGTTTTCATTCGATTACTGGCCCATGCTAGTGTACTTTACCCATGGCTATGTTCCTAGTCATTTCCATGCCTGTGTATCCTCTGGGATGCACATTGAGCTTCCAGCACCAAGTCACATGATGTATGACATGTGTAATACAACATGTGATACATTTACCTTCCCAAAATCCATAACATCAAATAAGATTCTTTCTATAGAGTGTGTTCTTTGGACTGTACACTGCAGAGTCAAGAATTTTTCAAAATGTTCTAGCTAGCTTCACATGTATGCTCACTCCACTGCTGCTATGATTCTCACCACCCAATATACCGATAAACATGGATCTCACTCAAAATATTCCCTTCCATCACTACCCACCAGATTTTGGGAATCAATCTGATCATAAAAACAAAACTATCACATTTCACCATTGGCACACATCAAACATGGAAAACGAGAATAAACAGGCCAATCCCAATCCACTTCTGACCGTCCACCACCATCACCGTACCTTGATCGCATTTTTATCATGAACCCCACCTATATTAGCAATCCATTTCACTAAAAAAATGCCACATAATAATTTAATACCATATATTCATTGAACCACCGACCAAGGAAATAACGAGGATGAATCATGTGAAGTAATAGGATAGAAATGAAAAAATATGAAATGAAGAACAAACCATAACCGTTGTTTGAGTTGTCCTCAATTAATGTTTTTTAGAATGATGGAAAAATAGATACATAAATAATAAATAATAAATTCCACAACCCTAGGTAAACAAACCTTCACCCACAACACGATCGACCCACAAATAAATCTGTCAATTGTTTCAATTCATGTTTATCACGAGATAATCAAATGTGGAAAATAAATCATAAAAAATAACACCCTACTTCAGGATTTGATCAATTTTTAATGAATAATAAATCTACATCATTTTCATTATTGATATCCTTGAACTGGGTTGTCCTTGGTGATCCCTGTGGTATATTGATCATCGATGCATGATCATGACATATTCCAACTCTCTTCTATGCTCAACTATCAATTCTAAAGATTATACAGCTAACACTATGAATTTGACACAATAGATTATTTATAAATGATATTTGGGTTTGGATGTTTCATTAAAATAATTAAATAAATATCTTAATTTATTTAATTTTTTTCCCATGATGGCGCTCAAGAAAAAAACTCATTGCCAAAAAATATTACGTCACTCCTAGGGTAAACCCCATGTTTCAGATACAAAAATGGTATTATATTTTTAAATCTAAGTCATAATTTATAATTTTTTACACTATTTGAAGAAAAATTTACAAACTTGATATTAATATTTTTTTATTATATCATTTTTGGACTCATCATGACTCATAATATCGTGTCGTCTCAGTGATTGGTTTTGAAAATATTATTAGATATATTCTAATGATTTAAAATGAAAAAATAGTGACGTTAAATTCTCCCCACCTTATGGTTTTTCATCTCAAAAAGTGAAAATGACTAATAAAAAAGGTGTGGGTATCAAGATCGTATCTGGGTATATTTCTACTAGTAATTCTCTTGAATATTTCTATATTTCTATAGAACAGAAACCAAGGGAATCACTCACCAATGAAAGATATTCTCCCTCTAATCCTTGATCTCCACTGGGTACTCAACAAAGGTAGATCCGTACTTGATGTACATATATCCTCAGTTGTTAACATGTAAAATTTCATGAACATACAACCAAATCTATGACATATGGATAACATTGTGTGCCTAGTCTAACTACAGTGGTAGGTACAAACAGTTTTCCACCTCAACAACCCTACACAGTATCTAAAAAGGGTCAATGAATCTCAAAGATTGATTTTTCGCTATCCTAATATCTAAAATCCATGTTTTGGTGATACCTTTAGGAACACATTGTTTACCTTATCAAAAAAAAAAGTTCTCTTTCATTAGTTCGTATAAGAATCCCGAAACCTCTATGTAGTCCTCATATACTCTTTGATGATGCGAACCTTCTTTGTCGTAGCTCACACCAAATCTTGTCCTATGTGTATGGACATGCCTAGACCAGTCAAACATAGTGTTGACTAGTGGATTTTCCCATAAAATTCTTAGAATGGTTCCATACAGATGGTGGAATTGTATCTTTTTGTGTATGTAAACTCCACCATGTTTAGGTGATCCTCCCAACTATGGACAAAGTCTAACATGCATTCTCACTGCATGTCCTCTAAAACCTGAATGCTTTGCACTATCTAATCTCTATTCTAGGGGTGAAATGATATGATCAAATGTAACTTATTGCCAAATTATTCCTACAATCCTATCCATAATCATAAAGTTAAGAAAGCATCATGGTATGAAATGATCAATGACAAAACTCCATGAAGTTATACAATCTATTGCGTGTAAAGACATCCCAACCTCTCAATTGAGCTTTACTCAAGGATATCTTGGAAGTGGATTGACATGTTGAGTAAGTTTGTAAGCATGTATATGGAATATTTTACTCTATAAATCCATGGTATCCCCATCACTAAATCCATATATATACCATCCCACATCTAATATAGAACCTCAAGGGGATAAGATAAACCCACTGGAACCTGGTGCTTAGTGTTCATATGCTGATAAGTGAGGCATTGAGAGAAAAACTCTACTATACACATCTTTATACCTGGCCACCAAAATTTATATCTTAGTTGTTGTTTTACCAAAAAAGTCTCTCCTACGTGAGAGCATCTCTCTCCTAGGATGTCCTAGGTTTTCAGTCTTCTTTGTCCGTCCGTTTTCCAGTGGCGCTGTATCCCTTCGTGCACCCCACCTGAGGTCTGCGCTGTTCACTCTTACTCAGCTCTGGTGTCTCTGATTCTTTCTTCCTTCCTGTGTCTCTCCCCATCTCTCCGCTGCGAGAACCCATGTTCTGCCTACTTTCTCCTTCGCCTGCTCCTGGATCCCACCGTCTGTGCTCTGGAAGGAGCCAGTTTCTTTGTCTTCTTCTACTCGACTTTGACCTCAGGCATTGGATCAGGCCTCCATAGGGGCCTTGAAGTTCTGTCTGTCGCCGCCCCCCTCGTCGGCATTAGATTCGCGTGAAAGAACGCATTTCTAGATCCATATCCTCTTTCTTCACTGGAACTCCAGATCTGTGCGTCCTTGGATCTTGGCTGTACCAACTTCTTGAGGAAATCCTTCCTTTCTGCAAGTCCCCTTTCGGTGTCAGATCCATGTGCTTAGAGTCTCGAGTCAAACTCGAATTCGAGGATTTATTTTCCCCTTTTCATTTTTTCTTCCCGCTGCTATGGAGGGGGTGTTGTTATGTTACAGGTTTACTCTCTCCTTGATTCGCAAAGTGTCCACCGCGAAGTGGATCTGGATCGCGAAGCTCCCCCCATAGGCAAACGTGAGTTCGAGGATTTTTTCACCCTTTGGTTCTTCTCCCTGCTGTCGTGAAGTGGGTGTTGTTCTGTAGCCGGATTCCTTCTCCTTGATTCGCGATGTCTTCGCCGTGAACTGGTGTGGACTCACGAAGCTCCTTCTTTGACAACTCACTACGCCGAGAGACCGCGAAGTGGCTGTCACAAAGTGGCCTACCTCGCAAAGTGCCTCCCACAGGAAAACACGGATTCCTTCTCCTTGATTCGTGAAGTCTCTACCGCGAACTGGTCTGGACTCACAAAGCTCCTTCCGCGACAAATCACTGCGCTGAGAGACCGTGAAGCGGCTGTCGTGAAGTGGTTTGCCTCATGAAGTGCCTTATGCAGGAAAACATGAGTTTGAGGATTTTTTCACCCTTTGGTTCTTCTCCCTACTGTCGTGAAGTGGGCACTGTTCTGTAGCCGGATTCCTTCTCCTTGATTCGCAAAGTCTCCGTCGTGAACTAGTCTGGACTCGCGAAGCTCCTACCATGACAACTCACTACACCGAGAGACCGCGAAGCGGCTGTCACGAAGTGGTCTGCCTCGTGAAGTGCCTCCTGCGAGGTTCTTCCGCAGTGTATGTTCGCGAAGAAGTTGATGCGATGATCAAGCAGTAGGGTGTTGATCCTCAAGGTGGGGTGTGCGCTGTGCTGAAGGTGGGGACTAGTGGGCATTAGGCCATCCCCTTGTTGTTTTTGCGAAGATCATCTTCGAAGTGGCATGTTTCGGGCCTAGTGTGCAATGTGTCACACTGAAGCACTTGTTGTGTTGTGAAGGCCGAAGGTCCATCAGGGGTGATGCCCTGTGAAGATTGGTGTGAGCTGCGGTGAGAGTTTCTTGGGTGTGTCCAACCAGGAGACACATTTGACACCGATGGTCGTGGAGCCTGGCCAGGGGTGTGATTCATGGCTGGAGGCCGCATTGGGGCATCCGGTTTAGGGATTCTCTTGTTACACCGGGCTTTGACACAAGTGAGGTCCGTGGGGCTACAAGGGCACCGACCCCATTGGAGGCTTGCGAAATCATTTGTGCACTATAGATACAGAATTGGTTAATCAATGGAAGAGGTTGTCTCTGATGGACAAAGAAAAGGTGACAATTAAGACACAGAGAAATGAAGACACACTGCTAGAAAAGCGCTTGTCCCTGCTCGTGGTGGGAAAGTTCGTGGAAAACATATTGGTTAATCACGGGGTGCTCAAAAAAACTCTACATAATATCTGGAAACTTGAGGTAGGAGTGGCTATTTGGGAAGCGAGGATCAACTACTTCGTCTTTGAGTTCTTTAACGATAAAGATAGAGACAAAATCTTGTGCGGCAGACCATGGTCCTTTGATAATCAAATCCTCCTTATAGAAGAATTCAAAGGGGGGGACGATATCCAGCGAGTGGTTTTAACCCGTTCCCCCTTCTGGATACAAATTAAAGGAATCCCCTTCCATTCAAGAACATAACATACTATGAGAGGAATTGGGGATAGTTTAGGGCACTTTCTTGAATGGGACAGTTCATACCCAATACAATGGGGCCCCGAGGTTTGAATAAAGGTGGAGATTGATGTTTTAGAGCCACTGATGAGGGGAATGTTCTTAAATATTGAAGATACCAACACTTGGATATCATTCGAGTTTGAGAAACTCCCAATCTTCTGCTTTTACTGTGGTCGTCTTGGCCATATGGAAAGAACGTGCACCACTAAACATAAGAGTGATACGGGTAACACTATCCTCTAGTATGGCCCCCGGCTCCGTGCTAAAACAAATAAATATTCTTTCATCCCTGAGATGAAATAACAAAAAGACCATGACTGTCTCACATTGGCACATTCCAGTCCGACAAACCCTATACCTAAAAAAGCCTTAATGCCTGGGCCAACAAATTTCCCAAAGGATGGCCCTCCCACTCAGGGAGAAGCTAGCACTCAGAGAGAAGCTAGAGCTCAACTTAAACCCCTGAGGGAAAATTCTTCAACATTGACAAAGTTTGTTACAATGCAACAAAAATCACCGTTACATTGCTCAAAGACAATGCTGATGCACGTCGAACCACCAGATCCAGACCCTGACCCACCTTTGACCACAACTGACATTCTTACAATGAAGGACCATGGAATGTCGGGACCTCCACTAATGGGTCCAATCACTCGTCGGACGTGGTAAACGAGGCAATGAGGCGAGAGTGATGGGCACAAAGATGACAAAAAACTCAGGGTGAGGAAGGGACAAAATGAAACATGTCAATCAGAAAGGAACCTCACCAAAAGATGGAAAACAACAAATGGAGAAGCAAGTTCGAAGGAACCAAAGGCGGCGATGGGAGAGACCCAGCCCCGCCTAAGGCAATGATTGTCTTATGTTGGAACTGTCATGGGCTTGCCAACCCTCGAACGATTCGCATGCTTCAGCGAAATCACCCTCAATGTCTCCCTAATATGGTTTTCTTGTCCGAAACCATACCGAAAAGCAAGGACACCAATGGTATTGCTCTGAAGTGCGGCTTCTAAGGCTTCTTCCCGGTGCCTAGACAAGGCCACTCCAGGGGACTCTGTCTCCTTTGGAAAGACAATGTCAACGTAAATTTTTTTCCTTTTCCCCACACCATGTGGCAGCGAATATTCATAAAAAACATTATCCACCCTAGAATTTTGTGTTTTTCTATGGCTGGACATCCCATAATGACAAGGTGATGTCATGGGATCTTCTATGAAAGCTGCGATTTGACTTACCGAGCCCTATTATGTTTGGAGGAGACTTTAATGAGATTATGTTCCATAAAGAAAAGAGGGGAGGAACCATCCGACCTTTAGCTTCGATGTCATACTTCAAGGATGTAGTTTCTAGGGCGGACCTGGTCGATTTGGGGTAATCAAGAAATCCGTTTACTTGGTTCCATGACAATTCAGAAGGCAACTGTATCACTGATCATCTTGATAGATTTCTGGGCTCTCTTGATTGGATTGATCTATTCAGAATGTTCCATATTGACCACATGGCCCTCAACTTCCCGAACCACTATCCAATCCTAATTGACTGTACATGTGACGAACATACTAGACAATTTAGCAGAACCTTCATATTTGAGAGCTTCTGGTCAAAAGATCAGGAATGCGAAGAGGTGATCCGATCAAACTGGAAATGTACTCACGAGGATGTTTGCCTCAACCTAAAACAGGTCGCATCCGATATGAGGTTATGGAGCAATAAGAAATTCCGACACCCTGACCGGCACTGCGGTGTTCTTGAAAAGAGACTGAAATTTCTCCTCAAACAACCCACATCCAATTGAAATCTTTCTAAGATTGGCGCCACACAAAAAGAGATGGACACGACCCTACGTATCAAGTAAAGTTTCTGGGCTATGCGCGCGTGAGAAAACCATATTAAAGAATGGGACGCTAACACCCGGTATTTTCACCAGAAATATTCATCTTGGCGTCGTAAAAACTCTATTACTTGCATTTCACAACTCGATGGAAGCAAAGTTTCTAACACCAATGGTATCCACGAGGCCTTGATTGGCTTTTTTCAAAACATCTTCTCTACAGGAACCCCTTTCATGTCAGTTGAGGTGGAAGAATGTATCAGACCTGTGATCACTGAAGAGATCAATAGGAAGCTTTGAAAAGATGTGACATATGACGAGATACGTCTGGCACTGAAACATCTTCATCCCACAAAGGATCCGGGACCGGATGAATTCCACGCCGTTTTTTTAAGAAATACTGGCACATTATCAGTCCTGTTATCTGCAATATGATTAAAAATATCTAGGCTAGTAATACCTGAATTGCATCCATCAATGAAACTGTCCTCGTCCTCATCCCCAAAATCAAGAAACCAATAGAGATCCCTGACTTTCGACCTATCAGCCTCTGTAATGTCTCTTACAAGATCTTCTCAAAGATCTTTGTCAATCGGCTGCGACCTTGGCTACCAAATATTATTTTCGAAAATCAGAGTGCCTTTGTGGCCAAGAGACTGATCATGGATAATGAGATTGTGGCCCATGAAGTGTTACACTCTATGAAATCACGCTCCATGGTGAAAAGAGGAACCATATCCTGGAAATTGGATATGTCCAAGGCCTACGATAGAGTTGAATGGCACTTCCTCAGAGCCGTTTTGCAGAAAATGGGTTTTTGCGCTAAATGGATAGATATGGTCATGAACCGCGTTTTGACTGTCTCTTTTAAAATCATGATCAATGGGGATATTACCAGAGAATTCACCCCATCTCGAGGCCTTCGCCAGGGAGACCCCCTCTCCCCTTTCCTCTTCATCCGGGTGGATGACGTTTTTTTTAATCTTATTTCCAGGGCTGTATCTTCTAAGTCTATTCATGGGACAAAATTCTGCCGAGTTATCCCTCCAGTGTCACATCTCTTCTTCGCTGACGACTACCTCCTTTTTTCTAAAGCAACAATTAACGAATGCCGGGTGATCTTCTAGACGATCCATCAGTATGAGAGGGTGTCTGGATAAACAATCAATAATGGTAAATCTGAAATTTCCTTTAGTGCAGGGGTGACTCTTTCTAAGAGGGATGAACATTGCACATCAGATGGAATCCATATGGTTGTTAAACATCAGAAGTATCTTGGTCTTCCCATGGTGATTGTCCGGTCTAAAAAATAAATCTTCGCATCCATCATGGACAGTATTGAGGCAAAAATTCAAGGATGGACCCCAAAAAGAATTTCAAAAGCTGGCAAAGGGACCCTCATCAAAGCTATCATCCAATCTGTCCCCAGCTATGTTATGCCCCTTTTTAAGCTCCCGATGGCCATCATCGACCAGATCCACACACGTACTGCCAATTTCTGGTGGGGGAAGCATGATGGAAGGAATCAACCCCACTGTATGGCCTAGGAGAAACTTTTCAAACCCAAATTAGAGGGTGGGATGGGGTTCCTGAATCTTCCTCTATTCAACGACGCGCTCTTGGCCAAGCAAGAATGGCGCCTTATTAGCCGTCCATCATCCCTATGTGCGCAAGTTCTACAAGATAAGTACTTTCCCCACATGGAATTTCATGCTTCCTCTCTTGGTCCCCGTCCTAGCTTTCTTTAGAGAAGCATCTGGGGGGATAAAAAGATCCTGGATAAAGGATTGGGATAGAGGATTGGGACTAGCTCATCTGTCAAAATATGGACTGATCCCTGGCTTTTTGATAAGGATGGTTTACGAGCTACATCCCCCGCCCAACCAGGTCTGGAAGACGCCACTGTCAGCTGCCTCCTTTCTGACTAGGGACATGGGTGGTTTTTGGAAAAGATCCTTGAATGGTTTAATGAAAGAGATCAAAGAATTATCCTTAGAATTCCCTGGGTACCAGACTCAGGCCCTGACCGTCTCTTCTGGATCAATGAAATTTTGGGCGATTACATGGTGAGATCCGGCTACAGACTTGCTCTTGGAATCCACCGAGTAGGCCGGGATGAGGGACCTTGGAAATCGATTTGGTCACTCAACGTCCCCCCAAAAATTTGTCAATTTTGGTGGCAAGTTTGCACGGGAACTCTCCCAACAATGAACCTTATCGTTTATCGACATATGGCCAGTACCGCCTTTTTCCCTTTCTGTCCGAACACTTCTAAAACTCCTCTGCATGCTATCATTTTCTACCCGGGAGCTAAGAAAATCTGGAATCAATGGGTCCCGAATTCTATTGCTTTGCTGGAATTGGCCTCTGTCCTTCCCAAACTTCTGACGCGTTGGTGCTCCTCTCTCTCCTCGGCTGATGTTTGTTCACTATGCACTTTGGCCTGGATTATTTTGGTCCGGCGCAACGATGCTGTTTTTCATCATGCTCACAGACCTCCCAAATTATGGATTGATCGGGCTACTTCTTGGATTGGAGGTTGGGAAGGCCACAACAGACGTTCTATGCCGGGTGTCCCCCCCTCCCATCCTACTCACTGGAATCCCCTAATGGAAGGGATTCTCAAGATTAACATGGATGCATCGCTGCCAAAATATGGGCTTACTTCCCTCGGCCTCCTTGCCCGAAATCATCTGGGGAAAATCCTTGCTGCTAAGTATGAACCACATCAGGCATTCTGGGAACTGGAAGTTTCTGAATCCAAGGCCATCCTTGCTGGTATGATGCTCGCTATTGAATGTGGATGGGGTGACATCATCATTGAGTCTGACTCTCTTTCCATAATCGATGCTATTAATCACAACAACGGCATACTCTAGTCGTTTGGCACCATTATCAGGAGAATTCTCTCACTTCACCAATGCTTCTCATTGTGCACCTTCTCATTCACCAAAAGGTATGGAATCAACGCGGCCCATCAGCTGGCGTCCTCAGGACCATTCGGTACTAACCATCTCTGGCTGGACAATTTCCCTCCATGGCTTTGCACGTGTACTTCTACTGATCTTTTTCATTAATGTTATATGCTTTTATCAAAAAACAATTATGGTTTTACCACCAAGGTGGACTTATGTGACTCCCTCATAACCTCATCACACAACGTCATTGGTACCATAGTCCATCCTCTAAAAATAATAATGTGTTCCCCACCTTTAGAAAATCTATCAGGAGCATATCTAATGAATATTTGACCACATAAGGTCTCACATTTGGTATATCCTTGTTAATCTTCCTTAACACACTTCTTAAGTAGTGGGATAAAAAAAATCAATTGTAGATAACCCACACCATCCTCATCCACTAAGGAGAACTGGAATGAGGCTAACTACTCTGACTCCTTGGCCAAAAACTGAGAGCAAGATCTCCTACCAATATCATTTTCCAATATCTTCCCCTTCCTAGGAGTATAGACTATCTCAATGTCATAATCCTGGAGTAACTCTAGACATTTCCAATTTCTCAAGTTAATATCCTTATGTGAGAAGATATAATTGATGCTTTTGTGGTTAGAATAAATGATAAACTTCTCAACCATAAGGTAGTGTTACCAAATATTCGAGGAGAATACTACCACTGCTAAATCTAGATCATGGGTTTCATAGATCTGCTCATGTGGTATCAACTTCCAAGAACCATAAGCAATCACAACCTTCATATGCATTATAACACAACCATTTTTGGTCCATAAGTCATCATAGAACACTACATATTCAAAAACCACTTTGTAAATCTCAATATCGGATTGCTCATCAGCCTCTTCTGAAAATATTGAAATTTTTGTTAGCACCTCTCTATCCACATGAAAGGATTCCCCTTCCAGTTCAAGGAAATCAAAGCAATAAATATCCTAGAGAAATTGTGTAAAAATATTATATAGTATCCTATAAAACCAAGTAAGATCTACACCACTGTCATGATCTTTGGTGTATCTCAGGATAACACTATCTCTACCTTCACTTGGTCCACTTGTACACCCTCTACTGAGATGAGATCTCCCAGAAAGTGGACCTATTGAATCTTGAACTAAAACTTTTATAAATTCCCATAATTCTAGTTCTCTCATAGTTTTTCCAAGACCATCCTCAAGTGTCTCGATTTCTCCTCCTTGGATGAGGAGTACAATATAATGTAATTGATGAAGACCACCATAAACCAATATTTGAAAGGCTAAATTATATGGTTCCTAAGTCCCATGAACACTACTAGGGTGTTCATAAAATAAAAAGGCACAAAAAAGTACTCATATTTAACATAATGACTTTGAAATTCCATAGTCAGTACATCCTCATCTTGTACTCAAAGTTGGTGATAGCCTGATTTGAGGTCGATCTTTGAGAACCATAAAGCCCCTCTAAGTGGACCAAATAGTTCATCGATCCTCAATGGTGGATAATTAATTTTTATGGTCACATGGTTTATTCAATAGTAATCCAAACACAACCTCAAGGTCTCACGCACCATTTTGGAAAATAACACTGGGGCTACCTAAGGGGGAAACTGGGTCTAAGAAATCCATTTCTATACATGTCCTCCAACTTCACCTTCATTTATGAAAGCTCCATGGGACCCATATGATATATTGGTATATTAATTATCATATTAATTAGGTATAAGTCAATGTAGAAGTATATCTCTTGGTGGAGAGGAATTCCCACCATCTTTACAAAAATACATCCTCATACTCCCCCACAACCATTGGAAGTTGAAATCCCATAACAACTAATAATCTAAGGTTAGTACTAGATAAATAATTAATAATCAGTTGTATCCTTTTACATATGAGCCCATACTATTCTTCATAATTTTCCTTCTCAACCATGAAATAAAATTCTCATCCCTTCACCACAGACACACCACATCCTCCACTTGAAACAATATTTATGGGAATGGACTTTGGATAACTAATACATACCTAAAATGATTCTATAAGGCCATATCACTGCTACCCTGAGATCCCATAAGAATATCTTACCTCCAAGAGTCAGGTCACACTATTTTAATAAGTGTATGATCATCAAGTCACCTCTTATATCAGTTTCCAAACACAAGGGTAGATCCAATGGATCAATTGGAATCTTTATGTCTTGAACTAGAGAAGTATCAAGAAAAGAGTGATGCACACCTGTGTAAATAAGTACTAAAAATTAAGTTGATAAGACATGAATCAAAACTCTAATTAAACCTACATCCTCTAGGTCATAGGCCTCCGATACCTACAAATAACCTCATCCTTGACCACTAGATACCTAAGCCTCATGTTTTCTACTTGGGGGAGGTGGTAGAAACAAGTCAAACTATATACCAAATCTAACTGCACTCTTTGATTCACTTCCACATCCTCCACCTTACAAACCTCCCTAATCCTACCACTATCATTGTTTGTGTATTCTATCTACAATCCCTTGGTTATCTGTGTAGAATTTTTGACAATCTTGATCAAGATTTCCCCGACCATCATAATAGAAGCACCGCCTCTATCCTGGATGACTCGAGAAATCCTAAGAGCCTTTAACTATCTATACTCTATCATGAGACCATATAATAAAGTTTCCTGAGTATATAAATCCCTATGAATACCATGAACTATAAAATAATGGTTCCTTAGGTATCATGTGCCTACTATCATCACCGAATGTCAGTGTTTGCTCTACCAAGAATCTCTCCACCACTAAAGTCAGCTGAAGCACCCCAATATAGGTGGAAATACAAATAGATATCACTATGTATTTGATATATTAGTGTAATTACTTCTCAAAATATTTTTATTTGATGAAAATATCAAAAACCATATCCAAATAGGATCGTAAGAGAACATTGAACCTCTTTGAGTACTCTTACATGGTCATGATTCTATACTCCAACTGAAAAAGCTCCTGGATGTGCACTAATTGCAATGTGGCCAGATAAAACTCCTCCTTAAAGAGATGATTGAAATATACCAATTGGAGAGTATTCTCATCATGATATCAAGTCACCAGACTCCACTTTCACCCAATGGATCCCTAAAGAGGACTAACTGTTAGGACTACAATATGACTTATAGGTGTCCTCACAAGGTAAAAAACTTTGGTCTCTACCTCTTGCTAGTCCCCAATTTATTAGGGGTCTAGTTCAACCTGAAACCTAGGAGGTATCTACTTTTTAAACTCATGGAGTGTGTTCATCCTATTAAAATACTTTTATGATACTTTCAATACAATCTACTACACAATGGGTGGTATTTTAAATAGCTTCCCACCTAGAGGTACCACCTCCTTTACAAGACCCTATAGTAAAGCCTTTTCATCTCAGTGGATCATCATCAAGATCATGAAATGGAATCACTATCGGCTATTTTCATGGAGGCATCCTAAAATAAGAAAGATGCACCACATTAAATGAGTATATCTAGGGAGATGACTCAAGAAGGTTATAGAAATAAAAATCCATTTCAATATGATATTTGTTCCATTTTTTTCCCTACCAGTAGTGTCTACATATACTATGTCATTAAGAAGGTTACAATAATCTTGGTTAATTGATATGTTAGCTCTTGCACTAACATTGTACACCCAAGCCTAAAATCCAAACACTAAACACTTTAACACCATTTCCAATTATACAAAACCAATATCACCGCTTGAAAAAAACTATAAACTCCAGTACTAAGATGAAAATTTCAAAAACCATCCCCTGAGACCCGTGCCATGACTACCCCAAGCCCACCTCCCAAAGCCCAGGGGCTAGAAACTAGTATCGATGGAATTATCCTACAATTGGGAGGAATTTTCCAAGTACTTTTACACATGCACACAACCCCCAGCCAAAGGTTCTAGAAAGTAAAAGATAAAGAAACCAAGCATGTAATTCACCAAGTAAAACGCAACCATAGTACAATGGAATGTAAAGTATAGGGTGGAAACCTAA
Source organism: Viscum album (assembly GCA_963277665.1). Taxonomy (NCBI): domain Eukaryota; kingdom Viridiplantae; phylum Streptophyta; class Magnoliopsida; order Santalales; family Viscaceae; genus Viscum; species Viscum album. The sequence goes on from OY728129.1 coordinate 1,589,164,526, forward strand.
GACAATATACACGCCCAAAAAAAAGAAAAATAGAACAAAATTAAAACTCCATGTTCTTAAAGCTCATTCACTGGGAATCCTACCTCAAGGGTAGGTGAAGGGTAGCTTCCTGAAGCTGTATAGGTACACCTCATCTATCTGATCTCATTGAACACTACCAGGTCCTAGTCCTCCCTAGAATCCATCAAATCATTGTTCATCTACACAAGACATGAAATACGTGGGAAATGCCCGTGTAGGGGTGAGTAAAACAACACTCAATAGGGGAGCCCGAAACCCCAAAGGTAAATACAAGTGGGAAACCACAAAGAAATGCATAGTTATATCTACATAGGTTTGTGATCATACATATACCAAGAACATAAAAATATAATTTTATCAGAAACTAAGAAAACAAATTGTCCCAACCACATAGAAAACTTCAACTATCTCATCAAAGGATCAAGTCATAACACACATACCAGTATATCACACTCCATGAGTACAACCATCCCTGATGGCACCCGTTCGAGAGATGAACTCCATTGGGGATAACTTTACCATTCCTAATGGTACTTCTGAGAGGACATGATTGATTAGCCACTAAAAGTGGATAATATTAATTTTTAATATTAATGTTTTCCAAAGTCCATAAATATCATTTTTAGTGCATTATATAAATTTAACTTCATTTCTATTCTTAAGTGAAATTCATGTTTAAAATGAAAATCTAGGCCTAATCAATCATCTATTTGTGGAGAAAATTATATTAATTTTTTGAATATGATATTTTGGGATATGATTGATCATTTTTTTGGAACATTTTATCTTTCAGGATTGATGGATGAATCCCAATTGAAGATGGAGATGTTTTAGCATAAATGAAGAAATTTTCTAGATAAAGCATAATGGTCCTAAGGCCTATCAAACAAAATGGGGTCCACCAAAAAAGCCCAATAAAGCTAAAAATTTTCAATTTAGAAAGGTAAAATATGGGGAACATTTCATTCAATAGTGGTAAGAGATAATTCGGAATTTTTCATAGAGATAAAGGGATCTGAAGTTGACATTTAAATGGTGGGCCTGATCTGAATGCCCATAATGTTAGCCCACCATTTAGAGAATAAACTTAAAATGGATGAACCAAACGAATTGAATGTTTGAAATATGATATAATACATCTGGTTGAAGATATTTTTCTTTTATGACACCTTTATATTTGGTCATCTTCATTTACAAATTCACACATCAACAAGGAGGATGAATCTGGATGATTTTCTTGGTCAACTTCAAAATGTCAAATTACCATGATTTTATCACCCTCCTTTTGACTCTCTAAATTAATGGTGATGAAATTGATTATTGTGGGGTGTATATAAGTATCCTAATATTCATTAATAAAAGGATTGTGGGGAAGGGAATTAGCATCCATGTTTTTTCTTTCTATCAAGGTTTTTTACTTTCAATTGTAATTTCCTGCTTTCATTTTGTAATCGCATCGTCAAGTTTCTCATGTATGTTTTTTAATTATTTGTAATTTATTAATAAAAGTTATTATTAATATTATATTTTTTATTATTTTCAATATCATGTTGATACCATTGAATCAAGGTGTGAACTTATTCACACAATCACTTGTGATTTTTATCACATAACGGTGGAGTGATCATAATTAAGTTTTTTTCCTTCTTCAATTCCACCCTCATGAGACTACTACCCACTTCTATTGATATAATAGAATAAATGGAGGTCTAAAAATATATTGGGTTGACCCAGGGGAGTAGCAAGGGGATGGATTGGATGTTATTTCTCATTTTAATAATTCTTAATCAATTCTATTTTTGAGATTTTTATTCAATGATGTACCTTCTCATTTAAACACACCAAATTTAATGATACACATCTCGAGTACTAAAAATATCCTCTACCTTGTAGTGCTCATAAATATGACCCGCAAGGTGTATGGGTGACTATTCTTAGGATAGTGAAGACTCAAAATTCTGGGAGTGATTTGAGAAGATTATATTTTATTGAAGGAAACAATCAAATTTAAGACATTAAAATAATTTAAAAATAAATTCATCCAATCCACCCCATGTGATAACCAAGGATCAAATAATTATTTTTAAATTGAATTCACTTAATTCATTAAAAATTACATTTAATAATCCAATCAATTTAAACCTAGGTTGGAAAATTTATAGTCAAATCACCTCCATAGAACGTGTGTTTCTAATGGTTACTTCTTTAGTCCCTATTGAATTGATAACCCAAGTTGTACTACAACAGACTACTTTTACCATATTGTTTAGGTAAATTTGGGCACAAACAAATTTTGGTACCATTTTCGGGGACCCAAGTAACTACCTTAGATATTCATCTTCTTTCCTCACCCCAATTTTTGTAATATTTCCCCTTTCTATTTTTCTAGGTCTTGAAAATATCAAATCCAAATTTCAGTCAACTCCAATAGATTATCTTCCATAATAACCCTTCATAAACAAATAATATAATCAAATGGGAAATAAATATTGGTAATCACCTGATATAGGTAATTTCATTGACCAAACCTTGATTGAATGCACCACTTATGATGAGATGTACAATCAATAGAATGATGATTGTTTAAAGGATCAATTTCCAGCCCTCTCGAGGATGATTGAAGAGATCAAACTTAATGAAGTTAATAATTTACAAAATCTTATCCAGCCTAATCCTAAAAAAACTCCTTGAACAGTTGTGTGAAAAAATCAATAAACTGAATTCGTAAATTTCATTTTTGATATTAGAAGTTTAAAGTAATAAGATTTTTGAGGAACCCATTCTCACTCAGGATGTACTTTCCTCATCATAGATAGATGAATATTTTATCCAAAGAACCTCTCATTAATTTAAAAAAGGACTAAACTTTGGATATGGGATAACTTCTGAAGGTCAAGAAAATGTTAAAGGGTATTTAAATCAGGAGGAAATTAATTTTTTGGATTCACAAGGAAAAAATTGTCTCCATGGATTTAGTGTCCTGAATATTTCTCCAATAATGATTTGTTAGAATCACTGATCATTGAACCATTGGGAGAGATAAAAAATATTGAGTCCACAACAACTCCTCACATTCAAATGGAGAATTTTGGGTATGAATGATTTTTTCAAAAGAAACCAATTCTTTCAAATCTTTTTGGAGAAGAAACAAATTTTGATTCAAATTTCCAATCTTCTTTGGGAAAATTCAATCAATCTAAACTCAAAGTTATGATCCTTCCTTCCCCAATCAAGAATACCTCCATTTATGATATCCAATACCATTAAATTATCATACATTTTCATCAATAATACCACAATTTAAGAATGACCCTTGAAAAATTAGTAAAGACTCTAGATGAAACTCAATCAACCATTACCGAAATTCCTTGGACTTTCACAGTCATTATTGAACATGTGTTTTCACATGAAACAAATTATAATAAAATAATCAATCTGAATAATGATTAAATATACAAGAATGGGGTCATTAAAATGTTTAAAGTTGTTATTAGATAATAGCATGGGTCCAAGTAGAGTTAAAGACTTTGAATTAAGCACTTTTTGGGAGGCAACTAGGATTCAACATTTTTTTTCATTTTTTGTGTTTTTTTGTTAAAGTCAGCCTTTGAGGTTTCCAATGTGATATAATTAATTTTATTTGAGGTTTAATAGTTTAATAATTTTTATCATTTAAAATAAAACCCATTCCATACAGAGTTCAAACCCAACCTTCAATCGCCCCTAGGAGTCTACATGTTACTTGAAGCCAAATTAATAAATTTCTTATTGATGGGTCATAAACTACAAACCGGGTGGTTTTATTCCATGATTTAATTTCAAATAACATATCCAATCTTTATTTAAAATTTTATTTTTCTCTCTTCTCTTATCTTTCATAAACTGTGGGCAGTTTTACTCTATGTTGGGGGGAGTGAAAATATGGGATTTCAAAAAAAAAATTGGGATTTTATGATAAAAAATAAATTCAAAAATTAAATTAAATTTATTATCCTTTAATGCATTAATGTACATTTTGAAACATGAAAAATGATTTTAAAATGATTTTAATTCCTTTATTATGATTTGAATGCATGTTTATGTTTATGAACATAGTTTTTGGAAAGTGCGGTTGTCCGATGTGATTTTTCAATGGTAAAATTTTCATCCTCTTAATCAAAATGACATAATGATTGTCTAATGAATATTGAGTGTAAATTTGAGTTATTGGGCCCCTTTCATCATATAATAGGGTTTAGGGCCACTTTTATTTTAGTTTGAGTATAAAAAAATCAAAATAAAATGACCAAAGGGAGCAATGTTTTGTCCAAATGTGTGGCATCCAACACTTGGGGATCATGACACCATAGTTATATTTACCAAAGTTAGCTTTTTATCTCTATTTTAGAGCATGTAAATGATAATATGTGTGGTTTTCGACACTTGGGGATCATGACTCCATAGTTATCTTTCCCAAAGTTAGTATTTTTATATCTATTGTTGTTAAAAAATAACAAAAAAATCAGAAAAAATAAAAAAAAATAAAAAAATAAAAAAAATTGGATACTCATATTAAGGTTTAATGTGATTCCCACATAGAACATCCATTTTTATCCTAGAATAATAAAACGGGCCCTATGTCTTTTGTGATGCACAAAACATCATCATGCTTAATGGAAATTAGATGAAATGAAATGATGAATTTTAATAAAGGAATCAGTTTGGGATTGGGATATTCTTGTGGACCTATCTATTGTGAAATAATTTTGAAAGGTTTAATAATTTCTTGTAATTATGTTTTTATGAAAAATATTTTTTAAAATGTTTTTGAAAAAAGGAATTCAATTTCATATTTTTGAGATACTTTTCGTTCAGAAATAGTAGAACTAAAGTTGGGGGGTGTGATTAGCTACTGAAAGTGGATAATATTAATTGTTAATATTCATGTTTTCCAAATTCCATAAACATCATTTTTAGTGCATTATAAAAATTTAACTTCATTTCTCATTTTAAGTGAAATTCAAGTTTAAAATGAAAATCTAGGCCCAGTCAATCATCTATTTGTGGAGAAAATTATATTCATTTTTTGTAATTTGATATTTTGGGATATTATTGATCACTTTTTTGGAATATTTTATCTTTAAGGATCTATGGACTAATCCCAAGAGAAGATGGATATTTTTCTTCATGAATGGAGAAATTTTCTGGACAAAGCATAATGGGCCTAAGGCCCATGAATAAAAAAAGTAGGGCCCAAAACCCAAGCCCAATGGAGTTAAAAGATTACTTTAGAAAGACAGAAATATGTGTATAATTTCATTAAACAATGGTAATAGCTAATTTGGAATTTTTCATAGAGATAAAGGGATCTGAAGTTGACATTTAAATGGTGGGCCTGATCTGAATGCCCATAATGTCTTCCCAACATTTCAAGCATAACTTCCAAAAAAATAAACCAAATTAATTAAATTTTTGGAATATGATTTAGGACATCTGGAAGAATATATTTTTATTATAATACCCCTTTGTATTATATCATATTTAGTTACAAATTCACACGTCAACAAGGAAGATGAGTCTGGACGATTTTCCTGGTCAACTTTAAAACATCCAATTACCTTGATTTATCACCCTTATTTTGGCTCTCTAATTTAATGGGGATGAAATTGATTGTTGTGGGGTTAATATATGGATACTAATATTCCTATATAATGAACTGGTGGTGAATGGAATTATCATCAAATTTTTTTTTGTTTCTATTCATGTTTTTTACTTTCAATTGTAATTTCCCTCTTTCATTTTGTAATCGCATCATCAAGTTTATCATTTAAGTTTTTCATTCACCATCATTTATTTATAAAACTTATTATTAATATTATATTTTTTTATTATTTTCAATATCATGTTGATACTACTGAATCAAGGTGTGAACTTATTCTCACCATCACTTGTGATTTTTATCACACAACGGTGGAGTGATTAGAATTATGTTTTTCTTCTTCTTCATCAATTCCAACCTAATGGGTCTAGTACCCACTTACATTGATATAATAGAGTTAATGGTGGGATAAACCTCTAGTGTGTTTATCCAAAGGAGTATCAATGGGATGGTTTGGATTTTATTTCTAATTTTAATAATTCTTAATCAATTCTATTTTTGAGATTTTTATTCAATGATATGCCTTATCCTTTGAACTCACCAAATTTAGTGATACACATCTAGTGTGATAAAAATATACTCTACCTTGGAGTGATAATAAATATGATCCTCCAAGTGTATAGTTGATTATCATTAGGATAGTTAAGACTTAAAATTCTTGGAGTGATTTGGGAATTTCATATTTTGTTTAAGAAAACAATCAAATTCAAGACATTAAAATAATTTAAAAAGAAATTCATCCAATCCACCCCATGCGATAAATAAGGATCAAATCATTATTTTTAAATTTAATTCACATAAATATTTAAAAATAATATTTAATAATCCAATCAAGTCAAAACTATGTTGGAGACTTCATAGCCAAATCACCTCTATAACACATGTTTCTAAAGGTTAATTCTTCGGTCCCTGTGGATTTGATAACCCAATATGTACATCAAGAGACTTCTTTTACCATATTTCTTGGGTAAAATTGGGTGAAACCAATTTTGTGCTCTATTTCTAGGGATCCAAGTAAGTTCTTTATACACTCATCTTCTTTTCTCACCCTAATTTCTCTAATGTTCCCCCGTTCAATTTTTCTAGGTCTCAAAAATCTCAAATCCAAATTTCAATATACTCTTATGGATTATCTTCCTAAATAAACCTTCATAAACCAATGATATAATCAAATGGGAAATAAATATTGGGAAGCACCTCACATAGGTAATTTCATTGACTAAACCTTGATTAAATACCCCACACCCGATGAGATGTGCAATCAATGGGATGGTGATTGTTTACAGGATGAATTTTCTAACCCTCTCGAGGATGATTGAAGAGATAAAACCTAATTAAGTTCATTATGTACAAAATCTTATCCTACATAATCCAAAAAAATACATGAACAATTTTTTGAACAAAGAGATAAAATTAATTCGTAAGTTTCATCTTCGATATTAGAAGTACAAAGCATTATGACTTTTGAGGAAGTCGTTCCCACTTAGGATGTCCTTTCCTCATCACTGATATAAGAATATTTTATCCCAAAAAACTCTCATGAATTTAAAAAAGAACTAAACTTTGGATATGGGATAACTGACGAAAGTCAAGAAAATTTTAAAGGGTATTTAAATTAGGAGGAAATTAATTTTTTTGGATTCACTAGGAGAAAATTTGTCTTTGTGGATTATTGCTCCAATAATTATTTGGTAGAATCACCAATAATTGAACCATTGTGAGCGATAAAAAATATTGAGTCTATAACCACTCCAAAAATTCAAATGGATATTTTTTGGGATGAATCATATTTTCAAAAGGAACCAATTCTTTCAAATCTTTTTGGAGAAGAAACAAATTTTGATTTAAATTTCCATTCTTCTTTTTGAAAATTCAATCAAACTAAACTCAAACTTATGATCCTTCATCCCCCAATAAATAATATCTACATTTAAGATAACCAATACCATTAAATTATCATCCATTTTGATCAATAATCCCACAAAGGAGGAATTATCCTTGAAATATTAGGAAATACTACAGATGAAACTCAATCAACCATTACCGAAATTCATTGGAATTTCATACTCATTGCTGAACATGGGTTTTCAAATGAAAAAAATTATAAAAAAGAATCAATATCAATAATGTTAAAGTGGAAAATAATGGGGGATTTTAAATGTTGAAAGTTGGTCTTTCATAATATCAGGGGTCTATGTAGAGCTAAATACTTTAAATCAAGCACTTTTTAGGAGGCAACCCGGATTCTACATTTTTTTTTAATTTTTTGTGTTTTTTTATTAAGTTAACCCCTTGGGGTTTCCAATGTGATATAATTAATTTTTATGAGTTTTAATAGTTTAATAATTTTAATGATTTCAAATAAAACCCATGCCATCTAGAGTTCAAACCAAACCTTAAATCACCCCAAGGAGTCTACATGTTACATGAAGACAAATTGATAAATTTATTATTGATGGGTTATCAACTACAAATTAGATGGTTTTATTATATGATTTAATTTCAAATTACTTCTCCCCTAATTATTCATAATTATTTTTCTCTCTCTTCTCTTCTCTTTCAAAACTATGGGCAATTTCCTTCTAAGTTGGGGGGAGTGAATATCTGGGATTTCAGAAACAAAAAATTGGGATTTTATGATAAAAAATCAATTAAAAAAAGAAATTAAATTAATTATCCTTAAATTCATTAATGTACATTGTTAAATATGAAAACTTATTTTTAAATTATTTTAATGCCTTGATTATTATTTAAAATCTTTTTTTCCATGAGCATAGTTTTTGGAAAGTGCGGTTTTCCAATGTAATTTTTCCAAGGTAACATTTTCATACTCTTAATAAAAATACCGCAATTAATGTATATTAGATATTGGGTGTAAATTTGAGTTCTTGGGTCCATTTAATCATATCATAGGGTTCATGGCGACTTTTATTTTAATTTGAGTATAAAAAAATCAAAATAAAATGACCACATAGAGCAATGTTTTGTCCAAATGTGAGGCGTCTGACACTTGGGGATCATGACTCCATAGGTGTCCTGCCCAGAGTTAGGCTTTATATCTCTATTTTAGAGCATGGAATTGAAAATATTTATGGCATCTGGCACTTTGGGATCATGACTCCATAGTTTTCTTGCCCAGATTTAGTCTTTTTATATCTACTCTGGTTAAAAAATAATAAAAAATCAATGAAAAAATAAAAAATAAAAATAAAATAAATAATAAAAATTGGATACTCATCTTAATGTTTTATGCGATTCCCACCTACAACACCCATTCTTCCCCATTGAACAAGAAAACGGTCCCCATGTATTTTGTGATGAACAACACATCATCATGATTAATTGAAATCAGATTAAATGTGAATATATATTTTAACAAAGGAATGGGAATGGGATTTGGATATTCTTGTGGACATATATTGTGTGAAATAATTTTTAATGGTTTCATGATTTTTTGGAATGATTTTTTTATAAGCAATATTTGTTAAAATGTTTTTGAAAAATGGAATTCAAATTCATATTTTTGAGATAATTTTTGCTTGGAACTACTGAAACTCAAGTTGGGGGTGTGATTATCCATTTAAAGTGGCTAATATTAGTTGTTAATTTTAATGCTTTACAAAGTCCATAAACATAATTTTTAGTGCATTATGAAAATTGAACTTCATTTATCATCTTAAGTGTAATTCATGTTTAAAATGAAAATCTCTGCCCAATCAATCATCTGTTTGTGGAGAAAATTATATTAATTATATTAATAATTTATTTTGCGATATGATTTAATTTTTTTTGGAATATTTTATCTTTCAGGAATTATGGAATAATCCTAAGAGAAGATGGATATTTTTAATCATGAATGAAGAAAGTTTATGGACAAAGCATTATGGGCCTAAGGCCCATCAAACAAAATGGGGCCCCCAAACCAATCCCAATGAAGCACAATTTTTTTTACTTTAGAATGATATTTTTTTGGATAATTTCATTCAACTGTAGTAAGAGATAATTATGAATTTTTCATAGAGATAAAGGGATTTGAAGTTGACATTTAAATGGTGGGCCCAATCTGAATGCTCATAAAGTCTAGAAAACATTTTGAGAATAAATTCCAAATGGATGAACCAGATGAATTGATTTTTTGAAATATGATAGAGGAAATCAGGAATAAGATATTTTTAATTTTCAACCCCTTTGGATTTGGTCATCTTTAGTTAAAAATTCACACGTCAACAAGGGGGATGAATCTAAACGATTTTCTTGGTCAAATTTGAAATGTCCAATTCCCTTGATTTTATCACCCTAATTTTGACTCTATAAATTAATGGGGATGTAATTGATTACTATGGGGTGTCTATAATGATACAAATATTCCTATATAAGGAGATGGTGCTGAAGATATTTAGAATCCATGTTTTTCCTTTCTATCAATGTTTTTTACCTTAAATTGTAATTTCCTGCTTTTATTTTGTAATAACATCGTCACGTTCCTCATGTAAGTTTTTCATTAACCATAATTTATTAATAAATTTTTTTCTTAATATTCTATTTTTTATTATTTTTAATATCACTTTGATACTGCTGAATCAATGTGTGAACTTATTCACACCATCACTTGTGATTTTTATCACACAATAGTAGAGTGATCATAATTAAGTTTTTTTTTCTTCTTCTTCAATTCCATCCTCATGAGTCTACTACCCACTTCCATTGGTATAACATAATAATTAGAGGGATAACACTCTAGTGGGTTGATCCAAGGGATTAGCAAGGGGATGGATTGGATGTTATTTCTCATTTTAATAATTCTTAATCAATTCTATTTTTCAGATTTTTATTCAACGATGTACCTTCTCCTTTGAACTCACAAAATTTAACGATACACATATAAAGTGATAGAAATATACTCTACCTTGGAGTGCTCATAAATATGATCCTCCAATTGTATAGGTGATTATCATTAGTATAGTGAAGACTCAAAATTCTGGGAGTGATTGGGGAAGTTCATATTTTGTTGAAGGAAAGGCTCAAAATTAAGATATTAAAATAATTTAAAAATAAATTCATCCAATCCACCCCATGAAATAACCAAGGGTCAACTAATTATTTTTAAATTTAATTAAATTAAGTCATTAAAAATCCCATTTAATAATCAAATCAATTAAAATAAAATTTGGAAACTTCATATCCAAATCACCTCCATATAACGTGGGTTTCTAAAGGTTGCTTCATCAGTACTGTGTATTCAATAACCAAAGATGTACTACAACCAACCACTTTTACCATATTTATTGGGTAAATTTTTGTGCAACCAGTGCTCCATCAGTAACATTCTACTAGGTCTGAATCTAGTTCCCGACACTAGAGTTCTATTCATCACAGTCTTGTGTCCAATGCTAGACTATGGAAACCCAAGTGAAGAGGCCCACTTCTCGTCACTATGATTAATTGATGGAGCACTGCTCCAGACCAACTTGTGATAACTAAGTAACTCTTGTAAGGAGTGTCCTATATCTCAATCCATTGAGGGAGCACTAACACCTACCTAGGTATCGATCTCATCAAGTAGAGGGGCCCGCTCTTCGTAACTATGTCCTGGAGTCGAGGGAGCTCCAAATCCTATGGAGGACCCACACCCCATCACTACTTGAATATGGGGTAGTATGACTCTGTAAGTAAGAAATCGTGCCCTAGTTCCAACAAAGGAGTACGACTCCTGATGGACCCACACCCTAAATTGATATAGTAGTACAACTTCTTATATCAAGGACCCGTATCCTACCTGGTCGGGGGGTACCACTCAGTGACTAGAGGACCCACACCCTAGTAATATAGGGGAGTACTGAATCTGTTAGTATGTTAGCTATGGGGGACCCACACCCTTTTACGTTAGGGGATTACAGACCCTAGGCTAGAGGACTCACTCTCAGACATGGTAAGGGAGTACTAACTCTACCGTAACACTGCATATAGAGGACCCACACCTTGGAATGGAAAGGGAGTACTGGATCCTATAATAGAAGACATGTTCCCTACCTGGTAGGGGATTACCAACTCTATATGCATTAGATATAGAGGAAACACACCCTAGTACTTTAGGGGAGTACCAAATCCAAGGTTAGAAGACCTGCTCCCTGGTTCAACAGGGGAAGTTGACTCTTCCTTCATGAACAATTCCGAGAACCCGCACCTTAGTCCTTAATAGGAGTAACAACCTGAAAGGAAAATACAGAACAGAAATGAACCTACACCCATGACATGGGGATTCCCATTTCTAGATAAGTAGATGGATAAGGAGTACCTGAACCTTGAGTTCTCAAGGGAGTAACTATCCTAACTTTCCTTCATAAGAACCACCCCGGTTCTACCCAAAGTCCTCTAGCAAGGGAATATCCTACACTTCAAACCAATATTCCATCCTATAAATTTATTAAAAAATAAAATTGAGTATATAAAAAGTATTTTCTCATCCAAAGGGTCCCAATACCATAGACGGCTCATCAAACGAATGCTTCATTCATAAATTATGGATGTTTTAGAGAAACAGGGGCCAGTTGGATCTGGGTCCGGTCCGCCCAGGTCGAACTGAGCCAACCTGACCTGGGTCTGACCTTGCCCAATGGGCCCATCCCATACCGATAGAGACATGGGTCCAGCCTTCCCCACCTGGCTAGGCACAGCCTGCCTTTGAGTGGGCTATCTCCTATGGACCAGACGCAGCTGTGCCACGTCTATTGTGCACCAGCCAACGCCAGTTGGGCCGCTACTCCAGCCAACTGGTCCACTTAGCAGACCATGTCTTCTGAAATGACCTATGAAAGAATCGTGGGTCTATATCACACCATAGTTGGGGGCCACAGTTTCTCCACACGACAGCCGATCAACTGCCACTGCTAGCTCAACCATGGCGTGCCGCCCTGTCGTTTGGCACACGGCCGACACTACCGCATGCCACCGCTGTTAGCCCAAAAAAAATTTATACAGACCACCAGATGCACTCTAGTGGTCCGTTTTTCAATCCAGAGGGTGCATTGGAACCCTCAAGCCACATTATTCAACGCCTGGGGCTGAAAACTTTGTTGTGATCCATCCTGATGCAAAGTCATTCGAGTTGTGATATTTCACGAACTACATCGTTCTGGTCACTACCAACACTATCACACCTTTTTCATTCCATTTCCATCTAGAATCCAAGACTTTAGATTGTTTATCTAAGGATTGATTGTGCAATGACCGTTCGATCGCCAAGCATTGAGTCACTGGCCAAGTGAGGGGTGCCCACGATGAAAGTAGGACGGAGGGAGGAAAATGAACAAATAAAAAAATATTGAATGGACCTTGATCGATGTTCGTTTCGTTAGGGTTCATTACTATTATAAGGGTTAAACAAAAATTGACCAAGAAGATCTCCCATTAAAACCCCACAAAACGAACTATCCCGGAAGAACGATCGAACCGCAGGTAAACCTGTTCATGGGTTGATCTGCATTTGTCATTTAAAACTAAGAACAGGGAAGATAAATTCAAATAATAACCTATAACTCGATTCCATTATTTCAATGATAAAGAACATATCTGCATTTTCTTCATTTATCAATTCTTGATTCAAATCTCATTCGTCGATTCATTAATCCGTCGTCGTGGGCGATCGTCGTTCGTCGACAGTGATACTCCAGAGACATAGAGATTTCTTCTCTACCTTGTCAATGATTGATCATTTTGAAACCATTAAGGGGTGTTAACCACCATTATGTTATTGATGTGATGTGAAATCATTACATTGTTTCATTAATGAAACATTTTTTCAGTTACGCTTGGTTGGAAATCCATTATGCTGCAACAATTTTGAATTCAAACAAAAATATAAGAAATCCAGTTAATGTTATTTAACTTTTTTTTCAAAAATTATGAAAAACTAACTTTTCCGATCGAACCACATCGGTCAAAGTTATGTACTTTCTATGTGAATCCTACTATTCTATGTTCAACGATTCCCTCATATTTTCGATCCGAACATCGGTTCAAAAGATTGAAAAACCCCCTCACATGTTTAAATAATAAAATTTATAAAAAGATTGAAAATAAATTCCAGACACTCTAGGTCTTAGAATTACATTCCATCTTAGATCCTAGTCTCGTAAAAATACCATTTAAATTTTAAAAAAAAATCCATGGAATTTAGGGACATTACATTTTCCCCACCTTAAGGATTTTCTTCCCTAAAAAGAAAAATACTAAATTCAACGGAAGAAATTTGAGTTCTTCAAGGGTCTCTGCACTGGTTACAAGCACAAAAATCAAGGTACCACTAAGATTGACCACATTCATGTAAAACTTCTTCTAGGTCAACATCGTGCAACAAAGGGAACATTTATCTTTAGCTGTGACAATTAGAAAAATCACTAAGCACTCTGATCCATTTGTAGTCATGGGGTCTAGTGGCTCACCTCCATGTTAACCTGTCATATATACAAATAGAAAAAAATAGTTAATATCCACCACTAGATGTACAGTGATAAATACTCCAAAAATATTATGTGTTCAAGGTTGATGATAAATACACAGGGGTATTTACAAATGAAACAGGGCTTCCCACAGGCAAATGTTGGGTCTTACTAGGCCCTATGTCTAAAACCTCCTGCGGCCACACAAATTGCTGAAACTGGAACATTTCCACACTCACCAGTGGTATCTCTACTGAGTATGGATGGTAAAAAACCATTTCATACTGTGGAAACATCATGGGGTCTAACTCTTCCACCATGGAATGATTCTAATCACGACTATTATCGAGATTCCACCATGTGATGCCTGAGTTTTCCTTTCACCAGAAGAAAAACTAATTTTCACCATCGCGAACACACCACATCCTTTGCTTAATATCATCAATCAAGGTATGAGAAGTAGTAGTCCATACCCAGAATGACGTCGTAAGGCCGCGACGCCAAGACTATGAGATCCCAAACGCAACTCTCGCCTCCAAGAGTCAGGTCACACTATCATCACCTATGTGTGATCAATGGGTATCCTCTAGCAGGAGTCTCTAAGCATGAGGGTCAATTCCACAGTCCAACTTGAACCTCAAAGTCTCAAATAGAACTCAAAGAATAAGGAGTATGACTAGAACCTATGTCTATTTAAAAAGGAATCCAAAATGAAAGACATAGATCATAATTTGAATTTCTCATGGAGCTTCTTGTTCATAAGCCAAGATCACATTCACTCATCCTCACCCATGTCCTCCAGCTCCCTGGGACTGGAATGGACCACCAGGGGTGGTGGTGGAAAAGCTAAAAACTGCATGTCACCTCCTACTGCTCATCCAGCTTTTATGCCTTGTCTTCCATCTTGAGGAACTCCTTGCTCCAAGAATTGTCTCTTCCAAGGAGGCTCATCTATCAGCTCACTCTTAGCATCACAATGGATCAGAAAATATCTAGAGAGATGCCCCCGACTATTGCAAGTGTAAAATGACCTCTCCTACAGCTGCTCTACTACATGGAACTGCTCCTGCACCACATAACAACATGTCTGTGTTTGGGCATGGGTAATCCTCCAATGCTACGATCCCATTGCCTATCATCTACTAGCTCTAGAAGATACCTCTACCTCATGACCTCTATTGTTGGTCACATCCATAAGCTCCTCTTCTAGGTAGCTCTCAACCACCAGGGTTCACTCCAGCACCGCAGCATACGTCAGAATACTAAGGGGCATCACCGATTCCCTGATCTCCCAGCATAGTCTCTACTCGAAGGTTTGGGAACTAAAGTAAGGGTCCTGTACCATATTTGTAGAGTAGTAAAAAAGATATGTGAATCTATCTGAGTACTCTGCTGCCATCATGTTGCCCTACCGTTGGTGCAACAGCTCCTGTATATGCATAGAGTGTAAAGTCACTAAATATAACTCCTCCCTAAAGAGGATCTCAAAGTCAATCTAGGTGAGTTTCACCTCGTCGTGTGTCTAGATCATCATGCTCCACCATCTCCTCACCGAGCCATGAAGAAGTCTCATGACTAAGATAGACATTTGGTAGATAGGTGTCCCCACTAGGAGGAAGACTATCCTAACCACCTTAAGATAATCCTCAACTACCTAAGGATTTTTCTCTCCTCATAACCTAGGAGGTCTCTTCCTCTAGAACTCAGGTAGTGAACTCATCCAGAGCACATCTTGCACTGGTAGTGATGGTAGAAACTGCTGATCGATGGGTGGTTGCATCACTAGTTCACCACCCTGAGGTAATTCCACAAATTCAGTTCCCTACAATGAAGCCTCCACTAAGGGTGGATCATCATTATGATCACATTGTAGAATCCAATCTGGTTGTCATCATGGTGGAATCCTGAAATATATCAAGATGAACAACGGTTAAAGAGAATATCTAGAGAGCTGACTCAAGAATGACATGGAAAGCACACCCATTCCTACATGACGCATGTACCCTTAATTTCCCCACAACCTGTGTTTCTATATACCGAGTCAGAATATAGGTGTCTAGAGTCCTGGTATATAGATACATCAGCTGCTGCACCAAAACTGGAGTCCCTATCCTGGAAGCCTAACTTGACACACTTAACACCATTTCCTAAAAAAAACAACAGACGCTTGGTCTTTGTGGTGGAACCAACCATCTCTCATACCAATTTCTCATAACCCATCCCCTAGGGCCTGTTCCACGACTACCCCAAGCCTGCCTCCCAATGTCCAGGGGCTGGTGACTAGCACTTAGTGAATAATCCTATAAATGGGAGGCATTATCAAAGTACTTGTACGCATGCAAACAACTTCCAGCCAAAGCTACTAGAAAGTAAAATCCAAGAAAACCATGAATACAATACACTAAGTAAAACAAAACCAGAGTAAAATGGAATGTAAATTATATGGTGGAAACTTAGACCAGTATACAATCCCACCAAAAGAAAAATAGAACAAAAGTAAAACTCCAAGTTCTTGAAGCTTGTCCACCGGGAAGCCAAACTGAAGGGTGGGTGAAGGGTATCTGCCTAAAGATGTAGAAGTATACCTCGTCTATATGATCCCACTGAACACCACTAGGTCCTAGTCCTCCCTTGACTCCGTCAAAGCGTTGTTCATTTTCAAAAGACACGACATGTGTCGGAAAATCCTGTTCAGGGGTGAGCAAAGAAATACTCGGTAGGGGACCCCAAAACCACAAAGGTATACACAAGAGGTAAACCAAAAATCGATGCAAAGTCAGATCTACATAGGTATATTCTCATACATATTCCAAGAACATATAGATATACTCATCTCAACCACTAAGAAAACAAGTGGTCCTAACCACATAGCCAGCTTCATGTCTCTCATCTAAGGATCAAGTCATGACACATAAACTAGGAGATCACACTCCCCGAGCTCAGCCATCCCTGATGGCACCTGTTCGATAGATTTATTTCATTGGATATAACTCTACCATTCCTAATGGTATGTCTGATAGAAATTTCTCCATCAGGAACACTCTATTAGGTCTGACTCTAGTGCCCGACATAAGTGGTCTAGTCATCATAATCTTGTTCCCGATGCAAGACTAAGGAAACACAAGTGAAGAGACCCACTCCTCTTCACTGTGATCAGTTAAGGGAGCACTAATCCAGACCAACCTGCAATACACAGTCTCCCATATAAGGAGTGTCATGCGCCTCAGTCCGTTGAGGGAGCACTAACTCTTACCTAGGTATCATTCTCTTCATGTGGAGGAGCCTGCTCTTTGTAAATGTGTCTTGCAATCTAGGGAGCTCTGACTCCTATAGAGGACCCACTCCCCATCTCTACTCTAAGACGGGGGAGTATGACTCCATAAGTGGGGACCCACAGCCTGGTTCCAATAGGGGAGTACTACTCATGAAGGACCTACACCCTAAATTAGTAGGGGAGTACAACTTCATATATCGAGGACCTGCACCCTACTCGGTAGAGGAGTACCACTCAGTGACTAGAGGACCCACACCCTGGTAAGATAGGAGAGTGCCGACTATTTTAGGTTATTCTCTTTGGGGTACCCTCACCCTAGTATGTTAGGGGAGTACCTACCCCAAGCTAGAGGAACTACTCCCAAGAATGGCTGGGGAGTACCGACTCTACCATAACACTGTGTAAGGAGGACCCACACCCTGGAACAATAGGGAAGTACTGACTCTTTTAATAGAGGACTTTCTCCTGACCTGGTAGGGGAGTATAAACTCTATATGAATTAGATATGGAGGACCTGTGCCCTATCCCTACAAGAGAGTACCAACTACAAGGTTAGAAGACCCACTCACTGGTCTCATAGGGGAGTAACTCTTCCATCATGAACATCTTTGAGAACCCGCACCCTAGTCCTTTAAGGGGATACCAACCCCAGAGTAAACTATGAAAAGTAAATGAACCCACACCCATGATGTGGGGAGTCTTGTATTTATATAAGAAAAGTGATAAGGAGCACCTGTGCCTTGAGTTTTCAAGGGAGTAACTATCCTAACTTTCCTTTATAAGAACCACCCCGGTTCTACTAAAAGTATTCTTGCACAGGAAGATCCTACTCATCAAACCAATCTACTATCCTCCAAATTCCTCAAAAATTAAATTGGTGTATCTCAAAACAATATTCTTGTCTTAAGGGTCCCGACACCTTAGATGGATTGTCAAAAAGATGCTCTGTTTAGAAGTTACCATCGTTTTAGCGAAACATGGCCTGATTGGGTTCGGGTCTGGTCTGAATCGGTCGGACTGAACCAACCCGACCTGGGTCTGACCCAACCCAATGGGATTGACCTAAACTAGCTGGGCTACAGGTCCGGGCCAACCCGCCTGGCTAGGTGCTACATGCTAGCAGCATCCCGGCCCACCTTTGAGCGGGCCACCTCCTCCGGACCGGATGCAGTTGTGTCACGTCAGTTGTGCACCAGGCGGCACCAGATGATGCCTATGCTCTAGAAAAATGGTCTGTTTAGTGGACCAGGTCTTCTAGAATGACCCATGCTAGAGCCGCGGTTCCAGATCACGCCACGGCCGGGGGGCGTGGCTCCCCCCACGCGGCACCCAAGCGGTTACCACTGCTAGTACCACTGCGGCACACTGCCCTACCATATGACACATGGCTAGAACCACCACCGATAGCTCGATAAAACTTTCTATGTATCACTAGATGCACTTCAGTGGCCCTTTCTATTTTTCAGAGGGTGTTCTAGAACCGTCAGGTCGCATTTTTCATCACCAGGGCTCAAAAACCTTACTGTGATCCATCCTGACATAAGGTCATTCGAGCGGCGACATTTCCCGCACTGCCTAATTCTGGTCACTAAAACCACCATCACACCTTTTTCATGAAATTTCCATCCCGAATCCTCAACTTCAGATTGGTCAGCTAAGGATTGTTTGTGAAATGACCGTTCAATCTCTAAGCATTGAGGCGTGGGCCAAGTGAGTTCTACGTGCAACAATTGAAAAACAGAGGCTGGAAAATGAACAAATCAAAAAATATTCAATGAACCTCGATAAATGTTTGTTTCAATCAGGTTCGTTACCATTATAAGGGTTAATAAAAAATTCACCAAGAAGATATCCTGTTAAAACCCCACAAAACGAACCCTCCCACAAGAGCGATCGAACTGCATGTCAACCTGTTTGTGGGTTGATCTGTGTTCATCATTTAAAACTAATAACGGGGAAGATAAATTTAAATAACAACCCCTAATTCGATTCAGTTCTTTCACTAATGAAGAATGTATCCATGTTGTTTTCATTCATCCATGTTTGATTCAAATCCCATTTGTCGATTCGTTGATCCGTCGTCATTGGTGATCATCGTTCGTAATTCATCATTCGTTGATGGTGATCCTCTAGAGACTCATATCTTTCCTCTATACCTTTTCAATGATTGATCATTGTCAAAAAATTAAAGGTTTTTAACCACATTTCTGTTACTGATGCGACGTGGCGTCGTTATTCCGTTTCATTAATGAAACAAATTTTTAGTTAAACTTATTTGGAAATTCGTTATGCTACAACAATTTCAAATTCAGACAAAAATAAAATAAATCTAGCTTATTTTATTTAACTTCTTCTTCAAATACCCTAAAAAATAACTTTTCTAGTCAACCTCTGATGGTCAATGTTAAGTCCTTACTAGGTGAATCTCATCGTTCTGAGTTTAATGGTTCCATCAAATTTATGATCCGAGTGCCGGTTCAAAAGTTAGAAAAACCTGCATGCATGTTTAAATAATAAACTCTAAAAAAGTTTGAAAATCTATTATGGACACTCCAGGTCATAGAATTACATGCTGTATCAGAGCATGGTGTTGTAAAAATCCCATTTATATTTGAAAAATATACATGGAATTACGGGACATTACATAACACACCATTAATACTAATATATCATGTCCTTGCCCAATGGGGGTCACCTTTCCTATGTTAAGCTGAGTGTGACAACCTAATACTCACTCCAATAGGTGAGGGGGTAGAGAATTGCATAGAGTAGTTATATCCCACATATATGAGACATTAGCCAAAGTACTAGTACAAACACACACATCTCTAAGCCCATACAATTATACAAGTAAAGTGAAACTAATACCAATTAGTGCAAAACATATATCCCACAATTATAGTATGAAAAATGTATTGAAATCAATATGTCCCAAATACAATCCCACCAAAAACTGAAAAAGATTCCAACCTATTCAGAAAGATGAGACTATTATCAAATTCAAAACATGTGCAAAACTCAATCTATTTAGCCAAAAACTATACTCTACCTGATCCTAGTTCTCACAATCAAAATGCCTATCATCTTTAAAATATATGACTTATGTGGGTAGATCCAATGCTGGGGTGAAAGTAAGCATACCCGATAGGACTCCCCAAAGTCACTAAACCAAAAGCATCAAGAATTGTCATCTTATTAATAGATAGGTATGTTAATCAAGGTATAATAAAATACGATAATAAAAATAAACCTGGATATAATCATAACAGGATCCTAGACATAATAAGGTATCAAACATATTATCATCCATAGGATTCTAGTTGAGGCTTCAAGGTAATTCTCATATGGTATAGTCCACTCCACAAGACATTCTGTCACTAATGACACTCATATGAGAGGTTTTTCTCATATGGAATCACCAATAAGTACTCAATAGATCTCTTAAGATAACGCTGTCTAGATCAGGGATCACAACAAAGATATCTGGGTGATTGAACCAACCCTATTAGGTCAATATGCTAGATATGGAATCAATTCACTTTTCATGGTGGTCACACCGATATCATGAACCCTAACTAGGAAAGAGGATATGATAGAGGATACCACCCTAGGTTTCACAAAGGATACCATGAACTCTATCCATAAGAGAAACTGTAGAAGTTATAATAATCATATAATGGGGATGTAATGACACACTATACCCCCATAGGGAGGGACCAAGGAATTCTACTCAATTGAACCTAGTCTATACTGAAGAAATGAAGGTCTATAAACTACCTCAGAGGAAGAACATGAATTGTACAGAGGGTGTACAATGTGTGCCTATAATCCTAGACCTCCCTATGTCTATTTCCATGTTCCTATGCCTATGTTTGTGTACACCTTGTGATGATATTGTAATATGGTTATTCCTATGTACCTGACCATGTCAGAATACTTAGCCACGTCCATGTACTCTACACATGCCTTTGTTATAAGCTATGTGATCATGTATACTTTGGGATGCACATTGAGATGCCTTCACTATGTCACATATCATGTGACATGTGCCATATGGAATGTGATAATCTTCTCTATTTTTAAACCCTAGAAATATAGAAGATGTACTACATAGTGTGAAATATTCAAACTAAACATCGTGTTAGGAATTTGACAAAAAAGCTAAGTCTTGATTCACGCATATGCTCACACAACTACCACCATGATTACCACCACAAAATCCAATAAAAAAGTTGTATCATGGTCCAACTGAGCCCTTCCATCACTGCCCACCAGATTTCAACCATCAATCCAATCATAAAACTACCACCATCACATCATGCCATTATCGTGCGTCAAACTAGGAAAATAAGAATCACTGGCGCATTTTATAAGGACCAAGACTTAAACATGACTTATTATTGAATTAAATGAATATTTCACATTGAGGATCTTTTAAATTTTAGAGTTTTAGAGAATTAGGACATAACTATTACATCTGAATGATTACAAAGTAGACACATCTACTCAGCTTCCATTTTTTTTCACAAAAATAAAAACTCTTGAACAAAAGATTCATGTCTAGTTCCTTGTTTTAGACAGCCTAACATTTCCTTGATCCCATCCTTGACCCTATTAAACTTTATGTCCTGTGAAAACATTTCAAAAACTTGGGATGAGCATAAAAAGCTCAGTAAGGGTTATAACAGTACGGAAAGAAAACATCATTCCCTGTATACATAAGAATCAATGAAATCCTACTTTACTTCTAAAACATAAGCAATTTAACATAACTCATGAAATTAAAAGATTTATGCATAACTCAATAGAAATCATAAGTAATAAATGTAACTTGAGGCATTCATAATATTCTTACATAGGGAGTAACCCTCATGGTTACGTTTGGAATACCCATCAGAGTATATTCCCTAAATCTCTTCGGAGAAACCTTAACGTTTAACTCCTTCGCGTTACCCAATGCATTGGAGAGATATATCGGGCTCACCCGCCCTTAGTTTATCATGGAACCACCCGTTTTCATAAACAATGCCCAAGAAACAAAACATAATCATAGCACATAACTTAAGCATAAAGGATAGATAACATTCCCACATTTCAATAACAATATAACATTTTAAGATATTGAAATAATAAATCCATTCAAAAAAACCATTTTCAAAACCATTTAAAACATTTAATAAAGAGATTTTTGAATCAAAGTGTCCAATGCCACCTTAAAGATTTTAACATTTTAAACCATTAATATCCATATAAATAAATCCTTAAAACAATTTTGAAAATATGGATATTAATAAGAACAAATCATTAAAACATTTAAAGCGATATTTTAGTTAAAGGGTTTTTTACCAAAATTAGAGACACTTGAATAGAATAATTGAGGAATAACATTTAATCAGAATTTTATAATATCATGAGAATAAATGGATTCATGATATAATATTCCAAATGATAGTATATACACCATATAAGAGTGAATTGAGGTATAACAACAATTAAGTCTCAATAGAAATGTAAAATGAGATGAAATCCCTTATAAAGAAGGTATCCTTAAATTAAGGATAAATCAATCTCAAAATTATGTGTGACAAATATAAATAAACCCAATATAAGTGGATATTAAGTGTAAAACAATCAAAGGTCATTCAAACATATTCAAAGAATTACATATTCAATAACTACATATTGAACCTAAAGAAATCAAAATTGGGTTAAAAAGTTCCTTTGGTAAAATTTGACAGCCTAACGACGTCACTTTAA
This sequence comes from Viscum album, assembly GCA_963277665.1. Lineage (NCBI taxonomy): Eukaryota > Viridiplantae > Streptophyta > Magnoliopsida > Santalales > Viscaceae > Viscum > Viscum album. Next base: position 1,589,187,654 of record OY728129.1, read on the forward strand.
AATTCATAAAATTAGTTGATGAGAGAGAAAATGGTATCTCATCACTTGGAAGTAAAATTTAAATCAATAAGTATATATAAGAACATATCCAAACATAAAAATATGTAAAATAAAAGACATAACAAAATAAGTCTTTTTAAAAAGAGGGTGAAAGGTTCCCTTACCGACTTGGGTATCTTTCGAAACGTACACCCCATGAAAGAAGGAAAATAAAAAATTGATGTAAATACTCATAAACGATATTATATTACAAAAAGAGTATAATAATGGGTATTACATACACCACTAAAAGGAAATGTTTAAAAATGTAGCATAAATATCACGGGAATAAAAGTGAGATGAGAAATCCCTTACGAAAACTCGGCTGCCTAACTGCGCCACTTAAAATTTCCAAAAAATGGATTGATGAACTAAAATAGGGTCTCTCATCATATGAACATAAAAATTAAATAATGAGGAATATAAAATAACATCCCAAACCATACAAAATATTAGCTTAAAAGAAATGACATAAAAGAGAGTACTTAAAAAGAAAGAGAGAGGTAGGATCCCTTACCTCAAGTCCGACTTGTCTTGTTCATTTCTTTATATTCATGAATAATAAACTTTTTTCAATTTATAATTTCTTAAGGAACTCTTTTAAATTTTATTATTCAATTAATATCACATATTATAATGTTATAATATTTAGTTAATTATGTGAGTTCATATCAAATGTTTTTTTCGATGTTTGGTACATGAGTAAAAAATGAACTTGTTTGAAAAGAATCGTCGATGTAGTTATATGTACATCATCTCCAGAATAGTATTAATGATTTAAATATCATATATATCCAGTAAATATTCATTTTATACTATTCCATAACATTTGGAGATGAAAAGAAATGAAATGCACCATTCATGGAGACGGTAGGCCGTACGTACGCATGAATGCTACTTTCATTTCTTTGTCATATTAATGGAATTAAAAATAATTGATATATATATATATATATATTATAATTCCAGTATAATATATATTTTATATAGGTCACATGATTTCAATAATTTCATTCTTTATACATTCCATGTATTGTATGAACGAGTCATATCACTTGAGTGGGCGGTAGTCCGCACTTCCTCATATGAAATTATCGCATTTGCACAACATGGAAAAAATAAAGTTATGTTTTAAATATAAAATACAGAAGCATATATAAAACATAAATACCATATATATCATATATAAAATATAGTGACATAATAATATCCACCTTGAAAGGTGTTAAAAGAATATTTAACAATCATCGTTTCGTGAGGCAGTAATTTGCCATCCACAGAAACAGTATGTTCTTTAACCATTAGACGGATGTGTGTATAAGTGTAGCTCGAATCCTTCTTATAAAAACATCCTAGTATATTGAAGATACTGGTGTGTTTAATAAATAAAGTAATTAAAAGAGTTAAGGGGGTTGGAGAAGCAAAATAAAACAAAAGAACATACGAGAATACATTACCTTTAAATCGGGTAACTCCTCTTGGTTTGAACCAAACGGTTTTATTGAAGAGCATTCTGCCAAAGTTGAGGCATAAATGATGAAGAGAGGTATGTGGAGGGATGAAATGGGCAGGGTTTGACCATGCCAAAGACTTTATATGTGTGGGTAAGGAGGTAGATGTGGGGGCCTTTTAAAGAGGAGAGGAGGGGCACTAATGGAAAGTCATGAAATGTTACTTTATTTTAAAAAGAGTTTTGTATTTTAAAGGTCCCACATTTATATATTTCGAGGATAAGGTGATAATGGTTCGAAATCCACCCATAAAATATGTTTTTGACAAGTGTAATACTTATATTTTACATAATATTTTCATTTTATTTAAATCGTTCATTAATGCGGTAATTGCTACATCATCATGGTGTCATAAATAATTTAATTTATTTAATGACTAAAAATTATAAAAAAATAATATGATGTAGGAAATATTTTTATCTTTCCAATTACTATTTATATTCTAATAGATCGTTTATGTAGACAAAATTAAAAGTATATTACTTAGGTGTTACATACTTTGGTTACATTTTCCTTTCTTAAAAAAATGATAAAAGGTCACTATCTCACTAAAGTGATTCCATGGGGTCCCAAGGTTGGCACAAGGCATCCCATGGTCTGCCATTACACAACCAATATCATTAGGAAACATTTTGGGGTCATTTTATATTTTTATGTTATTATTTTCTTACCCTTAATTACCCGATTACTAATTAAACACAATAATTAATGGTAATTACCGCCGTTACTATTCATAATGTCCAAAAACAAAAGAGTCTTAATTACATAATTTGGACCTTCTGATTCCAAATATGTAATCCATTTAATCAAATTCCAAACACATAAATTTTAGTAATTAATTTAAAATTAAATCTCGTTGTCAAAATAAAAGACAAGTTTTTAAGAAGTAAAATTTATCAAAATATTGACTTGTTTTTACATCCAATTGAAAAGTGAAATTACTTAAAATGAACAAAATTGTATTAAGTGATAAAAAAATAATTCAATTATAATTTAAAAACAATTAAAATTACAATATAAATATATAAATAAATTAGATGAAAAGGCAGTTTTGAATTAAAAACTGTATTTTTCAATATTCATTAAAAAAAGCATTATCAGAAAAATACCAAAAATTAACCCTAAGATATATTTGATATTTAAAATTAAGAAATGATGTCCATTTTACCAAATTAAAAAAATAGAATTTTTATTAATAAATCATAGAGTTAATTCCCACTGTCAAAACAAATAGTGGGTTTTTTGGAAGCAATATCTATGAAAAGTTTGGCACTTGTTTATGTCCATTTTCAAAGTGAAATTAATTATAATGACCACCATTGAATTAAATTGTAAAAATATAATCTAATTAAACTTTAAAAAAAACTAAAAAGATAATCTAACCATATATTTGAATTAGATGAAAAAGCAGTTTTGATGTAAAATGCAATATTTTTCACTATTCATTAAAAAATGAACATTGTCAGAAACATACCAAAAATTTAACCAAAGTAAATTTCAATTTCCAAATAATAAAGAATAAGTTTATTTTGACAAATAGAGCTTATAAAATTGTCAAAATTTATATTTAAAAAAGGTTCACCATCAAAAGGCGGTAAAACAATCTTTTAAAAATATTAGAGTATTTATTCTTAAAAGTTGATTCATTTCGATTTTAAGCCTCTAACATTTTTTGGATAAATGTAAAAATATTTAACAAACATATGTAATCATTTTGTAGTTATTTCTGTTCATTCCCTCCATTACAACGGCTAGGCGTTAACTATTATAATATTATTATATTATTAGTGTGCAACGTAAGATTTTAAAGAAACTCGTTGTTGCGTATTGGGTACGCCATCGAGCATAGCATTCCCTTTAAAGTAATATTAACATTTTTTTCACAAATATTGATAAAACTTAGAATTTAATATTATTTATTTACCTGGGCTGTTACATCCTTCCCCCCTTTTGGGAATTGCGTCCTCACAATTTCAAAATTGGGCTTGGAAACTTCATTGAAAGTCCCACATCAGAACAAAAGTCAGTAAAACTATCACTTTAAAAGAAAGGGAGAGAAGTACAAAGGTCACCCGAGTTAACCCATACTAGGATTCCAAGTAGGAAAATATGGATATAGAGGAGAAAACAAAGGGTCATGTTTTGATGGAGGGTGATAGTAAACATGTCTAGGAGAATGTTAACCACAAGAAAATCACAAACTTGTGATGGGTTAAACGGTATTCGATTCCCTAGTAGGAAAAGTTAACAGACAATTTTTTTTGTTTTAAGTTACTTTTCATTGAGGAATTTTTTTTGAGCTTAACTAAATAATAATGAAACATACTTACTTGTCACGTAGACTTTCAACTTTTACTAGATTCCTTAGTCAAACTCATATTTTCTCCAAAAGACGAGTATTTAGGAAGAATTATTCGCATTAAGAGTACTATAATAAACTTCTTGAGAATCACCTAATCCAAAAAAGAGAACTATATATTTCCCATGTGTTTAGATCTCAACCAAAACCATACCAAAAAGTTTAGTACGAGATCAGATACTACCCAAAAAGAAATTTTTTTTAAAAAAAAGAAAAACTACTCCTAATCTCCAAAATTTGTCAAATAAAACCCAAAGTTCAACAAAGACCATTCAATAAACATCTATCCATAAAATTCTACAAAGTAAACCAAACTAATATTGAAACCCAAATCTCTGATGGATTTAATCACATAGTCTCCTAAGATAAATCTTGACATTTTTCTCCAAAATAAAATCATTTACTCTTACAGTCTCATACTGAAAAGTAATTAACCTAATCACATACCCTCTATGATAGGCTAATAATTTCCATACATAACACAAAATCAAATCATTCTAGATTCAAAAGATCATCTAACTAAAAATAATTAGTCAAACTAACCAGAGACTTCACGTAGTCTAGTGGTAGGCGATAAATACCAGCCGCACTTTGGTTGTGGGTTCGATTCCTGTAGCTTTGTCCAATGTGACGAGTTGTCACACGGTATGCATGTTGTCCTTTTTCCAAAACTATATAATTCTTAAAACATTCCCCAAAACGAGATAAAATATTCAAAAATATCCATAACATAATTTAACCTCAAGTTTATCTCATGTCGTTCATATTCCTTTATAATGTATAGTAACCCATAATTACCTCAAAAGTAAGGATCACATAAACCCTAATGGTTACCTTTATAATTATTACCTGAACTTTCATGTCGTGTTGGTTCTCTCATACATGATGCATTAGAGAACTCACCAAGGTTCAAGTGGTTGATCATGACTCCTGATAGTTGGTTTAGAATAACAACGAGATTTCTCATTGAATCCCCCATTTCATCCAGTCTTTTAATCAAAGAACCACCACAGTTTCCTTCAAACCAATTGTCACTTTGGTGCATGCTAGATCCATCCATTTACTAAAACCAGAAATGTCAGTGTGAGTATATCAACAAAATCATTATGTACTAAAGAGGAAGATAAACACTAAGATATAATTATCCAAGTTATCTCAAACTCATTCCAACCTTCAAAAATAACAATGAATCTATCTAATATAATAACCATTGTGGTTATACACAACTTTTCACTTAACACTCTAACCTCTAAAGTTATCTAAACCGTCCTTTGATACCAACTATAAGGACCCAACCTTAAAAATTACTTATTATTGAATTAAATGAATAATTCACATTGAGGATCTTTTCAGGTTTAGAGTTTTAGATAATTAGGACATAATTATTACATCTCAATGATTATTAAGTAGACACATCAACTCACCTTCCATTTTTTGCACAAAAATAAAAACTCTTGAACAAAAGAGTCATGTCTAGTTCCTTGTTTTAGACAGCCTGACATTTCCTTGATCCCATCCTTGACCCTATTCAACTTTATGTCCTGTGAAAACATATCAAAAACTTGGGATGAGCATAAAAATCTTAGTAAGGTTTATAACAGTACGGAAAGAAAACATCATTCCATGTATACATAAGAATCAATGAAATCCTACTTTACTTCTAAAACATAAGCAATTTAACATACCTCATGAAATTATAAGATTTATGCATAACTCAATAGAAATCATAAGGAATTAATGTAACTTGAGGCATTCATAACATTCTTACATAGGGAGTAACCCACATGGTTATGTTTGGAATACCCATAACAGTATATTCCCTAAATCTCTTTGGAGAAACCTTAACGTTTAACTCCTTCACGTTACCCAATGCATTGGAGAGCTATATTGGGATCACCCGCCCTTAGTTTATCACGGAACCAACTGTTTTCATAAACAATGCCCAAGAAACAAAACATAATCATAGCACATAACTTAAGCATAAAGGAAAGATAACATTCCCACATTGCAATAACAATATAACATTTTAAGATATTGAAATAATGAATCCATTCAAAACCCCATTTTCAAAACCAATTAAAACATTTAATAAATAGATTTTTGAATCAAAGTGTCCAATACCACCTTAAAGCTTTTAACATTTTAAACCATTAATATCCATATAAATAAATCCTTAAATTGTTCATTAATGAGGTAATTATTGCATCATCATGGTGTCATAAATAATTTAATTTATTTAATGTCTAAAAATTATAAAAAATAATATAATAGAGGAAATATTTTTATCTTTCCAATGACTATTTATAGTCTAAGAGATCATTTATGTAGACCAAATTAAAATTATTTTACTTAGGTCTTACATACTTTGGTTACATTTTCCTTTCTTTAAAAAAAATATGATAAAAGGTCACTATCACACTACAGTGATTACATGGGGTCCCAAGGTTGGAACAAGGCATCCCATGGTCATCCATGACACCACCAATATATTTAGGACACATGTTGGGGTAATTTTATATTTTTATGTTATTATTTTCTTACCCTTAATTACCCGATTACTAATTAAACACGATAATTAATGATAATTACCGTCATTACTATTCATAATGTCCAAAAACAAAAGAGTCTTAATTACATAATTTGGACCTTCTGATTACTAATATGGAATCCATTTTATCAAATTCAAAACACATAAATTTTATTAATTAATTTAAAATTAAATCTCGTTGTCAAAACCAAAGATGGGTTATTAAGAAGTAAAATTTATCAAAAGATTGACTTGTTTTTATATCCAATTGAAAAGTGAAATTACTTCCAATGAACAAAATTGTATTAATTAATAAAAACATAATTCAATTATACTTTAAAAAAAATTAAAATGACAATCCAAATATATAAATAAATTGGATGAAAAGGCAGTTTTGAATTAAAAACTGTATTTTTCACTATTCATTAAAAAAAGCCATATCAGAAAAATACCAAAAATTAACCCTAAGCTATATTTCATATTTCAAATTCAGAAATGATTTCTGTTTTACCAAATTAAAAACATAGAAGTTTCATTAATAAATCATATAGTTAATTTCCGTTGTCAAAACAAATAGCGGGTTTTTTGGAAGCAATATCTATGAATAGTTTGGCACTTGTTTATGTCCATTTTCAAAGTGAAATTAGTTATAATGACCACCATTGAATTAAATTGTAAAAATATATTCTAATTAAACTTTAAAACCAACTAAAAATATAACCTAACCATATATTAAAATTAGATGAAAAAGCAATTTTGATGTAAAATGCAATATTTTTCACTATTCATTAAAAAAAATGAACATTGTCATAAACATACCAAAAATTTAACCAATGTAAATTTCAATATCCCAATCATAAAGAATAAGTTTATTTTGACAAATAGATCTTATAAAATTGTCAAAATTTAGATTTAAAAAAAGTTCACCATCAAAAGGTGGCAAAACAATCTTTTAAAAATATTAGAGTATTTATTCTTAAAATTAGATTCATTTGGATTTTAAGCCTCTAACATTTATTGGATAAATGTAAAAATATTTAACAAACATATGTAATCATTTTTTAGTTATTTCTGTTCATTCCCTCCATTACAATGGCTAGGCGTTAACTGTTATAATGTTATTATATTATTAGTGTGCAATGTAAGATTTCAAAGAAACTCGTTGTTGCGTATTGGGTACACCATCGAGCATATAATTCCCTTTAAAGTAATATTAACATTTTATTCAAAAATATTGATAAAACTTATAATGTAACATTATTTATTTACCTGGGATGTTACACATTTATATTCTACCTCAAACCATCCATCATCTTTATTACATCTCGATCACATCATCAATCATTAACCATACCTATTGTATTGATCCGTTTCACCAAAGAACAATCACAAAACAATCATATACTGGGTATTCATTAAACCATTGGCTAAAGAACTGTCAGTGATGAATCGTGAAAATAAATGGTGTGGAAATGCACAAATAAAAAATGGGGAATGAACCACGATCATTGTTCTGGTTATCCTCAATTTATTTCTATTACAAAAATGAGAAAATATTAACATAAACAACAAAAAATAATTTCCCAAAATCCCATGTAAAAAAACCAGAACCTGCAACATGATTTTACTATGAATTAAAATGTTAGTTGATTTGATTTTTGTTTATCATTGGATATTAAAATAGGGAAATTAAATACTGAAAAACAATGCCCTAATTTGGGTTTAGATCGATCACTGATGAAAAATGAATTTATATCATTGTCTTTGGTGAGATCCCTAAACTATGTTTTCATTAAAAATCCTTTCAGTATACTGATCATCGATGCATGATCTTAACATCTTTCAATGCTCCTCCACTCTCTACTCTAATTTATCAAGTTTATAAAACTAAACTTGTGAATTAGCCATAAAAATATTTATTGAAGATATATAAGTTTGGATTTTTAAGTAAAATAATTAAATAAATTTCACAATTTATTTAATTATTTCACCCATGATGGAGCTCAAACCAAAAACCCGATATAAAAAAGGTTATGTCACAACTAGGGTAAAACCCATGTTCTATACTCAATTACATTCTTAGATTTCCCATTCGAGTATATGTTTGGGAGTTATTCTACCATTTTATGAAAATGTTTCTTGATAAATATTAATATATTTATTATATCATTTCTGAGCCCACTGGGCCATGGAATCTCACTCCATATCTGTACCTGGATCTGAAAATATTATTAGATATATTCCATTTATTTACATGGAAAACAAGATATGTTATGTTGACACCATGATACACATTTTTAAAGGGTTCCAAACCTTTTAAAACATTTATATTCAGTTGTTTTTGGAAAACCACTAATCTAATTGACATAAAATCCAATAATACACAAAACAAATATTAAAACTATTGGTTTCATATGATTTTACAAAATTCCAAGGTATTTTTCTAGGGATATGACCATTAAACACACATTTTTTTTGTTTAAATCAATAAAATTATATTTCCAGTCATCTCAGAAAAAAAAACTTATAATTGTTGTTCTATATACTCAACCACTTCAAAAATCACTATATTGTTGTTTCACCCTAATTTTATGGAATTTGGAGGATGTTCAGTTTGTATTGACCCCCTGAAACATGTTTTTAAAGGGAAAAAAACCTTTAAAAACCAGTTATTTGGTTATTCTGGGAGACTTCACATCCAATTGACATGTTTTATACTCATACATGTCAAGAAATAATATAAAGATATGTTTCCTTTGATTTCACATAATTTCAAGGTTACTTTATTTGGATTAGACCATTAAATACATTTTTTTGGTGTTTTAAAACAATAAAAGCATGTTTTTAGACATCCCAAGAAATCAAAAACTGAAATTGATGTTCCATATACTCCACCACTTTCAAAATAATTGTACAGTTGTTTTCATTTGATTTCACAACATTTAGTGGTCAGTTGTTTGGTTTTTATCCACTGATACACATTTTTAAAGGTTTTCAAACCTTTAAAATCTTCTTTTTCAGTCGTCCCGTGTATAACACATATCCAATCAATGTTTTCTTTACTCTTACACATATAAAATAATAAAAATATGGTTTTCCTATTGTTTCATGTATTTATGGTGTTTTTTTATGGATCTTAGTTTTAAACACATGTTTTGGTGTTTTAAATTAAAATAAGTGTGTTTCCTATCATCCTAGGAAAATTTAATCTCATATCAACATTCCATATACTCCACAATTTCAAAAATAATTATATAATTTTTTTTCTACTAATTTCATGGAATTCATATAGGGCCCCAGCCTTAAACCTTACTTAATCTTGAGTTATTACAAGATTACACATTGAGGATCTTTTCGGGTTTAGAGTTTTAGAGAATTAGATCATAAAACTTGCATTACATTCCACATATAAACAAAGTGGTTACATAAAGATAGTATTCTTCTTTACCATAAATGGAAACATATTTAAAATAAAACATGGATTCTTTCTTGACACTTCCTTAACACTATCATCATATCATGTACCTTTCCCTTGACCAGTGAAAAACATTTCAAAAAAACTTGGGATGAGCATAAAAAGCTCAATAAGGGATATAAAAATATGAAAAGGAAACATGGGTACATATATACATAAGAATGAAATCATAATTTACCCATAAAACATAATCACTTTAACATACCTCATCAAATCATGAATAAATCATAGAAATAATAAGACATAAAGGTAACTTGATGCATTCATAACATTCTTATGTAGGGAGTAACCCTCTTGGTTACGTTTGGAATACCCATCACAGTATATTCCCTAAATCTCTTCGAAGAAACCTTAACGTTACACTCCTTCACGTTACCCAATGCATTGGAGAGCTATATCGATCTCACCCGCCCTTAGTTTATCACGGAACCACCCATATTCATAATAATGCCCAAGAACCTCAACATAATCATATCACATAAAACATACATAAAGGAAACATAACATTTCCACCTTTCAATGATAAGATACCAATACAACACATTGATATAAAAACATTATGAAAACCATTTTTAATACCAAAATAAAAGAAAATTAAAACATGGTATTTATTTTTCTTTTAAAAAGAAGGTATGGCTTGTAGAGGAAGCCGAAACTCAAATAATGGTCACGGCGGCGGAGAAGTCATTGTCGCCGCAAACGTACGACAAAAACATCCCCTTTTGTCATTTAGTAAATGCTTAGTATAAAAAAAGATTCCTTTTGAATAAACGTAAAAGTCAAAGGGGTTTATACACCATATAAAAGAAGGTTGTGTATAAAACAAAATATGCCTCAATGAAAGGAGATTGAGACAAAGTCCCATACCTCGGGTCCGACTTGACTCGGTCATTCTTTAATCTCCTGAATAATAAACATGAGTTAATTTATACTTGTTTAAGAACCTTTTTCAAGTTCATTATTCCTTTTATATCACTTATTTCCATGTCATTAACACTATGTAATTATTTAAGTTAATAACGGTCGTTTTAACGATCATTGGTACATGAGTAAAAAATAAACCCTTTATAATTACATGTTGTTCATGTATCCATTATATCCAGAATTATAATAATTATGTATATATCATATATATCCAGTATATACATGCATTTATAATATTACATAATCATTTAGAGGTAAGAAATGAAATGCACCGTTCATGGAGATGGTAAGCCTGACGTACGCATGAACGCTACTTTCATTTCTATTTCGTATTTTATAGAATGGAATCATAATGATATAAACGTATATTATGATTCCAGTATAATATCATATATAATATCATAGTTCCATCCTTTATATGTCCCACATATGGTATTTAACGAATCAAATCACTTTGAGGGGGCGGTAGTCCACACTTCCTTAAATGAAGATATCGCGTTTACCCATAATGGAAACCATAAATGTATGCCAAAAATGAAAAATACAGAAACTTAAGGAAAACATAAACATATTATATATCATATATAAATATAGTGACATCTTAATGGCCACCTTTGAAGGTGTTAAAAGAATGTTGAACAATCATTGTTTCGGGAGGCATAAATTCACCATCCATGGAAACAGTATGTCCTTTAACCATTAGATGTAGGTGTGTGTAAGTTTAGATCGAATACTTATTATGAAAACATCCTAGTATATTTAGGATACCTTATTTGTTACAAAAGAAATGAATAAAAAGAGTTTAGGGGGTTGGAGAAGCAAAATCAAACAAAAGGACTCAAAAGAAGACATTACCTTAAAATCGGGTAACTCTCTTAGATTTGAGCTCAAAGGATTACTTGGGAAGCCTTCTGCCAAAAGTGAGGCTTCAAGGAGTAAGAGAGGGATTTGGAGAGCCAAAATGGACAGGGGTTGGCTGAGCCAATGGCTTTGGGAGTGTGGGTAAGGAGGTAGAGGTGGGGGCCTTTTATAAGAGGAGAGGAGGGGCACTCTTGGAGAGTAAAGAAAAGTCACTTTATTTTAAAATGGTATTCGGATTTAAGAGGTCCCACATTGATGTGTTTCGAGGATAAGGTGATAAGGGTTCAAAATACACCCATCCAACAGTTTTTTTCCACATGTAGGTCTTAGATTTTACATTATCATTCTATTTTATTTAAATCGTTAAATAATGAGGTCATCACTCCATCATCATGATGTCATAAATAATTTAATATAACTAAAGTATAAAAATTATAAAAAAAATACTATGATTTAGGATATCGTTTTAGATTTCCAATTACTATTTATAATAAAAAATCTGATCTTTATAACCCCATGTAAAAATTGTTTTAGTAAAACATCTCATGTTTGTGTCATTTTTACTTTTACATTAAATAAAAAGTTATTTATGTCATTTCCCAACCAAAGTGGCTCCATGGGGTCCCCAAGTTGACCCATGGATTTTCTTGGTCGGCCATGACACATCCAATGAGGGTAGGACATGTTTCAAGCTCATCTCATTTTATTAAAGCATTATTTTTACCTTAAACTACACTAATTACCTCTAATCGCGATTAAGAACTTAAGAGTTACTATTCACCAAAAAATTATTTTAATCTCATTGAACCACATTTTAATTCTTAATGTAAACCATGTATGTCGGATTTTTTAAATTCAAAAAACAGAAGTGGTAAAATTTCATTTAAACGAAAAATCAGTTTTTATAAGTACCACTTAGTGGTTTCCCTATTCATCAAAAATTGAAGTTTTTCAGAAAAATACAAAATATTCACCCAAAGCTATATTTGATATTCAGAATTCAAAAATGAAGTCTATTTTACCAAATTAAAAACATATAAGTCACATTAATTAATTTAATAATTAATTCCCGCTGTCATGACAAATAGCGCGTTTTTATGAAACAATAAGTATCAAACGATTGACACCAGTTTAAGTCCAATTTCAAATTGAAATTGATTCCAATGACCAAAATTGGATTAAATGGTAAAAATATATTCTAATTTAACTTAAAAACCAATTCAAAAGATAATCTAATCATATAAATAAATTAGATTAAAAAGCAGTTTTGATGTAAAATGCAGTATTTTTCACTATTCAATAAAAAATGAACATTGTCTGAAAAATACCAAAAATTCACACAAAGTAAATTTTGATGTCCCAATCATAAATAATAAGTTTATTTTGACAAAAATAGCTTATAAAATTGTCAAAATATATATTTAAAAATAGTTTTCCATCAAAAGGCAGTAAAACAATCTTTTAAAAATATTAGTGTATTACATGCTTAAGATTGGATTTATTTTCATTTTAAGCCTCTAAAACACTATCTAATTCATTAATAGACATAGATAAAAATATCTATTACTCATTACTTACATGGGATGTTACATCCTTCCCCCCTTTTGAAAATTGCGTCCCCACAATTTCTCTACTTATCGAATAAATGGGGGTACTTATCCCTCATTGCATTTTCAGATTCCCATGTTGCCTCTTCAATCATGTGGTTTTTCCACAAAACCTTTACCTGATGAATCACCTTATTCTGTAACACTTTCTCCCTATGGTCAAGAATCTGGACCAGTTGTTCCTCATATGATAGGTTCTCTTCCAGCTGAACTACCTCTGGACTCAAAACATGAGATGGATCCGGCATATACTTTCTCAACATCGAAACGTGAAAAACATTGTGTACCTGAGATAAACTCGGAGGTAAAGCCACCCGGTATGCAACTGATCCAACTCTCTCCAGAATTTCATATGGTCCAATGAACCTTGGACTCAATATTCCTTTTTACCAAATCGCATCACACTTTTCCATGGTGATACTTTGAGAAAAACATGATCACCTACCTCAAAAGAGAGATCCTTCCTCCTGTTGTCTGCATAACTCTTCTGCCTACTCTGAGCTGTTCTCATGTGTTTCTGTATCAGCTGAACTTTTTCTGCCAACTCTTCTACCAATTCTGGTCCCATCAGCTTTCTTTCACCCACTTCATCCTAAAAAGCTGGAGTTCGACACCGCCTCCCATATAACACCTCAAATGGTGCCATCTGTATACTGGAATGAAAACTGTTATTATATGAAAATTCAACCAAAGAAATATGTTGGTCCCAACTTCCCTGATAATTCATAGAGTAAGAACGTAGCATATCCTCCAATTTCTGAATTTTTTGTTCTGACTGCCCATCTGATTGAGGATGAAAAGACGTACTAAAATTTAATTCAGTACCCAACGACTTCTGAAGACCTTTCCAAATGTTACAAGTGAAACTGGGATCACGATCAGATACAATGGAGAGGGGAACTCCATGTAACCTGACTATATCTTTAAGATACAAATGGGAAAGTTGATCTAAGGAAAGAGTATCTCTTATAGTAAAGAAATGAGCAAATTTAGTCAAGTGATCAACAATAACCCAGATTGCATTATTACCTCGATATGTCTTCGGTAATCCCACAGTAAAGTCCATGGATATATTCTCCCATTTCCACTCTGGCACTGGTAAAGGATGAAGCATCCCTTTCGGTAATTGTCGCTCTGCTTTAACCTGTTGACATGTCAAACACTTCACAGTAAAATCAGAAATATCTCTTTTCATTCCATCCCACCAGTAATACTCCCGCAGATCTCTGTACCTCTTAGTACTGCCAGGATGAACTGAAAACAGAGAACTATGAGCTTCACATAACAACTCTATCTTAAACTGTGAATCACAAGGCACACACAATCTCTTCCCAAATCTAAAAACGCAATCATTATCAATATTGAATTCAGGCAACTTACCTTTCTGAACCATCTCTACCTTTTTCTGAAACTCACTGTCTTGCTTCTGTGCTTGCTTGATTCTGTCTGATAGAGAAGATTTCACTGATACCTGAAACAAAATAGAAGAACTTCCTACACCAACAACTTCTATGCCAAAGTTCATCAAATCCTTAACCAAAGGATCACGTTCCAAACACAACATTTCTAATGAAGTATTACTTTTTTGACTCAAAGCATCATCCACTTTATTTTCTTTTTCCTGGATGGTAATGAATTGTACAATCATAATCCTTGATTAATTCCATCCATATCCTCTGTCTTATGTTTAACTCTTTCTAAGTGAATATATACTTTAAACTTTTCTGATCAGTATATATTTCACACTTTACTCCATACAAATGATGCCTCCAAATATTTAAAGCGAAAACAACAACAGCTAATTCCAAATCATGTGTAGGGTAATTTACCTCATGAGTTTTCAACTGTCGTGAAGCATAAGCAATTACCTGATCATTCTGCATTAGGACGCAACCAAGCCCTTTTAAATAAAGCATCATTGTATATAACAAACTCACCATTCCTGGAAGGTAGTGCCAAAACTGGAGCATTCACCAATCTTCTTTTCAATTCCTAAAAATAATCATCACATTATTTTTTCCAGATAAACTTAACACCCTTCCGAGTTAGCTTAGTCATTGGACTAGATAACCGTGAAAAATTTCTAACAAACCTTCGGTAATAGCCTGCCAAACCAAGGAAGCTACGAATCTCAGTTACATTTGTGGGTCTTGGCCATTCTTCAAAAACCTTTGTTTTTGTAGGATCAACAGTTATCCCATCTTTAGAAACGATATGAATAAGGAAAGAAATTTGTTGCAACCAAAACTCACACTTGCTGAATTTTCCATACAGTTTCTTTTCTTTTAAGGTTTGCAAGATAACCCTTAAATGTCTTTCATGCTCCTCTTTACTTTTAGAAAACACCAAAATATCATCAATGAAAACCACCACAAACTTATCCAAGAACTCATGGAAAATTATATTCATTAAGTCCACGAATATAGGTGGTGCATTAGTTATCCCAAAAGTAATTACTACAAATTCATAATGGCCATATCTTGTATGGAACGTAGTCTTCGGAACATCTACTTCCTTTAACTTCAGCTGATGGTACCCCGATCTCAAGTCAATCTTTGAAAAATACTGAGCTCCCTGGAGCTGATAAAAAAAATCATCGATATGAGGCAAAGGATATTTGTTCTTAACAGTGATGTTATTCAAGGCTCTATAATCAATGCAAAGTCTCATATAACCATCTTTCTTTTTAACAAATAAAACAGGAGCACCCAATGGTGATGTGCTAGGTCGAATGAAACCTTTCTCTAATAAATCTTGCAATTTCTCCTTCAACTCTAAAAGTTCAATTTGAGGCATTCGATAAGGGGGTTTTGAAATTGGCTTAGCATCAGGAACTAAGTCAACAGTAAACTCAACTTCCCGATCTGGTATTATTCCAGGCAACTCATCAGGAAAAACATCAGGATACTCATGTACCACTAGCACGTCATTAATCTGAACAGTTCCTTTATTTTCAACGATGTGTGCAAGGTAACATTCATTTCCATCTTTTACAAGTTTCTCGGCATCTCGATATGTTATCAACAGTAAGGGTTCATTCTTGTACACAAACTGAATGTATTTCTAAAAAGAAACTTCTTTAGATCTACAGTCAATCTTAGCATGGTAAATAGAGAGCCAATCCATACCCATGATAACATTAAACTCTACTAGAGTTAGAACAATAAGGTTTGCAAGTAGGTTCTTTCCACAGATAAGGATAGGAAGATTCTTATAAATTCTTTTTGCCTCAACATTTCCCCCAGGTGTCTTTACCACAAGTTCAAGATTCATTTCTTGAGATGGTATTCCCATTTTACTAGAAACGTTTTCAGAGATGAAAGAATGGGTAGACCCCGAATCAAACAACACACTGACATAATCTGAAAAAACAAAAAAAGTACCTGATACAACTTCATTTGATGGCCCGACATCTGCTGAAGTAGTTGCAAAGGATTTCACCACCCCTTTCTGCTTGTAGTCTAACTTCTTCCCATCACTCAATCTCTTTTTCGGACACTCGTTTTCATAGTGACCCATCTCATTGCACTTATAACATTTCACTAACTGTAAATCAAATTTGGTCTTACCTTCACCTTGATCTTTTTCAGTGTAATCACGAGCCTTATGTCCAATCTTACCACATCGGTAGCACTTTCCAGAATTCAGAAGACATTCCCCATCATGCCTTTTTCCACATTTATCACAAACTGGAAACTTAGTTTTCTTACCGTTAGACCTTTTGGAAGCATTCTTTCCTTTCTCCTTCCACCTCGGTCTCTTATTCTGTTGGTTGTTATAGAACACTTGATCATCGGCAAACTCCACTTCCATATTCTCAGCACATCGAACAAGCTTTTCATAACTTTTAAACTCATGAGAAGCTAATTCCCTTTGATATTTTGTCTTTAATACTGAGTAAAAAAGATTGATTTTACTATCAATGTCTCAGATAAAATTTGGAGCATACATTGCCAATCGAGTGAACCTTTCTTTATAGGCGGCCACTGAGTCTTCCTCTTGCCTCAATTCCAAGAATTTATTTTCCATCCTAAGTCGAACAGCCTTAGGAAAATACTTATCAAGAAACATACCTTTGAATTCATCCCAGTCGAGAGCATCAATCTCATCAGCCTCCCTGATATTTTTAACCATAGACCACCACTGATATTCTTCACCATCCAAACGATAAATAGCAATACTAACCTTTTGATTGTCTGAACATCCCATGACATCAAAAATCTTCTCCAGTGATTTAATCCACCCTTAAGCAAGCACAGGGTCAGATGATCCTCTGAATGATGGGGGATGTTGCCTCATGAAATGTTCCACCACTGACATGTTCCTCTGCGGTTGATCTGGCTGATCTCGTGTATGGATACCACTGCCATTTATCGCTTGAGTCAACTGCGCCATTACTGCAACAAACTGTTCAGTTCCAATTCCGACCATCTCAGGATACTGATTCAGAAGGTTATTTCCTTCTGCATGCCTTCCTAGCACTGCTTCCCTGTTTCCTCTACGGAAAACCATTCTGAACAAACATGTCTTAGATGAAGCAACATGGTAATCTTCAAATACTATATCACTTCAATTTGACCATAAAAAAATATTTTTGGATAATCATTTAATAGAATTCTAACTCCTAAAGTTATCTAAACCGGCCTCTGATACCAACTATAGGGCCCTATCCTTAAACCTTACTTAATCTTGAGTTATTACAAAATTACACATTGAGGATCTTTTCGGGTTTAGAGTTTTAGAGAATTAGATCATAAAACTTGCATTACATTCCACATATAAACAAAGTGGTTACATAAAGATATTATTCTTCTTTCCCATCAATGGAAACATATTTAAAATAAAACAAGGATTATTTTTTGACACTTCCTTGACACTATCATCATATCATGTACCTTTCCCTTGACCTGTGAAAAAAATTTCAAAAAAACTTGGGATGAGCATAAAAAGCTCAGTAAGGTATATAAAAATATGGAAAGGAAACATGGGTACATATATACATAAGAATGAAATCATAATTTACCCATAAAACATAAGCACTTTAAAATACCTCATCAAATCATGAATAAATAAAAGAAATCATAAGACATAAAGGTAACTTGAGGCATTCATAACATTCTAACATAGGGAGTAACCCTCTTAGTTAGATTTGGAATACCCATCACAGTATATTCCCTAAATCGTTTCGGAGAAACCATAACGTTACACTCCTTCGTGTTACCCAATGCATTGGAGAGCTATATCGGGCTCACCTGCCCTTAGTTTATCACGGAACCACCCGTCTTCATAATAATTCCCAAGAACCTCAACATAATCATATCACATAAAACATGCATAAAGGAAACATAACATTTCCACCTTTCAATCACAAGATATCAATACAACACATTGATATAAAAATATTATGAAAACCATTTTTAATACCAAAATAAATGAAAATTAAAACATAGTATTTATTTTTCTTTTAAAAAGAAGGTGTGGCTTGTAGAGGAAGCCGGAACTCAAATAATGGTCACGGTGGCAGAGAAGTCGTTGTCGCCACATACGTACGACAAAAAAATTCCCTTTTGTCGTTTAGTAAAGGCTTCATATAAATAAAATATTCCTTTTGAATAAACTTAAAAGTCAAAGGGTTTTATACACCGTATAAAAGAAGGTTGTGTATAAAACAAAATATGCCCCAATGAAAGGAGATTGAGACGAAGTCCCATAACTCGGGTCCGACTTGACTCGGTCGTTCTATAATCTCCTGAATAAAAAACTTGAGTTAATTACTACTTGTTTAAGAACATTTTTCAAGTTCATTATTCCTTTTATATCACTTATTTTCATGTCATGAACACTATGTAATTATTTAAGTTAATAACGGTCATTTTAACGATCATTGGTACTTGAGTCAAAAATAAACCCTTTATAATTAAATGTTGTTAATGTATCCATTATATCCAGAATTATAATCATTATGTATATATCATATATATCCATTATATACATGAATTTATAATATTACATAATCATTTAGAGGTAAGAAATGAAATGCACCGTTCATGGAGATGGTAAGCCGTACGTACGCATGAACACTACTTTCATTTCTATTTCATATTTCATAGAATGGAATCATAATGATATAAAGGTATATTATAATTCCAGTATAATATGATATATAATATCATAGTTCCATCCTTTATACATCCCACATATAGTATTTAACGAATCAAATCACTTTGAGGGGGCGGTAGTCCGCACTTCCTTAAATAAAGATATCGCGTTTACCCATAATGGAAACCATAAATGTATGCCCAAAATGAAAAATACAGAAGGTTAAGGAAAACATAAACATATTATATATCATATATAAATATAGTTATATCTTAATGGCCACCTTTGAAGGTGTTAAAATAATGTTGAACAATCATCGTTTCGGGAGGCATAAATTCACCATCCATAGAAACAGTATGTCCTTTAACCATTAGATGTAGGTGTGTGTAAGTGTAGCTCGGATACTTCCTATAACAACAACCTAGTATATTGAGGATACTAGAGTAGTTACAAAAGAAATGAATAAAAATAGTTTAGGGGGTCGGAGAAGCAAAATCAAACAAAAGGACTCAAAAGAAGACATTACCTTAAAATCGGGTAACTCTATTAGATTTGAGATCAAAGGATTCCTTGGGAAGACTTCTGCTCAAAGTGAGGCTTCAAGGAGTAATAGAGGTATGTGGAGAGACAAAATGGGTAGGGGTTGGCTGAGACAAAGGTTTTGGGAGTGTGGGTAAGGAGGTAGAGGTGGGGGCCTTTTATAAGATGAGAGGAGGGGCACTCTTGGAAAGTAAAGAAAAGTCACTTTATTTTAAAATGGTATTCGGATTTAAGAGGTCCCACATTGATGTGTTTCTAGGATAAGGTGATAAGGGTTCGAAATACACACATCCAATAGGTTTTGTCCATGTGTAGGTCTTAGATTTTACATTATCATTCCATTTTATTTAAATCGTTAAATAATGAGGTCATCGCTGCATCATCATGATGTCATAAATAATTTAATTTAATTTAAGTCTAAAAATTATAAAAAAAATACGATGATGTAGGAAATCGTTTTAGATTTCTAATTACTATTTATAATAAAAAATATGATCTTTATAACCCCATGTAAAATTTTTTTTAGTAAAACATCTCATGTTTGTGTCATTTTTACTTTTACATTAAATAAAAAGTTATTTATGTCATTTCCCAACCAAAGTGGCTCCATGGGGTCCCCAAGTTGACCCATGGATTGTCTTGGTCGTCCACGAAACATCCAATGAGGGTAGGAAATGTGTCAAGCTCATCTCATTTTATTAAATCATTATTTTTACCTTAAACTACACTAATTACCTCTAATCGCGATTAAGAACTTCAGAGTTACTATTCACCAAAAAATTATTTTAATCTCATTGAACCACATTTTACTTCTTAATGACAACCATGTATGTCGTATTTTTTAAATTCAAAACACAGAAGTGGTAAAATTTCATTTAAACGAAAAATCAGTTTTTATAAGTACCACTTAGTGGTTTCACTATTCATCAAAAATTGAAGTTTTTCAAAAAAATACCAAAAATACACCCTAAGATATATTTGATATTCCAAATTCAAAAATGAAGTCTATTTTACAAAATTCAAAACATATAAGTCACATTAATTAATTTAATAATTAATTCTCGCTGTCATGACAAATAGCGCGTTTTTATGAAACAATAAGTATCAAAAGATTGACACCAGTTTAAGTCCAATTTCAAAGTGAAATTGATTTCAATGACCACCATTGGATTAAATGGTAAAAATATATTCTAATTTCACTTCAAAACCAATTCAAAAGATAATCTAATAATATAAATAAATTAGATTAAAATGTTGTTTTGATGTAAAATGCAGTATTTTTCACTATTCATTAAAAAATGAACGTTGTCTGAAAAATACCACAAAATCACACAAAGTAAATTTTGATGTCCCAATCATAAAGAATAAGTTTATTTTGACAAAAAAATCTTATAAAATTGTCAAAATATAGATTTAAAAATGGTTTTCCATCAAAAGGCAGTAAAACAATCTTTTAAAAATATTAGTGTTTTCCATGCTTAAGATTGGATTTATTTTCATTTTAAGCCTCTAAAACACTATCTAATTCATTAATATAAATAGATAAAAATATCTATTACTCATTACTTACTTGGTATGTTACAATTCAAAGGTTTTTTTGTTTGTTTTGACCCATTAACACATGTTTTTAAAGGGCATCAAACCTTGAAAACTACTTATTCAGTTGTTTTTGGTAGACCACACATCTGATTAAGATGTTATATCCTCTTAATTTTTAAAAATAATAAAACATAGTTTTCCTATGATTTAATGACATTATGATGTTGTATTCAAAGGATCTGGTAGTTAGACAGATGTTTTGGTGTTTTAAATCAATAAAAGTGTGTTTTTGGTCATCCTTAGAAAACATATCCTCCGATTGAAATTTCATATACTTCACTATTTTAAAAATCATAATATGGTTTTTATCTATGATTTAATTGTTTTTTATGGTTGTTCAGTTGGTTTTGAACCCCTGACACATGTTTTTAATGGCCGTCAAACCATTAAAAATTACTTATTTATTTATTCCAAGTATAACACACATTATATTGACATTAAATCTACTAAGAAACATAAAAAGTAATAAAAATACAGTTTTCCAATGATTTGAAAACATTTTGAGCTCATTTTCTATGGATCTGACTGTTAAATGCACATTTTGGTTTTTAAAAACAATAAACATGAGTTTTCAGTCCTCCCGGGCTAACAACACCTTGTATTGATGTTCCATATATTCCATAATTTCAAGAAAAAAATGTAAGGTTGTTTTTATAATATTTCATCATATTCATATACCATTCATTTGGTTTGAACCCCCTCACACATGTTTTTAAAAGGCGTCAAACCTTAAAAAAGGTTATTCAGTCATTCTAGGAAGACAACACATCTTATTGATGTAATTACTACTTAAAACATGTCAAAAACAATACAAATACATTTTTAATTTTATTTCATGTCATTTGTGGTCATTTTCTATTTATCTACCCATGAAACACACATTTTAGTGGTTTAAAACAATAAAAGTGCGCTTTCAGTCATCCTAGAAAAAATAAAACTCATATTGACATTCATCCCGATCCCCCATATGAAAATTTATTTTATGATTTTTGTTTTATGATTTAATGGAATTTGGATTCCTTTGAATTGGTTTGGACTCCATAATGCACATTTTTAATGGTTTTCAAATGATAAAAAATTGTATATTCTATCATTCCATGTAGAACACACATCCAATTTATGTGATTTATACTCAAACCCATAAAAAATAATACCAATATTACTTTCCTATAACTTCACATCATTTTGAGGTTTTTTCTAGGGATATTACTTTTATACGCATGTTTTGATGTTTTAAAACAATAAAAGTGCATTTTGGGTCATCTTAGAAAATGAAACCCTTGGATTGAATTTCTATCTACTCCACCATTTGTAAAACGAATGTCTGATTTTTTCCTAGAATTTCAACAGATTTAGAGATATTTGATTGATTTTTACCCCCTAATGTATGTTTTTAAAGGGTGTCAAACCCTTAAAAACCACTGATTAGGTTCTTCTGAGCACACTACACATCTGATTGACATACCATCCACTTCTATGAATCAAAAATAATAAAAATATCAATTATTTGTAATTTCACATCATTCAATGGGTTTTCTCTAGTTTTGACCATTACACACACATTTTAGTGATTTTAAAACAATATAAGCTTATTTTCAGAAATCCCAAGGAAACAACAATTCTCATTGACATGTCGTCTGCTCTAACATTTCAAAAATGACTCTACATTTGTTTTCAATTTATTTCAAAGTAGTTTAAGAGTGTGTATAGATTTCTGAATGCAACACTATAATATATTATTTTTATCATTATTATAACAATTTATAATCATAAAACACATTTAAATTTATTTATCTAAAATGATATTCTGAATACTAATATGGTAACATAAAATACCTCATGCATTGGGTACATCCTCCTTTTGAAAACCCTAAAACTCAAAATGATGTCACTATCTGTATATATATCCTACAACATATATAAATATTATATATTATATTCATATAAATATAATTCAATATGAGTATAATTCATTTTATTTTTTTCCCATGGAACTATCTGTGTACTATCAAAAGGACGATGCATCGTCACATCATCTATATATGCCGACATCTGTGAAAATATATCTTTGTACTATTATCATAGCTGATGAAACTGACCATCCAACCTGAATTTCATAGTCTTTATGATTGCGTCTAGCTCAGTTGGTTATCATGTCTCTATATATGTGTTGCACAGTACCCCCCAGTCATGTAATTTCAAGGGAGGAGATAGCTTGTAAATCAAATAAAAATAAAACATTTCTAATAAAAATTATGGTCATATGGAATATAAGAAGAGAAAGAAATAGAAGAGTATATATTATTTAATGCAGGAAATGAAAATATAAATAAATGAGTTTTAGTTAGTCAAAAAACAATTGTCTGAAAATTATTGTTCAACATGTTCTATATAATCAAGTATAATCCTTGTCAAGAATATTGTTGCAACTATCTAGTTTCATGGAATAAAAATACTACCTAGGTTGAATAATCATTCACTAGCCTGATCAAGGATCAAAAATATATTCACTAACAAGTGATAGAGAAGAAACTGTGACCTAGGAGATTTATTTCATTAGAGGATAGTATTTCATGGATCATTTTACATGAGCAACTGCAACCTCATATCAATTTTGATTCTAGAATCAATTAAAGATTCCACTTTGGATTACTTGTAAGAGGATAAAAGCACATTATTAGAATCCATTGTAGAAATGATAAATTATATATGATATTATTCACTTCGGAAGAATATACTTGTATCATTTTGTAATATATAATGAAAAAAATAACATTGTAATATGAAAACAGTTCCTAAATAATCAAGACTGATCTCTAACAATACATCAACAGGGATGGTCAACCAAAATAATCTAGTGTCATTAGCTATATTTTCCTCATCACTCATGATGATGCAATCATGATCATGTTCTGGCCAATTCTATCTTACCTTCACCAAATGATGTTTGATCCCCCATAAAATCATTATAAATATATATATTAGTGATGAATTGATGCCCATTTGAGAATTTATTCTAATGAAAAATATAAGATTAAATTTTTAAACTCCTTGGGGTGATGATAGTTTTTTATGTTATCAGTTTTTACCTTTTTTATGAAAATAAAGGCTTATGGGGGGTTTTAAAAACAAGCCTTAAATTAAATCAAAACATAACTACGTAGAGAAAAAAAGACATGTATTATTACCCATTCTAACCATATATAGATAGCATCAAGTGATATAATCACAAATCCAAAAACATATAAGATGAGATTAATAATTTGTATAACCAAGAGAGGTTAGATATTACTTGTTCCAAACACCTTTTTCTTATGTTTTGATTCTTAATGCTCTAAAATTAAAACTTCATGAAAACTTATAAAACTCTAGAGATGGGATATTATTTGAAATATGGAATCATATCTGTTTATATTCAAAACTGTGTACTATTGTATGGGAGAAATGATATGTGTGGAAAAAAAATTAAAATTGAAAAAAGAAAATCCATAAGAGGATAAAAATTCCATGTTGTAAAAAAATGTTAAATAATACTAAATGACATACATGTTTCTAATGGTAAACATTGTTGGACTAACATATGGGTGTTATGAAAGACACTTCCTATTTACTCCCTCTTCTTGAGTCCAAGAGATACTTGTATTAGTATGTGAATCTCATCCCCCATTAATTTACAAAATAATCAACCTCTTATGTCATCGAAGTCACTACTAGGGAAATAAATATATTAAACCTGGCTTAAAAAAATAGACCTCAATATCTATATCTGATATGAAATATACCAAGTATCAACCAAGAAGTAAGTTTTATGCAGTTCAAGATATATGATAATTTAATTCAAGTTCATTATAATTTAAACCATGTTGTAAGTATTTTCAAAAAATAAAATATTGAAAATTAATCAACCAATTCATATGCTAACATAAAAATAGAAGGGAGAAAAATATATTAAAAATAATGATTAACGGTAGCCACTTACAGCTAATTAAATTTGGTTAAGATCTATATTAACTAAAACCATAAGATAATAATTTTTGTTGTATATTTATGAAAATTTTCATGATTAGTTTTACCATATTCCAGAGGTAACAATTAAAAAATAATGTACTTTCAACTTAGCACCAGAAAAAATTATGTAAAGTGATTTTTACCTGAATATCGTCAGATGAATTATTTAAAGAGATAATATAACTATATCATGGATAATATTGATCTCTATCCTTAATTATTTTAGAGTAACCCAAAAATTAATACTATTAATTAGTTCACAAGGAAAAATCAAGAGAGAATATATCATGCCTATTAAATAATATTAAAATAAAAGAGGTTCAAATATTACTAATTTAATAGTCAAGGTAAAAATATCAATTCATTTTTAAAATTTAATAAAATAACTAATGACTAAATTTATTCATGGTACTCTACCTATATATAACACCCTACTAAGATATTTACAACCTTATATATGTTCCTAAAACTAGTCTAAATATAGTAAAAATATATTCTAAATTATGGAAATGGGAAAAGGTAATGTAAATCACATAAAGAAACAATTTTTAATTAAATAAAAAGAAATACCTAGCTCAGGTTGATTAGTAAATAGAATGGTATAGTAGTCAATGAAAAATTTATTTTATAAATGATATAAACATATAAAATACATATTCAATAATAGAGACCGAATCATTTTAATTTAGTAGTTCTGAAAAATTTAAATAATAATTAATACACTTCAAATTGAAAAACTGAAGACCTGATTCCTGAATATATATTTATGTTGAAAATTCCTTGAATTAATTTCAACAATAAATGCAGAGCCATTTTTCTAGATTAATTTATAGAGAGGGAATATAAATGGTGAGGCTCATCTAGAACTTAGAACATACTAATTAAAGGGGATTTAAAAATTAATGATGAAAATTTTAATAAAAAAATATGGTGAGTCTTAGGCCTCAACTCATAGAATAAGGTGGGGTTTCCCACACCATGATGTTGTAAACAATTGTGACTACTCAATGTTTCATATAATAATTCATAATAATAATAATAAGATCTTACTTGACTAGAATATATATTTAAACATCCTGGAACAAATATTTTTACTAAGGATTCATTAAAAAATACAAAAATATAACTTCACATGTGAATACATTAATGAAACAACCCACACCCACAAACCTTATTTGAAATTGCTGAATACGTGTCAAGATGTCCAGTTTTTCAACAAGTGAAGGCAGAGAGACAAAATCCCAAAGGAGTGATGCAACCTCTAGCTATTCATATGTGGAAGTGGGATAAAATTATGATGGATTTTTTTACCGGACTACCAAGGATTCCTAGAAGGAATGATTCAATATGGGTAATTGTTGATCGGCTCACAAAATCAGCACATTTCCTTCCTATAAGAGAAGATTTTCCACTTGAGTGCTTGGAAATACTTTATATTAATGATGTTTTAAGACTTCTTGATGCACCTCTATCGATTGTGTCTGATCGAGTTCCCTGGTTTACATCAAAATTCTAGAAAAGTCTCCATAAGGCTTTGAATACTGAGCTTCATATGAGTACTGCTTATCACCCCCAAACTGATGGATAGTCTAGAAGGACTATTGAAACTCTAGAAGGCATTATGAGGTCATGATCTCTTGACTTCAAAGGTATGTGGGATCAATACTTTCCTTTGGTGGAATTTTCATACAAAAATAGTTTCCATTATAGTATTCAAATGTCTACATATGAAGCATTATATGGAAAGAGATGCCAAACTCCAACTTGTTGGGATGAAGTTGGTGAGAGTAAACTTATAGGCCCAAAACTTATTGAAGAGACCAAGAAAAAGGTGAAGACAATCCAAGACCATGTTAAAGTAGCCCAAAGTAGGAAAAACAGTTATGCTAACAATTGGAGAAAGGACTTGGAATTCCATGTGGGAGATCATGTATTTCTGAAAGTATCTCCATGGAAGGGTGTCTTAAGGTTTGGTAAGAAAGGAAAACTGAGCCCCACGTACATTAGACCATTTGAAATTCTGGAAAGAATCGGGGTTGTAGCTTACCGTTTAGCAATGACGCCAATTCTCTCCAGAGTCCATGATGTGTTCCATGTGTCATTATTGAATAAATACATGCCAGACCCAACGCATGTACTCACCTATGAAGAAATTGAACTGGAACCTGATTTTTCATACTGTGAAAAGCCTATTGGGATTCTTGACACAAGGGAGCATGTATTGAGAAATAAGAAAACTAGTCTAGTGAAGGTTCTTTAGAGGAACCAAAATATGGAGGTAGCAACATGGGAACTAGTGGATTTCATGAAAAAGAACCACCCATGTCTTTTTGGTGTTCTTTATATATAAAATTCCGAGGACAAAATTTCCGAAGGAGGGAATAATGTATCACCCCAAACACTTCATGGTATGCTTCTCTTAAATACATTCTAGTTATAGACTATATTTCATGAATCACTGAGCCTATATAGAACAAAACATGGTTACTTATAGGAGATATCCACAACCTATCCATTAAACTTAAATTTTCCAACTCTGTGATTTGAATTTTAAAAATCTAACATACAAAATTGTGTCCAAGATGATATTTTGAGTCTGATAGAATTAACTGAATTTTTGGTGAATAGTAACCTAAAATTATGAATAGTAACCTACCCTTATGAATTGTAATTTACCCTTATGAATAGTAATATGAATTTTATGAATGGTATCCATACCCTTGAGTGTATAAGTGAACTCAAGCACCTTAAAAATGAAGATGAATATTTTAAGTGTTTATATTTTTCGATTAAATAATGATTTTAATGAAATATTTAATTAATCATATTTTGGAAATTATTTCTGAAAAATGGAAATCATTTTTGTATTATACACGTCAAAAAAAGGTTCGGGTGAATTTTTGGTATTTTTCTGAAATATTTAAATTTTGATGAATAGTAAAATGTGATAATTTACGATAAATGATAAATAAGGAATTTATTGAGTCATTGACAATGTTCTTTTGATGTAAGACCAATTTTTTCAAATTCACATGCATATATTACTATTATTGGTCATTTAATAAACACTATTGGTTGTCTTGAGAGGAAATAATAAATTAATGATTATAATATTAAGAAAAATCCTCTTCCCTCCACTATATAAACCATCCCTCACCCCCTTTTCCTCGAACACCACTCAAGCTTAAAGACTTTCCTAAATTATGAAAAATACTCTTCCCAAGCCCTCTACCCACGTCCAAGACCTGTTGGTCTCACCAAAAGGCAAAAAACAAAGGCCTTAAGGAGATTCCCAAGGAGGAGTACTCAAGAGGTGAACCTTCCTTGTCTTTTTTTTCAATTTCTTTTACAAAGTTCCATTCTTTGGTTCTCCCTTATCACCTCCCCTCATCCAAATGCCATGATACTTCTATTACCTTACATTTATTGTATTTTTATTGTGATAATAGAATATTTCATCATAATCTCTCTTTTACCCTCCTTTTATACAATAAATGCAAACTCTATATGAGATGTGTAAATTTATCACACTCAAGGATGACGAGTTTTCAATTTGCATTACTATCTTCAATACTGGTCATGAAAAATTTTCAATGGTTGAAAAAGGTCATAATATATGTATTATATCTTTATTAATGTTCTGTAATCTTTACAAGTTCATAATATGGAATAATAATACAAAACAAGTTTATTGTGCACAAAATCGCCAAGCCAAATCCAAGCATTTATTTTAACTCATCGAATGAGTCATCCTCATGGTATATAACCAGAATCATTATAAGATCATTTAAATATCTTTAATTTCACTAAGAATTTATATTAATAATTCTGGATGTTAACCATATCTCAAAAAAAAAATCCATTCATGAATACAAGTAAACAGATCATGAAAACCAAAGAAGAAAATGCTACCAAAACAATAAAATTTAATCTCTTAAACCTTCAAAAAGGCCATTAATGAACATAATAAGGTCATAAAATATCAATTATATGTTGATGAGGTACTTTAATTATTAATTAATGAAGATAAATTTGATTATTAAGGTCTTTAAGAACAATCAAGAACACCTTCGAGCATAAGGTAAGAGATCCTCCCTTTCACTTTTGTTCGAGAATCTCCCTGATGTTGTGCCCTTTTATTTTTAATTTCTAATGATGGGGTATGTTTTTTCACCTCCCACATACTACCCTTGTGACATATAAATAATTTAATACCCATTTACCTCTCATTAAGACCCTACAATAACACTCATTACCATGCCGAAATGTTTGTAAGGGGTCTCTCATCTCACTTTAATTTCTGTGAGATTTTCACTGTTTGCCACTTATTTATTGTATGTGGTATATGTGAACAAAAATTTGATATATAATAACATGATTCTATTTATATTTATGTTATTCAATTATTCATTTGAAGGTTATTAAGTTCTGTTCATATGATTCGACCAATTACATTGTGGTAAGAGATTTTGTCTCAACTACTATTTTGTTGTGACTAACTTTGTATTGTGCAGCTAATAATCCTTATGTGGTGTAACTAATTCCAATTTGAGATAAATTTTCATTTTAAATTATATTTATATTAAATATCCATAATCTCATATTATGGATATGTTTTTTTTCTAAACCGTATACCATTTTATATACAATTTTTATTTGGAAAGTTATTTTCATTATGGAAATATTGTTGAATCTATATACTCTACTCTATATGGATATTGAAAAGGCATATTTCTATTTTATTGAATAATTTTATAAAGAATGATTTGGACATGAAGTGGCAGGTGGGGCCCTCTATAGCCCCTCGATGCATCATTATGTCTCATGAGACAAATCAGTTGGCAACAAACCCTTCAAGTTTGTTTCCAAAAATCAGATGGGTTTATACCCATATAACTAAACCGTTTTAATGGTATTATGGTTTCATGTGCTAGATACATGACGTCCAAATAATAATAATTTTATTTATTCATTATAATTTATTACTATCCATGAGGTTTTCACTATGACAAAATCTATGGATGCAGTTTCATTCTCAGTTTATTAATGGTATGAATTTTTCATCTATTCACCATGCCATATTGATTATGTCAGATTGAATTTTATTAATTTATTATTTTATTCATGCTTCCGCTATTTGTAACCCATAATGAGTGTTTGAGCTCACCCCTTTCATTGTTTACTTTCAAGATGTGACAAAGAGGATATCATTTATTGAGTTCTTGTGGATGCAGTTTTTGGTTTTCGTTATGTATTGTATTTTGTAAACTTTTCCAATGTAATTTGAGTAACATCTATGTATCCAGTTTTTTCAATACTACTAAAATGATTGTTCCTTCAGTATTTTCATTCCTTATAACCATTCCAATATCACAAGTAATGCACCGACTCCAGTCTAGAGGGGTCGGGGTGTTACATTGTTGTTATGAATTTTAGGGGTAGTAGCAAGGGTGGTAGTACTGTTATTTGGTTTGTTGTTGTAAACCCATAGTTTGGTCTTGAGTTCTTGAAATTATATATGTATACTTTATTTTTTCTTGTGATTTATTTACGTAACCCATTGTAGTTTAGCACCCTATTATAAACGCCCCCATCGTCCTGGGGGAGGGTGTCTTTACCAAACATCCCGATGGTAGGATAGATGTATGGCCACCCAATCTTCCCTAATCCCTCATCCAGGTGTTAATAGCCAAAGATTCTTTAGGATGGTTTGGGTTTTTGGAGCCCTAGTGTGAGTGGGTAAGTTTTGTTTTCCGATGTGTCTTCGATATGAGACGTGGTTTATGACGCCTAGGTTTGTTTGGGTGAGATGTGATGAGATTTTTTCCCAAGTGAGGGGAATATCCATGTGGACCAGGTGTGTGTGGGTGGGATGTGATGAGTTTCATTTACCCATGTGATGGGACTAGCTTAGAGGCTGAGGTGTGTGTAGGTGAAATGTGATTAGATTCTTTTTCCTAGGTGATGGGACTAGCAGTGAGGCTGAGGTGTGTGCGAGCAGGATGTGACGAGATTCATTTTCCTAGGTGATGAGGTTGGATTTGTGTCTTAAGTGTGTGTGGGTGGGTTTTAATGTGGTTTGTTTGGAAGAGGTGGGAGTGCGAGGATGTTAACCATTAGGAAAGAGCAGCTAAACCAGTGGGAAGTGGTGCGGGGTACCCAAATCATCAATGTGATTACTATGTTACTTTACTTGGCTTGTTTTACTTGGTGAGTGTGCCTTAGTGAGGTTGTGATGGCTAGTATATATTTCTAGTTGATTTTGGGTTCTAATATTTTATAACAAGAGCATTAGTATGTTTCTCTCACTTTTGAATGAGAGAATTTGTTTATCCTAATTATTATACTTGTATGGTCACCCTACATATATAAAACTATTTTCGTGTTTCTAAGAGGAATAAATGGACAATGATGGACCTTACTAGCTCGGACATTGGGATAGTTGTCTTGTCTCTTCTTAGACTTGTTATTTTATTTACTTTGGGGATTAATTTTATTCATAATAGTTGTATTTTAAACATGCATGTGGGATGGATTTTGGATTTATTATTATATATATATATATTGTACTTGGAGTTTTTTTTGATGGACCATCTAATATCTCGATATTTTTTTCTTTAAAAATATAAATTCCTCCCATTTTATCAGATGATATACCCTTGGTGTTGGTCACCACCCTAGGACCTACTGGAGGAGGGATTGAGAAGGTCATTATCTACCTTTCTTCATTTCTATCCTCGGAGGGGTATATTTGGAGGGAGGGGGTCATGACACGACCTGACCCCCTGGGCCTCGCTTAGTGAGTGGTATGCCGATTGGGACACACCAATCTCACATCCAATAGGTCAGGGGTTAGTGACTAGAACTAAGTAGGCATATCCCATATATGGGAAGTATTAGCCTAAATACCTATACACACACAAACAAATATAATCCCACATTGTGTTTAAATTTAAGTACAACTAATACCAATTCATTCATAATTTCAATCCCACAATCAGTGTATGAAAAAAGTACAAAAATAAATAAGGTCCAAATATAATCCCACAAAAACTAAAAAGGTCCCAACCTACTCAAAATAAGGTGACTACTATCAAATACCACACCGGAATAAACATAGGTATGTCTAGACCAAATCTATGCTCTGCTTGCTCCTAGTCCCTCTAAGACTCCGTCAAAAGGCATGTAGTCTACATAAGATATGCAATGTGTAGGAAGAACCCATATGTGGATGATTATAACAATACCCAGTAGAAAAACCCTAAATAACTAAACATAAAGCATCAATAATAGCCATCCCATCAATGCATACATATTTCTATCAAGATATGAGATAGAACAATAATAAAAAACATAGATATACTCATAATAAACTCAAAGACTCAATAAGTTCTCAACTATACTACCAACTGCATGATTTTTATCTTGAAATGAAGGTAATTCTCATATAGGAGAATCCACTCCATAGGACTTAATGTCACTAATGAAACTCATCTGAGTGGTTGTGCTCATCTATCCTCACCAAGAAGTACTCATTGGATATCCTAAGATCACGTTACCATGATAGGGGATTACACTGAAGACCTTTGGTGGAAACAACCAAACCTACTAGGTTAATTTTCTAGATAAGGGATCAACGCCCTGTGCATGTTGGTCACACTGATACTTTGAACCCCACCTAGGAAATAGAATATGATAGAGGATCCCACACCTTGCCTCATAAAGTTATACCATGAACTCTATCCATAAGTGAACCCTTAGAGGGGACCAAAATCATATCTTGAGGACATAATGTCACACTATACCCACATAGGGATGAACCAAGGGATCACACTCATTTGTACCTGGTCTATATTGAATAAGTGAAGGTCTCCAAACTACCTTATAGGAAGTACACAAAGTGTATAGAGGGTACATGATGTGTACCTCTAATCTTGGACTTGACCATGCTGATTCCCATGTTCCTATGATTATGCCCATGCACACATGGTTTTTCCCTTTCACTGTGGTCATTCCTTTCTACCAGTTTTCATTCGATTACTGGCCCATGCTAGTGTACTTTACCCATGGCTATGTTCCTAGTCATTTCCATGCCTGTGTATCCTCTGGGATGCACATTGAGCTTCCAGCACCAAGTCACATGATGTATGACATGTGTAATACAACATGTGATACATTTACCTTCCCAAAATCCATAACATCAAATAAGATTCTTTCTATAGAGTGTGTTCTTTGGACTGTACACTGCAGAGTCAAGAATTTTTCAAAATGTTCTAGCTAGCTTCACATGTATGCTCACTCCACTGCTGCTATGATTCTCACCACCCAATATACCGATAAACATGGATCTCACTCAAAATATTCCCTTCCATCACTACCCACCAGATTTTGGGAATCAATCTGATCATAAAAACAAAACTATCACATTTCACCATTGGCACACATCAAACATGGAAAACGAGAATAAACAGGCCAATCCCAATCCACTTCTGACCGTCCACCACCATCACCGTACCTTGATCGCATTTTTATCATGAACCCCACCTATATTAGCAATCCATTTCACTAAAAAAATGCCACATAATTATTTAATACCATATATTCATTGAACCACCGACCAAGGAAATAACGAGGATGAATCATGTGAAGTAATAGGATAGAAATGAAAAAATATGAAATGAAGAACAAACCATAACCGTTGTTTGAGTTTTCCTCAATTAATGTTTTTTAGAATGATGGAAAAAGAGAGACATAAATAATAAATAATAAATAATAAATTCCACAACCCTAGGTAAACAAACCTTCACCCACAACACGATCGACCCACAAATAAATCTGTCAATTGTTTCAATTCATGTTTATCACGAGATAATCAAATGTGGAAAATAAATCATAAAAAATAACACCCTACTTCAGGATTTGATCAATTTTTAATGAATAATAAATCTACATCATTTTCATTATTGATATCCTTGAACTGGGTTGTCCTTGGTGATCCCTGTGGTATATTGATCATCGATGCATGATCATGACATATTCCAACTCTCTTCTATGCTCAACTATCAATTCTAAAGATTATACAGCTAACACTATGAATTTGACACAATAGATTATTTATAAATGATATTTGGGTTTGGATGTTTCATTAAAATAATTAAATAAATATCTTAATTTATTTAATTTTTTTCCCACGATGGCGCTCAAGCAAAAAACTCATTGCCAAAAAATATTACGTCACTCCTAGGGTAAACCCCATGTTTCAGATACAAAAATGGTATTATATTTTTAAATCTAAGTCATAATTTATAATTTTTTACACTATTTGAAGAAAAATTTACAAATTTGATATTAATATGTTTTTATTATATCATTTTTGGACTCATCATGCCTCATAATATCGTGTCGTCTCAGTGATTGGTTTTGAAAATATTATTAGATATATTCTAATGATTTAAAATGAAAAAAATAGTGATGTTAAATTCTCCCCACCTTATGGTTTTTCATCTCAAAAAGTGAAAATGACTAATAAAAAAGGTGTGGGTATCAAGATCGTATCTGGGTATATTGCTACTAGGAATTCTCTTGAATATTTCTATGTTTCTATAGAACAGAAACCAAGGGAATCACTCACCAATGAAAGATATTCTTCCTCTAATCCTTGATCTCCACTGGGTACTCAGCAAAGGTAGATCCGTACTTGATGTACATCTATCCTCAGTTGTTAACATGTAAAATTTCATGAACATACAACCAAATCTATGACATATGGATAACATTGTGTGCCTAGTCTAACTACAGTGGTAGGTACAAACAGTTTTCCACCTCAACAACCCTACACAGTATCTAAAAAGGGTCAATGAATCTCAAAGATAGATTTTTCGCTATCCTAATATCTAAAATCCATGTTTTGGTGATACCTTTAGGAACACATTGTTTACCTTATCAAAAAAAAAGTTCTCTTTCATTAGTTCGTATAAGAATCCCGAAACCTCTATGTAGTCCTCATATACTCTTTGATGATGCGAACCTTCTTTGTCGTAGCTCACACCAAATCTTGTCCTATGTGTATGGACATGCCTAGACCAGTCAAACATGGTGTTGACTAGTGGAGTTTCCCATAAAATTCTTAGAATGGTTCCATACAGATGGTGGAATTGTATCTTTTTGTGTATGTAAACTCCACCATGTTTAGGTGATCCTCCCAACTATGGACAAAGTCTAACATGCATTCTCACTGCATGTCCTCTAAAACCTGAATGCTTTGCACTATCTGATCTCTATTCTAGGGGTGAAATGATATGATCAAATGTAACTTATTGCCAAATTATTCCTACAATCCTATCCATAATCATAAAGTTAAGAAAGCATCATGGTATGAAATGATCAATGACAAAACTCCATGAAGTTATACAATCTATTGCGTGTAAAGACATCCCAACCTCTCAATTGAGCTTTACTCAAGGATATCTTGGAAGTGGATTGACATGTTGAGTAAGTTTGTAAGCATGTATATGGAATATTTTACTCTATAAATCCATGGTATCCCCATCACTAAATCCATATATATACCATCCCACATCTAATATAGAACCTCAAGGGGATAAGATAAACCCACTGGAACCTGGTGCTTAGTGTTCATATGCTGATAAGTGAGGCATTGAGAGAAAAACTCTACTATACACATCTTTATACCTGGCCACCAAAATTTATATCTTAGTTGTTGTTTTACCAAAAAAGTCTCTCCTGCGTGAGAGCATCTCTCTCCTAGGAAGTCCTAGGTTTTCAGTCTTCTTTGTCCGTCCGTTTTCCAGTGGCGCTGTATCCCTTCGTGCACCCCACCTGAGGTCTGCGCTGTTCACTCTTACTCAGCTCTGGTGTCTCTGATTCTTTCTTCCTTCCTGTGTCTCTCCCCATCTCTCCGCTGCGAGAACCCATGTTCTGCCTACTTTCTCCTTCGCCTGCTCCTGGATCCCACCGTCTGTGCTCTGGAAGGAGCCAGTTTCTTTGTCTTCTTCTACTCGACTTTGACCTCAGGCATTGGATCAGGCCTCCATAGGGGCCTTGAAGTTCTGTCTGTCGCCGCCCCCCTCGTCGGCATTAGATTCGCGTGAAAGAACGCATTTCTAGATCCATATCCTCTTTCTTCACTGGAACTCCAGATCTGTGCGTCCTTGGATCTTGGCTGTACCAACTTCTTGAGGAAATCCTTCCTTTCTGCAAGTCCCCTTTCGGTGTCAGATCCATGTGCTTAGAGTCTCGAGTCAAACTCGAATTCGAGGATTTCTTTTCCCCTTTTCATTTTTTCTTCCCGCTGCTATGGAGGGGGTGTTGTTCTGTTACAGGTTTACTCTCTCCTTGATTCGCAAAGTGTCCACCGCGAAGTGGATCTGGATCGCGAAGCTCCCCCCGTAGGCAAACGTGAGTTCGAGGATTTTTTCACCCTTTGGTTCTTCAACCTGCTGTCGTGAAGTGGGTGCTGTTCTGTAGCCGGATTCCTTCTCCTTGATTCGCGATGTCTTCGCCGTGAACTGGTGTGGACTCACGAAGCTCCTTCTTTGACAACTCACTGCGCCGAGAGACCGCGAAGTGGCTGTCACAAAGTGGCCTACCTCGCAAAGTGCCTCCCACAGGAAAACACGGATTCCTTCTCCTTGATTCGTGAAGTCTCTACCGCGAACTGGTCTGGACTCACAAAGCTCCTTCCGCGACAAATCACTGCGCTGAGAGACCGCGAAGCGGCTGTCGTGAAGTGGTTTGCCTCATGAAGTGCCTTATGCAGGAAAACATGAGTTTGAGGATTTTTTCACCCTTTGGTTCTTCTCCCTACTGTCGTGAAGTGGGCACTGTTCTGTAGCCGGATTCCTTCTCCTTGATTCGCAAAGTCTCCGTCGTGAACTAGTCTGGACTCGCGAAGCTCCTACCATGACAACTCACTGCACCGAGAGACCGCGAAGCGGCTGTCACGAAGTGGTCTGCCTCGTGAAGTGCCTCCTGCGAGGTTCTTCCGCAGTGTATGTTCGCGAAGCAGTTGATGCGATGATCAAGCAGTAGGGTGTTGATCCTCAAGGTGGGGTGTGCGCTGTGCTGAAGGTGGGGACTGGTGGGCGTTAGGCCATCCCCTTGTTGTTTTTGCGAAGATCATCTTCGAAGTGGCATGTTTCGGGCCTGGTGTGCAATGTGTCACACTGAAGCACTTGTTGTGTTGTGAAGGCCGAAGGTCCATCAGGGGTGATGCCCTGTGAAGATTGGTGTGAGCTGCGGTGAGAGTTTCTTGGGTGTGGCCAACCAGGGGACACATTTGACACCGATGGTCGTGGAGCCTGGCCAGGGGTGTGATTCATGGCTGGAGGCCGCATTGGGGCATCCGGTTTAGGGATTCTCTTGTCACACCGGGCTTTGACACAAGTGAGGTCCGTGGGGCTACAAGGGCACCGACCCCATTGGAGGCTTGCGAAATCATTTGTGCACTATAGATACAGAATTGGTTAATCAATGGAAGAGGTTGTCCCTGATGGACAAAGAAAAGGTGACAATTAAGACACGGAGAAATGAAGACACACTGCTAGAAAAGCGCTTGTCCCTGCTCGTGGTGGGAAAGTTCGTGGAAAACATATTGGTTAATCACGGGGTGCTCAAAAAAACTCTACATAATATATGGAAACTTGAGGTAGGAGTGGCTATTTGGGAAGCGAGGATCAACTACTTCGTCTTTGAGTTCTTTAACGATAAAGATAGAGACAAAATCTTGCGCGGCAGACCATGGTCCTTTGATAATCAAATCCTCCTTATAGAAGAATTCAAAGGGGGGGGGGGGACGATATCCAGCTAGTGGTTTTAACCCGTTCCCCCTTCTGGATACAAATTAAAGGAATCCCCTTCCATTCAAGAACATAACATACTATGAGAGGAATTGGGGATAGTTTAGGGCACTTTCTTGAATGGGACAGTTCATACCCAATACAATGGGGCCCCGAGGTTTGAATAAAGGTGGAGATTGATGTTTTAGAGCCACTGATGAGGGGAATGTTCTTAAATATTGAAGATACCAACACTTGGATATCATTCGAGTTTGAGAAACTCCCAATCTTCTGCTTTTACTGTGGTCGTCTTGGCCATATGGAAAGAACGTGCACCACTAAACATAAGAGTGATACGGGTAACACTATCCTCTAGTATGGCCCCCGGCTCCGTGCTAAAACAAATAAATATTCTTTCATCCCTGAGATGAAAAAACAAAAAGACCATGACTGTCTCACATTGGCACATTCCAGTCCGACAAACCCTATACCTAAAAAAGCCTTAATGCCTGGGCCAACAAATTTCCCAAAGGATGGCCCTCCCACTCAGGGAGAAGCTAGCACTCAGAGAGAAGCTAGAGCTCAACTTAAACCCCTGAGGGAAAATTCTTCAACATTGACAAAGTTTGTTACAATGCAACAAAAATCACCGTTACATTGCTCAAAGACAATGCTGATGCACGTCGAACCACCAGATCCAGACCCTGACCCACCTTTGACCACAACTGACATTCTTACAATGAAGGACCATGGAATGTCAGGACCTCCACTAATGGGTCCAATCACTCGTCGGACGTGGTAAACGAGGCAATGAGGCGAGAGTGATGGGCACAAAGATGACAAAAAACTCAGGGTGAGGAAGGGACAAAATGAAACATGTCAATCAGAAAGGAACCTCACCAAAAGATGGAAAACAACAAATGGAGAAGCAAGTTCGAAGGAACCAAAGGCGGCGACGGGAGAGACCCAGCCCCGCCTAAGGCAATGATTGTCTTATGTTGGAACTGTCATGGGCTTGCCAACCCTCGAACGATTCGCATGCTTCAGCGAAATCACCCTCAATGTCTCCCTGATATGGTTTTCTTGTCCGAAACCATACTGAAAAGCAAGGACACCAATGGTATTGCTCTGAAGTGCGGCTTCCAAGGCTGTTTCCCGGTGCCTAGACAAGGCCACTCCAGGGGACTCTGTCTCCTTTGGAAAGACAATGTCAACGTAAATTTTTTTCCTTTTCCCCACACCATGTGGCAGCGAATATTCATACAAAACATTAGCCACCCTAGAATTTTGTGGTTTTCTATGGCTGGACATCCCATAATGACAAGGTGATGTCATGGGATCTTCTATGAAAGCTGCGATTTGACTTACCGAGCCCTATTATGTTCGGAGGAGACTTCAATGAGATTATGTTCCATAAGGAAAAGAGGGGAGGAACCATCCGACCTTTAGCTTCGATGTCATACTTCAAGGATGTAGTTTCTAGGGCGGACCTGGTCGATTTGGGGTAATCAAGAAATCCGTTTACTTGGTTCCATGACAATTCAGAAGGCAACTGTATCACTGATCATCTTGATAGATTTCTGGGCTCTCTTGATTGGATTGATCTATTCAGAATGTTCCATATTGACAACATGGCCCTCAACTTCCCGAACCACTATCCAATCCTAATTGACTGTACATGTGACGAACATACTAGACAATTTAGCAGAACCTTCATATTTGAGAGCTTCTGGTCAAAAGATCAGGAATGCGAAGAGGTGATCCGATCAAACTGGAAATGTACTCACGAGGATGTTTGCCTCAACCTACAACAGGTCGCATCCGATATGAGGTTATGGAGCAATAAGAAATTCCGACACCCTGACCGGCACTGCGGTGTTCTTGAAAAGAGACTGAAATTTCTCCTCAAACAACCCACATCCAATTGAAATCTTTCTAAGATTGGCGCCACACAAAAAGAGATGGACACGACCCTACGTATCAAGTAAAGTTTCTGGGCTATGCGCGCGTGAGAAAACCATATTAAAGAATGAGACGCTAACACCCGGTATTTTCACCAGAAATATTCATCTTGGCGTCGTAAAAACTCTATTACTTGCATTTCACAACTCGATGGAAGCAAAGTTTCTAACACCAATGGTATCCACGAGGCCTTGACTGGCTTTTTTCAGAACATCTTCTCTACAGGAACCCCTTTCATGTCAGTTGAGGTGGAAGAATGTATCAGACCTGTGATCACTGAAGAGATCAATAGGAAGCTTTGAAAAGATGTGACATATGACGAGATACGTCTGGCACTGAAACATCTTCATCCCACAAAGGATCCGGGACCGGATGAATTCCACGCCGTTTTTTTAAGCAATACTGGCACATTATCAGTCCTGTTATCTGCAATATGATTAAAAATATCTAGGCTAGTAATACCTGAATTGCATCCATCAATGAAACTGTCCTCGTCCTCATCCCCAAAATCAAGAAACCAATAGAGATCCCTGACTTTCGACCTATCAGCCTCTGTAATGTCTCTTACAAGATCTTCTCAAAGATCTTTGTCAATCGGCTGCGACCTTGGCTACCAAATATTATTTTCGAAAATCAGAGTGCCTTTGTGGCCAAGAGACTGATCATGGATAATGAGATTGTGGCCCATGAAGTGTTACACTCTATGAAATCACGCTCCATGGTTAAAAGAGGAACCGTATCCTGGAAATTGGATATGTCCAAGGCCTACGATAGAGTTGAATGGCACTTCCTCAGAGCCGTTATGCAGAAAATGGGTTTTTGCGCTAAATGGATAGATATGGTCATGAACCGCGTTTTGACTGTCTCTTTTAAAATCATGATCAATGGGGAGATTACCAGAGAATTCACCCCATCTCGAGGCCTTCGCCAGGGAGACCCCCTCTCCCCTTTCCTCTTCATCCGGGTGGATGACGTTTTTTTTAATCTTATTTCCAGGGCTGTATCTTCTAAGTCTATTCATGGGACAAAATTCTGCCGAGTTAGCCCTCCAGTGTCACATCTCTTCTTCGCTGACGACTGCCTCCTTTTTTCTAAAGCAACAATTAACGAATGCCGTGTGATCTTCTAGACGATCCATCAGTATGAGAGGGTGTCTGGATAAACAATCAATAATGGTAAATCTGAAATTTCCTTTAGTGCAGGGGTGACTCTTTCTAAGAGGGATGAACATTGCGCATCAGATGGAATCCATATGGTTGTTAAACATCAGAAGTATCTTGGTCTTCCCATGGTGATTGTCCGGTCTAAAAAATAAATCTTCGCATCCATCATGGACAGTATTGAGGCAAAAATTCAAGGATGGACCCCAAAAAGAATTTCAAAAGCTGGCAAAGGGACTCTCATCAAAGCTATCATCCAATCTGTCCCCAGCTATGTTATGTCCCTTTTTAAGCTCCCGATGGCCATCATCGACCAGATCCACACACGTACTGCCAATTTCTGGTGGGGGAAGCATGATGGAAGGAATCAACCCCACTGGATGGCCTAGGAGAAACTTTGCAAACCCAAATTAGAGGGTGGGATGGGGTTCCTGAATCTTCCTCTATTCAACGACGCGCTCTTGGCCAAGCAAGAATGGCGCCTTATTAGCCGTCCATCATCCCTATGTGCGCAAGTTCTACAAGATAAGTACTTTCCCCACATGGACTTTCATGCTTCCTCTCTTGGTCCTCGTCCTAGCTTTCTCTAGAGAAGCATCTGGGGGGATAAAAAGATCCTGGATAAAGGATTGGGATGGAGGATTGAGACTAGCTCATCTGTCAAAATATGGACTGATCCCTGGCTTGTTGATAAGGATGGTTTACGAGCTACATCCCCCGCCCAACCAGGTCTGGAAGACGCCACTGTCAGCTGCCTCCTTTCTGACTAGGGACATGGGTGGTTTTTGGAAAAGATCCTTGAATGGTTTAATGAAAGAGATCAAAGAATTATCCTTAGAATCCCCTGGGTACCAG
This sequence comes from Viscum album, assembly GCA_963277665.1. Classification (NCBI taxonomy): domain Eukaryota; kingdom Viridiplantae; phylum Streptophyta; class Magnoliopsida; order Santalales; family Viscaceae; genus Viscum; species Viscum album. The sequence goes on from OY728129.1 coordinate 1,589,229,977, forward strand.
ACTCAGGCCCTGACCGTCTCTTCTGGATCAATGAAATTTTGGGTGATTACATGGTGAGATCCGACTACAGACTTGCTCTTGGAATCCACCGAGTAGGCCGGGATGAGGGACCTTGGAAATCGATTTGGTCACTCAACGTCCCCCCAAAAATTTGTCAATTTTGGTGGCAGGTTTGCACGGGAACTCTCCCAACAATGAACCTTATCGTTTATCGACATATGGCCAGTACCGCCTTTTCCCTTTCTGTCCGAACACTTCTAAAACTCCTCTGCATGCTATCATTTTCTGCCCGGGAGCTAAGAAAATCTGGAATCAATGGGTCCCGAATTCTATTGCTTTGCTGGCATTGGCCTCTGTCCTTCCCAAACTTCTGACGCGTTGGTGCTCCTCTCTCTCCTCGGCTGATGTTGGTTCACTATGCACTTTGGCCTGGATTATTTTGGTCCGGCGCAACGATGCTGTTTTTCATCATGCTCACAGACCTCCCAAATTATGGATTGATCGGGCTACTTCTTGGATTGGAGGTTGGGAAGGCCACAACAGACGTTCTATGCCGGGTGTCCCCCCCTCCCATCCTACTCACTGGAATCCCCTAATGGAAGGGATTCTCAAGATTAACATGGACGCATCGCTGCCAAAATATGGGCTTACTGCCCTCGGCCTCCTTGCCCGAAATCATCTGGGGAAAATCCTTGCTGCTAAGTATGAACCACATCAGGCATTCTGGGAACTGGAAGTTTCTGAATCCAAGGCCATCCTTGCTGGTATGATGCTCGCTATTGAATGTGGATGGGGTGACATCATCATTGAGTCTGACTCTCTTTCCATAATCGATGCTATTAATCACAACAACGGCAGACTCTAGTCGTTTGGCTCCATTATCAGGAGAATTCTCTCACTTCACCAATGCTTCTCATTGTGCACCTTCTCATTCACCAAAAGGTATGGAATCAACGCGGCCCATCAGCTGGCGTCCTCAGGACCATTCGGTACTAACCATCTCTGGCTGGACAATTTCCCTCCATGGCTTTGCACGTGTACTTCTACTGATCTTTTTCATTAATGTTATATGCTTTTATCAAAAAACAATTATGGTTTTACCACCAAGGTGGACTTATGTGACTCCCTCATAACCTCATCACACAACGTCATTGGTACCATAGTCCATCCTCTAAAAATAATAATGTGTTCCCCACCTTTAGAAAATCTATCAGGAGCATATCTAATGAATATTTGACCACATAAGGTCTCACATTTGGTATATCCATGTTAATCTTCCTTAACACACTTCTTAAGTAGTGGGATAAAAACCATCAATTGTAGATAACCCACACCATCCTCATCCACTAAGGAGAACTGGAATGAGGCTAACTACTCTGACGCCTTGGCCAAAAACTGAGAGCAAGATCTCCTACCAAGATCATTTTCCAATATCTTCCCCTTCCTAGGAGTATAGACTATCTCAATGTCATAATCCTGGAGGAACTCTAGACATTTCCAATTTCTCAAGTTAATATCCTTATGTGAGAAGATATAATTGATGCTTTTGTGGTTAGAATAAATGATAAACTTCTCAACCATAAGGTAGTGTTACCAAATATTCAAGGAGAATACTACCACTGCTAAATCTAGATCATGGGTTTCATAGATCTGCTCATGTGGTATCAACTTCCAAGAACCATAAGCAATCACAACCTTCATATGCATTATAACACAACCATTTTTGGTCCATAAGTCATCATAGAACACTACATATTCAAAAACCACTTTGTAAATCTCAATATCAGATTGCTCATCAGCCTCTTCTGAAAATATTGAAATTTTTGTTAGCACCTCTCTATCCACATGAAAGGATTCCCCTTCCAGTTCAAGGAAATCAAAGCTATAAATATCCTAGAGAAATTGTGTAAAAATATTATATAGTATCCTATAAAACCAAGTAATATTTACACCACTGTCATGATCTTTGGTGTATCTCAGGATAACACTATCTCTACCTTCACTTGGTCCACTTGTACACCCTCTACTGAGATGAGATCTCCCAGAAAGTGGACCTATTGAATCTTGAACTGAAACTTTTATAAATTCCCATAATTCTAGTTCTCTCATAGTTTTTCCAAGACCATCCTCAAGTGTCTCGATTTCTCCTCCTTGGATGAGGAGTACAATATAATGTAATTGATGAAGACCACCATAAACCAATATTTGAAAGGATAAAATATATGGTTCCTAAGTCCCATGAACACTACTAGGGTGTTCATAAAATAAAAAGGCACAAAAAAGTACTCATATTTAACATAATGACATTGAAATTCCATAGTCAGTACATCCTCATCTTGTACTCAAAGTTGGTGATAGCCTGATTTGAGGTCGATCTTTGAGAACCATAAAGCCCCTCTAAGTGGACCAAATAGTTCATCGACCCTCAATGGTGGATAATTAATTTTTATGGTCACATGGTTCATTCAATAGTAATCCAAACACAACCTCAAGGTCTCACGCACCATTTTGGAAAATAACACTGGGGCTACCTAAGGGGGAAACTGGGTCTAAGAAATCCATTTCTATACATGTCCTCCAACTTCACCTTCATTTATGAAAGCTCCATGGGACCCATATGATATATTGGTATATTAATTAGCATATTAATTAGGTATATGTCAATGTAGAAGTATATCTCTTGGTGGAGAGTAATTCCCACCATCTTTACAAAAATACATCCTCATACTCCCCCACAACCATTGGAAGTTGAAATCCCATAACAACTAATAATCTAAGGTTAGTACTAGATAAATAATTAATAATCAGTTGTATCCTTTAACATATGAGCCCATACTATTCTTCATAATTTTCCTTCTCAACCATGAAATAAAATTCTCATCCCTTCACCACAGACACACCACATCCTCCACTTGAAACAATATTTATGAGAATGGACTTTGGATAGCTAATACATACCTAAAATGATTCTATAAGGCCATATCACTGCTACCCTGAGATCCCATAAGAATATCTTACCTCCAAGAGTCAGGTCACACTATTTTAATAAGTGTATGATCATCAAGTCACCTCTTATATCAGTTTCCAAACACAAGGGTAGATCCAATGGATCAATTGGAATCTTTATGTCTTGAACTAGAGAAGTATCAAGAAAAGAGTGATGCACACCTGTGTAAATAAGTACTAAAAATTAAGTTGATAAGACATGAATCAAAACTCTAATTAAACCTACATCCTCTAGGTCATAGGCCTCCGATACCTACAAATAACCTCATCCTTGACCACTAGATACCTAAGCCTCATGTTTTCTACTTGGGGGAGGTGGTAGAAACAAGTCAAACTATATACCAAATCTAACTGCACTCTTTGATTCACTTCCACATCCTCCACCTTACAAACCTCCCTAATCCTACCACTATCATTGTTTGTGTATTCTATCTACAATCCCTTGGTTATCTGTGTGGAATTTTTTACAATCTTGATCAAGATGTCCCCGACCATCATAATAGAAGCACCGCCTCTATCCTGGATGACTCGAGAAATCCTAAGAGCCTTTAACTATCTATCCTCTATCATGAGACCATATAATAAAGTTTCCTAAGTATATAAATCCCTATGAATACCATGAACTATAAAATAATGGTTCCTTAGGTATCATGTGCCTACTATCATCACCGAATGTCAGTGTTTGCTCTACCAAGAATCTCTCCACCACTAAAGTCAGCTGAAGCACCCCAATATAGGTGGAAATACAAATAGATATCACTATGTATTTGATATATTAGTGTAATTACTTCTCAAAATATTTTTATTTGATGAAAATATCAAAAACCATATCCAAATAGGATCGTAAGAGAACATTGAACCTCTTTGAGTACTCTTACATGGTCATGATTCTATACTCCAACTGAAAAAGCTCCTGGATGTGCACTAATTGCAATGTGGCCAGATAAAACTCCTCCTTAAAGATATGATTGAAATATACCAATTGGAGAGTATTCTCATCATGATATCAAGTCACCAGACTCCACTTTCACCCAATGGATCCCTAAAGAGGACTAACTGTTAGGACTACAATATGACTTATAGGTGTCCTCACAAGGTAAAAAACTTTGGTCTCTACCTCTTGCTAGTCCCCAATTTATTAGGGGTCTAGTTCAACCAGAAACCTAGGAGGTATCTACTTTTTAAACTCATGGAGTGTGTTCATCCTATTAAAATACTTTTATGATACTTTCAATACAATCTACTACACAATGGGTGGTATTTTAAATAGCTTCCCACCCAGAGGTACCACCTCCTTTACAAGACCCTATAGTAAAGCCTTTTCATCTCAGTGGATCATCATCAAGATCATGAAATGGAATCACTATCGGCTATTTTCATGGAGGCATCCTAAAATAAGAAAGATGCACCACATTAAATGAGTATATCTAGGGAGATGACTCAAGAAGGTTATAGAAATAAAAATCCATTTCAATATGATATTTGTTCCATTTTTTTCCCTACCAGTAGTGTCTACATATACTATGTCATTAAGAAGGTTACAATAATCTTGGTTAATTGATATGTTAGCTCTTGCACTAACATTGTACACCCAAGCCTAAAATCCAAACACTAAACACTTTAACACCATTTCCAATTATACAAAACCAATATCACCGCTTGAAAAAAACTATAAACTCCAGTACTAAGATGAAAATTTCATAAACCATCCCCTGAGACCTGTGCCATGACTACCCCAAGCCCACCTCCCAAAGCCCAGGGGCTAGAAACTAGTATCGATGGAATTATCCTACAATTGGGAGGAATTTTCCAAGTACTTTTACACATGCACACAACCCCCAGCCAAAGGTTCTAGAAAGTAAAAGATAAAGAAACCAAGCATGTAATCCACCAAGTAAAACGCAACCATAGTACAATGGAATGTAAAGTATAGGGTGGAAACCTAAGACAATATACACGCCCAAAAAAAAGAAAAATAGAACAAAATTAAAACTCCATGTTCTTAAAGCTCATTCACTGGGAATCCTACCTCAAGGGTAGGTGAAGGGTAGCTTCCTGAAGCTGTATAGGTACACCTCATCTATCTGATCTCATTGAACACTACCAGGTCCTAGTCCTCCCTAGAATCCATCAAATCATTGTTCATCTACACAAGACATGAAATACGTGGGCAATTCCCGTGTAGGGGTGAGTAAAACAACACTCAATAGGGGAGCCCGAAACCCCAAAGGTAAATACAAGTGGGAAAACACAAAGAAATGCATAGTTATATCTACATAGGTTTGTGATCATACATATACCAAGAACATAAAAATATAATTTTCTCAGAAAATAAGAAAAAAAATTGTCCCAACCACATAGAAAACTTCAACTATCTCATCAAAGGATCAAGTCATAACACACATACCAGTATATCACACTCCATGAGCACAACCATCCCTGATGGCACCCGTTCGAGAGATGAACTCCATTGGGGATAACTCTACCATTCCTAATGGTACTTCTGAGAGGACATGATTGATTAGCCACTAAAAGTGGATAATATTAATTTTTAATATTAATGTTTTCCAAAGTCCATAAATATCATTTTTAGTGCATTATAGAAATTTAACTTCATTTATATTCTTAAGTGAAATTCATGTTTAAAATGAAAATCTAGGCCTAATCAATCATCTATTTGTGGAGAAAATTATATTAATTTTTTGAATATGATATTCTGGGACATGATTGATCATTTTTTTGGAACATTTTATCTTTCAGGATTGATGGATGAATCCCAATTGAATATGGAGATGTTTTAGCATAAATGAAGAAATTTTCTAGATAAAGCATAATGGTCCTAAGGCCTATCAAACAAAATGGGGTCCACCAAAAAAGCCCAATAAAGCTAAAAATTTTCAATTTAGAAAGGTAAAATATGGGGAACATTTCATTCAATAGTGGTAAGAGATAATTCATAATTTTTCATAGAGATAAAGGGATCTGAAGTTGACATTTAAATGGTGGGCCTGATCTGAATGCCCATAATGTTAGCCCACCATTTAGAGCATAAACTTAAAATGGATGAACCAAACGAATTGAATGTTTGAAATATGATATAATACATCTGGTTGAAGATATTTGTCTTTTATGACACCTTTATATTTGGTCATATTCATTTACAAATTCACACATCAACAAGGAGGATGAATCTGGATGATTTTCTTGGTCAACTTCAAAATGTCAAATTACCTTGATTTTATCACCCTCTTTTTGACTCTCTAAATTAATGGTGATGAAATTGATTATTGTGGGGTGTATATAAGTATCCTAATATTCATTAATAAAAGGATTGTGGGGAAGGGAATTAGCATCCATGTTTTTTCTTTCTATCAAGGTTTTTTACTTTCAATTGTAATTTCCTGCTTTCATTTTGTAATCGCATCGTCAAGTTTCTCATGTAAGTTTTTTAATTATTTGTAATTTATTAATAAAAGTTATTATTAATATTATATTTTTTATTATTTTCAATATCATGTTGATACCATTGAATCAAGGTGTGAACTTATTCACACAATCACTTGTGATTTTTATCACATAACGGTGGAGTGATCATAATTAAGTTTTTTTCCTTCTTCAATTCCACCCTCATGAGACTACTACCCACTTCTATTGATATAATAGAATAAATGGAGGTCTAAAAATATATTGGGTTGCCCCAAGGGAGTAGCAAGGGGATGGATTGGATGTTATTTCTCATTTTAATAATTCTTAATCAATTCTATTTTTGAGATTTTTATTCAATGATGTACCTTCTCATTTAAACACACCAAATTTAATGATACACATCTCGAGTACTAAAAATATCCTCTACCTTGTAGTGCTCATAAATATGACCCGCAAGGTGTATGGGTGACTATTCTTAGGATAGTGAAGACTCAAAATTCTGGGAGTGATTTGAGAAGATTATATTTTATTGAAGGAAACAATCAAATTTAAGACATTAAAATAATTTAAAAATAAATTCATCCAATCCACCCCATGTGATAACCAAGGATCAAAGAATTATTTTTAAATTGAATTCACTTAATTCATTAAAAATTCCATTTAATAATCCAATCAATTTAAACCTAGGTTGGAAAATTTATAGTCAAATCACCTCCATAGAACGTGTGTTTCTAATGGTTACTTCTTTAGTCCCTATTGAATTGATAACCCAAGTTGTACTACAACAGACTACTTTTACCATATTTTTTAGGTAAATTTGGGCACAACCAAATTTTGGTACCATTTTCGGGGACCCAAGTAACTACCTTAGATAGTCATCTTCTTTCTTCACCCCAATTTTTGTAATATGTCCCCTTTCTATTTTTCTAGGTCTTGAAAATATCAAATCCAAATTTCAGTCAACTCCAATAGATTATCTTCCATAATAACCCTTCATAAACAAATAATATAATCAAATGGGAAATAAATATTGGTAATCACCTGATATAGGTAATTTCATTGACCAAACCTTGATTGAATGCACCACTTATGATGAGATGTACAATCAATAGAATGATGATTGTTTAGAGGATCAATTTCCAGCCCTCTCGAGGATGATTGAAGAGATCAAACTTAATGAAGTTAATAATTTACAAAATCTTATCCAGCCTAATCCTAAAAAAACTCCTTGAACAGTTGTGTGAAAAAATCAATAAACTGAATTCGTAAATTTCATTTTTGATATTAGAAGTTTAAAGTAATAAGATTTTTGAGGAACCCATTCTCACTCAGGATGTACTTTCCTCATCATAGATAGAAGAATATTTTATCCAAAGAACCTCTCATTAATTTAAAAAAGGACTAAACTTTGGATATGGGATAACTTCTGAAGGTCAAGAAAATGTTAAAGGGTATTTAAATCAGGAGGAAATTAATTTTTTGGATTTACAATGAAAAAATTGTCTCCATGGATTTAGTGTCCTGAATATTTCTCCAATAATGATTTGTTAGAATCACTGATCATTGAACCATTGGGAGAGATAAAAAATATTGAGTCCACAACAACTCCTCACATTCAAATGGAGAATTTTGGGTATGAATCATTTTTTCAAAAGAAACCAATTCTTTCAAATCTTTTTGGAGAAGAAACAAATTTTGATTCAAATTTCCAATCTTCTTTGGGAAAATTCAATCAATCTAAACTCAAAGTTATGATCCTTCCTTCCCCAATCAAGAATACCTCCATTTATGATATCCAATACCATTAAATTATCATCCATTGTCATCAAGAATACCACAATTTAAGAATGACCCTTGAAATATTAGTAAAGACTCTAGATGAAACTCAATCAACCATTACCGAAATTCCTTGGACTTTCATAGTCATTATTGAACATGTGTTTTCACATGAAACAAATTATAATAAAATAATCAATCTGAATAATGATTAAATATACAAGAATGGGGTCATTAAAATGTTGAAAGTTGTTATTAGATAATAGCATGGGTCCAAGTAGAGTTAAAGACTTTGAATTAAGCACTTTTTGGGAGGCAACTAGGATTCAACATTTTTTTTTTCATTTTTTGTGTTTTTTTGTTAAAGTCACCCTTTGAGGTTTCCTATGTGATATAATTAATTTTATTTGAGGTTTAATAGTTGAATAATTTTTATCATTTCAAATAAAACCCATTCCATACAGAGTTCAAACCCAACCTTCAATCGCCCCTAGGAGTCTACATGTTACTTGAAGCCAAATTAATAAATTTCTTATTGATGGGTCATAAACTACAAACCGGGTGGTTTTATTCCATGATTTAATTTCAAATAACATATCCGATATTTATTTCAAATTTTATTTTTCTCTCTTCTCTTATCTTTCATAAACTGTGGGCAGTTTTACTCTATGTTGGGGGGAGTGAAAATATGGGATTTCAAAAAAAAATTGGGATTTTATGATAAAAAATAAATTCAAAAATTAAATTAAATTTATTATACTTTAATGCATTAATTTACATTTTGAAACATGAAAAATGATTTTAAAATGATTTTAATTCCTTTATTATGATTTGAATGCATGTTTATGTTTATGAGCATAGTTTTTGGAAAGTGCGGTTGTCCGATGTGATTTTTCAATGGTTAAATTTTCATCCTCTTAATCAAAATGAAATAATGATTGTCTAATGAATATTGAGTGTAAATTTGAGTTCTTGGGCCCCTTTCATCATATAATAGGGTTTAGGGCCACTTTTACTTTAGTTTGAGTATAAAAAAATCAAAATAAAATGACCACAGGGAGCAATGTTTTGTCCAAATGTGTGGCATCCAACACTTGGGGATCATGACACCATAGTTATATTTACCAAAGTTAGGCTTTTTATCTCTATTTTAGAGCATGTAAATGATAATATGTGTGGTTTTCGACACTTGGGGATCATGACTCCAAAGTTATCTTTCCCAAAGTTAGTATTTTTATATCTATTGTGGTTAAAAAACAACAAAAAAATCAGAAAAAATAAAAAAAAATAAAAAAATCAAAAAAATTGGATACTCATATTAGGGTTTAATGTGATTCCCACATAGAACATCCATTTTTATCCTAGAATAATAAAACGGGCCCTATGACTTTTGTGATGCACAAAACATCATCATGCTTAATGGAAATTAGATGAAATGAAATGATGAATTTTAATAAAGGAATCAGTTTGGGATTGGGATATTCTTGTGGACCTATCTATTGTGAAATAATTTTGAAAGGTTTAATAATTTCTTGTAATTATGTTTTTATGAAAAATATTTTTTAAAATGTTTTTGAAAAAAGGAATTCAATTTCATATTTTTGAGATACTTTTCGTTCAGAAATAGTAGAACTAAAGTTGGGGGGTGTGATTAGCTACTGAAAGTGGATAATATTAATTGTTAATATTCATGTTTTCCAAATTCCATAAACATCATTTTTAGTGCATTATAAAAATTTAACTTCATTTCTCATTTTAAGTGAAATTCAAGTTTAAAATGAAAATCTAGGCCCAGTCAATCATCTATTTGTGGAGAAAATTATATTCATTTTTTTGTAATTTGATATTTTGGGATATTATTGATCACTTTTTTGGAATATTTTATCTTTAAGGATCTATGGACTAATCCCAAGAGAAGATGGATATTTGTCTTCATGAATGGAGAAATTTTCTGGACAAAGCATAATGGGCCTAAGGCCCATCAATAAAAAAAGTAGGGCCAAAAACCCAAGCCCAATGGAGTTAAAAGATTACTTTAGAAAGACAGAAATATGTGTATAATTTCATTAAACAATGGTAATAGCTAATTTGGAATTTTTCATAGAGATAAAGGGATCTGAAGTTGACATTTAAATGGTGGGCCTGATCTGAATGCCCATAATGTCTTCCCAACATTTCAAGCATAACTTCCAAAAAAATAAACCAAATTAATTAAATTTTTGGAATATGATTTAGGACATCTGGAAGAATATATTTTTATTATAATACCCCTTTGTATTATATCATATTTAGTTACAAATTCACACTTCAACAAGGAAGATGAATCTGGACGATTTTCCTGGTCAACTTTAAAACATCCAATTACCTTGATTTATCACCCTTATTTTGGCTCTCTAATTTAATGGGGATGAAATTGATTGTTGTGGGGTTAATATATGGCTACTAATATTCCTATATAATGAACTGGTGGTGAATGGAATTATCAACAATGTTTTTTTGTTTCTATTCATGTTTTTTACTTTCAATTGTAATTTCCCTCTTTCATTTTGTAATCGCATCATCAAGTTTATCATTTAAGTTTTTCATTCACCATCATTTATTTATAAAACTTATTATTAATATTATATTTTTTTATTATTTTCAATATCATGTTGATACTACTGAATCAAGGTGTGAACTTATTCTCACCATCACTTGTGATTTTTATCACACAACGGTGGAGTGATTAGAATTATGTTTTTCTTCTTCTTCATCAATTCCACCCTAATGGGTCTAGTACCCACTTACATTGATATAATAGAGTTAATGGGGGGATAAACCTCTAGTGTGTTTATCCAAAGGAGTATCAATGGGATGGTTTGGATTTTATTTCTAATTTTAATAATTCTTAATCAATTCTATTTTTGAGATTTTTATTCAATGATATGCCTTCTCCTTTGAACTCACCAAATTTAGTGATACACATCTAGTGTGATAAAAATATACTCTACCTTGGAGTGATAATAAATATGATCCTCCAAGTGTATAGGTGATTATCATTAGGATAGTTAAGACTTAAAATTCTTGGAGTGATTTGGGAATTTCATATTTTGTTTAAGAAAACAATCAAATTCAAGACATTAAAATAATTTAAAAAGAAATTCATCCAATCCACCCCATGCGATAAACAAGGATCAACTCATTATTTTTAAATTTAATTCACATAAATCTTTAAAAATAATATTTAATAATCCAATCAAGTCAAAACCATGTTGGAGACTTCATAGCCAAATCACCTCTATAACACATGTTTCTAAAGGTTAATTCTTCGGTCCCTGTGGATTTGATAACCCAATATGTACATCAAGAGACTTCTTTTACCATATTTCTTGGGTAAAATTGGGTGAAACCAATTTTGTGCTCTATTTCTAGGGATCCAAGTAAGTTCTTTATACACTCATCTTCTTTTCTCACCCTAATTTCTCTAATGTTCCCCCGTTCAATTTTTCTAGGTCTCAAAAATCTCAAATCCAAATTTCAATATACTCTTATGGATTATCTTCCTAAATAAACCTTCATAAACCAATTATATAATCAAATGGGAAATAAATATTGGGAAGCACCTCACATAGGTAATTTCATTGACTAAACCTTGATTAAATACCCCACACCCGATGAGATGTGCAATCAATGGGATGGTGATTGTTTACAGGATCAATTTTCTAACCCTCTCGAGGATGATTGAAGAGATAAAACCTAATTAAGTTCATGATGTACAAACTCTTATCCTACATAATCCAAAAAAATACATGAACAATTTTTTGAACAAAGAGATAAAATGAATTCGTAAGTTTCATCTTTGATATTAGAAGTACAAAGCATTATGACTTTTGAGGAAGTCGTTCCCACTTAGGATGTCCTTTCCTCATCACTGATAGAAGAATATTTTATCCCAAAAAACTCTCATGAATTTAAAAAATAACTAAACTTTGGATATGGGATAACTGACAAAAGTCAAGAAAATTTTAAAGGGTATTTAAATTAGGAGGAAATTAATTTTTTTAGATTCACTAGGAGAAAATTTGTCTTTGTGGATTATTGCTCCAATAATTATTTGGTAGAATCACCAATAATTAAACCATTGGGAGAGATAAAAAATATTGAGTCCATAACCACTCCAAAAAATTCAAATGGATATTTTTTGGGATGAATCATATTTTCAAAAGGAACCAATTCTTTCAAATCTTTTTGGAGAAGAAACAAATTTTGATTTAAATTTCCATTCTTCTTTTTGAAAATTCAATCAAACTAAACTCAAAGTTATGATCCTTCATCCCCCAATAAATAATATCTACATTTAAGATAACCAATACCATTCAATTTTCATCCATTTTGATCAATAATCCCACAAAGGAGGAATTATCCTTGAAATATTAGGAAATACTACAGATGAAACTCAATCAACCATTACCGAAATTCATTGGAATTTCATACTCATTGCTGAACATGGGTTTTCACATGAAAAAAATTATAAAAAAGAATCAATCTCAATAATGTTAAATTGGAAAATAATGGGGGCTTTTAAATGTTGAAAGTTGGTCTTTCATAATATCAGGGGTCTATGTAGAGCTAAATACTTTAAATCAAGCACTTTTTAGGAGGCAACCCGGATTCTACATTTTTTTTTAATTTTTTGTGTTTTTTTATTAAGTTAACCCCTTGGGGTTTCCAATGTGATATAATTAATTTTTATGAGTTTTAATAGTTTAATAATTTTAATGATTTCAAATAAAACCCATGCCATCTAGAGTTCAAACCAAACCTTCAATCACCCCAAGGAGTCTACATGTTACATGAAGACAAATTGATAAATTTATTATTGATGGGTTATCAACTACAAATTAGATGGTTTTATTATATGATTTAATTTCAAATAACTTCTCCCCTAATTATTCATAATTATTTTTCTCTCTCTTATCTTCTCTTTTAAAACTATGGGCAATTTCCTTCTAAGTTGGGGGGAGTGAATATCTGGGATTTCAGAAACAAAAAATTGGGATTTTATGATAAAAAATCAATTAAAAAAAGAAATTAAATTAATTATCCTTAAATTCATTAATGTACATTGTTAAATATGAAAACTTATTTTTAAATTATTTTAATGCCTTGATTATTATTTAAAATCTTTTTTTCCATGAGCATAGTTTTTGGAAAGTGCGGTTTTCCAATGTAATTTTTCCAAGGTAACATTTTCATACTCTTAATCAAAATACCGCAATTAATGTATATTAGATATTGGGTGTAAATTTGAGTTCTTGGGTCCATTTAATCATATCATAGGGTTCATGGCGACTTTTATTTTAATTTGAGTATAAAAAAATTAAAATAAAATGACCACATAGAGCAATGTTTTGTCCAAATGTGAGGCGTCTGAAACTTGGGGATCATGACTCCATAGGTGTCTTGCCCAGAGTTAGGCTTTATATCTCTATTTTAGAGCATGGAATTGAAAATATTTATGGCATCTGACACTTTGGGATCTTGACTCCATAGTTTTCTTGCCCAGATTTAGTCTTTTTATATCTACTCTGGTTAAAAAATAATAAAAAATCAATGAAAAAATAAAAAATAAAAATAAAATAAATAATAAAAATTGGATACTCATCTTAATTTTTTATGAGATTCCCACCTACAACACCCATTCTTCCCCATTGAACAAGAAAACGGTCCCCATGTATTTTGTGATGAACAACACATCATCATGATTAATTGAAATCAGATGAAATGTGAATATATATTTTAACAAAGGAATGGGAATGGGATTTGGATATTCTTGTGGACATATATTGTGTGAAATAATTTTTAATGGTTTCATGATTTTTTGGAATGATTTTTTTATAAGCAATATTTTTTAAAATGTTTTTGAAAAATGGAATTCAAATTCATATTTTTGAGATAATTTTTGCTTGGAACTACTGAAACTCAAGTTGGGGGTGTGATTATCCATTTAAAGTGGCTAATATTAGTTGTTAATTTTAATGCTTTACAAAGTCCATAAACATAATTTTTAGTGCATTATGAAAATTGAACTTCATTTATCATCTTAAGTGTAATTCATGTTTAAAATGAAAATCTCTTCCCAATCAATCATCTGTTTGTGGAGAAAATTACATTAATTATATTAATTTTTTATTTTGCGATATGATTTAATTTTTTTTGGAATATTTTATCTTTCAGGAATGATGGAATAATCCTAAGAGAAGATGGATATTTTTAATCATGAATGAAGAAAGTTTATGGACAAAGCATTATGGGCCTAAGGCCCATCAAACAAAATGGGGCCCCCAAACCAAGCCCAATGAAGCACGATTTTTTTTACTTTAGAATGATATTTTTTTGGATAATTTCATTCAACTGTAGTAAGAGATAATTATGAATTTTTCATAGAGATAAAGGGATTTGAAGTTGACATTTAAATGGTGGGCCCAATCTGAATGCTCATAAAGTCTAGAAAACATTTTGAGAATAAATTCCAAATGGATGAACCAGATGAATTGATTTTTTGAAATATGATAGAGGAAATCAGGAATAAGATATTTTTAATTTTCAACCCCTTTGGATTTGGTCATCTTTAGTTAAAAATTCACACGTCAACAAGGGGGATGAATCTAAACGATTTTCTTGGTCAAATTTGAAATGTTCAATTCCCTTGATTTTATCACCCTAATTTTGACTCTATAAATTAATGGGGATGTAATTGATTACTATGGGGTGTCTATAATGATAAAAATATTCCTATATAAGGAGATGGTGGTGAAGATATTTAGAATCCATGTTTTTCCTTTCTATCAATGTTTTTTACCTTAAATTGTAATTTCCTGCTTTTATTTTGTAATAACATCATCAAGTTCCTCATGTAAGTTTTTCATTAACCATAATTTATTAATAAATTTTTTTCTTAATATTCTATTTTTTATTATTTTTAATATCACTTTGATACTACTTAATCAATGTGTGAACTTATTCACACCATCACTTGTGATTTTTATCACACAATGGTAGAGTGATCATAATTAAGTTTTTTTTTCTTCTTCTTCAATTCCATCCTCATGAGTCTACTACCCACTTCCATTGATATAACATAATAATTAGAGGGATAACACTCTAGTGGGTTGATCCAAGGGATTAGCAAGGGGATGGATTGGATGTTATTTCTCATTTTAATAATTCTTAATCAATTCTATTTTTCAGATTTTTATTCAACGATGTACCTTCTCCTTTGAACTCACAAAATTTAACGATACACATATAAAGTGATAGAAATATACTCTACCTTGGAGTGCTCATAAATATGATCCTCCAATTGTATAGGTGATTATCATTAGTATAGTGAAGACTCAAAATTCTGGGAGTGATTGGGGAAGTTCATATTTTGTTGAAGGAAAGGCTCAAAATTAAGATATTAAAATAATTTAAAAATAAATTCATCCAATACACCCCATGAAATAACCAAGGGTCAACTAATTATTTTTAAATTGAATTAAATTAAGTCATTAAAAATCCCATTTAATAATCAAATCAATTAAAATAAAATTTGGAAACTTCATATCCAAATCACCTCCATATAACGTGGGTTTCTAAAGGTTGCTTCATCAGTACTGTGTATTCAATAACCAAAGATGTACTACAACCAACCACTTTTACCATATTTATTGGGTAAATTTTGGTGCAACCAGTGCTCCATCAGTAACATTCTACTAGGTATGAATCTAGTTCCCGACACTAGAGTTCTATTCATCACAGTCTTGTGTCCAATGCTAGACTATGGAAACCCAAGTGAAGAGGCCCACTTCTCGTCACTATGATTAATTGATGGAGCACTGCTCCAGACCAACTTGTGATAACTAAGTAACTCCTGTAAGGAGTGTCCGATATCTCAGTCCATTGAGGGAGCACTAACACCTACCTAGGTATCGATCTCATCAAGTAGAGGGGCCCTCTCTTCGTAACTATGTCCTGGAGTCGAGGTAGCTCCAAATCCTATGGAGGACCCACACCCCATAACTACTTGAATATGGGGTAGTATGACTCTGTAAGTAAGAACTCGTGCCCTAGTTCCAACAAAGGAGTACGACTCCTGATGGACCCACACCCTAAATTGATATAGGAGTACAACTTCTTATATCAAGGACCCGTATCCTACCTGGTCGGGGGGTACCACTCAGTGACTAGAGGACCCACACCCTAGTAATATAGGGGAGTACTGAATCTGTTAGTATGTTAGCTATGGGGGACCCACACCCTTTTACGTTAGGGGATTACAGACCCTAGGCTAGAGGACTCACTCTCAGACATGGTAAGGGAGTACTAACTCTACCGTAGCACTGCATATAGAGGACCCACACCTTGGAATGGAAAGGGAGTACTGGATCCTATAATAGAAGACATGTTCCCTACCTGGTAGGGGATTACCAACTCTATATGCATTAGATATAGAGGAAACACACCCTAGTACTTTAGGGGAGTACCGAATCCAAGGTTAGAAGACCTGCTCCCTGGTTCAACAGGGGAAGCTGACTCTTCCTTCATGAACAACTCCGAGAACCCGCACCTTAGTCCTTAATAGGAGTAACAACCTGAAAAGAAAATACACAACAGAAATGAACCTACACCCATGACATGGGGATTACCATTTCTAGATAAGTAGATGGATAAGGGGTACCTGAACCTTGAGTTCTCAAGGGAGTAACTATCCTAACTTTCCTTCATAAGAACCACCCCGGTTCTACCCAAAGTCCTCTAGCAATGGAATATCCTACACTTCAAACCAATATTCCATCCTATAAATTTATTAAAAAATAAAATTGAGTATATAAAAAGTATTTTCTCATCCAAAGGGTCCCAATACCATAGACGGCTCATCAAACGAATGCTTCATTCATAAATTATGGATGTTTTAGAGAAACGGGGGCCAGTTGGATCTGGGTCCGGTCCGCCCAGGTCGAACTGAGCCAACCTGACCTGGGTCTGACCTTTCCCAATGGGCCCATCCCATACCGATAGAGACATGGGTCCAGCCTTCCCCACCTGGCTAGGCACAGCCCGCCTTTGAGTGGGCTAGCTCCTATGGACCAGACGCAGCTGTGCCACGTCTATTGTGCACCAGCCAACGCCAGCTGGGCCGCTACTCCAGCCAACTGGTCCACTTAGCAGACCATGTCTTCTGAAATGACCTATGAAAGAATCATGGGTCTATATCACACCATAGTTGGGGGCCACAGTTTCTCCACACGACAGCCGATCAACTGCCACTGCTAGCTCAACCATGGTGTGCCGCCCTGTCGTTTGGCACACGGCCGACACTACCGCATGCCACCGCTGTTAGCCCAACAAAAATTTATACAGACCACCAGATGCACTCTAGTGGTCCGTTTTTCAATACAGAGGGTGCATTGGAACCCTCAAGCCACATTCTTCAACGCCTGGGGCTGAAAACTTTGTTGTGATCCATCCTGATGTAAAGTCATTCGAGTGGTGATATTTCACGAACTACATCGTTCTGGTCACTACCAACACTATCACACCTTTTTCATTCCATTTCCATCTAGAATCCCAGACTTTAGATTGTTTATCTAAGGATTTATTGTGCAATGACCGCTCGATCGCCAAGCATTGAGTCACTGGCCAAGTGAGGGGTGCCCACGATGAAAGTAGGACGGAGGGAGGAAAATGCACAAATAAAAAAATATTGAATGGACCTTGATCGATGTTCGTTTCGTTAGGGTTCATTACTATTATAAGGGTTAAACAAAAATTCACCAAGAATATCTCCCATTAAAACCCCACAAAACGAACTATCCCGGAAGAACGATCGAACCGCAGGTAAACCTGTTCATGGGTTGATCTGCATTTGTCATTTAAAACTAAGAACAGGGAAGATAAATTATAATAATAACCTATAACTCGATTCCATTATTTCAATGATAAAGAACATATATGCATTTTCTTCATTTATCAATTCTTGATTCAAATCTCATTCGTCGATTCATTAATCCGTCGTCGTGGGCGATCGTCGTTCGTCGACAGTGATACTCCAGAGACATAGAGATTTCTTCTCTACCTTGTCAATGATTGATCATTTTGAAACCATTAAGGGGTGTTAACCACCATTATGTTATTGATGTGATGTGAAATCATTACATTGTTTCATTAATGAAACATTTTTTCAGTTACGCTTGGTTGGAAATCCATTATGCTGCAACAATTTTGAATTCAAACAAAAATATAAGAAATCCAGTTAATGTTATTTAACTTTTTTTTCAAAAATTATGAAAAAATAACTTTTCCGATCGAACCACATCAGTCAAAGTTATGTACTTTCTATGTGAATCCTACTATTCTATGTTCAACGATTCCCTCATATTTTCGATCCGAACATCAGTTCAAAAGATTGAAAAAACCCCTCACATGTTTAAATAATAAAATTTATAAAAAGTTTGAAAATAAATTCCAGACACTCTAGGTCTTAGAATTATATTCCATCTTAGATCCTAGTCTTGTAAAAATACCATTTAAATTTAAAAAAAAATCCATGGAATTTAGGGACATTACATTTTCCCCACCTTAAGGATTTTCTTCCCTAAAAAGAAAAATACTAAATTCAACGGAAGAAATTTGAGTTCTTCAAGGGTCTCTACACTGGTTACAAGCACAAAAATCAAGGTACCACTGAGATTGACCACATTCATGTAAAACTTCTGCTAGGTCAACATCGTGCAACAAAGGGAACATTTATCTTTAGCTGTGACAATTGGAAAAATCACTAAGCACTCTGATCCATTTGTAGTCATGGGGTCTAGTGGCTCACCTCCATGTTAACCTGTCATATATACAAATAGAAAAAAATAGTTAACATCCACCAATAGATGTACAGTGATAAATACTCCAAAAATATTATGTGTTCAAGGTTGATGATAAATACACAGGGGTATTTAAAAATGAAACAGGGCTTCCCACAGGCAAATGTTGGGTCTTACTAGGCCCTATGTCTAAAACCTCCTGCGGCCACACAAATTGCTGAAACTGGAACATTTCCACACTCACCAGTGGTATCTCTACTGAGTATGGATGGTAAAAAACCATTTCATACTGTGGAAACATCATGGGGTCTAACTCTGCCACCATGGAATGATTCTAATCACGACTATTATCGAGATTCCACCATGTGATGCCTGAGTTTTCCTTTCACCAGAAGAAAAACTAATTTTCACCATCGCGAACACACCACATCCTTTGCTTAATATCATCAATCAAGGTATGAGAAGTAGTAGTCCATACCCAGAATGACGTCGTAAGGCCGCGACGCCAAGACTATGATATCCCAAACGCAACTCTCGCCTCCAAGAGTAAGGTCACACTATCATCACCTATGTGTGATCAATGGGTATCCTCTAGCAGGAGTCTCTAAGCATGAGGGTCAATTCCACAGTCCAACTTGAACCTCAAAGTCTCAAATAGAACTCACAGAATAAGGAGTATGACTAGCACCTATGTCTATTTAAAAAGGAATCCAAAATGAAAGAAATAGATCATAATTTGAATTTCTCATGGAGCTTATTGTTCATAAGCCAAGATCACATTCACTCATCCTCACCCACGTCCTCCAGCTCCCTGGGACTGGAATGGACCACCAGGGGTGGTGGTGGAAAAGCTAAAAACTACATGTCACCTCCTACTGCTCATCCAGCTTTTATGCCTTGTCTTCCATCTTGAGGAACTCCTTGCTCCAAGAATTGTCTCTTCCAAGGAGGCTCATCTATCAGCTCCCTCTTAGCATCACAATGGATCAGAAAATATCTAGAGAGATGCCCCCGACTATTGCAAGTGTAAAATGACCTCTCCTACAGCTGCTCTACTACATGGCACTGCTCCTACACCACATAACAACATGTCTGTGTTTGGGCATGGGTAATCCTCCAATGCTACGATCCCATTGCCTATCATCTACTAGCTCTAGCAGATACCTCTACCTCATGACCTCTATTGTTGGTCACATCCATAAGCTCCTCTTCTAGGTAGCTCTCAACCACCAGGGTTCACTCCAGCACAGCAGCATACGTCAGAATACTAAGGGGCATCACCGATTCCCTGATCTCCCAGCATAGTCTCTACTCGAAGGTTTGGGAACTAAAGTAAGGGTCCTGTACCATATTTATAGAGTAGTAAGAAAGATATGTGAATCTATCTGAGTACTCTGCTGCCATCATGTTTCCCTGTCATTGGTGCAACAGCTCCTGTATATGCATAGAGTGTAAAGTCACTAAATATAACTCCTCCCTAAAGAGGATCTCAAAGTCAATCCAGGTGAGGTTCACCTCGTCGTGTGTCTAGATCATCATGCTCCACCATCTCCTCACCGAGCCATGAAGAAGTCTCATGACTAAGATAGACATTTGGTAGATAGGTGTCCCCACTAGGAGGAAGACTATCCTAACCACCTTAAGCTAATCCTCAACTACCTAAGGATTTTTCTCTCCTCATAACCTAGGAGGTATCTTCCTCTAGAACTCAGGTAGTGAACTCATCCATAGCACATCTTGCACTGGTAGTGATGGTAGAAACTGCTGATCGATGGGTGGTTGCATCACTAGTTCACCACCCTGAGGTAATTCCACAAATTCAGTTCCCTACAATGAAGCCTCCACTAAGGGTGGATCATCATTATGATCAGATTGTAGAATCCAATCTGGTTGTCATCATGGTGGAATCCTGAAATATATCAAGATGAACAACGGTTAAAGAGAATATCTAGAGAGCTGACTCAAGAATGACATGGAAAGCACACCCATTCCTACATGACACATGTACCCTTAATTTCCCCACAACCTGTGTTTCTATATACCGAGTCAGAATATAGGTGTCTAGAGTCCTGGTATATAGATACATCAGCTGCTGCACCAAAACTGGAGTCCCTATCCTGGAAGCCTAACTTGACACACTTAACACCATTTCCTAAAAAAAACAACAGACGCTTGGTCTTTGTGGTGGAACCAACCATCTCTCATACCAATTTCTCATAACCCATCCCCAAGGGCCTGTGCCACGACTACCCCAAGCCTGCCTCCCAATGGCCAGGGGCTGGTGACTAGCACTTAGTGAATAATCCTATAAATGGGAGGCATTATCAAAGTACTTGTATGCATGCAAACAACTTCCAGCCAAAGCTACTAGAAAGTAAAATCCAAGAAAACCATGAATAAAATACACTAAGTAAAACAAAACCAGAGTAAAATGGAATGTAAATTATATGTTGGAAACTTAGACCAGTATACAATCCCACCAAAAGAAAAATAGAACAAAAGTAAAACTCCAAGTTCTTGAAGCTTGTCCACCGGGAAGCCAAACTGAAGGGTGGGTGAAGGGTATCTGCCTAAAGATGTAGAAGTATACCTCGTCTATATGATCCCACTGAACACAACTAGGTCCTAGTCCTCCCTTGACTCCGTCAAAGCGTTGTTCATTTTCAAAAGACACGACATGTGCCGGAAAATCCTGTTCAGGGGTGAGCAAAGAAATACTCGGTAGGGGACCCCAAAACCACAAAGGTATACACAAGAGGTAAACCAAAAATCGATGCAAAGTCAGATCTACATTGGTATATTCTCATACATATTCCAAGAACATATAGATATACTCATCTCAACCACTAATAAAACAAGTGGTCCTAACCACATAGCCAGCTTCATGTCTCTCATCTAAGGATCAAGTCATGACACATAAACTAGGAGATCACACTCCCCGAGCTCAGCCATCCCTGATGGCACCTGTTCGATAGATTTATTTCATTGGATATAACTCTACCATTCCTAATGGTATGTCTGATAGAAATTTCTCCATCAGGAACACTCTATTAGGTCTGACTCTAGTGCCCGACATAAGTGGTCTAGTCATCATAATCTTGTGCCCGATGGAAGACTAAGGAAACACAAGTGAAGAGACCCACTCCTCTTCACTGTGATCAGTTAAGGGAGCACTAATCCAGACCAACCTGCAATACACAGTCTCTCATATAAGGAGTGTCATGCGCCTCAGTCCGTTGAGGGAGCACTAACTCTTACCTAGGTATCATTCTCTTCATGTGGAGGAGCCTGGTCTTTGTAAATGTGTCTTGCAATCTAGGGAGCTCTGACTCCTATAGAGGACCCACTCCCCATCTCTACTCTAAGACGGGGGAGTATGACTCCATAAGTGGGGACCCACAGCCTGGTTCCAATAGGGGAGTACTACTCATGAAGGACCTACACCCTAAATTAGTAGGGGAGTACAACTTCATATATCGAGGACCCGCACCCTACTCAGTAGAGGAGTACCACTCAGTGACTAGAGGACCCACACCCTGGTAAGATAGGAGAGTGCCGACTATTTTAGGTTATTCTCTTTGGGGTACCCTCACCCTAGTATGTTAGGGGAGTACCTACCCCAAGCTAGAGGAACTACTCCCAAGAATGGCTGGGGAGTACCGACTCTACCATAACACTGTGTAAGGAGGACCCACACCCTGGAACAATAGGGAAGTACTGACTCTTTTAATAGAGGACTTTCTCCCAACCTGGTAGGGGAGTATAAACTCTATATGAATTAGATATGGAGGACCTGTGCCCTATCCCTACAAGAGAGTACCAACTACAAGGTTAGAAGACCCACTCACTGGTCTCATAGGGGAGTAACTCTTCCATCATGAACATCTTTGAGAACCCGCACCCTAGTCCTTTAAGGGGATACCAACCCCAGAGTAAACTATGAAAAGTAAATGAACCCACACCCATGATGTGGGGAGTCTTGTATTTATATAAGAAAAGTGATAAGGAGCACCTGTGCCTTGAGTTTTCAAGGGAGTAACTATCCTAACTTTCCTTTATAAGAACCACCCCGGTTCTGCTAAAAGTATTCTTGCACAGGGAGATCCTACTCATCAAACCAATCTACTATCCTCCAAATTCCTCAAAAATTAAATTGGTGTATCTCAAAACAATCTTCTTGTCTTAAGGGTCTCGACACCTTAGATGGATTGTCAAAAAGATGCTCTGTTTAGAAGTTACCATCGTTTTAGCGAAACATGGCCTGATTGGGTTCGGGTCTGGTCTGAATCGGTCGGACTGAACCAACCCGACCTGGGTCTGACCCAACCCAATGGGCTTGACCTAAACTAGCTGGGCTACAGGTCCGGGCCAACCCGCCTGGCTAGGTGCTACATGCTAGCAGCATCCCGGCCCACCTTTGAGCGGGCCACCTCCTCCGGACCGGATGCAGTTGTGTCACGTCAGTTGTGCACCAGGCGGCACCAGATGATGACTATGCTCTAGAAAAATGGTCCGTTTAGTGGACCAGGTCTTCTAGCATGACCCATGGTAGAGCCGCGGTTCCAGATCACGCCACGTCCGGGGGGAGTGGCTCCCCCCATGTGGCACCCAAGCGGTTACCACTGCTAGTACCACTGCGGCACACTGCCCTACCTTATGACACATGGCTAGAACCACCAACGATAGCTCGATAAAACTTTCTATGTATCACTAGATGCACTTAAGTGGCCCTTTCTATTTTTCAGAGGGTGTTCTAGAACCGTCAGGTCGCATTGTTCATCACCAGGGCTCAAAAACCTTACTGTGATCCATCCTGACATAAGGTCATTCGAGCGGCGACATTTCCCGCACTGCCTAATTCTGGTCACTAAAACCACCATCACACCTTTTTCATGAAATTTCCATCCCGAATCCTCAACTTCAGATTGGTCAGCTAAGGATTGTTTGTGAAATGACCGTTCAATCTCTAAGCATTGAGGCGTGGGCCAAGTGAGTTCTACGTGCAACAATTGAAAAACAGAGGCTGGAAAATGAACAAATCAAAAAATATTCAATGAACCTCGATAAATGTTTGTTTCAATCAGGTTCGTTACCATTATAAGGGTTAATAAAAAATTCACCAAGAAGATATCCTGTTAAAACCCCACAAAACGAACCCTCCCACAAGAGCGATCAAACTGCATGTCAACCTGTTTGTGGGTTGATCTGTGTTCATCAATTAAAACTAATAACGGGGAAGATAAATTTAAATAACAACCCCTAATTCGATTCAGTTCTTTCACTAATGAAGAATGTATCCATGTTGTTTTCATTCATCCATGTTTGATTCAAATCCCATTTGTCGATTCGTTGATCCGTCGTCATTGGCGATCATCGTTCGTAATTCATCATTCGTTGATGGTGATCCTCTAGAGACTCATATCTTTCCTCTATACCTTTTCAATGATTGATCATTGTCAAAAAATTAAAGGTTTTTAACCACATTTCTGTTACTGATGCGACGTGGCGTCGTTATTCCGTTTCATTAATGAAACAAATTTTTAGTTAAACTTATTTGGAAATTTGTTATGCTACAACAATTTCAAATTCAGACAAAAATAAAATAAATCTAGCTTATTTTATTTAACTTCTTCTTCAAATACCCTAAAAAATAACTTTTCTAGTCAACCTCTGATGGTCAATGTTAAGTCCTTACTAGGTGAATCTCATCGTTCTGAGTTTAATGGTTCCATAAAATTTATGATCCGAGTGCCGGTTCAAAAGTTAGAAAAACCTGCATGCATGTTTAAATAATAAACTCTAAAAAAGTTTGAAAATCTATTATGGACACTCCAGGTCATAGAATTACATGCTGTATCAGAGCCTGGTGTTGTAAAAATCCCATTTATATTTGAAAAATATACATGGAATTACGGGACATTACATAACACACCATTAATACTAATATATCATGTCCTTGCCCAATGGGGGTCACCTTTCCTATGTTAAGCTGAGTGTGACAACCTAATACTCACTCCAATAGGTGAGGGGGTAGAGAATTGCATAGAGTAGTTATATCCCACATATATGAGACATTAGCCAAAGTACTAGTACAAACACACACATCTCTAAGCCCATACAATTATACAAGTAAAGTGAAACTAATACCAATTAGTGCAAAACATATATCCCACAATTATAGTATGAAAAATGTATTGAAATCAATAAGTCCCAAATACAATCCCACCAAAAACTGAAAAAGATTCCAACCTATTCAGAAAGATGAGACTATTATCAAATTCAAAACATGTGCAAAACTCAATCTATTTAGCCAAAAACTATACTCTACCTGATCCTGGTTCTCACAATCAAAATGCCTATCATCTTTAAAATATATGACTTATGTGGGTAGATCCAATGCTGGGGTGAAAGTAAGCATACCCGATAGGACTCCCCAAAGTCACTAAACCAAAAGCATCAAGAATTGTCATCTCATTAATAGATAGGTATGTTAATCAAGGTATAATAAAATACGATAATAAAAATAAACCTGGATATAATCATAACAGTCTCCTAGACATAATAAGGTATCAAACATACTATCATCCATAGGATTCTAGTTGAGGCTTCAAGGTAATTCTCATATGGTATAGTCCACTCCACAAGACATTCTGTCACTAATGACACTCATATGAGTGGTTTTTCTCATATGGAATCACCAATAAGTACTCAATAGATCTCTTAAGATAACGCTGTCTAGATCAGGGATCACAACAAAGATATCTGGGTGATTGAACCAACCCTATTAGGTCAATATGCTAGATATGGAATCAATTCACTTTTCATGGTGGTCACACCGATATCATGAACCCTAACTAGGAAAGAGGATATGATAGAGGATACCACCCTAGGTTTCACAAAGGATACCATGAACTCTATCCATAAGAGAAACTGTAGAAGTTATAATAATCATATAATGGGGATGTAATGACACACTATACCCCCATAGGGAGGGACCAAGGAATGCTACTCAATTGAACCTAGTCTATACTGAAGAAATGAAGGTCTATAAACTACCTCAGAGGAAGAACATGAATTGTACAGAGGGTGTACAATGTGTGCCTCTAATCCGAGACCTCCCTATGTCTATTTCCATGTTCCTATGCCTATGTTTGTGTACACCTTGTGATGATATTGTAATATGGTTATTCCTATGTACCTGACCATGTCAGAATACTTAGCCACGTCCATGTACTCTACACATGCCTTTGTTATAAGCTATGTGATCATGTATACTTTGGGATGCACATTGAGATGCCTGCACTATGTCACATATCATGTGACATGTGCCATATGGAATGTGATAATCTTCTCTATTTTTAAACCCTATAAATATAGAAGATGTACTACATAGTGTGAAATATTCAAACTAAACATCGTGTTAGGAATTTGACAAAAAAGCTAAGTCTTGATTCACGCATATGCTCACACAACTACCACCATGATTACCACCACAAAATCCAATAATAAAGTTGTATCATGGTCTAACTGAGCCCTTCCATCACTGCCCACCAGATTTCAACCATCAATCCAATCATAAAACTACCACCATCACATCACGCCATTATCGTGCGTCAAACTAGGAAAATAAGAATCACTGGCGCATTTTATAAGGACCAAGACTTAAACATGACTTATTATTGAATTAAATGAATATTTCACATTGAGGATCTTTTAAATTTTAGAGTTTTAGAGAATTAGGACATAACTATTACATCTGAATGATTACAAAGTAGACACATCTACTCAGCTTCCATTTTTTTTTCACAAAAATAAAAACTCTTGAACAAAAGAGTCATGTCTAGTTCCTTGTTTTAGACAGCATAACATTTCCTTGATCCCATCCTTGACCCTATTAAACTTTATGTCCTGTGAAAACATTTCAAAAACTTGGGATGAGCATAAAATGCTCAGTAAGGGTTATAACAGTACGGAAAGAAAAAATCATTCCCTGTATACATAAGAATCAATGAAATCCTACTTTACTTCTAAAACATAAGCAATTTAACATAACTCATGAAATTAAAAGATTTATGAATAACTCAATAGAAATCATAAGTAATAAATGTAACTTGAGGCATTCATAATATTCTTACATAGGGAGTAACCCTCATGGTTACGTTTGGAATACCCATCAGAGTATATTCCCTAAATCTCTTCGGAGAAACCTTAACGTTTAACTCCTTCGCGTTACCCAATGCATTGGAGAGATATATCGGGCTCACCCGCCCTTAGTTTATCATGGAACCACCCGTTTTCATAAACAATGCCCAAGAAACAAAACATAATCATAGCACATAACTTAAGCATAAAGGATAGATAACATTCCCACATTTCAATAACAATATAACATTTTAAGATATTGAAATAATAAATCCATTCAAAAAAACCATTTTCAAAACCATTTAAAACATTTAATAAAGAGATTTTTGAATCAAAGTGTCCAATGACACCTTAAAGATTTTAACATTTTAAACCATTAATATCCATATAAATAAATCCTTAAAACAATTTTGAAAATATGGATATTAATAAGAACAAATCATTAAAACATTTAAAGCGATATTTTAGTTAAAGGGTTTTTTACCAAAATTAGAGACACTTGAATAGAATAATTGAGGAATAACATTTAATCAGAATTTTATAATATCATGAGAATAAATGGATTCATGATATAATATTCCAAATGATAGTATATACACCATATAAGAGTGAATTGAGGTATAACAACAATTAAGTCTCAATAGAAATGTAAAATGAGATGAAATCCCTTATAAAGAAGGTATCCTTAAATTAAGGATAAATCAATCTCAAAATTATGTGTGACAAATATAAATAAACCCAATATAAGTGGATATTAAGTGTAAAACAATCAAAGGTCATTCACACATATTCAAATAATTACATATTCAATAACTACATGTTGAACCTAAAGAAATCGAAATTGGGTTAAAAAGTTCCTTTGGTAAAATTTGACAGCCTAACGACGTCACTTTAAAATTCATAAAATTAGTTGATGAGAGAGAAAATGGTATCTCATCACTTGGAAATAAAATTTAAATCAATAAGTATATATAAGAACATATCCAAACATAAAAATATGTAAAATAAAAGACATAACAAAATAAGTCTTTTTAAAAAGAGGAGGGTGAAAGGTTCCCTTACCGACTTGGGTATCTTTCGAAACGTACACCCCATGAAAGAAGGACAATACAACATTGATGTAAATACTCATAAACGATATTATATTACAAAAAGAGTATAATAATGGGTATTACATACACCACTCAAAGGAAATGTTTAAAAATGTAGCATAAATATCACAGGAATAAAAGTGAGATGAGAAATCCCTTACGAAAACTCGGCTGCCTAACTGCGCCACTTAAAATTTCCAAAAAATGGATTGATGAACTAAAATAGGGTCTCTCATCATATGAACATAAAAATTAAATAATGAGGAATATAAAATAACATCCCAAAACATACAAAATATTAGCTTAAAAGAAATGACATAAAAGAGAGTACTTAAAAAGAAAGAGAGAGGTAGGATCCCTTACCTCAAGTCCGACTTGTCTTGTTCATTTATTTATATTCATGAATAATAAACTTTTGTCAATTTATAATTTCTTAAGGAACTCTTTTAAATTTTATTATTCAATTAATATCACATATTATAATGTTATAATATTTAGTTAATTATGTGAGTTCATATCAAATGTTTTTTTCGATGTTTGGTACATGAGTAAAAAATGAACTTGTTTGAAAAGAATCGTCGATGTAGTTATATGTACATCATCTCCATAATAGTATTAATGATTTAAATATCATATATATCCAGTAAATATTGATTTTATACTATTCCATAACATTTGGAGATGAAAAGAAATGAAATGCACCATTCATGGAGACGGTAGGCCGTACGTACGCATGAATGCTACTTTCATTTCTTTGTCATATTAATGGAATTAAAAATAATTGATATATATATATATATATTATAATTCCAGTATAATATATATTTTATATAGGTCACATAATTTCATTAATTTCATTCTTTATACATTCCATGTATTGTATGAGCGAGTCATATCACTTGAGTGGGCGGTAGTCCGCACTTCCTCATATGAAATTATCGCATTTGCACAACATGGAAAAAATAAAGGTATGTTTTAAATATAAAATAAAGAAGCATATATAAAACATAAATACCATATATATCATATATAAAATATAGTGACATAATAATATCCACCTTGAAATGTGTTAAAAGAATATTTAACAATCATCGTTTCGTGAGGCAGTAATTTTCCATCCATAGAAACAGTATGTTCTTTAACCATTAGACGGATGTGTGTATAAGTGTAGCTCGAATCCTTCTTATAAAAACATCCTAGTATATTGAAGATACTGGTGTGTTTAATAAATAAAGTAATTAAAAGAGTTAAGGGGGTTGGAGAAGAAAAATAAAACAAAAGAACATACGAGAATACATTACCTTTAAATCGGGTAACTCCTCTTGGTTTGAACCAAACGGTTTTATTGAAGAGCATTCTGCCAAAGTTGAGGCATAAATGATGAAGAGAGGTATGTGGAGGGATGAAATGGGCAGGGTTTGACCATGCCAAAGACTTTAGATGTGTGGGTAAGGAGGTAGATGTGGGGGCCTTTTAAAGAGGAGAGGAGGGGCACTCATGGAAAGTCATGAAATGTTACTTTATTTTAAAAAGAGTTTTGGATTTTAAAGGTCCCACATTTATATATTTCGAGGATAAGGTGATAAGGGTTCGAAATCCACACATAAAATATGTTTTTGACAAGTTTAATACTTATATTTTACATAATATTTTCATTTTATTTAAATCGTTCATTAATGCGGTAATTGTTACATCATCATGGTGTCATAAATAATTTAATTTATTTAATGACTAAAAATTATAAAAAAATAATATGATTTAGGAAATATTTTTATCTTTCCAATTACTATTTATATTCTAAGAGATCGTTTATGTAGACAAAATTAAAAGTATATTACTTAGGTGTTACATACTTTGGTTACATTTTCCTTTCTTAAAAAAATGATAAAAGGTCACTATCTCACTAAAGTGATTCCATGGGGTCCCAAGGTTGGAACAAGGCATCCCATGGTCTGCCATTACACAACCAATATCATTAGGACACATTTTGGGGTCATTTTATATTTTTATGTTATTATTTTCTTACCCTTAATTACCCGATTACTAATTAAACACAATAATTAATGATAATTACCGCCATTACTATTCATAATGTCCAAAAACAAAAGAGTCTTAATTACATAATTTGGACCTTCTGATTCCAAATATGTAATCCATTTAATCAAATTCCAAACACATAAATTTTAGTAATTAATTTAAAATTAAATCTCGTTGTCAAAATAAAAGACAAGTTTTTAAGAAGTAAAATTTATCAAAATATTGACTTGTTTTTACATCCAATTGAAAAGTGAAATTACTTAAAATGAACAAAATTGTATTAAGTGATAAAAAAATAATTCAATTATAATTTAAAAACAATTAAAATTACAATATAAATATATAAATAAATTAGATGAAAAGGCAGTTTTGAATTAAAACTGTATTTTTCAATATTCATTAAAAAAAGCATTATCAGAAAAATACCAAAAATTAACCCTAAGATATATTTGATATTTAAAATTAAGAAATGATGTCCATTTTACCAAATTTAAAAAATAGAATTTTTATTAATAAATCATAGAGTTAATTCCCACTGTCAAAACAAATAGTGGGTTTTTTGGAAGCAATATCTATGAAAAGTTTGGCACTTGTTTATGTCCATTTTCAAAGTGAATATGACCACCATTGAATTAAATTGTAAAAATATAATCTAATTAAACTTTAAAAAAAACTAAAAAGATAATATAACCATATATTTGAATTAGATGAAAAAGCAGTTTTGATGTAAAATGCAATATTTTTCACTATTCATTAAAAAATGAACATTGTCAGAAACATACCAAAAATTTAACCAAAGTAAATTTCAATTTCCAAATAATAAAGAATAAGTTTATTTTGACAAATAGAGCTTATAAAATTGTCAAAATTTATATTTAAAAAAGGTTCACCATCAAAAGGCGGTAAAACAATCTTTTAAAAATATTAGAGTATTTATTCTTAAAAGTTGATTCATTTCGATTTTAAGCCTCTAAATTTTTTTGGATAAATGTAAAAATATTTAACAAACATATGTAATCATTTTGTAGTTATTTCTGTTCATTCCCTCCATTACAATGGCTAGGCGTTAACTATTATAATATTATTATATTATTAGTGTGCAACGTAAGATTTTAAAGAAACTCGTTGTTGCGTATTGGGTACGCCATCGAGCATAGCATTCCCTTTAAAGTAATATTAACATTTTTTTCACAAATATTGATAAAACTTAGAATTTAATATTATTTATTTACCTGGGATGTTACATCCTTCCCCCCTTTTGGGAATTGCGTCCTCACAATTTCAAAATTGGGCTTGGAAACTTCATTGAAAGTCCCACATCAGAACAAAAGTCAGTAAAACTATCACTTTAAAAGAAAGGGAGAGAAGTACAAAGGTCACCCGAGTTAACCCATACTAGGATTCCAAGTAGGAAAATATGGATATAGAGGAGAAAACAAAGGGTCATGTTTTGATGGAGGGTGATAGTAAACATGTCTAGGAGAATGTTAACCACAAGAAAATCACAAACTTGTGATGGGTTAAACGGTATTCGATTCCCTAGTAGGAAAAGTTAACAGACAATTTTTTTTGTTTTAAGTTACTTTTCATTGAGGAATTTTTTTTGAGCTTAACTAAATAATAATGAAACATACTTACTTGTCACGTAGACTTTCAACTTTTACTAGATTCCTTAGTCAAACTCATATTTTCTCCAAAAGACGAGTATTTAGGAAGAATTATTCGCATTAAGAGTACTATAATAAACTTCTTGAGAATCACCTAATCCAAAAAAGAGAACTATATATTTCCCATGTGTTTAGATCTCAACCAAAACCATACCAAAAAGTTTAGTACGAGATCAGATACTACCCAAAAAGAAATTTTTTAAAAAAAAAAGAAAAACTACTCCTAATCTCCAAAATTTGTCAAATAAAACCCAAAGTTCAACAAAGACCATTCAATAAACATCTATCCATAAAATTCTACAAAGTAAACCAAACTAATATTGAAACCCAAATCTCTGAAGGATTTAATCACATAGTCTCCTAAGATAAATCTTGACATTTTTCTCCAAAATAACATCATTTACTCTTACAGTCTCATACTGAAAAGTAATTAACCTAATCACATACCCTCTATGATAGGCTAATAATTTCCATACATAACCCAAAATAAAATCATTCTAGATTCAAAAGATCATCTAACTAAAAATAATTAGTCAAACTAACCAGAGACTTCACGTAGTCTAGTGGTAGGCGATAAATACCAGCCGCACTTTGGTTGTGGGTTCGATTCCTATAGCTTTGTCCAATGTGACGAGTTGTCACACGGTCTGCATGTTGTCCTTTTTCCAAAACTATATAATTTTTAAAACATTCCCCAAAACGAGATAAAATATTCAAAAATATCCATAACATAATTTAACCTCAAGTTTATCTCATGTCGTTCATATTCCTTTATAATGTATAGTAACCCATAATTACCTCAAAAGTAAGGATCACATAAACCCTAATGGTTACCTTTATAATTATTACCTGAACTTTCATGTCGTGTTGGTTCTCTAATACATGATGCATTAGAGAACTCACCAAGGTTCAAGTGGTTGATCATGACTCCTGATAGTTGGTTTAGAATAACAAAGAGATTTCTCATTGAATCCCCCATTTCATCCAGTCTTTTAATCAAAGAACCACCACAGTTTCCTTCAAACCAATTGTCACTTTGGTGCATGCTAGATCCATCCATATACTAAAACCAGAAATGTCAGTGTGAGTATATCAACAAAATAATTATGTACTAAAGAGGAAGATAAACACTAAGATATAATTATCCAAGTTATCTCAAACTCATTCCAACCTTAAAAAATAACAATGAATCTATCTAATATAATAACCATTGTGGTTATACACAACTTTTCACTTAACACTCTAACCTCTAAAGTTATCTAAACCGTCCTTTGATACCAACTATAAGGACCCAACCTTAAAAATTACTTATTATTGAATTAAATGAATAATTCACATTGAGGATCTTTTCAGGTTTAGAGTTTTAGATAATTAGGACATAACTATTACATCTCAATGATTATTAAGTAGACACATCAACTCACCTTCCATTTTTTGCACAAAAATAAAAACTCTTGAACAAAAGAGTCATGTCTAGTTCCTTGTTTTAGACAGCCTGAAATTTCCTTGATCCCATCCTTGACCCTATTCAACTTTATGTCCTATGAAAACATATCAAAAACTTGGGATGAGCATAAAAATCTTAGTAAGGGTTATAACAGTACGGAAAGAAAACATCATTCCATGTATACATAAGAATCAATGAAATCCTACTTTACTTCTAAAACATAAGAAATTGAACATACCTCATGAAATTATAAGATTTATGCATAACTCAATAGAAATAATAAGGAATTAATGTAACTTGAGGCATTCATAACATTCTTACATAGGGAGTAACTCACATGGTTATGTTTGGAATACCCATCACAGTATATTCCCTAAATCTCTTCGGAGAAACCTTAACGTTTAACTCCTTCATGTTACCCAATGCATTGGAGAGCTATATTGGGATCACCCGCCCTTAGTTTATCACGGAACCAACTGTTTTCATAAACAATGCCCAAGAAACAAAACATAATCATAGCACATAACTTAACCATAAAGGAAAGATAACATTCCCACATTGCAATAACAATATAACATTTTAAAATATTGAAATAATGAATCCATTCAAAAAACCCATTTTCAAAACCATTTAAAACATTTAATAAATAGATTTTTGAATCAAAGTGTCCAATACCACCTTAAAGCTTTTAACATTTTAAACCATTAATATCCATATAAATAAATCCTTAAATCGTTCATTAATGAGGTAATTATTGCATCATCATGGTGTCATAAATAATTTAATTTATTTAATGTCTAAAAATTATAAAAAATAATATAATAGAGGAAATATTTTTATCTTTCCAATGACTATTTATAGTCTAAGAGATCATTTATGTAGACCAAATTAAAATTATTTTACTTAGGTGTTACATACTTTGGTTACATTTTCCTTTCTTTAAAAAAATATGATAAAAGGTCACTATCACACTACAGTGATTACATGGGGTCCCAAGGTTGGACCAAGGCATCCCATGGTCATCCATGACACCACCAATATATGTAGGACACATGTTGGGGTAATTTTATATTTTTATGTTATTATTTTCTTACCCTTAATTACCCGATTACTAATTAAACACGATAATTAATGATAATTACCGTCATTACTATTCATAATGTCCAAAAACAAAAGAGTCTTAATTACATAATTTGGACCTTCTGATTACTAATATGGAATCCATTTTATCAAATTCAAAACACATAAATTTTATTAATTAATTTAAAATTAAATCTCGTTGTCAAAACCAAAGATGGGTTATTAAGAAGTAAAATTTATCAAAAGATTGACTTGTTTTTATATCCAATTGAAAAGTGAAATTACTTCCAATGAACAAAATTGTATTAATTAATAAAAACATAATTCAATTATACTTTAAAAAAAATTAAAATGACAATCCAAATATATAAATAAATTGGATGAAAAGGCAGTTTTGAATTAAAAACTGTATTTTTCACTATTCATTAAAAAAAGCCATATCAGAAAAATACCAAAAATTAACCCTAAGCTATATTTCATATTTCAAATTCAGAAATGATTTCTGTTTTACCAAATTAAAAACATAGAAGTTTCATTAATAAATCATATAGTTAATTTCCGTTGTCAAAACAAATAGCGGGTTTTTTGGAAGCAATATCTATGAATAGTTTGGCACTTGTTTATGTCCAATTTCAAAGTGAAATTAGTTCTAATGACCACCATTGAATTAAATTGTAAAAATATATTCTAATTAAACTTTAAAACCAACTAAAAAGATAACCTAACCATATATTTAAATTAGATGAAAAAGCAATTTTGATGTAAAATGCAATATTTTTCACTATTCATTAAAAAAATGAACATTGTCATAAACATACCAAAAATTTAACCAATGTAAATTTCAATATCCCAATCATAAAGAATATGTTTATTTTGACAAATAGATCTTATAAAATTGTCAAAATTTAGATTTAAAAAAAGTTCACCATCAAAAGGTGGAAAAACAATCTTTTAAAAATATTAGGGTATTTATTCTTAAAATTAGATTCATTTGGATTTTAAGCCACTAACATTTATTGGATAAATGTAAAAATATTTAACAAACATATGTAATCATTTTTTTAGTTATTTCTGTTCATTCCCTCCATTACAATGGCTAGGCGTTAACTGTTATAATGTTATTATATTATTAGTGTGCAATGTAAGATTTCAAAGAAACTCGTTGTTGCGTATTGGGTACACCATCGAGCATAGAATTCCCTTTAAAGTAATATTAACATTTTATTCAAAAATATTGATAAAACTTAGAATGTAACATTATTTATTTACGTGGGATGTTACACATTTATATTCTACCTCAAACCATCCATCATCTTTATTACATCTCGATCACATCATCAATCATTAACCATACCTATTGTATTGATCCGTTTCACCAAAGAACAATCACAAAACAATCATATACTGGGTATTCATTAAACCATTGGCTAAAGAACTGTCAGTGATGAATCGTGAAAAGAAATGGTGTGGAAATGCACAAATAAAAAATGGGGAATGAACCACGATCATTGTTCTGGTTATCCTCAATTTATTTCTATTACAAAAATGAGAAAATATTAACATAAACAAGAAAAAATAATTTCCCAAAATCCCATGTAAAAAAACCAGAACCTGCAACATGATTTTACTATGAATTAAAATGTTAGTTGATTTGATTTTTGTTTATCATTGGATATTAAAATAGGGAAATTAAATACTGAAAAACAATGCCCTAATTTGGGTTTAGATCGATCACTGATGAAAAATGAATTTACATCATTGTCTTTGGTGACATCCCTAAACTATGTTTTCATTAAAAATCCTTTCAGTATACTGATCATCGATGCATGATCTTAACATCTTTCAATGCTCCTCCACTCTCTACTCTAATTTATCAAGTTTATAAAACTAAACTTGTGAATTAGCCATAAAAAATATTTTTTGAAGATATATAAGTTTGGATTTTTAAGTAAAATAATTAAATAAATTTCACAATTTATTTAATTATTTCACCCATGATGGAGATCAAACCAAAAACCCGATATAAAAAAGGTTATGTCACAACTAGGGTAAAACCCATGTTCTATACTCAATTACATTCTTAGATTTCCCATTCGAGTATATGTTTGGGAGTTATTCTACCATTTTATGAAAATGTTTCTTGATAAATATTAATATATTTATTATATCATTTCTGAGCTCACTGGGCCATGGAATCTCACTCCATATCTGTACCTGGATCTGAAAATATTATTAGATATATTCCATTTATTTACATGGGAAACAAGATATGTTATGTTGACACCATGATACACATTTTTAAAGGGTTCCAAACCTTTTAAAACATTTATATTCAGTTGTTTTTGGAAAACCACTAATCTGATTGACATAAAATCCAATAATACACAAAACAAATATTAAAACTATTGGTTTCATATGATTTTACAAAATTCCAAGGTATTTTTCTAGGGATATGACCATTAAACACACATTTTTTTGTTTAAATCAATAAAATTATATTTCCAATCATCTCAGAAAAACAAAACTTATAATTGTTGTTCTATATACTCAACCACTTCAAAAATCACTATATTGTTGTTTCACCCTAATTTTATGGAATTTGGAGGATGTTCAGTTTGTATTGACCCCCTGAAACATGTTTTTAAAGGGAAAAAAACCTTTAAAAACCAGTTATTTGGTTATTCTGGGAGACTTCACATCCAATTGACATGTTTTATACTCATACATGTCAAGAAATAATATAAATATATGTTTCCTTTGATTTCACATAATTTCTAGGTTACTTTATTTGGATTAGACCATTAAATACATTTTTTTGGTGTTTTAAAACAATAAAAGCATGTTTTTAGACATACCAAGAAATTAAAAACTGAAATTGATGTTCCATATACTCCACCACTTTCAAAATAATTGTACAGTTGTTTTCATTTGATTTCACAACATTTAGTGGTCAGTTGTTTGGTTTTTATCCACTGATACACATTTTTAAAGGTCTTCAAACCTTTAAAATCTTCTTTTTCAGTCGTCCCGTGTATAACACATATCCAATCAATGTTTTCTTTACTCTTAAACATATAAAATAATAAAAATATGGTTTTCCTATTGTTTCATGTATTTATGGTGTTTTTTTATGGATCTTAGTTTTAAACACATGTTTTGGTGTTTTAAATTAAAATAAGTGTGTTTCCTATCATCCTAGGAAAATTTAATCTCATATCAACATTCCATATACTCAACAATTTCAAAAATAATTATATAATTTTTTTCTACTAATTTCATGGAATTCATATAGGGCCCCAACCTTAAACCTTACTTAATCTTGAGTTATTACAAGATTACACATTGAGGATCTTTTCGGGTTTAGAGTTTTAGAGAATTAGATCATAAAACTTGCATTACATTCCACATATAAACAAAGTGGTTACATAAAGATAGTATTCTTCTTTACCATAAATGGAAACATATTTAAAATAAAAAATGGATTCTTTCTTGACACTTCCTTAACACTATCATCATATCATGTACCTTTCCCTTGACCAGTGAAAAACATTTCAAA
The DNA here is from genome assembly GCA_963277665.1 of Viscum album. Taxonomy (NCBI): domain Eukaryota; kingdom Viridiplantae; phylum Streptophyta; class Magnoliopsida; order Santalales; family Viscaceae; genus Viscum; species Viscum album. Next base: position 1,589,268,043 of record OY728129.1, read on the forward strand.
AAAACTTGGGATGAGCATAAAAAGCTCAATAAGGGATATAAAAATATGAAAAGGAAACATGGGTACATATATACATAAGAATGAAATCATACTTTACCCATAAAACATAAGCACTTTAACATACCTCATCAAATCATGAATAAATCATAGAAATAATAAGACATAAAGGTAACTTGATGCATTCATAACATTCTTATGTAGGGAGTAACCCTCTTGGTTACATTTGGAATACCCATCACAGTATATTCCCTAAATATCTTCGGAGAAACCTTAAAATTACACTCCTTCACGTTACCCAATGCATTGGAGAGCTATATCGGTCTCACCCGCCCTTAGTTTATCACGGAACCACCCATATTCATAATAATGCCCAAGAACCTCAACATAATCATATCACATAAAACATACATAAAGGAAACATAACATTTCCACCTTTCAATGACAAGATACCAATACAACACATTGATATAAAAACATTATGAAAACCATTTTTAATACCAAAATAAAAGAAAATTAAAACATGGTATTTATTTTTCTTTTAAAAAGAAGGTATGGCTTGTAGAGGAAGCCGAAACTCAAATAATGGTCACGGCGGCGGAGAAGTCATTGTCGCCGCAAAAGTACGACAAAAACATCCCCTTTTGTCATTTAGTAAATGCTTAGTATAAAAAAAAGATTCCTTTTGAATAAACGTAAAAGTCAAAGGGGTTTATACACCATATAAAAGAAGGTTGTGTATAAAACAAAATATGCCTCAATGAAAGGAGATTGAGACAAAGTCCCATACCTCGGGTCCGACTTGACTCGGTCATTCTTTAATCTCATGAATAATAAACATGAGTTAATTTATACTCATTTAAGAACCTTTTTCAAGTTCATTATTCCTTTTATATCACTTATTTCCATGTCATTAACACTATGTAATTATTTAAGTTAATAACGGTCGTTTTAACGATCATTGGTACATGAGTAAAAAATAAACCCTTTATAATTACATGTTGTTCATGTATCCATTATATCCAGAATTATAATAATTATGTATATATCATATATATCCAGTATATACATGCATTTATAATATTACATAATCATTTAGAGGTAAGAAATGAAATGCACCGTTCATGGAGACGGTAAGCCTGACGTACGCATGAACGCTACTTTCATTTCTATTTCGTATTTTATAGAATGGAATCATAATGATATAAACGTATATTATGATTGCAGTATAATATCATATATAATATCATAGTTACATCCTTTATATTTCCCACATATGGTATTTAACGAATCAAATCACTTTGAGGGGGCGGTAGTCCACACTTCCTTAAATGAAGATATCGCGTTTACCCATAATGGAAACCATAAATGTATGCCCAAAATGAAAAATACAGAAGCTTAAGGAAAACATAAACATATTATATATCATATATAAATATAGTGACATCTTAATGGCCACCTTTGAAGGTGTTAAAAGAATGTTGAACAATCATTGTTTCGGGAGGCATAAATTCACCATCCATGGAAACAGTATGTCCTTTAACCATTAGATGTAGGTGTGTGTAAGTTTAGATCAAATAATTCTTATGAAAACATCCTAGTATATTGAGGATACCTTATTTGTTACAAAAGAAATGAATAAAAAGAGTTTAGGGGGTTGGAGAAGCAAAATCAAACAAAAGGACTCAAAAGAAGACATTACCTTAAAATCGGGTAACTCTCTTAGATTTGAGCTCAAAGGATTCCTTGGGAAGCCTTCTGCCCAAAGTGAGGCTTCAAGGAGTAAGAGAGGGATTTGGAGAGACAAAATTGACAGGGGTTGGCTGAGCCAATGGCTTTGGGAGTGTGGGTAAGGAGGTAGAGGTGGGGGCCTTTTATAAGAGGAGAGGAGGGGAACTCTTGGAAAGTAAAGAAAAGTCACTTTATTTTAAAATGGTATTCGGATTTAAGAGGTCCCACATTGATGTGTTTCGAGGATAAGGTGATAAGGGTTCAAAATACACCCATCCAACAGTTTTTTTCCACATGTAGGTCTTAGATTTTACATTATCATTCTATTTTATTTAAATCGTTAAATAATGAGGTCATCGCTCCATCATCATGATGTCATAAATAATTTAATATAACTAAAGTATAAAAATTATAAAAAAAATACTATGATGTAGGATATCGTTTTATATTTCCAATTACTATTTATAATAAAAAATCTGATCTTTATAACCCCATGTAAAAATTGTTTTAGTAAAACATCTCATGTTTGTGTCATTTTTACTTTTACATTAAATAAAAAGTTATTAATGTCATTTCCCAACCAAAGTGGCTCCATGGGGTCCCCAAGTTGACCCATGGATTTTCTTGGTCGGCCATGACACATCCAATGAGGGTAGGACATGTTTCAAGCTCATCTCATTTTATTAAAGCATTATTTTTACCTTAAACTACACTAATTACCTCTAATCGCGATTAAGAACTTAAGAGTTACTATTCACCAAAAAATTATTTTAATCTCATTGAACCACATTTTACTTCTTAATGTCAACCATGTATGTCGGATTTTTTAAATTCAAAACACAGAAGTGGTAAAATTTCATTTAAACGAAAAATCAGTTTTTATAAGTACCACTTAGTGGTTTCCCTATTCATCAAAAATTGAAGTTTTTCAGAAAAATACAAAAAATTCACCCAAAGCTATATTTGACATTCAGAATTCAAAAATGAAGTCTATTTTACCAAATTAAAAACAAATAAGTCACATTAATTAATTTAATAATTAATTCCCGCTGTCATGACAAATAGCGCGTTTTTATGAAACAATAAGTATCAAACGATTGACACCAGTTTAAGTCCAATTTCAAATTGAAATTGATTCCAATGACCAAAATTGGATTAAATGGTAAAAATATATTCTAATTTAACTTCAAAACCAATTCAAAAGATAATCTAATCATATAAATAAATTAGATTAAAAAGCAGTTTTGATGTAAAATGCAGTATTTTTCACTATTCAATAAAAAATGAACATTGTCTGAAAAATACCAAAATTCACACAAAGTAAATTTTGATGTCCCAATCATAAATAATAAGTTTATTTTGACAAACATAGCTTATAAAATTGTCAAAATATATATTTAAAAATAGTTTTCCATCAAAAGGCAGTAAAACAATCTTTTAAAAATATTAGTGTATTCCATGCTTAAGATTGGATTTATTTTCATTTTAAGCCTCTAAAACACTATCTAATTCATTAATAGAAATAGATAAAAATATATATTACTCATTACTTACTTGGGATGTTACATCCTTCCCCCCTTTTGAAAATTTCATCCCCACAATTTCTTTACTTATCGAATAAATGGGGGTACTTATCCCTCATTGCATTTTCAGATTCCCATGTTGCCTCTTCAATCATTTGGTTTTTCCAAAAAACCTTTACCTGATGAATCACCTTATTCTGTAACACTTGCTCCCTATGGTCAAGAATCTGGACCAGTTGTTCCTCATATGATAGGTTCTCTTCCAGCTGAACTACCTCTGGACTCAAAACATGAGATGGATCTGGCATATACTTTCTCAACATCGAAACGTGAAAAACATTGTGTACCTGAGATAAACTCGGAGGTAAAGCCACCCGGTATGCAACTGATCCAACTCTCTCCAGAATTTCATATGGTCCAATGAACCTTGGACTCAATATTCCTTTTTACCAAATCGTATCACACTTTTCCATGGTGATACTTTGAGAAAAACATGATCACCTACCTCAAAAGAGAGATCCTTCCTCCTGTTGTCTGCATAACTCTTCTGCCTACTCTGAGCTGTTCTCATGTGTTTCTGTATCAGCTGAACTTTTTCTGCCAACTCTTCTACCAATTCTGGTCCCATCAGCTTTCTTTCACCCACTTCATCCTAAAAAGCTGGATTTCGACACCGCCTCCCATATAACACCTCAAATGGTGCCATCTGTATACTGGAATGAAAACTGTTATTATATGAAAATTCAACCAAAGAAATATGTTGGTCCCAACTTCCCTGATAATCCATAGAGTAAGAACGTAGCATATCCTCCAATTTCTGAATTTTTTGTTCTGACTGCCCATCTGATTGAGGATGAAAAGATGTACTAAAATTTAATTCAGTACCCAACGACTTCTGAAGACCTTTCCAAATGTTACAAGTGAAACTGGGATCACGATTAGATACAATGGAGAGGGGAACTCCATGTAACCTGACTATCTCTTTAAGATACAAATGGGAAAGTTGATCTAAGGAAAGAGTATCTCTTATAGTAAAGAAATGAGCAAATTTAGTCAAGTGATCAACAATAACCCAGATTGCATTATTACCTCGATATGTATTCGGTAATCCCACAGTAAAGTCCATGGATATATTCTCCCATTTCCACTCTGGCACTGGTAAAGGATGAAGCATCCCTTTCGGTAATTTTCACTCTGCTTTAACCTGTTGACATGTCAAACACTTCACAGTAAAATCAGCAATATCTCTTTTCATTCCATCCCACCAGTAATACTCCCGCAGATCTCTGTACCTCTTAGTACTGCCAGGATGAACTGAAAACAGAGAACTATGAGCTTCACATAACAACTCTCTCTTAAACTGTGAATCACAAGGCACACACAATCTCTTCCCAAATCTAAAAACGCAATCATTATCAATATTGAATTCAGGCAACTTACCTTTCTGAACCATCTCTACCTTTTTCTGAAACTCACTGTCTTGCTTCTGTGCTTGCTTGATTCTGTCTGATAGAGAAGATTTCACTGATACCTGAAACAAAATAGAAGAACTTCCTACACCAACAACTTCTATGCCAAAGTTCATCAAATCCTTAACCAAAGGATCACGTTCCAAACACAACATTTCTAATGAAGTATTACTTTTTTGACTCAAAGCATCATCCACTTTATTTGATTTTTCCTGGATGGTAATGAATTGTACAATCATAATTCTTGATTAATTCCATCCATATCCTCTGTCTTATGTTTAACTCTTTCTAAGTGAATATATACTTTAAACTTTTCTGATCAGTATATATTTCACACTTTACTCCATACAAATGATGCCTCCAAATATTTAAAGAGAAAACAACAACAGCTAATTCCAAATCATGTGTAGGGTAATTTACCTCATGAGTTTTCAACTGTCGTGAAGCATAAGTAATTACCTGATCATTCTGCATTAGGATGCAACCAAGCCCTTTTAAATAAAGCATCACTGTATATAACAAACTCACCATTCCTGGAAGGTAGTGCCAAAACTGGAGCATTCACCAATCTTCTTTTCAATTCCTGAAAATAATCATCACATTATTTTGTCCAGATAAACTTAACACCCTTCCGAGTTAGCTTAGTCATTGGACTAGATAACCGTGAAAAATTTCTAACAAACCTTCGGTAATAGCCTGCCAAACCAAGGAAGCTACGAATCTCAGTTACATTTGTAACAGCCCGAGATTTTATGAAAAATATTCTTTTTATTTTATTAATGTCTTGTGTTGTACGCTACACCAAAAGGAGCTTGCACAACACACATCCTTGACTTGCCTTGCATTACACGCAATCGCGACCTTCCTCGATAGCGTGTGTAATACGCAATACCGAGTTTCACTAAACAACGATATGCTATTAAAATGTTATTAAAACTAGCCGTTATGAATAGTAATAACCATTTTTTGAAATTTTGTAAATTTTATTTTTCAAAATGGATTTCATTTTTGGATTCAGAGTATCGAATTTAGCCTAAGGTGAAATTTTGGTACTTTTCGGATAACTTTCACATTCTGATGAATAGTGAAAATTACTAAATTATAATTAAAAACAACTTTTTTAATCGAAATAATTAATAGTGATAAATTATTAATTTGAGTGGTTTTAAAGTATATTTAGAATATATTTTTACAATTTAATACAATGTTGGTCATTGGTTGTAATTTCACATTTAAACCAGACATAATCAAGTGTCAATCTTTTGATATATATTGTTTCCTAAAAACACGCTATTTATTTTAACAGTGGGATTTAATTATAAAATTAATTAATGCAACTTCTATGTTATGAATTTGGTAAAATAGATTTCATTTTTGAATTCGGAATATGAAATATAGCTTAGGATGAAATTTTGGCATTGTTCTGAAAAACATCAATTTTTGATGAATAGTGAAACTACTAAGTGGTAGGTTAAAAAACTGAATTTTGCATAAAACTTAATTTTACCGCTTCTGTGAATAGAATTTTGAAAATCCGACAGACACGGTTAATATCAAGGACTAAAATGTGGTTCAATGAGATGAAAATAATTTTTGGTGAATAGTAACTTTTTACTTTTTTTTACCGCGGTTAATAGTAAATAGGGTAACTAAGGGTAAATATGATATTAATATTACCCTAACACATGTCCTAATTCTATTGGACAAGTGTAATTCGACCAAAAACAAACTTAGGAATAAAATATGACCATTTAGGCCCACTTGGATTAGATTAGGACATTTATTATTAATTTATTTAAAGAAGGGTTAAAAGAGTTAAAATCAAAGTTTATTTACTAAAACATTTTTAATATGGGGTTATACATAAGATAAATTCGATTGTAAATATTCATTAGAAATCTAAAAAGATTTCCTACATGATGGTATTTTATTTGTAATTTTTATACATCAAATAATTTAATTTATTTATGACACAAAGATGATGCAGTAATTATCTTGTTAACGAAATATTGACATAATTGATGTTATAAACACCAAAATAAATGTAATTTGAGACTTTTTATGAATTCCACTAATTTTCTAGGATACTATGATATATTAATGTTTATTTAATCAACTTTGTTCGAACATTTAATTCTGTTATGACTTTCACAAAAATCATATATCAAATAGTGTCAAAATTGACACAAAATAGTTTTTAAATCAAATATTATATTATTAATTGTTATTTTATTCCTAAAAATCTAAGGTTCGGCCAAATGACTTAGATAAGGATATATATATTAATAATAAACAATTTGGGGTTCGGTTGGCATGTTATAGTAAGTGTATTAACCATATAGTGAAAGAAAACAAAAAGACATGGTAAAAGTTAAATTATTTAACTTAGAGTTAAATCTAATTGATAAGGTTAAAATAATATCCTAAACTTGTATAAATTCTATTTGTTGATAGGATTTCGACCCATACCCACTTTATCTTCGAAATAAGACCCTTTTGAACCATTATAAACCGATTTTGACTTTAATATAAAATAATATTTTGAGATATTCCTAAGGTGCCCCTCTCCTCCCCTATAAAAGGACACCTCCTCCCCCTCCTCCTCACACCAATTTGAGCACTCAAGCTCGGCCAAACCCTGCCTAAATCTCTTCTCCACTTCCCCATTAACATCCTAGTGGTTCTGGTCTTCCTCAAAGACCAATTCTAGTGCCCTAAGAGGAGGTCTCAAAGAGGCGCTTCAAAGAAGAGGTAATTACCGTTACCAATTCTTTCATCTTTATTTCTTCTTCCACTTCTTCTTCTTAGGTTGTTTCATTATGAAGTAATAACATCAGTATCACTCATATACTGATATGTTATTATAAGTATGAAACAACCCTATTTCACCATCTATCCATCCTACGGAAAAAGAAATCACCGCGCGTGCGTACGTACGGAATACCGTCTCCACGCCGTGGTGTAATCTATTTTCCACCACCACCTTACATGGATGGGTATAATGGTGTAAAGAATAACTATACATAGTTATTACAACATCATATTGATTCTGATATATTGTATAATCCACTCCAATTCAATTCAATATTTATAGAAATGATATCATCGCTCGTGCGTACGTACGGACTACCGTCTCCACGACGCGATGAGATTCATTCTCCATGTTAACCATTTAAGAATGATTATAATGTATATATAAGAAATAATAATGAAATATATGACATTATAAATATACTGGATTTATGTATATATATACATATGTATGTCATCTACTTACTTCCATTTCAAGACAATAAGGAAAGAAAAACAGCGTTCATGCGTACGTACGGACTACCGTCTCCATGAACGGTGTTTTTCATTTTATTTATCTATCTATTATATATATATATACTGAATATATATGATATATAAATCATATTTTATATTATGGAAGTAAGTAAATCATGATATAAGTAATAATGATGTCAAGAACAACAAGTCAAAACACCTACGATAAATGAAACGATTTTACCCAAAACGCTTCTTTAACATGGAATTTACAAAAGAACGGGTAATATAATGTCATAAGTGAACCATATATGATATCATAACAATGAATATGATTCTGTAATAAGTCAATGACATTATTTAAATCATTATACAGGAGGTTCGGACACATACGGAGCAAATTGGACCTAAGGTAAGGGAAATATCACAATCTCATTTTTATCCGAGATTGTTTATTCGTAAGTATTTACTGGGGTGTATTTTATCATCCACATCCATGTTTCATCAATATGTAATATTATTTTCATCCACCTACAATTGTTTAAATCCATTTTTACCCTTCGGTGAGTTTTTAGTAAAAGAAATAAAAGGAATCTTTTGTCGTTTTTTCGTACGAGGTACTTTTTGACTTTTCCGACAAAAGTACGAAGAATGTTTTTTTTAACTTATACAGCATGAATGGATTTTTAAAACATTATTTCCAAGAAGCTTACTTTACAAGTTTTTTCAAGTTTATTCTTAATCAACTTCTTTTAGTTTATAATTGTATGACATGTTAAGAAAAGAAAAGTGTTTTTGAAGAAGAAAGGATATTTTCCTCAAGAATGAAGTTCAAGTATTTTATCAAAATTATTTTCCATCTAAGATAATAAAAGGGTTCTGTTTTTATCCCTATTATTACATGGATTTGATTATGTTTTGATGGAAACATTTTTATGAATTCCTTTATCTTATATGAATTGTTTTATGATGTCATGTTGTTTAAGAATCCCATTTTTATTACATGAGTTATCCTATGATGTATGTTTTATGATTATGTGGCACACATAAGAAAGGATTCATTATAAGATGGGTGAGACCTATATCTCCCTCCAATGCATTGGGTAAAGATTTTATATCTCATGAGATAGACATGGCTGAAATGGTAGGTTATACCGGTTCAGTGAAACAGGACTGAAACGAGGGTTACTCGATTCAGAAAGGGACTTTGTCCACTAAGATAGTCTTGGCATTGAGTCTTGACTAACAAGAAATGATTATCTATGATTATGTGTGTATGCCACAAAGTTTCATGTTTTAAGTTATGATTATTGGGATTACATTTCACTTCTATTATTTATCCCATGTTATGATATTATGAGCTTTTTTGCAGGTTAAGATTTCCAAAAGCTATGTTCTTATATATATGATGTGATTGATATTTCTTTTGTTTACCCTTACTGAGCATTTGAGCTCACCCTTTTATGTTTTCTTTTCCCCAGGATATAAAGAAAGGTTTTAGGTAAAAAAAAGGGATGACCTTTATGGGAGATATTGAAGAACTTTCACCACGATTAGAAGATTACGTTCCGAGTTTCCAAAGACACTAAACTATTACGATCCTTTAGTGTGTGTTTTTGTTATGTACTAAGTATTCCGCAAAAGTAATGTAATGTCAATGTACGATAAGCTTCGGGTCTCTACAGTTGGTATCAGAGGAAAGGTTTAGTCAACCTTTGGAAACTAGGATGCGAAAACGTTAGTGAGATCCCTAGAGATATTTCTAAGGTATGTCTAGGGATGTCCCTAAGGTTAAGTATACGTATAGGTTATAGTACTAGAACTACGCTAACGATAATAGAATTAAACCTAAGATGTTAGATGTTCAAGGTACTCCCCCTTTATTATGTTGTTTTCCCTAGCATGATTTTTGCCTCTCACACTATTCTTTTTGGGTTTTAGAAAATGGCTGGAAACAAGGTGATTCACGATAATGGAGGAAATGATGGACAATGGAATGATATTCTTTATGAGCAACCAAATGAAATGGGATTTGGAAGTCCAAACATCATTATTATGCCGAATCAGCAATCTCATAATATGATCAATAAAGTAAAATTTGGTAAGTTTCCTGACTCAGCTAATAAGAGAAAGATGGAGTTTCATGATGATCATAGAGGAAAGAAAGTTCAATTTCCCCTATGTAAATCATGTGGGAAGAGGCATCAAGGAGAATGTTTCAAAGGAACTGGAAGATGCTTTGGGTGTGGAAAAGAAGGACACAAAGCCAGTAAGTGCAAAGGAAAAGGTTCAGTTAATACCAGGGATGAGGATAATGGTATTGCTACGACATCAAAAATGGTTAAGTGTTTTAAATGTGGAATGTATGGGCATTATGCAAACAAATGCCCTAAGGGAAAGACTCATGAAGAGAATCAGTATGGTCATATGGGAAGTATTTATGTGGATGATGATGAAGAGACTACCAATGGTATGTGAGATGAAATAATTGTTGAAGCTCGGTCAATGGTTTAAGAATGTAGTGGAATGATTATATGTTTATCATGTGTAATGTTGTATAAGTAATCTCGTGGTACTATGGAATAAAGAGACATGTAAGGATTGTAACATTGTTGTCTGATTAATGTTACCAGTATCCATGAAAGGTTATTCAGATATTTTTGGAATGAAGATGATATGCGCATAATGAAGGGATAAGGGGAAAATGAAATGTTTGACAGTATTCATGAGCTCATGATTGATATAAGGACTAAGTGATATCATGGTTTGAGTATATAGAATTTTGAGGATTTTGGTAACTTTTAACAGCACTCATGTTTTCACTAAGGTATTCAAGAGAATACACGATTAAGGACTTTGAATGTTTGGAATGTGACCAACAAGACATATCTTATGATATGTGGGGATCAACGACAGTATTAAATCTCTGGTAATCGTTGTCACTATATTATGAGAGTGGACTACAGTATTATGTATAAGCCTAAAGATTAGACTGGATTATGTTGGACATAAGTTAGTATTGTTTAAGGATAGAAGTTTTTTTTCGATATTATTGATGGGATGTTATAGTAACGTAGTTCTAGAAAAAGGGACAACCTGCAGGACGGGCGACAGCCCATCGCTTCGGACAAGGCTGTAGGAATCGAACCCACAACCGAAGTGCGACTGGCCTTTATCGCCTACCACTGACCTACAGGAAGTCCCTGTTTAGTAGAAACTAGTTTTATTATATTAAGCAGTATGATATATGAAGTATAAGTCCATTTTAGGAACCATATGTGATTAATCTCACTATAGAATGACTTATGTATATTTAATAACTTTTTCTAACCTTTTGTTTGAGACAGATGGAATGACCCATCATTCTATCACATAATCTGCTAACACTTCACAAATAACAAATTCAACTTCATTTATTTAAGAGATGAAGTAGAAATTGTTCAAGGCACGAACAAAAGTTAGATTGTACCAAAATAAAGTAAGTATTTATTCTAAGCAAATTTTCAACTTTAGGGAAATGATCTTGAAAACCAAAAATGATTGTCCTAGTGATCTTATACCTGATGAATCATATGGTACCTTATATCATCACAAATTTATGGATTTGTGATTATTGGCTTTTCCATAGCCATGTTCTCTACCACTCTCCATCAGAACATGATGGTTAGATTTCTCTTCCATATCCATATTTTCACCTATGTGGAAACCCAATGATTAGTTTATTTGGGTAACCGTTACGTTTCATACTTTTGTTTTTAAAGATTGGTTTTGATATTCCTTTTACGATGTGGGTTTCTATTAAAGAAACTTTCGAATAGTAAACCATTTATAACCCCGACGAATTTCGAGGGCGAAATTCATTTTAAGGGGGGTAGAATGTAACAGCCCGAGATTTTATGAAAAATATTCTTTTTATTTTATTAATGTCTTGTGTTGTACGCTACACCAAAAGGAGCTTGCACAACACACATCCTTGACTTGCCTTGCATTACACGCAATCGCGACCTTCCTCGATAGCGTGTGTAATACGCAATACCGAGTTTCACTAAACAACGATATGCTATTAAAATGTTATTAAAACTAGCCGTTATGAATAGTAATAACCATTTTTTGAAATTTTGTAAATTTTATTTTTCAAAATGGATTTCATTTTTGGATTCAGAGTATCGAATTTAGCCTAAGGTGAAATTTTGGTACTTTTCGGATAACTTTCACATTCTGATGAATAGTGAAAATTACTAAATTATAATTAAAAACAACTTTTTTAATCGAAATAATTAATAGTGATAAATTATTAATTTGAGTGGTTTTAAAGTATATTTAGAATATATTTTTACAATTTAATACAATGTTGGTCATTGGTTGTAATTTCACATTTAAACCAGACATAATCAAGTGTCAATCTTTTGATATATATTGTTTCCTAAAAACACGCTATTTATTTTAACAGTGGGATTTAATTATAAAATTAATTAATGCAACTTCTATGTTATGAATTTGGTAAAATAGATTTCATTTTTGAATTCGGAATATGAAATATAGCTTAGGATGAAATTTTGGCATTGTTCTGAAAAACATCAATTTTTGATGAATAGTGAAACTACTAAGTGGTAGGTTAAAAAACTGAATTTTGCATAAAACTTAATTTTACCGCTTCTGTGAATAGAATTTTGAAAATCCAACAGACACGGTTAATATCAAGGACTAAAATGTGGTTCAATGAGATGAAAATAATTTTTGGTGAATAGTAACTTTTTACTTTTTTTTACCGCGGTTAATAGTAAATAGGGTAACTAAGGGTAAATATGATATTAATATTACCCTAACACATGTCATAATTCTATTGGACAAGTGTAATTCGACCAAAAACAAACTTAGGAATAAAATATGACCATTTAGGCCCACTTGGATTAGATTAGGACATTTATTATTAATTTATTTAAAGAAGGGTTAAAAGAGTTAAAATCAAAGTTTATTTACTCAAACATTTTTAATATGGGGTTATACATAAGATAAATTCGATTGTAAATATTCATTAGAAAGCTAAAACGATTTCCTACATGATGGTATTTTATTTGTAATTTTTATACATCAAATAATTTAATTTATTTATGACACTAAGATGATGCAGTAATTATCTTGTTAACGAAATATTGACATAATTGATGTTATAAACACCAAAATAAATGTAATTTGAGACTTTTTATGAATTCCACTAATTTTCTAGGATACTATGATATATTAATGTTTATTTAATCAACTTTGTTCGAACATTTAATTCTGTTATGACTTTCACAAAAATCATATATCAAATAGTGTCAAAATTGACACAAAATAGTTTTTAAATCAAATATTATATTATTAATTGTTATTTTATTCCTAAAAATCTAAGGTTCGGCCAAATGACTTAGATAAGGATATATATATTAATAATAAACAATTTGGGGTTCGTTTGGAATGTTATAGTAAGTGTATTAACCATATAGTGAAAGAAAACAAAAAGACATGGTAAAAGTTAAATTATTTAACTTAGAGTTAAATCTAATTGATAAGGTTAAAATAATATCCTAAACTTGTCTAAATTCTATTTGTTGATAGGATTTAGACCCATACCCACTTTAGCTTCGAAATAAGACCCTTTGGAACCATTATAAACCGATTTTGACTTTAATATAAAATAATATTTTGAGATATTCCTAAGGTGCCCCTCTCCTCCCCTATAAAAGGACACCTCCTCCCCCTCCTCCTCACACCAATTTGAGCACTCAAGCTCGGCCAACCCCTGCCAAAATCTCTTCTCCACTTCCCCAGCAACATCCTAGTGGTTCTGGTCTTCCTCAAAGACCAATTCTAGTGCCCTAAGAGGAGGTCTCAAAGAGGCGCTTCAAAGAAGAGGTAATTACCGTTACCAATTCTTTCATCTTTATTTCTTCTTCCACTTATTCTTCTTAGGTTGTTTCATTATGAAGTAATAACATCAGTATCACTCATATACTGATATGTTATTATAAGTATGAAACAACCCTATTTCACCACTTATCCATCCTACGGAAAAAGAAATCACCGCGCGTGCGTACGTACGGAATACCGTCTCCACGCCGTGGTGTAATCTATTTTCCACCACCACCTTACATGGATGGGTATAATGGTGTAAAGAATAACTATACATAGTTATTACAACATCATATTGATTCTGATATATTGTATAATCCACTCCAATTCAATTCAATATTTATAGAAATGATATCATCGCTCGTGCGTACGTACGGACTACCGTCTCCACGACGCGATGAGATTCATTCTCCATGTTAACCATTTAAGAATGATTATAATGTATATATAAGAAATAATAATGAAATATATGACATTATAAAGATACTGGATTTATGTATATATATACATATGTATGTCATCTACTTACTTCCATTTCAAGACAATAAGGAAAGAAAAACAGCGTTCATGCGTACGTACGGACTACCGTCTCCATGAACGGTGTTTTTCATTTTATTTATCTATCTATTATATATATATATATACTGAATATATATGATATATAAATCATATTTTATATTCTGGAAGTAAGTAAATCATGATATAAGTAATAATGATGTCAAGAACAACAAGTCAAAACACCTACGATAAATGAAACGATTTTACCCAAAACGCTTCTTTAACATGGAATTTACAAAAGAACGGGTAATATAATGTCATAAGTGAACCATATATGATATCATAACAATGAATATGATTCTGTAATAAGTCAATGACATTATTTAAATCATTATACAGGAGGTTCGGACACATATGAAGCAAATTTGACCTAAGGTAAGGGAAATATCACAATCTCATTTTTATCCGAGATTGTTTATTCGTAAGTATTTACTGGGGTGTATTTTATCATCCACATCCATGTTTCATCAATATGTAATATTATTTTCATCCACCTACAATTGTTTAAATCCATTTTTACCCTTCGGTGAGTTTTTAGTAAAAGAAATAAAAGGAATCTTTTGTCGTTTTTTCGTACGAGGTACTTTTTGACTTTTCCGACAAAAGTACGAAGAATGTTTTTTTTAACTTATACAGCATGAATGGATTTTTAAAACATTATTTCCAAGAAGCTTCCTTTACAAGTTTTTTCAAGTTTATTTTTAATCAACTTCTTTTAGTTTATAATTGTATGACATGTTAAGAAAAGAAAAGTGTTTTTGAAGAAGAAAGGATATTTTCCTCAAGAATGAAGTTCAAGTATTTTATCAAAATTATTTTCCATCTAAGATAATAAAAGGGTTCTGTTTTTATCCCTATTATTACATGGATTTGATTATGTTTTGATGGAAACATTTTTATGAATTCCTTTATCTTATATGAATTGTTTTATGATGTCATGTTGTTTAAGAATCCCATTTTTATTACATGGGTTATCCTATGATGTATGTTTTATGATTATGTGGCACACATAAGAAATGATTCATTATAAGATGGGTGAGACCTATATCTCCCTCCAATGCATTGGGTAAAGATTTTATATCTCATGAGATAGACATGGCTGAAATGGTAGGTTATACCGGTTCAGTGAAACAGGACTGAAACGAGGGTTACTCGATTCAGAAAGGGACTTTGTCCACTAAGATAGTCTTGGCATTGAGTCTTGACTAACAAGAAATGATTATCTATGATTATGTGTGTATGCCACAAAGTTTCATGTTTTAAGTTATGATTATTGGGATTACATTTCACTTCTATTATTTATCCCATGTTATGATATTATGAGCTTTTTTGCAGGTTAAGATTTCCAAAAGCTATGTTCTTATATATATGATGTGATTGATATTTCTTTTGTTTACCCTTACTGAGCATTTGAGCTCACCCTTTTATGTTTTCTTTTCCCCAGGATATAAAGAAAGGTTTTAGGTAAAAAAAAGGGATGACCTTTATGGGAGATATTGAAGAACTTTCACCACGATTAGAAGATTACGTTCCGAGTTTCCAAAGACACTAAACTATTACGATCCTTTAGTGTGTGTTTTTGTTATGTACTAAGTATTCCGCAAAAGTAATGTAATGTCAATGTACGATAAGATTCGGGTCTCTACAACATTTGTGGGTCTTGGCCATTCTTCAACAACCTTTGTTTTTGTAGGATCAACATTTATCCCATCTTTAGAAACAATATGAATAAGGAAAGAAATTTGTTGCAACCAAAACTCACACTTGCTGAATTTTCCATACAGTTTCTTTTCTTTTAAGGTTTGCAAGATAACCCTTAAGTGTCTTTCATGCTCCTCTTTACTTTTAGAAAACACCAAAATATCATCAATGAAAACCACCACAAACTTATCCAAGAACTCATGGAAAATTATATTCATTAAGTCCACGAATATAGGTGGTGCATTAGTTATCCCAAAAGTAATTACTACAAATTCAGAATGGCCATATCTTGTATGGAACGCAGTCTTCGGAACATCTACTTCCTTTAACTTCATCTGATGGTACCCCAATCTCAAGTCAATCTTTGAAAAATACTGAGCTCCCTGGAGCTGATAAAAAAATCATCGATATGAGGCAAAGGATATTTGTTCTTAACAGTGATGTTATTCAAGGCTCTATAATCAATGCAAAGTCTCATAGAACCATCTTTCTTTTTAACAAATAAAACAGGAGCACCTAATGGTGATGTGCTAGGTCGAATGAAACCTTTCTCTAATAAATCTTGCAATTTCTCCTTCAACTCTAAAAGTTCAATTTGAGGCATTCGATAAGGGGGTTTTGAAATTGGATTAGCATCAGGAACTAAGTCAACAGTAAACTCAACTTCCCGATCTGGTATTATTCCAGGCAACTCATCAGGAAAAACATCAGGATACTCATGTACCACTAGCACATCATTAATCTGAACAGTTCCTTTATTTTCAACGATGTGTGAAAGGTAACATTCATTTCCATCTTTTACAAGTTTCTCGGCATCTCGATATGTTATCAACAGTAAGGGTTCATTCTTGTACACAAACTGAATGTATTTATGAAAAGAAACTTCTTTAGATCTACAGTCAATCTTAGCATGGTAAATAGAGAGCCAATCCATACCCAGGATAACATTAAACTCTACTAGAGGTAGAACAATAAGGTTTGCAAGTAGGTTCTTTCCACAGATAAGGATAGGAAGATTCTTATAAATTCTTTTTGCCTCAACATTTCCCCCAGGTGTCTTTACCACAAGTTCAAGAGTCATTTCTTGAGATGGTATTCCCATTTTACTAGAAACGTTTTCAGAGATGAAAGAATGGGTAGACCCCGAATCAAAAAACACACTGGAATAATCTGAAAAAACAAACAAAGTACCTGATACAACTTCATTTGATGGCCCGACATCTGCTGAAGTAGTTGCAAAGGATTTCACCACCCCTTTCTACTTGTAGTCTAACTTCTTCCCATCACTCAATCTCTTTTTCGGACACTCGTTTTCATAGTGACCCATATCATTGCACTTATAACATTTCACTAACTGTAAATCAAATTTGGTCTTACCTTCACCTTGATATTTTTCAGTGTAATCACGAGCCTTATGTCCAATCTTACCACATCGGTAGCACTTTCCAGAATTCAGAAGACATTCCCCATCATGCCTTTTTCCACATTTATCACAAACTGGAAACTTAGTTTTCATATCGTTAGACCTTTTGGAAGAATTATTTCCTTTCTCCTTCCACCTCGGTCACTTCTTCTGTTGGTTGTTATAGAACACTTGATCATCGGCAAACTCCACTTCCACCTTCTCAGCACATCGAACAAGCTTTTCATAACTTTTAAACTCATGAGAATCTAATACCCTTTGATATTTTGGCTTTAATACTGAGTAAAAAAGATTGATTTTACTATCAATTTCTCGGATAAAATTTGGAGCATACATTGCCAATCGAGTGAACCTTTCTTCATAGGTGGCCACTGAGTCTTCCTCTTGCCTCAATTCCAAGAATTTATTTTCCATCCTAAGTCGAACAGCCTTAGGAAAATACTTATCAAGAAACATACCTTTGAATTCATCCCAGTCGAGAGCATCAATCTCATCAGCCTCCCTGATATTTTTAACCATAGACCACCACTGATATTCTTCACCATCCAAACGATAAATAGCAAGACTAAACTTTTGATTGTCTGAACATCCCATGACATCAAAAATCTTCTCCAGTGATTTAATCCACCCTTCAGCAAGCACATGGTCAGATGATCCTCTGAATGATGGGGGATGTTGCCTCATGAAATGTTCCACCACTGACATGTTCCTCTGCGGTTGATCTGGCTGATCTCGTGTATGGATACCACTGCCATTTATCGCTTGAGTCAACTGCGCCATTACTGCAACAAACTGTTCAGTTCCAATTCCGACCATCTCAGGATACTGATTCAGAAGGTTATTTCCTTCTGCATGCCTTCCTAGCACTGCTTCCCTGTTTCCTCTACGGAAAACCATTCTGAACAAACATGTCTTAGATGAAGCAACATGGTAATCTTCAAATACTATATCACTTCAATTTGACCATAAAAAAATATTTTTGGATAATCATTTAATAGAATTCTAACTCCTAAAGTTATCTAAACCGACCTCTGATACCAACTATAGGGCCCTATCCTTAAAACTTACTTAATCTTGAGTTATTACAAAATTACACATTGAGGATCTTTTCAGGTTTGGAGTTTTAGAGAATTAGATCATAAAACTTGCATTACATTCCACATATAAACAAAGTGGTTACATAAAGATATTATTCTTCTTTCCCATCAATGGAAACATATTTAAAATAAAACAAGGATTATTTTTTGACACTTCCTTGACACTATCATCATATCATGTACCTTTCCCTTGACCTGTGAAAAACATTTCAAAAAAACTTGGGATGAGCATAAAAAGCTCAGTAAGGTATATAAAAATATGGAAAGGAAACATGGGTACATATATACATAAGAATGAAATCATACTTTACCCATAAAACATAAGCACTTTAAAATACCTCATCAAATCATGAATAAATCAAAGAAATCATAAGACATAAAGGTAACTTGAGGCATTCATAACATTCTAACATAGGGAGTAACCCTCTTGGTTACATTTGGAATACCCATCACAGTATATTCCCTAAATCGTTTCGGAGAAACCATAACGTTACACTCCTTCGTGTTACCCAATGCATTGGAGAGCTATATCGGGCTCACCTGCCCTTAGTTTATCACGGAACCACCCGTCTTCATAATAATGCCCAAGAACCTCAACATAATCATATCACATAAAACATGCATAAAGGAAACATAACATTTCCACCTTTCAATCACAAGATATCAATACAACAAATTGATATAAAAATATTATGAAAACCATTTTTAATACCAAAATAAATGAAAATTAAAACATAGTATTTATTTTTCTTTTAAAAAGAAGGTATGGCTTATAGAGGAAGCCGGAACTCAAATAATGGTCACGGTGGCAGAGAAGTCGTTGTCGCCACATACATACGACAAAAAAATTCCCTTTTGTCGTTTAGTAAAGGCTTCATATAAAAAAAATATTCCTTTTGAATAAACGTAAAAGTCAAAGGGGTTTATACACCGTATAAAAGAAGGTTGTGTATAAAACAAAATATGCCCCAATGAAAGGAGATTGAGACGAAGTCCCATACCTCGGGTCCGACTTGACTCGGTCGTTCTTTAATCTCCTGAATAAAAAACTTGAGTTAATTACTACTTGTTTAAGAACATTTTTCAAGTTCATTATTCCTTTTATATCACTTATTTTCATGTCATGAACACTATGTAATTATTTAAGTTAATAACGGTCTTTTTAACGATCATTGGTACTTGAGTCAAAAATAAACCCTTTATAATTAAATGTTGTTAATGTATCCATTATATCCAGAATTATAATCATTATGTATATATCATATATATCCATTATATATATGCATTTATAATATTACATAATCATTTAGAGGTAAGAAATGAAATGCACCGTTCATGGAGATGGTAAGCCGTACGTACGCATGAACACTACTTTCATTTCTATTTCATATTTCATAGAATGGAATCATAATGATATAAAGGTATATTATAATTACAGTATAATATGATATATAATATCATAGTTACATCCTTTATACATCCCACATATAGTATTTAACGAATCAAATCACTTTGAGGGGGCGGTAGTCCGCACTTCCTTAAATGAAGATATCGCGTTTACCCATAATGGAAACCATAAATGTATGCCCAAAATGAAAAATACAGAAGGTTAAGGAAAACATAAACATATTATATATCATATATAAATATAGTGATATCTTAATGGCCACCTTTGAAGGTGTTAAAATAATGTTGAACAATCATCGTTTCGGGAGGCATAAATTCACCATCCATAGAAACAGTATGTCCTTTAACCATTAGATGTAGGTGTGTGTAAGTGTAGCTCGAATACTTCTTATAAAAACAACCTAGTATATTGAGGATACTAGATTAGTTACAAAAGAAATGAATAAAAATAGTTTAGGGGGTCGGAGAAGAAAAATCAAACAAAAGGACTCAAAAGAAGACATTACCTTAAAATCGGGTAACTCTATTAGATTTGAGATCAAAGGCTTCCTTGGGAAGACTTATGCTCAAAGTGAGGCTTCAAGGAGTGATAGAGGGATGTGGAGAGCCAAAATGGGTAGGGGTTGGCTGAGAAAAAGGTTTTGGGAGTGTGGGTAAGGAGGTAGAGGTGGGGGCCTTTTATAAGATGAGAGGAGGGGCACTCTTGGAAAGTAATAAAAAGTCACTTTATTTTAAAATGGTATTCGGATTTAAGAGGTCCCACATTGATGTGTTTCTAGGATAAGGTGATAAGGGTTCGAAATACACACATCCAATAGGTTTTGTCCATGTGTAGGTCTTAGATTTTACATTATCATTCCATTTTATTTAAATCGTTAAATAATGAGGTCATCGCTGCATCATCATGATGTCATAAATAATTTATTTTAATTTAAGTCTAAAAATTATAAAAAAAATACGATGATGTAGGAAATCGTTTTAGATTTCCAATTACTATTTATAATAAAAAATATGATCTTTATAACCCCATGTAAAAATTGTTTTAGTAAAACATCTCATGTTTGTGTCATTTTTACTTTTACATTAAATAAAAAGTTATTTATGTCATTTCCCAACCAAAGTGGCTCCATGGGGTCCCCAAGTTGACCCATGGATTGTCTTGGTCGGCCACGAAACATCCAATGAGGGTAGGAAATGTGTCAAGCTCATCTCATTTTATTAAATCATTATTTTTACCTTAAACTACACTAATTACCTCTAATCGCGATTAAGAACTTAAGAGTTACTATTCACCAAAAAATTATTTTAATCTCATTGAACCACATTTTAATTCTTAATGACAACCATGTATGTCGTATTTTTTAAATTCAAAACACAGAAGTGGTAAAATTTCATTTAAACGAAAAATCAGTTTTTATAAGTACCACTTAGTGGTTTCACTATTCATCAAAAATTGAAGTTTTTCAGAAAAATACCAAAAATACACCCTAAGATATATTTGATATTACAAATTCAAAAATGAAGTCTATTTTACAAAATTCAAAACATATAAGTCACATTAATTAATTTAATAATTAATTCTCGCTGTCATGACAAATAACGCGTTTTTATGAAACAATAAGTATCAAAAGATTGACACCAGTTTAAGTCCAATTTCAAAGTAAAATTGATTTCAATGAACACCATTGGATTAAATGGTAAAAATATATTCTAATTTCACTTCAAAACCAATTCAAAAGATAATCTAATAATATAAATAAATTAGATTAAAAAGTTGTTTTGATGTAAAATGCAGTATTTTTCACTATTCATTAAAAAATGAACGTTGTCTGAAAAATACCACAAAATCACACAAAGTAAATTTTGATGTCCCAATCATAAAGAATAAGTTTATTTTGACAAACAAATCTTATAAAATTGTCAAAATATAGATTTAAAAATGGTTTTCCATCAAAAGGCAGTAAAACAATCTTTTAAAAATATTAGTGTTTTCCATGCTTAAGATTGGATTTATTTTCATTTTAAGCCTCTAAAACACTATCTAATTCATTAATATAAATAGATAAAAATATCTATTACTCATTACTTACTTGGGATGTTACAATTCAAAGGTTTTTTTGTTTGTTTTGACCCATTAACACATGTTTTTAAAGGGCATCAAACCTTGAAAAACTACTTATTCAGTTGTTTTTGGTAGACCACACATCTGATTAAGATGTTATATCCTCTTAATTTTTAAAAATAATAAAACCAAGTTTTACTATGATTTAATGACATTATGATGTTGTATTCAAAGGATCTGGTAGTTAGACAGATGTTTTGGTGTTTTAAATCAATAAAAGTGTGTTTTTGGTCATCCTTAGAAAACATATCCTCCGATTGAAATTTCATATACTTCACTATTTTAAAAATCATAATATGGTTTTTTATCTATGATTTAATGGTATTTTATGGTTGTTCAGTTGGTTTTGAACCCCTGACACATGTTTTTAATGGCTGTCAAACCATTAAAAATTACTTATTTATTTATTCCAAGTATAACACACATTATATTGACATTAAATCTACTAAGAAACATAAAAAGTAATAAAAATACAGTTTTCCAATGATTTGAAAACATTTTGAGCTCATTTTCTATGGATCTGACTGCTAAATGCACATTTTGGTTTTTAAAAACAATAAACATGATTTTTCAGTCCTCCCGGGCTAACAACACCTTGTATTTATGTTCCATATATTCCATAATTTCAAGAAAAAAAATGTAAGGTTGTGTTTATAATATTTCATCATATTCATATACCATTCATTTGGTTTGAACCCCCTCACACATGTTTTTAAAAGGCGTCAAATCTTAAAAAAAGGTTATTCAGTCATTCTAGGAAGACAACACATCTTATTGATGTAATTACTACTTAAAACATGTAAAAAACAATACAAATACATTTTTAATTTTATTTCATGTCATTTGTGGTCATTTTCTATTTATCTACCCATGAAACACACGTTTTAGTGGTTTAAAACAATAAAAGTGCGCTTTCAGTCATCCTAGAAAAAATAAAACTCATATTGACATTCATCCCGATCCCCCATATGAAAATTTATTTTATGATTTTTGTTTTATGATTTAATGGAATTTGGATTCCTTTGAATTGGTTTGGACTCCTTAATGCACATTTTTAATGGTTTTCAAATGATAAAAAATTGTATATTCTATCATTCCATGTAGAACACACATCCAATTTATGTGATTTATACTCAAACCCATAAAAAATAATACCAATATTACTTTCCTATAACTTCACATCATTTTGAGGTTTTTTCTAGGGATATTACTTTTATACGCATGTTTTGATGTTTTAAAACAATAAAAGTGCATTTTGGGTCATCTTAGAAAATGCAACCCTTGGATTGAATTTCTATCTACTCCACCATTTGTAAAACGAATGTCTGATTTTTTCCTAGAATTTCAACAGATTTAGAGATATTTGATTGATTTTTACCCCCTAATGTATGTTTTTAAAGGGTGTCAAACCCTTAAAAACTACTGATTAGGTTCTTCTGAGCACACTACACATCTGATTGACATACCATCCACTTCTATGAATCAAAAATAATAAAAATATCAATTATTTGTAATTTCACATCATTCAATGGGTTTTCTCTAGTTTTGACCATTACACACACATTTTAGTGATTTTAAAACAATATAAGCTTATTTTCAGAAATCCCAAAGAAACAAAAATTCTCATTGACATGTCGTCTGCTCTAACATTTCAAAAATGACTCTACATTTGTTTTCAATTTATTTCAAAGTAGTTTAAGAGTGTGTATAGATTTCTGAATGCAACACTATAATATATTATTTTTCTCATTATTATAACAATTTATAATCATAAAACACATTTAAATTTATTCATCTAAAATGATATTCTGAATACTAATATGGTAACATAAAATACCTCATGCATTGGGTACATCCTCCTTTTGAAAAACCTAAAACTCAAAATGATGTCACTATCTGTATATATATCCTACAACATATATAAATATTATATATTATATTCATATAAATATAATTCAATATGAGTATAATTCATTTTATTTTTTTCCCATGGAACTATCTGTGTACTATCAAAAGGACGATGCATCGTCACATTATCTATATATGCCGACATCTGTGAAAATATATCTTTGTACTATTATCATAGCTGATGAAACTGACCATCCAACCTGAATTTCATAGTCTTTATGATTGCGTCTAGCTTAGTTGGTTATCATGTCTCTATATATGTGTTGCACAGTACCCCCCAGTCATGTAATTTCAAGGGAGGAGATAGCTTGTAAATAAAATAAAAATAAAACATTTCTAATAAAAATTATGGTCATATGGAATATAAGAAGAGAAAGAAATAGAAGAGTATATATTATTTAATGTAGGAAATGAAAATATAAATAAATGAGTTTTAGTTAGTCAAAAAACAATTGTCTGAAAATTATTGTTCAACATGTTCTATATAATCAAGTATAATCCTTGTCAAGAATATTGTTGCAACTATCTAGTTTCATGGAATAAAAATACTACCTAGGTTGAATAATCATTCACTAGCCTGATCAAGGATCAAAAATATATTCACTAACAAGTGATAGAGAAGAAACTGTGACCTATGAGATTTATTTCATTAGAGGATAGTATTTCATGGATCATTTTACATGAGAAACTGCAACCTCATATCAATTTTGATTCTAGAATCAATTAAAGATTCCACTTTGGATTACTTGTAAGAGGATAAAAGCACATTATTAGAATCCATTGTAGAAATGATAAATTATATATGATATTATTCACTTCGGAAGAATATACTTGTATCATTTTGTAATATATAATGAAAAAAATAACATTGTAATATGAAAAAAGTTCCTAAATAATCAAGACTGATCTCTAACAATACATCAACAGGGATGGTCAACCAAAATAATCTAGTGTCATTAGCTCTATTTTCCTCATCACTCATGATGATGCAATCATGATCATGTTCTGGCCAATTCTATCTTACCTTCACCAAATGATGTTTGATCCCCCATAAAATCATTACAAATATATATATTAGTGATGAATTGATGCCCATTTGAGAATTTATTCTAATGAAAAATATAAGATTAAAATTTTAAACTCCTTGGGGTGATGATAGTTTTTTATGTTATCAGTTTTTACCTTTTTTATGAAAATAAAGGCTTATGGGGGGTTTTAAAAACAAGCCTTAAATTAAATCAAAACATAACTACGTAGAGAAAAAAAGACATGTATTATTACCCATTCTAACCATATATAGATAGCATCAAGTGATATAATCACAAATCCAAAAACATATAAGATGAGATTAATAATTTGTATAACCAAGAGAGGTTATATATTACTTGTTCCAAACACCTTTTTCTTATGTTTTGATTCTTAATGCTCTAAAATTAAAACTTCATGAAAACTTATAAAACTCTAGAGATGGGATATTATTTGAAATATGGAATCATCTCTGTTTATATTCAAAACTGTGTACTATTGTATGGGAGAAATGATATGTGTGGAAAAAAAATTAAAATTGAAAAAAGAAAATCCATAAGAGGATAAAAATTCCATGTTGTAAAAAAATGTTAAATAATACTAAATGACATACATGTTTATAATGGTAAACATTGTTGGACTAACATATGGGTGTTATGAAAGACACTTCCTATTTACTCCCTCTTCTTGAGTCCAAGAGATACTTGTATCAGTATGTGAATCTCATCCCCCATTAATTTACGAAATAATCAACCTCTTATGTCATCGAAGTCACTACTAGGGAAATAAATATATTAAACCTGGCTTAAAAAAATAGACCTCAATATCAATATCTGATATGAAATATACCAAGTATCAACCAAGAAGTAAGTTTTATGCAGTTCAAGATATATGATAATTTAATTCAAGTTCATTATAATTTAAACCATGTTGTAAGTATTTTCAAAAAATAAAATATTGAAAATTAATCAACCAATTCATATGCTAACATAAAAATAGAAGGGAGAAAAATATATTAAAAATAATGATTAACGGTAGCCACTTACAGCTAATTAAATTTGGTTAAGATCTATATTAACTAAAACCATAAGATAATAATTTTTATTGTATATTTATGAAAATTTTCATGATTAGTTTTACCATATTCCAGAGGTAACAATTAAAAAATAATGTACTTTCAACTTAGCACCAGAAAAAATTATGTAAAGTGATTTTTACCTGAATATCGTCAGATGAATTCTTTAAAGAGAGAATATAACTATATCATGGATAATATTGATCTCTATCCTTAATTATTTTAGAGTAACCCAAAAATTAATACTATTAATTAGTTCACAAGGAAAAATAAAGAGAGAATATATCATGCCTATTAAATAATATTAAAATAAAAGAGGTTCAAATATTACTAATTTAATAGTCAAGGTAAAAATATCAATTCATTTTTAAAATTTAATAAAATCACTAATGACTAAATTTATTCATGGTACTCTACCTATATATAACACCCTACTAAGATATTTACAACCTTATATATGTTCCTAAAACTAGTCTAAATATAGTAAAAATATATTCTAAATTATGGAAATGGGAAAAGGTAATGTAAATCACATAAAGAAACAATTTTTAATTAAATAAAAGAAAATACCTAGCTCAGGTTGATTAGTAAATAGAATGGTATAGTAGTCAATGAAAAATTTATTTTCTAAATGATATAAACATATAAAATACATATTCAATAATAGATACCGAATCATTTTAATTTAGTAGTTCTGAAAAATTTAAATAATAATTAATACACTTCAAATTGAAAAACTAAAGACCTGATTCCTGAATATATATTTATGTTGAAAATTCCTTGAATTAATTTCAACAATAAATGCAGAGCCATTTTTCTAGATTAATTTATAGAGAGGGAATATAAATGGTGAGGCTCATCTAGAACTTAAAACATACTAATTAAAGGGGATTTAAAAATTAATGATGAAAATTTTAATAAAAAAATATGGTGAGTCTTAGGCCTCAACTCATAGAATAAGGTGGGGTTTCCCACACCATTATGTTGTAAACAATTGTGACTACTCAATGTTTCATATACTAATTCATAATAATAATAATAAGATCTTACTTGACTAGAATATATATTTAAACATCCTGGAACAAATATTTTTACTAAGGATTCATTAAAAAATCCAAAAATATAACTTCACATGTGAATACATTAATGAAACAACCCACACCCACAAACCTTATTTGAAATGATCCTCCCTTTCTAATTAATAAAAGATAGAATTCTTGACATATGTAATTTCTGGAAATTATCCCATGATTATAGCTAAAATAGGTGCAAAAGATGGAATAGCTTCCACCCTGTGTATTGAGGATGGATGAAGGTATGGTTTCCATGTATGCAACATTTATTAGATAATATAATGTTATGAATTATTATATGTCAAACAAAATTGATCCTTCCTAAAGGAAAAAGGGTCATAAAATACAAAACATATGTATAAACTAGAGATGGATGAATCATAAATTCAAACCAGTCTTCTATAATAATTGGGTAATTATGGGAATATATTTAATTAACCTAGCTTGTTGGAAGAAGAAATTAAATTTTTTTTATAAAATGACTTAAGAAAGAAATAGACAAAAACCTAAATTTATGTTATTAAATTCATGTATTTAATGCTAAAATATGAATAATATGCAGGGATAACACATTTTAAAAACATATTTCTATGTATAATGTTTTTTATTATTTGAATTGGGCTAAATGAGAAGCATGATGTATCAAAATTGGTAAATTTTACTTCCTTGAACATATTGAATCTACCTAGAATTTTTTCCACCAACAAGAACTGAAGTAACATTATGAATCATTGGATAATTGGTTAATACACCTATATTCTCATAGAACTATGTAGAACAACATATGAAATCATGTTTGTTTTAGAAACTGAAACAATGGTTCTAAAAAATAAAGTAATAATTATTATAACTCTAATTGAAAAACCGAACACTTGCTAACTGAATATAAATTGAGGTTGAAAATTCCTAGCTTGAATTTCAATAATAGATATAGAATTATTTTAAAAAACTCATTTACAGTGTGGTAATAAAATTTTGAGTTTCTCTGGGCACTTTGGTGGTCCCAATTTAAAGGGATTTATAAAAATATAAAAAATTTAATAAAAAAATAGGGTGAGGCTAGTGCCTTAACTTATTAGAGATAGTGATGAACGCCTTGCCATTTTTATGTAATAGATAGTGAGTATTGGTGTGTTATAAACAAATTTATATTGATAATAACAAGATCTTACTTGGTGGGGTGTCTAGATGGTAGTGTAGGGGGAATCAAAGGTGGGGGACCAGTGTTTGGAAGCACAAGGGGAGATGATAGGGAAGGGGGGATCGACAATGTTTGGGGTGAAGGGGGGGTAGGGGGGATGGACCTAGAAGAATGGGGGTCTAAATAGTGGGGAATAGGGGCCTGGTTGTGAAGGGTACGATGATGGAGGAGGGGGTTAAGTGGACAAGGAAAGGGTGGGATGGGGGCTCGATAGTGTGTGGGGGGAGGGGCTCGATGGTGGGTAAGGGCGGTAGGTGGGGTGGAGGATCAAAATGAGAGGATACAAACATAAGGGGAAACATAGAGGATACATGAGGGAAAAATAGGTGGGTGGGGGAATGCATAAACCACCATTAGAGACCTCCCAAATTCCCCCTCCACAAATACATATACTTCTAATAGTGTATAGAAAGGGTAATATGTCTTAGTGCTTATAAAAAATCATTGAGAAAAGATTCTAATGAATAATACTAATTCTATGGTCATGAATATATTTTTTTCAATCAAAATATATAAGGATTTATATAATCATGTTCGTTTAGAAAAAAGAAACATCTTTTAGTCCCAACTGATTCTCAGGTCACCAATATTCTTCTCCCATCTATAAAAAATATATTAGGTGATCTAAATGAATTTTCCCCTCATATCAAAAATAACTTTTATAAAATGTATATTTTTTAGTGTTTTGAACCATTAAAAAACTAGTATAAAAAACATATGAATGTTCTAGATTAGGATTTATTAGGATATTAGGTGGATTTTATCCATTGGGGACAACACTGAGAATAGACACCTAATAAATATCATAGATTACCGTATATGTAATTAGTTTCTCTTATGTTTATGAAATTTAAATTCATGACATGGGATAATATTAATTAAGAAAGTGTATATAAAAAATACAATGATTTAAGATAAGTGATAAAAAACTAACACATATACCAAAACATAAATATTATTCAAATGGTTTCAAAAATACAAACAAATAATGATTCCAAATATAATTAACAATACGTATTGATTAAAAAAAATAAAGAAAATAATAAATAAGAACACTAGATTTAACATGCATGGGTACCTTTTGGGCCTATGTGTATGGAGAGAACACCACCCCATACACATGCATTTTATCAATTTCAAAAACAAAATGATATAAGAAACAAACCAAAAATACAAGCAATAAAAAAACAAAAGTGATAACAATATATATTTTTATGAATTTAAATGAAGAAGTTGAATAATTACAAACCGAAGAATGTAGCTCCCGGGTGGTCCTGATCTCTGCAAGATACTAGAACCTCCATAGATATGATGGTTCATACTTCCCTGAGATCTCCTTGATTAAGATAATGACCACACTTGTTATATATGAAGGATCTTCATCAATAATCCACCATGATCAAAGTTCGAGGAGTATCCAAGGAGGATGTAATACCAAATATTGATCTCATAGAAAGAAGAAATCTATGGTGAGATCTTGGATTTAGACAAAGGATAAGAGGAACATAACTAAGAGGGAGATATGGAATGAGTTAATCTCGAAGGTGGAGGCTCATGGCTCATAAATTCCCATAGAAACTATACAAGCTAGCATAATATCCCAACTAACAAGAACATGCGACATAGCCCCTTCAAATATAAATTAAATGAAACAAATGGTATAAGTAGAGATGATGGAAGGCCATGATCGAAAGAGTAGTTTAACAGTCAATGGCCAGGAGGTCATGCCAAAATAGATTGATGGGATGGAAAGGGAACGAGGTGCATGTGAGAAGATAGGCCAAACCACAACTTACTAACCAAAACCAAGAAAGAGGACCACAAGGAAAACCCAACAAAAGGACCAACCCAAAAAAATTATATTGGTCATATTAATAATAATGAAAATTTAAACATTTTACATGCATGCATAATAATAAAAATAAATTTCATAAATATAAAACAAGGAAAATTCCACATCAAAACATTATAAATTCACCAATCTCCATCATTTTGATTTGAAATTAGAGATGTTATTGCACCCATTTTCATTAAATGGGAACCAAATTTATTCCAACTAAACAATACATGATTTTTGATAAAATCATGACTTTAGTCAAACTATCAACTATGTTATTATTTTTATGTATATTTATAAAGAATATGGTTTGATATTCAATGATATATCTAATAAAGTGTAAAAAATTGTCTATACTTTCAGACTTACTCACAAAAATAAAGTTTTTGGATGAATACAAGGATGATCAACTATAAACATAAATTTTATTAATAAAATTATATAAATTGAGTTCAGAAACCAAACACATTAATAATATGTACTCTTTGACAGCCTTGGTCAATGTAATGTACTCAGCTTCTATGGTTGAA
This sequence comes from Viscum album, assembly GCA_963277665.1. NCBI lineage: Eukaryota > Viridiplantae > Streptophyta > Magnoliopsida > Santalales > Viscaceae > Viscum > Viscum album. Next base: position 1,589,298,880 of record OY728129.1, read on the forward strand.
ATTGGAACCAAATATTTCATCTTTCACTTCAAAGATATGGTCCCTCCATAGGTAGTGAAGACATACCCAGTAAGTGACTTTCTAGTATCCACATTACTAGTATAATCAACATCTACATATCTTGTATTTAGTAAGTACTTACATTTCTACCAAAACATAAAGTCATGTCATATGTATATGATACATATCTAATTAACCATTCTAGGTCCTACCAATGAGGATTACAAATATCAACCATGAATCTTATAAGATTTAAAATGAAAAGTCTATACATGCATAGTTTTAATCATTGAGTACATAAGGTTGACGATAATGTTGGAAAAGAAATATTTGACATATATTTAATTTCAATAGAAAAAATAGGAGCTCGAGTCAAAGAAAATTTAATTTTTTATAGAAATAGAACATTAAATATCTTCAAGTTCTCAAAAAATTACATCTTTCATGCTTTCAAGATATAATCATGGGACATGTATAATAGTGTATTATGTGTGTCAATTAAAATTTCCATCCCTAATATTTGTTTTGATGCTCCTAAATCTTTCATATAAAAACAATATTCAATTAAGAATTAATAGAATTAATGAGCTTCATATTATTTCACATTACCAACATATAATATAAATAAAGAAGTAGGTAAAGCATTTAGTTTGTAACACATTTATAGTAAACACATGCATCATGTTGGCTCCCATAAAATTAGTTATCAAACATAAAAGACTTAAATTTCATATACCATTGTCTAGATGTATATTTTAGACCATACAAGGGTTTATTTAAAAGAAAAATTTGGTTTTATTTGAACTCATTTTTATAACCATCAAGGGGTTTCAAGAATAATTTCTTATTAAGGTAACTATATAAGAAGGTATTATTCACATATAATTGTTCTATGTGAATGTCATTAAAAGAATAAAATGTAAGAAGTATATATATATATATAAGAATTATTAAAAACTAGTGAACATATCTTAGCATAATATATACCCTATCTTTAAAGGCAGCCCTTGGCCTCTAATATGGGCTTGAATTTTATTTTATTTCCAATGTTATTATCTTCATTTCTATTCTTGAATCCATTTACACCCAATGAAATTGGAATTAGGAGGTCTATCAACAATAGAAAAAGTATTAGTTTTATACAAGGATTTAATTTCTTCATCAATGGAAGTGATCTATTATTTGGAATATCTATCATTCTTGGATTACCTATAGGTTTTAGGATCATCACCAATGAGATCTTTGGAAACATGAATGGAGAAAACAATCCATATCATATTGGTCGAACTGAGTAGGGGGTTTTGTGACCTACTAGTTATTTATCTATTCAACTGGTAATCACTATTTTCATTATAAGGTTCATAATCTGATTCTGAATGCCACAATAGACTCATTTTATTTTTCACTTCTTGGAAAAGGTGGAGGAGACTCAAAAACAGCCCCAAATTGAGTTAAAGGTTAAGGATCATAAACCTAATTATCAGTTGTATCATCACTATGATGTGTGATAGATTTGGAATTTAGAGAAAGATATTAAGGAATGATATCATATTTAATAAATATACACCTTTGGTATCCATGTGTGTCAACCCAAACATTATATCCATTGAAACCATCATGGTTTCCCATGAAAACACACTTAAGGGATCTTGGTTCAAAATTATCAGTTTTGAAGTGGGAATGGGTAGTATACCAAATTACTCTTTGGTGGTTATAAAATAGTTGTTTAGCATTCCACAATTAATCCTTGGGTTTAAACTAGTTAGCAGCAGAAGGGGACCTATTAATCAGGTATACTGCTATAGTGGAAGCTGATACCCAAAATGATTTAGGTAATATTGAGCTTGAATCATGCTTTAGAATCACTCAAGAACATTTATATTCATGTAATCCTATTTTTTGGGGGGTATCCCTAATAGTCCAGTGTCTTATTATACCATCATATTGATAGAACTAGTAAAAATAAGTAGACAATTAATCCAAAACATTATATATTCTTACGACTTTAAAACTCCATCCAAACTACTTTTCAAAAGGGGTTTTTAGTGTTGTAAATTTTTCGAAAACATCAGATTTGTTTTTGAGTATGTAAATCCATAATTTTCTAGAATAGTAATCAATGAAGGTGGAAAAATTGGAACCTAAACCATGGGATGTGGTTAGGGACGTGCCACATATATCAGAATGGATAAACTATAATATTTGTGGAGCCTTAAAAGAGGACCTACCAAAACTAACCCTCTTAGAATTACCCCTGATGTAATCTTCATAAAATGGGTTATTTATTTGTGTGATATTTCCTAAAATTCCATATTTAATCAATTTCTCTATGCCCTTGGAGCATACATGAATCCAATATCCTATATCATAATAAAGTGTTATCAGTATTACAAACGTACACACTACCTAGATGACTTGAATGTGTCTTCCCCTATAACACATAAATTCCATCAACTATGGATCCCTTGATTATAGTTCAAGAGACCCTAGAGATTTTACGGCATACTAATTTAAATCAAAATACATACCCTTTATTATCTAAAATACTAATGGTAATTAGGTTTCTATGAAGGTTATGAACCCAACTAACATCTAGGATAGGGATGATAAAATGTTCATCTAATTATATAAGAACAAAAAATCTTCCTTGAACCATAAAATTCCTATTATTTCCTAATATTACATCTCTATATACTCTCTTAACTAACTCATGGAAAGACTCTATAGAGGGAAACTTGTAAAAACAATTGCCCGAGTCTTGAACCCACTCAGCAGTGAGTGCATGTTTAGATACATTTATAACTTCTATAGATTTATAAGTAGAATCCAAAAACAGGTATATGTCAGCTGGTTCTTCACCCTTGGGATTTTTTTTCAGTTTTATACACTTAGACTTATGTTCTCAGGCCTACCATAGTTGTAAGAAAATACCAAAACTTGAATATTATTCAAATTGTTGAAAGAATACAACTGAAAAATGATTCCAATCATAATTAACAATACAAATTGATTTTAATAAATAATTAAAGGAAAAAATAAATAATAACATTGTATTTAATGTTCTTTGGTCCATTTGGGGCGTATATGAATGACAAGAACACTACCCCCACACACATTTTATTGATCTAAAAAAATGATACAGGTAACAGACCAACAATACGAAGAACGAGAAAATAGAATGGATAACAAGTTATATTTTCAAGAACTAAAAATGATGAAGTAGAATACTTACATACCAGAGAGGGTATCTCTCTGGTTGTCTTGATCTCTTCTTGATGCTGGAACCCCTATAGATTCAATGATTCACACTTTTCTAGAAGCTAATGGATTATAAGAATGGTGACACTTATTCTATACAATGAAAATTTTTCAACACTCCACCACAAACAATGTATTATGGGTAGCTAAGGGGGGTGTAATGATATCAATTGATCTCACATGAAGAAAAAATATCTATCGGGTGAGCTACGGTTCCACCATAGAAGAAAAAGAGTGTAATCGAGAGGCAGAGATCAAATAAGTTTATCCAGAATGATGAGGCTAGAGGGTGTCAAAAATTCCTCTCACAACCGCACATGATAATATAAAATCTTAGATAAATAAAACATTCCACAGAGCCCCACTAAAGAGAAATCAAATAGTACAAATGGTATAAGTTAAGGTGATTGAAGTCCATGATCAAAAGAGCAGTACAAAAATCAATGGCTAGGAGGTAATTCCAAAATGGATCGATAAGTTGGAAAGGGAAATAGGAATAAGAAGAGAGATAGGCCACGCTATGAGACACTAACCATTCCCAAGAAGGAGGACCACCACTACTAAAAATTGGGGTCTATTCAGTGCTTACCTTTATTAGTACTAAAAATGGTTTATTTTTTTAAAAAAATATATATGTTGTTAAAAATAATATATTAATATATAAATATATTTATATTGGTATAAATATAATATATTTTGTTAAATATGATTTAGATACTGAAAAATATGCATTTACACTTAATATATAAGATATTTATTAAAAAATGGATTATAAAACACTACCGCAGAATCAGCTTTATCCAGCACTACCCTTTATCAGTGTTAAAAAAGAGAAGATAAAGGTGGTACTCTTATCAGTTCTAAAAAATAGCTAATAAAATATGCTTTTATAAACACTAAAAAAATAATTGGAAAATGTGCTCCATTAAAATAACTTGTTTTAGCATGGATAAAAGAACCCCATTTATCAGCCTTTTTTTTGTGCTGATAAAGGGTAAATTTATCAGCACTTTTCTTAGCATTGATAAAAGTATGCCTTTTATAAGTACTAAAACAAATTTTTATAGAACTAATAGAATATATATTTTATAAAAAAATTATTTATCATTAAAAATCATATATTAATGTATAAATATATTTATATCAATATAAATATAATATATTTTATAAAATATGATTTATATAAGGCTAAATATGCATTTACACTTAATATATAATACATTTAGTGAAAATTGATTATAAAATAATTAATAATATAATATTAATTAATAATTTTCTAATTATTATTGAGTAATATGCATTTAATGACAATTTAAAGATATAAAAAAGTAAAAAAATCAATAAAAAATCTAAGATAATTTGAATATGTGACTTGAACATCAAAAAACCATAACTTTCAATCTGGATGTTCGTTTAAGCTATACCACATATAAAATTAATGATCTCAAAAATATATATTACATGGTGATTGGGGAGCTTAATTTTAATTTTTTCAAGGAAATCAAATGTCCAAAATACCTATAAAACTGAGTTTTTAGTCAGGGTATCACAATTTTTTAACATTCAATTTCATCCTCGTTTAAGGGGGTATTATTCCCTTTTTTTGGGTGGACACTGAATTTTTTACTAGGTCTTACATTCATATATATTTTATTGTTTGAATGTCTTATCATTTTCATATTCTACTTTTATATATAATGAAATATATAAAAATACATACATATTTTATGTATATCCACTCATAAAAATTTAAATTTATAAATAAATATGTAAACATATTGCATATAAAATATATTTATAAATATATAAATGGTATCTAAAAAAATATATCCATTTTCTTTAAAATAAAAATTTATGAATATTTACATACCTATAAAACTAATATATATATATATATATTTGGGTATGGGTATTGAGAAATAGATAAATATGTTTATAATTATATTATAATATATAATATAGTTAAATAAATACAAATATTTATAATTACATTTATAAATGCACACACATTTATAAATATATGTATGTATTTATGTATTTATAAACTCACACATACACAAAAAAAACATATTTTATCTATGTATTTAAAAAAATATATAAATATATGGATAAAAAGTACAATGAAATATATATTAATCTATAGATATATCATAAAATATAAAAAAATATAGGTGAGTGGAAAAGGCATAGGCATATGTGGGCGAGGTCTCAAGTTTGAAACTCCACAAAGGTAGGGGCGAGTGGGACCCTGAAGCAGATGCCTAGTGCTGTTGGGGGTGGGGCTTCGAGAGTTGTTAAAGGGGTGGGGAGAATAGATGATCACTGTTGGGGGGGGGGGGTCCACCATCTAATTTTTAGAAGAAAAATAATTTATTTTTAAAAATTTATTTTTTTGACATTTATCAACCTTTTTTGCACTAATAAAAGGGGTGTTTTATCATTTATAGAAAACTGATCGTAAAGGTATATTTTATTAGCAATTCTCTAGCACTGACAAATGACCCTATTTATCATTGTTTTTTAGCACTGATAAAATGAAAATTTATCTATGTTTTTTAGCACTGAAAAAAGGAGATCCATTTTATGGAACATAGATTATCATCACTTTTCTAGTGATGATAAAAGAGATTTATATTTCTGTTAAAAGGGGGATTTGTGGTAATGAAATAATTAATAAAATAATACTAATTAATATTTTTTTAAATTATTATTGAGTAATATTCATTTAATTACCATTAAATTACATTAAAATTCTATAAATTAATGAAAAATCTAAGATAAGTTGACAACATGCCTTAAAATTCAAATGACCATAACTTTTGATCCGAGTGTTAGTTTGAGATCTAACACATATCAAATAGATTCTTACAAAGAGTTATATACTGTGTTGACCCAAAGAGACACTAGTAACTATTTTTTGAGGAAAAAATGTCTCATAAAGCCTACAAAATTAATCTTTTAGTTGGGATACCCTATTTATTAATATTAGATAGTATTTTATCTTTGTTTAAGAAAGTCTATTTGTGCTTTTTTAGTGGAGGTTGAATTTATTCCCAGGGATTATATTGAATATATGCATATTTTATTATATTTACTTATAATAAGTAAATTGTATAAATACATAGTTAATTTTTTTAAAATAAAATTGTATTTTTAAATATATAAACCAAATGGAAATAAATATTTATTATTCCTTTTATTTGATGTAAAAAAATTATCCATTTTATTTACATTATAAAAAATAATTTAAAAGTACATATATACCAATAAAATTTCTGTTTATATATAAACATGTGTGTTTTAATAAACAAATATATATTTATAAGCATATTCTAATATATGTAAATAAATATACATACATACATACATATATATATATATATATAAATATTTGTATGTGTATGTGAGAAATTTAAATATGTACATGTGTGTGTAAATATGTTTGTATGTGTATGTGTATGTGTATGTGTTTCAATATTATGTATACACATCATAATGAATGTATTTTTTATAGATATATCATTATCATTAAATCTTGTATATAAATGAATTTATAGTAAATATTTACAAATGAATTATATAAATTTTTTATCTAAATACACAATTATATTTAAATATGTATATATATATATATACATATAAATATATGTTTCATGTATAAAATTTATATCTCAATATATAGAAAAAATTTATTAATTTATTTAAAAACAATTATATATATTATATGAAATTAACTATTATTCATTTTGTTTGAAACAATATCTAACCATTTTGTATACATTATAAAAATATAATGACATATGTATACTTATACAAATGAATATATAATTTTTATATACACACGTGTGTGTGTGTATTAATAAACATATATATATATATATACATATTCTAATATATATATATATATATATATATTCTAATATATATAAATGAATATTAATATAAAATATATTAAAATAAATATAGGTTTGTATATATATAATGCACTTCTAAATATATATGAACAAATAGAAATATTGTAAAAAATAAAACAAACCATGATTGGTGAAGTGGTAAAGGGAATAAAAATGATGAAGGGAGGTCACAATATCAAGTTGCAGCATGAGAAGGTATTTAGGTGAGTCATTGTAGCACCGAGGAAGTGTGGCAGTGTTTGTGAGTGCTATGTAGGGGTTGGGGGTGCATGATGATAGGTTGGGGAGTGAAAAGCACTCATAAAAGGGACCACAAGCGTTGAAAAAGGGGGTGCTATAGTGCATAGAAAAATTATTATATTTTAATTTTTTTAAGTTCTAAATAAGGGATAATAAAGGGATCCTTTATTAATGATTTATCATTATTTTTTTCTAGCACTTATAATGAATTAATTTTATCATCACACAAAATATTAGTATTTTTTAAATGATAATAAAACTAGTTTAATGCTGTTAAAGGCTAGATCCTCATTAGTAAACACAGAAAACCAAACCAAATGACTAACCCATAAAAACATTATACTGATAATAGTAAAAATGAATAAAGTTTAAACATTTTTCATGCATGAATAATAATAAAAATAAATTGTAGAAATATTAAACAAGAAAAATTCAACATGAAAATACATTAAATTCACACAATGTTTAGTTCCAAATGTGCAAATAGTTTGTAGTAATTTCTTATTAAATGTATATACATTGGAAATGTATAATCTAGGAATTTTTTAGTACTCTAAATAGTATTAATATTGCGTGTTTTTGTTCCATTTTGATTGAATTTATGAAGTGGTTCTCTATTATGTGAAACTAAAATGAATTAAAGAAATGACATGTAAAAAGAGGGTGAGAATGGAGGTGTCAGTAGCCATACTTGAGAGGAATGAGAAAAGGAATATTAACACATGAAGAAGAAGCTAGATAGAGGAGAACCTGGGTATCCCCACCCTCACCATGTACATATACAATGCGAAATAAATGATCAGCAACCAGAAGTTTAAGCTACCAATGAGGCCTATGACATGAGTTTTTTTAATATGCATTTTTAGGGGAAAATTTGTTTCTCAATAATATTAGGGTTTTTTGAATTCTAAGGTAGAATGGTGGTATCAATAATTCTTATTTTTGGTAATGTGGAAATAGGGAAAGGATAATTCCTCCTTTTTTATAATTTAATGTAAAAGGGGGCATCACTGATGTATCCTTTCTCAAAAAATTAAGGGGAAATATGGTCTCACCGATGCTAAATTTCCCCCAACCCCATATAAAAGGCACTCACCCCTCCCCATTATACTAACTCCTTTCACACCCTCTCTCTCTAATTACACTCCCTATATCTCTCTCTCTAACATTTCCTCCGTACTTCTTCCTTTGTGTGTTGTGATTTCAGTGGTCTAAAAGGAGTGTCAAAATTTTCAAAGAATAATTTAGAGGGGTTATTTATTTATTTTAAAGTTATTTATTTATTTAGTTGTTTTTTTATTTAGTTTTAAATATTTAATCTATTTAAGTTTTTAGATAGTTAGATATGGTTTAGAAATAATATTTATTTTTAGTAAATAAAATCTTATTATTTATTTATGACTTTTGAGTAATTAATTTATAATTAGTATTATCAATGTTTTTATTTTTATAGTAAGATTATTATTTAGTATAACTTAGTAGTTTTTAAATATTTAACTCATAATTTGGAATTAATGTTAACATGATTATGAATAAATATTAATGAAATAATTGTTTACTAATAATTAACTATTAAATAACTAAGGATTAACTAATACTAAAGTAATGATTATGTAATGATTAACTAATGAATAAATTATGATTAATTAATGATTATATAATTATTAGATACTAATTAAGTAATGGATACTATATGATTAACTAATGATTAAAGAATTATTAACTATTAATTAACTAATAATTGACTATAAAGTAACTATGTGATATCTATTAATTTTGAAATGATTAACTTGTCATTAATGAATTATTAAGGCATAATTAACGTAGGATTATCTAATTATTAACTAATGAAAAGTTAATTATTAACTAATGAATACCATTTGATAAACTAATGATTAATGAATGATTAAGGTGCAATTAATATAGGATTAACTAATTCATAACAAATAATTGTCTAATTATTAACTAATGAATAAAATGTGATTATAAAATGATTAAATAATGATCAAATAAAAATTACTTAATGATTAAATATCAATGAGCTAAAATATAGATACAAATTAACTATTTTATATCTATTAATTATGTAATGATTATCTTGTGAATAATGAATTATTTAGGTGCAATTAATATCAGATTAAATAATTCTTAACTAATGATTAACTTATGATTATCATATAATTAACTATTGAATCATGAAGGTTTAAAATTTTTATAACGAATAATAACTTAACAATTATTTATTTATTAACTTTAGATTAACATAGAATTAACATTAGATCAATGATGACTAACGGGGTGAAAGAGGCTGAACAATACACATGATTTGTTAATCCCATGATTTTGATGATCCATATCTTATTTCATGTTTAGTTTGATATTCACGATGGATATGTTTTAGATCATTCACTATCTCTTTATAAACCACTGATCACACATTTAGAAAGATTAAAAATTGCACTAGAAAACAATAGTGTCGTATTTTAGGATATAGGAAAATGTTTCGATATAATAAATATTTTGTGGTGATATAAGAAATGAAATCTCTATATGGATGCTACAAGTGAATATGGATCTGACATAGATGTACCATAGGGTAAAATCCAAAAACACCGAATTGAGGTAGACTTGTACGAGAATTGATGCACAAAAACATTCCTGGCTACACAAATGGTTTGACAATCCAAGGGGATATGCTTTAGATGATTCATATTTTCTTTATAAACTACTAAACATATATTTAGTAAGATTTAAAAGTTTACTACAAAACATTAGTTTCATATTTTTAGGATATAAGAAGACGTTCTAAAATTTCAATGTAATAAATATCATATGGTGAGTGCTACATGATTATTCCCCATTGTCAATATTATTTACACTATCATAATCTTGATTAAAAAACATTTTTTCATGTATATAATCATGTTTGACTTTGTATACTACTATGGGGACATTATTAAAACCAGGAAAGGAGATTCTTATAGTACTCAACCAACAACAATGGTTAGGACATATTATTGTGTAAGAATAAGAGAAATTTAAGAAATAATTCTTAGTTTCCTAAATCTGGGACCTAATCAAGAGATATAGTCTATTACTGGAGAAATTTTCAATTCTTGGACACACTATGAAATATAGTTTTCCCATTGGCTATTGATGAGAAGTGATTCCAAGAAATGACTTTAATTTCCAAACGATCAAATAGTTCAATGACCGAGTTATATGTTATGGTTTTTATAGTGCAACAACAATGTCCAATTTTATGAAGAAATAGAAATATAAGAGTCATTAAATAAGGTCCATCCCAAGAAAATGAGGCTATTCCCTATGATGTGGAAGAGGAAAACCTCAATGATCTTTTGGATATACATCTCAATATGAGTTCTGATTGGGAATTATCTAATGATGGAATAGAAAGAGACAATAGTGCTAATGATAAATAACCTACAGTGGTTTGGGAGGAAATATATATAAATGTAGTAGCTCTAAAAAAGCCTCAAACCACAATAAATAATCCACCACTATTTTAATCTTGGTCGGAAGTAATGGAGTGTTTTCCAGAATTTTATTGGAATGTTATCACACCTACAACTGAGTTTTTTGATGTTTTATAGGATAAGTTCAGTGAGTTGGAAAAATATTATAAATTAGAAGGAATCTTCCAAGTTAATATTTATTTTAAAAAATTATAAATATATTTAATATTGAGAGGAAATAAAGACATTAAGTTTAAGAATAAATCCATACAAAAAATAATAATATGGTGTGATAAATATGGTAATAAATGTAGATTCCACTATAGGGAGATTCCTAACATCGCATTTGGAGATTGGAGAATTTCGAAGATTGAGGCAACTCATACTTTCATTCATCCAAACCTCACACATGACCATACTTCATTGGATACTGAATTTGTGTCATATATTTTCATCAAGATTATTAGGACCTGCCAAGATATTCCTATATCCCTTGTGAAATAGAGGATAAAACAAAATTCTTGTTATAATATTTCCTATAATAGGGCATGGATGGTAAAATATAAGGAAATTGTCAAAGTCTATGGTGGTTGAGATGACCTGTATTAGGTGTTTCCTTAATTTTTAGCCATACTAAGACAAAAAATCAAGTTTTCTTCCATATTGACAAGAATGAACATGTGTCTCAAGATAACTGACTTGATCTATCTCATGTCAAATTTAATTGTTTATTCTGGGCATTCCTCCATTGTATTTACACATTTTTTCTCTAAAAAGTTCCTAGAGACCGATGGTAAGTTTTTATATGAAAAATAAAAGGGTCTTTTATTTATTGAGAAACCCCAAGATGGAAACTGTTCACCTCTATCACATGGATTTTCTATTATAGAGAAGGAAAATTATGAATCATGGAGTAGGTTTTTTGCATGCATCAACAACCATTTTCCTCGCATTAAGGGTGTTTTTTTATATATGATTATCATAGAGAAATAAATTAGGTAATAAATGAGGATCCAAATACCTGGAGACCCCCAAATTCACATAATTTGTTCAGAATTTGACACATTTCTAATAGCATGTGAAAAATATTCTATAATGAGCCTATGAAGAAAGAAAATCATGTTTCTTGCAATAAAATCTCTTTATTATTTTTTACTATTTTAACTTAAGGATAAAATTAATTTATGTAAAATATGGTGACTTATATGTAGAATATTATCCATATCAATGAAGTTTTGAACAACATTTTGAATAAAGCACTCATGTGTTATTTAATGGGTTTGTTCTTGTCCATTTCACTTTATATTATCATAATTTTCATTTTTTCATTGAGAAATAGATTCATTTGGTGTTTTATTTTAATTTTGCATCACATTCCAAAACATTCTTTAACTTATATGATAATAAAATTTTAGAAAATGAAGACAAAATGTTTATGTATATAAATATATAAAACCATATATTACAAAACAACCATTACAAGTTAAAACTATATCTAAAACCACTTTAAAAATCTGATTTTCCATTTTATTTTGGTAATAAAAAATTCATAAAATAGTTGGAATAGACATGTTATGAATTAAATTATACTATTAATAACATTATATTGAAAATAAAATTATATTTGCATTTTACATTTAATAATTTTTTCATTTTTATAAAAAGAGGTGGAGGATACTACACTAATCACTAAGTAGTATAGGCATGTTTCACATGATGTTCTAGCAGACTATGATGTTCAATATATTAGGGTGCATAGAGAACACCATTATCATCACATTACACCTCTAGGTACCATTATAAGATACCTATGCTATGTTTCCTTCTATGGATTATTGTATCTGATTTTACATTCATTGATCATCACCTCCCCGATGTTCTCACCAAGAGATAGAGACCCGAGACACACACATTCTACTTGCCTAAGGGATATATGACCATCACCCTAGAGGTTATATAAATTCTACTCAGTCTTACTATCTAGTTTAATTCTGTTATAGGAACCACCCATGGAGACTACCTAGATATTGTACAACGATTGCTAGGAATCAACATTGTTTGCGATGATGATGCTACATATGGTGGGTTGACATATATGAGCTGTTTTGGGATTCAATTTTCACATTTACCCCTAATGTTGATGAGAATAAAATATTGTGTCATGCCCATTCGTATATCTTACTTCTCATTAGAGGAAAATTGGGTACTGATCACTCTTGTATGCATGTGCACATAATGGTTTTGGGACTAATGGAGGATTTTGATCAGGCTAGAAGATAAAAATAGGGATCTGTGTGCTTGAAAAACACTTATAAATAATTATTCATAGTATGCCAATCACATCACAGTGATCTTGGGGGATGGGTCATCCTAATTCAGATGTGGGAATGAGAGATCATCCCTCCACTCCCCCTATTTTTTCTAGTCTTGATCTTTATATAAATGTGATGCATGATTCTCCATGTGGATTCTAGTTTGATCACCCATCTTTACTATTTTATGATGCTACTATGAATTGTTAAATTTAATTTATTATTATTTATCACTTTTGTTGTTGTATATTATAGGTGCAGTTAGGCATACCACTTTTTTAGAATGACAATGAATTATATTGGAGCCTATTTTCTCATGTGGTATATTATAGTATCTATCAATGAAAGTTTATAAATTCTTCCCTTAACTAATAAATTTCATAATATTATATTTTTTAAATTTTAGTAATTTTTTTAACAAATGTCACATGTCATTTCTGATTGGATGACTTTTATATTGGGCTCTATTATACTAGATGCTCGTATACTGCACTGATTGGATTCATGATTCCATGGGTGTAGTTCCTCTCATTTACTTTCATATTACTTAGTGGAACCATATTGATAGATTCATGTGACAGTTTGAATTTGTTCAGTGTATTCATTTTTCACCTAGACACTTAGCAGTGCTTCACTATGTGAAGCTGATAGGGAGGTAAGATGTCGACTAGCGCCTCCAACATGAAGTGTATTTGGGACTCTGGAACAGATGAGCATCATTTCATATCATGGGCATGTGTACTATGTGATTACCTTTAACAGAGTATCTCAAATACGATTCATGGTATTTAATGAATTATATAATGTATCTTACCCCAATGGAATAGGGATCCAAGATTTGGTAAGTTAATAAATTTACATTAGTTTTTTTGTTGTGAATTATTTAATTCATTTTGATTCACATTACAACATACCTGACTACAACATATTATCTGCATGTTTGATCTAGAGGAGGAGAAGGCTTTTATCTACACAATGTACCGTGCTGAAACACAAGGGAAGATATCAGTGTATCATTTTTTACGTTATATAATATTTTTTCGTCGACCCTAGGGAGATGACATTTCTACTCATGGAGTCCAGGTTCCTACTTAGGAACATCCCATAGAATATTTTAATGTTGAGGATCCACAATGACGATGTAGATCATGTCATTCTGTATGTGAGGCATCACCAATTCCACAAATAGTGTTCATCCCTCTAGTAGTCTAGCCTAATTCAATTAGGGATGTCCATCATGAGTCATGAGATCCATTTGTGTTTTTAGAATATCCACTATTTTCTCTAGGTACAGTTTATTTGAACTTCTATTAGGGGTCATTTCCCATGCCTCCACCTTTTGTTTATGATCCTTCATAGGCTTTATGGATCCCTCATGAGATGATGGTAGGTCCTTTTACTCACATACTAGGATAAGGATTGGGTACACATGATGAAATATTGCTAACACCTCCTTCCGAAGAGTCATAGCCATAGAATTTGACTTTCAATGTTCCAACACCCGAGGAAGAGCCCTCTCCAACTCAAAATACTCCATCCCAGCATAGAGGTCAACAATCTCAATACAAGAATACCATTCACACAACAGATTGTGGGACAAGAACTCATCAAAGATAGTGATTGTACTCATTTATTTACATGTGTTCCATTGACTTAAAGGATTTGTAACAACAATGTATTTTATCATTTATTATATTTTTTCCTACTAAAATAATGAAATTCCTTTTTCTATCAACCATTTTTACATGTTAATACATTGATTCAATTTTCATTTATTTTTTAGTTAGAGTTTATATTATATAAGCTTTCAAAGTTAACTACTTTAAATATAGGAAAATTTATTAAATTTCAAGTAACATTAAATGATTATAAAATATAAACTATAAATACAATTTAAATAAAAATAATTTTTTTTTAAAAATCTAAAAAGCTATTGAAAATAAAAATAAATTTATAAATATAATAAACAAAATAAAATTTACATGACACAAAGTTTATTGATTACAAACATAATATAAAAAAAAAGTTAAATGCACATGAAATATAGTATAATTAAAATTGAAATTAAATTTATAAAATTGAAAAAAATAAACATATAATAAATAATTTAAAATGAAAGTAATGTAAAACAATTTTATAAATACAAATGTAATGGTTTAAAACAACAATATATTATGAGACTAAAATTAAATTTCATTAATTTTTTATGAATTATTTTTTATTTTCAATTATGTTTTATATGTTCAGTAAGTGTGAAAAATTTTATTTAGATTATATTTATACATTATTATTTATAAAATTTCAAATCCACCAACTTGAAACATTATTATGTTTCATGTCGGTGAAATTAAAAGAATATAAATGATAATTTTTGAATACATAGTAAATTATATTCGATAATATGACTCAAAATATAAAACATCCATTGAATTTTTTTTAAACATAATAAACATATGATAATTTACATTTTAGAATATTTATTACTAAAAACATAACATTTCTACTTTTAAATATTAATGAAAATAATTCTAAAAAAAATAAAATAAACACAATATATATATATTAAAATAAACAAACATATTTATTTTTTATAATTTTTTTTTTAAATTTGAACAAAGAGGCATCAGACTTTCTTCCTTTGTACTAAAACCTGAAGGTGGAAAGGCCAATTCCATCTTTCCACATTAGTAATCGAAAAACAATTAACCTATAAATAGATATTTTTTAGAAAAGAGAATATAAAAAAGATCCCATGATGTCATTAAAGAAGGGGGATACCATGACCATAGCCACCATCATCACCAAATTCCCCATACTCCCCTACATCTTGAATAGATTCATGGAGAATCTACCACCGACACTACTTAGAACTCCCTCCAGCATCCACAAGACTAGTTTCCCAGATTTCTGATCGACTGTTGTACCATCCCTTGAAAAAATAAAAAAATGGTTGGTAGATGACCTACACATTCATTATAAAATATAGATGTGAATTTATTTAAGGATTTTTAAATAATATAATGGTAACTCTAAAGTTTCCTAGTATGCATCAGCGAGATAGGCAACCATGAAGAGGTTAGAGAAGATAATGAGAAAAAAAGGGGTAGTAGAAGAAGAAGTTAGAGATGAGGTTTCCAAAGGCGTCATCACCGAAGGTGGTGTAACCAGTAAGAATTGATATTAATTTTATTCTTAAATAATAATAATATAATGAAATTTTTTGGTTGGTTGAATTTTTTTTTGTATTGATGAGGTGGAAATATTTTTGGAACCCCACAACATATATGTGGGTATAATTCCCAAATATCATCCCTTAAAAAAGGTTCTTTGGGAATTTGAATTTTTATAATATATATATATATATATATTATTCAATGATTTAAAAGTGTTATATATATATATATATATAGTAAATTATATATATATATACCATATAAAAAAATAAAAAAAAAATGAAATATTTTATAAAAATGGCTAATAATGTGATTATTCGTAACAGTTGGATTTCAAAATTTCAAAATCTGAATTGGTTTCCACCACCAAAATTTTTCTCATTTTGGTCAAACTATGGTGTTATTTGACTGAAATTTTGTGATCAAAGAAGTATGATTCACACTGATTTTGATCTATAAATAATCATTGATGACAATTCTTATTAGAAATAATTATTATTTAATCTAAGAATTCCTCTTGATATTTTTCCTAACATTAGTGCTACAGGTCCATTGAAAATTGGTGTTCTATTTTCCCTAAATCATGCTTAAATCCTTAATAGAATCTTCCACTAAGAACCCTACACCATCAAAGTGGGGGGGGGGGGGTGGATCAAACTCTTTTGGACAGTTAATTAAAATCACACATCGAGATTAAATATTTCGTTTCCTTCTGCATTCCCATTTTTCAACAATAAAAAGGGTTTTAACCCAATGAATAACCAAGAAGATAGGTTTAGAATCCCTTTAAATGATGATCAAAGCCATCTTCAAACATGACTATTTCAAGGGAAAAAAATTTCCTTAGTGGAAATAGAGTATAGTGTTTTTTAAGGTGTAGAGTATTTTTACATTGTAGAATCGAATCTTCTCCCCATTCTCAATGAGTCTGTTCCAAATCTCTATGGTACACCAATTAACATGAATCAAGTCAAGAAAATTTGAGAAATGAGGATTAAATGTGAAGAAAAACAAATTTTTTGTCGCGAACATATTCCCAAAAAATTATGAAAAAATCATTATGACTATTTCCATAAAATGAAGACTGATCAAGAGATATGAGATGCACTCAAGTTCAAGTACAAATATAAGGAAGAAGGTACCAATAAATTTCTTATTGCAAAGTATTCAATATGGTTGATAATAAGATGGTGTTGGATAAGGTTCATGTGTTACTAGATACAACAAATAAACTTATCTCCCTTAAGATTAATACACCAAAAACATTTGACGTTGGTGAAAATATTGCTAAATTTCCACCTTTGTGGAAAGATTTTGGTAAATAAATTATTGAAAATATTTTTGATATTTCATTGGAACAATTCAATAATAATCTTATCATTAAAGAAGAATCAATGTTGATATACTTAGGTATGCCTTAACAATTTGATACCAAAATTAATTTCATTTAAGGAAAAGAAAAACTAAACTCTTACTTGTCAATAAAAAAATTCAATAATTCAAGATGAAAGGAAATACTTCCATGATGAAAAGAGAATGATTTGTCTTTGGAAAACTGGGGAATTTTTCAAGGGAATGTATCTATAAAAATAAAGTAGACAGACCCACTGAACATATGATTATTGAAGAGAATCCAATTACTATTATATCCAATGTTAATATGACTTTGATGAAGATGGGATAGTTTCTTCATTTTAGTGAAACAATGCATGTTTGAAATGCAATTCCCCATCCCCTCTAGACTAGAGACGGTGAACTAATTGTTATATTAGCATAGTCAAATGGAATGAAAATCCTAAAGGAATGATTATTTTAGTAGTCCTGATTAAAATAGATACATATATGTTACTCAAATTACATTGGAAAAGTTTACAAAACACAATACATAACGAAAACTAAAAATTGCATCCACAAGAACTCAATAAACGATCTCATATTTCCCACCTATTGAAAGTAAACACTGAAAGGGGTGATCTCAAATTATAATTAAGGGTTAAAAATATAGGAAGAATGAATAAAATAATAAGTTAATGATAATCAATCTGATATAATCAATATGGCATGATGAATAGATGAAAAACTCACGCCATTAATAAACTGAGAATGAAACTGCATCCATAGATTTTCTCATAGTGAAAACCACTTGGATAGTAATAAATAATAATGAATAAAGAAAATTATTATTATTTTTACATCATGTATCTATCACATGAAACCATAATACCTTAAAAATGGTTTAGTTATATGGGTATAAACCCATCTGATTTTTGGAAACAAACTCAAAGGGTTTGTCGCCAAATGATTTTTCTCATGAGACCTACCAACGCATTTAGGGGCTATAGCAGGCCCCACCCACCACTGCATGTCTAAATTATTCTTTATAAATTTATTCAATACAAGAAAAATATTCCTTTTCAATATATTTATAGATTATAGTATACAAATTCATCAGTATTTCCATAATTAAATTAACTTTCCAAATAAACACCGTATGTAAAATGGTATACGATTTAGAAAAAAACTTATCCATGATATGAGATTATCGATATTTAAAATAAATATAATTTAAAATGAAAATTGATCTCAAATGGGTAGTAGGTATAACACATAAGGATTATTAGGTGCACAATACAAAGTTAGCCACAAAAAAATAGTAGTTGAGACAAAGTCTCTTACCACAATGTAATCGGTCGAATCATATGACCAGAACTTAATAACCCTCAAATTAATCATTTAATAACATGAATATAAATAGAATCATTTTATTATATATCAAATTTTAGTATTAATATACCACATTCAAAAAATAAGTGGCAAACAAGGAAAATCTCACAGAAATGAAAGTGAGATGAGAAACCCCTTACAAACATTTCGACATGGTAACGAGTGTTATTGCAAGGGTTTAATGAGAGGAAAATGGGTATTACATTATTTATATGTCACAATGGAAGTATGGGGGAGGTGATAAAACATACCCCATTTTTAGGAATTAAAAATAAATGGGCACAACAAAAGAGAGATTATTTAACAAAAGTGAGAGAGAGGATCCCTTACCTTACGCTCGAAGGTGTTCTTGTTTGTTCTTAATGACGTGAATAATAAAATTTAGATTCATTAATTAATAATTATAGAACCGAATAAAAATTTAATTGATATTTTATTACCTTATTAAGTTCATTAATGGCCTTTTTTATGGGTTTAAGAGATTAAATTTTATTGTTTTGGAAGCATTTTCTTACTTGGTTTCATGATTTCTTTACTTGTATTCATGAATGGAAGTTCATTTGAAATGTGGTTAAACATAAAGAATTGTTAATATAAATTATTAATGAAATTAAATATATATAAATTATCTTATAATGATTCTGGTTATATACCATGAGGATGACTCATTCGATGAGTTAAAAATAAATGCTTGGATTTGCTTGGCGGTTCGGTGCACAATAAACTTGTTTTGTATTATTATTCCTTATTATGAATGTATAAAGATTCTAGAACATTAATCAAGATAAGATTAATATATTATGACCTGTTTCAACCATTGAAAAGGTTTAATAAACAGTATTTAAGATAGTAATGCAAATTGAAAACTCTTCTTCCTTGAGTGTGATAAATTTACACATCTTGGATGATGTTTTCATTTATTATATAAAAGGAGGAAAAAGAGGGAGATTATGATGAACTATTCCATTATTACCATAAAAATACAGTACATGTAAGGTATTGTAATTATCATGGAATTCAGATGTGGGGAGGTGAGAAGGGAGAACAAAAGAATGGAACTTTGTAAAGGAAATTGAAAGAAAAGAGAAGGAAGGTTAACCTCTTGAGTGCCCCTCCTTGAGGATCTCCTTAAATCCTTTGTTTTTGGCCTTTTGGTGAGACAAGAAGGTCTTGGACGTGGGAAGAGGTCTTGGGGAGAGTATTTGGTAGAATTTAGAAAAGTCTTGAAGATTCAGTGGTGTGGGAGGAAGAGGGGGTGAGGGGTGGTTTATATAGTAGAGGGGAGAGGAGTTTTCTTAATATTATAATCATTAATTTATTATTTCCTCTAAAGACAACCAATAGTGATTATTACATGACCAATAATAGTAATATATACATTTTAATTCTAAACAATTAGGATTACATCATCAGATCATCATCAATGACTCAATAAATTCCTTATTTAGAATTTATCTTAAATTATCGAATTTTACTATTCATAAAAATTTATGTATTTTAGAAAAATCCCAAAAATTCACCCGAACCATTTTTCAATGTGTAGAATCAAAAAATGAAGCCCATTTTTTAAAAATAATTTTCTAAATATGATTAATTAAATATTTAATTAAAATAACTATTTAATCGAAAAATATAAACACTAAAAATATTCATCTTCATTTTTAAGGTTCCTAAATTCATATATACATTCAAGGTCATGGATACCATTCGTAAGAGTCATATAAATATTCATAAGGGTAATTTACTATCATAAGGGTAGGTTAATATTCCCCGAAAATTACGTTAATTTTATCAAAGTCTAATTATCATCTCGATCACAACCGTGTATGTTGGATTTTTAAAATTCAAATCACAAAGCTGAAAAATATAAGTTTTTTGGCTATGTTATTGATATATCCTATAATTAACCTTCTTTTGTTCCATAAAGGCTCATTAATTCATGAAATATGGGCTATAAGTAGAATTTATTTAAGAAAAATATACCATAAAATGTTTGGGGTGCTACATTATTCCCTCCTTTGGAAATTTTGTCCTCAAAATTTTTCATTTATAAAGCCCACCAAAAATATTTTGGGTGGTTCTTCTTCATAACATCCTCAGGTTACCATGTTTCTTCCTCTATATTATCGTTTTTCCAAAGAACCTTTACTAGATGATTTGTCAAATTTCTCAATACATGCTCCCTTGTGTCAAGAGTCCCGATAGGCTCTTCACCATATGATAAATCAGGTTCTAGTTCTATTTCTTCATATGTGAGTAAATGCATTGGGTATGGCCTGTATTTCTACAACAATGACACATGGAACACATCATAAACTTTATAGATACCTGGCGACATTGCTAAATTGTAAGCTACAACTCCAATTCTTTCAATAATTTCAAATGGTCCGATGTACCTGGTGCTCAGTTTCCCCTTCTTACCAAACCTTAAGACACCCATCCATGGAGATACTTTCAGAAAGACATGATCTCACACTTGGAATTCCAAATCCTTTATTTGGTTGTGATCATAAATATTTTAACTAGTTTGGGATTCTTTTATATAGGCTTGGATTGTCTTCACCTTTTCCATGGACTCTTCAATAAGTTCTGGGCCTATAAGTTTTCTCTCACCAACTTCATCCCAAAAAGTTGGAGTTCGACATCTCTTTCCATATAATGCTTCATATGGATCCATTTGAATACTATAATTGAAAAAAAAATTGTATGAAAATTACACCAAAGGAAAGTATTGATCCCACATACCTTGAAATTCCATAGAGCATGATCTCAGCATGTATTCTAGAGTTTGAATAGTCCTTTCAGACTGTTCGTCAGTTTGAGGGTGATAAGCAGTACTAATACGAAGCTCAGTATTCAAAGCCTTTTGGAGAGTTTTTTAAAATTTTTATGTAAACTGGGAATCTCGATCGGACACAATCAATATAGGTTCACCATGAAGTCTTACAACTTCATTAATATAAATTCTTGTGATGTGATCATGTGGTCAATCCCCTCATATTGGAAAGAAATGTGCTGATTTTGTGAGATGATCAAGAATTACCCATATTGCAACATTCCTTATCAGTGTCCTCAGTAGTCTGGTGAGAAAATCCATCATAATGTTATCCCACTTCCACATAATAATAGGTAGAGTTTGAATCACTCCTTTGGGATGTTGTCTCTCTGCCTTCACTTGTTGACAAACTAGACACCTTGACACGTATTAATCAATTTCCCACTTCATATTATCCCACCAAAAATGTTCCTTTAGATCTCTATACATATTTGTGATACCTAGGTGTATAGAGAAATTTTATCTATGAGAATCATCTAATAGTTCCCTTTTTAGCTCAGGTACTGATGGAACACACAACCTCTTTCCAAATTTCAAAACTCCATCCTCATACACGAAGTCTGCAAATTTCCCATCCTTGACAACATTAATTTTCTTTTGCATATTCTCATCATTAGATCAAGATAGTTTTATCTTCTCTAGTAAATATGGTTTGGAAATCATTTGAAAGAGGAAATATGTTTTCCCTTCCTTAACAATTCCCATATCCATATTTAGTAGATCCATGAATATAGGATCTCTCTCAATCCTCATTTAAGTTATAAGTCCATGATTTTTTCCTACTTAATGAATCTAACACCTTATTTTACTTTCCTAGGTGGTAGTGTATTGAACAATCACAATCTTTGAGTAACTAAAGCCATATCATTTGCCTCATGTTGAGTTATTTCTGTGTGAAAATGTATTTCAAACTCTTGTGGTCTGTATAAATCTCACATATTTCTCCATATAGATAATGTCTCCATATGTTCAGAGCAAAGATTATGGTTTCTAACTCAAGATCATGAGTTGGATAATTTTTTTCATGTGTCTTCAACTGTCTTGATGCATAAGCAGTAACTCTATCATTTTTCATAAGGATGCAACCTAGTCCATTATTTGATGCATCACTGTATATTAGAAATCCATCACTTCTAGATGGAAGTGTCAAAATTGGAAAATTGAACAATATTATTTTCAATTACTCAAATAATTATGTATATTATTTTGTCCACACAAACTTAACTCCTTTACGTGTGAGCTTGGTTAGCAGGTTAGCCAGTCTGGAAAAATCCTGAATGAAATGCTGATAGTAACATGCTAAACTAATAAAACTGCATAACTCAGTTATGTTTTTTGGCATGGTCCATTCTTTTATTACCTTTTTATTTGTAGGATCAACTAGTATTCCATCCTTAGATATAATATTTCCTAATAAATAAACTGATTGAAGCCAGAATTCACACTTTCTAGACTTCCCATATAATTTTTTTCTTCTAAGAGTTTTCAAAATAATCTGCAAGTGATTATCCTAGTCTTCATAGCTTTTTTAGTATTCCAGGATATCATTGATGAATAACACAACAAATTTATCAAGATATTCCTTGAAAACTCTATTCATTAAATTCATGAAAATTGAGGGTGCATTTTCCAGTCCAAAAGGAATCACTGTAAACTCGTAATACACATACGTGGTTCAAAATGCTGTCTTAGGAAAATATTTTTTCTTCATACGTAGCTGATGATATCCAGATCGAAGTTTGATCTTTGTAAAGTATTGAACTCCATGAATTTGATAAAATAAATAATCAATCCGGGGCAGAGGATACTTATTCTTTATAGAATTGATTTCCCTATAATCAATTCATAGCCTCATGGATTCGTCTTTTTTCTTGACAAAGAGGACCTGGGATCCCTATGGAGAAACACTAGGTAGAATAAATCCATTTTCAATCAATTAATCTAGTTGTTTCTTTAGCTCCACTAATTCCATGGTGTCCATTCTATAGGGAGTCTTTGATATAGGTCTTGGACCAGGAATTAAATCAATATAGAAATCAACTTCTTTCTCTAGAGGATGTCCAGTTAAATGCTCTGGAAATACATAAATGTATTCTTACACTATGTGAACATCTTCAATTTGAATATTTCTTTCCTCACCCATAGATATTGGGTTCTATTACTCTCCAAGAATTTCATTTAACAGAGCTATCGGGGGTGGATCTAGATAAGAATCAGATGGTGAGGTCTCTGCTCTAAAGATAAGAGATTCTTTACCATTTTCAAAAATTGTAACTTCTTTTTTCTTGAAATATATATTCTCATAATAATTTGACAACCAATTTATAATAAGAATTATATCAAATTTAGACATTGGTATGATGATAAGGTTTGAAACTAAAGTACGTTTCTGTGTCACGAGGGGGACAAGTCGACATGCCTTTGTTGCAATGATGCACCCCCTAGGATTTTTGACTGATAACTCCTTTATTAAATAAAATTCGACATGTCTAATTTTTGTGAAAAAATGGGAAGATATAAATGAATGTGATGATCCGGAATCTAATAAAGTGTTGTCTAAGTTTGAGGAAACAATTAATGTACCTTCCACAACATCATTAGGAACTTCATCTTCTACAGTTGTAATCACATAAGCTCTCCCTTTATCTCTTGGATTTTTCTGAGGCATGTTTCCTTGGTACTTAGGACACTCATTTTCATAGTGTCCCATACCTCTACAGTTTTAGCATTGAACATATTCAAATTGTTTCTTCCCCTTGCATTCATGAGATAGATGGCCCTTTTCTCCACACTCATAGTAGACTCCCATTCCTTTCAAGCATTTCCTAAGATGATTCTTTATATAGTTCCCGCATAATGGGAATTTCTTCATTCCCTTGTTCTTCTTTGGTGCTTAACCATTCCCTTTCTTATCAGATTACCTATTTTTATCTAGTTTTCCCTTGAAAAATTTTGATCTAGAAAATTCCTTCTCTATTTTGATGGAAATTGATACAATTTCATCATATGATGAAAATGTTTGAGAAGCTAGTGCCCTTCAAAGACTTGGCTTAAGACCTTCAAATAAATGATCAATCTTGTCTTCCAAGTCATGTAAATAATCTATGACATACTTGGCAAGCCTGGTGAAGGTAGCCTCATACTCTATAACACTGCCTTCTTCCCTTTACTTTAAGCCAAAGAATTTTCTCTTCATTTCAGTTCATTGCTCATGAGGGAAATATTTTTCAAGAATATTTACTTAAAAGTCCTCCATTCCATATCTTCTATTTCTTCTTCCTCTGTGGTATTCTAAATCAAGGACCACTATTGATCATCGTCTCCCTTGAGACAATATACTTCCAGTAATACCTTCAAATTTTTATTGCATCTTAATTCATGAATATCTTTTCAAGGGACTTGATCCATTTCTTAGCAACCACTGGATTAGTAGTCCCGCTGAAATATGGGGGCTTCTGCCGCATGAAAAGATCTAACATAGGCGTGGAATGGTTATTTGTTACAACCTAAGTAAGTTTTCTCAATATAGTCATGATCTGATCTTCTCCAACATTGACTATGTTGACTTTCTCAGTGGGGAGATCCCTACCTTGCCCACGAGTATTGATTCCCCTTCTTCCGTTAGATTCCATTTCTATATAATGGCACAAACTAGATTTGAGTATGATTAATAATGTATAATATTAACTTAACAAAATACTTAGCATAGATTGAGATCCTACGCATGGTTAATCCCATAATCAGAAAAATGGTTTCTTTGAGGAACAATTTACATTTCAATCCTTCATAATGGCTTGTAAAGATAACATGAATTATCCTAAGAATATCCCCTAAGAGTGTCGTAACAAAGAGTGCATCAAGGCCCGTTATTTTGTACCAGGATACCCCAGTTCAAGCTCGAAACTCCTTTTCGGAGCTTTCAGTCCTAGGTACATTTGTGCCAGAGCCACCTCTACCTGCTCGTATCCAAACAGGGATGTATTTTCCAGAAAGATTCACTTAATATATTCCTTACCAAAATTCCAGTACCTTTTTGTACATTCATCCTCAAATAATACCTTAGGGCTTTGTTTCTAATCTATGTTTTCTAATCTAGTTTTCAAGTTTGATACTAAACTTCTGTTGATACCAACTATAATGCCCCAGCCCCTCTAGACTGGAACCGGTGCACTACTTGTTATATTAGCATGGTTAGAAGGAATGAAAATCCAGAAGGAATGACACTTTTAGTAGTCTTGAAGAAACTAGATACATATATTTTACTCAAATTACATAGGAAAAGTTTAAAGAATACAATACATAACGAAAACTAAAAACTACATCCACAAGAACTCAATAAATGATCTCTTCTTTGTCACCTGTTCAAAGTAAACAATGAAAGTGGTGAGATCAAACTCTTAGTAGGGGTTACCAATATTGGAATCATGAATACAATAATAAGTGAATCATAATCAATCTGACATAATCAATATGGCATGGTGAATAGATGAAAAAATCACGCCATTAATAAACTGAGAATGAAACTGCATCCATATATTTTTTCATAGTGAAAAAATCAGGGATAATAGTAATATATAATGAATAAATAAAATTATTATTATTTTTAAGTCATGTATCTGGCACATGAACCCATAATATCGTAAAAACAGTTTAGTTCTATGGGTAGAAACCCATCTGATTTTTGGAAACAAACTCGAAGGGTTTGTCGCCAACTGATTTGTCTCATGAGACCTACCGATGCATCGAGGGGATATAGCGGGCCCCACCCTCCAATTCATGTCAAAATAATTCTTTATAAATTGAATCAAAATAAGATATATATGCCTTTGCAATATCTGTATAGATTAGAGTATACAGATTCATCAATATTTCCATAATTAAAATAAATTTCCAAATAAACACCGTATGTAAAATGGTATACAGTTTAGACAACAAATATATCCATGATATGAGATTATGGTTATTTAATATAAATATAATTTCAAATGTAAATTGGTCTCAAATGGGCAGTAGGTACACCACATAAATATTATTAAGAGAACAATACAAAGTTAGTCACAACAAAATAGTAGTTGAGACAAAGTCTCTTACCACAATGTAATCAGTCGAATCATATGACCAAAACATAATAACCCTCAAATGAATCATTGAATAACATGAATATAAATAGAATAATATTATTATATATCAAATGGCAGAACACATATATTACATACAAGAAATAAGTGGCGAATAATTAAAATCTCATAGAAATGAATGTGAGATGAGAAACCCCTTACAAACATTTCGGCATGGTAACGAGTGTTATTGAGAGGGCTTAATGAGAGGTAAAATGGTATTACATTATTTATATGTCATAAGGGAAGTATGGGGGAGGTTCAAAAACATACCCCATTTTTAGGAATTAAAAATAAAAGGGCACAACATAGGGGAGATTCTTGAACAAAAGTGAGAGAGAGGATCACTTACCTTACGCTCGAAGGTGTTCTTGTTTGTTCTTAACGACATGATTAATCAATTTTATCTAAATTAATTAATAATTACATAAACTAATAAACATGTAATTGATATGAGATAACCTTATTAAATTCATTAATGTCCTTTTCTGATGGGTTTAATATATTCAATTTTATTTTTTTGGAAGCATTTTCTTACTTGGTGTCATGATTTGTTTACTTGTATTCATGAATGAAAGTTCATATTAAATGTGGTTAAACATCCAGAATTGTTAATATAAATTATTAGTGACATTAAAGAGATAAAAATTATCTTATAACGATTCTGGTTATATACCATGAGGATGACTCATTCGATGATTTAAAAATAAACGCTTGAATTTGGCTTGGCGGTTTTGTGCACAATAAACTTGTTTTGTATTATTATTCCATATTATGAATGTGTAAATATTATAGAACATTAATAAATATAATATACATATATTATGACCTAGTTCAACCATTGAAAAAGTTTAATTACTAGTATGGAAGATATTAATACAAATTGAAAACTTGTCTTCCTTTAGTGTGATAAATTTACACATCTCAGACAGTGTTTGAATTTATTGTATAAAAAGAGAGGAAAAAGAGAGATTATGATGAAATATTCAATTATCACAATGAAAATACATTAAATATTAGGTAATGGAATTATCATGGAATTCAGATGAGGGTAGGTGAGAAGGGAGAACAAAAGAATTGAACTTTGTAAATGAAAAGAAAAGAGAAGGAAGGTTCACCTCCTGAGTACCCCTCCTTGAGAATCTCCTTAAGACCTTTCTTTTTGGCCTTTTGGTGAGACCAACAGGTATTGGACGTGGGGAGAGGGCTTGGGAAGATTATTTTTTAGAATTTAGGCAAATCATGAAGCTTGAGTGGTGTGGGAGGAGGAGGGGTGAGGGGTGGTTTATATAGTGGAGGGGAGAGGAGTTTTCTTAATATTATAATCATTAATTTGTTATTTCCTCTCAAGACAACCAATAGTGAGTATTCAATGACCAAGAATAGTAATAAATGCATGTGAATTCGAACCAATTGGGCTTACATCAGAAGATCATCGTCAATGACTCAATAAATTCCTTTTTTAGCATTTATCGCAAATTGTCGCATTTTACTATTAATAAAAAATGCAAGTATTTCAGAAAAATCCCAAACATTCACCCTAACCATTTTTCAATGTGTAGAATCCAAAAATGAAGTCCATTTTTCAAAAATAATTTTCTAAATATGATTAATTGAATATTTAATTAAAATAATTATTTAATTGAAAAATATAAACACTTAAAATATTCATCTTCATTTTTAAGGTGCCTAAACTCATTTATACATTCAAGGGCGTGGATACCATTCATAAGAGTAATATTACTATTCATAATGGTAGGTTACTATTCACAAGGCTAGGTTACTATTTAATAAAAATTAATTTAATTCTATCAGACTCTAATTATCATCTTGATCACAACCGTGTACGTTATATTTTTAAAATTCAAATCATAGAGCTGAAAAATATAAGTTTTATGGACAAGTTATTGATATCTCCTATAAGTAACCATGTTTTCTTCAATAGAGCCTCAGTGATTCATGAAATATATGCTATAACTAGAATGTATTTAAGATAAACATACCATAAAATGTTTGGGGTGCTATATGAAAGGATCATTTGACGTTCAAAACATTTGATGAATGTACTATCATGAAGGTAGTACACCTTCAAAATAATGCATTCATCAATGTCAACAGATGAGGAAGCATGGATACAAAATTTACTTCTGGGAATAATTTTACCATTCTTAATTTTTTTATGTACCCTAAATTTAAAAGAATTTATTTTTTATTAATATTCTTTGTAAAAATGGATTTCGGGTTTCATTTGAATCTGAAAGGTTATCGTGTCGAAGGGAGGAATGTTTGTGGGGAAAGGGTACACAAATTATATCGTGTATCAACTATCCATTAATAATATATTTTAGTCTTTTTCATTACCTGATTGATTCCTCTAATTTATGGAATAATCGTTTAACACATGTTAATTATAATTAATTAAATACAATGAAAAAGTTAAACTTAATTAAATTTGTAAATGAATTAAATAAATGTGAACAATGTGTGAAATCAAAAATAGTTAAGAATCCTATTCATTGTTTTAAAAGAAATTATGATATATTAGAATTAGTATATTTATATATTTATAAATTAAATGGTTTATTGAATCATGGAAGAAAATAATATATTTTTTACTTTTATTAATAGTTGTAGAACATATTTAAATATATATCTTCTTATAATAAAGGATGAAGACTTTAATATGTTTAATAAGTATAAATCATAAGTTGAATACTAATTGTAACAACCCAAGATTTTATGAGAATTATTCTTTTTAATTTCATTGATGTCTTGTGTTGTACGCTACAAAAAAATTAGATTGTTCTATATGCAACACCGTATTAGATTGCAGTATACGCAACACTATTCTTGGCCCTTATTATACACAATTTCAAGTTCGTTTTGTAGAAATTATTCTACGCAACATTAAGTATAGATTTTGTTTAATGTATAAATGAAATAAGTTTTGATTATGTTATACGCAACACCAAAGAGATATTTCACTACACACAACCCTGACTTGGATTGCATTACACTCAATCACGACCTTCCTCAATAGTGTGTGTTGTACGCAATACCGAGTTTCACTAAACAAGGATATGTTATTAAAATATTATATAATCTAGCCGTTATGAATAGTAATACACACTTTTTGAAATTTTATAAATTTTATCATTCAAAAAGGACTTCATTTTTGGATTCGGAATATCGAAAATATCCTAGGTTGAATTTTTGGTATTTTTTTGGAAAACTTTCAATTTTTGATGAATAGTGAAAACACCGAGTTATTGGTTAAAACCGAATTTATATTTAAATAATAATTTATTTTATTTAAATTTATTTTAGGTCAAAATAGATACATAATTCCTATATAATTTCAATTAAATTCATTGGAGTCATTTTATAATAATTTTAGATATATAAAAATTTTATTTAACTTTTGACCATCTTTTACCCACCTCCTAGGAGAATTTGCAGATTCACATAAAACCTAATTTTACATCTTTTGTGAGTGTAATTTCAAAAATCCAAGAGACATGGTTAATATTAATGATAAAAATTTTGTTCAATAAGATATAAATAATTTTTGGTGAATAGTAAGTTTTATCTTTTATTTACCATGGTTAAAAGTAAATAGGGTAATTAAGGGTAAAAATGTTATTATTATTACCCTAAAACATGTTCTAATTATAATGGATCAGTTTAATTCGACTAAAACAAACCTTAGGAATACAATATGACCATTTTGGTCCACTGGGATTAGATTAGGACATTTATTATTATTTAATTCAAAGAAGAGTTAAAAGAGTTAAAATCAAAGTTTAATAAGTAAAACATTTGTAATATAGGGTTATATATAAGATAAATTAGACTATAAATATTCATTAGAAAGATAAAAATATTTCATACATAATGGTATTTTATTTATGATTTTTAGACATTATATAATTTAATTTATTTATGACACAATGATGATGCAGTAATTACCTTCTTAATGAAATATTAACATAATTGAAATTATAAATACCCAAATAAATGTAATTTCAGACTTTTTATGAATTAAACTAATTTTATAGTTTAATATAACATATTATGGTTGGTTAGATAATTTTTTTAGAAGTTATAATGCTTTTATGAATTTAGAAAAAACAAAATATCAAATAGTGTCAAAATTGACATAAAAGTGTTTTTAAAACAAATATTAAATTATTAATTGTTATTCTATTCTTAAAAATATAAGGCTCGTCCAAAAAACTTATATAATAATACATATGACATTAATGTACCAATTGGGGTTCTATTGGAAGTTTATAGTAAGTTTATTAACCATATAGTATAATAATATAAGAAGACATGGTAAAAGTTAAATTATTTAACTTAGAGCTAAATCTGAATGATAAGGTTAAAATGGTAACCTAAACTTGTCTAAAACCTATTATTTGAGATTATTTCTACCCATACCCACCCTATACTCTAAATAAGTCACTTTGGAGCCATTATCAACCGAATATTAATTTATTATAAAATAATATTTTAAGTTTTTCCTAAGGTGCCCCTCTCCTCCCTTATAAAAGGGCACCTCCTCCCTCTCCAGTTCACAACACTTTGATCATTCAAGCTCGGCCTACCCCTGCCCATTTCTCTTCTCCACTTCCCTCGAAACATTATGTAGGTTATGGTCTTCTCAAAAGACTAACTCTAGTTTACTAAGAGGAAGTTTAAAAGAGGTACGTCGAAGAAGAGATAATCTCTTCTACTGATTCTTTCAAGTTTCTTTCTTCTTCAACTTCCTCTTATTTAGTTATTTAATTTTAAAGTTATAAAATAAGTATCAATAATATACTGATATGTTATTATAAATATAAAACAACCCCATTTCAACTTTTATCCATCCTACAGAAAATGGAATCACCGCACATGCGTACGTACGAAATACCGTCTCCACGCCATAGTGTAATCAGTTTTTCCACCACCACCTTACTTGGATGAGTATAATGGTGAAAAGAATAACTATATATGTTTTTATAAAATCATACTGATTCTGAGATATTATATCATCCACTCCAATTCTATTCAATAATTATGGGAATGATATCATCGCTCGTGCGTACGTACGGACTACCGTCTCCACAAATGCGATGAGATTCATTCTCCATGATTAACCATTAAAGTATGATTATAAAGTATATATAATAAATTATAATGAAATATATTACATAATAATTATACTGGTTTTATGTACATATATTTTTCATTTACTTCATTCCATTCAATTCAATAAGGAAACGAAAACAGCGTTCATGCGTACGTACGGCCTACCGTCTCCATGAACAGTGTATTTCATTCCATTTTTTGATCTATCATATATATTAATATTATGAACATATATTATATATAAATCATGTTTTACATTCCGGAATTAATTAAATTTGATATAAGTAATAATATCAAGAACAACAAATCAAAACACGTACAAGAAATGAAACGATTTTACCCAAAACACTGCTTTAACATGGAATTTACAAAAGAACTGGTAATATAAAGTCATAAGTGAACCATATATGATATCATAACAATGAATATGATTATTTAATAAGTCAATTAAATTATTTAAATCATTATACAGGAAGTTCGGATACATATGAAGCATATCAGACATAAGGTAAGAAAAAATATCACAATCTCATTTTTATCCGAGATTTTTTATACTTAAAAATTTACTGGGGAATATTTATCATCCACATCCATGTTTCCTAAATATGTAATATTATTTCTATCCTCATAAAATTTTTTAAATCCAATTTTACACATTGGTTATTTTTTAGTAAAATATATGAAAGGAATCTTTTGTCGTTTTTTGTACGAGGTACTTTTTGACTTTTCTGTCCAAAGTATGAGAAGAATGTTTTTTAACTTATACGGCATGAATGAATTTCGATGATTTCATAGAAAATTATTTACATGAAGCTTCATTTACATGTTTTCAAGTTTATTTTTAATTAACTTATTTTAGTTTAAAATTTTATGACATGTTAAGAAAGGAAAAATGTTGTTGAAGTGGAAAGGATATTTTCCTCAAGAATGGAGTTCAAGTGTTTTATCAAAATTATTTTCCATCTAAGATAATATAGGGTTATATTTATATCCATATTATTACATTGATTTGATTATGTTATGATGTAATTATTTTTATTAAGTCCTTTTATCTTATATGGATTATGTTACGATGACATGATGTTTAAGAATACCATCTTTATTACATGGATTATGCTATGATGTATGATTTATGATTTCTGGCACACATAAGAATGGTATAATTATGAGATGGGTGGGACCTATATCTCCCTCCAATTAATTGGTTAAAGATTTATATCTCATAAGATAGACCTGGCTGGAATGACAAGTTAATCCCATTAGTTGATACATGACTAGAACGAGGAGTGAACTCGATTCAGTAAGGGACTTTGTCCACTATGATGGTATTGGAAGCAATGCCTTGGATACTATGGAAATCATATCAAGTTATTAATGGTTTTCCACAATTACATGTTTTATTCTAATGCTGTTT
Organism: Viscum album; assembly: GCA_963277665.1. NCBI lineage: Eukaryota > Viridiplantae > Streptophyta > Magnoliopsida > Santalales > Viscaceae > Viscum > Viscum album. Next base: position 1,589,332,480 of record OY728129.1, read on the forward strand.
TATCATGATTGATGTTCCATTATGATCTATGCCTTATGTACTGCCATGTTTTATGTCATTGCTCAAGATTTTGATGTTTAAACATTATGTTCATGTTTTTAAGTTAAAATGTATATGGTTTGTTTTATTTTCTCCATGCATACCCTTAATGACATTTTAGCTCACCCTTTATATGTTTTATTTTTCCCCAGGATATAAAGAATGGTTTTAGGTAAGAAAACAAAAGGGGAAGTTCTTTATGTGAAATGTTGAAGATCTTCCACCATGATTAGAAGATTATGTTCCGAGTTTCCAAAGACACTAAACTATTACGATCCTTGAGTGTTGGTTTTTGTTATGTATTCAGTATTCCTAAAAAGTAATGTAATGTCTATGTACATAAAGTTTTGGGTATCTATAGTTGGTATCAGTGGGAGGTTTATTTAACCTTTGGAAACTAGGATGTGAATACTTTAGTGAAATCCCTAGAGATATTTCTAAGGTATGTCTAGGGATGTCTCTAAGGTTATGAATAAGTATAGGTTATAGTCCTAGAATTACGGTAACGATATTAGAATTAAACCTAATATATTAGAGATTGAAAGTATTCCCCCTGATTATGTTGTTTTCCATGTGTGATTTTTTCCTCTCACACTATTCTTTTTGGGTTGTAGAAAATCGATGGCAATAGGAAGATTCATGTTACTGGAGAATATGATGGACATTGGAATGATATTATTCATGATCAAGAAAATGAAATGGGATTTGGAAGGAAAAACCTTGTTATTATTCCTAATCAATAATATCATAATATGATCAATAATCTCAAATTTGGTATGTCTCCTAACTTAGCTAATAAGAGAAAGATGGAGTTTCAAGATGATCTTATAGGAAAAAAGTTCAATTTTCCTCATGTAAATCTTGTGGGAAGAGACATCAAGGATAATGTTTCAAAGGAACTGGAAGATGCTTTGGGTGTGGAACAGAAGGACATAAAACTAGTAATTGTAAAGGAAAGGGTTAATTTAACTCTATGGACGAGGATAATGGTATTCCTAAGACATCAACAACAGTTAAATGTTTTAAAAGTGGAATGTACAGGCATTATACAACCAATTCCCTAAGGGAAAATCTCATGAAGAGAATCATCATGGTCGTATGGGTAGTATTTATATTGATGATTATGAAGAGACTACAAATGATATATGAGATGAAATAAGTGTTGAGGAATAAAATGATGAATCTCGGTCAATGGTTTAAGAAGGTAGTGGAATGATTGTGTGTTTATCTAGAGTTATTTTAATGGTATTATGGAATAAAGAAACATCTAAGGATTGTTACACTATTGTTTTTCCTAAAGTATTGGAAAGTATATGTTGAATGGTACCAGTAACCATGAAAGGTTATTCAGATATTTTTGGAAAGAAGATGATATGCTCATAATGAATGGATTAGGAGAAAATAATATTTTGGATATTATTAATGAGCTCATGACTGATATAAGGACAAAGTGATATCATGGTTTGAGTATATAGAAATTTTGGGATTTTGGTATGTGGAAAGAGTGAACTTTTGACAACATTCATGTTTTCACTAAGGTTCAATGGGTATTCATTTTTCAAGAGACTACATGATTAAGGTATTCACATGTTTGGAATGTGACCAACAAGACATATCGTATGATAAATGATAATATTCACATGATTATAATATAACCTCTTTGGTAATATTTTCACTATAATATGATATTGGATAGAAGTATTTTGGATAAGCCTAAAGATTGGAATAGATACGTTGGACATAAGTTAGTATTGTTTGAGGCTATAACTTTTTCAATATTATTGATGGAAGGTTATAATAATGTAGTTTTTGAAAAAGCACAACTTGTAGGACGGGTGACAACCCATTGTGTCAGACAAGGCTGTGGGAATCGAACCCACAACCAAAGTGCAATGGGCCTTTATCACCTACAAAATGCCTACAGGAAGTCCCTGGTTAGTAGAAACTAGTTTTATTTTATTAAGAAGGATGATAGATGAAGTATAAGTCCATTTTGGAACAATATCTGATTAATATCACCATATATGGACTTATGTAAATAACTTTTTCTAACTTATGTTTGAGACAGATGGAATGACAGATCATTCTATCACATGATCTGTAAAAACTTCATGAAAGACAAATTCAACTTCATTTCATTAAGATATGAAGTGGAAATTGTTCGAGGCATGAGAAACGTTGAGATTGTACCAAAACCAAGTAAGTATTTCTTTTAATTATTTAGCATTAGGGAAATGATCTTGAAAACCAAAAACGTTTTCCTAGTACCCTCATATTCGACGAATCAGATGGTATCTTAGATCATCACAAATTTATGGCTTTGTGATTGTTTTATTTTTTATAGCCATGTTCTCTACCACTCTTCATCCAAACATGATGGTTAGATTTCTCTTCCATATCCATATTTTCACATATATTCTCCTTTGTGGAAACCCAGTGATGAGTTACTTTGGGTATCCATTATGATTCTAACGTTCCTTTTTAAAATGATGATTTCGTATTCCTTTTTACGATGTGGGTTTCTATGAAAGAAACTTTCAAGTAGTAAACCATTTATAACCCCGATGAATTTCGAGGAAAAAATTCAACTTAAGGGGGGTAGAATGTAAAAACCCAAGATTTTACGAGAATTATTATTTTTAATTTCATTGTTGTCTAGTGTTGTACGCTACATCAAAATTAGCTTGTGTTATACGCAACACCATATTAGCTTGCAGTATACGCAACACTATTCTTGGCTCGTGTTACACACAATTTAAAGTTCGTTTTGTAGAAATTATTCTACGCAACAATAAGTATAGATTTTTTTTAATGTATTAATGAAATATGTTTCGATTATGTTATAAGAAACACTAAAGGGAGCTTGCACTACATGCAACCCTGACTAGGCTTTCGTTACACGCAATCGCGACCTTCCCTGATAGCGTGTGTTGTACGCAATACCGAGTTTAACTAAGCAATGATATGTTATTAAAATATTATATAAACTAGCCGTTATGAATAGTAATACACACTTTTTGAAATTTTATAAATTTTATCTTTTAAAAAGGAATTCATTTTTGGATTTAGATTATCAAAAATATCCTAGGGTGAATTGTTTTTATTTTTTTGGAAACTTTCAATTTTTGATGAATAGTGAAAACACTGAGTTATTGGTTAAACCCGAATTTTTATTTAAATAATAATTTATTTTATTTAAATTTATTTTAGGTAAAAATAGATACATAATACCTATATAAGTTCAATTAAATTCATTGGAGTCATTTTATAATAATTTTAGATATATAAAAATTTTATTGAACTTTTGACTGTCTTATACCCACCTCTTAGAAGAATTTGAAAATTCATATAAAACCTAATTTTACCACTTTTCTGAGTGGAATTTCAAAAATCAGAGAGACACAATTAATATCAAGGAGAAAAATGTGGTTCAATAAGATAAAAATAATTTTTGGTGAATAGTAACTTTTTACTTTTATTTACCACGGTTAAAAGTAAATAGGGTAATTGAGGGTAAAAATGTTATTAATATTACCCTAACACATGTCCTAATTCTATTAGATAAGTGTAATTCGACCAAAAACAACATTAGGAATAAAATATGACCATTTAGGTCCACTTGGATTAGATTAGGACATTTATTATTATTTAATTCAAAGAAGAGTTAAAAGAGTTAAAATCAAAGTTTAATAAGTAAAACATTTCTAATATAGAGTTATATATAAGATAAATTTGACTATAAATATTCATTAGAAATTTAAAAATATTTCCTACATAATAGTATTTTATTTATGATTTTTAGACATTAAATAATTTAATTTATTTATGACACAATGATGATGTAGTAATTACCTTCTTAATAAAATATTAACATAATTGATATTATAAATACCAAAATAAATGTAATTTGAGACTTTTTATGAATTAAACAAATTTTTTAGTTTAATATAACATATTAGGGTTGTTTAGATTAATTTTATTATAAGTGATAATGCTTTTATGAATTTAGAAAAAACAAAATACCAAATAGTGTCAAAATTGACATAAAAGAGTTTAAAAAAAATTAAATTATTAATTGTTATTCTATTCATAAAAATATAAGGTTCATCCAAAAGACTTATATAATAATACATATGACATTATAGAACCAATTGGGGTTCGATTGGAACTTTATAGTAAGTTTATTAACCATATAGAGTAAGAATACAAGAAGACACGGTAAAAGTTAAATTATTTAACTTAGAGTTAAATGTGAATGATAAGGTTAAAATGGAAACCTAAACTTTTATAAAACCTATTGGTTAAGAGGATTTAGACCCAACTCCACCCTAGCCTCAAACTAAGTCTCTTTGGATCCATTATAAACTGAATATGAATTTATTATAAAATAATATTTTATGTTTTTCTTATGGTGCCCCTCTCCTCCCTTATAAAAGGGCACCTCCTCCCTCTCCTCTTCACCACACTTTATGTCTTAAAGATCGTCCAAAACCTGCCCATTTATCTTCTCCAATTCCCTAGAAACATTCTGGTGGTTTTGGTCTTCTCAAAAGACCAACTCTAGTGCCCTAAGAGGAATTTTAAAAGAGGCGCGTTGAAGAATAGGTTATCTCTTCTACCGATTCTTTCAAGTTTCTTTATTCTTAAACTTCCTCTTATTTAGTTGTTTCATTGTAAATTTATACAATAAGTATCAATAATATACTTATATGTTATTATAAATATAAAAAAACCCCATTTCACCTTCTATCCATCTTATAGAAAACGAAATCACCGCGCGTGCGTACGTACGAAATACCGTCTCCACTTCGTGGTGTAATCATGTTTTCCACCACCACCTTACTTGGATGGGTATAATGGTGTAAAGAATAACTATATATGATAATTATAAAATCATTCTCATTATGAGATATTATATCATCCACTCCAATTTTATTCAATAATTATGGGAATGATATCATCGCTCGTGCATACGTACGGACCACCGTCTCCACATACACGATGAGATTCATTTTCCATGATTAACCATTCATGTATGATTATAAAGTATATATAATAAATAACCATGAAATATATTACATAATAATTATATTGGATTTATGTACATATATGTTTCATTTACTTAATTCCATTCAATTCAATAAGGAAACGAAAACAGCGTTCATGCGTACGTACGACCTACCGTCTCCATGAACAGTGTATATCATTCCATTTATCGATCTATCATATATATTTATATGCTGAATATATATTATATATAAATCATGTTTTAAATTCAGGAATTAATTAAATCAGAATATAAGTAATACTATCAAGAACAAAAATTCAAAACATGTACAATAAATGAAATGATTTTACCCAAAACGCTGACTTAACATGGAATTTACAAAAGTACGGGTAATATAAAGTCATAAGTGAACCATATATGATATAATAACAATGAATATGATTCTTTAATAAGTTAATGACATTATTTAAATAATTAAACATGAGGTTCAGATACATATGAAGCATATCAGACATAAGGTAAGGGAAAATCTCACAATCTCATTTTTATTCGAGATTTTTTATACTTCAGAATTTACTGGGGAATATTTATCATTCACATCCATGTTTCCTAAATATGTAATATTATTTCTATCCTACAAAAAAATTTTAAATCTAATTTTACCCATTGGTGAGTTTTTAGTGAAATATATGAAATGAATCTTTTATTGTTTTTTGTACGATGTACTTTTGACTTTTTCAACGAAAGTACAAGAAGAATGTTTTTTTAACTTATACAACATGTATGGATTTTTATGATTTCATAGAACATTATTTCCATGAAGATTAATTTACTTGTTTTCAAGTTTATTTTTAATTCACTTATTTTAGTTTAATATTTTATGACATGTTAAGAAAGGAAAAATGTTTTTGAAGTGGAAAGGATATTTTCCTCAAGAATGGAGTTCAAGTGTTTTATAAAAATTATTTTCCATCTAAGAAAATATAGGGTTATATTTCTATACCTATTATTAAATTGTATTGATTATGTTATGATGGAATTATTTTTATGAAGTACTTTTATCTTATATGGATTATGTTACGATGACATGATGTTTAAGAATCCCATCTTTATTACATGGGTTATGCTATGATGTATGATTTATGAGTTTGTGGCACACATAAGAATGGTATCATTATGAGATGGGTGGGACCTATATCTCCCTCAAATTAGTTGGGTAAATATTTATATCTCTTGAGATAGACATGGCTGGAATGGCAAGTTAATCTGGTTCAATGATACACTACTAGAACGAGGAGTGAACTCGATTCAGTAAGGGACTTTGTCCACTATGATGGTCTTGGCAGCAATTATGTGGCTACTATGGAAGTCATATCAAGTGCTTAATGGTTTTCCACAGTTACACGTTTTATTCCCATGCAATTTTATCATTATTGATGTTCCATTATGATCTATGCCTTATGTAATGCCATGTTTTATGTCATTGCTCAAGATTTTGATGTTTAAACATTATGTTCGTGTTTTTAAGTTCAAATGTATATGGTTTGTTTTATTTTCTCCATTCTTACACTTACTAAGCATTTGAGATCACCGTTTATATGATTTATTTTCCCTAGGATATAAAAAATGGTTTTAAGCAATAAAACAAAAGGGGAAGATCTTTATGGGAGATGTTGAAGATCTTTCACCATGATTAGAAGATTATGTTTTGAGTTTCCAAAGACACTAAACTATTACGATCCTTGAGTGTTGGTTTCTGTTATGTATTAAGTATTCCTAAAAAGTAATTTAATGTCTATGTATGTTAAGTTTGGGGTCTCTACACTAATTAAATAAAAATATTAAATTATTAAGCTCAGATAGAGGTGGTGAATACTTTATGAACGAGTTTAATGAGTTTTGTGAAGAGAATGGTATAATTCATCAAAGAAATGACCCTTAAACACCTCATAAATATTGGATTAGATTAAAGGGAAAATAATAATTTAGTAGAAATGGTAAATTTTATGATTAATAAATCTAAGTTACCATTAAATTCATGGGGTGAAGCTTTATTGGATGCATTTCATATTCATAATAAGATTTCCTTTAGGAAAATTAAGTTATCCACTTATAAAATTTGGAGAGTTAGAATAATTAATATTTCTTATTTTATAGTGTGGGGGGTTTTAGATTTTAATAAAGTTACTAATTCAAAATGAAATAAAATTGGTATTATAGAAATTAATGGTTTTTTGTTTGGATATTCAGAAAATAGAAAAGCATATAGAATTATGGATTTTGGAGACAATATAATTATTTAATTAAGGGATGTAGAATTTTTGGAAAATATTTTTTATAAGGATGATGTGGAGGAAGTTATTCCTCATACACCAATCTCATGTACTATATCTGGTTAAAATAAAATAACAGATATTAATGATGATTATTGAGTTTAAACTAAAAGGATTACAAGAACCAGGAAGTAGAAACATCTACATCTAGATTTTATTTCCCCTAATTCCATAGTTTTTCTTATTATGAGAGATCAAAAGAATCATATTTTGAATAAGTATCCAATATTATTTACAATAGAACATTACACAAAGACATATATAGAATCTATTACTTATAGATATGTTTCATTCTTGAATGAATTAGTTAATTATGAAATGGATTCCATTATAAGTAATAATACTTGGGTCATTATGGATTAACCATGAGGTTCAAAACCTATTGTTTATAAATGTAGTTTTTTAAAAAATATGAGTCCAAAGGTAACATTCATTATTTTAAATCTATATTGGTTTCTAAGGGTTTCATACAAAAATAAGGGATTGATTATTTTGATACTTATCTTCCTATAGTACAGATTACTTCAATAAGGATTTTATTTTCTACAGATTCAATTAATAATTTATATTTCCATAAAATGGAAGCCAAAACATATTTGTTAAATGGATACTTAAATGAAGATATTTACATGGATCAATCATAAGGGTTTGTTTTAAAAGGCAATGACAAGAAAGCATGTAAACTAGTTAAATATATTTGTGGCCTTAAACAATCACTGAAGCAATGGCATGGGAAATTTGATTATAATATTTTATCTAATTTATTTAATCATAATAATGCAGATAAATGTTTTTATTCAATTTTTACAAAATAATATGGAGTTATTGTGTTACTATATGTAGATGATATGTTAATTTTTGGAACCAATGTGATTGGTACAATTGAGACAAATAATTAGTTATAATTTATGTTTAAAATGAAAGATCTTGGAATAGTGGACATTATTCTTGGTATAAAAGTTAGAAAACCTTGTGGGGGTTATTATTTAATCTAGTATCATTACATAGAATTTTTTTAAAATAAATTTGATCATCTTGGTTTCAAGGATGCCAATACTTCATTTTATTATAATCTTAAAATGTTTATAGATATGAGTAGAGTTGTAGCACAACATGAGTATGCTAGTGAAATTGGTTCTTTAATGTATGAAATGCATTGCACTAGACATGATATTGCTTTTTTGGTATGTAAAATGAGTATATATACTAGTAATACTGTTATGGATCATTGGATATGTATAAGGAGAATTTTTGGATACTTAATAAAGACCAAATATTTAAGTTTATACTATAATGATTATTCGACTACATTTGAAGGATACACTGATGCAATTTGGATTACTAGTGTTGGTGTAAATCTATCCACACTTGGATGGTTGTTTACACTTATATGTTGTGTTATTTATTAATAGATTTAGAGAAAAACATGTATTTCACATTCAACCATGGATTCAAATTTTATCACCTTAGAGGCATGTGGAAATAAAGATGAATGGATTAGTAATCTATTATTGGATATTATATTGTGGCCTAGTATGATGCCTCTTATCTCTATCAACTGTCATAGTGAAGAAACTTTATCAAGAGAATATAGTTGCATGTATAATGGAACGTTTAGATATATAATTTTGAGACACGATTATGTGAGACAATTATTAAAAGATGGTACCATAACAATTGTCTATGTGAGATCATGTAAAAACCTTTCAGACCCATTTAAAAAATCTCTATTGAGAGAGGTAATTTGTGAAACTAATAAAGATATGTGGTTAAAAACCATATAATAAATCATTTATGTAATGCAAACCCAACACTATATTTAGGTTGATCTGAATCACAATGTTTAATGGGTAAACACAAGTTACGAAGATGATTGTTGATATTGAAAATTATAACCCCAAACTATTTAGGGCCAATATCATCTATTATGACTAGAAGCTATGTTATAAACTATTAATAAAATATTAAGACTCTATGAGTTATGTGTTCTAATAATTGAATCACATTTTTATATTTTTCCTAAATGAACTTAGAAGTTGTGCACTTTTACAGGAGTTAATGGGTTTAATCCTTAGAGAGTTCATGCAAAGTATATAATAAAATAACCCTAAAAGTGATACAAAATGAGATGTTGGATGGAAAGTTCATTTTATGTATTATATCTTTGGTTTATCATTAACATTAACAAGTTTAATTTTTCAAAAACTTATAAATATGATAATACGTCGAGATATTGATAAAAATTAAAGGATTAAATCGAACTATACCTTTAATATGTATAATGATTCACTTTTTATCTAGAGAGTTAATAATTATGATTAAAATGGGGTTTTTTTATTAATTGTATTCATAAATCATAATAAAAGAATAAATTAATATGATTGGTCAAGTACTTTATATTTGGATTGATGTGGTGGAAATTTTTGGGAATCCCACATTGGAAATGTGGGTAGATCTCACAAAGCTCCTCCCTTATAAAAAATAGATTTGGAAATTTGAATTTTCATAAAAAATGTATATTTTCGTAAATGCATTTAAAGTTTTCAAAAAAATATATTTATTAAAAAAATTTGTTATATATATATATATATATATTTTATAACAAAAAAATAAATATATAATATAATATAATATTTTATAAAGTGACTAATAACGTGATTAGTCATAAGAGTTGGGTTTGTAATTTTTGAAATATAAACGACTGTGCACTACTAAAAGTTGTATTGTTTCAGTCGAACCATGGTGTTCTTTGACCGAAACTGTGAGATAAAAATGGTGTGGTTCACACTGATATTGGTCTATAAATAAATGATGACAAGAAAGATTATTATAATTAATTATTCTTCAATCCATGAAATTATGCAGTTATTTTTTACAACATTAGTGTTGCGGGGATGTCAAAAATTGGTGTTCAATTTTCCCCAATAAATCATCGAGGGGAAATTCCACCAAGAACCCTGCACCATAAAAGTTTGGGTGTATCAAACCCTTTTTAGAAGTGAATTAAACTCATGCATCGAGATTCAATTTATCTTTTCCATCCACTTACCTATTTTTCAGTAGACGCTATAAAGAAGGTAGCTCAAAGTGGTTGACGTCATGGCCCATTTGATGGACCAGTTCATCTCTTTCTCTCATACAGCCACGCTCTCAGCATGTACTAAAGAAAATTATACTCTTAATGATATAATTGAATGAATATAAAATACTCAAACCAAAAGAGTTGTTTTGTTTTGTTTTTCATTATACATTTTTTGAAAAGAATTAATCAATGTTTTTTAAATTAAAATAAAAATTCGTGAAGCATTTTCATATATTTGGAAATTTTTCACCCGGTCCAACGGAGTGAAGGAAATTTCCTCCTTTTCCAAAAAAATAATACAAAGGCATTAATGCCCTCAACTCTTTTGTCTCAATAGAAAAAAATAGATAAATAAATTAAATAAATATAATTTTTTATATTTAATATAAATATTTATATGTATATATTGTTTTTTAGATACATGTACATACAATTATTTTTTTTATTAATACCATTATAATTAATAATTTAATTTATATATTACTAATTTAACAAAGTTTTATTTTAAAAATATATTTTAACTAATTTATTAGTTATGTTAAGAATTATATTATTTACATCATTATTAATATTAATTATTCTAATTATTGCAATTATTTAATAATATTAATAATATTTATTAATAATGTAATTAATAAAATTTAATTATAATAACAAAATAAATAATTCTTTATTGTATTGTAACTAATAATACAATACTTAATTAGAATTATGCTAATTAATATTTTAAAGTATAAATATTATTTTTTAATAAATAATGTTTGTGACATTTTAATTAGAACTTTTTTTATATTTATGATTTTTGATACATTCAATTATATTTTATATGTTGAGTATATTTGTAAAATTTCATTTAGAATGTATTTAAAGTTTATGATTTATTTTCATTCAATGTCACATACATTAAAAATAATAATGTTTCAAGTAGGTGAATTTAAAATTCTATAAATAATAAAGTAGAAATACAATCAAAATGAAATTTGACACAATTAATGAAAATATAATAAATAATTGAAAATAACAAGCATTTAATAAAAAAATAAATTAAAAGTAATTTTGAAGACACAATATATTACTGTTTCAAAAAATTACATTTGTATTGAAACTTTTTTTGAGATTCCTTTTATTTTCATTTATTTTTTATATTTTTAGTCAATGATCGGGATTTTATTTATATTTTATCTATAATATAATTTATGGGTGTATATTTTTTAATTTGTTAATAAATATTTTTTTTGTAAAGTAAATTAATTATGGTTTTTTATATTAGTGAAATTCCTTTTTATTTTCAATAAATATTTAGATGTTTTGGATATGTTTTAAGCTTTAATTAAATTGTTTTTATAGTTTATATTTTATAATATTTTGAAGTTACCTACTTGAAATTTAGTAAGTTTTATTACGTTTCAAATAGTAGACTTTGAAAACTTATAAATTTTAAAATATAAGTAAAATATAAATAAAAATTGAAACTATGGATAAACATGTAAAAAATGGTTGATAGTAAAAAGAATGTCATCAGTTTTATAGAAGGAAAATAATATAGAGAATATAATATAAAGTTATTTAAAATAATTTATGTAAATATAAAACATACAAATGAATGATTACAATCATTGTTTATGATGAGGCCATATCCCAAAATCATGTGTGGGAATCAGATTCGAATATCGAGATCGTTGAGCTCTATGTTGGGGAGGAGTATGATGAGATGGAGAGAGTTATTCCTTAAGAGATGGAAAATTTAATTTCTGGTGCATTACTTGTGACTCACCAGATAGAGGTTCCAGTTACTTGGGTTTTGACTAGTAAGAATTTTGAATGCATTTAAGAATATTTTTGAAACCAGGTGCTGAGTCGAAATAGGATTTTGGGGCCTAGAGAACCTCAATAGGTTAATATTAAAAATATCTCATATATTTTATCATGTGTAAGATTTTTATTTGGAAAAATTAATTTCTCCTAAGTGGTGTCTCATATCAGAATTCAGAGACTGCGGTTGAGTTTACAATATCGTGTATACCCTCTATGTGACATAAACTTTTTTTGGTTCTGGGTGTCGGGTCGGAGATGAGATGGAAATGAGAAGTTAAATGGAAGATATTGTTTTAATAAAATTAATATAATATACCTTAACTTCATCCCTCTTGGTGCACATGAAAGGATGAGACAAATCCCCTCTCCCCTTCCCCTTAGAGTGACAGACAAACCAAGGTAAGGAGGTGCCACTAGATCTGGTTTTCATGCCGATTGTCACTAGTTCAATAATCTATGCATTTCAGGCATCGTTCCACACCCAAAGCTTCATACTTTCTCCATAGAGGTTGGAGATTTTGAATTTTAATTCATGATCCCATTTTTTTAATACTTTTAAGTTTACAAATCCCATAGACTCTTGAGGGACCCCGTGGGGGTCGATTTGTGTGTTTTGGGGAAAATGTGGGTAATTCTGGATGCTCGTAGGGAAATTCCTAATGTAATTCCCATATACACGATATGTAGTCCAGTGGATCACTTTTTTTTCTTTCCATTTAGGGAAGATGATTTTTTTGAGGCTACATACCATTTAATGAGGGTTATATTCTATGTAGTGACCCTAGGTTGGGTGGCTATGGGACATGGCCAGTATAGTCATGTGATGACACATGGTTATGTGGTAGTGCACAACTAGAGTACATGGGTACAGGGTGTCATACACATGCATGAACAATAGACATTTCCAAGAGGTAAAGTTTTCTAGGACTCACCATATACCATGGGTACATGCCACATACCCTAGGTACATGTTGTGTGGGAGACACAAATAGATGATTTATGTGAGGGAAGACACAACTGGGTGTTTGGGGTGAGGCAAGACAAGTTATGTACCATTGGTACATGCCATGCATCCCATATTCTCAGCCAATACGTGCATTCATAGGACATGACTGAGTGTTCAGGCTGGGTCACACACCATGTATACCCCCTTACATGATGTTTAGTCCTTTTGGGAGGACCTTCCACCTTTCATATCTCCTTAGAGATCATATTTAGGCCTATGAGTATCCCATCATGAGAATTTTTCCATGTAGAATGTGACAGTGGAAATGGTTTAGGTCTAGGAGATGAGGGGTGAGGTGATGTAGTGCATTGCCTGGGTTTGAAACGGTTGACCAACAACGATTGAGTTAGATCCCTTAGCCAACCCCTATGAGGGTACCTGTGGTAGTATATCCTCGATACAAGATTTGTATCCCCTCAATAGGATGATTTTTGATATAATTTTATTATCCATCTAGAGATGTCGGGGTGGGATCCTCTATTATTTCATCAGATTTGTGGAATCCCTTTAGAGTGGTTGGGGGTAAGATCTTCTAGAATATCATTTCTAGTTGGTTTCATGGTATCTTATTGACCAACACTACACCGGAGGAGATACCCTATCTTACAGGATTTCCCAATATGGTTTGTTAATTCATCAGTGGTATGACCCCCTATGTAGCATGTGGGTTAAGTAGGGTTTGTGAAATCATCGATTATACAATTCGATACTCAAAAAAAGTTTATGAAGGGTTGTAAAATCATTAGATATATGATTCCCTACTTAACAAGATATACTATATGGGGTTTGTGGAATTGTTGTGACCAACACTACATGGGAGGCGACTCTATATATGAGCAATATGATCTCCAGGATATTGGGTTTGGTTTTTGGTGTCACCCTATGGATCCTGGGGGTGATACCCTATCTCAGAAAGATCTTTGGGTTACTAGATTTTTGTTTGTGGTGTCCCAGAGAAGATCCTAAGAGTGATCCACTATCTGAAGAGATGTGGTGTCTTGTTTTAAAGACTATGTTCATAGTTTCCCCTCAATAGATCATAAGATTGAACCCCTTTCTAAGGAATGCAACATATTTTGGTTCGAGAATGCTTAGTAGCATCCCCCCTTAGGGATGGGTGAGATCCCCTATCTGGGAATTGGGATCTTTAGGGTTCCATCATGACTTCCTTCTTGGAAATATCTGACGAGCATGTTCTCTCATATGTTCACCCCTTAGTATGGTGGTGTGGTGCCATCATCTTTTTTATGCACATTTGAGTAGAATCTCTGGAAGGTTCTATTAGGGATGGTTGGGTTTTACCCGATGTAGTGTATCTCTCATATGAGTTTTATATGGGAGGATAGGGTTCATGGATTGTGTTCTTCTGGTTGAGTGTTGTTTTAGAGCATTGATTAGGAACCTGTAACTACCTATGAGTTTGTAACCTCATGATTATTGGTGTCTTGGATGAGTATATCAGGGTGTATTTATATGAATCCTTACGGTGTTGTCACATCTTGGATGACACACCATGTTGTTTGAGTTTTCTAGTTGTGATTATCCAATGATATTTCGAGATGGAGTTTCTCTCTCATTTGGGTTCCCTCTAGATGGGTTGAGAAAACCATTGCCTTTTAGTTTCTACCTTTTATTTTTGGTATTTGGGGTGCCTATTGATTATTTCTATTCTCACCCCTACAAAGTCTTTTTCCACATGTGTTGTGTCTTATACAGTCAACATAACTTTCGATGGAGTCCCCAAAGTACCCATAGCAGGTGAAGATTAGTGAGATAAACCGACCATAGTTTTTACCAGAGCATGGATAAGGATCTTTTTAGTAGATTCATCTAACAATGATCCCCTCCATCTATGTATATTGGACACTTTTTGTAGTTTTATTTTGGTGGGAATATATTTTACCTTTTTGTACTTCTATTGTGCTATGTTTTTTGATATATTTATTCATGCTTTTCTTTTCAGTTTATATACATATCTACACTATTTCATGGAGGTGTATATTGGTGCATGTGTACAAGTACCTTAGGCTAAGGCCTCCTTTGCGTTTGATATGCCTATTCAAAGATAGATACTAACACCTATCCTATGGAGGTGTTCTTGGGGAGTCATTGTAAGATCCCCATTGGGTCAGGTCATGAAAATTGGTATCAAAGAGGGTTCAAATTTTCAACTACAGTGTATGTAACTTGGTTAGAGTTGTATAGATACAATGTTAAAGTGTTTAATGTTTGTATCTTAGACCAGGGATTCCAATGTTGGTGCAAAGACTGCTGTATCCATTCACCAAGACTTTGATAACCTGATTTTCGACTCAGTACATTAGGACATAGGCCAGAGAGAAATTTGGTTCAAGCATAATATTGGATTGGGTTTTTGGGTTTTCTTGTCATTTAGAGTCATATTCTTAGATATACTCTTTTACCATGGTGCATCTTCATTTTTTTTGAATTTTCATCCATGAAGACAACCATACATGGTTCTTTGGTGGGATAATGGTGAAGATTTGGCCCGAGATGAGGTTTCAATGTAGGGCATTGATTCTCAGGATGGATCCCTAGGTGGCCCACCATTAGTTCCGCTACTTGTTGAGTGGTAATTTGTGATGGATGTTAATGACGAGGATCCAAATAGGCTGAGTGCACTGCATGAGTTCCAGAGGCTATGAACTATAAGGTTCTGAGTTGATTCATACCCCAAGAAGCTGAGGACGAGCTCGAGGATGTAACACATGTTTTTTTCCTTGCAAGGACACCTCCTGATCATATGGTGGTCCTAGTAGTGATCCTTCTGTAGGGTTAAGCTGGGTAATGGTGGAGTCTTATGATGCAGACCCACAATATGGAGACACTCTCTTGGGAAGAGTTTGAATGAATCTTTTTGGAGGAGTTATATCTGGCCACATTGAGGTCAGTGTATATCCACGAGCTTCTTCAGCTTCGGCATGATAGCATGACCATGGAGGAGTACACAATGAGGCATACAGACCTATCACATTACTTCTTGGATATGGTTCAAGATACTTTTTTCAGAGTAAGAAACTTTGAGAAGGGATTATTCTGGGAGATCCGGACCTCAGTGGTTCCACTGTACATTTCCACACATTCTAGAGTTCTTGATCGGGCCTTGATGGTAGAGTGTTTTTTGGCTGAGTAGACTTTTACTGTTAGTGATGGGAACAAGAGAGCTGAGACCTCGAAAACTAGTTTAGCAGCTGGTATCCAACAATAGTCTTATGTATCTGAGCATACGAGATGGTTTATGAGGAAATCCAAGGGTGGGGGGTCTGAGGATTAGGGATTCAATGCCAACTTTGGTTAGATATAGTAGATGTGATGTTATTCTTATGATGACCAGGGAAATATCGCTCGAGATTATCCAACCGGTCGAGCTGCTGAGAGGGAGCTTCTTGATGGAACGTCTTGGAAGAGGTAGTGTTTCAATCATGGAGATATTTAGGGTGGAATATGTGGTAGAGAAATAGGTATAGAAGAAGAAGGTAGAAGATGATACAAGTTTCCACCACCACCCCTAGGTGGTCCACTCCAGGGTCAGGGAGTTAGAGGATGGGATGAGGATAACTGCAGGTCACAGACGCCTTTGATCTTGAGGCTCTGTGGATAGATAGAGCTATTGTATGTGTCTTTTCTACTTTCTGATGTATTTTTTAGGCACTATTATGAGGTACTCTTTTCTTTCCATTTTATTCTTGATACTTGTTCAGGGTGACATGGGGCGTCGTTAAGACCCTGTGTTGGTGTTATTCAACGTTTCTTCAAATTCATGATTAAAAGGGATTCATTACCCCATGAAGACACCTTTAGTGATGTGGATATAACTGTGATTGTGATTCTATTCCACCCAATGTAGATAGTTTCTAGGTGTGGTGTATGAGTCCATTTGATTTGTGTGTTCGAGGCAGGGTAGTGTGTTAGAGGTTTGCAAAGAGGGACCAATAAGACCCATTGTGTTCACTTGGTAATCCTTGTTTTTTCATTATTTCCCTCAAGTTTTTAGTATTATATTTCTATGTGAGATGACTAAGGAGGATTTGGTATGGTTTAAAGTGACTTCATACTCACTATAATTATATTTTCTTTCTACCTTATGATGCATTCTCAAGACATTATGAAAAACTGAGCAGGCGAGTCCGTGCCACTCAAAAAGGATGGTATCGATCTACGGTGGATGAGTTCCTTTAACTTATATTTTCATATTAGGGTTTCATTTTTATATACACCAGGTTAGTGAGGTGGTGTACCACTAGAACCTGTGATTAAGGATGGATCAGTTTCTTGGTGTTTTCCACCTTTCACAACTGAGGTGATGTGTGACCATTATTTTGCATGATTTTGACCTCATTGAGTTGGACATCAAGTGTGGTTGAGCAATGAGGTTACCCTAAGTGCATGCTTGTAGGCAGCACGAGTTCCCTTGGTGGCCTTTTTGGTGGTCTAGGTGAGCTCACTAGTCAGAGTACTAGTTGGGATCTCATTTCCATTCCCATGTGCCCAATATTTCGATTTTCAAGGATGAAAATCCTTAAGTTTGGGAGGATGAAGTGACTTAGGGTTTTGACTTGTAAGAATTTGGAATATTTCTAAGAATATTTTGAAATCCAGGAACTGAGTCATCATGGGATTCTGGGGACCGAATATTTCTAAGCATAACTCCAGAATTTATTTGTCTTGAGTGAAGAGTGACATAAAATACAATTCAAGGTAGGTTGTGATTGATCCATGGATGGATTTATGAGGTTGAACAAATTTAAATTTTTGGAATGAAAATAAAAGTAAATTGTTTTTCATAGAAGAGACATGATGAAATTCGGTTTTTGATAAGATCATGGATGTTTTCTCATTTTTGATTGTTGTGTGAATTTTGATTTGAATATATGATAATTACTCAGGAGTGAAATTCTTAAGTGTGGGGGATTGATGAAGCTAATATTTTCACATATTTTATACTGTAATTTAATGTTTATAAACCCACAATAGTGTTATTTAATGGGAAATTGTTACATATTTAGGTTTTGGTGTTATTTTGAGCCTAAATGCAGAAATGACCTAATTATGTATTTTTAACAGCTTTTTATCACAGGGGTATTTTGGTCATTTATTAAAAAATATATTTCCAAATTTTGTAATTAGAATATTTTTGAACCCTTATTTTATTTACTTCAACTTTTTCTTCATAACCAGGGGCTGAATTGATATTCTAGAGGCCGTAAAAAATCAATGAAGTGAAATATTTTGTCGGGTGGACTGCATGGACCCCACTTTAGTAATAGAACCATAATTCGGCCTAAAAACCTCCGAATGATTCAATTACACATGGATATGATAGAGGACTCACAAACGCGTCTCCAAAATGAATTTCAAGCTGTTTGGAATCCTTTATGATTTCTGTTGAGTGATAGAATGTTGAAGAAAACTTCCAGGAAGCTTCATCCAGAGAAAGCGATGTTCAATAGAAAAATCATAACCCCTTAAATATGCATCCAATTAATCTTAAATTTGGAGGGTGGACGTAAAACTCTTTTATGAACAATATTTAGGAAGAGGGACACACGTGATTCTTCCAATTAATGGGTCTAAAATGTGACAATGTTCTGATGATGAAATATGTCTATAAAAGGAGAGGGTCTCCTACCTCTCAAAATATTCCATTCATCACCTCACCATCCATAACAAAGGGGGTTGGATTGAGAGAGAAAGAGGATAGGAGTATTCCATCATGTAATCAATCCATGAAGGGCTAACTCCAAGTGGTGGTGGGTAATGGAGATCTGAAGACATTTCCCCTTTTGAGTTTGTGCTTTCATTGTAAAATATTTTCTTTTAAACTATCCTAGAACTTGTTTTCATGAATGAAGGAGGTATTTTTTCTCTCATGTTTTGAATTTATTATAAATTATTCTAGATTTATTATATTCTAATTAATTTAAATTGGTTTTACTCATGGTTTAAATTTCTTTGGCGAGGTCTCTCTTTTGAGCACGATGAGTTCATCCTGTTTTGGTTACTCTGAGGTTTTTGGGTAATTAGAACACTTTCATTAGAAGATAGGAACCAATGTATGAGGTTTAAATATGGTATATAGATACTTTAGGTGTATACCTTGAGGTATTAAGGTATACATTGGATAATTTAATTAAAATATATTCATAAACAGCGATAAAGGGAGTGTCCAACGATCAACGTTTGTCCACCGCTGCTACCTTTAACTTGTTCTTTCCAGCTCGATTTTCTTTGGTATTTTAATTGATAATGTAGATTTAATATTTAATTTTGATTTAATTTTCATAATAAAAATCCCCCATATATATTATATATGTTAGTTTTATATTAGTTAAATTAAAAAGTGGCAATTGAAAATACAGTGCGTATAAGCGGCCTCCTTGTGATCGACCCTAGGGTGTACCACTATGGTGCATTCATAGGATAATAAGAATTTAATTGAATAGGTTAATGCGACTTAAATCCCCCAAATCAATTATACATAAATTTTTTACAAGTACTGAGAGAGTCAAGACACAAGGTAAGGGGATTTCATCTCACTTTTAATTTCCATGAGATACATGTTATGATTGCAACCCTTTAATTTTGGGTGGTGTATGTAATTTCCATGATTTTATTTTATTTATATCATACTTAAATTTATGGGTATTAAAATTTACATTGTATGATCCTTCTTTCACGGGGTCTAAGTTTCAAAAGTTACCAAATTGGTAAAATAGTTTTGTCTCAGTTTGCTTTCTTTGAGCTCATGTTTTATTATGCACCTAAACTCCTTAATCAAGGTGTATATACACCCATTTTTAATGTTATATCATGAATATAAATCCTTTAATGATTTTTTAATCTTAAAGAAATTTCATTTCTTACATGGAGAGTACGATCTCAAGTTACCAAGTTATAAGAGTTTATTAGGACAATCTCATCGATTTCCAAGATTGTTCATGTTTATATTTAATTTGATGAAATATTATGATCCATATCTCAAGTACATTAATGAATTTTATTATTATCTAGTTATACATGACATAATAATTTATTGTTACCATTTTTATACTCTTTGATCCAAAATATAGTTAATAATATATTTTTAAGAAATCCTGAATTTACCCACCCTTCGGTCGGAAATATATTTTTTCTAAAAAGGGTTTATAAGAATATTATACCATTATCATATAATATTTTAAAGAAATGTGTACCATTTTTTTTATTTTCCCAATCTATTAAAGGGATTATTCTTCTCACTTTCTGAACAAGGCATTACTTCTAACCTTTTTACCATGCAAAAGGAATATTATTTTCTTACTTCATACGACATGTACAGATTTACCCACCATAATTCCTTTTAATATTCCTTTTCATTTTTAAAATATTAGTCTTTAATAAATTGTTTTTAAAGTAAATTTCAAGGAATTTGTTTTTAAAAATGTTTTCAAGTCTTGATTATATGTTTTCAAGGAATTTTATGAGAAAATGATTTTGAAATGATTTTATGTATTAATATGATTTTTTCAAAGAAGAAAGGATATTTTTTTGAAGAATTTTTTTCGAAAGATATTTGAAAACTATTTTCTTTATAAACTGAAATCCATTTATGTTACTCATTCCTTTTTATAAAATTAACTAATAGTTCCATTAATATCCTTTCTATGAATGGGTTATGCTTAATGTCATGGTCTTTATGAAACCTGTTTCTATTTAATGGGTTTTATGTTTACAAAATCCATTTCTCTTTCATGGTTTATGATTTAATGAAATGGTTAGGAAACCAATCTCTTTTCCATAGGTTATGATTTTATGAAATTTTAATGATACCAATTTTAGTTCATGGGTTATGATTTTATGTTTATAAAACCTATGTCTTTTTATGGGTCATGTTATGTGGAATGTTTTATTATCTTGTGAAATATGTATAAATGATTGTTGAGATGGGTGGGACCTATATATACTTCCAATTATTTGGTTAATTATATGTTTTATGTGATATAAAAGAGTATATGGGTCATATCCCAAGAATAAATGTAATATGTTTCACGGGTTGAAGCCCAATCCTAAAAGAAAGGAGGTTCATGGGTTGCAGCCCAAGCCTAAAATAAAGAATGTTCATGGATTGAATCCCAACACTAAAATAAATATGGTTCATGGGTTGAATCAAAATTATAAAATAAAGAAGGTTCATGGGTTGAAGCCCAAGCCTAAAACAATGATGTTTCATGGGTTGTAGCCTATGCCTAAAAGAAATAAGGTCCATGGGTTGTATCACAAGACTAAAAGAAAAAAGGTTCATGGGTTGAATTAAAAGCCTAAAAGAAAGAAGGTTCATGGGTTATAGCTTAATCCTAAAAGAAATAAGTTTAATGGGTTAAATCCCAAGCCTAAAAGAAAAAAGGTTCAGGTGTTGAAACCCATGCCTAAAAGAAAGAAGGTTCATGTGTTGTAGCCCAAGACTAAAAGAAAGAAGGTTCATGGGTTGTATCCCGTGTGTAAATGAATGTGGGTATACTAGTTTCTAGCCCAAAAATGATGTTGGTACATAGGTCTTAGATTAAGAATAAAATGTTATAATGGTCTTGGAAGGTCTCCCTAACATAAATGTTTCTATTCATATATGTATTCCAAAAATCCTATGTCTTATTCCTTGGTTATGATTTCATGGCTCGTGATTTTTATTTTCTTTTGATTCATGTCTTATTAACTACCAAGATTTATCCAATAACTCTTGTTTATGACCTTTGATTTGTAGGGTATGATATATTGATGTCACGATCATGTTATCATTCTACTATGTTCATGTTTATGCTTACATGTCTCCCTTTTTTAACCTTACTGATCATATTATATCACATATTTCTTATGTTTCCTTTCTCCAGGTTATGAAGAAAGGTTTTTTGTAGAAGTACAAAAGGTGGAGATATTTATCGGAGATTTTGAAGATCCTTCACTAGGATAAGATTTTTTTTCATGTTTCCAAATACACTAAAAAATTATATTCCTCTAGCATGTATTTTGTAATGTACCGAATATTAATCTAAAAATATGTAATATCCAAGTATGTTAAGCCTGGGTCACTATACCACCATTGTTCAAAGAATTTCAAAAAAACATGTTAATAACTTAACTACTTGAGAAAATTATATCAACATGATATATTAAGAATATAAAAATATAAAATAAAGAACATTATTTAAATAAAAAGGTGATTTGATCATCATAAATGAGAAATAAATGCATTTAAAACACCAAATTTGTAGTATAACATTGAAATTAAAACATACCCAACTCTCTTCAAATACTCTAACAACACTATCTTAAATATGAATTTTTGAAACATTAATTTTATCCCCCAGTATTTAAATTCACACCAATTAATGATGGTAGGAATAGTTGTGTGTAAGGTTAATAGAGAGTGGACTTTTTCACCCATGAAAAAAATCCAATCCAACTTGTATCCACCCAACAATGAATCTAGAATGATTTTCAAGATGGGTGAATTTTTGTGGGAAATATAATAAAAAATGAAATCACAATATTTACTATAAAATCATGTAAAATATCATCCCAATTTAATTTTTTATTTCATAAATTTGATTAAAATGATGGGCAGTAATTCTATGCCATAGATTCTGGACTAGAAATTCATTTTAAAATTGAGATGCCTGGAACACCCTTAAAATCTACCAATTAAACCTGCGAACTATTTAATTAAATTATACCCATGATTTACTATATCTATAATTAAAATTTAATCTTAGTTGGTCTTGTATAATGGATGTTACAATTATTTTATTGGGATTATATCAAGATCACTTCGCCTTGAATTTCCTAGATTCAAGGCCTTCTTTTATCATCATCCCAAATGAATGTACAATAGCTTCATAAGGATAAAATGTTTCTCATATAATGGGAGACCAAAAAATAAGGTATGAAAATAAAATCAATGCCATTTTGTTTTTTACTAGGTGTTCAAAAATGTACCATGTAATAGTGAATTTTAAGAAGGAATTATAAGCACGATAAGAAAATAATTTAAAATTAATAAATGTACTAGTATAAGTATTTATAAACATTGAATAATATAAAAATTATAATATAAAAAATTAATATTATCCACTTTAAATGAATAATCACACCCCAACATGAGTTTTTCCAATCCTAAGAAAAATATATCTAAAAAATATTAAATTTAAATCCCTTTCAAAAAACATTTTAATATAAAATGATCACTGGAAGTTATCAAGCTAGAAAATATTGAAACCTATGAAAATAAATTAACACGTTATATATTCAAAAATATATCCCAATCCCAATACCATTACTTTGTTGAAATGCATCACCTCATTTCATCAAATTTCAATTAATCATGATGATGTGTTTTGCATCACAATAGACATGGGGGTACATTTTTATTCAAGGGGTGAAAGATGAAAGTGGTAGGTGGAATCACATTTTAACCTTAAGATGAGTATCCGTGTTTTTTTGTGTTTTTTTAATTTTTACATGGTAATTTAAATTGAATTCAATCAAGTTAACTCATGTAGTGAGACTTTTTCAAAGACTCATAGTCTTAAATACCTTAAGGAATGAAGTGAATCTCACATACTCAAGCATTATCTTGAGTTAACCCATTCAAAAAAAAAATCCAAATTACAAAATAATATAGATAAAATGATCAACTATGGGATAAAAATCTATAGAGTCACATTCCCCAAGTGCTGAAATCAAAACACTTGGTCAATCCATTGCTCAATGTTCAAATTTATTGTTTTTCTTATTCAAATTTTTTATTTTTTAATAATAATGTTAAAATTAAAACTACCACTAAACCTATGGTATTTATTATAGACCCCAAAACTCAAACTAATACCCCATAATATAAAAGATGTGCATTATGTTTTTTATTAAATGGATGAACATATAAACATTGAAAAATTAAATTAAAATCCCATACTTTCCAAAATCTATGACATGGACATAAAATTGGATTAAAATTATAATCAAGGCATGAAAAATTCTTTTTTATTCAGTTTAAATTTTTTCAATGTGTATTATAATGTTCAATGTTAAAAAAAATTTCCTTCCCTAAACACAAATATTTTCATTATATATATATTTTTATTTTATTATTTTTTTAGGAACAAAAAATGATTTTTTTGTTTTATCCCCCTAATATAGATTAAAATTATCCCCAATATTTAAATAAAAGTAAATTTATAATGGTTTAAAGGCATAAGGAAGTATTATTGAAATAAAATTTTAAAGTGTGAATCATGGAATTAAGTCACTTGTTAGTTGAAGTTAAAGTTCATGTTTCTCTTATTTAACCCCTTTATCTCTATGTTATTCATAGAATCCTCATCAATGATGAATGTTTGTTTTTTACACCAGGATGAAATGAGATTTTCCTAAAAAATCATCAATATGAATTGACCCTAAATCATAAAAACTAACATAATTAAAATAATATGGAAACCCCTTTAGGTTCTATTAACTAAAAAAGAAAAAATTAAAGAAATTAATCTGCCTGTTTATTTAGAACTCCAAACACTAAGTCCATGCATAGGTAAAATTAAAGCTGCCTCATGGGAAGAACTTTTCAATTTCATTAGGTCAACATGAAACCTAAATATATCAATATTTTTTGGTTCATATGTTGCATAAGTTAAATCCTCTATTTCTTTATTATTTAATGATTTATTTAATGGTTTTAACCAATTACCATTGAATTTGAATATCTAACCACTAGTGGGATCGTGAATATCTACTTTCCCATGGGGGTACATATGATGCACTGTGTAAGTCCCTGACCATATCAACCTTAACTTTCCATGGTGTAAGTGATGTATGAAACTATAGATGATGTGATGACCCAGACTCTCTTGGTCCTTCCCTTTGCCAAAATCCGGGTCCTAAATTAGTGGCGTCTCGGTGAGACCGATCGGGGAGACCGATCGGGGAGACCGATCGGCGCGACCGATCGACGTCACCCGGCCTTGTCGAGTTGTTTCCAGTAACGCTCCTTTTGTGAAAATAGGGGTTTAAATCCTATTCTAACTCATTTAAGCATTTTTTAAAGACCTGTAATGCTCATAAGAGTTTAATTAAATACTTAATCAATTCATGAGTCGGTTTAAACCACCCGACCCCCTTTTATGACGAGTGGAGCCGCGTGGTCAACCCACTACCCCCGTGCCTTAAGCGGTTTCGTGTTTTCACCCCAACCGTCCCCGGCTCTTACAAACCAAGGGTTAGCCATGGTTTCTCTTTTCCTCGATCGTGGATTTTCACAAATAGCTTCTGGTGCATCGGGCGCGCCGCATCGTTATCCGTAAAGTTCCGCGCCCGGACTAAGTGTCGGTCGTTGATCAAACAAGTAGGGAATTTCTCCTTTGCCTCTCTCTTTTGTGTATCATGCGGGGGATGGGCGTGCTTTTTTTCCAATATGATTGGATAAAACAGACCTAATTAAAGATAATGAACGAATTCTGTAAAGGAAGAGGGGGTGTGATCGTTGATGTTGTTTATGTTATGACCATCTTGTTGAGTTGTGCTGGCTTATGACTTCTGAAAATTGAGGTCGTTGGTTGTCGTTGTTTGTGCACTAATGAACCCCTGCTGATGTTTTAAATGTCTTGTTGTGGTTGTAAACTCCTGATGTGAAAAGTAATTGCTTAATCACGTATATCTGGACAAATAGATTGAGGCACCCAAATCTTTCCTTCTGTGATAACCCCCGGTTAAAACACACAAAAGTTGAAATCATGGAGTGTGTTAAGTCGTTTAAATCTGAAAATACCGGCATGACCCTGAATTGTGTTGATGTTGGTATTTGGTTGTTTTCTTTTTGGGCCGATTTCTGGAAACGTGGGAGGGGATGGGATCCCCTGTCTTGTAATCTTGGTGGTTGTGTGAAATTGGGTATGGGATCCCCTGTTGGTGTGGACTCGGAGGTTGAGAGTTTTAAGACCCGGTGGTTACTTGTTTATATCACAAATTGGGGTGGGATCCTCTGTTGTTGAGAACCGGGTGTGGGCGTTATGATTGATGTTTGACTATTTACTTTCCTGGACTTGTGCCTATTCTTACTAGTTTCCCAGTAGTGCTTAAACTTAAACATTATTACTGAACATGAAACAAGAATGGGACAAATGGGCTTCGTTGGCGAGAGTCGTGACTTGTGACTCAGATATAGTGGTGTTGTGTTCCGTAGGCCGGTTAGAAAAACCTAGACTTTGGGTGAGTGCTTGTTACCTATATATATACTTGTAGTTTTCTGTTTCTTATTCGCGCCCCAACCAAGTTGAGCACTTAGTGCTGAGCACCCCCATTTCATGGGGGAGGGTGTTTTTCCCAACACTATTCTTGGTGGCTGGTTATTAGCTCCTTTTCTGCTCCCTTTCCCGGATAGCCCAAGTATCTTCGGGCAGGCTGTGATGTCCTGAGGTCCATTATTAGCCCAAGAACCTTCTGGAGGGGTAGTGTGGTGGTTGGAAAGGTGTGTGCGGCAGGTGGTTTCCCAAGTGTCTTAGGGATGAGGCCCAGATGTCTTTGGGCGTGGCAGTGGATTTTCTAGCCCAGGTGTCTTCGGGTGTGGTGGTGGTTGTTGTGGCCCATGTGTGTGCGGGAGGGTGTGGCAGTGGGACTGTGGTGAGAATGGAAGGATTGGTACAATGCATAGGATTTCTCAATAACCAGTGGGAAAGTGGCGCGGGGTACCCAAACATCGATGTGCTCTGATTATATATATTACTTAACTTGCGTTATTTGGGGAGTGTGCATTGGTGAGGCCTGGGGTGGATATTTTTCCTTGATAGGTGTTTGGTTTACTCTTTTCTCACATGACTTTAGTACGTTCCCCCGCTTGTTCATGAGAGTCTTTGGTTTTCCCTACTAAGCGTACTTGTGTGCTCACCCTACGTATATAAAACTGCTTTCAGGTTTCCAGGAGGACTTCGGGGATCACGCAGGACCTTACTAGCTTGGACCTTTAGAGCAGTTGCAGTTGTTTTTTTTCTTTTCCTCCTTGGTACTTACCTTTGTAGTCACCTTTTGTACCTTTTGGCTTTACTTTTGGAACATGCATGTGGGGATGGTTTATTTTTGGCTTTACTTTTCTTTTACCTGGGTGTTGTTGAGTTTTATCATCTCATCTCTCGATCTTATAAAACAAAAAGGGGTAATGCCTTCCATTTGTGATAAATTTCTATACCCTTGGTGCTGGTCGCCACTCCGAGACCTATTGAAGGCGGGTCTTGGGGGTCATTATCTCTCCTTCAACTTAAAAAAAAAGGGTCTGGCAATCTGCTGACCCTTCCCTCCTTTTGGTGAAGGTGGGTCGTGACAGAATGGTATCAGAGGGGATGGTTGAGAGATAGGATGGAGTCTGGAGATTAGGAACAGTGAGGATTGCATGGGATGGTAAGTCAATAGTGTTGTGTGACCTTGGAGTGTGAATTAGGTCCAGTAAGACCAGCTAGGACACAGGATTTTAGGCCCCCCGTGATCCGATGCAAGGACTCTGGACCTACCGAACGACCAAGTGAGACCACACTGATTTTAGGGTAGAGACCCTAGGAAGGGTACATGCATCATAATGACTTGTGTTCTTGTGTTTCTGGGATGCCTTGGGAATTAAGAATAAATTAAATTTTAAGAAGTTTTGAAGACGATATTCTGCACTACTTGGGCTTAGGTATTCCTTGTTTACCTTGCACCTATGGCACCTGGAAGGAGACCACGTGTGGTACAGGCGATCGAGGCCCCAGAGACTAATTTGTCCGATCGGCAGAGATCTGATAGAGAGGAAGAGGGCGACCAGTGGTAGAAGACTCTTCGGGCCTTCCAGCGATAGGCCCTCGAGAAGTATGAGGGTAGCACCTCTGATATGAAGACGGAAGGCTGGATAGAGGATCTAGTTATAGCCTTCGGCCTGATTCGGGCCCCGACCGAGTACTGGGTTCCTCTGTCCGTTAGCCAGATGCGGGGAGCAGCACGTCAGTGGTGGATGCTTTACCTGGGGGGAGGAGGGAGTCTGAGGTGGCTTGGGCGGATTTCGAGAGAGATTTCCGGGCGGAATTCCTCTCCTCGACGATGAAGGCAGAAAAGAGGCAGGAACTACTCTCCCTCCAGCAGGGGAGTATGTCCGTGAGGGAGCTATGGATCAAGTTCAAGGACATCCTACGTTTTGCTCCAGACCTCTTTCCTGATGAGGAGTCTCAGGCAAGACGTTTGGAGGAGGCGCTCCGACCCTCCCTCCAGTATGCTGTTACCCCCTTTACCCTGCCGACGTACATAGAGGTCCAGAAGAAGGCCGAAGTGGGGGAGAGGATGCATGATCTAGGAGGAGTGTCATGAGAGGGGATCCAGCTGGGACCATCGAAGGGGAAGGCCGTCAGCACCAGGCCTCCAGCGTCAGGACCCTCCTGGTTCCGACCTGTAGGGAGAAGACCGCAGCAGTTTCAGTTTCGATCCCCCAGCCCTTGCCCTTTTTCTCGGGCCCGGGACCGCGGTGCTTCATCTGTGGGAGCCCTGGAAATCTCCGGATTCAGTGCCCTGACCTGGTGCAGTACAGCAGTGACAGTCATCCCCAGCACCTGCCCCAGCAGCAGCTTCCAGCTAGACCTTTCCAACAGCAGCAGTAGGGACAGCGAGCTCCCACTCCTCCGAGGGTAGACGTAGGAGGAGGAGGCCGACCTCAGGGTTCTCTACAGGGACCTTGACCTGGGCATGGTCAGGGAGGTGGCCGACAGCCGAGGGGCAGGGGAGCTGGGCGTGGACAGTTACACGCCATAGAGGGAGCAGTTCCAGCAGGTCTAGAGGTTGTTCGAGGTACGATCAGTCTGTTTAGCACTCTTGCTCATGTTTTATTCGATACCAGAGCTTCGCACTCCTTTGTTTCACCCAGTATAGCCCGTTCCTTGGGCCTAGATGATGAGAGACTTCCAGTGCCCCTGGTGTTGAGCACACCAGTTGGAGGTCAGACCGACTTTTTGTTCCTTTGTCGGGGATGTAGACTGATGATAGGGCCACATTAGTCGGTTAGGGATCTTCTTCTGCTACAGATTCAGCCATACGATGTCACCCTAGGCATCGACTAACTATTTTTTGTGTGCGCCGTCATCAACTATTTTCAAAGAAGGGTGGTGTTCTCACACTTGTACAACTGGCGTGTTACTTTCACCGGCGAGCGGAGCAGTCCGAAGGGAAATAGGAGAGAGGAACCTCTCCTCTCCTTATTGACCGAGCTGACAGTGGAATCAGTAGATGATGAAATAGTGGAAGTTCTAGTGATCGTCCGTGATTTTATGGACATCTTTCCTGAGGAGGTGACGACTCTACCCCCTCGACGTGATATCGAGTTCGGGAAAGACCTGCAACCCGGTGCTTGTCCGATCTCGATGGCTCCTTACCGGATGGCACCTTCGGAGCAACGGGAGTTGCAGATACAGATTGACGATCTGATGAAGAGGGGTTATGTTCGACCGAGCGTGTCACCGTGGGGCGCTCCAGTCCTGTTCACAAAGAAGGCAGATGGTGGCCTCAGATTGTGCATAGACTACAGGAGGCTGAATCAGGTAACGATTAAGAATCGCTACCCTCTTCCGAGAATAGATGATCTTTTCGACCAGCTGAAAGGGGCCGGATGGTTCTCGAAGATCGACCTACGGTCTGGGTACCACCAGCTGAGGGTGAAAGAGAGCGACATCTCGAAGATAGCGTTCAGGTGCAGGTATGGACACTTCGAGTTTGTAGTCATGCCCTTCGGTGTTACGAACGCGCTGGCTGTGTTTATGGGGTTTATGAACTCCATCTTCCGAGAGTACTTGGTTCGGTTCGTGGTTGTCTTCATCGATGATATCCTGGTCTATTCAAGGTCAGAAGAGGACCATGCAGATCACCTGAGGACAGTTTTGGAGGTCCTCCCGCAGCACCAGCTCTATGGGACGTTGTCAAAATGCAAGTTCTGGACACGAGAAGTGCACTTCCTTGGGCACGTAATGTCTGAGAAGGGGGTAGCGGTCAACTCATCAAAGGTTGAGGTAGTTGTTTCTTGGGCAGCACCCAATAATGTGGTGGAATTTCAAAGTTTCCTCGGGCTGGGAGGTTACTACCGAAGATTCGTACCCAACTTCTCCCGAGTAGCAGCCCCTTTGACAGCCCTGACCAAGAAGGACCTGGATTTCGTATAGAGTGAGCAGTGCCAGTCAGCCTTCAGCTATCTGAAGGAGAAGTTGGTCAGTGCCCCAGTACTGAGATTACCAGAAGAAGGGGTGGCTTATGAGGTGTTCTGTGATGCTTCAGGATAAGGCCTGGGATGCGTGCTGATGCAGCTACAAGGGGTGATCTCTTATGGGTCCAGGCAGCTTCGTTCCCATGAGTGTAATTACGCCACCCATGACCTGGAGCTTGCAGCGGTCATTTTTGCGCTAAGGTTGTGGCAGAACTACCTCATCGAGGAACTCTTTGTGGTCTTCACGGATCACAACAGCTTGAGGTATATCTTCTCCCAGCGGGATTTAAACTTGCGGCAGTGGAGATGGGTGGAGTTCCTCCAGGATTAAGACTTTGAGATCTATTATACTGAGGGAAAGGGAAATGTGGTGGCCGATGCCTTGAGCAGGAGGACGTAGAAGGATGCGGTCTGAGAGTCGGCAGACGCCTGGAATGCGATAGAGGAGATGGCTGCCTTGCACCTTGATGCAGAAATAGATAGCGGCAGAGGCCGCCTATATCAGATGACAGTGCAGTCATCCCTGTTTTAGCAAGTGGAGGAGTCTTAGTGGGGAGACCTAGAGTGCGAAGTGATGCGTGACCATGTTGACCAGGGCAATGCTCCGGAGGGATGGACCGAGGATGGTCAGAACCAGATGTTTTTCTAGAAGAGGATGTTTGTCCCGGAGGCGATGCATGACATGGTTCTTAGTGAGTTCCACAACTCACCCCTGGCGGTACACCCAAGAGTTTACAAGATGTACCAGCGTTTGAAGAGGAAGTTTTGGTTTCCCGGAGTTAAGCGAGTAGTGGAAGAGTTGGTGGCCAAGTGCTTAGTGTGTCAGCAAGTGAAGGCTGAACACCGAGTTCCAGGCAGCCTACTGCGGCCTCTAGATGTCCCTGAGTGGAAGTGGGATGACATCTCGATGGATTTCATCATGGGACTCCCCAAGGTCCAAGGAGGGTACGACACCATCTGGGTGGTAGTGGACAGTTTGACGAAATCAGATCACTTTCTGGTGATCAGGGAGTCGAGTACTGTGGATGCTTTGGCGCAAAAGTATGTTGATGAGGTGGTGCGGTTTCATGGAGTTCTAAGGTCTATAGTCTCGGATAGGTATGCATAGTTTACCTCATGAGTCTGGAGAGGATTGCAACATGCGTTTGGCACCCAGTTACGCCTTAGCACTGCTTTCTATTCCCAGACAGATGGAAAAACAGAGCGCACCATCCAGACCTTGGAGGATATGCTACGGGCATGTGTTATGGACTCAGGAGAATCATGGGTGCAATACTTGCCTCTAGTAGAGTTTTCCTAAAATAATAGCTACCACTCTACCATCGGTATGGCCTCATTTGAAGATTTGTACGGGAGGCCATGCCGTTCACCTGTGTGTTGGACCGAAGTAGGAGAGGCAGGCATCCTTGGCCCAGAGGTGGTGCAGAACACGACAGAGAAGGTTCAGCTCTTACGTGAAAGGATGAAGGTGGCCCAGGACCGACAGAAGTCACATGCTGATACCAGGAGGAGGCCCTTGGAGTTTGAGGTTGGGGACCACGTGTTCTTGAAGGTCTCCCCTCGCCGTGGGCAGTGGAGGTTCGGCAAGGGGAGTAAGCTTTCTCCCAGATTCATCATACCCTTTGAAGTGTTGCGGTGGGTCGGCGAAGTGGCTTATCAGCTAGCATTACCACCGCCGCTACTAAGGATACATGATGTCTTTCATGTGTCTCAGCTCCGTCGGTATCTGCACGACGATTCACACGTCCTTGATTGGGGTGAGCTGTACATCAAGGATGACGTGACCTTTGTGGAGAGACCAGTGATGATCGAGGATCGCAAGGAGAAGGTGCTTCGCGGGAGAACCATTCCCTTGGTTCGTGTGTTGTGGAGACATGGTGGGCTTGAGGAGAGTATGTGGGAGAGGGAAGCAGAGATGCGTACCCAGTACCCAGAGTTGTTTTGAGTTTTGTTCCTTGTTGTACCTATTGTGGAAGAACATTTTGTCTTTTGGCTATGAATGTACTGGTTTTATTCCCTCTGTTTGTGTGTCAAAAGCCCTGGCTATGGGGAAGTAGAGAACCCGACCCCTAATCAAGATGCATTAAGGTGGATGTGATTAAACCCGTGCGGGCAAGTCAGTGCCGCCCAAAGAGGATAATATCTTGACATGGGGGAGGAGACTCCCCAACCCACATGCCCAAGTAGTTTGGCATGGTATGTTTCTTGGTTCGTAAAAAGAAGGTGTTCTTAGTTAACAATGAGGTTCACTCTTGAGATGTATCTTTCGGGGTGGTTGTTCGGACCCGCCCTTCCCTTCTGGGTTGTTTGAATTCTCGAGGACGAGAATAGTTTGAGAGGTATCTGATGTGATGACCCAGACTCTCTTGGTCCTTCCCTTTTCCAAAATCTGGGTCCTAATGGAGTGGCGCCTCGGTGAGACCGATCGGTGAGACCAATCAGTGTCACCCGGCCTAGTCGAGTTGTTTCCAGTAACGCTCCTTTTGCGCAAATAGGGTTTTAAACCCTATTCTAACTCGTTTAAGCATGTTTTAAAGACCTGTAATGCGCACAAGAGTTTAATTAAATACATAATCAATTCATGAGCCGGTTTAAACCACCCAACTCCCTTTTATGATGAGTGGAGCCGCGTGGTCAACCCACTACCCCAGCGCCTTACGCAGTTTCGTGTTTTCACCCCAACCGTCCCCGAATCTTATAAACCAAGGGTTAGCCGTGGTTTCTATTTTCCTTGATCGTGGCTTTTCACAAATATCTTCTGGTGCATCGGGCGTGCCGCATCATTATATGTAAAGTTCCGTGCCCGGCCTAAGCCTCGATCATCGATCAAACGAGTAGGGAATTTCTCCTTTGACTCTCTCTTTTGTGTATCATGCGGGGTGGGTGTGGTTTTGTTTCTGTAGGATTGGATAAACCAGACCTAATTAAAGATAATGAACAAATTTAGTAAAGGAATAGGGGGTGTGATCGTTGATGTTGTTTATGTTATGACCATCTTGTTGAGTTGTGCTGGCTTATGCCTTCTGAAAATCAAGGCTGTTGGTGGTCGTTGTTTGTGTACTAATGAACCCCTGCTGATGTTTTAAATGGCTTGTTGTGGTTGTAAACTCCTGCTATGAAAAGTATTTGGTTAATCACGTATATCTGGACAAATAGATTGAGGCACCATAATCTTTCCTTCTGTGATAACCCCCGGTTAAAACACACAAAAGTTGAAATCATGGAGTGTGTTAAGTCGTTTAAATCTGAAAATACCGGCATGACCCTGAATTGTGTTGATGGTGGTAGGTGGTTGTTTTCTTTTTGGGCCGATTGCTGGAAATGTGGGAGGGGATGGGATCCCCTGTCTTGTACTCTTGGTGGTTGTGTGAAATTGGGGATGGGATCCCCTGTTGGTGTGGACTCAGTGGTTGAGATTTTTAAGACCCGGTGGTTACTTGTTTATATCACAAATTGGGGTGGGATCCTCTATTGTTGAGAACCGGGTGTGGGCGTTATGGTTGATGTTTGACTGTTTACTCTCCTGGATTTGTGCCTATGCTTACTAGTTTCCCAGTAGTGCTTAAACTTAGACATTATTACTAAAAATGAAACAAGAATGGGACAAATGGGTTTTGTTGGCGAGAGTCGTGACTTGTGACTCAGATACAGTGGTGTTGTGTTCCGTAGGCCGGTTAGAAAAACCTAGACTTTGGGTGAGTGCTTGTTACCAATATATATACTTGTAGTTTTCTGTTTCTTATTCACGCCCAACCCAAGTTGAGCACTTAGTTCCGAACACCCCTATTTCAAGGGGGAGGGTGTTTTTCCCAACACTATTCTTGGTGGCTGGTTATTATCTCCTTTTCTGCTCCCTTTCTCGGATAGCCCAAGTATCTTCGGGCAGGCTGTGATGGCCTGAGGTCCATTATTAGCCCAAGAACCTTCGGGCGGGGTAGTTTGGTGGTTGGCCAGGTGTGTGTGGTAGGTGGTTTCCCAAGTTTCTTCAGGATGAGGCCCAGGTGTCTTCGGGCATGGCAGTGGATTTTCTAGCCCATGTGTCTTCGGGCGTGGTGGTGGTTGTTGTGGACCAGGTGTGTGCAGGCGGGTGTGGCAGTGAGACTGTAGTGAGAATGGCGGGATTGGTCTGATGCGTAGGATGTCTCAATAACCCGTGGGAAAGTGGCGCGGGGTACCCAAACATCGATGTGCTCTGATTATATATATTACTTGACTTGCGTTATTTGGGGAGTGTGCCTTGGTGAGGCCTGGGGTGGATAGTTTACCTTGATAAGTGTTTGGTTTACTCTTTTCTCACGAGACTTTAGTACGTTCCCCCACTTGTGCACGAGAGTCTTTGGTTTTTCCTACTGAGCGTACTTGTGTGCTCACCCTACGTATATAAAACTCCATTCAGGTTTCCAGGAGGACTTTGGGGATCACGCAGGACCTTACTAACTCGGACCTTTGGAGTAGTTGCAGTTGTTTTTTTTCTTTTCCTCCTTGGTACTTACCTTTGTAGTCACCTTTTGTACCTTATGGCTTTACTTTTGGAACATGCATGTGGGGATGGTTTATTTTTGGCTTTACTTTTCTTTTACCTGGGTGTTGTTGAGTTTCATCATCTCATCTCTCGATCTTATAAAACAAAAAGGGGTAATGCCTTCCATTTGTGAGAAATTTCTATACCCTTGGTGCTAGTCGCCACTCCGGGACCTATTGAAGGCGGGTCTCAGGGGTCATTATCTCTCCTTAAACTTAAAGAAGGAAGGGTCTGGCAATCTTCTAACCCTTCCCTCCTTTTGGTGAAGGCGGAACGTGACAGATGAGAATATATTTTCCTAGTTCAAAATGTTTTATTTTAATTCTCCTATATTGATAGGCTTGATCTCTATCTTTATTAATCCTTGAATTTTCATAATGTCTATCCTATGTTCCTCAAGTTCATTAAGATATAATTTCCTCTTTGTTTTGGCCAAATAAATATCAATATTTTTTTTTGATTTCTGCAAAGGCCATATGTTCAATTTTAATAATTAAATGAAAAGATTTACCATAAAACAAGATATATCATGATATAACTAGTATGGATTTGAACATAGTATGATATAACCAAAGGAAATCTAAGAGTTTATCAGAATAATATTTTCTAGAGGGATTGGTGACTTTTTCAAGAATTTTTTAAATCTACCTATTCACCAACTCTGCATGACCATTGGTGTGAAGATTTTCTAAAGTGGAAACTTTATGAGAACTACCATTATTATAAATGAGTGTGGAGAGCATAAAATTTCATAAATGGGTTCCATGATAATTGATGATTTCCCAAGGTATTCAAAATCTAGAAAAATTATGTTTCTTTATGAATCAGATCACAACTTTCTGGTCATTGGACTTGTTGGAAATGGTCTAAACCCACTTAGAGACATAATAAATAGCTAAGAGGATATAGAGATATCCATTAGAGTTTGGGAAGGGTCCCAAAAAATGAATTCTACTATAGTCAAATATTTAAAAAACCATAATGGGAGTAAGGGTATTTTGAATCCTTTTGGTTATGGATATTAATTATTGACATCTAGGAGAGTTTTTTTTTGAATATTTAGGAATCATTATTGAGGTTATTCTAGAAGAAACTACTTTGTATGACCTTTTTATTGGTTTTATTTGAGAAAAATTGTCCTCTTCATGCCTCTCCATGACATAATTTTATAATAGAATCTTTTTTAGACTCATGAACACATATCATAGTGACATGATCATGATAAAACTTGATGAGGTAAAGATCATCAAACACATAGTGTTTAACATCAAAATGTAATTTAATCTTATCTTGGGACTTTAATAATTTTGGAAAAACACCTGTAACTAATTGGTTTTATATATTATCATACCATAGAAAACAATCAAATAATATATGTGCTCATCAAGAAATTAATCAGACACAAAAAAGTGATGTGAGTTGACATTGAATTCCTTCCAAGAGAGGTAATAAGAAAAAAAATTCAACACCTTTTTTATCCTTAATGATTATATCAAAATTATGAAGAATAGGGACCCACCCAATAAATCCACCCTTGGCATCTTGTTTTTTGGAAAAGATATTTTAGAGTTGAATGATCAACGGGGATAGGGATGGGGGGTCCTAAGAGATATGACCAAAATTTTTAAAAGGAAAATATAATAGAAAGTAAATCTTTCTTAGAGATGGTGTAGTTAATTTTTTTATTTAATGATTTAATTTCATAAGTAATGAAACATGGTGTTTTATCACATTGTTTTCCTAAAACTGCTCCTATAGTGAAGTCTCTCACTTCACACATGAGTTTGAATAGAAGTTTCCAATTGGGCGATTTCATGATTGGTTGAGAGATAATAGAGGACTTCATGGTCTAAAATGATTCCTAAAAAATTTCTATCCACAAAGATAGATCATCCTTCACCAGCAGAGCACAAAGTGGTTGGGAAATAGAGTTGAAATTCATAATGGACCTCATATAGAAACTATCATGTCCTAATAAAGATCAAACTTCCTTGACAATTTTTATAGATGGAAGGTCAATAATGATTTAAACCTTAGATTTATCAACTTAAATTCCTCTAATAGAGTCTATACGAAGTAGATCAAGTTTTTACCATGTAATGGTATATTTCCCAATTTAGGTGATATTATTATCCTCACTCTAGAAAAAACACATTCAAAATTTATAATTAATTCATCAAATATATCTCTTAATATGTATAATTCATCCATAAAAACATATAAAAAATCCCCCACCATGTTATAGAATATTCCCATCATGATACACTAGAAGGTACTAGGGTCATTACAAAATCTAAATGGAATTAAAATCAAGGAAAAAATGTTTAATGGACATGTGAAGGTTTTTTTTCATTAATCATATAAGAAGACCTCAATTTTATTTTACCCTGAGTATCCCTCAAGGGAATAGTGAAACTAACAACCTTCCACTCACTTAAGGACTTGATCAATGAAGGGAAAAGAGAAATTTTCTTTCTTAATACATTAGTTTATCCTTTTATATTCAATTCAAACTCTTGATCCATTACTAACCCTTGTGGGGAGAATATCATCATCCTCATTGGTAATCACAGTGATTCCATACTTTTTTAGAACCACCTTAATTGGGCTTACCTAATCACTCACAACAATGGGGGTAGATGATACCCACATTCAACAACTTTATATTTTCATTCATCAATAAAAACATAATATTGGGATTGATTCTACACTAAGGATGACAACATGTTTTGGAGTCTGATTCTAGTATGATCTTATGAGTCCCAATGAGTGGGTTAATCCCAATAATATAAAAAAAGGTCCATCCAATTTTATTATTATGATTTTCTAGGATATCCAAAACAATCCCCTCTTAGTGGTCTTTAAGATAAGAATAAATGAAAACAATGAAAGTTTTATTATCCCCTAACAATTGTTACTTGAGTGATGATGGTAGAACCTTCAATTCGAGATCAGGTCGGTAAACAATTTCAAAATAAGGATGAAAATTTTCAACGAACTTGGTTTATTTTATTTCATATTTCTTGGTAGAATTGGTTCATTTTGAACAGATGTTTCATCCAACACATTTTCTATATCAATTTCATGATTAGGTATGAACTCAGTGTTTTTATTTATCCAATGGTTTCATTGATTGGTGATTCAAAAAATTAATCAAAGGAGATATCTGAAAGAGATTCAAGGTATGGAGACAAATTTCTCTCATGTGAACAAAGTAAATCAATCACATCTTGACTTAAACATAATTCAACATTTCATTGATGCAAATTTGGTTCACACTAAACAATTCCAATCTAATTCACCTCATTAAATTCCTAACCTTCTATAATTTGAGTTTTTTCATTATAGATGTTTAGGCTCAGAATCATGTTCCTAATGGTTATGGTCATGCTTCCATTATTTAAATAGATGACTAAGTTAATTGTCGAGAGGAAGGAGATAAAAATGATGATTTTAATTTATTCCCTAGTTCTTATATGGGGATTATTGTCATGGAAGGTGAAGTTTTAAGGGTATATAAATTTGTCAACTTTCATAAAAACATCCCTTAAGATCCCCATAGGAACCCTAACACCATGATCAACAAGTTAAGGTGTGATAAAGGTTGCCTAGATCTCTTAAGGTCCTAATTTAAAATAAAATATATATGGCATGAGGTTAACAATGTATCCTAGATCATAAAGGGTATTGAAAACTTTGTTTTATCCTAGTTCGAATATGATGTAAGGATAACTTGGGTATTTTAGATTAGGAGGAATGTTTACCTTAATGGTGGTCCTCACATCAGCATCCAAAAGGAAAGGTTTTTTGTGTGAAAATCTTCTCTTATAAGTTAACAAGACCTTAAGGTAATTTTATCAGGTAGGTATTATTGGGATTTCATTGATAAGTTTAATTTTCAACTTAACATTGGAGAATATTTCCCTCAAATATTCATTCATTTTTGGTTTATATTTTCCTCTCACGGGTAGATGGATGTGATAAGGTTGTTTTATAGTTTGGTGTTGTTTTGGTTTCTTTACATTATAATTGGACTTTTTCTAATATGAGGTAATTTAATTATCATTTCTATGTGATATTTAAACTTTTAATGATTTTGGACTAGTTTTGTCATGTTTTTAAATTTATTTAACACTTTTTAATACTATTACTACTTTTTAATTGTTCAATTGATGATTTCATGTATATTTATTCTCCCATCAGGGGTGGGGAAGCCAGTGTAAAAGCGTGTGATTTTCTATTTTTCATGGTTTATAGTTCATGTTTATGTGATGTCACTTATGAATTAATTGTTTCTATTTTCTTACACAATTTTTCAAGGATTGATAGAAATATATATTGGGAAGGGGGTTGTGTTAGTTGGTTTATCCCAAGAAGGTTACTTTGTTATTGGATTAGATGTTGAATTGGTTTATGAATGGGTTGTTGGTATTTGAAATCTGGATGTTTGTATTGGACCAGTTATGGTGGAATTGATTATGGGTTTCAAAATTCTTTGAAGGGTAGGTGTTTGGGCCATATGGCTAACTGGGTTTATGGATAGGTTATTGGTTATCTTTATAATAGAATTTAGGATTGTCATTATACCTTGGATTGAATGTATTTTGGTACTTTGAGTTTTTAAAGTTCAATGTATTTACATCCACTAGTGGTCCTCCTGTAAAACATTTTTTTATAAATGTGATGGTTGGGTAGTTTTTTGTCTTGTGGTAATTTTTTTATGAATTGTGAAAATAGGTTCAACACTTTGGATTTCTTGAACATTTATAAGATCAATCTCCCCAACCTTCCTTGAGAGTGATACTAGTTTTTCCCTGATACATGCTTCTTCTCTAAGAGTGTTCATTCCATGAAATTAGGGTGTCATATCATAGTAATTTTATGTTCCCTATATTTATTTTTGTTCGTCGAGATTTTATAGATACTCATAAGAATCAATTGTGGCTTTGTTTTTAAAAGTTCCATAACACATCTTGTCTATGAATTAATTATTTCATAAACCAAACCCTTTATAAAATATTAAAACTTTTTCTCAGATTTAAAATACATGGGGAGGTACTATGTTGACTGTTTATTTAAACCTTTACAATATTTTTTAAAATGAATCACCTACATTTTCAAAAAAAATTGTATACTCTTTTAAGTGAATTTTTTTTGACGGGGAAGTATTTTTTTAGAAATCTATTTTCAATTAGTCCCATGATTGGATTGATAGTAATCTAGAATTATTTAACTAATTCATGGATTAATACTTCTATGATAAAGGAAATATTATAATCTTATATGATTCAAGTTGGTGTGGTGGTCACATGGTTTCAAAAATGTCATTGAATTCCTTGACATGAAGGAACAACAATTTCTACTCCATCGCATGAAAGTTTAAAAAGTGGTTCAGTACATGAGTTTTGAAGACATAGTGGTATTATCCATAGGTAT
The DNA here is from genome assembly GCA_963277665.1 of Viscum album. Taxonomy (NCBI): domain Eukaryota; kingdom Viridiplantae; phylum Streptophyta; class Magnoliopsida; order Santalales; family Viscaceae; genus Viscum; species Viscum album. Next base: position 1,589,372,963 of record OY728129.1, read on the forward strand.
AATGTCTAATGTAAGTGGTTTTATTTTTCTAAGTTGGTGTGAGGTAGTTATTCATGGTTTGATCAACAACATTCCCCGTTCTTGGGGACACTACATTTGGATTTCAATTTGAAGATCCTACATTATAAAGGGATAAATTTTTTTATTTGACATATTGGGAATATTTGGATCCAATGGAAATATACCCCTAGGTGTGATTCACTCACCAACCCTAGGATTATCCAACCTAACTAGATGATTTGATTGGTTAATGGTTTAGGCAGACATGCACCAAGAAAAGTAAAAAATGATAGGAAAAAATATAAGAGAAATGAGATTAGAGAAGATAAATGGGGGAGAATAAAATGAGTTTCAAATATGACTTACATGGGTCTCAAAAAATGGTGCCAAAATTTCTTATCATCTAAATTTACCCATGTTTTTATGGTTAAAGTGATCACTTTTAGTGTATCTTGGGTTGATGAATCCCCATAGACCAAAGAAGAAATCTAATGACACATACATTATATGGATTATTTTGGATATGAAGTGGAAAACTTGTTTTTTGTTTGATATGGTTAAAATTAATAGTAAAAGGCATAAGTGAATTCAATTTTAGAGAATTATTTGATCCTATGTTATCACTTGGGGTGGATTGGATGAATTCCTTTTATACTATTTCTATTTCTTAAATTAGAGATGGGTTCATTCAAAAAATAAAAACTTCCACCATCACTTAGTAGTTTAATGCCCAAAAAAACTAATACTCATCAACTATACACTTGAATTTTCATTTAATGATCACTCCATGGTAGAGTATCTTATTATAACTAAGAATGTGTAGTTTTCATGTTCAATAAAGACATAGTCATAAGTAATCATCGAATGAAATTCACAACTAAAAGAAATGATTTGAATTTAATGTAAAATGAAATAACATCCAATCCAACCTCTTGAAACATAATTTGGATCAAACAATAATAGGTACATCCATCCGTTTATGCAATTATTTTAAATAAAGATGGGAAATGACTTACAAAGGTATAATTTAAGAAGAAAAAAATAAAAAAAATGATCACTCCGCCATTATGTGAATAATTTCATAGATTGTTTTTAATAACATCAATCCTTGAGGAAATGGTATCAATGAGATACAGGAAAAATTAAATAATAGAAAAATATGTAATTTTATTAAAAAAAATAAGGCAATTTAAGCAACTTACATGTGAAAGAAATGAGATTACAACATAAAATTGGTAGAATAATATTAAAATGAAAACATACAAAACTCTATCCAAATCCTCTAGAACCACTAACATAAATAAGAATTTTCAACATTTTTTTAGAGAAACCAATACTTTAGGTCACAAAAATTAAGGATGGTAGGCATAGGTAAGAGGAAAGTTAATGGAGAGTTGAATTTTTCACTATTGGTAAAATTCTAAGATTGCTTTCATCCACCCAACACATGCACCTCAATGATCTTATAGATGGCCAAATTTTGGTGTGATGTAGAAGAAGAAATTACATCCCATGAGATTCTATAAAATTATGTAAAATTTCATCATAATTGGATTTCAAGTTTAAGATATATAATAAAAATGGTGGTCTATCATCCTGGGTAATAGATTCTGGCACATAATTTCATCTTCAAATTGGGACACCTGTAATATACTTCAAAAATATACTTATATCTATAAATTTTGAATTAAATATTTCCCATTATTTTTTCTATCTCCCTTAAAAATTTGAGCTTTATTGGGATTTATCATGGATGATACAATTAATTTATTGGTTTGTTGTTTAGTTCACTCCATCGATAATTTCGTAGGTTCAAGTCCCACATTGGTCATCTTACCAAATAAATATCCAGTATCCCCATAAGTATATAATGTTACTCATAGGATGGGAGACATGAAAATGAAATATGAAAATAAAATCGAGACCATTGGGTCTTTTAGGAGGTGTTAAAAAATGTGCCATGCAGTAATGTAATTTTAAGAAGGAATAACAGACATGATAAGAAAAGAAGTTCAAATTGTAAAATGCACTAGTATAAGTGTTTATGAACAATTAATCACATGAATATTATAATATAAATAATGAATATTAGTCTATTTTAGGGGACAATAAAAACTCATATTTCCAATTATGTTTCTCATCTAGAGTAGAAAATCATGCCATCATCTCATCCATTTTGTTGGATTTTTCCCATGTTCTTTTGTTTTCTCAAAATATGTTCGATGTGACACACCAAAACCAGAACATTAGACATAGACATATTGTTATAGCCTCTTAAAGAAAATTGATAACAGTATTTCATATGGTATAAATAATGACGATTCCTATGTTTAATCTAGATAAAAAATTGGAAAGTAACAAATCATTGTTATATAATACTGATTTAAAGCAGAATAAAATATTATTATGCCATACTTATAGATGATTCCCATAATTTTGGCGTATTTTTATCTATTTTTATCACAACTTTATTTACAAGATACTCCCTCTGTAACTCCTGGTGTGCGATGGATGTGGCTTCAGATTTTGATTCTTTAATTTGTATATAAAAAAGGAACATAATTATGTTGTTGTTTCATATCACATAAATTTATTACTTTATATTTAAAATACATACCATTTTTTCAAGTGAAGAGTACCCTATAATTGATTTATTTTAATGCCCCAACACCATAATCCTAGAGTCTATGAATTATTTTAATAAATTAGTATGATTACAAGGAATCAAGTCCTGAAAGACCAATCAGTTTAATAGTATCTAAAAATAGATTACATTCATGAATGTTACATTAAACATTAAAAAATAAAACACAACATAAATGATAATTTGGGAACACCATTAATACCCTAGCTTAACCCTTCCTATCAATCATAAAACACTTCTTGGAATCCTGGGAAAATAAAACATAAGAAAGGGGTGTGCCCAGATGCTCAGTAAGGAGAACAATATAGCAGAAACTTTCATAAATAAGAATAAATATTTAAGGTAATGTATAAGACTAAAACAGAAACATTTTAAACATAAAATTCATCATAATATGTCAAAGATAAATCAAATAATTACATTTACTTATTCACATAGATATTCTACTAGCTGAATAATCACATGTAATATCAATAGCCTATTTCATAATGATGGAATGCATAATTCTAGAATTTGTAACCACATAATAAAGTCCTTGTTCCAAGACTACAAATACAATTTTGTCAAGGCCTTGTGACAAGACACTAGTTTATCTCATGAGACCTACAAATGCATCGAGGGGCTATAATGGGCTCCGTCCATCACTTACTAATTCCAATACATTCCTCATATGAAAGATTGAAACATAACATAAAAATTCGTATTAAAAATAGCATACGAAATGTTAATACTTTGACCATAAACCATGAATGGTATAAAAATAACACATCCATAGTCAATCATATCACAAAACCTTCAATATAATATGGAAGATTTGTATCATAATAAATCAACTTGAAACAAGTTTAAAATCCATCAAAGGATTTTAAAATAGATGAAATCAAAACTATTTGAGATAAATGTCACTTTTTTTGAAATCATTTAAAAGTCACATAATTAATAAATGAATACATTTAGAGACATTTTTGAATCAAAGTGTCTTATACCACATGAAAACTTTTAAAGTAATTAAAATTTTAAAACAATGATGTCCATATAAATAAATCCTTAAAATCATTTTGAAAACATGGAGATTAATTAAAAAGATCTAGAAAAATAAATATTTAAAACATTTAAAATGATGATATAGTTAAATATAACCTTCCATAAAACATTAAAATATTCCTTTTGAAAACATTTTTATGAAATAAATACATTGATGATAAATATGTCCCAATAAATACTTACTCATAAACAATCTCATATAATAATGAGATTGAGGAATTAACCCTTACCTTTTACTTTTCCTTGGTCGAGGGTACATTAAACTCATGTATAATTGATAAATAATTGTTATTAAATTATAAAATAACCACATATATAAATATTATATCATATATGATCTTATAATATTTCTTTGTTAATAATATTTTAGTAGTATCATCATTTCGGGTGTTAACTAATATGTTTTCCTTTATATGCTTAGTTACATAAGACACATTTGTTATGGATAGAATTTATTTGATTTATATACAGAATAATATTATGTTCTTAAACATTATTTTTAATCATAAAATGAAAATTATTCTTGAATGATTATGATGTGGAATGAATCTCATCACATTCGTGGAGGCGGTAATCTGTAGGTACACAGGAACGAAAATATCATTATATTGATGGTGAAATCATATTTAACTGGATGGTATATCATATATAAAGAATAATTAACAGGTTATATTTGTTATTTACATCAGTTACACTCATTATTATATCCATAATAATAAAGAAGTGTTTGAATAACAAACTCACGACACGGAGACGGTAAGTCGTACATACACATGTATGGTGGCTTTGTTATTTATAGGATGGATAGAATAAAAAATATGGTTGTTCCATATTTATACTAAAATCACATTATTTAGGATGTATGGGAGTTATTATTTTGGTATGGGAACAGAAAATAAAGAGGAAGTGGAAGAAGAAAAGAACTTGAAAGAGGGTGGTGAAATTATTACCTCTTCTTCAGGTGTTTCCTTTGGAGTTGATCAAAAGGGATCCTCAGGTTGGATTTTTAATAAAATTAAGGACTATAGGAATATTTGAGGTAAATTGGGAGGATATTTGGTTAGTGGTTTTCCGAGCCAAATGTATTTGGAGGTGTGATTTTTAGAGAAGGGAAAGTTCCCTTTTATAAGAGGGGTTAGGGTCACTTTAGGAAAAGATTAAAATATTGATTTATCATACAATCATACTAAGTTTATAATGGATCCAAATGAATTTATTTCAAGAATTAGGTGGTTATGGGTCTAAATACTCTCAACCAATAGGTTCTAGACAAGTTTAGGTTTCTAATTTAACCTTATCTTTTACATTTAACTCCTAGTTAAATAGTTTAACTTTTACCATATCTTCCTATATTCTTACACTATATGGTAAATAAACTTACTCTAAACTTCCAAGAGAACGTAAATTGGTTCATTAATGACATTTATAATATTATTTATGATATTTTCCCAAACCTTATATATTTAAGAATATTATATCAACAAATAATATATTATTTGTTTTAAAAGTTAAATTATGTCAATTTTGTCAATATTTGGTATTTGGTTTTTGTGAAAGTCATAACAACCTTATCACTTTGAAAAAAAATTATCTAATCAAACCAAAAATGTCATAGTAACCTATAATTCCTCAGAAGTCTCAATTTACTATTATTTGGATATTTATAATATCAACTATTTTATTATTTCATTAATAAGTTAATTACTACATCATCATTGTGCCATAAATAAATTAAATTATTTAATGTCTAAAAATTATAAATAACATACCATTATATAGTAAATATTTTTAGATTTCTAATTAATATTTACATTTTTATTTATCTTATGTGTAACCCTATGCTAATAATTATTTAGTTATTAAACTTTGAATTTAACACTTTTAACTCTTCTTTAAATAAAATTATAATAAATGTCTTAATCTATTCCAAGTGGACCAAAGAGGATCATGTTTTATTCCTAAGGTTTTTTTGGTAGAATTACACTTATACAATAGAATTATGACATGTCTTAAGGTAATTATAATATCATTTTTATACTAAATTACCCTATTTACTTTTAACAGTGGTAAATAAAAGTTAAAAGTTACTATTCACCAAAAATTATTTTCATCTTATTAAATCAAATTTTATTTAATTATGTTGACCGTATCTCCAGGATTTTTAAAATTAAACTCACAGAAGTGGTAAAATTATGTTTTATGCACATTTTTAAATGCTCCTAGAAGGTGGGTAAAAAACATTAAAAAGTTTAATAATTTTTTTTACATATAATTTTATTATAAAATGAATCCAATGAATTAAATTGAACTTATATATATATTATATATATATTTTTACTTAACATAAATTTAAATAAAATAAATAACCATTTAAATAAAAATTCGGTTTTAAATAATAATGCAGTGCTTTTAACTATTCATCACAAAATGAAAGTTTTCAGAAAAATACTAAAAATTTACCCTAAGATAATTTTGATATTCTGTATTCAAATTAATTCTATTTTACCATATTTAAAACATATAATTTTTATTTATTAATTTAAAATTAATTCCCATTGTCCAAACCAAAATGTAGGTTTTTAAAAAGAAAAAACTATCAAAATATTGACATGTGTTTTTGACAAATTTAAATTTGAAATTACTTATAATGACCTAAATTATGTTAAATGATAAAAATATAATCTAATTATACTTACAAACCATTCAAATGTGTAATTGAATAATATGAATTATTTATATTAAACAAGTTTTTTTTCAATTAAAATTTAGTATTTTTCACTATTCGCCCAAATATGAAAGTTATCAGATAAACACCAAAAATTTATCGAAACTACATTTTCATGTCCCTATTATAAAGAAGATGTTTATTTTGTAAAATTTAATATATAAAAGTGTCAAATATTGGATTTAAAATGGGTTCTCCATTAAAAGGTTGTAAAATTTCATTTTCTGAAAAATACTTGCTTTATCTGAAAAAATAAATTTATTCTAATATTATTTCTAAGAAACACATAATATGGATGTTAAAATTTACATGGGATATATAAAATTCAAAATTCAAATAATACTATTCATAACCGCTTTTGAACAGCTGGTTTGGTAAGTCGTGGCGTGCTCGAACTCGGTGTTGCGTGTAGCGCAAGTTATTGAATTACTTTGAAGAAATAACGTACAATGAAATCTTGGGGTGTTTAATTCTCCCCTCTTTCAATAAATTTTTTCCTTGCAATTTGAAATTATTCTTCAAAAATAAAAGGTAAAAAATAGAAAAATACCTTTGTGGAAAACCAACATTGGAAATTGGGTTAATAAAATTAATCTTAATAAGAGGGAAAGGGAAATGAAAAAGTAGCCACAAAATTATGATCTCAATTATGCGAACATTGGTGGAAATTAGAGACACATAATTTGAGAAAAAACATAAATATTTATAGGGAGGGATTGAGGTCATAAATCAAAAACAAGTGTAAAATTGAGTGCCTCAAAGCCATCAATCTATGATGATTTAAAATATTGTTGGTTCAACAAAACATATGGTATTAGGATAACAAATTTTTGGTTTTAAGATCCCTTCCCTAAAGTTTAAGAATTAATTTACTCATAGAATAAAAGGCAAAATATACTAGATAAGTATGGTTCCATCCTTCATCTAATTCCTACCACAAACTCATCTTCACTCCAAAAGATAATAGAATTCAAAAATATTATATTTATCCTAGTAGTAAAGTGTTCCAAAAATAGTGAATTTATAATTCATTTGTCAGAATATTTAAAAAAAATACATTATACAAAACAAGACATCACGTATGCTAGTGGTAGGTGATCCACCTTTATTGCAATTCAGTTGCGGGTTCAAGTCTCGTGGTCTTGCCGGACGCGACAGGTTGTCTCCCGACCTCTAGGTTGTCCTTTTTATGAAAATCCAAAAATAATCTCAAGAAATTATTTAACATTAACAATAGTATCCAATTTCAAACTTAATTGATTCAAACCTTTATACTTATCAAAAATAATTCTGTCTAAACTCACAGTACAAAATTTATAAGGAAGGTAAACAAAATGAATATCCTTTTTTCCACGTAATAACATGTGAATACCTTCATCATATATTTTGTTAAGTCACTATAACACCATGAATTACCATAATTCCTTATTGATTAAATTCATGCTCCCTTATTCCTTGTAGAATAATGGATATACTCCTTCTATCCAAAAATGTTGTAAACTCCAAAAATGATGGAATATACAAATCATTAATCAGTTTCAAGGTAATCAATAGTATCTAATATAATTTATCCAAATCAATCATATAATATTCCAAAGATACTACCTCAGTATCAAAACCATATTATGGTTTATCTTTCTCTCAACCATATTTTTTCCAAAAAATTTAACCTGTTATTGAGTCACTTTTATTGGTTCCACACAATCTCAAGTCCTTAATGAAATAGTACTACATTACAATACTTATATACTTTATAATTATTACAACATGTACATCATTAATATAGAACTCAAATGATACAATAATTTAATAAAAACATAAGAAATCTAATAATTCCTCTTCATCTTCAGTAGTATCATAACTTGATTATTATCCAATAGCAGTATTTGGGGTATACTCTGATGATTTATTCGCATAGTGTCCCAACTCCTTGTAGATGAAGCATTGTACATTTAAAACATTTTTCTTACCCTTGAAATCACGTACATGGTGTCCTTTTTCTCCACACTTATAACAAATTCCCATTCCATTAAAGCATTTACCTAAGTGATTCTTTCCACAGTTATCACATATGGGAAAATCATTCTTTCCCCTCTTCTCTTTATCCATATTTTTCTCTTACATCCTTTTCTTCTCTTTTTTCCCTTAAAATCCATAGGACTCAGAGAATTATTTACTTATCTTATTAAAACGTGATACTATTTCTTCATATGATGAGAATATATGGGAGACTATTTCCCTTTTAAATGTTGGTTTAATACCATAAAACATATGATCCTTCTTAATCTTTCAATCATGTGTATTACTGGAATTCTCATTCCTTATACTAGGCGCCATTTCTAAACAATGACATACACTAGGTTAGTTAATAAATAGTAATGCATAATTTCAAACTTGTAAAATACCTAACATAAATTGAAAATATTATGAATATAATCTATAATAATAAAATGTTTTCTTTGAGGAAGTATTTACTCTTAAATCCTTCATAATGGCTTGTAATGAAAATGTGAATTATCCTAAGCATATCCCCCGGGAGTGTCGTAACCAAGAGTGCAGCAAGGCCCATTTTCATGTATCAGGATACCCTGGGTCAAGCCCAAAACTCCTTGTCAGAGTTTTCACTCCATGGTACATATGTGCTAGAGCCACCTCTACCTGCTCGTATCTAGACATGGATGTATTTATTGGAAAATACACAAAATTTCTACATTACCAAAATTCAAGGAAGTTCTTCTATACTAATCCTCAAATTCTATCTTATAATAATATTCTCTAATCAGAGTTTAGCTAAATCTATTTCCAAGGTTGTTGCTAAACTTACTCTGATACCAATTGTAATTCCCTGACACCAAAAGCCCAGAGTCAGTGCATTATTTTAATATATTGGCATGATTACAAAGAATCAAGTCCTGAAATACCGATCAGTTTAGCAGTCTTGGAAAATAGATTACATACATGAACATTACATTACACATTATAAAATAAAACAAAACATAAATGATCCTTTGATAATGCCATTAACCCCCTAGATTAACCCAACTTATCAAATCATAAAACACTTCTTGGAAACCTGGGAAAATAAAACATAAGAAAGTGGTGAGATCAGATGCTCAGTAAGGATAACAATATAGAGGAAACTTTCATAAATAAGCATAAACATTTAAGGCAATGTATAAGACTAAAACACAATCATTTTAAACATAAACATCATTATAATATGGTAAATATAAATCAAATAATGTCATTTACTTATTGACATGGTTATTCTACTAGTCAAATAATCACATGTAATATCAATAGATAATTTCAAAATGATAGAATGCATAATTTAAGACTTCATAATTACATAATCAAGGCCTTGGTCCAATACAAAAAATAAGATTTTGTCAAGGCCTTGTTCCAAGGTGCTAGTTTGTCTCATGAGAGCTACCAATGCATCGAGGAGCTATAGTGTAACAACCCAAAGTTTCATTAATGGAAAATCCATCTTGATCTTATTAAATGTATCTTTATATAAAATGTTTTTATAAGATGAAAACTTATTTGGGTTTATGTTAAGATTTTTGACCATTGTTAATATAGCCATTGAATAGTGATCACATGATTAGTATAAATATAGGACCTTAACAAATCCAATTTACTCAGACAAAAGAAGTAATGGCCTCATCCAGTAGAATTTCCCCATACGAAGCCCATTTTTTCGGAGCTCGGAAAAGAGGTGGCATCCTTGGGCTTTGCCCTTGACCAAGCCTAAGCTGAGCTTCACCATGTCAAGCTCGAACGGGACCGTCTACGGGAAAAGTTGAAGTTGATAGAGATTACCAATCGAGCGATGTTATCTGATCCACTCCAAGAGTATGTCACCATCACACACCTTACGCTTAGGTCTTATGCGTCTGTTTTAAGGGGTTATGTAACAAATAAGTAGTACTATGCTCATGTACATTATTTTTGTATATAATAATAAATATAATTTCTAGTCATTTTTGATACATTGTAAATAGTTTTTAAAGTACAAATGGTGTTTTTAGTTATTATTTAATTAAGAAATATATTTTATTAAATTAAGGGATTTTTGAATTAAATAATATTATTAAATTAATTTTTATTAAATATAAATGATCTTATAATTTTATGAATGCAATTAAAATTTTATATTAAGGTTTGAAAGCCATTTCTGTCAAAACCCGTGAATTTTCGATAAATATTGGTTTCTATTTTATAAGTGAAAATTAACATATTTAGAAATTTTTTTTCTGGAATTAGGACGTCGAAATTATCCAACGGTGAATTTTTCATAATTTTCTGAGACAGTCAAATTTTTGGGTAAAAATTAAATACCGTTTAAATATATAATATGTTTTATGACATCATAATGACCCAATGGTAATGTAATAAAATACCATAATCCTTATGTTCAGCCAATATATATTTTATCATTAAAATAATGTGATTTTGGGTTTTTTTGACTTACTTTTCAAAGCATTAGTGGACCCCTCAAGACATATTCAACACTTTTCCTTTTTAAATTAATTTCCATGGGAGTGTGACTCACCTCCACATAAGCAAACTTATTATTTTAAGAAGTTCATACATGGGTATTATAAAATATTGTTTTCCTCTACCCTTTTCCAAAATCCATGGGCAAAAACCATGGGATGGTTTGTGGTTTGGATTAATTTAATGTAAGGGGACCCAAACCAAAATAATAAAGAATTCCCTCACCTTTCCTATATAAACCCACCCAAGCTCCCACTTCCTCCTCACTAAAATCCCTTGGAGTTCATCCAACCTCTGCCCTACTCTCTCTAGAATCCTCCCAAGGTGGCCCAAGCTCCCAAGAAGCCTCTCAAAAGCCTCTCTCTAGCCTTTGGAAGCACACTTCCAAGTAAGGGTTTTTTCTTCCTTTCTCATTTTTGTCAATTTTCTTAAAGTTGTATTGGCCTTTTAATTTCAATTATGAATGTTGGGGTATGGTTTCGCACCTCCCCCATACTTCCCTCTTATTTTTTGAATGATGTGAGACCCCTTTCTTTCTCATTAAATTCCTCCCATGTACACCCATTACTATGCTGAAATTCCGAAAGGAACTTCTCTCTCTTCTTTTACATTCAAGCAATAATTTTGTATCATGAATCTAAATTTCATTAAAATTGTTGGGACATGTATCTATATGACCTCCTTACTGTACATTATATGTAAATATTATGAGGAACCCATTTCTCTCTCATCAACCATTTTTTATGAATTTTTATTACACGCCGTTACGCTGCCGAAATCGCACCGATTTTCTAAGCCAATGCCATTGTGTAGTGGATACCATGCCCATTTCTCTATCAAGGGTATCCACATTTATGCACCTTTACTTATTGATTACAAAGTTTCATGTATGAATTCCACATTCCTTTATCGTGGAATAAATGTTTATTTTTTATGAATCCATGTTTTATGATCCATGTGGCACACTTATGCATGAAATGAAATGTTTTTGAAGGGTGTGCCCATATAGTTCTCCAATGCATTGGGTAAAGTATAGTATCATGATATGTCATGTGCAATGAGTGTTGACTCATGCTAATTCAAGTTCAATGAGTGTTTACTCGTGCTTCATGTGCAATGAGGGTTTACTCATGCTTTATGTGGAATGAGCCTTGGATCATGCTAATTCCATGTTAAGTGTTGTTGCCACATTTCCATGTTATGATTGTCATGCTTTATCATGCCTTTATGTTCATGTTTCTTTTATGATCTATTGATATGCCTATTGTCTAACATGTATTGTACTCCTCATGTTATTCCATGTGTACTCCCTTACTGGGATTTATATCTCACCCTTTTCTTATGCATGTCCTCAGGTTATCTCATGAAATGCTAAGTACGAGCGAATGTAGTGGTCATGTAAAGGAAGTTTTCAATAAATATGTTGTATTTCATTTTTTATGTTTTTATGTAATTATCCTAGGGCCCAAAGATACTAAACCTCTCGATCTTCTTCGTTGTATCAAGTGATGTTTTATGTAATAAATCATGTTTAAGTTGTAATAAAAAGTAGGGTTGTCATAGTTGGTATCAGAGGATAGGTTTAGTTATTTTTGGGATTAGGAAACCCTAGTAAACCCTTAGATACAAGACTAAGTATAATAAAAAAATTCCTAAGTTTTGGTAAGTTCTTAGTAAGTGGTTTATCAAACAAATACATCCCTGTCTGGATACGAGCAGGTAGAGGCAGCTCTGGCACAGATGTATCCTAGGGGTAAAACCCGAAAACACCTCTTTGAGCTAGACTCGTATGGGAACTGGTGCACGAAAACGGGCCTTGCTGAACTCTTGGTTACGACACTCTCGGGGGATATGTTTTGATAAATTCACAAGCTTAGTATGAACCCTTATTAAGGGAATTAAAAAAATGCCCCTAAGAATATATGTTAGATAGTAGATCATGAAAAGCCTAGATTGAAGCCTATAGACTCATGAGTTAAGGAAATGAAAGTTTATTTATACCTCATCAGCTTTTGTCTTTGGATTACCCTTTATATGTTACCCCAAACTTTCTTTTTATTCCAGCTAATGGCCAGTAATGGGAGGACTTGGGCTAACAACCGTTGTGAAGATCAGTGTGATGACTGTACAAATGAGATTCCAAATCCAATGGGAGCAGGAATCACAAACTTTTTCACACTTCTCTCTCAGCTAACTCCAGTTTTTAATAGAAACATGGGTCAAGAGGAACATTCAACCCCCCCTAAGAAAGAAAAAGTTGCTATCGAGAGCTTCATGAGACAAAGGCCCCCTACTTTTAGTGGATCATCTGATCCCATGATCGCTGAACAATGGATCAACTCCATTGAAATGATATTCTCCATCCTCCAATGTTCTGAACAAGAGAAGGTTCTCCTAGAGGCTTATCGTATGGAGGGTGAAGCTGATCAATGGTGGATGTTGATAAAATATACGAAGCCTGAGGAGGAGATCAAGGCGTTAGAATGGAAGGATTTCCGGAAGATGTTTTTCGATAAATATTTTCCGCGCACCCTCCGACTTAAGATGGAAAGAGACTTCCTTTCCCTCAAGAAAAAAGATGAAGTATCTATTGGAGCGTACAAGGAAAACTTCAAGAGGCTTGCACGATACGCTTCCGGTTTTTTCGTTACCCCCGAATGCAAGGTTTATCGCTTCTTTGGTGGGCTGAAGCCTAGCTTGCAGAAAGAATTAGCGATCCGTGACTTCGACAGCTATAAGGAAATTGTCCAATGTGCCATTAAGGTTGAAATGGAGATCGAGGAATCACAATGGTATCATGGGGACAAGAAGCTTAAGGTGGAATTCAATGCTGGTGGTTCGATGGATAAATCCAACGGTGCTAAGAAGATCCAGCACCCCACTTGCCAAAAGTGCAGAAAGAAGCACCCTGGAAATTGCCTTAAAGGGACGAGAAAATGCTTCAGGTGTGGAAGAGAAGGGCACCTAGCTGTTAATTGTTGGAAAGAAGGACCCGTAGCTGTGACAGAGGAGAGGAACGCTCCGTTCGAACCTCAATGCATTGTTCAATGCTACAAATGCAAAGAACCGGATCATTTTTCAAATCAGTTCCCTAATCCAAGGGTTATCGGAGGCAACCAACAACCTCTAAGACAGCAAGGAAGAGCTTTTTCCATCACTTCTGCCGAAGTGAACCTCGACAACGAAGTGGTGATAGATATGCTAGTTATTCATTCAAGAATAGAGAACACAATTTTTTATTCACGTTCTACACATTCTTTTATATCTCTAAAGTTTAGTAGAACAATCCCAACACCACCACAAATAATGGAAGTAAAGATGTCAGTGAGTACAGAAAATGGGGAAATCATTGCATCCCATGAGTATAAGTCCTCCCCTATTATAATATGTGGATTGAATTTCCCGGCGAACCTCGTATTACTCCCTCTGGTGGAATTTGATGCAATTATTGGCATGGATTGGCTTTCCTTATATAGAGCCAACAGAAATTGTCGGGAGAGGGAAATGACACTCCATATGGAGAATCGACCCCCGATTATTTACAAGTGGCAGGAGGAAGAAAAATCTCCTTTAGCTCCATCATCTCAAGAATGGATATTACTGCCTTATGAGCACGCATATTTGGCTCAGATGATTGAGTCCAAGGAAGAAACCATCCTTGAAGAAATGCCTATTGTGAGGGAATTCGCTGAAGTGTTTCCCGAGGAACTGCCTGTTCTTCCTCCAAGAAGAGATGTTGAGTTCTCAATTGAACTTATACCTGGGGCACTAACATTATCCAATAATCCATATAGAATGGCTTTTTTAGAGCTTGAAGAGCTGAAGAAACAACTACAGGATAATCTGGATAAAGGGTTTATACGCCCAAGTGCTTCACCATGGGGTGCACCAATCCTCTTCGTCAAGAAGAAGGATGGGTCAATGCAGCTTTGCATTGATTATTGTGAACTTAACAAAATCACGATAAAGAACAAGCATCCTCTCCCAAGAATTGATGACTTGTTTGATCTGCTGCGTGGAGCACAATACTTCTCGAAGGTGGACTTGCGTTCGGGATATTATCAAGTAAGGGTGAAGAAGGAAGATATCCCCAAGACTGCTTTTCGTACAAGATACAGGAACTATGAATTCATAGTAATGCATTTCAGACTCACCAATGTTCCAACAATATTCATGGACTTGATGAATAGAGTCTTTAGAGATTACCTTGAAAAATTTGTGGTAGTATTTATAGATGATATTCTAATATACTCCAAAACCAAGGAGGATTATGAGGCGCATTTAAAAACTATACTAGAGACTTTGCGCACGGAGAAGCTCTATGCAAAGTACAACAAGTTTGAGTTTTGGTTGAAGGAGGTCACATTCATGGGTTATATCATCACAAGCAATGGGATATCTATAGACCCCTCCAAAACAGATGCAATTTAAGGATGGCTGATGACAACATCTGTAATGGATATCCGTAGCTTCTTGGGGTTAGCTGGATATTATTGAAGATTTGTGAGAAATTTCTCACGATTGTCTGACCCTCTTACCAAGATAACTCAAAATGGAGTAATGTTTTCTTAGAGTGATGAATTTGAAGAAAGATTCAAGGAGTTGAAAAGGAGGCTTATCACTGCACCCGTTCTCACTTTACCCACAAGTGGGGAACTTTTCATGGTATTCAGTGATGCTTCAAAGAAGGACTTAGACTGTGTGCTGATGCAAAATGATAAAGTGATATTCTATGCCTCAAGGCAATTGAAAATATATGAGTGAAACTATCCAATGCATGATCTGGAGTTGGCAGTTATGATCTTTGCCTTTAAAATCTAGCGGCATTATCTCTATATAGAGAAATGTGAGATATATACTAACCACAATATTCTTAAATATATATTCACACAGAAAGAGCTTAATATGCTCCAGAGAAGATAAATAGATCTCATCAAGGATTATGATTGTTCAATACATTACCACCCTGGGAAAGCGAACAAGGTGGCAGATGCCCTAAGTAGAAAGGACTCAGCAATTCTATCAAGGATGAGAATTGAGAAGGATCCAATCTTCTTAGACTTGATGAATATGGATGTGGGAATCATAAATAAGGGAACATCATCAATCCTTTCACAAATTATTTCTCAACCATCTCTTTTGGAAATATTAAAGGATGCTCAAAAGGATGATGTGGGAATTCAGGAAAAAGTGGGAGCTATCGAAAAAGGGAAATCCTAGGAGTTTAATGTTAATGAAGAAGGAATTGTGCGGTTTGGGAAAATACTATACGTTCCATCAAGTCTGGAGCTGAAGAAGGAACTTTTGGATGATGCACATAGTTCAAATTTCTCTATTCACCCAGGGAGCACAAAGATGTATCGAGATCTCTGAGAAAACTTTTGGTGGGATAATATGAAGAAGGAGATCGCTGAATATACATCAAAGTGCCTTGTGTGTCAGCAAGTGAAGGCAGAGAGGCAGAAGTCTAAGGGGATGATGAAACCATTTCCCATACCAGAATGGAAATGGGAGAACATCACCATGGACTTTGTCACCGGACTTCCAAGGACAGCCAATGGCAACAATGCAATCTGGGTTGTTTTGGATCGTCTTACAAAGACTGCACACTTCATTTCTATTCGGGAGGATTTCTCTTTGGATCAACTGGAACAGATATATATCAGAGAAGTGGTAAGGTTGCATGGAGTACCACTATCTATTGTGTCTGACCCAGATCCAAGATTCACCTCTATGTTTTGGAAGAGTCTTCAACATGCTCTGAATACTGAACTGAACTTCAGTACGGCCTATCATCCTCAAACTGATGGCCAATCTGAGTGGACTATCCAAACACTTGAGGATATGTTGAGAGCGTGCTCAATGTACTTTAAAGGAGGATGGGATCAACATCTTACTCTGGCTGATTTCTCTTATAATAATAGTTTACACTTAAGAATCCAAATGGCACCATATGAAGCCCTGTATGGGAAAAGGTGTAGAACACCTACATGTTGGGATGAGGTCGGTGAACGTAAGCTGCTTGGACCATAAATGGTCGAAGAAATGGTGGAGAAAGTGAAAACCATTCAGCAACATATCAAGGCATCCCAGAGTCGACATAAGAGTTATGTAGATAATCGTCGATGATACCTTGAGTTTAAAGCTAGAGACATGGTGTTTCTACGCATTTCTCCGTGGAAAAAGGTCTTGAGGTTTGGAAATAATGGGAAGTTAAGTCCAAGGTACATCAGCCCCTTCAATATTCTTGATCGTGTTGGGGCTGTGGCCTTTTGACTAGCACTTCCACCTACCATGGACAAGGTGCATGATGTCTTTCATGTATCCCTCTTAAGGAAGTACATACCAGACCCTTCACATGTACTCTCATCTGAGGTGGTACAATTGGAAGACGATCTTTCTTATGAGGAGCAATCGGTGAAGATCTTAGATCGTAGAGAAAAATTTCTACGAAATAAGACAATGCCCCTCGTTAAGGTGTTTTGGAGAAACCACAAGTTTGAAGAAGCGACTTGGGAATCAGAGGATACGATGAAGCTTAGTTACCCACATTTGTTTTAGTGTGGGAAAAGGAAAATTTCAAGGGAGAAATTTCTTAAGGGGGAATATTGTAACGACCCAAAGTTTCATTAATGGAAAATCCCTCTTGATATTATTTAATGTCTCTTTATATAAATTTTTTTTATAATATGTCAACTTCTTTGGTTTTATGTTAAGAATTTTGACCGTCGTTAATATAGCCGTTGAACAGTGATCACATGATTAGTATGAATATAGACCTTAACAAATCCAATTTACTCAGACAAAAGAAGTGATGACCTCATCTAGTAGAATTTCCCCATACGAAGCCCATTTGTTAGAGCTCAGAAAAGAGGTGGAATCCTTGGGCTTCGCCCTTGACCAAGCCCAAGCTGAGCTTCACCATGTCAAGCTCAAACGGGATCGTCTACGGGAAAAGTGGAAGTTGATAGAGATTACCACTCGAGCGATGTTATCCGAGCCACCCTAAGAGTCTGTCACCATCACACACCTCACCCTTAGGTCTTATGCGGCTGTTTTAAGGGGTTATGTAACAAATAATTAGTACTATGTTCATGTACATTATTTTTGTATATAATAATGAATATAATTTCTAGTCATTTTTGATACATTGTAAATAGTTTTTAAAGTACAAATGGTGTTTTTAGTTATTATTTAATTAAGAAATATATTTTATTAAATTAAGGGATTTTTGAATTAAATAATATTTTAATAAGATAATAATATTATTATTAAATTAATTTTTATTAAATATAAATGATCTTATAATTTTACGAATGCAATTAAAATTTTATATTAAGGTTTGAATCCATTTCTGTCAAAACCCGTGAATTTTCGATAAATGTTGGTTTTTATTTTAAAAGTGAAAATTAACATATTTAGAAATTTTTTTCTGGAATCAGGAAATTGAAATTATCCAACGGTGATTTTTTCATAATTTTCTGAGACAGTCAAATTTTTGGGTAAAAATTAAATACCGTTTAAATATATAATGTGTTTTATGACATCATAATGACCCAATGGTGATGTAATAAAATACCATAATCCTTATGTTCTGCCAATATATGTTTTATCATTAAAATAATGTGATTTTGGGTTTGTTTGACTTACTTTTCAAAGTAGAGGACCCCTCAAGACATATTCAACACTTAGCCTTTTTAAATTAATTTCCATGGGAGTGTGACTCACCTCCACATAATCAACCTTATTATTTTAAGAAGTTCAGAATTGGGCCTTATAAAATAAATTTTTCTTCTTCCCTTTTCCAAAAACCATGGGCAAAAACCATGAGATGGTTTGTGGTTTGCATTAATTTAATGTAAGGGACCCAAACCTAAATAATAAAGAATTCCCTCACCTTTCCTATATAAACCCACCCAAGTTCTCACTTCCTCCTCACTAAAATCCCTCGAAGTTCGTCCAACCTTTGCCCTACCCTCTCTAGAATCCTCCCAAGGTGCCTGAAGCTCCCAAGAAGCCTCTCACAAGCCTCTCTCTAGCCTTTGGAAGCACACTTCCAAGTAAGGGTTTTTTCTTCCATTCTCATTTTTGTCAATTTTCTTTAAGTTGTATTGGCCTTTTAATTTCAATTATGAATGTTAAGGTATGGTTTCTCACCTCCCCCATACTGCCCTATTATTGTTTTAATGATGGGAGACCTTTTTCTCTCTCATTAAATTCCTTCCATGTACACCCGTTACTATGCCGAAATTCTGAAAGGAACTTCTCTCTCTTCTTTTACATTCAAGAAATAATTTGGTATCATGAATCTAAATTCCATTAAAATTGTTGGGACATGTATCTATATGACCTCCTTACTATCCATTACATGTAAATATTATGAGGAACCCCTTTCTCTCTCATCAACCATTTTTTATGAATTCTTATGTCACGCCGTTACGCTGCCGAAATCGCACCGATTTTCTAAGCCAATGCCATTATGTAGTGGATACCATGCCCATTTCTCCATCAAGGGTATCCAAATTTATGAACCTTTACTTATTGATTACAGATTTTCATGTATGAATTCCACATTCCTTTATCATGGAATAAATTTTTATGTTTTATGAATCCATGTTTTATGATCCATGTGGCACATTTATACATGAAATGAAATGTTTAAGATGGGTGCGCCCTTATAGCGCTCCAATGCATTGGGTAAAGTATAGTATCATGATACGTCATGTGCAATGAGTGTTGACTCATGTTAATTCAAGTGCAACTAGGGTTTACTTGTGCTTCATGTGCAATGAGGGTTTACACATGTTTTATGTGCAATGAGCCTTGGCTCATGCTAATTCCATGTTAAGTTTTTTTGCCACATTTCCATGTTATGATTATCATGCTTTATCATGCCTTTATGTTCATGTTTCTTTTATTCTCTATTGATATGCCTATTGTCTAAAATTTGTTGTACTCCTCATGTTATTCCACGTGTACTCCCTTACTGGGCTTTATAGCTCACCCTTTTCTTATGCATGTCCTCAGGTTATCCCATGCAATGCTAAGTACGAGGGAATGTAGTGGTCATGTAAAGGAATTTTTCAATAAAGATGTTGTATTTCATGTTTTAAGTTTTTATGTAATGATCATAAGCCCCAAAGACACTAAAACTCTCGATCTTATTTGTTGTATCAAGTGACGTTTTATGTAATAAATCATGTTTAAGTTGTAATAAAAAGCAGGGTTGTCATATATAGTGGGATCCACCAATCACTTACTAAGTCCAATTCATTCCTCTTAGAAAGGTTGAAACATAACATAAACATTCATATTAAAACTAGAATACAAAATGTTAATAATTTAATCATAAACCATGAAGGGTATAAAAATAAAACATCCACAGTCAAAAATATCACAAAATCTTCAATACAATATGGAATATATATATCATAATGAATCAACTTCAAATAAGTGTAAAATCCATCAATGGATGTTGATATAGATGAAATCAAAAATATTTGACTGAAATATCTCTTTATTTTTTTTAAATAATTTAAAAGTCACAAAATTTTGAAATGAATACATTTAAAGACAGTTTTGAATCAAAGTGTCCCATACCACTTTAAAACATTTAAAGGAATTAACATTTTAAAATTATGATGTCCATATAAATAAATCCTAAAAATAATTTTGAAAACATGGAAATTAATATAAAAGATTTATAAAAATAATACATTAAAACATTTAAAATGATGATATAGTTAAATATACCCTTATATAAAACCTTAAAATATTACTTTTGAAAACATTTTTATGAAATATGGACATTGATGATAAATATGTCTCAGTAAATATTACTCATAAACAATCTCAGATAATAATGAGATTGAGGAATTAACCCTTACCTTATACTTTTCCTTGGTCGAGGGTACATTAACTTCCTGTATAATATTTAAATAATTGTTATTAAATTATATAAGTACCACATACATAAATATGATATCATATATGATCTTCTAATATTTCTTTCTTAATAATATTTTAGCAGTATCATCGTTACAGGTGTTAACTGATCCATTTTCCATTATATGCTTGGTTACGTAAGCCATTTTTGTTATGGATATGATGTATTTGATTTATATATATAATGATATTAAGTTCTTAAACATTATTTCTAATCATAAAATGAAAATTATTCTTGAATGATTGTGATGGGGAATGAATCTCATCGTGTTCGTGGAGACGGTAATCCGTACGTACGCATGAGCGACAATATCATTATATTAATGGTGAAATCGTATGCAATTGGATGGTATATCATATATAAAGAATAATTAACATGTTATATTTATTATTTACATAAGTTATACTCATTATTATACCCATTAAAATAATTAAGTGTTTGAATAAAAAACTACCCCACGACGTGGAGATGTTAAGCCGTACGTACGCACGTCTGGTGACATTGTCATTTATAGGATGGATAGAATAACGAATATCATTGTACCATATTTATAATAATGTTTAAATATTTAGGATGTAATGGATTTATTATTTTGGTTTGGAAACAAAAAATAAAGAGGAAGTGTAAGAAGAAAAGAACTTGAAAGAGGGTGGTGAAATTATTACCTCTTCTTAAGGTGTTTTCTTTTGAGTTGATCAAAAGGGATCTTTAGGTTGGCTTTATGACCAAATTAAGTACTCTAGGTAGATTTTAGAAACATTGGGAGGATATTTGGGTAGAGTTTGGCCGAGCCAAATGGCTTTGGAGGTGTTATATTGAGAGAAGGGGAAGTTCCCTTTTATAAGAGGGGTGGGGTTCACTTTAGGAAAATATTAAAATATTAATTTATTATACAATAATATTCGGTTTATAATGGTTAAAAATGAATTTATTTAGAGAATTAGATGATTATGGGTCGAAATTATCTAAAAACATATGTTTTAGACAAGTTTAGGTAACCATTTTAACCTTATATTTTAGATTTAACTCTTAGTTAAATAGGTTAACTTTTACCGTGTCTTCTAGTAGTCTTACAATATATGGTTAATAAACTTAAACGAAACTTACAAGAGAACCTCTAGTGGTTAATTAATGACATATATAATATTATTTATTCTTTTTATATTAATAATAGTTTTTTTAGGAATATTATATCAATCAATAATATAGCATTTGTTTTAAAAATTAATTTCTTTCAATTTTGACACTATTTGGTATTTTGTTTTTGTGAAAGTCACAACAACCTTATCACTTCTAAAAACATTTATCTATTCAACCATAACATGTCATATCAACCTATAAAATTAGTTTAATTCATCATAAGTATCAATTTACATTTATTAGGATATTTATAATAATAATTATTTTAATTTATCATTAATAAGGTAATTACTGCATCATCATTGTGTCATAAATAAATTTAATTATTTAATGTCTAAAAATTATAAATAAAATACCACTATGTAGAAAATAATTTTATATTTATAATTAGTATTTATAGTTGAATTTATATTATGTGTAACCCTATATTAAAAAGGGATTAGTTATTAAACTTTCAATTTAACACTTTTAACTCTTCTTTAAATAAAATAATAATAAATGTTCTAATCTATTCCAAGTGGAAAAAATAGGATAATATTTTATTAATAAGGTTTTTTTGGTCTAATTACTCTTATCCAATATAATTATGACATGTGTTAGGGTAATTATAATATCATTTTTACCCGTAATTATATTATTTACTTTTAACCGTGGTAAATAAAAGTCAAAAGTTACTATTTAGCAAAAAATATTTTCATCGTTTCGAACCAAATTATACTTACTGATATTAATTGTGTCACACAAATTTTTAAAATTCAACTCATAGAAGTGGTAAAATAATGTTTTATGCAAATTTTCAAATGCTCCTAGAAGGTGGGTAAAAAAACGTTAAAAAGTTCAACAAATTTTTTTACATCTAATTTTATTATAAAATGACTCCGATGAATTACATTGAACTTATATATATATATATTATTTATCTCTTTTGACTTAAAATAAATTTAAATAAAATAAATAATTATTAAAATAAAATGTTTGTTTTAAATAATAACTCAGTGTTTTTCACTATCCACCAAAAATAAAAAATTTTCAGAAAAATACCAAAAATTTACCCTATTTTAAATTTGATATTCTTAATTCAAAAATGAACCCTATTTTACCAAATTAAAAAAAATAGATTCTACATTTATTGATTTAAAATTAATTTCTGTTGTTAAAACCAAAAACGGGTTTTAAAAGGTAAAAACTATCAAAAGATTGACATGTGTTTATGTCAAATTTAAATGTGAAATTACTTATAATGACCTAAATTGTATTAAATGTTAAAAATATTATCTACTTATACTTCCAAACCATTAAAATTTATAATTGAACACTATAAATTATTTTGATTAAAAAATTTGTTTTCAATTTAAATTTAGTACTTTTTACTATTCACTCAATTATGAAAGTTATCAGAAAAACACAAACAATTTATCAAAACTTAATTTCTATTTCCCGATTCTAAATAAGAAGTTTATTTTGTCAAATTTAATATATAAAAGTGTCAAATATTTGATTTAAAATTGATTCTCCATTAAAAGGTGGTAAAATTGCATTTTGTGAAACATACTTCCATTATCTAAAAAAATGAATTTGTTCTTATATTATGTCTAAAAAACACATTATATGGATGTTAAAATTTATATAAAATATATAAAATTCAATATTCAGATAATACTATTCATAAATTTTTCTGAACAACTAGTTTGATAAGTCATGGTTCGCTTGAACTCAGTGTTGTGTGTAGCGCAAGTTATTGAATTGCTTTGAAGAAATAACATACTATGAAATATTGGGATGTTACATTTATGGTAGGGGTATGTTGGTTTTAAAGTATATTTCTTTTTTTTTACACTCAATTACAATTTCATAAATTAACAATTCTTAATCAAAGTGATTAATACGTGTATTTTCAAGAAATGTAAAACCAATCCCAATGTACCTAAAAATTTGTGCTCTCATGATGACCAATATATCTATTCCATGTTTTTTGGTTTATGAGGTGTGAATATATATATGGTGGGTGTGAGTTAATTTTCCATTCATCATTTCTGGAATGATACTTAGTAATAATTTTCTGAAATACTCAATGAGCTTTTCCAACAAGCATTAATGCAAATTTCATTCGGCAGTCATCTAGTAAAAATTCACACTTTAAGGGATAATGGAGAGTAAATAAATGTTTCATTATTTTTTTAGTAAAATAAAATATTATATCATAATTTTACCCAGATCTATTCCAAAATCATCACCTTTAGTATAAGAAAAATATTGCTCCAAATATCTACATCATCCAACACATGCATTTGTGTGGTGATCCCAATGTAACTACTAAACATGTCCTAGTTTGGGTTAACAGGATGGACACATTAATTCAATCCATCTTCAAATTAGATGCCTCTATTTATATCCTTAATAACACCATCATGCTATAATGCACCTTTTTTAGGACATAGGGTTTCGACCTTCTAGCATTTCCTCAGCTTCTACATCCTCAATATATTCCTCTAGATTAGTAGCATCAGTATGTACAAATGTTTTTTGTTCTTCTACATTGGGTACATCAAAATGTTGAGAAAACTATTGTTCCTAGGTTTTGGGAGCATTGTTATATGGATAATTAATTACATAAATATGTGTTTGAAAGTTTAATTTAGATTATATAAATGAAAAATTTAATAGATAAAAATTTGATATAACACAATGTATATTACAAAAAATAACATAACATGATCATTGGACTCTATTTTTTAAAATTTTGAAGGGATTTAGCCCTCTATTGAGTATCCAAATCCTCTCATTATGGTATCTTTTTTAAATTAAAGACCCTATTTATATTAGGACTATTGTGAAATTATTATGGTGTCCCAATAAAAGGGTTATCCTTAGTTGGATTGACAACTAAACCTTCAGTGGTGTTGGTCAATGACAGAACAATTGAACAATTTCTATTTATAGGATATGGAACATAAAATACATTCACTTCCTATGATTACATTATAAAAAGTTTATATCTGTATCCTTCCTTACTAAAATACACATTCAATAATCCAAATTCATTAATTTTAGCAAGACTCCTATTATCAACCCACATTCATTAAATAGTCATCACTTGGAAGATTGTATAGTCCAACTCCAATATTTTTTTAATGGAAACAATTTTTGAAATATTCACATAAATTGGAATTATCTCCCTAGTACCAAATACATTCATTTATTTAACCTCAAATTCACCTCCACGATTTTTCATGGTATTGCATTCACGATTTTAATTTATATAGAACATATAACCATTAATTACAAAACTATTATAATATAATACATGAACACATAACAATTTGGCTAGCCATCATATTTTTTTAATTGATTTCATATTTTCAATTGAGTCCTTAAAAATATAGTATTGAAGTAATCCTATAAACTAATGATCATGTAATTTTGATATCCATTTATGGATTAAAATTTCTAATAGTTACTTTATGAGTTTAAACAAAGGGCGCAGCCTCTAAACTTTTATTCGAAATATAAATGTCGGACTGCTCCCACACTGTTGTAGTATTTTTGAAAAAATATATTCTTAAAATTTATACAGACAAAAGATGTATGGAATGACAATATTTTGGTTCAACAGTTCTTTCCAAATCAAGTATATAGTAATTATATAATTCAACAACTTTCTGAACAACATATTTCTCTACAATACAACCTTCTAGACAATTTTTATTTTTGACCTACCCTATCAATATATTCATGAACCATTCAATTGATTATGTCCATCAAAAATGTATATGACCACATAGTTTAATCACTATAAAAAAATGAACCATCATGTGAACCATCATATCAAAGAATGATGGTGGGAAGAACATCTCCAATTCAAATTATATAATAGCAATTTCCTTTTCTATAATTGCAAATTTCACTAGGTCTATAACTTTTCTGCACATATCTTTGAAAAAGAAATAGAAATTGGTATATGTATGATAAACATTATTAGGAAAAATGAAATATAAATATATTGACATTATATCCTTCATAATAACATGAAATTAATGTGATTCCATTCCCTTTGTGTTTAAATCAATCATTGACATGATATTCTTGATATTATATGAACACCCATAGGGAACCATTAAATCATTAAAAAAGTATCAAAACTAATATCTCCCTTTCCTATAAAGAGTGTAAGTAGCTGGAGGAATAAAATTTCGCCTTTCACCCTTCACTAACATTAACTCTTCTTGTATCTCCATTTCAATCATTTCAATAAAGAATAAATTCCATCCTTTGTTTTCTCAAGTGAATATTTTAATGTTCTAATGAAACTATCAAATACATTTTTTTTTTCAACATGCATAAAATAAAAGGAAACATAATGTAAAAATAATTCAAGTATTGTAATTTAAAAAAATATATTCTATATCCAATTAGTTTTCATAAGTTTTTTCAAAGAGGGTTTATAATAAGTATTATCCACATGTTTTACTTTTTCAAACAATTGACCACCTATTAGTACAGACAGTGTTGTACCGTCTAAAATCCCACCAAATTATGTCATCTAAGACTGGTATTTATGTCACTGGGGTAAAAATCTGTTATTTCCTAAAAATAAATTCTTTGATGAATGTTTCATCCCAATTGAGTGTGTTCTATGTTCACAAATGGGACACCCTTGAGTTCCTTTAATTCTCTATCTGAAAAACATTTCATAATTATGAAATTAATTTATCATATTGTATGACATGGGTATTAATGTGAAATATTAATTTATATAAGAATCATACAAAATTACACCAAAATCCCAAAATAATTTCAATTCTTTGATCAATGGAGTCAAATAAACATCAATATCATTTCCTAGTTTTTTTATCCAAATATAATCATAGATGAAATAATTTATTTTCATTTCATGCATAACCACTAAGGAAATTTAAAATTTATGAACATAAATAGCTATGTACTATAAGTGTTTATTTGATAACCAAAATTATACAATCAATCTGTAAATAGCATAAGAAAATGGTTTCATGGCTCATTTTCAAATTTTGGATACACATGATCAATTTTGATCCACTATGTAGAGTCTGTTGGGTGTTAAAAATGTCCATATGTATTTCTTTTATTTGTGTCTTATCTAAATTTCCTTATAGTCTCCTCAAATCCTTATAGGCTCAAAATCATTAGAATGATGGGAAAGTACCATAAAAATTTCATAATACCTTATTCATCTTTCTTGTATCGAGACACACCCCACTTTAAGAATTCAATAAGCAATTCCTAGTCCTTGAAAAATAATCTATAGTAATTTTGGAAGACATGTATTATTTTAGATATCATACCCACTGAACATAGAATTAAGTTAGCATTATATGTTCAACAAGGAGGCTCATTATCATATGGGATCATATCATTTAAGAGAGAAAGTAGTTTATTAAAGCTGGCTTCATTTGATTTACTGTTAAATATTATATTATATAGATTTATTATGGATGAAAATTTTGCATATTTAGTACAACCAGTATAGAGTTTTGTCTTTGCAAAAATTGTTAACTTCTGAAACAATTTTGTTTAATCATGAAGTTTATCTTCAAATATCATTATTATTTCCTCAATTTGATCTTTATCATCATTCACACATGTAATCATATCCTTGATATAGTCTTCATAATTTTTCACATTGAAATGATATCAGATGATCCATAAAATTTAGTGTTATCCTAGTCACTATCTATATTCAATTTTCCACATGTTTAGCCCAACAATTATAACTTAGTTCTATTCCATGATAGAACAAGTGGTCTTCCAAATCCTTTAGACTAATTAGTCTTGAATAATAAAACATAAACATGAACAAAAGATTTGAGATGATCCATATGCCTAATCCTTTCAAAACATTAAGAACTCTTTCACCCCATCCTTATACTATTTTTTCATATTATTTAAACCCATCCATTTTTAAATTCATATATATACTATTTGATTCAGAAATATTAATATTCTGAAAAATAAATAAATACAAAAAAAATCATGATCCTAGAAACCATAAAAGGCCATTATTAAGATATCATTTATACTGCATGAAGACATCATTATAGGATAATAAGAGTCTAATGCTTCATATTGAGATTGTTTCATAGTGGTGAAAATCATTGAAGGAAAGGAATGCCTGATATCTATAAAGTTACAAAGAATCTAATTAAATTTTCATCTAATATAAAACACAGAGATCAAATACAGTTTCTATAACTTTTCTGGGTTGGATCACAACAAGATTTAGGGATTGATTTTTATTCATTTGTTCACATGGTACATGGTGTTCTAGGTGTATTTTAGTGGACGTATGATATGGATTCTATGTTTATATTTTTTATATGATGAAAATTCTTATAGTTACCAATAACATGGTCTTAAGAACCCAATATTTGAAAAAAAATATGGAATTTAAATCCAATGAACCAGAAGTATCACAATGACATTCTCAAGATATTGAAAAAACTAAATAGAAATATAATTTTGGTTTCATTAATATTTTTAATTTTAAACATTCAAATGGATGAGATTAATCCTTAGAGTAGAATAATGCAAATTCTTATTATGGTCAAAAGGAAGAGTCAACTTCAACAGAGGTTGAAGAAAATGACATAACATCATGAAATTTGTCTTTACTGTTTAAAATAAAAAAATTATATTTTAACATTTAATTTCCAATACATTTATTGTTTATAGTGAAATTTATTTTTAATAATTAAAAACCTTCAAAACACATAATTTCATCCTAATTTTTATTTATGTTTCTAACAATTTTATTCTCATCATGTGGTATGATCTACGAAAATCAATGATCCATGTTTCTTCTCTATCACATTATTTTAGAGAATATTTTAAACATTATACTCTTATGTATTTCTTCTTTTTACAAAATTTTAAATATTTATGTATTTAGTAATATTTGATTTATATTATCAATTATTATATATGATATCATCGTCATTTAAAATAAAAAATTGATTATTTAATTCTTGATTATGTAATGGAAACCCTAGTTGAATTCTTCTATGAGGGATAATTGATCTATTAGTTTATAAGATCTTTTCCACCACAAAGAATAATATATAGATTTTCTTTCATATCCAATAAAACAATAATATTTTGTATAAAAAATGTACCTTTTTTTAAAAAATAAAAAATAAAATATTTCTCATTTTTTATTTTTCACTGGAATATATATTGGTCAAGTAACCAAGAATTCCATAATAAAAACATTTTATTCATTTTATGCTGAATTAGAATTTTTTTGGATAGAATCACATTTATGGAATTATGAAACTCAATAATAATCCCTAGTATAACAATTTTATCCTTAAAATTATTTTCATATTCCTTTAGGATTCATCAAAATGAAAAAAAATATTTATTTCAATATGTAATCTTTTCATTATATGAAATTTATAAAGTGTCATTGGGAATACTTTAATTTTTTTATGTTCACTTTATCACCAGATATTATTATAAATTTTATATAAGTCATTATAGGAGTTTATAGGCTTATTTGATAATCTGGTTTTCTTCTTCTCATAGTCACTTCATCCCCTAACACTTTTTTTCCAAATACACATTTTTTAATATTGATGTCAATACATCAATGATTCTATCATACTCTTATATGTTTATCCTTGATTCAATATATTTCTCTAGTTTTTTTATATTTATAAGGTTTCATTATTTAAACCTCTTATTTTAATCTATCAGTATCATCTTTATATTATCTCATTTATGCTTTAAATATTTAACATCACAATTTTACTTCTTACCATGAATTATTTGTATATAAATCTCTTCGAAGGAATATTCTTATACAAACCTAAAGTGTACTTAATAATTATTTGAAACTTTCTATTGTGTATGCTCACTTTTTATAAAATTATTAAAAAAATTATTTTTCAATTGAACCTGAGGTTAGTGGTTTGTGTTTAATACTATCTATCATATATGATCTTACAAATGAAAATATTAAAAGGATTGGGGTTCTTCGTCCTTATAATGGAAGAAAATGAGCATTTTTTTTATTTTAATACGTGGGAGCATGAAGGATACCTAGAACATGGATTATATTACCATATATGCACTGCAAAAAATATACCAATATATCATTTGAAATCACCACCTTACATGATAAGTGGGAGGAGCTTTTACAGTGCATAGACGACACTTTCATCAATAAAGGCTTCTCTATCACATCCACAACCTCATCCAGCCAAAAAAGATCCATGAAAATAAAGTGAGAAATTTGAAAAATAAGATCTCTCATATGATTCACTCAATGATATCTTATATAATAAAAAAGACAGACATGATCCAAAAACAAAAGAGAGAAAACTAAATCAAAAGAAAATAGTAAGGCTGAGAAGAATCGAGTTGAATTTGTTGAACATCGATAAAGTATAGAATATGTGATGTTGACTAAATATGAGTAGAAATAATAAAATACCATATGTTATGATAGTTTCGATTCATCCATGACGTTTAAGGGGAGTGACAGTAGACGTCTTATTCCATGTGAGCTTGAACGACGTGAAAGAAGTTGGTTCTATTAGGGTTAATTAGTAAGATCAGGAAAGTTTTTATCATTACTTTCAAAAAAGTGCTCATAATGATATGTTTTATTAGTGTTTTATATTATAGCACCGATAAACCACATATTTATTAGTGATAGTTTTTATAGAACCAATAAAATTTGTTTAAAATAATAATAAAACATTAAATGAATATATATTAAAAATGAATAAATTATAAACTTATAGAAAATAATTAACATTACTAATGAATACATAATATCAAATTCAGGAATATTAAAAATGATTGAAATTGAATATTTTAAAAAAATATCAAAAAAATTAATATTTTTTATTAATTATAAAAAAAAATTAAAAAATTAAATTCTCACGTATATTAAAAGGCATATGAATACATATTGATCATATTGAAAATATTAAAACATATTAAATAAATATGTATAAATAAATTTAAATAAATTCAAAGAATGAAAACTATTTAAATTAAAAAATTATTAATGATCATTTAAATATTTTAATTATATAAATTCCAAACATATTTTTTATGTTAAGACATAAAAAACAAATAAATATTGTTCATATAAAATACAAACATATTGATAATGTTAAGTATTAAATAAATGTATGTATAAATAAACATTAGAGAATGATTAAATTCTATAAATTGTAAAGATTAATAAATATTAAAAATGAATGAATAATATTAAAGGAAATAATTTTAAAAATGAATATGGAAAATTTTATAGACAAAATTAATTAAGAAATTATTTCATATAAGATTAACTAAATTAATTGTAATCATGTACAGAAATGAAGAAAATATTAAAATATCATTTAGATACCTTAATTATATAAATTTAAAACATTTTATAAATACTACAACAGCATAAATAAAATTGAATAAATACTAGTCATATAAATTAAAAACATATTATAAATATTTCTTAGTAAATAAGTATGTATTAATTTGGAAAAATGAATAATTTTCCAAAAATATTATATAAAAAATGAAAAAAAAATATGCATTTAATGTTAAATAATATTAAAAATGAAGAGTACATGTCATACGTACACATATACACATGTAATATATACATACATACAAATAAATACACATATATGTACATCCCAAATACACATATGCATGAATTCATACACATACTTACATATATACACATACAACATATAAACACACATACACCTAAAAACAACACACATACAAAACATAATGCAAACACATATACACACATAGACATTGATGTAAATATATAAATTCAAATATCACATATTAAAAATAAATCATTCATATTTATATAATTGTTTAATAATATATATATATATATGCGTATAATATTTCATATTAATATTAATTATATACAATTAATATGTAATAAATGTATATAATAAAACATTAATTTTTGAATACAAATATTATACTTTTATATATATTGGTAATATTTTTTCTTAATTTTTTTGTCTTTTATTATTTCTTAGAAATGAACTAATAATTTAGCACCTTTATTAGTGCAAAAAATGCAATGAGAAAAGGTTCACTTTTATCAGTACTTTTTTATCACTAATAAAAGTAACGTTTACCAGTGCTTTTACATAGCATTGATAAAGGTTCCCCTTTTATCAGTGTATTTTATTAGTACTAATAAAACCATCACAATATATAACACGATCTGTGGTTGTGTCGGGTTTTTATCATTCATTTTGTAGATAAATAAAATCTACTTGTTTGAACATCAGTGTATTCAAGAGAGATTTAAAACACCAAATATTTCTTAAGAGTCATTGGATTTCATATATGTTGATATATATAGTTCAATGGAATAAAAAACTCTAATAGAATGGTATTTTTTTATTTATTATCCATTCAAAAATATCATCAAAATTAATTACATATAATGTTATCCTATATTGTGGTGATGGTATTTTGTTATAGTTAAATTTATGTGATTATATTTTATTTATATATTTTCAAAAAAAAATTGAGCTATTGTGTTAAATTTCACCAGTGTGGAAAATTTTATATTTCATTACCTTACTATTATTTCCCATATATATTCATTTTGTCTTAGTTTTAAATTGATTTGAAATTTGTGCCTCAATATTCATGATGACTTCCCATATCAATTTGTTTGTTCGATCCCCTAAAACTTGTGTTTCATTAATATGATCGATTTGATCATGGTCATTTATCTAGTATAATTATCTATAACTCTATTGTGGGTATATAACACAACTGTAGATAAAACATTTATAATCATACAAAATTGATTTTATTATCACTTTAAAAGTGTTAATGGTGTGATTTCTATTTATATCCTTTGAATTTTATCATCTCTAAAACTAACATTGACTAAAGATATTTTTTTATCGCCAACTTTTGCACTAAAAAAGATATGTCATATAATGTAATATGAATCTACATAAAAAACACAATTCCCCTACTGATATCAATCCAAGAACAACATTTTTATTGTAAAAAATCAATTATTTTCATATAATAAATGATATAATTACATCGCATCATTTGAATAAAGATAAAATTTACCTAGAATGGTTCCAATACATTATAATTAGATATATATTTACTATTCTCTACAAACAATTAGAATTTCCAAATGACTCAAAAAAATATCCAACTAAAAGGAAAACATGTCCATGGATCAACCAAACCCTATAGAAAATACTAGTTTTTGTGTAATAAAAAACAATGTTTATTTTAGAAACATTTATTAAAGAAATAATTTGAAACAAAATTACACAATATTGCATAAATAAAACATAAAAAATGGATAAAATAATATATAAATGAAATATATTATGAAGTATCATAACAATCCAAGAACAGTTGTTTTGTTTTGAGTGTGTGACATGCAATTTTAACTAAAATATAACACTTTTAAATTAAAAACACACACTTTTGGTCATCCCAATCACAACATATGTTTGATTTATGTGAGGTAAATTTCTACCATTCATAAATAAATCATGGATTATTATCCTAAAGTAAAATAGAAATTCAACCACTTTTTCTCAGCTTTGAGTATGTGATTTTTGTTTTTAACTCAAATTTCACATTTAAACTAAAAAACATGCACTTAGTCTTACTAGCCACAACATGCATCAGATTAATGTGTGGTCATTTATTATATGTCATAGATGAATCACTGATTTCTCTCCTAAAACATCATCATAATCCAAGCGTGTTTTCTCAGTTATGAGTATGTGAAGTCCATTTTTAATTGAAATGTCACATTTAAACTGAAAACACATAATTTTAGTTATATCAGTCACATCATTTATCATATTAAAATTAGATTAATTCATAAATATCACAAATAAATCAACAATCCTTTATCAGTACTCCCCTACCCACCACTTCCTTTATCAACACTCTTCAGACCCCTTTATTAGTTCTTCTCCCCTAGCTCACCCACCCCTACCACTATTAGTGCTTTCCATCCCAGCCATATATGCATGCTTTGCATGGTTTGAATCTGATACCTCCAGCTCTGTGCCCATGTGTCTTGAACACTACCCAATATTATATTTTTCAACATTTTATAATATAAATAATTATTTTTAGATATATTTATATGTATCTTTTACATCCATATATTTAATCATATATATCAATATAATTATTTTAAATAAATTTATAAAATATTGTTGTGTGTGTGTATTTATATTTATATTTATATGTATGTTTTACTATTTATATCTATATATACATATAAATATTTTTAAATACATTTATAAAATATGATTGTATGTGTGATTATATTTATATATCCATAGGTGTGTGTGCCTTTATATAAACATAAATATAAATAATTATATTTATTTACATATATAATATGTTAATTTTTATTTACATGTATTATAATATATACATGAATGCATATATATTTCTTAACACACACACACATTTATATATAACAACACAGAAACATTTGTATTGTTATATATTAATTCTTACATTTTGATAAGAAAAATAAAATTGATAAATTTTAATTTTAAATAAAATTAATAATTATTTTTATTGACATATGGTTTATATATTTAAAAAGAAATTTTATATTTAAAAATTTATTTATATAATTACATGATTTTTATGTAAATATAGGAAAATATGAATATATTTAATTATAAATATTACAACAATATAAAAAACTATTAAATTCCACTATCATAATATCCATATGAGTGTTATCCCTAGTAGTAAATTTATTCTCTCAAAAAAATACAATAATACCTTATTAAATGAAGCTAAAAATCCATAAAATATCAAAAAATAAGGCCATCAAAACTAAAAACATTGTTTTAGAGGCCTTCCAAGACTTTTAACCTTAAAATATATTTATTAGGTTTTCCCAAATTAACATGATGTAAAAATATCTTTATATAATTCAATTTGAGATCTTATAGAGCCCGAGGAGACTCTCTAACCAAAATTTACAGCTCTTTCAAGTACAAGTCATGTTTTCAAATTATTTTAATATATTAACTATTTCTCATTTATTTTTTTATTACAAAATTTTTATTAAATGTTTATTAATCAATACTAATTAGTAAGTTATTAATTAATATTATTTTTGTAATTATTTATAACCCATTTTTCACTAAATATATTGTATATTAATTGTAAATACATATTTATTATTATGTAAATCATGTTTATGAAAATATATTTTATATAAATCAATATAAATATATTTATATATTAAAATATTTTAATAATATATATATATTAACGAATGGAACTATTTATCATTGCTATGAAAACGTTGTTAAATCCCCCATTTGTCAATGATAAAAAGCACTGATTAAGGAATTGTTTATTCGTTCTAATAAAATGTGTTGATAAGGGGGTGTTTTTATGAATTCTTATTTTAGCACTGATAAAGAGTTATTTTATCAATTATTTTATCTATCATTTATACGAAGAATCCTATTTGTTAGTAATTTTTTAGTGCTGATAAAGGTTAGTGCTGAATAATGATGATTCTATAGTAGTGTTAATCAATTCAAAAGGATCATGATAGTCTTAATGGGGAAATATTGTGGAGGCAATGGAATATGCATAATAGTGTTACTAATATGGGATCTAACAACATTGATGGATTAGTCTAGTTACCAACAACTACTTTCCAAGGTGTTTTACCAAAATCACCTTTAATGGACTTCCATCTTGGTTATTATATATTTTACATGTGTAAAAACTATTCTTTTAGTATTCATGGTAGTTTTCGAATGTGTAAGTGTCTCCTATGTTTAAATTCCAAGGCCTGTGTGGGATTTGTGGGAGATGTTTCTTGTTTATACACCCCCCACTATTCCTATAAATAGAGGCCTTTGGAGAGCTTATGGAATTCATCATCCGAGCTAAGAGATATTGTTATATCTTGTGATAGAGAGTTAAGATATCAATGTGTGAAAAATAAAGGGAAGTGTGGGATGGGTTTTTTGTAAACCATTTTTATTGCTTAAATAACGTAAATTTACCTCTATTTATCTCTCATTGTGGTCAGCTAATTATAATATGTGTTATCAGATCCATTTTTAGTGAAATGAAGATGACAAGTGAAGATTTTCCAATGATGTAAAATTAATGTTTCTCAGATTTATGTTGTGAATCCAGATTATAAAAATTCATTTATATGTAATTCAAATGGTGAAAACAGGGTAAATAATATAGCTAAAATTGGATCTCTGGGCTCTTTCAAAGTATTGGGTGATACAATACCCCATTATTAGATAATATGACATTGTTTTAGTGTGAATTAAGTTTCTAGAAACATTCTGGTAGCTACTTTAGTATGCCACATCAGTTCCACATCACCAACACATCACTACCACACCATCTTCCAATATTTTACCTTAACACTGTTTTGATCATATCATAATTAATTAAAATCCAATTTCAATAATCTAGGAGTTTATTCCATAATTGTTTACCATTATAGATGCAATAGTACACCTAATTTTTCAAAATTGTACTCTAATTTTTATGGAATTTAAATTCTATTGAGTAACCATCCATGAGAGGTATCATCATGTTGAATTATTCAAACTAGTCCATTTGGAAGTATTTAATGGAAGATCTACTTAATTCTAATGAACTTTTTGACCCCATTTATAGTAAGAGAATTAATATTAATTCCACCAAGGATACAAAGTGGAATAAGATGAACAATTAGATGATCGGTAAAATACACCAATGGATCAATCTTAGTGTATACCACCTCATTACTCAAGAGAATAGTGTGTATGAACTGTAGACAATGTTATAAAATATGTACTAGTCAATGAATTCTTAGAACAAGATCATCTAACTGAAGAGGTTGATGAATCTTCAACTAAAGAGTGTAAAATCTATAGATGAACACACTGGGGAGTTCTAGAGGCTGGTGACTCAACTGATGGCTATGGTAAAAAAACTGAATGATGAAGATATGGTGAACCACCTTCTATGCACCCTTCCATATATTTGGTATATTCTAGTGTAATCCCTTAAGAACTCAGTTCCTGGAGTCACAATTAGCCTAAAAATTTGTAAGGATGAACTTTTAAATTAAGAGGCGTGATGGAAGGACACAATCTATAACTAGTTTCAATATCTCATCTTGGAGAATATGGAGAGACAACAAGGAAGTGGTTGAGGGGTAGAAAATAGAAGAAGAATCAAGAGTAAAGGAAGCTACACAGATTATAGTAGGTTAGCATAAAAATGATACCATTATGGCATGGAGGGACACTTGAAGAAGAACTACCAAATATTAAAATAGGAAAATGGATAAAGTAGATTCCAATAAAAAAATAAATGAAGATACATATGTGAGTTTAATA
Organism: Viscum album; assembly: GCA_963277665.1. Classification (NCBI taxonomy): domain Eukaryota; kingdom Viridiplantae; phylum Streptophyta; class Magnoliopsida; order Santalales; family Viscaceae; genus Viscum; species Viscum album. The sequence continues at coordinate 1,589,410,381 of OY728129.1, forward strand.
AAACATATTTTTCTTTCTTACAAATTTGAAAAAGTGACTTACCTTCACACATGAGGCCATGAAAAAGAATGGGTAGTTGATATTGTAGTATCATACCATGTCACTCCCCAATGTAAGTATTTATTGACTTATCAAAATGGTGACTTTGGTGTATTCAATATGGGGATTTCCAGTTCAGTGATTATTTTTTTCAGGAGTAATATCCCATTCAAGATGAATGTTGGATACACAATCACCCTGAAGGATATTCAACATTTCCCAGCCTTTGGATAAACCTATTATCAACAATATCCTATGAATGATAATGTTATGATAATATCATTAAAAATGGTGTATGGTAGATGAAAATAATCCATATTTATCTATTAAGGGAAAATATGTGGTATTTTGTACCAAACTCATGTGAAGATATGTGATGATAGCCTCAACATTATGGAAATAGAGACATCATACAATATATGTCATAACAGACTCATCCACATGTGTGAATGAAGGGTATCTACCCTGATGAAGAAGAAGTGTATTAGTTTCTACAAGGATTCATCACTCAATCCTTGAAAATAATACCTGTATGGGAAGAAACATAGAGTCTCATTCAATACTAATTCATCAAGGTGATTAGAGTTGATGGATTTAGTGCACGATGATGTATTTGGTCCCATGGAGGTATATTTACTATGATTTAATAAATATTTCATATCCTTTATTGATGATGCATCTCAAATGGTGTGGATTCCCTCCTTATGGATGATAGACCAAGTACCTAACTACTTTAAGATGTTCCACACCTTGGTGGATCTTGATACTGGAGGGAAGGTTAAGTGTATTAATTCAGACAATAGAGAATAGTACATATCTAAGGAATTTGATGCATATGATAGGAGTGAAGGAATCCTACATGAGATAATGGTCACATGCACCCCAAAACACAATGATGTTTTGGAAAGGATGAACAGAATCATCATGGATAAGGTCAAGATCATTATTTATTTGACTAAACTACCTAATCCATTCTAGTGAGAATCATTTCATGTTTCATGATCCCTAATCAACAAATTTCCATCCATCGCACTAAACTTTTAGATTCAATATAAAATATGGACTCGTGCAAATCCCTTTTATTCACATTTACTAGTATTTTAATGCTTAAACTTTTTACATGTATCCAATGAATTTAGAAAGAATATATATTGGAGATCTACTCTATGAATCTCTATATTTCATAGTGATGAGGAGTTCAAATACAGGGTGTAGGACAAAAAAGATAAGGTTATCTGAAGAAAATATGTTTTTTTCAATGATAACTAGACGATTAAGGATATTTAAAATCAAATAATGTATCAAAGGGAATGTTTTTAGGAATCAATTATGAATCAAAAACCTATAAAAGATCCACATTTAATTGAAGGGGTGTAGGTGTAAGAGGACTCGTCAATAATATACCAGGAGTTAGTGGAGGAGGATATTGATCAGGGGGAGACTTGGTCCTCTCCAAAAAAAGGTTAAAAAACCATCAAATGAGGCAGATTATATTGTCCCCCCCAAACTTAGAACTTCATAAGTTTGGAAATATTCACAAGGAATGGTTCCAAAAATAAAATATCAAGATTTTATGTACCTGATGATGAATGATGAGGTGGATCCAAAAGTATATCAAGAATAACATCAACATTTTCTATCATCAGTTATGCATGGTGATGGAACATTATCTGCTAATACATGTGAATATCCACCTGGAAAACCTATTAGATATATTGAAAAAGGTGGGTTATCAATAGAAACTGAACCTTGGTATATTCTCTAACATATTATAGATTGGGGTGGAGAATTGATGTATTTTCCTAGCTTCCCACAATTATTTTAAAAGGTGGTTCATCAACCTCACCTTCCATGAACTTTCATCTTGGTTGATGTATATTTTACATGCTCAAAAACTTTTCTTTTTTTATCCATGGGAGTTTTCAAAGGTTTAGGTAGCTACTATGTTTGAAGTCCAAGTAGGTTGGGGGATTAGTAGGATATGTGTAAAGTTTATATTCATCTCACTATTCCTATAAAACAAGGCATTTGGGGAGATTCCTCCATTCATAATCCAAGTCAAGAGTGCTCGTCGTATTCGGTGAGAGACCTTTAAGAGAACCATGTGTTGAGAAATAAATGGATGCGTGGGTGATTTTTAAACCATTATTTCTTACTAAACTAAATACTTTTCCCTCTATTAATCCCTCTACTTGGACATCAAATAAAAACATGCATCCATATATATGTAATTATGGCCATCGTCGATGGGGTTTGGTGATTGGTAACAATTGACTAGGAGGTTAGACACATACCAGGATATGATGGAGAAGGCTATCAGAGTCATTATTATAAGGCCCCAGCCTTAAACCTTACTTAATATTGAATTAAATGAATAATTCACATTGAGGATCTTTTCATATTTAGAGTTTTAGAGAATTAGGACATAACTATTACATCTCAAAAGATTACAAAGTAGAAACTTTTACTAAGTTTCCATAAAATAAAAACTCTTAAAAAGAAACATGTCAAGTTCCATGTTTTAGGTTGCATGACTTTCCCTTGATCCCATCCTTGACCCTATTCCACGTTAAGTCTTGTGAAAAACATTTCAAAAACTTGGGATGAGCATAAAAATCTCAGTAAGGGATACACAAAGAATGAAAATAGTTAGTTTCTTCAAAAAAACAAGTAAACCATGTATAATTTATCAAAGTAATACTTTTCACCTTTTCGAAGTAGTAAACACTCTTCACTGAATAAAAGTTCATTACTTACCCTTCTGTAACCATAATATTACCATAAAACCCATATAAAGACCACATAACATATAAAGGTAACTTGGGACATAAACATACTTAAGTGGAATAACCATACGGTCGACTTCCACACATACTTAATGGAATAGCCATACGGCCGACTTCCACACATACTTAATAGAATAGCCATACGGCCGACTTCCATACCCAATGCATTGGAGGTTATAATGTAACCACCCATCCAAGTATTCACGGCACCACCCGTCATATGGTTTATCAGGTAACCACCCGTAATATGTCCAAGTACCATTATAAAATTATAACACATAAAACCAATATAAAGGAATGATAACATTTCCACATTTCAATCATAATATATCATTTAAATATATTGACATAATAGAATAATTTATCAAAACCATTTTCAATACCAAAATACATAAAAGAGTATATGGTATTTATTTTATTTTAAAAACATTACGGCTTGTTGAGGAAACCAAAGATCAAATAATACTCGCGGCGGCGGAAAAGTTCCTTGTCACCGCATACGTTAAAAGAAACATTCATTTTTGTCGTTTAGTAAAACGCTTCGTAGAAAAAGATTACTTTTGTATAAAAGTAAAAGTCAAAGGGGTTTATACATCATATAAATGATAGTTGTGTATAAAATGAAATATGCCTCAATGAAAGGAGATTGAGACGAAGTCCTTTACAAAGACGGTATCCTTGGTTTAAGGATAATTCAATTATATAATGTGTGACAAATGAATACACCCAATATAAGTGGATATTAAGTGTAAAACAATCAGATATTATTCACACATATTCATAGAATGACATATTCAAGGAGTACAAGATTATCCCAAAGAATCAAATTTGAGTTAAGAAGTTCCCGGGCAAAAATATGACAGCCTAACGGCGTCACTACAAAATTCAGAAAATTAGTTGATGAGAGATAAAAAGGGTATATCATCACTTGGAAATAAAATTTACATCAATAAGGTTATATGAGAACGTATCCCAACATAAAAATATGTAAATTAAAAGACCCAACAAAAGAAGTCTTTTAAAAAAGAGGAGGGTGAAAGGTTCCCTTACCGACATGGGTATCTTTCGAGACATGCACCCCATGAAAGAAGGACAATACAAAATTTATGTAAATACTCATAAATGAAAGTATTATACACAATGAGTAATGTAATGTGCAGTACATACACCACTCAAAGGAAATTTTGGCAAATGTAGCATAAATCTCATGGGAATAAGAGTGAGATAAAAATCCCTTACAAAAACTCGGCAGCCTAACGGCGCCACAAAAATGGATTGATGAGATCAAATAGGATATCTCATCATATTAACATAAAGTTTACAGAAATAGGAATATAAAATAACATCCCCCAACATAACTAAGAGGAGATTAAAAGAAGTGACATAAAGGAGAGTACTTAAAAAGAAAGAGAGAGGTTAGATCTCTTACGAAAATTCAACAGCCTAACGACGCCACTCAAAACTTCCAAAATGGATTGATGAGAGAGAATAGGGTCTCTCATCATATGAACATAAAAATTACAGTAAGTGTAATATAAAAGAACATCCCAGTCACAAGAAAGATGAGCTTAAAAGGAATGGCATAAAAGAGTGTACTTAAAAAGAAAGAGAGGAGTAGGATCCCTTACCTTGGGTCCGACTTGACTCGATCATTCTTTAACGTCCTGAATAATAAACTTGAGATAATTTCTACTTTCTTAAGAACCTTTTTAAAGTTCATTATTCCTTTTATATCAATTATTGACATGTTATAAACATTATGTAATCATTTAAGTTAATAATGTTTGTTTTGTCGACATTTGGTTCTTAAGTCAAAAGTGGACTTCTTACAATTACATGTTGTTCATGTGGTCAAAGGTTATTTATATACAGAATGAAATTACTAATTTGAATATCATATATATCATATATATCTAGAATATACATGTATTTACAATATCACATAATCATTTAGAGGTAAGAAATGAAATTCACCGTTCATGGAGACGGTAAGCCGTACGTACGCATGAATGCTACTTTCATTTCTATGTCATATTAATGGAATTAAAACTAAATGAGAGGTATGTATATTTTAATTACATAATAATATTAATCATTTAGATGTAACATAAATCATATATATCCATTATATACATGTACTTATAATAGTACATTACATTTGGGGATAAGAAATGAAATGCACCGTTCATGGAGACGGTAAGCCGTACGTACGCATGAACACTACTTTCATTTCTATCTCATACATTAATGGAATGAAATAAAAATTATATATAGGTATATTATAATTATAGTATAACATCATATATAATAACTTTAAATCCATCCTTTATACGTCCCACATATGGCATTAACAAATCACATCACTTTGAGGGGGCGGTAGTCCGCACTTCCTAAAATGAAATTATCGTGTTTACCCACAATGGAGACCATAAAATTATGCAACAAAAGAAAAATACAGTAGATTAAGTAAAAAATAAACATATCATATATCATATATAAATATTGTGACATCTTAATGGCCACCTTTGAAGGTGTTATATGAGTTTTGAACAATCATCGTTTCGTGAGGCAAGAAAATCGCCTACCACAGAAACATGATATTCTTTAACCATTAGACGAAGGTGTGTGTAAGTGTAGCTCGAATCCTTCTTATAAAAACATCATAGTATATTGAAGATACTGTAGTTTTTACAAAATAAATTAATAAAAAGAGTTTAGGGGGTTGGAGAATCAAAATAAAACAAAAGGACACAAGTGAAGACATTACCTTAAAATTGGGTAACTCCCTTTGGTTTGAGCTCAAAGGCTTCCTTGGGAAGACTTCTGCCAAAAGTGAGGATTCAAGGAGTAAGATAGGGATGTGGAGAGAAAAAATGGGCAGGGATTGTCCGAGCCAAAGGCTTTGGAAGTGTGGGTAAGGAGGTAGAGGTGGGGGCCTTTTATAAGAGGAGAGGAGGGGCACCCTTGGAAATTAAAGAAATGTTTCTTTATTTTAAAATGAGTTTCGGATTTAAAAGGTCCCAAATTGATATAATTAGAGGATAAGGTGACAATGGTTCTAAATCCACCCATCCAATAGTTTTTGGACATGTTTACGTCTTAGAAGTTACATTATCTTTCCATTTTATTTAAATCATTGAATAATGAGGTCATCACTACATCATCATGATGTCATAAATAATTTAATTTATTTAATGTATAAAAATTATAAAACAAATACTATTATGTAGGAAACCTTTTTATCTTTCTATTTATTATTTATAGTAAAAAATATGACTTGTATAACCCCATGTAAAAATTGTTTTAGTAAAACATCTCATGTTTGTGAAATTTTTACTTTAACATTAAATAAAAAGATATTTATGTCATTTTCCAACCAAAGTGGCTCCATGGGGTCCCCAAGTTGACCCATGGATTGTATTGGTCTGCCATGACACATCAAATGAGGTTAGGACATGTGTCTAGGTCATTTCATTTAATTAAAACATTATTCTTACCTTAAACTACACTAATTACCTCTAATCGCGATTAAAGGCTTAATAAGTTACTATTCACCAAAAAATTATTTTAATCCCATTGAACCACATTTTACTTCTTAATGACAACCATGTATGTCAGATTTTTTAAATTCAAAACACAATGATTTCAAAATTTCACTTAAACGGAAAATCAGTTTTTATAAGTACCACTTAGTGGTTTCACTATTCATCAAAAATTGAAGTTTTTTAGAAAATTACCAAAAGTTCACCCTAAGCTATATTTGATATTACGAATTCAAAAATAATGTTTATTTTAAAAAATTCAGAACATATAAGTTTCATTAATTAATTCAATAATTAATTTCCAATGTCAAAACAAATAGCGTGTTTTTATGAAACAAAATGTATCAAAAGATTGGCACTGGTTTAAGTCTGATTTCAATGTGAAATTAATTCCAACAACCACTATTGGATTAAATGGTAAAAATATATTCTAATTTTACTATAAAACCAATTCAAAATATAATCTAATCATATAAATAAATTAGATTAAAAGAGGTTTTGAATTAAAATACAACATTTTTCACTATTCATTAAAAATTGAACTTTTTTGGAAAAATACCAAAAATTTACACAAAGTAAATTTTTATGTCCCGATTCTAAAGGAGAATTTTATTTTGTCAAATATAACACATAAAATTGTCAAAAAGTTGATTTAAAAGAGGTTTTCCATCAAAAGGCGGTTAATCGACCTTTTAAATAATATTAGAATGTTTATGCTTAAAATTGGATTCATTTGCATTTTTAATCCTCTAACATTTATTGTAAAAAGTAAAAATATTTGAAAAACATATATAATCATTTTGTAGTTAGTTCTGTTCATTCCTGCCATTACAACGGCTAGGCGTTAACTACTATTTAAAATAATATTATTTTATTATTAGAGTGCAACGTAAGATTCTCAAGAAACTCGTTGTTGCGTGTTGGGTATGCCATCGAGCATAGTGTCTCTTTTAAAGTCATATTAATATTTTATTCACAAATATGGATAAATGTGAAAATTTAATACTCTTTATTTACCTGGGGTGTTACAATGATTCTGGCCATCCTCCCCATCTCCACCACCACATAAAGCATAGAAAACACTCTAGAGCTTATAATTTTTCTTATTTCATGTACTGTTATCATGATTACCATACTTTCAAGAACATTACAAGAAAAGGTAAGTAAAATAAATGAAAAAATATTAGGTAATATCATCATTAAGGGACATATTTTCTCTAAAAAGATGCACTCACTATATATATATATTCCCATTAACAAAAAGTGATGTAAATTATAGATACCAGTCCAATGAAATTTCCCATCATCTTCATATTTCAGAGATAGTCCTATCATATCCATTCCTTTGACTCCATATACAAATTTTTTCAACGGTACAAGATATAGATATATGCATAGACAATCTCTTTTAATGTCTAAAAACCACTAAGAGTTTAGGGGGTGGTGGAGAAGGGTGTTTTAATAACACATTCATGTTAGCTGAGTCACAGATCCTAGCACATCCATGGGTCTATGAGTGAGTTGACTCAAAGGTGATGAAATCCTAAGAAATTCCTATTCCTAAAACTCTGCTAATATTATTGGGCCTCTGAAAAAGGAAAAATAGGGTTTTAACCTTTTATACTTTATGTTCGAGATAAATACAATCTATTATTTTTATTATCAGTAAATTCAAGAGTAATTGTTTTCATAAAATATTTTTTTATTACTATTGTATTTCATACATATTAATATATACAATTAAATAGGATAAAAAATATAATAAAATGATGTTTTTTATATTAGATCCAATAAATAAATAAATATAAGTTTCTATTAGATAAATGGGAATCTATTTCCATCAACATAAGTCACCAAAGGGGATTCTATAACATGGGATACCTCTCAATGGTTTTTTTTATGTTCATAGTAGATAAGGTCAAAAATATAATTTTTTGATTACTAATATAAGTTTCAATTATCTAGAAATAATTATTAGAATTTTCCATATGTTTTTTTTCAAATAATTCTTTAATAGATACCAATGGCAGTCACGAGTGGCCTCTTTTTTCTAAGAATAAATAAATCATGAATGGTGGTGTTGATGTTTCAATACCAGAAATTTCTGTTCATCCTTAAAACAAGTTCCTCATTAAAAAAACCAGTAAAATTACACATCAATTTTTTTAGGTTGACTATATAAAGTCTTTTGAATTACCAAAAATAATTTATCTTTAAACACATAGTATACTCACATTTTTTTGATACACAAACATCACTTGAATATAATAATAAGATCAAAAAATCTTACGAATCTCCATGATTATATTATAGTTTTAGGATCTGAACTTTTATATTAACATAATCAACCCCCTAATTTAGTAATAACATAAAATTTCTTTAAATTAAATTGAAACATAATAAATCCTAATAAAATGTGAGATTAAAACATAAACACTTACCTTCGATTATCTCTTTATCAGGATTATTACAACCCCATGTATAATTAATTTATAATTATTATTAATCTATATTATGTACGTATTTATATATATGTATTTTTAAATATCATTTATTTATGACTTCATTTTACCTATTAACTCGTAATTCTCTGTTAAAATCAACTATTTTAGTGTTAACTATTATGTTTCTCATGTATGTTTTGATTTGGCGGTTTCAGTCCTTACACTTTTGGTTACAGTTTAATTAAGTAAAGAAATTTAATAATGAAATATAAATAATATTTATAAATTAAATAACACTTTAAAACCATCCATGTAATGATATTATTAAAAATGAAATATGTCATTCATGAAGGTGGAAGTCCACATGTACGCATGGATGACGTTTTAATTTTTTTTAAAATTAAATAAAAAGAATTTAGATAATTATTTATCTATAAATAACCTTAATTATGTCATTAATATCATATATATTCATTAAATATATATTAATATCTATCCATATGCAGATAAAATGAAAAATAAAACTTGTCTCTTCATGGAGGCCATAGTTCTCAGATATGCACGAGCGACATTATTATTTTCCATTGGTTAAAAAGGTGATAGAAAATGGAAATAATATAAACATAAAAGTATTTAAAAACATAAAATATTTTAATTCCATTATATTAATATGGTTAAAATTGGAATAAATTAGGTGGTGGAAGAATGAAACTTGAAATAACTACATCAAGAACTTTACCAATTCATTGGATATCCTCCTTTGGATTACACCTTATGACATCATAGTTTGGTATTTTTGTGATACCAAGACCTATATGATATGTGGAAAATATTTTATATGTTATTTGGTAATATATTTAGTTATATAAGGTACTCAATTTGTGTGAATATGTGAGGGGGTGGGGGTCTACTTTTATAAGTGAGGGGAGTTGAACTCTTGTAAATACTTAATATTTTAAAATAATGTAATGTTATTTTGATGGGAAAGTCACACAAAACGAAAAAAAATAAAATATTGGATAATTTAATGTCCCAATACACTTATATTATATAATTAGTACATTGTTTAGTGATATTTAAAGCCTCATCTTTTATTTTAACTCCCCTTGTTAAACATTTCATCCCTTATCTCGGTCCCAAAATTTTACTTTGATATATATTCATTATGATAAAATAGATGAATATTGTTAAATAATTATAATATTCATATTAAAAATATGTATTATATTTTATAATATTAAAATTTTCAATGTGATAAAAATTAATTTTAATATAAGTGCACAAAATTCAATGAAAAATAGATTTCAGAAAAAAAAATTCAGTTTAAAGATAAAAATGGATTTGCACCAAAATCATGTATAGAATTGATTATCATGACATTAATAGCATTATTATTTTAAATAGATAATAATTTTAATTTATAAACAATAAAAACGAAATTTAAACATGTAATTACTTAATTAAAGAAAAGGACAAAAATAATTCCTTTATTAGAATAAAACATCACTTAGGTTCTAAAATGTCAAAAATCAGTTTATCAAATGAAGATAATATTTTTAAATGATATATTTTACCTTTAAAAAAATATTTTCTATAAAAAAGGATTAATTAACATTAAAATCATTCTTATATCATGATGATGTCATAAATGTGACAGAATTTTGTAAAATAGTGTTTTTCACTATTCCCCAAAAAACAGCCATTTTAGAAAAATCACCAAACTTCAATCTAAGATAATTTTGAAATGATTAATTAAATAATGAATTTCACTTCATCAAATTAAAATTATAAAATATATAAAGTTTTATTTAAAATTAAAATATTATATAAAAAAATTACTATTATAGAAAAATAACAATTTTATACTTCAAGTGTTCATAATATTATATTATATCAATTTAAAATCAATTCAGTGTTAATATATTAGTTAACAAATTGATTTTTCTAAAGTAATAAATTTATCAAAATACACAAAACATAAAAAAATAGTTCTTTGAAAAATATACCTTTTTAACATTTCATGATTTTAATCATGTCACATTAACTATTTATTTTCTTATCATTAAATTTTATCATTAAAAATAGAATAATACAATTTAAGATTCATTATTAATTTACTGTCTCAAATGTTACTGTTTTTTTATTCTTCTTTTAATTGAAATATGTAATGAATTATTTTAGTTTGGCAGTACAAGTGTCAGAATCTCTTCAAAATAGTATCTATTTTAAGGAAAGTACATATTAAAATCTTGGGGGTGTTATAAAAATATAGATTGATAGTTATTTTTTATCATGTATATCAAAAATATTTTATCTCTTGACTAAATATTATGTTTTGGTTGTAAAAATATTTTATTTTTCTAATGATATTTTTACTCTTCTTATCTTTTAGTGTGTGTTATCTAGATTTTGGATGCATGTGAAGTTTCATATTACCAAATGATCAGGATGATTATGTTATATTTTCCTTGCAATTAAATTTTGACCTTTTTTATGTATTCAAGGGTATAAACTCCCCAAGGACATAGTTATTAAATAATAATCCAAATAAAAATTTTCCTTATTCACCTATATTTTTGTGATTTTTTGGTTTTTTCATTTTTATTATATGAACAATATCTATTCAGATATCGTATATCATGTTATTGATATTTCAATAAAATAATATTCATTAAGTTGAATTTTTATTTATGAGTTTTATGGAATATCTATTTTAACCTAAATTTTATATATTTATATTGATGTCAAAAAACAAAATCCCCAATAATTTTATATACATAAGACTCATCAGGTAGTTGAGGGTAATAAATTATATCAATCCTATGTATTACTCCTAAAATGTCAAAAAAAAGTATAGTAATACTATTTACAAAGTAATATTTTACATTATCTCTAAACAAAAAAGAGATATTTATAATACATCCTCCCCCTTTCATAAATAAAACCCTTTATCAAATTTTATTGTGACTAGTATAACCATTTCAAATAAAATTCAAATATCATGTAATTTCTAGCTCAATCTTTACCCGTTAAAAATAATTCCAAATTTTACTTTCAATGATGAAAAATTCTTCAAACATGGATGCATTATAAATGATTTTCTGAAACTATAATTACCAATTTGTAATGAGCTTCACAAAAAACTCTAAGATTAGTGATTAAAAATATGGTGTAGGAAACATGAGTTTAATATAATTACATCCCTACCTATCCATTGAAATCTCCTACTTCTATAAGTTTCATGTAGTGATAACATGAAGATCCTACCAAGTAAACCCCTTGTGATATCAAACACACTATCATAAAACCATCAGTGAATATTCCATGAATTAAATAGTGTGTGATTAATTTATTATTTATTTTTCAAATATCATCTCTAGATGATTATTTGATATAAATTGTTAAAAAAATTAATCTTCTATCCAACGAGTGTCTTTCCTTGGTTGGTGGGAATAAAACCTTCCAAATATTCAATTCAAAATTCCATTGAATCTTCTCAACTTCCTTACTAAATATTGAATTTACATTCAACATGGTATTTTGTCACATATATAATATTTTGATATCATGAGAATAATCAAACAATGTCACATGATTGAAAAAAACAAATAATTCATAATTATTTTTTTTATTTTTTTTATTTATCAATCTAGGTGTCCCCTTCCATATTAAAGGTACGATGATAATGGATAATTTTTATCTTAAAACAAAAAATAATAATTTGGAAGTTAATACTAGTTTGTTATTTTTTGATGACTCTTATTTATGCTCATGTATGTGTAATAAGATATTTTTTCATTGATTCAACATCAATTTGAACTTCATATCATATCCCAAGTCCACTTGTATCTCCCAATGCATATTTCCTAAGGATTTTATCTACCTCAAAACATGAAGTAGTTCAAAAATAATTATATAATTTAAATATATGGGGAGAGTGGAACTTTAAATCCTTGGAATTTGAGGAATGTGTTTGGTCAGGTTGAACCAACCCTTTTCTTCCAACATCCATCCGAGGCTTGTAAGTTATTATAATTTGAGTGATAATACTAATAAAAACTTTTTTGGATGTTTTCTTTGGACTTATACTTACTTTTATTAGGATCCACCTCATTTGTGAGTCTAATACCAATTATATATATATATATATATATATATATATATATTTCCTTTGATTCCCCATCATTGCATCATTTTTCATTCTTCATGTTTTTCCTCCTTCATATTCATGAGAGCCACCTTAGTCGTTTTCATACCTTGTGAATATTTCTTTACATAACCATCCCTATTTCTCAAAGATGTAGAAAGTTTATTATTTTTCATCTATTTTTTTCATTCTTATCAAGTGTTCTTTTTTTATTAAATCATTATTGGTTATCGATGAAATTATAATTGAGATCCATTATTTTCCTTCAATGTGGTAAATCAAATATCTAGGTACATATATATTTTTTATATATAAACATTATTTCCATTTATCATAGGAAAAAATGAATCCATTATAACACATTTAGTTCCTCTCTTATAATTTTAGGCTATATGACCATGGTAAGATAAAATAAAAATTATACTATTAAAATAATACCTCATATATTCATGCCTCAATTGAGATGATATTTCAACAGATTTAATTCTACCGTTGTTCTCATGGGATTATAGACACAAACTCATAGTGTGCGCTATAATATTAAAATAGTATTACAATGTCTCTATATTCCTTTAAGAGCCTTTAATTCCATATTTAGCATGTATTTATCACTTTACCAATGATTCAATATTTGGAACTATGAACAGTCCACATGTTGAGGTTACTATTTGAAGGATATTCTTATTTTAATGGAAGGTCTTAAACCTCTATTCATGATATTAAATCTTTTAATCCTTATTTTTTAATTGAGTAGTCTTCCCATTCACCCTTGAGAAAGTATCTTCCTAAAATTTACCCTCACTTTATGGTTATTTGTTTTCCCACTTCAAGTAAAATTTATTCAAGTGGATTGATATAGACAATCATTGTTTCACCCATTTTCATAATTTATTTTTTCAAGTCCACCACTTTCATGAACCGTCCTAACAGAGTCTAAACTATGACTACCCAAATATTTACAATAATACTCAAGGTGATGGCAACCAACACTGAGTGGGAATATCACCAAAATGGGAGGCATTAATCTAATGAACCTTTATACTTGTACACATATCAAATCCCCTACAATGAAAAACTTCAAAACAACTAAAACCAATGCATGAGTACATCTTTGATCCTGTAACCAGGGTACAAAAATAATGTACTAAATGCGATAAATGGGCCAAATACAAGCCCAACCAAAAATTGAAGAAATCCCAAATTAATCCAAAGAAAGTGACTACTATCAAATGAAACCACAAAAAAACAACTCGGTATATCAATCCTAAGATATGATACACCAGCTCGAGGAACTCCTAAGACACTATAAAAATGTTTTCATATACATAATACACAGCACATGTTAGAAGATCACATGCACATTTGGGTATAAAAATACCCAATAGAACACCTAAAAAATAAAAAACATGATTCATCAAGAATATTCATCTCATAAAATTAATACAGTACTGAATAGAAATAAGAACCCAGATATAATCAAGAAGGACACCGTGCCTCTAGTTGGTCACAACCTAGAAACCAGCCACATGATTTTACTCAATGAAATGATCATTCTAGTATAATACACTCCATTATCCATGACACCATAGTAAAAACTCATCCAAGAGGACATGATCATTAGGACTCACCCAAGAAATATCACTGGTATTTGAAAATCCTAATACCCAAATAGGGGATCACAAATAAGACCATTTGGGGACACCACAAACCTAATCTAGATAAACATAATAAGTATGGGATTTCAATCCAATGATATCAAAAACCCTACTAAAATTCCCTAATATATGGAATATCAACACCCTTATAAAGGAGGAAAAATTGATTCCACAAAAAACACCCAGCGTATAAAATGATATAGGATTTCACTCTGGTCTCATGGAGGGACACCAAAAACTCTATCTTAAACTCATCCTCCATAGGAGATCACAATCCAGATATGTGGATGTAAATACACACAATAAACTCAAGTGGATAGACCAAGGGAACACGCTCAAACGATATTGGTCAAAAATAAGGAAAAAAGTTCTCCAAACACACTCAAAGGGGGTACATGGGTGTATTGGGGGTACATGACGTGTCTATACAACCCTAGGTATGACCATGTGTTGATTCCTCACCAAACACATAAATATCTATTTACACAGCATGTATGAATATTACATGTTTTGTAGATATTGGCCGACACTCTTCCTATGCCGCTTGGCTGAGCTAGTGTACAGATGACCATGTCCATGTACTCTGGCCATGTCTGTTTACTTTGGCCTTCCCATGCATATATAACCTCTGAGTTATGTACTGATCAACCTAGCCTGAGTCATACAACATGTAATTTTTAACTTTATATGGAAAACCAAGCCCCACATCCAAGGGTCCAACATAGTATGTGATACCGGATCACACGTCGTGTAACCTGATGATTTCCAAAACCCTCAAGTTATTCCTTCGCGTCATTCATTCAGTCTACCACCATCGATTCCCCATTATAGATCAAATATTTGGGATCGAACAAAACTCCCTCTTATAAATATTGGGAATACGGTCTTTGAATATTCTTGGAAAATGCCGGCACACATCATCCACAGACACACCTTCAAAATTTGGGTGAATGGGAACCTATACTTTATTAAAATCCTTCTACAATCATCCTCTATCATCATCTCACCTTGATAACACACTCAATCACAAACCATACCCATTTTATTGATCTTTTGTTCCAAATAATGGTCTCACAATGATCAAATACAGGGTAATCATTGAACCATGGGCCAAATAAAATTCATGTGATGACTGTGTGAAGAAATAGAGAATAAATCCATGGGACATAATATGTGAGGATTGAACCTGGGCCTTTGTTAATTCATCCTTGATCTTTTTACATAGATTTAAAGGAACAAATAGGAAATAGTCAATGAATAATTTAATAAATGATAAATAAATTAATCATTGATTGGCTAATCAATTATTATTCACTGAATTGATAAGAGTTTGAAAAAATATAAAGAATAGGATGACAAATCACAAACAAAACATCCTTCCAAGATTTTGGATCAATCTCTAATAAAGGATGGTTTTGTGTTTCTGTCATTGGCGATATCCAGAATATCCATTGGCGCAAGATCCTTAATCTGATCTGATATGATGTTGTCATCAAATGATCCTCCAACAACTCATCTCTGTTGGTTCCTCTCAATCCCTAGGTTATGTGGATATCCCTAGGGTTGAGGCATAACCATGTTTAAATGGAATATCTCATTCACTACTTAAAAAGATTATTTATTTATTTTCTTAATTCACACACTTGACAAATTTTTTAAAAATTGTTGATGCTGAAAAATGTTATGTCGAACCTAGGCTAAAACCTTAATTCAGAACTCAACGATGCCCGCATATTTCATATCCATACCCCTCTTGATAGTTAATCCACTTTTTTACTAAAACAATTCACATGTCATGTTAATATATTTAATATATTTCAAAAATTAAGTTTAGGCACACCGAGAATCATAATCTCACATAGTCTTAGTGCCTATCTTAAAAAATAATCCATATATATCCATAATAAAAACATGAAAATATAAGTGTTGTTACATTCTATCAACCTTAGGTATTTTTTTTTCCAAAAAAGAGAAAAATATACTAATAAAGATTAGGGTAATGAGCTCGCATCTGGGTATCCTGCTCTGAGTTTCTCTCATAAAGATTCTTTGGATGCCACCAGACACACACTTATAGAATTGATCACTCACAAAGTATCATATCCTAATCATCCTTGATCTCTATAGGGTAATCATCCCAAGTAGATCCATCTTTAATGCCCATCTTTCTCTACTTGATAACATTTGAGGGGTCCTGTACATACCTCCTCAGCTTCAACACATGGTAGACATTGTGTACCCAGTCAAACTGATATGGTATAGCTATGTGATACGCCACTTTTCCAACTATACATAGTATCTGAAAAGGTCCAATGAGTCTTGGAGATAGCTTATTGCCCTAGAAAAATCTCCATAATATATGTTGAGGTGAGATCATTGGGAACAAACCGTCTCCCTCCTCAAACTCCATAGGCCTCAAACATCGGTCCTTATCGGACTTCTGAAGGCCTTGTACAATCTTCATCCACTCCTAGATGATCTGCACTTTATCTATAGTAGAACACCAACTCCAGTAACATGATTTTCAACTCAACTAGATCAGTCCATGAAAGTGATAACATGTATGGTCTCCCATATATGGCCTCAAATAGTGACATATCAATGTAATAATGGTATATTTTATTATACAAAAACCCTATCAAGGGTACATGATCCTCCCAACTATGGAAGAAATGCAACATGAAAACCCACAATATGCCCTCTATGACCTAAATGGTATGATCAGTTTGTCCATTATTCTATGGGTGAAACACCATGATCAAGTGAAACTATGTCCCAAAGGCCTCATGTAATCCTATCCACAATCTCTATGTGAAGAGATAATCACAGTCTGAAACTATTTTTAATGTAACTCCATGGATCTAGACTATCTCAAGCATGTACAAGAATCCTAGGATCTCTACTAAACTATTCTCTCAAATGGTTATAAAGTAAACTAACTTGGTGAGTTGGTCTAAGATCACCCAGTTGGAATCATGTCCCATGGACTAACATGCAAATCGATTCATGAAGTCTATGTATATCCCATCCCAATTCTACTCTAGCACATCAAGGAGTTGAGCTAAACTCAATGTAAAATATTTCTTAGTATTGACTTGTTGATAAGTAAGGAACTGAGAGACAAACATTGCAACATAACTATCAAATCTTGGCCACCAAACCTGATGTTGGAAATCCTAGTTCATATTTTCCACACATGGATTTAATGCTGAAGGGGATGTATGAAAATCCATCATCACCTCCTCCCAAAATTTAAATGGTACCATTATCTATAAAATAAAAAGGATATCATAATTCCAATCTTTAGAATATCTATCAGGATCATATCTATTGGAAATTTGAGTACATAAGGTGTCTCCACCCATATCTCCATTCCGAGATTCCCCAACACACTATAAAAGTAGTGGGGGTAAAAACCATAGAATATAGATATAAATCACCACCCTTTTCCCCAAAGTAAAACTTCGATGAGGTTAACTACTCACACTCCTTTGCCAAAAACTAAGAACAAGATATTATACTAAGAGAGTCTACCATGATGTTCCCCTTCTTAGGAGTGTAGAGAATCTGGAAGTCACAGTACCATAGGAACTCTATCCATTTACATTGTCTCATGTTATTATCATTATAAGAGAAGATATAATTGAGAATATTGTGGTCAGAATAGATTATAAACCTATATCCCATTAGGTAGTTTCACCACATATTCATAGAAAAGATTACCAATGCTAACTCAAGATCATGGGTCAGCTAGTTTTGTTCATGTGGTCTCAAATAACATAAAATATAGGAAATAAACTACCAGCTATGGATCAGAACATAACCATGACTGGTCCCCGATGCATCATAGAACATAAATTTTGATAGAACCACCTCTAGATATCTAAAAATGGGAGCACTCTTCAATATTTTCTTCAAATTTTGAAAACACTACTGAAACCATTCCATCCACACAAAAGGATACCCCTTTCGGGTAAAATATATTAAGGTGGATTCCACTCTATTGAAATATGATAAAAACATTTTATAGTACCCTACCAAAACATGGAAACATATCATGTTCATAACAGTCTTGGGTGGATCCTAGGCTAATATTACCTCAACCTTCATCGAGTTCATTTCCACTCATACCTCTGAGATGACATATCCTAGAAATTGAACCACTCGAATCCAAAACTAAAACTTAGAGAGCTTCCCATAAATATTTTTATCTTAAAGTGTGTCTTGGATGATCCTAAAGTGTCTCAAATTCTTCTCCTCAGACACAGAGTACACTAGGATATCATTGATGAATTCTTCCATGAACTGATATTGGAAAGGTTGAAAGATCCAGTTTATGAGTCCAATAAAAATATCTAAAATATTCTTCATGAAAAAGGGAATAACCAAGAACTCATAGTCACCATACAGACATCTGAATACCATCTTATGTATATCCTCATCACATACTCACTGCTAGTGAAATCTCGATATGAGTTTAATCTTCAAGAACAATCATGACCCTCTCTACTGATCAAAGAGGTCATCAATCCATGGTAGTGGATACGTTTTCTTCACAGTAACCTAGTTTTTTTCCAGTAATCCACACATAACCTAAAACACTCATCCTCCTTCTTGGAGAACAACACTAGAGATATTCAAGAGAAACATTGGGTCTCATAAAGCCATTGTAACAGCCCGAGATTTTATGAAAAATATTCTTTTTAATTTTATTAATGTCTTGTGTTGTACGCTACACCAAAAGGAGCTTGCACAACATGCATCCTTGACTTGCCTTACATTACACGCAATCGCAACCTTCCTCGATAGTGTGTGTAGTACGCAATACTGAGTTTCACGAAACAACGATATGCTATTAAAATATTATTAAAACTAGCCATTATGAATAGTAATAACCACTTTTTAAATTTTATAAATTTTAGATCTCAAAATGGACTTCATTTTTGGATTCGGAGTATCGAATTTAGCCTAAGGTGAAATTTTGGTACTTTTCGGATAACTTTCATATTCTGATGAATAGTGAAAATTACTAAATTATAATTAAAAACAACTTTTTTAATCAAAATAATTAATAGTGATAAATTATTAATTTGAGTGGTTTTAAAGTATATTTAGAATATATTTTTACAATTTAATACAATTTTGGTCATTGGATGTAATTTCACATTTAAACCAGACATAATCAAGTGTCAATCTTTTGATAGATATTGTTTCTTAAAAACACGCTATTTGTTTTAACAGCGGGATTTAATTATAAAATTAATTAATGAAACTTCTATGTTATGAATTTGGTAAAATAGACTTCATTTTTGAATTCGGAATATGAAATATAGCTTAGGATGAAATTTTGGCATTGTTCTAAAAAACATCAATTTTTGATGAATAGTGAAACTACTAAGTGGTAGTTAAAAAAACTGAATTTTTCATAAAACTTAATTTTACCGCTTCTGTGAATGGAATTTCAAAAATCCGAGAGACACGGTTGATTTCAGTAAGTAAAATTTGGTTCAATGAGATGAAAATAATTTTTGGTGAATAGTAACTTTTTACTTTTACTTACCACGGTTAAAAGTAAATAGGGTAATTAAGGGTAAGAATGATATTAATATTACCCTAACACATGTCCTAATTCTATTGGAAAAGTGTATCTCGACCAAAAACAACCTTAAGTGTAAAATATTATCATTTAGGCCCACTTGGATTAGATTAGGACATCTATTATTATTTAATTCAAAGAAGAGTTAAAAGAGTTAAAATCAAAGTTTATTTACTAAAACATTTTTAATATAGGGTTATACATAAGATAAATTCGATTCTAAATATTCATTAGAAAGGTAAAAAGATTTTCTACATAATGGTATTTTATTTGTAATTTTTAGACATTAAATAATTTAATATATTTATGACACAAAGATGATGCAGTAATTATCTTATTAATGAAATATTGACATAATTGATATTATAAATACCAAAATAAATGTAATTTAATACTTTTTATGAATTACAATAATTTTATAGGTTACTATGATATATTAGTGTTGATTTAATCAACTTGGTTCGAACATATAATTCTGTTATGACTTTCACAAAAATCATATATCAAATAGTGTCAAAATTGACACAAAATAGTTTTTAAATATAATATTATATTATTAATTGTTATTTTATTCCTAAAAATCTAAGGTTCGTCCAAATGACTTAGATAAGGATATATATATTAATAATAAACAATTTGGGGTTTTTTTGGCATGTTATAGTAAGTGTATTAACCATATAGTGTAAGAAAACAAAAAGACACGGTAAAAGTTAAATTATTTAACTTCGAGTTAAATCTAATTTATAAGGTTAAAATAATAACCTAAACTTGTCTAAATCCTATTGGTTTGTATTATCTCGACCCATCCCCACTTTAGCTTCTAAATAATACCCTTTGGAACCATTATAAACCGATTTTGACTTTAATATAAAATAATATTTTGAGATATTCCTTAGGTGCCCCTCTCCGCCCTTATAAAAGGGCACATCTTCCCCCTCCTCCTCACACCAATTTGAGCACTCAAGCTCGGCCAACCCCTGCCAAAATCCCTTCTCCACTTCCCTAGAATAATCCTAGAGTTCCTGGGCTTCTTCAAAGACCAATATTAGTTCCCTAAGTGGAGGATTCAAAGAGGCGTTCCAAAAAAGAGGTAATATCCATTACCGATCTTTTCAATTTCTTTCTTCTTAAACTTCTTCTTCTTTAGTTGTTTCATGATAAAGTAATAACATCAGTATTACTTACATACTGATATGTTATTATAAATATGAAACAACCCTAATTCACCTTCTATCCATCCTACGGAAAAATGAAATCACCGCACGTGCGTGCGTACAGAATACCGTCTCCACGCTGTGGTGTAATCTATTTTCCACCAACACCTTACAAGGATGGGTATAATGGTGTAATGAGTAACTATTTATGATTATTATAAAGTAATACTGATACTGAAATAATATATATATACTCCAATACAATTCCACGATCATAGGAACGATATCATCACTCGTGCGTACGTACGGAATACCGTCTCCACGATGTGATGCGACTCGTTCTACATGATCATCATTACATAGTAATTATATAAATTAATTGAATGAATAAATATGATATGTGTTACACTAATACCATTCTGGATATAAGGTATCTATAACCTTAAAAGAATAATAAGAATTTATTCGGCAAAACACGCATAAGAACAAAAGGCAATAAAGACCCGAGTAACAAGTAACAATGAAATATTACTAACAAGAAGCTAAGAATATGACCATATATGATATCATATCAATATGTATGATTCTGGAATAAGTCAATAACATTATTTAAACCATTATACAGGAGCTTCAGACACGTACAAATCAAATCGGACCTAAGGTAAGGAAAATATCACAATCTCATTTTTATCCGAGATATTTTTTACTTTGGCATTTACTGGGGTGTATTTTATCATCCACATCCATGCTCCCTCAATATGTAATATTATTTCCATCATTCTACAATATTTTATATCCAATTTTACCCTTCAGTAAGTTTTTTTTAAATGATATGAAAGGAATCTTTTGTCGTTTTTCTTACGAGGTACTTTTTGACTTTTCCGACAAAAGTACGAAGAATGTTTTTTTAACTTATACGGCATGAATGGATTTTTAAAAAATTATTTCCAAGAAGCTTCCTTTACATGTTTTCAAGTTTATTTTTTATCAACTTCTTTTAGTTTATAATTGTATGACCTGTTAAGAAAAGAAAAGTGTTTTTGAAGAAGAAAGGATATTTTCCTCAAGAATGGAGTTCAAGTG
Organism: Viscum album; assembly: GCA_963277665.1. Lineage (NCBI taxonomy): Eukaryota > Viridiplantae > Streptophyta > Magnoliopsida > Santalales > Viscaceae > Viscum > Viscum album. The sequence continues at coordinate 1,589,432,827 of OY728129.1, forward strand.
TTTTATCAAAATTATTTTACATCTAAGATAATAAAGGGTTCTGTTTTTATCCCTATTATTACATTGATTTTATTATGTTGTGAGGGAATTATTTTTATGAAGTCATTTACCTTATATGATTTGTTTTATGATGTCATGATGTTTCAAGAATCCCATTTTTGTTACATGTGTTATGCGATAATGTATGATTTATGATTATGTGGCACACATAAGAAAGGATTCTTTATAAGATGGGTGGGACCTATATCTCCCTCCAATGCATTGGGTAAAGATTTTATATCTCATGAGATAGACATGGATGGAATGGTAGGTTATACCGGTTCAGTGAAACAGGACTGAAACGAGGGTGACTCGGTTCAGAAAGGGACTTTGTCCACTAAGATAGTCTTGGCAATGAGTCTTGACTAACAAGAAATGATTCTATATGATTATGTGTGTATGCCACAAAGTTTCATGTTTTAAGTTATGATTATTGGGATTTCATTTCACTACTATGATTTATCCCATGTTATGAAATTATGCTCTCTTTTGCAGGTTAAGATTTCCAAAAGTTATGTTCTTATGAATATGATGTGATTGATTTCTCTTTTGTTCACCCTTACTGAGAATTTGAGCTCACCCTTTTATGTTTTCTTTTCCCCAGGATATAAAGAAAGGTTTTAGGTTAAAAAAAAGGGAAGATCTTTATGGGAGATATTGAAGATCTTTCACCACGATTAGAAGATTACGTTCCGAGTTTCTAAAGACACTAAACTATTACGATCCTTGTGTGTGTGTTTCTGTTATGTACTAAGTATTCCGCAAATGTAATGTAATGTCAATGTACGTCAAGATACGGGTCTCTACAGCCATTCTCTTGTAATCCCTCAAACTATACCCTCAACTCATGAAGATTTTTGGGAGCCATCTAATATGTTGGTTCATATGTCAAGGTAGTCCCATGGTGGATGCCAATGTCGAAATCTATGTATTATTGAGGAGGTAAGCCTCACACATCCTCTAGAAAAATGTCCTCATATTTTGCCACTACCATAGGGAACTGGTATCCCATAACATCCACTTCACTAAGATTCATGTAAGAAAGTTGGTGAGTAATTGGGTGAACTCTCCATGTCATAGCCACTTTCAACCTGATAGCCTTATATCCACAGTTTTAAAACCATGGGTAAAAATAATAGAAAAAATTGGAGAGAGAGTTTTGAACCCGTGACTTTCTAATCTACCACACAATATCTCACCAACCTAGCTGCACAAATTATATGTATATATATGTGTATCTGCTTAAATATATTAATCCAAAGAGGCTTTATAGTAAAAACCCTATTGAGAGTTTTGAAAACATGACCTAAACTTTAAACACACAACACAACACCACTCCAGTTACCGAACCAACATTAATATATATCCATATCTATGTAAATATATTAATATAAACTATCTATAAAAAATTGATTCCTACAAGTTTCAAACACTCAACCTCTTCTCTACTGCTGAACTCCCCTACCAATAAACCAAATTAATTTATGGATATATATATATATATATATAATCTTATATATATTTTTATAAAATGTGGGTATAAATAAAATGTTCCGCGTGGGTTTCAAACCCATGCCAGTACTCTGCCACTAAACTCTCATACCACTACACCAAATGAACTTATATTTAAAAACATATATGTTATCTTAAATATCGATTTATGAAACATGGGTTTAAATAAAAAGCAGTGGGAGAGATTCAAACCTGTGCCACTTCTACGAAGATGAACTTTCTTTCCACAATACCAACTGTAATTATTTTTAAATATACATTTATTATTTAATATATATTTTTTCACATGAAAACCTATGGGACCCTTTACCCATGGTTTAGTAAAACTGTGGGTATATGTGACTTTTATACCAACGGTTTTAATGAACTGTGGTTATAGGATTATATACTAAAGGCTATACCCATTGTTCATGAAAACTTTGGGTATATATGTCACCTATTTCCACAGCTCAGTTTGAACTGTGGGTATAGGTTTTCTCGTAACATTCGAATGCATTTCTTTGGTTTCCCGTGCTTACGCAAGTACCCTATACCCACGGTTTAGTAAGAACCATGGGTATAGGTATAAAAATGTCACCTATACCCATGGTTTTTTGAAAAAATGTGGGTATAGACCAATTTTTATGTAGTTAAAGTTTCATATCACACTATCAGAATTAGTTTTCAATCACTGGTCCACCTCCTATTAGTGTATCTATATGAAAAGGTCTAGTTAATGGCGCAATCGGAATATCTAAGTCTTGAACCATATAAGTGGAAATAATGTAATGAATCACTCATGCGTCTATCAATAAAATATATATGGTATAAAATAAATATATCATACCTCATATCATACCTAGATCCTTGAGTCCATATTCCTCCATAGCCTTTAGTTTTCCTTGTCCTTGAGCACAAGCCCTTAGATCCTTTCGTGGACCACCTGGGGGTGGCGGCGGTAATAGGTCAGACCTCCGACCACCTCCAACTACTCTATTGAATCCACTTTAACATTTGTTTGCTATGGAAAACAATGATCCTACCTCTGTATTTTCCTTATTGGTCCCTCAACTGTATCTAAATATGATCTACGATGGGTCAAAAAATCCCATGAAAGATGTCCTCAACCATCATAGTAGAAAAACTGCCTTTCCCTCAGTTGACTCGTGCCCTCCTAAGATCCACATACCACTAATACTTTGTCCTAGGATTATGTTAGGAAGAATTTGGCATGAAAAGATCCCTATGATTGTCATCATCTACCTACCACTGAAGTCTTATCTCTTGTGTTCCCACTAATAACACCCACTGTTGGTGCCTACTCTACCGAGATGATCTCCACCACAAAGGTCCTCTCAATCACACCATCATAAGTGGGAATATAGTGATATATCACTGAATCCCTAATATCCCGGTGTAATATATGATCAAATTCCCATGATATGAAGAAAATATCCCCTAACATATCCATAGAGTAATGTGAAAGATGAGAGTATACCAACTAGTTGAACATGGAACCTCGGGGGAGGATGGGCCCGTAAGGGGCGGCACACTGCTAGGTTTCCCCCCGTCGCCATTGTTCTTCCTCCACCATGTTCCGGATATAGATTCTTCTCTTAGCGCCTCTGCTCGGCATCCTTGTGGCACTGAAGACCTCGGGATTGGATGTTTGAAGCTTCTCACCATTTTCTTGGTTGTTTCCTATCATGGTCCCTTTGATGGCTAGGGATTTATTTTGCGGTACGGTGATGCTCTCACGGTTAGGATCTATGGTATGAGGGTGTGACTTCATTATTTTCCGGCTAGGAGTGCGAGGGGTTGTTCTCTATGGTCTTCATGCGAGGTTAGATGGTGGCAATGGGTTTTCTATTCATCTTATATTGGATTCGGTAGTCTTCTTATTGCTATGATTCGTTTTCTTTCAGTGAATCTACTGTGCAAATCTGGTTTCATCAGGTTGGGTGGTATGTTTTGTTGTGCGATCAATGGTACAGGGTCTATGTTTCCATTTATGCTTTAGGGGCTACTCCGGATGAGGTTTAGAGCTGAGAGTTTTCATCATATCATTACTATTTGGAATCAGATGTTTGAGAGGTTATGGATTTTTCCATCAGTACCAGGCCTATGCATCACTGCATAGGACAACTAGCTGAGTAGCGATGAGAAGGTGGAAGCTAGAATTATTGTTTTATTCTAGGGAGGAGCTGATCTTGTTTATTTGATTGGGTTTTATGTATTTTTATCCTTTGGGGTTCAGTTTAATGTTTTATGTCCTTGAAGTCATGTTGGGTTCCCCTTAAGCCCTTAAAAGGGGGTCTATGTTGTAATAAAAATAATAATTTTCAGTCAGTCGGTAATGTGAGAGATCGTTAAACCTCACCAAAAACACTTCCATGGTCATACTACCCTACTTCAGATGAAAAATATAATGATTGCGCACTGATCACAACATGGACTGATAAAACTCATCCTTAAAGAGATGCTTAAATTCTAGCCAGGATAGAGCTTTCTCTTCACGTGACTGAGTCAAAAAAATCCATCATCACCTAGAAGATACCTGAAGAAGACTCACTGTAAGGACTTCCATCTAATCTACAGGTTTCCTCACAAGATGAAAAACTCTATTGACTACCTCTATCCCATCCTCAACCACATAAGGGTCCAGTTCACCCAAAAACCTGGGAGGCAGTTTCCTCTATAACTCATGTAGTATACTCAACCTATATATGTCATCATATGGTACTTCTAAAGATAGATACCACTCAATGAGTGGTGGTATAGTTGGTAAACCACCCATCAGTTCTATCTCTGGTACATGCCGCTATACTTAAGCCTCATCACTCACAGAATTATCCTCATGATCAAAAAATAGAATCATGGCTGGCTATCTTCAGAGAGTAAACCTAAAATAAAGAAGATTTACCAAGATCAAAAAGTATATTTGGGTGATAACTCAAGAAGGACATGTAAACCAAAAATCATTCCTATATAATGCACGCAAAAATGTTTTCCCTACAACCAATGTCAATATATACCATGTAAAAAGGTAGGTTATTAGAGTCATGGTGTGTGAATAAATCTTCCATAGAACCCACACAAGTTTCCCTGGCTTGAAAGATAAAATCAAAACAGATAACACTATTTCAAAAAACCAAACACACAGACCCTAGTTCTAGGGTAGAACTAACCACTCTGATACAACTCTATCATGACCCAGCTCGATGGGGACCAAACCACGACTACCCCAATACCGCCTCCAATAGGGCAGGAGCTAGTGAATAGATTCAAGTAGGCATGTCACACAAATGGGAGGTATTATTCAAATATAACTATACACATTCACACTTACCCAAGACAATACAATTATAAAATTTAAAAAAACTAAATCCAATTCAGGCATATATCTGTGATACCACATCTAGAGTACAACAGTAAAGTCTGAAAGTGATAAAAGGTCAAAATAAAAGCCTAAAAACCCATAGAGTGTCTAAACCAATCTAAGGGCTAGGCCTAATATCAAATTAACCCACCTAGAAAACACCTCATCCTTTCAAGCTCATTCTATGCTCCACTGGCTTCATTTCCTCCCAAGACACTATTAAGAGGTTCATCATCTACATATGACATGAAATGCTTAGGAAGAACCCATACATGGGAAAGTATAAAAATACCCAAGGGGAAACCATGAAAACACAAATTATGAATCATCAATAATAGTCATATGATATCAATAATATAGTACTGAATAGTAACTAGAACCGAAATATACTCAATAAGAGCATTGTGCCTCTAAGAGGTCACAACATAACTACTATCCACAAGATTATTCTCAATAAAATTATTATTTATAGAGAATCCACTCTATGATACATGACATCATCATATAAACACATACATGGGGTCAAAATCCTCGGGTCCCACCTACGAAATCTCACTGATCTCAGAATACCTTGATACTTCTATATGGGATCACACCCAAGACATCTGAAGGGACACCATTAACCCAATATGGATCAAAACTCTATGTATAGGATATTACTCCAATGATATCACAAATCCTATTAAAACAGCCTTCTAGATGGAGGATCAAAACACTATCCAAAGCGGTCTTGTTGATTCTTCAAACCCAACCTAGGGAATAAAATGATATTGGATCATAATCTGGTATCACAACGGGACACCAAAAACTCTATTTGAGACTCATAATCTATAGGTAATAAAAATACATATATGTGGATGTAATTACACACTATACCATAAATGGGATGGACCAAGGGAATACCAACTGATACTATTACAAAATAAATAAATGAAGGGTTCCAAACACCCTCAAAGGGGGTACATGACATGTACTAGGGGTACATGGTATATCGAGAAAAAACTTGATCTTCCCATGTGATTATTCCTGACACGGAATTTAAATCCCTATATATGTGGCATGTAGAAATAGTACACAAAATGTTGAGATTGATAGAAACTCTAACTGTGCCTCATGTCTCTTCCCATGTACATCAGACCGTATTAATGTTCTATGGCCATGTCTATGAAATTTGTCATTCTTGTTACCATGTAACCTTCACGTTACACACTAAAATTACTAGAATGAGTCACATGACATGTAATATTTGACTCTCCATGGAAATCCTAGCATTATAGTTAGGGGGTCCCACACCGTGTGTGATCATGGATGATACACCATACACTGCAGAAATTTCTAGAATCATTGACTTCATTCTACATGTTTTTTTGTGTATGCCCCTTCTACCACCACCCTCATAGGATATCAATAATCTAGGGTCATCCAACACTCCTGTCTCTGGAGATTGGGATTCCAGGATTCAAATATGATCAGTAAATGCCACCATGTGTCGTCCGTATTTATACCATCAAAACCAAGATGAACATGAACCTCTATTCCATTTCAATCTTCCTCCGATCATCCTCTATCATTATCTCACCTTGATCACACCATCAATAAAGAATGAAACATACGACATTGGACTTTGGTGTCAAAAAATGTCCCTAAAATGATCAAATACTGAGTAATCATTGAAACATGGGAAAAATGAAACATCCACAATGAATGGGTTAAGAAACGAGGGATAAATACACCATCCAAAAGATGTAAGGAACAAAACTCATCCTCTGTTCATTTATACTCAATATATTATCATATATTTAAAAAAATAATGGGAAATGATCAACGAAGATTTTAATCAATCATAAATAAATAAAACATTAATGCATGAATAATTTTTTTTCATGGAATTGATCTATGTTCGACATGGGATAAAGAATAAGATAAAAAATCACAAATAAAACATCATACCCGGAGTTTTTGTTAATCAATAAAAAATAATTATTCTGTGTTCCTATCAATAGAATGATCCACGATATTATTTGGGGCATGATCCTTGATCAGATCTGACCTAATGGTTTCTACCATTGATCCTCAAACATCTCCTCTCCAGTGAATCATCTCAATCCCTAAGTTATTCAAGTAAACCTAGGGTTGAGTCATAATTGTGTTTAAATAGAAGATCTTGGTCATTGTTTCAAAAGAAATAAAATAAATAAAATAAATTTATTTAATTTATTAATTCACTCCCATGAAAAATGTTTCAAAAATTTTTGACATCAAAAAAAGATATGTTGTGCCTTGGATAAAAACTATGTTCTGAACTCAATGATGCCCTCAAATTTTTAATTTGGTCACTCTATCATCATTTATTCTAATTTTTCATGAAGACTACTAGCATGTGATATTAATATCTTTAATAAATTCAAAAAATTAATTCTAGGCACACATGGACTGGGTATCTCATTTCCAAGTAGCATATAACTCCAAAAATAATACTATAATATCCAAAAGTAATACATCAAAAATATTAGAGCTATTACAAACTCCACATGATTTAATATCTTATTCACCATGGAAAAATATTCAAGGAATTCATAGTTAACATGATGAATAATTTATAATTGATCCAGCTTCTCATGCATAGTTTATATCTTATCTTGATCATAGGATGTATATTATTCATATTTATTACTATAAATTATAATCACTTGTTTAATTAAAGAAAAATTAACATCATTATTTATGGGTGAATCATAATTTATATATTTTCAAGTATCTTCTAAAACATTATTAGACCTAAATTTAACATTGATCGAAAATTAACTCACAAAAGTAGGATTATTATTATTTTTAGGTGTCTTTTTACTATTCATTCTATTGAAATAAAGAAAACATATATTAATTTTAGGTTTCCCATAATAATCATATTTATATTCACCTTTTGTGGTATGAATCACAATTTTCTTTTCTTCCATTGTTTTCAAAAAATTTGATTTCCAAAAGAACCAAAATATCAAATCCACTAGCATAGTGAATATTTTTTATGAACAATGTAACAACCCGAGATTTTATGAGAATTATTCTTTTTAATTTCATTGATGTCTTGTGTTGTACGCTAAACCAAAATTATCTTGTGCTATATGCAACACCGTATTAGCTTGCAGTATACACAACAATATTCTTGGCTCATGTTACACATAGATTCATGTTCGTTTTGTAGAAATTATTCTATGCAACATTATGTATAGATTTTGTTTAATGTATAAATGAAATATGTTTTGATTATGTTATGTGCAACAAAAAAGGGAGATTTCACTACACGCAACCCTGACTTGGATTACATTACACGCAATCGCGACCTTCCCCGATAGCGTGTGTTGTACGCAAAACTGAGTTTCACTAAACAACGATATGTTATTAAAATATTATATAAACAAGCCGTTATGAATAGTAATACACAATTTTTGAAATTTTAAAAAATCTATCTTTCAAAAAAGAATTCATTTTTTTATTCGGAATATCAAAAATATCCTAGGGTGAATTTTTGGTATTTTTTTTGAAAACATTCAATTTTTGATGAATAGTGAAAACACTAACTTATTGGTTAAAACCAACATTTTATTTAAACAATTATTATTTTATTTAAATTTATTTTAGGTCAAAATAGATACAAAATACCTATATAAGTTCAATGTAATTCATTGGAGTCATTTTATAATAATTTTAGATATATAAAAATTTTATTGAACTTTTGACCGTGTTTTACCCACCTCCTAGGAGAATTTGAAAATTCACATAAAAACTAATTTTACTACTTTTGTGAGTGGAATTTCAAAAATCCAAGAGACATGGTTAATATCAAGGATTAAAATTTGGTTCAATAAGATAAAAATAATTTTTGGTGAATAGTAACTTTTTACTTTTATTTACCACGATGGAAAGTAAATAGGGTAATTAAGGGTAAAAATGTTATTATTATTACCCTAACACATGTCCTAATTCTATTGGATAAGTTTAATTTGACCAAAAACCACCTTATGAATAAAATATGACCATTTAGGTTCACTTGGATTAGATTAGGACATTTATTATTATTTAATTCAAGGAAGAGTTAAAAGAGTTAAAATCAAAGTTTAATAAGTAAAACATTTTTAATATAGAGTTATACATAAGATAAATTAGACTATAAATATTCATTAGAAATATAAAAAGAGTTCCTACATAATGGTATTTTATTTATGATTTTTATAAATTAAATAATTAAATTTATTTATGACACAATGATGATGCAGTAATTACCTTCTTTATGAAATATTAACATAATTGATATTATAAATACCCAAATAAATGTTATTTGAGACTTTTTATGAATTAAACTAATTTTATAGTTTAATATAACATATTATGGTTGGTTATATGAATTCTTTTAGAAGTGATAATGCTTTTATGAATTTAGAAAAAACAAAATACCAAATTGTGTCAAAATTGACATAAAAGAGTTTTTAAAACAAATATTAAATTATTAATTGTTATTCTGTTCCTAAAAATCTAAGTTTCGGAAAAAAGCCTTATATAATAATAAATATGACATTATTGAACAAATTTAGGTTCTATTGGATGTTTATAGTAAGTTTATTAACCATATAGTGTAATAATTCAAGAAGACACGGTAAAAGTTAAATTATTTAACTTAGAGTTAAATCTGAATGATAAGATTACAATGGTAACCTAAACTTGTCTAAAACCTATTGGATTAATTTTTTCGACCCTTATGCACCCTATACTAGAAATAAGTCACTTTGGATCCATTATAAATAGAATATGAATTTATTATAAAATAATATTTTAAGTTTTTCCTAAGGTGCCCCTCTCCTCCCTTATAAAAGGGAACCTCCTCCCTATCCTCTTCACAACACTTTGAGCCTTCAAGTTTTGCCAAACCCTAAAAATTTATCTTCTACACTTCCCTAGAAACATTATTGAGGTTCTGATCTTCTCAAAAGAACAACTCTAGTGCCCTAAGAGGAAGTTTAAAAGAGGAGCGTCGGAGAAGAGGTAATCTCTTCTACCGATTCTTTCAAGTTTCTTTCTTCTTCAACTTCCTTTTCTTTAGTTGTTTCATTGTAAAGTTATAAAATAAGTATAAATAATATACTAATATGTTATTATAAATATGAAACAACCCTATTTAACCTTCTATCCATCCTAACTAAAACAAAATCACCATGCGTGCGTACGTACAAAATACCATCTCCATGCCGTGGTGTAATCAGTTTTTCCACCACCACCTTACTTTTATAGGTATAATGGTGTAAAGAATAAATATATATGTTAATTATAACATAATACTAATTGTAAAATATTATATCACCCACTACAATTCTATTCAATAATTATGGCAATGATATCATCGCTCCTGCAGACGTACGGACTACCGTCTCCACAAACGTGATGAGATTCATTTTCTATGATTAACCATTAAAGTATTATTATAAAGTATATATAATAAATAATAATGAAATAAATTAAATAATAATTATAATGGATTTATGTACATATATTTTTCATTTACTTAATTCCATTTAATTCAATAAGTAAACGAAAACAGCATTCATGCATACGTACGACCTACCGTCTCTATAAACGGTGTATTTCATTCCATTTATCGATCTATCATATAATTTTATTTGATGAATATATATTATATATAAATCATGTTTTAAATTTTGGAATTAAGTAAATCAGGATATATGTAACAATATGAAGAACAAAAAATCAAAACACGTATGATAAATGAAACGATTTTACCCAAAACGCTGCTTTAACATGGAATTTACAAAAGAACTGGTAATATAAAGTCATAAGTGACCCATATATGATATCATAACAATTAATATGATTATTTAATAAGTAAATGACATTATTTAAATCCTTATACGGTAGTTTCTGATACATACGAAGCATATCAGACATAAGGTAAGGGAAAATCTGGCAATCCCATTTTTATATGAGTTTGTTTATACTTCAGAATTTACTGGGGAATATTTATCATCCACATCCATGTTTCCTCAATATGTAATATTATTTATCTCCTACTACAATTGTTTAAATCCAATTTTACCCATTGTTGAGTTTTTAGTAAAATATATGAAAGGAATCTTTTTTCATTTTTTGTATGAGTTACTTTTTGACTTTTTCGGCCAAAGTACGAGAAGAATGTTTTTCTAACTTATACGGCATGAATGGATTTTTATGATTTCATATAAAATTATTTCCATGAATCTTCCTTTACATGTTTTCAATTTTATTTTTATTAACTTCTTTTAGTTTAAAATTTTATGACATGTTAATAAAGGAAATTTTTTTTTGAAGTGGAAAGGATATTTTCCTCAAGAATGGAGTTTAAGTGTTTTATCAAAATTATTTTCCATCTAAGATAATATAGGGTTCTATTTCTACACCTTTTATTAAATTTATTTGATTATTTTATGATGGAGTTATTTTTATAAAGTCCTTTTATCTTATATGGATTATGTTACGACGACACGATGTTTAAGAATCCCATCTTTATTACATGGGTTATGCTATGATGTATGATTTATGATTTTGTGGCACACATAATAATGGTATCATTATGAGATGGGTGGGACCTATATCTCCCACCAATTAATTGGGTAAATATTTATATATCATGAGATAGACATGGATGGAATGGAAAGTTAATCTGGTTCAGTGATACAGGACTGGAACGATGAGTGAAGTCGATTCAGTAAGGGACTTTGTCCACTATGATGGTCTTGGAAGCAATGTCTTGGATACTATGGAAATAATATCAAGTGATTAATGGTTTTACACAATTTAATGTTTTATTCCCATGCTATTTTATCATGATTTATGTTCCATTATGATCTATGACTTATGCACTGCCATGTTTTATGTCGTTGCTCAAGATTTTGATGTTTAAATATTATGTTCATGTTTTTAAGTTCAAATGTATATGGTTTGTTTTATTTTCTCCATGCTTACCCTTAATGAGAATTTGAGCTCACCCTTTATATTTTTTCTTTTTCCCAAGATATAAATAAAGGTTTTAGGTTAGAATAAAAGGGGAAGATCTTTATAGGAGATGTTGAAGATCATTCACCATGATTAGAAGATTATGTTCCGAGTTTCCAAAGACACTAAACTATTATGATCCTTCAGTGTTGGTTTTTGTTATGTATTAAGTATTTATAAAAAGTAATGTAATGTCTATGTACATCAATTTTGGGTTCTCTACAAAAAACTTTTTGGAAATAACTCTATTTAGTATTTTATGCATCGCCATTTCATGAGCTCATTAATTATGCTTTCCCAAATTAGCATCTTATTGAACATAATCCATAATCTCTTCACCATAGGTATGTAAAAACCAACACATCACATTTTTGTATCCATAAAATTTAGAACCACTAAAAATAGGTGTATTCATTATTAGATCCATGTAGGTAAAATATTGTAAGGGAAAAATAAAACATATCAATAAGTAACAACCATATAAATTTAGAATAAAACAAATACAACAAAAAAACATATTCTCTCATACAATTTAGGTGGAAAACAAGGGTATTTATTGATAGGTACCCTAAGAGTGGGTGAGGGTGAATAAATTTATAAAAATAATTCCAATATAAAAAACATAATCCTCAACTATCACTATCCATGATGATCTTAACATCACTTCTAGTAGCATCACACTTATTTTTTTTAATTATGATTTGATTGTTATTTATCTTGTACTTTCCTTAAAAAGTTTGATTAATGATTAATTTAACCATGATCAACATTTTCTATATTTAAGAATATTAATAATGAATTCACACCAGAATTTTTTTTTTACTTGGTTCACCCACTCTTGGATAATCTAGGGAGTGTTCAAAAATAATGATCTAATTTATCAGAATATATTAAACAAAACTTTTGGTCATGGTTTTGGGCCAGGTAACTCTAAAACTATGATAAATCCCCTTATAATATTTACGGATGATTCACTACCTCACAAGGGTTACTCGCTTACTCCTATCTATTGCTCCTAGCTTCAATAATATAATACTTCATTGGACTTCAAGAAAACAAAAAATCACATCACCGCTATTTTTAATGAATTTAATATGGATAAGTTTCCCTTAATCTACATGTGCTACCACTTAATGGTCTAGAGATTGATATCCCCATAACAACAACACAACCTTCTATTATATTCCATGGAAACTTGACGTTCCTCTTATTCGTAGAAATTATGTAATGATATTTTATTTCTTAAATTTTTTTGAATGAAATCACCAAATTTTATTCCATATCACCTCATTTGAAAACCTATCCAAACCAAGAAATAATAAGATCTATGAAATCCTTACAGTTTCTTACATTTAGATCCTCTAAAAATTAGGAAATTATATTCAAAATTTTCATAATATAGATCCTCCATGGTTTGACACTTTCCTTTATATATTTTATTTAGAAACCTCCAAATTTCTTGGCTCAAAATCTAGAAAACACATTGTGATGAAAACATACAGGAACATTCATTTACCAGTACACCCCAGAACAACTCAAAGTATCACAGAATAAACCAACCAACCAACAGAAAAAAAACAAAACCATAATATTCATGGGGTACCTTTTATGGTGTGGAGAATGTTCTCCAGGATCATGGAATCCACACAACCCTCAATCCATTTCCAAGACATCTTTAAATAGAATGAACCAAAAAAATTTACATAACCCTCTTCATGGAATTGAAATCCTTCCCCAAACATGTTAATTTATTACATATTATATTTTCACTTTTGTTAAAAAGGAATGAATCATACATATACTCTTCACAGTGTGAAACACTCTTCCAATGGTTTGACAAAATTCATCACCAGTTAAACTATCAATCGTATCCTATGATATATTTTATACTGTAAATTGTAATTTGACACATTATCCCATATATTTTACTTTTAATAACTGATATTTGAGTAACATTAAATAATTGGCCTTGTTTTTTTATTACCCACATTTCAAAATTATAATAGATATTATGTATCCTTTATAATATTTTACATATCTCAGTGAATGTCATTATTTTTTTTAACATTTTCAGGACTTTGAAGGATATTGTGTGTCCTTTCAAAGGATCTTATTTATCCTAATGAATCTCTATAGGACTTTGAAAATTTTTTCCTCTTACTAGAATATTTAACATATCTACTAAATGATATTATATATCCTCTAGAGAGTTTTTCTTTACCATATTTTGGCATAATATATGATATTACATATCTTTAAATTATCTTGTTAACCCAATTTAATTTACATATATAGGGAACTTCATGCCATTATGATTATCCTATAGAATTCACGCATTACATGATCCTTATACTCTCTCCATGGTTTATTAACAAATCCTCCATAATATATCTCAACCTTCCAAAATAACTTTAGGACATTAAATTTACTTTTTGAACGTACACTTCTAGTACAACAAAAGCTTATGTTTTAAAACAACAGATCTTCCAAAAAATGCACAAATCCACTTTAAGAATACCTTTAAAAAAATAGATTCCACATCCAAAATAACTTCTCGAAAAGATCCACTTATAGAAAAACATAAAAAATAATAGAATTTATTTAATTTTATTTTTAGAAACTCCAACACTAACACCAACACATGTTAAAAATAAATCCATCACCAATAACAACTATGAAATTACTACAAAAAAACACAAACAAAAACTCTTAATTGGATTCCAATGATAGGGAACCCACACAATGATTTTTATGAAAAAATAACAAATTCAATAAAATGGTGTTATTTATAGAAAATATTAAAATTGTGATTTGATATATCCTAAATCCTACTAAAAAATTATTAAGGAGACAAATAATACACCATGTCCCAAGAAATAATACTCTAAAGGATTCTAAATATTGGTATGATTTTCACTAAAGGTTTCATGATATCCTCAATTTCCCCTAGAAATAGAAAATTGATGTTTAGAAATTAATTAATTAATTAATTAACCAATATTGAAAACCAATCTAGATTACAACAAAAAATTACCTCCAAGGTAAACACCATATTTCAAAATTTCTGAAATCTTAAGAAATTTTTCCTAAATTTATTGACTAGGATTAAATCATAATTTTATAATTTCCTTATATAAACCCCAAATTTTATAGTTTTTCTAAAAGATTCTCATGAAACATTACTAATTAATTATAAAGTATAAATTAATAAAAAGATTAAAAATAAAATGAAATGAATATAGGTGGAAAATTATTGTAATAAGTTATTTCATTCTCAATTGAAACACAGGTCTATACCAATAACTAGATTATTATGATGCAATATAAACATCCTTTTGGTAACACTAGATATGTTTCATCGTAATCCCAATAAACATTCAAAATTTTATTTTTTTATCCGTTACTTACTAAGTAAAATATCATATTAAAAACATTGTTTCATTTTCTCCTTTCTGAGGGTCATAGGCTTGTATTGACATTCTTTCTCATACCATCAATAATTGATTAGAAAAATCATGTATCCAATGTCATATAATCATGTGTATGTTTAGGTTGGATTCAAGTGTGATGGCAGTGTTAGACTTAAAATCTTTCAACATGTAAAATTTATATTACATATATTTATTAAAAATATTTTTTATTCATTTTGATATAAATCAAAATACATTATATATCTTCCGTACTTTGTCTCCACAACTATTTAACTATAGTACCACTGTATATAATATTATTTCATTAAATTTTTCACTGTATATTTACTTTGAAACTATATTAAAATATATAGTGTTGAATTTAGTCCCAGATTTGTGTCATATAACTCAATGAAATTTACTTGTTAATGTGGTAACATTCCAATTAAATTTTAGTAACTGATTCATTGTGTTCCACCATTTTGAAAATAGTTTTAGATGATTTATATTACACAATTTCTCATTTATGGACATTATATTCCATCTAACATCTTCAACTTCTTACTCCTCGTAATCAAGGTATTCCCCTCTTATTCCATAACATGTTACTTAATCATCATCAAATTGATCATGTAAAATGTCTAGAGTCTCCAAAAGGATTTATCCTTCATTAGTAACATAATGGTAACATGATATTGCGAGGGGAATTATTCAACTAATCTCATATAATTGTTCTATGTTATAATAATACATTTTCACTCAATAATAGAGATCTACGCATACAATTTCAGACAATATATAATTGTGAAATGTTATAATTAATTGATTGTATCTATGGATATGAAGTAATGCAATGTTAATCATGAATTCTTCTCTAGGAATCATTTGGTATCAAATATCCACTAATAATAACCAAAATTATTAGTTGTATATTTTATGTAACTCTTTATTCATTCAGAATGAATTTATAATGGTCATAGATATAGGTGGATATTTTATACAAGTAAGAATAATTTATCCATTTTATCAATCAATTTTATCCAATATATTATTATACTATTATAAATTTTTGTACGGGAATCTTCATAGAAGGAATCTTCATTTGATCTCGTTATTTTATTTCATATATTCCTTATATATATTAATTCTTTCAATGATTTAATTTTGTATCTTACACCTTCAACCAAATTGATATTTTCTAAGAATAATAATTCATAACACATTATAAAAGTAATGATTTTCATTATTCACCCAAAATAAAATTCATTTGTAATCACATGTATCTAAATTCATATAATTCATAATGTATATAAAACATTTTCATGTATTTTTTTTTGAATCATAATAAACTAAAATATGATCTAAGAGTAAGTATGGGTTGATATATTGCCCACTAATCACCTTTTTAATAAAATAAAAGTCCCCATTCATGTGCATCCCGAACCAAATTCCCACTATCCATAGGTCAATATTCAAAAACGATATCAATTCCAATATAATATTAACACCTAATATGTATAAATCACAACTAAAATTTATTTTTTATTTTATCACCCAAAAATAAATCATATTATTGGTTGAATGAAAACAAATCTGATGTCATACCTAGCATGAAACTTCTTATATTCATGGTAGGAAATTGACAAGAAAAAATTTAGAATCATAAATAAAGCATACCAATATTCCCAATCAAAACAATTTTTATATAAGAATATTAAATAAGAATTCAGTAAATAGACAAATAATTATAGTATTTTGACATGAGATAAACCATTTATAAAAATTTCATAAATTAGGACATTAAATATTAATAATTATTTATTACTTCTATTTTTTATTAATTATTTACATTTAATGTATTATTAATTATTATTAAAAATTATAAGTAATTATTATTGAAAATTATTAATTAATATTAGTTAATTATTAGTTTTTACCATTATTAATTAATTTTGATTATTTACTACTAACAAAAAAAATATTTTTTATTAGTTAATTTTATTATTAAATATATTTTTTAATTGATAATAGTCATTATTATTTAATTAAAAATTTAAATTAATAACAATGTACCACTACTATTCATTAATATTTCAAAATTAATATTAGTAATTAATAACCCTTATTTATAATGATAATTAAATTTTTATTAATTAAATTTTATTTATTATAATAAGTATTAATTATTAGATAATTAATACCTAATTAAATTAGTGTTTATTATTAAAATTTTAATTATTATAATTAATTATTAACAATAAATTCTAGTTAGAAATAATTACTAATATCTATTAATAATTATTATTAAATATCAATTTATTAATTATTAAATAATAATTATTATTATTGTCAATTAATGATTATTAAATATATAATTAATAATTACTTAATTAACTATTAACTACTAATTATATATTATACAATGAAATTAATAATTAATAGTTACTAGATGAATATCCTATTGTAAAAACTTTACTATATTTCAAAAATGAATAAAAGAAAAAAAACAATTTAATTAAAAAATAATTAAAAAATTTCACTTGAAGAAAAGTATAACATTAATTCAAACTAGACTTCATCATTGTTGTTTATCAGTAGAAATTATTTATAAATAGGGAGAGATATAAATCTGGATAGATTGTGAGATGAGTGTGAGAAATAGAGGGGGTTTATATTTAAAGGGGAAAAGAGCCACTATGTTAGAATAATCCTTTAAAAATACTCAAAAAGGTATTTCTATGTGCCCTTTTTATTCTATGAAATCTTACACTCATTGAACTTTTCTCATCACTAAGAAACATAGAGAAATGTTATGGCACTTTCTGCAATGTTAGTGTCATTAGGAAGCATCTAGATGCCTGTGAACACATGTTTCTTGGGAGGGCGGTTTATATCAAAGTGTGAATATAGTACATACGAGGAGAGTAATATGATAGTGGGATAGAATTTTCCTATTTAATGGGTAATTATAGGGAACCATTTTTTTAAGAATGTATCAATGCATGGAGATTTATACCACTACTACAGATCGTAGGAGATTTAGTACTTCCCTTTATTAGTAATAACTAAGAGAACTGATAAAGGGGGTGCATTTATCAGCTTTATCTAAAACTAATAATAAATAATACCTTTTACAATTCTAAAAAACCCTAATAAAATTTCTCCATTGTCATTTATTTTTTTAGTTGTGATAAAGTGCATAATTTCCAGCACTCTTTATTATTTTTGATAAAAGGTGACCTTCATTAGCGCTATTTTTGCACTAAAAATGGTATATTTCAAAAAACAATAATTTAAAATAATATATTAATATATTAATATTGATATAAATATAATATATTTTATTAAATATGGTTTAATAAAGAATAAATATTCATTTACACTTCAAATATGAGATATTTAGTAAAAATATCCTATAAAATAATTTAGAATATACTTAATTAATAATTTTCTAATTATTAGTGAGTAATAGTCAATTAATAACAATTTAATGACATAAAAATCAATAAATTAATAAATGGTCTTAGTTAAGTTGAAAACTTGACTTAAACTTCAAATAACCATAACTTTTGATCCAAGTTTCCATTTGAGATCTACCACATATCAAACCAATGCTTGAAAAAAAAACATGGATTATTGTTTTGAGAAGCCTTGGTCATTGTTTTTTGTGGTAAAAAGGCACTAATGACCTCTAAAACTATGTTTTTTTCCAGGTAACCATAATTTTTATGACATGATTGAATGTTTTCCTCATTTGAGGGGGTATTCTTTTTTTTCAGCTGAGACAAAGTTTATTATCAAGTATTGTAGTCGTATGGATATTATAATTTTTAAATTTTACCTTAATTAATATTATAGTGTTATTTATTATTAAATATATATATATTTTTATATATATATTTTTATAATAAATCAATTGTTCAAGTAAATATTTTAACATATTTAAATTATAATATATTTTTAAATATACAAACCATATGGAACAGAAAACTAAATATTAATTTTAATTAAAATAAAAAATATATCTATTTTATTTACCTTATAAAAATAAATAAACACACACACAAATATATATATATACAGGTAATTTTGATCTGGCTGCTTCTTGAATGGATTCAAGTTAGGCCACTAATGGCTATACGACTAGGGACAAGTCTGGTGGAATCTATTCAGCTAGTAAGTCTTCTAAAATTATGATGGAACCTATAAA
This sequence comes from Viscum album, assembly GCA_963277665.1. Taxonomy (NCBI): domain Eukaryota; kingdom Viridiplantae; phylum Streptophyta; class Magnoliopsida; order Santalales; family Viscaceae; genus Viscum; species Viscum album. The sequence goes on from OY728129.1 coordinate 1,589,452,394, forward strand.
TAGTAATGAATAGGCATTTTAGGGATTAGTGTAGGAAGATGTTGAGTCCCAAAGGATAGGGGTTGCTGATATACTAGATGATGATAATTTGGGACTTATTCAACTTAGAAAGGTTGGTCTTTAGTTGAAAGAGATGCATGGGGATGGGTAGTTGTGAATGTAGAAAGGAAAATATTCATTGGATAAAGGTAAGAAGGTAGAAGATGATGCAAGATTTTAGATGGGTTTATATACGGAATTTGGGTTTGTTGTGCTTTTCTCAATTAATCAAAAAGTGAAACTGGGTTTTGAGACTCCCTAGAGATCACATGGGAGAAAAAAGTGCTCTTGGGAACCTCTTCTCAGTAGGGTAATATTAAAAAAAATATCTGAGGATATCTCTCTAAAAAATGATCTATAAGAAGATCTATAAAACTATAGTATTATCAGGTTTATCCCTTTCACTTGGAGGTTCCATCTAGTAATCCTTCAGTTACTGGTGAAGAAGACATTACATAATAGGTTTGGCCATAACCACATTTTTATATGAGTTTATGAAGGTATATTATGAATATTTTGGCATAGATTCATCCAAGGAATGTGATGCAGTGAGGATAAAAAATTCTTGCACCTCTGTTTCACCAAGGGAGACTGGGTGAGAGAGGTTTCCCAAGGACATTAGTAATGACATGGCAGATTGGTTTTACTCAAAATTTGAGCATCTTTATTCTAATATTGATTCCACACTTTTTAGATATAAAGAAAACTTTTCTTTCTTAGGATTCATATGTATTAATATTAAAGATAACATGTGATCTGATTCGGTGGACATAAGGGACTATCATGGTAACATGGTGCTTCCCCCAATTTGGATGATGTGTCCTCTATGTCATCTAATAACAATTCGACACTAAATGATAACACTTCATCAGCTGATGAATGGTAATATTTTGGAAACTAAATTTGTGTAGGAGATGTCAACATATGTAGGGTAGAGGTCATTATCCTTGAAACATGAGTTGAAGAGGTAAATCCAAGAAGTGAATTATGATTTGTTTGCTTATTATTATGTATTGTCATGATGGAGGGTATAAATTCAATGTCTAACTCTATCCAAAAGTTTTTTATCAATAATTTTTATTTAATAAAGGGTCCTTAACCCCAACTTGTTAAAAAAAATATAGTATGTAAACATATTTACAATAAAATATTTACAAATAAAATATAAAAGAATTATATCTAAATATAAAATTATATGTAAATATGTATAAATATATATGTAAATATATACACATATAAATAAATATGCAAATATAAATATTTATATAATTTATATCTAAATATAAATATATATAATTTATATCTAAATATAAATATATTCACATATTTTTAAAATGTATTTAAAAATAATTATATAAAGGTATATAATTATATTAATAAATATATAAATATAAACAATGAATGTTTATATATATATATATATATATTAATATATATAACATAATATATTATACAAATCTTGATGATGTAGTGGTAAATCCATTTTTCCTTAAGGGCATATGGAAGGGGTTTGATTATAGGAATGAGTAAGGATGAAGGGTGTGAACAGGGTTGAAAATGGAGTTATAGAGCACTGATTAAGGGAGTGGGATTGAGAAAGGTGGGTTGGGAATATGGGGGTTGTATAGTGATGAAAAAGGGGGTTTAGAGAATGGATAAAAGGGGCGGGTGAAAAAATATATTCAAAAATTGTTTTTATAAATTTGTGAATGCTAAACGAAGGTGTTGATAAAATCCACCTTTATTAGTGTTAGAAAAGAATCGATAAAGACGCCATTTACAAGTGTTTAAACAAACAATGATAAAGTTGACCTTTTATAGAAGACAAAACATTTTATAAATAAATATTACATATTTTTAAATTAATATTTATTTTATAACCTTATGATCCACACTAGAATCATAAAGGTTTGGTGTATTTGGAGACTATTTACATAGCCATATTATTTAGGTATATTCTTAATAATCTATTATAAATTTATTCCCATTTTATAACCTTCTTGACATATCCTACTTAAAATCCTTCTTCATAACCTGGGGAAATAAAATATAAGAAAGGGAGATCTTAAATGTATCGTGAGGGAAAAGATGGGAGATCTCAATTGATGAACATTTGAAAGCATAATATATGTATAAGTGTATGAGATCATGATAATAAATTAGAAATTTCATACCCAATCTGTCCATATTTATAAACATGATTCATGTCATATGACTTTATCATTTCCAAATACTTGAATCATAAGAGTGAGAAAACATCATAAATACATCATTAACCATAAGTTAATATCATAATGATGTTATACAATTATGACACCATCATAGGTATAGAAACCATATTTCATGGTCAACTATCGATACCATCAAATAATACTTGATTATAAATTAACACTTTTTTCTCATATTATAATGGATTATGCATTATCACCTATTTTCCATAATGGATCTGGCATCCCAATATATTTCTCATAGTGGATCAATCACATAGAATTATTCCGTATAATTATCTCATGATATATAAAGCTTTACTTAATTCATTAGAGGGATATATGATTCTAGGACCACCCATCACATAATGAAAACCTTATATATGTGTTCCACAAGGTCATATAAAATTCATCATTTCATTATAACATAAACTATGGAAAAGAAATGAGTTTCATAAACATTTCATCATATCATAACCCATATTAATAAATAGGTTTAATAAACATCTCAACATTATTTCATAATAATCTATCCATATAAATAATAAGTATGGTATCATTGAAACATATCCCCAGTAAAGGATGTTATCATATATGATAATTTCTTTAAAAGGCCAATGAAATATTTCTTGAGGAAATTAGTCTTTTTATTTTGAAATAAAATCCAAATATTTATAATATAATAAGTATATTATTTTAACTAAAAATAACCATGTATTTTTTAGAGTAATCATCAAAATATTGATCATTAAAGACATTGGGAAAATTTTTTCATGTCATATACATTAAAACAATGATTCCAATCACATTTTGAAGAAAAATTAAAAATTACGTCATTCAAAAAATAAGAGGATGATTCCTTTGAATCATTTTTGTATAAATTAAAATATGGGTAAAATCTACTTTTAAAAATTATTTAATAATAACCAAAAACATTCTTTAAAATAATATTAAAGGAAACATGGACATGAAAGAAAAATATTCCTAATTAACTAGTAAAACATAGTCAGTTTTACTTAAAAAAATTCATTCAATCAATCGAGTACATAAAGTGAGGAAAATGAAAGTAAAACATGTATTTTAAATATATAACTAGATTATAATAAGAATGAAATGTAATTATCTGATAAGTATTATAGAATTTCCTCATTTGAAATTTAAGCATAAACAATTCCTATTAAAATGGTATTAAGGAATAAATCCATTAAAACATTGGTAACATTAAAATAAACCCTCATGAAATTTATAACCATAGATGGATATGTATATCTCCATAATTTTAAATATAATAATCATAAAAGATATTCATAAGAATTTGTTGACAGTTCTTTTTTTATGCCAGGACTCAAAGTTTCAATGGAAAATACCTTAAGTAATGGAAAAGTAAAATGTATTAAGGATCAAATTTGTTTTCACAAGTGGCCCACATGAGGCCCAATATATTTCATTACAAAAGTATAAATTATGATCATAAAATCATCAAGATGGTTCAATAATTCATTCCCACCATCATCACGTAGGTATAGACATGTGAGCCAAAAGACTCACGTAGGTCTAGTCCCGTGCGGACCATTTGCATGAGTGACTTGTACGAACACCCTACTTCACCCAAGGTCTTGACTTTGACTATAAATAGGACCATAGTCTCCCCATTTTACATGAATGAAATCTGGAGGAAGCCATGTGAATCTCTTATCATCCTAGTCATTCTCCCAGGTCCTCAAAATCTCCAAGGTAGTTCAAAAAACCCAAAAAGAAGAGGGAATTAACTAGAGTATGAGGATTATAATTCCTGTGAGGCCCAAAATATCATGTAAATGTATGATGATTCAAATATAAATTGTGAAAAATTACTATGTTGAAGTCCCATAACCATTTTTATATCAATACAAGACCATTCAGAGTGACTCAAGGAGACACTTACAGGTCAGAGAAAGGTCTCTCACATATTTTGTTACATAGGTTATTATTCTCATAGGTACTACCTACACAAGGAAAAATTTAATTCACCTAGGTATCACCTATTTTATGAGGACTCCAACTCACCCATGTATCACCTATGTGAGGCTTCCTCTAACAAATCTAGGAATCACCTACATGAGGCATCCCTTTGTGACATATTCTCACATATCTAATGATTAGAAACCCCTTCCTCACTATCCCTCATATGATTGGAACCTATCCAACACCTCCTATAATCCTCTAAACATGGATGATCAGAACCCATGGGACACCACTATTCCCTCTCGATAAAACATTACTGTCATAATGGATGTCCAACATTTGTCCTACCTAACAGTTTGGATCCTTGAAAGTTCATAAATCATGAATTCCCACAGTAATGTGGATCCCAACTTCTGGGATAGTGGTGGAAAGATTCTTGAGTTTGGTAAAAAAAAATATTTCCCATATCCCTACCCTATACCCCTATTATAATATTTTAAATTAGAGGGGATGAGGGATCAGAAAAAGGGAACCTCTCTAGAAGAAAGGTCTTAATCTTTCTTATAGGACATTACCCCACTTTCCATTTCCTCACCCTCATCAACCAAAAGACAAAGTAGATTTTGTACATTCCCATATCTTCACCTTCATCTTATTTCTCAATCCTAGAATTAATCATGTGGGCTCAGAGGTTATTGGTGATCATTTCATTATAATGATAAAATATTCACCAATTGAGACTCCTAATCAGTATAATCCCCAATCATGTTATCATATCACCAAATGGCCATAATTCCAATGAGAAAACCCTTATAAGGGATATATTCCTGATGAAGCAACCAAATTATACTACTTTTTAGGTGTAAGCCCTAAACATTTTGAATTATGTGGGATTTGATTCCATTCCAAAAATGATACGTATGAAGCCCCACTAAGGTTCAAACACAACACCCCAAATTCAATAAAATATTCATTGGTACATATTCCTAGTAGGGTCATACCCAACCTTTGAGGCTATATACAATTTAGGTCCCTAGACCTATTTCAATTTAATTTCCACAAATTCATTTTGTTGGGACCCCTTTCTCTTATATGTCCTTACTGCATGACATTAAACTGCATGGTTTGGTCCTTATCACATTACCCTAGCTGGTTTTATGTGTCCTCTTAAGTGGCACCGTACTAAATGAATTTTTATTCCTCACATGGGGATACATTGGAATCCTCTATCATAATTCCAATCCCAGTTTCAAAACAACTCTGGTCTTCTTGGATGATTATAAATTCCAAAATTCCTAATTGTGTGGATAAAAACTAGTATCACAAAAAAATAAACATAACTAAGATGATTCCATTTGATGGAGATCCTTATATACATACAAATGGTTTACCATAACTACATGCCTATAATTAATTATTAATACAAATGGGTGATCATTCACATATTTGAAATTAAAAAGGGATTCAGGACTATGTCTTAACTTAATAAGATACTCCTAGAGTAGTCAATAATTCCCCATAAAAGGATGTGATGAGCATAACCTTCCAACCTCTTGACAAATGTGAGTTCATAAGTTCCATTGGTTAATTTTCCTAATGACAACCTTCTTTTGGAAAAAGGAACATGATTCATCATGGATGTGATATTTTTTGGGTTTCTTAGTTCTATGAATAAACCCTATTAGAAACTAACACACCACAAGCAGGTGGCACGTAAAAAACGGTGAAAATGACGTGAACAATTGTGTAACCATAATCAACCCCAATAATGAATCATATGGCCTATCATTTTCATTATTAAAAAACCACCAACCCAACATTAATAATTTCCTAAACTAAAATAACTATGTCACCCACATTTCATTCCCCTTTTCTAATCCTATAAAGTGAGAGCAGGAAAAACTTGGATCAGTTATGACAATCAATTGTTCTTGTTTTATTATATGGTAGCATAGTTTTGATGGGTTTTCCAACTTGTGTTTCTCATGTATTTTTATAGGGAATTCCAATATAACTACCTTAATTCTAATTTCATCCTACCAACTAGAAATAATGTACACATCTGCTGTTGTACAGGCTGAATACTCATCTAACCAGAGGACCCCATCACCAACCCGACATCTTTAATGTCGTGTTTAAATGAATTATTTTGAGAATACCACATTAATGGTATTTTAATAACCTTGGTGTCCATACAAGAATACCTCAATGATATTAATCTATACCAACCATCCATATAATGAGGTCTTGTGAAAAAAAATCAAACAATACCCATCATCGTCTCAATCCATTTCGGGATCCTTTCCCTGGTACACAATAATAGGTTCCTCCCATGACTTAGGAAAGATGAAAAAAAGGTCTAAAATGGCCTTATATCAATTTCACATAAGTCATTACAAAGATATCCTAATAGAAACTACCACTTCCAAATCTGCTCTATGCCAACTCCTCACCATGATGAGGACATCACCCCATAGGCTCCAACTTAGGTCACTTCGACCCAAGAACCAAGAACAACCTACCAATAGAGGTAGTCAAACAAATAGAAAGAGTCTCACATTCTATTTCATTCCAGAGAATTAGAACCAAAATATATCAAGGAAACCTATGAGTATTCCAATATACCTACTCACACACATCAATATCTCTATTATAATTTTGCAGTAGTTGAAGAAACATGTTGGCACACCTTGACAAAAAATATGGGGGAAATAATATCTTTTACTATTTAAATGATTACTTTTTGTATATAATGGAAATAAATTGGGGATCGAAGAAGAGATTTATCCCGGATCCAACCATGTAATTATCATACATCCCCATTCTAGCTGAAGATGTTACTCTGTAAATATTAGCGATACTGGAAGGATAAGCAGTAGTTTTTTACCCACTTTTTGAAAACTTATCAAGATATAATGAAGATATCAGTAGTGGTTAGGAATTATGAAATAAATATCACATAAAAAATCAAAGGGTCCCATCATCATATATGATGGTCATCATATAGAGGAAACATATCTTTGATCCTATCCAGGAGGGTCATCAGAAAAAGTATGTGATAAATGGATTAAAGGATTGGTAATATATCCATGATCCAACTGGAGGGAACAGTCTATCCTAGTAGCCTCTCCAAGGGAGACATATATCCTTGCCAGAATAATATATTATATTTAGAAAATCCTAGCAGTAGAATAAGTTTCACCAAGGTAGTCTCTTATGTATACAATTCATTTTTGACAACATTTAACCCCAATATCATGAAGGAGAACACCCAAAATGAAATCTCACAGAAGGAAAATGGAAAACCAAGATCAGGTAAACAATCTTTCTTTACTTAAGGCTAGAATTATTGAGGTCCTCAAATATCTATCAACAGTGGACCAGGATCCTACTGATCTAATACCAAATTATGGAAGCATAATTCATAGTTGGGAGGGTCCTCCTTATAACATTTCTACAAGAAACATAGGAGGTACTCCTGGGAATATATACCATAAAATAATATTTCATGGTCATGAAAAGATCAATCATAAGAATAATTCTTTTTGTTAGTACCACATATACCCTAATCGTGGTCAAAATATAAAATGATACGAAGCTCTTCCCCTTTTTTATCATTCACCTTGATGGTCCTCCCCAAGGTATACACTATAAAATTTTTCATTATAGTTGAACATCAAACAATGATTGTATTCCTCCCCATCAATAAATTTTCTTTGAAGTTACTCCCTAATGTAATATTTTATTTTTTAAAATAATGACCTCCCATTTTTCAATAAATTATGAGAAATCCCTCAGATCGTTAGGAGATTGTGAAGACGAGTATAGTCATGACTGATTCCTTATTATTTAAAAGTGATACCCTTTTACAAAAAAACCCAAGGAAATATTCCTTCTATGAACCACAATTGGATCATCTTACTTAAAATATAGCAATGTAGACTCCTATTATTCCAGTCTTTTACAATAATCTAGAATTTAAACATCCACTATAGTCAGAACTGGTGGAGGAATCTACTAAATATGATGAAGCAGAAATATTTAATATGACGAAACAATAGGATAAAGAAAATATATTGGACTTGTTTTGATAGTTAGATAATCCTTAATAAGGAATCCTAGAAACATTTTAGGAAGAATGTGTCCATGAAATTTTCCTGACCATATGGAAGACTCTTCGTCACTTGAGGAATAAAGTCTTTCCTTACGATAGATATAAATATCATGTCAAGGTAATTGAGGAACTAAATCATCAAATTGATTCATCTAGCCTTCTAAATATGTGATTCCTAAGGTCTAAGAAATCGTTGGAAGTTCTCCAACAAACATTTCTTAATAATTAATAAATCTATTCCAATTAATCACCAAAGACCTTGCTGGTGTCCAAATTAGGGGATGGGGTGAACACAGAGCATTGTGTTTTACCCTACTCCCCGAACAGATGGGCCCTCATGAAGTGAAGTAACTCAATCTAATTACTTATAGACAAAACTCAAAATCAAAATATACTCATGGAATATGGAACAATAGGTAAGAATCAATCCTGAAAAAATCTTAGAAGCATTGAGAATAACAAAAAACAATCCATTGAAAGGATCTTTCATAAGGAATATAAAGAGAGAAAGTAGGCATCACATTTATGGAAGGCCAATCAAAAAAAAACAAGAATTCCTTCAACTATAAAGATCTATTATGTAGAACACATGATACACCCAAATCACGCATGAAAAAAGATCCATAAGATCAAGAGAGAATCCATGGATGTTGTATGAATAGTGATACAATAGCAGCCCTAGCCTAAAGGGTTGTGTAAATTTTTTAACTGAACAAACCCAACAAGGAAAAAAAATTCAATCCAAAAATTTGAGGAAAAACCCCAACCCATAGGGATAGGGAAATTTTAACCAAATCCCCCTTACTAGAAAATTTCAATCCATTACTGATTGGAGGGTATGTATAAATAGAAATTACCTTTGCTTATCCTTTTTTGTGACCCAACTTACTTGATCAATACATGAACAAAATAATTGTCTAGAGATTTCCTTTGAGTCACCCTTCTCCTAGTGGCTCCATGGGGGTCATTAAAGGGGAATAAAAGGCCACAAAGAGGATGAAAATAGGAGTGATATATGAAGGGTACAAACTCTCCAGAATACCATATTTATTTAAAGAATATTATAAAGGAAAATGATACTCCCATAATTCCAATAATAATTTGACACGGTAACGCATTGTGCATTGGTGAACTCCACTAGCACCACCCTAATAAATGATACGAAACATCAAGATGATACAAGGGAAAAAGAGGAAGTTGTTTCCGTCTGGAATAATTTCCATATGGAAATGATAGAATAAGGTGTGATCACTAGGAACTAGAGGCTCCCTAAGATTTAGGGACTCCATTTAATGCTCCCCTACCACCTCATCATCAATCATATTCAAAGGAAAAGGGTAAAGGTGCATATGTTTCTCTCCCGCACCCAAAGATGTTGAACCTATCAAACTTTAGGAGTTAATTTTTTTTTGTATGATAAAGAGATTAAGGATTTTGGAAATCTCATTGTGGAACTACATCGAGGAAACATCATTGATGGATATGTTCTTCAAGAAGAGCTTTATATCACACAGTTAGCAGATGTACCTCAGTAAGGAGAATTCATCTCAATAACCAATGTAGAGTCAATATATCTACTAAATATTGGATTCTAATAAAAAATATACATGGACCCCATGAAAATGAGATTTCAAGAGTTCCCTCCATCGGGAACAAATCCAGAGTTAGGTCAGACACATCTTCATAGGCTATCCCCTATAGGTTTCCCATCACAAATAAAAAAAAGAACCACCATAGATGGATTAAACCATTATTCCCCATTTAAGGATTCTACATATTTGGCAATTCCATACCATATAATTGTAAATATTTAATCGCTGATATATTCATTACAATATGGTGAAGGAAGACATGCACTGGTCCAAGTTTAAAGTAAGTTATAACATGAATGGGTGGTTGTGAATCTTCTACCTCCAAACAATGTATGACAACCCTTCTTTTATTACAAACTTAAACATGATTTATTACATAAACCATTCACTTGATACAACATGGATGATCGAGAGGTCTAGTGTTTTTGGGGCTTAGGATAATTACATAATAACTTAAAACATGAATTACAACATCTTTACTGAAAACTTCCTTTACATGACCGCTACATTCCCTCGTACTTAGCATTGCATGGGATAACCTGAGGACATGCAAAACAAAAGGGGTGAGCTATAAAGCCTAGTAAGGGAATAAACATGGAATACATGAGGAGTAAAATAAATGTTATAAAATAGGAATATCAATAGATAACAAGAGAAAAATGAATATAAAGGCATGATAAAGCATGATAATCAAAACATGGAAATGTGACCACAACACTTAACAAGGAATTAGCATAAGCCAAGGCTCATTGCACATAGAGCATGAGTAAATTCTCATTGAACATGAAGCACAAGTAAACCCTTGTTGAAATTTAATTAGCATGAGTCAACACTCATTGTGCATGACTTATCATGATACTATAATTTACCCAATGCATTAGAGCTCTATAAGGGCGCACCCTTCTTAAACATTTCATTTCACGCATAAGTGTGCCACATGGATCATAAAACATGGATTCATAAAATATAATCATTTATTCCACAATAAAGGAATGTGGAATTAATACATGAAACATTATAATAAATAAGTAAATGTGCATAAAGGTTAATACCCTTGATGGAGAAATGGGCATGGTATTCACTACACAATGACATTGGCTTAGAAAATCGGTGCGATTTCGGCAGCGTAATAGTGTGACATAAGAATTCAAAAAAATGGTTAATTAGAGAGAAAGGGGTTCCTCATAATATTTACATATAATGGATAGTAATGATTTCATATAGATACATGTCCCAAAAATTGTAATATAATTTAGATTCATGATACAAAAGTATTGCTTGAATATAAAAGAGAAGAGAGAAGTTCCTTTCGGAATTTCGTCATAGTAATGGGTGTACATGGGAGGCATTTAATAAGAGATAAAGGGATCTCCCATAATTCAAACATAAAGAGGGAAGTATTAGGGAGGTGAAAAACCATACCCCAACATTCATAATTTAAATTAAAATGGCAAAACAACTTAAAGAAAATTGGACAAAAATGAGAAAGGAAGAAAACAACCCTTACTTGGAAGTGTGCTTCCAAAGGCTTGAGAGAGGCCTGAGAGAGGATTATTGGGAGCTTGGGGCACCCTGAGAGGATTCTAGAGAGATTAGGGCAAATTATGGACGAACTCCAAAGGATTTGAGTGAGGAGGAAGTGGGATCCTGGGTGGGTTTATATAGGAAAGGTGAGGGAATTCTTTATTATTTAGGTTTGGGACCCCTTATATTAAATTAGTCAAACCAAAAACCATACCATGGTTTTTGCCCATTGTTTTTGGTAAAGGGAAAAGGAAAACAGTATTTTATAATGCCAAAGTCTGAAATTCTTAAAATGATAGGGTTGCTTATGTGGAGGTGAGTCACACTCCCATGGAAAACAATTTAAAAAGACAAGGTGTTTAATAAGTCTTGAAGGGTACATTAATGCTTTGAAAAGTAAGTCAAACAAATCCAAAATTACATTATTTTAATGTTAAAACATATATTGGCCGAACATAAATCTTATAGTATTTTATTACAATGCTATTGGGTCATTATGATGTCATAAAACACATTATATATTTAAACAGTATTTAATTTTTACCCAAAAAATTGGTTGTCTTAGAAAATTATCAAAAAATCAATGTTGGATAATTTCGACGTCCTGATTCTAGAAATAAAATTTATTTTATCTATATAATTTTATAAATATGTTAATTTTCACTTTTATAATAAAAACCGAAATTTATCAAAAATTCATGGGTTTTGACAAAAATGGCTTTCAAACCATAATAAAAATTACAATTGCATTCATAAAATTATATGATCATTTATATTTAATAAAAATTAATTTAATAATAATAATAATATTTTATTAAAATATTATATAATTCAAAAATCCCTTAATTTAATAATATATAATTTTTAATTAAATAATAACTAAAAAACTATTTGTACTTTAAAAACTATTTACAATGTATCAATGATGAAAAGAAAGTATATTCATTATTATATACAAGAATAATGTACATGAAAATAGTATTAGAGATTTGTTACATAACCCCTTAAAACAGCCACATAAGACCTAAGGGTAAGGTGTGCGATGGTGACAAACTCTTGGGGTGGCTCAGATAACATCTCTCGAGTGGTAATTTCTATCAACTTCCACTTTTCCCATAGACGGTCACGTTCGAGCTTGACATGATGAAGCTTAACTTGGGATTGGTCAAGAACAAAGCCCAAAGATGCCACCACTTTTCCGAGCTCTGACAAATGGGCTTTGTATGGAGAAATTCTACAGGATGAGGTCATCGCTTCCTTTGTCTGAGTAAATTGGGTTTGTTAAAGCCCAATATTTATACTAATCATGTGATCACTGTTCAACAGCTATAAAAGCAACGGTCAAAATTTTTAACATAAAACCAAAGAAGTTGACATTTTATATAAACATTTTACATTAAGAGACATTTAATTAGATCAAGAGGGATTTCTATTAATGAATATTTGGGTCGTTACAATATTCCGCCATTAAGAAATTTCGCCCTCGAAATTTCCTTTTCCGACACTAAAACAGATGTGGGTAAATCTTCTTTATCATTTCCTCTGATTCCCAAGTTGCTTCTTCAAACATGTGGTTTCGCCACAACACCTTTACGAGGGGCATTGTCTTATTTCGTAGAAATTTTTATATACGATCAATGATCTTCACTGGTTTCTCCTCATAAGAAAGATCATCCTCCAACTGTACCACCTTAGAAGAGAGTACATGTGAAGGGTCCGGTATGTACTTACTTACGAGGGATACATGAAAGGCATCATGTACTTTGGCCATGGTAGGTGGAAGTTCTAGTCGATAGGCCACATCCCTAACACGGTCAAGAATCTAGATGGGGACGATGTACCTTGGACTTAAATTTCCTTTCTTTCCAAACCTCGTGACCTTCTTCCACGGAGATATGCATAGAAAAACCATGTATCTAACTTTAAACTCAAGGTCTCATCGACAATTATTTGCATAACTCTTTTGTCGACTCTAGGCTGCCTTGATATGCTGCTGAATGGTTTTCACCTTCTCCACTATTTCCTCGACCATTTCTGGTCCAATCAGCCTACGTTCACCAACCTCATCCCAATATGCCAGTGTTCTTCACCTTTTCCCATACAGGGCTTCATATGGTGCCATTTGGATGCTTGAGTGGAAACTGTTATTATAAGAGAACTCAACCAGAGAAAGATGTTGATCCCATCCTCCTTTAAAGTGCATTGATCACGCTCTCAACATATCCTCAATTGTTTGGATAGTCCGCTCGAATTAGAAATCATTTTGAGGATGATAGGCCATACTGAAGTTCAGTTAAGTATTCAGAGTTTTTTGAAGACTCTTCCAAAACATAGAGGTGAATCTTGGATCTCGGTCAGACACAACAGATAGTGGCACTCCATGCAGCCTTACCACTTCTCTAATATATATCCATGCCAGTTTATCCAATGAGAAATCCTCCCGAATAGCAAAGAAGTGTGCAGTCTTTGTAAGACGATCCACAACAACCCATATTGCATTGTTGCCTTTGGATGTCCTCGGAAGTCCAGTGACAAAGTCCATGGTGATGTTCTCCCATTTCCATTCTGGTATGGGCAATGGTTTCATCATGCCCTTAGACTTATGCCTCTATGCCTTCACTTGCTTGCACACCAGACACTTTTATGTATATTCAGCGATCTCCTTTTTCATATTATCCCACAAAAATATTTCTCGGTTGTGCTCCCTGGGTGAATAGAGAAAATTTGAACTATGTGCATCATCTAAATTTTATTTCTTCAGCTCTGGACTTGATGGAACACATAGTCTTTTCCCAAACCGCACAATTCATTCTTTATTAACATTAAACTCCGAGGATTTCCCTTTTTCGATAGCTTCCACTTTTCTTGAATCCCCACATCATCATTTTGATCATCCTTTAACCTTTCCAAAAGAGACGTTTGAGTAATCATTTTTGAAAGGATTGATGATGTTCCCTTCTCTATGATTCCCATGTGTGTCTTCATCAAGTCTAAGAATATTGGATCCTTCTCAATTCTCATCATTGATAGAATCACTGGATCCTTTCTACTTAGGGAAGCTGCCACCTTGTTCGCTTTCCCAGGGTGGTAATGTATTGAACATTCATAATCCTTGATGAGCTCTATCCATCTTCTCTGGCGCATATTAAGCTCTTTCTATGTGAATATATATTTAAGACTCGTGTGGTTAGTATATATCTCACATTTCTCCCCATATAGATAATGCCGCCATATTTTCAAGGCAAAGATCACCGCCGCAAACTCCAGACCATGTGTTGGATAGTTTCGCTCATGGATTTTCAACTTCCTTAAGGCATAGGATATCACTTTATCATTCTACATCAGCACATAGCCTAATCCCTTCTTCAATGCATCACTGAATACCACAAAAATTTCCCCGTTTGTGGGTAAAGTGAGCACGGGCGTAGTGATAAGCCTCCTTTTCAACTCCTTGAAGCTTTCTTCACATTCATCACTCCAAGAAAACTTTACTCCCTTTTGATTTATCTTTGTATGAGTGTTAGAAAATCGTGAGAAATTTCTCACAAATCGTCGATAATATCCAGCTAACCACAAGAAGCTACGGATATCTGTTACCAATGTTGGCCCCGACCATCCCTCAATTGCATCTGTTTTGGAGGGATCCACAGATATCCCATTACTTATGATGATATGGACCAAGAATGAGACCTCCTTCAACTAGAACTCACACTTTCTATACTTTTCATATAGATTCTCCTTGCGCTAAGTCTCTAGTATAGTTATTAAATGCTCCTCATGATCCTCCTTGGTTTTGGAGTATATTAGAATATCATCTATAAAGACTACCAAAAATTTGTCAAGGTAATCTCTAAAGACTCTATTCATCAAGTCCATGAAGATTTCTGGAGCATTAGTGAGTCCAAAAGGCATTACTTTGAATTCATAGTGCCCATATCTTGTACAAAAAGCAGTCTTGGGGACATATTCCTTATTCACCCTTACTTGATAATATCCCGACTGCAAATCTACCTTTGATAAGTATTGTTCTCCACGTAGATGATCAAAAAAGTCATTGATCTGTGGCATAGGATACTTTTTCTTTATAGTTATTTTTTTGAGCTCATGATAATCGATGGAAAGGCTCATTGACCCATCCTTCTTCTTGACGAAGAGGACCAGTGCACCCCATGGTGAAACACTTGGGCGTATAAACCCATTATCCAGATTCTCTTGTAGTTGTTTCTTTATCTCTTCAAGCTCCATGAAATCCATTCTATATGGAGTCTTGGATATTGGTAGAGCCCCTGGTATAAGTTCAATTGAGAATTCAACATCTCTTCTAGGAGGAAGAACATGCAGTTCCTCAAGAAACACTTCAGAGAATTCCCTCACAATAGGAATTTCTTCAAGGATGGTTCCTTCCTTGGACTCAGTCATCTAAGCCAGATACGCATGCTCATAGGGCAGTAATATCCATGCTTGAGATGATGAAGCTAAAGGATATTCATCTTCCTCCTTACACTTGTAAAGAATCGGGGGTTGATTCTACATATGGAGTGTGATTTCCCTTTCCCGACAATTTATGTTGGATCTATATAAGAAAATCCAATCCATGCCAAGAATTGCATCAAATTCCACCAGATGGAGTATGAAAAGGTTCACTGGGAAATTAAATCCATAGATTATAACAGGGGAGGACTTATATTCATGGGATGTAATGATTGCCCCATTTTCCGTACTCACCGACATCTTCACTTCCATGATTTGTGGTGGTGTTGGGATTGTTCTACTAAACATTCGAGATATAAAATAATGCGTAGAACCTGAATCAAAAAGTACGTTTTCTATTCTTGAATGAATAATGATCGTACCTGTCACCACTTCATTTTCGGGGTTCACTTCGGTAGAAGTGATGGAAAAGGATCTTCTTTTCTGCCTTAGAGGTTGTTGGTTTCCTCCGAAAACCCTTGGATTGGGGCACTGATTTGAAAAGTTCCCCAGTTCTTTGTAGTTTTAGCAATGAACAACGTGTTGTGGTTCAAACGGAGCATTCCTCTCCTCTGTCGCAGCCACGGGTCTTTCTTGCAGACAGTTAACAGCTAGGTGCCTTCTCTTCTACACCTAAAGCATTTCCTCTTCCCCTTGAGGAAATTTCCAGGGTGCTTCTTTCCCCATGATACCCCTATTATTCCCTGATCTCTATTTCGACCTTGAGGGAACATCGAACAATTTCCTCATAGCTGTCGAAGTCACGGATCACTAATTCTTTCTATAGGCTAGGCTTCATCCCACCAAAGAAGCGGTCAACCTTGCATTTGGGGGAAACGACAAAGCCAGAAGTATATCGTGCAAGGCTTGTGAAGTTTTTCTCGTACGCTCCAAAAAATTCTTCTTCTTTTTTCTTGAGGTAAAGGAACTCCCTTTCCATCTTAAGCCGGAGGGTGTGCGAAAAATATTTATCGAAAAACATCTTCAAGAAATCCTTCCATTCCAACGCCTCGATCTCATCCTCAGGATTCATATTTTTGATCAACGTCCACCATTGATCAGATTCACCCTCCATATGATAATCTTCCAAGAGAACCTTATCTTGTTCATAACATTGAAGGATGGAGAAGATCTTTTCAATGGAGTTGATCCATTGTTCAGGGATCGTGGGATCGGATGATCCACTAAAAGTAGGAGGCCTTTGTCTCATTAAGCTCTAGATAGTGACTTGTTCCTTCTTAGGGGGGTTTGGACGTTCCTCTTGACCAGTTTTTCTATTAAAATCTTGAGTTAGCTGAGAGAGAAGCATGACAAAGTTTGTGATTCCCGATCCCATTGGATTGGGCATCTCATTGGTACAGTCATCACAATGATCTTCACATAGGTTGTCAGCCTGAGTCCTCCTATTACCGGCCATTGGCTGGAATAAAAGGAAATTTATGGGGTAACACATAAAGGGTAATCCAAAGACAAAATTTGATGACTTATAAATAAACTTTTATTTCCTTAATTCATGAGTATATAGGTTTCAATCTAGGCTTTTCATGATCTACTTTCTAACATATATTCTTAGGGGAATTTTTTTAATTCCATTAATAAGGGTTCATACTAAGCTTGTGAATTTATCAAAACATATCCCCCGAGAGTGTCGTAACCAAGAGTGTAGCAAGGCCCTTTTTCGTGCACCAGTTCCCATTCGAGTCTATTTCAAAGCGGTGTTTTCAGGTTTTACCCCTAGGATACATCTGTGCTAGAGCTACCTCTACCTGCTCGTATCCAGACAGGGATATATTTGCTTGATAAACCACTTACTCAGTACTTAACAAAGATTGGGGATGTTTTTATTATACTTAGTCTTGTATCTAAGGTTTTACAAGGGTTTTCTAATCCTATTCCCAAAAATAACTAAACATATCCTCTGATACCAACTATGATAACCCATCTTTTATTACAAACTTAAACATGATTTATTACATAAACCATTCACTTGATACAACATGGATGATCGAGAGGACTAGTGTATTTTGGGCTTAGGATCATTACATAACAACTTAAAACATGAATTACAACATCTTTATTGAAAACGTTTTTTACATGACCACTACATTCCCTCGTACTTAGAATTGCATGGGATAACCTGAGGACATGCATAAAAAAAGGGGTGAGCTATAAAGACCAGTAAGGGAATAAACATGGAATACATGAGCAGTAAAATACATGTTATACAATAGGCATATCAATAAATAACAATAGAAACATGAACATAAAGGCATGATAAATCATGATAATCATAACATGGAAATGTGGCAACAACACTTAACATGGAATTAGCATGAGCCAAGGCTCATTGCACATAGAGCATGAGTAAATCCTCATTGAATATGAAGCATGAGTAAACCCTAATTGCACATGAATTATTATGAGTCAAAAATCATTACACATGACGTATCAGGATACTATACTTTACCCAATGCATTGGAGCGCTATAAGGGCACACCCTTCTTAAACATTTCATTTCATGCAAAAGTGTGCCACATGGATCATAAAACATGGATTCATAAAACATAATCATTTATTCCACGATAAAGGAATGTGGAATTCATACATGAAACTTTATAATAAATAAGTAAATGTGCATAAAGGTGAATACCCTTGATGGAGAAATGAGCATGGTATTCACTACACAATGACATTGGCTTAGAAAAATGGTGCGATTTCGGCAACGTAACAGTGTGACATAAGAATTCCTAAAAAATGGTTGATCAGAGAGAAATGGGTTCCTCATAATATTTACATGTAATGGATAGTAAGGAGGTTATATAGATACATGTCCCAACAATTGTAATGGAATTTAGATTCATGATACAAAAGTTTTGCTTAAATGTAAAAGAGGAGAGAGAAGTTCATTTCGGAATTTCAGCATAGTAACGGGTGTACATGAGAGGCATTTAATGAGAGATAAAGGGGTATCCAATCATTCAGACATAAATAGAGAAGTATGAGGGAGGTTCAAAACCATACCCCAACATTCATAGTTTAAATTAAAAGTGAAAAACAACTTAATGAAAATTGGAAAAAAATGAGAAAGGAAGAAAAAAACCCTTACTTGGAAGTATGCTTCCAAAGGATTGAGAGAGGCTTGAGATAGGCTTATTGGGAGCTTTAGGCACCTTGAGAGGATTATAGAGAGACTAGGGCAAATGTTGGACTAACTCCAAAGGCTTTGAGTGAGGCGGAAGTGGGATCTTGGGTGGGTTTATATTAGAAAGGTGAGGGAATTCTTTATTATTTAGGTTTGGGACCCCTTATATTAAATTAGTCCAAACCACAAACCATCCCACGGTTTTTTCCCATGGTTTTTGAAAAAGGGAAGAGGAAAACAATATTTTATATAGACAATGTTAGAACTTCTTAAAATAATAGGGTTGCTTATGTGGAGGTGAGTCACACTCCCATGGAAAACAATTTAAAAAGACAAGGTGTTTAATAAGTCTTGAAGGGTCCATTAATTCTTTGAAAAGTAAGTCAAACGAACCAAAAATCACATTATTTTAATTTTAAAAAATATATTGGCCGAACATAAAGCTTGTAGTATTTTATTACATCACTATTGGGTCATTATGATATCATAAAACACATTATATATTTAAACAGTATTTTATTTTTACCCAAAAAATTGACTGTCTCAGAAAATTATCAAAAATTCACCGTTGGATAATTTCTACATCCTGATTCTAGAAATAACATTTATTTTATCTAAATAATTTTCTAAATATTTTAATTTTCACTTTTAAAATAAAAACAAAAATTTATCGAAAATTCACGGGTTTTGACAAAAATGGATTTCAAACCTTAATAAAAATTACAATTGCATTCATAAAATTATATGATCATTTATATTTAATAAAAATTAATTTAAAAATAATAATAATATTTTATTAAAATATTATTTAATTCAAATATCCATTAATTTAATAAAATAGAATTTTTAATTAAATAATAACTAAAAAACTATTTGTACTTTAAAAGTTATTTACAATGTATCAACGATGACAAGAAATTATATTCATTATTATATAAAAAATAATGTACATGAACACAGTACTATAGATTAGTTAAATAACCCTTTAAAATAGCTGCATAAGACCTAAGGTTAAGGTGTGTGATGGTGACAGACTCTTTGGGTGGCTCGGATAACATCACTCGAGTGGTAATTTCTATCAACTTCCACTTTTCCTATAGATGGTCACGTTCGAGCTTGACATGATGAAGCTCAGCTTGGGCATGGTCAAGAGCGAAGCCCAAAGATACCACCTCCTTTCCAAGCTTTGAAAAATGGGCTTTGTATGGAGCAATTCTACTGGATGAGGCCATCACTTCCTTTTTCTGAGTAAATTGGGTTTGTTAAAGCCCTATATTTATACTAATCATGTGATCACTGTTCATAAAATATAAAAGAAACGGTCCCAATTCTTAACATAAAACCATATAAGTTGACATTTTATATAAACATTTTTCATAAAGAGACATTTAATTAAATCAAGAGGGATTTCCATTAATGAAACATTGGGTCGTTACACAATGGGGATCTTACATTCCCAAAATTCAATGGATTAGGGGATATATAATATGATTTGACAAAATTCATATATCATTGTGGTCCCATGATGAGAACCCTCAAACAATAATAGGAATGTAAACTTTGGTGTTTTGTGAAATTTTCAGAGGGGCCATCCTTCACCTGGTAACCACTCTACCAACTAGATCAATTAAACGGTGGGATGATTCTAGATAAAAATACCTCTATTAATTCACATATATAATGTATAAGATAATGGTCCTCAATCTATCAATGTGTAGAGAGGGAGAAAATAAGATGGTTTTCATATTTTGTCACTAGGTTGAGAAGATTAAATTAATCATTGAATTTGCAGCTCCCCCCTGAGGATTTGATTGGTCTTCTCATTGAGAATATTTGTGAAGATCTGTGAGCGCCACTCATTCCGATAAAGTATATAGGTGGATTTTAGTATCATGACATGGTAGAAAAAAGTTTTGAAGATTATATTCTACACAATAGGGCCAATTATCATCCATTATTGGAAAACTAGTGAAATAGTATATGTAGGGTGGAAACCATGATATTCACCTTAAAACTGGATGCCATGCCCACTCCATCTCCAAATCATGAACCTCCTCAACACCACCCCCTAAATGGAAACATCAGTAATTATATCCCCATAATGATGATCAAGGGAACCTAAAAATTACCTACTTGAGGATCAAAAAAATTAATTTTATTCTTTCTGAGATGAGACAATTTCGAGATACTTTATATCAGTCATGGAAAATAAATTATTAATTTATCTAGAACCTAAGAGGCCTGATCAAATTGTTCTTGATGAATACCTCCATTATTTATTCAATCATAAAACAATGGGTCATATCATCCATGATTTTTTTAATGAAATCTAATAGAATATGGTTTACTTTGGGAATGTAAATCTAGGTAAACCTCTAGCACAAGTGAAATGTGTTACCACCTCCACTCTCTAAGAATAAGGAAAATGAAAATATGTCACGAGAAATAGTGTAAATAAGTTCAATGATTAAATGACTTGTAAAAAATCAAATGAACTAATTCTATCCTTAAGGAACAATTAAAGCAACCAAATATACTCTCATCTTCATCTTCCATAATATAACCAATTTTTTTAGCATATATCACTCTCTTGAATTCCATGGATCATGTAATACCATGGGAATCATCCCACCAAACAGAACCATGTGAATTTTCCTGTTAGAAGAAATATCCAAATGAAAAAATATTTGATCTTCATTCCATTAATGTTTTCCATTTAATGGATAACATATTTTATGATGAGAAATATAAAAATATGGAGTTCCCTAGACCAAATAAAAGAACCGAAGATAGAAGAAATGGAGACTAAAAAGGAATGGGAAGATGTAGTCATGGATGAACCTAATATTGTAGCCACATTATCACTATAGTTTCTATGCTATTGAAATTAATGGAAGAACCCTTAATCAAAAATAGGAAGAAAATGAAATGCACTTGAATCTAATAAAATTATTAAAATCCCAATTATGTTGGAAAATATACTGGATGGGGTGTTGTAGTCTTATCAGCCTAGGGATATAGTGTAACACCCCGAAATTCTAATGTACGACTTTGTATTTGATAACATGTATGAAACACATCACCATGTGTATAACATAATATAATTATCAAAAAGATTATAAAATATTTACTATTTGAAATAAATTATATATACTTCAATTCATGCAACATCGAGTTAGTATGCGTTATACGCAATAGAAACCTTCTTCGATGTCTTGTGTTACATGGAAGACTGAGTTTTACCAAACAATAATATATTATTAAAATATTATTATTTAATATAATAAGATATAAACTAGTCGTTGTGAATAATATTAACTAACATATAATAATATATGTTTTACTCAACTAATTAATTGATTACAAATTAATTATAAATTAATATAACATCCAATTGAATATAAAAGGATCATTTTTATAAAAAACAATTTTATTCCCAACAAGTTATTATACCATGATAAACATAATTAATTAAAAATATTGAATGATTTTAATGAAATATATGTGTTATATATTTAATAAAATATTTTTTATATTCATCAATTATGTTTGATATGCATTAGATAAGAACAAACCCTATTTTACATATAAAACCTATATTTTTATAAAGGCATTTTTACCTCCTTTTAATGGAGATCCCATTTTAAATATGAATTTTAAAAATTTAATTTATTTAATATGTTAAAATAAACTTTCTGGTTACAAGTAAAACAAAAAGAAACTTAGGTTAGGGTAATATTTTGATATTTTTTAGAAATATGTCATTTTTTAATGAATTTTTAAAATACTGAATTTTAGTTCAAAACGATTTCTTCATCTAATTTATTGACAAGGTTAAATTATAAATTTAATTTTTTTAAGGTTTTATTACGTAATATTTTTATGAATTAATACATTGTGCTTCATTGAAATCATTTTCACTTTTAAATTTATAATAAAAACATATAAAACTTATAAAGGTTTTAACATAAAATACACATATTGTCATCCCGCCCACAGGATAAATTTTAAATTAATTTCTACAAATTATACGAATGAAATTTGGAAAAAAAATATTCCATATTTGTAATCAGAATAATTTATAAAGTCCAATAAGGAAACCACTTTTTTGGACATAAAATATTAGCGTAATTGATTAAAATTAATTACATTGATTAAGGTTAAATTAAACTTAATAAGAGACTAAACCATTACTTTAATTATCAAATGACTTATAAAATAGTGTAAGAGATATTTGATGGATATATATTGATACTATATTCTATTATAAATAATTATTTCCATTATTTTATCCACTTTCAACATGAAAAACGTTCATAGAATTTGCTTGTCAAAATATTACAAGAGTGATACTCCACCTCCACTATAAAAAGACCACTTATCCTCCCACTTACTCACACCTCTCAAGACACCTTGGATCAAAAAATATCTTCCCAAATAGATACTAAAAATCCATCCACTCATTCTAAGATCCTCTCCTTGTGAATACATCAATCAAATGAATCATTTGGTTCAAACCCAAAGGACATACCCGATTAAGAGGTATCATCTTTCATTAAGCATTTTAGTTTTATTTCCACTCTTCATCCCATAAAAAATTCATATTCTATGATAAAAAAACAGAATCCTAATGGTACTAGTATATTTTTATGATAATTTTTCAACCCACACTTACAAACATTTCAATATAATGGGAAAATACATATTGTTTCTATGTACGTTGAATTACTACCTCACAAAATAACAATGTTCAAATTTTATTTACCACCTATAATGGTCGAAATTATGATGGAAAACCTTATTATATATATTATATGTTATTTATATTATGTCCTTATACTTATTTAATCATTTTATAACACATACATGTTATACTTTCCATTTTACATTAATAAGATAACATAGTTTAAGGAAGTGTGGACTACCGCCCCCTTAAAGCGATGTGATTCGTTCACCCAACACATAGAATGTATAAATGATGGTTATAATTAAAAATAATATACCTAAAAAATATATATTATATTTATGAAATAATAAATTTATGAATAAATAATATATATCATTTTTATTATTACCCTTTCACACAGTTTAAAAGAGTTAACATTGTTCGTGGATGTGTGGACTACTGCCTCCTTGTCACGATGTGATTCCTTTTACGTAACAAGAATTATGTATAAGTATATATGATTAAATAAAATGATATTTATGATATAATTATAATTCTATAAATATATAATTGTACTTAACTTTTTTCCATAACGATCCTTGAAAAAATAGAACTTTACCCATGCTATGGCCTACCGTCTCCATGATCGTAACGCCGATTCATTTTTCATAACCATATTTAAAAAATATTTTAAAGGTATAATTTATGTTTAAATATGATAATTATATCATGATTATTATAATGTATATTCTATATAATGAACATTATAACCATAGTTGACCAATAAATGTTTTTTTAACACATGAACTGGATTTGGTCAAAACTTCGAATATAAACTACATTACAAAAGTAGTTTTATAAAAAATGGTAATAAGTGAAATAAAATTAATGATAAACATGAAAAAGGTTCTCAAAAAATTATAAAATTAACATAAGTTTATTATACATGAGGTTAAAGTATGTTCACTACAAAAGAAACACAAGGTAATGGATTCTCATCTCACATTTTACATCCATGAGATAAATTTAATTTCCACCACTTATATATTTTGTGTGGTGAATCTACTCCCCCTTTTGTTATATTAAATAATTAATACTCTTATCTTAATTGTATTGTAAAATTTAAATTGATTTTATTCGTTCATGATGATTATGATTTAAAATGTTTCAAAGTGTTATTGGACACTTTTCAATTTTTAAAGATTATTTTCCTAGACAATAACTTTAATGATATTTCAATGGTATTTACATTCAAGGAAATTAAATAAACATTGTTCAATAAAACCTATCATTATATATCCTATGGTTATTAATGACATTTTTCAATTATTAGAGCCTTTTTTCGCTCTTTGGTACTCAAAATATATTAGAATTGTTTTTCAAAAAACCAAGATATATTCCTCTCTTAGTTGGAGAACCTATTTTATTCTAGAAAATGTTCTAATAAAATGTTTTTAAAATATTTTTAAAATTATTGGGTAGAGAAGTCTTTACCCTATTTTTTTACCATTGCTTTCAATTTAATCTTCTTTTCCCTTTCCGAACAATGCATTTTTCTTACCATTTTACTGTGCAAAATGAATTTTATTTTTACCTTGTATGACATGTATAGATTTACCTATCACCATTCCTTGGAAGCATTATCTTCATTTAAAAAGTTAATTTTTAAAGAAAATGTTTTTTAATTATATTTTCAAAGAAAAATGTTTTCAATAAAATTTCAAAAAAAAGTATTTTTTCCTCTAGTTTGTTTTAAAATATCTTTTTTTATAATGTTTCCATGCAAAAATGAAAATAGTCATTTATTTTACTTCACATGGGGTATATTAGATTGATACCCGGATTAATATTCCTCTAATCATTTAATATTGATTTGACCAAGGATAGTATTCACATTCAATTACTTTATCCCCTTTTCACCTTGAAATATTCAATTTCCAATGATCATTGAACAACTAATCTCCCACAATTATCCATATCATTCATCACAGATATTATTATTCCCTAAATTATATGCCATTTTTCATATTGTTTCTACTTTGAATGTTGTTTGATTATTTGGGGAAATGTTGATAATTTTTTATTCTTTATTCAATATGGTAATTTGAAAATATATATTATTTAAAATGATTATTCAATATATAAAGATTGTTTTGGAGTGGTACAACATAGGTGGGGCCTGATTATAGGTAAAACCTTGATGCATTAGTAGTATCATGGGATGATTCATTTGGCTAGCTACCTTAGATAGGTATTTCCCCATATTTTTTTAAACAGTGTTGTGAATGGTCTTGACGGTAAAGGTTCTATGTACATAGGAAACACGACATCCAATAATTAAGAATTTCACTCATTTAGTTTCAGTTATTATTCATCCATGAGATTTTTCATCGACATATATATGGATAAATTTTATTTTTAGTTATATATATGGAATGTGTTTCAGTTACTTAAATCTCCATATTTATTTTTTCCTTATCTAGTTATTTGAATGGAATGTGTTTCCAATTATTACCCTTCCTTAATATTTATGCACTTCCATTTAGTTTATTGATTTCCTGGAATGTGTGTTCATTTT
This sequence comes from Viscum album, assembly GCA_963277665.1. Taxonomy (NCBI): domain Eukaryota; kingdom Viridiplantae; phylum Streptophyta; class Magnoliopsida; order Santalales; family Viscaceae; genus Viscum; species Viscum album. The sequence goes on from OY728129.1 coordinate 1,589,478,670, forward strand.
TTTACCCTACCATGTTAAATTATTCTCATTTATTCATTATTTATTTGAATTTAATTACCCTTTTGGATCATTTGAGATTACCCTTATTATATTTATTTCCACATGAATCCAAGAAGCATACTATGATAGATATTAAGGGATTTGCTAGATGGATTAAAATTATCCTTAATGTTATATATTTATTTATAAAGAAGAATAAAATTATGTTGTAATTAGTCTATCAAACTATAATATAAGACTCGTTTATGTATCTGGTTTACCAAGAATACTAAACTTATCGGTCCATCAGGGTTGATTCCTTATTATCATTGCAATTTAATTAGTAGCAGACACCGGCTCTAGGGTATCTGTGGTCGAGCTGTTACAGTTGGTATCCAAGGAACTATACTAGATACCTTTGGAACTGTATTTTGGAAAACATAGATTAGAGAACATAATAATTAGGTAAAATTTGAGAATACGTATAAAAGAACATCTTAGAATTTTGGTAATGTAGAGATTATGTTGGTATTCTTAGAAATACATTCATTTTTGGATACAATGAGTGGATGTGGTTCTGGAAAAAATGTACCTAAGAGTAATAACTCTGAAAAGGTGTTCTGATCTGTAATCAAGGTAAATTGGTATATGGTGATGGGCCTTATTGGACACCTAGTTTGACACTCTTGGGGGATATTCTTTGAATAATTCACATTTTATTTACAAGTCATTATGAATAATTTGGACACATTATAAGTAACCTAGGTGAAACTATGGTGTTATAGATTGAAGATAATGTGTCATGAGTTAGAAATATAATAAATGATATTATGGATAAACCCTAGATCAAGGAAGGATCTTTGTGTAAATAAGTGGATGAAGTGTTTTTGTATTGAGGTTTTATTTAAAACCTTATATAAAAGGCTATTGTGGTATTAAAATTATTTCAAGGATGTCCATTAGATTTATTTTAGAAATTGGATTAATTTGGGTTTAGAAAAGGACAAACTATAATATGGGTGACAACCTATCAAATCCGTAGGGCCACATGTCATGAAACAATGACCAGAGGATGATAAAGTTTTCATGCCAACCACTAACCTACATATTGTCCTGGATAATTGTTTATTGGTTTTAGTTAAATATTTTTATGAATAAATGTTAATGATTAACCAATAGTATCAATTTTTATTATTGTAGATTAATATATTAACCATATTGGTTTTATAATATAGATAAAGAAAAATAGTTATAATTATCACTCTTTTACAGGCTATACGATCCATTAAAAGGTTATTTTAGTGCTTCAAGCATAAATATTCATTATTGGTAATTAATTTCATGGATTAAAGGGATGAATTAGAATTTTATTAAATAATAACCAAAGGTTAGGATTGTTCATATTAAATTTAAACCAATCAAGTATGAATATTTTTTTATATTGTTGGTGAGTAAAAATATTACCCAACATTAAGGAAAAGACTTAGAAATAAAATGTTTTCATTATACCTTAATTTACATTGAACTAATAGACTTCTAAATAATCACAAATTTATGGAATTGAGGCTCTAAAATTTCTAATCATTATTCAATTATTTTTGATTTATTAGCTTTTTCCCTCCCAATAAATATTTAAAAATTTTCCAAGTACGTATTTACACTTTCCACTCATGTTCTCCTTCATAGAGCCCCAGTTACATGGTAGTCCATGTGACCTTTTTACTTTCCATTCTCTCTTATCTGGAATATTTTTATCTACCCACATCCAGATGTGGTATTTCATCATAGGAATTATCAAAAAATCTATCACCAAGATGGGTTTTAAATTGTGAGGGCACAATTTAATTATGTTGGGGAGAATGTAACACCCTGAAATTCTAATGTACAACTTTCTATGTTATAGTGTATATGACACACATCACCAAGAACGTAAGGTATTATAATATCTAGATAAATTATAAAATATTTACTATTTAAAATATATTATATATATTCCAATGCATGTAACACTAAGTTAGCGTGTGTTATATTCAAGAGTGACCTTCTTCAATGGCTTTAGTTACATGCAAGATTGAGCTTTACTAAATAATAATATATTATTAAAATATTATTATTAAATATAAAAAAATATAAAATGGCCTTTATGAATAGTGTTAAATATCTTATTAAAATATGTGTTTTACCTAACTAATTAATTGATTAAAAATAAATTATAAATGAATATAACAACCAATTGAATATACAAGGAAAATATTTATAAAAAACAAATTTATGCCTAAAAACTATTTTACCCTAATAAAAATAATTTATTAAAATTAGTGAATGATTTTAAAGAAATATATATGTTATATATTAAATAAAATATTTTTTATATTCAACAATTGGGTTTGATATGAATAAGATAAGTACAAACCCAATTTTACTGATAAAACCCTATATTTTTATAAAGGCAATTTTACACCTTTTAATAGCGAACCCATTTTAAATTTTAATTTTAATACTTTTATTGATTTAATATGTCAAAATAAAATTAATTTTTTAAATAGAAAAATAAAATTATTTTATGGTGAATTTTTGATATTGTTTGGAAGCATATTATTTTTTAATGAATAGTTTAAAATACTAAATTTTTATTCAAAACATATTTTTCATATAATTTATTTATAAGGATAAATTATACTTTTAATTAATTTTGAAGTTTTATTATATAATATTTTTATCAATTTATACAATTTATTTCATTGGAATCAATTTCACTTTGAAATTGATATTAAAAAAATAGTAAATTTTTAAGAAAAATTTGAGAGGACTACAAGGATACCCTGCTAAATTCAACACTTTATAGAATAACATTCTAAAAGGTGACTTTACTTCACTATGTTGAAGACAAATGGAGCCACATATTAGCAGACTAATAAATTTCAATAAGAACTTGACAATCTCAAGAAGTATTTACTGAGTCTTCCAGAACTAGTGCAAGATGTTGGAGGAAATCTAGTCATCATATACATGATAGCTTTAGAGCGATCACTAGTTTCTTTAATTATAGAAAATAATGGATATGGAATGAAAATAGTCTCTATTTTCTCATAAGAATGATGATTAAATCCAGGAATCATTATTCAAATATCAAGAATAATTCTTTGGTGATAATATTTAATGTCCATAAGTTAAAGAACTACTTAAAACATCACGTGGTCTATTTGGTCACTCATACTAACCCTCTAAACTAAACCATCAACCATACTATGTTTACTAGATGTTTAGAAATGCGTCCATTCAACCATATATAGTTTGAAATCATTTTCATCCTAGAAAATTCAATAAAAGGGAAATATTTTGCAAATTACCTCATAGAATGTCCTTGTTTAGAATAAAAACCAATGAATAATGAACTGAAAGATGAAGGAATATTATATATCCATGACTCCCCCAGGACATGGTAAATTTATTTCAATGCATTTTCCAAATCCAAATGGTAAAGAAAATGAAAACCCTAGTCATAATATAGTTGGATTGTGGGTTATTCTTATCTCTACAGTAAATGTAGTATTAACTTATTAATTCTAGTTGTTAGAAGGATACACCAACAATGATGCAGAATAATAATCCTTCATTACAGGCTTATAAATTTCTTAAGAAATTATAGTAACCCACTTGAACATAAAAGGTGATTTAGAGTTTTTAATCTAACAAGTCGATAGTGATTACACTAATAGAAAAGATGATATAATACCCATAGTTGACTATGTTTGAGGATGGATAGTCAAATACCCCATAAATCCAATGCTAACACATGTCTTGTGATCGAATAATGGTAAAGATGATGAACTAGAAAATGAAGCTACAACCTTATAATACTTAGATAGGGATGAAACAATCATAAAAATTTCAAATCTCGTAATGTTATCGTTATTTTTTAGAGTATTATAGAAGAGATAAATGTGTTCAACATGAAAAATGAAATTGATAATCTTAAAAATATTTAGATTATTCCGCTCTTCGACTACCTATAGATTTGGAATCATCAGTTGGAAAGAGATAAAAAAGATAACATCCAAGGGTAGGTGGTTAATTTTATCATCTATGATAGTATATGGAATAATAAGGTCCTCTATAATTGAGGATTTGACATAATCCTTCTAATATGGATTAATAAAGATGATTTTATTTCCATTGTGCAAGAAATCTATGCATGTACCTACAACACCCATGAGTTTAGAACCAAAATTTCTCAACAAATAAGAAGGCTTGGATATTTATAGCCATCAATGATGTAGGATTTTACCCAATTCTCCAAAAAGTCTTATCCCTATCATGTGGATGCCAATTTTATCCATCAAAACCTAGATTTATTTCACACTGCCAAAAACTCATAGCCATTATCTATATTGGTAATGGATGTTGTGTGACCATACCCTCCTACTACATCCTCTAAGTTTAAGTATATCCTCACTGCTACCAATTTATTCACTTAATGGTCTAAATATTTACCCCTAAAATAATTTGGGATAAAAAGAATTATCAACTTTGTAAAGTCCACCATCATTACTAAGATCATGCAATACTAATGGACCAAAACACTAACATATATTCTTCTGATATCAAGAGGATTTAACTAGAATACATTATTGAGTCCAACCATTTATCTTGCTATCATGAAATGGAAAATGGAGATATATAGGCTTTCAAAAAAACCCTATTGAACATACTTTAGAAAATGGAGTAAAAGGGCAATAAATCCTAGAATGAAAAAATTCTGCTTTCCTTTTTGTCCTATTACACCACAACCCATACTACTACACATTTAACCCCATATTCATTAGTATACGGGCGATAATTAGTTTTCCCCATCAAAGTACAATTGTCTTCAATATGAATTTCTATTTATAATTATTCTTCCATATATTAGCAGTCCCAGAAGGGTTAGGATGAATTTTAATAAATCTATGAGAAAAGAATGACTGCCTTTCATCATTTATAGGATCACCAAAGACAAAATAGCTAATGATTTCAATAATAAATTTAACCATCATTAATTATTGAAAGGGGATATGGTTTTAGTCTTTGGGGCCTTGATAGTGCATAGGAAGAACCCACTGAAGCTTAAAACAAAATGTTAATGACCTTTTTCTATCCATATGGTATATTAGAATAGAGAATATTAATTAATCACCAAGGATGGAGATCATACTACGCCACCTAAAAATGAAAAATTATCAAGAAATATTTCATTTTATTAACAACATATGGTCCTTGTTATATGACCCAAAAACATCAAGACACCATTCATCATTATTTCATAACATTAAACTTTTTCTTATTATAAGAACTAAATGTGGAGTAATTATAATTTTAATGAGATACATAGTGATTCTTATGACCCTCATCCTAGGCCTGAATGCAAAAAAACCATGTTTTTTCAATCCTTTTATAGGACCCAAATCAGCACAGAGAATCCTTAACTAGAACTACATATGGATTGAATCTGATTGCCACAAGATTTTTAGTGATTAATAGATATTTTGTATTGGTCCCATACACAAATTCCAAACCATGATATAATTTTATTTGGTTTTTTTTACTCCTTGTTACTCATTCAGATTATATTCCTTCTTACCAGTTCATGACACCACACCATACTCGCTAGTGTTAATCAGTCACTTCAGATGATTTTATAGAATTATCCCCATGTGAAAAGGAAACCCTTCTAAATTAATTTTCTCTGAAATCTATCATAGCTCATATGGGATTAGTAATCTTGGTATGGTCCTACACTCATAGTCAGGTAACTTTTCAGTCCAATAATCACGACCTTAGATCGTGGTTACTTCATTCCACAAGTGTTTTTCTAATGCAATACTTCATACCTCCTCGTCATGATGGTTAACCAACTTCATTTACATATGAAAATAATATTTATGGTTGAATTCTATTTTACATGAAGTTAATTTTATAAATTCTTGTGACCATTTCCTAATAGAACCACCATTATCGAAGTTGGCCCCTTACCACACCTATATCACAAAACAATATGTGAATTAATTATCATACTATTGAGGTATATACTAATTCCAAAATTATAAATCCTACCTCAACCATGAAACAAATAAAAATATATTCCCCAACTCTCTTATGAATTATATATATCTTTTTGAGAGAGTTAGAGCTCAGTTATCATTTCATTTATGAACTCATATTTGAAGAAATTCGTCTCCCTACATATGGACCAGACCTTTGAATGGAAATTTATTTATAACTATGTGAGGATTGATTCCTATAACCACTGTATAGTTTGTGACCCATAGATATCAAATCCTAGGTCTATTTATAAATGTTACCTTTTATTACAAATGATTCAAACCTATACAGGGAACACTTTACATGTTCCTTGTCAATTCTGGCTTAAACAAACCTTTTATATATAGGAACATTACATTCAAAAATCACTCTTAATTTCATTAAATAATCATATACCCATAAAATTCCTATATCTATCATTAATAAGAGTGTCCAAATATGATTTACACCTTCTTTTACTATGTATAATATGCCTCAAAACACATATTTTCATAATACAACTCCAAATATTGTCTATTAATTAATTGAATTTTTTCCCAAGGATAAAATCCTTTTATCTTCATATGATTTAATGACATTGTAATTAAAACTACTTATTTGAACCTAGTTAGTTTTCACTCCTTACACGTTTGTCTCATACCACTCCTTCAAATCTGGGAACACCAAAACCATGGATTAAAACATTAACCCTTCATGCCCAAAGAATGTCATAGAATTCTAGGTCCGGTCACCATGAAAGGGATAATCCTGGATTCAACACCTTAAAAATAACAATAAATTCTTTATCAAAATACCATAAACTACAGGTTGATGTCCTTGTCACATGGTACTAAACCATACAGTTAATGTCCCTATCATATGATGTAAAACTACATATTTATGTGGACCACTATTCTAGGTTTTAGTCTCCTATCTTGCATTTATGTCAGAAATATGAGTGTATTTATTATCAAACTAATGGGATATGTAGTAATTCTTGGATCTCTCGTTTTAGGCCTATATTCCATAGAAAACAATATCCACCCATACCTCTAACACATGGTCCTAATCCATGGTAGGAATGCCGGCATGATTTACATTGTTTAAAAATATATGATTTCATTAAAACTCTCTTCCCTAAACCATGTCTAATGACAATGTAATTTATTTATTCATTGAAAGATGCATTCCTTTTGAAAACAACACTCCATGATTTTGGGGAACTTTTATCATCACAAACCTCCCATGGAAATCTGTAATAACAGTGTAAAAATGAGAGGGAAACCTTTTTTTAATATACATAATATGACTCAAACATATCTTTTCATAATGCACCTCCAAATAAATCCTATGAATCAAAGGTATTTTCATCCCAAGCATGAGACCCTCTAATCTCTATAAACCCAAAAACATGATAACTAGAGTCACTTTTTAAAAATGGACATTGACTATTCCTTATGTACTTGTCCTATGTGATCTATTTGAGTATGTAAATTCCATGACTATGAATTGAAAATCACTCAACATTTCTAGAATGTGTTGAAGAATTCATGGTCACCAGACATACTTGGGTCATTATCCCCATAACATATGGTCAAATTTGTTTTACCTAAAATCATTTTTTAATTGGTTTAAATAATAATTCCTTAAACATCACATCAAAGATACAACACTCACCAATATAAAAACCCACAAAGGGAAACCTGGGAATGATTCCTATTTCAGATCTCTAGACATGAACTCCATATAATTTAGGAAAAAATTGGCAATTGAAAATAAAAAAAACACAAAACTCATTAGGGAAAAAACTGTAATGGTAAGCCTAAGGAAAAACTGAGCCTCCCCAACTAGGTCACTTTTATATATGATTTAGGACATAATTAGAGAGAAAAAAAATACATAAAATTTATAGGTCATTCCATGTGGCCCTAACAATAGTCAGACTACATTCATAGTATCCCAGGACCTTGGAAAAACATAGAGCATATTTTTTATTCCTATCACTATAATAAAAACATTAACATAAGGAAATTTAGTTAAATGAGATAGATTTTATATTATGTAATAATTATAGGGAAATAAAATAGGGAAAAATACATATACTTATGAGTATGAGATTATTTTCATTCATAGAGAAAATTTTATAGGAGCAACCCCAAATTGGAGTCTCTCTATCATACTTTAAAAAATACCATCAATATAACATTATAATTGTTGAATAAAATCTATGGAATTATCAAAAACCGTTCAAATAATGGATAGATAGGTAGAATGAAGCTATATACTAGGTTGATCTCCTCAACCATTGTCACAATGTAAGTTATTCTCTCAGCCTAAACCCCTTCTCGGGAAGAGTGAAGTTGTATGAGGTCCTCTCTGGAAGTATCTATCTCTACTTGGAAATGTAATATTTTTAGGCCTTTCTTGTCAACCAATTTCTTTCAAAACTCTTAATTATTTGAATTATTTAGATAAACCTATAATAAGGTGTCTAAAATATCATAATATTTTATCATTGTTTTTTTGATAAATAGCTCTTATGGCTGATGATCTTACTCCCACCAACAAACTATCTCCTTCCTAGTAAAGTGGTCTATTTAACAATCAAAGAAACCATTACGTAAAATGATGAAAAATATCTAGAGATGATTGAGTTTTAAAGGTATATCCACCATAGATATCCTTATTATTATCCTTCTATATGAATAGGAAACACAACTAGAGAGCATCCTGAGCCTCCTGGATTTCTATTGAGATGGTTTCAAGAGGAGAGGTGTAATCCTGAATTAATTCAATTATAGAAGTTAATTGAATGATCATTCCTAAATTAAAAAAAAATCATTATAATTGTACCATTAATTGATTTTTATAAGAGGATTACCCTACTAGTCAAACTATTGGAACTGATGGCATTGAAAGATGAATGAAATTAATCATCAATACTAAAAGAGGCAATAGGGGATCAATAGGGTTGGTGAGATTCAATCATTTATAGATTAGTCGATTGTGTGGATTTATACCTAGTATCCCAGGACTCATCATTCTAATATGAGATCTACAAATGAAAAGAATATATTTGAGTATTATTGGGAACTTCTATGGAAGGATCATGAGAATCCCCCACTTTAGAATCTTGATCTATTATTCTTTCAAAAATAAAAGTAGGAGGGACCCCAATGCACTTATCATTGATTTGTTTTGAAACTTTTCCTACAAAAAAATGCTTCACAATTCAAGATATCATATTTAATGCATTGGAAATTGGTTTATCAATCATGTGAGATAATAATAAAATGGAAACTAATAGCCATCCAATTAGTTATTAATGTCCTCAAACTCCTCCAAGGAGTCTAGAATATTAATATCCTAAAATAATTATTTCTTTATTTCATTAATTCTCTATATATCTCAGTATCCTTTCCATTAGGTTTATATGATATGCATGGATCAGTACCCAAATTGCCTCTTCTGTCATCATCATCCACTTCTTGTATAGTGACCGTTCCAATGGTGGGTGTTGTGGGGTCGTCCATTTTATTGGGGGATATGAAATATTACAAGGGAAAACATTTTGTGACTTTTATATGATGACTTGCGATGAAAGTTTTACATTTACCAGGATTATTCTCTCCCTCTTTAGTGGTATGAAAATATGTATTCTCACCACTTGACATTTATCCCATTGGGGGACTGACTCACCAAAAAGGATCTGTGTCTCATTAGGAGTACCCTCCCCAAGTCATAGAGGGTAAGCTCTAAGCCCCTTGAGGAAAGAGAGGGAAATGGATTCTATAATGAAAAAGTAAAGTTAGACGCATATCTTGGACCAATCATGAAAGAATTATGTCTTAAAAAATCACTATAGCTAATTATGTGCTTAGATAATGTCTATACCCTTTGTAATTCATTCACTTTCAATGGAGGAAGGATACGACACATTTCATTAAATATGGGTTTTGGGGAATTAAAGAGAACAAATATTCCTACCATTTCCTTATCTATAATAATTTTACCTAGGTATAATTCCCTTAATTCGTGAGTTTCCCCATTTACCCTGATTATGGTACCAATCGGGCAATATCGAGGTGACTCCAATTATAGGAATTATTCTTCCTCCCTATGAGAATTAAAAGTTATGTACTTTCTCAGAAACATCCCCATTAAGTAAAGGATGTAAGTAATGAAAATAAATAGATTGAGAGAAACAAACATCAATAAAATTGATGAATTCATCCCATTCATTAGTAGATTGATCAACCAACCCCCCACCAAAACCCGTTTCTATCATATCATTCACATACTTTGTGGGTGGGATATAGATAATAGTGGAATATATAAAATTTTATAGCTCTTATATTTATATCCCCAACTCAATAGGGTTAGTATTATAGTAGAGGTCAAGATGTGCTTGAACATCCCTGATCTATGGTATTTGTAAACTGACATAAAAAAACACAATTCATTAGTGTTAGAAGGGATATATTTCTAGAAAAAAACAACCTTAGGTTACATGTAGTCCAATTTAACCCCAAGTGACTTTGAATTATAACCCACATTCCTTTATTTCAAAACATTTCCCTACATCTTGGCATCAATGGGAGTATGGGTGATCAAATCCCGAATTCCCTCCCAGTGGGGATGACTAGACCTCCTAGGATCGGAAAGCATAATATCTTTAAGTCAAACCTATTTATTGGAATGTTCATGGTATCATTTGGATGATTCCATAACTAATCTCTTTTATCAGCATCTTTGGGATAATCCTCCCTACCATTCATTCACCATCTATAATTTATCACTACTTTGACTTGGTGGATTCTTGTTGTTAATTCCCATTGAGGGTATGAGAGAAATCTAAGCATCATCATAACTAGAAGTAAATCCCATGGATGCACCAAACCGAGGTAGTTTGATTACTACTTATGATAACACTAGTGATATTAGGATCTTGACATTTTGAGCCACCATTCAGTACATCTCTTACCATAAATGAATATGATGGGATATAATTATATTTTTCATAAACTTAAATCGGAATGAAAATCTAATAATGGTATAGTATTTACAAATAAACTTTCCATCAATCCAGGTTACAAGAAAACTTCCTAAATGTAATAATATATGTTCTCATAACTTTACCATCCTTAGTATTTTTTGTCAGATTTTCATTAGTGGATACCCAAATAGAAATAATTTTAATTCTCCTAGTAGATTAATTTTATTCAAGTCATTACCGTACATTTTTTAAAGGGGTTGGATTTGAGAAAAAACCTGAAAAAAAGAGTTGGAATTTCCCTCTGAAAAAATTGACTTCACTCAACATGGCATATGAAAAAAATTTCACAACAATCCACCACCAAAACACTTGAAATGTATTTGAAATTTAGTATGGGGCCTTCAAAATGTGAAAATTCAGAAAAAAGTGGTGGTTATTTTCAAAGATAGAGGTTGCAAACCCTTTGTTCTTCCCCTCTATTAACTTGGCCTCCACAATGAATTTCCCTAGACTCACAACACCATTAGACTCATGAGATGATATCATATATATATTCAACCAAATTTATAGAAACCAGACGAGGTAGTTTTTTGAAGGAATTACATACTTGAATGTGTATCCCCACCACTCATATCAGCATTGCTCCAACATAGGTCAAAAATTATCAGGGATTCCCCGGTTCTCTAATGAGGGATATCCTATTGGCCAATGAAAGCTTGGAACATCTCCATTAGGCTATACGAAAGCCTTAAAACATGATTCAGAATGATCATCACCCCATGGGTGAGGATCATCCTTCCTAATATCCCAGGATACCTATAATAGCTCATATCCAAAAGAAGAATTTGTTCAGCATTATCCCTTCTCTCTTTTATTGGGATGAAATCCTTATATATCCCTATAAGAAATGATCACACTTGATATCTTATAGAAATCCCATAAAATAATTCAAAATTATCTTTATTTAATATGTAAATTATTTATTTATGGGACTAATAAACTTAATATATTAGGAATTATATCAATATTCTTATACACAAACGTCTAGGACACCAAGAAATCCTTATATATACCAACTGATTTTAGATCAAATTCAAATTCAAAATAAATTAGGTGCACCCAATACACACAAATACATTCTATTTTGACACATACTCCAGATATTAGGTCTTATTATTCTTCTTATCCTTTTGTTAAGTCTATATTTGAAGCATGTAAGATAGATGAATATCCATGTGACTTTGACTCAAGAGTGTGGGGATTCAGATATGGAGCTCATCTACAATGATGCATGACACAGGTGGAGGTTATCATTCCCTCATTGATATATACAACATTAGACGAGATGTTGGCTATGGTGAAATTCATGCATGACTTGAACTATTTAATCGATGAATTATTATTAATCTTTGGGAAGAGCACATAGATAAGAATTTTGTGGTCATAAAATGGTATTTTATCACTCTCGATGTATTAACGATGGTACTTCCTAAGATTCATCACCAAATTTAGAAGAGTGGCATAAAAAATGTCATAATAATATAACCTAAAAGATTTTATAATATCCTTGATGCATGAATCCAATTCTTTATTAGAGGCTCCAACTATTTGAACATACATCGGAAATATAAAAGAATTTATGTATAGTTTTATCTTACTATAGATGTTCAATATTAAAATAGTAAATTTTATAACGAATAATTTTGTGATAAGGTGGTGATTAGAAAAAGAGGGAGATAACCTCACATAGGTTCCTTATTGAGGTCACGTCACATAAGTACCATGTTAAGGTCATCTCATAAAGTTCCTTAATGAGATCACCTCATGAATTTGACTTGTTAAGGTCAACTTGCACAAACCCCCTTCCCAGGTCGCTCTCCTTAAGATATTTACTTTAGGTTCTTATTGAGTAGAATCATGAAGGGAATGAATTAATGAGTGGAGTGATGAGATTGGATGAATAGTTGAAATAGTGTAATCAAGAGTATGTATTACTGGGTGGATGTCATTATTTATAGATGTATGTGTACTTTTGAGAAAACCCTACAAGAACACCCTATGAGACAACCCTACATGACCACCCAGTGTATCAAATCAATTCATTTCTCCATTGTACAATACATAAGTTGATTTTTTCATGAATCCTGGGTATAAATGTATAAAAACACATGAATTCCAATGAATGAGAGATCCATAAATATTTTTATTCAAATCTACCTTAAGATTAGATTCTCCTCTTCTAATAGGATCCAATATTTGGGGGGTATTTATTGGAACTCCTTTTTTTACTTGAGGAGGATAAGTTTTAAAATAAAATACCATACGTAATAGAAAAGTTAAATTCATCAAGGATCACATAAATTTTCCAAAGTGGTCCCACATAAGTTCCAACCTACATCAATGTGAATGTCTAACCTATGTTCCCATTGTCATTGTGAATGTCTGGTCATGTACACTGAAAATCAACAAGAATGTTTAAGAATGTGTTCCTAGTGACACATGTAGGCCTCGAACTGCATAAACAAACAATGAGAGTGACTTTTAGGAACACCCACCTTCACATATGGTCTATAGTTTTCTTATAAATAAGACTATTGGGAAACACATTTGACATGACTGAAGACTAGAGAAAACCTCTTGAAGCTATTATTTTCTAATTCCTTCACCCAGGTCCTCGAAACACCCCATATAGTTCTTTAAAACATAAATTAAGAGGGATTCAATGATATTCCCTGGATTATAGTTCCTACATGGCCTAAAATGTTAAATACTTGCATGATGATCAACTTTATCCTAGTAAAAAATAACTAGGGTGAAGTACCCTACATATGGTCAAACATGAAAGAGACCCTTCTAGAGGCACCTGAGGAGACCCTTAGATGTTATGTAAATTTCTCACCCAAGATTTATTTCATAGGTCATTTTTATCTCATTTAGAACCTATGAAATATTGCCTCCAACTTTACATGGTATCACCTCCATGAGGCAACTTCCAACTCACGTGGGCAACACTTATGAGAGACAACCTCCAAATTTCATAGGAATCACCTACATGATGCATCACTTTGATACATATTTTCATATATCTAATTATTGGGAACCCCTTTTTTCTGATCCCTTGTCCGAGGGGGACCAAGACAATACCTCATCTAAATCATTCAGGCAGGGATGATGAGATCCTGGGGAACACAGGTATTCCCTCTCGATCATAAATTCATATGTTAAGGTAAATCCATCATTCATCCTACCAAATATGTTGGATCCATATAACTTAATCAATCATAAATTCACATGGTATAGAGGATACCAACCTTAGGTATAGTGTCTAATGGGTTCTTCGGTAGTGTGGTAACATCTGTTCCCCATATCACTACTCTATTATTCTCTTCCATTGGTCTAAACGGTAAGGGAGGGGAACCTAAAAAGGGAATCACTCTTGGAATAATCCCTTAGTATTTCTTATAGGACCTTCCCCACATTCAATATCCTTTACCTCATTAACTAAATTATGAGAGAGATTTTGTGGATTTCTATATCTCCCACATACTCTTATTTATCACATCGGATATGAATCACGTGGTCTTAGTGGTTAGTGGAAATCATGTCACCATCATGATCAAATATTCACTAATTGGGCCTAATACTCAATATAAGCCACAATAATGTAATTATTACTTCAATGGTACATATTTCATATGATAAAAACCTTCATAGGTCTATATTTGCAATGAATAATCCAAATAGTCCACCTCTATATGCATAATTCCAAACCATTTTGAATTACATGGGATTTGATTTGAGTCAAAATGGGATACATAGAAAGCCTCTTGGAGGTTCAAACCCAACACCCTAAATTCACCATAATGATATATGGGATATATTATCAGTAGGTTCATATCAATCCTAAGATTATATATCCCCTCCAAGTCCCTATGGTCGTTACAACTTAAGCCCCCTCACCATCCTTTAGTAGGCGCCCTTTCTACATGACGTCATTATCACAGGACTTCAAACTACTTGGTCTAGTCCTTGCCACATAGACCGAAAAGGTCTGATGTGTCCCATTAAGAGGTACTAAACTATATGGGTTTTGATTCCTCTCATGATGATAGGTAGGAATCCCTTTTCAAGGGCCCAATCTGAACATCAAAACAAATCTCATCTCCCTTGATGATGATAAATTCCAGAGTGTCTAAATCTATGGCTTAAAACCTATATCACAAAATACAAAAAACATAAGAAAGATGATTCCATAAAGGGGGAACCTAAAATACATATATATGTTTTCCAATCACAACATTAATATAATTTATTTTCAATATATAGGGATGAACAGTTTCATATTTGGTATTAAAAATGGATTCATAATATGTATTAAATCTATAGGAGTCCTAGAGTACGAAATAATTCCCTCCAAAATGGAGTGATGTTCCCGAACTCTGATTGTTTTAAATAATGTTATTTATTAAGTGTTACTAGTTAATTCCACTAATGAAAACATACCTAGTAAGTAGTCCCATGATCCATTATGAATGTGACAGTTGGTGGGTGTTTCTAGTTCTACAAACGAACCTTGTTGGAAATTGACCCACCGTGAGTGGGTACGAAACAAAAAATGTTGAACCCAAGATGAATGATTTTGAAATAATAATCAACCCAAAAAATAATTCATATATACATAATTTTCATTATAAAAAGATTTATAGATACCAAATAAAATAAACAAGTGGTGAATATGGGATGTATCTCATAACAATAAAATTGAGATCAAAATCTCTTACCTCAAGTCTTTCTTCGTACGCATTCAAACTACATGTATAAAAATTATATATTTATTATAAATATATTAATGTATAATATTACTATATATCATTCCATATATGATTTACTTATATTATTTTATCAGATCTTGTTTAACAATTCTTTATTAAATTCAATATTCAAGGAGATAAAAACTTCATTTTTCGTGCATATTTCAGTTTGATGGTCCTAATATTTCTACATTGATCATGGTTAAATTATATATTGAATTTTAATTAAGATATAAATATTATATATATTTATTACATATATATTTACCATCATCCATAACAGGAAGAGATATAAAAATGAATAACACTGTTCATTTAGACGGTAGGCTGTATGTACACAATTGCATTGTTTTCACATTTCATCAGATGGAATGAAAGAATGGTAAATAATAATTCACTATAAAAAAATCATTATTATATAATATATATTATATATTCATTAAATAAATTATTTTTAACATACATGTAAAATGGAACCGAAAAATGAATCAGATCGATTTGTGGAGGTGGTAGTCCACATGTACACATGAGCGATGTTATCATTTCCCAACGGATTTGAGGAAAGTATATAATAGTTGTTAAATAATTATAATAAATATTAATTATATTTAATAAAAAAAAATTAATTATTTTTTAATGGATTATATCTATTTTAAGGAGGTAAAAGAAGAAATATAATTGAAAATGCATGTTTAATAGTTATATCTCTTCATCGAGAAACCACTTTTGGCTAGCACATTAAACCTCAAAAGGTTATATTTTGGTAGGAAAATAAGATATAAAATATGAGGAATTAAAAAACTAAGGTATTATGGAAGGTTTTATATAATCTAAAGGGCTCAAAATGTGTGAGTAAGAGAGATTATGAGGCTCCCTTTTACAAGTTATGAGAGAGATTACTTTTAGAATTAATTAATGTTTTGAATTTATATAAATTATGTTTCATCATAAAATAGTTCCAAATTAACTTAACTATAACATAATATGACTATGAGTCTGAATATTATCATATAATAAAATTTAATCATGTTTTGGTTATGTTTTTACACTTAGATCTTAGTTTTAACCCGCTGCTAACCCTTTTGACAATTACCACAATATTATTGTTTTCTACTCATTAACAGTTAAGAATTTTATTTTAAAAGGAAAATTGAATAATAAAAAGATATTGGCTGAAATTTTAAACCATATCCCATTAATTTTCTGAATATATAATTTTCATAAAGTTTAAATCATTTAGTAAAATATTATTTATTATAAAATAACATCAATGTCATTTTTTAACTATTTATTTAATTTGAATTTGAAAATAAAGAAATTGAATTAAAATATAATCATTAAAAACATCCCCAATATGTTATATTTATCTAAAAAAATTTGAGACCCTATAAATCAATATAAAAGGTTACTTTTAGAGTTTTTAAAATCATTAACTTTATTTTCCTACTCCTTGGACAAGCACGGTGTTGGTGTATCATAAGCATTTAAGAAAATATATCATCTTTACAAATTTTAAAAATACCATGATAAAATAAACCATAAATAATTAAAATAACCATTTATAACTATAAATAATTTGTTTTTATCATTTTCACAAAATATTATATATATTAAAAGTAAGAAAGTAACATTTTGGACATTATCTTTTACTTAAACATTATAATGGATTAAAATTTAAATGAAACAAAGGCCATGTTTCAGAATTTTCAATGATTATGGATGATATTTAATCATCCATTCAAATAAATGGATGTTTTTGGAAGCATTTGAAGTCTTATTTTATTAGTTTAAACCCTAATTAACCAATTTCACCTTTATTGTGGAAACAAAATTTTGTTATAGGGACTATTCATATTAACCAAAAATAAAAGGGACATTGATAAAAACAATGAACATATAATAAAAATATAGAATCAATTTTAAATATTAAATTTATATAAGTGATTGAAATTAATTTAAGATGAAAACACAAAACACAATGAAAAATATATTTTTTTAAAATATATTTTAATGTATAAAAAACCTTTTTATACTAAATTCAATGAATTAATTAATTAAAACTAACATAATTGAATTATTAATAATTTATTAGAACTAAAATAACTTTGAAAATATTTTATACCAAAATACAAATTTGTAAATTCTTGAAACAAAAATATAGTTTTAACTAAAAATCAGTAATTTTTACTATTCACTAAAAAAATCCAACTTTTCAGAAAAATACCAAAATTCAACCCTAGGATAATTTGGATATGATGATTTAAAAAATGATAAAAAAATTTTCATATATTATTTATAAATAATCCATAAATTATTTATAATATTTTCTCTAAAAATTTAATAGAGCCCATTTTTGAAGAAGAAGTATTTTTTGAAGAATAATAATTTTTGAAGAATAATTTTTTTTACTAAAAATGGAATTATTATTTACAAATAATTAATCAATAAATTTTTATTTATTAGGACCTATATATATATATCTCATAAAATGTTTAATCCTATTCATACGCACTTATTCAATGGCTAGGAGACAACTGTCACATTAAAAAGTAATATTTCAATAGTATAACATGGTTTGTTTAAACATGGTGTTTATGAAAAAAAATTATCAATGAAATAAAATATATTTATAGTGAAATATATCATATAATCTTAGGTTTTTAAATTATATCCCTCTTTAAATGAATTTTCTTCCTCTAAATTCCATCACTCTAAAACAAAAAATTGGTGATATCTCTCTTTCATCACATCCTTGGGTTCCCAATTATATTTATATAATTTATGGGTTATCCATAAAACATTGACCTAGTGAGCAATATAGTATCATGGAACTTTATCTCTATGATCAATAATCTCCACCGGTTATTACTCATAAGAGATATCTTACTCCAGATGTAGGGCCTCTAAGTTCAGTACATGTGAAGGATCATGTATGTAGTTTCCCAGGAGAGATACATAGATTCCATCATTAACTTGAGATATATTTAGTGAAAGTTACAATTGATAATCTACCATCACGATGTGATAAAAAATCTCATAATTTCTATAATATCTAGGGCCTAGCTGTCATTTCTTTCTAAATATCATAACCTTCTTCGAATGAGATATTCATAGGATTACATTTTCACTGACATTGAACACCATATCTATCATATGATTTTCATCATAAATATTCTATTGTCAATAATTTACCCTTATATTTTAATGATTTTTTCTAACCTTTTCTATCATCTCTTCAGCTAGCTTAGGTATAAATTTCTCTCTTTCTACAACATCAACCTAGAACATTATAGTTCTGCACTCTCATCCATATAGTTTGTAAAGGATCCATCTGAATTGTCATGACCCCTCCCCAAAAGGTGTACCCCACCCAGTTTGGAAATGTTAAAAGGGAGATAGTGACCCTTGAGTTTCGCCTTCAGTAGGCCATGGGTTGGCGACTAGTACTGAGGGTATAATAAATACACAAATGGGAGGAATTACCCTCTAAGAGAACACATGAAGAAGAGAGAGATCAGAAAGGAAAAAAACAAATCCAACTCATAATAAAATATAGAATAAATATCAACTACACATATTTAATTTCATGAAAAAAAACTACTACAACTGAAATAGAAAAACACAACTACAAAAGGAAAGTAAAAACTGCAGCGACAATGAAGCTCAAACATCGTCTGCAGCCCCAAGCTCATAGTAACTAGTCTGATATCCAACCTGGCCCATGTAACCTAAAAACGTAGTTCACACACATATATATATATAGGGTGAGTATAATATTATAATCAGTAGGATCATCCCCAAATCTTCTCATGAAAAATTAATGAAAGCATGCTAAATCACAATGACCAACAAGTGAAACTAACTCATCACCTAAACAGGTATACTAGGTTCCCAGACTCTCCATGGATACTCTCTCCCACTATCACATACAAGAGTATATAATATAATAAATAATATCAAAGTTACCCCATTTCTACTTCCCACTGGTCTTCCACTTTTCCCCAACATCTCACGTCCTAAGCATCTCTCTCCAAAAAGGCTTTCTCATAGACACCTGGGTGTATCACCACAACATGAACCTCAAGAAACAAAACCACCAAATCTAGATAACCAAAGTAACCAGGTAGTTTTCGAGAGCCACCACAATTTGCATAACATGTATCATATGTCAGTTATTAAATAATAATCCATTATATCACATACACCGAGTAAGGATCCTCAAGCCACCATAACCTATAAACGTTACACCTATAGTAGTCTATAAGAAACTATATCTATGATATATGTGTGTGAATAACCACAATACATTAGATCCCTCTACATACATATATGGGGAAAAATAACTGTTGTGCCTACCATCACAAGTAACTACCAATAGAAGAGAGCGGGGCCAAAGGGGGTAGTCATCCTTCTATCTTCCCACCAGAATGTCGAGGAAAACACCCCCAGGGCTCAAAATCCTCGGGGTGTCTGTTTACCTAAGACACGAGGTGGAGTAGCATATACAAACACAAAAAGTACACAATATACTATATATTACAACCACACTATAGGAAAAACCTAGTCTTAGACTCAAATGCAGCTAACGTCTCTCAGACTCCTGACTTCCTCTACTAATAATAGGTATTATATAAGCACACAACTATTTAAAGAGCTTTATTATATTACTTCATTCCCTTTTTATCAGGTTGACTTTACGTTAATTAATTCATTAAACATTAATTAACCAGTATCAATTATACATTATATTTCATTACAATAACACCCAAAGTCCACTATTACTTTAAATTTCAACCTTAGCATTACATCCTAGAAAGCTCCAACCCCATGGGTTAACATCATTTATTGAATCGTTTATAAAAAAATTATTACTTTCCTATATTCCTAGGCATTCTAGATAGAAATTATATGATACTAAACACAAGGGGGATCACCAGGGTGAATATATGAACTACACATCGAGTCTTTGCCACCTATAGCAAGAGCATAGACCCATCCTCCCTCGAGAATCTAAAAATAGAAAGTAGGTGGAATACCTAATGTGTATTCTCCCCTTTTGGAAGGATGTTAAGAAAAACCAAATTCCTTGAGTAGTTGGGAAATTAAATAAGATAACAACCAATAAGATTTAAAAAGCATCCAATAATTCACATCCAACCCATTTCATCATCTCTAGTGTCCTCCCCAACACCCATATGCATAAACTGATGCATCTCACTACTTTAGGCATCAACTACTACCACAACAAATGGGTTTACCTACCCCCACATATCAAAATACCCATCCAGGATCACCTCCCAACATAAGAAGTGGGAACAAAAAACATTATATCAACTAGGATCCTAGCCCTTAAACAATGATTATAGCCTTCACAGTCAATGAGCACTCACGACTCCATGCATAAGGCTCTTGGACTTCACAAGAAAGAGGGTAACTCAAAACCCGATGAGGCATTATATTTTATAAAAAAAATAGTTCTTTAATCTGTATTGAATTAACCAGCTCATTATTAGAAGGTTCCAACTATTTGAAACCTAACCAGAAATCTATCATAGCTATAATAATAATTAAACATTCTTGCTGCATCAATTTGATTAACATCAAATTACAACAACAACCAGATTCATTTACATGCCTCTTTATCTTTATCCAAATAATTATCAATTAATCTCAACTTTATGTTATTTATCAATTTCATCATGAATGACATGCTAAAAATCAAAGAATAGATATCATAATATCTAGAAAAAACAATAGGTAATAACATGTGATCGACAATAATTTATTTATCTGGTTAAAATATTTATTATGTAAATTCCATTATGATCCAGTGGGATGAAACATCATAATTCTATAGTTAGATGTAAAATAATAGAGAGACCATGAATCCATAACCTCAAAAGGTTTTTGATGCTCTTTTCACGATAACAAACCAACAAAACATTTCACAATCACTTCTCTTGGAGGACTGCAACCACCCAAGGATGCAGAGACACCACCACACGAGGCAACACCCAAGAAAAGTCTATTGGGAAAATAGAGATAGAATGTCATAACAGGGCAAGGAGAAACTGAAGGAGATGAACCCAAACAAATGATGATAGATCATACCTTATATAGAAGATTTATCAAATCTACTTGGTTTCCCCAAAATAGGGGGAGAATATGCAGTAGAAAGAACTTCAAGGGGAAACAATCCAAGGATTAAGGTTCAATAACACCACTACTATGTGAATGAGGAAGGGTTAGATCATCTCGCACCAGTGAACAAGGAGGAAGAACAAGATAGGAAGATATCTCGCTTATTTAGAAAATTAAATAGAGCAGCAATTTAAGATACATTGTATTTTCCATTAAAAGAGGATCGCATTAAACCACAAAGTATGACCAAGTAAAACCACCCTGAACCTTAGGAAAATTAATATATCCGTTATGGGATTTGAATTGGCCTTAAATCCTTTAATAAAAGGCTTTTAATGCGTTTTTCATCAAAGAAAATACTAAATAGGTGAAACTAGAAAAATCTTGAAATTTGGAAAATGAAATATGAAATAATTCTTGAAACATTGTTCATAAGTTGTGAAACCATTTCTATGAAAAAATTTATGTGATACCATTTCTATAACACCATTTTTGTGACACTATTTCTATGACATCGTTTCTATGCCAAAATTTTTATGCCACCATTTATGTTCCACTATTTCCATGAAAGCATTTATATGACACCATTTCTGTGAAACTGTTTCTATTACACCATTTTTGTGCCACCGTTTCTATGCCACCATTTCTGTGACACCCTTTCTAACCACCATTTTTGTGCCACCGTTTCTGTGAAACATTTTGGAAATTTGGAAAAGAAATTGAAACAGTTTCATAAAAAAAATTTTGAAACAGTTTGGAATTTTGGAAAAGAGAGTGACTCTATTTCGTGGAACAAATTAATGAAATAGTTTGGAATTTTGGAAAAGGGGGTGAAACAGTTTCATGAAATTCTTTCATGAAATAGTTTAGAAATTTGGTAAAGAGAGTTACATAGTTTCTTGAAATATTTTCCTGAAACAATTTGGAATTTTATCAAAGTGTTGGGGATATGCCACCTTGACCTACCAAAACAGCTCAAACACTAGGTTTAAACAATTGAATGGACCAGATAGGTCCAATCCATTACATCAGATACCTCTCAAAACATTATAATCTCTGAGAATCCAAAACCAACACAGATAGGAAGGGTTTTGAACAACCACCCATCGAGATAACTGTCAAATATATCAATCCATAAACAACAAGATAAAGACATGTCATAACCAAGAAAGGTCTCCAATCAGAAATGAACATTATTGCAAGAAAAGGGTTAAACATCAAACAACCCAGGGTCCTGAGCATGTATTTACGACTTTAGTTCCCATGTACTCTCTTCCATGCCACTGTGTCTCCACAAGACACAAACCAAGGGGATAGCATGCCCATGAAACAACTTATCCTTGCAGTCTTGTATCTCTAAAGGATACTCCTCGAAGGTCTCATCATCGTCAACATATATCTAACACAAATAGATGATGTGAGAGTCATCATGAAGATAAATAAGGAGATGCGACTCATGAAAAAAATCATGTATCCAGATCATCTGTGGGGGAAGTTCTACTCGATATTCCATGACTCCAACATGGGTCAACACCTCGAAAGGACCAACAAACTTGGGAAAAGGCTTACTCCCACGACCAAACTTTTACTACCCATGATGGGGATTTACCTTTATAAACACATTATCCCCAACATAAAACACTATAGTTATCATCCTTTGATCGACATATGATTTCTGATGGTCATGTTCCGCCTTCATCCTCTCATGAATCACATGAACCATCTCTGTCTTATTTTTCACTAGTTCATGTCCAAGAATTGTTGACTCTCCAACCCCAGTCTATCACAACTAAGAATGGAAAGGTACTTCATAAAAGGCTTAAAATGGATCCATACTGATAGTGGAGTGAAAGATATTTTTTTAAGTGAACTCCACCAAAGGTAAGTGCCTGATCCAAAAACCTCCAAAATATATGACACAAGAGCACAACTTGTCATCAAGAGTCTAGATGGCTCCCTCTGTCAGATAATCTATCTACGAAAGAAAAGAAGTGTTGGGGAATAATTCAGAACCGAAATCATTCTGTAGACATCTCTACACCCTAGAGGTAAAATGATGATCTTGATCAGAAATTATCATCCTTGGGACTCTGTGGAGTCTCACCACCTCTTCCAGATACTACCTCAACAAAACTTCCACTGATCTCAACTCCTTGATCACTATAAAGTGGGATGATTTTTTCAAACAATCCACTACCACCCCTATAGTTTCATGGAATCCCTTAGCTTGAGGTAAACCAGTAACAAAGTACATTGAGTTGTCCTCCCACTTCCACTGAGTAACATCAAAGGGCTGGAGTAAACCACAGAGGACAGAGTGCTCACCCTTCACCTTTTGGAACACAAAACATCGAGATAAAAATTCTGCAAATGCATGCTTTATCCCAAGCCACCAAAAAATATTCCTTAAGGTTTGATACATCTTTTTCTTGCCAAGATTCAGTACTAAAGGAGAACTATGGAACCCTTTGAGAAATGTCTCACGCATCTCCTAAGGAACAAAAAGTCTTCCCTGATATAACACTTTGTGTTGTTCATCCTCAGAGCAACCATCAGGGGCCTCACCAAAAAAACTTATTCTCTCCAGACCTCCACCTATAGATCCCCCAACTAGGAAACTTCCACTTGATGAACCATATATGACTACATTGTCATAAAAAAAGATAACCTTTTCCCCCCAACTTCTCCCATATCGAGATGTAATGCTGAAATATCTTCTATCACTCTCCAAGAATCGCCAGATTCACGCATTGCATCACTATGTGACTTCTTGTTCAAGGTATCATCTATAATATTCCCATTTATAGTTTTATATGATATTTCAAAGTCGTATTCCTATAAAAACTCCATCCACTGAATTTGTCACAAGTTCAAGTCACACTTGGAGAAAACATACCTTAGGCTCTTATGATCGGTGAAAACCACAATGCACTCTCTAATTTGGTAATGTCTCCACAACATTAGAGAAAACACTACTACTGCCAACTCAAGATTGTGGGTGTAATAGTTACATTCATGGGGATACAACTACCGAGACCTATAAGAAATGACTAATCACTACTGCATTAGAACACAACCTAACCCCAAATGCAAATCATCATAGAAAACATCAAATTGAACGCCATGTGTTGGAATATAATGAACTGGAGCACATACCAACTTCTCTTTTAGATAATCAAAAGCTTCCTGACACTGAAAAGTCCATATAAATGAATAATCTGTCCAATTCATGCTATCTAAGAGTCTCAACCTGAGAGAAATCGGTTATGAACCTTTTATAGTATCCAATGAGACCAAGGAAACTTCTCACCTCTTCCACTATCTTGGGGGGTTCCCAAGACACACCTGCTTCTATCTTTGATGGATCCATGGATACTCTCTGCTGGGACACCACATGCCCCAGGAAATAAACTTCTCGATCCCAAAACTAACACTTTTACAACTTCCCAAACATCAAATGTTCACGAATAACTCCAAAAATGTCATGTGGATGCTCTGTATGCCCCTCCTCAGATACGGAGAACACAAGGATGTCATCGATGGAAACCACCACAAACTTATCTATGAACACATGGAACATAGCATTCATAAACCCCATGAACATAGCTAGAAAATTCATCACACCGAATGGAATTACAATAAACTCTTAATTCCCATGATGATAATAGAAATCAGTCTTTGGGATATCCTCATCCTTCGCACGTATCTAATGATATGATGACCACAATTATATCTTTGAGAACCATCTTGAACCTTTTAGTTGATCGTATAAATCATCAATTTTTGTAAGAGGGTAGATATTATTCATTATCACTTTGTTTAAATTATGATAATCAATACCCAACCGCAAACTGTCGTCACCCTTATTCATGAACTAAACTAGTTCGCCCCACAGTGACACACTCCACTGAACAGAACTGCACTGTAATAGACTATCGAGCTATATACGCACCTCCCGTAACTGAAAAGGGGTAATACTATATTGATACATATATATAGGGGATTCTCTTGGATGTATCTCTATAAAAAACATGATCACTCATGAAGGGGGTAATGCTACAACCTCTTCTGGAAAGACATCGGGGTACTCTTCTACGATACTAGGAAATGCCAACTGTTGAACCTCCAAGAACTCAGCATCAGCTCAGCCATCAAGGATGATAAATAAGGAACACTACTCTAATACCACTTTATCATGACCACCTCCCCACAAGGTGTACCCCTCGTGGGCCGAAAATGTGAAAAGATAGATAGCGACTCCTGAGTCCCACCTCCAGTAGGCTTAAGGTTGGAAATTAGCACCGAGGGTATAATAAACACACAAATGGGAGGCATCACCCTCTAAGAGAACACATGAAGATATGAGAGAAAAGATAGACAAAAACCAACTCCAAATCATACTAAAATATAAATGAAAAACCAAGAACACATATGTAATGTCATGTAAAAAACTACTACAACTGAAATAAAAAACTACAATTACCAAATGAAAGTAAAAAACGACAGTGATAATGAAGCCCGAACAGCTCCTGCAACACCAATCTAGTAGTAACCAGACTGATATCCACCCTTCCCTATGTGACATGAAAAAAAATCAGTTTATGTATAAGTAGGGTGAGTATAAAAGTATACTCAGAAGGATCCACCCCAAAGCCTCTATTGAAAAATTAAAGAAATCATGATAAAGCATAGTGAACAACAAGTGTAACTAAACCGTCACATAAACATGTGTACTAATTTCCAACCTCATCATGGATACTTTAACCAAGTATCACATACAAGAATATATAATATAATAAATAATATCAAGGTTACCCCACAACTACTTCCCCACAGGTTTTCCGCTTGGCCCCAACATCACACGTCATAAGCATCTCTCTCCAAAAAGGATTGCATGTAGACACCTAGGCATAGCACCCCAATATGAAACTCATGTAACCAAACCACCACGTACACATAACCAAAGTAACCAAGCAGTTTTCTGGAGCCACCACAACTCACATAATGTGTATCAAAATTCGGGTATTAAACCTTAATCTATTATAGCCCATACACTGATTAAGGATCCTCAAGCCATCACAACCTATACATGCTACACCTATAGTAATCCATATGAAAATATATCAAAAATATATATGTGTGAATAACCCCAAGCCAATACATCACACTACAAAAGTATATGGGGAAAACTAACTGATGTTCCCACCAACACAAGTAACAACCAAGAGAAGAGTGTGAGACCAAAGGTGGTAGCCAGCCATCCACCCTCCCATAAGAATGTTGGGGAAAAAACACCTAGGAATCAATCCCTGGGGTGTTAGTTTCCATAACTAATGGGGTGGAGTAGCTTATAGAAACACAAAAAGTACAGAATATACTATATCTCACAACCACACAATAGGAATTACCTAATATTAAACTCAACTGTAGCTAACGTTTCTTAGAATCCTAGCTTCCATTTCTAAGACTAGGTATCCAATAATCACACAACCAATTAAAGAGTTTTGTTATATTACTTCATTCCCTTTTTATCAGTTTCAGTTTACATTAATTAATTAATTAAAAATTAATTAACCATTATATATTACACATTAAATATATTATCATCACACCCAAAGTCCACTATTCCTTTAAATTTCAACCTCATCATTTCATCCAAAAAAGATCCAACCCCATGGGTTAACATCATTTATTCAATTATTTATTAACATCATTATTAATTTCCCATATTCCCAGTCACTCTAGAAAAAAATTATAAGCTATTAAAGACAAAGGGTATCAACACGGTGAGTAGATGAAGTTCCTGTTGAGTCTTTTCCACCTATAAAAATATCGTAGACCCATCCTCCCTCGGGAATCTAAACAAATAAAGCATATGGCCTACCTTGCATGTCTTCAACCCATTTGGAAGAAGAGTGAGAAAAACCATCTACCTTGAGAAGTGGGGAATTTAAAGTAGACAACATCCCACAAAATTTAGCAAGAATCTAATCATTCACATCCAACACATTTTATAATCACTAGTGTCCTCCCAGACACCCATATGCATATACCGATGCATCTTGATACTCCAGGAGTCAACTGATGCCATAACCAATGGGAATCCATACCCCCACATATGAGAAAACCCATCAAGGATCACCTACCAACAAAATCAATAGAAAAAACAGACATTATATCAACTGGGATCCTAGCCCTTAAACAAGGATTAGAGCCTTCATAGTCAATGAGCACTCACAGCTCCACGTATAAGGATCTTGGACTTTAAAATAAACAGGGTAACTCAGAACCCTGCGAGGTGTTATCTTTTATCAAATAACCAGTTCTTTAATCCATCTTGAATTAACCAGTTCATTATTAGAAGGTTATAGTTATGGGAAACCTAACCAGAAAGCTATCATAGCTATCACAATAATTAAACGTCCTTACTGCATCTATATTATTAACATCATATTACAATAACAATAACCATATTCATTTACATTATTCTTTATCTTTATCCAAATAATGATCAATTAATTACAACTTTATGTTCATTACCAATTACATCAGGAATGAAATTCTAACAAGGAAATAATAGATATCATACTATCTAGAAAAAACAAGAGGCAATAACATACGATCAACACAAACTTTTTTATCCAGTTAAAATATTTATTATGTCAACTCCATTGTGATCCAGTGGGACAAAAGATGAAAACTCTACAGTTGCATGTAAAAGAATAAAGAGACCACGAATCCCCTACCTCAAAAGTTTTCCGATGATATTTTCATGAGAATAGACCAAAAAAACAGATCACAATCACCTCTCTTGGAGGACTTCATCCACCCTAGGATGCAGAGACACCACCACAATAGCTAACACCCAAGAAATGTACATTAGGAACATAGAGATAACATTCCATAATAGGTAAATAAGGAAAAAAAATTATATGAACACAAAATAATGACGATAAATCATGCCTTATATCAAAGATTTATTGATACTGATTGGTTGCCCCAACAAAGGGGGTGCACATATAGCACGAAGACATTCAAGGGGAAATGATCCAAGGATTCAGTTTTGATCACACAACCTCTATTAGAAAGAGGAAGGGTTAGATCATCTTACACCACCTAACATGGAGGAAGAACAAGGGAGGAATATATATCATCCATTTTAAATTTTTAATAGAGAAACAATTTAATATATGCTGGATTTTTCATTAAAATAGGATCTCATTAAACCACATGGTTTGACTAAGTAAAGGCATCCCAAACCATACAAAAATTAATATAGGAGTAATGGTCTTTGAATTTGCCTTAAATCCATTAAAAAAAGACTTTTAATGGATTTTCCATCAAAGAAAACATTGAATTGGAAAATATAGAAAAATATAGAAATTTGGAAAGGTAAATATGAAATAGTTCTTGAAACATTGTTCATGAGATGTGACACTATTTATGTGACATCATTTCTGTGAAAACGTCTCTGTGACACCATTTCTGCGACACTATTTATATGACACCATTTCTGAGACACTGTTTCTGTGCCACCATTTCTTTTCCATTGATTATTTTCCACCATTTCTGTAACACCATTTCGATGAAACCATTTTGGTGCCACTATTTCTATTCCACTGTTATTGTGCCACCATTTTTGTGACACAGTTTCTTTGACACCATTTCTGTGAGACCATTTCTTTGAAACCATTTCTATTCCACCATTTTTGTGCCACAGTTTCTGTTAAATAGTTTGTAATGTTGGAAAATTAAGTGACATAGTTTCATGGAACAGTTTCATAAAATAGTTTGGAATTTTGGAAAATGGAGTGACACAGTTTTGTGAAATGGTTCCATGAAACAGTTTTGAATTTTGGAAAATGGAGTGAAACGGTTTTGTGAAATAGTTTCATGAAACAGTTTGGAATTTTGGAAAAGGGAGTGACCTAGTTTCTTTAATTATTTTTATGAAACAGTTTGTAATTTTTTCAATAGGAGTGACACATTTTCTTTAAATAGTTTCATGAAACAATTTGTAATTTTGGGAAAGTGTTTGGGATAAGTCACCTTGACCTCCCAGAACACCTAAAACACTAGATTTTAGCAAAGTAATAGACCATAGAGGTTCGGTCCATTACATGAATACTTGTGTAAAAGCATTTGTTGTAAGAAAAATCCATAAAAGGAAGTTGTTGATCCCAACCACCTTTTAAATCTAGGGAATATTATCTCAATATATCCTCAAAGGTTAGAATGGATCTCTTATATTGACCATTATTAGGAGGATGATAAGAATTAATGAGACTTAACTCTATATATATAGACTATTGAAGAATTATCCAAAACATTGACAAAAATCATAGAACATGATATTATATAATATAATGAGGTACTCCATGAAATCTTACAACTCTATTAATGTATAACCAAACATGATAATCAATAGATAAATCATTTTTGAAGGAAATTATATGTGCTTAATTCATAATAAAATCAACCTAAACCAAAATACCATTATACCCTTTATATATTATCAGGATCCAAAATATGAAATCCATGGTAATGTTTTCCCACTTTCATTATGGCATGGGTAATGGTTGTAACATTCCCATAAAATTTTACCTCTCAGACTTAACTTGATTACATACCATTCATCAAGATACATACTCTGAAATACCCCTTTTCATGTTTTTCCAATATAAAAATTCATTCATATCTCCATACATTTTCATACTCCGAGATTAAGAGAGAATTATGAATTGTGAAATTCATATAATAGTTACTTATTCAATTCTAGTATTAACGGGACACATACTCTTTTCCTAAACATTATCTCTCCATCATAATCATGATTAAATAAATAACATTTCTTTAACTTCTTCAATCATTTTATATCTTCCTTTTATGCATTTTTAATACTCATATGGATAGATGGTTGAAAATTTATCTAAGAAATATAGGATCAATCCTATTTACGTAGGATTTCAATATCCATATTTAGAAAATCTACAATTATTGTATCTTTTTCAATCCTCATCATGGATAATATAGTATGGTCATTCTGAGCCAAAGCATTAACTACATTGTTCACCATCTCGGGGTAATAATGTATTGAGTATTAAAAATATGTAATCAATTCCAACCATCTCCTTAGGAATATATTAAACTCTTTATATGTGAATATATTCTTAAAAAAATTATGATCACCATATATGTCACACCTTTCACCATAAATATAATGGCTCATTTTCTTAAATGAAAAAAATATTTTTTCAGCTCTAAACCATGATACATGTTATTTTTCTCATGTTTTTTAAATTTTTTTATGAATATTCTATCACCCTATCATTCTATATAAGATCACATCTTGACCCCTTATTTTATGCATCACTATAGATCACAAAACCTTCTCTACTGTAGGGTACTGTGATTATAGGTGCACTGACCAAAATTCTCTTCAATTCATTGAAATTATCATCACATTTATGTGTATACAAAAACATAACCCCCTTTTTAGTCAACCTACTGAGTGGATTAGATTGTTTTAAGAAATCACTAACAAAGTATTGTTAGTATCCATCTAACCTAAGAAAACTATGGACTCTTGTCACTATGTTTGGTCTGGGAAACTTCTCAATAACTTCTATTTTGTAAGGATCCCCTAATAAACCCTAATTTTAGACTATTTTACCCATGAATGAAACTTTATTAAGTGAAAATTCACACTTGATAAATTTTTAATACAACTTATCCTTCCTCAGGGCCTTCAAAACAATTATCAAGTGATATTAATTCTCTTCATTTATCATTGAATATGTAATAATATCATATATAGTGGCCTCCACAAACTAATTAAGGTAATTGTAAAAGACTCTATTCATAAAATCCATAAAGTTTGAAAGGGAATTTGGAAGTAAAAAATGGAATAACTATAAATTTATAATTTCCATACCTCATACAGAAGGTTTTCATGGGTATATTATATGTTTTAACCATAAATTAATGATATAAAGAATGAAAGTAAATCTTATAAAAGTATTAAGCTCCATTTAATTGAGATAAAAACATTTATATGGGGTATAGGATACCTTTTCTTGATTGTGATATTATTGAGATAAAAATAATCAATAAAAATATGCATTCACCCCATAAGGATTCCATCCATGTCCCTTTTTATTTTATGAAGCTACTTTTTGGATGAGTGGGAACCAAAAAATATTTAAATACAAAACCATAAACAAAAAACACACCATGATGACCCAAATAACTTAAAAAACTACAAATTCAAATGACTAACCAAAATAAACTTACATCATACCCCAACACTAGTTAACATAACAAATACAGACCAACATTTACAAGATAAGTCTTTCATATCCAATGTAGGAAGATGGAATCGATAACCTTCTATGGATCTAAAAAATAACATTTTTAAGCATTAAAATAAAGTCAACAGTAAAATAAATACTTTCAATATTCAGAAAAAATCTCATCCAAATTGTAAGAAATACAAAGAAAGCATTCTTTGCTGAGGCCATGAGTTTACCTTAGCCTTATCTTTCATAGACAACCAAAATCTATGATGATTTATTCTATTAATTTCTTTATCCAAATCTTTACCAAAGCTATCATACATGAATTTAAATTTCTCCAATAAAAGAGGTGGTATCAAATACTTGTTAAGAAACTTTTCAAAGACCCTCCAATAATATGTGGGGAAATTTATATCCCTATTCCCTATATTTATAAAAACCCCTTCCCTTTCATAACATCATCCTTACCATAAAATTTAGTCATCATATTTTTAATAATATTGGAGTATTCTTTATGGAACCTCATTTTCTTCACCTGGGAGTGGGAGAGGCCCCCTTAATATCCTTATTAGAGGAAACTAGAAAATCACCCAAATAAATCGATTCATTTTTTCCTTTTATCCCTCATAGACCTTGATGATAATCCAATTCAGCTACTATCTATTCATCATAATCATATCAGAATGAATACCCACATTCATGAGAAATTTTCTTAGCTTTGGGATCGTCCTAAAAGTATCTATGGTCAGTCTTTAAGGCACTATATTTATCTCGATACTTCTTATTTTTAGAATTCATTTTCTTTCAACCTTCAATATCGATAAAATACACATCATCATATAGAATCTCAAACTAGTTAAAAGTGAGGAATTATAAGAGGATCACTTCT
This sequence comes from Viscum album, assembly GCA_963277665.1. Lineage (NCBI taxonomy): Eukaryota > Viridiplantae > Streptophyta > Magnoliopsida > Santalales > Viscaceae > Viscum > Viscum album. The sequence continues at coordinate 1,589,511,841 of OY728129.1, forward strand.
TGGGAATATGAATCATCCTAATACCTTCAGAATTATGTATAAATGGTCTGAAACTTAGAGAAACCCCAAATTCTATATTATCACCTTCAATAGGAATGGTCATTGTTATACCAAGATCATCACAAAGACATGCAAATATCTGAGAGACCAAATGGTTAGGGGGATGATTAAAATAATTCTTGTCTATAATGGGAGATTGAAAACCCCCTACATAAAATTTTAGAACTAGAGGGAACCTAAACATTTGATTGAAAAGGGTCTATAATGGTCGTGAGGCAGTATCCAAATAGAATGAAATAAGACCAGAATCCCCTTCCATCACTAAATAAAACACCATATAAACATGTAGAGATAGAATATTTCAATCCACCTTATGTAATGAAGACTGATTTCCACCTTTGACAGACCAAGAGACTTTATTCAAAGTATAACTTGTAAAACTATTATGATTATCAATACTAAAGTTCCCTTTCCTACAAAATATAGAACAAAGGTCTGTTTAAGATTAAAAAAATGATATATTAGAAATATCTTTATTGTGATTTAATCATGTTCCAAAAAACTTATGGAGGTAGCTATGAGGGTCCCATTTCAACTCAAATTCACTAAAAAATACCGTGTTTTAGAGCATATATCCTATAGTCAGTACACAAGAAGCAACTGAGGGAATTATATATATACCATAGGAGAGACAAACTATGAAAGGGAAATAGAGAACCTATGATTTAAAAGAAAATAGAAATATTGGATAGGTCCTGATTTATATGAAGGTTTAAAAACTAAAAATTAAAATTAAAATAAATTCCATGAATAGATCTTCTATACCTATACCAAAATCACTCCAGATCTTCCTCATCGATGATGTAAATAAGAATATTTCATGGACCAAGTAGCCTAACAATCACATGATTAATTAATCACCGTTTATCATTGATAAACCTATCGAATAGATCAATATGTGGATGACACTAGAAAAACATGACCAAGACATATGAATAGAGAAATATAGAAGCCTCTTGGAACTCTTGAAGATAAATAATAACCTCTAGTTGGCCTTAATACACCCTAAAGACCTTTTGAGGAATGTAAATTAAAGGAATTTTTGAGAGATTATCAATTTTTGAAAAAGGAATGGAGGTTTTACCATCCCAAATAAATGTAAAGAATGGGATTATTCCCCTCTCCCATAAAAGGAATAGGGTCCTTTGAATCCTCTATCATCATTTGGGCATCAACTGACAACAAGAAACCACAACATAAGGTCTCTCCCCATAGAGATTAACTAGGGCGTATAAATCCCTTACCAATATTCTCTTAGAGTTGCATCATTAATTTGTGAAACTCAATTGGGTCCATTCTATAATGAGTCCTTGAAATTTTTGTAGTGAACATTACGAATTCTATTGAAAACATAAATTCACAATTCATAGGAAGATTGGGAAAATATTCTTGAAATAAACCAAAAACATTCCCATAAAATATGCATTTTTTGATTTTGATCTTCTCCCCAACCATCTAAGATAGACACCCACTTTTAATAGGAATAAAAACCCATATAATGGATGTAATTTACAATGAATGTTCAAATTTATCATCACAAAAATATATGATCATTGGTTGTTTTGGAATATCAAACATGACATCCCTTCCTTGGAAATTGATATTGGATTTATATAAAGATATCTAATCTATGCCTAAAATAAAATCAAATTACACCAGTGGGAGAATAATGAGATCTGTTTGAAGAACTTTTCTATAAAATTTAACTGAATAATAATCATATATTTTATATATGATCATCATAACATTATAGGTTTTCACCACTAATTCAATATATATTTTTTTAGTGGTATTGTGATACCCATATAAAATTCATCATAAAATAAAAGAGTGGGTAGAACCAGAATCAGATAAGGAATTATGAATTATGAGATCGACGGTTAGTGTACCTCTCACCACTTCATTATCATACCCCACATAAACAATAGTGATTTCATGAAATCTCACTTTTTTTCTTTTCTGTTAATAGATTTTCGATTCTGATCATCATCATAAACATTAATTTTCATGCATTGGTTGGCATAATTCCTACAATACTTGTATTTTAAGAATTAACGTGTGGGTGGTGTATTAGTTGGTGTCTTCCTTTCATTAATTTAATTGACCATCCTATTCATATCCTTTCGATATTCATGTGATTTATAAAAGGAATTTCTAGATTTAAAGCACCTCGTAGTTCAATTCAGGCAATTTCCTTGATGTTTCTTCCCTATTAACATTTCTACCTTGAGTGCACATTGAATGCTTTCTTTATAGATATAAAAGCATCTTATAGATAGTATGTTTTGGAGACTTGGTTTCAATCCACTAGAGAATTGATCAATTTTGGTTATTATGCTAGTAATTATTCCTAAATCATACCTTGAATGTATAGTAAATTTTCATCATAAGTACCAATGGATTCACCATACTTCTACTTGACCTTAAGGAATTCCATCTCTATTTTTTGTATGTCAAATACAAGGGAATTACTTATTTAAAAATATCATCTTAATATAACTATATTCCATGGATTTAATTTTTTATCTTGACTCATATTCTTAATAATATTCCACCATAGACCTATTTCTCCTTCCAAATGATAAATGTATATGATTAAAGTTTCATATTTTGTGAATTAGAGAATAGAAAATAATTTCTCAATGGTTCTAAATCATCAATAAGCCACTAGTGGATCAGAATACCCACTAAAAAGGTGGATGTTGCTTCATGAAATTATAAATAGTATATTATTCCCTCCTTTGATCATTTGTAATTTCATAGTGATCAATGGTCTGGTAAAGTTTTCTGATCATAACAATAAAATTATTCATTCAATCTCTCAGGGTATTTTTTTTCTCATGTGGGAAATAATTTCATTTAAAACATATTTCTTGATAGCATGAGGTATTATAATTTTATCCACTGACTAAAAGCAGAAAGAAAATTATGACAACCAATCTATAATAATCATAGAATGATATCATATAATAATAAAATACCATTCATAGGATGTCTAAACCATGAATCCTTTTTTTAAATTTATGGAATGTTAGGTTTAACCTAGGTTATCTATGGTCACTACCACAACTTTATGATTTTATCCAATACATAGACTTATCCCCAGGGTTTTCATCAATATTTTATAATCATAAACTCTAAATATTAACTAAACACTTCTCAGATACCAACTATATTGACTCAAGCCTTCCATACATAAATGTTACATCTTTTTAAATGAATATTTAATAAATAACACTAGAATATATGTCATAACTATACTGGTTTAGTGTCTTTGGAAACCAGATAAATTTTTTTATTTAAGTATGTTATTCATCATATATCATAAGTTTCTCTCAATTTGTACCATTCTTGACATACCCTATATAAAATATTTCTTCATAACCTAGGAAAAGGAAATATATGAAATGGTGAGCTCAGATGATTAGTAATGGTAAACATGGGAGATAAAAAATTGATGATAATATGAAAGAATATGATAAGAATAAGTGAATGAGATCATGACCATAATTCACAATTTTCATAACCAATTTTTCAAAGATCATAAACATGAGTCATGACATAAGACGTTATCATCTCAAAATACATGAATCATAAGTGTGAGAAAACATCATAAATCAATCATCAACCATAATTTCATATCATAATCATGTCATAAAAGTGTGGCTCCATCATAAATATAGAAAACTTTTCATATTTCAAGGTTATTTACCAAGAACATATAATAAAAGTGGGTTACTAATCAACACCTATTTTCCATATCATTACAGATCAAGTATCATCACCTATTTCCCATAGTATATTAGGTATCCCTACCTATTTCCTATGTAAAATCAAGCACATTTTATTGTTTACCATAATTACCTTATGAGATTTAAATATTTACCCAACACATTTTAGGGCTATAAAAATATAATCCACCCATTATATAATGAAAAAGAGAACATATGTGGGCTATTAGAACATAACAAATTCATCATATCATCATAACATAACCTGTCGAAATGAAATATGTTTCAGAAACATTTCATCATTTCACCATAGCATAACCCAAGGAAAATAAATGGGTTTCATAAACATCACATCATCATTTTTTCATAAAACTTACAGTGAAAGAATAAGGATGGTATCATTGGATCATATCCCATGTAATAGATGTTATCATATATTAAAATTATTTTAGAAGATTATTGTAATATATTTTAAAGAAATAAACTTTTCATTTAGAAATGTCTTAAATAAAATCAAAATATTTCTAAAATATTGACATATTTTTTTATTTAAAATGAACCATGGAAAATGGTAATGGATGTTTCAAAAAAAATTGAGCAGTCCTGATAGTGGGAAATACTATTCATTCCTTACACATTTAAACAACGATTCAATTCACATTTTTTTTCTAAAAACCCAAAAGTATAATGATTGGAAAATTATAAGAATATTCCTTCGAAACATTTTTGTAAAAAGGTAAATATTTATAAAAATTAAATTTAACGATCATTAAAAAATAAAAAAAAATATTCTTGAAAAATATTTTAAAGGAAGCATGGTCATATACAAAAAAAGATTATCAATCTAATAATAAAACATTGTCAGTTTCCCAAAAACATTATTTCATTATCTTGAGTACTTAAATCGATTAAAATAAAATGAAAACATTTATTATATATAAATAACCATAAGAGAAAAAAAATAAGATGGATTTATCATATAATTATAATATAATTTCCCCAATGTAAATTCAAGAATAAACACTCTCAATTAAAATGAGATTTAGACATAATTCCCTTACCACTTTAGTAATTTTTAAATCAAAACCAAAATAAAGGTTTAACCTTGTATGGATATGAATATCCCTATAATTTCCATGATAAGAATCATAAATGAAATTATTGGACAATATATACACCACATAAGAGAAATAGGTGGTGAATATGGAATGTGTCTCACACAAATAAAAGTGAGAAAAAATACCATACCACAAATCTATTCTCACTGCATTGTCATTAAAAACTCAAATATAATAAATATATATTTATTATACATCTATCTCATAATCATAATTATTTATATCTACCATATATGATTTAATTATAATATGTTTCACTAGTTTATTTTTTTAAACAGTACTAGATAAGACCAATGGTCCCTTCTTGTTTATTAAATAAAGAAAACATAAAACAAAAGGAAGGGTGAGGCCTGATAATGTGAAAATGATCATCATGAAGAAAAAAACAATATAAATTCAAATGAGAACACCATCCACCATGAGCTTATCATCAACCATGACCACACAGATATTGGGCACACCTTCACATCCTAACCCTCTGCCAAGGCTCCTACTTATCATATGAGGATGATTTATACGACCCATTATTAATGCTAATCCAAATTCTATTTTTTCAAGAGAGTTCTAAAATATCTAGCTGATAATTGGATGTAATTGTTTCCTTAATATTGATTAAAAAATCTCCAAAATTTCTAGATATTCATGAATTTTAAAATCGCCACACTCTAAATATATAAAAACAACTTAAACTTGTAAATCAAACCATTATACAATTTAAATACTGAGGGATTGTGGTGAACTCTCACAAACTAGCTAATTATGAAGAATTTTTATATGATAATTAATTACCTTTTCCTTCTCTCATTCTTAAAAAATGAATTTTCTGAAGTTTTCCTAGATATATATCTTTATATTAGAGAAGTGTGAATGATGTGGAGAGTTTAAAGTAGGGAAATAACCCTTAATTGAGCCATGCATAGAATAATTTACCTTCCTTAAATTATCATGTGTTTATAACTACCTTTTAGTCATTGGATTCATTAATCCCGCATGTACAGAGCCATCAATATTGGAAAGTTAATCATCCCATATGGCATGCAATTTGTGAATATTTAGACTGCTAGTGGATTCTAGGGTCTAACAATTAGAATTGGATGAAATAGATGATCCCTCTTCATGAATAATATGATGTTGATAACACTCTACAAGAAGCACTAGAGAATTGTTTATTTCCTCCCTATTCATTATTATTTACTTCTATGTATCATAATAAGTCACCATTTTATCATTATTTATGATAACAAAAATGGTGGCTTAGCCGACTTTGGATTCCTCTTAAGCATCATTCATAACCATGTCCACTTCCCTGAGGATAAAAGGAGGAGAATACCCATGACATCCACATAAATAGATACTTTCTTATATTTTCCATCGGGAACGTGCTAAGAGGATAAAACATTCATAGTTGTACCAAATTTTGGTATGATTGAGACATACCTTTCTTATTTCCTACAAATAGAAATGGTAGTATCTCTATCCAATTGTTCAACCACAAAAACAATATGTGTCATAGGCTATTGATCATCCAAGAAATATTAAAAAAACTCCTTAAAATTCACAGGCTTAAGATTATTATGTTTGGAAGATGAAAAAGTATTCATATCCAGATACATCCTTAATTTTTTAGCATAAGATTATAGGAATGGGTCAACCTGATTTTCCACAACATAAAACAAATCAGAATCACTCTCAAATTATAAATAAAATAGAAAATTATCATTAGTTACCTTAGAAATAACTTATTGGGGGGATTCCAATTTACCCACATAACAAGGATGATCAATCCCAATCTTTTCAATACATTGATATTTTAGATCTCCTTCATCATTAAAATTAATTCTTAGGTTATTTTTTAGGATCCTAACATTAATTCCCTACTCACCACCCCGAAATTGAGTATCACCCTCATGACCCTAAAGCCCAAAATATGAACTGCCATGTTTTCTCACACAATCATTGGATTACCACCCTAGATGACCCTTATTTGGAGATAAATCCATGGTTGAATGTCTCTAAAACCTATAAGATAAATGGTATTTAATCCAACAGGAGTTCAAAACAATCCTACTTCTACATCTATCATATGTATGTTTAATTTGATGGAATACCACACAAAAATCATGAAATATTTCATAGTGAATAGAAAATTAAAAACATGAAATCATTGAATAATAGAACCACTATTTTGATCTAAGGATTGAAGATTAATACCTCTATGTGTGTGTGCGAAAATAGGATTTATATTTTCTTTTTTGTAGCAACCTATGTTTTTGGACCAGATGAAATTACTTGAGAATTTTAATTTATTCATTTTTTTATAGTACATTTTTTAATCTGAGAATCAAAATGGATTTTTGAGAGTTTTAACAATTCAATGATTAGTTTTTATATGTGTTTAAAGGAATTATGGTTTTCTCAGGTTCTATATCGAGTTTCAGGTGTTTCAAGCCCTTAAAAGCTCAAAATTTGTGGGAATTATCAAGGGTGAATAATTTTTATGAAACAGTGCGGCCCCCTGAAAAAAAATATTGTGGCCTAGTCTAGGGGTGTAGTAGGTGTCTCATGGGATGTGAAAATTTTACCCAAAATTTTCACCTATATCAAATGGTTTGTACAACTTAGACAGTACCCTCAAACTATTCATCTCGTTGTTGGTGCACGGTTTGGCCAAACTATGCATCCAAACCCTACGACCCTAGTTTTAAGGGTAAAATTAACATTTACCTACTTTAATTATTTAAACCATACCTTTTATTTTCCTCTTATTCTCTAGTAGCTCTCCCCCTCCTCTTTTATGTTTGGAGATTCCATCTCCTCTCTCCTAGATCTTTTTTTACCTCCTTTATCTGGAATCTAAATCCCTTATTGTCACAAGCATTGGATCTATCTATGTAATATCCTTCTTTCTTTATAATCTATTTCAAGGTTTCTCCTCCATCCTTTGTGCTATTTTGGTGTGATATATTTTACCTATTTTAAGGGAATTTAAAAATAATTCAATTTAATCCATTCTAGGTCAAATCTGTCCTTGATAATGGTCGAGTGGAGCACTACTACATTGAGGTAGGTGGTCTAAAATCATTTGCATCATTTTTTTCATTTTAAATGACCCACCACCATGCATCATGATAGACCCTTCCAAAAAAATTAATTTATTTCTTAATAAATTAATTAAAAATTTTTCCCTATTCTATGTGAACTCTCCTTGCATCTAAACCCATATATAAGACGTTCTCTTGGTCTTCAGCCACCCCTTTGGGTGAATCCATCATTAAAGGACATTTTTCTCATGCCTTAAACTATAAAGCATCATGTGTAAGTTGATCCTTATTTAAATTACTTAATATTTTATATTTAATTATTATTAATGGATGGCCATGAGATATTCCCTTGAGTTTTACATCTCACACACTGTAATTTAATTATTTATTATTGGTGTTTCACCTTATAATCAAAAATACCATTTCGATTTGATATATCAAATTCATCTATAGGGGTATTTCCTCCTAATAATGTGCCTTGAGTGATTAATTAATTTCAATAGGGTGTTGATTCATGTGTTAAACCTTCTAACCATGCCTTATATGAACTGGTTGATTTAAAATAATTGGAAAATTTCTTAATACATATTCTCATGCCTTGAATGATATATTAAAATGGAAATCTCTTGACCAAAATGACCTTCATGATTTAAATTCTTGAACGTAAGAATTTTTTTTCATTCTTAACTTATTACCAATGACTTTCTTGTGTAATGGATTTAGCTTAGTGACAGGGTGATACGAGGGGTTATAACATAAGTACCCCTTGGATGGAATCTCGTTTCTCTCTATTAGAACCCGTAATATTTGATATATACTTCATGGGTAATATCAATTGTGCCTAAGATGGGATCACCATGAATTATCTATTTTTTATAATAGAAGAGTGACACTGGTTCCCTAGGGGAGACCCCTTGGACAGACTCTAAGGCATGATTATTGTACCATGCCTTGAGTGAGACTTGTGCCTCTATGTGTGATAACTAGTATTAAATCAAATTATAGTGCCTGATTTTTCACACTATCCTTGGGGTGACACATGGGACTTCATTATTGGGTCACCATGGATGAAATTCATGGCATTGTTACTAAACCGATCAGCTCAAGTGATAATTGGAAAGTCCTTTTGGATTGTCATGGATGGTCTTAGGGTTCCTTGATACACTTTATAATGTGGTTTCAAAACTAAATTAAAGAAATGATAAATGATGGATTTTGAAATGGAATATTATGCATTTAATTTTGAAAACATAGTTATGCATCCACACATCCCAATCACAAGATTGGGGATAGTCTTGTCTATGAATCTTTCCCTGTTACTTTACCATTTAAGGGTCTCTCGGTTTAGACATACCAGCTTAGGACAAAGTAGATAGGTGGGTGGGTGTCCAAATGAAACCCAATACAATGAATTTACATATTTATATTTGGTATTTAATTATTTAATTAAGTCACATTTCTTATTTTATAATAAATGAAATGGAATTTCCTAAACACTATGGGTGCCAGCCTACTGAGATTATGTCTCACACCCTAATCGGGTACCACTCGTACCTAAGTAGACTTCACTTATATAGGTATTGGTTAAGGAGAGGTAGTCGGATTCCAATGCATGTTTTACATCTCTTATATGGAGTTGGGGAAAAGGAAAAAGTTGGCACCCAGGATGCTCATATATCTAGTTGTTGGGTAGTTATTATGTTATTTCATTATAATGCATATTTTATTCCTTTCTTCTTGTAGTTGTAGAAACATTTTACATACATGCATTGTTTTAATTTGGTGTTGGTTATATTTACATTCATTTATTATAATTATCTCCAACTGTTATTTCATTTCATTATTACTAATTCCTCTTTTTGTTTATTTATTGACACATTTTATACCATTGTTTCTCTCTGACCATGAGGGTACGGTCTCCCCACATTACATTATTTAGATTAGTGCAGCTAGTCCGTAGCCTATGGCATATTAGGATGCACACTTTTAGCCATGTGGCGACTGGTCCAGCTACCAATTTACTAGTTTGTTAAACCAGGACATTACAAATTGGTATTAGAGACTTCATTTTTCTTTTTCTTAATGTTTGGGGGGTAGATAGGAGACTAGAAACATGTTGGATTTTAATAAATAGTCTTCCTTGGAAGTGATCGACCCATGTATGGGGAAAAGTCCAAGTGCCAAGGGATAGAGATGTTGTTCACGGTGTTCAAATTACCATTGATATGATTTTACCATGATTTATTAGATTACTTCCACTTATTTTTAATTTATGAGATTTATCAATTACCCTTCAACTGGTACGACAAGGCGGAAGCATTACCTGTATCATTATAGGCACATAGAAATTCACCTGGCATGCATATGCCATGCCATGTAAATTTCATTGATATCCCATTTGAGTTTATTTATGTTTCTTTCATGTTCAATAGAAGGTATTATATATTCCATGTTATAAATTTTTAATAACATATTTGGTTCTCACCTTCTTTGGTATTTTATTAGAATACTCCTATAATTTAAAATTTCATGCCTTGTTTTTTTCCATGTTAAAGTGTTTAATTAGAATTATTTTCTTGAGTGATATTTCATGTTTTCTTTAATTTTGTTTCTATTTTTATAATTTTGTTATTTTTTCATAATTATGTAGTGGTTAGACATGATTCTATGCTTGTTTAGCATGGGATGAATCATTATAGTTATGATTAAATGGGATTCATCTTCCAATTCATAATGTGTACGAGTGATTTATGATATGGAAAGAGATGTCCCATAAAATTGAACCATTGTTGACACAACTAATATATATAAAGTCTGTTTCATAAATTTTGATATTGTTGAGTTTTATTTTTTTATGGATTAAAATAGTTGTGGCCATATGGGGGATACCTAAAACTTGTAAAGTGCATGGGCGCTTTATAATTTAAAGGGTGGTCACCCATAAAGAAGAACCATATCTTATTAGAATCTTATGTGAAATTTGATATAAATATAAATGTTGTTCAATATTGACCATAAATTTATTGGTTTCCATTATAAGATATGTAACTCATTTACATGGTTTTAATAACCCTTGTAGCTAAAACTCTGAATGCACAACTAACCCAACTAGGACATTTGGTACATGTTGTTAATAAAATGGAACCACTAAGGGGGTTTTCAAAATATAAATGTTTAAATTAATCTTGTTAATTTGATAAACATATAATGGATCAGTGGGACCCTAATAGGTATCCATTTTTCTTTTTTATATTATTTAGTGCTTAAACATATAGGGGTGTTCTTATGCTTTGTGTGGGGTAGATTTTAAAATTTTTCATAGGTGCCAATACGGTTTTTATTATAAATGAATGGTGGTTCCATTTTTGAAAAAAAAACCCCTTTTCTATTTAAGGGGACTCTTATATATTCTTTAATAGTTTTCGGTGTTATAAATTATAAATAAATGATTTTTGTTTGAAATGGGTTATGTGATTAAATGTCTTAATGATAATGGGATGTCACTGAACAATAATTGTTGAAAAGATAGTCTAAAAAACCTTGCTTGTATTTTCATATGGGTAGTGTTATTTTTTATTTAATACTAAACTTTAAAAATATTACAGAACCCTTGAAATTTTGTTTTATGACTTTAAACGAATCCTTAGGAGGCGTTCTAGGCCTTAACACATATGTAGGGGTAGTTTAATTCTTCTTGAGTTTTTCCTTGAAACTGAATATGATCATTTATGTAGGAATTTCCCTTTATATATCTAAATCTACAATATAGGCCTTTAATCATATAGATATTTCAGAGGCATGACCACATTTTGGGTGAATGCATTTGTTTCAGATAGGGTCTAGCCTATAAAATGTAAAACCCTCAAATATTTAAAACCCTTCCTCTGATTGTGAGCATTCTGAAATGCTTAGTTCCAACAAGCTAGATATGCCAAGGGAATGGTCTTACTCTTAGTTGGTCATGATACTATTCTTTTTATCTTTTCAATGTTGGAAAAATTATTAAATTTCCAGTCATATTAAGAGTCATATGGGGTAATATGACTATTGGATAAATATTTTTAAAGACTATCAGATACTTGAATTTACATGGATGATAAGCCTACGGATATTTTGAAGTATTTTTCTTCTTCCCATGTAATTTCATGGTGGTATGAGTCAATAGACATGAAACCATTTGTCTTGTTAAATGGTGCATCAAAAATTTTGTGTTTAGTGTTAAAAATTTAATCTAGAGTTGTTAATCTTCGAAAACCGGACAACTATGGAGTAGATTGACATAGGAATTGATAAAGGTCGTATATCATCTCAATGTTTGGGATGATTTTTTAAGGAGAATTAGGTGTTTGAAATGGTGGTCAGTTGTTTTGGATTTTACACATAATTCCTTAACATGTGGGAAAATGACTTAGATAAGAATCACATGTACGTCTTAGTGTGTATATAATATAGAACTCTTCAGCGGATTTTTGTCTCTATATATTTGGTTTAATTATTTATAAAAATGTGTTATACATGCCTTGAACTTGAATTTTGCAGTCAATAGAGTGTGTTTCATGGAATGAGTCACCTCTTCAGTGGGCCCGACTACTAACGACACTCTTAATGTAGGGATTATCACATCCATTCTAGTTTTAAATTTCCTAAACCAAGAAGAAACGTAACCAATAAGGACCTTCATCAAAGGTTAGTGCTTATCTTGGTCTCCCACAAGGCTGGTGATCTGGGATTGTGTTAGTTCTTGGGTGGTATCACAACATTAAATGGTTGGATATGGATGAAACCATTGCAAAAACCAATTGTTTGTTATGAACTTCATTAGTAGTTCTTAATCAAGATAGAATTCCTTATGTGGTAAAGGCATTATGGTCAGTTGATGGTGATGCATCAGTGATATAGGAAGGATCTTCTAATTAAATCAACCTATAATGGTTCTACAATCCTTTCCTTTTCTTTTGGATAGTGGGTTTGAAAGTGTGTTGATCACTACTATGTATTTGTGGCCATAGTGTCTAATATCATTTTTTCTGATCATTAAAACCTATTATTATGGTCTATAATTTAATTTGACCATGTATACTATATATTTATCGTCTAGGCACACTAAGGTTGTGTTGTTCTAACACCATGATTAGGTTTTAAAACACCATTGGTATTTTTCAGGATGTTTCTATCCGACTGTGCTCCAAAATCATGGTTTTTTAATGAGGTCTAGTTATTTATCAATGATACCTAGTTTTACCAAATTAGACAATCTATGATGGACTCATAGACACTATCTATTCCATTTGAATGGATTTAATGGTTATTTATTTCTTTGGACCCAGTCCATGTTAATCTTTTGTAGATGTTCATCTTTGTACCGACATCTCCTTATTAAATGTTTTTCAAGGTTTTTCCTTGTATGATCTCCTTGGACTCACGTTGTTGATTATAAGGATACCTCAAACTCTATTCGGGCTCAAATGATATATTTTAATGGGGTAATGTTCCTGGTGATTTGGTTCTGGATTACTCCCATCTTCATTCTTGTGAACAACATTTTAAATGGATGTTTTGGATAGAGGCATCACTAGAAATAGGTTTCAGACTTCAGTGATCATGATCAAATAATTCTTAAGGTTCCATAATATAGAACATGGGGTATAAATTTTTAAATGCACCATCTGTATAAGCTATGTGTCTCAAGTTTAATCAACTATGGATGTTGAGACTCGATACCCCTCTATATTACCATGTGCAGTCGGTGAGGAACCTCTTATTGATATAGTCAGGTAAAAAGATTCAAAGTAGATATCCACTAAAACTCTATATGGAAGGGTCAATGTGATTATTTTAAATGGGGTGATTTTGGATTCCACCCATGAAGAAGATCATGTCTCATGTCATTACCATCATTGGAACACTACATGCACATATTTAGTGATAATTCTAGTAGTAGAGGCACTGTGATTTTAGTTTGAAACATAAAAGACAGAGCCTAGGGTGGAAGAACCGTAGGTTAGTTGGTTTAAGATACAATAATATGATCATGTATCTAGATAAATGGTTTCAGGGAAGAACTATTTCAGTGTCTTAGTTAGAAAATAATCATTGGCTCAGGTCTTCAAGGCTTAATTGTCATACACTTCAGTAGTTCCTTGAGTTGCATTGGGAGTTTTGAAATTCAATGTGACCATATTAATGTGACTTCATGGCCCTCATAGATTGGGTGATTTTTTTTCATTCCCAAAATATTCACAGTTATGAGAATTTCCACGGTGGTGAGATTGTTGCAACCCATGTTTTTGGATTAGATGAAATTCTAAGGGAATTTGAATCTTTTCATTTCATGGATGACCTTTTTTGTAAACCAAGGTTTAGAAAAGAATTTTGGGAGTTGGAATACTTCAATGTGTTATTTTTAAAATTGTTTCAAGGATCTAGGGGTCCCTTGGGTGAGTTTTCGAGTTTTTAGAGTGTTGGGACATGAAAATATTAAAATTTTAGGGATTTGTCAAGGGAGCCCAATTTTTATGAAACCTTGTGACCCCTAGTAGTAGACTTTGTAGGCTAGTCCAGGGGTTCAACAAGTGTTACTTGGGTTGTGCATAATTTACCTAAAGTGTTCTTCTATCCCAAACATTTAGTTCTACTTAGGTAGTCCCCTCATACTATTAATCATATGGTCGGTGCACTTTTGGGCCAAACAGTGCGGCCCTAGTTTTAAGGGTGAAATTACCAATTTACCCACATTTTATGATTTAATCCTTCCCATTTCATTTCTTCTTCTTCTCTAGTGGCACTCCCCTTGTCTTCCATGTATGGATCTTCCATATCCCATATCCCTAGGTTTTTTCTACCTCCTTCAGCTGACATTTGAATCACTCGTCGTCGGAAGCATTGGATCAATATCATTAAGCTCTTTCTTACTCTATAATCTATTTCAATGTTCATATGCCATATAATGCACTATTGTGGTGGGACATATTTTTTCCTATTTTTTGTTCATTTGATAAATCCTTCGATTTATTCTGATCTAGGTTGAATCAAGCCTCAATAATTGTCAAGTGGAGCACTACTACATTAAGGTAGGTGGTCTAAGCTATTTTCCTCCATTTCATCACATTTTAAATGATTTGTTATCATGATGTGAACCAGACCCTTCCGGTTATGCTTCATTATTTCTTAATAAATTAATTAAAATAGTTTTACATCTCTTATGTGAACTATCCTTATAGAGAAACCCATTGATGGGTACTTAGATTGGTTTTTTTCCACCCCTTTGGTTGCATCAACCATTAACAGTTGTTTTTTCCATGCCTTTAATGGTCAAATCACCATATGTGAGTTTCTCCTTTGTTAAATGACTTAATCCATAAAATTTTAATTTAGGTAAATAGATGTCCATGAGATTATACTTTGAGTTTTATATCTCACACCATATAATTTAATTATCTATGCTTGGTGATTAACCTCAGAATCCAAAATTCATTTTCTCTTTGATTTCTAAAATTCCTCTTGATGGGTATTTCCTCATAATAGTATTCATTGAGTGATTCGTAGAGTTGAATTGGGTGTTGATCCATGTGCTAAACGCTTTACCCATACCTTCAATGAACTAGTTAAGTTAGACCAATGGGAAAATTTCTTAATATGTATGCCTCATTACTTGATTGATCTATAAAAATGGAAATGTCTTGACTAAAATGACCTTTGTGATTTAAATGCTTGAAATTATGAATTAATCACTCTTTCATGACTTATTATAAATTAATTTCTTGTATAACATCTTTATCTTAATGTCAGGGTGATACAAGGGGTTTAGACTTAAGGTCCTCTAGGATGGAATCTCATGCCTCTTTGTTAGAACTAGTAAGGTTTGGTAAATACACCGGGGGATATCAATTATTCCTCAGATAAGATCACTGAGTGTTATCTATTTTTATCTCTAAATGAGTGACACTAGTTCCCTAGGGGATACCCCATGGATGGGATTGAAGGAATTATGGTTATACCATGCCTTGAGGGATACTCAGTCCCCTACGTGTGATACTAGGTATATACGCATAAGATAGTGCTTGATTTTTTACACCATGGTTGAAGAGACTGATGGGACTTTATTCTTGGGTCACCATGGACGAACTTCATGGTATTTCTTATAAAAACAATACCCACAAGTGATACATGGAAAGTCCTTTAGAATAGTCATGGAATAGCTTATGGTATCTCACTACACTTTATAATGTGGTTTTAAAATTGAATTAAAGAATATATAAATGAATTATATCAAAATGGAATATGATACCTTTAGTTATGAAAACATATGGATTTGTCCTCCAAGCCCAATAAAAATATTGGGGATAGTCCATCCTATGGAACTTACTCTACTCACATTACCATTGCAGGATCTCTTAGTTTAGACATACTATCTTATGTTGAAGCAGGTAGTTGGGAGGGTGTCCAAATAGAACCCAACATAATGTTTTTACTTATTTAAATACTATATTTCATTGTTTAATTACAAAAAACAACTTATTTTATAATGCATGAAATGGAAAAATCATGATAGTGTGGGTACCGACCTACTGAGATAGTGTCACACACCCTACTCAAGAACCATTGGTACCCAAGTAGACATTACATCTATAGCTATTGATAAAGGATAGGCTTCCATCTTCTAATCCCTCTTTCCATTGCTAGGATAGAGTTGGGGAAAAGAAAAGAGTAAGTAATTGGTATGCTCATAGAACTAGTTGTTGGGCTATTATTTTGATATTGCTTTGTACTGTTTATTGTATTTAATTCTTCTTATAATTGTAGCATCATTTGACAGACATGAATTGTTGTAATTTTCCATTGGCCATTTTACATTCCGCTAATATAATTTTCTATAGATTTTTTTTCATTTCTTTATTACTGCTTCTACTATTGTTGTTTATTGATTTAAACCTATTACATTGTTATAAAATAATGATCATGAGGGTATATTATCCCCAACGCACCATATTTATAACCTTACTTCTAGTCAGAAGCCTTTATCATATGAGGAGGTGCACTTGAAGCCATGTGGTGGCAAGTCCAGCAACCAGATTACTGGTCAGTCGGGTCGAGATATTACATTTTAACCACCTTTTATATCTTGACTGGAATAGTAATAGCTAAGGAAATCTTTCATATGATCATCATTTTCCTTAGAAACCAACTCATACCATGAATTAAAAACTAAATATGTGTAAGAGAGTTCTAACTATTACAAAACATGAATTTATCGATGCTGGTATTTATCAACGCTACAAAAAAGCATTGATAAATGGAATTTTATCAACGCTAAAGAAAGCACGGATAAATTAAAACTTTTATCAGTTCTTTATTTTTAGAACATATAAAGGGTACCCTTTACCAGTGCTTTATTTTTAGAACTGGTTAATGGTTCCCTTTATCAGTGCTTTTTTTAGCACTAATAAATGCTACCCTTTATCAGTGTTGATAAAGATAGATTTTATCCACACTACAAAATCACTAATAAAGATATAAATAAATAAAATTAAATAATTAAACAAATAAAAATTGATTTTATTAAAAAAATAAAAAATTTCATTAATTAAATAATTATTGGTAAAAATAAAGAAATCGATTATACGTTATTAAAGGTTAAACATTTTATTAATTAGATAATTATGACAAATAATGCTAATAAATTGTATATATTAAATATATTGATATATATTAATGTATATAAATATGATGTTTATATTACAAAATATTTATACACTTTACATTAAATAGTCACGTATTTAGTGAATAATGGTGTATAATTAAAAATTAATATGAATTAAATATACTCACTAATTACATATATTGTGTAGTGGACACATGTAAAA
The DNA here is from genome assembly GCA_963277665.1 of Viscum album. Classification (NCBI taxonomy): domain Eukaryota; kingdom Viridiplantae; phylum Streptophyta; class Magnoliopsida; order Santalales; family Viscaceae; genus Viscum; species Viscum album. The sequence continues at coordinate 1,589,529,654 of OY728129.1, forward strand.
TTGAATGTGTCATTTTATTTTCCAATTTAATATAGATCAAATGTGTGTTATATTGATTTCACATATATGTAATTAATTAATTTATATATAAAATTCACTCACAAAAAATTTATCCATTTTTTAAATATTGGTTGTGTGTAATTATTTTTAATTTATTCAATTTCACTCGTTTTTAACATATATGAATGCATTCAATTAAAATTAGATATAAATATTATTTTTCAAAAAAATGTATAATTATAAGTAAATAATTATAAAATGATAATTAATATATTTAAAAATGAATATATTTACTATATTAATATTTATATAAATTTATTAAGTATATATATATATATATATTTATAATTATAATTATAAATACTTTATCAGTGATTAAGTAATAAGCCCTCATTATGGTAGGTATTTACCAGTGCATTTATCACACTGATAAAGATGAGGCTTTATCAGTACTAAAAATGTACAAATAAAATGAATTTTTATCAGTGTTAATCCTTTAACACTAATAAGTATGGATTTTATCATTACTTATTTAGTGATGAAAAAGACCTAAATTTATCAAAACTAAAAAGAATTTGTGAATATACTGTCTATCAGTGTTTATTACTTAAGCGCTAATAAAAGGTCTATTTATTAGCACTTATTTGTAAGCACTAATAAAATTGCCACAATATATTTAAAAAATCATAACCATTTGCGAACCCATCATGATATCTCAAGATTTCCACAGAAGCCACCGATTTTTGACCCTCCTACTTGGTTAATTGAAGCTCAAATCACACCACTGAAATTCCTCTAGTTTCTCGAACATTGTCAGACATTCATTATTCAAGTGTAGTTAGCGTTTCCAAAGCAGATTTTCTTTAACCTATCGAGGTAGGCCTTGTGATTATTCTTGTGTATTTTTCATTTTATTTTTTGATTTCTTGTTAGACGATGTATTGATTTATTTTTGAGTTGGTCTTTGTATACTATTTTACTTTTAGATTATGAATAATTAAATTTGATTATTATCCGTTGCTCGACTGAACACCAATTTTGAATTCCTATTTTGGTCTTTTTAAATTGTAGTTTTGAATCAATTTTCTTCACTGTCTACATTTTTACCCACCTTTCTCCACAAGAATAATTTTTTACACTTTTTAAATCATAGATAAACACCTATAGTCAATTCATTCTCACTGTTAGTTATGAAATAATTGATTCAAATCCCCAATTAATTCTAAACTGTTCATATAGAAATCTTGAACATTTCCACCACATCTAATTTATTTTTTATAATCATCACATTAGTCATTATGGTAAATTCATTAATAAATGTAATAATTTAAATAACACAATTAGTGGAATTGTGTCTCATGGGTCTAACAAATAAAAAAGTTTAAACTAAATATTATTATAAGACTGAATTTTCATGCTTCTATGACTACCTTTATTGATTTTCCCCTTTCTATTATCTTAAAAACCAATCCACTTTTGCTTTTGGGATGATTCAAGTCTCTCAACACATATCAATATTAATGTTTTCACAAAATTATTTGACAAATATTACTAAACCTTCTATGACATCATTTTTTCTCATCAATTGATCTCAAATAGCTAAAATGGTTAGAGTCTCCATTCAGAAAGAGATTCTAACTAGTCATGTCACATTGGTTAACAATCTTTGAATATTAAATCATGATTAATAGGAATTTTTTATTTATAAATAAAACCTCATTAGAATCATCACATAGCTAAATTAACCACCAAAAAATTATGATTAATACCATCAACAAACAACAAATCTTATGACATCCAAATTAGTAAGGGGTTGTATTTATTTTACTATGTTGTAATATTATGTTGTAAGGGATTCATAGATTTTTATCAATTTATGTTTATTTTATAAATATATATATACATATATACATATATATATATATATAATTAAAATAGTTAGGGGAGTGGGATAAATACAATAAAAATCCTACTCTACACCAATAGTGAATAACTCGACAAGACTCGAACTGAGACCTCACCGAGACCGCGTAGAGCCGCTACCAAATGATCTAGATCCTAGGGGCACACACACACATATATTTTTATGTACTTTTAGAAGTTACAAGGTAAGAGTTATTTTATATTTATTTATTCAAAAATTATTTTTCTCGATTTCAAAATTTGGAAGATATTTTATTTATTTTCATTAAAAATTATTTTTAAATGTGCATTTTTTTTAATTATTTGTATTATAAATTTCATGTTATATATATGTGTGTGTGTATCTGTTTAAATGTGCATAGGATAGATGTTACAAAGGTTGGTTTCTTTTTATCCCTTGTCTATGATATATCTTATTAATGTGTATTATTTATTTATGAATAGTTTTGTATGGACCTCCCTAGAAGGCCAAGGATGGGTCAATGTGTATTATATAGCCTCACTAGAATCCTTCATATGGGTAGATCTGATGTGACAACCTCCATATAATACTTGGGATGGGTCGGTGTGGAGATATGACATCCCAAGAGTCTTGAGATGCTTTCAAATATTTGATATTCCATTAATTTTAAATTTATTAATACCTTAGGTTTCAACATTAATAATTCTAATAAAGATAATTAAAATTATCAAATACTCTATATTAGAAATTCTTGGAATATGTTTCTAAAGAATCATCCCCTCTCTCTTTTATAGACATATGTCATCCTTATCACCTTTATCTCTCAAACAAACAATATTAAAAAAATTTTCTTTAAAATCATCTCCCATCTATTTTATTTTTCATATATTACATTGAGAATTAGTAATCCCATGGATGACTACTACTTAAATTATTTCAAGAAACATTTTTTCATGTCCACAAAAAAAGAAGGATGTGTCAAAAAAATGAAATGATAAATGTTCAAGAGAAGAAGAGATGATGATGAGTTATATATAACATTTAACTTTGAATTAATTCATAGGATTGCACCTGACATAGTGGATTAATTCTTTTCTTAAATCCAATTACCCATTTTCGTCAACTTACTGAAATTCATTGAAAAAATCAAATGTTGAGTTTCCCTTATTAGAATTGTCTATAACATTAAATTTTGACAATGGATACATTATGTGTATTTATTTATATATTATAAAAAATTAATCTTTTATGAACCCAATAGGATTTATATAAATCGAAAATGGATACATTCTAATCATTTGATAAAGGATTATAAAGATGGAGTTAAATTTTTTAACATGTTTTTAAGAGAGAATGCATACAAACCTTCTAAAATTCTATGTCCAGGTTTAATATTATGTTATTCAATAAAAATTAGTTTTAAAGAGTTAGAAGAACATTCTATTTTTCACATAATAGATCAAAGCTATAAATTATGGACTAAACATAGGGAAAACTGAATGTGGACACCAATTGGGATGATACTACAATTTATGAATCATTTTATATGAATAACTTTGGAAATTTTTATGGGTGTCTCATGGAAGAAATGAAAATGGAAATTGAAAATGAACTTCAAGATTTTACAATGTTATTTGAGGAGTTAAATATTTATTCGAAGAAACCACTGTATACCGATTGTATTAAATACAAAACATTGTCAACTATGTTGAGTTATATAATTTGAAAGTTGGAAACGGATGGAGTGAAACCAACTATACAATACTACATGGTCTCCTAAATGATATCCTACTAAATGTAAATTAACTACCATTATAAATATATGATACTAAATGAATGTTATGTTCAATGGGAATGATCTATTAATAATTTCATGCTTGTAAAAATGATTTCATATTATTTATAAAGGGACATGAATCACTCATAAAATGACTAAGTGTGGTGCTGATCGATACAAGAAAAATGAATCAGGTCCATCATTCCATAGTTTAGAAGACCATATGGATATTAGGAAACTGCAGGAAAATTGACATAGCATGCATATACAATAATTAAGGATGGGAACTTACATCATCTAAAAGATTATTCTCAGTGGATGAAAATTGATTATGAGTTTCCTAAATTTAGAAATGAGCTGAGAAACTTGCATCTTACATTATCTACATATGAAATAAATCCTTTTAGTGTACATAATAGTGCTCACAATACATGGCCCGACATGTTGGTAAATTATAACTTTCTGCCATGTTAATGCATGAATAACAAATACATTATATTTTCTCTGCTTATATATTAACCAAAGAAAGTCGTTATTGGTATTTAGGTATATTTGGATCCAATGATCAATGATATTAAATTGATGTGGGATATAGGTTTTACAGTGTATGATGCTCATAGAAGTGAAGAATTCACATTAAAGGCTATGTTGTATGGAATGATAAATGACTTCCTCACTTATGGAAATTTATCTAGATATATAATTAATGGAATTTTGGGGTGTCCCATTTGTGAAAAATGCACATACTCAGTTCAGTTGAACTATTCCACACAGAGTATGTTTTTTGAAGATCAGAAATGTTTACCTCAATGGCATAAATATTTTTCCTGGATGACAGCATTCATTGGGAATATTGAACAAGGTACAAAACTATCTCTAGTAATAGGCGATCAACTGTACAATAAGGTAAATAATAATAACACTGTTTTTGGTAAACCATTATTGAAAAACATTAAAAAATCAGGTTGAATATGATATCAATATTCTTTGAATTATCGTATTGGAATTTTTTGTAAGTCAGACATTTTCTTGATGTGATGAATGTAGAAAAAACTGTATTTGATAGTGTAATAATCACATTACTAAATGTTCCTAGAAAAAATATATGGAATCAAGGCTAGTTTATACTTGATTAAAATTGGGATAAGGGAATAGTTGGCTTTGGTGAATGGTAAAAGGTGGAATTTTCATCCTCTAATAGCTTACACTCTATCCAGATAGAAAAATTTTCAATTCTTCCTTTCCCTTAATAGTGTAATAGTTCCATAAGGGTATTCATCAAATACCATGAATGTCATGTCAATGACTAATTTAAAGTTACAAGGACTAAAATCACATGAATGTCATATTTTGATGCATGATTTAATGCATGTTTCTCTTCATTTAATTCTTCCTCAAAATGTATGACATGCATTAACCAGAATATGATTATTTTTCAAACCCACACATTGTAAATTTATAGACTTAGCAATGTTTCCCATCATTAATAAGGGGATTGCAGTCATACTATGTGAATTAGAGATGTTATTCCCACCATCATTCTTTTATATAATGGTCTGAATAGTGGTACACTTCGTTTAGAGGTTCAACTATGTGGTCATGTACATTACATATAGATATAAACCATTGAATGATATATGATGACTCTGAAAGGGTATGTCAAAAATCAAATTTTTCTAGAATATTTTATTGCAGAATAATATATTGTTGAATAAGATATTTAATTCTATACCAATTACCTATTAGATGTTGAGAGCATCGGCCTCCCAAAGTCTAGTAATAGTGAATGCCTTTTGGGCGAAGGGATTTATAGAAGAGATTTAGTTACAATTAACCTAATAAAGAAGGAGTAAGAGCACATTTACATATTACATAATAGTGAATATAGTAATTCATACATTGAATCCCACAAATAAATTAATAGACATTTGAATCCATCAAAGGTTGAAGGATGGATATTAAATAAAACTAATCAACAATTAATAAGATGGTTTAGATATAATATTTAAAAGGAGTTATCTAAAAATACAAATTAAATTGTCTAATGAATTCAATGGTTATCCATAGTACCAAATGAAAATGTTTTATCTTACAATAATTTTATAAAAAATAATTATACATTTCATAAATAAGAACAAGATAACATCAAACGATGCAAAGTAGTGGTGTTATTCTTGTGTATAAAGCAATGCACATATCTAGTTCCAAGAATAGAAATCCAATTTATAAAAATATGTTAGATTTTGGCATTATTGAATAGATATAAGAGTTGGATTATAAAACATTTAATGTTCCACTTTTCCATTACAAATGGGTTGACAATATAAATGGACTAAAAGTTAATGAAATGAGATTTGTGAAGGTGAATTTCAGTGTCGAAGGAGAAAAAAAAGATCATTTTATAATGGAATAACAATAAGTGCAGGTACTTTATTTCTCGGATCTAAAAATAATAATTGGGTGATTGTACTACTGGTGATGAAAACAAATGTTGAGTCAGATGAAAATTCTGACAAGGATGACCCTTTCATTGGGACATCACAATCAGTTACTTTCGATCCCAATATATAAAATGTATTTTACATTTTAGGGGACTATAAATAGGGGATCTGGATTCTCGATAGAGGAACCAAACCCATGAAACCTTTTAAAAATAGATTACAATGATAAGGTAAAAATGATTTTTAATATATTATGTTTTTACTCATAATATTCTATGTGATCTACTACACTGTCATAATCTAAATTCAATGTTTGACTACTCATAAAGATAATATCTTCTATACATGATGATGTTACCATTACCTTATAAGCAAAAACTATAATGAAATAAACCCTTTTAAAAGATGTAAATGTAATGTTACGATATACTTTCTCTTTTTTACTGAAAAACAATACAATGAAATGTTAATTTAATTTTCATTATTCCATGAAGAGTTCATTTATTTTAGAGTATTTTTATCTATGTTTCATTCCTTTGAAAGAATATAAATAAAACTATCTCTTCTTAATCACTGATTTAGTCTTGATGTTTGCATAGTAATATCATTTTCCATTGAATTAATATATTTTTTCATATTTATGTTTAATTTATTTATTTTTTGCAATACTTACATAATAATTTATTTATAATACAGGTGTATTATTTTGTTTGATTTGGGGTTGTATTTATATCTTTTATTACTTTATCCACTAAAACTTCCATAGGATTCCTCTCCCTCAAAAACTTTTCACCCCTAAAGTATTTCATTTATAACCTTCTATAAATTTCTCTCCAATGCCTTTGTAATAAGAGAAATGACACTATCTCAGCTAAATCATAGTGGTAATCCTGATGGTTTCATAGTAAAATAATTTTTCATTGAATTAATGTATTATTTAATATTTTTGTTTAATTTATTTCTCATTATAATTACTCATATAATAAATTTTTTCTTATATAGGTTGATTCTTTTGTTTTATTTTGGGTGGTATGTCCATCTTTCATGCTTTTCTACAGAAAGACTTCCATATAATTCTCCCTAAAAACCTATCCAATGATAGAATGTTGGATTTATCACTTTTTTTATGTTCTCTCCACTACCTTTGTAGAAAGTGAAACAACGCTACCTCTACTCAATTACAGAGGTAATATTGATGTTTTCATACTAAAATAATTGTTTATAAAATTAATGTATTGTTTTATATTTATGTTTAATTTATTTCTTTTTAGTATTACTAACATAATAATTATTTTCTTATACAAGTATATTCTTTTGTTTGAATTGGGGTTCTATATCCATTATTCATGCCTTTCTGCACCAAAACATCCATAGATTTAATTTCCCTCAAAAACATTCTCCCCTATAGTGTTGACATATATTACTTTCCATCAAGATACCTCTACTGGCTTTATAGGAAGAGAAATAGTGATGCCTCAACAAAATTACAAATTTAACCTTGATTTTTATAGTAAAATCATTCCCCATAGAATTAATTTACTATTTCATATTTATGTTTAATTTTATTGTTTTTAGTATTACCCACATAATAATTGTTTTCTTATATAGGTGGATTCTTTAGTTCGAGTAGGGGAGATCTATCTATCTTTCATGCCTTTCTGTAGAAAAATTTAAACAAACTTTTTCTCTCTCAAAACTTTTCACCCCTATAGTGTTGACATTTATCACTTTCTTTCAAGTTCCCTCCACTGCTCAATCACAAAGGCAATCTTGATATTTCAACAATAAAATCATTTTCCATATAATTAATGTATTATCTAATATTTATTTTTAAATTATTTATTTTTAGTATGGATCAAAATAATTGTTTTCTAATACAGGTGGATTATTTTTTGAGTTAATATGGTTTTTTTGAAGAAACTCATGCATTGTTGGTAGCTAAACAATGAAAATCAATATATATCATGGTAACATTGATAGTTAGGATTGTTTTGAGACTTTGGGAAATGTAAGAATTAGCAGAACCTCAATTCAAAACATGATGAGATTGGTATGACTCCAAAAACATTTTTTTATTTAAAATTGACATTAATTTTATTACAAAAATACAATTGAATCAGTGTGTTTGTTATCAGTTTAAAATAGATATTTGACTTAAAAAAGTTTTAATCATTAAAAATAGACTAAACACACTTTTAATTTCTTGATAATTTGGATAATTGATTCATAAATCATTTTTATGGGTAGGAATCAGTCTCAAATCAAATTAATACACGATGTGATCTGTATGAGTCAAAGTGCATGTTTCGAGTTTAAAGTGACATTTTAGTAAAAAAGATAACTAACATACTCAAAACAAGTAAAAAAACATTCATATTGTTTTGATACTTTTTTAAAATAATCCACAAGTGATTTTGAATAGGTAGGAATCATCTACACCTCAATCTGATGCACGGTGTGACCGGTATAAATCTAAGTGTGTCTATTTAAAATTGACTTCAAATTTGTTAAATAAAACAAATTTACCTACTAAAAAATAAAAAACACAATAATATTGTTTTGATATTTTTGGAAAATGATTCATAAGTGATTTGAGATGTACATGAATCATCTGCATCTTAATCTGACACACAGTGTGACTGTTATGACTCCAAGTGTGTGTTTTTATTTAAAATTGACATCAATTTTAGAAAAAAGGCCAACTGACCTACTCAAAATCAATAAAACTCACTCAAATTATTTAATTAATTTAGTTAAATGATCGATAAGTCATTTTTGATGTGTCAGAATCATTCTCACATCAATCCAATGAAAAATGTGATCGTGATGAGTCAAACTGCATGTTTCGATTTTAAAATGACATTTTAGTAAAAAAACAAAAGTGACATAATAAAAACCAAGAAAAAACATTCATATAGTTTTTAAACTTTTGTAAAATGATCCAAAATACATTTGGAATGTGTAGGAATCATCCACACCTCATTCTGATGCACGATTTGACCGGTATGATGTACGATGTGACTATTATGGCTCAAAGTGCATCTTTTTATTAAAAATTGTCATCAATTTTAGAAAAATTGACTATTTTCCTGCTCAAAACCAAGAAAATACATTTGGATTGTCTTGATACATTACGAAATAGATCCATAAGTCATTTGTGATGCTTTGGAATTAACCCCACCTCAATCCAAAACATGATGTGCCCAGTATGACTCAAAGTGTATGTTGTCAATTTAAATTCAATATTTTTATTCAAACAGTGTCACTCCTAGGAAAATGATCAAACATACTCATATTTTTTGTTAAAATTAAGTAAAAGGATTCATAATTCATTTTTAATGTGTAGGAATCCATTTCATGTCAAACCGATACACGATGTGATCAAAATATATCAAAAGTGCATGTTTCCAGTTTAAAATGACATTTTAGTAAAAAAGATAACTAACATACTCAAAATAGAGAAATCACATTCATATTATTTTTATACTTTATAAAACAATCCACAGGTCATTTGAGATGTGTTAGAATTAGCTTCACCTCACTCTGATTTGCGGTGTGACTGGTATGACTCCAACTGCATATTTTAATTTAAAATGACATCAATTTTAGAAAAATTAAAACTTTCTAATATTTTTTTTTATATTTTTACTAGAATAATTTTATTTTCTTATAAAGGTGCATTATTTTGTTCGAGAAGGGGTGTTTTGTTCAGAAATAGCACGATTCAGGTCTAGATTAAAAGATAAAGGAACATTGATGTTTTTGAATGTAATTAATAATTTGTATTTATGTAATTATATAAACTAGTGTTTGGAATGTATATAATATATGGTTTTTTTTTTTTTAATTCTATTTCATTTAATTCCTATATTGGGAATTTTTTTATATATATTGTGTTTCTAGTGTTGCGGTGTGTTGTTACCACACACTACAATGATGTTGTAGTGTGTTGTTACACCAAACTACAATATGGCCCTTTATCAGCGCTTCTATGAGTGCTTATAAAAGGAACTTTATCAACGCTTTTATAATCATAGATAAAGATATACTTTTTTAGTGCTTCTATAAGCACTAATAAAAGACCCTATATTAGTTCTTTTATAAGCACTGATAAATAGTTCCTTTAGCAATGCTAAATTAAAGCGCTGATAAATTGTTCACTTATTATTACTTTTAAAAGTGCTAATAAAGGTCCCATTTATCCACACTTTTTTTAGCATAAATAAAGGACCCCTTTGTTAGTTCTTATAAAATACTGGGTCTTTTAAACTCACTCTTGTAGTCGGTGATTTTCTAGTGCTGATAAAGGACATTTTTATCACTGTTAAAGGACTATTTTGTAGAAGTTCCTTCAGTTTTAAAGGAATAAAATTTTGATCCAAAACCTATATCCTATATATTCCCGGCATTATATTCATGAGTTTAAGACCCCATTATCAATATTTTATTGTAAAATTTTGGAATACAATGTGAATGAATCCCTTCCCCAAAGATATAATTTTCTAACCATAAAATCCCCATGTTTCAAGTAGTATTTTCATAAACTCAGATAAACTCCACTACCTTTTTTAGCAAGGAAAGATAAATGGAAAATTATATTATCTTACACCCCCATGATATTGTATGTAATAATTCCTTGGATGTCTTTGAATAAATTTGTACCCCCCTTGTCCATAATTTATTTGGATACTGATTTGATCCTCCCATATCCCATCAAAGGATTGACGATTCATTAAAAATTATTCCTCGCATAATACCTGTAAATTAGATTTATGTGAAAATTTGATTTAATCCCCGTCTCAAAGATATGTTTGTGTGGTCATGGGAGTCAACAGGCCTGATATCCCATCCATATATTAAGAATATGATCAATAGTTCCCTTTTTTTACATTGAATGGATCCCTATGATCTGAAGAAACTATAATCTTTAAGATACCCTCACCTATGGGAACCAAATTATTGGGCTTCATATAATCTATGTTCAAAATTATAGCACTAAAAGAAACCCTAATATTAGGATTATACATTTTCCCTTTGTCTGTCAAATCCAGATCCATGTTCAAAGGAGCATAATATTCTGAATCAAAATCCTTTAGATCAACCTGAAAAGATTCCATTGAAAATTTTAAATCCTAATATGTCTCATGACCACCAATATAATGTGATATTATGTCAATTCCATTCATCCTTCATAGTGCATTAACAATTCTTTATTAAAATAATTTTTCTATGTGATAACTACTTTGTCCATTATGTATATTTAAGTTTGACAGTCCTAGTATTTATACTTTAATCATTATATAAATATCATATATATTCATTAAATATTTATTTAGATTCATCCATAAAAATTTGGGAAAATAAAATTAATTACACTATTAATGGAGACAACATGTCGTATGTATGCAAGAACACTATTTACTCTTTTCAACGGATGGAACAAAAGAAATGAAAAAATAAATAACAAATTATTAATCATTATTATATCATAAATATCATATATATTCATTAAATTTTCCCTTATTAACATCAATGTAAAATAGAAGTGAAAAATGAATCACATCCCTTCATTAAGTTGGAAGTCCAGATATACAGAAGAGGGACTCTATCATTTTCTAACTGATGGGATGAAGTTAGATTTTGGTTATTACATCTTCATAATAATAGTTCATTATATTTAAGAAACTAAATTAATTATTTTTATAATGGATAAAATTGATTTATAAGAGGTATAAGAAGAAATAAAATTGAAAATGCTCGATTAAGATTTATACCTATTCATTGAGAAACCTCAACTGGCTTACACCTTAATCCTTGAAAGGATATTCGTTTAGAAATAAATAAAGGTTAATATAAAATGTAATGAAGCTAAGAAGGTATTATTGAATGTTTTTTCTATACTATATGGCTCAAAATTTTTGAGTAATAGAAGAGGAGAGGAACCCTTTTATATGTTAGTAGAGGGGAACTCTTGGAATTACATAAAGTATAAAATTGATACAAAATAATTTCCATGGGAAATGGATCCAAATTGATATAATTTGAAGATAATATGATGATTATTATAAAATGACTCATCCATGTTTGTGGATCCTCTTTTGTTATGATTTTTTGGTATCCATGGCTGGTTCTCCCCAATGTTGGTGGTTCCTAGAAGTGTTCTCGATTGTGTTTTTTGTTGTTTCGATGGATTTATTCAGATTTTGGTGATAGTTTTGATGGTGGATGAATGTATTTTTCATTTGTATCCCTACTATTGTGTTTTTCTAGGGTGATGATGGATTTTAGTCGGTGATTCTTGTTGATGAGATGGTGTCAATGAAGGGTTTAGTCTCGCCAGAGTTTGGTTTTCACTAAAGAATATTGTTTTGATGTGATTTTAATGGTCTTGATGGGTTGTAGAGACACTGGTGATGGAGGATATGTGATTTTACCAAGGTTTCTATATCAATGTTTTAATTGTGTTTGATGCACCCAATATTGTGATGGAAATGATTTTGTATTTTAATATTGAATGTTTTAATTTTGAAACTCGTTTGATGGGTTTATTTTATTTTATCATTGTTTTGGTTTTTCTCTTCTATGTAAAATCCATGTGGGTTTTAACTTGACCCCTTAAATTGTATTATTCTGAAAATACCAAAAAATTGTATCATATAAAAAAACATCATATACCATTTTTACAATTACCACAATATAAAATATTTCAACTCTTTAAGGGATAAGCATGCTACCCTAAAAGTAAAAGTGACTTATAAATGAACTATGGTTGATATTTGTAACCATATCCCAGGAACATGTCCAAAAATATTATTTTTATGTATTTTAAACTATTTAATAAAATGTAATTACAGTAATTTTTGTAAGCAATCATTTTATTTGACATTGAATACAACATGACATCAAAGGAATTTGAATATAAACCTTTCAAAAATACCTAATATTTTCTATTTCTTTATAAAAATTTTGGTTCACTATAACTCACTCAAAAAAATTATTTTATAATTTTTAAAAACATTTACTTTATTTTTCATCACTAAAATTTTAAAATAATTTACCATCATAAAAAATTATTCATATTTAAAATAACTATTTAGAACTAAACATATGTTGTTTCTATACCTGTCACAAAATATTATAGATATTAAAAGCAATACAGTGGCATTTTTTACTTTATGTTTGACTTAAATATTATAAAGGTCAAAATAAAAATTTAATAGAAACAAAAGGTCATATTTATTAATTTTGGATGATTATGGACAAAATAGACTCATCCTATTAAATAAATGGAAGTTTTTGGTTTAATTTGAAGCCTAATCACATTAGTTTTAGCCCTAATTTTCCAATTTTACTTTTACCATGATAAAAAAAATTTACTGTGGTTAATATTCATGTTGAAAAAATATAAAAGGTACTCATTTACCAAATTTATTCCTCCAAATTCCAAATATGAAATTAATTTTTAAGGATTCAATTTCTATAAGTGGAATAAATTAATATAATATAAAACTGAAAAACCCAACGGTTTTTTATAAAATGCCTTTTAAGAATAAAAATGTTTTTAAACCAAATTAAACCATAAAATTGATTCTAATGAACTTAATTAGTATATTAATAATTTAAAGGAAAATATTTTACTTTTAAATCATTTTAAAACAAAATGGAACTCTTTAATTTTTGATACAAAATTATAGTCTTCAATAAAAATCTGAATTTTTTATTAGTCACTAAAAATAAATCTTTTTTAAAAATACCACAAATTCATTATAAACTAGTTTTATATGATGATTTCAAACATGACATAATTTCTATCAAATTTAATTTCAAAAAATTATAGAAATTAATTATAATAATCCTCAAAAAAAGTAATAAAACACATTTTTGAATAAAATTTATTTTTGAAGAATAAAATAACTTTACTAAAAATTAGAATGTTTATTTCCAAAAAATTAATCAATAAATTTATATTGTGTAAGACCTTTATATATATTTCATAACATGGTTAATCCTATTCATACACTATAATTCAATAGCTATGCTATAATTGTAAAATTATATAATAATATTTTCATAGTATATCACAGTTTTTCTAAACTCAGTGTTCCGTGTAAAATAACACATCCAAGAAAAATTATTTATAGAAAACTATATCATAAATTATTGGGGTGTTAATGAAAATTACAATATCAGAGAAAGTTCTTGGTGGTAAAATGACAAGAGATTTTTTCGTATTTGATGTATTATTTTCAAATTTTTGCAAGATGTAAACGACATGAACAATGAACATTTTTCCATCAATTATAAAAAATGAAAATACCAGAGACCAAAGAGAATATATTTGCATGTAAAATTTATAATTAATTTAAATGTGATCATAAGAAATGATACCTTGAATTTTGTATATTTATTTAATGGTGTTATTGACCATTTGAAAAACCATTTCATATCACCATCATTGTGATGGAAGGATCCAAGTGTATAATCCCTTTAGTGGTGATCCATAATGCTCCTTTGATATTTGAGTAACCCTAATTGATCAAAAGGTGATAGTATAGAGAATAAATCATATTTTGTTTTTCTATTGATCTCTTATAGTTCCTTTAGTCTTGAATGAATCTCTCTAGTGCTTCCCATTCTTGAGAGGAAGAGAAGAGGAAGAACGAAGAATTAATTATTTTGTGCACAATGATTATCTAATATTTATTTTTTGACTAACCCTAGAAAATAGAAAAAACCATATATTTATAGTGCAATGGTTTTGGTAAAAAATTATTTAATTATGTACTAACCCTTAAATAATATAATAAATCATTCCTGATCCCATTCCATAATAATATAATAAATATTATTATTTTATGGATAACGCATATTGGTACAATGATAAATATTATTTTTCTATCTCGTAAATTAATATTTATCACTAGACACAGCCTTGGTTCATTCTTCCTCATAAAGATTTATTAAATATCTGGTTAATTATTTTATTTATAAAAAATACCTAATCCAAAAACTGATGAATAAATATGTATTAAATGTTAAATATATATTTTCGATCAATAAATTATGAATAAAATTATTCCTCTATCTTGAGAATACTATATATTCCATTAATTTAATTCAAAAAGAATTGAATCAATATAATTTGAAACACATTGCATGTTACCCTCTGTGAATCTTTCTTATTGGAATTATATAGGATTTACTAAAGTCAAAAAATTACTATCTAGAAATTGGTTAAGGAACCCAAGAGAGATAAGTTTATGTTGCAACATCTAAAACCCCATATGAATGCTTATTGTGTAATAAAATTCCTTTTTCATAGTATATCATTTGGAAGGCTGCATATTTGTGTCATTAACCAATATAATTGATACATATTTCTTTGAGTATCTAAAATAACAATTTCATTACACCATGGAAAGGGAATTTAACGAAATGGTTCTATTCCAATCAAATGGATGAGATATCAAAATCTATAAATGTGGAAGGGACAAATACTTCCACAACTAATCCACTAATAACATATTGTTCATGACTCAACCAACATACCCAACTTCATAAGAACATATGGAATCATGGTTTTTCTCTATAAATCTAATTGTGTGATTCATGACATGAATTAATGATAATATTTAATTATAAGGATTATTACACACACTCAAAGAAAGGAATATCAGATGACACATAAACATGTAGAATTCAAACTGATGGACCTATTCTCATGATCTCTCATCTTGGAAATTAACAAGTTAAAACTTCATGAGAATAATCCTAAAATTATTACGAGTAATTGTAGCTAATATTATACAAATATGTGACCAATCATATTACATTATCCAACCATATAACTATATTTAATAATATTGTAATGGCACTTCAGGGTTCTCATCAAAGCGAGGAACTTCAATGACCCTATCAATTTGACGAATATCCTCAAACATCATTACATTAATGACATGTATAAAAATATAAAATATTTAATAATATGTTTTATTAATATTAAAATCATTTAATGTACATGTAATAAACATAAGAATATTTGGTTCTAGAACAGGAACTTTAATAGACTCCCACTTGAACTAGAGAGAGCTTCTTTAGTCTGCTAACCATAAGTTGATTTTTTTTATTTATTGAAGAAGACACTTTAAAGGTAAGTGGAAAACTACATAAAATCCACAAAAGTTGCATTACACGCATTACATATTTAAAAATTCAAATTTTCAAACATTACCAGCAACACCATGCCACAATCCTTTAAAACACACTTGGATTCAAAAATCAGAAGAAATACCTCACCACCGCCTCGCTATGTGCACCATGACACATCAACCTTTTCAAATTTCAAAAAAGTGACCATATTCACCTCCTCGAGCCTACAACCTCACATGATCCATCCTTCATCAAACCCATCCCACTATAAAATAGCATGCTAGAAACCATCCTCGTTGCTGAAAACACACACAGTGTCAGCTCAAACCACCATAAAAGAATAACACCATCGAACACCGCCGAATACACAGTTAAAGTCATCAAAAATAGAAAACAACGAGATCAAGCATCACAAACAAAAACAAACAGATATTCACCAGTGGTAAAGGAAGAAACACCAAATAAAATAAACAATTCATAAACAACGCTGAGATAGAGATGATTCCAAATTGTGCTCTGAACCATATAGAAAGAGATTCGCTCTTGGAGAACCTCCATCAACCGAACCAAATACCCAAAACCCCTTCATTACCACCGCACCCAGTTCAACTTGGAAAGGCGCAGAAGATCGAAAGATCAGATCAAGGATAGGGTAGCTGGGGGCTCCAAAAGCACATCATCGAAGAGGCTGAAAAAACTAGATCTAACAAAACAAAACCAAGAAGACTCTGGAAGCACCTAAAAACCGTCAACCACCAGACCCCAAATCCCAAAACCTCATTGTATCCACCACTGAAAATCTGACATGGTGTGCCGCCGAGGATCATGAGGCCAGGGATGATGATGAAAGACTGAGGTCTTCGACACATCCTTCATCAGTTCAGAAAAACCACGAAAGAAAGATTATGACGATGGAAAAACCAGAACACCAACACATGAGTGATAAGCCACCACTGAAGACGAAACCAGAGAGGAAAACAATCAAGTTGTGGACTATCCATGAAAGAGATATGAGGGAAGATCCCATGAAGAAGTCGCACGACCAGGTAGGAAGAGGGCATGGTAGGAGAAAAGAGGGGAATAAAAGAAGAGAGGTATAAAGGGACGCTGTAAAGATGTGTCGCCGGAACCGCAATGGAGGGTTTCAGAGGGAAACCCTAGGAGAAGCTGAGAATATGAGGCCAAGAATATGAGTTAAGTATTTAGTCAAGGAATCAAAAATGTTCTCTTACATATATATTATTCTCACTTTAACATCACCTCTTTTAGAAAAATCCCTCAAGAGATGATACTTCCATGGTATGTGCTTCATCCACTGATGTGACCATAACTCCTTAGAAAGGGCCACCACTACAATATTGTCAAAATAGAGTGTGATAGGTTCCTTATAGTTAGGTACCATTTAAAGCACCAAAATATTTTTTTTATCCATTCTACTTCTTTAACTACATTAGAATTTGGAATTTTCTTAGAATCTACTGTAGATTCCATGACTATAGCCTTCTTTGAGCTCTTTTAGCTCACAAACCCTCCATTGAGGGTGAATATGTATCTCGTCTATGATTTCATATCATCTTTATTTGTTTAAAAACTATAATTTCCATATCATAGTATAAATAGTTCCTTATTTACTCCATAAACCATGAAAATATCTTTATTACACCTCAGATACTTAAGGATAGCCTTAACAGTTATCCAATGGTGGTCAGTAGGGATAGATTGATATCTACCCACCACACTTAAGGTTTATGTGATATATATACCAATACAAATCATAGAATATTTGACTTACCTAATCACAGATGAATTTTGAATCCTTTCCATCAGTTTTCATTCCACATTTTTCCACAAAAACATTTTTCTAGAAATATTGAAGAAATGTAACATTGGTAATAATCTACTCTTGGATCATTACATACTGAATATCTTTTGTATATATTCAATATATATACCTTGACTTAGGCTGATCAGCCTCTTGGATCTATCATGATGGATCATGATCCCAAGGATATATGTTTCTTTTCCTATGTCCTTCATTGAGAATCATTTATTTAACCATGATCAAACTAACTATAGTACTAGTATTATGTTTCCAATAAGTAATATGTCATAGACATATATTATTATGAAAATTAATGAACTCCAACTAAGACATTTATTGAAACAAGTATCATAGTTATTATTTATGAAACCAAATTCTATTATGGTGTCATCAAAGTAAATGTTCCATGAACTAGATGCTTACTTTAATTCATAAAAATATCTTTTCAATTTGAATAACTTTTTAGTATCCTCTATAGTCACAAATCATTAAGTTTGTGTCATATAAATATATTCTTAAAGGATCCCATTAATGAATTCTATTTTGAAATCAATTTTTCAAATCTCATATTCATGGAAATATTTAATGCCAAATAAAATTCTTACTGACTTTAGAATTGGAACTAGTGAAATGGGTTTTTTATGGTTTATGTCATGATGTTGTTTCAACCATTTTTCAACTAGCTACTCCTTATAATTAATGTCATGTCCATCCATGCTTAGTTTATTCCTGAATATCTATTTACAAACTACAAAATTCAAATTGATTTTATTATCTACTAAAATCATGATTTGGTTTTAGTACATGAAATCCCTTTCAAAACTCATAAACACTTACCACTTTTCAACATCAGGTCCTCTCACTACATTATTTTAGTTTATAAGATCATTATTATCAGACAATAATGATTCCCCATCGATGATGACTAGAAAATCATATCTTTATAGTTCTATAACATCTCTTATACTTTTACACAATACTTTTGTTTTTGGAATATCTTCTTCCATGGGGATGTGTGGAATTTTTTCCTATAAAAATTATTGTATACCTTGATCCTATACTTCATCAATGTATATCTTGTCCCCACAATATATTTTATAGATACTATCCCTCTCAAGTATTACAATGTTTCTTTACCCTATAACCTTTTTGTTTGAAGGGTTGTATAGGTAATATCCCCTTGTTTCCTTAGGGTATCCAATAAAGTTACACTTTGTTTATGGGGTGCATGTTTGTTCCCTGAAGAGGTGTTAACATACATTTCACAACCCCACACATGTAAATTCAATATCATGTATTTTCTACCATGCCAATGTTTATATTAAATACCATTTATCACTTTAGAAGGAACATGGTTTAGTATATGTACTGTTATCTATAATGTGTATCCGTAAAAGGATAATGGAAGACTTTAATGACTGATTATTTTTATCACCATTACTAACATTGTGTGGCTCCTCCTTTCACTTACACCATTCTATTTATTTGTATAAGGAGCAGTAAGTTGAGATAGAATTTCCAAATCCCATAAATAATCAAGGAAGACTTGATTGAAATATTCTCCAATATGGTTTGTGAAAATTTTCTTAATCTTGTTACTAAGCTTGTTCGCTACTTAATTTTTTTATTAATTTAATATATCAAAGGAATCCAACTTATACATCATCAAGTAGACATATCCATGTCTACTAAAATCATCAGTATCAGTTATGAATTATGATTTTTCACTACTTTCTTTAACTAAAAATGGTTCACACACATCAGTATGAAATAAATATATAAGATCCTTAGACATTTCACCTTTTAAAAAAAATGGGGATTTGGTTATGTTTCCATGTAAAAATGTGTTAAATACACCAAGTGGTTTTAGTTTAATGTAATATAAATATCTATATTGGTGTAATTTAATTAAAAAAATTTCAATTACATGACATAACTGGTGATTCCATGGTTTAGTGTGGTATGATTTATATGAAGTATTTTCATCCACTATTTCCATTTCCTAGTTTGTGTAATTCAGCATATAAAGAATGTTATATAAATGTGACTTAGCATAAAAAATACTATACTTATAAATGAAGAAACATTTATTCCCAAATTTGAAAAAAAAATACATGTGTATGATGTTTTTATACAAAAATTATGTTTTTTAAAAGATAAAACATAATAAAAACCATTTAAAAACATGATCATTCCTATTAGTAAAGTGAGTTAATAAGCCCTGATAGCCATGACATTAAGCTTTCCTCCAAGGAATTTTCGAAGATCTACCTCCTCGGTGTCAGTATTTCTGAATATTCTTTGTTCCAATATGTGAATAAATATGTGAGTACCAAAAGAAGAATCAAATACCCAATTTATAGATACATATAACTTTATCTCGATAAAAAACACACCTAGATAGACCCTTTAATTATTTTCCTAGGTATATTTTTTGTTTGTGTGCACCTTATCTCAACATGAAAAATATATAACATCATATTCTATTTATTTACCCTTGATATTTCTCTTTCTAAAATGGTGTTATGAAGAATATTTGGAGTTATAAATCTTTTCCAAATGTTTTCTTTTTCCCACCATAATGAAGGAAGGATTTTCATGCCTTATCTCCTTATAAACTTATATAAGTATAATGAAAAGATCTAGGTGTGGATTATCAATTATTTATCTTATAATTAACAACATATATGGAGAAGGCCTAAGGGAGTGACACAAGAATGATATCAATGCATAATTATCTGGAATTTTAAACCCTTGAACCTCTATGTGATTAATGTATCCAATGATTTTGACTACATAATTCCCATTTGGCTCACCCTCTTTAAGATTACTCTGAATGAATATCTTGGATATCTCAAAATTTATTATCTATATCTATCCTTATATAAACCATGTATATCTTCGAGTATACTATAAGAATACATGTCTTTATGAGAATTCATGAGTTTATTAGATATATCTAATATCACTACACACTGAACATCAACCACATTGCTCTAATGTCTATCATAAACAGTGAACTCTTCCTCAGATGCCACCTTTATTGGTGGACTATGCGATGAGGATTCTTGTAAGGATGATTTCCATTCATCGCATAACATAACCCATAAGAATCTAAACTACAACAATATGTTACTACCATTAAGGAAATGGTCTTTCTCTAAAATTGATAACATTTATAATGTGGATAAATAAATTACCATTTTTTAAACAATTATAAAGTATAAATTTTTAGTAATTCACTTGATTACAATTTATGTGAATCATAATGATTTTAATTTTATTAAGTCTCCCAATATGTTATCAATTCAAAATATCCCTCACCTTTGAACTCATAATGTCTATTTTCTT
This sequence comes from Viscum album, assembly GCA_963277665.1. Classification (NCBI taxonomy): domain Eukaryota; kingdom Viridiplantae; phylum Streptophyta; class Magnoliopsida; order Santalales; family Viscaceae; genus Viscum; species Viscum album. The sequence goes on from OY728129.1 coordinate 1,589,551,079, forward strand.
AGATATTATACTAGAAATGATCCATATTCCCCACGACATGAACCAAAAAAAGGGTTGGTAAAGCTTCTTGAATGTATTATTGTATATTTTTCTTCACCAACAATGAGCTTGTATCTTCTTAATTAAATGATTGGATTCCCCAAAATTGAAATCCTAATTTCTATTTCCTCAAAAATTTCTTCCAATATACATCAAGTATAGAATGGGATACTTCTCATGATGTAAAATGGTTGATTCAACCCTAAACTTTTATAAGAACTCCCCTTATAAAAGTATGTTTCCCAAAAAGGTTTGGTTGAACAGTTAGTTCTGTTGGTTTTATTCCAAATTAAGTAATAGAAGGCTTAGTATAACTTAATATTAGATTGAGTGATTTTATTTTATTTGGTATGACTTTTTTATTCTATCATTTACATGTATTTTTAAAATTACTTAGATTTTACTTAAATGATTAACCTTGTTTTGATAAAACATTTATGTATCATCCATTTATTTAAATCCCATATTTTAACATTAATCCATTTATTTTTGTGATTTTATAATTTCATCGCTAAAATAAATAATACTTATGAGTGAAATAAATAAATGAATGAACTAATCATGAGCTTATCTAACAGTTGATTTATTAAGAATAAAATAATTCAAACTATGAAATAGTGGGTAGACTCATTGTTTCGATCTTGGAATGAGTTGCAACATTCTAACTATACACATGTGCATCACATGGGTAGTTATCTAATCAGATCTATCTTAAACCTTCTCCATGTAATTTGGGATTCTCATTTTATTACATGTATTTATAATTCACATACAGGTGAGGGGAACCAAAGGATTGTTTTTTGGGGACTACATAAGTTTTTTTGGACACATAGGTTCTACATAATAAATAAGGGAGGTATAAAACCATAAAAATTAAATTAATATTAAATATTAAAAAACCTATGAAATAAATTAAATTGAATAAAACCAATGCATACAATTATCACGATTGATATCATGAATTTTCAAATACATGAAATGATTATTAAAAAGTTTACTGATTAACTTGCATTTCTATTTATTTTTTATTATTAAGATAAACACACTTACATTAATTAATTAATTAATTAGTTATCTTTTATCTAAATTAACAACCAAAATTATCCTAAAGATACCCATCAATAAATAATTCATGTAAAAAAATAAAATGAACAAAAAATAAAGATAATTACATTAATTTAATTTAAATTTTAATAATTTTTTAAAATATTTATTAAATTTTCAAACACATCTTTTTCCAATCAATAGAATTATGTTTTTCTGAAATAATTAATTATTTAATTTAATTTAATTATTTCCATTATTTTGAGACTACATAGATTCAACTATCGAGTTACATTTCATGTTATTCATAAGTCATGTATCAAGGATAAATACATGGGTATTCTTCATGTAACTCAAATAGACTACACAGTATGTACTAACCACCTATATTCCACATATCATTCATATTATGTGTCTATGTAACCCACTGAGGGAATTAGTTTGTTCTTTGTATATGGGACCACATGAAGTGTAATCTAGCTACTTTTCATGTGTTTTACTAGACGCGTGTTCACATTAACCACTAAATTGATATTTGTATCTTTGTAATGTTGGAAATAATTATCTAATCATTTTTTACACTGGCTACACATTAACTATTTAATTAATTTTTAATGTTTTCAGTATCATGTGGGGTTTAACCATGTATTTTACCACATAGTTTGCATGTATATCATTGTTAATGTGTGTTGACAACACTTCGTATAGACCAGCTACACACCATGTAATCCTAAAAGTTATGTTCTAGGTTAACCTGACCTACATACAATGTGAAATAAATTCACTGTGTTTAGTTACTTCTTAGCATGTTATGTTTCCAATAATATAGTCAGTTATAGTGCACCTAGGTATAGAGTGTGTACTCTTGATAAATTCCATGTACCATGTCTTTCCAACCAAAATACATAGTATTTACTGATGGAATATATGATCATTATTTGTCTATTCTTAGTCCTTTAAAAAGATATCAATCTTTAACAATGTAATTAATATTTCAAAATCATGATAATTAAAAACATTTTTTAAATGAATATTCTTGAAGTGAAATATCTAAACACTATAGCTCATAATAAATCAACAATCAAATAAATAATTATATATTTAAATTTTTACCATTAAAATTCTACTTGAAGGGTTTAGGTGAAGCAGAATCCCTTAATGGGAAAATTAAGAATAAGGTATTGTTGGTTTTAATGGATCATTAAATATTTTTTACAATATGTAAACCTTAGGACCAATGTATTTTTTCCATGTAATATTTTCATATAAAATCTTGGAACCAAGAGAAAGGATCATTTCTAGTTAAATTCATAATTAATTTAAATATAATTAGAATAAATGATACAACATCTTCGGTCCTTTCTTTAAAGGTGTTTTTGATATCATAAAAACCCTTTTCATATTACCATCATTGTGCTAGTATAATCCAAGTATCGAATCCCAGTAGTGGGGATCCATAGGTTCTCCACTGAATGTCGAGAAAAACCGATGGATCATCGAGTGCTTGTACGATGGATATATCATCTTTTTTATTCATCTTGATCACTTATACTTCCTTAAATATTGAAGGAATCTATTTGGTACTTCTCCTTCATGATTTCATGAGAAGAGAAGGAATGGAGAGGGAAGTCTATTTTTCACAATGATTCTCAAATAACTATTTTTCTATTAACTATACACAATGGACATAACCATATATTTCTAGACCTAGGGGTTATATTAAAATATTATGTAATTGTGTACTGGACCATAAATAATATAATAAATCAATCTTTACCCCATTCCATAATTATATTAACAATATTTTCATGTCTTTTCCCAATCTAGTGTAATGAAAAATATTATTTCACCTTCATTTAAATTAATATTTATCATCACAAATAAATGTGGCCCATTTATCCCCTAGACATTTATTGAATACCCCCAAAAATATTTTATTCATAATGAAATAATTTATCCACAAACCAGTGAATAAATATTTATTAAATATTCAGGGGACATGTTTGATCAATAAAATATTAATAAAATTATTTCCAAATTTTGAGAATAATATTTATTCCATTAAATAAATTTAAATATAATTTAATCACAATAAACATAAACAATTAGTTTCTAAACATCTAGGGTTCTTTCTTGTGGGAATTCGGTAGGCTAGACTAAATTCTAAGATTAATATATTTTAATGGGTTAAGGAACCCATGATAAAGTTCTTAATGGTCTAATGTAGAGAAACACATATGAATGTGTTATGTCAAATATAACACCTTTTCTACAATATCTCATCAAATAGGATTCAAATCTCTATGATCAACCTATATTCTTGATATAACGCCCCAACCCTAGAATCTTAGTGTTGGTGCGTTATTTTATTTCAATGGGACGATTACAATATATCAAATCTTGAAGGTCCAATTAGTTTAACAATCATGGAAAACCAGATTATATAGGTGATACCCACAATACCTTTATAAATAGGTCATAAAAACATAATACATAGTTAAAAAGAAATAAAACAAATATTTGGAAATTTATTCAAATATTTCTTCTTAATAACCTGGGGAAATAACACATAAAAAGGGTGAGATCAAATGCTCAGTAAGAGTAAGTAAATATGAAGCAACAATGTATAAATATTAATAAATTAACATGGAATGTTAAATAACTAATAAAACATTACATTAAAATAACTAGAAAAGGAAAACTCAATATGGAAAGATAAATTATTGAAATATATGACATTTAATCAATAAACTGATAATAAAATATACCCATATATATGTCAATGTAAAATCTCATGGATTAATAATTACTGAATCTAAATGAAGGGAATGATTAATTTTTATGCATCGTGTATAAGGCACATTAAAACCTATACCATAAATACCTCTCACATGACGGTTAAAACTACGGATAGAAACCCAATTAATTTGGCCATCTTATTCATTTGATGAGAACCTGTTGATGCATCAAGGGGATATATAAAGTCCAAACCCCACCCGTAATTACCATACCAAATCATTCCTCATATCAATAAAACAAAATAAATTTTTGGTCAGATTATGACACTCAATAGGGGGTGAATTGAGTTCCTATAAAAATATCAGTCTAAAACACTTATTTAAGAGTTCCAAAATTTAAAATAAAAAATAGCCCAGTTAACTGAACTAGAAGATTTAAAAAAAATTATTGTTAGTATGATTTCTCAAATATTGATTAGTTATCAGTTAAATAAATATGAATTTTAATTTTAATTTTTGAAATCAAAATACTAAACCAAATTATAATGTAAGCACTATCTAAGATAAACTATAAAAGTGATGTAAAGTTTTCTAATTTAAATAAAATAGTGAAAATAGAACATTAGAAGGAACAACAGATTAAAAACAAGATGTTCAGTTTAAATTTGAGACTTATTCCAGTCCACATGGTGACCACTTTCCACTAAGAAATTTATATAAATAAATTTTGATCCACACCCTATATTGGGGAAAACAATAATATACACACTGTCCAGGTCAACTAGTCCTCTTCAAATTTTTTTGTGGAATTTATAAAATCAAACATTCCATAGAGGGACCTCTTATAATGTTATCTGTGAAAATTATAAGGTTTAAAAGTATAAGTTTGTGAATATATCAATGTATCTTATAGTTTTTCACAGGATTCACAGTGTGTTTATAACAGAGAGACACATAATGCTCATAAAGTAAAAATTGTATAAAATCAGAGCATAAATAATGAGAGGAGATTTAGAAGGATCCGTGTGTTTGTTCATATATCTTGAGACTCTTGGAAGATATCTTGAAAAACTTCTTAAGTTCACTACTAGAAACAGGAAGCAAAAAAAAGTATCTTGTGATCTTCTATCTATTCTTTCTAGATTGGTAGTAGATGTGTGGGATTAGTTCTTTTCCACTCTTAGAATGTTGCGGCAACAAGTTCTTCTATTAAGGTTCTCAACAATATCTTATTGTTTATTTAGTTTGAGATTTTCTCAAGAACACGAGCTGTATCTTTCTAAGAAAATCACCCTTTAGATTTTTGATTGGATATTTCCTTTATACATGGAATCCAACAATAAGCATGATCTATGGTACCTTTTACCTCATACATTCCTCTGACATCACTTAAAATGTAGTCTACAAAATATAGAAAAAATTGTTAAAATAAATCATGGTACTATGTTTCACAGATATGACCGTGAGAATGAAATTAAAATTTAAATGAAAAAGGAAGGAATGAAAGTGTCTCAAGATTGGTATCTCATGAATGTTATGTAATTATTGGTAGGCCACTCAGTTGATAGGTCAACTTGACACTGAGTTGGCCATCGGTAGGTTATTCTAACTATAGTTCTCCTTGACTGTAGGTTAACTATTGGTAGCTCATACTTTGCAAAAAGTATGAACATTGGTGAGTCATTCTGTTGCTAGCTCATACATAAGGTGACTCATGCCATCGATAACTCGTTTTGACTGGTAACTCGTCCTTAGTGATTTTTTTTAAAAAATAGTTCAGTAGCTCAATGAAATGGTGGATTAGTTATTGGGAGGTCAGGAATCAATAACTCATATCGGTGTCGTTTCCTTTACAAGATTTCAATATTAATGTTGACAGTGAGACAACTGATAGTGATACATATCATTGGTAGGTCCATTAGTGAGTCCATCCTGATGATGATTCATCCTCAATGGAGACTTATCATCAAGGGTGACTTATACTTAGCCAAAATTTTCTAACCTGTCTTATGTATTAAAACACAAAAAAAATTTACGTTTTTGTGTAAACATAATTAATCATAGATAAACATAATGAACTTTTATCAGACTTAATGAAACATGATTTCTGAGCATTAATACTGGAGGATTCCAACAATATATTCCTTTTTGATGATCATAAATCATGGCATATACATGACATTCAAAATGATTAAAGGAACAATTCCTCTTAACAAATCATTCTTATCAAGTAAGATTAAAATATGATAATAGATACAATCAAATAAAATTAAATCCAATTAAATCCATATCATTCTCTAAAATCCATAATGATTTTCTAGTTAAGTTGAATGACATCTCATATTTCTCCCCATTTTGGGATTATGAAAAAGAGATCAAATAATAAGATAAAAATAACATAACATGGATAAAAAGATAATATATTACATGATAAAGATAATGTACAAGGGATTAAAAGAAAAACAATTACATCCCTATCGATGATCAATCCAATCACTTCTTCTCTAAAGAAGGATCCATTGATTCCTTTCCCTTATCAGAAGGAACTACATGAGGAATAGTAGATACATAAGGGCATGTGGTATAAAAAAGATGAATGGGGACTCTAGAAGGTACATGAGGTGGATTATTCTAAGTAGAATCTGTAGGATAAGTATGTTCCCTATAGATTACAGATCTTAGATGACTGATAACCTATGATATAGACATATTAAAATTTTGAAGGGTTGTAGGAAGAGGAGGAAAAGTGATACTAGTCACTATAGCTTTGAAATGGGGATCCAATAATCAATAGACTAACCCTAAAGGTAGGTTTTCAATCACTAGTGTAATAGTAAATGCTTCTGGTGCTAAAATTGCGGTACTTTAGTGATGTAGGTTGTAACACCCGTGATTTTTATGAGAAATATTTTGTTTTTATGTTATATAAATCATCAAAGGAATCTTTCGCTACACACAACACTATCTTGGCTTTCTTTACACGCAATCGCGACCTTCCTCGAGAGCTTGCACTGTACGCAATACCGAGTTTCACTAAACAATGATATGCAATTAAAATATTATTAAAACTAGTAGTTATGAATAGTAATACCCACTTTTTGAAATTTTATAAATTTTATCTTTCAAAATGGACTTCATTTTTGGATTCAGAATATCGATATTAGCCTAGGGTGAATTTTTGGTATTTTTCTGAAAACATTCAATTTTTGATGAATAGTGAAAACACTGGGTTACTATTTAAAAAACGACATTTTATTTAAATAATTATTTATTTTATTTAAATTTATTTTAGTTCAAAATTGATACATAATACCTTTATATGTCCAAATTAATTCATTAGAGTCATTTTATAATAATTTTACATATATAAAAAATTTATTGAACTTTTCACCGTCTTTTACCCACCTCCCAGTAGAGTTTGAAAATTTACATAAAACTTAATTTTACCACTTCTGTGAGTGGAATTTAGAAATTCCGAGACACATGTTTGATATCAAGGAGTAAAATGTGGTTCAATAAGATAAAAATAATTTTTGGTGAATAGTAACTAATTACTTTTATTTAACACTGTTAAAAGTAAATAGGGTAATTAAGGGTAAAAATGGTATTATTATTACCCAAACACATGTCCTAATTCTATTGGATAAGTTAAATTTGACCAAAAAGAACCTTAGTAATAAAATATGACCAGTTAGGTCCACTTGGATTAGATTAGGAAATTTAATATTATTTTATTTAAAGAAGGGTTAAAATAGATAAAATCAAAGTTTAATAACTAAAACATTTTTAATATAGGGTTATAAATAAGATAAATTAGACTATAAATATTTATTAGAAAGATAAAATAATTTCATACATAATTTTTCTTTATTTATAATTTTTAGACATTATATAATTTAATTTATTTATGACACAATGATGATGCGATAATTACCTTATTAAGGATATATTAACATAATTGATATTATAAATACCCAAAGAAATGTAATTTGAGACTTTTTATGAATTAAAATTATTTTATAGGTTAATATGACATATTATTATTGATTTAATTAATGTTTTTTGAACTAATCATGCTGTTATGATTTTCACAAAAATCAATTACCAAATAGTGTCAAAATTGACAGAAAATAGTTTTTTAAAGACATATTATATTATTAATTGTTATATTATTACTAAAAATCTAAGGATCATCCAAATTACTTATATAAGGATATATATATTAATAATGAACCACTTGGGGTTCGTTCGTCTTGTTATAGTATGTTTATTTACCATATATTGTAAGAAAACAAGAAGACATGGTAAAAGTTAAATTATTTAACTTAGAGTTAAATCTAAATGATAAGGTTAAAATAGTAACCTAAACATGTCTAAAATCTATTGGTTGAGAGTATTTCGACCCATACCCACCTTATCTTTGAAATAAATCAATATGGAGCTATTAAAAACCGAATATGACTTTATTATAAAATAATATTTTAAGTTTTTTCTAAGGTTCCCCTCTCCTCCCTTATAAAATGGAACCTCCTCCCTCTCCTCTTTACACAACTTTTAGCCTTCAAACTCGGACAAAACCTGCCCCTTTCCCTTCTCAAATTACCTAGAAACATCCTAGAGGTACTGGTCTTCTTCAAAGACCATCTTTAGTGCCCTAAGAGGAGGTTTAGAAGAGGCGCTTCAAAGAAGAGGTAATGTCTGTTACCGATTCATTCAACTTTATTTATTCTTCTAATTATTCTTATTTAGTTTTTTCATTATTAAGTAATAACATAATTATCACTCATATACTGATATGTTATTATAAATATTAAATAAACCTATTTCACCTTCTACCCATCCTACGGAAAATTAAATCACCACGCGTGCGTACGTACGGAATATCGTCTCCACGCCGTGGTGTAATCTGTTTTCCACCACCACCTTATTTTGATGGGTATAATGGTGTAAATAATAACTATATATGATTATTGTAAAGTTATATTTATTATAAAATAGTATACATACACTTAAATATAATTCCATGATCATTGGAACGATATCATCACTCGTGCGTACGTACGACCTACCGTCTCCACGATGTGATGCGAATCGTTCTACATGATCTTCAATGCATAATGATTATATAAATGAATTTAATGAATAAATTTGAAATATATTACACTAATACCATTCTGTAAATGAGGTATCTATAACCTAAAAATAAGAATAAGAATTTATTAGACAAAACACGCATAAAAACAAAAAGAAATAAACACCCGAATAACAAGTAGCAATGAAATATTACTAATAAGAAGCTAAGAATATGACCATATGTAATATCATAACAATGAGTAAGATTCTGGAATAAGTCAATAACATTATTTAAATCATTATACAGGAGTTTCAGACACTTACGAAGCAAATTGGACCTAAGGTAAGGGAAAATCTAGCAATCTTATTTTTATACGAGATTGTTTATACTTTAGAAGTTACTGGGGAATATTTATCATCCACATCAATGTTTCCTCAATATGTAATATTATTTCTATCCACCTACAATTGTTTAAGTTCCATTTTACCCATTGGTAAGTTTTTAGTAAAAGATATGAAAGGAATCTGTTGTCGTTTTTAGTACGAGGTACTTTTTTGACTTTCTGGACAAAGTACGAGAAGAATGTTTATCTTTAACTTATAAGGCATGAACGGATTTTTATAACATTATTTCCATGAAGCTTCCTTTACAAGTCTTCAAATTTATTTTTAATCAACTTCTTTTAGTTTAAAATTTTATGACATGTTAAGAAAGGAAAAATGTTATTGAAGTAGAAAAGATATTTTCCTCAAGAATGAAGTTCAGGTGTTTTATCAAAATTATTTTCCATCTAAGATAATATAGTGTTCTATTTCTATACCTATTTTACATTTATTTGATTATGTTTTGATGTAATTATTTTTATGATGTCCTTGTATCTTATTTGGATTATGTTATGATGGCATGATGTTTAAGAATCTCATTTTTTTTATTACATGGGTTATGCTATGATGTATGATTTATGATCTTGTGGAACACATAAGAATTCTATAATTATGAGATGGGTGGGACCTATATTCCCCTCCAATTCATTGGTTAATTATTTATATCTCATGAGATAGACATGGCTATAATGGCAGGTTAATCTAATTCAGTGACACAGGAATGAAACGAGGAGTGAACTCGGTTCAGAAATGGACTTTGTCCGCTAGGATAGTCTTGCAAATGAGTATTGACTACTAAGAAATGATTCTCTATGATTATGTGTGTATTCCACAAAGTTTCATGTTTTGAGCTATGATTATTGGGATTACATTTCACTATTATGATTTATCCCATGTTATGAAATTATTATCTCTTTTACAGGTTATGATTTCCAAAATGTTATGTTCTTATGAATATGATGTGATTGATATTTCTTTTGTTTACCCTTACTGAGCATTTGATCTCACCCTTTTGTATGTTTTCTTTTCTCTAGGTCAAGAATAAGGGTATTAAGTAGGATATTCCAAAAAGGGATTCTAGATATGATGAAATAAATGGGAGACAATGTAAATGCTTTATGAACCAGTTGTTTATGTTTCCCAGTTTCTAAAGACACTATACCTATACGGTCCTATTGTGGTTTTGTTATATGTTGTAATAAGTATACATAAATTATGAAGTAATAACAATGTATGTAAATTATGGTTTTTTATAGTTGGTATCAGAGGAAAGGTATAGTCGACCTTTGGAAACTAGGATGTGAAAGCCTTAGTAAGAACCCTAAGGATAAGTCTAAGCATAGAACACAATATTAGTGTTTTAGAAATGACCATGAACAAACTATGATAAGACCTTAAGTGTGAAATCTTATTCTTGATTTTGTGGTTTTCCTATTATAATTAGTGTTGCTCACACTATTCTTCTTGGTTTTAGTCAATGACTGGAACCCGAAGGAACTGTGTTAATGCAGAATGTGACGGGCAATGCAGTGATTTTCCCCCTGAGCAACCAAATGTTATGGGAGCTGGAATGAAAAATCTTGTATCCATGCTCCCAAAACTTTCTCAAGCTATGAATCATGCAAGACTTCCAAATGAGCAAAGGAAGGAGAAACAATCTGTTGAATCTTTTATGAGGAAGCATCCACCCTCATTCAGTGGGTCTACTGATCCATTAGTGGCTGAAAAGTAGTTCAGTACCACTGAAAAGATATTTTCAGTTCTTCAATGTTCTGAACATGATAAATTCATCTTAGCAGTATATCGTTTGGAAGGTGAAGCTGATCAATAGTGGAATCCTATCAAGAATATGAGGAAAATGGATGAAATTGAATCCATGGAATGAGACGATCTCAAGAACTTATTTTTTAATAAGTACTTCCCTCGTATTCTTCTAACAAATATGGATAAGGAATTTCTTGAACTGAAGGAAAAGGATGATGAATCTATTGGTACCTATGATGTAAATTTTACAAGACTTGCAAGGTACGCTTCTGGGATTATTATCCAACCTGAGAGTAAGATTGATCAATTCTTTAGTGGCTTAAAACCAAGTCTTCGAAGGGAGTTAGCCATAAGGGACTTCAATAGATATGAGGAAATCATTCGATGTTCTCTCAAGGTTGTGATGGGGATTGGAGTAACCCATTAGTCATATGAGTTTTATAAGAAGAGAAAAATGGAATTCAAAGGGAAATATAAAGACCACACTGAAAAGAAGATGAGTTTTCCCTTCTGCTCAAAGTGTGGAAAGAAACATGGAGGGAGTTGTCTTAAATGGACAAGTAAATGTTTCAAATGCGAAAAGGAAGGTCATCGAGCATTTGAATTCCAAAATGATGGGAAGAATATGTCTAGTGATGTGAACAAGGAAAAGGCTACACAGAGTGCACCTCCTACATTTCAATGTTACAAGTGCAAGTAAATGGGGTATTATGCCAATCAATTCCCTAATACAAGGGTTGTTGATGATCATCAACGTCAACAAACTCTTAAGGCTAAAGACAAAGGAAAGTCACATGCAATTTCTATCAGTGATGTGGAGTATGATAACGAAGTGGTGAAAGGTACACATACCATCCACTCTAAAGTAGAAAATGTTTTATTCGATTATGAATCCACCCACTCTTTTATTTTTGAAGAATTTTCTAAGGGTATCACCATATTACCTCAGTAATTAGATATTGAGTTAGTTGTGACAACCCCTAATGGCCCGACCGTCGCATCAAAAGTTTACAATTCTTCTCCGATTGAAGTTTGTGTAAAGTGCTTGCTGCAAATCTTTTGATCCTCCCTATAGTGGAATTTGATGTTATTCTTTGAATGGATTGGATTTCTTTATATGGATCTGAAATCAATTGCGAAATAAGGGAAGTCACATTTCATATTCCAGATCAATCTATGATCGTATATCGAAGCAAGGATGAACATAACCTTCAGTGGAAATTTCTTCCATCTTAGGGGTCTTGATTCCACTAAATGAAGGTTATTTATCTCAAATGGTTGGAGAGAAACTCAAGATTAAGAATATGCCCATTGTACGGGAGTTTTATTATGTCTTTCCAGAGGAATTACTAGGTCTTCCACCAAATCGTGAAGTTGAGTTTTCAATAGAACTCGTACCGGGTACATAACCTATTTCAAAGACACCTTATAGAATGGCCCCAATTGAGTTGTAAGAATTGATGAAGCAACTCCAAGAGAATCTTGATAAGGGATTCATACGCCCTAGTGCATCACCTTGCGGGCACCTGTTCTGTTTTTTAAGAAGAAATATGGATCAATGAGACTCTGCATTGATTATTGAGAACTTAACAAGATCACTATCAAGAACAAATATCCTCTCCCATGCATTGATGACTTATTTGACCAACTATGTGAAGCTCAATACTTTTCCAAGATTGATCTTCGTTCAGGGTATCATCAATTAAGGGTCAAAAGGGAGGATATACCAAATACATCTTTCTGTACAAGGTATGGACACTATGAATTTATAGTGATGCCATTTGGTCTAACTAATTCCCCTGCTATCTTCATTAATCTAATGAATAGAGCCTTTAGAGACTATCTTGATCTGTTTGTGGTAGTCTTTATATACGATATTCTTGTCTATTCAAAGAGCAAGGAAGAACATGAAGATCACTTGATAATTGTATTGAAGACCCTAAGAAAGGAGAATCTTTATGCCAAATTTACCAAGTGTGAATTTTGTCTTCAAAAAGTTTCATTTTTGGGTCACATAATCTCAAAAGTGGGGATATCTGTGGATCCATCAAAAATAGAGGTTATCTAAAGATGGTTGAGACCAACAAAAGTAACTAAGATTCGAAGGTTTCTTGGTTTGGATGGATATTATTGACGTTTTGTGAAAGATTTTTTACGATTATCTAATCCAGTCACCAGGTTGACTTGAAAAGGAGTTAAGTTCATTTGGACGAAGGAGTGTGAAGAGAATTTCAAGGAGTTAAAGAGAAGGTTATCCAGTGCACCCGTGCTCACACTTCCTTGTAGTGGAGAAAGGTTTGTGATTTACATTGATGCATCCAAGAAGGGACTAGGGTGTCTTCTCATGAAAAACAATATGGTGATAGCTTATGCCTCACGACAGTTGAAAATACATAAGGAAAATTACCCAACTCATGATTTGGAGTTAGCTGCGGTAATCTTTTCTTTAAAAATATGGAGGCATTATCTTTATGGTGAAAGGTGTGATATTTATACTGATCATAAAAGTTTAAAGTATATTTTCAGACAAAAGGATCTGAATATGTGACAAAGAATATGGTTGGAGCTGATTAAGGATTACGACTGCTCAATTCATTATCACCCTGGGAATTAAAACAAGGTGGAAGATGCATTAAGTCAACAAGACCATTCTAGCTTATCCATGATGAGGATCACAAAAGATCCAATATTTATTTATTTACAAAGGATGGATCTTGTAATTATAATGGAAGGGGAAAAATATTATCTTTCTCAAATGAATGTTCAACCATCTATACATGTGAAGATTAAAGAGGAACAGAAAGAAGATGTAGAGTTACAAAAGTAGGTGAGAAATGTTCCTGAATTTCACTTTGATTGTGATGAAATAATAAGGTTTAGGAATCAGGTTTGTGTTCATCCCATCCCAGAATTAAAGAAGGAGCTACTGGATGAGGATCATAGTTCTTCATTCTCTATTCATCCTGGAAGCACGAAGATGTATAGGGACCTGAAAGAGTACTTCTAGTGGCATGGCATGAAAAGCGATGTTGTTGAATATGTCTCTCGATGCTTGGTTTGTCGGCAAGTTAAAGCTTAGAGACAGAAGTCTAAGTGGATGTTACAACCATTACCCATACCCAAATGGAAATGGGAAAACATCACTATGGACTTTGTCACTGGACTTCCTAAAACATCCAAAGGAAATAATGTTATCTGGGTCATATTTGATCGTCTTACGAATTCGACACACTTCATTGCTATCAAAGAAGATTTCTCTCTAGATCAGCTTGCCCGGATATATGTAAAGGAAGTGGTAAGATTTCATGGAGTACCACTTTACATTATATCTGATCGGAATCTAAGGTTTACCTTGAGGTTTTGGCGAAGTCTTCAGTATACTTTAGATACATAGTTTACTTTCAGCACTGCTTATCATCCTCAGACAGACGGTCAGTCTGAGAGAACAATTCAAACTCTAGAAGATATGTTAAGAGATTGCTCTATGGATTTCAAAGGTGGTTGGGATCAACACCTACATTTTGTGGAATTTTCTAATAATAATAGCTTTCACTCCAATATTTAGATGTCTCCTTATAAATCTCTCTATGGAAATAAAGTCTGAATTCCAACTTGTTGGGATGAAGTTGGGGGAAGAAAGCTATTAGGACCTGATCTTGTGGATGAGATGGCAGAAAAGGTCTGATATATTCAACAACACATAAGAGCAGCTCAGAGTCGACAAAAAAGTTATGCAGATAACTGAAGAAAAGAGCTAGAGTTTTAAGTGGGTGATAAAGTGTTCTTACGAATATCTCCTTGGAAGAGAGTACTTGGATTTGGAAAGAAGGGAAAGCTGAGCCCTAGGTATATCGGTTCCTTCGAAATACTGGATCATGTTAGAAAGGTAGCTTACCGATTGGCGCTTCCATCGAATCTCTCTCAAGTTCATGATGTGTTCCATGTATCTCTCCTGAGAAAGTACATACCCGATCCTTCACATGTACTCAGCTCAGAAGTTGTACCGCTGGAGCAAGATCATTCTTATGAAGAACAGCCGATAGTGATTCTGGATCGTAGTGAAAAAGTCCTACGGAACAAGACGATTCACTTGGTAAAAGTTTTATGGAGGAACCACCAATTAGAAGAAGCTACATGGGATCTTGATGATATGATGAGGGAGATGTATCATCATGTGTTTGTTACAAAGTGATGATTTTCTAGGGCGAAATTCATTTTAAGGGGGGTAGAATGTAACACCCGATATTTTTATGAGAAATATTTTGTTATTATGTTATATACATCATCAAATGAATATTTCACTACACACAACACTAGATTGGATTGATTTACACGCAATCGCAACCTTCCTTGATAGCTTGCGTTGTACGCAATACCGAGTTTCACTAAACAACGGTATGCTATTAAAATATTATTAAAACTAGCCGTTATGAATAGTAATACCCACTTTTTGAAATTTTATAAATTTTTTCTTTCAAAATAGAATTCATTTTTGGATTTGGAATATCGAAATTAACCTAGGGTGAATTTTTGGTATTTTTCTGGAAACTTTCAATTTTTGATGAATAGTGAAAACACCGGGTTACTATTTAAAAACCGACTTTTTATTTAAATAATTATTTATTTTATTTAAATTTATTTTAGGTAAAAATTGATACATAATACCTATATAAGTCCAAAGTAATTCATTGGAGTCATTTTATAATAATTTTAGATATATAAAAATTTTATTGAACTTTTCACCGTCTTTTACCCACCTCCTAGGAGAGTTTGAAAATTTACATAAAACATAATTTTACCACTTCTATGAGTATAATTTTGAAAATATGAGAAACACGGTTAATATCAAGGAGTAAAATGTGGTTCAATAAGATAAAAATAATTTTTGGTGAATAGTAACTTTTTACTTTTATTTACAACGGTTAAAAGTAAATAGGGTAATTAAGGGTAAAAATGGTATTATTATTACACTAAAACATGTCCTAATTCTATTAGATAAGTTTAATTCAACCAAAAACAACCTTAGGAATAAAATATGACCATTTAGGTCCACATGGATTAGATTAGGACCTTTAATATTATTTTATTTAAGGAAGAGTTAAAATAGTTAAAATCAAATTTTCATAAATAAAACATTTTTAATATATGGGTATAAATAAGATAAATTCGACTATAAATATTAATTATAAAGATACAAATATTTCCTATATAATGATATTTTATTTATAATTTTTAGACTTTAAATAATTTAATTTATTTATGACACAATGATGATGCAGTAATTACCTTATTAATGAAATATTAACATAATTGATATTATAAATACCCAAATAAATCTAATTTGAGACTTTTTATGAATTACACTAATTTTATAGGTTAATATGACATATTATTATTGATTTAATTAACTTTTTTCGAACTAATCATGCTGTTATGATTTTCACAAAAATCAATTACCAAATAGTGTCAAAATTGACATAAAATAGTTTTTTTAAAAATATTTATATTATTAATTGCTATTTTATTCCTAAAAATATAAGGTTCGGCCAAATGACTTAGATAAGTATATATATATATTAATAATTAACCTCTTGGGGTTCATTTGTCTTGTTATAGTATGTTCATATAGTTTAAGAAAACAAGAAGACATGGTAAAAGTTAAATTATTTAACTTAGAGTTAAATCTAAATGATATGGTTGAAATAGTAACCTAAACTTGTATAAAATGTATTGGTTGAGATTATTTGGACCCATACCCTCCTTATCTTCAAAATAAATCAAATTGGAGGTATTAAAAACCGAATATGACTTTATTATAAAATAATATTTTAAGTTTTTCCTAAGGTGCCCCTCTCCTCCCTTATAAAAGGGCACCTCCTCCATCTCCTCTTTACACAACATTGAGCCTTAAAGCTCAGAAAAAACCTGCCCATTTCCCTTATAAACTTCTTTAGAAACATCCTATATGTCCTGGTCTTCTTCAAAGACCATCTTTAGTGCTCTAAGAGGAGGTTAAGAAGAGGCGCTTCAAAGAAGAGGTAATGTTCGTTACCGATTATTTCAACTTTATTTCTTCTTCTACTTCTTCTTCTTTAGTTGTTTCATTATGAAGTAATAACGTAAGTATAAATCATATAATTATATGTTATTATAAATATTAAACATCCCTATTTCACCTTCTATCCATCCTACGGAAAATGAAATCACCGCGCGTGCGTACGTACGGAATACCGTCTCCACGCCGTGGTGTAATCTGTTTTTCCACCACCACCTTACTTGGATGGGTATAACGGTGTAAATAATAAATATATATTATTATTTTAAATTGATATTGATTCTGAAATATTATACATACACTTCAATACAATTCCACGATCATGGGAATGATATCATCGCTCGTGCGTACGTACGGCCTACCGTCTCCACGATGTGATGCGACTCGTTCTACAAGATCTTCAATTCATAATGATTATATAAATGAATTGAATGAATAAATATGATATATATTACACTAATACCATTATGTAAATGCGGTATCTATAACCTGAAAATAGTAATAATAATTTATTCGACAAAACTCGCATAAAAACAAAAAGCAATAAACACCCGAATAACAAGTAGCAATGAAATATTACTAATAAGAAGCTAAGAATATGACCATATGTGATATCATAACAATGATTAAAATTCTGTAATAAGTCAATAACATTATTTAAATCATTATACAGGAGGTTTGGACACTTACAAAGCAAATCGGACCTAAGGTAAGGGAAAATCTCGCAATCTCATTTTTATCTGAGATTGTTTATACATCAAAAATTACTGGGGAATATTTATCATCCACATACATGTTTCCTCAATATGTAATATTATTTCTATCCTACTACAATTTTTTAAATCCAATTTTACCCATTGGTAAGTTTTTAGTAAAAGATATGAATGTAATCTTTTGTCGTTTTTAGTATGAGGTAATTTTTTGACTTTCTGGCCAAAGTACAAGAGGAATGTTTTTATTTAAATTATACAGCATGAATGGATTTTTAGAAAATTATTTCCATGAATATTCCTTTAAAAGTTTTCATGTTTATTTTTAATCAACTTATTTTATTTTAAAATGGTATGACATGTTAAGAAAGGAAAATTGTTTTTGAAGTAGAAAGGATATTTTCCTCAAGAATGAAGTTCAAGTGTTTTATCAAAATTATTTTCCATATAAGATAATATAGGGTTCTTTTTCTATCCCAATTTTACATTGATTTGATTATTTTATTATGGAATTATTTTTATGATTTCCTTTTATTTTATATGGATTATGTTATGATGGAATGATGTTTAGGAATTACATTTTTTTATTACATGGGTTATGCTATGATGTATGATTTATGATTATGTGGAACACATAATAATGGTATCATTATGATATTGGTGGGACCTATATCTCCCTCCAATTCATTGGGTAAAGATTTATATCTCATGATATAGACATGGCTGGAATGGAAGGTTAATCCTATTCAGTGATACAGGACTGAAACGAGGAGTGAAATCGGTTCAGAAATGGACTTTGTCTGCTAGGATAGTCTTGGCAATGAGTCTTGACTAAAAATAAATGATTCTATATGATTATGTGTGTATGCCACAAAGTTTCATGTTTTATTTTATGATTATTTGGATTACATTTCACTGCTATGATTTATCCCATGTTATGAAATTAAGATCTCTTTTTCAGGTTAAGATTTCTAAAATGCTATTTTCTTATGAATATGATGTGATTGATATTTCTTTTGTTTACCCTTACTGAGTATTTGAGCTCACCCTTTTGTATGTTTTCTTTTCCCTAGGTTAATAAGAAGGGTATTAAGTATGATATGCCAAAAAGGTATTGTAGATATGATGAAATAAATGGGAGACAATGTATATGCTTTATGAACCAGTTGTTTATATTTCCCAGTTTCTAAAGACACTATACCTATACGATCCTATTATGGTTTTGTTATATGTTGTAATATGTATACTTCAATTATGAAGTAATAATAATGTATGTAAATTATGGGTTGTTATATAGGTAAAGGTTCAGAGGTTTATAAAATCCATGATTATCTTCCCACCTTTTTCCATAGCCTTTGTGAAATCAATTGTGTTCTCCAAAAACTTCTGAGGGGAAAGAGTTAACTCTTTAAGATATTGAAATTATTATTTGAAGGCTTGAGTAACAAGAGGTGGAATAAAATTCCCAACCAAATACATAAAATTATTCTCCAATTTATTATTAGTATGGATCATTTTAAATTAGTAATCTACCTTATTTATAATATCTTCCTAAGAAGAAGTAGCTACTTGCAAATAAAATCATACCATGTCTTATATATGATCACAATTCTGTCGAATTTCTCTTAGTCTCATCATGATCTGTTCCACCCATCATAGTTTTAAGCTCTTCTAATATCATTTTTCAAAAAATTTGAATATCAGGAGATTGAATAGTAGGAGCATCTGAAGATGAGGCTTCACTGACTACATATTTGACTAAGGATTTCAATATTTCCAGATCAAGAGTTGGAGGAGGAGTTGCAGTATCTTCCTTATATGATGTATGATCAAGAGTGTTTCAACATTTTCCTCATATTATTCATACTCAACCGGTATCCCATTCACAACTGGAATGATCATATCCAAATCATAACATGACCACTTATTTTCTAACGTCAATTCTTGATGTTTTGAAACTAACTGAGATTTAATCTAATAAACCACCTTTTTTTGAAAGCATAACTGCATCACTTTTATTGACACTTAAAATAGAACCAAGTTGATATTGGTAAAAACCTTTAACCACTAAATGAAATGCTTCCTTAATAATTTTAAAATCATTCTAAGTCACATAATCTATAGGTACTGGTGCAAAAGGAGAAGCAGAAACCGGAGAGGGAGTTACTAATGTAGTTGGTAAAATTTCTTGAGTTTTTCTAACTAAAACTCTTTGAGAATGATCTACTACTCTAACCAATGATCCCTTAGTATCATATTCCCCATCATCCAATGTAGTTTAGTCCAAGACAAGAGTGAAATACCATGGGTATTTTTCCTATTCATTGGTTATCACATCATAAGGAATGATAGTATCAAATCTTGTTCTTTTTTCAATTTATCCACCTCAATAGATACTTCCTCTTCAATAGATTCTTCCCTCTCAATAGGTGATTTCCTTATAACATAAAAAAGTTCTTTCATTGGAGCACCTATAAATTCTTCTTCAACATGAACTGCCTCATTCATATGAACATCTAGATCTCTTTCCTTAATCACAACTTACTCAGGAGATTCATGGGATTCCAAAATTGATTTGTGTTCCACTAAAGTAGTATTAATAGGTTGTGCAATTTCAACACGATCTATAGTAAGATTTTAAGGTTATAAAACAGGACCTTGATCATCATCAGGGTGTCCTGATCGACTATCAAATTCACTACTTCTGTCTTCTTTCTCATCATTTTCATTTTCTTCACTAGGTTATTCTCCTTCATCTTCATATTTTTCCTCTTAATCACCATCATCCTCTTCTTCTTCGTCATTTTTACTTTCTTCATTTTCATATGTAGACTATTATTCTTATTTAGTACCACTTTTACTGAAATATTCAACATCTTCTAATTATTTAGTATCTTCATCTTCATCTTTTGACATAAGAGGTTTTTGTTAGGATGAGGTTAGGAGGGATATCAGGTCCAAAGGTAATACTTCCTAGACTTCCTTCAATATCTGGGTCACCTCTATCATCAATAACAGCTTGTTATCCTTGATTTCTTCAGCTTATTTTTCTTCTTTATCAGAATAATCAACCAATTTATCTGGTCCTAGACCAGGATCAACCATGTAACTTAGGTTTGATGGGTTCTCAACAGTATTGAATTCCTCATTGATCTTATCAATGTCTTCACCCCATTGTTTCTTCCAGGGATACCAATTGATCTTCATCCTATTAAAAATGATCATTGTGATGAAAAAATCATCATAATTAGTCAATTAATCTTTATCCTCACTCAAAAGATATTTTTCATTCAACATTGCAGAAATAAAATTTAGATAAAAGAGGGAATTTGAATGGAAATGGGGTTTCATAATTTCATTCATATAAACTATTAAATACATTCACAAGTTAATATTGTGACCATTTATCATCAGATATAGAAAATACACATCCTAGTATTTGAGGGAGGAAAGATCCCTTTTTCTTGGACATAATTGGTTCTAGATAAATTTGAACAACAACCTGCATTCACCATCAATATTTGTTACTATTGTTCTTATGGAAAATATATTTCCATAAAGTTCTATCAATTCTTTATATAAGCATTAAATATCACTGGTATGAGGTGGAATTCCTTGATAATCATTAAAAATGCCGTTGTGAGGTACTATTAGGCATTCATCCCAATGGTTTGAAGAAAACGCAACACATTCACAATTTATCCAAGACATAATCCAAAACTCTTCAGAGACCTCAAGAATAAATTCCACATGAAAATAAAACTCATGAAAAAACATAGGATAAAATGATCTCATGTTTTTTGAGAACCAATCCAAACACCACTATTCTTGAAATACTTTAAAAATGGATACTTACTTAACAGTAACCATTTAAAATGAAATTACTTTTTGGGAGTAATGATTTGGCTCATTATTTAAAGATGGATATATTTTGGTTTAGGTTTATTGGATTATACTTTCTTCTTCTTTGAAGTATGTGACTCATACAAATAATTCTCAAAGACAATATTTACTTGAGTCAATGAAGAGATTTGAAGGTTTCAGTTCATAGGATAAGGGTAGTAGTTCAAGAGAGAAGAATATGAGAGCAGGAGTATGAGAGTAAGCATGTGAGTTGGATAGATTTTAGTATTATAATTTTGGAATTTAGAAATCATAAATCAATAAATGTGGATTATAATAAAATAAAATAAATAAAATAGAGATGTTTTAACTTTCAGACAAAAAAATAAATAACAAAGTATATAATGGTGTGACACAACGGTGAGTCCTATCAGAGTGTCATCAACAGTGAGACACAATAGTGAGACATCAACAGTGAGATAGAATGGTGAGACATCAACAGTGAGACACAACAATGAGACATCAATGGTGAGACATAAATAGTGAGTCATCAATTATGATACATAAATAGTGATACATCAATAGTGAGACATCAATAGTGAGTCATCAATGGTGAGACATCAATGGTGAGAATCAATGGTGAGTCATCAATGGTAAGATATCAATGGTGAGACATCAATGGATGGTCACACAAAAATGATCATCACTAACTCATGTCTGGTATAACTCATTCTCTCAGAATTTAAAGGCTTAGTAAAAATTCCAGTAAGCTGATGTTCACTACCAATGAATTATAGAGTTATATCACATTTTTTATAATGAACTCTCAAAAAGTGATGTCTTATATCAATATGATTTGTTCTTGAATGAGAAAACCGATTATTAAAGATGTTAATAGAACATAGGTTATCACAGATTATAGGGACATGTCTAAATTGATAGTCATAGTTTAGTAATTTATTTTCATCCATAGAATTTGGGCACAACAACTATCAGCAATTATGTTTTCAGATTTTTCAGTAAATAATGCAATAGAATTTTTATTTTTACTACCACATGAAACTAGAGACTTTCCTAAAAAGTTACATGTTATAGAGTTTGTTTTTTTATCTTACTTGCTACCACCATAGTCAGTATTAGAGAAAAATAACTAATTCAAATGATATTTATTTTTAGGATAGAACAGTCCTAATTTGGTAGTATATTGGAGGTGTTTGAAAATTATTTTAATAGCAAGTAGATGTGACTCCTTAATATTTTCTTGAAAATGAGCACACATACACACACTAAACATAATATCAAGATGAGTAGTAGTCATGTAAAGAAGGCTTCCAATCATACCACTGTAATTGGTTTGATCAAATGATTTTCCATTTTCATCATGATCCAATTTATAGGTGGTACTCATAAAGGTATCACTACTTTTAGTGTTATCAAAATTAAAATTATTTATAATAACATTAGTGTATTTAATTTTATTTAAAATAAAACCTTCTTTATTTTGAAAATTTTGAAATCCAAGAAAGAATTTGAGTTCACACATTAAACTCATTTCAAACTCATTTTGCATCATTTTTTAAAAATCCACACATAAATAATTTCTCGAATTTCTAAAAATATTATCAACAAAATATATTTGAACAATTAGAACATATTTAGAAATTATTTTTATGAAAACATTAGGGTCATAAATAGATTTATTAAAATCTATATAAATAAGAAAAGTATTGAGCCTATCATACCAATATCTTGGAGCCCATTTTAACCATACAAAGATTTTGTTAATTTTGAAATATGATTTGGAAGTTGAGGGTTGGTAAAACCATGGGTTTGTTCAATAAAAAAATCCAAAACTAAATAACCATTTAGTAATGAACTTTTAACATCCATTTGAAGTTTTTAAAATTAAGATGTGCTGTCTAAGCTACAAATATTCTAAGGGATTCAATTCAGGAAACAGGTGAACAAGTTTCTTTAGAGTCTATTAATTTCTCTTGACTATAACTTTGTACAACTAGTATATCTTTATTTCTTACTATTGTAAAATATTCAACCACATTGTATATAAAAACCCACTTAGTTCCTATTATCAAGGTGTATTTGGGTCTATCAACTAGTTTCTATAATTTATTTCTTTCAAACTAGTTTAATTATTCTTACATGGACATCATCCAGAATTCCTCACTGATTTCATCATTTATGTTTATAAGTTCAAGATGTGAAAAAAAGACTAGATGTTCAACCTGGTCTCTTAGAGAAGATCTAGTATGTGTTCCTTTGTGTAAGTCCCCAACCAAAGCATCTAAAGAATAGTTTTTGAGTTTTTCAATAGATCTTGAGAAATAAGGTCCGGTTACTTCAGATTCACCTAAAGGTTCATATTCCCTTTGATTAGAATATAGTGAGTTTCTAGAAATGGATGATTTTGTTACTTATTTAATAGTAGAGTAAGAAGGTTTTGAATTTATGTCTAGACTGGATAGATTATCCTCAAGATTTTCTAGGGAGGTTTTGGATTCATGCGGATCTATTTCATCAAACATGACATGCACAGATTCTTCCACACACTTTTTTTTCTTTTTTTAAAGACTCTATAGGCTTTTATAGATATTGAATAACCTAAGAAATTTCATTCATCAATCTTGGAATAAAATTTGTCTAAATTATCTTTTGTGTCGGGAATAAATAATTTTCAACCAAAAACATTTAAGTAATTAACCTTGGGTTTCTTTCTATTCCACAGCTCATAGGGGGTCTTCTTTAGGATAGGTCCAATTAAAACTCTTTTAAATATATAACAAGTTGTATTCATAGATTATTCCCAAAAGAAGATAGGTAGATCATATTCATTGAACATAGTCCTATAAATCTCTTGTAAGGTTATATTTCTCCTATCTACAACTCCATTCTTCTAGGGTGTCCTAGAAGTAGATAATTTATGGCTATAGCCATTTTTTTAGTAAAAAGATTCAAATTATCGATTTTCAATCTCATGGATATGGTCAGTTCTTAAGGATTTGATTCTAATTCCACTTAAGTTTTCTAATGATCAAGAATACTTAGTGAAATTAGAACAAGCTTCACTTTTGTGAGCTAAAAAAAGTGTACGTATACCTAGAAAATTCATCAACTATAACATCGACAAAGAGCTTCCCATTTAATCTCGAAACTCTAGAAGGTACAAACAAATCCATGAGAACAAACTCTAGAGGTTGAGAAGTTGAAACTAATTTCTTTTTTTGAAAGATATTTTGTTTTGTTTTCGTTTTTCCAAGGATTACATAATTTATCAATTAGAAAATTTAGTTTTAGTAGATCCATGAATAATCCTTTTAGTTTAATATTTCTAATAGAATTAATTTTATAGAGTCCTAGTAATGTATACCATAGAAAATACACTTTATGAAAGATACATAAGTAAGAAACATTCTGAGAAGCTTTGGAATCCAAATTGATAGCATGTACATTTTCATTTCTAAAAGTAGTAAATACTAAATCATTATTAGAATTGTAAAAATTATAAGCATCATTTTCAAGTTTAACATGAAATCCATCATCCCATATATTTGAATTTATAAGCATATTATACGTAAGTCCATTAATAAAAAGAACATTAGAAAGTAAAACTGAGTTAGTGTTATAGGTTTGAATGAGGATGATAATTTTACCTTTTTCATCGTCACCAAAGGGGACATATCCACCATCAATATTGATAATATTATTGAAGAAAAATTAGTCCCATGTTATGTGTCTTGAACAACCACTGTCTAAGTACCATAAGATTTTACAGGAACTCTTCAAGTGGTTTTCCAACAAAAATAATTTAAACAAGAAAACACTTTGGAAACATTCTTGGGTATAATAATATTATTAATTAAAGCTTTAGGAACCCACATCTTCTTTATGGGTTTCCTATAGGTAGTTTGTAACATTTTATAAAAATAAACTCTATTGGGCCTAGAAGAACTTGTAGAAGTAAAGGTTGTTCTAGTGCTGGAACATATATAATATTTTCAAGAACTGGGCATAAAACCATATTTTCCTGATTTAGATACAATTTTAGTTTTAACAAAATTAATTTTTATAGGTTGATAATGAATACCAGTAGTATATTTAGGATCCAAATGTTTTCCAAGCATTTTAACTAAGGTATATTTATAATTTTTAAACATTTCTAAATCCTTCATTAATTTCTCATTATAAAGTTTAATATCAATATTCTCATAGAGGAACTAATAATTATTTTACTTTTCTATAGTGAGTTAAAACTTGATAGTAACAAAAGGATAATGATGTCTCTTGAGATACATATATTTATCTTTCAGTTCATTACATGTATCCTCATGCATTTTAAAATATTCAAACATTTATTCATTAGTCATATTTTTATAGTCAGATTCACATTCATCTCCAAAATAATAATAATTTTATTCATAATATTCTAGAGTTACCTCACATGTGTTTTTCATAAAACACATATTAGTTTTGTCATCCATTTCATCATAAGATGATCTGGATACACTGAATATGTCCCCAGAATCACTCCATATATCCTTTATATCCTTCTGTACTTTTTGTCCTTTTCCTCATACTTTTTTTACTTTAACTTTGGATAGTCTACTTTTACATGTCCTATTCTCTTGTTCTTATAGAATACTATCTCCTTAGTATTATCACTTATCTTCTAATCCTTTTTCCAAATACCTTTGTTGTCATAATTCTCTCTATAACTAGGTTTTATTAAGAATTTATTATTTCTATAAAAATTCTTAAATATCCTGGCTAGTTGATCCATTTCTTCATTATTATCACATGATGCATCTTCTCTACTCGAACATTCATGATGACCATGAATTTTATCCTTTTTATTGGATACAACAGTTTTGAAAGCAACTAAATTTATTTTAGGTTCATCATATTCTTCTTTTTCACCATAATTTATTCCTCATACATCATCATCTTACCTATCAGCTCCATTTATAGGTAGTCAATCAATGTCACAAGATTCTATAATTGAAACTGAGGTCCCTCTCCACATTTCTAGAAGACATCTCAAGACCTAGATGATTTTTTCCTTTTTAGTGATTGCCTTTCCTAGTGAGATCATTATATTCAGAATCTCATTGAACCTGACATACATATCTGAAATATTTTTATAAGGCTTCATTTTAAAATTATCATATTTAATAATATACATGTTAAGCCTCGTTTCCTTAACATTAGTGGTCCCTTAATGGGAAACAACTAGAGTATCCCAAATTTCAAAGGTTGTTTACATGTATAAATCCTATTGAATTATTAATATCCTAAATAATATTATAATTCATTCATAAATTTGAAATTATTTTTATAGGCTTCCCTAGTAGCATCATTCCATGTGTTTCTAAAAGTATTATGAATATTATACTCCTCAACTACAACATACCATATTTCAAAACGAAGTATTTCTAAATGCATTTTCATTTTGAGTTTCCACTGATCATAGTTTGTTACATTCAAATAGGGAGGTCTGTTAGTATAAGCACCTTCTTGTCCATTGTTAATTTAAAAAAACAAAGAACTAAAAATTTTGATTTGATAGAAATTTAAAAAATATTTAAAATCCTAACTAAAATCACAGTTCAAAAAAAGATTTTAAATTTTTTTTAATCCTATGATACCAAATGTGGGTTGGAGTTGGAAACTCAAGATGGGGTGAATTGAGTTCCTATAAAAAATATTGTCTAAAAATATCATTTAAAAGTTCCCCAATAACAAATAAAAAACATTCTAGTTAACCAAAGTTGCTGATTTATAAAATGTTCGATTGATTGAATGATTTATCAAATATTTATTAGTTCCCGGTTAAATTAATATGGATTATTATTTTAACTTTTTAAATAAATCTACTAATTTTAATTCCATTGTAAAAACTATCTAATATTAACTATCAATGTGATGTAAAGTTTTTTATTTAAATAAAATAATGAAAACATAACATTGAAAAGCACAGTGGATTTAAAACAAGAGGTTCAGTCTCAAGATGATACTTAGTCCTCTCTACTTGGTGATCACCTGCCACTAATAAATTTAAATATATAAATTTTTTCCATATATGGGATTGGGGTAAACAATATTATAGACACTTTACAGGACAACTAGACCTCTTCCATAGTTTTTGAGGGAGTGATAACAACAAAAAGGCCACATATGGACCTCTTCAACTGTTATATGTGGGAGTGTAAGGTGTAAAATGATAGTTTTGTGAATATTATAATGTATCCTCTAGTTTTTCATAGGAGACATTGTTTTTTTATAACACAAACACACACACAATACTTATAAAGAAAAATATATATATATAATTAGAGCATAAATAATGAGAAAAGAGTTTGATGGTTCTGTGTGTTTTCCTATGAAGTTTGAGACTCTTGGAAGACGTCTTGAAAAGAATCTTGATTTAAATTCATGAAATAGATAAAAAAAATAGAGTATCATGTGATGTTATATCTATTGTTTCTAATATGGTTGTTAACTTGTGGTATCATATCTTTTCTTATCTTAGAATGTTGATGCAACTATTTCTTTTATTCAAGTTCTCTGTAATATCTTCATGTTTCTTCAATTTGAGTTTTTCTCAAGTGCATGAGCTGTAGATTTCTAAGTGCATCACTCTTTAGATTTTTGGATATATTTTTCCTTTATACATGGAATCCAATAATGAGAATGATATCTAGTACCTCTTACCTCATACTATCCTCTAACATTTCTTTAAATGTTGTCCACAAAAGAAGTATAATGTCATAAAAATAAATCATGGTATTAAGTTTCACAAATATTACAGTTATAAAGAAATTTATATTTAAATTAAAAAAGGAAGGAATGATGGTGTCTTAGGATCAAAATATCAGGAATGCTAAGTTAATATTTGTAAGTCTCTCTGTCGGTAGGTCGAATTGATAGTGATTCAACCACTGATAGTTCATTCTGATGATAGGTCCGCTTGACGGAAAGCTATCTATTGATATCTCATACTTAGTGAAAATTAATAACATTGGTGAGTCATTTTGTCGATAACTCGTGCTGTAAGTGACTCATTCCATCAGTAAATCGGTTTGAATGATGACTCTTCCTTAATAATAAAAAATCTAAAAAGTTTTCGGTAACTCAATACGATGGTGGCCTAGCTACTGTTAGGTCATACATCAGTAACTCATATTGGTTTCCTGTCATTTACAAAATTTCAGTATCCCTGCTGATAGTGAGATAGCTTACAGTGAGACATATCATTGGTAGGTCAAACAGTGAGTCCGCGAGGATGCTAAAATAGCCTCAATGATGACTAATCCTCAATGGTGAATTATAATTAGCCAAATTTTACTAACATCTCTTATGTATTAAAAAAATAATAGAATAGTTTATGATTATATGTAATCATAATTTAACATAGATAAACATAATTAAAATTGATCATACATAATGAAACATGATTTGTGACCATTAAAACTAGAGTAATCCAACATAAATAATATTCCTTATCAAATGTTCATACTGAATAATGAATATATATTTACCAATAATTCCCTAATTAATCAAATAACTATCAAAGTGTATAATGTATGTAAAAATGATATATGGTTTAGGAAATAATAATATCCATGGTATGAGAATATGGATATTTAATAAAATTTACAAAAAAAAGCGATTAAAATAAAGTTATCTTTTCAAGAAATGTTAAAAATAACAAAAGGAAGTGATATTGAAATAATAATCATTATGAACATTAGTTAGGATAATAATCTTTAAACACTCAAATGTGTCACATACCACATTGAAACATTTAAATGACAATATCCATGATGAAATAATTTTAAATGAAACTTATAATATTATTATAGTAATGATATTTTGGATATAACATGTCAAAAGGTAATGTATACACCAAATAAAAGTGAATTGGTGCATAATGATAAATAAACCTCAATGGAATATAAATTCAGATGAAATATTATTACCTTAACCTTACTTTTGTTTAGTGGTATTTATCCTCATTAATATTGGCTTAAAATATGTTACTAACTTATACCATAACTATAATAATGGTAATAATATTATATTTCAACTTCTTATAATATCTAATAACCTGTTTGTTAACAATGTTTCATTATTTTCACTATTTCAGGTGTTAATTGACTAGTTTTCTCAAGTATGTTTTCACATGTTATTTGTTGTTCCTATTATATATATCATTACTTCATCATCTCATGAATGAGAACCATGATGTAATTATCATATAAATTTAGCATATATGTATTTATAATAGTTGATAATATTTGGATATTAGAAATGAAGTGCACTGTTCATGGAGATGGTAGGTCATATGTACGGATGAACGCTACTTTCATTTATTAGTTGTATTAAAATAATGAAAACTAAATGATACCTATATATATTATAATTAAAAAATCATATCTATGTTATATATGTAACATATGTTTATTAATACCATCATGTATACATTCCATGTATAGTGTGAATGAGTCACATCGCTTCGAAAAGGTGGTAGTCCACACTTCCACAAATGATGTTATCATGTTTACAGCCCGAATGGCCCGAAGGACTTATTTTTTATTTTTATTATATATAATCCCCCTTTTAATGGATGAAGGGGAACCCGTACATGATCCATAGGCCCAAGGCACAAGGCCCGATAGGACTCGCAATACATGACCTGAAGGCCCAAAGGCATACTATGCCCAACACATGACCCGTTGGCCCAACCCACAAGAACTACCCTTCCCCTAGCTTCTGCATCATTGATCACCTAGCTCCCCACCTTGCATTGCTGATCGGATAGAATTTACCCATACAAAGTTATACGGTGTCTGGTCCCGATGGTGATTTCCATACCCTCTCATTCTTTTAATCCCATAGATCTGCTTTTGGTGACTACTAGTCTTGTTGCTCTGATCCTATTCTAGGGCCTACTCTATCTGAACAGGGATACTCCATGGTCTTTGTGTCCTGAAGGCCTTGAGGCCCGAAAACCATTGATTACCCGAAGGCCCTGTAGACCCGTAGGCCCAAAGTAAAAATTATAATGGTATGTGTTATAAAAAAGTTAAATAAGAATAAATACATACTAAATATTATATATATCATATAAAAATATTATTTCTATAATAATTTCCACCATTAGAGGTGGTAAAGGAAAAATTGACAATCATCATTTCGTGAGGTGGTAGTTTTTCATACAAGTAAATAACATCTTCATTACCTATTAGATGGAAGTGTGTGTAAGTGAAAGTTGAACCAATTACATAAAAAAATATCAATATATTTATGAAACTGGTGTTGTTATATAATAATGGAATAATAATATTTTAGGGATATGAGCATGGAAATAAAACTACTGAGCTTGAGGAAATACATCACCTCTTAATAGGGAAACTAATTTTCTTTATACCAAAAGGCTTACATGGATTTATTCCTACCAAAATTTAATATTGAAAGAGGAGGGGAGTTATTTTTGTAATTGAATAAAATAGACATTTTATGAACCTAAGTGGGTTGAGATGTGTGAGGAAGTGGTAGAGAGCTTTACTTTTTATAGTGGAGGGGGAGTGACACTCTTGTAAATACCAAAAGGTATTCATTAATGGTTAGTATACCTTACCTAATTTCTCTCCAAAATGTAAAAAAAATGTATTAAAGGTGATTCTAGGTCTATAAAAATCTTCACCATACAAAAATATATGCATTTTAATAATTTGGTTCCTTAACTTCTTAGATTCCCTAATCTTATCATTTTTGGTTTTTAATAAAGCGTCTAGTTTTCAAACCTAAGTAATGTAACCATTATAAATAAAATAAAGGGATATTTATTAGAAAATATAGATACATTGAATTTTTAATATGATAACTAATTTATAAAATAAAAATCTTGTGTGTTTTGGAAATTAATTTTAAAACAAGCGAATGTGAGGCGCTAAAACACTCCTTAAACTCGAACCATGTTAAAAAAGTATTTACTGTATATGGTTCAATCTGTTAATTATAAAAGATAAATTGGTCCATTAATAAACCATATAAAAAAATTTACTAAAACATCAAAATATCTAGGAATAATATATGATTTTTTTAATTTTAAATCATTTCTTAAAATATCATTTATTCTCAAATAAAAATAATGTCAAATTTGACATTATTTAATTAATTTTAATTTTAAAAAGTCAAAAAAAAATTGATTTAAATTTATTAAGTTTAAATCTCTATAAAGTGATATATTAGTCTATTAAAATAATTAAAGACAATAATTCAATCAATATAATCTACTTTTAATATTTATAGTGTCATTTATTTTAGTCAACTATTAACCAAATAATAACTACGTTGGCATTTCTTAAGAATTTTAAGTAACTAACTCACATATAGAAATTAATTAGAGATTATTATGAGAAAAATAACATGTTTATATTTCAAAAGGATATGTATAACCAAGTACATTATGTTTTTATACACATGTTAAAGTTTTATAAATGATAAAGTTAATGAAAGTTCCTTTTTTGTGTTTTTCTTTACTTAACCTTTTATATAGAGAAAATCTATTTAATAATATACCAATAACACATAATATTTATAACAATAGGGTATTTAGTAAAATAATTTGCAGAAATGGTTTTTCTATAATTTTATTGGTCATTTTGGCCCTTAAGATTAAGATTTGGTATCTTGTTAAGCTTAATTTTACCTTAACCACCGTAATTAATTTTAATGAATTCCACTAATATTTTTGCACAAAAATTTAGTTGATGATATTATAGAAAAAATATTATACCGATTATAATCAGGTATTTCCATTTTTAAAAATTCTAATCACATAAGTTGGAAAATTAAGATTAATGCTAATCTCACTGATGTGGTGACAAAGCGGGTATTTTAGGTAAAAATATTCCAAATTTCAATACATTTTTATATAAAATTTGAAAATAAAAATTATTTCAATTACCTATATATGGTTAATATATTTATAATTGATATATTTTGACTTCAAAACCAATTTAAAAATAATTTAACTTTAATAATTACTTAAATGAAAATATATATTTTTATTAAAATATAGTATTTTTTAATATTATTTAAATAATAAAACCTCTCATAAAAATACTGAAAATTCACCCTAAGGGAATTTTGATATTATGAATCCAAAATTAAATTTTATTTTGACAAATAAAATTTATAAAATTGTATGACTATAGTTTTAAAAAAAATTACATTAAAAAGTGATAAAACTATATCTTGTGTGTAATGTAAGATGACTAAATGTTGTTTGTAGCATAAACCTAACATGGTGTGGCATATAAAGAAAGATATAAACAAAACTAATTTTATTCTAAAATTAAAACATTATAATATCTTACATTGTTACATTCTCCCCACCTTATTTAAATTCTATCCTTGCAATTTAAACTTGATCTCAATAATCAAGGGAATGATATTTGAAAATAAATTATTATTGATAATCCCACATCATAAATATGGTTAATAACACATCTTATTAATAAGATATAATGGAATGTAAGATGGTTATGTAACTAGGTTCCCTATTAGGATAACATGGGTGGGAAATGGAATCATGGATATGAAAGAAAACTCTAACAATCATGTTCTGATGGAGTGGTAGAGAATATTGTTAGGGTAATGTTAACAATCATAAGGTCAAAAATCTGTGATGATCTAAGGGTCTATTTGATTCATTGAAAATGAAGGTATGATTAATTTTTTTTCAAGATCATATTTCCTGGAGTTTACAAATTATTTCACTCTATAATAATATATGTAAATATACATACTTGGTTTTGTTATATAAGAACAATATTAACCTTTGGTTGTGCCTTGAACTATTTCTACATCATCTCTTAGAATAATATTCATCATATGGTGATGTAATATATCAATATCTAAAGAAAGCTATGTAACACCCCAAGGATTTACAAACAAATTTAATATTGAATGCATAAAACACTGAGTTTATACAAAAAACGCTTTATTATAACTGAGCTAATAAATATAATTTTTCTATTTCTGTGATTTTAATTTTGAAAATCTGATATACACGGTTTCCTTCAGGGTGATATTTGGAGTCTGAAAGAATAAACTTAATCCTTAATGAATAGTAACTTACCCTTTTGAATAGTAACTTACCCTAATGTATAGGAATGTACACCTATGAATAGTAATATACCATTATTAATAGTAACTTCACCCATGGATGTATAAATAAAATTTAGGCACATTGTCAATGAAATAGAACATTTTATAAATTATTCATTAAGTATTGGTATTTTTGTAAGTGATGAATCTTTAATTACAATTTTAAATTAATAAATGGATTTAAAATTTATTTTCATAAAATATGTTCCTAAATAAATAGTTTTTTTTTAATTATTTTAGTATAATTTTATGATACTATAGTTAATTAATGAAAGTGTTACTAAATAATTTTCAATTTAAAATCGGAATTTTTCTAATTAAATAATTATTTTATTTAAAAATAAAATTTCAAAAATTTAGAAATTTTTTTGATAAAATGGAATTAATTTTGGTTTTATACATGTTAAAAAATATTTATGGTGATTTTTTTTCATTTTTCTAAAACACTTCAATTTTAGGTGAATAATAAAATACGATAACTTGCGATAAATGATAAATACATGGTTTATTAATTCATAGGTGATGTAAGGCTGATGTAAGACCACTTATTTCGAAATAAGATTAAAATATTACTATTACTGGTCACAAGAATGAATACTAGTGTTGTTCTATAGCAAAATAATATAATAATGATTATGATTTTAAACAGTTACTCCTCTCCTCCACTATAAAACCCCCTTCACTCCCTCTTCTCTTCAGTCCTCCCAAGCCTTGTTCCTAGCCCAAATTCTGCCCAAATATCACCCTAAGATCCTCCCCCACGTTCATCAGACCTCCTCCTTATAAAAATAATAAATCCTCTCCCTTTAAGAGGATCTCAAGGAAGATTAATTCACAACGTAATTCCTCTTTTCAATTCTTTTACTTTCTTTTCAAATTCTTTTATTTTCATTTCTATACACACCAATCCTCATCCAAATTTTATGAAAACTCTTGTACCTTAAATATACTATAATTTAAATATGATTATGGAATAATTTAATCTCATTTATCCTTTACCCTTCATTTATTCAAGTAGTAAAAAAAACCTTTCGAGATGTGCTAATTTAACACATTCTAGGATAATGGGTCTTAAATCTCTATTATAATCATAAATTCTGGTCATTAAAAAATTATTATGGTTTAAATAGACTATAATATATGTATTATGTCTCCTATATGGTTCTGGAATATTTTTTTATACAAGGTTTTAATTTATAATGAAAAATGGGTTCATTGTGTTAAAAATCAACCAATTAACCCAAACAGTTATCATTAAATAATTTATATAATGATTTATCATCACTCCAAGTAACAAAATAAAATTTACAAACATGTAACATTATTTATGTTCACTGATAACATATAACTTCAATTCTGGAAAACCATTCTCATTTTACATGGTTCTCCGTTCATGTATATAAGTTTATCGATCCTGAGACAAATGGACTCGAACAATGAAATTAAACCTCTTAACCCATCAAAAAGTCCACGAATAAACTTAATATAATTATAGTAAATCAATTAAATGTAAAGGATGATATTTAATTATTAATTAATGAACCTAAATTTGATTATTCAAGTCATTAAGCTCAAGTTAATAACACCATTAGACTTAAGGTAAGGGTTTCTTCACCTCACATCCATTTTTGTAAGATATTTAGTATTCACTACTATTACTTGTGTATGGTGTATGCATACTTGACATTTATATTTCATATAATTTATCTTTATTTTAATAAAATACAATTTATCATTTAATGATTATTAATTTTGGGGCATATGATTCAATTGATTACAATGTTGTAAGTATTTTCTACACGAACCTCCATTTTCATTTGAGTTGCTCTTATCCTATACTCACCTCAATAAAATTATTATTTATTATTATGTAATAATCATAAATTATGTGTAAATATTCTATATATTATTACCAATCATAATTCCTCTTTATTTTATGGGGAGTTAAATTTTTTAAAAGAATCTTTCAAAAATGTTTCTAAAATGAAAGCTCGAATCAAGTAACTTCTTGAATTCTTACATATTTGGAAGGTCAATATGTAATATATTTTAAGATATATTTATCTTTATAAAATCACAAATTTTTAAAAGAAAAGATATTTTGGTTAATTTATTATTTTATTAAAGAAAATATTCCTTTTAACTTTAAAATCACTTTAATTAATTCCTTAAACCACACTAAAATGTTTTAATTCTAAAGCTTATTTAAAAACAATTTTACTTGATTTCACTTCATTGGGACATAATTAATGCCTCAAATGTAATCTAAATTTACTTACCTTTTATTTTTTGGGATATAAATTTTTAAAACCAGATTTATGACAAATACAAATGAATTTCCAAAAGAACTATTCTTTCTAAAGTAAAATAGTTGTTTTCACCTCACTTCAACTTTTATGAGATATATGCCTTGTTCGACACTTATTCCTTGCATGTGGTTTATGTAATTCCCCTTGGTATATCATATCACGAGTCTCATTATCCTCATGATATTATAAGGTATTATGATTAAAATGTTTCAAGGTGGTATGGGGAACTTTGTAATGTTTAAGGATTATTTCCTCAAGAATTTCTCAATGGTCTCATTTAAAAGTATCTTTTTTTATGTAAGAATCATTTGATGAATCTTTTATTTCATAGAGGTTTATATCTTATGATATCATCTAAAATATTTTGTTGAAGGGTTTTTGATTAGTTTTAATGTGGATGTTCTATCTTGGTTCCATTCACCAATTTTCATCGAGTGGTTAGTGTTTATGTTTAATATAAAAGTAAAGTTATTTAAATTTCCTATGTTAGTTTGAATATTAATGTATAAGTTTTTTATATATATCCCCATTCATAAGGGGAACGAAATGGAATTATTAAGTGTCACGTGGGTCCCCCTATAGCGCCTTGGTTCATCGGTAGGTCTCATGAGACAAACTACGGTCTTGGAATGAGGCCTTTATGGTATGGTTATGATGTCCCGCATTATGAATTCCCTCTTTATGAAACTAGTAATTGAAATTTCATGTGGTTATTCGACTAGTAGAATACCCATGATTATGTTTTATTTTGGAAATATTTACTAATATCACATTTCTGCCATATTATATTAATGTTTATTTTAAAAGGCATGTGTTTTTAGCTATTCACCATGATAATGTTTATGTTTATGAAATCCTCTGCCATATTTTTTTACCCTTACTGAGAATCTGAGCTCACCCCTTTCTTATGTTTCATTTTCTTAGGACATGAAGATGTTTATTATGAATGAACTACAGGGATAAACATCAAGTTTTGGATGTTCCCAATA
Source organism: Viscum album (assembly GCA_963277665.1). Classification (NCBI taxonomy): domain Eukaryota; kingdom Viridiplantae; phylum Streptophyta; class Magnoliopsida; order Santalales; family Viscaceae; genus Viscum; species Viscum album. Next base: position 1,589,588,219 of record OY728129.1, read on the forward strand.
AAACTTATATGTCATATTTTATTTCATGTTCTAGTGTTAAACATATGTATTTATGTAGTTTTTCAAAACAACTTAACTACTCGGTCCTTTGGGATTTGATTCCTTATAATCATGTCAATTTATTAAATAATGAATTGGATCCGAGAAAATGGGGTTGGGGCATTACAGTTGGTATAAGAGGAAGTTTATAGAAAACATAGAAACTAGACTTATAAAATGTAGGTTAGGGAACAAAACCCTAATATAGTATTAAAAATACACATAAAATAACATCCTTGAATTTTGGTAAGGAATAAATTATTTGGATCTTCCTAGAAAATAAATCTATGTCTCGATACTTCATGTGGAAGTGGTTCCGACACAGATGTACCTAGGAGTAACAACTCTGACATGGTGTTTCAGGCTTCACCTAAGGTAAAATGGTTCATGAAAATGGGACCTACTACACACCTCGTTTGACACTCTCGGGGGATATGCTTAGGATAATTCAAATTTTTGTTTCAATCCATTATGAAGGTTTTATATCCCTAAAGTATCCAAATTATATGGTTCTAGGATTTATTATGTATAAATTTATGTTATGTACTATACCATGTTTAGGGTTATATAGATATCATAATTTTATGATCTAATTTAGTATATAGAATTGATTTGAAATGGAGCCTAGTATAAGGAATACTAACTTCACTAATTCATGCGATATAGAGAGTAAGAAGGATCATATCTCTTATGGTATTAATCCATCATTTCAAAGGAATATATTCTCCCATGTGTCCTTATCATATGAATAAATAGTATCATGTGTTAACAAGGTATTTAAATAATTATATGAGTCCTATGGATTTAAAGGGAAGAAAAAGAAGAAGAGGATGGTAGATAAAAATATGGATAACGGAAAGAAGGAAAAGAAGGGAGTCCCACATGTGATATCTGTGGAAAGAATCATCCTAGTAAATTCTTGATGTGAAAGAGAGTTTTTTATAAGTGTGGAGAAAAAGGACACCAATTTTCTGATTGTAAGGGTAAGAAAAAGGTTTCTGATGTACAATGATTCAACTACAAGAATATGGGACAATATGTGAGTCAATGTCCCAAGTATCAAAGGAATATGCCCCAAACGATGTTACTGGATAATGATCAAGGTCTGATAATTATCTATATTAAGTGGATGGATTAATATGACTCATTAATAATCAAATCATTTGAATATTTTATCAGCAATATACTGGCTATAAGAATTAGGGAATATATGAATATTGTACTGTAGTACTATTTCAATAAGTATTTGAGGTCATATGATGAATTTTATCAAGGATAAGTGACTCAGTAGAAAGTTAATTTATTGGGAAAGAATATGGTTTAGGTAAAGACAACCTTAAATATATTCTTAATGATTAAGATAATGATAATGAAATGTTTAATTTGGACAAGTACTGACTACCTCAAAAATGATTTTTGACTTGTAAAAAATTGTTCAATGCTATAATTGATGGATTTTACAACATTTTGGATATAAGGAATATATCTAATAGCATGTCTAAGGATGAATTCATGTTTTAGATAAGGTTTTATGGTAATTTGAGTTGTTACCAAATTTCAAGAGGACACAGGATGAAATTATTCACATGTTTGGAATGTGAAAATTTAGGACGTTTTCATGTTGATTAAAGGAAAATAAGATGGATGATTCCATGAGTAGGATATATCATGGAGTCCTAAAAAATGATGATTTTGAAGGACCCTATGTACATAGATCTAGCAAGGATAGATATGGAAATGATTATTCAGTGTTGGATCGTGATCTTTTGTAAAGTTCAACCATTTCTGAAATGATTTAAATTGATCATTACATGAGTATTTAGAGTTTCATGTCACCACATGATGTAACCTATGCTAAGATATAATATATATATTGTTCAAGGCACATAAAATGAATAAGATTGTGTTTATAAAATAAAAAGGTATATTTATACTCCTATAGAGTGGAATAATTCTTGAACTCTAGGAAAACCGTCTTAACAAAATAATGTTGTCCTATTATCATTTTTTTCATAACTATAGTTTATGGTTTTATGGTAATGATATTTCATCTGAGCATGTTCTCTATCACTTTCCATCAGAACATGATGGTTTTATTATTCTTCCATGACCATGTTATCCAATAAGAATGTGTAGTTTTGTGGTAACAAATGAATTTCACTTTACCTATTATTAAGAGGATATTTTAACCATATATAAGTTTCACACAAGGTAATTTTCAATTATCAACCATTAAGTTTTGAAATTAAATTTATAAATTTCAATGATGAAATTTTTCTAAAGAGGGGATAATGTAACACCCCAAGTATTTAAAAATAAATTTAATATTAAATATATAAAACACTATGTCTCTAAAAAATACTTTATTATAATAGTTCCAATAAACATAATTTTTCCATTTTTTTTATTTGAATTTTGAAAATATTACATACACGGTTGCGTTCAGGGTGATTTTTGGAGTCTGATAGAACAAACATAATTTTTGGTGAATAGTAACATACCCTTATGAATGGTAAATTAACCTTATGAATAGTAATGTACCCTTATGAATAGTAATATACTATTATGAATAGTAACCTCACCCATGAATTTATAAATAAAATTTAGGCATAATATAAATGAAATAGAACAGTTAATAAATTATTGATTAAGTATTGGTATTTTTGTTAGTGATAAATACATAATTACATTTTAAAATTAATAAAAGGATTTAAAAATAATTTTAAAAAAATATCTTCTTAAATAAATATTTTTTTTCAATGATTTTGGTATAATTTTTTTAGACCATAGTTAATTTTAGAATGTATTACAAAATCTGTTTTAAATTTCAAATCTATATTTTTTAATTAAAAAATGATTTTATTTAAATATTTAATTTTACATATTTTGAAAAATATTTTGATAAAATGGAATTCATTTTTTGATTCTAAAAATCAAAAAGTTATTATGGTTAATTTTTGGTATTTTTCTAAAATAATTCAATTTTAGGTGAATAGTAAAATAAGATAATTTAGGATAAATGTTAAATACATGGTTTATTAAGTCATAAGCGATACAAGGCTGATGTAAGAACACATGGTTCGAAATAAAATTCAAATATTACTATTCTTGGTCACAAGAATCAATACTATTACTGGTCTTGAGCAAAATAATAAAATAATTATTAACATATTCAAAAATTACTCCTCTCCAACATTATAAAAATCCCCCTCACACCCTCTTCTATTAACTCCTCTCATGCCTTGTGAATAGTCCAAATTCTGCCCAAATATCTCCCTAATCTCCTACCCCACTTCCATATTACCTTGGTCTCATAAAAAGACCAAATCATCTCCCTTAAAGAGGCTCTCAAGGAAGATTAATTCAAGAAGAAATTCCTCTTTTCAATTCTTTTACTTTCTTTTCGTGTTCCTTTATATTCATTTTTATCCCAACCTATCCTCATCCAAATTTTATGACAACTACAGTACCCTAAATTTAATTTAATTTTTTTAGGATTATAGATTAATTTATTCTCATCTCTCTTTTACCCTTCTTTTATGCAGGTAGTAAAAAACACCATCTGAGATGTGCTAATTTTCCACATTCAAGGATGATGGGTCTTCAATTTCTATTACCATATTCAATTATGTTCTTGAAACCATTATTATTTTTGAACCAAACTATAATATATGTATTATTTATCCTCTATGGTTCTTTAGTCTTTTTTTACACATGGTTTTTATTTATTCTCATCTCTCTTTTACCCTTCTTTTATGCTGGTAGTAAAAACCACCATCTGAGATGTGCTAATTTGCCACATTCAAGGATGATGGGTCTTCAATTTCTATTACCATATTCAACTATGTTCATGAAACCATTATTATTTTTGAACCAAACTATAATATATGTATTATTTATCCTCTATTGTTCTTTAGTATTTTTTTACACATGGTTTTTATTTATAAATAAAAATGAGTTCGTTGTGCTAAAAAACCACCAATTAACCCAAATGGTTATCATTAAATAATTTATTTAATGACTCATCTTCGCTCCATGTAAAAAAATTAAATTTACAACAATGTAACCATATTTATGTTAAATAATAACATATATCTTCAATTCTGGACAACCATCATCATTTTACATGATTCTCTGTTCATGTATATAAGTATACTGATCATGAAACAAACAGACCTGAACAATGAAATTGAACCTCTTAACCTGTCAAAAAACCATGAATGAACATAATAAGGTTATAATAAATAAATTAAATGTATATAAGGTTCTATAATTATTAATTAATTAACCTAAATTTTATTTTTTCAGGTCATTAAGATCAAGTGAATAACATCATCAGACTTAAGGTAAGGGTTTCTTCATCTCACACTCATTTTTGTGAGATATTCTGTATTCACTACTATTACTTGTGTATGGTCTATGAATACTGCTCATTTATATTTCATATCATGAATCAATTTATTTTCATGATATTAAATGTATTATTTAATTATTATTAATTTTGGTGCATATGAATCAATTGATTACAAAGTTGTACGTATTTTCTACACGAACCTCCATTTTCATTCTTGTTGCTCTAATTCTCTACTCAACTCAATTAAATTATTATTTATTATTATATAATCATCCTAGATTATGTGTGAATGTTCTATATATTTTTACCAATCACAATCCTTCTTTATATTATGGGGAGTTAATTTTTTTAAAATAATATTTCAAAAAAAACCTCTGAAATGCAAGCCCGATTCAAGGAACTTCTTGTATTCTTATCTATTTTGAAGTTAAATATATAATATATTTTAATCCTGATTTATCTTTCTAAAATAAAAAATTTTAACATGAAAATATATTTTGGTTAATTTCTATTTTTATGAAAGAAAACATGCATTTTATCTTTAAAATCACTTTAATGAATTCATTAAACCTCACTAAATTGTTTAATTCTAAAGCTTTTTTAAAAACACTTTTTACATGATTTCACTTAAGTGGGACATAATTTATTCCTAAAATTTAATATCAATGTTCTTACCATTTAGTTTCTAGGATATAAATGTTTAAAAACATATTTATGACAGATAAAAATGATTTTCCAAAAGAACTCTTCTTTCCAAAGTTCAACTAAAATCATTTCATAAATGGTTAACTTTTCCAAAATAATTTTATCAAAAAATTTATAATGATGGTCACTGATATTGTAAAATGAACTTTTAATTATCCTTAAATAAATATTAATTATCTCTTTAAACATCACATACTAAATATGTGAACACCTTAATCATGTATCCTCTTAAAATATGGTAATAACTTTAATTACACTTAAATATTTTTGGAGACATGAATTCTTCATTATTCCTTATACAAGACAAATGTTGTAGGACATGTTAGTAAAATCCAAAAGTTATGTAAAATTCATAAATGATAGCACATACCACTTATTTAAAATTTACTAATTTGTTCCAAGGTAGTTATAACTAATCCAAATCAATCATTTCTTCATCATTATCTCAACATAAATATCATATTAAGGGATGTATTTCCCACAATATTATGTTTCATAAAAATTTCAACTTTTTACTGAATAGATTTTCTTGGTACCATTGAGCATATGATCTCAAATTCATAACAAAAAATCATTGCATTACAATCCTTATATATTACATAATTCATAATTCTTGAATTCCAATACGTAAACACACTGATTATTCCACTTAATCCTCAATACATTAACAATCCTTCCTTCACTTACTACTTCATACCTTTTTCATTTCACATTTCACCAGTAGTCTCATCATCATAAGAAATATATACATTACTCATACCACCCTATGGATTCTATTTTTTATCTTTCCACTTGGGACATGTATTTTAAAAAAAATATTCATTCAACAATTAAAGTATTTAACCGTCAATGATATCTTAGAGAGGCCAATATTTTCATCCATTTCATTAACCACACTCTTTTTTTTACATTACAATTACTTTATTTGTGTCTCTCTTTTCTATATTCAAAAAACCTTTTTGTTCCTCTAATACATTCACTTGGGATAATATTTACACATTCTCAACATGGAGGAAACTAAATCTTTTGTTCTCTATGGTCTCTATAACTCAAACACTCAATAAACTCATTATTTATATTCCTTGGTGAGTCTAAGAGTTGGTTAAGGTCACATTTTTAATCATGTTCCATGAAAACTGATTAGGAATGATCAAAAAATCCCTCACTCCAATGATCATTCCAATTAACTACCTACCATAAAAAATTCCCCTTACATTCATCATTAACCTAGTTCATTATGGTTTCTTCCATTTACTAAAATGAGAAATCATTGTGTGATAAACACTTATCCAAACAAAAAACCAAAAAATCATGAAAATGTACTTATAGTATGCCTAAATCATGTCTCTTACTTCTTTAATATATGATACACTTTGGTTGTTCATATTCATATATTACTTTAATCATTTATGACGGTTCGTAATGAAATATGATTTTTATCCTAATAGTATCCCTCAAGAGTGTCAAACCAGGTGCATAGTAAGGCCCTTTTTCATGTATCAGGTTATGAAAAGTCATTCCTGACACACCTTGTCATAGTTTTTACTCCTAGGTACATCTCTTCCAGAACCACATCTACTTGTAGTATCCAAACATGGATGTATTGTTATGAATACCAACAAAACACTAGCATATAAAAATTCTAGGAAGTTGTTATATTATTATCCTAAAAGTCTATCTTTGTGTTTTGTTACCTAATCTATATTTTCACAATCTAGTTTCCAAAGTTTATATTAAACTTCCTTTGATACTAACTGTAATGCCCCAAACCTATAAGCATGGTGTCTATGAATTATTTTATTACAATGGAATAATTATAAGGAATCAAATATTGAAGGACTGATCAATTTAGCAGTCTTGAAAAAACAGATTAAATACATGATACCCATAATACATTGGGATATAGGTAATAAAACCATGACACATAATAAAATAAATAAACTAAATCCTTGAAATCTTATTCAATGATTTCTTCTTCATAACCTGGGGAAAGGAAACATAATAAGGGTGAGATCAAATGCTCATTAAGGCTATGTAAAATAGAATAAAAAAAGAATATATAGGAATAAAATAACATGGAATGGTAAATAACTGATAACACATTCTATTCAAATAACCAGATAAGGAAAAATCAATATGGAAAGGAAAACACCTAAAACACATCCAATTTATTAAAAAAAATTGGTAATGAAATATAACCATTGATATGTTGACAAAAAATCTCATGGATTAATAATAAATGAATCAAAATGATGTAAATTTTTAATTATTGGATGTCAGGTCTATAGAAAATGAAACAATATATCGTCAAGACCTTCATAAGATGGTTAAAACTACAGATAGAAACACTTTCAATTTGGACAAATTATTTGTCTCATGAGAAGTTTTTGATGCATCATAGGGATATAAAATGTCCACTCCCTACCCTTAATTACTATTCCAAATCAATACTTATATAAATTAGTCAAAATAAATAATATGACTTATCAACAATTCATATGAAATAAATAATATGGATTTATCAATAATTCTACAGTTTATCAAAGAACTGTCAAAGTGGAAATCGTATATAAAACAGATATAAAGTTTAGGAAATTATAATATTAATTGTATAGTAATATGAATATTCAAGTAAATTTCCAATTAAAAATATTATAAAAACTATTTTTTAAAGATAAGGTTAACAATCACAAAAGGAAGTGGGATTGAAAAGATAATCATTAACAATATTCTTTAGGAGAATAATATTTAAACATTCCAAAGTATCCCATACCAATTTGAAATATTTAAATCCTAATCACCCTAATATAATAATATGACATTAAACATATAATATCATGAGATTAAGGATATTCATTATTTAACTTGTCAAAAGTCATTATATACACCAAATAAAAGTGAATTGGTACATTATAACAAATTTCTCATAATGGAATGTAAATTGATATGAAATTTCCTTAAATTAACCTTCCTTTTGTTGTGTAGTATTTATACACCATTATAGTTGTTTAAAATCTTCTACTAACTTATTCCATAACCATACTCATGTTTATAATATCATATATCATCTTCTGGAATATCATATTACTCGTTTTCTAATAATCTTTCATTACTTTCACTATTTCGGGTGTTAATTGCCAAGTTTTAAAATGTATGTTTTGGCATGATATTTATTTTTTCTATTACATAGATAATTATTTCATATTTATTTATAATAGACCATATTATTTTTATATTAGAAATTAAGTGCACCGTTCATGGAGATGATAGGCTGTGTGTACTCATGAATGCTACTTTCATTTCATCATTATATTAAAATAATGAAAAATAAATTATACATATGTATATTATAATTCAGGTATCATATATATGTTAAATAATTTACATATTTTTATTAAAACCATCCTATATACATTCCATTTATTGTGTGAATGTGTCACATCACTTTGAGAAGGTGGTGGTCCACACTTCCACAAATGATGTTGTCATATTTACACAAAGTGGAATGTATAATGGTATGTGTTATACAAGAATTAAAGAATAATTACATAATAAATATCATATTTTTCCTAAATAAATATGGGTTTTATCATAATATCCACCAAGATACACAGTAAAGGAAAAAATGAATAATCACCATTATGTGAGGCAGTAGTTCACTATACACTTAAACAATATGTTAGTTACCCATTAGATGGAAGTGTGCATGTGTTCATTTTCAAACCATAACATAAAAACATAGTAGTATATTTATTATATTATTTTTGTTATATAATAATGGAATAATAATATTTTATGGAGTGGATAATGGAAATAAAACTAAAGACCTTAAGGAAAGACGTTACCTCTTAATCAGGTAACTTCTTTTGTTTTGTACCAAAAGGATTACTTGGATTGCTTAATGCATAAATGGAGGATACATGGAGTAATTTAAGTATGTCTGGAAGTTAATTGAGCATATCTTTTCCAAACATAAGTGGTTTGATAGGTGTGAAGAAACGGTAGAGTGCCAGCCTTTAATAGTGGAGGGGGCGTTCCACTCTTGTAAATGTCGTAAGGTATTCATTAATGGGAGGTCTACCTTACCTTATGTGTCTAAAAAATGGAAAAATAACAGATTAAAAGGGATTAATGGTAGATAAAAATTTCCAAAAAAAAAAACGTTTTCATTTTAATAATTTGTTTCTTTAACTTATAAGATATTCCAATTTTATCATTTTGGTTTTTATTGAAGCATATAGTTTTCTAACATATTTAATTAAACCATTAATAAAAAATATAGTTATATTTATTATAAAATATAGATCCCATAAATTATTAATATTACATTTAATTTATTAAATAAAAGTCCCTTGAGGTTTGGAAATTAATTTAAACAAGCACATGTGATGCGCTATAACACTGCTTAAACGCAGACCGTGTTAACAATGTTTTTACAATATATGGGTCAATATATTAATTATAAAAGATTTATTTTTCCATTAATTGACCATATTTAATATTTATTAAATTTTAAAATTTTTTTTTCATATTATAGGATTTTTAATAATTTAAAATTATTTCATAAAATACCATTTATTGTAAAATAACACTAATGCCAATTTTGACATTAGTTATTTAAATTTAATTTTAAAATGTAAAAAAATAAATTAAAATAAATTAATTTTAAATCTTAAATCATAAATATTCATCTAAAAAATAACTAAATATTATAATTCAATCAATCTACTTCACTTTTAATATTTATTAAATCATTTGTTTTATTTAATTATTAACTAAATAATAAATACGATGGTGTTTAAAAAGAATTTTAAGTAACTAAATAATCTCTAAAAATTAATGACACGTTATTATAAAAACATTAACACATTTATCTTTCAAAGGGATATGTATAAACTAAAATTTTATATTTTAATATATCTCAAAGATTTATAAATGTTAAAGGTAAAGAAAGTTCTTTTTTTCATTTTTCTTACTTAACCTTTTGTATAGGGAACTTCCATTTAATAATAACCCAATAACACACAATATTAGAACCAAGGGGTTATTTGGTCGAAATATTATCATAATATGGTTTTTTTAAAATTTTCAAGGTCATTTTGGCCCTTAAGATTAAGGTGTAGTCACTTAAAAAAATTAATTTTACCTTAATTACCACAGTTAATTTCAATGACTTTCGATAATAATTTTGGTATTATATTTAGCTAATATTTTTAGAACATAAATATTATACATATTACAACCCTTTATTTATATTTTTCGAAATTCAAATCGCATAAGTGGGAAAATTAATCCTAACACTAATCTCGCATACGTGGTTAAAAGCATTTTTTTTAGAAAAAATGTTCAAATGTTTAATATTTTTTTTAGAAAAAATGTTCAAATGTTTAATAATATTTTAAAAAAGTACACTATTAAAAGAAGGTAAAACTCGGTCTTGTGTGTAACCCAAGTTAACTCAATGTTGTGTGTAGCTTAAGCTCAACATGGTGTGGTGTATAAAGAAGGATAGAGAAAATTTACTTTTATTGTAAAATTAAATCATTGTAATGTCTTTGATTTTTAAACATGATACATATTACTTTGAGTATCTAAAATAAACATGTCATTACACCATGGCCATAGAATTTCATGTGACAGTTTTATTCCATTAAAAGGGACAAGATATCAAATTCTTTAAATATGGAAGGGAAAATAATTACCCTATTTATATATTAGTAATATTTCATTTTTTATTCACCTAATTTACCCTACTTCCTACAAACATATTGCACCATGGTTTTGGTTACTAAATCTATTTTCATGAGTCATGACATGATAATCATAAACTCTAAGATCCATTACACACACTTAGATATAGTAATATGCAATGAATCATAAACATGTGGGATTCCTACTAACACACATTTTCTCATAATCTCCCATATTTTAGATTATTAAATGTGAATATCATAAGAAGAATAACCATCTTCTAATGAATACATTAACGTTTAAGTCTAAATACTATGTGACGAATCATAGTAAATTATCCAAAAATATAACTATATTTAAGAATATTGTCATAAAACTTCAAGATTATCACCCTATCAGAGAACTTAAATGGTCTTATCAATGTGACAAATACCCTAGGACAATATTACATAAAATTAATTTAGACCAAAGAATAATATATAATAACATGTTTAATTAATATTCAAATCATCAAATATACATGTAATCAAAGTTCAAAAAACAATTTCTTGAACACTAATTCCTACAGTTACACTATTGTCATTCGTTTTTTTTTTGGTGATAAAGGTGGTGGTATTTTAAGGGTGATTAGCTTGTTATCACTTTTTTAACACAGAAATTTATTATTTATAATGCTTTTGAAAGTTTGATATATAGTAGTGTAAACTCTATAATTACCATAATAAATACAAATGTTGGACAACCAGTGATGTGCATGGAACTCTTTCCTAGTGTTGATTTTTTTATAAAATGGGGAAACCACTAAGCAAGGCATTCTTTCTCATTAAATCACAGCTAGAATTTTTTTTGTTAATTCCCACAAAAATGTAGTTTCTATTTCCCATTAGTGGTTGCAAAAAGACCACAAAATGGCGACCGATTTTGGATCGTATCTATTACCTATAGTGACCACAATTTTTCATTGCATATTGACTATCCCAATTTGGCCTATAACATCCACTGTTTGGTGGTCTCTATAGGTGTACCCTATACAAACTATCATTTAGTTGTTGTTATAGGGTCCCCCTAGTCTAACTTATAGTAACTAATAAATGTTTCTCTCAATATGAAAAACAAGGGGACTCTTTATTGACCTCAAAATGGTAGCTTCTGTAGATGATTTATTTTAAAAAAAATTACATCAGAATTATGAAATCTTAAAAGCTATATCTCATGTTAAAAGGAATGGAAAAAGGACTTAAGGAGAGATGAATATTCCTTTAAAAAATACCATATGTTAAATTAATGGAAATTAAAATGACAAAAATAATAAATAATTTTTATAGTGGTTCAATAAAAATTAAACACAGTATACTCTTGCACCTCTCTACATGGTGAGAGATGTATTTTCAATACCTAATCTTAAAGGGGAACCATAACCCAATAATAAATTTACCTTTTCTTAAATTTTTATAAAAAAAATTCACATTAAATTTTGTATGGGTGGTCACAACCCTTAATAACATTTACAAGAAGCTCTAACCTATCCTAAATATTAGAATATGGGAGTCCAAAACCAAATGACCTGACTTCTGAATTCGGGAGTCACAACCTGAATGAAGAGAAGAGTTTATTATGGTAAAATCATAAACTGAATGTGAAATCTTGTATGAGATATGATAAAAATTATTACAGACACAACAGATGTGGATAAAAATGAATTATAAATGAAAGAATCAAAAATACTAGTTCTAGATTGTTGGATAACATGATTTCATCAAGTTAGTAGTACTCAAAGTAGTTTATATATAGTCCTTGAGAGATCATTATAAATAGTAAAATCATTGTACAAGATCACTTAAAATTTCATTTATTATGACCAGTTTTATCGCTTCCATTCATATGTAATAATATAAACTCATCATATCATAATTTTATATAAATTCCAATAATCTTTTTAATCCCCTTATATAGAATTATCAAAGCTACAATAGCTAAAGGGTACTCATGAAAACAATTATAATAATTTAAAACGATAATAATACAGTCAACCTATTTTATCAGAGATAAAAAGTATTTACAAAATATCAAAATCAATCAAACTAAATTAAACATATCATTTTAAAAATTAGAACAGGTCAAAAAATTAAAAATAGAACACTAAAACAAATTCAATCAAATAATTCCAAAAACATAATAAGAATATTTATGGTCTAAAAATATTTCTAAATTCCTCGTAAAAATTGAGAAATGTATAAATAATAGTTTAAGAAATTAACCAACACATTGAACATATTCTATGATTAATTATGGAACATTGGAAACAAAAAAAAATCATGCAACATAAATTATAATCAAATGTATAATGTAACACTTGTTGTGTATTTCAATAGAAATTTTGAATAACATAAAACAACACTAAAAACATGTTTAAAAATTTCAAAAACAAGACATAACATAATTTTAACTCATTTAAAATCCAATTAAATGAAAAAAATATTTATCATAAATTATCAGAAAATAAAAAATTATAATCATGAAAAGAAAAGCATATAATATATATATATATAAGGAGCGATATTATAAAACTAAAACTAATGGTAATAAAATTAAGAACTAACACTATTAAAAAATTATAACACACATGATTAAAACAAATTATAAATAATAGTGTTAAAAATATTACCCTATGGTAGCAGAATTTTTCTACTATTAAGAGGAATAGAGGGGAACCACTAATGATACTATTAATGTTGAGGAGTGTTACCGTTGAAGTAGAGGTGTGATACCATTAGAACTGGGTGCTTCCACTATTGAACATGGTATGTTTCCTAACATTTCAAGATATTTGTTACTATTATATGGAGGGTTCTACCTCCAAGAGGTAAGCAGTGGTACTATTGTGATGAGGACTTTCTACCAATAGAACATGGGTAAAGTAGCCGATAGAAGGATACTAAAATTCATGTGGATAATATTTTCATTGATATGCTATGTATGGCCATGAAACAAATAGGGTAATTCTACTACTTCCATGTGAATATGGTAAGCTACCTATATTGATGAACAATATAAAAGGAGGTATCGTCTACCATTGATGAAGGAGAATCCATAGTAGATGAGTTGTTATATAAAATAGAATAAAGAGTGTGTTTCTAATATCATTTGATGGTGTGTGTGTGTGCGTGTGTGAAGAAGACATTTATGTCATAGATTTACAGTTTTAATATATGTTGAGATATATTGATACCACTAATATGGGTCACCTCTACCATTCATGAAGGAAAGCTACCAGTCAATAGTTTAAGGTTTTGAGTGCTTCCGCTACTGGTGGTTGGTGCAACAGAAGATGGCCATCAAAGGAGACGAGTTGTTTCCATTTTAGTGATGAAGCACTATACTTCTAGATATGGAGAAGATAAAGAAAACCATATATATATATATACTATTTTTATATATATTGATATATTTATTACAATATATAACATATACAACAAAAATTATATATACATGTGATAGAAAATGTGTGATATTAAATGTTAAGAACAAATTATTACAAAACTAAAAACATTTAAGCATAAACATTTATAATAAAAAATTATCACATTAAAAAAATAATTTAGAAAAAATATCAATGTAATATGTACCAAAATATAAAAATTTAAAATAAAGGATTATTTTTATGCAAGATAGTATAATTAAAACATAAAATCCTTAACATTTGATATAAATATGAGAAGTTTAACGCACACATTAAATTTAATATTTAAACACTAAATATAATCAATTTAATAAAACAAAACAAAAAAAAAGTATAGAAACACAGTACATAAAAAATAAAAAAATCACCTTTTTTATTGCAAAAATAAATAAGTAAAACCAAAAACATTATATTTTATCCCCATTTTTGTATATAAACAAAAAGATAAAAAAGAAACTCCCATTAAACATATTAATAGGTAAAACAGTTAAGATTCTATCATTATAAGCTAAAATTAAATTCTTTTTAAAATAAGGAATGTATAAAGTCTTATTAATGATATATATAAACTGATTCTCAATAGGGATAAATTTTAAAACAACGCCACCCTTATTTACATGATATCTAATAAAATAGAATAAAAAATAATCATTATTTGTTCTATAATGATTTTAATGATTCTAGGAAATATAATTTAAAGGTATATTATTATACTAAAGAGTAAATTTATTAAGATAAATAAAAAACCACATAATGTTTTTTAATATATAAAATTTGAGCACAACAACTAGTTGTAGATATATACTTAACATCAATAGTAAATAAAGAAAAAGATAAATGTTTCTTATAAGTCGATGAAATTATACTTTTTCCTAGAAAAGGGCACATACTTGATGCTATTTTTTGTTAATTATGTTTTTTATAAAATCAATGTATGTATATGATATTAAATATAAACAATTATTCTTAAAGTAAAAAAACCAAAGTTAATACTTCATTTAACATGTCTAATTATTCTTTTCAGATTTTTAATACAACTTTATTTTGTATTATAATGAAATATTTTACATAAAAAACTAAAAATGATATCAATTCTATATGTAGTTAAATGATGAAAACAACTTATCACACCACTATCAACATTAGCATCAATAGATTTACCATAGGCATTAACATCTCCTTAAAACTAGTACTCATTGGAGTTTTCAAATATTTATAAGAATCAAGGCCAAACATTTTATCCAAATCTATAATATACTTGGATTAATTAAGAAATAACCAATATTTCATTGGATAAATTTTAAATCCAAGAAAAAATTTAATTCTTCCATTAAGCTCATGTCAAACATAGATGAAATCAAAGTAGAGAAATCATCAAAAAGTAATTCACTATAATAACTAAAAACTATATCATTAATATAATTTTTCTCAATTAAAAAGTAATTAGAAGATATTTTAATAAGATGTATAGGATGAATAATTCTTTTATTAAAACCATTATTCAAAATAATCCAATAAATACTCTCATACCAAGCATGAAATTCTTGTTTGAGACCAAAAAAATATTTAAATATTTTAAAAACATGAATAAGAAATTTTTCATTTTTAAAACCAAGGGATGATTAATATAAAATTCTTTATATATAAATCCATTTAAGAAATCACTTTTAACATCTATTTTATAAAACTTAAAACCTTGAAAATAAGAAAAAGGTAACAAGATCCTATTTGCCTCTAGCCTGTAAATAATGAAAAATTAATCTTAAATTTTTATACCATCTTCTTGAGAGTATCCATTGTAAATAAGTACAGAATTATTTTTAACAATCAATCAAGATTCAATAAATTTTTTTAAAAAATCATTTAGTTCTGATTAGCTGGTTATGTTCAAATAACTAAACTAAACACCAAACATTTTTTTCTATCAGACTTATTAAGCTCATATTTTATAGCAAAAATACAATTTGGTTCATTTAAAGAATCAAAAACATTATTAAGAACATGATTAGAAAAAAAAGTATAATTAGCCAAGAAATTTTAGGCAAAGCTTCTGGTTTTCATACCAGAACCAACATTACTAGTTACATAGTTATCAGGATAATCCTTATGTATCTTACAAGCTCTAGGATTAGATTGAGAATATTTCTTAAAACCTTCAACATATACATTATATATTGATTTTCTTCATCAAAATTTAAATCCCTAAAATCATCTTCAATATTTTAAAAAATAGATTTCTAAACATCACAAGATTCATCAAACTGTATATTAACAGATTCTTCGATAGTCATGGTATACTTACTGTAAACTCTATAAGATTTATTGTTAGAATAATTACCAATAAATATAAAATCAAATATTTTCTAATCACACTTATATTAATTATAATTTATATTAAAGGTAAAAACAGTATAACTAAAATCATTAAAATAAACAATCTTCGGGTTTCTACCATTAAACAATTAATAATGGGTTTTCTTCATCAAATATATAACATAAAATCTATTCAAAAAAATAGAAATAAATATTTAAAAATATTCCCAAAAATACATAATAAAACTATATTCATTAATCATAGTTTTAGAAATTTCTTGAATAGCCTTTCTACAACACCATTTGGTTGTGGGGACCTAAGAGAAGAAAAGTTACGAGTATAACAATTATATTCACAAAACTTATCAAATTAAAGAATTAAAAACTCAACACCTTTATCACATATTATGGAAAAAAAATTAAAAAGTCATTCATATTATTATGTAGTTTATAAAAATTATTAAATCTATCTAAGGTTTCATGATTATGAGACAAAAGATAAACCCATGTAAATATTCAAAATTCATTATCAATTAAAAAACATATTTATTACCATCAAAACTATTAGTTTTTATAAGTCCAACTAATTAAAGATGTAATAATTCAAGGGGTTAAGGAAATGAAACATGGTTGATAAATTTTAAATATTCATGATGTTGATTACCTTATAATAACGAATCATAAACAAAATATTTTCTTACCTTTAACTTTTGTAAATATAGAACATTTCCAAGCATAGATTATTTATGTGTCATTCATAAATGAAAATTTATAATCCTTCTATTATAGAGAACATTATCTATTTCTATATCATTGATTCCCTAAAAAATATATTAGATAGATTATAGAAATTAATAGAATAAATATTATTCTTTATATACACATAAAACAAAACCAAAAATCTTTAAACACTAATCATTTATTGTCTTCAAACTTAACATAGATTCCATCATCTCAAATTTATGATATGATAATTAGATTATTATTAATCCATTCAACATATATATATTTAAAAATTAAAACAAAATTTGAAATACCTACTTAACAAAAACCTTTATCTTTTTCCATTAGAATTATATAAAAAAGACAAGAGCCTCTATCACATATTTTATAAGTGAGAAAATTTGATAGATCACTGGTTGTATTCTAGGAACAATAGTTTTCCATGTACCATGTGTCTTGATATCCTTAAGGAAGTTGACATAAAAGATAAATTATACATTTTTTATACCAATGCTATTTCAGGTCCAATTAGGATTTGAATAAAAAAATTTGGTACCCAAATAGATTTAAAATATTTATTATAATTCAATATAGTACATTAATTGTAGAAATAAAATCTCAATTATCACTAAGATATTGAGGAAATATAAGATAATAATTATTGGTATAATGTCTTTGAAATTTGTGCTTAAATAATTTAAAATAAGAAACATTTATAGTATAATTTTTAACAAAATTAGTCTTGTATAAATTAGGATTATTTTGATTATACTCAATACCAGTTTTATCATTATTTAATTTCTTAATAGACACCGTCCTTTCATATTTATCCTTTCCTTCAACAGAGGTAGATAATATTTCTATTATTATAAAAAAAATCCTTTCTATTATTATTATTATCCTTCTGAACAAACTCAAAATCTTCATAGATATTACCTTTAGACAAGGAAGTATAATTTATTATTTCTTCTTGAATAGCTTCATTAATCTTATTGAATTTCTTACTTTACTTGATAAGCCTCTTATATTACTCTTTTAATTATTTATAAAACTCTATAACTATTAAAACATATTTTTTATGTTTTCTATTTTCTTTGTACTAATCATCAAAGATATAACCATCACAATTAGAATAATAACTAGAATCATAATTCTTACATTACTTATTTTTATTTAAAACCATTAAAAATAGATTGGATGGATCTTACTCACTTTTGGATTAATCACAAGAATCATATTCATCACTGAAACATCATCAAGTATGATAAGAACATTTCAATTCATTCTTTTATTTCTTATATCCTTTTATTATTAAATTTAGATAGCATGTCTTGAAATGAACCAACTTTCTATTTTCATAATATGTTACATCCGGTATATATTTAGTACCCTTATTTATTTTTAATCATTATTTGGATCATTACTTAGTCACTACTTGAAATTTTTCTTTTACTTTATAGTGTTATAAATTTATTTTCTTATATTTGTGATTTTTCCTTTATCACTTTCTTATGCATCATATTCAGAATTATTATGAGAAAAAATTTTATGATATTTGAAAACAATACCTTTTTCATTGAAGTCTCTTCTTACACAATATTCTTCAACTCAAGATCTTATTATAATAATAGCATAATGAGTTCATCCAGTGTGTACTTTTTTATGTTATTACTTTTATTAATAGTTAGATTCTTTGTGTCCACTTCTTTTTTAGTGCTTGAAAAACTCTTTCAACAAGTAAAAGGTTCTTTAATATTTCTCTATGTACATATATCCCATTCATTATCCCAGTGAACCAGTGAAAACATTTGTTTACTATCTCATATTCACGGATTTTGAAACCTTGGTACTCGACTCTAAGAATTCAATGTTTGGTTTTAATCATCTTAACATTTTTATGATGTATCACTTTCAATATCATATAGATATCATGATATTTCTTAGAAGTATATACATGACTGAAAAAACTTTTGTTAATTTAACAATATAAAATAGTAATAATTATATAATTAAAGATATATTTAGCTATTTTTTCCTTTATGCATATTAGGATTACAATTAGTAAATTTTTTATGTTTCACCACTATTTTCCAATGATCAATTCTTAGTTGCTTTAAATAATCTTTCATTAAAGTTTCCCTATAACCATAACCAATACCATGAAAATGTGGAGGTTTACGAGGAATCCAACCATATTTATTATATATTATTTTCATAATAAATAATTTTAACCCCAATAATGTGAGGTTTAGGGACATATTAGAATGAAAAATGATAAATCTTAAAAATTACAATAAGACAGGACTCCAAAAGGATTTGATAAATTATAAAAGGAAATTCTATAAAATCAAAAGATATATATCAAGAATAGAATAGAAAAAATATTATAATATGGTTCAACCACTGATTCTAGTTATTAGTATCAGTAAAAATAAAAAAATATCTAAACTTAAATTATATATAATGTTAAATCTATGATACTAATTATTAGGTCAGAAAGTATGGAAGAAGGACTAGATGGGGTGTGAATCAGCCATTAATTTTTTTAAATGATAAAGAAGTATAAATTGAAATGATAGAAAGAACATATAATTTTAATAGAGGTATAGTATAAATAGGACCCAGTCCAATCCTATACCTCATTAATTAGTGAGAGATGCATTTTCACTTCCTGAGTTTTCATTAGAATAAAAAATTGATACAATACATACCTTTTCTAGTGGAGGTATAACCAGAAAGACACCCTCACATTTGTATGGTGAATCAAAACCCTTATAATTTTTTTTTAATATCTAACCTATCCAGGATTTTAGAATCTGGGATTCTAAACATGAATGGACTAAATTTAGAATCCCTAATTCACAACATGAATGAAGAAATTTTTTTCTTGGGAAAAAAACATAAAAAAAATGTGGAATCATGTGTGATATATGGGAAGAAATGTTACAAGAAAAAGAGAACAGTTTGAAAAACATAAATAAATAAAATAAAAACATGTATTGGTTTTTGAGAATTTTATAAGAGAATCACTTTGTGGGATTAGTATTCTATGTATTTTATATACAATCCTTCATAGATTATCAAAATGAAAAACTCTATGCGTTTGATCACATGAATTTTCATAGAGTATGGGAACTTTTTTATCGATTTTAGTCATATGTAATCTTATGTACTTGTTATATTTTAATTATATATAATTTTCATGAGTCGTGAGTCCCTTATATAGATTCTAAAAATATAAAACATCTAACGAGAGCTCATGAAAATGGTTAGAATAATTAAAAACAACAATAATAGAGTTAATCAGTTTTATTGGAAATAAATTAGATTATCAAAAGTATCAAATATATACAAAATAAATTAATTATATAATTTGAATAATTATAATAATTTAAAAAAAATTATCAGACTAGTGAAACTAATTTAATAATATAATTCTACAAATATCACAAACATTTTGGCTATGTGAAAATATTTTTTAATTCATTTAAAAAAAATTAAATTGGTATAAATAAGCATTTAAGACATTAAAAACACATTAAAAATGTTCTTATATTAATTATATTATATTTAAAACAAAAAAAAATATTCCACATAAATTATATTTAAATATACAGTGTAATACATGTTTTGTATTTCTATGAAAATTAAAAACATGATAAAACAACACTAGAAGGATGTTTGCAAAGCTCAAAAATAATTCTTATATACATAATGTAAATTAAAACTAATTCATTAACCCGTGAAATATTAAGAACATGTTTAATAAATTATCATTAAATAGAGTATTATAAATTTGAAAAAAAGAGTATAATATATATAAATATATTTTAGGAATGATATTAGAAAACCAAAACTGATGCTAGAAAAAGTTCGAACTAACATGGTTAAAAAACTATATCTAATGGTATTAAAAAAATTATAACTAATGACATTAAAAATTATAAATAATGGTATTAACAAATATTATAACTGACTATATTTAAAAAATTACCTTATGGTGTAAAAATTATACTACCGTTAAGTGAAAAATTGGGGATCTGTTACCACTGATACTACTATTTGGGAGTGCTAACATTGAATAGGAGGTGTTATTTCATTTGAAAAAAGTCCTAAAATAATTTATCAGGTTTCATTAGATATAATTTCAAGATAAATTATACTTCTAGGTATAGGGTGATATCTCCCAGGGGTACATTTTAACAAAAGAATTTCTACCATTGAACGTGTGATTAGTTCACAGTAGAAGGATTATACTTCTCAAGTGGAGGTAGTTTTTTTTGCTGTCATTATGCATGGACGAGCATCAAAAAAGATACCAATACCGTTTCCAAGTGATGGTGGAAATATAAATATAAATATGAATGATTTAGGATGATCAAGGTACTACCATTAGTGAAATAGATTCCAAATAAGTTGAGTTACTACATTGAACAGAAGGAGTGTGTTTCCACTCGGAGCTAATGTTGCATGCGTGAATAATACAGTGATGTCGTGGCTATCCAGGTGGAAGATAAGATGATCAATAAAACTAAAATCAATATGGTTCATTTATACAATTCATGAAGGTAAGCTATTGGGGAAGAGTATGATGTTGTGAGTGCTTTGCCTACCAGTGGAAGGTGTGATAGAAGAGGGCCAGTGGAGGAGAAGAGTTGTTTCAATGCTATTGATGAAGCATTAAACTGCTAGATATAGAGAAGAAGAGGAAAAACAAATATATATATATATATATATACATACTCTCAATCAATATATATATATATAAATTGATATATTGATATCAAGATATATATTATATTATCAAAAAGATATATACTTATGATAAAAAAAAATTGTGAGATTAAATGTTAAGAAAGAGTCGTTATAACACCAAAAACATTTAAACATAAACACATATAAAATAATTATCACATTAAAACAAATACATATGATAAATATATATATATGTAATATGTAAAAAAAATTCTAAAATAAAAAAAATATTTTTTCACAAGATAAAATAATTATTACATTAAATAATAAACACATGATATAAATATCAGATGATTAACAGACACATTAAATTCACTATGAGAACACAAACTCTAATCCATGTAATCAAAAAAATCACAAAAAAGTAATACAACATAGTATATACACATTAAAAAAATAATAACATTATTCAAATATTTAATAATTTTTTTCGTGATATATAAAATAACAAGCTCATAAATAACATGGCCTGATCATCTTCCAAACCATGTGCCAATTATCCAAAAAAATGAATTTATGAAAAATAAAAAAAAATGTGGTAAAGAATATTATATTTTAAATACAGTATAATATTTTAATTAAAAATTATTAAAACAGTGCGAGGACATTTTATTTTGAATATATTCACAGTTTATAATAATTTTTTTAATTTAAAACATCTTATTCAGTCATTTAGGGAATAGGAAACATTAGATTAAAGTATCGAATACTCATAAACATTAAAAATAATACTAATATAGGTTTACTATGATTTTATATAATTTTTTGGTTCTAATCATTAGATCTGGCTATTAAATAAACATTTTGGTGTTTTAAAATAATAAAATTGTGTTTTCAGTCATCATGGGAGAACAGAAAATTGGATTGGTATTCCATTCTCTCTATCATTTTAAAAATCTATATATAGTTTTTTTCTTAGGATTCCATATCATTCAGAGGTTATTTAGTTGGTTTTGACCCCCTGATGCACATTTTTAAAGGATGTCAAATCATTAAAAACTACTTATTCAGTCATTGTGGGAAGTCTGCTTGTCTGAATAAAGTGTTATCTACTCATAGACATAAAAAAATATAAAAATATTTTTCCTATTATATTAGGTTATTATAAGGTTTTTTATATTAATATTACAATTAAAATCATGTTTTGGTGTTTCCAAATAATAAAAGGGGATTTATGGACATCTAGATAAAACAGAACCTCGTATTGATTTTTTTTATGCTATAATATTTCAAAAATCTCTCTTTTGTTTTTGTAGTTTGGTTTCACAACATTCAAAGGTTGTTCAGTTGGTTTTGACCTCATACTGTATATTTTTGAACGGTGTCAAAATTTTAAAAACTTCTTATTTGGTCATTTTGAGTATACTTATCATCAGATTGAGGTGATTTCAACTTTTATATGTAAAAAATAATATAAATGTGGTTTTACAATTTTACATCATTTATAGGTTCTTTTTATGGTTCTGGCCCTTAAACGTATGTTTTGGTGTTTTAAGACAATAAAAGTGTGCTTCTAGTCATCCTAGATAAACATAAACTCAAATTGTTATTTTATCTACTTCATCAATATAAAAATCACACTATAATTGATTTTTTTATTTAATGGTATTCGAATTTCATTTGGTTGGTTTTGACCCCCTAACACATGTTCATAAGGGGTGTCGAAATTTTAAAAACTACTTATTCAGTCGTTTTGGGCATATCATACATCCGATTTAAATTTTGTTTACTCTTACATGTAAAAATAATAAAAATGTGTTAGTCCTATGATTGCATAATATTCTAAGGTCATTTGATATGGATATATCCATTAAATAACCAATTTGGGGTTGTAATATAATACAGGTGTGTTATTTATCATCCCAAGAAAAAAAACCAAAATCAAAATTTCTACTACTCAAATACTTCAAAATCACAGTATGTTTGGTTTCATCTGATTTCATAGTATTCTGAGATTTTTTGGTTGGTTTTAACCCCATAACGCATGTTTTTTATGGTCATCAAAATGATAGAAAAAATATTACTCAATATTTTGGAGTAGACCACATGTATAATTGACATTATATCTATTCATAAACATCAGAAATATTAAAAAAAATATTTCCTATGATTTGACATCAATTAGTCGTATTTTTCTTGGGATTTGACCATTACGTAAACATTTTGTAGTTTTAAAATAATAAAAGTGAGTTTCTAGTCATTCTAGAAAAATAAAACCTCAGATGGATGTTTTTTCTACTCCACCATTTTTAAAACCACTATACGGTTGTTATCCTATAATTTCATAGCATTACAAGGTCATTTGGTTGGTTTTGAAACCACAATACACTTTTTAAAAGGGTTTGAAACCTTTTAGATATTTTTGTCAGGTTGCTCAAGGAAGCCTACATGTCCAATTGAAAAACCATCTTCTCATACATTTAAAAAATAGTTAAAATATGGTTATTATATTATTTTACAACATTTTATGGAATTTTCTATGGATATGACAATGAAACCCGAATTTTTGTGTCTTAAATTAATAAAAATGTCTTTCCAGTCATCCTAGGAAAACAAAACATCATATTTAAATTCGTTCTACTCCACCATTTTACTAATAATTATATGGTTTTTTCTAATATTTCATGCCATTTTAAGTTTATTTAGTTTATCTTGACCCCCTGACATAAGTTTTAAAGGGAGTAAAACCTTTAAAAACTACTTCTTCAGTCATTCTGGGCAGACCACACATCTGATGGATGTTTTTTCTACTCATACATGTAAAAAAGAATACAAAGACTATTTTCCTATGATTTTACATCGTTTTGATGTTGTTTTCTATAGATTGTATCATTAACTAAAATTTTTAGTGTCTTAAACAATAAATGTATTTTTTAGTCATCTAGAAAAAATAAAAACACTAATTAACTTTCATTATAATCTACCATTTCAAAAAACACTCTATAGTTGTTGTTCTAAGACTTCAAAGCATTCAGTGGTCATTCATCTGGTTTGAACCACTTGGTGAATGTTTTAAAAGGCTATAAAAGCTTTAAAACTACTAATCTAGTCATTCTAGAATGATCACATTTTAATTGATGTTTTGTATCCTCTTACACTTCAATAATAAAAAAAGATAGTTTTTCTATGATTTAACATCATTCTAAGGTAATTTTATATGTATCTTATCTTTAAAAACAAGTTTTTGTGTTTCCAAATCAAATAAGTGTGTTTTTGATCATCCGGTTAAAACATAACCTCGGATCTACATTCTATATACTCTTCCATTTTACAAGTAACTATACAATGGTTTTCATCTAATTCATGGAATTCTGAGTTTCTTCGGTTAGTTTTGACCCCCTGATGCATTTCTTTAAAGGTCGTAAAACCTTTAAAAAATATTATTCATTCTTTACAGGAAGACAGAAATTCCAATTAACATGTTATCTCCTCATACATGTCAAAAAATTAGAGAAATACAATTTTCCTGGGATTTAAGGACATTATGAGGTTATTTTCTATGGATTGAAGCATTAAACATCTGTTTTGGTGTTTTAAAAAAAGAAAAGTTTTCTTTATCATCCTAAGAAATAAAAAACCTTGATTGGAATTATGTCCACTCTATCATTTTACAAATCATTGTACATTTTTCCCTCATGTTTTAGGGAATTTGGAGGTCGTTCGGTTGGTTTCGACTCACCGATGCATGTTTTTAAAGGGTGTTAAATCTTTAAAAACTAATTATTCAGCAATTTCAAGTAGGTCATCCATCTGATTATTTTTTCATCTACTCAAACACATTACACATAGTACAACCCTATTTTTTCTTTGATTTAATGACATTTAGAGGTCATTTTCTATGTATTTTTCTGTTAAATGAATGTTTTGAAGTTTTTAAAACATGAAAAGTGTGTTTTTAGTCACCACAGGATAATGGAACATTGTTTTGAAATTCTATCTACACCACCATTTCAAAAATCATCATACGGTTATATTTTTTCTAATTTTATAGGATTCAGAGCTCATTCGATTGGTTTTAACTCCCTTGAACATGTTTTTAAAGGGCATCAAACCATTAAAATCTATTTATTCTATCATTCCGGGATGACCGTACACTTAATTGATGTTATTTTTCTCATACATGTCATAAATAATGAATAAATTAGTTTTCTATTATTTCAGATCACTTTAGGGTTTCTTTTATGGATTTTAGCATTAAACACATGATTCGGTGTTATAAAACAATAAAATATAGTTCCCAATCATATCTAGAAAAGATAAAAATAGATTAACATTACTTTTACTCCACCGTTTCAAAAATCATTTTTCATTTTTTTCTAATTTAATGCCATTTGATGATTGTTCGATTGGTTTTGACACCCTGAGGCACATTTTTAAGTGGCGTCAAACCATTACAAATTTATTATTATATTTTTTTAGGAATAATAAACATTAAATTTATGTGATTTATACTCATAAATATCACAAATAATGCTCATTTTATTTTATAACGATTTCACATGATTTTGAGCTCACCAAATATGGATATAAACATTAAACGCAATCCTGGGTGTTTTAAAACAATAAAAGTTCATTCCCTATCATATTGGGAAAAAATAACATTGAATTTAAATTGCTTCTACCCCACCATATGAAAAATAAATATATAGTTATTTTCCTATGATTTCATGACATTCAGAGGTCATTTGGTTTCTTTATACCCATGTCTGCATGTTTTTAAATGTGTCAGACCTTTAAAAATTACTTATTATATCTATATGATAACACTACACATTATATTGTCGTAACCTATAATCATATGTATAAACAATAATAAAAATATGACTATCCTATGTTTTCACAAAATTTAGAGGTTTTTTTCTATATTTCTTACTACTACACATACTTTTTAGTGACTTTAAAACACTAAAATTTTGTTTTCAAAAATCCCAAGAAAACAACTAATCTAATTGATGTGTCTTCTACTCCAACATTACACAAAATATTAAACATTGGTTCTCATTTAATTTTATATTTGTTTAGTACTCTTTATTGTGTTTTGACTTTAATAGTATAATATAAGACATATTTTTTATTCATTATAACATTAAGAAATATAAAACTCATTTAAATTATTGATCTAAAGTGAAATGTTGAATATTAAAATGGATATATAAAATACATCATTCATCAGGTGTATCCTCCTCTAGATCAACATAGAACTCACAAATATATCCACTAGTATTATCTGAATCCTATAGCATGAATAAATATTATATTTTATATTCAAATAAATAGAAGTAAATATGAGTATAATTTCTTTTCTTTTTCACCTTGGTACCATCTACATACTATCAAAATGAAGATACATCAACACTTCATCTATACCTGTTAACATCTAAGATAATATATCCTCGTAATCTACTCATAGTTTTCAAAACTGATCATTCATACTATATTTCATTGTCTATATTATAGCATATACCTATGTCAGTGTGTGCATCGCTACATCTACGCTGCATAAAACCCCCACCCATGAAATTTCACGGAAGAAGATAGAATTTGAATAAAAGCAAAATAAAAAAATTATATTAGAACTTATAGAAAGATTAAATATAATATATTAAACAAATGGAAGAGTAAATATTATTTAATACAGAAAAAATGGAAAGAAATGAGTTTTAATTAGTTGTAAAATGGCTGTATAAAAATATTTTTTCTACTTATTATACTTAATCAAGTCTAAGATTTGTTAGGAATATAGTTTCAATAGTTTATTTTAATGGAATAGGAATAATTCGAAGGTTGAATAGTCATATACCATCCCAATCAACGATTGATAATACAATCATTAAAAAGTGTGCTAGAAGAAACAATGACCTAGGGGATTGGTTTTATTAGAGGAAATTATGCAAGGGATCATTTTTCATGACCAGTTACAACATTGTATTTATTTTTATTATAGAATCTATCATCTATGCCACATTGGATTGCTTGTAGTTAGATAAAAGAACATTAGTAGAATACATTGAATAAATGATAAATTGTACATGAGAGGACTCACATAGTAAAGAATATACTAATATCATTTTGTTATTTATAATGAAAAAAATAATATTGAAAAATTAAAAGGATTCCTATGGTAATTTGGATTGACCCCCAAGAATGCACCAATAGGGTTGGTTAATAAAAATAATCAAGTCTTGTTATATTTTCTTTCCCTATCACCCATGATGTTGCAATCAAGATCATGTTATGAATAATTTTTTCTTAGCTTACCTAAATATATTTTGATACCCAGGAAAAGCATTTGAATTATATACATTAGTGCTAAATTGATGCCCATTTGAAAATTTAATCTAAAGAACATATATAAGATTACATTTTTGAGTGCCTTGGGCCTATAATTGACCTCTATGTTGGTTGTTTCCACCTTCTTTGTTATGAAAATTGATCCATATGGGGGTTTTCATAACCCAATCTTCAATTAAATCACATTATAACTACTTGGACAAACAAAGCCATATTTTTTATCCATTACAACTATATATAGATATCGGTAGGTGATATGGTCATATATCCAAAAACATTGAAAATGAGATAAGTAATCTAAAAAACCATTGGAATTTTAATATTACTTATTCTAAACTTCTCTTTGAGTTTTTTGAATCATAATTCTATAATATCAACAATGTATAACAAATTATAAAGCTCTAGTGATGGTCCATTATTTTCTAGTCGAGTATTTTTTCTGTTTAGATCCACCATTTTGTACTATTGTATTTCAGAAAGAATATGCTTGGAAAATTAAATTTAAATAAAGAAAAGAGATAAAAAACAAGATTGTGAGGTTATGATGTAAGAACAATGATATATGATACTAAATGGATAACCTATTTCTAATGGTAATAAATGTTAGACAAACTTATGGGTTCTATGGAAGACACACACCTTTTCCAAACCCTTCTTGAGTCTAGGTGGGATTTTTCTTTGTATCTAAACATCATCCCTCATTTATCAATGAAATTATCATCATAAAATATTTTATTGAAGTATCTACTAGGGAAAAAATATAGTAAATATAGATTAAAAAATAGATCTCAATCTATATATCTAATATGAAATTCACTAGGGGTCAACCTAAAAGAATGTTTTATATAGTTTTATAACAATGAGATTTGAATTTAAGATTGATAAAATTGAAAAAATGTCGAAAATATTTTAAAAAAATAAAATATAAAAAATTAATCATTAAATTTATAGGCTAACATTTTAACATGAGGGAGAAACTTTTATAAAAAAAAGTGAGTAATAGTAGCCACTTACAACTGTTTAAATTTGATTAAGGTATTTATTACACGAAATTGTAACATAATTATTGTCCTTCTAAATTTTTGAACAATTACATGATTATTATTTCCATATTTTGGATATAATAATTGGAAAAGGAAGGTACTATAAACTTAACATCAAAATTAAATTACATAAAGAGTTTTTTACATAAATATTATCTAAAGAATTCATTGAATGGATAATTAAACTATGACCTGGATTATTCTAATCTTCACCCTTTACTATTTTGGAGTAACTAAACCATTAATAATATAAATTAGTTCACAAGAATAAATCAATAGAGTATTTGTTTTATCTATTAACTAATATTTAAATACAAAAGGATTAAATATTAAAAATTGAGTAATCTTGAAAGAAATATCAATTCATTAACAACGTTTAATAAATTCACTTATAAATATATTTAGTCATGGTACTCTACCTCTATAACACACCCTATTAAGGTATCCCCAATTTCAGATATATACCTAAAACCAATTGCAGTGAGGTAAAAATATATATTGTTAATTATGGAAGAGGGAAAAGGTCATGTAAATGAAATAAAGAAATAAATCTTAGTTAAATAAAAGAAAATAACATGGTCAGGATGATCGGTTAACATATTGGTATAATAGTAAGTTAAAATTTTATTTTCTAAATTATATAAATAGATACAATACATATTCAATAATATATGTATAAATAGTTTAAAATAGTTATTCTAAGAAATTGAAATAATAATTAATACAATTAAATTGAAAAAATGATGAACTGGTACCTAAATAGAATTTAAATTCAATAATTCATAGAATTAATTTCAATAAAAAATGTTGAATGAGTTTATAAAATTAATTTATGTGGAAAGATAAATGGTGAGGTTCACTTGAAACTTATAAGAGAATGATATAAATGGATTTAAAAATAAATGATTAAAATTTTATTCAAAACAATAGGAGGTGTGTCAAGTGCCTCAACTCATTGAAGAATGCGGGGATCATTTGTCACGACCTGACCCAACGGGGGTCGAGCCACGACTCTCCAAGCCCGCCTCCAATAGGCCAGGGGCTGGAGACCAACACCGAGTAGGCTATCACACACATGGGAGGAATTAGCCTAAGGTACTTGTACACACGCACCCACAAACACCACCATGCAACGGTGCAGAGATATAGAAAACTGAAAAGTAAATGCATGCATACATTATCCCACAACTAGAGTACAGCAGAAGTACAATAGGGAAAAATAGGTCCCACCAAAAGAAAACTACAAAGCGCGTCCAACCAGCTCTGAAGAAGGGGAACGGTGCCACAAACACCCGTCGGAAAGCTCCCTCATCACAGCTCTAGTAAACACCCCGGACAACACGCTCACTAAGTTTCGCCTTCTCCGGGTCCTCCTGGGACTCCGTCGAAAGGCATGTGGTATGCACAAGACAAAAACATGTGCGGGCAAAGCCCGTGCAGGGGTGAGTATAAACATACTCAGTAGGCACCCCAAAAACCCAAAACCAAAGGGTGAAACTGAAAGGCAACAGTCCGCGCAACCCAGCCAGAGGGAACCCAGAAGATAGAGAAACTCTATCTCATGACCATCCTCGGCTAAACACAACTAGTCAGCTCAGCTCAGGTGTATACCCATACATACACCTTAAACAATCCAGCTATACTCAGCTCACGCCACAAAGCCACAAGAGGTACCGACCTCATCACCAGCAACTGTCCACAACCAGGAGAACATGCTCCACGATCTATACCATCCCAGATGATAGTCATCCGAGAGATGCACTCCATCGGGTTTCTCACAAACCTCTCAGACGCTCACCTGAGAGATCACGCTCATCGGATAACATCACTGAGGAAACCTCCCTGAAACAACAGAACCACCAAACTCCTCAGATAGGGGATCGCTCCTAGGGTCCGCTAGGGGATACCAGAACCCACTCTGGTATACGAAGCTCGCAGATAGGGGATCACTCCCAGGGTCCGCTGGGGGATACCACGACCCGATCTGGCATACGTAGTTCTCACAGATAGGGGATCACACCTAGGATCCGCTGGGGGATACCACAACCAGATCTGGCGCTCGACAGAAGCACGTCTCACAGATAGAGGATCATCGCCCATATAAAGGTGGTCACGATGATACCAGAACCCTATCTGATATAACTCGCGATGTAAGAGATCGAACTGACGATGCTGCAACCCTACCGAAACCTCGCGCTGAGTAGGGGATCGCATAACCAACGATACAGCAACCCTACTATACACCTCATGCTGAGTAGGGGATCGTATACCCGATGATGCCACAACCCTAATGTGTACGACACACCGCATAGGGTATCATAATCCTAATGATGCCACAACCCTACGGGGTTAACCAGCTAGATAGGGGATCACCGCCTGTGAATAAGCAGTCACAGCGATACCAAGAACCCGATCTAGGGAAAAGATGCTAGAGGATCCCACTCCAGGCCCACCCGAGCGATGCCACAACTCTATCAGTTTAAACATCCCATTGAGAGGATCAAAAACCTATATGAAGGTTTTGATGCCACACGAACCCTCATGGGAAAGAACCAAGGGAGTACCTTCAACCACTGCTGGTCCAAAACGTCGCTAACCCGAGCGACCCACAACAATGCCACACTGCGCACACCCAAGTCCAATACCGAGGCCACCATCACGATCAACGTGGAAAAAAACGAAGGATAGGCTGTTTACTCACCCGAAACGGACTACCGGTGAAAAAGCACTATTCCTTGTAGCTAGCTCGTGCGGGGCCCACACAACGATCTCAAAACCCATCAAGCGGACCATACCACGGTGATCCCCTCAGAAAAAAAAAGCGAAATCAACTACTCACTCATCCGAAATGGACACCTGGTGAAAAAGGTATTATTCACCGAATCCTGCTCGGGTGGTTCCCACGCCTCGATTCCAAATATCACTGAATGGATCACATCATTGCGATCCTCTCAGAAAAACACACAGGATCGACTAATCATCCGTCAAAATCAGACTCCTAGTGCAAAAGCTGCGTTTCTCTACAAACGCCAAAACCCGGCATCGTGGGGCCCATACCCCAAACTTGGTCCCAACACCCGGAAACCCTCAAGAAAAGTCCGCCATATTATCAGGGTCTCAACGCCACTGACAACACGTCAATTGGACTCTCCGGGTAGAAGATACAACGACCCGAAGTCGAATAATAATAAAATATCATTACTTTATTCGACTTTTTAAGCTCCCAGGATAGGATCTCGAACCCTGAAACCCGCGAACCCACACTGGAGGGTTCGCCTCGTCGTCAGGGTTGCATCGCCGCAAACGGCACGCGAATCCGACTGCCAGATTGCATGATACGGGGGTTTAAAGAACCCCCGAAAAAACTTGGTCGGACCACCGTCTGCCTTGCCGGAAACCACCGCGCCGCCACCGGATTCTGCCGTGCCGCCACCAGATTATGCCGCACTACCGCCGCGCCGCCGCCGGATTCTGCCAAGGCCGCCGCCCCTTGTCGTCGGAAAATCGGTTTTTTTGCCGGAAAACATCCGGGAGCCACCGGGAGCACCCTGGTGCTCCAAATTCAGATCCAAAACATGTTTCGAAAAGCTCGGGACCCGAAATATACAACCCTTATAAAAATTTGAAGAAAAACAACACAAAAACGTGATCTGGGATTTTAAGACTCAAACCGCCTACCTTGCGGGCGAAACGCCGACGTTCTGCCTTAGATCCGCGCTCCAGAGCTTCCGATGTGCACTCCTAGAACGTCCGCCATCGAAATCCGAGCTCGTGGGCACTTTGTTTGCTCGATTCGGCGATTCGGTGGTGAAGAACAGTAAAGAACACTAAGAGGAATGATAAAGGGGGGGTGCTGATATTTATATCAGCCGCCCGCCGGCACCAAACTCGCCTCGGACCCGTCGCCCGATGCGAACAAAGGTAAGGTCACCCCTAGTGTAAATGTGTCGTTCTGAACACAACAGCGGACTCAGATTTTCCATCCGACACTCCGTTCAGAAGTTATTCAAGCCGACACTCGCACACTAACTTCTCCATTTAATTACGGAAACGCCCCTGGTGGCGTTTCTCACCGCAGGCCTGCGCCAGCAAAATTTACCCCTCGCCTAGGGTAAACTGCATGTTCCAGACGCAACTGTGCCCTCGGATTCCCGTTCTGATCTACAGTTTAGTAGATATCACACCCCCACCACGTTCATAGTATAAAAATACTTAATATTTTTATAAAATTAATTCTGGGCACATCGGGCCTCGGAATCGCACGCCGTCTTCGCGCCTAGCTCTGGAATTCTTCGTAGAAATATTCCAAAGTCTGATAGGGCCAAAAACCTGAGTCGCTGCATCCTCCCCCCCTTAGAGATTTTCATCCCCGAAAAGCCCTAAGCATAAGGAAAGCGACTGGACTCTCAACTGGGTCTCGCACACCAGCGAGTTCGACCACAAACGCCGATGCCCGAACACATAAGTCAGAGGGACTCATCCACCACACCTCGATACT
The DNA here is from genome assembly GCA_963277665.1 of Viscum album. Lineage (NCBI taxonomy): Eukaryota > Viridiplantae > Streptophyta > Magnoliopsida > Santalales > Viscaceae > Viscum > Viscum album. The sequence goes on from OY728129.1 coordinate 1,589,622,091, forward strand.
ATCCGCTTTGGGCGGCACTTACTCGCCCGCACGGTTTTAATCACGTCATAAAAACGCGTCTCGGTGGGGGAAGGATCCCTCTTCCTCACGCATTCGAAGCATGCCGAATAACACCCACACAGGGTCTTACCAACGCCCTGAACAAAACTCGAGTAAGAAACAAAAGGAAAGAGTACCGCTAAACAGTGTCTATCAAACTACTGCAGAAAGTACAAAAGACACAAAGCGTACCTCTATCCATTCGCGGTGCCTCTGGGTCAACAGCCTCCAGGGCATGCAGCTGTCCTCGCCCACGGTCACCAGCTCCCTGAGCTTGGCGTGGACCTCCTGGTGGTGAGGGTGGTGGCAACTGATACCGCCCACCACCTCCTCCTGCTGCACCTGCTCCGCCGCCACGTCCACCACCCTGCGGACCTCCTTGCTCGAGACGCTACCTCTGCCAAGGTGGTCCATCGACTGGATCCCTCTCAACAGCATGTCGGGTTGGACAATTTCTAGCAAGATGTCCCCGACCGTCGCAAGCATAACAATGCCTCTCTTGCGGCTGACCAAAACTGGTCTGCCAGCCCTGAGCCTCAGATCCTCCATCCTGGGGTCGCCTCCTAAAACATCGGCCATGTCCAGACCCCTGAGTCTGTCGTCGGCTATTAGATGGCGACGTCTCATCTCTCATGTGCCCAGCACTAACAGGGGGAAACGGCTCAGCCAGAAATCTCTCCACCACCAACGCTCACTCTAGCACTCCAGCATAGGTGGGCAAGAACAAGGAAACCACACCTGCTCGGATGTCCCTGCGTAAGCCCTGCTCGAAGATCCAAGCCCTGAAGAATGGGTCTCGAACCATATCTAGGGAGTAGCGCGAAAGGTCTGTAAACCTTACTGAGTAATCCGACACAGACATTCCCTCCTGCCAAAGCTGCAAAAGCTCCAGGATCCGCACTGACCTCAGCGTCACCGGATAGAACTCCTCCCTAAAGAGCCGCTCAAACTCATTCCACGTGAGCATCTCCTCATCGTGGGAGTGTGTCACCAAACTCCACCATCGCCCGACAAAACCATGAAGAAAGCTCGCCGCTAGGACCACCATTTGGTCAGGAGGTGTCCTCACTAGGCGGAAAACTCAGGTGAATGCCTCGAGCCAGTCATCAGCTACCTGGGGGTCTGGATCACCCCAGAACTTCAGAGGTCGCGGCCTCTAGAACTCGTGTAGCGCACTCAGCCTGTGCGCAACCTCATCCTGCACTGCCAGCACAACCAGCTGCTCGATAGGTGGTGGATCAACTGGCGGACCACCTGGAGGTCCAGCTTCAGAACCTGCGCCCTGGTCCATAGCCTCTACATGGGGCAGATCATCACCACAATCCTGTTGCGGACCCCTCGCTGGCAGTCGTCATGGAGGCATCCTGAAATACATTCAAGACGCACCACAGTCAAAGAGTATATCAGGAGAGCTGACTCAAGAAGGATAAAGAAAACCCAATACTCGGTCCTATATGATGCATGTACCATTATGTCCTTGCGACCAGTGTACGAATTTCCTGAGTTGAAAGGCAGGTTATCAGAGTCCTGGTGTATGGATATGTCGGCCGCTGCACCAACACTGGAGTCCCAGGCCTGAAATCCGAACTCAAAATATCCTAACACTGCCGCTATGCAACCCAAACTAAACTCACAGCTAGACCAGCTACGCTCTAAGATCCCAAAGGTGGAACCTCCTCTAATACCACTCTGTCATGAACCGAACCAATGGGGCTCGAGCCACGACTCTCCAAGACCGCCTTCAATAGGCCAGGGGCTGGCGACCAGCGCCGAGTAGGCTATCAAACACATGGGAGGCATTACCCTAAGGTACCTGTACACACGCACCCACAAACACCTCCAAGAAACAGTGCAGAGATATAGAAAACTGAAAAGTAAATGCATGCATACACTATCCCACTACCAGATTACAGTAGAAGTACAATAGGGAAAAATAGGGCCCACCAAAAGAAAACTACAAAGCGCGACCAACCTTCTCTGAAGAAGGGGAACGCTACCACCAACACCCACCGGAAAGCTCCCTCGGCACAGCTCAGATAAACACCTCGGTCAACACGCTCACTAAGATCCGCCTGCTTCGGGTCCTCCTGGGACTCCGTCGAAAGGCCTGTGGTCTGCACAAGACAAAAACATGTGCGGGCAAAGCCCATGCAGGGGTGAGTATAAACATACTCAGTAGGAACCCCAAAAACCCAAAACCAAAGGGAGTAACTGAAAGGCAACAATCCACTCAACCCAGCCAGAGGGAACCCAGAAGAGAGAGAAACTCTATCTCGTGACCATCCTCGGCTAAACACAACTAGTCAGCTCAGCTTGGGTGTATGCCCATACATACACCTTGAAAAATCTAGATATACTCGGCTCACGCCACAAAGCCACAAGAGGTACCAAACTCATCACCAGAAACTGTCCACAACCAGGAGAACAGGCTCCACGATCACGGCCATCTCAGATGACACTCATCCGAGAGATGCACTCCATCAGGTTTCTCACAAACCTCTCAGATGCTCACCCAGGAGATCATGCTTGTTGGATAGCATCACCGAGGAAACCTCCCTGAAACAACAAAACCACCAAACTCCTCGGATAGGGGATCACTCCTAGGGTCCTCTAGGGGATACCAGAACCCACTCCGGTTTACGAAGCTCCCAGATAGGGGATCACTCCCAGGGTCTGCTGGGGGATACCACGACCCGATTTGGCATACGTAGTGCTCACAGATAGGGGATCACATCCAGGATCCGCTGGGGGATACCACAACCCGATCTGGCACTCGACAGAAGCACGTCTCACAGATAGAGGATCATCGCCCATATAAAGGTGGTCACGACGATACCGGAACCCTATCTAGTATAACTCGCAATGTAGGGGATCGAACCGACGATGTCACAACCCTACCGAAACCTCGCGCTGAGTAGGGGATCGCATAACCAACGATACCGCAACCCTACTATACACCTCATGCTGAGTAGGGGATCGTATACCTGATGATGCCACAACCCTACTGAGTATGACCCACCACATAGGGGATCATAATTCCAATGATGCCACAACCCTATGGGGTTAACCAGCAAGATAGGGGATCACCGCATGTCAATAAGGGGTCATAGCGATACCAAGAACCTGATCTAGGGAAAATATGTTAGAGGATCCCACTCCGGGCCCACCGGAGGGATGCCACAACTATAATAGTTTAGACATCCCATTGAGAGGATCAAAAACCTATACGAAGGTTGTGATTCCACACGAACCCTCGTGGGAACGAACCAAGGGAGTACCCTCAACCACTACTGGTCCAAAACATCGCTAACCCGAGGGATCCACAACAATGCCACACTGCGCACCTCCAAGGCCAATACCGAGGCCACCATCGCGATCTACATGGAAAAACATGTAGGATAGGCTTCTTACTCACCCGAAATGAACTACCGGTGTAAAAGCACTATTCATCCTAGCTAGCCTGTGTGGGGCCCACACAATGATCCCGAAAACCATCGAGCGGACAATACCACAGCGATCCCCTCAGAAAAACAAGAGGAATCGACTACTTGTTCGTCCGAAACGACACCCGGTGAAAAAGGTACTATTCACCAAAGCCAGCTCGGGTGGGGCCCACGCCTCGATTCCGAATCTCACCGAACGGATCACACCATTGTGATCATCTCGGAAAAAAACACAAGATCGGCTAATCATCCATCAAAATCAGTCTCCTGGTGCGAAAGCTGTGTTTCTCCGCAAACGACAAAACCCGGGCTCATGGGGCCCGCACCCCAAACTCGGTCCCAACACCCGGAAACCATCATGAAATTTTCGTCGTATCATTAGTGTCTCAACGCCATTGACAGAACATCAATCGGACTCTCCGGGTAGAAGATACAACGGCCTGAAGTCGAATAATAATAAAATATCATTACTTTATTCAACTTTTCAAGCTCCCGGGCCACGATCCTGAACCCTTAAACCCTCAAACCCACATCAGAGGACTCACCTCATCGTCAGGGTTGCGTCGTCGCAAACGGCACGTGAATCCGACTCCCGGATTGGAAGATACAGGGGGTTTAAAGAACCCCCGGAAAAACCTGGTCGGACCACCATCTGCCTCGCCGGAAACCACCGTGCCGCCGCCGGATTCCGCCGCGCCTCCGCCGCGCCGTCGCCGGATTCCGTAATGGTCGCCGCCCCTCATCGCCGGAAAACCGTGTTTTTGCCGAAAAACTTCCAGGAGCCATCGAGAGCACCCCGGTGCTCCAAATTCAGACCCGAAACATGTTTCAGAAAGCTCGAGACCCGAACTATGCAACCCTTAAGAAAATTTGAAGAAAAACAACACAAAAACGGGATCTGGGATTTTAAAACTCAAACCGCCTACCTCGCGGGCGAAACGCCGACGTTCTGGCTTAGATCCGCGCTCCAGAGCTTCCGTTGCGCGCTCCTGGAACGTCCTCCGTCGAAATCTGAGCTCGTGGGCGCTTCGTTTGCTCGATTCGGCAGTTCAGCAGCGAAGAACGCCGAGAGGAATGATAAGGGGGGGTGCTGATATTTATATCAGCCGCCCGCCGGCGCCAAACCCGCCTCGGACCCGTCGCCCGATGCGAATAAAGTTAAGGTCACCCCAAGGGTAAAAGTGTTGTTCTGAACACAACTGCGGACTCAGATTTTCCATCCGAGACTCCGTTCAGAAGTTATTCAAGCCGACGCTCGCACACTAACTTCTCCATTTAATTACGGAAACGCCCCTAGTGGCGTTTCTCACCGCAGGCCCACGCCAGCAAAATTTACACCTCGCCTAGGGTAAACGGCAAGTTCCGGACGCAACCGTACCCTCAGATTCTCGTTTTGAGCTAACATTTAAGAGATATCACACCCCTGCCACGGGCATAGTATAAAAATACTTAGTATTTTTATAAAATTAATTCCGGGCACACCGGGCCTCAGAATCGCACGCCGTCTTCGCGCCTAGCTCTGGAATTCTTTGTAGAAATATTCCAATGTCTGATAGGGACAAAAACCTGAGTCGCTACATCATTATTCCATTGAACTATAAGAAGTAGTGAGTTATTAGAATGTAGTATACAAATATTTAGTGGGAATAATATGACATTACTTGGATCATATATATGTTAAAACACATTAGAAAACAAATTACCAAGGTTTCAATAAAAAAAATACAAAAATATAACTTCACATGTGCATATATTAATGTAACAACCCAAAGCTACAAAAATAATTTTAGGCAAGTTAGATTTCTCAGCATATATAATTTCTTGAAATTATCCCATTAATATATATAAATTATGTGAAAAAATGGTGTAGATTCTACCATGTGTATCAAAGATGGGTGAAGTTATGTTGGCTCTTTATGCGACATATAACATATAACATACTATTATGAATTATTATATGAAATAAAAAACCTAACCTTACTGAAGAAACAGAGTGTTATGAAATAAAAAAAGGTAAGACTTAGATAAGATGAAGGAAAAATTCATACAAGAATATATTTTATTTATTTAATCTAAGTGATTTGAAGTTTAAATTCATGAAAAGTAATGTAATTAGTTAATAAATAATAAAAATATTGGTAGAAACCTAAATTTATGTTAGGAAATTAAGGGATTTCATATTAAAATCTGAGTAGTTTGTATTCATATAACATGTATAAATAATATTAATATGTAAAATTTATTATGCTATGTAAATTTGGTAAAATGAGATTCATGATATATCAATAATTGTATATTTTATTTCATTAACCATCTTTAATCTACCTAGAATTTATTTTGCTGAAAATAAATGAAGTAACATTGGATCTCATTGAATAATTTCTTAAAATGACTAGATGTACATAGAACTATATAGAATTACATATGAAATCATTCTTGAATTATAACCTGAAACAACGGTTATGAAAAATTCATGTAATAATTATGACACTTCTAACTAGAAAAATAAAGACCTAGTACCTGAATATAAATTTAATTTGACAAATTATGAGATAGAATTTCAATAAAATGAATAGAATCAGTTTATAAAATTAATTTATATTCAGGGAATAAAATGTGGAAGTTCTCATGGAAATTAAAATATCCCAATAATAAGTTATTTTTAAATCAATGATGAAAATTGTAATCAAAAGACAAATAAGGAGTCTGGTGCCTCAAGTTCACCTCACTAATGTTATTCAAGAAATACTTTGTTCTTGGTATATAATATTCCAATTTAGAGAGGGAATAATAATATGTTACTTGGTAGGGGTTGAACGGGGGCTCAATAGTAGGGACCAAGGTTTGGAGGCATAGGGGGAGACAGTGGGGAAGGGGGGATCGATAGCACAAGGGATAAAGGTGGGAGAGGAGGATAAATGTGGGATGGAATTATGTGCAAGGTGAGGCTTGGTGGTATATGGGGTCGATAATAGCATAGGGGTGATGGTTCCTAATGGAATTGGCGGGGGATCAATGAAAAGGTTGGAAGGTAGGGGAACTTGATGGTGTCCAAGGATGGAACAGAGGGAGAGTGCAGGGCTCAATGGTGTGCAAGGTTGGCATTGTGGGTGAGGGACTCAACACAGGAGGGTAAATTGAGGTGATTTATTAATTTAAAATGTAGGAATGATTCACCCAAATCTACCATCCACAAATACTTTTATTTCTAATAGTGTATAGAAACAATGATATTTTTTAGTGCTTATAAATATCACTGGGAAAATACTTTTCTATATAATGATGATTCTATGGTAATGAATGCTTCTTTTTTAACCAAAATAAAAGTGGATACATATATATATACATGTTTAAAAAAATGAAATATCATATTGTCCCAACACATTCTCATGTCATCAATATAATTTTTAAATCCATAAAAATATATCAGGAAAGCTAAATGAATTTTACCATTATGTCAATAATAACTTTCAACAAATTGTTAATTTTCAATATTGGTAATCATTAGAAGATTAGGTGTCGTATATGTGTTGGGTAAAATGTTAAGTACACACCCCCAATAAATAGAGAATATTACCGTATATGTAATCAGTTCATCTTAAGTATATAAACATTAAATTTGAGACATATTATAATGTTAATTATAAAAGTGTATATCATAAATATTATATTGATATGTGATTTGTAAGAAAAAATAGAAAAATAGAGGTACCATAATATAAATATTATTCAAATAGTTTGAATAATAGAACCAGTGAATATTCCAACCAGAATTAAAAATACCAATTGAGATGAAAAAAATAGTAAATTAGAACACCTAATTTAACATTATTCATTCCCTTTGAAGTATTCATGTAGGTAAATATTACCACCCCATACACACACATTTTATTAAGTTAAAAAATGATTCAGTTTATAGAACTACAATATGAACAGTAAAAAAATTAAGTGATAACAAGATCTATTTTCAAGAACTAAAAAAAGAATTATAATGATTAAAAATTGGAGTGTGTATCTCTCTAGTGGCCTGGGTCTCTTCATAATGATGGAACTACTATTTATATGATGGTGTTCACTTCTGTGGGAGATCCTTGATCAAGTGAATATCCACACTTAATCTACATAAAGGAATGTTTTCAACACTACATCATGAAAGGTATATGAAGAGTAACTAGAGAGTAATACATACTCATAATTATTTTCATAATTATAAGAAATCTGAATGGAGGGATTGGGTTTTGAGGGAGGATTATGGGAGTATAAAAATGAGGAAAAGATCCAATAACTTCGTCTTGAAGGATTAGGATGAAAAGGGTCATCAATTACCATGAAAATGCATAGCCTTGCGTAACAGCCCAACCAACCAAAACATTACACAAAGCCCCCACCAAATAGAAATGAAATGATGAAAATGTGGTATGTACAGCTGATAGATGTCGATGATTTAAAGAGAGGTCTATAAATTAATAGCTAGAAATGAATACCAAAATGGATCGATTAGATTATGAGAGAAATAGGCATAATCAATGAGACATACCACACCACACGCCACTAACTAGGCCTAAGAAGGAGGCCCACATGGAAAACCCAATGAAATTACCAACTCCTAGGAACATTATATTGAGAATTATTTTAACAAAGAAAATGTAAACATTTTTTATTCATGTATATTGATACAAATAGATGTAATAAATATTAAAAAATTAAAAATCAACATGAAAACACCTTAAATTCACAAATCTCTACCATTTTCATTTAAAATTAGAGATGTTCTTACACCTATTATCATTGAATGGGAACTAAATTAATTTTATCTAAATAATACATAAATTTTGAGAAAACTAGGAATTTTGTCAAACAATCATTCAGGTTATTATCAGTATGTATCTTCATATAGAACACAAATATAAATTTAATGATATCTCCAATAAATTATAAATTCATTTCTATAATTTTGAACACACCATAAAAATAAAAAAATAAAAAATATCAAGGCTTATTTATTATCACAATAAAAAATAATAATAGAATTTTATAAATTGAGTTCAGAAACCAAACCCTGTAACCATAAAGCCTCTTTTATAGCTTTGGTCAAGTTTATACACTCAACATCTATGGTTGAAATAGAAACCACATAATTCATGTTGCATTACCAAGATATGGGTCCTCCAAAATAAGTGAATACATAACTAGTAAATGAATTTTTGGTATCCACATTACTTGCATAATCAGAATTTACATATCCTTTAATTAGTTTATCTATACTTATATTTTAACCAACAAACAAAGGCATGTCATTTGTATGTGATATATATCAAAGTAACCATTTCAAGGCCTGCTAATGAGGATTCCTTGGATTGTCCAAAAATCCGATGAGAGTGAAAATAAAAAAGGCTATATCAGACCTAGTATAAATCATAGAGTATATTAGGTTTCCAATAATATTGGAATAATTATGTTCAATATACATTCAATTTCAACAGTAGAAATATTAACCTAATCCAAAGATAGTTTAAAGAGTTGATCAAAGGGTACATTAACTAGATTCAAGGTCTTAATAAAGTAAATCTTTTGTACTTTCAAGATATAATATCATTGGTAAAGTGTAATAGTTTACTAGGTATTTACGTTATAATTTCTACAAAAAAAATCAGTTTTTCTACTCCTAAATCGTTCATCTCAAAAACACTCTTCAATTGACACATAATAAATGAACGAGGTTCATATTACTTCGCATTACCAAAATATCATATACATAAAGCTATAGGAAATGCTTGTAGTTTTTAACACATTTATAGTAAACACATGCATCATATTGGATCCTATTAATTTATTTATCCAATATAAAAGATTTAAATTTCCTATAAAATTCTATAGATTCCTATTTTAGACCATTAATTATTTATTTAAATGAAAAATATGGTTTTGTTTAAAATAATTTTCATAACCATTAGGGGGTTTCATGTACAATTGCTTACTAAGATCTCCATTAATGAAGGTAGTTTTCACATTTAATGGTTCTATTTGAAAGTCGTTGAAAGAAAAAATCAAGAATTATCAAGATAGAACCCTAGGAATATAATTTGGACTTGAATTTTAATTTACTCTCACCATAATTTTCTACCATTCTTTTGTAAAACCATTTACACCAAATGACATTGGAATAACGATGTATATAAAAAATATACCAGGTTTAGTTTTTATTCAAGGATTTCATTTATTTATCCATGGTAGAGATATTTTATTTATAATATATATTATTAAAAGACTTATTATAGGTTTAAGGATCATTATCAATTATATTTTTGAAAAAATTAAAGGAACAAAGACACCAAGTCATATTGGTCGAACTAAGTAGGGGGTTTAGTGACCCCCATGATTAATATCAATTAAATTGGTAATTTATATTAGTAATGTAACATCCCAGGAAAATAATGAATAAAAAATTTTCATATTTATTAATATTTATGAATCAAATATTAATTTTAATTAAAATGGGTTTCTACGTTCGATAGCGTACTCGATACGTAACGATGAGTTTCTTTGAAAACTTACGTTGTATACTAGTAATATAATAATATTATTTTAAATGGTAGTTAACATGTAGCCGTTGTATTGGCGGGAATGGATATAAATAATTAAAATATGATTATATATGTTTTTTAAATGTTTTTACATTTATCCAATAAAAGATAAAGGCTTAAAATATGGAAAGAATTCAATTTTAGGCATTTATACCCTAATTTTCACTAACGGTTCACTTATCACCTTTGGATGGAAAACCGTCATTAAATATAGTTTTTATCACTCTTATACATTATATTGGACCAAACATAACTCTTCTTCAGAATCAGGACATCAAAATTTACTTTGTGTAAATTTTTGGTATTTTTCCAAAAAAGTTTATTTTTTAATGAATAGTGTAAAATGTTGTATTTTAATTCAAAACCAATTTTTAATCTAATTTATTTATATGATTAGATTATCTTTTGAATTGGTTTTAAAGTGAAATTAGAATATATTTTTACCATTTAATCCAATGTTGGTCATTGGAATCAATTTCACTTTGAAATTGGACTTAAACTAGTGTCAATCTTTTGATACTTATTGTTTCATAAAAACACGCTATTTTCTCTGACAGCGGGAATTAATTATTAAATTAATTAATGAAACTTATATGTTTTGAATTTTCTAAAATGGACTTCATTTTAGAATTCGGAATATCAAATATAGCTTAGGGTGAAGTTTTGGTATTTTTCTGAAAAACTTCAATTTTTTGATGAATAGTGAAACCACTAAGTGGTACTTAAGAAACTGATTTTTCGTTTAAATGAAATTTTACCACCTCTGTGTTTTGAATTTCAAAAATCTGACATACATGGTTTTCATTAAGAAGTAAAATGTGGTTCAATGAGATTAAAATAATTTTTTGGTGAATAGTCACTTATTAAGTTTTTAATCGCGATTAGAGGTAATTAGTGCAATTTAAGGAAAAAATGATATTATAATAAAATGAAAATACCTAGACACATGTCCTTCCCTTATTGGATGTGTCATGGCCGACCACGACAAGCCATGGGTCAACTTGGGGACCCCATGAAGCCACTTTGGTTGGGAAATGACATAAATAACTTTTTATTTAATGTTAAAGTAAAAATAACACAAACATGAGATGTTTTACTAAAACAATTTTTACATGGGGTTATAAAAGTCAGATTTTTGACTATAAATATTAATTATAAATATATAAATATTTACTAAATCATGATAGTTTTTTTATAATTTTTAGATATTAAATAAATTAAATTATTTATGACATCATGATGATACAGTGATTACCTCATTAATAAAGGATTTAAATAAAATGGAAAGATAATGTAAACGCTATGACCTACACATTTCCAAAACATATTGGATGGGTGGATTTCGAACCCTTATCACCTTATCCTCGAAACACATAAAAGTGGGACCATTAAAATCCGAAACTCATTCTAAAATAATGTAACATTTTCTTACTTTCCAAGAGTGCCTCTCCTCTCCTCTATAAAAGGCCTCCACCTCTACCTCCTTACCCACACTCCCAAAGCCTTTGGATCGGCCAACCCCTGCACATTTTGTCTCTCCACTTCCCTCTCTTATTCCTTCAAGCCTCACTTTGGTCATAAGTCTTCCCAAGGAAGCCTTTGAGCTCAAACCAAATGGAGTTACCCAATTTTAAGGTAATGTCTTCACTTGAGTCCTTTTGTTTTATTTTGCTTCTCCAACCCCCTAAACTCTTTTTATTCATTTATTTTGTAACAACTACAGTACATTCATATATTAAGATGTTGTTATAAGAATTATTCGAGCTACACTTACACACACCTACATCTAATGGTTAAAGAACATACTGTTTCCGTGGATGGTGAATTTCTGCCTCCCGAAAGGATGATTGTTCAACATTATTTTAACACCTTCAAAGGTGGCTATTAAGATGAAACTATATTTATATATGATATATAATATGTTTATGTTTTCCTTAAGCTACTGTATTTTTCATTTTCGGCATACCTTTATGGTTTCCATTATGGTTAAACGTGATATCTTCATTTAAGGAAGTGCGGACTACCGCCCCCTCAAAGTGATGTGATTCGTTAATGCCATACGTGGGACGTATAAAGGATGGATTTAATGTTATTATATATGATGTTATAATGGAATTATAATATAACTCTATATCATTATTATTTCTTTCCATTAATGTATGAGATATAAATGAAAGTAGCGTTCATACGTACGTACGACTTACCGTCTCCATGAACGGTGCATTTCATTTCTTACCTCTAAATGATTATGTAATATTATAAATACATGTATATACTGGATATATATGATATATATGATATCCAAATCAGGAATTTCATTCTGGATATAAAGAACCTTTGACCACACGAACAACATGTAATTGTAAGAAGTCCACTTTCGACTTAAGAACCAAATATCGACAAAACAAACATTATTAACTTAAATGATTACATAATGTTTATAACATGATAATAAGTGATATAAAATTAATAATGAACTTGAAGAAGGTTCTTAATCAAGTAGAAATTAACTCAAGTTTATTATTCAGGACATTAATGAATGATCGAGTCAAGTCGGACCCGAGGTAAGGGACTTCGTCTCAATCTCCGTTCATTGAGGCATATTTCATTTTATACACAACTACCTTTTATACGGTGTATAAACCCCTTTGACTTTTACTTTTATACAAAAGGAATCTTTTTCTACGAAGCGTTTTACTAAAAGACAAAAAAGAATGTTTCTCTTAATGTATGCGGTGACAACGACCTTTTCCGCCGCCGCGAGTATTATTTGGTCTTTGGCTTCCTGAACAAGCCGTAATGTTTTTTTTAAAATGAAATAAATACCATATACTCTTTTATGTATTTTGGTATTGAAAATGTTTTTTTATAATGGATTTGTTATGTCAATATATTTAAGTGTTATATTGTGATCAAAGTGTGGAAATGTTTTCTTTCCATTATATTTGTTTTATGTCTTATGATTTTTATAATGGTACTTGGACATTAGACGGGTGGTTACGTGATAAACCATATGACGGGTGGTGCCGTGAATACCAGGACGGGTGGTTACGTTATAACCTCCAATGCATTGGGTATGGAAGTCGGCCGTATGGCTATTCCATTAAGTATGTATGGAAGTTGGTCGTATGGCTATTCCATTAAGTGATATGTGTGGAAGTCGACCGTATGGTTATCCCACTAAAGTATGTTTATGTCCTAAGTTACCTTTATATGTTATGTGTTCTTTATATGGGTTTTATGGTAATCCTTTGGTTACAAAAAGGTAATTAATGATATTTTATTCAGTGAAGAGTTTTTACTACTTCATGAAGGTGAAGGTATTACTTTGATAAAGTTATACATGGTTTACTTGATGTTTGAACAACTAATAGTTTTCATTCTTTGTGTATCCCTTACTAAGATTTTTATGCTCACCCCAAGTTTTTTTGAAATGTTTTTCATAGGACTTAATGTGGAATAGGGTCAAGGATGGGATCAAGGGAAAGTCATGCTATATAAAACATGGAACTAGACATGTTTCTTTTTAAGAGTTTTTATTTTATGGAATCTTAGTAGAAGTGTCTACATTGTAATCTTTTGAGATGTAATAGTTATTTCCTAATTCTCTAAAACTATAAACCTGAAAAGATCCTCAATGTGAATTATTCATTTAATTAAATATTAAGTAATGTTTAAGGCCGGGGCCTTATAGTTGGTATCAAAGGTCGGTTTAGACAACTTTAGGAGTTAGATAACTGTTAAATTATAAGTTAATTTATGGTATGATTGAAATGATATAGAATTTAAAGATTACCATGTTGATTCGCCTAAGATATTTCTGTGTTCAGAATGGTTTTCCGCAGAGGAAAGAAAGCAGCTATATTGGGACGACATCAGGAGGAAGACAACCTTCCAAATCAGCAACCTGAGATGGTCGGAATTGGAACTGAATAGTTTGTTGCAGTGATGGAACAGTTGACTCATGCTATAAATGGTGGTGGTATCCATGCACGAGATCAGCCAGATCAACCGCAGAGGAACATGTCAGTGGTGGAACATTTCATGAGGAAACATCCCCCATCGTTTAGAGGATCATCTGACCTCATGCTAGTTGAAGGGTGGATTAAAGCACTGGAGAAGATTTTTGATGTCATGGGGTGTTCAGAACATCAAAAGGTTAGTCTTGCTGTTTACTGTTTTGAAGGTGAAGCTGATCAGTGGTGGTCGATGGTTAAAAATATCAGGGATAGTGATGAGATTGAGGATCTTCACTAGGACTAATTCAAAATTATGTTTCTTGAGAAATATTTTACTAAGGTGGTTCATCTTAGGATGGAAAAACAGTTCCTAGAGTTGAGGCAGGACGATGATTCAGTGGCTACTTATGAAGCAAAGTTCACTCGATTGGCAAGGTATGCCCCAAACTTCATACGCGATCTTGATAGTAAAATAAACCATTTTTACTCTGGGTTAAATCCAAAGTATCGATGGTCTTTAGCTATCGTGAGTTCAAAAGTTATGAAAAACTTGTTCGATGTGCGGAGAAGGTGGAAATGGAGTTTGCCGATGATCAGGTGTTCTATGAAAAACAACATAATAAGAGGTCTAGTTGGCAGAAAAAGGGGAAGAATTCATCAAAGAAGCAAGGAGGTAAGAAAACCAAATATCCATCCTGTGAGAAGTGTGGTAAAATGAATCCTGGAGAATGTTTATCCAAGTTTAGTAAGTTTTTTCGGTGTGGTAAGTCTGGTCATATTGCTCGTAACTGTAAGGAAGATGATCAAGCAGGCAATGAAAAGCCAACGGTAAGATGTTTTAAGTGTAATGAAATGGGTCATTATGCAAACAAGTGTCCAACGAAGAACTCAACTGGGGGAAAGCATCCAGACTACAAGCAGAAAGGGGTGGTGAAATCCTTTGCAACAACTTTAGTAGATATTGGGCCATCAAATGAAGTGGTATCAGGTACACTGTTTGTTTGGTTAGATTATGCCAATGTGTTGTTTGATTCAGGGTCTACACACTCTTTCATTTCTGAGAAGTTTTCTAGTAAATTGGAAATTCCATCTCAAGATATGAACCCTGAACTTATGGTAAAAACACCCGGAGGGAACATTGAGACAAAAAGGAATTATAAGAACCTTTCTATCCTTGTGTGTGGAAAGAATCTACCAGAAAACCTTATTGTTTTTCCTCTAGTAGAGTTTGATGTTATTTTGGGCATGGATTGGCTTTCTATTTATCATGCTAAGATTGACTGCAGAGCTAAAATGGTTTATTTTCAGAAATACTTTCAGTTTGTGTACAAGAATGAACCCTCGCTTTTGATAACATATCAGGAATTTGAGAAACTAGTAAAAGATGGAAATGAATGTTACCTTGCACATGTTGTAGAAAATAAAGGAACTGTTCATATTAATGATGTTCCAGTGGTAAATGAGTATCTTGATGTTTTTCCTGATGAGTTTCCAGGTATTATTCATGATCGGGAAGTTGAATTTACCGTTGACTTAGTTCCTGATTCTAATCCAATTTCAAAACCCCCTTATCGAATGGCTCAAGTTGAACTTTTAGAGTTAAAGAAGAAATTGCAGGAGTTATTAGATAAAGGTTTAATTCGACCTAGCACATCACCATGGGGTGCTCATGTCTTGTTTGTTAAAAAGAAATATGGCCCAATGAGACTTTGCATTGATTATAGAGCCTTGAATAATATTACTGTTAAGAACAAGTATCCTATGCCTCATATCGATGATTTGTTTGATCAGCTCCAGGGAGCTCAGTATTTTTCAAAGATTGACTTGAGGTCGGGGTACCATCAGTTGAAAGTAAAAGAAGCAGACGTTCAGAAAACTGCGTTCCGTACTAGATATGGCCATTATGAATTTGTAGTTATGCCTTTTGGGTTAACCAATGCACCTGCTGTATTCATGGACCTTATGAATAGAATTTTCCATGAGTTCTTGGATAAGTTTGTGGTTGTTTTCATCGATGATATTTTGGTGTTTTCTAAAAGTAAAGAGGAGCATGGAAGTCATTTAAGGGTTATCTTGCAAACCTTAAAAGAAAAGAAACTATATGGAAAATTCAGCAAGTGTGAGTTTTGGTTACAACAAATTTCTTTCCTGGGTCACATTGTTTCAAAAGATGGCATAACTGTTGATCCTGCTAAAACAAAAGTTGTTGAAGAATGGCCAAGACCCACAAATGTAACTGAGATCCATAGTTTTCTTTGTTTGGTAGGTTACTACCGAAGGTTTGTTGAAAATTTTTCACAGTTATCTAGTCCAATGACTAAGATAACTCGGAAGGGTGTTAAGTTTATCTGGAAAAAAGAATGTGATGATTGTTTTCAGGAGTTGAAAAGAAGATTGGTGAATGCTCCAGTTTTGGAACTTCCTTCCAGGAATGGTGAGTTTATTATATACAGTGATGCTTCTTTGAAGGGACTTGGCTATGTCCTTATGCAGAATGATCAGGTAATTTCTTATGCTTCATGTCAGTTGAAAAATCATGAGGTAAACTACCCTACACATGATTTGGAATTAGTTGCTGTTGTTTTTGCATTAAAAATTTGGAGGCATCATTTGTATGGAGTAAAGTGTGAAATATATACTGATCACAAAAGTTTAAAGTATATATTCACTCAGAAATAATTGAACATGAGACAGAGGAGATGACTGAAATTAATCAAGGATTATGATTGTACAATTCATTACCATCCGGGAAAAGAAAATAAAGTGGCTGATGCTTTGAGTCGAAAAAGTAATGCTTCATTAGCAATATTGCATCTGGAACGTGATCCTTTGATTAATGATTTGATGAACTTTGGCATAGAAGTTGTTGGTGCAGGATTTTCTTTTGTTTTGTTTAAGGTATCAGTGAAATCTTCTCTATCAGACAGAATCAAGCAAGCATAGAAGCAAGACAGTGAGTTGAAGAAAAAGGTAGAGCTGGTTCAGAAAGGTAAGTTGCCTGAATTCAACATTGATAATGATTGTGTTTTGAGGTTTGGGAAGAGATTATGTGTGACTTGTGATTCACAGTTGAAGAATGAGTTGTTATGTGAGGCTCATAGTTCCCCGTTTTCAGTTCATCCTGGCAGTACTAAGATGTACAGAGATCTGCGGAGAGTATTACTGGTGGGATGGAATGAAAAGAGATATTGCTGATTTTACTGTGAAGTGTTTGACTTGTCAGCAGGTTAAAGCAAAGTGGTAGTTACCAAAAGGGATGATTCAACCTTTACCAGTGCCAGAGTGGAAATGGTAGAATATATTCATGGACTTCGTCGTGGGATTACCGAAGACATCTAGAGGTAATAACGCAATCTGGGTTATTGTTGATCGCTTGACTAAATCTGCTCATTTCCTTGCTATACGAGATACTTTTTCCCTAGATCAACTTTCCCGTTTGTATCTTAAAAAGATAGTCATGTTACATGGAGTTCCTCTCTCCATTGTGTCCGATCGTGACCCCAGGTTCACCTCTAGCTTTTGGAAAGGCCTTCCGAAGTCGTTGTGTACTAAATTAAATTTTAGTACAGCTTTTCATCCGCAATCAGACGGGCAGTCAGAACGAACAATTCAGAACTTGGAGGATATTCTAAGAGCTTGTTCGATGGATTATCAGGGATGTTGGGACCAACATCTTTATTTGGTTGAGTTTTGTTATAATAACAGTTTTCATTCCAGTATACAGATGGCACCATTTGAGGCATTATATAGGAATCGGTTTCGAACTCCAGTATTTTGAGATGAAGTGGGTGAAAGGAAGCTGATGGGACCATAATTGGTAGAAGAGATGGTAGAAAAAGTTTAGTTGATTCAGAAACACATGAGAACAGATCAAAGCAGGCAGAAGAGTTATGCGGATAACCGGAGGAAGGATCTATCTTTTGAGGTAGGTGATCATGTTTTTCTCAAGGTTTCTCCATAGAAAAGTGTGATGAGATTTGGTAAGAAAGGAAATCTGAGTCCAAGGTTCATTGGACCATATTAAATTCTGGAGAGAGTTGGATCAGTTGCTTATCGAGTGGCTTTACCTCTGAGTTTATCTCAGGTACACAATGTTTTTCATGTTTCGATGTTGAGGAAGTATATGCAAAATTCATCTCATATTTTGAGTCCAGAGGTAGTTCAGTTGGAAGAGAATCTCTCTTATGAAGAACAACCAGTCCAGATTCATGACCGAAGAGAAAAGTGTTGCGAAATAAGGTAATCCACCAGGTAAAGGTTTTGTGGAAAAACCATATGGTTGAAGAGGCAACGTGGGAATCTGAAAATGCTATGAGGGATAAATACCCCCACTTATTTTGATAAGTGAATAAAATTGTGAGGACGCAATTCCCAAAAGGGGGGAAGGATGTAACATCCCAGGTAAATAATGAATAAAACATTTTCATATTTATTAATATTTACGAATCAAATATTAATTTTACTTAAAAGGGGTTTCTACGTTCGATAGCGTACTCAATATGCAACGATGAGTTTCTTTGAAAACTTACGTTGTACACTAGTAATATAATAATATTATTTTAAATGGTAGTTAACATGTAGCCGTTGTATTGGCGGGAATGGATAGAAATAACTAAAATATGATTATATATGTTTTTTAAATGTTTTTACATTTATCCAGTAAAAGATATAGGCTTAAAATACTGAAAGAATTCAATTTTAGGCATTTATACCCTAATTTTCACTAAAGGTTCACTTATCACCTTTGGATGGAGAACCGTCATTAAATATAGTTTTTATCACTCTTATACATTCTATTGGACCAAATATAATTCTTCTTTAGAATCGGGACATCAACATTTACTTTTTGTAAATTTTTGGTATTTTTCCGATAATGTTCATTTTTTAATGAAGTGTAAAATGTTGTATTTTAATTCAAAACCAATTTTTAATCTAATTTATTTATATGATTAGATTATCTTTTGAATTGGTTTTAAAGTGAAATTAGAATATATTTTTACCATTTAATCCAATGGTGGTCATTGGAATCAATTTCACTTTGAAATTGGACTTAAACTAGTGTCAATCTTTTGATACTTATTGTTTCATAAAAACACGCTATTTGCTCTGACAGCGGGAATTAATTATTAAATTAATTAATGAAACTTATATGTTTGTAATTTTGTAAAATGGACTTCATTTTTGAATTCGGAATATCAAATATAGCTTAGGGTGAAGTTTTGGTATTTTTCTGAAAAACTTCAATTTTTTGATGAATAGTGAAACCACTAAGTGGTACTTAAGAAACTGATTTTTCATTTAAATGAAATTTTACCACCTCTGTGTTTTGAATTTCAAAAATCCGACATACATGATTGTCATTAAGAAGTAAAATGTGGTTCAATTAGATTAGAATAATTTTTTGGTGAATAGTAACTTATTAAGTTTTTAATCGCGATTAGAGGTAATTAGTGCAATTTAAGGCAAAAATGATATTATAATAAAATGAAAATACCTAGAAACATGTCCTACCCTTATTGGATGTCTCATGGCCGACCAAGACAAGCCATGGGTTAACTTGGGGACCCCATGGAGCCACTTTGGTTGGGAAATGACATAAATAACTTTTTATTTAATGTTAAAGTAAAAATAACACAAACATGAGATGTTTTACTAAAACAATTTTTACATGAGGTTATACAAGTCCGATTTTTTACTATAAATATTCATTCGAAAGATAAAAAGATTTCCTACATCATGATATTTTTTTTATAATTTTTATACATTAAATAAATTAAATTATTTATGACATCATGATGATGCAGCGATTACCTCATTAATAAAGGATTTAAATAAAATTGAAAGATAATGTAAAATCTATGACCTAAACATGTCCAAAACCTATTGTATGGGTGGATTTCGAACCCTTATCACCTTATCCTCGAAACACATCAAAGTGGGACCATTAAAATCTGAAACTCATTCTAAAAAAATGTAACATTTTCTTACTTTCCAAGAGTGCCCCTCCTCTCCTCTTATAAAAGGCCCCCACCTCTACCTCCTTACCCACACTCCCAAAGCCTTTGTCTCGGCCAACCCCTACCCATTTTGTCTCTCCACTTCTTTATATTACTCATTCAAGCCTCACTTTGGGCAGAAGTCTTACCAAGGAAGCCTTTGATCTCAAACCAAAGGGAGTTACCCGATTTTAAGGTAATGTCTTCACTTGAGTCCTTTTGTTTTATTTTGCTTCTCCAACCCCCTAAACTCTTTTTATTCATTTATTTTGTAACAACTCCAGTATCATAAATATACTATTATTTTTTTATAAGAAGTATTCGAGCTACACTTACACACACCTATATCTAATGGATAAAGAACATATTGTTTCTGTGGATGACGAATTTCTGCCTCCCGAAACAATGATTGTTCAACATTATTTTAACACCTTCGAAGGTGGCAATTAAGATGACACTATATTTATATATGATATATAATATGTTTATTTTTTTCTTAAGATTCTGTATTTTTCATTTTTGGCATACCTTTATGGTTTCCATTATGGGTAAACGTGATATCTTCATTTAAGGAAGTGCGGACTACCGCCCCCTCAAAGTGATGTGATTCGTTAATTCCATACGTGGGATGTATAAAGGATGGATTTAATGTTATTATATATGATGTTATACTGGAATTATAATATACCTCTATATCATTATTATTTCTTTCCATTAATGTATGAGATATAAATGAAAGTAGCGTTCATGTGTACGTACAGCTTACCGTCTCCATGAACGGTGCATTTCATTTCTTACCTCTAAATGATTATGTAACATTATAAATATATGTATATGCTGGATATATATGATATATATGATATCCAAATCATGAATTTCATTCTGGATATAAAGAACCTTTGACCACACAAACAACATGTAATTGTAAGAAGTCCACTTTCGACTTAAGAACCAAATATCGACAAAACAAAAATTATTAACTTAAATGATTACATAATGTTTATAACATGATAATAAGTGATATAAAATTAATAATGAACTTGAAGAAGGTTCTTAAGAAAGTATAAATTAACTCAAGTTTATTATTTAGGACATTAAAGAACAATCGAGTCAAGTTGGACCCGAGGTAAGGGACTCCGTCTCAATCTCCTTTCATTGAGGCATATTTCGTTTTATACACAACTACCTTTTATATGGTGTATAAACCCCTTTGAATTTTACTTTTATACAAAAGGAATCTTTTTCTACGAATCGTTTTACTAAACGACAAAAAGGAATGTTTCTCTTAACGTACGCGGTGACAACGACCTTTTCTGTCGCCGCGAGTATTATTTGGTCTTTGGCTTCCTGAACAAGCCGTAATGTTTTTTTTAAATGAAATAAATACCATATACTCTTTTAAGTATTTTGGTATTGAAAATATTTTTTTATAATAGATTTGTTATGTCAATATATTTAAGTGTTATATTGTGATCAAAGTGTGGAAATGTTTTCTTTCCATTATATTTGTTTTATGTCTTATGATTTTTATAATGGTACTTGGACATTTGACGGGTGGTTACGTGATAAACCATATGGCGAGTGGTGCCGTGAATACCAGGATGGGTGGTTACGTTATAACCTCTAATGAATTGGGTATGGAAGTCGGCCGTATGGATATTCCATTAAGTATGTATGGAAGTTTCCCGTATGGCTATTCCATTAAGTGATATGTGTTGAAGTCGACCGTATGGTTATCCCACTTAAGTATGTTTATGTCCCAAGTTACCTTTATCTGTTATGTGTTCTTTATATGGGTTTTATGGTAATCCTTTGGTTACAAAAAGATAAGTAATGATATTTTATTCAGTGAAGAGTTTTTACTACTTCATGAAGGTGAAGGTATTACTTTGATAAAGTTATACATGGGTTACTTGATGTTTGAAAAACTACCAGTTTTCATTCTTTGTGTATCCCTTACTGAGCTTTTTATGCTCACCCCATGTTTTTTTGAAATTTGTTTCATAGGAATTAATGTGGAATAGGGTCAAGGATGGGATCAAGGGAAAGTCATGCTATATAAAACATGGAACTAGACATGTTTCTTTTTAAGAGTTTTTATTTTATGGAATATTAATAGAAGTGTCTACTTCGTAATCTTTTGAGATGTAATAGTTATGTCCTAATTCTCTAAAACTCTATACCTGAAAAGATCCTCAATGTGAATTATTCATTTAATTCAATATTAAGTAATGTTTAAGGTTGTGTCCTTATAAGTAATTGGTGTTTTAGAATATGGGTATCAATAAAAATTAAACTCATTTTGTATCACACTTTGATGGATAAGTGGAGGAGTCTTAGATACAGTCATAAACTGAGTTGAGCTAAGAAGATCAATAACCTCGTTATGGGAGAAATCACCAGTGTCAAGCTTGAAGGATTTGTATTTATAAAAAAATGATTCATCAAATATAATAAATATACTAATTATACACCTTTTTTCTATAAGTTCTTCAACCCATAAGTTATATCCCTTGAAACCATCAGTGTATCCCATGAAAACACACTTAATATCTCTTTGTTCCAAATTAATTTTTTTAATGTCGGCATAGGCAGTATACCAAACAATTATAAGCTAGTTATAGGAAGATTTTTTAACATGATATAGTTCATATGGGGGTTTATTCCATTTAGTAGTAGATGGGAGACTATTTATCAGGTACACTGTCGTAGTGGGAGATTCTTCCCAAATGGATTTAGGAAATACTCAACATGCAAGAATTATTAAGACTCGCTCAAGATTATTTATATTTATTTGGTCAACAATACCATTTTTAGAGTCCTCCTTTATATTATGGTGTCTTTTTATACCCTTATATTCATATAAATAAAGAAAATCAGTAGACAAGTATTCCAAGACATTATATGTGCTCATGAATTTAACTTTCTTTCTAAACTAGTTTTCAACAAGGGGTTTCATTACTTTAATTGTTTCAAAAACAACATATTTGTTTTTGATTATGTAAATACATAATTTTATAGAGTATTCATTTATGAAGGTAGAAAAATAGCAACCTCTCTTATGGGATGTGGTTCTGTCGAGGACTCGTAAATTAAAATGGATGCACTCTAATATTTGAGTATACTTAAAAGAGGATCTACCAAAACTGACCCTCCTAAACGTACCAATTATTTAATCTGGAAAATATGGGAGATTTCTTGATATAACATTTTACAACAACCATTTTTACTCAAATACTCTAATCCCTCATAGAATACATACCCTAACCTCTTATGTCATAATAAAGTGTTATCAATATTACTAATATAAAAACTACCTAGATACCTTGTAAGGATCTTACCATTCAACACATAATGTCAACTAATACAATATCACTTTATTATAGTTTTATATCCCTTGGAGATATTAAGGTATCTTTATTCAAATATAAAGGCATTACCATTAATTTCTAAAATACCAAGGGAAATTTTGTTTCTATGAAGGTCAAGAAACACCTAACATCTAGGAGGGTGATGAAAAAATGGTCATTTAATTCTATAAAAAAATAACCAATTACTTAAACCTTTTTCTTCCATTTTTTGCGAATATTACATATAACTCTATTGTCTTAAATAATTCAATTGAATATTACTATGAATGAAACATTTGAAAATATAATATGGTATCCAGAACCCACTCATCAAAGAGTGTGTGTCTATATAAATTTATAAACTTAGCAAATTCATAACCAAGATCCATAAATAGGGAATGTTCAATGGGTTATTCACTTTTAAGATTTCTTTTTTGTTTTATTCACTCATGCTTATTTGTGTGATCTTGCCACAATTTTAACAAAAATACCATAACATTAATATTATTCAAATTTTTTTAATAATACAACTCAAGAATGATTCCAACCATAATTAAAAATATATATTTATTTGGACAAAGTAGGAAATAAAATAGTAAATAATAACATTTGATTTAATGTGATTTATACCCTTTAAGGATTACGTGTATGAAAAGAACACCACCCCACACACACACACACATGTTATTAAGCTAAAAAATGGCATAGGTAACCAACTTAAAATATGAACAACAATAAAACAGAAGTGATAAGTAGATATATATTAAAGGACTAAAAATAAATAAGAATAATACTTACATGTTGGATAGGGCAGCTCTCTATCTATCCTTATGTATTAATAATACTGTAAACCCTCTGTATATGATGGTTATCACCTCTCTGAGAGATCACAAATCAAGATAATGTACATATTTCTTCTATGTGAATGAATTTCATTAACACTCCACCATGAATGATTTATTATGAGTAGTAAAAAAGATGACATGCTGAAAATTGATCTCACATGAAGAAAATATTTTCATGGGGTGAGCTAAGGTTTCACCAAAAGAGAGTGATAAAAAAACTGGGAGGCCAAGAATGAATGAGTTAATATAAAAGGATAAGGCCATACCAGGTCATAAATTCCCATGACAGCCACACATGATAGTGTAACAACCCATCCAACTAGAACATTCCATGGAGCCCCACTGAAAATAAGTGAAATAGTACAAGAGGGATAAGATGAGCCAATGTAATTATGATATTGAAATAGAAATATAGTAGTTTATGGCTAAAAGGGAATTCTAATATGGATCAATGATCTGGTGAGGGAAATAATCCCAAGAAAGGAGATATTCCATGCCACAAACAACTATCTAGGACCAGTTAGGAGGCCCACATAGAAAAACCAAAAGGAACAACCCATATAAACATTACATCAAGTATTATAACAACATTAATAATGTAAAACATTTTCATGCATGTGCATAATTATACAAAAAATGGAAGAAATATTAAACAAGGAAAATTCAACATGAAAACACCTTAAATTAACAATATTTTTTGTTCCACGTGTGCATAAATTTTATAGTGATTTATTATTAAATATATATAATTAATAAATTTATAATCTTGTGCTTTTTATTACATGATTTTGTATCCTTGGTTCACATGTTGGTGCATTTTTTGTTGTATTTATAGCTAGAATATTCATTGAGCATTTAGTGGCATGGATTGAATTGAATAAATTCCAATAATATTTAATGAATAGGTCCATATTATAATAATATATATTAAATATAAAAAAATCAATAAATGAGATGTGTTGATCAGAGTCCCTAAGAAGAATATTTTATGGAATCTGGTGTAGGAATTTTTTTGAACAGACGAGTTTTTTGGGGAGCAAGAAGATCAGTTTTAGAATAAAAAACCCATTTCATAAAAAAAATTATAAGAATCCCTAATGAAATGGAAGTGAAAAAATTAATATTAGGAAATAAATTGAGTCATATATTTTTACATGGAAAAATCCTCTAATTTGGAGGGAAAACCTACAAAGAAACTATGAAATAATATAATAATAATCAAAGAGTACATAATCCATTTAATTCTCGAACTTGAATTGCAGATAGAGCGTTGAGATCTTGTGTGAAAACAACACCCTGATACACCTCTTCCTTTACTCTAATAATCATATTGTGGTAATAATTCACCCCTTGGAGATCAAAACCTGAACATGTAACATTGTTTTTGTAAATTCACTATATTATTTCACAAATTGAATTTTCACTACTCTTTGGTACCTACAGAAAAAAATCATCATTTCTCAACTACTGAATACACCTGAGTCACAACCCAATTTCCTTTTTCTATTATGTCTCCCATATCTTCTCTTAATTTCTTATAAAATATATTAAGAATATATAAATATATATATATAATATTTCTAAAACCATGTGTGAAGAAAAGAAGTGAAAGGAAACCTTGAATTTCAAAAACATTATCCTCAAAAAACAAAAGGTGTTTGTTGAACCCTTTCAATGTCCCCCATTAGCCTAAAAAATAATGATATCTCATCCAAAAAACGTAGTTGGAATGAAAAATGGTTGGCATCAAACCAATACTCATCCTCTATAGATAATATGATGAATCTATTTTCCATATCATACAAAAACATGATATCTCCCCCTAAAAAACAATTCCAAACATCAAAGTATATATAATAACTTTTTGTACACTTCACTGCTAAAAAAACAGGAACAAAAAACACTTGGCTACCCCATAATAATAATCTCCACATAATCAAGAGTACCCATAGAAACTAATTTATCCCATTTATCCACAAAATCCAATGAGGTTGTAACTCTCAATACATCACCTCAATCATTGATCTGATTTCCTACTTCATTGGTGAAAATATATTAAGAAAATGAATTAAGTGTAAGAGATAAAATACCTAAGCTGGCCTATATTAGTTCCTAATCTTTCTTCATCCTAGTCAATGGTTTTTTATTAAAGTTTGAAAATCAATTATGTGACAAATCTAACGAAATCATCTCTAAAACTACATTTTTCATATCACTGCATACCTTTACATTGGTCCTATAAACTATTTCAAATATTATTCCTCATGTATATATCATTGATTCTCAGTATAATGACCATCTTCAATTTTCAAATGAACTTATAAACCCATCATTATCAATTCTACAAGCAGATAAAAAATTACGGAATATACCTAGCACATGTCTCACATCCCTCAACATCCATCTATAACCTATATTCATAGTGATACAAATATCAACATCACCAATAAAACCATCAAAATATACATTTACCATATTCAACACACCAAATTAAACTTCTTCATATAAAGAAAATGTTTTACTCTTTAGTGAAATATGGTATGATGATTTTAAATTAGCCACCAATACATTGTACATATTTTACCTCTGACAATGAATGTCAACTCAAAGTAAATATCCCTCACCCAATAGAAGACATAAATTAATATCGTCACAATCAATGACATGAATCTTTTATTCTTATTTAAAAAATGTCAACACATAGAAATTTCTATATGCATGGCCCTCTTTATCACAAATGAAGCACTTGACCTTTCTTTTTATCTTTGACCAACATCTATGATTACGACATCCATATATCATAGATAGAATACCACTATTATATGAAATATAACTATCATTGGTATTTTTTTATTCTCATTCATCAATAATGATGAAATCACATCATCCAGCTTTATTTTTTCTTTCTTAAACATCAGTTTAGTGATGAGATCATCATACGAATCTGGTAGTAAGCCTTATAGAATGAAATATTTATATTCTTATTCCATTTAAATTGGTACCACATTACCTTCATCATAATTCATGATCGACAATAGAGGTAGCTTTGTCTGAGGTTCGGTGAACTCATCTAAATGGTTACCAGAATCCTAATTCTCAGGCATTTACAATTAATATAATCATTTTTATATATAAAATATTTGGGAGGGATTATGTTATATATATTATTTCAATATTTTCCCAGATCTCCTTTGGATATATCATATTCATCACCTTTTATAGTGTATTTTCATCTAAATACATATGTATTATGTTTATCTCTAAATCAATCATATCCTTCTAATCACCAATGTTCATGGTCTCTGGATTTTATGATTTTCTCATCATAACCTTCACTATTTTCTCCTGAACCAAAATATTTTTTACTCATCATTATACATAGTAAAATCATTTTTCTCATTAAACAATTTCATGTGGAAATAAGTCTTATTGTATGAGTCACCCCTATCTAATCAAGAATAAATAGGATTAACTTACACTAATACTAGTTGTTGGGGAGGATGCAAATCAATTCAAGGATAAAAACTCAACTACATAAATACATCATGATAATTTATAATGAAAAAAATAATAATAAATTAATAAAATGAAATAAATTAATACAAATATTAAAAATGGAAAAAACCACCAAGTACAAGGAAAAACCCATAGTAAAACTCTAATAAAATACACTAATAATTAGAGTTTAAAAAATATATGTAATGCTTGAAAATAAATTATAGAAAAGTGTATAGAAAAATTATGTGAAAATGACACCCCAACATGCCTCCACTATTCCTCTAATAATGTTCTCATGACTATATGTCACCCCTCGAAGACCAAAACCTGAACTTGTGGAATTTTTTAAAACTTCAATAAGCCATTGCACAACCTTTACTACCAATTTTCTTTTCTCCCAATGCCAAAAAATATCACTACCCAACTATTATACATGCCCAAGTCATAACCCACATTTCGTTTTCTGGTGAGTACCTAGTATGTTCTCTCTATGTCCAATAAAATATAGTCACAAACAAATATACGTATATAATATCTCAAAAAAACCACATGTGCATAAATAAAGTTGAAGGCCCCCATGAATTTTAAAAACATTTTCTTAAAGAATAAAAAAGAGTGGAATGAACCCTATAAATCATTCTATTTATCCTAACAAAGACAGAGATCTCATCTAATAGACATAGTTGGATATAAACCTTATCAGAATCGCACCAACTATCATCCCCTATAGAAAATTTGATGATTCTCTTTTGTAACTATGATAGAAACCTGATTTCTCCCCTATGAAAGAAATATAAACATTTAAGTCTATATCATAAAAATGTCATCAATTACATTCTGAAGAACACTAGAACCAAAATTACAAGGATCCCCCAAAATAGTGATCACCATATAGTTTGGATTCTCTATAGAAACTAATTTCTCTATCTTCTCAACATCCTATGAGTACTCTATAACTCTGAGAGCATGAATTATATCTTTGATTTCAATTCATTCTTCACTAATGGAACTCTCTAATGAAAAGAAATTAGGTGTACTACCTGAAACAAATGACCTAAAATACATTAAATTAATAAATATTTGCATCCTATTTGATGATTTTCTAATCATGTGTGACAATTGCATGTTTCACAAATCTATCAAATTCATATTTGCAACTACATTCATCACTTCACCTCACACCTTTAGGTTGGTCTTGTAAAGCGTGTCAACCATTATGCCTCAAGAATATACCATAAATCATTGATACAATGTACATCTTCTATTTACAAATGAATTCATAAACCAATCATTATTAATAGTATAAATAGATAAAAAAAATTATAGTGTATACCTGGAACATGTCACACATCCCTAAACATCAACATTAAACATTCATTCATAGTGATAAAAATATAACCATAATCAATTAAACTAGTAGAATCACCATTAACCATCTTCAATATAAAAAATTCACCTTCCTCGTATAAAGAGAATATTTCTCACTATGGTCAAATATGGTATGATGCTACTAAATCAACCACCCTTTTGCTATAAATATCTGACCTGTAACAATCAACTCCAACTAAAAGTAAATAAACTTCACCCTGTAGATGACTTACACTAGTATCCTCATAATTGGTTTCATACACTTCCTTTTCTTATTTTTTATTTTCCAAATCATAAAATTTTGTCTGCATGTGTATCTCCTTATTTCAAAAAAACACTGGACATTTCTTCTCATCTTCTACCAGACTCTTTGATTATCACATCTATTTTTCAAAGCCAAAATACCACTATGACCTAAAGAATCACCATTATTGGCCTTTCACTAAGTCTCATTCTTCAATAATGATGAAATAACACCATAAAACATTATTTTGTATTTCATGAATTGCATTGTGGTGGAGATATTATTATATAAATCAAGTAATGAACCCAGGAGAAGGAAATATTATCTTCTACTTCCATTTCAATAGGTACCATGTTACCTTCATCATCAATATTGACTGCAACTAAAGACAACTCCATAATAAGTTTTTTGAACTCTTTTATATGGTTACCTAAATCTCCATTCTATATAATTTTAAAATGACATAGTCGTTTTTTCATATATTAATGATTTGTAAGGGATTTTTATTTGTAATTGCTTTCTTGATTCACCCAGACCACCATGGGATCTATCAGATTCATCACCTTCCGTAGTGTATTATTGGACAAACACATCTAGATTTTTTTATTGATAAATCTCTCATATTCTACCAATCTTAAAATCTTGTGGTCTTTTGATTATCTGCTTTTTTTATTTAGCACCTCGACTATCTTATCAGGAACCAGAAACAATACTATTGATTTTATATGGTAAAATAGTTTTTCTCATTAAATAATCAGATATGGAAATAAATGACATGGTATGAATCATCCATATCCAATCATAAATAAACCCAGATAACTTCGTTTGACACAAGTCATTGGCGTAGAAGTGAATAAGTTCAGTAATAAGAACTCATTTGAGAAAAAGATT
Source organism: Viscum album (assembly GCA_963277665.1). Lineage (NCBI taxonomy): Eukaryota > Viridiplantae > Streptophyta > Magnoliopsida > Santalales > Viscaceae > Viscum > Viscum album. Next base: position 1,589,652,308 of record OY728129.1, read on the forward strand.
ATGAGAATATCCAATGAATATAGAGAGGAAAAATATAAATAGTATGAAAAAAATTGAGACACAGATTTTAATATGGAAAAACATGACCAATGTGGAGGATAAAAACATTAGGATAACTCTGAGGAAATCCAATAATAATCGGAGAGTACAAAATTCATGAAATGATCGAACATGAATTACATTCTATAATAAAGGGAGATCATAGTAGTATTTTTTTCTATATGTGGTTGTTTACACCAGTTATACAAGGTTTAGTGGTGGTTACAAAAACAACAACGTATTTCATGGTCAGAAATCATTTAGTGGTGCTTCATCCTTTTTAGTTGTAGTTTGTATGTGTCATATTGGGATCATTTAGCAGCGATTCTAAATTAATTTCATGATGGATTATTTTTTAAGAAAATTCAAAAATAAAGTAAAGTAAATGAACATAACCATCGTTATATATGGGAGTGGAGGTAATATTTAATGACTATTTATTATAACCACCGCTAAATAGAATTTCTTGAATCTATTTAGAAGAAATTATCATAAACTGCCACTAAATAGATTAAAAATTATTATTTTCTAAATATTTAATAATATATATATATATATATATAATCATAAAGGTAATTAACTAAAACATAAATTCACAATAAACTTACTATACATACATCATCATACATCAACAGTCAGATATATACTACAACAGTCACCATAACCTCAGTCAATCCATACCTCAATCAAACCATACCTCAATCATCAACATATACATGTAAAATATTACTAATAGCAAAAACCATAAACAATATACATTCATCCCATGACCTCCAATGCATCCATCTACCTCCACATCACTTCATATACTTAAACCAACTACATCATCTCATCAACCAGAATAAAAAAAGATAGGAATTAGAACTAAACATAATAAATCACAATTATAGTTGAATCATTGATAATATTTAAACATAACACAAAAACTAAGAAATATCATGACTGACTTCTAATTAATGTCATGGATCATAATGGTCAACCTCATACCCACTCCTTCCATCTTTCACCTATAATAAAGGCCATAACATTTAATAAAATAAATGAAAAAGATAATACACAAATAATATATTCTAAACGTTGCACAATTGTTATTATTTTTTTAATAAAAAAAATAAACTTTAACATAAAAAAATTGTCTATCATGAAAAAATTTGAAAACAAATGCATACCAATTTAATATATGATTGAACACTTGAAAATGAAATGGGATAAATATATAATAGTCAAATAAATTTTTAAATCGACGCAAGGTGTGTGTTAAATTTACTTAGTAAAAAAATTAAGGAAAATTATATTTAATCATGTCTTATATTTGAATATAATTCAATAGTGAGTTACTTATGATTTCATTTTAATCAAGGGTTGTTTTATAGGGTTTTGACCATTACATGTGTGTCTTAGTTATTTTAAATAATAAAAACATGTTTAAGAGCATCCTAAGATAACTTTTAATCGGAATGATGTGTCTTTGATTCCTACATTTCAAAAATAAATATATGTTTATTTACCAATGACTTCATGGATATCCAACATCATTTTCCTTATTTTGATCTGTTGGAACACATTTTTATAGACTATGGTATCTTTAGAAAACATTTATTGAGTCATTCTGAGCACACTACACATCAGATTGACATTTTTTCTATGAATACCCATAGAAAATAATTCAAAGGACTTTTTCTCATTATTTCATGTAAATATATTATTTTTATTTCATTTTTACCATTACACACACATTTCAATGTTTTAAAATACTAAAAATGTGTTTACAAGAATCTCGGGAAAACTGTTACTCTACATGATGTGTTTTCAGTTCCAACATTTAAAAAAAAATATGCCCATTTTCCTCAAATTTTATAGCCATAAAAAAATTGTTTTTCTAGTTTTGAAACCCATATGTGAGTTTTTAAGGAATTTTTTATCTTTTAAAACTTTTTATTTAGTTATTCTGAACATATTGCATGTATGATTAACATATTTCAAAGGTATAGAAGCTAAAAATAATTAAAAAGTCATTTTCTTATGATTTTATATCAATATGAGGTCATTTTATAAGGTTATTTACTGTTACATGAACATTTTAATGTTTTCAAACATTGAAAATTCCATTATGGGCATCTTGGGAAAATCTTTACTTAAATTGATGTGTCATCAGTTCTTACATTTTATAAATAAATCTATAGTAATATTACTATTATTTAATGTCCATTATAAATCATTTTCCTAGTTTTAACCCCCTTCCACACAATTTTAAAGACTTAAATATCTTTAAAAACTATTTATTGGGTTATTTTGAGCACACCACATGTCGAATGGACATGTTTTCTACGAGTTCACATAAAAAATAATTCAAAGGCGGTTTTCCCAGGATTTAATGTCAATATGAGGTAATTTTATATAGTTTTTACTATTATACACATATTTTATTATTTTAAAAAACTAAAAACACATTTATAGGAATCTGAAGTAATCTGTTAATTAAAATGACATATTTTTGGTTCCTACATTTCAAAAATCAACATAAAGTAATTTCACTATAATTGTATACCCATCCAATGTCATTTTCCTAGATTTAAACTTCTAACAGGGGTTTTTAAAGACTTCGGTATCTTTGAAAACATTTTATTGAGTCATTTTAAGCACACCACACATCGTATGGATGTGTTGTCTCTATATAAACATAAAAAATAATTCAATAGTGGGTTTTCCATTATTTTATATCAATATGTTGTTTTTTTATATCATTTTGACCATTACACATGTGATTGTGTTTTAAAACACTAAAAACATGTTTATGGGAATCTAGAAAAAACTATTAATCAGAATGATGTGTCGTTTGTTTCGAAATTTTAAAAATAAATACACTACCATTATCCTTTTATTTAATATATATATGATATATTTTTTCTAGTTTTGACCCCCTACCAAACATTTTTAAGGACTGATATATTTAAAAACTAGTTATTGAATCATTTTGAGAACACCACATGTCAGATTAATGTTTTTCTATGTAAACACATCAAAAACAACTAAAAAGAGATTTTAATATGATTTCATATCTATATGTGGTTGTATTGTATAGTGTTGTCCATTGCATGCATGTTTTAGTGTTTTAAAAAACTAAAAACATGTTTACAAACAAACTTTAATGAACCAACCTAGGTCGACCCTGAACTGATCACACAATTTGGTCCGCAACATGGCCCAAGAGGCGTTCTCGAACCTATTGGGCTGGCGACAAGCGCCAGGGCATCAATAGAGGATAATTGGGAATGATTTCGCCTTGTGAAAATAAATAAATATGCGGAAAAGTATAATAACGCAAAATAAATAAATGACACTGAAAAAAAAAGAATGTCCAACAAAACTCACTAACCTAATCTCGACCAAAAACTCCTCATGACCTCAAGAGTCACTCTTCAAACCACAACCAACTCTCGTCCATGGTGAGAAAGCTCGATTCAAATCTACAACCAAACTAAAAATTGGAAAACACTATAGGTGTGAGTATTAAATCTCACTAGGTGTGCCCAACAAACTATTCTCAATACACTACCTTTAAATAAATAATTTACCAATTTCAGGTTTTATCTAAATTAAATAAAATATGGGTTTCCACACAATCACGTTCATTCCTAAAACAATTAACAGTCTATTTCCCTTTTTAATTTTAAAAAAACAAGTTTAATGTTTGAAAGGGACCGGTGCATTTCATTTTAAAACATTATTGTAAACAATTTAGAAATACAAATTTTTGTTGTTAGTCATAAGGAAAACCACACACAACACACAACACACACTAAGGGCAAGGAAAAAATGGCACACAGGGGCCAGTGACCGAACTAGACATCTCAATCATTCGCCACTTACAAATAAATACTAAAGGAAGCATGGTTCGAACCTTGGAGCTCATGAACAATCCCGAACATACTATACATCTAACTCATCCTGAAGGTATGCCCTACTCAATGCCGTCATAATGCCCAAACACTCGGTGTTTCCCTACATGGCATAATCGAGGGGCCCAATCCCAGAGCGGTGAGAACAGAACACCTCTCTGTTATGGGTCACTAGCCAGTGTGTAGCCTAAATTAGTGCAACAATCATTCTTAGAAGATTCACTTACTATTCTAGCTTCCCATGTCAACATACGCAATAATAATGGGTGAGTCCACAATGTAAATAAACCAGTCATGATTCAAAAACATCTCACACAACTCATGCAATCAACATACGCAAAAGGATCACCCCTGAGTCACCTCAATGAATGTTTTCGAAAATAATTTTTTTATTAAAGTGCCAAATGGTTCATCGCTAACTTTAAAGAAAAACCTCATTTCTCAAGAGAACCAAAACACTTGTTCATGCTTCAGAAGAAATCATTTATAAGTAAACCAAAACTACATGTGAAATTCTATGAATTATGTTCAAAGGCCAAATGGGAATTTTTTCACTATTATGTGTCAATTCCCCAAGAGAATATTTCAAGTGACATGTATAAAATAAAATAATCTTTTTTACATGGAGTAATTATTACAAAATTATTTATCCAACACTATATCTTATTTATTAAAACTAATAAAATATCAAGAAATTAATAATTTCTAAATTTAAAGGCAAGTGTAGTGGGGGACCTACCTCGACTTGTAGTCCAACCATGATGACGCGACATGCCTTGAGTGAGCGTACAAGCACATGCAAGTCGATGACCATAGTATCACGAAAATACCTCTCCAATGTGATGCAACCACAAAGATAACTAAAAACACATAAACGATAATTTAAAAAATAATTCAAACAAAATACAAAGAAAACCTCACCTAAACCTCAGTGCAGGAAAATTGAAATGAACTTTCAACGCTTGCCTTCGGTGGCAAGAATTTGTCGTGCGCCCAGTTGTGAACTAAGTGCATAGATGGCCGCGCAAACGAATGGGGTAGGAGACGGCGTGGAAATCGGAAAGGGGCGGCAACACCGACAGGGAGGGTCGCTGGCCGGGAGAGACTAAAAAAGGGGTCGCTGGCCGAGAAAGTGGCAAGCAGGAGGTCGCGCAGGGACTATGCGGCTGGACAGCAAGTCTGCGGGGTGACACTACATTAGCGGAAAGAAGAAAAGACCCCCTACGGACCAAATTCACACCTAAAACAAAGAGAACAACACGCGAAAAACCAAGTAAAATTTAAACTCTTACATTGGATAACGACGATGAACCAACTCAAAGAGAAACCAACTCGCCTTTGGTTGTGGATGTCGGAAAAACTAAGAACAAGACCCAAGTAGGTCTTCGCCTATTCAATTGTGAGTTGCGTGCGGAAGAGGGCATCAGTGAGGTCGCACACGCTGGAACATGCCCCTGCCAGAGAAGGCGGGTGGTCGAAATAGGGAAACGCCGGGAGGTCGGGTCGCCTTGAGCAGGGTGGCTGTCGGAGGTTAGTCAAACATAGCCAGACGACGACCAGAGATTATCCAAAATCATATACTAGCACAAGGCCGTAGGTCGTATGTGGCTTCCAGTGAGCCAGAGGGGGCCGTGGGATGGTGGTCGGGAGCAGCGAGGTGAGGAGCGTGAGGTGATGAGGCCGGTGGGGCACCGCTGCAAGGCTGGATGGGGAACGAGGGTAAGAGAAAGGGGTGACAGATCAGGAATAGTCTGGTGCTAGGGCTGTCGGCTGGGATCCGAACAGGGCTGAGGCCGAGTGTGCAAGGAGATGAGGGGTGGCGCTACCGGTGGGGTAGACCACAAAGGTGAAGAGGGAGTGTCTAGGTCTGCTGGGTAGACCAGCTGGGTGAGCAATGGCTGGTGTTGTAGGAGGAGGGCGCTACGAACAGGAGGTGGCATCGCAGGAGGAAAACAATGCGTATTGGTGGTGCGGCAGAGGTAGGCTTCACGAGGGTGTGCGGGTAAGCCGGATCCCGATGAGGTCGGCAGGCAGAGGGGAGACTGACTGGCTCGCGATCTTTAGGAGGCGGGAAGCTGAGGGAAGCGGGGTGCAGCGCCACTGAATGCGAGGGCAGTGGGAGTGCAGGGGAGACCAAGGGAAGACCTGGGTTTGGTGTGTGAAAAAACAGGGGGACAAGTGGTGGGGGTGGTGGGGGGGACCGCGTGGAGAAGGAGAAAAAAAGAAAAAAAGGAAAACCTAAGAAAGAAATACAAATAATAAAAATAAATAACAATAAAATAAAATAGATAAAAACCAAAACCTAACTTTAATAATAATAATAATCATCATCATCATAATGAAACCAATAAAAATTAATAAAACCAACAAAAAACATAATAATAATTAAAATGATAAATTTTTTTCATTGCATTTTAAATACTGAATATATTTACAACAATTTAATAATGATATTATTATTTTCAAATTAAATAATAATATTATTATCATACGCGCAGTAATATTTTATTATAATAATTTAAACATTAACCTTGTTTTATCGATGTAAATTTTCATTTAACATTATTTTTCAATTAACTTAATTTTTTTATTTAATTTATTATTTATTTCAACTATCAGCAATCACGTATACACCAAGACAGAATGCATGGACACCGCTAATGGTACAATGACCATGCACTAGCCTGAGACCCACCAAAAACATCAAAGCGTCAAAATTTTCAAACCCAGACCCAAACCCAACTCTGTCCAAAAGACGCAGGACTGAGAAAAGAATAAAATAAAATAAAATGAATTGGTGTCTGAGGTCGGGGTGTGACAATTCTCTCCACCACAAACACTTTCTACCCCCAGAAAGTCATCAATACAATAGTTGACACAACTAGAGTACATGCCCCAACAAAATCAAAGGAAAACTAGAGCCTCATAGTAATTATTCCCAACAAACATGACACCCGACCAATTCAAGGAGGACCACAACCCGATATTGAGGGGAGAACACGGGAGGGTTATCCCCACCATGAGAATTCACTAATACATAAACCCTTGATACCCAAACAACCACCCTGGGGGGGGGGACACAGTAACACCCAAACCAAACTCATTCATTTTCCCCACGTGGACCGAACAACACACCTGAGATTTTGACATAAAGCTTGCTACGAATCAACCAAGAAACTTGAGGATGAGAAATTAACTCAAAACCTCCAATCAATTTCACAAAATAAAATAGCCCCCCTAATTAACACAGTTGAAACTAACTCAAAATCAAAAAGGGTCTGTTTATTCATGAGCCCAAATCCCTTCACGGAATCTGAATGACTTGAAAACCACACTGATAGAAACTAAGACTGCTTGGATTATGGTGGAATGAGCTCATCATGCCACCACAACAAGGATGAACTTACGACAGTGAAAAGAATAAAGTATGGAAATTTTTGGATATTTCCATCCCAAATCTGAAAACATTATTCGGACTGAGGTTCCACACACCCGTAGAAACTCCTGACTGTGTGCAAGCTTCACCTTGAGACTTGTGGCTGGGGCCCTGATGGCTGAAGCTTCTCCTTACTCACAGTCAAACACTTTCATCATCTGGTCCCTGACTCCTTCCCAAATGAAGCTTCTTTAAAAACTCTCCCTGATTGCCTGAAAAGTCGCACAATAGGAAGAATTCGGATGGATTCGACAAGACGACTTAGAATGCCTGAACCGGCCAGACTAGTCGCATGCAAGAGAACAGTCCAACAATCATGGAGTCAGTACAGACTAAGATCCTTTCCAAAAGGAGAACGTTCACAAGATCCGACCCCCACCAACTACACCTGAGACTCTAAAGATGATGAGACATCCCACCTTTACTAGTCCAGAACTGAACACTTAAATAACTCTGGGATGGTACGAACCTTAACTACCATGGGAATTCTAAACAACTCAAGGACACACTATCTTTATGAACTACACAACTGCCTCTAACAAACTTTAATTACCTCGATAAGTAGGAAACACACAAAAAGAACTGGGAACTGGGCATAACTCATTAACAAATTTTGGAGTATTTCTAGGCGGCATTCTTATAACAACATGAAAACACCATCAAAACCAGTCATCAAGCCAAAAATCAATGAAATAAACAACACAATCCTAGGGAAATAGGCCCATAAGCCCAAAATATACAAACACAAGCAAAAATCACTTTTCCAAAACCATTATTTCATTCAAAATTTTAAAACTCACCAATGGCACCTTATGAACCATCACATGTGCTTTCATTCAATCTTGATCACATCATCTGTGAACAAGTGCCCCTACATACTCTCCATACATACACATGCACGTGTGACCCTCCATAAGGAGTTCCAATGTTCAAACACTTTTTTCCATACCTAATCCAAACACTTACAATGTTTTTCCAAATCGATACACCTTCTCTTTACAGACCCACTTTAGTAATTTTGAAAATAATTTGGAAGAAACACTTTTCCATTTCAAAACCAATTTCACTTTTAACGCACACTCAAATCAACCGAGACTAAAAAAACACAATAAATAATAACCCACTGTAATGAGGAACTAGTGCATAGGTCTGACCAAATGACATGGCGGTGAGCCATGCCCCAATTAAAGCATGACACTAAGAGGACCTTGAACCGGGAACTTAGACTTCACATGGGTCACCACCCCATGTGTGGCCACAAAGTGAACTGATTCACCCCCATTTTCATCCCTCAATCCAAAACAACCCAAAATAGAAGACTTAAATCTCGGACTACCCCGGGTAACTCAGGTTTCGGCGTGAGTAGTGGCGATCAGGAACCAATCCATAACCTTCCTCCTATGCCCTGATAGTCTTAATATCTATCTACCAGACACCCCAAATAACAAGGGCCTACCTTTGATACCATTTTCGTCACGAACCAACCTAAGTCTACCCTGAACTAATCACCCAAGCTGGTCCGCGACATGGATCGAGAGGCGTTCCCGATCCTGCAGGGATGGCGAAGAGCACCAGGGCATCAATAGAGGACAATTGGGTTTGATTTCGCCCAATTAAAATAAATAAAGCAACAGAAAAAGTAGAATAACATAATGTAAATAAATGACACTGAAAAAAAAAGAATGACCAACAAAACACACTAACCTGATCTCGACCAAAAACTCCTTGTGACCTCGAGAGTCAGTCTCCAAACCACAACCAACTCTGACCCATGACGAGCAAGCTCGATTCAAATCTTTAAAAAAACTAAAAACAAGAAAACACTATAGGCGTGAGTATTAAAACATAGTAGGTGTGCCCAACAAACTATTCTCAATGCACTACCTTTAAATAAATAATTTTCCAATTTTAGGTTTAAACTAAATTAGATAAAATATGGGTTTCCACACACACACTTTCATTTCTAAAACAAGTAGAATTCCATTTCCCTTTTTAATTTAAAAAAAGTTTAATGTTTGAAAGGGACATGTGCATTTCATTTTAAAACATTTTTGTGAACAATTTAGATATCCAAATTTTTGTTGTTAGTTAGAAGGAAAACCACACACAACACACAACACACACTAAGGGCAATGAAAAAGATGGCACATAAGGGCCAACGACCGAACTGGACCTCTCAATCATCCACCACATACAAATAAATACCAAAGGAAGCATTGGTCGAACCTAGGAGCTCGTGAACAATCCCGAACATACTATACATCTAACTCATCCAGAAGTCATGCCCTACCCAATGATGTCATAACACCCAAACACCAAGCGTTTCCCTATATGGCCTAACCAAGGGGCCCAATCCCATAGCGCTGATAACAGAAAACCTCTATGTTATGGGCCACTAGCCAATGCATAGTCTAAACTAGTGCAACAATCATTCTCAGAAGATTCACTTACTATGCTAGGTTCCCATGTCAACACACACAATAAAAAGGGGTGATTCCAAAATGTAAATCAACCAGTCATGATGCACAAACATCACACACAACTCATGCAATCAACGTACGCAAAAATATCACCCCTTAGTCAGCTCAAAGAATGTTTTCCAAAATAATTTATTTTACTAATGTGCCAAAAAGGCCTTCACCAACTTTAAATAAAAACCTAATTTATCAAGAGAACCGAAACACTTGTTCATGATTTAGAAGAAATAATTTATCATTAAACCAAAACTACACTTTAAATTATATGAATTATTTTCAAAGGCCAAATGGGCATTCTTTCACTATTGTGTATCAATTCACCAAGAAAATATTTCAATTGATGTGTATAAAATAAACAGCTCTGTTTTACATCGAGTAATTATTCTAAAATTATTTATCCAACACAATTTCTCATTTATTAAAACAAATAATATATAAATAAATAAATTAATTCTAAATTTAAACGCAAGTGCAGTGGGGGACCTACCTCGACTCGCAATACAACCACAATGATGCGACATGTCTCAGGTGGGTGCACAAACACGTGCAAGCCGACGACCATAGTATCACAGAAATACTGCACCAATGTGCTGCAACCACAAAAATATCTAAAAACACATAAACAATAATTTAAAAAATAATTCAGAAAAAATACAAAGTAAACCTCACCTAAACCTCAGTGAAGGTGAATTGAAACAAACTTATAATGCTCACCTTCGGCTGCGGGTGTTTGTCACATGCCTGGTTGCAAACTAAGTACACAGCTGGCCGCATGAACATAATGAGGCAGGAGTCAACGTGGAAATCGGAAAGGCGGGTGTTGAGGATGTCGGCTGGGATCTGAACGCGGAGGAGGCCAGGTGTGCAAGGAGGCGAGGGGTGGTGCTATTTGTGGGGTCGACCACAAAGGTGAAGAGGGAGCAGTGAGGTCCACTTGGGAGACCAGCTGGGTGAGCAGTGTCTGGTGTAGCAGGAGGAGGGCACTGCGAACAAGAGGTGGCATCGCGGGAGTCATACACTGCAGATGGGTGGTGTGGTGGAGGCAGGCTGTAGGAGGGTGCAGGGGTAGGTAGGATCCTGGCGAGGTTGGCTGGCAGAGGGGAGGTCGGTTGACTCGCGATTTTCCGGAGGCAGGAAGCTAAGGGAAGTGGGGTGAAGTGCCACTGGAAGGGGAAAGTGAGGGCAATGGGAGCACATGGGAGTCACGGGGATGACCCAGGTTCGGTGCGTGTAGAAACAGGGGGACAAGACGGGGACCACATGGAAAAGGATAAAAAAAGGGAAAAGGAAAACTGAATAAAGAAACGAAAATAATAATAGTAAATAAAAATAAAATAAAATAAATAAAAACCAAAACCTAGCATTAATAATAATAATAATAATCATAAAAAAAAACTAATATAAATTAATAAAACCAATAGAAAACTTAATAATAATTTAAATGATAATTTTATTTCTTTTTATTTTAAATAATGATAATATTTATAACAGTTTAATAATAAAAGTATTATTTTCAAATTAAATAATAATAATATTATCATATGCGCAATATTATTATTATTATTATTATTATTATTTAAACATTAACCTTGTTTTATCGATGTAAATTTTCATTTAACTTTATTTTTCAATTAACTTAATTTATTTATTTAATTTACAATTTATTTGAACTATCACCAATCGTGCATACACCAGGACCGAACGCACGGGCACCGCTAATGGTATGGTGACCGTGCACTAGCCTGAGACCCACCAAAAAAATCAAAGCTTCAAAAATTTCAAACTCAGACCCAACCCCAACTCTATCCAAAAGACGCGGGACTGAGAAAAGAATAAAATAAAATAAAATAAATAGGCTTCCGAGGCTGGGGTGTGATAGAAACTCATTAAAAATTCTACTTGGAATGATGTTTCGTCAGTTCCTAAATTTCAAAAATCAATATAAGCTCATTTTCCTCCAATTTTATGGCCATCAAACAATTATTTCCTTGTTTTTTCCCACTAGAAAAACATTTTAAAGACTATGGTGTCTTTAAAAATTGTTTATTGATTCATTTTGAGCACACCACATGTCATATTGACATGATATCTATGTGTACACATAAAAAATAATTCAACGGCAGTTTTCCAAGGATTTCACATCAATCTGAGGTCTATTTCTAAACTTATGTCTGTTACATATATGTTTTATTGTTTTAAAACACTAAAAACATTTTTACTAGCATCGTAAGAAAACCATAACTCAGTATGATATGTTATTGGTTCCCACATTTCAAAAATAAATCAATTGTAATTTTCTTTTTATTTTATGTCCATCCAATTTTTCTTCCTGGTTTTAACCCCCTAATAATCATTTTTAAATACTTTGGATTCTTAAATATATCTGTTACATACTAAAAACCTATAAAATTAGCTCTTCTTGTTTTCAAACATCAAGAAAATAATTCACAATTTATTATTAATGTATAGGAATTTACCAAACATCAACTTTACACATGATGTGGTTGGTATGACTCTAAGTGTGTGTGTTTTTATTAAAGTTTTATTTCAGTTTTTGACTTTTGTCAAATTGTAAAATCCAAGAAAAAAACTCATATTTGTGGCAAAATTTATTAAAATTATCCATAATTCATTTTTTTTGTTTATGAATTTACCACACCTCAATCAGACACATGCAATGGGTAGTTTGATTCAAAGTTAATGTTTTTAATACAAGTGTTATTTAAAATTGACAAAAATGATATTATATATTTTTTTAATTTCATAGAATGATCCATAATTCATTTTTGTTGTCTAGGAAGTTAGAACATATCAATCTATCACATGATGTGGTCAATATGACTCAAATTGAGTGGTTTCATCATAAAATATTCATTTTAGTTTCATTTATGGATGTTGTATGTGTAATTTGGAAATTTTTGAATGATCTATGGAGTTTAGAATTTACCTTGGTAGGATGAGCTATACTAGTGATCATTCTAATCATCCTTTTAAACATATAAACTAAATCATTTTCCATTATTGACCGCCATAGATCCTATGTTTTTCTATACAAGTCATGTTCCTCTACTTTTTATTTAGACCTTGAAATTTCTATGTGTTCTTCTCGATCAATGGCACTACCTGAACCACCACTGGGTGTAACAACAAATGATAGAGATACCATGACAAATACAACTGATAGAGTAGGCCCCAAACCCATCCCCTATACATTCCCAAGATTCTCCTTCCATAAAAAAATTTCAATCATTCTGGGGAACCAATGATCATTTTGAAGGGCTTGCATCCCAAGCTTCTTGAATTTTGACTTGTTAATACAACAATATTGACAATGATATTTCAAATTATATAAATTTCATAATAATATATAATTATTTTAGTATTAATTAATATTTAATGTTATTTCATTATCATAAAAACCTAAGAATAAAAATTAAATTATAACAACAAATAAGAAATAAAGTCAATTAATTAGGATCAGCAACATGGGTCAAATGGTAACAAATTGGCATATTTTTGTCAATGTAACTGGACCATTTTAATTTTTTGTAAGGATTATTTTCTTATAATTTATTTTCTATTATTATTTTTTATATTAATTAAATAACATGAAATCGTAATGAAAAGTATACACTCCAACATCGTTGGTAGGTTCATTCACAAAACTTCCATTCGGTTTTCTATGGACATCAAGGCACATCTATGTCTATCCAAAGACCTAATTCATTAAAATTTATAATAAAATATACTAATAAGAAAAAACCATGACTTCTAATAAATTTATTTAAATAACAATGGATAAAATATAAACTAAGATTATTATTTATCTTGAAAAACACTAAGACCCAGAGATATGAGGAATGACTTTTTTCTCAGGATTCACAATATTTTTAGACAATTCCTATAAAAAATATTAAAATTAGTAAAAGTTATAATTTTATTGTGTTTATGTGGTTAAGATACTATGAAATATGCAATTACCTCATGGGAGCATCTCTATTAATATCGAAAAACAACTTCCACTACTCATGAGATATTCTTTCAGGGACTTTCTTATACATTTTTCATGAGCTTAGATATGTTTGATTAGAATCATGCCATAATCTCTACATAAAATATCTATATTTCTTACCCAAAATTTCTAAAGTCCATGGGTGTGAAATAAAATCATGGAAATCAAAACAAAAAAACTAGAAATAAAAAATATAACACTTTATAATTATATAAATAATTTTACTCATGTATTTTAAATCTGTTATCAATGAATATTAAATTAATATTACCTTTACTTGATTATAAAGGAACTCATTTTTTCATGTTGTGGGAATATACATATAATATTTATATTTAATGGGAAATAGCGTTGTCTTGTAATAAAGATTCCCAGGAATCTATTCATAGATTCTAGAATAATCATCGATAGGAGAGTCACCAATATACATCAGATAAAGGGGTGACCAACTTTTCCATAACCAGTGGTGTATCATATGGTGGGATACCAATAATATATGGGGAAACTGATGGCTCTATAGAAGTCTTTTTAACATCATAATCACTTAGATCCACTAAATTTGATGGCATTGATGGTGTTCTCTGAGATGTTGATCAGTTAGGTTCTTGGAAAAATGATTCTCGACATTCCTACATTTCAAATGGTCTATATTTATTAAATATATAGAAAATAAAGAATTAAAGGATTTAAAAAAGAAAAAACTGAACAAAGTATATTTGTATGAAACACTTATAAATGAGAAATTTTAATATAGATTCATTAACAATTTATACATTCAATTATTTCTATCTTCATTATCTTCATTGTTTCCAACTTTTAAGAGTGCTTCATTTTCACCCTATCTTACAAGTCCAATAATTTCAAGATTTTTAAGAAAAAACTATTGAATGTTTTGTGGTAGATAAGGTACACTTTCAAAAATTACCTATTGATCTTCATTTCCAATATCATGCAAGTATTTATGCCTTAAATGTTTAATAATTGTCCAATATTCATGTATTTCATTATACAAATATTAATTCACTTTTAAATCAATTATAAATGGATCATGCTCTACACAGTCACTGGTATGGATCAAGAGAGAGATGTTGACAGAAGTAAAATATAATAAATCTTTCATTATACCCCTATCAATTTTTACCCACTTGTATTTAACTAATATTAATAAAAATTGACCATGATATTTTAATTATATTATATCAATCATCGTTTTATAATATCTCACCAATTTAAGTGTGAATACAACTATATTTTGTGTTTCTAAATCTTCTTGATGATAAATTGTACAAAACATGATTCCATGAATATTTTGCGCATTGAATCTCTTAGACATTCGTAGAGGACCTCAAGGAAAAAAAATATAATTATTTTATATTTTAGCTTGATTATCAACATTAATTATGTATAAAAAAATATATAAGGTGTTACACTTAACATAGAAAAAATAACTACACATCTATAATATGAAAATGAGTATATACTTAGATGATAGATAAACCATTGGAAAAAATCTTTATTAATGACAATTTTTAATTCCAGATCATTTAGAGCTCAACCCCTTCATCTCCACTTTGTTTAAAATCAACAGTTTTTCATAAATGGATCTGTAAAATGACTATTGAGTAGTACATATCTATGAAATTCTAGTAACTCCAATTCATTCCGTGTAAAATTTTCCCCATGTCCAATTAGTCAACCAATAGTAAGAAATAATAATGAATAATTTACAAAATGATAATTAGAGGAGATGTCATCAACACATTTTTTACACCTTGAAATGCATTCCATGCACTTTTCCACATGATTGAATTTGTAAACCTCACTTAGACACCAAATCTTGAGTTTGAGTAAAAATACGCCTTTATAACAGAAGAAGCAGAGTGGAATTCCATGTGTCATGGCCCAAATCATGATCAACAAATCTTATAAGATTCAGATTACGAATCTATAGTTTTCATTGGGGTTAGTGGAAGTAACAAAGGTATCAGACTAAAGGGATGAGAGCGCAACACAACACTAATCCCGAATAGGGGTGTGGGGGAATATGCCCCACGGTATAGAGAATCTGGTTCACCCAAGTCCCAAAAAACATTTTTGGTGCACAAGGTACCTACGTGGAACCTTGCAAGACTGGCCTGTGCATGAAAACTGTGTGAAAACACATTCATACAAGGCCCTATCGTTGCCTATAAATAGGCCCATGGGGCCTTTATTTGGACGGACGTATATTTCTGAAGGCCAATTGCTACTTTGATCGCCCTAGTCCTTTTATCAATCCCTCAAAAACCTTATAGGTAGTTTGTTAAGACCTATATAAGAGGTAATTTAAGGGGTGTACTGTAACAAAAGTCCTCCTATGGTTTAAAATTCACAACACCAGCATGAGTCACTCACCCCCCTTGTTTAATGAAGACTAACATGAGGTTCCCTTCCATAACCAGGGACCAATGTGTCTTACCTCCAAAAAAACTTGTGGAGACCCTTTAAGTCTTGTGATGGGTCTCTCCCATGTGTAGTAACATAGGTGTTACATCACCCCAGGTGATACCAATTCTCTCAGGCCAACCTACACCGAGAAGCCCCTATTTTACCCTCCTTGGTTCACCCTACATTCCAGCCTACATGATCCATCCATTATGACTTCTTTAAAGGCATCCATGGTAGGACATCTCCTCTTTTGGATCCCTTGTATGAGAGGGATCAAAGAAAAACCTCCACCAAAAACTCCATACTTACAAATCCACAGGGAAAGGCACACCATCAAGTCTCTCATTTGGAATTATATTTCTATGGTCAAACATTTCCCAAACCAGTCCAAAAAAGTAGTTAGGATCCCCTAGGTACATGTGGATTTGTATAGCTATGGTCATGAGGACCCCTACCCTAGGTATAGTGTCAAGAAGTTATCAGTATTAGAGATTAGGGTTTGTACAATGTCTTTCCCTTTTCATCTCTAAAAACTGAAGCCTCTGATTCCCAGTAGGGAGGGTAATTATTATTCTTTCTTTTCCATTCAACAAGGAATGACATCCTCCTCTCACTGCAGAATAAATTTTAGATAATTCCTCTTAGAGTAATCCCCCATAAATTATTGTATCAGGTTATGGTCTATCTCATATGTACCTTCACATCCTTCACCTTCATCCATTCCTCACATTGGACTCATTTCCAATGTAAAGTAAATAGAGGGTAGTGTCGTATCCCTGGCCTCTTCAACCAGTGGAGAAGAAAAAAAATTCTCTTCTAGATCTTTTATTTCCACTTTTTTCTCACATTGATCATGAATTACATGAGTTTAGAGTTTAATGGTAATAATGACATCCACATGATCCCTGACTCATTGAACTATGAGAAATCTAATTACTTCTCTAACCAGGATACATAGGAAGCCTATCTAAGGCCCAATTCAATGGGAATCATCCCCAAAGGTTATCCCCAACCATAATCCCAAATTCACCTCAGTGTTCTCCCTTGGAGTAAACCCCTCAATCCATCATATGGGCCTCCTCCATAGGTTAAATCTTTAAAGAAACCCCCAAATCACCATGCGATAATACATCACTCATGGACTCCTTGATAGGTCATCCTCTTCAAGAATAAGTTCCCAGATTATTTCTCTCAATGGTCTATACTCCCCTATGAGACTTACAAAATTACATGAGATTTGATTCCCATCCAAATGAGATATGTAGGAAACCTTCCTATGGTTAAAAACCAACACCCAAATCAACCCTATTCTCTTTGGGCCATATCCTCGGAAGGGAAAAATTCAACTTGGAAACTCATATCCCTTTCAGGTTCCTTGGGTAGATTTGACATAAGTCCCACACCAAACACTGACAAGGAATATTCTACCTATAACTCCTTTCTACATAAAGTTAAACTGTACTGTTATGTATTTATCACATTACCTTAAAAGGTATGATTTTCCCTATTAAGTGGCACAAAGCTATGTGGGTTCTTATTCCTTTCACAAGGATCTATAGGAAAACCGTATATGGGTTTGATCCCAACATTAAAAAAAATCCTATATCCATGGATTATAATAAATTATAGATTGACCTTAATCTCCTTATATGAAAATAAATTCTATAGTGCCCCATGGTGTGGCTAGAAAACCAGAATCATTGTAATAATGACTAAAGAATCTAGAAGTACTATATAAGAGATACCATTGATGTAAAACTTCAGATACTTAAATATATCTCCATTGTTGAATAACCTTAGATACATATAAATGATTATGAATACCATGCATTATAATAATTGATTTATAATTTCAAGGGAAAACTTATATCATACATGGGAATTAATGAAGGATTCATGAACATATCTTAAATCTATAAGAGAGTCCTAGAATGGGAAAAAATTACCCCCAAAAGGGTGAAATGAGCCCAAACTCCCATACTCTCTACTAATGTGAGTTCTTAAGCATCGTAGGTCAAAATCCCTAATGAGGGACTAACATTGGAAATGAGGTCCCCATAGATACAGAACCACTGGGTGTTTTAAATTCCACAAAAAACCCATCGAAAACCATTCAAAAATAGAAAACCATCATGATAATAGATATCTGAGGGGGGAAAATAGTGAACCCAATGTGAATCCATTACTAAGATTATTTTGTTACCCATATTTCAGGACCATTTCAATTGATAAAATAGGGTCAGACAAGGTAGTAAATTATACACGTGTTTATTCAAAAATATGTTTCCTTAACATGGTTTTCTTTTTCACGTCTCTCGCATATTCAATCATTTTTAGAACTCCCCTCAATCCAATGGCATCATTACAACTACCATTTATGAATGACCTAGAATCCACTTATGTCAGGCCTTCATCCATGTGAAGGACACCATCCCTGCGTCTTCAATGTTAGGTCTCTATTGAACTAGTTCGAGAGTACCATCATTATAGTACCATCTCGCCCCAATAGGCTTCCTAATATACCCTCCAACTCAAAAATCACCCCAGTCATCTGATGAGTGATGATTGGTGGTCAATATGAATATGGTGCTGGTGACCGTCTTTAACTATTTTGAGAGCATAGCACTATATTGAAATAACCAATCCCTCCGATATTTTAGGGAGGTGGATCAAGAGACCATGTACATTCTCATCCTGAAGGGGTCCTTCTCAAGGGATCCTATCAACAAACATTTCTACCAAAACTGCATGTGTAACACCCCAAGATTCCATGGTATGCTTCTCTTTGAATATTACAGTGGTGTGTGTTGTACGCAACTTTGAGTTCTAACACACACCACAACCAATCAAACTAGCCGTTATGAATGGTAATACCCACTTTTTAAAATTTTAAACATTTTATCATTAAATATTGACTTCATTTTTGGATTCTGAATATCAAAATTATCTTAGGGTGAAGTTTTTGGTACTTTTCGAATAACTTTCATATTTTGATGAATAGTAAAAATTACTATATTTTAATTAAAAACAACTTTTTTAATCAAAATATTTAATAGTGATAAATTATGAATTTGAGTGATTTTAGAGTATAATTAGTTTATATTTTTACAATTTAATCCAATTTTGGTCATTGGATATAATTTCTCATTTAAACTAGGCATAAGCAAGTGCCAATCATTTGATAGTTATTATCTCTTAAAAACACCATTTTTTAACAACGAGAATTAATTTTAAATTAATTTCTGCCACTTCTGTGTATTAAATTTAGAAAAATAGATTCCATATTTAGAATCATGAGGTCCAAATTGTGTAAATAGGTAAATTTTATTTTTAAAAATTTTGAATAATTACTTCAGTAAATATTTTATTTACCATGGTTAAAGGGTAAATCCGGTAAATAGGGGTAACAAAATAATATTATAGTAATAATAAATTACCCTAAAATGTGTCCTAACCCTATTGGTTGATACATGTCCCACTATGGGAATCTTTGGGTCGATTTTGGGACCCCATGGATCCACTTGTAAGTGATAATGACACTTTATATTAATAAAGTTAAAGTAAATACAAAAATGACATAAGAATATATCTTTTAGCAAAAAAAATTTACATAAGGTTATATATGTAATATTTTAGACTATAAATATTAATTAGAAATCTAAAAATATTTCCTACATAATGGTATTTTATTTATAATTTTTAGACATTGAATAATTAAATTTATTTATGACACAATAATGATGCAATATTTTCCTAATTAATGAAAGAATGAAATAATTAGTATTATAAATGTTCAAATTAATATAATTTGAAATTTTTGATGCCATCTACGAATTTTATTAGTTAATATGACATTTTATGATTTCTTAAATGAATTTTGTTCGAATAATAAAGTTTTTAAGACTTTAACAAAAATCAATTATTAAATATTGTCAGAATTGACATAAATGAGTTTTAAAACAAATATTATATTATTAATTGATATTATATTCTTAAAAATATAAGGTTCAGAAATAGGACTTATATAATGATATTTGTATCATTAATGGACCACTTGGGGGTCTCTTGGAAGTATATAGTATGTTTATTAACCATATAATGTAAAACTACAAAGTGACATGGTAAATGTCAAACTATTTAACTAAGCATTAAATATAAATGATAAAGTTAATATAGTGACCCAAACCTGTCTAAAATCTATTAGATGAAAGGATTTAGACCCATACCCAGCTTATACTTTTAATAATATACTTTGGAGCCATTATAAATCGAATATTAATTTATTATAAATTAATAATTTAATATTTTCCTAAAGAGCCCCTCCTCCGCCTTATAAAAGGACACCATTTCTAACCAATTATTCATACCTTCAAAGCCTTTTGGTTCGGAAAACCCTACCCAATTATCCTCTAAACTTACCTCAATTCAATATATAGGCCTTTATTTAGTCATAAAGCCAACCTAAGGAGACCTTTTGATCAAATCAAAAGGAAGAACCCGAAGAAGAGATAATGTTTTCACCACCCTCTTTCAAATTCGTTTCTTCTTCCACTTCTTCTTTCTTTGATTTTTCCAATCTAAAATAATAACTCCAGTATCTTCTATATACTGTGATGTTATTATAAATATGGTACAACCATATTCAGTATTCTATCTATTCTTTAAATGACATGTCACCATACGTGCGTACGTATGGCCTACCATCTCCACGTTGTGGTGTAATTGTTATTCAATACATTATTATTTGGATGGGTATAATAATGATGTATAATTCATGAAAATAATAAATATAACATTGTAATGATTATTTATATATGATATATCATCCAATTATATATGATTTTAATATCAAAAGAATTATATTTTTGCTAATGCGTATGTACGGACTGCCGTCTCCACGAACGCGATGAGATTCATTCCCCATCATATCCATTCAAGAATAATTTTCATTTGATGGTTAAAAATAATTTTAAAGGACTTGATATTATTCTGGATATGAATAAGATACATCCAATCCATGACAAACACAACTTATGTAACAAAACATATAAAAGAAAATGAGTATGTTAACACCCGAAATGACGATAATACTAAGATACTATTAAAAAAGCAATGTTAAAAGATCATATATGATATCATATTAATGTATATGATTATTATATAATTTAATAACAACTATTTCACTATTATACAGGAGTTTAACCGGCCCTAGACCAAGTAAAAGTACATGGTAAGGGTTTATTTTACAATATCTTCATTATCCGAGGTTGTTTATACGTAATTATCAACTGGGACCTCGTTATCATCCACATCCATGTTTATTAAAAATGTATTTCAAATCATTATTACTATTTTACAAACTATGGTTTAAAGTCATTTATACCTTTTTGACTTTTTTATAAGATGTTTATAAAGGAATATTTCTGTTGTTTTCCAAACAAGGTCCTTTTTAACCTTTTCGACAGAATTAAGGTAAAAATGTCTTTTTTAACTTATATGGCGTGTGTGGCTATTTTTCGCCGTTATAAAATCATAAAATCTTACCATACAATATTATAATGATATTTTCGAAGTAAATGTGTTATTTTATAATTATGTGACTTTTAAATGATTTCAAAAG
Organism: Viscum album; assembly: GCA_963277665.1. Taxonomy (NCBI): domain Eukaryota; kingdom Viridiplantae; phylum Streptophyta; class Magnoliopsida; order Santalales; family Viscaceae; genus Viscum; species Viscum album. Next base: position 1,589,674,218 of record OY728129.1, read on the forward strand.
AGATATTTCTCTCAAATAGTTTTGATTTCATCTATGTCAACATCTTTTGATGGATCTTAAGCTTATTTGAAGTTGATTTATTACGATACAAAACTTCTATATTTTATTGAAGGTTTTGTGATATGTTTGACTATGGATGTGTTATTTTTATACCATTCATGGTTTATGGAGAAAGTATTGACATTTTGCATGAATGTTTATGTTACGTTTAAACTTGTTCATATGAGGAATGCATTGGACTTAATAAGTGATGGGTGGAGCCCGATATATCTCCTCAATGCATCGATAGGTATCATGAGACAAAATAGTGTCTTGGAACAAGGCCTTGACAAAATCTTATTTGTAGTCTTGGAAAAAGGCCTTGACTATGTGGTTATGATAGTCTGGAATTATGCATTCCATCATTATAAAAGCGGTTATTGATATTGCATGTGATTATTCGACTAGTAGAATATCCATGTGAATAAGTAAATGGAATTATTTCGTTTTATTTTTTCCATATTATGCTGAATTTCAAGTTTAAAATGGTTTTGTTTTAGTTATATATTGCCTTAAATGTTTATGCTTATTTATGAAAGTTTCTGCTATATTGTAATCTTTACTGAGCATCTAGCTCACCCCTTTATATGTTTTATTTTTCCCAGGATGTGAAGAAATATTTTATGACTGGCCTTTAGGGATAGTATGAAGGGGATATGAGTGTGGAATATGGAGACTATATTGTTATATTTTTCACTTTATCATGTAATGTAAGACATATGAATGTATATAGTGATTCCAAGGCTACTAAACTAATCAGTCTTTCGAGACTTAATCATTTGTGATCATGCCAATGTTATGTAATAATGCACCGACTTTGGGTAACTGGGGTCGGGGCGTTATAGTTGGTATCAAAGGAAGTTTAGTACAAACCTTGGAAGCCAGATTTAGATAAACTCTAATTAGACCACATAGACCTAAGATGGACTTTGAGGATTAATATAGAAGAAATTCCTAGAATTTTGGTATTGTAGAGATTTTGTGAGTTTTCCGAGCAATACATCCCTGTCTGGATACGACCAAGTAGAGGCGACTCTAGCACAGATGTACCTAGGGGTAAAACCCAAAAACACCGCTTTGAGATAGACTCGAACAAAAACTGGTGCACGACAATGGGCCTTACTGCACTCTTGGTTACGACACTCATGGGGGATATGGTTAGGATATTTCTCATTATCTTTACAAATAATTATGAAGGGTTTATGAGTATATTCTTCATCAAAGAAAACATTTTTTATGATTATGGATTATATCCATAAACTGTTAAATTTTTGTTAAGTGTTTTAAAATTTTGGAATTGTGTATTTTGATTCATAGACTAATCTAATTTATGCCATTGATTAGAAATGGAGCCTAGTGTAAGGAATGAGAACCGTATCAATGCACGCACTCCATGTAGGGATTTCCCTCCTACTCAAGATAATTATAATGGAGTTGGTGATGAAACTGGTGCTGATCAGCTAATCACTATACTGGGATAACTCACTCAGGTTATGAATAATAACCTTACCTATATGGAGCACCCTGATCCATAGTGTGGAGGATCAATGTTAGATCGCTTAATGAGGAAACAACCATCAACAATCAATGGGAGTACAAATCCATTATTAGCTGAGCAATGGATAAGTTCCATAGAGAAAATATTTCAGGCTTTGGGGAGTAGTGAAAGGGAAAAAGTTGTCATGGTAGATTATCACCTCACTGGAGATGCGGATCAATGGTGGTCATTGATAAAAGAAACGAAGGAAGATGATGATATATCAAAAAAGGAATGAAGGGCGTTCAAAGAACTTTTCTTAGGAAAATACTTTCCTCATGACCATCAAGCAGATATGGAAAGGAAATTTATGAGTGTGAGAAAAAAGGAGGATGAGAATGTCGCAAAGTATGAGGCTAACTTTACAAGGTTAGAGAGGGATGCAGTAGATTATATACGTAACCCGAGGAGTAAGATTGATCGTCTCTTTGATGGGTTAAAACCATTTGTCCATCGATCATTAGTCTCACAATCCTTCTCGTCGTATGAAGATATTGTCTCATGTGATATCAAGACAAAAAAGGAATTGTCTATGTTTTGTGACTTTAAAGAAAAGCAAGAGAAGAAGAGATCTGCTTACCACTCTGGGAATGGAAATAAGGGGAATAAGGGAAATGTTGAATATCTATTCTGCATTAAATGTGGGAAGAAACACCTCAGTACTTTCTTGAAAGGAATGGGAGTCTGTTACAAGGGTGGTGAAAAAGTCCACCATGCTCGTGATTACAAGGGGAAGAAAGAAGCTACCGATGTTCAATGCTACAATTGCGGGGAGATGGGACATTATGAAAATGAATGTCCAAAGCATCAGGGGAAATTACCTTAGAAAAGGAAAAGGGATTAAGGCCAAGCTTATTCTATCAATACTACTGAGGTAGAAGTTCTGAAAGACGTGGTGGTAGGTAATTTAATGGTTTCCTCAAGTTTAGCAAATGCATTATTTGATTCTGGATCATCACATTGTTTCATGTCTTCCCCGTTTTCTAAGAAAATTAGATATTTCCAATTTGATTTAACAAGGGAGTTTTCAGTTAAAACTCCTAAGGGAAGTATCATTGCAACAAAGTTCTGTGAATCAGTTCCCATTAGAGCATATAAATGTTCTTTATCTACTAATCATATCGGCATACCTATGATTGAGCATGATATAATACTCAGTATGGATTGGATTTTGGACCATGATGCGAAGATTTATTGTAAGAATAAGGAGGTTACTATTTTTGATGATGATGATAAGGAAGACCTTATCTTTAGAGCAGAATCGTCACCACCTAACTCTTATCTAGATCCACCCCCAATAGCTCAACTAAATTCAATTATTGGGGAGGAAGATAATAAAATAACTATGGGAAAGGAAAGGAATGTTCAAATAGAGGATGTACCTATTTTGAAAGAATATGTAGATGTGTTTTCAGAAGATTTACCTGGACATCCTTCAGAATGAGAAATTGAGTTTTCTAGTGATTTAATTCTTGGTTCAAGGCCAATATCGAAGACCCCTTATAGAATGGTCACTATGGAATTAGTTGAACTAAAGAAAAAACTAGAGGAATTGAGTAATAAGGGATTTATTCACCCTAGTGTTTCTCTATGGGGAGCCCCTATTCTTTTTGTTAAGAAGAAATATGGATCTATGAGGTTATATATCGACTATAGGGAGATCAATGCTATAACAATAAAGGACAAGTATCCCCTACCTCGAATTGATAATTTATTTGACCAACTGCATGGAGCTTAATACTTTTCAAAGATTTACCTTTGACCTGGATACCATCAATTGTGTGTGAAGAAGGAAGACATTTTGAAGATAGCATTTCGAACCAGGTACGAGTATTACGAGTTTACAGTAATGCCTTTTGGGCTGACTAATGCACCCTCTGTGTTCATGGATCTAATGAACATAGTTTTCCAGGAATATCTTGATGAATTTTTAGTGGTATTTTTTGATGATATCTTGGTATACTCCAGAAGCTATGAAGATCATAAAAATCACTTGCACATTATATTGAAGACTCTAAGAAGACATGAATTATAAGGGAAGTTTAGCAAGTGTGAATTCTAGCTGCAAAAGATTTCTTTTCTTGGCCATATTGTCTATATGGAAGGAATCTCTATTGATCCTTCTAAGACCAAGGAAATCCAATAATGTCCATCACCAACAAGTATAACCAATGTATGCAGTTTTATTGGTTTTTCAGGTTATTATCAACGTTTCTTCCAGAATTTTTCCCGATTGGCTAACCCATTAACAAAGCTCACAAGAAAAGGAGTTAAATTTGTTTGGACCAAAGCATGTGAAGAATGTTTTGAAGAATTGAAGAAAAGATTAGTCAATTCTCCTATATTTACTCTACCATCGAGGAATTATGGGTTTTTTATTTATATTGATGCTTCAAAGAAAGGACTTGGTTGTGTCCTTATGCAGAATGATAGGGTTATTGCCTATACATCACGACAACTGAAAATTCATGAGAAAAACTATCCTACTCATGATCTTGAGTTAGCTACTGTAATATTTTCTTTGAAGATATGGAGACATTATCTATATGGTGAAAAATGTGAGATTTATACTGATCACAAGAGTTTGAAGTACATTTTCTCACAGAATGAAATCAACATGAGGAAAAGGTAATGGCTTGAAATACTCAAGGAATATGATTACACAATAAAATTCCACCCCGGGAAGGAAAATAAGGTAGTAGATGTTTTGAGTAGAAAGGATCATGGAGTTTTGAACAAGATGAAAGTTGAAAGGGATCATATTTTCATGGATTTAGTAAATATGGATATGGGAATAACCATGGAAGGTGAAACATGAATTCTTTTTCAAATGGTTTCCAAACCATCTTTACTAAAAAGGATTAAGAGTTCTCAGACCGGTGATGAATAGTTTTAAAAGAATATTAAAGCTGTGAATGATGGGAGATTGAGAGACTTGCATATGAAGAAGGAATTTTGAAGTTTGGGAAGAGAATTTGTGTTCCCGATATACCTGATATAAAAGGGGAATTGTTCGATGATGCTCGTAGTTATAATTTCTCTATACACTCTGGGAGCACCAAAATGTATAGAGATTTGAAGGAACATTTTTGGTGGGACAATATGAAGAGGGAGATCACTGATTTTGTGTCAAGCTGTATAGTTTTTCAACAAGTGAAAGCTGAAAGGCAAAAACCTGGAGGAGTATTGCAACCTCTTCCCATACCTGAGTTGAAATGGGATAATATCATGATGGAATTTGTCATGGGTCTACAAAAGACTCTTATAAGGAATGATGCAATATCGATCATTGTTGATCATATTAACAAGTCGGCACATTTTATTGCTATAAGAGATGATCTACCACTGTAATGTCTAGCAAGACTATATATTAATGAAGTTGTGAGACTTCATGGAGTACCCCTATCGATTGTTTCTGATCGTGATCCCCATTTTACTTCAACATTCTAGAAGAGTCTTTAGAAGGCTTTGGATACTGAACTTCGTTTGAGCACTGCCTACCACCCTCAAACAGATGGACAATCAGAACAAACTATTCAAACCTTAGAAGACAGGTTGAGATCCTATTCACTTGACTTTCATGGTATGTTGGATCAATATTTACCTTTGGTAGAATTTTCTTATAATAATAGCTTCTATTTGAGTATTCAGATGGTACCATATGAAGCGTTATATGAAAAAAGATGTCGCACACCAACCTGTTGGGATAATGTTGGTGAACGAAAACTCATAGGCCCAGAACTGGTGGAGGAAACGATGGAAAAAGTGAAGGTAATCCAAAACCACATCAAAGCAGCTCAAAGTAGGTAGAAGAGCTATGCTGACAACCGAAGAAAGGATTTGGAATTTCAATTAGGAGATCATGTTTTCTTGAAGGAATCTCCATGGAAGGGAGTTATAAGTTTTGGTAAGAATGGTAAATTAAGTCCCAGGTACAACGGACCTTTCAAAATTCTAGAACGAATTGGGGTTATAGCTTATCGTTCGACAATGCCGCCAAATCTCTTCAAAGTGCATGATGTGTTCTACGTATCACTGTTGAGAAAATACATGCCTGACCCAACACAAGTACTCACCTATGAGGAAGTAGAATTGGAACCCGATCTGTCTTATTGCGAAGAACCTATCAGGATTCTTGATACAAGAGAACAAGTGCTGAAAAACTGTACAACTCATCTGGTAAAAGTTCTATAGAAAAACAATAAGATGGACGAGGCAACGTGGGAACCCGAGGAACTTATGATGAAGAACCACCCAAGTCTTTTCATGCAATAGTATTCTAGAAATTTCTAGGATGAAATTATTTGAAGGAGGGGAGAATTTAACACCTCGAGCTTCCACAATATGCTTCTCTTTTAATAATAGAGTAGTGTGTGTTATACGCAACTACGAGTTCTAACACACCCCACAACCAATCAAACTAGCTGTTATGAATAGTAATACCAAATTTTTGAAATTTTAAACATTTTATCTTTCAAAAAGGACTTCATTTTTGGATTTGGAATATCGAAATTAACTTAGGAAGAAATTTTTGGTACTTTTCGGATAACTTTCATATTTTGATGAATAGTGAAAATTAGTAAATTTTAATTAAAAACAACTTTTTTAATTGAAATAATTAATAGTGATAAATTATAAATTTGAGTGATTTTAGAGTATAATTAGATTATATTTTTACCATTTAATTAAATGTTGGTCATTGGACATAACTTCACATTTAAACTGGACATAAGCAAGTGCCAATCTTTTGATAGTTATTATCTCTTAAAAACACGCTTTTTGTTTTAACAATGGGAATTAATTTAAAATTAATTTCTTCCACTTTTATGTTTTGAATTTCTAAAAATAGATTCCATATTTATAATCAGAAGTTACAAATTGTGTAAATATGTTACTTTTATTTTTAGACATTTTGAATAATTACTTCGGTAAATATTTTATTTACCATGGTTAAAGGGTAAATCCGGTAAATAAGGGTAAAACAATAATATTATAATAATAATAAATTACCCTAAAACGTGTCCTAACCCTATTGGTTGATACATGTCCAACCATGGATATCTTTGGGTCGATTTTGGAACCCCATGGATCCACTTGTAAGTGATAATGACACTTTATATTAATAAAGTTAAAGTAAATACAAAAATTACACAAGCATATATCTTTTAGCAAAACAATTTTTACAAAGGGTTATATATGTTATATTTTAGACTATAAATATTCATTATAAAGTTAAAAAGATTTCCTACATAGTTTTATTTTATTTATAATTTTTTGACATTGAATAATTAAATTTATTTATGACACAATAATGATGTAGTATTTTCTTTATTAATGAAAGAATCAAATAATTAGTATTATAAATGTTAAAATAAATAAAATTTGAAAGTTTTGATGCCATCGAAGAATTTTATTGGATAATATTACATGTTAATATTTCTTAAATGATTTTTTTAGAATTAATAAAGTTTCTATGACTTTAACAAAAATCAATTATTAAATATTGTCAAAATTGACATAAATGAGTTTTTAAAACAAATATTATATTATTAATTTATATTCTATTCATTAAAATCTAAGGATCAGAAAAAGGACTTATATAATGATATGTGTATCATTAATGGACCACTTAGGGGTCTCTTGGAAGTATATAGTAATTTTATTAACCATATAATAAAAAAATTCAAAGTGACATGGTAAATGTCAAACTATTTAACTAAGAGTTAAATATAAATGATAAGGTTAATATAGTGACTGAAACCTACCTAAAATATATTGTATGAATGTATTTAGACTCATACACACCTTATAATTTGAATAATCCAATTTAGAGCCATTGTAAACCTAATATGATTTTATTTTAAATTAATACTTTAAGATTTTCCTAAAGAGCCCCTCCTCCCCCTTATAAAAGGACACCACTTCTAACCAATTCTTCATACCTTAAAAGCCTTTTGTTTTGGCCAAACCCTGACCAATTATCCTATAAACTTAACTCACTTAAATCTAGAGGCCTTTATTTAGTCATAAAGTCAACCTAAGGAGCCCTTTTGATCAAATCAAAAGGAAGAACCCGAAGAAGAGGTAATGTTTTCACCACCCTCTTTCAAGTTCCTTTCTTCTTACACTTCTTCTTTCATTGATTTTTCCATTATAAAATAATATCTTGAGTATCTTCTATATAATTTAATGTTATTATAAATATGGTACAACCATATTCAGTATTCTATCCATCCTTTGAATGACATGTCACCATACGTGCGTACGTACGGCCTACCGTCTCCACGTCGTGGTGTAATTGTTATTCAATACATTATTATTTGGATGGGTATAATAATGATGTGTAATTAATGTAAATAATAAATATAACATTATAATTATTCTGTATATATGATATACCATCCAATTATATACGATTTTAGTATCAAAAGAATGATATTTTCGCTCATGCGTACGTACGGACTACCGTCTCCACGAACGCGATAAGATTCATTCCCCATCATATCCATTCAAGAATAATTTTCATTTGATGGTTAAAAATAATGTTTAAGGACTTGATATCATTATGGATATTAATAAGATACAACCTATCCATAACAAACATGACTTATGTAACAAAACATATAAAATAAAATGAGTAGGTTAACACCCAAAACGACGATAATACTAAGATACTATTAACAAAGAAATGTTAAAAGATCATATATGATATCATATTAATGTATATGATTCTTGTATAATTTAATAATAATTATTTCACCATTATACATGAGTTTAAACTACCCTTGACCAAGTAGATGTACAAGGTAAGGGTTTATTTCACATTCTCTTCATTATCTGAGGTTGTTTATACGTAATTATAAACTGGGACCTCTTTATCATCCACATCCATGTTTCTTAAAAATGTATTTCAAATCATTCTTACAATTTTATAGACTATGGGTTAAATTTATTTATAGCCTTGTTTGACTTTTTTATAAGAAGTTTATAAAGGAATATTTCTGTCATTTTCCAAACAAGGTCCCTTTTAATGTTTTCGACAGAATTAAGGTAAGAATGTATTTTTTAACTTATACGGAATGTGCGGATATATTCCACCGTTATAAAATTGTTGAAGCTTCCCTTAAAATCTTATAAGGATATTTTAAAAGTAAATGTTTTATTTTATAATTATGTGACTTTTAAATGATTTTAAAAAGAGATATTTCTCTCAAATAGTTTTGATTTCATCTATGTCAACATCCTTTGATGGATATTAAGCTTATTTGAAGTTGATTTATTATGATACAAAACATCCATATTGTATTGAAGGTTTTGTGATATGTTTGATTGTGGATGTGTTATTTTTATACCATTCATGGTTTATAGAGAAAGTATTGAAATTTCGTATGAATATTTATGTTATGTTTAAACCTGTTCATATGAGGAATGCATTGGACTTAATAAGTGACGGGTGGAGCCCGCTATAGCTCCTCGATGCATCGGTAGGTCTCATGAGACAAACTAGTGTCTTGGCACAAGGCCTTGACAATATGTTATTTTTAGTCTTGGCACAAGGCCTTGACTATGTGGTTATGATAGTCTAGCATTATGCATTCCATTATTATGAAAGTGGTTATTAATATTGCATGTGGTTATTCAACTAGTAGAATATCCATGTGAATAAGTTAATGGCATTATTTCATTTTATTTTTTCCATATTATTCTGAATTTCAAGTTTAAAAGGCTTTTGTTTTAGTTATACATTTCCTTAAATGTTTATTCTTATTTATGAAAGTTTACGCTATATTGTTATCCTTACTGAGCATCTGAGCTCACCCCTTTCTATGTTTTATTTTTCCCAGGATGTGAAAAAATATTTTATGACTGACCTGCATGGATAGTATGAAGGGGATATGAGTGTGGAATATGGAGACTATATTATTATTATTTTTCACTTTATCATGTAATGTAAGACATATGAATGTATCGAGTGATTCCAAGGCTACTAAACTAATCGGTATTTCGAGACTTGATCTTTTGTGATCATGACAATGTTATGTAATAATTCACCGACTCTGGGTAATTGGGGTCGGGGTATTACAGCATGGTAATGAACCATCAACATGATGAGGGTGTGTCCTTCAACTTCCTGACCAAAGTCTTTAAAATATGGGCACACAAGATGATCCATGAAGGATTAAAACTAGACAACTAGGAGTAGGGTTATACCTTCTCCCCCTCCAATGAAGTCCACCAACTCAGTTTGTTGGAAAATTCTGAGGGAGAATATACACTCATCTACCTTTATTCATCCTTCCAGAAAACTCATCTTAAGGTACCAAATGAATCCCATCATTCAAATTCAGTGGAGTACCGTAATCAAGAATATACACATGTCTACACCCATCAATCCATCCATCAATCTTTTCTAGTATCAATCAAAGAATTCCTCCAAACAAATATGGTTCCTGCACCCACCAAGCCTTCTAATATCCACATTTGGCAGCACCTGGAGAAGTTAGTCAGAAAGCTATAATGAAAAGAAGAGGAAATATCAACTTTCTTCTCCCATTCATGAGTACTTGAAATATTAACTGGCAGGAAAGGGTAGATATGAGTCGGAACATAAACCTAATAAATATACATACTGGACTTATATCCCCTTTTCTGTCACTGAAGTCATCAAACACATCCTAGAAATGGGGAAAAGGAATTCAAAAATACCTTCTCATATCCAAGAAACATTCTAGAATATTATAATGGTGGTGACAGTAGTACCATAGGGATGTATGAAACTCAATCCAAACAAGAGGAGTATCTCATTAGTAAGACAACCATAGAATATAGAGACATCTACTCTCATACATGAGGGTAAAGGGGAAAACTCCCCCATATCATATAGACAACTGGATTGGGAACATACACCTACTCAAACGAGAGATAACTGGCCTATCCTAATGGCTACTCCAAGGAAGAAACATACACCTTCCCATGACAACCACTTTTCCAAAAACTAGTCCCAACTGCTTATAAGAAGGTGCATAAGAATAAGTCTCATCAAACATGGTTTCAAAATCAAGTTTCGATTTGCAATTTTGTTCTTATTAATCCTAGTATTCTTGAGGCCCTCAAACATTTATCTATGGAATCTCAAAATCATACCATCATGTTACCATGTTGTTATAGTTGTAGATGTAATTAAAAAGTTCCTCATCAGGCACTTCACCTTAAAATATTCATTCATGACAATAATCTAGTTGATTTTGAGAGCCTATATCATAATGAAAACCATTATAACCCTATATGTGGCCAGAAGAAAAAGGAAAAAAGCATGTGCCCCTTGTTGTAATCCACCATGATGGTGCTCCCCATGATGGAATTCACTACGAATGTTCTATCAATATTATTGTTTCACATTATAAATAGAATTATCTAACTGGAAATATTGTGATGGGAATGCCCTCCTATCATGAGGAACATGAAAAAACAAGGCTAGTCATGTCTAATGCCTTGTCACTAGTAGGTGAGATCTTTTCTCAACCGAAATATATCCCATGTTTACGGTAATTCTTTGAACAAACCATGGGCCACTTACCTCTAATGAAATAGAGTAAATCCAAACCGATCTTGATGATTCTGATAAAATTTTATTAAAATTCCATCTTTGGTCTAATTGGGTAGAGGACACTCTAGAAAATTAAAACTAGGATATGTTAAACATGAAGAAACAACTGTCTAAAATGAAATACTAGTAATGTTTTGGCATTTGGATACCTTTCAATACAAAATTCTAAAGGTGTTTTCGTAATATTGTTTTCATGACATCCACCTCAAAATATGAAAAACTCTTTTTTCACTTAAAATAAAATGTAATAACATATGATGAGTGTTAAAGTCATGTCATGGTAATAGAAGGGTTTCGTCACTAAATTGACTTGACATCTCTCCTAGTTTCAAGACATCCAATGATCGAGAAATTGAAAGGATCCCTTAAATTTAAAATCCATGGTGCATTAATTATATTTTGTTAGGTGATCACATATAACTCATCTATTGTTTATATTATAGGATGGGGTTTACATAGATAATTATATTTCACTACAATCCCTAATCAGAAAATACTTCCAATATTTTCAATATGAAATGTTATAGTTTTAATCTAGATCCATAAAATAGAATTTTTCCACAATCGAAAACATGATCAACAAGAATAGGCCTCGGCTAACTCTCACCAATTTCGTGCCTGAAGAGAGTAGGTTGTTGAGATACTTTTGCATCAAGAACATGAGAACATTGAGGAGTCCTCCCATTTAAAGGATTTTATCCATTATATTTCCATATAATAGATATAGGCCAACCATATTTAGAAATGGGTGGTTCAAGTGCATGAAAAATAATACACCCTTACCATGTAAAGAAATAATACATAATATTATAATAGAATATACAGTAATATCGTTCATGATATTTCATGAGAAACCCCAACCCATAAGGATGGGGGAATTATTTACCCAATCCTCAAAGATAGAAAACTGTGCTTGAAGGGCCATGAAAGTAGAAAATGAGCATCCCTATGCCTCATATATGGGTGATTTGTCACCTCAATAATACCCTACTTAGTAGAAAATATTCTTATACCAATTGGGAAAAAATCCACAAAATGGATCTTTTTAGTTCGTTCCATCATGTGATTCAATACATTCACTTGGAAAACGCATAACTAAACTATATGGGGATTACTTTGGGTTAATATTCACCAAGTATTTCCCAGGGAATAAACAAGGTAGAGGAAAAGGCCTCATGGAGGACATAGAAGAAGGTGCTATCATATATATACAGACATAATACCAACAATTCATTACGCATCACTGAATGTCATCAATTTTGTCACTGAAAATAATCAATAAAATGAGTCCAATTTATAGAAGTAAGGAGAGTAAGTTCATTTTCATGATGTGATCCACACCAAAATTAATAAAGGAGGTGTGTGTACCTAGAACTAGTGGTTTTCTTGGAATTTGGGTTCTCCATTGAATAATTCACCTCTACCTCCTCGAAAGGAACCCAACATGGAAAGTGGTAAGATTCAAGTTGTGCCTAATCTCCCATTTGGGGAAGTTATGTCCCTTTCGCTAGAGTAATGGTTCGATCAGAAAAAGGAGGAGATGAAATAATTTAGGAGACTCAAGGAAGAATTAATCTAAAGTAATCATCCTACTAGATATGTTCTACAAGTATATCCTCAACTTTCTCTTCCAATTAGCACACCATAACAAAGAGAGTTTTCCAAATCAATTGAATAATATTCGGAACATCCACTAAACATGGGATATCAACCAATATATTTGGATCATGTAGTTTCATATCAATAATTCAATCCATTGGGTTCAAAACCATAGAATGATCATACACATACTCATAGGCCTACCTCTATTGGTTATCCATGGTATCTACTAGTAGTACCACCACCAATGGCCCTAATGGTCATTACACTCATTCAGGATCCAGCTGCCACACCTGTTCAGGTCTTGGCTCAGCTAGATGTTTCATGAAAGCTTATGAACACTATTAGGCCATTAATGGATCAATTGGAAGCTTGGAAGAATGGTGCACACCAGTACAACCCAAAAATAAGGCTTAACCGAAATGGGTAAACTTGACTCCTCCCAAACCAATCATTGGAAATCCTATATTTTCAATATTTAATAGCTAAGGAGACCCAGATCATCACTTGACGCATCTCATCTCTCGTGATGATCCCATGATGGGTACTCCTAAGCAACAGGAGGTAGTGAAACTCAGTTTGTTTTTTCAATCGTTGTAGGGACCATTCTTTGTACGGTGCATGAGTTTTCAATCTTTATCAATCATTGGATGGGAAGATATCTATTAGAAGTTCCACTTCCAGTTCAGCTCAACACTATAGAAGACAATAGTCTTCGATCTCACAAACTACAAGAAAAGGGATAATGAAAGAGTATTGGATTTCATTTATGGTGTAAATGATTGACATAATCTATAAACCTAACTATCCTCCAAGTAGAGTTTTTTTCTATCTGTGTGGTGAATCTTTGCAATGAGTTATGCACACCACTGATCCCAGTGAAATACAAAGGAGGGTTTCAAGACCTTGACTCAATTTCTCAACTGGTGGAAAACATCATCATAGATATCAAAGCCAAGTCCTAAGTAATTCCATCATCTTAGGGAAGGAGAAGAGAAAAATCACAGGCCTCTACAATTACACTTAAGCATACCTCTATACCCACTCCTACTTCAGATCCCATATCATACTGTAGGGCTCCACCTCCCAAGGGTTAGCATAAATGGTTCCATCATCATGATGATCATAAAGATCGAAGCCAGAAATAGTTTTTGGGGATGAAAACAAGGTGTATAACTTTTGAAATGAACGGGTCCATGACTACTGTATCTCGGTGTAGGAAAACAACTTAGTTCAGTTTTTAAATCCTGGGAAGCCCATTAAAGAAGCTGATGAATATTTCCCAAACTATTTACAATTACATCAAATGTTGGGGCACCCCATCGAGGATTTTTTTTAAAAATTACTCCTATAAAAGATGGTGGACTCTAGGTAAGTTAAATTGAATATTTCTCTAGCCTTGGTAGCATGTGTTTCTACTACCAATATAGAGTAGCAAAGTGAGTGGAAAGAAGTTAAAAGTAAAAGAATATAGAATTTCTTTGACTTGATGGTTAGGAAAAGAATGAACACGACTCATGTCATTCTAAAAACATAGTGTAAATAGTTGGTTGTTCCTCTTACCACTTTAGATAAAACAACAACAGCTTAATCAAAATCTTAATCCTCTGAAGGCCACTCCTAAAAAAAGATACATTTTTGGAAGTATAAGGAGAAAATAAAAGAATATGACCTTTTTTAAGGACAAAGTTTTCCTTTACCTTATCTAAATTCATTATAAACATCTCAAAAGCATGATAACCCCCTCCAAATGGTAAAACGAGAGTCGACCTATCAAAAATGATCTCCAACATATAAGGAGTTGATCACTGGTTTTGTTAATGTTATTCAATTAATGGATCCCTTATCTAGTGATGAGTATGATTATGAACTCTATTTTATTATACTTGATTAGGAATTAAAGGATTGAGTCATCAAGTTTAAAGTTATAGGGGAATGTGTGGTTGTTCTAAGAGTCACTAATTCAACCACACCCCTACTAAAACTATTTACATAGTTGATACTTGTGGGAGATCCCTCCAGCAATCACTACATAAAAAAGGTAACTCCACCACACATGAAAGGGTATACCTAGACATGATCATCTTTTAATATCAGTTAGAGGATATTCTACCACCTTTTCAGTAGGTGGAAATACCTAGACAACCTAATCCACCACAAAAAGAATCACTTCCATCTCATACCCCAACGAATGATCCATCCACATCAGGTCCTAAGGCACATGAAATAGTGAATCCCCATGTTGGTAAGTGAAGACCACTGGACCAAAATTATGAGTTTTTGAATCAAATGTTTCAATTACTGGCTAAGCTATCAATTCTGGATGCCTTTGTTTGTGCATGTGCATATTTTCTTTAATTTTATTTCATATGATTTTGTTTGATTACTTTTCTTCTGTATTTTGATGATATATTAATTTATATTATTTAAATTTTAGTGAATTTTATCACGTAAAAAATATAAGATATTTATATATATTTTATTAGTTAATGAGGAAGTTTGAAAATGCTTATCTATTTCTCAAAAAATTCAATGAAGTTGCTACTATGGTTTTAAAAACACTACATTTCACTATTTTAAAACATTTCTGTATTTATTTTACTTCAACTTCTATAGTTATATGAATTTAAGGATACTTGATTCTATGGAAAGATAAAATGTTTATCTTGATTTCATTAGTTTACATCAGACTTTAAAAATATCTTTGGAATGGACGTTTAATTACTTGATGTTATGCTATGCTGTTTTGTAGTAGCAGTTTATCCAGAATTGTTTGGCTTCTATTTTTTTAATGATTTTGGAATCTGTAGATATCAGTTTTAATTGATTATTTTTTTTGGAAATATAATACGTTTTTCTAAAAATCATTAGTTTTGACCAAAGTCTGAATCTTCTGTTAAGAGCCCTTAAAAATTCGTTTAAGTTTGTCAAAATATTCTATCCAGATTTTTTCACAAAAACATGGTTGATATTTATCTCACAAAAGTATGATTCATTTTTATTTCAAAAAAGTATCATTCATTTTTATCTCAAAAAATTATGCTTAATTGTTTATCTCTAAAAATTATGGTTCTTTGTTTATCTCTCAAAAGTATGGTTCAATTTTTATCTCTCAAAATAATGGTTCATTGTTTATCTCTCAAAAGTATGGTTCATTGTTTATATCAAAAGTATGGTTCATTGTTTATCTCAAAAGTATGGTTCATTGATTATCTCAAAAGAATGGTTCATTGTTTATCTCAAAAAATTATGGTTTATTGTTTATCTTACAAAAGTATGGTTTAATGTTCATACCCTACGTTACTGTTCATACCCTATGTTACTTTACCGTTCATACCTTACGATACTTTACTATTCATACCTTATGTCACGTTACTATTCACTCTAAAGTTACTGTTCACTCCAAAGTTACTGTTCCATCAGAAGTTACCATTCACTCTAAAGGTACTGTTCACTTTGAAGTTACTATTCATTCTGAAGTTACAGTTCATTCCGTTCAATTTTTTAAAAATTGATATTCTACAAATATATGGATTATTTTTTAACGGTTTTTTTGTGAAAAATCCTAATTAAATATAAGGTTCATAATCAAGAAGTTTTTGATGTTTTTGGTGTTATATTTAGTGATAAAAATTAATAAAGTTCTTCAACGTCTTTTGCAAATAAATTTGGGCGTTTTAAAATTGTTTAAATTCAAATGTTTGAATTTTATTTCAGTATCTTATGCTACATTTCAGGAACTATTTGGACTATGTTTAAATCATTTTTAGATGGTTTTAATTTTTTTTTTAAATTATTCAATGCATTTATTATTCTGGATGTTTTATTGGAAGACTTATTCAAAATATTTTGAATTCCTTTATTAGATATTTATTCTACAGGAATAAAAAAAGAAACGGTGCTTCTATTTTCAGGGAGATATTTATGGGATCTCTTGACTCAATTAATTTTGAATATTAAAAGGAAGTGGAGATGATGTACCAACTATATATTTTTATTCTCTATATATATCGTTCTCTCTTTTAGAAAAAAAGAACAAAACAATACAAAGGAAAAGTGCAGTGAACTTTGAACCTACTGTGCATTTGCGACGTCCTATGACACTCTGCTTCACCATCTGCTCATTCTCTCAAATGCAGAATAAATTCTGCTTCGACTACAATTGCATTGGTGAGATGTGATGATCTAGACCTCAAGAACCAGTACCTGTGCTTTAATTTTTATCTTCTCTTTCATCTGGTTCTGTGTCTGTAACACTACTTCCCATCTCTCACATGCACTCTATTTTTCTATTTATGATTTTGCACGCAAAATAATTATTTGTTATTATTTTTCCTCGAGTTTTGACTCCCAAATTCTGATTTCAGGAACTTAGGGTTGTGATGCCCTGTATCTAAAGTCAAGACTAATTGGGTTGTGGCTCTCGGTATCTAAAGTCAGGTTGTAATGGTTGTGATTCCCCATACAAAAGTCAGCATCGTGGTTATCCCTCCACTAGAATAGGATTTTGTAATTGGGTTATGATTCCCTTTTAAAAATTATTTTTAGTGCACACGTATATCTCACCAAGTAGAGAGGTATAAGAGTATAGTAGGCCCAGTTTGGAATGACCTACTATAAAAACATCCTTGTGTTATTTAATTTTTCCGCTGCTAATTAACCTTAATAATTAACTTTGATAATTAATTTATTTGATCAATTCATTTGATTAAAATTTTTAATGTGGTCTATTCATCCCCTCCTCTAGATCATCTTCCATTACCTTGTCCGACCTAACAATTGGTATCAAAGGGTAACCTTCTTTAGTATAGTTTTTCTCTATCTTTATATTTCATTATACCAAAGATTGGTACCATTGTTTGTTTCTTAAGGAATTTATCCAATCATTTTTTGTTTGCTTTTATATTTTATTGCCCTAACCTATTCCTCAACCTCATAGTCTAAAGATAAATATATTATAAGATGGACGGATTAAACTCAAATGATGATTGGATTCCTCAAAAGCCACCACATTTTGATAGCAATGATTATGGATACTGGATATCCCGAATGAAAGCATACCTCAAACAGTTGAGCATTGAGCACTGGTCTATCATGTCAAAACAATAAACACTTCCTGAAGCTTATCCAGAAACTCTTACTAGAATTTATGCTACTAGATACGTCTTATATTATAATGTTGTTAATATTTTATATTGTTCTATTAACAGAAGTCTTTTTAGTCATGTGTATGCATGCAAGATTTCCCATGAGATTTGGAAGATTCTACAAGTTACTCACATTGTATCTGACAAATTGATCTGAACCAAGCTTGGAATGCTTCAGGCTGAGTATCAAGACTTCAAGATGGGTGAAGATGAAACTGTAAAACAAATGTTCCATAGATTCACAAGCATTGTGAATGGAAGGAATTCTCTTAGAGAATATCCGGAAAATCCTATACTTGTTGAAAGAGTCCTACGAGCATTACCAAATAAATGGCATGAAAAGAAGGTTTCCATTGATGAAAGTAAGAAATTAAAAGAGTACACACTTGATGAATTTATTGGATCACTACTCCAATATGAATTGGAACTGAAGAACATAGCTGATGAGGAGACAACAAAAAGAAAATGTGTAGCATTTAAGTCTGTAAATGTTATTTCGAATGACTCTTCTGATTATGATCTATAGAATATTAAAAAGGAAGACATAGCTTAGATTGTAACTGGAGTCTTTAAAAGAATGACAAAGAAAGGATTCAAAAACCAGTTTAGTATAAACCCCCAAAAAGAAAAATATAAGGGACATAAGAAAGGTGATACAAATTACAATGCTTCAGATGTAACTTATTATGAGTGTAGGAAGAAAGGTCATATCAAACCCTATTTCCATAAACTAAAGAATAAATAAAAGTACAAAAAGAAGGATAGAAAGGCATTGACAACTAGCTGGAGTTGTAATAAAGAATCTGATTCTAGTGAACAATCTGGAAATAACAAAGAATCTGATAGCTTGTGGATCATGAAATCACTGGATAAGGTTTGTAATTCTAGTTATTATTCTGAATGTTCTGATTCTAAATATGAATTTGGTAACCCTAATGTTTTTGAATTAAATAAAAAAATTGAAAGATTAAGAAAATATATTTTCAAAGCTGATTATTTATATAATAAACTTAAATAAGATAATGAAAAAATTATTTGTGAATATAAATTAATTTTTCAAGAAAATAAAAATTTAACAAACAATGCTTATACTTTTCATTCTATACTTTATGATAATTTAAAAACTTCTCAAGATTTGAATGAGAAATTGAAAAAGGAAGTTGAATCTCTTAATCAAAATTTATCTGCTTTTATTCAAGGTCATGAAAAATATCATGAGATGATGATTTTGACTAAAACTATTAAAAATAATTATGGTTTTGGTTATGATAAAAGATTACCTCAAATTTATAAAACCTATTTTTTTAAAAGTAAAAATGGTTGTACTTCAAAATTTACTTGTTTTAAATGTGGCATGAATGGTCATTATGCCAATGACTGCTCACTTAGATTTAAAAAATCTTTGGGATTTACAAAAACTAATATTTCTAAATCCTTGTTATCGAAAGTGCCTTACAATACATGTTTAAATTCTGTATGGGTACCTAAAAATTGTATTACTAATTTTATTGGACCCAAAGTATCTTGGGTACCAAAATTTTCAATTAATTGATTTATGTAGGAAATTTTTTTTGGATGTCTCAGGAATGACATATGGTACATGGACAGTGGATGCTATAGGCATATGACTGGAGACCCATCAATTTTTACCTCATACAACACATTTGATGGAGGCACTGTTACTTTTAGAGACAATTCCAAAGGTAAAGTAAAAGGTTTTGGTAGAGTTGGTATTTCAAATACTACATTTATTTCAAAAGTTTTATATGTTGAAGGTTTAAAACATAATTTAATTAGTATATCACAATTTTGTGATGATAGAATGGAAGTTAAATTTCAAAATGATAAATGTTTGGTTTTTAAAGATAATTCTTTATTATTTTATGCTAATTGAAAAGATAATATTTATACAATTGATTTTTCTAAACTAACTGCTCAACATGTAAAGTGTTTGAATGTTATACAAAATGAAAACATACTTTGGCACCGACATTTAGGTCCTATTGATTTCAGAATGTTGCATAAGCTGTCAAATAATGAGAATGTTTTAGAGCTTCCTTCTTTGATGCAAGAACAACTTCATGTTTGTGACGCCTGCATGAAAGGAAAGCAACACAAAATTTCTTTTAGACATATCAATCATATAAGTACTAATAAGCCTTTATAGTTAGTATATCTCAATTTATTTGGGCCAACTCAAATTTCTATCCTTGGTGGAAAGAAATATACTTTAGTTATTGTTGATGATTATAGTATATTTACTTGGGTATATTTTCTAGCTCATAAAAATGATACTTTATCTAAATTCACTAATTTCTGTAAATTAGTTCAAAATGAAAAGGTTGTATGACTATTTCTATTCGTAGTGATAAAAGAGGTGAATTTCATAATTTAGATTTTGAAAAATTCTGTGAAAATAATGGATATTTTCATAATTTCTATACTCCTATAACACCGCAACAAAATGGTGTTGTATAACAGAAAAATAGAACTCTTATTGAAATGGCTCGAACTATGTTAAGGAAATATAATCTGCTTAGATATTTTTGGGCTGAGGCTGTTTTTGCTGTATGTTATATTTCAAATAGAATTCTTATTAGACATTTTCTAAAGAAAACTCCTAATGAATTATTCAAAAATTAAAATCCAAAAATTGGTTATTTTAGATTTTTTGATGCACTTTTTTTTATTTTAAATTCAAAGGATAATTTAGATAAATTTGATGTTAAAAGTGATGAAGGTATTTTTCTTGGTTATTTTAATAATATTAAATATTTTAGAGTTTATAATAAAATAATGATTGTTATTTAAGAATATGTTCATGTTATGTTTGGTGAAAATAATGTTAGAATAAATTCTGATTCTAATGTTATTGATGATGAGTTTAGAGATTTTAATTTTGGTGAAGATATTACTCAAGATAAGAATGAGTTAATTGAGGGGGAGCATACTCTTTCTCAACCTGATCCAAGATCATGGAAGATTTACAAATATTATCCTATTGAGAATGTAATTGGTAATGTTGATTCTGGTGTCAAAACCAGAAATTCTATTTTAAATTATTCTGCCAATTCTAATTTTATTTCTGATTTTGTTCTTGTTAATATTAATGATTTTTTAAAAGATGCAAACTGTATTGTTTCTATGCAAGATGAATTAAATCAGTTTGTTAGAAATAATGTTTGGACTTTAGTAGAATTTCCTAAAGATAAGAAGGTAATTAGAACTAAGTGGATCTTTAGAAACAATCTGGATGAATCTGGACAGATTGTCAAAAACAAATCCACAATTGTTTCTCAAGGATACTATCAAGAAGAATGTATAGACTTTGAAGATTCATTTTCACCAATTTTTAGGTTAGAGAAAATTAAACTTTTGTTAGCTTTTGCGTGTTTTCAAGGTTTTAAATTATATCAAATGGATGTAAAAAGTGATTTCTTAAATGGTTTTATTCCTGAATAAGATTATGTTTCTCAACCCCCTGGTTTCAAAAATGGAAAATTTCCCAACCATGTTTTTAAATTATCTAAAGCTTTATACAGTCTCAAACAAGCACCTCAGTCTTTGTATGAAAGACATTATTTATTTTTATTAAAAATAGTTTCAAGAAAAGAAATTTCGATCCAACTCTTTTTATTAAAATATATTTTAATGATATTTTAATTGTTCAGATCTATATTGATGATATAGTTTTTGGATCATCTAGTGAAATAATTTGTAATGATTTTTCTTTATTGATGTCTTCTGAATTTGAAATGATATTAATGGGAGAATTAAAGTTCTTTCTTGGACTTAAAATTTCTCAAAGGAAAGATGAAATTTTTATTAATCAATCTAAGTATGCTAAATATTTAGTTAAACAATTTTTTATTGATTCCTCTAAATCCATGAAAACTCCAATGGGTACTAATTGTAAATTAGATAGTGATGCATCTAGTAAATCAGTTGATATTAAAGTTTATAGAGGTATGATAGGTAGCTTTTTATATTTAACTGCATCTAGAACTGATATAATTTTTAATGTTTGTTAATGTGTGAGATTTCAAGATAATCATAAAGAAAGTCATATTAAATCTGTAAAAAGAATAATTAAATCTGTTAAAGGAACAATTGATTCAAGTTTATTTTATCCAAAATATAACTGTATTGATTTAACATCTTATTTTGATTCTAATTTTGGAGGCTGTAGAATTGACTGAAAAAGCACATCTGGTATGTGTTATTATTTGGGAAAATGTTTAATTTCATGGTCATCTAAGAAACAATTATTTTTTGCTTTATCTACTGCATAAGCTGAGTATATCTCTACTTCTAGTAGTTGTGCTGAAAGTTTATGGATTAAGAAAAAATTATGTGATTTTGGTGTTTATCTTGATGAACTACCTATTTATTGTGATAATACATCTACAATTTCTATTTCTAAAAACCCCTTACAACATTCTAGAACAAAACATATTGATATTAGATTTCATTTTATTCGAGATCATGTGAAAAAGGGTGATATTGTTTTATAATTTATCCCTTCTAAAAATAACCTTGCAGATATTTTTATAAAGCCTTTAGACTCTTCTCAGTTTAAGAAAATTAAATTTTCTCTTGGTATGTTGGAATTTTAAAATTTATTTACTGTATTTGTTTAGGGGGTGCATGTTTTCACTTTTTTTTATTTAAAAAAAGGGGGAGAAGTTTTGGTGAGAAATAATATAGTTTTAATGATTTTAAAAATTCATTTATGGTTTAAATGTTTTGGTTTTCTAATCAAACAAAATGGGGGAGATTGTTTGTGAATGTGCATATTTCCTTTAATTTGATTTCATATGATTTTGTTTGATTACTTTTATTCTGTAGTTTAGTGATATCTTAATTTGATTTATTTGATTTTTTGTGATTCTTATCGCATTTGAAAGATAATATATTTATCTATATTATATTAGTTAATGGGGATGTTTTAAAATGCTTATCTATTTCTCTAAAAATTCAATGAAGTTGCTACTATGGTTTTAAAAACTCTACATTTCACTATTTTAAAACCTTTTTTTATTAATTTTACTGCAACTTGTACAGTTTTCTGATTTTCATGAAACATTATTCTATGGAAATATAAAATGTTTTTCTTGATTTCATTAGTTTACATCAAAGTCTAAAAATATCTTTTGAATGGACTTTTAATTACTTGAAGTTATGCTATGCTGTTTTGTAGTATCAGTTTTTCCAGAATTGTTTTGATTCTATTTTTTAATTATTTAGGGATATGTAGATGTCGGTTTTAATTGATTTTTTTTGTAAAGATAATAATATTTTCTACAAATCATTAGTTTTGAACAAAGTGTGAATATTCTGTTAAGAGCCCTTAAAAATTCATTTAAGTTTGTCAAAATATTCTATCCATATTTTTTCATAAACGTATGGTTCATTATTATATCAAAAAAGTATGGTTTATTTTTATCACACAAAAGTATGGTTCATTTATATCTCACAAAATTATGGTTCATTGTTTATCTCTCAAAAGTATGGTTCATTGTTTATCTATCAAAAGTATGGTTCATTGTTTATCTCTCAAAAGTATGGTTCATTGTTTATCTCTCAAAAGTATGGTTCATTGTTTTTCTCAAAAGGATGGTTCATTGCTTATCTCAAATGTATGGTTCATTTTTTATCTCAAATGTATGGTTCATTGATTATCTCACAAAAGTATGGTTTATTGTTTATCTTACAAAAGTATGGTTTACTGTTCATACCCTACATTATTGTTTATACCCTACATTACTTTACTGTTCATACCTTATGTTACATTACTGTTCATACCTTATGTTACGTACTCTTCACTCTGAAGTTACTATTCACTCTGAAGTTATTGTTCACTCTGAAGTTACTATTCACTTCGAAGTTACTGTTCATTTCGAAGTTACTTTTCATTCCATGCAATTTTTTAAAAATAGATTTTCTAAAAATATATTAATTTTTTTAACGATCTTTTTTGTGAAAAATCCTCATTAAATATAAGGATCATAATCAAAGAGTTTTTAATGTTTTTGGTTTTATACTTAGAGAGAAAATTTAATAAAGTTCTTCAACGTCTTTTGCAAATAAATTTGTCTGTTTCAAAATTATTTAAATTCCAATGTTTGAATTTAATTTTAGAATCTTCTGCTAATTTTTAGGAACTGTTTTGACAATGTTTAAATCATTTTTGAATGGTTTTAAAATTCTGATTTAAATCATTTAATGCATTTATTATTCTGGAGATTTTATTGGAAGACTTATTCAAAATATTTTGAATTCCTTTATTAGATATTTATTATATAGGAATAAAAAAAGAAACAGTGGTGCTATTTCCTGGGAGATATTTATGGAATATCTTGACTCAATTTATTTTGAATATTCAAAGGAAGCAGAGCTAATACACCTGCTATATATTTTTAATCTCTCTATATATCAATCTCTCTAGTAGAAAAAATAAATAACAACACAATACAAAGAAAAAAGTGATGTGAACTTTGAACCTGCTGTACATTTGAAACATCCTGTGACATTCTGCTTTACCATCTGCTCATTCTATCAAGTGATGAATTAATTATGCTTCTACTACAATTCCATTGATGAGACGTGCTGATCTAAACCTCAAGAACCAGTACCTGTGCTTTAATTTTTATCTTCTCTTTCATCTGGTTCTGAGTCTGTAACACTACTTCCTATCTATCAGAAGCATTCTATTTTTATGTTTGTGCTTTTACACACCAAAGCATTATTTGTTATTATTTTTCCTCAGTTCGTGACTCCCAGATTCTAATTTAGGATGTTAGGGTTGTGACTCCCTATATCTAAAGTCAAGACTAATTGGGTTGTGACTCCCAATATCTAAAGTCAGGTTGTAAGGGTTGTGACTCCCCCCACAAAATTCAGCATCGTGGTTATCCCTCCACTATAAAAGGATTTTGTAATTGGGTTATAATTCCCCTTTAAAAATCATTTATAGTGCACAAATTTCTCTCACCAAGTAGAGAGGTATAAGAGTAGAGTAGGCCCACTTTGGACCGAACTACTATAAAAACATCCTTGTGTTATTTACCTTTTCCACTTCTAATTAACCTTTATAATTAACTTTGATAATTAATTTATTTAATCGATTAATTTGATTATAATTTTTAATCTAGTATATTCACTCCCCCTCTATACCATCTTCCATTACCCTGTCCGACCTAACAGCCTTGAGTCTATCAAAAGTCCTTTAGAATGCACTCTTAGAGGCCTTTTCAAATCCTCATGAGTTTTAAGTCATGGTTTTTGTTGTGGAGGTTTATTTTATAGAGAATGATCTAGAATAATTCCATGGACTATGATGAAGATGATATCTTACAAGGACATGTCAAGACCCTTTACATATCTGGAATAATAAATGGAATTGATATCTGATGAGCCTTTATTGAAAATGGATCATGATTCAACCTCATTTTTGTCTTGACACTCTTCCAAATGGGTCTTACTAAATCAATTTTGTCTCTCTCCACTCTGATGTTATAGTGTTTTGATATAAATGAGAAAGAACCTCTCCAAGAGATTACACTTAGAACCTAGTTTGGGGATCTTGTGTTTGATTCATAGTTCATGGTTGTTTAGTAGGAAACAAATTTCACTGTTCTTCTAAAAAGACCTTGGCTACATCAACATATGGCCATTCCTTCACCATACTACCAATGTATCAAATATTGTGTTAAAGATAAAATTGAGACATTACATGGTGAAAACTCCCCATTAAAAGCTTGTGAATATTAGTAAATTGATATAAGGTTCTATCACAAATAGGGGAAACGGTTTATGATGGATGATTTTACTCAAATCAATTACACGAATGGTTTTGAGAATATTCCATCTAACACTTTCTAGAAACTCATTGCGGATTACGTGTTTTTCATTAATAAAAATTTAAAGTGTGATCCCAAATCCAAGAACTCATTCACTGGATTCCATAACATCAGTCGTCACAACTGAACTAACTATATAGGATAAGTCATTAACTCTCCAAGTAGTGATGAAAACCTGGATGAAAATGTATTCATTACACCCATAGAGCATCAAAAAATATTTTCTCCATTATCCAAGATTTTGTAATTTGTCACACTAATTGAAAAATATTATCATGATGACTCTCAACCCTTCATTTTCACTTCAGATATTTGAGAAAACCCTCCATCATTAGTTGGGTCAAAATGGTTTCCTTTTCTTCTGAATGTCCAAATACTAGCTCCTCCCTTAGATATAAGATTCTTTCTTTATCACCTACCATAAAATAATATGCATAAGAAATAAAACATGAGGAATTGGAAGAATAAGAAGACCTCAGGGATTCCACTCCAACATTTTAGGAAGGAGTCTCCACCACTATGGATGAACATAGAGAGATAAATCTGGGTACAGAGGAAGATCTAAAGTCCACTCTAATTAGTGGAGCCATGAATCCTGAAGAATAAGATGTATATACATTATTTCTGAAGAAACATTGGGATTTTTTTTTATTATAATTACATAGATATGCTAGTCCTTGACCCTAAGTTGGCCACCCATCTATCCTGTTTTCTATAAGAGTATCAATGATACAAGAAGGAAGCAAGAAGAACACACCTAGATCAAGCCTCCAAAATTGAGGCTGAATTATAAAATCATGTCAAGTATGACATCATTTGAGTGGTAAAATATCCAAATTGTATAGATAATATTATCTTGGTGAAAAATAATAATGTAAAAATTATATATTTCATTGATTTCAGAGATCTCAAACAGCATTGTCCTAAATATAACATTCCAATTCCAATCACAAAACTCTTGATTGATGTAATGGATAGTTACCAAGACATCTCCTTCATGAATGAATACTATGGGTATAAACAAATACAAATGGACCAATAATATGAATAATCCACAGTCTTCATATCCCCTCCAGGAGTATTATTCTATCAGGTTATTCCCTTTTTTCCTGAAGAACTATGGTGTCACATACCAATGTGATATGCATTATATCGTCATACCCTTCTTGGGGATGTTTTTTGAATGCTATGCTGAAGATATAATGGTTAAGTCCCAAAAAAGTTTTCACCATCTAGTTGACATAGATACCATATTAAGTAAGCTTTGACAATATAATCTGAAGATGAACCCCTTGAAATGTGCTTTTGGGGTAACCTTAAGAAAATTTATTAGATTATTTGTATTCCATCACAACATCAAAGTTGATACTGAGAAGAATAAAGCTATCAGCAACATGTCACCTCCTCAATACCTTAAATAGTTTATGAGGACATTAAGGAAATATAAACTACATCCGGTTCTTTATAGAAAATCTAGAAGGAAAGTGTTTTCCATTCACCAAATTCATGAATAAGGGGGTCACATATCAGTGGACCTGTGAATGTAAAGAACCATTTGACACCCTCATGAAATACCTCTTGAGACCATCAAAATTGATGATACCAGTTGAAGGAAAACCTCTAATTCTATACATTATAGACCTGTAATGATCAATGGGTACCTTCCTTGCACAATAGAATAAAGCTAAAACTGAAAACAATCTTTATTATATTAGTCAAACCATGCTTGATGATGAGACTCCTTATTCAGATATTGAGAAGAGATATCTAGAATTAATATTTTTGGATTATAAGCTAAGACAGTATCTATAGTATCATGAGGTCCACTTGGTTTTCTATATTAACATGCTCAAAATTTTCCACAATTGTTCTCTTATGAAGGGATGTCTAACACGATGGGAAGTTATTCTACAGTAGTTTGATATACAATGCGTGCCTCCAGAAGCATTGAAAGGGAAGGCATTGGCATAATTACTTTTTGACCACCCATCTGTAGAAGATACGCTATTAAATGATGAACTACAAAATGAAGAGGTTTTATATATTCAATATAGCACCCAAACATCAGAAATGTATATTGATGGTTCTTTCAGGAGTTCGATGGGGAAGAGAATGGAAGACTCTAAGCTCAACAAATTTGGGTTAGGAATTGTGCTTATCTGCCCATAGAACGTGGTGTTTCTATACTCCTTCCTATCATAAAAAGTTTTTACCAATAATGAGGTAGAATATTATGATCTCATTGCAGTCCTTGAATTGGAACTCAAAGTACCGGTGAACCACCTGAAGGTGAAGGGTGATTCCAAGTTAATAATCAAAAAGACCAACATGGATCATTCCATCATAAAATAGGATATGATTCCCACGTGTGATTATATATAAGGGTTAATTGCATAATTTCCCTCAGACCCAAAATTTTCTTACATCCCTCAATCACATAATTCATAGGCGGATTCATTATAAAATATAGCTATGGATTTTTATGATCCATATTGGGACAAAACAATCATCAACATTTCCCATCATCGGGTGGTCTCAACTTTTGTTCAAATTGGAAAAAATAAAATTAAGGAAATAAACCCCATTCCTGAGCCATATAGACCTAACATGGGATATATGACACCCATCATGGAATACCTACAAGACATAATAATTCTACCAGACAGAACTGTGAAAGAGAAAATGCAGTGACGAGTGGTCAATTTCACGCTTTATGATGGCCAAAATCCCGAGAAGGTCCTCTACAAATGAGGCTTTGATGTAATAATCATTATATTAATTTATGGATAAGATACTATGGTATTCATGGAAGAATTACATGAAGGATATTGTGGTTCTCACCAGTCAGGGTATAATAATTCTGATCAAATATGAAGGTTTGGATACTTCTGGCCTTCGTTGATGCATGATTGCACAAAGTTTTGTAAGAAGTGTCATCCCTACCAAGTTAATGAAAACATAATCCATCAACCTCAATAGTTTCTACATATAGAAAAATACTCTTGGCAATTTTCTACATGGGAAAGGGATATATTAGGGATTTATCCTCCAGCTACGGTTAGATAATTAAAGTATATCATTACTAGTACTGATTTCATCTCCAAATGGGCTAAGGCAATACCTATAAAAGATTTCAGAGCCAAAAATCATTGTCAGCTTTTTCAAAAAAACATCATTACTATATTTTCTGTCCTCATTCCATATTGAGAGAAAACGACACGAATTTTTATTCTGTTGAGGTAGAGAAGCTTTATCGAGAATACAATATAAAATCTAACCATTCATCTCACTATCATGAAGTGGTCAATTGACCAATAGAGGATTTAAACAATACAAAATAAAACATACTCCATAATATGGTAGATAAAGATAAGAAGTCTTGTCCTGATATGATCATGCATTTCTTCTGTGTTTACTATACTATGACCTGTACTGCCACATGAGTAACCTCATATTCACTG
The DNA here is from genome assembly GCA_963277665.1 of Viscum album. Taxonomy (NCBI): domain Eukaryota; kingdom Viridiplantae; phylum Streptophyta; class Magnoliopsida; order Santalales; family Viscaceae; genus Viscum; species Viscum album. The sequence continues at coordinate 1,589,703,470 of OY728129.1, forward strand.
GTATACAAGATAGATGTAGTCTTGCCCATTGCAGTTCAGTATCCATCACACCGAGATTCCATCTGTGATCAGATATCCATATATGAGAAATCACATAAATGACTGGATGATTTGGAGATACTGGATGAAAATTGATTCAATACCTTGAATCACTTGGAAGTCTATCAGAATCGGAAAGCACGATCTTTCAACAAGAAAGTATTCCTCCGTTCATCCCCCCTAGGATAATTGGTAATGGTCTTAGGTATCTAATGATACCAGGGAGGAAGCCTCCAAATCATGATCCAAAGTGGGAGGTACCTTACGCAATACACAAATTCTACTCTAATGGATCTTACTACATGATCTCAATGGATGGATAGCTTATTACAAATCCCACCAATGTAAGGTTCCGGAAAAACTACTTTGTATAATCACATAGAGTTCCTATTAACTGCAGTAAGTTGACCAATATATCACCATATACATCCATGTTACATGATTTTAAACTATTTAGAACTATCATCATTGTATCATGATGATGAATTGATTATCATGAGGTCCTAGTTGCATGACCTAAAACTAAAAAACACTATTTCCCCTCAGCACACGACATTAAACTATATGGTTAACATGTCCCTCATTTGACATTAAAAATTCTTGAGAATTACACAAGTATAAACTCCTTGTGGTCCCTCAAAATATGGTTATCTTTAATGCATAAGCCTCACTCACATCATTTTCACACCCTAGTTACACCTGAGCCCCATTTTTTCCTTTGTTTGAGTTAGACTTTCATAGCGACCCATTTCAAAAAATATGTGTGGCTTGACTCTCATTAAATGAGATATGTAGTGATGCCTATATCTCCAATATTAGGCCCACCCATGACCATAATAAAACAATTTCCCCTTTCCCTGTTTATAAGTCAAATCTATACAGGGAACTCTTTCAAAACATATGGATTGATTCTCATACCATCTGATGTCTTGGGCCCAACCATTAGTTTAAAAAATATTAAATCCCCTACCACATATCAAAACCCAGTTTTTGTGGGAAACCATTTTTTAATAAGTACATTTGGGTTGATTCTCACCCCTATGTGATGCAAATTGATGCCCAGATCACCAATTATAGGTCCAATCACGACAAGGAAAAAATCCCCTTCATTCCCTTTGTGTATAAATAAAACCTGCACAAGGAAAATTTCTTCAAGAACTATGTGTATATTGATTCTTGAACTATCATGATACATAGTGACACCCAAGTACTATAACCTGGCCCAAACACATAATTTCTATCTTTTCATATCAGTTCATCTTCATCCACATCACAAGACATTAAACTTTATAGAAGTCCAAGAACTATATGTGGCATTATTCTCCTCATATTGAGATATGTAGTGACACCCTAATATATAATCCTAGGTCTAGTTTTAAATTAAAAGAAACCCATTTACTACCTATGTGTATGAATCAACCATACAAAAGGAACATTTAATGAAATTTGTGTGGCTTGATTCTCATCCCAATGAGATACATAATGATGCTCAAATATCCAATCCTGGGTCCAGTCAAAATTTTGGAAACCAAAACCCACTTCCCTTTACCCATGCATGAATCAGATTTATATAGGGAACCATTCCAAGACTTATGTCTTGATTATCATTACAATGAGATATATGGTGGTACCTAGTCTTCATGATTTAGGCCCAAACATTAGTCTAGAAATTATCAAAATCCACTTTTCCCCAGGTCAAAACCTTATTGATGTGTGGACCAATTATCAAGAACTACGTTTGTCTTGATTCTTTTCCCAACAAGATACATAGTGATGCTTGAGTCCTTCACCCTAGCTTAGCCACCACATAATCAACATTCCCTTATATTTCACTTATATTTCCCTTACTCTATAACATAAACCTTCACCACACCTTGTTTCTCACATCGAGAATAGATCATGTGGGCTTAGGAATTTGGTAAAGGATTTCCCTGCATGAGAAAGGTATATCTATTCACATTGGGGATATCATGGTCCCAGAATCAAGACCTTAAAAGGAACACCATATGTCCTTACCGCATAATTGTAAACTACACATTCCTTTAAGAACTACATGTGTCTTGATTATCACCATTATGAGACACATAGTGATATCCAGATCGTCAATCCTAGGCCCATCCATATAATGGCATGGAAATGTGCCTACTTTCCCATGTATCAGTCATATCTACATGAGTATATCCAATATGAGTTCTCATTTTACGCATGAATGTGTATCTGTTAGAACTACATGTGGCATGATTCTTACTTTGACAAGATACATAGTGACTCTTGGGACCTATACCCTAGTTCAACCACATTATCATATTATTATTCATTTTCAGATAACTTTTTCCCAACTGTATGACATTAAAATACATTTCTAATATCCTTTCCTCACGACTTTAAACTATACATTACCCATAAAAATACTTATGGATTGATTATCATCCTATTGATATACAAAGTGAATACTAGGCCTTAGATCCTAGTCCCAATCATGTGGTAAATAAAAATATCTCCTTTACTGTGTTCAGAAAAAATATCTATATAAAAGATTTTATTTTTGGGTCCTCTCACTAGAAATCCCACCAAGGAAACAAGAATTTTCCCCCTTCTACATATGAGTCAGATCTATGTAAGAGACTCCATACTCATGAATAATATTATTCCAAATCCTTCCTTTGTGCATTGGATAATTCCCCTTTCAGATTTCATACTTATAATCTTAAATACTTTCATATATTCATAATAATTCTTTGGATTTTGGTGGAATTATTTCAGGTACATAAGGGATCTTTTTCCTAACTATGGACTACGTTCCCTAGTTAGCCTTTCATATGTTTCCAACATAATGGGTCTGTTAGACAAAGGATGCCACTATTTGACTATGTTTTACATGCTATGGTTGTAATTTCATAAAACAGACCCCATAATATGTTTTTCAAATAGTAGTAGTTTCTCCCTTTGGGGAAACCTATTCCTTCTCTTTAAACTTTGACGAAAAATGCAGGAACCCGTGATTTAAAATTAGCAGTCGTCCTTTTCATATTTGTCTTGTGTCCTTTATCCTAACTTGAAATTATCTAAGGCCATGGTTTACATTTTACCCACCATATGTTCAAATAACAATGGAATAACATTGGGCCATTTTACCATATATCATTCATATTTCCATAGTATTATGGTATTAGTCATATGAATTAAAATTATAGGCACCATACTTCTTGCATTTGGGTCAGACATTCATAGAGAGATCATTTTACAAATTCTTTTGAAATCATTACTTAAAAACCCCTTCTGTATTAAGCCACTTTTTCTCCATACAAATCATTGGATCCAAAGATCCACAGGTTACAGATTAAAACTTCTCCCTCTCACAGTTGAATATGGTAATTCATTTCTAGATAGATTATCGATATTTAGAGAACCATCAAAACTTTTGAAAATTATTTTGAACATAAATTATATCCCATAAATTTATTTTCTGAAAAATTTTAAATGTCATAGCATAATGTGTTTTAATTATGAATTTAAAATACATAACATAATGTCCTCTCAATATAATGTTTAACTACATAGTAAATGTCTTAGTCGCATGACATTAAACTACATGATAACTTCATAATTGTTCATAAAGGGTTATTCTCCCCCTGAAATTGGATATCTAAAAAATTTATCCTCCTTTTACCATCAAATTCATGTAGAACTAGTATCTTATTCATGGTCTATGCCATTACAGATGATCCCTTTATTCTCATACATCTTTACTTTAAAAATCCACCCACTATGGTCTTGAGACATGCAAGTCTTAGAATTCCTTTATCCATATATAATATAATGTTGGAATTCCTAGTAACTCCTTTACCTAACTATTAAATACACCATATATACATACTTGAATAAATCACCCATATAACGGGCTTTTCAGCCTAAGGATACCACTCCATGACTATGAAGTACCATCCCTCGTTTTCCTTGCATAAAAAAACCAAGTAATGGGATTTCCATCTAGAGGTAACTTCGTCCTTAAGAGATCCCTCCTCTATTCCCATATTTCATGTTTTAGATTCTAAAATCATAAAAAATCATGACTCAAGATTTCCCTTATATATATCTGAAGAATATCAGAACATTAACATCCATTAAGTATTTTTTAGGTTATCATCTCAAAATGCATGGTCAATGTTGTTTAACCTAAAATATTAGCTTTATTAGTTCAACATGAATGACTTTAAAATTCCCACAAAAAGTTAAATAGTACTCACTAGGTTTAGAACCCACAAAGGGAACTCTGGAAAAAATTAAAGTCTCTGCTCACTAGACCTACACTCTATACGGTTTAGAAAATATCAAGAAATAAAAATTTAAAAGGTGTAAAACTTATTTGGCTGAAAAACCGAAAAGGGTGGCCTAAGTAAAATCCATGCCTCACCAACTAAGTATATTTCATTTTAAACTTTGGGAGATATTAGGGTGATGAAATAAAAAAATATAGTTTTTAGGGTTTTCCATATAACCCTAGTAACAGTCAAACTATTTTTTATAGGCCCCGTGTCTTAGAAAGAATTTATAGCATCCCTCCATACTTGATGTAGCTACAAAACACACAAAATGATGTTGGATGGAATCCAAGTTCCCTAAAATTACCTTAGCAAAAAATTATTTTTCTTCCAGAATGAATCTAATTCTAAGGGGGGGGGGGGGGTTATTGACAGCATGAAATTTGTTCTTTTCACTTTTCCATGAAATTTATGATGTAAAACTCAGTTATACACTAAATGTTGAGATTAAGTAGAAATACATATTCATGCTAGAAGAAGGATCATAATAGAATTTAATGTGTCGTGACCCAAATCATTATCAAGAAATATCAAAATGTTTAGGGTGTGAATCTCTATTTTTAATGGGGGTTAGTGGCTATTTTGAAGGGACCGAAATAAAGGGCCCAGACAATAGCCCGACACTGAGGCCTAGCAGGGTGCAGAGGCACAGTGCCCATAGTATGGAGAATCTAGTTCTCCCAAATCCCCCAAAACACTATTTGTGTGCAATGTACCTATGAAGAATCCTATGTTATTGATCTTCACATGAAGCCTACGTTGCAGAGACCCCAAAATTAACGTACATGGAAATTATAGTACTTTTGCGAAATACTTAATACATAAGAAAAACCAACACTTAAGGATCGTAATAGTTTAGTGACTTTGGAAACTCGGAACATAATCTTCTAATCATGGTGAAATATCTTCAACATCTCCCATAAAGATATTCCCCTTTTGTTTTCTTACCTAAAACCATTCTTTATATCCGGGGAAAAATAAAAAATATAAAGGGTGAGATCAAATACTCAGTAAGGGTAAGCCTAGAGAAAATAAAACAAACCATATACATTTGAACTTAAAAACATGAACATAATGTTTAAACATCAAAATCTTGAGCAATGACATAAAACATGGAAGTACATAAGGCATAGATCATAATGGAACATCAATCATGATAAAATAGCATGGGAATAAATCATGTAATTGTTGAAAACCATTAAGCACTTGATATTATTTCCATAGTAGTTAAGGCATTGCTTCCAAGACCACCATAGTGGACAAAGTCCCTTACTGAATCGAGTTCACTCCTCATTCTAGTCCTGTATCACTGAACCAGATTAACCTTTCATTCTAGCCATGTCTATCTCATGAGATATAAATCTTTACCCAATGCATTGGAGGGAGATATAGGTCCCACCCATCTCATAATGATACCATTATTATGTGTTCCACAAAATCATAAATCATACATCATAGCATAACCCTTGTAATAAAGATGGGATTCTTAAACATAATGTCATCATAACATAATCCATATAAGATAAAAGGACTTCATAAAAATAATTCCATCATAAAATAATCAAATCAATGTAATAATAGGGATTGAAATAGAACCCTATATTATCTTAGATGGAAAATAATTTTGATAAAACACTTGAACTCCATTCTTGAAGAAAATATTCTTTCCACTTCAAAAACATTTTTCCTTTCATAACATGTCATAAAATTTTAAACTAAAAGAAGTTAATTTAAAATAAACATGAAAACATGTAAAGGAATCTTCATAGAAATAATGTTATATGAATTCAAAAAAATCCATTCATACTGTATAAGTTTGAAAAAAATATTCTTCTCGTACTTTGGTCGGAAAAGTCAAAAAGTACCTCGTATAAAAAACGACAAAAGATTCCTTTAATATATTTTACTAAAAACTCACCAATGGGTAAAATTGGATTTAAAAAATTGTAGGAGGATATAAATAATATTACATATTGAGGAAACATGGATGTGGATGATAAATATTCCCCAGTAAATTCTGAAGTATAAACAATCTCAGATAAAAATGAGATTGCGAGATTTTCCCTTACCTTATGTCCGATATACTTCATATGTATCTGAAACTATTTTATAATGATTTAAATAATTTCATTGACTTATTAAAAAATCATATTCATTGTTATGATATCATATATGTTTCAATTATGACTTTATATTACCAGTTCTTTTGTAAATTCCATGTTAAAGCAGCATTTTGGGTAAAATAGTTTCTTTTATCGTACGTGTTTTGATTTTTTGTTCTTGATAATATTACTTATATCCTGATTTACATAATTACAGAATGTAAAAAATTATTTATATATAATATATATTCATCATATAAATATATATGATAGATCGAATAATGGAATGAAATACACTGTTCCTGGAGGCGATAGGTCGTACGTATGCATGAACGTTGTTTTCGCTTCCTTATTGAATTGAATGGAATTAAGTAAATGAAACATATATGTACATAAATACAGTATCATTATTATTTAATATATCTCATTGTTATTTATAATATATACTTTATAATCATACTTTAATGGTTAATCATTGGAAATGATTCTCATCGTGTTTGTGGAGACGGTAGTCCGTACGTACGCACGAGTGATGATATCATTCCCATAATTATTGAATAGAATTGTATTGGATGATATAATATCTCAGAATAATTATGATGTTATAATAACCATATATAGTTATTCTTTACACCATTACACTTATCCATGTAAGGTGGTGGTGGAAAACTGATTACACCACAACGTGGAGATGGTATTCTGTATGTACGCACGCGTGGTGATTTTATTTTCCATAGGATGTATAGAAGGTGAAATGGGGTTGTTTAATATTTATAATAACATATTAGTATATTAGTGATACCGATTGTATAACTTTACAATTAATCAACTAAGGAAGAGGATGTTGAAGAAGAAAGAAACTTGAAAGAATCGGTAGAAGAGATTACATCTTCTTTGATGCGCCTCTTTTAAACTTACTCTTAGGGCCCTAGAGTTGGTCTTTTGAGAATAAAAGAACATTTAGAATGTTTCTAGGGAAGTGTAGAATATAAATTTTCAGGTTCTTTCTGAGCTTGAAGGCTCAAAGTATTGTGAATAGAAGAGGGAGGAGGTGCCCTTTTATAAGGGAGGAGAGGGACACCTTATAAAAAACATAAAATATTATTTTATAATAAATTAATATTCAGTTTATAATGGTTCAAAAGTGACTTATTTAGAGTCTATGGTGGGGATGGGTCGAAATAATCTCAACCAATAGGTTTTATACATGTTCAGGTTTCCATTTTAACCTTATCTTTCATATTTAACTCTAAGTTAAATAATTTAACTTTTACCGTGTATTCTTGTATTCTTACACTATATGGTTAATAAACTTACTATAAACTTCCAATATAACCCCAATTGGTTCATTAATGTCATATTTATTATTATATAAGTCTTTTGGATGAACCTTAGATTTTTAGAAATAGAATAACATTTAATAATTTAATATTTGTTTTAAAAACTCTTTTATGTCAAATTTGACACTATTTGGTATTTTGTTTTTTCTAAATTCATTAAAGGATTATCACTTCTACAAAAATTCATATAAACAACCATAATATGTTATATTAAACTAAAAAATTATTTTAATTCATAAAAAGTCCTAAATTACATTTATTTGAGTATTTATAATATCAATTATGTTAATATTTCATTAAGAAGGTAATTACTGCATCAGCATTGTGTCATAAATAAATTAATTTATTTAATGTCTAAAAACCATAAATAAAATAAAATAAGGTAGTAAATATATTTATATTTCTAATGAATATTTATATTCGAATTTATCTTATGTATAACCATATATTAAAAATGTTTTACTTATTAAACTTTGATTTTAACTCTTTTAATACTTCTTTGAATTAAATAATAATAAATGTCCTAATCTAATCCAAGTGGACCTAAATGGTCATATTTTATTAATAAGGTTTTTTTGGTAGAATTACACTTATCCAATAGAATTAGGACATGTGTTAGGGTAATTATAATAACATTTTTACCCTTAATTACCATATTTACTTTTAACCGTGGTAAATAAATGTAAAAAGTTACTATTCACAAAAAAATATTATCTTATTGAACCAAATTTTTCTCCTTGATATTAACCATGTCTCTCGGAGTTTTGAAATTCTACTCAGAAAAGAGGTAAAATTAGGTTTTATGTGAATTTGCAAATTTTCCTAGGAGGTGGGAAAAGACGGTCAAAAGTTCAATAAAATTTTTATATATCTAAAATTATTATAAAATGAATCCAATGAATTAAATTGAACTTATATAGGTATTATCCATCTATTTTGACCTAAAATAAATTTAAATAAAATAAATTATTATTTAAATAAAAATTCGGTTTTAACCAATAACTCAGGGTTTTCACTATTCATCAAAAATTGAAAGTTTTCAAAAAAAAAATACCAAAAATTCTCCCTATGATATTTTCAATATTCCAAATCCAAAAATGAAGTCCTTTTTGAAAGATAAAATTTAAAAAATTTCAAAAAGTGTGTATTACCATTCATAACGGCTAGTTTATATAATATTTTAATAATGTATCGTTGTTTAGTGAAACTCGATATTGCGTACAACACATGCTATCAGGGAAGGTCACGATTGCGTGCAATGCAAGCCAAGTCAGGGTTGCGTGTAATACAAGCTCCCTTTGGTGTTGTGTATAAAATAATCAAAACTTATTTCATTTATACATTAAACAAAATCTACACTTAATGTTGCGTAGAATAATTTCTACAAAATGAACTTGAAACTGTGTGTAACACGAGCCAAGAATAGTTTTGCGTATTCCGAAAACTAATACGGTGTTGCGTATAGCACAAGCTAATTTTGGTGTAGCGTAAAACACAAGGAATCAATGAAATTAAAAAGAATAATTCTCATAAAATCTTAGGTTGTTAAATACGTGAAAATACATATTCTCTCAAGGCCCTCTGTTTTCTTATAAATAGGCCCCTAGGGCCTTTATTTGGACAGAAATAAATTCCTGAAGGCCAATTGCTACTATAATCACCCTAGTCCTTTTCTCAAGCCCTCCAAAATATTCTAGGTAGTTTTATAACATCTAAAAAAGATTTAACTAAAGGGGGATAGTGGAACTAAAGTCTCCCTAGGGTTTAAAATTCACAACACCTCTGTGAGGCACTCACCCAAACCTGGATTAATAAAGACTAGCATGGGGTTCCCTTTATTAACCAGGGACCTACATTCCTTGCATTTGGAGACACCTATATATACCCTTAAAGGCTTGATAAAGTTCTCATGCAAGTCTAGTTTCCTAGGTGGTCCATCTCCCAAGGTGCTACCAATTCACCTAGTCTTGCCTGCATAGAGAACCCCCTACAGAAGCCTCATTGGTTCACCATACCTTCAAACCTATGTGATCCATCCATTAGGACTTATTTGAAGATATCCATTGAATTTACTCTCTTCTTTTGGATCCATTGTATGATAGGGATCAAATAAAAACCTCTACAAAGACCTCTACATTTACAAATACATGGGTAAAGTCACACAAACATGTCTCTCATTTGGATTTGTATTTATACGGTCAGAGGTTCCCCACAGTGGTCCTACCAAGAATTTATGATCCTCAGGAAACATGTGGATTTTTATATCTCTGGTCACAAGGAATGATTTCCCATTGATAGTTTCGGGAAGTTACCTGTCTTGGAGATTATGGTTTGGACCATGTCCATCCCTTTTTGTCTCTAAAACCTGGAGCCTCTGTTCCCAGTAGGGAGGCTAAGGATTACACTTTATTTTCCATTCAATATGGAATGATTTACTCCTCCCATTTTGGAACCAATTTCATCGAATCCATATTAGATTGATCCCCTTTTCTTTCTTGTAGGAGGTTACAGTCTTGCTCCTCTCAACCATCACATCCTTCACCTTCATTCATTCCTCAAATTGGACTCACATACAATCTAGAGTGAAGAGAGGGAAGTGTCATATCTTTAACATCTTCCACCCATAGAGAATGAAAATTATTGTATATAAGATCTTTCATTTCTTATTGTTTATCCCATAGAGCATTACACGCATGGTCTTAGAGTTTAATGGTAATCAAAACATCCACATGATACCTAACTCATTAAACTATGATAACTCTGATTCCTTCTCTAACAAGGATATAAAATATTCCAATCTAACTCCCTGCTCAAGTTATATACTCCTCAGATGTTATCCCTAATCATAATACCAAATTCACTAGTGAATTATCCTTAGGAGTAAACCCCACAATCCATCATATGGGCCTCCTCCCTAGGTATAATCCCAATAAAAAACCCCATCACATCATGAGATAATAAATCACTCATGGTCTCATTTATAGGGTATCATATTCAAAAATAATCCCCCATATTATTTCTCTCAAAGGGCTATATTATCCTGTGAGACCTACCAAATTACATGGGCTTTTATTCCAATCCAAATGGGATATGTAGGAAGCATCCCTGAGTTTTAAACCCCACACCCAAAATCAACCATGTTCTCATTGGCCCATATCCCCGGTTAGGTCTAATTCAACTTGTAAAATCATATCCCTTCTAGGATCCTTAGGTTTCTTCGATGCAAGTCCCACAAAAAAAATTGACTAGGAATTTTCCATATAGAAGTTCTTTCTACATGAAGTTAAATTGTATCGTTAGTTCCTTATCACATGAACTTAAAAGGTATGACATTACCCATTATATTTCACCGAACTACGTAGGTTATAATTCATTTCCAAGGGTATATAGAGATCCCATCTATGAGTTCAATCCCATCATCAAAACAACTCTCATCTCCCAATATGATGATAAATTTCATAGTGACCTTTTCTTTCTTTTGAAAGGGAATTCCACGGTGTGGCCTTTTTGAACCTTCCACACAGAGAAACCCCCTTCCCCAAGAAGGGGTAGTACCCGAAGGAAACTCCCTAGCCGGGAAAGGAGTCGTTTCCAGCCGAGATGGCAGAGCATCCCTAAGGGTAATGCCCTGACAATGTTGGTTTGTCACAACGATCCGTCATCAATTTGGGTCACACCTTGTTTTGCCCGCCCAGATGAGTCCGGGTGACCCGGCAAGGTGGGTTGATCCTAACAGAGAGGTTTGCCCAGAAAGAGGACTCCCAGGATTCGAACCCTAAACCTCCCAAAGAACAACCTATTTTGGCAACTCACCTTCCCCACCGCACCACCACCGAAGTGGAAAACATGTTGTTGGGTAACAAGGTATTGGGCTGGCCTGCCCACATGCACACCGCACGTCCCCATTGAGGCCCAAGGAGGCCAACCCTTGGGATTAGGCCAATTCCCAATGGGATAGAGAGGCCCACGAGTGGTTTGTTAGCATATAGTGACCTCCATCTCCCAAGATGATAATAAATTTCATAGTGTCCCACTATGTGGATTAAAACTTGCATCATTATAATAATGACCAAATAATCTCTATGTAGTATATAAAAGGATTCCATTGATGGATAACCTCATATAAATAATTTTTTTTACATTGATGAAGAACCTAGGATACATACAGATGATTATAAACTTCATGCATGCAAATAATTGATTATTAATTTCAAGTGAAACCCACATTATAATTTGGAATTAATGAAGGATTCAGAAACATATCTTAAAACTATAAGAGAGTCTTATAAGAGTTAATAATTACCTCAAAAGTGTGTGATGAGCCCAACCTCCCATAATTTTGACCAAGGATAGTTCTTAATCATTATAGGTTAAAATCCCTAATGAGTGAATGCCTTTATAATGTAGTTCCCCATGGATACAGAATCATTGGGTGTTTTCGATTCCATGAACAGACCCATTGGAAACCGTTTATAAATAGAAAACTACCACAGGAAGGTAAATACAAGGGGAAACAAAGATTTAACATGATTGAATCTAATCTCAATCCCATACTTAGAACAGAAGTTTAAGCACTCATCAACTATGTAAGATTTATAAATAGAGCCTTATAGTTGAAATATATTCCTCACATATGATTTCAAATGACCTGAGTACCTAATTAATAAAATAAGAAAAATATTAAAAAAAATATGCAATGATTTGATAAAATTGAATTCATTAATGAAAATAAAATTAATATTACCATACCTATAAATTGGATAAATCCATCAAAAGTGTATGGGTCCACCATGTTTAGTTTTTTCAATCAAATGAACCATCAAATGAATGAAATAACATATCCAAATGACCAAGTGTCAAAAAGAATTCTTGGATTTTATCAAGATAATATGGATTTATATTTTTTTGAAAAATATTTATTAAAAAGGTACACACCTCAACTAGAACCGAATTTACTTATTTAGGTAACATATTACATAATGTCAATGGAAAAAACTGCTCCATCAGAATATGTGAGTCATGAATTTTCATTCCATAAAGATTTCAATATTTGAAGTCAACACAGATTTAAATGTTACTTAAATATCCATATGGAACTTTTAAATCCTTTAATGATAGAATTAATATGTATTTACCATTATTTTTCATTGTAAAATAGTCTAAGGCTTCTTTCCATTCCCATTTCCCCACAAACCATGATCTATAATCATTGATTCCAAATCCCTATATTAACTAAGGTGATCCTTTGATTTACCCTACTCATTAAGAAATTTAATAATTACATTTTACAAGACATTCTTATCAATATGAATTACATCAAGATTATAATGTATCAAATTAAACTCCGAATAAGAATATAATGTGTCATTTTCTTCCACTGACTTGTTCCAACTGCTTTAGATAATGGATATTATATCCTTTTTCCCTTATTTAAACTGATTACATTTCCAAATTCTTGAGTGAAGTTCATTAATTTTACAATGATTTCTAAACTAGATGACATATTCCGTGGATTTTCTCAATTAAATTTCTGAATTTAATTATGTCTTCTTAAACCTAAATTTTTGAGAAGCATCAAAAAATTTATGATGACACAAAGAAAAAAATTTTCTACTATAAGGTAACCATAGAGGTTTAAAATAAAAATTAAAAAATATACAATCCAAACCAGTTTTAGTATTCTAACTAGATAAGTTTCCCAGTACTAGAATTTCGATAATTTCCAATAGTAAAGAAACAAACATTTTGAATATTTTTTATCATTTAAGAACCATATATTTCCATACCATCATCCCATAATTCTTTCAATTAATTTATTAGAGGTTTAAGGTGTACATAAATTTAATTTACAAGAATTTTATTTATAGGAATAATAAAAATAATAATGAAATAAGTCTTCTTTCTAAACATCCATGGAGGTAGATTATAGGGGGTAAAAACAACTAGAGAAATGGTATAATTTATACATAAGTACAAAATGGGTAAAAAATCTTAGAATATAATCCCAAAGATACATTCCTATGATATGAAAAAAAATATTCATATAATGAATCAAATAGTGTTCATGATTCTTAATCTATTGGATGTCTCATCAATCCACCATTTATACTATCCAGAGCATGAATCTTTATATTTTATTCTATCTTATATGACATTAATAATTATTGAAAGTTACATTTTAGAGGAAATTAATTCAATTCCATTATAAGAGTTTTCTTCATCTATTTCTTCCAAGGGTTTCATTTATTTTTACTCTCATTATTGTCCTTTTACTTCAATCTTCTTGGGTGAAATATTATGATTTCCTTTTTATCAGACACTTCTCCCTAGTAAATAATTAAATTATTAGGGAATTCATGTATCTTCTAATAATAAATTCCATGTTTATTGATGATTTTATCCATCTCATAGAATGATTAATGGATATAACATCACTAAATTACTAATAAAGAAACTCTAAAATCATGGGCATTAAGTTTTCATTAATTCTATGGAGATACTTGACATGATAAATCTTAAGTATAATTGAAAACTTTAAATACTTGGTACAACCTTCATATTGTTCTTATTTTCTGTCTTAAAAAAATTCATAAAAATAATGTTTTCTCACTGAAGTTTTGAGAAATATTAATCAACTTAGGATCAACTAGATTTTATTTTCATCTATTAAAATATAGGAAATTGTATCCTTAAAATACAAATGTGCCATTTATTTAGTTTTTTTATGAATTTTCTTCTAGTGGGTCACTTTGTGTTTCATTGACAGGAAAATCATTGTTCTAACTTTCAATAAAATTCGATTCACTATGCCAAACCCAAAATATATATCAAGCAACAAATTATTTCAATATAAAATTATTATATAATTCATTTAGGTTGAAACATCACATTAATTTTTAATTTGGAAATAGACCTTGTATTCTATCATCAAATATTCATTTTATAATTTAATTATCTAGAAATTATTCCAAACCATTGGAATACTGAGGTTTATTCTGAGTTCAATTAATCCAAATTTTATCCATAGGTATTGTATTTTCACTACTATCCATATACATTTAGATATAAATATATAAATTATTAATCAAAAAACTAAAATCAAAATTAAACATCACCCAACTTCATCACTCACTAGGGTAGGCTCTTGATTTGACTGAATAAAAAATCAACAAAAAATTGATTCAATAGAACATGGAAAACATAAACAACATGATAGAAAAAATATTACCCATCATAATAAAAGGGTTGGATGGCATGAAATAAGTGTACTGAGTCGAGGATAGAGGGCAGACAAAAAGGGTAGGGGTAATCTAGTTGAGACAAAGGTATAATGATAAAGGGGTCATGGGTAGGATGGGGTTATGGATATTTGTACTTTCACAGGTCATTGTTATCAGTAAAAGGTTAATAGAGTCTGCTATTGGGGGTTTCTATTTAAGAAATAGAGGGGGTCGTTGTGGGGTCGTCGTCTAAGAACAGGGGGTCAGGGTCACATGGATTAGAGGGGGGTGGTAGTCATTATCATAGAGAAGGGGGGTTAGGATAATGAGGATTGGAGGTGGGGGAGGGGTGGTCATCATGGGGAAGAAGGGGTGATAGGTTCATGAGTATTGAAGGTAGGGGAGGGGAGGTAATTATGAGGGAGGAGGAGGTTATGTTCTAAGTAGATCAAGGGGCCAAGGGGATTAGGTGTGGGGAGGGGTCGAATAAGTATATATTTTAAGTATTTAGTGGTGATTTTGATAAAACTTCAACTAAATATAAAAAAAATATAATTTGTTATATTATTACAGCAATTTATTATAAATTATATTTATTACTATTTTTTAGAATATGTTATTTGAACCACTACTAATAAACCTCCATTAATACTTCTTTTTTATAGTGAAATAAAGAGCTTAGAAAACCTGTGTGAAAAACCCACACCAATACACCTCTTCTATTTATCTGATAATCATCTCATGACTATAAGTCATCTATCTAATATCAAAACTCAAAAATGCAACATTATTATGAAACCTTCACTAATCTATTTCAAATCCTGAATTGTCATTTCTCATTATGGTCCATGCTAAAAACTATCATTCCCCAAATTTTCCACACACCTAATTCATATCTCAGTTTTCTTATTCCATTGAATCTCTATTATGTGATCTCTATTTAATATAAAATAGAGTTGGAAACAAATATATATATATATATATATATATATATATAATATCTCCAAAAACTATGTGTATAGAAATGAATCAGAAGGACAACTTGAATTATAAAAAAAATATCTTCAAAAATCAAAAATTGTGGGTTAAATCCTATCAATATCCCCTTCCTTATGAGGATGAATGATATCCCATATAAAAAAATTAGTTAGAATAAAAAATGGTTTGCATCACACCAACTGTCATCCTGTAAAGAAAATAATATGATGTTATGTTTCGTCTCTAACATAAACCTAATAACTCCCCATAAAAAATCGAAACTCCAAAGTCTTAATGAAACCTTTTTATACACTTTCTTGGTGAACAAGAATGAAACAAACAACACTTGTCACCCTAATAATATTTTTCACCATATACTTAGGAGTATCTGTATAAACTTACTGCTCCCTCTACTCAACATCCTTTGAGCAGAATATAACTCTCAACACATATCCTCAATCATTGATTTTAATTCTTTCTTCACCAGTGACAGTCTCTGAGGAAAAATAATTAGGTGTAATACTTGAAACACATAACCTGAATTTCATTAGCTTAAATACATTCCTCGTCATATTTTATGATCTTTTTATCTTGCACAATGATCACCTAAGTCACAAATATAACCAATTCTTCTTTACAGATGCATTCATCACTTCAACTCATGCCTGTACATCGGTCCTATAAATAATTTCAACAAATATTCCTCATGTATATACCATAAATCCTTGAGATTACTTCTATATTTAATTACCTTAAAAACTCTTTAACCCATCATTATCAAGATTTTAAGAAGATAAAAAATTATGGTATATACCTAGAGCATGTCACACATCCATCAATATTAGTGTACAAACTGCATTCATAAGGATAAAAATATCACTAACACTAATGAAATTATAATAATCATTGTTTCCTGTCTTTAATATACCAAAGTCACCATTTTTTTAGGAAGGAAATATTTTCTTCTTTAGTGACATTTGGTACGATGTTGTTGAATCCACCACCAATTCATCGTACATATCTGGCCTATAACAATCCAAGCCAACTAAAAGTAAATATCCCTCACCCTATATAATACTTTTGTTGGTATACTCAGAATTGTTCTCATGCAAATTCTTTTATTCTTCATGAATTTTTTAAATCATAGTAGTTTTTATGCACATGGACCACCTTATCACAAAGAAAAACAATTGAACTTTATTTTTTTCTTTATTAGACCTCTCTGATTACCACATAAATATAGCCCAAAAAAATACCACTATTACCTGAAAAATCAATTTTATTAGTCATTATCCATATATAATTAATCAACAATTATTATGTCACATCATCCAAATTCAAAGTTCCCTTCATGAACAACAGTGTGTTGAAGATATTATCATATGCAACTGGTAATAAACCCAAGAAAATAAAAGCTTTATCTTCTTCTTCCATATCAAGAGGTACTCTATTGCCTTTATCATCAACCCTAACCATCACCAAATACAATTTCACTAGAATATTAGTGTAATCATCTAGATGATTACCTAAATCTCCATTCTCTATAATTCACAAGTGATGTGAGTATTTGTTTAGATATAAATTTCTATTGAGATATTTTGATTTAGAACTATCTTCATGATTTGTCTAGATCTCCTTTATATCTTTCAAATTAATCACCAACCATAGTGTATTATCAACCAAATATATCTGTATTTTTCTTGTTGCTAACTCTCTCATATTATGTATATCATAAACACTCCTAGTTTCTTTTTTGTCTGATTTTTTTCTTCTGCGCCTTCAACATCTTCTGACAAAACTAAAAAAATTTACTCATTATTGGTATATACTAAAATAATTTTTCTCATTAAACAATTTGATGTGTGAAAAAACATCAACTCATGATCACTCATATCCAATCCATAGAGAAAATTGGATAACTTCCCATGATATGAATTTTTGTGGAAAAGGAGATTAGTTTCAGAATAAAAACTCAGTTTTGATAGAAATCTTGAGAATCACTAATGATAATAGATGTACAGAAAATAAATATTAGGAAACAAATTGAGACTTTTATTTTAATGTGGAAATCCACTGCAATGTAGAGAAAACAATAGTGGGGAAACACAGAGAAAATAAAATAATAATCAAAGATAATAAATTACAAGTAATTCACAAACATGAATTGTAGAAATTATATAGAAATATTATATGAAACTCTCACCCTGACAGAACACTATATTTCCTATTATAATAGTTTTATAATAATAAATCACCTCACAGAGATCAAAAACCATACACATGAAATTATTATATCACCTTTACTAATCTGTTACACAATATAAATTATAACTACTATGTGCTATCCATGACAAAAAAATATCACTATCTAACTTCTTCACATGCCTTAGTGACATCACACATTTCTTTTTTCCATTATGTCTCTAGTATGTGCTTGTTATGTCTGAAAAGTTTTTTATAAGGGTTTTTTGTTTGTTTTAATTTTCAATAAAATGGGTGTAGGTTTTATTTTATGTTGGGTTCCTAGGATACCCCAACGACCATTGATCTGGATCTAGGGGGTCTGGGGGTGCAACACCAATTCATGTGTCCCTCACCGCTCCCTTAAAAAAATAATTAAAGTGTATATATAATTATAAATAAAAAATATATATTTAAATAATTATAGAATTGTAATAAATATATTTAAATAATAAAAATATATATTATATATATATTATATATAATTATATATTAACAAATTTATATATAATTAAATAGTTTTTAGGTAATGATATATATTCACATAAATCAATAAATTTACAAAGTGGATAATGGGTCTATGTTTGCAAGAGAGACTCTCTCCAACTTCTGATGGTGATTAAGGATCATTTTTAACATATTGTTTAATGGCTCAACCTATAGCAGATCGTTACCTCATACAAGGTTGATTTGATTCTCATAAGAATGTGGGTGCGAGATCAATGAGTGTAAAATAATTTGAGGACAGAACCTTGGGGAAGATGATGGTGCCACCAATAAATATTTCTCTCTCTTAAAGGGTTGTGGTATAGGTCGAATTTGTTAGAGGGGAAATTTTTCTCCTGTCAAGGCTGATCTGGATGCGAACTTAGAATTTCTAGAAATTAGTGAGCACTAATTGTTGTCTTATTCTACCTGGGGGATCAAAACCATAGAGGATTGGGGATGTATTTGAGAAACTATCAGAAATATGGGGATTTTTAAACTGGAAATTTATTTCAGTTAGTCATATATTTTTTCACACGCTTTTCCATTCTGAGAAATTAAAATTGAAGGCATGGGGATTTTGTTCAATTTTATCAATCATGGTTCTATGAAAATCTAAGAATGAGATAAAAAGATTAATCCTATAGTGGTTGGTAACTCATCTCATCAGTTGCGGTTCAAGGTATATGGCTTAACCTGGATACGATGGTACCCTAAAATACTCTATAACTTGGAAAATTTAATTGGGGTTCCCCATAAAATGATCAAAAAATAGATATTCCTAGAATTGGCCACATTGCGATTTTTTTATTTGATGTTTACCTATGTAATACTCTTATTGATAGAGTCTTTATTTCTTTTGATCGAGGTCATATTACCTTATAGGAAGATGGCCAAGAGGCTGGTTAGGATGGGATTTCAGTCTCACTAAATTATGTCTCTAAATCTTGGCATGATTTAGATATTCAATGTAGGGTGTTTTCACAAATAGAGACTGCCAAATCTCAAATTAAATGTGTTGGTGATATATATTATAGAAATAACAAGGTGGGAATGTCTCAATAGGTGTGTGTGAAGTGGATCAGAAAGGGAAGTAGGATTTTGTGTCATGGGTGGAAATATTGGAAGAAGGGATGGTGGGTTCAGGTGAAAAAGAAAAGGCTCAAGATATTACTAATAAATAGATATTCCAAGAATGGATGATTTCCTCTTGATACAAGAAAGGTGTGTAAAACGTGGGCGAGGAGTTCAAGATTTATAGAATTGCTGCTCAAAAATATGGTCTGTTTGAAAATTCACTAGTGTCTAGTGGGGTCAGTTCTTTGGTAGGAACCCCTCAAATTGATTCTAATCCCATCTAGGATCATCCCAAAGAAGTTCACTTACCTACTAATTCCAAGGACATCTGGGGATTATTAGATAAGAAATATTCTATGATTTAAGGGACAAAAATATTAATGGATGAAGTGGGGTTCTAATTGTTCATCCCTCAAAAATCCAAATAATGTGAGACTTGATCCTAGAATTTGCATGTTCTATCCAATCTGATACACATGTAAGAAGACACTTTAGGTATAATGACATTACCGGTACCCCCTGCATGTTGAATTTCAAATTAATTATCCCTTAAGTAGGAGTGATGAATGTTCTGAGAATGTGGAATTGTCTCATCCACCCCATTTTATTGACCTAATTAAATATTCTTATATCTCTATTTAAAAATCCTTATATGAGGAATGTGATATTTCACAGCCCGAAAACTCAAGGATCATACCTCCATAAGAATAGGAATGTGAAAGGCTCGCTGAAGGCCTCAACAAAGAAGTGATAGAATGTTTTTTGTCACAACATGAAGAATTTTTTTCTATGATGGAGCTAGATGTATTTGGTTTCAATGAATGATTATCATTGAAAAAGGTGTTATTAATTAACAGTTTAGATGGATTCTGATCCAATCCAAAGATGTACTTTCAATATCTATCATGGAAATTCAGGATTATCTTCTCTCTAGGGGACTTTTCCAAATCATCATTGGTTGAAGAAAATGTGGCCCCACAATGGTTTAAGATATAAAGAAGAGGTCGACATCCAATGGGAAGAGGAATATATCTTAGGAATTTGGGATCAAGAGTGACTATCTACGATTGACTTGTTCTCTTTTTATGGGGTAATTTTATTCCTTTCTTGGCCTAATTCCTTCCTTGTACATTTACTTTTTATTAATAAATTTGGGGCCATGGATTTGGTCTCCAGATTCTTGATTGATTCATATTAGTATGTTTATAAATATATTTATTTATAATAATTATTATAAATATATATTTGTAATTATAATTATAATTATTATTATAAATATATATTTCTAATTATATTTATATAAATATAAATATATTTCTTTTAATATATTTATAATTATATAAATAATCATTTGTTTAGAATGATATATATTTATATTTGTTTATATTTACATTTATAAATACATATTTAAAATTTTATATATATATTAGTAATTATGTAAATATTTTTTTATAAGTATATAAAATTATATTTATTTATAATTTTTTATATATTTACATATATATAACAATATTATATTTACAATTATTACCAGATTATTAATGCGGGTGGGTATGGGTAATATTTTTAGAACCTGAATCTTGTCCAAACATGATTTAGGGGTTCCCAAACTGAAAATATTTTTACAATTATTTATATATAAAAATTATATTTATAATTTATTTTATATATATAATTATAATTATAAATAAATATGAATAAATTCAAAATTATAATTATATAATTATAAATATTTACTAATTTATTTATGTGTTTATTTATATTTATAATCATTAAAAATACATATACATATATATATTTATAAATATATATATATAGTAATTATAATTATAATATATATATATATATATATTAAATTTTCATATAGTAAGGTGGAAGTGCAGGCAGATATTGGAGGTTCTAACTCTGAGGATAATGGTACTGATGGTCTATAACAACAAGTAAATTCATAGTGGAGAGACCATCATCCTATATGTTGAGGAAATGAGTGTGGATTATTTAATTGTAATTCTATGTGCGATGAGGAACATAGGATTGGGTCAGAGATAAAAAAAAGTTAGGTCAATGACTGTTTTTTTATGAGGGTAGTATTACAATGTATGACCCCATCTTTCATCTTCTATGTTTTTAAACATTTAATTAAAGAGATTTTACACTAACTTTTCAAATATATATATAAACATTAATTATTTTTTTAATGGAGGGGGTGATCGCCATGTGAATTAGTGGTGTACACATAAACCCCCCAGTACCATATCAATTGGTGTTGAGTATCCTAGAAACCCAAAAAACAAAACCTACCCCCATTTTATTATAAAAAAACATTAAAAAACTCCATGATAAAATCTTTCCCCCAATGTCCCATAAAATAGATTATAAAACATATAGGTATATAAAATATCTCCAAAAAACATTGAGAGCATAAAATAAGTAGAAGGACAGCTTGAATTTTAGAAACTATATCATTAAAAATACAAAAGTGTGGTATGAACCATATCATAGTTTCTCTAATTTATTTGAGTATATGTTTTTTGAAAAAAAAAATTATTAAATTGAACCTAGGATAAAAATATTTTTAAAAGTAATACAGAAAGGCATCATCAGCCTTGCCACCATTCAGTTGAAGTCTAAATACATTGAGGAATTTGTCACCTTATCCATTCATCGACCTGAATCAATGACATGGAAAATGTGGTGAAATGTGTTATAACATACCATAATTTTTATATATAGATATTACATCTAAATGGAATAATATTCATTACATAAAAAAACAAAACCATGACGTAACTGTATATTTTAGTGTCCTTGTAACATATGAAACATAAACAACCGATTCATAAGACATCTACATTGTCTCCTGCTTATTTCATCATAACTAGAACCCTTTTAAAACACCTTACTTAATACCTTTCTTTAAATCATATGGAAAATAATTAGAAGAAAATAATGAGATCGGATGCTTGGTAATGGAGAAAACATAAGTATAATGGAATAACAGCATGAAAATATATTTTTAAAATTATATTCTACATACCAAAGATCAGGATATTATATCATGGAATAAAATATAAAATTTTGAAAAGAATCAAAGACAGTATTACATAAGAGAATAATATAACACATGAAATTTTGATACACGAAATATCATATAAAACCATTTCTATATTATTCAAGGCTCGGTAATATGACTATCATTGAGGAAAACGTTCCTTACTGAACTGAGTTCACTCCTCATTTCAGTCTTGTATTACTGAAAGGAGTTTACTACCCATTCCAGTCCTCTCTATCTCATGAGATATAAATATTTACCTAATTCATTTGATAGAGATATAGGTCTCACCCATAACATAATAAAAACCATACTTATGTGTTCCATAAGAACATGAATCATTAATCATATCAGAACCCAGAAAAATATATGCGTTTCATAAACATAATTCTGTTGTAACATCAACCATGGAAAAGAAATAGTTTTAATAAATATCATTACATCCTTAACATAAACCAACCATAGAAATATTATGGATATTATCCTTGAGAATTTACCCAATAAAGTATATGTAACATCAAATAAGGTTATCGTAAATAGAAAATTATTCTGAGAGATCACTTGAAAATAATTCTTGAGGAAAATATCCTTTCTACTTAAAAAAATTTCTTAAAATTCAAGAAATTTTTTAAATAAATCATTTTATTTGAAAATAACCATGTAACTTTGTAATGGAAGATTCAAGGTATTATGGTTTTATGATAGCGGAAAAATACTTCCATGTTGTATAATTTAAAAAACATACCTCTCATACTTTTTCAAAAAAAATAAGAAAGTACCACATTAGTAAAATAACAAAAAATATTCCTTTAAAACCATTTAGTAAAATTTCATACATGGGTAACGAATTATATTAAGGTAATATAAATCATGTTTTTTTGTACGTACGCACTAGCGGTAATATCATTTCCTAAATGGTGATGTGGTAAGTAAGTGGTTGGTATACTAATTTCCAAAAATCATATAATGTTATAATTATAATATATATATATATATGTATATATATATATATATATTATTTTCATAATTATACCCATCTAAATAAAATGGTGATTAAAAATATATTACACCATGTTGTGGAGATGGTAAGTTGTAAGTACACACGTGTGGTGCTTTCATTTTTCATAGGATGAATAAAATATTGAATATGGTTGTTCCATATTCATAATAACATCTCATCATATGGTTGGTAATGAATTTATTACTTTATAATGTAAATAATACATGAATAAAAATTATAAGAATAAATGATCTTGAGATAATCGGTAAAGACAATTACCTCTTCATTGGAGAACTTTTCTAGATATCTTATTAAGGGCACTAGGGGTTGTCTTTTAAGAATAACAGAATGTCTATATTGTTCCTCAGGAATTTTATAACATAATTTATCTTGGGATGATCAATATTTAAGTCTCAATGTGATGTGAATAGGTGAGGGAGGAGGTTCCCTTTTATAACTGAGGTGGGGGCACTTTTGTAATTTTCTCAACATATTAATTATAAAAAATCAATATCAATATAAATACCTAAAAAATTACATGTAATATAATTTAATATTATATAAGTTAGTAATATCATCTACCAATATATTTTAGACAATGTTTATTATTATTTTAAATATTATCATTTTGATAAACCCATAGTTAACCTATTTTAATTTTAACTATGGTACACACTTTTTCAATATTAAAAGGTTGTAAATTTTACTTAAATTGTTTCAATTAAATAATAAATATAAAATTTATATAATTTTAAAAAATATTATTTTATTTATTTTTAATTTTTTTATGAGTTTTAAATAATTTAATAAAATATTATTTTGATAAAATATCATTAGTGTCAATACTGACACTATTTATTACTTGGACTTTTAAAAATATCAAGATAACAATTTAACTTCGAAAAAAATATTTTATTATATCCTCATGAGGTCAATATCATCTATGAATTTTTTTAATGACATTAATTATCTCAAATTATATTCATTTTAATATTTTTTGTAACATTTATTTAATATTTCCATTAACTAAATAATTATTATATCAACATTGTATATTTATTTAATATACATATTTTAAAATAAATATTAAAACTAAACTACCATGATGAAGATAAATATTACATATCTGATAATAATACTTATAGTTGAATATATCTTTTAGTTATCCCTATTTTAAAAACGATTTAGTATTTAAAACCTGAATGTGACATCATTAAAATTTCATTAAATAAAATATTATAAATATGATAATATAATCTAAGTTAAACAAAAATTCATAAATAAATTTATATCATGAAAATATTTTTATTATGTAACAAATTTACTTTGAGATTCATTCATAACATGTGTTTTTACCATGTGGATACATATGGGATATTTATGGCAAAGAAAGTTACATTTTGTGACTTTATTTTATTTTAAATATTATATAAGTCATTTTCATAGAAAAGTTTCCATTAAACAACTTTATTTTTGTAATTATTTGTTAAGGGTTGAATTATATTCAGATTATAAAATTTGGGCATCTTTTACGGTCATTTTATAAAATTTATTATTTTATTTTTGACCATAATTACCCAGCTTACTATTTACCATGGTAACAAAATTTACCTAGGTTACTATAAAAATTAACCAAAAATAAAAGAAAATTATTCACTAAATTTATATTTTTTGAATCCAAATTTGGAATTTATTTTTAAAAATTAAATTAAAATAATTTTCTGATTTAAAATTAAAATAAAACCCATAAAATGCCATGAAAAACAGTTTTTTTAAAAAAATGTCTTTTTATAACATAATATTTTTTTAAAATAAATTATTGTATAAAATCCTTTTAAAAACCATAATTTTATTTCTTTAAATTAAAATGAACAAATTAAAATTGAAAATTGATCCAAATTATAAGTTGACCTTATAAGTACTTTACAAGAAAATATAGTTTAAAAAAATTAATATTATCACTATTCCTTAAAAATACATGTTTTCATAAAATAATTATTCTAAGATAATGTTGACATGATGAAAATTTTTCAAATACATTTTATATAACTTCTAAAAATTAATATTCATTCATAAAAAGGAAATAAACTCATTTTTAAAGACTGCTTATTTTTGAAGAATAAAGTGATTTTACTAAAAATTGACTGATTATTTACTGATAAATTCATATTTAGTAGGTATTTTTTTATTTAATAAATTATTAATTCATATTTGTCCATGTGAATTTAACGTCTAGTTTATAATGGTCATTTTAAACTAATAGTGTCTTGTGGTTCGTTTAAACACACATTTTCATGCAACACAAGTTATTAATATTATATAAAGAGAAATATTTCATATAAACATCTCGGTGTTACATTGTACTCCACATAAAATAAATTTCACTCTCTAAATTAATAATTTGGATACAAATAGATTAAGATACTTCTACCTCATCACATCCTTAGGTTCCCATGTAGCTTCCTCAAATTGGTGGTTCTACCATAAAATATTAACCAAGAGTGTGGTCTTATTTTGTAGAACTTTCTCTTTGTGATCCAGAATCTATATTAGTTATTATTCATAAGAAAGATATTGCTCCAATGGTATAACTTATTAGTTTAGTATATTTGAAGGATTAGTTGTGTACTTTCTCTGGAGAGATACATGGAACACATCATGAAAATTAAAGTGATTCAGTTGAAGCACCAATATATAAGATAATTTCCCAACATGATCAAGAATATCAAACATACTGATATACCTAGGTCTTAGCATTACATTATTTCAAAATATCATTACTCTCTTATAGTGAGATATTCATAGAAATACCATTTCACCCACTTCAAAATCTAAGTCTTTTCATTGATTTTTAGAATAAAGTTTTTGTCGACTCTGAGCTTCTCTTATTTTTCATTAAATGGATCTAATATTCTTTTCCATCTTCTCAACTAGATCAGGTCCCAATATATTTCTTTCAAAAAAATTCTTTCCAGTATGTTGGAGTTATTCACCTATTACTATAGAGGGCATCATAAGGATCAATATGAATACTTTAGTGAAAGTTATTTTTGTATGAAAATTCTACCAATGGTAGGTTTTGATCCAAAATACCCTTTACATCCATAGAGAAAGCTCACAACATGTCTTTTAGAGTTATAATTTTCCTCTTAGACTAACTATATATCTATGTATGATTAGAAAATATGAAACATAACTCTATATCCTGAATCTTCTAAAGACTTCTTAAGATCATCAAGGTAAACCTCGGGTCCCAATCAGCTATAATGGAAAGTGGTACTCTATGTAATATCACTAAATCCTTATATATATTTTGGAAATTTGTTCAAGAGTGATGTATTCTCTGATAGAAATAAAGGGTTCTAATTTCCTAAGGTTATCAACTATTAACCATATAGAATTATAGCATTTAGATATCTGGGGAAGTCTGATGACGAATTCCATGGTAAAATTTTCCTATTTTTATTCTTTTATAGGTAATAGGTGTAACATCCCTTTAGACTTATGTCAATAAGACTTAAATTTCTGAAAATCCTAGAACTGAGAAAAATACTCTCCAATGACCATATTCATTCTATCCTACTAAAAATACTCTTTTATGCTCCTATACATCTTTGTGCTTCCAGGATGAATATAGAATGGTGAACTTTTAGCCTCATCCAATAGCTCCTTCATTAATTATGGTATGGGAGGGATGAAAAAATGGTTCCTAAACCTTGTTATTAAATCACAATATAGGTTAAAATTAGGGTAATTTCTCACCTTATTTTGTATCTCTACATTTTCCTTCTTGCCTCCTTAATCTTAAATTATATAGGTGGTTCAAAATTCATTTTAAAATGATAGGATTTATCACATTCCATTAAATTTTACATATCAATCCTTTTAAAATCTATAAATATTGGATCTTTTATGATTCTCATCATATATAGGCTAGCATGGTCCTTTTGACTCAAAGAATTTGTCACTCTGTTCACTTTCCCAAGGTGGTAATGTATTGAGTAATTGTAATTGTTAATCAACTCCAATTACCTCCCTTGGTTAATATTCAGATCTTTTTTGAGTTAATATATACATTAAACTTTTAAGATCATTATATGTTTAATAACTTTCTTCATAAACATAATGCCTCCATATCTTTCATGCAAGAATTACCGCATCTGACTTAAAATAATGAGTAGGGTAATTTTTCTCATGGATTTTCAATTGTCATGTGTCATAATCTATAACCATATCTTTTTGCATAATAAGAAACACCAGTCCCTTATTGGATTCATCATTGTGGATCACAAGCCTTTTTTGACTATAGGGTTGTGTAATACTAGGTACACTAACTAACCTTGTTTTCATCTTCTTGAAATTATCTACACATTCCTCCGTCGATATGTACTTAACTCCTTTTTGTGTCAACTTGGTGAGTTTATTAGATAATCATGATAAATATTTTATAAAAAATCTATAATATCCGTCCAAACTAAGAAACTTTTGTAACATAGATACAATTTTTCATCTAAGAAAATGTTCAATAATTTTTGTCTTTAATGGGTTCATAAATATTCCCTTTCTTGAGATTATGTGACCCAAAAATGAAACATTCTAAAGCCAAAAATCACACTTGGTAATTTTTTTATAAATATTCTTCTTTATCAGTTTCCTCAGAAAAATCCTCAAGTGATCTTCATATTCTTCATTTCCCTTTTAATATATAATAATATCATCTAAAAAGACTACAAAAAACTGGTAAAGATAGTCTATGAAGACTCTATTACCTAAATATAAAAATATAGTGGTGGAATTAGTAAAAAAATGTAAAACTATAAATTCATAGTGTACATACCTTGTATGGAATGTCATCTTGGGTATATACACTTAAACCTTAATTGATAATATCCTAAAAAAATATCAGTCTTGGAAATGTATTGAGATCAACATAGTTAGTAAAATATGTCACCAATATATGGGAGAAGATATTTGTTTTGATAGTGATATTGTTAAGTTATCGATAATAAATATAGCATATCATTGATCCGTCTTTTTTGTTAACAAACAGAATAGGTGCACCTCAAGGTGATTCACTAGGGAATATAAATCCCTTATCAATATTATCCTAGAGTTGCATCCTCAATTTCTAAAACTCAATTGGGTACATTCTATAAGTAGTATTTGAAATATGAGTAGCACCTGGTATGATTTCTATTGAAAAATAAACTTCATGATTTGGTGGAAGAATTGAAAATTATTTCAGAAAGACATCAACAAACTATCATAAAATAGGTTTATCCTTAATGGTGATTCCCCCCAATCATTTGAGACATATATTATTCGTTTATAGTAATTAAGACACACAATATGGAATTAATTTCCATTGTATATTTATATTCATCCTTGCATCAATAGATGATCATAGGTTCACTATGAATATGAAATGTGACATCCCTTCCTCAATAATTGATATGATATCCATATAGAGATATCAAATCCATGATAAGAATCATATAAAAATAAACAAATGGAATGGTCATAATATTTGAAGGAAGCACTTTTCCAAAAACATCAACCAATTAATAATTATACCCTTGTGATGTGACCATTGTAACATTAGGATTTTTAACAGCTAACTAAATATCAAATTGTTTAGGTAATATAAAAATACCCTTAGATAATTATTTAGAAATAAAAGATTAGGTGGATCGAGAATAAAATAAAACATTTTATACTTTAGAGTGGATGGTAAATATACCTTTAAACAATTAATTATTATATTACACATCACCAATAGTGATCCACTGTGATTTTCCTTTGTATTTGTCCTTAAGAGGTTACATATTACGGTCATCATAGATAACCCTTAGATTAAGGAATTTTTTAGTTTAATGCCCATTTTCATTGCACTTGAAGAATTGAAGTGTGTGAGGTTCATTATTTGTAGTCCTTTCCTTATTTTCATCATTAGATACCTTTTTCACATCACATCAGTAGTAAATTTCCCAATAACCTTATATTACATATTAAAAACATTTACTAGTCCCCTTAAGATATTTTCCTCTATCTTTCATTCCACACCATGATACAAAAGGAAAGCTCATATTATTTTCACTACGATTTTTAGATTTTACCTTGAATTCAATTTTTATATTCTTATAAAACCCATAAGATTTATTGATGACTCCAATATCTATCACTAAATTAAGAGCACATAAAACAATTTACTCATACCTATTAAAGTCCCTTATAGATGATTCCATTCATAGATTTTGTCTGAAGCCAATGAAGAATCAACCAACTATACATTCAGGTTGGATGATAATTCCAAAAGCATACCTTACAAGTCTTGTAAAATTGCATTCATATGTACCAATAGATTCATTATCCTTTTTATTAATATTAGGTATATCCTTTTCTATATTTTTTCAAAGAATATGAGAAAGTACTTATTTAAAAATAAGTTCTTTAACTTATACCATTACATGGTTTGAATTTCAGTTCATTTCCTATTATTATTGACGAGGTTACACCATTAATATTATTCCCCATCCAAATTTTAGACTTCCAAAATTACTTTCTCATGTTATGAACATTTGAGAACTAAAAATTTATTTATATTGGTACTAATCCATTATCCATACACTAGTGGAGAATAAGACCCAATGAAATAAGTTGGATGCTTCCTAATAAGGGACTCAATGGAATATTGTTCCATAATTTTCTCATTTTGAATTCCTTCTTGATTCATAGCTTGAGAATGTTGTGTGTGCATAGAAATAATATTTTTTATTCCATCTCCTATAACATTCAGTGTCTTTGGAGGATAATCGTTTTATTTCTTATCGCATTCAGTAATAACATGGTTCATTCGAGTTACATCAATCAACTAAAACCAAAAAACATAGTGTAAGAAACACTAATTAAAATGGGAAACCCACATAATTAAGGGAAATTACTTATAAAATTTAAATTCAAAACACCTTATGATTTATCCTAGGTTATTTATGATCATCACCAAAACAATAGGATTGTATCTTATACTTAGACTTATCCTTAGGGTTCTTACTATGGGTTTTTATCCTAGTTTCTAAATTTTAACTAAACCTTACTATGATAAAAACTATAATGGACCATAATTTTCATGCATATATAATACATATAAATAGAATAATATTCATTACATAACATAACAAGACCATGCTATAACTGTATAGGTTTATTGTCTTTTTAAACTAGGAAACATAATAAAATGATTCATAAAACACCTACATTATATCCCCCTTATTTATTCATAAATATAAACCTTTTTGAAACATCTTAATTAATACATTTATTCATATAATATATAAAATAAACATAAGAAAATGGTGATCTTAGATGGTTAGTAAGGATAATCACGTGGGATAACATAACCATAAGGGCATAAGAACATGAAAATAATTTTTGCAAATTATATACTATATATGATAGATCATGGTATCATGTTGTGGAATAAAATGTAAAATTTTATATAGAATAAAAGAACATATTCCATGATATCATATCGTACTACATGAAATTTTGGAATACACATAATCATTAAAAATAATTTCCATATGAGTTAAGGCTTTCTTCCAATACCATCATAGTGGAAAATGTCCCTAAATGAACTGAGTTTACTACCCATTCCAGTCCTGTATATATTATTAGATATAAATATTTACCCAATGAATTTTAGGGAGATAAAGTTCCCACTCATCACATAATAAAAAAAAATACAAATGTGTTCCAGCAGAACATATATTATTTATCATATCAAAACCCATAAAAATAAATGGGTTCCATAAACATCATTATATCATAACATAACCCATGAATAAAAGTGTTTAATATATATATATCATTCCATATTAAACATAAAACAAACATATAAGTATTAGGGTATTATTCTTGAGAAAAATATCATTTCTTCTTTAATTTTTTTTATGTTCTTAAAATGATGCACAATTTTAAAAGAAAAAAAAATTCATTGAAAATAATATTGTGATATTTTAATGTATTCATCATGGTATTAAGGGATCATGAAATTATAAAAATATTTTTATTCCATAAAAGGTTTAAAAACATTCCACCCATACTTTTGCTGGAAAAGTCAAAAAGTACCTCGTTAGGAAAATTAAAAAAATATTCCTTTCAAACCATTTTTTAAAATTTGACACAGGGATAAAAATGAATTTAAAAATTGTATAAGAATAGTATAAATACTTTTTCAAATATTTTTCAAAAACATGGGTGTGGAAGATAAACATTTCCTAGTATATAATTATGTATAAATAATCCGAAAAAATAATGATATTGTGAAATTAACCCTTACCTTATGTTTATCTTCCTTCATACGTATCTAGAACTCCTATATAATGGTTTAATGAATTTGATTAAATTATTATAGAATCATATTAAATTTTAAGATATCTTATATTATCTTATTATATCAGATTATCACCCATTTTAAAATAATATTTATTTATTTCCCTTCTTTTGGGTGTTAACTGCTTCATTATCCTAGGCATATTTTTTCGTATAAGTACTAGTTCATGTGAATAGGATATAGTTCCATAATTTAAAGAATGATATTAAGGTAATATATATCATATTTATTCATTATATAAATTTAAATAATCATTCTTGAATTATGAACATGGAAAATGAATCGCATCATGGCATGGAGACGGTAGGTCATACGTACGCACAAGTGATGATATAATTTCATTAATTGTGAAATGGTAAGAAATTGGATGATGTATTAATTTCAATAATCCATATAATGTTATAATTATCATATATATATATATATTTTCCATAATTATACCAATACATATAATGTGGTGATGAAAAAAAGATTTCACCATGATGTGGAGATGGTAAGTTGTACGAACGCACATGTGGTGATTTTTTTCATAGGATAAATAAAATATGGAATATGTTTGTTCCATAATCATAATAAAATCTCAGAAAAGAGTTGATACTTAATTTATTACTTTTTAATGGGAAAAACATGAAGAGGAAGTATAATAAGAAATTATCTTGAAAGAATCGGTATAGACGATTACCTATGCTTCGGCGAACATCAATTAGATCTCCTATTAGGGAAACTAGGGGTGGTCTTTTGATAAGACCAAAGCCTATATAACGTGTCTAGTTAATTTATAAGATCAATTTTTAAAGGATGGATGATATTTTTTTGTCAATTTAATGTGAATAAGTGAGGTATCTGGCTCCCTTTTATAAATGATACGAGGGGCACCTTTGGAATTGTTTTCAAAATAATAATTTATAATAAATTAAATCTCAATATACATACCTACAAAAGGATATTTATTCGAATAAAATATGATATAATGTTGTAAAATATATTTCATAAAAATTTTGGTACAATTTTAAACATAATCATTTTTATTAACTTGAAATTATCCTATTTAAATTTTAACTAAGATAACAAATGTTTCAATATTAAAAGGTTGTGAATTTTAATTATGTGATGTAAATTAAATCATAAATGAAAATTTTATAACATTTTAGACCATATTATAATTTTTTTATTTTTAAATTTGTTTTATAATTTTTAAATTATTTAATAAAATATTGTTTGATAAAATATCATTAGTGTCAATTTTGGCGCTATTCATTACTTAGACTTTTGAAAATATCAAGACTACAAGTTAACTTAGAAAACAATATATTACTATATCCATAATAGTTAAAGTAAATAAATATAAAATATTACATTAACTCTCTAAAATTATATTTATTTTATATATTTAGTAAAATTTATTTGATATTTCCTTTTATAAAATAATCATTACATCATCATTGTATAATTATTTAATATAGTTATTTTCTCCGAAAAATTAAAAATAAAATACCATAATAAATTTAAATTTTCTAGATTTAATAATAATATTTATAGTTGAATATATATTTTAGGTAACTTTATTGTAAAAATGATATTGTATTTTAAATCCTGAATGTGGCATCTTTAAATATTTATTATAAAAATATATATATATGACAATCACATATAACGGGCCTAAAAAGTCCAAAATAAATTTTTATCAAGAAAATATGTTTTTTATGTTACAAATTTAAATTTATATTCATTTATAATATGTATTAATCCCCATGAGTACAAATAAAGTATATTTAATATAAAAAAGTACATTTTTTGACTTTCATTGACTTAAATATTATATAAGTCATTTTCATGGAAAAGTGTATATTAAGAAAATTTATTATTATCCATGTTTCAAGGGATAAATTATATTAATACAAAAAATTATCATCTGTTAGGGTTATTTTATAGTCTTTATAATTTTATTTTCAAACTAAATTGCCTAATTCACCCTTTACCATAGTAACACAATTTACCTCGGTAACTATTCATATTTTCCAAAAAACATAACCTATTAACTAATTTTTGACCTTTTGAATAAAAAATTTTTATCCAATTTTCAACATTACAATCATAAAATTTTCATAATTTAATTTAAAATAACACCAGTAAAACACAATGAATAATAGTTTTTGAGAAAATGTCCTTTACAAAAATGAAATGTCTTTATAATAAATTTTTGTATAAAATACTTTTCAAAACCCATAATAGTATTATTTTAAATTAAAATAAACTGATTAAAATATTAAATTAATCCAAAATAAAATTTGACCATATAAATACTTTAAAAAAATACAGTTTTCAATAAAAATTATTATTTTATCAATTATTTAAAAAAATAAATGTTTTCAAAAAATTATTATTTTAAGATAATTTTTACATGATGAAATTTTATCAAAATCATTTTATATAACAAATTAAAATTAAAATTCACTAATTAAAACAAAATAAAATCATTTTTGAAAAAAAATATTTTTGAAGAATAAACTGATTTTTCTAAAAAAAAGAATGATTATTTATCAGTAGATTCGTATTTAGTTGGAGCTTTATTTTAATTTCATAAATTAGTTATTAATACTTATTCCATACAATTTAATAGTTAGGTTATATTAGTAGTTTGTTACTAATAGTGTCTCGTGGTTCGTTTAAACTCAAGATTGCATGCAACACAAGCTATTAAGCTTATTTAAAGAAAATATTTCATAAAAACAATCGGGTGTTACAAGCCTTAATGCACAAAATTTATTTTGCCTTAATTTAAACAAAAGGCATTTTATGTATTGACAAGTTTCATCTAAATTATGTCCAAAGTTGTTTTTTATAACACCTTTTCCCCAACCCCTTATAAATATTCACCAGTCACTTCCCTTTCTGCTCACTCAATTCATTCTACCTCTCTCTAACTGAACTCCCACTATCTCGAAAATTTTCCCAGTTTTTGCTCTAATGCGTGTGACATTTTTGGTGGCCTGAAAGGAGTGCTGAATTAATTAAGTGACCAATTTTTTAAGAATATTTTAGAGTTATTTTTTATTATCTATGATTATGTTAATTATTTATTTAATTTTTTAGTTTCCAATTAGTTTTAAATGCGTTATTTACATAGTTGTTCTTTTAGTTAGATATAATTTATAACAAAACTTAATATTATTAAGTAAAATTTTATTATTTAATGATGTATTTTTAGTAAATAATTAATTATTAATCTTTTTAATATATTTATTATTATAAGAATATTATGATTTAGAATAACTTAGTAGTTTTAAATATTAGTGACATAATTTGGAATTAATATAAACTAGATGATAAAAAATTATTATTGAAATATTGACTCATAAATAATTAAATATTAAATAAATAATGATTAACTAATTCTAAATTAATGATTAATTAATGATTAACTAATGAATAATTAAGAATAACGTAGGATTAATTAATGATTAGATAATGATTAAAAAATTATTAAAGAATAAATAATTAATGATTAACTATTAATTAGTTAATAATTAACTATAAAGTAACTAATTAATATCTATTAATTAATTAATTGTTAATGATTGATTGATGAATGATTTAGGAATAAGTACTTTAGGGTTAACTAATTTTTAATGAATGCTTATATAGTGATTAACTAATAATTAGTGAATGATTAGTGAATGGTAAAACAATGATTAAAAGGTGATTAAAGAATAATTAATCAGTGATTAAGGAATGATTAACATAGGATTAAATAATGATGAATTAATGATTAACTAGTAGTTAATTAATGATTATTGTTTAATTAACAATATAGTAACTACTTAAATATTGATTAAATAATAAATAACTAATAATTAACTTTAAAGTAACTAATTAATAACAATAATTTAAGTAGTTATTGGCGAGAGATTAAAAAATGATTAAGGATTAGTTAACTTAGGATTAACTAATGCTTAATGAATGATTTTTTCAGGATTAACTAATGGTCAACCAATTATTAATGAAAGATAAAATAATTATTAATTAATTATTAATTATTGATTAACCTAAAATTAAATAATATAGAACTATTAATTAAACCATAACTAAATATAATGTAAGTATTAATAACTATTAATCAAGTAATTATTAATGATTTGTTAACATAGGATTAATTAATGGTGAAGTAATTAACAATAAATAATTAATTAATGATTAACTATTAATTAACTATAAACTAACTACTTAAATAGTAATTAAATAGTAATGAAATAATAATTAACTTTAAATTAACTACTTTATAATTATTAATTATGGAATGATTATAGAGTGATTAAAAAATGATTAAGTCATAATTAACTTTTGATTAACTATTCTTTAACAAATGATTAAGTAATTATTGACTATTGATTAACTAATGTTTCACAAATGACTAAATAATTGTTAACTAATTTTTAATTAATTATTATTCAATAATTAAGAAATTATTATTAAATGATTAATATATGATTAACATAGAATTAATTAATTATGATGTAATTATTAAACAATAATTAGTAGATGATTAATTATTAATTAACTTTAAACTAGCTAATTAATAACTATTGATTAAATAGTTCTTAATGAATTATTAACGAGTGATTAATGAATGATTATGGGATGATTAACATTAGATTAATAAATTTTTAACATAGGAATAAGTAATTCTTAACTTAGGAATAATTAATGATTAATTATTATTTAACTTTAAACTAACCACTTAATCACTATTAATTAATTAATTCTTAACTATTAACTACGTAATGATAAAATAAGTATTAAATTAGGATTAAATAATGTTTAGCTATTGATTAACGTCATATTAAAATAAAATTGACATAGGATCAAAGAGGGATAACTACGCAACAAGGTGGCTTAACTGCACAACTGATTTATAATTCCATGATTCAGATGATTCATACCCTACTGCACAACTAGTTTGACACTCCCAAGGGATATGATTTAGATGATTCATGTTCTCTTTATAAACTTGTGAAAATACCTTTGGGAAGATTAAAAATTGTACTATGAAATATTAGTGTCATATTTGAGTATATTTAAGAAGTTGTTCTAAAATTTTGGTAAAGTAAATATTATGTGCTTATATAAAAAATGAAATCCCTCTCTAGATAAAAAAAGTTGATGTGGATCTAACATAGATATACTTATGGGTAACAACCCTGAAATAACTATATTTATATAGACTTGATTATGGACTAGTGCACCAAAATGGGTCTTTCTACACACCTGATTTGACACTCCTGAGGGATATTCTATATATGATTTCCATTATATGTATAAACTATTGAATATAACTATATAAAGACTAAAAAAGTACTACGAAACATTAGTGTCATATTTCGAGGATATAAGAAGATATTCAAAAAATTTGATAAAGTTAAAATCATGTGGATATCTAAGCAATGAAATCCTTTTATAGATAATAAAAGTGGATGTGGCTCTGGCATAGTTGTACCTAGGGTGAAAAACTCTGAAAAAATTGTACTGAGGTCAAAATTATTGGTAACTACTGCATGAAAACGAGCCTTGCTATAAACATATTTTTTACATTACTAGGATATATTCTTTAGATGATTCTCATTCACCTTATAAACTACTAAACATTACATTTTGAATTTTAAATATTATACTACAAAGAATTAGTTTCAACTTTGAGAATATAATAATATGTTCTAAAATTTTAGTAAAGTCATAATTGTTTGGTCAATGATAAATGATTATTCCTCATTTTCAAAATTATTTACACTCTAAATATTGATCAAAATAAATTTCTCATGAATTCAATCATGTTTTCCTTTTTCTACTGCTATTGGGAGGTTATTAAAACCAAGAAAAAAGATTCTTATACTACACTACCATCAACAATGGTTAGGAAATTTGATTGTGTAACCCTAAGATAACATTATGAAAAAATATATGGTCCTTTAAATCTATAACCTAATAAAGAGATCCATTATATTAACTATAGACATTTGAAATTCCAAGATACTCTATGGAATCTATCTTGTCTATTGGATATTGATGAGGACAGGGTCCATGCAACAATATTATTTTCACAATGTTTATATAGTTCCATGATGGATTTATATGTTGAGTTTTCTAGTTAAAAACACCGACATCCAATTGTACTACGACATAACCATACAAGAGTTAATGAAAAAGTTCCTTTCCATAAAAAGGAAGCTCCCCTATGATGTGGAAGAAGAAAAACAAAATGATGAGCCATATATGTAGAAATATCATTTTTATGAAGATTAATTTTCCAATGATGGAACTGATGAAGACAATAATGATGAGGAGGAGGAAGCTGTAGAAGTTAGAGAGGAAGTTAATATAAATTCAATAATTGTACAATATCCTTGACACACAATAAATCATCCACCCCTCTTCACATATTGTACGGAAGCAATGATACATTTTCTTAAATTTTACTTGACTTTTATCACACAATCAACAGTGTTTCTAGAAGTTGTAGAGGACATATTTTGTGAAGTGGAAAAAACTTTATATGTTAAAAGGTATTATCCAAGAAAATATTCAATAAAAAATATACAAAAAATATTTTATACTGAGATAAATTGTAGATATTTAGTTCAAGATTCAATCAATGTAAAACACATCACATGGTGCGAAAAATATTGGGAAGATTGCATATTTCACTTGATGGAGATTACTAAAATTTAATTTGGAGGTTGGAGAATTTATAAAATTGAGACATCTCATACTTCATTGACCAAAACATGACACAAGATCATATATCATTGGATGCTGAATTTGCATCATCTATTATTTTTGAGATGATTAGGACCTTCTAAGATGTTCCTTTATCCATTGTGTAGGAGATTATACAACAAAATATTGGTTATAATATTTCTTATACAAAGGCACGAATGATGAAAAAGAAGAAAATTATCAAGGTCTATTATGATAGGGATGAATTGTATCGGGCATCACCATAATTTCTATCCATATTGAGACATAAGGACCAAGTTTTATTTTATCTCAATATGAATTAACATGTGTCACAAGATAACCAACTTGATCTATCTCATGTCATATTTCATCGATTTTTATGAGCGTTCCTTCCATGTATTGTTGTGTTTCTTTTATGAAAATAGTTTATACATATTGACATGGCATTTCTATATGAAAAATATGTATATTTATTATTGATTGGGGAACCCAAAGATGGAAACCGTTCACATCTTCCACTTACATTTTCCATTATGGATATAGAAAATTATGTATCTTGGAGTTGTTTTTTATCATGTATTAGCAACCATTTCACCCGAATTCAGGGTGTCTATTTGATATATGATCATCATCAGGTAATAAATGAATAAATTTATATAGATCCTATTATATGAAAAACCCCAAATTCACATCATTATTACTACAAAAGACATATTTCTAGAAACATGTGAAAAATAATCCATGATGAACCAATGAATAAGGATATCACACGACTTGTTATACAATATCTTTCTTAGTTTTTACTATTTTAATATAATGATAATATTAATTTACTTGAAATATGATCAATTTTTTGTAACATATGAGACGTATTAATGAAGGTTTGAAAAAATATTAAAGTAAATATTAAGGTATAATCAAGGATTGTATTATTATATGATGAAAAATCTAAAAGAAAAATAGTCATTGGCATATGAAGGAGGAAGAGGTACAAACACATGACAAAAAACATTATGGATTGCATCAATGGAATATTCAAGGGGATTTTCAACTCACCTATAACTGGACTAATTTAGGAATCATTTTATCATTGTGTCAAGTACTTCATTGAAAGATGAAAATATATTATATACGTGATTCAATAGGGGCTATGGTATGGATGAAATTTTCAATTATATATTAAAAAAACATTGAAGAAGATGTTTCTTATTAAGTGAAACTTTTAAAATGATAAGATGATTGATTTGAAGTGCAAGAGTGTTAGGACCCCATAATAGGAAGTAGTTCTCAAGTCTTGGTGGTATTACATGAAGTGAGGCATTGTCAATGTAGAACCTTCCCAAAATTTCAGTTTCTATATGCACACACCATTGCAACATGTGCCTCTATGAAAATATAGTGGGAAGAATATGACAATTCAATGTACTAGATGGCCATGGATAACTATAGGGGAGTTTCAACATTTCCTAATTCATGAATACCAATTGATATTGATACCCTAATAGCACATTCGTCGTTCCATTTTTTCCCAACCCACATGATCTCACCAATGAAACTATTTTAATTCAATTATTCTTCAATATTAAATTAGTGACTTCCAAATCATTCATCTATTTTATCAACTATCCATTTAATTTTTATTCTTGGTCTAAAACACCATGGTAGATTCATTTTTCTTTTACTTTTAGTTTTATTTTATATGCCTAAATCTGTTTGGGGTTGTTGAAATATGGGTTTTGCATACTTATATTGAAGGAAAAATTGTTAATTTTATGGTTTTTCATTCTTAATTTATATTGTTTTATACATGGAATAATATTCTATATATAATTTTACTTTTTTAGTGGTTTGTTTTCTTAGATCAATCCCTCTAGGGCGATTCTTTAATGATGGGTTACTCAAAATAGTTAACATCCTTTCATTTTTTATTTGTGTAACCTAATTTGACTCTCTTGGGATGTTTTTTCAATTATCATTTTCTATTTTCATATTTTCACTGACATGTGCAGTGTGAGAAAATCAATATTTCAAACAATCTAAATGTTTTCTTCTTGAGTAATAAATTGAAAAGTTGTCCAACAATGCATTAGTGAGTTGAACTATAATAATTTCATGTGGTAATATAGAATTTTGTTGGAAGTTAAAAATAAATTAAATTCTTATCACTAGTTGGT
This sequence comes from Viscum album, assembly GCA_963277665.1. Taxonomy (NCBI): domain Eukaryota; kingdom Viridiplantae; phylum Streptophyta; class Magnoliopsida; order Santalales; family Viscaceae; genus Viscum; species Viscum album. Next base: position 1,589,744,625 of record OY728129.1, read on the forward strand.
CTTGTTTTTTGAAAAATAGTTTTCCTAGTTAGTTATTGGTTGATGAATCTTGATGGAGATCCCTAACACATTAGGTGAGGCTCACTTATCCTATAATAAAAACTAATTTCTAAAAAAACATTTAATGAAACCCAAATCAAATATAGCCCCTTAGAATTATTTTATTTATTTAAATCATGTTGGAATTAATTATTTCAATTTCTCACTATTTTATATAATACACCCATTATTTACACTTTCCCATTGATTCCCACACTTTGATTTACACATAATTTTTATTCATTTTATCAACTATTTTGTATTTTTCATCTATTTTATCACCTCTATTTCACTTTCACTCATAATTACACACACTTCCACCAATATGATTTCTACCATTATTATCTTGAATCCCTATTCCACTTGAAATTTTTCTATGTATGTTATAAGGAAGCATTCAATACTGCAAGGTAAAACGTCATTGTTAAATATAAGAATATTCAAACAAAACATTACAAGTTGATGATTCTATACTATAAATAATCAAGAATATTAAAACTGCATATTCAAACAACATATTATTGTTATTAAAATATAATATAATATTATATCTATAAATTCATTTTGTACATAAATTGTTCTATTAAAAATACCATATAACCATTCGAATTTATGACAAAGGCTACTGAATTCAACATAAATTGGTTCTATAACAAATTATAGATAATCAAAACTACATTCATGGGGTATGATTAGTAACTCTCTGAAGTAATCACATTCACATCCCTTAATATTAAAAACCACTAATTATATATTTATCCAACCTAAATTTATAATTTTTGCATGACTCAAAAAATATTTACCTAGAAATAGTAATATTTTATAAATGAATGTATAAAATAAGAATAATATAAGTTCAAGAGATAATGGAATAAGAGAAATAATAAAAAAAATTACAAACTCAATTTTGTGTAGTATTATGTATAATTATTACACATTGATATAATACAATTAAATATTGTGGTTTTATATTTAAATTATTTTGTAAAATATAGAATATGGTTTTTTATTTTATATTATAATTCTTATATAGATTGGTGTGTTAATTGTGTTTTTATATAAAGTGAAAAATTATCATTTCCTTAAATATATTTTTGATTTAACTTCAATATTATTTCACTGCTTATACGACATGACATATAAAATTATTTTTATATAATGTATATAAGTTTGGATATATGAAACAAATAATATCTCAAGTGTTTTTCAAAACAAGTTGGAGATTTTTTTAGATTTTGTATTTAAAAATGCTACAAAACAAATGTTTTAATTATATTGGAATATTGTGGTTAAGGCATGAATAAGTTAGCTACCATTTAACCAAATATGGGTTTCAAATAAACTACATGGTTTGATATCATTATAGGGAGAAAATGAAATCTCAAAATGTTTATGATCTGAATGAGAGGTCTGTATTAGAAAATTTATTAGATGAGTGGTTTCCATTTATTCATTGTCATAATAAAGAAAGGATTCAAACTATATAATACATTGATATGATTATATGTGATATATGTAATGAAAATAATGATGTTGATAGGGTGAAAAAAATTGAATGATGCTGCAACAACTCTGGTATATCAGCAATGTAGTAAAATGAAAAAGATGTAATTTTTCATCTAATTATTTCATGGGAAAACCATGTATGGTATTTATAAAAATTATAACTATTATATTCTTAACTTTTAGAATGAATTATTTTAATATTATGTAGATATAACCTTGAACCATTAAATGTCATGGATGTTAGTTGAAGAACTTGGTTTTTCTAAAAAAAATCATGCTTGCCCAAAATATTGTAGCTTATTCTAGGAGTAATGTAACGAACCGTTTTTTAGAGCGGATAAAATTCGAAGGTTTTTGAACTTTTTCTTTTATCAGCGGGTCGGTTTTAAAACCAAGCTTCGGAACGAGGTCTCAAGTTCTGGAGCCGTTTTAAGTGGTGATATCGGACCGCGCGCGGTAGGTTTAACCGTGCGGGTTAGGCGTGCGGGGTACCTCGGGCATCCGGTAGCAGGCGCGTGGGCTGCACGCGGTGTTTCAGGCGGTGCGGGTGGGTGCATTTTAGTTTTTGTTTAAAATTAAAATAAATGAAAATAAAATAAATTAAAATAAAAGAAAAAAATAAAAAAATAAAACGTAAGCTATCCTCCCTCCCCTTCTCTCGGCAGGACCCCCGCGCACCCCCTCCTCTCCCCTTAGCCGCGCGCGCGACCCCCCCCCCCCTCGACGACGCCGCCTCCTTTCCCGACCTATCCCTTTGTCGATTTCTACCGGATCTCCACCGGTTTCCGGTTCGAATCGCCACAGTAAGCTATTCTCTCCCTTCTCCTCTCCGTTTCTGACTTCATTTTGACCTAATCGGCGCCCGGTGAGGTATGGCCAAACCCTAGGGCTTTGAGGTGGTCCAGTTTTTCGTCTTTATCTTGTTCTAGGTCGGCGCGGAAGGTCCGTTGGGACTCCTTGGCGCGCGTTCCGGCAACCGCCGCCGAAGGCGAAGCGGTTCGGGTGGTTTCGGATTGTCGGAATGGTTTCGGGGTGAGGTTTTCACCTTTCCCCTTGTTTTGCACTTGTTAAATTTGGGGCTTTTGATGTTTATGAGTCCCTGGTTTGTCATTGGCAGTGCGTTGAGCTTCACGGTGTGGTTCGCCTTCATTTTGGCTTGTCGCCAGCCCCCGAGGTAAGGGTTTATTACTTCTGGTTGGTTTTGCCTGGCCTAAATTGGTTTATCTTTGTGTCTTAAGGTTCGTAGTGGTTGTCTTATAGTGCGTTGGAGGTTTCGGTATGATTTCGGGTTGCCGGAGTTTAGGCGACTCACCTGCGCAGGCATAGGTACGTATTTATATGTACGTGGGTTCCCTCGGCGTGCGTATATTTGTCCATGGCAGAGAATATACACACGTACGGGGCTAGTTTTCCCCATTACATATATAAAAAGTGCATGTGCAGGTGAGTGGAGACAGGCTTATGTGTATAAGCATATGTGTAAGGATCCTCTTGCACACGCTCATGGACATGCGGAGCATGTGCATAGGGGCTAGGTGTCCTTATACGTATGTGAAATCACATATGACTCGTGGGGGAGCAGCTGCGACAGCTTTAGTTAGAAAGCGCCAAGAGCCGGAGTGGACGGATGGATCCACCTTGAGGTAGGGTCCCTCTCCTTGCCCTTTAAATTTAAGTAAAGTAATAGTGAGTTTAATATCGCACTTAGTATTTTAATTATGCAAGTTTAGTTCCGATTAAATGCTCCGGTGCAAATCGTGTGAATTGCAGGAATAAGATAAAAGAGTTTGTTTAGTCACTAAACTAACGATTTAAAAATAAAACCCCTCTTTCGAGGTGCGCTACCTTCAATCTAAAAATGTAGCAATAGAATTTCATGATTTCCTTTCCTATTGTTTGGCTTCTTAATTTTGTTAAGTGTTGAATGAGTTTTAAAGAAAATGCTAAATATCACTAAATGAATTGTTTGATAAAGTAATGACATGTTTTCTAATAAAACTCCTCCAATGGAGGTGAGCTGCCTTCAAAATAAACGTGTAGTAGCAGATTTCTTTTTTTTTTTGATTTCTTGCTTAAAAGCCTTATGAAACTTTATGCTTGACATTATACTTGATCAATGGCGTGCTTGTACTTGTACCATCTAATGTCATTAATCACCTAACATAGAGGCATGTTGGTGCCATATGCTTTTGTTTACCTTCTATTGCTCGTGAAAGTTCCAGAATGTTGAACAAGGATAGTTAATTATGAGAATTGATTATAAAAAGTTGAGATCTGATTTGGATAACTAAACGTGAAGGATTAATCATGAAATGAGAATTGCGTCGATTGATTAATTAAGTGATAAATGAATGAGATTTTGGGTCCTAGACATGGCGTTCTAGATCGACTTAAAATCTGGGTTTGGACATGGCGTTCCTCCCCAATGGTTATCCAAGCTTGTGATATAGGGTGTTAGACATGACGATCTACACTGAATGAGATTTTGGGTCCTAGACATGACGTTCTAGATCGACTTAAAATTTGGGTTTTGGACATGGTGGTCCTTCCCAATGGTTATCCAAGCTTGTGATATACGGGGTGTTAGACATGGCGATCTACACCGAACGAATGATAATAATGATTTATGAAAAGAATGAGAGATGTGGGTAAAACCCGAGTGAATTGTGATCAAATAAAGAAAGGTAAGAATGAGTGGATTTCCAGTCTGAGTTGAAATGATAAGTGAATAAATAGAGTAAGTGAGCAAAATGATAAAAAGTGTTTTTATGCTTGAACCAAATTTACTTGTGTTGTTTTAAACAGGTTTTCTTCCCGGCTATGGGCCGAAGCAGGTAGTGCCGCCAGGTGTCCTTTCTGGAACCTGGATGGGCGTTTATTGTTTGCATTGTGTCGTTATTGTTCGAAAATACCAGCTCTTTGTTTAATTATATTTCATGGTCTAGAGTGGGCTAGACCCCGGTGGTTCCGGCCTACTGAGATATATATATCTCACACCCTACTCGGGCCGCCATTGCACTGGGGTACCCGAGTAGATTCCATTTGTTTGCAGGACCGTGTTGTTGCTGTTTCTTGTACTTGGAGTTAGGAGCAAAGGACCGAGTTGGGGCTCGGGATGCTCATGGAGATCGCCCTCAGGGCTAGAGACTTTTGTTCATTTACTTCTGCGTTGATGTGTAAGTATGTCGCATGATTTAATGCTTTCATTGTATCATTAGCATGTCATTCATGCATCTCTTATATAAACCACCGTTCGCCAAATTTATTCAAACCTTATAAATGAAAAATGTTTTCCGCTGTTTTCTTATTATTATTTACACTACTTCCGTTGTTGTATTTTTGGTCCCTTTGTTCCACTTTGATAAGAGGGTATAGTCCCCCCCTGACTTACCTTACACCCTCGCCGCTATTCGGCAACCTCTGGCGTAAGGGGAGACGCGCTTGAGGCCATGTCGCGGGCTGGCTCAGGTGACCTGGGTGTTCGGTTTAGGGTCGACCTGGGTTGGTTCGTGACAAAATGGTATCAAAGGAGGTTTCATTCTTTTCCTTTGTCTTACTGTTTCGGGGATGGTAGACAGGAGACTAGGAATGTGTCAGCGCTTGGGTTAATAGCCGTGCTTGGGACTGATCACCCCATGTACGGGAAATGACCAAGTGTCCAGGGCTGGGAATTGATGTTCATGTTGTTTGTTGTTACAGTTGATGTGATTTCACCTTGGGTGAATGTTGTACTTTCCACTGCTTATTTGTTTATGAAGAGGTTTTGAAAATTTTCCTTGGCCAGATATGGCCAGGAAATTGCATCGCATGCATCATATTAGACACTTATAGATTCACATGTCATGCATATGTGCCATGCCATGTAGTTGCATTAGTAGGATGCCTGCTGATTTTGATTGTGTGCCTTGGAAATATGTCAAGTCTGGATTTATTTAGCACGCCTCTTTAGAAAGCATGTTTCGGTGATAGTTAACATGTTTGGGTGATAATATGTCATGTTTTCTATCTTACTTGTGTGTCATGCTCTGTGTTATAGCATGTTTTAGTGATTTCTACTTGTTGCTTTGTGTTAGCTATTTGTAGTGGATTGTTAGCTTGCTGGCAAGCGCTTGGTTGCTTTGGCTGAAATTGTTGTTTGCGATTACGACGGAACCAATTTTCCATTATAAGGTGTATGGGCGCCTTATAATTGGGAAAAGGGTAAATCGTGTTTTCAAACTTTTTAAAAGATGGCTGCTGAAGTTTAAATGTTAAATGGAAAAATTTATCTGATAAATGGGAACCAAATTCCAGCGGTAAGGTGTATGGGCACCTTATCGATTGGTAGGTGGCCACCCATGTGATTGAACCTTGTTTAACCATTGCATGTGGAAAATGGTTATAAATGTAAAATTGTTGAGTTTTGATTGAAATTTTGGTGTACTTTTAAACATGCTCAACTGGACTGAGTGGGTCAGTTGGGGCATGTTTTATTGAAATGAACTGTGATATGGTTTCTTTTTTATGAACCTAGTTTTAATGAATGGGACCTTATGAGGTCGCCTCTTTGTTAAAAGAAATTTAGATGCTAAATTTTCTGTTTATGATTGGATAACATTAAATGTTAAATGTTGAAGAGGAAGTTTGTTGCAACTTGCCTGTTTTTCCCGTGGGGCGTTGTTTGAAAACCAAGTACTTTTTTGTGAAATAGTACTTGTGGGTTTGTTAAGATCTTCTTTCAAATGATTAAAGGTTGAAATGAATTAATGAAATGGATGAAATGGAAAGAGGTTTTTGAGCCTAGTAATCCCTGTTTTGCGTGACCAAGAGATGGGGTCGACGTGTGTGCTTCGAAAGTGACTAGCACATGCTAGGTAGTACCCTTAGAGCTTGAGTTGCCTTGTTTTTGATGTGAACTTATGATGTGGTGATCGTAGTTCGAGGAACGTCACCCGTGCGTTAAAGTGTTTCAAAAATAGCGCGCCGGTGAGAAGCTAGTTCTTACGACGACATAGACACTCCTAAGGTGGGTAGTGTCGCATGAGTTTCTGTTTTCATGACGGTGCTTGCTTGGCAGCACGACTTTGATAAGGTTGGCAGTGTGCGCAACGCTTTAGAAACTCCGTTAGTGCGGGAAGAGTTTCGGTGGTTAAGCTTCGATGAATACGAATGCCTCAGGTGGTATAAACATTAGAGTTTGGTCTGATTGATCTACTAAGCGACCTTGGTTTAATATTAGTGTACTCTGATGGATGAGACGAGCATGCCCCCCATCTTGACGTCGTCTTGGATACACTAAGATAGTGTCAGTTATACGCCGCGCTAAAGTTTAAAAGTTGTTGGTTTGTTTCGTAATCTCTCTCTGGTTGGGTGTGGGATGCACGGTTTCTTGGAGTTACGCTTCGTGCTGAGGCATGATAGTTTTATAATAGTCTTGTGATGGCTTGACTTGAGAATATCACCGATCATCATGTAAGGACTTTGGTGCATGCGTGGTTGATAACAGAACAGTTTTAAAAGCATGTCGTCAGTTTAAGGACGAGTGTGAATCTCGGGCCAGTGATGTCTTTCGAGGAAATCTTGCGTGACCAATTTTAGTTGGTCGATCGTGATTCAACCGTTTTCTTGGGTTGAGGTCCCTATAATGGCCTCGGATGTAAGCTCTGCTTTGATGTTTTAGTTGTAACGTGAGAATTGGCTCGAGTTGTAAAGGCTTAAGTGTAGTCTTCTTAGAAAATTCTTAAAGGTGCTTTGGGCGTTGGAAACACAATACAACTGGTTGAATGAAACTTCACGACCCTTGTGAGTCGGGTGATGTTTTCGTTGTTTTCCGAAGGCTTCTCGGGGACGAGAAGTTTTTTTTGGTGGGTAGTTTGTAACGAACCATTTTTTTAGAGCGGATAAAATTCGAAGGTTTTTGAACTTTTTCTTTTATCAGCGGGTCAATTTTAAAACCGAGCTTCAGAACGAGGTCCCGAGTTCTGGAGCCGTTTTAAGCGGTGATATCGGACCGCGCGCGGTAGGTTTAACCGTGCGGGTTAGGCGTGCGGGGTACCTCGGGCATCCGGTAGCAGGCGCGCGGGCTGCACGCAGTGTTTCAGGCAGTGCGGGTGGGTGCGTTTTAGTTTTTGTTTAAAATTAAAATAAATGAAAATAAAATAAATTAAAATAAAAGAAAAAAAAATTAAAACCTAATCTATCCTCCCTCCCCTTCTCTCGGAAGGACCCCCTCGCACCCCCTCCTCTCCCCTTAGCCGCGCGCGCGACCCCCCCCCCCCCCTCGACGGCGCCGCCTCCTTTCCCAACCTCTCCCTTTGTCGATTTCCACCGGATCTCCACCGGTTTCTGGTTCGAATCACCGCGGTAAGCTATTCTCTCCCTTCTCCTCCCCGTTTCAGGCTTCATTTTGACCTAATCGGCGCCCGGTGAGGTATGGCCGAACCCTAGGGCTTTGAGGTGGTCTGGTTTTTCGTCTTGCTCTTATTCTAGGTTGGCGCGGAAGGTCCATTGGTACTCCTTGGCGCGCGTTCCGGCAACCGCCGCCGAAGGCGAAGCGGTTCGGGTGGTTTCGGATTGTCGGAATGGTTTCGGGGTGATGTTTTCACCTTTCCCCTTGTTTTGTACTTGTTAAATTTGGGGCTTTTGATATTTATGAGTCCCTGGTTTGTCGTTGGCAGTGCGTTGAGCTTCGCGGTGTGGTTCGCCTTCGTTTTGGCCTGTCGCCAGCCCCCGAGGTAAGGGTTTATTATTTCTGGTTGGTTTTGCCTGGCCTAAATTGTTTTATCTTTGTGTCTTAAGGTTCGTAGTGGTTGTCTTATAGTGCGTTGGAGGTTTCGGTATGATTTTGGGTTGCTGGAGTTTAGGCGACTCACCTGCGCAGGCATAGGTACGTATTTATATGTACGTGGGTTCCCTCGGCGTGCGTATATTTGTCCATGGCAGCGAATATACACACGTACGGGGCTAGTCGTCCCCATTACATATATAAAAAGTGCCTGTGCAGGTGAGTGGAGACAGGATTATGTGTATAAGCATATGTGTAAGGATCCTCTTGTGCACGCTCATGGCCATGCGGAGCGTGTGCATAGGGGCTAGGTGTCCTTATACGTATGTGAAATCACATATGCCTCGTGGGGGAGAAGCTGCGTCAGCTTTAGTTAGAAAGCGCCAAGAGCCGGAGTGGAAGGATGGATCCACCTTGAGGTAGGGTCCCTCTCCTTGCCCTTTAAATTTAAGTAAAGTAATAGTGAGTTTAATATCGCACTTAGTATTTTAATTATGCAAGTTTAGTTCCGATTCAATGCTTCTGTGCAAATCGTGTGAATTGCAGGAATAAGATAAAAGAGTTTTTTTGGTCACTAAACTAACGATTTAATAATAAAACCCCTCTTTTGAGGTGCACTACCTTCAATCTAAAAATGTAGCAATAGAATTTCATGATTACCTTTCCTATTGTTTGGCTTCTTAATTTTGTTAAGTGTTGAATGAGTTTTAAAGACAATGCTAAATATCACTAAATGAATTGTTTGATAAAGTAATGACATGTTTTCTAATAAAACTCCTCCAATGGAGGTGAGCTGCCTTCAAAATAAACGTGTAGTAGCAGATTTATTTTTTTTGTGATTGCTTGCTTAAAAGCCTTATGAAACTTTATGCTTGATATTATACTTGATCAATCGCGTGCTTGTACTTGTACCATCTAATGTCATTAATCACCTAACATAGAGGCATGTTGGTGCCATATGCTTTTGTTTACCTTCTATTGCTCGTGCAAGTTCTAGAATGTTGAACAAGGATAGTTAATTATGAGAATTGATTATAAAAAGTTGAGATCTGATTTGGATAACTAAACGTGAAGGATTAATCATGAAATGAGAATTGCGTCGATTGATTAATTAAGTGATAAATGAATGAGATTTTGGGTCCTAGACATGGCATTCTAGATCGACTTAAAATCTGGGTTTGGACATGGCGTTCCTCCCCAATGGTTATCCAAGCTTGTGATATAGGGTGTTAGACATGACGATCTACACTGAATGAGATTTTGGGTCCTAGACATGACGTTCTAGATCAACTTAAAATTTGGGTTTTGGACATGGTGTTCCTTCCCAATGGTTATCCAAGCTTGTGATATACGGGGTGTTAGACATGGCAATGTACACCGAACGAATGATAATAATGATTTATGAAAAGAATGAGAGATGTGGGTAAAACCCGAGTGAATTGTGATCAAATAAAAAAGGTAAGAATGAGTGGATTTCCAGTCTGAGTTGAAATGATAAGTGAATAAATAGAGTAAGTGAGAAAAATGATAAAAAGTGTTTTTATGCTTGAACCAAATTTACTTGTGTTGTTTTAAACAGGTTTTCATCCCGGCTATGGGCCGAAGCAGGTAGTGCCTCCAGGTGTCCTTTCTGGAACCTGGACGGGCGTTTATTGTTTGCATTGTGTCGTTATTGTTCGAAAATACCAGCGCTTTGTTTAATTATATTTCATGGTCTAGAGTGGGCTAGACCCCGGTGGTTCCGGCCTACTGAGATATATATATCTCACACCCTACTCGGGCCGCCATTGCACTGGGGTACTCGAGTAGATTCCATTTGGTTGCAGGACCGTGTTGTTGCTGTTTCTTGTACTTGGACTTAGGAGCAAAGGACCGAGTTGGGGCTCGGGATCCTCATGGAGATTGCCCTCAGGGCCGGAGACTTTTGTTCATTTACTTCTGCGTTGATGTGTAAGTATGTCGCGTGATTTAATGCTTTCATTGTATCATTAGCATGTCATGCATGCATCTCTTATATAAACTGCCGTTCACCAAATTTATTCAAACCTTATAAATGAAAAATGTTTTCCGCTGTTTACTTATTATTATTTACACTACTTCCGTTGCTGTATTTTTGGTCCCTTTGTTCCACTTTGATAAGAGGGTATAGTCCCCCCCTGACTTACCTTACACCCTCGCCGCTAGTCGGCAACCTCTGGCGTAAGGGGAGACGCGCTTGAGGCCATGTCGCGGGCCGGCTCAGGTGACCTGGGTGTCCGGTTCAGGGTCGACCTGGGTTGGTTCGTGACAAGTAAACTACTGAAATAAATGATTTTATAAAATGTGGAACATCCTAATATAAGATAAGTGATAATGGAACACCATATCATGTTCTAAATAAAGTAATGTGGAATTTTCCATTGAATCATAATTTCTATAAAATTTTAATTTCTGATGAAATATCAATAAATATGTGATGGAATGATAGTGAGAGAAATAAGTATAATGATGAGTTTTCTTATCTTGTAGACAGATTAGCATGGTGGAAATTTGATGCACTATATCCTGATATTGCAACTATTGTGTGTAATGTGAGGTTGTATCTATCATGTGATGGTGTTAATCCATTTGGGAAGATTCTTACTTCACACCGAACACGGATAGTTTTCATACACATTTATAACCTTCCACCATGAATATGAATGAAAAAATGTTTCACTTTCATGAGTATACTCATATATATATCTTCTAATCCTGAAAATGGTATAGATTTATATATACAGCCCTTAATAAAAGAGTTGAATCATATTTTTAATTTGGGCTTACACACATACAATTCCTTTTCGAAATACATATTTCATATGTGTACTGTGCTTTTTTGGAGGATAAATGATTTTCCTGCTTATACAACGATTTATGGATGGTAGGCAAAGGGAAAACATTCATGTCCTATTTTTATGGATAATATATGATCCATAAGACTTAAATATATATCTAGTTTTTTTATTTGACCAAGAATATTCTTTTCAATGGATCATCCATATAGGTATAATAGTAAATGGTTTGAAAATAGAATAGTGATAAAAAATATAGCCCAACATATGTCTGGAACTGATGTTCTTAATTAATTACAAGATTTAATTTTTTCTTTTAGTAAGGGTCATATGAAATCAAAAAATAGTAAGAATTTTTTCACTAAAACCGATTTCATTTGGAAGCATAAAATTATATTCTTTGAGTTTACTTATTGGTCATCCAATTTGTTATTTCATTATATAGACATAATGCACATTGAAACAAATACATGTGAAATTTTTATTTTAATTATTCTAAATTTCATGGGAAATTAAAAAATGATTTATGATCTCTGTGTCAATTGATGGACGGGGGTATTAGACTATAATTGCATCCTGTGTGTATCAGTGAAAAAAATATAATTTTCTACGTTCTTATTATGTGATGACACTTGCAGAAAAAAAAATAAACTTCTGTAAGTATTCAAGACTACTAAATTTCCAAATGGTTATTCAATAAATATATCAAAAAGATTCAATATAATATATCTGAAGTTGAAATATTTTATTAATAATGATTATCACATCTCTCTACGTGAGTTTGTTCTAATTAAAATCAATCATCTATTATCTTATAATGTAAAGGTGTTTGTTATCCTCTAGTGCTTGTTATGAGTATTTTATTTCAAATATTTATATCAATGACAGATAATTTCATGTGATTAATTATTTTTTTTAACTTTTAATCATGATCCACTACCTAGGATACAATAATTCTCTGATGAACCAAGTGGCAGTGATACTCAGCCAAATGATGTGAGGGGGTGAAAATAGATCTACTCACACCACTCATCATACCTGATCACACCTTGTCCCTTTATCATATATACCATCGAGCACACGTTATTATCCAACATTTTCATTATAGGCACTTTTGATATTTAGGCTTCCAATAGATTCACCATAATTTTCGTCTGATCCTCATTGTCTTTATTTACATAATCCAATGAATTCTCCAAACTCCATCCATATTATACTTTTCCATAGATTTATATGCTATCTTGTTTTCTTTCTACATCCTTCTTTCCTATATTATACATTCATACTCATTAAAATTATACTCTAACACATTTTGAGCATCATGACCATACATTGGATCACACTCCTATCATACATATTGAAAATCATTCAGAGCCTAAGGATATAGTTGTACCCAAAGATCATCCTAGAACAGGTATATTTATTTAACCCTAGTAAAAAATTTGACCATAATTTATTTTCATTAGAATATGTAATGATATAATATTTATTTTTTCTTTCATAGCTAGATCTAACATTAGGCGGTTCGGGTGCACATTCATGTGTGAGGTCTTGAACCACTGCACAAAATTGATGGTTGAGTATAAAAAGAATAGCCAAATTATTGAAAAGTAGGGTGATAATATAAAATATTTATAGATATGATTTCTAAATACACTGACATCATTCCCATCAGGCCACTCTTCTAGAGACACAATCTAAATAAAGTAAAGTACAATGATTGGGTGAAAATATGGGTCTTTAAATTCATTGGAATTAATGTTATAATATAATGATGTCTATATGAATTAATTTTTTGTTCCATATTAATTCTAATTTCCTCAATGGATTGGATGTGAGTACTTAATGACTCATGGAATTAGGTGATCAATGAAGGCAATATAAAAATTAGTTGTATAGTGGCTGGATTTCTAGAGTTGGTATAGATTTAGACACCATACTTATCATGAAAGGGTGTTCAGTAGCACATTATTGAGAAATTAATGCTCATTTGAAGAGTACTGAGTTTAAGGTATTAATAAAATTTGAGGTTTCTGAATGGAAATTATGATGATTTACATTAATACCATATTTTTTATTATTGAAAATTGTTTTTTCAGAAGAATCAGAAAGAAATAAAAAAATTAAGAGTGATACAAAATACCTCCACACATTGGGGTGGACTAAAATGTTAGAAAATGAGATGAATTAATTATGTCACTCATTTATGATTTTTCTGTTTAAATAATGTATTAAAATAAAGTTTATTCAATTTTAAATTATGTAGATTCATTATAATTTTTCATAACAACTACATTGAAAAATTAGATAGATCAGGATATGTTAAAGATATATTTAGTATAGGAAAGTGTAGAATGGGGTTTAAAATAGAATATTTTATTTTGGAATAAAATATAACATCTTAATAATTCCAACATGGTATATATTCAATGATCCCAGTCAAGAAGAGTGATTTATATACTAAAAATCATGAATTTAATTAGTGATTTAGAGGAATTTTTAAGATAATATTATAGAAAAAGAAATCAATTTGTCTTCAATAAATCCTTGGATTAACATCACAAGAAATAAATTAGGCATATTTATAACAAAATTATTTTTAGTTAAGAATAATGTGTAAATATTATATGTGTTAGTTATGATACTGTGTGAAAGGAGAGTGGGGTGCCTCTTATGTGGAAATTGGATAGTGGATAGTGGGGAATGGTTATGATACATTTAAATGATATCAAACAAGTCTAGAAATTATAGAAACTTAAAACATATTAAAAGGATAATTTCTTATAATAATAGAAAATAAACATGATGAACATAAATACAACACTGTTCTATCCATTAATAATTAACTTATATAATTTATGATGATCATTTAAAAGTTACTAATATTTTCTTACTTCATAAGGTGATCCACCAACTTTAAAATATTGAAATTTCATTAGAAGGAACTTATTTCCCTCCAAATATATTCTCTTACCACATATACAATATGGGAGATAATAAAATTCATGCTAATTCATTTATTATAACTCACTATTTTTTATGTATATCTTTAAATGAATTAAGGGAATCCATACTATAATCCATATTCATTAATGAATTTTCCTCTAAATTTTTTTAACATCTCACAAATTAGGTACTTGAAACATATCTATATTGAATACATGTCACATAAAATGATATAAATATATTCCTTCCATGTTTTTGATTTAATAGTGTTCTTAGTTTCAATTATAGAATTAGTCAATGTTGGATACTCAGAGAAAGTTTTGTTAATAACTCCATTATTGAGAAAAAAATCTCTATTAAGATCCTAAATTTTACTTGTTAATTTAGATTCTATTATCAATGAAACTATTTACAACTATTTATTACATGCCTTTAATGATATAGGATACAAATTAATTATTATTAATTATCTAAGGATATTTAGTACAGTGATCATGAGATATTTACCAAAATTTTAATAACAAAAAATAGTAATAAAAAATAATATAAAAGTATGAAACATGGTATATATTATTGATAATATTATCCAAGCATAAGTAATCTCATTCAGGTGTTTCCTTTATATCTTAGTTAAAAAATATTTATTTTACGAAAACATACACCACATACCACTAGTAAAAACAATCTTCTATAGTTATATATTGTAAACCTATTGAAATCATATCAATATATATGTTATAACTCAGAAAAATAAACCACTTAAATGAAAATATATAAATCCCTATACACAGTATCTAAGATGTTTCACCCACATCTTTAATCGAGAAGAATTTTCCCAACTAATCCTTTAAAAACATCATACCAGGGGTATCATTTTTATGAGTAGTGTTTCATATACATACAATTTTTTTTTATTTTACTCCCTATAACTCACATATATATCTAATATTTTACCAATTTATTATGAAACTGATCCCTTTGAACGCATCATCAAAATGTACATACCAAATCTGAGATGATTTATTCAATCTATAAGTGCACTGTCCCAACATAAATGCCTTCACCTAACAATTTATATTATCAAAACCGTTAGGTTATATCATATGAACATCCTTGGATATACTTTTCATAAATAATGTTGTTTTTACATCCATTGGTATATTTCATAATAATAGTAGACTACTATAAAAACAGAAAACAATAACATCATACTTTATCATCTTTATCCCTTTAAATTATGTTTATAAACTCCAACAAGAGTTAAAGAATCATATTTATTATTTAATGGAATACCTATGAAATTTGTAGAAGATTATAATATAAAATTCCTTACTTTCCATCATTGATCATTATTGAAATTTCCATATTAAGCCCTTATTTACACCATTTCTTATTCTAATTTAAAAACTCATTGTCCCAGTAAAAACTTACACATATTTTAAAAACCTATTCCACTCTTAAAATCATTGTTTAATTAAATTCTAGTAGTTCGCATAAGTTATTTAACCCAAATAAGAAAGTACATCATGTAAAATACCTTTTAGATGTAAACATGCCATATGATGAATTAAAAAAATCATTATAGATCAATAATGATCATTCACCACACAAACAACACTATTAAAAAATCTTGGTTCTCGGGAAGATTGATCATATGATTCTAGTGATCTAAGTAGAAAGACCATATTTATTTAGGATGTCCATGATGAAGCTCTATTTTATTGGAATTTATTTTTTTTCTTTGGAAATATCCATAGAGAGACAAAGCCTTTTTTATACTCATTATCAATAATACTCATTCTGTTATAGAGTATTTTGAATTTACTATCATCCAAAATATAGACCAACCTAACCACATTATATCATATAAATATCACAACTATTAGGCTATTATTCCAACTCACTTTCAAAAATTAAACATCTATAAATATTACAACTATTAGAATACATCACAAACATTAATGTCCCTAATAAGGGAATCCAAATATAGTAAATAAAGACAACACCAACAAAAAAAATCCAAAAACCAACCTCCTACTAACTACTCATTTTTTCTTAAAAAAACATCATTTCAAAATAATTACCCGTATGAAATAAGAATTAAGACATTTAAAATCCTTTATGTTTCATGAAAAAAACCTTAAAAACATTGGAACACTACTTAATAATTTCACTAATGGGATAACCACTTAATTTTAATACAATTAAATACACACACATTTTTAAATAGAATTTTAAAATTATCTTCAAAAAACACCTCTGTTTATTTTAAGGAAATCTATAGTGTAACCATTCAATAAGACAACTCACTTACCAAACCATAGATAACCACTGATAAAAAAACAGAGAGACAAATAAATTCTCAGAACATTCAAGACAAATATTTAATTTTTTTAAAAAAGAAAAAATATACAACTAAGATGCCTTAATACACCTCAAATGGCTCAAAGCCAGGGCTCAGAGCCACACATTAACTCTATATGATGTCTAAAAACCTTTTTTTCAAGAATTGAGATGAACTACCCAATTTATCCATTTCAATAATTGGATCTCTCCTTTAATCATCTTTATACTATCAAATATCTATACAAAGAAAATAGAATCCTTCTTAAATATATAAGAGAACCCAATAGAAACACATTATCTATGTGGTAGTGTTTCATCATCCATCACCACCATACTACTTTCAAATCTTCCAATGAGGATATCACATATACCATGAATTATATCAACATCATTATAATCATCACATAATCCAAGGGAATACATTCTTTAACAGTGCATATCTTTCAGAAATAACCCAAAAAATCACCACCAAAAAGTCACCAATTACAAGTCAACCCCCACCTTTCATGAGAAAAAAAATTAGGTTTCAATTCAAAATTGTAGTAAGGTATCCTTATTCATTAATATATATTTCAAACATCATAAAACTAGAAATAAAAAAGTATCAATAAATGAAAAAACACAACTTCAAACGGGGCATGAAATGTTAAAAAATAGGGGTTAAACATACCCAAAAACTATTATTAATTCTAAAAACAACAAGAAAATATAAATCATAGGCTATTAATTAAATAAACAATAGCTGGTAAATAATCAATATTTACTGAACAAATAACTCATTATGGTATATTTTTAAAATGGATAAATGAATCATTTAAATAGTATATTTCACTTTATTCTATCCTAAAATAATTTCTATAACACACCCTCTAATTGGAAAGATGTTATTATTTTACAGTGTGTAGAATATTAAATAAAATATATAAATTGTGATATATTATAGATTAAAGGTGGAATTTTTTGTTGGATGTCAAATAATGTTTCCCTTCAAAAGATTTAAAATGCATATTTTTAAACATAGTGACTGGTTAACCATGAAAACAAACTTTAAAATGATTATTTTATTAATACAACTACATATATTTTTTATTAATAATTTTGGACACCCACCTCTCATCTGCATATACCATACCTATAAAGAACTTACCTCAAGGTATGTTACCATTCCTCACAATGATTAGAAGCCTAATTCCCACTCTAATTATTGAATATCATGAATCCAATAATAACTGAAAGAAAAACTAGAATTAAAATATAAAATAAACTAAACATATTTTCCCTTTACCTAAACCATAAATAAAATAAAATACAAACCATCTTAGTTTTGACACAAAAAATAGATTTTTTATCTTGCTAGAAGATGAAATTTTAATTTTACATACTCACATGAAGACTAAAGTTCTATACAACTAAATTTCATTTGATTTATTCAAATTCCCATTTAAATATGCCTCAAACATCAATTAATTTCCTCAATTATAAAAATATATATTAATATACTATTTTTTCACCTAAAAAAATAAATGAAATTCACTTTCATCCATTTAAAAATACACACATAAAATCCATGTTGTCTATAATCTTTCATCAATTCCATCTATAAAAAATTTACCTTACTCTTTCCTATATTAAAAAATTTCAAATCACAGTATAAAAACATAAAAACATAAAAACCAACCAAATAGGAAAAAATATTTCATACATTTACCATATTAATCATGTATTTAATTTTGAATAGTATTTTTTCAATGGAGAAATTCTATTTCCATTATTCTATAATTACATTACCCATATTTTCAGGGAAATAGTATATACAAACAAGAATACTTAAATTCCACTTTAAGTTAATTTTCAAAATCATTATTTAATCATATTATCACCAATATCGATTTATTATATAAAATTTCTTTTTCAAACCAACTCATATCATCTTAGCATAAATTAATCAATCATTTTAACAAATCATATTTCATCATAGAGTACATCCATATTATTTTAGTTATGAAATTTATTATTAATGAACTATTATGAATTATGGTTCACTACATTCAATGTCATTGTAGAGTGAGGTTTTGAATATTGAAGGATGTGTGCCTCAATCAAAATTATATTTCTCTATCTGAATGAAGAAAGATAGATGTTATGTTAAAAAATAAAAAACAAATGATTGTAAGTTTTTCATTAATGATTTCAAATATTAATATATATTTTGTAACTAAATAGTTTATTTATATTTATAACAATGTTCTTTAGAGTACTGTGATGAGTATAAAGATGAAAATGTTAGGCCAAATGATCAATTAAATCAATTATTAGGATATGAGAACTATGAGAGAGTACGTTGTCAACTAGGGATGATTATTGTACTTGATAGATAATTGACCACTTCAAGTTCCATTTATTATAAAAGACTAACTTTGGTCAGCCAAACCAGTCACCCAAGTGTGCCCATTATGAGGTTGGGTAAAAAAATACAATGAAAAAAGTCTCATATATAATGATAATAAGACATACAACCAGAGTAAAAATTGAAAATATAGGAGATCCAATAAAGAAAACCAGGAAAAATCAGAAAGTATGAAAAAAACTAGAAAACAATAGTCTCCATGTGACTAACCATCACTTCAAAACCAAAAACTCCATGTAAATATAAGCCTATATGTTACAGAGTTCTCTTACCTTTACCAGTATCCTATAGAAAAATATACAGTCTCCTACAAGCACAAGTATGTTGTGAGAGATAGTGTAGAGACCCAAAGCTTGACGTATATAAACATTACATTACTTTTTCGGAATACTTAATACATGACACAAACAAATTCCCAAAGACCGTATTTATTTAGTGTCATTGGAAACTCCGAATATAATATTCTAATCATGGTGGAAGATCTTCAACATCTCCTATAATGATCTTCCCCTTTTGTTTTCTTACCTAACACCTTTCTTTAAATCCTGGGGAAAATAAAACATATAAAGGGTGAGCTCAAATGATCAGTAAGGTTAAACATGGATAACATAAAAAAACATATACATTTGAACTTCAAAACATGAACATAAAGTTTAAAAATCAAAATCATGAGTCCTGAAATAAATCTTGGATGTACTTAAGGCATATATCATAAAGGAACATTAATCATGATAAACTAACATCGGAATAAAACATGGAATTGTGGAAAACCATTAATCACATGATATGATTTCCATAGTAGCCAAGTCATTACTGCCAAGACCATCATAGTGGACAAAGTCCCTTACTGAACTGGGTTTACTTGATGTGCTAGCCCTGTATTACTGAACCATATTTACTTGTCATTCCTTCCATGTCTATCTCATGAGATATAAATATTTAACCAATTCATTGGAGGGAGATATAGGTCCCACCCATCTCATAATGAAATCATTCTTATATGTGACACAACATAAATCCATCGTCATAACCCAAAGAATAAAATGCATTTCATAAACATCATCCCATCATAATATAATCCATATAAAATAACTGGATATCATTTCATCATAAGAAAAATCAAACCATGTAAATAATAGAGGCATTATAATTGAAACACAAACATATTAAATAATGTCATCATAGATGGAAAATAGTTTTGAAAAAACACTTTAAATGCATTCTTGAGGAAAATATACTTTCTTATTCAAAATCATTTTCATTTCTCAAAATGCCATGAAATTTTAAAAGAAATGAATTTTGTTGAAAATAATAATGAAATTTTGAATAGGAAGCTTCTTGAGAATAATGCGTTATGAAATTGTAAAAATCCATTCATGTAGTATAAGTTAAACAAAAACATTCTCCTTGTACTTTTTCCAGAAAAGTGAAAAAGTACCACGTATGGTAAACAAAAGAAAGATTCCTTACATACCATGTAGTAAAAGTAAAAAATGGGTAAAAAGGACTTTAAAAATACATGAAAACATTTTTTAGAAAACATAGACATGGATGATAAAAATAACCCCAGTAAATAGTTAAGAATAAAAAATCTCAGTTATGAACGATATTGGAATAATTATCCATTACCGTAGGTCCAATTTCTTCTATATGTGTCGGAAACTCCTCTTCTTCGATGCCCCTCTTCTAAACCTCTTCCAAGGGCACTAAAGTTGGTCTTTGAAGAAGACCAGGACCTATAGTATTTTTCTAGGGAAGTGGAGAAGAGAAATGGACCAGGTTTTTCCGAGCTTCAAGTCTTAATATGTTGTGAAGAGGAGAGGGAGGAGGTTCCATTTTATAAGAGAGAAGAGGGGCACTTTTGGAAACCTCTAAAATATTAATTTATAATAAACTCAAACCCACTTAAAAACTTCTAAAAATGACTCAAATCCAAATATTAGATGAGATAGTGTTTTAATATCATCAACCAATAAAATTTAGACATGTTTTAAGTTTATTTTAAACCATATCATTTTGATTTATCCTTATTTAATCTATTTAATTTTATTTGTGGTAATAATATTCTAATTTTTAAATTTTTATAAATACTTACTTATGTGTTGTGAATTTTCCATATTTAGATACATTATTAAATTTTAGACCATATAATTTTCAATTTGTAATTTTTAAATATTTTTTGTGATTTTTAAACAATTTAATAATATGTTATTTTTATAAAATATCAATGGTGTCAATTTTGACACTATTCAATTATTTTAATTTAAATAAAATCCCCACAAAAGATATAATCGAACCAAAATATTAAATAGATTCATAACATATCTTGTGAATCGAAAAAATTCATGGAGAACACTAATTTGTTCATATAATATTTATTTTAATATTTTTAAAACCATTTATTTGATATTTCTCTTAATAAAATAATTACTACCACATTTTTAAATAATTATTTAATATACTTATTTGTTAAATAAAAATTTAAAATAAAATAATATTACAAATATAGATATAATATACTTCATAAGAATACTTTTACTCGAATTGATCATCTTAAAATAACAACATTTAAATTGTTATATTTATTAAATTATGAAGGTGACAACTTTGACATCTTTTAAAATAAAATAATATAAATGTCATAATCACTTTTATAAGGCTTCAAATGGTCCAAAATGATACCATTAGATTATTATGGTTTATATATACATGACCAATAAGTTTTGGTGACGGTTTTGGGGATTTTATGGGTATTATTATTTGAATAAAAACTATATTATTGATTTTTCACTAAATAAATAATTCATGCATCATTAATGTATAATATATTTAGGTAATTAAATATTTCATAAAAAAATTACAAATAAATTAACATAATAAATACAAACATTTTATCTTTAAAATGAGTATTTATAATTTAATTTATATTCTGTATAACCTTATATTAAAAATACTTTAATTATTAAAATTTGAGTGAGACATATTTCAGTTTCCTTTAAATAAAATAAATTAAAGGTCTTAATCACATCCAGGTGGGTTCCAATAGATTCCATTTAGACCGAATTATGATTTAAGGAAAAATATAATCATCCAATTATATTAAAACAAGTGTTATGCTAATTTTATAATATTATTTTTACCCTTAATTACCTGATTTACATTTAACTATGGTAAATAAAATTTACCATAGTTACTATTCATAATGCCCAAAAATAAAAATTATCCTATTAACATAATTTGGACCTACTGATTCCAAATATAGAATCCATTTTTCCAAATTCAGGACACATAAGTTTCATAAATTAATTTAAAATTAATCCCATTGTTGAAAAAAACGGGTCTTTTTTAAAACATTGCAAAAGATTGAATTGATTTATCTACGAATTCAATGTAAAATTAATGATAATGACATAAATTATATTAAATGATAAAAATATATTATATTTATACTTTAAAACCATTTACAATTATAATTTAACCATATAAATTATCTCGATAAAAAAAGGTTTTTTTAAGTAAAATTTAGCGTGTTTTTACTATTCATTAAAATAAAAACATTGTCAGAAAAATATCAAAACATTATACAATGTAAAATTTTATATCCTGATTCAAAAGAAGAAGTTTATTTTATGAAACCTAACTTATAAAAATGTCAAAAATTAGATTTAAAATGGGTGCGCCATCAAAAGGTGGCAAAACTGCATTTTTTGAAAAATACTTCTGTTATCTGAAAAATAGATTTTGTTCTCATACCGCATTCTTGGAAAATTGTAAGATGAATTATAATGTTATAAAATTAAAAATTCGTTTAATACTATTCATAAATGAAAGTTTATAATAATATTATAATATATCATTGTTTAGTGAAACTCAGTATTGCGTACCACGTAAGCTATTGAGGAAGGTCGCTCTTGCGTGTAACGCAAGCCAAGTCAGTGTTGCGTGTAGTGAAAGATTACATTATTGTTGCGTATAACACAGACAAATAAAATTTCCTTTATACTTTGAACAAAATATATATTCAATGTTGTGTAGAATAATTTCTATCAAACGATCTTGAAATTGTGTGAAACACGAGCAAAAAATAGTGTTGCGTATACTGCAAGCTAATACAGTGTTTCTTATAGTGCAAGATAATCTTGGTGTAGCATACAACAGAGGATATCAACGAAATTAAAAAGAATATATCTCATAAAATCTTGGGGTGTTACATTCTACCCCCTTAAAATGAATTTCTCCCTCGAAATTTATCAGGGTTATAAATGGTTTACTACATGAATGTTTATTTCACAAAAACCCACATCATTAAAAGGAAAACTAAAACATAATTTAAAAAATGAAAGTTAGAAACATAATGGTCACCAAAAGTAACTCAGCACTGGTTTTCCAAATAGGAGAATATAGGTGAAAATATTGAATGGAAGAGAAATCTAACCATCATTTTCTGATGAAGAGTGGTAGAGAACATGGCTATGAAAAATCCAACAATCACAAAGCTATATATTTGTGATGATCTAAGTTACCATCTGATTCATCAGATATTAGGGTTCTAGGAAAACATTTTTGGTTTTCAATATCATTTCCCTAATGTTGAAGAATTTTTTAATTAAAAGAAATACTTACTTGATTTTGGTACAATCTCACTATTGCTCGTGCCTTGAACAATTTCCACTTCATCTATTAAAGAAATGAAGTTGAATTTTTCTTCTGTGAAGTGTTAGCAGATCATGCGATAGAATAATAAGTCATTCCATCTGTCTTAAACATAAGTTTAGGAAACATTATATACATAAGTCTATCTATGGTGAGATTAATCGTATATAGTTCCAAAAATGGACTTATACTTCATCTATCATACCAATTAATAATATAAAACTAGTTTCTACTAAACAAGGACTTCCTGTAGGCCAGTGGTAGGTGATAAAGGCCTATCACACTTTGGTTGTGGGTTCAATTCCCTCATCCTTGTCCAACACGATGGGCTTCCACCCGTTCAATGGGTTATCCTTCTTCTAAAATTATACTATTATAACATTCCATAAATAAAGTCGTAAAAAATATATCCTTAATCAATACTATCTGATGTACAACTTAATTCATTCCAACCTTATGACTTATCTATAATACTTCTTTCCAAACTCATAGTATAAAGAGAACGATTACTATAAAGGTCATATAACAAGCACATGAATACAATTATTTATCCCCCATATATCATAATATATATCTTATTGGTCACATTCTAAACATGTGAATACCTTAACCATGTATTATCTTGAAAAAAATGAATTATTGTAGAACCTTAGTGAAAACAAAAATTGTGTCAAAGTTAACTCTTACCACTTACCAAAATCCCAAAAAAATAAATATACTCAAACCATGATATCACTTTGTCCTTATATCAGTAATGAGCTCATTAATACTATCAAACATATTATTTTCTCCTTATCCCTTTATTATGCGCATATAATCTGTTTTCCAAAAATATTTCAATCACTTTTCATGGTTACCAGTACTATTCATCATATGCTTTCAAATACTCAAAGAAATAAAACAGTGTAACAATCCATAGATTTTTCTTTATTCCATAGTACCATACATTATTCTTTATAAACATACAATCATTCCACTACCTCCTTAAACCATTAACTAAGATTCAAAATTTTATTCCTCAGCAGTTCTTTCATCTCATATATCATTTGTAGTCTCTTCATCATCATCAACAAAAATACTACCCATACGACCATGTTGATTCTCTTCATGAGATTTTTCCTTAAGGAATTGTTTTTGATAATGCCCATACATTCCACATTTAAAACATTTAACCTTTTTAGATGTCTTAGAAATACCATTATCCTTGTCCATTGTGTTAACTAAACCTTTTCCTTTGTAATTACTGGCTTTGTGTCCTTCTTTTCCATACCCAAATCATCTTCATATTCCTTTGAAACATTCTCCTTGATGCCTCTTCCCACATGATTTACATGAGGGGAATTGAACTTTTTTTCCTTTATGGTCATCATGAAACTCCATCTTTCTCTTATTAGCTGAGTCAGGAAACTTACCAAAGTTGATATTATTGATCATATTATGAGATTTTTGATTAGGAATAATAATGATTTTTCTCCTTCAAAATCCTATTTCATTTGGTTGATCATGAATAATATCATTCCATTGTCCATCATATACTCCATTAACATGAATCTTCCTATTTCCATACATTTTCTAAATCCCAAAAAGAATAGTGTGAAAGGAAAACATCATACTAGGAAAACAACATAATCAATGAGGAGTACTTTCAATCTCTAACATATTAGGTTTAATCCTAGGTTATTCATGATCATTATCATTATTCAAGGACTGTAACCTAAACTTATACTAAACCTTAGGGACATCCCTAGACATACCTTATAAATATATCTAGGGATCTCACTAATGTTTTCGCATCCTCATTTCCAAAGGTTAACTAAACCTTCGCTCTGATACCAACTATAGAGACTTAAAGCTTGATATACATAGACATTACATTAATTTTGTGGAATACTTAATACATGACACACAAAAATTCCCAAAGACAGTATTAGTTTAGTGTCTTTGGAAACTCGGAAAAAAATATTCTAATCATGGTGGAGGATCTTCAACATCTCCCATAAAGATCTCCCCCTTTTGTTTTCTTACCTAAAACCTTTCTTTAAATACTGGGGAAAAGAAAACATATAAAGGGTGAGATCAAATGCTCAGTAAGGTTAAACATGGAGAACATAAAAAAAACATATACATTTGAACTTCAAAACATGAACATAAATTTTAAACATCAAAATATTGAGTCGTGAAATAAATAATGGCAGCATGTAAGGAATAGATCATAAAGGAACATTAATCATGATAAAATAACATGGGAATAAAACATGGAATTGTGGAAATCCATTAAAAACATGATATGATTTACATAGTATCCATGTCATTACTTCCAAGAACATCATAATGGACAAAGTTCATTACTGAACCGGGTTTACTTGTCGTTCCAGCCCTGTATTACGGAACCAGATTTACTTTTCATTCCAGCGATGTCTATCTCATGAGATATAAATCTTTACACAATGCATTGGAAAGAGATATAGGTCCCACCCATCTCATAATGAAATCATTCTTACGTGTTCCACATCATAAATCATTCACCATAACCCAAATAATAAAATGGGTTTCATAAACATCATCCCATCATAACATAATCCATATAAAACAAATGGATATCATTTCATCATAAGAAAAATAAAACCATATAAATAATAGAGACATTATACTTGAAAAATAATCATATTAAATAATGTCATCTGATATGGAAAATAGTTTTGACAAAACACTTGAAATTAATTCTTGAGTAAAATACCATTTCTTATTCAAAATCATTTTCTTTTCTCAAAATTCCATACAATTTTAAAAGAAATGAATTTTGTTGAAAATAATCATGAAATCTTGCATAGGAAGCTTCATGAAAATAAGTTGTTATGAAACTGTAAAAATTAATTCATGCAGTATAAGTTAAACAAAAACATTTTCCTCATACTTTTTTCGGAAAGGTGAAAAAGTACCTTGTATGGTAAATAAAAAAAATATTCCTTACATACCATGTAGTAAAAGTCAAAAATGGGTAAAAAGGACTTTAAAAATACATGAATTTTTTTTAGAAAACATGGGCATGGATGATAAATATAACCCCAGTAAATACTTACTAATAAACAATCTCAGTTAATAATGAGATTGGAATAATTATCCCTTATCGTAGGTCCAATTTCTTCCGTATGTGTCCAAAACTCCTCTTCTTCTACACGCCTCTTCTAAACCTCTTCTTAGGGAACTAAAGTTGGTCTTTGAAGAAGACCAGGACCTATAGTGTGTATCTAGGGAAGTGGATAAGATAAATGGACTGGTTTTGGCTGAGATTGAAGGCTCAATATGTTGTGAAGAAGAGAGGGATGAGGTTTCCTTTTATAAGAGAGGACTGGGGAACTTTTTGAAACCTCTAAAATATTAATTTATAATAAACACAAAACCCACTTAAAAACCTCCAAGAATAACTCAATTCTTAATATTAGATGATATAGGGTTGTAATATCATCAAACAATAAAATTTATACATGTTTTAAGTTTATTTTATATCTTATCATTTTGATTTATCCTAATTTAATCTATTTAATTTTATTTCTGGCAATAATATTCTTATTTTTAAATTGTTATAAATACTTACTTATGTGTTGTGAATTTTCCATAATTAGATACATTATTACATTTTTGACCATATAATTTTCAATTTGTAATTTTTAAATATTTATTGTGACTTTTAAACAATTTAATAATATGTTATTTTTATGAAATATCAATAGTGTCAATTTTGACACTATTCAATTATTTGAATTCAAATAAAATCCATAGAAAAGATATATTCAAACCAAAATATTTAATATATTTTTAACATGTAATATTCATCTAAAAAATTCATGGAGAACATTAATTTGTTCATATAATATTTATTGTAATATTTTTTAAAACCTTTTATCTGATATCTCTTAATAAAATAATTACTACAACATTTTTGTATAATTATTTAATATACTTATTTTTTGCATAAAAATTAAAAATAAAATAATATGATAAATATAGATATAATATAATTCATAAGAATACATTTACTCGTATTTATCATCTTAATATCACAACATTTAAATTGTTATTATTTATTAAATTTTGAAGGTGACAACTTTGACATCTTTTAAAATTAAATAATATAAGTCTCATAATCACTTTTATAAGGATCCAAATGGTCCACAATTCTACCATTGGATGATTATGGTTTATATATACATGAGCAATAAGTTTTGGTCAGGTTTTTGGGCTTTTATGGGTATTATTATTTGAATAAAAACTATATTATTGATGTTTCATTAAATAAATAATTCCTGCATCATTAATGTATAATCTATTTAGGTAATTAAATATTTCATAAAAAAATTAAAAATAAATTCCCTTAATAAAGAAAAAAAAATTATCTTTCAAATGAGTATTTATAATGGAATTTATATTCTGTATAGCCTTATATTAAAAATACTTTAATTATTAAAGTTTGAGTGAGACATATTTCACTTTCCTTTAAATAAAATACATTAATGGTCTTAATCACATCCAAGTGGGTTACAATAGATGCCATTTAGACCCAAGTATGTTTTAAGGATAAATATAATCCTTCAATTATATTAAAACAAGTGTTAGGGTAATTTTATGATATTATTTTTACCCTTAATTACCTGATTTACCTTTAACTGTGATAAATAAAATTTACCGTAGTTACTATTCATAATGCCCAAAAATAAAACGTTGCCCATTAATATAATTTGGTCCCAATAATTCCAAATATGGAATCCATTTTTTCAAATTCAACACACAAAATTTGTATAAATTAATTTAAAATTAATCCCGTTGTCGAAAAAATAGGTTTTTGTTTAAAACATTGCAAAAGATTAAATTGATTTTACCTACGAATTCAATGTAAAATTAATGATAATGACATAAATAATATTAAAGGGTAAAAATATATTCTATTTATACTTTAAAACTATTTACTATTATTATTCAGCCATATAAATTATCTTGACAAAAAAATTTGTTTTTAAAGTAAAATTTAGCGTGTTTTTACTATTTATCAAAATAAGAACGTTGTTAGAAAAATATCAAAACATTATCCAATGTAAACATTTGTATCATGATTCAAAATAAGAATTTTATTTTTTAAAACAAAACTTATAAACTTGTCAAAAATTATATTTAAAATGGGTGCGTCATCAAAAGGCGGCAAAACTGCATTTTTTTAAAAATACCTCTTTTATCTGAAAAATTGATTTTATTCTCATACCTCATTCTAGAAAATGTGTGAGAAGAATTATAATGTTATAAAATTTAAAATTCAGTTAATACTATTCATAATGGATAATTCATAATAATATTATAATATATCATTGTTTAGTGAAACTCGGTATTGTATACCAAATAAGCTATCGAGGAAGGTCGCTCTTGCGTGTAACACAAGCCAAGTTAGAGTTACGTTTAGTGAAAGATTACTTTAGTGTTGCATATAACATAACCAAATAAAAGTTCATTTATACTTTGAACAAAATCTATACTCAATGTTGCATAGAATAATTTCTACAAAAAGATCTTGAAATTGTGTGTTACACGAGCCAAAATAGTTTTGCATATACTACAAGCTAATACGATGTTGCGTATAGCGCAAGATAATCTTGGTGTATCATACAATAGAAGATATCAAAGAAATTAAAAAGAATATATCTCATAAAATCTTGGGGTGTTACAGATAGAGCTCATTACCTATCTCGTTGCAAGGTGTGGTCCCAATTTAGAAATTAATGTTCCCTTCTGAACTAACTACTAGGTAGCTAGTGGTAGTCAGGGTTGATCCCACAAGGATGATGGATAAGAAATGAACCAGTGTAATTCTATCATCATTTCTCAGTCTGATAATTGTGATTATGTATTTTAACTTCAATTCCTTGGCCCGGTAATTAAATATTTAAATACAAATTAATTACATAATCTCAAAATAGTGGCAACAGGTTCCCCCAATGGTCATGGGTTCATCTACTACAACTCGGTTAGTGTTATCCATTAGTATCATTCTTGGTCTTATACTACATCAATGTTTATTTTGGAATTATTTTCAATAAAGGAATTGTAAAACTAAATTCGTAATAACATCACTACATCATAATTTAAATCACAATAAAACAATAATCTTATTACAACCCCAATATAAGGGTAAATAGACACTTATGACCATGGTCACAGAGTGTGGATTGAGTTGAAATTAAATTCCTACCATGGATACTAGAGGAAGAAAGGGGAAGAGTATAATTACACTAAAACTGAAATTAAAACAGTAAGGAGAAACTAGAAATGGATCTGAGGGAGGTTCAAATAGCAGAGCCGTAATACCTCACCTTGGATGTCCAACACAGAACATGGAGGGATGCCCTATTTATTTATATATTTTACAACTACAGTGCATGTAACCTAAAGTACACACTGTATACTCAGGTCAACTTGGTTTTTCCTTGTTTTCTCTACCGATAGGTGGCCCACCAAGCCACCCAATGAATTTTGACATGTCAGCAGTTGGTTGGAATGTTACATAACGTGTAGAACCACCCCTTATAGTGTGTAGCATTGTCTTCAACCACTAACCACTTCTACAAGGGGAGGCACGACATGTGAATGGTTTGTACACGGTGTGTGAGATCTAGATGGCTACTTGGGTGTGTAATCGATCTAGCTGAACCATATCTAGGAGAAGGTATACGATGTGTGTGTGTGTGTGTGTGTGTCAGGTACACACTGTATATAATTGATTTTTTTTTCTTTTCCTTCCTAATTTGTGACTTTTTTTGGAAAATGACTAAAAATCATCATGATCTCCAAATTAAATAATTTTATATATAAAAGAATTTTTACCTTGTGAAAACATGTTTCTATACTCAATAGAATGTATTAAAATGTATACACAAAATGGGCACATCAAACTCCCCACACAATTAGACATTTGATTTCCCTCAAGCAAAATCTCAATATTTAATTAATGAAGTCCATACTATAAAAAGGGAAGCATTCAAAAATTTATACTTATAAATACCAAAGCAATAACATAAAATTTTAAAAGGAAAAAAACATATTTCAATTTCAAATATACTATAATCATTCCTCGTATATAGTTCAATTAATTATTATTCATCTTCTTCTATTCACATTGTTCAATTTCTCATAAATATGTGTCTCACTTGATGATTTACCGCACCATAAGTCACCACAATCATCACTCAAGATTATTTTATCGGATTTATTCTCAATATCAAGTATACACACTCTATCCATAGGCTTTCATGTATTATCATTCTCTACTTTAGAAATCAAATCTCAAAAAACATGAGCTCTTTCAATAAGGTTCAAATGTTTCTGAGGCTTCAGGTAGTTTGGTAATGATGTGAAAAAAAATATTAGAGTCTTGAAGAGAAGGGGATGAATTATTAAATAAAAATTCATGATATTAAATAATAAAACTCAATGAAAAGGGAATCCCCAATAAGATATCTCAAAGGGTATTATCACCATGATATTCCCTTACCACCATGGGTCTATAAACAATCAATAAAGTGTAATGAATGAATCTAGTCTATCTTTTTTTATTTGAAAATGGATCGCTAAGAATACAATGAATAGTGGTTTGGGAACCCTCCCACACAAATGAACAAGAGGCACTCTCCCCTAACTTAATTTCATTGTTTCTCACCAAAATGTACCATGAATATACAAATTATATCTCTAAATATAAAATGAATAATCATGAATTTTTTTCAAAGAATTAGGGAAGGATGGATAAATAGGTTTGTAATGTGGATTCCTTTTAAGGGAGGTCATGGTTTTTAAGGTTCTCACAAAGCTCAGATGTAAGGTACGTCTCAAGGGAAAAGGTGTTGAAGAAAACACTCAAATGCTTAATCATTTTAATGTGATTCAAAATGATCATGTTTTTTAAGAGAAAAACTCACAAGTTATTATAGCTATGAATGTCTCAAAAATCTCTCAAGAAAGAGGGTATATAAAATAATATGTCATAAGGCATATAATACCTCATGGGAATGAGGAAAATAAAGGTTCAATCAGGTCATGACATGAATAAAACTGAGCAGTCTAATAAATTTAAATGTCTAAGAATTTAAATAAAAAATTAAACTATATTAGCAATCATTTTTAAATACATTGAAATTTAACACCAGCATGTAACTTATAATATTACCTTTTATGTATTTATTATTTTAAAATATTATTAATCTAATATTTTCCATAGGTTAAAATATTTCATCTATTAATGATGTCTCCTAGACTTGTTTAAGAAAAAAGACTAGTGTAGTTAGAGACTTTCCCCCACATGTAATATTGCATAGGGTCCTCCAAGTGAAAAACCAAGGAAGAGAACAGGATATGGGAAACACTAGTGGGTCATGATGAGGGGAAGTAATAAAATAAGTAATCCAAAAATAAGAAATAAATGAAATGCTGAAATAATAATCCCCTCATGATGTGCTAAAAAATATGGGAAGTAGTTGAAAAGTGATGCTCGGGTCGTGCCAGATTACCTGTGAATATTGATGAAATTGAAGAATAATGATGCATGAACATACACCATAAAATTAAAATCATAAAAAGGAGATACATTTATATATAATGAACCAATCGTGCAAAAATTAGTCATGGGGACTCCTCAATGGAGGTATCATCTGGAATCGGGGGATCGGGCAGAGGAGGATCAACAGTAGAGGAAGTGGGATTCTCAGGCTCTATGGTCTATGTGGTGGCCATATTGGGGACATCTTTCATGATAGAAGAAGTAGTATCTACTAGAGGCACAATATTAGTGCTCTGCATAGGAGGTTGGATGCGAACAGCCTGGATGACTGCAATAGTAATAACATTTGGTTTGGTAGTGGAAATGAGTATGGAATCGATGGCCAGAGCTGGAAATAGTGTATGCACTACAAAAGGTGGATGATAGGATGGGGGTATTGGATGGGTTAACTGAAGGCCAAGGTGATGAAGAATAATTCCCAACATCTTCTCTAGTCACGTGAGTGTCTGAGCCGTTGTATCTCGGTGGTGCTCCATCACAGCTAGATGGAGGGAGATGGGTAAATTAGTCGAGGGTGTGGGTGGAGGTGGGGATGTGGATGATCTAGAATATGTTGGGATAGTGGAGGAAAAAGGAAGGGAGGAAGATGTGGGGTGGGTAGATAATGATCATCCATTGGTGGATGGGGTGGGATCAGATCAAAAATACCAGCGGGGGCAGTAGGGTCATCTCTCACCCTTACAAGAGTTGGGGCATCCTGCACGACATAAATTTTTCTCCCCAATACTCTACCATCCTCATGAGAATAATAATAATGAATTCCATATGTTGGGGATATCCTAAGTGATGGTGAGAGAGAAATGGATCAAAAAAACCCAAGTAGTGAGCCAAATGGCTCATATAGAAACCACCATTCATGTTACCTTGATGGTCGTGGAACATGGATTTAAAATAGGAGGTAGCAAGACAAGGTAGTTTAGGGTAGTCATGCAAGAAAATACAAGTGATACAGTTCGGGTCTCATCCATACACAACACCCATGTCTTCATGGCATCGAAAAATAATGGTGTTGAAGCACTGATGGATGAAACAAAGGGGAGGGGAAATGATGAGTTTGATCTTCTGAGAAGTGGGGGTATACTAGTGGCAAGGCCTAGAAAGCTCATGCCCTATGGAAATGAGGTCAGAGTGATCAGGGTAGGTGAGGGTGGATTTATGTTGTGGGGTGGAAAGATGGGGGTAGAAGATGCACCCTCAGCCAAACTTAGCCATAGGTAATGAGACATTGTGGCTGCCTAGACTAAATTGTACTATAGTAGCTATATCGGTAGGAGTATGGTGGTAAGTGGGCCCATTGAACTCAAAGGTCACTATGACTCCAAAAATAAATCTCAAAAGGTAAGAGTGCTGACCTAGATTTTTTCCAAAAGATTTGTGTGGTTGAAGAGCTCCTCAATCTCCTCCCACACACCCAAGCACCCAGACACTGGGGCACTATGATATCCAACAAACAGCCTCTCAAATGGATCATGTGCTACAAAAGATGTCATAGTCTACTTACAGAAGGACAACCCACAACAAATACCAAGAAGGGGTAAGGTGGAGGTAGGGTAGCTTTAGGTGTAGGCCGAGGTGGGACCGCAGCTGCTGAGGTGGAGGGTCTAATGGTGGGGGCAGTGGGTGGAGTAGTGGATGGTGTCAGAGTGGGATCTGAGGTGGTAGCAGCTGTGGAAGGAGATGCAGGAATAATAGGGTCCACTGAAGTCAATGAGGGATCTGAAGGGGACATGTTGGATGTGGGAGTTGTTGTAAAATATCCCTAAGTAGCGGTGGATTATGTATTGTCAAGACCTATGGGAGTCTAAGATGATGGTGCTAATAGAAGTGGAGGCAGCATCACCAAAGCTAGTGGATAGTAGACTGAGAGAGTCTCAGTTGCAGAAGGTGTGGCAGAAGCCCAAAGTCATATCTGATGAGGAGCTGGTCTATCCTCCTCATAATCAGGTGCATGCCACTTCCCACTCACAAGATCTCCATATTCCATAGCTAAAATAGAAATAAAAAAAAATAAAGGAGATGGAAGGGAAGGGGGAAAAGTGAGAATTCAGAAAAACAAAAGTACACGGAGTGCAGATCTAGGGTACACGGTGTGTAGTGTGATCGGGTGATGAACCTTTTACTCTGAATAAACATGCCAAGTAGGCATGTGTTCTGTAAATGGTCAGTACAAGGCATGTTATATGGTATACACATCATGTGTGAGAACATGGGGTGTCAGTTGTGTGTTCATAGTACATAGACTCAGCTCAGTGGGGTTGTACAATATAGTACATACCGTGTGTAAATACATGGGATTGGGTCCGTGAGTTTATAGTACAAAAGCTACTCCTAGAGACTAGTCTAAGGCACTATATATGGTGTGTACCGAATGTACATGCCATGTACTGTCATGTGTGAATAGAAGAGCATGTTTTGTTATTTACTTATAATACATGGAAAGGGTTCTTCACTTTGCTATGTGTACTACGGGAAATCCGAATGGTCAGCTGATCTCAAAATCACCCCAATATCCTATAAATCAATAAAATAAGGGGAAAAAAAGTAAATACATGGACTAAGGATTGTAATGAAATTGAAATAAGGTCCTAAAATGGAAGGAAACTATGGATTCAAGGCTTAAAATCACAACGGAGTATGAGAGAAGCTTCGGTGGGGATGAAGAAAATGGGAAGGGGGTCGCTACATGGGGTTAGGCCGGGTAGGCTTCCAAGAGTTTATAGGTGAATAATATGGCATGTTAAGGTCCTACATGCCATTTTAGAGTTTTGTTCATCATAAGTATAATTATTATAGTAAACTATATCATAATTGTTATTTATAATTTAAGAAATATATATATAATATATATATATAATATTTTTTCAAAAAAAATTAAACCTATATGCATTATTTACCAATGAAATACATGTTTGTTCTACACAATTTGAAAAAATAGAACTAAAACCTAAATTCTAGTTCTTGGGGAACAATTCGAATCGATGATTGGCCGATCCAAACACACGCCCTAAACCACTTTAGAAAATATAGTAGTACTGCATATATTTAGTTATTTTTTATATTTAAAGTATAGGTGAAGCACTATATAGAAAAAATAAAAACACACGATGTGTGTTTTCAATTATTGAAATATTGGGATGGAGCAGGGAGATTATCCAAGTTCGAACCTGAATCTTTTGAACCCTGGGCTACTTCTCTACAAATCAACCTATATAATCCTCATGTGATTTCTTATTTTTTTAAATGATTTAAGTTATTTTGAAAACATGACTCCCACAATGTGTATCGCAATGCACGATGTGTGGTCATTTTAAATTGAAAAATAATGGAACTGGGTTGGTTGTCTAGATTCGAACTTGGGTCTTTTGGACCATGGGCTATGACCCTGCCAACCGATTCAGCCCCACCATGGGTTTTATTTTATTTTGAATCATTTATATTAGTTTGAAAACAACTCACATTCCATTTATTTAAAACAATAGTTCCATTAGAATGATTCTAGTACCGAAGGTAGGAGTGGAGTGTTTCGAACCGATGACGGCTCTGATATAATCTAGTGACTGTGCCATCGGCACATACCACATACCGGATTATTATCTTAATTAATAGTCATTTATAAAAAAATTAATATACAATTTTGTGCTAAAAAGATAACTACATGACACATAATAAGACACACATGGAATTTTCTATCATTTTTCTTTTCTTGAAATAGTGGACCGAAGAGAAGGTAGTACACAACCTGTTGAGTGTAAGTACAATTCGTGTTTGTGTTAAAAATAGAAAAGAAAGAAAGAGGTAGAAAGGAATGGATGGGTTGTCTCCCAAAAAACACCTTTGTGTTAGGTCTTTTTCTCGACCTGAGTTAGGGGTACATACCCATAATCTGAATGTGGGTGTGGATTTCACAATGCAAACCACCACATGTGGTCAGTGTCCTCATCTTGTTTCAAATATTTTTTACCTTTAGGTGGTCTGGGAAGCAGCTTTTACTAGCCCTGCTCCATGGCCAAAAGATTCCAAAGGTGGGATTGTTTCTTGGTTTGATCGAGTATGTCCTCAACCTTCTAAGGATCCTACTCTGAAATGATAAAAACCTGAAAATAATTGTAGGCATCTTCTAAAATAGGTATATAATCAACTGATGGTTTTGAAATAAATGTGCGATCAAGTTTGTAATGTCATGGATCTGGATGCCACTCAACTAGAGCCCAGTACCCAGTTGATCACATGGCCTCAAGCACATTTTTCAAAACTCCAGAGGCTACCAACTAGCAGCAAGGACCTAGGGTGTGATAGTGTGGAAAATATTCCCTCATTGGTAGAGTGTAACACAACAGAATAAATAATAATATAATAGCAGAAGAAGTAAATATCATACATCTCAAATAAATAGTGTAGGGCTGATAAGGTAAATAACCAAACATAATTATATAAAAAATATTATGCAGCATGTTATGTTCTATGAAAACATCAAAAATAGGTACATTGTAAGAATCCACAATATATGTTCCAAAAACATATACCTTGGAAGGATATCTAAAAAATAATGTGAAGACTGAATCCAAGCTAATGTTTTGGCTTGACATATGCATCATACATCATTCCATTTCAATATTCAATTGATCATATTGGATAAAGGCCTATAAAATCTCCACCCATAGGCATAACCAATCCTCACCCACTAGATTAATAAATCCTTTCCTGTAGGCATAATAAATCCTCACCCACATGCATAATAAATGCTCGCCCGTAGACATAAAAAATCCTTACCCTAGACATAGCAGTCAATAGGGCCGAGCATGGTATATCATCATATCATCATAATAGACAACATATGTAAATTACACTGTTACATGGTTAACATAATAACAACTCACGTAGGAATCATACCTAACAAGCAACATGTGAATTAAACTATCACAAGGCTTAAATGATAATAACCATAACATGGTGGAAAAGGTGAAACCACTAAACTCAAACCCTTAATCAAATCAATCACAATTTATGACAATTAAAATTCCATTATAAATTTTATTCATACTTAATAATCCAATAATGTAAACAAGGAATGCCTTACAGGAAACCCCAACCAAGCGGCCATAAACAATCATTCCTGGGTAAACACAACCCTGGGGTGGCCCTTAATCAAGGTAAAAAACCTAATTCATACACTAAAACACTTATTAATTTACATAAACACTAATAGGAAACAATAAGGGTAAATCATAAATCAAGAGACACTCAAAAAATGTATGTACGGGACTTCAGAATATATAAACATAATGACAATTCACAAAAGGCACAAGACCACCTACCTCATCATAGTATGACTCTCCTCATCCAGCCTCAATATCCAATTCATACTAGAACTATGTAGATCAATTATTTTCAAATTCAATCACCGGTAAAGGAATTGGGGTTTAGATGATCAATCAGGAAGGGATTGAAGGTCTGGCGCTGCTTGTCCATCAACCTGGGAGAGCCTCTTTCCATTTTCAAAAAAACAATTCTACTTCCCGATTTAATCAATAAAAAAAGGTACATGGTGTGTAATTGATATTAAACATCATGTTTGTACAATTTATATCCATACCATTACATGTCTGTTTAATGGGATTACATGGTGTGTAGACTTCCATACACGACGTGTACCTATAGGTACAAAGTGTGAAGTACCAAGCCGCGTTGTGTAATAGACCTACATCCATCCCTTGACCTCTTTTGCCACATTTTATTAAGTATAAACTTAAAATTAAAGATCCATACATCAAAGAAAGAACTGACTTCTTACAAACTTCCTCGCTTAAATCAATTCACCCCCAAATTTTCCTTCCAAGGGTGATGAAGAAAAATCTAAGAGTAAATCTTGACATTGTGATTATATGTCTTCCTCCCTCTCCCAAGTCTCATCTTGCACTAAACCATGCTTCCATAGAACCCATAAAAAAGGAAAAAACAAGCCATAAAGAACGTTCATGCTATGATCCACAAAATGAATCGAGTGCTACTCAAAGCACACA
The DNA here is from genome assembly GCA_963277665.1 of Viscum album. Taxonomy (NCBI): domain Eukaryota; kingdom Viridiplantae; phylum Streptophyta; class Magnoliopsida; order Santalales; family Viscaceae; genus Viscum; species Viscum album. Next base: position 1,589,782,714 of record OY728129.1, read on the forward strand.
TCAACCTAAAGCACATCCTCCTCGGGTTGAAAAACGCGAGATGAGTCTGAGTGATTGTGGCGTTGTTGAGATACATGGAAGACGTTGTACATAGCGTGGTACCTTTTAGGTAACTGCAACTGATAGTAAACTAGATTGACCCTTTCTAGAATCTCAAATGGCCCGAAAGATCTTAGTAAAATCTTACCCTAACTCTTGATCTTCTTGTGTCCCAACCTCAGCACAAGGAAAACTCGATCCCCAACCTCGAACTCTAGAGTTCATCTTTGGTTATTGGCATAAGATTTATGATGTGACTATGTAGCTTCCATCCAATTCCGAATCAAATGGACCTGATTAGAAGTTTCTTGCATGAGATGCGGTCCTAGTAAAGTACCTCACTCACCTCCACCTAGCACATGGGTAATTGTCATGGAATACCGTACAAAGCGTCATAAGGTTCCATCTCTATAGTTTCCTAGAAACTGGTATTATAGGAAAATTCAACTAGGGGAATTTTATTCTCCCCAAATACTCCAATGTCTAGGAAGCATGCTCACAGTATTTCCTCCATCACATGTATCGTACGCTCTGACTGGCCATCAGTATGAGGGTGGTATGATGTGCTCAGAAGCACCTGTATACCCAGTTCCCTTGGAAAATTCTCCAAAAAATTAGATGTAAAGTGGGAATCCCAATATGAAATAATAGAATGAGAGACCCCATGAAATCATACCACCTCACGAATATATAGCTTTCCAAGAACATCAGCACTAAAGTTCTCTTTGACTGGAAAGAAGTGTATGACCTCAGTAATTCTGTCAAACACCACCCACACAACATTTTTACCTCTGGGTGACCTCGATAAGCTAGTCACGAAATCCATTGCGACATCATATCATTTCCACTTTGGAATAGGTAACTGTTGTAAAATCCTATTTGGATGATGATGTTCCTCCTACACCTACTGATAGGTGGAACACTTCATGAAAAAACCAACCACCTCTCTCTTCATACCCGACCACCAGTACCAATGGCGCATGTCATGGTACATCTTGGTAACTCCAAGATGCACTTCCCAATATGAAGCATGAAACGATTGCACCAACTTCTCACGTATATCCATTGAAAACCAGAAATGTCCATGGATACGTAAGATCTCATCATCACCTGTTGTCCATCTTGGAGGTGGATGATCACCTACTACAATCTCTTGAATGACTAGGCCCTCATAATCTAATAGTTTCCTCATCCACACTCTATATATGAGGGTAGAATTCACAAAAAAAAAAATTTAATGTAAATCATTGTCTATCGTGCACCTAAAAATTCATCTTGGAGAACAAGGACATGATCTTCCACCCACCACTGTCCTCCTACACTGCTTGTATTTGAGTCTTCCTTCTCAATGCATCAGCCACTTCATTTCCCTTCCCAGTTGTATATTCAATATAAAAATCGAAATAATTAAAGTATTCCACCCACCTTAGTTATCTCATATTTAGGTCACTCTAATAAAAGATTTATTTTGAGATTTTGTGCTCTATGTACACCACAAAATGCTCTCTAATTAAATAGTATCTCTAATAGTGAAATGCATTTACAACAGCTACTAACACTAAATTGTGTGTATGGTAATTACTCTCGTGAGGCCTCAAATGTCAGGACCCATACACCATGAATCAATATCCCTACATCAACACTAACCCCAGCCCAATACCTGAAACGTCACAATATACTGTATAACTCTTGCCCTGCTCTGGTAGTATCAGGACTGGGTCTGATATTAGTCTCCCCTCCAGCTCTTGAAATGCTATCTCGCAAACATCAGACCACAAAAACTTTACACCCTTCTTAGTCAAGCATGTAAATAGTGCTTCTAAGAGTGATAAGTCCTATATAAATTTTTTATGGTACTCAGTTAAAGCTAATAAACTTTATATGTCAATCAAGTTCATGGGTAGTTCCCATGAAACTACATCCCTCACCTTCTATGGGTCCACTGAAACTCTTGTCACTGAGATAATGTGACCAAGGAAGTAAATCTTGTCTATCAAAAAGTTGATCTTTTTGAGCTTAGAATATAACTAATGCTCTCTCAGTGTATTCAAAAAAAATATCAAGATAGTTGGCATGGTCATGTTGATTGTGAGAATACACCAAGATATCATCTGCGAAAACCACCACAAAAGAATTAAATTATGGTTGGATCACTCGGTTTATCAGTGCCATGAAAACTTCTAGCACATTCGTGAGATATAATGGCATAACCAGGTTCTTATATAGACCACACCTACTACAAAACGTAGTTTGAGGTGTGTCTATAGGTCGAACAAATACCTAGTGATAACCAGATCTCAAATTTATCATAGATAATAACCAAGCTCATCAGATCTAATAAAATAGATAATCTATTCATGGTAGAGAATTTCAATTCTTAACCATCAACTGGCTCAAATTCTAATAATGCACATATAACCTGAGGTTACCATCTACCCTTTTTGCAAAAAAAAAGGATCGACGAACCCCACGATGAAGTATTGGTTCAGATAAACCACTTTAACTCTAAATCCTCTAGCTACCTCTTGAGCTCTTGAAACTCTATTCTAGCCACCTTATAAAGAGAAATTGATATCGGTGTAGCTTCTAGTACTAGATCCATAGAAAACTCTACGTATCTCTCCAGTGGTAAGCCTGAAAAGTCATCTGAGAAGACGTCCATAAAATGATCAACTTTGGAGGGAAATCTTTCTGGCATGTCCCCTGGTCATCCAGATACAGACTCACAATCTGGGATGTCACTCCACCCAACCCATAATGCTAGGGTCCATCTTTATCTACCCGGACATCCCATTCACCTTTATATTGAAATGATCCACTCTATAGTGACATGAAACTCACCCTACTATAATGGAAATCGACAAAGGATCGAAAAGGAACCAACCAGACCATTCTAAGAATGACATCAAAGCCTTTCATCTCTAATACATATAGATCCCATAAAAAGTGACATGCACAAACCTCAAGGGGAAACTCCTTACACTGATGCACACCTATAGTTCTTATTCCTAATAGAGTTCCTAGCATCATAACATTATCATAGGAGAAAACACAGAGCCCAAGGCTATATACAATATGAACATATATAAAATTATGTGAATCCCATGTATTAAAGAGTGAAGAAGATAAAACGGAGGTGACTAGAATAATACCTCTAATAGAAGATGGTTTGGGATCCTACCCCTACTGGGTCTATTTCACTGCAGAAGTCTGACCCATACCATAGCCCTGAGACACTACCTAGCTACCCTATGTTGACCAGCCCTATTGTCCCTTAGATCCTAGGGTCTGGTTACCATGGACATAGCCACCACCTTAGCCTGAATGGCCTGACATATTCTAATTCTGTAACTACTAAGAAGATTTTTACCCTACTCCTAAATGTGGAGTCAGTTTAGAACCTATCTCACTAGATGTTGGTGGAAATTCTATATAGAAGTGTGGTAGGAATCCCATATAGTCTCAAGATCGGCACTCAACTGGGTCCATCGGAAACTACGGTCTCATATTCCCAGCTCTGCCACACTGGTATCACCTCACCTAGCTACTGGAATAAATAGTCTAACTACTTGTATCACCATGATAATGCTCCATACGATGCTCCTTTCTCTCGATTAAGACTGTACCAAATCTCGATGTCGAACCACCCTCGTTTACACCTCCAGCTTCCCATAGATTATTCTTGTTAATCAGTGCCTGAATCATGATAGAATATAAAGAAGGAAACCTGAAAACGTTCACCTACGATCGATGTTATACCTGAGACAATCCTAGAATCTTTTATCCCTCGATGTCTCATCACCCATTAGAATAGTTGTGAATATCTAAATATCAGTAAAACAGATAGACTAGTTCATCACTAACATAGATCCCTACTCTATATGCATGAACTCCCAAGCTCTATCAGCCCTTAGCATATCAGGAAAATAGTAGTCATAGAATACTATATGAAAATATCCCCATTCCATGTAACAATGATGCTCTATCTGAGTTATAAAATCCCACCACCTCTTAGCTGAATCACGTAGCATATAAGCCGCAAGATTGACCCTCCTCTTATAAGGCGTCTCCAAATACTCGAAGAACATAACTATGGACTCCATTAAAGACTCTACAGCCAGTGGTCCACCATACCCTGAGAACTTAGGCGGATGCTAATACTGTAATACTCATGTCAGTTCTTCCATAGACATGGCTGCATGAGGTACTCCCTGGAAGGTATGTATAAACCTCATAAAGCCTTCCCAGAACAGTGAATCCACACTTGTGTATAGTATAACAGCTGGTTACTCAACAGGAATATCTGGAGGATCCTCTAGTAGCCCATGGCCTACCACCTCTAGGGTATGATCATTTCCACTCTCCTGGAATACAACTGGAGTTCGTTGTGGAGGCAAGACTCTGCAAGGTCAAGAAAACACCTCAGTTTAATATCACGATCAAGGTTCGCATTTCAAGAGTTCAAGAAACAAATTGGAGAATAAAACCCTCAAAGGTCATCAAAATATCAGTACACAGAAGGTAGAAATGATACACGACGTGTTCCCTCAAGCTCCTACCTGAGTGTGTACTTCCACTGGCCTGGGTGTGTAAACATCCTAGGTTTACGGTGTTTAATCATGTTCTACCTCCTACCTAGGTAATTCTACATAGCCAGACTCACACATGTTATGCCTATGTAAAACTACATGGGGTGTACTTATGGTGCATTGTGTGTTCTTCCCAAAAACCAACAACCTGTGTTGTTTGTCACACATACAGTTACACAGTCAGATACCACATGGTGTGTACATAGGGTATAAAGTGTGTAATTTAAAAAGTTCTTTTCTTCCGGAACATAATAACACATGACATGTGTTCATTGGACCACACACCATGTTGTATGGGTATCCAAACAAAAAGCCTCATAAACTTCCATGCAACCCCTATTTTTTAAAAATAAACAGTGTTCCAAATTATGATCTGTGGGGGACCATACTCCCCACGAATCAAAGATAGGAATCTACATTTAGCACATAATAATAAAATCTATATCACATGGCCTAAACATGATCTACCAAATTCCGATCCAAATGGTCCCATACTTCTCCAGGACTAAAGTATCAAGTCCACCCAAATAAATCATAACACTTACCAATACACTTATCACAACAGCAGGCATATCTATCAAGGTACCTATCACAATAGTATTCATATCTAGCATGACATCTATCATAATAGAATGAAATTAGTAATGCTCTCTACATTTCATGGCAAGAATGCATGGAATGTTATTTCTAACAAGTGCCTATTTGATTCATGATATGGAATACCCTCATCTCATAGGTTTTCAAAAAAATGAAACTACAATGATATAAATAATAATAGTAAAAAACAAGTGTGTCACCCAAAGGTGAAATCGAATCATCTGTAATATCTCAAAATCCAATAATTACAATTTCATTCAAGGTAATTTGGATTTACCCTGTATGTGGGGTAGCTACTCCTGGGCATAGATTAGTACCAAATCCCTTGAATTTCCATCTCTATCTATCATCTCCAAACAATAAAGAAAACCTATAAAATAAATCCTCTTATACCACTTTATAACGTCCCAGATCCAGATGCCACTCAATTGGATCCCCGTACCTGGTTGGTCACATGGCCTTAAGCCCATTTACCAAAATTCCAGAGGCTACTAACTATAAGTGAGGTTCTAGGGTGTGATAGTGGAGAAACTATACCCTCATTGGCAGAGTGTAATATATTAGAATAAATAATAATACGATAGTAGAAGTTGTAAATAACATATACCTAAAATAAATAGTGGAAGACTGATAAGGTAAATTACCAAACATCATTCTATAAAAATGATGATGCAACATGTTATATTCTAATAAAACATCAAAAAAGGTACACTATATTAATCCACATTATATGTTCCAAAAACAAAAAGAAACAAAGGAAACTAAGAAGTATCGTATGCCACAACATGGTCCCATGCTCTACATTTCCTAAACAAAATATCATGTACCTATAGAAGGGAGATTTCCCTTATCGAAACCTGAAACAATATAATCTGTTTGGGCCCAAAAGCATGACCCAAACATGGTGTGAGAAATAAATCTTTGTAGTCAACCTCCCAAGATCAGTGCCTTATCTGCCAGTGAGTATATGCAATAGGTAGTGTACAAAAAATAAAAAGTACTAAACTAGGAAGTACTCAAAATTAAATAATCCTACAAGTCCTATTTTAAATATTCATTCATTATGTTTAGTTCAACCATTCAATTACATTGAATTATATATGTCTCAAGATCTGGCCTAAGCCCGTTAGTCCCCCATATAAAGATTGTTCAATATATACCTCAAAAGGCTATCTAACAAATAAATTGAAGACCGAATACAAGCTTGGTATTTGGCGTGAAAAAATTATCATAATCCATTCCATCTCAATATTCAATTTAACATCTCACTTGCATGCATAGAAAAACCCCACCTATAGGTATAACGAATCCTTTCCCACAAGAAAAGAAACCCTCGCCCGCAGGCGTAACAAATCCTCACCCATAGGTATAACAAATCCTTACCTGCATGCATAAAAAATCCTCACCCAGAGTCATAAAAGTCAATAGGGTCGAGCCTAGTATATCATCATTTCAACATAATAGACAACACATGTAAATTACACTATTACATGGTTAATATAATAACAACTCACATGGGAATCATACAAAGAAAGCAACAACTGAATTAAACTATCACAATGCTTAAATGATAATAGGAATAATATGGGGAAGAAGGAGAAACCACTAAAGCCGAACCCTAAATAAAATCAATGATAATTTATGATTATTTCAATTCCATTATAAATGCAATTTATACTTAATAGAACAATAAGGGAAAACAAGTTATGCATCATAGGCAAACTCGGCCAAACAGACATAAACAGTCATTCCATGGGAAATGCACCCATGGGTTGGACCTTAATCAATGTAAAAAAACATAATTGATACTTTAAAACACTTTTCAGATTACATAAAATCCAATAGGAAAAAATACGGGTAAATCATAAATCAAGTGACATCGCAAAAATGGGTGTGCAACACTCTGTTATATAAAAATCATGAAAATTTGTGAAATGCACAAGGCCAACTACCTCATAATAGTATGACTCTCCTCATACATCATCAACCTCTAATTCAAGATAGAGTGATGTAGATGTATTGGGTTCAAATGAAACCCACATCGAAGGAATCACGGTTCAGGTGACCAATCAGAAAGGGATTGAAGCTCTATTGCTGCTTGTTCGTCAAACCAGGAGAGCCTATGTCATTTTTCACAAAAATGATGCTACTACCTAATTTAATAAATAAAAAAGGTACACAACATGAACTTTATATTACATGCCATGTCCATACAATTTTTGGCCAGGCCATTACCTGGACATGTACCGGGATTACATGGTGTGTAGCATTCCATACACAGTGTGTACCTATAACTACATAGCATTTAGTTCTCATTCACATCATGTAATAAGCCAGAAACTATCCCTTGATCTCTTTTCCCCCGTTTTCTTAAGTATAAACTGAAAATTAATGATCTATACTTCATAGGAAGAACCAGTTTCTTACAAATTTCAGTATTAACATGACATTATTTGTTATTGTATTAAATTTTTGAGTTCTAAAACTTAATGTATAAAATTATTAATGAATAAAATGTGGTTCATGCATCCTAACTTGTATCCTCAGTAGAAAAGAAGTTAGAAAACCTGTCCAAAAACTCAACCAGAGGATCCATATTATAAATTATCATGGAGAGTTGTTCTACCATATTTCTGAGTCATATCAACCATTTGATTTAGTCCAATTGGAATGTGGTAAATGCCTTCATCATTGAAAATAACCTTTCTGTATTACCCAAAATTGGTTCTGAAGGATAATAAGAAATGTTTGGGGTGAATAATGTACATGGTTTTTCCTCATATTGGAACAATCATCCATGTACATATAATAATCTTCTAGGGGTGGGTATGACAATGCTATATCATAAAGATAAAAATCCTCTCCAGGTAGATCGTACCACTCCCCATTCGAATAAAAATCCTTAGCCTGTGGGATTTATGTTCCAATGAAAAATAACCAAGAAGAAGAAAAGAAAACAAAAAAACATCAGGTGAACCAAACATTGACCCAGACTCGCACTGATGCTTTATGTTTGAGTTCCCAAAAAATGGTGCCAGAATTTTTTATTTCTCGCATCACAAGGTGTTGTCATAAATTAGAAATTAATGTTCCCTTCTGAACCAACTACAAGGTAGCTAGTGGTATTCAGTGTCGATCCCACGGGGAAGATAGAGAAGCAATAAAACATTGAAAATCAACGGGTTTTAGTCGGTTATCCAGATAAAAGGAGTGAATGGAACAAACTATAAAGTAAAACAATTTGTGAAAATTGAAATTAAAAAAAAGAACAGAACAAACAGAAAACAATAATTTTAGGTTGAAATTTGATTATGTTTTATTATTAATTTCATTCTTTATTATTTATATTATAAGTGAAAATAGATTACCACAAGGATTCAATTATATCACAGTTTCATAGTCCGATAACTAGTGATTGTGTATTTGAACTTCAATTCCTTGGTTGAGTAATTAAATATTTAAATACACATTAATTTCATACCCATAAAATAGTGGAAATAGGTTCCCCCAATGGTCATGGGTTTATCCACTGCAATTATGTTAGTGTTCTCCATTGGTATCGTTCTTGGTCTGATATGGAACCAATGGTTATTTTGGAATTAATTTCTATAAAGGAATTGTAAAACCAAATTCATAATAACATCACTACTTCAGAATTTTAATCACTATCAAAACAAAATCTTATCACAACCCGATCATGTGGAGAACTCACCACTTTTTTCCATGGTAATAGTGTGCGGATTGATCTAAAACTCAATCCCTACCATTGATATGAGAGGAAGAAAGGGGAAGAGTAGAATTACACTAAAACAGAAATGAAAACAATAAGAAGGAACTCAAAATTGATCTAAGGGGGATTCAATTGGAAGAGCGGAAGAACATCCCCTTGGATGTCCAATCTCAAACATGGATGGATTCCCTCTTTATTTATAAATTCTCCAACAAAACGACATGTATCCTAAAGTACATGTTGTGTACTCTGGTCAACTTGGTTTGGCCTTGTTTTCTCACCCGGTAGGTGACCCGTCATGACACCTAATGAATTTCAACATGTCTTTGGTCAGTTGGTATGATGCAATACATGTTGTTCCACCCCACATGTAGTGTAGCGTCATTTTTAGTCACCAACCACTTCTATAAGGGGATACACAACATGTGAATGGTTATTACACGACATGTGAAATCTAGAAGGCTACATGGGTGTGTACTCGGCCAGGCTAAATCATCTCTAGGTGAATGTACATGGCATGTGTGTATAAAGTACATTCCATGCATAGTTTAATTTTTGTTATAATCTTTACTTATTCGTGAATTTGGATGGAAAATAACTGAAAATCATCATGATCATAAAATTAAATCATTTTATCTAGAAAACGACATGTATCTGATAAACACATGATTTTATACTCAACAGAATTTATGAAAATATATACACATATTGGGAACATTAGAGCCCAGTAAGATACCACTAAATAATCTATACATGTTCTAATATTAATAATGCACAAGATCAAGATTTAAAACAAAATAATTTTAAAAGAATTTTTATAAATAAACAATTTGAAATATTTTTTCAAACAATACTTGAGATTTCAACAATTGAATTACATATTTCCAAAGTTATAAATAAAGTAGGTAAATATACTTGATATAAATTAACATGTGAACTAATATCCTTGAAACAAACTATCATGCATTAAATAAACATAACAACATTGCACCTACCATATGGGATCTAGGCTATGGGACAATACATACTAGACCATCAACATCCTAACAAGGAATAAGGTTGGATCTAGCTAACATATAGGCCTACCATAGACCATATATATATAGAAGGTTAACTCATAGTAGTGTAACACAAAATAAGAATATCCCTATATCTTTATTAACGCACCCATGGTTCCACTATGATTTTTTTCAATTTATACTTTTAAAACCATGCTTTAATTTATTTATAAATCCATTTCAAAGTGAAAAAAATCTACTTCAGGGTTTGAAAATACATTTCCCATTTCAAATAAATGAATAAAATTTAATTCAAAACCCCTTTATAATAAGAACTCATTCCGTTTTCAATTTCAACACATGAAATTGCATTTCTAATATCATGGAATCAATAAGAAAAACATTAAAATCAATAAATTAGAATATGTTAATAGAACCACCTACTTCAAGGATTTAGAAAACCTTACCGCCATTGACAATGGTTTTTTGGAACCAAGAGAATGGCCTTCACAAATCAAGAAACACTATGAATCTAAATAGGATTAATAGAAAATCCTATTCAATCACAAAACTGAATAATAAACTTATCTGAAACCAGAACCAAATAAAGTCTGAGAGGAGCGCTTACCTGAAGAATAGAATTATGACCCCAACAATGATCAATCACTGAACGAATCAGTCCAGATGGAAGGAAGTCGCCAAAAATCACCTAGGTTAATAGCTCTATCAGAGAGGAGAATGTTGTGAAAGATAATGAAGGCTAAAACACCCACATGGAACCCTAAAACTAAATATCAATAAATTACATAGCATTTAATACCATTACACATGAAACCCTTTCATTTTAAGTTATGTAAAAAAAGTATCACCTCAAATTTAATACATGGTTTTTTGTATTACACGACGTGTAACCCTTATATTGTAATGACCGAGTGTTTTTTCAATGTAATTCCATTATTATAATTATTTATTACATTATAATAATATAATATTACATATATAAAACAATGAATGAATAATGAGTAAAACATAAGGTATCTAAAGAAGTTAAACAATGTATACTGATGAAATAGTTACTTGACCATTGGAATAGTAATGTGACCCTTATGAATAGTAAACTAGCCAATTGAATAGCAACATAACTAAGGTAATTATAGATAAAATTAATCTTATAAGTGACAATATGGTATAAATATATCATAGAATAAGTAAGTAAATTTTTTAAAAATTAGTAATTATGTGTTGGTATTTTTGAAAGTCATGTATATTTAATTATAATTTTATGATTAATTTAATAATTTAAAAGAAAATTTATTTTCATAAAATTTATTCATAAATAAATATTTTGATTACTTATGATTATAAGGTAATTTTAATAGACCTTAATTAATCTTTCAAAAGTGTTAGGAAAGTAGATTTAATTTTAAACTTTTTATTTTTCAAGAAAATTTTAATTTTATTTAAAAAATAAATTTAACATATTTACCAAAAATTCATAAAATGGAGTTCATTTTTTAATTATACACATTAAAAAATGGTTGGGGTTCATTTTTTGGATTTTTCTAAAATACTTGAATTTTTTGTGAATAATGAAATATGATAATTTACAATAAATGATAAATAAATGAATTTATGAATCATGCATGAGTCATGGATGATGTAAATGGTCATTGATTCGAACTAACATGATCAATTTACTGTTTTTTTCACAAGTATAAAGACTATTAATATTATTGAGCAAAAATATTAAACTAATGATTAAAATAATGGGAAACCCCTTTTCTCCTCCACTATAAAAACCACCCTCACCCCCTCTTCTATTCACTCCTCTACAACCTTTTGTACAGTCCAAATTATACTAAAATATATACCTAATACCCTTCCAAATTTACATAAGCCCTTGGTATCTTCAAGAGACCAAATCATCTCCCCTAAAGAGGTTCTCAGGGATTATATATTCAAGAGGTAAATTCCTCTATTCATTTCTTTTATTTTCATTCAAGTTCCATTATTTTCCTTTTATTTCCTCAAATCCTTTAATACTAATGTTATCATAACTCTAGTACCTTAAATTTACTTGAATTTTTTTAAAATAATGTAATAATTCATCATCATCACTCATTTATCCTCCTTTTATTCTTGGAATTAAAACACCATCTCAGATGTGTTCATTCATCACATTAAAGGACGGCAGGTTTTCAGTTTCTATTACCATCTTCAGTTCTGGTCATGAAACAATTTCTATGGTCTAACAATACTATAATATATGTAATATTTCTTATTTAAGGTTATGTAATCTTTTGAACACATGATATTAATTTATAAAGAAAAATGTGTTTGTTGTGATAAAAAATCCGCTAATTAACACAAACGGTTATCATTAAAGTTTTATATAGTGATTTGACTTCAGTAAAAATAACCAAATGAATTTTTAATCATTTAATATTATTTATTTTCTATAAATAACATATAAATTCAATTCTGGAAAACCAATTTCATCTTACATGTATAAAATTAATCCAATCATGAAAACCAAGGAAACAAAAGATCCCAAACGATGAAATTGAACCTATTAACCCATAAAAAATGTCATGAATAAACATAAAAGGGTTATAATTAATCAATTATATGTATAATAGGTTATAGAAATATTAATTAATTAATTTAATTTGGTTATCCAGGACATTAAGATCAAGTGAAGGACACTTTTGAACTTTAGGTAAGGGATTCTTCCCGAACCTCCATTATTCCTTCATGTTGTTCTATCATTCTTTTTACCCAAAAAATTTATCTATTATTTTTAGTCACATATTCTAAATGTTTTTTATATTCTAAAAAATCAGGTATCATGATCCATTCATCATTATCTTTTGGGGATATACATGTTTTTAAATGATTCCCTCCTTAATTATTCCCGATAAGCAAGCCTGTTTTAAGAGAAATTTCTGAATTATTACCCATTTTCAAGTACACTATATAATCTATTTTAAGTCAAATTTTTTTTAAAAAATATTTTTATTATTAAAAACATATTGGTTCACTTATAGTTTTTTATTAAATTCTATTCCCTTTTATGTTTTAAATGACCTTTTATATTTTCCTTTAACCTCACTTAAATGTTTTAATTATAAAGTTTATTGAGTACACTCTTTACATGTTATTAATTCAAGCTGACATATTTTTTCATGATATATTCTTATTCAACCCTATTATAGTCCACGTATGATCTAATTCATTTCCTTTATGGATATTTTTTAATACTCCCATTTTTTATGCTTTATGACATGACTATGATACCCAATTCTTACTATGGGTAACCCTTATATTTATGTAAGATTGATTATGTATGATTCTATACGTGGAAAGAATATTCATGAACATGTTATTATGGGTGTTCCCAGATATCACTCCAATTCATTGGGTAAAGTTGATTCTCATGTGAAGTTATGTGTAACGGTCTTGGCAGTTAGCCTTAACTAGTGCTACCATGTGAAATGGTCTTGGTTTTAAACCTTGACTTGTGATTCTCTATGTGAAATGAGCCTTGAATCATGGAAAATTAATGTTTTATGAAGATGAAGCATTATTATGACTGCATTTTTATATGATCCCATGTTTATATGTTATGAATTCATATGTTCCATTCCTTTTTATATCATTATGTCATGCCCTCTAACCCATGTGCTAAAGATTTATTCTTATGTTCATTCCCTTATTAGAATTATTAGCTCATCGCTTTTTTAATGTTATCCTCAGGTTATCCTTTGATGATTTATGAGAATATTGGATGTTCGGGTCTCTTTATGAAGATTAAATAACTAAATGCTTTATTTTTTCCCTCATTTTTAGTTTTATGTACCCAGTCCTACAAGACACTAGACTTTAAAATACTTGGCTTGTAATATGATGTATTATTATTCCTAAAATATCGTAATGATATGTGTAAAAGGATATGGTCATTATATACACAATTTTTAACATTTTCATGACGTGTAATCCAGTTCATGACATCTATCTAGTGTTTATTACAGGTTTGGTAATCACATTACACATTGTGTAACTTAGCAATGAATAACTGAAATTCTAGATAAAAGTTTAAAATTCCAACAAATCCATGAATTCACCAATATAGGTATCCTACAAATTCACTGTCGAAAATAATATCCGAATGGAAAAAATAAAACCAAAATAAAATAATAGAACATACCAAACCGAATGATAATGTGGCATTAAAATCTCCCCACCATAAAAGATTTATGTCCTCTGAAAGAGATCAAGATCCTGGATCCCTAAAAATATAAAGAAACTACTACCTCATAAACAATTCATGCTCCCACATCTCATGGATATCTTATCTACACTTATATAGTACCTAGACCAAGGGGATCATTTTACCACATATTACTCCAAATTTTGAGAGAATTTGTCGAACATTATTGTCTATAACTTTTAAAAAGAGTCTATCTCAAGATTAGGATTTCTTAATATACAAATTGGTGATTCAAGTGGAGAGATATATTGGGAATGAAAACACTCCACTTACTTGGACTATAAATACATCCCCCTCCTCTCCTTCAAAGGATTTGGCATTTCAGAGAAAATCAGGATAGGTTGGCACGACCAAGGCTCTACCAAAGGCTTATGAGGATCTTCCATACTCAAGTTTTTACTTGAGAAACCATTCCTACTTTCTTCCTTTCATTTACTTTTGTGTTGTTCTTCATTTGTAATCGTGTAAGTGTTTATTTTTTTTATTCTGTTTTAATGAAATTTTCTTCTTCAATATCTCTTATTCTCATCCACCTTCTTTAGTTTAATATTAATGTTCTTAAAATAGTTTAAATAAATTTTAATACCCTTCCATTATTTTTCTTTCTATTTCAATCTATAGTTCTTTTTCAATTATCATCATCATTTGTGTGTGTGTTCGATGCACCACTCTTTTCTTATCCATTTCTTTTTCTTATCTTCTTAATTTATCATCATAATCATTATAACCAGATTAATAATAATTTCAATGGATGATTAAATCTCTCATTGGGGTGAGTTATAATTTAGGGATGTTAATTGATTGAGAGTATTTGGTCAATGAATATTCTGCAAATTAACTTTGTGTATGTTTCACTTAACATGTCATTGATTAATGATTTTTTTTGTTTAATGTTTGGTTTACATGGATTATTGGAACCATAAATAAACTACCAAAAATAAGCTCTGATTGATATTTCAACCCTAAATTAAGTTAAGGCTTTGATTAAAGCCTTAACACTTAGCAATTCCAATCAACATTATCTTGTGGAGTGGGTGTTAATTTAAATGCAATATAAAGAAAAGCTCAAGGATACCACAAACTTAATTCCTTAAAAATGAACTCACCCCAATCTTTATGAAATTGTTAATTCAAAAACTAATCATTATTAACTTAATTTATGATCTGCAAACAAACCCCCCCAATAAAAATACAATCAACTAAAAAATCAACTATTAAAAAGTATCATCGTCAAGGATTCGACTCGAGTCCTGCTATACACATTAGGAGAGCACCAGAACCTTGACCGGTTGATAGATGATAATCAGCCATGCATTAAAATGGCATAGTTGTCGGGGATGTTTCTTTTAGTAGTAATTAGTTTCAGGTTATTGTAAAAAAATAATTGAAAAATTGAAAAAAAACACAAAGAAAAACCCACCTTCTCATAAAAATCATAAACTGAAAAAAACACAAAGAAAAACATGTCTTCCTATTTCTTCCAACATCTCTCTGAATGCCTCATGGCCTCCCAAACAATTCCCCAGATTTTTTTGACCCTAAAATTGAGCGAACACTTCACCAACTTAGGAGGAACATAAGATATAATCAAATAATTCAAGAACCAGTCCGTGTCCAACCAGTTGAATTAGAAATGGCCAATCCTAGGGAATAAACACTTAAAGCACTTTCTACCCCTGTTATGAATTAACAACCTCTTGGTATTCAATATCCAAACATAGAAGATGTCTTAGAACCCAAATAGGGTTTGATACATCTTCCCTCTCATTTCTACGGGCTATCCGGTGAGGATCCACATCTTCATCTTAAAGAGTTCCAAGTGGTGTGATCTACCATGAAGCCTCAAGGGTATTCTGAGGAATAAATAAAACTTTGAGCATTCCATTTATCCCTAGCTGACTCCACCAAGTCATGGCTCTACTACCTTCTTCTTGGTTCCATAACCACATGGAATTACATGAAGTGACTCTTCTTAGAGAAATTCATTCCTGCTTCTCGTACTACTTCTATCGGAAAGAAAATAAGTGGTATTCGTCAATTCCCAAATAAATATCTCCATGAATACTGGAGAGGTTCAAAAATATTGTTGCAACCTGCCCACATCACCTTATCCCTGACCAACTCTTGATCAAATAATTCTACGAGGGGTTATTGGCTATGGATAGAACTTTCATTGATGCTGCAAGTGGCGGTGCTCTTATTGATAAAAATCCTACAGCTGCAAGAGATCTCATAAGAAACATGGATACAAACACACAATAATTCCATACTCGAGCACATGCTCAAGTCAAACAAGTCCAAGACAATCAATCAATAGAGCCGAAAAAGACGACTGAGTGGATGAGTGAACTTATAGGTCTAGTGTGATAACTATTTGTGGCTTCCAAAGCCTCAAACTCATCTTCTCCACAATCAATGTTTCATAGACCTATCAAAAACTGTGGAATCTGCAACTCACCAGCTCATCCAAAAAACACCTGTCCATAACTTCAAGATGGACCATCTGATTCATCAGGACTAATGGAGCTCAATGTAGCATATGCTTAGTTGAACCCCAACCCTCAACAATTAGGTCAGTTTCTTAGAAACTTCAAACAACCCCATTTTGAGCCCTTCTCTTATATATATAACCCTAACTTGAGATAAGGGAATCCCAATTATCTTCCCCCTCAATACACACATCAAAACCCAAACCTGTTCTAATATGGTCAAGGTGTTGGTAACTTCCAACAACCTTACCCTTTTGTTTCTCAACCTCAAAGGATCAATCATCCTCTTCCTCCACCAGGCTTCCACTATCTTAGTGATCCTTCTCAATTCCCAAACAAATACAATCGCTTTACCAAGAACCAAAATCAAGGTAATCCAAATTCGAGAAAAGCCTCTTATTCCAAGAAACCATGGTAAAGTGTAGTTGAAGATCTTTCCTCTTTCACTCATTCCATCCTTAAAAACATTGAAACCCAAATCGGTCAACATGCATCCCACCTTAGTTAGCAGCAACCATCCAATTCTTCCCAACTCCCAACTCAACCATTACCCAACCCCAAGGGTAATTTAAGTGAAATTGCACTTATATCAAGAAAGAAAATTGATATGCCTCAAGATAAGTCCTCCCACCCCCTTTATATGTTGACCTATAAAATAAAAATAAAAAGAAACTCGAAAATGAATCTGAATCCATTCCCTCACCTCCTTCCATTTCACTTAGTAACCCAATCCCTTTTCCTCAAGCCATTTATAAGCCAAAGAAGTCCTTTGAACCTGTTCCTGAAATGCTTGACATGTTTAGGCATGTTGAAGTCAACATACCCCTCTTCAATTTTGTAAAAAAAATCCCTAAGTATGACATGTTTCTTAAGGAATTCTGCACCCATAAGAGGCGACTTAGTACCTTTGAAAATGTTTCCACCCAGCTGTTTATTCCCATAAAGTGCAAAGATCCAGGGACCTTTACGGTTCCATGCTAAATTGGAAGTTCCAAATTTGATGATGCACTCATAGACCTAGGAGACTCAATTAATGTCATGCCGAAATCTATCTTTTCCAACCTTGGTCTTGTTCCCTTACATCCAACAGGTGTTGTCATTCAGTTATCCAGTCGAAGCACAGCCAGTCCTGAGGGTATAATCGAGGATTTCCTACTTTGTGTCAATGATCTTATCTTCCCAGCCGATTTCTATATACTTGACATAGAAGGTGAGATGAACTCTTCTCTGTCTCCCTTAATTCTAGGAAGACCATTCCTAATGATAGTGAGAACCAAAATTGATGTCCATTCAGGAATCTTATACATGGAATTTGGTGACCAATAGGTCATGTTCAACATTTTCCAAGCCATGCGATACCCATATGAGGATCACTCTACATTCTCAATCCATGTTTCTAAGGAAACTTTTGAGAGTCAATTGAACCCCAATCCATCATGTTCTTCATGTTCAAATGATAACGAATATTGTGAAATCTTCACCATGGTTAACCAAGTCATAAATGGTGAAGTTGATGTTGAACTCTCATTTATAGACTCCATCAATCTAAAGGAACTTGAAAAATATCTTGAATCCCACATCAACTCTCATCTCTACTACTCCACCTTGGATAGTATTAAGGAAAATGAATCTGAAGCAACTAAAGTCCCTTGCTCCATTCCTGAGTTATCTAACTCACAAATGAAAGATGAGACTAATCTGAAACCTCTTCCTAAACACCTAAAATATGCATTCCTTTTCCATGATCCTTCATATCATATCATTTTCTCTGCTTCACTTACTGAAATTGAGGATTCCAAGCTTTTTTCAGGTGTCAGAGGAAAACAAAAAGGCCATAGGTTGGATGCTAGATGACATACCAGGAATCAACCCTGTTCTTTGCATGCATCACCTTCATCTTTAGGAATCATCTAAACCAATTAGACAACCACAAAGATGACTCAATCCACTCATACTTGAGGTAGTTAGGGAAGATATCACCAAGATTCTTCAATATGGTATTATCTACCCAATTTCTGATAGTGAATGGGTTAGTCTAATTCAAGTTGTACCTAACAAAGGTGGGATAAATTTTGTCACAAATGAACATGGGGAGGTAATCACAACTTGAGTGAAGAAAAAATGGAGTGTGTTCATCAACTACCAAAAATTTAATGTTGAAATAAGAAAAGATCACTACCCTCTTCTATTCCTTGATCAGATGCTAGAACAAATAGCTGGAAAGTCACACTATTTCTTTCTTGATGGATACATCGACTACTTAAAAATCCCAATAACACCTCAAAACCAAGAAAATACTACTTTCACATGACCCTTTGGAATATATGCATGTAATAGAATACCTTTGGGCCTTTTCAATGCTTTTCAAACATTCCATAGGTGTATGATGACTATCTTTTCTGAATTCACTGAACACTACATGGAAGTATTCATGGATGAATTTAACATTTATGTTGAGTCATTTTAATCTTACTTGAATTCACTCTCTGTAGTCCTCCAAAAGTGTGTCAAGTGTAACCTTGTGTTAAATTTTGAAAAATGTCACTTCATGGTTTGAGATAGGATTGTTCTGGGGCACATAGTTTTAAAATATGGTATTGAAGTTGATCCTACCAAAATTGGAGTGATCCAATCACTTCCTGAACCCACTTCTGTTTGATACATTCATTCCTTCCTCGGTCATACCAGTTTCTATCAGAGATTCATCCATAACATCAGTAGAATTTCCCTCCAACTCACTCGGTTGCTCCAAAATGATGTCACTTTCCATTTCGATGAGGTTTTCAAGAGAGCCTTTGTTGAACTCAAAATTTCTTTTATATATTCCCCAATAATTCAACCCCCAGATAGGTCCTTACCCTTTGAGTTGATGTGTGATGATTTTGATAGAGCTATTGGGGATGTTCTTGGTCAAAGAAGAGAAATAATTCCTCATTTTATCTATAATACCTCAAAAACATTGGATAAAACTCAATCTAACTACACTGTTACTGAAAAGGAACCTTTAGCAGTGGTTTTTTCCTTAGATAAATTCTGACCCTATCTCTTAGGTGAAAAAATCATCATCTTCACAAACCATTCTACTATAAAGTTTTTACTTAAGAAAAGTGATTCCAAACCAAGGCTAATAATATGGATCCTAATGCACCAAGAGTTTGACCTAGAAATAAAAGATATACCAGGAAAAGAAAAGTTTGTGGCTAATCACTTGAGTAGAATTTTTAATTCTTCTCATTCTGAAATAATTGATCCAGAATTTCCAAATGATCACCTTTCATCTCTCACTCAAAAGTTACCATGGTATTCCACAATTATAAATTACTTGGTTTTTGGTGTTTTTCCGGAAATTTTTTCAAAAGAACAAAAAATGAAGTTGAAAAGTGATTCAAAACACGCTTTTTAGGAAGAAAATAAACTTTTGAAAACTGAGGTCTACATGGTAACTAGGAGATGTGTTGATGAAGATGATAATTATTCCATCTTAGAATTATGTCACTCAATGCATGGTTGTGGCCATTTTGGACCACAAAGGACCTCCCAAATGGTCCTAGACTTTGGATTCTTCTGGCCTTCACTCTCTAAGGACTCACATGATTTCTTTCAATCATGTCCCACTTTCCAAAAGTTTGTCACAATTTCAAAGAGAAATGAAATTCCCCAAAAACCTTTATTTTTATATGAGATCTTCGATGTTTGGGGAATCAATTTCATGGGACCATTTCCCCCTTCCATTAGACTTGCATACATCCTTCTTGCGGTTGATTATGTTTCGGGGTGGGTCGAGGCCAATCCCACAAGAAAGGATGATTCACATACTATTAGTGAGTTTTTAAAGATACACATCTTCCGCCAATTTGGCACACCATTTCCCTTGATAAGTGATTTAGGAACCCATTTTTGTAATAGAAACATGGAATATCTTTTGAAAAATAATGTTATAGTACATAAAACTTCAATTGCATATCACCACCAAAAAATGGAATTGCTGAACTTTCTAATAGAGAAGTGAAAAGAGTGCTTGGGAGAATTGTAAAACTCACTAAAAAAGACTGGCCTGAAAGACTTTGTGAATCACTTTGGGCTTATCAAACTCCCTATAAAACACCCATTGGGATGTCTCCTTTTAGTCTAGTTTTTGTTAAATCATGTCATTTACCAGTTGAAATCCAACATAAGTCTTTTTGGGTTGTGAAAAACTGTAATTTTGACTGTGAAAAATTTGGTGAAGAAAGATTTTTGCAATTGGATGAACTGGAGGAGCTTCGACTTGATTCATATGAGAATTACAATCTATAAAAAGAAAAGGATAAGGTCATATATGATAAACACATCCTAATAAAGGTATTCCATGAAGGTGAAAAGGTATTTCTTTTCAATTCATGATTTCAGCTTCACCCAGGTAAGCTTAATTCTCGTTGGGAAGGTCCTTTTGTTATTACTAATGTTTACCCATTTGGTGTAGTTCAAGTCCAAGAACCCTCTTCAAAAATGAAATTCACAATTAATGGACATCGGTTAAAGCATAACCATAAGAGGAGACACAATCCTGGAACCACATTGACTTCCATCGAATCCTCAAATTTTGCATTCGACCCACCATTGGATGGAGATGGCAAACCACCAAATCCAAAACAGGGGGAACCTCCTTCCCTTTAACTCGTCTTCTCTCTCTCTCTCTCTCTCTCCCTCTTATTCCCCCTACTTCTCATTTTTTTACCACTTTCACCCTTATATTTTTTTATTTACTCTTCATATTTTTTGTGGGTCTGTCATTATAAAAAACTAAACAAAAATAAAAAACTAAAAAAATAAAAAAAAATAAAAAAATATGAAAAATCAAGATTCAAGCTTACTCGCATTATAATTTTCAAATTTTGACCAACCATTTTGAAGAGTCAAAAGACATGTTTTCATCTCAAAAATTGTGTCTTTTCATAATGACCTTGGATACAGAATATTGTGTCAAAACCAACAAATTTTGAATGCTTAATTTTTTTATTTGGAAAATGATTTTCCCCACCCATGAGGAATAACATTTTCTTTCATGCTAAGGCCACCTATGTCCATCTTTTCAAAATGTTTGTTTTTTAACCCCATTTTTCAGTCTTGAGTTTGTGGACCTTCAAGATAAATTTCCTACTTTAGTGTGCATTAATATGATAGAGTCATTTTTTGAACCACTTGAGAATCACAGTGTCCAAATAGCCTCCCATTTCCCTTACATTAATCCTCCTTTTGAAAGACCCTTAGAGCCTATGAAAACATTTTCTTTGTTATCCACATTACAAGTCTAATAAATTTTCCCACCCAATATCAACATGGATTTTCATTGCATAATTTTTTGAAATTTAAGTGTGGGGGGAATGAATATCATTTTGGGTAACCTTTATTGATTTCACTAGGTTATCATATGATTGAGGGCAAGACTCCATTTCAGTGTGGGGGAGAGGTTGTCATTCAATGTGTTTTGGGGAATGTAATGTACTTTTATTTATGTAATTTTGTAAATTTTATTGACAAGTGTTCAAAAAAAAAACAAAAAAAATCCAAAAAATAAATAAATGAAAATAAGAATGGGTTGTGTCTTGGGTGGGTCAAAAATCACTCTTCCTCAACTTTTGATATTGTTATAACTATTAAAATTAGTGTCATGAGGAGATTAATCATGGGTAGGGATATGAGTGTGAGATCTTTTTCAAGTTCAACATTCAAAAAATGCAAAAAAAAGAAGAAAAGAAAAGAAAAACAATAATACTTATGTCATTGGGAGAAATTTTGTGTTTTGTAAATATTTTATATTCTCATCCCCTTTAAAAAAAAATTCTATCTTGTGTCTTTATTCACACAATTATTCCCTTGTAAATATGTGTTTTTATTTCCTTCCATGTATTATTTCAAAAAAATGTGCATTGCTTTTTCCATGTTGGTGTTTTACCCCCTTTTTCCTATATTTTAGATATCATCTTCCTATCATTCCATAGCCGAATATAAAAACCCCTAAAAAGACCACTTTATTTTTAGCACTTTGGGATACGTAGTGGAAGTTGAGAGCTCTTACAAACTCTATGATTTTCACTTTTGGTTGATGAATGAGTGAAGCTTCATACATTAATTTTATCATCTTAAGAGGAATATGTTTTGTGTGCCACCATTTTCAATTTCTAAATTTGAGCATGAAAAAATGAAGTATTTTTTGAATATTGTTTCTATAACAAATTTTGGTGGAATTCAATATGGATGAGTGATATTGTCTAAACCTCCCCGGATTGGGGAAAACAAAATTTTAATATTTGTTGGTGAGTGAAAATGATTTTTTCATGTTTTTATATTTGTTACACATGAGGACGTGCACAAGAATAGGTGTGTGGGAGCTTATTTTATTAGTATTTTCATAACTTATTATATACTCCCTTTTCTTATTTTATATGAAATGTTCATAATTTGTGTGAAATATTAATTTTTTAATACTAAATATAATTTTTTGAGAATTTTTGGAAGTAGTCCAATTGGGTCAGTTTACTATTTTATTTATAATTATCACCCTACTGATCCAAATTGTGTGATTCATATTTTTTAGGATTTCTAATTCAATATCCAATATTTCATTTGAAAGAATCATGGTCCAATTATGCCATTTGAAGGGTCATATGGATCACACAAGAAGGCCCACAAAATCTGTGAAGAAACTGGACCATCCATGAATATTTATCTACTGGGCTCAATCCAGAAGATAAAATTCATTCATTATCCTCCAATTGTTTTGAGGACAATGTAATGAGTCTTGGATAAAAATTTCAAGGCCCAACTCCAAAGACAAGGGTCCCAACTGATTCATTTATCTCAGCCCATCATTCTGGCCGGAAAATAAAATCAGTATAGTATTCATGACATATCTCATGATTTAATAATAAAATAAAGCTGATATTTTTTAGTGTGAAATAGGAGATATAGGAGGAAAAATGTTTTGAAGAAATTTTTCATATTTAGAGGCATATTCCTTTTTATAAACCCATTCACATTTGGGCCTTCTAAAAAGTATCAATTGAAATAGACATTTTAACTTTGTTTAATCAAACCACCATAAATTTTTATAAATAAATACAAATGACACCAAATTTTGAGAGAATCAGAAAAATAGTAATTTCTACAACTTTTAAGAAGAGGTTATCTTGAGATTCGGCTTTTTTGATAGCATAATTGTAGATTCAAGTGGATAGACAGATTGGGAATGCAAACAGTCAACTTACTTGGGCTATAAATACATCCCCCTCTTCTCCTTCAAAGGAGTTGAAATTTCAGAGAAAAGGAGGATAAATTGGCATGAACAAGGCTCTGCCAAATTCTTGGGAGGATATTATATACTCATGTTTTTACTTGAGAAACCATTCCCCCTTTCTTCCTTCCATTTACTTTTGTGTTGTTCTTTATTTGTAATTGTGTAAGTGTTTGTTTTTTGTAATTCTGTTTCAATGCAAGTTTCTTTTTCAATATCTCTTATTCTCACCCACCTTATGTAGTTTAATATTAATTTTCTTAAAATAGTTTAAATAAATTCAAATCCCTTTCCCTTATTTTTCTTTCTCATTTAATCTAAAGTTCGTTTTCAATTATTATCATCATTTGTGTGTGTGTTCGACGCACCACTCATTTATTGTCCCTTTATTTTTCTTATCTTCTTAATTTATCATCATAATCATTATAACCATATTACTAATAATTTTAATGGCTGAGTAAATCTCTCATTGGTGTGAGTTATAATTTAGGTATGTTAACTGATTGAGAGTATTTGTTCGATGAATATTCTTCAAATTAACATTGTGTATGATGAACTTAACGTGTCATGGATTAAGGAATTATTTTGTTTAACGTGTGTTTTCCATGGATTATTGGAACCATAAATAAACTACCATAAAAAATCTCTAATTGAGATTAGAAACGTAATTTAAGTTAAGGCTTGGATTAAAGCCTTAACACTTAGGAATTCAAATAAACGTTATCTTGTGGAGTGGGTGTTAATTTAAATGAAATATAAAGAAAAGATCAAGGATATCACTAGATTAATTCTACAAAAATGAACTCACAACAATATTTATAAAATTTTTAAATAAGAAACCAAATCATTAATAACTTCATTTATTCTCTTCAAAGAAACCCCCAATCATAATATAATAAACTATTAAAAAGTATCATTGTTGAGGATTCAACCCGAGTGCTGCTATACACATTAGCAGAGCACTAGAACCTTGACTGGTTGATAGGTGACAATCAGCCATGATTTCAAAGGTCCACCAAATTCGAGCATACACACCTAGATAATATCTTAAATAACCTAGATATCCCTCTCTTTTTTCCTATCTATTTGGAGATGATATTTTTTTCTCAAATTCAATTGGGAAACCATTTTCTTTTTAAAACCTTTCTAGAATATATACAAGATCCTTGAGTCCCTATCAGAAAAAAATGTAGTGGGAACCTCATAAATATTCCCAATATCTTGTAAATACAATTCCCCAAGTTTTTCTACTTTCATCATTTCCATTATTGGAATGTAATGCGCTGCTTTGGTGAGTCCACCAACAATCACTTAAATCACATCCTTCCTTCAAGTAGTTTGTGGTAAAACAATGTTGAAATCTGTCGAAATATCATCCCACTTCTATAATGAAATGGGTAAAGGATGAAAAAAATCTACAAGTCTCTGGTGTTCCTCCGTAACTCTGTGGAAAGTGAGACACCATGATACAAAATCTTGAACTGACCTCCTCATCCCCAGACACCAATACTGACATCTCAAATTGTGGTTCATATTTATATTCCCATGGATCATGGAATAAAATTAATGGTGTCCACTATCTATAAATTAATTCCTCAAAGGAATAAAGAACAACCAACCTACTATGGAAGCACAATTCTCCACTAAGAGACCGAGACAACTCACATGATATCTCCCCACCATTTTGGATTTCTCATAAGATTTGTCTCTTGGTGTCTATAATTTAATCAAGGTGAACACACTCATAATAATATGATTCAACCTTTATCTAAGAAATGAACACCTATCCACCAACCTCCTTTACTCCCAATTTCGTCTCTATGAAAAAACTCATCAGATACCACTGCTCAATTGATTCCTTCACTTCTTACCTTGGTAGTTTTCTTATTAATTAATCAAATACCAAATTTCCTTTATCAAGGGTATATATAATATCAAAATCAATTTTCTAAAGGTAATCAACCTAGCATCTATGTCGAATGTTCAGATCCCTCTGAGTAAAAACATGTTTTAGGATCTTATGATCAAAATATATTGTAAACCATTCTCCAAAGAGATTGTGACACCACATTTTGAGTTCCTTAATAATAAATGCTAACTAAATATAATGGACAGTGTAGTTAATTTCATGAGGTTGTAACTAGAATGATCCATAAGACACATCTTATTTCCACTCTATCAAGACACCACCTAAACTAGTACTAGAAGCATTGCAGAAAATATCATAACCCAAACCATGTTTGGAAATAATAAAAACCAGTTCTTAATTAAACCCCATTTTAAGCTCCTCAAAATATCTCTAACACATTTCATTCCATTAAAATTTTACACCCTTATGGGTTAAATTTGTCATCAAAGATACATGCTTGGATAATTCCTAAACAAACCATCTATTGTAAAATGCCAAACCCAATAAGCTTCAAATATCAAACACATTTATGTGATACTACCATGATATAACTTCCTATACCTTTTAAGGATCCACTAAGATACCCCTCTCAGATATCATATTCTCCATAAAATTCACTTATTGGATCCAAAACTCACACTGGGAAATAATACCATTAATAAATATTCAAATAATGATATCCAAATGGTCACTATGCTCCTCCCCTATCTTAGAGTACACCTAGTTATCATCTATGAACACAACATAAAATTCTTCTACGAACTGATGAAATATTTGGTTCATCAAACCCATAAATGTTTCAGGTACATTAGTGAGATCGAATGAAATAACCAAAAACTCAAAATGACCATAATGACACTAAAACGATGTCTTGGGTATATCCTCTTCACAGAATCTCAAATGGTCATACCCGAACACTGGTTAATCTTAGAAAACCAATGATCCAATCTCAGTTGATCAAATATATCATAAATTCTGGGTAAAGGATACTTGTTCTTAATTTTCACCTGATTTAACTTATGGTTGTCAATACAATGATCCAAGGCTCCCATATAACTTCTTAGAAAATAGTACAAGAGAATCCCATGGTGTCGCACTAAGAAGAATAAATCCTTTCACCTCCATGTCCTCATGATGGACCAAAATTTTCACTAACATGGTAGGTTTGATTTGATAGGATGTTATAGAAATGAGCATCGTTATAGGGAGGAGGTCAATAGAAAACTCGACCTCTCTCTATGGTGGTAAACCATAAAAATAATCTGAAAAGACCTCAAGGTACTGTTTCTTCTAGAAATGGGGATGAACTTGTTTGTTTAAGGTTCAAACTTTCCAATAAATTTCTAATGAGTTTATTCGTAAAACCAGAAACACCCAATGATTCTATATCCATTTGGACCTACTTTCCAAAGGTAGGTGCTCATTAGTTGTGGACCAATGAGGCTTGAGAATTTTCATTGGTCGATAGGATGGGAGGTCAGGCTCATCAAACCTTTTTTGGGGGAATTATTGCCTACTTTGGGACTCTATTATAGATTTAAGTTATGTTCATGAATCCTTATTAATTCACCAAGCATGAAAATGAGTTTTCGTTTATATTTTTAAATAAATGATTGATATTTATGGGATTTAGAGAATCTTTAATATATATTTGAGGTTATTCAAAGATAGAGAATCATCTGTATGTATTGGAGATTCTTAGTAAATGGTATCCTTAAATATATTATATAAAAATATCCTAGTCATTATGATGACCATATTGGTTTTAAAGCCACTCAGTGGGGAACCAAAAGTTTATTGTCATTCAAAAAGATAGGGATTATTTCAGAGTTGGGATCATACCTGCAAATGGGCTACTTATGTATCCTTTTTAAAAAAATGAAATCAGAACCCATGTAGTTCGATAAAAATGATATTGTTTAACGTCATATGTGATGGAAAAGAATTAATGAAATATGGTCTTGAACCTTGTAAATGATTCCTACGTACTATACTTTTAAGGTAGAGATCAAAGTCCACATATTTTGGGGAAAGAAATATGAGGATTATACATAGTTAAATGAGCTAATGAGAGATGTCATGATTACTTTTACACTCTAAGCCCATGGGAGTCATGCTCGGTGTGAAAAACAGGAAGAACTAGTAAATTTGACAATGGTGCCACAAAAGATGCAATTATGAGAAATGATGTAGGGCTTACGTATGTATGATGACCCAACTAAATAATGACCAGGACTTAGGAAAGAAGCCCAAGAGCAGTTTCTATAAAGGTATTTGTACTTTATGGAGATTTGGAATTTTAACTTGGGACTTACTCCTGAGAAGGAGGCCCAAATTAAGAGGTACTTATGTTTGGGTTTTATTCATGAGAAGGAAGCCCAAATCTAAAGAAATTATGACAGGGGATTACTCTAGATAAGGAGGCCCCGTTTAAAGAAAATTATTACTAGGGATTACTACTGATAAGGAGGACCAGGTTAAAGGAAATTATGACCGGGGCTTACTCCGAAGAAGGAGGCCCGGGTTAAAGGAAATTATTACTGGGGCTTACTCCTAAGAAGGAGGCCCAGGTTAAAACATCTTGAGACTTGGGGCTTACTCCTGAGAAGGAGGACCAAACCAAGAGATCTTCTCATCTCAAAGGATGAGGTTATATTAGAAACCCCTAATTGTGGTGACATAAATCTTGTTAGTCACTAGGTTTTGGGAGAGGTTATCAAAGAATTCCTTTCAGATAAGGAAACCAACAAAAGAACCATTCCATAAATGGCTTTGAGGAGGGTTTTGAAGGCTGTATCTTGAAGAGGAGAGGTGAATTTGAGGAAAGGAGGTGACTAGGAAGGAGGAACGCAAGTGTTGTTCTGTCATGCAAGTCATGGTCGTGCAAGTATACTTGCGCGACATGAGTCACCTTGGGTGATGAATAATCTATAGGGTAATTCTTGGGAGACTTTGAACTC
Organism: Viscum album; assembly: GCA_963277665.1. Classification (NCBI taxonomy): domain Eukaryota; kingdom Viridiplantae; phylum Streptophyta; class Magnoliopsida; order Santalales; family Viscaceae; genus Viscum; species Viscum album. The sequence goes on from OY728129.1 coordinate 1,589,811,568, forward strand.
AAACCCTTAGTATCATCCCTAGAGGCTTCTAAAAGGGTGGCATGCAAGTTCTCTTGAGAGGTAAAGGAGGCGTGAAAGTTTCTTCATTTACCTTAATGGCTAGAAACTTAGGTGTGAAATTATTAAGGATTTCTAATACTTAGGCCTTATTCTTCCTCTTTAGATCTTCCCTTATAGGTAAAAAATTACCTTAGAAGTGTTCAGAAGACTTCAGACAGAGACTTGAGCGACCAGAGCATGAATCTGAGTATTTGAAAATTTTTCCTTCAAATGGGGGGCCCGCCGGGTCTATTTATAGGCCACTGGGTACCTTGAGAGAAAAAAAGGAATAGGGAGTGCAAGTGACTTGAGTGACCCATATGTGGTGCACAAGTGATTTGCGCGGCGCGTAACATACTTGAGCGACACCCTCCAAATGAGTTCCTGGTTCACCTCTTTGTCAATTTTTGATGTTATTCAAAGGGTGACCCTCATTGGGCTTAAGGTGTTCCCCTTTTCCATTGATTGGATTCTGTGAAGGAAAGGAGCATCAACAAAAGTCCCCCCTCAGAGTTGGATCTGAAAAAGGAAAGAGGATTTGACTCTGAGGAAAACAAGAAACAAGGGTTTGGTGGTGCGCAGGTGTTGGAGCACAGGTTACAGCGCGCAGGTTCTGGCGCACAGGGTTGCAGGATCGCCTATATATATGGGCATCACTTCGCACAAACCATCCTATCGTCAGAGCTTTTGAGATCTCGTTGCGCAAGTGTCTTCATCTCCTCGGTCGATCGCTCTTTTTTGTGTCGCACTTCTCCAGTAAGGATTTTGACTTGCGCGACATTACTTGTGCAGAAATACTTGCACGACCAAACTTGCACAACCAAACTTGGGTTCCATAATGCCTTAGCCATTTTTTTTGTTTTCTTCTCAAGTATTTCATAAAAAAGACTTAATTAAAAGTTAACTGTAAAATCTTTGTGCAGATTCAATGGCTCCCAAAATAATTGGATCAGCTGATGAGTTAGCCAGCAAGAGAATAGATGATATGATGAAAATCATTGGCCATGACTATTATGAAATCTGCGACAGCTTTCTCCCAGTTTTGGCTAAGTAATTGATGAAATATCATTTCCACTTCCCACAGAGCATTTAATTTCCTTTATATGGCCATGGTCATCTGCAAAGAAGTCAACGTTCCAGAGGCAAAGAATTAAATTCCTCATTCCTGGTTTTAGACTTACACAAATTTCGCCTCAGAAAATGTTTCAGTTGCAGGATGATTTTTCAATGCTGGAATAGTGGAAAATGAATTCATAATGAATCATAGCCCATGTTCTCTAGATTTGAAGCCTCACAAGCCTGAGTTGTAGCTGCATTTTTATCCCTATATTTTCTGAAATTCTCATATGGATCAATCCAAGGGATGTAAAAAGAGTTGGGATTTACGTTCTAGAGGAGGTGTGAAGCCAACATGGATGTGGGCATATTGGGTGTGAAAAACCGGTGCAGAGTTTGTCGAGGATCTGAAGGGAGATGCAATATATGAAGCCATCCTGGCTGGGCAGACATATGTCTACAGTAATGATAAATTTTTGCTAGAGCAAATTAGTCTCTAGATCCCAGAAACCAATTCTTTCCATATGACTCATGGAGAAGTAGGAATTAGTTTGTGGGATGTCTACAAGATTTTGAGGGCTCCAATTTTGGGAGATATGTATGATGAATTCATCCCTCCAAGGTGACCTGGAATGATTCGTAGAAGACTCCAACTTTGGATCGAGAGTTATTGAAAATTTTACAAAAGATCAAGAATTTAGAGTCCACCAAAACTCATTCTAGAAAGTATATTCATCCAGATGAGTGGATGGATATGTTTCTATTCAAGAAGAAAGATAAGGAGCCCACATGTTCTCATCCTACCAGCTTCCCCAGAACAGAGAAGAGGGGTGCTCTTGGCACATTCTGGAAAACTCTAGAAGCGAGAGTGTTTGAAAAGTGGAGGTATGAAGTGGATCAAATAATCCTAGATAAGACCCGTCTGGAAGGATTTTTAGCTTTGTGGATCAATGTTTATCTTTTGAAAGTTAGGGATTCGAAGGGAGGCATCAGGCTAGGGACCTTCGTTGTTGCAGTCATGTTGGCTGAGAGAAAAATTGTTGGGTTGGCCACCCCGATTTGGGTGAAGATTCACAAAATCTTACTCCATGTCTATATGGGTAAGTCTCCTTTGATAATAGTGGGACCCTTTCATGTTTTGTGGGGATGGATCGCCACTCAATTCATGACATATGTTGTACAGAGTGGAGTACATGTTCCTAGAAGTTCTTTTAGGCCATTGGTGCATGCATTTTCCGGAATTTTGTCGTTTTCCCTCAATTCCTATGATCTGAAGGTGAGGTTGAGTATGTTCAAGGAATTTCATTTCCTTCCTTATGGAAACCCGCCAACCGGGCAGTTTTTTGATGATGGAATAACTATCCTATAATTGAGGTCATATATGCTGGCTTGCAGAGATGGTGTATTAGCCACCAAAATTGACGAAGAGATTATATGCGAGGCCTATGCTCTATGTAGATTCGCATACCAATTAAAGTGTCTATAGAAGATTTTTGTATCCCCTCCAATGAATTTCGGGTCAGAGCAGCATCTAATGGTTTCCTAACAACTATGGTTGCTGACAGATATGGAAAAAACTAGGGCAGTGTTTGATCTACCAGTTACTAGAGCGGTGATTCAATTAACTACATGGTATGCCAAGAAATGGATAGCATCATACCCTGAAGGGGTACTGAATCATCGGGTCCCTCGGGTGGGGACATAAAAGTGAACCATTAGGAAAGAAACCCTTCATCTAGAAGGTGATTCTTCCTCACCCAGAGCTGATTCATCGGGTTCCTCACCCGGGGCTGATTCACTGGATTTTCAAGATGGGGATGATGAGGCACGACATGCGTCAAAGCAGCCTCATGCCAGATATAATCCTCCTACCATAGTCAAGAGACCTACTCCATTGACTCCTGGTTAATTATATCATTAAGTCAATTTAATTGCCATTATTTTATAGAGCAACACGTTTCATTTTCTTATCCTTTATCTGCGATTGCAGGAGCTGGGAAGAAGTTGAAGTCCCAGATTGTAGGACCCTCCTCATGGCCTTCTAGTGCACATGCTGAATATTTACGACCAGAGGCTCTCTAGACATGGAAGATTTTATATTGTGATGCTGAAACCGCCTGGATGGACTTATGCGAAGGGCTACATATTGGAGTTGGGAATCTCTGAGCTTCTGCTGATATCCACTTCGAGGATAACCCTGATGAAGTGCGGGCTTACATCAGAGAGCTAGAAATGCTCATATATTCCACTGATGATTCCATTCCTATTACCAAGAGGGTGAAGGAAATGATGAATCGTGGAACCACTAAAGGGATTAGTGCTTTAGTAGATGAGGAGTGGCATGATTACATGGCTCCTAAAGATGTAAATTTCTTTCCTTATTTGCTTTGAAAATAAATTTCAGTCAAATATTTATTTCTCAAGGAAATTACTTTTCTCATCCTGCAGCTTGTTATGAAAGGAACTACTGAGGTCCCTTCACCGCAGTACAGCCCTGGTGGCACCACTCTTGGAGCTACTGAATCTCTTCGCGAGCCGAGCGAGGTATCTCCAGGTCAGCAAGCCATGAATGAGGAGTTAGAAAGGGATTTTCACTCTCCAATAAATGTATTTGGTGGTGATGATGTCAACACACCCAAAAAGTCAAAGAAGAAAAGGAATCGAAGGAAGAAGTCCACAGCTAGACACTTCATCAGTAGTGGTAAGTCCTTCGGATAATCATGAATCCTAACTCATGAAAAGATTGCTGATACTTCTTGGGATTGTAGAGGATTCTTCGATTTCCCCTTTGAGGAAGAGGACTGACCCTCCTTTGAGAACAATAGAGGGTGTTGTTGAATAGTCACAAATTCATGCTGACCTGGCTGCTCCTGAAGAAATGAGGAGAGAAGAAGAGTCAGCTTCTGTTCCCAGTACTGCTTATATTTCTACTGGAAGGAGAGAAGAGTCTGCTTCTGGTAAATTAATAGTACTTCATAAAACGTTGAATGAAGACATCAACTGACTTCCATTCTATGATGCTTTAGGTTCTACACCTACACCAGAACATTTGTTGACTACTACAACTAACTCCACAATTTTCTCTAAGGAAGCTGTTTGGGGTCGGAGGTCGCAGGAATAGTTTCATCAAGAAGACATGTCAAATGCTACTACTGGTGAGACTAATGAGGAATCTGAGATATCACTAGATGAAATGATGAAACTTGGCACATATTTTGAAGAAATTTTAGATCATGTTAAATTATGATGTGATTTAGAATATTTTGTACGTGAGTGTTATCCTTTTTCCTGTTAAATTTTTTTATTACATCTCCGACCATGATTGGTTGAAATGTGCAGTTCTGTCTGAGAAAGATGCTGATCTACCAATGCTTGAAGGGGGTAAATACAACCCTATCATTGTAGAGACGCTAGCTCAAGTGGAGCTTAACCTGGAATATCTTCCTGAAACCTATCTTGAAAATCCTGTTGAAGCTAGGAAAGATGGGGATGAGCCTTCTCATTCAACTGATCTACCATTGGGTAAAAGATGATAATATTTGTGGCTATACTTAATTTTCAAGACAACTAATCAACTTTTGTTATCCTTTGGAACTAACCAAATATTTCAATTGACTATGTAGGGATGTCCATTTCAGTGGCTAGATCCGGAGGTGAAGCCTCACCCTTATCCCCAACAAGAGTAGAAAGTGAAGTACCAAGGGTTAGGGGGGAATAAACATAACATGGCACTTCCTTAAGTGCATAAATCCCAGACTATATTCCCCCCCTTTGATAGTGATGCTGAATCAGAACCAAAGGTGTAAAAGGTGCTCCAATTATCACATTGCAAGGCATAGAAGAATATATGGAAGATCATATCTGAAGTGCCTCTTAAAGAGATGTCTTCAAAGATCCTTCCACTGTCATCCTTGTTCGTCATGCATGCACTTGGTGGTTTTGGATATCAAGGATCCATACCGTAGTGAAACAAGTCATCTTAAGAAGGGAATAGAAGCAAAAGTGACATCAAGATCTGACCAGAGCGAGGCTATTGACCAATATTGGTGAATTTGAGGTTGCGGTGTCCCGAGCTGAGGCTAATCATGATGAAAAAATGAAGGAGATGAAGCATAAGATCAAGGAGAAAGTTTTCCAGTAGATGCATCTTCAGCAATAGTTAGATGCTATTACTGGGGAACTTGACCAGCTTAACAATTCATTTGATTGAGTCCAAACAAATGGTATGAATGTCATCGCAGATGCCAAGAAGGCACTCCATCTAGCTGAAAAGAGTGAAGCTGATCGAGTGAATGAACTTTAAGTGGCTGCTGATGAAGCTTGGGATGTCGTAAATCAAATGAAAAGTTTTGCTGAAAGCCTCTTGTAATTCTTTAAAAATCTAAGATACTTAAATATGTGGATGTTCTTATAATCTTTTTCATCAATGAAAAAAAAGATTTCATCTTCAATCATTTGTACCTGCATTATCTTGCTAATTAATTATATATTATTATTATTTTTACCTAAGCCAATGGAACTAGTGAGCATAGTTTGATTTTTTCTAGGATAATACAAAAAAACCCCACAAACATTACATCTTTTGTTGCTCAATATTTCCTAAATCATACAATATGTACGTTTAGCGAGCTGGGACTTGACTTTTGTTCATATTTCCTTTTACAAATTCTCAATTTAATGAGTACCCTATCTTTTTTTGGCAGTTTAAATTCATGAATGTCGGACATAAAAAGGCTACTATTTAAGGTCGAATAGATTTTACTGAATGGATTAAAATTGACTCAATTCCTTTATAATTTGTTTGAAAACATATTACCACATTCAAGTATGGGGGAAAACAAATAAACTATGACTTAAGAAATTTTTAATCTGAGGGATGATATGAAAAAAGGGATAAAATTCATTAGAGGAAGTATTTCTTAAGAGTGAAGTTACCACTATTTTAAAAACCAGTTAGGGGGTTGAATTATGCAGGGCCACTATATGGAATTGGATGCATAATCAAATAATAGCATGTTTTGGCTGACAAGTCTGTTATATAGACTACTTATGCAAGGCCACCTAGGGGCATGTGCTGCATAGTAAGGAAAAAGAACTCTCGGAAATTTTACTTTTCTATTGCTAAAAGACAGTGGAAGTTTATGGAGATTCAAATTTTCCAAAGCACAAAGTCTATTGCATAGAATGAGGTACTTGAATATGGAGAGGATATTCCCAATCAATATTGTCAAAGAATTGGATTAATGTTACTCTTATGAAGGTCTGACCCAAATGTAGGGAAGGGAAATATAAACCATAGACTTGAATACTTTCAAATCATGAAAAAGAGTATGGGAAAAATATGTTAAGGATGGCTATTTTTGCGGATCCCTACATATCATCGTTAAGACCAATAAGGACATAAGAGGTTTTCCCCCAAAGAGTAAAGTTAACACTATTTGAAAAATCCATTAGGGGGGTTTGAATTATGCAGGGCCACTTAAGGGCATTGGCTGTATTGTCAAATAATAGCATCTTTTGGCTGATAGGTCTGTTATGTAGACTATTTATGCAAGGCCACCTAAGGGCACGTGCTGTATGGTCAGGAAAAAGAATTCTCGGTTATAAGACATTTTGTGACCATAAGTCAAGAAAATGGGTTATAGAGATCTGGAAGTATTTAATGTTAGGAGTATGACACATAAAAATGGGTATTTTCCAATGCATGAAGGAGAAACATAGGTCAATGCTAACCATAATAATGTTGTGGCTGGGTCCTGAATTGATATGTTGGACTTTACTACATATCTCATTAGGATGAGAATCAAGCCATGCATAGTTCTTGAAATATAGTTTAACGTCATGTGGGAAGAGAGCATAGGAGATCTTAGTTTAGGGTCGTAGAGTTCATACCATAATGAGGGAGACACATTGTGTGTTTGTTATAAACCTAATGTGAATAAATACCAGGGTTTTCATACCCCATTCATGTGCTCACAGGGGAAATTTTCAGCCAAGGGACTAATAGTAGAGTTTTGGGTTAGGCCCAAAGACTTGGGGCTAGGTTTGAGGGATGCCCGAATGTTCCTACATATCCCATAAGGATGGGAATCAATCCATACATAGTTCTTGAAATATCCTCTGTACATATTCGGTTCGTAGATGTGAAGGGTGAAAGGGGACTTTAGTGTAATGATGGTTGGATCCAAGATTAAAGTTTTGTACATTTCCAGGTATGCACATAGTCCGTGGAATATAACATGATTGGAGATCAATGTCAATAATGATTCCCTCTTAGGTGAGGGTGTCAGATACTGTTGTAGTTTATTGTCATATAGGACAAAAGTGTGAATAGCATAAGGTCATATGCATGGACCGGTGCTGCATAGTTTAGCATCATGTAGCTAGGATGTATTGCTATGCAGTTTAATGTCTTACAACGAGGACAATGGGGGACTATATAGTTTTACATCATATAGTAAGGATGATGATGAACCAATGTGAATATATTGGTTTCAAGGGGGGGGGCTTCCTGGATCAACATCGTATGAGATGGAGGTGAACTGATGGAAGATATAGGTTTTGTCCTTGAACCTCGGGAGTTTTCCTACGTACCTAGCTTAGAAGGCAAGGATCAAAGTCGGCATAGTTCGATTAAGAATGACTTGGTGACCGATTTGTACTTGAGGATAAACTGAAGATGGTGTTGGGACTTACGCATGGTTAGCGGCCTAGAGAGGGTATTATGGTATAATCTTACTCTAATCTCACATGATTCATGATCGGTGTGAGAAACAAGAGGTAATAACAACCCTAACGATGCACAGTTTAAAGTCATGTGGGACGTATAAGGGACTATTTCACAGTTTAAATGTCATGTGTCATAGACATGGGGTGCTTGGTAATTTAACATCTTGCAGCTCGGATGAACAATTTAACGTCATGTTGGACGAAAAAGGGGACACGGTTTAACGTCATGTTGGATGATAGAGGGACCATGCAGTTTAAAGTCTTGTAGTGAGGACTAAAGGGGTGTATTTATGTTACACAAAATACTTCTTCAAGAGTATTTCATTGGTTGGAGTTGTAATGAGTTATCCATCCATTGAGATTAAATAATTACCTCCATTGGAGTAGACCTTACATATTAAATAAGGTCCTTCCCACTTTGGTTCAATATTTGGAGGTTTCTTTCCTGGTATCATTGGAATTCTGAGGACCAATACCAATTCTCCTTGGATGAATGAATGAAGACGAACATTTTTATTAAAATACCATGCTATTAGATTCTGATAGACTTCCAAGTGGTGCAGGGTGTACAATTGTTTTTCATATAATATTTCTAATTCATCAAATTTCTTTTGAGATTGTTCATCTATGGATGGATGATCACAAATGTATACTCTGAGTGAAGGTAATTGAACCTCAATGGGAAATACTTATTCTGTTCCATATACAAATGAATATGGACTTGACCACGTAGCAGGGCGGGTGGTGGATCTATAAGACCATAAAGTATGAAAAAGTTTATTAGACCATGATTTCTTGTCTTTATCCACCATATTTTGCAGTATATTTGAAAGAATCTTATTGAAAGCTTCTTTTTGGCCATTTTCCGCTACATGATACCGAGATGAATGGTTGGATTTGATGTTGTATTCTTGATACAACTTTCTCACCTCATATGAACAAAATTTGGTGCCATTGTCCGTCAATATGGTATGAGAGACACCAAATTTGGTAATGATGTTAGACATGACGAAGCTAAAAATTCCTGTAGAACTAACTTCTTTGAGAGGTATTGCCTCTGCCCATTTGGAAAAGAAATCAGTAGCAGTGAGAAAATACTTGAACTACTTAGCCATGGCTGGAGGATAAGTCCCTGCAACATCCATTCCCCATGTGGAAAATGAACATGAGTATTTAGCTGTATGAAGCAACTCTGGGGGTTGATGAATGAAGTTGGAACATACTTGGAAAGAATGACACTTCTTAGTAAAATCAACAAAATCTTGCATCATTGAAGTCCAGAAGTACCCAAGACTTCGGATTTGACCAGAAAGTCTATGTCCAGACTAGTGGGAACTACAAACTCCTACATGTACTTCATTCATGACAGCCATTGTCTCTTCACCATCAATACATCTGAAGATAATTCCATCAAAACCTCTCTTGTATATAATTTTTTGGTGATATGGGCTATCATTAAGAGTAAAATGGACCACACGTCACTGGACTTGTTCTTTCCCGGCTCTATCAGGCGGGAGTGTTCCATTTTGACGGTATTCCCTGATAGGTGTCATCCATCCTTTAGTATGACCATATGGTTCTAAAATGGGACTAATTTCATTGATTTACTCTATTCTGATTTGAACAAAAGGTGAAACTACACCACGGTGGGAAATACTAATGATTGTTTTTTCCTGGTTTGGATCTAACAGGGCTGTGGCTACATTAGCCAGTGCATCAACTTGGGAATTTTGTTATCGCGGGATATAAGAAAATGTCGGTTCTGAGTGAAATTCCACCATTAACTCTCTGACATAATCACACAAAGGGATTAATTCTTACTTTCTAATGGCATAATCCCCATTTATTTGTTTGATTACCAAATCTGAATCACCTTTTACCCTCAAGTGATTCACCTGTTCCTGAAGCGCCAATTCCAAGCATGTGATGAGAGCTTGATATTCTAATTCATTATTTGTACTGCCTTCCAACAATAAGAAGGAATAGGGTAGTAATGACTTTTCTGGGGAAATAAGCATGATTCCTAACCCAACTTTGTTGAATTTAGGATCTTCCATTTTCTTCCCTGTTGGACTTTTGGAGGCACCATTAAAGTACAGTTCCCATGTTTGAGGATTATCATGAATAGAGAAGACTTCCTCATTAAGAAGTTCAATATTTAAAGATGTATCTTCTACATATGGGTGTTCAGAAAGGAAATCAGCCAGATCTTGGTCCTTTATTGCCTTTTGAGACACATATTGGATATCAAACTGCTGCAAAATAACTACCCACCTTTCCAGACGTCCTGTAAGAATTGGATGACTAAGGATAAATTTGAACGGGTTATTGCGAGATACCAATTGAACCTTATGATGTTTCAGGTAGTGTCTCAATTTTTGAACTATAAATATTAATGCTAGAAAGCACTTTTCAATACTTGAATATCAAGTTTCTACCTCAATAATAGTCAGACTGAGATAATAAAGGCTGTTTTCATTCCCAGTGTCATTCTTTTGGGCAAGGAAGGCACCCAATGATCACTATAAAGCTATCACATAGAGAATAATTGGTCTTCCTTCAATGGGTGGTATTAATACCGGTGGACTCTATAGATATCTCTTGAGAATATCGAATTCTTCTTGACATTATTCAGTCCACTGATAGGTGACTCCCTTCTCCATTAATTTGGTGAAGGGTAAACAATTTCATTCCAAATTGGCAATGAAACGCCGAATATAGGCCAAGTATCCATGAAGTCCTCTTAATTCTGTCAAATTTCGAGGAGGTGACATACCAAGGATTGATTTTTTCTTCTCAAGATCAACTTTGATACCATGATGGCAAACAAAAAAGCCGAGAAATTTTCCTGAGGTTACCCCGAAATCACATTTCAAGGGGTTTATCTTCAAATTGTGTTGTCGAAGTTTATTGAGTTTGATTTCCAGATCGGACAAGTGATCAGAATGTTTTTTGGAACTAACCACCAAATCATCCACATAACATTCAAAAAATTTCCCTAAAAAGGGTTTGAAGATATGGTGCATGGGAAATTGATACGTTGAACCTGCATTTTTCAGGCCAAAGGGCATTACCCAATAGCAAAACACACCTTGAGGAGATCTGAATGTTGTAGATTCCTTATCCTCTGCATCCATTCGTATTTGATTGTACCCAGAATAACCATCCATGAAGGAAAGAGCTTTGTAGCTAGTTTTTGCATCAATTAAGAGTTCTGTGATCAGAACTGGAAAATCATCCTTGAGACAATGCCGATTAAGATATCTGAAGTCAATGAAAACTCTAATTTGTCCATTATTCTTTTTCACAGGGAAAATATTATCCATCCATTTTGGATACTGAACTTCTATGATAATGTTAGTTTTGATAATCTTATCAACTTCAGCTTCAATTTTGGAGGCATAAGTTGGGTTTGTTCTTCTTGCGGCTTACTTGAATCCTCTATGTTCTTCTAGAAAACCCAAATTATGAGTGGCAACATCGGGATCAAGACCTAGAATTTTTGTATAATTATTAGAAAATATATCTTGATTTTTCTTTAAAAATTAAGTATACATTTCTTTCTCTTCAAGAGTCATGTCCATACTAATTAAAGTGGGGCTTGGATCTTCTTTTGTACCCAGATTTATTTCTCTGATTTCATCCACAGTGGTAGAGATACCCTCTTAAAATGATGAAGGATCATCTATGAGATCTTCTTCTTCTTCAATATGTGTTACTTACCCTGTTTCTACTTGCATAGTAGATGATTAAGCATAACTTCTATGGTAAGGGGAGAAGTTAAAACTTGAACATCTTGAAGAACATGCCGCCATTTCTGACCCTATTGATGATGAAGAGTTTTTTGGAGGTGATAGAGAGGAGATGATGGATTGAGAATCAAAATCATTATTTTCCTCTGGCATTGTTATGAATTCTTCTAGCCTGGTTGATGTAGAATTTCTGGATTTCAATGGATGAAATGAAGACATCTCCATTTATGCTTTCATCATTTCTTGGCCAATCAATAATTCCTCCCATGCTTTCTGGCTCAATTACCGTAATTGAAATTATGGATGTTTCCATAAGAGTGTTTGGATTTGGGTCTATCCCATCAATTTGACTGATAGGAAACACATAATCTGTACTCACATGTATGAATGGATTTACTAGAATATTTTCCAAACCATATTGAGCATTAATTTTGGTGACCTTCTTTGCTGTGAATTTTTCCTTTCCCTCCATGTGATAAAATTCTGCCTTAATGTATTGAGAGTCACATGTTTTTAATGGGGATTTATAACCATACAATGTCCCAATTTGACCATTAAAACAATATTTTATACATTGATGGTATGATAAAGGTATGGCCGCATGTTTATGTAACCAAGTCCTTCTAAGAAAAATGTTGAAAGTTGTGTCCTAACAAACAACCATGAAATCTGAATTAAAAACAAGGTATCCAAACTAAATTCTGAGTGTAATTTAGCCCAGAGGTTCTTGTTCATTCTTATCATATACATGAGACATCATAGTAGAAGGAGATAAATCAGATTCGGTGACGCCCAATCAACGGAGTTTATGAATAGGAATGAGATTGACTCCTGATCCATTATCAATAAAAGATCATCTGATTTCTATATCATTGAATTTACCTGATAGATAAAAAGGTCTAATCTGTCCATATAAAACATCATCTTCATCCTCATATTTAAAAGATATCATTGCATGGAATTATACAGGATCATTCTCTATATGGTAAACCTCAACCGCAACAATTTCAATTTTGAATTCTTGAGGACTTGACAAAGCCTCAATAAGTGCCTCCTGAAGATCTTTTGATAGATTCAAGGCATCTAGAATTGATAACTTGGCTGGTACATGGGCCAAATGCTTCACGGCATCATACTTTTGGTCCAAAGGTCTTCGTTTCCCATCCAAAATTATGGTTTTGTAGGTGCCTTGGAAGTTGATGCTTTGTTAGTAGATGCATCTCGTATTGGGGTATGAATTGGAAACACTACTGGATTTTGTAGATTAGACCCACTAGGTCTGTCTATTATCTGAGAGGAAAAAGCTGTAATTTCTAACCGGTCTTCCAAAATAGCTGTGTCAGGACCGAATCTGCCATGTGTGGAAGAACTTTCTTTTTCCTGTTGAGCCAGTTGGAGGGCTTTTCCATGACTTTCTTCCGCATATACAGTTCTAGCAGGGATGGGATTGAAATAGTGGATTCTGGAATATCCAAGTCTTCCCCTGTATCCTAAAACTATGTCTCTTCCTCTAATTCCTCTGTTAGATACAGGGAACTTAGGCTCATCATAATCGAAACTGTCATTGGCATAAGGATCTGTTAAATGAATCATGTTAACAGAACCAAAGATCAATTCTTTATCTAATGAAGATTCTGTCTGATTAGCCAGTTCATGCTGTGCCATTTGGTGGGGCAATGCCCTTGGTTTTGAAGTAGATGGCTGTGGTTTTGAAGCAGATGGAATAAAATCTGTCATAGTCAAAGATAATTTAGGTTTTGAAACAAAATCGTCTTCTTCTGACTGCTCTTCTTTCTTCAAGTTACGCTTCTTCTTTGAAGATTTTCCTTCTGATAAAGAGGGTTTAGCTGTGGAATTCATATCAGAAGACACAATTGGTTGATTCAATTGTGTTTGTAAAATGGCATGAGTTCAGTTGATCATTTTCCTGACCATCCAATCTTCATATTTTTGCACATTTTTACTTTTGAATTCATGCCACTCACTTTCTTCCTCTAGATCAGTAGCAGTAACACATGCTACCTAGGATGAACAACCATTCAGTTTTACCTATCTAGAGTCCACCATCTTTTGAAGGAGGTCTTTGAAGAGAAAACACTTTTTAATGGGATGCCCCAACATCTGATGAAATGGGAAATAGTTGGGGAGGTCTTCATCTCCTTTATTGTTCGGCCTTTTGGGCCTTGGCAACTGAACCAGATTGTTTTCAAGAGCCGAGATGAAGTAGCCAGAAACTTGTTCATTCCGGAAAGAATAATCTTTGTTCCTAAAATATTTAAATTCTTTTTGCCTTTGATCTCTCAGATCATATTGATAGGGCGTCTATTGTTTTTGACGTTCAGGAGGTGGAGCCCTTTGATATGATGAAGGTTTCTAAGTGGAAGCCGGTACAGGTTCTTGTTTAAGTTTAACTGTAGTAGTCTCTGCATTCACTATTCTACTTCTTGGAACTGATATAATTACACATGTTTTAGCCTTAGTATTTGTAAGAGAGTCTTCGATCTGCTGAATAATTTAAGTAAGGTCTTGAAACCCTCCTGTGTATTTCACAGGGATCAACGGTGTGCGTAATTCATCACACAAATCTGCCAAACAGATTGGTAACAATTGTTCTTGAGGGAGTGATAAACTTAAGGAATATGTTAATCCCTTCCAGCGAGCAATGAAATCTGAAACTCTTTCATTCTTTATTTTCATACAATTGTTAAGATCAAAAACTGTTTTCTTTGGCAACGTTGAGCTAAATTAAGAATAAATATTTGACATAGATCTTCCCACCTGGTAATTGACCGAGATTGCAAACTTTTATACCAGACAAAAGCATGTCCTTATAATGAATGTACAAAACACCTGAGCTTAATTGATTCTTGTTGTTGAGGAGTTCACATCATAGGATCACAATGAGAAACAAAATGTGTTAAGTGTTGTTCTGGATCTCCCAAACCATAAAAAATTGGGAATGTAGTATTTGGAAAATTTGATGGGGGAGAGATTGTATCCACCCATTCAGGGTAAGATCTATTTTCTGGATGAACTTTTACATGCTTTCCTTCAATATCATCCAAACGAGATATTAATGAATCAATGGTAGTCATTAATTTTTTAGAAATAGTTGGTTGATCTTGGGCCTGAGCAGGTGCAATAACTGGATTTTGGGCAGGTGTGGTGACTGGTACTTGAACTAATGGTAGTATTTCCGGTTTCTATCTCATATGACCCATGGGATTGGACCTATGAGGGTGTACTTGTAAAGGGGGATATTCTTGATCCATCCTAGTAGCTGCAACAAATTTCCTTGATTGATTAACCCCCGCATGCTTAGAAGGAAGACTACCTTGAAGTAGTTCTACATTTAACCTCCTTAATTCCTTCATTTCTTCTTCTTGTTATGAGAACCTTTCCTCTAATGAGAGTGATTGGCCATATCCAGAGGTATGGTGGAATGTAACCTGAATTTGACCCTTTTCCTTAGCATGTGCCTTTCTAGAGTATGGAATGGCATACACAAAGAAATGTCTTGCCCCTGGGTAACCCTTAATCTTCTGGTACGCACACCTCCTTCATTAGTTTCTACGTGTACAGCTTCTTGAATAGTAACTTCTTCATCTGATCCCTTTGAGTGAGCCTCATGTTCTGGGGGATTAGTGACAATGTCATTGATAAAATTTATTGATGCATAACACATTGTATCCCTTTTTCCAGTGCTTCTGCGATACTATCTTCTTCCATGTCCTTTATGAGACATTTCCTCTTGTTTGGTTGATCTCTTAGGAACTTCTTGATGAACCATAATTTAGAGGGATTATCCTGATAATTCAGCTCTGCGTTCCTCTTTTGGATTCTTCCCTAATCGAGAGAAGACTGACTTTTGTTGAGGGAGAGATTGAGAATTTTAAATAGTCCCCAGTCCGGTGTATTGAGGTTGTTCTTGTTTTTACTACTCAACTCCTCGAATCCTATCTGTTGATTCTGAGGGTTGGATTAAAAGAGTCCCCAGCCGTGAAAGCTGAGGTGGCTCTTGAGCTGCTACATCTGAAACTTTCTTAAAATCACTCCCGATTTTGCAGACTTTGGTCCAGAAATTGGTCATATGCATCATCCGACATCCACTCAAGTCACCTGGCTCAAATGACCATTGGATTATTTCTGAAACATCTACCACCTGATGATGTGCATGTTCTAAACAAGAATCATGTTCAATATTCTCATTTTCTTGATGCAAGAGTAATTCGACAACTTGTTCTTTATATGCCTGACTTTGGGAAGAACTAGTTGAGGCCTATTCTTGGGCAAGCCTTTGATTACACACAAAACTAGTTAAATTTGGCCACCCATGGGCAATAACATTACATGAGACCACTTTTGGTGGGATTTGTTGACTGGAGAGCACAATTAAATGCAATGATCCATGAACACCCCATCCCTTAATATGAATTCCAGATGGGGAATTGGTAATTAACTAGTGAAACCATTTCAACGCGCCAAGGCATGAACGATGAAGGGATCTCTGCTGCTTTTCAACCTTTGAATGCCGGGAAACTTAGAGAGATGTCAAGTCAATTTTGAATTTCAAACCTTCTATTTTTGATATTAATCATAGGTTGATATTTTTCTTTTAAGTGAAAAAGTGTTTTCCATATTTTGAGACAAATATCGTGAATACAATATTCTGTCAACATTTCGGTAATATCATACTGAGAGTCAGCCAAAGGCCAAAACATAACTAGTATTTCACCTTTCTCCAGTTTTTTTCTCATATTCAGCACTTCCTCTTTGTCATTCGATGAAGATTATTCTACCTGATTGGACCAAAATTGGTGCTTCTTTATTGCTTCATCAAATTCAACAAGATTTGTAAAGAATTCATTTGTCAAATTGGAAGATTAATGACCTAGGGGTGGTTTGGAGAATAACCTACACCCCAAGTTATCTTCTGATTGAGAAATTATTTCACCTTCTAGCGGTAAGGCATCAAACATGACTGGATTTTCATTTTCAAGTGCCTCAATATAAGAGGGATTTCTCATTACTGCATTGTCAATTTATGAATTTTCTAGGCAATGTGAATTACTACTGTGGAGAGGACTTTCAAAGATAAATTCATCATCATGGGGAGGACCACCAATGTGGGTTACAACAAAAGATGAAACCTCTTGCTCCTTGGTCTTCTGGCCACACAGAGGGTTATTGTGGCTCTCATCTGAAGATGATACTTCAAGATTGACCGAATTTTTATGAAGCAAGCCTTCATGAGTAATTGTCTGATGAAGACCTTTAGAATTATTGTAGTTACTTTCAGAGTCTGGAAATGAGGGAGTAGAATCTTGAGTTGCAACAGAAAATTGTATGAGGGCTTCAAGAACACCGGCATTGAGCAAGGATTTATTGCAGATTTGATCTGTATCTTTCAACTGTCCTAGATGGGTATTTTTCTTGGATGCCTTCTTACTCACTTTGGAAACCACTTTTTGACAAAAGTTGTTATTATGGGCAGGTTTATGTGCCTGCTCAGGAGAAATGGCCAGGTTAGGCTGATTATCTCCATTTAAATCGGGTGTATGTGCCCGACTTGATTGTGCCTATGACATGGGGGAGTATGCCCCAAAACCCTCATGGACTGGAATAGAGGTGAGTATCTTCTCCGGGGTGACATATTGATGAGTCACTTCACTGATATGGATAGATTTATGATTCTCTCCTTGTGATGCTGCTGAAGTTGTTATAATATTCTGACAGGTGTCCAGAATATGGGTACAAATTTTCTTCTGCTCTTTCAACATTATCAGAATGTACTTGGTGACTTCAGCTGACGGAACGGGAATATACGTCCATTTTGTGTTTGGAGTAGGTGTGTGTTGCTTCTTCTATCCTCCTTTTCCTATCAGTGAATTCTCAAAGTACTCATGTGTGGTGGCAGAAAGTCGTGTCTTCCTCTTGCTTGTCATTAAAGCTTTCCAATTGACATCTTCGGGTGCTACCAAACAAGTATATTGGTTATCTTGATGAATTGAAGGTGTATGTTCATGCTGATTGTTCTCCACAAAATATGATTGACGAACTTCTTTCAATACTCGCAGACGAGACTAATAGCAGAATTGATGAGTGTTAGAAGGTGTATGTGCCTGTTTACAGGTGGTCACCACATTTGATTGGCGAGCTCCTTTGGATGAAGTCAGACAAGCCTGGTGACTGGCTGCTGAATTGTAAATAGGTTTATGTACTTGCCTATAGTACTCCACCAGAATTTCCTAGCGGGATTGGCATGTTACTGCTAGACGAGTCTACTGGGCAGTGAAATCAGGATGGACGGGTGTATATGCCTGCTCATTGTTTGCCATCGAGTTAGATTGATGGACTTCTCCAGAGGGGGTAGAAATAAGAACATGCACCCTATTGGCTGAATTTTGCCTTTGACGGTTCGTCTGGCATGATCGAGTCTGAGGGACCTGAGCCGAACATCTAGAGGTGATACCCTCATCATGTTGATGGTGCACTACCGCACGAGTCTGGCGGCGATTTTTGGTGGGATTCCTCGAAAAGGACTCGTATATTCTTGAACTGAGGTCTTGAGTGACCTCTTCATTCACCTACCTATAATATAGGAGGTACTGGTTATTGCGTTCCAGGGATAATGACCCGAAACAGTTGGAAAATGTGGTTGGAACCACCTGCTTTTTGACCAGTGGTCATTGCTGTCCGAACAACCAGTGTGAGTTATTAATTTGGAGGGCTTGTCGAGTGGCCTCCAGAGTCTGGATGGTAATGTGTTGATGGTATTCGCTTACCATTGCATTTGAGACCAAGCATTGAATACGCTGAGTAGGTGATATCATCCTCAGAGTGGACAAGGATCCAGTAGGAGTAGTAGTAGAGGAATAGATAGGTGTGAACTTTAAATAAGCCATTCTGTGTTGAAGAGAGATCTTGGAAAAGAGTACATGTTTGATATAGAAGACATAATAAAGATTGGTTTGGATAGACTACATCTTTTGGACAAACACTTATTTGTTTGATTGCTTTGTTGTCCCTCATATTTAATTTAATAGGTGCCTAAAAATAAGTTAAATATCATTTTAACTTGGTTAAGGATTCACATCAGGTTCACCATTTTTGTTTCTTATGGAAATGGGGATGACCTTGTTTGTTTAGGGTTCAAACTTTCCAATATATTTCTAATGGGTTTATTTGTATAACTGGAAAAACCTATTGATTCTATATCCATTTGGACCTACTTTCCAAAGGTAGGTGCTCATTAGTTTTGGACCATTAAGGCTTGATAATTTTTATTGGTTTAGAGGATGGGAGGTCAGGCTCATCACACCTTTTTGGGGGGATTTATTGCCTACTCCAGGACTCTCTTATAGATTTATGTTATGTTCACGAATCCTTATTAATTTACCAAGCATGAAAATGAGTTTCTTTTAGATTTGGAAATCAATGATGGATATGTATGGGATTTAGAGAATATTTTATATGTATTTTAGGTTCTTGATCAACAGAGAATCATCCGTATGTATTGGAGATTCTTAGTCAATGGTATCCTTAAATATATTATATAAAAATATCCCGGTCATTATGATGACCATACTGGTTTTAAAGCCACTAAGTGGGTCACTTGAAGTTTATTTTCATTCAGAAAGACATGGATTATTTCAGAGTTGGGATCGTACCCTCAGATGGGCTACCTACGTATCCTTGTTAAAAAAAGAAATCATAACCCACATATTTCGATAAAAAGGATATATTTTAATGTCATATGGGATGAAAAAGAATTAATGAAATATGGGATTGAACCTTGTAAAGGCTTCCTACGTACTCTAATTTTAAGGTAGAGATCAAAGTCCACATAGTTTGGGGAATGAAATATGAGGTTTATGCATAGTTAAATGGCCAAATGAGAGATTTCATGATTAAATTTACACTCTAATCCCACGTGAGTCATGCTCGGTGTGAGAAACAAGAAGTATTAGTAAAATTGACAATGGTTCCATGAGAGATGAAGTTATGAGAAATTATGTGGGGCTTACGTATGTATGACGACCCAAGTAAATGAAGACCAGGACTTAGGAAAGAAGACCAAGAGCAGGGTCCATAAATGTATTTGTACTTTATGGAGATTTGGAATTTTAACCCCAGACTTACTCCTGAGAAGGATGCCCAAATTAAGAGGGACTTATGATTGGGTTTTATTCCTGAGAAGAAATCCCAAATCAAAAGAAATTATGACTAGGGATTACTCCTGATAAGGAGTCCCTGGTTAAAGGAAATTATGACTGGAGCTTATTCCTGATAAGGAGGACCAGGTTAAAGGAAATTATGACCAGGTCTTACTCTTGAGAAGGAGGCCTAGGATAAAGGAAATTATGACCGGGGCTTACTCCTGAGAAGGAGACCCAGATTAAAAGATCTTGAGACTTGGGGATTACTCTTGAGAAGGAGGTCTAAACCAAGAGATCTTCTCATCTCAAAGGACAAGGTCATATAGGAAACCCCTAACTATGGTGACATAAAGCTTGTAATTCACTAGGTTTTTGGAGAGGTTCTCATAGAATTCATTTTAGATAAGGAAACCAAAAAAGGAACCATGCCATAAATTGATTTGAAGAGGGTTTTGAAGGCTATATCTTGAAGAGGAGAGGTGAATTTAAGGAAATGAGGTGACTAGGAAGGAGGCGCACACGTTTTGTTCTAGCACGCAAGTCCTGGTCATGCAAGTATACTTGCATGACATGAGTCACATTGGGAGATGAATAATCTTTAGGGTAATACTTGGGCGACTTTGAACTCAATCCATTAGTATCATCCCTAGAGGCTTCCAAAAGGGTGGCGTGCAAGTTCCCTTGAGAGGGAAAGGTGGTGCGAAAGTGTCTTCATTTCCCTTAAGGGTTAGAAACTTATACGTGCAAGTATTGATGAGTTATAATACTTAGGCCTTGTTCTTCCTCTTTATATCTTCCCTTCTAGGTAAAAAATTACCTTAGAAGTGTTCGAAAGACTTCAGACAGAGACTTAGGCGACCAGAAAATGAATCTGAGTTTTTCAAAATTCGTCCTTCAAATGGGGGGCCCATAGGGTCTATTTATAGGCCACTGGGTACCTTGGGAGAAAAAAAGGAATAGGGATTGCAAGTGACTTGCGCGACCCATATGTGGCGCACAAGTGATTTGCGCGGTGCGCAGGATACGTGCGCGACGCCCTCCAAATGAGTTTTTGGTTCATCCCTTTATCAATTTTCGATGTTCTTCAAAGGGTGACCCTCATTGGGATTAAGGTATTCCCCTTTGCCATTCATTGGACTTTGTGACGAAAAGGAGTGTCAACAGGTACACACACAATAATAGGTATCCAACAACATCAGTAAGGGTCAACTGCATCAAGAAACATTTCTGACAATTGAAAAGAGATTATATCAGAATGTGGAACAACAAGCCTTGCCCTTCCTAGTCTAGTGTCCCACTCACCCTAGAAAACATGAGTGAACCCATCAATTGGTAAGAACTATACATGAAAATGATAACTGCGAATTTGGGTCTTTATATTGATCATCCAATCCATGCCAATAATCAAGTAAAATATGTCAAATCAAGCACTAAGAAGTCCCAAACCAACATAAAGTCACCAATCACCACCCGCCACTCATGAAACTTAAAACCTTATTCAGAAATCTTTCCCAAAGGTGTGGAAAGATCTATCAATAATGAAATGTTCTCCAACCAAAAACCCAAAACATAAACCAAATTTAATGATATAAAATAATGATTATCACTTGTATCAAACAAATATAGTCCCATAGAAGAAGAAATAAACATTATACCTCTAACAGAAGTTATCCCAACTTAAGATTCCTCTAGTAACCACTCCACCGCATAAAGCTATATAGAAATTTTTGTCTGGAGATCCCCCTTGTTTGAAGAATGATACCTACCACCCTTGGATGCATCAACCTGAACCTTTAATCCCTTGGTCAAAGTTGATCTTACCTTACTACCCTAGAACATATTATCACAGAAATGTTTTAGATGACCTGAATGACAGAAAAGACAAAATGTCATAGGAGCCTCTACGCAATGAGGCCTGGTATGACCATGCCCCCACACTAGTATAAAATAACCCATTCCTAACCTGAATAATCTCCTAAAACTAGTCTTGTAAAAAACCAACCATTCATGTGCTTCTTTTTATGACCAGAAGAAGCACCCTTGCTAACTTCTACACTAATTGATGCTCCGCCCAAACCTGTCCCTCTAGCTATGTCTTCCTCATCTAAAGTTTATTTATCTACTTCCCCCACAGTGGTCAAAAGGTAAAAAATAACAATCATTGAATGTATATCGACTCTCATCCCCACCTCAAACTTCTAATCCTTCAGGTAATCATTAGTGACAAGATCTTGTTTCATATGAACCAACTCAGCAAAGCAGGTGGAGTTATCCAGGATGGTATTCTCCCTTTTCTCTAAGATTAGAAACTTTTTTGCCTTTTCTGAACATAATGTCTTAGGATAAAACTTCTGAATGAATATCATCTGGAAAGAAACCAAGGTAAGACATTCATGCAACTTATCTTATACTATATAATCTGACCATTTTCTTCTTGGTCTATGGAGCATATATGTGGAAAAACCCACATGGAAATCTATATGAGTCTTCAAGAAGTTAAAGATCCTCTAAATTCGTTCAATCCACTCCTCTGATTCTTCAGCCCCTTTGTCGCCATAAAAGACAGATGGATCCTTCCTGGTAAATTCTGAGCTATGATCCACTACTCATCCCATGTTCACTATACCCACTGACCCCATATATTGAATGGTATAGATTAATCCTTCTACCAAAGAAGATTCTGCATGAGGATCCTCCTTCAGAACCTACCTCACGGCTTTTGATCATATATTTCTAAGATATATTATAAGAGGAATTATCTGTTAAACACAAGACAATATCCATCAGTCATGAGAAACTCCCAAACCATTGAACCAAAGGAAAGAATCCAAAACAATGCTTTAAAATTATAAAAATTTAAAGAAATTGTAAATTCTATTACAAAAGGGTAACAAATTTTAAAAAGAAAAATCCCATCTAAATAAACTCACCATTAATTTATTCAAATGACCATACACACCAAGAAAGTCCCCAAAAAATTGTAGATAGGTTAATTTAAATAAATTTCCCATACAATTTATTCAAATGAACCTAAATACTATATCTTGGACTTAGTGATGATTTTCCCACCACCCATGGAAACTTAGATTAAGTAATAAGAGTAAGCTTTCTAGGCCTCTTTTCCTCAACTAAATTATGAATTATGACGATCCTACTCATTTATACCAAGGAAACAGAACCAACTCAGGCAGTGTTGCTACACTTCAGGTAGAGTAACCCCTTTAATACCAAATTGTAATACACTAACATGGTTCAACCAGACTAGTCACCTAAGTCATCCCATTACGTGGTGGGGTAAAACAAAGACAATTAAAATGTCTCATATATAGGGATAAAAAATGTAAAACCATAGTTAAAAGTGTATAAAATGGAGATACAACTGATCCAAATAAGAAAAAACTAGAAAGTATGACAAAACTAGACAAAACTAGTCTCCATGTGACCAACTCTAACCTCCAAACCAAAACATCCAAATAAAGAGAATCTTGCATGCTATAGATTGCTCTTATCTTAACCTGTATCCTACAAAAAAATATTTGACCACCCACAAGAATAAGTAGGTTGTGAGAAACAGATACCAATAAGATATTTCCAAAGAATCTATACAGGTTCTAATAATAAGAATGCACAACTTCAAGCTTTAAAAAAAATAGTTTTACAATCACTTTTATAAATAAAAAATGTCAATATTTTTTCCAAAAATCCTTGAGTTTTCATAAATTTCATAACATGTTAAAAAATAGTGGATCAAAATAGGTAAAGATAACAAATATAAATAATCATGTGAGATAAAATCGATGAAATAAACTCTCATGTGTTAAACACCGGAAACAATAGTGCCCCTACAAGTTGGGCTCTATCCTGTGGGAAAATGAATACTAGACACTCACAAGCCTAAAAATATATAAGGTTGGATCTAAATAACATATAGGTCTACCAAATACCATCGACATACGAGAGGTTACCTCTTAGGGGTTTCACACACACTAATGATACTTGTGTCTCTTTTTCGATGCACCCAAGGTTCCCTCTATGCAATGTTAGTCAATTTTGGTTTCTAAAACCATGTTTACATTTTTTTCATAAAACCATTTCAAATCCAATCCAATCTGCTTCATGCTTTGATAATCCATTTCTGATTTCAAATCAAGTGAAATATATTTCAACGAAAACCCCCTTTAAAAAAGAACCCATGACCTTTTCAATTTCAACACATGAAATTCCATTTTGAATCTCAAGTAATCAACAAGAAAAACAATAAATTAAAGAAATTAGAACACTTGAATAGATCCACCTACCTCAAAGATAAAGAGAACCTAACCACCCTTAATAATGTAAAATGGAAATCAAGAGAATGGACTTCATAAAGAAAGGCACACCATGAATATGAAGAGGATTGGCAGAAACATTTATTTAAATAGAAAAAAGTAGCCTATAAAAGCTTCAATTGGAACCAAAGAAAGGCCATGACCAGTGCTTACCCAGAAAATAGAATTTTCACCCAAATTGAAATAAATCACTGAATGAATCGATCCATATGGATGTAAGTCACCCAAAATCACCTAGGATAAGAGTTATGTATAAGAGGAGAAGAGTAAAAAAGGTAATGAATCCTAAAACACCTGTATGAAACCCTAAAACCTACAAATCAGGAAATTGCATGATGTGAAATACCATTACTCATCATAAAACCCTTTCATTTTAAATTTTTCCAAAAAAGGTTTCACCTCATATTACAACCCTGATTTTTCACATTACACGGGATGCATCCCTTACATGAAATGTACCATTTTCATGTTCTGTAATTCAGTTCACAACATTTTTCCAGCAGCCATTACATGTTTATTAATCCGATTATACATCATGTAACTTCCCAGTGAACAAAAAAAAGTCCAAGAAAAATATGAAAATTCAAAAAAAAATCTTTGACTTCACCATTATAGGTATCCTCCCAATTAATGTTAGAAAATACTCACCCAACAGAAAAAGGAAACCAAAATCAGAGAATAGAGAATACCTAAAAGAAAGGTGACGGGGCATTACAGTTCCGGTATAAGCGAATTGGCACTATGAGAAAACAGTGTTTTAGAGGTTGTTTTTTCGTGGTGGTTTTAAAAACTACCGTAAAAAAATGGCCGCTAATTTTTTTTAAATATTTATAATTTTTTTAAAAAATATCTCTTAAAAAAATTCATTTTTTAACGGTGGTTTTTTTAAAACCTACCGTGAAATAGAGGCGGTTTTTTGAAAACCGCCGCAAAACTTAAGATTTTTTTTAAAAAAAATTAAAAAATATTTATAATTTATTATTATGTATTTATGTACTTATTTAGTATTTATTTATTTCTTTATTATTCATTATTTATTAATTAAATGTTAATTTTTAATTGATTAATTATTATTTATTAATTATAAATTATAAATTATTAGTTATTATTTATTTTTAATTATTAATTATTAATTAATTATTTATCTATTTATTTAGTTTGGTATTTATTTCTTTATTATTTATTTTTTATTTTTTATTTTCTAATTTGTATTATTTATTCTTTATTATTTATTATTTATTATTTATTATTTATTTTTAAGTTACTGAATATTAATTTATTATTAATTTATTAATTATTAATTAGTTTATTAATTATTGAATATTTATTTATTATTAATTAATTAATTATTAATTATTTATTAAATATTAAATACTGAATATTTCACATTAAATATTAAAATTAAAATATTAAATATAAATTAAGAATAATTAATTTTATAATTATCAATTATTAATTATTAGTTATTATTAATTATTATTTTTAATTAATTATTAATTATTTATCTATTTATTTATGTATTTATTTATTTATTGTTGATTATTTATTGATTATTTATTAATTAAATATTCATTAAATATTAAATATTAATTAAATATTAAATAATGAATATTGCATATTAAATATTAAAATTAAAATATTAATTATTAATTAAGAATTATTCATTTTATAATTATTAATTATTAATTATTAGTTATTATTAATTATTAATTATTATTTAATTATTATTTATCTATCAATTTATTTATGTATTTATGTATTTATTATTTATTCTTTCATATTTATTATTTATTATTTATTTATGTATTTATTTATTTATTATTTATTTCTTCACATCAATGGCCATTCAGAGAACCTTGGTCTTATTACCTGATTCTATCAATGGATTCTTTCAACCTAGAGTGGGAAATGGCCTTCAAGGACAATCGTCAAGCAACTGAGAAAATTTACAAACCCTTGGGCTTCCAAGATTCATCGATTCTTTGAATGATGAATCTATCCTTCGCGGAGGTTCTTTCTGGATCAGCAAATCCTACAAAGGAGGATTCATCTAAATCAAATATCACCAGGTTAGAAAATGGTGGATTCTCAGTGGTTGCGGATCCGGATGCACTACCGCAACGGCTGGACCTTTGTATGTTTTCATTACTGGGTCTTGTTATTTACTCAAAGGGAGACAAACCTTGGTCTTTTGCTGATCTCAAAAAAAGAATTTCTCATTGGTGGAGTTTAATAGATTGGAAAATTATTTCAATCGAAAAAGGGTATTTTTCACATTTTCTTCACCTCCTCTACTTCCTTGAATTTGGTTTGGAACCTAGGTAGCCTTCAACTCAAACCTGGCATTCTAAGGTTATCGGAATGGAATGTTAATTTTAATCCTTTTAACCTCAAGCAATCTAATGCAAAAATTTGGCTAAAATAACATGGATTAAATTAGGTGTATTGGCATCCTAGAATCCTCAACGGCATTGCATCATGTATTGTTACTCCTATGAGGTTGGATCAACACACCTTGGATGGTGAAAATGGTTATTTTGCCAGAATACTTGTGGACATTAACCTGGAAGTCAAAAGACCTGATTCTATTCTGTTTAATGCTAATGGTATTAAATCTGATATTCGATTGGAATATGAGAATGTGCCCTACTTTTGTGATGTATGTAAAATTGTGCGACATAATGTCTCCAACTGTAGGTTGATTCAGAGATATTCCATGGTGCCATCTAAGGTTTTTGAATGGACTGATGTCAACAGAAATAAAAAGAACAAGGCGGTATTTATTGAAAAAAAGGGATTCTAAAGTCAGTATTCCCCCTGTTAAAACTAATATTTCTATTGCAAATGCTTCTACACCAAAGTATCCTGCTTCTTCCTCATCACAAAGAGTTTAATGGGCTGATGTGGCTGAGGAGGAAGAGGAGATCTTAAAACTTGTTCCTATTCAGCCAGTTATTGAATGGGTTTCAAATGAGGATCTTGATCTATTCTCTGATATTTGCAATGATGTTTGTAATCTGGTTTATGACTTACAGAATGAGGAGGATGAGTATCAGTTTTTTTTTTCTGAATTTTCAGAATGAAATCCATGATTTTTTGATCTCTTTACAGGATGATAAAGAAGATATAATTAATTCTTCAAAGCTGGATACTTCCACAGAGGTTGAATATGGGAAAAACTGTGATCCTACTTCAGCTACAGAACTGGATTTTAGCATCAATGCTTAGAAGGACCTGCCGATTCTTCTACTAGCTGTCATGGGGAGAAAGTCTGCTACTTTTGCTATGACAAATGATGATCATTCTATTTTTTCTTCTTCTACTATTAACAGTACTGTTGACACATTGAATGTATCTACTTCATCTGAAAATAATGCTCAAAATACTGCTTCTCAAAGTATTTCTGCACACAGTTCTGTTCCATCTGTTTCTTCTGAAAATGCATGCAGTATGATGAATCCTCCTAGAACTCAAATGAACTCTAATTCATCATTGTATGATCTGAATATCTCTACACATGGCCCTTATTCTTCTGCAATGCATGTACCTCATTCTGGTCCCCACGGAAGCTCACAAATAATTTCAAAGGACAGTGGGATACTTGAAGCTGTAAACATTGATGACCTGCTTTAAGGCTCCAAAGGTCCTCAAAGCTCTAAAAAGAAAGTAGGGAGACCCCCTAAAGCTGGAAAATTCATGGATACTACTTTAAAGGTAAGGAGTTCAAAACATATCCCCATAATAACTAAAGCATATCTTGTAGAGCTGGCAGAATCTGGAAAATAAATCACCATGAGATTTCTCATGGCTGGTTCAAGCCACTTAATGGCAATGGCTTGGACAACAAAGGATTCAAAGCTACTGAGTTCACATGGAGCTGAACCGAAGCTACTGAGTTTACATGGAGCTAAACCTGACTGTGAATGGGTTGGACAACATGGTTTTGGGAGATTTACTTTGCTGGTTAGATCTATCCTAGGTGGAGTTGTTCCCTCTTTATGAGGTTAGTTGTAAAGAGTCTCTGCACTTGCATATCTTGTAACCTCCTTTTTAATAAAATTACCTTAGCCGTTTGGCCGAGGGACCGTTCTAAAAAAAACCTCACAAAATAATGTTTTCTATTTACACTTTACCACATATCGTTGTTTGAAATTCTGATGTAAAATCTATTTTATCTGATATATACATGATTTTTGATTTCAAAAAAATATAAATTGTTAATTATTAATTATTAATTCTTAATGATCAATTATTAATTATTATTAATTAATTATTAATTATTATTTACTATTTAAAATTTATTATTTATTATTTATTTTTTATCTTTTATTTATTAATTTATTATTAATTTTTATTTATTTATTATATATTAAATTATTTTTTAAGTTATTTATTATTTATATATTACTTATATATATATATATAATGATATATATTATATATTATATATTATATATTATATATTATATATTATCTATTATCTATTATCTATTATATATTATCGATTATATATTATGTATTATATATTATCTATTATATAATACATAATATAAAATATAAAATATATATTATATAAGATATAATATATCTATATATATTATATTATATATAATACATTATATATTATATATTAGGTATTAGATATTAGATATTAGATATTATGTATTATGTATTATGTATTATATGTAATATATTATATGTTATATGTTATATATTATATGCTATATATTATATATTATATATTCTATATGATTAATTATTTATTATCATTTATTGATTGATAATTATTTAGTTTGTATCTATTTGTTATGTATTACTTATCTTTCCAATTAATATATATGTATGTATGTATGTATGTATGTATGTATGTATGTATGTATGTATAAGTATATTAAATTCGATTTATTGAACACATGAAAAGGCTACTGGAGTGGTAAAGTCTTTGGAGAATAAGCAAGAGATAAGGGATTCAAATAATACCCAACGCAGAATTTATATATATGGCATGGGCATGTGCATGGATATAGACTTATGCATGGATATGGATGGGAATGTGTGTGGTAATAATAAATAAATAAATAAATTACTAATATAAAAAAATTAAAAAAATTAAAAAAATTAAAAAAATAAAAAAATTAAAAAAATGATTTAGCGGTGGTTTAAACCATCGCTAAAAACCCGCCGTGAATTAAAAAATTAAAAAAATTGAAAACAATTTAGCGGCGGTTTAAACCGCCGCTAATTATTTCCCAACACATGATTTTGTAGCAATTTTACAAAACCGTCGTAGAATGATTTCATGGCGCTTTAAATTGCCACTAAACGAAAAAAAACCGCCGCTAAATACAAATTTTGGCATAGTGTGGGGTACTACTCATGCATAGGTAACACTATCTCAGGCTGAGGTTGAAGAGGTGAAAAAATGGTTTTGGAGAAGTTTGAATGGATTCAAAAGGCCACTAATGAATTTATGAAATTTATGTCACCTTATTTCCATCACTTGCACCAGATACTGTCGTAGCTTATGATACATATATGTCGATGATGCATACATTATATGGTGCACCGAGCGATGGTCCTAGTGGTGTTCGTGATGATGACATTCCTGATAATGGTGATGGCGATGGAGATGGATATGGTGATGGTGATGGTGATGGAAATCATAATAATGATGGTGAGGATGATGGCGAGGATGATAATGATAATGATGATAGTGATGGCGATCAAAGAAAGATTGGTCCTTTAAATTTTCTACTAATATTTATGACACATGATGTTTGAGGATTGGTTGTCAATGAATATATGTAATGTTTTAAATGTGTGTTATCCATGGTTGAATGCATTCATTAGTTTTTTTTGTTATCATTTCTTGAATGTTGGATGGTTATGTTTTTTGGTTCATGTTTGGTGTTTTATACCGGTAATTAGCCAAGGTGGGTGTGTTGCTTCTTGGGAAGGTATATATGGTCTATAAAAATGTTGTTGCCTCATGAATATGATGTGATTCCATATATCACATCAGATTGAGTATGATCCATGTTATAAAGTGAAGTATATATTATGTCTTACTCCACCTGAAAACAAGGTTTAGGATCTGGTAAGTCAATAACTTTACATTATTTTATTTCTTATGCATTTTTTAATTTATTTTTAATCTCTTTAAAATATACTCAAATAAAAAATATTTTTTTCATGTCAAATGCGGAGGAGGATGAGGTTTTTATCCAGGTACCATACCATGTTGCAATGGATGAGATGATTTCAGCGTATTGTGTACTATATGATAGTATCATTGATTTTACCCCTTAGGGACATAATTTACCTACCTAGGGAGCGGCGGTTCTTTCTCAAGAATATCCTCTATTAGATACTGATTTTGAGGAGCCATAGTGGTAAAGACTTAGACAACATTGTGTTGTATGTGATGCCTCACTGATTTCACAAGCAGAGGTCGAACCTCTAGTAGTACAACCTTATCTACTTGTGGGTGTTTGCAGAGAAGCATGAGATCTATTTATATTTTCAGGATATCGAATTTTTTTTCCAGCTATATCTGATCCGAGCTCGTTTTAGACGTTATTTCCAATGCCTCCACCTTTCATGACCGAACCTTTGTAGGCCTTATGTTTCCCCCAGAATATGACTGAAGGTCCTTTTTCTTACATTGTGGGAGATAGATCAAGTGAACATGATTAAATACAAATTCCACCTCCTCATGATGAGTCATAGGAAGAGTATCACACATTTGAGGTTCCAGGGCTCGGGGATGAGCCCTCTCCAGCTCATCATACTTCACCCCGGCACAAAGGTTAATGATCTTGATACAATCATCTCATTCACACGCCCGATTGTAGGACATGGACTCATGATATAGAATGATTCATTTATATTCTTTTTATTAACTGAAAGGATTTGAATCAATAATGTATTGTAACCTATATATTATTCTTTTCCTATTAAATTGATGAAATTATTTTTTATTTTCAACCGTTTTTTTTTTCATTTTTAGCTAGTGCTTTAATTTTCATTTTTATTTTACTTATAGTTAAAATTGTATAAACATTCAAAGTCGACTACTCGAAAAATATGAAAACTTATTAAATTTCAAGTACGTAACTATAAAAGCATAGAAAATATGAACTATAAAAAATCTAATTAAGACATACAACATAGCCTAAACATCTAAAAAAATTAAAAATCAAAATAATATCATCAATATAATACCCAAAAATTAATTTACAAGACACAAATATTATTAATTAAAAAAATTATATTTATAAACTTAAAATACATGGACATGAATTATAGTATAACTAAAATCTAAATGAAATTGAGAGCATTGAATAAACATATAAAAAATAATTGAAAAAAAGGAATGTAAAAAAATTATAAATACAAATGTAATGTTTTAAAATAACAATATAATGTTCTATTGAAATTAATTTTCAATTAAATTTTTATGAAATTATTTCTATTTTCAATTATTTTGATATTTTCATTAAGAGTGTCAAATTTCATTTATAATATATTTATAATTTATTTTTTATAGACTTTCAAAATCACTTGAAACATTATTTTTTCATGTAGTTGACTTTGAAAGTGAATAAATTATAAAGTTTAAAAGAAATCTCAATTAAATTTCACTGAACATATAATAAATTATTGAAAATAAAATAAATTTTATAAATATAATAAAAAAAGATAATTTTCATGTCGCGAACTTTATTGTTTAAAAACAAACCTTTTACTCTTTAACATATTATTGGGCATAATTCATATTAAGTAATAGATTATAATTTATATTACTAGTAAGTATTATTAATTATGTTATTATAATTAAATATTAGTAATTAAATCATTAATAAATAGTAATTATATTATTAAATATTTACAATAATTAAAATAAAAAATATTATTAACCAATGGTTAAAACATTCTGGGTACAATAAAAAATATTAATAATGATATAATTATTAAAGTAACTATTAAAATAGGTGACAATATAATTTTATAATAAATTGTCATTAAATTAGTAATATAAAAAATTTAATTATTGATAATAATGGTATTATTAACAAATTATATTTATATATATGTATCTAAAATATGTTTATAAAAAACTCATTATACAGCTTACAAACACTAAAAAAACTTTAAAAAAAAGATCTTTTTCATTTGACATTAAAACAATAAAAATAAAAAATGTAACCTCAAATAAAAATTCAATCCAAAGGATTTCATAGACTTACTAATAAAAACTCACCAGAGATGAAAAGGTAAGCACTACTGAAATGAAATGATGCAGCGGGCCCGCAAATGGAAACTCACCAGCCAAAGTTGAACCAAAGGATCGAGAATATCTGGCGGGAAAAACAA
Source organism: Viscum album (assembly GCA_963277665.1). Lineage (NCBI taxonomy): Eukaryota > Viridiplantae > Streptophyta > Magnoliopsida > Santalales > Viscaceae > Viscum > Viscum album. Next base: position 1,589,844,007 of record OY728129.1, read on the forward strand.
ATTACGCTAAATCCGAGACATGCAGCGGAAGAGGCATTTGTGCTTTCTACTTTACCAATGATCCGCATCATTATTTCCTCTACCATTGTGTGTCTCAGATTTAGCCAATTTACAGGGGCCCACCTGATCTTCTCCCCTTGGCCATCCACATGTCCATCTCACCTACCATGCCTGTCACCTTATCACCTCACTACCTTCCTCCTTATTATGCCTACGGCTTCGCTTCATTTCAGCGGTGCTCACCTTTTCATCTCCCACAAGTTTTCATTTAAGGTTATCCATTGTGGTGAGAAGAATGCATGACATAAAAGAGCTTCACCGCTCCTCATATATACTCCTCCTATATGTTGTTGTTCTGGTGATCCCCTCCGGTGGAGTGTTCTGAATGTGATAACTCTATTCAACTCTGTTGTCTTCAAGAAATCCTATACTTGGAAGCACAGTTGATCTTCTCCCATGACCTATTCTTAGATTCTTAGTGTAGTCCTGAGTATGTAAGGTTGAATTTTTCTATTATTTCGGTTATACTCTATATCTTATTTCTTTTTCTTTTTCTCTTTGTTGGTGTTGGGGTAACGTGCGTGACTCCATCATTCTCGAAGGTGTATGCTACCATATTTGGATTGGGTTCACCGTGAGTCCTGGTGTGGCAAGGGACCCATGCATGGATAAATTCTACAATTTTTGTGTGTTGTCTCTATGCTTTAATTTTCTATGATTGTATATATCTTGTTTTTTTCTTCATAATAATATACATTCTGGTAGTATTCTTTCCATAGAGTAGAACCAAACTAGTCCGAACCACATAGATCCATGTGTTTATCATTACTTTCCAATAATTATATTCTTATTTCTCTCAATCATATTTCTTATTTCCACCCGACATCTATCTATGTTATTCCTTCTTTCGTTTCTTTTGGTATCATTAAACTGATTCCTCATTTTTTTCAATTAGCACTACACCTCCTTCATTGGATCTATTCAGATATTAATAGTAATTGGGCGTGGTTGTCATTGTAATGACCCCAACTTTAGAATAATTTTTGTTTCCTAAAACTGTGTGGTATTTTATTTTTTCACTCAACAAAACTATATCCTTTAATTAATGAAGTGAGTATAATTAAAATAATACCATTGGGTTTCAACTGTTATATGACCGTTGGTTAATATGACCGTTGATCAATATGATCGTTGGATACTAAACTCTTAATTTTATGATTATTTTTTATAAATACAAGTGATCGTGGTTAACTAATATAGAAAAAGAAGTCGGTGGCCTCATCCAGAAGACTCGGGCCGTGCGAATCCCATCTATCGAAGCATGGGAAAGAGGTTGCGTCACAAGGCTTTGTTCTCGACCACGCCCAAACTGAGCTTCAACAAATGAAGTTTGAACGAAATCGCCTATGAGAGAAGTTCAATCTGATAGAAATAACCACTCGGGCAATGTTTTCCGAGCCGCCTTAAGATTCTATCACCATAGCACATCTTACACTTAGGGCCTATGCAGGTGTTATAAGGGGCTATGTAATGAGACATTAGTTACTTTGTGTAATCCTTTTGAATAAATAAAATTTTTATTTCATCATTCCTGTTTTTGGAATAACTTTTCTTAATAATGTATATGTTTAATTAAGACAAATTTCATAAATTGATTTTAGAAGTAAAAATTTTACTTTTCAAAGATTTATCATACATAGAAAATTATTAATGTAAAACAAACATCATTTTTGAATTTCAAATGTCAAAATTAACCTAGGATGAATTATTAGAAATCTTTCTAAGAAGTTTCAATTTGATGAATAGTGTTTCATGAATAGTGTTTTTTATGAATAGTATTTAATGAATAGATCTTTTTTATAAATAGTATAAAAATATTTTATTATAAAATAACTTTGTCTATGAAATTATTTTTAAAAATCAATGATACATGGTTATAATCTGGGTGAAAATGTGGTTAAATAAGATGAAAATAATTTTTTGGCGAATAATAACATACCCTTATGAATAATAATGAATAATAATGAATAGTAAATCAGCCAAAAAATAGAAACTTCACCCATGAATGTATAAATAAAATTTAGACATCCTAAAAGTGAAATAACAATCATAGTATAAGTTTTGGTCATTTTGTATGTCAAAAATATTTTATTTATACTTTTATATTGAATTTTATAATTTAAAATGGAAATGTATTTTCATAAATTGTAATCATAAATTTTTACTTTATTTTCTTATAGTTATATGATAATTTTATGGGACCTTGATTACTTTTTCAAGGTATTACCAAACAAGTTATAGTTTTAGAGTTGATTTTTTGAATAAATATTGATTTTATTTAAAAATTAAATTAAAAATAGTTAGAAAATTATTTTCCTAAAATGGGGTTCATTTTTGAATTAATAGCATTGATATTAGGTTAGGGTGAATTTATATTATTTTTATAAAATATCTAGTTTTTCTGTGAATAGTGAAAAAACAGTTTTGAGTTTCAGTGTGTTTAAGGACATCATTAATGATGTAATCATTCTGGCCGACCTGATAATAGTAAGATATGTTATGAGGTGTCCCAAGTGGACAATAACATGGTAAAATACCAAAGGAAAGCCCATGGTTTTTCAAATACCACCGATGAGGTGTCCCTTGAAAATTAATAAAATATTCCCTCACTTTTGCTATAAATACCAAGCCATTCTGTCACACCCGTTTTTTTATTTTCATGTTAGGGTTTTGATCTGGTTCATTTAAAATCCCATTCATTTTGTTGGGTGTTGGATGAGATTAATTTTGAGTTTTAACTTCTATATATGTCTAATCATTCTAATTTGGGTTCCCCATTTCTTGTTTAGGAGTTTTTGGAAAGAGGGTGGTTACTTCATGATTTGGGCCAACCGCGAGCTCATTCGCAATTTTAAAAACCAAATTTGTTTCTTTTATAACTTCTTTGTTTTTCAACATATTTCACCCATTGCACTTCATACATTTCCTTCCCTGATATATTCAAACCAAAATATCCTTTTGGTCCCCTTAAGAATTCATAATCATGGTGAATTGGGGTTACTCATTTAGGTATTGTGCCAGCCCATGGGCCCATTTCCAGTTTTAAAAAAATAATTTGTTTCTTTTATATATAATTCAATTTTTAATATGTTTCAGTGATTCTACCTCCCACTCGAATCCAATATCCCTATACTTACCCCAATTATCTATTTTCCCTCTTTGGAGCTCATATGAGTTGCGGATTAGGGAGAAAGTTCTCATGTTACCTCAAATCATCTAGAATTGATAAGGTAAATTGTTTCACACATAAATTATTCAATTAGTACTATTTTTACTATAAATATTATTTCTCTGGTTCTTCCAGACCTTAGGATCATATCCAAGAAGTTTCAGGACATTCCCCTTTCTTTAAGGGTGTATATCGAATGGAATATGAAGAGTTTTCTATATGAATAGGAGAGATTCCTTCTCCTTTATCCTCCCTCTTCTCCCTTATTTCATTACTTCTTGGTTTTATAATCTCCCATAGTCACGATATACGCAGTTTTATGTTATCCCATAATTGTTGATGGGGGTTTTGTTCATTTGGGTCTGGTCATCATAGGTTTAGGGTTTGTAAAACCTCAGATGGTAATTTTGGGTGTGCGTTTCCATTATGCCAAGGATTTGAGGTAGGATATCCTTTGAACATGCCTTTATCTTTTAAGATTCATCATTATCATATTTTTCTTTCATTTTTTATATATGTTTATTATTATTCTTCATCATTTGTATAATTTTCATGGTGTACAAAATGGTTGTTTAATCCTTGTTTTGTGAAAGGTAATGTGGTTTTGTCATTAAAGTACACACAAAGTGATTATTTAAATGTTCCACTGTCTTTCAAAAATATTTCATGAGGGTTAGAACCTGTATTGTGGTATTTCGAATATATTACAGTATCTTGTATAAATATTTCATGAAATTTATGCTTTATTCCATGTCAAGTTCTTAAAATAAATTGTTTTGTTTAAAAGGGCATGTCATGTATTCGGTAAATTGACCGGTTGGCTTTTATGTGTTATGTTTGATTTAAAAATTATTTGTTTGGATTTATAAGTGAATTGGAAGAATGATAAGTGATATTTTTGGGTCTTTATATGTCTTTCCAATTTTTATTTGGTTTTATAAACAAATGAGTTTTGGTTTATAACATGTTTTGGCCCAAGTTGTTGGAAAATGGCCCATTTCACATCCTTAAAAAATGGTTGTGTTTTGAATATGTAACCTGAATGTTTTAAAGGACTTATGAATGTTTTTTGATGCTTTAAATGGTGTGTATACACATCTTTAATAAAAGTGAAATTCATACCTTGGTCCAATGATAGTTTTGAGAAAGTCTTAAAGGCCCATTTGGCATTTTTTTGTAAAAATGGTTTCCGTGTGTATTTCATGTTCTATCTTTTGGGAAAATTTTATGGTCCATGAAAATGATTTATTAATTGGATTTGGGGCTTCCAAATCTGGGTTGTTATGTTATTTATGTGTTTGTGGCTGTAAAAGAGCATTATTCATGTGCAAGAGCTCGTTATATTCCTTGAATTTGTTTTACAAATCTTTTTAGTGGTTTCTTGATTCGTGAAAGAAATATGAAGCATGTTAGTGGGATGTTTGTGTGTTTATGGTTTGGTAATGGAATTTTTATGTGGAAAGTGTATTTGATATTATGTGTAACTTTATTGAGCACAAAAGGGAATCCTAGGTATCTAGGTGGGCGGACGTGTACTAGTATGCTAGTGATTCCGTGGGGTTTAGCCCCTGTTTCACGTAGAAAGTTTGACGATGAAAACACCAACTAAACTAGGATGATGATGTTGTTGGGGGACCACTAGGTTATGGGTATGCGCCCTACTTGTGGCTCGTGTGGATGAGAACAAATATTTATTATGGTTACTTTCACTGAGATACAAGGTACATGGGGCTCATAACTAACTAGTGCTTAGGGGTGTTCCCATGACTTCTGCCCAATGGCTATTTTGTACTCGACGTTAGAATACGGTGTGTCTGGTTGGTAAATTAAGTAGTGTGTGTTATTTATTTAAAAGTGTAAATTCTTAAAGCAGCCCTCCTGAAGACGCAATTTGTGCTTTCTACCTTACCAATGATCCGTATAATTATTTGCTCTAGTGCTGTGTGTCTCAGATTTAGCCAATTGGATGGGCCCACCTAATCTTCTCCCCTTGGCCAACCACATGTCTATCTCACCTACCATGATTGTCACCTCATTGCCTCACTACCTTACTCCTTGTTATGCCTACTACTTCTCTTCATTTTAGCGGTTCTCACCTTTTCATCTCCCACAAGTTTTCATTTGAGGTTATCCATTGTGGTGAGAAGAATGCATGACATAAAGGAGCTTCACCGCCCCTCATATATACTCCTCTTGTATGCTATTGTTCTGGTGATCCCATCTGGTGGAGTGTTCTCAACGTGATAAATCTATTCAACTCTGTTTTCTTCAACAAATCTAATACATGGAAGCATAATTGATTTTCTCCCATGACCTATTATTAGATTCTTAGTGTAGGCCTGAGTTTGTAAGGTTGTCTTTGTTCTATTTTTTTGGTTATACTCTATATCTTATTTCTTTTTCTTTTTCTCTTTGTCAGTGTTTGGGTAACGTGTGTGACTGCATCATTCTCGAAGGTGTATGCTACCATATTTGGATCAGGTTCACCGTGAGTCCTGGTGTGGCAAGGGACTCATGCATGGATAAATTCTATGATTTGTGTGTGTTGTATCTATGCTTTCATTTTCTATGATTGTATATATCTTGTTTTTTCTTCATAATAATAAACATTATGGTGGTATTCTTTCCATGGAGTAGAACCAAACTAGTCCGAACCACATAAATCCATGTGTTTATCATTACTTTCCAATAATTTTTTCCCTATTTCCCTCAATCCTATTTCTGATTTCCACCTGGTATCTATCTATGTTATTACTTCTTTCATTTCTTTTGGTATCATTAAAATGATTCCTCATTTTTTTCCTATTAGCAATACACCTCCTTCATTGGATCTATTATGATATTAATAGTAATTGGGAGTGGTTGTCATTGTAATGACCCCAACTTTGGAATAATTTTTGTTTCCTAAAATTTTGTGGTATTTTATTTTTTCACTCAACAAAACTATATCCCTTAATTAATGAAGTGAGTATAATTAAAATAATACCACTGGGTTTCAACTGTTATATGATCGTTGGTTAATATGACCGTTGATCAATATAACCATTGGAAACTAAACTATCAATGTTATGATTATTGTTTATAAATACAAGCGATAATGGTTAATTAATACAGAAAGAGAAGTCAGTGGCCTCATCCAGAAGACTCGAGCCATACAAAGCCCATCTATTGAAGCATGTGAAAGTGGTTGCGTCACAAGGATTTGTTCTCGACCATGCCCAAACCGAGCATCAACATATGAAGTTTGAACGGAATCGCCTACGGGAGAAGTTCAATCTGATAGAAATAACCACTCAGTCAATGTTTTCTTAGCCGCCCCAAGATTCTATCACCATAGCACATCTTACACTTAGGGACTATGCAGGTGTTATAAGGGGATATGTAACGAGACCTTAGTTACTTTGTGTAATCCTTTTGTATAAATAAAATTGTTATTTCATCATTCTTGTTTTTGGAATAAATTTTCTTAATAAAGTATATTCTTAATTAAGATAAATTTGATAAATTGATTTTAGAAGTAAAAATTTTACATTTCAAATATTTATCATACATACAAAATTATTAAGGTAAAATAAACATCATTTTTGAATTTCAAATGTCAAAATTAACCTAGGCTGAATTATTAGAAATCATTCTAAGAAGTTTCAATTTGATGAATAGTGTTTCATGAATAGTTCGTTTTTATGAATAGTATTTAATGAATAGTGTTTTTTTATAAATAGTATAAAAATATTTTATTATTAAATAACTTTGTCTATAAAATGATTTTCAAAAATCAATGATACATGGTTATAATCCGGGTGAAAATGTGTTTAAATAAGCTAAAAATAATTTTTTGGTGAATAATAACATAACCTTATGAATAATAATGAATAGTAATGAATATCAAATCAGCCGAAAAAATATAAACTTCACCCATGAATGTATCAATAAAATTTAGACATCTTAAAAGTGAAATAACAATCATAGTATAAGTTTTGATAATTTTGTATATCATAAATATTTTATTTAAAATATTATAATGAATTTTATAATTTAAAATGGAAATGTATTTTAATAAAATGTAATAATAAATTTTTACTTTATTGTCTTATAGTTATAGGATAATTTTATGGGGCCTCTATTACTGTTTCAAGGTGTTACAAAATAAGTTACTGTTTTAGAGTTGTGTTTTTGAATAAATATTTATTTTATTTAAAAATTAAATTAAAAATTGTTAGAATTTTTTTTTCATAAAATGGGGTTAATTTTTGAATTCAGAGCATTGATATTATGTTAGGGTGAATTTATAAGATTTTTATAAAATGTTTTTTTTTCAGTGAATAGTGAAAAAATAGTTTTGAGTTTTAGTGTGTTTAATGACATCATTAATGATGTAATAATGATGTAATCATTCTGGTCGACTTGTTAATAGTAAGATATGTTATGAGGTCTCTCAAGTGGCCAATACCATGGGAAAATACCAAAGACAAGCCCATAGTTTTTCAAATACCACCGATGAGGTGTCCCCTGAAAATTAATAAAATATTCCCTCACTTTTGATATAAATACCAAGCCATTTTGTCACACCCGTTTTTTTCTTTTCATGTTAGGGTTTTGATTTGGTTCCTTTAAAATCCCATTCCTTTTTTTGGGTGTTGTGTGAGGTTAATTTTGATTTTTTATCTTCCATATATGTCTAATAATTCTAATTTGGGTTCCCCATTTCTTGTTTAGGAGTTTTTGGAGAGAGGGTGGTTACTTCATGATTTGGGCTAACCGTGAGCTCATTTCCAGTTTTAAAAACCAAATTTGTTTCTTTTATAAAATCTTTGTTTTAAAACATATTTCACCCATTCAAATTCATAAATTTCCTCCCATGATATATTCAAACCAACATATCCTTTTGGAACCCTTAATAATTCATAATCATGGTGAATTGGGGTTACTCATTTAGGTATTGGGCCAGGCCATGGGCCCATTTGTAGTTTTAAAAATATAATTTGTTTCTTTTATATATAATTCAATTTTTAATATATTATAGTGATTCCACATCCCACTCGAATACAATATCCATATACTTACCCCAATTTTCGATTTTCCCTCTTTGGAGCTCATATGAATCCCAGATTAGGGAGAAAGTTATCATGTTACCTCAAATATTCGAGAATTGAGAAGGTAAATTGTTTCACACATACATCATTTAATTCATACTCTTTTTACTATAAATATTATTTCCCCGGTTCTTCCAGACCTTAGGAGAACACCCAAGAAGTTTCAGGACATTCCCTTTTCTCTAAGGGTGTATATATAATGGAATACGAAGAGTTTTCTATTTGAATTGGTGAGATTCCTTCTCTTTTATCCTCCCTCTTCTTCCTTCTTTCATTAATTCTTGGTTTTATAATCCTCCCTAGTCATGATAGACCTAGGGTTCTGTTATCCCATAATTTTTTATGGTTTTTTTGTTCATTTGGGGCTGGTCGTCATAGGTTTAGGGTTTGTAAAACCTCAGATGGTGATTTTCGGTGTGTGTTTCCATTACGCCAAGGATTTGAAGTTGGATATCCCTTGCACATTATTTTATCTTTTAAGATTCCTCATTATCATATTGTTTTCATATTTTATATATGTTTATTATTATTATTCATGATTTGGATAATTTTCATGGTGTACAAAATGGTTGTTTAATCCTTGTTTTGTGAAAGGTAATGCGGTTTTGTCATAAAAGTACACACCAAGTGATTGTTTAAATATTCCACTGTCTTTAAAAACTATTTTGTGAGGTTTAGAACCTGGATTGTGGTATTTTTAATATATTATAGTATCTTGTATAAAATATTTCATGAAATTGATGCATCATTCCATGTCAAGTTCTTAAAATAAATTGTTTTGTTTAAAAGGGCATGTCATGTATTCGGTAAATTGACCAGTTGGATTTTATGTGTTATGTTCGATTTAAAAATTATTTGTTTGGATTTATAAATGAATTGGAAGAATGATAAGTGACATTTTTGGTCCTGATATAGCTTTCCAATTTTTATTTGGTTTTATAAAAAAATGAGTTTTGGTTTATAACATGTCTTGGCCCAAGTTGTCGGAAAATTTCCCGTTTCACATCCTTATGAAAATGGTTGTGTTTTGAATATGTAAATTGAATATTTTAAGGGATTTATGAATGTGTTTCGATGCTTTAAATGGTGTGTATACACCTCCTTAATAAAAGTAAAATTCATACCTTGGTCCAATGATAGTTTTGAGAAAGTCTTAAAGACCCATTTGGCATTTTTTTGTAAAAATGGTTTCCATGTGTATTTCCAGTTCTATCTTTTTGGAAAATTTTATGGTCCATGAAAATGATTTATTAAATGGTTTTGGGCCTTAAAAATCTGGTTCGTTATGTTATTGATGTGTTTGTGGCCGTAAAAGATCATTATTGAATGGATTTTATGTGCAAGGCCTCGTTATATTCCTTGAAATGTTTTCACAAATATTTCTAGTGGCTTATTGATTTGTGAATAAAATGAGAAGCATGTTTGTGGGATGTTTGTGTGTTTATGGTTTGGTAATGGAATTTTTATGTGGAAAGTGTATTTGACAATATGTGTAAATTTATTGAGAACAAAAGGAAATCACGGGTATCTAGGTGGGCGAACGTGTACTAGTATGCTAGTGATTCTGTGGGGTTTGGTCCCTGTTTCACGTAGCAAGTTTGACGATGAAAACACTAACTAAACTAGGATTATGATGTTGTTGGGGGACCACTAGGTTATGGGTATTCTCCCTACTAGTGGCTCGTGTGCACGAGAATTGATATTTATTATGGTTACTTTCACCAAGATACAAGGTACATGGGGCACACAACTAACTAGTGCTTAGGGGTGTTCCCCTGACTTGTGCTCAATGGCTATTTTGTACTCACCGTCAGAATACGGTGTGTTTGGTTGGTAAATTAAGTAGTGTCTGTGATTTATTTAAAAGTGTAAATTCTTAAAGCATCCCTCCTAAAGAGGCAATTTTTGCTTTCTACTTTACCAATGATCCGCATCATTATTTCCTCTAGTGCTGTGTGTCTCAGATTTAGCTAATTAGCTAGGCCCAAATGATCTTCTCCCCTTGGCTATCCACATGTCCATATCACCTACCATTCCTATCACCTCATCGCCTCACTACCTTCCTCCTTTTTATGCCTACTGCTTCGCTTCATTTCAGCAGCGCTCACCTTTTCATATCCCACAAGTTTTCTTTTGAGGTTATCAATTTTGGTGAGAAGAATGCATGACATAAAGAAGATTCACCGCCCCTCATATATACTCCTCCTGTATTCTGTTGTTCTCATGTTCCCTTCTGGTGGAGTGTTCTCAACGTGATAACTCTATTCAACTCTTTTGTCTTCAATAAATCCCATACTTGGAAGCACAATTGATCTTCTCCCGTGACCTATTCTTAGATTCTTAGTTTAGGCTTGAGTATGTAAGGTCATCTTTGTTCTACCTTTTCAGTCATACTCTATATCTTATTTATTTTTCCTTTTCTCTTTGTGGGTGTTGGGGTAACGTGCGTGACTCCATCATTCTTGAAGGTGTATGCTACCATATTTGGATCGGGTTCACCATGAGTCTTGGTGTGGCAAGGGGCTCATGCATGGATAACTTCTATGATTTAAGTGTGTTTTATCTATGCTTTCATTTTTTATGATTGTATATGTCTTGTTTTGTTCTTCATAATAATAAACATTCTGGTGTTGTTCTTCCCATGGAGTAGAACCAAACTGGTCCGAACGACATAAATCCATGTGTTTATCATTACTTTCCAATAATTTTTTCCTATTTCTCTCAGTCCTATATCTGATTTCCGCCTGGAATCTATCTATGTTATTCCATCTTTAATTTCTTTTGGTATCATTAAACTGATTCCTCATTTTTTTTCTGTTAGCACTGGACCTACTTCATTGGATCTGTTCTGATATTAATAGTAATTGGGAGTGGTTGTCGTTGTAATGACCCGAAATTTGGAATAATTTTTGTTTCCTAAAATTTTGTGGTATTTTATTTTTTCATTCAAAAAAACTATATCCTTTAATTAATGAAGTGAGTATAATTAAAATAATACCATTGAGTTTCGACTGTTATATGACCATTGGTCAATATGACTATTTCAAACAAAACTCTCAATGTTATGATTATTGTTTATAAATACAATTGATCATGGTTAATTAATACAGAAAGAGAGGTCGGTGGCCTCATCATGTAGACTCGGGTCATACGAAGCTCATCTATGGGAGCATGGGAAAGAGGTTGTGTCAGTAGGCTTTGTTTTGGACCATGCCCAAGATGAGCTTCAACATCTGAAGTTTGAACGGAATCACCTACGGGAGAAGTTCAATCTTATTGAAATAACCACTTAGGAAATGTTGTCCGAGCTGCCCCACGATTCTATCACCATAACACATCTTACACTTAGGGCATATGCATGTGTTATAAGGGGTTATGTAACGAGAACTTAGTTACTGTGTGTAATCCTTTTGTATATATAAAATTTTATTTCATTATTCCTGTTTTTGGAATAGTTTTTCTTAATAAAGTATATGTTTAATTAAGATAAATTTGATAAATTGATTTTAGAAGTAAAAATTGTACTTTTCAATGATTTCTCATTCATTGAGAAATATTATAGTAAAATAAACATCATTTTTGAATCTCAAATGTCAAAATTAACTTAGGTTGAATTTTTTTAAAAATTTCTAAGAAGTTTCAATTTTATGAACAATGTTTTTATGAATAGTAGATTTTGAATAGTGTTTGTTTATGAATAGTATAAAAATATTTTATTATTAAATAACGTTTCTATGAAATAAGTTTTAAAAATCCATCATACATGGTTATAATCAGGGTGAAAATGTGGTTAAATGATGACAATAATTTTTTGGTGAATAGTAACATACCCTTATGAATAATAATGAGTACTAATGAATAGTAAATCAGCCAAAAAAATAGAAACATCACCCATGAATGTATAAATTCAATTTAGACATCTTAAAAGTGAAATAATAATCATAATATAAGTTTTGGTAATTTTGTATGTCATAAATATTTTATTTAAAATTTATAATTAATTTAATAATTTAAAATGGAAATGTATTTTCATAAAATGTAATCATAAATTTTTACTTAATTTTCTTATAGTTACACAATAATTTTATGGGATGTTGATTACTTTTTCAAGGTGTTACAAAACAAGTTATAATTTTAGAGTAGTTTTTTTGAATAAATAATGATTTTATTTAAAAATTAAATTAAAAATAGTTAGATTTTTTTTTATAAAATGAAGTTCATTTTTGAATTTAGAGCATCAATATTGGTTTCGGGTGAATTTATATGATTTTTATAAAATGTTTTGTTTTTTCAGTGAATAGTAAAGATACAATTTTGAGTTTCGATGTGTTTAATGAAATCATTAATGATGTAATCATTCTAGTCAACTTGTTAATAGTAAGATATGTTATGAGGTGTCCCAAGTGGCCAATACCATGGTAAAATACCATGGTCAATCCCATTGTTTTGAAAATACCACCGATGAGGTGTCCCTTGAAGATTAATAAAATATTCCCTCACTTTTGCTATAAATACCAAGCCATTCCCTCGTTACTTTCATTCCAAAATCCTTCTCAATGAAGATCTGGTCTTTTTACCTCCCAATGAGTCCTCCCAAGGTTCCCTCAAGCCCCCCAAGGTCCGAACCTTCGATCTTTTGAAGTCACCCTTCTAGGTAAGAGAACCTTTCACCCTCATCTTTTTAAGTCATGAATTCCTTTATATTATGTCTTATAGTTTCCATTTTATTATGTGGGGGTTTGTTCTTCTATATTCCTACTACTGTTCATTTCATGTTCAATTGATGAGATAGATTTTCTTCTCTCATCAACTTATTTTTCTGAATTATAAGCGACACCATTAGGCTGTTGAATTTTTAGTAAAAGAAATCACACCTTCTATTCTCATTCAAGTTTTTTTTTCATGTGGTATATTATTCAAATATCCATACCATTATCTTATTTATATGTTATTTTTTCACTATACAGTATTATGAGTTATTTCTATATGGGTTTTCCTTTCCCCCTCTCTTTTCAATATTTTCTAAAACCATGTTGTATAACCGTTATGCTGCAGAATTTTCATCTCAAAATCTCTCTATTTCTCAAGAAATTCTCTTGTTTTATTTATGTAAATACCCAAATCTATTTTAATTTCTAGGGGTATTCATCAAGACATAAAATTGATCTATTTGATTCTGTAATTGACATACATATAACTCCCACATCCTTTCCACATGTTATACGTGACATAATGATCATATTTTAAGCACTTTTAAAACATCACAATTTTGAAGTGAAACCCATTTCTTTTACTATATATAGGTTATTTATGAAATTTATGACAATGATATATGTGGATCACATGAAAATAAAGACATATTAAGGGTTCACCCTAATAGTTCTCCAATACATTGTTTAAGGAATTTAATCTCTAGAGATAACAAGTTTCACGATACCTTGGTGAATAACCATGGTAATTTTTATGACCCCTTGGGGATGAACTTCGGTGATATGTCCATGAATGTCTAAATTAAATGTGGTAGCCACATGTTCAATTTATGTTTAAAGTTATTTTCATTATGATATGACTATACTTCCATTGCTCATGTCTTTATGTTTTTCATCAAGTCTTTATTGATATCACAAGTAAACTGATTCCCTTGCTTTCCTTACTGGGCCTTCTTTTCACCCTTTCCTTTGATGTTTGTCTCCAAGTTATGAGATGCAATAATTTTACTTAGGTCAAACTTATAATGAATCCCTACATGTGGATTAGAATAATATTTTATGTTTTCATGTTTTATTTTCATGATTTCCAAGACACTACACTTTAAAGATCATCTATTTGTAAAATGTAATGAAAAGTTATGTAATAAAAAGGCGGGATGCCATAGTTTGTATCAAAGGATAGTTTAGTTGTTTATTGAAATTAAGATATTAAAAATTTAGGATGAACCCCATATAAAAGTGTAATTATAGGAAAACATCTTGGTATTTTGGTAAAATATTATGTAAGTGATTTTCGAACAAATAAATCCCTGTCTAGATACGAAGAAGTGGATGTGGCTCTGGCACAGATGTACCAAGGAGTGAAAAATCCGACAAGGTGTTTCGGGAATAACCCTTGGTATCCTGGTACGTGACAACTAGCCTTGCTACACTTATAGTTTGACACTCCTGGGGGATATTTTTGGTTAATTATAAGCTTTTTATGAATCATTATGAAGGATTTATAGAGAAATACAATTGTTTAAGCATGATGTTTTAAGACATAAAATCCTTTATAGTTAAGATATTGATAAATGAAATAAGCTTCTCACTACAGTTTTTTTTATTTTAGAAAATGGCGGCCAATTAGAGGAACTGTGCAAATGGTGACCACAATGGACAATGAGTTGATGACCCTCCAATGGAAGCCATAATGGAAACTTTCATGCGAATGATGAACCAACTGACTCAAGTTATGATAAATAACTTGAATCAAGACGAGAGACCGATCTGACTACTAAGGGAACAAAATTTTGTTGAGTCCTTTATGCATCAAGGACCACCAACCTTCAATGGATCGACCGACCCATTGCTTTTTTAATAGTGGATCAGCTCTATAGAGAAGATCTTTTCTGTGCTCTGCTATTCAGAGCAAGAAATGGACCCCCTAGTTGTCTATCGCTTAGAGGGAGAAGCTGATCATTGGTGGGAACTCATTAAAAACACAAGTAAAGGAGAAGAGGTTGAAGCTATGGAGTGGGAAGAGTTCAGAGGGATATTCTTCAATAATTATTTCCCTCATTTTATGAGAACAATAATGGAGAAGGAGTTTATCGAGATGAAGCTAAAAAAGAATGAATCTGTGGGAAGCTACGAGATGAAATTCATAAGGCTTTCACGTTACACCTCTAACTTTATCATGGATCCAAATCATAAGTTTGATAGATTCTTCGGTGGAATTAGACCTCATAAATGGAATAATCTAGCCAATCGAGACTATGATAGCTATGAGGAGATCATGCGAAGTGTGATGAAAGTCGAACTAGAGTTTTGTGAGACACAAGGGTCTCATAAATCCAATGTTAAGAAAAGAAAAATTGAGACAAGATTAGTGAGGACTTTTGATTAGGGAATAAGAGGAAAGCAAGTGAAACATCCCATGTGTAATAAATGTGGAAAGAAGCATTTAAGGAACTACCTTCTTGGGAGCGGGAAGTGATACAAGTGTAGATGAGATGGCCATATTGTGTGGAATTATCGTAGTGAGATGAAGCCTCAACTTCCCAATACTAACAACAAGGGGAAGATGGTGAAGTTCCTCCCTGATTTCCAATGCTATATGTGTGGAAAACTTGCGCACTTTTCCAATCACTATCCAAATTCAAGGGCAGCGGAGGGGTTTCAACATCATCCTCATAAACGGTCAAGGGAACAAGGTCATACTTTTGAAATCACTACGGATGAAGTTGAAGCGCCAAATGATGTAGTGGTAGGTACTCTTGTTGTTCTCTCAAAGCTATCAAGTACTTTGTTTGATTCTGGTTCTATGCATTCCTTTCATTCCTCCATGTTTTCAAAGAATTTATCATGAATTTCTAAAAGTATATGTAACATCCCGGATTTGGGTGCCACTCAACGGGTGCCCCAAACCCAGTTGGTCACATGACCTCAAGTGCATTTCACCAAATGCCAGAGGCTTCCGACTAGCAGCGAGGGACCATGTCTGATAGTGGGGAAACTATTCTCTCATTTGTCAATGTGTAACACAACAAAAAGGATAAATAACATGAAACAACGAAAGTAGTAAACAATTATGAACTAAAAAAACAACAGCAGTAAAAGATAACCAAAAGTTATTTATATATAATGATGCAACATGTCTCTATTTCTATGAAATCAGCCAAAACAGGTTACACTGTAATATAATACAACTCAAAATACAAGGTGAAGCCAGACAAAACAACCAGAGTAAACAAACGCAGTAGTATCGCAAGCCAAAGCTCGGTCCCATGCTCTCCTACTCCCCTGCTACAATCATGTACCTGTATAGGGACCCTTTCCCCTGTCGACACCTTCAGAAATATAGTCTGTTTGTGCCGAAGACATGACCCAAACAGGGTGTGAGAAATAAATCCTAGTAGGCACCCACCAAAGGCCCGTGCCCAACTGTCAATGAAAAATATGCAACATCAGTGTGTAGAAGTAAATGCAGTAAACAAGTAAGTACTCAAAAGTAACTACCACTAGTAGTTTCATTACCATTTTAATATCCATTTTAACCATTCAAATTAATAACATTCTATTCTCATCAGAACAAAGACCTCATGATAATCAGAACCTTTCCCTCAGGCTAATATAATAAAACCATGCCCTCAGGCTTTCCCTCATGCTATTAAATATTTCCCTTAGGCATACGAGATATTGCCCTCAGGAAGAGAAGTCTCTGTGCTCAGGCATAATAAGAGCTTCCCTCACATGAAATAGAACATTTACCTCAGGCTAAGCAGTACCTTTCCCTCAGGCTAAACTACCAATGCCCTCAGGCTAAAAAGAACACTACCCTCAGGAGAAAGTAACCAGGCCAAGCCTAAAGCATAAGTAAGAAATTTATATATAATTCATCTCAATGCCATTCAATTCACATCATAATAATGGCATACCCTCAGGTATCCTGGCCAAACGGCTAAAAAGAGGAACGCACCCACGGGGTGGTCCTAGATCCAAATAGTGATCCCAAACAAAAAATTATAATTTCATTCAATTACCTATACAATTCTAGGTATTTAAATCATCCAAGGCCTCATCCACACGACACCCCAAACGTGGGTTCGTAGCACAATGGTACACAATTTCAACACTACAGTTGGATTTAAACATCAGACCAACTACCTCGATCACCCTTGATAGGTATACATGAACAACGCCTTCAGAATCATCCAAGAACGATGGAGATATGGGATAAAATAATTCTCGTTTAAATTTAAATAACATCCCTTAGAGGAATAATTGGTAAGAACAATGCAAGGATAAGGGAGATCTTACCCGTACTGTCCCAACATCTTCAGCGGAAGCAGAAACGGATTCCCGGTCTGTAGTCGGGAGATCTCCGAAGCTCCAGCCGTCCTCCCGAGCTCCTCTGGCGTTCTAAGCCTCCTCTATGAACAGAGGATGATACTTCCTATTTTAACCCAAAAAAATACACGGTGTGTACTCTCAAGTAAAAGACCTATACTTTTATTTTTTTAAGTGTTCCCCATACGGCTACTCGCCAGCGCAACACTATTTACTTGCCGACATTAGTACACGATGTGTTTTAGCGATTACATAGAGTGTACCATGGGAAAGCCCATGGTTTTTCCAAAAGGGGGTGCCTTGATAATAATCCAAATATTTGTTAAAAACGATCAAATGGATTTTATTATTTAAAATTTATTTCGAAAGATATTTCAGAAATGATTTAGTCTTGAGGAAAGTGTTTTATTAAAATGAGAATTTTTTTAATAAGGTTTGTGTAATGTAATTTGTTATAGTACACTTTTTATGTGACTATGTTTGGTATTTAGTAACACATGAGATAACTAGTGTGTGAGAATGTGTTTTGAAAGAGATTACATGGTTTGTTCAAGATTATATTTACGTTTTGAGCCTATTAATGAGTTGTTTTAAAGATATTTTGAGATACTTACCTTATGTTTATGGGTGAAAATTGGGATCTGTAGAGGTGGTTCATGATTAAGACATATAATTACTGCTAAACATGTGGATAAACCATGCATAGTAGTTAATTCTTGAAATGTTTGATGTCTTTAGTCCTTTTTAATTTTGAGTTTCTTTTTATGCTGATGTTTCTTATTGATACCTATGATGGGAATTTATTTTAGTTTCTAAATCGGCTAAGACTCCCCCACCATGCACAGTGTATGAAACCTCTACCTATATTTAATAATTCTGTTTACACAACCTATGAAACCTCTACCCTCATTTAATCAATGAACTCAAGTCATTAATTCAAGCCTTCATTCTCACTAGCATGTAAGAAATTGAATGATGTATACCCATCCTCACATGATTTCCTACCTTAGATAGTGTCCAACATATGGAATACGAGATTTTGAATTCATCAGTTAATCAGGATCATATATTCCATTTCCCCCAAGATGACTGTACTAATATTATTTTAGGTTCAATTAAATATGGTTCTCAATCTACGGTGTATATTAGGTGTCCTTCTTGGCCAATACTCACTTTTATAAGGGTAGGGTGATTTTCACTAGCCATGTTGGCATGTGTCAACATCCATAAAAATGTTATATAAGTCACAAGTTTAATTCAGTAATGTTGTTATCATTGACATAATTTATTATTAATCTCAAATTTAAAAATAAATATTTTTGTCTATACTTTATGAAATTAAATCTTTTTACAGGACATGAACAACCTATTAGTGTAGAGGCCTAAAATTTATTCACCCATGGGGTGCGCTTGACTTGGGTAAGTAATTGGATAATGAAAGGTATGTCCATAGAGGTGCCAATAATGAGTTATTGAACATGAGTTAATGATTTGGGATGCCTATAACACATAATGGGACCGAAGGCATGTGCCTCTTATAGACCTAATGAAACTGAATATAAATAAATTTTAATATAATTTTTGAGTACTTGTTCTTTACCTTGTTTTAATAGTTCACTACATCGACTAGAAACTTATTCCATTATCATTTAATTAAATGTATTTTATATTAAAGTTCAATCTGATTGAATTGTTTATGAAAAAATTACTTATATAAATTCTTTTTACAGAATGGACAGAAGATGGATGTATAAAACCGATCGAATCTAAAGTGATTTTCAAAACAATTTGGAGATATTTATAGATTTTTCATTTCACAATGATTTAGATAGTGGTCGCATACACTGCCCATGTTCCAATTGTGTTACTAGACCTTGGTTGAGTCATGAAGAAGTTTGATACCACATAACAAAATATGGTTTTCAAGAAAACTATGTTTGGTATCACAATGGGGAGAAAATTAAATATCAAATTGGTGATGATCGAAATGGAAGGACTGGAATGGATAATTTGTTTGATGATTAGTTTTTGTTTATTCGTCCTCATGAAAACGAAATGATTTTTACTCAAGGAGACTTCGATATGAGGAAAGATAATGAATCTAGTGAAAATGATGATATTGATAGGGTGAACAAATTGAATGATACTGCCATGACTCTAGTATATCGACAATAGAATAAAATGAAAAAGCTGGAATTTTTAATCTGATTGTTTCATGGGAAAACTATGTATGGGAGTTCTAATACAGAAATCGATTACATTCTTACCCTCTTGAAGGATTTACTTATAGATGATGTAGATATTCCCTCAAACCACTATATGGAATTGAAGTTAGTTAAGGAACTTGAATTTTTAAGAAACAAAATTCATGCTTTCCTGAAAGATTGCATTTTATTCTGGTAGGAAACCACTAAATGAAATGATTGTATAAAATGTGGAACATCCTGATGGAAGTAAAAATCTAATGGAACACCATCTCACGTTCCATAGAAAGTAATTTGGAACTTTCCATTGATCCCCATACTCCAGAATATTTTTATGTCTGATGACATATCAATAAAAATGAGATGGCATGATATTGAGAGAAAGAAGACTAATGATGAGTTGGTTCATCATGAAGATGGATTTTCATGGAAGATATTTGATGCTTGACATCCTGATTTTGCAGCTGACATGTGTAATGTGAGTTTGGGTCTTTTATGTGATGGTTTTAATCCATTTGGGAAGATGCTTACTTCGCACAACACATGGCCAATTTTTATACACATTTGTAATCTTCCCCCATGGTTGTGTATGAAAAAACCTTTCAATTTCATGAGTATACTCATATCTGGCCCTTCAGATCTGGAAATTGATATTTATGTATACATGCAACCTTTAATAAAAGAGTTGAAACTTATTTGGGATGTGGGTGTGCGCACATACGAAGCATGTTTAGAAGACATATTTCAGATGCGTGCTGCACTTATGTGGACGATCAATGATTGTCCAGCTTATGCAATGATATCTGGATGGAGCACAAAGGGAAAAATAGCATATCCTATTTGTATGAAGAATACAAGATCTAGAAGACTAAAACATTGCTGTAGTTTCAATTTTATGGGACATAGACGATTCGTTACAATGGACCATCCATATATAAATAATCATCAAAGATTTGATAATACTATAGAGACCGATTATCCACCTCAGCGTATGTCTTGAACTAATGTGCTTAATGAATTGAAATCTTTCAGTTTTTCATTCGGGATGGGTCAAATGAAATCTAGAAAGAGAAATAATGTTTCCACTGAAACCTGTTACAATTGGAGGAAGAGGAGTATCTTTTTTTAATTGCCTTATTGGTCAACCAATTTGTTATTTCATTGCTTAGACGTATTGTATATTGAAAAGAATATTTGGGAAATGTTGTTTTCGATTCTTCTTAATGTCAAGGGGAATACAAAAGATGATTTACGATCTCAGCGTGACTTTTTGGATTGGGGCATCAAACCAGAATTGCATCCTATGCGTATCAGTGAAAATAAATGGAAACTTCCATGTGATTCTTATGTGATGACACATATGAAAAAAACAATTTCTGGAAGTATTATAGACTATTAGAGTTCCTGATGGCTATTTAAGCAATATATCTAAACGGGTCAACATAAGAGAGTTGAATCTAAAATCTTTGAAGAGTCATGATTATGACATTCTTCTACATGATTTTCTTCCAATAGAAATCTGTCATATTTTGTCCAATAATGTAAGGGTGGCTGTTTTTTATTTGTGACATTTTTTTAGAGATATTTGTGCTAAGAAGTTATCCATGTCTTTCTTGCAAAAAATGTTCATAAAAGCCCCATTAATTTTGAGTGAGTTGGTGAAAATATATCCTCCATCATTTTTCACATGCATGCTGCATCTGAATGTCCATATTCCCACTGAAATATTTCTCGGAGGACCTGTTTCTTTTCTTTGGATGTATCCAACTGAAATAAATATGTACACATTAAAGTCTTATTCCGAAACAGGAATCATCCCGAAGGTTCTATCATGAACAGTTACTTGGCTCAAGAATGTACGGATTTCTTCTCATTGTATTTGTCTGATCTTGCTACAAGAATGAACATACAAATGAGAAATGAAGAAGAATAGTATGAGAAAATTGAACCCAGTTTTCCATCACTTCCACAAACAGGAGGATTTCTTGGATCATATACATTGAAGACATTAATCCATGAAGAGTGGGAGATGGCACATCGCACAGTTTTGTTCAACTGTGATTTGTTCGATGACTATATCAGGCAACTAAATTGAATATATACATCTTACATATATATATATATTTGTTAAACTATTCATACATTTTATCTTCAGGGGACATAAAACAATAATAAATAGAAAGCATTGTTCTTTATCTTTGAGAAGGAGGGAGTCTTTTCATAGCAAATATTTTTCTTCATGGTTAAAATTGAAGGTAAAAATATTACTGTTTAAAATAATTAAATCAATATTTAACTAAGTTTAATAATCATTTATATTTTAGGTATTGAGTTTATCTTCTGACTCTGTCTCTAAAGAAATAAGAGCTTTGGATTTTAGTCCTAATACTGTGGTTCGTGACTGTAAATCAATCATTATCAATGGGTACAAATTTATTGTCACTGAACGAGCAACGAACATGAGACACAACATGATGGTTCTATGGTTACTGCCACAACATATTGTTATGTCAGTGCATCTGATAGTAGACCACGATTTGAAAATTTGGGTTATTATGGAGTTGTTGAGAAAATAATAATATTTTATTATTACTCTCATGGAAGAGTCACAATGAAGAAATGTCATTGGTTTGATTCAATGACAAGACATGGCACATTTATTGATGATTGCGGATTTTGAGTAATTAATATGACTCACACTCTTGCTACCAAAGAACCATATGTGCTGGAATCAATGGATAAACAAGGTTTTTATGTCAAAGAACATCTTCGGCCTGAATTTGGTGTCATAGTTGAAGTAATTCCAAGACATATTTTTTATGATGGTGATGATGGAATTGACACTTTGCCTATTGCCATTGGAACTAATCCATTTATTTCTTTTGATGAATCCAATAGCTCAATTGTCAGAGTTGATTGTAAACCTGAAGTTGTGGTTGAAAATATATAGAATCATTCATCCTTGTTCTCAATTATTTTGGTTTACCTCGAGTTGGGTTGTTAAGGTTGGTAATATTCAAATTGATTTAGTATTGATCACAAATATGTTTTAGCTGACTTTACCATTATGTTAATTTTCAATGTTTATTGGCTGCAGTTTTATTTGAATTTCATTTTCTAATTTGGAATTGAACTGTATTCAAAACTAGTCAAACAATATTTCTAACTTGGTGAACATTACAACTAGTATGATTTATTAAATCCATTCAAGCTCTTCTAAAACAATTGGTAGCTAAATTACCAATGAATCCCCCTATTCCCTCATATATTTAGTTTTTTGGGATACACATTAGTTTCCTTTTTCAAATTAATTACATATTTGTTTTCAAAAGTAGGAAATGCATCCAATTAAAGAGAGACGAAGGGGAAAAATGATGGAGAACAATCGTCGAATGGCGGAGATGGGCGTTCCACCATTAGTTCATGCAGTGAGTACTTTATTTAAAATATATATTTAAAGAATATATAATGTCATGTGATTAATTTTTTTGTAAACATTTTTGTAGGATCCACCTATACGTCGACAGTTATTCGATGAGGAGCCTAGTACTGGTCCTAGTACTCAGGCCGGTGGTACGAGGGGGGTTCGTACCAGAGGTAGACAAGTAGCTCTGCATACCAGACTAGACCCTGCCCCTCCCACTGACATATCATACTTCCCAAATTCTGATCTCGATGTGTCATTAGGGACACACATGATATTTAGGCCTCCCATGTTTTCTCCACCTTTTTCATCTTCTGACCCATCTTTTTCATATCCCATGATGATTCACACTCCCCATCCAGAATCCGATCATACAGCTGTCCCATCTTCTTTTCCCTCTACTTCTGTCTCTTCGAGCTTCTATATTCCATCATCTTCGACTCATATTCCACCACAGGGTCTTCCATCAATTTCTGTGGATCCAGCGGCGCTCAGTGATCAGACTGGCACAGATATATTTATAGAACCCTAAATTTTTTTTATACAAATATTTATTTTCATTATAACATGTTTTGATAAAATATTTTTTTTTCTTTCATGATAGATACATCTACTAACAGGAGGTGGGGCGGGGGCTTACGCACATGCGTGTAGTGTGGAACCACTGCACAGAGGTAATGGTGGATTACAATGAAGACAACCAAATGGTTGAGAAAACAATGCAACAATGTCGGAGTTTTTTGGAGACGCTTACCAAATACTCTGACATCATTCCCGTTAGAACGTTATTGTGGAGAAAGTTACCACATGAGGTCAAGGATAGAGCTTGGGTAGAGATATGGTTAAAAAAATATGATGTATTTAATGCCATGAATTATTTTTGTATTTATATGAATTAATATTTTGGTGGCAGCTTCGATTTAATTTTCCCGATGGTGAGGGTGCACGACCAGAATGTCTAAAGGATTTAGGTGAGCTTTGAAGATCCTACAAGCATGAGTTGTATATTGGCTATCGTTCTAGAGTTGGCACTGAGTTAGAGGTGTTACTAGTCATGGATGATTGTCCTATAGAGCAATATCGGCAGATGATTACTCAGTTTATGGTATTCATTACATTTGAGGTATATAAATAATAACTTTTATGTTTTGCATTAATATTGTCCTTTTCATTATCTAATTTTATTTAGGAATCATCTGGAAAAAATAATAAAAAACATTGATGTAAAAAAATACCTCCACACACTAGGACGTACTACGATGTCAGATCATGAGAGGAAGCTAGTATGACAATTGTTTATAAGATTTCATTATGACTTACAGTTTCTTTTGTTTCCTCAATTATTTAATCATTTGATAAATTTTTCAAAAAACATTAGTTTTAAATGTCATTGTAGAGGCAAAAACTGAATATTGAAGGACGTGTGCCTCGAGAAAAACTGTTTTTCTCGAGTAGATGAAAAAAGGATGGAAGTGCCGTCAACGAACCGACTCAGCAGCATATTGTAAGTTTTAATTTGCTGATTTTATATTTTATTAAATATTTTGTAACTTAATAATATATTTATATTTGTAACAGGCTGATTTAGAGGCCCTCGATGCCCAAGAACCAGAAAAATTTGGGACAACTGATCACTTACATCAGGTGTTGGGAGAGGAGCATTCTGGAAGAGTACAATGCCGACCCAGGATAGACCCGATAAATTATTGGCCCTCCTCAGGAATGAGTTTTAGTTCCACCGAGCTACAACAAGTTAGGGAACATGCAGAATAGGCTGAAAAAAGGGCCATAGAGATGGCAGAACAGTCTTCTAGGGAAAACAATGCATTTATGAAATTTATTGAAGTTCTACATCCAAACCTTCCACCAGAGGCCAACCCAACTTTTGATGAATATATGTCATCGATACGTTCTATATATGGTGCACCGGGTGGCAGTTATAGTGGTGGTCAAGATTATGTCTAGCCTGATGATGATGATGATGGCGAGGAGTTTGATATGGAAGAGGAGGGAGAGGAGGAGGGCGAGGCGGAGGAGGAGGGCGAGGTGGAGGGTGAGGGAGAGGAGGAGGGAGTTGAGGAGGGTGGGGATGATGATGGGGACAATGATGACCACGAGGATGAGGGTGATGATGATGGTGATGATAGTGATGGTGATGTGGGACAAATTGATCCATTACATTTTTGACTAATATTACTGAGATTTGATGTTTAATCTATTATAGTTGTTGGTTTTACCTAGACCTGTAGTATAGTATTGGAGTTGATTTATTTTTATATATCATCTGTTTTCATGGATGTAGATGTCTTTTAGTGGTTTCGGTGTATCTTGAGCATGTTTTTAGAGTTTTGTGTGTTTGGGAACACCCCGGATAGACCCCTGGACAGCCCCCCACCCTCCTCCTTGGACCCCAGACAGCCCCCTGGACACCCCTCAGACAGACCCCCGAAAAGTCCCCCCCACCCTCCTCCTGGGTCCCTGTACATCCCCCGCGGACAGCCCCCCAAATGGCCCCTAGACAGCACCCGTACAGTCCCCCGGACAGCCCCCCGGACAGCCCTACAGATAACCCCACAGACAGCCCCCACCCTCCTCCCTAGACCCTGAACATCCCCCGAACAGTCCCCGGACAGTCCCCGGACAGCCCCCACCCTCCTCCTTGGACCCCGGACAACCCCCTGGACAGCCCCCACCCTCCTCCTTGGACCCCGGACAACCCCCTAGATACCCCCCGGATAGCCCCCCGAACAGCCCCCCACCCTCCTCCTTGGTCCTCAGACAGCCCCCCAGACAGCCCCCGGACAGCCCTCCCACCCTCCTCCCTGGACCCCGAACAACCCCCCACCCTCCTCCCTAGACCCCCAGACAGCCGCCACCCTCCTCCTTGATTTCACTTGCCTTTTTTTATTTCTCTTATCATGAAATGTTATTTAGGATTATTCCATTTTTGTATGTCTTGAATTATATGAATTTCTTAGTAAGCTTATTAGCTCATGCTCATCAAATGCATGTGATGATATGCTTTAAATTGATTACAAAGCCTTATTGCACATTCTCCATGTTATGTGAATTATGCCTTGTTTGATTTGGTTTACTTTTCAATTGTTAGGATATGACATGGGTTACATGTTAAGGACTCATGGACGGACTTGTCATGCTTAGGGAATTTAGACTTTAAATTCCATGATGAATTCTTCGGTTTCTAGGTGAGGGATTCCAGGATGGTTTCTATTACTCATGAGTGATATTGGTTCCTTGAAGATAAATCGAGGACATGTCTATTTTGCAAGATTCTAATACCATGCCTCAGGTGATACCTGGTCCCCTATGTGAGATACTTGGCAAGCAAGGCCACCTAAATCTGAGGCGCGGTGTGGCCGAAACCACTCAAAGTGGCGTGTACGAGTCAACCCCATCTAAATCCAAGGCACAGTGTGGCTGGGATTTTAAGTGAAAAGAACAACTGGAATATGTAAAAATGACGAAACGCATTTAGATTCTATTGATACTTTATCACAAAGATCCATGGGTCATATTTGACATGTACGAGTCAACCCCAACTCAATCTAAGTCGATATGCGATCGGGATCACTCTAAGTGTCTATCTTTTGTTTAAAATGGACAAAATTTTTAGTACATATAGAAAACTGACCAAATGGATTATTATTATGTTGATACTTTATAACAACGATCGATGGGTTATATTTGAAGTGTATGAGTCAGACCTTCCTCAATCTGAGGTGTGGTGTGGTTGGCACCACTCAAAGTGTCTCTTTTGTTTCAAAAGGACATCATTTTAAGTGAAAACATCAACTAGCATATGGAAAACAGACCAAATGCATTCGGATTGTGTTGAAACTTTAGGAAAATGATCCATGGGTCATTTGAGACGTGTACGAGTCAACCCCGTCTAAATCCAAGGCGTGGTGTGGCCGTTACAACTCTAACTGTGTCTCTTTTGTTTAAAATGGATAGGATTATAAGTGAAAAGAACAACTGGCATACAGAAAACCAACCAAATGCATTCGGATTTTGTTGATACTTTATTACAATGATCCATGGGTCATATGTGATGTGTACGAGCCACCCCTGGCTCAATCTGAGTCGCAGTGTGGCCGTGATCAGTCTAAGTGTCTCTCTTTTGTTTAAAATGGACAACATTTTAAGTACATATGGAAAACCAACCAAACACATTTAGTTTCCATTGAAACTTTAGGAGAATGATCCATGGGTCAATGTGATGTGTAAGAGGCTTTTGAGGTCGTTCATCATTAAAACATGGATTAGGGTATTGGTTAGCATAATTCCCCACTTCCTTGCACTTGTAGCATTGATGTTTTGGTGGAGCATTATCTATAGTATTTTCTCTATTCACGTCATTAAAAACCTTTTTTCCCATGACTTCGGCACTCAAATGCTCGATGTCTTTCTTTTCCACACTTGAATCATTTTATAATACCTTTTTTTACAATCTCTACCATGCTTCATTCCACACTTTGAACATAAAGAAACATTCACCTTCTTTTCACCATTGTTCTGAGTTTTCTCCTCGAAATCTATCTTTATTTTATTATCAAAACCATGATATGTATTTGTAACACAAACTTATAGTTCAACCTTGATAGCACAACACACAATTTCTTCATTTCTACAGAAGTCTCTTATAGCTAATTACCTTAGAAGACTTGGTTTTAAGACACTGAAGAATCGATAAACTTTACTTTTAGGTTGGATGATAAAGCCAGATGCATACCATGCAAGCCTTGTGAAGTTCGCCTCGTATATACCAACAGATTCGTCATTCTTTTTCTTAATCTCAAGGAACTACTTTTACATCATTGTTCAAAGAATACGACGGATGTACTTATTAAAAAACATGTTCTTAAACTCGTCCCATTCCATGGATTCAATTTCATCTTGGGGCCTTGTATTTTTAACTAGTGTCCACCACTAGTCTGCTTCACCTTCTAGCCGATAAATGACCAAAATGACTTTTTCATTCTCTTAACATCTAAGTATCGAATATATATATTCAATGGTACTAATCCATTGTTCAAAAACAAGTTGATCATAAGATCCACTGAAAGAAGGTGGACGTTTCCCCATGAAATAATCAAGAGGATATTATTCCTTTCTCTGCTCATTTGGAAGTCCAGAATTATTCATAGCTTGTGTTAGTATAGCAATAATATTTTTCACTCCATCTCCCATCACATTTGGTTGTTCAGGAAGAAAATAATTTCATTTTCCATTACATTGATCAACACGGTTCCTTCGGGTTCTAACCATCGTCGAAAACCCAAAAAGAACAATGTGAGAGGAAAAACTCATTCTAGTAAAACAACATAATAAAGGGGGAGTGCCTTCAATATATAACATCTTAGGTTTAATTATAATATCATTAGCATAATTCTAGGACTATAAACTATACTTATTCTTAACCTTAGAGACATCCCTAGACGTACCTTAGAAATATCTCTAGGGATCTCACTATAGTTTTCGGATCCTAGTTTCCAAAGGTTAACTAAACCTTCGCTCTCATACCAACTATAGAGACCAAAAGAATGACGTACATAGACAATACATTACATTTTTGGAATACTTAATACATGATAAAAATAGACGCCCAAAGACCATATTAGTTTAGTTTCTTTGAAAACTCAGAACATAATCTTCTAATCATGGTGAAAGATATTATTCATCTCCGAAAAATATCTTCCACTTTGGTTTCCTTACTTATAACCTTTCTTTATATCCTGGGGAAAAGAAAAAATAAAAAGGGTGAGCTCATATGCTCAGTAAGGGTAAACATGGAGAACATAAAAAAATCCATGAACATTTGAACGCAACAACATGAACATAAAACATCAAAATAATGAGTAATGACATAAATATTGGCAGTTCATAAGGCATAGATCATAAAGAAAAATTAACCATGATAAAATTGCATGGGAATAAAACATGTAATTGTGGCAACCATTAAGCATATGTTATGATTTTCATAGTAGCCAAGGCATTGCTACCAATACCATCATAGTGGACAAAGATCCTTACTAAAATGGGTTTACTTTTTGTTCTATCCATGTCTATCTCATGAGATATAATTCTTTACCCAATGCATTAGATTGAGATATAGGTCCCACCCATCTCATAATGAAATCATTCTTACTTGTGCCACAAAATAAACATAAATCATTCATCATAACCCAAAGAATAAAATGGGTTTTATAAACATCATCCCATCATAATATAATCTTTATTAAACAAATAGATATCATTTAATCATAAGAAGAATCAAACCATGTAAATAATAGATACATTGAACTTGTAACATAATCATACTAAATAATTTCATCTTAGATGGAAAATAGTTTGGAAAAAACACTTGAAATGTATTTTTGAGGAAAATATCCTTTCTTCTTCAAAATCATTTTCTTTTCAAAAAATGTCACACAATTTTAAAAGAAAAGGATTTTATTGAAAATAAACATTAAAACTTGTAGAGTAAGCTTCATAAAAATTAGGCATTATGAAATCATAAAAATCTTTTCATACTGTATAAGGTAAAAAAACATTCTCCTCATACTTTTGTCAGAAAAGACAAAACGTTTCTCATACGGTAAACAAAATAAATATTCTTTCCATAACACAATGTAAAAGTAAAAGAGGGGAAAATTGACTTTAAAAATACATGGAAGAATATTAAACACTTTATGAAAAACATTTCTATGTATATGGATGAATAATATAACCCCAGTAAATACTTATGAATAAACAATCTCAGATAAGAATGAGATTGGAATAATTATCCCTTACCTTAGGTCCAATTTCTTTCGTACATGTTAGAAACTTTTGTATATTGGGTTTAAACAAATTATTAACTTGTAAAAAACCCATTATAATATTTATGATATCATATATGATTCACTTATGACTTTATATTAACCGTTATTTTGTCAGTTCCATGTTAAAGCAGCGTTTTGGGTAAAATTTTATCATTCATTGTACGTGTTTGGACTTGTTGTTCTTGATATTATTATGAATAATATAATAATTTAGTTACTTCTAGAATGTAAAAAATGATTTATATATCATATATATTCAGTATATATATATATATAATAGATAGATAAATGAAATGAAACACACCATTCATGGAGACGGTAGGCCATACGTACACATCAACGTTGTTTTCCTTTCCTTATTGACTTGAATGGAAGTAAGTAGATGAAATATATATATATATATAAATAAATCTATTAGCATTATTATTTCATATATATATCATTATTATTCATTATATATACTTTATAATTATTCTTAAATGGTTAACATGGAGAATGAATCTCATCACATCGTGGAGACAGTAATCCGTACGTACGCACGAGCGGTGATATCGTTTCCATAATTATTGAATGGAATTGGAGTGGATGATATAATATATCATAATCCATATGGTGTGATAATAATCATATATAGTTATTATTTACACCATTATACCCATCTAATTAAGGTGGTGGTGGAAAAATAGATTACACAACGTCGTGCAGACAGTATTCAGTATGTACGCACACGCAGTGATTTCATTTTCCATAGGATGGATAGAAGGTGAAAATGGGTTATTAAATATTTATAATAACATATAAGTATATTATTTATACTTATGTTATTACTTTATAATTAAACAACTAAATAAGAGGAAGTATAAAAATAAATAAACTTGAAATAATCGGTAGAAGAGATTACCTCTTCCTCGACGTGCCTTTTTAAACTTACTCTTAGGGCACTAGAGTTGGTCTTTTGAGAAGAACATAAACTATATGATATAACTATAGTTATTTATAATATAAATGGGTAGGGTTGGGACGATCTTGAAGGCTCTAAATTGTGTAAATAGGAGAGGGAGGAGGTGCCCTTTTATAAGAGGGCTGAGGGGAACATTAGGAAAAACTTAAACTATTATTTAATAATAAATTCATATTCCAATTATAATGGCTCCAAAGTGACTTATTTCGAGACTAGGATGGAGATGGGTCGAACTCCTCTCATCCAATAGGTTTTAGACATGTTTAGGTTACCATTTTAACCTTATCATTTAGATTTAACTCTGAGTTAAATAATTTAACTTTTACAATGTCTTCTTTTATTCTTACACTATATGGTTAATAAACATACTAAAAACTGACAATCTAACCCCAATTGGTTCATTAATGTCATATATATTATTATATAAGTCTTTTTTTGGAACCATAGTATTTTAGGAATATAATATCAATTAATAATTTAATATTTGTTTTAAAAACTCTTTTATGTCAATTTTGACACTATTTGGTATTTTTTATTTTCTAAATTTATAAAAGCATTTTTAATTCAAAACAAAAATTAATCTAACCAACTCTAATATATTATATTAACCATGAAAATTAGATTAATTCATAAAAAGTATCAAATTAAATTTATATGGGTATTTATAATATCAATTATGTTAATATTTCATTAATAATGTAATTACTGCATCATCATTTGGTCATTTATAAATTAACTAATTTAATGTCGAAAAAATATAAGTAAAATACCATTATGTTTGAAATCTTTTTATATTTATAATGAATATTTATAGTTGAATTTATCTTATGTATGATGCTATATTAATAATGTTTTAGTTATTAAACTTTGATTTTAACTATTTTAACTCTTCATTAAATAACATAATAATAAATGTCCTAATCTAATCCAAGTGGACCTAAATTGTCATATTTTATTCCTAAGTTTTTTTTTGGTTGAAGTAAACTTATCAAATAGAATTAAGTCAAGTGTTAGGGTAATAATAATATCATTTTTACCCTTAATTACCATGTTTACTTTTTACCGTGGTAAATAAAAGTAAAACGTTACTATTCACCAAAAATTATTTTTATCTTATTGAACCACATTTTACTTTATGATATAAACCGTGTCTCTTAGATTTTTGAAATTCCACTCACAAAATCTGTAAAATAATGTTTTATGTAAATTTTCAAATTGTCCTAGGAGGTGGGTAAAGGACAGTCAAAAGTTCATAAAAATATTTATATATATAAATTTATTATAAAATCACTCCAATGAATTACACTGAACTTATATAGGTAATATGTATCTATTTTGACCTAAATTAAATTTAAATAAAATAATAATTATTTAAATAAAAATTCGGTTTTAAACTATAACTCAGTGTTTTTTACTATTCATAAAAAATTGAATGTTTTTAGAAAAATACCAAAAATTCACCCTAGGCTAATTTTGATATTATGAATTCAAAAATGAAGCCCATTTTGAAAGATAAAATTTATAAAATTTCAAAAATTTATTATTACTATTTATAACGACTAGTTTATATAATATTTTAATAACATTTAGTTGTTTAGTGAAACCCGATATTACATACTACACACGCTAACGAAGAAGGTCGCGATTGCGCGCAATGCAAGCCAAGTCAGGGCTGCGTGTAGTGCAAGATCCCATTGGTTTTTCATATAACATAATCAAAACTTATTTCATTTATAAATTAAACAAAATCTATACTTAATGTTGCGTAGAATAATTTCCACAAAACGAACTTGAAATTATGTGTAACACAAGCCAAGAATAGTGTTGTGTATACTGCAAGATAATACGGTGTTGCGTGTAGTACAAGATAATCTTGGTGTAGTGTGCAATAGAAGACATCAGAGAAATTAAAAAGAATATATCTTATAAAATCTCAGGTTGTTACAAATATGATATATTTTCCCTAGTTTTTATACTCACACATCTGAGCATCTTTTCTTATTTGTGATGATGTGGCATGGATCTCTTCACAGTGTCCTCTATATTGTGTGGTGAGTTTTTCATCATAATAGCCATTATGAATGATAAAATCATTATCCTTTTAAGGAAAAATTCTTTCTCTTGTATTATGGATAGAAAAACTTTTTCAATGTGACCATATTTCATACACCTCTCACACAGAACCTCTTTAACAAATTAGTTTATGTTGGTTTGCACTCTCTCATGCACATTATCTTAATCATGTAAACATTTTCTTTTTTCCTTCAGCACAAGCCTTATCATTTTCATCTTTCAGTTTCATCATTATTTCCAAAACATCTGGCCAGATGAAAAATATGTCATTTTGAACTGTTGCAGCAGGTTTGGATCTTTGACACAGGTACATCTGAGTGTCATCCCTCTTAATTTCACATTTGGATGAATTTTAATTCAATTTCATGGATCTAAAATCCAGGTTCTTCTCAACATCCCTACATGAGATATTCCTTGGTAAAATGTTATTCATAATATTCTTTTGTATTCATTCCAAGTAAGATTATTTATACTTTTCCAATGTCGGAGGTCTTCTTATCTTATCAACAATGAATGCATATTCATATGGGCATGTAATTACCTTGTAAAAACATCCATGGCATACATCGCATATGTTATCAAGCATTCCAAATATGTTTTCAATAAAAATATGCTTATGGACCGATGAATTCTTCTTTGGATTTCTTCCCCATGAGTTAAGATTCCTTTGTGCCTTTAAATTATGAGGATTGCACCAATAGTTTATGGCACCATGCAAAAATATATAACAACACCAACATTGACCCAGAAATCATGATTTCATTATATTATTTTCATGGAACATATTATTGATTTGGTGTGATCTTTGTGGGGAACCACATTCCACAATATTATTCATATTCATGCAGGACACGGTGATAGGTAACTCCTCACCTTTCCTCATCTATACTAGTTTTTAATTTCTCTTCCAGCCTAAATTCCTTGTTGAAAAATATTTAGAAACAAGATTACAATATGATTTTAATGGTAACTTATTTTTCTCAGCTACTTGTGATAGAACAATGATTGAATCCATGATCTTATTATCTCATGTTGGAGGTATTTTGATAGTAGACTCCACCAGTGAACCTTGATTAGCAACATACATTGTTCCATTCTTTTGTGAAGTCTCAATATGTTTCTTCTCAAGATTGTTAAACTAAGAATATGATTATATACATTTCCTACTAAGAATGACATTCTGATCATCTATCATATTCATCTTCTCTTTACAATACATCTTCATATTAACACATTATTTCTCATGCAACATCATTTTATTAGAAATCAAAGAGTCATGTTTCATGATCTTCTTTGATATCCCTTCCAATTGGTGAACCTTGAATTAAGTGCAATTTTTAGTAACCCTTCAGGCACATGGATATTTTCTTTAAGGGCCTTTCTGACTCTCTCTTCATCTTTAACTTCTTTGAGCCATTTTGATGTATTTATTTCATGTTTTCTCCTTATTTCTTCAACAGATTCAATCTTTCTATAGAGCTTATAACATTCTGAAATTTTCTTTACCATGGCTTTCTCCATTTAATATTATTCCTTTAATATCTGGGTGATCTCAACCTATATACATTAAAACATTCTACAAACAACGTCAACTCTTTCTTTAGGAATATCATGCTGATCGGTTCTTAATTTCTCATGACCACTTGAGAGAGAACTATCTTCCAATCATATGGAAGAAACTGGAGCCACCTACTTTTTACATTACAAGACTGATATTTATTTATAATTTGAAGGGAATGGATAACCACACACTGCATATTATTTGGAAATTAGGGACTTCATCAACTACTTCTTCTCTAACTTTTTTCTATTTTTCATGGTCTAGCTAGATGTAGAATTCTGCTCAGAAATGACCGAATCTTCATCAATACTACATTTCATTATTGACTTTAGAGAATGAAATAAAATACTATTATATATAGAATTATTTTATAGTTTCCAACATAGGTGAACCACACTCTAATACCAATTGTTGGACACTAGCCCTCCCTGATGGGAGGGGTAAATGAGGGTGTCAACGTTTTCTATTCTTTACTAGATCTTGGTCCCACATTGTTAGGAACTTTTTTAAACCTGTATGATAGATATGTGTAGAAATTAAAACAAGAAGAAGGAAAAACAACACTTTTTAATTAGCTCACGACTAAGGGAAACGTCGAAGGAGCATACACCAACAGGTTTTCAGTCATACCTAATTCCACTAATCTTCACTATATGTGAATTAAAAAGGTTTGTGCACAGTCACTATGTCCCAGGCACATTGCCTTCACAAAGGTTCAAGGATAGCCCATTGATTCCCCCAGATCACTTCTATAATCTCCCTCTATCTCACTGCCCTAATAGATGGATCACTTAGTTTATTGACTTGAAGGTCATATCAACAGATCTACATGAAAATTCATTGTCTTTATTTAGCACGAGACAATGCATGCATTGAATTCCCTAATTAATTCTCTTTTTTTTTTCATTTATTCATTTAGTGCAAGTACTGAATTATCTATAAGTTCATCCCTTTTTATTCACTATAATCAAAAACTCCCTTTATGATGTTTTTGTTTCTAGGAATTTTCTTTGCTTCTACGGACTTCCTTTGATCTATGTACCATGCTTGCTCTATGTACTGCACCTTGTCTTCGTACCGCGCCTGTTCCACATACTTCCCCTACTCGGCGTACCATTCCAGCTTCGCATACAACCTCTTCTCCACACATAGTCTTGCCACCACATACCACATATGCACCGTGTAACTCTTCTGCACCACATACCGCGCCTAGTCCATGCACCACCTCTGATCTGCGCACGACCTCGACATACCACCTCTGCATAGGGCCGATGCGTTCTACCTTTGTGTACTACCTTCGATTACTACCTTGGCATACCGTTTCATCCTCCCTCATACTTATTCTTTAAATTCTTCAAATTATTCACGCAACACATATAATTTTATTTTCTAAAAAAGAATCTCATCTGTATACTACTCCTTCCAATTTTTCCAACTGTTTTGTCTTTCTCATACCACTTCATACTATGTAGAATCTCTCATACATACCAATTTTGGGCTAAGTTGAGATCTTCAACAGTGATGATATTTCCTTATCAAATTTTCACGATCATTAATGATTGGATTAAAACATCTTATATAGGAAAATAATTCCTCAAATTTCGCCAATCCTTTTTACCCAAATTTTCAATGTTGGAAAAACATCCCCGCATATTGAACTCCATCTGCATAACATGAGCCTCCATTTTGTACTGCGAACCTCCTAAGAATTGATAGCCTTCACTACATAACGTGTGTCTTATGGTCTACATATTTTATATCTTTCTCTAATAACGATCCATTCCACATAATGCAACCTGTATACCGCATATCGTTGTTGCAAACCATTTTCGGGTTTTCCCATCGCTCCACATACCATTTCCACTGCCAGGTATGCGGCAATGAACCATTCCTAGAACATGGTATGCAGTATATTTCCCAAGGACCATGGGTTTCTTCCATTTCCAATTTACTTCACCATTTTTAATCTTGTTACTCCTATACAGAAATCCCTCTATTTCCAAACACAAAATCCCTATTTTGAGGTCCAACAATTTGGGAAACACTAGGAAATGTAACTGTTGTAAATATTTGCATCAGGAAGAACACCCATACTAATACACTATCATATTAAATATTTAATAGTCAATGACTTTCATCACGGACTCCATCCACCGTTATATATACTATTTGAACGATCAGTTCCAGCATCTTCAAATTCTTGAGGGAAATTATTGCAACTTAACAACTTCTCCATCTTCTAACAACATCAGTATTTCTAGTATACATTGAATATGAATGGCATCATCTTCTCTATTTTAATCATCAAATCTCCACATCACCCCTCATTCAATAATGCATGTCTCTCAATAAATTTTGTGTTCTTATTTATATCCTTCTATATTTTTATCATCATTGACAACTATTTACAACAAATAAAACCGTATACACAAAGTGGTCCCAACAACCCCCCCCCCCTTTGAATTTTGTTTTCAATATAAATATGGGAACCTTCTCTTTCCCCTTATTCATTTTGATATTAATTTATAACTTTAGACAAAAAATAAAACCTTATACACAATTTCCTCCCAACATATAACTCAACATATCCAAGTATTACAAAAATAGGAATAAGAAACCAAGATTTTCTAGGGTAGAGTCACCTCATCATGGGTTTAGATGATCAGGTTACACCAATGATGTGTACTGAAATTCATATGGATCAATTATAGCACTATTATATGATCCAAGGTGGGTTTTATAAAGAGGAACACCCAAAACACTTCCTGAATACAATACAAAATTACCTTTGTGTTAAACACTCCTTATATCCTTATACATCTCCATTATTGGATGTATTGTTGAGAAATCAACCAAAGTGAGTCATTGTCCTTTAAAAATAGAATCATACACTTCTTGTTTTTTAGAGGTTCATTAAAATATACTGTGGGAGGTTTTAATTCTCACTATAATATGGGGGAGGTAAAACTATTCTCTTTCATAGTGGAAGAAGACCATGAAAATATTCTTGGGTTGAATTTCTATCACTCAGCAAGTCATTGAAAAGAGGATCAATCACATTCATTGGAAATTCAGGGACCTATTTAAAATACTAGCTGGACGTATTCATGGATTCATCCTATATTTTTACAAGATAAACCTTTAGAGTTGACTCAATAAAGATTTTAAAATCAATGACCTATTCTTATTCAACAAATGTACTATTATTTGTTTCCTATAACTAGGGCCTCCACATACTATATAAAAAATGAATTTTTTTAGATATGTAGTGAATATATACGTCAAACACTAAGAATAGAATGGATTAACTAACCTAAAAGTTTAACATGGCTCCCTTTAACACCCTTAACATAAATTCTAAAATCAATGATCACTAGAAATCTACCTCTAAAAATTTTCCCAATGAAAAATCCACTTTAAACTAATCTAACACAAACCATCCTACTGGTACCCCATCTGAATAGTTGTAATTTTAATGTACCACCCCAAGCCCACCTTTATGAGGACATGGGTTGTTTACTAGAACCAAGTAGGTATATGACATAGGATTAGAGGTCATAGATGAATTCACTTGTATACAACACATATCTCCACAAGAGTCAAAATAATGGTGACTATAAAAAAACTACAATAGTGTATAATATATATGGTAAATTATAATATCTATAAATGAGTATTCAGAGTATAATAAATGATGAGAATGGTGAAAAATTTCCAACACATAATCCTAATGTAAAATTAGCCTAAGAGATGAAGTAAGGGTCATTGTAACCACTACCTCTTAACATGGTTGTCATCTGTGACCACCACCACTTTGTACCATTAAAATGACACTATACCTATATAACATACAATAATATCAGCACCAATTTTTTCATCATCTACATAATAAACAATATTTTTCCAAAACAACATTGAAATAGTTAGTATAAACATACCCAAAATGGCTTTCCAATATCAAAAAAGTAATGAATAAAGGATACATCATCATTAAACCACTAAGGTAAAGGTTGTCCTACATAGAGAAGAAGAACATAAAAATTATGAAAAAACAAGATATAATTTTATGTTATAGAATGATGGAAATTGACTATCACCAATCCATAGAAGAGGTTAAGAAGAGAATTTTCATCAACCACAGAAACCTAAGATTCAAATACACCCAACGAAACCTTGTCCATGTCCCCTCATAAATTATATTATAGGGGACCTTCACCATATAGAGATAACTATGCCAATAGTTGGAGTAATTTACCTTAATTGAGGACCCACTCCCATTAAGTGGTACTCTCTATAAGATAGAGGAGTGAAATATACGAAAAAATGAACGTATCCATGATCATACAGGGGAGCTCTAAATTTTCATTATTGTTAATTGGGTACCCATATGTAATCAACTCCCACAGCGTAACAACCCATTAACATTATGAAAGAACCTCCCCATTGTACATGGAGGAAGAATGGTCTCCAATAAGAATAGAATGGATATTTACCCCATCTCTCATGCTACAAGGGGAGTAATTTTACCAATTTCCAACACGATAATATTTTCTAAACCCATTTATTGTCCCTACATAGCTAAATCCATAACCTACAGGAGACATAATGTTTCTTCTATTTTATTTTCATTTTTGTTTAAGGATTCGAACGGACGGTTCTATCTAGTGTGTTGGCATTGTTGCAGGGCTCATATTATGTCCGGGTGTGTATTCTGAGGCGGTACGTGGTCCGATGTGGTGATGATGGTCTTTTCTGGTTTTTTGAAATGGTTTGAATCTTGTGATTTGATACATCAAATAAGGAAATGAAGGTTTTTTTGGTTACCACTTTTCCTTAAAGTGGCTCTTTTGATAAAATAAGAATGAATTTGAGGACTAATGGATTTCAACACTATCCTCTCTATATATAAATTTTTTAGATAGGTTATATCCCCACCCTATTATATCATATAGATGAAAAGATATGGAAACTACCATAGAGTGATTGTGTAGTGTATTCCTCTCTAATGTTTCCCACAATATTTTTTGGTTTAATATTGTTACCCGATAATTTCTAATCTACTAGATGCCTATATCAATAATGATTAATCACAAAAGTTTTTATTTTTTATGTCATACTTCAAATTCCTTAGTCTATAATTCATTCCATAAAAACCTCCTTCACACCCCATCTCAAACCATCATATTGTAACCCACTTGTGTTGGATTTACTTAATAATTCATTGTTTCTATTTAATAATAAATCAAATTTAATCATACAAACCATTATAAGGGTTATAAATGGTACAACATATTGTTTGGTGATGTTATATTTTAATAGAACCTAGAAAAACTGCATGAAAAATCGTACTAATCCACAATAAGAAACTAAGTATCATAGTACCATGACTCTAATAACCTCCATCAAACACTATCATATGTGAATTATGCCTCCAATAAAATGAAAAAATCTTAGAATCAATCACTATAAGGACTAGTGACTACCACTCAATCGATCTGTAATAATACAACAAAAGTATTTAGTAAAAGATTAATAAATAATAAAAAATACAGGAAACTATTTAACAGGGGTTAATCTAGAAAAGATTAATTCATAAAGAGATATAAAGAGGTGTAATTGTACAGAAATAATAATGAAATAATTATTCAAAATTTGTTTTTATCATAACAAAATCATTAAATAATAGATAATAAGATGAGAAAATAGTCTTATATCATATTTTTTTATGTTTATATTGTACAAATCCACACTATAGACATTTCAAAGGATATCCAAGTGATTTTAACTAGTTTAATGATCTTATATTATATTTAGGGATCCAAAATCATGTCTCTAGGCATTAAAATTTCAAGGGGAATAAATAAAAATTTGATAGAGTTATATAGTATTAAAAAATATTTAAATGGAAACACTAGGATATTTCCTTCATGACACAACTCTTAATGGTAGTATCACAAACCCTGCATGGCGAAATATAATAATGGTGTAACGTATACACTCAAATGGAAATTTCATATATTAATTAAATATTTGATAGTCATTAAAAAATAAAAATCCCAAAATCACTCTCTATAAGTCTCAATACACTCTAATAACTACACATGACATGATCCCACTAAAAATAAAAACAAGTTTCCATGATGAAAATCAACCTTCATGTGGAAATATGAACCATTAATATTCAATGAATATGATATAGATTAATCATAAAATTTGATTACTTTTAGGAAACTTGTGTGAGTTTAACTAATGAGAACCATACAAATCTCACCACAAATAATGCTCCATAGGATATGAGAACCATCAAGACACAAGATAATATACCATTCCATACGACACTCTGTAATTGGGAAATTAATAAATGGATTCAACCAAAAATTATATGTCACTGAACAAATAGACTCAATTATAACAATATTTAATACTAAAAAATTCTATAAATTAAACAATATTTTTGAATTTTGAGGTCAAAATATTTGTATGAACATTGAAGTTATGAAATAATTGTAATAAATGGTCATCATCGAATAAAAACTTAGCCAGTGTCACATAGGACCATTACTCTTAGATCATCTAGTTTTGAACATAAGTTTGAATTATGTTTAATAGAAAATATATGAAAAAAACACATGGTCCCTTAAACATGGAAATGTAGAGTAAAATGGATAGGGCTATTCCTACTAGTGTGGTTGGGCTATTGCTAGAAGTGCTTGTAAAATCCATGGATTCCAATCATGGGGAATACATAAATGTAATGCATGGGGAATACATGAATATGATCAATGGGTAATATAAAAATATATAATATTTATAAATTATAATAAATATTCTTTTGATTCATATTGGATAATTTTTCATGCAATACAAAGACCGAAACCTGGACATTACCCCGAATAGGTTTTCATCAATTAGAAACAAAATTACTAGTTTATTATGGCTTTCTAATATATTGATGAGTTAAAATATTGAAAAAATAACTATAAGTAATGAATAATATGTGTTATAATGGGTAAAATAAAGATTTAACTATATAAAAGACATGATCACTTCTATTAAGTAGTAGTGCATGTCAATCTTGTTCGTTCAAAGGATTTTTTCTTATCAGTTTGAAAAAAAATTAAGAAAAATTTCTTCCTCCTGAAAATCCATTTATCTACACTATGATGGAAATAACACCCATTTGGACAGTTGGGAATGATTTTTATATTATCAAGGATCCACCAACTGGTGTACTCCATTAGTATTAGAAATAATTTTTTTTCATTTCCAAGGATCTACATCAAACAAACTACATCATGATAAGAGCATAGAAGAAAATACAACTATATATTTATTGGTTCTATTTTAATATATTATTTATGATATTTTTCATGTGTGATTTATTTATGAATTACCAGGATGTTTTTAATAATTTTCCACGTCAAATAATAATGGTATAATTAAACAAAACCCATTAACTATATTTGAGAGAGTTCCTTCATGATAGATTTTTGTTTTAAATTATAGTTTTTAGTTATAAACAGAGAATTTGAAAATTATGGTAGATATTTTAAGTTCCATTATTTAGTGGTGGAAATATAATAGGAACAACATATTACCATTATGTAAATGGGTTAATGAAAAAGTAATCACATGTTACCTTTTGTAAGATGAGGTTGCATAAAGTCTGTTATTTATGTACAAATACACTACTCCCAAAATTTTCTCATTTTATAGGTAGTAATAGAAGACCTTTATATAGATGCATTATCAACCCCAACTTCCACAAAGATAATATAATTTTATCATTTTCTGGATATGATGGTCTAATGGTATTCAATGGATAATTATTATAGAAAGGGGACCACATAAATGTAATTCATAACATACCTTTGTGTGAGGGTTGTCATGTAAGGGTATTCTTTGATTTACTATACAATAAATGAATCTTCTAATGTTAAATGTAATGGTACCCTTATAAAGTATGTGTTACATAAGGGCTATGAAGATCTACCCTTATATAAAAAATATAAATAACCATAGTGGGAATTTATGTAACAACCAAAGGTTTTGAAAATAAATATAGAATTCAATTTAGTAATCTATCCATTAAACACAACTCTTCCTCTTATACGTTTTGAATTTTGAAAAATGGTCATCTGGAGTTGTTTTTAGTAAGTCATTTGGGGTCTGATAGAACAAACATAATTTTTGGTGAATATTATCATACCCTTATTAATAGTAATATGAATAGTAATATGACCCTTATGAATAGTAAATAATAATATTATTTTATTTTCTTAAGGAAATAAGATAATGAGATCTTAATTAGTTCTTCAATGAGAAATACAACTAATTGCACTTTAAGATTGTTATTTTTCGAATAAACCATGACCTTATTTGAAAAATTAAATTAATAATATTTAGAAAATTATTTTTTAAAAATGTATTTCACTTTTTTAATTCTACACATAAAAAATTTGTAGGGGTGAATTCTTGGGATTTTTCTAAAATACATGATTTTTTCATGAATAGTAAAAATACAGTTTTGAGATTTTGGTAGTTTAGTGACATCATAATGATGTAATAATTAAATATAAAAGTATTTTC
The DNA here is from genome assembly GCA_963277665.1 of Viscum album. NCBI lineage: Eukaryota > Viridiplantae > Streptophyta > Magnoliopsida > Santalales > Viscaceae > Viscum > Viscum album. The sequence goes on from OY728129.1 coordinate 1,589,887,027, forward strand.
AACTTGTGTATAGTAACTTATTACCTGAGATATACCAAGTGGATTAAACCATGGTCAAATACCATGGGAAATCCCATGGTTTGGAAAAAACCACTAATGAGGTGTCCCTTAGAAATTATTAAAAAATGACCTCTCTTTTTCTATAAATACCCACTCATCCATTCGTTTTATTTCATTTCAAATCCCTCATCCTCAAAGATCTGGTGGTTTTACCTCTTTAAGAGTCCTTCCATGGTGTCCCTAATCCCCAAGGTCCCATCCTTCAAGATCTAGGAGTCATTCTACAAGGTAATGGAATCCTTCATTCTCTTCTTTAAGTTGACACTTCTTTTATGTTAGCTATATGAAATTATTTTTTCATTTGTTGGGGTTTGATTTTATTTATTACTATTTAATATCCTTTTGATTTAAATATGATGAGATACCCTTTTGTTCTCGTCATTTGATTTTATGAAATTTTAATTGACGACATTAGGCTGTCGAATTTTCATAAGGGATCTCTTAACTTTTCTTTTATTTTCAAGTTCATCTTTTTTATTTTTCTCTCCTCACCTCATCTGTACAAATGATCATGATAACTCCATTATCGTCTATATACTGGAATTATATCATGTGAATGGAAGAACAATCATAAACATTATTACTCCCTCCCTTTTATTTTTTATAAACGAAATCAATGTCCATGAGGTTCCAATTTATAGACTTCATGGACAATGAAGTTTCATTCATCAATTTCTTCTTCATTACTGGTCATGAAATCATATTGAATTTTGAATTAGACTATAAAATATTTATTATAAAATAATTAATATTTATGAACTAGAATATGTATATATAATTATGTTATATGACATAGCTAGTTCATAATAATACAAATACTGCCGAATAATTGAAGTGGTTGTCATCTAATGATTATTCATCATTCCATGAAACAAAATGATTGAAATGACCATTACCAATTATTTATGTTCGTAAATAATATATAATTCTAATCTTAGAGATTTATAACCTTTCCACATGAACTCCATTACTTAAAATCATGTGAACCGATTATAAAAATAATGTAAACGAACACTCTGGAACAATGAAATTCAATATAATAACTTAGAAATAAGGGTATAAATGAACTAAACAGAATTATGATAAAATAAATATATGTATAATAGATTCTTAAATAATATATTAATAATTATAATTTCATATTCTTGGAGTTTATGTTCAAGAGAGGAACACATTCGGAGTTAAGGTAAGGGGTTTCTCATCTAACTTTCATTTTTGTGAGATTTTCATTGTTCGCCACTTATTTCATATATGGGGTATATGTGTACTTCCATTTGATATAAAAATAAAATAATTCTATTTATATTAATGTTATTCCATGATTCATTTTATGTTCATTACGTTCTGGTCATATGATTCAACTGATTACATTATGATAAGAGACGTTGTCTCAACTTCTATTTGGTTGTGAAAAACTTTGTATGGTGCACCTAATTATCTTTATGTGGTGTACCGACTGACCTCTTGAGATCAATTTTCATTTGAAATTATATTTATATTAAATATCCATAATCTCGTATCACAAATATGTTTGTTTCCTAAACCGTATACCATCTTACATACGTTGTTTACTTGGAATGTTATTTTAATTATGGAAATTTTGATGAATCTGTATACTCTACTCTATATGGATATTGAAAAGGAATATTGATATTATATTGAATCAATGTATAAAGAATGACTTGGACATACAGTGGAAGGTGGGTCCGGCTATAGCCCCTCAATTCATCAGTCGGTCTCATGAGACAAAACATTTTGGAGACAAACCCTTCGAGTTTGTTTCCAAAAATCATAATTGTTTATACAAATAAGACTAAACCATTTTACGGTACTATGGTTTCATGTTCTAGATACATGACGCCCAATTAATAAGAATTCTCTTTATTCATTATCTATTTTTATTATTATCCATGAGGTTTTCACTATGGCAAAATCTATGGATGCAGTTTCATTCTCAGTTTATTAATGGTATTAGTTATTTATTTGTTCACTATGCCAAATTGATTATGTCATATTAATTGTGATTCACTTATTATTATACTCATTCTTCCTCTTTATGTAACCCTTTCTAAGTATTTGAGCTCACCCCTTTCATTTTTTACCTTCAACAGGTAATGAAAGAAAGATCTTTCATTGAGTTCGTGTGGTTGTAGTTTTTAGTTTTCGTTATGTATTGTATTTTGTAAACTTTTACAATGTAATTTGAGGAAAATATATGTATCTAGTTTATTCAAGGCTACAAAACTGATAGTTCCATCAGGATTTTCATTCCCCCTTACCATGTCAATATCACAAGTAATGCACCGGCTCCAACCTAGAGGGTTGGGGCTGTTACAGTTGGTATCAGAGGAAGTTTAGTAGGAAACATGGAAACTAGAGTAGGAAATGTATAGTAGGGAACAAATCCATAAGGTATTATTTGAGGATAAAAATAAAACAACGTCCTGGTATTTTGGTAAGGAATAGATTATGTGGATATTTTAAGAAATACGTCCCTGTCTGGATATGAGCAGGTAGAGGTGGGTCTAGCACAGATGTATCTAGGGGTAAAACCCAAATACACTACTTTGAGCTAGACTCGAATGAGAACTACTGCACGAAAATGGGCCTTGATACACTCTTGATTATGAAACTCCTAGAATATATGCTTACGATAATTCACATTTTCTTGACTATCCTTTATGAAGGAGTTAATGTATATTTTTCCTCAAATGAACCATGTTTATATGATTAGCTATGCATAGAATTTCAATCTATGTTGAGTGATTTTATATGTGAGATTCTTAAATTAATCTAGTGTTATCAATTATTTAGAAATGACGTCGAATGGAAGAAGGGGAATCAATACTCGTTGGAAAGGTAGGGATCTCCCTACTGATCAAGTAAACACAGTCAATGTTGGAGCAGATCAGATCATGACCATATTGGGACAACATACACAAGTCGTAACGAATAACCATTCAACACCTGTGTTGGATCGTTTCACGCATCATAAGCCCCCATATTTCTGCATGGCTACTAATCTAGTGGTTATTGAGCAATGGATCAATTCTGTTGAAAAGATATTCATAGCGTTAAGATGCAATGAAAATGAAAAGGTCGTACTAGCAGTATATTGTATCAATGGCGATGCTGGTCAATGGTGGTCACTCATTCAAAATTCCATGGAGGAATAAGAGATTGAAGATATAGAATGGAAGAATTTTAATGAAATATTATTGGAAATATATTTCCCTTGTGAGCAATGAACTGAAATAAAGAGGAAATTACTTGAATTGAAACGAAGGGAATAAGACAATGTTGCAGAGTGTGAGGCAAACTTCACAAGGCTATCCAGGTATAACTTAGATTACGTACATAACTAGGTGGACAAGATTGATCATTTCATTAAAGGTCTTAAGAAAAGTCTTCGATGGGAAAAGGATTCTCAATCGTTTTCATCATATGATGAAATTGTATCAAGTGCCATCAAAACAGAGAAGGAATTTTCTAGATCAAATTTTTTCAATGGAAACCAAGATAATAAGCAGTGTTCTGGTAACAAAGGAAAATGAGAAGCACCAATGAAGATCAAGGGAATGAATAGTTTCCCATTATTAAAGAACTATGGGAAGAATCATCTCGGGAAATGCTTGAATGTCATGGGAGTCTTCTATAACTGCAGAGAAAATGGTCATCGATCTAATTAATGCAAGGGGAAGAAATAATTCAATGATATTAAATTCAATAATTGTAGAGGGATGGGACACTATGAAAATGAGTATCTTAATCTCCAAGGAAACATGCCTCATAAAAAGCCAAGAGAGAAAGGGAGAGCCTATGAGATTACAACCACAGATATTGAAGTTCCTAGTGACGTGGTGGAAGGTACTTTAATTTTTTCCTCAAAATTAGCCAACACATTATTTGTTTCCAGATCATCTCATTCATTTATGTCCTCTCATTTTTTCAAGTAAATTAGATATGTTCAATTTTATTTAAGAAATGAGTTGTTAGTAAAAACTCCCATGGGATGTATCATTGCAACAAAGGGATGTCGACTAGTCCCCCTCCAAACACCAAAACATGCTTTAGTTGCTATCCTTATCATCATACCCATGACTAAATTTGATATAATTCTCAGTATGGATTGGCTGTCAAATTATTATGTGAGGATATATCACAAGAAAAAGGAAGTTACAATTTTTTAAAATGGTGTAGAATCTCTTATCATTAGAGCAGAGACTTCAACATCTAATTCTTTTCTAGACCCACCCCCAGTAGATCTATTGAATGCAATTCTTGGAGAGGAAGAGAACCTAATATCTATGGGTGAGGAAAGAAATATTCAAATTGAAGATGTGAATATATTGAAAAAATAAATTTATGTGTTTCCAAAGGATTTACCTGGACATCCTCCTAAACAGAAAATTGAGTTTTCCATTAACTTAATTCCTTGTGAAAGACCTATATAAAAGACCTCATATAGAATGGCCATTGTGGAGTTAGTGGAGCTGAAGAAACTACTAGAAGAGTTAGGTGACAAATGATTTATTCAACCAAGTGTTTCTCTATGGGGAGCCCCGGTCTTGTTTGCAAATAATAAAGATGGATCCATGAGGGAATGCTTTGATTACAAAAAAATCAATGCTATTAAAATATAGAATAAGTATCATCTACCCCAAATTGATGATTTATTTGACCAACATCATTGTGATCAATACTTTTCAAAGAATGAAATTTGATCTAAATATCATCATTTGAGTGTAAAGAAGGAAGGCATTCCAAAAACAGAATTTCGAACCATGTACGGGTATTATGAGTTTACATTAATGCCTTTTGGATTGACTAATTCACCCTCTGTCTTCATAGATCTAATGAACAGTGTTCTCAAGGAATATCTCTATGATTTTGTGGTGGTATTTATTGATTATATTTTGGTATAATACAAAAGCTATGAAGTTTATGAAAATCACTTGCACATTATCTTGAAGACTCTTAGAAGACATGAATTATATGGGAAGTTTAGAAAGTGTGAATTCTAGCTTTAAGATATTTCTTTTCATGTCCATATTGTCTCTAAGGATGGAATCCTAGTTTATCCTACAATGAAAAAGGCAATCCAATATTGTCCCACACCATCAAACATAACTTAGGTACATAGTTTTATTGGCTTAACAGGTTATTATCGGTGTTTCATGTCGAATTTTACCTGATTGTCTAACCCGCTAATGAAGCTCACATGTAAAGGGGATAAATTTGTTTGGAAAAAATATTGTAAATAATGTTTCGAAGAACTTAAGGGAATATTAGTCAATTCTACTATATTTACTCTACCATCGGTGAATGAAGGGTTTGTTATTTATATCAATGCTTTAAAGAAAGGACATGGTTGTGTCATTATGAAAAATGATAGGGTTATTGCTTATGCATCACGACAGCTAAAAATTCATGAGAAAAACTATCCTACTCATGATCTTGAGTTAGCGGCTATAATCATTTCTTTGAAGATATGGAGACATTATCTCTATGGTGAAAAATGTGATATTTATACTGATCACAAGAGTTTGAAGTATATTTTCTAACAGAAAGAAATCAACATGAGGAAAATGAGATGGATTGAACTACTCAAGGATTATGATTTCACAATACACTACCACCCGGGGAAGGCAAATAAGGTGGAAAATTCTTTGATCATAAAGTATCATTGAGTTTTGAATAAGATGAGAGTTAAAAGGGATCCTATTTTCATGGATCTAGTAAAGTTGAATATGAAAATAACCCTGGAATGTCAAACATCAATGCTTTTTCAAATGGTTTCCAAACCATCTTTACTAGAAAGGATACAAAGTTCTCAGGATAATGAAGAGGAGTTTTAAAATAATATTAAAGCTGTGAATGATGGGAGATTGAGTGACTTCGTATATGAATATGGAATTTTGAAATTTGGGAAGAGACTTTGTGTTCTCAATAGACCTGATCTAAAAAGGGAATTGTTGGATGATGCTTATAGTTCAAATTTTTATATACACCCTAGTAGCACTAATATATATAGATATTTGAAGGAATATTTTTTGTGGGACAACATGAAGAGGGAGATTACTGATTTTTTGGTCAAGATGTATGGTTTTTAAACAAGTGAATACTGGAAGGAATCAGCCTGGAGGATTATTGCAACCTCTTCCCATACCTAAGTGTAAGTGGGATAATATCAAGATAGACTTTCTCATGGGACTACCAAAGACTCCTAGAAGGAACAATGCAATATGGGTCATTGTTGATCATCTTACCAAGTCAGTATTGTTTCATACTATAAGAGAAGATCTACCACTTGAACGTCTAGTAAGACAATATATTAATGAAGTTGTGAGACATCATGGAGTACCCATATCGATTGTTTCTGATCATGATCCATGTTTTACATCAAGATTCTGGAAGAGTCTTCAGAAGGCCCTAGATACTGATCTTTGTTTTAGCACTAACTACCACCCACAAACTAATGGACAATCAGAACAGACTATTCAAACACTAGAAGACATGTTGAGGTCTTATTCAATTGATTTTCAAGGCATGTGGGATTAGTATTTACCTCTCGTAGAATTTTCCTACAACAATAGCCTCCATTGAAGTATTCCGATGGTGTCCTATGAAGCATTGTATGGGAGGAGATGTCGTACACCAAATTTCTTGGATGATGTTGGTGAAATAAATTTCGTGGGCCCAGAACTTGTTGAAGAAACAATGACGAAGGTGAAGGTGATCCAGAACCCTATCAAAATTTCTCAAAGTAGGCAAAAGAGCTGTGCTGATAACCGAAGGAAGGATTTAGTGTTTCAAGAAGGTGATAAAGTTTTCTTAAAGGTATCTCCATGGAATGGTATTATACAATTCTGTATGAAGGAAAAATTAAGTCCCAGGTACATTGGACCTTTTGAAATTTTGGACCGAATTGGACCCATTGCTTACCGTTTGGCAATGCCGCCAAGTATCTCTGAGGTTCACAATGTGTTCCACATGTCAATGTTAAGAAAGTACATTCCAGGACCCAACACATGTACTCACTTATTAAGAAGTATAACATGATCTAGATCTATCTTATTGTGAAGAACCTATCAAGATTCTTGATACAAGAGTACAAGTATTGAGAAATCTGACGACTCTTCTGGTAAAGGTTCTATGGAGGAAACAACATGGGGGCCTGAGGAGCCTATGTTAAAGACATACAAGAATCATTTTAGGTAATATTTTGTGAATTTCGAGGATGAGTTTTTTTAAGGAGGGGAGAATGTAGCACCCCATGGTTTTGGAAAGAAATATAGAATTCAATTTTATAATCTACCCATTAAACACAACTCTACCTCTTGTATGTTTTGAATTTCAAAAAATGGTCATTTGGAGTTGTGTTCAGTAAGTCATTTGGAGTCTGAAAGAAAAAATTTTATTTTTGGTGAAAAGTAACATATCCTTATGAATATTAATATGAATAGTAATATGACCCTTATGAATAGTAAACAATATTTTTATTTTATTTTCTTAAGGAAATAAGATAATGAGATCTTAATTAGTTTTTAAATGAGAAATAAAACTAATTGCACTTTAAGATTGTTATTTTTTGAATTAACTATGACCTTATTTAAGAATTAAATTAATAATATTTAGAAAATTATTTTTGAAAAATTGATTTCACTTTGGAATTCTAAACGTCGAAAAATGGTAGGGGTGAATTTTTAAGATTTTTTTAAAATACATGAATTTTTCATGAATAGTAAAAATACATTTTTGATTTTTCCGTTGTTTCATGACATCATAGTGATGTAGTAATTAAATATAAATGTTTGGTCAAATTTTTATAGTAACGTATGACATGAGGTGTCCCAAGTGGCTGAAACCATGGGAAAATACCATGGGCAAGCCCATGGTTTTGAAAAAACCACTAATGAGGTGTCCCTTAGAAATTATTAAAAAATTACATATCTTTTTCTATAAATACCCACTCATCCATTTGTTTTCCTTCATTAAAAATCCCTCATCCTCGAATATCTAGTGGTTTTACCTCTATAAGAGTCCTCCAAAGGTGTACTTATTCCCCAAGGCCCCATCCTTCAATATCTAAGAGTTATTCTACATGGTAAGGGAATCCTTCATTATCTTCTTCAAGTCGACACTTCTTTTATGTTAGCTATTTGAAATTACTTTCTCATATGTTGGGGTTTGATTTAATTTATTGTTATTACCATAATTATGATTTCAATATGACGAGATACCCTTTTTTTCTCATCATTTGATTTTATGAAGTTTTAAGTGGCATCGTTAGGTTGCTGAATTTTCATAAGGGATCTCTTAACTTTTCTTTTATTTTTATGTTCATCTCTTTTATTTTTCTCTCCTCACCTCCTATGCCCAAATAATAATGATAACTCTATTTTCATCTATATACTGGAATTATATCATGTGAATGGAAGAACCATCATAAATAATCATACTCTCTCCCTTATATGTTTTATAAATGAAATCAACGTCCATGAGGTTCCAATTTATAGCCTTCATGGACGATGAAGATTAGTTCTTCAATTTCTTCTTCATTACAGGTAATGAAAACATATTTATGGTTGAACTAGACTATGACATATTTATTATAAAATAATTAATATTTAGGAACTAGAATATGTACATGTAATTATATTATATGACAAAACTAGTTCATAATAATCCAAATACCGCCGAATAATTGAAGTGGTTGTCATCTAATGATTCTTTCTAATTCCATGTAACCAACTGATACAAATGACCATTACCAATTAATTATGTTCATAAATAATATATAATTCTAATACTATATATTTATAAACTTTACAATTGAATTCCTTTACTTAAAAATAGGTGAACCGATTATAAAATAATGAAAACGAACACCCCTGAACAATGAAATTCAATATAATAATTTAGAAATAAAGGTATAAATGAATTAAACAGAATTATGATAAATTAAATACATGTATTATATATTCTTAAATAATTGATTAATAAGTATAATTTCATATTCTAGGATCTTAATTTCAATATAGGAACACATTAGGGGTTAAGGTATGAGGTTTCTCATCTCACTTTTATTTTTGTGAGATTTTCATTATTCACCACATATTTCATATATGTGGTATAAGTGTACATAAATTTAATATAAAAATAACATTATTATATTTATATTCATTTTATTATATGATTAATTCGATGTTCATTACGTTCTGGTCATATGATTTACCCGATTACATTGTGAGAAGAGACTTTGTCTCAACTTCTATTTGGTTGTGACTAACATTGTACGGTGTACCTAATAATCATTATGTGGGGTACCTACAACCCACATGAGATAAATTTTCATTTGAAATTATATTTAAATTAAATATCCATAATCTCATATCATGGATATGTTTTTTTTCTAAACATTATACCATCTTACATACTGTGTTTACTTGGAAAGTTATTTTAATTATGGAAATTTTGATGAATCTGTATACGCTACTCTATACGGATATTGAAAAGGCATATTGAACTTGTATTGAATCAATTTATAAAGAATGTTTTGGACATACAGTGGTTGGTGGGGCCCGATATATCCCCACAATGCATCGGTATGTATCATGAGACAAAACAGTTTGGAAACAAATCCTTCGAGTTTGTTTCCAAAAATCGAAACGGTTTTTACACATAGAACTAAACCGTTTTTACGGTATTATGGTTTCATGTTCCGGACACGTGACATCCAATTAATAAGAATTATCATTATTCATTATCTGTTTTTATTATTATCCATGAGGTTTTCACTATGAGAAAATATATGGATGTAGTTTCATTCTCCGTTTATTAATGGCATTAGTTATTCATTTATTCACTATGCCATATTTATTATGTCATATTGATTGTGATTCACTTATTATTGTACTCATGATTCCGATTTTTGTAATCCTTACTGAGCATTTAAGCTCACCCCTTTAAATTTTTACCTTCAATAGATGATGAAGAAAAGGTTTTTTATTGAGTTCGTGTGGTTGCTGTTTTTAGTTTTCGTTATGTATTGTATTTTGTAATCATTTCTAATGTAATTTGAGTAACATCTATGTATCTAGTTTCTTCAATACTTATAAATTGATCATTCCTTCTAGATTTTAATTCCTTCAAACCACACCAATATCACATGTAATGAACTGGCTCCAGCCTAGAGGGGTCGGGGTGTTACAATTTAAATCTATATCGAAGGGGGATTATTATTATTGAAACAATTGTTGTAATTTTTTTAGGATATTTTAAAATTTTGGATAGTTTATTAATCATAATAAAATATTTTATTAGAATATTTAATTTTTAAAGTATTAATTAATTAATTAATTATAAAAGGTTTATCATTAATAAGAAAATTAGAATGAAAACTTATTCTCAAATATTAAATTTTAATATAAACATACATTTTAAAATAATTATATGGAATGCCTTGTGATCTTGAAATAAAATGGATTATTTAGACCATATCAAATATGTTTTTGACAGTGGATGAAATAATATAATATTGATATGATATTTAGATTTTGTAAAAAGGATTACAAACTAAAAATGGAATTATTAATTTTTTTACAATTCATGAAAAAATATAAATTCCATATAATACAAAATATTAAAGCAGTCATACTAAAATAAAAATAAAAAGATTTATACTATAGATAAATTATATAATGTTTACAATTAGATATTGTTTATTAAATCCTCATAAATGTTTTTAAGGTTTTAGAAAAAAAATTATTTTTTGGTTCAAATCCGTTGATATTAATGTTAATTCATTTTTCAATAATTTGGAAAATTGGATATACTTTATGTTTAAGTAGTAATATGATTCTATGACCAAAAGTTATTTATTACATGTTAATAAGGACTCTATAAAATTTATTTTTCATACACACGAACCTTTATTTTTTCAAGAATAACAACATGAAATTTTAAATTGGAAATAGTTCGTGCATATTAGATATCATAGTTTTCAGGTATTGAATTCTATCTTGAGTATTGTCTCCACAGGGATAGAGAATTGTAGTCATAACACATACTATCCTAGATATTGTTTCCCTCAATAATAATATTATTGGAGTTATCTATCAATAATTAAATGATTACTCATATGGAGGTTATCAATATCATATAACTATATTCCTCAACACAAATATTTTATATACCTTTTTAATTTAATGCATTTATACATGCATGAATATACACATCTTCTATTTATGGGTAAGTAAAACCAAATAGTGGGTTTTGTAAAGAGATAAACATTAATGTGGTTATTGGAATAGGGATTTCAAAACTAATTTGTATAAAGAATACAAAAAATCAAAAAGATTTTGAAAAGGTATTTACGTTATTAGATGCATTAGTTATTAATTTAACATTCATAAGATGCATCTTATATTACCAAGGCCTTAAAAGGGAAAACCCATAATTACTATGTGTGATATTCTTTCCAATTAATTAATTTTCTATAAATCGCTCATAAGACTACGCAGTTTCATGAAATTGTAGGGTGAAAATATATTATATTTTTAATGGAATGAAATAAATGAGTGAATCTGGATTTTTCAATCAATTAGTTTTGAGACATTACGAAATTTATCTTGGAATTGATTGTGTCATATTATTTTTGGTTTTTTGCTTTGGGTCACAAATAGTTGGGAAACACTAAGGATTGGTATACTAGGGGAATATATTTCAAAATTATCCATATTATAGATATATAAAATTTGTTTTCCTTTTAAATATATAGTAATAAAAACTATTGTAATTGAGATGAATCCATACCTTTGAAACTAAATTGATGAGATTCATGCCATAACATGGTGATTTCATAGTGAAATATCTCCATCATATCTCAAAATAGATATAATTTATAGGGTTATTATTTCTTTGTTGGAGTAATACCATTAATAGTCCATAATTAAATGATATAAGAAAATATAAAAAACCATTTATTTGACTATATTATTTATTACAGCTTACATAAACCCAATAACATTGAGATCATTAATACAAATTCCATATAAAATATTAATAGGCATGTATCTTGGATTGATAAGTGGTATCAATAAAAAATATTCACATTATTTTAATTTGATTTACATATAAAAAAATTTCACCCACTTTGAATCATGGATATTGGATATAAGGTATGTGTCACAATGTTCTTCTGAAAAAATACTCATATAGAAGAGGGACATGATGATGTGTGAACTTGATAATAATATTGATAATACATAAAGTGTTTATAAATTTAGAATCAACACTTATGATTTAGGAAATCCAAATTATTTTAGCCTCACACTGGATAATTGTTATTATATTTCACCTATAAATAGAAATTTAATTTCTATTTATTATTTTTACATGAAGGTAGTTTCATTTTCTATTAAAGTATAGTGTTTCTAAAATATATAAATGAATTTTTTTATGATATGATAAATATTTTAAATGTTTTATAAACTCTAAATATAGAAATATATATATATATATATTAATGAATAAATAGTTATATGTTGAGTCTAATCCAGCCTACCTATAGTACTATCACCTCAGAAATATAAATTAGAAACACATTAAAAGTCTCAAAAGTGATGTATTTCAGAATTAAATTGATTAGGAATCATTTTATCAATGAATATATTTTTTTGGAAAAAATTATAATGAATCATTTTAAGGAAAATAAAGTGGATTAATAGATTTCATACAAACAAATTTACGGGGACCAATGGGTGCACTAGGAAGTTGTGTTTTCAAGTTCTTCATTACTATTAAAAAAGAATTTTTTCATCATGGTTATGTGTTTCTAATGACTCACAAATATGAAACATTTTAAAAGTTGATAGAGTTTTAGAATGAAGTACATAATTGATTAAGAACAAGTTATACGATTACATTATTAAATATGGATGTTAAAAAATTAATCGATAAAATCATCACTCAAATGATTGATTATGGAATTGTTTCAATACTCACTTCTTTAAGAACAACATAATGGAATTGTGTTTCTTAAAAGAGGATTCATACCATGTTAGACATTATTCAATTTATTATGAGTCTATTTGTACTTCCTCTTATATTATGTATTTATTCCCTAGATATAATATATTTTTATTAAACCACATTCCAAGAAAGACAGTCATTAAGAAAATATATGATATATGGTATGCGAATCATCATGTTTTGTATTTTATGATGAATTTTGGTTATTAAGTTCTCCAATGATGATTGGATTATAAAAAATAGGCCCTAAATTAGAAAATTATTATTCTTTATCTATCCCAATGAATAAAAAGGTTATTATTTATGAAAATATATTAAAAAAAGTGTTCATGGATTGATATGGTGTTTCCATAGGAATAAAACACATGTATTGAGAAGTTTGTGGGTGTAACATTGAACTCGTAGAAGTTCAATACCAAAATAATTAAGAATTATTAAAATAGATGTCAAGTAAACTACATAAATATATTTGGAATAAGAACCAACTCAATATATAGGAAAACCTTGAAGTCTCTGTAGGATTCATTAATATCTAGTGAGATATGGATTTAATGTAGTGATTAGTGATTATATATTTTTTATATGTGATGAAACTACCACTTACATGAAGTAATCCATAGTTTTGACGAAATAAATGGTTTAAATGTATAAAATCTAAGACAGATAACATATACAGTATCTAACATTAGAACATAGTTGATGAATCTAAGGGTGTGAAACACATAGGTTGTAAATGGGTTTTCATTAAAATAAATTTACATGGATAGTTGAGTTTATTACTATTAAGAATTCAACGATTAAAATGGTTATTGATAAATTTATGGTATTGAACATGGTGAAACCATTTCCCATTTTGTGATTATAATTTCCTTTTATATTTTCAATTACATAAAACAAATAATAATTATGAGATGTATCAAAAGGATTTAAAAACTCATTTTCTTGATAATAATTTTTTTGACGAAATATATATGGTAAAAACTAATGGCATGGATTTACAAACGATTATTATAAGTTTTTTGTGTTGTAATATTCCATATATGGACTAAAGAAAGCTTCTCCATGTTGAAATATGTAGTTTAATAATGAAATAAAATAGATTGGTTTCACAAAAAATATAGATTATTCATGTCTATATAAACATGTAAATAAACACACACAATTTTTAAGATATTGTTTGTATAGAACATACTGATCATAAAAAATGACATCAAAAAACATCATAATGTGAATGTGCGACTGGTTAAATGTTTCTATAAGAAATTAAATGGTGAAGAAGAATATATAATGGGTATGAAGATCTATATTTAAAGATCTAAGATGTTTCTTAAACTAAGTCAAAACACATATATTGTTGAAGGAAAAATGAATTTTATTATGTATAACACCAATAATGCGTCTTTACTAGTATTCCATGTCACGAATTGTAAAAAGATTTAGGATCCTAAAAAAAGTATTGATGTATAGATATGATTCTTTATGCATCATTAAAAGGACATGTCATGTACACCGTGTTGTTTATTTACCCCGAAAAATGTTATGCATTGAACATAACATGTATATACTAATAAAATCTTGGTGAGAGTAATTAGATGATTGATAAGAACATTATTAATTACTTGGGAAAGACTATGTATTGGTTCTTATTATGTATAGGATAGGATAATTTTTTTGTAAATAGTTACATAGGATATTTATAATTTGATAAAGATGACATGAAAGTTCAATCGAGATTCATTTTTTTTTACAAAATAAAGGAGATATCAATTAGAAGAGTTATAAAAAATACAACATATATGAATCAATAATTATTGTATTGTATAATTCTATCTCATATTCTATGAGGGAATCTATGCAGATCAATAAGCTCAACACTGAACTAGTTGTGGTTCCTAGCATTGAGGGAGAAATTGAGCTATATTATGACTACAATGGGGATATTTATATGGAAATGAAAAACAAATCAGAAAAATATCTAAAAAATCATTAAAATATACCACCAAATATGATGGATTGTTTTTTGTGGTGATATGAGGATCAATTTGGTTGGAAAAAAGAGATGTTCGAGATCTATTGATGAACCCATTACAGAAACATCATAAAGATGGTCATGTAAAATATTTAGGATTAATACACAAGATAGATTGGTTACAATATATTTAAATATATCATGTTATTACAATAAATTTGATTTGTGTTTATCGTTATTTTATACATGATTCATTTTATTTAACAAGAGGTGTTGAATGATAATATTCCCATCAAACTATGGCATTGAGTTATCCCTAACAAATGATAATCATGATGTATCTTGTGTTTTATTCTTATGTTATGTTTATATTGGAAGGATTCCAATAATAATTAAAAATAGCATTTTTTGAGATCAAAAGAGTGGATTAACGAGGTTATATATTGATACTTATTACATGGATTTATCTAATAAAGTGTATCTCATTTATTATCATATGGTCGTCAATATACATAGGGGTGTATGATTATTATCGATCTTTATAACCTATTTTTGATGAGGTATTTAGCATAAGAACCATCATACATTGATACCATAGTTACATATGTCAAAAGTGATGGTATATAATATATGGGAGGTTTGAGTTTGTTGATTATCAAGTAATTAGTCGGAGCACAACCAAGACTGTATTTTTCTACATGCAAGATATGTAAAATTCAAAAATTCCATGATTTAATGTGACTAAGGAAATGAATGGGAATTCTAGGTTTGGTAACAAATGATATGATCAATTACTTGTATTACTAAAATATAATTAACTCAATGGGTTGATAAATATAATGTGATGTATTCAATAACATGGTCAACCTTTTTTGATGAATCATTAAAAGATGAGAGGCCTACACTATATTTTCATGTTCTATATCTATAAGTCAAATAATATAATATAAAAAATATATAGGTATGAATTTTATGTGTATGATACATCTTGTGGTATAAATTTTTGTATAAAAATAAGAGTTTTATAGAGATCAAATTATTCCCTTTAGTGGAATGAGTAACACTGATGCTTTGATAGAGGCTACTATTTGCATAGATATATAAAAAGGGAATTTCAGTTTTTTTCCCAATGTTATTAATGCCTGAAAGGTCACACTGTTTTATTAGTGGATAAGGATAAATTATTTAATTTTTTTCTTTATAGTGTATATAGTTTGATGAAATTGTATCCAAAATATTTTGGAAGGATTAAGAAATATTTGTAATGTTTTTCACTAAGTCCTTATGGATTATAGTGAAATTGGTAGATAAATGTATGTGAACCTAAAATTCATTAATTACATATGATAAATTTACAATATATATACATATATAATATTTATATATGATATTAACTATATACATATTTCATATTTAGTAATGTTTCATGAGATGAAACAACTTTCAATGCCACTTCATCCCATAAGTTTTTCCATCCATTATTAACCAATGGGATATTTATTAATATATTCTCAATGATTGAAGTATTCATTGAGTGAATAACTAAAAAATTATAACACATAACATGTATTAAAAAATTTACTCATCTCTAATTGGATAAATAAGAGATATAATCTCTTCTATTGAGGTGCAATGTGTGTTGATCATGTTCATTCTAAAATGTGTCATCATCAGTTTCAAGTGAAGTTGATAAAACCACCTTCCTCTTGAAACTCAATTTATCTCCCCTTATTCAGAGATAACAACCCTTTAGAAATTTGGAAATCCTCTATATATGATCATGGTCCCATCATCCAGTGTACTCCATTGGTGGCAGGAAGCAATTGTTTTCATCTTCAGCGGTATATATCAAATACAATGAATCACCATAAGAGGATAAAAGTAACTAAAACTGAATATTTATAGGTTTTATTTAAATATATATTTTTATAATGTGGTCCATTTATTATTTATCAATGAAATATCATTTTGTGTTTATATATCTTCCATAACCTATAATCATTAGATGATTAAATAAAACCCATCATCCATAATCTATTTTTTATTTTAATTTATTCACACTCGATTTTCTTATCCACATTCATCCATTGATTATATAAAAAGGGTCATTCCAATTTCATATAACATCCCAATGGAAACCAAATGATCATGAAAATATTTATTTGATAATATCATAGACTTTTAATATAGCTTCTTTAACTAATAAAAACATATCATTTACATTATTAGTGATGATGTAGTTTGGAACTCTAAATTAGTCAATGCTAATATATTTCTCATAAATGATCAAAAAAATCATTTAAATTTTTATTAGGAATGATCCTTATACATAGTAATAATAGTTTTATTGTGAAAATTTCAATGTTTAACATTCAAACATTAAATGGTGGGTTTAGGCCCATGAAATCTATTCACCATATTAAAAAATAGGAATTTTTTATTTCATTCAAAAAATGGGGGTGGGTGAATAATGATGGATGTGATTTTGAACAACACAAATTCATTTTCCACTTTATTAAATCACACAATTGAAGGGGCTGAAACTGACTAAGAATATATTTTTCAGAGATCCAAGTCCATAACTAATATGTTCTATATGTTTTATTATAAACATTTTTCACCCCTTCAAAAATATCTCTACACTTCATGTCCCTATGAAATGATTTATTAATGGAAGAATTATTGTAGAAATTGTTAACATTTGAGATATCATGGAAGAAAAAATAGCACATGTATGATAAAATTTCTATTTATTTGAAATCATAATTTAATGTCATATATTGGAGGAATTACATAATCTAGGCCACATAATCAATCATTTTATTAGTTATTTATACTTCTTTTCCTCTAGAGTAAATTTGGGTTTGTTCTTATCTATCCCTTCGAAATTTATTTTAATGATGTTTTAATCCACTCTTTGATATCCCACATTGATTCTAATTTCTTTGTAATTTTGATTAGGAAGGTACATAAATAGATTCTTAAATTCATATTCTTTGGAATTATATTTTCATGGGGCATAATAACCTTTATATTAGTTTGGAAATGTTCCGAAAAATACCAACTACTGTTATATAGAAATATTAATTCCTCTTTATTTTTTACATAATCCTCTCTTTTTCTTTTGATAAACAAATCTATCTCACCATTCACATGAAACTAAGAAGTAGATATTTATGGGACAAGTAAATACATGTCATGAGTTCCAATTATACTATTTAATTTTTGGTGTACAAATTTGAGATAGGGAAGGAATATGAAATTAATGATTCTTAAAGGTAAATGAGGATGATTTAGAGGATAATCCTATCACACCCGTCCTGTTTATATTATTTATTTTATTATTTTTATTGGGCATTAGATAGTTCGGGCCGAGGACTGACATAAATTTTCTGAGGTCTTACTTGGAAACGAATGTTTCTCTCTTGGTTGCATCTTGCGCACCATGGTCGATGCCGTGCGGCCTCGCCTGGGTTGCCGTGTGACCTTTCCCTGCTCACCGCATGACCTATCTGATGTTTAAGGGAGATGAAAAATATATGACGAATAATAAAACGAGACCACAATGAAAATTGAGACCGCGTGGCCTTGGTCAAGGCATGACTCGGGCAGGGCACGATTTTGAAACCGCGCAGCCTTGCCAAGTCCACTAGGTGACCTGTAGATGCTAAATTAATTTAATAAAATGGTTTAATAATAAATAAATCAAATTAAGTGAATAATAAACTGAAAATAAAAATAAATAAGAAAAATGGAATTAACTTAATTAATTGTCTTAATGGTAATAATAATTATATTATTTGAAGATTTTTTTTTATTATTATTTTAATTAATATAAATTTTTATTTGATTTTATTAATATCAATTTGGTTTTATTATTTTTATTAATATTAACATCATTATTCATATTCTATTTTTATTATTATTATTAGTTATTTTACTTTTTTACTTTTAAGTTTTATTTTATTTATTTATTTATTAATTTTTTGGGTAGGGTTTTCTTCCCCTTTTTTTTCTGTGCCGTGACCTGGACTTCCCCTTCCCCTTCACACCGCACCGCCATTACCAGCCTTATCCTTAGCAGGTGCACCCATCAACCTCTTTCTCCTCATCACCATGTCGCACTTCCCACTCACCTATGGCCTCTCCATGGTCCGCCACACCCCCATGGCCATCGGCCTCCTCCTTGGAACCCCATCGCGCGAACCCTTCCCATCACACCTTTCCCTGCATAGACCCACACGAACACCCCAACCGGCCTCCCCCATGTGCCGCTACCTTCCTCCTTGGATAGACTCCCTTCAAGGCCCTTGCGCTGCTCCTTGCACTACTACCTCCCTCTCGGCTAGGCCTCTTTGCATCACCCACAACCCCAGCTGCCACCCCCTTGCACCGTGCCCTGCTTTCCCCATGGCCAACCTCCTGGATGACCCATTTCTGGCAATCCAACATCCCTTGTTTAAGACCCCTTCTTTATTTTATTTTCTTTTTCTCTTTGTTTGAGTTTAGATTTTCTAGTAGGGTTATGTTTCTATTTGGGGTTTTTAATTTGACGTTTTGGGTTATGTTTGGTCTTCTTGAGGTGTGTTTGTCATGCAATGTGGGTTTTGCATTAAAATGTTTTTTTGGCTAAATTCTTGATTTTTTGGTTCAATTGTTTGATTTAGGGTTAATTTGAATTTGGATGAGTTTCGGTTGATGTGTGCCGGTCGTTACACACCATGGTTGTGATGTCTTCTCTGACAAGGTAGGTGGTTCCACGTTTAAGCATTATTTGATGAATTATTTTCTTTCCTAATTAGTTTATAGTGATTTTTGATTAATTCCTTTTGGTCAGAATTTTATTGTTCATGAAGTTTTCTACGTGTTAGTTTTTTCTGGTAGCATGTCCATGTGTTGTGGGTGTGTTCTTTGGTTGAAAACTTGCATTTCTTAAATTGTATGTGTTTAATAGTACGTGAAATTATCTGTTCTTCATGCAAGTGGTGTTAATTGTGCTTCGATATGGCGTTACATAAGTCAGATCACAAGTTAAGGTGTTGTGTTGGTTGAGTAGGCTTTTGCGGTGAAAACATTTTTTGATTTGTCTATAAGTGTTTTATGAAGTATGTTTTTGTTTTGTGAAAATGCGCAAAGTGCGTGGTTTTTGTTTTTGTATGGAATTCATGTGCGTTATGTCCTAAAAGAGGGTTTGAGTTAGTGTTTAGTGTTTAAAGTCATTTCTCATCTTCTGGAAGTGTATAATAAAATTGTTAGTGTTTTGTTTAATAGGGAAAATGGTCTTTTCGCCATGCGATTGGGTTGTTAATCGGTGTGGGTGGTGCAGGTTGTGTTCTCCATTTGGCATCAGGTATGTTTGTTCAGGGTGGAGGGCTGAGTTGTTTCTTTTGTGTTAGTCATGTTATGTTTCTTTTTAAATATTTTTTTGACAAAGAATTTAATATTTTTTAATAGAGAATTTTTAGTAATTTTTTTTTTTTAATTGAGTTGGATAAATCCTTTTGGTGTGCATACTTCGCTAAATGGTTTTGTGTGTGTGTGAAAGTGCGACGTTTGGTTTATGTTACACCCTGTTTGTTTTATTTGTCTTAGTTTGAAATGAAATGTGAAATTGGAACATGTGAACACAAAAGGGGAAGCCTGGGTACTAGGTGGGAGGACTAGACTAGTGTGCTAGGGATACACGAGGAGCTCCGGCCCAGTTTCACTTAGCTGGATTAACTCTTACAACACTAACTAAACATTGGATGATTATTGGAGACCACTCAGTTATGGATGTATTACCCTACTAGTGGCTCGTACACAATAATGTATTTTATTGTGTTTTCTATACTGTTCACCGAGACGTGAGGTTCTAGGGTCCCATCCATTTTTTTAGTATCTTTAGGGCCTCTCCCACTTTTGGTGCTCCTGGACTACTATACACCCACCGTTGGCATTTGGTTCAGCTTTTGGATTTTTGTGAAGTTTTGGGTTTTTCTTTAAAGAAAGGGTGTTTTCTTTTATCTATGTTGTTTTCTCTAAAAGAGTTTTCTTTATAGAAAATGTTTCTTTAAAATTGTTTAATCTTTGGTGTCCTTTCTTTTATGTAGCCTGCAAATTTTTTGGTCATTTAATGTTTATACATGGAACCTTTTTATTGGGTGACGTCCTAATGGGATTTTCACTCACACCCTACATACACCTTTGGGTGTATGTAGACTTTGTTTCTTATGTATTCGAGGTTGTGACATCATGCTCAGTGATGGTGGTTCTGGTCAATGATGGTCTTCTCGTGCAGGTTAGTATTGTGGAGTGTGGATGTTGCGCCTCTCTTGTTGCTTGGAGTTTTGAGTTAGAGTTTTAGTTCTTTTTTTTCGTCTATTTTTTGATTTTTGTTCAAGTTGTAAACCTATGAATTTTTTTTAGTTTAAAGGCATGCCGGGTTTTATGTTTCCAGTTTCAGTTTTTTATATTGTCAGTTGTCTTTCTATCTTTTATTTCGGCTAAATCGTTCCCACTTGTTACTTATGTTACCTGGGACTTGTGCCAACCCGTGGGGATCTGGAACGCCCTTTGGGCCATGTCATGGACCGGGTCGGGCACTGGGTAAGATGGTGACCCGACCTGGTTCGTGAAAAAATGATATCATAGGGGTAGGTTTTCTCTCTTGGGTCATGTTCTTTCGGGATAGAGGCACGGTCGACATGAGTTAAGGTTGTTGGGACTTGACATCCTGGCTATGAGTAAAGTGCCTGGCCAGCACACCTCATGGAGAGACTCAAGTTACCAAAGTATATTGAGGTTTGTCTTAGTTTTTGGTCCTTGTAGTTAATCTAGCCTAAGGGAAATGAAAAGGGAGTAGGGTCATTTTCCTTAGTTATATCGCAGGTTCTGGAAAACCTTGTGGAGCCGGGGAAGCTGTCCTAGAATACCCTCTGTGGTAGTGGCGTGATTGGCGTATGGCCAACAACCATATGTTCTAGTCACCTGCTGACACTAGTTTTCTCTTGCACCATTCCTCGTTTCTTTGCTTTAGAACTGTGGACATTTTTTTTTAAGATTTGGTCTTGGAAAATGTTTTGGAATATTTTTTTAAATAAATAACATTAAAAGGAAAATGAGGTATGAGGTTTGAAAAGTGTGGGTTGGATGTTTTGGTTTTGAAAAATGGATATGTTTGGTTATGATCCTTGGTGTTCTCGTAGGAAACCACATGCATGAGTGTATATGGAAAGAGAAAGGGTTAATGGCATGAGCGGATGAGTGCATGGATAGATACGAGGTTGGTGTCGGTGGGGCACGAGAACATGCATGTGCTTGGACTATGGGACACCATTGGTGTTTGTGCAACCCACCAGCTTTGCTTATTTTCAAAAAGTTTTGTTAAAAGAAAAAAATTGGTTTTTTAGTAACTGGTGGTTGCGTGGTGTGTCCTTGTGTTTTCGAAATGTTGTGTGTTAAGCTTTTTGAGCCAAGGATCCTTTTTAACAGATTTGTGTCTTGATTTTGAATTGTTATTTGTATGTTGGTCAGTTGGTGTGAAAGCATGTGGTTAATGGTCCCTTTTTAGAAGTTCTTCCGGAATTCCTTGTAGTGGTACCCACTGCATGTGTAGTGTTCAGTAGTGGTATGTCTTGGCCATTGGACCAGTTTGACTGGGTCTATAGTTTTATTTAGTAACTAGTGTATGCCCCCCATAAAGTGTTGACAGGTGATTGAAGTGTGTCCACAAGTAACTCGCCATTAGCTGACCCTCCAGTTGATCAGAGGAATCTCTTCCTGAATTCTAGAATTGAACCCACCCCTCCTTTTTACAACTAAGTGGATCCTCTCACAGCGGGATGACAAATTCAAGGGGAGTTGAAGGGAGTTTTGATCTTTTGAGTGTCTGACTCGCCGGGTATTAAGTTTGAGACTATCATGTTTGATGGTTTCCCCTGGAAACGGTGAAAGGAATTCCAGCGGGGAAGGTTGAAGGAAGTTCAGAATTATCTGTGCTGACCGATGTCTTGAAAGGATTGTAGTACTTTCATCGGCTTCAAGGGTCATGTTTGGTGACATCTTGCAGTGTGAGTTTTCTTTGATAGGGAAGGGTAAAGTTTAACCAAATTAATTTTAATGTTCGGTTTAGAAATAGTGAAGGAGATTTCAGTGGGGAAAGGTGGAATCAGACAAGCATGGTCGGTGTGGACCACTATTCTAAATGACCTTTGGTACTTCAATGGTTTCGTTTAAGAAAGGGTCTATGTTAGGCCACTAGTGTGGAAGACCCAGTCACATGTCGATGCTATGGTCAATTGCAGGAATCACATGTGGTTTAATACTTATTTTAAAGTCCCTATCTATATAATGTTCCTATCTACAGCAATGTTCATGTTCTGGTGATGATATTTGGTGTCGTGTTCCCATTCAGTGTGACAAAGGGTGATGCACATGCACCATTTCAGCTCTAGTGTTGGTGAATGTTCCGTGTATGATCATTTGGATGTCGTAATGTGTTGTGTTTGCTGGTGTTGTCTTAGTTTCAGTGTGGTTTCTTGTGACACCAAAAGGGTAAGCTCCATTCGGAAGTCATGAATAACTGACTGCGAGGTAGGATATGCTTCAAACATTAGGGCTCTAGCCATAGGCCTTAGAGTGAAGCGGGCATGTGGTCAGGAACCCAGAGAGAGTATGGGACCTCAACTTTATTTATGCCATCGGTGTTGAAAGTGAAAACAGCTTAAATTGTTTTCTATGGTTGTTCCATTTAGAACGAACTGTCTGGTTGCGTAAGGTTTCAATAACTATGTAGAGGCATGTCAGCCATGTTGCCTTGAAGTCTTGGGGACTATGTCCCATCAAATGTAATCACTTTTTGTGGCCGTTGAGAGTATGTTGGGGAAATCAGTCCCAAAATTGTATAATTCTCATCCCTGGATATGGATGTGTTGGTTGGGACTTAGGTCGTGGTTTTCACACCCCAATATTCGGGTCCCTCCCTCCCTGGCCCTTGCAGTGGAGTGTTTGGTCACCGTTAGAGAATTTACAAGGTTTTGTACCCGCAGTCAGTCCTAATGGTGGGGAGACCCATGATGGGTCTCACAAAAATGTCTCTATAATGAGTTGGTGTTGGCCTTTCTCATAATGGTGGGGTGCCCCTTGGGCTTCCCCACATTAACCTTTTGGTTCTGTTTCTAAAGATGAGTTGGCGATAGGTGATAAGGGTGCTTCTGGGTCATGGTTTCTCTCATTTTTTTGTTCCAGACAAATGACGTGGTTTTAATTCAATGGTGCTTGGGATTTTTCGGCTTGTGAGGTTGGTTTCCATGGGTGTGAGTGTTCCCATCCTCGGTAAGTCAACTGGAGGCGTTCTAGCTCTTAGGGGTGGGCTACACATATCAGAAAGTCTTTATAAGAGTTTCTCAAAGTTGTCTTTGAGTCACTTTCTATGAGCACGATAATTTGCCTCTATTTTCTTGGTGTTTGTGGGGATCCCCTTTTAACCTTAAGGGAGTGTGGTTTTCTGCTTTGGGGTTTGGTTCTGGTTGTGGCTTTTCGGGGACGGAAAGCATTATGATGGGGAGAATTGTCACACTCATCTTGTTTATATTATTTATTTTATTATTTTTAATGGGCATCGCATTGTTCGGGCTAAGGCCCAACTTAAATTTTCGAAGCTCTTACATGGAAACGAATGTTTCGTTCTTGGTTGCATCTAGCGCACCACGGTCGAAGCCGCGCGGACTCGGCTGGGTTATTGCGTGCCCTCACCCAGCTCACCGCACGACCTGCCCGATGCTTAAGGGAGATGAAAAATATTTGACGAATAATAAAATGAGAACACAATGAAAATTGAGACCGCACAGCCTTGGACGAGGCACAACTCGAGCGTGGTATGATTTTGAAACCGTGCAGCATTGCCTGCTCCACCGGGTGACCTGCCGATGCTCAATTAATTAAATGAAATGGTTTAATAATAATGAAATAAAATTAAGTGAATAATATAATTAAAATAAAAATAAAATAAGAAAAATGGAATTATCTTAATGAAGTGTATTAATGGTAATAATAATGAAATTATTTGAGGATATTATTATTATTATTATTTTAATTGATATAAATTTTTATTTTATTTTATTACTATCAATTTGGTTTCATTATTTTTATTAATATTAACATCATTATTCATATTCTAGTTTTATTATTATTAGTAGTTTTGTTAATTTTTACTTTTAAGTTTTATTTTATTTTATTTATTTATTCTTTTTTTGGGTAGGGTTTTATTCCCCTTTTTTTGTGCACCGCGACCCAGACGTCCCCTTCCCCTTCACGCCGCACCGCCATTGTCGGCCTTCTCCTCAGCAGGTGAACTCGTTGGCCTCCTTCTCCTCATCACCCCATCGCACTACCCACTCACCTCTAGCCTCTCCATAGTCTGCCACACCCCCATGGCCATCAGTCTCCTCCTCGGAACCCCGTCGCGCGAACCCTTTCTGTCACACCTTGCCCTGCTCGGACCCGCACGAACACCCCGACCGGCCTCCCCCATGCACCGCTGCCTTCCTCCTTGGCCAGACTCCCACCGACACCCTTTCACTACTCCTTGAGCTGCTGCCTCCCTCCCTTCCAGGCATCTTTGCATCACCCGCAACCCCAGCCGCTGGCCCCCTTGCATCATGCCCTGCTTTCCCCATGGCCAGCCTCCCGACCTACCCATTTCCGATAATCTGACCTCCCCGGGTTAAGCCCCCTTCTTCAATTTATTTTATTTTTCTCTTTTTTGAGTTTAGATTTTCTAACAGGGTTATGTTCCGATTTGTGGTTTTTAATTTGAAGTTTTGGGTTGTGTTTGGTATTATTAAGGTGTGTTTGGCATGCAATGGGGGGTTTTGCATCAATTTTATTTGGGTTAATTCATGTTGTTTTGGTTCAATTGTTTGATTTAGGGTTCATTTGAATTTTTTTGAGTTGTGGTTGACGTGCGCCGATCGTTGCGCACCATGGTTGTGAAGCCTTCTCTGACAAGGTAGGTGGTCCCGCGTTTAAGAATTATTTGATTAATTATTTTCTTACCTAATTAGTTTATAGTTCTCTTTGATTAATAACTTTGGGTGTGAATTTGTTTTTCATGAAGTTTTCTATGTTTTAGTTTGTTTTTGGTAGCATGTTCGTGTGGTGTGGGTGTGTTCTTTGGTTGAAAACTTTCATTTCATAAATTGTTAGTGTTTAATAGTATGTACAGTTATCTGTTCTTCCTGAAAGTGGTGTTAATTGTGCTTTGATATGGAATTGCATATGTCGGATCATAAGTTATGGTGTTGTGTTGGTTGAGTAGGTAGTTTCAGTGAAAACATTTGTTGAGTTGTCTAGTAGTGTTTTATAATGTATGTGTTTGTTTTGTGAAAATGCGCAAAGTGCACGGTTTTTGTTTTTGTGTGGAATTCATGTGATTTTTGTCCAAAAAGAGGGTTTGAGTGAGTCTTTAGTGTTTAAATTCATTTTTGATCTTCTGGAAGTGTACAATAAAATTGTTTGTGTTTTGTTTAGTCGGGAAAATGTTCTTTTAGCAATGTGATTGGGTTATTAATCGGTGAGAGTGGCGCAGTTTGTGTTCTCTATGTGGCGTCAGGCATGTTTGGTCAGGGGGGAGGGATGAGTTGTTTCTTTTGTGTTAGTCATGTTATGTTTCGTTTTAAATAATTTTTTGATAAATAATTTAATATGTTTCAATAAATAATTTTTAGTAATGAAATAATTTTTTTAATTGAGTTGGATATATCCTTTTGGTGTGTGTACTTTGCTAAATGGTTTTCTATGTGTGTGAAAGTGCAGCATTTGGTTTTTGTTACACCCTATTTGTTTTATTTGTCTGAGTTTAACATGAAATGTGAAATTGGAACATGTGAGCACAACAAGTGGAAGCCTGGGTACTAGGTGGGTGGACTAGACTAGCGTGCTAGTGATACGGGAGTGGCTCCGACCCAGTTTCACTTATCTAGATTGACGCTTACAACACTAACTAAACAATGGATGATGATTGGAGGCCACTAGGTTATGGATGTGTTTCCCTACAAGTGGCTCGTGCATGAGAACTTATTTTTTTGTGTTTTCTATACTGTTCACCGAGACGTGAGGTTCTAGGGTCCCATCCCTTTTTCTAGTATCTTTAGGGCCTCTCCCACTTTTGGTGCTTCTGGACTACTATACACCCATCGTCGACATACGATGCATCTTCTAGATTTTTTTGAAGGTTTGGGTTTTTTTAAGAAAGTGTGTTTTCTTTTATCTATGTTGTTTTCTTTAAAAGTGTTTTCCTTATAGAAACTTTTTCTTTAAAATTGTTTCAGGTTTGGTGCCCTTTCTTTTATTTAGCATGAAAATGTTTTTGTCATTTAATGTTTATATGTGGATACTTTTTATTGGGTGACTTCCTACTAGTCTTTTGGCTCACACCCTACATACACCTTTGGGTGTATGTAGACTTTTTTTCTTATGTATTCTCGGTTGTGACATCGGGCTCAGCGATGGTGGTTCTGGTTGTTGATTGTCTTCTCGTGCAGGTTGGTATTGTGGCATGTGGATGTTGTGCCTCTCTTGTTGCTTCGAGGTTTTAGTTAGACTTTTAGTTCTTTTGTAGTCATTTATTTTTAGATGTTGGTTCAAGATGTAAACCTCTAATTTTTTTTTAGTTTAATGGCATGTTTGGTTGTCTGTTACCAGTTTCAATTTGTTGATATTGTTAGTTGTCTTTCCATCTTTTATTTTGGGTAAATAATTCCCACTTGTTACTTATGATACCCAGGAACTTGTGCAAGCCCGTGGGGATTGGGAATGCCCTTCGGGCCATGTCATGGACCGGGTCGGGCGCCGGGTCAGATGGCGACCTTACCTTATTTGTGAAAAATACTATTAATAACAAGGGATTCCATTCTATCCCACTTTAATGAAAGGATGTGATGGATATGTATGTTTCCATTAGTTGAGGTATTTCATTAAAAGAGAGTATCTCTATGTTTATAATATCAGTATCATTGGCCTAGTTGATCTAATATCATGTTGGCCAACAATATACATGGTAATACCTTTCCCTAAAAAAATCCAAAATATCCAAGATCGAAGAGAACCCACTCCTAAAAAAATTTATTAAGAGAATTAATGTTATGAAATCATAAATGGTGTTTAAAAATATATGTGTAAAGGGTACAAAATACATAAATTTAAACATATTGTACGAAATAAACCAGTGACAGGAAGGACTGCCCTGAGCATGACTCTACAATTGCCTTCAATAATAAAGTGTCAGCAAACTGATTTGCCTCCCAGTAAACATCTGTAACATAATTACATTAACAGTCATGTGAAATAATATATATTTTAAATAATAATTATAGGATATAAATTATACCAGATAATTCTAATAGTAGAGGTTAAATGAAAATTCCAATGAACGAAAATTCTTTTATATAGGAATGTACATAAGCTGTAATTTAATTTTTTGATAAATTATCATAAGATATTATACTCAAATGTATAATTTTTATATTCAATGAGGGTTATAATGGATCTCTCAAGGCTTCCACATAGAGAATGACTATTTTTTTTCTATATATTTCATTGATCCTGGAGGGTGAAATAAACATTACATAATATTTTCAAATAATTTTATTATTATTTATTATATTGAAATTCCTCAAACTTCTTTGTTAGATTCATAAAATATATACTTTTATTATTAAAATGTAATAATAATTAATAAGTGTTGTAAAAAATGTAATGATATCTATGTTAAATCCTTTCACAAGAATGATATAATTTAATGATTGCCTTAATTTTATTATGTTAAAACTTGAATACTATATTTGAATCCATGAACCCAAATAATTAAATTGGATGCGACTAAACATAAAAATTCCAATGGGGTTTATCATTAAGTTGTGACGTGTGAGTACTAGGAGAAACTCCTCAAATTCGGTAACATGATTAGAGAGATGATGTGAATTTACTACAATATATCCCATTTAACACTCTACATTTTATAATTATAAAATCATTATGAAACAATGAATACTAAAATACAATGGGGTAGTAAATAAGGGGTTCAATTTTTTATATCCTCACATATTAAATAATGACATTAAAATTTCAAACTAAATAATTCATTCAAAAAATAATATTTGAAAAATAAATGTGATGACTCAAGTATTTTACATGGTTTACCCAAATGTACTCTTTATATTGATTATATAATTATTAAGTGTTTATTTGAGATGGAAATCACTAATAAAATTTTTCATTATAATGTTTTAGATAGGCCCACTACATAATCTAGAATCCACTCACTCCTTTTACCCATAAACTCAATTATTCAAAATAAAATCTTATTGAAATGTTGATACATATGCCACTCGAAAATATATAAAAAGTCTATTTGAAACAACATGAATAAGGATATTTATCTCTGTTTTAATCCCCATTATCACATCAAAATTTTAAATAATGATCAATTAAATAAATATCATGAAGTCTTTATATAAAATGTATCTCAATTAATGTATTATGTCATTATATATTCAAACACCACAAATATTCATTTATAATTGTTTTAATTTTTTTCTTCTAAAATTGTACATCTCCATAATTCACATGTAATTACTGGATCAGTTTTCAAATAACCTTTTCAAAATATGTTTTTTTATGGTTAATTTGTAACATTAAAATTTTTGGGTTTCTAACCAAAACAAAAACACAAATGGTCTTCCTTGTGAAGGCTAACCTGATTCGTCCTATATTTGTAATATAAAAAGGCAAAAACATATATCTATATATTTCATAAAATAATAACATAATAGGGTTCATTGATCATGATTACTTAAATATGAAGATATTATAAGAAATCATGTCATAGTATAACATTTGAATTTTAAAAATTGTGGTGTTTTATGGTGTTAATATTGTATTTGTAAAACTATATTATAATAGGTATTAATATCAAACTGAATTTACAAGGTTCACTACTTAAATTTAATAGAAACATCCTAGGATTGATAATTAAAACTGAAGATAAAATTATTCACTAATCATCATGAATACATTGATAAAGGATTATAATTTATCAAATATTATATATATATATATGATTCTTTGATGATGTAAGACTACTTTCACTATCAAATAAAATGACATCTCATGATATAATGATAAAAAAATAAAAAATCAACCATGCTAATTAAAATTTATATAGATGAGTACAATGTTATTTTCTATTTTTCAAAAACTGAATTGGATATCAAATTGAGAGTGAAACCATTTATAAACACATAATGCAATATTTAATTCATTACTAATATATAATTTTCAAAGAAAATATTTGGATATTTAAATAAAAATAATGAAATCATAACATCAGTAGACCTACCAAAATATTACCTATCCGCTTCAAGAGTTTCCTAAATCTTCACATAAAAGTATTTCAATATCATGATATTGGTTGATGAGGATCCCATGATTTTATTCTTTATCATTGATGTTTTGTACTTTATTTTCGTTTTTTACACCTCTCTAAATTTTTTGAACACTCTCCATTCATCATCTTGCGTATAAAGAAAAATTATCTTTTATTAACTTTGAATTCAAAATTTAACCATCAACATAAACTTCTAAAATAACTTCTCCCACTTCTAAAGGTTCCTTCAGTTCTATCCAAGAATGTTATTCAAACAGACAATTTTTATGGATTTAAATTACTGAGAATAAGAAGTATCCATTTCATCTATAAATCTAAATCATTAAATAACATAAATCTATAATCATTGAAATATCATGTTGCGCCCATGTCCATTACAAGATTAACATGAATATCATAACATAATCAAGTATGTAATTATATAATCATGTTGTTTACAGTATTATTATATCTAATTACTCTCTAAATAATGTTTCATTAAGAGGAATTGTGGTATTTACATCCCTTTTGTGGTGTGACCTTACAGAGCATCTCAACTATCAGAACTCTTATTTATAAAGGTAATCTATATAGTAGAGTATATTATGTTTCCACAAGATAAAATGGTTTGTCACAGAATAATATTATTTTCCATTCCTATTAAAATTGAAATATGTAATCCTAGAATATCTATTATGATATGATCTATGTTTCAAGAATGAAAAACTCAAGCATCTTCACCTATTGATGTCAAACCGTGGAATGAACACTGTCATTTCTTTATGAATTATTCAATATAATCAATTTATAATATTATATAGGATTGTGATAATTTTATGTATTAAAAATATGATTTTATTATCTATTCAATACCGAAACACATATATAACATTATTATTTTACATAAATCCTCTTACAAATACATCCAAAATTCTTAATTACCAACAACTCATCTGTGTTGTCTGAATTCATTTGAGTTTGAATGTAATTCATGTGTTCATAATGAATAGAAAATGTTGTAGTGTATTGAAGAAAAATACAAGACTAAAATCTCACATTAAAGAATATTAATATAAAATAATATAAAATCTCCTTTCTTTAATTGAAAAACCACTATGTCACTTCCAACCACAATGAAATTACAAATCACAGTAGTCTTCCCCATTGGATTTTTTTTCAACCATTAAAAGAAAATCAATAGTTTCCATTTAATTTAGCTGTTATTCAATTATTTTTAGCTTATGTGAGTGAACCTAATGTAGGAATCATGAATCATGAATAATAATTAAATATATTTCCAAAAAATAGCTTAAATCCACTTCCAAACCAACACAATCACTTTTTTATAATTTAAATTTTTATTGAATATTCTCAGAAAAATCTAAGTACATGTATTGAAGAATGTTCTAGAATACATAATCAACACACACAATATAAAATTTAACAAATTAAATTTACAACATTCCCTATTTGAAAATATTTCATTCAAAATACATTCCCCCTAATGGAAAATATATTCTTTTTAAATTATATTGTTATCCATACGTCTGAGAAAAAATTAAAAAAGAATACTTGTGAAAGTAAAATAAATCATACATTATCCTTGATGATAATGATATTAATTTCCAATAATTAATATCATAATATTGAAATACTTCTTTGAAAATGAATTGGTAATGATATCCACAACATTTTCCTTTATATGAATAAACACTAACTATCAACAAAACTTTGTCAAAAAAAAAATTTATTATGAATTGGTACTTTAATCTATATTATTTTTAAGAGGATCATGAGTTGTATCTATAATAATATTTACAATTATTATTTAATGAAATCACATAATAAATTAATACATCACTTCCACCTTGAAATATTTTAATTTACTCCACATCTATATCAAATATTTTATTTCATATGTTATACAAACATACCCAGAATTCACTTAACAAAATGAAATATTTATTTTATTCTTAATGTTATAATTCCCAAACCTATTTTAGAAGTGTAACTTTTTAATATATTTCATGAACCAACACATGTCAACCTCGAATTGGCTAGAAGATCCAGCCCGTGATAAGGCCCGAGAGGCATTTCGGATCCACCACAGATTGAAACTACTGTCGAGCATTAGATAAAACATATATTAGAATGATTTTTCCCATAAATTACTTATATAATAATAAATCAAAAAATTAGGATTATAAAATAAAAAAAAACTACTACATCCACCTCCAAGGGACCTCATGGGTCACATCTGATGAGATAATCACACTCGATCCTTGAGTGAATCAGAGTTGGGTAGAAAAAAACTGAAAATTAAAAGTAATTTAGGTGTGAGAACTAAAATTCACAATAATTTTCTATTCATTACCCTTAAATAAGAAACCATTTCATGCTAGTTTTATATACAATAACAAAAACTGAATTTTATTTTGGTTTTAAAAAAATATCAACTTAATGATTCTCAAAAACCATTTTCCCTTATTAATTTCAAAACACATTCTAAAATATTGAACGAGATTCCTGAAGATCATTTTCTTAAGAAGATAAATAAAATGGAATAATAAATATAGTAAAAAAAAATAATAAAAATAATAACCTATAACAATGTTATTTAGAACAAGAGGAAATGGTGTAAATTTAAGTGGGTAAAGATGAAATGGTTTTCCTATGGATCCAAAATGGTTAAAAATATATTATAAAAATTTCACCAAAAAAGTGAAAGTATAGTACTTGTAAATTAGTTTACATGAGATATTACTAGACATCCTGTGAATATACCCTATACATACTCAATTCAGAATCCATCTGCAGGCCTATTGATGTGTTCCATAGTCAATATCTAACCCAACCTCTCTCATTTATCCTTACTGGCGGAACAACCCACATTTACACTTTATAGAGATCTAGTTTATATAATATGGGCTTCCTAGATACCATATCTCAACTCTCCCAATGATTCCTAAGTTCCCATGTTATTATAATAAAGGAATAGCAAAGGGTCATCAAACACATGATACTAAAATGTGTTCTGACCTGCATGTATTGTACACTTTCACACATCGCCCATGTAGAGACCCTGTTTATTTATAGGAGAAACATGGGGTGACCATCATACAAAAACCATTTTGATGGTTCAAATTGTGCCTACACATCATCACAGTTAGTTTTTTCAATGAAATACTTTAAAGTATCAAAATGACCCTTACCCCTATAAATGATATGTCATCAAGAAAACCAATTGAGCATTGCAAATACATTACATATTCCAATTAAATGTAGAAATTACACATTAACTTGAGAAAATCACATTCCATGTTTAGGTAAATTATGTTAAATTAAAGAAATTGAAATTTATAAGTGCCATAATGAATTTTCATATTATATACATACCACATAATAAAAAATTTCTAAAACACTCAGGAAATAAAGTAAATAACTGTCTCCGACATATGGAACCTACCGTAATACACAATGCCTCTGAAAATGTAAAATTGGAATCCACTTCTAAATGGTTCAATAGAAATAAGAGATTCCATGAGGAAATTTAGTGAAACCATGCACATCTTTACACTTACACAATACACACACAAAAAGATATATATGCCCAGTTTAAAAGCACATATTCCCCAAAATATGATAGAATATATAAAATTAGGATATATATAAATATATATATTTATTAAACATTACCAAGAATATTGTGAAAGTATCCTTCTGGAACAACGTCCCAAGAGTCATAAAAATATTAGATATCCAAAATTTTCAAAATGACTTAATTAAAAATTTGATATAAAATAAAAATGGAATTACTAATGTGAGTTAAATAAAATTCCATTAACAATACCTATAATATTTTAAATAACTCATAAGACATTAAAATTTCCAATTCCACATAGAAACCCAACAAATATTTTTCTTGATAATGTAATGGCATATTTTTTTTAAAATCACATGGAACTGAAAGAATAATATATATAAAACCAAGTTGAAATGTAATTTCATCCATTAATATTTTACATAAAAACCTAATAAAATTAGTATTTACCAAGAATACCAATTTAAAACACAACAAATAAATGGTTCTAAAATTAAAAGGATAAAATGGGGAAATCATATTTTAAACTCATATACATTGAAAACTAAGGTTCAAATCCAAAGAAATCAAACCAATGGGACCCTGAAAAAGGGATCACAACACCTATTCATGACATAGTAACCGAAAAATAAGTCAAAAATACACTTAGAGTTCTCCATATAGGTAAAACATCTAGATAGACGGAAGATGTGGGATTAAAAAAGAAGATAGAGAATTCTTAGAGGAGGAATCACTTGTGTAGGATGATCACCACCATACTAGGAAAACAATGATGAAAAACATAGGCCAAACCATGGAGTGGGTGTCATGTGCCAATGATGGGGGGCATGGATTTCTATTTCATTATAGGTTAGGGAGTGGGGAGAGGTGTGCATCATGTATGTTTTATTAGGAGAGGCATAGTGAGGGTAAGATTTTAATAATAATATTATTATATTATTTTTTAACCAAGAAGGACTCAACTGATCTTGGTGCACCAGGGAGGAGACTCAGATCATGGTATACTTCCCCCCATGTGATGTTGAGATTATTTTATACTAAAATTATTATTATATTTGTATTTTATCATATATATAAAGACAAATATCCATTTCATTATGTGATGGTACCAACGTTCCACCAATTATCCAATTCAACTTGAGTCATAGAAATATGCTTGTTTTAAGAAAACTAATATCCCTAAAGATCCTATTATAGAAGTGAAACGTTTAAACATATTATTTTCAACTCATAAGTCTATTATAATGGAAGAATTGAGAAAGAAACCTGTGATTGAAGTTGCACTGACAGTAGTATTTCCCGAAACATTTCAGTGATGGATGAACTGGAGGAGAGCTAATCCGATGCTAATCATTTGGGATTATTGCACCCCAAATAGATATATTGAATTTAAATTTATCATGTTACATCTCCCAAAGGTTTCACATTAAAAGAAAATCATAATAAGGTTAAATCCTTTCTTTAATACATTGATGTATTGATGAAAAGTGTAAATGGTTATATCCACTATTTACCTTTGGTGTAGAAAAAGATGGTTTATGAAACATTGGAGGTTTCTACGGATGGACATGGATATCACAACATCATATATTTGGTAAGATTTATCTTTCGACCATTTTCAATGGGGCATGGTTGTGTTGCAAACATAATGATGTATTTTCCATCTACATTGATATGGAAGGAAGATGTATAAGCCTTGAAACTCCCTCCATCCCAAAAATATTCTCTATAGGGTATGGCCATTGGAGATGATGGCATGGAAAGGGGTTCTTGTGGCAGGGGTTCCACAAGTCAAATATATTTGATGAAGGCAGTGATTACCTTTGATGGGGGTAATAATAAAAACTTCAATTAATTACATCCTAAAATCCTTCCCCATCGACACCATATTGGGACCCTTCCTCTAAGAAAAAAGGTAAAACTATGCCCTTTTAATTATTAGATCCATCTCCCATTGAATCATGAAGTAAGAATTGAAATTTATTGTTTCCATGATTTGGACCATTTGAGTAATTGAATCTGTTTTGTTAAAAATTATCATATCCCCACCAAGCCTTCATGGAGGAGCATGTATCTATCTTGTATAATATTAAATAACATTATTCTTCTTCATTAGGACCTTTACTACTGGGCCCAACCCATAAATATGTATGGGGGTGGAGGGTTGAAGTTCTAGATCAGTAAGACTTAGATAATTCTAATAATAACTCAGTGGTTATACCATTCATCATAGAATAAGAAGACACACTCATGGAGAAAACTAATATAGGTAGCTACTCTACTAAAACTTTAAATTTGATGGAGGTAAATTTGAGAGAATATTAACACATATTCTGAAGATATAGAAATGGGTCACATTTTTTCATGACTCCAAATGTTTACTTATCTTTGAATTATCTAAAATTGTGAGAGTATATTGTGACTTTATAGAACGTACCAGTGGTTCCATTATGCCTTTTGTTGTAATAGGGTGCTACCTAC
This sequence comes from Viscum album, assembly GCA_963277665.1. Lineage (NCBI taxonomy): Eukaryota > Viridiplantae > Streptophyta > Magnoliopsida > Santalales > Viscaceae > Viscum > Viscum album. Next base: position 1,589,923,579 of record OY728129.1, read on the forward strand.
TCACCTATGGATGTGGTTAGGGAAGTAGAATTATTTTTTCATATAATGATAAATATATGAATCTAACATCAATCATATTTCATTTTTACCAGATAATATAATTCCAACTATCCTCCAACTAATAATCCATTAAACCTCTAGTTATATTGCATTCATCCCATAGCACAGAAGTCTTAGTACTTTCTTCATTGTGAACCCTTTTAACTGAAGAAACCAACACAACAGATGGATCGTATCTAAATTTATTGATGTCTATGAGCATGAATCCCTTTCTCTATTACATAGTCCTAAAAAAGAATTGTTCCCGTGATGGGCTTGGATCAAGGCTTGGGCTCTCCATCACCTTATTTGTCGATGCAGCAGTATGTGTAGAAGGAGGCATGGATATTGATTTTTGAGGTCAATTTAGATATTCTGATGAACCATATGGGTTATATTAAGTTTATGTTCACCACTAGTATTTATGAGGGATTTTATTATACTACCCTTCATGCTTAGGTGAAGTAGAATATTTATCTGAGTGATAAAAAGAGGGCCATTGAATTAAGGGAAGTAGTAGTTGATGCATCCTCATAAGTAAAACAATTGGTGGTAAAACCATAAATAAATCTTACCAATGCGTGATGGAGGTGATAAATGATAGATATGTGTCCAAAAATTGGATAGTTGAATCTGGCTACATATAATCTTAAAATAGTGGTCTTCAGGAAGAGATTTTTTGATTTCATCATGAAATTCAAATACCATAGAAAATTATAATAGAGAATAAAGATCTCCGAGAAATAGTGGAGAACTATAGGTTTGATTTTGTGGCCATGGAGGAGGAATATAGTGAATTATAGAGGTAGAAAATATATATATTGATCAACTATTCCAATCTATTACCTCCATAGAGATGAAGTCTTCAGAGCTCAAGGACTCCACCTAATGCATGATGTGATGGGACTATAACTTCTTGACTTTTACTTTACTTTTTTATTCATGAGATAGACTACTGTATCTATAGATTCATTAATTTTCATGGTATTAATGGATACATCTTTTGAACATTACATGTAATTTTACATATTTCTTTCATCTAGGTTGTGCATGGAATTTAATTGATATGATGTTTCATATATCATCAATGATAACCATTATTTTTATCATATCGGGTATACCTGAATCCCAAGAATCAAATTTATGAATCTATATAGATCTTCCATGATAAACTCTTGTGAATGAACATTGACTTGTGATTCTTCACTGATGTTTCTTATCCAGTTGTAAAGAGATCACCTGAATGAAAAGGATAATTTGGGTAAAATTTGTATCCTAGAGGGAGAATGATATATGTTTAGATGATGTTAGTTGACATAGAAAGCATTAATTTTATTTTAGAGACAATCATTACACCATTAATATTTATATAAATTTATTCATATTTCCCGATTTTTTTCTAATAACCATACAAGGGAGGGATCAACAGTCATAAACTCAGATTTTACATAGGACCCCTTCATATGGGTTTTCAGCCTGTCAATTTTGGTAACTTTTCCACTTAATGATATCTCAATATATCCTAGGGAATGCAAAGCACGCAACCATCAAGCTGAGACTTGACTTCTACCTAAAATTCAAATGTCAAGTTTTCATCCTAGAAAGCAGTATGTATATTCTAGTTGGTGATTTAAATTTCATGAAAAGTAGACTATTATTTTTATACAGTTTATGGTATTTAATCATGAAACTCATATTTCTGGTAGTTTACAGTCTTCTATATTGTAATTTTTGTTACTGTAATTTACATCCCTTTAGCTCAAACTATATGCTACTTGTAGTTTAGAAACTTCTAGATTATAATTTTTATTTCTTGTAATATAGAATTTGTTAAGTAATGTTATCCATGCATTTTAATGTCATGAAATATGAAAAAATACCATTTAATTTAATTTCTTATGATAAGGACATATTATGTGTAGTTTAACATCATGTGGTAAGGATATATTCTACACAGTTTAACATAGTGCATTAAATAAACCAACCATGTTGTTCATCATTTTGTGGTAAGGATATGTACTATAATGTTTAACATCATGAAATAAAGGTGTAAATAAAATATTTAGTTTAATTTATTAATTTTTGGGAAATAAAATGGTATGTTGTTTAATTTCATTCTTCTTGGGCTTGATTGTTGAAGATGGAATGGGGAAGACATGCTAGGGATGACCCAAAAAAATATAAGATGTTGAGTTCTGCCACACTGTTACTAGGTATTACAAGGAATGTTGTTAATCTCATTCATTAATTGATTCCCCTTGTTTGTCTATCTATGTAATTATGCATCACTAAAATGGAAATGAAGAGGTGTCCCAACTCTTTTCCATGGTCTATAAATAATTTTGAGATGGTATTGGTGGAGAAAAAATATTAAAGAAGATGAGTCCACCTAGATATATTTGAGTGTAGTTTATGAAATTCATAACTGAAAAAATTAAATCCATTAATATGGAATGGGAAAAACATTCCAATGATTCTCCATAAAAACTAGAGGTGTTTTGTTCTTCAATGGTGTTACCATGGTTCCCAAGGATTGGAGTTCCTTTTCATTAAATAAACAAACCCCCTATTTATTATTTTTAATACATTATCTGTGAGCCTATTTATCTGACATGCATGGTCAAGTAAATGGGATCCCCACCCTTCTCTGAGGTCCTTTAAGGAGTTGAGAAGTTATAATCAACTAGATTATTCAGATGGGTTTTGAGGAAAGAACAATCCATGAATTGTTCTTCAACCCTAGGGTTTTATAATGTTTAAATCGGATTCTCTAGCCCTAGGTTTTGTGGTTTTCAGTTATGAAATGTTAGAATTAAAATGGGTTGCAGAATGGTGTGTTCTATTATTTATTTAAGAAATCGTACAAAAAAATGGATATTTTATGTCATGTATTTGGAATCTTTATGGCTAAATTGGTTATGTGGATTTTAAATCATGGTCCAAAGATATCTTATAATGACCCATACTTTACATACATTGTTAATACTTCAAAATTGAAGCACACTTATTACAACATATGACAAAACCACAAAGGACCGTATAGGTATAGTGTCTTTAGAAACTGGGAAACATAAACAACTGGTTCATAAATCTTCTACAGTGTCTCCCATTTATTTCATCATATCTAGGGTCCCTTTTAGCATATTCTACTTAATATCCATCTTCCTGACCTGGGGAAAAGAAAACATAAAAGGGTGAGCTCAAATGCTCAGCAAGGGCAAATAAAGGAAATAAAAATCATATCATATCTTTTTGAAAATCATAACCCGCAAAAGAGATCATAATAACTTAACATGGAATAAATCATAGAAGTGAAAATTAGATCCCCATAATCATATCATGAAACTTGAAACTCTGTGGCATGCACACATAATCATGGAAAATCATTTCTTGTTAGTCATGACTCATTGTCAAGACTATCTTAGTGGACAAAGTCCCTTTCTAAATCGAGTCACCCTCGTTCCAGTCCTGTTTCACTGAATCGGTATAACCTACCGTTCCAGCCATGTCTATCTCATGAGATATAAGATCTTTACCCAATGCATTGGAGGGAGATATAGGTCCCACCCATCTTATAATGAATCCTTTCTTATGTGTGCCACATAATCATAAACCATACATCATAGCGTAACCCATGTAATAAAAATGGGATTCTTAAACAACATGACATCATAAAACAATTCATATAAGATAAAGGAATTCATAAAAATATTTCCATCACAACATAATCAAATCCATGTAATAATAGGGATAAAAACAGAACCCTTTATCATCTTAGATGGAAAATAATTTTGATAAAACACTTGAACTTCATTCTTGAGGAAAATATCCTTTCTATTTCAAAAACACTTTTCCTTTCTAAACATGTCATACAATTTTAAACATAAAGAAGTTGATTAAAAATAAACATGAAAACTTGTAAAGGAAGCTTCTTGGAAATAATGCTTTAAAAATCCACTCATGCCATATAAGTTTAAAAAAAACATTCTTCTCGTACTTTTGTCGGAAAAGTCAAAAAGTACCTCGTACGAAAAACGACAAAAGATTCCTTTCATACATATTACTAAAAACTCACCGAAGGGTAAAAATGGATTTAAACAATTTTAGGTGGATGTAAATAATATTACATATTGATGAAACATGGATGTGGATAATAAAATACACCCTAGTAAATACTTACGAATAAACAATCTCGGATAAAAATGAGATTGTGATATTTCCCTTACCTTAGGTCCGATTTGCTTTGTACGTGTCCGAAGCTCCTTTATAATGGTTTAAATAATGTTATTGACTTATTCCAGAATCATACATATTGATATGATATCATATATGATCATATTCTTAGCTTCTTGTTAGTAATATTTCATTGTTACTTGTTCCTCGGGTCTTTATTGCCTTTTGTTCTTATGCGTGTTTTGCCGAATAAATTCTTATTATTCTTTTAAGGTTATAGATACCTTATATCCAGAATGGTATTAGTGTAAAATATATCATATTTATTCATTCAATTCATTTATATAATTACTATTTAATGATGATCATGTAGAACGAGTCGCATCACATCCTGGAGACGGTATTCCGTACGTACGCACGAGTGATGATATCGTTCCTATGATCATGGAATTGTATTTGAGTATATATATATATATATTATTTCAGTATCAATATTAATTTATAATAATCATAAATATTTACTCATTACACCATTATACCCATCCTTGTAAGGTGGTGGTGGAAAATAGATTACACCACGGCGTGGAGACGGTATTCCGTACGTACGCACTCGCGGTGATTTCATTTTTCCGTAGGATGGATAGAAGGTGAATTAGGGTTGTTTCATATTTATAATAACATATCAGTATGTAAGTAATACTGATGTTATTACTTTATAATGAAACAACTAAAGAAGAAGAAGTTGAAGAAGAAAGAAATTGAAAAGATCGGTAATGGATATTACCTCTTCTTTGGAACGCCTCTTTGAATCCTCCACTTAGGGAACTAAGATTGGTCTTTGAAGAATACCAGGACCTCTAGGATTATTCTAGGGAAGTGGAGAGGAGAAAATGGCAGGGGTTGGCCGAGATTGAGTGCTCAAATTGGTGTGAGGAGGAGGGGGAGGAGGTGCCCTTTTATAAGGGAGGAGAGGGGCACCTTAGGAATATCTCAAAATATTATTTTATATTAAAGTCAAAATCGGTTTATAATGGTTCCAAAGGGTTTTATTTCTAAGCTAAAGTGGGGAAGGGTCTAAATCCTATCAACCAATAGGATTTAGACAAGTTTAGGGTATTATTTTAACCTTATCAATTAGATTTAACTCTAAGTTAAATAATTTAACTTTTACCGTGTCTTTTTGTTTTCTTTCACTATATGGTTAATACACTTACTATAACATGCCAAACGAACCCCAAATTGTTTATTATTAATATATATATCCTTATCTAAGTCATTTTGCCGAACCATAGATTTTTAGGAATAAAATAACAATTAATAATATAATATTTGATTTAAAAACTATTTTGTGTCAATTTTGACACTATTTGATATATGATTTTTGTGAAAGTCATAACAGAATTATATGTTCGAACCAAGTTGATTACATCAACACTAATATATCATAGTAACCTAGAAAATTAGTTTAATTCATAAAAAGTCTCAAATTTCATTTATTTTGGTGTTTATAACATCAATTATGTCAATATTTCATAAATAAGATAATTACTGCATCATCGTTGTGTCATAATTAAATTAAATTATTTAATGTCTAAAAATTATAAATAAAATACCATTATGTAGGAAATATTTTTAGCTTTCTAATGAATATTTATTGTTGAATTTATCTTATGTATAACCCCATATTAAAAATGATTTACTTATTAAACTTTGATTTTAACTATTTTAACCCTTCTTTAAATAAATTAATAATAAATGTCCTAATCTAACCCATGTGGGCCTAAATGGTCATATATTATTCATAAGGTTGTTTTTGGTAGAATTACACTTATCCAATAGAATTAGGACATGTTTTAGGGTAATATTAATATCATATTTACCCTTAGTTACCCTATTTACTATTAACCGCGGTAAAAAAAAGTAAAAAGTTACTATTCACCAAAAAATTATTTTTATCTCATTGAACCACATTTTACTTACTGATATCAACCGTGTCTATCGGATTTTCGAAATTCCATTCACAGAAGCGGTAAAATTAAGTTTTACGCAAAATTCAGTTTTTAACCTACCACTTAGTGGTTTCACTATTCATCAAAAATTGAAAGTTTTCAGAAAAATACCAAAATTTCACCCTAGGCTAATTTCGGTATTCCGAATCCAAAAATGAAGTCCATTTTGAAAAATAAAATTTATAAAATTTCAAAAAGTGGTTATTACTATTCATAACGGCTAGTTTTAATAATATTTTAATAGCATATCGTTGTTTAGTGAAACTCGGTATTGCGTACGACGCAAGCTATCGAGGAAGGTCGTGATTGCATGTAAAGTAAGCCAAGCAAGTGTGTAGTGAAAGATTACTTTGATGATATAAAAACAAAATATTACTCATAAAAATCTCGGGTGTTACATTCTACCCCCCTTAAAAAGAATTTCGCCCTCGAAATTCGTCACTTTGTAACAAACAGATGAGGATACTTCTCCCTCATCATATCCTCAAGCTCCCATGTAGCTTCTTCAAGTTGGTGGTTCCTCCATAAAACTTTCACCAAGCGAGTGGTCTTGTTTCGTAGGACTTTTTTGCTACGATCCATAATCTCTATCGGCTGTTCTTCATAAGAAAGATCTTGCTCCAGCGGTACAGCTTCTGAGCTGAGTACATGTGAAGGATCTGGTATGTACTATCTCAGGAGAGATACATGGAACACATCGTGAACTTGAGAGAGATTCGGCGGAAGCTCCAATCGGTAAGCTACCTTCCCAACACGATCCAGTATTTCGAAAGGACCGATATATCTAGGGCTCAACTTCCCCTTCTTTCCAAATCTCATAACCCTCTTCCAGGGAGATATTCGTAAGAACACTTTATCACCCACTTCAAACTCTAGGTCTTTTCTTCGGTTGTCGGCATAACTTTTCTGTCGACTCTGAGCTGCTCTTATGTGTTGTTGAATAGATCTGACCTTTTCTTCCATTTCATCAATGAGATCAGGTCCTAATAGCTTTCTTTCCCCAACTTCATCCCAGAAAGTTGGAGTCCTGCATTTCTTTCCATATAGAGCTTCATAAGGAGCCATATGAATACTGGAGTGAAAGCTATTATTATAAAAAAATTCCACCAAAGGTAGGTGTTGATCCCAACCTCCTTCGGAATCCATAGAGCAAGCTCTCAACATATCTTCTATGGTTTGAATTGTTCTTTCAGACTGACCGTCTGTCTGGGGATGATAAGCAGTGCTGAAACTCATCTCTGTATCCAGAGTATGCTGAAGACTTTGCCAGAACTTTGAGGTAAATCTCGGATCCCAATCAGATATAATAGAAAGTGGTACTCCATGCAATCTTACCACTTCCTTTACATATATCCTGGCAATCTGATCTAGAGAGAAATCCTCTCTAATAGCAATGAAGTGTGCAGACTTTGTAAGACGATCAACTATGACCCAAATAGCATTATTGCCTTTGGATTCTTTAGGAAGTCCTGTGACAAAGTCCATAGTGATGTTTTCCCATTTCCATTCGGGTATGTGCAATGGTTGTAACATCCCCTTAAACTTTTGTCTCTCAGCTTTAACTTGTTGACAAAACAAGCATCGAGAGACATATTCAGCAACATCTCTTTTCATGCCATCCCACCAGAAGTACTCTTTCATGTCCCTATACATCTTCGTGCTTCCAGGATGAATAGAGAATGATGAATTATGAGCCTCATCCAGAAGCTCCTTCTTTAATTTGGGGATGGGAGGAACACAAACCCGATTCCTGAACTTTATTATCCCATCACAATCAAGGTTGAATTCAGGAACATTTCTCACCTTCTTTTGTAACTCTACATCTTCTTTCTGTGCCTCTTTAATCTTCACATGTATAGATGGTTGAACATTGATTTGAGAAAGATAAGATTTTTCCCCTACCATTATAATTCCAAGATCCATCTTTTGTAAATCCATAAATATTGGATCTTTTGTGATCCTCATCATGGATAAACTAGCATGGTCTTGTCGAATTAATGCATCTGCCACCTTGTTTGCTTTCCCAGGGTGGTAATGGATTGAGAAGTCACAATCCTTAATCAGCTCCAACCAACTTCTTTGATGCGTATTCTGCTCCTTTTGTGTGAAAATATACTTTAAACATTTATGATCAGTATAAATATCACACCTTTCACCATAAAGGTAATGCCTCTAAATCTTTAATGCAAAGATTACCACAGCCAACTCTAAATCATGTGTTGGGTAATTTTTCTCATGGATTTTCAACTGTCATGAGGCATAAGCTATCACCATATCATTTTTCATAAGAACACACCCCAATCCCTTCTTGGATGCATCACTGTATATCACAAACCTTTCTCCACTACAAGGTAGTGTGAGCACAGGTGCACTGGATAACCTTCTTTTCAACTCCTTGAAATTCTCTTCACATTCTTCCGTCCAGACAAACTTAACTCCTTTCCGAGTCAACTTGGTGAGTGGATTAGATAATCGTGAAAAATCCTTTACAAAATGTCAATAATATCCAGCCAAACCAAGAAAAATTCGGATCTCAGTTACTGTTGTTGGTCTTGACCATCTTTTGATAACCTCTGTTTTTGCTGGATCCACAGATATCCCCTCTTTTGAGATTATGTGACCCAAAAATGCAACTTTTTGAAGCCAAAATTCACACTTGGTAAATTTGGCATAAAGCTTCTCCTTTCTCAGGGTCTTCAATATAATTCTCAAGTGATCTTCATGCTCTTCTTTGCTCTTTGAATAGACAAGAATATCGTCTATAAAGACTACCACAAATTGATCAAGATAGTCTCTAAAGACTCTATTCATTAGATCCATGAAGATAGCAGGGGCATTAGTAAGACCAAATGGCATCACTATAAATTCATAGTGTCCATACCTTGTACGGAATGCCGTCTTTGGTATATCCTCCCTTTTGACCCTTAATTGATGATACCCTGAATGAAGATCAATCTTGGAAAAGTATTGAGCTCCGCGTAGTTGGTCAAATAAGTCATCAATGCGTGGGAGAGAATATTTGTTCTTGATAGTGATCTTGTTAAGTTCTCGATAATCAATGCAGAGCCTCATTGATCCATCTTTCTTCTTAACAAATAGAACAGGTGCTCCCCAAGGTGACGCACTAGGGCATATGAATCCCTTATCAAGATTCTCTTGGAGTTTCTTCTTCAATTCCTGCAACTCAATTGGGGCCATTCTATAAGGTGTCTTTGAAATTGGTAAAGCACCTGGTACGAGTTCTATTGAAAACTAAAATTCACGATTTGGTGGAAGACCCAGTAATTCCTCCGGAAAGACATCATCAAACTCCCGTACAATGGGCATATTCTTAATCATGAGTTTCTCACCAACCATTTGAGATAAATAACCTTCATTTAGTGGAATCAATACCCATAAGATGGAACAAATTTCCACTAGAAGGTTATGTTCATCCTTGCATTGATAGATGATCGTAGATTGATCTGGAATATGAAATGTGACTTCCCTTCTTTGGCAATTGATATGAGCTCCATGTAGAGAAAGCCAATCCATGCCAAGAATCACATCAAATTCCACTAAAAGAAGTATCACAAGATTTGCGGGAAGCACTTTCCCACAAACTTCGATCGGAGAAGAATTATAAACTTTTGATGCGACTGTTGTGCCATTAGGTGTTGTCACAGCTAACTCAACATCTAATTGTTGAGGTAATACGGTGATACCCTTAGAAAATTTTTCAGAAATAAAAGAGTGGGTGGATCCAGAATCAAATAAAACATTTGCTACTTTAGAGTGGATGGTAAGTGTACCTTTCACCACTTCGTTATCGTACGCCACATCGCTGATAGAAATTTCATGTGACTTTCCTTTGTCTTTAGCCTTAAGATTTTGTTGACGTCGACCATCATCATCAATACTTGGATTTGGGCATTGATTGGCATAATTCCCCATCTCCTTGCACTTGAAACATTGAAGTGTAGTAGGTTCATTCTATGTATCCCTTCCTTTGTTTGCATCATTAGACATCTTCTTCCCATTATCGCGACATTCAAATGCCCGATGACTTTCCTTTCCACATTTAAAACATTTACTTGTACCTTTAAGACAACTCCATCCATGTTTCTTTCCACACTTTGAGCATAAGGGAAAGCTCATCTTCTTTTCAGTGTGCTCTTTAGATTTTCCTTTGAATTCCATCTTCCTCTTCTTATCAAACCCATGTGACTGATGGGTTACTCCAATCTCCATCTCGACTTTGAGAGCACATCGAACGATTTCCTCGTAGCTATTGAAGTCCCTTATGGCTAACGCCCTTCGAAGACTTGGTTTTAAGCCACTAAATAATCGATCGATCTTACTCTCAGGTTGGATAATAATACCAGAAGCGTACCTTGCAAGTCTTGTAAAATTTTCTTCATAGGTACCAACAGATTCATCATCCCTCTGCTTCAGTTCAAGAAACTCTTTCTCCATCTTTGTTCGGATAATACGAGGGAAGTACTTATTGAAAAATAAGTTCTTGAACTCGTCCCATTCCATAGACTCAATTTCATCCCTTTGCTTAGACTTATCCTTAGGGTTCTTACTAAGACTTTCACATCCTAGTTTCCAAAGGATGACTATACCTTTCCTCTGATACCAACTATAATGACCCATACTTTACATACATTATTAATACTTCAAAATTGAAGCACAATTATTACAACATATGACAAAACCACAAAGGACCGTATAGGTATAGTGTCTTTAGAAACTGGGAAACATAAACAACTGGTTCATTAATCTTCTACAGTGTCTCCCATTTATTTCATCATATCTAGGGTCCCTTTTAGAATATTCTACTTAATATCCATCTTCCTGACCTGGGGAAAAGAAAACATAAAAGGGTGAGCTCAAATGCTCAGCAAGGGCAAATAAAGGAAATAAAAATCATATCATATCTTTTTTAAAATCATAACCTGCAAAAGAGATCATAATAACTTAACATGGAATAAATCATAGAAGTGAAAATGAGATCCCCATAATCATATCATGAAACTTGAAACTCTGTGGCATGCACACATAATCATGGAAAATCATTTCTTGTTAGTCATGACTCATTGTCAAGACTATCTTAGTGGACAAAGTCCCTTTCTGAACCGAGTCACCCTCGTTCCAGTCCCGTTTCACTGAACCGGTATAACCTACCGTTCCAGCCATGTCTATCTCATGAGATATAAGATCTTTACCCAATGCATTGGAGGGAGATATAGGTCCCACCCATCTTATAATGAATCCTTTCTTATGTGTGCCACATAATCATAAACCATACATCATAGCATAACCCATGTAATAAAAATGGGATTCTTAAACAACATGACATCATAAAACAATTCATATAAGATAAAGGAATTCATAAAAATATTTCCATAACAACATAATCAAATCCATGTAATAATAGGGATAAAAACAGAACCCTTTATCATCTTAGATGGAAAATAATTTTGATAAAACACTTGAACTTCATTCTTGAGGAAAATTTCCTTTCTATTTCAAAAACACTTTTCCTTTCTAAACATGTCATACAATTTTAAGCATAAATAAGTTGATTAAAAATAAACATGAAAACTTGTAAAGGAATCTTCTTGGAAATAATGTTTTAAAAATCCATTCATGCCGTATAAGTTTAAAAAAAACATTCTTCTCGTACTTTTGTCGGAAAAGTCAAAAAGTACCTCGTACGAAAAACGACAAAAGATTCCTTTCATACATATTACTAAAAACTCACCGAAGGGTAAAAATGGATTTAAACAATTTTAGGTGGATGTAAATAATATTACATATTTATGAAACATGGATGTGGATAATAAAATACACCCCAGTAAATACTTACGAATAAACAATCTCGGATAAAAATGAGATTGTGATATTTCCCTTACCTTAGGTCCGATTTGCTTTGTACGTGTCCGAAGCTCCTGTATAATGGTTTAAATAATGTTATTGACTTATTCCAGAATCATACATATTGATATGATATCATATATGGTCATATTCTTAGCTTCTTGTTAGTAATATTTCATTGTTACTTGTTCCTCGGGTCTTTATTGCCTTTTGTTCTTATGCGTGTTTTGCCGAATAAATTCTTATTCTTCTTTTAAGGTTATAGATACCTTATATCCAGAATGGTATTAGTGTAACATATATCATATTTATTCATTCAATTCATTTATATAATTACAATGTAATGATGATCATGTAGAACGAGTCGCATCACATCCTGGAGACGGTATTCCGTACGTACGCACGAGTGATGATATCGTTCCTATGATCATGGAATTGTATTTGAGTATATATATATATATATTATTTCAGTATCAATATTACTTTATAATAATCATAAATAGTTACTCATTACACCATTATACCCATCTTTGTAAGGTGGTGGTGGAAAATAGATTACACCACGGCGTGGAGACGGTATTCCGTACGTACGCACGCGCGGTGATTTCATTTTTCCGTAGGATGGATAGAAGGTGAATTAGGGTTGTTTCATATTTATAATAACATATCAGTATGTAAGTAATACTGATGTTATTACTTTATAATGAAACAACTAAAGAAGAAGAAGTTGAAGAAGAAATAAATTGAAAAGATCGGTAATGGATATTACCTCTTCTTTGGAACGACTCTTTGAATCCTCCACTTAGGGAACTAAGATTGGTCTTTGAAGAAGAACAGGACCTATAGGATTATTCTAGGGAAGTGGAGAGGAGAAAATGTCAGGGGTTTTCCGAGTTTGAGTGCTCAAATTGGTGTGAGGAGGAGGGGGAGGAGGTGCCCTTTTATAAGGGAGGAGAGGGGCACCTTAGGAATATCTCAAAATATTATTTTATATTAAAGTCAAAATCGGTTTATAATGGTTCCAAAGGGTTTTATTTCGAAGCTAAAGTGGGTAAGGGTCGAAATCCTATCGACCAATAAGATTTAGACAAGTTTAGGGTATTATTTTAACCTTATCAATTAGATTTAACTCTAAGTTAAATAATTTAACTTTTACCGTGTCTTTTTGTTTTCTTTCACTATATGGTTAATACACTTACTATAACATGCCAAACGAACCCCAAATTGTTTACTATTAATATATATATCCTTATCTAAGTCATTTGGCCGAACCTTAGATTTTTAGGAATAAAATAACAATTAATAATATAATATTTTATTTAAAAACTATTTTATGTCAATTTTGACACTATTTGATATATGATTTTTGGGAAAGTCATAACAGAATTATATGTTCAAAACAAGTTTATTAAATCAACACTAATATATCATAGTAACATATAAAATTAGTGTAATTCATAAAAAGTCTCATATTACATTAATTTTGGTGTTTATAACATCAATTATGTCAATATTTCATAAATGAGATAATTACTGAATCATCGTTGTGTCATAATTAAATTACATTATTTAATGTCTAAAAATTATAAATAAAATACCATTATGTAGGAAATCTTTTTAGCTTTCTAATGAATATTTATTGTAGAATTTAGCTTATGTATAACCCCATATTAAAAATGATTTACTTATTAAACTTTGATTTTAACTATTTTAACCCTTCTTTAAATAAATTAATAATAAATGTCCTAATCTAACCCAAGTGGGCCTAAATGGTCATATTTTATTCATAAGGTTGTTTCTGGTCGAATTACACTTATCCAATAGAATTAGGACATGTTTTAGGGTAATATTAATATCATATTTACCCTTAGTTGCCCTATTTACTATTAACCGCGGTAAAAAAAAGTAAAAAGTTACTATTCACCAAAAAATTATTTTTATCTCAATGAACCACATTTTAATTACTGATATCAACTGTGTCTGTCGGATTTTTGAAATTCCATTCACAGAAGCGGTAAAATTATGTTTTACGCAAAATTCAGTTTTTAACCTACCACTTAGTGGTTTCACTATTCATCAAAAATTGAAAGTTTTCAGAAAAATACCAAAATTTCACCCTAGGCTAATTTCGGTATTCCGAATCCAAAAATGAAGTCCATTTTGAAAAATAAAATTTATAAAATTTCAAAAAGTGGTTATTACTATTCATAACGGCTAGTTTTAATAATATTTTAATAGCATGTCGTTGTTTAGTGAAACTCGGTATTGCGTACGACGCAAGCTATCGAGGAAGGTCGTGATTGCGTGTAAAGTAAGCCAAGCAAGTGTGTAGTGAAATCTTACTTTGATGATATAAAAACAAAATATTACTCATAAAAATCTCGGGTGTTACATATCTAGTCATGTAGATGTTATAATATAATTATTTTTTGATTCATTGGAAATACGATATGGTTTTACATTCCACCAAGTTGATGTTAGTTCTCACAAGGATCATAAAAACAATTTTTATGATAACTATACTTTCGGATAATGGGAGAGAGTTCATATATAGGAAGTAGAGAAATAAATACATAGTAAAATAAAAGGACCTATTGAAGATAGGTAACCTATTAAATGGTCCATGAATGTTTTACTTCAATCCTAGGTTCTCAGCTCATAAAGTGTGATTCTTGGAATATGTAATATTCAGGAAGGTTATGAGAACCCTAATTTTTATTTCACCAACTTTTGAACACGTTATTACAACATAGAAATAAGAAAAGTCCTTAGTCGGTCATTTGAATAGATGGGAGGGTCCATCGAACATGGATTGACTTTTATTTAGGATGTAAATTGGGACCTATGATCTTTATGGTTAATTCATTTGTGCTCTATTTTTTTCTAAACTATGGATATGAAGAATTTATATAGCATAAACTTGACTTTTACTCATTCTACCCTTTGCAGTTTTTCCTCCTAAAAAGTTTGGCATCTCTTTCTCTTGTTGTTTATGGTCTTGTGATTTTGACAATCAGATTCTAATGTTTAGGGCTATACAACATTGAACAACGTACACACAACTTATGATCATCATTAACCTGGCCCATGTATGAGTGAAATTTATCACAACATCCTAATTATGATACATAGAGTTAAGAGTATTGCCACATCCTTAAGATAGGGATATAAAAATAGTGTAATTCATTACTCGAGGTTCTCAGGACATGATTCATAGTATGGGAAAATCATTATATGGATAACCCCAAACACTCTAAGGTTATATGTTCTTCTTTAATCATTTAAATATCATAAGTATTATATTGATATTCCAATAGATCTATGTTATCTATTGTTTGTGGGATTAAGACCATACACATTGATAAAATTGTAAAAAAATATCTCTTTTACTTTCAATGGGTCATGAATGGTTTTTGGTAACCTAATGTGCTGATACATGAAGTGTAATTTAATAGTTGAGGTGATTAAAAGATAAATGTGGAACCACATACTCTGTTTAACATGGGTAACACTACTTTGATCCTTTAATATGGAATTATTATGTGTGACAGCCCGACCATTTTAACATCTTTTAGTGGGGACATATCTATCATGTGGTATAATTTCATGCAATTATGAGGTTCCTCATAATTTAGTTTCATCTAGTAAATATGTGGAAACTAGTGGGAAAATATTCAATATATACTTAGGGACATTTTTAGTGGATCGAGGAATTAAGATGCAAGGAGAATATTTTATACATATACAAGTTTATCAGGGGGCAAACATGTTACAGTTGCCTTCTTTTTCAGATCTATCATTCACATATGCTAGTTGTCGTGCGTAGGCAGAACAAGCTTGTATGACTTATCCCTCTCCATAAAATAGGTATATGATTATTTTATGGTATGTTCCATGGGAAAGAAATTTTTTATACAGTTTAACTTCAGAAGACTAGTACATGGTTCATGATCAGAGGTGTGTATTAGTAGTGTAATCCAGGGTGGCTTTCTAGCTTCTCTAATCTCACATGAGAAATGATTTGAGTGAGAAACAATTGACAACTATGAAACTGATTGAGCCATGATAGAGTTGCTATCAGACATTTTTCTTTATAGTTCCCATGAAAATGTATTAATGGGTGTATTATTATCATTTTATATGTTGTGGATGAACCCATGAATAAATATATGGGTGTCACTATATATCATGTCACTGTAGAAATCTAGCTGTATGTAGTTCTTGAATGAATGATCCCAATCTAGGCGTGATCCGTAAGCTGGGAGTGGGGATTTTTAGGTTTTATTATTCTTTAAGGGCCTAGTATTATGGATTCGAGCATCACTACATTTCAATTGATAACAAGAATCAACCAACACATAGTTCTTGAATTGGAAACTCTCCACATTGGTCAAACTAATGCACAGAGGGGGATTTTTTCACATTGATTAATGAAGCTAGACCTAGTATTATAGATCCTAGTGTCAATATGTATTATGTGATTATAATAATAAAGACATGATAAACTATGTAGTTTAACATCATGTGTCAATGACATTGGTAACCTGATGTGGAAAGGAGATATTGTGGTTGGACCAAAGACTGGAGATCTATGTAACACTATGTATCATGAAATTGAAAGAATAAATCCACATGTAGTTGATGAATGGAGGTGTGGTGGGAGAACAACACATATGATAGTGGTTCAATTAGGTGATTTCCATGTTAATGAATATTTATATGTCATGAAAGATATATTAACCATGTATTTTAACATCATGTAGCATAGAATTTTAGCCTTACTTTGACGGTTTTTCATCTAAAATCATGCCAACCGTTTCATTATTTTATATGTATTGATTTTGTGGGGAATGAATTAAAAAAAATAAGCACACACAAGCTATTCTAAGTGCGATAAATATGGAATGGAAAATATTTCTCTCAACACATTGAGGAAATTAATGAAAAGGACATGGCCAATTTGTATTATGTAGTGTATAGGAAATGATATTTGATCTTGGTGTCCCTAAGTATTTCAACGGAATAGTAATAAAGCAATAAATTGTTTTTGAAAAAAATGTAGTTGAACATTATTTAGAAAGGTTTTCAGCCATGAAGTTTAACGTCATGCAGTAAGGATGTCACAAATGCAGTTTAACATAATTTGGTAAAGAATAAGGTGACTTGAAGTGAAGAAATATCATGGCTGGAACCAAGAATGGATATATGGGTGTCACTATATATTATATATTGTCCTGAATCATGAAACACATAGTTCATGAAAATATATCCAGTTTAACAACATGTGGTATAGATTTTATCTGTAAAGTTTAACGTCATGTGGTAAGGATGATTGTTACTTATTGTGAAAATGAAGGATGGAAAATTTTCATGAAGTTTGATGCATTTTTATCTAGAAATATATATCATAGATAGACCCATGGATGGGTATCTGGTCATCACTATGTATCTAATGATAGCATGAATCAATCAACACACAATGTTTAGATATGAAATTTCTTATGTGGATATTACATAAACATAGGGATGTGGGCACGTAATTCTATTTTGTTTTATAAATCTAGTTCTTGTGAACTGAATTTTTTTTGAAATGATGATTCCCATGTAGTTTGATATCAAATAGTGAGGACATCAATCATATTAGTTATCAAAATTTGTTAATGAAATCTTCTTAAAAGTTTCACAACAACTGGTTAGGACGTCTTCCGTATAGTTTAACATTATGTGGTATGGATGTCTTCCATATAGTTTAACATCATGTTCTTAGGAAAACTTATGTTCAATTTGGAAATCATGTAGTAAGGACGTATTTTATAAAGTTTAATTTATTTTGGAAAATAAATCTTTCATACTATTTAACATCGTGTATTTATGACTTATTCTATAAAATTAACATCATGTGGCTAAGAAGTCTTCCCTAAATATTAATGTTATGTGTTCAAGATATCTTCCATAAAGATTGATTTCATGTGGTTATATCATCTTTCATACAGTTTAACATCATGTGGTAAATATTTGTGAGTCTTTTACAATGGTTATGCAATTTATTTCTTATGAAACCATGCATTCATTGGGGTGTGTCATGTTAGCCATCATATTTTCCCAGTGAGTAAGATCCATCATGATAGACATTATGTCTGATATAAGGTCATTCTCATTTGGGTTCTTACTTTTCTAGTTTACTTATTAGTATCATTCGGGTTCTAAGAGTCAAATCTTATTCACCTTTAAGGAATGAGTGGACTGATATTTTTTATTAATGGACACTATGGTCCTATGTTGATGAAATTAAAGGTTGTGTACTGTACAAAACCTTTTCACAACGAGCCCCTATATTTCATCCATCATCATGTTTGACTACTTGTGATCTTAGAGTTTTCCACATATTACTATTTGAAGTTGGGGTATCTGAACATAAATGGGAAAAACTACCATAGTTTTGTAGACCATTGATTATATATTTTCTTGTGTATTAGTATGTGTGGTGGTACGGTAGGACCATAAGGAATGGAAGATGTTTTTCATCCAAGAGTTCTTATACTTATTCACTAAATTCTAGAGTATATCTGATAGAGTCCTATTAAAAGCTTAAAATTTTACATTTTCTACTGTATGATAGAAAGATGAAGGGTTATAATCAATTTTTCACTTACGGTAAAAAATTTTGGTTCACTAGAATAGAATTTGGTGCTATTTTTCACAAATATCATGTGAGGGACTTTGAATCTTGAAATAATGTTTCGCTTAATTAACATCATGTGGCTAAGAAGTCTTCCCTAAATATTAATGTTATGTGTTCAAGATATCTTCCATAAAGATTGATTTCATGTGGTTATATCATCTTTCATACAGTTTAACATCA
The DNA here is from genome assembly GCA_963277665.1 of Viscum album. NCBI lineage: Eukaryota > Viridiplantae > Streptophyta > Magnoliopsida > Santalales > Viscaceae > Viscum > Viscum album. Next base: position 1,589,942,524 of record OY728129.1, read on the forward strand.
TGTGGTAAATATTTGTGAGTCTTTGACAATGGTTATGTAATTTATTTCTTATGAAACCATGCATTCATTTGGGTGTGTCATGTTAGCCATCATATTTTCCCAGTGAGTAAGATCCATCATGATAGAAATTATGTATGATATAAGGTCATTCTCATTTGGGTTCTTGCTTTTCTAGTTTACTTATTAGTATCATTTGGGTTCTAAGAGTCAAATCTTATTCTCCTTTTAGGAATGAGTGGACTGATATTTTTTATTAATGGACACTATGGTCCTATGTTGATGAAATTAAAGGTTGTGTACTGTACAAAACCTTTTCACAATGAGCCCCTATATTTCATCCATCATCATGTTTGACTACTCGTGATCTTAGAGTTTTCCACATATTACTATTTGAAGTTGGGGTATCTGAACATAAATGGGAAAAACTACCATAGTTTTGTAGACCATTGATTATAGATTTTCTTGTGTATTAGTATGTGTGGTGGTACGGTAGGCCCATAAGGAATGGAAGATGTTTTTCATCCAAGAGTTCTTATAATTATTCACTAAATTCTAGAGTATATCTGATAGAGTCTTATTAAAAGCTTATAATTTTACGTTTTCTACTGTATGATAGAAAGATGAATGGTTATAATCAATTTTTCACTTACGGTAAATTTTTTTGGTTCACTAGAATAGAATTTGGTGATATCTTTCACAAATATCATGTGAGGGACTTTGAATCTTGAAATAATGTCTCACTTAATTAATATAATGATACTCTCTCTCCCTAATTCCATGATGGGTATTTCCCCATCCCAATCAAAAAATATGTCGGAAGCAATAAAGATGTAATAAACCTACTTTGTTGTTGATATGGTATATTTCCCCCAACATCCCTTTCCAATATGATAAATATCCATGAATATTAATTTTTTCTAGAAATTCCTGTGGATAATGGATGATGTTTTCATGAATAAGGCATGAAAGCAATTTATTGGTAAATTATACATAGTCATGTATCATCTCATTCAAGTAGTAACCTATCCCCCTCATTTGATAAGATATCCTTGCCTAAGACCGATGAGTTCTATAGTACCCCCATGTACTTATTAGATTATGTAAAGAATCTATAATTCTATTATGTATCTACAATAGATTCTATCAAATCCACATTTTTAGAGAGATTTTTTCTCATTAGGCCCATCCAAAATGGTAATGTTCACTAATCGATGTTGAATATGTTCTTTTATGGCTTGGTCTGTCAGGAGGATCCCATTTTGAATATAATAGATTTTTTGATCCATCTATCCAGTAATGGATGTCAGTTCATAATGATTTGAGTCAGTGTTGATTTGATTGACTTCTTCCAGGCTATATATGGTGACTGATGATACCATAATTTAGGGAATGATTTGGAATATCACCTCATATTAACAAGGGTTAAATAGAACCATAGTTTCATTAGCTAGTGTTTTGACATAATCATTCGATGATTGGGGGACATGATGCGATGTGGATTCAAAAAGTAACTCCTCAATTTATACTTAGACATAGTCCGTGGGAGGGATAATTAGTTCTTTTTGATTGAATATTCACCAGTCATCTAATTTATAACTGATATGAATCCCTTTAGATGTTTTTTAGGATATTGGTTGATGTAGGGATATTTTTAAGACATCAATGGGGTATTGGTATTCAATATTATTATTAATGCTTCCATTAGATAGTTAAAAAGAGTAGAAAACAATTATTTATCTCATGAAACAAATACAATACACTGGAAAACCTTGTTTTGATTTGGGATTTCAAGTCTCATGACTATATTACTTTAGGAGGGACCATAGAAATACTTCTCCCATATATGGGGTGTTTTATGGGAATATAAAATTTCCTTGTTGGTTTAAACTAGTGAACAATATCGAGAATGATGTTACCTAAGGTGATCAACAAGGACATTACCTTTTATGGAATTCTATGACATGAATTCAATGTCATACTATTGCAGAGTAGGTGAACATCTAAAACAAATCTCGGCCAGCATAGGGAGTAAAATGATTTACTTAATTGGTTGAGTATAATAGACCTAGATGACTTTATATTGCTACATGTAATGACTCATCCTTTTCACTTCAATGACGAGAACAAGGTAGTTCTTCTAGGCATAAGAATATCATGTCTCAGTTATTAGAATAATTCAGCTGATGTAGTAAAGGCCTTTTCATTCCCCACATCATCTGATTTCATGATAAGACCTCCAATTATTTATTCCAGGGATTAACCATATATATTGAGTGACATTCCATCCACTGGTAAACTCAAGACAGGTGGATGATGTAATTTATGATTAATACTCTCAAAGGATTCTTGGGAATCATGAATCCATTGGTTGAAAACTCTTCTCATCATTAACTTGCTGAAGGGGAGAATTTTTTTGGCCTGGTTAGCTATGAATCTATGAATATATGCATGTTTCCCATGGAGAACTCTCAATTTTATTGACATTTATAGGGGTGATGAATTTTCTAGAATTTCACTTGTGTTTTTGTGGTGAACCTCAATACCTGAGTGGGATACCAAAAATCTGTGTAATTATCTAGATGTTACCCTGAAAGTTCATTTTAGTGGATTTATCATCAAACTATGCAACCCCAACTTTTCAATGATCGTTTGACGATCTGTGAGATGACCACATTGATTTTGAGATTTGACCACTCGGTTAATAAAATAAAATTCTATTATTCATCCGAATAAGGTCTTGAAAATATGATGGATGGTACAAACAAATTTATTTCTTGTGTTCTGTAATCCAATGGCAATGAAATGATAGAATAAGATCCCCATAGGATTCTCTGATAGCAGTGGATTCATCGACTTTACTTTCCACCATTATTTTATTGTACCCAAAAATCTATATCCACAATGAAATGATCTATGAATATATTATATGCATCAATCAAGTGTATTGTGATCATAAATGAGAAATATTAATTTGTGAAGTATCAATTAAGGTCTATAAAATCATATTTGTCCCTAATCTACCAGTTTTTTGTTGACATTGTTGATATTGGTGTGCGTTAATTGGTATTTAACTTCTATGAAAAAATTGGATTAAACAAATTTACCAACATAAGACTCTACCTTTGTATCATGAGAGGGGTCTATCATCCTGCTTTCCTTCTTTAAACCACAATGGTCAACGGTTAGGCCTAGTTGGTGTGTAGCCACGTAAAGATATAGTCAATGAATTTCCATATAATTCCAAGAGAACACATATCAATGTTTCTTTATAAATTCAATGTACACATCTTGATCCACTTGAGGAATGGAAAAAATAATCAATGTGGGTAGTGGGTATTCTTATTTTCCCTAATTTACCTTCGTGATATCATCAATGGTGGTGGAGACTCCTTCCTCAAATAAGGGAGGTGCTTTTCTATGTTTATCCTCTTCTTCTTTAACCTCTCAGTTTGTGGAGTAATTTTCAAGAATTATAGATAATATGGGTTAATCTATATCATTTTTAATATGATATAGGTTGTTTATGGGGAAATTTACATCCTGTATTTCTAGAGTCATTGTAAATAGATTCATGAGATTATTTTTTCACTTTACAGTATTGTTCGTGATAGAATACGCTTAGACATCTGGGGTTAAGTCCTCTATAATAATAATGTTTTTGGGTAAAACATAATACACATCATGCATACTCTAGGGATTCATAAGGGTGGTCCCCAATACATTTGGTGATACTAAATATATACTATCTTCCACCATTGATTGTTCACCATCCCATTTTTAGAATCCAAAATCACCATATACAACTTCACATTACTCAAAGGGAGTGTTTTCACCATGTAATATACCATCCTTCCCATCACTTGTGTAATTAAAAAACTGATGAAATGATTATGGTTCCAAGACATGGATATCAAGAAATGTTCTTTTATATAGGTAATTATATGTAGTGTCTCACTGGATAATCATGAACTCAATTTTATATGTGAGATCCCCAAAATGATTGTTGATGTTGATCCTCCCGAGTGGTCATTTCTTTATCATTTCACACCTTTTAATGGTTATCTTTATCTTTGGTAAATCTCCATAGTTATATCCAAATAGTAGAAGGGTATAAAATGGGATGAGGATAATTATGAAACAATTATCAATCAGATATCTTCCAAAGTTTACATTATTGAGTCTTCCTGAATCTTATAGTAATTTGATGTGTCTCGGGATGAAATCTTCATGATCTATTATATGAAAGATATGGGGCCATGTAATTCTGATATAATAGACCCAACATGGTGAACATATGCTTCATAGACTTATTTCTAAAATACATATGGTCTCTCTAGTTCCTTGAAAAGGGCCTCTCCATGTTCTTTTAAAATACAATGAGTATCCATGATTGAGTGTTTGGTGGGAATGACTTTCAACTATTTCGTAATGTCAACCTTTTTATCTAGAGGTAGGTGCATCCCCTTGTAGGGTTTGTCATTATTTTTATGTCCATTTGTTTCGTTATTTGTGTTATATGTATATAGTTCTTATGTAGAGGTTAAAGTGGAATTTGATACTGGTGGTGTAGGTCAAACTGAGCTTCCTAGATGTCTAGTCTGATCATACAATCACACCACCTGTATTAATTCATGCAATATAACTGGGGTGGTGTGATCTCTAGAGGGATCTATGGTTTCTATTTGTTCTTATTGGCCTTACTAGAGTTATTTCTCATGGGTATATATGGAATATATGACATATTTAGGGATGTGACCATGATATTGGGTCTGACAATGCCCAAATTTTTTCCTATATCCTCAACACCTAAACCTTCATCCCCAAACTACATAGGAAGGTATGTGTAACACAAAATCTAATTCATATTCACAATTAGATAAGGGGTATTATATGTATATTATGTTTACAGAATAATAAATTTTTTTTCATCCCATGAGGGTTCTGTTTGGTGGGGCATTGTCCATTCACCAAATATTGATGGAGTGTACTCGACCAGAGTAAAATCATGCGTCGGTGATAAATATAACTCCTCCTATTATATCTCTTCCTCTATCTGATGGTTATATCAACCCTCAAGAGGTGTATTTTATGTCACATACCTAGGTGAAAGAATCATTACGGGGATTAAAATATGATATCTTAGGGTTTCAGGGGCTCATTTGACTATCTTTCGAGTCCTCTTATTCTAAAACATATTCCCATACTAGTCTGGAACATTTTTCCAATCACCATATACTTCTAGATCAGATATGGTTACACAATTAACCTACAACATGGATTTCTATATCATCACCTATCATGAAATTATCTTGATAAAGATGATGTATTTGAAGAAAAAACAATCCTAGATGCTGTGAACCATCATTATATGGAATATTTAGTATTAGGAATGATCAGTTAGGTAACCCTTTATGTGTTTACTAGGATGTGGCCTCTTAAGAAGTTTATTTTCTATGGACGTAATAAAAGAAATGGGTAACTTATTGTAACACCCCAAATAATTTATGGTATGTTTCTCAAAATTATATTCATCAATGTGTTCATTCTAAACAACACTAGGTTATTTATGAGATAGTCCAAACCTAGCCATTAAGTACAAATTTCCACTTCTATGTTTTGAATTTCAAAAAATGGTCATCTAGAGTTGTGATCAGTTAGTCATTTGGAGTATGATAAAACAAACTTGATTTTTTAGTGAATAGTAACATACCCTTATGAATAGTAATATGAATAGTAATATGACCCTTATGAATCATAAATAATAAAATTATTTTGTTTTCTTAAGGCAATATGATAATGAGATCTTAACTAGTTTTTCAATTAGAAATAAAACTAACTGCACCTTTAAGATTTTTATTTTTCGAATTAACAATGACTTTATTTAAAAATTAAATTAATAATATTCAAAAAAGTAGTTTTGAAAAATGGATTTCATTTTTATGTAAGGAAACTTGGTTTGAAACCACATGAACTTATTACTATTAAGGGACACATAAAACAACACGATTTGTTGTTTTTAGTGGAATAATAAAATAATGAATTAAATATCCAAAATTTACCCCTCTCCTACACTATAAAAACCCCTCACCACTCCTTCTCTTCACTCCTCTAAGCCTTGAAGTTTCTCAATGTTCTTCCCAAGACGCTTTTCAAGATCCTACCCCAACTCCAAAATCTCCTAGCCTCTTAAAAGTACCAAAACCTCTCCCCTTAAGAGGTTCTCAAAAGAGGAAGTCTCAAGAGGTAAATTCTTTTTTCCAATTCCTTCAATTATTTTATGTTCTTTCCTTTTTGTTTCTTTCCTCACCTATATTCACCATAATGGTATGAAAAACCCAGTAACATAAATGTAATGGAATATTTTCAGGATAATGGTAAATTTCATTACCTTCTATACTTTCCCCACCTTCTATTTGAAAGAAATGAAAGCACCGTTTGAGATCTGTTAATTTAGCACATTCAAGGACAACAGTTTATCAGTTTTTATTATAATCTCTAAATCTGGTCATGAAACCATTTGTGTTATGGTTGAAGCATGATATTTTATGTTTAATATATCCTATTTTTAGTTCTTTAATCCTTTTGTACAAATGGTATTAAGTTATAAAGGAAAACACGTTCATTGTAATCAAACCCACCATTTAGACAAAACAGTTGTCACCAAGCTTATATATATAAAAATTAAACTTCACCCTAAGTAACCAAATTAAATTTAAAACCATTTAATCTTATGGATGTTCTATAATAGAATATAACTTCATTTATGGACAACCACATCAATCTTATATATTTATTCGAACTTGAATATAAGTGAACTGATCATTTAAAAACATGTAAAAAAAAGAGCCCAAACAATGAAATTGAACATTATTAATAATAAAAAAGGCCTTGAATGAACTAAAAATGGTTGTAATAAATCATTTACATATATAATTGGATCTGTAATTATTAATTAATAATCCTAATTTGTTTATTCAGTTCTTAAATAAGAATTCAATAACACCTTCATGCATAAGGTAAGGGATATCTTAACTCAATTTCCATTAATTGAGTTACACATCTATGTCATTGGTTTTGTCTCTCCAATAATATGTGTGAATGACCTATTATTGTTTTAAAATATATATGAAATTATATTTTTTGGATTTTTATTTGTCACACATAAATATTTCATTGATTTATCCTCAATGCAATGATACAATCTTTGTAAGGGATTGCTTAAGTCAATTTTCATTCTTTGAGTTAAACATCTATTTCATTGGTTACATTGTTCCAAGAATATTTCTGAATGAAATATGGTTGTTTTAAACTATATATAAACTTATATTTTGTGAATTTTTATTTTTAACACATAAGTATTTCATTGATCTGTTCTCAATATAAGAATAAGTTCTTTGTATGGGATCCTCTCTCTCACTTTTGTTCAAGAATCTCCCCTATGTTATGCCCTTTTATTTTTTACTAATGATGGGGAATGTTTTATCACCACCCCCACACTAACCTTTTGACATATAAATAATGGAATACCCATTTACCTCTCATTAATCCCTCGCAATAACACTCGTTATCATGCTGAAATGTTTGTAAGGTGTTTCTCATCTCACTTTCATTTCTGTGAGATTTTCATTATTCACCACTTATTTCTTATATGTGGTATATGTTTACTTTAATTTGATATATAATAACATGATTATATTTATATTCATGTTATTCAATGATTAATTTGAGGTTTATTAAGATCTGGTCATATGATTCAACCAATTACATTATGTTAAGAGACTTTGTCTCAACTACTATTTTGTTGTGACTATCTTTGTGTGGTGTACCTAATAATTCTTATGTGGTGTACCTACTTCCCATTTTAGATAAAATTTCATTTGAAATTATATTTATATTAAATATCCATAATCTCATTCCATAGATATGTTTGTTGTCTAAACTGTATACTATTTTACATACGGTGTTTATTTGGAATGTTATTTTAATTAAGGAAATATCGATGAATCTCTATACTCTACTCTATACAGATACTGAAAAGGCATATTGGTCCTGTATTAAAAAAATGTATAAATAATTCTTTGGAAATGAAGTGGTAGGTGGGCGCCACTATAGCACCTCAATACATCTGTAGGTCTCATGAGACAAATCAGTTGGTGACAAACCCTTCGAGTTTGTTTCCAAAAATCAGACGGGTTTCCACCCATAGAATTAAACCGTTTTTACAGTATTATGGTTTCAAGTGACAGATACATGATGTCCAATTAATAATAATTCTCATTATTTATTATCAGTTATTATTATTATCCATGAGGTTTTCACTATGAAAAAATCTAGGGATATAGTTTCATTCTCAGTTTATTAATGGAATTAGTTATTCATTTATTCACTATGCCGTATTGATTATGTCAGATTGATTGTGATTCAATTATTATTGTACTCATGCTCAACTAATTTTAACCCTTAATGAGAATTTGATCTCTCCCATTTAATTGTTTAATTTCAACAGGTGACAAAGAGGAGATCGTTTATTGAGTTCTTGTCGACGTAGTTTTTAGTTTCATTATGTATTGTTTTTTGTAAACTTTTTCAATGTAATTTTAGCAACATCTATGTATCTAGTTTCTTCAAGACTACTAAACTGATCATTCCTTCAGAATTTTCATTCCTTTTAACCATGCCAATATCACAAGTAATTCACCGACTCCATCTTAGAGGGGTTAGGGTGTTACAGTTAGTATCAAAGGATGTTTAGTAGGAAACTTGGGAACTAGATTTAGAACACATAGATTAGGGAAGAGTCTATAAGATAAGCATTTGAGGATAAACATGAAATAATGTCCTAGAATTTTGGTAAGTAATAGATTATGTGAATATTTCTAGAATATACATCCCAGTTTGGATATGAGCAGGTAGAGGCATCTCTGGTACAAATGTTTCTAGGGGTAAAACCTAAAAACACCACTTTGATATACACTCGAATGGGATATGGTACACAAAAACGGTCCGTGATGCACTTTTGGTTATGAATATTCTAGGGGATATGATTAGGATAATTATTATTTTCTTTACAATCCATTATGAAGGAGTTTAATGTAAATTTTCCTTAGAGGATTTAGTTTGGATTACTCTAGAAAACCAGAACTGAACAATGAAAAACATACATAAACAATACTAAGAATGATGTTTTCTTAATTTTCAGGTGGAAAACAAAAGTACTTGTCTTTTGTCTCTTCGAATAGAATTATTAGAGACCATAGTGGGAAAATAATGTGTAGAAAACTATGAGAATCTTGAAAATATTCATTTATCATGCAAAACCCTCTACCGAGTATCCAACTCCCCTCGGGTACTCCAATTTCACCATGGAGCAGGTTTCATCTATTAACACATGGTGAGTGCACAATTCCCGTTCTATGTATGAAAATGGAAATACATCGAGGGTATATTTAAATGTTTCACCCTATCCAATAATTTCTTTTCCCTTGATTGCTTTGAAGAGGATTCACAACGGGGCGACCTCTGGGGAACATATTTATGTCAGATTTTGACCTACGGACTCCGTGGTCATGTTGTGGACTTTGAATCCTTTGAGAATTAGACTACCCATTTGCATTATCAACATCTAGTTCATACTGATGTCTCTCAACTTGATACCCTACATGCTTCTCTCAGTCTAAATTCTAGATGTCCACACGCGGTGACCCTAGTTGCACACGTTGCATCTAGACCAAGGAGATATGGGAATTTGGAATCACTTTAGGGATCTGTTTTTCTGAAAATTAGGGAAATCCCCAACATTGGTTGAATATATTAGGAGTCATCTTAGTGGACTTCAGAAAGTCCATAATATTTTTTTGTGAAAGGGATCAAGAGATTGCATAATTTCTTGAGTTTTATAAATCATGTCTAAATGAATGATGTTGTATTATTAGTTTTGATATGTTTTAATATAAAACAAATAACTTTGTTTAAAATGGATTTTCCATACTGAAAGTTGATTTAAAAAAAAATTCAGATTGAAGATATGATTCAACCAACCAAAATTTTATCACTACCTACCAAGCTGTTAAAGACTGTAATTGTCAAGACATGCTTCAAAGAGGACCGGCCCTATGCCAACATACATCTGACGTGTAAAATACTCCATCAGTAATCAAATCATCCAATAATTCTCCATCTTTACCTAGGAATAAATATGGTCTATTACCCTATAGTATATGAAAAATTTTCAGCATATAGGAAGAGATGGAAGTATCATGAAGCTCTTTTTCTATGTTTCACTTTGGATGATAACTAACGAGCTGTGGAAAAATTTCTAGAAGCTGCTCTGGACGGTGACCATCGAGCGGCCTACATATTCTTGGTCCTGAGATTTAGTATGTACGATGAACATTACGACATCAATATCTTCAAGAATGATGTGGTGCATGTTAATTATAGGGATTTATTCCACACTGAACTTTCAGACCTCCAAACTTCTCGTGCCTCTCTATGGAAGCCTCAGTGCTTTAAGCACAGATTTGACCCTAGCTATCTGCAGTGTGTCTGGGCTAAGGGAATCGACCAGCTGAATACTACCTTAGGAATCTACCTGAGTTCATCAGCACCCTAGAGTCAGTGGTGTTCTTGGTAAAGGGACTTCCAGAGTGACGTGTGTCTAGTGTTGCATATGGTTTTGGGAGATTTAAATCTTTGAAGTAATTTTGGGGATTCATGTATTGGGGGACTGGGGAAACCATTAGACCTGTTTTAATTTTTGAACATGTGGTTATATAATAATAAAACTTGTTGTCTCTTCTTTTTTTATGATTTCATCAGTTATACTTTTGAATGAGTATCACTAAGTGAACTTTCATAATAAATTTTCAGATGGAAGTACAAACCCAGATGTTATCTCTTCCTGTGGAGTTACTAGATATTTTTGCTATCAAAACTTGTGAAAAGGAGTACTTACCTCTCAAAAACTTGTAAAAATCATATAAAACACTATATTAAGTGACAAACAGTCTTGACATTCTCTGCACCTGTAAAGGGAATGCTTCAATTTACTACCGTATAGCCACGACACAATTGGATGAGTATAGAATAATAGGAAAATACCACTAAAGGATTTTCCTATCTTTCACCCTATGCTGAAACTACACGGCCATGTTATGTTTTCAAGAGCTTAATTTGGAGGGAAACCATTGTGCACCGTACATGTACCAACTTCTCAGTTTTATCCTATACAACAATGTCTACAACTTAGATGTCCTCATTCAAGACATAGTTCGGCAAGTTCTTCGTGTTTTGGTTCATTCAGACTTTTCCAAACTTTATACCGTTCGAGCCTCCCTCTGGAAGCCAGAGTGTTTGATGCAAGAGTTCAACCATTTCTGACTGAGGCTTGTGTGGGTCAGAGAACTAGAGTAGTTGAGCATCCGTTTGTGTTTTCCGCTGAACGCACCTAAGGATACTCTATGACGAGAGATGTGGTATGAATATCAGAGAACTTTCTTTTGTGTTTATAAAATTAATTGTGAGGATGCAATTCTTTAAAAGAGGGTATACTGTTGCACCACAAAAATTTTAGGGTATGTTTCCCTATATTCTATTCATCAATGTGTTCCTTTGAAACCACTCTAGGTTATTTAGGAGATAGTCTAAACCTTCCATTAAATATAAATTTTCCACTTCTATGTTTTGAATTTCAAAAAATTGTCATCTAGAGTTGTGATCAGTAAGTCATTTGGAGTCTGATAGAACAAACATGATATTTTTGTGAATAGTAACATACCCTTTTGCATATTAATATTATTAGTAATATGACCCTTATGAGTAGTAAATAATAATACTATTTTATTTTCTTAAGTAAATATGATAATGAGATCTTAATTAGTTTTTCAATGAGAAATAAAATTAACTGCACCTTTAAGATTTTTATTTTTATAATTAACTATGAATTTATTTATAAATTAAATTAATAATATTTAGAATATTAATTTTGAAAAATGGAGTTCTTTTTTTAATTCTACATGTCGAAAAATGGTTAGGGTAAATTTTTGGGATTTTTCTGAAATTCTAGAATTTTGGATGAATAGTGAAATACGATAAAATTGCGTATATACAACTTATAAGTTAAACACACTATTTATTTCATCATAAGTGATGTAAGGACACTTTTTTCTAACTCACATGCAGTTATTACTGTTAGGGGTCTCATGAAACAACACTATTGGTTGTCTTGAGGGAAAAAATAAATAATGAATTAAATATTCAAAATTTACCCCTCTCCTCCACTATAAAAACCCCTCACCACTCCCTCTTCTCTTCACTCCTCTAATCCTTGAATCTTCTCAAATTTCTGCCCAAGTCTCTCCCCAAGATCCTCCCCCACGTCCAAACGATCCTAACCTCTTCAAAATTCCAAAACCTGTCCCCTTAAGAGGTTCTCAAAGGAGGAAGTCTCAAGAGGTAAGTTCCTTTTTCCAATTCCTTCAATTCCTTAATGTTATTTTCTTTTTGTTTCTTTCCTCACCTCCCTTCACCATAATGGTATGAAAAATCTAGTAACATACATGTTCTGGAATGTTTTAATGCTAATGGTATATTTCATTTCCTTCTCCCCTTTCCCCACCTTTTATTTGAAAGAAATGAATGCACTGTTTGAGATGTGCTAATTTAGCACTTTCAAGGACAACGATTGATCAATTTCTTTTATAATCATTAAATATGGTCATGAAACCATTTGTGTTATGGTTGAACAGGATTTATATATATTTAATATATCATATTTTTAGTTCTGTAATCCTTTTGTACAAATGTTATTATGTTATAATGGAAAACATGTTCATTGTAATCAAACCCACCGTTTAGGAAAAACTGTTGTCACCAAGCTTATATATATAATAATTCGAATTCACACTAAGTAACCAAATTAAATTTAAAACCATGTAATCTTCTGGATGTTCACTAATAAAATATAACTTCATTTCTGGACAACCACATCCATCTTATATATTTATCCGACCTTGGATATAAGTGAACTGATCATTTAAAAACATGTAAACAAAGGAGCCCGAACAATGCAATTGAAAATTATAACTAATCAAAAAGGCCTTGAAAGAAATAAAAAGGTGTTTAATAAATCATTTAAATATATAACTGTTTCTGGACTTATTAATTAATAACCCTAATTTGTTTATTCAGGTCATAAATAACAAGTCAAGAACACCTTCTAGCATAAGGTAAAAGATATCTTAACTCAATTTCCATTTATTGATTTACACATCTAAGTCATTGGTTTTTTATCTCCAATAATATATGTGAATGTCCAATGATTGTTTTATAATTTATATTCACTTATATTTTTTGGATTTTTATTTTCCACACATAAATATTTCATTGATTTATCCTCACTCTAATAATACAATCTTTGTAAGGGATTTCTTAACTCGATTTTCATTTTTTGAGTTAAACATCTATTTCATTGGTTAAATTGTTCCAAGAATATGTGTGAATTACATATGGTTATTTTATAATGTATATCCACTTATATTTTGTGGATTTTTATTTTTCATAGATAAATATTTCATTGATTTTCCTTCAATCTAAGGATATGTTCTTTGTAAGGGATCCTCTCGCTCACTTTTGTTCAAGGATCTCCCCTATGTTGTGCCCTTTTAGTTTTTCCTAATGATGGGGTATGTTTTCTAACCTCCCCGACACTACCCTTGTGACATATAAATAATGGAGTACCCCTTAACCTCTCATTAATCCCTTGTAATAACACTTGTTTTCATGCCGAAATATTTATAACGGGTTTCTCATCTCACTTTCATTTCTGTGAGATTTTCATTGTTCTCCACTTATTTTTTGTATGTGGTATATGTGTACATTAATTTGATATATAATAACATTATTATCTTTATATTCATGTTATTCAATGATTCATTTTAGGGTTATTAATTTATGGTCATATGATTCGACCAATTACATTGTGGTAAGAGACTTTGTCTCAACTACTATTTTGGTGTGACTATCTTTGTGTGGAATACCTAATAATCCTTATGTGGTGCAACTACTACCCATTTTAGATAAGATTTAATTTGAAATTATATTTACATTAAATATCCATAATATCATTCTGGGGATATGTTTTTTCTCTAAACCGTATACCCTTTTACATACTGTATTTATTTGGAATGTTATTTTAATTATGGGAATATTGATGAATCTGTATACTCTACTCTATATGAATATTGAAAAGGCATATTGATCTTGTATTGAATCAATGTTTAAATAATGCATTAGACATGCAGTGTTGGGTGGGGCCTGCTATAGCCCCTCGATGCATCGCTAGGTCTCATGAGACAAATCAGTTGGCGACAAACCCTTCTAGTTTGTTTCCAAAAATCAGATGGGTTTATACCCATAGAGTTAAACTGTTTTTATAGTATTATGGTTTCATGTGAAATATACATTACATCCAATTAATAAGAATTATATTTATTCATTATAAGTTATTATTATTATCCATGAGGTTTTAACTATAAAAAAATCTATGGATGGAGTTTCATTCTCAGTTTATTAATGGCATTAGTTATTCATTTATTCACTATGCCATATTGATTATGTTAGATTGATTGTGATTCACTTATTATTGTACTCATGATTATGCTAATTGTAACCCTTACTGAGAATTTGATCTCACTCCTTTCATTGTTTACTTTCAACAGGTGATGAAGAGGAGATCGTTTATTGAGTTCTTGTGGATGCAGTTTTTAGTTTCGTTATGTATTGTATTTTGTAAACATTTCTAATGTTATTTGAGCAACATATATGTATCTAGTTTCATAAAGACAACTAAAATGATCATTCCTTCTGGATTTTCATTCCTTCTAACCATGCCAATATTACAAGTAAAGCACTGGCTCCAGCTTATAGGGGTTGGGGTGTTACACTTATCATTTTCAAATGATTAATTTTTATTCATTCATTCATCAAATCCTAGGTGACCATTATCTCTTTATTCTTCTAGAGAGGGGTGATTATTTTTTTACAACTATTTTATATGAGTTATTGGGTGATTTTTGTCCTACTATAGTGCTTGAATGGGAACTGCCACTAGTTTGATGTTAGAAGTAGAACTGTATGACTTACCAATAATTTCCCCCTATTTTTATGGTATGGGATGCCATTTTGATCGGTTTTATTGAATGTAATATTCAAACCCTTATGTATTTTTTGAAAATTTAGGGAATCCATTTGGATGTTTTGTTAGGATTATGGGTGTCTACATCTCATCTGATATATTTTCGATATAATGTTTCATAAATTTATCCTATGAGATATGGATTATATATAAATTGGTTAAACATTTACATATTGAAATGATGTTAGGAACCCTCTTATTTTCACACTAATTGGTGTTTTTCACGTTGAGAATTTTCAATTTCTTTAGCCTAGAGCTATTCTATTTGAGGAATTGATGCCAAATGTGTTCCCATCTAGCAACTGATCATGGAAGAAGGATATTGTAAAAAACATTTTTTCTATTTATTAGAGTTTGTACAAAACTCCTCAACTTGTTCATTTCCTACTATTCTCAAGGTCCCGTCATGATACCTTATTGGGACATAAAGTGCATGAGATATTTTTCTAGATCTCCCACACCATCATGAGTTGAGAAGGTAGGATTTCCTAAATTATGTTGGTGCAATGTTTCATCAACCCATTAAGGATAAGGACTCTTCTTAGGCTTCATATGTGTGTGTCACCATTCCATATTTTTTTTTGAGAAACCTGCGACTCAAAAAAATTGAGTAGTTCCATAGGTACTTCTATCTAAGTCTCTTCCCATATAAAGGGAGTGGGAGGGGCTTGATAACATGGCCCTATTTTCATCTTCCTCTGATTATCGATCCATGAAATGAATGACTGATCTCCCATATGGGGGAGATTTTGTCACCATAACTAACAAAAGTCATAATCAACTTCTACATACTCATTTGTATAGACTGGGTGCCTGGATATGATGTCACACAAATGCTCAGTTCCCTCTAATGTATAAATATCGAAGCATTATTAATTTTTTGGATGAGGCAAATAACATTTTCTCTATGATGATACCCATGGTAATTTTTACCCTAACTGTCTATTTATTGAGTTTTTTTCTGTTTTTTCTCTAATTCACATATTTTTAAAAATTATCCTCCATGGATGGAATTTTTACTCATTTGGGTGATGGTCCAAATATAACAAATTAGTTTCTGTTATCCATAGTAGTATTCCACTCTAAAGGTGGGAACTAATTATTCAGAGGTTCTAGGTTTTGGATTCCCTTTTGGATCCATTATGTGAAGACATATTTGGTGTGTCCAGATCACCCTCATCTCAGGGTATAATTTTTTTTAATTCTTCTCTCTAAATTTATATCTTAACCTAAATTATCTTTTTTGATGATAGTGATAACATACAAATTTGTTTGTTGAGAAATGGTAGTAATCCCATTACCCTAAAAAAATAGGGATATTATTCTCTACTTTCATAAATGTCATTTTTCTAACCCCCATCCATATTGTACCATTTGGGTTACAATTCCCTACAAATTTTTATTTCCATCGTCATATATTCATTAAATTTTGGTCTATGAATAGTGACCTTGAGGGTGTTTCTGGTCAGTTTTTTGAAACATTCCCCAAAAATAACGAGTTTTCATGTTGTGAAAGGAACAAATGGGATGTTGAGTGTTTATATTTACCACCCAAAGTAGAGAAGATTGATTCTCTATATGGTGATTATGATAATGGAAATGTTCACAGCCTTATGAGATAGGGACTATTCGGGGCCACAATGAAATTTTTGGGTCATTTAATTTTGTATTTTATGATTCTCATCTTGTATTTGGATACTCATGGGAAAATAATTGTGATATAAATGACCCACACATATGATCCGAGGATGATTTGGATGTAATGCTAATTTATTAAGGCCATTCTCATGTTTGATAAAATGAGTGGTGGAGATTTAGATTAAAATACTCCCAGCCCAGTGGGATGGTGTTTGTTTGCATATGCTGCCAGTATGTCCTAAACCCAATCATGGAATTATGATATATAGAGAGGAGGCGGTGGTAAATATTCCTCTAGTAAAATGGGTTGGGTTATCTCTTGGAGAAATATCAAGGGAGATGCTATTGTGACCCATTTTTTTTGGTTCATCTGTGAACATTTATGAGATGTGTTCAATGATAGGAAATGATAGGATTCATTTTCTAGGGATGTTTTTGGGATGGCCACAACATCAGGTCTTATGCCTGGAATTCACTCCCATTGTTTTTTTGGGACTACTTCAAAGATATGATGGTATCCCTATTCCACTATTCGTGTTGAATTTGAATGATTAAAATGGGGGGTGTTCCATTATCTCATCCATTACCCCATCCCTTAATCTTACCGAAGTACATGACATTACAAGATAGTGTATCTAGGGAGTTCATCTTTTCTAGGAATGTGTAGAATTGAAAAACAATATTTGATGCATATATTTTGACACATATACAAGATGAGGCTTTGATAAGGAGTTCTTGAAGTGTTGTGATTCAATGGAAGGAATTGTGTTATATATTTGTATAATGTTTTCCGACTTCATGTATCATGCCATGGAGATAGCTGACAGGTCAAGCTAACAATAGAGTATATTGACATTCTGAATGTGAAACTTCTATTATGGATATGGGAGGTTTCTAGAATTAAACCACTGATTAGTTGACCTCCTATTTTTTCATAGATAATGTATTCACTTATTATCTAGATCTTCTAGGATCTCATAGTCATAAGTGGAGAGGTGTTAACACATGGTTGGGAGGTTTTTTCTAGATAATTATCTCTCCATATCAATGTTTGATTCCTCTTCATCAAAATTAAAAAAACTACACCTATTCAGAAAGTAATGTTTCATTCATTTTGTCATATACTGAACCTAGTGAAGGGTTGCTAGAAGTTTGTGGGGATATATAAACGGTTGACCCTGATGTTTTGACAACCTTCCAATAATAAGGTGTCTATTTTTAAAAACCACTCTATATGAAGGTGTATATGAAAGGGATGAATTTCCATGTATTAGGGAGATATCACCATATAGAGGTTGACCATGGTATATGTCAGGTGTAGAGTCACATTGATCTATCTCCAAACTACCTAGATAAGGATTATCATGGTAATGATCACATTATTCTTTAGTTGAACGGTCAACATACCCTTTGGATGTTTAGGATTTCCCATGAACAACCTAAAATAACTATCATTGAGTAGATTTGAGATATGAGGTTCATTCCATATTGTGTCCAGAATATGGTGACCTTCCTTGTCAAATTGATCAGATAAATGAGCATGTTGGAAGACAATTTCTAGAATATATTGATAACTATATTATTATTTGGGAATATGAGGCAATGAATGAGAATATATTAGAGTATACCTATGAGCATCTATACACCTAGTAGGAATATGAGCCAACTCATGGGTGGATTCAAGAATATTTCTCTTAATCATAGCTAATGTGGTGATATGAGCACAACCCAAATATGAATCCCCCACCATAATATGAAAATTAAACATTATAATGAAATAAGTAACATGATCTTCCACATGTATAGTCTCAGAAGGATATTGGTGCAGTCAATCATCAATGAATATAGGGTTTTCATCCTAACTTCCATGTGATACTATAATATGTCTTGTAGGTTCTCTGAAAGAGATATGAGTTTTCCCCCAGTCATGTGCTGATATCAACCAATGTGCCTCAGTTAGTGCAAGGATATGATCATAATATTTTTTCTTTAGAGTTTTGTCTCCATTATTTTTTGATAGGAATATGATATCTTGAGGAATGTGCTTCTCTCATACAATGTGTCCCAGTTAGAATGGGGATAAGAGCCCGATACAGTGCCATTAGAGTATGTCGCTGGTCTTTTTTTATTGGAATGTGCACATGTACTAAGGCACATGATTATAACACATGGTGAGGCCCGATTGGAATAAGAATATGATATAGGTTTGGTGCCCCATCCTTTACTGGTATATTCTGATAATATACATATACATGAGAAATAATGTGTGCTTTCTCTAGAGTAGCCACTTATTCATACTGATTAGAGTGTTGGGATTCCATGACTATTGGGATAGAAATATGCACTTATCTTGTATCTATACTGATTTGTAAATATTACATTATAGTTATTTATCTTTTTATTGTATATAGAGACATTTTATCAATGGTTTCACATGAATTTATGCAGGTATATTTTTTGACTCCAATTTGTATTGGTAGATATCTTCAATTAATGTAAGGATATAAGCCGAATAATTTACTCCAATTTATGTCATAATTGATTTAAAAGATTTTTCAATGGGGTAGGGATACACACTTACCCATTTCATACTGCATGAATATTATCGTAGACATTCTACGAGTGAGTACAAATATGATTTTTCTCAATGGAAGAACCCATAATATGCTGACATGTTTTGTTAGTAGATGAGGGGATATAAGACTACTACTTGTTATCCAAATATTTCCTTGAAAAATAATAGTTCCTTAGTACCATCTCACGTGTGACTACTATGTAAATGTGTCTAGTGGTTCCCTGATTTGGAGAGAAATCGGAATTGATAAGATGATGTTAGTGATGATGGTTTATAAAAGCCCTATGTGGTGGTTCTTTAAGAAGATTGGATACATAATAGAATCCTTTATCAACCATAATCGGGTAATAATGTTCATGATTTTCATGCTCATAGGATAATCCTATAATGTGATTGGTAGTGGAAATGAGCATCACTGGTCACACTATAGATTTTTTGAAGAAGATGCAAGCTCATCAGTTTCAGTGTTTGGAGACACTTGTGTGAACCCTCAAGATCAGGATGATACCAAGTCGATGGTATTGCTGAAACAATTTCTTTTCCACCAAACATTTAAGGGTTCAGGCGAGTGGGTTAATTATACTACTCGTAGGGGTTGGAGCCGTAACTGAATTTATAGAACAGTCACTGGATGAAGACATGATCTTAGGTTAGAATGTTGTTTTTGAGAGCGTTTTCTGCAGTTATGAAGATAAAATAGAATAAGTTAAGTGATCACAAGATCATTTTAGGCATGATACATTTTCAATAAAATATTATCATTGAAAATAATTTTCCGTTATAATTACTTATTTTTCCATTTTTTCACCCATAAGTTTCTTAGTGATATTGGACTATATCAAGAGTACGATAATTACATGAGATTACACATATACCATGCAACATTTTTAATAGGAGGTGAAAAAATACCTCTATTAATGGTTAATAAATCATTTTTATTATTTTATTGATTCAGTTAAGGTTCACATTTTTTATTTCTAAAAAAGAAGAAGAATTGCAGGAATAAAATTTTCAAATTATAACTAAGAAGTATATAATTTTTTAACTTATGAATGATATGTCATAGTGAAATTATTAATGACTGGTTCACCATTTTTTCTAATAAAAAACATGTGTGTTTCCTCTCAATGGTTGAATGTGGATGGATTAATGTTTTTATAGTCATTGATATCTAGATACAACTTTCTTCCTTAATAGAAACTCCCAATAGTTCTCATATCAATAACTGTGTGTAGACCTAAATTCCAAAATAAGGATATCACATAGGGTTTTAGAACCAATGTAACTGAGGAAATCACATTTGTCAAGTGGGTGGGGGTTGAGCTCCTCACACCCTTTTGCGGGGAATTATTGATTACTCTGTGACTCTCTTATTGATTATGATACATTCATGAATATCTTTGATTCCTGATATAAAACTAGTTACCCTAAAATATGATCATGTGTCAAATCATTCCATGTTTAATGGAGGTTATATTAATGATTCCAACTATATTTATCCAATTTTCATAATATGTTTCCAATAAATAGATTGATACTTATATTTTTAATCCATATGAATTGGTACTCTAGAGTTTAAAATCATCTTGGGAGGAATTGATGTCTCGAGTATGAGATTGAGCCTTTACGAACCATCCAACATACATTTTTTATGACAGGAATTGAAACCCATATAGTTCATTTCATCCATTCTATTTAACATCATGTAGAAATGGAATATATGAATGAACATAGGAACCTGGTATACTGATTGATCCTTAGTAAGGGATCATATGCATATTGTTTAACAATGTAATCAAAGTCCTCAGAGTTTGATTTCTCTCTCTGGACAAACTCAGAGGTGGATTCCCTTATATGTTATATTTTGGATAATTCCTATGATCAGGTCTTAAATACTAAGGACTCCATAAGTGGTGGATATTCATGATAAAAATGACATGATCCTTGAAAATCCCTAATCCCATGTGAGCCATGATTGGTGTGAGAAATAGTGGGTTCATGTAATCAGTTTTAGTACATATGGATGTGGGACCTATTTAGTGGGGAGACCATTATGGGTTTCTTCATATGAAAGTTGGGCCTTTGAATGTACCACTATGTTTCTTGGGTATAATAGGAAATAAATTCTTCAATGTTTTGTTTGGATCCTTAATCTGTTGACTGACGAGGTATGGAGGTGAACCCATATGAAATTTTGGGTCCCATGGGTTATAATGTAAACATTGTGGTGAATTCACATTTGAGATCAGGCCTTAAGATTTCACAATATCTCTCTTATTTATAGCAGGAATCAAAGTTTTTAATGCTTCAGTTTGGTCTTCAATAAACTGATGGATGAGGGATAATGATGAAATCGTAGGAGATTTAGGGTTTCATGGCGTGGAATATTGGAGTCATGGAGGTTATTACACCGAAGTGGGTTCCTTTTAGATATTTTTACATAAGTAGTCCCATGTATCTTGTATATGATATGAATTAGAGTTCTTGTAGTTCCATTTTTCTCCTCGATCTATTGATGGATGAGTTAGGGAGGTGAAACCATTTGAGTGATTGGGTCCCATGGGTAGGAATATCTATAACATAGCGTCACTTAAACAATGGTGGATTTCCATTGGAGATTTTGCATTAGCAAGGAATCATGCATATCCATTTCATTGTAGTAATATGAGTATTTTTACTTTAGTTTAGTCCTAAATATGCTTGAGGATGAAGGTGAATGATAAACCCTCATGAAAAATTAGGTCCCATTGTTTTGAATATCAGAGACATGGATGGGCTTACACCCAATAATTATCCCATCAAACCTCGGGGCTTAGGAAGGTGTCCTACTTATCATTCTTATAGTTGGAATTAGATTTCACACCATTCAGTAGGGGTTATGGTCGATTATGTACACTAGATAAAGTTATCATATCCTAGGTTGTGTTCCAGACAAGTCTTGATCTCCAACATTACATATCCTTATTTTCATATAATCATGTATGTTGTGTCTATATGAAATGTATGAGGATGTCTGAACATTATATAATTTCATATTGGAAATGTCAAAATAAAACCGAATGTTTTAGTTGAATTGTTTGAAGTATATCACATGATCTATATGGCATGCCTAGGAGGCTATCTCATTATGAATATATAAATATCTAGAGGACATTACATGATCTAAATGGAATTCATGGTGAACCCCACATGATCGATAATGACTTATCTTGAGGAAATCACCAGATCGGGATACATTTATTAGTGCACATCCAATAATATGGATGACTTGCCTGGGGGATATCGTGAGGGTTGGGTGACTTGTCAAAAGGACTCTCCAATACTTGGATGACATTAACTAGTGCTAATGCATGACTTGGGTGAAATTTATGCAGGACATCACAAGATCTATCTAGAATACCAACAGTACATCTAAATACTTGGGTTTCATTCTCATGGAAATTTTATGATCTACTTGTCATATTTAATAGACATTTCATGATCTAAATGGAATTTTTAGAGTGTGTCACAAGATATGTACTATATGTTTTGGTTCTATCACAAGATTAATGCGGTTGATGTAATGGTCAGGATGAATAGTGTTTCCATATTTAAATAAGTATACAATCTTTTTTAGTATTCTTCCAATCATTGTTTCCGATGTTCCTGAAATATTATTAGAAATTATATTATCTTAGGTTTTGTGTTACCTAGTCTACATGTGGGGAAACCATTTTATAATCTAGCATACATAGTGAATATCTTCTGTTTGATCTATAGTGTATTCACATTGAGCATACATTAATTTTGTATAATCCAATTGTTCATTCCCCAGATTTTACCAGGTATATGTCCTTTTTGATCACATGACTTACCAGTATGAGAAGTCATCTCTAACAGTCCCACATAAAATCCATCATCATGTTTATGTTTAATATTTGTTGAGGGGGATGTGGATTTATATGCCTCTATCCCCCAGCTATATGATGCATCGAATATTATGTGTCTCTAAAATATGACCTGGATTTAATGGAATTCTTTTGGAATCAGAAACTTAACATGATCCTACCATGGGTCATCCATGGCTCCACATGATTACAATTCCTAAGAGGCTGTTTTTTCATCACCATATTTAAGGGAACAAAAATGATAAAATTGATTATCTTATCCATTTTTACATGTTATGGAGTTTCATAATGACATGCCAAAATTTATAAAAGTCATAATGAGAACAGAAGTCATGTGGAATTGGTTTTGCGTGATCAAAGAGGACCTATTTGGAGACCTCCGTGATACTAAGGCAGATTTCCAGGGGGTCATCACATGAGAAATGATGATTTCATAGGGTGTACAACCCCACTCACATGAATGGAAAAATATCTTACCTTTTTGATAAACTTCCACCATTTCCCTCTTTATTACTATCCTTATTTTACAAGGAAATGACATCTCGAGACATTAAGAGAGTGTTGTTGGGGAAAATCACACTCTGTATCTATGATGTGTCAGATGATCAATTATGTATCTAGTGATAACATGTGATAATTTCCATAAGAAAAAATTCTTCTTGGATGTGAAGCGACAATGGGAATTATATGCTTGAATGGATGTGTCTGAGGTCCTTCACATAATGAAGGTGACATGCCAACAAGATTTTTTTGAAATAAATTCAACATATCACAAGGGGTTCCCAATGGGTTATGATTTATTTTCAAGCATCCATTGATTAGAAAACCGAAGGATCAATGAAATTCGTATGGAAATCTCTTCATGATCATTGGGGATTATCAGGACACCTTTGCAAGAACATGAGGGATATTTAAAGGGGATTCACGTGATCATAAGAAGTACATGCATAGTTCATGATCCATTTGTATAAACATACAAGGGCTATGAGATCACAATTCCTATGATGGTTACCTGATCCATGAGTTTCAGAAAAAATAATTTCATTTTTAATAGAGAAAATAATACTCATGCATCAGGTATTTCTTCCCTTATTGATTTTCCAACTCTCATTTAAAGGGAACTAAAAGTGTGGCATAGATATTTTTCCATACACTATTTTTCTATTCTTATGGTTAAAATATAAAATTAATGTTCAAATAAGTTACATATAATAATGTATTTCTAGCTTGGAAATTAAATTTATATTCAAATCATTATTAATGAGTAAAAGTGATAACTTACATTTCAAGTATCTTGTAATAAACTATAAGAATAATATAGATTTTAACATTTGTATTTATAAAATATATATCTGAAAGATCTTCCAATAATTATAATCGCCACACTAAATGTGTGGTGGTCAGTTTGGATCAAGATTTTACGAACTCTCTATTGGCATAACAACCTCTATATCTAAAAAATATAAGTCATTAATTTTTCAAAGAATAGTGTAATAATGATTCTATATTCCCCAAGAAAAAAACTTTTAAATTAAAATAATTAATTATATTAAAATTATATCTCAAAAACATGTTTAATAGATATGATATCAAATTACATCTCTGAAAAAAATCAAATATGGAAACTAAGGGGGGGGTGAATTTTTTTTTGAATAGACAACTCAAAATTTCCCTCCCACACAAAACTTATGCCAACCAAAATTTATAATTTCTCTTTGATTTGTGTAAAAATGTATATAAGCAGTAATATACAAATATAATTAAAATATCATTAGTTAAAAATTAAATTGATAAAAACAATTTATGAAATGGAATATATACCAACAATGTAAAAATATTTGTGATGTTTTGTATAATAATGGAGAATCCACATAAAATATATTATTAAAAAAATATTTATAATCAAAAGAATTATATTATTTTATACCTATGTGGTTGTATATTTGATAACTTGAATCAAGGTGTCCACATTACTCCTAAGGAACTTATTTGATCTATCCATAATTTAGAGATACACTTTTTTATAAAGAATTCCTAGACACTCCAATCAAAAGCTGCTTTCTCTCTCCTTAAAAACCAAATGAATAACATGATAATTAATAATTCACTCTTGATAATCTCTTAAATAAAATTATTTTAAGAGATATAGACTATTTGAATTATATTATAGGTTGTCATAAAGATTTAAAATTAAAATTATAAGGAAACACATTTATATTTTTAATAATATTGTCAAAATAATATCCCAAAGAAAACATATGAAGATTAAAAATAAAACCAATCAGTGGAAAAAAAATTATAATTAAATTAAAATGTATTTAATTTACCATGAATTAAAAAAACATCATTTCCTGGGTGACTTTGTTTAATTTATAGGATCATTTGTAACAGAATTCAATGAACATAGTTTATTTTCTTCAGGTTTATATTCTACATAATCCAAACATACAATATCATTAAATTAGTATACATCTGTCATATGATGAATTATTTAGAAAGTGACCATAGGGGATTAATAATCTTTGAAAAGCATATGATAAAACTCATATCATTTTATTATATAAACAAATTATATAGAATACACATAAAAATATCAAATAGGAAATTTTAAGTCAATTAATTTAAACGAGAGTGCATTTTGATATAAAAAAAGACCAGAAAATGATTAATGATTTAATATCCCATGTTTTGGATAAGCAGAAATTTCCAAGGGGGGATTTATTTAACGATTTTGTTTATGGTCCCTTCTTTAAAACATTATTTGGAATCTAAATTAGTAATTTTGAACACTTAATGGTGTTGTTTTTTGGGAGAGTAAAAATATACCAGATGGTTTCTTGGGAGTTTGATTGAGTTTCAGAGGCTTCAGTCCCTCAAAGAAATAATTTTTGGAGATAAAGAATTAGGTGTATGGTTGTATCATAGATAATTTAACTATGTATAACTTCAATGAAAACCATTTTATTCTAAGTAATGGTTTGATAATGCCCCAAAACCTCCTATGAATAACTGTGCAACTTGGTGGAAGTTTTAAGGTATGAACCACATGGATTTTGCATTGTTTTCCCCAATCATGCACCTATACCACACCTTTATATTCACATATATAGTATCTGTGTATAGTTTTTCAGGTGATTTTTCAAACATCATAGCCAAAAGGTGTGCCCCTATTAACAGGACAATATATTTGGATAGTGAATCCCATATGGTTGAAACATGTTTAGCCAAGACATGAGCCAGAACTATGTGTCTCTTTAAAAGGTATAATTTTATAGTTTTCCCTAACTTATGAATTGGGTTTCCCATGTTTTTTTCATCTGGTCACCACATTCAAAGTTACTTAATCTTCTCCTCTTCTACACATTCTATTTTGGTATCTCCCTCATAAGATGAACAATTTAAGTATTGTTCATTATATTGGAAGAGTATCATTGATTCTGAGACTCCACCTTCCTCATATTGGTTTCTTTCTTTATCCTTAGCTCTCTCATTATACAACAAGAATCCCCCTATTTAAAAGGAAATATTCTATTTCAAGGATTTATATTGAACCATCTCGAATCATATCTTCATATTGGATGAATTTACTATCCTAATAATGAGGTAGATGGTATGTAGGATTTTTTCTAAAGTATTTGTCATTTAGAATGTATGTTGTTTTTTCATATAAAAATATTCTCTACGTGTTTCCTGTAAAATGTGAAATTTATTATGTAATACATATTGCCATAAATTATCTTTTTGTTATGATTTATTTCAAACCATTATATATTGTTCACATTAACCTAATCCAACATATTGGGGTGAGTTTTTATACACAATGACCACTAAAACTCTTTATGTAGTCAACACCACCCCTTGGGGTGTTATTTTAAAATATTGATGATCATAATTCCATGCTTATAAATGATCTCCCTTGATGTGTAATTAATAATAAATCTTACAATGTATAATAACATTAATTAATTGAACAGTAATTATAATAATTCCCCATTTTATGAAAAAACCACCGATGAGGTGCACTATCTCCCCTAATCAAATTGGGTAATTCAATAGTGAGGAATGATGTGGAATTATTATTTTATAATTATTTTGATTAATGGAAATGACCATAATTTTATACATGAATTATGATCTGGAATGTTTATGGACTCAGAATATTTTTTAATTGAACATAAATGGTTAAACTAATTTTTTATTCTATGAGAGATAATTGGACTAAAAAGTAGGAATTCCTTGGATGGGATTAATGGAAGTTTGAGACTATAATACCCTTGAGTGATATTGGTTTCCCTAGTGGATTACATTGGATGGGCTTAGAGAACATAGATTTTTTACCATGATATGAGTGATACATCGATCCTAGTGGGTATCTAGGGACATGGTTAGAGTGTTATTCCTTTTTGTTTCACCTCGATTGATAATGAGTTCCTGATATGGATTTTCCAAGGTCAGACTCATAGCATTCCTGTTATGTTTTATGCCTTGAGTGATACTTTTAATAAATTGTATGAATTCTTTATATAGTTTTATAGGCCATAAAAATATCCACATTCAATGAGCGATACATGGATTTTTTCTTTATGGAACACCAAGGGAGGGTGTTTCGCACGGATTTCGGGGATGACCTCCTGGACAGGAGATTCAAACGTTCCGATCGGTTTCTAGCGGGTTTGTTCGTAGAACCAGAAACATCCAATGATTCCACATCCGTTTGGACCTACTTTCCAAAGGTAGGTGCTCATTAGCTTGTGGACTGATGAGGCTTAAGAATTTGCATTGGTCGAGAGGATGGGAGGTCGGACTCATCACACCTTTTTGAGGGGAATTATTGTCTACTCCGGGACTCTCTTTATAGATTTAAGTTATGTTCGTGAATCCTTATTACATTACCAAGTATAAAATGTGATTTCCTTTAGTTTTAACAATCAATGATTAAATATGAAAGAAATTTAGAGAATATTTTATAATTATTCGAGGTTCTTCATCAATAGAGAATCATCTATATCTATTTAGATATTCTTGGTCAATGGTATCCTTCAAAACATTTATATAAAAGTCCCTTGGTCATTATGATGACCAGGATAGTTTTAAAGCCACTGAGTGGGGCACTTGAAGTTTATCGTCATTCAGAAGGACAGGGATTATTTCAAAGTTGGGATCGAACCCATAAATGGGCTACCTACGTATCCTTTGTTTTGGAAAAGGTATCAGAACCCATGTAGTTCGAGTAATGGAGTATGATGTTTATGATTGATGGATCAAAGAAGAATGTCATAATTACTTTTACACTCTAAGCTCACGTGAGTCATGCTCGGTGTGAGAAACAAGAGGTATTGGTAAAAATTAGACAATTGTGCCATGAAAGAGGAAATCATAAGAAATTGTTTGGGGATTATGTATGTATGACTGCCCAAATAGATGAAGGTTTAGGATTTACTTTTAGAGAGAAAATCCAGGAACAGGGTCCATAAATGTATATGCGCTTTATGGAGATTTGAATACTCTAACTTGGGACTTATTCTTGAAAAGGAAACCCAAATTAGGAGAGGATTGATAATTGGGTTTTACTCGTGAGAAGGAACCCCATATCAAACGTAATTTAGGTCTGGTTAAGAGAAATTTGGGGTCTTGGGGTTCACTCCTAAAGAGTATGCCCATAATTATGACTGGGACTTACTCCTAAAAAAGGAGGCCCAGGTTAGGGGACTTGGGGCTTACTCCTGAAAAGGAAGCCCAAGATTATGACTGAGTCTTATTCCTGAAAAGGAGACCCAAGTTAAGGAATAATATTTGGGGCTTACTCCTAAAAAGGATGCCCAAATTAAGGGACTCGGGGCTTACTCCTGAGGAGGATGCCCAAAGTTTGGGAACTTTAAGAATTTGGGGCTTAATCCTAAGGAGGATGCCCAAGTTAAGGAATTATAAATGGGGATTATTCCTAAAAAAGGAGACCCAAGTTAAGGATTCTCTTATCTTAAAGGATGAGGTTGAATGAATGAACTCTCCATATTTAGTGACATAAGGATATTTAAATCACTAGGTTTTGAGAGATATTCCACAGAATTCCTTTCAGATAAGGAAGTCAAATCAAGAAATCATGCCATAAATGGCTTTGAAGAGTGTCTTGAAGACTGAATCTTGAAAAGGAAAGGTGTAATGGCTTAAGAGGGGTAAAATGGGCAAGATGGGCACCCAAAAAAGGTAGGGGCGCGCAAGTCTTGAAAGGCGTGCAATTCTTCCGTGGGCGTGCAAGTATTGGTCGCGCAGGTATACATGCACGACATGTGGGGTATTTGCGCGATTTTCAACCAGCATTAGCATAATTGAGAGACTCTTTATTAATCACTTTAGAATCTTCTTGAGGTTCTTCCAGAAAAGGGACGCGCAAGTTATATTGAAGGAAATAAGGCGGCACGCAGGTGTTGATAAGTTTCAATACTTAGGCCTTCCTTCTTCTCTTTAGATCTTCCGTTCTAGGTAAGAAATTACCTTAGAAGTGTTCCGGAAGCTTTGAGAATAGACTTGGGCGTCGGGAGCTTTAATCCGAGTTTCTGGAAAAAGATCCTCTCGAATGGGGGGGGGGGCTACAGGGTCTATTTATAGGCAGGAGAAGACCCTGGGCGGTTATCACTTAGGTCGCGCAAGTCACTTGCGCGACCAAGGGCGTCGCGCAAGTGTACTTGCACGACAGTGATATAACTTGCGCGGTGCAGTTGCTTTTGATCCTTTGTTCATACCTTTGTCGATTTTTGATGTCTTCTTCAAAGTTTGAATCACTTTGAGCTCAGATATTCCCCTTTTCCGATCTTTAGATTCTGTGACGAAAGGAGCGTCAACAAAAGTCCCCCCTCAGAGTTGGATCCGGAGAGAAATGAGGATTTGACTCTGAGGAAATCGAATCCATCCAAAGGAAAAGGGGCGCGCAGGTCTTTAGGGCATCGTGGGCGGCGCACAAGTTTGCATCGCGCAGGCCTTGAGCACACTGGGTACAGCGCGCAGATAGGCCTCCTGGCCTATAAATACATGGCCTCACCTCCGTACAAGCATCCGGATTTCCGGACTTCATACCTTCTCGAGCTCTCGTCGCGCAGGTTATCTTAGCCGCGCAAGGTGCTCTATTTTCCAACGTTTTCTTCGATGTCGCGCTATTGTAAAGGTAATAGGGCTTGCACGGTTTATACTTGCGTGTCAAAAAATAGCACATCACACGAATATTTGCTCTTCATTGTTTAGAATTGCGCGAATTAATGCCTTAGCCATTTTTTTCAAATTTCTTTCACAAATTTTATGAAAAATAAACCTATTTAAGAGTTAGTATATTCATCTTTTGTGCAGATTCAGTGGTTCCCAAGGGAATTGGAACGGCTGATGAACTGGATAGCAAGCGGATTGATGACATGATGAACATCATTGGCCATGATTACTATGATATCTGCAACAGCACTCTCCCAGATTTGGCTAAGTACTTGAAGAAATATCATCTTAATTTCCCACAGAGCATCTAAGTGTCTCTATGTGGTCATGGTCACTTTCAAGGAGTCAATGTTCCAAATGCAAACAACTATACACCTGAAATGCAGCTGTGCTGCTACTCCTTTATTTCGGTTATGCTATGCATTAAGAGAAACAACAATAGTGTGAACTTTCAAATTCTCCTTCCATGCCATTTCCTTGCAGATATGAAAATGGAAAACCCATGGGTTGAAATGTTTTCCACTACCGGTTGGTGGAGAGAAGGCAAACATGGTATTAGAGCAATATCTGAAAAGAGTACTCTCTCCAAATGGCTCTTTACTTCCAATGCTTCATTCTTAAATCCATGTATCCATCTTCCAAGTCTCTTGGACAGAAACAGAGTCACTGTTTGATCAGCAGAAAATTTTCTCAAAACCGCACTCAAGAACATCCTCTTACAATTGTTCCAAGAAGAGCTGATATCACTGCATCTCTTTTTGTATCCAGTTGAATGAATGAATTCCAGGTGGTTGCTGATGAAGCTCGGGATGCCGTAAATCAAATGAAGTGTTATGTTGAAAGCCTCTTGTAATTCTTGAAAAAGAGAAGAGACTCCAGTCTATGGATGTCCTTCTAACTCTTGTGTATCAATGAAAAAACACTTTTGTCTTCAATCATTTGTACCTGCATTCTTTCATTACCTGCTTCAATTTTACTTAAGCCAATGGGCCTATTAAGCATAGTTTGATTTTTACTAGGATTATTACAAATAATCCTACAAACTTTGAACCTTTTAATTACTCAATATTACTTAAATCATACAAAAATGTATATTTAGTGAGCTGGAACTTGACTTTTATTCAGATTTCCTTTGTCTTTTGTGGGCAGTTTAAAGTCATGCATGCCGGACATAAAGGGGCTAATGTTTAAGGTCGAAATAGCTTTGACCAAAATGGATTAAAATTGATTCAATTCCTTGACAATTTATCTGAAAACATATTACCATACTCAAGTATGAGAGAAAAAATGTAAACTATGGCTTAAGAATATTTGAATATGAGGAATGATATGAAAAAGAGCTAAAAGGCATTAGAGGAAGTAGTTTCCAGGAATGAAGTTACTATTATTTAACAAAACCCGTTAGGGGGTTGAAATATGCAGGGCCACCTAAGGGCATTGGCTGCATGGTTAAATAAATAGCATCTTTCGGCTGACAAGTCTGTTATGTGGACTGTTTATGCAAGGCCACCTATGGGCACGTGCTGCATAGTCAGGCAAAATAACTCCCAGAAATTTACTTTCCTAGTGCTAAAAGCCAGTGAAAGTTTATGGAGATTCAAATTTTCTAAAGTATAGAGTTTGTTGTATAGAAAGAGGTACTTGAATATGGAGAAGATATTTCCGAACAAGAATATCGAAGAACTGAATGAATATCACTCCTACGAAGGTCTGACCCAAACGTAGGGAAGAAGAATAAACCATAGACTTGAATATTTTCAGATCATGAAAAAGGATATGGGACAAATATGTTAAGGATGGATATTTTTTTTTGCGGATCCCTACATACTGTCGTTTAAGACAAATAAGGACAAAAGAGGCATTCTTCCCAAGAATGAAGTTACTATTATTTAACAAAACCCGTTAGGGAGTTGAAATATGCATGGCCACCTAAGGGAATTGGCTGCATGGTCAAATAAATAGCATCTTTCGGCTGAAAAGTCTGTTATGTAAACTGTTTATGCAAGGCCACCTATGGGCACGTGCTGCATAGTCAGGAAAAATAATTCTCAAAAGTTTGACATTTTTGTGATTAGAATTCATGAAAAGGGTTATGAAGATCTGAAAATATTTGAGGTTAGGATTATAACACATAAAGATGGATATTTTCCAATGTATATAGAGATACATAGGTCAATGAAAACCATAATCATGTTGTGGCTGGGTCCTGAATTGAAATTTTGGACTTCACTACGTATCTCATAAGAATGAGAATCAAGACATACGTAGTTCTTGAAATGCAGTTTAACGTCGTGTAGGACGAAAGTATGAGTGATCTTAGTTTAGGGTCATAGAATTCGGACCATAATAATGAATACACAGTGTGTGTTTTCATGAGGACTTTTCAGCCAAGGGACTGAAAGTGAAATTTGGGGTTAGGCCCAAAAGACTTGGGACTGGATTCGAGGGATACTCGAATGTTCCTACGTATCCCATAGGGATGGGAATCAAGTCCACGTAGTTCTAGAACTACCCTTTGTAAAAATTTGGTTCGTATATGTGAAGGGTGAAAGGGGACTTTACTGCAATGATGGTTTAACCAGAGATAAAAAATTTAGGCATTACCATGTATGCACGTAGTCTTTTGAAAATGAGAACCATGATTGAAAAATCAATGTCAATAATAGTTCTCTCTCAAATGAGGAAATCAAAGAATATTGTAGTTTATTATCGTACCAGATAAAAGTGTTGCATAGTTTAACGTCATATAACAAGGCCGAAAGTGAATCAATGTAAAAAAAATATTGATTCTAGGGGCGGTTTCACAAATCAAAATCATATGAGATGGTGGTGAACTGATGTGAAGAGATTATTTTTGGGCTTGAACCCTGGGAGGTTGCCTACATACCCAGCCTGGAGGGCAAGGGTCAAAGTCCGTGTAGTTCAATTAAAGAATGAATTAATGATCAAGTTGTTCTTGGGGACAATGATCTAATAAAAAATGTTGTTGGGACTTACACATGGTTAGGGGCCCAAAGAGAGTGTTATGGTTGAGGTTTTCTCTAAGCTCACGTGAGTCATACTCGGTGTGAGAAACAAGAGGTAATAACAACCTTAATGATGCACAGTTTAATGTCATGTAGGACATATTCAGGGACTATGCAGTTTAAAGTCTTGCAGTTAGGACTATTGGTGCTGCACAGTTTTAGTGTCATGTAGGAAATATCAAGGATTTTCTGTACAGTTTAGCGTCATGTAGTTAGGAATATGGGGATAAAATAGTTTAACGTCATATTGGACGAAAGGGGGACTGTGCAGTTTAATGTCATGCAGTAAGGACAAAATAACACACCATTTATGTCATGTTGGACAAAAGTGCGAATAGTTTAAGGTCATATGCATGGACCGTGGATGGTGCAGTTTAATGTCATGCTGGACCTTTGATGATTATATAGTTTAACGTCTTTCCGGACGTGAGGGACTTTTATACAGTTTAGCGTCATGTAGTTAGGACGTCACAGTTTAATGTCTTGCTGGACATAAGGGATTTTCAAATAGTTTATGGTCATATACATGGACCAGGGATGATGCAGTTTAAGGTCATGCTGGACGGTTTAGGGAACTTTTTCACAGTTTAATGTCATGTTGGACGAAGTTGCAGTTTAAGGTCATACTGGACGATTTCTGTATAGTTTAACGTCATATAGCAAGGACGAACTGGTGCTGTACAGTTTAAAGTCATGTAGCTAGGACAAAGGTGAACCAATATGAGGATATCAGTTCTGGGGACTTTTTACAGTTTATCGTCATGCTGGACGTTGGAAGTGCCACACAGTTTAATGTCATGTTGCTAGGACATAATATAGTTTAACACAATACAGTTTAGTGTCATGTAGGACATAATAGTAACCAATGTGACAGTTTAACGTCATGTTGGACGATAAGGGAACTGACACAGTTCAACGTCATGCTGGACGATGAAAGTGCCACACAGTTTAATGTCATGTTGCTAGGACACAATATAGTTTAATGTCATCTCGGACAAAATATAGTTTAATGTCATCTTGGAAAAAATATAGTTTAATGTCATCTCAGACAAATAAGGAACTTCTGTACAGTTTAATGTCATGTAGAAAGGACAAAATACAGTTTAGTGTCATGTAGGACATAATACAGTTTAGTGTCATGTAGGAAATAATATAGTTTAGTGTCATGTAGGACATATCATGAACCAATGTGACTGTTTTGGCTCTGGGAACAATATTTTGTGTTTATACAAAATAATTCTTCAGAAATCTGGCATTAGTTGGAGTCGTGATGTGTTCTCCATCCATTGAGATTAGAGAATACACTCCATTGGAGTATACCTTATGTATTGAATAAGGTCCTTCCCATTTTGGTTCAAGCTTGGGAGGCTTCTTTCCTGGTATCATTGGTGCTCTGAGAACCAATACCAATTCTCCCTGAATGAATGAACGAAGACGAACCTTTTTGTTAAAAGCTCGTGCTATTCGATTCTGATAGATTTCCAAGTGGTGCAAAGTGCACAATATTTTCTCATCTAACTGTTCCAATTCATTCAACCGCTTTTGGGATTACTCATCTGTAGATAACTGATCACAAATGGATATTATGAGTGAGGGAAATTGAACATCAATTGGCAAGACTGCTTCTGTTCCATATACCAATGAATATGGAGTTGACCGCGTTGCATTGCGAGTGGTAGTCCTATAATCCCATAAAGCATGAAAGAGTTTATCAGGCCATGACCTCTTATCTTTATCCACCATCTTTTGTAGTATATTTGAAAGAGTCTTGTTGAAGGCTTCTATCTGGCCATTAGCCGCCGCATGATATCGAGATGAATGGTTGGACTTAATGTTGTATTCTTGATACAATTTCTTTACCTCAGAAGAACAGAAGTTGGTGCCGTTTTCCGTCAATATGGTATGAGGGACACCAAATCTAGTAATGATGTTAGACATGATGAAGCTAACAATGCATTTAGAACTGACTTCTTTGAGAGGTACTGCCTCTGCCCATTTGGAAAAGAAATCAGTAGCAGTAAGAATGTACTTAAACTGCTTGGCCGTAGCTGAAGGGTAAGGTCCCACCACATCCATTCCCCATGTGGAAAATGGCCATGATTATTTAGCTGTCTGAAGCAACTTTGGAGGTTTATGAATGAAGTTGGCATATACTTGGCATGAATGACACTTCTTTGTGAAATTAACACAATCTTGTATCATTGAAGGCCAAAAGTATCCAAGCCTTCGAATTTGATCAGACAGTCTATGTCCAGACTGGTGGGCACCACAGACTCCTGCATGCACTTCTTTTATGACAACCATTGCCTCTTCACCATCAATACATCTGAAGAGAACTCCATCAAAACCACGTTTTTAGAGAATTTTCTCGAGGTGGTTTGGGCTATCATAAAGAGTAAAATTGACCACACGTCGCCAGATTTGTTCTTTCTCGGCTCTATCAGGTGGAAGTGTTCCATTTTGAAGGTATTCCCTGATAGGTGACATCCATCCTATAGTATGACCATACGGTTCAAGAATGGGACTAATTTCATTAATTTCCTCTGTTCTGATTTGAACATAAGGTTAAATTGCACGACGGTGGGCAATACAGATGGTTGTCTCATTTCGATTTGGATCTGCTAAAGCTGTGGCTATATTAGCCAGTGCATCAGCTTGAGCATTTTGTGATCTTGGGACATAAGAAAATGTCGGTTCTGAAGGGAATTCGAACATTAACTCTCTGACGTAATCATACAAAGGGATTAATTCTTCTTTTCTGATGGCATAATCCCCATTGACTTGTTTGATTACCAGGTCTGAATCACCTTTCACCTTTAAGTGATTCACTTGTGCTTGAAGCGCTAACTCCAATCCTGTAATGAGAGCTTGGTATTCAGCTTCATTATTGGTACCACCTTCCCACAACAAAATGGAATAAGGTAACGCTGCCTTATCTGGAGAAATGAGCACAATTCCTAAACCAACTTTGTTGAATTTAGGATTTTCCATTTTCTTCCCTGTTGGACTTCTGGAAGCACCATCAAAATACATTTCCCATGTTTGAGGATTCTCTTGAATAGAGAAAACTTCCTCATCAGGGAGTTCGATATCTGAATACGTGTCTTCCACTGAAGGATGTTCAGCCAGGAAATCAGCCAGAGCTTGG
The DNA here is from genome assembly GCA_963277665.1 of Viscum album. Lineage (NCBI taxonomy): Eukaryota > Viridiplantae > Streptophyta > Magnoliopsida > Santalales > Viscaceae > Viscum > Viscum album. The sequence goes on from OY728129.1 coordinate 1,589,979,188, forward strand.
CCCTTAATTGCCTTTTGAGACACATACTGAATGTCGAACTGCTGTAGAATAACCGCCCACCTTGCCAGACGTCCTTTAAGCATTGTACGACTAAGGATGAATTTGAGCGGATTATTATGAGATACCAATTGGACCTCGTGATGTTGCAGGTAGTGTCTCAGTTTCTGAACTGCAAAGATTAAAGCTAGGCAACACTTTTCAATACTTGAATACCAGGTTTCTGCTTCAAGCAGAGTTCTACTGAGATAGTAGAGACTATTTTCATTCCCAGCATCATTCTTTTGAGCGAGAAAGGTACCCAATGATCGCTCTAAAGCTGTCACATAGAGGATAAGCGGTCTACCCTCAATAGGTGGCATGAGTACTGGTGTACTCAAGAGGTATTTCTTGAGAACATCAAATGCTTCTTGATATTCTTCAGTCCACTGGTAAGTGACTCCTTTCTTCAATAATTTGGTAAAGGGTAAACTTTTGCCTGCCAAATTGGCGATGAAACGCCGAATATAGGCTAAGTGTCCTTGAAGTCCTCTTAATTATTTCAAATTCTGAGGAGGTGACATACCAAGGATTGATTTGGTCTTCTCAGGATCAACTTCAATACCACGATGGAGTACAACAAAGCCGAGGAATTTTCCTGAGGTTACCCCAAAAGCACATTTTAAGGGGTTCATCTTCAAATTATGTTGTCGAAGCTTGTGGAATATGACTTCCAAATCAGCCAAGTGATTAGAATGTTGTTTGGATTTAACCACCAAATCATCTACATAGCATTCAACAATCTTCCCTAAAAGAGGTTTGAAGATACGATGCATGGCGCGTTGATATGTTGCACCTGCATTCTTTAAACCAAAGGGCATCACCCGGTAACAAAATACACCATTAGGAGCTCTGAAGGCTGTATATTCCTCATCTTCTGGGGCCATTCGGATCTGATTATATCTGGAATATCCATCCATGAAAGAAAGTACTTCATAGCCAGCCGTCACATCAATTAACAGTTCTGTAATCGGAACTGGGAAATCATCTTTAGGACAATACCGATTAAGAACTCTGAAATCGATGCAAACCCTAATTTGTCCGTTCTTCTTCTTTACAGGGACAATATTAGCCAACCACTTGGGATATTGAACTTCTCTGATGAAGTTGGATTTGATCAGCTTATCCACTTCAGCTTCAATTTTGGAAGCATAGGTTGGGTGTGTTCTACTTGCGGCTTGTTTAAAACCTCGATGTTCTTTTGGTAAACCCAAATGATGAGTAGCAACATCAGGATCAAGCCCAGACATTTCTGTATAATTCCAAGAAAAAATATCTTTATTTTTCTTTAGAAAAGAAATATACATCTCTTGCTCTTCAAGGGTCATGGCCATACTAATTAAAGTGGGGCATGGATCTTTCTATGTACCCAGATTTACTTCTCTGAGTTCATCCACAGTGGTAGAGATACCCTCTTCAAATGCTGGAGGAGCATCTCTAAGATCTTCCTCTTCCTCTTCATTATGTGTTATTTCTTCCGTTTTTACTTGCAAAGTAGATGAAAAAACGAAATTCTCATGATCATAAGAGATGTCAAAATTTTCACATTTTGAAGAAGAAGCTTCCATTTCCGACCCTATTGATGATAAAGGGTCTTCTTTGGGAAATAAAGAGGAGATGATGGATTGAGTATCGACATCATTATTCACCTATGGTGTTGATATAACTTCTTCTGTCCTGATTAGCAAAGTATAGACTTGTTGGACTTCAGCAGATGAAATGAAAACGTCACCACTTATGCTTTCATCACTGCTTGGTAGGTTACCAATTCCTCCCATGTTGTCTGGCTCGATCGCCGTAATTGACATTATGGATCTTTCCATAAGAGTATTTTGATTTGGGACTATTTTTTCAATTTGACTGATAGGTAACACATAATCTGTACTCACATGTGAAAATGGATTTATTGGAATTTTCTCCAAACCATATGGAGCATTAACTTTGGTAATTTCCTTCATTGTAGATTTTTCTCTTCCCTTCATGTGATAAAAATCCGCCTCAATGTATTGAGACTCACATGTCTTGACCGGGGCCTTATCACCATACAATGTTCCAACTTGACCATCGAAATAGTATTTGAGACATTGATGGTATGATGAAGGAATAGCTGCATGCTGATGTAGCCAGGGTCTTCCAAGCAAGATATTGAAAGCTGAGTCTTGATCAACAATCATGAAATCCGAATTAGATACAAGATCTCCAAACTGAGTTCTGAGTGTAACTTCTCCCAGTGGTTCTTGTTCATTTTTATCATATCCTTGTAACATCATGGTAGAAGGAGATAAATCATATTCCGTGAGGCCCAATCGACGAAGTGTACGAATGGGCATGAGGTTGACTCCTAAACCATTGTCAATGAAAGCTCTTCGAACATCTACACCATTGACTTTTCCAAATAAGTACAAAGGTTTTACGTGCCCATGCACAAAATTATCTTCATCTTTATCAGTAAAAGATATCACTGCATGGCATTCTGCAGGATTATTCTCTATGTGATAGATTTCAGCTGCAGCAATTTCAGCTTCAAACTCCTGAGGACTTGACAAAGCTTCGATGAGTGCTTCCCAAAGATCTTTTGACAGATTCAAAGCATCCAAAATTGATAACATGGATGGTACTTGGGCCAAGTGTTTCAATATATCATACTTTTGATCTAGAGGTTTGCGTTTCCCAATAAGAATATGCGGTTTAGCAGGTACCTTGGAAGCAGATGCTTTGGAAGCTGATGCATCTTGTATTGAAGTTGGCAACATCCTTGGTTTTGGAAGATTAGAATGATTAGATCCATTTACTTGCTGAGATAAAGAAGATGGAACCTTTAATCGGTCTTCCAAAATAACTGTGCCAAAACTGAGTTGACCATTGGCAGAAGAACTTGCTTGTTCTTTTTGAGCTCGCTGAAAGGCTCTACCACGAGTTTCTACTGCATATACAGTGCTAGCAGGGGTAGAATTAGAGTAGTGGCTTCGGAAAGATCCACGTCTTCCCCTGTATCCTGAACCTCTAGAACTTCCTCGGATTCCCTTATTTGATATAGGTGATTCAGGCTCATCAAGACTAGAATATGGATCTGTTAATTGAATCATATTAACAGAACCAAAGATTAACTCTTCGTCTGATAAAGACTCTGCCTGGTTAGCCTGTTTAGGCTGTGCCGTTTGGTGGGGCGGTGCCCGTGGCTTTGAAGTAGATGACATGAAATCTGCCAGAGTCAAAGACAACTTAGGCCTCGATACATACTCATCTTCTTCTGATTCCTCTTTCTTCTTTGAATTGCACTGCCCTTTTGAGGATTTGTCTTTTGATGGAGGCTTCACTGCAGCTTTTGTAGGAGACACAATTGGCTTCTTTAATTGTGTTCGCAAAATAGAATGGGTCCGATTGATTGTCTTTCTGACCATCCAATTATCATATTTTTTCGCAGTTTTGCTTTTGACTTCCTGCCACTCGCCTCCTTCCTCTGTATCTGTAGCGGTAATACATGCTACATGAGCTGAAGAACCCTTCAATTTGACTTGTCCCAAGTTGACCATCTTTTGCAGGAGGTCTTTAAAGACAAAACACTCCTGGATGGGATGCCCCAACATTTGATGAAAGGGACAATAATTGGGACGGTCTTCATCTCCTTCCTTGTTTGGCCTCTTGGGCACTGGTAATTGAACCAAATTATTTTCCAGAGCTGAAATGAAGTAACCAGGAACTTGCTCACTCCAGAAAGAGTATGTTTTACTCTTCAAATCCTCAAATTGTTTTTGTCGTTGATCTCTTTGATCATTTGGACGAAACAACCTTTGTTGTTGGCGTTCAAGAGGTGGAGCCCTTCGAGAAGATGAAGGTTTTGAAGTAGAAATAGATACAGGTGCTTGTTTAAGCATAACTGTAGCAGTTTCCGCTTTACCCATTCTCCTTCCAGGAGCTGATGGAATTATACGAGATTTAACCTTAGCCTGTATAAGGGAATCTTCAATCTGTTGAGCGATTAAAGTATGGTATCGAAACCCTCCTGTGTATTTCACAGGGATCAATGGCGTGCGTAATTCATCACGCAAATTTGCCACACAGATTGGCAACAGTTCCTCCTGAGGGAGTGCTAAACTCAGGGAATACGTTAATCCCTTCCAACGAGCAATGAAATCAGAGACTCTTTCATTATCCATTTGCTTTCAGTTTGTAAGATCGAAAACTGTCGTTTTTGGAAAAGTTGAGCTGAACTAAAGAAGGAATTTTTGACGAAGATCCTCCCATACGATGATTGACCGGGATTACAAGCTTGTATACCAGACAAAAGCTGGTCCTTGCAAGGTTCGCACGAAGCATCTGAGTTTCACTGCTTCTTGCTGCTCTGGAGTTCCCATCATAGGATCACAACAAGACACGTAATGCGTCAAATGTTGTTCGGGGTCGCCTGATCCATTGAAAGTAGGGAAAACAGGGTTTCCAAAACTGGATGGAGGAGAAATTGAATCTACCCATTCAGGGTAAACTTTCTTTTCAGGTTGAACTTGCGCCCGTTTCCCTTCCATAGTTTCTAAACGAGCTGTTAATGACTCAATAGTAGTTATTAAATTTTGAGAAAAATCAGGTTGAACTTGGTTTTGGGTAGGTGCAATGAATGGAGCTTGGACAGACGTGGTGGTTGGTGCTGCAACTGATGGTAGTTCTGCCAACCGTTGTTGCGTTTGACCCATAGGATTAGACCTTTGAGGGTGTACTGATAAAGGAGGATATTCCTGATCCATCTCAGTAGTTACAAAAAATTCCTTTGGCTGTAGGACTTCATCATTCTTAAGAAGAAGACTACTCTTAAGTAGTTCTGCATTCAACCTTCTTAATTCTTTCATTTCTTCCTCCTGTTGTGCAAACCTTTTCTCTAATGAGAGCGATTGACCTCCTTTAGAGGAAGGGTGAGAAGTAACCTGATTCTTTCCTTTCCCCTTATTGGATCCTTTTCGGAGAGGGGGAAGTGGGTTACTTGAAGGAATACCCAGATTTTGGGTAAGCCTTTGATTACGTGTGCGCACACCTTCTTCATTTAGGTCTGTGTGCGCAACTTCTTGAGCAGGAACCTCTTCGTCTGATCCCTCTGATTGAGCCTCATCTGGTGAATCAGCAGCAATGGCATTGATGACATTAATGGATGCATATTGCATGGAATCCTTTCTATCCGCATTTCTGTGATATTGTCTTCTTCCATGTCCTTGATGAGACATGGAATTCCGTTGACTTGATCCCTCAGGAACTTCTTGGAGAACCGTCACTTGGAGAGAATCTCCTGATAGCTTGGCTCTTCGTTCCTCTTGAGGCTTATTCACTAATCGAGAGAATACTGACTTTCTCTGAGGGAGGGATTAAGGATTTCAAAAAGTCCCTAGTTCGGTGGACTGGGGATGTTCCTGCTGCTTCCGCTCAACTCCTCGAATCCCATTTGTTGACTCTGAGGGTTGGGTTAGAGAAGTCCCCAGTCTGACAAGCTGGGGTGTCTCTTGACATGCTATGTCTGAGATCTTCTTAAAATCTCTCTTGATCTTGCGAATCTTAGTTCGGAAATTAGCTGGATGCATTAACCTGTATCCACTTTTATCACCGGGTTCAACAGACTGTTGGATGATTTCCGAAACTTCTTTCATTTGATGACGTGTTTGCTCCAGATGAGAGGCTTGTGCAATATTCTCACCTGCTTGATGTAGGAGAAATTCAACAACATGTTCTCTATATACTTGATTTTGAGAGGAACTAGTTAAAGCCTGTTCTTGAGCAAGCTTTTGATTATGAACAAAGCCCATTGACTGTGGCCGTCCATGGGCAATAACATTGCATGAGACCATTTTTGGCGGGCTTTGCTGACTGGAAAGAACTGTGAAATGTAGTGCTCCGTGAACACCCCATCCTCTGATATGAACATCAGATGGAGCATTGACAATTAACTGATGCAATTTTCTTAGTGCACCAAGGCATGAACGTTGAAGGGTTCTCTGTTGCTTTTCAGCCTTCGGATACCGAGAGACTGATAGAGATGCCAAATCAATCTGGCATTGTAACCCTTATATTATCTTAATATGATTTTCATAATCACCGTATGATAATACTTTCTTATTCAATTGACAAAGAGTCTTCCATATGTTGGGACGAATATCATGGATTCCATCATCCGTCAACATCTTTGGAATGTCGTACTGGGAGTCAGCCAAAGGCCAAACATGACTGGTACTTCACCTTTTGCCAGTTTTTTCCTCATGTTCAGCATTTCCTCTTTATCATTAAATGAAGATCCTTCTACCTGTTTTGACCAGAGTTGGTGTTTCCTTGTTGCTTCATCGGATTCAACAAGATTGGTAGAGAGATCATTAATCAAACTAGAAGATGCATGACTTAGGGGTGGTTCGGAGAATGACCTACACCCTGGGCTATCTTCTGATTGAGAAAGTATTTCACTTGTTAGCGATAAAGCATCAGACATGACTGGTTTCACATTTTCAAGTGCCTCAAGATAAGAGGGCTTTCTCGGCACTACATTATTCACTGGAGTATTTTCCAGGCAATGTGAATCACTACTGCGGAGAGGACTTTCGCAGCGAAGTTCATCATCATGGGGAGGACCACCATAATGGGTTACAGCAAAAGATGAAATCTCTTGCTCCTTGGTCTTCTGACCACACAGAGGGTTCCTGTGGCTCTAATCTGAAGAAGAAACTTCAAGATTGACCGAACTTTCATGAAGCAAGCCTTCATGAGGAAGTGTCTGTTGAAGACCTTCAAAATTAATGTTCCCGTTATTGGGAACTGATTGATTAGAATCTTGAATTCCGACAGATAAATGTCTGAGGGCTTCAAGAACTCCAGCATCGAGCAAGGCCTTGTTGCAGATTGGCCTTTGATCTCCGGACTGTGCTGGGCAGATCTTTTTCTTATATTCCTTCTTACTCACTTTAGAAACCACTTGTTGACGAAAGTGGTTACTCTGAGCAGGTGTATGTTCCTGATCAGGAAAGATGGTCAGGTTAGGCTGACAATCTCCACTCAAATCAGGTGTATGTGCCTGACTTGGTTGTCCGTATGATATGGGGGAGTATGCCCCATAACCCTCTTGGACTGGAACAGATGTGTGTGTCTGTTCTGGAGTGAATCGTTGATGTGTCACTCCACTGCTAGGGATAGATTTATGTGTCTGTCCCTGAGATGATGCTGAAGCTGTTATGATATCCTGGAAAGCATCCAGAATATGAGTAGGAATTTGCTTCTGCTCTTTCACCATTGACAAAATATGTTTGGTGACTTCAGCCACCGGAACGGGGATATACGTCCATTCCGGGCTTGGAGTAGGTGTATGTGCCTGCTCCTGTCCTCCTTTTCCTATTAGTGAATCCTGACAGTACTCAAGTGTAGAGGCAGAGAGTTGAGTCTGCCTCCTATTTGTCGTCAGGGCTTTCCGACTGACTTCTCCGTGCGCTACCAAGCGAGACTGTTGGTAGGCTTGATTAGTATTAGCAGGTGTATGTGCCTGCTGATTACACTTCGCCAAACGCGGTTGACGAGATCCATCATATGTAGTCAGACGAGCCTTCTGACTAACTGGGGATGTATAAGCAGGTGTATGTTCCTGCCTATAGTACTCCGCCGGAATTGCCTGGCGGGATTGGCGTGATGCTGCCAGACGAGTCTGCTGGACAGCAGAATTAAAACGGACATGTGATTGTGCCTGCTCGTAATTTGCCACCAAGTTAGGTTGGTTGACTTCTCCGGAGATGGTAGGGATGACAACCTGCCCATTGTTAACCGGATTCCGTCTCTAGCGGTTCATCTTGCCTGCTCGGGTTCGAGGAACCTGAGCTGAATGCCTGGAGTCGGTACCCTCATCATGTTGAGGGCGCACTACCGCACGAGTCTGGCGGCGATTGTTGATGGGAGCCCTCAGGAAGGACTCATGTCTTTTTGAATTAAGGCCCTGAGGGACCTGCTCATTCACTTCCTCAGAGTAAGGGAGTGAATGGAAATTGCGTTCTGGGGATAACGACCCGAAACGGTTGGAGACGATAGTCAGCACCGCCGGCTTCTTGATCGCCGGCCGCCGTTCTCCGAACGACCAGGTAGAGTTGTTAACTTGGAGGGCTTGACGAGCGGCCTCCAGAGTTGGGATAGTACCGTTGCAATGGTACTCCTTAACCAGTGCATTAGAAACCCAGCGTTGAAGACACTGAGTTGGTGATGTCATCCTCAGAGCGGACGACGTTCTAGCAGGAGTAGCAGCACTGGTTTTCACAGCAGCAGACCTCACAGTAGAGGTTTTCACAGCAGCAGTATTCACAAGGGTGAATTTAAGGAAATCCATTTTGCAGAAGATCTTGAGAAAAGAGTGCCTATTCCATATAACAGACATAATCAAGATGAATCCAGCCACTGCATCTTTTGGATGAGCACATGTCAATGATTGATTTGTTGGCCCAAGGGGCCTAACAAATAATAAGAACATCACTTTAACTTGGTTAAGGATTCACGTCGGGTTCACCATTTTTTGTTTCGCATGGATTTCCGGGATGACCTCCTAGACGGGAGATTCAAACGTTCCGATCAGTTTCTAGCAGGTTTGTTTGTAGAACCAGAAACATCCAATGATTCCACATCCGTTTGGACCTACTTTCCAAAGGTAGGTGCTCATTAGCTTGTGGACTGATGAGGCTTAGGAATTTTCATTGGTCGAGAGGATGGGAGGTCGGACTCATCACACCTTTTTGAGGGGAATTATTGTCTACTCTGGGACTCTCTTTATAGATTTAAGTTATGTTTGTGAATCCTTATTACATTACCAAGTATAAAATGTTCATTCCTTTAGTTTTAACAATCAATGATTAAATATGCAAGAAATTTAGAGAATCTTTTATATGTATTCGAGGTTCTTCATCAATAGAGAAACATCTATATCTGTTTAGAGATTCTTGGTCAATGGTATCCTTCAAAACATTTATATAAAAGTCTCTTGGTCATTATGATGACCAGGCGGGTTTTAAAGCCACTCAGTAGGGCACTTGAAGTTTATCGTCATTCAGAAGGACATGGATTATTTCAAATTTGGGATCGAACCCATAAATGGGCTACCTACGTATCCTTTGTTTTGGAAAAGGAATCAGAATCCACGTAGTTCGAGTAATGGAGTATGATGTTTATGATTGATTGCTCAAAGAAGAATGTCATAATTACTTTTACACTCTAAGCTCACGTGAGTCATGCTCGGTGTGAGAAACAAGAGGCATTGGTAAAAATTATACAATTGTGTCATGAAAGATGCAATCATAAGAAATTGTTTGGGGCTTATGTATGTATGACTGCCCAAATAGATGAAGGTTTAGGATTTACTTTTAGAGAGAAAATCCAGGAACAGGGTCCATAAAGGTATATGTGCTTTATGGAGATTTGAATACTCTAACTTGGGACATATTCCTAAAAAGGAAACCCAAATTAGGCGAGGATTGATAATTGGGTTTTACTCCTGAGAAGGAACCCCATATCAAACGTAATTTAGGACTGGTTAAGAGAAATTTGGAGTCTTGGGGTTCACTCCTAAAGAGGATGCCCATAATTATGACTGGGACTTACTCCTAAAAAAGGATGCCCAGGTTAGGGGACTTGGGGCTTACTCCTGAAAAGGAAGCCCAAGATTATGACTGAGTCTTATTCCTGAAAAGGAGACCCAAGTTAGGGATTAGGATTTGGGGCTTACTCCTAAAAAGGATGCCCAAATTAAGGGACTCGGGGCTTACTCCTGAGGAGGATGCCCAAAGTTTGGGACCTTTAAGAATTTAGGGCTTACTCCTAAGGAGGATGCCCAAGTTAAGGAATTATAACTGGGGATTATTCCTAAAAAAGGAGACCCAAGTTAAGGATTATCTTATCTTAAAAGATTAGGTTGAATGAATGAACTCTCCATATTTAGTGACATAAGGATATTTAAATCACTAGGTTTTGAGAGATATTCCACAGAATTCCTTTCAGATAAGGAAGTCAAATAAATAAATCATGCCATAAATGGCTTTGAAGAGTGTTTTGAAGACTGAATCTGGAAAAGGAAAGGTGTAATGGCTTAAGAGGGGTAAAATGGGCAAGATGGGCACCCCAAAAAGGTAGGGGCGCGTAAGTCTTGAAAGGCGCGCAAGTCTTCCGTGGGCGCGCAAGTATTGGTCGCGCAGGTATACCTGTGCGACATGTGGGGTATTTGCACGATTTTCAACCAGCATTAGCATAATTGAGCGACTCTTTATTAATCACTTTAGAATACTCTTGAGGTTCTTCCAGAAAAGGGACGCGCAAGTTATATTGAAGGAAATAGGTCGACGCGCAAGTGTTGATAAGTTTCAACACTTAGGCCTTCCTTCTTCTCTTTAGATCTTCCGTTCTAGGTAAGAAATTACCTTAGAAGTGTTCCAGAAGCTTTGAGAAGATACTTGGGCGTCAGGAGCTTTAATCCGAGTTTCTGGAAAAAGATCCTCTCGAATGGGGGGGGGGGAACAGGGTCTATTTATAGGCAGGAGAAGACCCCAGGCGGTTACCGGGCGGTTATCACTTAGGTCGCGCAAGTCACTTGCGCGACCAAGGGCGTCGCGCAAGTGTACTTGCGCGACAGTGATATAACTTGCACGGTGCAGTTTCTTTTGATCCTTTGTTCATGCCTTTGTCGATTTTTGATGTCTACTTCAAAGTTTGAATCACTTTGAGCTCAGATATTCCCCTTTTCTGATCTTTATATTCTGTGATGAAAGGAGCGTCAACAGAGGGTATATATGGATGTTTGATGTTATGAGAAATTATAAGGTTTCCAATTTATAGAATGTGAATGAAGAGATCATATATTAATGTAATTAGATGACTACATTAGAGATTCTTGGGTAACCCATTATGAGATTCCTTGGGCGGGTTCATAGGATGCACAAATTCTATAATGAATTCTTATTTATTTCATATGTTTAGGAGTAAATCTTAATTTAGATATTAGACATGATGTACTAAATCTATTAACAAGATGTTTAGGAGTATATACCTTAAAAAAATATGATCCCATATTATATATTATGACACTCTCAAATGAATCACTTAGTTATTATGTTAAACAAATTATTATCCAATCTAAGGTGGATGTCTTGGTATTAAACCCCATATCCCTATAGGTGCATGAATACATGTGCAAACTTTTGGCTGATGTATGTGTATATATACATGATGGAATGTGTGTAGAGAAACTGTGGATTAGGAAGAAGTATATATAGTAGTTTAGGTATACTTGATTAACCTTATACTGAATTGTTTACTTTTTTTTTATTTACCAATTATACATGACCATTTCTTTGTTTTATACAAATAGATTTTATTATGATTTAAACACAATTGGTAATAGCCTACTGATTATATCTCACAAACTGTTAGATCTACCATTGTACTGGCCTCCCAAAAAAACCTCATGTTTCAGGTTAAGGTTTATGGATTATTCTTGTACTGTTCATTTGTATATGGGATCTTAGAACCATATGACGTAGCAGGAGCTCAGGATTCTCATTGAGTATCCCTTATAGATTTTTTAATTTTATTTCTTTCTGTAAAATACTTTATTATATATTTTTTATGTTATTTTCCTATATTATGTATCGTTATATGGACATTCATACCAGATTTTATATTTCACATTGGTCTTTTTATCAGTTTATAATTATTATTCTAATTGTATTATGTTTATAATGATTCTATTGACCATTGATGTATTTATATTTGATATATTGTAATGCCACCATGAACATGAGGGTATAGTCTACCCACCCTACCATCATTAGATCTTCAATTCTAGTCGGTAGTATCTAGCATATACAGAGGTCCACTTTGGGACTAATTGAAATCTATCTTGAGTCATCGATTTAAGTGGCTCCCAGTCGGGATCCTAAAAGTGGTATTATGGGGGATCATTTTTCCTTCATTTGAATATTTTCGGAATTGTTATAATTCATATTATAAAAGTGTTAGTTATAGTAAAAGTTCTTTTTCTCTATGTGATCAACCCATAAACATACAATTTTCTAAGTGGTCAGGGATAATATTGTTATTCCTAATGTTTATAGTGATTATTTCTTATGAAATCACCTTGAGTGAGTGATTCTTTTTCCACTCGTACTAATTTATGTAATTTACCATATTTTACCCTAGGCCTCTTATGGTAAGGATGTATCAGTACATGCATCATTATATTCACATAGAGATTCAACATTATTGAATATTCCATACCATGTAGGTTTCATTCGTAGACATTTAGATATAGTGATATGTGAATTTAGTTTTCCGCCATTATTCAATGATTTATTTAGTCTAGATGTATATAAAACTTGTATATGTGATTATATTTTCATTTTGAATTATTATTTATCATGTTTATCATCTTACCATGATTTAGAAATTATTTTCATTATTTCACCATATTTGTTTCTTGTGATAACATGCCTCTCTATAGTATTGATATTACAATTGTTATTAAATTTCCTCTATTAAAATAAATGGATTTTCCCCATAAAACTTGATGGAGGAACCAAAAATAAAACATCATGATATTTTTGATCCATGGACTATTTGTTTTATGGGTGGAAACATTCTCTATTCAATTAAATGGGAGCCAGTTTTGAAATCTACAATGTTTTTGAGAGCTTTATAAAATAGGAAATGGTATCCCAAATAATAAATAAAAAAATATATATGAAATTAATATTACATGAAACAACTGTATTGAATTCTGATATTTTAAATTTCGAATTTAAAATAATTGGTTCCTTTTGGACCTTTTTCATTAATAAACCTTAGTAGTCTAGTCTTGACAAGTAATAGTTATGGGATACACATGAATCAACCCGAGTAGGTTTTTAATGATAATAATTATTGTTATATAGAACCAAAAATTGTGAAATTGAATCTTAGGATAATTTATGGGGCTCTCATAGGTTTCAATTACTTTGATATGACTATGTTTTTAACCCCATGGGGTATGTTATTTTACATTTGGATAGTTATTTAAAGTATATTTAAAAACATATATGGATTCACATATAGAAATATGGTGGAATATTACTCAAAAAATACCTTCATTAATTTATAACAGACATATTATCTACACGAGATGTACTTATAACATGGATTAGTAATTGAAAATGCAATCTTCAACAAAAATGTTGTATTACTCTATTAATTGTAATTACCATTTTCTTTAACTATGCTCAATTTTTATAGTATTATAGATAAATATATGATGATTAAAATGGAGTTTATAATATAAAATCCAAAAAATATGACATGATATAAGATAAATATAAATTTTTAAAAAGTTGTTTATTATATCATTCTTGAGTTCCATGTGGAATTATCTAAACAATATACCTATCAATTTTTCCTTAGATCAAGTACATAATGCCCTTAAATATGATTTAACTAAATTGTTTAAAAAAATAATGTTGTTTTCATAGATCAGACATCATGTAATGTCTCATCCTTATATTAATTCTCTAATTTCATTGGAATGGGAACATTAGCATTTCCCATTGATGTTTTCTTCTATAAATTGAGTATAAATAATAGGTAGTAGGGCCTAGTGAAATATTTTTTGAGTGACTATAGTTTCTTAATTCAACACCAAATATTAAAAAATAAGGGGGTATCTAGTTGTGGTACCACCCTCCTAACAAAATACATTTCTAAATGTTGTGATGACTTTTTAAGGCGAGGTGTTATTTGAGTGCAAGTTATCCAATGTAGGACTCATATATTTTTTTTAAATTACACCCTGGATTTCTAGGGGTCATTCAATAAGTCAATAATTTTTAAATGGGTAATAATAATGTAATGATCATTTTTAGTGGGTTATAAAAGCCTAGTGCATGGTCGATCGTTGAGTTGGTTGTGTGAAAATTCTTTTTATTCTTATGTTAGAAACAAACTAGGTTTTCCTCTGGTGAATTTGTAGTCATATATGACAATATAAAGATAGGATAATTATTTTTTATGGTCAATAAAGTACTTGTATAAATAGGGATAATAATACTGTGGATTTTATCAGTGATGTACCATTTTTATTTGGGGTGGTATGCGTTGATGCACACCATACCCGTGCAGAAGATGGAATGGTATAATGAACTATAAGAGTTCTATGGAAATTGTTGAAAACCGATCCATTATTAATTAATCACTTTCATCTCCTATGATGATTTACTAGGTAATAGAATTAAAGTTGACTATTTATAATTATATGAATTTGGTTTTGAATATATCATGTGTTATAACGCGACCATTCATGATTTTTTTGATTTTAAACTTGATTCCTTGTAATTTTTGGATGTATCTTGAGAGGAGTGTCATGAATACAAATGAAGGGGATTGTGATCTAGAATAGTATTAAGTGGATGGTTTACTTTTCTTTGAATGTTAAAACTTTCCAATAGTGTGTTGTCCATGTCTTGGACACATTTTCAGTGGACAATGGAGCGTGTGTCGTGGATTTAGTTTCAATTTTCAATAAACAATGAGTATGAAACTCCTAAGGTGGGGATAATATCATTATTTATGTTTAGTTTTTCATTCAAGTAGTAAGAGAAAATTCTTGAAGAGACAATTGGGAAAGGTTTTTATATACTTTTGGATGACATGGATATGGTGAGTTTGGAGAACATGTCAACACTTGTAAAGTATCATGGTGATGATATGGTTTTTTATGTATGAAATATTTTTGGAAATTTTTTATTGAGGATGTAATTTAGTGGTTATTCTAGAAATATCATGTAATGGATCATGTTTTAAGGAAATTATTATCATTTAAAGATGAAATGTCCTCCAGATCAGTCGATTGTTTTTAAAGGAAAAAAACTAGAGGTGGTTCGACTGATTCATTCATGTAGTTGGGTATGGTTGTTTGGAAACCATATCGAGTAATTATTATTAGATTTGATGGGATTTTGCTGGGTCTTCTGGTTAAATCTTGATATCGTATTGGTTTACTATTAACTTAATGATGATAATGTACCTCATCTTGATATTTTCTAGGATTGAAATAGAGAGGGTTAGTTATATACCGAGGGGAATTTAAATTCCACTTTAAGTTATGATAAATAGACTTCATCGGAGTTTTGCTTTGGATGCAAGGATATTCATAGAGGCTTTGTTACTCTAAAGTGATACATGGATTCCCAAGAAGGAAAATCATGGATGAAATCAATGTCACCCTCTATTTCTTTGACATGAATATCGTTGGGTTCAGTTAGTGTTTTTATTTATGGGTGTATCAGCAATGTAGTGATATCAATCTTGAAAACCTTATAGTATGGACTACCTTGGATGAGATCCTTGGACTCTCGACGATGATTCTAATGTGACCCTAGACATTTTATAGGCCCAGATAGGGTATTTAAGGGTAACTCTATAGGTGTACTAGATCAGTTATAAACCTATACTCATGTGGTGGAATAGTGGAAAAAGGAAAAGTTATGGATTGAGGTTTCATCAGAAGATAGTTAGAGGATTTAGTGGACGCACTCCATGAAAACAATAAGAGACTTAAGAGATAATTATGTGTTTTTGGATGTGATATTTTGACAATATGAGTAGATATTTTTTTTAATAGTTATCATAAGTGGATCGAAATGATTTATCTCAATGGAATAAGTATATTTAGTGAGGAACCATTTCATGGATACGTTTTGGGATAACCAAAGTGCAGTGTCAGTTGGTTGAGGGTTTCTCATGAAATTCATCTCGACCTAGTTTAATGGGGTTGATTGGTAAATGAATGTTCATTTAATCTCAGGAGTATGCTATGAGAATCGTTCTAACACTAAGGGTATATTAAAGTAAAAAATTCTGAATGTGGGGAACCCATTACACTAATTTAGCCTTTAAAATCTATAACCTATGTAAGGGACCACCATTGTCTAGATAATTAAAAACATGGTTTAATTATCAAGACTTAAGTAGATGGGATTGAGTAAATGTTGTCTTTATGTTTCCTCTCATAATAGATGTATTGGATCATGTTTTAATGGATTATGTACTATACAACAAACTAATTATTAATGATGCATTGGGTGTTTTGATGTGAAACACACCAAAGTACACAAAACATAATGACCAAAGTAGGTGACAGGGTTGTTCTCATTGTTCCCTATGGGTTCTCAGGGTTGAGAAGTTGTAACATGGGGATGTTGTAATGTCTTGTGTTGTGGACCATGTGAAATTCCAAATGGGAATTTGAAATTTACCATTTTTTGGAAAATATATTATTTAAACCAAACATTGGATTATAAATACATGATTTTCAACAAATGAAGGTATTTATTTTTCGGAATGTCTTGTGTATTGAATGGTTTGATGAGTGTTTTATTGAGTTTTAGAGGCATCGAGCTATGAAATAACATAGTTTTAGAAGGGTAGAATGCGGTGCACTATTAGAACAAGGTTATTTTAACTGTCTAGAAAAACCATAAGACCTATTTTATTATAGGGTATGGGTTGATAAAACTGTGAAACCTCATATGAATAATTGTGTGACATGGTGTAGATTTTAAGGGATAAACCTCACATGAAACACATAGTTTTCTAGAACCATGTTTCTATCCTTCAACCTTAGTTCCACTTAACCAGTAGTTACGCACGATTTTGTGAACAATTTTTTTTATCCATGTAGTAAAACCATATTCCACATTTAGAATAGGTATGGATTCAGTTGCTAAATCTAGGAAGGATGGCACAATGTTATCGAAACTATATTTCCAAACCATGTGGCTCTTTAAAGGGGATAACTTTATAGTTATTCTTCTACCTTATTAAAATGGTTTCTATATTTTCTTTTTAGAAAACACACAGAGTAGGGAGGCCCACTCAAAATCCTTCTCCTCTCCTTCTTTAATGGAGATATTTCTATCATACAACGACTGATTTGAGTTATATTCAACACATTGTAAGTGTATTGGTTATTAAATGACTCCTACTTTCTCAGTTACATTTTCCTTATTTGGAATTGTCTTGGTGTGGGATAATTCACCCCATTTTTAACTATTTTGAAAATTTAATAAAATTCTATCTATCCTGCTAAAAGAAACATGATATTGGATAGTGGACCATCTTAATAATGGGGTAGGCAGTTTATAATGTTTTCACTGATATCTTACTTGTTTATAATTTACACCATTGTGTGACATGATGAATTCTTTAAATGTTACTATTAACATGTGAAATTAATTATATAAGACATAAAACATTAAATTATATTACCATTATGAATTAATTATATCAAATTAAGGGTTTTCACATCAACCTAAACCCCCTATGGGTAAGGTGTTATTCTCTTTGACCTCCATACCACCTTATGTAATCAAAACCACCCCTTTATGTGTCATTTAAATATGAGAATGATTATAATTCCTTTATTATACATGATCATCCTTGAGTTTTAATGAATAATACCCCATCTAATGGATAAGTACATGAATTAAATTGACCAGAATGATATCTTTTCCCCTTTTTATAATAAAACAACCCATGAGTTGTGTTGTCTCCTATAATGGAATGGGGGAATTAAATAGTGATGAATAACATGGCTGTATAACTTTATAATTGAAATATTAAATGGGAATGACCTTATTTTTCATAATTTAATTTTAATATGGAATATTATGAGTATGAAATGTTTTGTAATTTAACATAAATTATTAAAGGAATTATGTATGCTCGGAGAGATACTGTTGTTCCTAAGTAAGAATTCATTAAATGGGATCACATACTCTTTGAGACTATAATAACCCAATGTGATACATTTTTTCTTATAGAATTACATTTGATGGGTTTAGAGAGAAATTAATTTTTACCATTCCAGGAGCGATACATGGATCCTAGCAGTTTTAATGAGATATTCCTAATGGTTCTTACATTTATTACACACCTTGAGAAAAAATGGGGTTTTGATATATATTTTACCAAGATAGATTCTTTGGTTGTGTGATATGTTTTATGAATTTATTTATACATGGATTACATTGTATTAATTCCATGGATTTTCTGATAGGTTAGATGGATTTCCACATGTTCTGAGTGATACATGGGTTGTATCTTTACAAAACATCATGGACATGATCAGAAAGTTGTTTGATGTTATGAGTGATAATTTACTTTTCTTTATATAGAATACTAATGAAGGGCTCAGAAGTTTTATGAAATTATGTGACTACTTGGGTGATACCTGGGTCCATCATTATGGTATGTCTTATATGGGCTCATAAGATGTACATATTATGTCATTAATTTTTTTTGTTTTTACATATCATTATCAGTACTTCTTAATCCGGATATCAGACATCAAATACTGAATCTATTGAGAATATTCTTCAGTTTTTTGCTGACATAATATATGATCCTATATAATATATAATGATATATAGACATGGAACCCTTTGATATGTTGTGAAACTAATTATTGTCAAATATATTGTGGACAGATTGGTATTAAACCCTAGGTTTACATTGGTTCATGTATATCTATGAAAATTATTGTTGACATATTATAATATATACAAGATGAATGATGTGAAGAGAAATTATGACTTATGTTGAAGAAGGTATTATTTTCCAATTTCTTTGAGGAAACTGAACCCAACTTGTTTACTTTTATTTAAATATTTACTTATTTACCTATTAGACATGAAAATTTCTATATTTTATACACATAGTTTAGATTATGCTTCAAAAAATATTGTCGGTGGATTACTAAGTATATCTCACAACATTTATAGGTAGCCATTGCACCATGGGAACTAAACAAACCTCACATTGCAGTTTTTGGTTTATAGATTATGCTTGTGATGTTCATTTGTATATACAAGTTTAGGAGAACACGATTGATCCAAAGCCCAAGATTCTCATGGACTAGCCATTATGGATTTTTAATTTCTCATATTAATTTATGACATTATAATGTATCACCCAGTGTATATTACTACCATAGATTATGAATAACCATATAGATATGCATTCATGGTTGTATATTTGTAGCATGCAATTTTATCAGATTATATTTAGTCTCCTACTTTTCTTCTATTTTTTTACATCTATTGTAAATTTATTTATTTATATATGATATACCACTATTACACTATAATCATGAGGGTATATGTCCACATTGTAAAATTATTAGAACCTTGATACTAGTCGGAAATCTTTAGAAATTGGGAGGCACACTTGAGGCCTAGAAGAAAACTATATCGAGGAACTGATCCAATTTAATTCTTGTTTAAGACACTATATATTTCCCAAATAATATCACAAATCTAAAATTTGGAACATAATAATAAAAAATAAATTTTTAATGATAAATAAAAAATAATCCATGTATGTTTTGATATAATTGTGAATATAATTTCAACATTTTTTCAATTTCTCCCTCCATGAATTATTATTCCGTTCAATTAAAAAATTAAAATAATGTATAATTTAAAAAATCTCCTAATTTGGCACCTTTTTTAATTTTAAAAATAGAATATTAGAATGTGAGGTAAAAAAATAAAGAAAAATAGAAAATATAAAAAATTAAAAGCACCATTTATTTTCAGTTCCCCCCATGGGATGTATATCAGACATTGTGGTTTTAAATTAAAGATATGGTATACATGTTTTCTCTAAAATTAATGATAATATAAAAAATGATGAATGATATATTTTTAATTTTTAACCACCTATTATATTTTGAAAATATCATTATAAAAAAAATATTAAGGACACTTCTCTTTTCTTTCATTGAAATAAATGAAAATTATGAACCCCTCTCTACATAAAATATTTCAAAAGAAGAAAAAACCCTTATAAAAAGGAGTTATTGTTTTATAAAAAATTCACTGTAAGAAAATATATTTTGATTTATAAATCTTAGACATAAAAAATAATATGTATAAGATGTAAGTACAGATTTACTATAGAAAGGTAAAACTAACATATAATAATATATGACTAAAAACTATTATCAAGAACCAGATATTCTAATTTATCATCCTATAAAAAGTGATTTTTCCCGAATTGGAAATAATGTTCAAGGAATATAGACCCAAACCAGTCATGAGATGTTAAAAAAGGAACTTTAGGTGCCCAAACATGACCATATAATCTATTATCAATATCATAGAACTCTATATAAATATATTAATTCCATGATTTGAATGACTATAATTTATTTAGATATCACATATTCTTAAATTTTCTTACTCTTAAACATTTATTATTAAATAGTGAACTTCTTATAAAATTATAGTTTTATTGGTAATGATATCATCTAATAGATTTATTTAATAATCCTGATGTTTTTATTTTATTTCTCAAATATTTATTGATAATATAAAAACTATTCCATTTTGATTTAAAATTATACTGAATATTCCTAACATTTAAGAGATCAGACATTCACCTCAAGGCCTTTTTTAAATCATTTCGGGGATTCATATAAATAGTATTTCAATTAAATTATTAAGTTAATTTAAAATTTTATTTCTTAGACTGCTTTTATTTTTTTAAAATCCCATTATTATGTTCTATATACTTTTATAAATATTTTAATTAGTTTCATTACCATTAGAAATATTATCATAAGTTTGATATTTTTTTTGTATATCTACCACTTATTTTATCTATATTTGTTAGGTATTCCACCATTTCATCAAGTGAAGGCACATAGTTCTAATTATATATGGAATTTTATTTATTATCATAATATAATGTAAAATAATAATTATCATAAATGGATAAAAATTATAGTCAAATAGAATTACATTTTACATTAAGGTATAGATCATTCCAAGGATCCTTAATATAGAAACCAAAAACCTTAAGGATACCATCCCCATATAAATCAGTCCTTCTTTAAAATATTGAATCCTAAATGGAACCATATGTATCATTAATATCTATAAAAAATTTTAATTCAATAATCCAAGATAATATTCCATTATTATTCATCTTCATTAAGCAAGGATAATTAGTTTCAATGTGTCTTCAGTTTTCAATAATAACTGATAGCATCAAATGATTCCTTTATATAATACGTTTATTTTATTTTATTCTAGTAATATATATGAAAATACTTATTTCACATATATTTTATTATTCTCTTAGAGACAATGAATATTATATGTACTCGATGTTCCACACAAACTCTATTAGAATCCCATCCATCAATTTGATTAGAAATATTCAAAAAAATTATATGAATTTTAGAATTTGTGTATGAAAATATTGATCTGAATGACACTCCATTTTTAATATTTTATTTTTCTATATATATTTTATCTTATTTCTTATAATGTCATTCAATATATTATTTGTTGTTCTCAGCATCATCAAATTTTGTTCTTTTAGAATAACGATTCGTAAAATATCCACAATTTTACCAACCAATTATTCTTTAAAATTTTCATGTTCACTAATAAATTATAAAATATTTAATAATTCCATAGATCATGGGTGTATCTAAGAAACCACCTTGCATGTTATTTAATAAAAACCTTGATAATGGGATTGATGAACACTCTTTTAATATCAACCACATTAAATGTTCTAAAATCTGTGACCAATGAATTTTTTCGTATACCAATCACTGTTATATATAGATAAAAATTACTATAAAAATTATTTAACATCAGACATAGTATTATAATTATTGGTCAAATATCATGTTTCGAATAATCACATTCCCCACTAGTAAAATATTTACTTATTTATTTGACATCTTGTAAATACTGGCAAGCATAATATATTTTTTCTGGTATTTATATAAAATATTATCATAGTCTCAGGAAAATACTCATAATATCAACTATAAAATATTAGTAGATTTTTTGATTTATATTATATAATATTAAAAATATATTAACACCAATCATATTTTATATTAATAGATATTTTCTCTTTGACAGGTTTTGGTTAAGAAAATTATTAAATCCAAAAGATGAACAGAAAATATAAAAACTAAGAGACCAGCTCAAAAGAAATATCTACCTTAGATATTGATAGAAATAGATCTTATAACAATAAATATCTTTGATACAACAAACATACTGAAAATAAAATAGCCTTTAGCGGTGAATTTAATTAAAAATGAAATCTCTTAGTTTTTATCCCACTCAAAACAAAAGATGATATTAATTTTTAATTTTTTATTGAATAGAGTAATAATAATCATAAAATTGAAATAAATTTCTAATATTTAACCATTAAAATATTTAAAATAATATACTCATCATAAAATAAAAATTTAATGTAAATAAAACCTATGATGTTATAGGTAACAATATGCAAACCTTTAAAGCATATTATTAAAAAAACACTAAATGGTTTTTTTTATACCAAATATAAGGAGATTTGACAACAAAAATTAAGATATCCTTGTTAAACGAATATAAACAAAATTTGATCAATCCCTAATCAGAAGATAAAAGTACATACAAGGAATTTCTAGAAAAAAATAGTCAGTAGTAGGTTGACATATCTTTGAGTATCTCATAGAACAATGAAACCTATATAAAATTCTTATCTCGAGAACCTCATAAACATAAAGTTTCAATATTTTCATAAAATTACCAATGTGGTATAGTTAATCATGAAGATAAGATGATAAAAAATTACATGGTAGAATTCAAATATTTAATCAAGAATCCTCAAAAAAACTACTGAAAGAATGCACAAAAAAATATTAGAATGGAAGCACTCTAAGTCTACTAGATGATTCTTAGCATCACCTATAATAATAATACTAGAAATTGTATTATTATTTAATTGATGTTATTTTTTTAATTTATATACTCTACTGTAACAATGTCTAAGGATTATATTTTCATTTATTATAGTTTCAATTCAAAATTATCTAAACATAAACAAATAGCTGATGATATTTTCTCATTTGATTGATGAATCATTTAGTAGTAGATGATAATGAATTAATACGTTTTTTCAATTTTATAATCCAACTCATTTAATTAGAAGACATAATCAGTGGATATAGAATCAACATATAAAACTTGAAATATAAATTTCATGTTAATTGAGTTCAACATGAGTGTATTATAAATAAAGAAAGGATGAAAATCTTATTAGTTTCTCTAAAATGTTTACTACTGATTATTACCAACTTTTCTTCACATGATCAGACACTAAATTTTATTTAAAAAATATGGTGAACAACATATAAGAATATATAACATATTCTTATAATTAGATAATTATCTATCTTAATATAAATGTATTTTTGAAATATAAAACAATAGTAAGGAACACATATCATCTTTTAATATTCCATTGTAGACTTCATTCTGTTTAAGAGTATCACGAATATTCACATCCATGTATTTTAAACTAAAAAACAATTATTTGATGATGATCATTATCATGTTTTTAATATCATTATAATCTTATATTCTATTTTACAATATTATCCTTCTCTTATTTTGTGTAATAATTCTCTATATAATCTCTATAATTCATGCAGAACTACATCATATTTCATATAAATTTTATTTCCAAATTTAAACCACAAAACCAAAAAATACCATAATTTCTAAAACTTTAATATATGAAATAAGATCAATCCATACATCTTAACAATCCTTGATATTTATTAGGGTTGTGATTAATAGGGTTTTAGAATCCTATGAGTCATGGATAAAACAATATCAATAATACATTTAAAAGATGACATATATAGAAGTAATGTAATGACCATTAATATCACTTTATAATCATTGAACATGTAATTAAATTATATAATTACTATGATGGGTACCTCTAGCTACTCTAAAACCTAATATTACTTAACTATCACTATTGAATCACCATCGTTATAGAAGTATTACTAATCAAATATTCTCAATAAGTGGGAAATTGATTTATCCATACCTTTTTTATTTTAGAAGGATTTTGTAATTCATGGGAAAATAAACATCATAATTATATAATAATATCTCCATAACTAAATAGTATCAATATAAAAAACAAAAGTATACCCACTGTGAAAAGATCTATCATTAATAAAATGCCAAATTATGCATCTGATATATAGGAAGAAAATCATGTTATAAGAACATTCAGTTCAGAAAATTTTATCTTATCGCATAAAATATTAATATTACAAAAGACAATCATGGTGTGAAGGATATAAATTTTGAAACAATTCTAATATCAAGAAAAAACTTCTCAAAATCCCCTCTAATTAGCTCCAAATATCTTTCAAAAAAAATTCATTCTTCAAAATGTCATTCACCTCATCTGAGTGACCTAAGTTCATTTGGGATTGAATATAATGCATTTTATGAAAATGTAATTTCAAATGTGTTGTTGTTTTGAAATGAAAAGGTAACACCACAATCTGATACCACATAAACATCTTCTTTAATAAGTAAAAATATCCCATTTCAATCAAACCATTAGCAAGAAACATCCAACCACCAAAAAATATTATTCAAAATAAATGTATGATCAAAAGATTTGATAGATTATCATGTATAATTTTTTTGAAAAAAATTATTAATCCATCATTTAATGAATTTAGATTCACTGTAGCCTATAATTTGTGACATCTAACTTCATACATTTCTATATAAAAACTCCAAATTTAAAAATCAAGGGGTTATATTGTATTGCTATTTTAGTCCTTAATAAAATAATCATAAAAAATAAACAAAATTTAACTTAAAACTATGATATGTGTATTAGGAAACAATTCAAAAACATAGATATCTTTATCTATTGTAAAATAATAATGGTTTAGTAAAATTAAATTAAAACATGATTAATGATTAGTAAAAAAATTTATCTCAATTTTCTTTCTATCTATTTTGTGATTATCCAATATTAACATATGTTGTTGTACATATCATCAAACTTCATAAAAATTATTTCATAATATTATTATATCATTCAGAAATATTTATTCAAAAATTCATTTAAAATAAAAACATAAATAAACAAATACTATTATGATGTGAATTCTTACTTCCATTCGAATGTTTTCTAATTATAATCAAATATGAAGTCAAATTCATCCATGATATATACATGATGTCACTGGGGAAAGATATAGGTGATTATAAAACATTTTACATGAATAAAGGGTAATGAAAATATTTCTACACATGATATACTATAATTAAATGTTTTTAATATCACCATTGTGTTATATTTTTGGGAAATTGTCACATTTATTGGTTTTCGTCATATTTTTAGAATTATTTATAAAATAGACTAGGATTTTATTTGAAACTGTTTTAATTAAATTTTTTATTTCATTCATATCATTTTTGATAAAATATAAAATTGTGAAATTCATATTTTATTGGCTAACATACATGTATTTAATTCTTTCATTCAGTTTTAGAAAAGATTAATTCATCATCTTGTCACCCAAAACCAACCCACTATTCGGGCCTTAAAATATGTATAAATATCTAGAAATTTTTTATGTTTGGTCTATATCGCAAAATTGGATGACCTAATTGATCTGATATCTGATAAGGTGGTATATAAAGGTATGAGGAATATTCTATTTGACTATAAAATCACATAATTCTACCGCCATTAGGTGCATAACATCATGAGAAATTTCAAATTTGTAATTTTAAAACTCACTATGAAAAAATAATTTTTAGAGTAAAATATACAAACCTGATTCATACGATGGATAATAATGAAGAACTTTTTTGGTAAAATTAAAAATATTTAGGAAAGTGATTTTCATTAAGAATGATTTCCCAAATGAATCCATTTTTGGGGACACCAAATTTTTTTCTGGGATACATAATTATAGCCAATACTGTTCATCTGATTTCCAATTTTCTTGTCTCCACTCCATTTCATGGGGTTGAAAAATTTATGGGCACCTTTCTTGGATATTTTATGTATGTTTTTTTATTTTACATTCTATAATAGTTTTATAAATGTAAAATATTAGTTATTCTTATAATATGTATTTTTCTATTTCTTTTATTTTATGTTTTCCCACACCATATTCCCTTCTTGGATCCACTTATCATCATCATCATCATAATCATGATTTTTTATTAAAAATAGAAGAGATATAGCTGAAACACAACAAAAACTCAAACATTGGAAAAGTCCCTGTGGAGGTCTATAATAGTGAAGGCCAAGGGAATCCCCATTAATTATGTTAAAACCCTCTGTATTCAAGGAGATCATTGTATGATGATAGATTGGGTCATTTCCCATAAAATAAAATGATGCAAGGTAGTTTACAGCATGATTCCCCTCTCCCCCGATGTGTTTATCCTTAATGTTATTTATTATCTCTTACCTACACTTCATGATAATGTATTAAATGGACCATAGAGGTTGGAAAGGGACATTCAGGATGTCATGGAGAATCATGGAGTCAGTTTTTTCATCTTCAAATAAATCATTTTGATGTGGAAAATGTAAAGTCCTGTGAGAAAAGATTTAGCCTCAGACTGAAGAAACGTCCCTTGTCCAATCCTGGTAAAGAATTTCAGCATCATTGATGAGGCTTCTTCCTCTAAGGGATATGTTGATGTCACATGGAACAATATTCTATTTCAAATTTGTTTTCTCATATTTTTTGGTCTCATGGAAATTATAATTAATGGTAATTGAAAAAAAATTATTGAATTTTTATTCTTGAGAGTTAACTTAACCAGTCTAGACATCTGGATCTCTCCCACTAGCAGAGTCCTTGACATGGAGAATATAACTGATATTTTAGCTAACTTGGAATCACCTTAAGATTGGATAAATCTATTCATGTAATACATCATAAATTGGGTGACACTGTACAAAGGAAAACAACGATGACGATTTATTGAAAATTCTAGAATATTTATATAGTTATGGGGTTGCTCTGATTAGAATATTATTTCCATGGGATGAGGATTCTAGAAAATTATCATTTCATTTGATGAGGGTAAAAGAAGATAATAATGATTTAGATCTACTAATATAATGTTGGGATTGATCAAAATTCTAGAGTCGGATCAGGGAAGTGGTTCCAATTATGTGAAAAAATTATAGGGTTAGGTCTGAGTTGACATATATAGAATGAAGTAGTTATATTAGAATCAACACATCCAATGTTAATCCCATCTACAAAGAGTAACCCTATATGTATAAATATATAAACATCAACTCCAATGTTGGGGAACTTCTCAAGGGAATTTTTTGATATTTAAAAGACCCCAACCTATGTTGATGTGGTGGTCCTCACAATAAGGGATGATATCATAACAATAAAAATCAATCATGAAAGAGAAATAATGTTTTTAAGTGAATAAAAAATCATTTTTCATTCTGATTTGGATTGAATATAGTGAATGTTCTATAATCCTTTCCAAGTAAATAGATATGACGATAGAACATGGAATAGAAAGTTGAGAAAAGGAAATGAGAGAATACTATATTCTTTGTATCAAAGATTCTCATATGATCTTTTTATTGAAAGACCAAAAAGTGTATCCTCACTAATATATGGAATACCCCTGACATGAACAAAAAATATTTTATAATGATAGAGTGTGAATAAATTTGTTATATACACCAAGTTTTATTCTAAAACTGTGAATAGATATATCCTTACACAGGATCCTATGCACCATGGTACTTAGGGAAAAACAACACAACATTCAACTCACATAACACATATTTTATTGTATCCACTAAAATCATTTGGAATGAATATCACACTCCTGACAACAAAGAGTATGATACACCAACTTATGGAACTCTACCTAGGATCTTGAGATAGTGGATGTAGGCATTTGATATGGGTGGGATAGATACCATAATTGAAGCCCTGCCATTTTGGGTCACCAAAATCAAAAATGAAATAGGATAGTAATGTAATACATGAGGATACTAATATTTAATATAAAAGGCCATTGATGTGGAAAATTGAACAGAAAGTGATAAGATTACAAATGTTCCTTATACCAAACTTGAAGGAATTTCTATGAAAATCCCATTATAATATCTACATGGGAATCCCAAATGAAATCATGATGAACATTTTTTACCTATAACCCCAAGCAAAACATCCATAATTAATATATATTGTTTTCTTTCCATGTGTTTGTGGTAACATAATTTTTTTTACACTAATAAGTGGAATAATATTGGATTATGATACATAGGATGACATCTTGAAAAGGTGGAAGAGTCCCAACAATTGGACAAAGTTGTTCATAGAGTGGGTAATATGACATCTACTGGGAATAAGAAATAGGGTAAAAATAAACGAAAAATTAAATCTGCATAATCATTATAGAATAACTCACCCCTGGAAAGGGTAATATTATCCTTGAAACAATAAATATCATGATTTTTAATTCCAAAGGGATGGGAAATTCTCATATACTAATAGCTCTTATAAAAATTCATAAAAGAAACATGCCGATGATGATAATAATTTCTAAACCAAAAACAAGGTTTGAGAGTTGGAGGATTTTTTAACATGTCTTACATTGGGTAAATGTTTTTCTCAAACAACACCCATGTGATTTACATAGAAACCACATGTGTTTTAAAACATGAAAACGTCTATATTTTACCCCATCAATAAATCTCACAGAATGTATCAATTATAATCTCATTGTATGAAATTTCTATCAAACTATTATTTGGGCATGCCTCCACTTGTTACATAATAAAGGGAAATCTAAAGTGAATTTATATTGATGTTATAAAAACTAATCCAATGTGTTCCAGCTATGGAAGATTTCAAAAAGTGTCTTTAGTCTTGATGAGAGTGTTTAGAAAATTTTTAATAGGAAAAAACCATAGTAATTATCCAACTAAATTGATGTACAAATATTTTTTATGGTCCCCATTGTGGGTGATTTCTTCAAATGGGGATGGTATTACATCAATGGTAAATAGGATTGTAAACTAAAAAAATTACACTTATACATGGGTGAAAAAATCAGGAACCTAGCGAACAATGTATTTATTCTACCTAGATATCACTCTGAACAAAATCCATTTATTGTTGATATCTAGGTGGGATCGAGGATGTTAGTTCCTTTTCCATTCATGTTTAATAATTCATGGATAACTATAAATTGATATTGGTAAAATGTATTAAATTCATATACATCAAAAATAATGGGAAACCCTCGTCAAGTACATACTATAAAATTCAATAAAACCAAATTAATTTACATGGACTATTGAAAAGTATTCTTTTATATGATAGATGATCATATGAATGAAAATCAAGATTGTATTGCATGATAACAGACTAGAGATCAGAACCAATATATTTTTTCTTAGGAGGATATATAGCTCATTTTAATGTTTTTTTCTCTTTTATCCTCGAAGGAATGTTTTCATTAAAACAATATATTGTTAAATGGATCATGTAAGTTGATAGGATATCATAGATATTTCATCATCTTTATAATGAGAGATATTCTCGAAGGGGAGTAAATGTGATTGAAGTTCACGATATGCTCTGCACATATGAATATCAAATTTAAAATAATATTTTGAATTAATTCAAAATTCTATAAAAGTACGATGAAATTGAAACCCATTAAAATTTAATTAAGACCATTCAAATTTTCATTGATGAGAAGGAAAACAAGACTATATCTAAGGATCCTTTTGAGGATAAACTCAGTCACTATCCCTTTACTATAAACCTTGATAGTGGGTCTAGGCCTAATGGTTTTATCAATAAACACATCATTTTTATAATGTTATTTTACATTCTAGAATCTCCATCACTATTAAGGAGTTACTTATTATTTTATATTTTCCACTTATTGGGAACTGTAATTTTATTTCTCTGACTTGGAAGAAGTAAATTGTAGATGATTTTATGGAATTTTGGGTGATTTTATTTGGAGACCCTAATCCCAATATAATGATTAAATTGTTTCTTCATGGATAGTGAAACGTTTTGAGATCACCATCACTCCCAAAAAAATTGGTTTTTTATGGGGGAGGAATTCAAAAACATTATTCTTTCTCATTTTTTGTGTAGTAACACTCTAAATATGAAATCAAGGAATGATAGCATTGATATAAAAATTGAAATATCAAATGTAATTGAAGAAAAATTAATTATATATTTGACTTATATATCTCAAGGAAACAAAGATTCCATAATAACATTACAAAACTCATTACTTTAATTGTTACAATTTATAAGATATCAGTCCATATCAAGGGATCCCCAAGATGATTATTTTAATGATATAGAGGTGTTTGGCTGGGAGACCCACTTCCAGGACTTCACATTTCCATAAATGAGGTTTTTTAAAATTCTTGTATTTCTGATCATGGAAAAATTGAACAATAAAAGTCAATTAATGATAGAAGAATATTTATTCCCGCCCCCCTAATTTGTATACTGATGATATTCCACTAATTAAAAAAGAATATAAAACCAAAATTATGTCTATTAGGATAATTTTTTACCACCATGTAGAATTATAAAAACCATATATAATATGGATTAAGTATTATATTATATTTTTTTAAATAGAATATCATTCTCCTAGTGGAATATAGTTTCAAGAAAATTTTGTTTTAATAATGGGACCATGGATTTTAATACCATGGTATCCTCTTGTTTTGGGTGAATTTCAAGATTCAATACCTTGAAGGAATATTACCAAGGATTGTATCTCACATGGATAGACGGAACCAGATGTATAGTTAATTAGATATTATAATATACAAAGTTAATATAGTGGTTATCCCAATGTTGAATTATGACTTTTCCATCTAAAAATTGACAAGAAGCCCGATCAAGAGACTCTAAATAATGTTCAATTATGTTTTTAGATATAATGTATTCATGAGGGAAAATTGATATCGGTATAATATAAAGAATAAATAATGTCTATTGACAAAAGTGTCCTTGGGAATAATTATTACAAAAAATTTAATGGATCTTTTTAAAAAGTCAACAATGAATCTATTGACATTATAGGAGGAATATCTTGAGAAACTCAATGAAAGGCATACCATGAAGCTGAAAATTATGTAAACATTTTATATTTATTTATCTATATGTTACTCACTCTCGAAGGCTTAAAATGTTCTTATGGACACTTTGAAATGGATTGTTTGTAAGAAATCCACCTTGAATTACTAGGACACCAAATGTT
Source organism: Viscum album (assembly GCA_963277665.1). Classification (NCBI taxonomy): domain Eukaryota; kingdom Viridiplantae; phylum Streptophyta; class Magnoliopsida; order Santalales; family Viscaceae; genus Viscum; species Viscum album. The sequence continues at coordinate 1,590,010,390 of OY728129.1, forward strand.
TAAACATTGATATAAGTGAGTTTTTTACATTAATAAAAAATGATAATTTGAAGTAAATATTAAAATTAGGATGAAACCTTCATTAATTCCATAGGATTTTTCCACCAACATGATCATAGAGACTACTATGTGTAACTTTCTAAATAGGGAAATCCTCATTTTGACTCAACCCCAAAATGGATATTTCAACACTAGATATTATCATGGATTTAAATTTGAGTACAATGAAAATTACCCCTATTGGATGTGTAATTTCATAATTGAGTTCATCACACATGTGATAATGATACTCCTATAGAATATTTTTTTGGGGATAAAGATACTACTAGATCAACTACATAGGGATGTGCTTTATATGCCCTCATATTTCCACCTGTGCTAAGAAAAATCTTGGAGGTTAGAAAACATTTTTTCTGGCTGTGAATTCATTAGAACACTATGGGACTACATCCAACAGTTGTTTCGAAGATACCTAGCTATTGGAAACCATTTTATCAACATTATGAGAACCATAATCAAGAAAAATTGTTTTAATCATGGTAAAAACTTGTGGTTGGTAACAATATATTATGAAGTTATACTCACTTACAAGGCTAGGAAAAACATAGACCAAAATATCTAGCTCACATACACCTGTTAAGTCATAATTTATATCCATATAGATGTTCATGTCTCCTCTAATATCCAAATAGGTTCAATAAATAAGTATTATTTTTAAATATTTTACCTGTTTATTGTGTTCCTGAAGTGATAAAAAAAGCAATGTTAATGAATGTAATGTGTTGGATACCATAAATCACATGGAGGGTTAAATTGATCTTTGATATTGTGGATTTAGGTTCACTAATATTATAATGGTGTGGAGGTTTTCTCTACAAAAAAAATTTCCTTTTCATGGGGTGTTTCCAACACCTCATTGGGAATGGATAAACCATTGAAGAAGAACATTGGGTGATGGTTTTGGAAACATGGTACACAATCTCCTGTGGATGGATTTATCACTAGATCGAATCAAATTATTCCATTGTTCATATACTATAAGGTATGGGTCTAGGAATGTCACCCTATTAATTTACCCTTTCATGATTTTTTGTTTTCAGGTTTTTGAGGGACTCTATATAAAGCTAATTATTTTCTACATGAAATAAAATAAAGTGGAGGATGCACTAGAAATGAAAGAGACTAAGGAGACCAAATCAATGTATAATTTCTAAACAGAATCATTTTTTCCACCCTTTCTGGAATTTGAGAAAAGGGGTGATACCCATACCCATATTTGTAAGCCCCTTTCAGCTCCTACTGTTTATTTTATTTCTATTTTTGTTTTTCATAGACTTGGTCTACCCAGTTTTGGAATGAACCTTATAAAAAATTAATTCAATCCAAACCAATAATTTAATATTTATTGTTTGACTAATATAAAATAAAGATAACTACTTTCGGTCATGCTAAAACAATCTCTTTTTTTAAATATAATTCTCCTATTAAACAAACAAGGTTTTGATATTTTATTCATAAGGTTTGTGATGAATCCCAAGTAGAATTAATGACTCCTTATACTATATATAATAAAAATTGAATTGTAAAATTCAAATATCTCCTAAATTGTATGTTTTCTATGATGATCATAGAGACCAAGAGTATAAGGGATAATTATATATTTACCATTAACATTCATTAGCACTAAAATTATTTTTAACTATTGAATTAAATATATCTCCCTTATTTTCATTCATATTTATTGGAATTATAGAGTTACCATTAACCTTCATCCTTGTGGGTGTTATGGGGGTTCTTTTATTTTCCTTTTATGGAAGCATTGGGTGTTTCGTCAGTTTCTCATTGTGGTAATTTCAATGAAAGGTGATGGTTCCCTGAAAAATGTCATGGTTCAATGTTGATCCCCATGTCTAATTTAAACTATAAACTTTATAATTTATTATTTTTCTCTACATAGTTCTTATTGTGTGGTAGTAACAAATTATGTATTTTTTGTGCTATTTGAGAATACTATGATGTTTCAAGAGGCTAGACTACATTTGTGTTCATTGTATTCTTGGGTTATCATATAGAACTGAATGAGATCTCATGGTTTTTTCTCTAGAATAAAAATTTTACCATAGTCCCTTCACTTAAAATGATGATTTTAGTTATATATTATTATTTTTAGTTTGGTGTTGGATTTTGATTAAGATGATATAGATGTTGTTCTTGAGATAAAAAAAGTTGGCTGACTCGAGGAGTTCAGATTTGTGTCTCTAATGGATTTTGAAGGTTCTAGTTTTTTATTGGGAAGAAAATGATCTCATTTCTAGTGGGATGTATTCAATAACAAAGAAAGTGATTACATAGTGTGTTTCATTTAGTTTTGATAGATTGATGCAGTTTGTGGCTAGAAACAGATATTCATATTATAGTTTAAAATTTAAAATTTGAAAAATATTATTTGTGGTGCATGTTTGTGATAAAAAATATTGTTGGGTTGTTGATAAATATATTTTATATAAATATTTTTATTTGTTTTTGTATGATTTTAAATTTAATATTAATTGATTTAATATAATATATGTTCCTACTATTAAAGATTGGTGAATTCTTGTGCATTATTTATACAACAAACCTCATTTTATGACACACTTAAAAAAATATTTTTTATATAAAATTGCACATGAGAAAACTCTAAGTAATGAAAGGTCTAGTTTTTGGGAAAATAAGAAACATTATATAACAAATTAAGACATAAAAATACATCATCTTTTTTGAAAACATATTTTACATGACCACAACATTCCTATGTACTAAGGGTTTCATGGGATAACCTGAGGACATACATGTGAAAAGGGTGAGCTATAAATCCCAGTAAGGGAGAAAACATGAATAATCTGAAGAATAAAATACATGTTAGGAAATAGTCATATCAATGTAGAATAAGAGAAACATGAAAATAAAGGCACGATATTGCATGATTATCATAACATGGAAATGTGGAAACAATATTTAACATGATATTAGAATGATACAAGACTCATTGAACAAGGAGCACGAGTAAACACTCAATGAAATTGAATTAGCATGATTATAGCCTCATTTCACATGAAATATAATGATGTTAATCTTTAACCAATGCATTGGAGCGCTATCAGGGTGCACCCTTCTTAATCATTTCATTTCATGAATAAGTTTTCCACATGATTCACGTAATATAGATTCATTAAATATCATCATTTATTCTACGATAATGGAATGTTGAACTAATAAATGAAACTATATAATAAATATGTATATTTTCATAAAGTTGAATACCATTAATAAGGAAATGAGCATTGTATTCACTATAAAATTACATTGGCTTGGAAAATCATCGTAAAATGTCAGCATCATAACATATTGACATAAGAATTCATAAGAAAAGGTCAAAGAGAGAGAAATGGGAGTCTCGTTATATTTACATTAAATGGATAGTAAAGTGTTCAAATAGATACATGTCCCAACATATTTAATGGTTTTAGATTCATAATAAAAATTAATTTATTGAATGTAAATGAGGAGAGAAAAATCTCGTACAAAATTTCAGCATGGTAACAGGTGTACATGGGAGGCATTTATGAGAGAGGAAAGGAGTATATCACTATTAAAACATAAGTAATGATGTATAGGGGTGGTTAAAAATAATAACCCATCATTTTTAATGGAAAATAGAAGTTTATCGAAATATAAATAAGCTTGGAAAAAATGAGAGAGGAAGAAATCCCATACTTGGATGTGTGATCTCAAATGCTTGGGAGTGGCTTGAGAGATGCTTATTTAGAGGTTGGGTCACCTTTGGAGAATTATATATAGAGGAGTACATTGGTTGGTCAAGATTCAAATGGTTTTAGGGAAGAGTAATGGGCTATTTAGGGAATTTATATACGAAAGGAGTGGCAATTCTTTATTATTTAGGTTTAGAACACCACACATTAATCCAATCAAAAAAACCAACCAGCCCATAGTTTTTTCCCGTAGTTTCTTACAAAGTGTAGTGGGAAAAAGTATTTTATAAAACCATTTACCTAAATTATTAAAATATTAGTCTTTCTTATGTGGAGATGAGTCGTACTCTCCAGGAAATCATTTTACAAAGTTAAAATATTTAATAAGTATTGGAGGGTCCACTATGGCACCATAAAATTAATCAAAAAAAATCTAAAATCAAATTATTTTAATGTTAAAACATTTATTGTCTGAATATTAATTTTAAAGTATTTTATTACATTTATATTGGGTGAGTATGTTCTCATAAAACACATTATATATTTAAACGATATTTAAATTTTACCCAAAAATTCGACTATCTTAGAAAATTATGAAAAATTCACCATTGGATAATTTCGAAATCCTTATTCAAAAAATAATATTCATTTTATCTAAATAATTTTATAAATATGTGAAAATTTAATTTTAAAATAAAAAACGACATTTATCGAAAATTCATTGGTTTTGAAAAAAACAATCTTCAATCCATATTAAAAATCACAATTGTATTCATAAATATTATATGACCATTTATATTAAAATAAAAATTAATTTAGTAATAATATTTTATTAATGTGTTATTTAATTCAAAAATTCATTAAATTATTAGAATAGTTTTTTTAATTTAATATTAACTAATAATACTATTTGTGCTTTAAAATCAATTTACAAAGAAACAATAATAAAATAAATGTATATTATTTATTCTATATAAAAATATTTCACATAATAGTAGTTCTAGGGTCATATAACATATCCCATTATAAAACTTGTATAATACCTAAGGGTAAGATGTGCTATGGTGAAAGACTCATGGGAAGGCTCAGATAACATCGCTCAGGTGGTAATCTCAATTAATATAGACTTATCCGATAGAGAATTCCGTTGAATCTTAAAATGTTGAATCACATCTTGGGATTGATCATGAGTGAATCCCAGTGATTATACCTCCATTCCAAGCTATAAAAAATGGGCTTCGTATGGAGAAATTCTACTTGATGTGGCCATCACATCCCTTTTCCGTGTAAATTGGTTTTGTTACAGCCTTATATTTATATTAATCAAGTTATGGTTGTTCAACGGCTGTATTAGCAATGATTACAATTCATGAAATTATTTTAAAATATAAAAACATAATACCAGAGAAGTTAAAATATTATATAACCATTTTACGTAAAAATAAATTTAATTATATCAAGATTAATTTTCATTAATAAATGTTGGGTCGTTACAATTTACATATAGAAAAATACAAAAGAATATATAATAACTGAGGAACAAAAAGGAACATTGCACCATGAGCATAGCTCACTCCCAGAAACCATGTTTTGAGGATGATAAGGGAGAACTATTGGAGGCACAGAACAAAAGAAGTATGATGAAATAGAGATTCCAGTGTTGAAATCACATTTTACATGTAATGTAAAACAATTTCACAACATGAAGTTTCACGTAATAAACATTATACATTTTTTTGAGAATAAGAAAACAAGAACGAGTATTACACATTGTGTAAACATGTTACCCATCATGAATAAAGGTGGACCACAAAAAAATATTGATTTCTTTCATATGTTCTAATACGATTTATTATCTTTGAGCACCCTAGCTAGCCATTAACTCATTTTTTTGACCTAAGAGAACCCCATTGTTGACATCATAACCTATTTATATGTGTTTCACCTATGATAATGGATTCATTCCATATTGGAGGTGTGACCATCATGAGGCTACCATAGGATTTTGAACTATATTTCATCATAGATAGGTTTTTTTATTTCTTCTTTTCTTACATTGATGTAATTATTTGATGATTTATAGTTTAATTTCAAATTCAATATTATATTAATTATATCACCTTTCATTATTTTCAAATCTATCGGATATGGGTATTGGTTTATTTATCCCTAGTGACCACTCGATGATGATTAAATATACCCCATAGAGGAGAATAGAATTAGTTAAAGGGTCTATGTACCATCATTGTTTGATTTACTTTAATTTGTAAATATAAGTTAAATCAATATTATCAGGTTTTGCGAGAAAGTCTATTTTATTCATCATTAAATCTACTTTATTGACATTGGTCTATGTATAATGATTATACACATTGGGCTTTGACCAAGGATAAGACACATAAAGATGTGCTAGTGTACTGAAATTAAAAATCAACTCAATATTCTGGTGAGAAAAATGTTGTTCATTGGTACTCTATGATAAGGCTCACCAAATTTATTGTGTTTAGATATTTCAAACTACATCCCAATAATTAATCAACATTGTTACTCATTATTAAAATTATTATGGGAAGGTTTAAGTAGTTTATAGATGTTATGGTATCGTCAAGATCTATATGGGGAATTAAATCTTTATACAATAAAAAATCTATATATTTGATGTGGAACTAAAATACACATAGTTAGACATATAAACATAAAATATAGATGATATGGAACTCACTGTGATACATTTGAATCAATATAATACTTGAAATGTTTATAGAAATGAAAAAAACTATAGATGAGTATAATTCAACCTTTATTTTATAATTTCCTTTCATCATGTTATTCTCCAGCAGTTAGATTTGTTCATAAAACTATATCATCACAGTATTTACATCAATAATATTTATATTATAGTTAATTCATCTCTTCTTGGTTATCCACATCTATATCAAACTATATATCCCATTATATTTTACTTCTCCCCTCTATAATAGTTATTATATAGTAATTTTAACCTAAAAAACGTAAATCAATAAGTAGGATAAATTATTATACATAACCTGTTTAAATATCAATCTAGGTTTACCTCACAGTTTACTGTGGAAAAAGGATAAAAACCTGTCAAACATGGCATGTTAATTGAAAGCTATATACCAACATTTAAAATTGAAACAAAGTCTTATATATATTATCTAGAAAATTTCATATCATAACATGATGATCTTCTTTATGGAATGATATAATTCAGCTTCACTATGATTAATGTTTCAGATCCTCCATTATAGAATGATATTAAATTTAACTATATATCCTAAAAATATCAGATACTATCCCATTTTAAACTCCCAAAAATCCACAAATTATTTTCAATATACTAAATAGATATTTACATTCTATCTGGATTCTTCTTCTTGATATACAATTAAGAGTGATGGAACCATTCACGGTTTATACCACTATCTATCACTAAATAGAGAAACAATAATTTCTCACAACTTTCATTTTATATAAAATTCAAATTTTCATAGTGTAACCAGTAATATTATGATATGAACCCTATTTACTCATTTACATATAACATAAAATTATACTATAATATATCTATAAGGATGTAATCCCATAATCAATCAACATATATAATGTTATCTATTTCTTATGAGGATTATATTATATTGAAAGATTCAACACCATGACATATTTGATATCATTTTTGGATGAACCTCCCTATAAATAACACATCTCTATAGTTTTATCCACACGTGACAAGCTCTATAAAATCACTAAACCTTTTGAGGCATGGTCTATCAATAATTATTTATAAGTAGAAGTAATTTATTTATATACTGTACTTTTTGAGAATTTCCCCCTTCCTATTAGTATTACTATCTATCTAACTATAGAATTTAATTATACAATTCTTTTTCAGGCCTGTATGAAAAAAACATATCTTATGAATATATTGAGTTTATATTACTACATATATTTTAATATTATATAGTTCCTTTGATTATAATATAACATAAAAATTCTAGTTGATTATCATATTTAATAATAAAAAACCATTGTCAAAACTATTTTAATGTTATATAATTCTATAATTTTTAAAATTAATCCATTCATTCCCACACTTCTTCTAAAGCCTTGATAAAAAATAATAAATAATTTTATACTAGAATATACTCTAAAATAGATATATCATTCCACCAATCAATAACTAGATATACGTACCCAAATCATCTTTTATAATTTCCATGATTGACCACATTTATTTGATCACTACTCCATATTGTCACTATAGGGAATTCTATTATAATTTCATTGAACTAAGTACCAAAATTTTTCCCCTGAGATGTTTTCACAACACCTTAAAAAACCTCATATTCTCTATAGGATGTAATATATTTCATTGGAAAAATATAACATACATGAGATGTGATTTCCCCTCTTTTGGTTATTTAGTAACCAACACGTCATGTCACCACATGTGATGTAACCTATAATATATCAGGTTTAGAAAATTGATATAAAAACGATAATAAACATTAGTGAAAGATAATAGTTAGATGGAAAAAATGCATCATGCCATGAATAAACATACAATATCAAAATAATATACCAAATATGGTCAAATATATACAAATAAATATTTAATATATTGAAAATACATATACATATAACGGTATTGGTCAAATGAGAACTAGAGAAAAAAATTAATCCACCTTGTGTGAATCCACTCCAAAACTAAGTACATCCAAAATGTCATGTAATTGATCTATTGTAAAGAACAAAAATAAATATTTCCAGCCTCTAAACTCTTCATGTATCAGACCTCCAATATTAATTTCAATTATCTTACTTGGATTATGAAGAATAAGGTCATCATATTTCTGGATAGGGGCCCACACATTGTCTATATAGGACACCTCACCACTGGAAACCTATTGTAAATTAGAGTGAAAACCCATAACAATATAAATATAGGGGAAAATGTAAACAACATGAACATAAAATATAATAAATGATAAAAAATACACTTTGGAAGAAGTAAAAAAATTCTGTGTATGGGGTGAATGCTAAAATGGTATCCCACTTTTATACGAGTGCGTAGAATTTTAGAAACACCAGTCATGAAAAACACCATGCCCCTCCTAGTGATATAGGTAGGGTATTCTACATAGTGTCCTGGATAAAATATGTTATCATATTTTCCCAAAAATATATGTGTATGTGTACAAAGAGGTTAATATATTATTGAATCATCCCATTTTGAATTAGGTGACCAATCAAGTCAAGGAAATATCAAAACTCGTTACATGAAATAAGAGAATGTGCATAACTAGACGTGGTATTATGGTACCATTCAATGTAAAATCATCACTGACCTACACTAATACAATTTCATTGACATGAACCCCAATGAATGTCCTACATAATGATTTATTACATGAAAAGCATACACTTGGGCACACAAAAAGTGTCTAATGAACTAGTTAAGACAATTCTTATTTAGTATGAATATTTATATAAGTGGTGGAAAAAATTCATTAACCCTGAGATTATTTAATTTCAAATATAATATATCAGTGATATGAAGTCAATACTAGATGTCACTATGCACTAATATTTATGGAGGGGGCAATACAAATAATTAATAACAAGGAATGTATCTTCTTAATGAGTAAAATGAAATGGTGACAAGATAAATTCTTAACAAGAATGAATAAAAGACTATATTTTCAATACATTATTTAGTGAAAACAATTTTTTATATAAAATTATTGATTTTTAGTACGATTTTCATAGTACCTAACTTTTTATAGGACCAATTTCTATGAGTATAAGAGTTAAAGGGTTATATGAACCAATTTATTTGATAGGATACATCCTTCAGGTCTTGGGAGATGGATACAACAACAGGTATAATTATAGTACCTTAGTAAGACAAAATATCAAAGTATTGATTGATTTAGATTCAAAATATGCCATCCTATAAGGGTAATGAACAAAGGAATTACCTTTTAATTGTTAAATATAACCTCACATAGACACTAAAATGGTGTAAAATTTGATGAAACTGACTGGAAATTTTTATTTTATTTTATTATAAAATCCCTTTTAAAGGGAAAGTGATAAACCCCAAGTCCATGAAACAACAAAAATAACAGCATAAGAACCCCAAGAAAAGAAACGGGTCCTACCTCATCCTAGAAACTCAGCATTAAAAGGCCTCCACCAAAGCATGGAAATAACATTTATTGAGGAATGATTTCACAATAACCTAAAACCCCATAGATTACAGATAAATATGGATATCACTAAGTGAAATTATAGGAAGAGAATATCCATGGAGGAAGATGAAAAGGGGAAAAATAAAATGAAATAATTGGCCCTTGTATTTTTGAAATAAATTAGTATATAATGGGAAACAATATCAATTAGTTACGGTATTTAACTTAAGATTCTACTAGGTAGCTGTTAAGATGTACCTTGTACTTTTTTGTCTAAAATAGTGTGCCCACACAACTATGAGTCCTAAAATATACCCAATTTTTGGCTGCTAAGCACCCAATAGTCCCCCTTATCTATGGAGGACTTCCTCTTATCCATTCATCAAAATAAAAATCCATTTATGATTCATATTAACCCCTTTAGATTCAAAATTCACATCGAGATAAATTTAAAAATTACAAACAATGATATTTATCTAGTTAGAGAGACAATGGAATATTCAACATCCCCTCCACGAAGTTTCTTTTCATTAAAATATTTAATGAAAACCCTAATGAAATAAGGCTTAAAATTGGATTTGATATCAATATACCATGGCCAATTATCATTATGGAGAAACCAATATTGGTAACTAATTTGTACAAGATGAATGTTTTTTCATAGTAAACCTTCTTCTACTATGTAAAATGCCTGTAGGATGTTCTATATAGGACATATTAGTCTCAATATTGATATCATCATGCTAAATCACTCATGGTGTTTCAAAACCAATCTTTTTTAGCTACAATAATGATGTCAGTATATCCAAAAACATAAATTGTATATAGTAAAAAGCTATACAATTTCAAAAGGTATGCCATATGGATTTCATATATTCCAAAATCCAAATTAAAATGCCACTTAATTTATTTATCATACTATATGATGAGGATGAATAGTACGGAATCATTATCTCTCATTAATTCATTCAATGCTGCATTTTTTATATCTGAATAAATCCCATATCAAAAAAGGAACATGGGAATGTCTAAAAAATAAAACCATAATGAGGAAAAAAATAATCAAGACTGAGTTCCCCTATAGTTTTAGTTGATGAATTCTAGAAAAATAGGTAACATTCCCCCCTTGGTCTACCACCTCCATAGAAGCTAGATGATCTGCCACTTTACATCTCACATGCCACATATAAAAAACCTGAGTATTGTTGTTGATACTACCCTTACATTTACGGATTATATAGGCAATCAACCAAGGAGTGGTTATAATACCATTCATAGATTCATGAAAAATACTTGGATCAGTTTGAACTTTCTCAAGATTAAATATTTTCTAGCCACACAATTTAAGACCTCTTGACATCACATTTTCTTCTGATTATCTCTCATATACTATTTGTAACAAGGATTTCAAAAGATAAGAGATCACATTCAAATATCTACCACAAAAAAATTATCATACAATTTATCATATATAAAAAATTAATGAAGTTGATATATAGATGAAATGGTTAATGAATGGATAAGTGGTATTTACTCATATTTTAAAACACATGAGTAAATATATATTTCATTAAATGTGTCCTAGATGCCTACACCAAATATGGTACCCTAATAATTTGTTGGAGTTCCTCAAATATAATACATGGCTGAGATTCCCTGATCTTGTTATTCTCTTTCAACGTGAATGTTCCCGATGCTTTTGCTGGGGTGTGCGCATCCGTCTGCGAGGACGTGCTACTGTGGCCCCGCATTCCCACTTTCCAAAGGCGGGCGACATTCGCTCCTTATTCAGGGACATTTTCTCCTTGATCGAAACTAGGATGATGGGATGTCGGTTCTTCCTTCCATGGATTCCTCCTCGGAACTCATCACCTAGTCCGGGTCTCCCTCATAGATTTAATACGTTGTTCATGAAATGCTTCCTAGTGCCATGTTTCCATGGATGCCGGTTAATTACACTACATCTGTCAGGACATTCCAAAGGGTACGGTCAGGGAAACAACCTTCAGTCAGGGGAGTAGTCACGTCAAGGCATCAGTAGCGTGTCTAAACGCTGGGGAATTGGCGTGTCTGTATTTTTGTCCCTTGTCATAGGGCTTCTCGAGGGTGTGGAAGCCCGAGGCATCCCGTATCGAGCGCGGGGAATCATATGCCATAGGCATGTATCTGAGGTTTTCCTCAGCTTTATATGTTTAACAAAGGGTATGCCGCAGGTTTAACATCTAGTGGAGACAGAATGAGGGTGATCAGAACTACCCATAGAGACGGATCAGAGGTGGTGTGTCCCATAGAGGGGAGATGTCACACCGTGAAAGCAGATCTGGACACCACTGAGGGAGGATCAGGGAGTGTGCACCCCAGAATGGGGAAACACCAAGGTTTTCCATTGGCTGGGATTGAACCTCAGGGAGGTTTCCTACATACCCTGTATAGATAGAAGGGATCAAAACCCACGTAGTTCGAACGGGTGATGAATCGGGGTGTACATAGGGGACAACGACCTGGAGACATGATGTGTCTTATGCATGGATAGCGGCCCATGTACTGCTAGGAGCAGCGAGGAGGTGGATGGCATGACCCCACAGGGATGTGGCGGCCCAGGTGAGAATCGTGATGGATGATGGAGAGTTGAATGAAGTGGAGGGGGAATGAAATGGGACCATCACAAGGGCGACAGTGAAGTTGGGCTTGAGCCTCGAAGAGACCTCCTACGTATCCCTGTGGCAGGGAATCAAAGTCCGCGTAGTTCGGCATGGTTCTGGTGAACTGTCGTAAAGGTGGAACTTGGTCATATGGATGATGGGATTGAACCTCAGGGAGGATTCTTATGTACCATGCCTTGAATTGGATCAAAGACCTCGTAGTTCAAAGGGGATGTGGGATACAATTTAACGTCACGTGTGATAGGGGTGAACTGACGTGAGTGAGGTTGGAACGACTGGGTGATGGGCTTGAACCTTATGGAGGCTTCCTACGTACCATGCCATGACATGGATCAAAGACCTCATAGTTCAGGTTGGACGCCGGAAGGCCAACGTGAAGGAGGACCAGGGGTCCAGGTGGCGATGGGCTTGAACCTCGTGGAGGTTTCCTACGTACCATTCCTATACATGGATCAAAGTCCTCATAGTTCATAATGGTATGTCATTGAACCGATGCGAGTGAGGACCTCGGTCCAGATGTTGTGGGGATTACACACTAGGCTACCCAGGTGTGGGTGAACTGACATGAAGAGGGTCGGAGTGACCAATAGGTGGTGGGCTTGAACCTCTGTGAGGCTTCCAACGTACCATGCCGGGACATGGATCAAAGACCTTGTAGTTCATAGGGCTTCATCGGCGAACCATCATGAAGGTGAACCTAGGGGTCCACTAGTGGTGGGCTTGAACCTCGTGAGGCTTTCTACATACCATGGCCTGACATGGATCAAAGTCCTCGTAGTTCGTGATGGTCACAACGACTTATCGTCGGACTGGAATGCAGTTTAACATCATGCAGGACGAAGGTGTAACCTGATGTGAATAAACGATGGGTGGGCTTGAACCTCGTGGAGGCTTCCTACGTACCATGCTTTGGAATGCATCAAAGACCTCATAGTTCAAACGGATGTGCATTTTAACCTCATGCTAGATGGGGCATACAGTTTAATGTCATACTGGATGAGGGCATACAGTTTAACGTCATGCTTGACGAGGGAATTTCCATGGTCAATGCTTACTCTAAGCCCACATGAGTCATGCTCGGTGTGAGAAACAGGAGGCAGCAAGGACCTAACGATCACGTTGCGAAGGGTGCGTTCCATGAGAAGCGAAGAGGAGATTATGCATTAGGCAGCCGATGGTGCTGGGACTTTCTCCAAGATGGAGGCCCATAGTGCGGAAAACCGCAGCGGGAGAGGGATTTGGGACCAAAGATGGAAGGTGCCTTGTTCCCAATCGTTCCCTCCACTGGCCTTGGCAGTGGGGAAGTACGGAGGTGCATGGGTTCTACCCTCCACAAGAGAGGCTTGGGGGCTTATACTAGGGTGGTTTCCCCTATCCCGTGGACATACACCGCTCCAATAATGAGGATATCATCCCCTGTGGAGGGGGTGATCCCATCTCTGTGGAGACGAGCAGCGTAAAGAATTTCCGAGACAGGAGGACCCCGTGTGTGAGGCACGGGGTTGGATCACAATTTAACGTCATGGGTTGAGGACAAGGTGCTTGGTAGTTTAACTTCCTTCAGCTCAGATGAGGTGGGTTTAATCCACACCCCTAGGACTTACATTACCGGTACCCTCTGCTCCTTGGGGGAGGGAAGGTACTAGCAAGGCCATTGTCAAGGGGGGTCACAGAGCGAACCATCGAGGGGTCCATGTTAGCGTGGCTATGCGAAGAAGCAATAGCAATTAGCGTGCCTATGAGAAGAAGCATTAGTTGATGCAATACTACGAGTGGTGTTGACGACGGGACTTTGAAATCACATCGTGCAAACCTGGAGGGTCGCATGTGAAGAAGAATTTCCAAGAAAAGGAGTGTGCTTTGCGAAGTGGAGTGCCTTGGCCTTAGCATGGGGCATGGTTGTGAATGGGAGTTGCTTCGTGAAGTGGAATAGTATTCGCAGAGCACTGCCTCGCGAAGCAGGGGTGCCTCGTGAAGCAAGGTGCTACGAAGCAGTGTGCTTCGCGATGTGCAGCAACCCTGCCTTGGCATGTGTATCACTAGTATAGGATGGGTGTTTCGAGAAGCATAAACGCTCCGCAGCTACCCAGGTTCCCTTGGTAATACCCTTCCTTCGAAAATGACCTTAGGCTTCGTAAAGGGCATCCCTCTCAGAAGAGGGGCTCAAAACGAGACAAAGCGAAGGAATCCCGCGAAGCAAAAATACCTCGCAGAGCTCATGATTCTCGTGGTGAAGGATGCTTCGCAATTCGAGGGTTGAGAAGACGAAAGGTCGGATAGTCTGTCCCCTGGACTCAGGGGGAGACCACTATTTATAGGAAAGGGGCGCCGTGAAGCAGAGCTCACACGGTGCGTAGGGGCGGCGGGTGCTTCACCGTGGGTCACGAATGTCAGGGCGTTCGTGGAGAAGTACCACCTCGTTTTCTTCACGGCAGCCTTCCAAACGTTAGGGTGTTCGCTGAGCAGTACCGTCTCCTTTGCACTGTGGAAGCCTTGTGAACGTCAGGGCGTTCTTGGAGCGGTACCGCCTCCTTTACTTTGCGGCGACCGCGTTTCTTGGGGGAGCTCCACGTCGGAGCTTCGCACGGCAGCGTGTGGGTTTCTTTTCCTTCTTCCCTTTGCGTTCAATATTTTGTCACCAACAAATTCCCCCCTATGACTTGGAGCCATGGATGGATGAAGGGTCGAAGTCTAAGGTAAAAACACCAAAATTATCGGCGGTTCGCGATGCGGCCTCGTGCAGGGGCACGCGGTGCGGATAGCGGTCGCACAGTCCGGACGCACTGCGATGCTCTGCGCGGGCAGGACGGGCCGCGAAGCTCTGGGGTCGCCACCTATAAATAGGGGGGATGACCTCTCTTTTGTTTTGTCGCAACTTTTGTCCTTTTGAGCTCTCGACTTCATGAAGCTCTGCGTACTCTATGTCTACTCTCTGCGAATCGAGCTTCACAGTGAACTGTGAGTCTCCGACTCCGTGACTGCGCCAAGCGAACTTCTGTTTTCCAGTCTAGTCCAGGCTCTGCAGCTTGGTTTTGTACCCGAGCTTCGTGAGAGATCTTCGCGAGCAACCTTCGTGATCCAACCCAAAAACTTTTTGAGTTTCGAAACCGAAGTGGCCCATCGAGAAGCTTTGTTGGGGGTGCTTGCAGACGCCACCCTGAGGGATGAGATGGCTAACTGTCTGGTCCTTGGGGAGATGGTTTGAAGCCACTCGGACCATACTTCTTTGACAGAACTGCTATCAGAGGGTCATAAGAACTATCCGCAGTTCAAGAAGCTTCCCTTGTATAGGTTTGGGTTGAGGGATGATGTTTTCATTCCTGAGGTGAGTAGGGACGAACGTGCTTGCTGGTTTAGGAGCACGCCATGCCAGTGCCAGTGGTTCAGGGTGGCTGATGGTCATGCGCGGGAGGACTTCACACCCATCACCGCTGACTGTCTCTACAACCATGTGAAAAATATTGACGGGAATCCACTGAAACTGGAGACGTCCTCTCCTCTATACTGCACCATGCTGAAGGCAGCTTTTCATGATTCAAAGAAGGGGTGGTCCGATGAGTGGGACCAGTGCCAGGGTGGCAACTTCACCAATGACTAGGCATGGGTCTACTGGGTAGGTGCCTCATGAGAGGAGTTTGGGGCCGAGCTGAGGAGAGTGGGATTGTATGAGGTGGAATGGGCCTCCCAATTCCACATTTACAAACCAAAATAGCTTATGCCGGAGCTGCTGAGATGATGATCGTCTAGGACAAATACTTTTCACCTACACCATGGGGAGTTCGACATCAATCTGTGGGATGTCCATCAGATTTTAGGGGTCCCAATCTTGGGGGCCTTGTATGATTAGTTCCTTCCCGTCATGAGGGCATGGGAGGATACAGAGCATATGTCGCGACTGGCATCGAAACTGATGGAATTGGTCCTTGGAGAGGACAAGGAAGCGGTGAGAGATGTCCACTTTAAGAAGTGGTTCGAGCGGTTCCTGAATTTCCCGGAGAATAGAGAGTTCCCTCTGAGGCCTTGAACTTGTATGAAGGTGGCTCAACGGGGAAAGAAGCACTCTGTATTGGCGGGTCTTGGAGGACAGCCAATGGAAGACTTGGGGTTTCATTGTCATCACTGAAAAGCAGCCGATAGTCAGGCTGGATGCATTCATCGTGGCCATTATCTACCGCTGGATCCTACCGGTGAGGGATTCCAGCATCGGGGTGCGGCCCACCTTGTTTATCATGGCGTCCATGCTGGCCATGGGGCAGCGGGTCAATCTAGGGATTCCAATGCTCGCCAAGATGTACAAAATGTCGTGGCATGTTAGCAAGGGCAAGAAGCCACCAAGGATATATGGGCCCTTTCACCTTTGGTATGGGTGGATTGCGGCACACATCAGGGGGATTTATGAATATCCAAACCCTATCTCACTACTGGGATCAAACTTCCGTCCCTCCATTCTGAATGCGGCCGAGAGCTTCCCATTCAAACTAACCATACTGATGGTGCTGAACCGGGTGTGGAGGGTGGATGAGTTTAAATTCCACCCATTTCCATTTCCGACGGGGGTACTCACTGATGACGGCCAGTGAACGGAAGAGCACCGGGCTTATCTCCTGGCATTTTGAGGTGGAGTTTTGGGGGCACGAGTGGATCATGAGCTGCTCTGTGAACCGTACACCCCACATCAGTTTGCGAGGCAGTTCTGTTGCCTCCAGCAGCTAACCCCGCATGTCTACTGGGAGGTGCGTCACGAGCAGCACCCGTGTGTGATGAGGCATTTGTGGCTCATGATCACATGGGAATATGGGAAGATACGAATTGAATTACCTCCATCCACCACCGCTTTCAGATTGGTGAGGGAGTATACCATTAGCTGGGAGGCTGCTTATCCGGGGGAGATGCTGAGGCAACCAACTATTTGTGTTAGTGACGGCGGGCCTCCTCTATCCCGAGGTCAAGGTCGGAGGGCAGTAAGGGCCTCTCGCGGTGGCGGGGCTGTCATGGCGGCGAGACCCACACCGACCGAGGGTGTCACAGCAGCGACGTATCTGGTGATTCCAGAAGAGAAGGGCCATCCGGAGGGGCGTCCGTAGAGGGGATTCCATAGGATATTCGCTCAGGCTCCAGGGAACCGACTGCGTCATATTGACATGACAGAGGATTCCATCTTCCCGGAGGCCTGGGACATTTTGGATGTCAACCAGCAACACCTCAATCTGCCCGAGATGTGGGAGCTGTTGAACTGTCACAGGATGGTTCTGCCAGGTATAGGCCAAGTCCGGGCTGGTTTTACGGCATCTCCGGCAGAGGCGGAGCAATATTTGGTCGAGCTGGATGACTACGTTCACTCCACTGGTGTCCCACACCCAATGACAGACCAGGTGAGGGTACTACTGGATCGAACGGTTACGCCACAGCTATCAGTCGCTGATCTTAGGGACCGCTTCCCCCTGCTGGTAGAATCAGAGGACTCCTCTCGGGAGGATGAAGCTGGCGGAGGGAGCCCATTGGGGGAGGGCGAAGTCGGAGACCAAGACTCATATTTTGATAATTTTGTAGAGGTTCTCCAAGTAGCATTCCAAGATTCTTTCCTCATGGTCCATTCTCAGGCTATCATGGATTTCTTACATATGTTTGAACTATGCAAGAAGAACTTGTACGTAGGCCTCGTTCTCGCCCTTTGGCGGGTGATGATGTAGGACCTTCAGAACCCGCGCCTACTGCTGCGTCCAGTTCTGCATCTGGTGGGGTCAGAGCACTCGAGGTGGCTCCCCCAGAATCTCTAGACCTTCCAACAGTATACGGAGGGTCACGCCTCGGGGTCCTGTCAGCATAGACTCAAGAGCAGCACTAGAAGATCGATCTCTATAAGTTTCCTCTACTGGATTCATTGATGTCATATATAGATTGTGCCAACTAACGTTTATGTCCCTCTCTGTCGTATAGTTCTTCGAATGGCATGGGCTGCTGCGGAAAGTCTAGTCGGTGATGGTGGAGATAGGCCCCCCATCTCCCTGAGCTACAACACACACTATCATTAACAGGACCACCAGCAAGGTCGTGCCAGAGGTTATTGAGGTGGAGTCCGATGACAAGGATCAATCGGCCGACCCAAGTCCCGTCACGCCTGCACTGGCGCCAGATGTCATGCCAGAGTCAACGCTAGATTCAGATCTTTCCGAGGACTTCCTATGGGCGTATCCTATGTACGAGCCTACCAATCACGCAGAATGGGATGAAACGACCTCCGACGAGGAAGACAAAAACATAGTCTGCCACCGATCATGGAAGCTAATCACGTGCTTTATCAAGGACACCCCCCAAGTTCTATGGCTGAATGAAATGGGCAGACTTCTCTCGCGGCTACGCGAACTGTGCATTGGGAGAGTGGATGCCCAACATCCTCATGCGCTCATCCGAGATCTCATGGACAAGAAGATCCGGGAGTATGATCGCGGGCTCAGCGTGGGCTGGCAGTAGTGGAAGGAGACAAACATCAAGAAGCTCCAGGAGGTTGAAAGTGAGGTCCAACAACTGTAGTCCAGGGCAGATGAGAACTCAGCCTCTCTTAATACAAAATCTAAGCTGATCTCATGGTTGAAGTGTAACACCCCAAGATTTCATAGTGTGTTATTTCTTCAAAATAATACAATAACTTGCACTACTCGAAACACTGAGTTCAAGCACACCATGACTTACCAAACAAGCCATTCAAAAGAGGTTATGAATAGTGATAACTAAATTTTAAACTTTATATAATCCTTATAATTTTAGAATCCATATTATGAGTTTCTTAGACATAATGTAAGAACAAATTCATTTTCAGTATTGCACTTTTACCAACTTTTAATAGTGAACGCTTTTTAAATACTATATTTTAAACTTTTTGACTAAATGGGGACATCAAAAATTTAAAATGAAACATCCCAAGCTTCCACGGCACGCTAGCGTGTGTTGTACGCAACACCGAGTTCTAACACACCATAACCAATCAAACTAGTTGTTATGATTAGTAATAACTACTTTTTGAAATTATATATATTTTATATTTCAAAATGGACTTCATTTTTGGATTTGGAATATCGAATTTAGCCTAAGGTGAAATTTTGGTACTTTTCGGATAACTTTAATATTTTGATGAATAGTGAAAATTACTAAATTTTAATTAAAAACAACTTTTTTAATCAAAATAATTAATAGTGATAAATTATGAATTTGAGTGGTTTTAAAGTATATTTATAATATATTTTTACCATTTAATATAATGTTGGTAATTGGACATAATTTTACAATTAAACCGAACATAAACAAGTGTCAATCTTTTGATAGTTATTATCTCTTAAAAACACGCTTTTTGTTTTGACAGCGGGAATTAATTTTAAATTAATTTCTGCCACTTATGTGTTTTGAATTTGGAAAAATGGATTCCATATTTGAAATCAGGATGTTAAAATTATGTAAATAGGTAACGTTTATTTTTAGACATTTTGAATAATTACTGCGGTAAATATTTTATTTACCATGGTTAAGGGTAAATCCAGTAAATAAGGGTTAAAAAATAATATTATAATAATACTAAATTACACTAAAACGTGTCCTAGCCTTATTGGTTGATACATGGTCGACCATAGGCATCTTTGGGTCGATTTTGGGACCCCATGGATCCACTTGTAGGTGATAGGGACACTTTATTTTAATTAAGTTAAAATGAATACAAAAATGACACAAGCATATATCTTTTAGAAAATAAATTTTTACATAGGGTTATATATGTTGGATTTTAGATTATAAATATTAATTAGAAAGATAAAGAGATTCCATACATAATAATATTTTATTTATAATTTTTAGACATTAAATAATTAATATTATTTATGGCACAATGATGATGCGGTAATTACTATAATAGTGAAAAATCAAAATAATTGATATTATAAATATCCAAATAAATATAATATGAAACTTTTAATGAATAAAACTAATTTTATAGGATAATATGACATATTAGGATTGATTTAATTAGCTTTTTGTGAAGTAATAATTCTGTTATGAGTTTCACAAAAATCAACTATTGAATAGTGTCAAAATTGACATAAAAGAGTTCTTAAAACAAATATTATATTATTAATTGATATTAAATTCCTAAAAACATACGGTTCGGCCAAGAGACTTATATCATAATAGGTTCATCATTAATGGACTACTTGGGGGTCTCTTGGATGTATATAGTAAGTTTATTAACCATATTATATAAAAATACAAAGAGACATTGTAAAAGTGAAACTAATTAATTTAGAGTTAATACTTAAGGATAAGGTTAATATAAGTACCCAAACCTGTCTAAATTCTATTGGTTGAGTTGTTTTCGACCTATCCCCACCTTAAAATTTAAATACTCATCTTTGGAGCCATTGGAAACCAAATATGAATTTATTATAAACTAATATTTCTAGCTTTTCCAAAGGTGCCCCTCACCCCTCTTATAAAAGGGAACTCCTCCTTCTCATTTCTTCACACATTCAAAGACTTTTTGTTCGTCCAAACTCTGCCCAAATTCTATCCCAACTTCCCTCACTACAACCTAGAGGACTTATTGTGATCAGAAAGCCAACCTAAGGAGCCATTTTGATCAAATAAAAAGGAAGAAACCGAAGAAGAGGTAATGATTTCACCACCCTTTTCCAAGTTCCTTTCTTCTTCCACTTATTCTTACTTTGTTGTTACCATTATAAAATAATAACTCCAGTATCATATATATACTGTAATGTTATTATAAATATGGTACAACCATATTCAGTATTCTATCCACCCTTTGAATAACATGTCACCATACGTGCGTATGTACGGCTTACCGTCTCCACGTCATAGTGTAATTGTTATTCAATATAATATTATTTGGATGGGTATAATAATGATATGTAACTCATGTAAATAATAAATATAACATATTAATGATTATGTATATATGATATACCGTCCATTTATATATTATTTTAATATCAAAAGAATGATATTGTCACTCGTGCGTACGTACGGACTACCGTCTCCACGAACGTGATGAGATTCATTCTCCATCATATCCATTCAAGTATAATTATCATTTGATGATTTAAAAATGATGTTTAAGGACTTGATATCATTATGGATATAATAATATACAACCTATCGATAACAAACATGGCTTATATAACAAAACATATAAAAGAAAACAAGTAAGTTAACACCCGAAACAACGATAATACTAAGATATTATTATCAAATCAATATTAAAAGATCATATATGATATCATATTAATGTATATGATTCTTGTATAATTTAATAACAATTATTTCACCATTATACAGGAGGTTATCCTACCCCAACCAAGGAAAAGTACAAGGTAAGGGTTATTTCACAATCTCTTCATTATCCGAGGTTGTTTATAAGTAATAATCTACTGGGATCTCTTTATCATCCACATCCATGTTTCTTGAAAATGTATTTGAAAACATTTTTATTATTTACAATAATATGGGTTAAAGTCATTTATACCCCTGTTTGACTTTTTATAAGAGGAATCTTTCCGTCGTTTTCAAAACAAGGTCCTTTTTAACCTTTTCGACAGAATTAAGGTAAGAATGTTTTTTTAACTTATACGGCAGGTGCGGTTATTTTCCACCGTTATAAAATCTTCAAAGCTTTCCGTACAAGATTATAAGAATATTTTCAAAGAAAATGTTTTATTTTATATGGATCTTAAATTATTTCAAAAATAAAAAGAGATATTTCTCTAAAAAGAGTTTTGATTTCATCTATGTCAACATCCTTTGATGGATTTTATTCTTATTTGAAGTTGATTTATTATGATACAAAACTTCTATATTGTATTGAAGGTTTTGTGATATGTTTGACTATGGATGTTCTATTTTTATACCATTCATAGTTTATGGTGAAATTATTGACATTTCGTATGCCAGTTTTAATACGAATGTTTATGTTATGTTTAAACCTTTTCATATGGGAATGCATTGGACTTAATATGTGACGGGTGGAGCCTGCTATAGCTCCTCGATGAATCGGTAGGTCCCATGAGACAAACTAGTGTCTTGGCACAAGGCCTTGGCAAAATCTTATTTGTAGTCTTGGCACGAGGCCTTGGCTATGTGGTTATGATAGTCTGGCATTATGCATTCCAACATTATAAAAGTGGTTATTGATATTACATGTGATTATTCGATTAGTAGAATATCCATGTGAACAATTAAATGGCATTATTTCATTTTAATTTTTCCATACTATGTTGAAGTTCAAGTTTAAAAGGCTTTTGTTTTAGTAATGCATTGCCTTAAATGTTTATGCTTATTTTGAATGTTACGCTATATTGCTATCCTTACTGGGCATTTGAGCTCACCCCTTTTCTATGTTTTATTTTTCCCATGATGTGAAGAAGTAAATTATGAATGACCTGCAGGGATATTATGAGGGGATATGAGTGTGGATTATGGAAACATTATGTTGTTGTAGTAGTTTTTCATTTTATGATGTAATGTAAGACTTATGAATATATCTAGTGTTTCCAAGGCTACTAAACCAATCGGTCTTTCGAGATTTGATCTTTCTTGTGATCATGCCAATGTTATGTAATAATGCACCGACTCTGGGTAACTAGGGTCGGGGCGTTATAGTTGGTATCAGAGGAAGTTTAGTACAAACCTTGGAAGCTAGATTTAGATAAACTCTAATTAGAGAACGTAGACCTAAGATAAATTTTGAGGATTAGTATAGAAGAACATCCTAGAAATTTGGTATTGTAGAGATTTTGTGAGTTTTCCGAGCAATACATCCCTGTCTGGATACGAGCATGTAGAGGCGGCTCTGGCACAGATGTACCTAGGGGTAAAACCCGAAAACACCGCTTTGAGAATGACTCGAACGGGAACTGGTGCACGACAACGGGCCTTGCTACACTCTTGGTTATGACACTCCCGGGGGATAAGCTTAGGATAAGTCTCATTTTCATTACAAATCATTATGAAGGGTTTATGAGTATATAATTCCTCAAAGGAGACATTTTTATGATTATGGATTATATCCATAAACTATTTAATTTATGTTATGTGTTTTACAAGTTTGGGATTAGGTATTGTTATTCATAAACTAATCTAATGTATGCCATTGTTTAGAAATGGCGCCCAGTAGAAGGAATGAGAACTCTAGCAATGCACATGATAAAAAGAGAAAGAAGGATAATATATTTTATGGTCTTAATCCAGAATTTACAAGAGAAATAGTCTCGCATGTATTATCATCATATGAAGAAATAATATCATTTGTTGATAAGATAGGTAAAGAGTTTACTGAGTCCTATGGCTTTGAAGGGAAGAAAGAGAAGAAAAGGATAGAAGAGAGAAAGATGGATAAAGGGAAGAGGGAAAAGAAGAATTTTCCCATATGTGATAACCGTGGAAAGAAACACCCTGGAACTTGCCTGAAAGGAATGAGAGTTTGTTATAAGTGTGTAGGAAAAGGGAACAAAGTACGTGACTGAAAGGGTAAGAAAATGGTTTCAAATGTACAATGCTTCATTTGCAAGGAGTTTAGACACTACACGAACCCATGTCCCAGTCATCAGACTATGCCGCAAATAATGCTATTGGATAATAATCAAGTTATGATACTACCACAGATGAAGAGGAATGATTAGAGTACTTTTGTTGATTATGTCAATTGAGTGTTGTATCAACATTGTACTTGATATAATAATTATGGAGTATATAAGGATTGTACTGTAGTACTATTTCATTATGGACTTGAGATTGTGTGGAACAAAGAAAAGTGACTCAATAATATGATAAATTTTTGGAAAATATATGGTTGAGAGAATGATAAACCATAATATAGTTCAGATACCGAGGTAGTGATTTTGGAATAATACATGATTGATTTGGATAAATTATATTGGATATTCTTGACTACCTTGGAACTGATTAATGATTTGTATATTCCATCATTGTTGGGGTTTAAAACATTTTTGGATTGATGAAGTATATCCAGAATTCTATATTGGATAAGGGGGCATGAATGTAATCAATAAGGAATAAGGTAATTCACGATGTTTCAGTACATGATGAAGGTATTCATATGCTATTATGGGGTAAAGGATATACAATATGTTTACCTTCCTTATAAATGTTGGACTTTGAGTTTGGACATAAGTATTTTGGATAGTTCTAGTTTGGATTATTTTGGATTTCCATAAGAGGACAACCCGGAGGTCGGGCAACAACACGTCGCGTCCGGCAAGGCTGCGAGACTTGAACCCGCAACCGAAGGGCGACAAGGGTGTATCACCTACCACTGGCCCACGAGATGTCCTGGATTAAATAATGTAGGTTTTGTTTAAAAATATCTGGTAGATGAATTATAAATTCATTTATTTTGGAACCCTGTACGAATAGTATAAATAGAATTTTTTTTACGTTCTATTATCTTTTAGAGTGAAAGATGAGTTTGTGGTAGAAATTTATTAATGGATAAAACTCTAATTATAAAGTAAGTATATCTCCTTATGATCTTAGACAATCTCATAAATAAATTCCTCAACATTAATAAAAGGAACTTAGAACAAAAATTTTGTCCTAGATGGTACCTTAAATCATCACTAATTTATGGCTTTGGGATTGTTGGCCTTTTCATAGCCATGTTCTCTACCACTCTCCATCAGATAATTGATGGTTATATTTCTCTTCCATATCCATATCTTCCTACATGGAACCCTAATATGTGTTATTTTCGGTAATCTTCATATTTTCCACTCTTAATTTTAAATAGAGTCCTCATTAATTCATTTTTCGATGTGGGATTTCAACTATGATATTTTGAAACATCAAAAATGTGTTATCCCAATACCCTATGTTTTGTTGAACCGATGATATTTCAAATCATCATAGATTGATGAATTTAAGGACCTCAATTTTATACTTGTTTGTGATTGATGAACTCAATCACTACCTATAAATATTTACGTTTTTTCTCCAATTATATGTCTCTAATTTCCACCAATGTTCTCCTAATAGAGATCATAATTTGGTGGTGACCCTTTCATTTCTATTTTCCTCATATTAAGACTAAATTTTAGTAACCTAATTTCCGATGTGTGTTTTCCCACAAAGATATTTTTTATTTTCAACCTTTTATTTTCGAAGAACAATTTCAAATTGCGAGGACGCAATTTATTGAAGGAGGGGAGAATGTAACACCCCAAGATTTCATAGTGTGTTATTTCTTCAAAATAATACAATAACTTGCACTACACACAACACCGAGTTCAAGCAAACCATGACTTACCAAACAAGCCATTCAAAAGAGGTTATGAATAGTGTTAACTAAAATTTAAATTTTATATAATCCTTATAATTTTAGAATCCATATTATGAGTTTCTTAGAAATAATGTAAGAACAAATTCATTTTCAGTATTGCACTTTTACCAACTTTTAACAGTGAACCCTTTTTAAATACTATATTTTAAACTTTTTGAATAAATGGGGACATCAAAAATTTAAAATGAAACATCCCAAGCTTCCACGGTACGCTAGCGTGTGTTGTATGCAACACCGAGTTCTAACACACCATAACCATTCAAACTAGCTGTTATGATTAGTAATACCTACTTTTTGAAATTATATATATTTTATATTTTAAAATGGACTTCATTTTTGGATTCGGAATATCGAATTTAGCCTAAGGTGAAATTATGGTACTTTTCGGATAACTTTAATATTTTGATGAATAGTGAAAATTACTAAATTTTAATTAAAAACAACTTTTTTAATCAAAATAATTAATAGTGATAAATTATGAATATGAGTGGTTTTAAACTATATTTAGAATATAATTTTAAAATTTAATATAATGTTGGTCATTGGACATAATTTTACAATTAAACCGAACATAAACAAGTGTCAATCTTTTGATAGTTATTATCTCTTAAAAACACGCTTTTTGTTTTGACAGCGGGAATTAATTTTAAATTAATTTCTTCCACTTCTGTGTTTTGAATTTGGAAAAATGAATTCCATATTTGGAATCAGGATGTTCAAATTGTGTAAATAGGTAACTTTTATTTTTAGACATTTTGAATAATTACTGCGGTAAATATTTTATTTACCATGGTTAAGGGTAAATCTAGTAAATAAGGGTTAAAAAATAATTTTATAATAATACTAAATTACCCTAAAACGTGTACTATCCTTACTGGTTGATACATTTTCGACCATAGGCATCTTTGGGTCGATTTTGGGACCCCATGGATCCACTTGTAGGTGATAGGGACACTTTATTTTAATTAAGTTAAAATGAATACAAAAATGACACAAGCATATATCTTTTAGAAAAAAAATTATTACATAGGGTTATATATGTTGGATTTTAGATTATAAATATTAATTAGAAAGATAAAAATATTTCTTACATAATGATATTTTATTTATAATTTTTAGACATTAAATAATTAAATTTATTTATGACACAATGATAATGTGGTAATTACTATAATAGTAAACAATCAAAATAATTGATATTATAAATACCCAAATAAATATAATATGAAACTTTTAATGAATTAAACTAATTCTCTAAGATAATATGACATATTAGGATTGATTTAATTAGCTTTTTTTGAAGTAATCATTCTGTTATGAGTATCACAAAAATCAACTATTGAATAGTGTCAAAATTGACATAAAAGAGTTCTTAAAACTAATATTATATTATTAATTGATATTAAATTCCTAAAAATCTAAGGTTCGACCAAGAGACTTATATCATGATAGGTTCATCATTAATGGACCACTTGGGGGTCTCTTGGATGTATATAGTAAGTTTATTAACCATATTATATAAAAATACAAAGAGACATTGTAAAAGTGAAACTAATTAATTTAGAGTTAATACTTAAAGATAAGGTTAATATAAGTACCCAAACCTATCTAAATTCTATTGGTTGAGTTGTTTTCGACCTATCCCCACCTTAACATTTAAATAATAATCTTTGGTTCCATTTGAAACCGAATATGAATTTATTATAAACTAATATTTCTAGCTTTTCCAAAGGTGCCCCTCACCCCTCTTATAAAAGGGCAC
The DNA here is from genome assembly GCA_963277665.1 of Viscum album. Taxonomy (NCBI): domain Eukaryota; kingdom Viridiplantae; phylum Streptophyta; class Magnoliopsida; order Santalales; family Viscaceae; genus Viscum; species Viscum album. Next base: position 1,590,038,133 of record OY728129.1, read on the forward strand.
TCCTCCTTATCATTTCTTCACACCTTCAAAGCCTTTTGGTTCGGCCAAACACTACCCAAATTCTCTCCCAACTTCCCTCAATACAACCTAGAGGCCTTATTTTGATCAGAAAGCCAACCTAAGGAGCCCTTTTGATCAAATCAAAAGGAAGACACCGAAGAAGTGGTAATGATTTCACCACCCTTTTCCAAGTTCCTTTCTTCTTCCACTTCATCTTCCTTTGTTGTTACCATTATAAAATAATAACTCCAGTATCATATATATACTGTGATGTTATTATAAATATGGTACAACCATATTCAGTATTCTATCCACCCTTTGAATAACATGTCACCATACGTGCGTATGTACGGCTTACCGTCTCCATGTCGTGGTGTAATTGTTATTCAGTATAATATTATTTGGATGGGTCTAATAATGATGTGTAACTCATGTAAATAATAAATATAACATGTTAATTATTCTGTATATATGATATACCATCCATTTATATATTATTTTAATATCAAAAGAATGATATTGTCGCTCGTGCGTACGTACGGACTACCGTCTCCACGAACGCGATGAGATTCATTCTCCATCGTATCCATTAAAGTATAATTATCATTTGATGATTTAAAAATGATATTTAAGGACTTTATATCATTCTGGATATGAATAATATACAACCTATCGATAACAAACATGGATTATATAACAAAACATATAAAATAAAACAAGTAAGTTAACACCCGAAACAACGATAATACTAAGATATTATTATCAAATCAATATTAAAAGATCATATATGATATCATATTAATGTATATGATTCTTGTATAATTTAATAACAATTATTTCACCATTATACAGGAGGTTAACCTACCCCAACCAAGGAAAAGTACAAGGTAAGGGTTATTTCACAATCTCTTCATTATCCGAGGTTGTTTATACGTAATAATCTACTGGGATCTCTTTATCATCCACATCCATGTTTCTTCAAAATGTATTTCAAAACATTTTTATTATTTACAAGAATATGGGTTAAAGTCATTTATACCCTTGTTTGAATTTTTATAAGAGGAATCTTTCCGTCGTTTTCAAAACAAGATCCTTTTTAACCTTTTCGACAGAATTATGGTAAGAATGTTTTTTTTAACTTATACGGCGGGTGCGGTTATTTTCCGCTGTTATAAAATCTTCAAAGAATTCCATACAAGCTTATAAGAATATTTTCAAAGAAAATGTTTTATTTTATATGGCTCTTAAATGATTTCAAAAATAGAAAGAGATATTTCTCTAAAAAGAGTTTTGATTTCATCTATGTCAACATCCTTTGATGGATTTTACGCTTATTTGAAGTCGATTTATTATGATACAAAACTTCTATATTGTATTGAAGGTTTTGTGATATGTTTGACTGTGGATGTTCTATTTTTATACCATTCATAGTTTATGGTGAAATTATTGACATTTCATATGCTAGTTTTAATACGAATGTTTATGTTATGTTTAAACCTTTTAATATGGGAATACATAGGACTTAATATGTGACGGGTGGAGCCTAATATAGCTCCTCGATGCATCGGTAGGTCTCATGAGAAAAACTACTGTCTTGGAACAATGGCTTGGTAAAATCTTATTTGTAGTCTTGGCACGAGGCCTTGGCTATGTGGTTATGATAGTCTGGCATTATGCATTCCAACATTAAGAAAGTGGTTATTGATATTGCATGTGATTATTCGATTAGTAGAATATCCATGTGAACAAGTAAATGGCATTATTTCATTTTACTTTTGCCATACTATGTTGAAGTTTAAGTTTAAAAGGCTTTTGTTTTATTAATGCATTGCCTTAAATGTTTATGCTTATTTTGAATGTTCCGCTATATTGTTATCCTTACTGGGCATTTGAGCTCACCCCTTTTCTATGTTTTATTTTTCCTAGGATGTGAAGAAGTAAATTATAAATGACCTGCAGGGATATTATGAGGGGATATGAGTGTGGATTATGGAGACATTATGTTGTTGTAGTAGTTTTTCATTTTATGATGTAATGTAAGACTTATGATTATATCTAGTGTTTCCAAGGCTACTAAACCAATCGGTATTTCGATATTTGATCTTTCTTGTGATCATGCCAATGTTATGTAACAATGCACCGACTCTGGGTAACTAGGGTCGGGGTGTCACATGAAGGCCCAGCTGGCCGAGGTAGAAGAGCATATGAGGAAGGCTTCTAGAAAGATGGCTTCCATTCAGGCTGGCATAGAGAGGGCCAGGGCCAAGGCTGACGAACTGCGCCCTGCCGCTGCTGAGGAGGAGCGGGAGCTGAGTCAGCGGCATTAATTCTTGGATGCCACAAGCTGAAGGGTGGTGGAGCTGCAACACTCTTTTGATGGGGTCAACCCATCCATGGGGGGAGTCGACCCCCGAATACTATAACAAATTACAAACCTTTTAATGGTACTTTCGTGCTTCAAATGTTTTTTCTTTTTTGTTTTGAATATCATAGCATGCACGATTTCCATTGTTTTCATTGGTTCATTACATCCCTACAATGTTTGCGGGACGTTCTGTGATAATTCCCCATGCTCACGTGGGTCAGGGAAGATGTGAGAAACAAGATATAGTTGCCTCCTCGTCCCACCCAACATAGGAGTGGAAACCAAGATTCAGGCATCCGGGGTTTGGATAACCAGTCCGGATTTCCAAAAGATGGGAGAGACCTGGCCAAAGAAGGAAGTTCTCAAAACAGCTGAATTACTGTTTCTTCAGCGTGCTCTCATGCACAAACGGTGCAACGCCAGGGGAAATGAAATCGGTCAAAACAGACGGAAATGGGAAGTGTGAATCTTGATACCCAAGATTCAGAACATTTTGGGGGTGGTGTGACAATAAAGTACAACCATTAACCGTGGCAGAGAAAAGATATACTTACTGTGTTATCCTGAAATGGGGACAACAAATGAGGGTCAACAATTGACCATGTTCGAAACACGGGACCAGGTCACAATTGTTGTCAATCAATCCTTCGGGACATTGGCCCAGGACAGTAGGTGGACCCTAGGTTGAGCATCCATACTATTAGGGGGTCCTTCCAAACATGAGAAGTCTTCCAGAACGTTATCCTAGGACGGTAGGTGAGCCGATGTGGCATGGGACCAGGCCGTTAGGGGGTCCCTTCAGACATGAAAGCAGACGAGGGTCCGAATAAGGGTCACGCAAATCATGGAATATGGAGTGATGGTTTGTCCAGACAGAATCCAACAGTCATGTAATTACAGAACCGTGGTGGGAGTATGCCAGATGGGTGCATCAGATTGGTTATGGATCCTTCCTTCTTTAGGACAGGGCCTCTCTAGCGAGGGGTCCATCCAGGGGGCCGGAAAGGGGAAGGATAAGATTAATGATTCCTATGGGATGGACCCTAGGCCAAATACCAGGGTGTCTCTACGTATCCCATGAGTATGGGAATCAATCCATACGTAGTTCTAAAAGCGTAGTTTAATGTCATGCGGGATGATGGGAATCCTGGTCGTGTTAGTACACATCCTTCCAAAACTACTAAGTCCACGTGAGTCATGCTCGATGTGGGAAACAAGAAGTAGTGGTGAGACTTCCCCAACACAGAAAGGGACGGGTTAGGGTGAAGGGATGCTTGGTGAATAATGGCCCCATGACACTAACACGACCATGTGGCGCACCTAGATGCGCAAAGAGATAGAGCCGAGTATGTTGGAATTCCACTTGAACATGAGGAAGTGGAAATGTGTGAATCATGATGCTCGAGATTTGGATCACAATGATGGTGGCGTGATGATGGAGGATAACTGTTAACCATGGCGGAAACACAACATCCATATTGCGTTAGCCTAGAATGGGGATAGACAAATGAGGGTCGACCATTGACCATTTTCGAAACACGGGACCATGTCACAAATGTTGTCAGAGACCCGTAGGGACATTCTCCTAAAACTATTGGAGGGCCCTTAAGTCCAACATTCATAGAGAGCCCTTAATCCTAGAATCCATGTTGTCCAAGGGTCCTTTTGGATGTGGAAGAGGATGAGGATCCAAATAGCGAGCTCACGAAGCTTGGTCATGGGATGAGGGGAATGTCCCTATGAAAATCCCACACTTCGGGCTCTTTGTCAAAACGCATATGAACATGACAACTAGGCATATTAGATAGAGGGGGCAGAGTCCTTTCCCATAGGGAGTTCTTAGTTTAGGGTCATAGAATTCGGACCATGGGTGGGAGGAAGCACAGGAGGCACGTGATGGGTACTTATGAAAACCCGACGTGGATGAGGACATAAGCCTTACTCACCATGCGTTCTCTGGGGAGTGCTCACATCGAGGGACTGAACACGAAAGTTAGGCTGGGCCCACGGGGAAGTTCCCAGGCACTCCTATGTATCCCAAGAGGATGGGAATCAAGACATATGTAGTTCTGAAGGGTGGCATGGTAAGGTACCAGTGCCAGGGAAAAAGGGGAGTGCGAGCGTGGCCCTTGCACTAAAAGAAGCGGAATTTGATAAATCTTGTTTATCCATTAAGGTGAGTGGATTTTTTGTAAAGCGACTGGCCTACGGTAGCAGTCCCTAGTATCTCCACAAGAATCAAGTCATGATAGGCGTTGACAAATGGCATGGAACGTGACCAATACCCAAAATGATGTCCTCTAAAATGAGTTCATCACAATGATGTTCCGTTTGTCGTCGTGTGGCTAGGACGATAATGTCACAGTTTCGGGTCGTATGATAGGACCAATCATGCATTTTAACATCATGCAGTGTAGACGTAGTAGAGACGATGCTAGGTGGGGAATGTGTATGGTGTCGTGCAACATAACCAAAATGAATGAGGAAATGATCCCTTATCACACCACGCAGTCTCGTAGTCAGGGTCCCGAAGGCAGGATGCTGAACTCAAGTTGGACCCAAAGACAGGAGGTTTGGGGGTTCCTACGTAACCCAGGGGGACGGGAATCAAGCCAGACGTAGTTGTAGAAGATCGTAGTTTATGGTCTTAGAGCTCGGACCATGAGTGGATGACAATTTTCCATGTAAGCGCAGACCTCAACCCGATCCCTAAGCCCACGTGAGTAAAACTCAGTGTGGGAAACAAGGGGGTAAGATCCTAATAATGATAACCAAAACATCCATAGAGGGGAAGTTGGTGAAGAGCCCCAAAGGACACCTTTGACATGACTTTGTTCCCCCAACGCGCAGACATGCACGGAGGAGTAGTACCAAGAGTTCCAAAACTCTACTTGGACATGATGAGATGGGAGATGGATATGAATCATGTAAACGATGTTTTGGGCTTAATGGGGTTGGTGTGGCGATAGAGGAAATATTTTAACCATGGAAGAAAAACAGTCTCCATATCACGTTAGCCTGAGGTGGGAACAACAAACAAGCATCACCCACTGACCATATTCGTAACGTGGGATTTTTATCGATTTGTTCTCCGAAACCCACGGGGCGTTGGCCCGTAACGGTAGGAGAGCCCTTGGGCATGGTATCCAGGCCATTCTTGAGGGTCCCTCTAGGTGTGAATGATGATGGAAGCCCTGATGAAGGGATACACAAAGCCTGGAAAGTGGGTGCAGACGTGTTTGAGTAAAGTCTGACATTCCAGCTAATAAAGCAGAGTATCCTTAGGCACATTGGTGAACTGTCAGAAAGGGTTGACGAAACAGCTCTGGAGTGAGAGGTACATGGTGTGGTCAAGACCGACATGAATGAGGACATAATCCCACACCACACCATATAATCCCCTCATGGAGGAAGAGTAGGCCAAGGGGCCAAGGAGGGATGGAGGTTTCCGGAAGATGGGGTTGGACCCAAAGCTTAGAAATTCGAGTGGCCATACGTGTACCTTAAGGATGGGAATCAAGACACACATAGTTCTGAAGGGATACCCAGGGGGAAGAATATACTAACAAGAAGGTTTGCGACACGGCGGGTAATGAGAACAAAATCCCACACCACACCGCACAATTCTGTAGGAAATAATCTAGGGAAAGGGGCTCGAAAAGGCCAAGGGTCCTAAGGGTAAGCGTTGGTCAGGGAGGCCTGAGGTTGGGCCTCGGTCAGGACGGCCTGACTAATTTAAAGTTTAACTTCTTGCAGCAAGGATGGGGGTCGTGGTCCCGGAAAGGCCAAGGGGCTTGAGATTAGGCATCAGTCAGGAAGGCCTGACCAGTTTGCAGTTTAAAGAGATAACTGTATCTCATCCGGGGATGTGTAAGACATGGAATGTAACTCGGCGTGAATGAGGACATAATCCTACACCATGCCGTACATCCCTTATAAGAGAATCGAGGTTGTAGGCCCGACTACTGGCACCACCTGGAGGGAATTTTTTCTCTTCGGGATGGGGCAGAATGAATCACAGCACTCGATGTTTGGGACATCTCGGGGTGGACCCGAAGATCTAGGACACTGTTGACCATGTTCAAAACATATAATTCCTATGGTGACCTGATATGGGATCAGAAATGGGCATCGACCATTGACCAAATTCGCAACGCGGGACTTGTATCGGCTTGTTTCTTGGAAACCCTCGGGGGCGTTGGCTCTTATCGGTAGGAGAGATCTTGGGCGTTGTATCCAGGCCGTTCTTGGGGGTTCCTCTGGGTGAGGAAGGTTATGGAATCCTAGTCAAGGAGTGGGTGAATCATAGTTGTATCCATCCATGAAAGAGGAGAAAATCTCCAGGGGGGGACGTGCAGCCGGGTTGAGGCTTGCTCAATGTGAGTTGGGGAAAAAGTGTGCATCCTGCCATACGTCTTGACCCATGGGAAAGATTTTGGCATTTGGGCTGGGCCAACAGACGAAATGTCCGGGCGTTCCTAGATATCCCATTAGGATGGGAATTGTTCCATATGTAGTTCTTGAAGGCCATGTAGTTTAACGTCGCGTGGTAAGGACATCGGAGAATAGAAGAACGGGAGTGGGCACATGGTGCGACCCTTATAATCCTTGTATGAGCGGGGTTAAGAAAGCCTACTTCTCATCATGAAAGGATCCTCCAAAGATACTATACCCTGGGGGACAGTGAAAGAGAATAGCTTGGGGCTGGGCTCAAGATGAGATGTCTATGTGTTCCTATGTATTTCATTGGGATGGGAATCAAGCCATACGTAGTTCTCTAGGCGCAGTTTAATGTCGTGCTGGACGAGAGATGCGTCTCATTTGGGGATATGTATGGTACGTCAGGCAACCCGACGTGAATGAGGACGTATCCCACACCACACCGTATAATCCCATAAGAGAGCATGAGTTGGAGAAAGCCAAGGGGCCAGAGGCTAAGCCTCGGTTAGGGAGGCCTGACCAGCTTGCAGTTTAAAGTCTACAGTAAGGACGGGGGCCAGGGGCCCGAAGAGGCCAAGGGGCCTGAGGTTGAGCCTCGGTCGGGGAGGCCTAACCAGCTAGCATTTTAACGTCTTATAGTAAGGATGGGGGCTAGGGGCCCGAAGAGGCCAAGGGGCCTGAGGATGAGACTCGGTCAGGGAGGCCTGACCAGCTTGCAGTTTAACGTCTTACAGTAAGGATGGATGCGATCTTATTGTAAGGTCATAGAGCTCGGACCATTTTGCAGTTTATCATCTTGCAGGACGATGGTGTAGTTTAGGGTCATACGGGACCGTAACGTGCAGTTTAGGGTCGTGCGAGACCGTACAGTTTAAGGACGTGTAGGACAAAGGATGCTTACGAAAAGTACTGCTTGAGGAAATTGGCGTTGGTGGGAAGAGTTATGCGCTCACCATTTGTGGTCACCAAGGAGAATGCTCCGTTGGGGTAAACCTTATGGGTGACGCAAGGTCCTTCACATTTGGGCTCTAGCATGGCCGGTTTCCTACCGGGGATCATTGGCGCTCGAAGGGACAATACTAAGTCGACCAGCATAAAAGAACGAAGGCAAACCTTCTTGTTAAAGGCTCTGGCTATCTTATTCTGATGCCTTTCCAGATTGTGCAAGGCACGAAGCCTGTTCTCGTCCAGTGCTTCCAATTCAGTTTGGTAGATTTCAGCCACCTTATTTGGCGCCTATTGGTCATAGACTACAGTGCGTAAAGATGGAAGCTGGATCTCAATGGGTAGGACGGCCTCAGCCCCATACACCAGGGAATATGGGGTCACTTGGGTGGAATTGAGTGTCGTCATCCGATAAGCCCAGAGGGCATTGGGGAGCTTGTCCGGCCAACTTTTCTTGTTCTGACCAACCATTTTCTATAGAATGTTAGAGGGTGTTTTGTTGAATGCCTTGATCTGTCCATTTTTTTGTTCATGATAGCGAGTGGTATGGTTCGAACGAATATTTTACTTGGCGCACAATTTCTTCATCTCATCTGCTCGTAAAATGGTGCTGTTATCAGTGAGGACAGTGTGAGGGACCCCAAACCGGTGGATGATGTTGGAGCTCACAAAGTCGACGATGGAACGGTCCTTGACCTATTTGAGTGGAACTACCTCTGCCCACTTGGAGAAGAAATATGTAGCAGTTTGGATGAACCTACACTGGTGAGCTGTCGCTGGTGGATATGGTCCCACTAAATCGAGTCCCAACACCTCAAATGGCCAACCACTACGGGAAAAACCGATTATTGCGATGGGTTATTTGCGACGGGGATAAATTCCATAGCAAAAACTCTGACGAAAAGAGTATTTACGACGGGGATATATTCCTGTCGCAAATGGTTAGTTATTTGTGATGGTGATACAGGCCCCGTCACAATAGATATGGCGCGGTTTTTGCGCCAAAACGCGGGAAGCATATTTGCGACGGTCGCCTTTGATCCGTCGCAACTACCCGACAGTGGTAAATACTATTTGCGATGGGACACTTGTCCCATCGCAAAAAATATTCAGCAGTTATTATTTGCGACGGGGCCCATCGCCAATACCAGCGACGGTAAATAGGAATTTGCGACGGGGTTATCCGCTCGTCGCTAATAGTATGTCGGCAGGAAGCTATTTGCGACAGGCCCGTCGCAACAACCCTTTTACCTACAGCCCGTAATTAATGCAGGAGAAGGTATTTGCGACGGGCCCCATCACCAATACTGGTGGCGGTAAATAGGAATTTGCGATAGAGATACCTGCCCATCGCAAATAGTATGTCGGTAGGCAGCTATTTGCGATGGGCCCATCGCAGAAGCCCTTTTAACCGCTGCCCGTAATTAATGTGGGAGAAGGTATTTTCGACAGTATCCCTTCGCAAAAAAGACCGTCGCAAATATTCTAACATATATATACACTCATCCGTTTTTTTCAAATCATTCAGATCTCTCTTCCTCTATTTCATTAACTTCTTGTTCTAAGTAGAAAATTTCTTTCATTTTAATTTTTTCTTACGAGAAAAGGGGAGAAGGAGTTAGGAGGTGCAAACTGCGTCAAAATATTGAAGGTATTTATATTTTTTTTAATTGTTAAATTATTTTTAATTGTTAATTTTATTTTTTCATTGTTAATTTTAGTTTTTTTAATATAATGTTTAGTAGCTATATAATATAATTAGATTAAGTGGTTGTACGAAATAATCCTTGTCTGGATACGAACAAATAGAGGTGGCTCTAGCACAGATGTACCAAGGAGAGAAAACTCTAAGAAGGTGTTTCGAGCTTGACTCGGGGTAACCTGGTACACGACAAAGGGCCTTGCTGCACTCTTTGTTCGACACTCCCAGAGGATGTTTATGTAATAATTAGAAATAAATATATTTTATTAGAAATAATTAGAAATAGTTTTATTTAATTAGGAATAATTATATAATTATCAAATAATTAAGAAATAATTATATTTAATTAAAATAATCATCAAATAATTAGGAAATAATTAGATTTAATTGATTAGAAATAATTAGAATTATTAAAACAATTAGAAACAATTAAAATAATTATGAAACAATTAAAATAATTAAGAAACAATTTAAAATAATTAGGAAATAATAAAAAATAATTTGGAATCTATTAAAAATAAACAATTAAAAATAATTAAGAAAAAATTAAAAATAACTAGAAAAAAATTAAAAATAATTAGGAAACAATTAAAAATAATTCGGAAGCAATTAAAAATAATTAGGAAAAAATTCAAAATAATTAGGAAAAAAATATAAATAATTAGAAAACAATTAAAAATAATTAAGAAACAATTGAAAATAATTTCGAAACAATTAAAAATAATTTGGAAATAATTAAAAATAATTAGGAAACAATTAAAAATAATTAGAAAAGAATTAAAAATAATTAGGAAATAATTAAAAATAATTACGAAACAATTAAAAATAATTAGTAAATGATTAAAAATAATTAAGAAACAATTAAAAATAATTGGGAACCAATTAAAAATAATTAGGAAATTAATAAAAATAATTAAGAAACAATTAAAAATAATTAGGAAACAATTAAAAATAATTAGGAAACAATTCAAAATAATTAGGAAACAATTAAAAATAAAATAATTAGGAAATAATTAAAAATAAAATAATTAGGAACAATTAAAAATAAAATAATTAGGAAACAATTAAAAATAAAATAATTTGGAAAAAACTAAAAATAAAATAATTAGGAAAATTAGAAAGCATGATTGACTGCTCATCTACCTCAGTTTGCTTTTCATTTGTGTGTTGTGACTTGACAGGAAACTTCTGCCTCCACATGTATTTTTTTATTTTAATGTCAAAATTATCAACCTCCTTGTCAGCATAGAGGTGAGGAGGTTTAAAATTTTGACAGTAAAAGTAAATACTACATGTGGAGGTAGAAGTTTCCTGTCAACCTCAACACACAAATGAAAAGAAATTGAAGTATATGAGTGGTCAATCATGTTTGTTACTAATTAGTAACATAATTAGTAATATAATTAGTATCATAAATAGTAACATAATATAAAATATTATATTAATCTAATATTAATAATTATATAATACTAATAATATAAGTATTTTATTATTATTTGTTTAATATTTATAAAAAAATATAAATTATATTAAAATTATAAAAAATTTATAAAATATTACAATTATCAACATTTTCAACATGTTTTGCTTTATTCTTAACATGTTCAAATCTTAAAGGGTCGTCAATTTTTAGGTCATGCCCAATAAAAAGTTTGCATCAACTGTGTCCAATGTAAACTCTATAATTGTTCTTGCTTGGTTGATCACCTCGCAAGTAGCGTTGATATAGGACAACCCAAGTCATGTTATTCTCATATATAAGAATCATATCAAATGAAATTTTACATAGACCATTCTTTCTTGAAAAATTAAGGGAATGATACAGAAGTTCTCTTAATTTTTCAAGGAATAATTATCTATGTAAAGGGTCATGAGAAATGATTCTTAAAGAAGAGAACGACATTACTTATGTCGTCCTATTTCAACACTACTTGCGAGGTGATCAACCATGTAAGGACAATTATAGAGTTTAAATTGGACATGGTTGACGTAAACATTTTATTGGGCATGACATGAAAATTGACGACTATTTAAGATTTGAACATGTTAAGAATAGACTAAAATCTATTGGAAATATTGAGATTTGTAATAATTAGTAATTATTAATCAAAAATCAAATAAATTCGAGTACATTGTTATAAATTGGTACAATTTCCAGCTGATTGGCAGCTACCTTTTGTTTAACATCTCATATCTTTTCTACTTTCTCCCACTGAAATTAGTATGAAAAATGTGCTCTAAAATATGTCAGAGTAAGTTTTTCATACTAATTGTAGTCGGGAGAAAGTTAAAAAGAGGCGATCCATCGGACAAAAGAGGCTCTTTTCCCTGACGAATCATCTCTTTGCAAGGATATGAGTCTTTAGGAAAAAGAGCTACCACCAATCCACTGGAAACAAATAAGAATAATTAATAATATAATCTCTACAACGATGATTACAAAATTTTATTTCATTATTCATGCATATTTCATTTTTCCAAGTATTGCTAAGTATTTCTAAATTAATAATAATTAGTGGGGATGATTACAAACTTACTGTGTCACCTATAAATATTGGTAATTACTAATAAATAACTGTAATTATGTATCTTCTCTTTTTAGGATATTGTTTTTCTTATATCAAATTATTTAACAATAGTAATGGTTTTAAATTTTGTGGAAAAATATATATGAATATGGAACAAGGAAATCAACATCAATCATTATTATATGATCGTGCTTGGATAAATAAGTGCATAAATCCAAACGGTTCTAGTTTAAATCCTGTATATGTTGATGGTGTGGAAGCTTATCTATCATTTTCATCATCAAACCCGAAATTTGTTTCAGAAGGGACAATTAAGTGTCCTTGTTAAAAATATGCTCTGAGAATGTTTGAGACATTTGTCATCATTGGGAAACATCTCTTGCGTTATGGTTTTCAATCAGATTATATTTTTTGGTATCAACATGGTGAACATAGTTCCAGAGAAGATACTAATAATTTGATTCCATATCCATCATGGTTTCAGAATTTATTACATGATGTTGCAGGGTCATCCGTTCAACAAACTGAAATCAAGGATGATTTTGATTTACCTCCCAAGTTGGCACCATCTAAATTTTCTGAGTTGTTCAGGTCTTCTGAGGATTCATTATATCCTGGTTGCAAGATAAGCAAATTAGAAGCAGTTGCAAAATTTATAGCTATTAAATCAGATACTGGAATGTCAAATAACTATTTTGATAAGATATTTTCTTTGGTTAAAGCACTATTACCTGAATGAAATGTGCTACTTGCTAATTATTATGAGAGCAAGAGACTGGTTCATAATCTAGGCCTTAGTTATCAGAAGATCCAAGCATGTTCAAATGATTTCATCTTATATTCTTGTGAAAATGAGTCGTTGGATAGTTGTCTCACTTGTGGAAAATTGAGGTATAAAGAAGCTCAATTAGGGAAGTATGGATTGATTCCTATAAAATAGTTGAGACATTTCCCGCTTACACCTAGGTTGCAGCGTTTATTTATGGATCAGAACACAACGACAATGATTTCATGGCACAAAACCAATATTTAAAATGGTAAAATCTTGATTCATCAATCTGATGGTGATTCATGGAAACATTTTGATCAAGTGCATCTGTCTTTTGCTTTATAATCCTGGAACGTGTGATTGGGTCTTTCTACAGATGGTTTTTGTCCATTTGGATCTTTTGGTAGTCAGTATTCATGTTGGCCCGTCATTATAACTCCATACAATTTGCCTCCATGGATGTTGATGAAATATACTTATATCTTTTTGACATTATTAATCCTAGTACATCCGAAAAATAATATTGATGTTTATTTGAAACCATTGATTGATGAGTTAAATTTATTTTGGAGTCATGGTGTTGGTACATATGATGCTACTGTGAAATAGAATTTTGTAATGAAAGCTGCTTTGATGTGGACGATTAGTGACTTCCCGGCATATGGAATGTTATCTGGATGGAGTACACATGGTCCAAAATCATGTCCTTACTGTATGGGAGACAAAAAAACATTTTTGCTCGTAAATGGATAAAAACATTGCTATTTTGACTGTCATTGCAGATTTCTTCCAATCGATCATCCTTTTCGGAGGAATAAATTTCATTTTATAAAAGGCAGAATTGAAAGAGATGAACCTCCAAAAATGATCTTAGGTACAGAGTTACAATCAGTTGTATTTTCATTACCTTCCATCACTTTTGGACCGACAATAAAGCAACAAAGAATTCATGGATTTGGGAAAGAACACAATTGGACAAAATGAAGAATTTTTTAGAATCTGCCATATTGGTCTGATTTTTTGGTCCGAAACATGTTGGATGTCGTGCATATTGAGAAGAACTATTTTGATAATTTATTTCATACAGTTTTGGATACACCGGGTAAAACCAAATATAATGTTAAGGCTCGATTAGATCTTGCCCAAATTTGTAGGCGACCAGAACTTGAATTGTTTGAAAATTTCAGATCACAAAGATTAATGGTGCCAAAACCAGATTATACACTGACCAAAGAGAGTCATTTATTATTTTGTCAGTGGATTACAGATTTGAGACTTCCAGATGTCTATACATCCAACTTGGGCAGATGTGTTAAAAATGGCCATATTACCGGATTAAAAAGTTATGACTGTCAAGTTATAATGGAAATACTTATGCGTATTGGATTAAGAGGTTTGTTGAATTCAAATATTTGGGATTCGAAAACATATATATCATATCTTTTCCAAGACATGTGTTCGGAGACAATAGACTACAATACACTAAGAAAACTAGAAGAAGCTGTTGTTGTAATTATATGCAAACTGGAAAAAATCTTTCCGCCAGATTTCTTTGACTCAATGGAAAATTTGATATTAAATTATCCACATGAAGAAAAATGTGGAGGTCTAGTTTAGTTTCGATGGATGTACCCATTTGAGAGATGCATGCAGAAATTGAAGAAAAAATTCTGTAACAAAGCATCAGTTGAAGGCTCAATTCCTGAAGCTTATTTGAAAGATGAAATTGCTTTATTCTACTCTCATTCTTTTGAATCTGAATATCCCTCAAAATTTTACCGCATGGTCCAGAACGAGGGGAATGTTGATGATGATATAAACAATCAATTTTTAGTTGTCAATCATCTCGAACTTGGATTTGGTGTAGTTCATGATAGATGACTTTTAGATGATGAACATCATAGAGCTCATACATATGTTCTACTCAACTATGAAGAAATGTCACCAATTGTACAGTGAGTGGTCCAATCCCTTATTCTATAGATTCTGTTACTGTAAATTAATCATATTGTATTTGTAGGTTATATGATGATCATATCAAGAAACAATTTTCACAAATTATAGCAGCTGGCTTAGAAGAACATTGGCAAAAAAAATTTGCCTACTGGTTTCAAAAACTGCTAACATACATTCTTTTTGGGTTTTACATATAAAATCAATTTATTACTTTTAATAGTGATAAATGTTTTACAAATTTTCAGGTATCTGTACATGCTGATAAGATTGATAGTCGATTGCGTATGTTGAGTATCCCACCATCCAAAATGGTTAAATCTTATAATGCATATGTGGTGAATGGTTATCGCTTTTATACACGTGCATATGGGGAATCAAAGAAAATAATGAATAGTGGTGTTTGTTTGTAGGGATCACATTATAGAGATATAGAAGTTGACTTTTATGGCATTATTGAAGAAATTATTGAACTATGTTATTTGGGACAGAATTATGTAACAATGTTTAAAAGTAGATGGATGGATACTAAGAGAGGCTTTTGTATTCATCTGACTCATGGAATTGTTGATATTAAATATAAAATTCTTCTTGCATTAAATGAACCATTTTTATTGGCTCATCAGGCACATCAAATTTATATGAAAAATACCGTGCTACTGCAAAAGAGTTGGATGATTGGTGGAGTATAATAAAAGTTAAATCTCAAGAAAATCAGTTTACTCAAACTAAATGTGGTTCCACTGAAGTGCAAGGAAATGAAATTTTTCAGGACACTCCTCAAAACACATCTTTTTAACAAAGAGACATGAATATCGATGATGACACCCCACAGTTAAGGGTCGATGGTGACGATGTTGTCAATGATGTTACAACTGAATTTGAAATGACAAGAGATGATGAAAGTGAAACTAATATGGAAATTGATGATGTTGATGAGGAAGATGAATACATTAACATTGAAAACTATGAAAATGATGATGAAGATGAACATTGACACAGTAAAATGCTGGTTAGAATCATAACAAATATATATCTATACATAATAGTTATTTTCAACTTTTTGCTAATAATAATCATTTCATGTTTTAGATGGAATCAGAAACATATCGTTAGTTGCTGGAGGTTGATCTACCTATGGATGATGAGGTTCTTGAGTCATCTGACCCTCAGGCTATTTTCACTACAGGGAGCACTCGGAGGGGGCATGGTCTTTCCAGACTGATGATTCCAGATCCTATCCTGGAGCGACGTCCACCTCTTGGATTGGATGCGCACACGTGGTGGTATGGTAACCTGTGTATTTTAGTTATCTTTAATTATAATTTATTTATATTCTAATTGTTTTATTATCTATTCTTTTTCCACAGTTTTACGCATGTAGCTATTGGACATGGGAGTGCTATCTTGGGAAATTATTTTTCTCAGCCCTCGCTCACATGGGATCAGATTTCCGCTGATGTGCTGGCCGCCATGTTCGATCATTGGATGGTACGTAATTAAATATTATTTATTTTTAAAGTTAATTCATTAATAACGTTATATTAGGGTTTATGGTATCCCATCGACAAGAGCATGCGTTCCACTATCCATGCGGCATGGATGGTGTCTATGTGTGACCGTTTCCGTCAGTTTTTATATAATTTGAGAAAGGCGGCTGTGAGGAAAGCCGGAGTGATAGAATTTGATGAGTCCTGTAGATCCCACCGACTAGAGTACATTTCATTTCAAATTTGGGATGGATTATGTACACACTGGTTGGGTGGTGGGTTTCAGAGGAGATCTGCATTGGGTCGATAGAATCGGGGGAGACAAGAGGTGACGAATCGAGCCGGTAGTCATATATTTAGTGCGCATAGAGAGCATCTAGTAAGTACTTTTTTTTAATATTTTATACAACTTTAAATATAAACAGTTTATTTTATACTAATATAGGAAGCCAAGAATCCCGGTATTACAACGTATGGAATTTATCGGAGGATGTACACTGATCCGGCTACTGGAGAGATTAGAGGTTACCGCCAGCGTTAGATTGTGGTCAGTATTATTTTCTTTTTAGTTTGCAGATTAAATGCATATAATCTTTTCAATATTTTAATTTCTAATTGAAACTTAAGGAGTCATATGAGGCTGCGACCTCTCAGACACAGGCTAAGAGACAATACGAGACGGGTGACGAGACTAGTGCCCACCATTTTGATGAGACGACATGGATGCAAGCGACCCAGTATGGCTTAAAAAAGGGCCGAGTAGTTGGTATCGACTCTCATTTGACTCCTGCAGCTTATTATGGTACTGCTACGATATCGGCCTCCGGATCGAGAGGAGATCGTGGAGAGACATCATCTCTTTCCTCATAGTATTAGGAGAAACTACGTGCCCAGAGTCAGCTTATAGAGGATTTGCATCAGGGGTAGGAGTAGATGCGTCAACAGCATGATGAGGAGATGCGTTGATGGTAGGAGAAGATGCGTCAGCAGTAGGATGAGGAGAGGCGTTGATATGAGGAGCAACATCAGGAGCAGATGGAGTATATGCGTCGTCTGACTCATAGTTTAGGGATGCAGTTTCCTCCACCACCTCCTCCAGGTCCTCCAAATTTTCCACCCCCAGTGATTTTTTACATGTAATAAACATTTGAGTTCATAGTTTATTGTCATATTAACTATTTAAAATTTCTCTTTCATATTGGTACGAATATTTCATGATTTAATTTGTTTTTATTTTTTTTAATATTTTATTACTTATTAGTATTATTTTTAATGTCTATTTATTTTAGTAATATTACATTTAATATTTTATATTTATTGTCAATATTGAGAAGTTTATAATTTTATAATTTTATTAATATTAATATTATTAATATTATTTTTTCATAAATATGTATGTTTATTTTAAAAATAATAATATTATTCTTATTTTTTATATTATTAATATTAGTATTATTATTATATAATATAATATTATTTATATTCATATTATTATTATTTTTTGATATTAATATTTCATAATTATATTATATATATATTTTTTATTAATATTATAATAATATAATTTCTTTATATTATTAATATTATTATTATTATTATATACATAATTTAATAATAATAATAATATATTAATTTTTAAAATTATAAATATTTGTATTATTGAATAATATTATATTATTTATATTCATATTATTATTATTTTATATTAATATTTCATAATTACATTTTATATATTTTTTATTTATATTATAATAATAGAATTTTTTTATATTATTAATATTTTTATTATTTTCATATAATATTATACGATTTGTATTAATTATTTTATTTTTTTTATTTTTTTTAGTATTTGCGATGGGAGTATTTGTGATGGGGTGTCCCGTCGTAAATGTTTTTTACTGTAACATTTTCGACTGGAAGAATACCCGTCGTAAAAACAATTTCTGCGACCGGCCGTCGCAAATACCTACTTCACAAATATTATTTAAATTTCCCATTTGCGAAGGGTTAGAAACCTTTCGCAACTAATATATCTGTGACGGCCTGTAGAGACCCGTATCTTGACGTACATTGACATTACATTACTTTTGCGGAATACTTAGTACATAACAAAAACACACACACAAGGATCGTAATAGTTTAGTGTCTTTGGAAACTCGGAATATAATCTTCTAATCGTGGTGAAAGATCTTCAAAATCTCCCATAAAGATCTTCCTTTTTTTTACCTAAAACCTTTCTTTATATCCTGGGGAAAAGAAAACATAAAAGGGTGAGCTCAAATGCTCAGAAAGGGTATACAAAAGAAATAAAAATCATATCATATCTTTTTGAAAATCATAACCTGCAAAAGAGATCATAATATCTTAACATGGAACAAATCATAGAAGTGAAAATGAGATCACCATAATCATAACATGAAACTTGAAACTTTGTGGCATGCACACATAATCATGGAAAATCATTTCTTGTTAGTCATGACTCATTGCCAAGACTATCTTAGTGGACAAAGTCCCTTTCTGAATCGAGTAACCCTCGTTTCAGTCCTGTTTCACTGAACCGGTATAACCTACCGTTCCAGCCCTGTCTATCTCATGAGATATAAAATCTTTACCCAACGCATTGGAGGGAGATATAGGTCCCACCCATCTTATAATGAATCCTTTCTTATGTGTGCCACAAAATCATAAAACATACATCATCGCATAACACATGTAACAAAAATGGGATTCTTGAAACATCATGACATCATAAATCAATTCATATAAGATAATGGAATTCATAAAAATAATTCCATCACAACATGATCAAATCAATGTAATAATAGGGATAAAAACAGAACCCTTTATTATCTTAGATGGAAAATAATTTTAATAAAACACTTGAACTTCATTCTTGAGGAAAATATCCTTTCTTCTTCAAAAACATTTTTCCTTTCATAACATGTCATACAACTTTAAAATAAAAGAAGTTGATTAAAAATAAACTTGAAAACTTGTAAAGGAAGCTTCTTGGAAATAATGTTTTAAAAATCCATTCAAGCCGTATAAGTTAAAAAAAACATTCTTCGTACTTTTGTCGGAAAAGTCAAAAAGTACCTCGTACGACAAAAGATTCCTTTCATACATATTACTAAAAACTCACCGAAGGGTAAAAATGGATTTAAACAATTGTAGGTGGATGGAAATAATATTACATATTGATGAAACATGGATGTGGATGATAAAATACACCCCAGTGAATACTTACAAATAAAAAATCTCGGATAAAAATGAGATTGTGATATTTCCCTTACCTTATGTCCGACTTGCTTTGTAAGTGTCTGAACCTCCTCTTCTTTGAAGCGCCTTTTGGAGACCTCCTCTTAGGGAACTAAAATTGGTCTTTGAGGAAGACCAGAACCTCTAGGATGTTGCTAGGGAAGTGGAGAAGAGATTTTGGCAGGGGTTGGCCGAGATTGAGTGCTCAAATTGGTGTGAGGAGGAGGGGGAGGAGGTGTCCTTTTATAAGGGAGGAGAGGGGCACCTTAGGAATATCTCAAAATATTATTTTATATTAAAGTCAAAATCAGTTTATAATGGTTCCAAAGGGTCTTATTTCGAAGATAAAGTGGGGATGGGTCTAAATCCTATCAAACAATAGGATTTAGACAAGTTTAGGTTATTATTTTAACCTTATCAATTAGATTTAACTCTAAGTTAAATAATTTAACTTTTACCGTGTCTTTTTGTTTTCTTTCACTATATGGTTAATACACTTAATATAACATGCCAAACGAACCCCAAATTGTTTATTATTAATATATATATCCTTATCTAAGTCATTTGGCCGAACCTTAGATTTTTAGGAATAAAATAACAATTAATAATATAATATTTGATTTAAAAACTATTTTGTGTCAATTTTGACACTATTTGATATATGATTTTTGTGAAAGTCATAACAGAATTATATGTTCGAAAAAAGTTGATTAAATCAACACTAATATATCATAGTAATCTATAAAATTAGTTTAAGTCATAAAAAGTCTCAATTTACATTCATTTGAGCATTTATAATATCAATTATGTTAATATTTCCTTAAAAGGGTAATTACTGCATCATCGTTGTGTCATAAATAAATTAATTTATTTAAAGTCTAAAAATTATAAATAAAATATCATTATGTAGGAAATCGTTTTAGCTTTCTAATGAATATTTATAGTCGAATTTATCTTATGTATAACCCCATATTAAAAATGTTTTAGTTATTAAACTTTGATTTTAACTATTTTAACTATTCATTAAATAATATAATATTAAATGTCATAATCTAATCCAAGTGGACCTAAATGGTAATATTATATTCATAAGGTTGATTTTGGTCGAATTACACTTATCCAATAGAATTAGGACATGTGTTAGGGTAATAGTAATATCATATTTACCCTTAGTTACCCTATTTACTATTAACCGTGGTAAAAAAAAGTAAAAAGTTACTATTCACCAAAAATTATTTTCATCTCATTGAACCACATTTTACTTACTGACATCAACCGTGTCTCTCTGATTTTTGAAATTCCATTCACAGAAGCGGTAAAATTAAGATTTATAAAGAAATTAATTTTTTTAACTACCACTTAGTAGTTTCACTATTCATCAAAAAATGATGTTTTTCAGAACAATGCCAAAATTTCATCCTAAGCTATATTTCATATTCCGAATTCAAAAATGAAGTCTATTTTACCAAATTCATATCATAGAATTTGCATTAATTAATTTTATAATTAAATCCCGCTGTTAAAACAAATAGCGTGTTTTTAAGAAACAATATCTATCAAAAGATTGACACTTGATTATGTCTGGTTTAAATGTGCAATTACATCCAATGACCAACATTGTATTAAATTGTAAAAATATATTCTAAATATACTTTAAAACTACTCCAATTAATAATTTATCACTATTAATTATTTCGATTAAAAAAGTTGTTTTTTTAATTATAATTTAGTAATTTTCACTATTCATCAGAATATGAAAGTTATCCGAAATGTACCAAAATTTCACCTTAGGCTAAATTCGATACTCCGAATCCAAAAATGAAGTTCATTTTGAAAAATAAGATTTACAGAATGTTAAAAAGTGGTTATTACTATTCATACCGGCTAGTTTTAATAATATTTTAATAGCATATCGTTGTTTAGTGAAACTCGGTATTGCGTAATACACACGCTATCGAGGAAGGTCGCGATTGCGTGTAATGCAAGGCAAGTCAAGGATGTGTGTTGTGCAAGCTCCTTTTGGTGTAGCGTACAACACAAGACATTAATAAAATTAAAAAGAATATTTTTTATAAAATCTTGGGCTGTTACACGGCCCATCACATATACCTTTTTTATATATAAATGAAAACTAATTTGCGACGGGGGAAAAATACAGTCGCAAATACTATTTTTTCGACGGGACTGCCGCAAAAAAACCTATTTGTGACGCTGTTTTCGGAAAGGGGCGATTTGCGACGGAGCCCCGTCGCAGATCGCCCGTCTCAAATAGTCTGTTTTCTGGTAGTGAAGTGTACTTGGTGGAGTAGAGGGGATTCGGTGGCCAATGCAGGAAGTTGGCATGAACATGGCATGCGTGACATCTCTTGGAAAACTCGATACAATCATGGATCATAGAGGGCCAGAAGTACCCCATCCTCCGGATTTGATGGGACATCTTTGGCCCAGCTTGGTGGGCACCACAGGAACCTGCGTGAATCTCTTGCATAACCTGAGAAATCTCGACTCCCTGAATGCAACGGAGGAGAACACCATCGAAGCTCTGCTTATAAAGGATCTGCTCAAGACTGGGACCACTCTGGAGGGAAAATTGCAGCGCGTGGCGTCGGATTCGCTCGCGCTCGGCCCGGTCGTCCGGGAGGAAACCATTTTGGAGATACTCGACAAAATGTGCCCTCTAGTTGAGAGTGGCCTCAACCACTGTTTCTGATGAACCTAGGACCCCTGACGTAGAAGGTCCAGCGGTGAGATGACATACCGTCAATCTGTCATTATCCTCTTGGGTGACGGGGGCAATGACTCTCTGGTGTGCCACATGTATGATCAAATCATCTTGCTCGGGTTCTACGAGAAACACAGCTAAGCCATCCAAAGCATCTGCTCGACTGTTCTGTGACTGAGGGACATGGGTATCCTCTGGTCGAGAAGAGAACTGGGCCATTAGACGGAGGGTGCACTCCAGAAATGATACAATCTCCGTCTTCCTGATGACATAGTCACCATTGACCTGCTTGATTACCAGCGCGGAATCTCCTTTCACATGTAGATGGGGCACATCAATCGCGAGGGCCAACACGAGGCCAGTGATGAGAGCCTGGTACTCTGCCTCATTGTTGGTACAGCCTTCTGACAACAGGAATGAGTATGGAAGGATGACTTGCACCGGGGTGATGAAGACGATACTTAGACCCACTCTGTTGAGCTTAGGATCATTGAGCCTCCTATCGGTGGGTCTCCGGGTGGCACCAGCGAAGTGCATTTTCCAACATGAGACGACATGATCGACTGAGAGGATCGTCTCATCAAGAAAATCCAGGTCAAGGGATTGATCCGCGGAGGTTGGATGGGCAGCTAAAAAGTCTCCCAATTCATGTCCCTTGATGGCCTTCTGAGGCACGAACCTGATGTCAAACTGCTGGAGGATCACCGCCCACCGCGATAGTCAGCTAGTCAACATGGGGCGGTTCATGATGTACTTCAGTGGGTCTACCTGAGTGACCAACTGTACCTCAGGGTCCTGCAGGTAATGCTGCAACTTCTTTAAGGAAAAAAGAGTGCAAGGCAGCTCTTTTTGATAGGGGAGTATCTGATCTCTGTGTTGAAAAGAATGCGGCTGAGATAGTAGAGACTGTTCTTCATACCCTCATTATTCTTCTGGGTGAGAAGTGCACCGAGGGACCATTCCAGGGTGGTCACATAAAGGACCAGTGGATTTCTGGAGACAGGTGGCATCAAAACCGGAGGTTGGAGCAGATACTTCGTGATTTCCTCGAAGTCGGTCCAACACTCTTCATCTCATTAGTAGACGACACATTTCTTCATGAGCCAGGAAAAGGGATTACACTTTCTGGCCAGATTCGCGATGAATCATCGTATATAGTCTATGTGGATTTAGAGACCTTGAAGTTCCCAAAAATTGCTTGGGAAAGGCATTTGGATGATGGCCTTGATCTTCTCTGAGTTGATCTCAATGCCCCGGTATCTAACAACAAATCCAAGAAACTTCTCAGAGGTGACCCCGAAGGCACACTTTAACGGGTTCATCTTCAGGTGGTAGGAATGGAGGAAACAGAACACTTTCTCAAGGTCTTTGAGATGGACCTGGAGCTGGCGAGATTTGACCACTAGATCATCCAAGTAGCATTCCACCAGTGTCTCGAGAATCAGCCTGAATATGCAATGCATGATCCGCTGATAAGTGGAAACTGCATTTTTCAGGCCGAAGGGCATAACCTGGTAACACAACGTACCTTGGGGAGCCTTGAAGGAAGTGGACTCCTTGTCCTTGGAGGCCGTCTAGATCTGGTTGTACCCAGAATACCCATCCATGAAAGAGAGGGATTGGAACCTGGCCATGGCATCAATCAATACCTCGGTCACCGGGAGGGGAAAGTCGTCCTTTGGGCAGTGGCGATTGAGGTCATGGAAGTCGATGCAGACTCTGATCTTCCCAATCTTCTTCCTAACTGGAACAATGTTGGCAAGCCACTTGGGGTACTGGACTTCCTTGATGAAGTTGGATTTGATAAGCTTTTCAACTTCGGCCTCTACCATTGCACCATGAGAAGGGTGCATCTTTCTCGGAGGCTTCTTAAACCCACGATGGTTTGACGGGAGGCCCAGGCACTGAACGACTACCGGAGGATCTAGTCCTGGCATCTCGCCGTAACACCAGGCAAACACATCACGGTGTTGTTTGAGAAAGTCTACGTACCACTGCTACTCCTTGGGGGACATGGCTGCACTGATCAATGTGGGTCTCAGATCTGCCTCGCTACCAAGGTTCACATGTACCAATTCAACAACCGTGGTAGAGAAACCATCCTCAAAGGAAGGGGGAGCATCCTTCAGATACTCCCTTCCACCCATGGAGGGATTTCCCACAAGGGGAGCCACTTCTGAGCTATCAAACCCTGATGGGCAGCTAGTGCTGACTTGGTCAGCAGTGGTCATCATATCAGGAGACCCATACGCCACTGAGACTATAGCAATGAAGGAGGTCGATCCTATCCCATCTGGCCTTCGGCCTAAGGGGCCACGTTTGATGACATCAAAGCAGTGGTGACGTGTCAACCTGATCGAGTTGATTCTAGCCCAATGGAAGAGGCACGTATGACATACTGCCATTCTCATAACCTTGACATTCCAATACGGCACATGGTTAGGAGGCTCCGGGATCACCTGAGCCTGGTTGGTGTAGGAGTACGAGGTGATTTTCCACCGTCTCATGGACATGGGAACATGAATTCCTTTCATACCTGAAACAACAAAACACTGCCCCATTTTGGGGGCCGTGGCCTCAAATCTATGTATTGGGAAGATGTAGGCGTCATCCAGGCCTACCCATGGATCACTTGTGACTGGGGAAGGTTCATCCTCACTTGCTAGTATATTCTTATCCTTGCTGTTGTAATAATCAGCATCTAGATAGAGGGCTTCACAAGTGGCGAAAGGAGATGAATATCCTTGGAGCACGCCTACTCGACCATTGAGGGAGTATTTGAGGCATTGGTGATACGATGAAGGGACTGCTGTGTGCAGATGGAGCCATGGCCTTCCCATCAATGCGTTGTAGGCGGTGTCCTGGGAGACAACCATGAACTCGGTGCTGGCAATTAGGCCACCAAACTGGGTCTTCAAGTGGATCTTTCTGACTGGGGATTTCTCGGTCCTGTCGTATTGTAACACCCCAATCTTCTATGATACGTTTCTCTTTGAATAATGCAATAGCATGTGTTGTACTCAACATCGAGTTCTAACACACACCACAACCGATCAAACTAGCCGTTATGAATAGTAATACCTACTTTTTGAAATTTTATCTCTCAAAATGGACTTCATTTTTGGATTCAGAGTATCGAATTTATCATAAGGTGAAATTTTGGTACTTTTTCGGATAACTTTAATATTTTGATGAATAGTGAAAATTACTAAATTTTATTTAAAAACAACTTTTTTAATAAAAATAATTAATAGTGATAAATTATGAATTTTAGTGGTTTTAAAGTATATTTAGAATATATTTTTACCATTTAATACAATGTTTGTCATTGGACATAATTTCACAATTAAATCGAACATAAACAAGTATCAATCTTTTGATAGTTATTATATCTTAAAAACACACTTTTTATTTTGACAGCGGGAATTAATTTAAAATTAATTTCTGCCACTTCTGTGTTTTGAATTTGGAAAAATGGATTTCATATTTGGAATCAGGATGTTCAAATTGTGTAAATAGGTAACTTTTATTTTTAGACATTTTGAATAATTACTTCGGTAAATATTTTATTTACCATGGTTAAATGGTAAATCCGGTAAATACGGGTTAAAAAATAATATTATAATAATACAAAATTACCCTAAAACGTGTCCTAACCTTATTGGTTGATACATGTTCGACCATGGGAATCTTTGGGTCGATTTAGGGACCCCATGGTGCCACTTGAATGTGATAGGGACACTTTATTTTAATTAAGTTAAAATGAATACAAAAATGACAAAAGCATATATCCTTTAGAAACACAATTTTTACATAAGGTTATATATGTTGGATTTTCGACTATAAATATTCATTAGAAATATAAAACGATTTCCTACATAATTATATTATATTTATAATTTTTAGACATTAGATAATATAATTTATTTATGACACAATGATGATGTAGTAATTACCATAATAGTGAAAAATTAAAATAATTGATATTATAAATAACAAAATAAATATAATTTGAGACTTTTAATGAATTACACTAATTTTATAGGATAATATAACATATTAGTATTTTTTTTATTTACTTTTTATGAAACGATCATTATTTTATGAGTTTTACAAAAATCAACTATTGAATAGTCTCAAAATTGATATAAAAGAGATTTAAAACAAATATTATATTATTAATTGATATTAAATTCTTAGAAATCTAAGGTTCGTCCAAGAGACTTATATCATGATAGGTGTATCATTAATGGACCACTTGGGGGTCTCTTAGATGTATATAGTATGTTTAGTAACCATATAATATAAAAATACAAAGAGACATTGTAAAACTGAAACTAATTAACTAAGAGTTAATACTTAAAGATAAGGTTAGTATAATGACCGAAACCTGTCTAAATTCTATTGGTTGAGTGGTTTTCGAACTATCCCCACCTTAAAATTTAAATAATCCACTTTTGAGCCATTAGAAACCGAATATTAATTTATTATAAAATAATATTTTTAGCTTTTCCAAAGGTGCCCCTCACCCCTCTTATAAAAGGGCACTCTCCCTTATCATTAACTCACACCTTCAAAGACTTTTGGTTCGGCCAACCTCTGCACAAATACTCTCTCAACTTCCCTCACTTAATCCTAGAGGCCTTACGTTAGTCAGAAATCCAACTTAAGGAGCCCTTTTGATCAAATCAAAAGGAAGAACCCAAAGAAGAGGTAATGATTTCACCACCCTTTTTCAAGTTCTTTTCTTCTTCCACTTCTTATTTATTATTATTACCATTATAAAATAATAACTCCAGTATCTTATATATACTGTGATGTTATTATAAATACGGTACAATCATATTCAGTATTCTATCCATCCTTTGAATAACATGTCACCATACGTGCGTACGTACGGATTACCGTCTCCACGTCGTGGTGAAATTGTTATTCAATAAATTATTATTTGAATGAGTATAATAATGATGTGTAATTCATGTAAATAATAAATGTAACATGATAATTATTTTTTATATATGATATAACATCTAATTATATATTATTTTAATATCAAAAGAATGATATTGTCGCTCGTGCGTACATACGGACTACCGTCTCCATGAACGCGATGAGATTCATTCTCCATCGTATCCATTCAATTATAATTCTCATTTGATGATTAATAATAGTATCTAAGGACTTGATATCATTCTGGATATGATTAATATACAACCTATCCATTAAAAACATGGCTTTCGTAATAAAACATATAAAGGAAACGAGTAAGTTAACACCCGAAACAACGATAATACTAAGATATTATTAACAAATCCATGTTAAAAGATCATATATGATATCATATTAATATATATGATTCTTTTATAATTTAATAACAATTATTTCACCATTATACAGGAGTTTAACCTACCCCCAACCAAGGAAAAGTACAAGGTAAGGGTTATTTCACAATCTCTTCATTATCTGAGGTTGTTTATACGTAATAATCTACTAGGATCTCTTTATCATCCACATCCATGTTTATTAAAAATGTATTTCAAAACATTTTTACTATTTAAAATAATATGGTTTAATGTCATTTATACCCTTGTTTGACTTTTTATAAGAGTTTTATAAAGGAATCTTCCCGTCGTTTTCCAAACAAGGTGCTTTTTAACCTTTTCGACAGAATTAAGGTAAGAATGTTTTTATTAAACTTATATGGCGGGTGCGGCTATTTTTTGCCGTTATAAAATCTTTGAAGCATACCTTACAAGCTTATAAGAATATTTTCAAAGAAAATTTATTATTTTATAAATATATGACTCTTAAATGATTTCAAAATAGAAAGATATATTTCTCTAAAAAGAGTTTTGATTTCATCTATGTCAACATCCTTTGAAGGATTTTACGCTTATTTGAAGTTGATTTATTATGATACAAAACTTCTATATTGTATTGAAGGTTTTGTGATATGTTTGAATATGGATGTGGTATTTTTATACCATTCATGGTTTATAGTGAAAGTATTGACATTTCGTATTCTAGTTTTAATACGAATGTTTATGTTATGTTTAAACCTTTTCATATGGGAATGCATTGGACTTAATATGTGACGGGTGGAGCCCGCTATAGCTCCTCGATGCATCGATAGGTCGAATGAGACAAACTAGTGTCTTGGCACAAGGCCTTGACAAAATCTTATTTGTAGTCTTGGCACGAGGCCTTGGCTATGTGGTTATGATAGTCTGGCATTATGCATTCCATCATTATGAAAGTGGTTATTGATATTTCATGTGATTATTCGATTAGTAGAATATCCATTTGAATAAGTAAATGGAATTATTTCATTTTATTTTTTCCATACTATGTTGAAGTTCATGTTTAAAATGATTTGGTTTTAGTTATACACTGTCTTAAATGTTTAATTCTTATTTATGAAAGTTTCCGCTATATTGTTATCCTTACTGGGCATTTGAGCTCACCCCTTTTCTATGTTTTATTTTTCCCAGGATGTGAAGAAGTAAATTATGAATGACCTGCAGGGATATTATTAGGGGATAATAGTGTGGACTATGGAGATAATATGTTTTTGTAGTAGTTTTTCACTTTATGATGTATTGTAAAACATTATGAATATATCTAGTGTTTCTAAGGCTACTAAACCAATCGTTATTTTGAGATTTGATCTTTCTTGTGATCATGCCAATGTTATGTAATAATGCATCGAATCTAGATAACTGGGGTTGGGGCGTTACAGTTGGTATCAGAGGAAGTTTAGTACAAACCTTGGAAGCTAGATTTAGATAAACTCTGATTAGAGCACATAGACCTAAGATGAACTTTGAGGATTAGTATAGAAGAACTTCCAAGAATTTTGGAATTGTAAAGATTTTGTGAGTTTTATATGCAATACATCCCTCTCTGGATACAAGCAGGTAGAGGTGGCTCTGGAATAGATGTACCTAGGGGTAAAACCCGAAAACACCACTTTGAGCTAGACTCAAACGGGAATTGGTGCACGACAACGGGCCTTACTGCACCTTTGGTTACGACACTCCCGGGGGATATGATTAGGATAACTCTCATTTTCTCTATAAATCATTATGAAGGGTTTATGACTATATAATTCCTCAAAGAAAACATTTTTTATGATTATGTATTATATCCATAAATAGTTCAATTTATGTTAAGTGTTTTATAAGTATGGGATTATGTATTTTGATTCATAAACTGATATAGTTTATGCCATTTTTTAGAAATGGTGCCTAGTGTAAGAAATGGAAACTGTATCAATTCACTCACTCCATGTAGGGATTTCCCTCCTACTCAAGATAATTATAGTGGAGCTGGTGATGCAACTGGTGCTGATCAGCTAATCACCATATTGTGACAACTCACTCAGGTTATGAATAATAACCTTACCTGTATAGAGCACCCTGATCCGCAGCATAGAGGATAAATGATATATCGATTCATGAGGCAACAACCACGAACGTTCAATGGGAGTACAAATCCCTTAGTAGCTGAGCAGTGGATAAATTCCCTAGAGAAAATATTTCAGGATTTGGAGAGTAGTGAAAGGGAAAAAGTTATCATGGCAGTTTACTACCTCACTGGAGATGCTGATCAATGGTGGTCATTGATTCAAAACATAAAGGAATATGATGAAGTATCAAATATGGAATGGACAGATTTCAAAGATCTGTTTTTTGAAAAATACTTTCCTCGTGACCATCAAGAAGATATGGAAAGGAAATTTCTGACTCTGAGACAAAAGGAGGATGAGAATGTCGCAAAGTATGAGGCTAACTTTACAAGGTTAAGAAGGTATGCTAGAGATTATATACGTAACCCAATAAGTAATATTGATCCTTTATTTGATGGGTTAAAACCATTTCTCCGTCGAGCATTAGTCTCACAATCCTTCTCGTCGTAAGAAGATATTGTCTCATGTGCTATCAAGACAGAGAAAGAATTATCAATGTCTTATGACTTTAAAGAAAAGAAAGAGAAGAAAAGATATTCTAATCAATCTGGAAATGGAAATAAGGGGATGAAGGGAAAGGTTGAATATCCATCTTGTGGTAAATGTGGGAAGAAACAACCCGATACTTGCTTGAAGGGAATGGGTTTCTGTTAAAAGTGTGGTGAAAAAGTCCACCAAGATTAGGATTGCAAAGGGAAGAATGAAGCTACCAATGTTCAGTGCTACAATTTCAGGGAGATGGGACATTATGCAAATGAATTTCCTAATCGTCAGGGGAACTTACCTCAGAAAAGTCCAAGGTATCAAGGCCAATCATTTGTTATCACTACTGCTGAGGTAGAAGCTCCAAAAGACGTGGTGGCAGGTAATTTAATGGTTTCCTCAAGTTTAGAAAATGCATTATTTGATTCTGGATCATCGCATTCTTTTATATCTTCCTAGTTTTCTAAGAAAATTAGATATTTCAAATTTGATTTAACAAGGGAGTTGTCAGTTAAAACTCCTAAGGGAAGTATCATTGCAACAAAGTTTTGGGAATCAGTCCCCATTAGAGCACATAAATGTTCTTTATCTTCTGATCTCATCTTCATACCTATGATTGAGTTTGATATAATCCTAAGTATGGATTGGATTTCATATTATGATGCGAAGATTTATTTTAAGAAGAAGGAGGTTACGATTTTTGATGATGATAATAAGGAACAACTTATCTTTAGAGCAGAATCACCACCACCTAATTCTTATCTACATCCACCCTTAGTAGCTCAACTAAATTCAATTATTGGGGAGGAAGAGAATTAAATGACTATGGGTGAGGAAATGAATGTTCAAATATAGGATGTACCTATTGTGAAAGAATATATAGAAGTATTTCCGGAAGATTTACCTGAACATCCTCCATAACGAGAAGTTGAGTTTTCCATTGAATTAATTCCTGGATCAAAGCCTATATCGAAGACACCTTATAGAATGTCCACTATGGAATTAGTCGAACTAAAGAAACAACTAGAGGAATTGAGTAATAAGGGATCTATTCTCCCTAGTGTTTCTCCATGGGGAGCCCATGTTCTTTTTGTTAAAACGAAAGATGGATCTATGAAGTTATGTATCAACTACAGGGAGATCAATGCTATAAAAATAAAGAAAAAGTATGCCCTACCTAGCATTGATGATTTATTTGACCAACTGGATGGAGCTCAATACTTTTCAAAGATTGAACTTCGATCTGGATACCATCAGTTGTTTGTGAAGAAGGAAGACATTCCGAAGACATCATTTCGAACCAGGTACAGGCATTACGAGTTTACAGTAATGCCTTTTGGATTGACTAATGCACCCTCTATATTCATGGATCTGATGAATAGAGTTTTCAAGGAATATATCGACGAATTTTTGGTGGTATTTATTGATGATATCTTGGTATACTCCAAAAGCTATGAAGATCATGAAAATCACTTGCACGTTATCCTGAAGACTCTGAGAAGACATGAATTATATGGAAGGTTTAGCAAGTGTGAATTCTAGCTTCATGAGATTTCTTTTCTTGGCCATATTGTCTCTAAAGATGGAATCTCAGTAGATCCTTCTAAGACCAAGGATATCCATGAATGGCCAGCACCTATGAGTATAATTGTGGTATGCAGTTGTATTGGTTTGGAAGGTTATTATCGACTTTTCGTCCAGAATTTTTCCCGATTGGCTAACCCATTAATGAAGCTCACACGTAAAGGGGTTAAATTTGTTTGGACCAAAGAGTGTGAAGAATGTTTCGAAGAACTGAATAGAATATTATTCAATGCTCCTATATTTACACTACCATCGGGGAATGATGGGTTTGTTATTTATAGTGATGCATCGAAGAAAGGACTTGGTTGTGTCCTTATGCAGAATGATAGGTTTATTGCCTATGCATAACGACAATTTAAACTTCATGAGAAAAACTATCCTACACATTATATTGAGTTAGCATCTATGATATTTGCTTTGAAGATATAGAGGCACTACCTCTATGGTGAAAAATGTGGGATTTATACTGATCACAAGAGTTTGAAGTATATTTTCTCACAAAAAGAACTCAACATGAGGCAAAGGAGATGGCTTTAATTACTCAAGGATTATGATTTCACGATACACTACCACCCGGGGAAGGTAAAAAAGGTGGAAGATGCTTTGAGCAGAAAATATCATGGAGTTTTGAACAATATGAGAATTGAAAGGTATCCAATTTTCATGGATCTAGTGAAGATGGACATGGGAATAACCAGGGAAGGTGAAACATCAATGCTTTTTCAAATGGTTGCAAAACCATCTTTACTAGAAAGGATTAAGAGTTCTCAGACCAATGATGAAGAATTTCAAAAGAAGATTAAAGCTGTGAATGATGGGAGATTGAGAGACTTTGTGTATGAAGAAGGAATTTTGAAATTCGAGGGGAGACTTTGTGTTCCTGATATACCAGATCTAAAAAGGGAATTGCTGGATGATGCTAATAGTTCCAATTTCTCTATACACCCTGGGAGCACCAAAATGTATAGAGATTTGAAGGAACATATTTGGTGGGACAACATGAAGAGGGAAATTTCTGATTTTGTGTCAAGATGTATGGTTTGTCAACATGTGAAAGATGTAAGGAAAAAACCTGGGGTAGTCATGCAACCTCTTCCCATATCGGAGTGGAAATGGGACAATATTACGATTGACTTTGTCATGGGGCTACCAAAGACACCTAGAAGGAATGATGACATATAGGTTATTGTTGATCGTCTTACCAAGTCAGCACATTTTCTTGCTATAAGATAAGATCTACCATTGGAACGTCTAGCAAGACTATATATTAATGAAGTTGTGAGACTTCATGGAGTACCCCTATCGATTGTTTCAGATCAGGATCACCATTTTACTTCAAGATTCTGGAAAAGTCTTCAGAAATCCCTGGATACTGAAATTCATTTGAGCACTGCCTACCACCCTCAGACAGATGGACAATTAGAACGAACTATTCAAACCTTAGAAGACATGTTGAGATCCTGCTCACTTGACTTTCAGGGTATGTGAGATCAATATTTACCTCTGGTAGAATTTTCCTATAACAATAGCATCTATTTGAGTATTCAGATGGCACCATATGAAGCGTTATACAGAAAGAGATGTCGCACACCAACCTGTTGAGATGACATTAGTGAAAGAAAACTTATAGGTCCAGAACTAGTGGAGTAAACAATGGAAAATGTGAAGGTAATCAAAAATCACATCAAAGCATCTCAAAGTAGGCAGAAGAGCAATGCCGATAATCGAAGGAAGGATTTGGAAATTCAAGTCGGTGATCAAGTTTTCCTGAAGGTATCTCCATGGAAGGGAGTCATATGTTTTGGTAATAAAGGTAAATTGAGTCCCAGGTACATAGGAACTTTCGAAATTCTAGAACGAATTGGGGCTGTAGCTTACCGATTGGCAATGCCGCCAAGTCTCTCCAAAGTTCACGATGTGTTCCACATATCTCTATTGAGGAAATACATGCCTGACCCAATGCATGTACTCACTTACGAGGAATTAAAACTAGAACCAGATCAATCTTATTGAGAAGATCCCGTCAGGATTCTTGATACGAGAGAAGAAGTACTGAGAAACCGGACGACACGTCTGGTAAAAGTTTTGTGGAGAAACCATAAGATGGAAGAGGCAACGTGGAAACCCGAGGAACTTATGATGAAGAACCACCCAAGTCTTTTCATGCGGTAGTATTCTAGAAATTTCGAGGAGGAAATTATTTGAAGGAGGGGAGAATGTAACACCCCAAGCTTCTACGGTACGTTTCTCTTTGAATAATGCAATAGCGTGTGTTGTACGCAACATCGAGTTCTAACACACACCACAACCGATCAAACTAGCCGTTATGAATAGTAATACCTACTTTTTGAAATTTTATCTCTCAAAATGGACTTCATTTTTGGATTCGGAGTATCGAATTTATCCTAAGGTAAAATTTTGGTACATTTCGGATAACTTTAATATTTTGATGAATAGTGAAAATTACTAAATTTTAATTAAAAACAACTTTTTAAATCAAAATAATTAGTAGTGATAAATTATGAATTTGAGTGGTTTTAAAGTATATTTAGAATATATTTTTACCATTTAATACAATTTTGGTCATTGGACATAATTTCACAATTAAACCGAACATAAACAAGTATCAATCTTTTGATAGTTATTATATCTTAAAAACACGCTTTTTGTTTTGACAGCGGGAATTAATTTTAAATTATTTTTCTTCCACATATGTGTTTTGAATTTGGAAAAATGGATTCTATATTTGGAATCAGGATGTTCAAATTGTGTAAATAGGTAACTTTTAATTTTAGACATTTTGAATAATTACTTTGGTGAGTATTTTATTTACCATGGTTAAAGGGTAAATCCGGTAAATAAGGGTTAAAAAATAATATTATAATAATAAAAAATTACAATAAAACGTGTCTTAACCTTATTTGTTGATACAGGTTCGACCATGGGCATCTTTGGGTCGATTTTGGGACCCCATGGTGCCACTTGTAAGTGATAGGGACACATTATTTTAATTAAGTAAAAATGATTACAAAAATGACAAAAGCATATATCTTTTAGAAAAACAATTTTTACATAGGGTTATCTATGTTATATTTTCGACTATAAATATTAATTAGAAATATAAAATGATTTCCTACATAATTATATTTTATTTATAAATTTTAGACATTAAATAATTTAATTTATTTATGACACAATGATGATGCAGTAATTACCATAATAGTGAAAATTTAAATTAATTGATATTATAAATACCAAAATAAATATAATTTGAGACTTTAAATGAATTAAACTAATTTTATAGGATAATATGACATATTAGGATTGATTTAATTGATTTTTTTAATCAATATTTCTGTTATGAGTTTTACAAAAATCAATTATTTAATAGTCTCAAAATTGACATAAAAGAGTTTTGAAAACAAATATTATATTATTAATTGATATTAAATTCCAAAAAATATAATGTTCGGCCACGAGACTTATATCATGATAGGTTTATTATTAATGGACCACTTGGGGGTCTCTTGAATGTATATAGTAAGTTTATTAACCATATAATGTAAAAATACAAAGAGACATTGTAAAAGTGAAACTAATTAACTAAGAGTTAATACTTAATGATAAGGTTAGTATAATGACCCAAACCTATCTAAATTCTATTGTTTGAGTGTTTTTCAACCTATACCCACCTTAAAATTTAAATAATCCACTTTGAAGCAATTAGAAACCGAATATTAATTTATTATAAAATAATATTTCTAGCTTTTCCAAAGGTGCCCCTCACCCCTCTTATAAAAGGGCACTCTCCCTTATCATTAACTCAAACCTTCAACGACTTTTGGTCCGGACAACCTCTAAACAAATACTCTCTCAAATTCCCTCACTTAATCCTAGAGGCCTTACGTTAGTCAGAAATCCAACTTAAGGAGCCCTTTTGATCAAATCAAAAGGAAGAACCCAAAGAAGAGGTAATGATTTCACTACCTTTTTTCAAGTTCTTTTCTTCTTCCACTTCTTCTTTATTTGTTTTTACCATTATAAAATAATAATTCCAGTATCTAATATATACTGTGTTGTGATTATAAATATGGTAAAATAATATTCAGTATTCTATCCATCCTTTTAATAACATGTCACCATACGTGCGTATGTACGGCTTACCCTCTCCACGTCGTGGTGTAATTGTTATTCAATAAATTATTATTTGGATTGGTATAATAATGATGAGTAATTCATGTAAATAATAAATTTAACATGATAATGATTCTGTATATATGATATACCATCTAATTATATATTATTTTAATATCAAAAGAATGATATTGTCACTTGTGCGTACGTACGGACTACCATCTTCACGAACGCGATGAGATTCATTCTCCATCATATCCATTAAAGTCTAATTCTCATTTGATGATTAATAATATTATCTAAGGACTTGATATAATTCTGGATATTATAAAGATACAACCTATCCATGACAAACATGGCTTACGTAACAAAACATAGAAAATGAAATGAGTAAGTTAACACCCGAAACAATGATAATACTAAGATATTATTAACAAATCAATGTTAAAAGATCTTATATGATATCATATTAATATATATGATTATTTTATAATTTAATAACAATTATTTCACCATTATACAGGAGGTTAACCTACCCCCAACCAAGGAAAAGTACAAGGTAAGTGTTATTTCACAATCTCTTCATTATCCGAGGTTGTTTATACGTAATAATCTACTGGGATCTCCTTATCATCCACATCCATGTTTCTTAAATATGTATTTCAAAACATTTTTACTATTTAAATGAATATGGGTTAAAGTAATTTATACCATTGTTTGACTTTTTATAAGAGTTTTATAAAGGAATCTTTCCATCATTTTCCAAACAAGGTGATTTTTAACCTTTTCGACAGAATTAAGGTAAGAATGTTTTTTTAACTTATACGGAGGGTGTGGCTATTTTTTGCTGTTATAAAATCATTGAAGATTCCCTTACAAGCTTATAAGAATATTTTCAAAGAAAATGTTTTATTTTATAAATATATGACTCTTAAATTATTTCAAAATAGAAAGAGATATTTCTCTAAAAAGAGTTTTGATTTCATCTATGTCAACATCCTTTGATGGATTTTATGGTTATTTGAAGTTGATTTATTATGATACAAAACTTCTATATTGTATTGAAGGTTTTGTGATATGTTTGACTGAGGATGTGCTATTTTTATAACATTCATGGTTTATGGTGAAAGTATTGACATTTCGTATGCTAGTTTGAATACGAATGTTTATGTTATGTTTAAACCTTTTCATATGGGAATGCATTGGACTTAATATGTGACGGGTGGTGCCGACTATATCTCCTCGATGCATTTGTAGGTCTCATGATACAAACTAGTGTCTTGGAACAAGGCCTTGACAAAATCTTATTTGTAGTCATGGCATGAGGCCTTGGCTATGTGGTTATGATTGTCTGACAATATGAATTCCATCATTATAAAAGTGGTTATTGATATTGCATGTGATTATTTGATTAGTAGAATATCCATGTGAATAAGTAAATGGCATTATTTCATTTTATTTTTTCCATACTATGTTGAAGTTCATGTTTAAAAGGCTTTTGTTTTAGTTATAAACTACCTTAAATGTTTAATTCTTATTTATGAAAGTTTACGCTATATTGTTATCCTTATTGGGCATTTCAGCTCACCCCTTTTCTATGTTTTATTTTTTCCAGGATGTGAAGAAGTAAATTATGAATAACCTGCAGGGATATTATGAGGGGATAATAGTGTGGACTATGGAGACAATATGTTGTTGTAGTAGTTTTTAATTTTATGATGTAATGTAAAACTTTATGAATATATCTAGTGTTTCCAAGGCTACTAAACCAATCGGTCTTTCGAGATTTGATATTTATTGTGATCATGCATATGTTATGTAATAATGCACTGACTCTGGGTAACTGGGGTTGGGGCGTTACATGTATCCCTGGATTCTGAGGTCGGAGGGAGTTAAATCATCTTCCGACAAACCCAGCTTTCGCAGTGTCCGAGTCAGGATCAGGTTGATCTCTGAACCCATGTCAACGAGGCAGCGGTGGACTTCCACATCATTGAACTGGCCAGTGACGTACAGTGGGAGAAATTCCCCCGTATTGAAGGGTCTTCATCTTCACCAGAGAACGAGATAACTGCCTGGCATTAGGCATTCTTTATTGCCTCAGCATGGAAGGCTTCCGCAGCTGCTACCTCCGTATCAAACTGAAGGGGCTCCTTAGGGCCTCGTAAAGTGATTCACACATTTCAGACGATAGGCGAAGGGCCTCAAGGATAGAAAGCCTTGCTGGAATTCCGGCCAGGTGCTTCAGGACATCGTACTTTCATGAGAAACACGAGCCTCTGCTTATTAGAGGTCGTTCTGCAGTTGGAGGCATAGCGGGTCCTGCCGGTTGAACCGGTGCCTAACTAGTACTGGGTACATCCCGCTGCCTACTAGTTGATGCCTGGAGACTAGCCGCCGGATTAGGACTGGACAACGGAGATTGGCCTCCAGCCGGGCAAGACTGACCGCGATACAGACGAGGTAGCTCTGCCTGATCTTTTAGCACAAATGGTAGTGGAGGTATATCTGAGGGCATCAGATGAGGTTGCGCGTGCTGAGATCTACACTGAGCTTGCTGTCTGGTTTCAGTAGTGTGCACAACCTGAATGAAAGCGCCCACTGACGTGCCTCTACGACCGTCGTGGTTTCGGTTTCGTTGACGTCGGTATTGGCTGGGGACGTTGGGGAGGTTCGCCTGGCGTTCCCCCTCGTCGGGAGCCATATAGGGCTTTATCAGCTCCACGGTGTTAACTGAAGCATACCCTTGGCTATCGCTCCACGATTCATCCACCACCGTGCAGATTCTGGGAGGAATCCCCATTTCAGAGGGCATAAAGTTTTCGAGAGTGCGGGATGATGATGGCTGAGGTGGATCTCGTTGCTTCTTCTTACGCCGTCACTACTTTCCCCTTTGGGAAGAGGTCGGCTGTGA
Organism: Viscum album; assembly: GCA_963277665.1. Taxonomy (NCBI): domain Eukaryota; kingdom Viridiplantae; phylum Streptophyta; class Magnoliopsida; order Santalales; family Viscaceae; genus Viscum; species Viscum album. The sequence continues at coordinate 1,590,076,888 of OY728129.1, forward strand.
TGACGATGCAGAGGTATTGGCTACTTCCTCCAAAGGCTCCAGCTGATTCAGGCATGCCCGAAAGATACCATGGGCACGAGCAATGGTTTTTTGAGCCATCTATTCATCGTATTTCTGGGACCCACGTCTGGAAACCTGCTGCCACTCGCCTTCTCTTTCGCTACCGATCTCTGACCCTACAAAGACACCCGCTACTTGTGTCGGTGCTGGGCCCAACCTGATTCTGTTGTTGTCGACCTGGTCTTGATCCAGTCTTTAAACACATAGCATTTCTTGAGGGTGTGCCCCAGAATCCGATGATAGGGACAATAGTTGTGGTGATCGGTGAGATTCCCCTCTATCGGCTTTCTGCACTCAGGTAGGCGCACAATCCCTTACTCTAGAGCACTTCAGATGTAGTCAGGGACCTAATTCTCTTTGAAGGAATAAGGCTGGTTCTTTATTCCCAGATAGGGGGCCCTGGGGGCCTGTCCTTGACGAGGGGATGGAGGGGATTTCCGAGGAGGCGGCGCCTGATTGTCTCACCTAGGTGGTGGTGGCACATTGCGTGGGGGAACCTGCCGATTCTGAGGCAGTCGCTGCTGGGCAGGAACCTGCGCTTGAGTTGGAGGACCTCTGTGGGGTTGCGGGGCCGGTGCCACTGGCAGTAATTCTAGCTTCCTGGGGGATTTTATTTGGTCCACCGGAATGGGTTCGGCTATGGAAACCCTCCTGGATGGGATCACAGGGGGCATAAAACATGCCAGACTAGCCTGTTGCAGAGACTCCTCGAGGCGTTGAGCCTTATATGAGAAATCTTGGAACCCAAAAGGGTAGTTGTGAGTGATCAGGGAAGGAACCAGCTCCGTTTTAACATTTTGTACACACATTTTCAATAATTTCTCATATGTTAGTGGCATGTCGAGGGAGTATGTAAGTCCCTTCCACCAGGCGATGAAGTCTACGACTCGCTCATCTGGACTTTGTTTTCACATGAAGAGGTCTGCGATGCTGGTATTTCGTGTGGTGGAGCTGAACTAGTATAGGAACTGTCGGCAGAGATCCTCCCAACCGGTCACTGATCCGATAGGGAGCTTGCTATACCAGACGAATACGGGGCCCTCCAATGTCTGCATGAAACATCGGATCTTGGCGGCTTCTTACTGGGCTGGAGTCCCCACCATGGGGCCACACCTGGAAGAAAAATGGGCCAGCTGATGCTGTGGGTCCCCTGTCCCGTTGAAGGGAGAAAAAGTGGGTTTCCCAAAACCCAGGGGTGCGGGCATATCATCCACCCATGCGGGATATGGATTTCCATTCGGCGAGACTGCCACCTGCCGCGTTTCTAACGCTTCGAGGCAGGCGATGAGTTCCGCTATAAGATCATCCAACTGGGGGTCCCTGTCTTGACGGGGATCCCTAAACACAAGTGTGTTGCCGGGTTCTTCGACACGGTATATGGCTTCAGCAGCTCGTGGAGTGACTGGCGGAACGACCTGTGTGGCGGCTGGGGGAACCCAGGCTAGATTCATCAGATTTCCCTGTCATTCAGGAGGGTTTGGAGAGACGTATTGCACCCTCTTGCCATGGGTTATGGCTTTTTCCCTATCTGGGGAAGTATCATGATCTGGGATGCTTGGAGGTATCTCACTGGGGGGAAATTGTTCCTTCCCCTACTAGCACATCTTGGGATTACTTTAGTCGGGTCGCCGCTTTGCAGTGCGTTCAGACAGGAGTTCATCAACCAGCCTCTTCTTCTTAGCAAACTGTTGGCGTAACGTGGCCTTCTCAGGATCTTCATCCGTCTTCTATACAGAGGTGGACGGGTCAGAGTGCTTTACAGTTCCGACGTGCTCCTTACCCTTACCAGCATTTTGACTGAGTACCAGTGACTCGGTGGGTACAGGGAGGCCTAGAAGGTTCCTCTGCTGACGGGTAACCCTCCATGATGGGTCCAGTAGTGGCGATACACCCTTAGGGGGTAGGTCTCCATCGAGAAATTCAAGCTCGTCCTCATTGTCCACCATGTCAGCCATGTGGCCCGCGACCCTCCTTGGGGTCATGTCCTCAATGTCCCCTAACGGATCGGGCTGTCGCTAGATAGGACTGAAGAGGAGGGCAAAAAACTATCCCTAGCCATGGACTTGCACATGGGGGTAGCTTCCTTGATGATTCTGCAGAGTAATTTGAGACTCTGAATTCATTTCTGTTGAAGGGTTCTCTGGCGTCCTGGTGACTCAGGGCGCTGGGTCACAGGGAGTGTGGCCAAATCAATCAGGCCACATTGTTCGCTGAATCCCTCAAGGTTCCCTCAGCTCTTGGCGTACACTACCCACTCATAACGAAGGTGGAAGTGTGTCACCCACAGGGTTCGGTGGAATCACCCTACTTCCTCTGGGGTAAGGGACTCCGATGCGTAAAAGTTCGGCTCTGCCATCGGCCAGAACTTCTCCGAGAAGTGATCTACTGCGAGAATGTTCCAGAAGCTCCTGGTCTCGGACTTAGGGTCTGGCCTCGTATTTCTCCACTCGTCAACTGGAGGTGGATGAGGGACCGGTAGAAGTACTGAGGTGGACCGCTGGGACAGTAAACATGGTGGCGGAGAATACGGCGAACGAGAAGACTGGATATTGAATTCCGAGCCATCCTCAGAAGAGTGAGGTGACCTGAACACGATATCACAATACGATGGGCTGATAGCCACAGCTTCTGGCGCAGAAATTGTGGTCGCTGGTGATGGGTCACGCCATTGCTCTACCACCGTTGGTCCCCAAAATAGCTCTCTATGATCTCTGAAATAGGTAGAGGGTGCTTCTGGTGACGATGGTGGAAATTGCGCGGTCATAACCTGCGGAATCTCCACAATTTCATCCTCCGGGTTGTACCTGCGGAGAGAGGTAGGAATCCGGTGGACTTCGCATTCAGCGAGAAAGAGGCTGACATGCAGTGTTCTGGCCCTAGTCCTTGACATAGAGGAGCGGGGAGAAGGTTCCATCACTGAGTCGCATTCCGCTTCAGAATATGAGAAACATGACATTTTGACCTCCACTCGGGCCTTCCCAGGACTCTTCTTTTGGTGGCGATGACCCGCTCTCCGCCCCTAGATGGCTCTTTGAGACAAGGTTGATTCTCAACATGTAGTCTTAGAGCGGTGCTGGCGGCATGGAGGAGAGGGCCACCACTTGAGATTTCCGGGGTGTGAGGGGCTCCAGGGAAAATGTCAAATGGTACATGGGGAGGACCTCCATGGATAGCACCCACATGGGTCGAACCTCTGTTGGAACCGGCATGAGCATGGGGGGGGGGACCTCCATGGTCGGTGCGGGGGGAGCGAGGCTAAACTTCACTCCTCGGGTTGCCGGGGTGAGGAGGACCTTCTCTAGTTGCAGAGAGGACGTAGGGAGGACCCCCATGTTGGAGAGGGACCAGATGGGTATTGCCTTCACATCGACGGTCAGGGGCAGGAGGAGGGACTCCATACCTAGTATGGTGGGTGGAGGAGAGGCTTTCACGCCGAGCATCACTGCTATGGGGAAGGTCTTCCTTCGGGATGGGGGTAGCACGAGGCATACCTCCATGACGAGCTTCAGAGCAGGGAAGGCCCATGCTCTATGGAATGGTGGTACGGGGAGGCCCTCTGTACGGGGTGACACCACCATGAATTGGTTCGGGGCGATCACCACTCAGGCATGCAACCCCAAGAGTCAACCTGACCTGCCCATGGGGAGGTTGGGGCCTCAGTCTTGGTCGGGTGAATGAGTGACCCTGCTTAGTGTATGCAGGGACTCTATGATGCACGTCGACGGTGGCTCGATCCACAGTGGCTGTTAACGTCGATGCCCCTTGACGAGCATCCTCAGATCAGGCCCGACGTTGATGCCGGGTCAGACGAGCTGGTGCAGGTGGTGCAGGGGCATAGCCTACCTTCTCCTCTGGCGAAGCTGGATGGCTGCGCTGACACAGCCGGATGGGGGCCCTTCCCTGGATCCCTTGGGTTGGGACTCTAACCGGGCTGAGCCGTACATCAACCGCCACATCAGCGAAAGGCGATGAGTCATCGAGGAGTTCCGGGGACAGGCTCCCGAAACGATTGAATGTTGGGGTTGTGAGAAGGGGCTCCCTGTGTGACCTTTGAGGGTGGCGTTGACTGCGGGGACTTGATGCCTCCAGGTCCAGGTGGGCCTTGTCCCGAGTCGGGATAACCCCGTCCTATTCGTACCTACATACAAGGTTGTTGATCACCCTTCTTTGGATGATCTTTGATGGGGAAAGGGGACGTGGGAATACCATATTCATGGATGTAGAGGTCGTTGTGGCGGAAGTGGATCCGTGCGGAGCGGCTGTGCTATTTTTCCCCCTTCCCTGCGTACGCGAGTGGGCGATGTTCACATTTCCAAAGTAGCAACCTGGTTCCTGGGGGGTAGGGAGATCAACTCATCAGTACTGTGAGGAAAAATATCGACAACCAGTGCCCAAACGTCATTCCGTACTCCGTGGTCAGTAAGAGGGATCCATGCCAACACGTTGCAGAACCGAATGCCCCACGTTCTACTGCCCCAACTTCTGGTGAGTTTCATGCGAGGCCCGCCATTTTCTTAGCGGGACCAGGCACCGGATATCTGGATCTTGTGACACGTCATTTTACTGATGTCTCAAATGTTACTAATCTACATATTGAGGAGAAGAATTTCACGTCGGGTTCACCATTTCTGTTTCCGACACTTTCCCCAGGGGGCGCGCCTCCGTCTGCGAGGACGCGCTGCTGTGGCCCCACATTCCTGCTTTCTAAAGGCGGGCGGCATTCTCTCCTTATTCAGGTATGTCTTCTCCTTGATCGAAACTGGGATTATGGGATGTCAGTTCTTCTTTCTGTGGATTCCTCCTCGGAACTCGTCACCTAGTCCGGGTCTCCCTCATAGATTTAATACATTGTTTGGGAAACTCTTCCCAGTGCCATGTTTCCATTGATGCCAGTTAATTACACTACTTCTGTCTGGACATTACAAAGGGTCCACCTAGGGCAGCAACCTTTTCTCGGGGGAGTAGTCACGTCGAGGCATCAGTAGCATGTCTGAACGCTTAGGAATTGACGTGTCTATCTTTTGTCCCTTTTCATAGGGCTTCTCGAGGGCGTGGACGCCCGATGCATCCCACATCGAGCGCGGGGAATCATATGTCATTGGAATGTATGTGAGGTTTTCCTCAGCTTCCTAGGTTTAACACAGGGTACGCCGCAGGTTTAACGTCCAGCGGATATGGAATGAGGGTGATCAGAATGTCCCATAGAGATGGATCAGAGGTGGTGTGTCCCATAGAGGGGAGATGTCACACCGTAAAAGCAGATCAGGACACCACTGAGGGCGGATCAGGGAGTGTTCACCCTAGAATGGGGAAACACCCAGGTTTTCCATTGGATGAGTTTGAACCTCAGGGAGGTTTCCTACGTACCCTGATATACAATAGGGATCAAAACCCACGTAATTCTAAGGGGTGATGATTTGAGGTGTACACAGGGGACAACGACCTAGAGACATGATGTGGCTTACGCGTGGACAACGACCCATGTACTGCTAGGAGCAGCGAGGAGGTGGATGGCATGACCCCCACCGGGATGTGGCGGCCTAGGTGAGAATCGGGATGGATGATGGAGAGTTGAATGAAGTGGAGGGGGAATGAAATAGTACCATCACAAGGGTGATGGTGAAGTTGGGATTGAGCCTCGAAGAGATCGCCTACGAATCTCCGTGGTAGGGAATCAAATTCCGCGTAGTTCAGGATGGTGCCGGTGAACCGTCGTGAAGTTGGACCTTGGTTCGATGGTCGACAGGGATGAGCCTCAGGGAGGATTCCTACGTACCATGCCTTTACATGGATCAAAGAACTCGTAGTTCAAAGGGGACGTGGGATACAGTTTAACGTCATGCGGGACGGGGGTGAACCGACGTGAGTGAGGTCGGAACAACCAGGTGATGGGCATGAAACTTATGGAGGATTCCTACATACCATTCCATGACATGGATCAAAGACCATGTAGTTCAGGTTGGACGCCGAAAGACCGACGTGAAGGAGGACCAGCGGTACAGGTGGCGATGGGCTTGAACCTCGTAGAGGTTTCCTGCGTACCATGCCTAGACATGGATCAAAGACCTCGTAGTTCATAATGGTGTGTCGGTGAACCGACGCGAGCGAGGACCTTGGTCCAGATGGTGTGGGGCTTACTCACTAGGCTACCCAGGTGTTAGTGAACTAATGTGAAGAGGGTCGGAGTGACCAACAGGTTGTGGGATTGAACCTCTGTGAGGCTTCCTACGTACCATGCTGTGACATGGATCGGAGACCTCGTAGTTCATAGGGTTTCGTCGGTGAACCGTCGTGAAAGTGAACCCAGGGGTCCACCAGTGGTGGTCTTTAACCTCATGAGGCTTCCTATATAGCAAGACTTGACATGGATCAAAGTCCTCATAGTTCGGGATGGTAACAACGTCTTACCGTCAGACTAGAATGCAGTTTAACATCATGCGAGATGAAGGTGTAACCTGATGTGAATAAACGATGGGTGGGCTTGAACCTCATGGAGGCTTCTTATGTACCATGCCTTGGCATGGATCAAAGACCTCGTAGTTCAAATGGATGTGCAGTTTATTGTCATGCTAGACGGGGCATACATTTTAACGTCACGATGGATGAGGGAATACAGTTTAACGTCATGCTGGACGAGGGAATTTCCATGGTCGATGCTTACTCTAAGCCTACGTGAGTCATGCTCGGTGTGAGAAACAAGAGGCAGCAAGGACCTGACGATCACGTCGTGAAGGGTTCACCCCTGAGAAGCGAAGAGGGGCTTACGCGTTAGGCGGCCCAAGGTGTTGGGACTTACTCTAGGATGGAGGCCCATAGTGCGGAAAAGTGCAGTGGGAAAGGGATTTGCGACCAAAGATGGAAGGTGCCACATTCCCTATCGTTCCCTCCCCTGGCCTTGACAGTGGGGATGTATGATATAAGTCCCCAGCCTTAAACCATACTTAATCTTGAGTTATTACAAGATTACACATTGAGGATCTTTTCAGGTTTAGAGTTTTAGAGAATTAGATCGTGAAACTTGCATTACATTCCACATTTAAACAAAGTGGTTACATAAAAGACAGTATTCATTCTTCCCATCAATGGAAACATATTTAAAATATAACACGGATTCTTTCTTGACACATCCTTGACACTATCATCACATCATGTAACTTTCCCTTGACCTGTGAAAAACATTTCCAAAACTTGGGATGAGCATAAAAATCTCAGTAAGGGTTATAAAAATATGAAAAGGAAACATGAGATCATATATACATAAGAATGAAATCATACTTTACCCATAAAACATAGGCATATCAAATCATGAATAAATCATAGAAAACATAAGACATAAAGGTAACTTGAGGCATTCATAACATTATTACGTAGGGAGTAACCCTCTTGGTTACGTTTGGAATACCCATCACAATATATTCCCTAAATCTCTTCGGAGAAACCCTAACGTTTCACTCCTTCGCGTTACCCAATGCATTGGAGAGCTATATCGGGCTCACCCGCCCTTAGTTTATCACGGAACCACCCGTTTTCATAACAATGCCCAAGAACCATAACATAAATGTATCACATAAAACATGTATAAAGGAAACATAACAGTTCCACATTTCAATCACAATATAACATTTTAGTATATTGAAATAATGAATCCATTCAAAAAGAAACCATTTCCAAAACCATTTAAAACATTTAATAAGGATATTTTTGAATCAAAGTGTCCCATACCACCTTGAAGCATAAAATTTTAAACCATTAATATCCATATAAATAAATCCTTAAAACCATTTTGAAAACATGGATATTAATAAGAAGAAATAATTAAAACATTTAAAACGATATTTTGGTTAAAGGGGTTTTACCAAAATTAGAGACACTTGAATACAATAATTGAGGAATAAAATTTATTCAGAACTTTATAATATCATGAGAATAAATGGATTCAAGATATAATACTCCAAAGGACAGTATATACACCATATAAGAGTGAATTGGTGCATAACAACAATGAACCCTCAATATTAATGTCAAATGTGATGAAATCCCTTATAGAGAAGGTATCCTTAAATTAAGGACAAATCAATCTCAAAAATATGTATGACAAATATAAGTACACCCAATATAAGTGGATATTAAGTGTAAAACAATAAAAGGTCATTCACACATATTCAATTGATGACATATTCAATGACTACATGTTGAACCCAAAGAAATCGAAATTGGGTTAAAAAGTTCCCTTGACAGCCTAACGACATCACATCAAAATGAGTTCATGAGAGATAAAAAGTTTATCTCATCACTTGAACATAAAATTTACATCAATAAGGATATATGAGAACATATCCCAAAATAACAATATGTAAATTAAAAGACCCAACAAAAGAAGTCTTTTAAAAAAGAGGAGGGTGAAAGGTTCCCTTACCGACTTGGGTATCTTTCAAAACATACACCCCATGAAAGAAGGACAATAGATCATTGATGTAAATACTCATAAACAAAATTATATTACCCAAGAGTAGAATAATGGGCAGTACATACACCACTCAATGGAATTTGTGGCAAATGTAGCATAAATCTCACGAGAATAAAAGTGAGATGAAAAATCCCTTACGAAAACTCGGCAGCCTAACATCGCCACATAAAACTTCCAAATATGGATTGATGAGATCAAATAGGGTATCTAATCACATTAAAATAAAATTTACAGCAAGAGGAATATAAAATAACATCCCCCAACATTACAAAGAGGAGCTTAAAAGAAGTGACATAAAGGAGAGTACTTAAGAAAGAGAGAGGTTAGATCTCTTACGAAATTTCGGCAGCCTAACGACGCCACTGAAAACTTCCAAAATGGATTGATGAGAGAGAATAGGGTCTCTAATCACATGAAAATAAAAATTATAGTACGTGTAATATAAAAGATCATCCCAATAACTTGAAATATTAGCTTTAAAAGGAATGACATAAAAGTGTGTACTTAAAAAGAAAGAGAGGAGTAGGATCCCTTACCTCGGGTCCGACTTGACTCGATCGTTCTTTAATCTCCTGAATAATAAACTTGAGTTAATTTATACTTCCTTAAGAACCTTTTTCAAGTTCATTATTCCTTTTATATCACTTATTACCATGTCATAAACATTATGTAATCATTTAAGTTAATAATATTTGTTTTGCCGATATTTGGTTCTTAAGTCGAAAGTGGACTTCTTACAATTACATGTTGTTCGTGTGGCCAAATGTTTATTATATACAGAATTTTATTCATGATGTAGATATCATATATGTCATATATATCCAGTACATTCATGCATTTATAACATTACATAATCATTTAGAGGTAAGAAATGAAATGCACCGTTCATGGAGACGGTAAGCCGTACGTACGCATGAACACTACTTTCATTTCTATTTCGTATTTTATAGAATGGAATAATAATTATATAAAGGTATATTATACTTCCAGTATAATATCATATATAATATCGTAGTTCCATCATTTATATGTCCCACATATGGTATTTAACGAATAAAATCACTTTGAGGGGGCGGTGGTCCGCACTTCCTTAAATGAAGATATCGCGTTTACCCAAAATGGAAACCATAAAGGTATGCCCAAAATGAAAAAAAAAACAGAAGATTAAGGAAAAAATAAACATATTATATCTTATATATAAAAATAGTTCCATCATAATGGCCACCTTTTAAGGTGATAAATGAGTATTGAACAATCATCGTTTCGGGAGGCAGAATTTCGCCATCCACGGAAACCGTATGTTCTTTAACCATTTGATGTAGTTGTGTGAGATTGTAGCTCGAATAAATCTTATAAAAACATCCTAGTATATTGAAGATACTGGTTTTGTTACAAAAGAAGTAAATAAAAAGAGTTTAGGGGGTTGGAGAAGCAAAATAAAACAAATGAACATGAGATAATGAATTACCTTTAAAAGTGTAACTCCTTTTGATTTGAGCCTAAATGATTCCTTTGAAAGAATTCTGCCCAATGGGAATCCTCTAGGATGAGGAGAGGGATGTGGAGAGAGTAAATGGGCAGGGGTTGGCCGAGACAAAGGCTTGAGGAGTGTGTGAAATGAGGTAGATGTGGGGGCCTTTTATAAGAGGAGAGGAGGGGCACTTTTGGAAAGTAAGAAATATTACTTTATTTGAAAATGTGTTTCGGTTTTAAAAGGTCCCACATTGAAATAATTCTTGGATAAGGTGATAAGGGTTCTAAATCCACCCATCCAATAAGTTTTGGACATGTGTAGTTCATAGATTTTACATTATCTTTCCATTTTATTTAAATCGTCAAATAATGATGTCATCGCTGCATCATTATTATGTCATAACTAATTTAATTGATTTAATGTCTAAAAATTATAAAAATCATACTATGATGTAGGGGATCTATTTAGCTTACCAATTAATATTTATAATAAAAAATATGACTTGTATAACCCCACTTAAAAATTGTTTTAGTAAAACATATCATGTTTGTGTCATTTTTGCTTTTACATTAAATAAAAAGTTATTTATGTCATTTCCCAACCAAAGTGGATCCATGGGGTCCCCAAGTTGAACCATGGATTTTATTGATCGGCCATGACACAACCAATGAGGGTAGGACATGTGTCAAGATCATCTCATTTTATTAAAGCATTATTTTTACCTTAAACTACACTAATTACCACTAATCGCGATTAAAAAGTTAATAAGTTACTATTCACCAAAAAATTATTTTTATCCCATTGAACCACATTTTACTTCTTAATGAAAACCACGTATGTTGGATTTTTGAAATTCAAAACAAAAAGATGGCAAAATTTCATTTTAACGGAAAAATCAGTTTTTATAAGTACCACTTAGTGGTGTCACTATTCATCAAAAATTGATGTTTTTCAGAAAAATCCCAAAAATTCACCTTAAGCTATATTTGATATTCAGAATTAAAAAATGAAGTCTATTTTACAAAATTAATACATATAAGTCACATTAATTAATTTAATAATTAATTCCCGCTGTCAAAGCAAATAGCGTGTTTTTATGAAATAATAAGTATCAAAAGATTGACACTAGTTTAAGTCTGATTTCAAAGTGAAATTAATTCCAACGACCACTATTGGATTTAATGGTAAAAATATATTCTAATTTAACTTTAAAACCAATTCAAAATATAATCTAATCATATAAATAAATTAGATTAAAAAGAGGTTTTGAATTAAAATACAACATTTTACAGTATTCATTAAAAAAATGAACTTTATCGGAAAGATACCAAAAATTTACACAAAGTAAATTTTGACGTCCCGATTCTTAATAAGAGTTTTATTTGGTCCAAAATAATGTTTAAGAGTGAAAAAAACTATATTTAATGATGGTTCAACATAAAAAGTTATAAGTGAACTTTTAGTGAAAACTAGGGCATATACACCTAAAATTGAATTATTTCCGTATTTTAAGCCTTTAGCTTTTATTGGATAAATGTAAAAACATTAAAAAAACATATATAATAATATTTTAGTTATTTCTATGCATTCCCGCCAATATAACGGCTACATGTTAACTACCATTTTAAATAATATTATTTTATTATTAGAGTGCAACGTAAGATTTACAAGAAACTCGTTGTTGCGTGTTGGGTACGCCATCGAGCATAGCGTCCCCTTTAAAGTAATATCAATATTTTATTCACAAATATGGATAAAGATGAAAATGTCATATTCTTTATTTACCTGGGGTGTTACATCCTTCCCCCCTTTTGGGAATTGCGTCCTCGCAATTTTTAAAATTGTGCTTGGAAACATCCTTGAAAGTCCCACATCGGAACAAGAGTCGGTAAAACAATCACTTTAAAATAAAGAAAGATAAGTACAAAGGTCACCCGAGTTAACCCATACTAGGATTCCATGTGAAAAAATATGGACATGGAGGAGAAAACATAGGGTCATGTTCTGATGGAGAGTGATAGAAAACATGTTTAGGAGAAAGTTAACAATAAGAAAATCACAAACTTGTGATGGGTTAAACGGTATTCGATTCCCCAGTAGGAAAAGTTAATCGAAAAAATTTTTGTTTTAAGATACTTTTTATTGAGGAATTTATTCATAAGGAAACATAATCACTTATCATGTTGAATTTCAACTTTTACTAGATTCCTTAATCAAACTCATATTTTTTCCAAAAGACGAGTATTTAGGGTGACTTGTTCGCATTGAGAGTACTATAATCAACTTCTAGAGAATCACCAAATCCACGAAAGAAAACTATATACATCCCATGTCTTTAAGATTTAACCAAAAACAAAACCAAAAAGGTTAGTAGAAGGTCAGATAATCCAGAAAAGGATAACCCATTAAAAAGAAAATCCATGCTTAATCTCCAAAATTTGTCCAACAAAACCCAAAGTTCAACGAGGACCATCCGATAAACAATTTGTCCATAAAATTCTTCAAAGTAAACCAATATAAGATTGAAACCCAAATATTTTAAGGATTTAGTCACATAGTCTTCCAAGTTAAATCGTAACATTTATCTCCAAACAACATCAGTTGCTCCTAAAGTCTCGTATTGAAAAGTAATTAACCTAATCACATATCCTCTATGATAGGTTAATCATTTTCATAAATAACCCAAAATCAAATTACTCTTAATTAATAAAATCATATAACTAGAATGAATCAGTCAAACTAACCAGGGACTTCACGTGGTCCAGTGGTAGGCGATAAATACCAGTTGCACTTTGGTTGTGGGTTCGATTCCCGCAGCATTGTCTGACGCGACGGGATGTCACACGGTCTGCATGTTGTCCTTTTTCCAAAACTATATAATTCTTAAAACATTCCCCAAAATGAGGTAAAATATTCATATTTTAACCTCAAGTTTATCTCATGCCTTTCATTTTCCAGCATATCATATAATAACCCATAATTACCTCAAAAGTAAGGATCATATAAACTCTAATGGTTACCTTTATAATTATTACCTGAACTTCCACATCGACTGGCCATCTCGTACATGATGCATTAAAGATCATTCCAAGGTTCAAGTGGTTGATCATGACTACTTGATAGTTGGTTTAGAACAACCACGAGTTTCCTCATTGAATCCCCCATTTTATCTTGTATCTTAATCATAGAACCACCACAATTTCCTTTAACCCTCTTGTCTCTTTGGTGCCTGCTAGATCCATCCATTCACTAAGAACAGAAATGTCAGTGTGAGTATATCAACAAAACCATCATGTACTAATGAGTAAGGTAAACGGTAAGATACACTTACTCATTCACTTTATCTAAAACTAGGACTCTTTCTGAAATCCTAACCATTATGGTAATGCCACTTGTGCTTAAAGAATACCCTAACCTCTAAAGTTATCTAAACCGACCTTTGATACCAACTATAAGGCCCCAGCCTTAAACCTTACGTAATCTTGAGTTATTACAAGATTACACATTGAGGATCTTTTCAGGTTTAGAGTTTTAGAGAATTAGATCATGAAACTTGCATTACATTCCACATTTAAACAAAATGGTTACATAAAAGACAGTATTCATTCTTCCCATCAATGGAAACATATTTAAAATATAACACGGATTCTTTCTTGACACATCCTTGACAATATCATCACATCATGTACCTTTCCCTTGACCTGTGAAAAACTTTTCAAAAACTTGGGATGAGCATAAAAAGCTCAGTAAGGGTTATAAAAATATGGAAAGGAAACATGAGCTCATATATACATAACAATGAAATCATACTTTACCCATAAAACATAGGCATATCAAATCATGAATAAATCATAGAAAACATAAGACATAAAGGTAACTTGAGGCATTCATAACATTCTTACGTAGGGAGTAACCCTCTTGGTTACGTTTGGAATACCCATCACAATATATTCCCTAAATCTCTTCAGAGAAACCCTAACGTTTCACTCCTTCGCGTTACCCAATACATTGGAGAGCTATATCGGGCTCACCCGCCATTAGTTTATCACGGAACCACACGTTTTCATAACAATGCCCAAGAACCATAACATAAATGTATCACATAAAACATGCATAAAGGAAACATAACATTTCCACATTTCAATCACAATATAACATTTTAGTATATTTAAATAATGAATCCATTCAAAAAGAAACCATTTCGAAAACCATTTAAAACATTTAATAAGGAGATTTTTGAATCAAAGTGTCCCATACCACCTTGAAGCTTAAAATTTTAAACCATTAATATCCATATAAATAAATCCTTAAAACCATTTTTAAAACATGGATATTAATAAGAACAAATAATTAAAACATTTAAAACGATATTTTGGGTAAAGGGGTTTTACCAAAATTAGAGACACTTGAATACAATAACTGAGGAATAACATTTAGTCAGAACGTTATAATATCATGAGAATAAATGGATTTATGATATAATACTCCAAAGTACAGTATATACACCATATAAGAGTGAATTGGTGCATAACAACAATGAACCCTCAATAGAAATGTCAAATGTGATGAAATCCCTTATAGAGAAGGTATCCTTAAATTAAGGACAAATCAATCTCAAAAATATGTGTGAAAAATTTAAGTACACCCAATATAAGTGGATAATAAGTGTAAAACAATAAAAGGTCATTCACACATATTCAATGGATGGCATAATCAATGACTACATGTTGAACCCAAAGAAATCGAAATGGGGGTAAAAAGATCCCTTGACAGCCTAACGACATCACATCAAAATGAGTTGATGAGAGATAAAAAGTGTATCTCATCACTTGGACATAAAATTTAAATCAATAAGGATATATTAGAACATATCCCAACATAACAATATGTAAATTAAAAGACCCAACAAAAGAAGACTTTTAAAAAAGAGGAGGGTGAAAGGTTCCCTTACCGACTTGGGTATCTTTCAAAACATACACCCCATGAAAAAAGGACAATAGATCATTGATGTAAATAATCATAAACGAAAGTATATTACACAAAGAGTAGAATAATGGGCATTACATACACCACTCAATGGAATTTGTGGCAAATGTAGCATAAATCTCACAGGAATAAAAGTGAGATGAAAAATCCCTTACGAAAACTCGGCAGCCTAACAGCGCCACATAAAACTTCCGAATATGGATTGATGAGATCAAATAGGGCATCTCATCACATTAAAATAAAAAGAACCGCAAGAGGAATATAAAAGAACATCCCCCAACATTACAAAGAGGAGCTTAAAAGAAGTGACGTAAAGGAGAGTACTTAAGAAAGAGAGAGGTTAGATCTCTTACGAAATTTCGGCAGCCTAACGGCGCCACTCAAAACTTAAAAAATGGATTGATGAGAGAGAATAGGGTCTCTAATCACATGAACATAAAAATTACAGTACGTGTAATATAAAAGATCATCCCAATAATAAGAAAGATGAGCTTTAAAAGGAATGACATAAAAGTGTGTACTTAAAAAGAAAGAGAGGAGTAGGATCCCTTACCTCGGGTCCGACTTGACTCGACCGTTCTTTAATCTCCTGAATAATAAACTTGAGTTAATTTCTACTTCCTTAAGAACCTTTTTCAAGTTCATTATTCCTTTTATATCACTTATTAACATGTCATAAACATTATGTAATCATTTTAGTTAATAATATTTGTTTTGCCGATATTTGGTTCTTAAGTCGAAAGTGGACTTCTTACAATTACATGTTGTTCGTGTGGCCAAATGTTTATTATATCCAGAATTGTATTCATGATGTAGATATCATATATGTCATATATATCCAGTACATTCATGCATTTATAACATTACATAATCATTTAGAGGTAAGAAATGAAATGCACCGTTCATGGAGACGGTAAGCCGTACGTACGCATGAACGCTACTTTCATTTCTATTTCGTATTTTATAGAATGGAATAATAATTATATAAAGGTATATTATAATTCCAGTATAATATCATATATAATATCGTAGTTCCATCATTTATACATCCCACATATGGTATTTAACGAATCAAATCACTTTGAGGGGGCGGTAGTCCGCACTTCCTTAAATGAAGATATCGCGTTTACCCATAATGGAAACCATAAAGGTATGCCCAAAATGAAAAAAAAACAGAAGCTTAAGGATAAAATAAACATATTATATATCATATATAAAAATAGTGACATCATAATGGCCACCTTTGAAGGTGTTAAATGAGTATTGAACAATCATCGTTTCGGGAGGCAGAATTTCGCCATCCACGGAAACCGTATGTTCTTTAACCATTTGATGTAGTTGTGTGAGAGTGTAGCTCGAATAAATCTTATAACAACATCCTAGTATATTGAAGATACTGGTGTTGTTACAAAAGAAGTAAATAAAAAGAGTTTAGGGGGTTGGAGAATCAAAATAAACAAATGAACATGAGAGAATGAATTACCTTTAAAAGTGTAACTCCTTTTGATTTGAGCCTAAAGGCTTCCTTTGAAAGAATTCTGCCCAAAGGAAATCCTCTAGGATGAGTAGAGGGATGTGGAGAGAGTAAATGGGCAGGGGTTGGCCGATCCAAAGGCTTGAGGAGTGTGTGAAATGAGGTAGAGGTGGGGGCCTTTTATAAGAGGAGAGGAGGGGCACTTTTGGAAAGTAAGAAATATTACTTTATTTGAAAATGTGTTTCGGTTTTAAAAGGTCCCACATTGAAATATTTCGTGGATAAGGTGATAAGGGTTCGAAATCCACCCATCCAATAAGTTGTGGACATGTGTAGTTCATAGATTTTACATTATCTTTCCATTTTATTTCAATCGTCAAATAATGATGTCATCACTGCATCATTATTATGTCATAAATAATTTAATTTATTTAATGTCTAAAAATTATAAAAAAATACTATGATGTAGGAACTATTTTTATCTTCCCAATGACTATTTATAATAAAAAATATGACTTGTATAACCCCACTTAAAAATTGTTTTAGTAAAACATATCATGTTTGTGTCATTTTTGCTTTTACATTAAATAAAAAGTTATTTATGTCATTTCCCAACCAAAGTGGATCCATGGGGTCCCCAAGTTGACCCATGGCTTGTCTGGGTCTTCCATGAAACAACCAAGGAGGGTAGGACATGTGTAAAGCTCATCTCATTTTATTAAAGCATTATTTTTACCTTAAACTACACTAATTACCACTAATCGCGATTAAAAACTTAATAAGTTACTATTCACCAAAAAATTATTTTTATCCCATTGAACCACATTTTACTTCTTAATGAAAACCATGTATGTCGGATTTTTGAAATTCAAAACACAAAGATGGCAAAATTTCATTTAAACGGAAAAATCAGTTTTTATAAGTACCACTTAGTGGTGTCACTATTCATCAAAAATTGATGTTTTTCAGAAAAATCCCAAAAATTAACCTTAAGCTATATTTGATATTCCGAATTCAAAAATGAAGTCTATTTTACAAAATTCAAAACATATAAGTCACATTAATTAATTTAATAATTAATTTCCGCTGTCAAAGCAAATAGCGTGTTTTTATGAAATAATAAGTATCAAAAGATTGACACTAGTTTAAGTCTCATTTTAAAGTGAAATTAATTCCAACGAACACTATTGGATTTAATGGTAAAAATATATTCTAATTTCACTTTAAAACCAATTCAAAAGATAATCTAATCATATAAATAAATTAGATTAAAAAGAGGTTTTGAATTAAAATACAACATTTTACACTATTCATTAAAAAAATGAACTTTATCGGAAAGATACCAAAAATTTACACAAAGTAAATTTTGATGTCCCGATTCTTAATAAGAGTTTTATTCGGTCCAAAAGAATGTTTAAGAGTGAACAAAACTATATTTAATGATGGTTCAACATCAAAAGTTATAAGTGAACCTTTAGTGAAAACTAGGGCATATACGCCTAAAATTGAATTCTTTCCGTATTTTAAGCCTTTAGATTTTATTGGATAAATGTAAAAACATTAAAAAACATATATAATAATATTTTAGTTATTTCTATCCATTCACGCCAATACAACGGCTATATGTTAACTACCATTTGAAATAATATTTTTTTATTATTAGAGTGCAACGTAAGATTTCCAAGAAACTCATTGTTGCGTGTTGGGTACGCCATCGAGCATAGCGTCCCCTTTAAAGTAATATCAATATTTTATTCACAAATATGGATAAATATGAAAATTTCATATTCTTTATTTACCTGGGGTGTTACATACGAAGGTTCATGGGTGCTACCCTCCGCAAGAGAGGCTTGGGGGCTTATACCAGGGTGGTTTCCCCTCTCCCGTGGACATACGCTGCTCCGATAAAGAGGATATCATCCCCTGTGGAGGGGGTGATCCCATCTGTGTGGAGACGAGCAGCGTAAAGAATGTCCGAGATGGGGGGACCCTGCATGCGAGTCATGAGGTCAGATCACAATTTAACGTCATGTGTTGAGGACGAGGTGCTTGGAAGTTTAACGTTTTGCAGCTCGGACGAGGTGGGTTTACTCCACACCCCTATGACATACATGACCGATACCCTCTTCTCTTTGGGGAGGGAAGGTACTAGAAAGGCCATGGTCAAGGGGGGTCGCAGAGCGAACCATCGTAAGGACCACATTAGCATGGATATGCGAAGAATAAATAGTTGTTAGCGTGCCTATGTGAAGAAGCATTAGGCGAACCAATTCTACGAGTGGTGTTGTCCATGGGACTTTCAAATCACATCATGCAAACCTGGAGGGTCGCATGGGAAGAGGAATATCTAAGTAAAGGAGTGTGCTTCACGAGGCGGAGTGCCTTGGCCTTAGCATAGGGAAGGGGTGTGAATGGGTGGTGCTTCGCGATGTGTAATAGTATTCGCGGAGCACTACCTCGCGAAGAAGAGGTGCCTCGCGAAGCATGATGCTGCGAAGCAGTGTGCTTCATGATGTGCATCGACTTTTCCTTGGCATGGGTATGACTAGTACAGGATGGGTGTTTCACGGAGCATAAATGCTCCGCAGCTGCCCAGGTTCCCTTGGGAATCCCCTATCTTCACAAATTCCCTTAGGCTTCACGAAGGGCATCCCTCTCGGAAGAGGGTCTCAAAATGAGACAAAGCGAAGGCATCCCGCAAAGCAAAAATACCTCGCAGAGCTCATGACTCCCGGGGCGAAGGGTTCTTCGCGATTTGGGGGTTGCGAAGCCGAACGGTCGGATTGTCCATCCCCTGGACTCAGGGGGAGCCTAGTATTTATAGGCAGGGGGCGCCACGAAGCAGAGCTCACACGGTGCAAAGTGGCGGAGGGTGATTCGTGGTGGGTCAAAAACATCAGGGTGTTTATGGATCGGTACCGCCTCCTTTGCTTCGCGGAGGCCTCGCGAACGTCAGGGCGTTCGCAGAGCGGTACCGCCTCCTTTGCATCACGACGGCCGCGTTGCTCAAGGGAGCTCTGCGTCAGAGCTTCGCGAGGTAGGGTGCATGCTTCTTTTCCTTCTTCCCTTTGCGTTCAATATTTTGGCACCAACAATGAACATCAATATATTTTTTATACCTTTAAATCATGGGTGTTGGATAGTCATGCTCGCGAATTTCAATTTATTTAGTAAAACCTAAGGATTCACTGAAGATGAGCTGCATTATTTAGCTACCACTAATTATCTTTATCAATATTATTTAACAATGACAGTTACTAAAACACTACATTGTGATGTTTATACCACAAGTTAATCATCTTATTGTATATATAGTTCTTTCTGATATATATTAATTTATTTTTTGGTTTCATAATCAATACAACTTCATTAAAAAATTATAACATTTCCCATAGAAACTCTTTGTTGGTATCAAAGGGAAACAATGATCTATGATACTGTAAAATATGTATTAAAATAATAAAAAATCATTATTTTTTCACAATATAATGAAATAAAGAACCATATCATTTTAAATAATATTGTATATTCTTCATGAACCAACATATGTCACCCCTTATTTGAGAAGCTAAGTTGTCTTATATTGAGGTTTGAAGGTAATTTTAGATCCCCAAAAGTGGACAACTAGTGGCACAGTATGGTAAAAAATTCCAATGGGAATAATTTTACCAATAATTGTTATTAAAAAATATTAATGACTCTATAATTAATGACACATTTATACAATGAATTCATTACTATACAAATAATCATTTTGAAAATTAATATAGAACCAAACTTGGAATAACTATAAATAAATATAACACAAATAATAAATATCGAAATTACTAAACAAAATTATAATTAAATGATTTTAGATATAGAAGACAAATAGAAAATAAAGAATAAAAATGGAATATAAAAATTTTGATAAAAAACACAACATGTTCCCCATTTCACCATCCCTCCACCTAAAAAGATCCACTTCTATGAGAAACATGAAAAAAGACGTCTACAAAAAGGATATTCTCATCGAAATTGAATCTGATTCTAAAATATAATACAAATTAGTTTTAAATACCAACAGATTCCAATATAAACCCCTTAATTAACTATTAAAATTTAAATACATTTCATGATATCTTGAAAAAAGTATTAAATATAACCTTTTCTAATGAAGATAAATATAAATAAAAGGTAACTATCATTTAAAACATTCAATTATTATTATTGTAATTAAAATTTGTAACCATTATTGAATAATTCGGATGTTAAATGAAAACTGATGAAATGTTTTTAATCCTTTAAAAAGATTATCATTTTATTTAATAGAGATCCTACAGTTATTTAACGCATAAACCCACTGAAAAAAATAAAAAAAATTGGAATAATAGCTACAATAGTAATAGATTATCAAAATAAGATAATCACCAGACAAGTATAATAGAAATAAGGAAAAATGTTACCATAATAACATAGTAAAAAAAAGTGTTCTGAAACACACCATATATATTAATAGAAAATATAGAAAAATACAGAAAATAAATCCTTCATACTAGGAATATTGATTCAATTCAACTACCCCAATTCATATAATTACATAATGTTTTCAATATAGTGTAAAAATTCCCATAACATGGCTGTGTAAAATCTAGAGGCCACTAGTGAGAGCATAATCATTAACAAGTGAAACATGTGTATTATAACATCGCACTAGACTCTATATTCCACATTATAAATTTAATTTTATTAAGAATCCAAAAAATAGAAATATATATACAAGATAATAACAATAAACATACACTAACCTCTTAAAACCATTCATATATGTTTTCACATGCATCTAGAATAATAATATAACAAGTACATACTATAATATGGAAAATTTCACCGATATTAGAAAAAAACATAAGAGGGAATATTCTAAAGGATTGTTTTCGTTAAAAAAATTTATTTAAAAGTGAATACCACGCCTTTTATAAAACAATTTATAAAAAAAGTTGTAAAAAATTTTAAAGAAATTAAAATCACATAAATATCAAAATATATTTCAAATAAACAAATAGTTCACGATAGGTTTAAAATATTCCATGCACATCCTCAATTTTACAGTCAAAACCTTTTTAAATCCATTTAAAAACCATATCATTCCCCCTTGATAACAAAATTCCTTTGAATGAGTTAGTCATTTGATTTAGAAACTATGTTTAATGAAGAATTATATTAAAACAACTTTAACCATTTTAAAAACAAGAGGAAACCCATCATATTTAATTAGATCCATGATTAAAATAGAATAATTTTGAAGAGTGTGCATGATCATACATAATAATAAAATTTTATATATAAATAATATATTTAAATATATGAAAATCCGGGTTCTAAATTCAAACTATTTTTCATGGAAACAACCTACCACAAAATCAAAAATTTATTAAGGTATGGTACTAATCCACCATAATAAGAGAAATATAACCAATAAATAGCCAATTCAAACACTAAAATAAAAAAATATTAAATGATTACAAAGATTAAAAAACCTATGTCACCATGCCCATAGGGGATAAAATCATGGAATAAGGAAGGATAAGGAATGGAATGTTAAAATAAATAAATTAGAGTACCCATTAATATTTTTTTTTTCAAAATCCCATAATAAATTTATTCAATAATGGATGGGTAAGGTAGATGATACAGGAAGAGCATAGATATTTAAAAAATGGGGGAGAAAAAGGGATAAAATTGATTTAAAAGGTAATGGATAAAAATTTGAATTTATAATTTTTTAGAAGGACCTTGACATGGACTCATCATAATTTTTCCTACCCCTACAAGGATGTGGTGATCCTCACACAAATCCATGATGATTTTTTATCCATGGAGAAACATGGTGAGTTGATCTAGCACTACTATTCATAGGGTATCACCCTTGAACTACGACAGGATAAAAAAGTAGATATTCTCATGTACAGTCAAAATGACCACCATTTTTGGACCATGATATGGGTGATTATTTTTTTTTCTCTTTTGGTGATTCAATGTTATGTATATAATCCACAATATGGAACCTTCTATTCCCTGATATTGGGATTCTGAAGATGTACAATTTATATCCTAGAAATAATGGACCCCAATAATATAATGAAGTAATAAATGAATCAATTGAAAAAAATATAAAAACAAATAAATAAATAAAATAAAAAGAGAAATTGAGGTAAAAGTATGAATGTTATCCCAACCACAACACTTTTTACCATAAAACACTATAAAAATGGGGATATTAAAGAATAAATTATTGTTAAATTACATATTTTTTTTAAAATTTTTTAAATCTAAGGATCACCCTCCATTCTATAAAGAAAAAAAAGGTATATGATAAGAAATACTATTAAACTAAATTACATCTCATGGAAGACCTCAAAAACCACCACAAAAACTAGATAATCATTAATAAATGATAAATGGGTTCACTATAATAAGTAAAATACATAATGAATGGGAAACCATAAAAAGTATCAAGATAGTGTTTTCAAAAGGCTCATATTCAGTGAATTTGCTGTAACATCCCGACTGAGATTCACTAAAACAGTTCCCCACCCAAATTGGTCACATGGCCTAAAGTTCTCCTCCTTGTATACCAGTGGCTTCCAATTAGAAGCGATGGTCCAATAATTGTATAATGGAAAGACTATACCCTTACCGTTAGAGTGGATTAGTAGTAAATAATAAATAATATATCACCATAAGAAATAGAATATATGAAAGTAAAGGTAAATAAAATTATAGATAGTCAATAATACATAGAAATGTAGTCATGCTTTTCCATATTATAATAAAATATATAGCATAAGGAATGCATCAAGTAATATATATCTATATAGAAAAAAATAACAAAACACCCCAAAGTCTTTATCCTTGAGAAACCTATTCTCCGGCTCAATCCTATTCTCCTTAGCAACCATATCCAATTACAAAATACATAATCATAATGCACAAATTCATCCTATAATCATAAGGTTTTTTGAGTACCCCTCTATAGTGGAATCCTGAACAATGTTTGAGATATACATATTTGGACACCACCATTAGCATTTAATGTTTCTTGGTCCATCTGTTAAAAATAATCCAATGTTTTGGTATACTAATAAAGTGGTGAATAGATAAAATAATCATGTCTTGCTTGGGTTTTCCAAGGACACCAACCAAAACATAATTTTTTCGACCTATGCAAAAATATCATGGACATTCCATCATCTATATATATTCATATTTGTAAAAAATCACACTAACACACTCACTCATGCATACACACATGCACACATATATATATTTGTGTGTGTAAGTGTGTGTGTGTGTCTGCAGAGATCTACATGCACAAGAGAGGACACACAATAGAAGATAATGGAAGCACAATAATATTATAAAAATGATAATTTATTTAATTTATCTAATAATCTAATACATCCTTACCAGGGAACATATATATGTTAATAAAAGTACAAAAATCAAATATTACTCAGGTAATCATACTACACGCGTGTATAATAGTGATAAATCATGTAATAAATAACCTATTCATATGAGACGGTGCAAGGTATTCCTATTTGGGAAACCATGTATCACTCAATGAATAATTTAAAACACTTTACCCATGATATCATATATGTAATTCCATACACGAAACCCTGGTGTCGCTCCATGATCTATTACTATTCATTTGAGAAATTTTCTCATCCATGGATATTCATCTAAGGAACCTTGGAATTTCTCATAGATAAACATAATCGACGTAATCTATGTGATCATCGATGGTTTTCAACATAATGAACCCAAGTATAACTTATAGAATATGAAATATCACTCATTATAAGTTCCCACCCAAGAAACTATATAGAAGAATACCAAGTCTCTCTCCATGAGAGCACAATTAATTAAACCTATGATCCCATCCATGGAATTACATTATAAGTAACAAATGTATATCTCTATGATTAATAGAAATATTTACCCACCTAAATTTAAGTAATATATAAGTCTATGGAAGTAATCATGAATTACAAAAATTCAAGAAAACAATTTGGGATTTCATTTAAGTAAATAATAATGCCATAAAATGGCCCATTCGATTTATATTTAATTAATATACCACATACATGTGAATTCTATTTATGAAATAAATATATTTATAAGATTTTTAATTTTAATTAGAAAATATAGTGAACCTAAGAGGTAGTTTTATTTTAAAATATTGTAAATGGATATATGTATATCATTATCAATTTAATGATAATATTATCCATTCATTTTATAACAATAAAAAAGCCATGATTTAAATCCATTCCATAATTTAATTTATCAACATGCATCCATTAAAAAGATTTAAATTCAATTCAATTGAAATGATTGACCAATGCATAACTTCAGTCATACCATACTCTATAATGGAAAAGAGGTTTATCTAAACAATTTTATTTATTTAGGAACTTATAAAGTTTCCAATACATTTTAGGAACACAGCCCATGGGTGGAATAATCAATAGTCAAAGATTGTAGAAAAGTAATAAAATTAAACTCACCTCAATAGGTTGTTCAGGATGATTTTTATAACCTATAAACATGTATGATAGTAATAGGTTATGGTCAAAGAATTTAATTTCATTGTAATATATGTATGAGAAGCAACACATGGAAGGTCTATTTCATAGATCAATGGAATAAGTAATAAATAATGAAACTCTTAAGGGAATAAATATGGAAATTCTACCTAATATCTAGTAAACTTCACTCATCCAATATTGATAATTTATTTGAGTAAGTTAAATAGAAATCAATCATAAAAACTCCAAGAAAATAATGTAAAATTTCTACCATTTAAATAGCATTCAATACTTTTAGATAAAATGATAAGAAGTGAACAATAATCATAGAATCACTGAGTGGATTCCCATAAAACAGATGATGACTAATTATAAGTTCTTAAAACGGAGATATCTATAAGTAGGAGGCGAGATAGGAGAGGCACATGTGGGGGGATCTTAGCTGAGTAGGAGAGTAAAATGGGGTAGATCATATTTATGATAAGATGGTAAAATCAGTAATGTTTCCAATTTTAATGATCCATGTGGTTAATACACATATTTTAACATACCTTCCACCAATTGTGCATCTCATTCTTCCCAATACTCATACAACCTATGGTTTCTCCACACGGTTTGAGCTAACAGTGCACCAACCATGAGGTTCTACTGGTTATGTGGATGTAAAAAAATAACATTAAGTAAACCATTTCGAAAACAATATATAACTCATGCATCCACCATTAATATTTATTGACATCATAACACATGGTTTTTCACCCCACCTACATGTTTTAATAAACAATGTGGAACCCATATTAATGTTAGAATAGTTTCTCTTGGATGGATACACATGTTTAACAAACCACATGTACTTTTCTTTTCTCTCTCCAAAAAGCATGTTTCTGGATCCCAACACCGCTGAATCAAATCAAAACTCTTTAGAAACCAATTGGGACATAAATTCAATAAAATAAAATAAAAAAATTAGTTATAACAATTAATAGATTTATATTCAAAATAATGGTTTCAAATTTTGGCTTCCCACCAATTGGAATGTTAGAATTAATTTTTAATATACAATGGTCTAAAAACATAGGACTCTATAGTATGTCCATCATAGAATGACTCATCTTTGAGAATCATTGGGGAATAATAAAATAAACACAATACCTACTCATTTTATGAAGTATCATTTAAATAGTGACTTTTTGTTTTCAAATTCCCTACACACCTCTATGAATCACATAAAGAGTTGGGACTATAATCCTTTAAAACTCAAGAAAACAATTGTATTTGAAAAAAACATTGAGGTGGTGCATACACGAGCCCGTCTAGCCTGAGATATGACCATTTCATCATCTCTATCATATACCGAACTCTGGTTTTCCCAATTATAGGTTCCACCATTGAACTGTGAATTTTGATCCATGAAAATCCCCATCATAGTAACTGTACAACATGAACAATCCCTTGGTATTGAGAAGATGTGATTCAATATTTTTTTATCATAATCAAATAGTAAATTCCCAATTGACCACATTATTATTGGTTGAGAAAATAAAAAACCTTAGAGAACCTTTGTCATTCTCCCATCTCATCCAAATGACATGCCACTCATGGTTCCTCACTATTCACAATCAATAAAATATAAGGAATGATATTCGAGAAATATCTATCCAGTTGCCCCTAAAAACCCATGAATTTAGTAGAAGACGATTCTAAAATCCTATTAATTTTCATTTATCCCATGAAACATCAATTTTTTACTTTGGTAATTCTCACTTAAATCTATCATCATCTTCTAGTGATGCATCAATCCATATATCCATCCATGTTGTCATGTCACAACACAAACATAGGTGTCCACCAGATCTAGAACCCTTAGATCAAAAAACATTATAGAAAACAAATCTCAACTTTATGTTTGGGTTAACCATGGAATATTATAATATTGTTCTTGGATCTCATTATTGGTAGTCTGTAGTCTATTTTTTCAAGTAAGATGTTGGTTTGTAGGATAAATGTATACCTATAAATACATTGGATTAGTCTGAATCGGTATTCATCTTGTGGTTTGATCAATGAACCAACTGGTGTCTATGCATATGTACAAGTCCTTCCTACTCATGAATCCCACTACCACATAGAAGAATCCATGCCTTTATGATTTTTATACTATCTAGAGAACAATCCTGAAGGATTCTATTTATAATACCAATAATTTGTTTAATTACTCAATTATGATTGATATATAACTATCACTATCTTTGTATACCCGTTACTATGTCAATACATGGGAATGACTATATATAAAATTGGTATGAAAAAGGAGGATATCAATGAATACTAATGTGTCTAGAGACACACCTGTCATATGCTAGATGAAGTGTCCGACAAGGTTTATAAATATTCATATCCAATTAGTAAAAATAAGAACCTTCTAAGAATCCCCAAAAGACTTCCATGATGAGTTAGGATGCACCTATTGAAGAATCATCATTAAAATACCATGAGACCCTCCCAACCAAGAAATTTCATGATCATTCATGAATTACTATAAAATTCCATCGGGATTAATTTTATCCTTCACGATTGCATACATAGCCACCTATTTCAACATTCTTCTACCTTTCATGAACTGAAACACCTCATAAGTGTTACATTATAGGGATGCTAATGCTCCCCAGGTATGTATCTAACATCCAAATATGATCTAAACCCATTACCAATTTTTATATTAGGAATTTATTAATGAATAGATAACACAACTAATAGCAACATGAGATTTCAATAGATGAGGTGACCACATGGATGGGGCCCTTTAGACTTGTTCTTGATCTACATGCCGGCAATTATTTTCTAAATTTTTTGGTATTATCCCAGCGTATGAGCTTCTTAATAGTTATTTACTAAGGAAAATATCTCATTCCATGGAACACACCCTGTAATCCATTGACCATAATTCATGATGCAGTCAGAAAAAATTTACCAAGAACCAATTACAGTAAGAGAGAACAACTATCCAAAAAAACACACTTGGTCAGATTCACATTAGAAGTACGTGTGAACGTCCCTTAATTAACACACAATAGAATCACTAGAACAATGAATAGTATCCGAAACCAATATGGCTGATATGTTACAAGACCTGATATATTTACAATATCATCCCATGCATTGGGAAAAGTTCGATTTCTTTCAACAAATAGCTCACTCTTCTATATAGATGAACCATGTTGAAAACCTAATAGCTCATGGATTAAATGACATCCATCAAACATATATTGTTTTTTATACATTTTTTATCAATTTAATGGGTAACACATGTATCAATACGTACTACATTTGGTTTTATCAAAAAAAATGATAAACCCTTCAAACTATCAATAAGCCTATCACCCGTCGACATCCCAATATCCAGGTCCCATACAAAAGATTTAATTCAATAGTCAGACTATCCCATTTGAGGGATAACAAAGTAGATTATATAGTGATTCATCCATCATTAGATAAGAATAATAAGGGTTACACATACTGACAAGTGGCCAACCGTGTCCATGGCTTGTATAACTCAGTGAACTACATTTTTATATAATTTTAACACCCTTAAAAAAATTAAACTTACGATATGAACACCCATCCATCCCGAGTGTCAATTTAGAGACTATGAGTCCTACAGTAGAAGATCATCACCCGAGAAACACCTAACGTTTGTAATTATTCATAATTGTCTAGTTATTATTTCATGTTATGAGGGAGGTAAAATCAATGAAATAGCCTTATAAAAAAGTTGAATGCATCAACCTTATAACTATGTCTCACTAAAAATTACTCTAGGCTTACCAACATAATATCTAAGAACATCATATAATAAATGTTCAGTAGATACCAATGTGAAATATACCTGTTCAACTCTAAGGTAGAAATCAAAGACCTATTTAAACTACAATTTCTTGACGTTCAAAACTAGGAACACCACATTAATGTTTTTTTAAAACCATTTAAATAATTATCATTAAATAACATCAAGTACCAGTTATAAGAAAAAGTTATTGTTTATTTATTTATCAAACAAAATAATAAAAATAATAAAGTTATACAAAACCTCCTTTTAAGAGTTATTTATTTATTTGAAATCCCATTATAAATATAAAATTTTTATTATAAAATTCTCTAAGGATTTTATTTATAGATAATTTTTTTACAATTCGGTATAGTTAGAGAAACTTTCAATTATTATCTATAATGGAAAAAACACTTTAGGTTGTAATTTTCATTTCAATTAACCAAAGCCTCATAATAAGAACTTTTAAAAAGTTGTAAATGGGTATTTTATCATTTTATGTAGGATTTTTTATGAATGATTCCACTATAATTCTATATGTACCACCATTTATGTCACTATAGAGACTTTAAAGAACCAATACATTTGAATGAGTATTCCCTCAGGTGTTAGGATTTAATCTAATGATGTAGATGAGAATTATTAGGGTCTAGTCAATTATTCCATTATGTAATTACACCCTTAGTGGGTTTGTCTCATAACCATTAATGTAACACCCCAAGATTTTATGAGATATATTATTTTTAATTTATTTGATGTTTTCTATTGTACACTAATCCAAGATTAGATTCCACTATACGCAACACCGTATTAGGTTGCAGTATATGCAACACTATTCTTGACTCTTGTTACACAAAATTTCATGTTCATTTTATAGGAATTATTATACACAACATTAAGTATAGATGTTGTTTAATATGTAAATGAAATAAGTTTTGATTATGTTTGTTGATGCTCCTTTCTGTCACAGAGTCTAACGAATGAAAAAGGAAAATACCTTAAGCACAAAGAGATTCAACCTTTGAAGAAACATAAAAAATTGACAGAGGCATGAACAAGGATTTATTTAAGCATGGATCGTGCATGTTTCACCATGGTCTTAAAAGTATACTTGTGCGCCACATATTGGTCGCACAGGTGACTTGCGCGCCCTTCTTTATTTTCTCCCAAGGTATTCAATGGAATATAAATAACTCTTGTGGGCCCCCCATTTTGAGGAAGAAAAATTCTAAAAGTCAGATTTAAGCTCTCGGAGACGTAGTCTTTGCTTGAAGTCATCCAAACAATTTTAAGGTAATTTCTTAACTAAAATGGAAGATCTAAAGAGGGGAAACAAGACCTAACTATTGAAATTCATCAACACTTTCACGTCTAAGTGTTTAACCCTTAAGGGAAATGGCCACACTTGCATGCCGCCTTATCCATTTAACAGAACATGTGCGCCACCCTTTTGGAAGACTTTAGGGATAATACTAAGGGCTTGATCCAAGTCTCGCCCAAGTGTTACCCTATGGGTTAATCATCGCCCAAGTATACCCATGTCGCGCAAGTACTTGTGTGACCAGGATTTGTGTTCCCAAACAGGACTTGTGCGCCTGTCTCTTTTTGGGTGCTACTTTTTCCTATTCAACTCATTTCTTCAAATCCACCTCTCCTCTTCACGATTTATCCTTAAAAACCTTCTTCAATGCCACATATAGAATTTTTCCTTTGGCGGCTTCCTTATCTAAAAATAATTCTGTGGAACACCTCTCAAAACATTATGATTTATAAAACTTTATATCACTCTGGTTAGAGGTTCCCTTCATCCAACCTCATCACTTAAGATGAGATAATCTTTGATTTGAGAATCCTCCTTATGAGTATGCCCCATTAATAAGTAAAATCCTCCTTAATCTGGGCATCATTTTTAGCAGAAAGACCCTATCATTATGCCTCTTAATTTGGGCCTCCTTTTCAGAAGAAAGCCCCATATCTCAAGTCCCTTCAACCTGGGCCTCCTTTATAGGAGTAAGACCTGGGCATAATTTCTTTTAACATGGGAATCCATAAAACCCAATCATTAGTCCCTCTCTAATTTGGTCATTATCTTTAAGGATAATCCCCAAGCCCCTATTAACATTGGGCCTCCTTCTCACGAGTAAGTCCCAAGTTATAAGTCCCTTAAATTTTTGGCCTCCTTTTAAGGAGTAAGCCCCAATCATAAGTCTCACATAATTTGGGAATCCTCCTCAGGAGTAAGCCCCATGTTAGAGTATCCAAATCTACATAAATCACAAATACCTTTATGGACCTTGTTCCTAGGTTCCTTCCCAGAATTAAATCCTAATAATCATCTACTTGGGAATTCACACATATATAAGCCCCATAAAATTCCTTGTGACCACATCTTTCATGGCACAAATCTTCAAGTTTACAGATACCTCTTGTTTCTCACACTGAGCATGAATCATGCCAGTTTAGAGTGTAAAAGTAGCCACGAAACATCTCTTTGGCCTGCTAATCATACGTAAGCCCCACATTTCTTAATCGAACTATGTGGACATTGATATCTTACATAAAAGTTGAGTACGTAGGAAGAATTTCTATGGTTCAAGCACATCACCAATTAATTCTCATATGTCCCATATGATGTTAAACTATATCTTAATCCCTGAACTATGTGTGTTCTGATTCCTTTTCTAATAAGGATACGTAGGTATCCCATCTGTGGGTATAATCCCAAATCTGAAATAATCCTTATCCTTCTGGATGACAATAAATTTCAAGTGCCCCACAGAGTGGCTTTAAAACCAGTATGGTCATCATAATGACCAAGAGATTTCTATATAATGTATTGAAGTATACCATTGACTAAGGATCTATAATACATACAGATGATTCTCCATCGATGAAGAACCTAAAATACATATAACAAATTCTCTAAATATCATAAATATCAATCCTTGATTGTAAGATATAAAGGAAGACTCATTTTCAATCTTGGTAAATTAATAGGGATTCACGATCATAACTTAAATCTATAAGAGATTCTTGGAGTAGACAATGATTACCCCCAAAAGGTGTGATGAGTTTGACCTCCCATCCTCTAGGCCAATGAAAATTCTTTAGCCTCATTAGTCCATAGCTAATGGGAACCTACCTTTGGAAAGTAGGTCCAAATGGATATAGAATCACTGGATGTTTCCAGTTCTACGAACAAACCCGTTGTAAACCGATTTGAAAAGTTTGAAACCTAAAAAAATGAGGTCATCCCCATTTCTAGGAATAAACAAAAATGGTGAACTCAACATGAATCCTTAACCAAGTTAAATGATGTTTTACTTATTTTTAGGCCCTTGTTTAACTCAATGTGAGGGCCAAAAAATCAATCAATAACACATGTTCTCATCCAAAAGATTTAGTGGCTGAACGTATCTTGATTATGTCTGTTATATCCAATAGTCACTCTTTTCTAAGATCTCTCTACATTACAGAAATGGCTTGTCTAAATTTCACACCTATGAATGACTCTACTACAACTCCTACTGGAGCCTCGTCCACTCTAAGAACGACATCACCTACTCAGCATCTTCAACGCTGGGTCTCAAATTCACTGGTTAAGAAATACCATCAACATGGTACCATTCTGACTCTGGAGGCCACTCGAAAATCCCTCCAAGTCAATAATTCAACCTGATTTTCCGGACAACGACGACCTGTGATTAAGAAGAAGGTGGTTCCAACCGCCGTATCCAACTATTTCGGGTCGTTATCCCCATAACTCAATCACCAATCCCTCCCATATTATGGGGAGGTGAATTAAGAGGTCACTCAAGGCCTCGGTTCGAGAAGACATGAGTCATTCATGAGGGATCCCATCAACAATCGCCACTAGACACGTGCGACTGTGCGCCCTCAACATGATGAGGCTTTTTCCTTTAGGTGTTTGGATCAGGTTCCTCAGACTTGAGCACACAAGACGAACCTCCAGAGGTGAAATCTGGTCAATAGGTAGTAGGTTATTACTTTTTCCCCTTTCAGAGAAGTCCATCAAGCCATCTTGATGGAAAGCAACGAGCGGGACAAACACCCACCCGTTCTAATCCCACTGTCCACCAGACTCGTATAGAAGCAACCCACCAATCCCGCCAGGAAATTTAAGTAGAGGATTATAGGCAGGCATATAACCTTGTTTATAACTCATTAGCTAGTCAGGAGGGTCGTCTGACTACAACCAAATAAGCTCACCAATCTAATATGGTGGCAACTGATAAGCAGAAGAATACACCTGTTTACAATCAACAATTCTTTCAGTAGTCTCGTCTGCCAGTATTGAATGAAACTCATCAACCATACTTGATGAAGAATACAAAGCAGGCACATACACCTTCCAATGTTAGTCAAAACTTCTAGCGGTCTTGTTTAGTAGCACCTGGAGAAGTCAGTCGGAATGCTCCGATGACAAATTTGGAGCAGACTCAAGTCTCTGCCCCCATAAATAAGTACTTTCATAATACACTGATAGGAAAAGGAGGACAGGAGTAGGCACATACACCTACTATAGACACAGAATGGACGTATTCCTGTTCTGGTAGGTGAAGTCACCAAACAAATTCTGAAAATTGTGAATGATCAGAAGCAAATCCCTACCCATATTCTGGATGCCTGTTAGAATATTATAACATCTTCAGCAGTATCACTAGGAAATAAATATAAATCTATCCCTACCAGTGGAGTGACTCATCAAAAAGTCACTCCAGAGCAGATACACACCTATGTTCTAATCTTGGAGGGTCATGGGGTATACCCCCCCATGTCATGCAGAAAATCAAGTTAGGCACATACGCCCGATTTGAATGGAGATAATCCGCATAACATGACTAATTCTCCTAAGAAGGCACATACACCTACCAATAATAACCACTTTTGACAACAAGTGGTTCCCAATGTGAGTAAGAAGGTGTCTATGAAAAAGGCTCATTCAACATAATCGGGAAATCAAGAGCCAATCTGCAATAAGGCCTTGATCGATGCTGGAGTTCTTGAATCCCTCATACAATTGTCTGTTGCAAGAGAAGAATCACTCTCTCATTTACCAATAGTTGGAATAATAATTCTAAAGGTCTTCATCAGACACTTATTCATGAAGGATGGCTTCATGACAGTTCAGTCGATCTGGAAGTATCATCTTCAGATGAGAGCCACAATAACCCTCTTCATGACCAGAAGACTAAGGAGAAAAAGGTTTCATCTTTTGCTGTAACCCACCATGGTGGTCCTCCCCATGATGATGAATTTAGGTACGAAAGTTCTATCCGCATTATTAACTCGAATTTCTTAGAAAATTCTTTAAAGGAAAATTCAGTAACGGGAATTCCCTCTTATCTTGAGGAACATGCAAATGTGAATCCCGTCATGTTTGATGAACTATCGATAGCAGGTGAAATACATTCTCTATAAGAAGATAGCCTAGGATTTAAGTCATTCTCCAAACCACCCTTGGGTCATTCATCTTCTAGTTTGATAAAATAATTCTCTACCAATATTGTTGAATCTGATAAAGCAACGAAGAAGAACCATCTTGGGTCTAATCAGGTAGAAGAATATTAATCGAATGATAAGTAAGAAATGATGAATATGAGAACACAACTGGTGAAATTTGAAGTACCAGTTATGTTTTGGCCTTTGGATGACACTCAGTATGATATTCCTGAAATGTTGATGGAAGATTTTATTCATGATATTCATCTCAACATGTGGAAAAATCGTTTTCAATTGAAAAAGAAAATATTATGTTATGATGAATATGAAAATCATGTCAAGATAAAAGGAGGGTTAAAATGCCAAATTGATTTGGCTTCTCTCTCAATTTCCCGATATTCAAAGGTTGAAAAGCAGCAGAGAGACCTTCAGCATTCAAGCCTTGGATGACTAAAAAGATTGCACTAGTTAATTATCAATGCCCCATCTATAATTCATATCAGGGGATAGGGTGTTCATGGAGCACTACATTTCACTGTACTCTCCAGTCAACAATGCCTGCCAAAAATGGTCTCATGCAATGTTATTGCCCATTGCCGGCCACAACCAATTGGTTTTGTGTGTAATCAAAGGCTTGCTCAGGAATAAGCCTCAACTAGTTCTTCCCAAATTCAAGCATATAATGAAAAAGTTGTAGAATTACACCTGCATCAAGAAAATGAGAATGTCGAACATGCTTATTGTTTAGAGCATGCATATCAGTAAGTGATTGAAGTGTCAGAAATCATCTAGTGGTCATTTGAGCCAGATTATTTGAGTGGATGTAGGTTGATGCATCCAGCCAATCTCTGGGCTAATGTCCACAAAATCAGGAGATATTTTAGTAAATTCACATATGTAGTAACTCAAGAACCACCCCAACATGCCAGACTAGGGACTCTTTTAGCTCCACCCTATGAATCAACAAATAATATTCAAGGAATTGAGCAGGAAGAACAGGAACAGCCCCAGTCCACTGAACTGGGGAATTTTTCAAATCATAAAACTCTTACTCAGTGAAAATCAGTATTCTCTCGATTAGGTAGGAAGCCACAAGAGGAACATAGATCCAAATTATCAGAAGATTCCCTCCAAATTACGGTTCATCAGGAATTTCCTGAGGGGTCAAATCAAAAAATAAAATGTCTCATCAAGGACATGGAAGAAAACAGTATAGCAGAAATGCCGATATATGGGATGCAATGCGTTATGCATAAGTAAATGTAATAAATGATGTTGTTGCTGATCCCCCAGAACATGAGTCTCACTCAGAGGGATCAGATGAGGAAGTTCCTACTCAAGAGGTTATACACACAGCGGCAAATGAAGAAGGTGCGTGTACATGAAATCAAAGGATTATCGAAAATCTAGGTATTCCTTAAAATAAACAGCTTCCCCCTATCCGAAATGTATCCAACAAGGGGAAAGGGAAGAATCAGGTTACATTCCAACCTTCCTATTGAGAAGGTCAATCACTCTCTCTATAGAAAAGGTTATCACAACAATAGGAAGAAATGAAGTAATTAAGTAGGTTGAATGCAAAAATACTTCAAGGTAGTCTTGCTCCTTAACATGCTAGAGTCTGTCAATCAAGGGAATTTGTTGCAGCTAATGAGATGGATCAAGAATATCTTCCTTTACCAATACACCCTCATAGGTATAATCCTATGGGTTAGGTGCAACAACAACTGTTAGTGCTACCATCAGTTATAGTACCGGCCACCATACCTGTCCAATATCCAGTTATTGCACTTTCATAGTTCCAAGCTCAACCAGATGTTTCACAAAATTTAATGACTACAATTGAGTCATTAACAGCTCATTTGGAAGATATGGAAGGAATGCATGCACCGGTTCAACCGGAGAAGAGAGAGTACCCTGAATGGGTAGATGTAATTCTTCTACAATCAAATTTTGCAAGTACCACATTCCCAATATTTAATGGTTCAGGAGATCCAGAAAAACACTTAACATATTTTTTCTCATTGGGATCATATTATGGGAATGCATCAATAACAAGAAGAAGTTAATATTAGGTGTTTTGTATGGTCATTACAAGTGCCTGCATTTGTCTGGTATACAAGCGTGAAATCCCGGTCAATTACTCGGTGGGAGGATCTCTGTCAAAAATTACTTATTTAGTTTAGCTCAACGTTTCCAAAGACAATAGTTTTTGATCTTACAAATTGTAAGAAAAGGGTGAATAAAAGAGTTTCAGATTTCATTGCTCACTAGAAGGGATTAAAAAATTCCTTATTATTAGCACTCCCTCAAGAATAATTTTTGAAAATCTATGTGGAAAATTTGCATGATGAGTTACGCACACCGTTAATCCCTATGAAATACACAGGAGGGTTTCAAGACATTACATCAATCGCTTAATAGATTAAAGGCTCTCTTACAAAGACTAAGTCTAAAACTTGTGTAATTCCACAAGTTCCAGGAAAGAGAATGGGGAAAGCAGAGACTGTTACAGTTATGCTTAAGAAAGCACATGTACATGCTTTCACTTCAAAACCATTATCATATCGAAGGGCTCTACCTTCTGAGCGTCAACAACAATTGCTTTCCCATAAAAATGATCAAAGAGATCAAAAGTGGAAACAATTTGAGGAGTTAATGAACAAAGTCTTTTCATTCCGAAATGAAAAAGTTTCTAGTTATTTCATTTTAGCTCTGGAAAATAATTTTGTTCAGTTTCCATGGCCTAAAAGACCGAACAAGGAAGGAGATTAAGACCTTCTCAACTATTAACCATTTCATCAGATGTTGGGGAATCCCATTCAAGAGTGTTTTATCTTAAAAGATCTTCTACAAAAGATGGTGGACTCGGGCAGGTAAAACTGATGGGTTCTTCCACCCAGGCAGCTTGTGTTACTGCTACAGATCCAGAGGAATAAGGCGAGTGGTAAGAAGTCAAAATCAAAAATGCACATAAATATGATGATTGGATGGTCAAGAAAATGATCATCCAAACTCATTCCATTTTAATAATGCAATTGAAGAAACCAATTGTGTCTTCTACTATGAATGCTACAGCAAAACCCTCTTCATCAGAGGGAAAATCCTCAATGAAGAGGCATAATTCAAAGAAAGAAGATAAGTCAGATGAAGATGAGCTCATGTCAAAGAATAAATTGACTTTGACTCTAGTAGATTTTATGCCATTTACTACAAAATTACATGCACCGTCCCACCAAACGATGCAACATAAACTAGATAATCAGGCAGAATCTTTATCAGATGAAGAGTTGATCTTTGGTTCTGTTAACATGATTCACTTAATAGATCCTTATGCCAGTCACAATTTCAATCTTGATGAGCATGTATTCCCTATACCAAACAGCGGAATTAGAGTAAGTTCCATAGGTCTAGGATACAAAGGAAGATGTGGATATTATAGAATCCACTATTTCTATCCTACTCCTGCTAGAACTGTAAATGCAGAAGAAAATCGTGGCAAATCCCTTTAGCGGGCTCAACAAGAACAAGAAAGTTCTTCCACGCATGGAAAATTCAATCCTAGTGCAGTTATTTTGTAAGATCGGTTGGAGGTTACACATTCTTCCTCTCAGCAAATAAATAGACCTAATTGGTCTACTCTTCCAAATCCAAGAGTATTTCCATCTCCTACCCTGATACAAGAATCATTTACTTCCAAAGCATCAAATTCTAAGGCACCCACGAAACCACATGTTCCTGTTGGGAAACGCAGACCTTTGGACCAAAATTATAATGTCCTGAACCATTTTTCCCAAATATCAGCCAAGTTATCAATTTTGGATGCTTTAAACCTATCAAAGGATCTTCGAGAGGCACTCATTGAAGATTTTTCAAGTGCTCGGGAATTTGAAACTGAAATTGATGCTGCTGAAGTCTATGATGCATAGAATGGTCCTACAAAATTCCATAAAGTGATATCTTTTACAGATTAATATGATGATGATATTGTGAATGGAAATTTTAGACCTTTGTATTTATCTGTAAAGGTCAATTATGTAGACATACGAGGAGATTTCATTGATAATGGATCATGAGTCAATTTCATTCCTATTCGTACACTTCATCGATTGGGCCTCATAGAATCCGATTTATCTCCTTCTACTCTGATACTGCAAGGATATGAAAAAAATGAAGAAGAACCTCTGGGAAAGATTACACTCAGAACTCAGTTTGGAGACCTTTTATCCAATTCAGATTTCATGGTTGTTCTTCATGACACAACTTTCAACATTTTTCTTGGAAGACCTTGGCTACATCAACATGCGGTCGTACGTTCTTCATACCATCAGTGTCTCAAATATTATTTTAAAGGTAAAATTAGGACATTGTATGGTGATAAATCCCCATTTAAAACATGTGAGTCACAATATGTTGAGGCAAAATTATATCACATGGAAGGGAAGGAGAAATCCACGATGAAGGATGTCACAAAAATTAATGTCCATATGGTTTGGAAAAGATTCCAGTAAACCCATTCATATATGTGAGTACATATTATGTGTTCCCTATCAGTAAAATTGATAGGATAGACCCAAATCTAAATAATCTTATGGAAACATCCATAATGTCAATTACGACAACTAAGTTAGACAACATGGGAGAAATTGTTGATTCACCAAGAAATGATGAAATCTAAAATGGAGATGTATTCGTTTCATCTGTTGAAATATAAAAATTCTCTACTTCATTAGGCAAGACAGAAGAAGTTATACCAATGCCAGAGATGAATGATGATGTCGATTCTCAATCCATCATCTTCTATTTATAACCCATGAAAGACACTCCATCATCAAAAGGGTCAGAAATGGTATCCTTTTCCTCATGATGTTCAAATTTTAACATCTCTCTTGATCATGGAAATTCTGCTTCATCATCTACTATGCATGTAAAAAAGAAATAAGTGACACATGTTGAAGAAGAAGAGGAAGATCTCAGAGATTCTCCTCTTATATTTGATGAGTGTATTTCGACCAATGTGGATGAACTTAGAGAAATAAATCTGGGTACAAAAAAATGATCCACATCCCACTTTAATTAGTACAGCCATGACTCGTAGAGGGAAAGAAATGTATAATTCCTTTCTAAAGAAAAATCTATATGTATTTGATTGGAATCATACCGAAATTCTAGGTCTTGATCCTAATGTTTCCACTCATCATTTGGGTTTTCCAGAAGAGCATCAATGATTCAAGAAAGATACAAGGAGAACACACCCAACGTATGCCTCCAAAATTGATGCTGAAGTGGATAAGCTTATCAAAGACAACTTCGTTAGAGAAGTTCAATATCCAAAATGGTTCGCTAATATTGTCCCTGTGAAAAAGAAGAATGGAAAAATTAGAGTTTTCATTGATTTTAGAGATCTTAATCAACATTGTCCCAAGGATGATTTTCCTGTTCCGATCACAGAACTCTTAATTAATTCAACAACTGGCTATGAATCACTTTCCTTCATGGATGGATATTCTGGGTATAATCAAATCTGAATGGATGAATAAGCTGAAGAATCTACAGCCTTCATATCCCCTCAGGGTGTGTTTTTCTATCACGTAATCCCTTTTGGCCTAAAGAATGATGATGCAACATATCAACATTTCATGCACCATATCTGCAAACCATTTTCAAGAAAATTAGTCGAATGCTATATAGACGATCGTGTGGTTAAATATGGAAAATGTTCTAATCACTTGTCTGATTTGGAAGTCATATACCACAAACTTCGACAACAAAATTTCAAGATGAACCCCCTGAAATGTTATTTTGGGGTAACCTCAGGAAAAGTTCCTGGCTCTGTTGTATGCCATCATGGTATTGAAGTCAATTCTGAGAAGAAAAAGTAAATCCTTGGGTTTTCATCTCCTCGAAATTTGAAATAATTGAGAGGACTTCATGGAAACTTGGCCTATATTCGGCGTGTCATTGCCAATTTTGCAGGAAAATGTTTACCCTTCACCAAATTAATGAATAAGAGAGTCACCTACCAGTGGACTGAAGAATGTCAAGAAGAATTTGATATTCTCAAGAAATATCTTTTGAGTCCACCGGTATTAATGCCACCTATTGAAGGAAGACCACTTATCCTCTATGTGATATCTTTAGAGTGATCACTGGGTGCCTTCCTTGCCCAAAATAATGATGTTGGGAATGAAAACAGTCATTAATATCTCAGTCAAACTATGCTTGATGAAGAAACTCGATATTCAAGTATTGAAAAGTGATACCTAGCATTAATCTTTACAGTTCAGAAATTGAGACACCACCTGCAACATCATGAGGTACAATTGGTATCTCACAATAACCTGCTCAAATTTATTCTTAGTCGTCCAATTCTTACGGGACGTCTGGAAATGTGGGTAGTTATTTTGCAGCAGTTTAATTTTTAGTCTGTGTCTAAAAAGGCAATAAAGGGCCAAGCTCTGGCTGATTTCATTACTGAACACCCTTCAGTAGAAGATAAAACTTTAGATAAGAACTTCTTGATGAGGAAGTATTCTCTATTCAAGATAATATTCAATCTTGGGAAATGTAATTTGAAGGAGCCTCCAGAAGTCCAACATGGAAGAAAATGGAAGATCATGAATTCAACAAGGATAGGTTAGAAATTTTTCTTATTTCCCTAGAAAAGGTAGTGCAACCATATTAATTCTTGTTATTGGGAGGCAGTACAAATAATGAAGCAGAATATCAAGCTCTCATCGCAGGCTTGGAATTGGCGCTTCAGGCACAGGTGAATCACTTAAAGGTGAAAGGTGATTCCGACCTAGTAATCAGACAATCAATGGTGACTATGCCATCATAAAAGAAGAGATAATCCCTTTGTATGATTACGTTAGAGAGTTAATGGAAGAATTTCCTTCAGAACCGACATTTTCTTATGTCCCACGAACACAAAATGCTCAAGCTGATGCATTGGATATTGTAGCCAGAGCTCTGGAAGATCGAAATCGGGATGAAGTAATCATCATTATTGCCCACCGTTTAACAATTTCACCATATGTTTAAATCAGAACAGGGGAAATCAATGAAATTAGTCCCATTTCTGAATCATATGGTCATAGTACAAGATGAAGGGCACCTATCTAGGAATACCTTCAAAATGGAAGACTCCCACCTGATAGAGCTGGGAAAGAACAAGTTTGGAGACATGTGGTCAATTTTACTCTTTATGATAGCCCAGATCACCTAGAAAAAGTTCTATACCAAAGAGGTTTTGATGGAATTATCTTTAGATGCATTGATGGTGAAGAGACAATTGCTGTCATGAAATAAGTACATGCAAGAGTCTGTGGTGCCCACCAGTCTGGAAAAAGATTGTCTGATCAATTTCGAAGGCTTCGATACTTTTTTCCTTCAATGATAAAAGATTGTATTGATTTTACTAAGAAGTGTCATTCTTGCAAAGTATATTCCAATTTTATGCATCATCCCCTATAGTTTCTTTATACAGCTAAATACTCATGGCCATTTGCAACATGGGTAATTGATGTAGTTGTACCTTACCCTTCAGCTACATCCAAGAAGTTTAAGTATATTCTTACTTCCACTGACTTTTTTCCAAATGGGCAGAGGAAATACCTCTCAAAGAAGTTAGTTCTAAAATAATTGTTAGCTTCATCAAGTCTATCATCATTACCAGAATTAGTGTCCCTCATACCATTTTGACGGACAATGGCACCAACTTCAATTCATCCGAGGAAAGGAAGTTGTATCAAGAATAAAACATCAAATCCAACCATTCATCTTAGTATCATGTAGTGGATAATGGCCTAATAGATGCTTTCACGAAGGCTCTTTCAAACGTACTGCAAAAGATGGTGGATAAAGATAATAAATCATGGCCTAATAAAATTTTTAATGATTTATGGGCTTATCGGACCACCACCGGAACTGCCACGTGGTTAACTCCATATTCATTGGTATATGGAACAGAAGTAGTCTTGCCTATTTAGATTCAATTACCTTCGCTCAGAGTATACATTTGTGATAATTCATCAACAGATGAACAATCTCACAAGTGATTGGATAAATTGGAACA
Organism: Viscum album; assembly: GCA_963277665.1. NCBI lineage: Eukaryota > Viridiplantae > Streptophyta > Magnoliopsida > Santalales > Viscaceae > Viscum > Viscum album. The sequence goes on from OY728129.1 coordinate 1,590,119,291, forward strand.
ATTAGATGAAAAAAGATTGTGCACCCTGCACCACATGGACATCTATTAGAATCGAATAGCACGAGATTTAAACAAAAAAGTTCATCTTTGTTAATTAATTCAAGGAGAATTGGTATTGGTTCCCAGAACTCCAATTATAGCAGGAAAGAAGCCTCCAAAGCTTGATCCAATGTGGGAAAGACCATACTCAATACATATGGTCAACTCCAACGGAGCATATTATTTAATCTCAATGGATGCAGAACTCATTACAACTCCAACCAATGCCAGATTCACGAAGAAGAATTTTTTGTAACACAAATTCCATGTCCAACATGATATTAAACTGTGTCCCCCTTGTCCTCACATCAAGAAATTAAATAGCACAACCACGTCCTAGCTACATGATGCTAAACTGTACAACACCCTTTCATCCAACATGACGTTAAAATGTGAACCACTTCATCCCAGATGACATTAAACTATGAAAAAGTCCCTAATACGTCCTGCAAGACGTTAAACTGCAAAACCAACATCCTTGCTACATGACGCTAAACTGTGCATCACTAGTCCAGGCATATGACCTTAAACTACTATAGTCCTCACTACATGACTTTAAACTGCATAGTCCCCATAATACACCCATCAAGACGTTAAACTGCATAACCATCGTCTTGGCTACATGACGTTAAAATATACAACCCAACGTCCTACATGACATAAAACTGTATTGTCCTACATGACATTAAATTATTCACATATTCGTCCTACATGACGTAAAACTGAAAAAAAGTCCCTTAATACGTCCTACATGATGTTAAACTGTATTTTGACCCTACTACATGACAGTAAACTATCCAGCACTAATAGTCCTCATTGAATGACTTTAAACTACATAGTCCCCTCTATCGTCGAACAAGATGTTAAACTATTCGTTCGAGCTGCAAGACGTTAGACTGCCAAGCACCTGATGTCTGTGACATAGGTCATTTAAACTGTGAAATAGTCCATTTTGCGTCCTACATGACATTAAACTGTGAATCGTTTGGGTTGTTGTTACCTCTTGTTTCTCGCACCAAGTATGACTTATGTGATCTTAGAGTAAGCTTCAACCGTAACACCCTCTCTTGTCCACTAACCATGTGTATTTCCCAACACTTTTTTTATTGTTGTCCTCAAATACAACTTGTTCACCAATTCATTCTTAATTGAACTACAGAGACTTTGGTCCTTGCCTTCTAGACTGGGTTCGTAGGCAACCTCCTGAGGTTCAAGCCCAAAACCAATCTCTTCACGTCGGTTCACATCCGTCTCATACAATGTTGATACGTGAAGCAGCCGAAAACCAATATTTATTACATTGGTTCACCATCGTCCTTGCTATATGACGTAAAACTACCGAGTCCCCCCACTTTCCCTCGCCTGAGAAGGAATCATCATTGAATTTGATCTCCGATTATATCATATTCCAAATACTACTTGCATACATGGTAATGCATGAACCTTTAATCTTGGGTCAAACCATCATTGCACTAAAGTCCCCATTTCACCCTTCACTTGTACGAACCAAATCTGTACAAAGGGTATTTTAAGGACTACGTGTGGCTTGATTCCCATCCTTATAGGATACATAGGAATGTTAGAGAATCCGTAGAATTCAGCCTCATGTCTTTGGGCCTAACCCAAAATTGCACTTTCAGTCCCTTGGCTGAAAAGTCCCCCTGTGAAAACATGAATGTGGTATGAAAACCCAGGTCTTCATTCACATTAGGTTTACAAAACACACAATGTGTATTCCTTATTATGGTCCGAACTCTATGACCTTAAACTAAGATCTTCTACATTATCGTCCCACATGATGTTAAACTATATTTCAAGAACTTCATATGACTTGATTCCCACCCTTATGGGATACGTAGTGAAGTCCATCACCTTAATTCAGGACCCAGTCACAATATGAATATGGTTAGCATTTGTCTGTGTATATTCAACATGCATTGGACAATATCCATTTCAATGTATCATACTCCTAAACCTAAATACTTCTAGATCTACATAACTCTTTTCTTGACTTTTGGTCACAAAATGTATGATACCCGAGAATCCTTTTTCCTGACTATGCAGCATGTGCCCTTAAGCAGCCTTGCATAAAAAATCTACATAATGGTCTGGTTAGCCAAAGAATACTATTATTTGAATATGCATCCAATTCCCTTATTTGGACCTGCATAATTAAACCCCCTAATAGGTTTTCCAAATAGTGGTAATTTCATTCTTGGGAGAAAAACGTCTTTTGTTCTTATTGGTCTTAACAACAATATGTAGGGATCCACAAAAATAGCCATCCTTAACATATTTTTCCCATATTAATTTTCATGATATGAAAGTATTCATGTCTATGGTTTATATTTCCCTTCCCTACATTAGGATTAGATATTTGTAGTAGTGACATTCATCCAATTATTTCACAATCTCGATTGGTAATATCCTCTCCATATTCATGTACATCTCTCCATAAAGCAAACTCTATGCTTTGGAAAATTTTTCTAACGACCCAAATTTTCACTAATTGAAATCCCTCTTGATCTACTTAAATGTCTCTTTATGTAAAATGTTTATATAAAATGTCAAATTCTTTGGTTTTATGTTAAGAATTTTGACTGTTTCTTTTATAGCCATTGAACAGTGATCAGATGATTAGTATAAATATAGGGCTTTAACAAATTGAATTTACTCATACAAAGGAAGTAATGGACTCATCTAGTAGAATTGATCCATAAGAAGCCCATTTTTCAGAGCTTGGAAAAGAGGTGACGTCTTTGGGCTTCACTCTTGACCAAGACCAAGCTGAGCTTTATCATGTCATGCTCGAACAGGACCGTCTATGGGAAAAGTGGAAGTTGATAGAGATTACCACTCGAGCGATGTTATCTTAGCCACCCCAAGAGTCTGTCACCATCGCACACCTTACCCTTAGGTCTTATGCGACTGTTTCAAGTGGTTATGTAACAAATTTCTAGTAATATGTTCATGTATATTTTTTTATATAATAATGAATATACCTTCTTGTCATTATTGATACATTGTAAATAGTTTTTAAAGTAAAAATAGTGTTTTTAGTTATTATTTAATTAAGAAATATATTTTATTAAATTAAGGGATTTTTGAATAAAATAATGTTATAATAAAATATTATTATTATTATTAAATTAATTTTATTACATATAAATGATCATATAATTTTATGAATGCAATTATAATTATTATTAATGTTTGAAAGGCATTTCTGTCAAAACCCATGAATTTTCGATAAATGTTGGTTTTTATTTTAAACATGAATATTAAAATATTTGGAAAATTATTTAGATAAAATAAATGATATTTCTGGAATCAGGATGTCAATATTATCCAATGGTGAATTTTTCATAATTTTCTAAGATAGTCAAAATTTTGGGTAAAAATTAAATACCGTTTAAATATATAATGTGTTTTATGACATCATAATGACCCAATAGTGATGTAATAAAATAAAATAAGCATTATGTTTGGCCAATATATGTTTTACAATTAAAATAATGTGATTTTTGGGTTTGTTTTACTTACTTTTCAAAGAATTAATGGACCCCTTAAGACTTATTAAACATATTGTCTTTTTAAATTATTTTCCATGGGAGTGTGACCCACCTCCACACAAGAAACACCATTATTTTAAGAAGTTATGACTTTGGCCTTATAAAATATTGTTTTCCTCTTCTCTTTTCCCAAAACCATGGGCATAAACTATGAGCTGATTTTTGGTTTGGATTAGTTTAATGTAAGGGGTCCCAAACCTAAATAATAGAGAATTCACTCACCTTTCCTATATAAACCCACCCAATCTCCCACTTCCTCCCCACTCAAAGCCTTTGTAGTTCATCCAACGTCTTCCCTACCCTCTATATAACCCTCCCAAGGTTCCCCAAGCTCCCAATAAGCCTATCTCAAGCCTCTCTCAAGCCTTTGGAACCACACATCCAAGTAAGGGTTTTTTCTTCCTTTCTTATTTTTGTCCAATTTTCATTAAGTTGTTTTTACCATTTAATTTCAATTATGAATGTTGAGGTCTGGTTTCACACCTCCATCATACTTCCCTATTTATGTTCTAATGATGGGATACCCCTTTCTCTCTCATTACATGCCTCCCATGTACACCCGTTACTAGGGTGATATTCCGAAAGAAACTTCTCTCTCCTCATTTACATTCAAGAAATACTTTTGTATCATGAATATAAATTCCATTACAATTATTGGGACATGTATCTATATTAACTCCTTACTTTCCATTACATGTAAATATGATGATGAACCCCTTTCTATCTCATCAACCATTTTTATGAATTTTTATGTCACGCCTTTACGCTGGAGAAATCACACCAATTTTCTAACCCAATGCCATTTTATAGTGAATGCCATGCCCATTTCTCCATCAAGGGTATTCACCATTATGCGTATTTACTTATTGATTATAAAGTTTCATATATGAATTCCACATTCCTTTATCATGGAATAAATGATTATGTTTTATGAATCCATGTTTCATGATCCATGTGGCACACTTATGCATGGAATGAAATGTTTATGAATGGTGCTCCCTTATAGCGCTCCAATGAATTGGGTAAAGTATAGTATCATAATACGTCATTTGCAATGATTGTTGAATCATGATAATTCATGTGCAACGAGGGTTTACTCGTGCTTCATGTGCAATGAGGATTTACTCATGCTACATGTGCAATGAGCCTTGGCTCTTGCTAATTCCATGTTAAGTGTTGTCGCCACATTTCCATGTTAGGATTACCATGCTTTATCATGCCTTTATGTTCATGTTTATCTTACTCTATATTGATATGCCTATTCTCTAACATGTATTGTACTCCTCATGTATTCCATGTTTATTCCCTTACTGGGCTTTATAGCTCAACCCTTTTCTTATGCATGTCCTCAGGTTATCCCATGCAATGCTAAGTACGATGGAATATAGTGTTCATGTAAAGGATGTTTTCAATAAAGATGTTGTATTTCATGTTTTAAGTTGTTATGTAATGATCCTAAGCCCCAAAGACACTAGACCTCTGGATCTTCCATGTTGTATCAAGTGATTAGTTTATGTAATAAATAATGTTTATGTTTGTAATAAAAGCAGGGTTGTCATAATTGGTTTCAGAGGATAGGTTTCGTTATTTTTGGGATTAGGATTAGAAAACCATAGTAAAGACTTAGAGACAATAATGAGTATAATAAAAACACCCCAAAGTTTTGGTAAGTACTGAGTATGTGGTTTATCAAGAAAATACATCCCTGTCTGCATACGGGCAGGTAGAGGCGGCTCTGGCACAAATGTATCCTAGGGGTAAAACCCGAAAACACCACTTTGAGCTAGACTCAAATTGGAACTGGTGCACAACAACGGGCCTTGTTGCACTCTTGGTTACGACACTCCTGGGGGATATGTTATGATAAATTCACAAGATTATTATGAACCCTTATTAAGGGAATTAAAAAATTTCCCCTAAGAATATATATTAGAAAGTAGATCATGAAAAGCATATATTGAAGCCTAAAAAGTCATGAGTTACGGAAATAAATGTTTATTTATAAGTCATCAACTTTTGTCTCTGGATTAACCTTTATGTGTTACCCCTAACTTTCCTTTTATTCGAGCCAATGGCCGGTAATAGGAGGAATCGGGCTAAAAACTGATGTGAAGATCAGTGTGATGACTGTACTAATGAGATGCCCAATCCAATGAGAGCAGGAATCACGAACTCTGTGATGCTTCTCTCTCAGTTAACTCGAGCTTTGAATAGAAACACAGCTCAAGAGGATTTTTCAACCCCCCTAAGAAATAAAAAATCACTATCGAGAGCTTCATGAGACAAATGCCTCCAACTTTTAGTGGATCATCTGGTCCCATGATCGCTGAACAATGGATCAACTCCATTGAAAATATCTTTCCATCCTTCAATCTTTTGAACAAGAGAAGGTTCTCCTCGCAGCTTATCATATGGAGGGTGAAGCTGATCAATGGTGGACATTGATCAAAAATATGAATCCTGAGGATGATATCGAGGCGTTGGAATGAAAGGATTTCCAAAATATTTTTTTTGATAAATATTTTCCACTCACCCTCTGGCTTAAGATTGAACGTGACTTCCTTTCCCTTAGGAAAAAAGACAAAGAATCTGTTGGAGCTTATCAGGAAAACTTCACAAGGCTTGCACAATATGCTTATGGATTTTTTGTTACCCTCGAATGCAAGGTTGACCACTTCTTTGGTGGGATGAAACCTAGCCTGTGGAAATCAATAGCGATCTGTGACTTCAACAGCTATGTGGAAATTGTCTGATGTGCCCTTGAGGTCAAAATGGAGATCGGGGAATCACATGGGTATCATGGGGACAAGAAGCGTAAGGTGGACTTCAATGCTGGCGGTCCGATGGATAAATCCAACAGTGCTAAGAAGATCCAGCACCCAACTTTCCAATTGTGAAGAAAGTAGCACCCTATAAATTTCCTCAAGGGGATGAGAAAATGCTTTAGGTGTGGAAGAGAAGGGCACCTAACTATTAACTATTGGAAAGAAGGACCCGCGTCTGTGACAGAGGAGAGGAATTATCTGTTCGAACCTCAACGAATTGTTCATTGCTACAACTGCAAAGAACCGAGGCATTTTTCAAATCAGTGCCCTAAAACAAGGGTTTTTAGAGGAAACCAACAACCTCCAAGGAAGCAAGGAAGAGATTTTTCCATCACTTCTGATGAAGTCAACCACAACAATGATGTGGTGACAGGTACAATAGTTATTCATTCAAGAATAAAGAACATACTTTTTGATTCAGGTTCTACGCATTCTTTTATATCTCGAATGTTTAGTAGAACAATCCCAGCATCACCACAAATCATGGAAATGAAGATGTCGGTGAGTACAACAAATGGGTAAATCATTGCATCCCATGAATATAAGTCCTCCCATATTAAAATATGTGGATTGAATTTCTCGGAGAACCTCATCATACTCCCTATGGTGGAATTTGATGCAATTCTTAGCATGGATTGGGTTTCCTTATATAGATCCAACATAAATTGTCGGGAGAGGAAAATAACACTCCATATGGAGAATTGACCCTCGATTATTTACAAGGGTAAGGATGAAGATGAATCTCATTTAGCTCCATCATCTCAAGAATGGATATTCATGCCCTATGAGCACTCGTATCTGGCTCAGATGATTGAGTCCAAGGAAGAAACCATCTTTGATGAAATGCCTATTGTGAGGGAATTCGCTGAAGTGTTTCCCGAGGAACTGCCTGGTCTTCCTCGTAGAAGAGATATTGACATCTAAATTGAAATTATACCAGGGGTGCTACCAATATCCAAGACTCCATATATAATGAATGTCATGGAGCATGAAGATCTGAAGAAAAAACTACAAAATAATCTGGATAAAGGGTTTATATGCCCAAGTGCTTCACCATGGGGTGCACCAGTCCTCTTCTTCAAGAAGAAGGATGGGTCAATGTGGCTTTTCATCTATTATAGTGAACATAACAAAATCACGATAAAGAAAAAGTATCCTCAGCCACACATCGATGACTTGTTTGATCAGATGCGTGGAGAAAAATACTTATCCAAGGTAGATTTGCGGATGGGATATTATCAAGTAAGGGAGAAGAAGGAAGATGTCCCCAAGACTACTTTTCGTACAAGATAAGGGAACTATAAATTCATAGTAATGACTTTCGGACTCACTAAAGCTCTATCAATCTTCATGGACATGATTAATTGAGTCTTTATAGATTACCTTGAAAAATTTGTGGAAGTCTTTGTAGATGATATTATAATATACTCCAAAACCAAGGAGGATCATGACAAGCATTTAAGAACTGTACTAGAGACTTTGCGAAAGGAGAATCTCTATGAAACGTATAAAAATTGTGATTTATGGTTGAAAGATGTCTCATTATTGGGCCATATCATCACAAGCAAAGGGATATCTGTGGATCCCTCCAAAATAGATGCAATTGTGGGATGGCCAAGGCTAACATCGATAACAGATATCTATAGCTTCTTGGGGTTAGCTGGATATTATTGATGATTTGTGAGAAATTTATTACGATCATACAACCCTCTTACCAAGCTAACTTGAAAGGGAGTAAAGTTATCTTGGAGTGATGAATGCAAAGAAAGCTTCAAGGAGTTGAAAATGAGGCTTATCATTGTGCTCGTGCTCACTTTACCCACAAGTGGGGAAATTTTTGTTGTATTCAGTGATTCTTAAAATAAGGGCTTAGGATTTGTGCTGATGCAGAATGATAAAGTAATATCATATGCCCCAAGGCAGTTGAAAATATATGAGCGAAACTATCCAATGCATGATCTGGTGTCGGTGGCGGTGATCTTTGCCTTGAAAATCTGGCGGCATTATCTCTATGGAGAGAAATGTGAGATATATACTGACCACAAGTGTCTTAAATATATATTCACATAGAAAGAGCTTAATATGATCCAGAGAATATGGATAGAGCTCATAAAGGATTATGACTATTCAATACATTATCACCCTAGGAAAGCAAACAAGGTGGAGGATGCCCTAAGTAGAAAGGACCCATCGATTCTATCAATGATGAAAATTGAGAGGGAACCAATCTTCTTAGACTTGATGAAGATGGAAATGGGAATCATAAAGAAGGGAACATCATCAATCCATTCACAAATAATTGTTAAACTGTATCTTTTGGAAAGGTTAAAGGATGCTCAAAAAGATAATGTCTGAATTTAGGAAAAAGTGGAAGCTATCAAAAAGGGGAAATCCTAAGAGTTTAATGTTTAAGAAAGAAGGAATTGTGCGATTTGGGAAAAGAATATGTGTTCCATAAAGTTCAGAGATGAAGAAGGAACTTTTGGATGATGCACATAGTTAAAGTTTTTCTATTCACCCAGGGAGTACAAAGATGTATCGAGATCTCTGAGAAAATTTTTGGCTTGATAATATGAAAAAGGATATCACAGAATATACATCAAAGTGCCTGGTGTGCCAGCAAGTGAAGGCAGAGAGGCATAATTATAAGGGGATGATGCGACCATTGCCCATAACAGAATGGAAATGGGAGAACATCACCATGGACTTTGTCAGCAGACTTCAAAGGGCATTCAAAGGCAACAATGCAATCTGGGTTGTTGTGGATCATCTTACAAAGACATCACACTTCCTTTCTATTCACGAGGATTTCTCATTGGATCAACTGGCACAAATATATATCAGGGAAGTTCTAAGGTTGCATGGAGTTCCACTATCTATTTTGTCTGATCAAGATCCAAGATTCACCTCTATGTTTGGCAGAGTCTTCAACATGACCTGAATACTGAAATAATCTTTAGTATGACCTATCATCCTCAAACTATTGGCTAATTCCAGTGGACTATCCAAACACTTAAAGACATGTTGAGAGTGGGCTCAATGGAATTTAAAGGAGGATGGGATCAACATATTTCTTTGGTTGATTTATCTTATAATAACAGTTTCCACTCGAGCATCCAAATGGAACCATATGAAGACCTTTATGGGAAAAGGTGAAGAACACCAACATGTTGGGATGAGGTCGGTGAACGTAAGATGCTTGGACCGAAAATGGTCGAGGAAATGGTGGAGAAGGTGAAAACCATTCAACAGCATATCAAGAGAGCCTAGAGTCGATAAGAAGAGATATACAGAAAATCGTCGACGAGACCTTAAGTTTAAAGTTGGAGACATGTTTTTTTGACGCATATCTCCATGGAAGAAGGTCATGAGGTTTGGAAAGAAATGTAAGTTAAGTCCAAGGTACAACGACCCCTTTGAGAATCATGATCGTGTCGGGGCTGTGGCCTATCAACTAGCACTTCCACATACCATGTCCAAAGTACATGATGTCTTTCATGTATCCCTCTTAAAGAAGTACACACCGGACCCTTCACATGTACTATCTTCTGAGGTGGTATAGTTGGAGGATTATCTTTCTTATGAGGAGAAACCAGTGAAGATCTTAGATCGTAGAGAAACATTTCTACGAAATAAGACAATTCCCCTTGTCAAGGTGTTGTGGGGAAACCACATGTTTGAAGAAGCGACTTCGGAATCAGAGGAAATGATGAAGCTGAGGTACCCACATCTGTTTTTTTGTGGAAAAAAAGAAATTTTAATGGAAAAATTTCTTAAGGGTGGAATATTGTAATTACCCAAAGTTTCACTAATAGAAATCCCTCTTGATCTAGTCAAATGTATCTTTATGTAAAACTTTTATATAAAATGTCAACTTCTTTTGTTTTATGTTAAGAATTGTGACCGTTGATTTTATAGCCGCTGAACAGTGATCAGATGATTAGTATAAATATAAGGCTTTAACAAATCCAATTTACTCAGACAAAGGAATCAATGGCCTCATCTAGTAGAATTTCTCCATATGAAGCCCATTTGTCGGAGCACGGAGAAGAGGTGGCGTCTTTGGGATTCACTCTTGACCAAGCCCAATCTGAGCTTCATCATACCAGGCTCGAACGAGACCGTTTACGGGAATAGTGGAAGTTGATAGAGTTTACCACTTAAGCGATGATATCGGAGCCACCCCTAGAGTCTGTCACCATTACACACCTTACCCTTAGGTCTTATGTGGCTATTTTAAGGGGTTATGTATCAAATCGCTAGTAATATGTTCATATATATATTATTTTTTATATATAATAATCAATATACCTTCTTGTCATTATTGATACATTGTAAATAGTTTTTATAGTACAAATAGTGTTTTTAGTTAATATTTAATTAAGAAACCTTTTTTTATTAAATTATTGTATTTTTTAAATAAATATTATTTTAATAAAATATTATTATTATTATTAAATTAATTCTATTATATATAAATTATCATATAATTTTATGAATGCAATTATAATTTTTATTATGGTTTGAAAGCCATTTCTATCAAAACACATGAATTTTTGATAAATGTCGGTTTTTATTTTAAACGTGAAAATTAAAATATTTATAAAATTATTTAGATAAAATAAATTATATTTCTGGAATCAGGATGTCAAAATTATCCAACGGTGATTTTGTCATAATTTTCTGAGACAGTCAAATGTTTGGGTAAAAATTAATTACCGTTTAAATATATAATGTGTTTTACGACATCATAATGACCCAATAGTGATGTAATAAAATACTATAAGCTTTATGTTAGGCCAATATATGTTTTACCATTAAAATAATGTGATTTTGTGTTTGTTTGAATTACTTTTCAAAGCATTAATGGACCCATTAAGACTTATTAAACATCTTGTCTTTTAAAATTATTTTCCATGGGAGTGTGACTCACCTCCACATAACAAACCCCATTATTTTAAGAATTTAGGACTTTGGCCTTATAAAATATTTTTTTCCTCTTCCCTTTTCCAAAAACCATGGGCAAAAACCATGAGTGTATTTGTGGTTTGTATTATTTTAATGTACGGGGTCCGAAAACTAAATAATAAAGAATTCACTCAACTTTCCTATATAAACCCACCCAAGCTCCCACTACCTCCTCACTAAAAGACTTTAGAGTTCATCCAAAATCCGCCCTACTCTCTCTAGAATCCTCCCATGGTGCCCCAATCTCCCAAGAAGCCTCTCCCAAAACTCTCTCAAGCCTTTGGAAGCACACTTCCATGTAAGGGTTTTTTCTTCCTTTCTCATTTTTGGCTATTTTTCTTTAAGTTGTTTGGCCCATTTAATTTCAGTTATGAATGTTGGGGTATGTTTTCAAACCTCCCTCATACTTACCTCTTTATGTTTGAATGATGGGAGACCCCTTTATCTCTCATTAGATGCCTCCCATGTACACCCGTTACTATGATGAAATTCCAAAAGGAACTTATCTCTCCTCATTTACATTCAAGCAATACTTTTGTATCATGAATATAAATTCCATTAAAATTGTTAGAATATGTATCTATATGACCTCCTTACTTTCCATTACATGTAAATATGATGAGGAACCCCTTTCTCTCTCATCAACAGTTTTTATGAATTCTAATGTCACGCCGTTACGCTGCCGAAAGCGCACCGATTTTCTAAGCCAATGCCATTGTGTAGTGATTACCATGCCCATTTCCCCATCAAGGGTATTCACCTTTATTCACATTTACTTATTGGTTATAAATTTTCTTGTATTAATTCCATATTCCTTTATAATGTAATAAATGATTATGTTTTATGAATCCATGTTTGATGATCCATGTGGCACACTTATGCATGAAATGAAATGTTTAAGAAGGGTGCCCCCTTATAGTGCTCCAATGCATTGGGTAAAGTATGGTATCATGATACATCATGTGTAATGAGTTTTGACTCATGCTAATTCAAGTGCAATGAGGGTTTACTCCTGCTTCATGTGCAATGAGGATTTACTCATCCTCTATGTGCAATGAGCCTTGGCTCATGCTAATTCCATGTTAAGTGTTGTTGCCACATTTCCATGTTACGATTATCATGCTTTATCATGAATTTGGGTTCATGTTTCTATTGTTCTCTATTGATATGCCTATTGGATAACATGTATTATACTCCTCATGTATTACATGTTTATTCCCATACTGGTCTTTATAGATCTCCCCTTTTCTTATGCAAGCCCTCAGGTTATCCAATACAATGCTAAGTATGAGGGAATGTAGTGGTCATGTAAAGGAGGTTTTCAATAAAGATGTTTTATTTTAAGTTTTAAGTTGTTATGTAATGATCCTAAGCCCAAAAGACACTAGATCTCTCGATCTTCCATGTTGTATCAAGTGATTCGTTTATGTAATGCATAATGTTTATGTTTGTAATAAAATCGGGGTTGTCATAATTTGAATCTCCATAATCCTCCACTAGCATTTAAGCAGTAGAAATGTACAATTTCTGAGAGTACTTTTTCCTAACTATGAAGCATGTTCCCTTTGGTGGCCTTTCATAAGTAGTCTACATAACAGACCTTTCAGCCAAAATATTCTATTATTTGACTACGCAACCAATGCCCTTAAGCGGCCCTACATAATTCAACCCCCCTAATGGGTTTGTTAAATAATGTTAACTTCAATATTAGGAAATACTTTATCTAATGCATTTTCTCCCTTTTCTTCATATAATTCAACAGATTCAAAATTTTCTAAGTCACAGTTTACATGTTTTCCTCCATACATGATTATAGGAATATGTCTTGAGATAAATTATCAAGTAATTGAGTCAATTTTAATCCATTCGGTCAAAGATATTCGACCATAAAAATTAGCCTTTTCATGTTCAACATGCATGAATTTAAACTGCCCACAAAAGAAAATGGAACTCTGAACAAAAGTCAGGTCCCAACTCACTAAACATACATTTTTTATGATTTTGGTAATATTGAGCAATTAAAAGATGTAATGTTTGTAGGGTTATTTTTATAATCCTAGCAATAATAAAACTATTCATACTAGGCCCATTGGATTAGGTAAAATTAATTAAAGCAAGTATCAAGAGAATACATGTACAAATGATTGAAGATTGAAGTGTTTTTCAATGATGCACAAGAGATATAAGTACTTCCATAGACTGGAGTCTCTTCTCTTTTTTTATGAATTACAAGTGGCTTTCAACATAACTCTTCATTTGATTTAAGGCATCCCGAGCTTCATCACCAACCACCTGGAATTCATTCTTCCAACTGGATACAATAAGAGACACAGTGATACCAGCTCTTCTTGGAACAATTGTAAAATAATGTTCTGGAGTGCAGTTTGAGAAATTTTTTTGCTGATCAAACAGTGACTCTGTTTCTGTCCAAGAGACTTGGAAGATGGAGAAATGGATTTTAGAATGGAGCAATGGATGTAAAGAGCCATTTGGAGAGATTACTCTTTTCAGATATTGTTTCTAATGTCATGGTAGTCTTCTTTCCATCAAACGGTAGCTGTAAACATATCAGCCCATGGTTTGACATTTTCATATCTGCAAGGAAATGGCATGGAGGAAAAATTTGAAAGTTCACACCATTGTTGTTTCTCTTAATGAACAACATCACCAAAATAGAGGAGTAGCAGTGCAGATGCATCTTGGGAATATAATTCTTCGCATCTAGAACGTTGACTTCTTGCAGATGACCATGTCCATATAAAGGCAGGTAGATACTTTGTGGGAAATTAAGATCATAATTCTTCAAGTACTTGGCCAAATCTGGGAGAGTGTTGTCGCATATATAATAGTAATCATGGCCAATGCTGCTCATCATGTCATCAATCCGCTTGTTATCCAGCTCATTATCCATTCCAATTCTTCTGGGATCCATTAAATATGCACAAAGGTTAAATAATTAACTATTAGGTAAGTTGATTTTTCATAAAATTTGTAAAGGAATTCAAAAAAATGGCTATGGAATTAAGGCACTCAAGTACCATGTTGGAACACAAGTCTAATTCGGTCACGCGAGTTAGGGTATGTAGGTATCACCACAAAATTCCAAATACCTCTACAGAAGCGCGACATAGTTTAGAAGAAGTAATAAACTGCGGACATCAGCACCTGCGTGAACGAGTGAAAGTAGAGCAACATTCTAGGAGAGATCTTGAAGCTTGGAAAGCAGGGTGCTATGCATGAGAGTGGCGCCTGTATTTATAGGCCAGGCTGCACCTCTGCATGCTGAAGCTTGTGTATCTCACACCCGCACACCGCTACCTGCGCACTCAACACCTGCACGGCTAAATTTCCTTGGTTTCTTCTTTACATCAGAGTCAAATCCTCTTTCCTTTTTTGGATCCAACTCTGAGGGGGGAGTTTTGTTGATGCTCCTTTCCGTCACAGAGTATATTGAATGAATAATGAAAATACATTAAGCACACAGAGATTCATCCTTTGAAGAAACATAAAAAATTGACAAAGGCATGAACAAGGATTTCTTTAAGCATGGGTCGCGCAAGTTTCACCATGGTCACGCAAGTATACTTGTGGGCCAGATATTGGTCCCACATGTGACTTGTGCGCCCGACTTTATTTTCTCCCAAGGTCTTTAATGGCCAATAAATACCCCTTGTGGGCCCCCCATTTCGAGGAAGAAAAATTCTAAAAGTCATATTTAAGATCTCAGAATCCTAGTCTTTTCTTGAAGTCTTCCAAACACTTTTAAGGTAATTTCATACCTAAAATGGAAGATTTAAAGAGGGAAAACAAGGCCTAAGTGTTGAAACTCATCAAAACTTTCACATATAAGTGTCTAACTTGTAAGGGATATGGACACACTTGTGTGCCACCTTATCCTTTTAACTGAACATGCACGCCACACTTTTGGAAGCCTTTAGGGATAATACTAAGGTCTTGAGTCAAGTCTCACCCAAGTATTACCATATGGATTAATCGTCTCCTAATTACACCCAAGTTGCGCAAGTACTTGCGTGACCAGTACATGCACACCCAAACAAGAGTTGTGCGCTTGTCTCTTTTTGGGTGCTACTTATGCCTATTAAACTATTTTCTTCAAAACCACCAATCCTCTTCATGATTTATCCTTTAAAACCTTCTTCAAAGCCACTTATGTCATGGTTTCTTTTGATGGATTCCTTACCTGAAAGAAATTCTGTGGAACACCTCTCAAAAACTTGTGATTTATATAAATTTATATCACTATGGTTAGAGGTTCCCTTCTTCCAACCTCATCCCTTAAGATGAGAGAATCATTGATCTGAGAATCCTCCTTAGGAGTAAGCCCAAATCATAATTCAAATCCCCCTTAATATGTGAATCCTCCTTAGGAGTAAGCCGCAATCATAATGTCTCTTAATTTGGGACTCCTTTTCCGGAGTAAGCACCAGACTTAATTTCTTATGACTTGGGAAACCTTAAAACCCAATCATTAGTCCCTCTATAATTTTGGAATTCTCTTTAAGAGTAAGCCCCAAGCCCCCTTTAACTTTCAGACTCCCATTTCTTGGAAGAAACAATGTTATAACCAAAATATTACCATAAAACCTATATAAATAACACATAAGATATACAACTAACTTGTGACACAAACATACTTAAATAGAATAACCATACAGTCAAATTCCACACATATCAATAAATGGAATAGCCATACGGCCAAATTCCATACCTAATGCATTGGAGGTTATAATGTAACCACCCTTCATGGTATTCACAACAGCACCCATCATATGGTTTATCACATAACCACCCTTCAAATGTCCAAGTAACATTACAAAATCATGAGACATAGAACAAATATAATGGAAAGAAAACATTTCCACATTTCAATCACAATATATCACATAAATATATTGACATAAAAAATCCACTATCAAAACCATTTTCAATACCAAAATACATAAAAGAGTATATGGTATTTAACTTTTTTAAAAACATTACATCTTCTTAAGGAATCCAATGGTTAAATAGTACTCGCGACGGCAGAAAAGGTCCTTGTCACCACGTACGTTAAAAGAAACATTCCTTTTTGTCATTTTGTAAAACACTTCATAGAAAAGGATTCCCTTTGACTTAAATTAAAATAAAAATGTGATTATACATTGTATAAAATAATTTCTTGTATTAGAACAAAAATATGCCTCAATGAATGGAGATTGAGACGAAGTCCCTTACAAAGTCGGTATCCTTAGATTAAGGATAAATCAATTACATAATTATGTGTGAAAAATATAAATACACCCCATATAAGAGGATATTAAGTGTAAAACAATCATAGGTCATCCACACATATTCATAGTACGACATAATTCATAAGTAGAGGTTCAACCTAGAGAATTGAAATTGGGTTAAGAAGTTCCCTTACAGAAATTTGATAGCCTTACATCGTCATTTTAAAATTCCGAAAATGAGACGATGAGAGATAAAAAGGGTATCTCATCACTTGGACATGTCATTTATAGAAATAATTTTATATAAGAACATATCCCAACATAAGAATATGTAAATTAAATGACCTAACTAAAAGAAGTATTTTAAAAAGAGGAGGGTGAAAGGTTCCCTTACCGATTAGGGTAACTATCGAAACGTACACCCCATGAAAGAAGGGTCATAAAATGATGATTTAAATACTCATAAATGAGATTATATTACACAAATATATGAAAAATGGGCAGTAAATACACCACAAAAAAGGAAATAGTGGAAAATGAAGCATGAATCTCACGGGAATAAAAAGTGAGATAAAACCCCTTACCTCGTTGTAATCAATCGAGTCGTATGACCAATAGATAATAACCACCAAATGAATTTAAAAAAAGACATGCATATAAATAGAATCATTATAACATATATCAATTGTATGTACACAATACGCACCATTTTATAAATAAGTGGCAACCAATGGAAATCTCATGTAATTAAAAGTGAGATAAGAAATCCCTTAGGAAAAATCGGCAACCTAACAACGCCACTTAAAATGTATTAAAATGAATTAATGAGAGTAATAGGGGGTCACACATCATATGAAAATAAAAATTATAGTATTTTGAATATAAAATAACATCCTCCAACATTAGAACATGGAGCAGAAAAGAAATGACATAAAAGAGAGTACTTGAATAGAAATAGAGAGGTCAGATCCCTTACCTCCAGTCTGGCTTGCCTTAATCATTTCATTATATTCCTGAATAGTAAACTTTGGAAAATTTATAATTTCATAAGAAACTACTTTAATGTTTTTTATTTAATTCATATCACATATTATAATGTTATAATAATTAGTTAGTTATGAGAGTTCATATCAGACATTTTTGTCGATGTTCGGTACATGAGTAAAAAATGATCTTGTTTAAAAAGAATTGTCCATTTAGTTATAAGTACATCATATAAAGAATAGTATTAATGATTTAAATATCCTATATATCAAGTATAAATTCATTTTATACTATTCCATAACATTTGGAGATAGAAAATGAAATGCACCGTTCATGGAGACGGTAGGCCGTACGTATGCATGAACGCACCTTTCATTTCTTTGTCATATTAATGGAATTAAAACTAAATGTGAGAGATATATATTATAATTATAGTTTATTATATATGTTATACAGGTCACATAACTTCATTAATTTCATTATTTATACATTCCATGTATTGCATGAACGAGTCACATCACTTGTGGGGGCGGTAGTCCACACTTCCTCGTATGAAATTATCGCATTTGCACTACATGCAAAGCATAAAGGTATGTTCTAAATATAAAATACAGCAGAATATAGATAACATAAATACTATATATATCATATATAAAATACAATTACATCATAATGGCCACCATGAGAGGTGGTAGAAGATAATTGAACAATCATCGTTTCGTGAGGCTGTAATTTTCCATCCACGAAAGCAGTATGTTCTTTAACCATTAGATAGAGGTTTGTGTAAGTGTAGATCGAATAAATATCATAAAAACATCATAGTATATTTAATATATTGTTTTTGTTACAAAATAAAGAAATTAAAATAGTTTATGGGGTTGAAGAAGAAAATTAAATCAAAAGAACATAAAAGAAGACAATACCTTTAAATTAGGGAACTCCCCTTGGTTTGAACCAAAAGTGTTTCTTGAATATCTTTATGACTAAGGTAAGGATTCTAGGATGAAGATAGATATGTGGAGAGTCAATATGATCAGGGTTTGGAAGATCCAAGTGCTTTAGAGGTGTGGGTAATAGAGTAGAGGTGGGGGCCTTTTATAAGAGGGAGGAGGGGCACTCTTGGAAGATCTTGAAATGTTACTTTATTATGAAATGATTTTAGAATTTTAAATGCCCAAAAATAAAATATTTTGAGGATAAGGTTATAAGGGTTCCAAATCCACCCATAAAATAGGTTTTAGAAAAGTTAATGGCTTATATGTTACCTTATATTTTCATTTTATTTAAATCGTTCATTAATGGGGTAATCGCTGCACGATCATGGTGTCATAAATAAACTTATTTATTTATTGTCTAAAAATTATTTAAAAATTACCATGATTTAGTAAATCTTTTTTGATTTCTAAATATTATCTATAGTCAAAAATATAAGTTATATATCCACAAGTAAAAAATGTTTTTGTAAAAAAATATATGTTTGTGACATTTTTATTTTAACTTTAAATACAATGTTATTAATGTCATTTTCTTACCCATGTGGCTCCATGGTGTCCCCAAGTTGACCCATGGATTATATTGGTCGGACGTGACTCATCCAATAAGGTTAGGACATGTGTAAAGGTAATTTCATATTATTAAAACATTAATTTTTCCTTAAGTTACACTAATTACATCTAATCGCGATTAATAAAACTCCAAAGTTACTACTCCCCAAAAATTATTTTCATCCCATTGAACCACATTTTACATAATACTTACAACCACATATGTCGGATTTTTAAAATTCAATTCATATATGCGGTAAAATTTTATTTAAATGAAAAATCAGTTTTTTAACTTCAACTTAGTGGTTTCACTATTCATCAAAAATTGAAGTTTTTTAGAAAAATACCAAAAATTCAGCCTAAGATATATTTGATATACGGAATTAAAAAAATGATTTCTATTTTACAAAATTCAAAACATATGTTGTGTTAATTAATTTAATAATTAATTCCCATTGTCAAAACAAATAGCGTGTATTTAAGAAACAATATATATCAAAAGATTGTCACTTATTTATGTCCAATTTCAAAGTGAAATTAATTTCAATGTCCACCATTGAATTAAATGGTAAAAATATATTATAATTGCACTTTAAAACCAATTAAAAAGATAATATATCCATATAAATAAAATATATTAGAAAGGAGGTTTCGAATTAAAATACAGCATTATTCACTATTCATTAGAAAATGAACTTTATCGGAAAAATACCAAAAACATACAAAAAGTAAATTTTGATGCCCCGATTCTAAAGAAGGATTTTATTTTTTCAATTATAACTCATAAAATTGTCAAAAAGTGGATTTAAAAATGGCTCTCCATCAAAATGCGGTTAATCTACCTTTTAAAGAATATTAGAATCTTTACTCTTAAAATTGGATTCATTCGCATTTTAACTGTAAGAACCCGGATCTTCGTTTTAGGTACGGTTTTCCTTTTTCTGGAGTTTTTGAGAAAAATGGAGTTTCAGGATGTTTTTGAAGTACACGCCGTGTACTTTCTGAGCACAGGCCCTCTACTCTTTTCCTGCTCGAAGCCGTATACTGGCCGTGTCCGGGCCACACACACGGTGTGTAGGGGTGACGTGGAGGCTGATTTTGGCGGAGTACGGAAATATCTAGTACATGTCGTGTACTCTAAAAGCACACGCCGTGTAATTTCTTTTTTTCATTAATCAGACTAGGGTCACACCTAATCGCCATAAATGTCTTCTTCTAGGTCTGGTTCGACTGAGAGACGCCCTACGGCCGGGACACTTCTCCAGATTCCTGAGCCTCCATCTGTTGGCCTATTCGACAACCGTCGATTGCGTTTGAATCATAGGGGTGATTTATCCCTTCTTCTTGAGCCTTGTTTTCCAATTCCTCCCCCTTATCAACATATCGAGGGTTCAGCCTTTTGTGATTTTTCTCAGATCTATGACGTTCAAGAGAGAATCAGTCGACGTGGTTCAAGTATATCGATCTACGAGGATCAAGGTAGGTGGTTTTTGCCTTTCCGTTCAACATCCTTGAGTTTTTTGTGCAAATTCCACAAATATCTGTGAACAGGGTATTTTGTGTTTCCTTTTTCCCCTTTTTGTTTTCCTGCCTTGCTTGTATGCTTTTGTAGAGGTAAATTAATCATGTTAGAGGATATTCTATTGTGCTTGGATGTTTTTCATGCTTCGTTATGGTTACGACCTTCAGGTTTCATTTACCTTTGGCTGTTACACCTGTTCCCATGCCTTGTGTCTATAGAATGAAGTGTTTTTGTATAACATGCTTGTTTTCCAATAGACTGATATCCAAGTAACTCTATAGGTTTACTCTAGTTATCCAAGTAGCTCTATAAGTGTACTCTATCCTTATAGAATTATTATGCACTAAATGGTACATGACTGAGAGAACCTGGTGCTATAGAATATAAGGGATAGACTGAGTGAGCTTCCCAAAGAGTCATAGATATTATAGACTACAGGAGGGTAGAACGAGAGAGCTTCCTCTGAGAGTCTTGGGCATTAGACTACAGGGGATGGACCGAGTGAGCTCCTAGAGAGTCTTGGATTTTTATAGACTACAGGAGGGTATACCGTGCGAGCTTCCTCAGAGAGTCTTACCTTGTTTGTTTTCTCTTTAAGAACCTTCTCAGGCTAGAGGAGGAATTGACCAAGTGATCTTCCTCAGAGAGTCTGTGGTATACTTGAGGCTGTAGGAGGAATTGACCAAGATAGCTTCTTCAACGAGTCTCTAAACCTTGGGGCTAAGAGGGTTAGACCGCGTGATCTTCCTCGGAGAGTCCGTGAATACCCTAGACTGTAAGGGGAATTGACCGAGTGTGCTTTCCCAGAGAGTTTCATAAATTAATATGAGCAAACCAGAGGGGTTAGGATGAGTGCACTGCCCAGAGGGTTGTGGTACTACTTGGATAGAACCAGAAGGGATGGCTGCGAGTACTTCCCAGAGGGTTTCATGCTTGGTAGCTGTTTGCTTCACTGCTGTTGTTAGTTGTGGATTAACTACTGTTGTATATCATTCTTCTATACTGTATACTATTACTGCCTACTGCTTTACTATTGCTGTTTACTGCTTATTGTACTTTTACCTGCCATATACTCACTGACTATTAGGAATAGATCTTCGAATAAATTCCAACTGGGATTTAGTCTCACACCCTGTTTGGGTCATGCTTTTGGGCCCAAACAGGCTATGTTTTTGCAGATATAGACAATGGAAAGCGCCCTTCGACTTCTGGTACTTGATATCTTGGAGCAGGAGAGCAAGGGACCATGATTTGGCTTGCGATGCTGAGGAGCTGTTTACCTTTCTTTTGTACTTTTTTTTGTACTGTGGTGTTTTCAGCATTGTGACTTGTTTGGATGCTTTCCTAGATATGTATCTTGCATCATTCCTTATTTTTACATATGTGATTCAGTTTGCCGATTTAGTCTTTCACTGTTATTATTGTTGGTTATTTATTGCTTCCCCAATTTCATATTTATTACTTCCCCTGTGTACTCTACCGTTGAGGGCATAGTTTCCCCACTATCACACCCAAGACCCTCACTGCTCGTCAGCAGCCTCTAGAATTTGGGGAAATGCACTTGAGGCCATGTGACCAAATGGGTACGGGGCTTCTCTATGTGTCATTCAGAACTGGGATGTTACAAAGTTATATCGGAGGAATTATTTTCTCTTGATTTACTATTTGGAGCCCTAAACTAGGGATATGATGGATTCGGTACTTGGTATTAAGCTGTGCTTGGGAGTAACTAACCCATGTATAGGGAAAATCCATACTACCTCAATTATTATAGTTTTCTGGTTTTAAGATTTTACGGTTGATATGATTTCTCCTAGAGTGATTCAGAAGCTTTGTGTTGTTATTATTTTGACTATTGTGGTTCTATTTTTATCGCAACCCGATGAGATGAGTGTATGACATCTCATGCATCATATAGGAACTTATAGAGATCACATGACATGCATTCTTTCCATGCCATCTTGGGTGAATTAGCAATTGCATGCTATTATGATAGACTTTGTGTAGATTATGCATGTTGTTGTGATAGATACTTGATAGAATCTCTGCTACTTTGTTAGAGGATTGTTTGGATTGTAATTTTCTTAAATGAATGTTATATTTTTATTCTTGATGTGTTATGGGCCCTCTTGAATCGGAAATTGGTGGATCATGATCATGTTTTCTCTTGTCTATGACTATAGGAGATTCCATGTTTTGATTTGCGGGGAGTATGGGCCCTCACGGATCGGAATTTGGAACCTCTTTGCCTTGTTTTCTGTGATTTCTGGGCTTCTGTATAGTTTCTCAGCTGCTGCCCGAAAAGACCCAGAATACAGGGTGTGTACTTTTTGACTACACGCCATGTAGTTTTTAGACAGTGTCACTAACCATGTGAGAAGGGACATACTGTTGTAGAAATGACTTCAGGAAGATTGCGTGTACGGTATGTACATGCCGTGTAGTTTCGAGCCATGTACCCGGCCGTGTCACTAACAACACGGGATGGGGAAGCTCGAGTAGAACAAGTCTTGTTGGTGAGGAGCATGCCATGTAGTTTTTTTCAGGTACCCGACCGTTTCACGAACAACACGGGTCAGTGTCACCTTCTTCCATACACGCCGTGTGGGTAAATAACATGACGTGTAGTCTTGTCCCAGGTACCAGGCCATCTCGCGAACAACATGGGTCAGTGTTAACATCTCTTATACACATCGTGTTTGTTTGGAACACGCTGTGTAAGGGTCAGCCTTGTAGACGGCCGTGTAACTAACAACACGAGCTACCAAGACCATGTCTAGTACACGCCATGTCACTATGGAACACGCCGTGTAGTCTGGGGTTAGTTTTGACCATATTGGTTAGCCGTGTAAGGAGACTCTGGCAGGGGTTTAGAGTTCAAGTACATCCTGTGTGTGGGGAAAACACGTCGTGTAGTTTGGGGTGTTACACGACCTGTCAGGCAGGGGTACATACCCATGCTAATGGCTTTAACAGACACTCCGTGTAGTTTTTATACACACCGTGTAGTTGTGTTTTGTAAAAATTGATAGTTCCTTTCCTTTGTTCCCGTTTTGTACTCTTGTGTTTCCAGTATTTTTTAATTCTGATATAAGGTGTGCTTTTGATTTTTTAGAGCTATGCCTCCTAGACGTTCTCTGGTTGTACGTCATTTTCCAGTTGGTAATCAGACACTGGATATAGCCGAGCAGGGACCTCCTGTTGATCCTCCTGTGGATCCTCATACTATGCCATCCTAGGCACCAACAGATATACCCGTCACAGGCACCGATACATAGTTCAGGGAGGATTTCATGAGGATGATATAGAATTTTTAGGGAGCACCACCTCCTACCCCATCGATGGCTGAGTTGATGAGGGTTTTTTAGCAGCAACAACCTTCTAATTTCTCAGGGGATAGAGGACCCTAGGATGAAGATTCGTGGTTTGAGGCCACCTTGAATATCTTCGAGCACCTAGAGATACCTACATAGAAAAGGGTAAATCTGGCTATTTATATGCTCCGGGACACCACCATGAGGTTGTGGGAGGTGATGTCACAGTCAGGGCACCAGCAGGGTATGTCATGGGATGAGTTTTGATATACTTTCTATGACTACTTCTATCTAGAGACACTGAGGGCCGATCGAGCCCAAGAGTATACAAGCCTACAGTAGGGTACTCTTTCTTTCATGGAGTACTCGTCCCGTTTAACTGATCTGTAGCATTTCACACCGATCCCAGAAGGTGATGAGTAGTTCCTTGCTATGAAGTTTGAGGACGGTTTTAGGTAGGAGATCCATTCCCAGGTGAATATCTTTCAGTTGATATCGATATCTTCTATCGTCAACCAGGCGCAGATCACTGAGCTTCATATGAGGGATTCTTGAGAAGTGAGCCTGGGCAGTTCATCATCTAGAGCTGGTGTTCCTCCAAAAGACAGAATGAAGCATCGCAGAGAGTCATCTAGAGGAGATCAGGGTTCGTGGGGTGTGTCTTCTAGAAGATAGGTTGTATACTACTAGTGCGGTAGGAGTGGTCATACTAGGCCTCAGTGCCAGAGGGATCCGATGGAGTGCCGGTTTGGCAGAAAGATGGGCCATCTTCAGCGCTTCTGTCACATCTTCTCTCCTTTATCTGGCAGTAGGGGTTCCTTTATGACCCCGCATTATGGATATGCTTCTCCAGTTTCCCACCAGTCTGGGAAAAGGAGTTCTTCCGGCCATTTAGGCCGAGGTAGAGGTCACGACCATGGTGGTCAGTAACCAGTTCATCAATGACAACAGAGTGGATCAGCTCAGAGTGGTTAGCCAGGGGCATAGGGCTGTGGTGCATGCCAGTCTTTCACCGTGGAGCAGACCTATTAGGAGCAGGATCCCGACCCTTCTATAGTTTGAGATACAATTTTAGTAGCCTCAGTTTTATCTTCAGCTCTTTTTTTATACTGGTGATTCCCATAGTTTTATCACTTTTCTTGTTGTGGAGAGCCTTGAGCTTTGTATCTTTTCTTCTACTGATATGTTGACACTAGAAACACCGTTGGGAAAAATGACGTCTAGTGAAATTCAGTGTAGAGAGTGCCCTCTTGAGGTTTCGAGGTGTCACTTCTTATGGGACCTCTATGTCATAGAGATGTCGGGCTATGAAGTCATTCTCGGGATGGACTGGTTGGTTCCTTTCCAGGCAGTTTTCTATTGCTATCGCCACAGGGTGAGTTTCGTATCACTAGAGGGTGGATCATTTCATCATAGAGGCGAGTGGGATGTTCAGGCGGGTAGAGTTGGACCAGAGCATCATGGGCTATGGGAAGTTACAACCCAGATTTCCAGTCATTATCTAGATGACCCGGGTACTTCACAGTTAGACTTTCCCTCAGTGGTTGATCGTTTCAGGGATGTCTTTCCAAGGGATTTTTCAGGTTTTCCTCCAGAGCATGAGGTAGAGTTCTAGATTGATCTCGTTCCAGGAGAGGAACCGGTGTCCATTCCTCCTTATAGGATAGCTACACTGTAATTGAAGGAGCTCAAGAAGCTATTGGAGGAGTTACAGGAAAAGGGTTTAATCCGACCCAGTACTTCTCCTTGGGGTTCACCTGTCCTATTTGCGAAAAAAGCAGACGACATCCTTCGACATTGTGTGGATTATCGGAAGCTGAACTAGTTGACGGTCAAGAACCGATATCACTTTTCGAGGATAGATGACCTCTTTGATTAGCTTTGAGGATCCCAGGTTTTCTCGAAGATCGACTTGAGGTCCTATTATCCTCAGTTGCACGTTAGACCTTTAGATATACCTATGTCAGTCTTCTGGAGCAGGTATGGTCTATACGAGTATACATTTATGCCGTTTGGTCTCATGAATGCGCCAACAGTTTTCATGGAACTTATAAACCAAGTGTTCCATCCTTATTTGGACTCCTTCGTCGTGGTCTTTATAGAAGATATCTTGATGTACTCTTGTGCTTGACACGAAAATGCCACACATATTGATATCGTTCTGAGTACACTATGAGAGCATCAGTTGTATGCTAAACTCTCGAAGTGCCACTTTTGGATCGATCATATCCACTTCTAGGGTCACGTCATCTCAGAGGCTGGAGTAGTTTTGGACCCATAGAAAGTGAGAGCTGTAGTTTATTGGGGGAAACCGAAGAATGTCATTGAGGTACTGAGTTTCCTAGGGCTGGTAGGATACTACAGATGCTTCATTAATGACATTTCCCGCCTAGCAGCACCATTGACATGTCTGACCAAGAAGGGGGTGAAGTTCTTATGGTCAGATTTTTGTGAGTCAGCCTTTCAGGAGATGAAGGGGAGGTTGACGTCAGCACAGATACAAGTCTTACTAGAGCCGGGCAAGGGCTACACTGTTTACTGTGATGCATTAGGTATCGGGCTGGGAGCTATTCTTATATAGGGAGTTAGAGTCATTGCGTATGGGTCTTGAGAGTTGAGGCCACATGAGAGGAATTACCCTACGCACGATCTGGAGTTGGCATCCATTGTTCATGCCTTATGCTGTTGGAAACACTACCTTCTGGGATAACACTTTTTGGTTTTCACCGAACAAAAGAGTCTCAAGTATATCTTCAATCCGCGTGACCTGAAAATGTGACGGCTTAGGTGGGTTGAGTATCTTCAGTTCATTGACTTCGAGCTCGCCAATACGCTGGGAAAGGGAAATGCGGTGGTAGATGCGTTGAGCAGAAGAACTCAGATTCAGGTAGTTCATGAGGCCATTAGTGAGTGGAAGCTTATGGATTTGTTCTCTAAGATGCACTTGAAGTTTCACGACAGACAGGGACAGACCTATATTTCTTCTATAGCTGTTACCTCTACACTTCTTGATCGGGTACAGATGAGGAAGCTATCAGATTCAGAGGCCTTATTCCTACGTGAGGGTGTTTCATGAGGGGACCCTCTTCCTGGATGGACAGTGGGTGAGGATGAGATTTTGCGTTTCTAGGGAAACATATGGGTTCCAGTAGGCATACATGAGGATTTGATGCAGGATTTTTATTCCTCAATTTTGGTAGTTCATCCTCGCATCACCAAGATGCATCACGATCTACACCACCATTACTTGTGGCCAGGTATGAAGAAAGATGTTTCTGGTTTTGTCATGAGATGTTCTACTTGTCAGCAGGTGAAGGCAAATCATCAGTGACCACCAAGGATTTTACAGCAGTTACCCATTACCGAGTGGAAGTGGAATGATGTCTCAATGGACTTTGTAACCGGGTTGACGAGGTCTCCTTGGGGGAAAGATGCTGTTTGGGTTATCGTCGACATACTCACGAATGTTTCACACTTTTTTCTAATCAAGGAGACCATCAGTGTTGATGATCTGGGATGGTTTTACATCCGGGAGATCGTACGTCTACATGGATTTCCACACTCCATTATTTCTGACAGGGATGTGTGCTTTACTTCTCGGTTCTATCAGGGACTTCAAAAGGATTAGGGTACACATGTATTTTTGAGTACAACATACCATCCCCAGACAGATGGCTAATCCGAGCACATGATCCAGGTGCTTGAGGATATGCTCCAAGCTTGAATTCTAGACTTCGGTGGTTCTTGGGAGAAGTATATACCTCTTTCAGAGTTTTCCTACAACAACAACTTTCATGCGATCATTCAGATGGCACCATACGAGGCTCTGTATGGTAGGCCATTCCGATCACCCTTATGCTAGCTAGAGGCAGGAGAGGCAGCTTTGCTGGGACCTCATCTTGTTTATGAGACCTCTGAGCAGATAGAGTTGATTTAGAATAGGATGGCTACAGCACAGTCTCAACAGAAGTCTCATGATGATCAGTAGAGACGACCCCTGGAGTTCGAGTTCGGAGATCTGGTTTTCTTGCTTATCGCACCGAGGTTGGGGAACAAGATGATTCAGAGATAGGATAAGCTTCCACCGTGGTACGTCAGGCCGTTTTAGGTGTTGGAGAGAGTTTGTCCATTTTCCTATATGTTGTAGCTACCTCAGAGGTACCGGGATATGCACGACGTCTTCCACGTCTCTCAGATCCGACATTACTTTTCAGACCCGTCTCATGTCTTCCAACCCGAAAAGGTTGAGCTTGAACCGGATGTGTTGTTTGAGGAGCATCCTATCCGGATTGTCGATCACAGTACGAAGGTTCTCCGGGGCCGGTCTGTTCCTCTGGTATGGGTGCTATGGCAGCACTGGGAAGTACGTGACGAGACATGGGAGAGGGAGGCCGAGGTTCGATCACAGCGGCCGGAGTTGTTTGGGGTTTATTCTTCTACGCCTCTCTAGGGAAATTCGAGGACAAATTTCATTAAGGGGGGAAGTTTGTAAGAACCCAGATCTTCATTTCTGGTATGTTTTTCCTTTTTCTGGCATTTTTGAGGAAAATGGTGTTTCATGAAATTTTTGATGTACATGCCGTGTACTTTATGAGTACACGTTGTGTACTCTTTTCCTGCTCAAAGCCATGTGTTGGCCGTGTCCGGGCCACACACACGGTGTGTAGGGGTGATGTGGGGGCCGATTTTGGTGGAGTACAGAAAGATGTAGTACACGCCGTGTACTCTGAAAGTACATGTTGTGTACTCTAAAAGTACACGTCATGTACTTTGTTTTTCATTAATTAGACTAGGGTCACGCCTGATCACCATAAACGTCTTATTCTAGGTCTGGTTTGACCGAGAGACGCCGTACGACCACACAACTTCTCTGGATTCCCGATCCTCCATCTGTGGGCCGATTCGACCACTGTCGATTGTGTTGGAATCACAGCAGTGAGTTATCCCTTCTTTCTGAGCCTTGTTTTCCAATTTTGCCTCCTTCTCAACATATCGTGGGATTATCGTTTTGGGTTTTTTCTCAGATCTACGACGTTCAAGGGAGAATCAGTCTACGTGGTTCAAGTATGTCGATATCTTAGGATCTAGGTATGTGTTTTGTGCCTTACCGTTCATATTCCTTGAGTTTTATGTGCAAATTCCACCAATACCCGTGAACAGGGTATTACGTGTTACATTTTTTCCCTTGTTTATTTACTTCCTTTCATGTATGCTTGTGTAGAGCATAATTAATCATGTTAGAGGATATTATGTTGTGCTTGGATGTTTCCCATGCTTCGTTCTGGTTACGACCTTCGAGTTTCATTTGCCTTTGGCTGTTACACATGTTTCCATGCCTTGTGTCTACATAATGGAGTGTTTTTGTATAACATGCTTGTTTCCCTATATACTAATATCCATGTATCTCTATAGGTGTAATTTGGTTAGCCAAGTAGCTCTATAGGTGTACTCAGGCCTTATAGCATTATTATGCACTGACTGGCACATGACTGAGAGAACCTGGTGCTATAGACTATAAGGGATAGACCATGTGAGCTTTGTAGAGAGTCTTAGATATTATAGACTACCGGAGGGTTGAACGAGAGGGATTCCTCAGAGAGTCTTCGAAATTAGACTACAAGATGGACCAAGTGAGCTCCTAGAGAGTCTTGTATTTTTATAGACTACCGGAGGGTAGACCGAGTGCGCTTCCATAGAGAATCTTACCTAGTTTTTTTTCTCTTTAATATCCATCCTAGGCTAGAGGAGGAGTTGACCAAGTGAGCTTCCTTAGAGATTTTTTGGTATACCTGAGGCTATATGAGGAATTGACCAAGATAGATTCCTCAGAGAGTGTCTAGACCGTGGGGAAAAGAGGGTTAGACCACGTGATCTTCCTTAGAGAGTCCCTGACTACCCTAGACTATAAGGGGAATTGACCGAGGGTGCTTCCCCAGAGAGTCTCATAAATTCCTATGACCAAACCAGAGGGGTTCAGCTGAGTGCACTGCCCAGAGGGTTGTGATACTTCTTGGATATGACTAGAGAGGATGGCTGACAGTACTTCCCAGAGGGTTTCTTTCTTGTTAGATTTTTTGCTTCAATGCTATTGTTGGTTGTGGATTGACTACTGTCGTATATCATTCTGTCATACTTCTTACTGTTACTACCTACTACATTGCTGTTCTTATTTACTTCTTATTGTAATTTTACCTTCCATATAATCACTGACTGTTTGGCATAGATCTTCAAGTGAATTCCTACTGGGATTTAGTCTTACACCCTATTTGGGTCATGCTTTTGGTCTCAAACATACTATGTTGTTCCAGGTATAGACAAGGGAAAGCACCCTTCAACATCCGGTACTTGATTGCTTAGAGAAGGAGAGCAAGGGACCATGCTTTGGCTTGCAATGGTGAGGAGCTGTATACTTTTCTTTTGTACTTGTTTTGGTACTGTGGTGTTTTCAGCATTGTGACTTGTTTGGCTGCTTTCCTAGATATGTATCTTGCCTCATTCCTTATATATACATATGTGCCCCAGTTTGTTGATTTAGTCTTTCACTGTTATTATTATTGGTTATTTATTGTTTCTGTTGTTGCATATTGATTACCTTTGTTGTGTACTCTACCAATGAGGGCATAGTTTCCCCACTATCACACCCAAGGCCCTCGCTGCTAGTCGTTAGCCTCTGGCATTTGGGGAAATTCTCTTGAGGCCATGTGACCAACTATGTATGGGGCGCCTCTTGGTGGCTTTCAGAACCAAGACGTTACATTAACCCTAGAACATTTATTGGATAAAAGTAAAAATATTTAACAAACATATATAATCATTTTGTAGTTAGTTCTGCTCATTCCCACCAATACAACGGCTAGGCATTAACTACCATTTAAAATAATATTATTTTATTATTACTTTGCAACGTATGATTTCAAAGAAACTCGTTGTTCGTATTGGTTACGCCATCGAGAATAACATTTCCTTTAAAGTAATATTAAAATGTTATTCACAAATATTGATAAATATGAGAATTTCATATTCTTTATTTAACCAGGATTTTACATCCTTCCCACCTTTTGGGAATTGCATCCGTATAATTTTAAAATTTGGCTTGAAAACTTCATTGAAAGCCCCACATCGGAAAAAGAGTAAATTAAAATATCACTTTAAAAGAAGGAATGAAAAGTAAAAAGGTCACCCGGATCAACATATACCAGGATTAAATGAAAACATGGATATGGAGGAGAAAACAAACCATCAATTTTTGATGGAGAGTGATGGGAAAATATGTCTTGGAGAAAGTTAACCACCAGAAAATCAAAAACTTGTGATGGGTTAAATGGTATTTGATTCCCCAGTTGGAAAACTTAACAGACAACGTTTTTTTTAAGTTACTTTTCATTGAGGAATTTATTTATGATCTTAACTAAATCATAAGGAAACATACTTACTTGTCGTGTAGACTTTCATCCCTTACTAGATTTTTTCCACAATCTCATATTTTCTCCAAAAGGTGAGTATTTAGGATGGCTTGTTCATATTAAGAGCGCTACAATCAACTTTTAGAGAATCACCTAATCCACAAAAGAGAACTATATATTCCCCATGTATTTAGACCTTATACAAACACAAAATTGTTAGTATAAGTTCAGATAATCCCCAAAAAAAGATAATCATTTTCAAAAATAAAAACAACTCTTAATCTCCAAAATTTGTCAAAAAACCAATGTTCAAAAAAGACCATTCAATACAAAATTTCCCTTAAAATTCTTCAAAAATAAACCAAACCATGATTGAAACCCAAATCTCTGAAGGATTTAATGACATTGTCTCCCAAGGTAAATCATAACATTTATCTCCAAATAACATCAGTTTCTCTTGAAGTCGCATACTGAAAAGTAATTAACCTAATCACATATCTTCCATGATAGGTTAATAATTTCCATAGATAACCCAAAATAAACTTATTTCCGATTCATAAGATCATCTAACTAAAAATAATTATTCATACTAACCAGGGACTTCACGTAGTCCAGTGGTAGGCGATAAATGTTAGTCGCAATTTGGTTCTGGGTTTAATTCCCACAGCTTCATCTAATGCGACGGGTTGTCACACGGTCTGCGTGTTGTCCTTTTTTCAAAACTATATAATTCATAAAACATTCCCTAGAAAGAGATAAAATCTTCAAAAAAAAATTACATAATTATCCTCAAGTTTATCTCTTACCTTTTATTTTCCATCATAACATATAGTAACCCATAATTACCTCAAAAGTAATAATCATAACCCTAATGGTTACCTTTATAATTAATACTTGAACATCTACATCATGTTGGTTCTCTCGTACATGATGCATTAGAGAACTCACCAAGGTTCAAGTGGTTAATCATGACTCTGGGTAGTTGGTTGAGAATAACTATAAGAGTTCTCATTATAGCTCCCATATCATTCAGTTGTTCTTTTATAAAATCGTCATAGTTTTCTTCACATCCACTATTACTTTGATGCCTGCTAGATCCATACATTTACTAAAACCAAAAAGGTCAGTGTGAGTATATCATTAGAATCATCTAATAATATCTTATAAGGAGGGTAAATATAAGATATAATTATTCATGTTATCATAAACTCATTCACTTTATCTAAAACTATGTCTATTTCTGAAATACTAACCATTATTATAATGTCACTTGTGCTTAAAGAATACCCTAACCCCTAAAGTTATCTAAACCGACCTCTGATACCAACTATAATGTTCCATCCGTAAAACAATACATAATCAGGAATTAAATGAATAATTCACATAGAGTATCTTTTCAGGTTTAGTGTTTTAGGGAATTAGGACATAACTATTACATCTCAAAAGATTACAATGTCTACACTTTTACAAAGTTTCCATGAAATAAAAACTCTTAAAAATAAACATTTCTAGTTCCATGTTTTAGCTAGCATGTATTTCCTTGATCATATCCTTGATCCTATTCATCTTTAAGTCCGATGGAAAAAATTTAAAAAATGTGGGATGAGCATAAAAATCCCAGTAAAGGATACAGAAAGATGAAAAAATTTCAATTTGTTCAAAACAATAAGTAAATCATGAATACTTTATCTTAAGTAATACCTTTCACCTTTATGAAGTAGTAAATACACTTAAATGAATAAAATATCATTAATTACCTTTTTTTAACCAAATGACTACCATAAAACCTATATAAATAACACATAACATATAAAGGTAACTTGGGACATAAACATACTTAAATGGAATAACCATACTATCAACTTCCACACAAATCACTAAATAGAATAGCCTTATGACCAAATTCCATACCCAATGCATTGGAGGTTATAATGTAACCACCCATCCGGGTATTCACGACACCACCTATCATATGATTTATCACGTAACCACCCGTCAAATGTCCACGTACCATTACAAAACCACAAGACATAAAACAAATATAATGGAAAGAAAACATTTCCACATTTCAATCAAATTATATCACTTAAATATGTTGACATAAAAAATTTATTATCAAAACCATTTTCAATACACAAATACACAAATGATTATATGGTATTTATTTTCTTTTAAAAACAATACGGCTTGTTATGGAAGCCAAAGGTCAAATAGTACTCACAACGGCAGAAAAGAAAGTTGTCACCCCGTATGTTAAAAGATACATTCCTTTATTTCATTTAGTAAAATGCTTTGTAGAGAAAGGTTCCCTTTGAATGTAAGGAAAAGTCAAATGTTTTTTTACAGCGTATAAAATAAAGTCTTGTATTAGAACAAAAATATGCCTTATTGCAAGGAGATTGAGAGGAAGTCCCTTACAAAGTCGGTATCCTTAGATTAAGGATAAATCAATTATATAATTATGCGTGAAAAACTATAAATACAACCAATATAAGATGATATTAACTGTAAAAAAATTTGAGGTCATCCACACATATTCATAGTACTACATAATCAAGAAGTATAGGTTTAACCCAATTAATTGAAATTGGGTTAAGAAGTCCCCTTATAGAAATTCGTCAACCTAACAACGTCATTTTAAAATTCAGAAAATGAGAAGATGAGAGATAAAAATGGTATCTCATCACATAGACATATCATTTATAGAAATAAGTATATATAAGAACATATCCCAACATAAGAAGATATAAATTAAAATACCTAACAAAAATAATTCTTTTAAAAAGGGGAGGGTGAAAGGTTCCCTTACCGATTTTGGTAACTTTGGAAACGTACACCCCATGAAAGCAGGGTCATACAATGAAGATGTAAATGCCCATAAATGAGATTATATTACACAAATAGTAGAATAATGGGCAGTACATACACCACAAGATAGTAAATAGTGGAAAATGTAGCATGAATCTCATGGGAATAAAAAGTGATATAAACACCCCTTACCTAATTGTAATCAATCGAGTCGTATGACCAAAAGATAATAACCACAAAATGAATTTTAAAACAACATGAATATAAATAGAATCATGATAATATATATCAATTGGCAGAACACAATACACCACATTCCATGAATAAGTGGTGACCAATGGAAATCTCACAGAATTAAAAGTGAGAAAATAAAACCCTTACAAAAATTCAGGAGCCTAACAACACCACTTAAAAATTCATAAAATGAAATGATGAGAGTAAGAGGGGGTATCTCATCATGCGAAAAATAAAAATTACATTATGGTGAATAGAAAAGAACATCCACTAACATACGAACATGGAGCATAAAATAAATGACATAAAAGAGAGTACTTGAAAAGAAAGAGAGAGGTCGGATCCCTTACCTCAAATCCGACATGTTATGCTCGTTTGTTTATA
This sequence comes from Viscum album, assembly GCA_963277665.1. Lineage (NCBI taxonomy): Eukaryota > Viridiplantae > Streptophyta > Magnoliopsida > Santalales > Viscaceae > Viscum > Viscum album. Next base: position 1,590,154,119 of record OY728129.1, read on the forward strand.
TTCATGAATAATACGCTTTGGTCAATTTATAATTTTTTAAGGACCTACTTTAATGTTTATTATTCAATTAATATCACATATTATAATGTTATAATAATTAGTTAATTATGAGAGTTCATATATGGCATTTTTGTCGATGTTCGATACATGAGTCAAAAATGAACTTGTTTGAAATGAATTGTCCATGTAGTAAAAATTAAATCACCTCTAGAATAGTATTAATGATTTAAATATCCTATATATCCAGTATGAATTCATTTTATACTATTCCATAACATTTGGATATAGAAAATTAAATTCACCATTCATGGAGACAGTATGCCGTACGTACGCATGAATGCTACTTTCATTTCATTATTATATTAATTGAATTAAAAAAAGATATATATATATATATATATATATATTATCATTGAAATTTAATATATATGTTATATAGGTCACTTATGTTCATTAATTTCATTCTTTATACATTACATGTATTGCATGAGTGAGTCACATCACTTGAGGGACGGTAGTCCACACTTCCTCGTACGAAATTATCGCATTTGCACAACATGAAAAGCATAACGGTATATTTTAAATATAAAATATTGAAGCATATAGAAAACATAAATACCATATATATAAAATATAAAATACAGTGACATCATAATGTCCACCATGAGAGGCGATATGAGATAATTGAACAATCATCGTTTCGTGAGGCAGTAATTCACCATCCCCAGAAACAGTATGTTCTTTAACCATTAGATGGAGGTGTGTGTAAGTGTACCTAGAATAATTCTCATAAAAAATCATATTATAATGAATATACAGTTTTTTTATAAAATAAACAAATAAAAAGTGTTTAGGGGGTTGGAGAAGCAAAATAAAACAAAAGAACATAAGATAAGACATTACCTTTAAATCGGGTAACTCCCCTTGGTTTGAACCAAAAGGGTTTTATAAAGAGATTTCTGCCTAAGGTAAGGCTTCTAGGATGAAGAGAGGGATGTGGAGAGATAAAAGGTGCAGGGTTTGGACGAGCCAAGGGATTTAGAGGTGTGGGTAAGAGAGTATTGGTGGGGGCCTTTTATAAGAGGGAGGATGGGCACTCTTGGAAGGTCATGAAATATAACTTTATTATGAAATGATTTTCAGATATTAAAGGCCAAACAATGATATATTTCTAGGATAAGGTGATAAGGGTACGTAATCCACCCATACAATAGGTTTTAGACAAGTTTAACTCTTATAGTTTACCTTATATTTTCATTTTATTTAAATCGTTCATTAATGAGGTAATCGCTGCATCATTATGGTGTCAAAAATAAATTTATTTATTTGATGTCTAAAAATTATAAAAAAAATTACCATGATGTAGGAAATTCTTTTATATTACTAACGAATATTTATAGTCCAATCTAAATCTTATATAACCCTGAGTAAAAATTGTTTTAGTAAAACAATACATGTTTGTGACATTTTTATATTAACTTTAAATGAAAAGTTATTAATGACATTTTCATACCCAAGTAGCTCCATGGGGTCCCCAAGTTGACCCATGGATTTTCATGGTCGTCCATGACTCATCCAATAAGGGTAGGACATGTTTCAAGGTAATTTCATATTATTAAAACATTATTTTTACCTTAAATTACACTAATTACCTCTAATCGCGATTAATAAAACTCAAAAGTTACTATTCACCAAAAAAATATTTTCATCCCATTGAATCACATTTTACATAATAATTAAAACCATGTATGTTGGATTATTAAAAGTCAATTCATATATGCGGTAAAATTTCATTTAAATGAAAAATCAGTTTCTTAACTACCACTTAGTGGTTTCACTATTCATAAAAAATTGATGTTTTTCAGAAAAATACAAAAAATTCACCCTAAGCTATATTTGATATTCCGAATTCAAAATTGATTTCTATTTTAAAAAATTCCAAACATATATGTTGAACTAATTAATATAATCATTAATTCTTGTTGTCAAAACAAATAGCATGTTTTTAAGAAATAATATATATCAAAAGATTGAAACTTGTTTATGTCCAATTTAAAAGTGAAATTAATTCCAATGTCCACTATTGGATTAAATGGTGAAAATAAATTCTAATTAAACTATAAAACCAATTAAGAAGATAATATATACGTATAAATAAATATGATTAAAAAGGAGGTTTTGAATTAAAATACAACATCATTCGCTATTCATTAAAAAATGATCTTTATCGGAAAAATAGCAAAAACATACAGAAAGTAAATTTTTATGTCCTGATTCTAAAGAAGGATTTTATTTTTTCAAATATAACTTATAAAATTGTCAAAAAGTGGATTTAAAAAGGGTTCTCCATCAAAAGGATATTAATCAACCTTTTAAAGAATATTATAATATTTATGCTAAAAATTGGATTCATTCACATTTTAAGCCTCTAACATTTATTGGATAAAAGTAAAAATATTTAACAAACATATATAATAATTTTATAGTTAGTTTGGTTCATTCCCTCCAATAAAAAAGTTAGGCATTAACTACCATTTAAAATTATATTATTTTGTTATTAGTGTGCAACGTAATATTTCAAAGAAACTCATTGTTACGTATTGGGTACTCCATCGAGCATAGTATTTCCATTAAAGTAATATTAACATTTTATTCAAAAATATTGATAAATATGAGAATGTCATGTTCTTTATTTACCTGGGATGTTACAATATATAATGAATAATAATGAAATATATGACATAATAATTCTATTCTATTTGTGTATATATATATATATTTCATCTACTTACTTCCATTCAAGTCAATAAGGATAGGAAAACAATGTTCATGCGTACGTACGGCCTACCGTCTCCATGAACGGTGTATTTCATTTCATTTATCTATCTAATATATATATATACTGAATATATATGATATATATATCATGATTTACATTCTGTAAGTATGTAAATAATGATATAAGTTATAATAACATCAAGAAACAACAAGCCCAAACACATATGATAAATGAAACGATTTTACCCAAAACACGACTTTAATATGGAATTGACAAACGAATGGTTAATATAAAGTCATAAGTGAATCATATATGATATAATAAATATTATTATGACTCTTTTACAAGAAGATAATATGTTTAAACATACTATACAGGAGTCTCGGACACATATAGAAGAAATTGGACATAAGGTAAGGGTTAATTTTGTAAATCACATTTTTATCCAAGATTTCTTATACGTAAGTGTTTACTGGGGTTATATTTTTCACCCATGTCCTTAAAAATGATTTTCATAAAGTGTTTAGTATTATCCCATGTATTTTTAATGTCATGTTTACCAATATTTGGCTTTTACATTGTGTTATGAAAGGAATCTTTCTTTTGTTTACAATACGAGGAACTTTTTGACTTTTCTGGCAAAAGAACGAGGAGAATGTTTTTTTAACTTATAAGTCATGTACAGATTTTTATGGTTTCATAACACCTATTTTTCATGGAGATTCATCTATATGTTTTCATGATTATTTTCAATTAAATCATTTTCTTTTAAAATTTTGTGGCATTTTGTGAAAATAAAATTATTTTAAATAAGAATGGATATTTTCCTCAAGAATTCATTTCAAGTGTTTTGTCAAAACTATTCTCTATCTAAGATGACATTATTTAGTATGATTATGTTTCAAGTATAATGTCTCTATTATTTACATGGTTTTATTATTATTATTATGAAATGATATCCATTTGTTTTATATAGATTATGTTATGATGGGATGATGTTTATAACAACCATTTTATTTGTTGGGTTATGATGAATGATTTGTGTTTATTTTTTTGGCACAAGTAGGAATGTTTTCATTATGATATGGTTGGGACCTATATCTATCTATAATGTATTGGGTAAAGGTTTATATCTCATGAGATAGACATGGCTGGAACAGAAAGTTAATCTGGTTCAGTGATACAGGACTGGAAAGAGGAGTGAAATCGATTCAGTAAGCGACTTTGTCCACTATGATGGTCTTGGAAGCAATGCCATGGATACTATGGAAATCATATCATGTGCTTAATGGTTTAACACAGTTACATGATTTATTCCCCATGCTATTTTAGCATTATTTATGTTCCATTATGATCTATGCCTTACGTACTACAATGTTTTATGTCATTGCTCAAGATTTTAATGTTTAAACATTATGTTCATGTTTTTAAATTCAAATGTATATAGTTTGTTTTATTTTCTCCATACTTACCCTTACTGAGAATTGGAGCACACCCATTTTATGTTCTCTTTTCCCCAGGATATAATGAATGGTTTTAGGTAAGAAAACAAAAGGGGGAGATCTTTATGGGAGATGTTGAAGAGCATTCACCATGATTAGAAGATTATGTTCCGAGTTTCCAAAGACACTAAAATAATAGTTTATTTGCGCGTCTATTTTTTTCATGCATTAAGTATTCCGAAAAAGTAATGTATCGTCTATGTACATCAAGATATGGGTCTCTATAGTTTGTATCAGAGAAAAGGTTTAGTTAACCTTTGGAAACTAGGATTCAAAAACATTAGTGAGATACCTAGAGATATTTCTAAGGTATGTCTAGGTATGTACCTAAGGTTATGTATACGTATAGGTTATAGTCACAAAATTATGGTAACTATCATAGAATTAAACCTATTATCATCAATATTTTAGGTACACCACCTTTATTATGTTGTTTTCCTAGAATGATTTTTGCTTCTCACAATATTTTTTTTGGGTTTTAGAAAAGGGATGGAAACAGGAAGATTCATGTTAATGGGGAATATGTTGGACAATGGAATGATATTATTCATGAGCTACCAAATGAAATGGTATTTGGAAGGCGAAACATAATTATTATGCTTAATCATTAGTCTCATAATATGATCAATAATCTCAACTTTGGTAAGATTCCAGACTCATCTAGTAAGAGAAAGATGGAGTTTCATGATGATCATAGAGGAAAGAAAGTTCAATTTCCATCATGTAAGTCATGTGGGAAGAGGTATCAAGGAGAATGTTTCAAAGGAACTGGAAGATGCTTTGGGTGTGGAAAAGAAGGACACAAATCTAGTAATTTCATAGGAAAAGGTTCAATTAACACAATGGACAAGGATACTGGTATTGCTAAGACATCAACAACCGTTAAATGTTTTAAATGTGTAATTTATGGGAATTATGCAAACCAATTCCCTAAGGGAAAATCTCATGATGATAATCCACATGGTCATATGGGTAGTATTTATGTTGATGATTATGAAGACACTACAAATGATATATGATATGAATGAAGTGTTGAGGAATAAAATGATGAAGCTTGGTCAATGGTTTGAAAATAAAGTGGAATGATTACATGAAAAATGTATGGTACTACGGAATAAAGAAAAATATATGGATTGTTACGTTTTTGTCTTTCCTCGAGTATTTGAAAGTATATGATGAATGGTACTGGTAACCATGAAAAGTGATTTTGGAATGCAGATGATATGCACGTAATGAAGGGATAATGTGATAATGAAATGTTTGATAGTATTAATGATCTCATATATGGACAAAGTGATATCATGGTTTTAGTATATAGGAATTTTGGGATTTTGGTATGTGGAGAGAGTTGAATTTTGACAGCAATCATGTTTTCACAAAGATTCTATGGTAATTCATGTTACAAGAGAATACATGATTAAGGTATTAACATTTTTGGAATGTGATCAAAAAAATATATCTTATGATATATGAGGGAAAAATGATGGTATTCACGTGCTTGTTATGTGACTTTTCAAGTAATCGTTTTCTTTATAAAATGAGATGTGACAGATGTATTTTGGATAAGCTGAAAGTTTTGAATGGATTATATTGGACATCAGATAGTATTGTTTAAGGGTATAACTTTTTTTTCAATATTATTTCTGGAATGTTATAATAGTGTAGTCTTAAAAAAGGACAACCTACAGGATGGGTGAAAACCCATCACGTCAGACATGGTTGCGGGAATCAAACCCACAACCGAAGTGCAACATGCCTTTATCACATACCACTAGCTAACAGGTAGTCCCCAGTTAGTTGAAACTAGTTTTATTTCATTAAGCGGTATGATAGATGAAGTATAAGTCCATTTTTGGAACCATATACGATTAATCTCACCATAGATGGACATATGTATAATTAATAACTTTTGATAACCTTTTGTTTGAGACAAATGGAATGACCCTTCATTATATCACATGATCTACTAACACTTCACGAATGAAAAATTCAACTTCATTTCTTTAAGATATGAAGTGGAAATTGTTCATGGAGTGACCAAAAATGATATTACACTGAAATCAAGTAAGTATTTATCCTTATGCAAAAATTCATCAACTTTAGGGAAATGATCTTGAAAACCAAAAATGTTTTCCTAGTGCCCTCATATCTGATGAATCAAATGGGACCTTAGATCATCAGAAATTTATTGCTTTGTGTTTGTTGGCTTTTTCATTGCCATTATCTATACCAATCTTCATCAGAAGATGATGGTTATATTTCTCTTCCATATCCATATTTTCACATATATTCTCCTATGTGGAAACCCAGTGATGACTTAATTTGTGTAACTGTTACATTTCTTACTTCACTTTTTAAAATTAAGTTTTAGTATTCCTTTTTACGATGTGGGTTTCTATGAAAGAAACTTTCAAGTAGTAAATGACATATAACCCTGACGAATTTCAAGGAAGAAATTCATTTTAAGGGGGGGTATAATGTGACACCCTGTGAGTTTATGAGATATATTCTTTTTAATTTGTTTTATGTCTTCTATTGTACCCTAAACCATGATTAGCTTGTACTATATGCAACACCATATTAGCTTGCAGAATACGCAACACTATTATTGTCTCGTGTTACACACAATTTCATGTTTGATTTGTCGAAATTATTCTACGCAATATTAAGTATAGATTTTGTTTAATATATAAATGAAATATGTTTTGATTATGTTATACGCAACACCAAAGGGAGATTTCACTACACACAACACTAACTTGGCTTGCATTACACACAATCACGACCTTCCCTGACAGCGTGTGTTGTACGCAATACTGAGTTTCACTAAACAATGATATAAAAAATAGCCATTATGAATATCAATACCCACTTTTTGAAATGTTATAAAATTTATCTTTCAAAATGGACTTCATTTTTGGATTCGGAATATCGAAATTAGCCAAGGGTGATTTTTTTTTATTTTTCTAAAAACTTTCAATTTTTTATGAATAGTGAAAACACCAAGTTATTGGATAAAATAGACTTTTTATTTAAATAATAATTTATTTTATTTAAATTTTTTTAGGTGAAAATAGATACATAATACCTATATATGTTCAATGTAATTCATTGGAGTCATTTTATAATAATTTTTGATATATAAATATTTTATTGAACTTTTTACCATCTTTTACCCACCTCCTATGAGAATTTACAAATTTAAATAAAACTTAATTTTACCACTTCTATGAGTGTAATTTTAAAAATATGAGAGACACGGATGATATCAGTATGTAAAATGTGGTTTAATAAGATAAAAATAATTTTTTTTGAATAGTAACTTTTTACTTTTACTTACCACGGTTAAAAGTAAATAGGGTAATTTAGGGTAAAAATGATATTATTATTAGCATAACACATGTAATAATTCTATTGGATAATTTTAATTCGACCAAAAACAACCTTAGGAATAAAATATGACCCTTTAAGTCCACTTGGATTAGATTAGGACACTTATTGTTATTATATTTAAAGAAGAGTTAAAAGAGTTACAATCAATGTTTAATAACTAAAACATTTTTAATATAGGGTTATACATAAGATAAATTAGACTATTAATATTCATTAGAATGATAAAAATATTTCATACATAATTGTAATATATATATATCTATTTTATACATTAAATAATTTAATTGACATATGAAACAATGATGATGCAATAATTACCTTATTAATGAAATATTATCATAATTGATATTTTAAATACCCAAATAAATGTAATTTGAGACTTTTAATGAATTAAAAAAATTTCTAGGTTAATATAACATGTTAGTGTTGGTTAGATGAATTTTTTTCGAAGTAATAATGTTGTTATGAATTTATAGAAAATAAAATAACAAATAGTCTCAAAATTGACATAAAAGAGTTTTTAAAACAAATATTATATTATTAATTGATATAAGGGTCCTAAAAATCTAAGTTTCTTCCAAAAGACATATATAATAATATATATGACATTAAGGAACCAATTTGGGTATGATTGGAAGTTTATACTAAGATTATAACCATAGAGTGTAAGAATACAAGAAGACATGGTAAAAGTTAAATTATTTAACTTAGAGTTAAATATAAACGATAAGGTTAAAATGGTAACCAAAAATTTTGTAAAACCTAATGGTTGAAAGGATTTCGACCTATCCCCATTCTAGCCTCGAAATAAGTCATTTTGGAGCCATTATAAACCGAATATGAATTTAATATAAAATAATATTTTATGTTTTTCCTATGGGGCCCCTCTCCTCCTTTATAAAAGGGAATCTCCTCCCTCTCCTCTTTACACAATTTTGAGCCTTCAAGCTAAGAGAAACCCTGAAAATTTCTGTTCTCAACCTCTCTAGTTATATAATATATTTTTTTGGTCTTCTCAAAAGACCAACTCTAGTTCCCGAAGAGGTAGTTTAAAAGAGGCACGTCGAAGAAGAGGTAATCTCTTCTACCGATTATTTCATGTTTCTTTCTTCTTGTACTTCCTCTTATTTAGTTGTTTAATTATAAAGTAATAGCATCCGTATTACTTATATTATGATATGTTATTATAAATATGAAAAAACCCTACTTCACCTTATATCCATTCGATGAAATAAAATTACCGCGTGTGCGTACGTACAGAATACCGTCTCCACACCGGGGTGTAATATGTTTTTCTACCACCACTGTACGTGGATGGGTATAATGGTGTAAAGAATAAATATATATGATTATTATAACATGATAAAAGTTATGATATTTATATCTTCCTCTCCAATTCCATTCAATAATTATGGGAACTATATCATCACTCATGGGTACACACGGATTACCGTCTCCATGACGCGAGGAGATTAATTCTCCATGTTAACCATTAAAAAATGATTAGAAAGTATATATAAGGAATAATAATGAAATATATGGCATATTAAAGCTACTAGATTTATGTATATATACATATTTCATCTACTTACTTCCATTCAAGTCAATAAGGAAAGGAAAACATTGTTCATGCGTACGTACAACCTACCGTCTCCATGAACGGTGTATTTCATTTCATTTTTCTATCTATTATATATATATACCGAATATATATGATATATAAATAATTATTTACATTATGTAAGTAAGTAAATAATTATATAAGTAATAATATTATCTGGCAACAACAAATCCAAACACGTATGATAAATGAAACAATTTTACCCAAAACACTGCCTTAACATGGAATTGACAAACGAATGGTTAATATAATGTCATAAGTGAATCATATATGATAACATAAATATTATTATGATTCTGTTACAAGTAAATAATATGTTTAAACCCACTATATATAATTCTCGAACACATATGGAAGAAATTAGACATAAGGTAAGGTATAATTTTTCAAACTCATTTTTATCCGAGATTGCTTATACGTAAGTATTTACTGGGGTTATATTTTTCATCAATGTCCATAAAATTGTTTTTCATAAAGTTTTTAATATTCTTCCATGTATTTTTAAAGTCATGTTTACCCCTATTTTACTTTTACATTGTGTTATGGATGGAATCTTTCTTTTTTTACCATACGAGGATCTTTTTGACTTTTCTGGAAAAAGAACGAGGAGAATGGTTTTTAACTTATATGGAATGGAATGAATTTTATGGTTTCATAACGCCTAGATTTCATGAAGCTTCATCTACATGTTCTCGTGATTATTTTCAAAAAAATCATTTTCTTTTAAAATTGTGTGGCATTTTTTAAAAAGAAAATGATTTTAAATAAGAAAGGATATTTTCCTCAAGAATTCATTTAAAGTGTTTCGTCAAAACTCTTTTCCATCAAATTTGACATTATTTAGTATGATTATGTTTCAAGTATACTGTCTCTATTATTTCCATGGTTTGATTCATCTTATTATGAAATGATATCAATTTGTTTATATGGATTATGTTATGATGGGATGATGTTTATGAAACCAATTTTATTCCTTGGGTTATGATGAATGATTTATGTTTATTTTGTGTCAAAACTAATAATGATTTCATTATGAGATTTGTGGGACCAATATCTCCCTCCAATGCATTGGTTAAAAATTTATATCTTATGAGAAAGAAATGGATGGAAAAGAAAGTTAATCCAGTTCAGTGATACAAGACTGGAATGAGGAGTGAACTCGATTCAGTAAGGGAAATTGTACACTATGATGGTCTTGGAAACAATGCCTTGGCTACTATGGAAATCATATCATGGGATTAATAGTTTTCCACAATTATATGTTTTATTCCCCATGCTATTTTAGCATGATTGATGTTCCATTATGATCTATGCCTTACGTAATACAATGTTTTATGTCATTGCTCAAGATTTTGATGTTTAAACATTATGTTCATGTTTTTAAACTCAAATGTATATAGTTTGTTTTATTTTCTCCATGCCTACCCTTATTGAGAATTTGAGCTCACCCTTTATATGTTTTCTTTTCCCCAGGATATAATGAATGGTTTTAGGTAAGAAAACAAAAGTGGGAGATATTTATGGGAGATGTTGAAGATCATTCACCATGATTAGAAGATTATACTCCGAGTTTACAAAAACACTAAATTAATACGGTCATTGAGCATCTGTTTTTGTCATGTATTAAGTATTCCAAAAATATAATGTAATGTCTATGTACGTCATTCTATGGGTCTCTACAATAAACTAGTATGATCGACCAACATGGGTCAGATCGGGCCTATCTGATTACTATAATGGGTCATGGAAAACATAGTTGGTTCCAATTTGGCATAAAACCCTCCAATAATTTAATCATTTATTGGGAAGAGTATACCAACATTTATAGTTTTTTAATATTATATTTACTTACAACACCAATTCCAAAATTATTTAGTTACATTACATTATAATTTATAATTCTCTTTCATGTATCTGTAACCCTTAATTTATGATGGATAAATTTTTTAGGTTACCATTATATAATATATAATGTCGAATAAACATTACAAAGTTGGAAATTGGTTCCAATTTAATTGTGGTCATTAATGTTTCATCCCATAAAACCAATTTTTCTAGGATAAAAAAAATTCTAGATTGGTTAGTAATTGTTCCTCCATAAATCTATATAATAAAATAGGATTTATTTAGATACTAAAACAATAATAACCAATATTATATCATGATCATATCAAAAAATTCAATCACCCAATAGTATATAAAAAATGGAATATAAAAATACAATAATAGTAGAATGGAATATATGCTCGTTTTTTAAATAATCACTAAAAAATGTTTTCAAATGAGAATGTAGATAAAACACCCAAGACACATCTATCATGTTTCAGGAAGTCAATCAATGAAACCTACATGGCGTTGAATTTTTAAGTAATGTTAATTTATATGGACCTAAAATGATTCATATGAAATTAATCTCTTTTCCATAATCAATAAGGTTTAAGTACCATAAATATCATAAATAATTGACCAACAGATCGTACACTAATTCCTCATGGTGAAATAATAATCAACTGTAATAATGAACTACACAAACACCAATCCCATCACCAGTTAGTTGGTCTTTTCACTATTTGGTGGTTGATCACTTCAAGACAAAACTATTTACTAAGTGATGAAACATTCCAATTAACCTTTCTAACATACAAGAAAATTAAATACAATGAAAAAATAATCACCATATAAAACCTTTTAATGAACTGAACTTATAACCATATAAACTATGCCACGAGATAGTCTGTCACATGGCCTCAAGCATACCACCTCATGTACTATAGGTTTTCTACTTGAAGTGGGGGTCCAATGGTTGTATGTTTCAGTGACTATGATACAATTTTCCTATTATAAAAAATTGTAGAATAAATCATAGATCAATAGTGGATGGAATAGAAATTGAGGCCATAATAATAGAATTTATGATAATAAATATTAAATGGAAGAATAATCATTAAAATCTACATGCTACTAAAATATAACTAAAAATTAATAAAATAGGTAATAAAAAACAACATAGAATAAAAATAACACAAATACCTAAAGGATTTAACCAAGTGAATCCAGAGATCAGACTCAACTATGTACTCCTTAGTTCCTATATCCATGTATAATAGCACATGCATAATCCATAACCTGATTGTGTAATCACGAGGTCTGTTCGGGTACCCCAGTGCACCGGCGTCTGAACAGGGTGCCGGATAAACTCTGTAGGCCACCACCAGTGGTGTTAAATTATATACAGTCCATGGTATAAAAAAAATATTTTTCATATATAGTAATAAAATTGTGAATAAATAGATGTAATCATGTATGACTCATGTTATCCATGGACACCTATCCGATCATACCTTTATTAACTTATGAATCAATATCTTTGACATACCATTATGTATATATGTGTATATGTAATAACAGATACACAAACACACACACATAGATATATATATGTAGAGAAATATATTCATTTTTGGCGACCCGAGAGATAAGACCCAAGAATCAGCATAATAATAGTAGATCAATCATTAATTATATTAATGAAATCATCTAAGACATCCTATTTAGGGAATGTCACCATGATTATATAATTATAATAGAATATTAAAACCTTGGGTAAGCCAAAATATTCCATTTATTTATTGTGATCAAGCATGTTAGAAATATCATTTTTCCTATTGGCCATTGCATGGTATTCCTACACGACAATACAAGTATCACTCAAGGAATAATGTAAAACATATGACCCATAATCACATCCATGGAATTCCATATCATGAACTGAGGTAACACTTCATCATCTATTATAATTAATTAAACCAATGATCCCTTCTATGTCATTCCATTTAAGGAGACTATGTATCAACAATGGTTTACAATAATCCATGTGACCGTTAATCCCATCACATGATTTCGGTCTAGGGAACCCAAGTATCGTTTGTGGTACATATAATACCAAACATCCTAAGATCATATCAATGAAATTATGTATAAAGAACCTATGTATTTCTCTTGGAATAAAAAACACATTCAATTTATGTTTCTATCCATGGAATTCTAAAAAATTGAACTGATGTATCACTCAAGGAATGAAACAAATAATCGATCTATTTATAAATAAATAATAAAAAAGTCCATGTTATTAAGCATCCAATACCACAATTCATGCATATAAATTGGTTTATTTCATTTAATTAACTAAGTTATACATTAAATGTCCCATACCATTAATAAGTAAGTAATAGACCCCATACATGAGAATTCCATTTATCCAATTAATATCTCCACGATATTTCACAATTACATAGGTGAATAAAACATACCTTAGAGACTTTTTGACAAAAAAATATGGGCATAATATAAACACCGTATCATTATTAATTTTATATTTCAATTATCCATTCAATTTAAGACAATGTGAATGCCTTGATAAAATCCCATTCCGTAAATTATTTCATCAAGAAACATTCATTAAATGGTTTCCAACTCAATATAAATTATAATATTTACCAAATATCAATGTCATGCTTCATTTGTTATAAATGGACAATATGTTTATCTATATGTCTTAATTCATTCAATCACACATAAATTTTCCATTACAATAAACGAACATACATCATTGATGGTTTAATCAACCATCAAATGTGGTACCTAACAATATAACTCAACTCTCTATAACAGGTTGTTTGGGATGAGTTCACTGACCTTCATCCTTATAAGAGGGAACTAGTTCATGTCCTAAGTATTTATTCTAATTAATTTCACAATTGAGAAGATATTAATAGATGTTTTAGTGTATGAAACAACAAAACATGGAATAAATGATTAGACTTTTAATAGATATCATATACACACCCAACTCAGGAATATGACTAATCACTTATCCAAAATCAAGAATTTTTTAGATCTAGTTTGAGTGAAATTGAAGAAACATAGAAACACCCTAAAATATGGTAAAATATATCGCATTGAGATATGATTCAATATAGAAAGTGAAATCTAGAAAATTTGGATGATGTGACATATACTCAATGAGGTATTTCAAATGTAGAAGACGATGAGTGATTACAAGTCTTAATGATGGAGATAACTCCAAGTAGGTGGAGAGGATGGTTTAGTGCATATGGGAATCTTTTATTGGAATGGGGGAGGAAAATGGGGTTAATTCCATTTATGTTCAGTGGGGAAAATCAGTACTTATTTCACATTTAATGAGGCATATAGTTAGGCCACCGAATTTAGTTAACCAAGTTCCCACCATGTACATGGTACTTTCTAAAATCCATACCTTTTTTTGGATTGGTCATATTGTATGAGATAACCATGAAAAATATTTAATGTGCTACTAATTACGGGGCTATAAAAATTTTAGTTTGGAACATGGTTTATGAAATTATGTCTGCCGCATGGCCCCACCTCTGAAATTTTTAAAATGACATTGTACAACCATGCACCCCATATTCCATAGACCAAAAGCAACAAAGTACCATCATTTTGATCCAAATTATTTATTTGGTAGGACCATAATGTTTAAAAAAACAATGTTCCCCTATCTGTCTATCTTAGGATGTGATTTTCTAGGTTCTAATGCACCAGAAACTCATATGAACCCCAAGACACATAAAATGCCATAAACACATTTAATTAATAACACAATTAAGTTTTATAATTCTTATATTTACATTCCAATTACTGGATATAAATTCATCCCAACCACTAAAATGAATGTTCAAATTCCATTATAATTTCAATGGTCCAAAATAAGGAACACTACCTTTATATCGCATCATATCGTAGGTTTGGGTCATTGAAACTAAAACCCTTACCTAGATGTTATGCACTATCACCTTTGAAAAAAACAATAGAAAACGAGAAATGTAAGGTTCTCTACACACTAATTTAATATTATTTTAAAATGGTGAGATAAAAAGTATACACACCCAATAGAAAGGCCTCAACAAAGACAAAAAACGTCTATAAATACCCATATAAACAATATTTGTCCAAGAGAATGGACCATAATTCCATGAGGAATTTAAAAACTAAAATACAGTCCATATGGCAATTAGAGTGGCATAATGATGGATTATTAGTATAAAAAAAATATCACTCAATAATAAAAACATAGGTACTATCCTTGGGTAAATATGAAAGAATGAGTAAATTTGGAACATGCTCTTAGAAAACCATCTCATAGAGTACCCGATAGAATTAAAAAATTATTATTCGACAACAAATAATTAGTGGGATATCCAAAATAAATACATCAAACAATAATTACCTTAAATTATTCAATAAATCTATACTTGAGAAGAACAATGTTAAAAATAAATAATCATTACAATTTAATAAACCATTTTTATTAATGAAATGTTCTTTTAATAATAAAATTTATAATACCTATGAAGTGTTGAAACTAGAGAGTACTAAAAATCATCAAAATAATTATCCATTAGAATGAAATTCCAATCATCCATTAAGAACATTCTGTGAGGCAAACTAAAAATAACATAAAAAAATAACATAATCAAATATTATTTGCCATCCCTAATCAGACAATTCCTATATAGACCATAAGATAATAAAAAATGCATAAATCCACCCAAAAAATTAAAAAATAAACCATTTCCTTTAAATTACACTACATGAAATTTTTATTTTTTAATTTATATTAAAAAAATGTATGCATGATAATCATTTAACCCCTATGAAAACAATTAACCCTTTAAAACACATCAACTTATATAGAAAAATAAAAAAGTAAAAAAACTTCTACCACAAGTAAATATGTACACTTCTTGAATATGGATTTTCATATCTTTTTTATAAATAAACATTCCATTCAAAATATTATACATGTTCCATATTAAAAGAAATAATTTTATAAAACAGAGCATAAGAAAATTTATTTGAAAATTTATTATCAAAACCAACACTCTTAATTACTCAAATCACTATGAATATAATATATTTTATTCTATATAGATATTATTTGCATTTGAAATTAAATTTTTTCATTAAAACCAAATTTTCACTACCAAACAACAAATCAAACCACTTCACACTGAAACATATTTTGAAATTAATCATAGAGTAGAAGGAACACTTATTTTAAGACATTAAAAAATTCATAAAAACCATTTTACAATATTAATAATTATTTATTGAAATAATTTAAAAACTACATTTTGATTTAATTAAAATTTAGAAAATTAATTTTTTAATGGAAAAAAAATAAATTTCCTTTTGAACCACATTTTTAAAATTTAAAATAATGTATCACCCTTATATCTTAAACAAACCCTAAAAACTATTCTTAACATAACCTCATGAAAATTAACCAAAATAAATTCTACAATAGAAAAAATAGGTCCAAAATAGAAAACAAGAGGTTCATGGGTGTTCTCATCACGTCCATATGGTTTGGATAATGATGTTCCAATCATGATGTTTCCATAATAGTCTTCTTATAATCCTTTTTACATGCACCAAATAGATTTAAAATCTATGAGAGAAAACCATGTACCCCCATATCATCTCCAATTTGCTTCCCAAAACATGTAAAATCACTTAAATGAGGGATTTTTTTTAATTTAAAATCACCATCAGTTATTATAAAACTTCTCCCAAAAGTGGTGATTAAATAATCATAAAATCCAAAACTCAGACACTATCTTATCATGGTAACACGAGGATGTGAATGATAAATAACATTCATTAATATTCATATACCTACCTATTATGATTAAAAATTACTATATCTAATGTACCATTACTAATTAAATAAAATAGTTTCTCTGATACTATTTTTTCGGAACCATCCCGGGTTTCCCATTATTCAGCCACACTAGTTAGCCCATAAAAATCCCTAAAGGGAATTCTCGATCTTGAAAATATGGAAACTTGATCCCAAGAATCAATAGGTACATTATGAGCATGGATTTTCTAAATATTTGAATTAAACACAATGAAACACTACAAAAAATATTTCATGTCACCCCCAAACATATAATTTCATGTAGACAAATAAGTATTTTCAAAATGAAGAAAAAATAAAATGAGGTATAACAATAAATAAATATTCAATTAAAAATCATTACAAAAATATTAATTAAATATAAATAATCATTAATGGAAAACCTGAAAATATATATGACATGAAATAAAAATGGAATCCAAAAATACCAAAAAAACACCACTGGGCCCTATAGTCACTGGACAACCTCTTAAAAAGTTCAGCACCATGAGAGACCTAAAAAAAATTCCTATAAAATAATATTTCAATAAATTTTTACCCTTAATTTGATATATAATAGGTATGAATAAATAATCCCTATAAGTTTTATCTTCACACCCGATACATAACATTTAATGTTTAAATTCATTTAATGATTGTTTAAAATAAAACTATAAATGTAATCCATCAAAATTTTGATAAAACACAATAATATGTTACTATAATTTTGAAAAAATAATTAATTCATTAGAGTTACACATAAAATAATTTTATTTGAAAATTATCATATGTATATTAAATTGACAGTTGATACAAAATACTTTCTAAAGAATTTTATTTTAAATATAGAATATCCATTTTTTCTATTAAAGTGAAAATTATTCAAAAAAATATATTGTAATAAGAATCCTAGAAATGGTAGTAAAAAAGGACAGATAAAAATTAATCACCAGTCAAGTATCAGATAATGAGAGGAAAATAGAATCATCATAGAATATTAATAGCCAATGACCCTTGGAACACCTTAGTGTTCAGGGGGAAAATATATAATAATATTAAATAATATTTATCCTATATTCATTTATAATACAATCCGAACCCCATAATATTTGGTTATACCATTTCTATCCTAACTGAGGGGAAAATTATAACCCCAAGGTGGAGTTCATACTACGGTATTATAGGAATAGTGTAATGATAATTTAGGGTAGCATGTGTACATAGACATGTTACAAGATACTATTAGTTCCCCATTTAATATAACATAAAGTTTGTTAATAAAAATAATATATGTTTTAGAAATGAACCACAAGAACTCCATAACCTCTAAATACAATTCATAGAAACTACCCATTTACAAAAGAATAATTACAGAACAATCATGTTCTCTAATAAATGTAGTTTAATAACTATTTGAAATACAATGCAAGGGGAATATAACATGATTTTGTTTTCATAATGAATATTATCATAATAAAGTATAAAAAATCATTTGATATGTCATCATATAAATGCAATTATAATAAACTTTCTTGAAAACAAAAAAAAAACATCATCACACAAATTGAATAATCAATGATTTTATAATGAGTTGAAAATATTCCACGAAACCCTCTATTTTAAGATAAATAAAATTTTAAATATCTTTTAAAATCATGGAATCACCCCATAATTATAGGTTCTGTTGAAAGAGAAATGTAGGTATGTCAGTGACATCTTGGCATGAATGATTTAAAACAACCATGTGTAAGACAACATCCCTTTGATGAGGGGATATAATCATAATTACTAATATGAATTAAATATATAAAATTTGTAATTGATGACGTAAAAAATCATATTTTTAAATTAAAAATGTATCCAAGGATAAAAACTACCAAAAATGAATTATTTAGGAATTCTTTTGTGTGAATTCACCACAAAGAGGAAATAAACCCCTTTAAGTAACAACTAAAATCAATAAAAAATAAAAATACCCAATTATTTTATTGATAAACAAACCATAGGTTATTGTAACCCTAGGGGAGAAATAAACCTTGTACAACCAAATGATAGGACAAAGAATAATGTAAGAAATCACATACCTTGTGTTCCCCTCATAATAATAATAAAATAAATCATGGGATTAATCCATAACGGGATAGGGTGTAGTTTATATGGTAGGATACCAGAGAGTTTAATAATGGGAACAAAAAGGTCATAAAAAGATTAAAAGAAAAAATGGTAAAAATATAAATTTATTATTTTTTAAAATGGATTAAAATGGCCCTAACCCGTGAATGACATATCATTGAAATAATGATGTGATTTTTTCTTAAATACCCAATGAAACAACACCTAAATAACACCTTAATGGGGAGGTTACACAATGTTTCACACAAGGGTAACGCCTTACACTATTAATATATTGATATTATGAAGCTATCTACTGTGATTCTAAATAGAAATTATTTTTTGACTACAACATAACATATAATTTTTCATTCCCTAGGAGATTCATAGAAATGGAGAGCCTTCATGGAATATAATATCCCAACGCACAGTGTGGAGACCTCAAAGACTCGTGTTTTCTATCCCAAAATCATTTGATCCCAATAACACCTTGATAGAATAAATGGATAGTGGAAATGAGGTAATCCCATGTGAAGCAGTAAAATCCTAATAAAAATTGATTTTGATGTGTGAAAACCTGTCATTAAAAATTTATGGATGTCATAAGGAAGTTATAATGACATTATATTGGGATGAGTTATTATTATATAGTTAATATTACAAATATGAATATTCCAATATTAATGAAATACAATATGATGTTATAGGGTAAAATTTCACATGAGCCAGTATGATTAAATATTATATGATCCATTCAATGATGTGTATAATCTCACATTACTAGTGAAAAGTTAATCTTACTAACACTAGATGATTTATCTCCTAACAAAAGCACAATTTTTTAATATTTTACAAGATAGTACTGATTAAATCATTCATAGGCCTCATGAAGATGGTTTTTCCCACCATGGTTCATCTAGAACCCTTTATTCAAACATTGATCCATTTTAATAAGTTGTAGACCCTTGTTCTACTGATTTTCAAGTTACAAGAGGCTTATTTTAATCTTATAAAAGAATTCCAAAACATTTCAAACCGTACATAGCATACTAGGTTAATCCAACAGACTAATTTCAGGTTATTGAATATGGGTTTGATGAGGAGAAGTATTTTTTTTATTTCATTAACATTCCATTAAGAATTGGATTGTATAATTTCTAAAAAATATATATAATATCAGAAAAGAAAAAATGGTACATTTATTTCATTATAAATGTTTTTATAAATTAATTTGTGGTAAAATATTTTTAGTTCATTATTTATATTATTTTGAAATAATAATTAAATATCTCTTAAAATTAATTGTAAATAGTATAAAATATATATATATCATGTTATATGTCATGAATGATAGTTTAAAAATCATGTGGTTATTTAAAAATTATAATGTTGATTTCTAAAGTTTTGATAAATTATAAAATAATATAAAATATAAAAAATATGCTGTATTTAATTTTTTATCTTTAATAATTAATAATTTTATTAATTTTAATTTATTTATTATTTGGGAATTTATTTTCGACACATTGAAATTTGTTTTTAGTTTTGAATTTTTGTGGTTTTTAAAAATAATTTATATGTGATATTTTTATAATAAATATGAGTACATTACAAAATTGAATTAATTTTTTATATTTCATATAATATGATATATTTAATGTGAATTATATATAATGAATAATATGAATGTGGTCAACTTAAAAATTTAAAATAAAGTGCTTATTCTAAATATTATGGAATATCCATATGTTTTGAATAAATTATCATGTATTTATAATTTTTATTTTTTGTGAAATGTTCATAAAATTATTATCTCATATTTAAATATATGAATTATAAATTTTAATTGTTTTATTCCCTCTATATTATTTATAGATATATGGGTTATATTTTAAATATTTATGTTTATATATTATTTTAAAAATGGTAAACCACATTGAGAAATTTTTTTATATGCATATGGGGATATGCATGCTAGTTATGATAACAAGTTTAGTTTTATTTGGACTTGTATATAGATTGTGTGGATTTAATAACATGAGTTAGGATTTAAATTATTATTTATATATAGTAGGTGTAATAATTTTTATGGAAATAATGTATCTCTTTATTAATGTATCCCTTGGAAGGAAGAATTGGGCTTGAAATTTCATTGTTTTGGGGATTCCATGTTGACATGAAATTTTAGGTTTTACTCTCTTTGTATTCAAGATTACTCATTTGGGGATTATTGATTTAATATGATATTAATACATTACGTGAAATTATTTCAGACACCATATTCTTCTTATCCAATTAAGAATGAATAAAGATAATTAGACTTTAATTTGAGTTACTAATATAACATATGAGTTGTGTAATGATTTTTAAATATATATAGTTTAAACATACTAGATTGGTAGAAAGAATAATATTATAAACTAAATCATTATATAAAAATTTATGTAAATTTAATAATATGAAAAAATATGGTGTGATTAAAAATAATCATGTTCTAAGTCTAATATTCCTTTTAAATTACATATATGGAAACACCTCAATCATTCAACATAGTAGGGTTGTCCAATTAAAGGTGGTTATATACTATATTGTGTAAGGAATTCTATATATGGATAACCTTATGTTATAGGTAAAAAATTACACATTGAGCAATAGTTTATGCTTAGCTAGGAATCGTAATAGAAAAATAAAAGAGGACTATATCATGGTTTATCTATATGATTGATTAAAAAAAGTGTTATAAAATCTACTATCAAAGAATCATATATGATATAATTGGGATTATTCCCTATATAAAAATCTAAATGGTGAGAGGAATTCCAAATATGACCCATTGATTAGTGAAATATTGTTCCTAGAACAACAATTAATATGATTTATTAAATAGGGGTTATAATTTTAGTGGGATACCATTTAATAAAATTCTTATAAAATGATATTAAAACCATATAATCCTTTATTAAAATGTGTTAGTAGTATATAAAGTAAATTTTTATCATTAAAATTATATATTAGTTTAATCTGTTTGAATTTGATGTTTAATGTATGAAAATACTAGGAATGATAACTTAAGGATATACCATAATTAAGAGAAAATATATGTTTTATATAAAATCCCTCCCAAGTGAGAATGTAATGATGTTAGTCAACACAAGAACATTTATTCATAATAGATGTATAGAGTGATTCATTCAATGGATTAAAGGTATTATACACTTCATTACCCAAATTAACATTAATTTCAAACCAATCACTCAATATAATTAATAATTCTAAATGAAATGGTGAGGCTAAAGGATTTTTAAGGCACCTTCTTGTTATAGAATTTATTTATTTGGAAATGTTTTGAAAAATGATTGATTTTCTGAAATATTTAGCCCATTTTCTCAAATTCTCAAGAGGAGATGAACTAGGGAATAAGATTTCTAATTTCTATTTTTGTAATTACAATACAAGTGGGTAAAATTCCAAATAAAAAGAATAATGTTTAATCAGAATTTCTAAAAATGCTTCATATAGAAGCCAGTGTAGATCATTAAAGCCATAATGTTTTATCAAGTAGGAGTAATGATTCCATATTATGTAATTTTATTGAAAACTAAAGTGGTATAGAAAAAATGATAGAATTTTTATGTATGGAATCAGTCATAGAGAGATTAATTGTTTAGGTTCTAATGTTATGTGATCCTATATATATATATTTTAAAAATGTTTCAAATATAATGAATATCAAAATAATGGGAATAATAAAAAAACGAATTTATCTTTCCGTTATTTGAAGGAGAAAAGAGTTTCTACATGAAATATTTTAATATAATGTATTTGGATTCAGTTGTATCTCATATTTATTTAAATACATAATCACTATTATAATGATGCTGATAAGATAATTTTACTTTTTAGTAATATTTTTTATGAAAAACTTGAGAAATCATACATAGTTTAGGATTCATTAGATTTTATAATATATAAGAGTTACTATTGCATATAGAAATGTTTTAGCAAGGATAAATGTGTTTATCTAGATATTTTTTTTAAATATGATGAATAGAGAGTCCAACACCATGAGTAGAATATAAAAAATAATATAAAATCTTCTTTTATATAGATTTATATAAACACAATGAATCACATATATGATATTGTTCTCACTAGATGGTCTGTTAAATATTATGTCTAAAAGAAATATGATTTATTTCTTAATCACAAATTGTTTCAGGTATCACATAAAAATAGTATAATGAGAATATATTATCTAAGAGGATAGTGGGATTATGTTTGTATTTAGTAATATTCAATGTTAAAAAATAAATTATTATTCAAGAAAAAATATAAATTTAATGTCAATATATAAGAAAATATTGTTTTAGTTGTTTTAATAAAATTATAATGTACACAATTATATTAGATGCTAAAATGTTTCAAAGGAATATTTTTATTTAAATGGATTCATGAATTATTATGATGTTGTACTACACAAAATTACTACATAATTTATACAAGTAATTAACATAGTAACATTTAATATTTTTCAGTTAATGTGTTTAAAAAAATCAAGGATTTTAATAATAAGAATATAATTTCTAAATCTCATCATTCCTCATTATAAGTCTATTTATAGACATGACAGTTAAAATAGTTTATTTGGAAGATTTTATCATGTGGCCACATAATTATAAAGAGTTAAAATAGAGATGTAATGCCTTTAAAAGATATCATAAAAGAAAAAAACATAAGGATGATTTTATAGTTTATCATATATGATTTTTTAAATAGTAATATGTGGTTTTTTAGAATTTTTAATGGATTTAGATAATATAAAATGGATGTCACTATATAAATTGTTTTCTCCACTATTTCATTATATCATAATAGTGGTATATATGTTTATATTGGTATACATATCATAATGTGAAATGACAATGGACACTAATGTTTAAAGTTCAGCTATCCCAAAATAGTTTTTTTCATTGAGTATTAAAGCTTATGAAGAAATATTATGTTCACTGTGAATATGATTCCTATTTTCGAATATATAAAATACTCATGAGGTACAATATGATTTTTATAAACATCATTAAACACTAGGTATACTAGAATTATTGTCATAAACAATGTCATTAGTATACTAGGGGTGTATATTCAGAATCCCCACTAATTATGTTTGGTATGATAAATATCATGACAATTTTCATTCTTTTAAACCCTTATAATGCATGAATTAAAAACTAGATAATCATTGGGTAGTTTGGAATATTTAAGAACATGTCATTGGGTGGACCTCAACATGGATGAGATTTTTCCAATTATAGGATGAGTTCTCCAGATGAGCCCTCTATTAATATAGAATGTGTAAGTGTGAGACTACACCAAGATAATACATGTGTTGTTCTTATATATTCATTTGACGGAAATATAATGTGGTCATATATTAAGGTGAAAAAATAAGATGTATATATTATCCTTGTTGGGCTATACTCTGAGAATTGAGAATATATCATGTATATTTATGGGATTGAAATACTCCATGGAACATGGACATTGAATGTATTGAACACAAGGATCATATGATATTTTTTGCTTTCATGGGATGAAACTAGTATATAGGTATAAAGAAACATCTATTTTGTGAAGATCACTCTAGATCACTTTATAGATAATGAAAAATCTAGGATTTTCTAGTGGACACACTTTGAGTAAAGTTTTGAATTTTGTGACATTTTTTCAATTATAAAATGGGTTTTTAGGTCACATGGAGGGACTAACTGAATATGGATTTGGTTGGATTCATTGATCCATTCATAAATTATTTTACATTTTGTCCAAAAAGAGTTTTATATTTGTTTATTTACAAGATATTTCAATTGTTGTGATTCATGCTAAAGTTTATAATTGTTCTTAAAAATTGTTTAAAAATATATCCAAAAGAGTTTTGGGTACAATTTTATAAGATATTATATATGATACAATATAAGTTGGAACCAAACAATGTCTATGAGGCGTTAGTTAATGTTACTAAATATATTAAATTATCAATAAATTGTAGTTTTTTTCATCATACATGTTATCAAATATCATAAGGTATGTTTTTAGGATGGTATATGTTACAATATCTATAAGAATATCCCACTTCCATGAAAGTCATACTATATGACTGGGATAAATCTTATAGTATAGGAATTTAATATATATTATAATTAAACAAGAATAATAACTAAATGGGGTAAAATTTTGATCTCTACATATTTCATTTTATCATTAATTGTTCCAAATAATTAATGGTTGTGAGTTTTATTCTTTGATGCAATGTTCACAAGAATAGCTGAGTTGAATTATATTATGCATTGCAACACATGAATAATTACATGGCACTAAAGAAGTGTCCTTGAGGGACATATAAATATAAATAAATATATATATATATATATAAAGGTTTTACCCATATGAATATCATTTCTTGATAAAACAGAAGCACAATATTAGACTCCCCAAATCCTATAGATTTGTTTCTCCTTCTCCCTTAACATCCATGATATAATTGTATATCATTAGTGTAAAATAATCTTTCTCAAATGTTTCAAGTAATTTAGTGAAAAATATTGATAAAATGTATAGGAGATACATAAATGGGTTTCACATAGTGATGTTTATCTAGCTCATTCGATGATCATGGTTTCAATATTGTGATGGTGTACAATACAAAACTATAGTTATTTATTTTAATGTTTTAATGGTCTAATTTTTTTAACTGGATGATCCTAATTTTTTGGTTTCTTACTCACTTATTATATAGGGTATAAGTGTTAAGCTTCCATGATAAATGAAAAAGATATATACATATTGTTATTAATAGGGATATACATAGTTTGTAGGGAAATTCAATAGGAAAATTCTCAAACTCCGGACAATAACTCGGATGGTTTGATATATCTTAGGTCAAATTTCCCCTATATTTGGATAAACTGGGTTATCAATATTAGGTATAATCAAGGAATTAAATTATAAAATATGTCATAAATTATAAGAATCCAATGATAGATGAATGATATTTTGTGGATCTATGTTGTTATTAGTTGATTCTAAATTAGCCTAACTATTACATTCATCTTCTGGATGATATTTTTTCCTATCATCAAAGGCTCTCATATCTCGATAACACTCAAGGAAGATGGAAATAGTAATCAATATAGATCATAGAATATATGAATATGAATAGAATAATGGAAACTATTATTATTAGATAATTCATCCAAAGAGAGGTTCAAAAACCTGTATTTTTTATGAAATATTTTCTTTAAAAAATTTAAGTCTTTAGCTGGAATTATGCGCAAATCATGAGTTTAAATGAATTGTGATAATCCCATAGTATAAAATTACAATTATAAACAATATATTAGGTTAGTGATAATAAATATAACTATCTTAAGAAAATGTATGATGAATTCATTGGCTACCAACTATTTACGAAAAATATAATACAATTATATAATTTGATTTTTTTAGAAAATTAAGTGAAAATAATTAAGTAAATAAAATTAATGAAATATATATGATATATATTTAATTAAATATTTTTTATGTTAATAAAGTATTTTTTATGTTAATAAAATAGATATTTTATTTTTATGGTATGAATAGATCCTATTTTATATACAAAACGTATATTGTTTAAATAGGAAATTTTAAATCCCTTTAATGGTGAACAATTTGTAAATAATTTTTTTAAAATATTGATAATTTTTATAAGATAACCGATTTTTTTATTATTTTTAATCAGTATATAAAACATTACCTTGTATGAATTTTTTATATTTTTTGATAACTTTCATGTTTTGATGAATAGTAAAAATACACTAAATATTAATTTAAAAAACATTTTCTAGGGAAATAATTTATATGGTTAAATTATATTATTGAATGGTTTTATAATATTAATAAAATATATTTTTATCAATTAATATAATCTAGGTCATTGGAAATAATTTTACAGTGAATTAAGATGTAAAAACAAATCAATCTTTTGCAATGTTTGATCTTTTAAAACTCGTTCTGTCAGCCCGACAAAGTGATTAATATTAAATTAATTATTAAAAATGATGTGTTTTGAATTTTGGAAAATAGATTCCAAATTTGGAATCTATTGGTCCAAATTATTTAAATAGATTTATTTTATTTTTTGGAATTATGAATAGTATCTTCGGTAATTATTCTTAATTAGGTAAACGGGTAAATCTGGTAATTTAAGGAAAACATAATATTATAAAATTACCCTAACACTTGTCTTAATATAATTGGATTATTATTTTGTGAACTATATCATCCTTGTGTCTAAATGGTATCCATTGGAATGCACTTGGATGAGATTTAGACATGTAATTTATTTTATTTAATGAAAATGTAAAGATATCTCACTCAAATTTTA
Organism: Viscum album; assembly: GCA_963277665.1. Classification (NCBI taxonomy): domain Eukaryota; kingdom Viridiplantae; phylum Streptophyta; class Magnoliopsida; order Santalales; family Viscaceae; genus Viscum; species Viscum album. Next base: position 1,590,181,674 of record OY728129.1, read on the forward strand.
ATAATTAGATTATTTTTTATATAAGGATATACAGAAGATAATTTTTTTTATAAATACTCATTTTAAATATAATTTTTTTTATTTATCATGCTAATTTGTTAGTATTCTTTGGAAATAAATAATTTCTATAAATACATATACTTGGACGATGTAAAAAATTAATTAATTGATGAGAAAAAAACAATTTTTTTTATAAATTATAATAATCATAAAAGCACCCAAAAATTTGAAAACAGACTTATTGGTCCATTATATGTTGACCATAATCATCCAAGGGTCGCTTTAGGGACCATTTAGAGCCTTATTGAAGTGATTGTGACACTTTTATTGTTTATTTAAAGTGATGTTAATGTAGTCACATTCCAAATTTAATAAGTATAACATTTTTAATTTTCTATTTTATATAATATAAATTCAACTACAAGTTTTAATATTAATGATAGTAGATTATATTTATCATATTCTTTTATTTATAATATTTAGTAAATAAATAAATATATTAAATAACTACACAAAATTAATGTCATAATTATTTTATCAATAAAGATATCAAATAAATGTTATTAGAAATATTAAAATATGTATAATTTGGGACAATTAACATGTCCATGGAATTTCATAAATTACAAAATCTATTTTAGAATATAATATTTTTTTTAAAGTTAACCTATTATAATAATATTTTTAATAATCAATGAATTGAATTTTTTAAAAATTGACACTATTGATTATTATGAAAATACTGATTTATTAAATTATTAAAAAATCACATTTTTTTTAAAAAAAATAGAAAAATTATGATAGGTTCTATAATGTTTGAATGTATTTATTTATGATCTAATTTACATAAAATGAGTAAATATTTAACCCTTTTTATATTGAAATATTTTTTACCCTAGTTAAAAATTAAATATAACAAATAATAGCTAATTAATATGATAAAGTTTAAATTGAAAAAAATTTCTAAAATATATTGGGTAATGATATTACAAACCCATATCATGTAATCATAAAAATTGGTACATTGTAATGTTTTTTTGGATAGAGTATTAGTTTATTATAATTTAATAATATTGGAGATCCCAAAAGTGTCCCTTAATAAAATTATTAAGGGGATCCCCCCACATATTCACATAACATTGAGATTTCATACTCATCCATCCCCTAACCAGTTTACTTATAAACAATCCTAGTCACATAATATAGGTTTTGGAATTATTAAAAGACTAACTCTAGTGATTTTAGATGAGATGTAGAGGGAGCTTGTCGAAGAAGTGGTAATATCCCCTATTGATTCTTTAAAACCACTTTTATCTTATACATCAACTTAATGAGGTGTTACATTATAAATTAATAACTAGATTATCACTTATATAAAAAGATTTTATTATAATTATTAAATGAAATCATTTCTCCTTTTATCCATCATATGAAAATTGAAATCACCCTGTGTGCATACATATGACTTTCCTTCTCCATGACATGGTGTGATCTATTTTTCACCACAACCTTACATGGATGGGTATAATGATGTAAATTATAACTTTATATGATTATTACAACATGATATAAATTCTTAAATATTATATAACTTCCAATTAAATACCATTAAATAATATTGGAATGATATTTTCCCTCATGCATACATACATCCTACCATCTCCACGATGCGATGAGATTCATTCTAACTGATCATTATTAAAGAATGATTATATAAATGTACATAATAAATAAATATGGTATATATTATGTTAATATCATTTTTAAATTATATAACTATGTCTTTAAAAAAATTCAGAACTTATTGGATAAAACATCCAAAAGGACATAAAGTAGTAAATATCAGAATAATGAGTGACAATAAAATGTTGCTAACAACCAAATGATAATATAATCATATATGATATCATAAAAATTAAATATATTATGTAATAAGTAAATAATATTGTTGAAATTATTATAAATGAGGTTGATATATATAAAGAAAATTAGACCTAAGGTACGTGATAATTTTATAATCTCATTACTATCTTATATTGTTTATATATTAGTATTTGTTGGGGTGTATTTATAATCCAAATACAAGTTTCCATGATAAGTATTAGAAAATATTATATCGACCATTTTTAAAGGATTATTTTTAATTTTACTCATTGGTGAATTTTTATGAAATGGTATGAAATGAGTCTTTTGTAATTTTCAGTACGAGGTACTTTTTGTCTTTCAAAAAAGCGTATGAGAAGATTGTTTTTTTATTTTAACAATACAACATTAATGAATGTTTAAATTATCATAATTCCTTATTCTAATTAAAATTACAATATAATATTTCAACTTGTTTCAATTTAATTCGTTGAGTTTAAAATTTCATAGGATTTGGAGAAAAAAACATTTTTGAAGTAGAAAGAAGATTTTCCTCCAGAATTAATTTCAACTCTTTTATCAAAATTATTTTCCATCTAAGATTATATTAGTTAAATATGGTTATGTATTTATCCCAATTATTAATATTATTTTATTTTATTTACAATAGAATGATATTTATGAAACCCATCTGTTTTATATGAATTATGATGGAATGATAGTTAAGAAGACCATTTTATTCTTCGAGTTATGCTATGATGAATGATTTTGTTTTTGTGGAACATCTAAGAATTATTTCATTGTGAGATGGGTGGGACCTATATCACTATAACATTAATTGGGTAATGATTTATATAACATAATATAGACATGTATGGAATGTGAAATGAGATTATTTACTTAATATAGGGCTGGAACTAGTAGTGAACTCGGTTAGGTAATGGACTTTTTCTACTATTATAGTCTTGGAAATGAGGGTTGAATAGTATGAATTGATTTTAAATTAAAAATGTATGTCACAAATTTTCATGTCTTATGTTATGAATTTTGGGAATATGTTGAAATTTTATGATTTATCCCAGGATGTGATATCATGATCCTTTTTATGTAATATAAGATGATTATATAATGTTTACCTTTAAGAATCATAATATATCTAAAGAATAGTTTTAGATTATCATTGAATGAAGTGTTATATTTTATCATGTAAAACTGAGTCATTTTATGAATATGGTAATAAATAACCTATTCTCTATCCTATCCACTCATGGTATTTTTGGATTAGTCATGAAGTCCATAGTATTTTCATCCCAAATAAATTAATGGAATTGGAGTGGTCAAGGGTGACTTACTAGTCTTTGGTGATCCGCCATCACCTACTGATAGGTACATAATTTTTCCATTAATCGCATGATATCCTTATTGATAAAGAGAATCTAGAATGATGAATAAACATGATGATACATCTTCATAGTTCATGTATGCATTTCCATTTAAAAGGAGGGTTATATTTATTCTAGTTCATCCACATTTTAGAAGGGAGACCAAATTTCTAATAGGTAAAAAAATATGGGCATTGGAACCAAGCTTCAAGAATACCCTCTCCAAATATCCTCTATTAAATAATGATAAAACATAAATATAACATATAATATCCCATAACTAATTCCATGAGAGAGAATTTGTGGTTGATATCAAATTGTCACATCTCAATATGATCATTAACTGCATATATGTTGAGATCATAAAAAAGAAAAATCAGAATCCTCTGATAATTATCATTCATTGCCCTTTAGTGGTTAAAAGTTCAGTTAGAATAATCTATAAAGTTTTTCCATTATTATAAGAATACTGGATTATAAAATTAAAAGATAAGATATATTCCGCCAAAAACACTGTCTACGATTTATATCCCATTAAAGGAATTTATATTTAAAACATTTTTATCCATGAACACCAAAAAATGATCTCTATATAGATAGTTCCCATTGTACATCAATGTATAAAAAATTTTCCCCATTATATATCATATGTTGGGAAGTTAAACTCACGAGGAAATCTATATATAGTGTTATAATCCTCCACCTAACAATTAATCATAAAAACAATTCTAATGAAAACTAATGAAGTATTATAATACATTTAAAATAGTAAAACTAGATAAGGTGGGAATAATACATGATTCTAGGAAAACAATTCATTATTAATTTTAATTGTAAATCACATTAGTCTAATAAGATTAACATAGATATTTTTTTGGATAATTATTTCATAAAACTGAAACCTTAGAAAATTTATGAATAATTTAATTATAATACCCAAAAAGACTGGGAAAACCAAAAACCTAAAAGGTCTTAATTACTAATTTATATGTCATAACTAACACCTGTTTCCCATGATCCATAAATATTACGAAAAAAGATATTATACCTAAAAACATGACTTTTTAGTGTATAAAAAATGATATGTATGTTCCAACTATTCTCATCTCATGTATTAGAATAAATAATGTTTGGATACAAGAATAAAACTACAAAGGTTACTTAAAATAGATGAAATATAATATCCATTAAATCTATAAAGACAAAATTATAAATCATTTGTGAGAAAATTAAAAATTAGATATTCAAAATTTCCAAAAAAATTTAGAAACATAATTTTATAGTATCCTCCAGCCATAGTGGATAATGGGGCTAACACGACCATATATTAATTTTTAGAACCCATATTTTCCCATGAATTGGTTAAATAACCATAAATTATTGATAGCAGGTAATGATTCATGATTGTATCCTGGTTAAGTTTCCCATATTCTACATATAGATGTGAGTCCATTCAATAGTTTCCACAAAAATAATTGGTTCACCCCCAAAGAGATGTGCCTAGTAAATAAAATATATTATTTTAAAGCTCATCTAGAAGGTTTTTAACAACTTCAATTCAACAATTTCCATATGTTGTTGGGGTATAAAATGCAATTTTTTTCTAGGAAATAACATATTGAAAAACTCTACATCCCACTTAGGGGTAGTCAAAAAAAGTCTTCAAGAAATATAACTAGATACAAATCCACTATAGGTGGAATGACTATTAATCCCACTGAATTAACCGCTACATGAAAATAAAATCAATATAATGAAAGGATTTCATTATAATTTAATGAATTGTTTATTTATATAATTTTGTATTTTTGGAATGACTAGGTTTATATCTCTTAATAATAAATGTTAATAATTCAAATTTCTACTTTTTTATTTATAAATTTCAAATAATAAATGACATGGTGGATAATGGGATTGATGAATGAGGATAGGAACTTAATAGTTTCAGTTAGAAAGTCATAAAAGTTTGTTCAGAATAATGGACTACTCTAAGGGCCATCACTAATTAGTTCCATATACTACTTGTTATATTAATCTAGTTCTTATTAAATGATCACACTCCATTGCATTAATGAGAATCTCTATCATTAATTTTCATGTGTAAATTACTAGTTAATCAATGAATACTTGGTTTCTCTGGTTATGTACATCCTTTATAAGATGGAAAAAAATTCCACTCTTCCAATAAATCACTAGACTAACTCCCATATAAATATATCACTCTTCATTATCAATCCTTCACACTTATCTCATCGTACATAAATAAATTTAATAACGATAATTTTTTTTACATATTATGAATATAGAATATATAAATTAGGTAACACAGGAAATAACACCAAACTCTTATCCATGAAACTCCCCAAACTCCATGTGATCAAACTTTGTAATAAACCTAACTGTACAAAATCATGATCAAACCAAAAAACACAGCTCAAGGATAAATTATTGGTATATCTTTACATGGTCATGGATGTTTGGAGTAATAAATTAAAATTAAATCAAAAATTGGGGGAGTATAAAAAACATAATTATAAATAATAATAATTTAATATAGAAATGAGGAATTATAAAAACATGCCTATATAAACACATTGAATGAATATATCGTCCTAAATCCTCTGTTAGTCTGAAGCATACGAAAATATAAATTTATTTTAAGTACCATAATTATCATTCTAAAAATTTGATATTTGTATCCCCAACTTCAAAGGGTGCCCTAACGCGCTCTGTTTGATATGGTAATATAAATATTTAAATCAATCTCCAACATTTATATTAACTTATATGACTCAAGAAATTTTTACATATTGTTTCAAAATATAAATATTTCATATAATAAATTATTTCATATTTCTAATACCCAATGATTTAGTGGATTTGGGGAATAGATACATAAACATATTAGAATGACCATTTCTCTATAGTCATGCCATATTATAACCCTTATATAAATATCATTGTATATACTCCTACTCATTACCTATGGAATTAAAAACATAATAAATTGGTGATATCAAATTCATTATAATATCAAATTAAAAAATGAGTCCTAAAGAGATATTGTGTAACCATGATATAACACATGAAATTTTGAGAGATATTTTATAAAACGTGAACATTGATCAATATGTGTTATATATAATCTAAAATATAAATATATTTAATCTTAAATGATAAAAAATATAATATTTAAAAACAATGCATTAATAGTGGGTAATAATCGTGAGGCTAGGAGCATAACGTTATCATATTAAAATTTGGCTACAACATAATCAAGGGAAGAATGTTACCATGTTTTTCAGTAATCAAAATTGTACAAACCATTATATGGTGGACCAATAATTACTTCATATGATCTAGTATTAACTCATGAATTATAATATATGGATCGTTTGTGACATGTGTATTACAAATATTGGATCATTAGTGGAATTAATTTCAAACACACGACCCATTCCTGAGAAGAAGATCCGATCACTTGGATCAATTTAATATCATGACATATAAAAACATAATAATTTCATTGGATTGATCAATATACCCTTCCCGTAAATTTATATACATGTTTTTTCCATAATATATCAATCATTCATAATATCCTAAAAAACAATGAAAAAAATAGTTTCACATCATTTTAAAATGGAATTACAAGACGATGTCAAAAGTAAACCCATTTTAACAAAAATATCAATCACCAATCATAGTATTTAAAAAACTAATTTATAGTGTTATTTATTAAAAATTACTATATTGGAGATATATTTTCTCTATATTATGAGTTTTATAGAAGAAAAATGTATAATTGTTTTTATGAAATGTTTGAAATATTGTTGAAAAGGGTGATTTTAAAGGTCATATTCAAGAGGAAGTTTTGAAATAGTAAACTAATTTTCTTTTGAAAAAAATTCAATTTTAAAAATAATCCATTATAACAGAGTTGTGAAATATTTAATAATGTTATTAAAGATATTTTGTTAATGAATGATAAAGCACAAGGTCATGAAAGGAAAAAAATTTAATTTTTAATATACATTTCTTGAAACCAAAATCATAATAAGAGTAACAAATCATGGTTATTATTATAGTTAATGAAAAAATATAAATATAATAATTGATAAAATGTAATTTAGTTTCATATAATAAATTAATTTTTTTAGTGAAGGAATATGGATATAAATTAAAATAACAATTAAAGAGGATAAGAATAATTCATTACAATGTTAAACTTTTAGGTGAAATAAATTCATAAAGGATGTTTATTTGAAATAAAAATTTCGTTCCCCTATAGTAAAAGGTAATTTTATATATTTTATACCATTATGGTGGAATAAAAGATAGAATAAATAATTTTATGTCTAAAAATTGTTACTCTACAAAATAGAGTTGAGTTGACACAAACCCTTATGGATATGGTAACTTTTGAATAAAATGACAATAAATGATAAAACCATTGATTAATAATCTAATAAAATATATTTAACTATATTTATGGTATAAATACATACCTAGGTGTTATATACCTTACAAATAATAAAATAAGTGGTGAACATTATAGAAGACTAAATATAGGAAATTGCAGACGAGAAAATCCCTTACCACTATGGTATTGTTGGAAAGTAATTTTTTTTATAAAATTGTAATAAAAATACTCATATAATACAAAAATATATAATTAATAGATAATAAAATATGTGGTAATTACACTGTAAAATAATAATTTGTATGAAATATAAAAACAAGCCTCATTGAAGTGAAATTGGGACAAAAATCTATACCTTTGATCTCGTTTTCTTTAAAATTGATTTAAACTCATTTATAGTAAACATAAACAACTTAAAAACCATTTTTACCACATTATTAATATTTATTACTCTCTATAATCTTCTAGTATAATTATTTATTATACATTTATTTGTTTTTTATGGTTTATTTTCATCATTAGATGTTTGTGATTTTTATTCTTTCACACCTGCTTTAAAATTCTGACGAAGATTACAATAATTTGAAACCAATCTAATAATTGATTGATTATCTAGGGTACTATAATATATTTTTTATAATTGGTTAAATTTTTTTAATTTTTTTAAATTAATTTTTTTATGATTCTTGATGATGAAATCGACAATGAACATATTTAGACAATTTTTAATAAAAATAGAAGGTTTATTGATAATAATTGAGAATAATAATATTAAAATAATTGAATGATAAAAAATAATAATTTACTCGTTATATTAAAATATCACCATAAATTATGTTTCCATATCCAATCCTGATAGATATATACAACCATGGTTATGAATATTGTTAAATTGACCTAAACAAGGACATTTTATAATTATTGGATTGTTATGAAGATATTTATTCATATTATCTTTATTGTAGAAGTATATTGAAATTATTTAGAAATTATTATTTTGGTGAATGATAATTGGGAATATTTAGTATATGAAGATAAATGAAAACTATGCTTCTCATTATAACGAATACATTATTTTCCCTCCTAGTACGATCATTTTTGGAGGAAAAATAATCAAGGTACACTTATAGTGAATAATATTTATAGAATGGATGATTTATATTTCAATAATATAAATCATGTAATATATACCTTATATACTGAAAAATAAAATATCCATTCCTGAAATGTGATGACGAAAAATGAAACACATCGTTCAAGGGGGTTGTAGTCCATATGCATATATGACAGTTCATATAATTTATTAAATGGGTTAGAGGAAAATAGATAATTATTACATCATTGATAAAATATAATACTCTTGTAATAATGATAATAATTCCATTATAACAATATGGGTTGCATATATTTTATGGAACAATATGGACTGATAAACTAGCGAGATGGTATTACTCATGTTCAAGAAGTGATAGTATAATCACTATTGAAAACATGACGTATCCCAATGGTTTTAGTAAACATTGGTATGAGAGACATTGGTATAGACCTATTCTATTAGTATCCAATAAGAAATTAGTATAGGGTGAGTAAATTTACATGTTCCCAACGGTTCAAGTTGAACTGTTTGGATAGATTTACAACAATAGTTGTAAAACTATTGGTATAGAAACTCAATATCCACAATAACACCTTCAATTCACTTATGAATCTGTAATTCACCTAGATATTAAAAACTGAATAGAGCTATAAAATAGAACTACCTTCTCAAATGTAGTTACAATTATAATATATAAACTCTTGGAATTTAATTAACCTATACTAAAAACCTAATAAATTTAATTCACCTACCATTAATAATAGAAACCCATTTAATAAATTCTAAAACATCCTTGAAAAACATATCCTCTAATTTCTAAAAACAAATCACAACTGATTCATTTAGACAATGATAACAAAGATTAAAAATATAACACTTATATTTAGGAACACTAAACTATCAAACATCAAATGTCATAAACATTAGTAAAAAATGTATTGGATCAATCCATCCTTCATTAAAACCACTATAATCATAGTCATAATCATCCTCATCCCCATCCTCAAACCCATCCATGTCCTCATCATCATTCTCATCACCATCCTCATCTTTATTCTCATCATTGACCTCATACAATTCCTCGGATTCAACCTCATCATATCCCTCTATCTCAACCTTGTCGTCATCCTCAACCTCTTCCTTGTTATGTCACCCACAATCTCCATCAAGAGTAATGAAATCATCATTAACAACATTTGGAATACCGTCTTCTGTATTATATAATGAAATCAACAAATACATATATTTAACACAAGCCATGTTCAATAACAATACTTCAATCTTTTGTTCTTTCTACTCAAGAAAAATAGTTTTTCTCAAGGAATGAATCCTTAAATATTCAATTCATCATTATGTAATGACATTCAATATAGGAAACCATAATTGATAAAATGTTAGTAATAAATAATTACAAAGCTATAATCTAATGGATAATAATTTTAAATGAAGGTGAAAATAAATACATATGGTAGATGAATTCATATAAGTAGAATTGAATTTATTTTTCATATGATTTGTTTTATTTAATATTGTTTTATTTAGTTCAGTTATTGATTTTTCAATTTGGTTCAGATTGGTTAGGGTGTATTTTGGAAATGTTAGTTCAGCATGATTCCATTAAATTCATATTGTTTTGACTATATTTTATTTTTTTCAATTATATTCAATGTAATCCAAATTTATTTATTTAATTTTGAATACTTTTATCCTATTCTAGATAATTATGTTTATTGTGGCTTGTTTCAATTCTCACTACTCTTCCAAAACATTATAAATTGAATGAATGATGGAGGAAACATGAGATGATGCAATTCCTAAAGAATAATAAAAAATGGATATCATGCTTTATTCCTCTCATGATTTGACATCGTAGTTCCCCACAACGTGTTTAGAAATATCTTAGAATCAATTTTTTTTTAATTTTTTCCTCATGAAATTCAATAATAAAAAATAAACTATTTCGAAAATCGAGAATTATATCATTTTAAACCATCAAATTCAATTAATACCATGACCGTGGTACTCATCCAATGAGTAATCATTTCCTGACAATGTTCTATCATTCCATCATATATCATAGGTAAGACCTCTAAATTTTTGATAGGTCTAAAATTCCAGCCAATATACAACTTATTCTTATAGGATCTCCATTTACCACTTATTTATATTATTCGTCTTAGCCTCGCACCCTCCCATTCTTAAAAATTTAAATGAATTTGACCAAAGAATATTAATTAATATAAATAAAATAATATTATACCATTAAATCCAAAATACTTTTTACACATATTTGTACCCAAGTGAAATCTTTGACTTATTTATGTAGGATTATCTTAGATAGTGGACTGATAGGAAGGATGTTCGAGTATTTTCCATACATCGCAAAAAAGCTCATATTTTCCTACTATGATTTTTCGATCATTTGTTTTTCTTTTTTTAGTCCACCATCAACTATGTTTGGTGGTTTTACACCTCATGAATTCATGTATTCTCACAACGCCTATTAGTAGATCTCATTGTTATACAAGAAAACCCAATATTATTTCAATACATAATATAATTAAAATAAAATATTGAAAATAAATTGTTAGGGTTATATAAATATACATGTAGTAGTCTGATCAACAGGTAACGTTGGATCCACAAGAACTGAAGGAACATCACCATGTATATAAGGATTGGGACACAAGGTATGCTATAGTGGCTCAAAATGTGTTGGATTAGAAGTTGAGGAATAATGAATATAGATGCTTAGATAGAGAGAAATAAAAGGAAAATAAAATGACAAAGATGGATGACCAAATGTATGATGTGTATGAAGTTTAAGAATCATTTCCAGATACATGAAATATGACTGAGAAATCGTATATGTAAATGCTGGTGAAAACATGGGTGGCCTAAATATCCCATGTCTCCCTAATTACATTATGAGGTCAAAATGTGTGGTAGATGGTATGTCATTATAGTCCATCATCCATATTCTTTACATCTTCTCAATATGTTTCATTTCATTCATTTGATTTTTTTTTGAAGTAACGATAAATTGATAACTAGTTTGTAACCCAAACAAAAAATATGACATATGTCTTAATTAAGGTATACCACTTTTCAAACTAAATATATGATAAGTAGTTATATAAAAAAATAATTTTAAATTTATAAGAGAGAATATCAAAATATATTTCATGTCATAAAATAAACAACATGCTAAAATTTACATGATTAGCATAGGTGTGATATAGATTTCATTAATTTTCAATTCAATCTAATTCAATATTGTTTATCTCATTTATCCATTTTTATAATTACATCAGCTACTTCATTTTTTATTTGACTAGGTCATTTGTCTGTTTTTATTTATATTTGGTCATTTGGTACAATTGTGTTAATTGATTATGGAATTTGTTTATTTTTATTTTTATTAAATCATTTGGATCACATTCTGGGTTAGGAAAATATAATATTTTTTGGTTAGGTCATTATTTTTAGTTTTTGGGATTTATATATCAAAAAGGTTAATATGTAAAATTCAATACCTCTGGGTTTTTTTTTTCAAATTTAAAATTTTAATTTGTGTTTGACTTCATAGGTTTGTATATAATACAATACAATATTAAAAAATTAAACTCCAAAAACAATTGAACCAAAAAATATTACAAAATAAATTCAATGTCATGTGAGATACAAAATTGTGGTAATCAATAGTAAATCATTTTTAATAATACCATCCTTAACAACCCATTCCATGCTAAACCAAAATAACTGGGAACACAGATGAATGATTCTATATATTTCCCACCACAACTTCTAGCTCACAATTAAATATGAAAATTTTGATATTAGAGTCATCATAAGTAATAAATGTATAAGGTCTATAGAACTAGGAATGGTGTCAATTCCATCATCACCATAATAAGAAACATGTCTTCGAATTACATCAATAATGACACCCAATTAAGTCAAATATGATCATAAAAAAACTATTTCTCTATTGATGGTAATACATATGGGTCATTGATAGAAAAAGTTGTATTCATGTCAATAACTCAAAATCCACACTCGTCAATGAATGATTTCTACCTCATCATTTAATAAAACCACTAATATTTCATCAATATAGATTGACTATGAGATTAATAATCCAATATTCTTATTTTGTCAATAACTCCATAATAGGATAAATTTTCAAAATCAATGTCTAATATATGAGGTAATAAAATAATAGTCTATAGTGGAAATTATAATAACACCATCATGTTGTGTTATCATTTTCATTGATCATTCAGTGATAATAAATCTATACCCATTGATGATAATTCATTTTCAGTTACGAATAATAATATTAGAACCAAAATCCAAATCTCTCATTTCTTAGAGACTATATCAACAGGAAAAATCAATAGCTAAATAAAAATGAATATTAAATGTAATTAAATATTAATTTTAGTAATTTATTATGGTAATATTTGTACCATCAATTTCATCCAAGCTAAGAACTCTTTGTTCAAAAATTTCTATCTCCTTCTCAAATATATAGAACAATTCCTTCAATTTATCATTTTATTATTTTCCACATCGGAAAGAAAATGAATAGTTTAATATATATATATAAAATTATATGAGATGTGATAACATATAAATGTTTAATTTACATACATTATATAGTCAACGAACAAATCACAGTTGAAACAAACTGTACAATGTTCTATATTCTGCTCGTCAAGGCTTAATGTCATCGATTTATACGATCTAGGAAATCCTCATGATTGATGAAGTGAGAGAACACCTGATATAATTTTATAATAATTTTTTTATTTATTCCCCTTTGTTCTATTAATTCTTGTAGTATAATCAGACAAATACATTTAGCATAAATCCATACATTTTTGAGCAAATTAACTATTCACAATATAACCTTCAAGATAATTCTTATTTTGGATAGAGGACATTAATGTGTACATATTTCTCTTAGTTAGATACATTAACAAAAAATTCTCGGAGATGTATTTAGGTTGGATAATGGACATTCAAATGCAACATTAATGTCAAAAATCATGAAGGAAATATTTTCTCTAAATGACAAAAAATTAATCTATCCTCTACGAACTATTTTATCAAGAAATACCTGAAACAATTCATAAGACAATGATATCTAAAAAATTGGAATAACCGAATAACATAAAACCTTATAGTATTAGTCAAAATATGGAATATATCTATTGTAATCAACTCCTACAAAAGGACATTATAACCATGAATCTCTAAATACATAAGAATCAACTCTCTTCAGCTGTCCCTTTATGATATGTTGTTTAAATAGCCACCTGGAAAATGAATAGCCTCTACTAATTTTATAAATTGATTTTTTATGTTGGTACCATTACATAATAATAACAAGGATCATTCCATTTATTTTTACTGATACACACATGATGAAATTCTCTTATGATTCCCTAATACACCAAGTCATTCCATGATCTTAAAACATATTTTTTTTCTTTCCCATAATATTTAAAAGAATCAAAATCAACATTTCACATATATTGTTTTAAATTTTAATTACGTCTATGCAATGATGTTACAAATTAGTTAACCAATAAGTAATCTCAAAGAATATGTTCCTCTTATTCCAATAATAATTTATTTTAGTTGAATAATTCTACCTTTTTCTAGATTTCATTTGGTCCTTCCTGAAGGAAAAAATGAAATCATTCAATTCATTTAGAACATAAATTTCAAACACATGTTGAGGTGGATCATTGGTCTCCATGATATTTTTAAATATATGATGATTAATTCTATATGGATGGTCCACTATCTATAATCCTTGATACAAATAAAACTGAAACTATAAAGATATTTTATTCTTCTGGATTTTGTATTCTTAAAAAAAATAAGACATGATAATTTTCCCTTCATTATCCTTCTAGAAATCGTGGACTATGTTGGAAAATAATTGATATTCCACATAAGAACAAAACTCTTATGAAATATGTCTCTGGAACATGCATCATTTGTATGCACACCCAAAAACCAAATACATTTGAACTCATTTTTCAGTGGTTGAATGTATACGTATATATCATTGTTCGGTTCACAAGGTCTAGATATGAGAATAATCATGAATGTGAAAGGTTTTTTCATAAAAAACCATGGGTGTTGGAAATAATATTTCATGAAAATAGGCCAAGTGTGGTGGGAGATAAGAATCATCCCAAACAGATTAAAACCATAAAATGAAATAACCAGCCTCCCATTACTCACATTAACTATGAAATCAAGATATCTAGCATCATACATCTTCCATGAAAATCCATTTATAGGGAGAACCAACTCATCATTATTCATCATTACATTGGTATCATTCTATCAGTTTTTTATTTATATTTAATCACAAATGAAAATATTATAGAGTATAGGGATCAATGGAATGTGCCACATTACTTTATTTCATGCATAAGATAGTGTTATATTTGCTTTTAGATTCCATCAAGATGTGATACATTTTGTATAATCATTTTGGTCAGTATATTCCGCCCATAATATGTTACAATATTTCAGGAAAGATTGAATTTTGTGTTTTGATCATCCATGTTCCTCCCCTAAATTCCATTTTATATAACGTTTTGAGTGAATATCTGCACTATCTAGAAGTAACTCCTTCAAAAAGGTAATAATGAAATTGATTGCAATATTATAAATATAATACTTCATTTTACCTTAAAACTATCGGATTAAAAAATCTAGCTTTTTTATTTCTTCACATTGCTGATATAAAAAAGATATGGCATCATCATTCCATTTTCTTCACCATATCAACATCATAATGTTCATTAGACCCACCACGTGTGATCATATAAAATAATTTTTAGGTTGACATCCACTTTTTCTCATGATGACGGACAAAGGAAAACTAATTATGTAACTAATTCTATAATATAGTCATATTATTTGGATCATTATCATTTTTAGATTCCATTTTCTCTCCATTATGATACAACACATAGTACATCGTTTAAAACCATATTTATTTTATACGGTATCCAACTTCTTCATGAACCAATCAAGGTATTCAATCATAATTATAACATGGAAAATTTAAGTAACCACTATCTGAATCATTGTAAAATACATAATCTACAATGTCATCTAAGATGTTTTGAAAATCACTTGAGATCTGATTGGTTTCATAAATCCAACATATATCCATTATATAAAATAATTTTAGAAATATTTTCGTAAAATTAATTAAAAAACATTATCTTTAATTAAAAATATATTTATGTAAACATGATTTATTCACAATATATGAAAACATAACTGAAACACTACTATATGTAAGGAAAATAATATTAATGAAAATAAAATAATATATATAATAAAATTATATAAACATATAACCATGTTATTGAATTCATTTATAAATATATTAAAATTAATTTTTTGGTCTGGTTATTTAATTTTTATTGGGTATGTAAAATATTGTTAGTATTTTATTTTAGATATTTCAACTCAATTAATTTTTTTTCATTTATAAAGAATTTATTTTAGTTAGGTTAAATTTCCATAACTTAATATTTATTTCTTAATTTTTTATTCAAATTAGTATTTTCTGTTCTACGCAAGTCTACCTAGGTCAAATCGAGTCATTTAAATTCAATTCAGCTAGTTTTTTCAAATCATTCCAATTGTGATATATATATGATTTGTTAGTTCAGTTGGGTTTCAGTGTTTAAAGGGTTAATTGGATCAATTCATTTCTTTTCATGACTAGTTATTTTGGTTTGGTATAGTTTATTATAATCAGGGTATCACCAATTCATTTAAATTTTTTAGAGAGTCACATTCAAAAATTATAAAATCATTCAAAAAAATCATATATATGTGGTGTTATACCGACTATGGAAAACAAAATTCCTTTACTCTAAATATAATCATCAATAAAGATATAATCATCAATAAAGAGGTAACTATTCCTAATACATCATAATTTAAGTATAATCTTCATATCATAATGTATCCTTAACATATTAGTCATACTCAATATAGATGGAAACTCGAATTCCATTGAAAACAATAATATCAAATAAAATGAAAGACATTGATCATTTTGAATCCAAGCCTGGCCTAACCAACAAAACCACTCTTAGAACCCAAAAAATTAAATATATACCATAGAAGACCAAAACTGATGTTCTTAATGAGAATAAGTAGAAAACAATTAAAATAATTCATGATAAATTTTATTCAAAAAGGAAACATGAAAAAGTGTATATTTTTGGGTTTATTCATATAAGTATAGACAAAAAAATTATATAAAATGAAACATCTAAAAAGTTGAATGACCTAATTAAGCTTTTATGTATTCTTATTTTTATAATAATGATAGAATAAAATATATTGAATCTATTCAGATAAAACTTATAAAATATAGAGATCATACAACACAATGATAAAAAATATATAAGTTTATAAAAGAAAATGGTATCCCACTTCAATAATGTGTATAACTAAAATAATTCATTTAGTATATGTTATGGAACACATTTAGTAAGAGTTATATTAATGAAATTCCTTGTCCTTTTTTTGAATGCCTACAAAAAAAATTGAATTCATATTCCCAAAACCAAAAAAATATAACTTATGTAATAATGGTTTTATGTCAAAAATACACATCAAAGTGAACTTAAACATATAATTATTTTTTTCCTTTCATAAAAAAATTTACACCAACTATAAATATTCAATGAAAAAAACATTCCACCAAATGTCTTAAAATTTTAATCCATATAATATTATAATTTCTCCATTTAAATCCCCCATTAAAAATTTTATACATTATCAAAATTTCTTTAAAGGGAATCCATAATTTTAAAAACCCATAATTAAATTTTAAGCTATTAAATTTTTAAAAAAACCCTATTTCTATAGGCTATAACATATGAAATATAACCCAATATAAATAAAGAAATTAACCAATGAAATCATGTCAATAAAATGTAAATTTAAAATAATAAAAGTATAAATAACTCATAATCCTATTGATTCATTCAATATCAATTAAAATTATTCAATAGATAATAAAAGTCATAAAAAACCACAACCAAAAATTATATATGGACTGTGTTCATATTTAAAATATCAATGATATGTCTCTATTTTTACATTGTTTTTCCACATATTTTTACTTAATTGTTAATGATTTAATTAATTATTTAATCACTTTATGCAAAATATTTTACTTTTTTATTTTTATAATTAATTTTTTTAATTAATAATTTTGTAATTAATTTTGTATTTGTTTTCCTTAAAGTAATAATTTTATTCTTATTTTACTTTTCTAATATAATAATTTCCTATTTAGTTTGGTTAATTTAAAAATGCATGACTTTTTAGTAAATTAACATTTTTATAAAAAACTATTTCACCATTTTATTACATATTAGTCTTTATTTTAATATTTTATTCTTTAATACAGATTCATTAAAAAAATGATAACTTTATTTATTAATATGTTTAGTCACCCTGCCAATTAATTAAGTAAATAATTTTGGTTCAAATTAAATAAAATAGTTCTCTTTTAATTCTATGTACTCAAATACTTGTTTAAATAATTAATTAAGTGTTTTAAAACATTAATTATTTAATCTTATCAATGTAGTTGTAATATTTATTCATTTTATATTGATTTTAATCTACCGTTGTGGTAGACATAAGCTATTAGAAACCTATTGGGGCACTGATGCTCTTCATTTTTATTCTCTACTACCCTATAAAAATTTATATAGTAATTTTAATTGATGTCTTATATTATTTTAGTTTATCTGTTATCCAGTTCTTAATTTAAGTGTTATGTATTTATAATTTATTTTTTGACTTTAAGGTTTTATGTTTAATAATAATCATGTTTTAAATTAATAGTGTTTAGCTTTCTTTTAATTAATTATTTTCAATATTTTTATTTAGTTAACTTATGTTTTAATTTTAAGATCAATTTATGAGTTTTTAATATTTAAAAGTTCTCCATTAGTTATTTATCTTATTGGAACCGGTGACCATAATTTTTTTTGCGTAATAGGGAACTTTCATTTTGTTTAATTGTAACCTCAATATTCACTAACAGTGACCCTTTGTTGCAACCATGACCTCTATTTTTCATTTAATCCTATCAGTAACCCTACCTTTTATGCTATTAGTGTCTTTTACTCTTTTATTTCCCATAATGGTGGCCCATTTTTGCCACAATGGACTCTCTTTCAAATTTACCTAATGGTGACCCTCGTTGCCCTGCTTTAATTCCTTTACCTCACCATTGCACCCCTCTCTCTCTCACTATTTCTCTTTCCTATTTTTTTCCCTCCTGCACCTCACCATTAGTTCATTATTTTCTCTTCCTCTATTCTTCCACCCTTCTTTAGCTAATTGGGAATGCCATTGTAAACCTCCAAAAACCCTTCTACTATTTTTCACACCACCTAATTCCACTGCCTTTGGTTATGTCCACATTGAGTCGATGTTCAAGCATCCTACCATAGTAGCCTCACTTCACCGATTTTATTCCACCCTTCACGTAACGATGTCCCTATGTACATCCAACCTTATACTGAATCCCTTCGTTTCCACCAACAGCAGTAGATCGATGTGGGTCCTAAACGTCTTCACTATCATTTTCATTTTCATCTTGGATTTCAACATCAATCAATATAATGCAAAAACACAACTACATTAGAACTTGAAATCCACACAAATATAATATAATTTTTATAAATTAAATCAGCCTTTCGAAGCTAAGCATCCAAGGAAGCTTCTGTATCACTGCATGATCAAACAAAACTCACCCAAAGGACATCTTCATCGTGAGAAGAACATATCGACAGACCTGTTTCAAGGGATCTCACGCACCTGTTGCTATTTAAGCTCTCCGAAGAGACTTCGAAACCCCCTATTGCACCGTGAAGAGGATAACTCCAGTGGTTCAAAGCTGCTGCTGGTAGACGATTTTCTAACGACCGACTTGAAGCCAAAGAACCTTGACATTGTTGTTAGAGGAGGTTGGGCCGATGCGGGAGTCTGCTGGAGAAGAAGCTTCTCGAAGCCAGCTAGAGATGAGGGTTTGGGGAAGAAGAAGACCCGGGAAAAAAATATAACTAAATATAACTAAATAAAAATAAAAATAATAATAAAATAGGATAATAATAATTAAAATTTTAAATAATAATAATAAAATATTAAAACTTAATATATAATTTTTTAATAATATTATTAAATAAATAATTATAATATAAAAACTAATTTAAATTAATTTTTTAAGAACTAAAATACATAATTAAGATAAACTAATGTAGTTTAAAATAGTAAATAATTTAATTTTCGAAATTATCATTAACTCATTAATTGTATCAATTAAAATTAACATTAATAACTATAATAAAAAAATTGATAAATAACTTAATCAAATGAAAACTTTTATTTAGATAATAATATTTAAATTGTTAACTTAAATAAAATAATTTAATAAATTATTCTAAATTAAACATAATAATAACTAATAATAAAAATTAAATAACATTTAATCTTAAACTAATAAAATAGTTTTTTAACTACTTATAAAAGTTAACACTTTAAATTAAACATTTGATCATTTATCCTTATGTTCTAGATATACAAGTTCATTTATGAGACGAGTATAAATCCATGTGCATTAAACTAACTCAGCAGGAGTTAGTTATGTGAGAAAAAATAGTGTGACATGCCAGTTGCGAAAAAATATATGTGTACGGTGCAATAGTGAAAGATGAACTCAAAGTCGGTGGAAACCGAGCAGTGACATTTTTTTTTGACAACATGATACTTAAGAAGAGCAAGAATCCGATTCTTCAGGGAGGGAGAGACATTCATTAGAGGGTGATAAATTAATTAGACGAAGATTCATTTGATATATTGATTCATTAGAAAAAAAAATTCATGGAGCTAGTGTCGAGGAGAGTAGAACAGAGGGCGACTCTAGAACCACATCTTGGAGCTGGAGGAGGCCAGGAGCAGCAACAGTTCATGCTAGTAGAGGGAGATTAATTCCTTTGTTTTCGTTTAATTCTTCTATTTTGTAATAGAATGGTCTTGTTTTATGTATTAAAGAGGATGTTTAGATAATTCCATAGATCGGGGAAAATTGACGTTCCTATGCTTGTCTTTTAATTTTATTTTCACTTAATCATTTTGATAATTTTAGTATTGATCCACAATATTGTTACTGAGTTCATCCAATTCTGTGTACCACTAGAAAATATTTTCAAAAATCTACAATAAAATCGGTGAGACTGATTTTGGACACATATTTCAATAAATATTTATATAAATTCACAAATACATGGGACTAACAGTGAGTTCTTCTTGTTTTCATTTTCAATTCGAACATTTAATAGTTGATTTGTTTTATAGTGGAGAACTTCAAAATAAATCAGCCCGTGTGACTTATCTCCTGGAGAGGGAGGAAATTCATTCTACTTTTGGTGGTGCATTGTAGTAACATTTAAGTGAATTGAATTGTTTTAAGAACAAGTGGAATGGAGATTATTCCCTGAGCATTTTAATAGATTGTTCTCTTATCAGCAAGTTATATCTTCGTGTCTTCTTGTTTTCAACTGTCTCTAGACTCAATTTAGTAGGCTACATTTTTTTGAAATTTTATATCATTCTTCTTCTTTATAAAAAGTAAAAAAGTAGAATATCCACTCCACTGTATAAAACAGTGGTGTTTTAGATGGATTTTAGAAGCATAGTGGTTAGAATTTCCATCCCTGCGAGTTCAACCCTGCCTGCCACATTTACAAAAGTTTGAAGGAATATAAATTTTAAAATTTAACAGACTTCAATGGTAGTACATGTCATGTTTTTGGTGCCGTTTCCATGGAAGGTACATGATGAGAGTCTGGGTTTATAATAAAAAAAATTCAATAAAAATAGAAAAAAATAAAAAAATAATATAAAAAAGCTATAAAATATTACGGTGAACATTTGCTACTTTTGTTTCCTTTTTAGATTCTGCTTGACTTTGAGTGTGTTTTTTAATCAGAAAATTTTAAAAAATGGATGAATTAGGATAACATTGTGTTTGTTGTAGCAATTATGGACATGCTGCTTTAAGTGTGTTTATAACCACCCACAACATATTTCTTACTTTGATGAAGATGAAAACGTTGAATCTAATCTTGAATTCCTAGTTAAACATGGATTGATTGAAACCAAATTAGATACTAGGGAGGATTTTTGGAATTCTTGGTTTAATAAAACTCATGAAATAAAACTTAGATATTCTCAAGAGCAAGATCAAAGAATGAAAATATGGGAAAACATTCTCTTAGAATTACAACAAAGGGTTAAAGAACAAGAAGAATTTGAAGAAAAATAAAAATAGAATGTTTATAAAGGATTTGAAAATAAAATTGAAGAAGAGAGTGATAGTGAAATTGGACAAGAAACCATTCTCTTTGAGAAATTTGATTCTGTTGAACTAAATCTCGAATTAACCAACTCATTATGTCAAGAGAATAACATTGAAGACTCCCAAAGAGCATTAAAGCAGTTTGTGTTGGATAATTTTGAAATTGAAATCAAACATATTGAATAAGTTTTCCCAGTTATTTACATCATTCCTTCTTTTGAAAAGAATCATTGTTTTAGGATTTTTGAGATTGATGTTACTCAGGTTGAAGATATTTTGGAAAATTAAAATTTGAATGTTGAAAGCACTTCACCCAACTTTTCTTTGGTTATAAAGAATGAGTCTAAACTTGATATTGGGCATAATCTGGACGAGAACATTAAACTGGATAACGTAGAATCTGAAATATTTGAACTTCAATTGAAAACATATCTTCCATGTTTTGAACCTATGAACCCAATAAATTCTGAAATGTTGTTGGACGATGAGGAAGAGGGAATGATATTTGAAGAAAGACTAACTGATAAGTTTTCAATTCCCAATTCTCATAGTAATTTCATTTCTGAAACTTTTCTCTTTGAAATTGTAAACAGTGTTGATATATCCAGGGGTAAATTTTTAAATTTGAAGAATCTTGAATCTCAATTTACAAATGCTGAATTGAACATTAATCCTCCTAATTTAAACTTTTTCAAACACTGATATGACATAGTTTTTGAAGTGAGCCTTTTGAACTTGATCATGAAAAAGAGGTTGAGAACAAAATTGAATTAGGTAGAGTTGATTTGACAGAAGTAGTAGATGTTCAATACGAGTTAACAGATGAGGATCTTTTGGAAGAGATTTATAACATTGTAATACCTGAACTGGTCTGTGATAAAATAAATTCTATTCCTTGTTTTTAATATTCATCCTCAACTGAGTTGGGTGAAAAAGATCATCATGTTACTTATATTAGTATAGAGGGGAGATTAGACTTGAGTTCCATTGTTCATAATTATGTTCAACACTCTATTGAATCTCTTGTTGAACCTGCTATTAAGAATTTACCCACGTACTCCTTTGAATGTGAATCCTTTAGTTTTGAAGTTGAGAGAGATAGACCTGAAAACAAGTCCATACCCATTGAATCACCTACATTTTTTCCCTTACTAAGAATGTTAAATGTGTAAAATCAAAAAAAATTATAGAATTTGATAGCACGATGCTCATAATTGTCAAAGGGTCTTTCTTATGGGTTAATTTAGGCTATGAGAGTTTAGTTTTAGTTGTGTTAAGTCTTGTTTCCCACATAATTCAAATTTATGTTAAAAACAAATCATCCAAACACATGTGGTGGTTCTTATTAAGGAAACTACGTCCACTTAGTGACTACGATTTGTTTCTAGGTAAGTCTGGATGTGGATGATAAACCTAGTACTGCATGGGAGTAAACCCATGGTTTCCATTTTGATTTCAATAAAATGAAAAATAACATGTCATTAAATAAATTATAACTGAAGAATTTAAATTCAGTTCCTCATGGGATTCAACCCCTACACTTCCTTTGTTTTTACTTTTGCACTATTTTGTTTTGAATAAAGTTCTTTTGTGCTACTTTTGTGCTTTGTTTTTGGGAATCCCTTGTTACGTCTTGTTTTGGTCTCATGGTTCTATCTCAGGATGCTGCTAGTGTTATTAAGGGGGTGGATTTTCCAATCTGAATTCAAACAAAAAAACTAGTCAAGGAAGTATTTTAATATTAAATATTGTTTCATTTATCTTCTCCTTAATACTGTATAAAATCCAAGGAATATCATGCATATTAAAAAAACTTTTGCTTCATGTCACTTTGTAAATAAAAATTCATCATGTACTTCACGGCTGAAAAATTAATTTCATTGTTATTATCTTTTTTCCCTGCCTAAACTGATGTCTGTGTGTGTGTGTGTGGGGGGGGGGGGGGTCTTACAGACTGGAAAAGTTTTTATTGAATTTTCTTTAGGATGGGGTGTTCTAGCATTCAATTTTATTCCCTATTGAACATATTATTAATCATAATCATTTAAAATTATTACACCCTTTTTACTGTGCAATTCTAAGTTACATGACATGTTTTTACTTTACTGGAAGATCTTATTCTCTGGATTTAGTGTTAATGCTTGTATCTGGATACAAACCTGCGGATTTTTTATTCATTGTGGCAAGAACTATTTTTGAACTTCAATGATACCATTTATTCATTTCATAAATCTTCTAAATTGGAAATGTATTTTGAACCTTTAATTTTTATTTGTTCTTCACCATATTTTCAAGTCAACTTTGGGGAAAAAGATGGATTTTAAGTGTGGGAGAGTGGCTCAATTATTGACTGTGCTAAACTGTGCTTTAATGAGATCCCCTCAATTCCCACTGCAACTTAGAACTTTTTGTAAAAAATGGGTTTTTTTAAAATTATGTTGTATTTTTACGCTTTACATTATACTCAATTAGGTCTTTCCTTTGAAAAATGCTTTGATTGGTAGTTAATAACAGCTTTGATTCTGAAATTAATGAGGTTGGATGAATGATGAGTGCTCTTGATTAGTGGTTTCATAGAAATATGGTTTATAAACAACTTCTGAAAGTGATTTGGGTTACATGTTTGTGGATTTATTATCATAATCCTTGGAACTAAAAGTTTTTATTGATCTTGGGGGATTCATTCAAATTTTTAATTATTAAATTAATTTACTTAATGAGCCATTATAAATGATTTTTTTATATAAATATTTTTGAAACCAGAGTATTCAAGGAATCTGGGATCGCATGGTGAGTCTCTGAGACCTTTGATGCTGGGTTCATTTCGGTTTACTTTAGTCCCTTTGTTCAACAGGAATAAGTGCTCATGCATAATGATTAGCACATGATACGTGGCTTGGGGAAAGTAAATAAATTGTACAGGGTCAAAAATGAGTTCATTAAGGTGAGGGGTTTGATGAACACCAAATGAAGAAGGGGTCAACTATTTTATATGGAAATCATTTAGGTTGTATCAATATGGTTATTCGAAAAAAATAATAATTTTTTGATCCTAGGATCCTGTCAATGTACAAAGTTCCTTGGTTAAGGTCTCAATTCTATTGATATTTTACCTCTTGTCACTCTTGAAATTAGAACACGTGCTTCGATTGATGTGTGTTATTAAGTAGTATCACATTTTAGGCATGAAATATTCATTTCTTTATGATTAATAGCTATCTAGATTACTCTTTGATTATTTTTTCTAGGTAAGACATCATTTGAACCATTTTCAAAAAGCTTTTTTACAGTTTTTGTCCACTGTCACTAGTGCAGAAAACGTTTTTTACGTCTGTTATTTTTCATTTTTTACGTCGGTTTCTAGCCGACGATAATACGGGCGATGTTATAAATAAAGTTTTTGACGTCGGTTATTTTAAAACCAACGTCAAAAACATAAAATCGCGAGGTTTATGACGTCGGTTATTTTAGAACCGACATGATAAATAAAATGGGAAGGGTTTATCACATTGGTTATTTAAATACCGACGTGATAAAAGGACGGGGAAATGGTCTATCACGTCGGTTATTAGAGAACCGTCATGATAAACCGGGGCGGTTATCACATCGGTTATTAAACAACTGACGTGATAAACCAGGGGGGAGGGTTTATCACTTTGGTTTTTTAATAACCGACGTGATAAACCGGGGGAGTGGGGTTTATCACGCCGGTTATTATATAACCGCCGTGATAAATCGGGGTGAGGGGGGTTTATCATATCAGTTATTATATAACCGCCGTGATAAACCGGGGGGAGGGGGGTTTATCATGTTGGTTATTAAATAACCGACGTGATAAACTGGGGGGAGGTGGTTTATCACGTCGGTTATTAAATAACCGACATGATAAACAAATTTTTTTTTTAAAAAAAATTGAATGCAGTCATTTTTTCTCCACCATAATAAACTAGAAAACAAATCAAGAAATCGTACCACAAAAACAGAAGTAGATCAAAATTAAGCATGTACATTGATAACATATAAAACTTACCCCCTAGACAGCCCCCACCCTCATGTATACCCCATGGACAGCCCTCCCCCACGATGTTGGAGCCCTCACCCTCATGTATACCCCCTGGATAGCCCTCCCCCACCCCATTGGAGCTCCCACCCTCATGTATACCCCTTAGAAAGCCCTCCCCCACCCCATTGGAGCCCCCACCACACTCTTAGACTGCCCCCCGACCCCCGGACAGCCCCAAACACCCCTCAACAACCCCCACCCGCCTGAACAACACCCCCTCACCCCCTCACCCCACTTGATATCCCCCACCACACCCTTGGACAACCCCCACCCTCAGGTATACCCCCACCCCTGGGCAACACTCCCACACCCCTGTACCGCCTTCCCACACCCCTGGACAGCGCTTCCACCCCCTGGACTGTCCCCCCACCCCACCGGACAGCCCTCCCAGACCGATGGACACCCCCCAACCCCACTGAACACACCCCCACACCCTTGGAACCCCTCCCCCATAGACACAAATCCGTACTAGAAAAACCATCATAAGTAAACCAAAAAAATAAGTAGAGCAAGATTAAACATTCACTTATATAACATTCAAAACTTACACTGTCAACTTCAAAAAAAACTAAATCAAACCTAAACAACTACCAAATACACAATTACAACGACAATATTCAAAATTACATTTTACATTACAAACAACTAAAAGTCAATCAAACCTGTAAAATAATTTGACCACTCCACTTGTAAGTGTTTGATGTCTTCAGAAGTATAGGGTTTAGGGTTATTAAAAAGCTACAAATGAAAAATATAGTAGTTAACGTGTATAATGAATAAATCAAATTGAAATATTATGGCAAAGTTTAAGTGGAAATCATACCAGGTCAAAATTCACAACTGTCCCAGTTGTTATTATTTCATACATAAATCATAACATATAATATCTGAATTCGATGAGGCCTTGTTGTTCATGAAAATTCTTTTTGAATGAGTGTAAATTCAATATATTATTTTTATGTAATAAATCAAAAAGTACAAATTATAAATCGATATTTACCTTCGCATTTACATATTTGATCTTTGCACATCTTTTCTTTGTGTTTTTTTCGAAAGTAGGCCTATGCACTATTAGAAAATAATACGAATGGGGTAAATTTAAAATTCATTATAATATATAAAACTATTGGGAAATTGAAACTTACTTTTCCAATATATTCTTAAAACTATCCCGCACATCACCATGGACAGAGCATATCCAATAAAGGGATTTCTCCCTTGGGAAAAAACCCCTAACATCCAATGATCACTGATAAAAGGAAATTTGACGTTAGTGGTTTTTATGTTAAAATATAATTCACTCTTTGAGAGAAATGTGTTTCATACCGCTCACAAAAAGGCATCATCCAACATTGTGTGATTATATTCTTTTCAAATATTTTAGCAATATAAACCATTCTTTGTTCCTCATTCAATGCACATGCTTCAGGGGAAATCAATTTAGGGTCCATGAATCCATATACTTCTGTCATCTCATTCCTCTCACAAATTTTATAAAGATACCTAATACAAAACATACATAAGTATTCATTTTTAATAAATATAACGCGGGGAAAAGGTGTTAAGACTTACATGGAAAATATTTGCACCACGTTGATGCCCAACTTATCTCCAGTAACAAGCTCCATTATATCAGTTTTTATAATCCCCACTCTTATTTCACATCCACAAACATGAGCTTCCATTGGAAACTCATAATAACCCGATAACAAATGTGAATATCTTGACAATCTGTCAAGACAATTTGAATATGTATCTGATGTCATAGCCATTTGTCTTTGTTGTTGTCTATACAATATTTCATTACCTTTGAAATATTCCTGTAAATAAAAAATTGAAAAATATATTAGTTTTCAAATGATAAAACAACTTTAATAAAAAAATGAAATAAAAGATATAACATTCGTACCTCTATGGTAATGAGTCGAAGAAGTCTGGATGGCCAAATTAAAAAATGGTTGATACTCTGTCCAACTATCGCCACCTCATCTATAGGTATTGGTACCCTAGCTGATCTATCTATAATATCATGTATAGTGACCCTCTAATTCTCTACCTCTAATTTTTGATGATAAACTATATCTCCTATACAATATACCAACCTATATGCTACTATATGATGTTGAGAATCATTAACATACAACTCACAATAAGTAGGAAGCTGCGGCAGAGGTGTAGGATAAACAATGGGGTACGCAGGCTGAGGAGGGGGAGTGAGAGCTACTGGCGGAGGTGGAGGATAAATAATGGGGTCTGCAGAGGGAGGTGGAGGAGTGGGAGCTGCAATTTGAAATTGTCTTTGCATTTTAGCAAACATAGACTGCACTGACTGTATAATCTTGTCCTCCATTGTCGCATTAATATTATGAACTTTAGCCTCCAAGGATTCTATTTTTTTTATAAACCCCCTCAATGTTAGAAGTTGAAGAACGTGGAAACACTTTTCTTACCGATACACCTGCCAGATATCCTCTTACACGACCAGGATGTTCGGGCCTTCCCAATGATGCAAATAAAATATCTTCCCTCCCAGTAGCTGTAAATGTCCCCTCTAAACTCTGCTACTCAAGAGAGTCATGTATTAATTAATTGAACATTTCTGTAATGATTGAAATTATATGAAAAAAATAGTTAACTTAAATAAATAAAATAGATATCTTACAATCCTCTCAGCTACGATTCTCGATTATTCCGAAAGATATTGCCCTTTTTTCCCTTCTGAGATCTCTTCCATTTTTCATGTCTAGATGGAGGGGATGGAGGGGCCACCTCTCTAGAGCTTGAAGACTCAGCTCTTAGTTGTTGAAATTTTTCCACCATCATTTGTTCTTCCAATAATGCATACCCTCCCCGAGATAAACAATGAGGGTATACATTTTTAGATTGGATCTCCTGACGAGCTTTCCTTTTTTTTTTGTAATTTATGAATATAAAATCATTAACAAGAAATTAATAAATTCATTTATATAAGAAAGTTTATAAATGTTTTCATTTCCCTTACCAGAAATGACCCATTTCTTCTACTTTCAAAAAACTGTCTCCATGAGTCTTCATCTATAAAAGGATATATACGACATGGATTGTCATGACTCCTATGACCATAAATGAAATCAGATTAGAGGGTTGATTTGAAATCCCACCATCTCCTAGCAGCCAACGATAATCATATCTTCATGACTCCTCCAGTGTCAGGAATATCAAATTTCATCTGATAAAGAAGAGGTTAAACATATTATATATACTAGAAACATTAAAACAATAGTCAAACAATGAAAAAAGATCTTACCAAAATCGTCTCCCACAACTGAGAGATAATCGCTTTATCCACACTTCTCCAATCATAAAACAGAATGCTTACTTTTCTCTTAGCCTGAGTTACTACAAAACTCTTAAAATCTTTTGCATTCGGACCTCTAGGAATATCATCATCATCAAACTCAACGACTATCTTCTGATCCTGCGTACGGGCAAGTGATAATTTTGGTAAACGTGTGCACCCACATTTACCAACCTTTGAACTCTTTGTCATAATAGGAGCATGTGAATATTCATCCCAAGAGGTATGACTAGCAATATGCTCCTCTACAGAATCATGTGGTTGATCATCTTAATGATCATTCATTATCCTTTACATCAAAAAAACAAACGTTAGTTCACAAATATACAAATTCAAATATTTTAATACTACTTTAATTAGAAAATAGAAAAGTGTAATAAGTTACATAATAGTAAACATTGGTAATATGGTAAGTATGTTAAGCAATTGTAAAGATGGTAAAGATGGTCAAGATGGTAAACATGGTAAAAATGGTAAACATGGTAAACATGGTAAACATGGTAAAATAATTGATAGTGAACAAAAATAATAGATATATAATACATGTTATGGTTATAAACATGATAAAGTAAACTAAACAAACATAAAACAAACAAAAACATATACTTATTTTGTTTTAAAACATGTTTTAATAAATAAAAAACATACAATATCTAACATTTATGGAAAAAATAAATTTAAAAAAGAAATAAACATATGTTACCTGTAATTTTAGGAATGTACAAATGGATTGTTTTCCCAAATTCTTTCGTCGTGATCGTTCTTTATGGCACAAACTATGTCTTCAACATGATTATCATTATGTTCTATTAATCTTTCCATGGAAGTGTGGATCTCACATAAATAAGCATATTCATCAACTTCATCCCCACCAACATATTGTTTTTTCCCTTGTAAAACAACAGCCCACTGCATATCAGATTGATCTACTACATAGAAAATTTTTTTTGCATGTGTTTCCATTATAAAAGAATCAGCTGTGTCTTCCAATCTCTTCAGATTAACAGGTGTCATTCAAAATTCATCGTTTCAGACACTGTTGTTACTGTTAAACCATTTACTGTTAAAAATGAGAACATTAATTTTAAAGTAATCAACCTCCCATATGTCTTCAATCATTCCATAATATGCACTTGATGTAGAAATTGGGTTTTTGTCCCCAACACTCGAAAAATGCATTTCTTCTGCAAACACTAATACACCACTATTTTGAGCTGCACTTCTCTAGTCCTGAGGTTTCGTATCAAATGTATAACCATTAATGTCAAAACTGGACAATGTTATCACATTTAAACATGGACCACACACTATCCATTTTAATGTCTCTGATACATCTGATCTACCAAGAAAAGTCTTTTTAATCCATGAATTTTTTTTTGTTGTGCTCATTCAAAATCCACATTTCTGTCTTCTTTGGATGAAATTATTTCAACTCATTAATATGCAATGTGATATACGGTTGAGCATCAGCTATGTTATTCAAGATGTATGATTCTAAATTCTTCATCTGTTCATCTGACAATGATTTGAATTTCAAGACGCGAATCCCCTTTCCCTCATTATTATCTCGTTCATGGCGAGATGGAGGCAAACCAATGTGTTGTTCCGTAGCCAAGTAGCTCGTACAAAACTCTGTTACCTCCTTAGAAATAAACTTTTCAATAATGGAGGCTTCAGGTCGATATAGATTTTTAACATACCCCTTTAATATTTTCATATACCTTTCAAAAGGATACATCCAACGAAGATATACAGGTCCAAAATGCTTTATTTCTTGAACCAGATGAATCATTAAATGCACCTTTATATCAAAAAAAGTTGGAAGAAAATACATTTCCAATTGACAAAGTATAAAAATTGCATCCTTTTCCAAAATTTTCAAATCATTCACATCAATCTCCTTGTTACAAATTGAATTGAAAAAATAACACAACTTCATTATAGTCTTTCTAACACGAATGGAAAATATTCCACGGAATGAAACTGTTAGAATTTGTTGCATCATGACGTGACAATCATGTGATTTCATACCTATCAACTTCAAGTCCTTCAATGAGAAAAATTTTTTTACATTAGAATAATAACCTTGAGGCATGTTGGTATCATGAAGACACTGACATAAGCTAATTTTCTCCCTCTTCGATAATTTATGACAAGCCGGGGAAGAAATGTTCGTCTTCCTTTAGGAGTGGGAGCTAACTCCAAAGGTATTCCCATTGATAGTAAGTCTAATCATACATTCAACCCATCTTTAGTCTTTCCTTTAATATCTAACAATGTTCTAATCAAAGAATCACATATATTCTTCTCCACTTACATGGCATCAATATTATGTTTAACTTCATGATACGTCCAATACGGTAGCTAAAAAAATTGACCTTTTCTTCCAAATATGTCTATCATTACCAGATTTTTGTGTCTTTCCCAATGTCACATCAAGGTTTTTCACCCTCTCAAAATACAGATTAGGGGATAAAGGTTTTGGAGCAGTATCAAATTCTTGTGATCCATTTAATCCCTTTTTTAGTCTTCTATAAGGGTGTTCCATAGGCAAAAACTTTCGATGACCCATGTACATTTTTTTCCTCCCATGATGAAATTGACAATATGACGTCTGTTGTTCGCAAATTGGACATGCTTTATTCCCTTTAACACTGTATCTAGACAAATTTCCATATGCTGGGAAGTCATTTATAGAGAACAGAAGCACTACATGCAGTTGAAAATATTCTATTTTATAAGAATCATACACCCTAATACCATTCACCCATAACAGTTTCAAATCATCAATCAATGGTGATAAGTAAACATCAATATCATTACCGGGTTTCTTTGGACCAGAGATCATTATACTCAACATGACATATTTGCGCTTCATACAAACTTCAGGAGATAGGTTTTAAATTACCAATAAAATAGGCCATGAAATATGTGTGCTATAAGGGGTTCGGTATGGATTCATTCCATCTGTGCACAACCCTATTCTGAGATTTCTAATTTCATTTCCAAATGTAGAATACTGTGCATCAATTTTCTTCCATTGTGGACAATCAGCTGGATAACGTATTTTTCCATCACATACCCTCTCTTCAGCATGCCATCTTAACCTTTTTTCATCATGTGAATTAGCAAATAAACATTCGAAACGATTAATTATAGGAAGATACTAAAATACCTTTTAAGGGAGCTTTGTAATCTCTACACGAGCCTGTGATTTTTCTTTCACCTTATACCGTGATGTCCCACATTTAGGAAACTCTAACAGAAATTCATATTCCTTCCTATATATAATGTAGTCATTCAGACAAGCATGTATTTTCTTGTATCCCAATCCCATCGGGCATAATATTTTCTTGGCTTTGTAATGTGAATCTGGAAGATCGTTATCTTTTGGAAGAATGTCTTTCATTAATTATAGCAGATCTTTAAAACTTTTGTCACTCCATCCATGTTTCTCCTTCAGGTTAATCAATCTTAACACCGCCGACAAAACCGTAAAATCTGTAGAACCAGGATATAATGGGTTTTCAGCATCACTATATAGACGCACAACTGTCGGTTCTATCTCAATTTGTTCTACTACAATATCGCGAATCATTTCTTCAATTCAATCAGAGTTACCATCTTGCGAATAATCATCATCAATGACATTCCGTCCAGTTTCACTATGCCAAATCCAAGGGCTGTAACTTGGATTAAAACAATGAAAAATCAGATGATCTTTTATCTCTCTAGTTTTTAACATCTTCATATTCAAACATTTCTGGCATGGACAGAAAAAAATGTCACTACTTGGAACATTTCGTTTTGAAAATTCCAAAAAGGCATCAAAACCATCCTCAAATTCATTGCTCATTCGATGTTCCCTAATCCATATTGGACTCATTATTACCTATAACAAATATCAACAAAAAATATATATTTTTAAGATAAGACAAATATATGTTTATATGAAAAAATCATAATTTGAATGTAAAACAATTTAAAATATAAAACAAATCTATGGGTATTTAAGAAAATATGCTTGAATATTATTTTTAAAACAAAATATAGTTAGATATAATAGTTTTAAATTTCATTTAATCAAAGAAAACCATGCCGCCTACATAGTTGATAGAAAATTATAGAAAATTGAGTAAACCTGAGAATCACCCCCACCCCCCAGAAAACCCCCAAAACCATCTGGACAGGCCCCCACCCCCTTGGACAGCCCCCACTCCCACCCACCACCTTGGACCACCCCTGGACACCCCCAACCCTTCGGAAAGCCCCCCACCCCTCTAGACTACACCCCACCCCTCCTGGACACCACCCTCACCCCTACCCCTTCAACACCCCCTGGACACCCCCAACCCTCTGGACAGCCCCCACCCCCCGGACAACCCGCAAAACCCTTTGGACAGGCCCCCACCCCCGTGCAAAGCCACTCAAACCCACCCACCCCCTTGGAAACCCCCTGGACACCACCCATTTCCACATCTTTGATATAACATATATTTTAAAAAACGTGACATTATTAAAAACGTTTCATGAAATATGATGAAGAGTCCAATCGTATTTCTTATGAAATTTTTCTTACTAGAAAGGGTCTTAGTGTTGGATAGAATAATAAATAAAGTGGCATAAAATAGCAATATAATCCTACCAAATTCATATAATCCAGCTTAAATATTTGAATAAATATGTTTTTAATCAAGCATCAAATCCAAAAGGTGTATGAGAGAACAATTAGTGAAAAACTGGCAATGAGAGATCATAGTCATTGAGGGGGGATAGTGTCAAAGGAAACACAAAATCAAATGAAGCGAGACCACTTTATGAATTATTCCATGAAAAAGAAAAACCAACATCAAATAAAATCGCGAAACATCAAAAAAAACAAATACCCATTTGAAATAGAATCAAGTATCTTGATTCAGAAACTCTAAAAAATAAATAAATCACAATCTCATTGATTGAATCCTGAATTTCTAAAATAGAACAATACATGGTTTCACCTTGGTTGGTGGTGCAATTATTTGTTGTATTCAATCACCAATTAGTTATGTGACATAAAATCAAAAAATCTTGTGAAATACATATAAGTAACATTCATTATTCAAGTTCACATTCTTTTTGTAAAATTACCCATGTATATATTATCATTAATAAAAAACATTATCATTATTCTCAACTAAAATCATGAGAATTTTGATATTCCCATTTTTATAAACATATATTAATGATGTTATGATAGATTTTATCATAACTAATAATATAAAAAATGGTATACTTATCTATAGTAGAGTCCTATAAGACAAAATGGATGCATGATATTTCTGTGACATTTAGATTTTTTAAAGGGATATAATGATCTTTAATACTTCCCAGAAGGGTGAAATTATAAGGGAGTTTAGTGTCTTCTAAAAATAAAAAGTGGGTAAAAGTGAATTTTTTTCCATTAAAGAAAACAAATGGTTTATCATAGATTTATTAGACTCTATGATGGTGAATGATAAATATTCATTATATTATGTTCCATTATAACTCATGTGTAAATATTTATTTTAGTTCAATTAATGAATGATAAATGGTTTACATTAATGGTTTTTGTTTTCTAAAAAAATGAAATCTTCAATATGGATGATTGATTCCTATTCTATGATAAGACACTGAACAAGGATGATTCACTATATATGATGATAATTTCTTTTAATTCTCTAGTCACATAAACATTTTTGGTTATCCAACTACAAAATTGTTAGATAAACCTGAGCGTTAAATGAAATATAGGATAAAAGGAATGGATGAATCAACCATACCTCAAATTTCTTTTTGATAATGAAATTCAAACTGGTCAAATCACGAAATATTCCAAATCTTTCCTTAATCGTGCCATAGTCCTTCAATAAATAACCCCAAATATGTTTCCAACATAGTAGGATTTTGAGTCATTAAATGCAAGGTAATATATCAAAATTTGTTTTATAAAGAAATACAAAAACACGACACTGAAAATAAAAATTAATGTCTGGTGCCAACGATATTAAAAAAGATGTAATAGGGTACGAAATCGAAGAATATAACCTAGTTTAAACATAAAAATCAGAAAACATAAATATAGACTATCCGAAAAAAAATGAATGAAATAAATTCGTGGTATGCTTACTTGAGTGTTGCGAGTAGAGATGATAGATCCGTGGAGACTAAAGATGATAAATGATGAAGCCAAAATGAGTTTAATGCAGGTCGATCGACAAGCCGATTATGGTTTACCGCGTGAGAGAGACGAGCCGACGGGCTGTCAATTGAAAAAACCTAAATGAAAGTCCACGAGGCTTAAAATTTTTAAATGTTTTATAATGTTTGTTATTATATAACCGATGTTATAAACTATTTTTAAATTTATAACGTTGGTTATTTGAAAACCGACGTAAAAAAACCCCCGTGCTTGTGTTTTTTACATCGGTTATTTTATAACCGACGTAAAAAATTCTTAGATATCTCGTTTTTTACGTCAGTTATTTTATAACCAATGTAAAAAACTCGTTGATATCATGTTTTTACGTCAGTTATTTTATAACCGACGTAAAAAACCAAACCGCGGGGGCTTTTTTACATTGGTTATTTTATAACCAACATAAAAAACCCATAGATAACTCGTTTTTTAGGTCGGTTATTTTATAATCGATGTAAAAAACTCCTAGATATCACGTTTTTTTACGTAGGTTATTTTATAACCGACGTAAAAAATGCCTATATATCTCATTTTTTATGTCGGTTATCAAATAACAGATGTAAAAAACCCCCTCTCTTTGGTTTTTTACATCGGTTATTTCATAACCGACCTAAAAACCGAACACGCGCGATTTGTAACGTTGGTTATTAAAATAACCGACGTTAAAAGTCTACTCAACGCATTTGTTATGTCTGTTATTAAATAACCGATGTAAAAAACCACGTTTCATAGATTCTCACGTCGGTTATATATAACTGACGTAAAAAATGGTGACATAAATAACGTTTTCTGCACTAGTGTGTTTTTAAATGACGAACATGTTACAGTTTAAGCTAAATAATAATCACATTATTGATTATCAGAGATAAATAAAAATGGGATTGTTTGAGGACAAAAAATGCTTATGTGTGAGGGAATTATATGTGGCTATATATTTACATAGATTTTCCACATCTTTTTACATAATTTTTAATTATTTAATTAATTATTTAATCACTTTATACTAAATAATGTAATTTTTTATTTTTATAATTAATTTTTTTAATTAATCAATTTTTATTATTAATTATTGATTTTTACTCCTCAAATTATTAATTTTATTCTTATTTTACTTTTCTAATATAATTATTTCTAATTTGTATGGTTAATTTAAATCATCTTGAATTTTTAGTAAATATACATTTTTATAAAAAAAATATTTAATAATTTTATTAATTCTTAGTCTTTATTTTAATATTTTATTCTTTAATATAGATTCATTAAAATATTTTAACTTTATTTATTAATATGTTTAGTCACCCTGACAATTAACTAAGTAAATAATTTTAGTTTAAATTAAATAAAATATTTTTCTTTTAATTTTATGTACTAAATTATTTGATTAAAAAAATAATTAATAGTTTTAAAACAATAATTATTTAATCTTATGTATGAAGTTATAATATCCATTCATTTTATATTGATTTTAGTCTACCTGTGAGGTACACAAGAGATATCCGAAATCTATTGGGTCATCGATGCTCTTCATTTTTATTTCCTTCTACCTGTAATTATTTTATATAGTAATTTAAATATAACTCTTATATAATTTTATTTTATCAGTTATCTAGTTCATAATTTAAGTGTTATCGATTTATAATTTATGTTGCGACTTTAATGTTTTATTTTTAATAATAATCCTGTTTTAAATTAAAGGTTTTTAGATTTCTTTAAATATTTATTTTCAATATTTTTATTTAGTTAATATAAGTTTTAATTTTAAGATCAATTTTTGCGTTTTAAATTTTTAAAAGGTCATAATTTTTTCTTTATATTATTGGTACCAGTGACCCTTTTATTTTTGATGTGTAACAGTGAGATTTCGTTTTGTTTACTGGTAACCATAATATTCAATAATGGTGATTCTTTGTTGCAACAGTGACCTATCTTTTTCATTTAAGCCTATCAGAAACCCTACCTTTTAAGATATCTATGTCTTTTACTCTTTTATTTCCCGTAATGAGGACTCTTTATTGCAATGGTGACATCTCATTCTAAATTACGTAATGGTGACCCTTGCTCCCCTGCTTCAATTCCTTTACCTCACCATTGCACCCCTCTCTCTCACTGTTCTACTTTCCTATTTTTTTTCATTCACCTCACCATTAGTTCATTGTTTTCTCTCCCTCCATGCTTCCACCCTTCTCCATCTTACGGGGACATCCATTGCAAACCTACACAAACACTTATACTATTTTTTACACCACCATCTTCCATCTCCTTTGGTTACTTCCACTCATAGTCGATGTTCAAACTTTTTACCATAGTATTCTCACTTCACAGATTTTCTTCCACCCATAAAGTACTGATGTTCCTATGTTCATCCAACCTTCTATTGAATCCCTTCATTTCCACCTATAGTAGCAGATCGACATGGGTCCTCAACTTCTTCACTATCATTTTCATTTTCAGCATTGATAATATTTTCAATCAATATAATACAAATCCAATACAACATCAGAACATGAAATCCTCACAAATCTAATATAATTTCATGAAATTAAATAATCCTTTTGAAGCTGAGATTCCAATGAATCTTGTGTTTCACTGCATGCTCAAACTAAACTCACCCAAAGGATATTTTCGTCACGAGTAGAACATATCACCAAACCTATTTCAAGGAATCACACCTGCCTATCTCTGCTGAGGCTTTTTGAAGAAGCTTTGAAGCCCCTGTTGTGCTGTGAAGTGGAGACCCTCACTGGTTCGAAGCTACTTCTGGAAGAGGATTTGCTGCCAACTGATTTGGAGCTGAAGAACCATCTTGCCATTGATAGAGGACGATGAGAAGCCATAGGAGTCTGCTAGAGAAGAAGCTTCTCGAATTCGACTGGAGCTGAGGGTTTGGGGAAGAAGATGAATTGAAGAAAAAATATACCTATAAAAAATAAAAATAAAAATAATAAAATAGAATAATAATAATTAAAATTTTAAATAATATTAATAAAAGCTTAAAAATTAATAGATAAATTTTTAATAATATTACTAAATAAATTTTTATAATACAAAAACAAATTTAAATTAAATTTTGATGAACTAAAATACTTAATTATGATAAAACAAGGTAGTTTAAAATAGTAAATAATTTAATTTTAGAAATTATCATTAACTCAATAATTATATCAATTAAAATTAACATTAATAACTATAATAAATAAAATTAACAAATAACGTAATCAAATTAAAACATTTATTTAGATAATATTATTTAAAAATATTACTTCAATAATATAATTTAATAAATTATTATAAAATTAAAAAAATAACTATTATTATAAATTAAATAACTTTTAATATTAAACTAATAAAATAGTTGTTTAACTATTTATAAAAGTTAACACTTTAAATTTAACATTCAATCATTTGTTCTTCTATTATAACTATATAGGTTCATTTATGAGACTGGTATACATCCAGGTACATTAAACTAACTCAGTGGGAGTTAGTTATGTGATAAAAACAATCTCAATGTGTCAGTCCCGAAAAAATGCATGTGTACTGTGCATCGTTGAATGATGAGCTCTATGTCTGTGGAAACCAAGGGGTGACATGTAGTTTTTGATAAAATGTTACTTGATCCAAGAAAGCCGCATATTCTTCAAGGAGGGAGAGACATTCATTAGAGGGTGATACCTTCATTAGATGGCGATTCATTATAGAGAGTGATTAATTCGAAAACAAACACATTCAAGGAGCCAATGTTAAGGAGAGGAGACAGAAGGGAAGCTCTGGAACCACTTATTAGAGTTAGAGGAGGACATGAATAGTAACAGTTCATTCTAGTAAAAGGAGTTTACTTCCTCTGTTTTCTTTTAATTCTTCTCTTTTGTAATAGAATGATCTTGGTATACGTATTAAAGAGGATGTTTAGCTAAATCATTAGTTCAGGGATAAATTGAAGTTCCTCTGGTTGTCTTTTAATTTTCATTTCACTTAATCATTTTGAAGATTTCAGTATTGATATGTCAGATAGATATTGAGTTCGTCCAATTTCTTGTACCACTAAAACATATTTTCATAACACTAGAATCAAATTGGTGATATTTATTGTGAAAAAATATTTCAAAATATATATAAACTCACAAATACTCGGGACTTATGGTGAGTTCGTCTTGTTTTCATTTTCAATTAGAACTTTTAGCAGTTGTTTTTTTTGGAGTGGAGAACTCCAAAACCGATCAGCCTGTGTGACTTATATCCTAGAAAGGGAGGTAGGTCATTATCTTTTTGGTGGTGCACTGTAGTAAATTTGAAGTGAATTTAATTGTTTTAAGAACCAGGATAATGGAGATTATTACTCAAGCATTTTAATATTTTATTCTCTTATCATCATGCTAAATCTATGTGTCTTCTTGTTTTCAACTGTCCGTATCTTCAATTTAGTAGGATACATTGTTTTGAAGTTTTCTATCACTCTAATACTTTATAAAGAGTAGAAAAATTATATTATCCACTCCACTACAAACAACAGTGGAGTTTTATAAGGATTTTAAAAGAAGATTGGTTGGAATTTCCTTCCACGTGGGTTCGACCCCGCTTGCCACATATACAGTAGTTAGTAGGATTAAAAAATTTAAACATTGACCGACATCAATGATAGTACAACTAAATCATGTAGCCTACCAATATAGATCATTGGGTCCTCTTAAATATTTTTTTTTGAAAATTGTAATTTTACCCATAAAAAAGATAAATAAATCTAAAAATAGAATTACACATTCCAAAATTCTCCTAATGACAATAGGTTTGGTGTGAAAAGTATTGATAGGGAACCTCCTTGTTATGTACCCCTATGTTTAATTTTATAACCTTTTATGAATGGTGTGTTCAATCAATAAATTTCATAAGGAGATAATAATGCATAATGGTTAAAAAAAATTGTGTTCATGTTTAACATGAGGAGATTCTAGTGAAGTCGAATGCGAAAATAAAAAAATAAATTGAGGAAAAATACATAATGTAGTAACAACTAATAGTATTGAAGTGGATGAAAGAAAATGTCTTGAATAGTTGATGGATCACTAGTTGGGATGAATCATTTTCACACTGGGAAGAAATGTGAGCACTTTTTAGGGATAAATATATGCTTATTGATTCTAGAATAAGGAGGATGAACATTGGGTATTTG
Organism: Viscum album; assembly: GCA_963277665.1. NCBI lineage: Eukaryota > Viridiplantae > Streptophyta > Magnoliopsida > Santalales > Viscaceae > Viscum > Viscum album. The sequence continues at coordinate 1,590,222,663 of OY728129.1, forward strand.
TGGCTAATCTATTCCAATTATTATTTTTATAACTTTTGGAATAGAGGGTCTATACTAATGGTTTTATAAATCCATTGGGAAACTATTATGTAATGAATTATATCCTAATTCTTTAATAAAACTACTAGGAAAACCATGTCTAGATAGTCTAATCCCAACAATTCTATAAAACTGTTTGGATTGGGCAACATAAAATCTAGGGTTTTCTAGTGACCACACTTTGAGTAAATATTTGAATTTGGTGTTTTTTTTTCAATTATAAAATGGGTTTTTTAGGTCACATGGAGGGACTAACTAAATATGGATTTGACTGGATTCATTTACCCATTCATAAATTATTTTACAGTATGTCCAAAAAGAGTGTTATATTTGTTTATTTATAGGGTATTTCAATTTTTGTGATTCATGCTAAAGTTTATAATAGTTTTTAAAAAAAATTTAAAAATATATCCAAAAGTGTTTTGGGTACAATTTCATAAGATATTATATATGATACAATATAAGTTGGAATGGAACAATGTCTATGAGGCGTTAGTTAATGTTCTTGAATATATTAAATTATCAATAAATTGTAATTTGTTTGTGATACATGTTATCAAATATCATAAGGTACGTTTTTTAGGATGGTATATGTTATAATATCTATATGAAAATCCCACTTCCATGAAAGTCATACTATATGATTGGGATAAATCTTATAGTATTGGAATTTCTTATATATTGTAATTAACCTAGAAGTATAACAAAATGGGGTAAAATTTTGATCTCTACATATTTCATTTTATCATTAATTTTTCCAAATAATTAAATGGTTGTGAGGTTTATTCTTTGATGCATTGTTCACAAGAATAGATGAGTTGAATTATATTATGCATTACAACACGTGAATAATTACATGGCACTAAAGAAGTGTCCTCGAGGGACATATAAATATATATATATATATATAAAGGTAGTACCCATATGAATATCATTTTTGATAAAACAGAAGCACAAGATTAGACTCCCCAAATCCTATAGATTTGTTTCTCCTTCTCCCTTAACATCCATGATATAATTGTATATCATGAGTGTAAAATAATCTTCCTCCTATGTTTCAAGTAATTTAGTGTAAAATATTGATAAAACGTATAGGAGATACATAAATGGGTTTCACATAGTGATGTTTATCTAGCTCATTCTATGATCATGGTTTCAACAATGTGATGGTGTACAATACACAACTATAGTTATTTATTTTAATGTTTGAATGGTCTAATTTTTTTAACTGGATGATCCTAATTTTTTGGTTTCTTACTCACTTATTATACAGGGTATAAGTGTTACGCTACCATGATATATTTAAAGGATATATAAATATTGTTATTAATAGGGAAAAACATAGTTTATAGAGAAATTCAATAGGAATATTTTCAAACTCCAGATAATAACTCGGATGGTTTGATATATCTCAGATCAAATTTCCCCTATACTTGGATAAACTGGGTTCTCAATATTAGGTATAATCAAGGAATTTATTGCTAAAATATGTCACAAAATTATAGGAATACAATGATAGATGAATGTTATTTTGTGGATCTAAGTTGTTATTAGTTGATTCTAAATTATCCTCACTATTACATTCATCTTCTGGATGATATTTTTTCCTATCATAAAAGGCTCTCATATCTCCATATCACTCAAGGAAGATAGAAATAATAAACACTATAGATCATAGAATAGATGAATATGAATAGAATAATGGAAACGTTTATTATTAGATAATTCATCCAAAGAGTGGTTCTAAAACCTGTATTTTTTAAGAAATATTTTCTTTAAAAAATTTATGTCTTTAATAGCTTGAATTATGCACAAATCATGAATTTAAATGAATTGTGAGAAGTACATAGTATAAAATGACAATTATAAACAATCTATTAGGTTAGTGAGAATAAATATAACTATCTCACGAAAATTTATGATGAATTCATTCGCTACCAACTATTTACAAAAAATATAATACAATTATATAATTTTATTTTTATTAGAAAATTAAGTGAATATAATTAAGTAAATAAAATTAATGAAATATATATGTTATATATTTAATAAAATATTTTTTATATTCATAAAATATATATTATACTATTATGGTATGAATAAATCTTATTTTATATACAAAACGTATATTTTTTAAATAGGAAAATTTACAACCTTTTAATGGAGAACCCTTTTTAAATAATTTTTTTAAAATATTGATAATTTTTATAAGATAACTGAAGTTTTTTATTTTTAATAATTATATAAAACATTACCTTGTATGAAGTTTTTAGATTTTTTTGATAACTTTCATGTTTTGATGAATAGTAAATATACACTAAATATAATTTAAAAAACATTTACCAGGGAAATTATTTATATGGTTAAATTATATTATTGAATGGTTTGATAATATTAATAAAATATATTTTTATATATTAATATAATCTAGGTCATAGGAAATAATTTTACAGTTAATTAAGATGTAAAAACATATCAATATTTTGCAATGTTTGATCTTTTAAAACTCGTTCTGTCAGCCTGACAAAGTGATTAATTTTAAATTAATTCTTAAAAATAATGTGTTTTGAAATTTGGAAAATGGATTCCAAATTTGGAATCTGTTAGTCAAATTATTTAAATAGATTTATTTTATTTTTGGGAATTATGAATAATAACTTCGGTAATTATTATTAATTTGGAAACGGGTAAATCAGGTAATTTAGGGAAAAAATAATATTATAAAATTACTCTAACACTTGTATTAATATAATTGGATTATTATTTTGCGAAATATAACATCCTTGTGTCTAAATGGTATCCATTGGAATGCACTTGGATGAGATTTAGACATGTAATTTATTTTATTTAATGAAAATGTAAAGATATCTCACTCAAATTTTAATAATTAGATAATTTTTTATATAAGGATATACAGAAGATAAATTTTATTATAAATACCCATTTTAAATATAAAATGTTTTTATTTATCATGCAAATTTTTAGTATTTTTTGGAAATAAATAATTTTTATAAATACATATACTTGAAAGATGTAAAAAAATTAATAAATTGATTAGACTTTTTTTTTAAAAAATTATAATAATCATAAAAGCACCCAAAAATTTGAAAATAGACTTATTGGTCCAGTATATATTTCCCATAATCATCCAGGGGTCGCTTTAGGGACCATTTAGAGCCTTATTTAAGTGATTGTGACACTTGTATTTTTTATTTAAAGTGATGTTAATGTAGTCACATTCATAATTTAATAAGTATAACATTTTTAATTTTTTATTTTATAAAATATAAATTCAACTAAAAGTTTTAATATTTATGATAGTAGATTATATTTATCATATTATTTTATGTATAATATATAGTACATAAATAAATATATTAAATGACTACACATAATTAATGTCATAATTATTTTATCAATAGAGATATAAAATAAATGTTATTAAAAATATAAAAATAAATATAATTTGGGACAATTATCATGTCAATGGAATTTCATAAATTAGAAAAACCATTTTAGAATATAATTTTTTTTAATGTTAACCTATTATAATAATATTTTTAATAATCAATGAATTGAATTGTTTAAAAATTGACACTATTGATTATTATGAAAATACTGATTTATTAAATAATTAAAAAATCACATTTTTTTAAAAAAATTAGAAAAATTATTATAGGTTCTATAATGTTTGAATGTATTTATTTATGATCTAATTTACATAAAATAAGTGAATATTTAACCCTTTTAATATAGAAATATTTTTCACCCTAGTAAAACATAAATATAACAAATAATAGCTAATTAATATGATAAAGTTTAAATTGAAAAACATGTCTAAAATTTATTGGTTAATGATATTACAAACCCATATCATGTAATCATAAAAATTTGTACATTTTAATGTTTTTTGGATAGAGTATTAGTTTTTTATAATTTAATAATTTTAGAGATCCCAAAAGTGTCCCTTAGTAAAATTATTAAGGGGATCCCCCCACATATTCACATAACATTGATATTTTTTACACATCCATCCCCTACCCATCTTCATTATAAATAATCCTAGTCACATTATAGAGGTTTTTTTATTATTAAAAGACTAACTCTAGTGCTTTTAGATGAGATGTAGAGGGATCTTGTCAAAGAAGTGGTAATATCCCCTATTGATTCTTTAAAATCACTTTCATCTTATACATCAACTTAATGAGGTGTTACATTATAATGTAATAACTAGAATATAACTTATATACAATGATTTTATTATAATTTCTAAATGAAATCATTTAACCTTTTATCCATCATATGAAAAATGAAATCACCCTGTGTGCATACGTACGAATTTCCTTCTCCATGACATGGTGTAATCTATTTTTCACCACAACCTTAAATGGATGGGTATAATGATTTAAATTATAACTTTATATGATTATTATAACATGATATAAATTCTTAAATATTATATACCAACCAATTAAATACCATTCAATAATATTGGAATGATATTTTCCCTCATGCATACATACATCCTACCATCTCCACGATGCGATACGATTCATTCTAACTGACCATTATTAAAGAAGGATTATATAAATGTATATAATAAATAATTATGGTATATATTATGTTAATATTATTTTTAAATTATATAACTTTGTCTTAAAAAGTATTTTCAGAACTTATTGGATAAAACATCCAAAAAGACATAAAGTAGTAAATTTCATAAAAACGAGTGACAATAAAATGTTGCTAATAAACAAATGATAATATAATCATATATGAAATCATAAAAATTAAATATATTATGTAAAAACTAAATAATATTTTTGAAATTATTATATATGAGGTATATATATATAACGAAAATCAGACCTAAGGTAAGTGATAATTTCATAATCTCCTTACTATCTTATATTGTTTATATGTTAGTATTTGTTGGGGTGTATTTATAATCCAAATACACGTTTCCATGATAAGTATTAGAAAATATTATATCTATCATTTTTAAAGGAATATTTTTAATTTTACTCCTTGGTGATTTTTTATGAAATGGTATGAAATGAGTCTTTTGTAATTTTCAGTACGATGTACTTTTTGTCTTTCAAAAAAGAGTATGAGAAGATTGTTTTTTTATTTTAACAATACAACATGAATGAATGTGTACATTATCATAATTCCTTATTGTAATTAAAATTACCTTAAAATATCTCAATTTTTTTCAATTTAATTCGTTTAGTTTAAAATTTCATAGGATGTGGAGAAAAAAAAACAATTTTGAAGTAGAAAGAAGATATTCCTCCAGAATTAATTTCAACTCATTTATCAAAATTATTTTCCATCTAAGATTATATTAGTTAAATAGGGTTATTTATCTATCCCAATTATTAATATTATTTTATTTTATTAACAGTGGAATGATATTTTTGAAACCCATCTGTTTTTATGGATTATGATGGAATGATAGTTAAGAAGACCATTTTATTTTTTGAGTTATGATATGGTGAATGATTTTGTTTTTGTGGAACATGAAAGAATTATTTCATTATGTGATGGGGGGACCTATATCACCCTCAAATTAATTGGGTAATGATTTATATAACATAATATAGAGATGTATAGATTGTGAAATGAGATTAGTTACATAATATAGGGATGAAACTAGTAGTGAACTCGGTTCAGTAATAGACTTTTTCTACTATTATAGTCTTGGAAATGAGGATTGAATAATACGGAACTATTTTATATTAAAAATTTATGTCACAAATTTTCATGTCTTATGTTATGAATTTTGGGAATATGTTGAAATTTTATGATTTATCCCCGGATGTGATATCATGATCCTTTTTATGTAATATAAGATGATTCTATCATGTTTACCTTTAAGTATCATAATATCTCTAAATAATAGTTTTAGATTCTCATTGAATGAAGTGTTATCTTTTATCATGTGAAAATGAGTCATTTTATGAATATGGTATTAAATAACCTATACTCTATCTTATCCACTCATGGTATTTTTGGATTAGTCATGAAGTCCATAGTATTTTCATCCTAAATCAATTAATGGAATTGGGGTGGTCAAGGGTGACTTACTAGTCTTTGGTGATCCGCCATCACCTACTGATTGGTATATAATTTTTCCATCAATCACATGATATCTCTATTGATACAGTGAATCTATAATGATTAATAAACATGATGATACATCTATATAGTTAATGTATGAATTTCCATTCAAAAGGAGGGTTATATTTATTCTAGTTCATCCACATTCTAGTAGGGAGACCAAATTTATAATAGAAAAAAAATATGGGCATCGGAACCAACCTTCAAGAATAACCTCTCCAAATATCCTCTATTAAATAATGAGAAAACATAAATATAACATATAATATCCCATGACTAATTCCATGAGAGAAAATTTGTGGTTGATATCAAATTGTCACATATCAATATGATCATTAACTGCATATAGGTTGAGATCATAAAAAAGAAATATTAGAATCCTCTGATAATTATCTTTTATCACCCTTTAGTGGTTAAAAGTTCAGTTAGAATAATCTATAAATTTATTCCATTATTATAGAAATACTGGATTATAAAATTAAAAGATATGATATATTCCACCAAAAACATTGTCTACGATTTATATCCCATTATGGGAATTTATATTTAAAACATTTTTATCCATGAACACCAAAAAATGATCTCTATATAGATAGTTCCCATTGTACATCAATGTATAAAAAATTGTTCCCCATTATATATAATATGTTGGGAAGTTACACTCACGATGACATGTATATATAGTGTTATAATCTTCCACCTAATAATTAATCATAAAAAAATTCTAATGAAAACTAATGAAGTATTATAATACATTTAAAATAGTAAAACTGGATAAGGTGGGAATAATACATGATTCAAGGAAAACAATTCATTAATAATTTAAATTGTAAATTACATCAGTCTAACAAGATTAACATAGATCTTTTTTTGGATAATTATTTCATAAAACTCAAACCATAGAAAATTTATGAATAATTTAATTATAATACCCAACAAGACTGGGAAAACCAAAAACCTAAAAGATATTAATTATTAATTTATATGTCATAACTAACACTTGTTTCCCAAGATCCATAAATATTACAAAAAATATATATTATACCTAATAAAAATGACTTTTTAGTGTATAAAAAATGATAGGTATGTTCCAACTATTGTCATCCCATGTATTAGAATAAAAAATGTTTGGATACAAGAATATAACTACAAAGGTTACTTAAAATGGATGAAATATACCATCCATTAAATCTATAAGGGCAAAATTATAAATCATTTGTGAGAAAATTAAAAATACAATGTTAACAATTTCAAAAAAAAATTTAGAAACATAATTTTATAAGATCCTCCAGCAATAGTGGATAATGGGGCTAACACGATAATATATTAATTTTTAGAACCCATATTTTCCCATGAATTGGTTAAATAACCATAAATTATTGATAGCAGGTAATGATTCATGATTGTATCCTGGTTAAGTTTCTCATATTCCACATATAGATGTGAGTTCCATTTAATAGTTTCAACAAAAATAATTGGTTCACTCCCAAAGAGATGTGCCCAGTAAATAAAATACATTATTTTAAAGCTCATCTAGAAGGTTTTTAACACCTTTAATTCAATAATTTCCATATGTTGTTGGGGTATAAAATGAAATTTTATTCTAGAAAATGACATATTGAAAAACTCTACACCCCACTTAGGGGTAGTCACAAAAAGTATTCTAGAAATATTTCTAGATACAAATCCACTATAGGTGTAATGACTATTAATCCTGCTGAATTAATTGCTCCATGAAAATAAAATCAATATAATGAAAGGATTTCATGGTACTTTGATGAATTGTTTATTTATATAATTTTGTATTGTGGGAATGACTAGGTTTATATCTCTTGATAATAAATGTTAATAATTCAAATTTCTAGTTTTTTATTTATAAATTTCAAATAATAAATGACATGGTGGATAATGGGCATGATGAATGAGTATAGGAACTTAATAATTTTAGTTAGAAAGTTATAATTTTTTTTTCAGAATAATGGACTACTCTAAGGGTAATCACTAATTAGTTCTATATACTACGTGTTATATTAATCTAATTATTATTAAATGGTCACACTCCAATGCATTAATGAGAATCTCTATCATTAATTTTTATGTGTAAATTACTAGTTAATCCATGAATACTTGGTTTCTCTGGTTATCTACATCCTTTATAAGATGAAAATAAAATTCCACTCTTCTGATAAATCACTAGAATAAATCCCATATAAAAATATCACTATTCATTATCAATCCTTCACACTTATCTCATCATACATCAATGATTTTAATAAAGGTATTTTTTTTACATATTTTGAATACGGAATATATAAAGTCGGTAACAGAGGAAATAACACCAAACTCTTATCCATGAAACTCCCCAAACTCCATGTGATAGAAATTTATAAAAAACATAATTGTACAAAATCATGATCAAACCCCAAAACACATATCAATGAGAAATTATTGGTATATCTTTACATGGTCATGGATGTGTGGAGTAATAAATTAAAATTAAATAAAAAATAGGGGGAGTATAAAAAACATAATTATAATTAATAATAATTTAATATAGAAATAACGAATTAAAAAAAATTGTCTATATCAAGACATTGAATGAATATATTGTCCTAAATCCTATGTTAGTGGGAAATATACGAAAATATAAATGCATTTTAAGTACCATAATTATCATTCAAAAAATTGTATTTTTGTATCCCCAACTTTAAAAGGTGCCCTAACATGCTCTGTTTGATATGGTAATATACATAATTAAATCAATCTCCAACATTGATATTAACTAAGATGACTCAAGAAAGTCTTACATATTGTTTCAAAATATAAATATTTCATATAATAAATTATTTCATATTCTTAATACCCAATGATTTAGTGGATTTGGGGAATAGATACATAAACATATTAAAATGACCATTTCTCTACAGTCATGCCATATTATAACCCTTATATAAATATCCAATTATATACTCCTACTCATTAAATATGGAATGAAAAACATAATAAATGGGTGATATCAAATGCATTATAATATCAAATTAAAAAATGAGTCGTAAAGAGATATAGTGTAACCATGATATATCCCATGAAATTTTGAGAGATATTTTATAAAACGTGGAACATTGATCAATATGTGTTATATATAATCTAAAATATAAATATATTTAATCTTAAATGATAAAAAATATACTATGTAAAAACAATGCATTAATAGTGGGTAATAATCGTTAGGCTAGGAGCATAACGTTATCATATTAATATTTGGAAAAAACATAATCAAGGGAAGAATGTTACCATGTTCTTCAGGAATCAAAATTGTACAAACCATTATATGGTAGACCAATAATTACTTCATATTATCCTTTATTAACTCAAGAATTATAATATATGGATCGTTTGTGTCATGTGTATTACAAATATTGGATCATTAGTGGAATTAATTTCAAAACACATGACCCATTCATGAGTAGAATATCCTATCAGTTGGATCATTTTAATATCATGATATATAAAAACATAATAATTTAATTGGATTGATCAATATACCCCACCGGTCAATTTATATACATGTTTGTTCCATAATATATCAATCATTCATAATATCCTAAAAAACCATGAAAAAAATAGTTTTACATCATTTCAAAATAGAATTACAAGACTTGATGTAAAAAGTAAACCCATTTTAACCAAAACATCAATCAACAATAATAGTATTTCAAAAAATAATTTATAGGGGTATATATTAAAAATTACTATATAGGAGATATATTTTCTCTATATTATGAGTTTGATAGAAGAAAAACATAGAACTGTTTTTAGGAAATGTTTTCAATATTGTTGAAAAGGGTGATTTTAAAGGTCATATTCAAGACTAATTTTTCAAAGAGTATACTAATATTCTTTTGAAAAAAATTAACTTTTAAAAATAATCCTTAATAACAGAGTTGTGAAATATTTAATAATGTTAGTAAAGATATTTTGTTAATGAATGATAAATCACAAGGTCATGAAAGGGAAAAAAATTAATTTTTAATATACATTTCTTGAAACCCAAATCATAATAAGAGTAACAAATCATGTTTATTATTATAGTTAATGAAAAAATATAAATATAATAATCGATAAAATGTAATTTAGTTTCATATAATAAATTATTTTTTTGTAATGAAGGAATATGGATATAAATTAAAATAACCATTAAATAGGATAAGAATAATTCTTTACAATGTTAAACTTTTAGGTGAAATAAATTCACAAAGGATATTTATTTGAAATAAAATTTTAGTTCCCCTATAGTAAAAGGTTTGTTTATATATTTCATACCATTATGATGGAATAAAAAAAATAGAATAAATAATTTTATGACTAAATATTGTAACTCTACGAAATAGAGCTGAGTTAACACAAACCCTTATGGACATGGTAACTTTTGAATAAAATGACAATAAATGATAACACCATTGATTAATAATCTAATAAAATTTATTTAATTATTAGTGTGGTATAAATATATACCTAGGTGTTATATACCTTACAAATAATAAAATAAGTGGTGAACATTATAGAAGACTAAATAAAGTAAATTGCAGACAAGAAAATCCCTTATCACTATGGTATTGTTGGAAAGTAATTTTTTTAGAAAATTGTAATAAAAATACTCATAGAATAAAAAATATATATAATTAATAGATAATAAATTATGTGGTAATTACACTGTAAAATAATAATTTGTATGAAATATAAAAACAAGCCTCATTGAAGGGAAATCGGGACGAAAATCTATACCTTTGATCTCGCCTTCTTTAAAATTGATTTAAAGTCATTTATAGTAAACATAAACAACTTAAAAACCATTTTTACCACATTATTAATATTTATTACTCTCTAAAATCTTCTAGTATAATCATTTATTATACTTTTATTAGTTTGTTATGGTGTATTTTCATCATTAGATGTTTGTGATTTTTATTCTTTCACGCATGCTTTAAAATGCCGATGAAGATTACAATAATTTGAAACCAATCTAATAATTGATTTATTATCTAGGTTACTATAATATATTTTTTATAATTGGTTATAACGTTTTAATTTCATTAAATTAATTTTTTTTATGAATCTTGATGATGAAATTAAAAATGAACATATTTAGAAATTTTTTTATAAAAATAGAAGGTTTATTTATAATAATTTTGACTACTACTATTAAAATAATTGAATGATAAAAAATAATAATTTACTAATTAGATTAAAATATCACTATAAATTATGTTTCCATATCCAATCCTGATAGATATTTAAAATAATGGTTATGAATATTGTAAAACTAACCTAAACGAGGACATTTTATAATTATTGGATTGATATGAAGATATCTATTCATATTATCTTTATTATAGAAGTATAATGAAATTATTTAGAAATTATTATGTTGGTGAATGATAATTGGGAATATTTAGTATATGAAGATAAATGAAAACTATGCTACTCATTATAACGAATAATTTATTTTCCCTCCTTGTATGATCATTTTAGGAGGAAAAATAATCAAGGTACACTTATAGTGAATACTATTTATATAATGGATGATTTATATTTAAATAATATAAATCATGTAATATATACCTTATCTATTGAAAAATAATAATATCCATTCCTGAAATGTGATGACGAAAAATGAAACACATCGTTCAAAGGGGTTGTAGTCCATATGCATGTATGGCAGATCTTATAATTTATTAAATGGATTAGAGGAAAATAGATAATTATTTCATCATTGATAAAATATAATACTCTTGTAATAATTATAATAATTCCATTATAACAATATGGGTTTCATATATTTTATGGAACAATATGGGCTGATAAACTAGAGCGATGGTATTAGTCATGTTGAAGAAGTGATAGTATAATCACTATTGAAAACATGATGCATCCCAATGGTTTTAGTAAACATTGGTATGATAGACATTGGGATAGACCTATACTATTATTATCTAATAAATAATTAGTATAGGTTGAGTAAATTTACATGTTCCTAATAGTTCAAGTTGAATTGTTTGGATAGATTTACAACAATAGTTTTAAAACTATTGGTATAGAACCTCAATATCCACAATAACACCTTCTATTCACATATGAACCTATAATTCACCTAGATATTCAAAACTGAATAGAGCTATAAAATAGAACTACCTTATCAAATGTAGTTACAATTATAATATAGAAAATCTTGGAATTTAATTAACCTATACTAAAAACCTAAACATGTAATTCATCAACCATTAATAATAGAAACCCATTTAATAAATTATAAAACATCCTTGAAAAACATATCTTCTAATTTCTAATAAAAAAATCACAACTGATTCATTTAGACAAGATAACAAAGATACAAAATATAACACTTATATTTAGGAACACCAAATTGTCAAACATCAAATGTTATAAACATTAGTAAAAAATGTATTGGATCAATCCAGCCTTCATTAAAACCACTATCATCATAGTCATAATCATCCTAATCACCATCCTCAAACCCATCCATGTCCTCATCATCATTCTCATCACCATCCTCATCTTCATTCTCATCATCGACCTCATACAATTCCTCGGATTCAACCTCATCCTATATCTATGTCTCAACCTCGTCCCCGTCCTCAACCTCTTCCTTGTTATATCACCCACCATCTCCATGTAGAGTAATGAAATCTTCATTAACAAAATTTGGACTACCGTCTTCTGTAGTATATAATGAAATCTACTAAGACATATATTTAACACAATCCATCTTCATTTCTGGTCGACGTGACATGAATAATTTTTTGAACAGTTTTATAAATTCAATGTTTTCAATTTCAGTCTATTCCTTGATCTTTGAGACCCTTTTTTTAAATTTTCTTCATCATCTTCAACCTATGATTCCCATTCACGAGCTTTGTACAAATCGGTTGTAATATAACTGGTACCTAAAGTGGGGAAATATCTCTCTAGTACTATACTCGTCTTAGGATAACACCATTCTCTAGCACGGTGCTCATCTACCAAAACATAATGTAAGTGATTATTTTTTTAAAAATAGAAAGGTTCTTGGGATTCAAGGGCCACTATAGAAAATTTTTTGAAATATAAATAGATTATTATGTTTCAACATACATATGAAAAATTTAAATAATAATTTTAAACATAAAATTTACTATTGTGTCTTTTCAATAACAATACTTCCATCTTTTGTTCTTTCTACTCATGAAAAATAGTTTTTCTCAAGGAATACATTCTTAAATATTCAATTCATCATTATGTAATGAAATTCAATGTATGAAACCATAATTGATAAAATGTTAGTAATAAATAATTTCTAAACTAAAATCTAATGGATAATAATTTTAAATGAAGGTGAAAATAAAAACATATAGTAGATGAATTCATGTCAGTAGAATTGAATTTATTTTTCATATGATTTGTTTTATTTAATATTGTTTTATTTAGTTTAGTTATTGATTTTTAAATTCGGTACAGATTGGTGAGGGTGTATTTTGGAAATGTTAGTTCACCATGATTCCATTATATTCATATTGTTTTGACTATATTTTATTTCTCTTCAATTATATTCAATGTAATGAAAATTTATTTATTTAATTTTGAATACTTTTATTCTATTCTAGAAAATTATGTTTAGTGTGGCTTGTTTCAATTCTCACAACTCTACCAAAACATTATAAATTGAATGAATGATGGAGGAAACATTAGATGATGTAAGTCTTAAAGAATAATAAAAAATGGATATCATGCTTTATTCCTCTCAGGAGTTGACATCATAGTTCCCCAAAACGTGTTTAAAAATATCTTAGAATCAATTTTTTTTGTAATTTTTTCCTTATGATATTCAATAATAAAAAATAAAATATTCCTTAAAAGAAAGAATTTTTTCATTTTAAACCATAAAATTCAATTCATACCATGACAGTGGTACTCATCCAATGAGTAATCATTTGCTGACAATGTTCTATCATTCCTTCATATATCATAGTTAAGACCTCTAAATTTTTGATAGGTCTAAAATTCCATCCAATATACAACTTATTCTTATAGGATATCCATTGACCACCTATTTCTATTAGTCTTATTGGCCTCGCACCCTCCCATTCTTAAAACATTAAATTAATCTGACGAAAAAATATTAATTAATATAAATAAAATAATATTATAACATAAAATCCAAAATATGATTTACCCATATATGTTCCCAAGTGCAATCTTTGACTTAATTATGTAGGATTCTCTTAGATAGTGGACTGATAGGAAGGATGTCCGATTATTTTCCAAGCATTGCAAAAAAGCTCTTATTTTCCTACTATGATTTTTCGATCATTTTTTTTTCTTCTTTTTAGTCCACCATCAACTATGTTTGGTGGTTTTACACCTCATGAATGCATGTATTCTCAAACCTCTTATTAGTAGATCTCATTATTATAGAAGAAAGCCCAATATTATTTAAATACATAATACAATGAAAATAAAATATTGAAAATAAATTGTTAGGGTTTTATAAATATACATATAGTAGTCTGATCAATGGGTACCGTTGGATCCACCTGCACTGAAGGAACATAACCATGTATATATGGATTGGGACACAAGGTATGCTATAGTGGCTCAAAATGTGTTGGAGTAGAAGTTGAGGAATAATGAATATAGATGCTTAGAGAGAGGGAAATAAAAGGAAAATAAAATGAAAAAGATGGATGGACAAATGGATGATGTGGATGAAGATTAAGAATCATTACCAGATACATGAAATATGACTGAGAAATCGTATATGTAAATGCTGGTGAAAACATGGGTGGACTAAATATCCCATGTGCCCCAAATTACATTATGAGGTCAAAATGTGTGGTAGATGGTATGTCATTATAGTCCATCATCCATATTCTTTACATCTTCTCAATATGCCTCATTTCATTCATTTGAATTTGTTTTTGAAGTAACGATAAATTGACAACTAATTTGTAACCCAAACAATAAAAAACATGACACATGTCTTAATTAAGGTATACCACGTTTCAAACTAAATACATTATAAGTAGTTATATAAAAAACTATTTTAAATTTATAAGAGAGAATATCAAAATATATTTAATGTCATAAAACAAACAGTATGTTAAAATTTACATGATTAGCATAGGTGTGATATAGTATTCATTAATTTTCAATTAAATCCAATTCAATATTGTTTAGATCATTTATCCATTTTTATAATTACACCAGCTAGTTCATTTTTTATTTGACTAGGTCATTTGTTTGTTTTTATTTATATTTGGTCATTTGGTACAATTCTGTTAATTTATTAGGTAATTTTTTATTTTTATTTTTATTAAATCATTTGGATCAAATTCTGGGTTAGGAAAATATAATATTTTTTGGTTAGGTCATTATTTTTAGTTTTTTGGATTTATATATCAAAAAGGTTAATATGTAAAATTAAATACCTCTGGGTTTTTTTTCAAATTTAAATTTTTAATTTGTGTTTGACTTCATAGGTTTGTATATAATAAAAATCAATATTAAAAAATGAAACTCCAAAAAAATTGAACCAATAAATATTACAAAAGAAAATCAATGTCATGTGAGATACAAAATTGTGGTAATCAATAGTAATTAATTATTAATAGTACCATCCTTAACAACCCATTTCATGCTAAACCAAAATAACTGGGAAGACAGATGAATGATTCTATATATTTCCCACCACAACTTCTAGTTCACAATTAACTATAAAAATTGTGATATTAGAGTCATCATATGTAATAAATGTATATGGTCTATAGAACCAGGAATGGTGTGTAGAGACCCTAATATTGACATACATTGACATTAAATAACTTTTTCGGAATACTTAGTACATAATAAAAACACACACACAAGGACCGTAATAGTTTAGTGTCTTTGGAAACTCGGAATATAATCTTCTAATCATGGTGAGAGATCTTCAACTTCTCCCATAATGATCTTCCTTTTTTTATACCTAAAACCTTTCTTAATATCCCAAGGAAAAGAAAACATAAAAGGGTGAGCTCAAATGCTCAGTAAGGGTAAACAAAAGAAATATCAATCACATCATATTCATAAGAACATAACATTTTAGAAATCTTAACCTGGAAAAGAGATCATAATATCATAACATGGGATAAATCATAGTAGTGAAATGTAATCCCAATAATCATAACTTAAAACATGAAACTTTGTGGCATATACACATAATCATAGAGAATCATTTCTTATTAGTCAAGACTCATTTCCAAGACAATCTTAGTACACAAAGTCCATTTCTGAACCAAGTTCACTCCTTGTTTCAGTCCTGTTTCACTGAACCAGTATAACCTGTCGTTCCAGCCATGTCTATCTCATGAGATATAAAATCTTTACCTAACACATTGGAGGGATATATAGGTCCCACCCATCTCATAATGATACCATTATTATGTGTGCCACAAAATCATAAACCATACATCATAGCATAACCCATGTAATAAAAATGGGAATCTTAAACATCGGGACATCATAAAACAATTCATATAAGATAAAGGAATTCATAAAAATAATTAAATCACAACATAATCAAATCAATGTAATAATAGGGATATAAATAGAACCCTTTATTATCTTAGATAGAAAATAATTTTGATAAAACACTTGAACTCCATTCTTGAGGAACATATCCTTTCTACTTCAAAAACACTTTTCCATTCTTAACATTTCATACAATTATAAACTAAAGGAAGTTGATTAAATATAGTCTTGAAAACTTGTAAAGGATTCTTCTTGGAAATAATGTTTTAAAAATCCATTCATGCCGTATAAGTTAAAAAAACAATCTTCTCGTACTTTTTTCGGAAAAGTCAAAAAGTACCGAGTACGAAAAACATCAAAAGATTCCTTTCATATCTTTTACTAAAAACTCACCGAAGGGTAAAATAGGATTTAAACAATTGTAGGTGGATGGAAATAATATTAAATATTGAGGAAACATGGATGTGGATGATAAAATTCTCCCATGTAATTAGCAAAGTATAAACAATCTCGGATAAAAATGAGATTGTGATATTTTCCCTTACCTTAGGTCTGATTTGCTTCGTAATTGTCCGAACCTCCTATATAATGATTTAAATAATGTCATTGACTTATTCAAGAATCATACTCATTATTATGATATCATATATGGTTCAATTATGACTTTATATTACCTATTCTTTTGTAAATTCTATGTTAAAGAGCGTTTTGGGTAAAATCATTTCATTTTTCGTCCGTGTTTTGAATTGTAATTATTCATATGATTAATTAGATCATGATTACTTAATTCCATAATATAAAAAATGATTTATATATAATATATATTCAGAATATACATATATATAGTAGATCAGTAAATGGAAAGAAATGCACCGTTCATGGAGACGGTAGGCCGTACGTACACATGAACGCTGTTTTCGTTTCCTTATTGAGTTGAATGGAATTAAGTAGATGACAAAAATATATATACACATTAATCCATTATCATTATTATGTCATATATTTCATGATTACTTATTATATATACTTTATAATCATTCATGAATGGTTAACGTGGAGAATGAATCTCATCGCGTTGTGGAGACAGTAGTCCGTACGTACGCACGAGCGATGATATCATTCTCATTATCATGGAATTGTATTGGAGTGTATGTATACTATTTCAGAATCAATATCACTTTACAATAATCATATATAGTTATTATGTACACCATTATACCCATCCAAGTAAGGTGGTGGTGGAAAATAGATTACACCACGGCGTGGAGACGATATTCCATACGTACGCACGCGCGATGATTTAGTTTTCCGTAGGATGGATATATGGTGAAATAGGGCTGTTTCATACTTATAATAATATATCAATATATGATTGATACTTATGTTATTACTTCATAATGAAACAACCTAAGAAGAAGAAGTGGAAGAAGAAATAAAGTTGAAAGAATCGGTAACAGACATTACCTCTTCTTTGAAGCGCCTCTTTGAGATCTCCTTTTAGGGAACTAAAATTGGTCTTTGAGGAAGAAACAAACCACTAGGATGTTTATAGGGACGTGGAGAAGGGAATTTGTCAGGGTTTGGCCAATCTTGAAGGCTCAATGTGGTGTGAGGAAGAGAGGGAGGAGGTGCCCTTTTATAAGAGAGGAGAGGGGCACCTTTGAAAAAACAAAAAATATTATTTTATTATAAAGTCAAGTTAGGTTTTAAATAGTTCCAAATTGATATATTTCGAAGATAAGGTGGGGATGGGTCGGAATCCTCTCATCCTATAGAATTTAGACAAGTTTAGGTTCCCATTCTAACCTTATCATTTAGATTTGTCATTAAGTTAAATAATTTTACTTTTACCGCGTCTTCTTGTGTTCTTATACTCTAAGGTTAGTAAACTTACTATAACAGGCCAAAAGAACCCCAGGTTGTTAATAATTAATATATATAGCTTTATCTAAGTCATTTTTCTGATCATTAAATTTTTAGGAATAAAATAATAATTAATAAAATAATATTTGTTTTAAAAACTATTTTATGTCAATTTTGACACTATTTAGTAATTGATTTTTGTGAAAATCATAACAGAATGATTAGTTCGAAAACAGTTACTTAACTCAATACTAACATGTCATATTAACCTTTAAAATTATTAGAATTCATAAAAAGTCTCAAGTTACATTTATTTGGGTATTTATAATATCGATTATGTCAATATTTCATTAATAAGATAATTACTGTATCATCTTTGTGTCATAACTAAATTAACTTATTTAATGTATAAAAATTACAAATAAAATATCATTATGTAGGAAATCGTTTTAGCTTTCTAATGAATATTTATTGTCGAATTTAGCTTATGTATGAACCTATATTAGAAATTATTTAGTTATTAAACGTTGATTTTTACTATTTTAACCCTTCTTTAAATAAATTAATAATAAATGACTTAATCTAATCCAAGTGGGCCTAAATGGTCATATTTAATTTATAAGGTTGTTTTTGGTCGAATTACACTTATCCAATAGAATTAGGACATGTTTTAGGGTAATAATAATAACATTTTTAACCTTAATTAACCTATTTACTTTTAACCGTGGTAAAAAAAAGTATAAAGTTACTATTCACCAAAAATTATTTTCATCTCATTGAACCACATTTTACGTACTGAAATCAACCGTGTCTCTCAGATTTTTGAAATTCCATTCACATATGCGGTAAAATTATGTTTTATGAAAAATTCATTTTTTTTAACTACCACTTAGTGGTTTCACTATTCATCAAAAAATGAAAGTTTCCATAAAAATACAAAAAATTAGGCCTAAGCTATATTTGATATTATGAACTCAAAAATGATTTCTATTTTACCAAATTCAAAACATATCAGTTTCATTAATTAATTTAAAAATTAATTCCCGTCGTCAAAACAAATAGCGTGTTCTTAAGAGATAATAACTATCAAAAGATTGGAACTTGTTTATGTCTGGTTTAAATGTGAAATTACATCCAATGACCAAAATTATATTAAATTATAAAAATATATTCTAAATATACATTAAAACCACTCAAACTAATAATTTATCAGTATTAATTATTTTGATTAAAAAGGTTGTTTTTATTTAAAATTTAGTAATTTTCACTATTCATCAGAAAATGAAATTTATTCGAAAAGTACCAAAATTTCACCCTAAGCTAATTTCGATATTCCGAATCCAAAAATGAAGTCCATTTTTAAAAATAAAATTCAAAAAATTTCAAAAAGTGGTTATTACTATTCATAACAGCTAGTTTTAATAATATTTTAATAGCATATTGTTGTTTAGTGAAACTCGTTATTGCGTACTACACACGCTATCGAGGAAGGTCGCAATTGTGGGTAATGCAAGGCAAGTCAAGGATGCGTGTTGTGTAAGCTCCTTTTGGTGTAGCATACAACACAAGACATTAATGAAATTATAAAGAATATTTTTCATAAAATCTCAGGGTGTTACATTCTACCCCCCTGAAATGAATTTCGCCCTCGAAATTCATCAGGGTTATATATGGTTTACTACTCAAAAGTTTCATTAATAGAAACCCACATTGTAAAAAGGAATACCAAAACCAATCTTTAAAAACAAAAGTATGAAAAGTAACGGTTACTCAAATAAACTAATCACTGGGTTTCCACATAGGTGAAAATATGGATATGGAAGAGAAATTTAACCATCATGTTCTGATAGAGAGTGGTAGAGAACATGTCTATGGAAAATCCAGCAATCACAAAGCCATAAATTTGTGACGATCTAAGGTACTATCTGATTCATCAGATATAAGATCACTAGGACACCATTTTTGGTTTTCAAGATCATTTTTCTAAAGTTGGTGAGATTAGAATAAGAAGAAATACTTTCGTGATTTTCGTATAGTCTCACCGTTGGTTGATCTTTGGACAATTTCCACTTCATATCTTAAGTAAATGAAGTTGAATTTGTCATTAATGTTGTGTTAGCAGATCATGTGATAGAATGGTGGGTCATTCCATCTGTCTCAAACAAAGATTGAAAAAGTTTTCAAAAAATACATAAGTCCATCTATAGTGAGATTAATCATATATGGTTCCTAAAATGGACTTATACTTCATATATCATACTGCTTAATATAATAAAACTAGTTTCTACTAAACAGGAACTTCCTGTAGGCCAGTGGTATGCAATAAAGGCCAGCCGCACTTCCGTTGTGGGTTCGATTCCCACAGCCTTGTCCGACGTGATGGGCTGTCGCCCGTCCTGCAGGTTATCCTTTTTCTAAAGCTATATTACTATTACATCCCATCAATAATATCGAAAAAATTCTATCCTTACAAAATACTAACTTCTGTCCAACATAATCCACTACAATCTTTAGTCTTATCTAAAATACTTCGTTCCAAAATCATTGTATAAAGGAAATGATTACTTGAAATTCCACATAACAATCACGTGAATGCCATCATTTATGCCCCATATATCATAAGATATAGCTTGTTGGTCAAATTACAAACATGTGAATACCTTAATCATGTTTTCTCTTGAAGAATGAGTACCCATTAATTGAACCATAGTGAAAACATGAATGGAGTTAAAAGTTAACACTTTCCACATACCAAAATCCTCAAAATTCATTATACTCAAACCATGCTATCACTTAGTCCTTATATCAATCATGATATCATGAATACAATCAAACATATCATTATCTTCTTATCCCTTCATTATGTGGATATCATTTGCTTACCAAAAATATCTCAATCACTTTCCATGGTTACCGGTACCATAAAATTATTGAAAACCACAATATACCAATACATAAATATTCCAATATTCCATGATACTATATACAACATTATTTTGGAATCCAATTACATAAACACTTAATCATTCCACCACATCGTTGTCATATTAAACATCGCCAATAGTGATCGCATGTGACTTCCCTTTGTCCTTTTCCTTAAGTGGTTGCTCATGTCGATCATCACTAACCATAGGGAATTTATTATCATAATGCCCTATTTCCTTGCACTTGAAGCATTGAAGTGTTGGTGGTGCGTTCTCTGCAGTCTTTTCTTTATTCACATCATTAGAAACCCTTTTTCCATTACTTCGACACTCAGCTGCTCGATGACCTTCTTTTCCACACTTAAAACATTTTCTAGTCCATTTAAGAAAATCTCCACCATGCTTCTTTCCACACTTTGAGCATAAGGAAACATTCATATTCTTTTCACTATTATTCTAAGATTTCTCCATGAAATCCATCTTTTGTTTCTTATCAAAACTATGATATGGATAAGTAACACCAACTTCCATTTCTACCTTGATAGCACAACGCAAAATTTCTTCATAGCTACTGAAGTCTCTTATAGCTAATTCCCTCCGAAGATTTGGTTTTAAGACACTGAAGAATCGATCAACTTTACTTTCAGGTTGGATGATAAATACAGATGCATACCTTGCAAGCCTTGAAAAATTCGCTTCGTATATACCAACAAATTCATCATCCTTTTTCTTTAGTTTAAGAAACTCCTTCTCTATCTTTGTTCGAAGAATACAAGGGAAGTACTTATTAAAAAATAAGTTCTTGAACTCATCCCATTCCATGGACTCAATTTCATCTCTTGGCCTCATATTCTTGATAAGATTCCACCATTGATCAGCATCACCTTCCAAAAAATACACTGCTAAGATGACATTATCATGTTCAGAACATTGAAGAACTGAAAATATCTTTTCAGTAGTACTGATCCATTGATCAGCAACAAGTGGATCAGAAGACCCACTGAAAGAAGGTGGACGTTGCCTCATGAAGGACTCAATAGAATATTGTTCCTTTCTCTGCTCATTTGGAAGTCCAAAATGATTCATATATTGTGTAAGTATAGAAATAAGATTTTTCACTCCATCTCTGATAACATTTGTTTGTTCAGGAGGACAATCATTTCATTATCCATTACATTGATCAAAACAGTTCATTCGGGTTCCAGCCATCATCTAAAACCCAAAAAGAATAGTGTGAGTAGAAAAAAATCACACTAGGGAAAAAAATATAATAAAGGGGGAGTAACTTCAATATCTATCATCTTGGGTTACCGTAATTCTAGTACTATAACCTATACTTATACGTAACCTTAGGGGAATCCCTAGACATACCTTAGAAATATCTCTAGGGATCCCACTAAATTTCTCACATCCAAGTTTCAAAAGGTTGACTAAACCTTTCCTCTGATACCAACTGTAGAGACCCTAAGATTGAAATACATTGACATTACATTACTTTTGCGGAATACATAGTACATAACAAAAACACACACACAAGGACCGTAATAGTTTAGTTTTTTTGGAAACTCAGAATATAATCTTCTAATCATGGTGAAAGATCTTCAACATTTCCCATAAAGATATTCATTTTTTTAATACCTAAAACCTTTTTTTATATCCTAAGGAAAGTAAAACATAAAAGGGTGAGATCAAATGCTCAGTAATGTTAAACAAAAGAAATATCAATCACATAATATTCATAAGAACATAACATTTTGGAAATCTTAACCTGCAAAAGAGATCATAATATCATAACATGGGATAAATCATAGTAGTGAAATGTAATCCCAATAATCATAACATAAAAAATGAAACTTTGTGGAATACACACATAATCATAGAGAATCATTTCTTATTAGTCAAGACTCATTTCCAAGACTATCTTAGTGGACAAAGTCCATTTCTGAAATGAGTTCACTCCTCGTTTCAGTCCTGTTTCACTGAACCAGTTTAACTTTCCATTCCAGCCATGTCTATCTCATGAGATATAAAATATTTACCCAATGAATTGGAGGTAGATATAGGTCCCACCCATCTACTAAATATACCATTCTTATGTGTTCCACAAAATCATAAACCAAACATCATAGCATAACCCATGTAATAAAAATGGGAATCTTAAACATTGAGACAACATAAAACAATTCATATAAGATAAAAGAATTAATAAAAATAATTCCATCACAACATAATCAAATCAATGTAATAATAGGGATAGAAACATAACCCTTTATTATCTTAGATGGAAAATAATTTTGATAAAACACTTGAACTCCAGTCTTGAGGAAAATATCCTTTCTACTTCAAAAACACTTTTCCTTTCTTAACATGGAATACAATTCTAAACAAAAGGAAGTTGATTAAAAATAGTCTTGAAAACTTGTAAAGTAAGATTCTTGGAAATAATGTTTTAAAAATAAATTCATGCCGTATAAGTTAAAAAAACATTCTTCTCGTACTTTTCTCAGAAAAGTCAAAAAGTACCTCGTACGACAAACGTCAAAAGATTCCTTTCATATCTTTTACTAAAAACTCACCGAAGGGTAAAATAAGATTTGAAAAATTGTAGGTGTATGGAAACAATATTACATATTTAGGAAACATGGATGTGGATGATAAAATATACCCTAGTAAATACCAAAGTATAAACAATCTCGGATAAAAATGAGATTGTGATATTTTCCCTTACCTTAGGTCCGATTTGCATCATAAGTGTCCGAACCTCCTGTATAATGATTTAAATAATGTCATTTACTTATTCCAGAATAATACTCATTGTTATGATATCATATATGGTTCACTTATGACTTTATATTACCCGTTCTTTTGTAAATTCCATGTTAAAGAGCGTTTTGGGTAAAATCGTTTCATTATTCGTCCGTGTTTTGACTTGTAATTATTCATATGATTACTTATATCATGATTAATTAATTACAGAATATAAATCATGATTTATATATAATATATACTCAGAATATTCATATATATAGTAGATTAGTAAATTGAATGAAATACACCGTTCATGGAGACAATAGGCCGTACGTACGCATGAACGCTGTTTTCGTTTCCTTATTAAGTTGAATGGAATTAAGTAGATGACATACATATATATACACATAAATCCAGTATAATTATTATGTAATATATTTCATGATTACTTATTATATATACTTTATAATCATTCATGAATGGTTAACATGGAGAATGAATCTCATCGCGTCGTGGAGACGGTAGTCCGTACGTACGCACGAGCGATGATATTGTTCTCATGATCATGGAATTGTATTGGATTGTATGTATACTATTTCAGAATCAATATCAATTTAAAATAATCACATATAGTTATTATTTACACCATTATACCCATCCAAGTAAGGTGGTGGTGGAAAATAGATTACACCACGGCGTGGAGACGGTATTTCGTACGTACGCACGCGCAGTGATTTTGTTTTCCATAGGATGGATAGATGGTGAAATAGGGTTGTTTCATACATATAATAACATATCAGTATATGAGTGATACTAATGTTATTACTTCATAATGAAACAACCTAATATTAAAAAGTGGAAGAAGAAATAAAGTTGAAAGAATCGGTAACAGACATTACTCTTCTTTTAAGCGCCTCTTTGAGATATCCTTTTTGGGCACTAAAATTGGTCTTTGAGGAATACCAGAACCTCTAGGATGTTTCTATGGAAGTGGAGAAGGGAATTTGGTAGGGGTTGGCCGAGATGGAAGGCTCAAATTGGTGTGAGGAAGAGAGGGAGGAGGTGCCCTTTTATAAGGGAGGAGAGGGGCACCTTTGGAAAAACAAAACATATTATTTTATTATAAAGTCAAGTTCGGTTTTAAATAGCTCCAAATTGATTTATTTAGAATCTAAGGCGGGGATGGGTCGCAATCCTATCATCCAATAGAATTTAGACAAGTTTAGGTTCCTATTGTAACCTTATCATTTAGATTTAACATTAAGTTAAACAATTTTACTTTTACCGTGTCTTCCTGTGTTCTTATACTATAAGGTTAATAAACTTACTATAACAGGCCAAAAAAAGCCCAAGTTGTTTATTAATAATATATATAACCTTATATAAGTCATTTGGCCGAACATTATATTTTATGAATAAAATAACAATTAATAATATAATATTTGTTTTAAAAACTATTTTATGTCAATTTTGACACTGTTTAGTAATTTTTTTGTGAAAATCATAACAGAATGATTAGTTCTTACAAAGTTAATTAAAGAAATACTAACATGTCATAGTAACCTAGAAAATTATTGGAATTCATAAAAAGTCTCAAATTACATTTATTTGGGTATTTATAACATCAATTATGTCAATATTTCATTAATAAGATAATTACTGCATCATCATTGTGTCATAAATAAATAAAATTATTTAATGTCTAAAAATTACAAATATAATCCCATTATGTAGGAAGTATTTTTAGATTTTAAATGAATATTTATATTCGAACTTATCTTATGTATAAACCTATAATAAATATAATTTAGTTATTAAACTTTGATTTTAAACATTTTAACCCTTCTTTAAATATATTAATAATAAATGTCCTAATCTAATCCATTTGGGCCTAAATGGTCATATTTTATTCCTAAGGTTTTTTTGGTCGAATTACACTTATCCAATTGAATTAGGACATGTGTTAGGGTAATAATAATAACATTTTTACCCTTAATTACCCTATTTACTTTTAACCGTGGTAAAAAAAAGTAAAAAGTTACTATTCACCAAAAATTATTTTTATCTCATTGAACCACATTTTACTTACTGACATCAACCGCGTCTCTCGGATTTTTGAAATTCAATTCACAGAAGCGGTAAAATTAAGTTTTATGAAAAATTAATTTTTTTAACT
This sequence comes from Viscum album, assembly GCA_963277665.1. Classification (NCBI taxonomy): domain Eukaryota; kingdom Viridiplantae; phylum Streptophyta; class Magnoliopsida; order Santalales; family Viscaceae; genus Viscum; species Viscum album. The sequence continues at coordinate 1,590,249,102 of OY728129.1, forward strand.
ACCACTTAGTGGTTTCACTATTCATCAAACAATGAATGTTTCCCGAAAAATACCAAAAATTAGGCCTAAGCTATATTTGATATTATGAACTCAAAAATGATGTCTATTTTACCAAATTCAAAACATATCAGTTGCATTAATTAATTTATAAATTAATTCCCGTCGTCAAAACAAATAGCGTGTTCTTAAGAGATAATGACTATCAAAATATTGACACTTGTTTATGTCTGGTTTAAATGTGAAATTACATCCAATGACCAACATTGTATTAAATTGTAAAAATATATTCTAAATATAATTTAAAACAACTAAAATTAATAATTTATCACTATTAATTATTTCGATTAAAAAGGTTGTTTTTAATTAAAATTTAGTAATTTTCACTATTCATCAGAAAATGAAAGTTATCCGAAAAGTACCGAAATTTCACCCTAAGCTAATTTCGATATTCTGAATCCAAAAATGAAGTCCATTTTGAAAAATAAAATTTACACAATTTTAAAAAGTGGTTATTACTATTCATAATGGCTAGTTTTAATAATATTTTAATAGCATATTGTTGTTTAGTGAAACTCGTTATTGCGTGCTACACACGCTATCGAGGAAGGTCACGATTGTGTGTAATGCAAGTCAAGTCAAGGATGCATGTTGTGTAAGCTCCTTTTGTTGTAGCATACAACACAAGACATTAATTAAATTAAAAAGAATATTTTTCATAAAATCTCGGGGTGTTACATTCTACCCCCCTTAAAATGAATTTTGCCCTCAAAATTCGTCGGGGTTATAAATGGTTTACTACTCGAAAGTTTATTTAATAGAAACCCACATCGTAAAAAGGAATACCAAAAACAATATTTAAAAACAAAAGTATGAAACGTAACGGTTACCCTAATAAACTAATCACTGGGTTTCCACATAGGTGAAAATATGGATATGGAAGAGAAATCTAACCATCATGTTCTGATGGAGAGTGGTAGAGAACTTGGATATGGAAAAGTCAGCAATCACAAAGCCATAAATTTTTGATGATCTAAGGTACCATTTGATTCATCAGATATAATATCACTAGGACAACATTTTTGGTTTTCAAGATCATTTCCATAAAGTTGGTGAGATTGGAATAAGAAGAAATACTTTCGCGATTTTGGTATAGTCTCACCGTTGGTCGTTCTTTGGACAATTTCCACTTCATCTCTTAAATAAATGTTGTTGAATTTGTCATTCATGATGTGTTAGCAGATCAAGTGATAGAATGATGGGTCATTCCATCTGTCTCAAACAAAAGGTTGGAAAAGTTATCAAAGAATACATAAGTCCATCTATAATGAGATTAATCATATATGGTTCCTAAAATTGACTTATACTTCATATATCATACTGCATAATATAATAAAACTTGTTTCTACTAAACAGGGACTTCCTGTAGGCCAGTGGTAGGCGATAATGGCCAGTCACACGTCGGTTGTGGGTTCGATTCCCACAGCCTTGTCTGACGCGATGGGATGTCGCCCGTCCGGCAGGTTGTCCTTTTTCTAAAGCTATATTACTATAACATCCCATCAATAATATCAATAAAAGTTCTATCCTTAAACAATACTAACTTCTGTCCAACATAATCCACTCCAATCTTTAGGCTTATCTAAAATACTTCGGTCCAAGCTCATAGTATAAAGGAAATGATTACTTGAAATGTCACATAACAATCACGTGAATGACATCATTTATCCCCCATATATCATAAGATATGTCTTGTTGGTCAAATTACAAACATGTGAATACCTTAATCATGTATTCTCTTGAAGAATGAATACCCATTAATTGAACCATAGTGAAAACACGAATGCAGTTAAAAGTTAACACTTTCCACATACCAAAATCCTCAAAATTCTTTATACTCAAACCATGATATCACTTAGTCCTTATATCAATCATGAGATCATGAATACAATCAAACATATCATTATCTTCTTATCGCTTCATTATGCTCATATCATCTGCTTACCAAAAATATCTCAATCACTTTCCATGGTTACCGGTACCATAAAATTATTGAAAACCACAATATACCAATACATAAATATTCCAATATTCCACGATACTATATACAAAATTATTTTGGAATCCCATTACATAAACACTTAATAATTCCACCACATAGTTGTCATATTCGACATCTCCAATAGTAATCGCATGTGACTTCCCTTTGTCCTTTGCCTTAAGTGGTTTCTCATGTCTATCATCACTAACCCTAGGGAATTTATTAGCATAATTCCCCATTTCCTTGAACTTGAAGCATTGAAGTGTTGGTGGTGTGTTCTCTACAGTATTTTCTTTATTCACATCATTAGAAACACTTTTTCCATTACTTCGACACTCAGCTGCTCGATGACCTTCTTTTTCACACTTAAAACATTTTCTAGTCCCTTTAATACAATCTCCACCATGCTTCTTTCCACACTTTGAGCATAAGGAAACATTCATCTTGTCTTCACCATTATTTTGAGATTTCTCCTTGAACTCCATCTTTCGTTTCTTGTCAAAACTATGATATGGATAAGTAACACCAACTTCCATTTCTACCTTGATAGAACAACGCACAATTTCTTCATACCTACTGAAGTCTCTTATAGCTAATTCCCTTCAATGATTTGGTTTTAATCCACTGAAGAATTGATCAACTTTTCTTTCAGGTTGGAAGATAAATCCATATGCATACCTTGCAAGCCATGTAAAATTCACTTCGTATATACCAACAGATTCATCATCCTTTTTCTTTAGTTAAAGAAACTCCTTCTCCATCTTTGTTCAAAGAATACGAGGGAAGTAATTATTGAAAAATAATTTCTTGAACTCATCCCATTCCATGGAATCAATTTCATCTCTTGGCCTCGTATTCTTGATAAGATTCCACCATTGATCAGCATCACCTTCCAAACAATACAGTACTAAGATGACTTTATCATGTTCAAAACGTTGAAGAACTGAAAATATCTTTTCAGTAGTACTGATCCATTGTTCAGCAACAAGTGGATCAGAAGACCCACTAAAAGAAGGTGGACATTGCCTCATGAAGGACTATATTGTTCCCTTATATGCTCATTTGGTGGTCCAGAATGATTCATAGGTTGTGTAAGTATAACAATAATATTTTTCACTCCATCTCCCATAACATTTGTTTGTTCAAGAGGAAAATCATTGCATTGTCCATTACAATGATCAACACAGTTCCTTCGGGTTCCAGCCATCGTCTAAAACCCAAAAATAATAGTGTGAGAGGCAAAAAATCATGCTAGGGAAAACAATATAATAAAGGGGGAGTAACTTCAATATCTATCATCTTGGGTTACCGTAATTCTAGTACTATAACTTATACTTATACTTAACCTTTGGGGCATCCCTAGACATACCTTAGAAATATCTCTAGGGATCTCACTAAAGTTCTCGCATCCTAGTTTTCAAAGGTTGACTAAACCTTTACTCTGATACCAAATGTAGAGACCCTAAGATTGACGTACACTGAAATTACATTACTTTTCCCGAATACTTAGTACATAACAAAAACACACACACAAGGACCGTAATAGTTTAGTGTCTTTGGAAACTCGGAATATAATCTTCTAATCAGGGTGAAATATCTTCAACATCTCCCATAAAGTTCTTAATTTTTTTTATACCTAAAAATGTTCTTTATATCCTGAGGAAAAGAAAACATAAAAGGGTGAGCTCAAATGCTCAGTAAGGGTAAATAAAAGAAATATCAATCACATCATATTCATAAGAACATAACATTTTGGAAATCTTAACCTGCAAAAGAGATCATAATATCATAACATGGGCTAAATCATAGTAGTGAAATGTAATCCCAATAATCATAACTTTAAACGTGAAACTTTGTGACACACACACATAATCATAGAGAATCATTTCTTATTAGTCAAGAATCACTTCCAAGACTATCTTAGTGGACAAAGTCCATTTCGGAACCGAGTTCACTCCTCGTTTCAGTCCTGTTTCACTGAACCGGTTTAACCTGCCGTTCCAGCAATGTCTATCTCATGAGATATAAAATCATTACCCAATGCATTGGAGGGAGATATAGGTCCCACCCATCTCATAATGATACCATTATTATGTGTGCCACAAAATCATAAACCATACATCATAGCATAACCCATGTAATAAAAATGGGAATCTTAAACATCGGGACATCATAAAAAAATTCATATAAGATAAAGGAATTCATAAAAATAATTCCATCACAACATAATCAAATCAATGTAATAATAGGGATAGAAACAGAACCCTTTATTATCTTAGATGGAAAATAATTTTGATAAAACACTTGAACTCCATTCTTGAGGAAAATATCTTTTATACTTCAAAAACAGTTTTCCATTCTTAACATGTCATACAATTTTAAACTAAAGGAAGTTGATTAAAAATATTCTTGAAATCTTGTATAATAAGCTTCTTGGAAATAATTTTTTAAAAATCCATTCATGTCGTATAAGTTAAAAAAACATTCTTCTCGTACTTTTGTCAGAAAAGTAAAAAAGTACCTCGTACGAAAAACATCAAAAGATTCCTTTCATATCTTTTACTAAAAACTCACCGAAGTGTAAAATAGGATTTAAAAAATTGTAGGTGGATGGAAATAATATTACATATTGAGGAAACATGGATGTGGATGATAAAATACACCCCAGTAAATACCAAATTATAAACAATCTCGGATAAAAATGAGATTGTGATATTTTCCCTTACCTTAGGTCCGATTGGCTTCGTAAGTGTCTGAGCCTCCTGTATAATGATTTAAATAATGTCATTGACTTATTCTAGAATCTGAGGCATTATTATGATATCATATATGGTTCACTTATGACTTTATATTACCCGTTCTTTTGTAAATTCCATGTTAAAGATCATTTTGGCTAAAATCGTTTCATTTTTCGTCCGTGTTTTGACTTGTAATTATTCGTATGATTACATAAATCATGATTACTTAATTCCAGTATATAAAAAATGATTTATATATAATATATATTCATAATATACATATATATAGTAGATTAGTAAATGGAAAGAAATACACAGTTCATGGAGACGGTAGGCCATACGTACGCATGAAAGTTGTTTTCGTTTCCTTATTGAGTTGAATGGAATTAAGTAGATGACATACATATATATACACATAAATCATGTATCATTATTATGTCATATATTTCATGATTACTTATTATATATACTTTATAATCACTCATGAATGATTAACGTGGAGAATGAATCTCATCGCGTTGTGGAGACGGTAGTCCGTACGTACGTACGAGCGATGATAACGTTCTCATGATAGTGGAATTATATTGGAGTGTATGTATACTATTTCAGAATCAATATCACTTTAAAATAATCATATATAGTTATTATGTACACCATTATACCCATACAAGTAAAGTGGTGGTGGAAAATAGATTACACCACGACGTGGAGACGGTATTCTGTACGTACGCATGCGCGGTGATTTCGTTTTCCGTAGGATGGATAGATGGTGAAATAGGGTTTTCTCTTACATATAATAACATATCAGTATATGAGTGATAATTATGTTATTACTTAATAATGAAACAACCTACGAAAAAGAAGAGGAAGAAGAAATAAAGTTGAAAGAATCGGTAACGGACATTACCTCTTCTTTGAAGCGCCTCTTTGAGATCTCCTTTTAGGGCACTACAATTGTTCTTTTAGGAAGAACAGAACCTCTAGGATGTCTCTATGGAAGTGGAGAAGGGAATTGGGCAGGTTTTCGCTGATCTTGAAGGCTCAAAGTGGTGTGAGTAAGAGAGGGAGGAGGTGCCCTTTTATAAGGGAGGAGAGGGGTACCTTTGGAAAAACAAAAAATATTATTTTATTATAAAGTCAAGTTCGGTTTTAAATAGCTCCAAATTGATTTATATCGAATATAAGGTGGGTATGGGTCGTAATCCTCTCATCCAATAGAATTTAGACATGTTTATGTTCCTATTTTAACCTTATCATTTTGATTTGACATTAAGTTAACTAATTTTACTTTTACCGTGTCTTCTTGTGTTCTTATACTATAAGGTTAATAAACTTACTATAAAAAGACAAAAGAACCCCAAGTTGTTTATTATTAATATATATAACCTTATCTATGTCATTTGGCTGAACCGTATATTTTTAGGAATAAAATAACAATTAATAATATAATATATGTTTTAAAAACAGTTTTATGTCAATTTTTACATTATTTAGTAATTGATTTTTGTGAAAATTATAACAGAATGATTAGTTATAAAAATGTTAATTAAATCAATAATAACATGTCATATTAACCTAAAAAATTATTGGAATTCATAAAAAGTCTCAAATTACATTTATTTGGGTTTTTATAACATCAATTATGTCAATATTTCATTAATAATATAATTACTGCATCATCTTTGTGTCATAAACAAATAAAATTATTTAATGTCTAAAAATTACAAATAAAATACCATTATGTAGGAAATAGTTTTAGATTTCTAATGAATATTTATAGTCAAATTTATATTATGTATAAACCTATATTAAAAAATATTTAGTTATTAAACTTTGATTTTAACTATTTTAACCGTTCTTTAAATAAATTAAAAATAAATGTCCTAATCTAATCCATGTGGGCCTAAATGGTCATATTTTATTCCTAAGGTTGTTTTTGGTCGAATTACACTTATCCAATAGAATTAGGACATGTGTTAGGGTAATAATAATAATATTTTTATCCTTAATTACCCTATTTACTTTTAACCGTGGTAAAAAAAGTAAAAAGTAACTGTTCAAAAAAAATTATTTTCATCTCATTGAACCGAATTTTACTTACTAAAATCAACCGTGTGTCTCGAATTTTTGAAATTCCATTCACAGAAGCGGTAAAATTAAATTTTATGAAAAATTCATTTTTTTAACTACCACTTAGTGGTTTCACTATTCATCAAAAAATGAAAGTTTCCACAAAAATACCGAAAATTAGGCCTAAGATATATTAGATATTTTGAACTCAAAAATGATGTCTATTTTACCTAATTCAAAACATATCAGTTGCATTAATTAATTTAAAAATTAATTCCCATCGTCAAAACAAATAGCGTGTTCTTAAGAGATAATAACTATCAAAAGATTGGCACTTGTTTATGTCTGGTTTAAATGTGAAATTACATCCAATGAACAACATTGTATTAAGTTGTAAAAATATATTCTAAATATACATTAAATCCACTCAAATTAATAATTTATCACTATTAATTATTTCGATTAAAAAAGTTGTTTTTATTTAAAATTTAGTAATTTTCACAATTCATCAGAAAATGAAAGTTATCCAAAAAGTACGAAAATTTCACCCTAAGCTAATTTCGATATTCTGAATCCAAAAATAAAGTCCATTTTGAAAAAGAAAATTTAAAAAATTTCAAAAATTGGTTATTACTATTCATAACGTCTAGTTTTAATAATATTTTAATAGCATATTGTTGTTTAGTGAAACTCGTTATTGCGTACTACACACGCTATCGAGGAAGGTCGCAATTGTGTGTAATGCAAGGCAAGTCAAAGATGCGTGTTGTGTAAGCTCCTTTTGGTGTAGCGTACAACACATGACATTAATGAAATTAAAAATAATATTTTTCATAAAATCTAGGGGTGTTACATGGTGTCAATTCCATCATCACCATCATAAGAAACATGTCTTCGAATTACATCAACAATGACACCCAATTTAAGTCTAAGATGATCATAAAAAAACTATTTTCTTATTCATGGTAATACATATGGTTCATTCATAGAAAAATTTGTATTCATGTCAATAACTCAAAATACACCCTCGTTAATGAATGATTTCTACCTCATCATTTAATAAAACCACTAACATTTCATCAATATAGATTGACTATGAGATTAATAATCCAATATTATTATTTTGTCAATAACTCCATAATAGGATACATTTTCAAAATCAATGTCTAATATATGAGGTAATAAAATAATAGTCTGAAGTGGAAATTATAATAACACCATCATGTGGTGTTATCATTTTCATTGATAATTCAGTGATAATAAATCAATACCCATTGATGATAATTCATTTGCAGTTATGAACAACAATATTAGAACCAAAAGCCAAATCTCTCAGTTCTTAGAGACAATATCAGTAGGAAAAATCAATAGCTAAATATAAATGAATATTAAATGTAATTAAATATGAAATTTAGTAATTTATTATGGTAAAATTTGTACCATCAATTTCATCCAAGCTAAGAACTCTTTGTTCTAAAATGTCTATCTCCTTCTCAAATATATAGAACAATTCATTCTATTTATCATTTTATTTTTTTCCACATCAGAAAGAAAATGAATAGTTTAATATATATATAAAATTATATGAGATGTGATAACAAATACATGTTTAATTTACTTACATTATATAGTCATGGAAAAAATCACTGTTGAAACAAACTGTACAATGTTCCATATTCTGCTCATCTAGGTTTAATGTCATCAATTTATATGATCTAGGAAATCCTCTTGACTGATGAAGTGAGAGAACACATGCTTTAATTTTCTAATAATTTTTGTCTTTATTCCTCTTTGGTCTATTCATTCCTGTATTATGATCAGACAAATACATTTACCATAAATCCATACATTCTTGAGCCAATTAACTATTCACAATATAACCTTCAAGATAATTCTTATTTTGGATAGAAGACATTAATGTGTATATATTTCACATAGTCAGATACAATAACAAAAAATCCTTAGAGATGTATTTCGGTTGCATAATTGACATTGAAATGCAACATTCATGTGAAAAATCACGAAGGAAATATTTTCTCTAAATGATAAAAAATTAATCTATCCTCTACAAACAATTTTTTCAAGAAATACCTGAAAAATTTAATAAGACAATGATCTCTAAAAAATTGTTGTAACTGAATAACATAAAACCTTGCAGTATTTTTCAAAATATGGAATATTTCAATTGGAATCAACTCTTTCAAAAGGATATGATAACCATGAATCTCTAAAGACATAAGAATCAACTCACTTCAGTTGTCCCTTTATGATATATTGTTTAAATAGCCACCTGGAAAATTAATAGCCTCTAATAATTTTAGAAATTGATTTTTTATGTTGGTACCATTACATAATAATAACATGGACCATTCCATTTATTTTTACTGATACACACATGATGAAATTCTCTTATGATTCCCCAATCCCCCAAGTCATTCCATGATCTTAAAACATATTTTTTTCTTTCCCATAATATTTAAAAGAATCAAAATCAAAATTTCACATATATTGTTTTAAATTTAAATTACGTCTATGCAATGATGTTACAAATTAGTTAACCAATAAGGAATCTCAAAGAATATGTTCCTCTTATTCCAATAATAATTTATTTTAGTTGAATCATTCTACCTTTTTCTAGATTTCATTTTGTCCTTACTAAATGAAAAAATGAAATCATTCAATTCATTTAGAACATAAATTCCAAACACATGTTGAGGTGGATCATTGGTCTCCATGGTATTTTTAAATCTCTGATGATTACTTCTATATGGATGGTCCATTGTCAAGAATCCTTGATACAAATAAAACTGAAACTATAAAGATATTTTATTCATTTGGATTTTCTATTCTAAAAAAAAATAAGTCATGATAATTTTCCCTTCATTCTCCTTCTAGAAATCATGGAATATGTTGGAAAATAATTGATCACCACATAAGCACAAAACACTTATGAAATATGTCTCTGGAACATGCATCATTTCTACGCACACCCAACTACCAAAGACATTTGAACTCATTTTTCAGTGGTTTAATGTATACGTATATATCATTTTTTGGTTCACAAGGTCTAGATATGAGAATAATCATGAATGTGAAAGGTTTTTTCATACAAAACCATGGGTGTGGGAAATAATATTTCATGACAATAGGACATGTGTGGTGGGAAATAAGTATCATCCCAAATAGATTAAAACCATAAAATGAAATAACCAGCCTCCCATTAGTCACATTAGCTATGAAATCAGGATATCTATCATCATACATCTTCCATGAAAATCCATCTATAGGGAGAACCAATTCATCATTATTCATCATTAACTTGGTATCATTCTATCAAATATTTTTTTATATTTAATCACAAATGAAAAGATTCTGGAGTATAGGGATCAATGGAATGTGCCACATTATATTCTTTCACACACGAGATAGTGTTATATCAACTTTTGGCTTCCATCAGGATGTGATACATTTTGTATAAACATTTTGGTCAGTAGATTCCTCCCATAATACGTTACAATATTTCAGGAAAGATTAAATTTTGTGTTTTTATCATCCATGTTCCTCCACTAACTTCCATTTTATATAATGTTTTGAGGGAATATCTGCACTATCTAGAAGTAACTCCTTCAAAAAGGTAATAATGAAATTGATTGCAATATTATAAATCTAATACTTCATTTTCCCTTGAAACTATCGGATTAAAAAATATAATTTTTTATTTTTTCACATTGCTGGTATAAAAAATCTATGGCATCATCATTCCCTTTTTCACCCTATCAACATTATAATGTTAATTAGACCCACCACGTGTGATTATATAAAATAATTTTTAGGATGACATCCACTTCTTCTCATGATGACGAACAAAGAAAAACTAATTATGTAACTAATTCTCTAATATAGTCATATTATTTGGATCATCATAATTTTTAGATTCCATTTTCTCTCGATTATGATAAAACGCATAGTACATCGCTTAAAACCATATTTAATTTATACGGTATCCATCTTATTCATGAATCAATCAAGGTATTCAATCATAATTATAACATGGAAAATGTAAGTGACCACTATCTGAATCATTGTAAAATGCATAATCTAAAATGTCCTCTAAGTTGTTTGGAAAATCACTTGATATCTGATTGGTTTCATAAATCCAACATATATCCATTATATAAAATAATTTTATAAATAGTTTCGTAAAATAAATTAAAAAACATTATGTTTAATTAAAAATATATTTATGTAAACATGATTTATTCACATTATATGAAAAAATAACTGACACACTACTATATATAGGAATAATAATATTAATGAAAATAAAATAATATATATATAATAAAATTATATAAACATATAACCATGTTATTGAATTAATTTATAAATATAATAAAATTATTTTTTGGGTTTGGTTATTTAATTTTTATTGGGTCTGTAAAATCTTGTTAGTATTTTATTATAGATATTTTAACTCAATTAATTTTTTTCATTTCTAAAGAATATATTTTAGTTAGGTTATATTTCATTAAATTATTATTTATTTCTTAGTTTTTTATTCAAATTAATTTTTTCGGTTCTACGCAAGTCTACTGGGGTCAAATCGAGTCATTTAAATTCAATTCAGCTAGTTTTTTCAAATCAGTCTAGTTGTGATATAGATATGATTTGTTAGTTCAATTGGGTTTCAGTGTTTAAAGGGTTAATTGGATCAAGTAATTTCTTTTCATGACTAGTTAGTTTGGTTTGGTATAGTTTATTATAGTCAGGGTATCATAAATTTATTTCAATTTTTTAGAGAGTCACATTCAAAAATTATAAAATCATTCAAAAAAATCATATATATGTGTGGGGTTATACCCACTATGAAAAACGAAATTACTTTACTCTAAATATAATAATCAATAAAGTGGTAACCATTACTAATACATCATAATTTATGTATAATCTTCATATCATAATGTATCCTTAACATATTATTCATACTCAATATAGAAGGAAACTAGAATTCCATTGAAAACAATAATATCAAATAAAATGAAAGACATTGATCATTTTGAATCCAAGCCTGGCCTAACCAACAAAACCACTCTTAGAACCCAAAAAATTAAATATATACCATAGAAGACCAAAATTGATGTTCCTAATGAGAATAAGTAGAAAAACATTAAAATAATTCATGATCCATTTTATTCAAAAAGGAAACATGAAAAAATATCTATATTTTTGTGTTTATTCATATATGTATAGCCAAAAAATTATACAAAATGAAACATCTAAAAAGTTGAATGACCTAATTAAGCTTTTATGTATTATTATTTTTATAATAATGATAGATGAAAATATATTGAATCTAATCAGAAAAAATTTATAAAATATAAAGATCATGCAATAAAATGATAAAAAATATAGAAGTCTGTAAAAGAAGATGGTATACCACTTAAATAATGTGTATAACTAAAATAATTCATTTAGTATATGTTATATAACACATTTAGTAACAGTTATATTAATGAAATTCCTTGTCCTTGTTTTTGAATGCCTACAAAAACCATTTAATTCATGTTCCCAAAACCAAAAAAATATTACCTATGTAATAATGGTTTTATGTCAAAAATACACAACAAAGTGAACTTAAACATATAATTATTTTTTTCCTTTCATAAAACAATTGACACCAACTATAAATATTCAATGAAAAAAACATTCCACCAAATGTCTTTAAATTTTAATCCATATAATATTATACTTTTACCATTTAAATCCCCCATTAATAAATTTTATACATTATCAAAATTTATTTAAAGGGAAACCACAATTTTAAAAACCCATAATTCAATTTTAATCTACTAATTTTTTTAAAAAACCTATTTCCATAGGCTATAACATATGAAATATAACACAATATAAAATAAAAAAATTAACCGATGAAATCATGTCAATAAAACGTAAATTTAAAATAAAAAATAATAAATAACTCATAATACTATTGATGCATTCAATATCGATTAAATTTTATCAATAGATAATAAAGGTCACAAAAAAACCACAACCAAAAATGATATATGGACTGTGTTCATATTTAAAAGATCATTGATGTGGCTCTATTTTTATATTGTTTTTCAACATATTTTTACATAATTTTTAATTATTTAATTATTTATTTAATCACTTTATGCAATATATTTTACTTTTGTATTTTTATAATTAATTTTGTTAATTAATAATTTTTCATTAATTTTGTATTTTTTTCCTTAAACTAATAATTTTATTCTAATTTTACTTTTCAAATATAATAATTTCTTATTTAGTTTGTTTAATTTAAAAATTCATGACTTTTTAGTAAATTAACATTTTTATAAAAAACTATTTCACCATTTTATTACATATTAGTCTTAATTTTAATATTTTATTCTTTAATATAGATTCATTAAAAAATGATAACTTTATTTATTAATATGTTTATTCACCCTGCCAATTAATTAATTAAATAATTTTAGTTCAAATTAAATAAAATAGTTCTCTTTTAATTGTATATACTCAAATATTTGTTTAAATAATTAATTAAGTGTTTTAAAACATTAATTATTTAATCTTATGTATGTAGTTATAATATTAATTCATTTTCTATTGATTTTAATCTACCGTTGAGGTAGACATGAGCTATCAGAAACCTATTGGGGAACTGATGCTCTTCATTTTTATTATCTACTACCCTATAAAAAATTTATACAGTAATTTTAATTGATGTCTTATATCATTTTAGTTTATTAGTTATCCAGTTCTTAATTTAAGTGTTATCTATTTATAATTTATGTTGTGACTTTAAGGTTTTATGTTTAATAATAATCCTATTTTAAATTTATAGTATTTAGCTTTCTTTTAATTAATTATTTTCAATATTTTTATTTAGTTAACTTATGTTTTAATTTTAAGATCAATCTATGAGTTTTTAATTTTTAAAAGGTCACCATTAGTTATTTATCTTTTTGGTACCGGTGACCCTAATATATTTTTTTCGTAATAGTGAGCTTTCATTTTGTTTAATTGTAACCTCAATATTCACTAACGGTGACCCTTTCTTGCAACAATGACCTCTATTTTTCATTTAACCCTATCAGTAAACCTACCTTTTATTCCATTAGTGTCTTTTACTCTTTTATTTCCCATAATGGTGACACATTGTTTCCACAATGGACTCTCTTTCAAATTTAAGTAATGGCGACCCTCACTACCCTACTTCAATTCCTTTACCTCACCATTGCACCCCTCTCTCTCAAAATTCCACTTTCCTATTTTTTCCCTCCTACACCTCACCATTAGTTCATTATATTCTATCCCTCTATTCTTCCACCCTTCTTCAACTAATTGGGAAAGCCATTGTAAACCTCCAAAACCCCTTCTACTATTTTTCACACCAACAACTTCCACCGCCTTTGGATATTTCCACACGGAGTCGATGTTCAAACATACTACCATAGTATCCTCACTTCACCGATTTCATTCCACCTTTCATGTACCGATGTCCCTATGTACATCCAAGCTTATACTGAATCCCTTCGTTTCCATCAATAGTAGCAGATCGACGTGGGTCCTCAACTTCATCACTATCATTTTAATTTTCATCCTTGATTTCAACATCAATCAATATAATGAAAATAAAAAACTATATTAGAACTTGAAATCCACACAAATGTAATATAATTTTAATAAATTAAATCAGCCTTTCGAAGATAAGCATACTAGGAAGCTTCTGTTTCACTACATGATCAAACAAAACTCACCCAAAGGACACCGTCGTCATGAGTAGAACATATCAACAGACCTGTTTCAAGGGATCTCATGCACCTGTCACTATTTAAGCTCTCCGAAGAGACTTTGAAACTCCCTATTGCACCGAGAAGAGGAGACCTCCACTGGTTCGAACCTGCTGCCGGTAGAAGATTCTCTAACGACTGACTTGAAGCCTAAGAATCATGACGTTGTTGATAGAGGAGGTTGGGCCGATGTGGGAGTCTGCTGGAGAAGAAGCTTCTCAAAGCCCGCTGGAGCCGAGGGTTTGTGGAAGAAGAAGACCCTGGAAAAAAATAAAACTAAATATAACTAAATAATAATAATAATAATAAAATAGGATAATAATAATTAAAATTTTAAATAATAATAATAAAATATTAAAACATAATATATAAAATTTTCATAATATTATTAAATAAATAATTATATTATAAAAACAAATTTAAATTAAATTTTTAAGAACTAAAATACTTAATTAAGATAAACTAATGTAGTTTAAAATATTAATTAATTTTATTTTTGAAATTATTATTAATCCATTAATTGTATCAATTAAAATTAACATTAATAACTATAAAAAAATAACAAATAACTTTATCAAATGAAAACTTTTATTTAGATAATAATATCGAAATTGTTAACTTATATAAAATAATTTAATAAATTATTCTAAATTAAACATAATAATAACTATTAATAAAAATTAAATAACTTTTAATCTTAAACTAATAAAATAGTTTTTAACTATTTATAAAAGTTAACACTTTAAATTTAACATTTGTTCATTTATTCTTATGTTCTAACTATACAAGTTCATTTATGAGACGAGTATATGTCCATGTGCATTAAAATAACTCAGTGGGAGTTAGTTATGTGAGAAAAAATAGTGCAACATGCCAATTGCGAAAAAATACATGTGTACAGTCCAATAGTGAAAGATGAACTCTAAGTCGGTGGAAACCGAGTAGCGACATGCATTTTTTAACAACTTGATACTTAAGAAGAGCAATTATAAGATTCTTTAGGGAGGGATATACATTCATTAGAGGGTGATAAATTCATTATATTATGATTCATTTGTGATATTGATTCATTAGAAAAAACACATTCATGGAGCCAGTGTCGAGGAGAGTAGACCAGAGGGAAACTCTAGAACCACATCTTGAAGCTGGAAGAGGCCAGGAGCAGCAACAGTTCATGCTAGTAGTGGCCGTTTACTTCTTCTGTTTTCTTTTAATTCTTCTCTTTTGTAATAAAATGATATTGGTTTACATATTAAAGAGGATGTTTAGCTAATTCCATTGTTCGAGGAAAATTGGCGTTCCTATGGTTGTCTTTTAATTTTATTTTCACTTAATCGTTTTGGTAATTTTAGTATTGATTGACGAGATTATTGCTGAGTTCATCCAATTGTGCGTACCACTAGAACATATTTTAAAAAATCTACAATCAAATTGGTGATACTGATTGTGGACACATATTTCAATAAATATTTATATAAATTCACAAATACATGAGACTAACAGCGAGTTCATCTTGTTTTCATTTTCAATTCAAACTTTTAACAGTTGATTTGTTTTATAGTGGAGAACTTCAAAATTAATCAGCCTGTGTGACTTAGCTCCTGGAGAGAGAGGAAATTCATTCTATTTTTGGTGGTGAATTGAATTGTTTTAAGAACCAGTGGAATGGAGATAATTCCCCGAGCATTTTAATAGATTGTTCTCTTATCAGCAAGTTATATCATCGTGTCTTCTTGTTTTCAACTGTCTCTAGCTTCAATTTTGTAGGGTACATTGTTTTAAAATTTTATATCACTCTACTTTTTTATAAAAAGTAAAAAAGTAGAATATCCACTCCACTGTAGACAGCAGTGGTGTTTTTAGATGGATTTTAGAAGAATAGTGGTTAGAATTTCTATCCTTGTGGGTTCGACACTGCTTTCCACATATAAAAAAGTTAGTAGGAATATAAATTTTAAAATTTAACCAACTTCAATAGTAGTACATGTCATGTTTTTTGTGCCGTTTCTTGGGAAGGAACATGATGATAGTCTAGGGTTATAATAAAAAAAAATAAATTAAAAGAAAATAGAAAAAAAATCATATAAAAAAATCTATAAAAAATTATGGTGAACATTTGCTACTTTTGTTTCCTGTTTAGATAATACATGACTTAGAGTGTGTTGTTTAATCAGAAAATTTTAAAAATGGATGAATTAGGATAACACTAGGTTTGTTGTAGAAATTATGGACATGCTTCTTGGAAGTGTGTTTATAACTAGCCACAACAGATTTCTTACATTCAAGAAGATGAAAACATTGAATCTAATCTTGAATTCCTAGCTAAACGTGGATTGATTGAAACCGAATTAGATACCAGGGAGTATTTTTGGAATTCTTGGTTTAATAAAACTCATGAAATAAAACTTGGTTATTCTCAAGAGCAAGATCAAAGAATGAAAATATGGGAAAACATCTCTTTGAATTTCAAAAAAGGGTTAAAGTACAAGAAGAATTTGAAGAAAAATAAAAATAAAATGTTTATAAAAGATTTGAAAATCAAATTAAAGAAGAGAGTGATAGTGAAATTTGACAAGAAACCATCTCTTTGATAAATTTGATTCTATTGAACTAAATCTAGAATTAACCAACTCATTGTGTCAAGAGCATAACATTGAAGACTCCAAAATTGCATTAAAGCAGTTGTGTTGGATAATTTTTAAATTGAAATCAAGCATATTGAAAAACTATTCCCAGTTCTTTACATCAATCATTCTTTTGAAAAAAATCTATGTTTTAGGATTTTTGAGATTGAAGTTACTTGGGTTGAAGATATTTTGGAAAATGAAAATTTGAATGTTGAAATCTCTTCACCCAACTTTTTTGTGGTTATAAATAATGAGTCTAATAATGATATTGGGTATAATCTGAATGAGAACATTAAACTGGATAATATGGAATCCGAAATATTTGAACTTCAATTGAAAACATCCCTTCCATGTTTTGAACCTGTGAACCCAATAAATTCTGAAATGTTGTCAGATGTTGAGGGAATGATATTTGAAGAAAGGCTAACTGATGTGTTTTTGATTCCCTATTCTCACAGTAATTTCATTTCTGCAACATTTCACTTTGAAATTGTAAACAGTGTTGATATATCAAGGGGTAAATTTTTAAATTTGAAGAATCTTAAATATCAATTTTCTAATCATGAATTGATCATTAATCCTCCTAATTTAATCTTTTTCAAACACTGAAATGACATAGTTTTTTAAACTGAGACTTTTGAACTTGATCATGAAAAAGAGGTTGAGCACAAAATTGAATTAGGAAGAATTGATTTGACAGAATTAGTAGAGGTTCAATATGAGTTAACAGTTGAGGATCTTTTGGAAGAGATTTATAACATTGTAAGACCTGAACTGGTCTATGATAAAATAAATTCTACTCCCTATTTTTCAAATTCATCCTCAACTGAGTTGGTCGAAAAAGATCATCATGTTACTTATATTAGTATAAAGGGGAGATTAGACTTGAGTTCCAAAGTTCATAATTCTTTTCAACACTCTATTAATCTCTTGTTGAACCTGCTATTAAGAATTTACCCACATACTCCCTTGAATGTGAATCCTTTAGTTTTGAAGTTGAGAGAGACAGACATGAAAACAATTCCATACCCATTGAAGCACCTACATTGTTTCCCTTACTGAGAAAGTTAAATGTGTAAAATCAAAAACAATTATAGATGTTGACAACACTATGCTCATAATTGTCAAAGGGTCTTTCTTATGTGTTAATTTTTGTAATGAGAGTTTAGTTTTAGTTGTGTTAAGTCTTATTTCCCAAATAATTAAACTTTATGTTAAAAACAAATCCTCCAAACACATGTGGTGGTTCTTATTAAGGAAACCACATCCACTTAGTGACTGCGGTTAGTTGCTAGGTAAGTCTGGATGGGGACGATAAACCTAGTGCTGCATGGGAGGCAACCCATGGTTTCCATTTTGATTTTAATAAAATGAAAAAGAAAATTTCATTAAATAGAGTCTAACTGAAGACTTTAAATTCAGTTCCTCATGAGAGTCAACCCATACACTTCCTTTGTTTTTACATTTTCACCTTTTTGTTTTAAATAATGTTCTTTTGTGCTGCTTTTGTGCTTTGTTTTTAGGAATCCCTTATTACGTCTTGTTCTTGGTCTCATGGTTCTATATCAGGATTCTGCTAGTGTCATTAAGGGGGTGGATTTTCCAAGATGAAGACAAACAAAAAAACTAGTCAAGGAATTATTTTACTATTAAATATTGTTTCATTTATCTGCTCCTTAATGCTATAAAAAATCTAGGTCATATCATGCATATTAAAAAAAAATTGCTTCATGTCACTTTGTAAAGAAAAATTCTTCTTGTACTTCACTTCTGAAAACTAAATTTAATTGTTATTAACTTTTTTCCCTGCCTAAACTGATGTGTGTGTGTGTGGGGGTCTTGCAGAATAGAAAATTTTCTATTGAATTTTGGTTTGGATGGGGTGTTATAGCATTCAATTTTATGCTCTATTGAACATATTATTAAACATAATCTTTTAAAATACTTACACCCTCTTCACTGTGCAATTCTAATTTACATGACATGTTTGTACTTTACTGGAAGATCTTTTTCATTGGATTTAGTGTTAATGCTTGTATCTGGATAAAAACCTGCAGATTTTTTATTCATTGTGGAAAGAACTATTTTTTAACTTTAATGAGACCCTTTATTCATTTCATAAATCTTCTAAATTGGAAATATATTTTGAGAATTTAATGTTTAATTGTTCTTCACCATATTTTCAAGTAAACTTTGGGGACAAATGTGGATTTTAAGTGTGGTAGAGTGGGTTAATTATTGACTGTGTTAAACTGTGCTTTAATGAGAGCCCCTCAATTCCCACTGCAACTTAGAACATTTTGTAAAAAATGGGTTTTTTTAAATTATGTTGTATTTCTACCCTTTACATTATACTCAATTGGGTATTTCCTTTGAACAAATATTTGATTGGTAGTTAAGAACAACATTGAGTCTGAAATTAATGAGTTTGGATGAATGTTGAGTACTCTTTCTTAGTGGTTTCATGTAAATATGGTTTATGAAAAACTTCTGAAAGTGATTTGGGTTACATGTTTGTGGATTTATGATCATAATCCTTGGAACTAAAAGTTTGTATTGATTATAGGGGCTTCATTAAATTTTTTAATTACTAAATTAATTTCCTTAATAATCCATTATAAATGATTTTCTATATAAATCCTTTTGAAACTAGAGTATTCAAGGAATCTGGGATCGCATGGTCAGTATCTAAGACCCTTGATGCTGGATTCATTTCGGTTTACTTTAATCCCTTTGTTCATCATGAATAAGTGCTCATGTACAATGCTTAGCACATGATACATGGCTTGGGGAAAATAAATAAAGTGTCTAGGGTCAAAAATGAGTTCATTAAGGTGAGGGAAATGATGAACACAAAATGAAGAAGGGTTCAACTATTTTATATGGAAATCATATAGGTTGTATCAATATGGTAATTTGAAAAAAACATTTGAAGCTAGGATCCTGTCAATGTACAAAGTTCCTTGGTTAAGGTCTCAATTCTATTGATATTTTACCTTTTGTCACTCTTAAAATTAGAACCTGTGCTTCGATTGATGTGTGTCATTAAGTAGTATCACATTTTAGGCATGAAAAATTCATTTCTTTATGATTAATATCTATCTAGATTACTCTTTGATAATTTTTTCTAGGAAAGAAATCATTTGAACCATTTTCAAAAAGCTTGTTGACCGTTTTTGTCCCCTGTTTTTAAATGACGAACATGTTACAGTTTAAGCTAAATAATAAACACATTATTGTTTTTCAAAGATAATAAAACCTGGGATTGTTTGAGGACAAAAAATGCTTATGTGTGAGGGAATTTTATGTGGCTCTATTTTTACATAGTTTTCCCACATCTTTTTACTTAATTTTTAAGTATTTAATTAATTATTTAATCACTTTATACTGAATAATGTACCTTTGTATTTTCATAATTAATGTTGTTAATTAATCAATTTTTATTATTAAATATGGATTTTTTGTCCTCAAATTATTAATTTTATTCTTATTTTACTTTTCTAAAATAATTATATCTAATTTTTATGTTAAATTTAAATCTTCTTGAATTTTTAGGAAATTTACGTTTTTAGAAAAAAATATTTAATAATTTTATTAATTCATAGTCTTTATTTTAATATTTTATTATTTAATATAGATTCATTAAAATATTTTAACATTATTTATTAATACGTTTAGTCACCCTGCCAATTAATTAAGTAAATAATTTTAGTTTAAATTAAATAAAATAGTTCTCTTTTAATTTTATGTACTAAATTATTTGAATAAAAAATAATTAATAGTTTTAAAAAATTAATTATTTAACCTTATATATGAAGTTATAATATACATTCATTGTCTATTGATTTTAGTCTACCTGTGAGGTACACAAGAGCTATCAGAAATCTATTAGTTCACCGATGCTCTTCATTTTTATTTTCTTCTACCCTGTAATTATTTTATATAGTAATTTAAATATAACTCTTATATAATTTTATTTAATCAATTATCCAGTTCATAATTTAAGTGTTATCGATTTATAATTTATGTTTCGACTTTAAAGTTTAATTTTTAATAATAATAATGTTTTAAATTAATGGTTTTTAGATTTCTTTTAATAATTATTTTCAATATTTTTATTTAGTTAACATAAGTTTTAATTTTAAGATCAATTAATGAGTTTAAAAAATTTATAAGGTCACAATTTTTTCTTTATCTTATTGGTACCGGGGAACCTTTTATTTTTGTTGTGTAATGGTGAGATTTCATTTTGTTTACTGGTAACATTAATATTCAGTAATTGTGATTCTTTGTTGCAACAATGACCTCTCTTTTTCATTTAAGCCTATCGGTGACCCTACCTTTTAAGATATCTATGTCTTTTACTCTTTTATTTTCCATAAGGAGGAATCTTTATTGCAACGATGACCTCTCATTCTAAATTACGTAATGGTGACCCTTGCTCCCCTGCTTCAATTCCTTTACCTCACCATTGCACCCCTCTCTCTCATTGTTCCACTTTCCTGTTTTTTTTCTCATTCACCTCACCGTTAGTTCATTGTTTTCTCTCCCTCCATGCTTCTACCCTTCTTAATCTTACGGGGACAGCCGTTGCAAACCTACACAAACACTTCTACTATTTTTTACACCACCATCTTCCACCGCCTCTGGTTATTTCCACTCATAGTCAATGTTCAAACTTTTTACCATAGTATTCTCACTTCACTGATTTTCTTCCACCCATCAAGTACTGATGTTCCTGTGTTCATCCAACCTTCCATTGAATCCCTTCATTTCCACCTATAGTAGCATATTGACATGGGTCCTCAACATCTTCACTATCATTTTCATTGTCATCATCGATAAATTTTTTAATTAATATAATACAAATCCAATACAACATCAGAAAATGAAATCCTCAAAAATCTAATATAATTTTAAGAAATTAAATAATCCTTTTGAAGCCGAGCTTCTAATGAATCTTGTGTTTCACTGCATGCTCAAACTAAACTCACCCAAAGGATGTCATCGTCATGAGTAGAACATATCACGAGACCTATTTCTTGGGATCACACCCACCAATCTCTGCTGATGCTTTTCGAAGAAGCTTCGAAGCCCCTGTTGTGCCGTGAAGTGGAGACCTTCACTGGTTCGAAGCTTCTTCTGGTAGAGGATTTGCTGCCAACTGATTTGGAGTTGAAGAAACATCTTTCCATTGATAGAGGAGTATGTGCAACGACGAGAGTCTACTGGAGAAGAAGCTTCTCGAAGCCGACTGGAGTTGAGGGTTTGGGGAAGAAGTTGAAATGAGGAAAAATATACCTATAAAAAATAAAAAAAATAATAAAATAGGAAAATAATAATTAAAATTTTAAATAATATTAATAAATGCTTAAAAATTAATAGATAAATTTTTAATAATATTAATAAACAAATAATTATAATACAAAAAATAATTTAAATTAAATTTTTATGAACTAAAATACTTAATTAAGAAAAACCAATCTAGTTTAAAATAGTAAATAATTTAATTTTAGAAATTATCATTAACTCAATAATTATATCAATTAAAATTAAAATTAAAAACTATAATAAACAAAAATAACAAATAACTTAAACAAATTAAAACATTTATTTAGAAAATATTATTTAAAAATATAACTTCTATAATATAATTTAATAAATTATTATAACATTAAAAAAATAATAACTATTATTATAAATTAAACATCTTTTAATCTTAAACTAATAAAATAGTTGTTTAACTATTTATAAAAGTTAACACTTTAAATTTAACATTAAATGATTTTTTCTTCTATTCTAACTATACAGGTTCATTTAGGAGACCAGTATACATCCAGGTACATTAAACTAACTCAGCGTGAGTTAATTATGTGAGAAAAACAATCTCGATGTGCCAGTCCCGAAAAAATGCACCTGTACTGTGCAACATTGAATTATGAGCTCTATGTTGGTGGAAACTGAGGGGTGACATGTAGTTTTTGATAAAATATCACTTAATCAGATAGACCAGCAGATTATTCAAGGAGGGATAGACATTCATTAGAGGGTGAGACCTTCATTAGATTGTGATTCATTAGAGAGAGTTATTTATTCAAAAACAAACACATTCAAGGAGCCAGTGTCGAGGAGAGGAGACTGAAGGGCGGCTCTGGAACCACTTCTTAGAGTTTTTGGAGGACATGAGCAGTAACAGTTCATGCTAGAAAAAGGAGTTTACTTCCTCTGTTTTCCATTAATTATTCTATTTTGTAATAGAATGTTCTTGGTATATGTATTAACGAGGATGTTTAGCTAAATCATTAGTTCAGGGATAAATTGAAATTCCTCTGGTTGTCTTTTAATTCTCATTTCACTTAATCATTTTGAAGATTTTAGTATTGATCTATGAGATCGATATTGAGTTCGTCCAATTGCTTGTAACACTAGAACATATTTTCATAACACTAGAATCAAATTGGTGTGATTTATTGTGGAAACATATTTCAAAAAAATATATAAATTGACAAATACTCAGGTCTTATGATGAGTTTGTCTTGTTTTCATTTTCAATTAGGACTTCTAGCAGTTTATTTTTTTAAGAGTGGTGAACTCCAAAACCGATCAGCCTATGTGACTTATCTTTTGGAAAGGGAGGTAGTTCATTATATTTTTGGTGGTGCACTTTAGTAACTTTTAAGTGAATTTAATTGTTTAAAGAACCAGTACAATGGAGATTATTCCTCAAGAATTTTAATATATTATTCTCTTATTAGCGTTCTATATCTCTGTGTCTTCTTGTTTTGAACTGTCTGTAGGTTCAATTTAGTAGGATACATTTTTTTGAAATTTTCTATCACTATAATACTTTATAAAATGTAAAAAAGTATCTTATCCACTCCAGAGCAGACAACAGTGGAGTTTTATAAGGTTATTAGAAGAAGAGTGGTTAGAATTGCCTTCCCTATGGGTTCGACCCCGCTTTCCACATATACAGTAGTTAGTAAGAATAAAAATTTTAAACATTGACCGACTTCAATGAATTTAAAACTCAATCATGTATCCTACCAATATATATCATTGTTTCCTCTTAAATATTTTTTTGAAAATTGTAATTTTACCCATAAAAATGGATAAATAAATCTAAAAATAGAATTACACATTCCAAAATTCTCGTAGTGACAATAGGTTTGGTATAAAAAATATTGACAAGGAAACTCCTTGTTATGTACCCCTATGTTTAATTTTATAACCTTTTATGAATGGTGTGTTCAGTCAATAAATTTCATAAGGAGATAATAATTCACATTGTTAAAATAACAATTGTGTTCATGTTTAACATGAGGAGATTCCAGTGAAGTACAATGCGAAAATAAAAAAATAAATTGAGGAAGAATACATAATGTAGTAAAAACTAATAGTATTGAATTATATGAAAGAAAATGTCTTGAATAATTGATGGATCACTAGTTGGGATGAAATTTTTTCACACTGTGAAGAAATGAGAGAACTTTTTAGGGATAAATATATGCTTATTAATTCTACAGTAAGGAGGATGCACATTGGGTATTTGTGGATAATCTATGCCAATGATATATTTAAAACTTTTGGGATAGATGGTCTATACCAATGGTTTTAGAAATCCATTGTGAAACTATTATGTAATGAATTATATCCTAATTTTTTAACAAAACTATTGGGAAAACCATGCCCATATAGTCCAATCCCAACAATTCTATGAAACTGTTTGGATTGGGCAACATATCTGATTGGTTTTTTTGAAATCCTTTGGATAAGGGCATTGAGATTGGTGGGATTTCATAAAAATTAATCATAGTTTCTATGAACTCATATATTTATAATAAATAAAATACATAGGAAAACTTTTTAATTAAATGAATTAATTTTTCTTTTTTGTTTGAAATGTGGAACAAGAAATTCAATATAGTATTGATTTTATTGAAAATTTATATTATAATCTCAGTGCCATTCATTCTAACCCCTTTAAATAAATATTATAATCACAATTTAAAATATCACTCTATAATTAAATAATCTAAGATATCTATAATAAATGAATGATATGTTTTTTACATAGCTATCAACATCCCAATAATTCATAATCAGAGAATCATTATTTTACACAAACTTTTAGTGCATTGAGACTCCCATATATCTAAAATATTTTTACCAAATATAATTATTTTGTTGGTTGTAGGAATTTATAGGATCATATCATTGACCCCTTTATTTATATAATCACATTACCATAAAAATAATAAAACAAAAATGGTTTTGACAATATCCAATAAAATCATAGTAAATTACCATATTAATACGCAAAATCAATTGAAATATTTCCTCTATAATGATACCATCCATTCATATTTTGATTATTTTTGATCAAATATTATATAATTACATCAGCTAATATATCCTCCAATATGAACCTAGGGTTTACATGTTTATATTGAAACTATGTTCCCTATCCAATCTAATTAAATGTCAAATCTTAAAATTTCATTTATTTTCATTATAATAGGTTGTAAATATTTCAAAGATCAAAAAATTAAAATCCCTAACAAGGGTTAACCATGTTTTTTAGTTATAAAAAATTTTCATGCATTTAGAAAAGATCAAGTTAATAATAAAAAACCCCTTTTATGACTATTAAACCTTAGAGCATATTTTTTAGAGACCAAATCAAATTGTTTGTTTCCATATATATATTTAATTCCATAGAAACCATATAAAATTTTCTTTTACCAAAAGTTTGTAATTTAATACTATAATTTTACATATAATTAGTTTGTTGAAGAAATGTTTCTCTAAGTAATGTACAAAATAAGAAGGATAATACACTGAAATACTGAAATTATGCTCTGATTCAAACTGAGTCACCCACAAACATAACTCCCAAATTTGGTTGTAAAAAAATGTTAATCTATATTGATGATACCTTGTGAGAAAAATAAATAAAAACATATGTAATTTTAATAATATAAAAATTAAATCCCACAAATGATCACACAATCATAGAACTCAATGGTTTAATCTCATTAGAGATTAGTGACATAAAAATTTTATAGTGATCAATTTATTGAATTTGCAACATACTATATTACCGTTTATATATATCCCACAATATAATCATGTTCAAAACATATGGAATAGAAAAAATTATAAATGAGGGATGTCGAATATTCAGTAAGGTAAAAATATATCAATGTTACATAATGGTTTAAAACATACAGATGTGAGAAAATATAAACATGGGAGAAATATCTGATAAAAAGTAGGACATAGAACAATTAGATTTATCCATACGCCATAATATAAAGATACGTAATCTCAAATGATAAAATATATTATTACGAATATGATTACAATGAAATATATAAACAAACCATGTGACATGGAGTATATCATAAGGATCTAACTTTTTTTGTGTAAAACCAATTATAGTAAAACATTACAATATTGTTCAGCCATTACAATCCTGATACCCATTATAATATAGATCAATAAATAATCCATGTGGTACATTATTAGATCAATAATAAAAACTCATGACCCATTTTAGACCCATTTATCATAACTCATGTCCCATTACTAAGTCGAGTATCCGAACTCATCGACCATTAGTGGCTAAAGAATCATAAATCATGACCCATTTTTTATGAGATATAACATAATAAAAATATAATTAGATGGATATATTATAACCCTTATATTAATTCCCATAGATATGTTTTCATAATATACTAACCATTCATCATATCTTGAAATCCCCTCGAAATAAATTGGGTTTTATATCCTTTAAAAACTGAGTTACATTACATGATATCAATATTAGATCATTTGATACAAAACATTTAATCACCAAAATGTATTATTTCATAAAATAATTTATAGGGGGGTTAATAAAATATTACATCATAAGAGTTAAATCATTTAGAAATATGCAGGAAAATATAATAAAAATTTCAATGATTTTTCAAAAATCATTTAAACATTGTCCTGAAATATGAACTTATGGGACACAATAAAAAGTAATTTCCAAAATATTCAAGAGAAAACATTTAAAACCATTTTTATAGATAATTTAAAAAATGGATCCATTATATATAAATAAAGGATTTCCAATGGAAATATACAGTGTATGATAAAATATATGACATTGAATGTAAAATACTATATAATATTTCAAAATACAATTTTTGAATCCCACACCATAAATAATTAATAAATATTATTTTTGAAAATATGGAATGAAGAATATGAATATCACAAGTTATAGTATGTATTTCAATTTCATTATAATAAATTAAAATATGTTTGAAATTAAATAATATGGATGTGGAAGCAGAATAGTAATTAAATATTATATAAATTATACATAACAATGTTACAATTTTTTGTTAAATAATTTAGCTATGTTAAAAAGTTTTTTTAATTATATCTAGAGAGAAATATGAATTTAAATATTATAATTCTTTAATGTGGAGTAAAAAAATAAATATAAAATATGTTATGAATTAATATTATTACTATATGAAAGGGAGTTAAGAAAAAAAACCTTAGGGATTTTGTATCCTTTGAATCAAAATCCTTGGAACGAGAAGACTGCATATCATTCATAAGATCCATTTAACTATAATATATATATTATATATAGAAAATTATCAGAAGTCTATACACCACACAAAATATTATAATTAGTGAATACACCATATGTCTTAGAGAATGAAAAATTGAGATGAGAAAACCCTGTCAATTTTGTTATTATATGAAATTAGATAGTGCACATTAATAGTTATGAAAATAAATTTAAAATAAATTATGTAATTATTAATAATGTAAATAGGACCCATTTTTCAGTATGTTGAATATGACTTAGGTCCAGTGTGTCGGCTGATTAGGGGATGTTAACCTCATATTTTAGTCTAAATTTATGAATGATCCATGTCTTATATGATGAATGAGGTCATCAAAAAATATTTAAATCCAATTTTACATGAATTGATTAAATATTAGATCCAATAGTGGAATACAACATTTAATTTCTTATTAATCTACTAAATGATCTAGAATAACCTCTATATTCAATTATTTTATTTAATGAATTAGTTAGCTTAATTTATCTGTAGTATTATTATGTTATAGGATCGAAAATGGAATCCATATAGATGTTATTCAATAGTGCACGTAAATATCACAATTCATCAATAGAATCATTGGTTTCTATTGTGGTTAGTCCTAATTTCTCACATTTTTCTTCATTTATCATATTAGTATGTTATTCATGAATGAGAAAATCATTGCTCTCTCTTATCACATACATGCTAAGTAGGATCACCACAATAGATCTTATATGAGTTATAGATATCTCTCTAGGTATTGAGATATTATTTTCATTGTCTATTATTACAAACATATTGTATCATAAGAAAAAGATATAAGAAGATATTTATTATGTTAGATGTAGGGTGATGAATTTATAAATAGATCCCCTACCACTTACCAAACCCTTAGTGAACACCATTTATAAAAATAATAAACCAATTATTATTCACATGGTATGTACATCACCCATGAATAAATATATATCATTTATATCATTTTGACCAGACCATTAAGATAGGACTGCTTATCCTCTTGAAGAATTTACAAACCATGAATAATGACTATTTTTTAAAAATAAAAATAAATAATATAATTTTTTGATGAATTATCATATATCATATTTTACAAACTTTGAAAATTAAATTTTATTATTATTTAAGAAGATAATATTTTTAATAAATCATGATTAAATTTAGGTGATCAACCAAACCTGAATATTGTTTAAACCGAAAATAAGGAATAATAATATTATAAACTAGTTAAAATACATAACGTATTAAACTAATGTTCAATATATCCTTAACGTGTGACCCCCTAGGAAGCTTTCTCAGTATAAATAGGAAAACTACTCCTAAATTACAAAGTTAGTATCTTAAAACATTCTAAGGAACCCATAGAGAAATAAGTTAATGTATCAATAATATACAACCTCAAATGCATGCTTAATATGTAGTATAATCCATATATTATGATACATCTAATAATATTGGTAGCATGATGGTGTCATCTACCTATTTTATTGAAATATCATCGATTAAATTTTAAAAAATTAAGTTCCCATGGAACTTCATAATAATTTAATCATTCAATTAGTTCAATTCCTATAAAATGGAATAATATATACACTTATTTTAATATAAATAAGGTGTAAATTCATTATTTCATTATCCATTAATTCTGTATCACTCAGGATGTACCAAAATTATCCAACTTTACAAATGACCGTACATCAAGATGAAATTCGTCAATACATTAGAGTAAATTCCTTATAATATTTATTTAGGATTATTTTGTAGTATAAGGATCAATATACTTATAAATATAGAGGAACATCCATTTACATATAAAAATATACATTTCATACTAGAGGGTTTCATTCTAATAATTTTATTTTTTATGAAATTAGTACAAGACTGTCCTATGATAAAGTGACTCAAATCCCTATGACTCTCCACCCCTAATAGCATACATAATATGTTACTTTTAAAATGATATCATCTTGTAATAAAATATATATTCAAAAATATTATCATGGATAACCTAGGTTATCATCATTGTTGGGAACTTCTATGTTATTTCGTTGTGATAAATATCCACCGGATATTATCACATAAAATTTAATATAAAGGAACAATAATGATGTTATAAGAAACATAATTAGGATTCAAGATAGTGAATATATATAATCATAATGTATATTGAAGTTGGTTTAAGGGAACTAAGTCCAATGCAATCCCACTTATATTAAATCCAAATATTATAAATCATTGGTCCATTAGTTCTCACATGATATTATTTCCTCTACAAAGATATATAAATGAACAAGGGGTCAATCATATTTTCTAACACATTTAGTGTTTTCATTGAAACAAAACTTTATTTTAAAAAATTCCCCATTTTTTATTTATTTTTGAAATATATTCATTATCCTTTAACGTGACTTTGGATCATTAGAATTAGAAACTCCTTTAATGTTATTCTTTAGATGACACATGAATCAACCCAAAATAAATACATATAATTTATGTAATTTTGACTTGACTAGTATGATCAATTATCTTATCCTCGTTGAAATTTAAAGAAACTATAATAATGAATATTTATTTAAATTCTAAATTTCAATACATTAGTCATCAATAAATATTAAATATATTATATTTACCAAAACACGAAAATTATTATTTATTACTATTTATCATACAAGATTTTTTGAACCTGTCCTGATTAAATATTTAAGATAAACTAAACCAAAATTATTATTTAACCATGTAGTACGAATAAAATTTATTATATGTAGATGAATTCAACATTGGGAGATTTCGGGGACACTTAGTGGGTGACCCTCTTGGCCTCTTTCCCAATGAAAAAATATAGCAATTCCTAAAGTCTCAGGTTAGAATATAGAAACATGACATGGGACCCATCGACAATGAAGTCAGTTTTGAAATGACATAAAACCCTATATGAGTTATTATAATGTAATATAATAATGTTATTAATACATCTACCATATAGATGGATGAATGATGGTGTCATCAAAATATGTTATTGACATCTCTTTCTTTATATTTTTTGAAATAATATTTCCTATATAACACCATGTCAATTGATTTATTCTAGTAGTTCAATTCATATCAATGTTCATGGGAAATCATCTTTTTCAAAGAGAAAAAAATGGATAAATCATTTCATTAATTATTGATTAATTCTATATCATTGAGGATATTCCCATCATATCCAACTTCATCACGAACATACATCATCACAGATTTCATAAATACATAATATTTTATGACTATTGATATTAATGGATTGAAATTTTAACGTATAAGGATCAATATCTATATACATAAATATGAACATCCAATGACAAAAATGAATATTGATTTCCAACTTTGAAGTCCAGAACTCAGAACCTCTTTATCAAGAAATTATGAAGGAAACTCACTATGATAATGTGCCTCAATTTCTTATGGGTCTCAACCCATAGTACCCCATAACAATTATTTCATATAAAATTATATCACAAGTCTATAGAATATATATTCAATAAAATCATTTTTCCCCTTTATATTTTCATCATATATGGTAACTGCAATAACTTTTCATTGTGTCATTTATTCTTATTAAATTATCACATTCCATGTCATATAGAGGATCGATAATATTTTGATAAAAACATCATTGATATTATAGAAAATAAATACATGTAATCAAAATGTTGATATATGTAAGATATATAGAACTAAATCTATAAAGTACCCCAAAAAATACGAATAAGTGTATAATGTGAAAACATATCACAATTAAGGGAAATTGGGATGAAAACCCATACCATTACTCTTGATTTCAATGGAAGATATTTAACAAAAATGATAGTTAAAATTACTATATTTATAACCTATTTTTGAACCTTATTCAAATTTATTTCCAACTATGTTTTTCAATTATAATAATTAATATGTTTTATATAGTTTATTTTAATTATTTGATGCTATTAATTTTGAATATTTCATGGTTTCATTTTAATGAAAATATTGAAACCAGATATTTGGTACCAATTTCATCATTCCTAAATTATTCATGTTATTAGAAACTATTCTTTATAATTTTTAATATTTTTATAATTTCATTCGATCATTGTTTTGGTTATGATTCATGAAAAATAAATTGATACTGATGTTTTAAAAAAACCATAACAAATAAAAAAGGTTACTTATAACCTGTTTAAATAATAATAATAATACCTTTCATGAATAAAAAAAATGAAAAACTACTAATTAATGTCTAATATTAAAAAAAATTCTGATTCTATATCAATCCATGATTGATTCTTATAAACTTGTTAATATAGGTGGGTAAACCAACATAAACCAGAACATGTTATAAGTAATTCATGCTTATAAATATATATAGTTATAATAACCATATTGTTGATGTGTAAATAAATTATATAGTTATAATTATGGTTATTACTCAAAAATTTAGAATATTTAATAGGTGTAAATATGAGCAAAAAAGTTTTACATTTAAATAAGTAATCTTTATTTAATATTAGTATTATCATTTTAGGTGGTCAAATTTATAATGATCAATTATAGTTAAAAATATTTCTTTATTAAGTAATTTTTTCTTAAATAAAAATCTTTTCATAAATATCATATAAAGTTATAAATTCAACTTTTAGAACCATCCGTTATAAGTATTGTTGAAAATATATCATGTTATTCATGGAAGAAGTTGTCCACACATACATATGAGAAATGTATTCATTTTTTTCAAATGATATGAAAGAGATAAATAACTGTAGTATATTGGATATAATATAATGATAGTATAATAATTATATTTATTACATTATAACAATATGTTCTAAATATGTTTGGATGAGAAATGAAAATGAATGAGGTATTTGATAACTAGTTAAGTCCCAATAAAAGTTTAGTTGAAACCACTTACAAATCATGTATTTCCACTACATATTCTTTTTTTACAAAAACAAATATTGTCAAAGGCATTATTGTGTCAGTTTTGGACATTGGAAAATATTACATATAATCATTTCAAATTTATTATAAAACAATTCATCGTTATGTATCGACCATTGGGAATACTTATTTGTATCCCATTTTCCAAATTATTGATATGTAATTCCAAAGGAATCAAATGTACCATTAGATGTACTATTACATATCATAGTTATGTGATAATCTTCTCCTCCATCTACAATATAAATATCATCACGGTCACAATGAGTAAACATTGCATAAGTATTTTGGTAAAATTTAAATCTAAATCATTGAAGGTACCTTATGTATGAGATAGAAAAAACATAATGATTTTACCCTTTATTATTTTTTTATAGTGTCTTACTCAAAGTATCTTTTACACACCATGTTATGAAATTTTACATATACATAAGAGTATTCAACTTTTATATTTTAAAAATAACCATGTAGAGAATCATACTTTTTAACCCATCTATTATATGTGACGAAGTAAAAATTCCTTACATACCAAATACATGGGACCCTTAAATATTATATTCTCTATAGGTAAATGTAATTTATTAAAATGAGAATCCAAAAAACGTGATAAGTTATATTTTTTTAATACAAAAATAAATAATCCAAACCATAAAAATATTAACATAACGAATTAACATTTAACTTACAATATTCCAAAATCAATTAATGGGTTTTAAATAATTTTACAAATGAAAAAAATAAATAATAATAATATTTGTTCAATTCAATAATTATATTTATGATTCATAATTAGAAGTCAAATATATTAATTTATGATGATTTATATTAATTGTGGGTTTAAATTGCATAAAAAAATAAATATTAATTTTATTAAAATATACGTGTTCTCATCACTGTTGTATATTAAAACCATATCACCCCCGAGAAGTGAAATTAATTTAGGCATTGAAATATTATCCAACCTATCTAAAAAAAGAAATTAACTAAAAAATTAACTCATCATTGACCTGGAAGAACACTTAAAACATGGGCCGATTGAGGTGAGTACATGGTGTGTACATTAAACGAACATGTCATCTGCTTTTCTTTTTAATTAATGAGTCGGAGTGGGGTCATGTATCACATCTAGAGTTGAATTCATCTTTCTATGTTTCACATATGCAAGTGAAAAGACGACTGTGAACATCGAGATCATCCTGATTCTCTATCTGAGATCTTATTGAGACACTGATACGTGTATTGGATTCCCACCAGTGAGTTTTTTCATTCATTATAGCCTCTCTTCCCAATTCCTTCTCTCTTGTAAGTTGTCAAGGGTTGATCTATTTTCACCTTTTTTAGATCTACGTTCTTTAAGGGGGAATCAATTTCCAATATTCAAGTGTTTTCATCATACAACATCAAGGTCCGTGGTTAGAGTCGTTCTTTGATTGTATTTGGATTCTATATGATAAAAGTGTTATGTAACCATGTTTAGGGTGTTGTGTGTTTTGGAATTTAACCCCCTTTAAGACCTTTTATGGTGTTTCTTTTTGTGAAAGTGTATTTTTTTATGCATAAGGATGAATACCTAGATTATGGGTGTGTTTTACCATATTTTTCTGATAATGGTTTTTTGGTCTAGAATGCTCGTTAGGCTTGCTTTTTTTTTCATGCCTTGTGTTGTTACGATGAAGATACCATTTATTTGAGATTCTTGTTATCTAAGTAGTGAATGTATGACCATGGGGAATTTTACTGTGAGATATTCCCTAGGTCGGGTCATTTATATATAATTGTTGTTATGTTGACCCAGAGGTATTGACTGTGAGAGCTTTCGGGTTGCCATAGACCAGATGGGTTAGACTGTGATAGCTACCTAGAGGGTCATTATTATATAAATGTTTAACCATAGGGAATAGATTATGAGAGATGACATGTGGTTATAATAATTTTTTTCTACGAAGTCTATAGGGGTATTGGATGTTAGATCTACCCAGGTAGTTGTTTGTAAATGATTAGTGTTATGCGGGACCAAAGGGGTTAGAATTTGTGAGATTTCACAGAGGTTCATTATTTATTGAATTAATAACATGTTAAACCAGGGGATTTAGATAGTTATAACATTCCGAGAGGGTTGATTATGAATGATTGATTTATTGTGATGATTCTTCCATGTTAAAACACAAGCTTGGAATCAGTCCTACTTGATTGTTTAGATGGTATTTTGAGACATATGTTTGTTATAATTATATAAGTGGATATAGAGATTAGGCTACATTAGAACGTTACATTATTCAATGGATTAAATAACTAAAAAATGTAAATGAATTTAATTTTAAACTATAGGATTTTTTACTTTTGATTACATCCTATTTTATTGATTCATTTTTCATATTTTCTTATATATATATATATTCACTTATAGTTAGGCACATATCTAATGGTGGTTTCCTACCGAGTTTAGTCACACACCCTGTCTGGGTTGTACTTTTAGACCCAAATAGATTATATGGTTGAAGGTAATGATAAGGGAAATCAACCTTCCCCATCAATTTCATGACTACTATTAGAGCTATAGAGCATGAGACCAAGATAAGGACTGTGATTATGTTTTATTTAACTATTTTTTTCTTTACATTGTTATTAGTATTGAATTTACAACATTGTGAAACTTTTTGATGCATTCTTAGATACATGTTTCATGCACTATTTATTTATATATATGTTTTAGTTGTTTTATTCAATAATTATTCCACTGTTTACTTCTATTGTATGGTATTACTGCTTCTGTTGTTGTTTATTACTTGTTTTATGTTGTGTATACTTTTACAATGAAGAAATACTTTCCCCATTATCATACATTGGCCCTCACTTCTAGTCAGCAGCCTCTGTCATTTGGGGAAATGTTTTTGGTGTCATGTGACCAACCAGATTCAAGGAAACCTTTGGGATGTACCTAGAACAAGTATGTTACAAAGTGGTATCATAAGAGTTTCTTTTCTACTTTTTCTTACTATTTGTATCTTATACACAAGTATAGGAATGAATATTTAGTTGGTAATAAGTTTTTCTTGGGAGTAGCTACCCCGTGTATAGGTGAAATCTAGGCTACCTCGAATATTCTAGTTTTTTTTATTTTCAAATCATTACAGTTGATTTGATTTCACCGTAGGGTGATTAACATGTTTTGTGTCGTTATAATTGATATTATTGATGTTATAATTCTCATGAAACCTGATAAGATATGGGTATGAAATCTCAGGGATCATATAGGCACTTCTAGTGATCACATGTCACGAATTCTTTTCATGCGATTTTGGATGCATTTCTGATTGTATGCTATTATGATATATTTTGTGATAGATATTCTTGTTATTGTGATAGATTCCTTGATATAATACCAGCTATTTTGATAGGGTATTGGAAATTATATGATTTCATTTGCATGAATGCCAAACATTTGTCCCTCAGGTGTTATGGACCATCTTTGGTCAGATCATGGTGGATCATGTTTGCACATTAAATTGAAAACGTTTAAGTTATGATATCAATATGGATGACCAACATTCATTTATGATAGTATGGGATGGTATGATTCATTATTTGTCATGTCTTAGAAAAACATTCATGTTTTTAAGGGTTTCAGAGAAGTTTTAGAGGCATACTATCTGAAAACCCATACAACACAGCGTGTGGTGTTATGAACAAATGCCTTGTGTTATTCTGTTCTAGAAGACAATAATTTTTTATGTACACTCTGTGTACTGGGAGTACACACTGTGTAGTGCATGACCATGTGACTGACTATGTGAGAAGATCCAAAGGGTTGTGAATATTTTGGTAAAAACTGGCATGTCTGGAGTGTGCACGCTGTGTTGTAATGAACCGTGTATCCGGTCGTGTGACCAATGAAACATTTGGATGAAGAATAAGTTGAACATTTCATGTATATCTTGTAAACATCATGTAGTTATCAATAGAATATCACACCGTGTGACTAATGACACAAATGGTGAGGACGTAAGTTGTACACGGAGTGTCTAGGGTGAACACACCATGTAGTGTTACCCATAAGAGAACGGTGTAGTTCAAGCCATGTAGAAGAACCATGAAATGTGGAAAAAATTCATGTACATGATGGGTATCAAGAGGAAAACACTGTTCTTATGGGTGTTACATGAACATGTTTGGAAGAGGTAAATTCCATGTTAAATCTTTATATTACACACCGTGTAGGGGTTATACATTCCATGTAACCCAGTTTTTTAAAACAAGAATGTTTCTTTTCCTTTTCCTTTGTTACACTTCTATGTTTTTTTACATGATAATCTTATACTGAGGTGTGATATTGACCTTTTAGAGTCAGGACACTAAGTAGTCTTTGGGTAGTACGTCAGATATTTGGAAATGATCGAGCACTGGAAATGGTAGATCAGTGATTACGAGTAAATTTTCCCATCATGACTATTTTGGAACTAGCTATTATACTGGAATCAGGTGCTAATGTACAATTATATGAAGGTTTTTAATGATGTTACAGACTTTCTAGGGAGAAGTTCATCCTTCCCCGACAAGGGAAGAGTTGATGCAAGTGTTATAGTAGTAGCATCATCCCACTTTTTAGGGGATGGAGGAAGACATGATGTAGAGTAATGGTTGTAGGCCATTCATGGTATCTTTGAGAATCTCGTGGAACCTATATAGTGGAGGGTGATGTTTATGAAATACATTATATGTGATACCTCTAAGAGATGATGGGATTTTATCTCCCAGGTGGAAAGTCATCGAGATATGACATGGGAAGAGTTTCAGATGGCCTTCTATGAATACTTATACCTTGAGACATTGAGGGCCAATCAAGGTTGAGAGTTCATTCATTTTTATAATGGATGTCTTTTAGTGATTGAGTACGCATCTCATTTTATAGATCTTCAGTGCTTCACAACTGTTTTTTGTGGTGACGAGTTCTCTATAGGTAGGCAGTTTGAGGATGGAATCAGGTATGACATCTGATTGTATGTGAATGTCTTCAGGCTGACATCAGGGGCTTCTATAGTGAACCAGGTGTTGATTACTGAGTGAAATCAAAGGATGTTGGGAGTTTTGAACTATGGTGGTTCAGCATCCAAGGCTGGTACTCCATTGATAGATAGTAGGAAGTTCTCTAGGGATATTTCATGTAGTGTTTCGTCAGGTATCAAGGTGGTATGATAACACTGCAAGAAAAGTGGGTATAAGTGACCACATTGCCTAAAAGACCAAGTTGAGTGTAGATATTGAAGCATGATGGGTCATCTTCAGCAATGTTTCTGGATTTCCTCACTATCGGTTGGTGATAGGGATTCTTTTATGAGTCCACATTCAGAAAAAAGACTACCGGTTTCTCATTAGTTAGAGAACTAGAGTTTTTCATGTCGTTTAGGACAAGGATATTGTTGTAGATGTGGTATCCATAAGGTCGAATTTCAGAATTAATATGGTGGATTAGCTCAGGGTAGTTAAGTAGGGTCACAAGGATGTGGTATAGGTTAGACATTTTCAGTGGAGAAGAACCAGAAGGAGCAGGATCCCAGACCGTATACAGTTAGAGGTACAACTCTAGTTGCCTCAGTTTTAGTTTCTACTCTTTTTGATACTAGGGATTACTATTGTTTCATATACGATTCTATTGTGGGGAGTATTTGGCTCGGTATCATTACGTTTAAAGATGTTATTATGCTAGACACTCCATTGTGGATTTGGACGACGAGTGTACTTCCGTATAAGGAGTTCCCTCTTGAGGTTGGGGGGTGTCACATATTATGGGCCCTCTATGTCATAGAGATTACATGCTTCGATGTAATTCTCAGAATGGATTTCATGGTGCCTTTCCAGACTATTTTTGTCTTCTATCACTATAGGGTGAGTTTCACATCACTAGATTGTGGGTATTTTTTACACAAGTGTGAGTAGGATGTCTAGGTGAGCAGGGATGGACACGAGCATCCTGTGTTGAGAGGAAATATATCCTATATTTCTAGTTTATATCTGATGACCAGGAGACATCACTTATGAACTTTCCTCTAGTGGTGGATCATTTCATAGAAATCATTATAGATGAATTTTTTGGGATTACCTCCGGAGCGATACATATATTTCTCTATTTATCTTTCTTTAGGAGGGGAATCAATGTCCATTTCTTTTTATTGGATGGGTACACCAAAGATATATAATCTTATGAAATAATTAATGGAGTTTTAGGAAAAGGTTTTCATCTGAACCAGTACTTCTCCTTGGGAATCTCGTATACTTTTTGGGTAGAAGGCCGGTGTTACACTAATAAATTTTGTTGATTATTACAATCTGAACTAGTTGGAAGTTAGAACAAATATCCCATTGTGAGGATTGATAATCTATTTGACCATCATTGAAGATCCCAAGTGTTCCCAAATATTGAAATGAGATCCAGTTATCATCAGTTACATGTTTTACCATCAAATATACCTCTTAATGTCTTTTGGAGAATGTATGGTCCATACATGTATTTTTTATGATGTTCAGTCTCACGAATGCACTTGTAGTTTTTCTGGAACTTATGAACTAAGTGTTACATCTTTACTTTGATTAGTTTATTAGATTTTTCATTGACGATATGTTTCTGTACTTTCACACTCACCACGACCATGCTAACAGTCCTCAGATCGTATTGTGTAAACTGAGAGAGCATCAATTGTACACTACAATCTCAAAATGACAATTTTGGATGGAAGAGATTGACTTCATGGGTCATCTTATCTCAGATATGTGAGTATCTATTGGCCCAGATAAGGTGAGAGAGCCAGTTTCCTAAGAGAAGATGAAGTACATCATTTAGGTATAAATTTTTCTGGGGCTAGACAGTTACTATTGAAACATTATATAGGAAATTCGATGCGGACGAGACTGACTAAGAAGGGGGTGAAGAACTTGAGGATCGATTCCTTCGATTCATTCTTTCAGGAGCTCAAATGGAGACTGCCTTCGGCAAAGATACTAATTTTTATGAAGCTCGGAAAGAGTTACACTATTTTCTGTGATGCATCAGGTATTGGGCTGGGAGTAGTTCTTATACATGTGGAAAGAGTCGTTGTACATGGGTCTAAATACTTGACTCCACATCAGACGAATTACCAGGCACACAATCTCAAGTTAGCTTCAGTTGGGAATGCTTTATGATTTTGGATAAATTATCTTTTGGAAATAAATTTAGTGGTATACAATGACAACAAAACTCTCATATATTTCATTACTTAGAGTGATATTAATTTGAGACAATGAAGGACGGAAGAGTACCTTCAATATTTTGATCTTGAGCATGCCTACACTCTTGAGAAGAGAAATTCAATGGCTAATACTTTGAGAATGAGGACTTAAATACATGCAGTTGTAGAGGCCAACAGTGAGTAGTCACATATGGATCTATTCTATGAGATGAATTTGGATGATCAAGATAGAAATGGGTAGAAATTTCTTTTTTCTATTGCTATTACCCATACTATATTGGATCGAGTGTGAATGAGGCAACTATCATATTCCAAAGGCCTAGTCCTACGAATGTTTGTGTCAAGTAAGGACCATTCTCCCTGGTGGAGTATCGAAGATGATGAGATATTGAATTTTCATGGGCACATATAGGTGTCAAAAGACATATGCGATGAGTTGATGTAGGTTTCTAATTCCTCAATTTTGGACATTTATCCTATTGCCACCAGGATGTATCGAGATCTACCCTGTTAGTATTGGTGGCCAACTAAGAAGAAAGATATAGCCGGTTTCGTTATGAGACGTTTCCCTTGTAAATACGTAAAGTATGAGAATTAGTGATT
This sequence comes from Viscum album, assembly GCA_963277665.1. Classification (NCBI taxonomy): domain Eukaryota; kingdom Viridiplantae; phylum Streptophyta; class Magnoliopsida; order Santalales; family Viscaceae; genus Viscum; species Viscum album. The sequence continues at coordinate 1,590,289,811 of OY728129.1, forward strand.
GGTATGAATTTTAAACTAGTTACACATTCCTGATTGGAAGTGTATTATTATGTCGCGATGGATTTTGTGATCTGTTTACTAAGGTCGCCTTGAGGGAATGATGCAATTTGTGTTATTGTTGAAATACTCATGAATGTTTCAAAATTTTTTAAGATTAAGGAATCCTTTAGAGATGATGATCTTGGAAGGTTGTACATCAGAGTGATTTTACATTTTCATGTGGTTCCATACTATATCTTTTCATATATTGATGCTTGTTTTACTTCTCTGACTGGTAAGGAAATAGAGGGCTTTGGGTACACATGTAATTCTGAGTACATATTACCATCCCCAGATAGATGGCCATTCCAAGCATATGATTCTTGTTTTGGAGGACATGCTTCAGGCATGCATCCAAGATTTTTGGGTCTCTTGGGAAATACATGTACCACTAGGGGTGTTTTCCTATAATTATTGTTTTCAGGCAGCGACTCAGATAGCACCTTATAAATATTTGTATGATAATCCATGATGATCAACCCTACGATGGATAGAGGTAGGAGAGGAAGCTATGGTGGGGCCTCATATTTTCTAGGAGACCACTAAGCATGTAGTGTTGATTCAGAAGCAGATGAATACTGTAAAATCTCACTATAAATATTTTTCTAATCGACGGAGATGACATTTGGAGTTCAGGGTTAGAGATCAAGATTTATTATATGTCACACTGAGGTTATGACACAAGAGGATTAGGAAACATGGGAAGCTTTCAATGAGATACATCAGGCCATTTGAGGTTCTATAGAGAGTAAGGCCAGTTTCCAATTGTTTGTAGTTACCTCAAAGGTACTGATCTATGCAATATGTATTTCATGTTTCTCATCTACATCATTACATTTCATATATATCTCACATTTTTTTACCTGGGGAGGTTGTCCTAGAGGTAGATGCATCATTTTAAGAGAACCCTATTTGTATTGTGCATCGTAGGATGAAGGTTCTCCATGGATAGTCTTTTCTTATCTTACGAGTGCTATGGAAACACCGGTGAGACCAGTTTCCAATTGTTTATTTTCCCATGTTTGTTTGATAATGTAAATTTGGTCTAGAATGACCCTTAGTATTGCATTATTTTCCATGGATTATGTTGTTTGGATGGAGTTACCATTCATTTGAGATACATGTGATTCACATTGTGAATGTTTTAAATAGTGGAATTTGATTATCATAGCTTACTGAGGTCGGGTAATATATCTCTAATTGTTGTTATGTTGACCTAAAGGTATGGACTGTGGGATCTTCTGGGTTATCATAGATTATAGGGGTTAGACCATGACAGCTACTCAGAGGTTCATCATTAAATGAATGTTGGACCTTAGGTCATAGAATATGAGAGCTTCCAGGTGGCCATTATAAATTATTTTTTTACGCAGACCATGGTGTTATTGACAATGAGAGCTACCCAAGTAGTCATTTTTAAATGATTAATGCTATGTGGAAGCTAAGGGGTTAGAATGTGTGAGATTTCATAGAGGTTCATTGTTTATTGAATTGATGGTATGTTAAACCGTAGGTGTTATACTGTGATAACATTCCCGAAGGGAAGATTATTAATGAATGATTAATTATGATAAGTCTTCAAATTCATAGAACACGCTTGGACTCAGTATTACTTGATTGTTTATATGGTATTTTGAGATGTATGTTTGTTATAATTATAGAAGGGGATATGGATAATAGGCTAGATCTTGGAGATATATTATTCAAAGGGTTTAATAATTAATATATGTAAATTAATGTAACTAGAAAATCTAGGATTGTTTACTTTTGAGTATTTCCTAGTTTATTGCATCATTTTTATAAGTTCCCACAATATATTGTTAGTAATAGTTAGGCATAGTTCTTTTGGTGGTTTTCTACTATGATTTGTCTCACAACTTTGCTAGGTCCTGATTTTAGACCCAAATAGATTATATGATTGTAGGTATAGATAAGGTAAAGATCCCTTCTTCATTAGGTACATGATTTCTGTTGGAGCTAGAGAGCATGGGACCATGTTGAGGCTTGTGATGATGCTGGAGTTTACTATATTATATATACATTGGCTTTAGTATCATATTTCAATCACTGGGAAATGTTTGTCTACTTTATTACATAAATATGTAATGCATCAATTATTTATGCATATATGTTGTAGTTGTTTTATTCTATCAGTCTTCTACTATTTACTTTTATTGTATACTATTACTGATTCTGCTATTATTTACTACTTATTTTCCACTATGTATACTTTTCTAATGAGGGCGTAGTTTCCCCATTTTCAGACTGTGTCCCTCACTGCTAGTCGGCAACCTCTGCTATTTGGGGAAATGCACCTGAGGTCATGTGACCAACCAGGTTTGAGGCACCTTTTAGCAACACCTAGAACTGGGAAATTACCGAGAGTACATATGATAAAACATAGGCTTTAAATGATCATAGACACTCTTTTGGTAAAAAAATTATTCTTCCAAAAAGTTATTTTTACAGGTTTTGCAAGGCTAAACAGTTTGTAGGTTTTAGATGATATTTTTTCATGTAGAAGAGGATATTTTACTCTCTAAAGAACATTAAATGTCAAATTTCATCCATTATAATGTAGTGAAGGTTCCAATACTAAACCAATAACAACCAAATAATAATAACAACCATCACCTTTATTTATATCTCATGGGACACAAACAATACAATGAATAATAATAATTGAAACAATCACATTATCTCTATTTATTTTCTGTGTATATATAAATATATCTTTAATTTTATTTTTTTATACAAAATATTTTTTATACACATGTTTTCTTATAGAATAATAAGTGGACATATATAATAGTGATCAAATTAGCATGTGAATCCATTACCAATAATGGATTTAATGGAATCTCTTAGTCAGCCAAAGAATTTTAAATCACACCTAGAGATTCCAAAAACACCCCTCTCCCCCAAACCTTTCAAAAATTATAAAAATAAATAAACATAATATTTATTTATAATGTAATAAATATAGATTATTATGTGGATTAAATAATTGGTAATTTTCTACTTATAATTTATAAATGGTTTAAGATGTAATGGTGGCCAAAAAATTGGATTTGAATAGATAATGTTTAATTAAAAATCAACCACAATATTTAATATCACAGTCAATTCCAATTGAATCAATCAAAAATAAAGGGAATTTATAGTTTAACTAATGAAATATTATTCTCACTAATGATATTATAGAATCTATATGTAGTAATTATCATAAAATATATGTTATTATGGTGATAAAATAAAAAAATTATCAAGTCATAGTATGTGAATTCATCATTACCCTACATAAACAGGTTCATGATCATAAAAATAATTGAAAAAAACTCACAAAAAATCATAACAACTAAAAAAAATAAAAAACTAAGAAATACATAAGATTGGAAATGTGTTATTACCACAATAGGATTACATTAGAGCTAAAATGTTTCTGTAAATTTACATCAAACAAACCATATAAGAATATATACTAAAAAAAGAATTCAGATTTTATGAAATAATTCTAACAATTATGATTTGATCCACCAAACCATATTTAAACTACATATTGAAGATCAAAAAAATTAATAAAATAAGAGAATTAATCAAAAAATCTATGAATGAATAAAACATGGATTTATCCGAGTTTTATCAATGAATTAACATCTTAGTCACTACCCTTTAATGCTAAATATAAGGAAAAATAGAAATAACAGTGACATATTTTTTTAAAATAAAAAAATGAGATAGTGGGTAGTAAAATGAATATTGGAAAATTACCTAATTGGGTAATTTTTTTAACTCCCAATATATAGATATTTTAGATGTTTCAACTCCAATGAGAAGGTATGTGGGGTTTCATTGATTAAAACCACCACATTTGAGTTTTAGAAATGTCCATTAGTGGACATCAGTCTTAGATTACCCCAATATAAGTGTATAATAAACTAAAACCAAAAATATGAAAAAAATACACAATGTGTGTGAATAAAAAATTCTTGTCATTTCCCATAGATACAAATACATATAAAATGTTCTCATTTTATTTTTTAAATACTAGTTTCTCATCCACAAGTCCCATATATTTTTATTTAACTTAAAAATACTATTTAAATTAAATCACCATTTTCTCTTTAGTTAATTCTAGATAATGTTCTTCATCACTGTATAGGTATATGTTAGTCTTTTATAGATCAAAAAAATACATAATAATTTGAGCGAAATGTTAATTTATGTTTAGGAAAACCAAAATAAATAGAATCAAAATAACAGTGCACTTTTTTCAAGTTTCTTCATTGATCTATTTCTATTGAAATCATGCATTTTTAATGGTTTCTATTAGAGATAGATATGGATAAATCTTCCATTATTAAAATCATAATGTATAATTTTCTAACTCTTCCATCAAGGTATGCACCAATAGGGAAGAATTTATATTATTATGAAAATTATGGTGGTTATTTTATAGGTTAATATTAAGGAAAGTAAAAAAAATCAAGAGGTTAGTCATATGTGATGATTGTCTTTAAATTATATATTTTTATCCATTGAGTTATTATGAGTAGATATCTATATTTTTTATGAGTGAAGCCTTTTCAAATTAATGATCAATCTATTTGATATCAACTAATAAACGTATAAAGAAAACTACAGTTCTTATTTTTCATATTTTTGTTTTTGATACATGAATTCCTAGAGAGTTATGGGCATTAAAGATTTAATTTTCTTTCCTTTTTTGATGTTGGTTATATTTATTCTGGACATTACCCTCACACTATATAGATATATTATTAAAAGGATTACCATATTCATGTGTATTTGTTTTAAATTAATTCTAAAGATGTGGGAGATTATGGTTTTAATGTTGGATAACATAATTATGGTAGTAGATTCTATAATCTTATCCATTGGTATGATGTAATGTTTTCTCATTTTCATCCCATTAATGTAATATATGAGCTCCATTATAAGATATATTGATTAGTGTGAAATAATTTATCAAGGGTCCAGTCCTTGACCATAGTAGCGATTTCACCAATCTATATGAACTGAGTGTAAATATTCGTACCTATTATTGAGAAATTGTTAAATATTGAATCTAAAAACAATTTAATGTAAAAATAATGAATGAATGAAAATAAAAAAATATAAGATAATGAAAATTAAAAAACATAAATGTATGAAACTAATAAAATATTTAGAAATTAGAACATGATTTCATCTGGAATCCATACAATATTTCAATAATTATTTGTGGTTATTGATGGAATTCATTAAAATAAATATTTTAAACTCCATGAATTCAATCCTATGGAATTGTAATAGAATTTATTTAATATATAGTTGATCTAAAAATCATTTATTTTCACACATAGATTTGATAAATTTATTTCATAAATTTGAAATTATAAAAAAAATATGTGGTTATGGGTGTAACATCCTAGGTAATTATAAAATAAGTAAATTTATTATCTATTAATATATATGAATTAGATATTATGTTCCCCTAAAAGGTGAGTATATGTATGATATAAATCTCTAAATGAAACAATGGATTTTCAGAAATCTTATGTTGCACAGAAGACCGAGTTATACCGAAACATAAATAATTATTAGTATTATTATTAGAAATTGTAGTTATCCCCGAACATTTATATTGGTGGGAATGAACATAAATAACTTTATTTTGTTTATATATGTTCAATATTTTTTTTTAATTTCATCTACTTAATTTTAGAAGCCTAAAATAAGAATAAATCTATTTTCAAACTTAAAACACTCTAATATTTTTAAAAGGTTGTTTTACCGCCATTTGAAGGTGAAACCTTTTAAAATCCAATTTTCTTCACTTTTATATGTTCTATTTTTGAAAATAAACTTAATATTTTGAATAGGGTATTTAATAATTACATTGGTTTAATTTATGTATTTTTATGATAATATTCCTTTTTTTATTGAATAGTGAAAAATACTACATTTTAATTCAAACCAGATTTTTCATCTTAATTATTTATATAGTGAGGTTATATTTTTATATTTTAAAGTGCAATTGGACTAATATTTTTATTATTTAATAAAAATTTGTGCATTATAATTAATTTCGTTCTGAGATTTAAAATAAACACATTTAAATTTTTTGATGGTTTTTTACATTAAGAAACAAGTTTTCTCGTTTTGAAAATGGGCATTAATTTTACATTATTTATTGAAACATATATGTTTTTAGTTTGTAAAAATGGATTATATATTTGGATTCACATGGTATAAATTATTTAAATAGTTTTCTTTTATTTTTTTTGACATTATGAATAATGAATTTAGTAATTTTTGTTTACCACGGTTAAAGTGTAAATCGTGTATGTAGGGGTACAAATAATGTTATAATAATATAAAAAATCCCAAAAATTTTAATAATATCATTTTATGAGATATTTAAGACCCATACAACCATTTTTATAATTATTTGGACTTTTTAAGCCACATGTGTGTGATTATTACTCTTATAACTTTTAATTTAATGTAATAGAAAATATGTTATAAACATATATATTCTTACTAAAAAAATTTAAATATGGGTTAATATAAGAGATATATTATAATAAAAAAACTAATTAAATATATTAGATTATTTTTCACATCATGGTATATTAATTATAGTATTTATAATTTATATAATATAATTTCATAATAACACCATGATGATGAACTGATTTCTTGATTAATAAATTAATCAAATATATGATATTATAAATATAAAAATACATATTATTTGACACAATTTATGTCATAAATTATTTTTATAGGAATATCTTACACTATATAAGACTATTAAATGTGTTTTTGTGATGTTATATATGTTTTTATATTTTATTTTAATTCAATAAAATGAATAGTGTGAAAATTGGCATAATTGATGTTTTATAAAAATAGTAGTTTATTAAATTATATAAAAATAATAAAAATATTTTGAAATCAAAAAGTGACTTTTATAATATCAAAATTTTTATTATTTTTCCTATTATGGAAAATTTATCTCATGTAAGTAAAATTAATATCTAATTAATTGATATAATGTTGTTATCACTTTTTAAATTAAAAGACTATAATTATTTGTAAACTAAAAAATAAGGTATAAATTAAAATCAATACCTATATAAAGATTATTATATTATTGGATTTTAAAATTTACTCATATTACCTTAGAAATATATCAATTTTGAAGAATTTGGGTTGATAAAATAATTTATATTATTTTAATGTCTTACGAATTTTTAAGGGTTCCCCTACCATATCCAACAAAAGGTACCCTCTATTATCTAATAATAACACTTCATGGAAATTTGGTTTGGTCAATATATGATAGTAAATCCCCTCACTACATTAAATATTCTTTAGTTTCAGAATAACATACTCCTTATAGGTGTTATGGTGTTCTTCAATGGTGATAAACAGAAAAGAGATTTATCATTTTAAAGAGTTTCTATGTTATTTCGTCTTCCAATTACATTAAATATTAATCTTAAAATATGAAATAATAACTCTAATAACATAAATATAAATAGATTTTATTATGTTAATAACATACCCTATTTCATATCTACTTCCATCAAATGGGAATGTAAATAATTATTGGTGCTTACGTGTGAATTTTCACCTCCACAAACCGATTTAGTTTGTTTTCCATTACCATCTATCAAGATAGGTTATAATGATGGAGTTAATATTAATATTCAATATTCATGAAATATTTGTTATTTTAAAATATTAATATTCCAATTCTATCGATACCTTCCATGCACATAAAAATAATAATGTCCTTTATGCATACATGTGAACTATCACCTCCTTTAAGATATGTGAATTGTTTTTATTCACCAAATCACTTGTATGATATATATAAGTACATTTAAATTTTTATTATAATTATAATGATTTTTTAAATTCTATAAAGATAAAATAAAAATTACCTTATTTATTTAATAATCAGTGTATAATGAAAACATTACTCATGCGTATAAACGACCAACTGTCTCCATGAATATATCAATGTACATTTTTCAAAACCATAATTAATGGTTTGATTTGAAATGTATGATTAATGTATAATAGAGATGATTATGTAATCAATTTTATTTTTTAGGTGATAGAATACTGACCATAGAGACTAGTGACATTAAAACCATATTCATTTTAGACTCATGTACTGAATATCGAAAAAACATCTGATGTGAACTTAAATAATTATATAATTTTTAAAACATGATAATTAGAGATAAAAAAGAAATAATAAACTTGAAAAAGGTTCTCAAGAATTTTTAAATTAACCTATTTTATTATTCAAGAATATAATAATTGTACATGATGAATTAGACTCACAATAATGGACTTTATCTCGATCTCCTTTCATTGAGGTGTATTTTGATAATATACACCAATTTTTATATGGTGAATAATCAACCTGTTGGAAATTTAATTTAATTCAATGGTTTTCAAAATAAATATCTTTTAAACGAAACATTTTACTAAATAAAAAAGGATTGTTTTTTCAGCATATGCGGTGACAACGACCTTTTCAACATGATAACCATTATTTGGTATTTGGCTTCTTCTACAACGAATGATCTTTTTAAAGAAATGTAAATAAAATATTCCCTTTTAGGTATATTTTTCTTGAATATTTGTTTCTGAGTGAATTGATTATATAAATATCATGAATTAGTATTTTATGATTTCAATGTTGAAATGTTATTTTTTCATTATGCATTGTTTATTTTCTATGATTATGTTATGGTTTTTGAAAATTTATTTTGTGTATGGGTGGTTCCAGAATAAACCATGGGTGTGTGATATCTTGATATCTTTCTAATGCATTGGGTAAAGAGATAGAGTTAAATGATAAGGTTTATCCTTTTATATTTAAGGAATATATTATTTTGGGTATTCTAAACATAACCATGATGGTTTCTACCTATGTAGTTGTAAAAGATTGATTTTAAATGTGATATAGGGGCCAAAATTTACCTTTATTATTTGTGATTGATATGAATTTTTTTCGGATTCTTATGATTTCATGGGTTTATAAATATTTATAGTCTAATGTTTTATTTATGTCTTTTATCTCCCTTTCTAAAATTTTTGTGCTCATCCCATGTTTTTAAAATGTTTTCACAATGTATAAGGATGGGTAACTGAATAGAAAACGTCAACAATAATTTTTATCATGAAAAATAAATCATGTTATCTTTTAATAGTTTTATATTGGGGGATAAATGGAAACTGGTGTAGTGGTATCCACATTGTATAAAATATATTTATTTTATATTAGTTATGTCTAACATCTCAAAAAATATATTCCTGAAAAGAACCTCAATAAGAATTCTTAATTTGACTCATAATTATGCATTATTTAAGGATGGTTTTTAATGTAGGTATCTGAGGTCATTTTAGATAACTTTAGGGGTTAGAACATTGTTAATAGAATGTCGATAAATGATTTTTTACAGTATAGTAAAATTTAAATGATATAGAATTTGAATATTATCATTTTATTATCTGAGAAATGTTTGTTTAGAATTGTTTTCCATATAGAAAACATGGATGCTATGTTGGGATGATATCAATAGGAAAACAAACATCCAAATCAATAACATGTGATGGTTGGATTCAGAGTTCAATATTTTCTTGCAGTGATGGAGAATTTGAATCATGTTATAAATGGTGGTGGTATCCATGCATAAGATCATCAAGATAAACCATAGAGGAACATGTTCATAGTGGATCATTTCATGAGGAAACACCTTCCATAATTTAGATGATCATTTGAGCATGTGAAATCTATAGAGGGATTAATGAACTAGAAATGATTTTAGATGTCATAGGGTGTTGACACAATAAAATGGATTGTATTTCTGTTTACCATTTTGAAGGTGAACCCAATCATTGGTTTTCTATAATAATGAATATCAGTGATATTGAGAAGACTGAGGTTCTTGATTGAGATAAATTCAGAGGAAAGTTTCTTCAGAAAACTTTTCCAAAGGCAGTTCGACTTAGGATGGAAGAAAATCCATGGAATTAATGTAGGAGGATAAATCAATGGCTTCATATGAAGAAACATTCCCCTGATAAGAATGTTATTCCCCAAATTTCATCTGAGATCATGATAGTAAAATAAATAATTTTTTCTCAGGATTACAACCAAATTATCAAATGGAATTGGATCCTCATGAGTTCAAAATTAATTAAAACATGTTTGATATGCGGAGAATGTGGAAATAGATTTTTATGATGATCTTGTGTTATTTGAAAAACATCATAATAAAAGGATGACGTGGAAGGTTAAAGGTTATAATTCATTAAAAAAGATTGATGGTAATAAAATTATGTTTATAGTTTCTAAAAATTTTGGTAAAAACAACAATGTGGAATGCCTTCTGAATTTTGGTAAGTTCTTATTATGTTGTAAAATGGTATGTAAGGATTATGATTACATTGAAATAAGATATGAGTAGTGGTAAGAGAAAATCTGATTTATAGTTAGTAAAATGATTTATGTGTAATAAGATTGGTATGAAAAGAATTATCCAAAAAAGAATTAAAATGATGGGAAGATTCTAGAATATATGTAGAAATGTGTTGTGAAATACATTTCAACTAATTTAGAAGATTATGTGTAGAGACCCGTATCTTGACGTACATTGACATTACATTAATTTTGCGGAATACTTAGTACATTACAAAAACACACAAGGATCGTAATAGTTTAGTGTCTTTGGAAACTCGGAACGTAATCTTCTAATCGTGGTGAAAGATCTTCAAAATCTCCCATAAAGATCTTCCATTTTTTTTACCTAAAACCTTTCTTTATATCCTAGGGAAAAGAAAACATAAAAGGGTGAGCTCAAATGCTCAGTAAGGGTAAACAAAAGAAATATAAATCACATCATATACATAAGCACATAACTTTTGGAAATCTTAACCTGCAAAAGAGATCATAATTTCATAACATGGGGTAAATCATGGCAGTGAAATGTAATCACTATAATCATAACTTAAAACATGAAACTTTGTGGCATTCACACATAATCATAGAGAATCATTTCTTGTTAGTCAGGACTCATTACCAAGACTATCTTAGTGGACAAAGTCCCTTTCTAAATCGAGTAACCCTCGTTTCAGTCCTGTTTCACTGAACCGGTATAACCTACCATTCCAGTCATGTCTATCTCATGAGATATAAAATCTTTACCTAATGCATTGGAGGGAGATATATAGGTCCCACCCATCTCATAATGATACCATTATTATGTGTGCCAGAAAATCATAAACCATACATCATAGCGTAACCCATGTAATAAAAATGGAATTCTTAAACAACATGTCATCATAAAAAAATTCATATAAGATAAAGGAATTCATAAAAATATTTCTATCACAACATAATCAAATCCATTTAATAATAGGGATAAAAAAAGTACCCTTTATTATCTTAGATGGAAAATAATTTTGATTAAAAACTTGAACTCCATTCTTGAGGAAAATATCCTTTATACTTCAAAAACATTTTTTCCTTTCATAACATGTCATACAACTTTAAAATAAAAGAATTTGATTAAAAATAAACTTGAAAACTTGTAAATGAATCTTCTTGGAAATAATGTTTTAAAAATCCATTCATGTCGTATATGTTAAAAAAACATTATTCGTACTTTTGTCGGAAAAGTAAAAAAGTACCTCGTACGAAAAAAATGACAAAAGATTTCTTTCATATTCTTTACTAAAAACTAACCAAAGGGTAAAATTGTATTTAAACTATTGTAAGTGGATGGAAACAATATTAAATATTTAGGGAACATGGATGTGGATGATAAAATACACCCCAGTAAATACTAAAGTATAAACAATCTCGGATAAAAATGAGATTGTGATATTTCCCTTACCTTAGGTCCGATTTGCTTCGTATGTGTCCGAACCTCCTGTATAATGATTTAAATAATGTCATTGACTTATTACAGAATCATATTCATTGTTATGATATCATATATGGTTCACTTATGACATTATATTACCCGTTCTTTTGTAAATTCCATGTTAAAAAAGCGTTTTGGGTAAAATCGTTTCATTTATCGTAGGTGTTTTGAATTGTTGTTCTTGACATCATTATTACTTATATCATGATTTACTTACTTCCAGAATATAAAATATGATTTATATATCATATATATTCAGTATATATATATATATATATAATATATAGATAAATAAAATGAAAAACACCGTTCATGGAGACGGTAGTCCGTACGTACGCATGAATGCTGTTTTTCTTTCCTTATTGTCTTGAATGGAAGTAAGTAGATGACATACATATATATATATACATAAATCCAGTATCATTATTATGTCATATATTTCATTAGTACTTATTATATATACTTTATAACCATTCATGAATGGTTAATCATTAAGAATGAATCTCATCGCGTCGTGGAGACGGTAGTCCGTACGTACGCACGAGCAATGATATCATTTCCATAATTATTGAATTGAATTGGAGTGGATTATACAATATATCAGAATCAATATGATGTTGTAATAACTATGTATAGTTATTCTTTACACCATTATACCCATCAATGTAAGGTGGTGGTGGAAAATAGATTACACCACGGAGTGGAGACGGTATTCCGTACGTACGCACGCGCGGTGATTTCTTTTTCCGTAGGATGGATAGATGGTGAAATAGGGTTATTTCATAATTAAAATAACATATCAGTATATGAGTGATACTGATGTTGTTACTTCATAATGAAACAACCTAATAAGAAGAAGTGGAAGAAGAAATAAAGATGAAAGAATTGGTAACGGTAATTACCTCTTCTTTGAAGCGCCTCTTTGAGACCTCCTCTTAGGGCACTAAAATTGGTCTTTGAGGAATACCAGAACCTCTAGGATGTTGCTAGGGAAGTGTAGAAGAGATTTTGGAAGGGTTTGGCCGAGCTTGAGTGCTCAAATTGGTGTGAGGAGGAGGGGGAGGAGGTGTCCTTTTATAAGGGAGGAGAGGGGCACCTTAGGAATATCTCAAAATATTATTTTATATTAAAGTCAAAATCGGTTTATAATGGTTCCAAAGGGTATTATTTCGAAGATAAAGTGGGGATGGGTCGAAATCCTATCATCCAATAGGATTTAGACAAGTTTAGGGTATTAGTTTAACCTTATCAATTAGATTTAACTCTAAGTTAAATATTTTAACTTTTACCGTGTCTTTTTGTTTTCTTTCACTATATGGTTAATACACTTACTATAACATGCCAAACGAACCCCAAATTGTTTATTATTAATATATATATCCTTATCTAAGTCATTTGGCCGAACCTTAGATTTTTAGGAATAAAATAACAATTAATAATATAATATTTGATTTAAAAACTATTTTGTGTCAATTTTGACACTATTTGATATATGATTTTTGTGAAAGTCATAACAGAATTATATGTTCGAACCAAGTTGATTTAATCAACACTAATATATCATATTAACCTAGAAAATTAGTGGAATTCATAGAAAAGTCTCAAATTACATTCATTTGAGCATTTATAACATCAATTGTGTTAATATTTCCTTAAAAAGAGTAATTACTGAATCATAGTTGTGTCATAAATAAATTAATTTATTTAAAGCCTAAAAATTATAAATAAAATATCATTATGTGGGAAATCGTTTTAGATTTCTAATTAATATTTAAAGTCGAATTTATCTTATGTATAACCCCATATTAAAAATGTTTTAGTTATTAAACTTTGATTTTAACTATTTTAACTATTCATTAAATAAAATAATATTAAATGTAATAATCTAATCCAAGTGGGCCTAAATGATAATATTTTACACTTAAGGTTGTTTTTGGTCGAGATACACTTGTCCAATAGAATTAGGACATGTGTTAGGGTAATATTAATATCATTCTTAACCTTAATTACCCTATTTACTTTTAACCGTGGTAAATAAAAGTAAAAAGTTACTATTCACCAAAAATTATTTTCATCTCATTGAACCACATTTTACTTACTGACATCAACCGTGTCTCTCGGATTTTTGAAATTCCATTCACAGAAGCGGTAAAATTAAGTTTTATGAAAAATTCAGTTTTTTAACTACCACTTAGTAGTTTCACTATTCATCAAAAAATGAAGGTTTTCAGAAAAATGCCAAAATTTCATCCTAAGCTATATTTCATATTCCGAATTCAAAAATGAAGTCTATTTTACCAAATTCATAACATAGAAGTTGCATTAATTAATTTTATAATTAAATCCCGCTGTTAAAACAAATAGCGTGTTTTTAAGAAACAATATCTATCAAAAGATTGACACTTTTTTATGTCTGGTTTAAATGTGAAATTACATCCAATGAACAACATTGTATTAAATTGTAAAAATATATTCTAAATATACTTTAAAACTACTCCAATTAATAATTTATCACTATTAATTATTTCGATTAAAAAAGTTGTTTTTTAATTATAATTTAGTAATTTTCACTATTCATCAGAATATGAAAGTTATCCGAAATGTACCAAAATTTCACCTTAGGCTAAATTCGATACTCCGAATCCAAAAATGATGTTCATTTTGAAAAATAATATTTACAGAATTTTAAAAAGTGGTTATTACTATTCATACCGGCTAGTTTTAATAATATTTTAATAGCTTATCGTTGTTTAGTGAAACTCGGTATTGCGTATTACACACGCTATCGAGGAAGGTCGCGATTGCGTGTAATGCAAGGCAAGTCAAGGATGCGTGTTGTGCAAGCTCCTTTTGGTGTAGCGTACAACACAAGAAATTAATAAAATTAAAAAGAATATTTTTTATAAAATCTTGGGCTGTTACATTCTACCCCCCTTAAAATGAATTTCGCCCTCGAAATTCGTCGGGGTTATAAATGGTTTACTATTTGAAAGTTTCTTTAATAGAAACCCACATCGTAAAAAGGAATATCAAAACCAATCTTTAAAAACAAAAGTATGAAACGTAACGGTTACCCAAATAAACTAATCATTGGGTTTCCACATAGGTGAAAATATGGATATGGAAGAGAAATCTAACCATCATGTTCTAATGGAGAGTGGTAGAGAACATGGCTATGGAAAAGCCAATAATCACAAATCCATAAATTTCTGACGATCTAAGGTACCATCCGATTCATCAGGTATAAGATCACTAGGACAACATTTTCGGTTTTCAAGATCATTTCCCTAAAGTTGAAAATTTGAATTGGAATAAATACTTTCTTTATTTTGGTACAATCTCACTATTGTTCATGCCTAGAACAATTTCCACTTCATCTCTTAAATAAATGATGTTCAATTTGTTATTCGTGAAGTGTTAGCAGATCATGTGATAGAATGACGGGTCATTCTATCTGTCTCAAACAAAAGGTTACCAAAAATTATATACATAAGTCGATATATAGTGAGATTAATCATATATGGTTCCTAAAATAGACTTATACTTCATATATCATACTGCTTAATATAATAAAACTAGTTTCTACTAAACAGGGACTTCCTGTAGGCCAGTGGTAGGCGATAAAGGCCAGTCGCACTTCAGTTGTGGGTTCGATTCCCACAGCCTTGTCCGAAGCGATGGGCTGTCGCCCGTCCTGCAGGTTGTCCTTTTTCTAGAACTATATTACTATAACATCCCATCAATAATATCGAAAAAAGTTCTATCCTAACTTTTGTCCAACATAATCTATTCCAATATTTAGGCTTATCCATAATACTGCAGTCCATTGTCATAATATAGTGAAAACGATTACCAGAGATTTAATACCATCTTTGATCCCTATATATCATAAGATATGTCTTGTTGGTCACATTCCAAACATTCAAAGGCCTTAATAATATATTCTCTTGAATACCCATTGATCCTTAGTGAAAACATGAATGCAGTTAAAAGTTAACACTTTCCACATACCAAAA
This sequence comes from Viscum album, assembly GCA_963277665.1. Lineage (NCBI taxonomy): Eukaryota > Viridiplantae > Streptophyta > Magnoliopsida > Santalales > Viscaceae > Viscum > Viscum album. The sequence goes on from OY728129.1 coordinate 1,590,305,826, forward strand.
TCCTCAAAATTCTATATTCTCAAACCATGATATCACTTAGTCCTTATATCAATCATGAGCTCATGAATACTGTCAAATATTTCATTTTCTCATTTTCCCTTCATTATGCGCATATCATATTTTTTTCAAAAATACCTCAATCACTTCGAATACCACATTAGACCAATACATAAATATTCAAATACACCATAAAATTACCTCAACAACATTATTCTTGAATACCAATACATAAACACTTCAGTCCATCCACATCAATGACTGTCCTGGAATAAGTCCTTCCTTGATTTAGAAGTATCTTTTTAGGTCAGGGCATTGAGTTGGGTAATTCCCATGTTCTCCAAAAATAAGACATTGAACTCCATAACAATCTGTCACTCTATGACCCTTTTCTCCACACAGATAACATCGGTCCCTCCATTTGAGGTATTCCTCAAGGTTCTTCTTCCCTTCTTTAGAAATCTCAATCTTTCTTTCTTTATGCTCCTCAACATGTGAACATGCATAATAGTTTATCTTCCTCTTCATTGATGAATTAGTCATACCACTAAATTTCACCTTGTTAATCATATATCGCGATGACTGATTCGGCATAATCACAATATCTTTATCTTTAGGCATTACACAATTTTGTTGCTCATAGTCACCAATTTGTCCATTGGATTTAATGTTAACCGAATTCCTTCTGGTTCCCTCCATTAACTAAAACACAAAAAGAATTTTGTGAGAGGCGAAATCATGCTAGGGAAGACAACATAGTAAAGGGGGAGCACCCTCAATATCTAACATCTTAGGATAAATTCTAAGATCGTTACCGTAGTTCTAGGACTATATCCTATACGTATACTTATCCTTAGGGACATCCCTAGACATACCTTGGAAATATCTCTAGGGATCTCACTAACGTTTTCGCGTCCTAGTTTCCAAAGGTTGACTAAACCTTTCCTCTGATACCAACTGTAGAGACCCGTATCTTGACGTACATTGACATTACATTACATTTGCGGAATACTTAGTACATTACAAAAACACACAAGGATCGTAATAGTTTAGTGTCTTTGGAAACTCGGAACGTAATCTTCTAATCGTGGTGAATGATCTTCAAAATCTCCCATAATGATCTTCCATTTTTTTTACCTAAAACCTTTCTTTATATCCTGGGGAAAAGAAAACATAAAAGGGTGAGCTCAAATGCTCAGTAAGGGTAAACAAAATAAATATCAATCACATCATATACATAAGCACATAACTTTTGGAAATCTTAACCTGCAAAAGAGATCATAATTTCATAACATGGGGTAAATCATGGCAGTGAAATGTAATCACAATAATCATAACTTAAAACATGAAACTTTGTGGCATTCACACATAATCATAGAGAATCATTTCTTGTTAGTCAGGACTAATTGCCAAGACTATCTTAGTGGACAAAGTCCCTTTCTAAATCGAGTAACCCTCGTTTCAGTCCTGTTTCACTGAACCGGTATAACCTACCATTCCAGTCATGTATATCTCATGAGATATAAAATCTTTACCCAATGCATTGGAGGGAGATATATAGGTCCCACCCATCTCATAATGATACCATTCTTATGTGTGCCACAAAATCATAAACCATACATCATAGCGTAACCCATGTAATAAAAATGGAATTCTTAAACAACATGTCATCATAAAAAAATTCATATAAGATAAAGGAATTCATAAAAATATTTCCATCACAACATAATCAAATCCATTTAATAATAGGGATAAAAAAGTACCCTTTATTATCTTAGATAGAAAATAATTTTGATTAAAAACTTGAACTCCATTCTTGAGGAAAATATCCTTTATACTTCAAAAACATTTTTTCCTTTCATAACATGTCATACAACTTTAAAATAAAAGAATTTGATTAAAAATAAACTTGAAAACTTGTAAATGAATCTTCTTGGAAATAATGTTTTAAAAATCCATTCATGTCGTATATGTTAAAAAAACATTATTCGTACTTTTGTCGGAAAAGTAAAAAAGTACCTCGTACGAAACAAAACGACAAAAGATTTCTTTCATATTTTTTACTAAAAACTAACCAAAGGGTAAAATTGTATTTAAACTATTGTAAGTGGATGTAAACAATATTAAATATTGAGGGAACATGGATGTGGATGATAAAATACACCTCAGTAAATACTAAAGTATAAACAATCTCGGATAAAAATGAGATTGTGATATTTCCCTTACCTTAGGTCCGATTTGCTTCGTATGTGTCCGAACCTCCTGTATAATGATTTAAATAATGTCATTGACTTATTACAGAATCATATTCATTGTTATGATATCATATATGGTTCACTTATGACATTATATTACCCGTTCTTTTGTAAATTCCATGTTAAAGAAGCGTTTTGGGTAAAATCGTTTCATTTATCGTAGGTGTTTTGAATTGTTGTTCTTGACATCATTATTACTTATATCATGATTTACTTACTTCCAGAATATAAAATATGATTTATATATCATATATATTCAGTATATATATATATATATAATAGATAGATAAATAAAATGAAAAACACCGTTCATGGAGACGGTAGTCCGTACGTACGCATGAACGCTGTTTTTCTTTCCTTATTGTCTTGAATGGAAGTAAGTAGATGACATACATATATATATATACATAAATCCAGTATCATTATTATGTCATATATTTCATTATTACTTATTATATATACTTTATAATCATTCATGAATGGTTAATCATTAAGAATGAATCTCATCGCGTCGTGGAGACGGTAGTCCGTACGTACGCACGAGCGATGATATCATTTCCATAATTATTGAATTGAATTGGAGTGGATTATACAATATATAAGAATCAATATGATGTTGTAATAAGTATGTATAGTTATTCTTTACACCATTATACCCATCCATGTAAGGTGGTGGTGGAAAATAGATTACACCACGGAGTGGAGACGATACTCCGTACGTACGCACGCGCGGTGATTTCTTTTTCCGTAGGATGGATAGATGGTGAAATAGGGTTATTTCATAATTAAAATAACATATCAGTATATGAGTGATACTGATGTTATTACTTCATAATGAAACAACCTAAGAAGAAGAAGTGGAAGAAGAAATAAAGATGAAAGAATTGGTAATGGTAATTACCTCTTCTTTGAAGCGCCTCTTTGAGACCTCCTCTTAGGGCACTAAAATTGGTCTTTGAGGAAGACCAGAACCTCTAGGATGTTTCTAGGGAAGTGTAGAAGAGATTTTGGCAGGGTTTGGCCGAGCTTGAGTGCTCAAATTGGTGTGAGGAGGAGGGGGAGGAGGTGTCCTTTTATAAGGGAGGAGAGGGCCACCTTAGGAATATCTCAAAATATTATTTTATATTAAAGTCAAAATCGGTTTATAATGGTTCCAAAGGGTATTATTTCGAAGATAAAGTGGGGATGGGTCGCAATCCTATCATCCAATAGGATTTAGACAAGTTTAGGGTATTATTTTAACCTTATCAATTAGATTTAACTCTAAGTTAAATATTTTAACTTTTACCGTGTCTTTTTGTTTTCTTTCACTATATGGTTAATACACTTACTATAACATGCCAAACGAACCCCAAATTGTTTATTATTAATATATATATCCTTATCTAAGTCATTTGGCCGAACCTTAGATTTTTAGGAATAAAATAACAATTAATAATATAATATTTGATTTAAAAACTATTTTTTGTCAATTTTGACACTATTTGATATATGATTTTTGTGAAAGTCATAACAGAATTATATATTCGAACCAAGTTTATTAAATCAACACTAATATATCATAGTAACCTAGAAAATTAGTGGAATGCATAAAAAGTCTCAAATTACATTCATTTGAGCATTTATAACATCAATTATGTTAATATTTCCTTAAAAAGGGTAATTACTGCATCATAGTTGTGTCATAAATAAATTAATTTATTTAAAGCCTAAAAATTATAAATAAAATATCATTATGTGGGAAATCGTTTTATCTTTCTAATGGATATTTAAAGTAGAATTTATCTTATGTATAACCCCATATTAAAAATGTTTTAGTTATTAAAGTTTGATTTTAACTATTTTAACTATTCATTAAATAAAATAATATTAAATGTCATAATCTAATCCAAGTGGGCCTAAATGATAATATTTTACACTTAAGGTTGTTTTTGGTCGAGATACACTTGTCCAATAGAATTAGGACATGTGTTAGGGTAATATTAATATCATTCTTAACCTTAATTACCCTATTTACTTTTAACAGTGGTAAATAAAAGTAAAAAGTTACTATTCACCAAAAATTATTTTCATCTCATTGAACCACATTTTACTTACTGACATCAACCGTGTCTCTCGGATTTTTGAAATTCCATTCACAGAAGCGGTAAAATTAAGTTTTATGAAAAATTCAGTTTTTTAACTACCACTTAGTAGTTTCACTATTCATCAAAAAATGAAGGTTTTCAGAAAAATGCCAAAATTTCATCCTAAACTATATTTCATATTCCGAATTCAAAAATGAATTCTATTTTACCAAATTCATAACATAGAAGTTGCATTAATAAATTTTATAATGAAATCCCGCTGTTAAAACAAATAGCGTGTTTTTAAGAAACAATATCTATCAAAAGATTGACACTTGTTTATGTCTGGTTTAAATGTGCAATTACATCCAATGACCAACATTGTATTAAATTGTAAAAATATATTCTAAATATACTTTAAAACTACTCCAATTAATAATTTATCACTATTAATTATTTCGATTAAAAAAGTTGTTTTTTAATTATAATTTAGTAATTTTCACTATTCATCAGAATATGAAAGTTATCCGAAATGTACCAAAATTTCACCTTAGGCTAAATTCGATACTCCGAATCCAAAAATGAAGTTCATTTTGAAAAATAAGATTTACAAAATTTTAAAAAGTGGTTATTACTATTCATACCGGCTAGTTTTAATAATATTTTAATAGCATATCGTTGTTTAGTGAAACTCGGTATTGCGTATTACACACGCTATCGAGGAAGGTCGCGATTGCGTGTAATGCAAGGCAAGTCAAGGATGCGTGTTGTGCAAGATCCTTTTGGTGTAGCGTACAACACAGGACATTAATAAAATTAAAAAGAATATTTTTTATAAAATCATGGGCTGTTACATTATGGGACATCAAATGAAGTGTTATCAAGTACATTTTTTTGATTATTTAGATTATTCCAATGTGTTTTTTGATTTCAGATGAAAACATTCTTTTATTTTTTATAATTTGTTCAGTAAATTGGGAATTCTAAAAAAAATGAATCAAGAACATATGGAGAATCAACTTTGGCTAATATTGAGAAAAATAATATAAAAATATTTTTGTTATTGTTTCTGGAAAGAATATACAGGAAAAACATATTGTTTTACCTCTAGTAGAGTTTGATGTTATTTTGTGAATGGATTGGCTTTCTATTTACTAGGATTATAATAACTATATATCTAAAGTATTTTTTTTCCTAAAATATATTTAGTTTGTGTATAAGAATGAACCCTTACCCATGAAAGATTGTAAAAAAGCTATGAAACTACTAAATGATTGATGTGAATGCTACTTTGCACTTATTATTGAATACAAAGTAATTGTTCATATTAATGACATGCTAATGATAAATGAGTATCTTGATGTTTTCCTTAAAGAGTTTTCAGGTATTATACATGATCATTAATATGAATTTACTGTTGACTTAGTTCTAAAGTGTAATCCAATTTGAAAATACGCATATCAGGTGGCTCAAATAGAACGTTTAGTTTTAAAGAAGTAATTACATTAGTCATCATATAAAGGTTTTATTAGACCTATCACATCACCATGGGGGGATCACATATTTCTTGTTAGAAAGAAAGTTGATTCAATGAGTCTTTTCATTGATTTTAGAGCCTTAAATAAAATCACAGTTAATTTAATGTATCTATTTCCTCATATCAATGATTTTTTTGATTAGTACAGGGGAGCTAGTTAATTTTTGATGGTTGACTTGAGGTCGGTGTACCACCAGTTGAATGTAATGGAAGAAGACATTTAGAATAATATGTTTTGTACTAGATATTACCATTATGAATTTGTAGATATATTGTTTGGGTCAACTAATTCACCTAAAATATTCATGGATCTTATGAATAGAATATTGAGTGAGTTCTTGGATAAGTTTGTGGTAGTGTTTATTGATGAAATTTGGGTATATTATAAAAGTAAAATAGAAGCATAAATTTCAATTAATGGTTGACTTGAAAAAATTAAAAAATAATAATTTATATGATAAATTAAAAAATGTTAGTTTTTGTTACATCTAAATTTATTTCAATTGTAACATTATTTCTAAATTTGGAGTAACTATTGATCCAACTAAAATATATTGTTTAATAAAATATAAGACATAGAAATATAACTAAGATACATAGTATTATTGGTTTAGTATTATATTAATAGATTTTTGTTGATAATTTATCATGGTTATCAAGAATACTTAGTATGTTAAATCGAATAGGTTTTATGTTTAAATATATAAAATAATTTGATGATTGTTTTTGTGAATTGAAAATAAGATTTCTGAATGCAGCAGTTTTGAAATTACTTTATAGGAATGATATAATTTTTTTCTATAGTGATGCTTTGTAGAAAAGACATGGTTTTATCCTAATGTATAATGATCAGGTAATTTCTTATGCTTCACGTTAGTAGAAAACTCATTTGTTAAATTACCCTAAAGATGATTAAGAATTAGTTATTTTATTTTTTTATTTCAAAATTTTTGCAACATCATTTATAAATAGTAAAATGAGAAATATATATTGATCACAAAATTTTGATGTATATATTCACTCAGAAATAATTGAACATGAGACATAGTATATAGTTGGAACTAGTCATGTATTATGATAAATTTTGTATCATAAGTTTTTAGTGTATGAAAATCCTTTATTTTGATTCATGTGTTGTTAAAATAATCTATATCAGACATAATTATGAATTTGGGAATGATATATATTGAGTTTCCAAAAAAAGGTATAAATGGTTCATGAGGGAATGTTTCCGTTATCTAACAATGATAAAGATTTTGTTTTTAGATTTGGGAAGAGGTTATGTATACCTTATGATTAAAAATGGAATAAATCATTGTTATATTAAGCTTATAGTTCTCTGTTTTTAGTTTATCATGGCTGTAATAAGATGTCTATAGATCATTGAGATTATTACATGGGAGATAAAATGAAAAGGGATATTGTTAAATTTACTACAAATTGTTTGACCTGTCTTAAGGTGAATATATAATTAAAGTTTACAAAATGGTTTCTTTATCCATTTACATTACCAAAGTGGAAATGGGAAAATATATATTTGGATTTCATAGATTGATTCTCCAACACTTCTAGAGATAACAATTATATTAGGGTTATTAGTGTTAGATTGACTAAATATTCTCATTTTACTCCTATTCGGGATACATAATCTCTAGATCTACTTTCTCAATTTTATCATAAACAGATAGTCATGTTACATATAGTTACTCTCTTCATAGTATCTGATAGTGATCCTAGGATCACTAATAACATTTGGAAAGGCCTTGATATGTCATTGGGTAATGAATTAAATATTAGTACAACTTTTCACCCTCAACATGATGATAATACTGAATGAACAATTCAAACATTGGAGGATAGGCTGTGTTCTTATTCCATCAATTACCATAGAATTTTGGACCAACATCATTATTTGTTTGATTTTTCATGTACTAACAGATTTCATTCCAATATACATATGTCACCATTTGAGGCATTATATGGAAAGTGGTGTCTAACACCATATTTTTATGATAAATCATGAGAAAGGATGATTATGGGAACAGAATTGGTAGATGAGATGGATGAACATTTTTATTGATTCAGAAGAAAATGGGGATAACTTAGAGGAGGTAGGAATGTTTTACAGATAACCAAATGAAGGATCTATCTTTTGAGATTGGGGATAATGTATTTCTCAAATTTTCACCATGGAAAAGTGTGACATGTTTTTTAAGAATTGAAAACTGAGACTACGGTTCATTGGACCTAATAAAATCTTGGGTAGTGGTGGATCTGTTTCTTTGGTATTGGATGTTTCTCAAAGATTATCCCAGGTACACAATATATTTCATGTTTCAATGATGAGGAACTATTTTTTAGATCCAACTATTGTTTTTGGGTCCAGAAGTAGTTCAGTTTGAAGAGATTTATTATTATGAGTTACAACTAATACATATTATTGACCACAGAGAGTGGTTGTTGCATTATAAAGTGATTCATTAGGTAAATGTTTTTTAGAAAATCCATATAGTTAAAGAGATATTTTTTTAATATGAAAATGTTATGAATGAAACCCCCCCCAACTTATTTGATAAGTGAAATAAATTGTGTTGATGGAATTTCCAAAAGGGGGAATAGATATAACATCCCAAGTAATTATAAAATAAGACCTTTTTATAACTATAAATAATTATGAATTAGATATTAAGCTAACTTAAAAGAGGATACTATGTACGATAGAATACTTGAAACGAAACAATGGATTTATCTATAATGTTATGTTTTATATAAGTCATAGTCATAATGAAAAATAATACATTATTAGTTTTATTATTTTAAATGGTAGTTATCACCTAGCTATTTTATTGGTGGGAATGAATAGTATTTACAATATTATGTTTGCATATAATTTTTCAATATTTTTACTTCCATATAATAAATTTTAAAGTATTAAAGAGAAAATAAATCAATTTTTATTCTAAAAAACTCTAATATTTTTAAATGTAAATTTTACCAACTTTTTATGAAGAAACATTTGTAAATTCATTTTTATATTTTTATATTTTATATTTATCAAATTCAATATCTTCTTTTGAATAGAGATATCAAAATTTATTTTGGTTGAATCTTGGAATTTTTATGATAAAATTCATTTTTAATCAATAATGATAAAATACTACATTATAATTCAAAACTGCCTTTTTCTCTAATTTATTTATATAGTTAGATTATCCTTTAAAATGATTTTATAGTGTAATTAGACAAAACATTTATCATTTAATCCATTTTTTATCATTTGATGTAATTTTATATTGAAATTTTATATAAAAACATGTCAAACGTTTGATAGTATTTAGTTTTTAAAAAACTCCATTTTCACATTTTGTGTAAAGGGATTAATTTTAAATTAATTAATAAAACATATTTGTTTTGAATTTGGAAAAATATATTCCATATTTTGAATCAGAATTTTCAAATTATTGATATAGGGTTTTTTAAATTTTTTGGACATTATGTATAGTAACTTTAGTTATTTTGTTTATTTTCCATGGTTAAAGGGTAAATCAGGTAAATAAGGGTAAAATTAATATCATAATAATAATTAATTACACTAAAACTTATCCTAATACTATTATATGAGATATGGATGACTAATACAACCATTGGGATGAAACGTTGTCCTTTCAAATTGTCACATCCAAAAATTATTTTAAAGGTACATTTCTTTTAATTTTCTTTCATTATTTGTTGCGGGGGGTTCCCATGCATTTTTGGATGAAAAAGTGAGTTTTCATTATTTGGGCCAAACTGTGGGCCCATTTCCAAATTTAAAAACCAATTTCATTTCTTTTATAACATTTTCATTTTTTAATATTTTACAACCATTCCACTTCCCAAATGTCATAACCTGATATATTGCCACTACATTATCAATTTAGACCCATTATAAATCCATAAATATTGTGCAATTTTGTTTTTAATTAAGAAATTGGGCCAGCCCAGAAGCCCATTTCTAGTTTAAAGAAAAATTTGGTTAGTTTATATCTTATTCCATTTTTATGATTTTTAAATGATTCTAAATCTCACATAATCCCACTGAACCTAGGTGCACCCCCGTTCTCTTTTCCCTCTCTTTGTAGCACACATGCATCACGAATTAGGGCAGAACATCATAGGATTTCATAAATCGTTCATATTTGACATTATAAAATGATACTATAATAACTCATTAAATTTTTACTCTTTTCCCGCATTTCAGTTGTCACATGACCATAATAGCCATATTTGGACCTCAATTCCATTTTTTTCTACTTGGAAATTCAGATAATATTGTATTTGGGTAGATTTATTCAAGATACCTCATATAAGTGGGTCTCCTTCCAACTTCATTCAATTTTCTTAGCGTTCCTTCCATTGGCATGATTTTTCTTCCCTTATTCTCGAAGTTCCTTATGTCTTGAAATTAGGGTTTATAACCTAGGGATTTATCATGGGTTTCATGCTCTATTCTTCTTGTTTTTTGGCTTTATCGAATTCCCTTGTGGTGCGGTGGTGATGCAATTGAATTTTCACTCAAATATTCTAGGGTTTTGATACCTGTGGTTGGTGATTCCATTGGTAATCATTGATATATGATTTATCTTTTCTAAATTTATATTTTTTCACACTTATCCCCTTTCATCATTACTATGAAATCTGGTTTTGGTGATGTCTGTTAAGAAAATTGTTTTTAGGTACCAATTTTGTGTTAAATTGGGTCTTTTTATTGCCTAATTTATGTTATTCCAAATGGGGATATTTAATAACTCATGTAATGGTTTTTTGTAAATTTTATTGGTGTTTAAAATTTGGTTTTGATGAATTTATTTATGAAAATGGCAGTGAATGTGAGTTTTTTGATGGATTTTGTTTTCAATAACATTGTTCTGTTTTTTGATGTTATTTTATTGAAATGTATAAGGTTTAATTGAGTGGTGTATGTTGTAAACAAACATATGTAGCTACAATTTTGAGTTTATTATGACCCTAACTATTGTTTTTTGTGATAATGTTTTTTATCCTGAGATAATGGTTTGAGCACGAAGGGGGAAGCCGAGGTATCTAGGAGGGCGGATATGTACTAGTACGCTAGCAATCCAAATGAGTTATGTCCTTGTTTTACTAAATCAAAATGGATAATGAACGTAGTAAAAAACTATATTGATGATTATTATGGACTACTCGGTTTTGGGTAAGTTCCCTACTTGTGTCTTGTACATGAGAATTTAGTTTTCTATAGTTACTTTACACTAAGGTATTAGGTACAATGGGCCCGAGACAAACTAGTTCCTAGGGGTGTTCCCGAGATTTGGTGCTCATTGAATTTTTTTATATATATTATGAATAAGGTTATTTTTTATAGAAAATAAAGTATCTTTCATTTCTTACTTAAATGTCCTCAGCCATGGAAAATTACTTTTGAAAACTATTTACATTTAAATGTTTCATTCTTTAGAAATTATTTCCTCCATTTTTTTCAAAAATGGCATTCCTTTTATCTTCTGTTGTTTACTCTATAGAATCTAATGGTGATATCATATTGGGTTTAGGCTCACATCCTTATTATACCCCTTGGATGTAAGTATACTTTATCATGTTTTACATAGGTAAAAGAAAGGATTTCAGTGATGATGGTTCGGGGTGCTAGTTCCCATACATGGTACGACGCTGTGGAGACGACTTGTTGGTGATGGCGTCTTGTCTTGTGGAGTACTTGGGGGTGTTTTTATGCTATTTTTATGTGCTGTTGGACCTCATGTTATATGTTTGAACCTAGGTATTTAGTTCTAGGTTTTTTATGTCTTGTTTTTCATGAATTTTCATATTCGATTTATTAATTGGTTTTGATGTTTTATTTTTCCATATTCAGGTAAATCATTCCCAAAAAAATATATGATACCTGGGAAGTTGTGCCATACCATAGAGAATGTGAATGCCCTTCGTTCTTTGTCACAAGATGGGTTTGGAACTAGTTTTGATGGTGACCAGATTCGGTTCGTGACAAAATTTTATTAAAGAAGGTTAATGTTTTTGGGTTGTATTATTATTTTGGGATGAGTAAGTCTAGATAAGAGCTAGGACTATCGGGAATCAGAATTTTGGTCATGAGTAGGGTTATTTTCCTACACCATTCTTGGTAGACCTCGATTAACCATGGGATTTTGTAGTTGTTTTTTTTTTGAAATCTCATCTAGGAGAGATGTGTGGGCTCCAACTACATGTGTTCATCAAGTGGGGGTGGGAAGTCATTTTGTAAATTATTATTATGTGTTTGGATTATTTATATTTGAAGTCATTGATGAAATATTTAAAAAAATAACTATTTTTCCCTTTTCACCTTTTTATTTTTGTAGCAACATTCCTCCCTAGAAAGCTCTCATTCACCCCCGAGAGGAAGCTGTAGAGAGTCTCCCTCACCGCTTGATCAGAGGCTAGTAGAGGCTATGGTTAAGGGGGTCTAAGCACTTGGAAATAGAATAGCTCTTATTCCAACACCAATTAGAGAATATAAGACTTTTCGTGGGTAGAAAAAGGCTTAGGAGATCATAAAGAATAATCTTCATACTTTCTAAGGTAGCATTAAACCCCATGAAGCAGAGGAATGTGTCGAAAATATTGAGAAAATATTTGAGTTCCTGGATACACCTAAGGAACTCAGGGTAATGTGTGCAACTTTTCTGTTGGAGGGTCCTATCTATAGGTTATGGATATAGGTACTTCAAACTGGGATGAATGAGCAGATGCGTTTAGGATATTTTAAGGTCATCTTCAATGAACAGTGCTACCCTAAGGTTTTTGCAAATGTTAGGTCCCGAGAATTCATGGATCTAGTTCATGAGGATCATTCTGTGATGTAGTATGCCAACTGTTTGATTGAGATGGTTCGGCATGCTCCTGAAATTATCTATAATGAGAAAGAGATGACCTATAGGTTTGAGAAAGGCATACAACAATAGATATACTCCCAAATTTTCATGTTGAAGCTGAGGACCTATACTGAGGTGGTTGATCAAGAGGGCATGGTGTAGATTGACCCGAAAGGGATGGATGGTTTCTTTTAGATTATATGAGTAGTGGGTAGTGTATGCTCGTCATAGAAGAAAATTAAGTTAGAAGAACATTGGAAGAAGGGAGGTGGTAGTTCAGGCCACTCTTCCAGACAGTTTTCATATGTGGCATCTAATGTGAGATCGGTGATGTGCCACCTATGCGAGAGACCGGTGAACATCCGAACATAATTATCACTTCCTCCGAAACTATGTTATTAATTTGAAGATATAGGTCACTTGCATTTCTTTTTTGGGGTGACACATCCACTTCAAAGTGGGGCAGGAATAGTAGCTTCAAGAGGAGTTCCTGCAGAGTCAAAGTTGTCGAGGATGGGGGGATCTCGATTTGGTGACCATGGTTTTAGGGGTGGGTCATATTTTGGGTAGATCCCATTTAGGGCACAACCACATAATAGAGGTCGTCCTCAAGAATAGACCAGACACATCCATGCGGTAGATCAGGCACCAACCAGATCAGAGGTGGGGACGTCGACAGTTCGATGTACCGTTTTGATGAAATCTTCTATAGATGATTCTCTTTTTAATATTAGTGCCTCTATTGCATTATTTTCCTCCTATTTTGTGGACATACTGAAATTTCCAATAGAGTTCTAGTATTTTGCGATGGATTTGGTGACACTACAGGGAAAGAAGAGGGAGCAAGGTCTTAGGTTCCCGTTGTGTGGAATTTCCGTGTCAGGGGTTGAGAGGGAGTGGGACCCATTCATCTTAGATACGGAACTATTTGACATAATATTGATCATGGATGGTCTAGTACACATTCAAGAGAACATGAATTTCTATAGGTAGCATGTCTGTTTCATGGAACCTAATGAGAGTCGTTAGGTTTTTCTTGGTGAATGGGATCCTTAGTCGAGTCAAGCGGGACCTACATTCCTAGAGTTGGGAGATGTTGATTTTAAGTTATAGTTTCCCACGATAGAGGATGATGGTAATTCTTCTAACGGTGGACTAACTCATGTGGTTGAAAATATTTTTGAGGTATTTTCAGATGGTTTTTCCAGTTTTCCCCCGAAGAGGGATGTCGAGTTCTCAATTTATCGAGCACCGGGAACACAACTGATATCTCATCCCTCATATCCAATGGAACCCAATGAGCTGAGGGAATTTAAGATACAACAATAGGACTTTGAATCAAAAGGACCCATTCACTCGAGCCTCTCTCCTTGGGATGCTCCAGTGTTGTTCGTGAAAAGGATTTCAGATCCCTCCAATTATGCGTTGACTACCAGAAGCTAAATAAGGTAACAATCAAGAAAAAATGTCCTTTTCCACATATAGATGACTTTTTTCGATAAGTTTAAGGGTTAATGGTGGGTTTTTAAAATCGACTTTCATTCTGGGTATCATATACTCAGGGTGAAAGTGGAAGATATCCCAAAGACAGCCTTCCGAAGAAGGTGAAACCACTTCAAGTACGTGGTCATGCCTTTAGGATTGACCAATGCTCCAATGGTAATTATGGAACTCATGAACATGGTGTTCCATCAGTATCTTGGTTATTTATTTTGTGGTATTTATGGTGGACATATTAGTTATATTTGGGATCCAAAGCGGAATATGGGCATCACTTGAATATCTTTTTGGGAACATTGCGAGAGCATCACATTTATGAAAAGTTTTCTAAATGAACTTTCTGGATCAGGGAAGTGAAATTCTTAGGGAATGAGATATCATAGAAGGGGGTTTTGGTGGAGCCATAAGTTGATCAGTATAGTTATGTCCTGAGAGTAGTGAAGAACGTTTTAGATATCAATATTTTCCTTAGCCTAGTTAGTTATTATAGGTAGTTTGTTTGGGATTTCTATTCGCTTGCTATATCAATGAACACGCTCACCTGGAAAGGAGTGATGTTTGTAATGGAACCAGAATATCAGACATACATCAAGGAGATGATAAGGGTGCTCACTACCAACCCTGTTCTAATTTTTTCAGAGGCTATAATGGGGTATGTGGTGTATTTGTGAAACTTTATGTATATGTATTGGGTGTGTGCTTATAGAGGATGATCATGTGGCGACATGTAGCTCTTCCTAAATCTGACCACATGAAAATAATTACCCAACCCATGACTTGGAGTTAGAAACTCTAATTCATTCTTTGAAGACACAGTGTCACTACCTATATGGGTATAAGATTGTGTTCTACTCTAATAAAAAAATCTTTGCCTATATATTCTCACAGAAGGATCTCAACTTGATGTGACATCATTAGATCACGTACTTACAAGGGTTCAACAATGACATGGTCTATACCCCATGAAAGGGTAACGTGGTGGATGATCCCTTGATCAAAAGAGTTCTAGTGTTGTCTTTGAGGAATTACATTTACGAGTGGAATTTTATGTTGCGTTTTGCTCAGATGAATGTGGAGACTAACGAGAAAAATGGGGGTGCATTCTTGGAAAGTGTTCAATTGACTCTTCTCTTGGATTTGTTTCAATGTGAACAACCTAGTGATGATCTTTGTCACTGGTAGAGGTTGTTTCTTCATGGTGGGGAGATGTCTTCTGATTGCTCATCATATCCTGAGGGAATCTTGTTCTTAAATGGTCGTTCAATAGTTCCATCATCTCTATGGAAGGTGGTGATGTAGGATAGCCACTAGTCAAAATGGGATGTCCATCAAGGCGACACCAAGATGTATTATGATGTTTGTCAGTAGTTATGGTGGCCTAGTATGAGATGAGATCTCATGAACATCATGTCAATATGATACAAATTCTTGTAAGAGAAATCATAGCATCAAAGGCCCACCGTTTTGATCAATTCGTTACCCATTACTACCAGGATGTGGGACGAGGTCAAAATGGACTTCATTGTAGGCTTCCCTCACACACCATAAGGTATGAATTCCATTTATGTGTTGATTGATTATCTGGACAAATAATTCAACTTCATTCTGATCATAGATACAACTAAAGTAGATGAGTTGGGAAATTTGTATCTTCAGCAAGTGGTAAGGCTCCATGGCGTTCCATCATCATTTTTTCTTTGATATAGACCCCTATTTCAGTTCTTGGTTTTGGGAAGGCCTTCAGAAGTCCATGTGGTCTCAAATTAAGATTATCATGACATACCATCATAAAACAGTTGTCAGATAGAGTGGGTGAATCAGATTCTAGAGGACATGCTTCATTCATGTGTCTTGGACTTTGGTGGTTCTTGGGATAGCCATTTTGGATTGGCTGAGTTTTCTTATAATAATAGTTAGAAATCCCTTATTTGAATAGATCCTTTTAAGGTTCTCTATGTTTAGCCTTTTTGGCCCTGCTTGAGTTGGGCAGAGGTAGGTGAGACCTTACTAATGTTGCTGATCCAAGTACTAGAGATGTCTGAGAAGGTCAAGTTGATCAAGAATGCTTATTGACAGATCAGAGTCACCGTAAATCATATTTTGAACAATGGCATCTGTACCTATAATTTTCAATGGGTGATAGGGTATTCTTGAAAGTGGCCCCTCGTAGGGGCCATCTTCGACTGGGAATGCAAGGGATGTTGACGTCGCGGAATGTCAGAACTTTTGAGATCACCGAGTGTATAAGAAAGGGGGATTACATATTGGGATTAACTTCTTAGTTGACATCCATCCATGATGTCATAAATTTCCCCCAGTTGAATAAATACAACATAGATCCATCCCACGTACTTAATTAGGATGAGATGGATGTAGAGCCTAATTTATCTGTTTTTGAGCAGCAGGTGTGAATAGTAGACTTTAAAGAAATTTTTCATCAGGTAAATACCATTCCACTAGTCCAGGTTCTATGGAAGAATGGGAATGATACACATGAGTAATGTGAGCAGAAGTCATGGGTCATGGAAGAGTACCTCTTTCTGTTTTCCAATCAATATTTAAGTTTACTTTCTGAGAAGGAATGTTTACATGGTGGGGACAATTGTCACATATATGAATTATTTTATAGTTAAATTTCGTATAATTTACATTATTTATTTGTTTTTGGGGTTTCCCATGAATTTCTGGAGGATTGTGTGAGTTTTCGTGATTTGAGCGAAATAGTGAGCCCATTTCAAAATTTAAAAACCAAATTATTTTCATTTATAACTCTTTAATTTTCAAACCTTTGGCACCCATTCCACTTCCCAAATGTCCTTACATGACCTATTAACACCAAAATATCTATTGATAACATTTATGAATCCATAAATATGGTGAATTTTGGTTTTTCATTACGAAATTGGGCAAGCTTGAAATCCCATTTCCATTTAGAAAAATATTTTTTTAGTTAATAACATTTTTTGTTTTTATGATTTGTTGGGGATTCCCACTTTCACCCAGGACCACAGAACCCAGGAACACCCTCATTCTCTTTTCAACATCTTTGGATCTAATAAACATCATGAATTAGGTAAGAACATCTTAGGATTTCTCATTTATCCAGATTTAAAGAGGTAACCCATTTCCTTAATAACTCCTTAATTTTTCACTCTTTTACCCCATTTTAGTTATAACATGACATTTTCATACTTATTCGAACCACAATATCATTTTTCGATATTTTAAAATTCATCTTATAGTGTATTTAGGGATATTTCATCAAAATCAGTCGAATAAGTTGGTCTCCTTCCTTCTTCATTCAATTATCATAAATTTCATTACATTTTCATGGGGTTTCATCAATTATTCATGAATTTTCTTTTGTAAAACAATTAGGGTTTAAAACCTAGGGTTTTATCTTGGGTTTCATGGTCTATTATTCTAGTTTTAGGATTGATCAAGGACTATTGTGGCGCGACTGTGGTGTGGTTGTATTTTTGCACAAAGATTTGAGGGTTTTGATATGTGTGGTAAGAGATTCCATGGGTAATCAATTCTAGGAAAGTTATCTTTGCTGGAATTATATTTTTTCACACTGATCCTCTTTTATCATTGCAGTGAAAATTGGTTGGGTGACATTTGTTAATAAAATGGTTTCTAGGTACCAATTTTGTGTTAAATTAGGTGTTTTACTCTCCTATTTTATGATATTCCAAATGTGGTTGTTTTATAACTCATGTAAATGGTTTGTAGAAATGTAATGTGTGATATAAATTTGAGTTTTGATGAATATGTTTATTCACATGGCATTCACTGTGGGGGTTTTTATGGATTTTTTGTGTAAAACATTGTTATGTTTTGTGAAGTTAATTTTTTTTGGAATCCTAAAGGTTTTATTGAGTGGTGTAAGTGGTGAAAAAAAATTTAGCTACAGTTTTGAGTTTATTATGACCAAAACTAATGTGTTTTTTTGGTAATGGATTTTGGTATCATGAGATAATGGTATGAGGATGAAGGGGGGATCCCTGGTGTCTAAGAGAGCAGATATGTACTAGTATGCTAGTGATCTGGATGGGTTTTGTCCATGTTTCATTGAGAAATATGGATATCATCAACACTAAAAAAATATATTAAAGATTATTTGGTACCAATAGATTATTGGTATGTTCCCTACTAGTGGCTCGTGCATGAGAATATAATTTTCTATGGTTAAGTTACACAAAGGTAGGAGGTAAATGGGGCCCAAGACTGACTAGTGCCTATGGGTGTTCTTGAGATTGGTTATCATTGAATATTGTGTATTTATATTTGAAATATGGTGGGTATTGATGGAAAATACAGTATATTACATGTCTTACTTATATGTTCTCACTCAAAGAAAATTCCCTTTGAAATCAATCTATATTCAAATGTTTCATTCTTTAGAAATTATTTCCATTATTTCTTGCTTATAAAAATTGGAATTATTTTTCTCTTTTATTGTTTACTATATGGAATATCTTCATGGAATACTATTGAGCTTAGGATCACACCTTAAATAAACACATTCTTTGTATGTAGGATTTTTCATGTGTGACATAGGTAAAGGAAATGCTTTTGGTGATGGAGGTTCATGGTGTTAGTTCCCATCCATGGTAAAATTTTGTGGAGATAGCTTGTGGGTGATAACCCTTATCTTATAGATTAAATGTTTATTTTTGCTATTTTATTTGCCTTTGGGACTCATGTTATATGTTTGAACCTATGTATTTGGTTCTGGAATTTTTTAATTCTTGCATTGCATGAATTTTCAGATTCTGTTTATTGATTGGATTTAATATTTTATGTTTCCATTTTTGGTAAAATTGTTCCCAAACCAAAATATACTTTATTGAATATTATAAAAACATATATCCTAGATATATATGATATTAAAATAATTAATACCATTCTAGAGATTATATAATTATGACCACATGGATAATTTTCATCAAAACAATTTCATTTTTGACTCATGTACCGAATATAAAAAAATCATGATATGAACTAAAATAATTAACTAATTGATATAAAATTTAATATGAAATATATAATAAATATTAAATTCGAAAAAGGTTCTCAAGAAAGTAGAAATTGAACTAAATTTATTATTCCGGAATATAAAGAATGAATGGGAGAAGTCGGACTCGAGGTAAGGGAATTCTTCCCAATCTCCTTTCGTTGAGGTATATTTTGATTTATACATGACATTATTTTATATGGTATATAATCAACCAATTTGACTTTTAATATATTTCAACAGTTTTCAAAAGTAATAATTTTCTATTATTTTTTTATTAAATCAAAAAATGCATGTTTCTTTTTTTACTTTTCCAATGAAAATGACCTTTATGCTACTATGATCATTATTTAATACTTGACTTCCTCTAGAAGATGTAATGTTATTTAAAGAAAAATAAATACCATGAATCATTTTTATATGTTTTGGTATTGAATTATTTTTAATGAAGGATTTATTATATCAATATCAGAAATGATCTATTGTGGTTGTCATGTGGAAATGTTATATTTCCTTTATGCTGGTTTTATGTGTTATGATTATTTTATATTTCTTGGTAATTGTTTTTAATTACATTTGGTTCCATGTTATACTGAGGGTGGGTGAGCATGTGGTAGATCTCCAATGAATTGGATAACATTTAGAAGGTAACCATTAAGGTTTCTCCTCATATATTTTGGGACTATACTATGAAGGGTATTCCAAATGTAACTATGAAGGATTATCCCTATGTTGTTGTGAAAACTATAATGTTAGTACGATGTAGATGCCACAAGTTACAATTATGATTTATGATTTTAAGAAATTTTCATTATTCTTATTAATTCACGTGTTTCTAAATATTCATTGACTAATGTTTTATATCCTTATTTTATCCTTTACTGAGTTTTAATGATCATCCCAAAATTTAAATGCCTTTCACATGATTTTAAAGGATAATATATTCATGGATGGTATCATGGAGAATTTATGATTTATAAACATAAAGTTAACCCATTTTTCGTTTTAAAATTATATTTTTATGAAAAAATGGGTAGCAGTATGAAGTGTCTACATTGTAATAATCTTGTTGTTATGTATAAGTGATGACCAAATGTTCTAAACTTATAAACCTGAAAAGATAATCAATTTGAAATAATGTAAGATTATTGAGTTAACTCAAGATTATGTAATGATATTTTTTGGGGCCTTATATTTTATGGTCATTGTGACCATGGAATGTATCGACATTCACTTTCTTGATTTTTTATAATCATTATCTATATCATTAAATAATCTCATTATTGTGATCAATGAAAATTAAATTTCCACTAAATATTCTTATTATTTATCCTTTTTACGTCTATTTATTAACTTTTATATTATCTCTTAAAATTTTTTTCGATATTGAATTTTATTTTTTTTACAGTGGAAATATTGACAAGTATGTATTATTTACTCAATAGGGATATACGATGATAGGGCCCATTTCTTATGCATTTAATGTATTTTTTTGATAAATAATGAATTATATTCACATGTAGTGAAGAAAGTGGGTTGGAGTTACATGTCCCTTGGATTCATTAGTAGTCTCACAAGGTAAATCAATATAGTAGCATTAAAATATTTTCAACCAATATCTTTAAACTATCTTATGAATGGTCTTGAATATTGAGGTATTATGTGCATGAGAACATGGAATCCAATGATCATGAATTTATATCATTAATAATTTATTTATTATTATCCATTTTATTTTTAAAATGAAATCAGATCTCGATGAATTCCATTCTATGTTTATCAAATAAATGGAATGCGTTTTTATTTATTAAAATCTCTATATGGATTATTCTTTATCTTATTATCCATGATATTTTAGAAATGGTATTATCTCAATTTTAATATCACTCTCAATTTATTTATTTAATGGTATGTTATTTCGATTATTTACCATCAAATATTTAGTATTCAATTTTGAGTTATTTTGATAAAACATGTGTTTATTTATTTATATTGTAATGATGATTATGCTTAATGATTCCGGATAGATTCCATTGTATATATTACATGTGATTCATTTATGGTCACCCTTATTTTTTTATTTCCCCATATATCAATTAATTCTACTATTATTTACATGAATGGGTATTCTAGTCGGAATAATTTTATAATGAGAATAACACTATTTTGTATTTTTTTTAAAATATAATATTGGAATCACGTATGTATCTAGTTTACAAAGACATCTATACTATAAGGTCCTTCTGGATATGGATACATGTATCATATGGAAGAAAATTGTTATTTCAAAACCTGAATATATGTTAATTGGGATGGTCTCAGTAAACACAATGTATTTGGATTAATAATACTCCCACATATTTTGATAATTTGTTAGAAAATATACCAATATTAAGTAATGATTCATCTTTTATTTCTATTTCTTAAAGATATTTAAATTATTATAAGACTAAAAATATTAAATTATGATTTTATTTTATTATATATTTTCACACATTGAATTTATATTAATTAATTACCTCATTTAATTATTTGTCTTTGATATCATCAATGGGTATTTGGTTGAAATTCCAGGTGTATTGTTTGGTTTTTTTATTTTAAGGCAATTTTTTTTCTACTAGAGAGTTACTGGGATAAGCTTATAAAATAATCTACGAATATAATTTCTCAATGGTGTTTTTAGTTAAATAAATTATTTAATGGTTTATTCTAGTTGGGTAATTTATATTTTAGTCCAAACCAAGACAAATCTAGGGGAAACCATTCATGATCTTGGAGGGTAATGTAGTTTTCACAAAACTTTTTTCACATTCAGTGGGAACTATGAGACAATTAGAATCTATGTGTGCCTATATAAATTTATTAGACTCAAGTGTTATGGTAGAAACCTAATTTACCAAATTTTGTGGATTAACAACATGAGTGATTTATTCATCTTATTAGGGGAACACTGCTGATGCACATTTGGGTAAACCCTATGACCCAACCATGTGAATTACCAAGTTTTAATAAATTAAGGAATTTATATTATACCATAAAATAAATAAACCTATATTTTCTCCCATATTATTTAGTCATGATTCATAAAATATATCCCACAATTGATCCCTTTTCCCTCCCACTGGGTGTTTGATACACAATCTTTGGGATTTTTGTTGTATCTTCTATGGAAAGACATTCAAATTCATCTATTTGTATTCTTTAATTTATATATCTTATTAATAATTTTTGGGTTCATGTTATTGAATCATTATATAAGTTATTTTTTCTAGAAATTTTATGTTTTTCTATTAGGGCATGAGCATTTGTTCCTTGGTGTTTTTTCTATATTCAATGTATCACATCATCCATATACCTTTGAGGTAGGTCCTTCCATCTATTCACCGTAAAAGAACACCACCAACCATGAGACATTCCAAATATTTTTTCATAAATTTATAATGTATTTTGATTTAAAAATGGAGATTAAAAGATTATAGTAAAAAATTAAATATAAAAAAACGTGTTTTCTATTTTTTTATACCCATACCTATGTGTAAAAAATGTGCATCTGATATGTGTCTTCTAAAATTCCTACATGGAATTTTAAGTGATTTTGTGGTAATTTAACTAGAGATTAAAATTTAATTGACATATATAAATTACATTTTTATTTAAAATTTTTATTTATTTACATTATTTCCATATTGGGGGATTATATAGGTTTTCATGGAATTGGAAACACATCGATGGGTGAAATTAATTTCATGTTCTCATTGTTTTCTTTGGAACCATGGTGATTAATATAAAAATATTCCCATGAACTCTCTCTCTATTTCTCTCTCTCACACACACACATATATATGATTTTGACTATATATATATATATATCTGTTTGTGTGTGTGTGTCTGTGTTTTTTCATGTGTGTTTGTGCAAAATATATATTTATTGAAAACTAATAGAATATAAATATTAAACATTTGGAAAATTGTATTACTTATAGCATTTGAAAATTATTTTCCAAAGAATGGTCGGAAGATGTGTTTCAACAATATTACTAAAGGCCATTTTAGGATTTTAGAGAACGGCTCGACATTACCATTATAATTTTGATTATATTAATAACTAAATATATTTTTCATTAGAAATAAATTACTTATTTCATAAACTATAGTTTGGTTATATCCTATAAATGGATTCCTTAAATCTTGTTCATCCCACTAGACATCGTAACATCCCTAAATTTTATCATATATCATTATTTAAAAAAATTATAATATGATTAGTATATTTCAGCCAATGAAACACTAAAACAATATTAACCATATAATATTATACGAATATTACTATGAAATTTAAAAAAATAATAAAACCTTATGTAAATAAAAAGATATTACTCATAAAAATTTTCTAACACATCAATGTTAAAAAATTAATAGTAAAAGAAAATTTTCATTTTCAAATAATGTTTTTAACATGGTGTATAAGTAATTTTAATAAATTAATGTGAATTATTTTAACATATTTATATATATAAATAATAAATAAATTTCATTAAATTATAAATGAATATAGTATAAAATTTAGAAAGCATAAAAATTTCATTTTTCAATAATTATAATTTTTTTATATTTGGTTTATCCATTTAAAAAACTAGGAAAATAACTATTATTTCATGAATTCTATAAAATGAAATTTATTTTTAAATTAAACATATCATAATTAACTTAATATGAATTATTTTTGGAATTCCCATAATAGAGTGAATTTTCGGTGAATGTCTATAGAGACATTTCTTTTTCTTACATTACTTATTACATCATTTTATAGAAAAAACAACAAACAATTACACAACAAGGATCCAAAGGTATAGTTTTATGAAAAAATTAGTACCATAATACATTTTTACAAAATAAAATATAAAATTTATTTAATTTCTTTCTTCACAAACTTCTTATTGTCCCTTATGTTATTATAAAAATTAAACACTTGAGGATATACATAATATATTGGGGTCACCTAAAAGCCCATTAAAAGTGTAGATAGGAATAAGAATCAATATAACATGGTGTGAGAATAATTGGTATAATCATAACACATTCATAGGATCATAATCATTTTCAGAATAATTTTGAAAAGGCATGGAATGTGGCGATGTATAAAATGAAACATCATGCCTTATGGGTCATCTAGCACACATTGTTGTGAACAAAGCTAGCATCATGTCCAATCATATTTTTCTTTTTCTAATTAGATACATAACATAACCAATTCATTAGAGATATATACATTTTTTTGTTGTACCCATCACAATATATCATTCATAGGAACTATATAATTCTTGGTACACGTATCACATCATAAAATTTACATTATCATGCATGCAACAAAGAATTAATATCAATATTGAAACTAACATGGACCATTGAAATAAATGAGTTTCATTTCATAAAGAATAGATTCTTGAGTAAGATTTGGGGTTCTAAAAATAAATAAGTAATAATATAAATTGTATAATAATCATGTATATTTAGTGAAGGAGAAACTACCTCATGAGAAGTAAAAGTTATGTTTTTAGAGAAAGTGTTCTTTTGTAAAAACATTATCAATTTTCATAAAACCATACACTTAAAATTTATATCCTAGAAAAGGTAATATAATAAGGAATAAATTTTATTTATGGAACACTACTGGAATATCCATATTGAAAATGTGGTGAAAGAGGAAAAACCCAATGAAAGAGAGTTGGGTTCAAGAATTCCCCTTACCTTATATCTGTATTATTTCTTCACATTAATATCCATTTTAATCACATAGTTTCATGAATTAAAAAAAAATAAAGAACCTTTTTTAAATTATTTATAATAAATATTTTCTTATTATATCCATTTATAGGTTTTTTTATGAGTTATAGAGTTTAATTTCATTGTTCAGGAGTGTTTATTTTCTTGGTTTTCATAATCGGTTTAATTGAATATAGGTATGGAAGTTTATATACAAAGTTTATAATTGTAGAGAAATGAAAATATATATTATAATAAAACCTAAATTGGTTTAAGTGGTTATATATATGTATCATTTGGTTAAATGGAATGAAGATTAATCGTTAGATGAATAGATAATGATAATCATTAGGGTTAATTTTGGTGGTTTTTGTCCACAAAAAACTCAATTTGTTTTATAATTCAGTATTATGTAAATATTATATTTCTAGAACATAAAAATGTGTTTATAATATTATTTCATTATGTACTATCAATTATAGTGGTTTTATTAATTGAATTTACAGTGTTAATAGAAAATGAATGTGTACCGTCCACAATGTTGATAAATTGACACATCACAGGCGATGATTTCATTTTTTAATAAAAGAGTGAGGCGGAGTAGTTTAATGATAGGTATTCGATTAATATTATATAATTATAGTATATGAATGGAATTGTAGTCATCATTACATTTGGGTGATGTTAGGTGAGGACAGAAAAAATATATAAAAGAACATGAAATGAAATTAAAAGAAAACAAAGACTAATATACCTCTTGATACTCTCCTCCAGGTGAACTTCATTAGAGAAAAGGTATTCATCTTTTTATGAGAAAAATAAATCATGGACATGGGTGAGGTACTAGGAAAGAGTATTTATTTTAATTTTACAAGGTTAAAATATAGATAGGTGTGAAGAATAGAGGAGGTGAGGGTGGTATTTATAGTAGAGAAGAGGGGTGCTTTATCATTATTAAATTAAGTATATTTTTTTTTTCTCAAGACGTTGAGTATTTTGAGAATTATCCATTAATAAAAAAATATAATGAAGTATATTTTGATATTTTTGGCTTACATCATCCACACATCATATATGACTCCATAATTCATATATTTAGATTATATAGTTAATTATAATATTTTAATATTCATAAAAAATTCATGGGTTTTAGAAACATCCCTGAAATTCACCAAAGACATTTTTGGAAGTGTATAATTCAAGAATGAAATCCATTTAATGAAAATAATTTTATATATTTGAAAAATTTTAATTTTTAATTAAAATCACCATTTACTTTGATAATTCATATTATAAAAAGTATAAATTATTTTGTAACACAATGAAAAATTAATGAAGGTTTCATAAAATATTCATAAAACCTTAAGAATTCAAAATATTAATTTATGGTTACATTTTTTGAACATAAATGTTCTTTTAAATAATTAAATTAATAATAAAATTTCAATTAAATGGTTATGACTTCTAAAATTTCCAACGCTTAATTAATAATTTTTAAAACAGATAATTTCATAAAATATAATATACTTATGTCATTATCTCATTTATAAAATACCTAAGATTTATATATACTTTCTTGGGTGAGGTAAATATTAATTTGGCCTGTTTAATATTCATAAGGGAAATTCCTATATTCCTAAGGTCATGTAGCATTTTCATCAGAATAGGTTATTATATTTTTTAAAATACTTTTTATTAAAGTAATTATCTCTTTATAAATCAATTATTATGGTCTCTAAATTAATTTTTCTGATTTATACTATATGATGTTACTATATGAAGGAATACATTTCTTTGATTAATTATTGGGTCGTTGCATTTTTCCCCATTTTTTAATTTCACCCTCGAAATTTTATTTTTCAGAAAAATGTGTGGGTAGTTCAATATCATCACTCCTATGGTTCTCATGTTTCTTCTTCATAATATGGTTCCTCCAAAACTTTTTTATAATGTTGGTTTTCTTTTTTTGCGTGGAACATCATATATATAGTCCATAATTTTGACTGAATTCTCATCATAACAGATATCTTATTCCATCTCTACCACCACATAGTTCTGTACATATGTGGAATATGGAATGTACCTCCTCATTATTGATATGTGGAACACATCATGAAAGTGATCTACATTTGGTGGAAGTGCCAGATGATAATCCAAATAAATTATATGTGTAAGGATATCAAAAGGGGCCAATTTACATTAGGCTTAACTTCCATTTTTTCCAAACCACACGACTCCCTTCAATGGTGATATTCAAGGAAAGAATTTATCTCCAAAGGTGAACACCAATTCCCTTCGGTGGTTGTCAACATAGCCCTCTTTCCAACTATGAGAATCTTTGATATGTTTTTTGATGTCTTAAACCTTCTCTATCATCTCATTCACAAGGTCATGTCCAAGTAGCTTTGTTTCACTATGTTATTCCCAATAGGTTAGAGTACAACATTTCATTCCATACAGAGATTCATTTTCAGCCATATAAATACTAGAGTAGAGGTGATTGTTTTATGAGAACTAATGCAATGGGATATCATTATCCCATCCACCAATTAATTTTTATCATCATACTCTGAGCATATCTTTGAGAATATGAATAGTATTTTAATATTGGCCATCAATTTGGGGGTGATAGGCCGCACCAAAATTTTATTCAGTACTCGATGTATATTGAAGACTTCTAAAGAATGTTGATTTGAACCTAGGATCACAATCCATGAAAATTGATAGTGGAACCCATGAATTCTCACCACTTTTTTCATATATATCATAGAGATTTGTTATATAATTATATCTTCCTGAATAAAAATAAAGTGGGATGTCTTGATTAGTTGGTTCACTACAACCCATATCAAATTATTTCCTATATATTCCTTCAAGTGACCACCAATAAACACCATAGTGACATTATCCCATTTTCACATGGGTATAAGCATTGATTACATCATACTATTAGACTTCAGTTAGTTTTATTTAACTTCTAGACATATTATGCACCTTGAGATATACAATGTAATATCCTTCTTCATGTTATCCCATGAGAAGTATTATCTAATATCCTGTTACATCATGGTTCTACCAAGATGGATAGATATTGTTTTGATATCTTCGTTATCTAATAGATCCTTCTTTATTCCAAGTGATGAAGGCACAAAAATACACATTCCCAACTAAATCACAAAATCTTCAACAGCATGGATTTCTTATATCTTCTCCTCCTTTACTGTATTATCCTTCTTTTTTAACTCAGGATCATGCATTTGTGTCTCCTTAATATTCTCTAGGGTATATTTTTGGGAAATAATTTTGGATTAGGATGATGTATTCCCTACCATTATGACATCAAAATCTATCCATTACATATCATTGTCAATAGGGTATTTATCTATCCACAACATAGATGGAGTAACATGTTCTTTTTTGTAAATAGAATCAACTAAATTGTTTACATCTCCCTATTGATAGTGAAAAAATACAATTTTTCATTTATTACCTCTAACAATATCATTTTGTCACAAATTTAGATCCTTTTTGTGAATATATACTTTAGGATATTTTGATCGGTATACATGTCACACTTCCCACTATAAAGGTAGTTTCACTATATATTCACGAACAAGATCCTAGATACTTACTTCAGATGATGTGTTGATTAGTTTATCTCATGAATCTTCAACTACTATGTGGCGTAATCTATCACATACCATTTTTATTGAGTAAAGAACCCAAGAAATGCTTTAAATAATCAGTGTATATCACAAACATTTCTCCACATTTTGGTAATGCGAGTACAGGTTCTATGACCATCCTCAACTTTATATCCACAAATCATTCCTCACATTCTTCCATGCACATAAATATTACCCCCATTCCTTTTTAAATTAGCTAGAGGTCATCGTAATTGTGAGAAATTTATCCCAAAAAGTTGGTAGTATCAAGAAAATATATGAAAACTATAGATTTCCATTACCCAAGTGGTTCTGGGACATTCTTCAATTTCCATTGTTTTTGAAGGGTCCATATAAAATCCATCACATGTGATCACATGTCCCATCAATGTGACTTACTACATTCAAAAGTCACACCTTTTGAACATGTTATAAAACTTATCCTTAATTAATGTCACCAACACAATGTATAGATATTATTGATGTTCCTCATTGATCTTCAATTAGATGATAATATCATCCAAAAAACAACAAAATATTTTTCTAAGTAATGTCTAATGTCTCTAATCATCAAACTGAAAAATATTTTAGGGGTATTAGTGAGTTGAATGGGAATCACTAGAAAATAATAGTTCACATACCATGTTTGGAAGGTAGTCATATTTATATCCTTAATATTCACCTTTATTTGATGATATCATCAATATAGATCCACCTTGGAGATGTACTGACCTCCTCGCAGCTGAATGAACATGAAACCAGTCCTTGGAAGAGGATTATTGATCTTTAATGTGATCTCCATGAGTTCATATTAATATATACAGAACTGAAATAGTCATTATTTATTACTAACAATGATCACTAGTGAACCCAATGGTTATACACTAGGTTGTATGATCCCTTTTACCGAATTATCTTGTAGATGATTCTTTAACTCCTCCAGTTTTTTAAGAACCATCTTATAGAGAAAGTTTTAGATAGGGTCATATTTGGGAATGATTTCTATTATCAACTCTACCTCTTGATCTGAGAGAGTTCTATGTAACTATTAAAGAAATACATTTATATATTCCTTAATAATGTCCATTTCTCATAGGTTTTTACCTCCCATTGAATCAACCATTTGAGTGATGTATGATTATTCATATGGAATAAACACCCACACAATTGAAGGTTTTTTCAAAGGAGATTCGTTGTATATCTTGAATTTTTAGAGGAGAATGGGTTGGTTTGGAATATGAATGGATAATTAATTTTTCTAATAATATATATCGGCCCTATTTTATGAGAGCCAATCTATTCACATTATCGATTCAAATTCCACCAGTAGAGGTATCATGAGATTAAATAGATAAATCTTCCCAGAAATGTTAATAGGATAAGATTATAACACATTGGATTTAATTATTGAGAAAATTGAGGTTTTTATAGATATATATACTTCATGGTTCCAAAAATTTATTTAATAGTTCTTCCCTTCTTTCGTGATATATAGGAATGAATAGAACCAAAATCAAATATGAAATTTTCCATTCTTGAGTGAATAAGAAGTATACCTTATATTAAATTGTTTTTTTGATCCACTAAAATAGAAGTGATGGAAAAATACTTACATGTTTCTTTCTTTATTTGGTGGATGAATATAGTTATTACCCTCAAGGACTTGAGGTTTAGTGCACTATACAGTGTAGTGGCCTTTTACCCAAAAGTTGTAGCATTGGACCATGGGTGGTGCACTTTTTTCATCTTACAAATTGTCATCCTTCCTCATGTATTTCCTAATTTCAAGATAATAGAGGCCTTTTCTCTAGCACTTGAAGCATTTTCACATCCCTTTGAGGTTTTTCCCATGAAGATACTTCCCTCATTTTCGACATATTGGTGGCTAAGTTTTCTTTCCACCTTTATCATTAGATACTCTAGCTTGAAGCTCTATATTTTTTTCATTCATATCAATATGGCCATGGGACCATTTTATAAACTTCATCTCCACTTTAACAGCACATCGAACAAAATATTCCTAACTCCTAATTATTGCAATTTCTAGCTCATTTGGAAGGTGTTGTTTTTAAACACTAAATATTATGTCATTTTTTGTATCATTGTTGATAAAAACCCCAAATGTGTACTTTCCAGGAAGTGGGGAATTTTATTTTTATGTTGTGATATATTATTCTTTATTTTTATTCAGCTCTATGAATTATCTCTCTATATTTATATAAGGGTTTGATAGTAATAACATTTATAAAACATTATATTAATTTCTTATAACTATTTATCTTCAATTTCATCCTTTGAATTAGTTTTATTAATCATATCCCACCATTGATGAGACTCTCCATCTAAATAGTAATTAGGAATAGTCACCTCCTCCATTTCAGGAAGAGTTAAGAAAATAAAATATATACTCCATTGTGTTAACCCAATTTTCTATGACTAGTTTATTAGAATATCCAAAAATCATCAATGCTCTTATCCACATACAATTCTCAATATATAGATTCTACCTCTCAGGTGAAGTGGGATATTCCACATTATTAATTTCATTGTTCTAAAATAGTGTCAAATAGGTAATAATCACCATGAAACATTTAACTCTATCTCCCAAAGAATTGAGGATATCATTTTCATAATCACAATATTTTACATTGTATGATTTCTTTCCCAAGAATATCCTAGTTTCCACTATATTCTAAAACCTCAATGTTTAGAAAAAAACATAAGTAAATAACTCATGAATAAATAACATATATCTTAGTTCAATTAATTCTAAAGGCATATCTTGTGTGATACCTAGGTTTATAATTTTATAAAATAAATATTATTGTGTGATTACATATATACAGTCTCATACTATGGGTTTCACTAATGTTATCTAATCATAAATCTTAAATTAACTGAATTTCTCCCTTATACAAACTATAGAGACCCTAGTTTTTCATAAAAAAATATATTACATTAAAAACAACAAAATATAATTACAAAAATTGGATAAAAAGTTTTAGAGTATTTTGAAGAATATGAACATACATAAAATTTACAAAATAAAACAAAATATTTATTTAAGTCCTACTTCTCAAGCTTCAAGCCATCCCTCGTGTTCTCCTTAGTAACTGTATTAATATAATGATAGACATCAACGAAATGGATGAGATTAAATCACATTAATCGGATAGATAAGGACTAGAATCAATGTAACATTGGGTGAGAAAAATCTATATCCTTATATCATAGTCATAGAATAATAATTATGAGAGGAACCATTAATAAATGTCTTGGAATATGGAAATGCATAAAAGGAAACATCATGCCTTAGTTGTCAACTAATCAAATTACTTTTTAAAGAATCTTGCATCATGTTAAGAAATATTTAAATTTTTCTTCTGAGATACATCAAATCACCCAATTTATTTTAGTGATATATAATATCAGGCACACTCCTTACATCATATCATTTACATGAACTATATTATTCAGGTTACACCAATCACATCATAACACTTACATTATCATGCATGCCACTAGAACTTATATGAATCATGGACATAAATAACCCATGAAATGAAATAGGTTTCATTTCATAAATCATACATTCATGAATTTACTCAGGGGTTCCCAAAACAAATAGATAATAATATACCGGGAATGTTAATCAAGAATGTTGGGTGAAGAAAAACAATCTAAGTAGAAGTGAAAGATGAGTTCTTGGAATGAAGGTTACTTTTGAAAAAATCCTTGAATTTCTCATAAAACAATATTGGTAAAATTTTTATCCAAAAAAGGATAACTATGATGAAATTAAATCTATGTAACATTAAATGAATATCCAAACAAAAAATGGGGTGAAATAAAAAAAAGAACGAGAGTAGGGTCTGATAATTAATAATACCTTATGTATAAAATATTTATTCGCTTTAATACCATGTATAATCACATTAGATCTGTCTATTAACAAATAAAAAACCTTTTATACATTAATTATATTAATTACAGTTTCATTAAGTTCATTTATGGTAGATTCAAGGAGTTATAAAGTTCATTTCATTGTTTAGAAGAGTTTATTTTGTGGGGTTTCATTATCAATTTAATTGAAAATGAGTTATGGGTCCAATGTCACATGACTCATCAAAATAAATTTCCTTAAAATTATGGGGTTTAATTTGATTCAAGGGGATTCACTTGGTATCTATTATTTTAGACCTCCCTCGTTCTGTGTATGTCTTTGTTTCTTTCATTCTTTGTACCTCTCTTCCTTGAATGTATAGAATTATGGTGATGTGTATGGATGTTTATGTAGAAAGTGTTTAATTTTATAAAATTTATATTATATTTTATTAAAAAATGCATAAGTTTATATGTTTATATATATAATTTGGTAAAATTTAATTAGTATGAATCATTAGATAAATATTTAATAATAGTCGTTTGGGTTAATTTTGGTGGGTTTTTATCACAAAAAAAACTCAATTTGTTTTATAATTTAGTATTATTTATATATTTTAATTAAATTCCATAAAAGAAATATGAAATATATTGTGTAGTATTAAAATCTATTATAATGGTTTTATGAGAATTATTGAATGTTTTGATGGAAAAAATGTGTATCATCTATGATTTTGTTAAATTGACACAACACGGGTGGTAATTTTATTTTTATAATAAAAGACAGAGTGAGAGAGGTTGGAGTTTAGTGATGGTAATTCCATTGACAAGACAAAACTATAGTATATATAAGGTACTAGAGTTAACATTATATTTTTATTATGAGAGGTGAGTATATAATAAAAAAATAGAATAGAACAAGAAAATAAATTAAAAAAAACGAATGAGGAATTTACATTTTAAATCACTCCACCTAGAAAACCTATTTAGGGAGAAGGTTTTAGTCTTTTGATGAGACCATGATATCCTAAAATTTGGGAAGGGGCTAGGGAAGGTTATTTGGATGATTTTTTATAGGGATAATATTTTAATAGGTGTAATGAAATGTTGTGGTGAGGGGTAGTATTTATAGTGGGGGAGGGGTGTTTTCTAGTTATTATATTCATTAGTTTATTATTATTTCCGAAAACTAAGAATTGTTTTATAATTATCACTAAATATATTAAAATAATAAATTATTGTCTGAGATTTATGTCTTACATCATCCTTAGATCATCTACGACTCCATAATTCATTTGTTTAACATTTATTGTAAATCATCATTTTTTACTATTCATAAAAATTCATGTACAATAGAAAAATCCAAAACAAATTACCCAAAACGTTCTCCAATTATTATGTTCCAAAATGAGAGTAATATTATAAAAATAATTTTCTAAATATGATTAATTTAATTTTAATTAAAATAATCAATTAGATGGAAAATAAATATTATAAAATAATAACTGATTTTATTACAGTTTAATAAATTTGTTAAGATCTTGTAATATTATACTAAAAATAGAATTCATAAAAATTTTAATTTATGGATACATTTTATTAAAATAAATTCTTTTTTCAATT
Source organism: Viscum album (assembly GCA_963277665.1). Lineage (NCBI taxonomy): Eukaryota > Viridiplantae > Streptophyta > Magnoliopsida > Santalales > Viscaceae > Viscum > Viscum album. The sequence continues at coordinate 1,590,340,021 of OY728129.1, forward strand.
ATGAAATAAAGAAATAACGGAATATACTATAATATTAATGACATATAAAAATATATAGACTTAATTAATAAATTATGAAACATTTATTTTCATAGACCGTGATATAATTATATCATACATTCACTTATAGGATTCCAAAAGTTTATTTATAATTTTATGGGTGAGGTTAATATATATTTTCCCAGTTTAATACTCAGAGGGGGCATAGTTTTCTTCTTATGTTCAAGTAAGTATTTCATCTGTATAAGTTTTATAACATTATTAAAAACTTATTATTTTTGTAATTCATCATTTATAAATATTTTTTTTGTTCTCTAAGAAATTTTATTTAATTTATACTATATGAAATTAAAAAAATAAAAGAATTAGTTAAATAAATATTTGGTTCATTAAAATATTATAGAATATAGATTTTACAATTATTGTTTGTTTTCTTTATAAATCTATAATACAATACTTATTTATAGGATTACAAAACTATTTTTTTATATAATATATATATTCAAAAATAAAATTTTAGAGTTTAAAAATAAAATGGTGAATTTATAAAACCCACTTTTATGATTCTTTAAACATATGTAATAGATTCATTTAAATTTTGAATATTTATTAGTCTATTTATATTAGCACAAAAATTACACACCACTAACATTTAAAAAGAGCATCAAAATCCCACTTCTCCACACACCAAAGGCCTATTAGATTAAAAACTCCACCAATAAAATATTCCAACGCGAGTTTCTATTTCTTATTGGTTCTTACCTTCTAACAATATTACATTTCATATCCTTAATCCAATTCTCAATATAGATCCTCCAAAGAGTATGGTAAAATTAAAAATTATTCATTTTTCAGTCCATCTATATTATATCTTCTGCCACCTCCTCCTTATAAAATATAAATTTTTTAGAATAATTAAATATGTTTTATAAATAAATTTCATATTTAATATTTTTAGGTCATTATAGTTTCATACCTAACTGCTAATCCTTAAAAAAATGAAAACATCATATTTGTTACATGTGAACTTCTGCCTTCATAATCGATACGATCCATTTTTAAAAACCACATTATATTAATTGTTTAAAGAGAATATTTATCAAGTAAATATTATATATATATATATAAAATTATTATGATTATCAAAAGATAAAAAAAATTTCAAAATTCGTTATAATCTATAGATTACAAAAACACATCTTCTATGAATGTCAAGACTATCACTTCCATAATAAAACATAAATTGTTTTTCATAAATAAATATATTATAAATATATTTTTATTAAAATATGATACTGAATTATAAAAAATAAAAATATATTTATTATTTAATTATTTTAATATTATTCCAAAAGAATCACTATCTTAAATGAACATTTCCATTGATTGTATCTTGTTTTTATTTTGGTTGGTTTAACACATACATGAGGAATGATATAAATATAAATCATAGATGAGTATATTGATATAAAATATTTTATTATTAGGAATAAAAGAGATAAAAATTCATTTCTTTTGGTTTTGTAAGGGTTATATTAATATTTAACATGTCATTAATATATTATCATGTGTTCATTAAATATTAATGAGACAATCTCATCACTAATTTTATCATCATGAATTATAGCTAAAATATAAATTGGATAAAATTATAGATATTAAAAATAATAATATATATAATATTAAAGTATCATGGATAATATATGAGTAATAAATGTGGTATCAAGGAATAGTAATGAACATAGGAAATTTAAAGCATGCACGAAACAATCAAATTCACTAACATATGATTTTGAAGATAAACTATCACTAACTCATATATTTATAAACAAATATTATTTTTAAAAATATAATTGCAAATATTTATGAATAAGGTAACTATATTAGTTATTATGATGTTTATATTCATGATAAAAGAGATTAAATCACATTTAATAAAGTAGAGTGTAATCATAAGGGGTTCTATTTGACTCAACTTCTTTTATTGAATCATAATGATTCCAATTTTAATATAGGTTTATAACATTGTTATATTTAATTATATGGTAATATTAAAATTAATTTATTACATAATATTATGTTATTTACATTTATGGATCGATTTCATCATAAAATTTGATGATGGTAAGAATAATTCCAATTCTGTAAGAATGATCATTTTTCTACAAAAATCAGTACACTTTCTAATTTTATCCTTTCATAATTTGAGATATAATTTTTTTCATGATTTCAATTATAAATACCTTTATATCTATTCAAATTAAATATTTACCACTTTAAATATTATTTTTCTTTCAATAATCTTATTTTTTATACTTTTGAAAATGATTTTTCCCCATAGTAAATTTTATCTTCCACTCCAAATGACCTTTAGAATAAAAGTTTTGTATTTAAAAAGGCTCAATTATTTATTATAATTTTTTTTAAAATATTATAAATATTATTCACTTCACCATTTTAAACATTTATTTTATATGTGACTCAAATCATTATCTTTTATGAATACCCTGAAAAACAATTATAATTTTTTTTATTAATTAATTGACTATAATGACAATAATTAATCATGAATATTTTATTCCATGTATTAAAATTGTTTTCGAAATGGTTTTATTTCATAATTATTTTGAAAATAAAATAACATGTTTTTATATTTCTCAAATGATTAATGTTTATTGTAAAATTGTTTTTTGGATATTAAATTTTTATTTAATGGAATTTATTTTTAATAATGTTATATTCAATGTTTTAAAATAATAATTAATTTATAAAATAATCCATTTGATAAAAACTTATCATTTTAATTTATATTTTTTTAAATGTATTATCATTCTAAATTTTGTTTTTTTAATGAATGTTTTTAAGGAGTTTACATGAATTTACAAATGGGACAATTCTTATAGAAATTTTTCAAGGTGATTAATCAGACAATCAAAAAGGGTGTTTTTATCTATTCCATAATCCATAGTTTTCTATATTATACCCAATGGATATTTTGACGAGGCTGCCCATATTATTTTATTAAGGGGTAAGGTAATTTTATATGAATTGTTTCAGGAGTCCCATCTATTTTATGTGTTTTAATTATGCGATGTTTAAAATATTAATGATTTCAAGTTCATGGGTTACATATATGTACATTTTATATTTATGTGATTAATGAGACCTATATAACCCTATAATTAATCGATAGTGTTTTATATCTCATGTGAAATATATTGCAATCAAATATTAATGATCACTCTACTTTAAAATTCAATAATTGATGATCCTCCACATTATTTTGGGAATCATGTAGGGACATCCACAAATTTATGTTATGAGAATCATTTAGTTTTTCCAACTAAAATATTTAATGGGTCAAAGATTGTTATTTCTACTAAACCATGTTATGTGAAACATTAGTGATTCATTATATTCTATTTTAAAATTTTTAAGATAATGATTTTCCAGATTCATATGTAATGAATTATAATCTTGTATTGTTAGAATATGTCTTATGTTATGATATAATCCATGATTAATTTCATATGATCCATTTTTGTTTTTCTATGTCTATAAATATTATATTCACATAAATTGATTATATTCTCATACCCACATGTTTATAATTTTCACAGTTCTAGTCATTATTGTTTATCATTTTTGTTTATCCATAATAATATTTTGAGATCATCTGTTTAATATTCATCTATTAATCATGTTATAAATAATAGTATAACCTATTTGGAGTCTATAGAGGTTTATCATGTCTTTAAAATTATATATATATTTTCACTATTATCGAAGAGTAATTTTCTCATATAGAATATCCTCAAATACATTAAAGAATTACTACATGGGATTATGTATTTATTGTATGATATAATGATTATCTTATATAAATAATAAAATATAAATTTATTTTTATCTCAGGTCATGTCATTGAGTATTAAATATTATGTGTAAATTATTTTGTTATACCTATATGTAGGATTGTGGGAATTGGGTGCCTTAGTTGGTATAAAACTAGATTTTAATAAATATTTGGGAGTAGTTTGGTTATTTTTAGGGATTATTATTGTTATTTTGAGGTATAGGAATAGAAAATATTTATGAATCTCCTTGATAAAATTTTAATTTATTGACAACAAGTTAAAATTTTGATAAATTAGAGATTATGTGGCTTCCTAGAAATAAAATATCTTTATAGACAAACACATGTTGATTTAATCTCTAGAATAGATTCCCATAAGTTCAAGAACCTTAAAATTAATGGTTGGTTATTAAATCATTCTTTATGTTGGGCATGGCCAATTTTCCAAAACTAAAAACCATACATGACACTATTGAAATATATTATTTATTTATACAAAATATAACTTTTATCCACTAAAAAGTACTTATTATGTTAAGGAATTAATTTATATAGTATGGGGAACCCCCTATAAATAAACATATTTTAATCTATAATAATTTAATTGTAGAACATTTTATGATTTATGTTTCACATGATTATTTATTATAATTCTATTATGATTTTCATTTTTTGACACTCATGTTAAACAAAATTTTATTTTATAATTGTATGAACATATAGGGAACTAATATAAAAATGGGTTCCATGGACAATACATGCTCTTTTCAAAAAAGAAATCCTACATTATAATAGTTTTTGTGTGAAATTTTATGATGATGAAAATCCAATAATAGAAAAATATTATTAACAAAATGAATATTTTTCAATTAATAGAAAATTCAATTAAGGGAAGGATGGGGTCTCATTAATGTTTTAAGGGTAGAGATGGTTGTTAAAATAATATTCATGTTCTTATGTGAAACAAATATTTGAAGAAGAACCCATGTTAATAACAAAATGGAATTAGAAAAAATTCTATGTGTTGAATGATTAGTCATGAATCTCATGTTTATCAATGAGAGATAAATAGTTCTACCAATAAAAAAAGAATTATTATAGAAAAGAATACATCATCATCATATCAATTCATTAAATTAAAGGAGTGAAAAAATAATAAAAATTGATTTAAAAAACATTAGACTACTATGGATAACGTTTACAAGAGGCTCCTAGAATACGGGAATATAAGAGAACTTGTGGGATTAGCCTAAAAAAATTTCTATCACAGATTAACTAGATTTTTTGTGATGTTTTTATCTCAAAGTATATATTATTGGTAATATTATTCTTATTGTTCTAATTTATTATGAATTTGATGTGATTTCTGTAGTGTATTTTCAATCTCTATGAATAATTCATATTAACAAAATTGGAAGACCACATTTTAAATATCAAATCAAATTATGATCACTTTTCACCATAAGGATTATTATGAACTATGTAGTAAAATTAATTCCCTTATATAGGACTTAGTAACCAATCCTTAGTGGTTGTTGAATTAAATTGTTTTTAGAAATGACAATATTAGAAAATTTCAAATATGAAAGGATAAATGCATTTTTCTAGTATTACCCAATTTATTATGGTTAATAACTCATTAAAAATTAAAGGAAAATTCATTCAAATCTTATAAGTTGAAATAAATATTTTATTAGTATATAGTTATAAAAATTTCAATGACACAATTTATTTATGTGAGGAAAATGTAACATCCATTGATTTTACTATATATCATTGTGATAAATTAATCTAATGTTTTCAATTGCTTGATCCACAATAAACACCAATATTAAATGAGATATAAATTTTCCAATGAATATTAATATGAAAATTAGAAGAATAATTTTACATCTAGAAAATAAAATTATATAACTCAATTATCATTATATACATTTTGTAGATAAATAATTAATACGAAAAATAATAGTAATTTTTTTTAAAACTAATTTTTATGTATTTTAGATTATATCCTAATAAATTTATTTTTTATATTTTAAATGATTATTATATATTAAAATATATATTAAAATTATATAAATTAAAAAATATTATGAAAAAATCATAAGAAAATATTCAAATATCATTTCTTAATAAAAATGAATTTTTGAAATAGTATTTTTTCATTTTAAAGATAAGTAATTAAAATTTAAAATTTATAATTTTATAAAAAGAACATAACCTTTTAATATAACATATAAAAAATAGTTTAGGGTAAAATGTAATTATTTTTCGAAAAACAGTTGTGTTTTGGGTGAATAAGGAATGTTAAGGATTTTACAAATTTTGTCAATTTCATAATATTTAAATAATACAAAACCAATAAGATTGTTTATAAAAAAAATTTGAAATATATATTTACATATAATACAATTATATATTCAAAAATCCAATGTTCAATTTATAAAACCACTAAATAACATATTTTAAACATAATTAATATTTTACTCAACAAAGAACTATTTTTGGTTTCTTTCATCAAACAATGTTTCATAAAGATAGAATGTGGTATGGAATGTTTTTATAGCCTAATAATTCTTGTTTGTATAATAATAAATCAAATAATATCATTGAAAAAATCAACATTGAATATTTTATCTTAATCACAATGTTTAGTCACAAGAAGATGCATGTTTTTAATACAATTATTCATACATTATGTGATTTAATATTAATTTTTTCTTTTATAAAATTTTATATACTATTATTTTAATATTTTTAATAATTAGGTAAAAATTATGTAATAAATTCATTTTTACTTTTATGAACTAAAATATAATTATTTCGATAAAAATTAGTTACTATAGAAAAAATTATAAATAATAAATTAGAAAAATCAAATTGTAGAATTATTAAATACATGTGTGAAAATTTATGGGGTGAATTTATTTATCATATACCATTTCCCACTCAATTATTTTCCATTATTAAATCCATTTTACCTCTTAATAGTGACATTTATATAAACATTATTACAAGAATGGTACACAACTCACTTATAATAGAAGCCATCACCTACCCACATCTCTTCACACAGAAATAATCATTGAATCGACCAAAATTTCAAAAATAACCATCAAACCATTCTATTAAAATCAAATATGATCTAATATCTAATATGAAAACCCCTTAAATCCCTAATTTATTTTTCACAAGATCAATTCCATGAAGTAAGGTAATATTCTCAATTACCCCTTCTATATTATGTTCTTCATTTCTTTATTATTATTCATCCTTTAAAAAACATTACCCTTGATGACCTAATTAAATCTATATCACAGTTATACTAAAAATTCAATATATTTATGTAATCACAATATTCTATTATCCTCCCAAAAATTTTAAAAATTAATACTTCCCTTTTTTATGTACAAACATCCACATATATAAAAAATTGTGATATATTTTTTATAACTTTATTATACATCTAGTCCAATTTGGGTATTTAAATAATAAAAGTTATATAAAAACATTTATATTTAAAAAATATAATGTTATTCCTACCTTATATTGGTACTATAGAAAATGATAACGTCTTTTGTATGTACATGCATGCTACCACCTCAATGAAGAAATAAATTTCATATTTCATATTAATTTTTCATATTTATCTAAAAAAATTATATTCCACCTCAACACCATTAAAAAAGCTCAATAATATTTCATTACTATATAATAAATATATTATTCAACAATAATTACATTGTTCACTTTACTAATTTTTTCAACAATATCATCATCTATTATGTTATCATGAACCGTAACTAAAATTATAGGGTAATGAATATTAAAATTTATAAATACTTATAATGAATATTATAAATTATCATGAATAATAAGAGAATATTTAAATCAATGTTATTTAATGGGAACCAACATCGATGTTTTAAATCATAAATGAAATAATTAAAATTAAAAACATCTTATGATGAAAATAAACTAAAAATAACTAGTCAATGTATAATAATAGAGTATAATTAATGAATATATATATATATATGATTTTTTTTGAAATAGGTGATTTATATTTTTTAATGATAGATAATATAATATAACTTTTTTTATGTTCTAGGTAATGATAAGTGGTTTTCTAGACTCCACTTATTTTCATGAATCATAGTAATTCCACTTTGGCTTTTTTCACGATGTTTTACATATATTGTGTATAATAATTATAATTCCTTAACATTTTATATGTAATTAATTTATTAATACCTTTCTTTATTAAATTTTATTATTGTATGAATAATTCCAACTCTCTCCAATTGGGAACTTTTTTCTTCAATATTCACACAGACCAAGTATATATCCAATAATAATTTGAAATATAAATATGTTCAATATCTAGAAACCTTTAAAATTACATTTAAATCATTTCAAATTATTATTTAGCTTACCCTATTATATGGTATTTAATTAATGTACATTTATAAATATATAAAAGTTTTATTTTTGTTTTTATATTACATATTTTATCATCCACGAAACATTTCAATACCCAGTATTATTTTCAAGATTATTAATTTGATAATATAAAAGTACATTTTTTATCTATCTCATCATATTTTATTCTACTTATGTTACACTATGGATAATTTTAATCCTCTCTAAAACTTATTTCTCAATATTTTTTATAGAATATACAATGAATGTTTTTCATGACACCCATACATTTTCCATTACCTAATTAAGTGATATTTTAAATATGAATATCCTTGTATTCTTTTAGAATACATATATATTTATTAAATTTATGTGATAAAATAACCCTATATGTTCATAAAATATTTTTTGTAGAGATTTATATTTTATAATATTATTATGTTAATATAGTATTGATGATCACTCTACTAAGTGAATGAAGAAGTTATTATTTCTCTACTATGTTATAGGAACCATGTAGTTATTCTTTCTCCACTATTTTATGGTAAAATTTTTTATGAATAATGATCCATTATTTTATGATTTGAATCCAATATTGTTACAAATTTTTATTGTTATCATCATCATTATATAATATTGGCATATGTATTATATTATGATATGATTTTGTACATCTTATGATCCGAGATTATTTTTGTTTGATCTCTAATGATCTGTTCTTGGTATTTGATTATTTCACAAACACCCATGATTTTTTAATTTTAAATTATGATAATAAATTAAGATATATTATTTTTACCTTTATAGATCATAAGATATCATCCCTCTCATATGTTATCATTTATTAGGTTATGAAAATGAGTATAAATTTTTTGGAGTCAAGAAAAGAGTCTTTTCCTGCTTCTAATATAATTAAATATTTACAAGTGTTATAAAATAAGATTTTGATGTCAGTAATACACAAATAAACTAAAACATTAGTTCCTTAAATTTCGTATTTTTTGAAATTTAATTATTTAACACATATAAATGATGTAAAATTAATATATTATTAGATATTGTTGTCACACACGGTATGAAATTTGATGTGAAAAGTATGATTTATTATCACTTATTCAAGGTGTATGGGTCAAGGGAACCATATAAGTATTTAATTTTAAAAATGTTTTGTATATACGGGTGAATAGTGATGTGAAAAGAAATTAAATTATTTTATATAAATTACTATTTCCATTTTCATTTTTACCAACTCTCTAACATAATTTATCATAATGATATCTCATTCGTGTTAGTGTGTATGAAGGGATTATTATATCATGTCTTGTAGAGATGACATGGACTCCATATGGTTTTAGATACCATAGGATGGTGTTCCACTAGAATTTTTATATTATAGAAAATGGGTTGCTATATGCATAATAATATCAACTAGGCACTCATATGGTTTTAACCAGAGTATATCTATGGTATCCTAAGTGGTTGTTTATGAGTTTTTACCCCGATTTTTTATAACATTATTACTCCATCAATATTGTATTTTACTTTCTATATTAATTTCATGGATTATATTAATTTTCTATTGTTCCCCCCTATTTCATTATTATACCATGTTTTTGTGTTTAAGAATGATGGTTTAATTATGCAATTCAATCTCACTACAAATTCATCCAGAAATATTTCAGGGTGAGTTGGGTGTTTTATTTTAAATATGATGTGATTTATAAAATTTTTCATTAATGGATTAATAAATGTAAACATTAAAATTATTCTATATAAACATGATTTATTTTTAAATTTTTTGTTTTTAGGGAAGTCTTTTAATTTTTTTAAATAATGAAAATCATTTTCCACATATATTTTCATTCTAATGTTGATATACAATTTTAGGAAAAGAAATTATTTAACTATATTATTTTTACATATTGATATAATTATGTTCAAACTCTCTATATTCCAATCAATATATATAAAACCCATCTATTTTCTTAGATTTAGGTTATTTTTTGATCTCTCTTGGAGTGGGTGGGTATTATGGATGGGTGAAGTTCCTAGAGATCACAAAGTAATTATGCTTGTGATTTTGGTTTTAATTTGGTTCAGATACTGTGTTGACCAATTTGGAACCTTTGTTTAGACATTATTATTTTCAATCATATTTTATTGTAGAATTATTATTTATAAATCTAATATAGATTTTTTTAGATTTTTTTCTACTTATGATTATATGCATGGAAACATAATGTATTGGTTGTTTATGCTATGATTTGAGAAAAATTCCAATTTATTGATAATTTTATTTGATGTAATCATTCGTAATAATTTTTTTAATTCCTTCCATACTTATCGTTAGCTCATTAGGATCATAGATTTCCCATATATATTGAACTTGACAAATTAGGTGTCCACATCATGATTTTTCCCATGACGGTTGATGAAAATGGTATATGATGATAGTTTGTTAATATATGCATGGTTGCATGAAAAACTTTGTTTTTTTGAATGTCTCTTAGATTGGAGTAGGATTATAAGAACTTGATAAGTAGGCATAGGGATAATTCCATGAACTCATTCACGTATTTAGCTTCAAGATACCACTATCTATCGGGTTTAGGACTTAAATTATAATTTCTTATATTTTAGGGTTATTTTTTTATGGTTTTATGAATTCATTTTGATGGTTATATATATTTTGGTGGATGGAAAATATGATTTTAATTGGATTTACGTATATTCCACAAATGGACAAGAAAGGTATGTGTTTCTTAAGTACCTTATTCTGAATGACTTCTAAAAGAGGTTGAATGAGTAGGACATTCTCAACTAAACTATGTGTCCAAGTGATGAATGACCCATCATAACAAGGCTTTGGAGTCACATGATATTGTTGAATTGGGTAATAATGTGTTTTGTATATGTTACTAAGAAAATTGATATGGATTTTAAAATCTTTGAATGATATTATGTTAGAGAAATTTATTTATTTGCAAAATATTGAATTTTAGAATTTGAATTAAGAAATTATAAAATTGAATGTTGTTTTCAAAAAACTAGATTTTGAAATTTAAATGGGAAAATTTAGAATGGATTCTATGTTTTAAATATATGGAATTATTTTATTAATTGATTATTAAGAATTTCAAAATGGTTTTACATATCAATTTTACAATATACCATGATTATATAAAGAGAAAGTTTATTATACTTTATATTATGGATTGATTTTTTGGGATTGATATTTTGAGTTTAAATGTTATAAATGGATGGTTATGATATTTATTTTTTTAGTTATATTTTTATTATTTTGTTTTCATGTTATTTATAGTGTGATTATTAAATTGGTCGCCAAGGATCCTCAAACATTAGTGTGGTGGAGCCTGATTATTAATTTGGTTTTTAAATTTTTATAGTGGCCATTTTCTATTAGTGGTTATTGTGATTATAATTAATTGAGGAAATTTTCATTCCCTAGAGACCACTACAACCATTGAGGGTTATATTTTTGGTTTCTAATCAAGGTATCATGTCTAGATTAGTGGAAATTAGTTCTTCATCTATATTGTAAGATATAATGATGTGAGATCTATTCTAGACTAGTCTACCTCAATGGTTTTTTCATATCATGTTGAAGGAATTTAAAGTGTCCATGTTTATGTGTATTCAATATTGTGAGTTAAGAGGGAAGAAATTCACTGAAAAAAATCAATGAGATGGTCCCTTATCATCTAAAAGTGTTTTGATCTATTTTTTAGAGGATCATCTCATTGTGAAGGTATATCATATGGAAATTAGTGATAATGTTTTCTCATTCTTCATATTATAGTTTAAATGACTCATAGATAATGGTTTTTTACGATTTTATTATAGAGGCGTGCCCCTGATGGGTGAAATAACTATATCCCTAGGTGGTTATTAAGGATCTCTATTTTATTAGATATTTAAACTAAAGGAACAAGTTTTAGAGGATTCTCCATATTTTATAGTATATTATCTTTAAAGGATGAATTTTGTTGTATGCTTCCAATGTGTTTAGTTTAGGAATTCTAAGCCTTCATGAATTATTTCTTCTAATACCTTCCATCACTGTGGTTCATTGGTAAATAATCATAATTTATGTTTGTCAGATTATTGATAGAAGAAAAAGATATCCATCGTAGATTCATAATTATTGTTCGGAATGTCCAATATATTGAGTTAATATTCATTATCATTTTCTTTCATTACAATTATTTAAATATTTTCTTATTAATCCACAATATATGGGTTTTTATTGGGCTATTCAGTGCCAGTTTATTTATTATTGAAAGAGTTTTCCCATGCAGTTAAGTAATGTTGTTTGTCTTGGCATCATGTTTATTCCTTTTCTAGAATCCCATGTTGTGTTCATGTTAAACCATTAAATTTGTTTTACTAATAAAACCACCATTTTAGTGAAATATATAATTCAATAAAATCTATATTTTATTTATAAATAGTTTTTATATTTTTTTCTTATTGATTCTATCTTGTGGAGTATTTTATCACACCATGGATTAATTTTTTTAGTATTGGTTTGAGTTGGAGATAATCAATTGGAAGAATTCTAATTAAATTAGATTATATTAAATTTGAATAATTTTTTAGAAGAATGAGTTATAGTGTGTAGAATTGACATTCCTTTAAATTTTATTCCCGTATTACTTATTTTATATCCTAGTCATTGATCTCAAAATTTATTTTGTTATAAAATTTCAATAAGAATATTTATTTTTGGAGTTTTCAATATGCATTTCCATTTATTTCACAATTAGTGTGAACGTTTTTGGTAAATTGTGTGACTATCGTTGATAAGGATTTTTAAGTTCTATTTTTTCCTTCACTATTTTTAATGCATTGTTCAGAAAGGATTAATTTAAATGATGTAAAACATAGGTGTAATCATGTGAGGGCTTGATGGGTCTAGGAGTTGGTGTAAAACATACACCCAGTTTGTGGGAACATTGTTTGATGAAAGTGTGTATATCTAAAAACTTTTTATACACCATTACACTATTTTTACACATTTCAAAATAACTATCAAAATTAATATATTGGTGTCGTTTATCTCTTCTTAGTGGTGAACAATTAGCACACGGTTCGGAAAAACATGTGGCCTAACTGCACTACCTAACCATCAAAACAAAAACATTAAATTCCTAGTTATCACATTTAAAAATAAACCCCCCCTTGACATCCCATATCCCTCTTTTGGAATTTGGTGGTCTTTTCTTGGTCAATACTTCTTTCTTCTTATCATATCACTTTCCTCTTACTATATATTCAATATATGTTTAGGGTTCATGTTAGTAAAACCCTAAGTGAGGATTTCATATTAAAATACTTTTCCTTTGATTCATAAGTTATATGATTTGGTTCTCATATCTTGTTAAATTTTTATTCAAAGTATTGCGTTATCCTCACACCATTTAGTAATGTTTTTTAGTCTATTTACCTTCCAAAATAAACCATATAATTCTATGGGCTTTTTGAATATTTTTTTATTCAATTTCACACTTAGTTAGAATTATAAATTAATTTTTAATACTTATGAGACTAATGGTCTTATTGATAAAAAATGGGTTTCAAAAGTTGTTAGTAGTTATACTTATATGAAAAAATTGATCATGTGATTGGTGTTTAGAAAAATTAAAAATAGTCCTTTTAAAGAAATTTGGGTTGTTTTATATATATATTAGACATCCATAAATTTATGTAAGTTAGGTTTTATATTTTGATCATGTTTTTTGGGTTTTATATTTGCATGGTTATGATTTTTTTACTAAATTTTATAAACATCAATTACTGAATTTTATTTCATTATTTGGTTATATTCCTTGGAACATTTGGAATGTACATACATATATGTGTGTTAATTAATACACCCATATATATGTTCATGCGAATATAAACATAGATGAATGTATCTATGTGAATATATGTACCAAATATTCATACAGTTTCTCTAATAGAACTCATGTTATCAAATTAATTCTATGTTTCTAAAATCACATTACAGAGAATGATTTAAAGATTATTTTTAAAAATATTATTTAAGGCCCATTTAGAAATTCGGAAGAAAATTATTGATTTTATATATGGATATGGAAATGTTATAAAATTGAAAAATATTTTTCTCAATAATTAAATTGTTAATTTCATATCGAATACTCATGTTGGAACTCATAAATTGTTTCATGAAAATGTGTTCATGTACTATAGTATGTACATTAGTGGGTACTACAGCAGTGTGGATAGTGTGGCGACCAATGTATTGAGATTCTATTTTATTAGTACAAATAATTTTCAATGGATTTTTGAATAAAAAATAGTCATGTAGGATACTGGGCCTCCAGGTCATCCATCCATAAAAAATGTGTGAGAAAAAAAATCTTCTAGGACATTATTATGTGGAAAATATGTGACATGTCGAGGTTAAAAAAATTACTCTGTAGAGTAGTTAGGAAATGATGTCTAGAAACACACATGCATTATAATGTGTATTTCCTTGAAAGAGTTATGGACGTTCTTTTTTCTATCATCCATCCATCAGCCCCTATATATTTCTAATATTGAAGATATGGGTTCCCCGCCATGTGACTATCAACATATTGGGGCTAGTTAAATGTTATAGTGATCAATATGGGTGATGTTACAGGGCTCAACATAGGAATCATCAAGTGAGTGGCTTAAAAGAGAGACATGTTCTCTACCAAAAATCATTTTAGCCTCTTCAACTATAGTTGTAGTATTTGGGATAGATGGGTTTATTACTATAGTGTGTTAGAGGCCAACATGATGAAATGATTATTTGTGGGGGTAGAGTAAATTTTTTTTTTCACTAGTAACATAGTGTGCTGACTTCTAAATGGGGAGGATATAGAGAAAGTACGGTGATATGACATGAAGTAGTATACTAAATCACGGGGAACCATGTATTCATCCATTTTCTTTCAATCCATGTATGGTAATAATATTTTATCAATGTTTACTTTCCAATCATTATGGGTAAGGATGAGGCATGGCCCTCTAGGGTTCCTGGGTGTCTTTTTTTGGTTATCTATATTCCAAAAAACCTTCAATAATAATCATAATAATAATTAATAATAAAAAATTAGTTACATTATATGTGCCATAAATATTCTAATGTTTTGAATGTTTTAAAAACGTTACAATGATTCATACAGAAACTATAATTAAAAAAAGGAATAAATTTAAAAACATATAATGTTAATGAATTATACACATGTCAAAATTACTCATATTCAAGTTCATATAACTCATTCCAAGTCAAATGAGTCATATATGTGTTCAATGACTCATTGAAACCAAATAAAATTACATATATAGAGGAAACAAGGACATGAAAATCTAATTATACAAAATAACAACACGTATGAATGATTTAAAGACTCCCTTGTTATAATAAAATGAATCAAAAAATTACACCTATGATGGAATGTCTCATACAACAATGAAATGAATCATATTATAGGATAAATGATTCATCCATATGAAAAATAGGGAAAATTTTATACTTTTAATTATTTTGAATACTGTTATTTTTACGTATTTATTTTATAATATTTTTATCTCTTATTGAATTTTTATTTTGATAGATATTTCATAGATATTAAAATGACATGTGAGGAGACTGGATTATTAATCATGTATTTTTTATAGTTAATTATTTGAATAATATATATAAAATTATAAAATGTATTTCCATAGAAGATTTCTACAAATTATAGTCATGGAAATAATTAAAAATGATATGATGACCCATCAATGAAAGTATGTAATTTTTATAAGATTAATCAAGGTCATTTGAGATGATATAAAAGTATTGGAGATGGTTTGATGATGTAATGATTTGTATTGAGTAAAATATTTAAAATGTTAATTTATAGAAGAATAGAAGTGAATTTATATAAAAGGATACTCAATAAGGATTAACCTTTCGGGGTCATTGTCAGGGGATTTATAGATATTCTACCTCATATGTGTATCCATGCCCAAGTCCATTTTGTTAGGGGATCAGTGTAAGACGATATACAGATGATCCACCATATAAGGTTATCTACCTTTGAGTTATTGATTTAAGTGGATTCATTTAAAAGAATACAATACAGATTTATCCATGTAAAATAATTTACTTATGGTGATCCAAATATGGGTATCAAGAGATTTAGATTCATGTAATAGTATTATTTACCATGATGTGGTATTTAGAATTCAAGAATATATATTTTGAAAGAATATTTTATTCAGACGGTTCTTCAGTTGATTTTTTTGGATTAAAAAATTATTTTTCAATTTATTGATATTATAAATGATAATATCATGAGGAGATGAGATGATAAACATAATGGGTATGTTCAACATTAAAAAAGTTCATAATACAATGAATATATTTTAATATTTATGAATAATTAATTTATGATAATTTGGGAGATTTTTTTATAATGATATTCAGATATGTTCTATAACAAAATAAGGTATACTCTCCAAAAAATGAATAAAAAATAAAAACAAAATATGATATATGGTTTTATAAATACTAATAGATGAGATCCGACTATTTATTAAGGGCAATAAGTTTTTAAAATTCCATTTCAAAAACTATTATTCATCATATTAATTGAATATAGGATAATTTACGAAAAGATGTAAAATTTTTCAATTGAGAATAGATAGCATGACTATAATATATAATAATTCTGTTACTAAGTGATTTTGATATGATAATATATCAAAGATAATGGATGGTAAAAATAAAATTACCCATTTAAGGTGGAAAACCCTTACTATGCCTGAGTATTTTAGTTTTTGAGAAGACTGGAATCATCAAATATCATTAGTGAGTTATAATACCACTAGATATATTCACATGTCTATCATAATTCATCAATAACTCTTTGTGAGAAGACATATTGGCCCAAACTGTTTATAGAGGATGATCACTCTCATTTAGGTAGAAGAATCCTCAAGTATAATATGGCCTTTCTTATACTGGATCATATTTTTTAGTGGGATGTTAAATATTAATATAATACACAGATAAAGGGTTATATTAGACATTAAGATGATTATACTGATATGGTTCATATTTTAAACACAAGTACATATAGTGTATGATATTTGATTAGAGTTACAAACCAATTATGATAATGAGTGGTATTTTACAATGATCATTTAAAATACTTATGTTGTTATTATCATTAAATTCCACTATAATGATTTTAGGATAATTTAATCCTAAAAAATAGTATTTTATTTTTAACCAACCACATAAGTGGAATATTAAAATATGTGTTTTTAAAATTTATTACTAATTCACCACCACTCTAATTAGTATTTTTTAATTGGTATTTACATGTGTTATTAAAATAACCAAAAGTCACTATGATGTGTTGTGATGTTTTTAAGCACAAAAAACATAATTTTTTTTAATATAAGGGGAGTCCAAAAAATGTATGCAGAAATTATGATAGTTGAATCGGTAAGATGATACCCTACCTTTATATCCCATCATAGAGGATATATATATAATTCTACTATGATATTTCCTCTGACTTTTGAAGGATCACCTATGTGATTAGCAAATAATTTTTTTGATGTAGATTTAAAAGAATAATATTCTATTTTAATGATTCAATAAGAATATATATACTAAAAAGTAATAGGGACTCATACTATAAAGATGATATTATAAAAAATGTGACGAATCTTTGAATGTAATATAAAATTAAATAAAACAAAACTACATCTATTGGTGTTTAGGTTTGAAGATATTAAAATTGTTGATTATGGAAAAATTAATAATAATTTTACTAAAGAAAGTTAAATTGTGAGAAATATTAGGGAATTCATTAAAGAAATTGGGGAAAATATCAATATTAAAATATAGATAAAAAACTTTCCATACCAGTTTTATCTAACAATCAATGCGTTATAAAAAATGAAATGTATTTCATTAGAAAAGTTAAATAATATAATCAATGTTTTTGAAATGGAAATGAAACTAGATTTAAGGTATAAAGGAAAAGTATAGATGGATTTTAAGGCCTTTATAAATGGAAAAGTAAATGTTGAGATAAATGATGAATCATGTAAATATATATATGATAAAAATGATTAATAATTTAGTAATATGGTTTCATGTGTATAACGTAAATTTAAAAATGTGATTATTTAAAGTAAAGTGAATGAAACCAGTAAGGTGCTATAACTATAATCGGATTTTACATGTTGTAATTGATTTCTCAAATAATAATATTTTTTAATTTCAAATAGATGCGTAATATTTGAAAAAAAATAATTGATTTTTTGTAAATTCAAGTAGAAACAATCAAGTAGTAAGTAATAGAGTTTAGTGAAAAAAGGATTAAGTTGGGTCACATTCAAAAATCCAGTCAAAATCTGTAGATAAAAAATGGATTATGTGGATTAAGTTATTCATAGAACAATTAGAAATTATTTAAAAGAAATAATACAACTAAAGTAAACTATGAAATCAAATATGGAATCTATCGTGAGTATAATATTAAACTCAATAATGAAACGAAAAAAATATAATGAATAATAATTAAATGAAAATTTCTAAAAAGGTGGTGTTTTTAGAAAATGGATAAACATACATTATTGAGATTAAAGAATATACATTTAATGTCAGTGAACAAGAATAGATGATTAGAGATCATGATGAAAAAAATTATATGAGTGAGGAGGAACAATATGTGATGAAATCCATATTAATATAATTTCAATGTGATTCAATGAAAACCAATGAATGGTTCACCAAATAAAATTTAGGTTAAGGTTGAATCTTTTCAAGTTGGTGTGAAGTGGTGTCTACAAAAATAGGTATATTTTTTAGGATATGAATGTAAAATATAATATATAAATTTGGATATTATTAATTTCAAAAACATATGTATAACTATTTTTTTAAAAAAAGAGATCTCATGATAAATGTTTTATATTTATTGGAGATAAATTGTTTCCATGAATAGAATTTTATCCATGTAAATATGTGGCTTGTTTTTCTGAAAGAAATCATACAATTGTAGTAGATAATTTCATAAAAATTTGGAAGATCAATTTCTAGTGTCTATTATTAGTGGAGAAGAATTAATGGACCTAATTAATTATATTTCAAGAACAATTTATAATTTCTAATGAAATTAAAATAATCACGTAGTTTATATTATTAGAAAATAAGGGATGATTCTTATAAAATTCATAATATTATGGGAACTTAATCATATATTCGAAACCAAAATATATATCTGTATTTAGTATAGATATTTTGAAAATTCTGAATGTTGCATCCTCATATAACTGATTTCATTTCTATAATATTTTTAGAAGTTCCATATAGTGTGAAATGCGTGAAAATTTATAATCCATGTTAGAAATCCAAAGGGACTGTAATGGTCAAGAAGTATTGATTGAATGGTTATCTAGAACATATAAATTTTTACTAGCTATTGGATAAGGATCATGTGTATGCTGTAACTATATAAATTGTTTTCATAATAAAATACATCATTTCATGAGGAACTACCCATAGATAGAGACATGATAATAGAAGGAAAACTATGTGAATAGTCTGTATAGACAGATAATGGAATAAAAGTTTACATGAAAATACTACCATGAAAATATGATTTAATGATTAAAAGTATTCATTGATTAGGACATGAATTTTTTTAGGGAAAATAAGGAAAAGAAAAAATTTACATCCAAAGAAAATAATCAAGTGTAGAATTTGAACATGAAATGTATTGGGGTTCAAAATAAAAAATTAGTACATAGTAAATCCTCTCATATAATAATTATATGTAACCAAAGGTCTAGAATGAGAAAAAACTTCCATGTATGTGGTTACATATATTGAACCAATAGGTCCCTTATAATTCCATTATTTTTTATTTTTCAAGGAAATATAGGTGATTTATGTAGAATATGGAGATTTATATACACTAAACATCAAACAATTATAATTCATGGATTATTCAACCTTCATAATGAAGACAAATTTATATCTTCATTTGAGGTGGAGAAATCTTAATGTATAATATGTAAACATAATGGTTCTACGAAAAATTTTAATTGTGTATTAGAGTCATAAAACATGAGGATGAAGTCAGAAAGTACTACATTAATACCATACATAAATGAGTATAACATATATTTATAAATTAGAGGTGTTGATTAATGATAAATAAACTAAAAATGTGGAGTCAAAAAATATTTTCTTAAACTTATTTGATGGTTTATTAATATAAGAAAATATCACATATTCTTAACAGAAATGATAATAAAACCTCTAACACATGTTAATTCATAGTTGGTATCACATTCATATTATTTTATGGGATGAAATTATAACTCTTATTAAGTAAAACTTATTTTACACACTGGGTTATCATTTATAGACATATAGTTGACTAAAAAAGTTTTGTTAATTTTAAAATTTTAGAATTACGTATATATTAATTTTTGTATGATATAGAATGTGTGGAAAATGTTGTTTCGTGTGTTTCATGGATAAAGTATAAAGGTTGTATGGGAAGATAATTATATTCCATTTGAATTTCATTTAAAAAATATGAAATAAATTACATTGACTTTGGAGAATATGAATGGTATATTATTGATTAACACTACGAGGGAGATTCATTTTCCAAAATGATTAGTGTTTTATTTTATTTCAATAAGTATTTAAAGAATATTAGAAAATCTATTAAAGGTAATTAATTGTATGATGAATATTAATGTTTGATAATTAAACATTTAATAATGTTATGAATTCATTCTATGTCAGAAGATAATGTTTATAAGATGATTAAAGATCTATAGATATGATTAAGAATTCTTAGAGATGGATTGATATAGATTTGGGTTGGATTATGTGAAACTTAAAGAATATTAATGTTGATATTTTTTTAAGTAAGTTTATGAATGGGGATTCACAACATGACTTGATGTTAAGGGCTATATTAAAATAGATCTATTGATGATTCACCTCATAAATGGATCCCCATTGGAGACATTGATGAATTGGGATCTATATAAAAGGATATATGGATTAGCCATCATATAAATGGATCTAATTTTGATTCATAAATTTATAGGTATTTCTGATAATATAGCTTTAATTGAGTGAACCTTGTATTGGTATTAATATAAATGAATCCACACACATTATTCCATGTATTGAGATTTATGTTACAGGTTTATTTATCCTTAGATGGAACTGAGAAATCTAGAATTAATATTTTGAAGTGTGATTTAATTTATATGATTTTTATTCCTGTCTTCATGGATTTAAATGTTTTGATCCTTAAAATTTTATTTTTATGAAATCAACTATCAATATCATATTACATCCAATATATAGAATGAATGTTCCGAATGATACCTATGTATTCTTTTTTCACTCATGGATTGATTTTAGATTAGTTAAATATTTGGATTTGATGAGTTTTCTAGATCATGATTATCAAATATCATGTATCAGAGATTATTATTTTTTTATTTAGTAATTTTAAAATTTATTCTATGTCTATGATTAAATAATATTTAAGAAATATTTATTGATGAGATTACTGAAATTGTAGATGAAAAATAATTTTCAAATATTGGATTTGAGAATCTATTATTTATGATTTTTTAGGAATATAACATATTCCATGTATATCATGGGAATTTATAACATTAGAATATTGATATATCATATAGTAGATGATAGTTTTGATGATGAGTGAACCTGATATATTACTACATCATAGAGCGATAGAGTATAAAAATGTTCAGAATCGATCAAAAAAGAAAAGGATTGTTGTTACTAGGTAATTATGTCGATGAGAGGAAAAAAATCATTAAATATCACTTTTCATTTTCAAGAAAAAAAAATCAACTAAAACATCTGTTTATGTTCTTGTAGAACTATACCTAGTAAAAATATATTATTTAGTATGTTTGTGGAGGAATTTAAATATGAAATTTCCATGAAAAAACCCAATGAAGAAAAGAATTAATTTTTTATTTTGGTATATATGTTATAGTGTTATGTTTTTATATCCTATGGGACATAAGAGTAAGGTATTAGTGGTATTATGACATAATTGATATAATATAGTCCCATGTTTAACTATATGTACATGTTTTCACAAATAATTGTATAGTAGAACTAACCAATAATGAAAAGGAATAAGATTTTACATTGAACATTATATATTCATTTTTTCCTTTGATATTTATATTCCCCTACAATTAGTTGAGGTTTATTTATATAATAAATATAATACCATTATTTTTATAGTAAAAAGAGGTTGAATATTAAATATAATTCAAAAAATATACCACTAATTCGAACATGGAGTATCATAATTATTCACATGATTAAAGAATTATTAACGGGATTCTTTACAATAGTAATTAATGTTTTCTTCATTATTGTTAAAAAAACATATTAGAAGTTATTTTTATTTTATAGAGTATTAATTATAATTAATTAATTCATTCATTTGAAAATTTTATTTCTCATTTATGAATAATGCATATGTGAAGAATATAAGAAGAAATCATGAAATCACAATGAATATTTATAAAAACTCTAAAGTAGTTTTTATCATTAAAAAAACCTTTATGGAATTTTATTTTGGAATGATAGACTAGAATGGAAAATATTTATAAAGATTTTGATCATGTGGATGTCATTTTCAAAATCAAAATTCAGGATGAAAAATGGATAAATAGAGTCTTATTGAACCAATAATGGTGTTAAAAACAAAATAAAATAATGAAAATGTGAAAAATTATGGTAATATACACCATTTAAAAACTTTTTTATGAACCATTATACTTATCTTTCATCCACTACTGCAATTCTATAATTTATAAAATTAAAACATACTACACTCTACTTCTCATTTTATGATCAATTTTACCTCTACATCAATAAAATGAAAAAAAATTCATCGAACTATTTTTTTGTAATTTTTCCTCATTTTCTATGTATATAATAGATATTTTAGGAATTTTCATTAAACATTTTGAATTATTTGGTTCTACTACCCCTTAAAAGGAATGGTTGTGTTGTGACACAACATAAAATAAAAAAATACTATTTAGTTTGTGCCATTTAGTGTAAAAATAGAAGCATTTATAATTGTTTGTGAATATTTATTAAAATTTGTTGTTTAATGTTTGTGACATAATTGTAAAAGGAACTTTTGGTAGGTTTTTGAACCCCATAAAATGTCTATTTTTTTGGGTTATATTTATCTTGATGAATGAGAGATGTAAAGGCTATATGTGGTGTAACATTAATCTGAACTACTATAAAAATAATTTCTGTTAATATTTATATTTTCTACTCTATAAACCATTTTCCAATATGATACAATATTTTATTTTAAGAACTATTAAATTAACTTCCACACTTGACCATTTTACCATATAATAATCTCAAAAAACACATGAAACCTCCAAATACCCTCATATTTAATCATTAATGATTTATCAATCAACGTCCCTCCATAATGTCATTATCTGGTTAGAACCAATCATTCAAAGAACCAATAATATATAAATAATATAATTTCTCTCTATCAAATAATAATTATTCCATGGGTTAAGATATAAAAACCATACCCCAAACTGTAGTAGGACTAAAATTAGTATTAATTGGACTATATTTAAAATAATCCATCATTCCCAAACCTCATCCATGGTGTGGTTCATGAATACCATGGGAAAAACTGATTCCTTTTATCCTAGGGAATGTTTCAACAATCATATCATGAATAGATCATTTAACTCCATATATTTCTTTATGAGGTATACCTTAACGAACTCTAATCCTATGTCTATCTAATTATTTTACCACTAACTAAAAAATGATCACTCCAACAATAACATAAAAAATTCCCCATATTATCACATAATCAACAGTATACTAGAAATAAAATATATATAAATTGAGTAAGGGATGACCTACCACACTGGTAACATAATATATAACCTTAAATCTAAGGTGGGAAAGAAAACCACAACCATGGGTACTCCTCTCCACATTTCCCCAGCATGAATCATTAAGTAGATGCAACCTACATCTCAAGAATCCACTTTGGATACCCTAAGTAGAAGAAATTTTACAAGGTCAATACTCTCATTAATATCCCTATATGTTATGAGGATTTAATTTACAACATCTTATAAATTAGAAATTTGGAAAAAATTCATCTATAACCAAATTAGGTACTTCGAATCATCATAATTGTTTGATGGACATGGCTACCTTATCCTCAATAAATTAAAATTAAGAACATAGAATCAATGTAAATGAATATGTGTTTTAGTGACATTAGATTTTTCCTATCATGATGATTCCCAATTTTATGGTAACTGAGTACCTCTTTGTCAATAAGAGTAATGATGTAAAATTATATAATTATAAATCCATGAAAATAAGTTGCAGTGTTATATTGTTCGTAAGATGTGGTGTTTACCCATTAGTAGATATTGTAAAAATTATAAATTATGCAAGGTTTAAAGATATATTTTATATTTATACCGAAGATAAATAATTTTCCTATCATATTATTGGTGGCCTTATAATTTTAGTTTAAAAATATTGACATCAAGGGAATTATTTATTTCAATTCAGGATAAATAGTTTTGGTAGCACAGTGGTACAAAAACCATGCAGCCTAAATAAAAATAAAAATGAAATATGAAATTATGATTCATAGTCTACATAAATTAATCATTGATAAAATTATTTTAACGACTAGTGGTGTATTAGATGAAAAATATAGGAAATTGGGTGGATCTAGAGTGTGGTTTTACGATATTAGTGTTGTTAGTTTGGTTAAAATTGGTATTCCTGGATATTTTTCAGGTGAATTAGTTAATTAATATATAGAATAAATTTATTATCTCAATTAATAGAGAACACCTAGGTTTCACTCTATAAAATACCCACTAGGTTGTTTCTCAGGTGAGAATTTTTAAACATAATAACCATAGATAGGGATAGGATGGTAGATTTAGATCATGGTGGGACAAGTGGATTATAAGATCATGTGAAGATATGTGGTGGAATTTTTGGATTAATTATACATTATTTATAATGTATTTGAGTTGCATCTAATTTTCAATTGAGGAACATAACATTATTTGATTATTTTTTAAATTCTTATATGAATTACAAGAATAAATATATGATTGATAATCATTTCACTATTTTTATGGACCATAAATATTTTGGATTTATAAATATTTTATGATATTTATAGGTTAATATTTTAAATATGTTTCATATATTTTCATTACTAGGATCAATGAATTATTATACATTGACTATCAATGATATTCATATTAAATATCTACTTTTTAGTCAAAAACTATTATTCTTCTGTTTTTTGTTGGACTATGGTTAGGATAAAAATTCGACTATTACCATTTAAATTTGAATCCTGGAGAAATAATAAAATAATGTTTTTGTTTTTATATTTATTATGGGAAGCTTGGTGGGTATAACCATCATCAGTTATTGGGAAAATCACGCGGGGACAATGTTGAAGTTGTATTAATAGTAGGAGACTTACGGATGTGTGATGGGCTTCGATGAAAATCATTGTTTCTTATAATTGACAGCCATAAATCATTATGTATTTGTTGGTTCTACAATAACGTTTCAATCAATGATGATTTGGGTGAGTTATAAAGTATTAAATAATTTTTTATTAAACATTATGGGGATAGAATCAATGATGGTTTAATGAACCTGACCACAGTAGATCTAGATTTAAATAATGCACACAATGTTCACCAGGGATACTTCAGCTGGAGTTTCAAATATGAGTTAAATATGGCATGTTGTTAACTAATAGTCCATGTAACCCTATTCAATATACTATTTATGTATAGGGAGTACACACCCAACAAGTTAGTTAGCCTCGTGGGCCACACATGCTAGGACCACACCATTTCCCTTAAATTCACATGACACTAGAAATTGTTTTATATTGTTTGTACCACTATTTTACCTAAATTTAATGTATCATAAAATTCAATCCATGTAGTTGGTCCTCAACATTCCTTGCGGGGAACCAATTTATTACCAAAATACTATATTTGAAAAAAACAATCTATAATAAGAAATATGTTTTGTAATCTATCCAGATCCAAATTCTAGCCACATGTCCTAATTAAAAATAATATTTAAAGTTATGAGTTGTATATCCTGAGTTTTTTATATATATAAATAGTTATTTCCTTTTGTTGTCCTATTAAGAGATGTATGTGATGTCGAGTAGTAATTGTTCAGGCAAGAAATTTCTGAGGTACAAATTGGTATGATCTCACAATCTAAATATGGGGATTTGATATCGTCCCTACATATCATAGTAATGATATATTATATCATAGCCAACAGGAGGATTTATAGATGAACCTATATATTCCCTAGGTATTAATGTCACATATATATTAGTTTTCAATATTATAGGGTTTCATTATCTCCCTCAGATGATGTGAAATGAGAACCTCTTTATCATCTTGTATTGGGGTTAGGTATCCACCTAATTTCCAATCTTGATATCCTCTACATGATGGTAAACTTGTGAAAAGGGGTGTCTTCCATGAATGCATGTTATCTCTAATAGTGTCCTTGAAGAAGTTCATTGGTATGATAACATGTGTATTTGTTTATGATCATTTGATAATGTGATATTATTAGACTATATTATGTGGTTCTCCCCCATATTACATGAATTATTTAGGGAATAGTGGGACACCCATCACATGTTTTTTGGAGGAATGGTTTTAGAATGTCTATATAGTAATGAAAACTATTGGAATTAGGGTTATTCAAAACCATTGGGGTGTCATTTGAGATGTGGAAAAAATATCAGTGGTACCTTTATAAATCTCAGGAACCCTGGTGTTTAATCCATCTTTAGTTACTCATACTATGTGGATTTTTTTGGAATGACTTAAGGATAATATTGAGTACTCTCATTTCATGATACTTTTAGTCATTGAGAATATCTATATTTTTTACATATAAATTCATTAGGTTAATCATTTATAGATTATTTGAGAACAAAATTGGTTTCCAAGATTATCCTTTTTATATTATTTTTCATAATTTCAAATACATGTGACTAAGTTCATGCGTTGTTCTGTGTTTCCTATGCGGTTTTGTAGTATGAAATCCTAACTTTTTATTACATAACTATTCATTTAATTACTCAAATAGAGGATATTTAAAGTCTAGTTTGTTTAAAAAATGGCACATAAAACATGAAAACATTATACATTATTTTAATTCCCTTGAAAATATTCTTGAAAAGTTCATCATATGTACAATTACAACATCTCATAACCTAGAGTAATAAATCATAGGAAAGCATGAGAAGAAGGCACAGTAAGGACAACAAGTGAAACAATTTACATGTGAATTTGAGATATAACAATATGAACATCATCATAAAGAGAAATATAATAATAATAAAATGAAACAGAACTAGGAAATGTGGCTAAAAGATTTAATTTGGACATTCATAAGAATATCACCAAGGTCCATCCCCAAGGATTCATAAAAATTACCGTGGTTATTCCCCAAGGTATCATAAATTTTTTCATCTCTATAGATTAATTTAATTACCAAAATCATTAGATTTATATATAGTCTCACCCTTAATATTTATATATTTTCATGTGATCAAAATAGATTATAATTAAACATTTCATAAATAACACAAATGTAATAAAATGAATGGTTTTTAAATCAAAATCGTGATGTTTTAAAAAGAGCATAAAAAAAGATCATCATGTAATCTATAACCCATTGAAAGGGAATGAGGGTTTTATGTATGTAAATTACATAATTAGGTATATCATTTTAATTTATGATTGAGTTATCATGGAAATTAAATATGTTTGGGTATTTACATTAAAATATTAAGAGAAGTTTTTTTGAGAAAAAGAGAGTGTTTTTAAGGAGAAAATTATGCAGTATAACAACTATACAACATGGTTGTAGAAAATTTTCAAAAGAGGGGGAGAAGGGTATCCCATCCATAAATGAATAATTTTATAGAAAATTTATATAATAAAATGGAAAGAAGTACATGGTATGGAATCATTTATGTTATACCACAAAAAAGATGACTTGAATGGAAATAAGAAATGTTGAGAATTCCCTTACGAAAATTCAGCAGCCTAAGGATGTCTCTTAAAATTCATAAATTTATATTGTGAGAGTGGAAATGGTATCTAATAATTTGGAAATAAAATGTACAGAAATTAGGATAGAGAATAACATACCCCAATATAATAAAAAATAAACTAGATGACAAAACATAAAGGAAGTCCTGACTAAAAGAGGAGGTTGAAAGGTTCCCTTACCCTGAAAAGTAACATAAAAACAGAGAGGTTATGACAATGGGTAGACTTAGGGAACCTTTAGAGGAAAGCTTGAGAGGTAAAAAGACACGAGCTTCATTAAGGAGGAATTTGGAATGAATGTAATGAAGGAATGTGTTTTTATTTATAGCAAAAGCGAGGGAATATTTTACTAATTTCCAACGGACTACTCATTAGTGGTATTTTAAAAAACATGAGCTTGTCCCTGATATTTTCCTATGGTATTGGCCACATGGGACACATCAGAACAAATTTTATATTTTAAAAGTCAACCACAATTATTACATCATTATGACACCATTAATGATGTTATTAAACACACCGAAACTAAAAATTGTATTTTTCACATTCATTGATAAACCAAAATTTTTATAAAAATATCATAAATTATCCCTAACCTAATATCGATGCTCTGAATTCAAAAATGAAATTCATTTTAATATAATAATTTTCTAACTATGATATATTCATGTTTTATGTAAAA
The DNA here is from genome assembly GCA_963277665.1 of Viscum album. NCBI lineage: Eukaryota > Viridiplantae > Streptophyta > Magnoliopsida > Santalales > Viscaceae > Viscum > Viscum album. Next base: position 1,590,369,243 of record OY728129.1, read on the forward strand.
ATACTATTTACACAAAAAATACTAATACATAACTAATATTTTCTGAAATTGTTATTTACATAAGATATTATATCTCATTATCAATAAATATGCCTAAATTATATCAATACATTCTTAAGTAAGGTTACTATTCCATTAGTGACATTACTATTAATAAGGGTAGTATTACTATTCATAAATTACTATTGACAAAAAATTAAGTTGATCTTATTATTATCTAAATTTTTTACTGATCAAAAATTTAGATGACATTTTTTAAAATCATTTAGAATTATTAATTATTTAATGTATAAAAAAATATATTGAAATACAATTATTCCCATATTCATCAATAATGCGGAACATCATTAAATTCATCCAATATTTATCTTGGTTTTTTAAATTCCCAAATTTTAACATAATAAGAAATAACAATTTTATTTATACAAAAGGATTACAAAATGTTACTGAGGCCTATTTACATAGACACTTATAACACATGTATAGGTCCTTAGAGTATAGTGTGAAATGGTGATAGAATCTTGGGAGGACTCTGACATCAATGTTTGAGTGGTTATTTCTATCATCATGAAGTTCTATAGTAAGAGATCCCATTCAAGCTTAACGTGTTGAGTTTCAACTTAGTTTTGGTCCAAAGAAAAGCCCAGTGATTATACCTCCCTCACAAGTTCTGGAAGATGGGATTTATACGGCCCGAGCCTTCTGGATGGGGCCATTAAATCTTCTTTTTTGTATTAATTAACCATGGTAATTTAAATTTGTAAACAATAATCATAAAATTTTGTGTAGTTTCAAAAATACATATTGACCAATATTCATAATGTAGTCAAAACTCAAGAGTCTCATTTTAATTTTTATCACTTCATTAATTAAAATATATAGATTTGTTGAGTATTAAATTAAATAACACACGAATAAGAAACAAATATTATTCTAACGTTTGGTTCGTTAAATTATTCTCCCCTTAATAAATTTCTTCACGGAAATGTCACCTCATATCATCATATGGAAAAAGGTGTTGGTAATTTAGCCTCATAGACTCCTTATATTCTGTTGTGGCTTATTTACATATTTGGTTCCTCTATAACACCTTTCCTAAGAGGGTAGTCTTGTTGCATAGAATCTTATCTCGATGATCCATGATCTCAACCGGCTACACCTGATAAAATCGTCCATGTTCTAGTTGTAACACCAACGGATTTAGTACATGTGAAGGGATTGTTATGTACTTCCTCAAGAAGGTTATATGGAAGACATCATTAAAATTTTCTAGATTTGTAGGAAGTGCAATCCGATAGTCCACTACTCCCACGCGGTCAAGGATTTCATAGGGGCCAATGTACCTAGGGATGATATTCCCTTTCTTCCCAAGAATCATGACTCTCTTCCATTGTGAAATTCATAGAAATAAATTGTCACCAATATCAAAATCCATGTCTATTCAATTATTGTCAATATATCTCTTTTACTAACATTGAGCAACATTAATGTGTTGCTGGATGGCATGATCCTTTTATTTCATCTCTAAGACAAGATAAGGCCCATGAATAATTATCTCACTACCTTATACCCTACAAGTATGTTTTCTACATCGCTTCCCATATAGAGCATTGTTGGGTTACATTTGAATGCTCGAGTAGAAAGTATTATTGTAAAAAAAACACAACCAATGGAAGATGTTGATCCCATCCATCATTAAATTCCACTGAGCATATTTTCAACATGTCCTTGAGTGTTTGAATACTCCATTCTTATTGACCATCTATTTTGGGGTGATAGGACGTACTAAAATTCAATTCATTACTCGGTGCATGTTAAATAATTATCTATAATTTTTATGTGAACGATGAATCATGATCAAATACGATTGAAAGTGAAACTTCATGCAGCCTTACCACTTCTTTCACGTAAATCCTGGAAATTTGACCAAGAGGAAAATCTTCCCGAATATATATAAATTATTCAATCTTGATGAGAAGGTCCATTATAAGCCACATCACATTTTTTCCCTTGAAAGTTCCTGATAGACCAATGAAAAAAGTCAATAGTTAGATTTCCCACCTTATATGTTGGTATAGGTAGTGGTTGTAATACCCCTTTAGAAAGTTGACACTATGCCTTCACTTGCAGACATACTAGGAACCTTTTAAAGTAATTATCAATATCCCTTTTCATATTATCCTACCAATAATGATCACAAAGGTACCTATACATTTTTTTGGCTTCTTGGGTGTATATATAAATTAGATCTTTGAGCTTCATCCATTACCTCATTCTTCATTTATTTAACAGAAGGAACACGTTGTCTTGTACCAAATTTTAGAACATCTTCCTGATCAATATTGAACATAGCAAACCTCACATCCGTCACATACACAAATGTATTTCGTAAAAAAGGATCTTCTTTTTGACATTTTATGATCTTAACTAGTAATGAGAGTTGATAAATCATTTTTGATAGGGTTGAAAATGTCCCTTCCCTTATAATTACCATGTTCGACATTACTAGGTCATTTATCACAGGATCTCTTTGAATCCTCATCATTGATAGAACAACTATGATTTTCTTGATTTATGCATTAGTGACATTTTTTTCACTTCTGGGATGATAATTAATTGAAAAATCACACTCTTTAAGAATTCCTAACCATCTTCTTTGTCTCAAGTTCATCTAATTTTGTGTAAAAATACACTTCAGGCTTCGATGGTCTGCGTATATATCAAATTTTCCCCATAATGTTAGTTCCTTTATATATTCAGTGAGAAAATAGCTGTATCCACCACAATATCAGGCGTAGGATAGTTATTCTCATGAGTTTTCATTAGTCGAGATGTGTAATCAATGAATTTTTCATTTTTTAAGAGGACACACCCTTGCACTTTCAGAGATCCATCCCTACAAAATTGGAATTATTCGCCACTTGTGGATATAATTAACATGGGTGTAGTAAGGAATCAATTCTTAAGCACTTGAAAACATTCCTCACACTCCTTTGTCTAGATGAACTTTAACCCTTTCAGGTTAACTTGGTTAATGGTTTAGAAAGTCATGAAATGTTCTTAACAAAACTCATATAATATCCCAATAATCCATGGAAACCACGAATCTCAGTTATTATGGTAGTTTGTGGTGAATCCTCCACAACCATAGTTATTGCATGTAAATTTTGATTCTATACTTGGTTAAAATTCTTACCCAAGAATCAAAATTTTCGTAACCAAAATTCACAGTTACTTATCTCTCCAAAAACCATCTCCTTTCATAGAGTTTGTAAAATAACTTTTTACAAGATACATATCATCCTCAATAATTTTTGAATATATTAGAAGATCATCAATAAAAACTACCAAAAGATTATCAAGGTATACCTTGAAGGCAAAATTCATCAAATTAATAAAAATAGTAGGTCAATTAGTCAATCCAAAGGGCAGAAAAACAACCTCATAATGAACATACCTTGATTAGAAGGTAGTTTTTTGGAATATCATCCTTCTTCAAACTTAATTGATGATAACCAGACCAATGATCACTCATGGTGAAGAATTGAGGCCCAAAAAAATGGTAAAATAAGTAATCAATTCATGTAAGAGGGTATGAGTTATTAGCTATGATTTCATTCACTACTCTATAATCAATACATACCTGCATCGATCTATCCTTCTTCACAAAGAGAACATGTGTGGTCCATGGAGAAACTCTCAGTCAAATAAATTGAATATCAAAAATAATTTGGTGTGGCTTCATTTATTCCTCCAGATCCACATTTTCCATCTTATATGGGTTCTTTGATATCAGAAAATATCCAGGTATGAGTTCAATGAATAACAATACCTCTCTTTCTGGTGGGGGAGGGGGGGGGGTTCGGGTAACTCTAAAGAAAATATGTCAATGTAGTATTAGATGATGAGGACATTTTATATCGTTATACTCTCAATTATTTGTTCTTATTCACATATCATCTCTAGATAGAAAGATATATGATATTCTTCTAGGAAAATATCTGGTGGAGATATCTATCCATGGATGATAATAGTATGTTTTCCATTCAAAACTACTGAGATTTCCTTTATTCTGAATTTTTAAAAATCATTGTACCTTGAGTGCTAGTACTTCCCTAGTATAATGTAATATTCAATCATGGCAATTACTACTATATTTTCCATAAGATTGTGCTCTCTGTATAAAATTCTGGAGTCCTTAAACACTTGTGATGATTGAATTATACCACTAAGCGTCTGGACTGATAACTCTACTTTTAGAAATTTAGGGTTTGATTCTAATATCCTCGAAAACATGGAGGAAATAGAGGAATGAATAGAAATAGATTCTGACAATGTATTTTCTATATTTTAAAGAACCACAAGAGTACCTTTCAAAACATCATTTGGAGATTCAACATCATCTGTCGTGATATAAAAATCATGACCATTATCTTTTGGCCTTTTCTGATGTTGATGGTGGTTCCACTCCACTACCGTCGTATTTTCAAAATAATTAGATTAGTTCCCATGTTTTCCACACATATAACATTAGACATCAGATAGGGACTTCACCATTTTACCTAGTTTGTTAGTGTTTGGATGTTGAGGCTTCACCCACTACAATAATTACCCATGATATGGCCATCTATTCGAATATTTTTTCACTTCCCACTATAGAGAAGGCAGTTCCTAGAATTCTTCATCCCACATTTATTACATGTGGAACATTTATCTTGATAGAGTCCTCTTACCTGATCAAATTTCCTCTAAATGATATGTTTCATTGATCTCTTATTATCATTGGATTTATGAGACCACTACATCACACTGAACTGCAGTTTGACTTTCATCATACTCCACTTAATTTCCTCATTGTTATCATAGTATCTGTTGGTAATATTCTTCTACAAATGAGGACTTATTCCATGAAATAATCTAAAACCTTACCATAATGACCCACGAAAAATCATGGGGTGTAATTATAACATCTTGTGAAGTACATATCATAGCTTCTAATAGATTCATTCTCTTTCTACTTTATCTCAAGAAACTAGTTCTCTATTTTTGTTCTCATAGAACGAGAGAAATACTTATTGAAGAAGACCCTGAAAAACATGTCCCACTCCATATCTTCATACTCACTTCCTGGCCTTGTGTTTCTAATCAGTTCCCAACTCTGATAAACTTCTCCCTCTTAGTGGCAAACACTAAGGGTGACCTTCTCTTTTTCTGATCAACGGTGAGCAGAAAAGATCTTCTTGATATACTTCATCCACTATTCAAAAATCAATGGGTCACTTGATCAAAAAATTTTTGGTGATCATTGATACATTAAGGACCCCATTGAGTGTTTTTCCCTTCATGGTGAAATTGGACTACTCTATTGATTGATGTTATTATCTATAACATGAGTTTATTGGTTTATCATTCTAAACATATTTCCCATTCCTACTTCCATCAGGGGCCCGCCAGATCATTTTCCATTGCTGTCAACATTTTCACAGATCCTCTTATTTCCTACAATTTTCTAAAAGAATAAAATCTTAATGAGAAGATTATTTAATTTACAAACCATTAAACATCAAATGATTTTTATGTCTTAAAACATAATTCATAAACATATTATTCTTTAACTACATTAACATATCTCTAAAAATACTTCATAATGATTCATAAAAAGATTTTGAATAACAGACATATCCCCCAAGAGTTTCAAATCAGGAGTGAAGCAAATCCCTTCGTCATGTACCAGGATACCCTGGGTCATGCTTGAAACTCCATGCCGGATTTTTCACTCCTAGGTAGATATCTTCCCAAGACGCACCACTTTTTCATATCCAGAAAAGAATTTATTTGTTCGTAAGCCACTTATATAATATTTCAAAAAAATACCAAGTTGTTTTCCTATATTTAAAATTTTCAATAGGGTATTTCCTAAAATATTTATAGATTAATTTTGATAAATAACTAAACTATCCTTTGATACCATGTATGGAATCCCACATTTTTATTATATAAATTTTCATTTCATTTTACAAAATGATGATCTTTAAAGTCATTTTCATTAGAAAAAAGGGTACATAAAACATGAAAGCATAAAACAAAATTTTAATCCCCTTGAAAATATTCTTGAAAAGACCATGCTATGTATAATTAATACATCCCATAACATAGAGATATAAATCAATTTAAAGGGTGAGAAGAAGGCCCTGTGATGAAAGAAAGTGAAAGAGTTTACATGTGAACTTGAGAAAAAAAATATAAAGATGGAGATAAAGAGGCATATCATAATAATATCTTGAAGTCTAACTTAAAAATTTGACTACAATATTTAATTTATACATTCACAATCAATCACAAAGGTCCATTACCATGTTTTCATGAACATTCCACAGTTAATCATCAAAGTATTGTAAAAATTATCATCTCAAGTGATTAATTTCTTTACCCAATGCATTGAAGAGATATCATAGAGAACCCTTAATATGTATTTATTTACATGGGATCAAAATATATCATTATAATAAAATTCATAAATAACCCCATGGTAATTAAAAATAGGGTTTCATATCAGAATAATGATGTTTTAAAAAGTGCTTAAAACAAGATCATTATGTAATCTATAACCCACAGAAAGGGAATGAGGGTTTAATGTATGTCAATTAAAAAATAAAAAATATCATTTTATTTTTGATGAATACCCATGTAAATGTAATAGTTTTGGGTATTCACATAAAAAAATAAAAAAATTCCTGTGAAAATGAGATGGATGTTGAAGCAAAAATTCTACATCATAACAGCTATACAACATGGAATTATAAAATAAAAAAAATGGAGGGGAAAAGGGTCTCCAATTCATAAACTAATATTAATAATTAAAGGTTACATAATAAAATTGAAATATGAATATGGTATGCAAACATGAATGTTATACCACATAAAAGAGAACTGGAATGGAAAATAGAGAGGTTGGGAATTCTGTTACAAAAGTTCAGTAGCCAAAAAACATCACTAAAAATTATACAAATCAGTTGATGAGAGTGGAAAGGGTCTCTTAGAATTTGGAAATAAAATGGAAATCAATAAGGATATAGAATAAAATATCCCGAGAAAATAAAATTGAATCATGAAGACATAACATAAATAAAGTCTTGACTAAAAGAGGGTGGTGAAAGGTTCCCTTACCTTGAATAGTAACATCAAACACTCGATGTTTGAGACCATGGTGGATTGATTAAACCTTGGGAAGCCTACATGAGAGCTAAAAAGACCACAAATTAGTTTATTATTAATTTTTAATGAATTTAATGAAGGAAGGGGTTTGTATTTATAGTCAAAATGAGGGAATATTTTTTTAATTTCTAAAGGACACCTCATTAGTGGTATTTGAAAAACCATGGACCTGGCCATGGTATTTTCCCTAGTATTGGCCACTTAGGACACCTCATAATATTTTTACTATACATAGGTCAAATATAATTATTACATCATTACTACATAATTAAAGATTTCATTAAACACTCTGAAACTCAAAACAATTTTTTAACTATTCACTGAAAAACATGACATTTTATAAAAACCTAAAAAGATTACCCTAACCTAATATGGATTCTCTGAATTCAAAAATTAAATCCATTTTAGGAATATAATTTTATAATTATGAGATAGTTATTTTTTATGGAAAAACACTATTTACCCAAAAAAATAATAATACCTAACTAATAATTTCTGAAACTGTTATTTACTTATGTTATTATATCACATTACAAATCAATATGCTTAAATTATATTTATAAATTATTAAGTAAGGTTACTATTCCATTGGTCACATTACTATTCATAAGTGTAATATTACTATTCATAATTTATTATTCCCCAGAAATTAAGTTGATCTTATTAGTATCTAAATTTCTTACTGATCACAACTCTAGAAGGCCATTTTTTAAAATAATTTCAAATTATTATTTATTTAAAATATAAAAAAATATTTTAAAATACATTTCATCCAATATTCATCAATAATGTCGAACTTCTATAAATATAACCAATAATTATCTTGATATTTGAAATTAACATGTTTTTTCACAGTAAGATGTAACAATTTTATTTATACAAAACGATTACACAAATTAACTATGGCCTCATTACACAGCCCCTTATAAAACCTATATAGTACATACGAGTAAGGTGTGAAGTGGTGAAAAAGTCTTGGTCCGACTCAGACAACAGAGTCTGAGTGGTGATTTCTATCAGCTTGAAATTCTCTCGTAGTCGATTCTGTTCGGGCTTGATGTGTTGGAGTTCAGTATGGTCATGGTTCAGAGTAAAGACTAGCGATTCTACCTCCTCCCAAGATCTGATAAATGGGCTTCGTATGGCTGGAGACTACTATATTAGGACACTAAATCATCTTTCTATATTAATTAAATATAGTCATTTGTATTTATAAACACTAATCCAAATGTTAAGAGTATAGTTTCCAATAGACATATTGACCAATAGTCATATAAAAGTCATTTCCCAATGGTCACATTTTATTAATACTCACTTCATTAATTAATGGATATTGTTTTGTTGAGTATAAAATAAAATAACACACAAATAAAAAGTAAATATTATTCAATAGTTCAGGTCATTGTATAGGGAATCCATTCTTGTAGTATAATACTCACCAATTTAGGTAAATTGGGCCTCCAAAATATATTTCTTTCCAAATGAAACATATGTTAGAGGTTTTTAAGCACACATTGATTTATATGGATTTTTAGGGGTTAAATACGGATTTTTTAAGATATTTTTTATAGTGTTCAATGGAACTAGGTTATCTTGGTAGCAAGTGATGTTCAATTATAGTGAATTTGTAGTGAGAGAATCCTCCACTTAACTTCATATGTAAAATTTATTTTTTATATGTTTAACATATAAAATTCGATTTTATATTATTTTTTAGGTACTCGTTATCTTTGTGTATCTAATTAGTTATGTTAGGAATATATTATTTATAAATTTGATGACTATATCTATTCTATTTGGGTTTGGGGAAATTGTGTGTATTTGATACATGTTTATTTCCTGTCTTCATAAGATAAAACCTCTTATGTAATGGGATATTTTTACTTGGTGCTAGTCACTAGCATATGGCCTATTATAAGTTGTCCAACGGTCGCACTCTCAACATACAACCATCCTAGAAAGGGCCTAACTTGTTTGAGCAAGGTCAATGTGGCCTTAGAGTGGGTCAATACTAAGGGAAATGTTTTGAGTTTGTATCCTTGTGAGGGCTAGTTTTGTAACTTTTAGAAACCATGTTAAGGGATTCCTGTACATAATAATCAAAAATTTGAAACTAGAAAATGTGAATTGGTTGGAATATCCTTTTGTATGGAATCTACTAATATTTTAATCAAGTCACATTTCAAAGAAATTATTTTTTTCATAGATTTTAGTTAGTATATATATTATATAGATTCCAATTATGATATTTATAATCTATTATGTTATTTCTCATCTAGATATATTTATCCCTACTAATTTTTTTAACCAAATTTAGGCTTCTACCTGTTGATAGCCTTCTTGTATGTTGTGGTAGGGTTATAAACATCATTTAGGTAACTATTTTCATATATTAAATGATTATTGAGTTATGAATCATTGTTTTTTAATGTTTTTTGAGAGATATAAATTAACCACGATATAAATAATATTCTCCCATAATTTGGTTTTGTGACAAACATTCCTGTAGAGAATATAGTTTTTTCAATTGAGTAAGAAGAGTTGTTCTAAAGGATAAATATTTTGTCTATGTTTGATGATAGAGGACTCATGAGGTAGTGTAGCTGGGATAATAATTTTGAGATACATATATGGGTGAAGTAAGGGTTTCAATTTTTAATTTTCTTCCAAATTTTACTAAATAGATGTTGGTTCATGTCATGATATTTCTTAATGGCACACCAACCAATCAGTGATTATTTAGTTTCTATAACATTCCTTTGGAATAAAATAACTTGGATAGATTTTGATACTTATTTTGGATGGGTATATACAAAGAGATATTGGACCCCACACTATATGAAATGATTGTGAAATAGTATTTATAAAGGGCCAAATACTACCCATGATTTATTCGGGGAATGTTTTCCAAAATAATTGTTTATATGTTGATATTTATTGATGGAGTATATAGGAAATGGTTTTGAGTTTCAGTTGGTATTTCCTTCCAAAACACATGTGCTACTACCCAAAAAATAAGTTTCGGTGGAGTTGAATTCAAATAATTTTTATACCTTAGAAGACAGATAAAATTTGGTTCTCACCTAAAAACAACCAGATAAGTTCCATGGATGACTCTCTATATAATAAGTGGAACATGTTGGGAAAATAATTAGTATATATACATTTGACTTCTAATGATTTATCAAAAAATTTAAATGGTGGAATGAAATTACTTAGAGATATAATATGTGTTGATACTATTCCATGATCACCACCTATGGTTAGTTCATATATAGTGAAGAGTACTGATTGTCTCAGATATAGGATTATGTGAGCCTGATATGTGTTTTTCTAGGAAATGGTAATTTAAACCACATTATGTATCAAGTCTATTAATCATAAAGAAACATACTGGTCTACTTAATCATGAGTTCTTAATCATATGATATATATTGGAATGGTTAAAAAATCCAGTGGGACCTATATCAAGACCATTATCATCTGGATTGCTTCCACTCACTATGATTATCTCTCTAATGCAAACATTATCTATGTGAGGAAATCGTAGATAGAAAATATTTTCTTTTTGGATTACTTGGAAAAGGGATAATGTGTGATGATATCTAAATCATTAATAATTTTATACCCATTTATGGTGAGTGTGGATCAATTCAAAATATTCATTGGGGATGTCATTTTCATCATGAAATAGTCAAAGAATGTCTTTTACTTATAATGGTAGACCCTAGTTGATGCTCAACGAAGGGATGTTCTTTGAATTTTCATCTTCCCTATTATGGTGTGTTTTTTCTGTGGATAATGTACAAAAAATCAAATATCCACTTGTGTTGACTCTTTATTAGGACTTTATTTCTTTTATATTATCATGTTTTGATACCCACATTTATTTTGTTCTAATGAGATTCGTGATGATGCAACCATGAATGAAAATGATATTAAGGTTGTATAACGCAATAAAATGGGTTGTTAGTTGTTATCCATTGTTGAATGGCAATATAGAAGTATAGTTCATTGATTTGGTAGTTATATGGGTAGATAATTATTAAATTGAATGATATAAGTCGTTCACAATTAGTTGATATTGGATTACGTACACAGTTCTCATACTATGAATGATTACATACTATTACTGATGTTTAATACATGAATCTTTACATCCAAATATACTCTAGAATTAGACTTTTATTTTTTTTATTTGGAGGTGGGTAGAGGTTTACCCACCTTCCCCACGTGGAGTGTGGATTTGTCTTGATACACATATTGAGTTTTATTATGGTCTTCTTAACATAAATATATCTAGTATATAATGGTACATATTATGGTTTGTGAGTGGATTTATGTGGGTATAAAAATATCCATCAAAACCCATTTAATGTGATGGAAGATATGGTTTTACATGAATTTTAAAATTATATTTGTTCTGAAAAATTATTTCATAGGGATGAGATCTAACAGAGAAGGGTCATAAAAATATTCAAGCATGCCCACTTTGATTGAGGAAAATTGGGTGACAAAACAGGTAGTGGTGTGAAATTTATCATTTCTATATGGTTAGGGTCATGCATGAAATCTTTCTCAATATATTTCATAAATGGGTTATGATAGTTTAACATACACATCTATTATATTAGTTGGAAATTTGTTAGAGGTAGTGATATATATTGGAAATCCCCATTTAGGTTGTGTCAATTACTTTGAAGATAAACAATGTTTCTCTTCCAAAAATATCTAATAGTAGTGGAGAAAATTAATTTATTACATGATTTGAAATTTTGTGTTCCATTAATATATAAGAGATACGTATATTGTAGATTTTTTTATGTCAGCTTGCAAATCTTATAATTTATAAAATATGGTGTTGTGCCATGGGCATATTATTATCATTTTATGACTCGATTGAATGAAATTTAAATGTTTGGACTAAGGATCTTCCTAAAAATATATTCATGTTGATAGAACCCCTATTTGTTGCTAATTATGGTTTGTGATTTTTTATACGGCCTTATCCTTAGACATTACATAATCATCAGTAATATCAATAATTCACATTGAGGATCTTCTCAGGTTTAATACATTAGAGAATTAGGCCATAAATATTAGAAACAAAACATAGAAATACAAATTTTACACTTCCAATAGTATCTATTTCCATTATAACAAAATTAAAAAAATGGTATATTTTAATATTTAATCATAATTCTTTTCCATGATTCTCTCCATGACTATAATCTCTAAAAATAAAGTGAATAACATTTAAAAACATTGGATTAGGAAAACAATATTAGTAATGGACTTAAAAAAAAGATAAAAATAAATCTATTTTAAACATGGAAACCAATTTAATGTTTTCTAAACAAATGAATCAAATCATTTTCATAGGAATAATTCTCACACTTGTTTGTTTAAAAACAACATTTAAAAAAATAGTAAGAAATTAAAAATCATTTAGGTGACTTAGGTAATAAAATAAAATAAACCCTTCGAAACTCAATTCAATTAGAATAACAATATATTTTACTTCCAAATTATATTTCTTTAATGGGTATCACCCTTCATATAAGAAATATTGGGTTCACCTATAAGTTATAATGGGGATCAACCCTTCATATAAGATATAATGGTATAACCCATTAGTTATAATGGGGATCAAAAATTATTATCAATTATTTCATGCTCACCTATGAGCTATAATGGGGCTCAACCATTTGTATATTCTATATCGGGCTCACCCATTTTATATAATGCTCAAGTACAATTTCAAAAAATTATTAATCACAAAACCCATTTGAAAAACTCTTATATTCCCATATGGAAAACATTTCCATATAAAAAAACCTTTTAAATTTAAGAAAACTTTTTAAATACCCAAATAAAAGAATATGTGATTCATTTTCCTTTTAAAAGAGATTAAGCATTATAGAGGAAACCAAATATCAAATATTGGTTACGGCGGCGAAGAAGTTGATGTCGCCATATTCATTAAAACATTCCTTTTGACATTTTTTAAAGAATGTAAAATGATTCATATTAAAATAATCTTTTTAGAATCCTTTACTGAAATTCAATATAGACATATAATTTCTTGTTAATTCCTTTTGTAACCATATAAATAAATATGGAATTTAATATCATGATGAAAATGATTTGATAATAAAATCTATAAACATTCATGGTGTACCATAACAATTTGAAAATTTAAATATTAATCATCACAATTTAATAAATAAAATATAATAGATAATATATGGATTTTAAATGTCATAGATGATGTATATACACCTTATAAGAGAATAATATTGCATATTATTAATAAATGCTTCAATGAATGTAGATTGAGACGAAATCCCTTACCATGAGTCTAACTTGTCTTGTTTATTATTTATTTTCATGAATAAAAATCATAGGTTAATTTAAAAATTCATCATTACCTTTTTAATGATTATTATTTAATTTATATCACTTATTACCATATTATAACAATTAGTTAATTATTTGAGTTCATAATGGATATTTTGTCGATGCATGGAAATTGATTCGAAACACAACTATTTTTCATGTAAATTGTCCATGTGGTAAATGCCCAAAATGTACAAAATATTATTCATGATTTAAATGTCATAAATATTAGTATATATTTATTTATAAAATCCATAATATTTGGATATATTTAATGAAATGCACCATTTATGGAGATGGTAGGTCGTACATACGAATGAACGCTACAGTAATTTCATTATCACATGAAAAGAATAATAAAAAAAATGATATAAATGTATATTATAATTATAGTATTATATTAATGTAATTTATGTCTCATATGTTTAATAAAATCATCCTTTATAAATTCAATTTATATCATGAATGAGTCATATCGTTTTGAGGGGGCGGTAGTCTAGACTTTCTCAAATGAAATTATTATATTTACACATCATAGAAATCTTAAAGGTATATTGTAAATAAAAATTAAATAAGAATAGAGAAAATATAAATATAATATATATCATATTCAAATATAGTTCCATCATAATGGCCACCATGAGAGGTAGTAGGAGAAAATTGAAAAAACATCGTTCTATGAGGCGGTAGTTCGTCGTACACAGAAATAATATGTTTGTATCCATTATATGGAGGTGTGTGTATGTTTAGTTATAAAATTTTTCATAATATCATCCTAATATATTTATGATACTTGTTTTTTAATTTAACAATATAATTATAAGATAATAGGGAGGTGAGAATGAAAATAACGGAATGAAACTTGAGAGAAGACATTACCTATAAATCAGGTATCTTCTTTTCATTTCAGCCAAAAGGATTTCATGACATTCCTTTTATCAAAGGTAAGGATTATAGGAATGTCTTTTCTAAGAGGGAGGAGGGGAACTTTAGGAATGTCTTAAAATATTATTTTATTATAAATATATTTTCAAATTATAATAATTCCAAAGTATTATATTTCTATTTATATATGTGGATGTGTATAAATCCTCTCAACCTATAGGTTTTAGACAAGTTTATATCATAAAATTAAGCTTTTCATTTTCCTTTAATCCTTAGTTAAAAACATTAACTCTTACCTTGTATTCATGTATTTTCATAATATATTGTTACTATAGTTAGAATAAAATTTCAAGATGTCTAAAATTGGATCATTATGACATTAAGGACATTATATAAGACATTTTTCTGAATTTTATATTTTTTAGGACTATTATATCATATAATAAAATAGTATTTTTTTTATAAACACAATTATGTCAATTTTGACAATATTTGTTCATTGTTTTTTTATAAGTCATTATAACTTAATTAATTCGAAACAAAAGGTTAAAATCAAAGCTAATATGTCATCATAATCAATAGAATTTTTGGATGACAAAAAAATGGTCAAATAACATTTAATTAAAATTTTATAATATCATTAGTTTGAATCTTTCATGAATAAGGTAATCATTTCATCTTCTGTGTGTTGTAAAAAAAAAATATATTTAATGTATAATTTTTTAAAATAAAATACCATGATTTAGGAAATATATTAATATTTAAAATTAGTATTTATATTCACAAATTCTAGTTATATAACTCTATATTAATTTTTTAAATATAAGATACATGTTTATGTTATATTTTCCTTTTCATTAAATCAAGTAATATAAAATGAATTTTTCACACGCATGTGACACCCAAATAACCATGGATAGTCTTATATATGATCATGTTTTGACAAATCTGATCTAATATAAATAAGAAACATTTTAGTATAGTTTTATTTTATTATATTATTTTTTTTACCCTTACATACCAGATTTTACCATTTACCTTGGTAAATAAAAATAATTACTGAAGTTACTATTCATGATGTCCAAAAAACAAAATGTACCTCTTTACAAAATTTGGACATTGTAATAAAAATTATGAAATCAATATTTCTAAACTAAATACATAGATATTGTATTATTTAAGGTAAAATTAATTCCTGTTGTCAAAACTGGAATGCACATTTTTATGAAGTAAAAATATACAAAGATTAACATGTGTTTATGTCCAATTTTAATTGGAAATTATTTCCAATTAAAAAGTTGGATTAAATTATAAAAAAATACAATTAAACCTTAAAAACAATTATAATGATAAAATAACTATATAAATAAATTAAATGAAAATGACGATTTGAATTAAAACGTAGTGTTTTCACTATTCTTTAAAATGTGAATTTCATCACAAAAATAATAAAATTTGAACCAAAGTAAATTTATAAGTTACTAGTCTAAATAAGATGATATTATTTCCTAATAGAACATATAAAATTGTCAAAAACTTGATTTAAAAAATGGTTCTCTATAAAAAGGTGGTAAAACATCATTTTTAGAAAAATATTTCATTCATAAAAAAATTGAGTTTGTTCTTATATCGTATCTAGAAAACATATAAGATGAATTTAAAACATTAAATTTAATATATAACATATATATTTCATTAAATAAATATTCATAAATGGTAACATGATTTTAGAAACATAATTATTCACTTTTTATATAGATTTTAATAAAAACACATCCTTTATATTTAGTTGTGTTTTTCCTATTTCTAATAAAAATGGTATCAAATAAATCATTATTTAAACATGTTTCCACCATATGTTTATAATTAATTTGATATTATTTATTACTTCCATTCAAATGTCTATGTTTCAATAGTAACTTTTAAATAATAATATTTAGTTGTTCGTTTAAGCACGATGTAGCGTATCATGTGTGCTATTGATTACAATGTTTCTTTATTAATGCTCAGGATAATACATCATTACCCCCTTTTGGAAATTGTTCCCTTGTAGTTTTTAAAATTATGCTCTGTAAGTTCATTGAAAATCCCACACCTAAAAAACAGTAAATAAAAATATTACATTAAATGAAATATATATATTTACAAAGGTGACCTAAGATAACACATACTAGAATTACATATAAGAAAACATGAATATGGAAGAACAACTAACCATCATGTTCTGATGGACAGTGAAAGAAAACATGATCTGAATAAATTTAACAACTAGAAAACCAAAAACATGTGATGGATTAAATGGTCATTGATTTCATAGTAGTAAAGGTAAATGTAAAACATTTTTGTTCTAATATTCTTTTCACAATGTTGAGGAATTTATTTTGTAACTTGAAAAATAATATAAGGAAACATACTTACTTTTAAATTAGAGTTTTATCAATCAATTATATTTATAAAAAAGTGTAATATTTTATCCAAATGATGAGTATTCAAGATTACTTAGTCACTCATGAAGTGATGGAATCAACTTCTAGAGAGTATCATAATCCAAAAAAGATGAACTATATATTTCGAATGTATTTATAGATTAAACCAAAAGCAAAATGGATAATACATGATTCTATAATCCCAAAGAAACCTTTAGAAAAATAAATACTACTATTAATATAAAAAATTCAACAATCAATATACAAAGTTCAACATAGAAAATTAAATAAACAATTGTCCTCAAAAATACTAAAAATAATCCAAACTATGATTGTATACCAAAATTCAGAATGATTTGACCACATAGTCTTCCATGATAAATCATAACATTTATTTCCAAAAATCATCAACTACTCTCGAAGTCTCATATATTATATAATTAACCTAATCACATTTTCATCATGATAGGTTAATAAATTCATAAAAATAACCCAAATCTCCATAATTTACGAATACAAACATAGTGATTTTCAAAATAAAATTCAACCATTACTATTCAAATTAAATCCCATAGTATTCATTTTTCCATAGTCATTTCATGTTCCCAAAAGAGTGAAAATATTCCAAAATTACATTTATCAATTAATCACCAAATCGTTTTCTTATATTATGGATATACATTTGATAAAACATAATTTTCAAAAATCAAATTCTTCTAGATTCGTAAAATAATTTAACAAAAAATAAGAAGTCATAATAATATGGGACTTCATGTAGTCTAGTGGAAAGCACTAAATCCTAGTCTCACTTAGGATGTGGGTTCCTTTGTCATAACTTATTTTGACGCGATGAGTTGTCAAACGGTCTTTGTGTTTTCATTTCTAAAAAATTTTATAATTATTATATCCTTAAAAAATTAAATAAAATCTTCAAAAATAACAAAAACATGTTTTATCCTCAATTTTTATTTCATACATAACATTTTTCATCCCAAAAACTATTAACCAATAATTTTTTCAATGGTAAATGTCTCTGAAAATACTATTAATCCCCATGAACATTTTTTACAAAATCCGCAAAAAGGGGATTCTATGTCATTTAACATAACATATACCTTATCATTATAAACCCATTATGATTTCCTTAACCCTTAAGAAAACATCATAATATCCAAAGTAGTCTAAACCGAAAATTGATAACAACTATAAGGAGTCACCCACAAACATTATTTAATATTGAGTTATATCAAGAATTCATAACAAGAATATTTTATGGTATAGATGTTTCGATAATTACTCCATAACTATTATATAAAAAACCACATAAATACAAAGTTGACACTTCCAATTCTATCCGTTTCGTTCATAACACAAAAACCATTAAAAAAGGCATTGTTTTTTTAATATTTATTGATCATTCATTTCCTTGATTTCATCTATGACTGTAATCTCCCTAAAATCATGTGAATGCCATTTAAAAATATGGGATGATCAAAAAAATCTCAATATGTGACATAAAAAAGGAAAACTATTAATCTAGTTAAAACATGGTAACCTAATTAATGTCCTTCAAAAAAATGAGTAAAATTTTTTTTACGTGAATAACGCGCATAAGTTTTTCACAAAGAAAAACATATAAAACCAATAGTAAGAAATTAACACTCATTTACGTGTCTTAGATCATAATATGTAGAAAACCATTTCAAATCCCATTCATTTGGAATAACCATATTGTCTATATCCAAATTGATGATCTTTAATGGGGATCACCCTTAGTATAAGCTATATCGGGATCACTCGTGATCTTCAATGTAGATCACCTCTTCATATAAGATATAACGGTCCCTACTATGAGTTATTATGGGGCTCAACCCTTCATATAAGCTATGTAGGGAAATCACATGAGCTATAACGGGGCTTAAATCTCTGTATAGGCTATATCAGGCTCAACCGTGTCACATAATGCTCAAGTAAAATTTCAAAACAACGTTCATCACAAAATTATTTTGAAAAACTATTCAAATCTCATATAAGGAAAATTTACATATAAAAGTAAAATTTTAATTTATGAACCCATTTTTAATACCCAAATGAAGAATTAAGGGATTTATTTTCCATATAATATATAGTAATAATTATAGTGAAATCCAAATTTCAAATAGAAGCTACGGAAACAGAGATATAATGTCATTGTATATGTTAAAAACATTCTTGTTGTCATTTTGTGAAGAATATAATGCTCTTCATATAAAAATATTGTTTTGAAAACATTTACTAAAATCCAATATAGATATAAATTTTCTTGTATATTCCTTTTATACACATATAAATACATAAGTGATTAAATATCTCGAAGGAGAAGTTTTGATAATTAAATTATTAAACGTTCATGGTGTCTCATATCACATTGATCATTTAAATATTACTCTCTATGATTTAACAAAAAAATAGTATAGATTAAATATGGATATTAAATGTTTTCATCACTGAATATAAACATTATAAAATAATAAAGGTATATATTATCAAGAAATGACTTAGTGAATGGACATTGAGATAAACCCCTATACCTTGAGTCTGAATTGCCCATTCATTCTTTAATATCATGAATAATTATATTAGGTTAATTTATAATTTCATTAAAACATTTTTATGTTTATTATTCATTTTTTATCCGAGAAAGTTAATTCAACAAAGAAAAATATAAGGGTACTTTTCAGAAATAGAGGGTATGGAATTACCATCAGGACCATCCTGTGCATACATGGTAAGCCTAGCCAATCGAGCCATGCGTAGGTGACGAACTGATATCAAGATGATGAAGCTATAGAGGAGTAGTTCCACGTATAGTCTATATATTTCCTAAGACCTATGGTTCATGTAATATCTAATCCTATGGGACTTTTATGGTTCCCACTCGTCCCTTGAAAATGGGGTTATCACAAATCAATAAAAAAAGTCTTCTGGCAAATTGGGCTGGTATTTTAGTAAAAAATTAACTTGTTTTGATGTAAATTGTCAATTTGGTGAATTTAAATCATCTCTAGAATACTATTAATGGTTTATATAAAATATAAATATATTATATATGTATTTATAATATCCATAATATTTGGAGATACGAAATGAAATGCATCTTTCATGGAGATAGTAGGTCGTATGTACGCATGAACACTACTTTCATTTCATAGACATATGAAAATAATAATAATCAAATAATATAAATGTATATTATAATACTAGAATTATATTTATGTCATGTATATCTCATAGGATTAATAAAATCATCCTTTATACATTATATGTTGATCATGAACGATTTATATCACTTTGTGGGGGTGATAGTCCACACTACATCAACTAAAATTATCGTATTTACTCATCATGGAATTAATAATGTTATGTTTTAAATAAAAGTTATAGAATCATAGAGAATATATAAATAATATATATAGCATATATAAATATAGTTCCATCATAATTTCCACCGTGATAGGAGGTTAGAGGACATTGAGCAATCATCGTTTAGTGAGGCTGTAGGTCATCGTACACAGAAACCATATTTTCATATCGATTATATGGAGGTGTGTGTAAGTATATTTAGATTATTTATCATATAAAAATCATAGTATAGTGAGGATACTGGTGTTTTTATGTAATCATATAATAATAATATAACAGGTAGCATAGAATTAAAAAAGAAGAAAGAAACTTGAGACAAGACGTTACCTCTAAATCAGGTAACTTCTATTGATTTGGGCCAAAATGATTTCTTGAATTATCTTCTCCCAATGGTAAGGATAATAAGATTAAAGGAGGGATGTTTGGATTTTATTTTAGAAGATTTTGAATTAACCAATGGTCTTGATAGGTGTGAATATGTGGGTATATGTTTTGGCCTTTTATAAGAGGTATGAGAGGTACTTTAGGAAAGTCTTCAAATATTATTTTTTATAAATATATTTTCAAATTTTAATTATTCAAAAGTGATATATTTAGAGGTAAGATAAGGATGGTTCCCAATCCTATAAATAAATAAGTTTTTTACATGTTTATATTATTATATTAACTTTATATTTCGGCATTAACCCGTAGTTAAAAACATTAACTCTTACTATGTCTTCATATGTTTCCATAATATATGGTAACTATAAAAACCATAAAATGTAAATAGAAGTACATGTGGATCATTAATGAAATTTCTAACATTATATAATACAAATGGATGAATCATATAGTTTTAGAACTATTATATAATTTAATAAAATAGTATTTGTTTTAAAAATGCATTTATGTCAATTTTAAAACTATTTAGTAATTGATTTTTGTTAAAGTCATTAAAACATGATTCATTCAAACCAAAAGCATTATCTTAGAGCTAATATGTATTAATAATCCATAAAATTCATGTATTTCATAAAAAGGTTCATATTAAATTTATTTTAATATTTATAATATTATATATTAGAATCATTCATTAATACGGCAATCACTGCATCATCATTGTATCATAAATTATTTTTTTATTTAATGTCTAAAAATATTAAATAAAATACCACGATGTAGTAAATATTTTTTTTATTTCCAATGACTCTTTATAGTAATACTGATAAGTAATATAACCTGAATGTAATATTTTTCTAGTAAATGATACTTATATATGTTATATTTCACTTTTCGTTAAATCAAATATTATAAAATATCATTTTCACACCCATGTGGCTTCGAAATGGGAATAATTCATGATAAGGATTCTCATGGTTGGACAGATCTCATACAATAGGGTTTGGACACTTTTTAGGGTAGTTTTATATTATTATAATATTACTTTTAACATTATTTACCTGATTAACTGTTTAATCGTGGTAAATAAAAGTAAATACTTAAGTTATTATTAAAATGTTTAAAAACAAAAGGTATGTATTTAAAAAACCCGGTCCTTCTGATTCCAAATAAGGAATCCAATTTCAAAAATATAAAACATTCAAATTTTAGTAATTAATTTAAAATTAATTCCAAGAATTTGAAACCATAAAGTATGTTTTTGAGAATTAAAAAACTATCAAACGATTGGCGCGGGTTTTTTTCCAATTTCAATGTAAAATTACATACAAGGACTAAAATTGAATTAAAGTACAAAAATTAAAATACAATTTAAAATAAATTTTATGGATAACATAAGTATATAAATAAATTATACGAAAAGGCAGTTTTTTATTAAAATGTACTACTTTTCACTATTCATTAAAATGTGAATTTCATCAGAACAATACCAAAATTTTAACCAATGAAACTTTATATGTAACTATTATAAAGAAGATATTTATTTTTTTGAAAAAAAACATATAAAAGTGACAAAAACTATATTTAAAAAATGATCCCCATCAAATGTAGAAACCCATAGATTGACGTACTTAGACATAACATTAATTTTGTGGAATACTTAATATATTACAAAAACAGACGCCCAATATCGTATTAGCTTAGTGTCTTTGAAAACTTAGAACATACTCGTCTAATCATGGTAAAAGATATTCAACATCTCCCATAAAGATCTCCCCCTTTTGTTTACTTACCTAAAACCATTCATTATATCCTGTGGAAAAGAAAAAATAAAAAGGGTGAGCTCAAATGCTCAGTAAGGGTATGCATGGAAAAAGCAAGAAATATACATTTGAATATAAAAACATGAACATAATGTTTAAACATCAAAATCTTGAGCAATGACAAAAAACATGGAAGTATGTAAGGCATAGATCATAATGGAACATCAATCATTCTAATATTGAATGTGGAATAAAACATGTAATTGTGGAAAACCATTAAGCACATGATATGATTTCCATAATAGCCAAGGCATTGCTGCCAAGACCATTATAGTGGACAAAGTCCCTTGCTGAATCGAGTTCACTCCTCATTCCAGTCATGTATCACTGAACCCGATTAACTTTCCATTCCATCCATGTATATCTTATGAGATATAAATCTTTACCCAATGAATTAGAGGGAGATATAAGTCACACACATATCATAATGAAATCATTCTTACTTGTGCCACAAAATAACAATAAATCATTCATCAAAACCCAAATAATATAATGGATTTCATAAACATCATCCAATCATAACATAATCCATATAAAGAAAATGGATATCATTTAATCATAAGAATAATCGAACCATAAAAATAATAGAGAAATTATACTTGATACATAATCATACTTAATAATTTTCTCTTAGATGGAAAATAGTTTTGACAAAACACTTGAAATGAATTCTTGAGGAAAATATCATTTCTTCCTTAAAATCATTTCCTTTTCACAAAATGATACAAAATTTTTTAAAGAAAAGGATTTTATTGAAATTAATCAGGAAAACATGTTTAGTAATATTCATTAAAATTAGGCATTATGAAACAGTAAAAATATGTTCGTTCCATATAAGTTAAAAAAACATTCTCCTCGAACTTTTTCCGGAAAAGACAAAACGTTCGTCGTATGAATAAAAAGAAAGACCCTTCCATAACACAATTAAAATGTCAAAGAGGTTTATCCATGACATTAAAAATACATGGTATAATATTTAACCCTTTATTAAGAACATTTTTATGGACATGGATGAAAAATATAACCCCAATAAATACTTACGTTTATGAAATCTCAGATAAAAATGAGATTTGTAAAATTATCCCTTACCTTATGTCCAATTTCATCTGTATGTGTCTGAGACTCTTGTATAGTGGGTTTAAACAAATTATTATATTTTAATATAAAAATAATAATATTGACAATATCATATATGATTCACTTACGACTTTTTATTAACTGTTCATTTGTCAATTCCATGTTAAAGTAGTATTTTGGGTAAAATCATTTCATTTGTCATACATGTTTGGACATGTTGTTTCTTGATATTATTATTTCTTATATCATGATTTACTTACTTCCATAATGTAAATCATGATTTATATATCATATATATTTAGTATATATATATAATATATAGATAAATGAAATGAAATACACCATTCACGGAGACGGTAGACGGTATATACGCCTGAACACTATTTTCGTTTCATTATTGATTTGAATGGATGTAAGTAGATGATATATATATATATAATGTATCTTTATTATGTAATATATTTAATTATTATTCATTATATATACATTATAATCATTATTGAATAGTTAACATGGAGAATGGATCTCATCGCATCGTAGAGACTGTAATCCGTGCATACGCACGAGCGATGATATCATTCCCATAATTATTAAATATAATTGGTGTGGATAATATAGCATCTCAGAACTTGTATCATGTTATAATAATCATATATAGTTATTATTTACACCGATTTACCCATCCAATTAAGGTGGTGGTAGAAAAACATATTACACCACGATGTGGAGACGGTATTCCGCACGTACGAATGTGTGGTGATTTTTTTTGTAGGATGGATAGAAGTTGAAATAGGGCTGTTTAATATTTATAATAACATATTAGTATATAATTAATACTTATGTTATTACATTATAATTAAACAACTAAAGCGGAGGAAGTAGAAGAAGAAATAAACATGAATGAATCGGTAGAAGAGATTACCTCTTCTTCGACGTGCTTCTTTTAAACATCCTCTTAGGGAACTAGAGTTGGTATTTTGAGAAGACAGGAACCTATGTGATATAATTTAAGAGGTTGAGAAGAGAAATTGGTGGGGTTTGACTGATCATTAAGGGTCAAAATTGTTTAAAGAGCAGAGGGAGGTAGTGCCCTTTTATAAGGGAGGAGAGGGGCACCTTAGGAAAAACTTAAAATATAATTTTATAATAAATTCATATTAAATTTATAATGGATCCAAAGTGACTTTTTTCAAATCTAGGGTGTGGATGGGTCTAAATCCTCTCAAAATATAGGTTTTATACAAGTTTAGGTTATCATTTTAACCTTATCATTTAGATTTATCTCTAAATTAAATAATTTATCTTTTTCCCTATCTTCTTCTATTCTTACACTATATGGTTAATAAACATACTATAAACTACAAATAGAACCCCAGTTTGTTCATTATTTTCATATATATTATTATATTATTCGTTTGGCCAAAACCTAGATTTTTAGGACTATTATATCAGTTAATAATATAATATTTTTTTTAAAAACTCTTTTATGTCAATTTTGATACTATTTGGTATTTTGTTTTCTCTAAATTCACAACAGCATTATGAAATCATAAATAATTCATATAACCAATACTAATATGTTATATTAACCTATAAGATAATATTAATTCATAAAAAGTGTCATATTATATTAATGTTTGTATTTATAATATCAATTATTTTAATATTTCATTAATAAGGTAATTACTGCATCATCATTATGTCATAAATAAATTAAATTATATAATTTCTAAAAAATAAAAATAAAATACTATTATGTATGAAATTTATTTAGCTTTATAATGAATATTTATAGTCTAATTTATCCTATGTACAACCTTATATTAAAAATGTTTTAGTTATTAAACTTTGTTTTTAACTCTTTTAACTCTTCTTTAAATAAAGTAATAATAAGTGTCCTAATTTAATCCATGTGGACCTAAAGGGCCATAGTTTATTCCTAAGATTGTTTTTGGTCGAATTACACTTATAAAATAGAATTAGGACATGTGTTAGGGTAATAATAATATCATTTTTACCCCGAATTACCCTATTTACATTTAACCTTGTTAAACAGGGGTAAAAATTACTATTCACTGTAACACCCCGAGCTTGCACGATACACTTCTCATTCAATAATGCAATAGATTGCATTGTACGCAAATTTGAGTTCTAAAACACCGCGACTAATCAAATTAGCCGTTATGAATAGTAATTACCACTTTTTAAAATTATATAAATTTTATATTTCAAAATGGACTTCATTTTTGGATTCGGAATATCGAAATTAGCCTATGTTGAATTTTTGGTATTTTTCTGAGAACTTCTAATTTTTTATGAATAGTGAAAAATACTTAAAAACAACTTTTTTAATCAAAATAATTTATAGTGATAAATTATACTATTTAGTCTTTTCTAGGTATAATTAGAATATATTTTTACCATTTTATCCAATGGTGGTCATTAGAATTAATTTAACATTGAAATTGGACATAAACAATTGCCAATCTTTTGATATAAATTGTTTCATAAAAACACGCTATTTGTTATGACAGTAGGAATTAATTATAAAATTAACTAATTCAACTTATATGTTTGGAATTTTTTAAAATAGACATCATTTTTGAATTCAGAATATCAATTATAGCTTAGGGTGAAATTTTGGGATTGTTCTGAAAAACTTCAATTTTTTATGAATAGTGAAACCATTAAGTGGTAGTTAAATAACTGATTTTTTGTTTAAATGAAATATTACCACTTCTGTGTTTTTATTTTCAAAAATCCGACATACATGATTTTCATTAAGAAGTAAAATGTGGTTCAATGAGATTAAAATAATTTTTGGTGAATAGTAACTTTTAAGTTCTTAATCGCGGTTAGAGGTAATTTGTGTAGTTTAAGGTAAAAATAATGTTTTAATGAAATGAGATGAGCATGACACATGTCCTACCCTCATTGGATGTTCCATGGCCTACCAAGAAAATCCATGGGTCAACTTGGGGACCCCATGGAGCCACTTTAGTTGGAAAATGACATAAATACCTTTTATTTAATGTTAAAGTAAAAAATGACACAAACATGAAATGTTTTACTAAAAAACTTTTTACATTGGGTTATACAAGTAATATTTTTGACTATAAATAGTAATTAGAAAGCTAAAACGATTTCCTACATCATAGTATTTTTTTTATAATTTTTATACATTAAATAATTTAAATTATTTATGACATCATTATGATGCAGCGATGACCTCATTATTTAACGATTTTAATAAAATTAAAATATATTGTACAATCCAAGGCTTAAACTTGTCCAAAGACTATTGGATGGGTAGATTTCGAACCCTTATCACCTTATCCACGAATTATATAAGTGTGGGACCTTTAGAATCCGAAAATCATTTTATAATAATGTAAATTTCCTTACTTTCCAAGAGTGCCCCTACTCTCCACTTATAAAAGGCCCCCTCCTCTACCACCTCATTCACACTTTCAAGCCATTTGGCTCGGCCAACCTCTGCCCAAATACTCTACCAACTTCCCCCTCTTACTCCTAGAAGCCTCACTTTGGGAAGAACTCTTCCCAAGGAAGCCTTTGGCTCAAATCAAAAAGAGTTACCCGATTTTGAGGTAATGTCTTCTGTAATGTTGTTTTGTTTTATTTTTCTTCTCCAACCCCCTAAACTCTTTTTATTAATTTCTTTTGTAACAACAACAGTATCCTAAATATACTAGGATGTTGTTATAAGAATTATTCGAGCTACAATTACACACACCTACATCTAATGGTTAAAGAACATACAGTTTCTGTGGATGGCGAATTTTTGCCTCACGAAACGATGATTGTTCAACACTCATATAACACCTTCAAAGGTGGACATTAAGATGTCACTATATTTATATAGGATATATAATATGTTTATGTTTTACTTATACTTCTGTATTTCTCATTTATGGCATACTTTATGATTTCCATTATGGGTAAACACGATAATTTCATTTTAGGAAGTGCGGACTACCGCCCCCTCAAAGTGATGTGAATCGTTAATGCCATATGTGGGATGTATAAAGGATGGAGTAAATGATATTATACATGATATTATACTGGAACTATATTATACCTTGATATAATTATGATTTCATTACATTAAATATGAAATATAAATGAAAGTATCGTTCATGCGTACGTACGGCTTACCGTCTCCATGGACGGTGCATTTCATTTCATACCTCCAAATGTTACGTAATATTATGAATGAATGTATATACTGGATATATATGATATATATGACATATAAATCATGAATATAATTCTGGAGATAATGGATATTCTACCACATAAACACCATGTAATTATAAGAAGTTTATTGTTGACTCAAGTACCAAAGATCGACAAAACGACCGTTATTAACTTAAATAATTACATAATGTTCATAACATTGTAATAAGTGATATAAAAAGGATAATGAAATTTAAAATGGTTCTTAATAAAGTAGATATTAACTCTAGTTTATTATTCCGGAGGTTAAAGAATGGTTGAATCAAGTCGGACACAAGGTGAGGGAACTTCTTAACCCAACTTCCATTCTTTGGGTTAATCTCCCACTTTCAAATTATGTCATGATAATATTATGTATTATTTTGTATTTTTACTTTCTTTATGTGTACCTATAGTGAATACACATAATAGATCTATTTTATTTTAAAAATGATCTTTTTAAGGACTTCGTCTCAATCTCCTTTCATTGAGGCATATTTGGTTTTATACAAAACTTTCTTTTATACAGTGTATAAACCCCTTTGACTTTTATGTTTATTCAAAAGGAATCTTTTTTATACGAAGAGTTTTACTAAACAAAAAAAGGGAATGTTTTTCTTTCCGTACTTATGTGGTGACAACGAATTCTCTGCCACCGTGACCATTATTTGAGTTTCGGCTTCCTCTACAAGCCATCATTTTTTTAATGAAAAATAAATACAAAGTTTTAACTTTCTTTTATTTTGGTATTGAAAATGGTTTTGAAAGCGTTTTTATTATATCAATGTGTTGTATTGATATCTTTTGATTGAAATGTGGAAATTTTATGTTTCTTTTATGCATGTTTTATGTGATACGATTATGTTATGGTTTATGATATGTTTAAACCTATTCATATGAGGAATGCATTGGACTTAACATGTGACGGGTGGAGCCCGCTATAGCTCCTCGATGCATCGGTAGGTCTCATGAGACAACTAGACATGGAATTGGCCGAGGCCCTTTCCCAATTTGATTTGTGATTTTGGCCGAGGCCTTAATCATTTTAGACGTCTTGGCCGAGGCCTTGACAAAATGTTTCAGAATGTCTGGCATTATGCATTCCATCATTATGAAAGTGGTTATTGATATTGCATGTGATTATTCGACCAGTAGAATATCCATGTGAAGAAGTAAATGACATTATCTCATTTTACTTTTTCCATATTATGTTGATGTTCAATTTTAAAAGGCTTTTGTTTTAGTTATACATTGCCATAAATGTTTATGTTTATTTATGAAAGCTTCTGCAATATTGTTATCCTTACTGAGCATCTGACCTCACCCCATTATATGTTTTAATAATTTCCAGGATGTGAAGAAGTATTTTATGAATGACCTGTAGGGATAGTCAGAAGAGGACATGAGTGTGGACTATGAATATTTTTTTATTAGTTTTTCACTTTATGATGTAATGTAACATTTATGAATATATCTAGTTTTTCCAAGGCTACTAAACTAATCGGTCTTTCGAGACTTGATCTTTTGTGATCATGCCAATTTTACAAAGTAACGCACTGGCTCTGGGTAGCTGGGGTCGGGGTGTTACAGTTTGTATCAGAGGCAGTTTAGTACTAACCTTGGAATCTAGATTTAGATAAACTCTGATTAGAGCACATAGCCCGAAGATAGACTTTAAGGATTAGTATATAAGAACTTCCTAGAATTTTTGTATTATAGAGATTTTGTGTGTTTTCCGAGCGATACATCCCTGTCTGGATACGAGCAGGTAGAGGCGGCTCTGGCACAGATGTACCTAGGGGTAAAACCCGAAAACACCGCTTTGAGCTAGACTCGAACGGGAACTGGTGCACGACAACGGGCCTTGCTGCACTCTTGGTTACAACACTCCCGGGGGATATTCTTAGGATAATTCTCATTTTCATTACAAACCACTATGAAGGGTTATGAGTATATAATTTATCAAAGAAAACATTTCTTTTTATGATTATGGATTATATCCATAAATACGTCAATTTTTGTTAAGTATTTTATAAGTATGGAATTATGTATTTTGATTCATAAACTAATATAGTTTATACCATTATTTAGAAATGGCTCCCAGTGGAAGGAATGGAAACCGTATCAATGCACGCACTCCGTGTAGGGATTGCCCTCCTGCTCAAGATAATTATTGTGGAGCTGGAGATACAACTGGTGCTGATCAACTTATTACCATACTGGGACAACTCACTCAGGTTATGAATAATAACCTTACTCGTATGGAGCACCCTGATCCGCAACGTGGAGGATCAATGTTAGACCGCTTCATGAGGAAACAACCGCTAACATTTAATGGGGGTACAAATCCATTAGTAACTGAGCAATGGATAAATTCATTAGAAAAAATATTCCACGCCTTGGGGAGTAGTGAAAGGGAAAAGGTTATCATGGCAGTCTACCGCCTCACTAGAGATGCCGATCAATGGTGGTCATTGATTCAAGACACAAAGGAATATGACGAAGTATCAAATATGGAATGGAGAGAGTTCAAAGATATTTTCTTAGAAAAATACTTTCCTCATGACCATAGATTAGATATGGAAAGGCAATTTCTCAGTCTGAAACAAAAGGAGGATGAGAATGTCGCAAAGTATGAGGCCAACTTTACAAGGTTAGCGAGGTATGCTGCAGATTATATACGTAACCCAAGAGGTAAGATTGATCGTTTCTTTGATGGGTTAAAACCATTTCTCCGTCGAGCTTTAGTATCACAATCGTTCTCAACATACGAAGATATTGTCTCATGTGCTATCAAGAAAGAAAAAAAATTCTCTAAGTCTTATGACAACAAAGTAATGCAAGGGAAGAAGAGAACAGTGGAACAAGAGACAGATAAAGGGAAAAAGGGAAATAAGGATTTTCCATTATGTGATAATTGTGGGAAGAATCACCCTGGTACTTGCCTAAAAGGAATGGGAGTTTGTTATAAATGTGGAGAAAAAGGTCACCAGGTGCGTGATTGCAAGGGAAAGAAAGAGGCTATCAATGTTGAATGCTACAATTGTAGGGAAATGGGGCATTATGCAAATGAATGTCCTAAGCGTCAGGGAAACTTACCTCAAAAAAGGCCAAGGGATCAAGGAAAATCTTATGCTGTTACTACAGTTGAATCAGAATAATTAATGTATTGGTGCTTTTGGACTCATGGATTATATTCTGGTTATTAGAATAATGTGATATATATATATATAAGTATTGTACTGTAGTACTTGTTGATTTCAGTAAGGTTTTAATATGATTAAGGTAATAATGTTTTTATTATGTGACAATAAGAGAAACTTTTCTTTGTTTGGGGAATCTGATGTTACAATTGATTTTGGAATTTAGAGACCTTTTAGAGAAAGTTTGGACAGAGGTATTTTGGATAACTATAAAGGTTGGAATGGATTAAGTTGAACTTTGGATAGTATTACTTAAGGTTAAAACATTTCTGAAGATTATTTTTGGAATATTATAATACTGTAGTTTTAGGAAAAGGACAACCTACAGGGTGGGGCATAACCCGTCGCGTCGGACCAAGCTGTAGGAATCGAACCCACAATCATAGTGCGACAGGCCATTATTTCCTACCACTAGCCTACAGGAAGTCCCTGGTTATTACAAAATACTTTTACTAATCTAAATGGTATTTGTTAACATTTGGAACCTTATACAATTAGGGTAAGTATAATATTTTTGAGTTCTATTATATTTTTGAGTGAAATATGAGTTGAAGGTTGAAACTCTAATTGTCAAGAATAAATATATATATACCTATCTATTATTAAATGAATAAATTAATTATTAATCTTTAGTAAAGGGATATTAAAACAAAAAGATTTGTTATCCTAATACCTTATGTCTTGTTGAACTGGTGATATTTTAAATCAACATAGATTGAAGTCTTTGAGGCCCTCAATTTGA
Organism: Viscum album; assembly: GCA_963277665.1. Taxonomy (NCBI): domain Eukaryota; kingdom Viridiplantae; phylum Streptophyta; class Magnoliopsida; order Santalales; family Viscaceae; genus Viscum; species Viscum album. The sequence goes on from OY728129.1 coordinate 1,590,401,032, forward strand.
CAGTTGATTGTGATTGATGACCTCAATCACTCCCTACAAATATTTATGTTTTTCCTCCAATTATATGTCTCTAATTTCCACCAATGTTCTCCTAATCGAGATCATAATTGGGTGTTGACTTTTTCATTTCCCTTTCCCTCTTATTAAGGCTAAATTTTATTAATCTTATTTCCGATGTGGGTTTTACACAAAGGTATTTTCTCTTTTCAACCTTTTATTTTCAAAGAAAAATTTCAAATTGCGAGGATGCAATTTATTGAAGGAGGGGATAATGTAACCCCTCGAGCTTCCACGATACGCTTCTCATTCAATAATGCAATAGCTTGCATTGTACGCAACTTCGAGTTCTAAAACACCACGACTAATCAAAGTAGCCGTTATGAATAGTAATAACCACTTTTTAAAATTATAGAAATTTTATATTTCAAAATGGACTTCATTTTTGGATTTGGAATATCGAAATTATCCTATGTTGAATTTTTGGTATTTTTCTGAGAACTTCTAATTTTTTATGAATAGTGAAAAATACTTAAAAACAACTTTTTTAGTCAAAATAATTTATAGTGATAAATTATACTATTTTGTGGTTTTAAAGTATAATTAGAATATATTTTTACCATTTTATCCAATGGTGGTCATTAGAATTAATTTAACATTGAAATTGGACATAAACAATTGCCAATCTTTTGATATAAATTGTTTCTTAAAAACACGCTATTTGTTGTGACAGCAGGAATTAATTATAAAATTAATTAATGCAACTTATATGTTTAGAATTTTCTAAAATAGACATCATTTTTGAATTCAGAATATCAATTATAGCTTAGGGTGAAATTTTGGCATTGTTCTGAAAAACTTCAATTTTTGATGAATAGTGAAACCACTAAGTGGTAGTTAAATAACTGATTTTTCATTTAAATGAAATATTACCACTTATGTGTTTTGATTTTCAAAAATCCGACATACATGATTGTCATTAAGAAGTAAAATGTGGTTCAATGAGATTAAAATAATTTTTGATGAATAGTAACTTTTAAGTTCTTAATCGCGGTTAGAGGTAATTAGTGTAGTTTAAGGTAAAAATAATGTTTTAATAATATGAGATGAGCATGACACATGTCCTACCCTCATTTGATGTGCCATGGTAGACCAAGACAATCCATGGGTCAACTTGGGGACCCCATGGAGCCACTTTAGTTTGAAAATGACATAAATACCTTTTATTTAATGTTAAAGTAAAAAATGACACAAACATGAAATGTTTTAGTAAAACAATTTTTACATGGGGTTATACAAGTAATATTTTTGACTATAAATAGTCATTGGAACGATAAAACGATTTCCTACATCATAGTATTTTTTTTTATAATTTTTAGTCATTAAATAAATTAAATTATTTATGACATCATTATGATGCAGCGATGACCTCATTATTTAATGATTTTAATAAAATGAAACGATAATGTACAATCCAAGACTTACACTTGTACAAAGACTATTAGATGGGTAGATTTCGAACCCTTATCACCTTATCCATGAATAGTATAAGTGTGGGACGTTTATAATCCGAAAATCATTGTATAATAATGTAAAATTTCCTTACTTTCCAAGAGTGCCCCTCCTCTCCACTTATAAAAGGCCCCCACCTCTACCACATCATTCACACTTTAAAGCCATTTGGATCGGCCAAACTCTGCCCAAATACTCTCCCAACTTCCCCCTCTTACTCCTAGAAGCCTCACTTTGGGCAGAACTCTTCCAAAGGAAGCCTTTGGCTCAAATCAAAAAGAGTTACCCGATTTTGAGGTAATGTCTTCTCTAATGTTGTTTTATTTTGTTTTTCTTCTCCAACCCCCTAAAATCTTTTTATTAATTTCTTTTGTAAAAACACCAGTATCCTCAAGATACTAGGATGTTGTTATAATAATTATTCGAGCTAAAATTACACACACCTACATCTAATGGTTAAAGAACATACAGTTTCTGTGGATGGCGAATTTCTGCCTCACGAAACGATGATTGTTCAACACTCATATAACACCTTCAAAGGTGGCCATTAAGATGTCACTATATTTATATAGGATATATAATATGTTTATGTTTTACTTATGCTTATGTATTTCTCATTTATGGCATACTTTATGATTTCCATTATGGGTAAACGCGATAATTTCATTTTAGGAAGTGCGGACTACCGCCCCCTCAACGTGATGTGAATCGTTAATGCCATATGTGGGATGTATAAAGGATGGAGTAAATGATATTATATATTATATTATACTGGAACTATATTATACCTTTATATAATTATGATTTCATTCCATTAAATATGAAATAGAAATGAAAGTAGCGTTCATGCGTACGTACGTCTTACCGTCTCCAAGAACGGTGCATTTCATTTCATACCTCCAAATGTTACGTAATATTATGAATGAATGTATATACTGGATATATATGATATATATGACATCTAAATCATGAATATAATTCTGGAGATAATGGATATTCTACCACATAAACACCTTGTAATTATAAGAAGTTTATTGTTGACTCAAGTACCAAAGATCGACAGAACGACCGTTATTAACTTAAATAATTACATAATGTTCATAACATTGTAATAAGTGATATAAAAAGGATAATGAAATTGAAAATGGTTCTTAATAAAGTAGATATTTACTCTAGTTTATTTTTCAGGAGGTTAAAGAACGATCTAATCAAGTCGGACACAAGGTGAGGGAACTTCTTAACCCAACTTCCATTCTTTGGGTTAATCTCCTACTCTCAAATTATGTCATGATATTATTATGTATTATTTTGTATTTTTACTTTCTTTATGTGTACCTATAGTGAATACACATAATAGATCTATTTTGTTTTAAAAATGATCTTTTTAATAAATTCGTCTGAATCTCCTTTCATTGAGGCATATTTGGTTTTATACACAACCTTCTTTTATACGGTGTATAAACCCCTTTGACTTTTACGTTTATTCAAAAGGAATCTTTTTTATACGAACCATTTTACTAAAAGACAAAAAGGGAATGCTTTTCTTTCTGTACTTATGCGGTGACAACGACTTCTCCGCCGCCGTGACCATTATTTGAGTTTCGGCTTCCCCTACAAGCCATCATTTTTTTAATGAAAAATAAATACAAAGTTTTAAATTTCATATATTTTGGTATTGAAAATGGTTTTGAAAGCGTTTTTATTATATCAATGTGTTGTATTGATATCTTGTGATTGAAATGTGGAAATGTTATGTTTCCTTTATGCATGTTTTATGTGATACGATTATGTTATGGTTTATGATATGTTTAAACCTATTCATATGAGGAATGCATTGGACTTAACATGTGACGGGTGGAGCCCGCTATAGCTCCTCGATGCATCGGTATGTCTCATGAGACAACTAGACATGGAATTGGCCGAGGCCCTTTCCCAATTTGATTTGTGATTTTGGCTGAGGCCTTAATCATTTTAGACGTCTTGGACGAGGCCTTGAAAAAATGTTTCAGAATGTCTGGCATTATGCATTCCATCATTATGAAAGTGGTTATTTATATTTCATGTGATTATTCGGCCAGTAGAATATCCATGTGAAGAAGTAAATGGCATTATCTCATTTTACTTTTTCCATATTATGTTGATGTTCAAGTTTAAAAGGCTTTTGTTTTAGTTATACATTGCCTTAAATGTTTATGTTTATTTATGAAAGCTTCCGAAATATTGTTATGCTTACTGAGCATATGAGCTCACCCCTTTCAATGTTTTAATAATTTCCAGGATGTGAAGAAGTATTTTATGAATGACCTGCAGGGATAGTCAGAAGAGGATATGAGTGTGGACTATGAAGACTTTGTTATTAGTTTTTCACTTTATGATGTAATGTAACATTTATAAATGTATCTAGTGTTTCCAAGTCTACTAAACTAATCGGTCTTTCGAGACTTGATCTTTTGTGATCATGCCAATGTTACGAAGTAACGCACTGGCTCCGGGTAGCTGGGGTCGGGGTGTTACATTCACCAAAAATTATTTTTAACTTATTGAACGACATTTTACTTTCTGATATCAACCATGTATCTCAGATTTTTGAAATTCCACTCATAGAAGTGGTAAAATTATTTTTTATATAAATTTCAAACTTCTCCTAGGAGGTGGGTAAAACAGGGTAAAAAGTTCAGTAAACTTTTTATATATCTAAAATTATTATAAAATGAAACTAATGAATTACATTTAACTACTATAGGTATTATGTATCTATTTTCACTTAAAATAAATTTAAATGAAATAAATTAATATTTAAATAAAAAGTCGGTTTTAACCAATAACTCAGTGTTTTCACTATTAATCAAAAACTGAATGTTTTCCGAAAAATGCCAAAAATTCACCCTAGGATAATTTCAATATTCTAAATCAAAAAATGAAGTCCATTTTGGAATATAAAATTTATAAAATTTCAAAAAGTGGGTATTACTATTCATAATGGGTAGTTTATATATCGTTGTTTAGTGAAACATTGTATTGCGTGCAACACATGCTATCGGGGAATGTCTTGATTCTGTTTAATACAAGCCATGTTAGGGATGCGTGTAGTGAAATATCCATTTATATAAAAATGAATAACATAATAAAAAATATATTTTATTTATATATTAAAGAAAATATATACTTAATGTTTCGTAGAATAATTTATACAAAATAAACTTGAAATTGTGTGTAACACGAAACAAGAATAGTGTTGTGTATACTGCAAGCTAATGTAGTGTTCCATATAGTACAAGATAATATTAGTGTAGTGTTCAATAAAAGATATCAAAGAAATTAAAAAGAATATATCTCATAAAATATTGTGGTGTTACATTCTACCCCCCGTAAAATGAATTTCACCCTCGAAATTCATCGGGGTTATAAAAGTTTAGTACTTGAAAGTTTATTTCATAGAAACCCACATCATAAAAAGGAATACAGAAACTTAATTTTAAAAAGTGTAGTAAGAAATGTAAAGGTTACAAAAATTAAGTTATCACTGGGTTTCCACATAGGAGATCATAGGTGAAAATATGGATATGGAAGAGAAATATATCCATGAACTTCTGATGATGAGTAGTAGAGGAAATGGCTATGAAAAACCGAACAATCACAAAGACATAAATTTGTGATGATCTAAGGAACCATCTGATTCATCAGATATGAGGGCACTAGGAAAACATTTTTGTTTTTCAAGATCATTTCCCTAAAGTTGATGAATTTTTTTATAAGGATAAATACTTACTTGATTTCAGTGTAATATCATTGTTGGTCACTCCATGAACAATTTTCACTTCATATCTTAATGAAATGAAGTTGAATTTTTCATTCGTGAAGTGTTAGAAGATCATGTGATATAATGATTGGTCATTCCATTTGTCTCAAACAAAAGGTTATCAAATGTTATTAAATATACATAAGTCCATCTATGGTAAGATTAATCATATATGGTTCAAAAAATAGACTTATACTTCATCTATCATACCGCTTAATGAAATAAAACTAGTTTCTACTAACTGGGGACTACATGTTGGCCAGTGGTAGGAGATAAAGGCTTGCTACACATCAGTTGTGGGTTCAATTACCGCAACCTTGTCCGATGTGACAGGTTGTCGTTTATCCTGTATGTTGCCCTTTTTCTTAAACTACACTATTATAACATTCCAGAAATAATATCTAAAAAAAGTTCTAGCCTTAAACAATACTATCGGATGTCCAACATAATCCATTCCAATCTTTAGGCTTATCCAAAATACATCTGTCCAATCTCATATTATAAAGAAAACGATTACATTCCAAGTCAAATAACAAGCACGTGAATACCATAATTTATTCCACATATATTATAAGACATATCTTCTTAATCTCATTCCAAACATGTGAATACCTTAATCTTGTATTATCTTGTAACATGAATTACCATAGAATCTTTTTGAAAAAGTGATTACTGTCAAAATACAACTCCTTCCACATTCCAAAATCTTAAAATTTCTATATACTCAAACCATGATATCACTTTGTCCTTATATGAGATCATTAATACTATTAAACATTTCATTATCTCTGTATCCCTTCATTAAGCGCATATGATCTGATTTTGAAAATCACTTTTCATAGTTACCAGTACCATTTATCATATACATTCTAATACTCAAGGAAAGAAAATAGCGTAAAAATCCATAGATTTTTCTATTCCATAGTACCATACATTTTTCATGCAATCATTCCACTACGTTTTCAAACCATTGACAGAGCTTCATCATTTTATTCCTAAACACTTATTTCATCTCATATATAATTTGTAGTGTCTTCATCTTTATCAATATAAATACTACCCATGAAACCATGCTGATTATCTTCATGAGCTTTTCCCTTAGGTAATTGGTTTTCATAATGCCCATACATTCCACATTTAAAACATTTAACGGATGATTATGTCTTAGAAATACCATTATCCTTGTCCATTGTGTTAACTGAAACTTTTACATTGAAATTAATAGCTTTGTGTCCCTATTTTCCAATCCCAAAGCATCTTCTAGTTCCTTTGAAACATTCTCTTTGATGCCTCTTCCCACATGACTTACATGATGAAAATTGAACTTTCTTTCCTCTATGATCATCATGAAGCTCCATCTTTCTCTTATTAGCTGAGTCAGAAATTTTACCAAAGTTGAGATTATTAATCATATTATGAGATTTACGATGAGACATAATAACGTTGGTTCGCCTTCAAAATACCATTTCATTTGGTATCTCATGAAGAATATCATTCCATTATCCATCATATTCCCCATTTACATGAATCTTCATGTTTCTATCCATTTTCTAAAATCCAAAATGAATAGTGCGAGAAGAAAAAATCATGCTAGGAATACAATATAATAAAGGGGGTGTACCTCAAATATCTTTGAAATTTGGTTTAATTCTACAATCGTTAACATAATTCTAGGACTATAACCTATACTTATACTTAACATTAGGGACTTCCCTAGACATACCTTTGAAATATCACTTGGGATCTCACTAATGTTTTCGCATCCTAGTTTCCAAAGGTTAACTAAAACTTTCCTCTATAACCAACTAGCGAGACCCATAGCATGACATACATAGACATTACATTACTTTTTCGGAATAATTAATACATGACAAAAACAGATGCCCAAGGACCATATTAGTTTAGTGTCTTTGGAAACTCGGAACATAATCTTCTAATCATGGTGAAAGATCTTCAAAATCTCTAATAAAGATCTCCCCCTTTTGTTTTATAACCTAAAACCATTCATTATATCCTGGGGAAAATAAAACATACAAAGGGTGAGCTTAAATGCTCAGTAAGGGTAAGCATGGAGAAAATAAAAATACTATATACATTTGAATTTAAAAACATGAATATAATGTTTAAACATCAAAATCTTGAGTAATGCCATAAAACATTGCAGTGCGTAAGGCATAGATCATAATGTAACATAAAGCATGATAATATATCATGGGGAATAAAACATGTAATTGGGGAAAACCATTAATCATATGATATGATTTCCTTAGTATCCCAAGAATTGCTGCCAAGACCCTCATAGTGGAAAAAGTCCCTTACTAAATCGAGTTCACTCATCATTCCTGTCCTGTATCATTGAACCAGATTAACATTCCATTCCAGCCATGTCTATCTCATGAGACATAAATCTTTAACCAATGTATTGGTGGTAGATATAGTTCCCACCCATCTCATAATTAAATCATTCTTACCTATTCCACAAAATAAACATAGATCATTCATCATAACCCAAAGAATAAAATGGGTTTCATAAACATCATCCCATCATAACATAATCCATATAAAAAAATGGATATCATTTAATCATAAGAGTAATCAAACCATGTAAATAATAGAGTAATTATACATGAAAAATAATTATACTAAATAAGTTCATCTTAGATGGAAAATAGTTTTGACAAAACACTTGAAATGAATTTTTGAGGAAAATATCATTTCTTCTTTAAAATAATTTTATTTTCAAAAATTGCAACTAAATTTTAAATGAAAATGATTTTATTTAAAATAATCATGAAAACATGTAGAGAAATCATCATGAAAAATAGGCGTTATGAAATCGTAAAAATCTCTTTATGTTGTTTGAGTTAAAAAAATTCTCCTCGTATATTTTTCGGAAAAGTCAAAAAGTTCCTCGTATGGAAAACAAAAGAAATATTCCTTCCATAACATAATGTAAAATTTAAAGAGGGGTAAACATGACTATAAACATACATGGAAGAATATTAAAAACTTTATGAAAAACATTTTTATGGACATGGATGAAAAATATAGCCCCAATAAATACTTACGTATAAGAAATCTCAGATAAAAATGAGATTTTAAAAATTATCCCATACCTTATGTCCAATTTTATCCATATGTGTCTGAGACTCCTATATAGTGGGATTAAAAATATTATTATCTTGTAACAGAATCGTAAAAATATTTATGATATCATATATGATTCACTTTTGACTTTATAATAACCATTCGTCTGTCAATTCCATGTTAAAGTAGTGTTTTGGGTAAAATCCTTTCATTTATCATACATGTTTGGCCTTGTTGTTTCATGATTTTATTATTACTTATATCACTATTTACTTACTTCTATAATGTAAAAAATGATTTATATATAATATATATTCAGTATATATATATAATAGATAGATAAATGAAACGAAATACACCGTTCATGGAGACGATAGGTCGTACGTATGTATGAACACTGTTTTCCTTTCTTCATTTACTTGAATGGAAGTAAGTATATGAAATATATATAGATAAATCCAGTAGCTTTATTATGTCGTATACTTCAATATTATTCATTATATATAATTTATTATCATTCCTGAATTGTTAACATGGAAAATTAATCTCATCGTGTTGTGGAGACGGTAATTCCTGCGTATACATGAGCGATGATATCATTACCATAATTATTTAATGTAATTGGAGTGGATGATATAACATCTAAGAACATTTATAATTTCATTATAATCATATATAGTTATTCTTTATATCATTATACCCATCCATGTAAGCTGGTGGTAGAAAAACGTATTACACCACGACGTGGAGATGGTATTCCGTACGTATGCACATGTTGTGATTTTGTTTTTCATAGGATGGATAGAAACTGAAATATATTGGTTTCATATTTATAATAACATATCAGTATATATTTAATACTGATTTTATTACTTTATAATGAATCAACTAAAGAGGATGAAGTAGAAGAAAGAAAGAAACTTGAAAGAATTGGTAGTAGAGATTACCTCTTCTTCAACGTGCCTCTTTTGTACTTCTTCATAGGGAACTAGAGTTGGTCTTTTGAGAAGACAAGAACCTATATGATATTACTAGAGAGTTTGGGAAGTCAAATATTTAGGGTTTCTCCATGATTGAGGCCCCAAAATTGTGTAAAGAGGAGAGGTAGGAGGTTCCCTTTTATAAGGGAGGAGATGGGCGCCTTAGGAAAAACATAAAATATTATTTTATAGTAAATTAATATTCGGTTTATAATGGATTAAAAGTGACTTATATCTAGACTAGGGTTGGTATGTGTCTAAATAAATTCATCCAATATGTTTTATACAAGTTTAGGATAGCATTTGTAACTTATCATTTAGATTTAACTCTAAGTTAAATAATTTAACTTTTACCATGTCTTCTTGTATTATTACACTATATGGTTAATAAACTTACTATAAACTACCAATATAACCCCAATTGGTTCATTAAGTTCATATATATTATTATATAAGACTTTTGGCTGAACCATAGATTTTTAGGACCATTATATCATTTAATAATATAATATTTGATTTAAAAACTCTTTTATGTCAATTTTGACACTATTTGGTATTTTGTTTTCTCTAAATTCATAACAACGTTATTGATTTGAAAAAAATCCATCTAACCAAGCCTAATATGTTTTATTAACCTATAAAATTAATGTAATTCATAAAAATTCTCAGATTACATTTATTGGTGTATTTATAATATCAATTATGTTAATATTTCATTAAAAAGATAATTAACGCATCATCATTGTGTCATGAATAAATTAAATTATTTAATGTCTAAATAATATAAGTAAAGTACCATTATGTATAAAATCGTATTATCTTTATAATTAATTTTTATAGTCTAATTTATCTTATGTATACCCCTATATTAAAAATATTTTAGTTATTAAACATTGATTTTAACTATCTTAACTCTTCTTTAAATATAATAATAATAAGTGTCCTAATATAATCAAAGTGGACCTAAAGGGTCATATTTTATTACTAAGGTTGTTTTTGGTCTAATTTCACCTATACAATATAATTAGGACATGTTTTGGGGAAATAATAATTAAATATTTCTCCTAAATTACCCTATTTACTTTTAACATTGGTAAACAAAAGTAAAAAGTTACTATTCACCAAAAATTATTTTTATCTTATTGAACGAAATGTTACTTGATGATATCAATCGTGTCTCTTATATTTTTGAAATTCCACACAGAGAAGTGGTAAAATTATGTTTTACATAAATTTGCAATTTTTCCTAGGAGGTGCGTAAAAGACGGTAAAAAGTTCAATAAAATTGTTATATATCTAAAATTAATATAAAATGACTTCAATGAATTAAAATGAAATTATATTGGTATTTTGTATCTATTTTTACATAAAATAAATTTAATTAAAATAAATGATTAATTAAATAAATAGTCAGTTTTAACCAACAACTCAGTGTTTTCACTATTCATCAAAAATTGAAATTTTTTAGAAAAATAACAAAAACTCGCCCTAGACTAATTTTGATATTAATAAACCAATAATTATATCCATAATGAAAAATATAATTTATAAAATTTTGAAAAGTGGGTATTACTATTCATAACGGCTAGTTTATATATCATTGTTTAGTGAAACTCAGTATTGGGTACAACACACGCTATCGGGGAAGGTTGCGATTGCGTGTAATGAAAGCCTAGTTAGGGTTACATGTAGTGAAATCTACCTTTGATGATGTGTATAACATAATAAAAAATATTTCCTTTATATATTAAACAAAATCTATACTTAATGTTGCATAAAATAATTCTTACAAAACAAACTTGAAATTGTGTGTAACACGAGTCAAAAATAGTGTAGCATATAATGCAAGCTAATACGATGTTGTGTATAGTAAAATATAATATTGGAGTAGTGCACAATAGAAGATATCAATGAAATTAAAAAGAATATATGTCATAAAATCTCGGGGTGTTACATCAAAAGGCTGTAAAAGTTATTTTTTAGAAAAATAGTTATTTTATCCTAAAAATAGAATTATATTTAAATCATATCTAGAAAACATATAATATGAATTTAAACCATTACATTGAATATATAGAATATATTTATCAATAAATAAAAATTAATAAATAGTTATATGATTTTAAAAATGAAATTATTGTCTTTTTAAAAAAGGTTTTCATAAAAACACAGCAGTTATATTCAATTGGTTTTTATTTTGATTTCTATGAAATTTGGTAACCAATGAATCATTATTTAAACATATGTAATCCATAAATGCATAATTCAGTTGATATTATTCATTCCCTTCATTCTAATGGAATGGTTATAATGGTAACATTTAAATAATAATATTTATATTTGTGTTTAATATTGATGTAGTGTATCATGTATTCTATTTAACATAGTGTTTTTATTAAAACTCTGGATGTTTTATTTTTTATACCATGAAATGGAAAAAACCTAAAGAGAGGAATGGGTCATGGTTTTTGTTAATCAAAATACATACTCTGGGAAGAAATATGTTTCCCACTTGATTCATTCCTTATGACAAATAGATCTAGTTTCATTGATGGTGAATGAGTGTTACGTTTAGGGTAGATGGTGTATCAAGATAACATGTTAATCATGTCAATGTAGATAAGGGGATTTCTTGCAGTAGTGGTTTTTTTCATGGGGATACTTCTTGATCTTTCTTATTCATGAACTCTAAATGGTTCATTTTTTTGGCATGAAAAAGGGTTTAATCTGTTACAACACATAATTTGATAAATAAAAAATTTAATTTAAATAGCATCTTCATGTTATATTTAGGAATATAATATATAATAAAAAAAATTCCACAGATAATGAAAATAACATCACTTTATTTCATTAAATTATTACATTACAATTATAGAATAAATATATCCAAGAAAATGGAAGCTGGAATATTGAGATAATAAATGAAGAAATAAAAAATAGGGACAATAAATTCTGGATAATGTTGATCCCATCGAATTATAATTTTCAGGATTTATACTATAAAAACATCAATAATTTTATATCACTTTATAAATGATGATGAAATAACTTTTAGGTGTATTGATGTGAATTATTAATGAATGAACATAGAGGTATTAATAAGAGATAATTTGACCGGTAAGAATAATAATATTCCCAATAAAACAATAAAAATTCTATAAATCATAAAATTTATGTCAAATAATATTTACAGTGAATAAATTAATGTTTTAAAAATAATATAATTATATTAAATTATTATCATAATAAAAATCTAAAATAAGTTGTTAGTATAATTTTTCCTCATATATTTAAAAAAAAATTGTTTTCTATATCAATAAATAATATTACCAATGATAGAAAAATATTTAAATAAAATTAATGTTTTTATAGAATACAGAAAATTAAATTTGTATGCGTCATTTTATGATAATTTTTTGCAGCACCATAATTTTTAAGGGAATAGTGAAAATACATGTTTTGTTAAATTCCACAAGTTTTACGAAATATTAATTATGTAATAAAGACATAAAAAATTAATTATGATTTTCCAAAAATAAATTAAGAAAATAAATAATTCTTTTAAAAACTATAATGTTTATTTTTAAACCTAAAATGAATTTTAAAAACCCTAAAAACATAAATTATTCCAATAAAAAAACTGCTTGTTAACATTCTCATTTAGTTTTAAATAAATTAATAATTTTGAATATAGATTGATTTAATACATTTCAAATACTTATATTATATTAATATATATCTCTGAAATATAAAAAATATCACTATTATAGAATATTATCCGCATAGAATCTATAGGGATGTCCTGGTATCATAGAGCCCCAAACATTTAAGGATTTGATGTGTATAAAAGTGGACCAATATAAATATAGATGTAAAATGTAATCATATTTCCTCTATCCTTATTTTCATTATAGGAAAAAAATTAATTAATTAAATACCATGTTATAATGATGTTAATTTAGTTATGTATTTACATGTATTTTATATATTTTATACATATCTCCCCACCCCTTTTGGCAATGTATAATTAATGATCGGTTAACTGCATATGAGAAAATTTCCAATTACCATATTATCTTTACCATTTTTTATATTTTGAAAAATTATTTATTATATATCAATGTTTACATATATGTATTAAAATTCTCTGAAATTTAAATTTATAGATGTATAAAAAATCAGAAAATCGTAATAAGATTGTACAATTATAAGGAAAACATATCATCAATATAATTGTCCCTTAACAAAGTTGATTAAAAAATAAAATTAGATAGTTATAAATGATAAAGTGTGAATAACTTATTAGAATTTTATTTATGGTTCAGTATATATTATTTAATTAAATATATGGCATTTATATGGTGAAATAAATTAAGGTCTAGCCTAATGGGGCTCTTGGACTTGATTCATTTTTCAGGTTTTTCCAATATTTCTATTATGTTTTCTTATAATTATTCCAAAAAAATTTCAATACATCTAATTATAATAAGTATAATGTTTATTATATGTTCATATTTCTATATTATTTCAATTATTTCTACAATTCGTATAATGAATTTACAATAAAAATATTTTTTAAAAGAATATTGTTAATTCATTTTGATTTCCCTCCCTTCTCACCATGACCTATTAGATATTTATGCCAAAACAATTATTAAAAATATGATTTCCTTTCATTTTTTTAATATAAATTTTTATTAATTGAGCGAGTAGTTATGAAATATTATTTTAAAGACCATTATTGTTTTTGGTTTTATATATGGACAACGATTTCAATATTCAATTTTTTCCATATGGTATGCGATATTATAAGAATTTTATGAGGTGATATATATTCCCACAATAATATTTCCCTAAAATTCATTGGGTAATGATATACATCTCATGAGATTAGATCTATAATGTTTTAACATGTTTCTATCTTTTTTCATAGTTAGGTTGTTCTAATTTTCATAGACGTGTTATCCATGGACATGATGCTTTAATTTTTCTTGAATTATGTTTTTTACTTTAACAATATGTTATACTATTTCATTATTATGAATAATAAAAAAATATATAAATCTTTAGAATAATTCATTCATCCTTATAATGCATATTATTTTCTTATGTTATGATGGTTATGGGTCACTCATGTTCTAAATTTATTCATAAATCATGTTCCCTCCCAGACATTTCGCTCATTGATAATGTATTAAGTCACCCATTGTTTGGATTTATTTCCTCACATGGTTACATGAACTATGGGGATCATAGTATCCATTAGCAGGAAAAATGTATTTAATTTTTTTTATGTTTTAATATGAACATGTGTTGTTCCAAAAAAATTATCCAAATATTCAAAACCATTTTATTAATTCCGGTATATCTATTTTATAATATATCTTAAAAATTATATAATAATAATGTATGAAAACATGTGTTCTATATAGTTGGTGTCAAATAATAGATTAGTTGTTATAGGTGATTTGGAAACAAATAAATTTTTTTAAACCCTAGTGATTAGTATTAATATAAGGAAATCATACATAAATATTGGTAATGTAGAGAGTTTGTGGATTCCAGAACTGAAACCCATATCTAGATATAAATGAATCATTTTCGACAAATAAACCAAGGGGTAACAATGATAAAAAAGTT
The DNA here is from genome assembly GCA_963277665.1 of Viscum album. Classification (NCBI taxonomy): domain Eukaryota; kingdom Viridiplantae; phylum Streptophyta; class Magnoliopsida; order Santalales; family Viscaceae; genus Viscum; species Viscum album. Next base: position 1,590,416,050 of record OY728129.1, read on the forward strand.
AGGTATGTATTAAATGGATCTTCACTCAATTAAAATCAAGTGTGCCATACTTCACACCTGATTTGAAACACATGGTGGTTATGCTATAGTTTATGAAATTTCTTTTCTAAATAACATTAATGTATATTTATATTATGTAAATATTTATTTAATGTTATAAAATCTTTATGTATATTATGCAAGAATAAAGGTTTCACAAGTATGTTATGAAATGGTTTTATCGGTTGAATATAGGAATTTTATAAGAAATTACATTGTGAAAGGATTTGACAAGATAATAAATTATTTATTCGTAATTTAATAACATTAATTTTCTTATAACCATTTATATTTCATGTAATGGTGTGAAACAAGATAAATTAGAGCAGCAAAACTTGTGAGAGAAAATGAAATGATTTCTAGAATTATATTCCCAATTAAATAAAAGGTATAGATTAAATCCTCATCGTTGTTCTTACCATGTTGTCACAAAATAATAATAATAATAACCTTATAGAATGTACTACATCACTAGAACAGGATAAATTAAATGTCAATTTAATAATATTTTATTATCCATCAGCATTTAGTGTAGGATTTTCTTCAATTTTTGCATGAAATATTTTGTCCATGAAAAAATATTTTTCATTTCTAATTATTATAAATAAGATAAGGATACTCTATCCATCTATATTATATGTGAAGAAAATTATTAATGGCAAACATTTACCTTAAAAAAAATATTATGAATAATGTGGAAAAATTTAGGAAGGAATACCTTAAGGAGATACTTATTATTATGTATTTCAATTAAAAACATCTAAAAAATATTGTTTGACAATTTCTAGTCCATAAGAAATATTAAAGTAATTCTATCATGACCTATGTGGAAAATTTCATATGGAATTAATGGTGATACATTTATATTCAGAGGCCACTTGATAGTTCCCCAACCATGTTCAATATAAGACCGTAAGTGTTCCTTCCCATATGTTAGACACTATAGAATATTTGAGGGTCCCAAAGGAATAAAATATGGAGACTGAACCCCCTATCAGATTGTATAATAATATTATGAATAACCCAACAAAATTAACATCATATTACGAAGAAATAGTAAATAAACATAAAATTTGAGATCAAAATGACATACATACATATGGTATCCAATACTAATATCTAGTTAGGATGATCAGATATACAGTATATGTATAGAAATAAAAATAAACATAATGTATCTACTAGAAATCCGAGCTAAAACCCATCTAAAGATACATGAACACATCTTTTATATCCATATTTATCAATATCAATCCTCAGACTAACCTTTTCCTACAACTAAGTGAGGGCCTTCTTTGGTACCAAAGTTTCATGGCTGCTGAATCAATGAGATATTAAAAGCTCGATTGGGAACCACTAATGTGGTATCCTACTATTATAGAATTGTTGTAATATTTGAATTTAAAATTAAAAACTAAAAAGTATTCTCATTATATAAATAATTACCAAACCATTGTTGATCCCTAGATCTAGGACCTTGATCCGCCATACATACATTGGCCAATACATGATTGTCTCTTAGCCTGTCATAATATTATTCAAACCATATAAGTAATGAATTTTATATTTTAATCTATGAATCTACAATCCTATGTGTCAAATAGATACCATGTATCATGTATGTCTCCACTTCCTAATCCACGAAATCATGGTAATATCTCAAAACTCAAGATATATAGAATGGATCAATGATCAATTTTGACATGGTGACAAATCATTGAACATTGAGCATCTTTATTTCATTATAACAAATAGTTGGATCCAAAAATTACTAGGAATCCCAATTGTCATGAAATTTTACAAGGGTAAACTTCATGGATAATATAGGAGACCTATGCATCTCATCAAAATAAAAGTTATCAAAATACCCAGCTATGAATGCCTACATTCTATACCTACATGGCTTTCTAGGGACCTGATACCTCCTATAGAGACCCAAGATAGAATCTTGATATCTACTCAATAATTCACATAGATCAGAAACATGAACCAATTATACACACTAATCATAATAGTTGATTCCATTTGTTGTAATCACATTACAAAAATCATATATAAGTCCAAAATCAGTATCTCAAAAAAAACCTACGAGAATACTAAAATTCAACATCATATCATATAAGTCAATAATCGAAATCTGAGGATGTTAATCTCAACATCCACATATGCATTTAAAGTAACATAATATTGAATAAATAAATGTGAATAGTTGGTTGAACACCCAAGCCATAACTGTAGTCTATATCCCAAATGGATTACATGTTTGGTATGAGTTATAAGATGACACCATTTATCATCGATACCCATTCATATATTCACCCAGTTACATTATTTCTATCACTAGGATACTTACCCAAGTACCATAAGTCATTCCACGAAGGAGCAACCCTACTTGTGGTCCCATTTTTATTTACATAATGTCTACAATTGAAACCCAATAATATATGAGATGAACATATTATATCCTATTATTAATCCTATAAATTCTTATGGGATTAACAAGTAGAAATATGATTAAAACATACTGTAGAAGAAACATTGACCATACCAATTTATAATATCATTCATGATTCATCTACTAAGGTTAATCCATGCTCCTATATAGATGTTAAAAAATTATCCTACATAAGGACACTAAGTCTCTCACACATCATTCCAAAAAAAAATGGTATAAAAATAAATGGGAACAGAAATGATCTCATGGAATTGACCATTTGTGGTCAAGGAAATCAATTTGACACCAAAAAAACATAACATCAATGTCTTATTCTATACACTAGAGTGAGTTTAATTTAAATTAGGAATTTAAATTTATTATGATATTTTAAACAATTAATTAACTAATACATGATCCTTTATGCTGTGATGAATAATCATATATATCATTAATAACATGCATTTGTCCATATGTAAAGTAATAACAAACTGTTATATCTTTTTAATATTTTCCAAAAAATATTCCAAGGGTGGATTCTTTCTAAGTCTATTCAGTCTCCACAATTACCTCCATGTCACCTAAGAAACTATCTCTTGTCATGATTCAAAAAATTAATTATAATCTTGTAATAAGAAATAAATTTAAACAAAACAAATTTTAAATCCAAAATGCACATGGATCCCCACCATTTCACTAGAATCTTTACCATCCAAACAATAATTTTCAATGTTGAACCCAAAATATTTACATGAGTAAAATTATCAGCCTTAATAATAAATCATGTCTCTAAATTAATTGAAATTTAATGAAAATCCATAATATTTTAAACCATATGACATACCTTGTAATAATTTTCAGAAAAAGAACAATGATATAGTATTGAGACATCCTTTGGATAAATAGAGAATAACCTTAGAGGGAAACAGTATATTCTACCATGATGAAGTGTAATTGAAATTAATGACCTATAATGAAATATATAAATTAATAATGAAATAAGGATAAGTAGAATTATGATCAGTAGAGTTGAACATTTATCAATTTCCTCTATGAATCTCCCCCAAAATAACCGCACACGATGGGGATTGAAGGGGTTTAAAATAAGAGAGAACCTCTCGCTGTATAGGGGAAAAAGTGGTAATATGAGATTTACCACTAGATAAACCATGAGAAAAGTTTCATTATTTTTCTTGTAAAGGGAACTAGATTACCATTTCACCCAAATATTCATCCAGGCCACCAGGAAAGCCACTAACCTACTATCATCTTACTTGTGGTCGACTGATGGATGCTAACTACAACACTGACTACCCGACCTTCATTTAGTATTTCTCATTCCCTTCATCTAGAATCTGAAACTCCTTCCACATGTGAAATCAAATATTGGAGATTTTAAAACACACAAATTTATTATCTAAACCACACATAGGATTTCATCCAACCCATTAATTGAAAAGATAATGTTACTTTAGAAATGCCTAACCCATATATACATTAGAACAAACAATATCTCTAATATATCACTTCTCACATATAAAGAGGATTATTTTTCACCCAATTGTATCATTTTAACACTATAGGTTTTCATTTCCTAATTGAATGGCTTCATTCCAACATCAAATTTCAAAAAATATTCTAAAGAACCTCCCGCTAATAATGGTTCTAAAATAAAAAATAACCTAGAATAAACTCATACTAATTATAAATACACTAAGTTGATGATATAGGGGATAATTTTATCCTGATACACTATCATTTCATCATCCAATAGGGAATCTATTCTATAGTTCACCCATATTTAGAAATTATTTCATGATGACTAATTTAAATACTAAAAGACATCAAACATCATAATTTATTACTAAATAATTACTCCCTCATTATATAGACATGAAATGAATGGTTTTAGGATTTTCCAACCTCAGTAATACATGATAAAATCATTTAAACCAATATAGTCATTCTCATTACAAAATTAAACATCAGAACCAAGATTTTTCTAGCATCCAAAGACACTTTTATCGGTAATTTTTTCAATTAGTGTCTCATCCATCTTCTTAAAAATGACTGTATTATCTAATATGAATAATAAAATGTACTTTCCAACTCAATGCATCCAATTTCATGGAAATTCACAAATTATATCCCCTTAAGATGACATACACTAGTAACAGTCAACTATGCCATCTGAAGACATCAAAATCCAACTAAATACCTATGCCTCAAATCTTAGATGAATTATATTATCATCCAAGTATCCACACTCATGTTCATAACTAACACCCAATGTGATACCATTATTGAATAAAAAATCAACAAAAACTATCATTGTCCACTTCAATTATCACAACTCATTCTCAACCAAAACATAGTCATTCCACATAAAAAACCATTCTCATCACAAATGCTTAAATAAATATGTTATTAAATCCAATTCACAGATTGGAATATTTGCAGAATCGATATGTATTTGGTATAGTTATTTACCATTTTTAAAATTCCATAATTATCATATATCTTCTATTCTAATTTACACATGACCCTTCAATTATAGGGTTTTATTAACTATGATAGATATCATGGTCACAAAAATAGTATCATCCTTTTCATATCATTATTATAGAAAACCACATACTTCATACCCACTTCTCATCCATACTTGAATGATGTAAATGTACATGGACCAACATGGTCCTATATAAGAGTTAACACAAAATTTAATTTTCACTCATTCCTTAACCAATGAAAAGTCATTCAAATTCTACACTGGACTTAAACTCATAATGAGTGTCACCACCCTCAATAAAATATTTTTTCTCCAAAGATATGACCTCAATTATGTAATTCATCTAGGACAACCTCAAAAGGCCCCATCAATGCATGCACACTATTCCTCTAGATCCACAATCATCTACTGTTAACCTCTTAAATCACACCTATATAATGTTCCATAACAAGAGATATAACTGAGTAATAAATATCATACTAGAATATATATATATATATATATATATATATCTAATGTCTCCTCTACCACAATGTAATATTTAAAATTTAAACGAACCATGTCCATCATTGCATGTAATCATTTTATCGATTTCCATCAACCCTCATATTGAACCCAGTAATGGCCAATGTCAAACTCAATGGGAACGAGTCATATTATTCATGTGTTATATAAAAATAAACTATAAAACTGATGGGTTTATGATATATTTCCCCATTATAGTAGAAACACAACTAAGACTCTTATGAATTTTACATCATAAAAAGTAGGTCTGGACATATAAACATGTACTACGCCTCTAAGAATGACCATTTCACCTAACCAGATCATCCTTGGAACTACTAAAAAAAATTGCATCCTTATTTATTCCATGGTTTACATCACGTTTAGTGACTATGTTGTTGTCAAACTTAATGAACATACATCCTTCACTACATTTAGTTATCCCAATCATAATATTTATAATGAGATAAAGTGAATATTTTCATTTATTTTTTATATGGACAATTTGTTCAATTATGGACATTTATCTAGAATACAAAGACATAGAATGAAGAGGATGAAATGCAGTATAAATAAATTTTATATATGTTTATTAATAATTAATTTAGAAAAACTCTTCAAAAATGTATACAGAGAACTTTTCTAGTGCATATGTAAATGGAGGGTTAATATTTCATGAATTATGAGGTAAGATTCACAAGGATTGAAAACTATTGATATGGTTTTTCGATTAATGATGATAATATAATTGGAACATGATATATTTATTTTAATGTATATTAAATAATATCTCTAGCTATCCATGAATTTGGTAGATTTTAATAAGTAGTTCAATGTTCTCTCAATGTAGACATTGATTTTACAAAATAATCACATGGGCATTGAGAAAATAAATTAATGATGTAGATTGAATATTGTGGATAAAATGATAAGAGGAAAAATAATATCCAACCATCCATATATAAATGATTTAGAAAAGTGAAATAATGGAAATTAAATAAAGGTAATGAGGAAATTATTTAAGTGTGGAAAATAAGTGAATAATTCTCACGAATGTCGATGATAAATTAAGAATAAAACCAAAATAACAGTTCTAAGGAATTATTATTCTAATACAATACCAATAGTAAAATACTTAAATTATAATGATAAGGATAACATAAATGACAGTTTTCCAAACCAATGGTCTTTATGGTTAATCAATATTGACATCCAACTAATTTAATGGTGAAATGGAAGGGTTCTTCAATAACTAACCCCAAGGTAGACCATGACAATTATGTTTTATATGTTACAATTTATCGTATCTCATGAATGGAAAATGTTGAATTTGATTATGGATTTATGGATTATATTATATCATACATTTTTTCTTGATCAATTACATATTATAATTGATACCATTATGTTGAGATATCCATAAAAACTCTCAATGGTTATATCATTAAAACCCAACTGTCAGACTCCTCCACAGTTAGCTTATGTAGTATGATTAAATCTTCCAAATATTATAATGCATAATTTTGATGAATTTAATTCAATATTAAGAATGTATTGGATCCCATTATATATATCTCACAAAAACTATTAGGTTAATAAAATTTCATTATATATTTCAGACCATCATATTATTTTATAAAATGTATTTGAGGATCAAGAAATACCTATACAAAATCCAACAACAATTGGGGTCTTAGTACCAAAAGAAGTATAATAGATTTCCTTGATAATTATGTAAATTTAAAGATTCAACCTATAAAACATGAACATTATGATGGAATATATTGATTCATTTTTATTATTATTTGACCATACATTCCCCAGTCCATGATGTAGATACATCAATAATACTTAATCCTAGACCCACACCTATATCATGGAGCCCCAATAGTATAACCTTATAGAACTGGATGCGCTAAAGAAGTAAATGAAAGAAAAAATGGATAAGATATATATGTGAATAACTAAATCACCTTGGAGTGTTCCATTGTTAATTTTCTAGAATAATTATATATCAATATTACTATGTATTCGTTATTAGGAACTCGAATAGATCACTACATTGAAATATTTCATACATCATATAGTTGTTGGATTATTTGATCAACTTTGGGGATCTATGTTCTTCACATAGGTGGATCAATGTTCTTGATATCGTTAGTAAAATTTTAAGGGAGGTGGTATTTAAAATACAACACCCCATAAAAGATATAGACTATATGAATACATGGTTATTCCATTAAATCCTTATAATTGTAGTAACTTGAATTTCTTGTAATTATTGTATTAATAAATATTACAATTGATATATTTCTTCACATGAAATGGTATACTAAAAAGGGTATCATCAGATATTAAAATAAAATATTTATTATCATTATTATAATGTTTTGTCGAAAAGAGTGGGTATAAATGATGATAACCAGACTATTAAAAATATGTATAATATAGAAGTGATGAAATCTAGATGTACAAGTTTTCTTAATGATGATCATCTATATTAACATGGAAAAGAGGTGGCATTACTAGGGTTTAATAAAGACCAATACCAAGATAAAATCAAGTAATTATGATATGAGAAAAGATGTATAAATTATAAGTCCGAGCATATTTAAATTTTTTTGACATCCTGGAAAGATGAACCACCACCCACGAATATTTATAGATAATATCACAGATTTAGATCTTATGTGTAGATCCTGAGAGATAATATGAGTGTGATTTAATAGGATATGAAAGTATTATTATCAATGTAATGAATTATTTATATATCATATTTATGTCACATATTTCATATTTTGATCATCAAACAAAAAAAACATTCATTTTTAATAATAATATACATATAAAACTAATATAACAGAGACAAATAACTTGCTAGATCCTTTTATTTATGAAATTTATTTTATAAAAAAGTGTACTTTTTTTATTTAGTTTAAGAGAATAAATTTATAATATATGAAACAAATATTTTATTTTAATAGCACCAATTAAATTAGTAACTTATATGAAATTTGAATGAGATTGTAAAAATTTTAAAAATATATTTTCTTCTTAAAATAGTTTTCGTTATATTTTGTAATTTCTATTTATATTGATTAATTATAATATTTTAGATTTTATATTCTACCAAAATAAATTTTTTTTAATAAATTTTAACGAAATTATCCTTAGAATAGTTTTTTATTAAATAATTAGTTTTTATGGTGTCTAGTGAGAAATACAGTTTTCACTAAAACTATAGTATTTAAGACTATATAATTAATTATGTTTTAAAAACATATGAATAATTATTTATAGACAAAATAAAATTTAATTATTAAAATGACTCATTAAATAATATGATTAATTTGGAAACTCTATATCCTATATTCTGAAACACATGTGACCTTTTATTCTATTTTTTATATTTTTCTTTATTTATGTTTGATCAATGTATAATTATTATTTTTTATCTTTTTAATCCATAAAATACAATTTTTTAGTAATAAAATAATTAATGTTTTTAAAATAATTATCATTGATAATTGTGACATAAAAAAGTTTATCCTTAAAAATTATTTTAAAAATTATTTATTATATGTTAGGTGCAGTAAAATTAAAATTAATTTTTATCACTTGTATACATGTTATTTGGAATGAATAGATTTCATATCTAGATTCATTAGATTAAAATTATTTAATAATTACATTTTTAATTTAAGGAATTAAAATAAAATTTTTTAGTTAAAAATACTTTGAATGGTAAAAACCAAAAAATTGATAAAATTGAAAATTATAAGACTAAAAGAAATAAACACATGTTAAAAAATAGGTCCCAAATCATGGTGGAGTTTATATATACATTAATATATTCCTAAATTAATTATTCTTCTTAATTATATAAATATAACCATTTAATTATGAGATAAATGTTTTTTAATATTATAAAAAATCACTATTTTCCCTTATAGAAGGATCCACCATCACCGAATTATAATAACACCTCATTAAATTTAAATTAAAAAATTCAAAAATAAAATCCAAACAAATATATAATTGTATTATTGGTTCTGGACATTTCAAAATACTATCCCTTAGATGATTAATCGATTTTTGAAGGATCAATTTAAAGGATTAAGGTAAAAATATCAATTACCCCTATTTCATTTCATTTCCATTATCTTTTTATAATGAAACCTATGAATAAAATATATCCATGATGAAAAAATTATATAATTATCATATGTTTACTTTAATGATATTATATTTATGGTATAACCATTTTATTACATCCTTCCAACAATTTGAAAAATTATAATGTCATTTGTATTACATGATGACTATCATCACCATAAGGGATGAGATCAATTTCTCACAAAATAGGTTCATGGATGGTTAAAAATACATATTTAGTGGATTAATATGACATTTATATAATTGTTTAGATTTTGAAATAATAAACCACTACCAATCTTCCATAGGTTATATGTAAATGAAAATTTTCACCCATTTGGACTACCATCGCCACAAAAGTGACATATTTTATTTTAAATATAATATTTTATTCCTCACATAACCCCATTTAAATATAATTAAATACCTTAAAACCATCCATATAATATAATTGTCAAATATTTTTATAAAAATTATTATGTCCAAATAATAAATTTCTTAACCATATTCACACATACAGTATAGATTGGTTTTGTTGGGGTTGGTTTAACTACCTACACAGTAAATGTTATAAATATCTATCATTGGAAATTTTAAAAATAGAAATACTATCTTTATTTGGCCCTAATACAAAAATATCTTTTTTGTTTCTAAAAGGCTTATACTAATATTTAACATATTTTTTGAACAACCCTTTTTGTTCGTTAAAAAGTTTTAAAACAAGATCGTCAATGACTTTTTCATCAAGAATAAATAGTATAATACTGATATAATGATATTGTACAACTATAAATAATTTTCAAACAACTATTTTAGTACTTTTAATTTAACTTGAATGAATTACATTGAATCTAGAAATTTGAATAAACACATCCATTACAAAACATGTACATAACAAACAATCAAATATAATAACATACAATGATGAAAATAAAATATAAGTAATTAAAATAATTGTAATAAATGATTATAAATGATATTTATAAAATGATATAGGTATGAATTATTTTATGAAAAATATGATTAATATAGTTAAATTTACTATATATTGATATAGCATGCTTGACTAAGAGGGATTAAAGTTAAGGGTTTTTGTAAAATGAATTTTCATTTATTGAGTTTTGATTAGTTCAACAGTGATCATATAATTTTGGTATATACTTACCCATGACTCTAATACTGTCAATTGCTTCTATATATTATATGATGTAACATTTTTATGGCATAAAACCATTTTTAAATGTAACATCATTTATTTTTTATGATGTTCACAAGAAATTTTATCCCAATGTTTATTCTTTCAGACACATTCATTATTCACCAATTTTTTTTTGTGGTTTATAAAATTCATTATGGGTTAATTTTATCATACCATTAATGAAATTAAATTTATTTAAAATATATATCATGTTCTATTTCCGTGGTTTTTTATTCATGTGATATTAATGTTGTAAAATATTTTTTAAACTAAAAAATCCTTTCTCTATGTTATAATGTTTCATCTTGAACATCTTAATTTTATTCTTGGTTTCTTACACTATAAAATTATAAATATAACATTGTCATTATCTCTTGGAAAATTATCACATTGGATTCAAATCTTACCCCTCTATTATTTTCATCTCTATGTACGTACTAAATCTTTAATAATAATTCCCTTTTTACATTAAATATTATTTTTCTTCTATGTCCATATTTTTCTTTCTATCTAATATTATACATTATATTTGAAATCCAACTTTTGGATTATCTCCTTGGAAAATTACTTTTTGTTTTTCCTCAATTAAAATGTTTTCTTATTTTAACTTTTTTAGTCTACATTTCATTAAATCTATTTTGATATACTAAATGGTTTTTTTCCTTTTATAATTTTTTTACATTATCTTACACCCCACATTTTATTGGAGAAAATAATTAATTATTTTTTAGTGATCCACCCTTTATTATTATTTTTAATGTAACATTTTTTATTTTTTTACATCATGTTTTCTAAATTATCTTTTAAATGTGACTGGTATTTTTTTCATGAATGAAAAAGATATCAAAAATAAATTTTAATGGTTATTCAATGAAAAAAATTCATTCAACATTATGAGAATTTTGTTCAGTGAATCCACCATTTCATTATTTAAATTGGTTATATTAATAAACATATGATGTAATGCATTTAAATAAATGTTTATTTCCGATTATTCATCAATTTGATTTATCTATTGATCATAAAAAGAACATTTTATTTTATTTTACAATAAATTATAATCATTATCTTCTACCAAATACATGATTTTATTCTACCATTCACCATTTCTTCTTGATTTGTTATAAATAGTTATATGGATGTCTTTATGAATTTTTCTTTATATAGGTTAATTGAGTGATGGATCGTTTCATGTTTTAGTGTCACACATATCTATTTTTGTAGCTTTTTATGGGTTTTATTATATTTCAATATCTTAAAAATGAATTGGATAATTATTTAGACTCATGAGATACCATGTATGACACATATGTAGTCACCATAGCATTCAATGTTATTTTTTCAGAGTAGTGATCCATAACTTCTTCTTATGATTTTATGATTTCTGTTGTTTTTTCATGATTTATATTTCATTAAAATATGATATCATTCACATAATATATGTTTCCTTTCATATTTCATACTAAAATGACATTTTACAGGTTTTCTAATTTGATATTACATGTTCTACTCTATTAATTTATAGATTACAATTATAATTCTAGGTATATTTTAACATGTTGTTTCTCCAATTATTATTTCTTTTCATTTTCTTATAATAATATCATATATGAAATTAACATGGGTTATCCCATACTGGTAAATTGATTTCAACCCTTTTTTATGTTTCTATTCCCTTGGTCATGATGATGAGTTTAACTTTTGAGGATTATAGAATGGTGTCCTGGGCATTTCAGTTATGGGGAATTATTTAAAAGAATTACCAAATAAGATTTTTTTTTCTATTACTCAATGAAATTAATCCTTTTATTCTTAGGTCTTTGTGTTTATTTGTCATATATATAGCTTAATTTATAGAAATTATTTAATATAAACATATGTTTGCCTTTTGGAATCTCATTTGGTATTAAATCCTAAATAAATTTTTTTTGTTTGTAGCACCAGATCTGGGAGTATGGGTATGGGGAACCATAGTCTGTATTAATTCATGATTTAGTTATTTTATTATATTAGATTATTTATATTTATGTTTAATTATGAGGGAAATTTATATAAAACCGTAAAAATTTTAATTAGTATATGGTAACAACTAGAATATTTTGTATGGAATATATTATGTGTTTTTTGATTAATTACATCCATGTATATATATTTTGATGTACGAACAGTTTGTGAATATTGGAACCATTGGGTGATCAACCCAGAATATTCTAGTTTAGTACCAACAAAATTTTTACTATGTTATGATGTGTTTTCCAAATACTACATGCCAAATTAAACAATCCAAGTGAATATTATTTTTCGAGTCACATTTTATTGACAATAAATTTTTATGGATATCATATGTTATGGTATTATTAAATTGATAATGATAGATAAAAACCAAAAAATTCATATTTTGAACTCATAATGATTTTGGTCAAATTGAAATACAATTTGATGTTTATAAAGGGGATGAATTTTCAGGGATTATTTTTTTATGAGATCACATACAATAATTATTTTATGATGTTAATTTATTATCACACATTTCAACCCATACTAGTATTAGTAATGGTTAATTCTCAAAGGGAGAAGGTGGAAATGGATTATATGGATAATGTAAATATTTCCCCAATGATAAACATACCATGATAATAGATAGATTAATAAATCCTTTTGTTATACCTAATCAGCTATCAAGAATTATGATTAATAATGTGACCATGGCCAAGTTACCAAAGATTCTGAAAAAGATATAGATGGGGATTAATGTATGTTTTAGCAGCAATGAAGATGATAGAAATAAGACTTAATTTCTTTCATTTAGGTAATGTTATATAAGTAACGATACATAATGAACCAAAGGAGCTATAATATTTTTTATATGTGGTAAATGAGGGAATCGAGCAATACCATTCAATATGAAATGGAAGATTTAATTAACAAAATAGAGGAAAATATCATTTTTCTTAAGGTACCACTAAATGTTAAATATATAGATCATTTTTAACATGGAATGTATCCAAGTCATTGTTATAATAATGGGTTTAAAAAGGATAAAATTCATCAAAAATTATTATAGCCCAAGGGAACATTGGATATTTTATAAAACCAAAACTATCAATTAGGTTTTTGAAATTTTTTTGAATGAGAAAATATGGTCATCCACTAAAAAAATAAATAATGATGTATTTTTATGCAGTTCAACCAACATCAGTATGCATATAAATTTTTATAATAACATATAATCATCTTCTAGATGGCTAGATATTCATTTTTTAAAAAAAATATATATTTCGTCCATTATTGTATCCTAAGATTGAGTTTTAGTGAAATTGATTTATACACATCATTTAATTTTTCTTGTTGATAAATTTAATTAGATTTTTAAATATATTGGTTCACTCCATATAGATTAAAAATTTATATTAAATAAATAAATAACATTTCAAATAAAAAATTGCATGTTTGTAAGAAAATTATGATTATGTACTCCATCTAGAATAAAATTATATGATATGGGTATTGGAATTGAAATATGAATAATTTTGGGATGAAATGGTTAAATTAAAACCTAATAATACTGATAATTAGAATTTGAGGAAAAATGAATCACTGTTATGATTTTATGGTTAACATCAATCTAGGAATTATATATGTACTATTATAAATTTTTTATTTTCCATTAGCTATTTCCATTTGTAAGTGATAATTATAATTCGGAGGATTCAATTTATTTTTGCGGGAGAGAATCTTATACCATGATACACCTCTGGATTTTCAGAATTATTTTTTAAATTAAATTTAATTTAATTAAAATTTTTAATTAAAAATAAACTAGTTTTATCACTCATTTCATGGAACATCGAGTTAAGCTTTCTATATTTGTGAAACTGCATTTTAATCAACTACAAATATATTTGTAATAATAACATTTAAATGTGAAATTTATAACCATGATATTAAAATTAACAATATGAATAGCAATACCTACATTTAATACATTAATTATAATAGTTTTATATAATAAAAATATATTTTTTGAAAATGTATTTATTTTTTCAAATATTCATTATATATTATGAAAATACTATTTTCACAAAAAATTTTGATATTCTTTGAAAAAATAATAAAATTAATTTTTACCAAATTTTTAAACAAATATAAAAAAATTAAATATATAAATTAACATTTTCTTTGTGTGAGGTTTTGATAATTTTAAATATATATAATTTTTTTGTGAATAGTAAAATCTATCAATTATTATTAATAATTTTGCTTTTGTTTATGACTTGTAAAATCACCTAATTTGTTTTGGATCATTTCAAAAGAATTATTAGTCAAATAATATATTTATTAATAAAAATTGTAGAATTAGACTCAATTTGATAATGATTTTTTATTTTTAAAAAATTATCTAATAATGAAATTATTTTCTATGAAAACACACTTTCTCACCGCATCTTCAAGTTCAATTTGAAAATAAAATATACAACTTCTATGATTTGAATTTGTAAAAATATATTACATATTAAGAATAAGAATAATTTATATTATCAACTACGTCCAAAAAAGTGCACCTAATAAATTGTAAAATCCTAAAAATTATTTACCCTGATTAGGGTAAAAATAGGTTTACTAGGGTGTTAAAAGAAAAACATAAGGGATCAAAATTACACAAACCATATCCAACACCCATTATATGAAAATTTAATAATATTTACACCTATAAGATTCTATAAATACCCATTTAGGATAAATTTAATTTATGAAAAAATGGGTACACATTATACATGACAGTAGAGTTCATTCAACAACATAAAAACACAAGGTAAGGGATTTTTCTCCCAACATTCCTTATTTTGGACATATATTATTTAATAAACTAATCATCATTTATGAGGAATATATACAAAACCCCATTGAAAATTATTATAATTTAAGTATTTATTATATTTATATTTTAAAATTCATTTAATGTTATTCTTTCTCTAGGGCTTACAATTCTATGCTAACAAAGTGGAAATAGTTTTATGATTAAATCTCATCGCCTATCGAGATTATTTAAAATTATGTTTCCAATGATAGAAAATTTTTATCCATGTCCCATGAAATTCATAAAATGACTTATCCTATAGTTATATAATCACAATATATAATTTTCATTTATTTTATTATATGTATGTAATGAATAGGTTAAAAAATGCTTCTATGAAAACATTTATGAATTAGTCACTTTGTTTAAAACACTTTTTTCTTTAAAACCCATGTATTCTATAAATGTTTAAAAAACTATTTTAAAATTATAAAAATGATATATTCAATAAATTTTTAACCATGCTTGAATATGGATTTTTTAAAAGGAATATTCCTATATTTTCTCAAATATTGTGTCATTAGATTTTATAAAATAATAAAATAATCATTCATTTAATGTGTATAAAATTTATATAATTTCATTATCATATGAAAAAATTTAATAGAGAATCCTTTATAAGATTCTCAATATATTTAAAAATAAAATAATTAATAATTTTCTGAGTTTTTATTTTTTAAAAGTGATTTTCAATGAAAATATTTTTGTCTAAAGAAATATTATATGTTATCTTTCAAAATAATTTTCAATTTAAGATTAAAAAAATGATGTAACTTATGTTTTATTATTAATATGATCCACAGTTACAATTCTAATTCTTTATCTGGATTGATTATGATTATGTTGACAGAATGTTTATAGAACTTGTTTCTATTCCATAGGTAATACCATTATAACATTATAATAAATACTACTACTTATTCAACTGGATATGCTCTGATAAAATTATGAGAAGATTATGATACCTTTTTCCATTCTATAGGTAATGTTTTGATGAAATTTTTAAAAAACCCCATTATTTTCATGGGTTCTGATATTATTATTTTTTTATCCTTATGTGAAAAAAATAATAATAATTTTCATTTCATAATGGGTGGGACATATATATCCATAGAATCCATTGTGTGAGGATTGATATCTCCTGAGGTAAACATGGATGAAATGGAGAGTAAACAATGTTTGGTAACAGATTATGTCAACTATGATAGTCTATAGTGTGAACCATGATTACTATAATGGTTTAGGGAGTGAACATATTATATTATGAGAGTCTGGGAAATGATCCTTGAACTAGTAAGGAAATTATTTTCCATACCTATATGTATGATTAAAATATATTCCTTATGCCAATGTGACATTCACAAGGTTGATGTTTTTTCATTCCATTGTTATTCATGTCTTATGATCTACCATGATTTATACCATTAAAAAATTTTATGATCCATGATATTAAAATTATGGTTTTAAAATGATGTTTTCATGTTATTATACCCCTGTTATCATGATATATTGATATATCAATTGTTTTTCCCTTATTGAGAATCTGAGTTCATAGTTTCATAGGTTTCATTTCCCTTCGATATGATTAAAGGTATTATTAATGATATTTCTAATAAGGGATCTAGTTATGATGAAAATACTGGGAGATGATGTAGCTTACATATGAGATGTATTTTATATCTCTATATTTCCAATGGATATAGACCTAATCAAATATTCAATATTTATTTTATTTGTTATATAATTTATATTTTTTAATAAAATATAATATTTTTGTATAAGAATATTGGGCCCCTAGAATCAAAATCATAAAAGGATTAGTTTTATTATTGGAAACTAAAAAGTGAAAATATTAGTGATATATCTAAGGATATTTCTATGGATAAGTCTAAGGGTGAGTCAGTGTATATGAAAATGCATTAGAATATTGTTAAATTATATAATGTTTGGTTTCCAAAACAATTAATACATGTTCGGATAATAAATGTTGATTTTGGCTCTATAACAAATGTACCCATGTGTTATCACACAAATTTGGTCACATTGAGCTAGACTCTACCATCATATATTGCAGAAAATAAGCTTTGATGGAAACCCAATTTGTACTATGAGGTAATATTATTCATAAATTCAGAAAATCATTACAAACTGTCATTAATAATTTATTTATATGTTTACTATGAATGAAATTTATAGACATGATGTTTCATAGATTAAAATTATTATGAAAAGAATTATCATTCAATATATATATATATATATTATTGTTTATGTGGTTCCCCATATGATTATAGTTAATTAGACTACGTTTTTTGTTATGGACAATGTGTGAAACCTAAATGAACCATCTTAATGATGATTGAAATGTTTAATGATTCTAATAGCCTTGTGAGTAGAAAAATTTAATTATAGAATTCATGTAAAATCCCATTACTATATTCATACGACTATTGCAATCCATGAATCATACTTAGCCTCCAAATGAAAAAAGGGGGGAACAACATTCTGTTGATTGCATTATGGGGAAACACTAAAGTTATTTTTGTGTTTTAAAAAATCTAATAGTATCTGAGAAATGTATCAGTATAATTGTATTGTTATTTTCCTTTCTATAGTTATTAAAACATGGAAGAGTCATTTTTTATTTCTATCATTTTGAAGGAAATGTAGATTAATGACATACTCTCATAAAAAAATACAAGGGAACTTAATGAAATTGAATCTATGGATTGGGAAGAAATTAAGTGATTTTTTTTCAATATTTATTAGGATCGTATTATTCCTAAAAATGAAAAAGGGATTTCTTTTATATAAAAATAAGGCTGGTTAATCCTTTAGTACCTATGTGGTAGATTTTACATGACTTGAATAGTACCCTTCTGGCATCATTATCCAACTTTAAAGTAAGGTTGATCGAATCATTAGTGGACTAAAACCAATTGTAATAATATGAGTTATCCATTAGAGACATCAATAAATATGAATAAACAATATAATGTATTATTAAGGTGTAAGTGACAATCAAATTCAAAAATAAATATCATTTTTACCTGAAAGTTAATATTGAGTTAAATGAAACTCTAAAACCCATGGACAGAATAAGAAGATAATTCCATCATTCCTGATGTGTGGAAGGAAACATGGAGGAAATTTTCTTAAGGGGATTGGAAAATACTTAAATTGTTTATTGGAAGTTCATTGAGAAATAAAATACTAATGTGATGGGAAGATGTGAACTAATGATGTGAATAGATAGAAACCTCCAAATAATTCACAACAAAAAGTATAATGATTCATTTGTATGGAGTATCATAGATACTTTAACCATCTCACAAATTAATTTTTAATGAGGATGAACGAAATTAAAATCCACTTAAGATGGGGGGAGGTAAATCTCATCTCAACACTATTTTTGATGAGGGGTGTAATAATAATGTGGTGAATGGTACGCTCACAATCCATTCTAGAATATATAATTTCTTAGTTGAATATATATCAATCCATTATTTCAAATCCCAATAATATTCTATGTGTATCAAGAAGACACCAAAATTATTATATACAAACTAATAATTGAATTCCCTTAATGGTATAAGGATCATCTCTAAAGTATATGATTCTTTTCTGATTGAGTTTTGTGAGAATTTTATCTCAAGAAATACTTTAATCCTTCCTCTTGAAGTATCTTATGTTATTTTACTAAAAGACTTTCTTTCTCTACATTAATACCAAATTAATATCCAATTAAAGTAATTAACATTTTATATTCAAATATGAAATATTTCCTTATACCGGTGCGATGATAAATATGAACATATGAGGGAAATCACATACATTTTATGTGTTTCGATTCCTATTCAATAGAGGAATTCATCATACAAGTATGGGAAGAATATTATCATCGATGATGTGCAATTTGTTGAAGACATTTTTTATGTTATTTTTAAATATTTTCATAGGATTCCCTAAAAACATGATGCTTGGTTCCCAATAAAACTCATACATGGTTTCATGCCAATTTTAATGATTCCTTAAATTATTACCAAGATTTATTTACAAAAAATGAAAAAAAACTAAAGGTGAACCTTAATAAGAGATTAATTCAGTTGACTATCACATCCTGTGGTAAACATTATATATTTTTTGAAATATGGATTGATGAGACATGACATTTATTATCATGGGAACAAAAAGATCAATTTTAGGAACATGTATCCTCTACCAGATGTAGAAGAACTACTTGATCAACTTCTCAGAGAAAAATATTTTTCCATGATTAGACTTTATTCTAGATGTCATGAAATGAGGTTGAAATGGAGGTTATTTCAATGAAACATATTGTACATGATATGGACACTAAAAATATATATTTATTTCAATCTTTCATAATAATTCCCCTTCTCTCATTATAGATATAAGGAATATAGTTTTTAGATATTTCCATGATTAGTTTTTCAGTATTTTTTAATGGTGTTCGTACCTATTTTATTTGAAGGAAGATAAATATTATTATATTATAATTTAACTTAAGACCATAAAAAACGATTAAAAGTAAATAATTTTCATAATATACTAATTTTAGATGTAAAATGTATCATTTTTGTGTAATATAATCTCAAAATAAGTTATAAGGGTAGTTACATCAAGGATAAAGGTTATTGTATATTGTCACAAAACAAAAACGAATAATGAGATCCATAGTTTCCTTAGTTTATTTGGATATTATCAATTTTGGTGGATATATTTTCACTAATATCTAATCAAATCAAGAAGAAATCTCAAAATGGTGCAAATTTCATTTTAATAGATGCATGTGAGAAATCTTATAAGGATCTAAATAGAAGATTAGTTAGTGAACATGTGATTAAATAACCCTATAGTGGATAAGGGTTTGTAATATATAGTGACACATATATGAGGTGATTGGGATGTATTATTTTGGATAATATCATGTTTATTGCATATTCCTCAGGAAAATTGAATGCCCAAGGGGGAAATTAACAAAATAATTATTTTAATTTAGATTTAGTAATTTTAGAATTTAAGATACGATAAAATTATCATTATGATAAAATGTGTGATATATATATATTGATAAATATGTTAAAATTTTATTCTCACAAAAAAGGAGTATAATATTTTGTAGATAAAACGGTTATAGATGGTAAATGATTCTGACTACTCAATACATTACCACCCTAAATAAGATAACAAGGTAGATGATGTTTTGATTCAAAATTATCCTACTAGCTTATATATGATGAGGATAACAATAGAACCAATATATTTGTATTCAATGTATGAATTAGTAAATCAATAAGGAATGAGGGGAATATTTTATTTCTCAATTTATTGTTAAAAAATATGTCCATCGGCAGATTACGGAGGTATAGAAGGAAGGTATAGAGATGTAAAAGATAGTTATAAATGCTAATGAGTTTAACCATAATCCTGATGGAATTATATGGTTATGTAAAAATCTTTTCATTCTATCCATACTAGATTTAAGGGAGTGCTTAGAAGAATATCACTAATCATCATTCTCTATTCATCCTATAATTAAAATGATTTATAGATATTTAAATGAGTACTTATATAGGATGGATTGAATAGAGACATCACAGAGTTTGAATCTCGGTGCATAGAATTTCAGCATGTTAAGGCTAATAGGAAAACATAAAAGGGGAGTTCAAATTAATTACTAATACTAGAATGGAATTTGGAGAAAACCACTATTTATTTTTTCATTATACTCTCCAAAAACAAGAAATCACATAATTATATATGTGTTGTAGTCTATATCATTACAATGTCATCATAATTAATTTCTATTAGTGAAAATTAGATCTAGATCATCTTTCTATGATATACATAATGTAATTTGTATGTATTCCTAGAGTATATCATTCAATTGTATCTTTTTGAGATTTGAGGATTGCCATCATGTTTTAGAAAATTTTGCCACAAGATAGTGATATTGAGTTATGTTTTAGCATGGCATATCATCCTCAGACTGATGGCTAGTCCTATAAAACTATTCTAACCCTATAGGATCATATATTATATTTTTCTATAAGTTTAATTTGTTTTTGGGATGCAAAACTTCCTATAGTTGATATTTCATACAATAATAGACTTCACACAAGTTTTCAAATGTCCCTTTATGAAGGATAATAAGAAATAAAATGTATACCTACAACATGATAGAATGATCATGGAGAAATAATGGAATTGAGACCTTAGATATTTGATGAAATAGAAGGAAATGATATGTCCATTCATAGAAACATTAAGGAATCTTAGAGTTGGTAAAAAAAATTTGTTGATAATAATTGTTGTTATATAAAATTTCATGTTTGTGAAAACCTATTTCTAGTAATATATCTATATAATAATCTAATGAGATTTGTAATGAAGTTAAAACAAATCCATATGTATATTAGTCCCTTCTAAATTCATGGTGATAATTGGGTGGTAGCCTATCACCAAGAACATCCACCAAACCTATCTCAATTATATGATATGTTCTATATATCTCACCCCTTAAAGTATGTACCTGATACTTCACATATACTAAAATCAAATCCCATACCAGTGGTTTGGGATCCATATTATAGGGAACAACCATTGTATATTCTCTATCATAGAGAAAATGTTCAATAAATCAAGGACACTCCCCTAGAAAAATATTTATGTTGGAACCAATAGTATGATAAAGCTACATTGGAACATTAGGAAATGATGAGGTTGATGTATTTTAATTTTAATGTATCAGAGTGAAAAATTTTGATGAGTAATTTCATTTTAATGGGTTGGAGTAAGCACCCATGGTTTTTAGGAATTATTTATTTTCAAACAAATTAAAAATCAATGATTTATTACGATTCATAGAATACTAAGTTTATACTGCATTGTACACTACAAATTTTTTTACCACACGTTGCACATGATAATTTTTTTTATTAAAACAGAAGTATATTATTGATATTATTTTTTGCACATGATGGCCTAGAAAAAATGTGATTTACCATTTATAGGTGGTCGATCGATGTTCAACACTTATGGGAATCACCCCATGATGCAGTATGGGTCCCTATTCTGATACTCCCTCTTAGTTCAAAAATATATCATTTTGGTGGGGTTTCAGTGATATATTGGGGTCCTTTTATGTTCCTATGATCGATCTATTCATATGTACGACTCATTGGTCCATCAGATATGTATGGAAATGGATCAGCTAAACTATTACTGTCACTTTCACCAATCCTTATTCATAGTTGAATTTTGAAATTTTAGTGCCAACGTAACATATATTCTTCTTTATCTTGGTTACTCTCAACTTGACATCTTCATGTTCAGTATTTTTCATCTTTCATGATATCTCACTTTAGGTTCAGTGTATCCCTCCTGGTAGAAGTAGATATCACTGACTTGAGGCCATTGTTTAACTGGTGTGTCTTTTAGGTTTCCATGTCTTCATCTGATTCATGCTCTATTTAAGGTTCTATCAAGACACTAATTATTATCCTGACTCCATTGGTGGTTCTATTATCTTATATAGTTCTATCTATTTTCTAGTGTCCCTTTCCACTCAAGGATAGGACATTCATAGAAGTTTTTGTTTTCAAGATGATCCATCATCTGGCCTTTTTTGGCTCCTTATTATATACCCCACCTTAAAGAGAAAGATTTAATTTACTATAATGAAAAATATATGGTCTCATCATTTCTCATTTTGGATGTTCCCAAGTCCTCAGTACCTACCTCATCATGGAGCTCCCCTATTCCTATCTCTAATGGATTTGAGGCATTGATATATTTGTACTCTATTAAGAGACATTGAGAACTTCTTTTATAGGAATTGACGTGAAATATTTCACTATCAACATTGTTTATACATGATCATAATGCATGAAAAAGATGGTTGTTTCTCTTCACCAAATAAGGTATATTATGGTGATAGGATCAATAACCAATTGTCTTTTCCTCCAATGTTTCCTCTCTTTTTTAAGAACAATCTTGTTAAAGGGGATATGTGACGATATTTTTGTTTTCTTACAAGTTTCATCATATTAGTATCCCCATTGTAACATTTCTCGAATAAGAATATGACCCCAATATGATTTCATACATTTCTAGAACCATTGGTATCCATGACTTCTTGATTGGGGACCCCTCTGATCATCACGCTAAGATTTTACGTAAATGCCGCATTTTTATGGAGAATATGTCTAATTTTGATTAGTTAATAATTATTAAGGTAGGTATTGGTAATTTTATTATATTATTATTATATATTTTATAACAAATTTGAAGATCAAGGGTGGGAATATTTGTGGATTTATCTTTCCACCTTCAACATGGGGAATTGGGTATGGTATAATATCTCAGACTTCAATTATATTGTCAATATATGAATGAAAAATGTGGAGCGGTGTATTCAAGAGGGGAAATAAAAAAAATTCGAGCTTTATTTCTCATCCTAGAATTATTGACATGGGTTTCATAGATGATAAATAGACCTAGTGTAATAAGAAGAAGATAGAAATTAGGATATGTACCCTACTTGATATATTCTTCACACACATCTATTATATTTCCTTGTTTTTGAATAACAATGTTTAAAATGTTTTCATGTAACATTAAGATCACTACATAAATCTTGTTGAACATTCACTGTGTAGCAGGGATGGTCATCACTTATTTTTCTCCAAACAGTGGCCATCTAATTCTAGTTCCTCCATGTGATGTAGGACTCCTGGTACATACTCATGAATAGAAGATCAGGATTATTCCTCCAAAATAACTTATAACGTCTAAAAAAGTATTATTGACATGTAATAATAGTGTGGTGTATCATTTTCAAGACCAAAAATCCCTAAAAACACACAAATTGTACCTTCAGTCTTCTTTAGAGGAAGGATGAAAAGATGATATCCTGGACGCTCTCATGCACCGGAAAATCTAGGATGGTCTTTCTATTAGACACATACAAGGAGGATCTAGATCAATCATTGGATACTGTTGTTATGGAAAGGGATTGTATTATGGCTTCATTAGATGATTTTATTATAGATAATATATACTAATATGATCTTAATAAATTCTTAGATGAAATTTCTTACATTAGTGATTTAAATGTTGTTAGAGGTATGGGTGAGGATTTGTTTTACATTTTTACCCATCTATGTTAACCCATGCTTGTAGTGAAACTATCCATGTGGACATAATGAGTAATATGATACATTTTCTTGTGTTGTATATGATCATCACAACTTTATGATTGAAAATACACCCCAAGAAATAGAAATATATTATGATGTACATAACCTTTTCCTTGAGAGATATCAATGAATGGATAGATCTCTAATATCCTTTCACATAACTATGTGGGACTTTGTGAAGAAGGTGTTAGTATAATAGGACATTCATGAAATATATATGGGGGTAGGTATTTCTTGGGTGGCATGTTCCACTACCATGGTATTAATTCAGATGGTTAAAGATCAATTTTCTCTAAGCCAATTCTAACTCATAAACATGTGTAATTTGGAATTCAAATTTATAGATATAATTTCCAATTAAATAGTCTCAATGGTTCTTAACAATTTAGTCTCTAATAAGTAGCATGGATTCATCATGGGGACCTCTACCTAGATAGATATTGGAATTTCACTTGAATTTATCGATGATATAATCTTAAAGGATTGTAGTTCTAATGATTAAATATTAATTGACATGGAAAATTTATATGATAGGTTTGAATTGAAGTTTATCCTTAAGGTGATGGATTAAAATGTCTTCTATTAATGGGACTCTAATTTATTTTTTAGATGATATAGTTATACAAGGTTTCCTATATCTTTTATGGGTGTAATGTTTAACATAATGAAATTTATTAGGGGGGCGAGGAATGATGTTCCATTATAATTGGTCATATTTATCATTTTTCAGGATACTCATAGTAGATATATTGTTCAAAGATTCCAAAAATGGGAAAATTATTCTATTCCATAGAAAGACCCGCTTTAATTGAATCTCCCCTAGTTTCTTGTATAATGAGAGAGTCATTTTTTTATATAAATAATGTGATCATTACACTTATTAAACAATATGAAGGTTAATTATTTTATATGGATTTCATAAATAATTAATCATGATAAGATATGTGTCTAATTATCACCCACCAGTATAGAAATGTGTGCCATGAAGATTTATGACTCAATGGATATTCATTGAAGGATATTTCCCTTGGAGTACCTAGGATCCCATATCTCTGAGGAAGGATATGAATTCATAATTTATAAGGGGTGGTTAGTAAAATATTCAATAATTTTAGTAGTTGTAATAACTGTTTCCTCTCATCCATTGGAAGGATCATTATGGTTAACTTGTTTTATCCTCTATTCCTACGAAAATTATTTATATTTTTATGGTTCTGATGGAAATAAATATGAAAATTCATAAACATCTATCCAGATTGTTTTGGTATTATGTTCGATGGGTAGGTTTAATATTTTTTGATAGAATGTTCGGTTAACCCCATTGAGGTGGTTGGAATCAACCTGAGGGATATTTTAGGAATTATGTTCACCAAGTGAGGAAATTTTTTTTGTGATGTTTTTGAAGGTCTTACCTTACAGTGGTAGAACACTGTGAAGAAGTATGATAATAGTATTAGGAATCCAAAGGTAAAGGACTTGAATATTTAAAATTTTATCTAAACAAACATCAAAATATTTTATGGAAAAAGCTTTTTCGACAATCAATCATGGTAATATTGATTTCTAGATTCATAATTGGGTGGGCACCTAACAATGTTTTCTAGGGTTTATAATTCTAGATATCTTCTTGATTCACATGGAAAGATTTACAATTCCCATTAATTTCATTCAATAATAGAACCATCATGCTCTATTCCACATAATCCACATGAATGTCAAGTGGGGCCTTTGTGTTTTCAGAGGAACCTTGTCTGGTTCATTGTCAGGGAAGCAAAATCGTTAGGTCTTGTTACGGAACCAGGTGCACGATTCATGTAGTTCTATTCTCAAATTTATTTAGGTAACCTAAAAATAAAAAATATTATTATTTAAATTTCAGTACCATGAACATCTCATAGATGAAAATATTATAATTATATCAAAATCATTATTTATTAAAGGTTTGGGTGGCAGTAGTTCCAATGAAGAATCATCTACCAACCAATTTTTCAATGGTGATAGGGTGACCATGGTGTGGCACACATTTGGTGACCTCATAAGGCTCGATTCCGATGATATAAATAGTGGGGATATCATAAATAAATGGATTATTGTTTTCAATAAAGAAATCCCTAATAAGAAATATATAGTAACTATTTTAAGCACAGGTTATTAGTGTATATGAAAAGTGAGGAACAACAATTGATGCGAACTATTCTACTTCACATTTCAGATCATATATACAAAGAACAAATGCTTGGTGGGTAAAATGTCCCCAAAAATTAAGGACTGGGAGAATTCCACTTATTTTAGAAAATTTATCAAGATTTATTAATCATCTCATTCTAGATAACTTCAAACCTCCCAGGGGAATTGGGGTTTTTAGGTTTTTTCTTCTAGTGGATTTAAGGGGAATGTTGATAAATCTTTTTGTTCTAGTATAATAATGGGTGGTGTAATAATACATGTATCCAATGGCTATGTGATCCAAATTTTCACTAATTCTAACAATAATGATGATTCCCTAATTAGGTATTAATTCTCTATGTGCAATGGGTTTGATCATTGGAGGGATAACAACATTGATCTCTCTTCTGTGGAGACTAATTCCACAATTATCATTCGTTCATTATACATTCATAAATTAATTACAAGGATCAATACATATCATAATAACATTTGAATGGATATAATCGCCAATAAGAATAACATATATCACAAATGTAATGAAGTAAATAGAGATCACGACTATATGTATTAGAGGTTTTGTTTGACATACATGTGTAATATCATTTCTAGTGTTGGATTCCTTCCCCATTGTTGTGCGAACATTGTTAGTAGTGACACTCATGGGATGAAAAAGTTTACACCACTTTGAACATGAATTTATTTCCTCTTAATATTATTTTTACTTTTATGTCAATACAATTAAAGTGAATTTTGTGATAATTTTCAAAAAAGATAAAAATTTTAGTGAATAATTAAAATACAATTTTATTAGAAATGTTTTTTATTTTTGAAATATTTAATGAAATAACAATTATTTTAATAGTTTTTTAAAAGATAATTTGGTTAAATTATATATTTATTAATCCAATTCTTGTAATTGTATTTAAATTAATATTTAATTTTGACATTAATAATTTCTCTACTTATGAAAAACATTTCTTTGAAAAGTCACATTCTCATTGTATCTGGAGGTTAAATTTTGAATTAAATTTAACCAATTATATGAGTTGAATTTGTATAAATAGATTCTATACATGGAGTCATAATAATTTATAATATATAATATAGTCAATATAATTTTTAACTATAATGAATTATAAAAAATTTAAATTTTATTTATGATGATTAAGCTACAAATTTGTTTTCGTGGGGTTAGAAATAAAAATAAAATGGGATAAAATAAACCAAAACGTGTCAAAAACAAATTTTATGGAAATATTTATGCCATATAACCTATAATTTTTGATAATGAACCATTTACAATAATTATTACAGTATGAAAAATAAGGGCACACATTATTCCTTAAAAAAAACAAGTTGTGTCCTCTCCTCGACTTATAAAAGGCAACCCTCTTTCCTCTTTTCTTTATAGTTTTAAACCCCATTATTTTAAGAAATAACTGAAATATTAACGTCCCTATATCCCTCCTACAATCCAATAATACTCAATTTGATAAAAAATATTTCCCATGAAATATTTTTGTGTAAACCAATGGGGGTTACTTGAAAATGAGGTGGCATACTTGAATGAGTGTTTTTATTTTATTTTTTCCTCCACCAAATTCAAATACTACTATAACATGTGAATATAATAAATTTAGTAACATAAATATAATAATATGTTATCGTTATATTATAAGGACTAAATCAACCTTATATTTACTCATATCGGAAATAATAACATCATTCATGTGTAGGGAGGACTACCACCTCGTGAACTAATATGGAATATTATCTATCAACACCTATCAGAGTTGGGTAAGATTGCATATAAGATGAATATATATTATGTTTTTAACATAAATATAATTTTTCAAATATATTACCACATATTAATTTTTATTTTACATCCCTTGGTGGATGAAATATCATTGATCATGTGTAAGGTGGACTTCCACTATGTAGAACGATGTGATTTCTTTTTAAAATATGTTTTACATGGAATCAATACATTATACATTTAATGGGTTTATGTGACACACATATATATATGAAATATCAATTAATTGTTAAGGGTAATATTTTATTTACCATACATTCCCTTCAACTATCGACTAAATAGAAATAATATTCATATGTGTGTATAGAAAACTATCTCCATGAAAGGTTTATTTAATTTTATATCCCTAACTTTTATGGATTAACATAAGAAATATACACTAAAAATATATTATCTTTATAACATGGTTAAAATTCTCAATATTATCTATCAATGATTAATGTAAGAGGAAATAAAATAACAAATCATAACCTACATGAAAAAAAAGATGTTATTACCCCAAATTTAATTTTAACAAGGAATTGCTAATAAATAGGTAATAAAATGATCTAATTAAACCATAAATTAAATTAAATATATTATTATGGTATGATAAAACATTCCTAATAAATTTATATTTTTATATATGGGATTGAGTTCTTTTATTGATAGTGGAACTCTAAGTAAGGAATTTTTTTCTCAATTTAACTTCCTTATGTCAAATATTATGTTATGAACAACTATTATTTTATGATATATATACACTGAAATAACTACATGTATTACAATGAATTTATTTATTATCCTAATATTTTATGGTTCATTAATCATTCTTCTCTAATTGGGGCATAGGATTCAATGTAACCAAAGTGGTAATGTTTTAATGATACAATCTCATCGTTTATCGAGATTAGTTATTATTATGTTTCTGATGGTGAAATATGATGAAATAATGTCTCAATAAACACATTAATGTTATTCTAGAATGTTTAATTCATTAGAATACAAATTTTACCTTCATTTTCCTTGATTCATGTATATAATAGTGAAAAATAATTTTTTCAATAACAATATTTATTATTTATCTCTTTGGTAAAAGATATTTCTTTGATTATTATTTGTTTTTAAAATTTTTTCATTTTTTTCCTTCAAATAATTTATTCAAAAACATTTACCCATTTTTACTTTTTTAATTTTTCTAAACAAATATTCATGTATATTTCCGAACATCACCCATTTTTATTTTACTCAAATTATAAAACCAATATTTGTTTTATTATGTAAAATTTGTATGAAATTTCATGATGCCTTGACCACACATTGTTTTAATGATTCCTATAAATGTTATCATTTTTATTTTCAATTAATAGAAATTAAAGAATACTTTATAATTCAAAAAATTATATTTTCAAGGATTTTTTAATTTAATCATGAAAGTTACCAAGAGATCATTCAAAATAATTTTCTATCAAATTTTAAATTATATAATGTTAATTATGATTTAGTAGGGATATTATACAAGGATAAAATTATTATTCATTCACAAAATGGTCTATTTTATGTTTATAAGATGATTATGAAACCTATTTCTCTTCCACATGATATACTATGATAAAATTCTTACAAAAGTTGCTTCTCTCTCCTTGGTATATGCAAGACTGAAATGATAAAATAAATATCAAACCTATTTATTTTCAAAAGGTTGTGTTATCCTAAATGTTTTTGATTTATTTTTCATTTCATGAGTTATATTATTCAGAATTTTTTATGTTCTTTTGTAACACATATGTATAATTGTTTTTATTTGAGGGGTGTGACCTATATCTTTATATAATGCATTGAGTAAAGATTGATATCTCATGAGATAAATTAGAATGAAATGGGGAGTGAAACTAGTTCAGTAAGGGATTTTTCCATAATGATAGTAATTGGATTGAACATGGAATACAAAAATAGTTTTTGAGTGAACCCATTCAACCATGATATTCATTGAAATGATCTTTGAACTTATAAAGAAATGATTTTATATGATTATGTGTATACCACAGATATATGTCTTCTTCCAATGTAACATAGTATAGGATCATATTATATCATTCCATTATTATTCATTTTTATAAACATCCATGACTTATTCGAAGAATCAATTTTAGGATATATGATACATAAGATATAATTTCTGAATGTTATTCTCATTTTCTTATAGCCTAATGATGATAATATAAATATGTCTTCCTTGTTTAATCTGACATAGCATCTATCCTCACCCTTTATTATAGTTCATTTCCCTAAAATCCATTGAATAGTATTCTGTATTATTTGTATAATATATGTTTTAATTATAAATAAAATTTTTTGCAGATGACAAATCTCAGTTATGTGATAGATGATTATGTGTCCATGATTATAAAACCATGGATCAAATAAATCCTGAAATGGATCATTATGTAATGTAATGAGTATTTTTCTATTAATATAAAATATTTATGTTTTAGAAGTTTCTGTCTCAACACATCCATTGATTATTGTATTAATCTTTTTCCTAAATACATTGATTAAAGGATATCTTCATAAGAAACACTAAACTAAAAAAAGTCAATATACTTTATAATAAAAAAATAAATTTTGATATGTACAATATACCATTTAAATTAGATGGTATAAATAATGTAACCAACACTATGAAAACTATAAATAAAAGGAGAAATGATCATGTTTAGAAAAACATATCTTCGTTTTGTGGATCACATGACTAAACCTAGAAAACAGGTCACATCAATAGGGTTTTCTCTAAACAAGGCCCAATATGAAATCCAAAAATAATGATATTAGTAAAATCATATACTATAGTTTTCTAATATTATGTAAATTTCCTTGAGTTCCATCCTATATAATTGTGGGAGAAATCCCTAATGATTGTGAATCGGCATACTCGATACTCTTATGATGATAGAGTAGGATGTATGCCACCCCATGACCAACCATTCTGGGTGACTCAGATTGGATCCCCTAGACTCATGGTTCTGACCATTCTACTCGGTCAACAACATATTATTATCCCTACCATTACCATAATTTTTGTTCTCATTAATTTCCCATACAAATAAGTGGTAGATAACACGCTTGTGGGTACCTCCATGGATTTGTTTAATATTTTACTACTATTTAACATGACTTTGGTGGATCAATTCAGTATTATTATCCCCTCAATGGAAAAATATAACGACTATGTTTTTTATTTAGCGGGTTCTCATGATAAGGTTGTTATAGGGATTCTATATTCACAACATATTTTGATTTAATTTGTGATTGAAAATAACCTTATCTCATTCTAGGAAAACTCAATATGATCCTTCAACAAATTTAACTTCTATTTTTTATAATGGTATTTTTACTCCCACTTTAAATATGATCATACCTCTAAAATTATTTAGATATACCTCTTTAGAATAGATCATTAGTTCTGGAATTTGGAGATACATAGGTTGATGTTTTATATAATAGGTTTATTATTATATAAAGTAAATTAATCCTAATACTTATTCAACTTTATTTCTATATAAATTTATGGTGAAGATGATGTTTCATTGTAAATGGTATATTTATCATCATTAATATACTAGGTTAATTTTGTTGGATGAAACTAGTATTCTTTTAATCATTGGAATATGTATATTTCTCCTTTAGATGTATTGGTATTGATGTTTCCAACTCCTATAATGGAGAGACAATTGATATTCTTATAGGATTCTCAATAATAATTCTATATGATGAAGATTTTGATAGTGTTTAATCTCAATGAAACATTAATTCATCATATAATATTCTAACGTGACATCTATGATGTTGTGCTCATAGACCCTCTAATTTTAATAAGGAGTTGATGTCACTAAAATTAGAATGAAGTATCTCAAAAAAAAATTCTAGTATTAGGATTGACATGGAAGGATCCACATTTATTTTATAGGCCAAGTGTTATATTTTCCCATGTATTTATTCCAATATGACCATCTATTCTCAATTTGTAAGGTATGCTCCTATTATATCTAGATTTAATTTCAAAGGGAATGAGTTTTATCTATTAGAAATGATACCCCCCACTAACCAATGTTCTATTAATGAGGGTTATAATTTAGAATTAGTGAATATTGTTTGTTTAAAAGTTTCTAGTGGTTTGTGTGTCATTAGATCCATGCATACCATATCCAATAGTTCAACTATTGAGAGTGAGGAATTAGATTCTCTAGGATATCATAAATAGTATCTATTAATATATTTGGTATTTTATAATTATAAGGATTCATTATATGAAATGGATGGTACCTATTATTTAATCCATCTATTGAAGTTACCATGTCTATCCTAATATATCCATGTAAGAGTTGGAGCTTCTTCCTGCAATGCTATACTGAAAATAACATCACTGTACTCCAATTATAGTTCTCTTCAGAAGGTAGGAAAAATAATTAATGATATAAAATAAGTTCTACATTCAAATATTTTATATCCCTTGGATATTTTGATAATGAATTGTGGAAAAAAGACTGAAGTGAAAACAAAGCCTTTCGTTGTGTAAATAGAACAACCTGAACTCAATGATTAATGTCAAATTGACTACTGAAAATTAAAGGAGATTTCTACATATTAGGATGTTAATGAATTATATAAAGGTTTTCAAGAATATTTTTTTTGGAGAAGGTTCTAAATAAATAAAACTCTTATGTATAGGTGAAAACAATTCTAGTATGTGAGGAATCGACTTGGGTTCTACCTGATTATCAATGAAATGAAAACAAAAAATATAAATAATTATTATCCATTCATAAAACAAATCGATACTTGATCTATGAGATTTGAACAATGATTGAATCCATTTTAAGATCCTCTCAAAAAAAGGTGGATGATGTCTCATTGATTATAGAGAGGAAATTTATCCATGAAAATAAAACATTATAAATTAAGGAATACAAACACATGTCTTATTCATAGAAGGGTGGTACTTATGTCTCGACTATTAGTTCCAAAATCTGACATTGAATGGGCCATAATATAGGAAATGAAAATGATCTTGTTCTCATATCATATTTATATCTTCTACTGTACTCCTTGGAAAATATATACATAATTTTTATGGAAGTAAATACAACCATTAAATAAGCTAATAAATTATATGAAATATTGTTTCATGTTAATATGAATGATCCAAAAACAAAATGAATCAATAGTGAATATAGAATAAATAATTAGGGATTCTATGTAGGAATGATTGAAATGGAATATTATATTAAGAAATGAGGTAAAATGGATTCATACTTTGATCTAATTTTAAAATATGAACAAGAGAGGAAATATTTTCCTTTATAATATATCATAAAGAGGGTTCATGGAATAAATTTTATTAAATTCATGTTTAATAATATTTTGATTTATTAGGAAACATGACACAATTTTTTTTTATTTTCCTTGGTTTAGGTTCTTTCATAAACCATAATATATATTAGTTCCAAAAAAATATTTAATTTTATTCATGTCAGCTCGATACACAACTTCTATTATAGAATATCATATATTTAGAGAGTATAAATCATATTTGAGGTGATGTTGATGTTGAAATTGTGTTGATATATACATTTAGTAATTAATGTTACAAATTATTTATATCACTTATGAATTTCATACATTTCACATTTGAAACATTAAATAAAAATAAATATCATTTTTCAGAAAAACTCCATAATGGATCTAAATTAATGTAGATAAATATGGAATTATGGGTGAATTATATTAAGAAACTAGAAACAGCATGGGTAAATCATATTATATATATGACTAATATTTCATAACCAATTTAATTTTAAATTAATATCAAATATGAGTAAAAATAGTTAATATTTTAAAATAATATTTTCAAAAAAAGTATTTTCATAGTATTGTTTAGTTTTTATCTAAATGTTAAAATCTAAAATTTTTGAAATATAATTTTACAAATTTATATTAATAATATTATCTTTGGTTTATTTTTTATAATTTTTTAAAATATTCTTCTTTTATTTGAATAGTGAGAATAATATTTTTATTAATAACATATAGTTTTTGACAATATACTAAGGTAACCATGGATTAAAATACATATAAAATATTTTTCCAAGACAAGAAAATATTTATTTTTTCATTAGTTAAAAATTAGATAATAAGTCCTATTTTATGTTAATTAAATTTTAATTTATTAGTGAAAAATTAGATACCACGATAAAAATAAAAAATTTATACTGAGATAAATATAACAAAAAAAGTAATTAAATGGAAAAAATTTGTTTGAAAATTAATGATCAAATGTTTAACGACCATAAGCATTCATTACTATATTTTTTCTATTACTTGATCCATTTGGTCTTTGAAACATGTGTATACCTTTATATTGTTACAAAAATCCACTTTTCCTTTATAAAAAGAGTCATCACTCCCCCACGTATCCTCACGCCACTTGAATATTATATTTAAACAATATCA
This sequence comes from Viscum album, assembly GCA_963277665.1. Taxonomy (NCBI): domain Eukaryota; kingdom Viridiplantae; phylum Streptophyta; class Magnoliopsida; order Santalales; family Viscaceae; genus Viscum; species Viscum album. The sequence continues at coordinate 1,590,451,448 of OY728129.1, forward strand.
TATAAAGAACTCCCCAAACCTCCTATAAATTTCTTTTAGGATATAGATTTCACAAAATACCACCCCTCACATCCTTAATTCATTTTGTAAATGCTATTTTCAATGGAGTATAGTAAATTCCAAAATTACTCATTTTTGATTAAATTTCTGTTTTTCATATTATAAACAATACAAATATAATCAACCCATATTGAAATAATTTCATCAGTATCATAATTTCCCAGAAGTTGTATTATATTTAATGGATTAACATTTATAATTTTTCTTCTAACTATTCAAAAAATGAAAATTTCATTTTGTTAAGTAAGGAATTGAGACTCTAAAAAATTAAATGATATTTATATTTATGACCCCCTATAATGATTGGAAAATTGGGGTTTATTTATTAATATTATATTTATAAAATTATTACAATTTTAAAAGTATAAATAATTCATTATATTTCTTATGTTCATTATGAAACATTGAATCACCCAAGCATACATGCGCACTACCACCTCCCCAAAATAATCATATTTCATTTTTCATATAGTATTTTCATCATTATTAAATTATTATAAAAATAAATATAACAACTTAAAATTTCTATATAATTCAATAATTCATGAAAAAAAATTATGCCAAAAGAATCAATTCCATGACCATACACATCCACAAATTACACAATGTTCTTGTATGATTTGGTTTGACAGCCAATAGAATAAATGAACTAAATTACTATAATAAATGATTAATGAAAAATATATAGTGGTTTCATTATGTATTAATAATAAAATAATTTTTATTCATAGTGATATGGTAGATTATTATATAGATTATTTATTATACTACCCAATTTGTTCGTTATAAATTACCGATAAAATATTATCACTTCATCATTATGAATCATAATTAAAATAATGATTAAATGAAATTATAAAATAATGTAGTTATAAAAATTATATTCAAGAAAATATAATTTTTTAATAATAATTATATTTTAATCTGAAAACAATAATTGACCAAAATATTTCAATACTTGTAATAAAAAAATCAAATCATGTGTTACCCAAAAATAGAAAAAATACTACTAAATAATATATGATTATTTAATTTTTATAATATATTAATAGACGGTTTTAGGTATACAATTATTTTAAAATATTTTATTAACATAGTTATTTTTCTATATAGGAGGTTACATCAAGTTTGCATAAGAAGGATTAATTATTAAGGTGTTTTTAAACTCAATTTACATTCATTATGTTGTGATAGTTGTTCTTCTAAATTTTTATTCTTATAATTTGTGTATTTCATAACATTTGAAAATATTATATTGAATTTTTCTCTTTATTCCTGAGGAATTTAAATTTATGTCACATCAAAATAAATTAAAATGTTTCATACTTTATAAATTCTGATTTTCAAATTAGATTGTTTTCATGATTTTCATTAAATGTGATACATAATATATTCAATACTTGTTCCATGTTTCATTGAATATCAGAAACCCTATGAGTTAGTTTTATCATACCATTCATTAAAATAATTTTATTTTTAAAACTATCTTATGTTTACCTTCCTTGGGGTTTTTATTCTTGTTTCATTAATGTTATAAATAATTTTGTTAACACAAAATTCATTTCAGTGAGTTATAATATTTCATCTTGAACATCTAAAATATATAATTTGTTTCCCCCAATTTAATATTTTATAATAATATTTCCTTTATTCTTGGATAAAATATTACAATTGGTTCAAATAATCTTCAAGGATGAATATATTACTTAAAAAATTAGGTAATTGTTAAGAATAATTCACAATATCTTTAAGTATTTTTTATTCTATAACCACATTTTCCATTCATTATAATGTTTTCTTTATTATTTAAAAAAATATTTTTCATAAAAGTTGAAATTCACTTATTTTTATAAACATTATTAAAAGATTTATATTATCCCTTTTAAGGATTTGGGATTCAAAAAATGTATTCTGAAATACTTATTCATTTTTTTCCTTTTGTGATCATATTTTTTATATTCAAGTTCAAACTTCCAAGAGATAATATTTATACATTATTAGGTATCCAATAATTATGATTTTCTAATGTAATCAATTTAAAAAGATTTCACTTCACATTTTTTATGAAAACATATGAATGTGACACATATAATTGGATTATGAAAATATTAAAAATGTATTATAAATTTACTTTCATGGATTTCCATGTGAACAAATTATTGAACCATTAAATACATTATTTTAAATAAATCCTCTTGTATAAGATATAAAATTGTTTCCCAAAAAACCCGAATTACTAATGATTTTAAGCTAAAATAGTATATTTCTACATATTCTACAATGAGATTTATCAAATTTTTTTAAAGAGGTATTTTTCAATTCTGCTATTATCTTTAATACTCCTTATATTACAATAGAGATATGTTATTATGTCACTAACCTCCACACATCTCATGATGGATTATGAAATTATATTTATATAATTAATTAAACATATTTCATTTTCATAGGTTAATATGAATATTTTCAGGTTCTTATGGAATACATAAATTTGGTTTTAATTATATGATGGTGGTCCTAGAATTTTATATCCCTCAATGAATTGTATAATGTTATTACCACTTGATATGTTATTTATGTTTCATGTGTAGTGGTATTAGTACACAATGTAATGTTTCCTTCGTAGTGATACTTGACATATTTTTTTTAATGTTGAGCATTATATTTTTTATACCTATTTTGGATTCTAAAAACATATGATATCATTTAATTATTCCATGTTTCAATTCTTATCTCAAACTCTTATGTAGTGGTACATGTCTGTTTATTTGATATTATACATTCCTTTATCATTAGATATATAAAATACTTATTTTTGTCATATTTTTTAATAATATATTTATCACCTAAACATGTTTTATTATATTCTTATGATATGAACGATTATTAAATGTTGATATGTTTTACCTTAAATATAATTTGAGATCACTATTTTCTTATGCTTCCATTAAATGGGTCATAAAGATGAGTATAACCTATAAGTTTCTAGAATAAGGTCTAATGTGGTTTTAATATGGAAAAATGATAAACATTATTGATAAAATGTCCCACATATAACTAGTAACCAATGAAATTAAACATTCTATTATAATTGTTGGCCCATAGATGATGTTGGCCACTATCTCTAACTATAATGGTTTTAATTATCACAAATCTTGTCATATGTTAACATAAATCTTACCAAACTTAAGAGAATATATTATATCATAAAATTATCTTCAATATCATATCATTTATATAATATAACTATTTTTTTATGTCTCAAAAAGCATATAATTGAATTATATATGTTCAATTATGTATATTAACACTCTCTCACATTGCTAAATTTTACAAAAGATAGAACATCTAAAATTATCTATGTATGAGACACTAACAGTGAGAAACAGGTGAGTTAATTATATAAATACGAATCATTGACAAATAGATCAAACATGCATATGTTTTCTATATGTGAAGATGATATCGTTGGAAAGACTCAATGACTCATCGTTACACATGACACCGATAGACATGCGACTCATTTTTTCACATGACACTGATGAAGATGACCAAATGTCGGTCCATGTGAACTAAAATTGCATGATACTACCAATGCAAGGACTCACCATCAGTTAAAATGAGTCACTGTTGGTTTAACTATCTCACTGATAGTTCAACTATCTATCCAACTGAAGGAAGGACTCACCATTGAAAGAAGTAATTGATGTAATGACTTACTGACACATAATGATACCGATAGAAAGAGACACCGGCAGAACAAGCCCCTGATATAAGGAGACATTGATAGAAGGATACACCGATATAATGAGGCACCGATAGATGGAGTTACCGACAGAAGTAGACACCGATAGAAAATTCACTGATAGACTGTTTAAATCTTCATTAATTAATATTTGTTCTAATGGTGATATTTGTGTTATTTAATGAGTCTGACATAATTAATTCATAATTAATGACATAATAGAATATACTACAATGTACAACGTATATCCACATACACATAGTCATGATAAAATGATTAACGAGGAAAACAAGAATGTGAGCAAAACATTTAATGAGAAGTAGTGCATATTGTTTATGAGAGATGAATAGTGAAGAACATCACTCTCATCCAACCCTTGTGAACCCAATAACTCAAAAGGAATTACCTATAGGGAGATAAAGAAATCAATTTAAACCTAATAGGATGACTTTTATCATCTTTCAAGCAAGAAGTTGAATATATCATACTCCTAGAAGCCAGAACACAAAGACTATATGACACATTTCTTTTTAGTCAACACCGAGTAGAGGACTTGAACATCAAAACTATATCATCAAAAAAGTCCACAACATCATTGGATAACAAACATAGACTTCTAAACCTTACTCTACAACTTTAGATCTGTTTTGTTCATTTGTTTACATTTCTACGAATTATCTGTATCTTTCTATTACACACACACACACGTTGTCTCTTGTTCATAACTGGAGGATAATATGTACATATGACATCTCACACACCTTTTATCCATTTGAATCCCATGCAGAACTATGGAAGAGGTCGTATGTGACCTGTTTGTTGTTTTTCCAACGGAGAACTGTGGAAGAAGACAATTTTGACCTGGATATCCGTGTGTGCTATTGTGAACCCAGATACAGAGTGTGGATCAAATCAATTTATTTATTTAAACTTATTGGTGGTAGGTAATCCCAAAATGGAGAGGATTAAGTCTTTTATTGAGATGAAACGTCTTGTTTTATATCATATATGTTTTTACTTTATAATTTTACTTTGTTTTCTTACATATTTGATAAATCAAAATTGAAATCTGATAGATAGTTTAGCAAGTTTTCATAAGTATTTTAAACTAGTAGGTTATTTTAAAATGTTATATTAATCTATTAATTAGTATAGCAGAGAACAAATCATTCTTTTGAGAAACTAATTTAACATTTAGGACTCTTATAAATTCACTACAAACTGACATATATTATATTTTTAATTGGGGAAATTTTCTATGAACCAATATTTAAGCATAAATTTTTATATGTACTAAATTAAACCCCACCCTCTTGAAGACTCTACTCTGACCAATATTTGGTATCAGAGGGTCATGAATTTTCATTTTTTCAGAGGCTTTTCAAAAATTTTCAACTGTGATTTCAGTTTTATTTCAATGATCATAAAATTTTTGTAGATACTATATTTTTATCTCATTAAAATCTTGTTCTACATTTGTAAATATGGATAATAGACTAGAAGGTGCTACTACCAAGATTCCACTATTATTTAATGCAAATAATGTTAAATAGTGAAACATTAAATTGAAAATGAACTTTGAAAGTATGGGTTTTGAACATTGGTCTTCAATTGTAGATATGTATAAGATTATGGATACGTCTATAATCACTTGGTATCACCCAATTAAGACTTCTTATATTAATAATTTCAAATCCAGGAATTACATATACTTCACTTTAGGATATGACGATTCAATAGAATTTCTGCATGAAAAACTGTCCATGAAATTTTTGAAACATTTTATGTTTCACATGAAGGAAATTCGAGTGTTATGTAAACAAAACTAAGCATATATTCTATTAAATATAGTAACCATAATATGAAGCATAATGTGCCTATTTCAGACATGTATCTCATGTACAGTGATATAGTGAACACTATTATATCTCTGGGAAGAGATGTTACATCCAAAGAACAAATCATGAGGTTTATTAGATGATTAACTGATAGAGAGGAGGATATTCTATCCCAATTAAAGATCACATGATATCAAAAAATAACTTATAAAAGAACTAATTGAGAAATTTATTTTGTAAGAAGAAGAACTGGAAGTCAACAAAGAATAAGAGGATGAACCCATGAGAAACTATTTTTATTTCAAGACTATAACATCTATGAATGAAGAAAAAGATAATGTTATAGACTCTATTTAATTATCCAATAATGATGATTCAACACTAGATAATGATAAATATATTTCTCATCTATTCATAAGACTCATGAAATTTTATAGAAAGAAGAATTTTTCAGGAATCCCAATTATAAAGTAAGATATGATAAAAAGGGAAACTGGAAAAATGATTGGAAATGAAATGAAAATTTAGATATGATTGTCTGCTATGAACATAATAGGAGAGGGCATCTCTAAGATAACTATCCAATGTTAAAATACAAAAATAAGTATGAAAAAATAAAATAAGTATAAGAAATCTATGAAGGTAACCTGGAGTGCTTCTAAGGATAGCTCTAATGAATTGGCATTATCTTATGATGAGAAAGATTACATGTAATATATGTGTTTTATGAAAAAACATCTAACATAAGCTTACATTCACCTACACATAATTTTTACTATTCTGATAATTAATGTGAGTCTGAAAATATAACAATTGATGAATTGTTTGAATACTATAACATGATGGAAGATATACATAATGAATAAAAATATAAATATAAATCTTTAAGGAAACATAATGCTCTAATTGTAACTATCAAATATTAACTTAATATTGAAATGGAAAATAATACTCAACTTCTCAAAGAAAAAAATAAAATACAAATGTATAATGTTTAATTGAAGAAGTATTTAGAGAATATTTTCAAGGGAAAAGTTACTCTTGCTCAATTTCTTGGTATACATATAGATACTAAGTACACTTATGGTATTAGATATCATCCTGGATAGAGAAGCCTATCAAAAAAGAAATTTATAACAATATTTGGAAAATCAGTTCTCCTACCTATAATGCAAAACTATGCTACTAGTAACAGTTCTGGAAAATCATTTTCTACCTCTAGTTTTTATAGACCAAATAGAGTTTATTTTTAAAATATGTTACACAATTCTTATAGGAAACCCATATGGAATATATTGGTCCTTAAATCATTGATTCCTAATGTCGCTATACCCAAACATGCATGGGTACCAAAATCGTTGTTTGTTGGATTATTATGTAGGAATGTTATTTGAAGAGATCCTATAAGAGTAAATGTTACTTGGACAATGGTTGTTCAAGACATTTGATAAGAGACTATTCAAGCATCAAGAACCTAATAAATATAGATTTTTGATATGTCCCCTTTAGTGATAATGATAAAAGAATATAGTTTTTTCTAGGATAGATTGGTAACTCTAACTCACATTTAATTTATAATGTACTTTTATTTATGGGTATAGGTATAGTTTTCTTATTATTTAAAAATTATGTGATGATGGACTTCATGTAATATTTTAATATGATTCATGCAGTTTTTTTCACCCTAAAAATTAATTGGTATTTTATGCTTTAAAAATTAATCCTTTTATTCTATTAAATTAAATTTTTTAAATTATAAAAATATTTCTTTTTAACGCGACATTCATAAAGAGTCTAGGCTTTGGCATATAATATTAGGACACTGTGATTTACTCTATTATAAAATTTACTATAAAATTACATTTCAATAATCTACCCAAACAAGAGTTTCAAAATGAAAAGGTCAGTAATTCTTGTAGAAAAGTTAAACAACACAGGATATGATCCAAATAAAAGAAATAAGTTTCAACATATCAACCTTTAAAGTTGGTTCGCATAGACAATTTTAGACCATCTTCAGTTTCTATTTAAATTTGATGCATTATGTCTATGTTTTTGTAGATTATAATTATAGGTATATATTTACCCATTTCATATCTCTTAAAAGTGAATCATGTGCATTCTTCACCAATTATGCTAAAATAGAGGAAAATCATAGTTAATATAGAATTAAATCCTTAAGAAGTGATACTTTCTATGAGTTTAAAATCCAAGACATTGAAACTTGTTTCCCAATAAATGTCTATAGGCATAACTTCTCTTCCTTTAGAACACCTCAACAAAATGGAGTTTTAGAAACATGAATTATAACCATATAAGATATAGTTCAAACAATTATTAATGAATATGATTTACCTATTTACCTATAGGATGAAGCTATTAATACTACTTGTTATATAATTATGAAAGTATTAATTAGACCTATCCTCATGAACACTCCTAATGAGTTGTGGAAAAATAGAAAACCCAAAGATAGTTATTTCAATGTTTTTGGTTGTAAAGCCTGTATCTATAATAAAATGGACAATCATGAAAAATTCACATCCACGAGTGATAAAGGAATCTTCCTAGGTTACTCAACCTGTATTAAAGCCAATATATGCATTAAAAAAAGAACCAAGTGTGTTGAATAATCTATGAATATCAAATATGATTAAATAGATCCACTTGAACCTAAGACCACTCTATATAACCATGATGATGATATGTCAAATATTAAAATAAATTGAAAATCATCTAATCCTCTTTTGAAGAAATATGTTAATTCAAACTGTTCTAGAAGTTCTATAGAATCTGTACATGAAGAACCCAAACCTATACATAAACCCAAAATAACTATCCCCTCATTTTCCAGACCATCTAAAACTATTAATAACCATCCTTTAGATGATGTTGTTAGAGACTTAGACAATGGGACACAAACAAGAGATTCTCATAGAAACCAGGTTGAACATCAAGATTTCATGTCACAATATGGACCTCAAGACATCAATGATGTAATTTAAGATTAATTTTGGGTGATGGAAGTAAAATAAAAACATAAATTTTTTTGAAGATATAATGTTTGGAAAATTGTGGAAACACACAAAGACACCATGACCATAGTCAGTAAGTAGTTATTTAGGAATAAAGTAGATGAATCTAGTAATATTGTTAGAAAAAATGTGAGACTAGTATCACACTGTTATAGTCAAGAAGAAGGCATTGAATATGAGGAATATGTTTCACCTGTTTCTATACTTGAGACCATCAGAATTCTACTTGCTTATTCTGTCCATCTTAATTTAAAATATTTTCAAATGGATGTTAAGAGTGAATTCATAAATAAATATATAGTTTAGTATGTTTTTGATTAAAATAACCTTGGTTTTACAGATCCTCATTTTCAAAATCATATGTTCAGATTAACACAATCTTTATATGGATGATAATAAGATCCAAATGCTTGGTATGATATATTATTTAGTTTTCCAATTTACACAGGTTTTACAAAAGGGTTTTATGATCTTACTCTTTTTATAAAACGATTTTCTAAAGATTTTTTAGTACTTAAAATATATGTTGATGATATTATTTTTGGATCATCAATAAATTCTTTATGAATTGAGCTTTCAAAAATGATGCAAAATTAATTTTAAAAGAGTTCGATGGGTGATCTCAAATTCTGTCTTCGATTTAAGATTTCTCAAAATAAAGAAGTTATCATTTTAATTAACTGTAATTATAAAAAACTATATTCTAAAAAGATTTGGTATTGATATAATTAAAAGTTGTGACACTCTATTTAGTGAATATTGTATGTTGGATCTTGATTAATATGGTAAATATTTTTATCACGTCACATATAGGGGAATGATTGGATGTTTTCTCAACATGACAGCTAGTGGTCTAGATATAATGTTTAGTGTTTTTAAGTGTTCTATTATTCATGCTAATCTCAAATAATCTCACTTAAATTAATTTAAAATAATTTTCAAAAACCTCATACAAACAATCAATTATGGTTTGTTTTACCCAAAAGGACAATCATTTGATATAGTGAGTTATTCTGATGGTGATTATAGTGGATTCAAGTTAGATAGAAAAAGCACCTTTAGGACATGTCACATTTTAGGAATGTATTTGGTTTCATGGTGTTGTGAGAAACAAAATTCTATTTCATTATCAACTACTTAATATTAATTTAGAGTTGTTGGTAGATATTGTTAAAAAATATTGAGAATGAAATATACTCTCCGAGACAATGTATATCAATTTATACATGTACATATATACTATAAAAATACCAGAGATATTATAATTTTTAAGAACCCAATTTCTCACACTAGAACAAAACATATATATGTAAGACATCAATTTTTTAGTGATCATTATCAAAAGGATGATATCACTTTTAAATTTATTAGCACTGAATATCACCTTTATGACATAGTAAGAACACCGATATTCTTTTTAGTTATGTTTTTTTACTGGAGTTTTTGAGAAAAGATGAGTTTCTCGAAAATTTTGAAGTACACACCATGTACATTCTGAGTACACACCGTGTAATCGGTTACCACAGGTAGCCGTGTGCTTTCTGTGTAGCGGCCCTGCACATGGCCGTGTGTGATGACCTGGAGGTTGCCTAATGCGGAGTACAGAAATTTCATGTGTATTCCATATACTCCAAAAATACACGATGTGTATTTTGTTTTTTTTCATTAAACACACCGGGGTCGCGTCTGACGAATAGAATCGACTTCTTTTAGGTTTGGTTTGTCCAAGAGTGAGGGTATGGCCATAGATCTTCGACGAGCCCTTGATCCTCCATCTGTCCTCCAAATCAATTAGTGTGGGTTCGCTGGAATCACATCAGTGAGTTCTCTCTTCTGTTGGATCCCTGTTTCATTATTCCTATTCTTTTCCATGTTATCGTGGGTGGAATGTTTTATATGCTTTGTAGATCTTCAACATTCTAAGGAGAATAAAGATTCAAGGTTCACTTATAGTGATATCCTACCCCTATGGTAAGTGGTTTGTGCCTTTCTATTGAATGTCCTTGAGTTTCATGTGAAATTTTTCCTTATACCCTCGAACGGGGTATTTCACATTTACCATTTTAGACCTAATGTTTCTCTGCTATGCGGTAATGCTTGAGTATATGTTCATTATTTTTGAAAATGGGGAATTTTCTTTCTTTGGATGTTTTTTACATGCATTTTTGCCTCATTGGACCTTTTGGTCTTGATTTCCTATTAGGCTGTTGTTTACTTTCCCATGCCTAGTATTGTATAATGGTGTGACTGCGGTTATGTTATGATGTAGTACTGTAAAATTATAGCCAATTAGTTCTTGAGGTTTACCATGGTCATTATGCGCTGCTACACTTTCTTGACTTGAACAGGGACGTAAGAACTTGGTGTATTGACTATAGGGAGAATGGATGTTGAGGGATTCTCGAGAGAGTCTTTATAATTTACGATGCAAGACCACAGGGGGAATTGACATTGAGTGCTTCCATAGAGTGTCTTCAATTCCTCGACACGGGACATAGAGGGAATGTGACGTAAGGTATTCCCTATAGCGCCTTCATTTACGATACAAGACTCTATGGGGAATTGACGGTGAGTGCTACTTCATAGAGTTTATTCTTAAGTTGAAATAGGGGGTTAGACTGAGTGTAATGTGTAGAGGGTTTCGTGTACTTGTTAGGTAGGACCAGAGGGGATAGACTGAGAGTGCTTCCCAGATGGATAACTGTTTGTTTACCTGCTTGTTAGTTATGGCTTGATACTGAACTGTGGATTGTTTACTTTTGAGTACCTTCCTGTTTACTGTTTATTACTTTTACCTACCATATAATCCTTGACTGTTAGGCATGGATATCAAAGTGGTTTCCCAATGGGATTAGTCTCACACCCTGTTTGGGCCATGCTTTTGGGCCCAAACAGATTATATTATTGTAGATATAGATAAGGCCAAGCGCCCTACTACTTCAGGTACCTGACTTGTTGTGAAGATGGAGAGCATGGGACCAAGCAATAGCTTGTGATGCTGGGAGTTTATCTTCGTTATTTTTGAACTTTGGTTTATTTTTGTTGAATTCTAGCATTGTGAATTGTTTGGAATTTTTCCTAGACATATGTATAATGCTTCATTTATATATATGTGCTCCATTTGTTTCATTATTTCAGTCTTCTATTGTTTACTGTGGTTAGATATTCTCGGCTTTCTTTATTGTGTGTATTTTCTTACTTCCAATATGTAATCTACCAATGAGGGAATATTTTCCATGCTATCACACCCAAGGACCTCGTTGCTAGATTGCAGCCTTTGGAATTTGGGGAAATTCACTTGAGTCCATGTGACCAACCAGGTACAGGGCTCCACTTGGTGGATTCTGGAACTTAGATGTTACAAAGTGGTAATAGAGGAAATATTTTCTCTAGAATTACTGTTTGAAGCCTTTATCCGGGGATAGGAAGGAATAATTACTTGGTAATAAGTTCTTCCTGGGAGTAGCTAACCTGTGTAAAGGAAAAATACAACCTACCTCATTTATTTAAATTTTTCTGGTTTTACGAGATTACAGTTGATTTGATTTCACCTTGAGTGATTCACATGATTTGTGATATTATGGATGGTGTTATTGAGGTTCTACTTTGGTCACAACCTGATGAGATGAGGGTATTCCATCTCATGGATCGTATTGGAATTTACTAGAAATCACATGTCATGGATTCTAGCCATGCCATTTAGGATGCATTAGCGATTTCATGTTGTTGTGATAGATGTTTTGTAGAATATTCATGTTGTTGTGATAAATGCCTTGATAAAATACCTACTATTTGATAGGGTATTGTTTGTGTAAGGTTTTCTTTGAATGAACACCAAAATTTGGTTCTTGAGGTGTTATGGGCCCTCATGGACTGGAATTTTGTGGATAATTGACTATTTACCTTGTTATAACTTGTTTAAGATGCCAAGATTTGATTCTCGAAGAGTATGGGCACTCAATGATCAATATTTGGCCATTTTAGTGTTTTTTTAGTGTTTTCTGGGTTCTGTAGTAGTTTCTGAGGCTTACTGTCAAAAACAACATACAATACATGCTGTGTAGTGTTATGTACATGATGTGTGTTCTTCTGTTTAGGAAGAAACTATTTTCTTATGTACACGCCGTGTAGTCTCTGACCATGACATCGGCCGTGTGGGTAAAGACACTGGATGGGGAAAGACCAGTTGGAACACTCCATGTACCGGTCGAACATTCCGCGTAGTGTCAACCATGTGTCCACCCATGTAACCAACAACAGAGAAGGATAATACCTTAATCTATACAAAACGTGTCTATGATGAAAACGCTGTGTAGTCTGACCCAGGTACCCATCCATATCACAAACAACACGGGTCAATGTTATTCTTTCAAGAAAACACTCTGTCTATTCGGAACACGCCGTAAAGTTTGAGCCGTGTTTCAGGTCGTGTCACTAACAACACGAGATGGTAAATCTTCTCTAGTACACACCGTGTCTGCCTAAACACACTGTGTAGTCTTGTCATAGAGAGCCAATTGTATTAACATTGTAGAAGGACTCGGGAAGGGGAAGAGTATTCCAGTACCCACCTTGTAGTTATGTTTTGTAAAACATGAATGATTTCATTCTTCTATTCCCTTTATATACATCTAGTGTTTAGTCAATGATGATATTGATCTAAGTTGTGAACATGAACTTAAAGAGTCATGCCACCGATACGTCCTCTAGTTGTACGTTAGTTTCCAGGTGGTGATCAAACACTAGACATGGTCGATCAGGGACTTTCTATAGATCCTCATGTTATACCAGTCCTGGAATCAACAGATATACCTAATACTGGTGTTGATGCATAGTTTAGGGAATGCTTCATGAGGATGATGCAGACTTTTCAGGGAGAGCCACCTCCAACCCCATAAATGGCTGATTTGACGTGGGTTTTCTTGTAGTAGCATCCCCCCACTTTCTCAGGGGATGGAGGACACCAGGATGTAGAGTCATGGCTTGAAGCCATGATGACGATCATTGAGCATCTGGAGACACCTCTAGAGAGGAGGGTCATGCTTGCTACCTATATGATTCGAGACTCCTCCAAGAAGTGGTGGGATGTGATCTCACAGGCGGGACACCAACATGTTATGGAGTGAAATTTGTTTCAGTGCATCTCCTATGACTACTTCTATCCAGAGACCTTGTGGTCCAATCGAGCCCGAGAGTTTATAAGTCTGGAGAAAGTTACTCTTTCTATTAGGGAGTCTTCCTCTGGCTTTACCGAGCTGTAGTGCTTCATGCCTATTTAAGGAGGTGATTAGTTATTTATGGAAAGGAAGTTCGAGGATAGACTGAGGCACGACATCTGATCACAGGTGAACATATTCCTGTTGAAATTATTCACATTTATTGTCAATAAGGTGTTGATCACGAAGCACAATCCGAGGGATTATGGAGTTCTGAGCCAGGGATGCTTGGCATCTTGAGTTAGCATTCCTTTTACTAACAATAGGAAGCACTATAGGGAGCCTTTGTGTGATGATCAAATGCAGCAAGACACTTCTTCTGGTAGCCAGTTGGTCTGATAATAGTGTAGAAGGAGCAGGCATATGATCACACACTGCCTGAGAGACCCATTAGAGTGTTGATCATGTGGCAATTTGGGTCACCTTCAACGCTTCATTCAGATCATTTCACCAGAAGGTGGTGATAGGGGTTATTCTAGGACTCCTCGTTTTGGAGCAGCACCACCAATTTCTCACTAGTCAGGGAACTTCAATTTCTTCTGGCCATTCAGTCCTAGGTGGAGGTCCTGGCCGTGGTGGTTAGTCGCTGGTCTTTCAGCGAAAACAATGTTGATCTGCTCAGAGTGGTCATGCAGGGTCATAGGGCTGCGATGCAGACCAGACATTCAAAGTGGAGCAGACCCAGCAGGAGCAGGATCCTAGACCTTCTAAAGTTCAAGGCATGATCCTAGTTGCACCAGTTTTAGATTCTGCTCTTTTGGATACAGGGGCATCCCATAGATTTATATCTGTTTCTGTAGTGGAGATCTTGGTCTCTACATATTTTCTTCTGATGATATCTTGATGATAGACACACCATTGGGGACTAGAACAGCTAGTGTACTTTAGTGAAAAGAGTGTCGTATTGTGTTTGGTGGGTGTCACATCCTTTGGGATCTTTATGTCCTAGAGATGACAAGTTATGATGAAATTCTTGGGTTGAATTGGTATGTTCCATTCCAGGAAGTCATCGACTGTTATCACCGTAGGGTGAGTTTCATATCACTAGAGGGTGGATCTTTTCTTCATAGGGGTGAGTGGGACGTCCAGGCGAGCAGAGCGGGTACAGAGCATCATGGGTTGGGAGGATTTACAACACAGATTGCTATTCTCTATCTGAATGACCTGGGGACATCACAGTTAGACATTCCTATTGTGGTTTATTGTTTTAAAGATGTCTTTCCAGAGGACTTTTCTTGTTTGCCTCCAGATCATGAGGTAAAATTTTCTATTGATATTTTTCTATGAGTGGAACTGGTGTCCATTTCTCCTAATAAGATGGCTACACTGGAGTTTCTGGAGATCAAGAAGCAGTTGGAGGATTTGTAGGCAAAGGGTTTCACCCAACCCTATACTTTTCTTTCGTGTTCGCCTGTCCTGTTTGTGAAGATGGCAGACGGTACCCTCAAGATTTGTTTGAGTTATCGGAAGTTGAACCAGTTGAAGGTTAAGAACCGATATTCCTTGCCAAGGATTTATGATCTCATAGATCAACTTCGAGGAGCCCGGGTGTTCTCGAATATTGACCTGAGATCCATTTTTCATCAGTTTCACGTTAGAAAATCAGATATACCTCTCGCAACCTTTCGGAGCAGGTATGGTCTATATGAGTATATGGTCATGGAATTCATCCTCACAAACACGCCTGATGTTTTTATGGAATTGATGAACTGAGTGATCCATCCATACTTGGATTCCATCATCGTGGTCATCGTGGAATATGTCATGGTGTACTCTCACACTCGATATGACCATACTACCCATCTTGAGATCATTTTGAGTACACTGAGGGAGCATCAGTTATATGCTAAGCTCTCAAAGTGCCAATTTTAGATTGATCAGATTCACTTCTTGGGTTATGTCTTCTTAGAGGCAGAAGTATCAGTAGGCTCAGAGAAAGTGAGAGCTATTGTTTCCTAAGAGCATCCAAAGAACCTCTTTGAGGTACTGAGTTTTCTAGGGCTGGATAAATCCTATAGACATTTCATACAAGACTTTTCACCCTGAGCAGCACCACTAAAAAGTATGAACAAGTAGGGTGTTACGTTCTTATGGTTAGGTTCTTGTGAGTCAGCCTTTCAAGAGCTGAAATGGAGGTAGACTTCAGCACTGATACTAGTATTTTGTGAGTCAGGAAAGAGCTATACAATTTGTTGTGATTCTTTAGGTATTATGCTAGGAGTTTTGCTTATGTAGGGTGATGGGGTCATTGTGTATGGGTCTCGGTAGTTGAGGCCACACAAGAGGAATTACCCAATGCACAATCTAGAGTTTCCAGCTATTGTTCATGCCTTACGATGTTGGAGACATTATCTTCATGGATATCATTTTGTGGTTTTCACTGACCACAAGAGTCTCAAGTAAATATTCACTCAGCATGATCTGAATTTTAGATAGTGATACCTTCAATATTTTGAATTTAATCTTTCCTGTACTCTTGGGAAGGGAAAAACCGAGGATGATGCGTTGAGCAGGAGGACTCAGATACATGTAGTTCAAGATGCCAGTAGTGAGTGGCAACTTATGGCATTGTTTTCTGAGATGCATTTGGAACTTCATGAAAGACATGGTACAACTTTTCTGTCTTCTGTAGCCGTTACCTCTACTCTTCTAGATCATGATTGAATGAGGAACATATCATATACTGAAGGCCTAGTCATATGGGAGAGCATGTCAGGATAGGACCCTATTCTGGGATTGACCATAGGTTAGGATGATATCTTGCATTTCTAGGGGAGCGTATGGGTGCCAACATACATACACGAGGAGCTGAGGCCTGACTCTCATTCCTCAGTTTGGGAAGTTCATCCTCATCTCACCAAGATTTATTTTGATCTACACCATCAGTATTGGTGGCTAGGTATAAAGAGTGATTATGCTTGTTTTTTCATGAGGTGTTCCACAAGTCAGCAGGTGAAGATGGAGATTAGCTACTAGCAAGGCTTTTACCGCAGTTACCCATTCCCCAGTGGTAGTGGAATGACGTCACGATGGATTTTGTGGCAGGGTTGCTGAGGTCAATTCGCGGGGATGACACTGTTTGGGTGGTCATTGACAGAATCACGAAGGTCACTCACTTATTGTCGATCAAGGAGAACTTCAGTGTTGATGATTTGGGACGGTTGTATATCCTAGAGTTTGTACATATGGATGGAGTTCCAAACATCAATTTTTTAGACAGGGATGAAAGTTTTAATTATTGGATATAGTAGGGGCTTTAGAAGGCTTTTGGTACCCATGTACTTTTGAGTACAGCTTACCACCACTAGAGAGTTGGCTAGTCCGAGCGTACGATTCTAGTTCTTGAGGACATGCACCGAGCATGAATCCTTGATTTTGGTTGTTCTTGGGAGAAGCACATGCCTCTTATGGAGTTTTCCTACAAAAATAGTTTTCAAGAAACTATTCAGATGGAACCTTATGAGGAATTTTATGGTACGCCCTGCCGATCACCCTTATGTTGGATGGAGGTAGGAGAGGCAACTTTGATGGTCCCTCATCTTGTTCAGGAAACCACCGAGTAGATTTAGATGATTCGGGAGAGGATGATTATTGCACAGTCTCGACAAAAGTCATATGCTGATCAGCGGAGATGAACTCTGGAGTTTGAGGTCAGGGATCATGTTTTCCTATGTTTCACACCAAAGTTAGGACACAAGAGGATCGGGAGAGAGGGTAGGCTTTCATCGAGGTATGTCGGGCTGTTTGAGGTGTTGGAGAGAATCAGGTCGGGTGCCAATCGGTTGTAGTTACCTTATAGGTATCGGGCGATGCAAGATGTATTCAACATTTCTTAGCTTTGGTGTTATTTATCATACTCATCTCGTGTCTTTCAACCCTAAGACGATGAGTTGGAAGTGGATACATACATTGAGGAGAATCCTATTGGGATTGTGGATCGATGTAAGAAGGTTCTCCGTGGTTGGTCTGTTCCTCTGGTACGGGTGCTTTGGCAGCACAGGAGAGAACATGACGAGACATGGGAAAGGGAGGCCAATGTATGATCACAATGGTCGAAACTATTTGGGGTTTCTTCTTCTACGCCGCTCTAGGGAAATTCAGGGACACATTTCTTTAATGGGGTAAGTTTTTAAGAACTGGGATCTTCTTTTTAGGTATGTTATTCTTTTCCTGTAGTTTTTGAGAAAAGAGGAGTTTCTGTAAATTTTTGAAGTACATGTAGTGTACATTATGAGTACATGCTATGTACTCGGTTACCATGGGTATCCGTGTGCTGGCCGTGTAGTGGCCTTGTACATGGCCATGTCTGATGACAAGGAGGACACCTAATTCGGTGGACAGAAATATCAAATACATGATGTGTACTCCAAAATTACATGCCATGTATTTTATTTTTTTCATTAAATGCACCAAGGTTGCATCTGACAGATTAAACCGACTTCTTCTAGGTCTAGTTTTTTCAAGAGAGAGGGTACGACCGCAAATATTTGACAAGCCCCCGAGCCTCCATCCGTCCTCCGAATCGAACACCATCAGTTGCATAGGAATTACATCGGTGTGTTCTCTCTTATGTTGGAGCATCGTTTCCAGAATACTCTTCTTTTCCATGTTATCATGGGTTGATAATTTTATACTTTTTTGTATATCACTGAAGTTATAAGGATATTCAAGCTTCAAGGTTCACTTATAGAGATCTCTTAACCCCAATGTATGTGGTTTGTGCCTTTTTGTTGAATATCCTTGAGTTTTGTGTGCAAGATTTCCCAATACACTTGAACAGGGGTATTTCATGTTTACTATTTTGGTGCTAATGTTTCTCTTCTATGCTGGTATGACTGAGTAGATTTTCATTTTTTTTAATAGGGTGAATTGATTTTATTCGGATGTTTTTCCAATGATTGTTTTTCCGGGTTGGACCTTTTGGTATTAATTTAATGTTATAATGTTATTTAATTTCCCAAGCCTAGTATTGTAAGATGGTGTGACTATTGTTCTATTATGCTGTAGTGTTTTATAATGCATTCCAAGTAGTTTTTGAGGTTTACCTTAACCATTACATGCTGCTACACTTGCTTGACTTACACTGGCCATAAGAACCTGATGTATAGACCATAGAGAGAATGGACATTAGGGGCTTCTCCAAAGTGTCTTTATAATTTATGATGTGAGACTATTGGGGGAATCGATGTTGAGTGATTCCCCAGAGAGTTTATAGTTCCTCAGCGCAGGCCATAGAGGGAATGTGACGTAAGTGCTTCCCTGGAGCACAATTAGTTACGATACCAGACTATAGGGGGAATTGATGGTAAGTTCTTCCTCATAGAGTCTATGCTTAAATTGAAACAGGGTTTTAGACTAAGTGTACTACCCAGAGGGTTGCTTGTACTTGTTAGGTAGGACCAGAGGGGTTAGACTGAGAGTGCTTCCTAGAGGGTTACCTATTTTTTTAACTTCTTGTTAGTTATTGCTTAATACTGAACTGTGGATTGTTTACTGTTGAGTACCTTCTTGTTTACTATTTCCTACATTTACCTTCCATATACTCATTGACTATTAAGAATGGATCTCCTGGTGGTTTCCTACTGGTATTAGACTCACACCTTGTTTGGGACATGATTATGGGCCCAAACAGATTATATTTTTGCAGGTATAGATAAGGGAAAGAACCCTGCTACATCAGCTACCTGACTTGCTGTGGAGCTGGAGGGCATGGGACCAAGCTATGGCTTGCACTACTGAAGAGTTTTTATGCTTTCTTTTTTTACATTGGGTTATTTCTCTTGAATTCTAGCATTGTGAATTATTTTGCTGTTTTCCTTGACATATGTATTAGGCATCATTTATATATATGTTCTCTAATTGTTTCATTGTTTCTATGTTTTGTTGTTTACTGTTGTTAGATATTCCATACTTCCGCTTTTGTATGTATTTTTTTCATCCACTATGTACTCTACTAATCAGGTAATAGTTTCCCCACTATCACTCCTAAGGCCCTCACTGCGAGTCGGTAGCCTCTGGCATTCGGGGAAATGTGCTTGAGGACATGTCACAAACTTGATACGGCGTGCCTCTGAAAGGCTTCCAAAACTGAGATGTTACTGACGTATTCACTTAGTCATTTAACTTTGAAGGAATAAATTACATCAGACATGAGTTAGGAATTATCAATCTGAAAGAACCTGTGTTTTCATTTCCTTTAATAAATTTCACTGAGATTTTCATGTCGACAAGATTGTCATGTCGACAGTGTTGTCATACCGACACTGTTATTATGATACAATGTCTTTTATACTGATACTGACGACTCATTGTTTCTATGTATTAAGTTTTTTATCAAAATGACATTTTTTAATTAATTCTAGTGAACTGGGTTCAGAGTTTTGAAATTTTAAAATTTCAAATCCCGAAATGATATATATTTAAATCGATATACTCTACTCCCATGACATATACAATCTCGATATCTCTCTCTATCATCCTCCTCCCTCTTTCCTTACCCTCAAACATTCAACTTCAGACCTCCAGACTAAAGTGATCAGAATTTTGTGAGTAAAGTGAGATTTATAACATGGTGAGTCTCGTGCATCCATGAAACAGAAAGGTGAATCGAACAAAGATTTAGGTCCTGTAAATCATGTTCGAGTAAACTGTGTTGTAATCTTAGAGAATGAAGTATTGGTAGAATGGATCTGGGAGAGAATGTCTTTTTTAAGTAGCTGCAAGATCAATGATAGCTTGAATGGTTTGGAATCGATCACACAGTCTTCTACCAGAAACAGGTATATGAATTATATATGAATATGGAACTTTTTCTTGATGTAAGTAACATTAAATGCTTGAATTTTATTTTGAAAGGGAATATAATCTCTTTATCTTCAAGACATATATATGAATTTCTTAAGGTACATCAAAAAGGAATTTTTGATGAGTACCAAGGTATATCTCCTCCAAGAAGTGAATTATTTATCTATGACACAGCTCTGAAATAGAAAACTAGAAATGAGGAACACATGAGACCCATTTACTCAGAATTGAATGGTGAATGCAGAATATAATTCATGTTTATTGAGTATCAGATTTGTCTTAGGAAATGGGACTTTTATTCACTCAAGTAACAAGATGTGTACCTGGTGTATTTGATTCTGAAAGAGGTCAAATGAAATATGTGTGTATATATATTTGTTCACATTAATGATATGATAAAACCTAATTTTATATCAAATTATATAATCTATTCTATAATGAATAAATCATCTCTAAAGGAAAAAAGGATGTTTAAGTGAAGCTGATGATGTTGTAGTATGTGAATTTAGTGGAATTTCATATGCTCTGACTTCTATAAGAGAATGAAATTTAATTGGAACCCATGGGGGAAGGAATTGGTTGGTGTTGAACATAGACTGTATGAGGAGATTAATCTTATAGATCATAATGTTATACCAAGGGATATAGTGGATCCAGGCCTTAGTCCAGTTGAACATGTAACATATTATTTAGACGAGGAAGAGGAGTCTACTACTCCTATCAGAGATGAGGGATCACTAGTTGATGATAGAAGTGACCCAGACACTACGGGACTAACAAATATAGTCTATGTTTGACATAAAATTCAACCTATGTACTTACCTTCTCATAAAACTATTCTCAAATCTACTGGATGAGATGAAATAACAGGTAAAGGCAGTGTAGAGAATGTCAAAGAATCTAATGATGAAGAAGATGAAAAAAAGATGTTGGTAGTGGTGAAAGTTACTCAAAATCAGAAAGGGAAGAATAAGATGAAAATTTTGATGATGATGATGTTGGGGATTGAAAAGATGAATATGGTGATGATGAATATTGTAGTGAAATTGTATGTTATAGTGAATTTAGTAATCCTGAGGAGAATCTGAATGTTGCGAGTATGGAATTTGATGAAGCTATTACTGGTGTATCTGTTGAGCATTTTGTTCCAGAATTTTTTTTTCTAGATGAACCTATTTCTCAAGTATTATATACTAGGAAATGAACTCCTCAAAAAAAACCAACCCAGGTAGGAAGCATTTACTAAGGGGGATCAATCTACCTTGAAAGCTGACAGTGAGGGGGAAACTCAATGACCAGTTGCTCAAGAAGATGACTAGAATGAAACTTGAAGAGTAATATTGAAAGTCTTACTCATTTGGATTTTGATATTTTGGAATAATAGGCGATAAATCCAAGGAAAATGGCCCCGGGATAGAATTATGATGATTCGGATGATGAATTCATTGCCATTTCTATAAGAGGACTAGTGGATGAAACCTCTTTTAGTGAAATTGTCACTAAGGAAGATTTTGAACATTTTAGGAATGAAATATGTGCCTCCATATGACATTTTTTACAATCTCAAATTATGTATGAGATTGATGAATCCCGAAGAGAGAATACTGAGATGAATGAGAATTTGAAAGAAATATGATCTATGGTTGATTGTGTAAAGCAAGATGGTGACTCAAGTTCTACATTTGCCTCAACTAGTATATCTCAACATGATTCTTCTTCATTTTAAATAATTGTAATTAAATAAATTAAGACAAATCTAATGAAAAATAGTGAAACAATTTTGAGAAACAACACAAATCTCAGGAATGACACGAATAAGTTAACAACTATGGTCAATGCCTTGACCACTGTGTATAGAAATAAAATGGAAACCATCTTAAAATGACATGATAACCTTTACTCTCCTTTTAAATCTCTCGAGTTTTCCGTGATAATAAAATTAGTTAAGTAACATACCTCTTCTGATTTTTCTTCAGCCTCTGTTCGACCTGCTCAGTTTTCCCAATATGCATATCGTACTACTGTTAGTTTATATTAAAAGGAGGAGCTAAATGCTTTAATTAAAATTTTGGTCAATTTAAAGGAATATTTAGATAAGGTGCATGATCATGCCAGGTATTATACAAGGAGTGATTCACACACTCAAGAAGAGCTGACAAAAATGTTTACTTTGTTTTTCTCCAAACTCATCACAATGCATCAAATGAATAGTAAATTTCTGTATTTGGCCACCAATATTACTCTTCCACCAGTGAAAAAGGATTTTAATGATTAAATTTTGAAGTTGAGAGAATTTAATTCCTTGTTTTACAAGTTTATATGAAATAACGTTGATTTTGAAAAGGATATAAAATATTGTGGAGAGGAAATGAAAGATTTCATCAACCAGTTAAAATCATATCTCCATGTCCAAAGGGATTCAATTTTGGAACCCCCTACTACACAACATGGTCATGTAGGTTTTGTGCCTACTCAAACCCAAATACACGTTTCTCAGGCTTTATATCAAATTAGAACATTCATTGAAGAAACTATTCAACCTCAGATTCATTCTTAGCATATACTTGTTCTAAATTTTAGGGTTTTTGAATGAGTTCCACTAGCTCCTATCAAAATCCAATCAGACCCTCTTGATTCTCATCCTAAACATCCTGATGAACCATGCATTGATCCTTTCGATAAGGGGAAGGATCCCCTTTCTCATACCCTATAGCGAGGAGTGATCTTTTTTAAATAAGGCTGAGTCATTATACTTTTTCTAATTCAGTGAACATTGGTTATGAATGCTTTCACCCAGTTTTCATTTTTCCACCTTCTACTCTTTGTAATTCCAAAAAGTTGGAGTATATTATTAGGCATTATTATTAATGGGAGACCGTTATTAAGAATTATTAAGAGTTTAAACATTATTATGTGTTTATGGATTATTATCATTGATACATAAGATTAATCTTATCTCTGATACATTATTACGTGTTTATATTAATCAGTCTCCAATGATTATTATTAATGCCTGTATTTGTGAACATCAAAAAGAGGGATATTGCTATCCTATAGATCTTTTTGGGCCACATTCCCTAATTATAATGGTGCTAATTTTCAAAAATCATGTAATATATTAACATATATCATACCTCATTATAGATCCTATATTATTTCAAAGAATTAGATTAAATATCTGATCATTTCAATGATATAACAATTTATGTTTTTTAAGTCTAAACAAGCTTATAAATGATTATATGTAACACCCCATGCTTCCACGGTACATTTCCCTTTGAATAACGCAATAGATGGAATTGTATGAATCATAGAATTTTAATACACCATGACCAATCAAACATTCCATTATGAATAGTAATACGATCTTTTAAAAAATTTATAAATTTTATTTTCCAAAATGGACTTCATTTTTTGGATTCAGAATATCAAAATTAGCTTAGTGTGAATTTTTTTTATGAAAACTTTCAATTTTTGATGAATAGGGAAAACACTTTATTATTGTTTAAGACCATAAATTTATATAAATAATTATATATTTTATTTAAATTTATTTTATTTCAAAATAGATTCATAATACCTATATTAGTTCAGTGTAATTTATTGGAGTCGTTTTACAATAAGATTAGATGTATATAATTTTATTGATCTTTTAAACTTCATTTACCCACATACTAGGCACATTTGAAAATTTTCATAAAATAAAATTTTACCACTTCTGTGAATTGAATTTTAAAAATCCAACAGAAACGGTAGATATTATTAAGTAAAATGTGGTCGAATAAGATGAAAATAATTTTTTTGAATAGTAACTTTTGACTTTTATTTACCACAATTAAAAGTAAATATGCTAAATAAGGGTAACAATGAAATTATTATTACCCTAAAACTTGTTATAATTCTATTAGATAAGTGTATTTTGATCAAAATAATCCTTAGGAATAAAATATGATTCTTTTGGTCAACTTGGATTTGATTTGGGCATTTATTATTATTTTATTTAATGAAGGGGTAAAAGTGTTAAATTCAAATATTCATAACTAATATAGTTTTAATATAAGGTTACACATAAGATTAATTCAACTAAAAATATTCATTATTAATATAAATATATTTCCTATATAATGGTATTTTATTTATAATTGTTTTACATTAACTTATTAAATTTATGTATGATACAATGATGATGCAGTAATTACCTTATTAGTGAATTGTTAAAATAATTGATATTATAAATATCCAAATAAAAATAAATTGGGACTTTTTATAAATTACACTAATTTGATTTTTTAATATGACATTTTTGGGTTGATTAAAAAGGTTTATTTGAAGTTATAATGTTGTTAGGTCTTTTATAGAAACAAATACCAAATAGTTTTAAAATTTACATAAATGAGTTTTAAAAAATAGATACTATATTATTAATTGATAGAATATTCCTAAAAATATATGGTATAGAAAAAGGACCTATATATGGTTTTATATATTAATTATTAACCACTTTGGGTTATATTTACTTTTTATTTTTTTATAAACAATTTATTATAATAATATAACAATACATTGTAAAAGTTAAACAATTTAACTATGAGTTAAAATTTGAAGATAAGGTTAATAAGGTGACCTAAACCAGTCTAAAAAATACTGGTTGAAAGGTGTTCGACCCATACCCACCTTATTTTCTAAATAAATCATTATTGTGACATTATTATCTGAATCTGATTGTATAAATAATTAATATTTCAAGATTATCCTAAAGTGAACCTCACCTCTCTTATAAAAGTGTACTTCCCCTTATCTCAAAATCACAACTCAAAACCCATTTGAATCCGAAAATTCCTACTCCAATATCCTCAAAACTACCCTCACATAGACCTAGATTCTATACATTGATCAGAAATCCATCCTATGGATCCCTTTTGATCAACTCAAAAGGAAACACCCAAAGAACTGGTAATAATTTCACCACCTCTTTCAAAGATATTTTCTTCTTCCACATACACTTTTTTTAGAATACCAAATATATACAATGCCTTATACATACTATGATGTTATTATAAATATTGTACAATAATATTGATTATTCTGTCCATCCTATTAATGACAAGTCACCATACGTGCATGCGTACGACTTACCGTCTCTACGTCGTGGAGTAGTTTTTTATTCAAACACTTCATTATTAGGATGTGTATAATAATGAAAATAACTAATTTCAATAATAAATATAACATGTTAAGTATTATATATATATATTATATACCATCAAATTACATACGATTTCACCATCAAAAGAATGGTTTTGTCATTAATGCATACGTACAGATTACCGTCTCCATAAACGTGATAAGATCCATTCCCTATCCTATCCATTAAAGTTTAAATTTCATTTTATGATTAAAAAAATAATGTTTAAGAACATAATATAATTCTGGATATGAATCAAATACATCTTATCAATAACAAACCGGTCTTACATAATCACGCATATATAGAGGAGCAAATCAGTTAGCACCCAAAACAATGATACTACCGAAATATTATAAACAATGCAATATTAGAATATCATATATGATATAATATTTATGTATTTGGTACTTGTATGATTTAATAACTATTATTTAACTCTTACAACAGAGTTCAACGTACCATCGACCAAGGAAAAGTACAAGTTAAGTGTAAATTATACAATCTCTTCATTATCCGAGGTTGTTTATATGTGAGTATTGACTCAGACCTATTTATCATCCACATCCACGTTTCATAAAAATGTATTTCCAAACATTTTTAAAATTTCCATGAATATTGTTTAATGTCATTTTTTCAATTTTTTTTATGTTTTATAAGATTTTCATAAATTAATCATTCTACCATATTCCAAACAAGGTCCTTTAAGACCTTTTTGACAAAATTATGGAAACAATGTTTTTTTAACTTATATGGGGGGTGTAGATATTTCCACCATTATAACACAATCGAAGCTTGTCCTAAAAATTTATAAAAATATTTCCAAAATAAACGGTTTCTTTTATAATTATGTGACTTTTAAATGGTTTTAAATTAGAAATATGTATTTCTTTAAAATAGTTTTCATTTCATCTATGTCAACATCATTTGCTAGATTTTAATGTCGGTGGATGTTGGCCTGTTATGATACATATATTCCATATTGTATTGAAGGTTTTTTGATATGTTTGACTGCAGATGTGTTATTTTTATACCATTCATGGTTTATGGATAAATTATCGGCATTTCTTATGCAATTTTAATACAAATGTTAATGTTCTATTTAAACCATTTAATGTGGGGAATTCATTGGACTTAGTAAGTGACGAGTGGGTCCTGCTATAGATTCTTAATGCATCATTAGGTCTCATTAGACAATATAGTGTCTTGGAACAAGGCCTTGACAAAATCTTATTTGTAGTCTTGGAATGAGGCCTTGACTATGTGGTTATGAGGTCTGGAATTATGCATTCCATCATAATGAAATTGGATATTTGATATTACATGTGATTATTCAACTAGTATAATATATATAAGTGAATAAGTAAATGGAATTATTTGATTTATCTTTCTTTAATATGATTATATTTATGATTAAATGTTTTATGTTTTAGTCTTATACATTTCCATAAATGTTTATGCCTTTTAAGAAATGTTTCTCTATATTGTTAACCTTACAGGGCATCTAAGCTCACCCTTTATTAGTTCTATTTTTCTTAGGATGTGAAGAATTATTTTATGGTTGACCTTTAGAGATAGGAAAAGATATATAAGTGTGTTCAAAGGGGACTGAATTTTTTTGTTGTTTTTATCTCATTAGTAATGTAAATCTTATGTTTCTATCTAGTACTTATAAGGCTACTAAACTAATGGTTCTTTTGTGACATGATCCCTTGTGATCATGCAAATGTTATGTAATAATTCACCAACTCTAGGTAACTAGGGTTGAGGAGTTATAATTGGTATCAGTAAAAGTTTAGTAAAATCCTTGGAAGCTAGATTTATGAAAACAATGATTAGAGATCATTACCCTAAGATAGACTTTGAGTAATAGTATAGAATAACTTCCTTGAATTTTGGTAATGTAGAAATTTTGTGTATTTTACAATAAATGCATCCATATATGGATGCCAGCAGGTAGAGAAGGCTCTGGGACATATTTACCTAGGACCTAAAACACTGACAAGTTGATTCGGGTTTGACACGAGGTATCCAATTACATGGCAATGGGCCTTGCTGCACTCTTGGTTACAACACTCCCTGGAGAGATGCATAAGAAAATTCACATTTTCCATACAATATTATGAAGGATTTATAAGTATATACATCCAAAATGAAAAACTTTTTATGATTAGAGATTATATCCATAAACTTTTCAATTTATGTTAAGTGTTTAAATTGATTTCAATTATGTATTTTGATTCATAAACTAATATAGTGTATTCCATTGTTTGGAAATGGCACATAGTGGAAGGAATGGAAACCGTATCAAAGAACATAATCTTTATCGATATTTCCCTCCTACTGAAGAAAATTATAGTGGATCTAGTGATGCAACTCGTACTGATCAGCTTATCACCATACTGGGACAACACCCTCTAGTTATAAATTATAACCCAACCTTTATGGAGTACCCTGATCCACAACACAGATGATCAATATTTGACCACTTCATGAGTTAACAACCTAAATCATTCACTGAAACTACAAATACATTTGTAGTTGAGAAATGGATAAGTTCCTTAGATATAATATTTTATTCTTTGGGGAGTAGAGAAATGGGAAAATTTGTCATGGTAGTTTATCGCCTCCCAGGAGATGTAGTTCAATTATGGTCCTTAATTAAAAATTAAATGGAATTAATAAGTATCAAATATGTAATCAAGGGAGTTTAAATATTTTTTTATAAAAAAATACATTCCTCATGACCATCGAGCAGATATGGAAAGACAATTTCAGAGTGTGAGGGAAAAGGATTATGAAAATGTCGCAAAGTATGAGACTAACATTAAAAGTATAACAAGCAATGAAAACAATTATATATGGAACCAAAGGAGAATGATTTAACGATTCTATTATATGTTATAACCATTTGTCCATCGAGAATTAGTCTCACAATCCTTCTCATCATATGAAGATATTATATCATGTGCTTTTAAGACAGAAAGGATTTCTCTAATTCATACAACATTAAAGAAAAGCAAGAGAAGAAGAGATCTACTGAACACTCAAGAAATTGAAATAAAGAGAAGAAGGGAAATGTTGAATATCCATCCTTTGGTAAATGTAGGAAGAAATACCTCGGTACATGCCTGAAGGGAATGGGAGTCTGTTACAATTGTGGTGAAAAGGTCACCAAGCTCGTGATTGCAAGGGAAAGAAAGAGGCTCTCAATTATGAATGATTTAAATGTTGAGAAAAGTGACATTATGCAAATTAATGTCATAAA
The DNA here is from genome assembly GCA_963277665.1 of Viscum album. NCBI lineage: Eukaryota > Viridiplantae > Streptophyta > Magnoliopsida > Santalales > Viscaceae > Viscum > Viscum album. The sequence goes on from OY728129.1 coordinate 1,590,480,599, forward strand.
ATCCAAGGAAACATACCTCTGAAAAGGACAAGGGATTAGGTCCAAGCATATGTGATCACTACTGCTGAGGTTGAAGCTCTAAAAGATATGGTGGCAGGTAATTTATTGTTTTCCTCAAGTTTATCCAATGCTCTATTTGATTCTGGATCATTGAATTGTTTTATATATTCCCTCTTTTCTAAGAGAATTAGGTATTTCCATTTTGATTTTACAAGGGTTTTTTTAGTTAAAATTCAAAAGGGAAGTATCATTGTAACAATGTTTTGTGAATCAATTCCCATTAGGGAATATAAATGGTCATTATTTACTGATCTCAACCTCATACCCATGATTTAATTTGATATAATCCTCAAAATGTATTGGCTTTTGGGCCATGGTGAAAAAATTTATTATAAGAAGAAGGAGGTTAAATTTTTTTATGATGACAAAGAATACCTTATCTTTAGAGTAGAAACGTCCCCACCAGATTCTTATCTATATCCACCCCCAGTATCTCTAACAAATTAAATTATTGGGGTGGAAGAGAATGAATTAACAATGTTTGAGTAAATTAATGTTCAGATAGAGGACATACCTACTGTGTAAGAATATGTTGTTGTGTTTATAATGGATTTACCTGAAAATCCTCTGGAAATAGAAATTGAGTTTTCCATTGATTCAATTCCTAGTTCAAGTCCCATATCGAAGACCCATTATATAATGGCCACTGCAGAATTAATAGAACTGAATAAACAACTATAATAATTGACTAGTAAAGGATTTATTCTCCCTAGTGTTTCTCCATGTGGAGCCACTATTCTTTTTGTTAAGAAGAAAGATGGATGTATGAGGTTGGGCATTGACTATAGGGAGATCAATGCTATAACAATAATGTACAAGTGTTACCTAAATCGTATTGATGATTTATTCAACCAACTTCCTGGAGCTCAATATTTTTCAAAGATTTAACATCTATATGGATATCTTTATTTGTGTGTTAATAAAGAAGACATTCTGATGACAACATTTATTAGCAGGTGTGGGCATTATGTGTTTACTGTTCTACCTTTTAGACTGACTAATGCACTCTCTATTGTCATGGATCTAATAAATAGTGTTTTCAAAGAATATCTTGATAAATTTTTTGTGGTATTTATTGATTATTTCTTGGTATACTCAAAAAACTTTGTTGATCATGAAAATCACTTGTGCACTATTCTGAAAATCCACATAAGAAATGAATTATTTGGGATGTATAGAAAATGTGAATTCTGGTATTAGTAAATATCTTTTCATGGATATATTGTCTCTAAATATAGAATCGATTTTGATCCTTTAAAGACCAAGGAAATCCACAAATGGCCTGCACCAATGAGTATAACTGAGGTGCAAAATTTTATTGGTTTAACAGGTTATTATTAGCGTTTCGTCCAGAATTTTGCCTGGTTGGAAAACCCATTAACATAGCTCACATGTAAAGGGGTTCAATTTGTTTGGAAAAAAGTGTGTGAATAGTTTTATAAAGAACGAATGGGAATATAAGTCAATGAATATATATTGAAATTTCCATCAGGGAATGAAGGGTTGGTTATTTATATTGATGCTTCAAAGAAATGATATGGTTGTGTCCTTATGTTGAATGATAAAGTTATTTTTTATACATCACGACAGCTAAACATTCACTAACAAAACTAGCCCACTCATGATCTTGAGTTAGTAGCTATAATATTAGCTCTAAATAATTAGTGACACTATCTATATGGTGAAACAAGTGAGATATATACCAATCAAAAGATATTTATTTATATTTTTTCACAAAAAGAACTAAACATGAGGAAAATGAGTTGTCTTGTGCTACTCATGGATTATTATTTCACTATATAGTACATCCCGGGGAAGGAAAATAAGCTGGTAGATGATTTGTGGAAGAAGGATCATGGATTTTTTAACAAGCTGTGAGTTGAAAGGTATCCTATTTTGATTGATCTAGTAAAGATGGATATGAGAATAACCATGGAAGTTTAAACAACAATAATTTTTCAAATGGTTTCCAAACCATATTTCTAGAAATAATAAAGTGTTCTCAAACGGATGATGATGAGTTTAAAAAGAAATTTAAAGATGTGAATTAAGGGAGACTGATCGACTTCGTATATGAAGATGTGATTTTTAAATTTGAGAAGATACATTATGTTCATGACATACATGATCTAAAAATAGAATTTATGGATGATTCTAATAAATCCAATTTCTTTATACACCCTGGTTGCAATATGATGTAAAGAGATTTAAAAGAACATTTTTTGTGGGACAACAAGAAAAGGGAGATTATTGATTATGTGTTCAGATGTATGGTTTGTCAACATTTGAATACTAGAAGACAACATCCTAGAGGATTCATGAAACCTCCTGACAAACCTGAGTGGAAATGGGATAATATTGTGATGCACTTTTTCATGGGACTACCAATCACTCTAAGAATGATTGATGAAATATGGGTCATTGTTGATCATCTTACTAGTTCAAGACATTTTATTTCTATAAGAGAAGATTTACCACTTGAACATATAGAAATACTATATATTAACGAAGTTATATGACTTCATGGAGAACACATATCAATTTTTTCTGATCGTGATCCCCATTTTACATCATGATTCTAGAAGATTCATTAGAAGGCCTTGGATATTGAACATTATTGGAGAACTGCCTACCACATTGAAACTGATGGACCATCAGGATGGACTATTCATACGTTAGAAGGCATGTTGAGATCTTGATCACATGACTTTCAAGGTATGTGGGATCAATATTTACCTCCGTTAGAATATTCCTATAATAGTAGCTTCCATTTACTTATTCATATGAAACCATATAAGCATTATATGGAAAGAGATGTCACACACGAACTTGTTGGGATGATGTTTGGGAAAGAAAACTCATTGTCCCAGAACTTATTGAGGGGAAAATAGAAACATTGAAGGTTATCCAAAACCACATCAAAGAAGCTCAATGTAGGAAAAAGATATTTTCCTATAAAAGAAAGATAGATTAGGAATTTAAAGTACGATATTTTGTTTTCTTGAAGGTATCTCTTTGTAAAAGTGTTATATGATTCGGTAAAAATTGGAAATTATGTCCTAGGTACATCAGATCTTTGGAAATTCTTGAACGAATTAGAGTTGTAACTTATCATTTGGCAAAGTCACTAAGTCTCTAAAAAGTTCATGATGTGTTCCACATATCTGTGTAGAGAAAATGCATGCCTGACCCAACACATGTACTCACATATGATGAAATAGAACTAGAATCTGACCTGTCTTATTGTGAAGAGCCTATAAGAATTCTTGATACCATATAACATGTGTTGTGAAATCGGACGACTCATATGGTGAATGTTCTATAGAGAATTCTTAATATAGAAGAGGCAATGTGGGAAATATAGGAACATATGATGAAGAACCACCCAAATCATTTTATGTAGTAATATTCTAGAAATTTCAAGGAAGAAATTATTTGAAGGAGGGGATAATGTAAAACCCTAGGATCTCATGATACATTTCCCTTTGAATAATGAAATAGCTTGCATTGAATGCAACCTGGAGTTTTAACACACCATTCCCAATCAATCTAGCCTTTATAAATAGTAAAATAGACTTTTTAAAAGTTTATAAATTTTATTTTTTAAAATGGAATTCATTTTTTTGATTCAAAATATAAAAAATCTATTAAGTTAAATATTTAGTATTTTTTGAAAACATTCAATTTTTGATTAATAGTGAAAAACACTCGATTATTTTATAAAACTAACATTTTATTTAAATAATTATTTATTTTATTTAAATTACTTTTAAGTAAAAATAGATACATAATATGAATATTATTTCAATTTAATTTATTGGAGCCGTTATATAATAAGATTAAATGTATAATTTTTTATTGAACTTTTTATAGTCTTTTACCCACCTTCTAGGCACATTTGAAAATTTCCATAAAACATAATTTTACTGCTTCTGTGAATTGAATTTTAAAAATCCGATAGACACGGTTGATATCAGTATGTAAAATGTGGTCCAATAAGATGAAAATATTTTTTTTGGAGATTAGTAACATTTGACTTTTATTTACCACGGTTAAAAGTAAATATGGTGATTTAAGGTAAAAAAGTAAATTATTATTACCATAACACATGTCCAAATTCTATTAGATAAGTTTATTTCGACTAAAATAAACCATAGGAAAAAAATATAATCCTTTGGGTTCACTTGGATTAGATAAGGACATTTATTATTATTTTATTTAAAGAGATGTTAAATGTGATAAATTCAAATTTTCATAACTAATACATTTTTTATATAGGGTTACACATAAGATAAAGTCAACTATAAATATTCATAGATATATGAAAATATTTCCAACATAATGGTATTCTGTTTATAATTTCTATACATTAAATAAATAAATTTATTTGTGATACAATGACGAGGCAGTAATTACCTTATTAATGAAGGATTAAAATAGTTGATATTATAAATATCCAAAAATATATAAATTGAGACTTTTGATGAATTAAACTAATTTTATAGGTTAATATGACATGTTGGGGTTTAATTTATAATTTTTTTTCAAAGTTATAATTTTTTTATTACTTTCACAAAAATAAAATACCAAATATTATCAAAATTGACATAAATGAGTTTTTAAAACAAATACTATATTATTAATTGATATAATACTCTAAAAAATATAAGGATTGGAAAATATAATTTTATAAAGTTAGATATTTTAATAATTAACCACTTGGGGTTATCTTGGCTTTTTATACTATGTTTATTACCCATTTATTATAATAATACAAGAATACATGGTAAAAGTTAAACTATTTAACTAAAAGTTTAATCTAAATGATAAGGTTAATAAGGTGACCTAAATCTGTCTAAAACCTATTGAATGAGATATTTTTAACCCATACCCACCATATCCTTAAAATTTATAATTTTGGGGCCATAATAAACAAAAAATTATAGTATAATAAAATAACATTTCATCTTTTCCTAAAGTGACCCTCACAACTCTTATAAAAGGGTACTTCCCCTTATCTCAAAATCACAACTCCAAATCCATTTATCTCGGCCAAACCCTGCTCAAATATCCTCCCAACTAACCTCAATTTGACCTAGAATCATTATATTGATATGAAATACAATCTAATGATCCCTTTGGATCAACTCAAATGGAAACACCCGAAGAAGAGGTAAAAATTTCACTACCTCTGTCAAAGTGGTTTTCTTCTTCCACATCATCTTTCTTTGTTGTTCCCAGACCAAAATAATAACTCCAATACCATATATATACAATTATTTTATTATAAATATTGTACAACCATATTCATTATTCTATACATCCTATGAATGAAAATTCTTCATTCGTGTGTATGTATGGCTTACCATCTCCACATTGTGGTGTAGTTTGTTATTCCAACACTTCATTATTTAGATGGGTATAATAATGAGTATAAAAAATTTAAATAATAAATATAACATGTTAAGTAATCTATATATATGATATAACATCCAATTAAATATTATTTCACATTTAATATAATGGTTTTGTCTATCCTGTGTACGTACAAATTATCGTCTCCAGGAATGCTCTGAGATTAATTCCCCATCGTAACCATTCAAGAGTAAATTTCAATTTATGATAAAACAATAATGTTTAACAACATTATATAATTATAGATATGAATTAGATACATCATATACATAAAAATCATGGCTTACATAACGAATCATTTAAAGGAAAACAAATCAGTTAACACCTGAAACAATGATACTACATAAATATTATTAAAAAAGCAATATTAGAAGAACAGATATAATATCTTATTTTTATATGAGTTTCTTGTATAATTTAATAATGATTATTTAAATCTTATACAGAAGTTTAACGTAACCTCTTCCAAATAAATGTACATGTTAAGGGTTTATTTTACAATATCTTCATTATCTGAGGTTGTTTATACTTGAGTATCTACTAGGACCACTTTATCATCCACATCTATGTTTCTTAAAAATGTATTTGAATTTTTTTTACTCTTTCCAAGACTATGGGTTAATTTCACTTATACCAATGTTTGAATTTTTATATGATGTTTATAAGGGAATCATTCTGTCATTTTCCAAATAAGTTCCTTTACAAAATTTTAAAAAAATTAAGGTATGAATGTTTTTTTACTTATACGGCAGGTGTGACTATTTTCCACCATAATAACACCATTGAAGCTTCCCATGAAATATTATAAGAATATTTCCAAACTAAATTTTTTCATTTATAATTTTGTGACATTTAAATGGTTTCAAAATAGAAAGAGGTATTTCATTCAAATAGTTCTCATTTCATCTATGTCAACATCCATTGATGGATTTTTAACTTGTTTGAAGTTGACCTATTATGATACAAATCATTCATACAGTATTGATGGTTTTGTGATATTTTGGACCATTGATGTGTTATTTTCATACCATTCATCGATTATGGATAAATTATTGACATTTCGTATGATTGTTGTAATACAAATGTGTATGTTATGTTTAATGATTTTCATGTGAGGAATGCATTGGACTTAGTATGTGATGAGTGGAGCCCACTATAGCTCCTCAATGCATCAGTAGTTCTCATGAGACAAACTAGTTTCTTGGCACAAGGCCTTGAAAAAAATTAATATTTGTAGTCTTGGCATGAGGTCTTCACTATGTGGTTATGAAGTCTAGCATTATGCATTCCATCATTATAAAATTAGGTATTTCATATTTCATGTGATTATTCAACTAGTAGAATATCAATGAGAATAAGTAAATGGAATTATTTGATTTAACATTTCCATATTATGTGGAATATTATGTTTAAAAGGATTATGTTTTAGTATTATACATTGCCTCAAATGTTCATTTGTATTTATGAAATATTTCGCTATATTGTTATACTTATTGAGCATCTAATCTCATCCTTTCGTTGTTTTATTTTTTCCAAGATGAGAATAAGTATTTTTTGGTTGACCAACATGTATAATATAAGGGATATAAGTGTTTCCAAAAAAGACAAAATGTTGTTGTTTTTTTAATCTCTTTTTGTAATGGTAAACATATGTTTGTATCTAGTACATCCAAGGCTACAAAATTGATCAGTCTTTCCTGACTTGATCCCTTGTGATCATGCCAATGTTGTGCAATAATTCACTAACTATGGGAAACTAGGGTCGGGGAATTATATTATATATGTGTAGTTATGAGTATTAACACTCTATGACATTATTGAATTCTAAGAAATATAAAACAGATAAAATTTTCTAAGTAAGAGTAACTAGCACAGATTGGAATGCGACTCACCGTCAGACATATGACTCGCTGACATACAATTCAAATTGGAATATATTCTAATTATGTGAAGATAACCCCATTGGAATGAATCAATCACTCACCATTGTACATAACACTGACGGGAAGATGAATCACCATCGCACATGACACCGATGCAGACGACCTACTATCTGTCCTAGTGACCTAATTTTTCATGATTGTAGTAATTCATAGAATCACAATTAGTTGAAATGAGTCACTGTTAGTTCAACTACATCACTGGTAGTTTAATTATCTCACCTATAAGAGGAAGGACGTGTTGATGAAACAAATCACAAATGTAATGAGTCACCGATGCATACAGATACCGATAGAAGGAGAAAGTGATAGAATGATACACTGATAGAAGGAAATATCGTTATAATGATACATCGATAGAAGTAGACACTGATTGGAGGAGACACCGAAATAATGAGACACCAGTAGTTGAGGCACCGATATAATTTATAAATATAAATTTATTAATATTATTTCAAATTTTTATATTTGTGTTATTTAATGACTATTACATAATTAATACCAACATACAAACATGACAACATATTGTATGTTGTACAAGGTATCTCTACATGCACATTTTCGAGATCAAATGTTTAATGTGGAAAACCAGCATTTGAGAAAAATATTTGATGATAAGTAGTGCATGATGTGTGCGAGAGAGTCATATTGAAGAAGAAAAAATCTCATGAAACCACTATGATACTATGAACACAATAGGAAGAACATACATGGAGATCAAGAAATCAAGATAAACCTACTGAGTAGACCTTCAACATCATTCGAACACGAAGCTGAACATCTCATACTCATAGAAGCCAGAATACAGAGGCTACGACACTCATCTTTGGTGTCAACATCTAGAAGAATAATTGAACTTCAAATCCACATTATCAAAAGAGTCCATATATTCACTTAATAACACTCTGAGAATTTTAATCCTTAATCCATATATATATATATATCTATTGTATTCATTTATTTACATTTCTGAGTACTATGGGTATCTGTCGGTTACACACATGCTGTCTTGTGTTCATAACTAGAGGTTGCTTGATATCCTCAATCAAAAAATACTTTTATCCATTTCTATCCCACATAGAACTATGGAAGAGGTCGTATGTGAGCTGTTTATTGTTTTTACTATAAAGAACTATGGTAGTGGTCATGTATTACCTATAAAGCCTTGTGTTCTATAGTGAACCCTGATCATGGGTGTGGATCAGACCTATTAATTTATTTAATCTGCTTCGTGGCAGGTGATCACCATGTACAGAGGATTAAGTCTCCACTTTAGACTAAACCTCTTTTTTATATCCACTATTTCTTTACCTTATAGTTTTACTCTATTTTTATCACATACTCCATAAAACTAAATTGAACTATGATAGTTATTTTATCCAGTGTTTTAACTGTTTTGAATATGTTTATAGTTCCAAATGTTGTATTAATCTTTAGATTATTATAGTTGAGAAATAAAAAATCTTTTAACAAATTAATTAAACATTCATGACCCTCATTATTTCACTAAATTTTGAAATAGATTATATTTTTTAATTGTGGAAAATTTCCAATGAACCAATATTTTAACAGAAGTATTTATAGATACTCAATTAACCCCCCATATTGAGTTCTCTACTTCTACGAACAATAATGAATATGTGTTTATTTTTTATACGTAATAGTTATCATATGGAAATTATGTAAAATAAATACATGTTTTACATAGTTCATATCACATAGTATTCAATACATTGTGTGCTGAATATGCTTTTCACAAAATATAGGAGTGACGATCAATGGAAATCACTAATTCTCTTTAAATAATCATGGACTTAATAAAAAGTTTTTTTAGAGATTAAAATAACATATTTGTGGCATTAATTATTAATAGAATAAATATCATCTCCAAAATTAGGGAGGAAAATGAACATCATCAACAATTTTTTCTAAACCAAATTAGAAGGATTATTTGTACACTAATATTAGTAATTATGCCTATTTTAAATTGTGAGTATCATTTCTATGTAATTTGATCAGAAGTGAGTTATTTTATATATTCCCTAAAAAATAAATTCATTTCAGAAAATTCCAAAACCACAATGTTCCCCAATGATATGTACTTTCCATTAAATAACTAGGTTCCATGACCAGTTTGTGTAGAATATCTATTTATTTTCTATGATAAAAATAATGTTAACTCTGAAATATTTATAGAATGTTCGAATAATGTAATGTGAGTATGGAATTAAGGATCTAAATTAGAAGCTAATATTTCCAAAAATAATCACAATACCCTCTAGTGTATATCAATTTGTGATATATATAATTCTTTAAATAATTTATTAGATTGTTTAATCATGAAAAATGATAATGTGACAGAATGTGCCTCAATAAAATTAATGATACATGGGATGAAGTAGCCATTATATGATATGTAGTAAGAAACTATGACACTCACATAGAATATATTGAGACCCTACCACTGTAGATTATATTGTGAAATATATACATCTTAAAAATAATTAATGAAAATATTCATATAGATGAAGAAAAAATTACATCAATAAAAATGGTTGGATTTAATCAACGACTATGATTTATCCATTATATGAAATCTTGAAAAAATAATAGTCATGATGATGAACATAGTAGGAAAAATATGATACTATTTATAAGAAGAGGATTAGTAAAGAACATATCTTCATAAAAATGAATAGTAAATATCTGATAATAATAACCACACAAAAGAGACCCTACCATTACATGATGTTTTCCAAAACATATGTCTAATAAAATATTAATAATTCCAAAAAGTGAAGATTCATATCATCAAGTGACAGTGATAATAATGATTGAAGATAATTTTAATGTTTTCAACAATGAAAATGTTTTTTCAAAATAGTTTAGCACAAGAAAACGTGTTCCATTATCACATGATATAAATGAGGATATATTTTACAATGAAAATATCCCAAATTTTGTGATTTATCCTAGAAGTAATCAAATGTTTTGTGATAATAAAGATCACTTCAGGTGGGAAACCATGATGAAAGAGATTAATCTTCATGGTATGTTAGCAACAAAAATATGATGGATAAAAGATAAAATGGCCAATGTAACCATTACCCATACCATCAAGGGAATGGAAGAGTATCACCATAAGATTTACAATCGGACTCCAAAATAAAATCAAAGACATTTGATACGGTATTTGGTGAATTGAATCGTAAAGACTACCCACATTATCCCAATGTTGGGTGATTTATCACTTGATGAAATACCAATATATACATAAGGGAAGTGGCGAGTAAATATTTAGGAAATCCCTTCCTATATTATTTAATCCTGATCCATTGTTCAAAAATAAAATTTGTATAATTATTCAAAATTAATATCATACTAAGTTGGAAATATACATGACATATCACACACCGAAATACAGTAAATCAAAATGTATAATTCATACACTCAAGGACATGTTACGAGATTTCTCAATGAAATTAAATGGAGGATGGAATCAATATCTCGGATTGATTGATTCCTCAATCAAAAAAATCTCCCAAAATAGTATTAAAATTTAACTATATTAAGATCTATATTTGATGTATTATTTAACCCCAATATGTTAAGACAATGTTGTAAAATAGATGCTCTTTATACCTGACCTAATATAATATATGGAAGAGAACATTCAAGCCATTGACCAAAACATAAAAGATACTCAGAGTAAAAAAATATTCAATTATTTTAATTAATATGTAGAAATATATTTTGAGGTTAGATTCATTGTTTTGTATTAAATTTTACATTGGAAGAGAGTTTAGAAATTTTAAAAGAATATAAAGATAAAATCTAGGTACATTAGCCACTTCGACATCCTTGGTTATGTGGGGATATGAACTATAAGTTAACTCTTAAATTAAACATGGATAAATTTCATTATGTGAATACATGTATCCCAAATTATGACGTTTATCCATGATACCTTAGATGCACATAATATTGAGGTGGTAAAATTGGAGTATTCCCTCTGTTAAGAGGATTATTTGGTGCAGATATTGGTCCATAGAGTAATGGTCTATGAAACAAGACAACTGACCTCATTAATGGGAATCAAAAAAATCATAAGTATGAAATGGTATAATAGGAACTATATTGTAACAAACCAATTTTCCACAGTATGCTTCTCTTTGAGTAATGCAATAGCTTGCGATGTATGAAACTTCGAGTTCAATTACACCATAACCAATTACACTTGTCATTTAAAAAGATGTTATGAATAGTAATAACCACTTTCTAAAATTTTATAAATTTTATTTTCCAAAATTGACTTCATTTTTTATTCGGGATATCAAAATTATATTCACGAGTATTTTTGGTATTTTTCAAAAAACATTCAATTTTGGATGAATAATGAAAAACACTAAAAGGAAACCATACACAAATCTCCTCCCAATTACTCTTAATTCAACCTAGATACCTTAATTTTATTAGAAAGGCAACCTAAGAATCCCTTTTAGTCTAATAAAAAAGATACACATGAAGAAGAGTGTAACCTACAAAAGAAAATGATTTAGCTAACATTGAAAATAATGATACAACTGAAGTATTATTAACAAAGAAATAATAGAGGATCATATTTGATATCATATTTATATATGTGGTTTTTTTATAGTTCAAAAAAAATTATTTAACCATTATACAAGAGTGTAATGTACCCTCCACTATGGAATAGTACAAGGTGAGGGTTAAATTTATAATCTCTCTATTATCTGAGGTTGTTTATACGTAAGTATCTACTAAGAACTCTTTATCACCAACATACATATTTCATAAAAATACATTTCAATACAATTTTTATTTATCCTAGAAAATGGGTTAAATTCATTTATACCCTTGTTTTAGTTTTTATGAAATGGTTTGAAAGAAATATTTCCGTCGTTTTCCAAATAAGGTGTTTCATGGCCTTTTCAACAAATTAAGGAAAGAATGTTTTTTTAACTTATACGGAGGGCGAGACTATTTTCTATCTTACACTATTAAAGATTACCTTACAATATTATAAGAATATTTTCACAAAAATGTTTTTCTTAACTTTTATATGATTTCAATGTATAAAGTGATATTTCACTCAAATAGTTTTGGGATTAATTTTATCTATGTAAAAATACTTTGTTGGATTTTACGCTTGTTTTTAGTTGATTTTCTATGTTACAATCTTAGATATTGTATTGATAGTTTATATGAAATGTTTGACTGTGTATGTGCTATTTTTATAAAAATCATGCTTTATGGTTAATGTACTAACATTTCGTATTATTGTTTTAATACAAATGTTTATGTTATGTTTCATCCTTTTCATATGAGGAATGAATTGGACATAATAAGTGATGGGAAAGAACTGATATAGCCCCTCGATGCATCGGTAGGTTCCATGAGACAAACTAGAGTCTTGGAAAAAGGCTTTGAAAAAAAACATTATTGTAGTATTGTCATGACACCTTGACTATGTCGTTCTGATTTCTGGCTTTATGCATTCAATAATTATGAAATTATCTATTGATATTACATGTGAATATTTGACTACTATAATGAACATGTGAATAAGTGAATGGAATTATTTGATTTATCATTTCAATATTATGTGGTATTTTATGTTTAAAAGGATACTTTTTTTCTTATGCATTTCCTTAAATGTATAGGCTTATTTTTGACAGTTTTCACTATATTATTATCCATACTGAACATCTGAGCCCACTCCTTTCTTATGTTTTATTTTTCCTAGGATGTGATTAGTTATATTATGACTGAACCACAAGTATAGAATAAAATATATGTTTGTGTTCATAAGAGAGACAATTTTTTTAGTTTTTTCATTTCCCAATGTAATGCAAAACATATGTATGTATCTAGTACATCCAAGGATACTAAACTGATCGTTATTTTGGGACATGATCTATTGTGATCACAAAAATGTTATGTAATAATACATTGACTCTTGGAAACTAGGGTCGGGGCATTACAGTTTGTATTAGAGAAGCATAGTATGAACCATGGATACTAGATATAGAAAAACTCTGATTATAGAATGTTACCCAAAGATCGACTTTGAGGATTTGTATATAAGAACATCAATAAAATATTGGTAATGTTGATTTTATGTTGGTTTTCCCCGAAATTTATACATGTGTTGATATTACAAGTGGACGTGGTTTTTGTACAAATGTACCTAGGACTGGAAACTATGACTAGAAGTTTCGAGTTTGACTCAAGGTATCCTATTACAATACAACGGGCCTTACTACGCACCTGGTTTGATACTCTAGGGGGATATGCTTAGGATAATTCAAATTTTCTCTATAAACCATTATGAAGGATTAATGAGTAAATAATTCCTCAAAGAAACAACTTTTAGGATTATGGATTATATATATAAACTGTTCAATTTATGTTAGGTGTTTTAATAGTTTATATGTATATATTGTGATTCATAAACTAATCTAGTGTATGACATTTTTTAGAAATGGTTCCTAGTGGAAGGAATGGAAATCATATCGATTCATGTAATCTATGTTTGGATTCCCCTACTACTCAAGATAATTATAGTGGAGCTGGTGATGCAACTAGTACTAAACATCTTATAACCATACTGTGATAACTCGCTCAGGTTTTGAATAATAACATTACCCATATAGAGCACCCTGATACACAATGTGGAGGATATATGTTAGAATTATTCATGAGGAAACAACCACCAACATTTAATGGTATTAGAAATAAATTTTAGCTGAGAAATAGATAATTTCCTTGGAGAAAATATTTTATCCTTTGGGGTGTAATGAAAGGGAAACATTTGTCATGGAAGTTTATCACCTCATAAAAGATGAAGATAAATAGTGGTAATTAATTCAAAACACCAAGGAGGATGAAGAAGTATCAAATATTGAATCGAGGGCATTTAATGGTATTTTTTTATAAAAAATAATTTCATCATGAAAATTGAGCAGATATGAAAAGTCAATTTCTGAGTCTAAGGAAAAAGGAGGATGAGAATGTCGCAATGTATGAGGCTAACATTACAAAGATAACAAGTCATGCTGCAGATTATATACATTACCCAAGGAGTAATATTGATTGATTCTTTGATGGATTAAATACATATCTCCATTGATCATTAGTCTCACAATCCATATCAATATAAAATGAAATTGTCTCATGTGCTGTCATGGTATAAATTTTTTTTCTACATCTTATGACTTTAAAGAGAATTAAGAGAGGAAGTGATCTGTTGGACACTTTAGATAAAGAATTAAGGGTAAAAGGGAAATGTTGAATTTCCACCCTATAGTGAATGTGGAAAGAAACAACCCAGTACATGCCAATAGGGGACGTGAGTTTGTTACAAGTTTGGGTAAAATTCCAACAAGCTCGTGATTGTAAGGGGAAGAAAGTGGCTGCCAATGTTTAATGCTACAATTGTAAAAAAATGGGTCATTACGAAAATAAATGTCCTAAGTGTCATGGAAACCTATGTCAGTAAAGGAAAAGGTAGCAAGGCCATGCTTATGCGATCACAACGACATAGGTTGAAGTTTAGAGTGACATGGTGGAATTTATATTAATTGTTTCCTCAAATTTAGAAAATGATTTATTAGATTCTATATCATTTTTTTCATTTATATCTTCCCAGTTTTCAAAGAAAATTAGATATTTCCAATTTCATTTAACAAGGGAGTTGTCAGTGAAAACTCTTAAAGGAAGTATTATTGTAACAATTCTTTGTGAATCAGTTGAAATTATGGCATATACATGTGCTTTATATTTGGATCTCATCGTCATACCTATGATTTTATTTTATATAATACTCGGCTTGGGTCTGATTCTGGACTATGATGTGAAAATTTATTGTATGAAGATGGTGGTTACAATTTCTGATGATGATAAAAAATATCTTATCTTTAGAGTAAAAACATAACCATATGATTCTCATCTATATCCACCCCCAGTAGCTCTACTAAATTCAATTATTAGGGAGGAAGATCGTGAAATAACTGTAGGTGAGGAAATGAATGTTCAAATAGAGGATGTATGTATTTTTCAAGAATATGTTGATGTGTTTCTAGAAGATTTACCTTGACATCCTACTGAATGAGAAATTAAGTTTTCAATTGACTTAATTCATGGTTAAAGGCCCATAACGAAGACCGCTTATATAATGGTCACTGTGGAATTAATGGAACTTAAAAAAACTATAGTAATTGAGTAATAAATGATCTATTCGGCCTAGTGTTTCACTCTAGGTAGCCCATGTTTTTTATGTTAATAAGAATGATGGATCTATGAGGTTTTGAATTGACTACATGGGGATCAATTCTATAAAAATAAATGACATGTATCACCTACCTAGAATTGATGATTTATTTGAAAAAATTCACGGAGATCAGTATTTTTCAATGATTTTCCGATGATCTGGATATCATCAGTTGGGCGTGATGAAGGAAGACATTCTAAAAATAGCATTTCAAACCCGCTATGGTCATTACGAGTTTATAGTAATGCCTATTGGACTGACTAGTTTACCCTAGTATTTCTTGGATCTAATAAATAGAGTTGTCATTGAATATAGTGATGTCATTGTAGTGTTATTTATTGATAATATCTTGGTATACTAAAAAAGATATGAAGATCATGAAAATCAAATCCGTACTATTCTAAAAAGTCTTTGAAGAAATTAATTATATGGGAAGTTTGACAAATTTGATTTCAAGATTCAGGAAAATTATTTCATGGCCATATTTTCTCAAAGGATGGAATCTTTATTAATCCTTCAATGGCAAGGGAAATCCCAGAATGGCCAGCATTGTGGTGTATAACTAAGGAACACAGTTCTATTTGTTTAGGAGGTTATTATTGGTGTTTCTTAAAGAGTTTTACCAATTAGGTAACCCATTAACCAAAAAAACACGTAAAAGGATTAAATTTGTTTGGAAAGAAGAGTTTGAAGATTGTTTTGAATAATTAAAGTGAAGATTATTCAATGCTACTATCTTGACTATACCATCGGGGAATGATGGGTTTGATTTTTATATTGATGTTCAAATAAATGAATTGGTTGTGTCCTTATGCAGAATGATAGGGTTATTTCCTATGCATCACGGTAGTTAAAATTCATGAGAAAAACTATATCATTCATGTTCTTTCGTTATTAGCTATAATATTTTCTCTCATGTTGTGGAGACACTATCTTTATGGTGTAAAATGTAAGATATATAGTAATATCAAGATTTTGATATATATTTTCTCATATAAAAAACTCAACCTGAAAAAAAGTTAATTGTTTGAAATACTCTAGCATTATGATTTCACAGTACCCTACCACCTGGGGAATGAAAATAATATAAAATATTCTTTGAGCAGAAAGGATTGTGGAGTTCTGAACAAGATTATAGTTGAAATGGATTCTATGTTAACGAATCTAGTAATGATTGATATGGGAATAATTATGGAAGGTGAATCATCGATAATTTTTAAAATTGTCTCGAATCCATCTTCACTAGAACAGATAAAAAGTTCTCAAACTGGTGACGAGGAGTTTTAAAATAAAATTAAAGCTATGAATTGTGGTAGATTGATTGACTTCGTATATGAAAATGGAATTTTGAAATTTTGGAAGAGACATTGTGTTCCTGATATACCTGATCTAAAAAGGGAATTGTTGGATGATGCCCATGGCTCAAATTTCTCTATACACCCTAGTAACAATACAATGTCTAGAAATTTTATGAGATATTTTTTCTTGGACAAAACAAAGAGAGAGGATGATGATTATGTGTGAAGATGTATGGTTTTTAAAAAGGTTAAGTCTAGAAGAAAACATCATGGAAGAGTCATGCCACCTCTTCCCATACCTGAGTGGAAATGGTATGATATTACGATTGACTTTTTCATGGGGATACCAATGACTACTATAAGGAACGATTCAATATGGGTCATTGTTGTTCATCTTAAAAATTAAAAAAAATTGTTCTCTTATAGGAGATCAAACACTGAAATGTTTCTCAATACTATATATTAATGAAGTTTTAAGACATCATGGTGTACTTTAATCGATTGTTTCTAATTATGATCCTAGTTTTACTAAAAGATTCTAGAAAACTATTCAGAAATCCCTAGATACTGAACTTCGTTTAAGCACAGCCTACTACCCTCATACTAATAGACAATCAGAATAGACTATTCAAAACATTGATGACATGTTGAGATCTTCCTCGCTTGACTTTCAAGGTATGTGGGATCAGTAATTACCTATGGTAGAATTTTCCTCTAACAACATATTACATTAAAGTATTCATATGAAACCATATGAAGAGTTATATGGAATGAGATGTCGCACACCAACTAGTTGGGATGATGTTATAGGAAAAAAATCATAAGCTCAGAACATGTTGAGGAAACAATGGAGAAGGTGAATACTATCCAAACCCACATCAAAGTATTTTAAAGATGTAAAAAGAGCCGTGCTGATTTCCGAAGGAAGGGTTTATAATTTTAAGTAGGAGATCATGTTTTTTAAGATATCTTCTGGAAGGGTGTTATATGATTCAGTAATAATGGTATATTATGTCCAAGGTACATTGGATCATTTGAAATTATTGAATAAATTATAGTTGTGGCTTATCGTCTGGAAATTCCACCACGTATATCTGAAGTTCTTGATGTGTTACAAATGTCATTGTTTGGAAACTACATGTATCACCCAAAACATGTACTCACCTATGAAGAATTAGAAATAAAACTTGTTCTATCTTATTATGAAGACCCTGTCAAGATTATTTATACCAGAGAATACGTGTTGAGAACTAGACGATGCGTCTGGTAATGTTCTTTGGAGAAACCATAAAATGGAAGAGGCGATGTGGGAACCTGAGGAACTTATGATTAAGAAGAACCATTATATTTTTATGCAGTAATATTATAGAAATTTTGAGGATGAATTTATTTGAAGGAATGAAGAATCTAACACCCCAATCTTCCATGGTATTCTTCTTTCTAAATAATACAATCTCTTGTATTGTACGCAACTTCAAGTTCTAGAACACCACGACCAATCAAACAATCCATTTAAAAAGCAATTTTGAATACGAATGCCCACTTTTTGAAAATTTATAAAATTTATTTTTCCAAATGGAAATCATTTTTGGATTTTGGATATTAAAGATAGCATGGGGTGAATATTTGGTATTTTTGTGAAAACATTCAATTATTTGATGAATAGTAAAATACTGTGTTGTTGTTTAAAACCGATATTTTATTTAAATAATTACTTTTAATTTAAATACATTTTAAAGCAAAAATAGATACATAATACCTATATCAGTCCAATTTAATTAATTTTTGTCATTTTATGATAAGTTAATATATATAAATTTTTTTCGAATATTTTACAGTCTTTTACCCACCTTCTTTGCACATTTGAAAATTTGCATAAAAACTAAATTTACCACTTCTGGGAATTGAATTTCCAAAATATGAGATACACGATTGTCATTTGTAAGTAAAATGTGGTTTAATATGAGAACAATATTTTTTGGTGAATAGTGACTTTGAAATGTTATCTACGGTCGTTAAAAGTAAATATGGTAATTAAAGGTAAAATGATATGATAATTACCCTAACACATGACCTAATTATATTTTATAGGGTTATTTCAACAAAAAAACTTAGGATAAAAATATATTCCTTTTTGATCAACTTGGATTAGATTAGGATATTTATTATATTTTATTTAAAGAAGAGTTAAAAGTATTAAATTCAAATTTTAATAACTAATCTTTTTCAATATAGGGTTATACATAAGATAAATTCAACAATAAATATTCATTAGAGTGATATTTTTTTCCTACATAATATTATTTTATGTAAAATTTTTAGACATCAAATAATTAAATTTAATTATGACACAATGATGATTTAGTAATTAACTTATTAATGAATGATTAAAATAATTGTAATTATAAATACTAAAATAAATTTAAAATGTAAAATTTGATTCCATACATGAATTTTATAGGTTAAAATGACATGTTATGTTCTATTAAATGTATTTAATTATAAGAAATCGTATTTTTATGCCTTTTACAAAAACCAAATACTAAATAGTGTCCAAATTGACATAAACGAGTTGTTTAAAAAAAATATTTTATTAAATGTTATAATATCCTAAAAATATAAGGATCGAACAAAGGACTCCAATAATTCTAGATATTTAATTAGTGAACCACTTTAGATTCTCTTGGTAGTTTATAGCTTGTTTAATAACCATATAGTGTAACAATACAAGAAGACATGGTAGAAGTAAAATTATGTAACTAGAGTTATATTTAAATGATAAGGTTAATATGGTGACCTAACCATGTATAAAACAAATTAGATATCATTTTTTCAACCCATACCCACCTTATAATTGATATAAATCTATTTTTTACCAGTAGAAAATGAATATGAATTTATAATAAGAAATACTTCAAACCCTTCCTAAAGTGCCCCTTACCTTTGTTATGAAAAGGTACAACCCTTTATCTAAATTTTACAAATCAAATTCCATTTGGATCATCCTAAAAAAACTCAAATATATTACCAACTACCCTAAATTCAACCTATAGGCCATAATTTTTTCATAAAACCATCTTAATGAGCCCTTTTGTTCAAATCAAAATGCAGCACCAGAAGAACAGGTAATTATTTCATCCCCTCTTTGAGTGTTCTTTCCTTCTTCCAAATCCTCTTTCATTTCTGTTACCATAATAAAATAATAACACTAGTAACTTATATATAATTTTATATTATTATAAAAATTTTACAAACATATTAATTATTTTATCCATCCAATGAATGACAAAGTCACCATACTTGTGTTTGTATAGATTACCGTATCTACGTTGTGGTGTAGTTTTTTATTCAACAAATTATTATTTTTATGGGTTTAATAATGTGTATAATTGATTTAAATAATATATATAACATTTTAATGTATATATATATATTATACCATCCAATTACATATGATTTCACTGCTAATAGAATGATATTGTTGCTCGTGCATACGTACTGTTTACCGTCTCCACGACGCGATGAGATTTTGGGGTCATCGTAACCATTCAAGAATAATTTACATTTTATGATTAAAAATATTTTTTAAGAACTTAATATTATTCTATATATGAATAAAATACATCTAATCCATAACAAATATGACTTATATAAATAAAACATATAAGGAATAATTAATCAGTTAACACCTAAAACAATGATAGTACTGAAATATTATTTAAAAAAATATGAGGATCATATATGATATCATATTTATGTATGTTCTTCTAGTATAATTTAATAAAAATTATATTTCCATTTCACATGTGGTTAACGTACCCTATACTAAGGAAGAGTTCAAGCTAAGGGACAGTTTTACAATCAATTGACTATTTGAGGTTGTCTCTACGTAAGTATTCACTAAAACATCTTTATCATCCACATCCATATTTCATACAAATGAATTTCAAAAAAAATTTTAATATATCCTAGTCTATGGTTTAATTTCATTCATAACCTTGTTTTCCTTTTTATAAAATTGGTTTATAGGATTCTTTTCGTCATTTTCCAAACAAGGTGTTTATAACCTTTTCAAAAAATTAAAGAAAGAATGTTTTTTAATATATACAACATGTGAGGCTATTTTCTTCCATTATAAAACCATTGAAGAAAACCAAACAAGATTATAATAATATTTTAAAAATAAAATTTTTCATTACTTTTTAATTATTTCTATGTATAAAGATATATATCACACAAAAAGTTTTTTGGAATGATTTCATCTATGTCAACATACTTTGTTGGATATTACACTTTTTTGAAGTTGATTTATTATGATTCAATCTTTAATATTGTATTGATGGTTATTTTATATTTCTATCTGTGTATTTGATATTGTTATACCATTAATTCTTTATGTTTAAATTTATAACATTTTGTATGATACTTTTAATATGAATGCTTATGTTATGTTCAAACAATTTCATATGAAGAATGTATTGGACATAGTAAGTGAAGAGTGGGTCCTACTATTGCCCCAAGAAGCATCGATATGTCTTATGAGACAAAATACTATCATAGCACAAGAACTTGAAAAATTTATTATTGGAAGTCTTGGAACAAGGACATGACTATGTAGTTATGCTACCTGACATTATGAATTTCTTCAATATGAAATTATCTATTGATATTACATGTGATGATTCGACTAACAGATTATCCAAGTGAATAAGTAAATGAAATTATTTGATTTATATTTCCATATTATGATCATGTTTAGTTTTAAAAGGCTTCTATTTTAGCCTTATACATTGCCTTAGATTTTAATGATTAATTATGACAGTTTCTTCTATATTGTTATCATTTTTGAGCATTTAATCTCACTCATTTCTTATGTTTTATTTTTCCCAGGATATAAAGAATTATATTATGAGTTCCTTGTAGGGATAGGATAATAGATATGTTTGTGTTAAAAAGAGACACAATGGTGTTGTTTTTTCATTTTATAATGTATTGTAAAAAATAGGTATGTATCTAGTACTTTCATGGCTAATAAACTTATCGGCCTTTATGGACATGATACCTTGTTATCGTGCCAATGTTATGTAATAATTCACCAACACTATGTAACTAGGGTCGAGGAATTACACATAAGATGAAATGAAGAAAACCTAACCTTATATATTTTCATCAAATGATATGAGTTGAATGTACATGGATGAAATTTCTAAATGGGGGAATAATTTAATGGAAAAAATATTATGAAAGGACATTTTGAATAAAAAAATTGTTCCATATTTAAGAATATATTATTTTAGAAACACATTAAATACATAATAAATCCCAGCACAATATTTCATTTTATGGTAGTATTATAGTTATAATATAAATATATCCATGAATATGGAAACATGTTCAGTGGGACAATAAACTCTAAAAAATAAAACAAAGTGAATTGGAAGATCATATTTATGTGGATATCCTAGAATTATGACACCAATGTTAATAATTTTATCAAATATTGATAACACCATCAGTAAAATAAAAATATTACAAATATGGAAGAAATGAACTTGAGTTGAGTGGAGGTGAATGATGAATAATGGAAAGAAATGTTTTTTATATAATAAATAATTATTGTTTTGAATAGTAACATCACCATTAGGGATGGAAACCAAACCATCAAAAAAATTTCTTAAAAATAAAAAAAAATCATTCAAATAATATTGACATTAATAATTTGATAATATACAGATAATATAATTCTATAAAATAAATATCATGGTTTAAAACTCAAAAAAATCAATAAGTGTGAATTTGAATATATTTATTTTATAAAAACCCAATTTATTATGTATATAATTAAAAATAACTAAGGTATAAAATAATTTATATAAAATGAATACTATTTCCAAGATAATTTTGTTGAAATTTTTTATGGGTGTGATTTTTGATAATTTTTTTAGAAAGCATAATTTTTAGAAAAAAATAATAAAATTACAATTTAAAAATTCCTCCTGTTTTTTGAAATTGTAATGATGAATAAATGATCCAATAAATTTTAAATTAATCACAAAAACTTATAAATAATATAGTAATATAAATGGGTCTTTCAAAATCAATTAATATAATTTCCAAACCAAAATGGTATTTTTGGATTTCCAAAAGAATAAATTATTCTAGTGAGAAATTTTTTCCATTTTTCACATTTCCAAATGGATAAATTAATATATTAATTGTCAGAATAAATTGAAATTAAAAAAATTATTATATATATATATCACAATTTAAAAAAAATATAACGTCCCACTAGGGTTCCACTAACTAGTTCCATGAGCTGGGTCACCACAATGCCTTAGGTGAACCTACCAATTTTCTAGAGGACACCGAATATTATGGGGCCAAGGGTGGGATATTGGAGAGACCATACCCTTATATCAGAGATTGAATAAGTGGAAGTAAATTTATATCATGCATGAAAATAAATAATTAGAGTGAGAAATAAATAAATATAAACATGGATGTAATAAAATGAAATATAGTAAAGGCATGAATTACCATATAATACATATAACACCGGTCACCCATGTGGCAGAAAAAACATGTTAGAGTATAAAAATGAAACTAAAATAATTGTACAGGGGACTCCTACTAACTCTGATCAAGAACCCATATCTGGTCTCGAATACAATGTCGAGCTACTCCTACCCAATCAAAATAATTTAAATGAGTGGCTCCTGTCGATCATGCAACCATAGGACTCAGTCATAGAACCATGTTTTCCATGCTCAAACTAAAAAGTAGACATAAGACCTGAACATACATAGAGGTGCACATATATGGCTAATAAATAATCTCAATTTTCCACTCCAATGATGAATTGATAAATATATTTTCATAAGTTCATACTCATTAAATATGATCATCACAGTTAAGACACATCAAGAAAGGACAAATAAAATAAATACTGTGAAACCATAGTTGATCTCTAGGTTCTTGATCCTAATCAATTGGTTTGTCTTCCATAATTTATATATACATTTATATGTTTATATGTGTATTACTAAATATATTTAAAAACATATATGAGTGAACTAAACAATGGCATAAATAAAAATAAATCAATACTTCCATCTATAATCCTGATAATTTTGACATATAGTGAACACATAATTGAGGTGGATTTCATCCTACTCAAGATGTTTATAATTAGATAATCATTGTGTCTATAATTTTGATTGAAACTTCTTACTTATGTATGTTCTAGATATCCCTCTGAAAAAGGAATATCATCACAAGGGGATATGCGTGCTAACATTGGGACCACATTTAATCCCTAAAATCATAATAATTAAGGATCACATGTAAAAAATGGAAACATGAAAATGGTATCTGAGTTGGATTACAAACCACTCGATACGTTTAAATCCAATCTATGTATGAATCATAGTTCTCTATCAGTTGGAAATATGGACATTGTAACTCAGATAAACCCTAAGGGGATGACCATTAGGCTATATGTAAATGAATTCTCTTTGGATCCAATTAAATTTTTTCAATATATTAATTAAATTGTCTAATTGAACCATACCCAGGTAGTATTTTTGGGTGATGTATTAATGGTGTGTCCGGATGATTCTAGGTAGAATCATAGTAATTTCTTTAGGAGTGTGTAATCAACCATTAACTATATCTCAAAAAGGATGTAGAGATTCATCTCCAACCATCCCAATGAATGATGAGAATAACATGGTATAACATCCATACATGCAAGGTTCAAAATATGGATCCCATGAAATATCTATTAGCATCACAATAATGTAAAATTTAATCACGTAGGCTTAAAAAACGTATTATAGAGAGTAAATATGGAAAACCCTAATAAAATATTTAATCACATGTGGCTCATCATTGAGAATCCAAGATGTGTAAATGGATATCATAGTTTAATTAATAGAAACAATTTGAATGCATAAATTATAAGAGAGGGTGGGTGAAAACCAAAACCAACCACTATTAAAATAGTCCCAGGAATTACATGTTCAGTATGGGTTATAATATGAACCCCATTTTAAACTCAACCCAAACCCAGCAAGATAGATAAGGGGTGGTCAGTCATTACGGCACCAACTTCATTCCCATGTCATATTACTAGAGAAGAATTATTCTTGGGTTCCGATAGAAGAATAAAATTAAATAGGTATATGGATCATACAAAGAATTCCGTAGGATATCATGTAGGATATGGCATCCCATAAGGGACACCCGGAAATTGTTAAGGGGTAGAGGAATCATACATTGAATCATCAAGGTCCAACGATAAGAAGTTTTCTTGGAATAAAAGGAAAATTATATTATTACCATGATATAGTTATGGATTCTGTCCTACCTAAGACCAAGGATATCAATCATAGTAGATATATGGATTACATTTCTAAAGTAATAACCTCTACATTTTTTAAAAACAATGAAACGCCTCCTAGGAGTCCAAAAATAACCTCAAGGGTTTCACCATCCTGATATACATGCAGACATGATAAAAATGGGATCCAAACTAATCCAATTTTAACTATGTGGTGTGATGATGTGGATAACCCTAAAAAGGGTATAAAGGGAATGGTACACATAGAATCTACCATAGTATATGATGTACCCTCAAAGATTCACATGGGTGTTTTATTTAACAAGACATGGAACATAAGATAATGTGCATGTCTTGTAATTTATGTACACCACGTCTATCCTACATGGGGTTCCATTAAAAGTATCTCACATGTTCATGACATGTATCTTATCCTAGAAATGTACTTCTATAGGGCATGAAACCCAGTTGAGGTCTTTCCATAAACATTACACTACCATGTACCCTTACACGGGCTATTTGGCTAGGTACTCATATACATGGATGAGTACTGGCACACAAAATGTATACCCTATACACAATGTATAATTAGAAATTTTCAACTCCTATTATTAGAAAAAAAAGATTTGTGTCATTGAATTACACATCATGTGATCAGGATTTCTGAATGGGGAACCCCTCAAATCGGCCGGGAAGCTTGTTCTCTCACCAAAATATATATATTGAACAACAAGGGTTCTTATATAGTTATAATAGTGTCTCAGAACATGATGTATGTTAATCCATGTCTATATATGGAATAAATCTAAAGAATCTCTACCATTTGTAGTTATTAGATCAAGTGTTCCATTTTTGATTATCAATATAAGCAACATGATGATCATCCTCCATTGGAGATCCATAGAGGAACCTATATACCTATATACTTCTATCTCCTAATCCCTTTCCCAATCCCACTCATGTCTCTTATGTTGTTAAATAATCCATACGGAGCGTGCATGATAGTCCATGAAATATAAGAGAAAATAAATAAGGAATATAAAAGAAGAAAATATAAAATAATATGGAAAAAGAGACCAAATCCCAACACCAATGCCTGACATGATTTTCCCCCTCCAAATCTAATCTCTGTATTATGGATTCAAATGTGGAGATTAAACCTAAATCCAATAACCATTGAAAATGTTTTGACCAAATGAACATGTTTGAGTAAATTAATATTTATTTCAATAAAAATTAAATATTTTTATTCCCCAATAAAAAATTATGAATTCTATAAAACTCTTATCCAAGGGTAATCATCGTATTAAAAGACCAAAGGATTGGTAATAATATATTTAAGATGTTATTCTATGATGAATAAATCATTTACCACTTATAAGAATCAGAATGAAAATTTTCAAATTTTAGTTCAAATAATATTATTGAAAAACAAGGGTCCTTACCATATTCCAACCCTAACCATTAACATCTTGTGAAGCCTTAGTTTTCAATATAATTCAGGATATCCTAATTAGAATAATAAAAAATAAACTATATTTTCCATAAAAGGGCATGTTGCACAGTTTTCACAACTATCCCATCACGAGATGCATTTAATAATGTATGATACAATAATCCTCCAAAAAACATCCATAACATCTCCTTATAACTGAGATCCATTCTCAATGTCCAATAAATCATCGATTACTACGAATATAAACTGGATTTTCCAAAGACACTCATACTAGAGATCTAATAAAGAAGCATCAAACCATTAATTGTTCTACCTTCCCAAAAAACATTCCATGGTAAATGTCACATTTCAACACATCATGAGGGTCACCACATTTAATAATCCCGTGGTTCTCTAGAAACAATATACCAATACCTTATAACACACCTCTAGTTTAATATCATCTGGTTCCATCATGACATAATGAAATTAATTTAAGATAAATTAATCTCGACATAAAACTGATTCTCTCTTAGCATACTAATGACGATATCATGGAATGGATAATAGTCAACCCGAGTATTCTATGATTCCATTGATATCTGTATATATATTACATTGAACCATACCCATGATCGTGTCAATCCATCAACTAAAAACATCCTCATTTTAGCATCCCCATCATACCTAATTTATTTTTGATGTCTGACATAGCACAGAAGGACAATGGTAATTTTATCACTACTCTTGTGAAACCATGAAAATATAATTTTTTTAAAACCATTATTCCAAGACTCACACAAAAACTAACAAATTATTTAATATTTAAATGGATCCACACAAAAATGAAATTTAATTTTTCTATCTTGAATAAATGAAAATGTGTACAATCTCATACTATCGGTTCAACACCAAACCCGCACCAATTTGTGTTGTATTCCAACAAATCCATGAAAACCAGGAACATAAAATGTTTTTCTCATTAATAAGGATTCATCCTTGGAACTCCTCCTTATATTAAGAAAACTCTATTATTCTACATTTTTTCAGTACAATCTGTTACTCAGTGTAATTTGTTTCTGAAAATTAAGCATCAACCATAAAAGTATTAGTTGACTAAGACAGTTTACTAAATAGTCATTCAATTTAAATACAATCTCAAAACATGAGAAACCGAGGTTATTCCTCATATACCAATGGAATAATTGTTCCAATATCACAAAACCTATGTTCCACTCATAAATATATTAAATATTAAGTAGATAACATAGGTCACTACCTTAATGGAATCCTTGATCCTATGCCAAACCTACTAACATTATGCCCTGGATTGAGCTGAAAATTGAACTACCATGTTCTGACAGACAACTAATGGTTTCTAGGTCTTCCAACTCAACTTACAAATAACATTTCATGTCTTGGGTCTAATAGCCTAGATCAAAACATCAAGTCATTCCAAAAATGGTAAAGTTAAAACAAACATATAATGGTCAAAATCATAAACGATCAGCCTAAAAGGGACATGATTCCCTCTATGAATCCGAATTAATGAAATCTCCATAATGCATCGTGATATGAATGAAAGAATAATGTGGAATGCACACCCACCAAGAATACACAATCGATAATAACATATCACAGTCGAATTTACAATAAATGTTTAAATATATTCCAATATCATTCACAATTACCAAAATCGATCACCATAAATAAAGAAGAAACTATCAAGGTTGAAATACATAAGACCATATTTTTTTGAGGACATTGTCTCAATGATTTATGTCTTATATTGATGTCATGGTTCTATTATGTAGAAGAGAATAAAATGATATGCAGGATAACTAGGTATAGGTTTTCATTGAATATCTAAATAACTTATCCAACAAAAAAATTCCCAATAGGTTCCTAACAAATGGTAATTATGTACCATATCATCCTTCTAGTGTCACTACAGATATTTTCTGTGTTGACTATGTCAACAGTATCACCATCAACTGTCTCATCAAAGATACAAATAACCATCCATTAAAAGGGAATATATATAAATATTTCCCCAATTGAGTATAATTCCAAAAAAATCCTATATGATAAAACTCCATTTTGGTTATTCTTACACATAAATACATTGGTATCTATCATTAGTAAGAATCACATAACAAGAGGCTTTTAAAATTTGAATTCTAAATTATAAATATGAGGTATGAGAAGCCTCTTTAATTTTCATTCTAATAATTAATATATATCACTAGTCGAATTCTAATGACCATGATCCAAGAATATATAATTATTCATAAACTGTAAAAAATATGAGATTCTCTCAAAGAAAACCCATATACAATTATAACATCACATAATAAGAATTTTTATCCCATATTCTTGGAAACTAAGAAATTATTATTTGAACATGTGTTCATTAAGTACTAGTCTGATATCCATCATAGGTTCTGACACATCCCAATTACTCATATCCACCATATCCCAAATATTATAGAAAAAATATGAGAACCTATATAATGCTAATTTCTAACATCCCATCTAGGGTACCACTAACTGATGCTCCAGTTATATTCTCCATGAGGTCCCTTTCATGCATCCCTAAAATCCAGAGGCTAACCTCTACCACTGAGATCATAGTGTATGAGAGTGGGGATAAAATACCATGATGTCAATGTAATAAAATAATGGAAGTATCAATATATAATTCATGGATGTAAATAAACTGAATGTGAAAGAAGCAAAAAGAAACTAGAATATAATAAAATGAAATACAATAAATCAGTGTAAAAACATGTCATACATGCAATAATAGTCACCCACTAGGACAACCATATAGGAATGAGTACATAAATGAATTTAAAATAAATGTACTTATATCTTCTACTAATTGTAATACAGACCACAAACCCATTCCCCAAAATATTTATCTGATTATTCAAGTTGATCAAAAGAATCCACATGGGCATCAACACTCAATCATGAAAAAATAGTCCTCAGTCCCACCCTTATTAATTTGGTGATAATCATGAAATGTAATTGTAAGGTTTCCATGCACACCTAGGTGAACATAGTGCATTAAGAAATATTCTCTGTATCCCTCCCTAATGATGAACCTATAATTTTTTCCTTAAGTTTATGTTCATGAAATGTTCTCAACCAATTTGATTCATAACGAGAGATGATAAGTAAAATAAATAATTTGATACCACAATTGGTCCCTAGGTTCGTGATCCTAATCCCCAAGGAAATGTGGCATCATATATATATATAAATATATTCACATCTGTACATATATACATATACAAAATAAATAAATATAAATATATGTATGGATAAGTTGATAAATAAAAAAAGTATATAGTAGTCAATCTATTGGTCTATAATCAAGATAATATGGAAATATATTGAATATGGAAATGATTATGATGTCAAACCACTCATTCCATGTATAATTTTTCAATCCTTGGGTCTATAATCCTGATCAAAAACAAATTATTCATCAATTATTTGATATTTCTCTAAGAATGTTATTTCACTATAAGAGGATACATTTCATACCCTAGGGATCACCCATACTCACCCCCAATCAATATAATTAAGGATTCCATGTAAAAACAAAAAAAAACTATGTTAATGGTATCTGATCTGGATTTGATACCAATCAAGCCTTGTAAATAAAATATAATTCCCAAATCTTAGATCTAGATCCATTGAGAAAAATCAAATTTAACTATGACAAAAACTAAGGGGATTCCTCATAAATTATTTGAATATTTAATGGACTCTAGATTCATGTACATGATATAAATCCCTTCATATAAATGTATCAATATCCACATCCATTTTAAGTACATCTGGGTGATATAGTAATGGTGTATCATCCCGACCCTATGGTGCATTGAATGTGTTACCTGACTAGAGAATAATAATTTATTAATTATATCTCAAAACTCATGTGTCGAATTATGTCCTACCATTCCAATGATTGAGGATGTGTTCTATGTAAAAATATTTGATCAGGTAAGTCCCAAAAGCTGTATTCCAAGACATAACTCTATGAATAAAAATAATGTAAACTCAATCATGTAGTTTCAACATAACGATCCTTGGAAGTGTTGAGAAAGTGTATTTTTAAACAATACTCTATCTTTTTATGATTATTTGGATGTTCAAAAATACCCTTATTTGTTATTCTAATTATTTTACATGAGAATATTTCTGAAAATTAATATTATTTATTTCTCTATTTTGAAATAATATTTAAGCATTTTAATCTGTGTGGAATATTTCTCAATGAATTTGGACATCACATTAGTGTGTTATGGAAACACTGTTAATACCCTATATTGAGGAGTGTAGCATAAGGATGAAAACTGTCGCTTACGGGTTATCAGTAAAGTATGGTTAGGAAACCATACATTGTTAGAAAAGTATGAAAGAAACAACCCAAAGTTGGAAGGAACCTTATGTTTGGAATGTAAGAATAGTACGGATAAAGAATCCTATTTTTATATGGAATGTCATTATTTCTCAAAATTATGGTTCTTCAGCCTTACTTTTGTGAACAACCTTACGTTGGATCATATACAATTCATTTTGAAGCTAATAAAAGTATGTAGTATATATTGTTTGTTTGTGAGCTGACGAAAAATGTATGGAGGATAAACCTTACATTTGCGATCAACCATACATTTTTGATCAACCTTACTTCTGTGATCAATCATACGTTGTGATCCTTATATTCAGAGAATTTATGCTATGCAGTTGAACCATACGTTTGGCATCAAATATTTAAACACTATTATAGAAAATGTTATTTACGTCACTATTTTTTACGTCGGTTATATATAACCGGCGTGATAATCTGTGAAACGTGGTTTTTTAAGTTGGTTATTTTAATAACCGACGTTACAAATCGCACGTGTTTGGTTTTTACGTCGGTTATAAATTAACCAACGATAAAACTCAATGCGCGGGGGTTTTTTACGTCGGTTATTTAATAACCGACGTAAAAAACGGGTTATCTATAGGTGTTTTACGTCGGTTATTTTAAAACTGACGTAAAAAATGTGTAGATATCTCGTTTTTTATGTCAGTTATCAAATAAACTATGTAAAAAAACCCCCATGCTTGGAGTTTTAACGTCGGTTAATTTATAACCGACGTAAAAAATGAGATATCTAGGCATTTTTAAAGTCGGTTATGTTATAACCGACGTAAAAAAACAAAGCGTGGGGTTTTTTTACGTCAGTTATAAAATAAACGACGTAAAAAACGAGTTATATACGGGTTTTTGACATCGGTTATAAAAGAACCGATGAAAAAAAACGAGTTATCGACGGGTTTATTACGTCGGTTTTAAAATAACCGACGTTATAAATTTAAAAAATAGTTTATAATGTCAGTTATTATATAACCGAATTTATAAAACATTTAAAAAATTAAAGCCCCGTGGACTATCATTTATGATTTTTTGATTGACAGTCCGCCGGCTCGTCTCTCTCGCGCGGTAAAGCCTAATCGGCTCCTCGATCGACCTACGTTAAAATCATTTTGGCTTCATCGTTAATCTTCTTTACTCCTCTTGGATCTATCATCTCAACTCGAAACACTCATGTAATCCTTCCACGAATTTATTTCGTTTGTTTTTTTTCACGGATTGTCTATAATTATGTTTTGCAATTTTTTTATTTAAACTAGGTTAGATTCTTCCATTTCAAACCCTATAACATCTTTTTGAATATCATTGGCTTTTTATTTCCTAACCATCCACTATGAATAAAATAATTTCTATGTATGAATTATGAAATGTTATTTTCTATTATAGGAGTGATCCATCACTGGCATTTTATTTCCTAACCATCCACTATGAATAAAAAACAAAATTATTCTTATTCCATTCATTTTTGAATACCATGTTTTCTATTCCTTTGATTGAAGGGTGTTCCACAAGATATCATAGATAAAATGACTGAGAAAATTATTGACTAAACTATATACTCATTATTTATATGGTTTCAATACCATATAATCATTGAATGGTATCTACCAAGAAATTTATTTAGTATCATTTGGAACCCATTTATATTTCATGGGATTATCATGTTTATTGATTGAATTATAAATTTTTTATTTATATGATTCCATTTTAAATGGATATTAAACCCATTTTTTCCATGATTCTTTGTGATATAATGATTATTGATTTTATATCTCACACATATGTATGGATTTTGATGAGTGGGGTCATATATCATCATCCACTTCTTCGAATTTGTTTTATATCTCATAAGATAGTAAGGTGTGGATATAATGAGTTTGTTCAAAATGGCAAGGGAATAATATTTTTTCCCACATGTTAATGTGTGGACATAATGTGTGGACATAATGAGTTTATTTGATGTAGGTTTTTCTTTTTCATGGATTACTTCATAAAGTGGTCTTGGTTCATTTGATTTTGTGTTTCCTTTGACACCATCCCCCCTTAATGAC
The DNA here is from genome assembly GCA_963277665.1 of Viscum album. Lineage (NCBI taxonomy): Eukaryota > Viridiplantae > Streptophyta > Magnoliopsida > Santalales > Viscaceae > Viscum > Viscum album. Next base: position 1,590,513,870 of record OY728129.1, read on the forward strand.
TATGATCTCTCATTTCCATGTTTTTCTCTAATTGTTCTCTCATACACCTTTTGGATTTGATGGTTGATTACAAACATATTTATTCAAATATTTAAGCTGGATTATATGCATTTTTTAGGATTATATTGTTGTTTTATGCCACTTTATTTACTATTCTATCCAAAACTAAGACCCTTTCTAGTAAGAAAAATTTCATAAAAAATACGATTTTACACTTCCTCATATTTCATGAAACGTTTTTTAAAATAAATATGTTATATCAAAGATGTGGAAATGGGTGGTGTCCGGGGGGGGGGTGTCCAAGGGGGTGGGTGGGTGTGAGTGGTTGTCCACATGGGTGGGGGTGATTCTCATGTTTACTCCATTTTCTCCAATTTTCTGTCAACTATGTAGGCGTCATGGTTTTCTTTGATTCAATGAAATTTAAAACTGTTATATCTAACTATATTTTGTTTTAAAAATAATATTCAAGCATATTTTTTTAAATACCATAGATTTGTTTTATATTTTAAATTATATTACATTCAAATTATGATTTTTTCATATAAACATATATTTTTCTTTTCTTAAAAATATATATTTTTTGTTGATATTTGTTATAGGTAATAATGAGTTGAAGTTGGATTATGGCACATCGAATGAGCAATGAATTTGAGGAAGGTGTTGATGCCTTTTTGGATTTTTCAAAATGAAATGTTCCAAGTAGTGACATTTTTTTATATCCATGCCTTAAATGTTTGAATATGAAGAATTTGAAAAGTAGAGAGATAAAAGATCATCTGATTTTTCATGGTTTTAATCCGAGTTACTACCCTTAGATTTGGCATGGTGAAACTAGACGGAATGTCACTGATGATGATGATTCGCATGATGGTAAATCTGATGGAATTGAAGAAATGATTCGCGATATTGTAGCAGAACAAATTGAGATAGAACCGACAGTTGCACGTCTATATGGTGATGCTGAAAAACCATTATATCCTGGTTGTACAGATTTTATGGTTTTTTTTCGGCGGTGTTAAGATTGATTAACCTAAAGGCGAAACATGGATGGAGTGAAAGAAGTTTTACAGAGCTACTACAATTGATGAAATTCATTCTTCCATAGGATAACGATCTTCCAGATTCACATTACAAAGCCAAGAAAATATTATGACCGATGGGATTGGGATACAGGAAAATACATGCCTGTCCGAATGACTGCATTATATATAGGAAGGAATATGAATTTCTGTCATAGTGTCCTAAATGTGGGACATCACGGTATAAGGTGAAAGAAAAATCACAGGGTGGTGTAGAGATTACAAAGCTCTCTTCAAAGTTATTTTGATATCTTCCAATAATTAATCGTTTCAAACGTTTATTTGCTAATTCACATGATGCAAAAAGGTTAAGATGGCATGCTGAAGAGCGGGTATGTGATGTAAAAATACGTCATTCAGCTGATTGTCCACAATGGAAGAAAATTGATGTGCAATATTGTACATTTGGAAATGAAATTAGAAATCTCAGACTAGTGTTGTGCACAGATGGAATGAATCCATACCAAACACTCAGTAGCACACATAGGTCATGGCTTGTTTTATTGGTAATTTACAAACTCTCTCCTAAAGTTTGTATGAACCTCGAATATGTCATGTTGTGTACAATGATCTCAAGTCCAAAGCAACCCAGTAATGATATTGATGTTTACTTGTCACTGTTGATTGATGATTTGAAACTGTTATGTGCTGATGGTATTAGGGTGTATGATTCTTATAAAATAGAATATTTTCCACTGCATGCAGTGCTTATTTTCACTATAAATGACTTCCCAGCATATAGAAATTTGTCTGGATACAGTGTTAAAGAGCATAAATCATGTCCAATTTGCGAACAATAGACGTCATATTGTCAATTTCATCATGGGAGGAAAACAGTGTAGATAGGTCATCGAATGTTTTTGCCTATGGAACACCCTTATAGAAGACTAAAAAAGGCAATCAACGGCTCACAAGAATTTGATACTGCTCCAAAACCTTTATCCCCTGATCTGTGTTTTGAGACGGTGAAACACCTTGACGTGACATTTGGAAAGACATTGAAATCTGGTAATGATAGACATATTTGGAAGAAAAGGTCAATATTTTTTGAGTTACCATATTGGAGGTATCTTGAAGTTAAACATAATATTGATGTCATGCATGTGGAGAAGAATATCTGTGATTCTTTGATTGGAACATTGCTAAATATTAAAGGAAAGACTAAAGATGGGTTGAATGCAAGATTAGACGTACTATCAACAAGAATACGTTTGGAGTTAGCTCCCACTCCTAAAGGAGGATGAACATTTCTTCCCCCGGCTTGTCATACATTATCTAAGAGGGAGAAAATTAGCTTCTGTCAGTGTCTTCATGATACAAAAGTGCCTCAAGGTTATTCTTCTAATGTAAAAAATTTTGTCTCATTGAAGGACTAGAAGTTGATAGGTATGAAATCACATGATTTTCATATCATGCTGCAACAAATTATACCAGTTGCATTGCGTGGAATATTTCCCATTCGTGTCAGAAAGACTATAATGAAGTTGTGTTATTTATTCAATTCAATTTGTAACAAGGCGATTCATGTGAATGCTTTGAAAATTTTGTAAAAGGATGCAATTTTTATAATTTGTCATTTGGAAATGTATTTTCCCCCAAATTGTTTTGATATAATGGTGCATTTAATGAATCATCTAGTTCGAGAAATAAAGCTTTGTGGACCTGTATATCTTTGTTGGATGTATCCTTTTGAAAGGTATATGAAAATATTAAAGGGGTATGTTAAAAATCTATATCGACCTGAAGCCTCCATTATTGATAAGTATATTTCTGAGGAGGTAGCAGTGTTTTGTATGAGCTACCTGGCTGTGGCACAACACATAGGTTTGCCTCCATCTCACCATGAACGGGTTAATAATGAGGGAAAGGGGATTCGCGACTTGAAATTCAAATCATTGTTAGCTGAACAGATGAAGAAGTTAGAATCATACATCTTGAATAACATAGCTGACGCTCAACCGTATATCACATTTCATATTAATGAGTTAAGACAATGTCATCCAAAGAAGAAAGAAATGTGGATTCTGAATGAGCACAACAATACTTTTTTATCATGGATTAAAAGGACTTTGCTTGGTAGATCAGATGTATCAAATAAATTAAAATGGATAGTGGGTGGCCTATGTTTAAATGTGATAACATGGTCCGGTTATGACATTAATGGTTATACATTTCATACGAAAGCTCAGGACAACAGCAGTGCAGTTCAGAATATTGGTGTATCGGTGTCTGCAGAAGCAATGCATTTTTCGAGTGCTAAGGACAAAAACCCAATTTCTACATCAAGTGCATATTATGGAGTGATTGAAGACATATGAGAGGTTGATTACATTAAAATTGAAGTTCCCATTTTAACTGTAAATGGTTTAACGGTAACAAAAATGTCAGATACGATGAATTTGGAATGACACCTGTTAATCTGAATTGATTGGAAGACACATCTGATTATTTTATAATGGAAACAGATGCAAAAAAAAATTTCTATGTAGTAGATCAATCAGATATGCAGTGGGATGTTGTTTTATAAGGGAAAAACAATATGTTGGTGAGGATGAAATTGATGAATATGCTGATTTATGTGAGATCTCTACTTCCATGGAAAAATTAATAGAACATAATGATGATCATGTTGAAGACATAGTTTGTGCCATAAGGAACAATCATGAAAAAGGAATTTTGGAAAACAATCCATTTGTACATTCCTAAAATTACAGGTAACATATGTTTATTTCTTGATTACATTTATATTTTCTATAAATGTTAGATATTATAAGTTTTTATTTATTAAAAGATGTTTTAAAACAAAATAAGTATATGTTTTTGTTTGTTTTAATTTTGTTTAGTATACTTTATCATGTTTATAACCATTTCATGAATTATATATCTATTTTTTTTGTTCACTAACAATTACTTTACCATGTTTACCATGTTTAACAGGTTTACCATTTTTACCATTTTTACCATCTTGACCATCTTTACCATCTTTACCATCTTTACCATTGTTTAACATGATTACCATATTACCAATGTTTACTATTATGTAACTTAGTACACTTTTCTATTTTCTGATTATAGTAGTATTAAAATATTTTAATTTTTATTTTTGTGAACTGACATCTGTTTTTTTGATTTGAAGGGTAATGACAGATCATTCAGATGACCAACCACATGATTCTAGAGAGGATCATATTGATGGTCATACCTCTGGGGATGAACATTCACATGCTCCTATTATGACAAAGAGTTCAAAGGTTGGTAAACATGGGTGCACATGTTTTCCAAAATTATCACTTGCCCGTACGTAGGATCAGAGGATAGTCGTTGAGTTTGATGATGATGATATTCCTAGAGGTCCGAACGCAAAAGATTTTAAGAGTTTTGTAGCAAATCAGGCTAAGAGAAAAGTAAGCATTTTGTATGATGATTGGAGAAGTGTGGATAAAGCGATTATCTCTCAGTTGTGGGAGACGATTTTGGTAAGATCTTTTTTCATTGTTTGACCATTCTTTTAATGTTTATAGTATATATAATATGTTTAACCACTTATTTATCAGATGACATTTGATATTCTTGACACTGAAGGAGTCAGGAAGAAATGCTTATCGTTGGCTGCCAGGATATGGAGGGATTTCAAATCAACCCTCTCATCTGATTTCCTTTATGGTCATAGGAGTCATGACAATCCATGTTGTATATATCCTTTTATAGATGAAGACACATGGAGACAATTTTTGAATGTAGAAAAAAAGAGTCTTCTCTACTAAGGGAAATGTAAACTTTTATAAACATTCTTATATAAATGATTTTATTAATGTTTTGTTAATGATTTCTTATTCTTAAATTACAGCAAACAAGTAAATCTCATAAGAAGATCCAATCTAAAAAATGTATACCCTCATAGTTTATCACGGGGAGGGTATGCATTATTGGATGAACAAATGATGGCTGAAAAATTTCAACAACTAAGAGCTGAGTCTTCAAGCTCTGGAGAGGTGTCCCTTATATCCCCTCAATCTAGACATGAAAAATGGAATAGATATCGGAAGGGAAAAAAGGGCAATATATTTCGGAAGAATCGAGAATCGTAGATAAGAGGATTGTAAGATATCTATTTAATTTATTTAAGTTAACTATTTTCTTCATATAATTTCAATAATTACAGAAATGATCAATTAATTAATACAGGACTCTCATGAGGAGCAGAGTTCAGTGGACATTTACAGCTACTGGGAGGGAAGATATTTTATTTGCAGCATTGGGAAGGCCCGAACATCCTGGTCATGTAAGAGGATATCCGGAAGGTGTATCGGTAAGAAAAGTGTTGCCACATTCTTCAACTTCTAACATTGAGGGGGTTTATAAAAAAAAATAGAATCCTTGGAGGATGAAGTTCATAATATTAATGTGAAGATAGAGGATAATATTAGAGAGTCGGTGCAGTCTATGTTTGCAGAAATGAAAAGACAATTTCAGACTGCAGCTCCCACTACTCCACCTCCCCCTTCAAACCCCATTATTTATCCTCCACCTCCGCCAGTTGCTCCCACTCCCCCACCTCAGCCTGCGGACCCCGTTTTTTATCCTACGCCTCCGTCGCAGCTTCCTACATATTGCGAGTTGTATGTTGATGATTCTCAACATCATATAGTAGAATATAGGTTGTTATATTGTATAAAAGATACAGTTCATCATCAACAATTATAGGTAGAGAATCAGAGGGTCACTGTACAGGATATTATAGATAGGTCAGCTAGGGTACCAATACCTACAGATGAGGTGGCGACAGTTGGACAGAGTATCGGCCATTTTTTATTTTGGCCATCCAGACTTCTTCGACTCATTACCATAGAGGTATGAATGTTATATATTTTATTTTATTTTTTTATTAATTTTGTTTTATGATTTGATAACTAATATATTTTACAAATTGTTTTTACAGGAATACTTCAAAGGTAAAGAAATACTGTATAGACAACAACGAAGACAAATGGCTATGACATCAGATACAGATTCAAATGGTCTTGACAGATTGTCAAGATATTCACATTTTTTGTTGGGTTATTATGAGTTTCCAATGGAACCTCATGTTTGTGGACGTGAAATAAGTGTGGGGATTATAAAAATTGATATCATGGATCTTGTTGCTGGAGATAAGTTGGGCATCAATGTGTTGCAAATTTTTTCCATGTAAGTCTTAACACCTTTTCCCTGCGTTATATTTATTAAAAATGTATACTTATGTATGTTTTGTATTAGGTATCTTTATAATATTTGTGAGAGGAATGAGCTGACAGAAGTATATGGATTCATGGACCCGCAATTTATTTCCCCTAAAGCGTGTGCATGGAATGAGGAACAAAGAATGGTTTATATTGCTGAAAGATTTGAAAAGAATATAATCACACAATATTGGATGATGCATTTTTGTGAGCGGTATGAAACTTATTTCTCTCAAAGAGTTAATTATCTTTTAACATAAAAAACCACTAACGTTAAATTTCCTTTTATCAGTGATCATTGGATGTTAGGGGTTTTTTTCCCAAGGGAGAAAGCTCTTTATTAGATTTGCTCTGTCCATGGTGATGTGTAGGAAAGTTTTAAGAATATATTGGAAAATTAAGTTTCAATTTCTCAATAGTTTTATATATTATAATAAATTTTAAATTTACCCCTTTTTTATTATTTTCTAACAGTGCATGGGCCTACTTTCGAAAAAACACAAAGAAATGAAATGTAAAGATCAAATATGTAAATGCGAAGGTAAATTTTCATTTATAATTTGTAATTTTTGATTTATTACATAAAAATAATATATTGAATTTACACACATTCAAACAGAATTGTCGTGAACAACAAGGCCTCATCGAATGCGGATATTATATATTAAATTTATGTATGAAATAATAACAACTGGGACAGTAGTGAATTTTGACCTGGTACGATTTCCTCTTAAACTTTTCCATAATATTTCAATTTTATTTATTCATTATACACGTTTACTACATTCTTTTTCATTTGTATCTTTTTGATGACCCTAAACCCTATACTGTTGAAGACATCAAACACTAACAAGTGGAGTGGTAAAATTATTTTCCAGATTTGATTGAATATTAGTTGTTTGTAATGTAAAATGTAATTTTGAATATTGTCATTTTAATTGTGTATTTGGTAGTTGTTTAGGTTGGATTTAGATTTTTTAAGTTGATAGTGTAAGTTTTGAATGCTATATAAGTGAATGTTTAATTTTTCTCTACTTATTGTTTTGGTTTACTTTTGAAGGTTTTTGTGGTATGGATTTGGGTCTGTGGGGGAGGGGTTCCAAGGGTGTGGGGTGTGTTCAGTGGGGTTGGGGGGTGTCCAGCGGTCTGGGAGGGATGTCCGGTGGGGTGGGGGGATAGTCTTGGGGGGTGGCAGGGTTGTCCAGGGGTGTGGGAAGGCGGTCCAGGGGTGTGGGAGTGCTGTCCAGGGGTGGGGGGGGGGGGTATACATGGGGGTGGGGGGGGGGGGTATACATGGGGGGGGGTATCCAGGGGTGTTTGGGGCTGTCCAGGGGTGTGGTGGGGGATGTCAAGTGGGGTGAGGGGGTGACGAGGTACTGTTCAGGTGGGTGGGGGGTTGGTGAGGGGTGTTTGGGGCTGTCCGGGGGTCGAGGGCAGTCCAGGAGTGTGGTGGGGGCTCCAATGGGGTGGGGGAGGGTTGTCCAAGGGGTATAGATGAGGGTGGGAGCTCCAATGGGGTGGGGGAGGGCTGTCCGGGGGGTATACATGAGGGTGGGGGCTCCAACGGGGTGGGGGAGGGTTGTCCATCGGGTATACATGAGGGTGGGGGTATACATGAGGGTGGGGGCTCCAACGGGTTGGGGGAGGGCTGTCCATGGGGTATACATGAGGGTGGGACTATCTAGGGGGTATGTCTTATATGTTATCAATGTACATTCTTAATTTTGATCTACTTCTGTTTTTGTGGTATGATTTCTTGATTTGTTTTCTGGTTGATTCTGGTAGAGAGAGGATGACTGCATACAATTTTTTTTTAAAAAATAATTGGGTTTATCACGTCGGTTATTTAATAACGATCATGATAAAAGGCCTGGAAAATGGTTTATCATGTCGGTTATTTAATAACCGATGTGATAAACCCCTCCCCCCGGTTTATCACGTCGGTTATTTAATAACCGACCTGATAAACCCCCTCCTGTGGGTTTAACACGGCGGTTATATAATAACCGACGTGAGAAACCCCCCTCCCGCGGTTTTTCACATCGGTTGTATAATAACCGATGTGATAAACACCCCTAACCCCAGTTTATCATGTCGGTTATATAATAACCAATTTGATAAAACCCCTCACCCCGGTTTATCACGTCAGTTCTATAATAACCAACATGATAAACCCCCCTCCCCTGGTTTATCACGTCGGTTGTTTAATAAGAGACATGATAGACCATTTCCCCATCGTTTTATCATGTTGGTTTTTTAATAATCGATGTGATAAACCCTTCCCATTTTCTTTATCACGTCGGTTCTAAAATAACCGACGTCATAAACATCGCAATTTTATCTTTTTGATGTCGGTTTTTAAATAAACGACGTCAAAAACATTATTTATAACGTCACCCGTATTAACGTCGGCTAGAAACCAAAGTAATAAATGAAAAATAACCGACGTAAAAAACGTTTTCTGCACTAGTGAAATTATGTCATTATTAATGCAACGATCTTTATGTTGGTTATTAGGATAATTTAAAGGAATAATTAATTACAAAATATAAAGAACATCATTTACTAATTAAATGGTGTTTATTTATGATTCAAATTATCTATTTAAGAGGATCATTTCATGTATTATTTTATTGGGAGTTACGACTGCTCTGGAAATTCAAAAATTTGAATATCGTGATTCTAATGGTGACTTTGTTGGATCGAAATTTGGAAGCATGATGTTAGGATTTATTCTTCATACCTATATTATTTTGTATTACATATACAGACGAAAGTAATTAAAATGAAAATAATATATATCAAGATTTTTTTCCCACTACTATAGTTTACACAGACAATCTGGACTTACATATCTTTTGTTACAAAGAGAGAGAAAGATCTGTTTTATTAAGAAGAAGAAAATAGTTTTAAGATTCAATGATTTTACATCGAAAAAATTTTTTGAATCCACTATGGTTGAAGATTAAAATTATATTTCAAGATCTACTATAACCGGATTGACTCAGAATTACTCATTACCTGAAGAACATCATTTCTAAAATCGACGATCCATCGACTGTCTATTACGTGTTGTTGCAATTGGGAAGAACAACTGGATATTATTTCAATGATCAAATAATCTCCTACACTAACTGACCAACTTCTCATACTAATCTATTCGGTTGGTTCTATGTATGAACCAGAATGATCTATTTTTCCTTGAAGATGTTAAGGGTTCAACTGCCTGCACTCAGTTGTGGAATTGTTATTTTGGTAAGAGGACCAAATAGTGAAAATCACCAAGCTCATGGAGTATAGCGTTGGTTGAGTAGACTAGGGGCCTTCTTTTCCCCAAACTACTAGACCCAATGCATCCATTTCTATTTATTTTCCATTGTGAAATCTTTATGATAATGTTAAAAGGACAAATCTTGATCTTGTGAAAAAATTGTAAAACACACAATTCACCCCCTCTTGTGTATATTTGGTATAACTCTATCCAAAAAGTTGTATCAGAGGAGGATATTTTTTTCAAAACTATAACATGATAAATGTTTTTGGATTATATAGAGCACAATGGATGATACATGAGAGTGTATGTCAATTTTTCGAGCTCCTTACTTCGACGGTGAGAATTATGGATGCTGGAAATCATGGATGATCATTTATTTGAAGAACCTTTGATACAGAGTCTACTCAAATATTCTAACATCGTGTGTGATTCTAGAGAAACCTAAAACATGGAGTGCTGATACATAAGAAGAGTACGACATAAACATGAGTGATATGAATGCTATAATCTATAGTCTTAGACCAGATGAATTCAATAGAGTATTCCAGTGCTCAACGACTTATGAAACATGGCACACAATTCCAGTTTCTTATGAAGGAACTGACAATGTCAGATAGATGACTTACGCAACTGCTAAACTAAAATTCAATACATTGTGGATGATTGAAAGAGAAATAATCACCCAGATGAATGGAAGGTTGACAAATTTTGCCAACAATATCATTGCCTTAGGAGATCCGATTATATAATTTGATCAAGTGCTAAAAGTACTAAGAGTACTACCACCCTGATGGAATGGAATTATTGCTGCTATTAGGCAATCTGCACCTATAAAAGATTTGACCATGAGAGAGTTAATTGGAACTCTAATGATGTATGAGGAAGAGATGAAGGATGAAGCAAACAAGCACAAGGTTCTGATCAAGATAGAAGACATTTCCTTAAAGGTGTCCTCTTAATGAAAAAGCAGAATGCTGTAGAAAAATGAAATAAAGGGGAAATTAGAAAGTTATCATAAATACAATTTTGATGTGGAAGTAGCTCAGATAGCTAGAAAATTTAGTAAGTTTTACCGAAAGAAAAAGGGTTTTAGAAAGTCATTTAAAAAGGATTAGAAGGAAGTCAAATGTTATGAGATCAAGAAACATGGTTAAATCAGACCCGACTGTCCAAAATTAAAGGAAGACAAGACAAATAAATTCTTCAAGTGAAATGAATAAAAGAAGAAAGAATAGAAGGAAATGAAAGCTATATGGAGTGTTTCTAAAGACTCCATATGCTCATTAGAGTCTGATTCAGAATAAGAGTAATCGAACTTGAAAGCAAATATGTTCTTTATGGAAGAAATTGATGAGGTAGAGTCCTATTACACATCTGACTCTTTTTATGACTCTAATTCTGATTCAATCTATTCAAATGAAAAACATGTAGCCAAATGAAATATTCTAGAATATAAAAATGAATCTTTATCTAAAAACACATGTACATAAAGGAAGATAGTGTCTTTATCACCTGGTCCTCTCTCCTGAGTGAGGTAACACCTTGCTGAGGGTTTTTCCTTCCCCGAGTGTGATTATCCATCGTGTTAGAGGCGCTTTCTTCCATTGGTTATTTTTTTCACTTATATCGTCTTCTTTTAGAATCAGGTTCTTCTGAGCCTCTCCCTTCAACCTTGCCCCTTCATGTGGTTTTATGTGAAAGTCCCCGAGACACCCTAAGAGGGGAGGGGTGAATCAGGGTGACAAATTTTTCTTTTAATGTGATGGATCTTGTTCCCACGTTGGTAGGAACTTGTTGAACCTATATGATGAATATGATTAGAAAGAAAACATTCACATGCACAGAGAAGACACAACACTTTTTAGTTGGTTCACCACTAAGGGCTACATCCAAGGAGCATAGACCGACAAGTTTTCAGTCATACCAAATTCCACTAATTTTCACTAGTTGTGGAATACAAAGGTTCAGGCACAATCACTCTGTCCCAGGCTCACTGCCTTTACAAAGGTTTAGGGATAGCTCACTACTTCCCTCGGGTCACTCCCGTTATCTCTCCTGGCTCACTGACCTTTGTGAAGTCACACTCAGTTTATAGACGTGAAGGTCACTTAATCATTGCATAAGAATGCATCCTCTGTTGTATGTAGATGCTCTGTTGAAGTCCAACTCTCAATTGAAAATGAATCTCACTTTGCGCTGAGGGTACCAGAAGATCCTCCAGCTTTCGTGCAGCTTCATAAGGACGGATGTACTTTAACACCCCTGGCGCGCTTCTCCAAGCTCCGGCGCACAAGTTTTAGGAATGAAGCATAAGTCACTTCCGCGGTACAAACTCGGTGAGTAGGTGACTTTAAACAACTTGCGTGACACTGCCTCTTTGAACTCCAAACTTGCACGACTCAACACCTCTAATTCCCAAACCACTTTGGACATGCATCCAACAGCTGGCACGCAGCCTTTATATAAGGCCCCAGCCTTAAATCTTACTTAATCTTGAGTTATTACAAGATTACACATTGAGGATCTTTTCGGGTTTAGAGTTTTAGAGAATTAGATCATAAAACTTGCATTACATTCCACATATAAACAAAGTGGTTACATAAAGATAGTATTCTTCATTCCCATCAATGGAAACACATTTAAAATAAAACATGGATTATTTCTTGACACATCCTTGACTCTATCATCTTATCGTGTACCTTTCCCTTGACCTGTGAAAAACATTTCAAAAACATGGGATGAGCATAAAAACTCAGTATGGGTTATAAAAAAAACATGGAAAGGAAACATGAGTTCATATATACATAAGAATGAAATCATACTTTACCCATAAAACATAGGCACTTTAACATACCTCATAAAATCATGAATAAATCATAGAAATCATAAGACATAAAGGTAACTTGAGGCATTCATAACATTCTTACGTAGGGAGTAACCCTCTTGGTTACATTTGGAATACCCATCACAGTATATTCCCTAAAATCTCTTCGGAGAAACCTTAACGTTTCACTCCTTCGCGTTACCCAATGCATTGGAGAGCTATAACGGGCTCACCCGCCCTTAGTTTATCACGGAACCACCCGTCTTCGTAATAATGCCCAAGAACCATAACATAATCATATCACATAAAACATGCATAAAGGAAACATAAAATTTCCATATTTCAATCACTAGATATCAATACAACACATTGATATAATAAATACATTATGAAAACCATTTTCAATACCAAAATAAAATAAAAGTAAAACATGGTATTTATTTTTCTTTTAAAAGAAGGTATGGCTTGTAGAGGAAGCCAAAACTCAAATAACGGTCATGAAGGCAGAGAAGTCGTTGTCGCCGCATACGTACGACAAAAACATTCCCTTTTGTCGTTTAGTAAACGCTTCGTATAAAAAAGATTCCTTTTGAATAAACGTAAAAGTCAATGTGGTTTATACACCGTATAAAAGAAGGTTGTGTATAAAACAAAATATTCCTCAATGAAAGGAGATTGAGACGAAGTCCCATACCTCGTATCTGACTTGACCCGACCGTTCTTTAATCTCCTGAATAATAAACTTGAGTTAATCTCTACTTTCTTATGAATCTTTTTTCAAGTTCATTATTCCTTTTATACCATGTTATGAACATCATGTAATCAGTTAAGTTAATAATGTTCATTTTGTCGGTATTTGGTTCTTAAGTCAAAAATAGACATCTTACACTTACATGTTGTTAATTTGGTCAAAGTATCATTATATCCAGAATGGTATTCATGATGTAGATATCATATATGTAATATATATCCAGTACATATTTGCATTTATAATATTACATAATCATTTAGAGGTAAGAAATGAAATGCACCGTCATGGAGACGGTAAGCTGTACGTACGCATGAACGCTACTTTCATTTCTATTTCATATTTTATAGAATGGAATCATAATGATATAAAGGTATATTATAATTCCAGTATAATATCATATATAATATCATAGTTACATCCTTTATATGTCCCACATATGGTATTTAACGAATCAAATCACTTTGAGGGGGCGGTAGTCCGCACTTCCTAAAATGAAGATATCTTGTTTACCCATAATGGAAACCATAAAGGTATTCCCAAAATGAAAAAACAGAATCTTAAGGAAAACATAAAGATATTATATATCATATATAAAAATATTGACATCATAATGGCCACCTTTGAAGGTGTTAAATGAGTGTTGAATAATCATCGTTTCGGGAGGCAGAATTTCGCCATCCACGGAAACCGTATGTTCTTTAACCATTTGCTGTAGTTGTGTGAGCGTGTAGCTCAAATAAATATTATAACAACATCCTTGTATATTTAAGATACTGGTGTTGTTACAAAATAAGTAAATAAAAAGAGTTTAGGGGGTTGGAGAAGCAAAATAAAACAAATGAACATGAGAGAATGAATTACCTTTAAAAGTGTATCTCCTTTTGATTTGAGTATAAAGGCTTCCTTTGATAGGATTCTGCCCAATGGGAATCCTCTAGGATGAGGAGAGGGATGTGGAGAGAGTAAATGGGCAGGGGTTGGCCGAGCCAAAGGCTTGAGGAGTGTGTGAAATGAGGTAGAGGTGGGGGCCTTTTATAAGAGGAGAGGAGGGGCACTTTTGGAAAGTAAAGAAATATTACTTTATTTGAAAATGTGTTTCGGTTTCAAAAGGTCCCACATTGATATAATTCGTGGATAAGGTGATAAGGCTTCTAAATCCAGTCATCCAATAAGTTTTGGACATGTTTAGTTCATAGATTTTACATTATCTTTCTATTTTATTTAAATCGTCAAATAATGATTTCATCGCTGCATCATTATTATGTCACAAATAATTTAATTTATTTAATGTCTAAAAATCATACAAAAAATACTATAATGTAGGAAATATTTTTATCTTTCCAATGACTATTTATAATCAAAAAGAGGATCTTTATAACCCCATGTAAAAATTGTTTTTGTAAAACATATTATGTTTGTGTCATTTTTACTTTTACATTAAATAAAAAGTTATTTATGTCATTTCCAAACCAAAGTGTCTCCATGGGGTCCCCAAGTTGACCCATGGCTTGTCTTGGTCGGCCATGACACAACCAATAAGGTTGGGACATGTGTCTAGGTCATTTCATATTATTAAAGCATTATTTATACCTTAAACTACACTAATTACCACTAATCGCGATTAAAAACTTAATAAGTTACTATTCACCAAAAAATTATTTTAATCTCATTGAACCACATTTTACTTCTTAATGACAACCATGTATGTCGGATTTTCAAAATTCAATACACATTAGTGGTAAAATTTCATTTAACTGAAAAATCAGTTTGCTAGATTACCACTTAGTGGTTTCACTATTCATCAAAAATTGAAGTTTTTCAGAAAATTACCAAAACTTCACCCTAAGCTATATTTGATATTCCGAATTCAAAAATGAAGTCTATTTTACAAAATTCAAATAATATATGTCACATTAATTAATATAATAATTAATTTCCGCTGCCAGAGCAAATAGCGTGTTTTTACAAAACAATAAGTATCAAAAGATTGACACCAGTTTAAGTCTAATTTCAAAGTGAAATTGATTCCAATGACCACCATTGGATAAAATGGTAAAAATATATTCTAATTTCACTTCAAAACCAATTCAAAACATAATCTAATCATATAAATAAATTATAATAAAAAGCAGTTTTGATGTAAAATGCAGTATTTTTCACTATTCATTAAAAAATGAACATTGTCAGAAAAATACCAAAAATTCACACAAGGTAAATTTTGATGTCCCAATCATAAAGGATAAGTTTATTTTGACAAAAATAGTTTATAAAATTGTCAAAATATAGATTCAAAAATGGTTTTCCATCAAAAGGCACTAAAACAATCTTTTAAGAATATTAGTGTATTCCATGCATAAGATTGTATTTATTTTCATTTTAAGCCTATATAACACTATATTAATCATTAATAGACATAGATAAAAATATCTATTATTCATTACTTACTTGGGATGTTACACTTTACTTGCGCTACCCAACAACCACTTGCGCGACTCAACCACATGCACGATGAGAGCTAGAAAAATATCTATGTCTTGATCTTCCTTACAAATGAGGAGGGGTTTTCCTCTATTTATAGGAAAACTGGACCCCCTATGTGGAGGCGCGCAAGTCTTCCTTCGGCGCGCAGGTTCTGACACACAGCTCATCCTCCTTAGCCTCTATCGCGCTACTCACTTGCGCGACCACTCTAATACTTGCGTGATCTTCTTTACATTTCCATATTTTGAAGTTATGATCTTGAAAAACAATAGGCGCGCAAGTTTCCAATCCTCCTAGGCATCGGCGTACAAGTCTCTTCAGGGCGCGCAGGTCCCTTGCGCGACCCGCCCAAAACTTGCGTGACCCTCATCCCTTTTCCATTTTTCCATGTTCTGATCTTGAAAAACATATGGCGTGCAAGTTTCCTCTCATTAAAGTCCATGGTGCACAAGTATATTTACCAAAAACACTTTTCTCCATATGTCGATTTTCAGGCCCAAAAATTTAAGAAACACTGGGAAACGACGCCACCTTCAATACTGTTGTCTGCTTGAACTGTATGATCACTATGATAGTACACATTATGAACATCCACTGAGGACTGAAAAAAAACACAAAACATTCTCCAATTCATGCATATATGACCATGGTTCCAACAATATATCCATTTGGGTTTGTTGGAAATCAGAAAATAAATTCAATAGATCGCCATCCATATGCAAAACAAAAAATGAAAGAGTCAACTCAGCCGACACTCTACGTCTGTGTGAGTAATGCTTGGTGTAGAAAACAAGAGTGGAAGGGTGAATTGGGTTCCCGTGTTTTGGAATTTTCAATGACCCATGTTTTGGAATTTTCAATGATGCCCATGAAGCCTTACTTGTCCAACGTATTCCTTCCCATCCTTCTTCCTTTGCATCGTGTCACAGAAGTATTATATTCCTAAACATGCCGGAATTTATTCCTTTCACCCCCATTGACAATAAAACCAAATCCTGGTAATTTTTTCAACGTTCATCTCAAACCATACTCCCCCTGGATAGTATCTGCCCCAAAAACCTACATCAATTCCATAAACAGATAAAAACAGTTATCATTATCGGGGAGAGCGGTATTGCGTAACCACCTTATGCACTAGGAGGTGGCTGAACATCGAGGTTCAACCGATGCTTCTCAAAAACAAACGCTGACAGTGGCTTGGTTAGGATATCATCCACTTGATCATCAGTTCCCACATGATCCATTCTAATCAACCATTGTTCAACATTTTCTTTGATAAAGTCCTGCATGATTTCAATATGTTTCATACGGGAATGTTGAACATGATTATTCGTAAGATCAATTACGCTCTTGTTATCACAAAAAATCACCATTTGTTGCTTTACCTCATCACCAATATCTGTTAATTGTTGCTTCATCCATATTAGTTGAGTGCATGCCTTTGTGGAAGAGATATACACAGCTTGAGGATTACTAGGAGAAGTAATTTCATGTTTCCTGCTCAACCAACCAACACATTTCTGCCCAATATAGAAGGATCCACCAGTACTGGACTTTCTGTCTACTACATCACCAGCCTAGTCAGCATCAAAAAATGGTGATAATTCACTGTCCCTACATACAGCAAAAAATAACCCGACATTATGTGTACCTTGAATGTACCTCATGATTATTTTTACTGCCGCCATATGTTCCTCCTTTGGATTTCTCTGAAAGTGGGCCGCAAGGCATATGAAAAAGACAATATCTGGTCGTGTTGCTATCAGGTATAGTAGGCTCCCAATGATCCTCCTGTACATGGTGGGATAAACAGAGTCCCCATCCTCATGCTTTCCAAGTTTAGTTCCAAATGCAATCGGAGTTGACATTGGTTTGGAGTCTTGCATATAAAACCTCTTTAGTAGCTCTCTTGCATACTTTTCTTGAGAAATGAAAGTGTATTCCTTCTTTTGAATCACATGTAGCCCCAAGAAATATGTGAGCTCAGTAATCATAGACATTTCAAATTCTGATTTCATGTGGTTGGAAAATTTTTCCACTAATTTCTGCCTACTAACACCAAATATGACATCATAAACGTAGACTAGAACCCTGAATTGATCTTTTGGAGAATTCTCCACATAGAGATTCTGATCTACTCATCCTCTTTTGAATTCCATCTTCTTGAGATATGAATCCAGCCACGAGTACCACACCTGTGGTTCCTGCTTCAAACCATATAGAGCTTTCTTCAGTTTGCAGATTGTTGTTTCATCAGTACCCAAAACAAATCCCACTGGTGGTTCAATTTAGACTTCTTCTTCGAGTACACCATTCAATAATTCTTTCTTAAAATCCATTTGAAATAATTTATATCCTCTTTGGAGTGCCATGGCAGGAAAATCTTGATTGACTCCAATATAGCCATTGGAACAATGGTTTCTTCAACATCAATGCCTTCAATCTGGGAGTAACCTTTACATACTAGTCATTCCTTGTTTGTGATGACACATCCATGCTCATCAAGCTTATTTTTAAATTTTCATTTGGTACAAATCACATTGTGACCATTGGGTCTCTAGACAAGTTCCCATGTCCGATTCTTGTAATATCAGATCTAATTCATCATTAATGGCTTTCACCCAAGATTCATTATTTTCAACTTCAAATGAGGATGGCTCTACAACTGATAGAAATGTGGATTGCGTGTTATTCCTCATCCTTCTTGTTTGAGTGGGTTCACTCCTATCCCGAATTATGTTGGATGGATCAATCTCATCTCTTCAATTTCTCCTACGAGGTTCAGTTGCATTCTCTTCAGCCACATTTTCTTCTTCATATTCTTCTTCTGAGTCAACATCATGATGTGACTGCTGAGTGTTTTGTACAGATTCCTCTATTTATGAATTTGTTTCTTCATGTTAACTTTCTTCCTGACTTTCTATCACATCACCATATAACATCCTTGAAGCATTTTTGGTTTTCTCTTCAATTATATTAACATTAGTGCTTTCCACAATCCTTCATAAACTCTTGTTGAAACACTTGTAGGCTTTGTTGTTCATCGAGTAACCGAGGAAAAATCCTTCATCTACATTGTCATCGTACTTCCCTTGATTTCCTTCTTTGTTCCTGATGAAGAATTTAATTCCAAAGACACGAAAGTATTTTAAATAGGGCTTCCTCCCATGCCACAATTCATATGGTGTTTTCATCTCACCCATATAATGTCATGTCCGATTCTGAATGTATAATTCAGCTTGAATAGCCTATTTCTAGTAATGTCGTGGAATACGACTCTCAATAAGCATAGTTCGTTCCATGTTGTTCACCTGTCGATTCCTACATTCAATAAATCTATTTTGTTGTGGAGTTATCACAGAAGATACATCATGCTGTATCTAATGCTTCTCCAGATAATATTTAAATTCAATGGATGTCTATTCTCCTCCATTTGTCAGATCTCAACACTTTCATTGTTCTTACAGTATCATTTTCGGCGATTCTCCGATATGTTTCCATGTAGTCAAGGACTTTTCGTTTCCCGTGAATGACCATCACACATTCCATTCTACTGTAATAATCTATGAAAAGGACAAGGTACATTTCTCCATGAGTTCTAGCAACATTTATCGGCCCACATACATCTATATGAATCAGATCAAGAAGGTGAGATTCCATTTTCATCTTTGGCCGATATAAACTGCAGACCAGCTTCCCACAAATGCAAGAATCACAATATTTTTCACGTTCACGATTCAGGTTGGGAATGTCCATGAAAATTATGAAATTTGATATTTTATCCATGTCTTGTTGATTGATGTGTCCCAGTCTCCGATGCCACAAATTGTTTTCTTCTTCAACAGTCATGTAACACACATTTTCTTTAGTATCTACCTGATACAAGTTTCCTTCTGTTCTGTATCCCTTCATAAGTGAATTTTAATTCTTTCCCTTGATAGTGCAGCCTTTCTGATTAAAAGT
Source organism: Viscum album (assembly GCA_963277665.1). NCBI lineage: Eukaryota > Viridiplantae > Streptophyta > Magnoliopsida > Santalales > Viscaceae > Viscum > Viscum album. The sequence goes on from OY728129.1 coordinate 1,590,533,464, forward strand.
TACTATAAGTCTCGAGTCACAGAGTTGACTCGTGCTGAGGAGATTATGATGTAGGCCATCTACGTAAAGGACTTCAGTCTTCTTTAGTTCTCCATTACCTAATTTGGTACTTCCACTCCCTTTGATTTTAAGAGCTCCATCATTACCAAATCGTACTGTACCATCAAAATTCCTTTTGATATCCATTAGCTGGCTGACATTGCTTGTCATATGAGATGAACAACCTCTATCTAGAATCCAGGTACTGTTGTTCTTTGTAGCTTTGAGGGCCACCTCTGCAAGGATGGATTTCTAAATATTCTTCCTTTCCCTCCATGAGACATTGGGATGAGTATATAGTAATGATGTCCTTTCAATTATCTCTTCCGCATACCCAGGTTCTTCATAGTCGAAATCTTCTTTGAGAGGAGAAAACCTGTTTGAAAGAGCAAAACTGTCTTGCTGACGATACATGTCTTTTCTTGAACATCATTATGAGGTTTGCATGGCCCTTATCTGCCTGCAATTAGTAGCCTTATGAACAAAGTTAGAACAATGATAACAATATCCCTAGAAATTGTTTCTTCTATAAGAATTAGGATATGAATTTTTTCTCCTTTTTTGAAATTCTATATCTTCTCCATTCAGATAGCTTCTTGCCTCTTCGCAATAAGACATGGTATGGACAAGATAGCCACATAACTGACTCGTCATGAGAGGAATTATCTTCTCAGTTGAATTTCTCCTCTTACCTTCTTCCTTGGGAGAATAGTTAGAGTGTCTGTCATTTCTGAATGTTTGAGGATAATTTTCAGTTCTCCTTTATGTTAGGATTGAGGGTTCCTTTTTCATCACTTTAGGCAACATTTCAACATGTTCAACTTTCATCTTATCTTTATTTTGAATATTTTCACTTCCTGCAGTTGATTTCTCAGCCTCATAGCCAATTCCACTCTTTCCCATGCAAGCAGGTCTTTGATCACTCAAGATTTTTCCAACCCCATATGAACCACACTTGGCTCTTACTAGTAATTCTATATCTGAGAATCTTCCAAACTGTATTCTCTACCTCGATTATTTTGGAATTGATTCAGTCTCATGTTTACTCCTTAGAGTAACAAATTCCTCCTCACGTACCTCAGGAGTCTTGGATTTTTCATCTAGTCTGGAGGTGAGGTCATTGATGACCTTTTCCTTCTCTTCAATTCTCAGCTTCAGATCCACTACATCATCATTTCTTTCAATTATTTTAGACTGTACCTTCACAAATTCTTCCAGTCGTTCAATTTCAGATTTAAGTTGATCAACGTATTCAGTTTATTCTTCTATAATTGATTTCCACTTATTTCAACTATTACATTCAATCATAAGCTTAATAACAACATCCTTAAATTGCATCTCGGGATCTACACATGTTATCAACTGTTTTTATCCACTAGTATCTTCTAAATTTTCAATAAAGGCCATCATGGAAGCATAGTTCCCAGTTTTGAATTCTGGTTCATCTTCATCACAGAATTCATTATCACCTTCTTCCTCTTCACAGACAAAACTCTTCCTTTGCATTATCTTTCCCGATTTTAAGTCTCCATTTTTGAAGAACCGTCTTTGAGGCATCTCGAAGATTTAATCTTCACTATCTTCATCATTGATCTTTCTTAAGCATTGAGAGAAAATGTGCCCTACTTTTCAACAATGAAAACATGCGAGAGGTAACATCCCTTTGAATTTCCCTTTTCCCTTCTAGAACATATTTTTAATGAGAGAAAGAATTTATTTTTCTTCGTCATCTTCAACGCTACTATATTTTGAGATTTTCAGTTTATCCATGGCCTTGAATTCCATTTCATTTATAACACGAGTCGTAGCATCTTCTGGTTTGACTCTAATTTCATATGGTACCAAGATGCTAAATAGATCATCCAGAGAAATTTTGGAAAGATCTATTTTCAAGGTATGCCACCTTTTCATTATACAGAGGTGGAAGTCTTCTTAATATTTTTTTTCAAAATATCAATGTATTTGATTTCTTCACATAGACCCAAAATTTCTCCAACCACATCAGTAATTCGATTGAAGAATGAGTCTCCATTCTCGTCTGGATTCATCTTTATATCATCAAACCGATTATGCAGAACTTTCAGTTTCACCTCCTTCACATTTCTATCTACGTCATAAATATTCTCGATTTTATCCCACATGGATTTTTCTATGGTAAAATTCATCACCATTAGGTAGATCTGATCAGAAATGGATCCAGTGAGTTCATTTTGTGCTTTAGCATATGCATCAAGAATTTTCTTGTCTGTTTCAGTCATAGCTAGGCCTACTGGATAAGTGACTTTAATTCCTTGCACAAAATAAAAGAGAACTTCCATTACAAGATATATTAGATGATATATCACTCTGTTCTTCCAGATCTATAAATTACCTCCACCGAAGTGAGGGACTCCCCTGACAATGATTTCATTCTCCATGACGATAATGGAAATATTCAACACCATCAACCTTTACCCTCTGATACCACTTGAAGGACCCCAAGACACCCTAAGAGGGGAGGGGTGAATTAGTGTGACAACCTTTTCTTTTAATGTTATGGATCTTGTTCCCATGTTGGTAGGAACTTGTTGAACCTGTATGATGAATATGATCAGAAAGAAAACATTCACATGCATAGAGAAGACACGACACTTTTTTACTTGGTTCATCACTAAGGGCTACGTCTAAGGAGCATACGCCGAGAAGTTTTTGGTCGTACCAAATTCCACTAATCTTCACTAGTTGTGGATTACAAAGGTTTGGGAACAATCACTCTTTCCCAGGCTCATTTCCCTTACAAAGGTTCAGTGATAGCTCCATTCTTCCCTCAGGTCACTCCCATTAACTCCCCCTGGCTCACTACCCTTGGTGAAGTCACACTCAGTTTATAGACATGAAGGACTCTTCATCATTGCATAATAATGCATCCTCTGTTGTATGTAGATGCTTTGTTGATGTCCTACTCTTACATAAAGACGAATCTCACTTTGCGCTGAGGGTACTGGATAATCCTCCAGCTTTCATGCCTCTTCAAAATGATGGATGTACTTTAACACCCCTAGCGCACTTCTCCAAGCTCCAGCGTGCATGTATCAGGAATGGGGCACAAGTCAATTACATGGTACAAACTCGGAACGTAGGTGACTCCAAAAAAAATTTGTGACACTACCTCTATGAACTCCAAACATGCGCGACTTAGTGCCTCTAAATCCCAAACCACTTTGGACGTGCATCCAACAGCCGGCGCACAACCTCTACTGGCACAACCCAACAACCACTTGCACGACTCAACCACTTACGTGATGAGAGCTCAAAAAATCTCTAAGTCTTGAAATTTGTTATAAATGAGAAGGGGTGGTCCTCTATTTATAGGCAAACTGGACCCCCTGCGTGGTGGTGCGCAAGTCTTCCCATGGCGCGTAGGTCCCGGCGCGTAGCTCATCCTCCCTAGCCTCTGTCATGATACTCACTTGCGCGACCACACTAATACATGGTAGACCATCTTTCCTTTTCCATATATTAAAGTTATGGTCTTTAAAAACAATAGGCGTGCAAGTTTCCAATCCTCCTAGGCATCGGCGCGCAAGCCTCTTCACGACCCGCAGGTCACTTGTGCGACCAGCCCAAAACTTGCGCGAACCTCATCCCTTTTCCATTTGTCCATGTTATGATCCTGAAAAACATATGGCGTGCATGTTTCCTCTCATTCAAGTCCACTACGCGCAAGTATATTTTCCAAAATTACTTTTCTCCATTTGTCGATTTTCATGCCCAAAAATTTGGGAAACACTGGGAAATGACACCACCTTCAATACTGTTGTCTTCTTGAACTGTATGATCACTTTGTTGGTACACATTCTGAACATCCATTGAGGATTGAAAACAAACAAAAAAAATTCCCCAATTCATGCATATTGACCATGGTTCCAACAATATGGTGGTCGTTTCCTTATATCAGCTACAGTTCGATAGCATTGTGGTCCTTTTGCATCCACTTTCTTAGATCTGCCCAGATATGACTCATCTGGCACGATTCAAAGGTCGCATGTTTGGGGGTTTTTCCATGACTTTGCAGGCATGGAGATGGTGGGGACTATGAATGATACTTCACTAGAACTCTTCATCCCTTGTTATCTTGATCTAGATCCCCTAGTCAACTCGACGTGTATGTGCATATGAAGATCTGTACGTGATGAAGATTTATCTTCAGGAGGAGGCCATTCACTGTATGTTTCATCCAATGATTTATCTAAATGGTGAAAACTGCATTTCGAGCGGTGGCAGGGACTCCATAGTGGCAGTGACTGAATATCATTGTGTGCCTACAAAGACACAGTCATGGTCTCTTGGATCGTTTTTAGTTGGAGGTTGACGGATCTTGGTTGGATTTTTATCTTCACTGGCCATCTGGTTTTGGTTGATGGATGGTGATGTTGTCTGTTGATGATTAAGGTGATGATTGGTCTCTTTTTTGTTTTTTTCTGTTTCATTTAATTATTGTCTGTGTACTTTGGTGGTTGATCGTCTATTGAAGTCTTTTGGGGATTGGAAACTTTTTAATACCATTTGGTGAAATGTAGTTTTTTTGTATTGCTGGGTGGGCGGCCTCAATTGATGGATGGGTGCGTTGACACCCATCATCTAGATGTTTGTCTCTTGGATGGACGGTTTCCTTGTTTTTGTCTTTCTCAGTTTCATTGGTCTTAAGTTGTGTTGCATCCAGTTGAAATGCTATGATTTTTTGACAAGAATAGTTGGGTGGGAATCTCGTTCGAGATATAGTTGTGCTGGAATCTATCGTCCATTCCCCCGTCTCCATTTTTATGTTTGCGGGAGGAATTCTCTGCCTCGTTGTGCTACCAGTATAGTGCAATTTCTTGGTAGGGGGAAATACTCTCTCTTTGACTAATATCACTATATTAATTACTCTCTAGGTAGTGATTAAAATATTTTCCTTCCATGGACTTTTGTTCCACTTTGATCATTTTGGATCGCTTTCATCCCTTTGGGTTTTTTGCTTTGGGTTTTTTTTCATTTTGTCTCTAATGGGATTCCTCTTTTCCCATTCATGAAAAAAGGATTTTATTATTTATATATTGGGGGCTCTACCTCATTTTTTAAAAAAACATGTCCTTGATGAATATTCATAATGTGGTTGTAGGAGAGAGAGATACTATGCTAAAGAAACATCAGGAATTACTAGAAAAATATAACTTAATTAACACAAACTGTAAAAATAATGAAATTAAAATAAAAACACTAGAAACAAAAGTAGAAAAATATAAAATTTCAAATCATATTTTTATAAAAAGATAAAATACACTAAATGATGTACTTTGAAATATGTGATTAAAAAGGAAAGATATGGAATGGGCAGTAAAAGTGAAAAACCTAATCTATATAAAAATTAAATTGTTCCATGTACTATAAAAGTTATCTATAATTATTATGGAACAATAAGAAACATATCTAAAATTGTTTTTTAAGGAAACTGCAAATATGTGGGATTAATAAATCATTTATTGCAACATGTTTATATGATTATATTTATTATAAAAAACAAATAGAGTTTTGATTCTCAGATCACTACCAACTTACACTACTGGACCCAACAAAATATGGGTATGAAATCAAATCCTTGTTTAAATGTAATTGAAGGAATCATGTCACAAATTCCAAATTGAAATATGGTATATGGATAGTGGTTTCTCCATGAATATGAGTACAAACTCATCAAATTTCAGAACTCTAACACAAAAGGATGGTGTTCTAGTAAAAATTGGTGACAATGAAATAGTATGACTATTTGAATCAGAACTATTAAGGAACCAGAAGTAGTCTCAATCCATATAGTACTCTGTGTACAAGGATTAAAACAAAACCTGATACATATCCCTCAACACTATGATGATGGTCATTTTTTTGTTTTTTTGATAACTGTTGTTCGGTTTTTAATGAGAAATTTCATATATTTAGAGCACCAAGAACTAATAATGTTTACACTCATGACTTAAATTCTTTGTCTAAAAGAAAAGTAAAATGATTAACTGCTAATATAAATGAATCTTGGATCTAGTATAGAAGACATAAAAATTGAAATATATGAGTTTTAAAAAAGTTATCTACAAAAAAATTAGTTTCTGGTTCTCCTTGTCTAAAATTTTGATGTGACAGATTGTGTGAGGCATGTCAACTTGTCAAGAAGCACAAATCATCCTTCAAATCTATTAAAAATTATACTTCTAAACCTCTAAAACTTACCCATATGGATTTTTTTGGACCTTCAAGAATATCACACATGGCTGGTAAATTATATGTATATGTTTCAGTTAATGTCTATTATAGATTTACATGGATTTATTTTCCAAAATTTAAAAAGAATATTTTACTATATTTGAATGTTTTTGCAAAGCTGTTCTAAATGAAAAAGGTTCCAACATAATCTCATTAAGAATTAATCAGGGTGGAGAGTTTAAGAATATGGAATTTAATTGCTTCTGCTGAAATATTGGTATTAAACACACCATCTCTATACCAAGAACACCTCAACAAAACAGAATTGTTGAAAAAAGAAATATGAATATTCAAGGAATGGCTAGAACTATGTTAATTGAATACAGTATTCACAACTATTTATATGCAGAAGCTGTAAGCATAGCCTGTTATATAATGAATAGAGTTTTGACTTATTTTAAAAAAGAATGCCTATGAACTCTTGAGTAACAGAAAAACTAAAGTAAATTACTTTAATGTTTTTTGGATGCAAGGTTTACACCATAAACACCAAGGAAAATCTTGATAAGTTTGTTCCAAAATCTGATGAATACATTTTCATAGGATATTCTACTACTTCCAAATCTTATAGAGTTTTTAATAAAAATTCAAGGATTGTTGATGAATCAGTTCATGTGAAATTTTATGAATCTAATCCCTTTGAAAAAGGGAAATACCAAATTGATGAATCTGTGTCCAATGATAACATGATACTTGAAAACATAAAATATGATTTTGAAAAAGATATAAGGGAAATTCAGTTCAGTTCAGAAGAACTTGACAGTGATGAAGCTAACAGTGTAATACCTAGAGAATCTAGAACCATAAAGAATCACTCTTTATAAACTATTATAAGAGACATAGACACTGGAATAAAAACACGATGAAACATAGTAAATCATTTTGAATCCTCTACCTTTCTATCCCAGTTAGAACATAAGACATTAGAAGAAGCCTTAGTTGATGAAACATGGATGACAGAAAATAAAGAGAAACAAAACTTGTTTAGAAGAAATGATGTTTGGAATTTTGAGTAAAGACCTCAGAACTATCTAGTTATAGAAACCAAATGGGTCCTTATAAATAAATAAGATTACCAAGTAATAATAACTAGAAATAAAGCAAGACATATTGATAAATTTTATAATTAAGAAGAAGGTAAAAATTATTATGAGACCTTCACACCTGTAGCTAAATTAGAATCCATTATATTCCTTTTAGCATATGCATCTAATTTGAACTTTAAATTATTTCAGATAGATTTTGAGTCTTTTTTTTAAATGGTTATTTATTGAAGGAGGTTTATGTTGGGAAACCACTTGGTTTTGAAAATTCACAAAATCATATTCTATTTTAAAACTTACTAAAGCTCTTTATGGCCTTAATCAAGCACTTAGAGCTTGGTATGAAATATTATGTTCTTTTCAATTAGAAAATGATTTTCATTTTGGAATGGAAGATCTATACCTTTTTATAAAAAATATAGATTCGAATGTTTTACTAGTTTAAATTTATTTTCATGATTTAATTTTTGTTTCAACAAACAAAAGCTTTGTCATGATATTTCCAATTTAATGCAAAAATAATTTTAAGGGAGTGTGATGGGGAATTAAATTTTTTTAGGACATAAAATTTATAAAAAAGATTTTAGAAAAGTTTTGAATAAATGAATATACATTTTTGATTTACGTAAGAAAATTGTTCTTGATAATAACAAGACATATGAAACTCTTATGTGTACTAAAATAAAACTTGACTTGGATGAAACTGGAAAATCAGTTGACAAAATGTTATATAGTGGTATGATTGGAAGTTTATTATATCTTACATCTAGCAGGCCAGATATATTGTACTCAGTATGTCTTTGTGATAGATTTTAATATGATCGAAAAGAATCTCATTTAAGTGATATCATAAGAATCTTTAGATATTTAAAAGGAATTATTTTTCAATCTATTCTCTATAAAAAACAAAGGATTATAATTTAATTTCCCAATCAGATGCAAATGTAGGATGTTGTAGATTATATAGAAAAAATAAACTTAGGGACATGTTACATTTTACTAAAATCCATAGTTCCATGGTCTAGTAAGTAACCATAAACAGTTTCTCTATCAACAGGTGAAGCAAAATATGTTTCTACTGGAAGTTGTTGTGCACAAGTTTTGTGGATGAAAAACACTCTTATGGATTTTGGACTAAATTTTAACAGTCCACCTATTTTATTTGATTATACTAGTGCTATAAATATTTATAAATACCCTTTTAGTAATTCTAAAACTAAGAATATTGATATCCGACATCACTTTCTAAGATATCATGTTCTTAAAAAGGATGTATTATTAGAATTTGTAATCATCGAAATTCAATTAGCTGATAATTTTACTAAACCACATCCCACTACAAGGTTTGATTTTATTAAGGGGGGCTAGGATTATTTATTTGTAAATTAATTTGTTTTTAATTTTTTAAATTTTTTATCTTTTCTTTATTAATTTAAATATTTCATTAGTTCTATTTAAATATTTAGCTGCATAATATTTATCTTTTAAATGATGTAATAGTTACTCTCTATGTAATGACACAAGAATCAAGAATGTCAGAATCTGTTTCCTATTCCAAAACCATTCATTTTATCAAAACCCTTCGAATCCCCTAAAACTTATACTGCTCTTCTCTATCCGCACTTGAACAATCAAAACCCAAGAATTTCAAACCATCAGAAATCTCTGATAGCAATGACCAAAATCAAAAGGACTAGTCCGCCAAAAACCAGCAATGCCATGCGGTAATTCTCGGAAGGATGAAAGATTTTGCAATGAAATGTGATTGATTTAAAATGGTTGTACTAGACAGATATGATGCTGAGGAAATCCCTAGAATTTTAGAAACTCGATAAAACCTTGAATTGGGACTATATAGTTATTCTATATGATGCAGAACTTCATCATTTTTTTAAATTTGTTCAATTGAGTCTGGGAGATGATGAAGATTCAATAATAGCTAAGTTCGGGGAAATAAATTTTTCGATTTCGTCTGTAGGGATAGTGAATATTCTTCATATCCCTCATGAGGGAGTATTTCACATAGATTTGAATAATATTGGTTATAATTACTATAAGTATAACAATATTATGCATTTTTTATTTGGATCTACAAATATAATGAAGATGTTAGTGAAAGATTTAGATACTGACCAGACGATTTTTGTTAAATTTGTGCAAACAGGTATTGCATCAAGAAATCTAGAAATGGATAAAATATTTTACCCTAATATGTACAAAATGTTTTTGTTTATGAGTGATATAAAGTAGAATTTTACAAGATTTATGATCACATATTTCAATTATGGCTGCCAACCAGAAGCAAGTATGACCTTCTTTCCCTTTGGAAGGATCATTTCATATATATTTTTTATGACAGATATTATAATGTTGTCGGATTCCTGAGTAAAATATCACCATAAAAATATCTTCAATGTTGGCACACTGAGGAAACTAAGTTACTTTTGGAGCACAATAAAAGGAATACTCTTTCATATTGTAGAAGAAGAAGAACAAGAGAGTTCCCATGAACTACCTACAAAATCATAGGAAGGTGTATCAGAATCAAGAAATAGCAGAGTATCAAGAAGGGTATGGTTTGAGACAGTTGATACACCCGTGGATGAGGAATGTCAACCAGGACATGAGAGGAAAAGGTCAAGAATAGCTCCAGATAATTATGAACAAGTTCAAGAAAATATTTGAACACCTAATATTATTCAATGCTACTACTTTATTATAGAATATGTAGTATATAAATTTGGTCAACCAACAGTTTCTCATATTGAGGTGAATTTTCATGTAGAAAAAGAAATTTTTCATCTGACTGTTGAAAATTTTGGAGAATTTGAAGTGTCTAGATCTGAATATGTACAGCATACTAAAATTTTCCTTGAAAAATTAGGTCATGGGAAACCTATATTAGAGGAACTTGTATTAAAAGAAATCAATGACGAAGATGCTCAGGATGTGCAAGAAACTAACCCAGAAGAGAACCCTTATGAAATTCACACTAAAATTATTGGTGAAGATTTTTTTGTGTGTGTCTCAGGAAATGACAAGAAGGAAAAATCAGTGGAGATGCTAGTATAGGGAAACGATGAGGAAAGGACTAATGATGAATCCCTACCTCTAGCACAGTAAAATCCAGTGGAAGATCAATCTAAGAATAAATACCAAGGTGCATATGATTTTTATAATGATTATGTCGAGGAATTGATCTGAAAATTTAATTATGTTCAAGCATAAAATTCTAATTTAAGAAGAGAATTAGAAAATGAGAATCTGAAATTTCAGAGACTGAAAGGTAGTTCTGTTTCTATGCAAGAAGATGAAAATATCAAGAAGGAAATGGTGGATGAATTTTCAATTCTTAAATATGAAATGGTAATGCAGTTAGGATTACTCAAGTTTAAATATTTCATGGAGAAAAAATTGGCATCTTTCAGAAATCATGAACCTAGAACATCATGTACTTCACCTGATCTAATTAGATTAATTCAGGTCATTACACCAACTGTGAGAAATATGAATGGCAGACTGTAGGATCTTCAATGCAACAAATCTCATTTATCATGGTTTTTAGACATTAAAAAATTTCTTATTGAACAGTTGACTTCGAATGAACATGGAATTAGAGTTTTGTAGAATCAAGTCACTGATAAGTTAAATCTTCTTATTGAAAAGGATGAGAGGTTACATGACTTTTTCAAAGTCAATTTTATTGAATACATTCATCTAACTTAGGAAGGAAGGGATATTATAGTCTAGTTAGGTTATATAATGATGAAAATGTTGAGACTATTGCTGTCAGAGCTTACAAAAATCATTCTGAGGTGCTAAAGCTGGTTGTCCAAACCTTTATAGCCCAACCTAGATTTTCATTTTCATTTCTGTAGTTGTATTTATGTTTTCTATAATATATATTTGATTCACATGTTTATTAGTCATTAATTTCTTTTATTGTAATGTCTCTATTTGAATTACATTAATCTAGATTCAAATAATGTAAACTAGTTTAATATAGAATTTTTTAAGTTCAGTGGTACATTAAAATGTGTTATATTCCTTTTTCTGTCATTCTTTTTTATATCAAAAATGGAGGTGAAATATGGATAAACACAACATATAATTTTGGGAGAATTATTTCTTCATAAATGAGGAGATATATTTTTACAATATAAAATTTTACATTATTAAGACGAAGAAAATGTAAAAATTAAGAAATAATTTTGTTAAAATAAAATATTGTTTTTATATTTTCAAAATTCTAATTTATGAAAAATTAATTTTGTATGAAACTTTTATTGGTTATTTTAAGGGTTTTTTTCATCTAAAAGAGGGATATTATAGAGAAAGTGTTGTTTTCAACAATAATATGTCTTCTTATGATGATATTCATCTTCACAAATACCCTTATTTGTTATTATAAATATTTTACGTGAGTATATTTCAAGAAATTAATATTACTTATTTCTCTATTTTGAAATAATATTTACTTGCATAAATCCACATGGAATATTTCACAATGTGTTTGGAAATAAAATTATAATGTTCTTGAATCACTGTTCATACCATACGTTGAGGAGCGTAGCGTAAGGATGAAAACTGTCGCTTACGGGTTAAGAGTAGCGTATGGTTAAGAAACCATACATTGTAAGAAAAATATGAAATAAAAACCCTAAATTTCAAAGGAACCTTACATTTGGAATGTCAAAAAATCATGGAATAATAATCCTCAGTTAATATGGAACATCATGTTTGATTTCAAAAAGTATGGTTCATCAACATTACTTTTGTGAAGAACATTACATTGGATCATTTACCTTTAGTTTTCAAGCTGATAAAAGTATGGATTATAGATTGTTCATTTTAGAGTTGAAGAGAAAAGTATGGATGATCAGCCTTATGTTTGTGATCAACCTTATGTTTTGACCCATAAGGTCAAAGAATGTATGCTATGTAGTTCAACCCAACATTTGGCATCAGAGATTTAAATTATGACTTTGTTAAAGAAATGATCTTTATGCTGATTATTAGGATGATTTAAAGGAATATTAAAATCCAGAATATAAAGCATCTATTTTACTGATTCAAATATTTTCATTCATGATTCAAAAGATCAATTTAATATGAGATTTTCATGGATAATTTTAAGGGGAGTTACGACAACTCTGGTTTTTCAAATATTTGAATATCGTGATTCTAAAAACGACTTTTGTAGATGTAAATTTTAAAGGAGAAGGCTCATATTTATTCAATATACCTTTATTATTTTGTATTATATGTACAGAGGAAAATAATTTAAATGAAAATAATATATATCAATCTCTTGTGTTTTTCAATTCTACAGTATACAAAGACAATCGAGACATATAGATCTTCTATTACAAAAAGAAACAAAGCTCTATTTTCTGAAGTATATGAAAATAGATTGAAGATTCACCAATTCTACATAGAATACCTTATTTGAATCAACTACAGTTGATGTTTTCAATTATATTTGAAGATTTATTGCAACCATATCGACTAATAACTACTCTTCACCAGAAAAACATCATTTATAAAATCGATGATCCATCGACTGTCAATTCTATGATGTTTCAATTCTTCTTGAACAACTGGAAAGTATTTCAAAGATCAAATACTCTTTTATTTTGAGTAACCGGATTCTCGTACTATTATGTGTCGTTGGTAATTTGTATGAACCAAAAAGTTCTATTTTTCCTTAATGTTGTAATGGTGTCACCTGCCTACACTCAATTGTGGAGCTATCTATTGATAAGTGGACCAAATGGTTAAAATCACCAATCATGTGGAGTATAGAATTGGTGGAGTGGACTAGGGCCCCTCTGTTCCCCAAAACACTATATATCGTGCGTCACTTTCTATTTATTTTCCACTTATTAATCTTTCTGGTAATGTTAAAAGGACATATCATGATCTTACGATAAAATTTTAAATGACACAATTCACCACCACCACCCCTCTTGTGTATATATGGTACAACCCTATCCAACATGAAGAACATATAGGGACCCCTAGTAATATTTCACATTGTTCTAGGCTCATCATCCATAAACTAGGTAGCACCTAGGGCTATCATAACTTCATAAATATTAACATTGTGAATTCATAAATAACGAATAAGTGTGGATGAATGGTTAAAACCACTACCACATCGATATCCTCACAACATACATATTCATTAAAGGTTATATGGTAACAAATGTTACCTTTTATACCCAAACCCAACATTCTAGCTCACCGATGATCAAACATTAGGCCACACACTATTTCCCTCATCCCATAACAAATGAGAATAATACTAGATGGGACCCTCTAGAAAAGTATATTTAACAAGAGTAAAAACTATTAGGATCCTTGAAATTAGAAAATACGTTGATGTACCCCATAAGGAATTATCTAAACTAGAATTTAATTGATGGATTCCCATAGGGGATGCTTTTAAATAGTCGATTTATAGAGGAATAATACAATAAATCCTCTAGGTCTAAATATAAGATGACCTATTGGACCAAATGTAAATGTCATTGATTACTAGAATAGAGACATGGTTCAATAACCACCTCAGATCAGGGTTCTAACTCTTGTGTGATAATTAGATTTAATTTTCATAGGATTAACCTCTACATTTAATTAAAATAGTGAAATGTATCCTTGGATTAATAAAATCATTTAATGGGATTCATAATCATGATTTGTGGGAAAAATACTCAAAATAGACAACCCATATATCCAATTATGAATCCAATGCGTGAAGATATAAAAAAACCCAGAAATGGTAAATTGGGAGGAGTAAAGAGCCTGAATAACCTAGTATATGTTGTGTACACTCAAATCCTCACCTGACCATGTAATTCAACTGGACATGGTGTGTAAGTCCATGTACAAGACTTGTAAGACATGTAACCAAAATGTACTTTACATGATGTCCCTTACATGATGTACCTTACTTTGAACTAAACATGGTTGGGCTATATATAGAAGCCTGGTCATGTAGTTCTACAGGATGTATATCCCACCTTGGGTTTGGCCATGTACTTTTCGTAGCCATGTAAACATTCACAACATGTCGGGATAGGTACATGGATACATGTCATAGTACCATAAAATTACATGTATAACCTATACATGGTGTATAACTCTAAAAATAAAATCTTCCAAGAATAATAATAACACATGTTATGTGTTCCGAAACTACATGATGTGTGATCATGTGTTTTGAATTTTAAACCCCTCAAATTTTCCAAAAATCCCATTTCACTCCCCAATGCTATCGATCAACCCTAAAGGGGTCTTAAGAAGTCATAGTAGGGAAATGAAAAAAAATAGGTAATTCAATGGGGATATATTAAATAAATGAAAAAATTATCTAAATTTTGGATGAATCTGTAAGACTCGGAATTTTTGTGAATTATTTTTTAGAATTAATATAATATTATGATATATAACATTTTACAAAACACTGAATATAGATTTGGTTACATGAAATCACAATGTGTGTATTTCATTATATGCAACATCGAGTCAATATTTTGCTACACAGATAACACATATTATCTTGTGGTATATGCAACACTATGTTAGTCCAGTATTACACACAATTATAATGACCTTAAATAGGATTTGTTACAGAAAATGTTGAGTTTTACCAAATAATAATATTTTATTAAAATTGTTACTATTTTATTCCCAAAACATTCATTGTGGTGAACCAAGCCTCATCGTATTGTCAATTCCCATTGGCGTTAGCATTTTAACGTTCATTCCCACTATACAACAGTAGCCTAAATTCATCACTTCTACAATGATGTTTCCTCTACGATTGAAATGAGAGGATGGGATTTCAGTTCCTCTTTCTGTGGATTATTCCTCATAATATGACTCATAGTCTAGTTCTCTCTCATAGATTAATATGTTGTTCATTAAACTCATTCTTGGTGCCATCACATTGAGGAATCCGATTAATTACACCACTTATTCCTTGACATTTCAAGGTGTCGGTTCAGGGAATAAACCTTCTGTCAAGGTAGTATTCACACAGAGGAATATGTGGAATATCCGGATGCAAAAACCTATGAAGAGCTATATTATTCTTCGTCATAGTGATTCTCAAGGGAATAGAAACATGATTATTTACATAAAGATTGTGTGGAATCTTATTCCAATGGATTGTCTTTGAGGGTTTCAATAGATTCAAATGATTAATAGTAGGTATCACATGAGTTTAACATCTAGAAGAAATAAATAAAACTAATCAAGAAACTGATGAAAGTGCATCATATGGGTACATACCTCGAAGGGAGCACTTGGATGGTTTACTAGATCAGTGGATCAACATGCCTAATGAGGATGGACCTGATAGTGGTGCATCAAAAAAAGGATTTATCAACACTTGGAAGCCTGATCTGGAAGCCAAAATGTGCAGATCAAAAGAGGTGGTCCCTAAAAAGTTGGTCACCAAGGTTTCCATTGGTTGGCATAGAACCTCATGGAGGCATCCTACATACCCATGTGTAGAGGGAATGAATCAAAACCCATGTAGTTCAAAAGGGTTTTTTGGGGATAATCTATGGTTACATACTTGTATGAAGGGTGTGATCCCACTGAGATGTGGCTGCCTAGACAAGTTTCAGAATGGATGATTTATTATTTAATGAAGTATATGAGGTGAGTGAGACAGAACTGACATGAAGATGGTTCCATTGGTTGTCTTGATCCACAGGAAGTATTTCCATGTATCCAGATGGATGGGACTAAAATTACACTTAGTTTGGTGGGGCAATGTGACACCAAAAAAGTTGGCTCGTGTTGATGGAGTAATTGAGGAGGACCTGAATGAAGTAGAACCTCTATGTTGTGGATGATCATCCCAAAAAAAAGGATCATCAGATGGAACAGGATGGGAAATGGGTGATGGGATTGATCCTCAGGGAGGCTTCATACATATACAAATGGAAGAGAATCAATGTTCACTTACATTAGGATAGGCCATAGAATCAGGGTGTACACAAAGGATAACGAACCAGAGACATGATGTGGGCTGCTCATGGTTTAAACCCCCTAGCAAGAGGGCGACTCTTGCTTTAAGGAGTATGGTTAAGTGGGTAGTCTTATGAATGGTTAGAATCCCGAGAAAATGGGACATGGGGTTGGGGATTATGCATGGTTAGAGGCCTGTATGGATGTATCAAAACACCCCATGGATGATTATCCATGAGATGTGTCCCAAAAAAGAGGTAGATGCCACATTATGAGGATAGATCCCTAGGTGGGAGTAACAACGCTTACCATTGGTCAGGGATGAACCCCAGAGAGGCATCCTATATACTCTGTCATGATGAAAGTGATCAAAACCCATGTAGTTCAGAAAGAGAATGGGGACTATAGCTTAACATCTTGTGGGATGAAATTGAACTGATGCGAAGTCATTGGGATGGATGAATGATGGAATTGAACATTGGGATGGTTTCTTAAATAAATAGTATAATATTGGGATCAAAATTTATGTATTTAAAGAAAATAAATTGGAATGGTTCTTACTTATTGTTGTAATACCAAGGAGTATGTTATAGATTCTTCTTTCTCTAATTTAACATGAGTCATGCTTGGTGTGATAAACAAGAGTTAGCAGTGGACCTAACGACAATGTTATGAAAGATGCATCCACGAGGGATGGTAAAGATATGGAATTACATTCTAATGGATTCCTGAGGATGGTGAACTGATTTATGAGGAGGATATGGACATCATATATGGAACACCCTATAAAGTAGTGTCTATGCTTACACAAAGGATTCCCCATGTGCAGATGGAGATAAAGCTCATCGGGATAGATAAGGAGGGGGATCTATGGTTCACATTCTCCTTAAAATCCTACCAGGTCTGTCACACATCTAGTGATCATAGTTTAAAATCATGTGTTAAAGATGATTTATGCTTGGTATTTTAATTTTCATGCTTCTCGGATGATGAGGAATCATTCCACACCCCTTGTATTTACATAACTTGTAAAAACCTACACATGGGTGAGAGAGGTCACAAAATATTTCAAAAAACAACGTTGTGGATGAGTGTTCAATTGAGGGGTCCATGTTAGCATGGCTATGTGGAGAATAAATACACGTTAGTGTGTATATGTTATGAATCATAAGGGAGGGAACTACAACATGTCACACCACATGATGGACTTAGAAATCACATAATATGAGACTAGAGGGTTACATATGAGAGGGGTTCATGATGTATAATTCCTCATTAAGAGGTACTTCATGATGCCATGGTGCATCACAATGTGAGGTAGATTCACAATAGATGGTTCTTCATGAAGCATATAGAATAGCATCTCTGTGAATGGAGGATATTCACTAAGCATGATGGCCCAACCAAGGCATGGAGTCTACATGTAAATGAAGTGTGATTCAAGTGGATAAATTCTCTTGTGAAGTCCCATGTTCCCAAAAGGGACTCATACCATAATTAATATCATATTTATTTATGAATTAAATCCCCATATGAATCATAGATTGTCCCAAATTAGATAAATAGGCTTCGTAGGGCTCAAATACCTTGGGCGGTGCAATTTCTTGCTTATTCATAAATAAAAAGGTTCCTTGAAAATCGAGAATGTGGAAGGACATGGGTCAATGTAATGATGGTTATTAGGGGAATGAGCCTACTATTTATAAGAAATGGGGTTTTTTAATTCTCACGGTGCTCTCTTATAAGTTGAAAGGCTTCATCGTTCCATCAGAATCGTGGAACATTACTTCACTGCTCCATAGTGGTCGTGGGGCTTGTCATCCTTGTAGATACTTCCTCTACTACTCCATGGAAGTCACAGAGGATTCTATTCATCTAGCTTCAGCCTGTTCATAGTGATGATTGGATTTGGGAGGGAGCTTCACAAAGAAGGATATTGTTGATTATTTTTCTCCCATGTAAAGGTCTAATGTTTTCCTAAATGGTGTGGACAGTCCATAATCTATATTTGGCATGAATTATGAGTTCGAAAAATGAACCACCATCAAAATTAGAGCTATGGAGAAAATGGGGGGTGTATTCTGAGGGTATATCACCAAAAATATGTAGACCACGAAGCTAGATCGTAACGATGGTGTGCAGAGCGTGTGGGAGGATCTTTGTCTTTCTCATGGTGGCTGAGGTTGTCATGAAACTCAGGGATCCAAAACCTATAAATTTAGTGTGAGGCCCCTGCTTCTTTCTGAATCCAATCTCTCTGAAAATGTGGTTGATTTCTAGAATCATGAAGCTCCAACACCCATGTGGATTCTCTTTGAGAACTAGGTTACACAGATCAATGCTCCTTGAATTCTTCTTAGAAAACTAGTGAATCAAGATGCAATGATTCTATGAGAAGCATGTTGTGTCTTTAGAGGCTTTGCGATCATGTTTTCTACGAATGTTCTTTGTGATCTTTCTCCATGAACGTTATTCATGAACGAAACAGAAAAATAATTAATGTCTTGGAAGAAATGTCCAATACAGAGGCTGCTCAGGAGGTTCTCATAGATCTGACCTGAAGGGGAGACATAACAAACATTCTCTATCTCTGATAATTTCTGAAGATATATTATGATCATTCGTCTTTAGGGCAGTAGTTGATTGAAGTATAGACGGAATACTCCCTCTAAAGGAGATTTGTAATATAAAAATTTGGATTGAGGGATGATGTCTTCATCTCTGAAGAAAGTATGGTTGAACTAGCTTGTTGGTTTAATAGAACTCTAGACCAACATCAATGGTTTAGTGATCCCGTTGTCCATACCTAAAAGGATCATACTACTTTGAATAAAGACTACCACTTTAACCATGTCACATATTTTGGTGGAAAAGAGTTGAAACCATAGGTATCTCTACTTCAATACAATGGCATTCTCAAGGTAAGTTTAGGAATACATAGAGAATGAGATGACCAATAAATAGGATGTTGTATAGAGAGAAAATTATACAGATTATTGGGTCTGATACTATTAGTTCTGCACACCATGTAGTGATTTTTATAGCTGAGATGAGGTGTGTAGGCCTGGACAAGGCTATGTGAGTCTCTCGATTTCATATCTACATACTGAGACACTTGATGCTAGAGATGCAGAGTAGGTAGTCATTAAGGAACAATAGTTTATATTTTTTTCATGGGGAGGTATGTATCGGTCTCTTGGAACTCCACCATATTATAGGGATTCCATCCATATGGATGATGTATGATGAGTTTCTCCCTACAGAAAATGCATGGGAACATATGAACAAGATTTAACTATTGTAGAAGATGTAAATGGACCTTATTTCTGTGATAATAATCATTTGGGGTGGGATGTACACTTCCAATAGTGGTTCAGATGTTTCCATAATTTCCAATTGTAGAATTATGTGGAGGGAGAGTAGGCACCCGGAAAATAACCAATGACCCCCCCAACTATCCATGGTGAGATCAGTGTAGCAAGGAGGGTTCTTAATAGAAAACCATGGAAAAAATACCATGGAAATTATGGGGTATAATGGAAACACTAAGCATCAACTAGAGGATAGATTAGATGTGTCCACCTCTTTAATCATTAGAAGATGAATGTTCTCGGCCAGGGATGCATATATCGGAACGCATCCATGTACATTTATCATGGATTCCATGCTAGCTGTAGGGAAACACATCAACCTTGGGATACAAGTGATAAAAAACTGTACAAGGTGTTGCAGCACATTAGTGAGGGGAAGAAGTTAAAATGGATATGTAGAATAGTCCACTTTTTGTATGAATGAATATTATTGCACAAGAGGGTATAGTCATATCCAAACCCCATTTCCTAATTGGGTCAAACTTTTTCCCAGCCATTTTGAACATAGTGGGATTTTTCCAAACCAATATGACTTTTTTGGTGATGGTGAACCGAGTCTAGAGGGTGGATGAATTTAATTTCTATCCATTCCCACTTCAAACGGGATTATTCACTAATTATGGTATGTGACTAAGAAGAATAAGTAATATCTCTTGGCCTTCTGATGTGGAGTCCAAGTGGCATAGTTAGATTGTGATCCTATATTCTAGCCATATACCATGAATTTATTTTCAAGGAAATTTTGGTTCATGTAGATTTTAACCCCAAAAGAATATTTGGTAGTGAAACTTGAGGATCACCAAAGTGTGCTGGGGAAAATGTTGAACATGTTCCCACAAGAGAAAAAAAATATGGAAAATGAGATACCTTCACCTACTTCCACCTAAGAGCTAATCATGGAGTATAAAAACATTTGAGAGGTATCCCACTCGGGGGAGATGCTGAGGGAATGAACTACATGTGTTGATGATGGGGTGCCCATAATCCCTAAGGATGAGGTATGATAATGGAAAAAACATGTCATGATGGTATGGATTATGCACATTATTGTCGTGGAGTTGTAGTGACGGTAAGGCCAGTAATTTTAAGGCCAGCACTGAGTGAAGGTAGAATGAAAACATTAAAAGTAGACCTAGTGGTCCCAAATATGTAGAACCGGGAGGAATAATGCTCCTCAAGTGTACACCATGTGATACCTACTCAAAATCCTAGGGTGAAACTATACTGTGTGGAAATACATGAATACATCTTCGATCCAATGTGTTGGGAAACTAGGGAATTAAACAGATAATTCATTAGTCATTATAAGATGTGGGACCAACTGAACCAATTCATATTGGACCTTCTAGATATTGACTACCCCATGGCCAACATTCTGGTTTCTCAGAAAGAGGGAGTGTGTTAAGTGGCTGAGCTAAAAGAACCTTTTCACTCTTGGGACACCCCACATCTAATGGATGGTCAGGTAAATTTAATGCTTATCCAAAACTCTCCACCACAATTATAGGATGCTAAGCTAGTGGATCACATCCCTCTACCTGAGGGATAATAAGAGTCTTGGGGAGAATATGAAAAAAATGGTATTCCTCTAAAATAATGTGAGGTTATGGTCACTGAGCTTTGGTAAATTCTCTATATTTCTTTGATAAATCTCTAATCCATTACTTTTCACTATGATCTTACCCATGTAATCTAGGTTTATCAATTGAAATTTTTTCTATCGAGGAGAGCCTTGTAAAAAAAATCCCATCCCCGCATGGAAATGGATTTAAGGGACAAGCTCTAGGGCCTGCATTAGATACCATGGTGGCTGCATGGCACTAGGGGATTATAGAGGCTAGGGTGGCCATTCCAGAATCCCTAGAGTTCCAAATCATACACAGGGGTCCATGTCCCGAGATTCCATTGCATACAACACTCGGGTGAGATTTAATATTCAACCTTTGAACATTATCTTCCTTGTAGTGTCATAATTGTATTTTATCAGGACAAGCCAATTAACATTGTCTTTGTATGAATAGTTCTTCAAGCACTAGGTGTGAAACTAGTGAGAATAGCCTGGGGTATCTGAGATTTTGGAATTCCTTACATGGAATCAGAAGCATGAAATGACTTGACCATGATGGTCATGACTATTGGTAGGACCATTGGTGGGGAAGAACTGGGACATATCATGGTGGGATACATCGATGAAGAACAACCACATGATATGAAACCCATCCCTTCTAATAGAACACTAGAGGTGGATCCTACTAAAAAAAATCTTGAGCCATTCCCAGAATACTAACCCACTGACCCAGAGGATTTGGATGAGTCCGATTCTAAAGTTGATGATAGACAGAAATTCTATCACTGGTATTAGAAGCTTATGAAGCACATCATTGATGACGATCAATTATTAGAATGGATAATCTAAATGGTAAATCTACATTCATGAAAACATGAACTATGCGCTGGAGGGGTGGATGCATCAATTTTACATATACTCATACATGATTACTTTACTAAGAAGGTAAGAGAGAGAAAAAATGATTTTACTGTCACCTAGCAGTGGAGGAAGTCTATCAGAATTCCAAATATTCAAGAGGCCGAACTAGAGATCCTATGAAGAAAAACATGGATGAACAAGCTCTCATCATTATTCAACACCCAATCGGAACTCATATCATGATTACAGGTCCATATAGATGATGTTGACGAGTATCTGAGGAGAAAAATTCATGAAGTCACTGATATCCAATGTGAGAAATATTGATTACATATTAAAGTGGATTAAAATCTCCCCACAACCAAAGAGGAGTTAATGGGGCTTAGGAAGAGATAGAAACCCCTAGACACCACACACCAAATGGTGGCGGAAGTGAGAAACTCCATTAAAAAATCCATTCCCTGGGGGATATGTCCACTAAACATACAAAAATATTACATTTTTGCTGTCTTATTTAGAAATCATGTGGGGATATATTTTTACCTTAATCATTGCAACTCAATAATATTTGTGAAATAACTAATAATCAATCCATAAGATCACGTCGGTCATACATGGAATGAGAAACAAGGGATTACCAAATTTTTATTCAATATTAATATTAGAGAATCTGCCAATCATTGAATACTTGGTGTCTCACTAAACACCAATATATTTTAGACTATGAGTGAGGGATTGGGATTAGAAATTGATATTATCAAAATATCCAAAGAGCCTTTCCCGATGCATTCTAGCACATGAAAGGGATAATTCCAGGGGAATTTCAATCAATCTGAACAAATTTTAATGATAAGTGTGGAACATGATACCCAAAATTCAGAACACTGTTGGGGAGGAATGATGATGGTGGATAACTATTAAATGTATTTGAAACACAACATTCACATCATATTATCCCAAAATGGGTACAATGACATGATGGATAACCTCTAATTGCATTCAAATCAAGGGTCCAAACTTGGAGTGACATTCAATTTCGACCTAAAATTGGCTCTTGATGGTATGTGGTCCAATATTCCATGGGACTAGGCCATTAGGGGTTTCCATCATATGTGAAAGAGGTTGAGGATCTGAATAAAGGGGACACATAAAGCATGGTGATTGAGTGATGGGCTATTTGAATTGATACCAACACTCATAAAATTATTCCACGGTTACAAAATAACATTGGTGTAATTTTATCAGTTTTAAAAAAGTTAAAAACTACTTTTTAATAGAATATGTCTAGTGAGAACCTATAATATCTTTCATTTTTTCCCATGAAAAAGAGGAAAATATTCACATAGTTCAAATTCATACGGTCATGATGACACATTGAATTGTTTAACATCATATTAACATGATGTTACACATATATTATAGTAATACTTGATGGACTTGACCAATGATTTAATTTTAGGTTAAAAAACTACATTCTTCTTGTTCAGGTTCATGGAGTTTGGACTACAATTAGGGAGAAAGGGACAGAAGGGATAATGAACATGTGGTTACGCTTGAATAAAATAGGTACTAGAATCACTACATATCATTTAAATATGGGAATCAAGATGAATGTAGTTCTTAATTGATCATGCTATTTAATATTGTGTAGGATGATATTTTTGACACACATTATTGTCATAAGGGTGGAACATATACACCCTAAAAGAGAAATGTATGGCATGGTACACAAACTGACATGAATGGGGACAGAGGAGACCTATTCCAGAAAAAAACATTCTCAATGGGGAACCCAAGAAAAAAGGTCCAAAGATGGGGGGTTTACAACCCCATGGCCAGATCTGGGGATAAGATATCCATATGTCACTACATATCATGAATGGGTATGAATCAAGCCATATGTAGTTCTTGGATGTGTGCATATTTTACCAATGAACATGAAGATGTTACATTAGAAATTTCCTATTTTTTATTTTTGTGTAGTGTATATATATATTTTTGAGTTGAAATATCTAGATGAAGAGTCAGGGTGTCACTATAGTAACCAATCTATATGCAGCTCTTGAAAAAGTGGCATAGTGTATGACCAATAAAAAAGGTGATTCCCTCTTGAGTGAGAACACCATAATGCTGTGTACTTTTTTCCATGTGTCTCAGACCTTGGTTTTGTGGTTTAAGGTCATATGATAGGATCGGACCATGCCTTTTCATGTCATGTGATAACAACACAACCGATTAGAATCATTCAGGATAAGGAAATGATGTTTAACATCACATTAATTGGAAAAAATATGTCATAGTTTATGGTCAAAGTACTCATACCATAATGTTGGGAAATTTTGTATAAGGTTAAAACCCAACAAAAAATCATAAGACCACATGATCCTTGATTAGTGTGATAAAAAGAGATATATATTAGAATTCCCTATCACATGGGAGTGAAAAACATCAGAAAAGTTGTTTATGAGGGGACAATTCAACCATACCGAAAATCCGACTAGACATAGACGAATGTGTGAAGGGAAAAGACCATGGGTGTTGAAAATCTAAAAGATCATGAAAGGGTAGTACGATGTGAATCTCATTACATTATATTTGGGGAGAAAAGGCAGTGTAATAATGATGGATGATAAATATTGACCATATTCAAAACAAAGTATCCAGATTATGTGGCCAAGAATGTGAACCCACAACAAAGGGTCGACAAAAGACCATATTTGACATACAGGGGAAGCCTACATCAAGATGCCATCTTAAATCCTCTAGGATGTTGTCCCAAAATGATAGGAGAGCCTTAAGATAGAGAATTGATACCATTATGGGGTAAATTAGGGTATGAAAGTTTAAGATGGCACAACTAAAGGGACACGTAATGTGTAGATGTGGAGATTGGAAAATGTCCATGTGGAATCCAAGACTCTAGGTCATACACCGAAACACATTCAAACGTGATGGTGTGGGACATCTATAGGAAGAATCAGACCCCCCCCCCCACTCAAGGATCATGCTACTGAGGTTAATTATGAGTACATTAATAGTATTTTCTCTTTTACCTGGAGATCTTAGCTAATGGTCATATATTTTGGACCATAACTTCCCAGTTTAATGTCAAGCATGTGGGACATACTAATGAAGTTTAACATCATGAGGTGAGGAAGATGACAACACATAGATTATCATCATGTGGCTGGGACATGAATGGAATGAAGGGTGTGGTAAACAAACACTATGTGGACAAGGAATAAAAGTATCCACACCACACCCCACACATCCTCAATGGGAAACCCAGGATGAGAGGGGACGAAATGTGAGAATGGCTGACTTTACAATTGGGTCGAGGGACTAGGTGTATGAGCATTTCTACGTATCATACAAGGGTAAGAATCAAGACACATCTAGTTATTGAAGGTATGTGTGGAAAGTGTCCATTTAAAAAGACAGTGATATCCTCTGAAATAAGTAAAACAAATGTTGTTACACATTTTAATGTCATGAAAACATTTACACGAAATATCATAGTTTAATGTCATAGATTTGAACCCTAAGAATGATCTTACTAAAGTGGGAACATGTAATTTGTATTTTTAATAGAAACCTGATGAAAATTTTGTAAAATAAGTCCATGTCACATCATTAATTCCCTGGAGAACACATAGAAAGTATAAATGCATTATTTATATATTTTGTGACCCAAACTCAATTTTTACTGTCATGGAGATAGGAAAATAGTGTGTGAGACTCTTCCATGAAAGTATAAATGTTATCAAGAACCCCTAATCCCATGTGATCCATGATCGGTGTGGTAAACAAGGGAAGGAGAAGAGCATTTCAACACACATAAGTACAAAATAGGCGAATGGAGGGGTAGGGTCGAGGGAAACCCCACAATACTGGTCATATGACACAACAAGTAAAGGTTCAAGGCGGGATGACACTGAGAGTATTGCAATTCCATCAAGACATAAGGATGTGATATGTAATTTGAATCACAATACAAACATTTGGAAGGCGTGGAGATTGGCGTGACGATGGAGGATAACCGTTGAATGTGTTCGAAACATAGTATCCATATCATGTGACCTAAGATGGGAATAATAAACTGAGGTTCGTCCTCTTACCAAAGTCGAAATGCAAGTGGAACCAATATTAATATGCCATTCAAGATTCTCCAGAAAATTGGCCTAGAATGACATGCGAGTGTTAAGGATGAGAATCCATGCTAAATGGGGGTCCCTTTGGATATGAAAGATGCTAATGAACCAAACAAAAGTCAGACAAAGTGTGGTTTTGGAATGAGAAACTTTACATGGGGAGTACAGCAATCTAAGTCTGATACCATAATCATATGAGCATGCCAATGAGGACAATCATATGGAGGTGTCCAATTAGGGGTAGGTGAATCAAGAGGAAGATCAGAGGAAATAGGACGAATAGGAGGATGAACCTAACATTGGACCCAGAGAAAAATTTACAGGAACTCATATGTATCCCGCATGGGTAGGATTCAATCCATAAATATTTTTGAAATTTTGTTCACTTTAACTTCATGAAATAAGGACATATATTGTGATGTAGTTTATTGTCATATATCAAAGATAGGGGTGATATAATGTCCCAAAGGGGATGCACTGGGTGAGTTAAAATAAACCTAACATTAATTAGGAAAAAATATTTCCACACCTTTCCACTCACACCTAATAGAGGAATTAGGCCAAAGTTCTAGGAGAATGGGACTACAAATGAGTTCTACGTAGATTAACATCATGCAGTGAGGACAAAGCAGTTCAAAATCATGTGGAAAGAATAAGATCTAAGTTTAAGGTCATGGAACATGGACCATAATGGGGAGGCTGGGAAACCTAGTCTGGACCCAAATATGAAATATGTTGGTATTCCTATATATCCTGTGAGAGAAAGATTCAAATTACATGCAGTTCTAGAATGACACACAATGTAACACCATGTGGTGAGGATGTAAGATGTGTGATTTATCTCAAAAGGGTTCATGGTATGAATATTATAAACGATACATGAAAATTGAAAAATTAATTCCACACCACACCATAAGAAATCCCATAGTGATCCTGAGCTTGGAGTCCATAATGGGATGACATTATTTATGGTACATGGAGCTAGATGTGAAGAAAAAATGTCATGGAATTCCTACGTATCCTATGTGGGAAAAAATCAAGCCTTGAATAGTTATTAAATGCCTTGAATTTTGATATCATGTAGTGAGGATTTAGTAACACTACTCTCGAGGGAAGGTATATGGTATAGAAGTTGTAAACCCAATGTGTTTGAGGACAAAATAAGCCTCACCACACGACACACTTCTGAGGTAACATTAGAAAAGGAGTGACTCCCTATCAGATGAAGACACCAAAACACTGCACAGTTTATCCTCATCCTACCATGATGTAGTTATAGTTTAACATAATATCGGATGGGGTAGTCTTAACATCATGTCTGACCAGGGTATTGCGTACTTTTACAACCTATAGCTCATATTTGGTTGAGTATTTTAACATACTACAGGATGCTCCCGTACTTCTTGACATCGTGATTGATGATAATGAAAGGTTTCATTATGTCCTATAGCCCCAATGAGGGGAGTCATTATAAATAGTACTGGTTGATGAATTATTTATTTGTGGGAGGAGTGATTATCTCAATATCCATGTAGACCAAATAGTACATATGAATAATGTAGTGTCCCTCCCATTTTGGTTCTTACATTGGTGGATTCTTTCTAGATATCATCAGTGTCCTCAAATCCAATACCATGTAACCATTACCGAAGAAGCAGAGATAAACTTCATTATTGAATTATCTTGCTACATTGTCCTGGTTCCTCTCTAGATTGTGCAAGGCAGTAAGCCTATTCACATCGAGGGCCCCCAATACATCCATATGGACATCAAATACCTTGCCTAACATCTTCTTATAATAAAAAATTATAAAAAGAGAGAGTAATGGAATATCGATAGGTAGGTCAACCTCTATCCCATAAACAAGGGAATATGGGGTCACTAATGTGGAATTGAAATTCTTCATTCGGTAAACCCATAGATCGTTAGGGACATTTTTAAGCAAACACTTTTTGATCTGACCAACCATCTTCTGTACAATATTAGAGATGGTCTTGTTAAATGACACAATCTCCCCATCAACATACGCATGATATAAAGAAGTGTTGTTAGACCAGATTTTGTACTTCGAATACAGTTTCTTCTGGTTAGCCAATCAGAATTTTGTGTCATTATGAGTGAGGACTTAATGAGTGTCTTTAAATTACTGAATGAGGTTGGATTTCATAATCAAGATAATAGAATAGTCCTTGACTTCCATGAGAGGTATCACATCTTCCCACTTGGAAAATAAATCCATGGTTGTTAGGATAAACTAGCACTGGAGATCTGTTGATGGTGGGTATGGTCGCAATACATCGATTCCATTTTTTTCTAAAGCCTAGGACTACTTGGTAGTGTATAGGGGATCTGACTGTCGATGTACAAAGATGGAATTGATCTTCAACACGTGACACCTCTTGGTGAACTCAATATAGTCATAGACCATGGTGGGATAGAAGTATCCCAATATTCATATATGATGATAATGTTTTGACCCAACATGAAGAGCTACACTAGAACATGAATTGACATCGTGCATAACCAATGGAATCTCATCACCTTGTATAAGTGAAAAATAACTCCATCGAACTAGCATTTGTAGAGGATAATCAAATGGATGGGACCACTCTAGAGGCTGAACTTTACTTCACAATGATAGACTCGATCACGTTTGTCTTTTTTTTTCAAGATATTATTATCTTGGAGAAACTCAAAAAATGGAGTCACCCAATGAGGGGTCTCTTCTACAATGGAATGGATATTTGGTATCCATGATGTGAAGGAATCAGTTGTGATATGGATTACTTGGTGGTTATCATATTCATCCAAACTGATAGGGTTGAATACCCTTGGATGTACCACATAGATAATTAGATCATCCTACTCATGCTATGTGAGAATTTTGGAAAGGCATTCTAAGGCATCTGATCGACCGTATTGTGAGAAAGAGACATGATTGACATCTAGTAGAGATGGGAACTAGTCCACCAGATATCAAGAGAACTCTAAGAGGGGCCTAAGTTCCAGATTCTTGATCACATAGTCACCATTTATATTCTGGAATAACATATTAGAGTAAACTTTTATGTGTAGGTGGGGAAAATCAATCTAAAGGGTCAACTCGGGACTAGTGATGAAGGCCTGATACTCTACCTCATTGTTGGTGCAAACATATGACAACAAGAATTTGTAGTGAAATATAGATTTTTTAGGTGTGATGTAGATGATAACCAATCCAACTATATATAGTCTTGGGTTATTGAGACTTATATCAGTTGGACATCAGAATGTGCCACTGATGTGCATTTTCCAACAAGGTTGGGTCAGTTCCACTTATAAAATGTCATTTTCTATATTTTCAAGAGCCACAGACTGCTCGGTAAGGTATGGATGGGCAATAAAAAAGTTGTCTAGAGCATAATTTATGACCACTTTCTAAAGGAAAACCCATATGCCAAACTGCTAAAATATCACTACCCACCATGCTAGTAGTCATGTCAACATAGGGCGCCTCAAAATGAACTTTAGTGATTCCTTGTGGGACACCAACTCTATCCCATGATGCTATAGATTTTGTTGTAACTGTTTCATCATGAAGGCCAGTGTGAGTAAGTTATTATCAAGAGAGGTATATCTCTTCTTAGGATTTAGGTTCATCTGATTGATATTTTATAAATTATTCTCTTCCCCTTTATTATTATTGTTGGTGAGATGGGTGCCACGGGATTATTCAAGGTTTTCCATATATATGGCTAATAGATTCTTAGGAGATTTGTGTCACCATAACCAGAGGTTAGAGTAGATACTTATTAATCTCCTCAAAGCGTTTTGGATTTATTCAAGTATTGGGAAGATGAACAATTTATACATGAGTTGAGAAAATGGATTACACTTTCCAATCAAGTTTATAATGAATCGACATATGTAGGCAAAGAGTACTTGAAATCCTCAGAGCTCCCATATGTTCATAAAAGAAGGTATCTAACTGATAGTATTGATCTTCTATCTATCATTCTCAATGCCTCTGTATCTAATAAAAAGTCCAAAAAACTTCCTTGAGATAACCTCAAAGGCACACTTTTGGGGGTTCATCATTATATTATTTGATCAGAGGAAGATAAACACTTTCTCAAGATCTCTTTGATGGTATAGACATTGGTTTTATTTGACAACCAAATCATCGACATAGCATCCAAATATTTCCTGAGGATATTCTCGAATATACAGTGGATAACATGGTAGTAGGTTTCTCCTACATTCTTTAAACTAAAATTGATTACCTTCTAACATAAGGTACGTTGTGGTGCTATAATGAATTTCACTCTCCTTTAATGAGGTCCATTCAGATTTGTTTTTATCCTGAATACCCATCCATGATGAAGATAGCCTGGAATCTAGTGGTGGCCTCAATTAATATCTTATTCCTATGATGGGGTATGTTTCCCTTTGTATAGTTATGGTTAAGGTCTTAGAAGTTAATGAATAATATGTTCTAACTATTCTTATTCCTAACAAGAATGGTATTGTCAAGAAACATGGGGTACCAAACATCCTTGATGATGTTGTATTTAATAGCATATCAACCTTCACCATAACCATGGTTCCATGAGAAGGGTAAATATTATTGGGAGGCTATTTGAACCTATACAGAATTATTGAATGACTGATATGATGAATGGATACACGATGATTTTGTCTTGACATATTTTCATAACTCTATGAAAATAAATCTCAATGATGCTTCACAAAATCGACATACTGTTGATGTTCCAAAATGAGTATAGATGTGATTATTAATGTGGGCCCCAAGTATTCCTTGAAACTGTGGTTCACATATATCAACTCATCAACAATGGTGGAGACTCATTCTTCAATTTTCAGAGGATTAATCTTCTAAATCCTCTTCTCCCTCTAAATAAAGAGGATTATCATGAGGGGAAGTTCATTTGATTTCAACTAGAGAGAGATGTTGGAACCAAACTAAGTGGTGGTGGAACATTTTTCTAGAGACTTTGGTATGGCTGAAACCATGGAGACACAATCTTTGAACCCAATTCCATCATGCATTTAACCAAGGGGCCCTATCTTGATAATATCAAAGATGTAGTGGCACATTTTCTTGATTTAGCTTATCCTAACACGACAAAAAAATAAAGGGTGATATACTTTTGTGTCCATGAGGTGAACTTTATGATACCTAATAGGGGTAAGGAGCTATAAAATCACCTAATCCTTACATGTGTAAGAATAAAAGATAATATTTTAGAATTCCTAGTATCTTGGAACTTGTCTTCACCTTTTATCAGAAATAATGATGTAGTGTTCCATGTTTAGGATAGAGGCCTCCATCAAATGGATCAGGATAATGAAAACATCATGACAATATTCCCATGGATCAGATGAATGATTAGTATTCACAATTTCTTTATCTTGAACGTGATTTTTCATTCTCCTGTAATAGTGGAAAAATAGATAACATGATTCACATGTTTCCTTGGGAGATGAATCACTTGAGAGTACAACCAATCAACCATTGTGGGAGTACTTGAGCTATTGGTTATACAAGGAGGGCACTACTGAATGAAAATGTACCCATGGTCTACCCATCAATTCATTGTAGGAGGTGTCATGAAAAATAGCTATGAACTCGGTGCTAGCTATTAGGACACCAAATTGTGTCTTTAGGACGATATTTTTTGTAGTTTTTGTTATTTTCTTCCATATCCTTGTACTTTCGAGTCATAGGAACATAGATCTACTTTTTTCATTTATAGCATAAAGAGCGTCTAGTTCAGGATGAGATTGAGCCCAAAACCTATATCGAAAGGACAACAATGGTCATCCAGATCATTAAAATGGACGGTGATATACACTAGGCAGATGTTACCATAAATATGTGAACCTTAATCTACCCATGAGAAAGAGATGATGGTCAAACATTATAAATGCTCGACTCCCTCAACAAGGATGACATTTGCTGCTTCCACCTCATCTAAAAAACTAAACAGAGATTTTCAAATCCTCATCAAGGGTATCAAGCATATCTTTTAATAGGTTTAGGTCCTATATAATCTAGATAATTACATTAATCATGATAAGGTTCTTAATAACATCATACTTCTATGACAGGCATGATTTTTTTTGGATTGGAGCTTTCTCTGTGGTAGGATGTATGATGAGTACTGTTTGTTGAACCAGCAGATTCGAGCTAGTGATGGGGATATCCCACTCCTCACTAGTCGAACCAATAAAAATGACTATTGGATGATGTAAATATGAATGAGGACAATCCATAGATTAACGTGGCTGATCATATGGTTGTCATGGTGGATCTTATTAATCATGGAACACATATGATGGTGGTAGTGAGCATAATAAGACATGGTGATTGTTCTAGATGTTATATTCTCTACAATGAGCATCCTCTCTTGTGTCATTTTCATGAATGGCTTGGTTGAAAGAACAGGTTAGTTAATTATAACAATTCATATACCCACATTTTGTTCTATAATTATGCCGACCGAGAATATTAGGATGAGTTTTATTGTATTCCACGTGATCGAGAATCATGTAAAGGTCCAAAAGATTGAATGTGTTTACAAAAACATTCTCCCTGTCATCACTTGAATAATCCACTATTGATAGGAGAATTCTAGGGATAATCCCCATCTCTGCGGTGTGTAGTCATTGAGTATGTGGGACAACATATGCTCAAATGGGTGATATTTGGTTTCCCTTGTGCTATCGGTGCTTGTGCATTCGTTAGGAGGAAGACTGGGTAACAGACATAAATGCAGTAGTGGGATGAGGTGCAATTCATTTAAAATGCTCTGGATTATTCATACGGGAATAGATGATACCGTGAGTGTGAGAGACTTTGAAATCTATCCAGACATCCCACTTCTAAGAACCATGACAAGAAACTTGCTTCCATTCACTTAGACTGTCACTATCTGGATTTTTAGAAACCCATGACACCTCTGCAAGGTCCAAACCCAATCAAACCATGTTATTGTTGACCTAGAATTGGATCCATTCCAGGAAAACATATCACAATCTGACGGTATTTATATGGAATCAATGATTACTTAACTATTTGGGAAGATTAATGAGATCATCCTCTTAGGGAATTTCACATAGAGGATGCCTCAAGATTCCCTAATTCAAAGGGATCCAAAAAAATCTAGGGACCTGAGCCTCTTCAAAGGTTTAAGTCCAATTTCTCTTATCCTGGAAAGTGATTCTGAGATATTGACCTTGATGGGGGGCTAGAGCCTGACTAGGGGTAAATATTGATCATTTTCCATGGTTATGATGGATGACAGGGAGGTTCCAGCCAACTATAAGTGGGAAATGATGAATATTAGGATGATCAGAAGGATGTTTTCCTCGACGATGATATATAAGAGGCCACACCGGTAATAACATTAGCGGTGTTGGGGCCTCTACAAGTGAAATGATAGAAATATCAGCCTTGAGGGGTCTTTTTATAGGAGAAATGGGAGAACAAAAATGCTCCTTGTTAGTTTCCTATATGGATTCCTCTAGGCACTAATCCTTATCAAAAAAATCCTATAATCCACCAATGATGTTCTGAGTGATGAGGAATGGGACAAATTCAGTTTTCACATTCCCCACACACATTGTTAGTGGATTATCCTATGTTAGTATCATATTACTTTAATATATGAGACCTTTTAACTAAGAGAAAAATTTTATGACTCGCTCCCCAGGACATTAATTGCCTTTAAAGAGGTCAAAAATAGTAGTCTTATGAGTGGTTGAAATAAACTGATAATGAAACTACCTACATCGATATGCCCATACAACTATAGACCCAATGGGTAACTGGCTGTACTAGATGAACACAATCCCTTCCATTGGAAGCACAAAGAACCGGAGCGTGGAGGCTTCCTGATATGCTAGAGTCACTAGAATGGGTCGACACATAGAGATAAAGTGGGTGAGATGTTGAAGCGGGTCCCCCAACCCATTGAATGGGGATAAAGTGGGATTTCTGAAATTAGGGGGTGATAGAATGTTATCTACCATTGCCGGATATTGCCTTCTGTCAGGTGGAATTTCAACCTGTTGTATTTCGAGATCCTTAAGGGGGGAAATGAGAGTAGCCATTAGATCAACTGTTTGGGGGTTTCAATATTCATGAGAACTCTTAAAAGAAATAATAATTACAGGTTTATCAAAATAATAAGTGGGACCATCGACTTGTGGAGTGGCAATTAGAACCACCCATGGAACTGCTAGGTGATTGACCTATAGATTATCTTGTTGAATACATTGAAGAGCTTCCTAAGGACAATCCCGCTTAGTTTAGGTGATTTCAGTACAACATACGGTTGCCACATTCCACAAGCCCTAGCCTCTACCCTATCTAGAAGATTGGGGCTGGTTGAATCAATTGGATTTATCTCATCGAGAAATACCTATTTATTCCCCTACATCAAGTGGAGGATTGATGAGATAATAAATAAGATCACGAAATTTTGGACGACACTCTTCAACATGCTGGTGAAGGAACCCATCAATTACCTTTTTCTGTTCCATGAGACATTGAAGAAATGCAGCATTTTTGGGGTCATCCTCCATCCTCTACGCCAATCCAAACTATTCAGAAAGGATTAATGATCCCTAGGTGTCCTTTACACTTGTTAGTGTCCCGACCAAAAGGCAATGACTCCTTAGGAATAGTGAGGCCATGAAATCTCCTTTGTTGGCGAGGGAAAATGTATGGAAGATCAAATATTGTAGGAACTACCCCATGAAATATGTTTTCATCAATGTGTCCAATCTTGACATCCTTCTCTATGAGAACATCCATGTTTATTACAACTGGATCTAAAGTCATATCCTTATTATCACATAGATAATTGGGTTTAAACATCATCAGGATGAAGTATAGAGCCGCATACTATCCAAACAACTGTTTTGAATGATTTTGGTAACCTAAACCATAATTATCTGAGTAAAAGTGAATATTTGAACACATATTTTCATAAGGATATGGTGATATAAGGACAATGAAGGGTGATAAGATATATGAAGAACATCTAGGTCAACCATGTGACACTATTGGATAATCTCATCAAAATTCTCATAGATCTTCACATGAACCATCCAATGATGACAAAAATGGAAATGTTTCATCCAGAGTGTTCAGTGGAAACAAATGACTTCATCATGGTTGAGGGGATCTAGTGTGTTGATGTATGGTGTAGAAATAAGCCAAAATATCTCAAGTAATTGGTATACTGCAAGGATATCACATAAGCTTCTTCGTCTAGAAGTTGGATTCATCATCTTGTTTTTCCATTCCTCAACTGGCGATGGCTGCAAACCAACAAGGGAATAATATGGTCTGTTGAGGCGGGGGACTATCTTGTGGAGAGAATGCGAGCTGATAAGTGACAATATATTGGGTTTTCTCTCCGAGATAGTACTGACTGCATCACTACGCCCCTGTAGGATGGTGTATCGACCACTGTATCCATTATGGGGCCCGTGATCATCTATGGCAGGTTAGGCTGGTGTTCATTGTTCTCCAAACCCTAGAAAGTTATAACAAGGTCTCATTTTGAGTTTGATTGAGAGTCTATATCACTTAGATATGTCTTCAAAATATGACCTATAGAGGGACAAAAATATACCCCTCCAGTAAATACCTAAAGAAAGAATCGGGGATCTGGGGTATCTCATTTTTCGGGAGAACGAAGTTGACTTGTTGCATTCCTAACCATGAATATGATACTGAGGATCAGGATGAAGACTCTAACACTGAGTCTCATTCCTCTTCACAATCATAATGAAGATAGTGTTTACTATGAACTAGAACATATTAGTGTTCTTCCTTTGGTGGTGGTGGTTTTCCCTCCAGCCTTGGGATGGTTCTTTAGGGAATGTGAGATCTTCAACATGGGCAGGACCTCTACTATAGATGATATTAGAGTAGAGATGACCTCAAATTTCACTATATACTATATGAGTAGTTCCTTTAAATCAATTGTCATTGAAGCAGGGAGGACCTCCACTATGATAAGATGGGGTTTGAGGAGCACCAATGAATATGTCAATAGGAACATGTGGAGGGACTTCTGGGATTTCATCAAGTTCATAGAGAGGACAAATATAACAACCTTGATCTTTATTACACATTTAAACCTTCTTTATTACGTAAACATGCACATAATAAAACCCATAAGATCGATAGGTCTAGTATATTTGGGGTATAAGAACATTTCATGAAAACATAAGACATAAAATAAAATATATTTACTAAAAACTTCATTTACATCACCACTACATTACATCATACATAGCATTTCATGGAATAACCTGAGGAAATACATTAGAATAGGTGGACCTATAAATAATAGTAAGGAAGTAAACAAGGCAGAACATGATAAATACAATGCATGTTAGGAAATAGGCATATCAATGGAGAACAAGATAAAAAAGAACATACAGACATGGTATAGAATGATTATCATATCATGTAACTATGGAAACATCATACAATATGATATTATCATGAACCAATGCTAATCACACATGGATTAGAATGAGTAATACCTCAATTCACATGGATTTTCATGATTAAACCCTCATTATACATTAATTAGCATTAGTAAACCCTCATTACACATGAATTAGAATGACTAAACCCTAATTTCACATGGATTATCAGGATACTGAATATTACCCAAAGCATTGGTGGGATATTATGGCACTCCTTTTATAATCATTTCAATATCACGCTTAATTGTGCATCATGGATCATATATCGGGGAATCATGCAACCACTTAAGTTATTTCCAAATTATGGAATGTGGAATAAATACATGTAAGTAACATTAAATTTGTATATGCGAATAAATGTGAATACTTTTGATACATAAATGGGTATGGTATTGACTACACGATGATTTTTGGATTGGAAAATTGTTGTGCAATTTCTGCAGCATAGCATCATCATATAGAAATTCACAAGATTGGTTGATGAGAGGGAATTGTGTGTATAAACATTTAAACATGAAATAGAAAGTATGGGGATCATGTAACATAATATTCCACTATATGAAACTGAATTTAGATGAATAATATGAGAGAAATACTTGAACAGAAATAATAGGAGAGAAACCCCTTATAGAATTTCAGCATGGTAATAGGTGTACCCAGAAGGCATTAATGAGAGAGAAAGTGGTATCTCATCATTCAAAAATAAGGAGGGATGTGTGGGGGACGTCTTAAATCATACCCCTAAATTGTTATTTTAAAATAAAATGGTAAAAAAACAAGACGAAACATGGATAAAAATGAGATAGAAGGAAACCGTTACGAAAATTTGGCATGGTAATGGGTGCACATATGGGTTCAGAAGAGATATAAATTAATGTGAAGGGGATATAATAATTTAAAGAAAATGATAATTATGTAGGATATTTATTAACATATACTTTCATAGGTATAAAATAAATTAAAAGACATAATATAAAAATAATGAATGATAAAAGAGGAGGGTAAAAGATCCCTTACTTGCATGTATGATCCCAAAGGCATAAAAGAGGCTTCTTGGGAGCTTGGGGATTCCATAAGAGGACATTATGGTGTATGGCGAAAATTTTGGTCCAGAATAAAAGGGTTTGGGTGAATATGAGTGGGAGATTGGGTGATTTTATATAGGAAAGGATAAAGAATTGTTTATTATTTAGGTTTTTTACACTACACATTGAAATATTCAAAAACACAAACTATACCATGGTATTTGCCCATGGTTTCTTCCCAAAGTGAGTGGATTATGATATTTTATAACAAAATGGGCCAAAAAAATAAAAATATTAGGCTTGATTATGTGGAGGCAATTTTCACTCCCAAAGAAATCATTTTAAAATGTTAAATATTTTTATGCTTTGGACGGTCCACTAAAGCATTATAAAATTAATCAAAAAAATCCAAATTTATATTATTTTAAAAGTAAATCATGTATTGGATAAATATTCTATTCATTTTATATTATTACAAAACTATTGGGTCATTATGATGTCATAAAATACATTATATATTTATATGGTATTTAATTTTTTCCCAAAAAATTGATTGTACTAGAGAACTTTGAAAAATTACCCGTTGGATAATTTTGATGTCTTCATTCATAAAAAACATTCATTTTAATTAAATAATTTTATAAATATTTGAAATTTAACATTTAAAATAGAAACTGACATTTATTGAAAATTGATAGCCTTTGACAAATAGAGTTTCTAAACCACAAAAAAAGTTAAATTTGAAAACGTAAAAATTATATGATCATTTTTATTTAATAAAAAATTTATAATAATAAAATATTATTAAAATATTATTTAGTCCAAAAATTCTTTAATTCATCAACATAATTATTAAAAATATTTTTTCAGTTTTACCTTTTAAAAATATAATTATTATCAAACTGAATACTTAATAATTTATAGACTAAAAACAAAATTGAATAAATGTAATCATCACTTATAATTAAAATGAATGTTTGTATAACACTATTATAATAACATTACTATTAAAACCATAGTTTACTATAATAATTTATATATTTCTAAAAATTACAATTTTTATCAAAAAATAAATTTATCTAATTCATTATATTTTCATGAAAAAATATTCAAATAATGGAATTCATGGAATAAATCTTTTATTTATATAAATGGATTGTATAATAGGAAACAAATATCTTGTTACAAAACCCCATATAACACTTGAGTAAGACCTATGTGTAAGGTGTGAAATTGTGAAAGACTCTAGCGGTGGCTTAGATAACATCACACGGGTGGAAATCTCTATTAAACTTGAACTTATCCTATATAATATTAAGTTAAATAATAACATTCTGAAGCTTAGATTCTACTTGGTCAAGAGTGCAGCCAAGTAACGCTACCTCCATTCTGATCGCCAGAAAATATGATTCGTATGAGCCCATCCTACCCTTTTTCTGTGTCGAAATGAGTTTTTAAAACCCAATATTTATATCAATTGTGTGATCTGTTTTCAATGGGCATATTATCAACAGAAATGATTATTAAGGGTCATTTAAACCCAATAATAAAAAATTGTGTGTATGTTTTCTATATCCCCAAGACATTAAATGAACGGGTATTTTATTCATAAGTATTCAGGTCATTACAACCTTACCCATTCTAAGATTTCACTTTTGAAATTTCCATTTCCCAAACTAAAACATAGAAGGATAACTCTACCTCCTCACTTCGTCAGGTTCCCACATCGTTTCTTCAAACATTTGGTTTCTACATAACACCTTGATGAGGGCCATTGTCTTATTTCGTAGAACATTTTCCCTTGATATATGATCTCCATTGGCTTCTATTCATAAGATATTTCTTTTCCCAATTGTACCCTCTATGGATTGAGTATATGTGACGGGTCAGGTAAGTACTTCTTCAAGAGTTATACATCAAATACATCATGTACTTGATAATGGTTTGAGGGGAGTTCGTATTGATAGGCCACTTCTCTAATGTGATCAGGGATATCAAAAAGAGTCTATGTACCTTGTAATATGATTTTAATTCTTCAAAAATATTATAACTCTCTTTCATGGTGATATGTGGAAGAATACCATGTCTCTGATATCAAATTCTTGGTCTTGTCGAAGATTGTCAGCATAGATTTTTTGTTGACTCGGAGAAGCTTTAATGTGCTATGTGATGGCCTTAACATTCACAAAAAATTTATTGAATACTTTTAGACCTAGATGTTTTCACTCCCCAAATTCATCCCAACATCCAGGTGTTCTCCACCACTTCCATTTAAATGTATTCATATAGAGGCATTTGGATACTTGAGTTGAAACTATTGTTGTAAGAGATCTCAACTAGAGAAATATTTCGATCACTTCCTCCTATGAAGTCCATTGAAAATGATTTGAAAAATATATCTAGTGTTTGGATAGTCAACTCATATTGTGCATTAGATTGAAGATGATGAGCCTTACTAATGTTCATCACAGTTTTCAGAGCATGTTGGAGAATCTTCCAGAACAAAGTGCTGAATCTTGGATCTCGATTAGATAAAATCGATAGTGGTACAACATGTTTCCTTTCCACTAATCTGATTTATATTCATGCTAGTTTATCCAATGAGAAATCATCTAAAATTTCAATGAAGTGTGAAGTATTTGTATGATGATCTACAAAATCATAGATATAGTTGTTTTCTTCAGATGTCTTCGGAAGTCCAGTGAAAAAGTCCATGATGATGTTCTCCCATTTGCATGTTGTTGTAGGAAATGTTTTCATCATCTCTGTTGACTTTGGAAACTCATCCTCCACTTTCTGACATATTAGGAACATTGATGTATATTCCGCGATCTACTTCATTAACATTGCTCTCAGATGATTTCCATTTTCTAGTAGTTTCTACTTTTTCTGAATTCAGACATCATCCTTTTATGTATCATTTAACCCTTCCCAAAGAGATGGTTGAGCAATAATTTGTGAATAGATTGATTATGTTCCCTTATTTATGATTCTAATGTGAATATTGATCAAGTCTAAGATGATTGGATCTTTTTCAATTATCATCATTGATATAATCACTGGGTCCTTACTACAAAGAGAATCTTCCACCTTGTTCGCTTTATCAGGGTGGTAATGGATTAAGCCATTATAATCTGGGATTAGATCTAACCATCAACATTGGTGCATATAAAACTATTTATGGGTTAATATATACTTGAGGATTTTGTGATCCGTATATATTTCACACTTCTCTCAAAAGATATATGGTCTCCATATTACTAATGCAAGGATCACTGCTACCAACTCTAGATCATGTGTGGGATAGTTTTTCTCGTGAATTGTCAACTACCTTGAGGCATAGGTAATATATTTTTCTATTTTCCTAAAATTCACTCAAATGGAGACTTATGAATTTTTCATGAACATTCCAAGAAACATCAACATGTGATAAAAACCCTTAAAGATGTCTACCGTAAATAATTAATATCATATCATCTGGGTACTGAATATTCATAGAAAACCTAATAGATATAAAATAAAAAAATAATTTAAATACATTACAGCATACACTACTATGAAGTACTGGTTACATTTAATTCATTAATAATTATCCATCTTAACATAGGTCATCTCGTGCTCCCCTGATCATGGAAATTGTTCACGCTCATCAGGATTCTTAGCCCTTGCAATAGAGAAATGTCTTGGGTAATGCTCAAATACTCTATATTTACACCATAGATCTATAATTCATGCTTTAGATGGAACAATATTTAAATTCAACACACTATTAATTTTGGATCATCAATTGGCTAGTTTTTTCCCTTCCTTTCCACACAAAAAACATCTCTTAGTCCTTTTGTGACATTTTCCTTGGGGCCTCTTTCCATATTTTCTACATTATGGAAATTAGGACTTCATTCCCTTTTCACCAGTATTATATGAACTTTCATGAGCTGTTTTCTTCCAATTCTTTGATTTCCATGGGAATTCAACAATTTTCAAATTGGTATGCAAGATTTTGGATAGCTAGTTTGGAATAATCATTATATTTCCTACATGAGCTCACTTTTGATTGGGAATCTCATTGGGACATTCATCACATTTCCCTTTGCATCGGTTGTTATCCACATTCCACAAATTATTGGCCATTGACTATAATAAATGGAAACATTATAGATGAGAATCTTAAATATTTTGAAACATAAAGGTGAATATAGTGACATTAAAGGGATAACATATAAATTACATTTATCTCTATATCATATACATCTTAAGGCTTTAATCAATATGATCCATGATCTATCACCTAAAGTGTATTCTTATTGGTTATTATCTCCCTGAATAATGATTCCAATTAAGATTATGAATTTACCAGAGCATATCCCCCAAGAATGTCAAACTAAGATAAAATAATGGTCAGTTGTCATGTACCGGTTCCCATCAGAGTCGACATCAATGTGGAATTTTGGATATTACCCCTAGATAAATTTGTTATAGAGCCAACTCTACTTGTTTATATCCACACATGGATGCATTTTATTGATAAAACACTTAATCTATAGAAACAATAATTTTTGGATGTTTTCCTCATACCCAGTGTTATTCGTAAGGATTTCACTAGCATTTTATAATCCAAATACAAAAAATAACTAAACATATCCATTGATACCAACTATAAAAACCCTAATAATTATTACAAATTTACACATGATTTATTACATAAACATGACCCTAATATAACCTATAAGTTGAAGAGGTCTATTGTATTTGAGGCATATAAAAATTAAATGACAAATCAAGGCATAAAATACAATAACATTATGGAAAACGTCTTTAAATGACCACAATATTTATTCATACTTATCATTACATCGTATAGATTGAGGAAAAACACTAGAAAAAGGTTATCTATAATGCCTAATAAGATAGTAAACAAGGAATGTCATCAAGAATACAATACACTTTAGTCAATTTACATATCCATGGATTAGAAGAGAAATATGAACATAATGACATGATATATAATGATTATGAAAACATGGAAATGTGGAAACAACGTACAACATGATATTATCATGATCCAAGGCTAATCACACATGGATTAACATGATTAATCCCACATTGGACATGAATTAGCATGATTAAGTACTCATTTCACATGAATTAGAATGATTAAACACTCATTGAACATAAATTATCCCATATAAACCCTTATTTTATATGGAGTACCCTGATATAAAACATTAACCAATGCATTGAATCACTATTAGGGAGAATCCTTCATAATCATTTCAATATCATCCTTAAGTGATCCACATTGATCATATAACATGGAATCATTAAAAATAATAAGTTATTCCATGATTCATGAATACAGAATAAATAAATTTGAGTACCATTAAATATGTATTTGTTTATAATGATGAATAACCGTGATATAGAAATGTGAATGGTATTCACCAGATGATGATTATGGCTTGGAAAATTGTAGAGAAATTTCGGTAGCATAACATCATCATATAGAAATTCATAAGTT
Organism: Viscum album; assembly: GCA_963277665.1. Taxonomy (NCBI): domain Eukaryota; kingdom Viridiplantae; phylum Streptophyta; class Magnoliopsida; order Santalales; family Viscaceae; genus Viscum; species Viscum album. Next base: position 1,590,576,812 of record OY728129.1, read on the forward strand.
TGGCTGATGATATGGAACGAGGTATCTCCAAATTTATACATTAAATAGACAGTATGGGGATCATGGAACATAATACCCCCAAAAAATTTAATTGACTTTAGTTGCATAATATAAACGAATTACTGTAATTAAAATAAGACGAGAGGAATCCCATACAAAATTTTGACATGGTATCAGGTGTACACATAACACATTAAGGAGAGATAAAGTGTCTTGTCATCATTAAAACATAAGTATGGTAGTATGGGGTAGGTAATAAATCCTCTTATACATTTTTAATAGAAAATAAATGAGGTATAATAATATGAACAAACTTGCATAAAAATTAGAAAAGAATGAATCCCTGACAGAAATTCGGCATGGTAACGAGTCCACATAAGGGATCATAAGAGGAATAAATCATATTGAAATAGGTTATCATAATTTCTACATAAATTGCAATGTAATTGGGATATTTCAAAACTTATCCGAACATATGAATATTAGATATCAAAATACATATTTTGAAAAGAATTTTTGATAAAAGAGGAGGGTGGACAATCCCTGACATGGATGTGTGATCCCAAAGTCTTGGAAAATGCGTCTTGGGAATTTCAAGGCCCCTTGGGAGGAATATAGGGAGTATGGGTTAGTGGGTGGTTGAGAACAAAATGGTTTTAGTGTAGTGGAATGAGATATTGGGTGGGTTTATATAGGAAAGGAGGGATAATTATTTATTATTTGGGTTTATCCACTACACGTTAAAATATTCAAACCCAAAAACCACCACATGATTTCTCCCATACTTTCTTCCAAAGGGAAGTAGAATAAAATCATTTATAATTACATGGGTAGAAAATATTAAAATATTTGTCTTGCTTATTTGGAGGTGAGTCACACTCTCTAGGAAATCATTTTAAAATTTTAAAATATTTTATAAGTCTTGGAAGGTCAAATATGGAATTATAAATTTATTCAGAAAATATAAAATCAAATTATTTAAAATTTAATACATATATTAACCTAATATACATTCTATATTATTTTATTACATCACTATTGGGTCATTATGATGACATAAAACACATTATATGTCAATGCGTTATTTATTTTTTACCAAACAATTCAATTGTCTTAGAAAAATATGAAAAAATAACTAGAGGATAAATTCGACATCCTAATTCCATAAATAATATTATTTTTATCCAAGTAATTTTCTAATTATTTGAACATTCACTTTTAAAATAAAAATAATCATTTCTTGGAAATTAACAATTTCTGAAAAAAACAATTTCCAAACCTTTAATAATAGTTACATTAAAATTTATAAAACTTATATGATGATTTATATTTAATAAAAACTATATATTAAAAATAATTCATTAAAAAATTATTTATTCCAAGTATTAAATAATTTATCAAAAAAAATTAATTAAAAATAATATTTTTTATCGAATTAAAATATTATTCTTATCAACATGAATACATAATTATTTATATAGTAAAAACAAAAAAAACATGTCATTGCTTATAATTGAAATGACTATTATTATAACACTATTATAGAAATATTATTAATAAAACCATAGTTTACTATAATGATTTATATATTTCTAAAAAGTACCATATTATTGGAAAAATTAGTGTATCTAATTCATTATATTTTTAATAAAAACTATTCTCATAAATGAAAATGATGAAATAAGATAATTATTTATAAAATGTGATTACACAATATGTAATTAATATCACATTATTGAACCCCTTATGAAACCCACGTGAGACATAAGGGTAATGTGTGAGATGGTGACAGACTCTTGGGTGTCATAGATAACATCACAGGGTTTGTAATCTCTAGGAACATGACCTTATCTCCTAGGAAATTCCGTTCAAGATTAACATCTTGAAGCTTGAATTGGTCTGGGTCAAGACTAAAGCCCGTTGATGCTTCCTCTTTTTCGAGCACCAAAAAATGAGCTTTATACAGTCTCAAACTACTGGATGAGGACATCCTCTCCGTTGTCTGTGTGAATTTTTTTAAACCATATATTTATATAAATTGTGTGGTCACTATTCAATGACTATAATATCAAGGGTAATGATACCATATGGCCATTTTAACCCAATTATAAATAGAGAGAGAATATGTTTTCTATATCCTTAAGATATTAAAAAATATGGAATTTTATTTATAAATTTTCATGTCATTAAAAAGTCCATGGTAGAGAGTTCTAGAGAGTGGTTGGCCTCCACTGAAGTTAATGAGATCATGGTGATGTCATCAATGTTATGTGTCTATTGTGGAAAGATTAGGGCCTTCATACTAGATTAACCAATCAATGGGTGGACCTCTGTGTCGATCGTTGATGAATCAAGGATGAACTTCATATTAATGACCTAAAATATTCGAAACACCACCATACCTTGGATCATGGGAATGTGGATGACCTTTAGGATGAGTGTCAACAAGATGGGGACATCTTCGGCCTATACAGGTGTTGGTGGCATGGGTATGACTTACATGCTTTGTGTGGGAGTTGAAAAAACCCCTATATAGAAACAAATGGTATGTGTAGGACCTTTGTACAAAATATCACCATTATGGGCTGGATCACAATATATTATAATCATTCTAGTGACCAGAATAGTCATTTTAGAGTGACCAAAATGTGGTTGGGGTCTCGATTCCGATCAGGCATAGATATTCCCTCACTCTATAATACCATGGAATAGATAGAATGCACCGGTTGTGGAATGTGAATCTAATGTTATAGAATTAAAATCCCCATGATGGGTTTCCTCTTGAGTTCGTGCCTAATTTTTTCATTGATTCATCCATACCATTGAGGGCAGACTAGGGATGTAGACAAATTGCACTTCGACCAGGGGGACTAGATGGTATCAATGACTTGGCCTTGTGGGATCCCTCCTTGGTAGCTCCCTCTATGATGTAAAATCCAAGAGGGATTAAATGAACCTCACCTCATTGGTGTAAGGAAGTGAATCATATTAGTGTTCTAGGGAGAGGCTCCTAAAATGGTTGGACGTTGGAGTAAGGAGTAGTGTCTCCCTAAGCATCCCCTGAGGGTAGTGGTGTGACATGGAATCAAATACTCCAATTATTTAAGGAACATATCTCATGATGAGATGAACCCCTTATATTCATATATTGGTTGATATAATCAATCACATTCCTAGAGATGTTCTTGATGGGTGAGATAGGGGATGGGTGCCCATCATTTGTAGTTATGGAAGATACTGCGCTAGAGGTCAAGCTGTGTGTGATTTCTGCATTAGCATTTCCCATTCCCATGCATCTATGGGTGGGTAATTACTTGTTTCTTGTATCTGTATATTGGGTCATGTAAAGAAGTAAGATTTATCTATCAACATAAATTTTAGGAATGAAATTCTGAAATACCTAGTGTCATTCAATCTTCCATGGTTGGAGAGAAATATCCACACTGTCAATTACACATACAAGAAAATCCAATAAATAACTACCTTCAATTCTGGTGAGTTTCATTCTAGGCCCACTATTTTCATCACAGGACCTGGTTCTAGATAATTTAATATGGAGAAAAAATAATTTCTTAATGTCTCTATAGTTACTAATTCTCATAATTGGAGGAGAACTTGTTCTGGCCAAGTTCACAATTTCTGTTACTGATGCTTTCATCAGGATGTGATGAATTATCTCATCAACACTCACTGGTAGTCTCATTGTACCCCACATCCCCAACTTCCAAAGGATTCGAACATTGATAAATTATTATGTTAAATTTTCCCTTGATATAAATGGTATTATTGGATTTCGATTCCTCCTTCAGTAGATTCCTCCTTGGAACATAATTCCATGTCGATGTCTTTCTCATAGATTTAAATGTTTTTTGGGAAACCCAATATCGATTCCATCTCTCTATGGACACTAAAAAATTAAATATCATCTATCAAGAAATTCAAAGGGGTCAAGTCCCGTATGAAACCCCCTAGTCTGTGGATTAGTCCCAATGAGGCATCTGTGGCATGTCTGGATATTAAAACAATGGATCATTGTATTCATCCTGGTGAGAGGGATTCAAAATGGCATAGAAAACCCATGATTACAATAATTATTTCAAGCAATATTATTCCATAGTAATGTATCCAAGGTTTCCCTTAACATCCCAGATTTGAAACATGGTATACCGTGGGTTTAACATCTAGTATAGAAATATTGGAATGATCAGAACACTAATGAGAGTGGATCAGATGATTACAACTCTAAGAGGGATCCCCTGGAAGGTTTACCGAATGGGTGGATCAACAAACCAGATTAGGAAGGACCTAAGAGTGTTCTACCAAGAAAGAAGGATGTTTTTACACTATTAAGGATGATACATATGCCACAGATGGAAGATCCAAAGGGGTGGGCCCTACAAAGGAGAACACCATGGTTTTCTATTGTTTGGGAATGAACCTCAGATAGGTTTCCGACATACCCTATGTATAATAATGGAATCAAAACCAACATAGTTTGAAAGGGTGGTTTGGGAATTATGCATTGATAGCTACCCGTATGGATGTTGTGATCACCCATGGATGTGGTGTCCCAGACAAGCATTGGGATGGATGATGAATGATTTAATGAAGTGGATGAGAGGCCTGAGATGGAACCGACATGAAGATGGTAGAAGTGTTGGGAATGAACCTTATATAGGATTCCTAATTATCATCTTGGATGGGATATAAGGTCCATGTAGTTTAGTGGGGTGATGGGACACCTATGGAGGTGGCCTGTGGGGATGGACGCAAGGATGGGGACCCAAAAGAATCAAAACCATCAGGTTGACGTATGATCTTTCCAAAACAAAATGGTTCATTGGACAGACTAGAACGTTCCATGGGTGATAGGATTGAACCCCAGAGAGGATTCCTACATATTCACATGGAAGGGAATCAATGCCCACAGAGTTTGGTATGGGGCACTGAATCATGGTGTACACAAAGGACAGTGGCTTAGAGACATGTTGGGGATTACACACTATTAGAATTCCATCACAAGAGGGACACTCTTGGCTAGAGGAGTATGGTTAATTAGTTGGGAATATGAATTGTTCTAAATATAGTAAAATGTTACATGTGGTTGGGTCATATGCAAGATTATCTGCTCAAATGGATTGATCAAGACACCCTAGGGAGGTTGATCTATGAGATGATTCCCAAATAAATAAGATGTTACATTAAGAGGGTATATCTCTTTGAGGGAGCACCAAAGGTTACAATTGGCCATGTTTTACCCTCAGAAACGAACCCTATATACATTATGTATAAGAGAAGGATCAAAACCAACATAGTTTGGAAGGATAAAGGGGCATGTATTTTACCATAATGATGGATGAAAGTGAACCGATGTGAAGTGGTCGGGATAGATGAATCATGAGATAGAACCTCAGGGAGGATTCCTATATAATCTATGGAATACAAGGATCAAATTGAAAATAGTTATGAAAAATAATGGTGCATGTTGATTATTCATGGTTAGCGTCCAATAGTGGATTTCACGATCGATGATTTCTTTATGCCCATGTGGGACATGATCGGTTTGGGAAAAAATGGTAGTAGTGGACCAGATGATCATGGAACGAATGATGTGGAAGTTAGGGATACTAAATACATGGACTTACTCTATGAGGGAATATTGAGGAGTGTGACCTAATGTATGAGGAGGATATGGCCATAAAATAAGGAATTCCCTATCATGGTGTGTCGAGTATTACGTAAAGACTTACTGAGAAGCACATGGAGACAAAGCCAAAAGGGAAAGAGACTGAAAAAGAGTGATGGTTCTGATTCTCCATAAAATCATTCCAAGCCTTTCATAGATTAAATGATCATAATTTAATGTCACATGATGAGGAAAAGGGTTGATTGGCAGTTTAACGTGTCACAACTCGGATGATGAGGACTCACTCTACACCCCTTCGACTTACATAATGTCATCTAACTAACACATGGTGGAGGGAGGGAATAAGAAATTCCAAAAAAACAATGAGGAGGAGGACTGGTCAATTTAGGGGTCCATATTAGCATAGCTAAATGAATAATCAATAGTTATTAGTGTGCTTATGAAAAAAATCATATGGTTCGGAATCACTACAAGTAACACCGCTCAAGGGACATGGAAATCACATCGTATGAGCCTGTAGGGTTGGACAGGAGACAAATTTGTGAATCAGAAGGCCTCATTAAGAGGAAATTAATGATCCTTAGTGCTTCGTGAATAGAGGGATCTTAAAAAATCATGTATAATAGGATCTCTATGAAGGGAGGAGATTTGTGAAACATGATGAACCAAGCGAGGAAAGAAGTATACTTTTACTTGAAGGGTGATTAGAAATGTCTGAATACGCCATGGATTATTGGGTTCCCAAAAGGGAATGTTGCATTCCTGATGACCACAAGGATTTTTTATGGGAACCCTTACTTGAATCGGAGGTACACATGATAAAATAGAAAGACGGTTAGTGGTGCTAAATTACCATGGGCAATGAATTTTCTTGTTGGCTCATGGAGAAAATACTGATTCATGAATCGATTTCTTGGAAATAGAAATGTCAGAGTAATGATGGTTATGGGGTGAGGGTGAGCCAATTATTTATAAGAAATAATGTTTTAGGATGATTTTAGTGATCTATGAAAAGAAAAGGTTTCATCGTAAAGAATAAAGGCTTCATCAGACTCCATCAGACTAATAGTGCATTCCGTCAATCATCCTCAGTGGTCGCGATTCTCATCAGAGTTGTAGAGCCTTCTATCATTTCCCTATGGTAGTCATAGAATATTCTGTTCTACTGGCTTCCTGCCAGTCATGGTGATAAGGGGCTTTGCGACAGAGCATCTTGAGCCAAGATCATTTTGATGATTTTTGGGCCATATCAAGGTTAAATGTTATCCCATATGGTGTGGACATTCCTAGATTCATTTTTGGAAAGGATTTCATCACCAAATTTATTATTATATCTACCACATATCCATTTAAATGGATGTTATGTATAACATTAAATATAATTTTGAAATATGATTTAATGTTATATATAAATTAATTCTTTGATTATTAACTGGTTTTATGTGAATGTGATAACTATTTGAGAATAATGATATTACTTTTCTAAAAAAACTATTTTTCTATTGACAAACACTATTTTATCTCAGTAATTTATTTAAGAAAAATTTGACAATGTTTTCAAAAATATTATATATTATATATTAAATAAATATTATTGATACTAATCGAACATATTTTATATGTATAAGATAAGAATAAATCCAGTTTTACAAATAGATGAATAATATTTTTTAAAATTTAATTATTTCATCATTTAATATATAATCCATTTTAATTCTGATTTTGGATAATATTGTAATATTTTCTCAAAATAAACTTAAATTTCTACATACTAAAAATAAAATTATATTATAGTTAATTTTAGTATTTTTCTATGACGTTTCATTGTGTTGGATAAATAGTAAATGTTACTGAATTTAATTGAAAACATATTTTTCATCTAACTTATTTATAGGATTAGATTCTATTTTTATTGGATATAAGGTTTTATTAGATCAATTATAACTCAAATCATAAAATTATGTTCATTATAATCAATTTAAATATGAAATTGGAAATTAAAAAAACATTTTTTGAACATTTTTACTTTAAAACACCACTGAGTCATCCAGTCTATGGGATTAAATTTAAATAAATTTCTTCCACTAATGATACTATAATTTAGAAAATTATATTCCAAATATGGGATAATAATAATTAATTGTTCCTATCAAGATAAACATATTTTTTGGACAATATCTACTAGTGAAATTGATTAAAAATAATTACAAATATTATGATAAAAAGTAGCCTAAAAGGGACTAGAACATGAACTTAAGTGCAAAAATGACTGAGTAACATGTCCAATATCCTGTGGATGAATATATTTTAACCTTATGAGACCTTTTTTATACTTTGGTAAATTATTGGTGCAAAATTTAATAGGGAAATATTGGGAGGAATTCGCATTTAGAAACTTCTCAAGAATGACACTCTTCGTGCACTATAAAATGACTCTCACCCCTCAAAATTATTCACGCCTCTCAAGAAAATTTCACCACCCAAACTATTATAAAATAAGTGCACAAAATATATAAAATTATTTTAGAAGACACACTTTGGACATTAATGGATCCATGGTTTTCTTTTTTTGAAAACCAAAATGAGTTACCTAAAAAAGAGTTAACATTATTTAACGATCACTATAGTTTTTTTTATTTATACACACTTTAAATTCCCCTTTTTGAATTATAATATAATAAAAACTGTATTATAAATATATTGATATGTTTTTATTAAACTGTGTTGACCTTCCCTCACATAGACATTTATCTAATTAGAAACAAACTTTCAATTCTTCTATATGGAAAACTACCTCCTCATGAAATGATGTTCATTTTAAATTTACCACCTCTCATGGTTTGGAATTATAATGGGAGATTTATTTTTATAAGTTATATTTGATATTTAATAAGTATTTAATCTTATATAATTGTTATATAAAATGAAAATATATGCTTTCTATTATGTTTAAATTTGATAACTTCATTTGGGGAATTGTGGACTACTGCCTCCACAAAGCGATGTGATTCATTCACACTATAAATGGATGGTATTATAGATTAATTCAAAAATAAAATATATGATATATATGAAAAAATAATTCTACAGTAATTATTATATATATATACATATTTATCATTTAAAACAATCATTCAATAGGATTGTTAAACAGAAACAATGGTAATGAGTACGTATGGCCAACCATCTCTATGAACGTTGTATTCCATTTAATATTTCTATTATTAATATATTATTATAAATAAATATATACTGAATATTTATGATTATAACTCCATTATTTACATTATGGAAATATTTAATTGATTGTATATTTTATAGAACCATGAAAAACAACCCAAAACATATAAGAAAAAAAAGAATATATTACCTAAAACATTACATTAACATAGAGTTATTATTATATGGATAATATAATGTCATAAAAAATAATTAATGATATTATATATACCAAATTGGTAATGTGGAATATTTATAGTAAAATAATATATATTATATAAGGTGTTTGAACATGTATGAAAAAATACTTGACTTATAGTATTGTAATTTCATATCACATTTTATTTCTGTGAGATGCATTCCATATTCAACAACAATTTCTTGTATGGGGTGTGTATACTGAATAATTATGTATAATTTTATTTTGATAGTTAATTTTATGAATATTAAAAAATTTATTTAATTACCTTTCATTCATTGGTTTTATGGTTCAATAGATAAAAATTGGTAAAATATTTTGGCCTCAATTTTCCTTCTTTGGGACACATGCCATGTTATGCACCAATAATTTTTCTATGAGATGTATATACTTCCATTTGATATGTTTTATCACATAAATATAAAATTTAATTGATTTTTAATATTAATTAAAATTTACAATTTTCATAGTGTTATAATTTAATGTTACCAATGCTATAGTAGTTTATTATTACAATCTCAACATTTATCAGGATTGTTAACTATTATGCTTCCATTATTTAAATATTATAATCCATATCTCATGAAAAATCATGAATTTAATTTAATTTTCATTATTCATTATTTCATGATTTATTTTTACAATTTCTCAACTTATTGGTATTGAAGATAATTAATAACGTTTTTAAGAAAATATAAAATTATTTCATTCTTCGGTCGAAAATTTGCATTATTTGGAAACCACATTTTTTAGAATGTTTTCAAAATACATTTCGGTTGTATAAGGTTTTTAAATTACATTCAATGATTAATTTATATGTTTTCAAATCTATTTTCAAATAAAATATATTTAATAATTGTTTAAAACATCATTTAAATGTTTTCCATGCATTTCCAATTAACTTTTTTCAAATATGTTATCAAGGTTTTTAAACAATTATTCAAAGAATTTTTTTAAATGATTTTCAATATTATTATATATGTTTTTATTAAAAAACGTGTTAAAAATAATTTTTATGATTTTTTTATTAGTTTATTTTAATTATGGTTTTCAAAAATCCATATGTATTATAAGTAATTTTTAAAAGAAGAAAACTTATTTTCCTCAAGAAATGTTTTAAATAATTTATCATAATATATTGAAAAAATTGTTTCAATGAAGAATATTTCAAAAATTTAATATGTGTTTAAAAGTGAAGTTCCAATTGAACTTTCAATATCATTCTCAATCTAATTTTTAATCCTTGGTTATAGTTATTCTTTAATATGAATATGATCCAAAGACACCATTAAAATAATTTCTCTATATGGTTTATATTTTGATTTATTTATGTTTAAGAAACTGATTTCCCTGCATTGTGTTATACCATGATAAATTTTTATGAATACGGGTTCCTTTAATGGGTTATTATAAGATGAAATGATTAATTAACCAATCTATTTTACATATATTATGATATAATTAATTGTTTATGATGACTAATTATTTAAATGGGATATGATATGATGTTTATAAAACCCATATATCTTAATATATTATGATAAGATTAAAACTGTTTACACAAGTATGTATTATATCATTACGAGATGGGTGGGACTAATATATCCCTCTAATGCATTGGGTAATGATTTATATCTCATTAGATAATTATGGGATTCATATTGAAAGGATTAATACTCCATTGGATGATATGGAAACCTATTCTACTATGGGATGATGGGGAGACTTGATACAATATGGGATTATAGGGAATCCTGAACCACTATGAGAATATGGGGAAACATGATCCACTTTGGAAAGATGCCTAAACCCTATCCAATATGGGGATATGTGGAAACATAATCCACTATTTGATGATGGGGAAACTAGATCCATTATAGGATGATGGGGAAACCTAATCCCTTATTGGGAATGGACTACTATTGGGGACAGTTATGTGTCCCGACCAATAAGCATGGTCCCAAGGATGTTCCCAGATAGGTTATTGAAATGCATATTCTGTTATAGGGAATGATATTATATGTTTATGTGCATTATATAATTCCATGTATTTCAACTATATTATGATTTCATGGATTATTCTCATGATTCACTTATCCTTCAATCCTTATGAATTGCTAATATTTATTTTTATGATTTATGTTTATGATAAACGATATGTAGGGTATGATCTTATAATGTTATGATCACATTATTATACCGTTATGATCATAGTAATGTTTTCATATCTCCCTTGTTTACCATTACTGAGCATATGAGATCACCGCATTTTATGTTTCTTTTTCCATGTTATGAATATATATTTTATTTATGGAACTTTTGATAGGGGTGCTGTTATGGGATAGAATAGTGGAAGATAATTTAGCATATTCATGTAAAATATTTTACATATGAATGTTTCCAATGGTGATAACTAATATGGAATTTTGGTGAACGATGTGTTAAATTATTAAATATTCATGAAAAATGATACAATTACAATTTATTTTAATCTTGGTTCATAATATTTGGTGTAGGAGTACACGTTAAGTCACACTTTATGAATTAGGTTGTGAAAATTTTATTGAAACCAATATGAATTTTTCTAAACATATGTCTATAGGTGTTTGTATGGTTAAATTTAAGAATCATGAAAAGAATAATAAAATGTCTTGGAATTTTGGTAATGGATAGAGTGTGTGGTTTTATAGAATTACATCCCTAATGGGATACTACAAATGGATTTGTATCTTGCACATATTTACATAGGGGTAATTACTCCAAATAGGTATTTCATGCCTAACATTAGCATAACCTGGTACATGACAATAGGACTTGTTGTACACCTAGTTTTAAACTCACAGGGGATATGGTTCGGAAATTCCCAGACTCTTTATGTTCCATCATGAAGGATTTATATAGATTGTGACTATGAATAACCTAGTATAAACATAAGGCATCATAGTTTAAATAATATGGTTTCATAATATAGAAATGATATAAATAATTTTTTTCTGAATTATGTGGCTTTCCAATATGATACGCGATGGTCACACATAGATTTATGGTTTTAGTAAATGGTGGGAACCAGAAAAACCTAGAAAAATGTTGAATGTGATAGAAAATTTTCTAATGATAAGACAAATGGGATGATCGCTAGAGTAAAGTATTTTTTTGATCATGCCTAATCAGCTTTCATGGATCATTATTAGTAACATGTACCTTAACCAACCATCGAACTCACCAAAAAAGAGAATGAACGGGTTTTCTTAGAGTTTGGGTTATGGATACTATAGAGTAAATAATATTCTATTTACTTTGGGTCATGAATTTTGAAATAACCGAATTATATAATTTTATTGTGAAATAATAATATGTTTTAACTATGGAAATGAAAGAAAAAATCAATGTATCCGAAAAGGAGATATAAAGAGTTTGATCAGTGAAATTGATAATAATATTGGTCCCCCATAGACATCATCAAATGTTAAATGATTTAACTATGGTTTGAATTTTCATTATAAAAATCTATGTTCAATTTGGAAGGCTTGTGAAAAGAATTAGAAATTTGATCCAATTGATGATATAACTGCAGATGATGAAGATACCACGAATGACATATGAAATTTATAGGATATTCATCCTGTTTTATTTACCTCAAACATAAGAAATTTGATTATATAGAGGCTTATGAACCTTAAGAAATTATTTGTATTTAATATAAAATGAAATAATAATTAAGAAATTTTATGAAGGAGCCTAAGTAATGGAGTATAATAATTCAGGGCAATTGAAGTTTATCTTTTTTGGAATTAAATGATTATATTATACAAATAATAAAATATAAATAAGTATATTTTTTATATTTTTTTAATCAAGGACTGAAAGAGAGATGTAAAACAAGGATGAAGACATCGAAATGTGATATTTTTATTATGAGATGCTAACCCTAAATGTGTTCAAGATGTTGAGAAAATTGTTCGTATCTTGGATAAAGAGATGATTGATTTGGATAAAGTAAATTGGATAGTATTAATGACCTTAGAGACAATTAATTAATTGATAAAAAAATAAGTCTATGTCATCATATATGAAGTTTTCAACTTCATTTTTTATGGAATATATATATTAGTATTTGTAATAAAGAAGAATACATGTTTTCTAAAATGATTTATGGTAATTCAAGTTATTAACATTCTCAATGAGAATATACAATGAGGGGATTCATATGTTTATAAGGTGTCAACCAAGATAAATTTTTTGATATATGTGGGGGATCAATGTTAAAATTCTTTCATGAAATTTATTCATTTTTAATTTATTTTATTCTTTTGGAAGGGTTATAATGTTGACCATTTATAGAATGATTATGTTATATTTTAGATGAAATTTGTGAGATTAATTTATTATATCAAATCATGAAAATTTATCCATACTGGAAAACTATTTCTAATAGCTTTGTTTTGATGGTAACATTGGATGGATGTGGTGGAATATCATGTATCTCATGATCTGTCACTGCATCAAGAATGAAAAATTCACCTTCTTTTTTGGATAAAGAGGTGAAGTGGAAATTGATCAAGAAAAAAAATAATGCGCAAGTTCTAAAAAATTATGTATATTTTTTCATGAAAAATGTTCATGTTTAGGAAAGATTATCATGAAACCAATATTGTCATCCTAGTACATTAATTTCTGAAATATTATATGATCCTTTAGATCATGGAAGGTTTATTGATTTATAATTGTTAACATTCTCCTACCAATGTATTTTATCACTCTCCATTAGGACATGAACTTTAGATTTATCATTCAGGTATATGTTTTCACTTCCAAACTATGTTCTCTTATGTAGACACCATGTTATGTGTCACTTTGTGTAACCATTATGTTTGTAACATCACCGATTTTAAGGATGTTTTAGTATTCTTTTTTACTATGACAATTTCTAAAAAAGGCTCCATCATGAAATATACAATTGATTACAAGATGAATTTTGAGATAGAAATTCATTTGATGGGGGGAGGAAGTTGAATGTAACACCTTGATATTTTATGAATTATTTTTTTTCAAAATAATTTACTAATTTAATAATTTACATATCATGACAACGTTAATATAATATTTTTTATAAAAGAACTATGTTTTTCCTACATTATATGCAACACCAGGTCAATCATGCACTACACGAAGAACATAGATTAGATTTCAATATTGGAAACACTATTTATGTTTCTTTTAGAACAAAGTTCTAAGGGAATTTGATATCATAGTTTACATTCTAGGTTGAGTATAGTAAAATACAAGATACTATTAATATTAAAATTAAAATTTTATTGTATGTATGAGTCATTCAGTGGAATGTATGTAATGAATAAGAATAAGAAAATTGTAAAAATATTATTTACAATTGTATATAAAATTAATCATTTTTTTAAATATATATAAGTGAATGTAATAACTATTTAAAATAAATAGAAATTACTTATCTAGGACACTATTCTTTTAGGTATAAACACTATTTTACCTCAAAAATTCCAACAAACATCTTTTGATTACTATTTTAAATAAAATTTTTATATTATATATTCAATAATTTTTTTTGATACTTATCCAAAATATATTATAGATATAAGATTATAAAAAAATTCCCTTTTATGAATAAAAAGATCTATTTTTTTTCTAAATTGCAATTTTACTGTGTTTTCATTGAGAAATGATTTTTAATATTAATATTAACACATTTATTATTATTTTTGAAAATATAAACATTAGTTTTTGAAATAGGAACATAATTCTTAGATTATGGTTCTTTTTAGTATTTTTCAATAATGGATCATTTTTTTGTTGAATAATGAATAATTTTAAAATATAATTAAAAAAACACATTTCCAACTAATTTATTTATAAGTTTATATTACAGTTTTTATTGTTTTTAATGATCAACTAGATAAATTTTATATACATTAATCCAATTTAGGTCATTTGAATAAAATTTAATTTGAAATTTGATATAAAAACCTAATGAACCATTAGACATTTTTACTGTAAAACCATGTTGTGACATCCTGTCCATGGGACTAAATTTATATTTATTACTGCCACTTATAAAATTGTAATTTTTAAAAATGGAATCCATATTTTTTATTAGATTAATTTAGAATGTCTAAAAAGGTAAACACAGTATTTGAAAAAAAAATATTTGTGAAAGTGAATAATATTAAGTACAATGATTATGAGAAAAAATAGCTTAGTAGGTGACTAAATATTACACTTAATAGAAATAATGACCTAGACACATGTCCAATATCCATTGGCTGGCTATATTTTGATCATATCCTCCCTTTTATCTACTATATTTTTATTATTGGAGGCACTAGTCATAGTATTAACGTGGGTGAAATTCCCATTTCAAAAATTTACAAGATTTACACTCCTCCTCTACAATCACTATTACAAAAAAGCCTTTACCAATGCTATAATTGACATTTAATAGGGCTTGAAAAGTGTTTAATGCCATTGTGAGGTTAAAAACCCATGGCTTTTATCTGTGCTAAAAAAGAGCAGATTAAGGGTTGATTTATAAACACAAATTAAAGTATTGATAAATCCTTGTATTATCAGCACTGATAATATTCCCCATTTATCAGTGATTTTATTTAGATATCATAAATAAAATCTTTATTAGAAAAATACAAAGCACTGATAAAATTATTATTTATTAGTTATATTATTTTAACAGATAAAAGAATAATTTATCATCACATTGAAAAGTATAAGGAACGATATAATTTATGAGTTCCTATATAAGAATCGATAAAGGGTGTCTTTATAAGCACCTTTAAAATCATAGATAAATCACACTTTTATCAGAACATTTAGTAGTGCTGATAATGGTGAAATGTAAAGACCCGCAAATTTCAAGGAAAATTTATTTTTCTTAATTTTCTTTGGAATTTTACAAGAGCGCAGCTTCAGACGGCACCTGATTCCGAGGCCCGGTGTGCCCGGAATCAATTTCCGAAGTTTGGCTCGGGTACGTTCAGTGAACGGACGAGCGGGTTTTTCTATCTTTTGAACCGGTGCCCGGAATCGAATTCTGAGGGCACCGATGAAATCGCAGCGCCGGTATTTGCTTAGAAACGCCTCTTTCGGAGTTGCGTTTGCTCAGACGTTGTTTTTAAATTTTGGGGCTTTAAGACAGAAATAAAATAAAATTTGTGCGACAACTTTATTTTATTTCACTTAAGCTGCTTGGAAGTCACTTGGAAGCCACTTGAACTGAGTTAAAACAGATAGGGTGCTATCCGGAAATATCCTACCCTCTTGGTAGGATATTTGTGAGGCAGGGCCCGCACGAGCCCCGCCGTTTCTTTCGCTAAGTGACGCACCCGCGAAAACCCGTCAAAGTAACTGAAAAGTCAACCGACGCGTTTTCTTTATTTCTTAATAGACCATTTAATTGGGCAGTTTATTTCGTGAATTAAATGGGCTGTTTCATTCGTTGAATTAATTCAACGAATTTAATGGGTCGTTACTTACGCGTTTTGCGTTTGTTGGAAAAATAATAAAATAGACAAACTTGTCTATTTTGGAGGATCCTCCTGTTGTGCGAGATCCTCTAAAACTCCACCCTCCCCGCGAAGAACGCGAAGAACGCGAAGAATGCGAAGAACGCCGGAACCGGAATTCAACGACGCACGATCCGCGACGTCAACAAACATTTCCGCGACCTTCTCCTTCTTCTTCTACGGCGCCTCTTCTTCCGCGGCGGACCTACGATCAGCGGTTAAAGGTGAGAATCGAATCTTCTAATTCTCCCCTTTTTATAATTCGATATCAACGGATTTAAATTAATTAAATCCGTTTGATCTTGATCCGGAGATCGTCGGCGCGACGTTTTTCCCGCGGTGCGACGAACATCTCCTCCGCAACGACGCGACGATCCCCTCCTTCCGCGACGAGCGATTCCGCGACGACCTCACGTCCGACGACGACAAGGTAAGGGTTGTTGGAGTATTTTTATTCACCGTGTTTATTCTTTTAAAATAAAGAACCTGATCTCCGAACAATTTTAATTTAATTAAAATTGTTGTTGATTATTTTCTTTTCCTCCCGTTGTTTATGACTAACGCGGAGGGTGCGGATCTAACGAACAAGACCCGGCAACCCTCTGCCGATCTTTTTGTTGTGCGGATTTGGCGGACGACGACGAACCGTGCGACAAGGGCGATCCGTTGATCCCGCAGTGAAGATCGTCCCCGGGGAGGAGCAATGGCGCAGACGGGAGGCAAAACGGGCCACCGGAGCAACTCCGGCGGCCCGCGGAAGGTAGCGGCGGCGCGGGTCGCCGCCGCGGCGGCGCCGGCGACCGGAGGCGGCGGCGCCCGGAGCGCCGCCGGAAATTCCGCCGTGGCAGAGCCGCGGCGGCGGCGAACCGCCGGACCGCGTCCGCGGTCAGGCCACCCAGCACGCGGCCCGCGCGGGCCGCGTTCCTCCAAGCCGCGGGTCAAACCCGCGGCGGTTTCTTCGGCCGACCCAGGGGTGGTTCGGGGCGGGTCGCCCCGGACCCAGAACCCCCGTTTCCGGGCCTTCTTCGGTCTTTTGCCCATATCTTGGGCCTGAGACCTCCGATTGACGAACCGTCAGCGGCTACGCGATCCTTGGATCGATACGGTCGTTTCGATATATTATAATCAAGGTTTCGGAAGACTTTGGGTTCGGCCGGGTTGGTTCGTACACGAAACCAACCGGGCCCTCGGAGCGGAAACGCTCATAACTTGAGCTACGGACGTCCGATCGACGTACCGTCAGCTGTGGTAGTTTTCTCTAAGTGAGACGGTACTTTTGGAATACTCCGCCCGAGGATCGGATACAGGCGGAGTACGGTCGGGTTGGTTTTGCCCTAAAAACCAACCGGGCCCCTGGGGCGAAAATGCCAATAACTCTCAGACCGGGCGTCCGATTGACGCGCCGTCTGTTGCGTTGAGATCCTGTTGTCGATACGGAACTTTTGGATACATCAACTTCGGACTACGTGTCAGTTGATGTATCAGCCTCTCGGCTCGTGGAGCGGACCCCCCTAAACGAGCTCGCTGTGTGCGGGAACCCTAGCGCTGGCTGTGACTTCGACGACAGAGCAAAGATCCTCCGTGGACTGCGACGACGGCAGAGCAGAGATCCTCAGTGGACTGCGACGACGGCAGAGCAGAGATCCTTCGTGGACTGCGGCGACGACTGTGCAGAGATCCTCAGTGGACTGCGTCGACTACTGCACTCAGCGATCCTACGTGGATCAGTGCTACAGGTTCTGTGTGAGCCCGATCCTATGTGGGTCCTTACTACCGGTTCTGTGTGAGCCACTGCCTACAGGTTCTGTGTGAGTCTGATCCTGTGTGGGTCTTTTGCGGGGGTTAGTACCTATAGATCCTTCGTGGGTCCGACGACTTAGATGGATCAGTGATCATCTTTGATGTCATCTGAAAAAGTATACCTGGTTGAGCTGAATCTTATGTTACTCTCCTTTGTGGTTTGTGTTGAACTATCCTTTGTGGATTTACTGTTTACTCTCCTTGTGGATTTGAGTCTTGCTTTCCTGCGTGGATTGAGTTTTTCTTGAGCTCGTGAGCAGAGCTAGAATTGGGGACTTAGGTATATGTATGGGCATATACCTAAGTCGAGTCAGATGTTACTTCGTGATTGCATCTTTCTTTTGTGCTATATCCTTTGTGGATTTCGGGAGACCTTCGGGGGTCTCGGGGTCCTTACTGAGTAGCTTATACTCACCCCTGCACGGGCTTTGCCCGCACCTTGTTGTGTTGGATGTAGACGACGGACAGTGCTGATCTCGGTTGGGGCGTGGAGCAGGACGATACCTGGAGGTGGACCACTGGGCGGGACGTGCTCGGAGCGGACGTGGGACCCGAGGAGCCTAGAGGCTATCTGTACCCACCCTTCAGGTGGGATTGCCAGTGGACGACACGAGGCCTCCGTCTTTTCTTCAGTTGCTGTTCTTTACTTTTTCAGTTGTACTTTCAGTTGGGCTTGTATTCCGGCCCCCTATACTTTTCTGCACTTGTAGTTACTTTCCGCTTGCTGACTCTGTGGTGGTTGTTACTTATAAAGGCAATGCCTTCCCTATTTACCGGGATTTTACGCCTTGGTGCTAGTCGCCAGCCCCTGGCCTATGGAAGGCGGGCTTGGGGTAGTCACGACACGGGCCCCGAGGTCGGGTCGTGACAAATTGGTATCAGAGGTGGTCGGTTCTACCGCAGACTCTGATCGTCTTTTCTTTCTATATGAAGCAATAGTGTTTAGTGTATTGAGTGTGGTTATCAGTTCAGGGAGCCCAGTGTTGGTGCGGCGGCCGACGTATCCGTACACCAGGACCCTGACTCCTGATTTCCGACTTAATGCATGAAAACATTGATTGCGTGTGTGTTTCAAGTTTTCTTCGTGATTACTTGTGTCAGCTCACCGGGTATACTGATCTGCTTTATGAAAGTCTCAGGTTTTCCTTGTGATTACTTGTGCCAGCTCACCAGGTATACTGTTCTGACTGTGGTGCTCTTGTTCTCTTTTTCAGGATGGCCCCGCGACGACAGCCAGCTAGGGTTCCGAGTGTAGGGCGCGACGGCAGCCCACCGAGCGACGAGGCCTCGGTGCAGGGCCCTTTGCCAGCAGTGGCACCGGCGGTAGCTTTACCCGCCGAGCCACCGATGCTACCAGTACCAGACGCTGACGATGCACGTCGCCTCAGGGCACTGCATGAGTTTCAGAGCCAGCGACCGCCCTGGTTTTGCGGTGAGGCAGACCCCCAGGCCGCCGAGGACTGGCTAGAGGCGGTGGTACGGATCTTTAGGCTAGTGAGGACACCAGCGGATCTCATGGTGATTCTCGCGGCGAGCCTCCTGCAGGCGGCGACAGGACGATGGTGGAGCTTGATGCTCCAGGTTCACGATGAGGCATCCTTGCTCTGGACGGACTTCGAGAGCGTCTTCCGCTCTGAGTTCGTCCCGGCCACCCTCCGAGCGGTGCGCATCCAGGAGCTTCTCCAGCTGCGCCAGGGCAGCATGACGGTCGCTCAGTACGCGGCGAGGTTCACTGACCTATCTCGCTACTCGACCGACATGGTACGGGACCCCTTCTTCCGGGCCCGGACCTTCGAGCAGGGCTTGCGACAGGAGATTCGGGCGTCGCTGATCTCCCTCAGCATTCCGACCCAGGCGGGAGTGTTGGAGCGAGCCCTCCTGATCGAGAGCTTCCTGGCAGAGCCTTCTTCAGCGGCGAGACCTAGCGCAGGGCGGCAGGTAGCTGAGTCTTCGGCAGCAGGTAGCCGACAGATGACTCTCGGGTCCAGGCAGACCAGACCCCCACGCAGACGGCCTCAGGACACCGGCTCAGCAGTGCGGGGCACACAGCGGAGTGCCAGCCTTCCGAGAGGTAGGCTGTGCTACTCCTACGGCGGGCAGGGTCACATGGCTCGTGATTTCCCGACTCGCCGATCAGAGGAGCAGCAGTCGGTGGAGGGGCCACCCAGGCAGAGGCAGAGGGTCGACCGTGGCGGTCCGCAGGGAGGAGGCGGACGAGGCAGAGGAGCTGGCCGAGCAGCGGGTGGTGGGCGACGCTTCCAGGCTCTAACCCCACCACCACCAGGAGGGCCACCTCGACCACAGGGAGCTGGCGGGCAGGGACAGGCCCAGCTCCAGGCAGTGGAGGCCTACGACCCCGACATGCCAGAGATGATTCGAGATACGATCTGTGTCTATTCCACCCTTGCTTCAGTACTTATTGACACAGGAGCGAGTCACTCTTTCATAGCCTCTGCCCTTGTTCGGAGCTCGGAGATTCCGACTGAGCCGTTGGCTCGATCCTTAAGGCTAGAGACTCCTACGGGAGCAGAATCGACGATTACGCACTGGTGCCGGCAGTGTGAGCATACTCTAGGAGGCGAGAGCTTCGGCTGGGATCTCCTTGTAGCGGCGTCGAGGCCTTACGACGTCATCTTGGGCATGGATTGGCTATCCACGGTTCATGCCCAGATCGACTGTTTTAGGCGCAAGGTGCGATGTGTTCGCACCGACGGGAGTAGGTTTACCTTCACTGGCGAGAAGGGAACCCTTGCAACACAGGATGGACTTCCGTGGAGGAGAGTGAAGCCCATCACTCATCAGTTGGCTAGCCTCATCCTAGGAGCAGTGGACGTGCAGAGTCCAGCTTTTCCTGCAGTGGTGGACCAGTACGTGGACGTATTTCCCGACGACGTTCCAGGGCTACCTCCTCGTAGAGAGGTAGACTTTTACATCGACTTGTACCCCGGGACAGCCCCGATATCTACTCCAGCATATCGGATGGCCCCCGCCGAGCTTCGGGAGCTGTGGGTACAGTTGGAGGACTTGAAGAGAAAGGGGTTTATCCGACCCAGTGTTTCACCCTGGGCTTCCCCGATTTTGTTCGCCAAGAAGGCGGACGGGAGCTTGCGACTGTGTGTCGACTATCGTCGCCTGAACCAGGTGACAGTGAGGAACAAGTATCCGCTGCCACGGATTGATGACCTCTTCGATCAGCTCAAGGGAGCGCGCTAGTTCTCGAAGATAGACCTCCGGTCAGGCTATCATCAGCTCAGAGTTCGAGACGAGGACATGCAGAAGACGGCCTTCAGGTGTCGGTATGGCCATTATGAGTTCTTGGTTATGCCGTTCGGCGTAACCAATGCTCCAGCAGTGTTCATGAGCCTCATGAACAGGATCTTCCAGCCATACCTCGACCGATTTGTCGTGGTCTTCATTGACGACATTTTGGTGTACTCGACGACTGAGGAGGAGCATGCCTACCACCTGCGAGTTGTGCTAGACACGCTCCGAGAGCACCAGCTTTATGGAAAGCTCTCAAAGTGCCAGTTCTGGTTACGTGAGGTCCACTTCTTGGGGCACGTCATCTCTGAGGCGGGAGTTGCAGTGGATCCCGCGAAGATCGAGGCAGTGCTAGCTTGGGAGCCACCCAGGAGCGTGACAGAGGTGCGGAGCTTCTTGGTCCTAGCCGGATACTATCGGAGATTTGTGCCAGACTTCTCCAGAGTTGCGGCACCACTATCAGCGTTGACGAAGAAGGGGAAACCCTTCGTGTGGTCAGACAGATGTCAGCAGAGCTTCCAGGAGCTGAGGTAGAGGTTGACCAGCGCACCTATCTTGAGGTTGCCTGAGGAGGGAGTTGGATACGTAGTTTACTGCGATGCGTCAGGGACTGGACTCGGGTGCGTCCTGATGCAGGAGCGGGCCGTGATCGCCTACGGATCACGTCAGTTGAGGCCGCATGAGCAGAACTACGCCACTCATGACCTGGAGTTAGCAGCAGTGGTCTTCGCTCTGAAGACTTGGCGGCACTATCTGATGGGAGAGCGCTTCACAGTCTTTTCTGACCACCAGAGTCTCAGGTATATCTTCTCTCAGAAGGACCTGAACTTGAGACCGCGGAGATGGCTTGAGTTCCTCCAGGACTATGACTTTGAGATAGTCTATACTCCTGGGAAGGGGAACGTGGAAGCCGATGCCCTCAGCAGGAGGACGGGCATTCAGCTACTTGAGGAGGCGACAGAGCAGCTAGCCTCCTTACAGATATCCTTCGTGGATAGAGACGGAGCAGCCTTTCTTCAGTCTCTCACAGTCTCTCCTCCACTTCTACAGCGGGTCAGAGAGGCTCAGCGTGGGGACGCTGATTGTGAGACCCGGCGTGCACTGATATCCTCAGGTCAGGCGCCTGATGGTTTCTCCCTTGGAGCAGAGCACGACATCCTTTTCAGAGGACGTACCTTCATACCAGTCGCTTTACGAGAGGAGGTGCTGAGAGAGTTTCACACTTCTCCCTTGGCGGTGCATCCCGGAGTGGCGAAGATGTACCAGGATCTCAGACGACAGCACTGGTGGCCGGGCATCAAGAAAGCTGTGGCAGAGTTCGTTTCACGATGCCTCACCTGGCAGCAGGTGAAGGCAGAGCATCAGGTACCAGCAGGCTTGGTACAGCCCTTGGAGGTCCCGGAGTGGAAGTGGGATGGCATATCTATGGACTTCGTGACTGGACTTCCTCGCACTTCCAGAGGTCACGACTACATTTGGGTGATTGTCGACCGACTCACCAAGTCGGCACACTTCTTACCCATCAGAGAGCAGGGCTCAGTGGAGAGCTTGGGACCTATTTACATCCAGGAGATCGTACGGCTTCACAGTGTGCCATCGTCTATCGTCTCCGATCGAGATGCTCGTTTCACTTCCCGGCTTTGGAAGGGGTTGCAGGAGGCGTTCGGGACGCGGCTCCATCTGAGCACATCCTTCCACCCTCAGACGGATGGTCAGACAGAGAGGACCATACAGACACTTGAGGACATGCTCCGTGCATGTGTTCTCGACTATGGTCGCAGCTGGGAGGACCACCTACCCTTGGTGGAGTTCGCGTACAACAACAGCTACCACTCCACCATCAGGATGGCACCATACGAGGCGTTGTACGGCAGACCCTGCAGATCACCGTTGTGCTGGACAGACCCTGGGGAGTCAGCACTCGTGGGACCAGAGATGGTCCGAGCCACGACAGAGAAGGTCCAGATCATCCAGGAGAGGATGAGGACAGCTCAGAGCCAGCAGAAGTCATATGCTGACAGGAGGCGGAGGCCACTAGAGTTCGAGGATGGAGACCACGTCTTTTTGCGTGTCTCACCTCGACGTGGTTTACGGAGATTGGGCCGAGGCGGCAAGTTGTCTCCACGCTTCATCGGGCCTTTCCAGGTCCTCAGCAGGATAGGAGAGGTGGCTTATCGCCTGGCTCTACCACCTCAGTTGCACCGGGTGCACGACGTCTTCCACGTGTCTCAGCTGAGGAGATACGTGCACGACCCGACGCACAACATCGACTTTGGGGAGCTGGACGTGGACGATGGGGCGACTTTTGCGGAGGTCCCAGTGGAGATCGAGGATCGACAGGAGCAGGTCCTACATGGGCGGTCGATTCCTCTTGTGCGCGTCAGATGGCAGCACGGGAACCTCCAGGAGAGCACTTGGGAGCGGGAGGCTCAGATGCGTGCTCAGTACCCCCATTTGTTCCCCTAGTTTTTGATGTATCTTTACGGGGACGTAAAGCCCTGAGGTGGGAGTAATGTAAAGACCCGCAAATTTCAAGGAAATTTTTTTTTTCTTAATTTTCTTTGGAATTTTACAAGACCGCAGCTTCAGACGGCACCTGATTCCGAGGCCCGGTGTGCCCGGAATCAATTTCCGAAGTTTGGCTCGGGTACGTTCAGTGAACGGACGAGCGGGTTTTTCTATCTTTTGAACCGGTGCCCGGAATAGAATTCTGAGGGCACCGATGAAATCGCAGCGCCGGTATTTGCTTAGAAACCCCTCTTCCGGAGTTGCGTTTGCTCAGACGTGGTTTTTAAATTTTGGGGCTTTAAGACAGAAATAAAATAAAATTTGTGCGACAACTTTATTTTATTTCACTTAAGCTGCTTGGAAGTCACTTGGAAGCCACTTGAACTGAGTTAAAGCGGATAGGGTGCTATCCGGAAATATCCTACCCTCTTGGTAGGATATTTGTGAGGTAGGGCCCGCACGAGCCCCGCCGTTTCTTTCGCTAAGTAACGCACCCGCGAAAACCCGTCAAAGTAACTGAAAAGTCAACCGACGCGTTTTCTTTATTTCTTAACAGACCATTTAATTGGGCGGTTTATTTCGTGAATTAAATGGGCTGTTTCATTCGTTGAATTAATTCAACGAATTTAATGGGTCGTTACTTACGCGTTTTGCGTTTGTTGGCAAAATAATAAAATAGACAAACTTGTCTATTTTGGAGGATCCTCCTGTTGTGCGAGATCCTCTAAAACTCCTCCCTCCCCGCGAAGAACGCGAAGAACGCGAAAAACGCCGGAACCGGAATTCAACGACGCACGATCCGCGACGTCAACAAACTTTTCCGCGACCTTCTCCTTCTTCTTCTACGGCGCCTCTTCTTCCGCGGCGGACCTACGATCAGCGGTTAAAGGTGAGAATCGAATCTTCTAATTCTCCCCTTTTTATAATTCGATATCAATGGATTTAAATTAATTAAATCCGTTTGATCTTGATCTGGAGATCGTCGGCGCGACGTTTTTCCCGCGGTGCGACGAACGTCTCCTCCGCAACGACGCGACGATCCCCTCCTTCCGCGACGAGCGATTCCGCGACGACCTCACGTCCGACGACGACAAGGTAAGGGTTGTTGGAGTATTTTTATTCCCCGTGTTTATTCTTTTAAAATAAAGAACCTGATCTCCGAACAATTTTAATTTAATTAAAATTGTTGTTGATTATTTTCTTTTCCTCCCGTTGTTTATGACTAACGCGGAGGGTGCGGATCTAACGAACAAGACCCGGCAACCCTCCGCCGATCTTTTTGTTGTGCGGATTTGGCGGACGACGACGAACCGTGCGGCAAGGGCGATCCGTTGATCCCGCAGTGAAGATCGTCCCCCGGGAGGAGCAATGGCGCAGACGGGAGGCAAAACGGGCCACCGGAGCAACTCCGACGGCCCGCGGAAGGCAGCGGCGGCGCGGGTCGCCGGCGCGGCGGCACCCGGCGCGCCGCCGGAAATTCCGCCGCAGCAGAGCCGCGGCGGCGGCGAACCGCCGGACCGCATCCACGGTCCGGCCACCCAGCACGCGGCCCGCGCGGGCCGCGTTCCTCCAAGCCGCGGGTCAAACCCGCGGCGGTTTCTTCGGCCGCTCGGCCGAAGCCGAGCCGGCCGGTCCGGTCGGCCGGGCCGCGCCCAGGCCGGACCGGACCCGGCCTAGCCGGGTCGGGCCGGGTCGGGCCGACCCGGTTCGGGTCGACCCGGTTCGGCCGACCCAGGGGTGGTTCGGGGCGGGTCGCCCCGGACCCAGAACCCCCGTTTCCGGGCCTTCTTCGGTCTTTTGCCCATATCATGGGCCTGAGACCTCCGATTGACGAACCGTCAGCGGCTACGTGATCCTTGGATCGATACGGTCGTTTCGGTATATTATACTCAAGGTTTCGGAAGACTTTGGGTTTGTTCGGGTTGGTTCGTACACGAAACCAACCGGGCCCTCGGAGCGGAAATGCTCATAACATGAGCTACGGACGTCCGATCGACGTACCGTCAGCTGTGGTAGTTTCCTCTAAGTGAGACGGAACTTTTGGCATACTCCGCCCGAGGATCGGATACAGGCGGAGTACGGTCGGGTTGGATTTTCCCTAAAAACCAACCGGGCCCCTGGGGCGAAAATGCCAATAACTCTCAGACCGGGCGTCCGATTGACGCGCCGTCTGTTGCGTTGAGATCCTGTTGTCGATACGGAACTTTTGGATACATCAACTTTGGACTACGTGTCATTTGATGTATCAGCCTCTCGGCTCGTGGAGCGGACCCCCCTAAACGAGCTCGCTGTGTGCGGGAACCCTAGCGCTGGCTGTGACTTCGACGTCAGAGCAAAGATCCTCCATGGACTGCGACGACGGCAGAGCAGAGATTCTCAGTGGACTGCGACGACGGCAGAGCAGAGATCCTTCGTGGACTGCGGCGACGACTGTGCAGAGATCCTCAGTGGACTGCGTCGACTACTGCACTCAGCGATCCTACGTGGATCAGTGCTACAGGTTCTGTGTGAGCCCGATCCTATGTGGGTCCTTACTACCGGTTCTGTGTGAGCCACTGCCTACAGGTTCTGTGTGAGCCCGATCCTGTGTGGGTCTTTTGCGGGGGTTAGTACCTATCGATCTTTCATGGGTCCGACGACTTAGATGGATCAGTGATCATCTTTGACGTCATCTGAAAAAGTATACTTGGTTGAGCTGAATCTTATGTTACTCTCCTTTGTGGTTTGTGTTGAACTATCCTTTGTGGATTTACTATTTACTCTCCTTGTGGATTTGAGTCTTGCTTTCCTGCGTGGATTGAGTTGTTCTTGAGCTCGTGAGCAGAGCTAGAATTGGGGACTTAGGTATATGTATGGGCATATACCTAAGTCGAGTCAGATGTTACTTCGTGATTGCATCTTTCTTTTGTGCTATATCCTTTGTGGATTTTGGGAGACCTTCGGGGGTCTCGGGGTCCTTACTGAGTAGCTTATACTCACCCCTGCACGGGCTATGCCCGCACCTTGTTGTGTTGGATGCAGACGACGGACAGCGCTGATCTCGGTTGGGGCGTGGAGAAAGACGATACCTGGAGGTGGACCACTGGGCGGGACGTGCTCGGAGCGGACGTGGGATCCGAGGAGCCTAGAGGCTATCTGTACCCACCCTTCAGGTGGGATTGCCAGTGGACGACACGAGGCCGCCGTCTTTTCTTCAGTTGTTGTTCTTTACTTTTTCAGTTGTACTTTCAGTTGGGCTTGTATTCCGGCCCCCTTTACTTTTCTGCAGTTGTAGTTACTTTCCGCTTGCTGACTCTGTGGTGGTTGTTACGTATAAAGGCAATGCCTTCCCTGTTTACCGGGATTTTACGCCTTGGTGCTAGTCGCCAGCCCCTGGCCTATGGAAGGCGGGCTTGGGGTAGTCACGGAACGGGCCCCGAGGTCGAGTCGTGACATGAAAACTGTTGTGTAATGGAATAGCACATTACATCAACAAAAAATAGTGTAGTGTGCTACGACAACAAACTATATCAGCAGAATCAAAAAAACCAAAATATGATACAAATAGTAAATTTAAATGAAATAAAATTTCTATGAAAAAAACAAGGAAAAAATACTATCAATGAGTATGTTAGTTGTCTTTTTAAAAAAAATTATTTTTATTTTGAATAAAACGGTGCACTTGGAATCATTTCAGTAACACTATGATTCAAATTGAGGTGTGACAGATTCTTACACATCATAAATGACTTATGGATCATTTTCATAAAATATCAAAATAATTAGAATGCATTGTCATAGTTTGGATTATGTCAATAGTTTTTTTTGGATTAAAATTAATGTCAGTTTGGAATAAAAAGGCACACATGGTGTTATACCAGTCACATTGTGTTGAAAATTGAGTTCTTGTTGATCCCAACATGTCAAAAGTGACATATGGATCATTTTTTTAATGTACCGAAACAATATGAATGTGTTTTAATTGATTTGATTATTTTCGTTTTTTTCACTAAATTTAAATTAATTTTTTTTGAAAAACTCACATGGAGTCATACCGGTCACACTGTGAATTAGATTGAGGCGTGATGATTGATAACTGTTCTAAATTACTCATGGATCATTTTTGTAAATTATATAAACAATCAAAATATATTTCCCTCATTTTGTTTATGACACTATTGTTTTTTTTATAAAAACGTCATTTTAAACTAGAAACTCCCACTTTGATCCTTAAAGTAGGAATTTTTTGTGGGATTTACAAGAGACTAATTCTTCCAAGTCACAAATTAGTTATTAATCATTCTCCCAACTTATCAAGATAAGAAAAGTCTGTTTTATCTGTTTTTAGTGAGTGAAACGTTTTGTAATAAAATGTCAATTTAAACCTCATAACATACACTTTGATTCATACTATCACTCCATGGGTAGGATTGAGGTGTGTATGATTACTACACAACACAATTTATGTATGAATAATTTTCATTAAGTACCAAAATTTTTCAAATGATTTTTATTGGTTTTGAGTATGTTAGATGGTTTTTGTTCACTAAAATTAAATACAATTTAGAATAAAAATATGCAGTTGAAGTCATACTGGTTACACTATGGGTCAAATTGTAGTGAAAATTGATGATACATGTCCCAAAGGACTCATGGTTCATTTTTATAAAGTATCAAAACAAGCCGAATGTGTTGCTTCTGTTTTGATTATGGCACATGTATTTTTTATAAAAATGTCATTTTAAAATGGAAACATGTACTTTGAGACATAAGGTTGAATCATGTATTGTATTCACATGATACTGATTCATACAGGTTAGAAAAGAATAATGAATCACTACTACATTTTATAAAGTCAATACAAGAATTTTTTCTTGTTATTCAGTGAGTGGAACTTTTTTGTATTAAAATTTCAAATTTAAATGGATAACAA
Source organism: Viscum album (assembly GCA_963277665.1). NCBI lineage: Eukaryota > Viridiplantae > Streptophyta > Magnoliopsida > Santalales > Viscaceae > Viscum > Viscum album. The sequence goes on from OY728129.1 coordinate 1,590,605,908, forward strand.
ACACATGGAATCATATCGTTCACATTGTGCATCATATAGAGGTGTGTATGATCCCTATAAAACAATAAATGTTATATGAATCATTTTTCTAAAGTAACAAATCAATCCAAATTCGTTTTATTGGAATTGAGTGTGTCAATTTTTTTTCACTAAAATTAATGTCAATGTTGATTAAAAAGCCAAACATGGAGTCATATCGGTTACACTGTGAATCAGATTGAGGCATAGGTGAATGATACAAATATCAAATGACCAATGGATCATTTTATAAAATTATCAAAACAATCACAATGTATTTACTCTGTATTGTGTATGGCATGTGGGTCTTTTGCAAAATTGTCAAATTAAATTATAAACAATCACTTGGAGCTATAATTGAGGAATCATGTGTAGATATGAAATGAGATAGACTCAACCATGTCAAAATTTAATTATGAATAAGTTTCCCAAATTATATATACAATATGTGGTCATTTTCAGGGTGTTTAGTAAGTGAAATATTATAATATTAAAAAGTCAATTTTAAAACGATAATGGACACTTAGAATCATACCAGTAACATCATGTATCAAATTGATGTGAGTATGATCCCTACAAGTAAAAAATTACAAATGTATTGTGTTACTAATGTATGAAATATAATAAGAACGTGTCTTCTCAGTTTTGTGTATATCAGTTATTTTCTCATAAAATATATAGACAATTTTGAATAATATGACACTTTTAGAGTCATACTGATCAATTTTTGCACCATATTGAGGGGAAGCTGAGTCCTACAAATAATACATGACTCATGGAATGTTTTACTGACATATTAAAACAATAATAATTTGTTTCCTCAGCTATGGGAATGCCATGTGTGATTTTTATTAAAATGTAATTTTTAATGGGAAACCTGAACCTTGATCCATAAAGGTGGAATCATGTGAGGATTTTACATTAGACTGATTTATACATGTCAAAAATGAATTATGAATATTTTCCCAAAATTATAAAGAAAATCTGAATGTTTTTGTTTTGTTTTCAATGACTGATATTTTTTTGTGATAAAATGGAAATTTTGAACTGATATCAGTCACATGGAATCATACCAGTCACACTGTATGTCAAATTTAGGTGAATAAAATCAATACATTTTACAAATGACATGTTGATTGTCTTACTAATGTATCAAAAAAATGTGAATGAATTTTATTGGTTTTGAGTATTTTAATTTCTTTTTTAACTAAAATTAATGTCAATTTTGAATAATAAGATTCACTTGGAGTCATACAGGTCCCACCGTGTATCAGATTGAGGTGTGGTTGAATGATATATGACCCAAATGACTCATGTATGAATTTCTTTATTCATGAAAACAATCATATTGTTTTTCCATAGTTTTGAGTATTCCACCTTTTTTTTCAATAAAATGTCATTTTAAACTGGAAACATGAACATTGATCCATACAGGTGGAATCATGTGTGGGTTTGACATAATACTAATTTAGACACATCAAAAATATATTATGAATCATTATCTCATGCTATCAACACAATCTGAGTGTGTTTTATCGATTTTGAGTGGGTGGCAAGTTTTTGTTTTAAAATGTCGATTTTAAACTAATAACAAACTCTTGGAATCATACAAGTCACATCGTGAATGAAATTAATGTGAGAATGATCCATACACATCACAAATTACATAAACATTATTTTATTAATGTACCAAAAAATAATAATATTTTTTCTCATTTTTTAGTACGCCACGTCAATTGTTTTTACTAAAATGTCATTTTAAACTTAAAATATGCACAATTTCTCCTGGCATAGGAGAAAGGTGTTGTGTTCAATTTTAATTAATTTTTCCACAAAAAATCATGGTATGATCCTTATTATACATTAATTCCCAAAAAAATATTTTTTCACAATCCATTGCTTCTTATCCTTCTCTACATTGGTATCCCCCTTGGTATTTGCCTCTACCTCCTCTTCCACATTAGTCTCTAACTCTGACTATGAATCCTCAATTTCGTATTCCTTTTCCTCCACCTCCACCTCTACCACTTCCTCTTCCTTCAATTATGCCTCCACCTCTACATCTTTCATTGTCCAACAATTTTATTTTTTGTAGTTTAGTGTTTCTAAACACATTGATTTCCACCCTTAATATTCTCCATGGGAATGTGATAAATAATAATATATAAGAATTATGACACTAATACTTTACAACCCAAATGGATTTTAAAGTTAATAACTTGTACTTGATCACAAAAAGTTTTGGTAATCACATAAATTTATTTTCTATATATATCCTAATAAAAATTACAATGCCCAGTCGGCTAAAAACAAATTTATTTATTCTTCTGAGTAAATCGTTTTTTGGAAATCTTGATAGTACTAAGAAAATATAGAAAAAAATAAAAATGAAATATATTTAATGAAATTTTAGTTACTTTTAGTAATTAAATGTGGGGGATGCTGGTCTTTTTAGGATTTATGATATCTCAAATAAATTTTCAAACATAATATCCACAATCGATTTCATTATATTGTTTTAGACACTAAATTACATTGACCCAAATAAGTAAATTTTTTTTAGGTTTTTTGAAATTTAAATATTTCTATATGTATCATAATTTGTTTCTATTTGTAATAATATATATTAAATATCTTTTTAGACAGTAGCATCATGCAATTATATATCTTGTATTGGGCGACCGCCCTAACTCTCTAAAATTCTCCTTAAAGCACAGAAGAAATATATAATAATATGTTTATATATATATTTTTTATTATATTTCATTACATATTCAAAATACTGATTATGTCGGGTTGGTTGGATTGAAATACATGCAATGAATCCAATATATAGATATTTTTTGTGTCTATGTTCATTGTTATCAGCATCCCGTGCTTCCTAATAAACAAAATAATTATGCAATGAGAAAATTTAAAAAAAATTACTTGATTACATCAGAGTGTTTAAACATTGCAATATAGGCATAAAAAGAAGTTAGTAATCATATTCTTTTTTATTAAATGCTTTGAGTAACTCATTTTTTTTCATTTTAATTGCTTCTTGATCCATAGTATATTCTGGAATAGAAATTATATAGTGATTAATGAATCCAAATCATTCTATGAACGATATTCCCCTAATATTATTAGAATATAAATTCCCATATATGATATGAATAGTTATTAACATTAATATATAGATTTATCCTAGTATATAGACAACCATATTATAAAAATGTAAATTATATATACATTGACAACTGATACTACCAACCATTGACGATTGAGAATCTCAGTTAGAGTCTCAAGACCAATAACGTCAATGATAGAATCTTTATATATGTATTGTCATATTAAATATAATACATAGTTTTATCTTTAAATATGGTCTATTTATGATGTTGTAAAGATAATAAATATTTCTCTAGATCTGGTGGGGAGAAGATAATCTCAGAAGGTCGTTTTGTTTTTGTGGCAAATTCACTTGATTTTATTGACTCAAAATTTTGTTTATCTATAGATTTATCCTTATATAATATCATAACTCACTTCAAAACTGTTATCACCAATTGTTACATGTTCTTCATTAGTAATTGTTTTTAAAGATATAGCTCATGTTACTTTATTATATTATACGTCATGTTATGAATGCTCCAATAGCAGCTTTGGAGATTATAATATCCGGACCATCTAGTGGAACATGCAACCCAGTAGTCGGCTCATAAGATATATAAAATCCCCAATCACATGTAATTTTTTGCAGGGTTTTATTTTGTTGCTATTATCCTCGTATATTATGCACTTTATACATTGCAACATGTCAATACATTGTTGTTGAGAGGTAAAAACAAAATACAACTATAAAATACAAATGATTAGTAATATAAATATATCAGAAGCTGTTTGATTCAAATTCAGGATAAGGTGTGATGAAAATATCGATTACCATGGGTATGATATGTGGTTTGGAAAAATTAATATCATCAATGATAGTGGGTTCATTTGGTTCATGTGAGTATCTTTTCCCCACCACAGGTTTGATTTGATCATTTCTTATACATTGTTATGATAAAATAGTCTTAAATTAGTATCCTGAAGTGAGTATATTTCTATCTACATTAGTATTGTTATATTATATGTATCTTCATGTTGTTTTATCTTATCAAAATTTTTTCAAGGAGAAACTCCAAAAATAATCTTCTAACATGATCATATTGTTCAGACCTCTTCAATGTTACTAAAAGTTTCTATTCTTTTGGTATGAACATTTTCAATTATTGTGTCAAAACATTAAAAAAATATGAACATATTTATTTTAACTCAATATTTTTATAAATAATAACAAATTAAAATTAGGTCATACATACCCATGATTCACATACATATTTTTTTCATCAATTAATATACCATACTTATTTACCTGATCCTCCTTCAATATCACATAACGTGGGATGGAAGTGGATTAAAATTTAGATTCCTCAATCAACATATAAATAATGGAACATGTGTTGTTTCATATCACACAATTAATATTTTTTTAATATATATACCAATTTCTTCTCTAGTGAATCATACCCCATTCTTCCTTTGTGATAGGGGTATACTGGTTTTGATGCACATACTTTATTTTAATTACACTTTAATTTTATCATAAATTAAAATTTTTGAATAATTTTGGATAAAATAAATAATGTAAAAAAATATATTATCAACTGAAATGAACCAAAAATTATTTATCATTGCGATGTTTTCTAAAAGAATTCCATGTATCTGGTATTGTAATGTATTCATAACAATGTGGTGGGTTGGGCATTATCATATCCTCATCGTCCCGAATATGTTAGTTCATTAGAAGATTATGGAAGCCTCTATTGGATTTTCTAGTGGCCAATAAGATAAAATTGTTATGAAAATATTCTAAAATAAATTAATTTTGTAATGAATATGGATAAGTAAATCCAAGTTTCAATATATAAATTTTTAGTAAAATATAGAATTTATATTGTAACATTATTGTTATATATTTATAATGGATTTCACTCATTACAAGTTAGTTGTGGCACTATGAATCAATATATATTGTAAAATTAATCATCATTATGATCCTAAGAGAACTAATGAATGTTGACTTATTGGGATCAATATGCTCGCAGTATTGATTCCAACCAACCCCAATCATTATACCCTACCTTCTTTCCATCATAATCTTATTCAAATCTGTGGTGATATGTCCTTTTTTATTTTTTTCATCAACATGTTTTTGACCCCCAAGTATGTGTACAATTTCATCATCAATAGTATTTTCTTTCATGGGATTGGTAGCATAATCTTGTTCAGAATTCGTTGTCTATATGAATAGTCAAACATTTAATTTCTCTTGAATAAGAAAAATGCAATATGCTAATTTCTTAATATTCTACAATTTCAGGCATCATTCATAAACATTGTTATTGTCTTGAACAAATACATAAAACCTATGTATGATAATACAACTAGCATTCACGGTGTTTATTAAATTCATCTTTATATGGTTGGTTGTCTTCCATATCTTGATGGTGGATTTGAGAATACTCTTTCCATATTTTAAAATACCCTTTCTCCCACCACTATTCATGATTTATATCATCAATGATCGTTGGATCCACAATTACTGGAGGATTGCTAGTTCGAGTTAGGGTTTCAAATTCATCTTCAAGATATGGAAGGAAATGGAGAATCTAAGTATTAATGTGTCATAGGAACCCACACTAATGGAATCACTCAAAATGTATCCTCAATTGAAGAGGGTATGAAATGACAACAATCTAGTGGTATCGAAGAAATTAATCTCACCACACCTATATTGGAAACCACTTTTACCCACTCAAGGAATCCTCACCTTCCAATTTTTAGAATTTATTAGTCCACCGTATGATCATTTCAAAAACATAGATCCCTATTAATGGTGAAATTTTCAACTTGTACCCTATTTTTTTCTATATTTGTTTACTATTATAATTGAAATAAGTCTATTCATTACAATCCAATGTTTATTATTGTGATATATTAACATTAAATCATAGAGGTACCATATAATTTTTCGGTCATTGAAACTTATACCACCTGTCTTGATGTATATCTCTAATTACCTATATGACATTCCTACGTTACGATTGATAATGATATTATAAGTTATAAAATATAATATTGGAGAGAGATAATCCTACAACCCAATCATATTATATAATGAATCTTCAATTATAGAACATTACTATTATCACCAAATATAAAATAATATATCATATTTATTTTATCATATTTAATAATTGATGAGATATTGTATTTCTGCTCTGATCCTCTATTTTCACAAAAACCATTGATAGATTCATATTTTTTGACATAATAAATTGTATGAATAAACATTGTTCAAATCCATATATTTTTGATATATCATACCATATCATATATAATAGACATACACTATGGCTGAACAAATAATTCCTTCATATCATAATATATGATATTGACTTATAAAATATAGAATTTATTTATTTGAAATACTAATTGATTAAAAAATGGATTCATTGAATAAAAATTCTCTTACATGACTTCTGAGTTTAAGGTTATCATCATATGATCATTTGAGGGATGAAAAACCTAAACAAGGTATTATTTATTTCAAGGGAAAATATGAATGGAAGAAATGAATAAATACCTATGGAATATTTTTTATATTGTAAATATGGAATAAATATTTAATATTCAATGGAATTGGTTATATTTATCACACTAAAGTAGTAATAAAAGTGTTCTATCTGTTTATGATATTACTCACATATTTTGGGAAATACATTCTTTATATATTTTTGTGCATTTCTATTTCCTCATACACAATATTTTCTCAACTCTATCCAATCAAGGAATTTTGTTTTAAAAATTATTTGATCACAATTCTCTCAGCAATGAAATCCCCATCACTCTTTGTAACCCGTGGTTAATGTTTAATAATAATTATGAATTAATTAAAAAACTAAAATCTCAGAACATGCATCAATAAAATATTTTTTGGAATATGACTAATTAATTAAATACTTTTTTTAGAATTTAATAAATATATATTAACAAAAATAATAAATCTAAATAACCAATTTCATTGTTTAAAAATTTACATGAATAACCAAAATCCATAAAAAAAATGTTTTACTGATTTTTACACTTAATTCAATCCCTATATGTCCATCACCCCTAAATGAGGGCCACAACATGGTATCACCTAATAATTAAAAACCCTCATTACTAAGACATTAGAATCAATAATCTAGTATATAAGATGAATTAGATTCGATAATCTACCAATACTTTAGAACCCAATATTATTCAAATGAAGAGACAACTAAGAATGGATGATAGGTTTCCTTGTTAATATCGAGAGGAGAAGAAGCCATCAATGTGTGTCTATAAATAAAATGGTATAGAAACTCAAATACATATTAAAGGGTAAGAATAATAATAAATTAGGGATATTATAATAATGAAATATATCCACACTCGTTGTCTTTCAGTAGCGACAAGAAGATACGTAGTGTTCATCATGTTTACGAATAGAGAAAAAATGAAAAACAAGGAACCCAATACATCATAAAATGATGGAGGAAAAGTAGAAATTAAAATAAATTTTATTATATACTTGATTAATAAGAGGGAATGTAGAGAAGTTTCACTGGTATTATAGGAGTTCTGGGAGAGCTTGAGAATCAGGAGTGATTGAGTTGAGGTCAGTGTTTTTTTAATAGATCGAGGAAACTTTTAATAGAGCTTTTAAAAAATTATTGATAAATGGTGCCTTTTATCAGCACATTTTTTAGTGATGATAAAGGAATTGTTTTATCAGAACATATTTTATCTTGGATAAAGATGAACATTATCAGTGAATCTTTTGAGCAAAGATAAATTCCATAACAGTTATAGGTGTGTTTTGTAGTAGTGTATAAAAATTCACTCACCCGTCTCACTTATTCACAGATATCAAGACCTTTGGGTCACCCAAAAATTGCTAAAATAAGCTCTAAAAATCCCCAATATTTACCTATAATCCTAACATTTGACATTAAGGGATCCATGTAAGTCATTTGGTTAAAACCAAATAGAGTTACCCAAAACCAATGCAATATTCTTAAACGATCAGTAATGATTTATTTTAGGCTCCACTCATTCTATTTTCCTTATAATATGATCATATTAAAAAAAACATATCCTAAATATACATATATTTCATAATTATGAATTATATAACTTCACTAACATACACATCCATCTATTTATTAAAGAACATATCATTTTTTTGTTTGGAGAAAAACCGCCTAATGAGATGATGTTGTCAGTTTTTTTCATTACCACATTACAAGGATGATAATTATGATGGAAAAAGTATGTTTTCACAATATATCTGATATTTATTATGTTTTTAATCTTATTTATTTACTATATTAATCATTACCTCATTATATTCATTTTATGTAAATATGATTATTTTATTTGGGTATGTGTAGACAATCACCTCCTCAAAGTGTTGTGATTCGTTCACACTAAACATGGATTGTATTATTGATGGGTTCAGTAAAAATAAATATGATATAAATTGTATAATAATTCTACTATAATTGTATATACATATATACAAATATTTAATTTACATTACTTATTTCAATATGATTATTACACAGAAAGATAATTCATGCATACATCAACATACTGACTCCATGAATGATGTATTCCATTTAATATATATATCATTCATAGATTAAAATAAATATATATATTTACTGAATATATATGATACTTATACATTGATTTAATTTATTAAATAATTAAATCATCATATAAGTAAGAGGATCAATAATGAAAACCCTAAAAATATTTAATAAAATAGATATCTCATGAAACACAACATTAACATGGAATTGTTAATAATAAGGTAATATAAAGTCATAGAAACATATGGTATTATATATAACAATATGTTTCTATGGATGATTTATAATAAACATATATTTATTTTACTGCTGGGTTGAAAATGTACAGAGAAAGTCAAGACTCGTTGTAAGAGAAATGAATCTCACATTTAATTTTTATGAGATACATTCCTTGTTCACCACCGATGTCTCATGTGTGGTTTTTATAATAACAATAGATTTATAATATGATTAATTTTTTTTCATTTATGGTTAAATAAATTTCCAATTTTTGTTCTTTGTTTCATTGATTTTATGGTTCCAACATTATCAAATAGGTAAAGTAAATTTGTCTCAATTTTCATTCATTGAGACACATGATATGTTATGAATATATGTGTTTTTATTTGAGGTAAACATGTATCCCTTTGATAGGATATATCCTGAATATACATATTTGAATGATATTTTAAGATTAATTTAGTTTTATTATTTTCATTATATTATGATTCAATGTTACCGAAGTGGTAGGAGTTCATTTCTACAATCTCATCATTTATCAAGATTATTGATGATTATTCTTACATTATTGAAATGTTATGATCCATATATCATGAAAAATCATGAATTTTATTTACTTCTATTTTTCATGATATCATCATGTATTAGTACCATTTTCCCACTCTTTGGTAGATAAAATAATTAATAATGAATTTTTTATAAAAAATGAATTCATGACTCTCTTTAGATAGAAATCTATGTTATTTTAAAACCATGTTTTCAAAAAACGTTTTGAAATAATTTATTAGTGCAAGAAGTTTTTAAATTATTTTTAGATATTAATTTATATGATTTAAAATCTTTTTTCATATATAATTTTTAAAAAATATTTAGAAACATCAATTGAAATAATTCCAATTATTTTCAATGAAAATGATTTCAAAAATGATTTAAAAAATCTTTTATATTTATTCATGGAAAAATATTTTGAAAATGATTTTTAAACCTCATTTAATAATGATCAATGATGTGGTTTTAGAATGGATTTTCAATATTATTTTATATGTTTTCAATGAATATTGGTATAAAATGTTATTTGTTTTAAATATCAATTTTCAAAGAGGAAAACATATTCTTTTAGGTAATGGTTTAAAGTATTTTTCCAATTATATTTTCAAAGTGGCCTCAATGGAAATGATTTTGAATAATTTATGTGATTTAAATAGTTATCTTTCAAGTTATGTTTCAATTTCCTTCTCCCTCTAAGATGAATTCCTTGGTTATAGTTATTCTTTACTATGAATATGATCAAAATATACCAATAATATTTGTTCTCGGAATGGTTTATGTTTTTATGACACGATGTTTATGAAACTCATTTCTATTAAATTGTTAATAAATTATAATTTCTTATGAAACCAATTTCAATTAATATTTTATTCAATGTTGAAATAGTTATGAATAATTTATATATTCCATAGGTTATGGTATGATTAATTTTTTTGATACCTATTGCATATCATTTGTTTTGATATTACGTATATGAAACCAAAATCATTTAATGGATCTTGGTTAATATTAATGTTTTATAGAATGTAGATGTATTATATCATTTTGAGATGTGTGGGACCTATATATATTATTCAAATGAATAACGTAATGAATTATATCTCATGAGATAATTATGATATTCAATTTGAATGGCCTAATAATCTGTGTGAAAATAGGGAAACCTTATGCACTATAGGAAAATAGGAAAACTCAATACAGTAGTGGAATATAAGAAATCCCAATCCATTCCAAGATACTTCATAAATATGATCCACTATTGGATGATTGTGAAACTCATTCAACTATTGGAATATGGGGAATCCTAATCCACAATGGGAAAATGCCAAAACGTGATCCCTTATTAGGAAAGTACTATGCCTAGGGATAGTGGTGTGTCTATCCCAGTAGGTGGAGTCCCCATGAAGTTCCATGATATGTTCTATGAATGTTCCTTTTCTTATAGAGAGTTATATTACGTGTTTGTGTTCATGGAACGATTATATGTCTTACTCTTCTGTTTCAACTTAATTGAATATGTTACTGATTCACTTAAGATTCATGACTTATGAAATGATAATATTTAATCCATGATTCATGTTTAAGATATTTAATATGAATTTTGTGATCTTATAATGTTATGATCACGTTTTTATACACTTACGATCGTGTTTATGATTACATATCTACTTTGTTTAACCTTAATGATCATCAGATCAAACCCATTTTTATGTTTCCTTCCCCAAATTATTAATATATATATATTTAAAATATTTTTAAAATGGTTTCTAGTCGTGGAAAATATTGTAGGAGATAATGTATCTTATTATTGTACCCGTGATTATGTTTCAATATTTCAAAAGGAACAAAACTAGTACGGTTTTTAGTATAGTTTTTTTGTGTGTATTGTATTGAATATTTTGAATCCATGAATTAATGAATATGGATATTAATCATGGTTAATTTTATAATCTTATGATCTGTTACTCAATTCTATGATCCACATATACTACATGAATATTACACACATCCCGATCTCACCACGGGAACCTCTCTTCCCATATCCCTCTTTATCTCTATCCCTCTCACTATTACCTCCCTATTGTTGTGATGGAATATGATATGGAGTTTGTGAAATAATCAAGGGAAGGTAATATAAAAAATATGAATGGAATGAAGGAAAGGAAACGAAAAATTAAAAAGGGTCCCATCCCAGGCCCTGATGCCCGACATGTTTTTATGCCCCACTAACAAAAAACATCACCATTTTAAACTCAATAGTGGATATAGAATATCAATTCAATGATTTATTCAAATTTAATATCCGAAAATGATAAAATAAATTAATATATAATTATTTATGTATTAAATATTACTAATTCCTAGATTGTCTGAATGGTTCAGAATTATACCAAATTCCTGTCAGAGCGTAAAAAACCTATTTTGGGACCAATAATGTTGTCACAAAAATTGTACAAGATCATCTATTATGAAAAGATTATTTAATCGCTCATAAGTTTCTGAATTAAAAAAAGTAAAATTTCATCTCAACTTCATGTTTAATAATACTTCATTCCATTCAATCACTTTTACAATTTTTAGTTTATATGTTATATTTTATTCAATATTTTCTTCTAAATATACTAATATCTCCAATAATAGATACCACATCTTTTTCCCTAGAAAACAATTTCTATATGAACTATAAAAAAAATAAATATAACAATGTTACATGTATTAAGAACCGTAAAATTATAAGGATGCTTCAACATTCATTGAACTCTATGAATTGAAGGATTTATAGAAAATAATGAAGGAAAAACACCATAGAATAGGATATATTTAATAATATTTCTTAAAAAATAATATAATTTGGATATGAAAGCCTCCATAATGAAATAATAATAAATTTTAGTATAACATAAAGTAAATTTACCAAATTTAGGGATTTTTTATATTTTATAAAATTTTCATCTACTATTTTGATAGTTACATTTGAAAGGTCGGTTGAAAACCTCCAAGGATGTTTACAAATATCAAAATTTGATTTCATTTATGGATGGTTATATTAAATAATTAATAAAATATAAATTTATAAATATATATTTTTCTAATCTTGAGGATTTAATTTTAATAATATATATATATATTAACCAATTAGGAAAAAAATTACTTAATAATTTCATATATAACATAACACCAAAACTACACATCATTAGCTGAAAATATTACCAAATAAAATCCAATTTTATAAATGAAATTGAGATAAATAAATAAAAATAATTCACTTATTACACTATGTTTTAATAAATATTTATTCATTGTATAGGTTTCCTAATGTCAATGGAAAAAATTAGTGTCTAATGTAGGGGTACTGTTGAAACTGATTCTTTCATTTTTTGATTTTCTTCTATCTCTATATCATACTATTATAATTACAATAAAACAATATAAAATTTATTTGTAACGAACATTCCTCCCCTTTTCTTGGGAAATTAATGTTTATTCATTATTTATATAACATCTATAATTCCAATAATTATTTTAATGAATATTTTTTAAAATATATCATTAATTCAAAATGTATTTTTTAAATTTTTCTCCATGAGATTTGATATATATAAATTATAATACTTTAATATTTTGAAATCAATTTGTGTATTATTAATATAAATGTATAAAAATTGAGATATGTTTCTTGAAACTCATTCATGTCTAAGAGAATATTTCATGAATATGGTTGTTTTATGTTCCATTTTAATGTTTCAAGCACAATTGTGAGATATTTAGGATGTGATGGGTGGGAATGGAACTATATAGCCCTAAAATAATTTATATAATGTAATATAACTCTTTTTATTATGTGTAATATGAATGAAAATTATGATATCATTTTGAAATATTAATATTTAAGGATTTATACAAATATTTTTTTGCCTAAATATAATTTTAGCTTATTTTGTAACTATTGTTTTATAGATTTGACCATTATGTTATTATGTTTCATTATTATGCATATTCCTAAATCTAGGCCTCTGAAAAATTATTTATTCATTCTTATGAGTCAAAAAATGTTTCTTATGTATTGGTGATGATGATTATGCTCACTGAAGTTCAATATTGATTTAGGTATCATGTTCTTTCATTTTTATTTGTCCACTAACATGGACATTAACTCACCATATTATTTAATGTAGGTCCTCTAGCAGTTAACATTATTAGGGGGAACATGAGAGATTTTATGAGTATAATGTATATGGAATTAAATAATCATTATGTTTTATTTTGTATGGTAACTTATAAAACAATTTTTCCCATGATAGTAAACCTTTTGATTTGGGATTTTATAAATAAAAATAATTTGTGAAACATTGAGGTGAAAATAATGTATGATAATGGAAAGTCACTATATAATTGTAAGTGGATATAGTGATAAGGAATAAATTTGGCTTTTATTAAGTTTAATTAATCCTTTGTAGATTCCCAAGATCTTCATAGGGTCAATGTTATAAAATTATCCTGGTAAAAAATCCTAATAACATTTTATAAGAATTATAATGATATTAGCATGTAGTGATTTCCCTCATATAGAGGTTTTTTAAATTTTAATCATGTTTAGTTAATTAGGATACTCCTCCTTCAATGTCCTGAAGGCCTTCAGTATTATTGATTTTTGATAATCCGCCTTTCAATGAGTGAGGTGGAACCCTTACAAGGCCCATATGTGTAAGTATTACATGGCCCAATGGCCATAGATGAATTCATTTCCCATAGGATTCAACCATTACATACAATCCATAAAAACAAATTGGAATAGCTCCTCTCCAGCATAGTCATCATGAAATCTTCTCTCCACCATCGCATGGCTATTTGGCTAGGCTTTCCCATTCATGCACAGGCTTCTCTCGATGACAGGTGTCATACCCTCTCATTCTTGCATTCTGTTTAGCTTATAAAATGGTGAAATATCATTTCTCATCCTCTTTCTGGATCATGTTCCTTTTAGGTTTTTTGGTATACATCTACACTTAATGTGTCATGAAGGCCTTGAAGTGGAAAGAAGGCCTGGGTGGCCCAATGGCCTTAAAGGACTCAGGGACCAAATCAGTGGCCCGAAGGCCCAAATGAGGGAATATTCCCAGCTGCTACAGTTCCAAACAATACCTTCTACAATTCACACTACATTACTTCTATATTTTCAGCTACAACACTGCTACAATTCCTGCTATATTATTTCGACAGTATTCCAAAAATATGCCTCCACCTAGATTTTATTCTGAGTTTCCTAGATGAATTGATGGAGTCCTCACTAACCGGGATGAGACCAATGTGCTAGTTCAATAGGATACTATTATATAAATATATATATATATTTGAATATAGTAAATAATTTCTCTATGAGCTCAACTATGCTTTAAAGATCATTTTTCTAAACATCATATAAATTTTTCAATACATTTTTATATTAATCTTGGAGCTATAATAGTTGAATGATCACTATATATTGTCAATAATAATAATATAATCGTATTATTTAATTTCATTATTCATTGTAAAATTATATTTGTATAAATTCTCATATCTCAATAATATTGTCTTTTGGGGGAAAATTTATAATCTGGTTAGGTCTATAGTAGGGTATTTAGCCATGGATCGATGTTTGTTTAGTTCTTTTTGTGAGAAAGTGGTCAACACTGTCATAGAAGAATAAATAAATTAAATGAATAAATTCATTTATTACATATATTAATATAAAAAACCTTGTTTTTTCCTTTATGTAATTAGTTTTATGGGTTTTCTATAGATTTATTCACTTTAAAATACATAATAGTAGGGAATGAGAGGAAGAAGGATTTGATGAATAATGGTAATAGAGGGTCAAATTATCGATCGAAGATATTCATTGAACATCTTGGATGTGTCAATTTTTAATGAAAAAGGATTTGAATCAAGTAAAATTCATTATGGATGATGGGGAAATTTATTTAATCTCAGATATATTTTTCAATTCATTGTAATAATTAATTTATAATCCTTAATTGATTCCATCATCATATAGGCCACTCAATGTACTAATTTTATTTTGATTGATATAATTCATGGTACATTTTTTATCAGATTTTTTTATTTCCACTCCTATGATTGATGGATGGATCACAATGAATAATAATGATATTAATTTTAATTAATATATGATTTTCTCCAAGTTTTCATCATGTATGAAATACCAGGTTATGGTTAGGCTATTGATTTTACATTTAATTACATTATTTGTATCATGTTCAAATGTTTTTGGAGTTTGTGTTTATAATCAGTCGTGGGAACTACTATGGATGTAAAAAATATTATATGGTGGTGAAAACCTAACTAATAAATGTGGATTATTGATTTCATGGATGAAATGTATATGCGAGTGATATGCTTTAACATGCGTCCTCAATTATTGTATATGATTTATGAAAACAGAACATTTTTGGTTGGTATACCATGAATAGTGTGACTATTAGATATCTATTTGAGTTTCAAAAAAATATTGATGACATTAATTAAGATTGTTGGGAAATAAATGAATCTAGATAGGGAAACATGCTACATGAAATTGAGTGTAGAAAAAAAATTGCGTACTTTCTATCTATAAGGGTTGGGGTTTTGGTCTAATATTAACACCACATAATGTGTAACAGACTCACATGTCATGTAATAATTTATAGGGATTATAATCCCATGATGATTCATTTAATATTACAGTGTGGGAATGGATAGGACATAGTGTCCCTTGATTTCACACTATATGAGAGATTTTGTTACATACTGAGTACTATCTTACATATCAAAGTCCATGTAAAATAACATATAGACATGGTAGTTGGACCTTTACACACTATTTTGGGTGCCAATACCCTGACATGAAACTGTCTATTGAAAAAAACTATGTTCTAAAATGTTACACAACATGTACTCATTAAAATTTAACCTATTAGACATATCTACTTTCAATATTCATATTTGAAAATAAGTTTAGTTTATACATAATTTTTTTCTATATAGAACACAGTTGTTTATTTCTTAAAACATTTATATAGAATCATACTGTGTCAATTAGTAATTGACAGTATTGAAATGGTTTGGGTGATAAATGAGATAATTTTAGAGTAAAAAAAATAGTGTTTGTGTATCATACCTAAAAACATTGAGCATGGGACCCACTCTATTAACATTCATGTAAGGATCCAAATCCTTCACCCTATGACAAGGGAGGGAGATCCCAAAAAAACAAATTATTCTATCGGTATTATTTCATTATCTACCTCACAATTTGAATCATTAGATCATATATCTAAACTAGTTGTAGGGATGTATATCCCCCTCATTTATTGAGACAGGACTCCTAATTTGATTGTTGACTTATCTAAAATGTGTATTCTAGTGGGGTGAAGAATCATTCATTGTATTCAAGAAGTGGATACATTGTCTGATGTCATAGGTAGATATGGTGGCAGAATCAGTAGTATGATATTGTTATACCGTAAGATGTGGTTCTCCATTCTATAATGAGAATTATATATATGTTTGTGGTCTCCACATATATATTTATGGTGTTAGTGTGTCTGTACAATTTATTCATAATATAGATTTCTTTGTTAGTTTATTTTCCTAAAAAATAAAAGGGTTCCCATCGTTATATAATATGCAGTTCGAAATAGAATTCATACATCACATACATTTATGTTCCCTAGGAACCTCATGTTTCTTCTCTAATGTGGCTTTATATGAATAGATTTTAGGTGTATATGACTACAATGTTTCTTAATGAATATAGTAATTTAGAAAATATTAGGTGGTCTATCTTTAGGTTCCTCCAATCGTTGATTAATACTCGAAGCATGAGTTAAAATAGTTTTTCAGTTTCTTCTCTTCATTGTTAGAATTCTAACATAATTTTCAACCAGTTAATGTTACCTTTGGATTTTTGATTGAATATTATTATTTTTGGTTTCATATCTGTTATTTTTATAACCACCCCTATATATACCTTAGAACTATACATGTTTTTTCTCTGTAGATGGACCATAGTTCAGAGGTGGTATCTAAGATGTGGGGTAACGTGGTTTGTTCAGAGATTAAACATAAGAATTTGTAAAGATGTTGTGTTTGAAGAGCTTGAACGGAACAAGAGATAATGGTAATAGGAAATATTCTAGTTTCGTATATATTTTATTATGAAACCCTTCATCTTGGATACTTATATCAATTTACTTTTTAAGAAGTTTGGTGTATAATTTTCCCTTTTATGTTTTGTTTTAGATACTATTAGCTATATGTATCTGGTAAATAATACCATGAATCCATTTTTAAAATTAAATATATGCAATATATTATGTTTTTTCTTGGATTTATGTTATTACGTAGATATATGTTTATTTTTTATGATTATATGATAATGTCTCCCATGATTTGAGACATTCCTATTTAGTTTTATTCACCAAAGCATGGCCTATGTTTGATGGGCCTATGGAGGGACTCTTAGCATACGTCCACACTAGGGGGTCCTTGGTGGTTTCAGTCATTTCACATTTACATTATAATTTAACTTCCACTTTGGTTTTGATGCATGTTGTCCTTAGAGCTATTATCCACTTATATCTTTAGAATAAAATCATAAAAAAAGACCCATAAATCAATCTATGATAATCCTACAAGATGGTTTGATAATTCTCAAATATTCCATAAGAACATTTATACCCCTCCAAATATATATAATATTTATTTTATTCACCACTTATGGGTTTTTAGAAAACAACCAAATTTGTATTTTTTCAACTACAGCCAAAGCAGGATTTTTTTTGTGTTTCACCCATGCCTGTGAGAAGAGGTGTGTGTCACAACTAAAACTCTAATTTCTATAAATAAACCAATATTACTATCCATGGGGGCTCACTATCCATAAAATTTATAAATTACAACAACATCCCTCAGATCTAACTAAATATATTCTTTTATAGAATAATACAAGGATTTAGATTAATAGTTGGTGGATTGTTATCATCAAAACCATCTCCATTGTCCCCTCAATTTCACCATGGTGATCTATATTTCTAATTATAAACATATTAATTATAAAACAAACCGATCTATTTTTATTTACATCACACGTTAGGGTATGTAGTAAAATTCATTTTTATCACTAATCTATAAATATTTCCCACCCAATAATGGTCTTGTAACTCAAGAACTCTATATATCCCGATATACCCACTCTGAGAGTCAAAATATAATAATGACATATATCTCTTTAGTTGTTTTGTTTTGTTTATTTATAAAATTATAACAACGTTTAGTCATTTATACTTGAATCCAATATAATTTTCTATTGGAAAAAATTATACAAATTTTTTATATTTTATTTTAAAAATAACATAATAATTTGGACAATTAATCATTTTACAAAAAAAACCATATCCTAAATTCTTTATATGGAGTTATAATTTCTAATTATATTAAAAACACAATATAAGTTACTATAATAAATTTAACTAATCATCCCCAATATTAAAATAAAAGTAATCAGTCATTTGAATGAAAAAAAATTTCATGTGAATAAAAAAGTACCTAATTTTATTCATGAACTTACCCCACTTGATACCCTATGAAATGAGATAAATCCAATAATGAAAAAATTATAATCAAGTGAAACATCTTTAGTAATGTTATCCAATTGTAAAAGAAAAACCCAAAACAATAATACCATCCAAGGTAACATAGATTTACTTCAAATGGGATATTCTTATCCTAGGTATAATATAAATTCCATGATCTTATTACATGGAATCTCTTTTTTATAAGGTCAAAATTGTAAAAAATGAAAAATAAGAATGCTCTGATACCACTTCCAATGACTCTGGCTCGGTTCATTTCCTCTATGGCCCAGTCAAGTCCATATATTCCCCAATAGATTCCCAGTAAATTTGGGGATATGAATAGGTTGGGTTTTTCTATTAATAACATGTGGATTATATACACGTGGATTGGAAAAAATATCCTCATTACTAACAACAATGACACCCATCCACTTAAAATAGAATAAATTAATATCACCACTATATGATGGTGAAAAAATAGATCATAAAATGATATAAAAATATTAATAATACTTCTTTGCATAAAAGGAATGAAAAAAAATCAAGAACCCTCTTTTGTGTATCAAATAAAACAAAGATGAAAAAATACAAAACTGAGATAAAATAAACTTTATTTATGACCCAATACTATCACCCAACTGAAACTATAATAACTATATTATCCATAATGAATATTGAATCATCAATTATCTATGATGTTTTATTTAGTAACCATGTTAGAATATATTTTTATTTTAACTTATTATGACATCACCAATGGTATCCTTAAAAATATTTATTATAAATAATGTTCATAATAATGTTCCTTAATAAAAAACCAATGTGAGATAATATATATATCCATAAATCCTTGGGTCTATGGTAACACCCATGGTTGACTACACCTAAATTGGTGTATTTTGGATGATTATGAAAATGACACATATCCATAATGAATAATTTAACATGTGCCCACCCATAATACCATCATATAATATAGGTCATTGTGTGTATTAGAATCGAATTTGAGAACCATAATGTAACATAAACACCAAGGGTATTAGTTATATTTTTTGATAGGAGAACATATCATTATCATCTGGGGTATTAGATCCCTCCCAATGTAACCATTATATCTCAATATCATTTATATAACAAGTTCCCACCCCACATTACCATAATATATTATAATAATTGGGGGATATATGACCCTTGTGGATATTAATATTTACAGTACAATTCCATGTGGGATAATTGGTCGACCTAGATAACATCACATATCATAACAATATTAATGTTTACCATTATAGTTCATAAAAAGGTTACGACTCTCCAAATATATCTATATGGATTGTATTTTACCACTTGGGTGATGTAGTCCATAATCTCTAAAACACACCATCACCAATGTTTATCATAAATTGGTCCTCATTAATCATACATACCCATTATAGGTTTCACAAAAGGAAATATTTGATAAATTATCTAGGTGATAATTTAATTTAGGGATCCATCTGTTTACCTCTGTTATTTTCACATTTCAATAGTCTAACTCACATCTCACTTAGAAGTCCAAATATAGAAAATATCATTATTAATTGACTGATCACAATTTAAATTATATGATTCCCACATGAAACAATGTTATAACTCATTCAAGTTACTATGAAAAGAATCATACATTATGGTGGTGCAACCACACAACATACACACATAGAAAAAAATTTATACAATAATAATTTCATAGGTAGAACCTACA
This sequence comes from Viscum album, assembly GCA_963277665.1. Taxonomy (NCBI): domain Eukaryota; kingdom Viridiplantae; phylum Streptophyta; class Magnoliopsida; order Santalales; family Viscaceae; genus Viscum; species Viscum album. The sequence goes on from OY728129.1 coordinate 1,590,626,763, forward strand.
TTATGCTCATTGTAATTTTTTTATTGAATATTTTTTTACATATTTGTACCTAAGTCATTTGAATAATTAAAAAAGTGATTAATATTTAAAATAAGAATAAATTTATAGAACTATTTTGTGTTTTCTAAATAATGTGATATATAAATAAATACCATGGGAGGATAGGTAGTCTAACTAGCGATGATTCAATTTAACGAATGAAATAAAATAATATTACTAAATTAGGAAGATGAAACATGATGAATAATGGAATAGTAAGTGAAAATAAATGGATAACAATAGTTATAAATAATTATATGAAACCATTTTTGGTTCTATGAATTCCAAAAATTAGATTAATGGTGTTTAAAAACACTACATATTGTCTATTGTTATGTGACCACCTAAGTCATTGTGCAAGTCAACCATTAAATGTGAAACCATAAAACCCAATTGGCTTCTCCTTTATTATGTTGAATTCCTCGTCCATAACAAGGTGAGATAACCCTGGATTATCATCATGATAAAACCATTCTTCTATGGAATTATACCCCACTAACCAACACAACATAAGCCTATGGTTACTCAAATAACTATAAATCCCTATAAAAAATTTAATATGGAACATGTGAGTTTTCACAAATGATATTTATGAATTAGATAAATTGCGGTTCAATATGTAGGCATTCAATACATAAATATTTTATTCAATAAAAAAATATTTCTAGTCCTGATATAGAAGGATTTAGGGATATAATAAATTATGGTTACCAAATACAACACAAAATGGTTTATAAAACCAATATATAAGGGTTAATAGACCCATTATCTATGGGTTACAGTATAAAAACATAAGGGTTTCAAGATTAAATAAATTAGGGTTACAACACTGATATATATATGTATTTATATACCATGAATCCATGCATATATTATTTTTCAGATTGATATTTATATGTTAGTAAACCATTCAAATCTACACATAATTGACAACTTCTAGGTAACATATAATATAATGTTTTCAAAAAATTATGTTTGGAGGGATTAAAAAGAATAATATAGAACTCCCATCCACAAAAAAATACTTTATATTGACTTCAAGATGGATTATTAGTTGAATGGGGGTAAATTGACCTCCCTAAAAATATAAATAATTTAAAATTTTAATTTTAAATAGGATTGAATAATAAATTCATAACCAATTGTTGTTGTATATTTTTTCAGTTTAGAGTGATCCAATATTTACTCTTCACACTCTAAACATAATATTTCTACCCCACTAATATAACGACTTTACTTTTGAATAGAGTCACTACCTTATAGAACTTCATTTTTAACCGATGTAGTCACAAAAAAATTCTAAATTTTTATCACCCTGAGCTAAAAACTAAGAATCATTCACTTAAATTGGTGGAAAATCTATCATATATATTAGCTAGAATGAGGAACAATTGAATACCCTATATTTTATAGGATTGGGAACAACCCAAAGTACCTTTTATCTTATTGTATAACCCTAAAACCTTTGTCATCATTGGAAATAAAAAGTATTAACCATAAGGAACAAACACATAAATGATATAAATATTATATATCTATGATATATAGATTAATATAGTAATAATTATACTTGTAGTTTAATGGAAATATAAATATCTTTTTAATGTAAATGATCGACATAATTAAGTTATCCACCCTAAATTCTATTATTATGTGACTTCAAAACAATGTCACAGAAAACAATGGAAATTTTCAATACCTCAAAAATTAAATTCGTTATATTGAATGCAATATTCTGAGAAATTTCATGAAAAAATAATCATTAAAAATTGTACATTCGTGATTTTTTTTAAATTATCCCTACCCATGAAACTATAATACTATATTTCAATGATAATTATCGAATTAATATTTTTTACATAGCTTCAATAATATATATATAAAATAAATCATCTAAAAACTCAACAGAATAATTTAATACAAATGTAAATAGTTAGTTATAATTTCCTTAGAAAATCCCATTAATCACACATGAAAATATATTTACTATTAAAATGATTTATATTTGAATATATTTAATTCCTATGAAAATGAAATTTTTATTTAAACATTTTTTAACCCATGTCATGACCATTTAAATATGAAAATGGTTCCAAAAATAGTATTAATTTTTTTTATTTAATTTTGGTCTAATTAAGAAACATTTATGTAATGAAAAATATGTATAAACAATATACATGGAATTTATATATAAAAAACTATATATTTTTATTTTTTAAGAAAGGAATTAAATGTATGTAAAAGAATTGTTTTTGAATAATCATCAATTTCTTATCAGCATCATCCCGTGTATGGATTATTTTATGTAAACATGAATGTGGATAAATCTAATCCTTACAATACACATGAATACCATATAAATCATCATTAGTTCTATTTAAAGATATTTTATTGTTATTAAGAATCATCATTTGGTTTTCCAAAACACACTACCTTTTGTTCTCCATATACATAATCTTGTTCAATGTAGGGATCATATATTTATCATAAAAATCATCTATGAAAATTAAGAATCATGTTTTTGTTTTTCGTATGAGTTATTTATTATTTATATGATTTCATTTTATGAGGTAAAAATAAATTATTCCATAGATGGATTTTTCAATTAAATTAGTTTGTAAGAAACATAAAAAACACTACTAATAATTCAATAAGATTCATTTTCATCTCTATGAAGTGGAAAATAAAAATAAAATTCCTTACTCATGCTAGAGGGGATAAATTGATTTTTTCTTTCTTCTCAAAACATAATGAAATAATTTTATATTTCTAATTATAATGACAAGAAAAAAATGGTCTACTCAATAATATAATTGTAACACCCCAAAACACATAAATAATAATGTATTATCCTATAGTGTACTAAACATTTTACACAAATCATAAAAACCCATTAAATATATTTTGTTAAATTTAATCTCATCAATAGATTGAAAAACATGAAACCATAAGTTATAGTGAACTGTAATATAGTATAACTAAGCATTAAATTGGGGGGTATGAATTTTACTTAGTAAATTATGAAAAAAAATTATTATCAATTTATAATAAATAAAAAAAACCATTTTAAATAAAAAGAAATGCTTCATGAAAAAATGTAATTTTCTTTATGATAGTTTGTTAATCTTTTCCCAAATAATAATAAATTAGTTTCTAACACATATTTAATAATTATTAAAAAAATATAAATTCATTTTTTAAATCAAAATATAAAAATAATATTTGGGAGAATTATTGGGATTTATCTAAATTTTTCATATTTTGATCAATTGTTAAGAACGATGAATTTGAAGTGAAAACTAACTTCCCATTTAAAGTATATTAAAATTTTAATTATATATTAAGTTTGATTTAAAGTAAAAATAGTTCAAATAATTATATTTTACTCAAATATGGGTCAATGGAATCATATTTATTTGAAAATGTGATATAAAACTGTTGTAAAATGTTTAAAATGTTTTCTTTGAAAATGTGCATTCTCATCACATATGCGAGAAATATTTTAAATTAAAATATTCTACATATATTAAAGTAATTTTGAATATTTGATAAAATATTTTGAATTAGAATAATATCTATTTTCTATTAAGATATTTTAATTTTTATAATAAAATAAATAGTGAAGGAAGTAAAAAATGAATTGCAGTATTTATAGAAAAAATAGATTTACCATTGGTTAAACAAAGAAGATTAGAGTTAACATTTAAATTATGGTTTTCCAAAACCCATTTAATATTCATATTTAGATCATTATAACCTTTTTGTAGATTTCTATGAATTTTTGGGACTCTATTAGATTAATTCAACTCATATAATATGTTATGTAATGAGAATGACAAAAAAAGGAACCTCGATTTTTTTATTTATAATTATTTGGATAAAAACAAAATATAATAAATAATAAATATGATTTTGGAATATAAATTGTTTTTTATCATGATAATTTAACTATTATTTTTTCAAATTTAAAATTTTAAGAACCACAAACTCAAAAATAATTTAGTTAATTGGAAAATAAAATAAATGATAATAAAATTTTTAGTAGTAATGTAAATTGAATTATTTTTTGCGTATAATTAATTTTTCTAAAAGTGATATCATTTATATTGGTTTTAAAATAATATAATATTATTACATCATTGAATTGATATTTTTAAATATAAATTAAATTAATAATGTAAAAATTGTAGTAAATTGTATTTTAAAATAAGTATACTTTTGTTTAATTATTTAAAATAACTAAAAATAATTTTACATTCCATGTTATTTTTAAATCTCAATAAATCTCATATATGGTCCATTAATGTAAAAAATTTCTTTTTTAGTGACTATATTGACCCCCATAATAGTAAATACTTTGCATGATATTTAAAGTTTAAACTATGTTTTTTCACATTACACGATCTTTGGATAAGTATAATTTTTTAATTTCAAATAATTTTTATTTGATACATATTTTTTTATTATTATTAGTGTTTCTAATGAATAAAATAAGGCTCATTTGGTAGCATGTTTAAATGATAAATTAACTATCATAAAAAACCTTGTAACCACAATGAAAAATAAAAATTCTAAAAGTAAGTATATTTAGAAGTTAAGGAACAACATGTTTAGAACATGTGTCTTTTTGTGTGGTAAAATCTTTTATTGACCATATCATCCCTCTACCCATTTAATTATTAATCATTTTCTCACATGTGGTTAAAATAACATCACATTATTAAATAGGTATGGGAATTTAAAAAATTCCACTTCTCATCAATTATAAAAATCCACTAACTCTCATCACTTATTCGTAACTCTAAATCCAAATGGATCCCCAAAAACCAACCCAAATAACATCACATGTTCCCAATTCTCATTATAGAAGACTTATTTATTGGTTATGGCCATTATAGGAAGTATTTGTGGAAATCAATATGAGACTAGATGAAGAATATTTAACAATCTTCAATGAGAATTTTTATTTTTATTCTTTCAAAAACTCCTTCAATTAATTTTTACCCAGGATGATATAATAACCACAATATATTACATATATTGAATTTTTGTCATGTTATTTTAATTATGTATAAAAACCCAAAAAAAATTGGGACCACGTAGGATGGAACATATATTGTATGATGAAAGAATTTTCTAGAGATTATTTTCAATTTTTTCCATGATAGCATAATCATTTAAATTTGTATGTTTTAGTGATTAGATAAAATGAATGAAAGGAAGAATTATAAGTTGAAAATTGGATACTATTTTTTATGAATGTTCATATGTTTTGTTTTTAAATTTTATATATTTATATTGTGAAAGTAGTTGTTTTTCAGACTCATATGGTGTTTGTAGAGAAATATTACAATCGGTATGAGGAAATTTATAAGAGTGTTAATGTATCAATACTAAAAATGATGATTATTTTCGATTCTTAAATACCCTAATATCATAATATTTATAAAAACCTATAATGTAGGGTTTTTGAAATAAAGGGGTATAAGATGTGTTTGGTATACTAATTCATAAGATTCTATGTTTATAATAATATTCTCACAGTCTATAAGAAGTAAAGATACAACAATATATTTGTTGAGGAAGAGAGGATTGAGAGTTTAAGTTATTGAATAAACAATACATAAGATCTTCCAACCCATCATACTATTATATTCAGTAATTTAAAAACTCATAATGATAAATCAACAATTTTTCATATAATGTTAGAAGAGAGTAGATGACGACACATGTCCATCAGATATATGATGCCATAGATCCGTCATAGGATGTTTATGTTTGATCTATTTAAAAAAATTTGTATGTAGAGAATTTTGGGACTGATGATTATGAATGGGATTAGATATTGATCAACAAAGTGATGTTCAACAATGTTTTCAACCTCTTACATAATTTTTTTTGTTGAATTTCAATTGGATAAATAGATAAAAGAACAAAATTTTGTCTTTTTACCAAGTGGGAAGGACTCATTTCATTAGACCATACACTAATACATCATAACGAAGAAGAGTCATATCCATCAGACACATTTTGACATCGATAAGTCATTACATTATAGATTTCATCATATATAGTATGATTTGGTTGTTCATAATTGAATTTTTTTATAATCTATTCATGATATATTATATAGGATTTTTGAAACTGTTGATGACGTGTTCCAAAATTGGGAATGATATCATTAAACTTTTAATTAAATTTTCAGAAAATCAAAATAATTATAAGCCAAACAATGTTATAAAAATGTTTATGGAAGATTTTTTTCAATTGTTTTAAGAGGAGTTTTTTCAGTTGGTCCACACATTCAGTATGAAAAGGATTTAAAATTTTACAAGTGTTCATTTTAATGAACAGTATTAATTTTTTCATATGTTTCATCATATAGAGGAACACCATCATAATGAGCCAAATATCAGTCTGGGGAATTGTTAGAAATCAGAAAGCTAGATAAATATGAGATAATATATTAAATTTTTTGATAAGAGTTAATAAGTGGTGATAAGCATTGAAATAGTCAAATATGATGTCCAAATATATTGGAAATTTGAGTTTCGAGAAATTTCTTGTAGTGGAAAACATTTTTATATTCATATAATTAATTCTATTTTCATACTTGTAAATATTAGTAAGTAGATTAGAAATTCTGAAAATGATGTATTGTTCATTTATAATGAAATTTATAGCCCGAAAAAATAAATAACGAGGTTTTTTGAAAATGGTTTTTAAGAGAAGCATAAGATTGAAAAAGAAGAATAAAGAAGGATAGTAATCAGATGTTACTAGAAAAGATCAAACCATCAGATGTATAATTATATGGAATTCTTCAAGTGGTAATGAATTTTTTCCGATGTATTATTTTTTTCTGTTTTCCAGACTGAGGTAGGAATGAAATGAATTGGACTGATCCATTTAATATAGTTTTCATAATATCCTTTAAAAATAATGTTTCAACTTTTTTTGGGTAGGAAAGTATAAATTGTTTTAAGAATTATATATGAGGATGTTTTTAGGTAACAAAATAACTTATTTTGAAAAAAATGATGAAGGGTTATTAACTTATTTCAAAAACATTTCTTACATTATGTATGGTAGGATAAAAACACAAATTGTTTTATTGAATATATCTTCATACAAGCTTAATGATATATCCTACTTATGGTATCCACAAAAACGGATTGTTTTTTTGTATTGAATTTTTTATATACAGTACCAAGGACATGACTATACTTTTTGAGTAGTTAACTCCTTGAATACATGTGCTCTTATAGATATAAGATTATTTTGTTTTTATAAATATGATAAATATTTAATATGAGGGAAAAATCATTTCAAAATAAAGGATATTTAATTGAAAAATATATCACTAATTCACTCCCTCCCTATCTCATTGATACATTGATCAAGGATAGGATATAAAAAGTGGTATCATAGTTAAGGGTCCCTTAATTTATTCTTTAATGATATTTTTAAGGATATGTTGTTATCGACAATCGGATTTTTGTGAATGTTAAGGGGACTGTGGTCTTCAATGAAATGAACTATCATTCATATATTTATAGAATATTTAATTATATTAAACCACTTGGGTATGTTTTTTGGAAGAAACTATAGATTTATTTTCCATTAATGATTATATTTCGTTTCAAACATCTATGTATAAAAATAGTATGGAGAGTTATGGAAAAAATAAGAATGATTTACTCTTATCACTTTACGAAAATGAGTTTTTTTAATGTGATGGTAGTATCTTCCGCTAAAGGTGTCTTGGACAACGTGAATAACATTTATGAAGGAAATTTAAAGTTCAAAAAAAAAGATTTAAAACCATAGATGAGAAAGTATAAATATTTTAAAATAGGGGAGTAAGAATCTGTTGGTGACTTCTTCATAAGGGTGAAAGATATTGTGAGCACCATAACATATATTGGTGAGATCTCATTAAAATAAACTGCTATTGAAAATATTATGAAAATTCATCATATTATATTTAATGAAAAAGATTTATCTTTGGAAGATATCGATCTTGAATTTTTATCTCTAGGTGACCTTCATAGTAGTATCAAAACTTATAAAATGAGATGGTATAAGGTTATTATAGGAAACAATGTTTATTTAGAAATTTCTTTTAAGGTTGATAGGAATGGAATGTCTGATGATTCTTGAAGAAGAATAAGTCTTCAACTATGAATCAAAAAATGTGGTATTAAACAATATTAATGAATTTCAATCCTTTTTTTATAAAAATTATAAATGAGGAATAGAAATCAATAAATGGAAATATTCTATGAATTTTTTGAATGTGTTGCCGTTGGGAACTTTTCTACTAATATTTTTCAATGAAATAATGAATAAGATAAAAATGAATATGAAGGAAGGCCATGATGAGTTGGGAAGAAACATGATGATAAGTCTAAATAATTTATAAAATTAAAGGATAAAATTATATCCAAATTCAAATGATGAATCATTTATTCAAATATAATGAAGAGGATGAAAATGTAGCTTATGATGAAATGTTTTTTGAGATTTTAAGAGAAAATAATTTCATTGCAATAGCTGACAATGAATAGTTTGGATCAATTAGTTGTGAATAAAAAGGGACATATCATACATTTCATTTAAAGATATAATATAATTTTTTTAAGAAATATCCAAATCATAAAAGAGAGATTAATATGTTAATGAAAGAAAATTCTAATAAAAAATAATTAATAATGCCTTCTTGAAGAGAAATAAATTTTGCTAGAAAATGATTATTGTATGAAGATGTATTTAGAGAATGAAATAGTCAGAATTAATATTTTTATTTAGAGTGAATGGAAAAGGAAGAATAGTTGGAAAAAATATAACAATTGTTTCTCTAAATATGAGATAGGATATTTTGAGAACTATATCTTTGATGTTGGTTAAATCTCTAGAATGGAAAAACATAATAATGATAAAAATATACCATAAACTATTTAAAAGAATGATGGATGCATTTTTTATTTAAAATATTTTTTTAATGTTCATTTTTGTAGTAAAAACAAAATATTTAGATAATTTAAATTTATCTAATAATTATGAGATCAAAAAAGCTGTTACTCCTTCTGAATCTGATAAAGATGAAAACCATATGTATTGAAAAAGAATATTACGACTGATGAAAAAATATTTGGGAATAAAAAAAGATCATATACAAAAGATAATATTTTTGGTTTGTTACATGTTCACAATTCTGGAAACTATAAATGTTACATAATCATGTATTATTTCTATGGAAACTATTAGAATTGTGTTGGTTTTGGGAATATAGAAAATATTTATTGTTTTAATAAAAATAATTAAAATTCTTCCAAATGTTATAGAATACAATTTTTTTGGATGAGTAAATCCCCTTAACAGAGGAAACATGAGATGGTTGGTGTGAATTCTAAAAATATGTTCCAACCTGTGGAAGATAATTTTGAAATATGTGAATAGAATAGAAGTCATGAAAATGGATTTCATGTTTTGGTACTGTCATAACAACATGTTTATACAAATTATTAAAAGATAAATTTGGGGAAAGATAAAGTAAAGAAAATTGATCCTATTGTTGAAACCTCTCCCAATGATTCAAAGAAGAATGAATATGGATATTTGAGAGTGTGTATTCTTCTAAGATGATAGGAAATTTAAAATTATTATGTATTGTGAATGAATTAATAGAATAAATAGTAATATATGGTAATTATGAATCTATTAGAATCAAACGATTTGGATCCACTATTAACGAGGAAGAAAAGTAGAAATCTAAATAGATTTTTTTCTCATGATGAAGCACTATGCATTGAGTGTTTTCCAAATTTGTGATGCATGAAATAATGGTTTTTTAGAAAAGGTGGTATTTTTGTGAAAATATTGGAATATTGAAATGTTGATACCCTTGGAAAACACACCATATGAATATATCATAAGGTTGGTGAAGTTCAATACTCATGATACTTATGAATGAATAAAAAAATGTAGTTGGGGAATGAAATTATAGGACATATGTTTTAGAGAAAAAATAACATGTTTTCCAAGGTATATTTTTTAAGATACATTTCTGAGATCTCAAGAAAACGATTTTCGTGTCATTCTATTTTTCAGAAGAATAAGATAACAAAATAAGAGTATATGAATGTTGATATTCATTAAACATGAACCATGGAACGTATTCATTATTATTTATGCGGGTTTATGAACAAAAAATCAATATTCATGGATATGTTCTTAATTTAATTTATCGATCATTTAATGTTCATTAAATTTGTAAGATATTTGAAACATAAATCAATGCCACCTAATATGATTAAGGGTTTTAAGAGATGACCTAAGAAGGAAGATGGGTATTCTATAAATGAGGTGAGAATTGAAAATGGCAGTGATTAAAATAATGTAGAGTTAATTTGTTATGTTGGAAAACATAGAATTTAACATGAGTTCACTATGCCTAACACATCACAATAAAATGGTTCATCTGAGTGGAATATTAGATGTTTGGTTGAAATATGGAATACTATGTTACATGAACATGGTCAATATCATTACTTTTGAAGGAAAGATATGAGAACATATTTTTATATTTAAAAAAAGTGTTTCTATAGGTTAGGATTGAATATTACTCACTATAAAATGTTTCATGAAAACAATTCATTTTTAAAACTGTTTAGAGTTTTTGGGTGTCCCTGCATCATAAATATCCATGGATGAAATCATGGAATGTTTTAATAGATATATTAATATGTTATCATTCTTTGTAATACTATAGATGCAATTGAATATATTTGTTTCAACAAAGAAAAATGGGGAATTTTTGATTCTATTGAGGTAAATGTTAATGAATAATATGAGTAAAATACTATATATAAACATGGAGATGGAGAATATGAAGAAGATAAAATAAATTTTGTTAATAAAGATGATAAGGATTCTAGTAATTATAACCTCATATAGTTGTAAGATTCATACAAAACTATTTATAGTAATGAAGCACATTTTCAAAATCCTCATCCTAGCCTAAAGAATAATTTATAATATCATAATATTTTTTGTTATCAACACCAAAATGTTCAATAAAATAAGGGCATCAATAGATGGGACACATACATGTATTTATTCAAAAGTTTATTAGAATAATTGAATCATGCTTTTGATATTTTGAAATGAATTCTAGATATGAATCTTGGGATGGTTATGATTGAGATGAATGACATGTGAGAATTTTTACATAATATGATTGAAACAAATATTACTGGTGCAGTGTGGGTATTCAAAAAAAGTTAAATGAAAATGGTGAAGTGATAATAAAAAAAATGTTTTTGTGTATTGGTTATTCACATATTGAAGGAATTGATTTTGATTATAATTTTTCATTGTGTAATGGTTAAAAATAATTAGAATATTTCTTGATACTATTGTAAAATGATGTTATAAATATTTTGCTACATATTTGATATTATCATTTATTATATGGAGAAATTGATGAGGTAGTTTATATTAAAGAATTGGGTGGATTTTTTTTATAAAGAAGAATGGTATGTGTGCATGTTGAAGAAAGAATTTTATGGGATAATGAAATATCTAAGGTTGTGGTACTCCGAACTAGATACCTATTTTATTATGTTAAACATTAATAAATGAAAGGTTGGTAGTAATATATATATAAAATTAATTCAAGAGATTTACCTCATTTATATGGTATATGTTGATGACATTATCTTTTCTGGAAACTATTAAAGGAAATGTGTTTTCTTTGATGATGAAATGAAACTGTTTTTTGAAATTTCCATTCTTGGTGAAATGAAATACATTACAAGGTTAAAAATACTAAAAATGAATAAACATAAATTCTATTCTCAGGAAATGAATTCAAATGAACATCTTAATATGTTTTGAAAGAAAAATTCATAACTATTTCCATAGTAATATTAGTGGGAACCATGTAAACTAATGATGGAGAAGGTAATATATTTTAAAATAAATAGTTTTGAAAAAATTTATTATTTTTATTTTAGTGCCTCAAGAGTATAATTTGTTTTATATTGTTACATTATGTTAAGGATTCAACTAATTTACAAAAATTTTATAGATATTGGTTGTAAAATTAATTCTCAACTATATTAGAGGAGAAAAATATTTTAAAATCATGTAGGACATCTCAGAATGAATTGATTTGTTTCGATAGACATATGATGAAGGAAGTTGAATTTTTGATGATAGACATTCCACATATGGTAGAGTTTGCATGCTTGGAAAATATTTTGTGAGTTAAGATATATAGAAACAAAATTCTGTAACTCTTAACATATCTGATGATGAATATGTTTCCACCACTTGGGTATCAACACAATTCATGTCGAACAATACTCGGTAGTTATTTTTACTTCTTAAATTATATTTACCCTTTATAAGGATTGATGATATTCAAAGTGTCATCAACCATAAATGAAACCAAGTGCAAGATTCTTGTTTAGAAAATATTGATATAAAGTATCATTTCATCAAATAGGATGTGGGGAAGAATGAAATCATTTTTGAATATAATCCAACATCGGACAAAGATTCTTAAATTTCAATAAATCATTTTTCTAAGGATGGGTTATTAAATTTTATGATGAACATGGGCATCCAATTTATTTCACTCCATGGTTGACGTATGTGTTTCTATACCCTCTCACATATTTTCTTTATATAATGTTTTCAAATAGTGTTAAATGTTTCATATATATACCATTGATATTAGATAAAAATTTAGAGGAATAATGTTTGTAGGGGTGTTGTGGGTAAGCTATGAACTGTAATGGAAGTGTGTAAAATATTCCAAATTTTTTTGGAGTGTTTGATAAAAATATATTGACAGTAATAAATATGATATATTGTAATATTTGATGGGGAAGACTATTTGAAAACTAGAGAAGTTTTGTAAGTCACTAATTGATGACAACATGGTTTTTATATCAATAATTAATTTTCCCTATATTTTTCTTTCTATCATTGGATTAAAATTTTTGAAAAGTTATCCATATCTTGATATTACAATGATCAGGGATTTATGATCCTTGGATGACAAATAATCCAACGGGGTATAATTTTCGGACAAATATTGAAAAATGTTTTTTTGATGTAGAATAATGATTGTTTTTTTGTTTTTTTGTTGTCGTTATAACAAAATAATTTCACTTTTTTGATCCAATGATTTGATTGAATAGAATAATTTTATTTACATAATTATATAGAGTTTTTATATGATTTTTTATATATTTGAGTTTTCTATTCTGAATAAGTGTTGTGAATGAAGTTGTATTCTATAATATTTTTTTGTTCTGAAATAACGTTTTCCATCAGTATGATGGAATGTCTCTTAAACTGAATGTACCAATACAATACCTGTTGTTGATTTTTAACTTTTTTCTAAAATATCATTGGCATTCAAAAAAACCTAGGATGTATGGTTTATAAAATAATGAGGAATAATATGTATTTAGTGTATTAAATTAGATAACGATATTCCAATCCTAATGTTTTCAATGTCATAATGTAGTCACGAAAGAAGAATTTTTTATTTAGGAAGAAAGAATGGTGAGTTTAATGTTACTGATTAGTCAATCCATCAGATTGTTTGACCCATCAAAATATTTGATTCCCTAGATGAACAACTGATAAATATAAATTGAAATATTTAGAGATACAAGAAGAAGGAAGTTACTACTAACACCTATACATTAGAATTATGGTGACCCAGTCCATAAATAGATTTTTAGGACTGATTTGCTTACACATATGAGTATGTAGAGATTTTTTGGATTGTTTATTATGAATGGGATTTGATACCGATCAAAGAGTAGATGTTTGAAAATGTAGTTAACCATTTTCATTCGTTTTTTTTTCAATTCAATTATATATAGAGAAAAAAAAAAGTTGTGTTTGTTTCTCATGTGGTTCGTGACTCATAGGAAAAAAGTATACACCAGTAAATCAAAATAATGTAAAGATAGTTTCATTAGATTAATAATGACATAATTATGTTATTAGAAAATAGATTTCATTGGACTTAGTATGAGGAGGTTGTAGGAAATATATTTTTTATTGAAGCTGCTGATGAAGTGTTCTCAATGGCGTTAGAAACCCTTAATAATGTGTTTCAATTGGAGTGGTGATATCTTTAAATTTTACACGTATGTTTATGGAAAAATAAATGAAAAAATTATATTGGTTTTTAAACAATGTTTTTGGAATAATGTTATCAATTTTTAACAAGTTTTTATCCTGTTTGAACATAGAATTGGAATGAAAATCCCTTAAGCTTTAAACAGTGGTCATCATATTGAGTTTTCTTATGTTTTTCATATGATCCATAATAATGAAAAAATTCATTAGAATGAACATACTATAAAACAGATGAATGGTATGAAATTCAATAGACGGATGATTTTTTGATATGATTCATGAAGGTTTGATAATAATCAAGAAGTGTGGAGAAGCATTGAAATAGTCAAAGATAAAGTCAAAATATATGTTAAATTTAAGATTCAAAAAATTTTAATTAGTGGGAATGTATTTCATATTAACAACCATACTACAATTTTAACACGTATAAACTATATAAAGTACATTGATGTTTCTCACAACAAAATACTATTCACATATAATGAAATTGAGAGTGTTGAGGAAGAGAGGAGGTGGTTTCTATACACTGTTTTATTGAGAAACATATTTATAATGAAGAAAAATATGGAATTATAGTAATCCTATGAAACTAGATCATATTAAGCCATCATATGAAAATTTATTTGGAATGTTTTATGTGGTTAAAAAAAATTAAATTATTATTTCTTAACTATTTTTTTGGGATGGGGTATCTAATAGAGGAATCAGACTAAGACATCAGACATATCTCGAAAAAAAATCATGAATGATTGTTTATACATGATTATAGATAGGAATATGATTATTTTTGTTTTAATAATTATATATGTGGATGAGTATATGGTAACATAATAACTTATTTTGGACCAATTGTTGAATATTTTTTAACTTGTTTCACAAACATGTTTAATGTTATCCCTACTAGAAGAATCACACACACAATAGTATTGAACTTAGTGACAAACAAGTGTAAGGGAATATCCTATATGTTGTACCCACAAAAAAATAATTTTTATGGTGAATTGTGTTGTTTTGAATTGTATCTATATTATTCCAAGGATATACTAACTATTTTTTAGAAGTAAACCTTGTAAATACTTATATTCCAGTGGATGTTCAACTGTTATGTTTTCAGACAAATGATGAATCTATAAAAGAAGGTGGAGTATGTTTCAAAACAAAGGAAACACAATGGAAAAACATGTCACTGATTCCCCTCTACCCCTATCAGTGATATATTTATCCCAACTGGTCTATAAAATTTTAACATGTAGGTTAAAAAATCAACATTTATGTGTATGGAGGATAATCCCCTCATGAACCAATGTCATTCATTTTTCAATTACCACCTCTCACGATTGGTTAAAGTGATGGATCTAAAGTTTATATATGATATTTAAAAAATAATTATGCATTATACTCCATTATATAATATATATAAATTCTTTATATTTACATTCCATATGAGGTTCAATAGCATTATTGATGTGTGTGGCAGAATAATTCCTCGTAAGGTGATGTGAGTTGTTTTTCCCTAATAAAAATCATAGAGGGCGATAAGCATAATGATAATTAATATATAGGATATATATGACATCATTATAATATATATGAAATAATTATGAAATTCATTAAAAAATTATTATTATGTGATGATAATATATGATTTTATATGTTAAACAATGAAATGAAAACATCATTCTTGTATATTTGGATGACCAACATCAAAAATACATGTGACACTATTTTCCAAAAAACACCACATGGTTCATAAATATAAGTATATTTATAGAAATAATATGGAATTTATGATATTATTATCATTGTGGAAAGATAAAATATTACTTAACTCCTTTCTATAATGACAATTGAAAAATAGAAACACTACTCTTGTGTATATAGTCCTACCGTATCCATGATCGTAACATACTTTATTTTGTAAGACCATATTTCATGGATGGTCTAAAAGGTTATATTGATGTATTGAAATGGTAATTATTATGTGATTATTATTTTCTAAGTGATGAAAACATATTTTATTCACAAGAACTATTACTTTCTCCACAATGTATGAATGAGAAAATAAGGCGATTAATTCCTAAAGCCATGAAAATAATTAACTATTATTAACAACCTGTATGAAAATTTGTTAACCTCACCTATTTTGATGATCCCAATTATTCTTTCACTGGATTTAATAATCCCAAATAATGTTTATCTATATATTAATTATTTCAATATATGATATTCTATTATCAAGATGAAAATAATATTAAAATAATCCTTGAAATATGTTAATCAATGTTTATCTATGAATATATGAGTTTTGAATTGATTCTAACTCAATCAAATGTGTTCTGCATAAAACAGAAGTTTTAAGTCACTGATATGCCTATAGCTACCGACAGACTTAGTCTACTGATAGACAAAGTCATTGATAGGAAATGGTCACCGATACTAAGAGCTACTGATGTATATAAGTCCAACGGTAAGCATATGTTACCGATATGTATAAACTCACTGATACAGACATCTACCGATAGAAGGTGAGCTACAGATAGATGATGAGCTACCGACAGATTAAGCCTACTGATACTAGCATCACTGGTACAGAAGTGAAGCTACCGATATACATAGTAACTGATACATCAAGCTACTGATACAAGCTACTGTTACACCAGAGTTACCGATAGAGTAAGTTTGTCGATATGAACAAGTCTACCGCTATAAAGCTACCGATACAAAACGAGCTACTGATAGAAGAAAATCCCACTAATAGATGAAGTCACCGGTATATAGAGCTACTGATGCACTGAGTAATAGCTACCGATACCTGGAGCTACCGATACATGATCAAAGAGATACCGATACAAGATCAAATAGCTATCGATATCACGAGCTACTGATTCATGATAAACATGCTAAGGATACAAGATCAAATAGATACTGATACCAGGAGATACCGATACATGATAATAGAGCTACTGAATCATGATAAAAGAGCTATTGATATACCAAGAGCTACCGGCAGAGGGTCATTGCTATACAAATACCACCATTACACTTATACCAACAGAAGGCTACTAACAAAAGCTTGACTAGTCAAACTCTATACTCTCAATATTATTTATTTATTATTCAATGGTTATATTTGATGTTTTTATGGACATTAATACTATTTAATGATAGTTTTTGGCATCTCAGGGAACCGTACCAAGTACCCATGAAAAAGGTAATCATTATTTTAACTAGAGCTAACAACTATAAAAGGAAGGACAAAGACTGGGAAGAAAAGAGACGAATCAAGAACTAAGTAGGCACGAGAAGGGTGTAAAATTCAAAAGCCGAACTGCATTGAAAATGTGGGGCATTAACACAAAATGAAAAATCTACATTCATACTGTAAGAGGACTGGACATACACGAAGCCATTCATTCTAGAGGATAACACAAGCCGCATCTTGAGTGAAGAACTACAATGAGCTCTTCTTGCAATCAAGCTCAAGATGAACAAAAAAACCAAGGAAGAAAACAAAACTCTATTTTTTAGACAAAAAATAGAGGACTAAGAGATTCATTTAAATCAATCCAAGGAGCCCAGAGCTTCACTCACAACACATAGAGCACTCTAAACTCATCTTTATCTATTAATCTCTATTGTGTCTTATTCATTTAATTTTTGAGTTGTGTATTTACACACTGACTCCTATGATGAACTTGAGGATACTAAATACTCACACGAAACATTCCATAACTCTTTTGTATCCCACTGTGAACTGTAGAAGAATTTAAGTGTGACATGGATTTCTTGTGTCAATTATTTTTGTTCCCACATATAACTATGGTAGATGTATGTTTCGGTGCGGATGTGCGTCGGGTTACGCTGTTCCGCCAGGACGCGTTCGCGCGTGCACCCGTCAACCCGAGGGGATGGGCGCGCGGCTTGTGGTCCCGCAGTCCTGCTTTCCAAGGGCGGGCGGCATCCGTCCCTTATTCAGGGGCGTCTGCTCCTTGATCGAAACCGGGATGATGGGATGTCGGCTCCTCCTTCCTTGGACGTCTCCTCGGAACTTGTCGCCTAGTCCGGGTCTCCCTCATAGACTTAAGAATGTTCGTGAATCTCGTTCCCGGCGCCATATCTTCATGGACACCGGTTAATTACGCTGCTTCCGCCCGGACGTTCCAAGGAGTCTGGGCGGGGCAGCAACCTGCGGTGAGAAGGCTGGGTGGCTCTGGGTGCTGGGGGCGTGTCGTAACACTGCGGCTCTGCACATCTGTCTTCCGTCCCTAATAGGGCTTCTCGAAGGCATAATGGCCTGAGGCATCCCGTACTAGGTGCGGGGAACTGTGTCACCTGAGGTTTTCCTCAGCTTCCCGTGTTTAACACGGGGTATGCCGCGAGTTTAACGTCCAGCGGGGACGGCATCGGACCGATCAACACGAAGAGTGGATCAGATGACAGAACCCCTTGCGGGGAACCTCCGACGCTGGGGCCAGCACATGGGCGGCTTCCCAAGTAACGTGGAGTGGAGTGAAGTGGCATGACCCCACCGGGATGTGGCGGCCCGGGTAAGGATCAGGATGGATGATGGAGTGAAGATCTTGGACCCCAGAGGGGCTTCCTACGTACCGCGCGTTAACACGGATCAAAGTCAACGTAGTTCGGGCATACAGTTTAACGTCATGCTGGACGTCGGCAAGCCGACTCACGAAGAGGTCGAGGCCGCCGGGCGGAGGATTGAACCGAACCACCTCGCACGGAGGGGGATGGAACGGCCGGGTGGATCACAGTTTCACGTCATGATGGACGATAAAAGGGGAAATGGAAAAGGGGGGCTGTGGGGAGGCACCGTGGAGATACACACGGGCAGTCTCCCACAGGGGCGGATTCATAGGTGAATCAACGCAAGCGTGAACCCTGGAGGGGTCCACTGATGGACGAACCGACGTAAATACGACCGGGACGACCAGGTGGTGGGCTTGGACCTCAGGGAGGCTTCCTACGTACCCTGTATAGAAGACAGGGATCAAAGTCCACGTAGTTCATTCTGTCAGGACTTACGCACTTGGGGCAGCCCGGATGCTGCAAAACTCAGTTGGAAGGGACTTGGACCGAAAGCGGAAGACACCTCGATCCCAGTGAGACCCTCTACTGGCTTCGGCAGTGGGGAGGCGCAATGGAGATACACATGTGCAGCCTCCCACGAGAAACTAGGGGTTTGTAATACCCTGCCCCCGTAGGGAAAAGCCACTCCCATTAAATCGTCCCAAAAGGGGGACAATCCCGACATCCCTGCAGAGACGAGCGGGTGGGGGCCACATCCCAACCGGGGGGACCCTGCGTGCGGAGCACGGGATCAGGTTGCGGACGGTTTAACGTCTTGCCGGACGAAGTACAGTTTAACGTCATGTGTTGAGGACGAAGCGGACGGTTTAACGTCTTGCCGGACGAAGTACAGTTTAACGTCATGTGTTGAGGACGAAGCACTTGGCAGTTTAACGTCTTGCAGCGCGGACGATGGGGGCTAGGCAGTTTAACGTCGTGCAGCTTGGACGGGTGTGCGGTTTAATGTCATGCTGGACATTGTGCAGTTTAACGTCATGCAGGACGAATATGCAGTTTAACGTCATGCTGGACGAATGATTGCCGCCGATGGGTCCGTGTCACTTCGCACGAGCCTGGAAGGCTGCACGGGAAGACAGCGCACGGTTCGGGCGCCCAGGATGAGGATCATCGGGCGCCACGCAGACGGGTACCCTCAGGGGGTCAAGGGGGACGACCCTGGCAGATTGCGCGCAAAAAGGAAGCTTTGCGCGCAATACTGCGGGCCGGCGCGCAATCGGGGCGGCTGGCGCGCAATTGGGCCAGCGCCTTGCGCGCGGATGCTTGAGATTGCTCACACCGGGCTTCGGATAGCGCGCGGGGGCAACGGCTCATTCTTTAACGAATGGCCACTTGAAAGAAGGGGGGGTGCGCGCAATCAGGCCGGATTGCGCGCACCCCGGGGGCAATTGCGCGCAAGCGGGTTCTTTTGCGCGCAAAGGCCTTAGGGTGAGTTTTTACTCAAATGAAAGGAGCCAGCGGGGATTGCGCGCGAAGGCGGACCCCGAGGCTTTCTTGCGCGAAAGAAAGGAGGTTACCTGAAGTTCGTCATTGCGCGCGGAAGGGGTTGAATTGCGCGCACGAGAGACGTTTCGACTTCCAGCAACCTTTGAAACGTTGGGGGTCGCCTTATATTTATAGGCAACCCCGGGCGCGGAATCCAGGGTGCGAGCGCGAAATTCTCCTCGCGGGCGCGGAATCGGGCGCGGCGCGCCAGGGAGTCTCGCGAACCCGCGGCGCGCAAAATGGCGCGCCGGACCGGCGCATTGCGCGCATCCCGGGGGGTTTGCGCGCGGAACATCACCTTTGCGCGCGGGCCTCTGAAATTCCGCGCAAGGCCTCCGGGCCCTCCGAAACGTTTTTCCGACTCCAAATATCACTTCGCTTTCCGCATCCGGAGCTTCGTTCGGGAACAACGGACTTTTCCGGCGTCTACAAAAGCCCCCCCTCGGAATCTGATCGGCGAGAGGTCGCAACGATCGGGTTCCGAGGGAGACGCCGGAATGCCGAAGTCCTGGGCGGCGCGGGACTTAGGCGCGCAAAAAGGGGCGCCGGTCGCGAAATTCGCCGCTGCGGTCGCGCAAAGCGCTTTCCGCGCAGCGCGGACCCGGCCTCGCCTATAAATAGGGGCGCTGGGTCCCGCGTTCCGTACTCTGGCCTTCCGCGCGATAAACTCCAAAGCTCTCGTGCGCGAAATTGCCTCTTCCGGTCGCGAAATTCGCCCGATCGGCGCGCAAAACCGTCCGGATTTCGCCTGTTTTTGCGCGAAAACCCGGAACTTTGCGCGACAGTCTTCCCAATTGCGCGCCGTCCACTTGGATTGCGCGCCGCCTCTCAAACTTTTCCACCAGCCTCGTCCGATCCCGCACGCTTCATCCCTTAACCCGCACGACTCCCGAATCTTCCGAGATGGCCGCGCACAGAGGAAATGAAGGGGATGCCGCCACTCGCAGAGCCGAGATGGCGACGAACGAGGAGGTTTACGGAGCCAAGGAGATTGTTTCTAACAATCAATCCTTGTTCGACTTACTAACGCCGGCCCAGAAGACATATCCACTGTCGGACAACCTGCCGCTCTGGAACTTCGGCATCCTCGATGAGGTTCCGGTGCCAGGGTTCGAGGGTGATGCGCCGCGGACCTGGGTGACTCGGGAGGACGAGCTTCACCGCTATAACATCACCAACAATGGGCATCCTGCCAGGGAAACCAGGCACTTGGATGTCTACGTCCTGAACCCGAGGACGCGGACCATTGACGGGGGTGAGCCTACTGCGGAGAATTCTCCAGCCCTCTACTCGAGCACATACCGTCAGAGTGTCACTGACGACACCAAGGGCTGGCTGAAGGACTGGGACTTGCGATCTGGGGGCAAATTTACCAGTGAATGGGCCTGGGCGTTCTGGGTACGCCACACTTGCGATCACTTCGCAGAGGAGCTGCGGTACATCGGCCTGTTCGAGGCGGTGTGGACGTCGCAGTTCCACTTCTACCAGCAGTCTGAGCTCGGGCCAGAGCTGTTCACTCGCTGGTCCCCGGATACCAACACCTTCCATCTTCACCATGGGGAGGTCGGCATCGGTCTCTGGGACATCCACTGCATCGGAGGTATCCCGCTGGAGGGCTACCAATACGATGAGTTCCTGCCACCGAAGAATATCTGGGAGGACAGGTCACGGACTCCCATTCTGACCTGGCATCTTCTTGACCTGGCTACGCAGCGGCTCGGGATCCAAGACTTCCAGAAGGACATAGCCTACAAGGAATGGTTCGGCCAGTTCCTGGAGCATGACCCGGCGGTCAAGATGCCAGGCAGGGGGAAGCGGTGCCCGACCGCAGCTCAGAGGAGCCGGAACGGGTCGTACTGGCGGGTCCTGGAGACGGGCGATTACCGCTCATGGGGGTTCCGCGTCATCGAGGCCCGGGACCCGAACGTCCGGTACGCGGCGTTCCTGGCCGCCTTTCTGAGCGGGTGGCTCCTGCCAGTGCGGGATGCGAGGATGGGCGTCCGCCCGGCGACACTGGCGATGGCGGGCGCCATGGCTGCCAACAAGAGATACAACTTCGGGGTCCCAGTACTGGCGAGGCTGTATGCCATTCTGGGACGCATCTCACGAGGGGGGTCGCCACGAAGGATCTGTGGGCCCTTTCAGTTCTTCCACGGCTGGGTGGCTGCTCACCTTGGTGGGTATACGTTCCCAAATGCCATCAGTCCTCCGGGCAACGGCCTGCGACCCTCCCTGCTGAACATTGCGGGGGTCGCTCCGATGACCCTCAGTGAGGAGGGCGTGAGGGTTCGGA
This sequence comes from Viscum album, assembly GCA_963277665.1. Taxonomy (NCBI): domain Eukaryota; kingdom Viridiplantae; phylum Streptophyta; class Magnoliopsida; order Santalales; family Viscaceae; genus Viscum; species Viscum album. The sequence goes on from OY728129.1 coordinate 1,590,649,354, forward strand.
TTGGCAATCATGCCAATTTCAACTTCAGCCCATTCCCCACTCCCGTCGGCCAGATGATCGACAACGGACAGGGCCGGCTGGAGCAGCATGAATACTTCCTGAACATGCGGGGCGGGGTGCTCGTGACTCGGATCGACGGGAAGGTGATCTGCGAGCCTTACGTGCCGACCCGGTTCGCCAGGCAGTTCGGGTGCCTTCAGCGGATGCCGAAGAGGGTATTCACCGCTGTCCGGGAGGAGACGAACCCTTGCGTCCTTCGCCAGATGTGGCTGATGTTCGTCGCCTTCGGCTCTGGCGACGTCATCACTCTCCCTCCTACCGGGATCGACGCAGGCTTGGCAACCGAGTATGCCGAACACTGGGCCATCGCGTACCCTGAGGGGCTTCTACGGAAGCCAGTTCGGCGGCTCGAGGTCACCCGTGCGGAGACCGGGCGTCAAGGGAGGAGGTGAGGCGCCGCCACACGGGGGAGAACGGAGGCGCGCCAAGCAGCGGGGCTGGCGCGAGCAGGGACTTCGGCGGCGGGCACATCGCAGGCTGCCGCTACGACGTCGGCGCCCAGAGAGGGGGCACATGCGGCGGTCGAGGAGCGGCCCGGGAAGCAGGTGAGGCATCTGCTCGAACCCTCCCACGATGCGGTCTTCCCGGCGCTGTGGTCGGCCTGGATGACCCTGCGGCAGTCACTGGGGACCGACGTCATCTGGAGAAAGATACTCAGAGAAGGAATCTATCTGCCAGAGGTCGGGCGCCTCCAGATCACCGACAGGGTGGACTTCAACCGGCAATATGCATATCTGACGGCCATGGACGAGTACGCGTGCCAACGTGGTCAGCGTGCGGAGCCATCCCTTCTGGTGAAGGTGATGCTCGGTCTCGAGCCCGCTCCAGAACAGATGCCGCCGGGAGAAGATGACAGTAGCGACTCCGAGGAGGAGGAGGAGACGGGGGAGGATGAAGGCTCCGAGGGAAGGTCCCATCGGGGGAGCCCACGGGAGAGTGGCGAGGTGGCCGGCTCTGACAACGTTGATGTCACTGAGCTCCTCGAGGTCCGCTTCTATCCCTACTCAACTTGCTTCATCCATTCTCTTATGCAGCTTCTAACCCGTTTCTCCATCCTTCTCAGGAGCACACGGATGTCGGTCAGGTGTCCTCAACAGGAGTAGGAGAGGCGCCAGCAGGACAAGGCGGGGGCCAGGCACCCATAAGCGAACTGTCAAGCGCTAAGGGATCCCCTGCTGCAACTGTTCCTGCGGCGACCGGGGTAGCGGAAGATGACGCTCCGAACTCCCGTAAGTCTCCCTACTTTACTGCTGGTGCTTGCCATTGACGATCCGTGACTAACCATGGCATGCCCCGCGCAGTGATCTCAACATTGGAGGCTCGTCGGGTTGCCGAACCCGGGCCATCTACGAGTGGACCAGTGGTGGACATGCCGCCTGCTCCGGAACAGACCTTCCAAACCGAGCCGGCCCCACCAACTGCTGATCAAGGGGCCCCGGACATCGGCGGTGCTGACATCGGAGAGAGGTTGGGGGCTGACGAGGGTGTCAGCGCCGCTGGGGAGAGAGAAGAAGGTTGCCCGGACGTTGGGGAACCTATCCCTCATAAGGACCTCCCAGGGGCGGACCCTGCAGCAGATCTGCTGGCTGCCTTCCCTGCTTACCGGCCTGCCGACCCCGAGGAGATGGATGACTCGGACGCGGAGGCGGTCGAGGATAGCCGGGTAACACGACGCAGGGGGTGGAAGTGCATCCAGCGCTTCCTCAAGCGAGACCCATCGGAATGGCTGGGGCGCATGGGATCACTTCAGACCTGGCTGCGCTTCCTGTGTGCCGGGGGAGCTGATGCTCAACGCCTCCATCTGACGGTCCGTGATTTCATGGCCGAGAAGATGCGCGAGAGCCGCCGGCGTGCCGACGTCGCACAAAGTCGGGACATGTCGGAGAGCACGCAGGCGCTCATCGCGGCAGAGCAGGAAGTCCGGCGCCTCGAAGGGCAGGCGGCAGAGAAGGAGGCCTTCGTCGCAGCATGTACCGAGCTTGTGGAGCAACTATCGGCACAACTGATCGACGCTCAGGTACAGCTGACGGAGGCGGGCCAACAGGTGGTCACACTCCAAGTCGAGCGGGAGCGCGCACAGGCCAGGATTGACGAACTGCGTGCTGCGACCGCCGACGAGGAGAGGGCACGCAGAGAACGAGAAGCAGCCCTGGAGGCCGCCAGCCAAAGGGTAGCGGCATTAGAAAGACTTATCCAGCACGCTAATCCCTAGGGGCTTTGTTTTTTGCCATTCCTAGAACACTTTGCTTCCGTTATTCAATATTTCGATCCATTTGTATGAATCAATATATTTATCTGCGTCTTTCGGTTTAATATGCTCAACCACAATTCGTTGTCTTGCGGGAGTGTTAACCGAGCATCAGGCATCCACAATTGGGCCTGGGTTTCTGGAGAAAAGAGGGAGGTCATTCCTAGGAAAGGAGACCTCAGACCTAACCAATGTATCATCCCCCAACTTGTTCCAACACACGAGCGAGACAATGCTAGGGGCGTTGAGATTTTATCCGAACATAGGGAAATGAGAAAAGGTGAATCGTGTGTCCCGAATCCAGACATCCACAACGGTCGGCCTTCCAGGAAATGCCCAAGACGGTAGGCGGACAGTGGATCGACCATAACAACTGCAATAGACGGACCGAAAAAGGCCATCATTCATATTGCAGGAGGCGGACCACATGTCATCATGAATACCGCTTTGGGGTTCCTTCAGACACAAGGGTGGAAAATCCAGATCAACAGGGCATGCGAAGCGTGGGGCGAAGTGACGATTTGTTCGGACAGAATCCAACGCTCTCAAAATTGCGCCACCGTGGGGAAAACGTATTAGGCGGATGCACTAATCTGGCCGTGAGTCACCTCAATTCTCAGACAGAACCTCTCTGACGAGGAAACTGTCGCTTCCCATCCTTGCGATGGGGCATCCCGAGCTGAATCGAGGAGAATATCACAACTGCACCACTCTACCCGAAGTCAGGCCAGACGGCCGGCGACGAGGAGGGGCGGGACTTAACGATCCCTGAGGCTGGACCCGAGTCGGAATGCCCGGGCGTTCCTACGTACTCCATCAGGCTGGAGATCAAGCCACACGTAGTTCTGTGAGTGCAGTTTAACGTCATGCAGGACGTAGGACCCCATTTGGGGTAGATCTTAGTTTAGGGTCTTAGAGCTCGGACCATAAGGGCTGGATCTTAGTTTAAGGTCTTAGAGCTCGGACCATAAAGGTGGAGGATCTTAGTTTAAGGTCTTAGAGCTCGGACCATAGGGCTAGAGGATCTTAGTTTAAGGTCTTAGAGCTCGGACCATAAGGGCTAGATCTTAGTTTAAGGTCTTAGAGCTCGGACCATAAAGGTGGAGGATCTTAGTTTAAGGTCTTAGAGCTCGGACCATAGGGCTAGAGGATCTTAGTTTAAGGTCTTAGAGCTCGGACCATAAGGGCTAGATCTTAGTTTAAGGTCTTAGAGCTCGGACCATAAGGGGAGATCTTAGTTTAAGGTCTTAGAGCTCGGACCATAAGGGGAGATCTTAGTTTAAGGTCTTAGAGCTCGGACCATAAGGGGGGATCTTAGTTTAAGGTCTTTAGAGCTCGGACCATAAGGAGAGATCTTAGTTTAAGGTCTTAGAGCTCGGACCATAAGAGGGGATCTTAGTTTAAGGTCTTAGAGCTCGGACCATAAGGGGGGATCTTAGTTTAAGGTCTTAGAGCTCGGACCATAAGGAGAGATCTTAGTTTAAGGTCTTAGAGCTCGGACCATAAGGGGAGATCTTAGTTTATGGTCTTAGAGCTCGGACCATAAGGGGAGATCTTAGTTTAAGGTCTTAGAGCTCGGACCATAAGGGCTCAAAGCACGCCACATCGTGGTCATATCCCCTGGATATGCGAAGATGCACTGAGGGATAGTGTCAAGAGTGTCGAGGTTTCGCCTGGTCAGAATGGGAGGTGGAAAATGTGAATCATGCGGCCATTCACTCAAGGACTGGGGGCACCGGTGTAACGATATGGGAGTACTGCCGACCGTGGCGGAAAAGCAGCATCAATATCGCACTAACCGTTGGTGGAATGAGGCAGCAAACGAGCATCGACCGCTCAATCGCAGGATTCATATCGATTTGCTGCCCGAGGCCATTGGGGGTACCGGCCCGAGTCGGTGGGAGAGCACTGAGGCATTGTGTCCGAACCGTTCACGGGGGCTCCACCCAGGGCGTAGACGATGGGTCCGAATGAAAGGGAGCACGAAGCCTGAAAAGTGGAGGAAACCTGACCAAGCGGATCCTGACCCTCCTGGCAATAAACCAGAGTACTCGTGACACCGGTGGACCACGGCAAGGGGTCGGGGAACACGCCTTGAGGGTGACCTGAAGGCGGCGGATTCCCCAGAGAAGGGGGAATCTCTAAGAGATGGGGGGCTGGACCCGAAGTTTCAAACATTCGGGCGTTCCTACGTATCCCATAAGGATGGGAATCAAGCCGCACGTAGTTCTTGAAGCGCGGTGCAACACAATCGGGCACCAGTGCGGGGAAGAGTGCGGGTCTGACCCTCGCACACAAAAGGAGCGGCATTTGATATTTCTTGTTTGTCCTTAAAGATGAATGGTTTTTCTTTGTGCGGCGACATGCCCGTGATTGAGAAATCTCTGGCGTCGCCACAATAATCAAGCCATGGAAGGCATTGATGAATGGCGTGGTCATTAACCAGCGCCCAACATGAGTGTCCCCTGAGGAGGACATCACGATGCAGTGCCGTTTCTCGTCGGGCGGCCAAGACGATCACAGTTTACGGTCGTGTGGTAGGACCAGACAACACAGTTTAAGGTCGTGTGGTTCAGAACATGGAGGAATCCGCTTATTGCGGTACGGCGGACACGGCGGGGGTGGGAACATACCCAGCCCTGCGGTCACGCACGATTCCAGGAGAAGAGTCTTGGGATAGGGGTCTGCATATGTCCATCACCCGAGGGGCAGAGATGCTAGCCTCCAGATATACTTGGCCCAGAACGCAATTGTTCGGGCGACTCCCTCCTCCTTATGGGGACGAGGGTCCAGCTACGCATGGCCCTTAGGGAGGATATCTGCATATATCCTTGGTGCTCAGATCATGGGAGCCTCGAACGACATCATTACCCTGGTTGGTCTGCCTAACGTGTAGAGGCGTACCGGAGGTCAGTATGAAGAGAGTGTCAAGATTCCACTACAACGCACAAAGGCGGAGTGTGATGAGGACTGCGCAACCAATGTTCAGAGCCTGAGAGAGCTGACATGGCGATCAAGGACGTTGCTGACGCATTCGCAACACAACATCCGATCGCGTCAGCCTAAGACGGGGCAAGCAAACGAGCATCAACCGCTCAATCGCAGGATTCATATCGATTTGCGGCCCAAGACCCACCGGTAAATCGACCCGGAGCGGTGGGAGAGCACTGAGGCATCGTACCCAAACCGCTAACGAGGATCCCTTTGAGTGAAGGCTCGAACAAGAGGAAGCGCGGGGCCTGACAAGCAACACAGGACTTGTCGGGATTGAATCTGACACTACGAGTCATAGACCGAAGCACCCAAAACATGTTAACAGATCTCCGGAAAGGGTCGGAGGACTCACCCTGAGAGCAACCGAAGGGGGGCAGATCCCCGTGATCATCCAAGAGACGGGGCTGGACCTGAGACACAAGCGTCCAGGCGGTCCTACGTATCCCATAAGGATGGGAATCAAGCCATACGTAGTTCTGGAAAGGCAGTTTAACGTCATGCAGGACGATGAGGGGTGTGAGGTAGTCCCACACACGGGGGAGGCGTACGGCGCGGCCAGTAGACCGACGTGAATGAGGACATAATCCCCCGCTCACGCGATACGCCTCGCACAAAAAGGAGGGGAACTGGGGCCAGAGGCCCAACGCGGGATAGGGATTCCCGGGAAATGGGGCTGGGCCTGAAACATGAATGTCCAGGCGGTCCTACGTATCCCATAAGGATGGGAATCAAGCCATACGTAGTTCTTGAAGTGCAGTTTAACGTCATGCAGGACGATGAGGAAAAAAGAAGGGGGGAGCAGAAGGCATCCCCAAACGTGGGGGGGCGTACAGCGTGACGAGCAAACCGACGTCAATGAGGGCATAGCCCCGCACTCACACCATACGCCGCACACCCGGGGGCAACTGGGCCAAGGGCCCGAGATGGGATGGAAATTCCCGAAGGATGGGGCTGGGCCTGAAACATGAAGGTTCAGGCGGTCCTACGTATCCCATAAGGATGGGAATCAAGCCGCACGTAGTTCTTAAGTGGCAGTTTTACGTCATGCAGGACGAATGCTGAACAGTTTAACGTCTTGTAGCTCGGACGAATGTAGTTTAACGTCGTGCAGGACGTGGTGCAGTTTAGCGTCATGCAGGACGAAGTGCAGTTTAACGTCATGCAGGACGAAGTGCAGTTTAGCGTCATGCAGGACGAAGTGCAGTTTAGCGTCATGCAGGACGAAGTGCAGTTTAGCGTCATGCAGGACGAAGTGCAGTTTAGCGTCATGCAGGACGAAGTGCAGTTTAGCGTCATGCAGGACGAAGTGACACTCAGGCAAAGTATTGCTTGAGGAACCTAGCGTTGGTGGGAGGAGTGACACGCTCACCATCCATAGTCGCTAGGGAGTACGCGCCATTGGGATAGACCTTGTGGACAACAAAGGGTCCCTCCCACTTGGGCTCCAACTTGGGCGGCTTCCTGCCGGGGATCATCGGTGCTCTTAGGGCTAGCACTAGATCACCCTGCAGGAAGGAGCGGAGGCGAACCTTCTTATTGAAAGCTCGAGCCATTCTGCTTTGATGCCTCTCCAAGTTGTGAAAAGCGCGAAGTCTATTCTCATCCAGTGCTTCCAACTCGACTAGACGGGCTTCAGCAACTCTGTCCGGCGCTTGCTGGTCGTAGACCGCAGTGCGCAAGGACGGTAACTGGATCTCGATGGGCAGGACGGCCTCAGCTCCATACACCAGGGAATAAGGGGTCATCTGGGTGGAATTGCGAGTCGTCGTCCGATAAGCCTAGAGGGCGTTGGGGAGCTTGTCCGGCCAACTCTTCTTGTTCTGACCAACCATCTTTTGCAGAATGTTAGAGAGGGTTTTGTTAAACGCCTCGATCTGTCCATTCGCCTGCGCATGATAGCGATATGTATGGTTCGAGCGAATGTTATACTTGGCGTACAACTTCTTCAACTCGGCTGCTCGGAAATTGGTTCCGTTATCCGTGAGGATAGCGTGAGGCACTCCAAATCGATAGATGATGTTGGAGGTCACGAAGTCAGCGATCGAACAGGATTTGACCTCTCTGAGCGGAATCGCTTCTGCCCATTTGGAGAAGAAGTCCGTGGCGGTCAGAATGAACCGGCACTGGCGAGCTGTCGCCGGCGGGTAAGGTCCCACAACGTCCAGTCCCCAGACTGCAAAGGGCCAGGAATACCTTGTGGTATGGAGAGGCTCCGGCGGCCGATGCACAAAGTTCGCATGAACCTGGCACGCATGGCACCTCCTGGCGTACTCGATGCAGTCATGGATCATAGAGGGCCAGAAGTATCCCAACCTCCGAATCTGGTGGGACAGCTTCGGCCCAGTCTGGTGGGCGCCACATGAACCAGCATGAACCTCTTGCATGACTCGTGGGATCTCGACTCCCTGAAGGCAACGGAGGAGAACACCATCAAATCCGCGTTTGTAGAGGATCTGCTCCAGGCCGGGGCTGCTCTGGAGGACAAACTGCGATGCGCGGCGTCGAACTCGCTCGCGCTCGGCCCGATCCGATGGAAGAATGCCATGTTGGAGGTACTCAACCAAAGGCGTCCTCCAATCAGGGGCTGATCCGACTGTCATATCTGGGGTACTCGGGGCTCCGGGCATAGGGGCAACCGTGGTGAGATTACTTACCAACGGGCCGCGATCTTCTTCCGGGATAACGGGAGCGATGAGCCTGCGGCGCGTCACGCGGATGATCAGGTTGTCCTGTTCAGGCTCCGCAAGTGACGCAGCAAGGCTGGCCAAAGCATCTGCTCGACCGTTCTGCGACCGGGAAATATGGACAATTTCCGGCAGAGAAGGGAACCGGGCCATCAGAAGAAGGGTGCACTCCAACAATGGCACAAGTTCCGGCTTCCTGACAACGTAGTCGCCATTGATCTGCTTAACGACCAGCTCGGAGTCCCCTTTCACACACAGACGGGGCACGTCGATCTCGAGAGCTAACTCGAGGCCGGTGATGAGGGCATGGTATTCCGCCTCATTGTTGGTACAGCCCTCTGACAACAGGAAAGAGTATGGCAGCACGGCTCGCTCCGGGGTAATGAAGACGATGCCCACGCCCACTCTATTGAGCTTAGGATTATCGAGTCTTCTACCGGTGGGGATCCGGGAGGCACCGTCAAAGTGCATCTGCCAGCATGGATCGGCTCGATCAACTGAGAGAATGGTCTCATCAGGAAAGCCTAGATCCAGCGGCTGATCCGCGGAGGTCGGGTGAGCGGCCAGAAAGTCTGCCAACGCTTGCCCTTTGATGGCCTTCTGAGACACATACCTGATGTCGAACTACTGGAGAATCACAGCCCACCGCGCTAGACGGCCAGTCAACATAGGTCGGCTCAGGATATATTTCAACGGGTCTACCCGAGAAACCAACTGTACCTCATGGTGCTGCAAGTAGTGCCGTAATTTCTGTACGGCAAATACGAGCGCCAGACAGCTCTTCTCGATGGGGGAATACCTAACCTCCGCATCGAGGAGCATGCGACTGAGGTAATAGAGGCTATTCTCTGTTCCCTCGTTGTTATCTGGGCGAGAAGGGCACCCAGGGACCGTTCCAGGGCGGTCACATAAAGGACCAGCGGCTTTCCGGATACGGGCGGCATCAGGACCGGAGGTTGAAGCAGGTACTGCTTGATTTCCTCGAAAGCGGTCTGACACTCTTTATCCCATACATAGGTGGCACCTTTCTTCATAAGCCGAGAAAAGGGCTTACACTTGCCGGCCAGATTCGCGATGAATCGGCGTATATAGGCTAAGTGGCCTTGGAACCCTTGCAGTTCCCGGACGGTACCCGGGGGAGGCATCTGGTTAATCGCCCTGATTTTCTCTGGGTCGATCTCAATACCCCGGTATCTTACCACAAATCCAAGGAACTTTCCGGAGGTGACCCCAAAGGCACACTTCAACGGGTTCATCTTCAGGCAGCGAGACCGGAGGAAGCTGAACACTTTCTCAAGATCTTTGAGATGGTCCTGACGCTGGCGCGATTTGACAACCAAGTCGTCGACGTAGCATTCCACCAGTGTGCGGAGGATTGGCTTGAATATGCGGTGCATCGCCCGTTGATAGGTGGCACCTGCATTCTTCAGGCCGAAGGGCATGACCTGGTAGCAAAAGGTACCTTGGGGGGCCCTGAAGGCAGTGAACTCCTCATCCTCAGGGGCCATCCGAATTTGGTTGTATCCGGAGTATCCATCCATGAAGGAGAGGGCTTGGAACCCTGCCGTGGCATCAATCAACAGCTCTGTCACTGGAAGGGGAAAATCATCCTTCGGACAGTGGCGGTTGAGATCGCGGAAGTCGATGCAGACTCTAATCTGCCCGTTCTTCTTCCTGACCGGCACAATGTTGGCCAGCCATTTGGGGTACTGAACTTCCCTCACGAAGTTGGCTTTGATAAGCTTGTCAACTTCGGCCTCAACCATGGCACCATGGGATGGGTGCATCTTCCTGGGAGGCTGCTTGAACCCGCGATGGTTCGCCGGGAGACCAAGGCGGTGGACGGCTACCTGAGGATCTAGCCCCGGCATCTCGTCATAGCCCCAAGCGAACACATCACGGTGCTGCCTGAGAAAGTCCACGTACTGCTGCCGCTCCTCAGAGGGCATGGCGGCACTAACCAACGTGGGTCTTGGATCGGCCTCGGTTCCAAGGTTCACCTGTATTAACTCATCGACCGTGGCGGGGACGCCCTCCTCAAAGGCTGGGGGTGCGTCTTCCATACCCTCTCCACTCGGGGAGGGATCATCCACGGGAGAGACTGCGTTGGAAACTGCATTGGGGCTACCAGGTCCTGCTGGGCCACTGGTGCTGGCGCGGGCGGTCGCGGCCGTCTCATCAGGAGACTCGCGGACCGTCAAGACCTTGGCGACGTCCAACCGGTGAATCGGGAGGACGTAAGCGTCATCCAGACCTGCCCAGGGATCGCTCGCAACAGCGACAGGCTCAACCTCACCTGCCAGGATCTGCTTATCCTTGCTCTTGTAATAGTCCGCGTCCAGATAACGGGCTTCACATGAGGCAAAAGGAGAGGCATCTCCTTGAAGCACGCCTACTCGACCATTAAGGGAGTATTTGAGGCATTGGTGGTATGACGAGGGGACCGCCGCGTGAAGGTGAAGCCATGGCCTGCCCATCAATGCGTTGTACGCAGTGTCCTGAGAGACTACCATGAATTCGGTGTTGGCAACCAAGTCACCGAACTGGGTCTTCAAACGTATCTTGCCGACCGAGGTTTGCTCGGTGCGGTCGTACCCCTGGATCCTGAGGTCGGAGGGAATCAAGTCATCCTCAGACAACCCAAATCTCCGGAGCGTCCGAGTTGGAATCAGGTTAATCACGGACCCCGTGTCGACAAGACAACGCCGGACTTCAAGGCCATTGAACTGGCCAGTGACATACAGCGGACGAATGTGTCCCTGTATAGGAGGGTCTTCATCCTTACCAGAGAACGAGATAACTGCCTGACATTCGGCGTCCTCGATCGTTTCGGCGTGAAAGGCCTCTGCAGCCGCAACCTCTGTCTCAAACTGGAGGGGGCTCTTCAGGGCTTCAGCGAGTGCCTCGCGCATCTCAGATGACATGCGCAGAGCCTCAAGGATGGAGAGCCTTGCTGGGATGTCGGCCAAGTGCTTCAGGACATCATACTTTTTGGCCAAGCGCGAGCTCCTGGTTGCAGGAGGTTGCTCTGCGGTTGGTGGCATGACGGGCCTTACCGGTTGGATCGGCGGCCGACTGGTACTTGGCGCATCTCGCTGTTCACTGGTCGCAGTCCGGGAAATGGTCACCGTACTGGAGTCAGGAGGCCGGGATGGACTTGTGGCAGGGCGGAGCTGGTCGCGACGCGGCTGAGGCGGTTCTGCCTGGTCCCACACCACAAACAGTGGCGGAGGCAAATCCGTCATCCCCGGATGGGGAGCCTGCGCACGTTGAGCTCGATCTTGAGCCTGCCGCCTAGTCTCAGTGGCGTGCACGGCCTGGCTGGAGGTACCAACGACTGTGCCCCGGCGACTCCTGCTACTGCGGTTCTTCCGACGGTGGCGACGACCGGGGACACTAGGGAGGTCCACCTGGTGTTCTTCAACGTCGGGAACCGAAAAGGGATTTACCAGCTCGACGGTATTAACCGAAGCGTACCCAATACCGTCATCGGACGAGTCATCCATCACCGGGCGGATCCGAGGAGGGACCCCCATCTCCGGGGGAATGAAATCGCCGAGAGTACGGGATAGTGGCGGAACTGGCGGGGCGCGCTCTTCCTTCTTGCGCTGCCGCCGTTTGCTCCTCTTGGAGGAGGCAGACCGGGACGACGATGCCGAAGCAGCACCCGCAGGTTCTGGGGGCTCAGGCTGATTCAAGCGCGCACGGATGATTCCCTGGGCGCGAATGGTCGTCTTGTGGGACATCCAGTTATTGTACTTCTGGGATCCGCGGTTGGAGACCAGCTGCCATTCGTCCTCGTTGCCACTATCGTCATCTGATCCCACGAATACGCCCGCTACCTGTGCTGGAGCTGGGCCCAACCTGATTACATTGTTGTTAATCTGGTCTTGGAGCCAGTCCTTAAACACATAGCACCGCTGGATGGTGTGCCCCAGGGCCCGATGGTAGGGGCAGTAGCGGGGGTTATCTGTGAGATGTGCCTCCTCTGGCTTCCAACACTCAGGCAGTCGCACAATCCTCTGCTCCAGGGCGCTCCGGAAATAACCGGGGACCTGATCCTCATGGAATGAGTACGTCAGGTGTCGCGGGCCCCTGGGAGCGCGGTCTTGACGAGGGGCTGGAGGGGCCTGCCGAGGAGGTGGACCCTGATTATCTCGCCTAGGTTGTGGCGGTACATTACGCGGAGGGGCCGGCCGGTTCTGAGGCTGCCGTTGCTGGGCCGGGAACTGAGCCCGTGGAGGCGGATTCCTGTGAGGCTGCGGAGCTGGCCTCACCGGCAGCAGCTCCAACGGCCTGGGAGCCTCTATCTGGGCCACAGCAGCGGGCTCAGCCCTGCTGGCTCTCCTTGCAGGAATCATAGGAGGCAGCGGGTGTGCCTGGCTGGCCTGTTGCAGGGCTTCCTCAAGACGTTGAGCTTTGTCTGAGAAGTCCCTGAACCCTCCGGGGTAGTTCTGAGTAATCAGGGAAGGGACCAGCTCGGTCTTGACGTTCCCGACGCACATTGTCAGCAACTGCTCCTGAGTCAATGGCATGTCAAGGGAATACGTGAGACCCTTCCATCGGGCGACGAAGTCCGCGACTCGCTCATCAGGCCTCTGCTTGCACTTGAAGAGGTCTGCGATACTCGTCTTTCGGGTCGTGGAACTGAACTGGTAGAGGAACTGTCTACGGAGGTCCTCCCAGCTGGTTACCGACCCGACGGGGAGCTGGCTGTACCAGACAAATGCTGGCCCTTCCAGTGTCTGAACAAAGCAGCGAAGCTTAGCGGCCTCCTGCTGCGCCGGAGTCCCCAACATAGGCCCGCACCTCGAGTTGAAGTGGGCTAAATGCTGTGGCGGATCTCCAGTCCCGTTGAAGGGGGCGAAAGTGGGATTCCCGAATCCCGGAGGCGCCGGCATGTCATCCACCCATGCTGGGTAGGGCTTGCCGTCCGGTGGGATCGCCACCTGCCGAGTCTCCAAGGCTTCCAAGCGGGCAATGAGTGCCGCCATCGGATCGTCCGGACATGGGTTTCAGTCCTGGCGAGGATCTCTAACCACGAGCGCATTGCATGGCCCTTCAATCGGGTCGTCGACCGGGTCGTCGAACTCGGCAGCTCGTGGGATGGCGGGCGGAGCGGCCCTTGGGGCAGCGGGAGGAATCCGAGCGGGATCTCTCAGGTAGTCACGCCGCTCGGGAGGGTGTGGCGAAACATAACGCGCCCTCTTGCCATAGGCAATGGCCTCTCTCCTGTCGGCGAACACGGCGTAATCACGGTTGCCCGGGAGAGTCTCATCGAGGGGTGGTTGTTCCGGTCCCTGCTGTCCTGGCCTGGGATCACCGTAGTCAGGCCGCCGTTCTGCAGCGCGCTCGACGAGGAGCTGGTCAACCAGCCTCTTCTGTTCGGCGAGCTGCTGACGTAGCGTAGCCTTCTCGGGATCCTCCTCTGCCCTCCGCATGGAGGCAGATGGGTCGGCGGGCTTTACAGCCTCGCTGTGCTCTTTTCCTTTGCTGACGTTTCGGCTCAACGTCAGTGCTTCAGTGGGCGCGGGGAGCCCCAGGAGGTTCCTCTGATGACGAGTAACTCTCACCGATGGATCTGACGACGGCTTGTCTTCGGGGGGGAAGCCCCCGTCGAGAAGTTCCAAGTCGTTCCCCTCTCCCGACAGGTCAGCCATATTGACCGTTCCTGTCCCTGGGGATATACCCTCAGGGCCACCCAGCGAATCGGGCTGTCGGCGAATCACACTGAAGCGTAGGGCAGCGTACTGCCCCCATCCACGGATATACACGTGGGGAGTGGCTTCCTCGATAACTTTGCGGAGTACTTGAAAACACTCAACGCATCGTTGTTGGAGGGCCTCGTGGTGCCCAAATGACCCGGGGTGCCGGACCGCGGGGAGCGTGGCCAGGTCAATTTGACGGCACTGCTCACCAATATCCTCCAGGTGTAGTTGACTCCCGGGGTATGGCATTTGTAGGCAGTGAAGACGGGAGTGAGTCTCCCGGAGAGTTCGGCGGAAGCATTCGAACTCACCCGGGGTGAGCGATTCGGGTGCATCAAAGCCCGGTCCTGCGACTGGCCAAAACTTCTCAGGGAAGTGGCCCTCTGCAAGGACGGTCCAGAAGCTCCACGACTCAAACTCGGGACCCAGATCTCCTTGGTCCTCTTCCATGGCTGGGAACGGACGGGGAACTGGTAGTGGTGCCGAGGCGGGCCGCCGGGCTGACGGGCTGGCCGGCGGTGAATACGGCGAGCAGGCCGATTGGCCTCCATATCCCGGGCCTCCCCCTGAGGGTGGCGGTGCCCCAGCTACCACATCACGATAGGACGGGCCGGCGAGCGAACATCCTGCCGTAGCATCGGTGCTCGCCGAGGGTGCACTAGATCGAGGTTCGACCGCCGGTCCCCAGATAAAGTCTCCGGCTTCTCCGATCGAGGCGGAAGGCACTTCCGGAGGGGCCGGTACCAACCGCAAGCTTGATCCTTGGGGGTCTACCAGGCCCTCGTTACTCCGGATATACCTTCAGAGGGAAGCGGGGATCACATCGATCTCGCTCTCGGGGAGCACGAGGCTGACGTGCCACATTCCTACCCCTGCCCTTGACTGGCGGGGTTGGGAAAGGGGCTCTGTCGCCGAATCGTACTCTGCCTCTGAGTCAGAGAAGCACACCGGTCGGATCTCTGTCCGGAATTCCGTAACATTCTTCCCTCGGCGTCGACGCCTTGCCTTCCTGCCCCTGGGTGGTTCTTCGGGGCAGGGCTGATCTCTGTCCTGGCGTCCTCCGGCCGCACTGGTGCTGGGGCCGAGAGGACTGGGAACCGAGGTGCGAGGGGCACCGGGACAGATATCAAAGGGGACGCGGGGAGAGATGATTCCGGGCAGGCCTCCGGGCCGGGATCGGAAGGTGGGATGACCCATGCCTCCTGGATCGGCCACACAGAGTAGATCCTGCCGGTGAATAGCGCTACCGCGAGGTGGTCCGCGGTGGCTACTGCCAGTGCCAGCAACCGGGAGAGTCAACCCAACCTGCCTTTGGGGCGGTCGGGGCCTCGATCCGGGTCGGGCATAGGAGTTCCCCCGCTCAGGATGCACAGAGGCCTGGCGACTGGAGCCAGCAGTGGCTTGGGCCAATGCGGCCGCTGTTGCTAGAGCCCCAAGGTGGGCATCCTCTTCCGCTCGTGCCCGACGTTGGCGTCGAGACAGACGAGTCGGGATGAGCGGCGCGGGCAGGTGGAGAGCCTGTTCCTCGACTTGAGGGGCCTGGCGGCGATGTCGCCGTGGCCTGGCAGGAGCCCTTATCGTGGATCCCTGGAGCGGACCTCGGATAGGGTGATCCCGGGCATCTCCCACCTCATCCGCATAAGGAAGGGAACTGTCAGAGCGCTCCGGGGATAAACTCCCGAAGCGATTGGACGTTGAGGTAGGCAGCGGTGCCTCCCCGCGCGGCCCTCGGGGGCGGCGGTGGTGGCGAGGCGCAGCCTCCTCGAGGTCTAGGCGAGCCATTTCCCTAGTGGGGATGACTCCCTCTTCCTCGTATCTCCGCACCAGGGTGTTGATCACCCTTCTCTGGATGACCTCCGAGGGGGAGAGAGGGCGTGGTCGTCCCGCAATTGCGGCTGCTGGGACGGCTGCGGAACGGGCGGGACCGCGCGGAGTAGCCGCGTCGGTGTTTCCCCTGTCCCTGCGCCAGTGGGCGGGTGGCGATCGGGCACTGGATCGGGCGACCTGATTTCTGAAAGCAGGGAGAAAGACCCATTAACACTGACAGGAAAAAGGAATCGACAACCAACCATTAGCGCCACGACGCCTTCCGTGGGGGGAACCCAGGCCCTCGACGTTGCGAGACGGAGTGCCCGATTTCACTTCCCCAGCCCCTGGCGGGTAAGACTGAATGCTTGGCCGGGCAACATGCCGGTCTTCCAACACCTCTGAAAGCCATCGGTCTTCGTATCGAGGAGAAGAGATTCACGTCGGGTTCACCATTTTTCTGTTTCGGTGCGGATGTGCGTCGGGTTACGCTGTTCCGCCAGGACGCGTTCGCGCGTGCACCCGTCAACCCGAGGGGATGGGCGCGCGGCTTGTGGTCCCGCAGTCCCGCTTTCCAAGGGCGGGCGGCATCCGTCCCTTATTCAGGGGCGTCTGCTCCTTGATCGAAACCGGGATGATGGGATGTCGGCTCCTCCTTCCTTGGACGTCTCCTCGGAACTTGTCGCCTAGTCCGGGTCTCCCTCATAGACTTAAGAATGTTCGTGAATCTCGTTCCCGGCGCCATATCTTCATGGACACCGGTTAATTACGCTGCTTCCGCCCGGACGTTCCAAGGAGTCTGGGCGGGGCAGCAACCTGCGGTGAGAAGGCCGGGTGGCTCTGGGTGCTGGGGGCGTGTCGTAACACTGCGGCTCTGCACATCTGTCTTCCGTCCCTAATAGGGCTTCTCGAAGGCATAATGTCCTGAGGCATCCCGTACTAGGTGCGGGGAACTGTGTCACCTGAGGTTTTCCTCAGCTTCCCGTGTTTAACACGGGGTATGCCGCGAGTTTAACGTCCAGCGGGGACGGCATCGGACCGATCAACACGAAGAGTGGATCAGATGACAGAACCCCTTGCGGGGAACCTCCGACGCTGGG
Organism: Viscum album; assembly: GCA_963277665.1. Taxonomy (NCBI): domain Eukaryota; kingdom Viridiplantae; phylum Streptophyta; class Magnoliopsida; order Santalales; family Viscaceae; genus Viscum; species Viscum album. The sequence continues at coordinate 1,590,665,954 of OY728129.1, forward strand.
GCCAGCACATGGGCGGCTTCCCAAGTAACGTGGAGTGGAGTGAAGTGGCATGACCCCACCGGGATGTGGCGGCCCGGGTAAGGATCAGGATGGATGATGGAGTGAAGAGTTTGGACCCCAGAGGGGCTTCCTACGTACCGCGCGTTAACACGGATCAAAGTCAACGTAGTTCGGGCATACAGTTTAACGTCATGCTGGACGTCGGCAAGCCGACTCACGAAGAGGTCGAGGCCGCCGGGCGGAGGATTGAACCGAACCACCTCGCACGGAGGGGGATGGAACGGCCGGGTGGATCACAGTTTCACGTCATGCTGGACGATAAAAGGGGAAATGGAAAAGGGGGGCTGTGGGGAGGCACCGTGGAGATACACACGGGCAGTCTCCCACAGGGGCGGATTCATAGGTGAATCAACGCAAGCGTGAACCCTGGAGGGGTCCACTGATGGACGAACCGACGTAAATACGACCGGGACGACCAGGTGGTGGGCTTGGACCTCAGGGAGGCTTCCTACGTACCCTGTATAGAAGACAGGGATCAAAGTCCACGTAGTTCATTCTGTCAGGACTTACGCACTTGGGGCAGCCCGGATGCTGCAAAACTCAGTTGGAAGGGACTTGGACCGAAAGCGGAAGACACCTCGATCCCAGTCAGACCCTCTACTGGCTTCGGCAGTGGGGAGGCGCAATGGAGATACACATGTGCAGCCTCCCACGAGAAACTAGGGGTTTGTAATACCCTGCCCCCGTAGGGAAAAGCCACTCCCATTAAATCGTCCCAAAAGGGGGACAATCCCGACATCCCTGCAGAGACGAGCGGGTGGGGGCCACATCCAAACCGGGGGGACCCTGCGTGCGGAGCACGGGATCAGGTTGCGGACGGTTTAATGTCTTGCCGGACGAAGTACAGTTTAACGTCATGTGTTGAGGACGAAGCGGACGGTTTAACGTCTTGCCGGACGAAGTACAGTTTAACGTCATGTGTTGAGGATGAAGCACTTGGCAGTTTAACGTCTTGCAGCGCGGACGATGGGGGCTAGGAAGTTTAACGTCGTGCAGCTTGGACGGGTGTGCGGTTTAACGTCATGCTGGACATTGTGCAGTTTAACGTCATGCAGGACGAATATGCAGTTTAACGTCATGCTGGACGAATGATTGCCGCCGATGGGTCCGTGTCACTTCGCACGAGCCTGGAAGGCTGCACGGGAAGACAGCGCACGGTTCGGGCGCCCAGGATGAGGATCATCGGGCGCCACGCAGACGGGTACCCTCAGGGGGTCAAGGGGGACGACCCTGGCAGATTGCGCGAAAAAAGGAAGCTTTGCGCGCAATACTGCGGGCCGGCGCGCAATCGGGGCGGCTGGCGCGCAATTGGGCCAGCGCCTTGCGCGCGGATGCTTGAGATTGCTCACACCGGGCTTCGGATAGCGCGCGGGGGCAACGGCTCATTCTTTAACGAATGGCCACTTGAAAGAAGGGGGGGTGCGCGCAATCAGGCCGGATTGCGCGCACCCCGGGGGCAATTGCGCGCAAGCGGGTTCTTTTGCGCGCAAAGGCCTTAGGGTGAGTTTTTACTCAAATGAAAGGATCCAGCGGGGATTGCGCGCGAAGGCGGACCCCGAGGCTTTCTTGCGCGAAAGAAAGGAGGTTACCTGAAGTTCGTCATTGCGCGCGGAAGGGGTTGAATTGCGCGCACGAGAGACGTTTCGACTTCCAGCAACCTTTGAAACGTTGGGGGTCGCCTTATATTTATAGGCAACCCCGGGCGCGGAATCCAGGGTGCGAGCGCGAAATTCTCCTCGCGGGCGCGGAATCGGGCGCGGCGCGCAAGGGAGTCGCGCGAACCCGCGGCGCGCAAAATTGCGCGCCGGACCGGCGCATTGCGCGCATCCCGGGGGGTTTGCGCGCGGAACATCACCTTTGCGCGCGGGCCTCTGAAATTCCGCGCAAGGCCTCCGGGCCCTCCGAAACGTTCTTCCGACTCCAAATATCACTTCGCTTTCCGCATCCGGAGCTTCGTTCGGGAACAACAGACTTTTCCGGCGTCTACAATGTATTTGTACCTAGATAGTGTTTTCATTGTTGTTTACCTCAATCAAGGGTGTGGATCAAATTTATATAAATTTTTCGAGAGGACTAGGTCTCAGCTTGATACTGAACCTCTTGGTTACATCTGCTGTGTAGTTTAGTTTAAATCTAAAGTATTCTATATATTATATTCCGCTGCTAATTAATTTGAAATACAATTTGTTTTAATGTTACTTTAATAGTTAAATTAGTAAGTATTTATAATTATTGTTAACCAGTATGTTAGTTTCAAAAGTTAATTTAATCTCCTGATTAAATTAATTGAGACCTAATAAATATTTAAGAAACTAATTTAACTTTTACAATATGTTTAAAGTCACTAATGTTTAACTTGTTTTTAAATAGGAGGATTTTAAGAAAAATATTTTTAACAGAAATTTTTATTGGAACTAAATTAACCCCCCTCTTGAGTATCCACTCCAACCAACATTTGGTATCAGAGGATTGTTTTTTATTATCAATGTTTTCAAAATACTCTATTTTTTTAACTGTGATTTCAGTTGCATATTTAAAGATCATAAATTTTTGTAAGTTCAATATTTTATCTCTTTAAATATATTTCATAAAATCTAGTTATGGACAAGAGAATAGAATGTGATGCTACCAACATGCCACCATTCTATAATTCTACAAATTATGCTCAGTTGAAACATAAGATGAAAATTCATTTAGAGAGTATGTGATTTGATATCTGGACTGCAATAGAAACTCAATATAAAATTCCAAAAACTGAATGAACAACTTGGGATGAACCTACTAAAACAGCTTACAAAAATAATTGTAATGAAATGAATTACATATATTGTGCTCTAGGATTTGAAGAGTTTAATAGAATATCTGCTTGTAAAACTGCCTATGAAACTTGGGGAACTTTGGCTATTTCACGTGAGGGAACAACCAATGTGAAAGAAATGAGGCTGAATACCCGTACTATTAAATATGATAACTTTATAACGAAGACTGATGAACCCATTTCTGACATGAACATTAGGTTTACTGAGATTGTAAACACCATGAGTTCACTAGGAAAAGCAGTTCCAACAAAGGAACAAATAATGAGAATATTAATATTTCTACCATAAAGATGGAGAGGCACATCTGTTTCCATTATAGAATCGTGTGACATCAGAACACTGCCTGTTAAAGAATTAATATGTAAGCTTATGATGTATGAGGAATAACTAAAGGTGAATAAGGAAGAAGATGATGAACCTAAAAGGAATTCAGTGGCTTCTAAGTCTACTGCCTCAAAGAGCAAGGATAAGGAGAAAGTTCACATACAAACAGAAAGATCAATAAGTGAAATTATTGACTATGACAGTGAAGCTGAGATAGCTCTGATAGCCAGAAGATTTATGAAATTCTATGGGAAGAAGAAATTTTTCAGAAAATAAAACTACAAGGGAATGTATGATCAACAAGTTATGTGGAAGAAGGATTGGAAGAATCTTGATAAGAGGGATGAAGTTGTATCCTATGAGTGAAAAATTAATTGTCACATTAAAGCTAACTACCCAAAATTGAAGTTCAAAAAGAAACACAACAACAAGGATAACAAGTATAAGAAAGCAATGAACGAAACTTGGAGTGCTTTATAAGACTCTTCAAGTGATTCTGATTCTACTATGGATGAAGATTCTCATAAAGAAAACATGTGTTTTATGAAAAACACATCTGAGTTAACACTAAACACTCCCACATTAGATTCAAAATATTCTGGAGTTTATTCTAATTCTAAATCTGAAAGTATGTCTAGTGAAGAAATGTTTGAATACTGTAATATGCTAGAAAAGACCTGTAATGAACTTAAGGACAAGTACAAAGCCTTAAAGAAACATCATGGTTTATTTAGAACTGTTAAATCTTCCATTGATATTGAAAAAGAAAATAATTCTCAATTGCTTAAGGAAAATATGGAACTGAAATTGTCTAATGAGAAAATATGAAATGGCGTAGAAAAATTCACAAATGGAAAAGATACACTTACACAAATTCTAGGTAAAAATGTTACACCAAAGTACACTACTGGTTTGGGATACCATCCTAGAAAGAGATAGTTTACCAATAATAGATTTATTCCTAAATCTGGACAAAATTCTACTAGTTACAGTTCTGGAAATTTATATGCCTCAACTAGTTATTCAAATTGTTATAGATCAAATAGATTTTATCTTTCAAAATCTATTGAATCTATTGATTATATGAGACGCATAAGACAAATCTGGGTACCTAAAACTTTGCTTGCTAACCTGTCTGGACCCAAGAGATTCTGGGTACCAAAATCATTCTCTGGTTAAACCCGTTTTGTAGGGGACATGATTGAAGAGTTATCACAAGAGGAAATGGTACTTGGACAGTAGATGTTCAAGGAAACGTATGGAGATTATTAATTATTTAAAATCTTAATAAAGTTTTATGGAGGCTATGACACATTTGGTGATAATTATAAAGGAAATATCACCAGCCTAGGCCAAATCGGTAAGATTAATTCAGTGTTAATTTCTAATGTTTTATTTTTTGATGGACTTAAATATAATTAGTTGAGTATTTTTCAGTTATGTGATGATGGATTTAATTTCAAATTCAAAAATGATTCTTGTAATGTTTTTAAATCTAAAAATGCATTAGTATTTTCTACCATGAGAAATGAAAATGTATATTCTGTTGATTTGAATTCTTTATCCAAGAAAAATGTTACTTGTTTAATTGATTTTCATAAAGAATCCAGGCTTTGGCACAGAAGATTAGGAAACTACAACATTTATTCCCTTAGAAAATTTACTAGGAAGTACATAGATAGAGACATACCTAAACATGAATTCCCAACTATCAAAGTTTGTAATCCCTCTCAAATTGAAAAGAATCATAAAGTTTCTTTTAAATCAATGAAATATGTTTCAAATTCTCAAACTCTCAAGTTGGTTCACATGGTTTTTTTTGTATCTTCTATATTTTCTAGTTTAAATATGAAGCACGATGTCTATGTCTTAGTATATGACTTTTCTAGATATACTTGGGTATACTTCTTAGCTCACAAAAGTTAAACTTGTTCTTATTTTGTTAAATACTCCATGTATGTAGAAAACCTTAGTGGACATATGATTAAAACCCTATGAAGTGATCATGGTCGTGAGTTCGAAAATCCTGAGTTTGAATCATAATGCTCTCATAATGGCTATAGTCACGAATCTTCTGCCCCTAGAACACCTCAGTATAATGGTGTAGTAGAAAGAAGTAATAGAACCCTGCAAGAAATTGCAAGAACTATGCTTAATGAGTATGACCTTCCTGTTTACTTTTGGGCTGAAGTTGTAAATATAGCTTGTTATATTATCAACAGAGTCTTGATTAGACTTTTTCTTAAGAAGACCCCTTATGAACTGTGGAACAATAGGAAACCTAAAGGTAGTTACATTAGTGTCTTTGGATGCAAAGTCTTTATTCTTAATACCAAGGATAATCTTGACAAATTTGCATCTAAAAGTGAATAAGGAATTTTCGTTGTTATTATTTCACTAGAAAACCCTATAGAGACTTTAAAAAATAAACAAATGTGTGGAAGAATCTGTTCATATCATGTTTGATGAAACCAATCCACATGAACCTATGTCTTCTCTTTAAAATCATGAAGAAGATTTTACTGTTCTGGACCTTAATGATAAAACAAAAGAATCTACTCTAAACACAACAAGTTTTGGACATATTCTAGAATCTGCTTCTAAGGAACCTTCACCTATATATGAACCTGAAATTTCTTTTCCTCCATTTACTAGATCAACAAGGATTCAAAATAATCATCCTTTGGATACTGTTGTTGGTAATCTTGGTAGAGTGACACGGACTAGAGCTTCTCTAAGAAACCAGGTTTAACATTAAGCATTAATTTCATAGCTAGAACATAAAAATTTCAATGATGCAATCAATGATGAATTTTGGGTATTGTCTATGCAAGAAGAGTTAAATCAATTTGAAAGAAACAACATCTAAGAATTAGTTGACATACCCAAGGACACTTTGACAATAGGCACTAAATGGGTTTTTTGAAACAAAGTTGATGATTCTAGAAGCATAGATAGAAACAAAGCTAGGTTAGTTGCATAAGGATATAGTCAAGAGGAAGGAATATACTATGAGGGAAACTTTGCACCTGTATCTAAATTAGAATCCATTTAGATCTTACTTTCCTATGCAGCTCATCTGAATTTCAAGTTACATCAAATGGATGTCAAAAGTGATTTTCTAAATTGTTTTATAATTGAAGATGTTTTTATTGAACAACCACCTGGATTTACTAATACACTTTTTCTAAATCTAGTTTTAAAGCTATCTAAAGTTTTATATGGTCTAAAACAAACTCCAAGAGCTTGATATGATAGACTTAGTAATTTTATTATTTCAAAATGTTTTACTAAAGGGATTGTTGATCCAAATCTTTTCATTAAAAAATATATAAAGATGTTTTGATAGTAGAAATCTATGTTGATAATATTATTTTTGGATCTTATAAGCATTGTTTATGTACTGGTATTTCATAGAGTATGAAAAATTAATTTGAATTGAGTTTAATGGGAGAACTCATGTATTTTCTTGGATATTAAGTTTTTCAAAATGAAAATTGTATTATTTTGAATAAAATTAAATATAAAAAGGACCATTTAAAACATTTTGTTTTGGATTGTATTATGTAATGTGATACTCTTATGAGTGTAGTTTGTAAATTGGATGCAGATGAAACTGGGAAACTAGTGGGTCAAACCAATTTCAGAGGTATGATTGGAAGCTTACATTACCTTACTACTAGTCAACCAGATATTATGTTTAGTGTGCAAGATTTCATGCTAATATAAAAGAATCTCATTTACTTGATGTTAAAAGAATAGTTAAGTATCTTAAACACAGTGTAAATTTAGGCTTGTTTTATCCAAAAAGACAATATTTTGAGCTAATGAGTTATTCAGATGCTGACTTTGCTGGTTGAAAGTTAGATAGAAATAGCAAATCTAGAACATGTCATTTATTGGGAAAGTCCTTAGTATCTTGGTGTAGTAAAAAGCAGAATTTTGTAGCTCTATCTACTACCAATGTAGAGTATATAGATGCTGGTAGTTTCTGTGCACAAATTCTGTGGATTAAACACAGTATTTTGGACTATGGATATGATTTTAAGCATTTTTCTATCAACTGTGATAACAACAGTGCAATAAATATTTCAAAAAAACACTGTACCTCACTCCAGGACCAAAATAATTGATGTACAACACCACTTTTTGAGAGATCATTACCAAAAAGTTGATATTACTCTTGAATTTATAGGTACTGAACAACAGTGAGCTGAAATCTTCACCAAAACATAATGTTCGTATAGGTTAAGTTACATTAGACATGTGTTAGGAATGATCAACCTTGATCGGGTAAAAACCTCACCGATGTGATAACCTCACCGATGTGAAAACCTCACCGATGTGAAAAACTCACCGATTTGAAAACCTCACCGATGTGAAAACCTCCCCAATGTGAAAACCTCACCAATGTAAAAACCTCACCAATTTGAAAACCTCCCTGATGTGGAAACCTCACCGATGCGAAAAACTCACCGATGTGAAAACCACACCGATGTGAAAAACTCACTGATGTGAATACCCCACCGATGAAAAACCTCACCAATAGACATCACTGATATGAATTCTCACCGATAAACCCTACCGATGAGTACACACTATTTTAAACTTCTGTCTACTTCCAGAATTTGTATTGATTATAAGTTATTTAATTTTATTTATATTATGATTCTTAAATGAAAAAATTATTTCCTAGTTACTTCTCAATACACTGAGCCGAAAACCCTTTACCCTCGAATGTTATCTCCTGAATCTCTTGAAAACCCTAATTCCCTTGAACTAGAGATGGAAAAATCCGAACATCCCACCATAAGAGATGATATTGATGAGCCTAATGCAGAGAAATAGTCATCCAAGCCAGATGAATGTGGTAGTATTGGTAGAACAAGATCAGGAAGGTGACTGGTAAACCCTCATTTGCCAAATAGAGTTATTGTGATTGAAAAATAGCTATGCGTGGAATGGGTGTTGGCTCGAAAATCATTAGTGCTCGAGGTGCTGGAAGATCAAAAGTGGGTAGACTTATTTTTAAAGAAGAATGGCCCCAACTTTCTAAAGCTAGTGAATCAATTTTATGAGTTTGTGAGCTTTGAGAATTCAAAAGATGAGAACCAATTGATTTCCATTGTGAGTGGAAAGGTGATATCTTTTTCATCTGTTGAGTGGATTAAGTCCCTGAAGGTTCCACACGAAAGTGTCTCAGTATATGTCTCGAAAGAAATAAAACCTACAAGTGATATATTCGATTATGAAACTACCCTAGAGGATCTCACAGGTAGTGGAAATCAAAGACAAGTGGGGGCTTCTGAAATGGATGGAGAGAATAGATTTCTATTCACATTTTTCAGCATGTATTAATACCAAGGAGAGGGGACTTTGAAAATTTAAGATATCAAGATATCTATCTCCTACATCTCTTAAGACATTGTGTGAAAGTGAATCTGTGCAAATTGTTAATGTTACAAATGGAGGATATGATCAGACCTAATTCAAAAACCAATGCCTTATTCTTTTCCAAGTTGATCTCCATGATGATCAATGTGAAAGGTGTCGCTGGGTCTCAAGAGGAGACAGTGGTAGTAAAGAATAATTTTTGTATCACAAGCACAGTTTGAAAATATATGATGATAAACTGGAACCCATGGAGAGGAGAGTGGGTTAATGATGTCAAGAAGGTGTATGATAAATTCAATAATGTGAATCATCCTTCAAGGCCTAAGGATGTGAGGGATCCAGGTCTAGGACCTGATGAAGAAGAACCTAAGTACAATGAGGAGACTGATGAAGAGGAGAATTATATGGATTATAGAAGGGATCCAAACTTTCCCCTAAGTCTTGCTACTGAAATTGTATCATCTAGAAAGGAATCTATATTAGAAGAAGAAACTCCTGCTGATGAGGAAGACCAGTCAGCCCCTGATAATAATGATGAAAGGGAAAAATATGAAGCATCTGATTGTGCTTGAATAAGTCTGAGTCCATTGATTGGAAGCTCAGTAGTGCCTGTAGAAGAAGTAGGAGGATGGATGGAAGGACCTGTGCCTAATATAGAGGAGCCTCCTACTATTGTATTTATTGCAGAGATGGAGTTGAAAGTAGAAGATTCTCCTATGGAAAAAAGACCTGATGAGAATGCTCTTGCTATACAAGAGAATGCACCAGTTGAGGAGGAGCATCGAACCAGATTTGGTAATGTGTCAGTGGCTATTGAAATTGAGGAATTGTAAGAAGACCCAGGTTTTGTGGTTTGTGGTTTGGACTATCCTGATTCTGATAATGAGGTATCCCTAAATAGACCAAAAAAAATTATGTTATTCGGACTGAGTTTTTACCTGAATATGTGGCTAGAATTCTTGATTTGGCTAAGCTCAAGAATGATCTCAAAATCAATTTTCTGGAAGAAATAAGGAAGATGGAAGAATCACTGGAATATTTTATTCAATTGATTAGGAATGACTCAGTGACTAGTATAATATCAAAAAGGGAACCTGTTGTGGTTTCACTTGCTGTTATGATCACTAGGGCTGATCTTGATTCATTAAAGAATGATCTGAAAGAGTATTTTAGTGCTTCTGTTGCCGAGTTGAATCACTTCTTTGTTGAATAATTGAGAAACTTAGAAAAGTCTTTTAAACTCTCTCTCGACTAAAATGTCCCTACCTTTTTAGCAGAGATAGTGGATGAAGTTAAATCTTTCCAAAATATGTTGTCTATACTAGAATAAAGTGTTGAAGCTCTTAAGAAATCTGTTATCTATTTAGAATCTTACATAATTTCTAAATCCCAAGTAGATAAAAAAAATTTTTATGTCAAAAGTGTTGTAAGACAGATGGTATTAGTCTGTGATGGTTTTAAAACCTCTATGAAAGATCATGTCAGCACCCTGGATTCCCAAGTCAAAAATCTTATCAGCGGGTTGACTAAAAACTTCCTAGAAATAATAACTTTCTCTATTAGTTCTCTTGCCTACAGACCTTCAGTAGATTTGGATCAAAACAGAGCTGCGATGATGGTGGATCTTGGTTCAGCATCAACCAGTGGCTCTGTGGACTCATCTGACCTGAGAAAAGTTGTGATCTCTACTATATATTCAACTAGAGAAACAATGAATATAGTCCAAGACTATATGAGATAAGCTTCTTCCTCTCTGAATGAAGTGAAAGAAATGGTAGACTACTATTTTAAAAGGATTTATACCAATCACTAGATCAACAATAATTTCAAGCTCATGCTAGAAAATATGAAGCTAAACTTGTTAATCAAGCCTTCAGAGAGAATGTCAGCAAGATATGGGAATTGACTCCAGCTTTGGACAAATTCATGGAGAACAAGGATGATTACATATCTGATATGGAGAGAGGAGGAGGAATAATTATTGATTTCAGAAATGTTTTCTTGCCTTTCCTGCATGTCGATGCTAGGCCAGTGATTATACATCCAGATTTACCGGCCTCTGCCTCTACTGCTTCTCCGGTTCAGATTACCCTTGCTCGAGCTATTAGTGGCCTCACTCCTATGACCAATCAGAGGGCTACTCAGTACAGACCAGGAACAGTTTTAGTGGCTCATCCTCCTGTGATCATTTCTGGAATTCTTAATCCTACACCAGCATTCAAAAAATCTGAATCCTCTTTTGATCAAAAGGGAAAATCTCACATTGAGGACGTGGATTGAATATTTGCCTATGATATTTGAAAGGAACCCCTTGTATTTTTTTTTGTTGTACCTTTTTTCCACATAAAATAATAAAGGTTGTCTTTTATTTCTCATTTTGTTCCTTTTATATTTTTTGTTTCCAAATTTTTGATTATGACAAAAGGGGAGAAATATTATAAGGGCTCTGGGAATAATAACTTTTATGAGAAATGGGGATAAATATTATCTACAGGAGAGCTAATATGCTTTGTAAATTGTACCTTTGATACCATTGCATTTAATTGTACCTCTATTACATTGCATATTTCACATCTTATATTGTTTTCTCTGATATAATTTAATTTAATGATATGTCCTCTAATACATTATTGATTATATTGGGACAATAATATCATAAGTTGTGATTATCAAAAAGGGGGATTTTTGACCTCACATGTTTTGATAATCCCAATTATGCTTTCACAAGATTTGATAATCCCAAATAATGTTTATCAATATATTAATTCTATAAATCTAGGATATTTTATTATCAAGATGATAATAATATTAATATAATCATTGAAATATGTTAATCAATGTTTATCTATGATTATATGAGTTTTGAATTCATTATTACTCAATCAGATGTGTTTTGCATAAAACAGAAGTGATAAGTCACTGATATTCCTATAGCTACTGATAGACATAGTCTGCGGATAGACATAGTCATCGATAGGCAAATGTCACTGATACGCAGAGCTACTGATATGTATAAGTCCACTAGTAAGCACATGTTACCTATATGTATAAACTCACCGATACAGACAGCTACTAATAGAAAAGGAGCAACCGATAGAAGATGAGCTACTGACATAATAAATCTAACGATACTTACATCAATGGTACAGAAGTGAAGCTACCGACATAGATAGTCACTGATGCATCAAGCTACTGATACAGGATACTATTACACCAGAGCTATCGATAGAGTAAGTTTGTCGATATGAAAAAGTATACCACTATAAATCTACCGATACAAAACAAGTTATCGACAGAAGAAAAGTCTACCGATAGATTAAGTCACCGGTTTATAGATCTACTGATACCCAGAGTAACAGCTACCGATACCAGGAGCTACAGATACACGATCAAAGAGCTACCGATACAAGATCAAATAGCTACAGATACCCGGAGCTACCGGTATAGGATCAAAGAGCTACTGATATAAGATCAAATAGCTACCGATGCCAGGAGCTACCGATACATGATCAAAGAGCTACCGATAGACCAGGAGCTATCGAAAGAAGGTTACTGCTATACAAAAACCACCATTACACTTATATCGATAAAAGGCTACTAATAAAAGCTTGACCAGTCATACTCTATACTCTCAATATTATTTATTTATTATGAAAAATTTATATTTGATGTTTCTAATGAAATTAATACTATTTAATGATAGTTCTTTCCAGGTGAGGGACCCATACCTAGTACCCATGAAAAAGGTAATCAATTTTTTACTAGAGCTGGCAGCTATAAAAGGAAGGACAAAGACTGAGCATAAATGAGATGAATCAAGAACAAAGAATGGATGATAAGGGTGTAAAAATAAAATGTTGAACAACATTGAAAACGTGGTGCATTCACACCAAAGGAAAATGCTACATTCATATTGGAAGAGCATTGTACATGCATGAAACCATTCATTCTAGAGGAGAACACAAGTTTCATCTTGAGTGAATAACTACAATGATCACTTCCTACACTCAAGCTCATGCTGAACATGAAAACCATGGAAGAAAACGACACTCTGTTTTTTAGAGGAAAACCAGAGAAGGACTCCGAACTTCATTTACATCAATCCAAGGAGTCCAGAGCATCACTCACAACACATTGAGCACTCTAAACACATCTTTATCTTTTTACCTCTATTGTGTCTTATTCATTTAATTTTTTACCAGTGTATTTACACACTGAATCCTATTCTGAACTGGAGGATACTAAATCCTCACACCAAACATTCCATAACTCTCTTGTATCCCACTATGAACTATGGAAGAGGTCATGTGTGACCTGTTTAGCTTGTGTGATATTGTTTTTGTTCCCACGTATAACTGGGGTAGATGTATTTTTATCTGGACAATGTTTTCACTGTTGTTTACCCCGATCCAGGATGTAGATCAAATATATACATAAATTGTTTGAGAGGACTCAGTCTCGTCTTGAGACTGAACCTCTTGGATACATCTGTTGTGTAGTTTAGTTTAAATCTAAAGTATTCTATATTTTATATTCTGTTGATAATTACATTTAAATACAATTTTTTAAAGTAACTTGTATAGATAAATTAGCTAGTTTTTATACTTATTTTGAACCAGTAATTTAATTTCAATAGATAATTTAATCATCTGATTAAATTAACTAAGACCTAATAAATCTTTGAGAAACTAATTGAACATTTAAAATATGAATAAATTCACTACAGTTTAACTTTTTTATATAGGGGGATTTTAAGGGAAATTTTTTTAACAGAAATTTTTATTGGATCTCAATTCACCCCCCTCTTGAGTATCCCCTCCGACCAACAAAATTTTTATAATAGGATCACATCTGATATTATAATTATGGTTATTGTTATGTAATAATTTATAGAAATTATTTAAACCAATATATATGAGGTTATGGTATATTCAACTACTAGAGTGTGTGAGGTAAGAGATGTATTAACACAATTTTCATTCATTATGTTAAACTTCTACATCATAGATTCGGTATTTATAATAATATATGAATAACTACCTTTGATAATTTGATGATGTGTTTGAACTTATTTTATATGGATAGTAATTTTATACAAAAAAATTATTCATTTATTAATCCCCATATCTTGGATATTATCTTTCTTAAAGACATCATCTAAATTTCCCTTCATTTTGTAATAATGTAATGTTATTAACAAAATTTTTTAATATGGTGCATATACCACTCCATTGTAAAGTAAACTGATTGTTAATTAATAGTTTATAATATTGTAAGTTTAAATTTTAATTATTTCCTCCTAAGAGAACTTACATGAAAATTATGAAGCGGTAACATTTATTGTGCAATCTCACTTTCATTTTAAATTATTCATTTTCTCTTAAAATTATCACATTATTGTGATAATAATTAATAGAAAATTAACGTTTCATGAATATAAATATTTTTATATGATAGATTTTATTATTTCATAAACCCTATTCAATTTTTAGCTATATTTTTTACCTCTATTTATTTAATTAATTGGGGAAATATTTATAAATCAGTATCATTTTTTCAATACAAATACATGATGATAAGGCACAATTTTTATTATATAAATATGATATTCTATATAAGATGAATTATTTGGACATGAATAATATGGATGGGGTCCAATTATTGATATCCCCACAGTTTATCAGTATCATGAGATGAATCCCTTAGCCAAATAAGATGGGTTTTAACCCATATTTTTAAACTATCTTGAGGATTTATCATGATGGTAATGGTAAGATGTGCATGAGAAACATGATTCCCAACTGTAAACAATTTACATCATTCATAATTAAAATATTATTACTATTATCCATGATATTATCTCTGAGAAATTATTTATGAATGAATTTATAAATTATTTTATTGATTAAATAAAATGTGTTTTCTGTTATTTATCTTTACGTATTGATTTTACATGATCTTACCATGATTTTAATGTTTTCTAAATTGAGATTTGGTTCTATTATTGACATTTCCATATCACTTATTTTTATTGATTCATGATATATTCCTCTATACATAACCCTTACTATGAATTTAATTTCACCTTTATTTTTTTCCTTTCCCTATTAATGTATAGATTATTTGTCGTGAAATCCTCAATCAACTAATTTTTCCCCAAAAAACAATGCAATATAGTAGCCCCTAGATTGTCTCTTGAGGAGGTTGCAATTTGATATGCCAAACTGTCACTTTTTTGTTGGTTTGTTTTCACATGAAATGGAAAATTGGGGATTTGATTAAAGACTCAAGAACAAAAAATAAATTAAAACTAAATAGAAATAAAATTGGAGAATGAGCTAGAAAATTTATTGGAAATAAAATGGGTTTCAAACCAGAATCAAAACAGTGGTTACAGACAAGCTTTAACCTCCCGGACACTCCCCTCTTCCTTGTTTAAAATTATATCTCTAATGAATCTCTCAATGCCTACCCAAATACCTCTGGATAAACACATTATTTGGCAAGGATATCATATTAAGACCTCAATATTATCATTTCCCCTCCTATAGAAGTGATCTAATTATTTGAAGACCTTCAAATAACCAAACCTAACCGAAATCACTATACTCAACGGCAAAACCTCACCGCAGAAATTTAAATAGTGAAATCGACTATTTTACTTTATATATTGGGAAACCATGAAGAAAAAACAAGTTGAAAATATATTCAAGAAATAAAACAACCATTTTCATTCAAGAAATATAAATTCAAAGGAGATGCAACAGAGATTACACATGAAGATCAAAACTCGGAAGGGAGTGTCTGTCGGTTGTTGTCGTCTGCAACCACTTGGTGTTTAGACTCACATCACTTGATCATCCCACATCACCTCAATTCTAGAAATAGTGTACACCATCTTCATCATTGACTCCACAAATCCAACCCCCCTTTGAAATGAATGAAGAGATAGGGAGAATAGTGGAGGAGGGCTGGAAAATCTTCTGTCCAGATTCTGTCTGCCCAAAATATTCTTCTGTTGGGAACAACTACCTACGGAATCAACCTCTGGACCCTTCTAAAGAGTTGTTTAAAAATAAATTTCCTATAGGTAAACCAAATATCAGACACTTTGGAGACGTGTTGAAAAAGTTATGAATTAATTAATCCACGAATCTTTCTCTTCCCAAGGAGACCTTTCATCTCCCACTTGTTTGACTCGATAATAGTGTGCCCTAATTATCAAGTTTGACCTTGAAATTAATCTGGAATTCGAGCCATTGAGTACTCTTGCACGCCCAGTTAGAATTAATGACAGTGGAAAAATGTATCTGAATTTATGATCCATTTGTTGAGGTGGGCTCCATACATCCGAACATACAAACTCGTCCCAAAGAATGATTTATTTGGACCCTTAGATGGCTGATTTAGATCTTGATGTAGTTGAAATATATGTATATAACATTCTAGGGGTTCTTAAAAAAATGAATCAGTCAAATTGAATACATATTTAAAAAGATATGACCAAATACTCCGAAAAGTCAAAAACTGCTTGAAATCCAGATTTATGGCATTTTCACAATTTAGCTCAAAATACAACAATATTCCAAAAATGATGAACATTAACATGTAATGAAACATTGGTGAGGACTAAATAATTGAAATTTATATAAAATATATTGAAAATATCAGCTCTATAAATTCCCCCACACATACAACTTGGTCTCCTGGACAAGTGATCATTAAAACCAAATCAGTGCATATTCAAAATACAAACCAATGAGGATCACCAATCAACCACCAAGAATCCAATGATATAATGACTCATAAAAAAATGATTCATGTTTTAAATTCAGTTCATTCAATCCATTTCTACTCATTTTCTCCTCTCTTTCACTTAACACAATCACCTAACAAAAATTTTCTCTCAACACAAATATTGATTTACAACAAAGCTTCTCTCAAGAAAACATGCAAGAATCATCATAAGCTTGAAAAATTTCTAAATCTCCACCTGATCTCAGCCAAGAAAAATGTGATCATCCTAAGGTCTTTTCAAGGATTTTCTGTGGATAAAGGTGGGTGGGTCTCAAATATCCATAATTCATAAGCCGAATAAGGAGGTTTTGGCTCATTTTGGAAGCAAAAAATACATGAATCTAATTTTCTCTCATGTGGGAAATCCTACTTACTCAACTACAATGAAAGTCATATTTGAGAATCCCTGAGAATATCTTTTCCACCTCATTCTATCCAAATTTCAGCATCAACAGATACATTTCTCTTTTTTTTTCAAAAGCTCCAGATTGGGCACAACTTTCTTCCATCATGAGCTCCAGACAGGCACAGCTCCCTTCAATTGAGAGTTCCAGATAGGCACAACTCTCTTCCTTTGAGATCTCCAGACATGCACTGTTCTCATAAATCAAACATCTTTCAACAGCAAAAACATATCTTCATTGTTTAGATAACCACCCAAAGTAACAACAGATGATGTAGCACCCCACAAGTCATCTCCCCCACACTTGAGTTCAACTAGATCATGCATTTATACTTCCAGAGTAGGTTGGAAAGGGAAAATGGCTTGTAATGTTGCTATCTAAAAGGAAGTACATGGAAAATAAGGGCTCAAGAAAGATAAAATGTAAAATGTGGGCCAGAATAAAAGAGATAATTGTGAAAAGGGGGATTTCAATCACAAACAAATTGCCTCAATCATTTCAATCACACTCACCTTAGCCCTCATGTTTTGATAGAAAAAGATCAAGTTATGGTCCAATCTAACAAGAATTCTTTGGTTCACTCAAGAAGTAGGATGAATGTGAAGAAGATGAAAAATGTGTTCAGAATACTCACGGGAAAGTGGTATTCAATATTAGATAGAATTCATGGAATGGAATTCAAAAATCAATGGTTTTTTCAAAATTTTGGAACTTGAAACAGTGTCTTTTTCTGCATTCATTTATAACCAGATTCAAGGGACCAATTGGTTCACTCATTGATAGGGTTTTAAAAGATCATCATTTAATATGAAATTTTTTCAAAATTTTAAATAAAACACACAATGTTTGAAAAATAAAAGAACACACCAAAAAATGAATGAGAGAGAAAAGAAAAGGAAAAAAATGAAATGAAAGAACACAAAATCCTAATATACCTAGCATGTTACTCCCCCCATACTTATTTTATGCAATGTTCTAATTGTGTAAAAATATATATATATATGAATATGAAATTCAAGAAATAAAAGACATTACTACAAAAAAATTGAGAAGGAAAAACAAAACCTGGCATCAATTGTATTCTACTTCATGAAGATGGATCTCCTCCCCCAGAGGATCGTGAACATTCTATCTAAACAACTTCAACCTGTGCCCATTGACTGTGAATGGTGACTTTTTGATTGGTTCTTTAATCTGGATTGCACAAAAAGGAAAAACATGAGTAACAATGAATGGACCAGACCATTTGGAACGAAATTTACCCAGGAACAGCTTCAATCTAGAATCAAACAGCAACACTTTGTCTCCTTCCTTGATGTTTTTGTTGATAATCATCTCATCATGAAATGATTTGGATCGTTCCTTATACAGCCTAGAACTTTCATTTTCATTCTTTTGGATCTCCTCCAGCTCCTGAAAACAAAATTTTCTTTCTTCCCCAGCAGAAAACAGATTCATGTTACATGTTTTAACAGCCCAAAAATATTTGTGTTCTAACTCAACCGGAAGGTGACAAGCCTTTCCGTAGACTAATCTAAATGATGACAGGCCAATTGGTGTTTTGAATGCAGTACTATAAGCCCAGAGTGCATCATCAAGTCTCAAACACCAATCCTTTCTATTTGGGTTCACAGTTTTTTCCAGAATTTGTTTGATTTCTCTATTGGACAACTCAGCCATTCCATTTGTTTGGGGGTGATAGGGTGTAGAGACCCTCTGATGAACTCCATAATTCTTCAATAGTGATTCCAAAGTCTTGTTACAAAAGTGAGTACCTTGATCCGTAATCATGAACTTTGGGAATCCAAACCTTGAAAACATATTTCCCTTCACAAACTTAGACAACGTTTTGGCATCATCTGCTCTTGTGGGAAGAGCTTCTACCCACTTGGATACATAATCAACAGAAAGTAAAAGGTAAATATATCAAAATGAATTGGGAAAAGGTCCCATGAAATCCATACCCCAAACATCAAATAAATCAAAAAACAACAGAGGTTGGTGGGGAATCTCATTCCTTTTGGAAATTTCCCCTTGAAATTGAAAATTTCTACATGTCCTGCAGAAATCAAAATAATCTCTAAAAATGGTAGGCCAATAAAAACCAGAATCCAACAACATTCTTGCAGTTCTTCGAGGCCCAAAGTGTCCTCCACAGCTCAATGTGTGAAAAAAGTTTAGGACAGATTGGAATTCAGAATTTGGAATGCATCTCTTAATCATTTAATCACTACCAACATTCCAAAAGTAAGGATCATCCCAAATGTAATGCTTTGAATCACTCAAAAGTTTAGAAAATTGATTCTTGGAAAAACAACGGGGAACATCATCAGAAGCTAAATAATTCACCATATCAACAAACCATGGCCTTTCAGTTTGACAAGCATACTAATCCTCATCTGGAAAATTTTCTTTAATTGGAAGATAGATCTGCTGATCCCCATTCAAAACAGATGGTATCCAACTCAAATGATCAGCAACAAGGTTTTCACTTCCCTTCTTGTTCTTTATTCCAACATCAAACTCTTGTAACAACAAAATCCATCTCAAAAGTCTTGGTTTTGCATCATGATTCTTCATAAAAAATTTGATTGTAGAATGATCAGTGAAAACAATCACCTTAGATCCCAGAAGATAAAATCTAAATTTGTCCAAAGTAAAGACGACAACAAACAGCTCCTTCTCAGTTGTTGTGTAGTTTGATTGGACCTGATCTAATGTTCTAGAGGCATAGGCAATCACATGATATTTCTTTTCCAACCTTTGACTTAAAACATCCCAAAGAGAAAATTAAAATGCATCAGTCATGATCTCAAAAGGAAACTCCCATTTGGGAGGTTGAACAATGGGAGGAGTAATCAATTTTTGTTTCAGCTCCCCATAGGCATGTTTACAATTTTCATCAAAGACAAATGGGGTGTCTTTCTGGAGAAATCTAGACAATGGAAGTGAAACCTTACTGAAATCCTTAATGAATCTCCTATAAAAAGCAGCATGACCAAGAAAATATCTCACATCTCTGATTGTTTTTGGGTATGGCAATGAAGAAATGACCTCAACATTGGACTTATCAACTTGAATTCCATCCAAAGACACAACATGTCCAAGAAAAATCCCGTTACGCACCATGAAATGACATTTTTCATAATTAAGAACAAGGTTCTTATCAATGCACCTTTCAAGAACATGAGCCAGACCTTCCAAACAACATTAAAATGATGATCCATAAATAGTGAAGTCATCCATAAAAACATCCATGCATATTTCAAGAAAATTAGAGAAAATAATCATCATATACCTTCGAAACGTTCCAGGAGCATTGCACAAACCAAAGGGCATCCTCCTATAAGAAAATGTTCCAAATGGGCATGTGAATTTGGTTATTTCTTGATCCTCCGGTGCAATATGAATTTGGAAATAACCAGAGAATCCATCCAGAAAACAATAATGGGTTTTTCTAGCCAGTCATTCAAGGACTTGATCAAGAAATGGAAGTGGAAAGTGGTCTTTCCTCGTAGCCAAATTGAGCTTCCTGTAATAAATGCACATTCTCCATTTACTTGGAAGCCTAACAGGAACAAGCTCACCAAATTCATTCTTTGAGATTGTGAAGAAAATTTTTTTGGGAACTACATGGATTGGACTCACCCATTGACTATCAGAGATGGGAAAAATAATTCCAGCAGCTAAACGGGAGGTAACTTCCTTCTTAACAACCTCAAAAACTGTTGGATTAAACCACCTTTGAAATTGTCTCACCGGTTTAAAATTTTCTTCCATGAAAATTCTATGCATGCACACTGAGGGGCTGACTCCAGTTAAATAAGATAGAGTCCATCCAATAGATTTCTTGTGGGTTTTGAGGAATCCTAACAATTGATTCTCTTGGTCCTTCGACAAATCTTTTGAAATTATAACAGGGAATGTTTCATTTTCACATAAGAAAGCATATTTGAGATTCTCATGAAGTGGTTTCAACTCTAACTCAGCTGGGGTATTTTCATTGATCAAGGAACATTGCTTACAGGTGTGGTTATTTAGTGGGGTTACAGAATTTAAAGGACAATCACCATGAATATCAATTTCATTGTTCATGGAATTTTATTCTAGTGGAAAAGTTTCAATATCTCCTGGGATACCACTAGCAGCATTATGGATCTAGGGAGACATCTTCCTCAATGTTGAGATCAATAGAATCTTGAAAAGCCATCTCAAAATTCCAACACTCGTCATCAGCTCCCTTTTCCCTCTATTTTTGATCAGATTCAACAAAAATAAAATTTCCTTCATCAAAAATATCAGCTAGTTTTTCATCATAGGCAAAACCAGGGAACATATCAGTGGAAAACCAATCAATCATGTTCACTTGGGGGATGAATGATCCTCGAATGGGTGTTTCATGGACTGAAAAATATTGAAATGAACAACTTCTCCACCAAACTCCAGTGAAAGTGTTCCCTTGTGAACTTTGATGATTGCTTTTTTAGTTTTCAGGAATGGTCTCCCTAGAATGAGAGGTGCATGGGTACTAAACCTATCATTTTCCATATCTAAGACATAGAAATCCACATGAAATATCATGTCTCTCACCTGAACAAGAACATCCTCAATAACTCCAGCATGCTTGGTCGTACTTTGGTTTGCAAGTTGAATGATGATCCCAGAGGGTTTCAATTCTCCAACATGAAGAGATGAGTAAATAGAATGTGGCATAACATTGATGGAGGCCCCCTAATCAAGCATAACATCCTTGAATTCACATTTCCCAATGGTGCAAAGAATGGTAAAAGTTCATGGGTCTTTACATTTGACATGAAAGGCATGCTGGATCATGGATGAAAAATTCCTCTCTAAGTTGACCTTTTCACATCCTTTGAATTTCCTCTTGTGGGTACACATTTCCTTAAAAAACATTGCATACCTTGGAATTTGTTTCATAGCATCAAGAAAAGGTATATTGACTTGAACTTTCTTAAAATTCTCCAAAACCTCCTTATCCAACTCTTTCTCAGCACTTGACTTCACTGGTGGTTCACTCCTAGGGTAAGGTAATGGTGCTTTGGTTGTTTCAAGACTATTTTGAGCTCTTCTTTGATAAACAAAAGGACCATACATCCTCTTCCAATCCATCTTTGTTCTTTCAAGAAATATTTCTTCTCTTGAAATTGTGTTTCCCTTAAAAGAAAATCTAGAATTTACAGCATTTCCATCAGTGGTGGGATTCTCAACAGCAGTTCCTACAATAAGTTTTGGTTTCTCCATTTGAGGGGTATTCAATTGTTTTCCACTCCTGAGTTCAATTGCACTCACATTTTCCTTCCCTTTATCTCTTGGATTCACTTGGGGTTGTGAGGGAAAACCTCCACTCATTTGATTTTTTATGCAACTAAGATCAAAGGTAAGCTGACCCATTTGAGTCATTAGGGTATTCAACATGTTTTTTTGTTGGTCTTGTGTTTGTTTCATTACCTCATGTTGTTTCCTCATTGCATCTTCAATATTACTCTCTAAATTTTGAGTGGGAGGGGTAGCCTGAATGTTTCTTCCAGAAGGAGCATTGGCTTTCTCATTGAAATATCATGGTTGTGAATTGCTTGATTGTCCTTGGAAGAAGCTTATAGGTTGTTTAGGCTGTCGAAATATTTCATTAGTGTGGTTGTTCCAGCCTTGATTCAAATTTTTATTTGATTGAAATGGCCATAGTTGGGTTGAATGAAAGGGTTTTCCAGGAAAAACCGCATTGCAGTTTTTAGAAGGTTCCTACATTTGAGGGCATTGGTCACTAAAATGGTCATTGGAAGAACAAATTCCATAGAAGACATTCATTTGAAATGTTGCTTCAGGTTTGGGTGGAGTTGGTGGGGTATTGGATAACATCATTGACCTCACCATGGTGGTAAGATCAGAATGTTGACTCGCAATCATATTGTTTTCAGGACTAGCAATGGGGAACTCTTGGGAAGATTTCATATGAAGAAGGCCTATTGTTCCTAACTGTTGAGAATTTTTGGCCTTGTTTGCAATTAATGTCCTAGAAGCAGTTGGTGTTTTGTCAACTAGAGCCCCTCCTACAGCAGCATCAATCATGCTTCTATCAGTAAGACACAATCCCTCATAAAAATATTGAATCAAAAGTTGGTCAGTAATTTTATGGTGTGGGCAACTGAAACAATGTCTTTTGAAGCATTCCCAATACTCATGCAAAGTTTCACCTTGAGTTTCCTAATTCCACAAATCTCCTTTCTAATGAAAGAAATTCTAGAAGCAGGGAATAAAATTTCAAGGAAAAGTTTTTTCAATTCATTCCAATCCCTAATAAAAGTATAATGTGAATAGAAAAACCATTCTTTGGCAACTCCTTTTAACGAAAAAGGAAAAGACCTCAATTTAATTTGATTTGAATTAATTCCTTGTGGTTTCATGTTGACAAAAAGATAACTAAATTCCTGATGGTGTTTATGTGGATCTTCGCTAGGAAAACCATTAAATTTTGGAAGTTGGTGAATGAAACCAGATTTAATTTCAAACCTAGTAGTTGTATCAGGATATTCAACAAGATTTTCTTGATTTGCATCATAAGATGAAGCCTATTCATTCAAGGTTCTATTTTCATCCATTGGAATTTCAATTTCAACCAGGTTTCTTCTAAGTGCGTTATTAGAAGATTCACAACATGGTACAAGGGGATTTCTGGTAGCTCTATCCCTAGAGTGAAAAGTTATATCAATTTCAGAATCCAATGGGAACAAATTTGGGTTAGAATTTCGGGTCGTGGAAAACCAATTTTCACACAAATCAACTCAAGAAACCTCCCCAGCAATGAAACCAGTTGATGTATGGATTATTTGTCGTGAAATCCTCAATCAATTAATTTTTTCCCAAAGAACAATGCAATATAGCAGTCCCTGGATTGTCTCTCGAAGAGGTTTCAATTTGAGTTTCCAAACTGTTACTTTTTTGTTGGTTTGTTTTCACATGAAATATAAAATTGGGGATTTGAATAAAGACTCAAGAACAGAAAATAAATAAAAACTAAAGAGATAGAAAATTGGAGAATGAGCTAGAAAATTTATTGGAAATAAAATGGATTTCAAACCAGAATCAAAACAGTGGTTACGAACAATCTTTAACCTCCCAGACACTTCCCTCTTCCTTGTTTAAAATTATATCTCTAATGAATATCTCAATTACTACCCAAATACCTCTGGATAAACACCTTATTTTGCAAGGATATCATATTAAGACCTCAATATGATCGTTTCCCCTCCTATAGAGGTGATCTAATTATTTGAAGACCTTCAAATAACCAAACCTAACCGAAATCACTATACTCAACGGCAAGACCTCACCGCAGAAATTTAAATAGTGAAATAGTCTATTTTACTTTATAGAATGGGAAACCATCCAGAACAAAAAAGTTGAAAATATATTCAAGAAATTAAACAACCGTTTTCATTCATGAAATATAAATTCAAAGGAGATGCAACAAAGATTACACATGAAGATCAAAACTTGAAAGGGAGGGTCCATCGGTTGTCGCCGTCTGAAACCACCTGGTGTTTAGCCTCGCATCACTTGATCAGCCCACATCACATCCATTACAGAAAGAGTTTACACCATCTTCATCATTGTATCCTCAAATCCAACCCCCCCTGAAAAGAATGAAGAGATAGGGAGAATAGGGGAGGAGGGATGGAAAATCTTCTGTCCAGATTCTGTCCGCCCAAAATTTGCTTCTGTTTGGAACACCTACCGGCCGAATCAACCACTAGACCCTTCTAATGGGTTGTTTAAAAATACATTCTTTGTGGGTATAAAAAATATCATCCGCTTTGGAGACATGTTTAATAAGTTATGAATTAATTACTTCATGACTCTTTCTCTTACTGAGGAGACCTTTCATCTCCCACTGGTTTGACTCGATCATAGTGTGCCCTAATTATCAAATTTGACCATTAAATTAATCTTGAATGAGAGACATGGAGTACTCTTGCACTCACAGTTGGAATTAATGACATTGGAAACTTGTATCCGAAGTTATGCTCCATTTATTGAGGTGGGCTCCACACATCTGAACATACAAACTCTTACCAAAGAATGATTTATTTGGACCCTAAGATGGCCGATTTAGATCTTGATCAAAATGACATATATGATGAAAACATTACAGGGGTTCCTACAAAAAAATGAATCAGTCGAATTGGATACATATTTAAAATGATATGACCAAATACACAGACAAGTCAAAAACTGCTTAAAATCTAGAATTAAGGCATTTTCACAATTTAGCTCAAAATACAACAATATTCCAAAAATTATGGAACTTAACATGTAATGACACATTGGTGAGGACTAAATCATTTAAATTTAGATAAAATATATTGAAAATATTAGCTATATCACATAGTATATAAATAAGATATATTTGAATGTCTTTTCAAGGATGCATTTCATTTTTTATTGTCTTATATTATTTTTTATTTTTTATTCCCAATATAAAATGGGTATCATGAATGTATATATTTATCCAAGATTTTAAAAACAATTCAGTCCCTAGGGATGTGATTCCTTATATATTATTTCATGGTCGAAAAGTAAGGTACAAACAGTAGGATACTATGGTTATAGTCATTATAGTTCTTTCCAAATGATGTTTAGTAGCATCCATTAGAACTAGGTTTCAGAAAACATATATTAGGATCAAATCCCTATAATATAAACCATTGATATGTATAAAGTATCATTTAAATGTATAGGTAAGGTAAAAATTATATGGTTATTTCTTGGTAACAGATCACTATATGGATACTAGAAGTTGACTGGGTTCTAGAGTAGGTCTTCCAAGGTGTAATATATTTGAGAAGGTCCCGTTGGGATATAATCGATCGTCATCTGTAGCATGATAATGGGCCTTACTATTGGCATAATTTGACACTCGTAGTTTAAATACATTATAAATTCACAAACTCATTACATGCATTAATAAGAAATTAAATAGTTTCAGATAATGAATAATACAGTATAAAATAAAGGATTTAAAAATAATTATTTTTTTTTGATACAGACATACTATATATGATTTTTCATTATTAAGTGTTGTTCAAAAATGATTATATGTTCTCACACTATGATTATTGGTTTTCATCATTTTCTAGAAATAGAATGAATTAGCTTAATAATAAATGTGATTGATAATTTTATAATGAAAATACTAAAGAAATAATGGATTTATTGATGGATATTATGGTGTTTAAAAATAATTTATCATTGAAAATGATTAACAATACGAACCTTAACCAATGCATCAACTCACCAAAGAAGATAATGATACAATTATCTATATGTTCAGGTAGTGGAGATAGTAGAAGAAATATCATTCATTTTCTTATATATTGGGAATCTAGGAAGATGAAGTCAAGGGGTTGTCTTAAAAGAATAAGAATTCGTTTTGAGATTCGGGATGAAGGAAAAAATAATATGGAGGAAAAAATAAAAAATTAATTGGTAAAATAATAAAATGGATGATATCAATGGAATTCCTATGTTATATGTCACAGTGACAATCAGTTTTCCTTTATTTTATTCATTGTAAATGTTGTGTTATTTGGTTTAGGTTTGGGTTGAGTTTTTAGTGGGATGTTTTTGAGTTTTTAGGTATCAAATTTGTTTTGTCCCTATTTATGATTTGTGATCATAGTGTGAGAGGAACCTTTCAACTGGTTAAGTTGGCGGTGTTTCTAGTAGAATTTATTCTCTGATGGTTTTCATTACATGGAATGTACATGGTTTGGGAAAAAATATCATGTAAAAAGTGTAAATGTTTGGATCTTGGGTGGTGTCTATCATTAGGATATCTACAGGAAATTGTTTTGGAGAAACCATAAAGAAATCGTGCATGAGAATCAGAAATTTTGAGAGTTTAAATTTTCATGGTTGGTGAAAAGTTTTCATTACCATGTGTCAAGATTGTGCGGCTTCCCATCTATTATTTTAGGGTTCTAATTATTAGATTACAGATTGAAAAAATGTGCAACCAAATTGTGTGAATTTTCTTGGTTTTTTATAATGTTATAATTCAACTTTAAACCATACCTTCATTTAAATACATTCTGGATTCTTCTCCACTATTTCTCTTAGACTCAGTATGGCGCCACAAAAATATCCCCCTCCTTGGATTGTCCTCCTAGTTTGATTCTCCTCTAGTATCCAAGGTGAGATCATGTTGGTTTTTGGTTTGTCGTTCCTAACTTCTATTCCCCCACTTCTTCTTCACGATCCTCCAATGGTGGGTCCCTCTCTTAGATGAACCCCAATATAGAAATATGATTCTTGGATTGTGTTTCTTATTTGTTAGGTTGTGCATATCATCACACTTTCATGCTTCTTCTCTATTTTTGAGTGTCGTTACATTCACATGTCCTTGATCTATGTGTCACCATCCATTTCCTTTCTGAAACATTCCTTTTCATTCTTGAGTGTTCTTAATTAATTTATAAATGTGTATATCATTCATATGATGTGTTTTAATGAATTACTATGGTGATTTTTCATGATAAAAATTAAAAATATTTATTCTAGAGGATTTACTAAATTAATCTTATATATTTAAGTTAATTACATGGGCAAACAAAATTTTATTAACTTAAATTTTGTGCTTTGGGATATGTTGGTCCTCGATTATATCTTGGATTCATAGTTTTATTGTGAATTGAGTCTTATGTGAGGGTTTGAGTGAGCATTATGGTCTGGAACATAAATGTGGGATGTTTTAATTTGTTTTAATGATCATTGTGATTATTAAATTGAATCCTTTGTTATCTTACAAATTTCAAAAATTATTCCATTGGATAAAGTCACATCCATCTAACCCCTGGGGCATGTGTGGATGGACACAAAAATGATAATGAATTTCCATTGGAAATTTTACCTTGAAATTAGAAATTTTAAAGGCAATTTTTATTATTTTCTCTCATGCTCTAAATAATTGAAATGGTTTTAAAAAAATACAATTATCCTTAAAAGATATATTGGATTCCTAATAATCCCAAATGTAGTTTTCTAATTTTCTACCTAGAAATCATCTTGTTTTGCACCATGAATATTAATTTGGCAATACAATGACAAAGAAGACTCATTTGGAACCTTTGGTAGTAATATGTGTTTACCTCTAGGATTTGAAAATGGAATTTGAAATTATATTTAGGATTGTAAATGTAATGGACCGATTATTATTTTGGATTATTTGGAAACTGAATTTACATGCATATCATGTGTTGGATAGAATGGGACTTTGGATTGGCTTGGAATGTAATGGGGAATGACTATGGTACATCAAATGATAGGGGTTATTTCATTAAGTTAGTGTTATAGTTCATGAAAAGGAATTAATGGTGGAATCTATAGGTTATGGATTATCTCGAGCATGTGATGAATTCCTTATTCTCCCTTGTACTACTACCAAGGGATTCTAATGCATCATCTATAGGATCATGGGAAATTTTCTTAAAAATACAAATTAGAATGATTTATTCCACCGGGATAATGGATTTGACTAATGGGATTTTCTAATTTTGAGGCTAGTTTTGATTATCCAATTGGTAACTGACTACAGAGCTTCACCGTTCAGCGACAGGAATGTCTAAACCAAGTATGATCATGGATTACAAGAAAATAAATTTAGAAAATGCCCATGATTATAAATATATTTGTTTCTTATTTAGTTTAAAACACTTTCTTTAATTATGTATTTTGTATTTATCTTCGTTTCCCTATTTTCTTCCCCTTATTGGTGGTTCGGTTTGATATTTCCCACTGCTCACCTTGGTTTTGATTTTCCATTATTTTATACACTGTTTGGGTTCTGATCCCAGCATGTCATCAGGTTTTAAAATTAGGATTAAAAAATGATAAATTTTATTAGTTCTTAAAAGAGAAAAAACACTATTTTATAAAATGTATTTCAAAA
Source organism: Viscum album (assembly GCA_963277665.1). NCBI lineage: Eukaryota > Viridiplantae > Streptophyta > Magnoliopsida > Santalales > Viscaceae > Viscum > Viscum album. The sequence continues at coordinate 1,590,694,717 of OY728129.1, forward strand.
TATAGTTTGTGGAATGTCTTAGGAATGGGCATGTTTTGATTGTGTTATCCAAACCTATAGAGTTTTTTATGTTCACACCCTACTTGGTCCACTCGATGTTAGTAGGCTCCATATATTTTACATGTTCAGTTCCATCTATGTTGTGTAGGGAGAAAGCATGTTTTATGGATGGGGATGAACATGAGGTCGCATAGAGATATTATCGTGTTCTAGTTTGTTTTAGTTTTGGTTATAGTTTTATTTTAGACTTTTTGCACAGCTTCTATTTCTTATTGATCTGGTTATTTGTGTGGTAATAGTGGGTTCCATAGAACTAACAATACAATAATTTAAAGCGATAATATGATGTATACGGTTAAATATACATGATGTATACTCATCATTGTAGTGTATATATTTCTTCATGAACTATTTAATTTTAATTTATATATATTTATTGTCATATAATAAGGTTATTGATTATCCCATGCTATAATGATAACCTCAAGATACTATGGCATTAATCCTAAATAAAGATCCTATAGTCAAGATACATATTACCAACTGGAAGTAGTATATGGTGGACTATCAGGTGTTGGGGGATAATAATCAATGATACTTATTCTAATGAATTTCATACATTTTGATGACTAGTAGTGAGATATTGGGGATATACCCATCAATAAGAACACCCCATGTTTCAGGTTTCATTGGTTGTTTCAATCTACAAATATTTGTATTGGTCTCATGACATGAGATCATTATCAATGTGTTACATTTGATAATTTACTAGGATGCATGAAAAAAACTATGATAATAAAATTTTGTAGAGGTAGAATGTGTTGGGGGAATAATTTGTGGTATGAAATTGGATGAATGGTAAATAAAGGTTTTTTCACTTATAGGTTTAAGAAATTTATATATCTCAGAATTTTTTGAATAGAATGGTAGTACAATAATGTGACATTAACAAATTTAATCGATGGTAAATCGATCTAGTATGATAAAAAATAATAAATCAAGAAAAAGGACCTTACACTTGTGGGCATCCTAATTTAGGATAAATTTAAAGACAAAGAGATTATATTACAAAGTTCATGATTTTATATTTCTTTCATCTATATGACTTTTCTTATCAACTTAGGGGTATTGATGACATGTTACATTCAGATCATGGACTAAGAATTTTATATTCATCTCGTGAGATATGGTCTTAGAAGGTCACACACAATATATTGTTCAAGAATCTTCAATATTCAGTTGAACCATTATTTTGGACATGGTGGGCCCCACCACAGAGTCCTTCATGTTGACCAAGTTATGGGTCACAAATAAATAAATAAATTCATATTATTCAAGTAAATAATAATTTATATTTAATTTATCTATTAAATGTATTTAAAAGTTATTTAAATATGATGAATACAATTAATCAAAAAAAAATTAATAATCAAGGTTTATATAATAATAAACCTAAATGATGTGTGGAGTAAAATGACATGGGATTTTATCATGGAACATAGCAAATATTTATTAAATGTTTATGATAAAATATTTATGATTTACATCAATTTATAATGATTTCCTTTTTAGTTGGTGTTTAATTTCTGGTGGTTGGGGAACTCTTTCGGGGGTTTGACACACCCAGTATATAAGAAGAAAGAGATTTCATTTCCAATGATTATTCATTAAATTTTAATGAGATCCACAATCTCAACGCTATTTCTAGATAGAGTATCTCTCTCTAAGTTATGATCCAAAAATTCATTCAAGCATATAAGGAATGGGATTGTAGTGATAATTGGGACATAAAATACATTGCCAAATCACCCTGATAACACCCATAATTTGTTGATCGATGCTCCCACATTCATTTGAAGCATGTGTTGATGATCCAAAGGGATATTGCTATGGATTAGTCAAGAAGATATCACAAGTGAAACTAATAATTTAAGCATGACTTGTTATCTAAAAAGGTATGTTTTCATTTTATTTATTTTGTCTCTTTTTTAATTTACAAGAGATCCTCGTATCATACTAGGCCTCAGACCTTCAGATATGACATGTCTCATCATCCTATCTACGATAAATTTAAATTCCTCATCCTAGTGGATTCTTCTATATCCTCGGTGCCTTCAATTTGTATAATATTAATTTCAGAATTATTCTGTTCAATGAACAACTTATTTTCTTTAAATTATGTTAATTATTCAAAAATGGTAATAATGGATCTGACCACGATTCAATCCAAATTCCAATAGCCACATTATTACAATCAAATTATTTTTTTGGATTGAAATATTTTATTTTACATTTAATAAAATTTAATGCATTTTATATAGGTTTGTGGGGTTTTTTGAAACCCCTGGGGATCCAACCAAAATTTAGCCACCTTAAGTTCACCAGAATTAGTATCGGTATTGTGAAAAAATATAATAATAATTATTTTTATTATATTTATAATAATAAAATAATTAATAATAATAATATTTTATCACAATAAATTTATTTTTATTATATTGTAATGATAATATATTAGCTAATAGAAAAATATGAATGAGCCCAAATGGTGTAGGCAGAACTGGGTCATCCTTACCATCACACAAACTCCCAATTCTCTATTTCTCTAACTGGTGGACGCCACCATTTGCTTAACCTGTGAATGAATGACTTATCTTTTCAATGTTGACTGTAGCACCCCATGCACATGGGGGATGCCTATTAAGTCATATGGATGAAGTGCCATGTGACCTATCGCTTCCCTTATTGGAGCAATTATTAAAGGCCCATTTTATAAATTATAGTCAAGATGAATGTACCATGGAAGTTTCCACAAGAAGAAACATCCAATATATTTCATGATGTGATTTTAAAATAATGGAGATATTCCATATCCATATTATAACTAAAATGGTAATGGATATCATATAAGCCATATTATATTGGAATAAATTATTTCAAAAGACATGTGTTCAGATGAAAAATATTTGTTATGATAATAAAAAAATTCCATCAAGCTAAACAAAATATTCACCTTTGTATTTATTCTAATGGTGTCTTAGGTTATGACATAAATCCCTAAGATAAAAAAGTGGTGTTCATAAGACTTACAACATTTCAATATAAGGTTGAACATCTCTACATGAGATAGTGTCATCATGATTTACATGGCATTAATCAACTCTTGAAATGTACTTGTAGATGGCATATGAACAGGTTCCATAAGTTCATATGGAAGAAGAATATTATATTGATACATATTGCATAAGATGGATAAGACCATATTGATGGTTTTATATTCACCATGGTTGGTAATAAATTATTCATTAATAATAATTACTGTGAGTGTGATGTATATCGAAATCAATAATGATAGAAAATTTCAATTAAAATTCAATAATGGGATCCATGTATCAAATTGAAAATTATCTTGTTATTATTTTGAACACTATAGTGGTTATTTAAGTGATATGATATAGGGGTCGTACAATAATTGTAATAATAAGGATTTATTTTTAAAATCAATTAATTATGAAAAAAACAGTTAGAATTTTACATATTATATGTATGTTATATGAACATTTTGTTGAGAAATGGATGTTGTGACCAGTAGTCATGGAAAGTAACTATACGACACAACCAAATGGGGAAGTCACTTCATAGGAAGATAATAGAGGTTTCATGTTACTGAATACTAGTTTAGGATCGATGTATGCCAATATATCAACAAATACTCTATTAGATGGAATATTTTAGGTGATTCTACTGATGATTAGTGGGAGAGACATTGTTTTATAAGATAAATATGGTGAACAATATAAGGAAAAAATATATTGTTCTTATACCTAGTTATTTCCTAGATGAAGGAAATTATATAATGATTGACTTAAATTAGCAACCTATGTTCTTGGGAATAGAATCTAATGAGTTATATCTAACATTTTCATAGACCCAATAAATAATACATACAGTGACATAGTATTGTAGAATAAAATTAGAATCAATTCAAGGGGTGGATTATTGTTAGTTTCACATGACATAAATCTCACTATGTATACATACAATGGAAAAATAGGATATCAAGATGTGAATTGAGACCAATACACATTAGTCATGGATCAATCATGTATTTCATGATATGAATAAGATATGATATTGAAAATATATATTATTTTGTAAACAAAATATCATTTATTTCTTAGAAAAATATTACTAATGAAGTCATGACTATCTAATTGTAATTTGGTAAGTACAAAAGATATGTTCATGGTAAGTTGAGAATAAATGATAATAGTATTTGTGGGACACAAACATTTATTCCTTTGAATTAAATTGATTTAGTACCATAGTTAGGATAATCTGAAGAGAAAGATAAGATCATAAAAGATAGTGGTAGTCACTCCTATAAAAACATAGTACATTAAAGCGTCTGAGGAATCTATGAATCATTTATTAAATGAAAAGATTTTTTAAAGTTCTAAGAATAACATATACTAGATAAATTTTTTTCAAAATGAAAATTTTGTTATTTTTACTAGACATGATCTCATGTTGTTATAGTTGAAAAAGGGGATACACTCTAGGTTTTCCCTCTATTGATAGCTTTTAGTCAATGAGTGGAAGTAAAAAATTGGAGAATATCCATGTAGAGAAAATGTGGAAGATCCCACAACAAAATCCATTAATCGGTAGAAATAAGATTCTTTTCTTGTGATAACTAATAAAATTATTTAGAAATTTCTCTCTAGTGAAAGTGAGATTATTCTAATAGTGTGTTCCCTATACCAAAATATACAGTACTATAAGATTACCTTATCATGTGTACAATTAGATATACATGATGTATATATACCATTATAGTGTAGAGATTTATGCATCCACTATTTAATGGTAATGTCCATATATTAGTTGTGATATCAAAAGGATATTAAAGACCCCATTCTATAATTTAATCCACGAGCTACTATTTTATTAATCATAATCAAACATTATATTGTCTATATACACCTAACTAACACGACATAGTAGTTGTTTGAATATCAGATGATGGGGGCTCATACGCATTGATACATTTTCTTATGATGATTGTAATGTAGAAGCGAGATCATGAGGACATACCCATCAATAGGAAGACCTCATGATTCATGCAACTTTGGGTGTTCCTATCTATGGATATTTTTTTATTCACTTAGCATGATCCCATTACCAGTGTGTTCCACTTAATCACAAGCTTTGATTATAAATACTCGACCATAACCATTATGTAATCTTGAAGTAAGTTAATAATTCATATTTTATATCTTTATAGGTTTAGATATTTATATAATTTGGGCATAACATATACATAACAATTTTAAATATTACATGAAGACACATCTACTCACCATCAATTCTTTTCATAAAATAAAAAACTCTTAAAAAAATGTCATGTCTCGTTCCATATTTTAGACATCAGGATTTTTTCATGATCTCATCTATTACACTATTCATCATTATCTCATATTAAAAAACTTTTTAAAAAAATGGGATGAGCATAAAATTCTTAGTTAGGGATACACAAAAAAATAAAACTATTAGTTTTTCAAAACAACAAGTAAACCATGAATACTTTATTATAACTTTTAATTTTCACATTTATGAAGTAGTAAATACTATTAACTAAATTAAAGCTTATTGCATAACCTTTTTTAGCCAAAATGTTACCTTAGAACTCATTGAAAGAACACATAACATATAAAGGATTCTTGGGGCATAAACATACTTAAATGGAAAAACCATACGATTGACTTCCCCACATATCACTAAACGGAATTGTTATACAATTGACTTCTATACCAAATGCATTGGAGGTTATAATGTAACCCCATGTCATAGTTTATCATAGAACCACCCATCAATTGGTTTATCACATAACCACCTATCTTATGTCTATATACCATTTTAAAATCATAATGCATTAAATATTTCATTTCACTAATAACATTTCATTTTCAATCAAAAAAATAATTTCAATATATTATAAAATTTAATCAATTTAAAAAAACAATTTTCAATACCCTAACACAAAAAATGGGAATAAGGGATTTATTTTACTTTTTAAAACATTAAGGCTTATACAGGAAGCTGAATAACTGTTACGTCGGCAGAGAGGTCATTTTTTCCGCAAAGGTTGAAAACTTTATTTTTTTATTTTAGTAAAATGATTCTTTGAAAAAATATTCCCATGAATTAATTTAAAATTAAATGTGGTTAATTATATAATATATAAGAGAAGTAGGTGTATATTATCACAAAATGTCTCAGTGAAAGTAGATTGAGATGAAGTCCCTTACCTCGTGTCTGACATGACCTGTTTGTTCTTTAATTTTATGAATAATAAACTTAATTTAATTTTTACTTTATTAAGGACATTTTTTATGTTTTTTATTCCTTTTATATAACTTATTACATTTCTCTAACGGTTAGTTAATTATTTGAGTTCATTGTGGATGTTCAGAACTTGAGTCAAAAATGAAATCCTTATAATTTTAAATTGTCCATGTGGTCAAAATTCCATTATCTCCAGAGTTATATTAATGATTTATATATCATATGTGTCATATATATCATCTATATATGTATTTATAATAGTCAGTATCATTTGGATATATGGAAATGAAATGCACCGTTCATGGATATGGTAATCCATATGTACGCATGAACGCTACTTCCATTTCATTTTTTTATTTTAAATGGAATGAAAACAAAATTATACATAGGAATATTATTATTCTAGTATAATATAGTATTTTATATACGTTATTTATGTTAATTAAAAACATCTTTTATACATTCCATGTATGGTATTAATGAGTCATATCACTTTGAGGGAATGGTAGTCCTCTTTCCCTCAAATGAAATTATCGTATATATACAACATGAAAAGCATAAAGGTATTATATAAAATATTATTAGTGAATCATATAAATAAAAATATATTATAAATATCATATATAATTATAGTGTCATCATAATGGCCACAATAAGTGGAAGTACGAAAAGATTGAACAAATATTGTTTCGTGATGCAGTAGTTCGTTGTCCACAGAAACATTGTGTTCTATACCCATTAGATGATGGTGTGTCTACGTGTATTTCAAATAATTCTCATAAAAACCCTATTATATTATGGTTACTGGTGTTTTTTTGTAAAAAACTAATAAAGAGAGTATAGGGATTTAATAAGTAAAATAAAATAAGAGAACATTAGGGAAGACGTTACCTTTACATCAGGTAAATCCCTATGTTTTGAACCAAATGGTATTATTGAAGTGACTTCTCATTATGTTATGAATTCTAGGTGGAATAGAGAGATATTTTATGATTATTTTGCTATAGTTTGGAAAATTAAATGGTCATGATAACTGTAAGTAATGTGTTATAGGTGATGGCTTTTTATAAGGGGGAGGGGCTATTTAGGAATGTTGGAAAATATTATTATATTATATTATTATATTCATTTTATAAATGTGAAAAAAAAATTAATTTGAATATAAGGTGTATCTAAGTCACAATAAAATCATCCAATAAGAAATGGGTAGGTTTTGGATATTTGTAAATCCACATATTTGTTATTGAACCCTTTGTAAACTTATTTAACAATTACTATGTTCTCTTATATATTCATGATATATAGTTAATATATTTAAAATAAAATTCCATGTGGCCAATAATGGATCATTAATGACATTTAAAACATCATATATGTAATTTTTTAGAATAATATATTTTTAGAACTATTTTATCATTTAATTAAATATAGATATATTTAAATACTCTTTTATGTCAATTTTAATACTATTCATATAATGAATTTTTAAATAATCCAAACCAACATTAATATTTTGAAAAACATTCATGAATTCAAAGATAACAAGTAATAAAAATCTTAAAAATTATATTATGGCCTAAAAAAGTTCAAAATAAATTTAATATAATATTATAATATAATTTATTTGAATCCTTTATTAATGAATCAATTACAACATCACCATTATGTCATAATTAAATTTATGTATTTAATGTCTAAAAATTATAAATAATATACCATGATATAGGGAATCATTTTATTTTTCCAAATAATATTTTTAGTCGATGATATAACAAATATAACCCCATATAATATTTTTAGTAAAACGATTCACATTTATGTTATTTTTGGCCTTACTTTAAATTAATTTATTTAAAGTGTCACTAATACTCCCATATGGCTCCATTGGGTCCCCAAATAGATCTATGAATTCCCATGGTTGGCCATGTATTTAAAATTTTGTTTAGGACAAATGTAAGTGTAATTTAATATTATTATAATAGTATTTTCATCCTTATTTACATGTTTTACCATTTAACCACTGTAAATAAAATATTTACTGAAGTAATTATTCATAATGTCTAAATATACAAGTTACCTATTTAGAAAACAAATTTCCTCCAGAATCCATATATGAAATCCATTTTTTCAAATTCAAAACATAGAAGTGGTAGAAATTAATTTAAAATTAATTCTCGTTGTCAAAACAAAACGCGTGTTTTTAAGAAATAGTACTTATCAAAAGATTTACAATTATTTATGTCCAAATTAAGAGTGAAATTACTCCCAATGTAAAAATTGAATTAAAAGGTAAAAAAAATAACCTAATTACTCTTTATAACCAATTAAAAGAGCAATCTATCTATATAAATTAATTATATTACAAGGCAGTTTTGAATTAAAATGCAGTTTTTTCAGTATTAATTAAAAATTAACATTATCAGGAAATTACCAAGATTTCATCCAAAGTAAATTTTGATGTCCAATTTCATGATAAGAATATTATTTTGTCAAATCTAATATATAAAAGTTAAAAAACCATATTTAAATAGGGTTCTCCATCAAAAGGCCACAAATCAACCTTTTAAAGAATATTAGAGTGTTTATGCTAAAAATTGGATTCATTCACATTTTATGCTTCCAAATTTTATTGGATAAATGTAAAAAAATTTAAAAAAACATGTATAATCATATTGTATTTATTACTATTCATTCCCACATACAAAATGTCTATGATTTTACTACCATTTAAAATAATAATAATAATATATATTTTTCTGTAAAACTCAACTTTGTATGCAACGTAAGATAACAAAGAAACCTGTTATTACATTTCGGGTCTGCCATAGAACATTGAATCCCAGTTAAATTAAAATAAATATTTAATACAGAAATATTAATAAATATGAAAATTACTTACTCCTTATTTACCTAGGATGTTATATCCTCCCCCCTTTTGCAAACTGCATCCTCATAATTTTAATCACTTATCAAATAAATGGGGGGTTTTATCCCTCATAAAAATTTCAGATTCCCACACTGCCTCTTCAACCATATGGGTTTTCAAAAAAACCAATACATAATGAATTACCTTATTCTGTAACACTTGATCACATCAGTCAAGAATCTGTACTGGTTGTTCCCCATTAGAATGGCTTTCTCCCAACTGAACTACCTCCAGACTCAAAACATAACATGAATCTATCATATACATTCCCAAAATTGGAACATGAATAACATTGTGTGCCAAGGATAAACAAGGAGGTAAATCCACTCTATATAAAATTGATTGATCTTTCTCTATGATTTCATAGGGTCATATGAACCTCGGACTCAACATTCCTTTCTTTCTAAAATGCATGACACTTTTCCATGGAGAATCATTGAGAATGACATAATCACCTTCCTCAAAGAAAGATCCTTCCTCTAGTTATCTTCATAACCTTTCTGCCTACTCTAAGTTGTTCTCATGTGCTTCTGTTTAAGTTGAACTTTATCTACCATCTCTTCTGCCAATTTTGGTCCCATCAGTATCTTTTAACCTAATTCATCCCAAAAAGTTGGAGGTCGACACCCCTTTCTATATAATTCCTCAAATGAATCCATCTGTATACAGGAATGAAAAATATTATTATAATAAAATTCATCCCAAGAATGATGTTGGTACCAAAATCCCTAGTAATCCATTGAAGAATCACGTAGCATACCATCAAAAGTATGAATTTCTCATTCTGACTGCCCATTTGATTGTGGATGAAATTTTGTACTAAAATTTTATTAAGAACCCAATGACATTTGAATGACGTTCCAAAAGTTATAAGTAAACTGGGGATCATGACTCGATACAATGGATATGGGAACTCTATGTAACCTGACTATCTCTTTAACATACAATCAAGAATGTTTATATGGGACAATGTATCTCTAATAAGAAGAAACTGAGCAGTTTTGGTCAATTAATCATCAATAACCCAGACTGCACTATTATCTCAAGATTTCTTTGGTAATTCCTTAATGAAGTAAATGGATATTTTTTCCAATTTCTTCTCTGGAACTGTTAAAGGTTAAAGCATTCTTTTCTTTAACTGTCACTCTGCTTTAACCAATTGACAGGTCAAACACTTTACTATAACGTCAGAGATATCTCATTTCATTCCATCCAACCAGTAATTCATTCAAATATCTTAGTATATCTTAGTAATACCTAGATAAACGAAAAATGGAGAACTATGAACTTCACATAACAACTCTTTCATCAACTATGAATCAGAAGGCAAGATAATATCTTTTAAAAACTCAAAACATAGTCTCTATCAATATTAAACCCTGGTAACATACCATTCTAAACCAATTCTACCTTTTTCTGCAACTCACTGTCATCTTTCTGGGATTTCATTATTCTATCTGCTAGAGAAAATTGTCCTGAATCCTGAAACAAAAGAGAGGAATTTTTTGTACCAACTACATCCAATCCAAAAATTTTCAAATCAAAAACTAAAGGATCTCATTCCAAATATATCATGGTTATGATATCATTACTCTTTCGACACAAACTGTTAGCAAATTTAGTTGCCTTCTCTAGATTTTAATAGATCATGAAATCATAATCATTGATTAATTATAATAATCTATTCTGTCTCATGTTTAATTCCTCTTGAGTAAATATATACATCAAACTTTTTTAGTCAATATATATTTTACATTTTATTCTATACGGATGACGCCTCCAAATTTTAAAAAAATCATCAGATAATTCCAAATCATGTGTAGGGTAATTCAACTAATGAGGTTTCAACTGACATGAAGCATAAGAGATTACCTGATCATTCCACATAAGGAAACAACCAATTACTTTCAATGAATCATCATTGTAGAAAAAACACTCCCTTTCTGTTAGGCAACGCAAAAACTAGAGCATTCACCAATCTTTTTTACAATTCTTGGAAAAAAAATCATCACATTCTTTTGTACAGATGAACTCAAAATCATTTCAAGTAAACATAGTAATTGGACTATATAATCGTGTAAAATATTCAAAAAAACTCCAGTAATGACCTATTAAAACAAGAAATCTACGAATCTCTGTGATGTTGGTAGGTCTTGGCCATTCTTCAACATATTTTTTTAGCAGGATCAACAGTTATGCCATTTTTTTAACCAATGTGACCAAGAAAAAATATTTGATGTAACTGTAACATCCCAAGTAAGTAATGAATAATAGATATTTTAATATATGTCTATTAATGAATTATATAGTGTTTTAGAGGCTTAAAATGAAAATAAATCCAATCTTAAGCATGGAATACACTAATATTTTTAAAAGATTGTTTTACTGCCTTTTGATGGAAAACCATTTTTGAATCTATCTTTTGACAATTTTATAAGCTATGTTTGTAAAAATAAACTTATCATTTATGATTGGGACATCAAAATTTACTTTGTGTGAATTTTTTGTATTTTTCTGACAATGTTCATTTTTTAATGAATAGTGAAAAATACTGCATTTTACATCAAAACTGCTTCTTAATCTAATTTATTTATATTATTAGATTATATTTTGAATTGGTCTTAATGTGTAATATTAATATATTTTTACCATATAATCCAATGGTGGTCATTGGAATCAATTTCACTTTTAAATTAGACTTAAACTGGTGTCAATCTTTTGATACTTATTATTTTATAAAAACACACTATTTGCTCTGACAACGGGAGTTAATTATTAAATTAATTAATGTGACTTATATGTTTTGAATTTTGTAAAATAGACTTCATTTTTGAATTCGGAATATCAAATATAGCTTAGGGTGAATTTTTGGTAATTTTCTGAAAAACATCAATTTTTGATGAATAGTGAAACCACTAAGTGGTACTTATAAAAAATGATTCTCCGTTTAAATGAAAATTTTCCATCATTGTTTTTTGAATTTTAAAAATACGACATACATGGTTGTCATTAGTATGTAAAATTTTGTTCAATGGGATGAAAATAATTTTTTGGTGAATAGTAACTTTTTTTCATTAATCGCGATTAGAGGTAATTAGTGTAATTTAAGGTAAAAATGATATTATAAAAATATTCAAACACCATGACACTTGTCCTACCCCTATTGGATGAGTCATGGCCGATCAAGACAGCCCATGGGTCGATTTATGGGACCCTATGGAGCCTCTTGGGTGAGATAATGACTTTAATGCCTTTTTTAAATAAAGGTGAAAATGACACTAACATAAATGTTTTACTAAAACAATATTTAGAAGGGGTTATACTAATCATAATTTTGTCTGTAAATACAATTTGGAAAGATAAAAAGCTTTCCTACATCAGGATTGTTTTGTTATAATTTTTAGAAATTAAATAAATTAATTTAATTATGACATCATGATGATGCAACGATGACCTCATTAATGAACAGTTTAAATAAAATGAAACGATAATAAAAACTCTAAGACCTAAACTTGTCCAAAAACTATTGGATGGGAATATTTAGAAGCCTTATCATATTATATTATAAATATATCAATGTGGGACCTTATAAATTCGAATCACTTTTGAAAATAAAATAATAGTTTCATGATTTCCAAGAGTACCCCTCCTCTCCTCTTATAAAAGGCCGCCACCTCTACCTCCTTACCCACACTCCCAAAGCCTTTGGATCGGCCAACCCCTGCCCATTTTGTCTCTCCACTTCCCTATATTACTCTCTTAAGCCTCAATTTGGGTAGAAGTATTCTCAAGGAAGCCTTTGAGCTCAAACCAAAGGGAGTTACCCGATTTTAAGGTAATGTCTTCACTTGAGTCCATTTGTTTTATTTTGCTTCTCCAACCCCCTAAACTCTTTTTATTATTTTCTTTTTGTAACAAATCCAGTATCCTCAATGTACGAGGATGTTGTTATAATATGTATTTGAGCTACACTTACTCACACCTACATCTAATGGTTAACGAACATTCTGTTTCCGTGGATGGTGAATTTATGCCTCCCGAAACGATGATTGTTCAACATTATTTTAACACCTTCAAAGGTGGCCATTAAGATGTCACTATATTTATATATGATATGTAATAAGTTTATGTTTTCCTTAAGCTTCTGTATTTTCCTTTTTGGTCATACCTTTATGGTTTCCATTATGGGTGAACGTGATATCTTCATTTAAGGAAGTGCGGACTACCGCCCCCTCAAAGTGATTTGATTCGTTAAATACCATATGTGGGACGTATAAAGGATGGAACTATGATATTATATATGATATTATAATGGAATTGTAATATACCTTTATATCATTATGATTCCATTCTATAAAATACGAAATAGAAATTAAAGTAGCGTTCATGCGTACGTACGACTTACCGTCTCCATGAACGGTGCATTTCATTTCATACCTCTAAATGATTATGTAATATTATAAATGCATGCATGTAATGGATATATATGACATATATGATATCTACCTCATTAACACCATTCTGGATATAATGGATACATGAACAACATGTAATTCTAAAGGGCTTATTTTTTGCTCAAGTACCAATGATCGTTAAAACGACCGTTATTAACTTAAATAATTATATAGTGTTCATGACATGGAAATAAGTGATATAAAAGTAATAATGAACTTGAAAAATGTTCTTAAACAAGTATAAATTAACTCAAGTTTATTATTCAGGACATTAAAGAACGATCGAGTCAAGTCGGACCTGAGGTATGGGACTTCGTCTCAATCTCCTTTCATTGAGGCATATTTTGTTTTATATACAACCTTATTTTATACAGTGTGTAAACCCCTTTGACTTTTACATTTATTCAAAAGGAATATTTTTTATACGAAGCATTTAATAAATAAAAAAAGGGAATGTTTTTGTCGTACGTATGCGGCGACAACGACTTCTCCGCCGCCGTGACCATTATTTGAGTTTCGGCTTCCTCTACAAGCCATACCATCTTTTTTAAGAGAAAAATAAATACCATGTTTTACTTTTATTTTATTTTGGTATTGAAAATGGTTTTCATAATATTTTTATATCAATGTGTTGTATTGATATCTTGTGATTTAAAGGTGGAAATGTTATGTTTCCTTTATGCATGTTTTCTGTGATACGATTATGTTGAGGTTCTTGGGCATTATTATGAAGATGGGTGGTTCCGTGATAGACTAAGGGCGGGTGAGCCCGATATAGCTCTCCAATGCATTGGGTAACATGAAGGAGTGAAATGTTAAGGTTTCTCCGAAGAGATTTATGGAATATACTGTGATGGGTATTCCAAACGTAACCAAGAGGGTTACTCCCTACGTAAGAATGTTATGAGTGCCTCAAGTTACCTTTATGTCTTATGATTTCTATGATTTATTCCTGATTTGAGGAGTTATGTTAAAGTGCTTATGTTTTATGGGTAATGTATGATCTCATCCTTATGTATATATGTACCCATGTTTCCTTTCCATATTTTTATATCCCTTACTGAGCTTTTTATGCTCATCCCAAGTTTTTTTGAAAGGTTTTTCAGTGGTCAAGGGAAAGGTAAATGATATAATGATAGTGTCAAGGAAGTGTCAAGAAAGAATCCATGTTTATTTTAAATATGTTTCCATTGATGGGAATGAATAATAATATCTTTATGTAACCACTTTGTTTATATGTGGAATGTAATGCAAGTTTTATGATCTAATTCTCTAAAACTCTAAACCCGAAAAGATCCTCAATGTGTAATCTTGTAATAACTCAAGGTTAAGTAGGGTTTAAGGCTGGGGCCTTATAGTTGGTATCAAAGGTCGGTTTATATAACTTTAGGAGTTAGAATTCTATTAAATGATTATCCAAAAATATTTTTTTTATTGTCAAATTGAAGTGATATAGCATTTGAAGATTACCGTGTTGCTTAATCCAAGACATGTTTGTTCAGAATGGTTTTCCGCAGAGGAAACAGGGGAGCAGTGCTAGGAAGGCATACAGAAGGAAATAACCTTCTGAATCAGCATCCTGAGATGGTCGGAATTGGAACTGAATAGTTTCTTGCAGTAATGGCGCAGTTGACTCAGGCTATAAATGGTTGTGTTATCAATGCACGAGATCCGCCAGATCAACCGCAGAGGAACATGTCAGTGGTGGAACATTTCATGAGGCAACATCCCCCATCATTCATAGGATCATATGACCCTGTCCTAGCTGAAGGGTGTATTAAAGCACTGGAGAAGATTTTCGATGTCATGAGGTGTTCAGACCATCAAAAGGTTAGTCTTGCTATTTACCGTTTGGAGGGTGAAGCAGATCAGTGGTGGTCGATGGTTAAAAATATCAGGGACGCTGATGAAATTGATGCTCTCGACTGGGATGAATTCAAAGGTATGTTTCTTGAGAAGTATTTTCCTAAGTCTGTTTGACTTAGGATGGAAAAAAATTCTTGGAATTGATGCAAGAGGAAGACTCTGTGGCTACCTATGAAGAAAGGTTCACTCGATTGGCTATGTATGCTCCAAATTTTATCCGAGACCTTGATAGTAAAATCAATCATTTTTAATCCGGATTAAAGCCAAAATATCGAAGGGAATTAGCTTCTCGTGAGTTTAAAAGTTATAAAAAGCTTGTTCGATGTGTTGAGAAGGTGGAAATGGAGTTTTCCGATGATCAAGTGTTCTATATCAACCAACAGAATAAGAGAACGAGGTGGCAGGAGAAATGTAAGAATTATTCAAAAAAGTCTGATGGTAAGAAAACTAAGTTTCCAGTTTGTGATAAATGTGGCAAAACGCATGCTGGGGAATGTCTTCTGAATTCTGGAAAGTGCTACCGATGTGGTAAGATGGGACATAAGGATCATGATTGCACTGAAAAGGATCAAGGTGAAGGTAAGACCAAATTTTATTTACAGTTAATGAAATGTTTTAAGTGCAATTAGATGGGTCACTATGCAAATGAGTGTCCGACAAAGAGCTTGAGTGATGGGAAGCAGTTAGACTACAAGCAGAAAGGGGTGGTGAAATCCTTTTCAACTACTTCAGCAGATTTCGGGCTATCAAATGAAGTTGTATCAGGTACTTTGTTTTTTTCAGATTATGCGAGTGTGTTGTTTGATTCGGGGTCTACACATTCTTTCATCTCTGAAACCTTTTCTAGTAAAATGGGAATACCATCTCAAGAAATGACTTTTGAACCTTTGGTAAAAGCACATGGGGGGAATGTTGAGGGAAAAAGAATTTATAAGAATCTTCCTATCCTTATCTGTGGAAAGAACCTACTTGAAATAGTTATTGTTCTACCTCTAGTGGAGTTTGATGTTATCCTGGGTATGGATTGGCTCTCTATTTATCATGCTAAGATTGAATGTAGATCTAAAGAAGTTTCTTTTCAGAAAGAATTTCTGTTTGTGCACAAGAATGAACCCTTACTATTGAAAACTTATCAAGAGGCCGAGAAACTTGTAAAATATGGAAATGAATGTTACCTTGCACACATCGTTGAAAATAAAGGAACTGTTCAGATTAATGATGTGCCAGTGGTAAATGAGTATCCTGATGTTTTTCATGATGAGTTGCCTGGAATTATACCAGATCGGGATGTTGAGTTTACTGTTGACTTAGTTCCTGATGCTAAGCCAATTTCAAAACCCCCTTATCAAATGGCTCAAATTGAACTTTTAGAGTTGAAGGAGCAATTGCACGATTTATTAGAGAAAGGTTTCATTCGACCTAGCACATCACCATGGGGTGCTCCTATTTTATTTGTTAAAAAGAAAGATGGTTCTATGAGACTTTGCATTTATTATAGGGCCTTGAATAATATCACTGTTAAGAACAAATATCCTTTGCCTCATATAGATGATTTGTTTGATCAGCTACAGGGAGCTCAGTTTTTTTCAAAGATTGACTTGAGATCGGGGTACCATCAGCTAAGGGTAAAGGAGGAAGATATTCCGAAGACCGCGTTCCGTACGAGATATGGCCATTATGAATTTGTATTAATGCCTTTTGGGCTAACCAATGCACCTGCTGTATTCATGGACTTAATGAATAGAATTTTCCATGAGTTCTTGGATATGTTTGTGGTGGTTTTCATTGATGATATTTTGGTGTTTTCAAAAATTAAAGAGGATCATGAAATACATTTAAGGGTTATCTTGCAAACCTTGAAAGAAAAGAAACTATATGGAAAATTCAGAAAGTGTGAGTTTTGGTTGCAACAAATTTTTTTCCTTGGTCACATTGTTTCTAACGATGGGATAACTGTTGATCCTGCAAAAACAAAAGTTGTGGAAGACTGGCCAAGACTCACAAATGTAACTGAGATTCGTAGCTTCCTTGGTTTGGAAGGCTATTACCGAAGGTTTGTTAGAAATTTTTCACAGTTATCTAGTCCAATGACTAACCTAACTCGGAAGGGTGTTAAGTTTATCTGGACAAAAGAATGTGATGATTGTTTTCAGGAATTAAAAAGAAGATTGGTGAATGCTCCAGTTTTGGCACTACCTTCCAGGAATGGTGAGTTTGTTATCTACAGTGATGCTTCATTGAAAGGACTTGGTTGCGTCCTAATGAAGAATGATCAAGTAATTGCTTATGCTTCACGACAGTTGAAAACTCATGAGTTAATTACCCTACACATGATTTGGAATTAGCTGCTGTTGTTTTTGCTTTAAAAATTAGGAGGCATCATTTGTATGGAGTAATGTGTGAAATATATACCCATCACAAAAGTTTAAAGTATATATTCACTCAGAAAGAATTGAAAATGAGACAAAGCAGATGGATAGAATTAATCAAGGATTATGATTGTACAATTCATTACCATCCGGGAAAAGCAAATAAAGTGGCTGATGCTTTGAGTCGAAAAAGTAATGCTTCATTAGCAATGCTGCGTTTGGAATGTGATCCTTTGGTTAAGGATTTGATGAAATTTGGCATTGAAGTTGTGGGTGTAGGATTTTCTTCTGTTTTGTTTCAGGTATCAGTGAGATCATCTCTATCAGATAGAATCAAGCAAGCACATAAGCAAGATAGTGAGTTGCAGAAAAAGGTAGAGCTGATTCAGAAAGGTAAGTTTCATGAATTCAACATTGATAATGATTGCGTTTTGAGATTTGGGAAGAGATTGTGTGTGCCTTGGGATTCACAGTTGAAGAGAGAGTTGTTATGTGAAGCTCATAGTTCTCCGTTTTCAGTTCATCCTGGCAGTACTAAGATGTATAGAGATCTGCGGGAGTATTACTGGTGGGATGGAATGAAAAGAGATATTGCTGATTTTACTGTGAAGTGTTTGACTTGTCAGCAGGTTAAAGCAGAGCGGAAGTTACCAAAAGGGATGCTTCAGCCTTTACCAGTGCCAGAGTGGAAATGGGAGAATATATACATGGACTTTGTTGTGGGATTACCGAAGAAATCTTGATGTAATAATGCAATCTGGGTTATTGTTGATCGCTTGACTAAATCTGCTCATTTCCTTGCTATACGAGATACTTTTTCCCAAGATCAACTTTCCCGTTTGTATCATAAAGAGATAGTCAGGTTACATGGAGTTCCCCTCTCCATTGTATCTGATCGTGATCCCAGGATCACTTCTAACTTTTGGAAAGGCCTTCAGAAGTCGTTGGGTACTTAATTAAATTTTAGTACAGCTTTTCATCCTCAATCAGATGGGCAGTCAGAACGAACAATTCAGACATTGGAGGATATGCTACGAGCTTGTTCTATGGATTATCAGGGAAGTTGGGACCAACATCTTTCTTTGGTTGAATTTTCATATAATAATAGTTTTCAATCCAGTATATAGATGGCACCATTTCAGGCATTATATGGGAAGCGGTGTCGAACTTCAGCTTTTTGGGATGAAGTGGGTGAAAAGAAGTTGATGGGACCAGAATTGGTAGAAAAGATGGCAGAAAAAGTTCATCTAATTCAGAAGCACATGAGAACAGCTCAGAGCAGGCAGAAGAGTTATGCGGATAACCGGAGGAATGATCTATCTTTCGAGGTAGGTGATCATGTTTTTCTCAAGGTTTCTCCTTGGAAAAGTGTGATGAGATTTGGTAAGAATGGAAAGCTGAGCCCATGGATTATTGGACCATATGAAATTCTGGAGAGAGTTGGATCAGTTGCATACTAGGTGGCTTTACCTCCGAGTTTATCTCAGGTACACAATGTTTTTCACGTTTCGATGTTGAGGAAGTATATGCCAGATCCATCTCATGTTTTGAGTCCAGAGGTAGTTCAGCTGGAAGAGAACCTATCTTATGAGTAAAAACCGGTCCAGATTCTTGACCACAGGGAGCAAGTGTTACGGGATAAAGTGATTAATCAGGTAAAGGTTTTGTGGGAAAACCACATGATGGAAGAGGCAACATGGGAATCTGAAAATGCAATGAGGGATAAGTACCCCCATTTATTTGATAAGTAAATAAATTGCGGGGATGAAATTTTCTAAAGGGGGGAAGGATGTAACATCCCAAGTAAATAATTAATAATAGATATTTTTATATATGTCTATTAATGGATTTGATAGTGTTTTAGAGACTTAAAATGAAAATAAATCCAATCTTAAGCATGGAATACACTAATATTTTTAGAAGATTGTTTTACTGCCTTTTGAGGGAAAACCATTTTTGAATCTATCTTTTGACAATTTTATAAGCTATGTTTGTCAAAATAAACTTATTCTTTATTATTGGGACATCAAAATTTACTTTGTGTGAATTTTTGGAATTTTTCTGACAATGTTCATTTTTTTAATGAATAGTGAAAAATACTGCATTTTACATCAAAACTGCTTCTTAATCTAATTTATTTATATGATAAGATTATATTTTGAATTGGTCTTAATGTGTAATCTGAATATATTTTTACCATTTAATCCAATGGTGGTCATTGGAATCAATTTCACTTTGAAATTAGACTTAAACTGGTGTCAATCTTTTGATACTTATTGTTTTATAAAAACACGCTTTTTACTCTGACAGCGGGAATTAATTATTAAATTAATTAATGTGACTTATATGTTTTGAATTTTTTAAAATAGACTTTATTTTTGAATTCAGAATATCAAATATATCTTAGGGTGAATTTTTGGTAATTTTCTGAAAAACTTCAATTTTTGATGAATAGTGAAACTACTAAGTGGTACTTAAAAAAACTGATTTTCCGTTTAAATGAAATTTTTCCATCATTGTGTTTTGAATTTTGAATATCCGACATACATGGTTGTCATTAGTATGTAAAATGTGGTTCAATGGGATGAAAATAAGTTATTGGTCCATAGTAACTTTTTTTCATTAATCGCAATTAGAGGTAATTAGTGTAATTTAAGGTAAAAATGATATTATAAAAATATGAAAACACCATGAAACTTTTCCTACACCTATTGGATGAGTCATGGACGACCAAGAAAACCCATGGGCCGATTTAGGGGACCCTATGGAGCCTTTTGGGTGAGATAATGACTTTAATGCCTTTTTTTAAATAAAGGTGAAAATGACACTAACATAAATTGTTTTACTAAAACAATTTTTAAGAGGGGTTATAATAATAATAATTTTGTATATAAATACTCTTTGGAAATATAAAAATATTTACTACATCAGGATATTTTTGTTATAATTTTTAGACATTAAATAAATTAATTTAATTATGACATCATGATGATGCAACGATGACCTCATTAATGAACAGTTTAAATAAAATGAAACGATAATATAAAATCTAAGACCTACATTTGTCCAAAAACTATTGTATGGGAATATTTCGAAGCCTTAGAATCTTATATTCGAAATATATCAATGTGCGACCTTATAAATTCGAAACACTTTTGAAAATAAAATAATAGTTTCATGATTTCCAAGAGTACCCCTCCTCTCCTCTTATAAAAGGCCCCCACCTCTACCTCCTTACCCACACACCCAATGCTTTGGCTCAGCCAACCCCTGACCATTTTGTCTCTCCACTTCCCTATCGTACTCCTTGAAGCCTCACTTTGGGCAGAAGTATTCCCAAGGAAGCCTTTGAGCTCAAACCAAAGGGAGTTACCCGATTTTAAGGTAATGTCTTCACTTGAGTCCGTTTGTATTATTTTGCTTCTCCAACCCCTAAACTATTTTTATTATTTTCTTTTGTAACAACTCCAGTATCCTCAATATACTAGGATGTTTTTATAATAAGTATTTGAGCTACAATTACACACACCTACATCTAATGGTTAACGAACATACTGTTTCCGTGGATGGTGAATTTATGCCTCCCGAAACGATGATTGTTCAACATTCTTTTAACACCTTCAATGGTGGCCATTAAGCTGTCACTATATTTATATATGATATGTAATATGTTTATGTTTTCCTTAAGCTTCTGTATTTTTCTTTTTGGCCATACCTTTATGGTTTCCATTATGGGTGAACGCGATATCTTCATTTAAGGAAGTGCGGACTACCGCCCCCTAAAAGTGATTTGATTCGTTAAATACCATATGTGGGACATATAAAGGATGGAACTATGATATTATATATGATATTATACTAGAATTATAATATACCTTTATATAATTATGATTCCATTCTATAAAATATGAAATAGAAATGAAAGTAGCGTTCATGCATACGTACAGCTTACCGTCTCCATGAACGGTGCATTTCATTTCTTACCTCTAAATGATTATGTAATATTATAAATGCATGAATGTACTGGATATATATGACATATATGATATCTACATCATGAATACCATTCTGGATATAATGGATACATGAAAAACATGTAATTATAAAGGGCTTATTTTTGAATCAAGTACCAATGATCGTTAAAACGACCGTTATTAACTTAAAGAATTACATAGTGTTCATGGAATGACAATAAGTGATATAAAAGGAATAATGAACTTGAAAATTGTTCTTAAAAAATTAGAAATTAACTCAAGTTTATTATTCAGGACATGAAAGAATGATCGATTCATGTTGGACCCGAGGTATGGGACTTCGTCTCCATCTCCTTTCATTGAGGCATATTTTGTTTTATACACAACCTTATTTTATACGGTGTATAAACCCCATTGAATTTTACATTTATTCAAAAGGAATCTTTTTTATACGAAGCGTTTACTAAATGAAAAAAAGGGAATGTTTTTGTCGTATGTATGCGGTGACAACGACTTCTCCGCCGTCGTGATCATTATTTGAGTTTCGGCTTCCTCTACAAGCCATACCATCTTTTTTAAGAGAAAAATAAATACCATGTTTTACTTTTATTTTATTTTGGTATTGAAAATGGTTTTCATAATATTTTTATATCAATGTGTTGTATTGATATCTTGTGATTTAAAGGTGGAAATGTGATGTTTCCTTTATGCATGTTTTATGTGATACGATTATGTTGAGGTTCTTGGGCATTATTATGAAGACGGGTGGTTCCGTGATATACTAAGGGTGGGTGAGCCCGATATAGCTCTCCAATGCATTGGGTAACGCGAAGGAGTGAAACGTTAAGGTTTCTCCGAAATGATTTAGGCAATATACGGTGATGGGTATTCCAAACGTAACCAAGAGGTTTACTCCCTACGTAAGAATGTTATCAGTGCCTCAAGTTACCTTTATGTCTTATGATTTCTATGATTTATTCCTGATTTGATGAGGTATGTTAAAGTGCTTATGATTTATGGGTAAAGTATGATCTCATCCTTATGTATATATGTACCCATGTTTCTTTTCCATATTTTTATATCCCTTATTGAGCTTTTTATGCTCATCCCAAGTTTTTTTGAAATGTTTTTCACAGGTCAAGTGAAAGGTACATGATATAATGATAGTGTCAAGGAAGTGTCAAGAAAGAATCCATGTTTAATTTAAATATGTTTCCATTGATGGGAATGAAGAATACTATCTTTATGTTACCACTTTGTTTATATGTGGACTGTAATGCAAGTTTTATGATATAATTTTCTAAAACTCTAAACCCAAAAAGATCCTCAATGTGTAATCATGTAATAACTCAAGGTTAAGTAAGGTTTAAGGCTGGGGCCTTATAGTAACCCAAACTCACACTTGATTAATTTCACATACATTCACTATTCTTTAATGTCATGAAATAAAAACCTTAAATGACTTTTGTGTTCCAATTTAAATTTATAATAAATCAAAATAACCTAAAAAACAAAACCACAAACATATCAAAGAACTAATGGAAGATTGTATTTATAAGATCCATGAATACAACAGATGCATTGGTGTTTTGAACCAGGAGTGGGAAGATGTGTGAATCCCAATGGTTTATTAGAGAAGGTTGGATTATAGTTAATCACTCACATCCGGTTCACCTTTATCATTTCAAAACACCAAACGGCTCCATATCCAACGATACGTGGACCTGTTATCCAAAGGCAGGCATTTGCTGGGTGATTTGTCCAGCGATGCTTAAGAAATCACATTGGTCGAGAGGATGCGAAGTTGGGCGAATCACACCTTTTGGGGGAAAATTATTTCATTTTATGGGACTCTCTTATAGAATTAAGATGTATTCATATGTTCATGAATCTTTAGTTCATACCCAAGAATAGTATCCACAGATTACTCTTATTTTGCAATGGTCAGATGAATGCAGTGATTCAGAGTCATTTAGGCCAGAGCTTTACCATACCTCATTGGATTAATGACTCCTAGGAGTTTGGACTCATTGAGACGACACTGGTTTGAAGCATCATAATTGGGTGCTTTGGAGTTTATTATCATCTAGGAGGGACAGATAACGACTTGAGCGTTTTGATCGAACCCATGATACGAGCTTCCTACATATCCTCGTGAGAGGATTCAGAATCCACATAGTTTGGTGCCACTTGACAGGACACATCACTGTTTAAGGTCATGCGACAAGGACCCAACCATACAGTTTAATGTATGATAGCAAGGACACCCAGCCGAGAGATGCCCGGTCAAATTTGGTGCGGGAATTACACAGAAGTGGCCCAGAGGACCCAAGGGAAGTTATTTCTGGTTCCCAAATATGGTACTGCTAAAGTATATGGATATGGAATGATAGGGACAAAAGTTTATCAGAATTCGATATTGAGCTCTCACCTCGGGGAGGTTTCCTACATATCCCGGTTGGTCGAGAATCAATGTCCACGTAGTTCGTGGAAGATTAGGGATTACACGTGAGAGTTTCCTGTTATTGGGATACAACATCGAGGAGGCATCCTATGTACCCCTCTTAGGATACATGGATCAAAACCCACGTAGTTCATTGTGAGGGGTCATGATTGGGACATACACATGGATAGTGTCATGAATTGGGATTGAACATTGAGGAGGCTTCCTATGTACCATGTTTAAGAGATAGGGATCAAAACCCATGTAGTTCATTGAGCCGCCGCCATCGTGCGGACTCCTTGACCATCAAAAATCTCTAAGCCCATGTGAGTCATGCTCGGTGTGAGAAACAAGAGAATGAGATAGACTTGGAAAGCCTCACACATTCTTCCTACTGAGGGAATGGGAGGAAGACGTCGAGTGGAGGAGAAGGCTGAGACCATGGGACTCTCCTTCTCATTGATGTTGGAGGAAGGCAGAAGTCACCCAGTGGAGAAATTAATCTTCCGTGATGATAAGGGATAGGTCATTGTCTTCCGGTGATGATGGTGTGGGGCTTACTCCCGGTGGGATGCCCAACCAATCTTAGGAGAGGGGAGAAGTTATCACCATTTGCACTCATTGAAATGAAACGCAAGTGAGGTCCTTCAATCCTAGCCTTTGGAGAGGCCGAAAGGGGGCTCCTGGGCTCAGTTCCCGCACTACTATGGGGACGTGAACCCGATAATGCCTCGGGAATCCACTCAAGGGCCGGGGCAACCCATTTTTCTTTGCCTACTATGGGTATGTGAACTCAAAGTGGCACACTGATGCGCTTGAAGGTTTTATCATACGGGTCTTGTGGCTTCGATAGAGGCCTTGGATCGGGGCCGATGAATAGGCCAATGAAGGAATTACAAAGGATTGGGCCAAGTTGGAAGGGTTTTATCTGACTCGGGGAATGGGACACTGAAAAATTTGGTGGGCCGCATGGGTGCATGAGGAGTGGCGCCCTTCACGTAGGGGGTGCTACGTGGATGGATTGGTCGTCCACATACTAGGGTGGTACACGAACTGATAGGAATATCGTGTACTAGGGCAATACACGCCTTTGGGTTCGGCCGGCGTACCAGGTTGGAATGTGGTGGAGTCCACGCGAGTAGCGGCGTCTAGTGGCAATGGTGGTTAGTGGTTCCCCGGTCAGGGCTTCACCAGCATAGGAGGGTGTTACACGGTGCTTCAGATCTAAAAAGGGGAATAAACCCCCTGGTCTGCTGGGAGTTCATCCGCGGAGGGGCCATGGCTCGCATTTTTTTTATGTTCACAGTTCACCAATTTGTTGTGTGTTTTTCAGTTCCTTATTAATTTATTTCCAGTTTCATACCTATTATGGATCTCAAATTGAAACTTCACTATTCGCGAAATCCTACGCTCCTTCCTTCGGAATGCTTCCACCCATATCGGATTGATCCCCGTCTTCTCCCCCTAAATTTCCTTTTATAGAGGGGGGAATAGAGATGTATCTATGGCCATAGAGAACCTTTTGTGGAGTCCCATGACCGAATACCCGGTTTACGGATGACTTTGTCAATCCACAACTCACGGGGGTATTTAATGCACCTCATCAGCAAACCAAATTGGTGATTTTGGTCATCCAGGGCTCCGTATCTATTACTTGAACGACAACATACGTGGTCTGGGTCGGTTGGTGCGTCTTGCGGCTGGGGCGGTTCATGATGGAGGACCAGACTAGCGCCTGTCCAGTTTCGTGCCCACAAAAGAGTTGCATGTCCCATTCGTGAATGACGTTGGTTCACGGAGGGGGCTTCTCACCGAACCGGTCGGGTACCATCAATGCTGGACAGGTATGCGGACCAGTCAGTTCTTTGGAAATCTTGAGTATTCTTCATATTTTTGTCCAGTTATTTAAAGTAAAATTGGGTAGAATCCTTTCTCAAATTAAGAGGATTCTCATTCTCCTTTGTGTATTTTTTAGGACCCTAAAAATTCTCCCCATAAGAATGGGGTCTGATTAGAATGATGAGGAGGCTATTCTGATGTAGAGTGGTCATAAAAATCGATGTGTTATTGGACAACGCTCTAAATTTTTCTTGAGCCAAGGAATCAACGAGAACAGTTTGACTTTTTCTAGGGTTTGGTAGAAAACCCTAGAAACATTTTTTTTCAAACAATACCCTAATATTTCCTGGGCCCATTTGGTGTGGACCCAACAGGTATGGCTTGACTTCTTCTTAGGTCTCCCTTTTTGGGTTTTCGGCCTAATGAGATTTGTGCCACTTTTTGTGAGTGGTTTAAAGTCCTGTGGAAAACACTATCATTACTGGTATTTTAGGTCGAACAGCATTAACTAGATATGGTGGGGAAAGGGCCCCGACAAGATTTGGTTGATTAAAAGATGTCTCAATACCCTTTAAACGCATGTGGGGAGAACATGTTTAGATTTTTACAACATGCAGGGCATTTGACAAGGCATGAGAGCTGAATCGGCATATAGAGATAAAAAATTCATCGCCTAAGGAAGACTTACCTTTTTTAGATGGGCCAGGGGTGATCAATATTTATAGCCACTGAGGGCATGGTATACATAGTTTTTCAAAGGTGTCCTTAAATCAATGAATGTCCATTTCTGATGGCCTACAGACTTCAGGGAAGTCCGGATTACGCAAACCACCCTGGGTGGCTTGGAAAATTATGAAAACCTCTAAGGGTGGCATGGAGAAGGGTATGGGATGTCTGAAAGGGTTTGGGAACATCAGTATTAATCAGGAGTGTGGATGAAGGGTCCTTGTCTTACGAATTTAGCTAGCGTGAAGGATGGTAGGAGCTTGGTGCAGTTTAAAGTCATTCAGCTTTGACATTCCATAAAATGGAATGACATCTCCTTGTTATTGGTAATCTCATCAGATACGTTCCACCATATTCAGGTACAGTTGTAAAAGTGGTTGGTAAACTGCAGATCAGAAGGTTTCTGAATCCCCGAATAGATATGGGGCTCATAGACCAAGACGCGTACAGAGAGAATCATTGCCTAAGAAAATATTGCCTTTGGTAGACGGGCCAGGGGTGACCAATATGCAGAGCCGGTGAGGGAATGGTATGAATAGTCCTTCCAAGGTGTCCTTAGGTAAATGATTGTACTCTTCCTATATCTGAGAAACTTCTGGGAAGTTGAGATTCGAAACCACTAGGGGATAACAAGGATTTAGCTCTTTCTAGGTAAAGAGTACGATTTATGAGGAGAGGGTGGCTAGATATGGGAGAAACATCTAGGATAAATTTACTGAGAATGGGTAAAGTCGTCTCTTCTCCCGCTGGTTTGAGATGGTGATTTGTGCAGGTCTGGCCCGTGAATTGAGGGAAGGAGGAAAACCTCTATTCCTAATTGATCCGTCGAAGAGTTTGACCATGATGTTTAACGTCATGTGGCAAGGATGAATGGAATTCTTAGTATTACTAGATCCGTACAGTTTAACGTCATGCAGTGAGGATAGAGGGAATTTTAAATTCCGTTTAGTTTAACTTCATGCACTAAAGATAACTTCTGTGCAATTTCAGATCATGTAGTAAAGATAAGAATCATTTTTAATGATATTGTGTAGTTTAGCGTCGTGCTGTGAGGATGAGGGAATTTTTAAATCCGTGAAAAATTCTTGTAGTTGGAGGAATTTTCCTAGATGTTTAATGCTTGGTCTTTGTAGCTTCACGCCACGAGGCTAAGATATTCTCCGTGCAATTTTAATGTCATGTGGCAAGGACATTTTTTCAAATAAAACTTATGATTAGAATGTAACTGGGCTCAAATATCTCGGCATGTCTAGGATGTGGAGAGGGGTGGTGGTGTAATCCATGGTTCCGGGGCTTATTGGATCCAGAGAGGTGATATGGGGGCTCTGAGGCTAGTAAGCGTATGGGGCTAGGAAGAGTATCACCTGAGGAAATCATTCCTTTGGTAGATCAGTCAGGGGATATCAATATATGGAGCCACTGAGGGAATGGTATGAATAGTCATTCAAAGGTGTCTAGTGGTCGATGACCTTCCAGTTCTGAGGGCAAAGAATGATTATGAGGATCTGCGATTGTCCGGGCACGAAGTCTGTCATTTGGTAAAGAAATATCTGGACATTCCAGGGATGCTTGTCACTGTTTGATGTTAAAACTCTAAGAGTTCACTGAACTAATTTTTCTTGTCCATGGGTTATACCTTTAATCCATGCATTTTAATGTCGTTCAGTAAGGATGAAGTACTCCTAGTTTAACGGTCATAGAGTTCGGACCATTGGGTGACTATTTCTACAATCACATAGAGGGAAATTGAATCAGGATGCTCTAGTATACTCAGAAAAAGTGTGAGGGAATGAAGGTGTAAACTGTAAATCTGGGGTTTCCCAGATCAGGAGATATGGTATGGAGCTCTGAGGCATGTAAGAATATGAAGATGGAAATAATATCACCTAAGGAAATCTTTCCTTTGGTAGATGGGCCAGGGGATATCAATATGCAGAGCCGCTGAGGGCATGGTGTACATAGTCATACAAAGGTGTCCATGGGTCAATAACATTCCACTTCTGATGGTCATGAATGATTATGAAAATCTGGGATTGCTCAAAACATAGAGTTTGGCATATGGGGATAATGTTGTCCAAACATACTAGAAACATCTTCACGGAAATTGCTCGTTCAGTCAAAGTAGCCTAGCCCTGGCTTGATGTTTGTAGATGCAGATCGTCATGTGAACCATGGTCGAATTCATAGGATAACCAGGTAGGGATACCCTGAAATCATTTGGATTTGAGAGGGGAATGTATTTGTAAACCACCGATCCATACATTTTTGGATCGGGAGATATGATATGGGGTTCTAAGGCCGATAAGCGTATGGAAATAGGAAGAGCATATCCTGAGGAATGCTTTCCTTCGGTAGATGGGATAGGGGCTATCAATATGTAGAGCCACTGAGGGCAGGGTATGTATAGTCATACAAAGGTGTCCGCGGGTCGATAACATTCCACATCCAAGGGACATGGGAAGTTATGGAGTTCCTCAATTATCCGGGTTGTGGAGTCTGATGTATGGAGGGGATGCATCCAAATTTACAAGGATTATTCCCACCCCGTTTTGTCATATATCTTGGGTGGGTCGAAATGAAGTCTGTTTAGTTTAACATTATGTGATGAAGACGAAGTCCGTGCAGTTTTAATATCGTGCGGTGAGGATGATGTTGGTGTAGTTTTAACGTCGTTCAGTGAGTACGAAGATGAAACAACGTGAAAATGGGTGTCTGTGCAGTTTAACGTCATGTGGTAAGGACACTAGACTATGCAATTTAACATCATGAAGTATGGATGAGGGGTATATATACTTTTTTCATCTTTTACTGGTGTCTTTTCTAGGAGATAAGATCTAGACATTGCTACGTACCCTGCGAGGGCATGAATTAATCCACACGCAGTTCATTGAAGGAGGTACATCCCATGCAGGGTTGGTCCATACATGGGAGAAGGGGAAATTTATTTCTTATCTGTGCAGATTAATATCATGAGGTAAGGATGAGGAATATTCCTTTTGCAGGTCTGGTCCTTACATGGGGGAAAGGGGGTATATTTTTCTAGCATCATTTGGGGTGGCTAGGCTAGGGTGTGGAATTCTAGTGTCACTATGTATCTTTTTATGGAAGGAATCAAGTCGTACATAGTTCATTGGAAGATAATACACCCCATGTAGGTTTGGTCTATACACTTAGGAAAAGGTCATTTTTAATTTTCATTCGGGGGGCTTGGCAAGGATGGGGGGGCCCTGGCGTCACTACGTATCCTACGAGGGTAAGAATAAAGACACACATAGTTCTTTGAAATCCATGTAGTTTGTGTTCATGCAAAGGGACCCAGCCATAATTCCTAAGCTCATGTGAGTAATAATCGTTGTGAGAAACAAGGAATGGTGGAAGTCTTGGTTGTGTAATGTTTGAATAGGCATGCTAAGAGAAGCGGTGATTAAGGTGGGGGTTGGACCCGATCATGCGGTCTGGTTGTCACTACGTATCCTGTGAGATAAGGAATCAAGACACACGTAGTTTTTTGAAAGAGGTACATGCTGTGCAGGGTTGGTCCAAACATAGGAGAAGAGGTCTTTTTTATTTCATTTGGGGGTGGCTGGGCCAAGATGGGGGATCCTGGAATCTCTACGTATCCTGTAGAGGTGGGAATCAATCCGTACATTGTTTTTTGTAAAAGATACACCCCATGCAGGGTTGGTCTGTACACAGGGGGAAAAGGAATCTTTTAACTTTATTCAGGGATGGTTGGGCCATGATACTGAATCCCGACATCTGTACGTATCCTACAAAGGCAGGAATGAATCCGTACATATTTCATGGAAATCTGTGTAGTTTAACAATTTTCGGTGGGGAAGAAATAATCTTAGTTTAGGGTCATAGAGTTTGGACAATCAGGGATTGGCAGTTTAATGTCCTGTAGCTCGAATGATACTTGCTTTTGGTTATGTGAAATACTTCTTTAGAAATCTTGAATTTGTAAAAGCGATGGTGAACTGACCTTCCATGGAGATTAGAGAATATTCTCAATTGGAGTAGACATTGTGTATAACATATGGTTCCTCCCACTTGGGATCCAAATTTGAAGGTTTCTTTCTAGGAATAATTGGGGTTTTTAGGAAAAACACTAATTTTCCTTCCAAGAAAGAGAGAAGATAAACCTTTTTATTGAAGGCTCGTGCGATTCGGTTCTGATAGACTTTCAGATGGTGAAAGGTGTGCAACCGCTTCTCATCCAGTTGTTCCAATTCACCAAGATGTTTTCCTAATTTCCCATCATTGGATAACTGATCACAAATGGGAACATGGAGCGAGGGCTATTGGAGATCAATGGGCAAGACTGCTTCTGTTCTGTATACTAATGAGTATGGAGTAGCCCGAGTAGTGGTGCCGATTGTGGTTGTATAACCCATAATTCATAAAGGAGTTTATCTAGCCATTATTTCTTCTCTATGTCCACCATTTTTTAGAGAACGTTTGACATGGTATTGTTTAAATCCTTTATCTTTCCGTTGGCCACTGCATGGGAGTGGGAAGAGTGGTTATCCTTGATACCATATTCTTTGTATAGTTTTCCAATTCAGCAGAGTAGAAGTTGGTGCCATTATCCGTCAGTATGGTATGAGAGAGGCCAAATGTAGTGATAATTTTGGCTTTCACAAACCTAGAAATGTTTCTTGCCCTGACTTCCTTGAGGGTATAGCTTCTACCCATTTGGAAAATAAGTCTATTTCTGTGAAGATATACGTCAATTATTTGGCTGTGGTGGGAGGATATGGTTCCACGACATCAATTACTCATATGAAATATGGCTATTAGTACTTGTACAGATGAAGTAACTCCAGAGGTTGGTGAATTAAGTTGGAATGAATTTGGGAGGAGTGACATTTTGTGGTAAAGTTCTCGCAATCTCAGGCCATAGTGTCCCAATAGTACTCAATCCTTCGAAACTGATGGGAAATCTTGGACCCCGACTGATGTTCTCCACATACTCCAGCATTTTCTTCATTTATGACAGTAGTGGTTTCTTCTCCATCAATTCATCTAAGTTTGACTCTGTCGAGGACTCATTTTTAGATGACCTCTTACTGACCCGTGCCGCCATATAAGACAAATTTGATTTCCCTTCTCTGTATTTTCACTCATTCATCCATGTTTTATGGATGTTCTCCACTTTGAAGGAAGTTTTCAATGGGGTCATCCAGCCGGTGACAGGAGCATATGGCCCAGGGACAGGACTGGATTCGTTGATTTCATCCATTTATGTCTAAACAAACAGCAAGACTATTCGATGATGAGAAATACTAATAATTGTTTCATCCCGGTCTGTGCCAGCTAGGGTTGTGGCCGCATTAGCTAATGCATCGACCTGGGCATTCTTAGACCGAGGAATATAGGTCAATGTTGGTTCTGTGGAGAATTCTTCCATTAACCCTAGGACATGGTCAAACATGGGAATCAGCTCCTCCTTTATGATAGAATAATCACCATTGACTTTCATGATGAACAGTTATGAGTCACCTTTTACCTTAAGGTGTTGTACATGTGCCTGGAGTGTGAGCTCCAGGCCTACAATGAGGGCTTGATACTCCGACTCATTGTTTGTACATCCTTCTAACAGGAGGAAGGAATATGGAAAGACTGCCTTTTCTGGGAAAATGACTGTGATCCCCAAACCAGCCTTATTAAATTTGGGATCCTCCATCCTCATATCTTTTGGGATTTGGGATGCACCGTCGAAGTACATTTTCCTTGTTGCGAACTCCTCTTGAACCGAGAAGATGTCTTCATCAGGTAACTCGACGTTCGGTGTGGTGGCACCTATCGAGGGGTGTGCTTCCGGAAAATATGCTAATGCCTGGCCTTGGATGGATTTCAAAGGCGCAACTCGGATGTCAAACTGTTTCAGGATGACTACCCATCGGGATAGGCGCCCGGACAGCATCGGGCAGCTGAGGATGTACTTGAGCGGGTAACTACGTGAGTCCAAATGGACTTCATGATGCTGAAGATAATGTCGCAATTTTTGAACTACAAATTCCAAGGCCAAAAAACTTTTCTTGATGATTTAGTGTTGCGTTTCAGTGTCAATCATGGTTCGGTTGAGGTAATAGGGATTGTTTTCACTACCGGTGTCGTTTTTCTATGCGAGGAAGGCTCCCATTGACCACTCTAGGGCCACCACGTATAGAATAAGAGGTCTTCCTTTAACTAGGGGAATGCGCACCAGTGGGATTAAGAGGTCCTTCTTTAGGCTGTCGAATGCCTATTGTAAATCATCTGTCCATTGGTACGTAACCCCCTTTTTCATCAACCTAGTAAAGGGAAAACATTTACCCACCAGGTTGTCTATGAACCGCCTAATGTAGGCCAGTTGTCCTTGGAATCCTCTCAACTCATTAAGATTGCGTGGAGGTGGTAAACCAAGTATAGCCTTTGACTTTTCAGGGTGAACTTTGATACCATGATGGCGTATGATGAAGACAAGGAATTTCCCTGAGGTAACCCCAAACCCGCATTTCAAGGGGTTCATCTTTAGGATATGTATTGGAAGTTTTTTTAGGACGGTTTCAAGGTCTGACAGGTGATCTGAGCACTGTCTTGATTTGACCACCAAGTCATCCACGTAGCATTATACTAATCTCCCCATAAATGGGTTAATGATATAATGCATGGCACGTTGATATATGGCGCCACCATTCTTGAGACCAAAGGGCAAGACCCTATAACGGAATACTCCATGAGTGGACCTGAATACAGTGGCATATTTGTCTTCTCGGGCCATCCTGGTTTGATTATAACCTATATAACCGTCCATGAAGGAGAGAGCCTCATACTATTCCATTTCATCGATTAATAACTCGATGATTGGGACCGGGAAATCATCTTTCAGGAAATGCGAATTGAGATCTCTGAAATCGATGCAGACGTATATTTGTATGTTCTTTTTCTTGACGGGGACAATGTTGGCTAGCCATATGGGGTTTTGGACCTCCTGAATGTAGCCTTCTTTAATACGATTATCAAATTCAGCCTATATTTTTGAATCATGTGTCGGGTGTGTCCTTATTGCGGCTTGTTTATAGCCCTGGTGGTCTTCTGGTAGACCTAAGTGGTTCGTCGCCACACAGGATGGACTCCCGATATACCCATGTAATTCTAGGAAAAAACATCTCGATGTTCCCATAGAAAAGAGGTATAGACCTCATTATCCTTGGGAGACATGGCCGTACTAATGAGAGTGGGCCTCGGGTTTTCCTCAGTACCTAGGTTTATTTCCCTGAGCTCATCCACAGTGGTGGGGATACCTTCCTCAAATTCGGAAGGTGCATCCCTAAGATCTTACTCCCCTTATTCACCCACATCATCATCTTCCTGATTTGATGGGGGATGAGTTCTCAGTATAGTCTCTTAGTAGTCTGGAGGAGAGGCATTGTGGGAATCCTCGCTCAAGTATTCACCCCCAAATTGAGGGTTAGTGGTTGTTTTTGTGTTTTTATGCTCGGCCATTATGGAACAAGTAATGAGGACAGCTGAGTAGGTGTCTAGACTTGAACTCCTGCTATCATCATGGTCAATGGGCAGCACATAATCTCTACCGAGCTATTTGAGGGGGTCATCAGGAACCATTTCTAGACCATTTGGAGAGGGAACCCAGTCGATACCATCGATCGAGGATTTCTTCATCTTTTTCACTTAAAACCGGGTGTCAATGTATTGTGACTCCGAGAGTTTGAAAGGGGCCTTGTTAGTGTGCAATGCCCCACCTTGTCCATTGATGCAGTACTTGATACACTAGTGGTAGGATAAACGAATGACCATGTTCTTATGGTTCCACGACCTTCCTAGTTGGGCATTGAATGCTGTGTTCTGCTGGACCACCAGGAATTACGAGTAGGCCACAAGATCTCTAAAAAGGTTTTTTAGCTTTATTTGTCCCATTAGATTCTGTTCACTCTTTTTGTAACCTAACAGAGTTTTGGATGAGGGTGTTAGGTCATCCTCACTATAGCCCAAAATACGCAGTGTCTATAGGGGATGGAGGTTAACTCCAGAGCTGTTTTCAAAAAAGTATTTTCGGATCTCAACATCATTTAGTGTGCCGGATACATATGGTGGTTTGATGTGTCCTTACATGATGTCATCTTCATCCAGATCGGTGAAGGAAATCACCTCATTTCATTCAACTAGGCCAGTCTCCATCTGGTAAATCTCGGCGGCAACTACCTCGGATTGAAACTCTTGGGGGATGAGGAAGGCTTCTATAAGGGCCTCCCTGAGATCTGCCGACAAACTCAGGGCATCAAGGATTAATATTTTGGCTGGTACTAATGCCAGCAGCTTAAGGATATCGTATTTCTGCTCCAGTG
Organism: Viscum album; assembly: GCA_963277665.1. Taxonomy (NCBI): domain Eukaryota; kingdom Viridiplantae; phylum Streptophyta; class Magnoliopsida; order Santalales; family Viscaceae; genus Viscum; species Viscum album. The sequence goes on from OY728129.1 coordinate 1,590,730,016, forward strand.
GCCGACACTTCTCTGTTGGCAGGGGAGTTTTCGGAGGGACTTTGGGAGTTGGGGTATCTGATGAGGCAGGACCGGCCACGGGGTCAGATGTCGACGATGTTCCCAAATTCTGGGGACTCGGCCCGGCCAGTCTTTTTTTGTGCACTAGGCAGCTAGACCCTTGTTCCTCCTCTTATGGGTACCACAGAATGACAGTGCCAGAGTTGTTGCTTATGGAGGTGGAGGTATGTTCTTTATCCAATTTGGTCCATTGAAGGGCTCTCCCATGGGATTCCTCTATATTAACGGTTTGGGCTAGGGTAAAACAATAGGGTTGGTTTCAGCCGCGACTACGCCTCCCCTGGTACCCCCTACTTTTGTGATTCCTCCTCCTAGCCCCTAGTGATTGTAACTCAGGTTCGTAACCACAACCTTCATAAGGGAACGATTCCATTAGTTGGACTATGTTGATTAAACCAAATATTATCTCCTCATCCTGTGATAGGTCAACCTGGTTGGTTTTCGCTGATGGTGTCGTTTGGTATGTCAGTGCCGAAGCTACCAATTTTGAGGGCATAAAATCTGACAGTTTCAGGGCTAACATCAGCCTCGTTGCAGACTTCTCCTCTTGCGCTTATCTCTTCTCTTCTCTATTACCCTGAGATGACCGTCTCGTGGGGGGTTGTGAGTCTGATATTATCGGTTGTGCAACATTAGGGGCTATTGGCGGAAACACCGGCTGATGTAGTTGTGCTCAGAGTATGCCATGAGCTCAATTGACAGTCTTCCGAGTCATCAAGTCATTATATTTATGCCCTTTCATGGTGGTGACTTCCTGAATCCCCTCCCCTTTTTTGGATTCAGTGGTAGAAATATATGTCACATGTACTGGGGGTGGTACCTGCTCGACCTACCTAGAGTCTACCATCCTTTGCATGAGGTCTTTGAAGAAGAATCATTCCTTGATAATGTGCCCCAACATTCGAAGGTAGGGATAGTAATCTAGCCTGTCATCTTGGCTGACTTCTTCAGGCTTCCATGACTCCAGAAGGTGGAGAAAATTTAAATTCATGGTGGTGATGAAGTAGCCACAGACTTGGTCCTCTCAGAATGAGTATTCTTTGTGTCTACGTTCCTCAAATTGGTACCTCTTCGATCCTCTCAGATCATCCCACTTGGGCGGAGGCATATACTGATATATAGGGGGCCTTTGATGATTTGGTGGATGTATAAGTAGTGAAGAAGGTGTAGGGTCTTGCTTTAGCATGAAATAGGATGCTTCAACTCTGGCTACTCTCTTTGTAGGAGCCTGTGAGGCTATTCGGGACTTCAGATTAGTCTGCTACAGGGATACATCAAATTCTCTGGGCAATGGTAGAGAGATTGCAGAAACCATTGGTGCACTCCACTAGTATGAGCTGTGTTCACATCTCATCTCGATGGTTATTGATACATATGGAGAGAATCTCATCATGGGGTAGTGGGATTTTCAGAGAGTGGGTTAGACCATTCTATCTGGCGATGAAATATGAGACCCTCTTATTCTCCATCTATTTTCAATTCATGAGTTCACTAGCCATTGTTTTAGGCAGCGTTGTGCTAATGTGTAACAAGAAATGTTTCCATAGATCTTCCCGGATTTATATTGAATGAGATGGTAGACTCATATACCAGACGAAGGCAAATTATTACAAGGTCTCCACGAAGCATATGATTTTCACTACTTCTTGTTTCTCTGGATATCCCATCATAGGGTTTCAACAAGACACGTAGTGCATAAAATTCTATTTCAGATTGCCTCATTCAATGAAAATAGGGAATACAAGGCTCTTGAAATTGGGTGGAGGAGGAGTGTTGTTAACCCAATCTAGGTAGGGATATTTCTCTGGTTTTACCAGAGCATGCCAACCTTCCATTGCATCCAATGGAGATTTTAGTGCCTCAATGGTGTTGGCGAGACCTTGGTTTACATCCTTTTGGGCCCTATCTTGGGCAGGCGTAGCCCGAGGAATTTCTTGAGGATCTGGATCGGCCGGATCCAATGGTGAATATGTTATTTGTGACACCTTCGGAGGGATTAGATGCACTCGCCCTAGTTGCTTCCTGAGTCGAGGGACGTCTTGGTATTCATCCAAACCCATGTTCAGGTAGTTGGATGTGTTGGGAACTGCTTTGGGTGGGATCCCTGACTGTGCTTCGTTTGTTGGGGAAAACCTTGGTCTTTGAGGTGCACATGCTGGGAGTGTAAGGTGTGGCTCTTCTTGGGAAGCTCTTTCAAAAAGAGGATTCCTCTAGAGTAGCTCGGCGTTAAGCTGCCTCAATTCATTAATTTCCTCTTCCTGTTGAGTGAACCTCTTTTTGAGTGTAATTGGTTCGTTTTATCGAGAGAAGGAGGAGGGTTAAGGGTAACTGGTCCATTGTTCATATACATGTTAGATTCTCACAAGGTAAGTAGAGGAGGATTATTTGTAAGGGTGGCCAAATTTAGGGTGGCCCTCTAGTTCCGGTTTTTCACAACTGATGGATCATTGTGAATCGTAGCATGAATGGAACTGTCGTCTCCCGGTCCATCCAGATTTTCATCATATCTGGTGTCACCCATGGTGTTATCCTCAATAGTATTGATGGATGCATATCACAGGGTGGAGGAGTTATCATCTTCCAAATAGGAATAGGATCCCCCATGCCTTTTACTAGTCTTCCCCTTCCTATCATGGGATTTCTTTCAGACTCCATGATGAAGGCTTACATAGAGAGTTCATTGATGCGACATTACGGTATGCCTTCCTCTTGAAGGGGATGATGATTCAAAGGACGCGATAGGGCATGAACCTCCTCTTGTGACTGTCCACCCTAGAAGATAGAATACTGATTCTAGTGGGGGAGGTTGTCGCTGAGGTGGTAAAAATTCCCCTAGCCATGAGGGCTGGGGTTTGCTCCATTCCTTGGATGTTGATTCTATTCCCGTCTTTATTGGTCTTATGAGGGAAGTTGTTGTAAAAAATTCCCCCAGGCCTGTAGGATGGGGTTGACCTTGGATTATGGCAGTGGATGCTACTATCACTACCTGCCTAATCGTGCATGCCCCCATTCAGGGGTGAGCTCGATCTGATGCCAAGTTCACATGTGATTCTATCCCCTCTAGGGAGGCAAGCAATGACAGATGAATGGCCTCCCTTAGGTGAGAGGCATGTTTTATGAGTTTGATGGTCTAATTCAAGAGTTCGCAAACGGTTTGTTGTAGTTGGACATGACGCTTATGGAACTTAATCAAGGTCGGTCTCTATTGGGTGTTTCACGCTTCATGAATAGGGACCCCACTCGATTGTTGTCTTGATGTGATGAAGTTGCAAGACATTATACCAAACGAGTTCTTCTGGGCGGGGAGTGGTGTGAAATGCAGAGCTCCTTTTTCTCCGCATCCTCGGATATGGACTCCTGTCAGAGCGTCACCACTTTGGTGGTGCAAATGGTGTAGTGCTCAGATGTAGGTGAACTCAAGGTTTCCTTTATGCCTCTCAGGCTGCGGTTTCCATGCCAAATGAAGATCTTCCAGGTCGATACGACATAGGAGGTCTTATATTGTATTGACATGGTATATAAACCCATCGTTGGGAAGGAAGCTTGATTTCAGCTGGTGGAGGGTTGTCCATTTATTGGAGTGGATGTCATGCTGACATTCTTATGGATACATTGTGGGTATGTCAAATTGAGAGGTGATCATGGGCCAAAACATAACTGATACATCATCTCTGGATAATCGTTTCCTCAGGTCCAACATGTTAGAATACTCCTCTGCTAGTGAATCCTCTACCTGGTCGATCCAACTGAGACGCTCAACGATAGTTTGGTCGAAGGCAGTGGGGCCTGTAGGTATTGAATTATCGTGTGAGTGATTCCGAGGTTGTTCAGAAGATGAACATGGCCCCGAACCGTCTCCTGATTGAAGAAGGGTTCCATTGGCGACTAGTTGGGAATCTAACATGCTCGATCATTTTCTTCTGAGTGCCTCATCATATGAGGGATTTTCCGTGCTTGGTTTAGAAGGTGGAGGACCTTCCTGTTGATATGATATGTCACTATGGGGAGGACCTTCGTAATGGAGGATGTAATGGTGAGGACTACCATTACATATGCCGCAGGGAGAGAACCTACGGGGTACACCCTGGGGGGGGGGGGCTTCAGAATGTACTACAATGAGGGGAGGTCCTTCTTTATTATCGATGTCTAAGTGGGGAGTGCCTCTTCTATCAATGTCTTAATGGAGAGGGCTACCATTACTATTTGAAGTCTCACTAAATAGAGGTCTTTTGTAGTGCATACCCTGGCGAAGACAACCAAGGTGTGTCGCAGCAAGGGGAGACCCTTCTAGTTGTGTAGCGTTGTTATGGGGAGGGCCTTCACAACAACTGCAATCATGGTGAGGATGACCATCATGGTTTGATATTCAATGTGTATCAGGGGGAGGACTTTCAAGACACACTGTGACAAGGGGATGACCTTCTTGTTTCTTGGGGCCACTGTTGGGAGGACCTTCGCAATGGCAGTCTTGGTGGTGAGGACTACCATCACAGCTACCACAATGGAGAGGACTACCATCATAGCTGTCGTAGGGAGAAAGTCTGCAGGGTACACCCTGGGGAGGACCTTCAGACCTTACCGCAATGACGGGAGGGCCTTCTCGTTGCATGACAACTATACGGGGAGGACTTCTGTTATCAGTGTGGCGGGGAATACCATCATGATATGATTCCTAGCTGTGTGGAGTGTTGTTGCAATGTAACCCATGGGGAGGGCCTTTAGGGTAGGCCATAACAAGGGGAGGGCCTTCTTGTCTTGATGAGACATCACTGCTGGGAGGGCCTCCGCAATTACGACTATGATAGTGAGGACTACCATCATAATATGTGGTCCCACTGCACGGAGAGTGTTTGCAGTGTATACCCTAGAGAGGACCATCAGGGTGGACAATAGAAAGTGGAGGGCCTTCTTACTGCTCGATCTTCGGGTCACAATGAGGGGTTCTATGACTCGCATCAAAAGAGAATCCCTCGTGATCAATTATAATATTCCCATGAGGGAGGCCCCACAGGTGCTCCGAGGGGGACCTTCAGAGAAGCTGCTAGATACATTGTGGGGAGGAACTTCACAACTTTGAATACCACTCCCATAATATGGTAATGGGTGGGTAGGGTTATGAGCCTATGATATGTGCTTAACAACATTGGGAACCACACCTTTTAGCAGAGCGGAGTCATGAACCTGTTCTTTATTTTCCAGCTGCCTTCGGCATGTTCGGGACACTTTATTGTGGGAAGTGGGGGAAGTCTACTGTTGATAACGGCCTTCACCTTTGGTTCCCTTTCTATTTGGGTCACGTGATGCTGACGGGATATGCCAACGAAAATCTTGACTTTTATCAGTGATATATGTCTGCTCTGGAGAATCCACTATGATGGACGGGTGTCCCCCAGTTGGAACGAGTGAAGCTGCTTGATCCAGTTTCCCTTGTATCGCAGAATATGGCTGACAAACCTCCTGGGCGGAAGCAGGGATCCAGATCTACTCTGGGGAGGATATATCATCTCTTAGATGAGTCGCCTCAATTGAGGAGACGGGCTCACGAGCTCGAGTTCTTTCTTTTGCTGCAAATGCAATTACATGTTGGCGAGTCTGCAATATATGATCTGGGATCGATACCTGCTCATCCATCATTGCTAGGATATATAGAGAGACATCCTTTGGATGGAATAGGTAGGAAGGCCCAGTCTAGTATCAGAGTAGGAATATCCTTCTCTGGTCCTCTAGTAGTCAGTGTGTACTGAAAAGTCTCTTGTTTTGGGGTAGGTGAACGATTCTTCCCTTATGCTGGGATACGCTGGTTTATCTATCCATTTTCCACCACATTGGGATGGCGGACTTTACTTGCATCCATAGGGAGCTGGCCCTACATATGTTGGTTCCCCACCGTATCGAGTCGGTGGCCTTTTTTGGTAGGAATACGTGAATTCCTATTTATTTCTACCACATCTAAATTACGGGCATTGTTGATCACACCACATCGGGATGGTAGGCGTGAGGTTCATCTGCTAGGAGATGGTCCTGAAGGCACTACGATGCCACCACGTCTGGTTGGTGGGCTTCATGACCCTGGCCAGAGAGATATGTCTATCGGTTAGGTGCCATCCTGTGTCAGTGAAGGGCTTGATGGATCTTGGTGGGGATGCACACCTGCCCGTATGATCCCACCATGTCTGGATTGTGGGTTTTGGAGGAGTAGACAAGTGCATGTCCCTGCTCGCAATACATCTCCATGACTGGGCAACTAAGCTTCTCCTCATGGTCAAGGGTGATGAACGATCCCTGGTTGTACATTTTATACCCTCTTCAGGCGGTTTGAGGGGCCGGGGCTTGGGGAGAGTGGGCCAGGATCCTCAAGGTGACATCCTCCATAGCATGAGGATATTGAGTCGTAGTGTAACCGCAACGACGTCTTCTAACGGGGGCCTTAGAGCGAACCCCCGTTCAGTGGGGATGAATTCCCCGGTGTCCAAATCATCCACATACCTAATATAAGGGAGGTACGTGTTGTCACATTATCGGGATAGACTCGTGAAATAGTTTGAGATGGAAATAAGAGCTGTGGATCTGCTTTCACGGCCGCTACTGGGCAAGGGACCAGCAGGTCTTGGCGGATTGGAGGGCATGCATGGCCACCTCCACAGTCGGGAGAGTACCATTAAAGTGGTAATCTAGGATCAAAACATATGAGACCCAGTTTTGAAGACACTGAGTAGGTGACGGGGTCCTTCATTGGTGAGGATGCTTGGTCATTGCGTTGCTTGATGTACGCTTCTGTGATTTCCTCTGTGATGTCATTAGATCAAAGGGAGTTCTTATAGGCCCCTGTAAAATATTTTTTACAAATACAAATAGAAAAACCATCAAAGAAGCATCTCATAATCCCATGCATAATTAATGACCTTTCTTGGCCCTCCTTGTGAGTATAAGGGGGGCATAGAGTGGGATTGGGTTAAATCCATAATCCTTGGTTAATGATTCACGTCAGGTTCACCATTTTTGTATCGACCCGTGAGTGGGAAGACATGTCTGGCTCGATGGTTGATTAGACAAGGTTGGATTCTACATAATCACACACATTAGGTCCACAATTTTCATTTCTAAATTCCCAACAAATCTATATCCAATGATATGTGGACCTTCCATCCAAAGGCAGGCGTTCTATGGGTGATTCGACCAACGATGCTTAAGAACTCACATTGGTTGAGAGGATGGGATGTATGGATCATCTCCCCTTTTGGGGGGAAATTATTTCCTATCCCGGGACTCTATTATAGATTTATGATATATTTATATGTTCATGAATCTTGGGTTCATACCCAAGCATAGTTTCCATGGATTACTCCTGGTTTGCAATGGTCAACTGAACGTAGGGATTCAGAATCATTTAGGCCTGAGGTTTACCATTACTCATTGGATTAATGACTCCTAGGAGTTTAGACACATTGAGATGGAACTGGTTTGAAGCCTCATAACTGGGTACTATAGAGATTATTGTCATCCAGGGGGGACAGATAACAACTTGAGAATTTGGATCGAACCAATGATACGAGCTTCCTACGTATCCTCGTGAGAGTAATCTGAATCCATGTAGTTCAGTCCCACTTGACGGGACATGTCACCTTTTAAGGGAATGCAACAAGGAACCTACCGTATAGTTTAATGTCTAGTGGTAAGGAAACCTGGGTGAGAGATGCCCAGTCAAAGTTGGTGCAGGACTTATGCTGAAGTGGCCCGGAAGACCCAAGGGAAGGGATTTCTTGGGCCCGAAGATGGTCCTGCTGAAGTATAAGGACATGGTATTATAGGGACAGAAGTGTATCAGACTTTGAAATCGGGCTTGCACCTCGGGGAGGTTTCCTACCTATCCTGGTTGGTCGGGAATCAAAGTCCACATAGTTATTGGCAGATTAGGTCTTACACATGAGAGTTTCCCATTATTGGGATTTAACCTCGAGGAGGCGTCCTACATAACCTGCTTAAGAGAGAGGGACAAAACCCCACACAGTTCGTTGTGAGGGTCCGTGATTGGGACTTATACATGTTTAGTGTCCTGAATTGGGATTGAACCTCGAGGAGGCTTCCTACATACCCTGTTTAGGAGACAGGGATAAAACCCATGTAGTTCGTTGAGCTTCCGCCATCGTGCAGATGTCATGACCATCACAAATCTCTAATCCCAGGTGAGTCAGGCTCGGTGTGAGACACAAGAGAATGTGATAGACATGGAAAGCCTCACACATTTTTCCTACCGAGGTAAGGAGAGGAAGACGTCAGGCTGAGGAGAAGGCCGGGACAGTGGTACTCTCCTTCTCCCTGATGTTGGAGGAAGGTAGAAGTCGTGCAGTGGAGCAATGAACCTTCTATGATGAGAAGGGAATGGTCATCGTCTTCCAGGAAGGATGGTGTGGGACTTACTCCAGGAGGGATTCCTAACCACTCTCAACAGAGGGGAGAAGTGCTCACCACTGGTTCTCATCAAAAGGAAACAGGAGTGGGGTCCCTCAATCCTGGAAAGTGGAGAGGCATAATGGGGGCTCCTAGGCTCGGACCCCACACTACCGTGGGGATGTGAACCCGAGAATTCCTTCAGAATACCCTCAAGGGTTGGTGAAAACCCTTTTTCCTTGCCTACTATGGGTATGTGAACACAAAGTGGCGCACTGATGCACCTGAAGGTTTCATCATATGTGTCCAGTGGATTCAGTAAAGGCCTTGGATCAGGGCTGATGAATAGGACAATGAAGGAATTACAAAGGATTGGACTAGGTTTGAAATATTTTATCTGACTCAGGGAATGGGAACACCAAAGGAGTTCGTGGTCCACATGGGTGCATGAGGAGTGGCACCGTTCGCTTAGGCGGTGGTATGCGGCTGGAGAGGTCATCCGCGTACCAGGGTGGTATGCGGACTGATAGGAATCCCGTGTAACAGGGTGGTAAGCGGCTTCGAGTTCAGCCTCTTTACTAGGTCTGTACGTGGTGGAGTCCACACGAGCAATTGAGGTGTGGGGTGACGCCGGTCAGGGGTTGTCCGGTCAGGGCTTCTTCTGCGTTGGAGGGTTATATGCATTCCGTCAGATTGAAAAAGGGGCATAAACTCCCTGGTCTGTGGGTAATACATCCACGGAGGGGCCATGGCTCATGGTTTTTATTTTTAAACTCATGTTTCACCAATTTTTTATCTATTTTTGGTTCATTATTAATTCGTTTCCAGTTTTATACCTTCTCTAGTTCACAAATTGGAATGTTGTTGATCGCGATACCCTAAGATTCTTTCTCCAGAATTATTTCACCTGAATATGAGGGATCCCCTTCTTCTACCCATCGATGTCCTTTTATAGAGGGGGAAAAGAGACGTATCTGTGGTCATGTGGCACCTTTTGCAGAGGCCCATGACCAAGAACCAGATTTACAGATGACTTGGTCAATCAGCAACTCACGGGGCATTGAATGCACATCATCCGTGAACCAAATCGGTGCTTTATGGCCGTGCAGGCCTCCACCTCAATTTTTCGAATGAAAGCGTATGCGTTCTGGGATAGTTGGTGCATCTCACGGGTGGGGTAGTTCATGATGGTGGACCGGACTGGCGCCTATCCTGCTTCGCGCCCACGGAGGAGTTCCCGCCTCCCTTTTGCGAACAACGTTGGTCCACGGAGGGGGCAGCTTGGCGAACCGGCTATGTACCATCAATGATGGACCAGTACGAGCACCGTTAAGCCATTTTCCAATCATGAGTATTCAATAAATGTTTTTCCAATTCGATAAAAGAAAATTGGGTAGAATCCTTTCTGAAATTAAGGAGATTCCCATTCTCCTTTGAAAAGTTTTCAGGACCCTACAATTGGTTTACCCAAAACGAATAAATTAAAATTCATTTTGGCCATATCTAGTATGAAATGCGGTCTTTTGAATTTCTGCTTCATTTACTTTCAACTAATGGGACCCCGAACTCCAGTAAATTATCGAAAAATACATAGCTCCCTACAGATTATCAAAAAAATCATCTATATGAGGAGAAAGATACTTTTTATTAGCAGTGAAGTTTTTCATTTCAATATAATCATTGAAAAGTCTCATTGAACCATCATTAATTTTAACAAACAAGACAGGTGTTTCCCGTGGTGATGTGCTAGGTTGAATGAAAACTTTATCTAATAACTCCTGTAATTGTTTCTCTAACTCAAAATGTGAAATTTGAGCCATTTGATATGGGGGTTTTCAAATTGGCACATCATTATAATCTAAATAAATAGTAAGTTCATATTCTTGATCCGGTATTATACTAGGGAACTCATTATGAAAAACATCAAGACACTCATTTACCACTAGAACATCATTAATCTGAACATTGCCTTTGTTTTAAACAATATTTGCAATGTAGCACTCATTTCCATCTTTTTTATGTTTCTTATACTCTTGATATGTTATCAAAAGTAAGGTTCATTATTGTACCAAAACTAAAATTATTTCTGAAAAGAAACCTCATTAGATCACCAATCAATCATAGCATAGTTAATGGAAATCCAATCTATACCAAAACTAACATCAATATATACTAGAGGCCAAATAATAAGGTTTTCAGTTAGATTCTTTTGGCACACAAGGACATGATGGTTTTTATTTTTTTGTCAAAGCATTTCCTCCCATTGTATTTAACATAAGACCAGGAATCATATATTATGATGGAATTCCTAATTTACTAGAAAACATTTCATAAATGAATTATTGTGTATACCATAAATCAAACAACACATTGGCATAATCTGAATAAATAAATAGTATACATGATATTACTTCATTTGATGGACCAACATTTTTTGACGTAGTTGCAAAGGATCCCCCAACAATTTCTTATTATAGTCATACTACATTCCCTAAGTTTAATTCTTTATTGGACACTCATTTGCATTCTTACCATTTTCATTGCACTTAAAACATCTTACCATTGGATTTTAATTGTCTTATTGATCATATTCCTTATAGTTACGAGAAATATTTCTAGAAAAACCACACCAGAATCACATTCCATTCATTGATAAACATTCCCTAGGTTTATTTTTATCACACTTCTCACAAGATAGATATTTAATTTTCTTACCTCCGTGCTTCTTTGATGATTTATTTCCCTTTTCCTTCCAACTAGACGTATTATTTTTTTGCTCTCATAGAACACCTGATCATTTGAGAACTCCATTACCACCATCTTGTCACATCTGGAATGTTTATCATAGATTTTAAATTCAAGAGAGGCTAATGGTATTGGATATCACGACTCTAGTATTGATTAAAATAGATTTATCTTACTATTAGAATATCAGATGAAATTTTGATCATTCCTTTCCATTCAAGTAAACATTTTTTCATCAGTAGCCATTGAGTAATCCTCTAGCCTCAATTAAAAGAAATTTTTTATCTATCTTATGTATATCCACCTAAGTAAAATATTTCCCTAGTAACAAACCTTTGAATTCGTCCCAACCAAGAGCATAAATATCTTCACAATCCCTGATATTTACCACCATCGACAAACACTGATCAGATTTACCTACTAAATGTTAAACAATAATAATAACCATTCGATTGTCTATAAAAACAACAACATCGAAAATATTTTCCAGTACTTTGATCCACCCTTCATCTAGAATAAGAATAGATAATCCTCTAAATGATGGGTGATGTTGCCTCCTGAAATTCTCTACTATAGACATGTTTTTATGGGGTTGATCTGGTTGGTCTCATGCATATATACCACCACTATTTATATCTTGAGTCAACTACACCATTACTACAACAAATTGTTTAGTTATGATTCCCACCATATCATGATGATTATATGGAAGGTTATATTCTTTTGTATACCTTCCCAACATAGCTGTCCTATTTCCTCTACAGAAAACCATTTTGAACACAGAAATTTCATTGGAAAAGAAAAATGGTAATCTTTAAATGCTATATCATTTCAACCATTCCATAAAATAATTTGTGGATTTTAATTATACAATACCCTAACTCCTAGAGTTGTCTAAACCATCCTCTAATACCAACTAAAAATATTTGACCTTAAACATTACATAATCATGAATTATGTTAAAAATTCAATTTGAGGATATTTTCTGGTTTGCATATTAAGATAATTAGGTCATAACATATACATAACAATTTCAAATATAACATGTAGACACTTAAAAAGTGTAACCATTTTTTTATAAAATAAAAACTCTTAAATAACGATTTATGTCTAGTACCATATTTTTGGCATCATTAATATTCCTTGATCCCATCATTGACCATTTTCATCTTTAAGTCCAATAAAACACATTAAAAAAACATGTAATGAGCATAAAATGCTCAGTAAGGGATACAAAAATAACAAAAACAGTTAGTTTCTCAATATAATAAGTAAAACATTAATTCTGTATTATAAGTAGAACTTTTTACCATTATCAAGTAGTAAATACTCTAAAGTAGATAAAATCTCATTTGATAAAATTTTGTAACTAATATCTTACAATAAAATTGATACGAGGAACAAAAACATATAAATGTAACTTGGGACATAAATATACTTAAATGGAATAACCATACAGTTGACTTCCACACATATCACTAAATGGAATTTCCATATAGCCGACATTCATAACTAATGCATTGGAGGATATAATGTACCCAACCATCCTGGTTTATCATGACACCATCCGTAATTTGGTTTATCACATAAGCACTCGTCCAATGTCTACGTACCTTTATAAAATCATAACACAAAAAAATTTTCATTTCACTACTAAAATTACATTTTCAATCATAAGAAATCACTTAATTATATTAAAAACGAACAATCTATTTCAAAAACCATTTTCAATACCGAAACACAAAAAATGGAATAAGGGATTTAATTTCATTTTAAAAGGTTTATGGTATATAGAGGAAGCCAAATAACGATTATGGTGTGTGAAAGTTCATTAACATAGCAAACATTAAAAACATTCTTTTTGGAGTTTAGTAAAACAATTCATAGAAAAAATATTCCATTAAAATAATTTAAAATTCCATTGGATTTATTGTATACCGTATAAATGAAGGATGTGTATATTATCAAAACATGCCTCAATGATTGGATATTGAGACGAAGTTCCTTACCTCATGACCAACTTGACCCATTTGTTATTAAATTTCCTGAATAATAAACATGTGTTAATTTATAAATGATTAATATCATTTTTAATGTTTATTGTTCCTTTTATATCACTTATTACCTTACTATAACAATTATTTAATTATTTCAGTTCATATCAGACATTTTTTTGTTGTTGGGAACTTGAGTCAAAAAATGAACGTGTTATAATTATAAATAGTCAATGTGGTTGAAATTGTATTATCTCTATAATGATATTTATTATTTAAAGATTATATATATCATGTATATCTTGTATATATGTATTTAGAATAGACAATATCATTTGAATATATGAAAATTAAATGCATCATTCATTTTGACGGTAAGTCATACGTACGCAAGAATACTACTTCTATTTCATTTTATTCATTTTAAAAGTAATGTAAACCAAATAATAAATAGTTATTTTATTATTCCTGTATAATATTATATTTAATATACATTATGTAATTTAATTAACGCCATCCTTTATACATTCCATTTATGGTATGAATGAGTCATATCACTTTTAGGGGGCGATAGTCCACACTTCTTCAAATTAAATTACCTTATATATACAAATGGAAAGAATAAAGGTATGTCATAAAATAGCATTATATAAGTATACAGACAAAATAAATACCCTAAATATCATATATAAGTATAGTTCATTCATAATAACCACTATAAGTGGAGGTAGGAGAATATTGAACTATCATTGTTTCGTGAGGAAGTAGTTCACCGTTTATAGAAACATTATGTTCTATACCCATTAAATGGAGGTGTGTTTATGTGTAGTTAGAAAAATTATCATAAAATCAACCTAGTTTATTGAGGATACTGGTGTTTTAATGTAAACAAAGAATAAAAACTACGTAGATATTGAAGAAGTAAAAAAAATAATTGAACTTGAGGGAAGACGTTACCTTTAAATTGGGTAACTCCATTTGGTTTAAACCAAAAGGTTTTATTGAAGTGCCTTCTGACAAAGGTATGGATTCTAGGTGGAAGATATGGATGTTGGAAGCTTTTTTGGGCCGAGTTTGGATGAGCCAAGGGGCTTGAGGGGTGTGATTAATGGTTTAGAGGTGATGGCCTTTTATAAGGGGAGGAGGGGCTCTTTAGGAACGTTTGAAAATATTATTTTATTATATAATGATATTCGGTTTCTAAAGGTAAAAAATTATTTAATTTGAGGATAAGGTGTATATATTTAAAAATAAAACAGTTCAATAATAATTTTATAGTTTTTGGATATTTTTAATCCTTATATTTTTTATTTAACTCGTTGTTAACTAATTTATCTTCTACCACGTCCTCATATATATTCAAATTATGTGGTTAATATATATAAAATAAAATTCCAAGTGACCCAAAATGGATAATTAATGATATTTTTAACATCATATATGTCACTCGGCCAAATCATAAATTTTTTCATCTATTTTATCAATTAATAAAATATTTATGGTTATAAAAACTCTTTTAGGTCAATTTTAATACTATTCATATCATGATCTTTAAAGAAAATCCAAAGCAACATGATTATTTTGAAAAACATTAATTAATTAAATGATAAGAAGGCCTCCTAATCGATAAAATTAGTCTATAGCATAAAAAGGTTCAAAATAAATATATTTTAATATTTATAATATCATTTATTTTACTCCTTTATTAATGAAGACATTACTGCATAACTATTGTGTCATATTTAAATTTTTTTATTTAATTTCTAAAAATAATAAATTAAAAACCATAATGTAGGAAATAATTTTATCTTTCCAAATAATAATTATATCCAAATATAAAACATACATAACCCCATGTATAAAATATGTTTTAGTAAAAAGAGTCACGTTTATGTTATTTTTTTCCGTACTTTAAATTAATTAATATAAAGTGTCATTATCACTCTCAAGTGGCTCCATGGTGTGCCCAAATCGACCTAAGGATTACCATGGTTGGACATGTATCAGAAAATAGGGTTAGTACAAGTGTAAATGTAATTAAAAATTATAATAATATTATTTTCCTGATTATTTATCAGATTTACCCTTTAAGTATGGAAATAAAATACTTACTGATGTAAATATTCATAATGTATGATAATAAAACATACCTATTTACAAAATTTGAATCTCCTCGTTCCAAATATGTAATAAATTTTTCCAAATTCAAAACACATAAGAGGATGTAATTAATTTAAAATTAATTCACGTTTTAAAAACAAAAAAGCGTGTTTTTATGAAATAATAACTATCAAAATACTTACCTTAGTTTTTGTCCAAATTCAGAATGAAATGGCATCCAATGAAAAAACTTTTATTCAATGGTAAAAATATAATCTAATTACCTTTTAAAACAAATTAAATGAACAATCTAAATATATTAATAAATTATATTAAAAATAAGTTTTGAATTAAAATATATTATTTTCACTATTCATTAAAAATGAACATAATCAAGAAATTTACCAAAATTTCATAAAAAGTAAATTTTGATGTCCCAATTCTAAAGAAGAATAAAATTTTTTCAAATAGAAAATATAAATTTGAAAAATATTTATTTAAAATGGGTTCTTCATCAAAAGGTGGTAAATTTACCTTTTAAAGAATATTAGATTGTTTATGCTTTAAATGGGATTCATTTAAATTTTAAGCTTCTATCATTTGTTGGATAAATGTAACGACATTTAAAAAACATGTATAATCATATTGTTGTTCGTTTTGTTCATTCTCACCATACAATGACTATGAGTTAACAACAATTTAGAATATTAATATTATTATATTATATTTCGGTATAACTAAACGTTTTATGCAACATAAGATTTCAGCAAAACCTATTGTTGTGTGTCATGTACGCTATAAAACATAGAATTCCCATAAAATTAAAATTAATAATTTCTTAAAAAATATTAATAAATATGAAAATTTCTTACTCATATAATTACGTGGGATGTTACATTGATATAGGAAAAAGACAATGATAATGATATAATGGAGAGGTATCTTGTATTGTGTTATCATTTATGGTATGTAATTCATTAAATGACCACAAAGGGTAATTTTTATTTTAGTTTTAGGAAGTGATATTTATCAATCCTTGATAACTAGGATAATAGTAGCTTTATAAGGCATTGGACCGGGCATTCTAGAGTAAATTACTCGAGTTAGATCAAAGAATAATAATTCAAGAAAAGTTAGGTTTAATAGGTGTTTGTCTTTATTTATGATATATCTAAAGACAAAGTTATTATGTTACATTATTATATCCTGGAAATTTCATATATATATTTTAATTATATGGAATTGTTTCGAGATAGCGAAATATGACAGTGTGTGATTCTGAGACCCGAAATGATTCGTCAAATTTTTGTTAAGGTTTAATTTGTGTGCGTAATCTCTTTTTCTGAAATAGTAGAATAACTCATAAATGATTAATTGGATGAGAAATCAAAGGGAACCATTGTGCTCAGGATGGAAGGCATACCTTAGGCGAGACTTATTTAGAGTTGGCACAGTCTTCTAATGATAAAACCCAAAAATCACATAACCATAAATAAAATATTTAATGTTATTTTATTTTTAAAATGATTATAACTCATGAACGGTAACCCGGATTAAAAATATGAGACCTCCGCTGAACATGGGAGGGTATGATTTCTTTAGGAAGATACTAACTTTCACCGACACGGTCCACCAGAGAATGTTAGTTTTTGGCCGTAAATAAAATAATTAGGTAACAATTATTTTATTGTAAAATATATAACCCTTAAATGGTAACTCAGAATAGAAATATGAGAGTAACTTTGGGTTCAATGGGGAACCTTTCACTTAGGCAGAGCCTATCCTCGATCGGCATGTGTTGAGGGAGACTGTTATTAATTTTTTTAACTTTTTTTCAGGTACGTTCAGTAAATGCGCAAGCGACGTTTTGTAACTTTTGAACTGGTGCTCAAAATTGATCTCTGAGGACACCGTTGAACTCGCAACATTGATATTCACTTAAGGAGACCTTCACATCAACTACAGTAGGTCAAGGGTGCAAATTATGTTTCAGACATTTCGTGGGAAAATAAAATAAACATGATTTATTTTATTTTTGAAATTGAAACCTCCCATTTCAAACATGAAGGTGGGGACCACAAGAGGGTGGTTGGACATTTAATGATGGGCATTAAATACTGGGTTACAGAAATCCTATTACCAAATTCCACTTTTATTAATAGGATACATTAATTTTGAAATAATGAATTAAATTTAAACTATTGGCATTCTCTAAATTAAATGTGACAAAATAATTTAATTAATGTACAATCATTAATTAAATTATTGGTTAAGATTATTTAATTTGGAACCTCACCTCTCATGGGAAAAAGGGATTGACAAAGGAAGGGAGAGATTTGGAGAGTTGGAATGATCTTTCTACAACAGAGGAGATCCTCCAATGAAGAACAACTTTCAGAATCGAAGAACGAGGAACTGACCTTGGAGGGTCTTGCGGGAGTGACGGACGCCAACGTCAAGATTTGATGACTTCACCTTCTTCCTCACACCACATCCATTGTAAAATCGAGGTAGAGGTTTTATTTTATTTTATATATAATTGAATTTATATATGAATTTTTTATATTCTAGTTTCACAATGACGATTCCCAAAATAACATGGTCATCATCCCGCACTTAATCCTTACCCCTTTATCCTTTTTTTCTTTAATTGTTCTTCATGCGTTCATAAGCTCCAAATATTTATTGACACTGGAAACACAAAGAGTTCATGAGTGAAAAATATGGACGTGGAGCCCTCGCACTATGGATCATCAATATCTGATAGTTTTATTTTTCTGGCTTAAAACCAAGCCTTAATGGCTCGCGGTAGAAGGCGGTGGCCGGAACCTGACCAGCTACGAGGAAGGAAGGGTGGCATGCATCCACACCACTGGATGATGAGGAATCTGTGCCCCGTCAGTTTTGGTAGGGTAGGGAGGTGGCTGACTTCTGGTCGGCCACATAGTGGAGTAGTGGCGCACGTCCATGCCGTCGGTGGAGAAAGAGGTTGGGGCCGTTGTGTTGCGGCAGAGGCCAATGAGCAACTGACTCATGGCTAGCTGCGGTGGAGCATCGACGCATAACCACACCACTGGGAGGTGGACCTACCAAAACCCCGATCAATTGTAGTAGTTCGGAGGGACCCCTAGGGTCTTGTAGGTGACGTGGCATCGCGAGAAGGTACCTCACTTTGGTATTCCAAACGGAAGGGGGGCACACCCCCTTTGGTGCTAGCTTAGACAGACCATGCTATGCAGGCTGCACCCCCATGGCACACCAAGTGGGCCACACCACCATGCCGCACCCAGTGGGACACACCACCAGGATGCTCCCAGCGGGCCCTGCCACCGGGCCACACCCTACGAGAAGGGTCGGGCCGGACCACGACCCAACAGGACATGCCTTCCAAGGCCCGGGCCATCTGGTCTGGACACAGGTTGGCCTAGGTTGACCCAAATCGGGGGGTGTCAGCCATAGACGGGTCTGGCCGATGGGGTGGGACTGGACCGGGGGCCCCCTAGAACCAGTTTGGCCTTTTTGGCCGTAACACGAGAACCGTGCATCCATTTGATGAACAGTCTATGACACCAAAGTCCTTGGATCCAGATAGTAATTTGGGTATACTCCACATGAGTTTTGGATAAAGCTAGAGTATAGCTGGATTGGATCTAACCCCAAATCCAATCGGGCCCTCAGAGTAGAAATGCTAATAACTTACATACTGGGTGTCCGATTGATGTGTCATCTATTGAATTGGGTCACTTATGACATGAAATAACTTTAGGATTCTATTTCGTGGGACTTCAGAGAGGGATGAATTATGACCAATGGCATGGGGTGTGGTTCTCCGAATCACGCTGCGTATAGAACCCTACAACTTGCTGAGACTTGAAGACTGCTAACCATTTCGACTCTGAGTGACACGATATGCCCAGTGGGGAGAGCCTCTGTGTGACGCGACCAACCCACAATGGGCAACACCTGTGTGTGATGCAGAAGACTCATGATACTTTATTGGAGGAGTACCACAGCATGTGATGAGGGGGATGGCCTCTATGTGACGCGACAGACCCACGATGGGGAGTGCCTCTGTGTGACGCGGAAGATTCATGGTACTCAACAAGAGGAGTACCTCTGAAGACCAAGGTTATTGGTAAGAGCCTCTGTGTGATGTGGTAGGCCCATTGTACTCATTAGAGGAGGATTTATACAGTAGCTGAGGTGTTCGATGTTGTGGGTGGGAATGCTACTTGTTCCTAGGTCTGGAGAATATGTGACTGGCAATCATCATTCATACTAATCATGTGTGGGTCAGCACTTAGAAATTCGTTGTGGTTAAGCGCATAACGATCTTGTGTGGGTCAGATCCTCCGTGGGTCAGTGCTCTACAATCCTGTGTGGGTTATCACATACCGATCATGTGTGGGTTAGATCCTATGTGGGTCATTTCGGGGGTTAGTATTTATCGATCCTGTGTGGGTTAGACTCTGTATGGTTAGAAATATTGCCTCTTGATAGAATAAGATGATCTAGATTTGTTATTAATCATTTGTAATTATATACTTCACTAATACCGAGTTTGAGGTGAGACTCTATTGGAACAAACTCTTTTACCTATGTGTTAAATTTACCTTCATGGTACTATCTTCATTACGAAACATGTTTGGTTCTTTACCTTTGTGGTACTATCTTCATGGTGATACATGTGTGGCTCTTTTAGCTTTGTGGTACTATCTCTGTGGTCTTATCTGTGTGGTAGTTTTACCTTCATGGGGTTACCTTTATAGTGTTACCTGTGTGGTAATTTTACCTTCATGGTGTTTCCTTTGTGGTGTTACCTTTGTGATATTATTCCCTCATGTATGAGATTTGTATATCTTGACAACTTAGGTGTATATATGGTCATATACCTAAGCAGAGTTGATGTATTTATTTGTTGTTTTCCTTTATTGAAATTTAGGAAACCTATGAGGACTTGGGATCCCTATTGAGTATGTTAATACTCACCCCTTCCCGGGCTTTGCATGAACCTTATTGTTTCATGTGCAGATGATGTTCAACATTGATTGATGCGGAGGGTGCAAGGACAGGACACTGCGCGAAGGCCGTCCTTTCAGATTGACGCGACATGGAGGAGATGGACAGACATGGAGTGTTGAGGAGGCGATCTGTACGTACACATCAGGAAGGAACATCAGAGGATGACCTAGTATCTATTTTTCCTTTCTCTTCCAGTTGAATTGTATTTTCAGTTGTACTTTTACCTCTATAGTTGGGCATGTATTCCGGCCCCTTTTACTATTAGCACTATTTTACTATAGTAGTTTACTTCACAATTTCTTCTTGTGGAGTTCATGGACCATGTGTTTGTATAGTATTAAAGGTAATGCCATCCCATTTTAAAGATTATGCCTTTCGGTGCTAGTCACCAGCCCCTCGCCTATAGAAGGCTAGCCAGGGGTAATCACGACACGAGCCCTGGGGAACTGATCATGACAAAGTGGTGTTAGAGGAGCTCAGTTCTACTAAATAACTAGGATTCTGATCATTTCTTTGAAGAAATTGTGTTATGTTTTATGAGTGTGGTTTTTAGTTTGAAGAGTCTAGTGTTGGTGTGGCGACCGACATATCCATACACCAGGACCCTGAATTCATATTTTCGAATCAGTGCATGAAGACACTGATTGTGGGTGTTTTTTAAAATATTTTCTTTGGATTTCTTTGGATTCATCTCACCAATTATAACATAATGACTATGGTGAACCTATTCCTTATCTGGATGACGTTGCTTTGATAGCCTGCTAGGATTCTCAAGAGATTATGTGACGACGGTCACCTGAGGGATGATGCCTCAAGGCAGGGCCCCCTTACGGAAATTGTACCATTGAGTGGTGTACCAACAGCACCATGAACTATTGGGCAGCTGATGCCACGAGCTCCACTAGTAGAGGATGCACACTGACTAAGCGCATTACACAAGATCCATTGGGAGAGGCCTCTGTGGTTTCAAGGAATGATAGATTCCCAAGAAGTTGTGGACTGGCTGGAGGCTTTGGCTATAGTCTTCCACCTACATGAGAAACTGGAAGAGTAGATGATGATGTTAGATTCTAATCTTTTCCATTGAGTGACCATGAGGATGGTCTACATAGTGATGGGGCTTTGGTAAGTATATCGTTGTCTGATATTGTACCATCAGGTAGTGTACCAGCTATATCACTACCCGTTGGGTGTGAATTACAACTGGCGATATTGATAGAGGACACATTTAGGCTTTGTGCCTTACACGAGTTTCAGCATCAGATACCCCTCAGGTTCTAAGGCTATCCCTACTCACAGGCAGTAGAGGACAGGCTTGAGTAGGTGGCTGAGTGTTCTCTAGAGCTTCTATAACCTATGCAGGAAGAGTTGTTAGTAGCTGAATATTCTTCATGGTATACTGACCATTCCTGGTACTCTATAAATACGATACGATCCGTGCATTGGGGATCAGACTTCTGTGCATTGTGTGTTTAATGATGTTCAAGTCAGCACTATTCTTCTATTCATTCCTACCTATGTTAGGGTGGTAGAGAGAACCTTTGTGGTTGGATGTTATTTGGATGAGAGGATATTGTCAGTGAATGATAGTAGTAGGAAAGTAGGAAACTGGTGCTAGTCTCAGAGACTTGGGCAGGTAAAAATATTCCAGAACGAAGAAGTGTTTCATACAGATGAATTTTCAGGGTTGGAGACATGGAATTAATGCTGTTAGAGTAGCATAAGGGGGTGTACATTTCGACATGTTATAACTCCCCCCCTTTTGTCCACACTAGGCTCTAGGAGTTGGAGTACAGGGAAAAGGAGTAGCTACAGATGATCAAGGAGTGCGACCCAAGGGCTCTAGGAAGGATTCGATGAACTTTCTGTGTGTACTACTAGTTTCCATATTAATAGACATAGCTACCAATCATTCATTCCTTCCAGTAATCTTGTCTAAGACCTAGAGTTTCTAATTAACCCATTGACATGGTCCTCACATCTGGAGATGTCATTGGGAGGAGACTCGATAATCAAACTTACGCCGATGGTGTGATATAACCCTTGGGTGAGGATTTCGGTTGGAACATCTTTGTGATAGAATTGAGGCCTTATGACGTTATTTTGGGAATGACTTGACATCCACAGTTCATACTCAGATTGACTATATTAGGAAAAAAGTTTGTGGTTTATCTACAACATTAGGATGTGGTTTTCCTTAGTCGGCATAAAAGAAATCCTAGAAATCCCATGATAAACTCCTATATATGTGGGTGCAGCTGATCACTCATGAATTAGCCAGGCTTACCCTCTTGGCAGTAGGAGTTTTGAGTTTTTCAGTTTCCAACAGGAGTGTATATATTTCTTCTAATACTATGACTTCAGGGCAGTCTATACTCATGGGAAGGGGAATGTAGTAGTAGATGCACTCAACAGGAGATCTGGAATATAGTTGATGAGTGAGGTGATGAAGCAGCTAGCCTCTTTGTGGATATCCTATGTGGATCGAGATGGTGAAGCTTATCCTTAATCACTGACTGTCACTTCCCCACACCTTCAGTGAGTTAGGGAGGCGCAAATTGGGGACACTGACTACAAGGCTCGATGTGCTCAGATAACTATAGGACATGCACATGATAGTTTTTTCGATGTTGTGGAGCATGTCATCCCCATCAGAGTACATACTATGGTACCAGAGTCAGTACGGGAGAATTTTTTAGGGTGTTTTATATGTCACCACTAGCAGTACATATAGTAGTGGCAAATATGTACATGACCTTTGGTGTCTACACTGGTGGAAATGGATGAATAAAGAAGTGGCATGGTTTGTATCACGATGACTCACTTGTCTGCTAGTGAAGACTGCATAGAGCTAGAAAAGGTCTTATGCCAACAAGAGATTGAGACGTTTAGAGTTCAAGGAGGGGGACCACATTTTCATGTGAGTCTACCATCAATAGGGACTACAAATATTTGTCTGAGGCATCAAGTGATCACAGAGGTTTATTGGATCATTTATGAGACTTCAGAGGATTGGTGAGGTGGCATACCGTCTGGCACAACCACCATAGTTGGAGTGGGTGCACAACGTCGTCCACGTATCCCAACAGAGGATATAGGTGCATGACCCTTCACACCTCATTGACTATGGAGAGTTGGACATCGATGATGGGGCAACATTTTTGGATGTTCTAGTATAGATTGAGGGTCGACAGGAGATAGTCCTTCATGGGTGGTCGATACCTTTAGTGCACATTCACTAGCTTCATGAAAACCTCCAAGAGAGAATATGGGAGCAGGAGGCTCAGATCCTTACTTAGTACCCCCATTTGTTTCCTTACACTATGTTGTGGAATTAAGGGACATAAATACCAATGGTGGGGAGAATATAATGTCTTGAAAATTCGGTATAATATTTTTTAATTATATGGAATTGTTTCATGCTAATGAAATCTGACGGCGCACGATTCCGATGCTCGGAGTGCCCGGAATTATCCGTCAATGTTTTATTAAGGATTAAATTGTGAGTGTAATAATTTTTTCAGAAAAATTAAAATAACTCATTAATGTTTGCTCGGATCATAAATACGAGGGAACTATTACGCTTAAGATGACATTTTTACCCAAGGTGCCACTTAAGTTTGTCAGTGCGGGCCTCCTGTGGAAAACCTGAAAAGGGAATAACTGTAAATAAAATATTTAATGTTATTTTATTTTTCAAACTCATATAACTCGTGAATGGTAAATCATATTAAAAATCCAAGACCACCACTGAACTCGTGTTGGTATGATTTCTTAAGGCAGATACCAACTTTGGCCGGTGTGGACCACCAGAAATATTTAGTTTTTGGTTGTAAATAAAATAATTAAGTAAAAATTATTTTATTGTAAAATTCATAACTCATAAATGGTATCTCGAATTAGAAATACGAGATAAACATTGGGTTCGTTGCGGCGTGTTTCACGTAGGCTAAGCCTAACCACTACCAATGAAGGTTTAGGGTGACTATTATTAATTTTTGGAACTTTTTTGAGGAACGTTCAGTAAACACGTGAGCAACATTTTGTAACTTTTGAACTAGTGCTCGAAATTGAATACTGAGGACACCGTTAAACTCACAACAATGATATAATCTTAATGATAAATTCACCTCGACCATAGTAGGTTGAGGGTTGAAATTAGTTTTCAAAATTTTTGTAGGAGAAAAATAAAATAAACATGCTTTATTTTATTTTTGAAATTGAAACCTCCCATATAGAACATAATGGTGTGGACCACACGACGGTGGTGGAGAATTTAATGCTTTCCATTAAATGCCTAGTTACAAAAAATTTGTAATGAAATTCGACCTTAATTAATAGGATTCATCAATTCAAAATTAATGAATCAACTTTATACTCTTGGATTTCTCCAAATTAAATGTGCCAATGTAATTTAATTAATGTTAAAACTTTAATTAAATTGTTGCTTAAGAATATATAATTTGGAACATCACCTATTGTGGGAGAAAATGATTTACAATGGAGGGGAGAGATTTGGAGTGTTGTAAAGATCTTTCTTTAACAAAGGAGATCACCCAATGAAGAGCGACTTCCGTAATCGAAGAACAAGGAACCGACCATGGAGCATCTTGCATGAGTGATGGATGCTGGCGTCAATCTTCAAGGACATCATCTTCATCCTCGCGCCACAACCATTAGATAATCGAGTTAGGGGTTTCATTTTTATTTATATATGATTAAATTTATTTATCGATTATTCATATTATAGTTTCACAATGATGATGGACAAACTAACATGTCCAACATCCCACAATTAAACCATTCCCATTTTTCATTTTGTTCTTTGTGCGTTCTTCGTGCGTTCATCACCACCAAATATTTATTAACACTGGAAAGACCAATATTTTCTGAGAGAGACATATGGATCTAGAGCCCTCGACCCAAGGATCATGAATATGTGATCATTTTATTTTTTGGGCTAGGAACAAAGCTGAAATGGATCGTGGAAGAAGGTTGCGGCCGACACCTAGCCGACTTTGAAGAAGGAAGGGTGGCGCGCATCCGTGCCACCAGATGTTGAGGAAGCCACGGTCCGTCAGCCGTGGTGTGACAGGGCGGTGGCAGTCATACTTTTGGTTGCATTGTGAAGCAGTGGAGTCTATCTGTGCCACTGGTAGAGCTCGAGCCTGCGACCGCTTAGCCACGGCGGAGGCCGACGAGCGGCCGAGACATGGCCGACCATTGTGGAGCAACGCTGCACGACCGCACCACTGCGAGGAGGACAAGCCAGTCGTTGCAGTTCAGTAGTGTTGGGTCGGAGGTGATGGCAAGAGGGGGGGGGGGGTGAATTGCCTTTTTAAAATTAATTAACAATTTAAAACAAATTTAAATGCAGCGGAAAGTAAAATGGCAAGACACAATTGATAACGAAGTTCGGCTTTAAACTCAAGCCTACGTCTCCGCTCCCAACTCAACCGTTGGGAGATTTATACGACCACTTGCTTTTTAATGGTTATAGCAAGAAACCCACTAGCCGTTTTAAGGTAGGCTAGATCACCCTCTTACAGCTTGCTTTTTTATATTGGTTGTAGCAAGAAACCCAAATTGAAAGAAGAAAGAAAACGGGTGGTTTGTTTTAATACAAACCCAATTAAGAACTAAACAATTGAAGTAAATAAGTTAGAACAAACTAGAGGAAGCCTTGAGCGCCAAGAAGTGAGTGTAGTTGATGTAGAGGCAGCCCAAGCTTCAAGGGTGGCAATTGGATCCCA
Organism: Viscum album; assembly: GCA_963277665.1. NCBI lineage: Eukaryota > Viridiplantae > Streptophyta > Magnoliopsida > Santalales > Viscaceae > Viscum > Viscum album. The sequence goes on from OY728129.1 coordinate 1,590,756,078, forward strand.
AGTGGCCTTTGAGAATTGTCGTAGGAGCCTCAAATGATCAAAATAGCTTTGGTATGCTTTTGTATATGATCGGTAGTCTTCCCGGCATCCATGGACGTCTATTTATAGGAGAAATACTCCCAAATACTTCAATATAGCCGTTGGAGGGCTTTCGGAGCCGTTGGGGATCAAGTGGGCCAGCCTGGTCAAAGCCTAACGGCTAGTTTGACTGAGCATACCGGCTGGCCGGTGATGATCCACCGGCTGGCCGGTGCATTGGAAGGTGGAGAGAGCTTCTGTCCAGGATCCACCGGCTGGCCGGTGAGAAGGCCACCGGCTGGCCGGTGGTGAGACAGTAGGTCTCACTATTCCAAGGAGCTCCACCGGCTGGCCGGTGAGGAGGCCACCAGCTGGCCGGTGGTCTGGACAGAAGGCATCCCATTCTGTCTGGACCCACCGGTCGGCCGGTGGCCAGACACCGGCTGACCGGTGGCACCTGGCAGAGGGCAAGCCCTTCTGCCTTGTCCACCGGCTGGCCGATGGGCTGGATCCGGCTGGCCGGTGCCCTTACCGGCTGGCCGGTGGTCCTACACCGGCTGGCCGGTGGACTTGAAAAAAGTCCACTTTTCCTTTTTTTTTGCCACTTCTTGCTCCTGAAATCATGCCTATTAACAAGAACACTTGAAACAACATTAGATCACTATGAGAGTGATTGTGATCATTAAAATCCAAGAGAGTGGGGTACAACAATCTCCCCCTATTTTGATGATCACAATCACAAAAAAGAAATCTTTAAAAAAGGTATGAAAGCTTTAAAAAAAAGGTATGTCAATTGAAAACTTTAAATAAACAATTTGAACTTTGAAAACATAGAGACGTGCCAAATATAATGATCTTGAAAGCATTGAAATACTGAAAAAGGAGCTTTTTTTTGAAATTGCAACCAAAAGCCATTTTTTAAAGAAATCAATTGAAAACAATAACTTAATCATTTAAAACAGATTTTGATGACATCAATAATTTAAAATGGAACTTGTAAAAAGAGCATTTTAATAAATAACTATGTAATAGAGAAGTTTTCTCCCCCTTTGGGATTATCAAAATAGGAGAAAAATTATGAAAGAAAAATACTAATAAGTAATGACAAAAAGGATGGATAGATAAGATAACTTGAATTCCATAAAAGATGAAACGATACAAAGGAAGTTCAAAAAACAAATACAAATACAAAAACAAGCCAAAAAACAGGAACGGCTCTATTCACTCCTAGAGGGCCGAGAGTGACGGCGGCGCCTGAAGGTCGGAGGAGCCGGAGGAGCCTGGACCGCCTCAAAGCGACGATCTAGAGAATCAATCCGTGAGTGAAGCTGATCAAACTGAGAGCTGATGTAGGAGAACTGTAAGTCCAGCCGGTTCTCAATCTGATCCTGGAAGCGTAGGAACTGATCAGCCGTCACCGGCAAGCCACCAGCATCAGCAGGAGGGGGCACAGCCTCAGCAGGCTCAGGTGCATCATCACCCTCTCCAGCCTCCTCATCAGCAGCAGCATCAGCCTCACCTTCTCTGTCATCACTTCCTTCCTCTTCATCATCATCACTATCCTCACTGTCTGAAAGAGGATAGGCAGCTGCTATAGCAGGAGGCATGGCATTGGCAGGAGGATGGGAATGAGTCTGAGGAGAGTAGGCCTTGAGAAGACCTTCCTTGTCCACAATCCATTCCTGACGCCAAGGGTGCCAACGGATGTTCATTCGTTGCACCATCATAAAATTCACTATGCTATCCTTCGTTGGCTGCTCGAAGGAAGTAGCATGAAGAGGCACATCAAGAAAGGAAAAGATTTTAGTCAAGAGGCGTCCGTAGGGTAGAGTTTTGGACCGGCGCGGGTGCTCGGCCACATAGGTCATGGCCCGGAACAGAAACCGGACCAAATTGAAGTGTATGCCTCGGGTGATAAATGAGAGAAGATAAATGTCAATGAATTTGACATTATCATGATCCCCGATACGGGGCGCAAGAGAAGTTTGGATGAGGCGCTCAACAATACGATGATTAGGAGAAAGCTGGGAGAGCTTGACAATAGGATTCGTGGGCTGCCCTGTGAGATGCTCAAGGGCTTCGGCTATATCAAACTCACGGTCCCGTGGAAACTCCCCCTGAGCAAAAGCATGGGGTCCAACATGAGGAATCCCGAGCATCCGGGCAATCTCCAATGAAGTGATAGTGATGGGTTGCCCAAGAGCAGTGGAGGAGATGGTATCAATGTCATCAGAAACGGACCACGTCAAATGAGCATAGAACTCTTTGACTAGAAGAGGATAAATGACATCCTTCTCAGGGGGTTCAAAGAAAGAATGCCAATGTTGATACTCAATAATCGAGAAAAGCTCAAGACGAGCAGTAGACAGCCAAGAATAATCAATAATTCTACCCGGCAAAATGACTTTGTCATGCCAAATGTCCGGGAGTTGAGGGATGGAAGGAGGAGGAGGAGCTTCTTGAGCGATTCCCTTGCCTTTGCGAGTAGATCGAGGTCCCATGATGGCAAAAGGAGCTAAAAAGAGAGAGATTGAGAGAATAGAGGAGTTTTGAGAGATCAAAAATCCAGAAGGGAGGCTAGGGTTAGGAGGAGCTTCGGTTTTGGGAGGAGCTGCCCGAGAGAGAGGAGAGAAATGAGGGAGGAAGGGTTTTAAAATTGATTTTAACCCTTCCTCGGGTCGGCCCAAAAAGCAAAACCCGACACCACCGGTTAACCGGTGATGTACCACCGGTTGACCGGTGGTACTAAAAGTCATAAAACATATAAAGAAAAACAGAATTTAAAAAAGTTTAAAAATTTCTAATAAAAATAAAATATAGGCAAGCCAAGAAAGTCAAATATTTAATAGTGCTCATTGACGAATCATTCCTAACTCCCCTTTAATAAAATCAAAACGGTCAACTGGGAGCGGTTTGGTAAAAATATCAGCTAATTGGAAATCAGTGGAAATGAAGTCCAAAGTGATATCTCTTTTTTGAAAATGGTCACGAAGGAAATGATGCCTTAAGTCTATGTGCTTTGTCCTAGAATGTTGTATTGGATTCTTAGAGATACTAATGGCACTAGTGTTGTCACACCGAATAGGGACATGATCATAGGAAAGACCATAATCCAAGAGAGTGTGTTGCATCCAAATAATTTGGGCACAACAATTGCCAGCGGCTACATACTCGGCCTCGGCAGTAGAAAGAGCAACACAATTTTGCTTCTTGCTACTCCACGAAACAAGGGACTTGCCTAGCAGATGACAGGTTCCACTAGTACTCTTACGATCTAATTGACATCCGCCAAAATCAGCATCCGAATAAGAAGATAGTTCAAAAGAAGTATTTGAGGGATAAAATAAACCAAGATTTTTGGATCCTTTTAAATACTTAAAAATTCTTTTGACCGATTTAAGATGGGATTCTTTAGGATTGGCTTGAAAACGAGCACAAAGGCAAACACTAAACATGATGTCTGGACGGGTCGCAGTTAGGTAAAGTAGACTCCCGATCATACTCCTATAAAGCTTGTTATCCACCGGTTTCCCGGCTTCATCTAACGTAAGCTTACATGAAGTACTCATGGGTGTACTAATTTCCTTTACTTGATCCATACCAAAACGACTTAGAAGCTCGTTTGTGTATTTGCTTTGGCTTAGAGAAATACCATTTGAATTTTGTAAGATTTGAAAACCAAGAAAAAATTTCAATTCTCCCATAAAACTCATTTCAAATTCTTTTCTCATTAAATCTGAAAAATCAGTACAAAGAGATTCTTTGGTAGAACCAAAGATAACATCATCAACATAAATTTGGACTATTAAAAGATCTTTTGAAGTGCGTTTTAAAAAGAGGGTACAATCGGCTTGACCCATTTTAAAATCATTTTCTAAAAGAAATTTTGTTAACCGCTCATACCAAGCCCGAGGGGCTTGCTTTAAGCCATAAAGAGCCTTGGTTAACTTAAAAACATGATTTGGAAATTTTGGATCTTCAAAACCGGGAGGTTGTTCAACAAAGATTTTTTCAGAAATAAAACCATTTAAAAAAGAACTTTTAACATCCATTTGAAAAAGCTTAAAATTTAAGTGGGCGGCGAATGCCAACAAGATCCTAATGGATTCTAACCTAGCAACGGGGGCAAAGGTTTCACCATAATCGATTCCTTCTTCTTGATTATAGCCCTTAGCTACTAGGCGAGCCTTGTTCCGGGTTATGTTTCCTTGATCATCAAGTTTGTTCCTAAAAACCCATTTAGTGCCAATAATTGGATGATCATTGGGTCTTTCAACAAGAGTCCAAACATCATTTCTAGAGAATTGATTTAGTTCCTCTTGCATTGCAAGAACCCAATTCTCATCATTAATAGCATCATTAACGGTTTGAGGTTCTAGGTGAGAAATGAAGGCTTGATGTTCAACTTCATTGAGGATAGATCTTCTAGTTCGAGTACCGGCTTGAAGATCACCTATGACATTTTCTAAAGGATGGTCTCTAGAAGGTTTCCAAACCTTAGGCAAGGTGGAAGGCGAAGAAGGTGAAGAGGGTTCTTGATGGTCATCCTCTTTGAGAGGAGAAGAGGAATCATTCAAATGAAGCTTATCAAGCTTATCTTCAACATCCTCAATGACCGGGTGAGATTTTGGAAGAGTTTCATCAAATTTTACATGAGATGATTCTTCGATGGTTTTTGAACGTTTATTGAAGACACGATAGGCTTTGCTTGAGTTGGAATACCCAAGAAAAATACCTTCATCGGATTTGGCATCAAATTTCCCTAGGTTATCTTTTGTGTTAAGGATAAAGCATTTACAACCAAACACTTTAAAATAACCTACTTTGGGCAATTTGCCTTTCCAAAGTTCATAGGGGGTTTTCTTAAGAAGGGGTCTTACAAGGACTCTATTGATAGTATAACAAGCAGTGTTTACCGCCTCGGCCCAAAAATATTGAGGGAGGTCGAATTCACTAAGGAGGGTTCGAGCGATTTCTTGGAGAGTTCGGTTTCTCCTTTCAACCACTCCATTTTGTTGAGGAGTCCTAGGGGCAGAGAAGGTGTGATTGTATCCTTGAGAGGAACACAATTCATCGAATTCTTTGTTCTCGAATTCACCACCATGATCACTACGAAGAGATATGATTTTATATCCTTTTTCGTTTTCTACTTTCCTAGAGAATTTCAAAAAGGTTTTACAAGCATCATTCTTATGGGCTAAAAAGAAAACCCAAGTAAAACGAGAAAAGTCATCAACAATAACTAAGGTATAGGATTTTCCACCTAAGCTTGCTACGGGAGTAGGACCAAAAAGATCAAGATGAAGGAGTTCAAGAGATTTTGAGGTGGACACTTCCTTCTTAGATTTGAAAGAAGACTTGTGTTGCTTACCAAGTTGGCATGGCTCACAAATCAAATCTTTCTTAAATTTAAGTTTAGGAAGGTCACGAATGAGCTTGTGCTTATTAAGCTTTAGAAGAGAATGAGAGCTACAATGCCCCAATCTTCTATGCCAAAGCCAAGACTCATTGTCAAGAGCACTTAAACATTTAACATTTTGGCTAGCTAGAGATTTTAAATCAATAATGTAAACATTTTGAGAACAGGAAGCAGAAAATATCAACTTGTTTTGAAAATCAAACACATTGCATAAATCATTTTGAAAATTTACTGAAAAACCACTATCACAAAGTTGACTAATGCTAATTAAATTATGCTTTAAACCTTTAACTAATAAAACATCTTTAATAAAAGAGGAGCTACCAAAACCAATGGTACCTATTCCGACGATCTTGCTTTTTGAGTTATCACCAAAGGTGACATATCCTCCATCGAATTCTTCAAGTGAGTTGAATTCGGAGGGATCGCCACACATGTGCCTTGAGCAACCGCTGTCGAGATACCATGAGCCTTTAGAGGTCCTGCTCTTTTGGCGTTTATCCTACAAAATCAAGAAAGAAGAGATTTTGGTACCCATATAAGTTTGGGTCCGGAAAGATTAGCAAAAAGAGACTTTTGAACCCATAATGTTCTAGAGGGATTCCTTCTATGATACTCATCCGAGTAGGTAATAGATTTGGGTCTTCCATACCTAGCATTTTTACAATCACATTCATAAATCATGTGACCGGTCTTTTTACAATAATTACAAAATTTGTATTGAGAGCTCCCCCTTACAAAAGTAGTGGGTGCCCTAGAAAAAGTGGATTGCTTGTTATAGCCAAGTCCATGTGAGGTTCTAGACGAACGCTGAGAACCTAGCAATTTAGTTAAGTTTTGTTCACCTTGGGTGAACTTGGCAAGAGATTCCTTCAAATCCTTAATGGTAGAATTTAAAGAATCTACATTTGGAATATTTTTGACTTTAAGGTCAAGCTCCTCATTTTCTTTGAGAAGTTTGTCTTTTTCGGAAATAAGAGTTTTGTTTTTCTTTTTTAAGGTCAAAAATTTAGAGGTAAGTTCGTGAAAACCTTCCTCTAATTGATCTCTTGCATTTTGGAGTTCTTCATAAGACATATCATTATTAAAAGAAGAAGATGAGGAAGAAGAGTGAGAAGAAGAGTGAGAAGAGGATACCTCATCAAATGCCATTAGGCATTTTCCACCTTCATCACTTGAGTCGCTTGATGACATGGAGTCATCACTTGCACTCCATGTTGATGCTTTGAAGGCCTTCTTGTCTTTCTTTTCTTTTAACCTTTTCTTGAAAATGTGGCACTCCGGTTTGATGTGGCCTCTCTTTCCACATTCAAAGCAGGTGATTTCTTTCTCCGCCTTTGGCTCTTCCTTTCGTGCCTTTTGAAATTTCTTCTTCTTCTTCATGAACTTACTCATTTTCCTTGCTAGTTGAGCCATCTCAGATTCACTATCATCGGAGGAGCTTTCTTCCTTTGCCTTGAAAGCAATGTTCTTTTTCTCCTTGAAGATCTTTCCTTCTTTATCGGCTTGTCTTTTCATAGTAATCTCATAAGTCATGAGTGACCCTATGAGTTCTTCAACCGGCATCTTCTTCACATCTTTCGCTTCTTGGATTGCCGTCACCTTTGGTGCCCAAGAGCTTGGTAGGACCCCAAGAATTTTCTTCACCATTGTTTCTGCTGAAACATCATCACCAAGGGACTTTCTCCCATTGCAAACATCAGTAAAACGAGTAAACATTTCGGTGATTGACTCGTGTGGGTGCATTGTGAAACTCTCAAAGTCTTGACGATACATATCTAACCTAGTGTCTTTGACTTTGTTAGTGCCCTCATGGGTCACTTCCAAAAGTTTCCAAATTTCGTGTGAGGTGGTGCAAGTAGAAATACGATTAAACTCATTACGGTCTAACCCACAATGAAGAGCATTCATGGCTTTGCCATCAAGCTCAAAATTGGCAATATCTTCGGGGGTCCATTTCGATTCATCCTTACTAGAAAGAGTGTAGCCTTGCATAACTATTCTATATATAGGATAGCCAATACTTCTAAGAAAAGTAATCATTCGTGTTTTCCAATATGTGTAATCGGTTCCATCGAAGTATGGAGCCCGAGTCATGGAATACCCTTCGGGTGCTTGTGAGAAAGAAGCCATCACTATGGATTTTTCGTTTGTAACCGGTTAGGGTATTACACAAACGCAACCTCTGATACCAAATGTTGGGTCGGAGGTGATGGCAAGAGGGGGGGGGGGTGAATTGCCTTTTTAAAATTAATTAACAATTTAAAACAAATTTAAATGCAGCGGAAAGTAAAATGGCAAGACACAATTGATAACGGAGTTCGGCTTTAAACTCAAGCCTACGTCTCCGCTCCCAACTCAACCGTTGGGAGATTTATACGACCGCTTGCTTTTTAATGGTTATAGCAAGAAACCCACTAGCCGTTTTAAGGTAGGCTAGATCACCCTCTTACAGCTTGCTTTTTTATATTGGTTGTAGCAAGAAACCCAAATTGAAAGAAGAAAGAAAACGGGTGGTTTGTTTTAATACAAACCCAATTAAGAACTAAACAATTGAAGTAAATAAGTTAGAACAAACTAGAGGAAGCCTTGAGCGCCAAGAAGTGAGTGTAGTTGATGTAGAGGCAGCCCAAGCTTCAAGGGTGGCAATTGGATCCCAAGTGGCCTTTGAGAATTGTCGTAGGAGCCTCAAATGATCAAAATAGCTTTGGTATGCTTTTGTATATGATCGGTAGTCTTCCCGGCATCCATGGACGTCTATTTATAGGAGAAATACTCCCAAATACTTCAATATAGCCGTTGGAGGGCTTTCGGAGCCGTTGGGGATCAAGTGGGCCAGCCTGGTCAAAGCCTAACGGCTAGTTTGACTGAGCATACCGGCTGGCCGGTGATGATCCACCGGCTGGCCGGTGCATTGGAAGGTGGAGAGAGCTTCTGTCCAGGATCCACCGGCTGGCCGGTGAGAAGGCCACCGGCTGGCCGGTGGTGAGACAGTAGGTCTCACTATTCCAAGGAGCTCCACCGGCTGGCCGGTGAGGAGGCCACCGGCTGGCCGGTGGTCTGGACAGAAGGCATCCCATTCTGTCTGGACCCACCGGTCGGCCGGTGGCCAGACACCGGCTGACCGGTGGCACCTGGCAGAGGGCAAGCCCTTCTGCCTTGTCCACCGGCTGGCCGATGGGCTGGATCCGGCTGGCCGGTGCCCTTACCGGCTGGCCGGTGGTCCTACACCGGCTGGCCGGTGGACTTGAAAAAAGTCCACTTTTCCTTTTTTTTTGCCACTTCTTGCTCCTGAAATCATGCCTATTAACAAGAACACTTGAAACAACATTAGATCACTATGAGAGTGATTGTGATCATTAAAATCCAAGAGAGTGGGGTACAACAAGTAGGACCCACTCTGGTCCCACGGGTGATGTGGAAGAAACAAAAGGGGATTCCCTATCGCATTTCAAATAGAAGGAGGGTGCTCCCCCTTCAGCACCAGTTCGGGCGGATCGTGCCTCTGGGCCGCGCCAAGTGGGCAATGCCACCGGGTCGCCCCACCAGGCCACACCCAGTGAGCCTGGCCGGGCCACCCCCTATGTGGGTCAGGTCGGACCAGAACTCAGTAGGTTGGGCCCACCATGGTCCAGGCCATCTGGGCTGGGTCGGTCCGACTATGTCGGATCGAAACTAGTTTTGCCTTTTTTTAATGTAACTTTATAATCAGGTGTCCGTTTGACGAACCATCTGTAGAATTAGAATAAATGAATCAATTTGGTCCTTTGGGTATAATCCACATGATTTTTCGATAAAGATGGATTATTTTTGGGTTGCATCGAACCCCTAATCCGACCGGGCCCTCATGTGGGATCGAAATAACTATGTAGATTCTCAATTAAGAAGAGGGGGGTGAATTGTACACATTAAAAAAATTCCTTAAACAAGGAAAGATCTAAGTTTAAAAAAGTTATACTAGGAAAATTCACAACACCTCCAACCCCAATGAATAATTGGGACAATGTATGAAGTTACAAACTTAATGTTCTATGCAATTACTTAAATCTGGAAAGTGATTCTGAAAAACTGGATTCAGAAATATGTATCAGGAAATTGAAACTCAACCAAAGTTTACAATATGAGATTTTATCTTAAAGCGTATAGAATCTAAATTAGTCAGAGTACATTTGTAAGGAAATATAATATGGTTATACTTTCCATACAATACAAAATGCAGCAGAAAAACAAGTAGTAAAACTACGAGTAACAAGATATGAATCATTTTACCCAAATAGAATGGTATCCAACAACCTTGGATAAAGGTCCCTTGATTTATACATTCAAGAAATTCTGTCTAACCCACACTCGGGTAAGCCCTCAATAGGAAGATCAAAGTCTCTGTTTTTCTATCCCTGCAAGCCCTCAACATCAAGGTAGTTGGTACCTCTGTCTTCCTCAGCAAGGAAGCCCTCAACTTCATGGTGTTGGAACCTCTGTCTTCCAATCGCCAAAGCCCTAGAATGTAATCACCATCATTAGGAGTCGCACGAAGAAATATGAACGACTGGTTAAGTATGAACATGGCATGAAAAGCTTCTCTCTCTATAAATCACCTTAATAGCGTGTGGTCTCTAGATTGATCAATATCAGTGTTGAGCTCTTTCAAATGAGCTCCTATTTATAGGCTCGGTTGGAACGGTCGGCTCCCTCCTCCAACAGTCATATTTTCCTTAAATTTCAGAGGGACCTGTACATGTGTCACTAAACCCATGGTTAGTAATAAATAGAATGAACGACATCATTTTATGAAAAAACATGTGTAACTAAAAGCACAACATCGTTTTGTAATGAAACCAGTAAAAGTATAAGAAAAAATGATGTTCCAAATGTAAGAAAATAAATGTTTAGAGTCTATCCCAAATAGAATTCGGAGTATATAATAAAAGAATATTCAGATTCTGTTTTATAGAAATTCGGAACCTGAATTCTATAGAAATTTGAAGTCTGAATTTCTAAGGCAATTTGGAGTCTGGTTTCACTAGAGTTCAGAATCTGAACTTACAAAGTTCGGAGTCTAACTTGTATAAGTTCATATTCAAACTCAAAAATGTTCTGATTCTAACTAATAATATTTTGGAGTCTAACTGGTAAATGTTTGGAGTTGAACTCATAAAAGTTCATAGTCGAACTATTAAATGTTTGGTGTCTAACTGATTAATGTTCGGAGTTGAAATAGTAAAATTTTCGAATTAAACTAGTAAATGTTAGGTGTCCAGAATTCGAAGTCGAACTTTGTTAGAGTTCATATCCAGAATTCGGAATGGAACTTTATTAGATTTCTTATCCTGAATTCAGAGTAGATATTTATTAGAGTTTGTGTCAAGAATTCAGAGTGGAAATTTATTAGAGTTATTCTCTAGAATTCGGAGTGGAACTTCTGTAGAGTTCATATCCAGAATTTGGAGTGGAACTTTATTTGAGTTCAAATCTAGAATTTGGAGTGGAACATCATTATAGTTCTTATCCATAATTCAGATCCTAAAACAGAATTCTTCATATCATAGCATTATATGATTATGAGGTTTTGGGTATGATTCTGATTTTTATATTTAAGAAAAATATTGATATGTATAAGGAAATCTTGGTTAGGGTAAATTTACTTAATGAAGGAAATTTTCCTTATGGAAGTAAAATATTTATTTTCTTAAGTATAGAGTGATTGTTATTTTAAAAAGAAGAAGGAATGGAAAAGTCATAAGGAAAACCTTATTGACTCAACAATCTCCCCCTTTTTGGAAATCACAAACAACCTTATGAAAAAGAGTATAAGGAATTTGAAAATTTTCATTAAACTTTGAAATTAAAACTTATCTCCCTTTGTTCATGGATGATAGTGAATAAAACTAACTCGCCCTTAGTCCATGAAACTCTAAGGATTGTATTCTAAATTTTCGGAGTGGAGTTTTTATTATCATGGTATAGAAAAACTTTGTAATGAGAAACTACCCCTTACATAGTGTTGTCATAACCCTAATTTTTAAGAAGGTATTTAATATTCTTATGTTGGGATATATAGATTCCTTCAGGTTTTTGATAAATTTGAAAACCAATGAAAAATGTTTACTCAACCATCATACTCATTTCAAAATCAGATTTCATTAGAATTGAAAAGGAATTAGTTAAAGATTACTGCGTTGAACCAAATATGATTTCATCAACATATATTTGAACAATCAAAACATTTTTCTTATCTTTCATTATAAAAAAAGGGTTGGATCTGTATTTCCATTAACATAGTTATTTTAATGCAAAAATCCTATAATTCTATCATACCAAGATTATGGGGCTTGTTTAAGGCCCTACAAAGCTTTGGTAAGTCTAAAAACATGATCCGGATGTTTTGTATCATCAATTCCAGGAGGTTATTCAACAAAAACTTCCCCTTGAACATAACCATTATGGAATAAACATTTCACATCCATTTGGAAAAGTTTAAAATTAATGAATGCTGCAAAGGAAAGTAATATATGAATAGATTCATGTCTAGCTACTAGAGCATTGGTTCTATCATAGTCTATTCCCTCTTGCTGATTATAGCCTTTAGAAACCATTCTAGATTTATTTCTAATAATGAAATTATTTTCATCACACTTATTTCCAAAGATCCACTTTACTGCAATAAAAGAAGTTTCTTTAGGTCTTTCAACCATGGTCTTGGCTTTATTCCTTTAGAATTAGTTAAATTCTTCTTGCTTGGCTTTTATCCAATCATCATCACCTAAAGCTTCATCAGTGCTTTTTGGTTCCAATTGGTAAAGAAATGCTAGATGTTATACTTCATTCCTCAAGGAACTTCTGGTCCATATAGGTTGATTTACATCACCAATGATACTATCACTTGGATGATTCTTTAGAAACACCTGACTTGGGTTTTGTAACACCTATTCATCAACATAGGGTAGAAATTCTTCTGGGTTAAATGTTTCTGAAGTATCTTCTTGAACATTTTCCTTATCATAAGGATCTTCTAAAAAAGGTTGATAATTAGTTTTTGAAAACACGTTAGAGGATGTAGGTTGGGATGGTTTAAAATCAAAAGGATAAGTTTCATTAAATTTTACATATACTGTTTCTTCAACAGTAAAAGTGTTTTTGTTGAAAACTATATAATCCTTAGAAGTTGTGGAGTATCCTAGGAAAATGCCATCATCTGATTTTGGTGCGAATTTGTTTAGACTGTATTTTGTATTCAGGATAAATACCTTGCAACCATGAACCTTGAAGTAGGATAGTCTTGGTTTTCTACCATTCCACAACTCATAAGGAGTTTTATTAAGAAAATATCTAATCAAAACTCGATTTTTAGTGTAACAAGCAGCACTTACAGCTTCAACCCAAAAATGTATTGCTATAGAATATTCACTCAACAAGGTTCTAGCTATCTCTTGAAGAATTCTATTTATTATTTCAACTAGAACATTTTTTTGAAGAGTTCTAGGTGTCGAAAAGTTGTGAGTAACACCTATTCTACTAAAAAATGTTTCAAAATCCAAATTTTTAAATTCTCCTCCATGATCACTATGAATAGTTTTCAGTGGATGGTTTTTCTCGATTTTAACATGGGCTCTAAAACTTTTGAAATAAGAAAATGATTCGGACTTATTTGCTAGAAAATAGAACCCGGTAAATCTAGTGTAATCATCAATTAGAACAAACACAAATTATTTTCCACCAATACTTCATGTTTGTGTTGGACCAGAAAGTTCAATGTGCACCAACTATAATTCATCATTTGTTGAGACTTCACCGATTGATTTAAAATTATATTTATGTTGCATGCCATATTGACAAGGATCACAAACTTTATAAGATTCAAATCTAAGCTCTGGTAGATCCTTAACTATTTTACTCTTAGAGAGTTTACATAAGTTTATAAGGTTACAATGACCTAGTTTTCTATGCCATAACCATGAATGATTTTCCATTGCACTTAGGGAAGGTAAATATTGGCTTCTATGGTGATCTATATACAAAGTGTAAACATTCTCTTTCCTATTGGCAGAGTGAATAAATTCCTCCATGGAATTTATTACTATGAACTTATCATTCCTAAAATTCACAAGGTATCCTTCATCACAAAATTGAATTATGCTAATGAGGTTGTTCTTAAGTCCCTTAACAAACAAAACATTTGAAATCAATGTATTGACAATAAGTACAATAGTACCTATAAAAACAATTTCTCCCTGATCATTATCTCTGAAATTTACTTTTCCTCCTTTCATATTGATATTCATTTAAAAATATTTTTTGTTACTAGTCATATACTGGGAACATCCACTATCCATGTACCAAGTGTCTTTGTTGGAACTTTCCCTATTTTCCAGAAAATAAGAAAATAATTAGACTTTCAGAATCCAAGCTTTTTTGGATATGATATTTTTAGATAACAATATTTTTGGTATCCACATTTTTTTAGAAAAATATGCTTTATAAAACCCAAGATATTGAACTTTATTCAAAGAAAAATTTTTCTTCCCATTCCCACCAGTCTGACACTTAGTGAAAAAAGGGGATCTAGAAGGAACAAAAAATTTGTTTTTGAAAATTGGTTTTTGGTAAGAATTAACTACTCCAGTAGTGTTTTCTTGAGGTTTAATTTTAGAATACATCTTGTTAAAATTTTCCTTCCTAGAGGTAAATTTTGCAAGGAGCTTCTTAATAGAAAATATTTCAGATTTTAGTCTAGTGACTAAATTCTTATCCTCAGGAATCATTTCCTTAGAGTAATATTTCTCAAGAATGTTCATTCTTGAAATATAATTATTAAGATCTTTAGAAAGTTCTTCATTATCATAATTTTCTTTATCAAGGTCTTTAGAATGTTTTTCTAAAAGCTCTTCTTTATCTTTATGATCTGAAGAAAGATCTGAAATCTATTTTGTGAGAACTTATTCCCTAATATTTTCCTTGTCTAATTTCTTAAAAAATTTACAATGTTTTTCTTCACGTAACATTGAAAATATAAGTACTTATTCATATGAAGGTTCATCATTTTTTTAGGATGACGTATCTTCATTAGAAGTAATATTTTCAGAATGGTAATTCTTATCAAGAGATAAATTTGTTAAAGCCTCTGCAGAGCGTACCTTGGCCATAAGACAAGTGTGTGGAAAAGAAGTATTAGCAATGAATCCCATATTATTCTGAGCTGATGAATCATATTTTGAGGATTAACTTTTTGAAGAATCTCCACAGAATGAACTGCTTGTACGATTAGATTTCTGAATTTTTTTAGTAATGGATTTATAAAACTTCTTCATATACCTTTCAGAATGCCTCTCTTTTATTTATTTCTTTTTAAGCATAGAACATTCAGGTCGTATGTGTCCAATTATCTTTCATTAATATTTTTATGTTTTAGTAAAATCAACAGTACCATTCCCATTCTTCTTTTTGATGTTTTCAACATCTCTCTTCATCTTTGTTTCATGTTGAAAAAGAGTTCCAAACAGCTCATCTAAGGAAATTTGCGTAACCTTCCTGTTTTCATCAATTTTTTTCCTATTTGATTCCCACTCATTGGACATAATATCAATAATCTTTTCAACAAGAGCTTCATCATCAAGACCATTCTCTCCGATATAAACCTTTTTTGTACTTTGCGTATAGGTTCTCCATAAGGAAAGTTAAAACCATCACACTCAACTCTCAACATATCTCTTCTTGTCTCTATGACTTCAGATGTACCAAAATGGGTAACTTCAAGTTTCTTCCATATACAGTTAGCTATTTCACAAGAATAAATTTGGCAATATATGTTCCTAGTCATTGAACATAGTTGATTATTGTGTACTTTATAGTTTAAATGATAATCTTGCTTCTCTTGGTTTGTGAAAGCACTTACTTCTTTATCAAGAATTTTATATCCACTGATAATAATGAGAATGTTATCTACACCAGTATTGATAACGAAATTATTCATTCTATCTATCCAATATTCATAGTCATTTCCATCAAATATTGGTGGTCTTGTAGGGTTTAGGTTTTTGATAGATCCAACACTCAAACCTGTCATCTTAGAAAAAATATTTCTACACAAAAGCTTTTTAATAAAAAAATTTCGGAATCAAGGAAAATATTCCTAAGTAAGAAAAATATAGACCAATGAAAAACTGAGCAAGGATAAAACTTATATGTGAGTATAAGTATTTTAGAGACCCCCTCTGATACCAATTGTTTGATCGAAATAACGATGAATATGATCAATTTATAAGAGGGGTGGAGAATTCTACACTTAAAAAAATTTACATAATCAAGGAAATATATAAGTTTAACAATGTTAAACTAGGAAAATTCACAACACCTCTAACACCAATGAAAGGTTGGGACAAAGTATGATGTTGCCAACTTCTAGTTATATACACTTTCTTAAATCTGGAAAGTGATTCTAAAAAACTGGTTCCGGAAATATGGATCCAAAAATTTAAACTCAAACAAAGTTTATAATATTACATTATACCTTAAAGTGTATAGAATCTAAATTAACCAAAATACAAGTGAAAGAAAATATAATAATGTTATACTTCTTTACAATAGAAAATGCAGTGGCAAAACAAGTAGTAAAACTACGAGTAACAAGATATGAATCATTTAACCCAAAGAGAAGGTAATCCAATAACCTTTGATAAAGGTCACTTGATTTATACTTTCATGCTAGTCTGGCTTACCCACACCCAGGTAATCCCTCGATACAAAGATTGGAGTCTCTGTCTTGCTATCCCAGTAATACCTCAACTTCAAGGTAGTTGTTACCACAATCTTTTTTAGCAAGGAAGCCCTCAACTTCAAGGTGTTGGAACCTCTTTCTTCCTATCCCCAGAAGCCCTAGAATGTAATCGCCAACATTCGGTGTTGCACAAAGCAATCTGAACAACCAGTTAAGTACGCACAAGGCATGAAAATATTATCTCTCTAGAAATCACCTTTACAATGTGTTTTCTCTAGATTGATCAACATTAGTGTTGATATCTTTCAAATGAGATTCTATTTATAGGCTCAGTTGGAACGGTCAGCTCCCTCCTCCAATGGTCATACTTTCCATAAATTTCACAAGGACCTGTACACGTGTCACTAAATAAATGGTTAGTTATAAATAGAATGGATGACTTTGTTTTATGACAAAACCTGTGTAACTGAAAGCCCGAAATTGTTTTGTAATGAAACGAGTATAACTATAAGAAAAAATGATCTTCGGAATGTAAGCAAAAAAAAGTTTGGAGTCTAACCAAAATGGAATTCTGAGTATATAATAAAAGAATATTCGGATTCTGTTTTATAGAAATTCAGAACCTGAATTCTGTAGAAATCCGGAGTCTGAATTTATAAAGAAATTCAGCATCTGTTTTCACCAGAGTTCATAATATGAACTTACAGAGTTTGGAGTCGAACTTATAGATGTTCGGGGTCAAACTCATAAAAGTTCGAAATCGAACTAGTAAATGTTTGGAGTCGAACTGGTAAAATTTCTGAGTCTAACTCATAAAAGTTTGGAGTCGAACTAGTAAAAGTTCAGAGTCTAACTTATAAATGTTCAGAGTCGAACTCATAAATGTTTGGAGTTGAACTAGTAAAAGTTCATAGCTGAACTATTAATAGTTCGGAGTCCAGAATTCGGAGTTGAACTTTTTTAGAGTTCGTATCCAGAATTCAGAATCGAACTTATTTATAGTTCATATCATGAATTCGGAGTGGAACTTTATTAGAGTTCATATCCAGAATTCGGAGTTGAACTTTATTAGAGTTTGTATCCTGAATTCAGAGTGGAACTTTTTTAGATTTCTTATCCAGAATTTGGAGTGGAAGTTTATTAGAGTTCGTATCCTGAATTTAGAGTGGAACTTCATTGCAGTTTATATCTAGAATTCGGATCCTAAAATAGAATGCTTCATATCTTATCATTATATGATTTCGAGGTTTTGGGTATGAATACGATTTTTATAATTAAGAAAAATATTAATATGTATAAGGAAATATAGGTTAGGTTAAATTTCATTAAGGAAGGAAAATTTCTATATGGAAGTAAAATATAGATTTTTTTTATGTATAGCCTGATTGTGATTTTTAAAACAAGAAGTAATGGAAAAGTCATAAAGAAAAAATTATTGACTCAACACCTCAGATCAGAAATGCTAATAACTTACAATTTAGGCATCTGATTGATGTGTCATCTCATTTACCTGTCGTCTGTTGCGTTGGGTCCCATATAAAATGAAAGACCATTGGGATACTTCTTCTTGGGACTTCGGTGTGGTTTAGGTATAATCTATGTCTTGGGGATTGGTTCTACCATGCATGCTATGTAAGGAACCCTGTGACAGATTGAGATATTACGACTGCTAACCATTTCGGCTCAGAGTGACTCTACAGGCCCAATGGGGAGTGCCTCTGTGTGACACAACAGACCCATAGTGCGGAGTGCCTCATTGTGATGTAGTAGATCCATGGTAAATGAGAGTATGAGTACCAAATAATACATGTTTAGTGGGAAGCGCCTCTGTGTGATGTGGCAGGCCCACTGTACTAGTTAGAGGATGGGTTCTCCTGCAGCTGAGGTGTTCGACATTGTGACTGGGAATGTTACTTTTTCTTAGGCCTGGAGAATATGTGACTGACTATGATCAATCATAATGATCTCGTGTTGTTCAACACTCAGTGATACTGTTTGGGTCATATCTTGTGTTGGTCAGTGCTGAGCGATCCTGTGTGGGTCAGTGCATATTGTTCATGTGTGGGTCAGATCCTATGTGGGTCATTACAGGGATTAGTACCTTTCAATCTTGTGTGGGTCAGAGTCTGTATGGTCAGCAGTAATGCCTCTTGACAGAAACAGATGATCTAGCTTTGAGACTATTCATCTGTACTTCTAGACTTAACTAATACTTGGATTTAGCTGAGGCTCTGTTTGAACTAAGTCTTTTACCTATGTGGTAATTTTATCATCGTGGTACTATATTCATGGTGACACATGTGTGTTACTTTACCTTTTTGGTAATTTTTTCATGGTGAAACCTGTGTGGTAATTTTTCCTTCTTGGTAAAATCTTCTTGGTAATACCTATGTGGTATTTTTACCTTCGTGGGGTAACTTTCGTAGTGTTACCTATGGGGTAATTTTACCTTCATGGTGTTACCTTTCTGTGTTACCTTTGGGATATCTTCCCCTCATGTATGATATGTGTATATCTTGATAACTTTGGTGTATTTATGGTCATATACCTATGTAGTGTTGATGTAATGCTTTGTGGTTTTACTTTGTGGAACTTTAGGAGGCCTACGTGGTCTGGGGTCCATACTGAGTATCGTTACACTCACCCTTGCACAGGCATCGCCCACACCTGGTTGTGTCTTGTGCAGACAACGTACAACATTGATCGAGGCTGAGGGAGTTGGGACTGGACAGTGAGCAGAGTTGGACTCTTCAACGTGACGTGACGCGGAGGAGATGGATATACATGGAGAGATCAGGAGGCGATCTGTACCTACCCTCTAGTTAGGAACCCCATAGGACGACCGAATAGATTTTTTTCTTTTTCATTCATTTGTATTGTATTTTTAGTTGTACTTGTACCTCTATAGTTGGTCTTTTATTCCGACCCCTTTTACTTTCATCACTCATTTACTACTGCAGGTTAATTTCTAATTGCTTCTTGTTGGGTACTTGGACCACATGTTTGTACAGGATTAAAGGTAATTCCTTACCATTATATGTAGTATGCCTTTTGATGCAAGTCATCATCCCCTGGCCTATAGAAGGTGGGCTTGTGGTAGTCATAGCATAAGCCCTGGGGGACGGGTCATGACATTCATAGTGCATGTTATCAGGTTGGTTGTCATTATTATGACATTATTTATTTATTTAGGGGCCTTGATGGGTTTCTAGACTCCAATATTTCTCTTTGTATTTTGTTCAACAATATCTAGATAAGGACTATAGGGTCATACAGAATATCCTAATGAATAATCTTCTATATTCAGTTGAACATGTATTTTTTACATGGTTATACCCACCATGGTGTCTGAGTGATTTCAACTTTATT
Source organism: Viscum album (assembly GCA_963277665.1). Classification (NCBI taxonomy): domain Eukaryota; kingdom Viridiplantae; phylum Streptophyta; class Magnoliopsida; order Santalales; family Viscaceae; genus Viscum; species Viscum album. The sequence goes on from OY728129.1 coordinate 1,590,775,595, forward strand.
GATCATATATAAAAAAATAAATCTATATTATTAATGTAAATAATAATTTGTTTTTAATTTATTTATTAAATGTATTTACCAATTATGTAAATGTGAGGAGTAATCTGAATCAAATGAATTTTTTTTAATATTCTAGGTTGGTTTCATATTACGAGGGAATGATATGCCAAGATAAATTACTCATGATTTTATCACATAATATATTTAGTATATATTATTGTTTTGTGATAAAATATTTTTACCCATGTTTATTTCCTCATAATTTCAAATTTAGTTTTTGTTTTATTTCCAGGTGGCGATGAACCATTTCCGAGTTTCTGACACACCCACTATGTATGCATGGAGAGAGTTCATTGCTAATGACTATTCATTAATTTTTAAATGTGGGAATATTTATACTAACACCTTCTAGATATAGAGAATCCCTCTATGAGAAATGATTCAATAACACCTTGAGCCTCAATGGCAGATGATCGTGTTGTTCTTTGAGATGTTTAAGACATCATTGGTTGAACATGCTATGATACAAAATTCAACGATCCATGTTCTTATGGATTTTGAAGAAGGTTTTTATGATATATATGGATCTTGTTATGGATCCTTCATAAATAAATCATCTGTGAAATGGAGATGTCATGCGTGGGTTCTGATCTAAAAAGGTATGTTTTTTATTTACGTTTTGTGATCTGTTAATTTTATGTGAGATCCTGAGACCTAATCGGGGATTGTATTATCAGAGATGAAAAGTCAAGTCCTCCAAAAAATAAAATATTATATATTCCTAATACCACTGATTTCCACTATGACCCCCAGGCCTTCAATATTTATGTATTTATTGTTAATTATTTTTTAAGAGTTTTCTGAAAAATCTATTTTAGGTATGTGTATATATTTATTATTTTTATACATAATTCCCAATTGGTTTATAATTTATTCCCAAAAATTGTTTCCATCTTGGGTAGACCAGGAATTTCACCTGTTCCTATTCATAGAAAGACATAATTGTCAGATCGATGCTCATCCTGTGATCATTCGTGAATATAAAATCGATTTTTGATAGTTTTAAATATGGAAATTAAGGGTATTATGATAATTTATGTGGTTAGATAAAATATCTTGAATATAATTATAATTTTTTATGTATAAGGTTATATTACTGATGATGAAGAGGCAATTAATGACATTTTAAATGAAATATGTTTTATGAAATAAAATCCCAGTTAATCGTTAGAGAAAGAAATAAGATGATTAAACAAATTATGAATTGAAATTCAAGAATCGTGTTATTTTATTAATTTTTTAATGATATCATATATATAATATTTATGAAATATATATTTATATTTATTCCATAATGTTTCACTAATGACATGAATGTGTATATTGAATAATACTGATTAACAACAAAAATGATTCATGGGAAAGTTAAACATCCTGAAAAAAAGATAGTTGGGGGAATGAGAAACATTAATATACTCCTCATGATGAGATAATTATGATTGTATTAAGATATAATTTATATAGATAATGTAAATTATATATTACTTTCTATTGTTGGAATAATTAACGATTTGTTGAAAAATTGGTTTATACTATCATTGATTGAATTTAAAAAATCACTGGAATTAAGGAATATCTATAATAATTTGAGACTAACTATGGGATTGTTGAATCATTAATTTATTCAATAATTTTTTATGGTAATTCATGTTGCCACATTATTTCAATAAAATTAATGATTAATACATTCACATGTTTTGAATTTGATGATTATGAGATAATTCGTGTTGTTTGGGGGAATAATGATAAGTTCGTTTTGGAAATATTTTGACCCTGTTTCAAATGTTTTTTGTTAATCATTGTGAATTTTCATAAGGTTAGTCATTCATGAAACATCTTAATTTGATTACTTTATGATGTTTCATAGATTATATTTAGATTCATGAATAATTCATAAAAAGTGCTAACTATGTTATCATAATAAAAATTATAGATGAAAGGAATTACATATTCTTCTATTATAGATATTATGATCTCTATAATGTTAATTTTAGTAGACCATGCATAATTTGTTTTTATATTCATTTCCTCTTCAATGAGAAGAAGTGGAAATTGATCAACTTATAAATAATGGAAAAAATTATATCTATGAAATATAAAATATATCAAGTAAGTATATTTCCATATATTCACAGTGGGTGAAATAATTTTGTTAATCTAGGAAAATGATCTTAAAAAATGATGTCCTATTATCAGCAATATTTATGATATAAATGACTTATCTCCTAGATATTTATAATGTCTCTGTTGTCTCTAACATTTTCATCCCATATCCTCCACAACTCTCAATAAGTATTTTGCTATTAGGATTATATTCTATATCTATTTATTATCTTACAAACTATTTTCTTCTATGTGGAATCTTGGTATGATTTATTCCCTATGACCTTTGTAGTTCCCTATTATTGTTACTAATTGTATGTTTTATAAACTTTTTAACAATATGGGGTCATTGAAAAAATAATTTTCAAATGTAAAACGCAATATTACTGATAAAATATTGAAATTTAGAGGTCATATTTTATTTAAGATTGAGAGAATATTTCATCATTAAATTATAAAATAATAACATATTATTCTGTAGTTAATGTTCCACACAACACTGAGCTTAATAAACCCCTGAAGTATATTTCTTTAAATGTTACCTCATTGAATGTATGTGGACCAGGAAACCTCATATCATAGTGGACATTAATATTGTAATCATAGTCGATAATTTTTTGGGAATAGATTGTACTAAAAATTATTGTGTAAAATTATAATGATTAGGGTTATAATGACATGAGAATTTTTCTAACACCAATTTTCTAGAAATATTTCTCCTCATTACATAATACTTTATTTTTATGGGTTTTTTGAAGCTTATCCACAAAAGGGACATGTATAATATGTTATAGAATGAAAAAACTGTATCCTTTACTGGTTTTAATATCTATATAATTTATGGACAGGTTAAAACAAATGTGGGATTATTAATTTTATTTATAAATATAAATTATTATTTTTATCGTGATAATTTATATTTAATTTTTAGAGTTTAATTAATTACATTAATTACATAAGAATCACCAACATCATAATTTTTCAGTTAATAGAAAAATAAAACAAATGAATCATTAAATATTAAAACTAAAGTAAATTGAATGAATTATTGTTTTACATTACATTATTAGAAAAATATATAATTTTATATAGGTTATCAAATAGTATAATCTCATTTCTCATTTTATTGATATTTTAAAAAAAATTAAATGAATAATGTCAAAATTGATACTAATGTTGTTTTAAAATAAAATATATTTTCGTAATTGTTTTATGATTAATAAAGAACCATCCATAAAAAAAGTAATTTGTTAAATGTTAATAAATATCAAATATGTCTCATTTATGAAAATGTTTTACTTTTTGAGTCACTATATTGACCCCAAATTAGTTAACATTTTGTCATGCCTTTTAATGTTAAATTTCTGTTTTTTCAAGTTAAATTCGCCTGTGTTAAAATTAATTGTTCAATTGTATAGGATTTTTATTTTTTAAATTGGATTAAATATTACGAATAATTTGTAACATATTTTATGATATTCAATATTTTATTTTTATCATAATGGATATATTACCTTGATTAAAAACACATGTTACTCTTACAAAAATAAAAAAATAGTAAGAAAAAATAGTTGTTAACAAAAAAGAAGATTTAAACATATGTTGTTTTCTATTGGGTATCAATATCAAAACTATATCATCCCTAAAACAATTTAATTTTAATTTATTTTCTACTTGGTGTGAGATTAACTTCCCATAATTGAAAAGTTATGTGAATTTTTACAAATTAACTCATCCACAATAATTAAATGGCACTGACTCTCCACACTTATCCACAGCTATAAATCCATTTAGATCAATAAAAACCTAACCAAATAACATTATAAATTTAAAAATATCATTATATATTCTATTTCTGAGAATAACATCAATGTAGGTATACCTAGGTTCAAAACTACAGAGGATACCCGAAGAAGTGGAAATGTTATTCAATACGCATTTTTATTTTATTTCTTCTTACACATTAGTAAATTATTATTAAAATAAGATAATATAATACAATAAATATATTACATATAAAGAGATTTTTTCATATTATTTAAATGAAATATAACCTCCCCACTTTAATCAAATGGGTTACGACATTAGCATTCTTGTGGACAATGGACTGATGCACAACAAACATTTTTCATTCCTTTTTTCATTACCGCCTCTAATAGATTGGTATAATGAATGATCTAAATTATATATAAATATATATATGATATTAATATAATATTTATACATCTTATTTAAATATATCATATATAACATTTTATTTTCCATTCTATATGGGATACGATAATGTTACTCATCTGAATGGGGCTTTATAGCCTTGTGAAGTGATCTGCAGCATCATCGACTAAGGTGTAACAATGAAGGTGATAAAGATTATGTGAATTAATATATGTGATATATGTGACAATATATTTTTATTCATGTAATATTTATAATTTTGAGATGAAATATATAATTTTATTTATTACACAAAAAATTATAACATCATTTTTGTATGTGTGGAATACTTCCTTTATGAAGAAATGTGAATATCTTTTCATCTAAAAAATTCATGGATGATATAAATAATTATATTTAATGAAATAATAATTTATTTTATTATATTATTATAATTATTTCAGGATAAAATATTACTTACCTCCATTCAATAATAAAAATTGAAAAATGGAAATGTTTCTCAGGTGTAAATATGATGTACTGTCTCCATGAACGTAATGTACTTAATTTCTAAAAAAATATATTATGATTGGGTTTTAATGTATAATTGATGTATAAATATTATAATTAATTAATTATTATTATTTTATATTACAGGAAACTAGAAAACATTCATAGGAACTACAACATTCATAAAATAGAAAGAATGAGAACATGGGGCAATTAACGTGTGATATAATGAAAATAGTTAAATATTATTAAACAAAATCTTGTAAAATACTATAATTAGAGAATATATGATTTAATAAATAATATTATTATTATATAATATAATAATGACGAAGATAAAATAATTATACTGGTGGATAACTCACATTCAACAAAAGGATAACGTTAGGTACGAGATTTCTTATCTCACATTCCTTTCATTGGGTTAAAAATTTCCTCCATTGATTATGTAATTATTAGATAATGTGTGTAATGACAATGTAGTTCCCCAATGTTTTATTAATGTAAATTAAATTTTTATAATTATGTTACATAAAATCCCTTTATTAAACACAATGCCACATTATGATTCAATGAACCACTAAATACTATGTGACCTTTATAGCATATCCATTTAATGTAAATTTTTAACTTCTGTGATTTTAATTTCAAAAATCTGATATAAACAGTTGCGAGAAGTAAGATATTTGGAGTGTGATAGGACATACTTCATTCCTGGTGAATAATAACTTACCCTTTTGAATTGTAATGTTACCCTTATAAATAATAATATGAACATTATGAATAGTAAATCAGCCATGTGCATGTAAACATTAAAATTGAATTTATAATTATAATTTAAACATCTTATAAGTTACAATTTTTTTAAATTATATGATATAATTTGTAAATAAATATTTTAAAAATTATTAATTTATTACCAGAATATTTATAATTCATATATATTTAATTAAACTTTTATGATATATTTAATAATTTAAAAAAAAATTTATTTTTATATAATTTATTTACAAATTAATATCTTATTTTCTTATGATTTAATGATAATATTATTTGGTATTATGTAATTTTTCAGAGTGTTCTAAAATCAGTTATAATTTTAAAATCTGTATTTTCCAATTAAAAGATGATTTTAATTAATATTATATTACTCATATTTGGAAAATTATTTTCAAAAAATAGAGTTCATTTTTTAATTTTAAACATTGAAAAATTGTCATGGTGAATTTTTCATATTTGGCTGAAATACCTAAAATTTTGGTGAATAGTATAATAGGATAATTTACGATAAATGCTAAAATCCAGAATATTTTATTCATGCTTGAGTCATTGATGATATAAGTGAACATTAATTAGAACTCAAATGCACTAATTATAGTATCTAGTTACAAGAATCCTCATTATTTACTTTCATGAGAAAAATAATAAACTAATGATTAAAATAATGAGAAAGCGCCCCTCTCCTCCACTATAAATACAACACCTTAGACACACTTCTCTGCACACATTTCAAGGTTTGATCCTTGCCGAAATAAAATCCAATACTCTAACCATGTTCTGCTCCATGTTTAGGAGCCCTTGGTATCATCAAAATCCCATGCTTAGGTCCCTTGAGGAGGATGTCATGAGGAAAATTCAGGTGGTAAATCCTCTACATTTTTCATTTAGTTTCCTTTCAATTATTATTTGATTTATTATTTTATCCTCACATACCTTAATAAAAATGGTATCAAAACTCATGTATCTTATAGATAATTGAATTCTATCATGTTAATAGATGATACAACATTAAACCCCCACCTTTTTATCTTACAAATTTAATTGTCGCATGTGATGTGTTAAATTACCATCATCATGAGAGATGCAAATTTATTTTAAATAAAATTAATAAAGTATGTTAATAAAAATATTAAATGGTTTAAAACCAATTATAATTTTTATTTAATAACCCATTATATGTTCTGTAAATAAATTATACTCATAATACTAAATTATAAAATAAAATGAGTTTGTTGTGTCTGAAAAACTGCCAAAATTAACATAAAATGATCATAATTAACTTTTATCTAATGTTTCATCCTCATGGTATAAGAAAAAAATCAATTGTAATATCATTTATTCTTATGGAGGATCATTAGTAACATTTAATAAAAATTCTGGATTTTCATCCTCATTTTAAAAGAACATCTATTAATGTATACAAACAAATATATCCTGGAATCATTGAAAATGAACACTCATGAATGAAAAAATAAAATATTATAACTCAACCAAAGTACCAAAAAAGAACTTAATAGAACCATAATTAATCAGATTCAGGTATAAAGTATTTTTTAATTTTTTTATCAAAGAATATAATGTTATTAGACAAGACATTAAATTGATAAAATTGTTCAGACACAAGGTACAGTGATTTTTCAATCCTAACTATAATTCTTGGGGGTTTCCCTCTTTCTCCACATTTTCAGAATGGATATTCCTTAAATAATATTTTTTTACCATTATAATACCATTAATGGTATATAAATTGTTTCTACATGATTTTATAATGACAACTATTTGTTTTTCAAAAGAACTCTTCCATAAAAAACTCACATTATACTTCTAAAGATTGTTTCCTTCACTAAAGGTTAATGATTCTTAGGTCCAGTATGTTACTACCTATTTTATTTTAGAACCCAAGGTTTATGAATGTATTATTTATGATATTAAACACAATCTATTTCAATGGATATTATATGTTCATAGTGATATATGATTTATGTGGCATAGATTATAATGAAAATATTATTATATGACGAGTGTGCATGAAATTATATATTTCTCCAATGCATTGGGTACTGTGAGGAATATCATGTTTTATAGTGAAATATGAATGAAAATGATTCTATTTTTTTCAAAACAATGTGATGTAGTGGACCACTAAGACACAATGTTTCATTTTTAGGAAATGCTATATTCCAAGCCTTTATCTAATTATTCCTCTCATGATTATTATGATTATGTTATGACTATAATCACCCCATGTTATAAATTTTCATGTTATTATCTATCTTATTAATAGTATTTTATCTAACCCATATTTTTTATTGTATCCTCAAGTGACTACTTGTATAATGGAGATTTCAAGTGCCAATAAAAACTTATTGAAGAAGGATTTAACTAAAAGTTTGGGCTTTATATTGTATTTTTTTATGGACTTTTTTCCAAGAATATAAAAAATTATATCATCCTGGTGAAATTATTTTAAGTTTGTCTGAAAACATTTTCAATATTAATGTATGAAAAATTAAGGTTTCTATTTTTGGTATCAGATGATAGTTTAGTTTATATAAGAATTATGATGGGAGAACCTTTGTGAAGCCCATAATAAGAGACTTAGTATATGTAAGCATAGAAAATATTTTATAATCATAAGGAACCCATAATATAAGACTTTATATTTTATTTTAAAAAGGGATATATTATTGATTTCATGTGGACTTATTCGTTGTTCTATGATTTTATATTTTAGAAAATAGTGGGAACTAAGAAACACCTATCCAACTACTCATACAATAGATAATGAATCAATTTCCCGAATGTCTTACCCATTGATTTGGGAGTTGGAGATCAAAACTAAATGGTGGTTCTTACCCACTAAATCAAGTTATAAAAAATAGTATAATCTTGAATGTATTACTTCCCCAAAGATTGGGCAACTAGCTATCGATTATTTTATATCGCAACGACCACTGAAATATAGTTGGTCTTCTCATCAACTAGTCTCTGAGTAATATATCAATTCAACGGGGAATATATTTTTTGTTATTCTTTGTTCTTGTATGTAGAGGTTGAATTATTTCATGTATCAAAAAGGTGGAGAGACTGGCCAATGGTGGGTTTTGACTAAGAACACCAATATGAGGGATTAAATTCAATAGATTCAGTTGGTATACTTTGGGATAATTATTCTTAATAAGTATTTCCCTTGAACTCTTTATACAATTATGAAGAGAGAATTCATAGAGCAGAAGAAAAATTAAGGTGAATCATTCATGACTTACGTATGTAAATTTCACAAGGATAACAGGTTATGCTTCAGGTTTTATTGTCTATAGTTAAATGAAATAAGATAAATTATATAAGAGATTAAAACCAGAAATTCTTAATGATATTACAATTCATGAAATTGGGATTTATGAAGATGTTGATCGATGTTATCTGAATGTGGATAGGGTGTTTGTAGAATGGCCACATGTTTATTGTGATGAGAAAAAACATATGGAGTTTCAATTTGATGGATCTAATGATATAGGTGGAAATACCAATTCAACACACACATATCAATAATATGGAAAGAGGCATCATGGAAATTTGATCAAATGGATATGTAAATTTTTAAAGTATCGGAGAGAAGGCCAGTAGGTTCGTTAAAGTAAATAATAGATGATGATCTATGATAATGAAGTTATGGAAATGAGAGAACCATACATAGTACAGTGCTACAAATGTAGGGAGCTTGGTCAGTGTGAAATCCAGTTTACTAAACCTAGAGTCCTCGAGGGTAATCAAAATCATCATCCAAGAAATCAAAAGGGGAAAGAGAAGTATTATTCCATCACTATTATGGGAGTAGATCAATAAAAATAAGTTGTAAAAGGTAAAATTTATATTAACTCAAGAATTTAAAAAAGCCTTATTTGATTCTGGTTATAGGCGTTACTTTATAGCTTTCATGTTTTCTAGAACGATTCAATCGAATCCCCAAAACCTCAATGTAGATAAATTGATTAACATATCTAGTAGTAAAATCATTAAACCGCAATTGTTTGAATCTTCCAATTTTGGAGTATGTTAAAATTTTACTCAAGAGAATCTCATAATACTTCCCTTAGTGGAATTTTATTCTATACTAGGAATTGATTGGACCTCATTATATAGAGAACACATCGACTGTTAGGAAAAGGAAATATCATTTCACATTCCATACCATCCCATTATACTCTATAAATGAAATAAAGATCATGAATATCCTTTTAAAATCTATCAATGGTGTAGGGTTCATTATCAATGAATAAGGATACCTCCCTTAGATGGTTGACTCCAGAAAGTTATCAACCCAGGAGAAATTCCAATCATGATGGAATATAATGATGATTTTATCGAAGAGATACCCAAACTACCACATGATAGTGAGGTACAATTCTCTTTAAAACTCATATATGGAGACATTACTATCTGAAAGTGTCCCTATATGATGTATAATAAAAAAATGCAGGAGTTAAATAAGTTTCTACAAGACCAAATAGAGAAATGGCTAATTCACCCTATAAAATTACCATGTGGTGAGTCCACTCTCTTTGTCAGGAATAGGTTGTGTATTGATTATTGGGAAATCCACAAGATTTACATAAATAAAAAATATCATCTTCTAATGAATGATGTATTGTTTGATTAGTTGAGTAGATCTTGGTACATCCCAATGATGGATCTCCATTCTAGATATCATTAGCCAATCGTTATGACAGAACGTATTCAGAAAACTAACTTCGGTATAATGTATGTGCACTATGATTTTCTGGTTACACCCTTTATACCTTTTAATTACCCTAAAATCTTCATTTATTTGATGAATAGAGTCTTTATACATTATCTGGAAAGTTTTTAGGTAGTTTATATCGATGATATTCTCATCTGCTACTTGTGAATGGATGAAAAGAAGAACTTATAAGGATTGTGATAGTGACAATGTGGAAGGACATGTTGTAATCCATGTTCAATAATTTTATATTTTTTATGAATAAAGTCAAATTCATTAGAATGTGATCATAATTTAGGTAATTTCAATGGACCCATAAAAATCAAAGGCAATTAGAGAATGGCCAAAACCATCTACTATCACAGAAATTAGAAGTTTTCATGGCATAGTATGGTACTATCAATGTTTTTTGGGAAATTTCACATGACTATGAAGTCCTCTAACTATTTCAATAAGGAATATGGTAACATATGTTTGAATAGAATAATCTTAGGAATGATTGATGTAGCTAAATAGAAGGATGATCACTACACATATACGCCTATTACCCAGAATCAATTAAGGTTTTGTGATAGAATATGATTATTCATATAGGGGATTGGATTGATTAATAATGAAAATGATTATGTGATATCCTATGACTCACATAATTTAAATATCAATGAGAATAAATTCTAGTCGCATGATATGAAGCTATAAACTATGATTTTTTCATTCAAAATATGGTGGCCCTACATCTACGGTGAGAATTGTGAAATATATAACAATAACCAGATCCTAAAGTATATATTCACACAAAATGGGCATAAAATATTTCAGAGGATATAGTTCTAGCTAATCATGGACTATTATTACTCTATTAACTATTATCTCAGCAAGACGAACAATGTAGCTGATGCACTAAGTAGAAAAAAAACCTCTTACTCTATATATGTTGATAATCAACAGACCCTATATTATTGGAAATGAAATGAATGGATTTTGAAATCATAATGGTAGGTAATAGATCCTACCTTTCCCAAATATTTCCAAAACCTCTACCCAATACATGATTAATGAGGCATATATGGATAATATGGAGTTACAAAAGAGGGTGAATGCATTAATTGATGTGAAGCTGTAAGTTTTCTATACCGATGATGATGGTGTGATTTATTTGGAACAAATCACTATGTGCCATCATCAACTAGGATTAAAAAGGATATATTTCAAAATTCACATAGCTCAACATTGTCATTCAATTTTCGGAGTACCAAGATGTACCATGATTTCCGAGAACACTTCTCGTGGGTTAATAAGAAGAATGAGATAGTAGAATATATCTTAGGGTTCCTGATATGTATGAATGTAATATAAGAGAAAAAAAAGTCAATGTTATTATGGAACCATTACCTATAACACTATTTTTATGCTAGAATTTCACCATGTAATTTTAAATATGTCTTCTAAATACATCCAAATGAAATAATGTGACATGGGTAGTAGTGGACCGGCTCACCCAGACTGTACACTTTATCACCATTTGATAGGATGTCTCACTTGAACATCTTTCTACGATATATATGATTTACGTAGCGATATATAAAGGGGATCCTTTCTCGATTTTATATGATCATGATTATATGTTCACATCTACGTTTTGGAGGAATCTTCAAAATTCCGTAAGTGTTGAATTGAATTTCAGCACGACCTATCACCCTAAACTGATTTCCCATCTGAAATCACTATTTAGATGCTCAATGATATTCAATAAGTCTATTATTTAGAAATATAAGGTGGATGTGATCAGCATCTATCATTGGTTGAGTTCTCAAACAACAATAACTTCCACCCTAGTATTCAAATGACTTTATATATAGCTGTTTATGGAAAGAGATGTAGAACACCATTCTGTTGGGATAAAGTTGGTGAAAGAATGCTACATGGACATCCTATGATCCATGATATGATAAATAAGTTTCAATCTATCAACAAAAATATCAAATATTTTTAGTGTGGGAAGAATATTTATGCTGAAAACCGTCAAAGGGACTTGATGTTCAACATTAGAGATAAACTCATCAACAGAATATCACCATGGAAGAGGGTCATGTAGTTTCGAATGAATGGGAATCTAATACCAAGGTACATTTACCACTTTATGATAATTTATGGAATATTATCTAGTGAATATTTTATTTCACTAACACCAAATATGTCTCATTTTCATGATATGTTCCATGTATCACTCCTGATGAAGTACATACCAGATATATCACATGGAATTAACACAGAGGTGGTATAGTTGGATGATTATCTCTTCTATGGGGACCATATAGTAAAAACTCTGGGCTGGACAGATAATTATATGTACAAAAAAAAACTCACCATTTCAAAGTGTCGGTAGGAACCAAAAGCATGAAGAAAAAACTTGGGATCCGGAGGATGATATCAAGTGGAAGTACCTTCACCGTTTTTTGTAAAACCCAATATCAAAGGAGAAATTTCAAAATCGGGGAAGAATGTAACATCCCAATGATTTATCAATAGTAATTCACTTCTCAAAATTATTTCACATAAAATAATATTATTGAAAAAAATTCAACATTTTACTTAAATGAACAACTAAATACCATGTGTCCTTTATATCCTAGCGAGTAAACATAATTTTTCCACATCAATGATTTGAAATTCAATAACCTAACAGACATGATTGCAATCGATATGATATTATTAGTCTAATTGGAAAAACTTAATTTATCATGAATAATATATCACCCTTATTAATAGTAATGTTACCCTTAGGAATATTAATATGCCCATTTAGAATAGAAAATTGCTGTAGTTAATAGTTACCTAACTAAATAAATTACAAATAATATTTATTTATCTTATATGTGAAAATATGATATAATTAGATCATAGTATAAGTAGTTATAACTTTTAAAATTTATTAATTCAGTGTCGGTATTTTTATAATTAACAAATATTAAATTTCAATTTTATGAATAATTTAATAATTTAACAGAAATGTTTTTTCCAAATTTTTTTTCATAAATTAATAATTTTGGTATAAAAATGTTATGATAATTTTATGATACATTAAGTAATTTTTAAAAGTGTTTTAAAATCAGATATAATTTCAAAATATATATCTTACATGTAAATTATGTTTTTAAATATAAATTTAATTAATAATATTATAAAATTATATTAATAAAATTCCATTTGTTTTTTAAATATACATGTCGAAAAAATGGTTGGGAGAATTTTGGGGATTTTTTTCGAAATACCTGAGTTTTATGTGAATACTAAAATATGATGATCTATGATAAATGTATGAAACCATAATTTTGGGTCATGATTGAGTCGTGGATGATGTACATGATCATTTGTTCAAAATCACATTCAATAATTACTTTATTTATTTCCAATAATCCTTACTATTTCTTTTCTTGAGAAAAATAATAAACTAATGATTAAAATAATTAGAAACCACCCCTCTCCTCAACTATAAATTAGAACCCTCACACCATCTTCTCCTAACACATCTCATGAATTTACCCATTCAATAATTATAACCAATACTCTTCCCTTGCCTATACCCCATGCCCAGGATCTCTTGGTCACTTCAAAATACCAATCCTAGATTTCTTGAGGATGATTTCATGAGGATAATTCAAGATGATAATCTACTATCATTTTCTTTTAATTCCCTTTCAGTTTAAATTTATTTTCTTATTCTCTTCTCACCTAACATCATCCAAATAGAATGATAACTGGAGTAACATAAATAATCATTTATTATATCATGTTAATGGAATATACAACATTTAAATCATCCATATATTTCTTTTATCTAAAAAAGAAATTGTTTCCTGTTATGTGTGAATTACTAACATCATGGATGATGCACATTCAATTTCATTAAACATCATCAAGGATGTCAATAATACCAATTGATGGATAAGAAGGATTTTAATTTTTATGTTATAACAATTTTTATTTTATGTAAATAACTTATACTCATAATACTATTTGATAAAGTAAAACATGTTTTATTTGTTCGAAACAAAATCCAAAATAAACCTAAAACAATCATCATTAACATTATTTTAATGAATCAGTATCCATGTATATAACCAAATAATTTTTAATATAATTTATAATTATTTAGGATAATTAAAAAAATAAAATTTCTATTATCAATTTTTATACTCATTTAAAAAAAACTACCATTTATGTATAAAAACAAACTGATCATGAAATCTATGAAAAAGAATAATCCAAAATGACAAAATTAAAATATAAAAATCAACCAAATGTTCATAAAATAAAATAATAAACCATAATGAATATGATTATTCTATAAAAGGTTTTGGAAAATTTTATTATCGAAGCAAATGTTATTTCACATGAAATTAAACTGAATAACCCATTAGTCACAAGGTAAGGGGAATTCTTAAAACCAACTATATTTATTTATGTTAAACCTATTTCACCCCATTTTCAATATGGATATTCATTAAATATAATTTTTTCATCATTATCTTACCTTTTTTGGTATATATATGTTTTCTATATGAGTAAAAAATAATCATAATGGTTACCAAGAGAACTGTTCTATAAAAACACAACTTTTACTTCTCAAGATAGTTTCCTTTACTGAGTTTAGATGATTCTAATGTAATTTATGTTATTACCTCATTAATTTTGTAATCCATGGTTTATGAATTTATTCTAATGAAATGAAACCTATTATATTCCATGGGTTATTATATTTTCAGATTTGTATATTTTCTTTGTTCCATGCAAGATAATGTAAATGTAATGACGTGAAGGGCGTCCCAAAAATTATATAGCATAATTAAAATGTTATGATTTGACGGGTGAGCCCGGAATTATATATCACTCTAGTTCATTCGGTTATGTGACTACTCTAATTATTTAATGTGATATATGTTTGGAAATGATTCTTTATTTGATAAGAAATATGTGTGGTAGTGGGAAACTATGACATGATGTTTCATTTTTATTCATTGAAACATACCATGACTTTATCTAATTCTTTATCTCATTATTAGGATGATGATTTTATGCAGATTCTCACACCTTGTTATATTGTTTCCTTATCTTATATATCCTCTTACGATGTTTTTAAATCACTATTTTTTGATGTGTATCCCTAGGTATCTACATATACTACGGAGATTTCAAGGGCTAATAATAAGATAGAGAATAAGGAATTAGATAAAATTTTATTTTTTGGGTGGTAAAAGTTTTGTATAGTCCATGTTTTCCCAAACAATAACCCATCATATCCTCATTGTTAAAATATTTTAGGATTAGCTTTTAAAGAATTCAACTGTAATGTAAGAAAAGAAGGGTCCTTATTGACATTTTTAATTTATATTTTATTTCCACTTTATTTTTGTTGATTCAAATTTTATAATTATAATCAATTCATTTTGTAATTCCTAAATCAGTGATATAATATTTATAATAGAATATTTCTCAAATTCCTTTCATTGTGGAATATTGTAATGTTGTGTATCTAATTTTTTTTATATGGTTTATATATTTCCACATTAACATATAATATAATGATTTCTTAATAATTAATTTTATTTCAAGATTCAATTTTAATTATTTCATCGAAGGGTATTTGAATTTAAAATTACCAAGTGGTAATTTTTTAGTAAAATATCACATTATTTTGTGATTGTTTTCTTTCTCAAGAAAGAATCAGTTTTGTGTGGTCGTTTTTCCTTAAAAATTACATTTTCATACATATTTAAATTATTTTATGATATATATTATTATTTTGTGAAACTTATTCCAATTTTTATATGGTGCTCACAATGAATGTTACTTGATTAACTGGGGATATAATAGTAATTATGAATCCTTTACTAAATACTAATACTAGTTGATAGAGAACATTGTTTATGAAATAAATAGATTACTTAATATATGAATAATGCTTTGAACATGACATAAATGGGTGGGGATAAATTATCATGAACACCTTGATGCATCGGTAGTCTCTGAAGATGAATCAGTTGTGAAAATCAGATGGATTTTTACCCAGTATTTTTAAACTAATTTGAAGATAACTCATTATTTTAATGTTTTTATGATTCTGAGAAACATGATGTCTATTAATTAATAATTTCCATCACTGGGAATTAATTTATTATTATTATTCATGATATTATAGATATTATATTATTTATGGATGCACCCCATTCTATAGATAAAAATTAAATTGAATTTGGTTTTATTTATTTACCTCACCATATTGATTATTATTTGTATTAACATTATATTCATGTTATTTAAATAGAATATATGTTTTGTTATTTACTTTTCAATATTGATTATGATTAAATATTCTTGATAGCTTCCTCTTTATACAACCATTACAAATCATTTGGGCTCACCTTTATTTTCATTCCATTCATCTTGATATGAAACACATATCATTGATTGGGTTATTTTAGAACATGATCATTTTCCTTGTTTGGTATTATTTTTCATAATAAATTTTTAATGTGAAATCGGAATCATGTATGTAACTTGTTCTCTAATACTACTAAACTATTCAATCCACTAAGATGTAATTCCTTCAATATTATGCCAATGTATTAAATCAAAGCACCACCTCTGGTCTACTAGGATTAGGGTCATTTCAATCCTAATTTTTGATAATTATAAAACAAGTATATCCTAAAAAACTCTCCACTATTTTGAATTTTATTTAAATGTTATGAAATTATATATTAAATAAAATCATCCATATTTTGAAAACACAATGTTAAAAAAATCACTTTTCTAAAAATACCATTATCTCCCATGAGTATTAATATATATATAAATAGATATAAATATGTAATCTCCAAAAATAATTATATATTAAAAACATATATACCAATTATTGTAAGGCTATATATTAATGCAAAAAACTATCACTTATATAATTTATTCTTCCTTCATGAAAAATATTTATATTCCAAACTATTTATACTTACTTTAAATCTATTTTATACATAATACCTAATTCCATCATTTGAAATATATTAAATTCATCAAGGATCATTGAAAATTTGTCATTATACTCACTTAATTGTGTATAATTAGCTTCAGTGAATTAAATACTGACAAATATTAAATTAATATTCCACTGAACCAGAAAATATATAAAAAGTTTATCATGTTTGCCGGATCTGATAAAATATGGTTCTTTTTAATGCAAATAAACTATAAAATTATTACAAATTAATAATTATTAAATAATAGAAATATCATTCTATTATAAATATAATGAATTCAAACTTCACATATTGTAATTGAAGTGATATTATATAGGTGGTATGATTTTATACTTCAAGAATAAATTTTTTCTATAGACATTTTCTTTATAAATATTCATGTTATACATGAATTTTAGACATCCAATATTCTATGTCAATTTTTTATTTTCTTAATCATAGACTAATATTGTTGATTAGTAAATATATAAACTTCGTCGTCATCAATAATTCTATATTCCATAAATCATTCACATTTTTGAACATGGTCAATAATAAAATATCTATGTTTAACTTTTTTTTGTTCTTGACTGATGTAATGTTTTTTTATTTATAACAATATTTTATGAGTTATCACATAAAATAGGTAACTTATTAACATAAATATAAATTTATTTTAAGGATTATCTAATTAATAGTGATTTGGGAAAACAATATACAATATTAATGTATTATTATTTTGTAAAAGATGTTGTAACATAATTTTAATTTGTCAAATTGTTTCCTAGAAAATTTCAAATATCAAATATAAATATATTATGAATTAAATATTCCTAAAAATCAGAATATGAGTAGAATTTTAAATAACAAATTGAACTAATAGAATAAAAAAATCACTATTTATATAACCTTTAACATATTTTGTTATTCTATTTTTCAAAATATTTAAAATTATATTATATAGGATTTCTACAAAATCTTGCATAGATAAAAATAGATAAAATTTAAATCATCCGTAGAAGAATGTAAATAGATTTCACTATCAATAAAACCTCTATAAATATTATTATCAACAAATTTTATAAATTCATCTACTTACAACTTATAAGAAATACTCATTAGAGTAATCCTACTTATAGATGAATTAAGACCAAATAATTAAACAATATCTTTATGATACTTTTATTGATTTATAATAAATTCAACCAGTTAATTAAAAAATAAAAAGATAAATAATTAATTTCAATTAATCAATGAAACTAATTTCCAATTCATTAATGATTAATTATAAATTTTTACATAATTAATCATTTAGTGATCTAAAATTAACATCATTGACATATTTTTTAATAATCAAAACATATATATAATATTTTAAAAAAACATTTAGTTAAAAAATTACTTTTATAAAACCATATCCATACAAACAAATTTATTATTCATTTATACTAATCTCTTGGATTTTTTTTAAGATCATAATATAGGTTTGATAGCATTAATATGTGTTTAGGACACGTTCAATTTTCTAAACTAGGTAGTATTTTACACATACCTCCTTAATTAATATCTCCATTTATAATTTTAATTTTCATAGAAAATGGAATTAATTCAAAAACATTAAAAACAAAATAATTAAATTCCAATATTAATATTTCTATTGTAACAATACAAATGGGTTCAGCCTGCCACATCACCAAGGATGGATAGCTATAAAGATCGAGGCTCAATCCCGACAATGATGACTTGGTGATAAGCACTAGGGAATTAATGAAGAATCATTGAAAGTTGTTTCATACTTGTAAATAATTCCAAGGATACCAACCAAAAGTATTAAATTAAAAAACCATTGATTCGATATCCATTTTATCAAAAAAAATATATATAATAGTACAAACCATGTCAAATTGGGTATAACCTTTACATGTATACCAATAAACTCCAAACAAGATCAAAATATAACTAAAATAGGAAGGATCAAAATATCATAGAAAAAAAGATAGCTAATATACTTCCCATTATGAATTTTCTAATACATAATGACTAGTCCAGAAATATGAAAATACAAAGGATCCCAAAAAGGTTGGACAAAACAACATCCATGTCACCAATGGACCCACCAACCGTTGTCTTAGAAGATGACATGATAATCAATATTATCTAATATGAAATTATTCTTCATTACTATATTATATATTAGACATAACTAATTTTTCATTTTCTAAATGATATATATACGTTATGAGGAAAATAATAGTGTACAACTTCAATGGATCTAGATATCACTTTTTAAAATGAAAACCAAATATTCTTGTTCAAAAATAATGATTTCAAAAAAAAATTATAAATAATTATGCCATAAATAAATTTATTTTATTAAATGATCCAAGATGATATGATACATGGGAAACATAATATCAATTATGAATTAGGGATTTTAAAGATAACCCCATTATGAATAACATCATTAGACGAGCATTAAATGAAATCATATTATAATAAAATCAAATTAAACATTACAAATGGATGAGCTTCAACATATAGGTTCTAGGTTTCTAGGAATCACTCTAGAAACTCATACCAACCTATGTGAACCTGAACATGTAATCAAAAATAGTACTATTTAGGTCACAAAAAATTCCAAGATACCTCACACCCAAGGCTTTGGAAACTCCCATCCTATAACCAATACACCGAATGTCTTCCATGATCCGCCACAACCAAATTCATCATATAATATTATAAAATGGTCAAGATAGAAGGATTACCTAAAAATAGTTTTTCAAAGTATATTCATAATAATAATTAAAAATAATAGGTTTCATATAGTGATTTCCTCAAACACTATATTGGAATACCAATGGGTTTTAATGGGAGAAAAAAAAATCATAATTTGAAAACATATATCAAGTGTAACAATATAACATGTATAATAGCTCCCATTAAATAAGTCAAATCAGAAAAGAGGAATATAACCATAGGAAAAGTCAATATGTATATTAATAAAATGGAAAATTCAAGATATATATAGGGACTTGCCTCAAAATTTATTGAATTTCATTTATTTTTCAGTAGATTACTAGCTCAGAATATGGGAACACTAAGGAACCTAAGAATTGAAATATTTAATCAGAACTTTACCTAATACAATTTGTTTGACACACCCATATACATTAGATTTATAAAAATTAATTTAATAAGAAGAAAATGGAAGAATAGATATATTGAAAGGGAAATAAAAATTAAATAATCCTAACATTGATGTAATCCTTATAGTTCAAAGGGAAAAACACAAAAAACCAGATGTGGAATATGGTAGTGACTAAAAACAGGTGAGGTTGAGAAGATGGAGGTGATATGAGAGGTTTAGAGTTAAATACCAATAGTGTTATATAGAAAAATTCACATTCATTATAGATATGGGATATCTATATGGATTGGTCACACTGTTTTCAAAACAATGCACCAACTATGCAGGAAACACTTGTCTACTATCTTGATACTCATGATTTATCATGAGGTCCAACATTGTATGAAAAATAATCTAGAGTCCGGGAAAAATGGAACAATCCCTCCCCCCACACACTTTCCCAAGGTTAGGTACAAAATTAAAACTAATAGTGGGACAACAAGACACATAACTGGTTATCCCAAAAAATCTATGTTTTTAATCCGGAACCCATATAGACTCCAAAAATATGAAAAGTAAAAATGAATCGTCACCGTAGCGAGGTATTTGGGAACCAATTAGTATAACTATAATCTGTAAAATGACACTTTCGTGACATTGAGAGTAATTATGGATTATTTTCCATGAAGGTATACAGTTAATCCTATATCAAATGGGATTGAACATATTAATTTTAATTAATACCCTATCTACAATACAACAATATATAAAATAACAAAATAATTATATGTTTCATTGTATTGACATGTAAATACATAATAAAAATATGATTCAAAATGGTTAATACGTTGGGTTCCACATCTTGGATCACCAATTTTACCATAAAGGATGAACCAGAATAACAAGTATTGATTTGGGAAATAAGAAAATATCATGAATTAAAAACATATTGGATGACAAGGATACACACTATGAAACAATTCCACGATTGTAGAGAAATATTAAAGGAATAAAATAAGACAACATTAATGTACTATACTTTCCAAAAAATGGTTCCCTAGACTTGGATCGAACATGTGAATGACTCATTCACCCATATAAATCATCCATAAAAAGAAATGATTTTAAGTGTAATATTTCTTGAAAAACTATGTCTTAACCCAACTTTTTTGAATAAAATGAACCTTTATAATCTAATCTGAAACAATACTCTATAAAAAAATGAGAAATCCCCCATCTTAGAGAATCTTACAGGGGATCGGCACAACCACCCAAATAGGGTATCTAAAGTATCTATTCTTATAAAGGACTGGTAGTTTTTATTATAGGAATACTCTACCAGTGATAAATTCTTCTCACATGAGCTAACTATGAAATGTAAGAGCATTTGGTCATTTATTTTTATATCCCACTCCATCATGTTAATGGTTTATGAATTGTATATGGTGAATCATTTCAAAAATGATCCCATAGACTCTTTAAATTCCATAAAAAACTAGATGTAAAGCGTTGGACATGATATTAAATATGAATTGAAGGCACGCAATAATGAAGATATTTACACAGATAAAAGGTATCATGTTTCCATCACCATTTTGAACTCCTAGATGGAAATAAAATGTGATTATTTATTTAATAAATCAATAAATGCCTATATATATTCATCACATCTAAGTGAATGTTCAAATCCAATAATGAATTAAATAGATATTTCTTTGAATTTCAATATCATTATATGGAGGGGATGTAATAACCCAACCAACATCATGATCATAGATTTGATTCTTTTACAAGTCCAACATTAGGATACACAATCTAAAAAATATGCATTCATTCCTGGATACTAATAATATCATGTTATATCAAAAAATTCATAGTGTCTCCTAGGATAATAATCCCACTATACTTGTGATCACCACTCATTATGTTGTACATCATATGAAAAATAACAATACCGATTTTAAAACCAAATAATAACATCAATATGATGATAAAAAAAATGAGTTATCACCATACTTTATATAACTTCTTATACATGGGTAATCTGGATACTAATCAAATTCATACTTGATTAACTCATCCAGAGTAGAAGTGATTTAGAAATAGTTCAAGAACACCCATTCACCCTCCTTCTCCATCCCAATGTAATGTTAATTGAAATAGATCACCCGAAAACATTCTTCTCCAAACTATTTCACTTTTATAATTGTTAAAATATTTCCTAGACTTTTGGCTACCACATTTTCATTTCCTAAAGTTTAATCAAAATAAATAATGAAATATTGAATTAACACTAACAAAAATATATACCTAACACTAAGGTCCATCTATTTGAAGATTCAATTCATTATTTCATGATCTTATTTCAACATGAATTTATCCCCCAAAATATTTAGTGATTCCATTTTTTAAAAGAATTCATCTCCATCGCCAACTGAAGATCATGAGTAGAGTAATTATTTTCATGAAGAAACAAACTGAATATTCAATAGTCTACTATATAGATTATCTACATTAATATACACCAAAACATAGTACATAAGGCATTACATAAAACAGCATAGGCCCTGTCAAATCTAGAAAGATCAAAATGGAATATAAAGACAACATTAAAAATTATCCTAAAAATGAACCTATAATATCATGTTCTATCATCGTTTCACAACCTTCTAAGTTACATATACCAAAACAGATTATAGCCTAGAGAAATACTATAGGAAACATTTGTAATGTCTTTATATCCATAATATTCATAATATATTAAACCCATTTTGGTCTCTCCCAAGATATCACTACTATAATATTCTTCAAGTCCTCTAAAATGACTCTTTAGAATTCCAAATGAACAAGTAATTGTCATATTTTTTCAGAAACTAGAATTTGGATAACATTATATATATATATATATATATATATATATTTCTACAATGGTTGTTGAAACAAAATCGAAGAACCCACCATGATCATCCTTAATCATGGATTTAATCAGGATATCATTAATAAATAATAGCATGAATGAGTAATTATTCCAATAAAAAAATCTATTTCATCATTTCTATAAGTATATTAGGGTCATTTCAGAGTCTTAAAAACATAAACATGTACTC
This sequence comes from Viscum album, assembly GCA_963277665.1. Taxonomy (NCBI): domain Eukaryota; kingdom Viridiplantae; phylum Streptophyta; class Magnoliopsida; order Santalales; family Viscaceae; genus Viscum; species Viscum album. The sequence goes on from OY728129.1 coordinate 1,590,799,187, forward strand.
GTGATTCATATACTGGCTCTGAAATGAGGTTATTGGAATGTTTTCTTCCCCCACTGCCATGTTCTACTTTTCTAAGTTTAGATCAATTAGAAAAAACCACTAAACAGGCTAAGTAGATCACAAAAATCATATCTCTAATGTAGTAAATACATATTCATGATTATCAGTGCATTAAGAATCTGATAGTCAATGAAATATAGTAACTTCTATATACATTAATAATAAATAGCACCATCTATTCCAATTTTCAAAACCTAAAATTGATGTATCCATTTATCTTGATGTCTGATGACAATACCTTTAGTACCATTAAATCATTAGGGGTAATCATTAATATTGAATAGTGATTTATCACTTCTTGGTGATATCAATATTTTTTGATGATATTATTGATTTTAAATAAATTAATTTGTGAGTTAATCTAATTATTCATGCATATTTTTTGATTTTTTATTAAATTACTTTTAGGGAATAATTTTAATAATAATTTAAATGAAAAGGATTAAATGAAATACAATATATTTTTATAAACCTTATTCTACTACATATTATGTTTGGACATGAAAATGAAATAATTATGGTTGATTGATATAATGAAACTAGTCCAACCATGATTAATTCCTTGAAGCACTATTTACATTGTGAACAAAGTTATGTCAAGGTCCTCTTCACATATATAAGGTGACATATGGGTAGTTCATTGACTAAATTATAGATTCATGATTTTTATTGTTTGATAAGGTAATGAAAAAAGACATGTGATACTTATAAATGTTGTGAAACAAATTATATTTGATGGTTTTTCATGGATTTTTTTAATGTGGAAATTAAACCATTATATCCATGAATCAATATTAATATAATGTACCCTCTATCAATAATAAATTTAATGATGATATTATCCTTGATTTCAATGGGATATCAAGTTATTATGGCCAAGTAAATCCTTTTGAAACATTATTAATTCAAATAGGTAATTTTTAGCTATAATGATGACATTGATGTGTTCATAAACCTATAAATATTGTGATTTTAATGGAATTTAATGATAGAGTTTTAAATGGAATCAAATTTCTTTTGAGTAATTCTATAAACTATATAGAGACACTATTTGATGTACTTCTAAATAGGTACTATTATTTACAGTACTCCCTCCTTACTATGAAGAGGGGGTAAGTTCCTTGTGTAACATTTTTTAATAATGAAGTATTGTGTTTATGGAATATATTTATTAATTTATTCTATGGTTTGGTAATTAATTAGTCCTTAAATTTTAAATATTTTCACTCTTTCTTATATCATGATCATTAAAATTTAATTTGGAGTGTGTTTTTGGTTTCCATAGTAATCACATTGAAATATGCAGGTAAATTAAATATTTTAGAATGATTAAGTATAATATTTATATCGAGACACCTACCCAAATAACTAACATGTTTATCTTACTATATCAAAAGGGGAAATTTCTAGGTTATAGGGAAATTAAACTGACTAAGGGCCTACCTTTTCTCAACTCAAACAATATCATGACTAATTGTTTTTCACTATACTCATCTAACACTGGAAACTATAATTATAACTATTTGAATTTTTTCTCTTTTAAATCTAAAAATTAATTATTAATTATCAAACACAATTCATTCATATAGTTTTTTGAAAATCATACAACAATATGTCATAGTTTTTTCCAAAAAAATTCTATTTTATATGAATAATTTTTTATTATTAGTTTTGTTTGATTCATTTTATAAATTTAAATATTTTATTACTGCATTGGAATTAACAACACCCTCATTGTAGTAAATAATTTGGAATTATTTTTGTGGACACATGTTATAAGGGTTCAGCCTTAAACCTTACTTAGTAATGAATTAACTGAATAATTAACATTGATGATGTTTTCAGGTTTAGATTTTTAGAGAATAGGAAATAACTATTACATCTCAAAAGATTACAAAGTAGACACTTCTACGGAATTTCCATTTTTTTACAAAACATGAACTCTTGAAAAAAAAAGGGTCATGTCTAGTTCCATGTTTAAGAAAACATGACTTTTCCTTAATCCCATCCTTGACTCTATTCCACATTATGTCCTAGGAAAAACATTTCAAAAACATGGTATGAGCATAAAAATCTTAGTAAGGGATACACAAGGAACGAAAAATGTTAGTTTTTCAAAACAACATGTAAACCATGAATACATTAACGTAAGTAATACTTATCACCTTTACGAAGTATTAAATACTCTTCCCTAAAAAAACATCATTAATTACCCTTTTGTAACGAAAATATTACCATAAAACCCATACAAAGAACACATAACATATAAAGGTAACTTGGGACATAAACATACTTAAATGGAATAACCATATGGTAAACTTCCACAAATTTCACTAAATGGAATATCCATATGGCCGAATTCCATGCCCAATGCATTGGAGGTTATAATTTACCCACCCATCCTTGCATTCACAGCACAACCCGTCATTTGGTTTATCACATAACCACCTGTCAAATGTCCAATTACAATTATAAAATCATAACACATAAAACAATTATAAAGGAATGAAAACATTTCCACATTTAAATCACAATATATCACTTAAATATATTGACCTACCAAATCCACAATCAAAAAAAATTTCAATACCAAAATACATAAAAGATTATATGGTATTTATTAACTTTTAAAGACATTAAGGCTTGTTGAGGAATCCAAAGATCAAATAATACTCACGGCGGAGGAAAATGTCGTTGTCACTGCGTACGTTAAAAGAAACATTTCTTTTTTTTGTTTATTAAAATTCTTCATAGAAAAATATTCCAGTTGAATGAAAATAAATGTCAAACTTGTTTTATATAGCGTATAAAATAGTCTTGTATTAGAACAAAATATGCCTCAATGAAAGGAGATTGAGACGAAGTCCCTTTCCTCGTGTGCGACTTGGCTCAATAATTCTTTAATCTCCTGAATAATAAACTAAAGATAATTTATAATTTCTTAAGAATCATTTTCATGTTTATTATTCCTTTTATATCACTTATTGAAATGTTATAAACATTATGTAATCATTTAAGTTAATAATGTTCGTTTTGTCGATATTTGATACTTAAGTGGAAAATGGACTACTTAAAATTACATGTTGTTCATGTTGTAAAAGGTTCATTATATAGAGAATTATATTCATGATTTGGATATCATTAATATCATATATATCAAGAATATTCATGTATTTTTAATATTACATAACATTTAGAGGTAAGAAATGAAATGCACCGTTCATGGAGACGGCAAGTTGTACATACGCATGAACGCTACTTTGATTTCTATTTCATATTTAATGGAATGAATTCACAATGATATAAAGGTATATTATAATTCCAGTATACAATCATATATAATATCATTTTCTCTATCCTTTATATGTCCCACATATGACATTAACGATTAATATCACTTTAAGGGGGCAGTAGTTCGCACTACCTCAAATGACATTATCGCGTTTAACCATAATGGAAACCATAATGGTTTTCCAAAAAATGAAAAATAATGAAGCATGGGAAAAACATAAACATAATATATATAAAATATAAATACAGTTACATGTTAATGTCCACCATGAAAGGTGTTATGAGAATATTGAACAATCATCGTTTCGTGAGGCAGTAACCCACTATCCACAGAAATAGTATGATCTTTAACCATTAAACAGGGGTCTGTGTAAGTTTAGCATAAATCATTATCATAACAATATCCTAGTATATTTAAAATACTTTTTTTCTAACAAATGAAAGGAATAAAAAGAGTTTAGGTGGTTGGAGAAGCAAAATAAAACAAAAGAACAAAAGAGAAGGCATTACCCTTATATCGGGTAACTCCTCCTTGTTTGAACCCAAATGGTATCTTGAAGAGATTTATCCCTATGTTAAGGCCTCTAGGATTAATATGGAGATATTGGGAGCTTATTTGAGTAGATTTTGGATGAGAAAAATGGCATTAGATGAGTGAAAAATGGGTATGAAGTGGGGTCTTTTTATAATGGAGAGGAGGGTCTCTTTTGGAATGTATGAAACTATTATTTTATTATATAATGCTTTTAGGTTTCTAAAAGTCCAAAAATTATTAAAGTAGAATATAAGGTTTAAAATATTCTAAATAAAATCATCCAATAATAATTGGACAAGAATTGGATATTATTTTAAACATTATTTTCTTATTTATTTAAATCATTCATTAGTGATGTATACACTGCATCATCATTGTGTCATAAATAATACTATTTATATGATGTCTAAAAATAACAAAAAATTTCCGTGTTTTATAAAATATTTTTAGCTTTGTAATTAATATCTATAGTCAAATATATCAATTATATAACCCCATATAATTTTTTTAGTAAAATAATACATGTTTATGACATTTTTATTTTTTCTTTAAATAAAAGGTATTAATGTCATTATGTTATCCAAGTGGCTCCATGGGGTCCAATAAGTTGACACATGGATTTTATTGGTTGTCTATGAATCATTCAATAAGTGTAGGGAAATTTTCAAGGTGATTTCATATTATTATAACATTATATTTTTTTTAAATTACACTAATTACATTTAATCGCGATGAATAAAACCTAAAAGTTACTATTAACCAAAAAATTATTTTCATCTCATTGAACACAATTTTATTTACTAATGAATACCATTTAATTTTTATTTTTCAAATTAAATTCATAGATTTGGTAAAGTTTCATTTAAATGAAATAATCAGTTTTTATAACTACCACTTAGTGGTTTCACTATTCATTGAAAATTTAAGTTTTTTAGAAAAATACCAGTAATTCACCCTAAGATATTTTTGATATTTAAAATACAAAAATGATGTCTATTTTAAAAAATTAAAATCATATAATTGGAATTAATTAACTTAATAACTAATTCCCGTTGTCAAAATAAATAGCGTGTTTTAATGAAACAATATCTATCAAACGATTGACACTTGTTTGTGTCCAATTTGAAAGTGAAATTAATTCCAATGACCACCATTTGATTAAATGGTAAAAATATATTCTAATTTCACTTTATAACCAATTCAAAATATAATACAAACATATAATATAATTATATTAAAATGAGGTTTTGAATTAAAATACAAAATTTTTCACTTATACATTACACATGAACTTTATCAGAAAAATAACAAAAACATACACAAAGTAAATTTTGATGTCCCTATTCAAAATATGGAAGTTATTTGGTCCAAGAGAATGTATAATACTGTCAAAAACAATTTTTAAAGAGGGTTCACCATCAAAAGGTGATAAATCATCCTTATAATGAATATTAGAGTATCTATGCCTAAAATTTAATTCCTTACATATTTTAGGCTTTCTTCTTTTATTGGATAAATGAGAAACAATTAACAAACCTATATAATCATATTTTAGTTATTTCAATTCATTTCCACCAATACAACGACTACGTGTTAACTACCATTTAAAATAATATTATTATATTATTAGTGTGAAATATAAGATTTCAAAGAAACTCGTTGTAGCGTATCGGGTATGCTATCGAACATAGAAACCCCTTTAAAGTAAAATTATTATTTAATTCACAAATATGAATAAATATGAAAATTTATTATTCTTTATTTACCTGGGATGTTACATCCTTCCCCCCTTTTACGAATTGTTTCCTTGTAATTTTATTCACTTATCAAAATAAGTGGGGGTATTTATCCCTCATATCATTTTCAGATTCCCACGTTTCCTCTTCAACCATATGGTTTTTACATAAAAACGTCACCTGATAAATTACCTTATTTCGCAACACTTGCTATCTTTGGTCAATAATCTGGACTGGTTGTTCTTCATAAGAGAGATTCTCTTCCAACTGAACTACCACTTGGCTCAAAACATGAGATGGATTTGGCATATACTATCTCAACATCGAAACATGAAAAAAATGTGTACCTGGGATAAACTTGGATGTAAATCCAATTTGTATGCAACTGATACAACTTTCTCTTGGATTTCATATGTCCAATGAACCTCAGACTCAAAATTCCCTTATTTCCAAAATGAATCACACTTTTCCATTGAGAGACATTGAGAAAAACATGATCACATTCCTCAAAAGATAGATCCTTTCTCAAGTTACCTGCATAACATTTCTGCCTGCTATGAGCTGTTCTCATGTGCTTCTGAATCAACTGAACTTTTTCTGCCATCTCTTCTACCAATTCTGGTCCCATCAGCTTCCTTTCACCTACTTCCTCCCAAAAATCTACAGTTCGACACCTTTTACCATATAATTCCTCAAACGGAGCCATCTATATACTGGAATGAATACTGTTGTTATCAGAAAAGTCAACCAAAGAAAGATGTTGATCCCAAAATCCTTGTAAATACATTGTGTATGCACGTATCATATCCTCCTTGGTCTGAAGTGTTTTTTTGACTACCCATGGGACTGAGCATGAAAAGTAGTAATAAATTTAATTCAGTACCCAATGAATTCTGAAGGCCTTTCCAAAAGTTAGAAGTAAACTGGGATCATGATCAGATACAATGGATAGGGGAACTCCATGCATCCAAACATTCTCTTTAACATACAGCTGAGAAAGATGATCTAGAGAATAAGTATCTCAAATAGGAAGGAAATGAGAAGATTTAGTAAATCGATCATCTATAACACAAATTTCATTTTTACCTCGAGTTGTCTTTGGTAATCCCACAACGATGTCCATGGATATTTTTCCCATTTCCACTCTGGTACTGGTAATGGATGAAGCATCCCTTTCGGTAACTGTCGCTCTGCTTTAACCTTCTAACAAGTGAAACACTTCACAGTAAAATTAGCAATATCTCTTTTCATTCCATCCCACCAGTAATACTCTCGAAGATCTCTGTACATCTTAGTACTTCCAGGATGAACTAAAAATGGGGAACTATGAACCTCATATAACAACTCATTCTTCAACTTTGAATCACAAGGCACACATAATCTCTTCCAAAACCTCAAAACACAATAATTAAAAATGGAAAATTTTGGAAACTTACCCTTATGAACCATATCTACCTTTTTCTACAACCAACTGTATTTCTTCTGCGCTTGCTTAATTCTATCTGACAGAGATGATCTCACTGACACCTGAAAAAAAAAGAAGAACTTCCTGCACCAACAACTTATATGCCAAATTTCATCAAATCAAAAACCAAAGGATCTCGTTCTAAACGTAGCATGGTTAATTAAGAATTACTTTTTTGACTCAAAGCATTATCCACTTTATTTTCTTTTTTTGGGATGGTAATGAATTTTACACTCATAATACTTGATTAATTTTCACCATCTCCTCTATCTAATGTTCAATTCTTTTTTCAGGAATATATACGTTAAACTTTTGTGATCATTATATATTTCACAATTTACTCCTTATAAATGATGCCTCCAAATTTTTAGAGAAAAACAATAGCAGTTAATTCCAAATCATGTGTAGGGTAATTTAACTCATGAGATTTCAACTGACATAAAGAATAAGAAATTACCTGATCATTCTGCATAAGGACACAACCAAGTCCCTCAAATGAATCATCAATGTAGATAACAAACTCACCATTTCTGGAAGGAAGTGATAAAACTGGACCATTCCCCAATCCTCTTTTCAATTACTGAAAACAATCATAAATTTTTTTTCCAGATAAACGTAACTCCTTTTCATGTTATGTTAGTCATTGGACTAGATAACCGTAAAAAATATTCAACAATCCTCCGGTAATAACCTTCCAAACCAAGAAAACTACGTATCTTCGTTAAATTTTTGGGTCTTGGCCATTCATCAACAATTTCTATTTTAGCAGGATAAACAGTAATGCCATTTTTAGAAACAATGTGACCAAAGAAAAAAAATAGTAACCAAAATTCACACATTCTGAATTTTCAATAGAGTTTATTTTCATTTAAGGTTTGAAAGATTCACCTTAAATGAATTTCATGCTCTTATTTACTTTTAGAATCCACCAAAATATCATCAATGAACACAACCACAACAATATCCAAGAACTCATGGAAAATTATATTCATTAGATCCATAAATACAGTAGGTGCATTGGTTAACCCAAAAGGCATAACTAAAAATTCATAATGGCCACATATAGTACAAAACTTAGTCTTAGGAACGCCTAATTCTTTTACTTTAAATTGATGGCACCCCGACCTCATGTAAATCTTTGAAAAATACTAAGTACCATGGATCTGATCAAACAAATAATAGATATGAGGAAAAGGAAACATGTTCTTAACAGTGATGTTATTAAATGCTCTATAATCAATGAAAAGTCTCATTGAACCATATTTCATTTTAACAAACAAGACAGAAGCACCCCATGGTGATGTGATAGGTCAGATGAAACCTTTATCTAATAACTCTTGTAATTTCTTCCTCAACACTAATAGTTCATCTTGAGCCATTCGAAAAGGGTGTTTTGAAATTGGATTAGAATCAGGATCTAAGTCAATAGTAAATTCAACTTCCCGATCATGTATAATACTAGGAAACTCATCAGAAAAAACAAAAAGATTATCATTGAACACTAGAACATCATTAATCTGAACAGTTCCTTTGTTTTCAACAATATTTTCAAGGTAAGATTCATTTCCATCTTTTACTATTTTTTCAATATCCTGATTTGTTATCAAAATCAAGGGTTCATTCCTGTACAAAAACTAAAAATCATTCTGAAAAGAAACCACTTTAGCACTGCAATCAATCTTAGTATGATAAATAGAAAGCCAATACATTCCCAAAATAAAATCAAACTCTACTAGAGGAAAAACAATAAGTTTTGCAGGTAGATTCTTTCTGCACACAATGATAGGAAGGTTATTATAATTTATTTTTGTCTCAACAATTCCTCTCAGTGTTTTTACCATAAGTTTACGATTCATATCTTGAGATTGAATTCCCAATTTACTAGAAAACTTCTTCGAAATGAAATAATGTGTAGAACTTCAATCAAACAACACATTGGCGTAATCTTAACAAGCAGACAGTGAACATGAGACTACTTCATTCGAAGGCCCAACATCTGCTGAAGTAGTTGCAAATGATTTCACCACCACTTTATGCTTGGATTCTGGATGATATCCCTCATTTGAGTTCTTCTTTAGACACTAATTTGCATAATCACCCATTTCATTACACTTAAAACATCTTACCACTGGGTTTTCATTTCCTACTTGATCATCTTACTTACAGTTACGAGCAATATAACTAGACTTACCACGTTGCAAGAACTTTATAGACATGGATAAACATTCTCCAGGATGAATTTTAACACACTTCTCACAGGATATATATTTTTATTCTTACCTATTGGATTCTATGATGAATTCTTTCCCTTTTCCTACCAACTGGACCTCTTATTGTGTTGTTTGTCAAAGAATACATGATCATAAGAAAACTCCATTTCCACTTTCTCCGCACATCGAACAAGTTTTTCATAACTCTTGAACTCAAGAAAAGCTAAATACCTTTGATACTTTGGATTTAACCATGAGTAACAATGGTTGATTTTACTATCAAGATATCGTATGAAAGTTGGAGCATACATTTCCAGTAGAGTGAACATTGCTTCACAAGCAGCCACTAAGTCATCCTCCTACCTCAATTCTAGGAATGGTTTTTCCATCCTAAGACAAACCACCCTTGGAAAATATTTCTCAAGAAACTTATCTTTGAATTCAACCCAGTGAAGATCATCAATCTCATCACTATCCCTGATATTTTTCACCATCGACCACCACTGATCAACTTCATCTTAAAAACAGTAAACAACATGACTAAGCTTTTGATGTTTTGAACACCCCATGACATCAAAAATATTATCTAGTGCTTTAATCCACCCTTCTACTAGCACAAGGTCAGATGATGGGGGATGTTTTCTCATGTAATGTTCCACCACGGACATGTTCCTCTCTGGTTGATTTGGCTGATCTCATTCATGGATACCACCACCATTTATTTCCTGAGTCAATTGCGCCATCACTACAACAAATTGTTCAGTTTCGATTCTGACCATCTCAGGTTGGTAATTTGGATGGTTTTCATCCTCCTGATGTCTTCCCAAAACAGCTGCCTGGTTTCCTCTACGGAAAACCATTCTGAACACAGAAATATCTTAGGCGAAGCAACATGGTAATCTTTTAATTCTATATCATTTCAATCATATCATAAATTAATTTATGGACATAAATTTAACAATTTTATAACTCTTAAAGTTGACTAAACTGACATCTGATACCAACTATAAGGACCCAACCTTAAACGATACTTAATATGGAATTAAATGAATAATTCACATTGAGGATAATTTTAGATTTAGAGTTTTAGAGAATTAGGTCATAACTATTACATCTCAAAAGATTAAAAAGTAGAAACTTCTACACAGTTTCTATTTTTTCACAAAACGTGAACTATTGAAAAAAAGAGTCATGTCTAGTTCAATGATTAAGACAACATGACATTTCCCTGATCCCATCCTTGACCCTATTCAATATTACGTCATGTGAAAAGCATTTCAAAAACTTGGGATGATCATAAAAATATCAGTAAGGTATACACAAAGAATGAAAACTGTTAGTTTTTCAAAACAACACGTAAAACATGAATACATTAACATAAGTAATACTTTTAACCTTTTTGATGTAGTAAATACCCTTCACTAAATAAAAGATCATTACATCCCTTTTGTAACCAAACGATTACCATAAAACCCATATAAAGAACACAAAACCTATAAAGGTAACTTGGGACATAAACATACATAAATGGAATAACCATATAGTCAACATCCACACATGTCATTAAATGGAATATCCATACGGCTGACTTCCATACCCAATGCATTGAAGGTAATAACGTCTTCACCAGTCCGGGTATTGATGGAACCACCCGTCATTTGGTTTATCATGTAACCACCCGTCAAATGTCCAAGTACCATTATAAAATCATAACACACAAAACCATTATAAAGGAAAGAAAATTTTTCCAAATTTCAATCACAATATATCACTTAAATATATTGACATAACACATAAATTATCTAAAACATTTTCAATAACAAATTACATAAAAGAGTATATGCTATTTATTTACTTTTAAAAACATTATGGCTTGTTGAGGAAGCCAAAGATCAAAAAATACTCACTGCGGTGGAAAATGTCATTGCCACCACTTACGTTAAAAGAAAAATTCCTTTTTGTCATTTAGGAAAATTATTCATAGAAAAGTATTCACTTTGAATGAAATGAAAAGTCAAATGTCTTTTATACAGCGTATAAAATAAAGTCTTGTATTTGAACAAAATATTCCTCAATGAAAGGAGATTGAGATGAAGTCCCTTACCTCGTGTCTGACATGACTCGATTGTTCTTTAATCTCATGAATAATAATCAAAAGATAATTCATACTTGATTAATAACCTTTTCAAGTTTATTATTCAATTTATATCACTTACTGATATGTTATAAACATTATGAAATCATTTAAGTTAATAATGATCGTTTTGTCGATATTTGATACTTATGTCAAAAATGGACATCTTACTATTACATGTTGTTCATGTCATCAAAGGTTCATTATATCATGAATGATATTCATGATGTGGATATCATATATATCATATATATCCAGAATATAGGTATATTTATAAGAGTACATAACATATATAGGTGAGAAATGAAATGCACCGTTCATGGAGACGGTAAGTCGTACGAACGCATGAACGCTCCCTTCATTTCTCTTTCGTATTTAATGGATTGAAATAAAAATGATATAAAGTTATATTATAATTCCAGTATATTATCCTTTATAATATCATTATATCCATCTTTTATATGTCCCACATATGGAATTAATGATTCATATCACTTTTAGTGGGCGGTAGTCTGCACTACCTCAAATGACATTATCGCGTTTACCCATAATCGAAACCATAAAGGATTTCCATAAATGAAAAATAAATAAGAATAGAGAAAACATAAACATAATATATATCATATATAAATAAATTTACAACTTAATGGACACCATTAATGGTGTTAATAGAAGATTGAACAATCAACGATTCATGAGGCAGTAATCCACCATCCACAAAAACAGTAGGTTATTTAACCATTAGACAAATGTGTGTGTAAGTGTAGCTCTAATAATTATCATTAAAAAACCTAGTGTATTTAAGATACTGGTGTTGTTACAGAATAAGGGAATAAAAATATTTTAGGGGGTTGGAGAAGCAAAATAAAACAAATGAACATAAGAGAAGAGATTACATTTAAATCAGGTAACTCCCCTTGGATTGAACCAAAAGGGTTTCTTAAAGAGATTTCTGCCTAAGGAAAGGATTATAGGATTAAGAGAGGGATATTGTGAGCTTATTTGAGAAGATCATGGAAGAGGCAAAGGTCTTGTGAAGTGTTATAAATGGGTAGGAAGTGGGGAATTTTTATAAGAGAGAGGAGTGGTTCTTTTGGAAAGCATGAAGCTATTATTTTATTATATAATTCGTTTCAGTTTCTAAAGATCCAAAAATTAGTAAAGTAGAAGATAAAGATTCCAATGTAAGAAATAAAATCATCCAATAATAATTGCACATGTTTTGGATATTATTTTAAAAATTATCTTCTTATTTATCTAAATCATTCATTAATGATGTAAACACTGCATCATCATTGTGTCATAAATAATTTAATTTATTTGATTTTTAAAAATTATAATGAATTACCATGTTTTAGGAAATCGTATTATCTTTCTAATGAATATTTATTTTCAAATATATCAATTATATAACCCCATGTAAAAATTTTTTTAGTAAAACAATACATGTTTGTGAAATTTTTATTTTTACTTTAAATAAAAGGTATTAATGTCAATATCTTACCCAAGTGGCTATTTGGGGACTCATAAATTGACCCATAGATTTTCGTGGTCTTCCATGACTCATCCGATGACTTTAGTACACATGTAAAGGTGATTTCACATTATTATAACATTATTTTTACCTCAAATTACACTAATTACATTTAATCGCGATTAATAAAACATAAAAGTTACTATTCACAAAAAAAATTATTTTCATCCCATTGAACCAAATTTTACTTAATAATCACAACCATGTCTGTTGTATTTTGGAAATTCAATTCACATATGTGGTAATGTTTCATTTAAACGAAAAATTCATTTTTTTAACTACCACTTAGTGATTTCACTATTCATCACAAATTGATGTTTTTCAGAAAAATACCAAAAATTCACCCTAAGGTATATTTGATATTCCAAATTAAAAAATAATGTCCATTTTAAAAAAATTAAATCATATATGTTTAATTAATTTTTTTATTAATTAATTCATGTTGTCAAAAAAATTGTATTTTTTTAAGAAACAATATCTATAAAAAGATTGACCCTTGTTTAAGTCCAATTTCAAAGTAAAATTAATTTCAATGACCACCATTGTATTTAATGGTAAAACTATATTCTAATTTAATTTTAAAACCAATTAAAAAGATAATATAATCATATAAAAAATTATATTATAATGAGGTTTTGAATTAAAATAAAACATTTTTCACTTATTCTGTAAAAATGAACTTTATCAGAAAAATAACAAAAACATACACAAAGTAGATTTTGATTTCCCGATTCTAAAGAAGGATTATATTTGGTCCAAAATAATGTATAATATTGACCATAACTATTTTTAATGAGGGTTCTCCATCAAAAGGTGATAAATCGACCTTTTAGTGAATATTAGAGTATCTATGACTAAAATTTAATTATTTACTTATTTTAAGCCTTTATATTTTATTGTATAAATGTAAAAATATTTAACAAACATATATAATAATATTTTATTTATTTTTATTCATTACCTCCAATAAATCGACTACGTGTTAACTACAATTTAAAATAATATTATTATATTATTAGTGTGCAACATAAGATTTCAAAAAAACTCATTGTTGCGTATCGGGTATGCTATCGAACATATCAACCCTTTTAAAGTAAAATTAATATTTAATTCACAAATATTAATAAATATGAAAATGTCTTATTATTTATTTACCTGGGATGATACACTTGTAATGTAGATTAATGATAACTTATTGATTCTTATTAAAATTTTCACTCATTATTACCTACTATAGTATTGGTTAAATGATGATGTGAATTTAATGTAAAAATAATTAATAATGTTTGTTATACTAAAATAATGAAAATTGAGACTCTGATATATGATCTCGATATTAATTAATAATTAAAAAATACACATAGGGAAACAAAAATGGCCAGTGATGATAACAAAAACAAGGTGTTGGAGGTGCGTAACCCAGAGATCTGGGTAATGAGTTCCCATGGATTTTGGAATAATATTTGAAATTGTGTTCCAACCTATAATTATCATACCTATAATTGTAGAGAATTTTTTTTATCCATATAGCCTATATCCTGATGATCTCTTACCGGATTAAATTTTCTAAGCTACAACACGAGGGTTGAAACAAAAGTATATAGATAATTTTAAAAACCAGTAAACCTTTATGTTATAAAATTCCTATAATGTTTTAGTGAGATTAAAATTATTTCATATTTATTTAATATACATATTAGTATATTATATACAATGACTTCCAACTTATTCCACTACAACATTGGTTAGTTTGCACGAATCTTTTTAACCCTTTTGTTCATCCATTTAATCCATATTAATTCATGTTAATATTTTAAATTTAAATCAATATGATCTTGGACAAACTTTTTATTCATGGTATTGACCCAAATACATTTTAGAAAATATCCACAACATGTAATTGTGATTTGGTTACAAATTTATCAATTTTACAGGGTTTTTTAACATGGAAACCAGTACATTATGAATCTTATTGTAGGAGGTTATATGATAAATAAGTCACATGAAGATAGTTTCAATTTTAAAAATGAGATAATGAATAAAATATTCCAATGTAAATCAATTTAAATAAACTAATATGTTTTCACATGGTTGATAAAAATGGTTGGATGAATGATGAAAATAATGCTTTTACATGGATGAGAGATTCTATGATGAGAATGAAAATCCACCATGGTATGTATATTGATGTTGAAAGTTATACTGATTTTAAATTTCAGAAATATTTTTTTGTTTGTTTTCACAAAAATAATAATCCCAATGATATTGACATTGGTACCCATGGTTTTAATATAAATCCCAAGGGTCATCCCTCCAAAATAAAAATCCACTTACTAGAGGAAACATTTAATGCATACATGACCACAATAGTGGTGTGTATCAAAGAGATGAAGGATTAATTTTTTGTTCAAATGGGTTCTTAATATAGTATATAATTTCAGTTTGACCATATTTCCAACTTTCATAATTGAGTTCCAATATATTTCCTTTTATGGGACATATAGGTCAACCAATGAGTATATGTTATGGACCGAACTTTGAGAGGTGGAAAACCCATTATGAAATTCATGAAAATATATAGAAAATTTTAAGCTATAATTTCAAAAAAAAATCGAAATTAATGTATGAAATGTTGATGAAACTACAAAATAATATGATAAAGAAGAAATAGATTAATCACTACCAATATCCCATCCTAATATATCAATTATAAAAAATCTATGGAAGAAAATAAATGAATAAAAACAATATAATTTATTGGACACCCATTTTATGTTACATATTGATATTCCATTTTCCAATACTATATATAATATTCTAAAATATAAAATATACATGAAATATATAGTGTCAAATAAATATAATTTGGATGTGATAATTACCATTCCACTAAAACGTAAGTGGTCATCTATTCTATGATGCATGATTCCAAAAAAGAAATATATTTTAGGTACTTTCTGAATTCTATTGAATACTGGATGTATCAAATTAGGGGAGGATTTATTTGATATAGGTGAAAGTGTTAATACCACGTTTTACAACAAATTATATATATTGATACTTGATGACATGAAGTTCATTAGTATTTCTATCCAAAAATTTGATTCCGTAGTGATGTACCCTCAAGGAATGATCAAATATCTCTTAGTTAATGTGGGCCTATTTTTTCTCATTTTATATTTTATTGTGATTTAAATCAATAGGTAAAGGAAAAATCATATCATGGATAGAACATTTTAGTAACCAGATGATCTCTAATCATTGTAAAAAATGTGGAGATGTTATTTTGAGTACATTTTCATCAGGTTAATTTCAATATAAATTGTGCCATAAACTTTTATGATGTAGATGTGGATAATCTAGATGTGGAAAACATATTGTTGATAAAGATATTTGTACCATTGAAGAAAGGAAGGATGTAACTATTTTGAAGGCTAAAGAAAGATAATAATTTACAGATTATTAATAGAATATGAAAATGGATATAAATGAGAAAATTGGAATGAAATATAGACAATATATTTTCATGATGCCTAATTAGTTTGGTTAGTTCACAATGTAACATCAATTTTTTATGGGATAACTAAAATGTGGTGGAATGCCTCTATGTATGTGAAAAAAGTGTTCTAGGAGTGAGGCTTTTTTTTATGACAAGGGAAAATGACCCATATACATATATAATTATCTAATGGGAGTACTAGATGATCTATAATATCTAAATTCATTTAAAAATATTATAATTTGAACAAACAATTGGAACATTAATGCTAAATGAACATTCAAAGGTTCTTCCTAGATGAAGATTGAGTTTTTTGTCATAGGATTTTCATTTTCTCGTTTAAGATGTAGTACCATTTCTTTTTTTATCATTGATCATTTCACGAACAGAATTCTTGTGATTTGATGTGTTGTTTTATTTTGAAGGTCCATAATGGAGAAATTTACTTGGAAAAAATTAATAACTGAAAATAACTATGACCATTAAAAGTGGATAACGTTTTTAATTCATTTATTATTGTCAATCCCTATGTTTTATTAATGTTTTATTATTTTAAATGATATATTTATTCCCCATTTTTTTGTTAATTCACTAATCTAGGAATCAAAATACACTAAAGATAAACTTCATTCCATGTTGGAGATATTTTTTAAATAATAACATATTATCAAAATGAATAATGAATAAATAATGATACGAATATGGATGATTATTTAATAAGTATTTATTTTATAGAAATTTATGATTTATATAGATTAATATTTTTTGAGGCACGTCATTCATTGATTGTTTTGAAATTTATGATGATTGATTTTTTACATGTGTAAATATACATGTGTAATTATTTTAGTCATACATCACTTTCTATAGTGATTTATAAGATAACTTTTTCCAAATTTTATTAAACATATTTCATGAGTGACATGGGTAAGATTTATTCTTGAAATTTTATTACATCTTGTTAATTCAATGGTTATAAAAAATAATTTTTAAATTGATTATGTATTTTTTTTGAAAAAATAATTCTTAGATACCACCTTATACATTTATCAATATTTATCTCATAGAATCCATAAATTTTAATATTAGGGAAAGACTATATTCCAATACAATTTCACCCTTTCGAAATATTCCCCTTTTAATGATAATTAGATTAATAATAATAGGTGAAATCATATTGATTATAGAAGAGGATGATTTAAATTGAGAAGATATGTTCACTTCTTCCATTTGGTGTTTGAAAAGTTTCTTACGATTATTTATTTATTCATCATTAATATACCTCTTGAATTATATTTTTAAAAAATTTGTTGTGTCCTTAAGGTTTAAATAATCATCACTGATTGAGGAATGAAAGTGATCTTTGGGTGTGAGGAAGTGGATGTAAGACTTTTCCATTTTTCATATTTCGAAAAAATAAAAAACAATAGAAAAGAAAACAAAAACAACAATAGGGTTTATATAATTATTTATTATATAATTGATTCACGGACTTTTATTTGTGCTTGGGGAAAAGTGGGGAGATCTATCATTTTATGAGGATAATTTTCAAGGGTTTAATTTTTATATCATCCAATATACATTAAATGTTATAATATTTTTTATGATATAATTGTTTTAAATAAACTAAAAATATACGCTAAATAAATAGAGTCATTCTAATATAATTTCAATTTTCTTTTGAAAATGTTTTATCTCTATATTTTTCGGGGTAGAATTTTGATATGCAATCAAAGACTATGATAAGGAGAGAGATTTTAGGATTTAGTATAACATAATTTTTATTTATACCATGAGTGATGGCATAAAAAGAATTATGTTGAGGTCCATTAAAATTATAATCCACATTAATAATGAATGTAGAAATTTGAATTGAAGATTGTATAATAATTTTTATCCAAAATAGATAATGAGAAATAAATTTATTTTTTGATTCCTGAATAATGAAAATTTTAAAAATATATTTGATGTGATCTGGAATATTTGATTTTATCATGGAAAATCACTAACATGGTTTTGGTATTGATTTTTAAACATAATTATGGTGATATTGATATGTGTTAAATGAAAATATTTTATACATGAGGATAATAATCAGTTTAAGTGTGGGGGTGGGTGTTAATAGATAAATTTCATATATTTAATTTTTAATAGAAAAATCATTAATATTAGAATTAATTTTTTTTCTAGAGGACAAATTAATTTTTTATTCATTATATTTTAGGGAAGAATTAGAAAAACATTTAATGTAAAACTATGTAAGAAAGAATCATGGAGATATAGATAATTATTATCATAACACTTCATGTCCCACCATGAAACTAGAATAATGAAGTTAGATATGAGTGGAGAAACCAATACAAGAATCTTTCACACACTAAAACAAAATTTATTCTATAAATAGATATAAATAAATGTAACATCCTGACCCTCACTCATTAGTTTGGGTAGAGGTATTGGGTGTTCCTAGAATTTGGTGACATACCTAGGATGATAAATGATGGAAAAAAATCAATGTGACTCATAAAAATTTGAGGGGATATTTTTCAGTTTAAAATAAAATAATTATAATACAATAAAAACTAAATCCAATTATAAGATGAATGAGTACTTAATACAACTGAAACAAATATTAAATAAACTAACAACTATATCAGAGTTCAATGAAGAAACAATTTGACAAAATCCAAGGAATATAAAAGAGAAAAATGTCAAATGACACAAAAACATCAACCTGGATACTACCAAAGGGAACCAAGATCTCACTCGATAAGACATACCAAATGTATCAAGAAACAACAATAATAAGATAATATATCTATCATTTACATGTTCCTTGATATATATCATCTTCAAATTCACTATAATACCCAAAAAATTGTATGAGTATAAACTCGGTAGGATTTATTAATGAATTCATATCTCATACCACTAGGATAATACATCTAATAACATTTATATAAAACTGTATAAAATAAATTTATTGCAGTTTATATCCTAAAAAAATAGCATTCCTTGAAAAACCTTCAAACAATAAATTAATGTCCTTTTTCAAAAAATACATCAAATAATCTTTAATAATTTTCCATATATATTTTTTTTAATATAAATTTCCATTTACACACACACACACTCAAAACACAGACACAAACATGGTGTTACTAATGATGGTGGAATTTCACATCCATAATACATTCCATTGATACTAGTACTTCACGACTATTATCCATCTCATTCAACTCATGAAGAACTGTTATTCCCAAATCACGTCAACCCATTTATACAAAATAATTTATTCCCTTTCAAATTTTAACAAAAAATATATTACTTACATCAAACAGAATATAATTTTAAAATAAACACTTCAAATTTATAAACTATGGTGTTTCTAAAAATTATTCCAATTCCCATGATTTACTAAACAATAAATTAATTGATAATTTCCATCAAAACACATCATGGTTTAATAAAACTGTCATTAAATTAAGTCAATTTTATAAATAATACTTCATGTTCAAATCAATAGGATTTAATAAATAATTAACACACTTAACAAACGTATGTGAATATGAAGAATGACACAGAAACTTAAAATAATCACCCTGAAACTCATAAAACATTCTTTAGATCTCATTCTGTTAAACAAAAACAATCATTTACCATTAATATTAACATCACACAACATGTATATATCACTAATAGAATAGATCCATGATTCTGATAGAAGTAACAAGATGATATGTAAGTAAAATGTTTAAGAATGAGAACATACCGATGAATCTACTCATCTAAATAACATTGAATTTCCTCAGAGTCTCTCTCAGAAAAATGGAATGGTATAAATATCCTTAGGAAGAAAATGAAATATTTTTTTGTTTTAATTATTGGAAAAAGTGGATTAATATTTAAATACTATTATATTAATGATTTTCATATATATTGTTTCAGGGTACATTGTTAGTTCACACAGTTAAAAAAATGATCGAAAAATGTACATGACCACTACCTGATACCAATCCTTACGTAGTTGGATCAAACCATTAAAAACACTTTTCAAAGCCTTCTAATACCCAATGTTTAACATTTCATGTTTCCTATTGGTATTCTTCTTCTTTTTGGAAAACCCACGCACCTAATTGTGCACCTACCCAGTGCCCACTATTTTTGTTCCATATTTTTATAGAGGTGTTTCACAGTTTCAGATAATGATTCTAAAACTATTTAATTTCAAAAAATCCTAAAAAATATTCCAATAATCAATTTAACCCCCAATAAATTACCCAAACACATAATAAAATTAATTTACCTAAACAAAGGGTAATGTACTTGAGACTAGGGGTGTTATATTCACACCACTGTTGGCCTTTGTATCATCAAAATGTACAAAAACCACATTTTCTTGAATGATTTTTTGTCATTTATAGAAAAATCTTTTTAACTTTCACCCATGTGACTTCTAAAATATGATATTGTTTCCATAAAACACACAATATACTAATTATTTTCCCATTATGAAGATACTCTATCATATACACAATATATACTCACACATGATCCAACATAGTATCATGCTCTATGTTGATGTGTCCCATCAAATCACATAGACAGTATAATGTTGATACTTCTTCAATTGAAATACATGAAATAAATTGATTAATGAATGAAAGCTTTGTGGAAAGAGGATCCTATATTCCACATGACAAAAAAATTAATATATATTAAAATTTCTATGAATTATAGATATAACAATCCCTACATACCAAAATGATGATTTTGAGGCCTTGTAGAGATTCTAAAGAACAAAACATCTGTAAATGCAATAAAAATAGTCAATAATGATGATCCACATATGAATTTTGAATACTCTAATCCATCTACATCCTCTTTCTCATCAACAGAATCTTATTGGTCATCTCATACACAAGGCTTGGTGGAAACTGTGAAGCCTCACCTATTTCAACAAAAAAGTGATGAATGATAAGGAAATCCATATAGTGAATCAAAAGGAACCATATATATTGATTCATGATGACTATTTTTGTATAAGAAGTGAAATTACAGTATGTGATCTTCCCATTTGAGTCCAAAATCGATTACGCAATTCTTATGCATGTCTTCTATTGTCTTTATCATCATTTCATATAATCTAAAAATTTTAGGATGATATTCCATGCACATAGTGAAATTATTTTCAAGGGATTTATGTAAGGATTTCAATTTTTTTTTGAAAACCATGGATTTCAATCTGATACTATGAAAACTAGAACACCATAACATTTTACAAGTTATCATATATAGATTATTTAAATGTATTCCACTATATTGGATTCATGAATTGAGATGTAATGGGATGGATTTGTGAGAAAAAACACTAACATACTTATAGAACCATGATAAAATAACTATTCCTAGTATACTTGTTACAAATTCTATAGTAATCATCTCACACTTACGCATTGGAATTGATAAATATGATAATAGACTGTCTTGTAGCTGGTGCTCTGTCTTAACTTGCAAATACTTAAGTAATATCAAAGTAGACTCAGCCGATTTTCTTTTCCTGAAAGTATACAAAAATTGGGATTTATATGACTTATAAATCTATTTTCTTCCAATAATAACAACCAATATCGAATCAGTGTAAGCCTGAGGTAGTTCTTATTTCTAATTCCAATGGTATGACCATATGATCTTGAAAAAACCTTTTTTTTATGTCAAACATATATCCTATAATTTTTCCAAAACATTGAGTTGTTAACTAATAAAATAAGATTAACAATTAGATTTATATTCCCCTTTAACATTCCCAACCCATGTCTAGACGAAAACAACTAGGAAAGAAAAATTCCACAATATCGCGATCTTCAAGATCCAAGTGTATGACAACTAACAAAAAAACAACTATCAGTGATCTGAAGCTTATTCTTTTGATTAACTATAAGAAATTATTCTTAATGCCTCTTCTATAGTGTTTCCTTTACCCAGTTTATAAATTATGTGAATCTATAACCTTTGAATATTCTTTATCCATTTTCACTTTATATGATTAAATTATCTTTGTGAGAAAATGTGTTACAAGATCTTATGATCTGTATACACCATGAATTTCTCTAAAATAGTTTGTGGATAAAAAGTATTCCAAGTATAAAACGCCTAATATAATAACAAATCATGTGTTTGGTATTTCTTAGAATTAAACCATAAAATCTATAGGACATAAGTAATAACTAGTACACCCTTCATGAAAATACACCCCCACTCGGATCATGAATAATCACAGTACACAACATAGCCTTATCCAGATTCTTGATATATCAAGATCAGTGCTAATTTTATGTAATCATTAATATAATCGAATGATATATAAAATTAATCAATCCATTGAAATGGAACATTTTTCCTTATCAATTCTATCATTATTGAATATAGATATGAAATTTCACAAATAAGACATTGGAGATAACCATCCATAACAATGATACTATATATCTAAAAATATATTCATTTGTGGTTTCCTAGAGATCAAATCTATATCATTATTAGATACATAAAAAAACTAATTTAGATAAATCATGTCTTATGAAACTTAAAAATTGTATCCAGAAATCACACGTTGATAATTTGGTATACAGAATATGCTCTTGTAGGATACCCAACATTGTGGCCAATTTTTATGTATAAAAAACCATTTTCCATGAACATACTAGTATATCATCCACCAACATTAACATAATAGAATCTAGAAAACTTTCAAATAATTTATTCAATAATTATACAAATATAGGTAAAGAGTTAATATAACCATAAGGAATGACAACATTTTCCTTGTGTCCATATTATCTTTTGAAATAGGTCTTCGTAATATAGTCAATATTAACATAGTATTGGTGATATCCTGAATGAAATTCAATTTTAGTGAACCATTCTGATGGCCCGAATTGACTACATTTATCCTCAATAAATGAAAGAGGATATTGAAACTTTATATTAACTCGGTTTAGCATACGATAATCTACAGACAACATAAAAATTACATCCACCTTTTTCATATATAAAACTAATGATACCCACATAGATATACTATGATGAATGAACACTTTCCATTACAATTATAACTAATGTAATTTCAATTCCCATTAATTAAGTTAGTTTGAACCAATAAAATTAAATTTATATAGTAATAGTTTCTTTTATGATATAAGTCATAAACTACACTTAGATTTTGTGTGGAAACCATGAGAAATTATCAGGAATGGAAAAAAATGATTAAAAAGATTAAATCCCACCTTTCTTAATCACAACCAGTTATTCAAAGGCCGATGCTACTAAAGGGTATGAGATAGTTCTAAATCTTGGTTCAAGCAATCCTTCTCCAATTTACTTGAGATTTTGACATCCTCTAATGAGATGATTTACTCAATCATTAGTTTTGAAACTAATCAATAGTTCATAATAGTTAGGGATATTTGATCATTATCAATCAATCTATAAAAATTATTAAGTCATATGAATCTATCTGAAGAATAGATAAATCCCAAGTAAATCAAAAACCATCAATATAAAAAAAACATGTTTTTAACTAAATTTTATACATTCTCTTTGATCAAAATAATATTGATGTTTTAAAATAGATAGCATCATCTCAATAGAAAAACCCAAATAATCAACACCATGAGATGTAATAAATGAATTACATTCACCCATGTCAAAAATTTTTTTCCCAATGGTAGAATTAAAATTAATTTTAGGTCATATCTTCAAAGGGATATATTGATTATCCATGATCATTTTCCCAAATCCACCCAATTTATAACTCAACCAAATTTTAAATTTGTTACCCTATTGAAATTTCACTGTTTTATGAGTCATTTAATTCGATGAATCAACATGGTTTTCTTAATTCATACAATAGTATATATTCTCCTCCACTTGTATCTTCCAAGAATATCATTCCAAAGAATAATGATTTTTTCCTTTACGCCAAACATTAGAGCACTGCAACTATATCAGTGATGACATCCCATCCATTTTCTATTATGATAGGACCTAGTTGGTGCTATAAATGATAGCATCGTATGATTAAGGGAACAATATATAAATCAACTAGTTGTACCCTTTTTTATGATAATGATCTACTTATCACACCATTTTATTCAATATCATACCACCACCTTGGATATAGGTGTCGGTCTTCCACTTATACATGTCATTATAGTTCACACCAATTCCCATTGGCATCAACATTCTTCCTCTAATCACATTTCCCAAAATTTCCCTTTTCTTAGACAAATTCTCTATTTTATATATCATTACTATATGATTTAAAAATCATGAAACTATATGACAATATCTGCTACCTCAACCCCTATTCAAAAATAAATTCTTTCATGCATTCATAGAAATAAAATTCTAGTGAAATGAAAACTAAATTGAAAAATTTATTGAGATACTCTATTGGAGAGATATTTATTTAATCCAAAATAAAAAATTTATTCTTTTTGTAACTTGTAATGTATAAGTATAATATTAATGTTTTAAAAATATACAAAATTCTCACATGGCATTACATGGTATGATTTTTCTAGAAATTATAAATCCCACAGTTATTATGCATGATCATGCTTAATATATGTTTCCAACATCACATTGAGCTTAGCTCGTGTGCCAATGAAATCAACAATTTGATTCATTCTATGTTTCAAAAAAATTGATTATTTAATTTCTAAACCACCCCTAATAATGGTTGGATTATACTTCATGAAATGTACCAAATGATCCACATTATTTGGTGAATCCCCTATACTCCCATTTTCCATCACAAGAAAGGATTAACAATACTATGATACAACAATTTGTTCACATGTGGATTTTTTTAAACTACATTCTCAGTGGCATCATCTTGGTGGTTATTTTGGTTGGTACCTAGTTCCTTTTACTATAACATGAAATAGAAAACTTTTTTTTCTCACTCCCTATCAATTAAAGGTTTAGAAATTTTTTATTATTCACATTTCTTAAATTACAACAATGTTGTTTAAAATAAAAAAAATATTGTTTCAAACAATTTATTGAAATTCTTCTGTTATTTTTTTAAAAATCAAAACTTTATTAAATATATTCAAATTTTAAAAACATTTCACAGTATATTAAATCAATATCCAAAATTTATGTTTCACTCCTCGTTGGAGGCCATCACTTTCCATGCATCTTATGTTCCTCGCATTAGCAAAACCCTTTATGATTGGGTGAAAACTATTAGAGGTTTAGTAAAAGCTCATGTACTAAACTAAATTGTAACTAGAAGTCTAGAATATGTAGTTATAAAAACATTGTATATGATAAATTTAATTTTTTTTTGAAATAATACTCCTTTAAACGATCCATAGAGAAAAATTAAAACTACTCACATTTATCATACCATAATTCACAATTTTATATCACCACTATACCAATGTATTGAACTGATTTTTTACTGAAAATTATAATTATAATAATAAATGGAACTTAATTATTGTTTAAATAATTTTTTAGTTTCACTATTAAAAAGAAAATTTTAGCTTGTTTGGATGATTTCATTGAATGTGTAGGTGATTTGAAGATCCCACAATTATGCAGAAGAAAAATGAGCCAAAATATATGGAATCCTCTAAACACATGTCAACTATTTTGCATGTGAATAGAAAAAAGAGCATAAAAATGGGACGAAATAGTGTGATACGTTGCATATCATCATGGGATACTACTTTACATAAGAAACACAAGCCCAATTCACCCATTAAGAGGCCCGTAGAAAATGATCTGTCCAATAAAACGAATCTGCACAGGGTTAAAACATTGCATCTGTATTTTGGAAATATATATTTTTATATACAATATCTAACTACAATCATTTACATGGAGGTAGAAAATGATTATTCTAAGAACGTTTTATATTTTTCCAATGTTATATAATACATTGTTAACATCTAAAAACATGGACCAAGAATATTATAGAAAAGAGGGTTCCCAAAATCACTTTTGACTTTGCCAATAAATAGACACCTTGGGAACCCCATTTAGGAGTCCTATTAGGATGCCAGGTTATGCCATTTTGGAGTCCCAAAGGAATATTATAATTTTTACTAGATGTTATGAAGGCTATGTTAAATCCTAATTCATCATATTATTCTTCCTCCCTAACCATGGATTTCTAAACTTGTTTTGATCATCCGTATAGGAACGTGATGTAAATCCCAAGAATAAAGATTGTATTATTTGAATAATCATTTTAATTTATTTTTTTATGTTGTTTTTCTTCATAATAGTTCGAAATTTTATTTATTTATTTACTTTTATTTCATTCTCAACTCATTTTATCACGTTTGGTGGTACCATGTCATGTGATGTTTCAAACACCCTTCACCACTTCTTCTTCCCCTTTCAATTGTAGTGTTTGTGTGGTTAATTATGATTAATTGAACTCAAATAATACTATAATGTCCATGTACTTTCATGTCATGGTAACCCATATAAATAACATAAAAATGTGGAAAGTTCATCGATTAATTTTTGTATTGCCTTGGTGAGTTTTGGTTATGAATTCAAACACAAATCCAGCAATCATCGGTGGAATCCGGTGAATCATTGTGCGTTCCCGATCAAACCCTAGGAGGTATCCTATTATAAAATCAGAAAAATTATGGTTCTAGGTGTTACAAACAAGGTATTAAAATATCATAACCTTATCTCTTGAAGCAATGATGTATGAGAATCACAATAGTCTGTCGGGTTGATCACATTTAATTACAATTGTAAACTTCAATTTTTTATCACTTTCTCCATTTGTTTGGAATATTAAACCATAAAAACCCATGTTTATAAAAATCAAATTCCCCTTGTCTTTTCATAACCACAACTATAATATTTTATTAATTATCTATGTCTCCATTGAGAGACAACCTAGGGTTACCACTATATTGAAGATATTATAGTAAACTAAACATCAAATTTGAGGTGCTCGACAAATCGATCAATTTTTGGCATTATTTCTAGGGATCCATGATAATGTTGTTCTATTTTGTTGTTTTATTTATTTATTTTCGTTTTTAATTATTACTCTTTTTAATATCACACCCCTTTTAATTGTTTTTGTTTTTGTTTTAGATTGTTTCTATTTGTTTTTTTCTCTCCCTTCTCTTATTATTCTTATTTTTTCTCTCTCTCAAGATTTATAGTATAAAATTCTTTTTTATTTTCTCCTTATATTTCTTATTTGTTTTAATTTTATTCATCATCCATAAAAAATAAAAAATACAACAAAAAATCCATCAATCTAACTTTAATTCATTGTTGCATGAAATAATCTAGAAATGAAGAACTACTTGAATTTTATCTTGAAATTGTAGGGACACTTCACTCACAAAGTAGGGAATCTAGATTAGGTCAATAAAGTAACATTGAGGAAACCATTTTGGAACCTCATGTTATCCTAAACCACTAAAAAATTGAACCTAATCAAACCCAATAAATAATGGCTATAAATAATCAAATCATAAAAAAACCAACAACCCAAGATATCAAGTACCCAACTACGTATATCTAATATCCTGAGAAAGTATCCAAATTATAGATGAGATTAGGCCTCGTCCATCTACATCTTATATTATATGTACATCCTGGTGGGGACCCTCACAAACATCTCAATGTGTTTCACATAGTTTTCTCCACCATGAATCCCCAATATGTGTTTAATGAACTAATTAAGTTTAGAGTATTCCATTTCTCCAATGATGGTGTAGCCACAGATTGGATATACTATTTTCCTACAATGATTAGGGGATGAAATGACCTTAAATGACAGATTATAGATTCGATATTCATTCCCTCCCGAATTGCATTATTTAGATAATAAATATATGGAATTGGGACGTAACACCCTGAGATTTTATGTGAATTTTTTTTGCTTTTATGTATTATGTTATACAAAACACCAAAATAATCTTCCACTACACACAATACTATCTTGTCTTATGTTACACTGAAGAGAATCCTTCCTCGATAGCTTGCGTTGTATGAAATACCTAGTTTCACTAAACAACGATATGTTAATAAAATATTATATAAACTAGCCATTATGAATAGTAATACCAAATTTTTGAAATTTTATAAATTTTATCTTTCAAATGGACTTCATTTCTGGATTCGAAATATTGAAAACAACTTTGGGTGAATTTTAGGTATTTTTTTGAAAACTTTTAATTTTTTATGACTTGTGCAAAACACTGAATTATTGCATAAAACTGAATTTTTATTTAAATAATTATTTATTTTATTTAATTTTTTTGGTCTAAATAGATACATAATACATATATATGTTCAATGTAATTCATTTGAGACATTTTATAATAATTTTAGATATATAAAAATTTTATTGAACCTTTGACCGTCTTTTACCCACCTCCTAGGAGAATTTCCAAATTTACATAAAACAAAATTTTACCCCTTCTATGAGTGGAATATCAAAAATCAGAGAGAAATGGTTAATATCATTAAGTAATATTTGGTTCAATAAGAGAAAAACAATTTTTAGTGAATAGTATCTTTTTACTTTTATTTACCACGGTTAAAAGTAAATAGGGTAATTAAGGGTAAAAATGATATTATTATTTCCCTAAAACATGTATTAATTCTATTGGATAAGTGTAATTCGATCAAACAAACCTTTGGAATAAAATATTACCCTTTAGGTCCAATTGTATTAGATTAGGACATTTATTATTATTTAATTCAAAGAAGTGTTAAAAGAGTTAAAATCTAGGTTTAATAAGTAATTTTTTTAATATATGGTTATACATAAGATAAATTCGACTATAAATATTCATTATAAAGATAAAATGTTTCATACATAAGGATATTTTATTTATAAGTTTTAGACATTAAATAATTTAATTTATTTATGACACAATGATGATGCAGTAATTACCTTATTAATGAAATATTAACATAATTAATATTATAAATACCAAAATAAATGTGATTTGGATCTTTTAGTGAATTAAAATAATTTTCTATGTTAATATAACATATTAGGGTCAGTTAGATGAATTTTTGCTAAGTAATAATTCTTTTATGAATTTTCAAAAAACAAAATACCAAATTGTGTCAAAATTGACATAAAAGAGTTTTTAAAAAAATATTAAATTATCAATTGATATTATATTACTAAAAATATATGGATCGGACAAAAGACGTATATAATAATATATATGACATTAAGGAACCAATTGGGGTTTGATTGGAAGTTTATAGTATGTTTATTAACTATATAGTGTAAGAATACATTAACACATGGTAAAAGTTAAATTATTTGTATTAGAGTTAAATCCAAATGATAAGGTTAAAATGGTAACCTAAAATGTCTAAATCCTATTGGTTTAGAGGTTTTCTGCCCATCCCCACCCTATCATAGAAATATGTCACTCTAGATCCATTATAAACCGAATATGAATTTATTATAAAATAATATTTTATGTTTTTTCTCAAATTCCCCTCACCCCTCTTATAAAATGGCACGCCCCCCCTCTCCACTTCACAAAAATTTGAGCCTTCATGCTCGGCCAAACCCTACCCATTTAACTTATCCACTTCCATAGAAACCTACTAGAGGTTCTGGTCTTTTTCAAAGAACAACTTTAGTACCCTAATAGGAGGTTAAGAGGAGGCGTGTAAAAGAATATGTAATCTCTTCTACCGATTCTTTCAAGTTTCATTATTCTTTTACTTACTCTTCTTTAGTTGTTTCATTATAAAGTAATAACATCAGTATGAATAATATACTGATATGTTATTATAAATATTAAAAAAACCCATTTAACCTTTTATCCATCCTACGGAAAACAACATCACTGCGCGTGCGTACGTACAGAATACCGTCTCCAGGCCATGGTGTAATCTGTTTTTACACCACCATCTTACTTGGATGGGTATAATGGTGTAAAGAATAACTATATAAGTTTATTATAACTTGATACTAATTCTGAGATATTATATCATCCAATCCAATTCTATTCAATAATGAGAATGATATCATTGCTCGTGCGTACGTACAGATTACCGTCTCCACGACGCGATGAGATTCATTCTCCATGTTATACATTCAAGAATAATTATAAAGTATTTATATTGAATAATAATGATATATATGACATCATAATGCTACTAGATTTGTGTATATATGTATTCTATCTACTTACTTCCATTCAAGTCAATAAGGAAAGGAAAACAGCGTTCACGCATACGTACGGCCTACCATCTCCATGAACGGTGTGTTTCATTTAATTTACCTTTCTATTATATATATATATACAGTGAATATATATGATATATAAATCATGTTTTAAATTATATAAGTAAGTAAATAATGATATAAGTAATAATAATATCAAGAACAAAAAGTCCAAACATGTATGATAAATGATACGATTTTACCCAAAACATTGCTTTAACATGGGATTGACAACAGAACGGGTAATATAATGTCATATGTGAATCATATATGATATCATAAATATTTATATGGTTCTTTTACAAGTTAATAATATGTTTAAAAACAACTAAACAAGAGTTTTGGACACGTAAGGAAGAAATTGGTTTTAAGGTAAGGGATAACTTTGTAATCTCATTTTTATCCAAGATTGCTTGTACGCATGTATTTACTGGGGTTATATTTTTCTTCAATGTCCATAAAAATGTTTTTCAAAAAGTTTTTAATATTATTCCATGCATTTTTAAAGTAAAATTTAACCCTTTTTTACTTTTACATTGTGTTCTGGAAGTAATCGTTCTTTTGATTACCATATATGGTAGTTTTTGTCTTTTTTGGAAAATGTACAAGAAAAAAGTTTTTTTAACTTATACATCATGAATATATTTTTACTGTTTCATAACGACTTATTTTCATAAATCTTACTCTACATGATTTCATAAATATTTCCAACAAAATCTTTTTCATTAAAAATTTCATGGCATTTTGTGAAAATAAAATGATTTAAAATAATAAAGGATATTTTCTTCAAGAAATCAATTCAATTGTTTTATCAAAACCATTTTCCATCGAAGATGACATTATCTCATATATGTATGTTTCTTATATAATGTCTATATTATTTACATTTTTTCAATTTTCTTATGATGAAATTATATCCATTTTTTTATATGGATTATTTTATGATGGGATGATTTTTATGAAACCCATTTCATTCTTTGTGTTATGATGAATGATTTATGTTTATCTTGTGGCATATGTAAGAATGATTTTATTATGAGATGGGTGGGACCTTTATCTTACTCCAATGAAATGGGTATTCATTTATATCTCAAGATATAGACATGGCTAGAATGGAAAGTTAATCTGGTTCAGTGATACAGGAGTGGAATGAGGTGTGAAATTGATTCAGTACGGGACATTGTCCACTATGATGGTCTTGGCAGAAATTCCTTGGATACTATAGAAATCATAACATGTGCTTAATGGTTGCCATAATTACATGTTTTATTCCCATGAAATTTTATCATGGTTAATGTTCCTTTTTATATATGCCTTATACACTATAATGATTTATGTCATTACTCATGATTTTGATGTTTTATGTTCATGTTATTACATTCAAATGTTTAGGGATTTTTTTATGTTCTCCATGTTTACCCTTACTGAGCATTTGATCTCACCCTTTTTATGTTTTCTTTTCCCCAGGATATAAAGAAAGGTTTTAGGTAAAAAAACCAAAGGGGGATATCTTTGTGGGAGATGTTAAAGATATTTAACCATAATTAGATGATTATGTTCCGAATTTTCAAAGACACAAAACTAATATGGTATATGGAAATATATTTTTGTAATGTACTAAGTATTCCGCAAAAGTAATGTAATGTCAATGTACGTCAAGTATGGGTCTCTACAAAGGCAATCACAAGGAGATGACCATCATGAATATTGGTATAGATTCCAAATACATTGATCAAGTTACACCCATCACCAATTTAGTGAAAATTTTCTAATTTAATAATTATAGTAGGGACTTGTCCCCATAGTCCAGGGAATGATACATGTTGTCGCTGGTGGTACCATTGTTGACAAAAAATATTTCCACCGCTCCTGACTTAATATCCAACATTACTCATAATTCACAACAATTTGTTACATGATCAATTAAACCAACACAATGAGGTCATGTGATAAGTCATTCAGACCTATAGAAAAAATATAGATAATATTTTTTATGATATTCATAACCTTATAAGGAAATTATCTCAAGCACAAGGTAACTACCACTCTATTTCTATTTAATTACATTGTGCTATTTGTTATAATAACCGTAATTTTTAATACTAGTGACCAAATAATTATGATTTATCTGAGTCTTGTTCTGAAATATTCATAGGGATTACATTTTAGAACGAAACACCCTTCAAGCTAGAACAATTTATTCTATATCCTAACCCTTGGTAGAAAGCACAACCACAGTACTGAAAAGGAGGAAACACAAGAAACCCCATGAAAAATTGGTATCAATAAGGCCAATGAATGCAATATTCTTATCCCTCAACTGGTATAAATAATCATCTCCCTCTTCTAAATGTGATCTATGCCTCGTGGTCATGGTGAAGAAAATGGAATCCCAAAACATCCGGTACGAACAGACCACACAATAGGTTATTCGAAACATATAAAATCAAGTGAGAAAATTGGAAAACACTATTGGTGAGACCAAGATGAATGGTTTTGGAAAACAACCATCTATACACATTCAGAATAAGAAAAACAAATGTAACGTATGTGTAATTACACTTCATAGTGGGAAAGAAGTTTATCTTTCTAATAATTCTACACAATAGTTATGTCCCCCACATGAAAAAACAATTTTAACACCCATAAATCATTCCAGTGAATAAAAACAAAATAAAATGTGTAAACCAATTATCATTAAGTATTCCCATGAACAATCCATTCCTATTTCTTTACCCCAAAGACTCTCTTAATCTAAGATGATTTTTGATAATTAAATATATAAATAAATATTTTATAAATTTAATAAGGTGTAAGTTAAAACTCTATTATTGGATGAAGTTAAACAAATACCTCAATGAGAAAAAATTTTTAAAGTTATTTTCAACTATAGAAGGATTATAAAGGGGAATGAGAGAGTTAACATGGGAAGGAATGTCTCAGCCTTGATTCAGCCAACAATTTCAACCATGGGATCCAAGAATATTCACAATAACTTTCACCATAGTGGGGACCTTCTATTCAGATTATATGTTATATTTAGGTTCATAAAATAATGTAATTCCTTACTCATTGTACACTTCTCTTCAGGATGTAGAGATTTAACCAATAGAAATCATAGCGTAACTTTCCAACCAGAGAACAATATACCCATCAGGAGTGGTCGAGGATGTCATTGTAAAAGTCAATAATCTCATCTTAACCACTGATATATATATTAATGATATGAAGGATAATTGAACCCATGTCCATGCCAATCTCATACATTGGAATCCATTACTCATAATAGAATATATGATCATCAATGTTTACAATGGTATGATATCCATGGTGTTCGGTGAATAAATTGTAATTTTTAACATCCTTGAGGATATGAACAACCCCATTGACGAGCACTCTACTCATCTTGTCAATTCAATGGAAGTTCTCTCAAATTATACACACATACAAAATTCCCTCCATGACCCATACTATGCTTTATTTTCATATTCTTCAACATTTGATGATTTTACCATTGATTCATGTTTACATTGTTGGTTAGGTTATTAAAAGTGTAAATTTTGTGCTTTGATTGATGAGTGTGTTCATTATGAGACACCGATGACAATCTATGATTAAAAAAATATCATTTCAATATATTCTATATCTTTAGATAATAAACATGAATAGATAGATCATTTAATGGACCTCATTCCACCTAAATCCCCTCCTGGAATCCAAAAACTAGTAGAGTTGGAATTATAACCACTTCCATTTAATTTAAAATAATACTATCATGAGGTTATTAAAACATTTACCATCATTATTTCAAATAACTTATCTCAACAGCTGTAATAGAAACATCTTGAACTATTAAGAGAGTGTAAAAAAAGAAATAAGATATATATTTGCTGATATTCCCAGGATTAGCCTATCTATTTTTATACACCATATACTTTTGGTTGATGAGGCTAAAAACATATGGGAAGATAAACACTTATTGAATCCCACACTCCATGAAGTTGTAAAATTGGTCATCAAAATATTACTTGTTGCGGGGATTATTTAACCAATATCTGATAGTAAATGGGTTAACTGAGTATAAATTTTACCAAAACAAACCTGAATAACAGTAGTACCTAAGGAATAAATGAATTGGTTCCAAAAAAGTGTGAAAAATAGTTGTTGAGTCTGTATTGACTACCATCAACTAAATCAATTGATGAGCAGGGGCCACATTTCCTTTACATTTCATTGATTAGATGTTATGAATTTTGGGTGGTAATTCCCATTAATTTTTCATTGATAGATATTTGTGTTATTTTAAAAATCATATTGCGCCTAAGGGTCAAGAAAATACATCATTTACCTATAAATTTAAAAGATTTTAATACAGAAGGATGAATTCTGGTCTATGTAATACTCATTTTACATCTTAGTGATGTATGTTGAGTATTTTTTCTAAGTACCTAGAGAATTTCATTAATGTTTTTATAAACTATTTCATGGTTTATGGAAGTTCCTTTGATGATTTTTTGACTCACGTATGTTATATCCTCCCTTGATGAATAGAAAAAGAACTGGTATTAAATTGCGAGAAATTCCATTTCATTGTTGAATGTGGGATAGTTCTTTGGAATGTTATTTCAAAAGAAGGAATTAAAGTGGCTAAATATGAAATTGAATTATTTTCAACCCTAAAATATCCAAAATTTGTTCATTAGGTGATATATTTTTTTTTTCCATGCTGGTTTTAATGTCGATTCATTAATGACATCAGTAAGATCACACTTCCATTGTTAAAATTATTAAAAAATTATTAGGATTTTTTATTTTATAAAAATTGTGGGGATGCATTAAATTCACTTAATGGACTCTCACATCACCTCCTATAATCCATCCACCCAAGTGGGATATCCCCTTTGAGCTTAAGTGTGATGCCTCTAACATTACTATTGGGATAGTTTATCACAAAGGTTTGAGATAGCTCCTTATGTCATTGTGTATGCCTCACGTACCCATTGACCTTGCCCAAGAAAAAAACATAAACATTAAAAAGAAGTTATATTTATCTTTTCCCCCTGAAAATATTCACATTCATATCAACTCGAGTCAAAAATCATTATCTTTTCTAATCAAGTTCCCTTCATTTTCTCCTAATGAAACCTGATGATACGCCCCACCTTATACAGTGGATGCTCATCCTTTAGGATTTTGGCCCTGAGATTAGGGAAAATAAAGGAGTGGAAAATGAGGTAAACGACCACAATAGTAGTATTTCCCCATTATTAGACCTTCATGTTGAGTCACCCCTCCCCATTGAAAAATTATTCCCTCGTGAGAACCATTTTGATATTGTGGACCTTACCCTCTAGAATGAAGGCAATGCGAATTTTATAGAAACATCTTGGGTCCTAAATGATTTCAGCTCTTCACAATACCAGAGATTTAGGCATGATTATTGATGGTATATTTGGGATGATCCATAATAGTGAGAGTTTTTGGTGACCATGTTGTTCGTTGGTGTGTCCCTGTCTATGAGTTTATCTCTATTTTTACCTTCATCTATACATTAGCCTGTGGGGGTAACATCGGCTCTCAATGTAAAACTATAAAGGCCCTTGACATAGGTCTTTAATGGACAACATTGTATATATATGACTGTCGATTTTGTATGTGATGTACTAGATTCCAATTCATAGGGAATGTCTCCCTGTGGAATGAAATGACCCAACAACCCATGTTATTTTGTGAGTTCAATGATGCATGGACCATTGAATTCATGGGGTCTTTTCCAAATTCATTTGGATTTTTGTACATATTACTAGTTGATTACTATGTATCAAAATGGGTGGAATCAAATGATACTAACATGATTATTCTCTAGTGGTTGCTGATTTTTGATGTCCTATTTTTTTAGTGGGATTAGTTTTTCAATATTCATCATTAGTGATCAGGGTTCACATTTTTGCATTTGCAGTATGAAAAATTTTCACTATAAGTATGGGTTTTTTCATAATGTCTCCAAAATATATCACCCTAAAAATATTATATAAGAAAAAAAATCTCAAACTTGGAAGTTAAAAGAATCTTTGAAATATGGTTCAACCAAATAGGAAAGAATGATGTTTGCACTGGGATGATAGAATTTGGGTGTACCATACAACATTTAAAACCGCAATTATAGTTTCACAATACAGGATTATGTTTATAAGTGATTATCACCACTTAGTGGAGGTCGAACAATGTGCACATTGGGCTACTGAACAATGTAATATGAATAATTTAGATGCAGGTGATCATAGAAAACTACTGATTCAAGAGTTGGTGGAAATTTTATGTGATTCATTTGAGAACTCATGGACCTATATTGTGGAGAATGGGGCTATCTATGATCGCATGATTCACTAGTGGATGTTTCATATTGATTAGAAGTTTCTCATGTGTAATTCTAGGCTAAAGCTCCACCTATGTATGATTCATTCTTAATGGATTAGTCCTTAGATTATTACTGGTGTTTACCATTTTTTTGCAATATGGGGTTTGTATGGGAAGAGTGGAAAGTGGATTACTATCAATGGGAAGAGGCTCAATCACTTATATGAGGATTTTCCAATGCATCTCATGGAGGAAATCCAACTGATATTTTCCACATATAATTCCACATTGTATGATTTCCATTCTCCCTACCTTTACTTACCTTTATATATATTTAAAGTACATTTAATAAGGAGAATGGTACTATTACTTGTGGGGGAGGGTGAATGTTCATTGTTAGTATTAATCAAAACAACGTAAAAACAAAAAAAATAAAACAAATGTGTTTTCATTTTCCTTATTTTGTGTTCTTAGATAAAAAATGACCTTAAAAAGAATATACAAAAAATTTTCATGCTGGAGTCGATTATGAAAAAAATTCCATTATTTCAGGAAAAATGTTTTTTCAAAGGAATGTTGATATGGAATCATGTTCAATAATTTTTATTTTTAAATAATTAATATGTGTTTAATGGATTTTTGATTCTCATGCCTCATTAGCACTAACAAATGTTTTAATCCCTTACCTGAGATACATTATACGCCCTTCATTGAATATTCTTCCTTTAAATAACTTTTTTTCAGATTCTTGGGTAATGTAGAGAAACTATAACCTGAATTGATTCTATTTGATTCCTTTAGATTCAGTTATAATACATTAATGATAGATTAAATAATTCATTAATAATACATTTGTAGAAGTATACTCTATTTTCATCCACCTTTACTTTTTATCCATCTTAGGCCTTAGAGACCATGAATGACCTGTTAGGTAGCCATATTATAAGCTACTTTATCCCAACCTACACATATGTTGTGTATATTCCTGTTTTATTTTCAGAAAGTGTGGGATATAGGGTGTTACAATGGGAATTTTTGGAAGAGAATCATTGTAATGGGTTGATATAAAGGGTGCCTACATTCTCTTTGGGAAATGGGTTCACAAACCATATTAAATAATTTTTTAGACATGTTAATCACTTTATTTCAAAAAACAATAAATACAAAAATATATATCAACATTTAAAAAAAAAGAATAAAACAATAATATGTTCAAAATATGATGTTTACTCATTCTTATTCACTGATTGGTTGAGACCCACACAAATAGACAATGAAGATAGTGATTTGGAGGTAATACACTTTGTGAGGGTTTTAGTTTGTATATTCATTGTGAACACTTTACGAATTTTTACATGTTTTGTACATAAGAGATTGAAAAGTACTCTTCTATTTTATAATTTTAAACATTAAATCCTAAAATCCCTTAATCATCGGAATAACCTATTAGAATTCCTCTTGAGTAGCACACTAGTTTTTACCATAAGAGAACTGATAATTTTGGAATGAATTTTGTAATATATCTCGAACTATTGAAGAAGATATTAAATCCAAAATAATATGCTCTTTGAATAAAGAGATAAATTTGTTAGGTGAGGTAGGATATGAAATATTTCATGTGTGAATAGATAACGATGAACAAAATGGAATGTGTGAAAATAAATAGAGAGGAAAATTGATTCTATAAATGAGACATGATGAATTTCATTTCAAAAGAATCATGGATATTTTCACCTCATTGAATTAGGAAGGAGATATTATTAGGATATTAAAATATTCTTAGGAGTGAAAATTTTTAAGAGTGTGGGTGTGATCGTACAACGATTAACCATTTTATTTCAACATTATATGATTGTATTAAATATGTTTTATATTGAAAATTATAAATATAACAATAAATTTCACTTCATGATTGATTAAAAAATTTTATCTTTTCACTGTATAAAAGGGGAATTTACCTTGTTTTGATGATTTCATTGATGGTGCAGGTTATAATGACCCATACTTTACATACATTGTTAGTAATTCATAATTGAAGTACACTTATTACAATATACAACAAAACCATTAAAGGACCGTATAGGTATAGTGTCTTTAGAAACTGGGAAACATAAACAATTCGTTCATAAAGCGTCTACACTGTCTCCCATTTATTTCATCATATCTATAGCCCCTTTTGGAATATCTTACTTAATAACCTTCTTCCGGACCTGGGGAATGAAAACATACAAATGGGTGAGCTCAAATTCTCAGTAAGAGTAAACAAAATAAATATAAATCACATCATATTCATAAGAACATTACATTTTGGAAATCTTACCCTGCAGAAGAGATCATAATTTCATAACATGGGATAAATAATGGCAATGAAATTTAATCACAATAATCAAAACATAAAACATTATGATTTGTGGAATACACACATAATCATAGAGAATCATTTCTTATTAGTCAAGACTCATTTCCAAGACTATCTTAGTAGACAAAGTCAATTTCTGAACTGAGTTCATTCCCCGTTTCAGTCCTATTTTACTGAACCAGTTTAACATGGCATTCTAGAAATGTCTATATCATGAGATATAAAATCATTACCCAATACATTAGATGGAGATATAGGCCCCACCCATCTCATAATGATACCATTTTTATGTGTGCCACAAAATCATAAACCATACAACATAGCATAACCCATGTAATAAAAATGGGATTCATAAACATCATGACATAATAAAACAATTCATATAAGATAAATGAATTCGTAAAAATAATTCCATCACAACATAATCTAATCAATGTAATAATTGGTATAGAAACATAACCCTTTATTATCTTAAATGGAAAATAATTTTGATAAAACACTTGAACTCCATTCTTGAAAAAAATATCCTTTCTACTTCAAAAACACTTTTCATTTCTTAACATGTCATAAATTCTAAACTAAAAGAAGTTGATTAAAAATAAACATGAAAACGTTTAAAGGAATCTTCTTGGAAATAATGTTTTAAAAATCCATTCATGCGGTATAAGTTAAAAAAACATTCTTCTCGTACTTTTGTCAGGAAAGTAAAAAATTACCTTGTACAGAAAATGAAAAATAATTCCTTTCATATCTTTCACTAAAAACTCACCGAAGGGTAAAATTATATTTAAAACATTTTATTTGGATGGAAATAATATTACATATTGTGGAAACATGGATGTGGATGATAAAATACACCCCAGTAAATAACAAATTATAAACAATCTCGGATAAAAAATGAGACTGTGATATTTTCCTTACCATAGGTCCGATTTGCTTCGTAAGTGTCCGAACCTCCTATATAATGATTTAAAAAATGTATTTACTTATTCCAGAATCATACTATTTGTTATGATATCATATATGGTCATATTATTAGCTTATTATTAGTAATATTTCATTGCTACTTATTATTCGGGTGTTTATTTCTTTTTGTTCTTATGTGTGTTTTGTCGAATAAATTCTAATTCTTATTTTTAGGTTATAGATACCTCATTTTCAGAATGTTATTACTGTAATATATATCATATTTATTCACTCAATTCATTTATGTAATCATTATGCAATGAAAATCATGTATAATGAGTCGCATCACATCGTTGATACGGTATTCCGTACGTACGCACGAGTGATGATATCATTCCCATGATCGTGGAATTGTATTGGAGTGTATGTATAATATTTCAGAATAAATATCACTTTACAATAATCATATATATTTATTCTTTACACCATTATACCCATCCAAGTAAGGTGGTGGTGGAAAATAGATTACACCACGGCGTGGAGATAGTATTCTGTACGTACGCACGCGCGGTGATTTCGTTTTCCGTAGGATGGATAGATGGTGAAATAGGGATGTTTCGTACATATAATAACATATCAGTATACGAGTGATACTTATGTTATTACTTCATAATGAAACAACTAAAGAAGAATAAGTGGATGCAGAAATAAAGTTGAAAGAATCGGTAACGGACATTACCTCTTCTTTGAAGCGCTTCTTTGAGACCTCCTTTTAGGGCACTAAAATTGGTCTTT
The DNA here is from genome assembly GCA_963277665.1 of Viscum album. Taxonomy (NCBI): domain Eukaryota; kingdom Viridiplantae; phylum Streptophyta; class Magnoliopsida; order Santalales; family Viscaceae; genus Viscum; species Viscum album. The sequence continues at coordinate 1,590,840,331 of OY728129.1, forward strand.
GAAGAAGACCAGGACCTCTAAGATTTTTTAGGGAAGTGTAGAGGAGAAATTGGAAGGGGTTGGACGAGCATGAAGGCTCAAAGTGGTGTGAGGAAGAGAGGGAGGTGGTTCCCTTTTATAAGGGAGGAGAGGGGCTCCTCTGGAAAAAGTAAAAATATTTTTTTATTATAAAGACATATTCGGTTTTAAATAGATAAAAATTGATTTATTTCAAATATAAGGTGGGGATGGGTCTAAATCCTCTCTTCAAATAGAATTTGGACAAGTTTAGTTTACTATTTTAACCTTATCGTTTAGATTTAACTTTAAGTTAGATAATTTTACTTTTACCGTGTCTTTTTGTGTTTTTACACTATAAGTTTAATAAACTTACTATACCAAACCAAACGAACCCCAAGTTGTTTATTATTAATATATATAACCTTATCTAAGTCATTTGGATGAACCATAGATTTTAGGAATAAATTAAAAATTAATAATATAATATTTGTTTTAAAGACTATTGTATGTCAATTTTGATACTATTTGGTAATTGATTTTTATAAAAATCATAACAGAAATATTAGTTCGAAAAAAGTGAATTATATCAATACTAACATGTCACATTAACATATAAATTTTTTTTAATTCATCAAAATTTACAAATTACATTTATTTGGGTATTTATAACATCAATTAGTGTCAATATTTCAATAATAAGATAATTACTGCATCATCATTGTGTCACAAATAAATTATATTATATAATGTCTAAAAATAACAAATAAAATATCATTATGTAGGAAAGCGTGTTACCTTTCTAATGAATAATTATAGTCGAATTTATCCTATGTATAACCCTATATTAGAAATGGTTTACTTATTAAACATTGATTTTAACTCTTTTAACCCTTCTTTAAATAAATTAATAATAAATGTCCTAATCTAATCCAAGTGGGCCTAAATGGTCATATTTTATTCCTAAGGTTATTTTTGGTGGAATTTCACTTATCCAATAGAATTAGAACATGTTTTAGGGTAATAATAAGATCATTTTTACCCTTAATTATCCTATTTATTTTTAACCGTGGCAAATAAAAGTAAAAAGTTACTATTCACCAAAAATTATTTTCATATCATTGAACCACATTTTACTTACTGACATCAACCGTATCTCTAGGAGTTTCTATATTCCATTCAAAGAAGCAGTAAAATTAAGTTTTATGTAAATTTTCAAATTCTCCTAGGAGGTGGGTAAAAGACGGTGAAAAGTTCAATAAAATTTTTATATATCTAAAATTATTAGAAAATTACTCCAATGAATTAAATTGCACTTATATAAATATTATGTATCAATTTTGACCTAAAATAAATTTAAATGAAATAAATAATTATTTAAATAAAAAGTCATTTTTTAAATAGTAACCTAGTGTTTTCACTATTTATCAAAAATTGATTGTTTTCAGAAAAATACCAGAATTTTGTTGGGTCGGAACAAACGAGGAAGATGGCAAGAGGGGGGGTGAATTTCCTTTTAAAAAATGATTGACAAATTAAAATCAAAGTGAAAGTGCAGCGGAAATAAAGAGGCAAGACACACAAAATTGATAACGGAGTTCGGCCAAAAACCCGGCCTACGTCTCCGCTCCCAACTCAACCGTTGAGAGATTCCTACCGCTTGCTTTTCAATGGTTTTAGCAAGAAACCCACTAGGCTTTGAGGTAGCACTGGGACCTATTACAGCTTGCTTTTTGTGGTTTAGCAAGAACCCACTTGCTTTTGATGGTTTAGCAAGAACCCACTAGCCTTTTTAACGGGTGAAGGCTAGCTCACCGGTGACACAAGCCTTTTAAAAGGAAAGGCTTGAAGAAACCTCTTCACACCTTAATGGTGGTGTGAAACCCAAAAGAAAGGGGGATGAGAAAAGGTTTTGGGGTTTGTAGGCACAAACCCAATTTTAAGCTCAAAATAAATATACAATAAAAAACCGTATTTTGAGAAGCCTTGGGCGCCCTTGATTGGATGGAGATGTTGAAGGCCGCTTCCAAGCTTCTTTGATGGTGCTCTTGGATGTGGAATTGGATTGGAGCACGTTGGGTTCCTTGAGGAAATCCGCCGGAGGTTCGCCAAATGATCAACAATGTGTCCAGTGGCTTGGGTGAAGTTCCGGGGCTTCCTAGGCCTTTATTTATAGGCTAGGAACCTTCAAGTATCCGTTGGAGGGCTTTGGAGCCGTTGGAAAAGGCCTCGGAGCCGTTGGGAGGCTTTTGGAGTTGACTGGTCAAAGCCAACGGCTAGTTTGACCAGGGCTACCGGCTGGCCGGTACAGGGCCACCGGCTGGCCGGTGCCTTGGAAGTTGAGAAGAAAAATGGTCCAGGCTCCACCGGCTGACCGGTGGAGGAGCCACCGGCTGGCCGGTGGCAAGACAGTAGCAAACACTATTGACTGGATTCCACCGGCTGGCCGGTGGTCAAGCCACCGGCTGACCGGTGGAGCCTGGCAGTGGGCAATGCCTCTGCCAGGTCCACCGGCTGGCCGGTGGTCAAGCCACCGGTTGGCCGGTGGACTGAATTTCAGTCCATTTGTCAGCTTTCTTGGGCCAATCCTTTGGCAATCTTGTTCCTATCATCCACAACACTTAAAAACAATGTTAAACACATATGAAAGTGATTGTGATCATGAAAATCAAAGAGTGTGGGGTACAACAATCTCCCCCTATTTTGATGATCACAATCACTTATCTAAGAAATGTAAAAACTTAAATGAAAGGCATGCTTTAAATGAAAAATTGAAAATAAATACTAAGCATGAGAGAAAAGATTCTCCCCCAATCAATCAAGAAATTTCTCCCCATTTGTGATTATCAAAATAGAATGGGGCATAAAACTTGATTGAGGGAAAAATTGAAAATCAAGATTTTAAACCAATTGAAAATAATCCCAATTGTTGAAAATTTTGAAATGAAAATTGAATAACAGTTTGAATTGAAAGTTTTGAATCAAAAATTGAATAGAAAATTTTGAATTGAAAATTTTGAAACCAAGAGTTGAAATTGAAAGTTTGAATCGAAAATTTTGAATTGAAATTTTGAAATGAAAATTTTGAATGAAAATTTTTAATTCACAAAAAGGCTTAAAAGAACCTAACTCCCCCTAAATAAAGACAATAAATCACCGGGGAGAGGAAATAAATTTTGGCCTGGACAGACTCGCAAGAAGGGATTTTTCAATCCAAACATGTCTCATGGCGGGTCGTCTCCTATAAAATTCGTCCGAAAAGAAAATACTTTTGGGTTGACCATACCGGGCGTTTTTGCAATCGCATTCATAAATTAGGTGCCCGGGTTTTTTACAATAATTACAAAACTTATAACTAGAGCTCCCCCTTACAAAAACAGTGGGTGCATGGGAGGAGGAGGCTTGCTTGGAATAGCCAAGCCCTTGGGTGGTTCTAGAAATTCGTTGGGAACCTAGGATATTGTTCAAATTTTGTTCCCCTTGGGTGAACTTAGCAGGGGTCTCCCTTAGGTCTTTGATGGTTGATTCCATGGAATCAACATTTGGGAAATTTTGGATTTTGAGGGACAGTTCCTCCTTCTCTTTGAGAAGTTGGTCTCTTTCGGAGGAAAGCTTTTTGAAATTCTTTTTCAAAGAAACAAATTTTGAAGAAAGCTCATGAAAACCTTTTTCTAGTTGATCTCTAGCAAATTGGAGATCCTCATAAGACAAATGATTTAAAGAATTTGAATTTGAAGAACAAGAGGAGGAGGAAGAGTCGGAAGATGATACCTCATGATTTGCCATTAGGCATTTTTTACCTTGGTCGCTCGAGGAGAAGGAGGAGAATGAAGAGGTGGAGCTATCACTCCATGTTGCCTTTGAAGCCTTCTTCTTTTTCTTCTTGGCCCTTTTCTTGTGAGGTGGGAAAACGGGCTTGATCTTTTCGTTGGGTTCTTGCTTTTGAGCGGGTTCTTGCTTTGGAGCCTCGCTAGTACCTTCATAGGTTAGTTCTAAAAATTTCCAAATATCGTAAGAAGTAGTGCAAGAAGAAATGCAATTAAAAACATTTCTATCTAACCCGCAATGAAGAGCATTCATGGCTTTGCCATCAAGCTCGAAATTTGCAATGTCATTGGGGGTCCATTTAGATTCATCTTTACTAGAGAGAGAATAACCGTGCATGACAATTTTAAAAATAGGATATCCAATACTTTTAAGAAAAGTGGTCATGCGGGTTTTCCAATAATTATAGTCGGTCCCATCAAAAAATGGAGCACGACCCAATGAAAAGCCTTCGGGGGCGAAAGAGGTTGATGCCATCTAAATGGATCTTTGAATTTGAAACCTTTTAAGGTATTACTCAAATTATCCTTTGATACCAATTGTTGGGTCGGAAAAAACGAGGAAGATGGCAAGAGGGGGGGTGAATTGCCTTTTAAAAAATGATTGACAAATTAAAATCAAAGTGAAAGTGCAGCGGAAATAAAGAGGCAAGACACACAAAATTGATAACGGAGTTCGGCCCAAAACCCGGCCTACGTCTCCGCTCCCAACTCAACCGTTGAGAGATTCCTACCGCTTGCTTTTCAATGGTTTTAGCAAGAAACCCACTAGGCTTTGAGGTAGCACTAGGACCTATTACAGCTTGCTTTTTGTGGTTTAGCAAGAACCCACTTGCTTTTGATGGTTTAGCAAGAACCCACTAGCCTTTTTAACGGGTGAAGGCTAGCTCACCGGTGACACAAGCCTTTTAAAAGGAAAGGCTTGAAGAATCCTTTTCACACCTTAATGGTGGTGTGAAACCCAAAAGAAAGGGGGATGAGAAAAGGTTTTGGGGTTTGTAGGCACAAACCCAATTTTAAGCTCAAAATAAATATACAATAAAAAACCGTATTTTGAGAAGCCTTGGACGCCCTTGATTGGATGGAGATGTTGAAGGCCGCTTCCAAGCTTCTTTGATGGTGCTCTTGGATGTGGAATTGGATTGGAGCGCGTTGGGTTCCTTGAGGAAATCCGCCGGAGGTTCGCCAAATGATCAACAATGTGTCCGGTGGCTTGGGTGAAGTTCTGGGGCTTCCTAGGCCTTTATTTATAGGCTAGGAACCTTCAAGTATCCGTTGGAGGGCTTTGGAGCCGTTGGAAAAGGCCTCGGAGCCATTGGGAGGCTTTTGGAGTTGACTGGTCAAAGCCAACGGCTAGTTTGACCAGGGCTACCGGCTGGCCGGTACAGGGCCACCGGCTGGCCGGTGCCTTGGAAGTTGAGAAGAAAAATGGTCCAGGCTCCACCGGCTGACCGGTGGAGGAGCCACCGGCTGGCCGGTGGCAAGACAGTAGCAAACACTATTGACTGGATTCCACCGGCTGGCCGGTGGTCAAGCCACCGGTTGGCCGGTGGACTGAATTTCAGTCCATTTGTCAGCTTTCTTGGGCCAATCCTTTGGCAATCTTGTGCCTATCATCCACAACACTTAAAAACAATGTTAAACACATATGAAAGTGATTGTGATCATGAAAATCAAAGAGTGTGGGGTACAACAAATTTCACCCTAGGCTAATTTTGATATTCCGATTCCAAAAATGAAGTCCATTTTGTAAAATAAAATTTTCAAAATTTCAAAAAGGGGTTATTACTATTCATAACGGCTAGTTTTAATAATATTTTAATAGCATATCGTTGTTTAGTGAAACTTGGTATTGCGTACGACACAAGCTATCAAGGATGGCCGTGTTTGCGTGTAAAGAAAGCTATGCTATTTTTGTCTGTAGTGAAAGATTTCTTTGATGATTTATATAACATAAAAACAAAATATATCTTAAAAAAGTCTCGGGTGTTACATTCTACCCCCCTTAAAATGAATTTCTCCCTCGAAATTTGTCACTTGTAACTAACAAATGAGTATACCTCTCCCTCATCATATCCTCAAGTTCCCATGCAACTTCTTCTAATTGGTTGTTCCTCCATAAAACTTTCACCAAGCGAGTGGTCTTGTTCCGTAGGACTTTTTCACTACGATCGAGAATCTCTATCGGTTGTTCTTCATAAGAAAGATCTTGTTCCAGCGGTACAACATCTGAGCTGAGCACATGTGAAGGATAAGGTTTGTACTTTCTCAGGAGAGATACATAGAACACATCGTGAACTTGAGAGAGATTCGGTGGAAGAGCCAATCGGTAAGCTACATTCCCAACACGATCCAGTATTTCGAAAGGACCGATATAACTAGGGCTCAACTTTCCCTTCTTTCCAAATCTCATTACTCTATTCCAAGGAGATATTCATAAGAACACTTTATCACCCACTTAAAACTCTAGTACTTTTCTTCGATTGTCAGCATAAATTTTTTTCTGACTATGAGCTGCTCTTATGTGTTGTTGAATAGATCGGACCTTTTCTGCCATCTCATTAACAAGATTAGGTCCTAATAGATTTCTTTCCCCAACTTCATTCCAGAAAGTTGGAGTCCTACATTTCTTTCCATAGAGAGCTTCATAAGGAGCCATCTGAATACTGGAGTGAAAGATATTATTATACGAAAATTCCACCAAAGGTAGGTGTTGATCCCAACCACCTTTGAAATCCATAGAGAAAACTCTCAACATATCTTCTAGAGTTTGAATTGTCATATTAGACTAACCGTCTGTCTGAGGATGATAAGCAGTGCTGAAACTCAACTCTGTATCCAGAGTATGCTAAAGACTTCGCCAGAACTTCGATTTAAAACTCAGATCCCGATCAGATATAATAGAAAGTGGTACTCCATGCAATCTTACCACTTCCTTTACATATATCCTGGAAAGCTGATCTAGATAGAAATCCTCTCTAATAGCAATGAAGTGTGCAGACTTTGTAAGACGATCAACTATGACCCAGATAGCATTATTTCCTTTGGATGTTTTAGGAAGTCTTGTGAAAAAGTCCATAGTGATGTTTTCCAATTTCCATTCGGGTACGGGTAATGGTTGTAACATCCCCTTAGACTTCTGTCTCTCAGATTTAACTTGCTGACAGACCAAGCATCGAGAGACATATTCAACAATATCTGTTTTCATGCCATCCCACTAGAAGTACTCTATCATGTCTCTATACATCTTCGTGCTTCCAGGATGAATAGAGAAAGAAGAACTATGAGCCTCATCCAGCAGCTCCTTACTTAATTCGGGGATGGGAGGAACACAAACCCGATTCGTGAACCTTATTATCTCCTCACAATGATGGTTGAATTCAGGAACATTTCTCACCTTCTTTTGTAACTCTATATCTTCATTTTGTGCCTCTTCAATCTTCACATGTATAGATGGTTGAACATTCATTTGATAAAGATACGATTTTCCCTTTAATTATAATTCCAAGATCAATACTTTGTAAATCCATTAATATTGGATCTATTGTGATCCTCATCATGGATAAGCTATCATGGTCTTGTCGGCTTAATGCATCTGACACCTTGTTTGCTTCCCCAGGGTGGTAATGAATTGAGAAGTCGTAATCCTTAATCATCTCCAACCATCTTCTTTGGTGCATATTCAGCTCCTTTTGTGTGAAAATATAATTTAAACTTTTATGATCAGTATAAATATCACACCTTTCTCCATAAAGATAATGCCTCCAAATCTTTTAGGTAAATATTACCACAGCTAACTCCAAATCATGAGTTTGGTAATTTTTCTCATGGATTTTCAACTGTCGTGAGGTATAAGCTATCACCATATCATTTTTCATAAGAACACACCCCATTCCCATCTTGGATGCATCACTGTAGATCACAAACCTTTCTCCACTACATGGCAGTGTGAGCACATGTGCACTAGATAACCTTCTTTTCAAATCCTTGAAATTCTCTTCACATTCCTCCGACCAAACAAACTTAACTCCTTTCCGAGTCAACGTGGTGAGTAGATTATAAAATCGTGAGAAATATTTCACAAAATGCCGATAATATCTAGCCAAACCAAGAAAACTTCAGATCTTAGTTACTGTTGTTGGTCTCGACCATCTTTCGATAACCTCTGTTTTTGCTGGATCCACAGATATCCCCTCTTTTGAGATTATGTGATCCAAAAATGAAACGTTTTGAAGTCAAAATTCACACTTGGTAAATTTGGCATAAAGCTTATCCTTTCTCAGGGTCTTCAATATAATTCTCAAGTGATCTTCATGTTCTTCCTTGCTCTTTGAATAGACAAGAATATCTTCTATAAAGACTACCACAAACTGATCAAGATAGTCTCTAAATACTCTATTCATCATATCCATAAAGATAGAAGGGGAATTAGTAAGACAAAATGGAATTACAATAAATTCATAGTGTCCATACCTTTTACGGAAAGACGTCTTTTCTATATCCTCCCTTTTGACCCTTAATTGATGATATCATGAATGACGATCAATCTTGGAAAAGTATTGAGCTCCGCGTAGTTGGTCAAATATATCATCAATGCGCGGGAGAGGATATTTTTTCTTGATAGTGATCTTGTTATGTTGTCGATAATCAATGCAGAGTCTCATTGATCCATCTTTCTTCTTAACAAACAGAACAGGTGCTCCCCAAGGTGACACACTTGGGTGTATGAACCCCTTATAATGATTCTCTTGGATTTGCTTCTTCAATTCCTGCAACTCAATTAAGGACATTCTATAAGTTTTCATTGAAATATGTAAAGCACCCGGTACGAGTTCTATTGAAAACTCAACATCACGATTTGGGGGAAGACCCAACAATTCCTCTGTAAAGAAATCATCAAACTCCTGTAAAATGGGCATATTCTTAATTGTGAGTTTCTCAGCAACCATTTAGGATAAATAACCTTAATTTAGTGGAACCAAGACCCATAAGATTGATGAAATTTCCACTGGAAGCTTATGTTCATCCTTGCATCGATAGAAAATCAATGATTGATCTAGAATATGAAATGTGACTTCCCTTCTTTGGAAATTGATATGAGCTATATATAGAGAAAGCCAATCCATGCCAATAATCACATCAAATTACACTATAGGAAGGATCACAAGATTTTTAGGAAGCACGTTCCCACAAACATTAATCGGAGAAGAATTATAAACTTTTGATGCGACTGTTGTGCCATTAGGGGTTGTCACAGCTAACGCAACATCTAATTGTTGAGGTAATATGGTGATACCCTTAGAAAATTCTTTAGAAATAAAGGAGTGGGTGGATCCAGAATCAAATAAAACATTTTTTACTTTAGAGTGGATGGTATGTGTACCTTTTACCACATCGTTACCATACAACACATAACTAATAGATATTTCATGTGACTTATCTTTTTCTTTAACCTTAAGAGTTTGTTGATGTCGATCATCATCAAAAACCCTTTGATTAGGGCATTGATTGGCATAATTCCCCATTTCCTTGCACTTGTAACATTGATGTGTAGGAGGTGCACTCTGTGTAGCCTTTTCATTGTTCGCATCACTAGACATATTCTTCCCATCATTGCGGTATTCAATTGTCTGATGACCTTCCTTTCCACATTTGAAAATTTTACATGTCCCTTTAAGACAAATCCCTCTATGTTTCTTTCCACACTTTGAGCATAAGGAAAAACTCATCTTCTTTTTAGTGTGCTCTTTAGATTTTCCTTTGAATTCCATTTTCCTTCTCCTATCAAACCCATATGACTGATCGGTTACTCCAATATCTATCTCAACTTTGAGAGCACATCGAACAATTTCCTCATAGCTATTGAAGTCCCTTATGGTAAACGCCCTTTGAAGACATGGTTTTATGCCACTAAAGAATCGATCGATCTTTCTCTCAGGTTAGATAATAATACCAGAAGCATACCTTACAAGTCTTGTAAAAATTTCTTCATAGGTACCAATAGATTCATCATGCTTTTGCTTTAGTTCATGAAACTCCTTCTCCATCTTTGTTCGGAGAATACGAGGGAAGTACTTATTGAAAAATAAGTTCTTGATCTCGTCCTATTCCATGGACTAAATTTCATCTCTTTGCATCGTATTCTTGATAAGATTCCACCATTGATCAGCATCACCTTCCAAATGATACACTAATAAGATGACTTTATCATGTTAAGAACATTGAAGAGCTGAAAATATCTTTTCAGTAGTACTGATCCATTGCTCATCAACTAATGGATCAGTATATCCGCTGAATGAAGGTGGACGCTGACTCATTTAGGATTCAACAGAATGTTTCTCCTTCCTTTTCTCGTTTGAAAGTACTGCATTATTATAGCTTGAGAAGGTTTTATGAGAATGGCTACACGATTGTGCATTCTACCTCCCATAATGTTTGGTTGCTCAGGGGGACAATCATTACATTTCCCGTCGCATTCCGCATTAACACGGTTCCTTCAGGTTCCAGCCATTGACTAAAACCAAGAAAAATAGTGTGAGCAACACTAATTATAATAGGAAAACCACATAATCAAGAATAAAATTTCTCACTTAAGGTCTTATCATAGGATATTCATGGCCAGTTCTAAAACACTAATATTGTGTTATATGCTTAGACATATCCTTAGGGTTCTTACTAAGGCTTTCACATCCTAGTTTCCAAAGGATGACTATACCTTTCCTCTGATAGAAACTATAACGACCCATAATTTGCATACATTGTTAGTACTTCAAAATTTAAGTACACTTATTACAACATACAACAAAATTATGAAAGGACCATATAGGTATAGTGTCTTTAGAAACAGGGAAACATAAAAAACTAGTTCATAAAGCGTCTACACTATCTCCCATTTATTTCATCATATCTATAGTCCCTTTTGGAATATCATACATAATAACCTTCTTCCTGACCTGGGGAAAGAAAAAATACAAAAGGGTGAGCTCAAATTCTCAGTAAGAGTAAACAAAAGAATGATAAATCACATCATATTCATAAGAACATATCATTTTGGAAATCTTACCCTGCAAAAGAGATCATAATTTCATAACATGGGATAAATCATGGCAGTGAAATGTAATCTCAATAATCATAAATTAAAACATGAAGCTTTGTGTCATACACACATAATCATATATAATCATTTCTTATTAGTCAAGACTCATTTCCAAGGCTATCTTGGTGGACAAAATCCATTTCTGAGCCGAGTTCATTCCTCGTTTCAGTCATATTTCACTGAACTGGTTTAACCTGCCGTTCCAGACATGTCTCTCTCATGAGATATAAAATCTTTACCCAATGCATTGGAGGTAGATATAGGACCCACCCATCTCATAATGATACCATTCTTATGTGTTCCACAAAATCATAAACCATTAATCATAGCATAACCCATGTAATAAAAATGGGATTCTTAATCATCGTAACATCATAAAACAATTCATATAAGATAAAGGAATTCATAAGAATAATTCCATCACAATATAATCAAATCAATGTAATAATAGGGATAGAAACAGAACCCTTTATTATCTTAGAAGAAAAATAATTTTGATAAAACACTTGAACTCCATTCTTGAGGAAAATATCCTTTCTACTTCAAATTTTTTTTCCTTTTTTAACATGTCATACAATTCTAAACTAAAATAAGTTTATTAAAAATAAACATAAAAACTTGTAAAGGAAGATTCTTGGAAACAATTTTTTAAAAATCCATTCATTTCGTACAAGTTAAAAAAAACATTCTTCTCGTACTTTTTTCGGGAAAGTCAAAAAGTAACTCGTATGAAAAACGACAAAAGATTCCCTTCATATCTTTTACTAAAAACTCACCGAAGGGTAAAATTGGATTTAAACAATTGTAGGTGGAAGAAAATAATATTACATATTCAGGAAACATGGATGTGGATGATAAAATACAACCTAGTAAATAACAAATTATAAACAATCTCGGATATAAATGAGATTGTGATATTTTCCTTACCTTAGGTCTGATTTGCTTCGTAAGTGTCTGAACCTCGTGTATAATGATTTAAATAATGTCATTGACTAATTCCAGAATCATACTCATTGTTAAGATATCATATATGGTCATATTTGTAGCTTATTATTAGTAATATTTCATTGTTACTTGTCATTCGGGTGTTTATTACTTTTTGTTCTTATGCGTGTTTTGTCGAATAAATTCTTATTCTTCTTTTTAGGTTATTTATAACTCATTTACAGAATGGTATTAGTGTAATATATATCATATTTATTCACTCAATTCATTTATGTAAACATTATGCAATGAAAATCATGTAGAACGAGTCACATCACATCATGGAGACGGTATTCCGTACGTACGCACGAGCGATGATATTGTTCCCATGATCATGTAATTGTTTTGGAGTGTATGTATACTTTTTCAGAATCTATATCACATTAAGATAATAATATATATTTATTCTTTACAGCATTATACCCATCCAAGTAATGTGGTGGTGGAAAATAGATTACACCACGGTATGGAGACGGTATTCCGTACGTACGCACGCGCGGTGATTTTGTTTTCCGTAGGATGGATAAATGGTGAAATATGGTTGCGTCATACTTATAATAACATATCAGTATATGAGTTATACTGATGTTATTACTTCATAATGAAACAACTAAAGAAGAAGAATTGGAATAAGAAATAAAGTTGAAATAATCGGTAACAGACATTACCTCTTCTTTGAAGAGTTTCTTTGCGACCTCCTTTTAGGACACCAAAATTGGTCTTTGAAGAAGAACATGACCTCTAGGATGTTTCTAGGGAAGTGGAGAGGATAAATTGGTTGGGTTTGGCCAAGCCTGAAGGCTCAAAGTGGTGTGAGGAAGAGAGGGAGGAGGTGCCCTTTTATAAGGGAGGAGAGGGGCTCCTTTGGAAAAACTAAAAGTATTATTTTATTATAAATCCATATTCGGTTTTAAATAGCTACAAATTGATTTATTTCAAAGCTAAGGTGGGGATGGGTCGAAAACTCTAATCTAATATAATTTGAAAATGTTTAGTTTACTATTGTATCCTTATCATTTAGATTTAACTTTAAGTTAGATAATTTTTCTTTTACCGTGTCTTTTTGTGTTCTTACACTATAAGGTTAATAAACTTACTATAAAAAACCAAACGAAACCCAAGTTGTTTATTATTAATATATATAAACTTATATAAGTCATTTGGCTGAACTATAGATTTTTATGAATAAAATAACTATTAATAATATAATATTTGTTTTAAAAACTATTTTATGTCAATTTTGATACTATTTGGTAATTGATTATTGTGAAAATCATAACAGAAATATTAGTTCGAAAAAGTAAATTAAATAAATACTAACATTTCATATTAACATATAAAATTATTGGAATTCATAAAAAGTCTCAAAGTACATTTATTTGGGTATTTATAACATCAATTGTGTCAATATTTCATTAATAAGATAATTACTGAATCATCGTTGTGTCATAAATAAATTAAATTATATTATGTATAAAAATTACAAATAAACTATCATTATGTAGGAAATATTTTTATATTTCTAATTAATTTTTATTGTTTAATTTATCTTATGTATAACCCTATATTAAAAATTATTTACTTATTAAACTTTGATTTTAACTATTTTAACCCTTCTTTAAATAAATTAATAACAAATGTCCTAATCTAATCCAAGTGGTTCTAAATGGTCATATTTTATTCCTAAGGTTGTTTTTGGTCGAATTAAACTTATCCAATAGAATTAAGACATGTGTTAGGGTAATGAAAATATTATTTTTACCCTTAATGACCCTATTTACTTTTAACCTTGTTAAATAAAAGTAAAAAGATAGTATTCACCAAAAATTATTTTCATCCCATTGAACCAAATTTACTTACTGAAATCAACCATGTCTCTCGGATTTTTAAAATTCCACCCACAGAAGAGGTAAAATTATGTTTTATGTAAATTTTCAAATTCTCCTAGGAGGTGGGTAAAAGACGGTGAAAAGTTCAATAAAATTTTTATATATCTAAAATTATTATAAATGTTACTCCAATGAATTAAATTGAACTTATATAGGTATTATGTATCAATTTTGACCTAAAATAAATTTAAATAAAAAAATAATTATTTAAATAAAAAGTCGGTTTTTAAATAGTAACCCAGTGTTTTCACTATTCATAAAAAATAGAATGTTTTCAGAAAAATACCAAAATTTCACCCTAGGCTAATTTCGATATTCCGAATCCAAAAATGAAGTCCATTTTGAAAAATAAATTTTACAAAATTTCAAAAAGTGGTTACAACTATTCATAATGGCTAGTTTTGATAATATTTTAATAGCATATCATTGTTTAGTGGAACTCAGTACTGCGTACGACACAAGCTATCAAGGAAGGATTCCTTTGCGTGTAAAGCAAGCCAAGCTAGTGTTTTGTGTAGTGAAAGAATCCTTTTATGATTTATATAACATAAAAACAAAATATATCTTATAAAAGTCTCGGGTGTTACACATGTGATTTGGGGAGCCCACAATGATGCATAACGACAATGCGCCAAACTGTATGGAATCCCGTAATTGCATGTAAAGTGTTTTTGAATGATACATGGAATCCATGCATCCAAATGGGATTAACATATGTGTACAAATCCATCTCTCCATGATATGAAGCTTGGACAAAGTACCCCAAGCCATATTCGTCTCTCAAGATGCCCATAAAAACTAATCTGTCTAATAAAATAGGATTGTACGGGGTCAAAACTCTTCCTCGGTATTGTAACAATATCTCTTATGTATACTCGATTAGGGCACAAAATATGACATGGAACTAGAAAATATATTTAAAAACATCATTTTAATTTTCTAAAATGTTTTTTAATGCATTTCGATCGGACAAAACCATAGACTATGAAGATTCAATAAATCAGGGTGACCAGAACCACTTCCCACATTGCTTATAAATTGGAACCTTGGGAACCACATTTTGGAGTTCGACACGGAAGAAAGGTTCTAGAATTTTGGAGTCCCAACAAAATCTTATTATCATTCCTAGATGTTCCGGAGGCTCTGTGGTGTTATACATCAACATCTTCTTCTTCCTCCCATATTATAGATTTCTAAACTCCTTATGATCACCTAGGGAGGAACATGATGTAAATCCCAATATTCATGTTTGTAATAATTGAATGATCTTTTTAATTATAGTTGTTATGTAGTTTTTCATCATACCATTTTCTTATTTTATCTATTTATGTACTGGTATGTCATGATCAAATCATTTGATAATTTTTGGGGTACCCATTCATGTGATGTTTCACACACCATTCACCACTTCTTCATCCCAATTTCAATAGTAGTGTCTGTGTGTTTCATATTTCTTAATTGAACACACATAAATACTATGATGGGAATTTAGTTTCAAGCCATCGTAACACCTATAAATAACATAAAATATAGGAATGTGCATCGAGTAATTCGTGTGTTTCCTTTGTGAGTTTCAGTTATGGAGTCGTACACAAATCACCCAATAATCGGCAGTATCTATTGAATTATTATCTGATTCTGACCAAACCAGAGTAGGTATCCTAGTATAGACTCCATATATTTATGGTTCTAGTGATACAAAAGCGGGATTAAAAATTAGAACCCAAAATGCTGAGTCCTTGAAGGATGAACATTGCATGATTTTCCCAGGATGAACATGTTTAATAAATTTTGTTTACATACACATTGTTTTAATCTCTTCCCTATTTATTTTGGAATATTAAATCATAAAACCCTATGTTTTTTGAAATTTTATTCCCATAATAATTTTTTACTCACAACCATAACTTTTAATTAAGGATATAAGGGTCCATTGAGATACGACCTATGGTTATTGCTATACTGCAGAACTTCTAGTGAACAAAACAACTATGTTGATGTGCTCGACAATGAAATCACCCATATCATGGAACAAACACACTTATAACTTTTTTAGTATCCCACCCCTCACCCATTTTATCGGGATGAGTTGGTTGGAGTTATTGGAATTATGTTACACACCCAAGGCACCTAATTCTAGAAATAAATTCCAAAGGCCTAATAAAATTTTGAAGGACTACTCTCCATTTGAAAATAAACAATCAAACTAATTTATAATAACCAGAAAAACCACTATATGATACAAGAATATGTTTTACTTCTGAAAAACAAAATAATCTAAACATCATATCAGAATACAAATAACAAACCATGGGTCACCATCTAATGGAAACAAAAGATGAAAAATATGAAAGACGCCAAAGACATAAAATAAGTAATTACCAATAGGATCCATACTCCAACTCAGAATCCATGCCAAATGAATCCAAAAGAAAAAATAATGAATTGAGATATTATTCCATATTTTGTGTATCGATATATGATCATTCCTAAAATCAATAGTATTCCCAAAAAAAGGTGAGTATAAACTCAGTATTTGTTTATAATGGATTCACAACTCATGACACTAGGATAAGACTTGTTTTTAATTTATATAAAATCATTTAAAATAAATTTTAAATAATTTTATTTCAAATTAAAACCAATTTCCACAAATTTAATAAAAAAATAATTTACTAATTTTTTTATGTAATGAATCAAGTAATATTTTAGGGGTTTTTTCAACTTGTGATTTTTTATATAAATTTCCATGTCCACGCACATCCATATCACAAAAATACATATAAGACTGGTGTTACCATTAAAGGTGTAACATCACCTCCAAACTCCATCCCTTTGATGGTGTTACATCACAACAATTGTTTGTACCATTAAACTAATACCCACCATTTATGACAAAATAATGTAATCCCACATCAATGAAAATAATTATTCACTTTTAAATAATTGTGATAATAATTTTATAACATGAAAAAACCATAATATTAAAATAATTCTTTTAAAATTATAAAAAATGAATTCTCAAAAAGTTTTTCCAATTCCAAAGATTTCCCAGAGCATTTTTCCGATGAGAATATCCATCAAATGACATCTTTATTTTCAATTCATATTAAAAAATTAAATCAATTTGAAATAATGCCTTTATAATCTAATTAAGGGGAGTTGAGAGGGAATCCACCATCCCCTATAACATAGGAAAAAACAAAGAAAATCCCAAAAACATCAAAAAAACCATCTAAAACTCATAAAAAAATCCTCAATTCTAATAAAGATAAAAAAACATCCCATTATCATTGACATCTAATATCTTGGATCATATCCTAATGGGAAAGATCAAATATTATAAGATATAGAAGAAGGATAGATCTGATGAAAATGATTAATAATGAGAACTTACTCATTAATTTGGGAATCAAATACACTTTGAATATTCTACGAATCCCTTAGAGATTGAATGGAATGGTATCCCAAGACATGGGATGAAATGGAATTCGTAGTTTGGATAGATTAGGGAAGAAGTGGGTTATGAGGAAATTCAAATAAGATTAATGATTTTTGATATATTTTTTATGGTGCACATTAGAGGATCAAGGATTGGAAAATTGAGTGCTACCTGTGCATAATCCACAAACTCAAATCACAAATTTGTTTGTTGGTTGACACATTTAAACACACCATGTTCCACCTGTGTTATCCACCTATGTATAGAATTTGACGATTTCTTCTAGGTATCTATATAGTTGGGAAGAACATTTATTCTAACTATGTTCCTACTTGGGGACAAATGTTTTAGAGCCATGGTTTCCTAAAGGATTTTCAAGTCATTTACAAACTATTCTCAAAACATTCACCAAATAATCCTAAAAACCATTCAAAACTCGTATGAAATACTATAAATATAACCCAAAAACATTATACACTTCAAATACATAAATAATGAACCAAATTACTATACCCAAGCGTGATAAAATCATTTTTTGTGGCCCATATAGAGGGTAAAACATGGGTATTCGATGAGTTGAATTCTAGATTAATAATATGAATTGGTTAATTAAATGAATAATAGAATATATATTATTCTTTATCACTATGTCTAGAAAATTTCCAATCATAATTATTTGATTAAAATTTGATTTCATGACGGAACCAAAACATTTACCCCATGAGTGAAAATTCACCCCATGAGTGAAAATTCACCTAGTGAACCCACAATAATCAATGGATTTTAAAATTAAATATACCATGATTTTAGGGGTATTTATGTTTATTTTACTAAAGGTGTCCATGAGAAATTTTGAAAATTTCATAGGATTTTTTTTCATTCCATGTATGATCATTAATGGGTTTTTTCAATATAACTACTATGTTTCTACTAGAATGTAAATGGTACTGGATATAGAGAAACCATTATATCGGGAAGAAGTTTTCTTCTCGCATGGAAGCTACATGGATAAGGACCTGCTTCTATGCTACTAAATAGGTTAATTGATATTTTATACAACAAGATGAATGTAATGGGGGGTTATTTCATTTTGTTATGAAGTGTAAAAAAAATTGATTTTGTTAGTGTATTATATTTTTTATTTTTATTATTATTTGGTTATTAATTCATACTTCTACTAAATATCTTATCCATCATTATTTTATCATGATCATTGAACTATAATTTGGAATGTGCTTTTGATTTCATTATAATTAACTTTAAATTAAACATAATAATTTCATATTTTAGGATGATTGTGTTTAAAAATATTATCATGAAACCAAAACAAATAATTACCCCTTGTATTTTAGTATATGAAATGTGATATTTTTGGGTAATAGGAAAACAAAATAGGCCACGTAATTACCAATACTCAATTCCAGAAATAATATTTTTAATTCAAATATCACCCCAACCCCTTAAAATAGGAACATTGAATAAATAATATTGTTGCATTCGATTTTATTTATTTAAAACATCATCATCCATTCTGAAACATATTTTATTAAGTTGAGTTTCAAAATATCATCAATGCTATCTCATGAGTCCAAAATTGAACTTTAAATTTTCAACTCATCTATGGTGAATAGTAATTTGGTATGAGATATTTGGGAACATATAAATATGATTTTCCATTTTGATATAATGAAACCCTTTGGGAGTTCATTAGCATAGTAGGCCAATATGGAATGATACCTTTGATTAGGGATGTATCCCAAAATAAATCATTATAGAAACCTCAAGGAATCTATCCACCCGTAATCTAAGATAGTCACAAGATCCAAATTTTAATAAATCCAAAATAATCTTTGGAAACAGAAATTATATTGACCCACCATAGGGACAATAATACCATCTCTAACTAAGATGGCCTCTCACTCACCTTGAAATATTTTAATGTTACCATTATTAGAGAAAAATTTAAACTTCTAATTTTAGAATTCATTTTATTATTTAAGGCCTACAATATAGTACACACCCAATATATGTTTGATGATCTGTGTATCAAAAACAAAAATTTACCAAACATCATTGATGTTGGGGATATCCACGCCATATAGAGTGGTTTTAAATATGTGATCTCTCACCTTTCTATATTTATCATATATATCCATTGCAAATGAAATCAACATAGACCACATTTTAAAAGAATCAATCAATTTGGATGAAATATTATAATGGTATTTACTTGAGAGAAGAAATCCAATACCACTTATGGAGAAATAAATGTCACTCCTCCAATAGTCATTGCCCCTGTCATTCACTAGTTTGGACCATGATCCACCAAATAAATGTGATCATATTTATACTTACTAAAAAGTTTCATAGTATAATAATAGTCAGATTTAACCAAGGGATATCTACCACAACCTTTTTTTAAAATGATTTCCGATGGTGACCATTGGTAGAAGTTGAATCTAATTCACTTACCTAGGATAAGAACCTCAAATACCATTTCATTTTTCCTCAGAGTTGACATCAGTGAATGGTAGTTGTATATTATCATAAATATATATGGAATACCAAATCCTTTCACATTAATATTATTAAATTTTATTTCTTCATAAGGAAGTCGTTGTAATGGACTCAGTGGTACAAAATATAGTCATGTAGCTTCCTTATCAGGGATAATCATGCTACCTCCTTTTACATTAAGTGGAACTCTAGCATCCTACAACAACAATAATGGTATGTATCATAGTAATCATAATTATTACCTTTTCATTGAACATAGTCTCCTTTTCCACTACATTACGGTAAATAAGAATTCATAGATTACTCATCCATGATATGATTTCCTATTTTAGTGCCATATCAGAACTATGCAACATTGAGTAATTGTTTTCTAGGTAATGGTGTGAATGATATGCAACCTGGAAATATTTAGTGGAATATTTCATCACAAATCAATAACCTTTATAAAAGATAAGAAATCCCTTTGCCTTGACACTTGTAATTTAATTAGGAAAAAATATTCTTTGAACTTATTATTGAACATAGTCATAGTAAAATGTTCATGATGTTTAACCAGTATCTCTATGTCATTCCATCCATGAATCAACCATTTTATCCAAAAGATGAGTATGTCAACATTTATGTCAAACGAGTCTGAAGGAATTGGAAGATACTTTCTATATTTTACAACCATTATTATAATATAAAACATTTTATGATATCCTTATATTTAAATAAATATGATTTCATTGATAAGTTACTTCATATGATACACCAAAATTAAATAATCCCTACTATACAAAGGAATTATTATTATTTAATGTGTCATATATCACCAAGAAATTATATGGGAGGGTATGAATATGTATATATAAATTAGAAAAAAATTATTTATCATACATGTATAAAAGGAATTCCATGGTAATGTTTTAAATATAAATGAAAACAGAATCATTTTAACATATGAGGGGTGCTTTTCTAAAAACCAATTTTCATGCATGCAATGATATTTGGTAGTAATAAATTAAATTAATTTCTATTGATGATTTATTTTAATGAAACTTATGTATAATATATTCATTAAATTATTTTAACATCCATCTAATGTGTTTTACTAGTAATTGAATATTAATATATAATATTTTATTTTAAAAATTCATTTTTAATAATGGGTTTCATTGTATTTTGTTCCTTAATTTTAAAATGAGTATCTATAACATATAAAAACCAAATTCGATAAATTGGTTTTAGTATTTAAAATCATCATTTATAAATTATGAAATGATAACAATTCCATTTTTTACATAATTAATATTATAAATAGTAGAAATTTTCTTACAATGTTTACTATTAAAACCAATTTACCCAATCTAGGGAGGTTTAGAATGAATTATTTGTAAAAATACCACATAAAGAATTCTAAATATAGTTTTATTAATATATTTAAACGTTATATTATTTTAAATTATATTTCATGAATATTTGGTTCCACATCAAATATAAAGATACATTATATATTTAGAATAAGGTATGTAATTTATTTTCTATCACACTACTCACTTATAAAGGGGAACCCATACACATATATTGAAAAATATTTAGCAATTTAGTTAGAATAGTCCTAACCCAAAATCAATAAAACACATTACCCGATCATTATAGATCTAATGGTCTCTAATTAATACCATTCTATGAAGTCATAAAGAGAAAGAAAAAATATGTCTCTCAAATAAAAGGCAATCATGCAACACCTAATGATTTTAATAAAGAAATATCATGTTCAATAGAGTGTATTAAATAAAACAACATGATTAGGAGATAGTGTAACACCAATAGACTTTACGATTTATTTTTTTAAATAATTCCAATCTTTTATATAGATAATGATTCACACAACACTAGGTTCATATGAAACATGACAATATATTAAAAAATTATTATTTAAGAATAACAATTATAACATAACTGTTGAGTTAGTGGTTATGAATGTGACTAAACAAATTATTTAATATATATTGTTTGTTATTTTGTAAAATAAATTAAATTTTTGTTTATTAATTAGAAATAAAATAAAAATAAAATAAAATAAAATAAAATGATTTCATAAAAAAATTGTTTTTAGTACAATATTTAATATTCTTTTGTGGACATAATTTAAAATTAATTCATTGAAATTTTGAAAAAATTATTTGAAAAAATAAAATTTATTTTCTAAATTTTAAATATCATATTAATATTTTACAGATTTTTTTTTGAATTTTATAAAAATAATTTTTAGATGAATTGGGAAAATTACTGATATTTTATTGAAAGCTATATTTTAAATTTATTTACCTATAATATGAAATTTTAATTTATATTTGTTTCACAGGTAAATTAGTCAAATTATATTACAAATGTTATAATTTATATCATTTTTAAAAAACTAATATTTAATTATGGTATAAAAAAATATTTAATTTTGTTATGATTCTCTTTGGAAAAACCCTTTTTCTGGTGCGATTATGTGTGAAATTATAAATAGAATCCCACCACTTATGTTAACCAATTTTTTAAAATATATTCAATATTTTTAATCAAAATAGTTTACATTCAATAAAATGGTAAACAGTTATTATAATTAATTGTGAAAATTCCAAAAATTAATTATCGCCATTATAGTCCAAATGGGAATACTTGGGGTAAAACTAAGAATATACGGGTTAAAAATGACCTATAACATTTCACACACCAATTGGATGGGATGATTTATGAATATAAACACCATGGTTCAATAATGAAAAGTATTTTATGATTTTGGAATGTGACAATGTGGGTAAACTATATTCATTTTAAAATTTTATGTGTGTTATATCCCCAACTTATAGAAGGCGACCCCCTCTCTAATCCACTTCACACTAGAAAACCATTTTTTGTAGTATTTACCTACATAAAAACATCCATTAATCCTCTATAAAATCCATTTGGTCTATATTTATATGAGAAATAAAATCTAGAATGTTTTTTGTTATAAACCAAAAGGGGTATCCCAAGATGATGTAAAATCATTGACATACATATTTGTCTTATTAACATCTAAGCCTCTATAAAATAATTTTAATCTAAAATATTATAATGAAAATTTTATTTATTTTATAATTTGATTTTATTTTGATAAAGTGATAACCTAATTCCATATCATCTTCCATCAAATGGTAAAGGACTACTTCAAAAAATTGTTCAATAGACTACTTCCTCGGGAACCAATGTAATTTTTTTTCCATCAAAACATTTGAAAGATTGATATAATGATGAATTTAACAAATTTATGTGATATTTTTTTGCATTATTATAATTATTTAATTATAATATCACATATAACTTCTTACTTTCCATTTTTGGGCAATATAGTAACATTTCCCTTGTATACAATCAACTACTGCCTCACAGAGTGTAGTTGTTTGTTTTACACATAAGCTTTTGTGGAAGGTGTTGATGATAAATTTATTGAATATTTTTTATATTTATAATATATAAATACATATGTAACTATAATAACACATCTAAATTCTTAACTTTTAATCTTTTGGAAAATAAAAAACGTTTCATTTTTCGTATGTGTGAACAAGCAACCTCCACCTACCGATGTGAAATGTTTCTCATTTTATTTTTACATTAACTGTAATAAGGATGGTTTTTATTAATATAAATTATATATATAAAATTATAAAAAATAATAAAATATTAAATTAATGTTCATTTCCTTTAATTATATTAAATTTAGAAAAATGGAAACAACATTCATGGATACTTAAAACCTTCCATCTCCATGAATTGTGTAATCCATTTTTTATCACTAAATTTTTTTCATTACTCTAACTAAATATATAATTCATATATATGATTTTGATATGATGGTAAAAAATATATTTAACTAAGATCAAATGAAAAATACCAAAATTACTAAACTAACGGATATATGAAAAATGAAGCAATTATCACCTAAAATAGTGTTCTTAACAAAGAGATGATAATTACATAGTGATAAAAGGTAATAAGTAAATAGTATATGATATGAGATAAATGACTGGAGTTATTTAATATATTTATAATAATAATACATTTAACATGATGGATATTCTGGCACATACATTTTAATTTAATAATGAGGTAATGTTTTATCATATGAATTTTACTTCCATGAGATATACACCACATTTTCCACTTATTCCATTTTTATGGTGAATATAGTAATTTTTTTTCATATTTTATATAATGAAACAATTTGACTTCATTATATATATATTTTCATTTTCTATCATTTATTTCATGGGGATTGTGTTTCTGAATTTATTAATGTGGTAACTATTTTTTTCACAATCTCATCATTATTTAGGATGGATTTTATTTAACATTCGTATTTAGGAAATATGTGATATTTATAAAATAAAATAATTTTATTTAATCAATTCTTATAATTAATTAACATTTATAGGTCATTCTATAATTTTTTCCTCCCTCCAAAACATAAAATATTAAATAAATGTTTTTAAGTTAATAGAAATTCATTTCTCACTTCAGTTAAAAAAAATTCATCCAAATAAATGTTATGGAATTTGTATTAGAATTAGAAAATTATTTATTAAACATATATTTACCATTGTATTGATTTTTTAATTTTTTTGAAATGAATATATAATTTATTTCCAAACAATACCACTTTGGATATTACTAGAAATGTTAAAGGGGTCATTTTTTAATGCGTACGATATGAAAATTATTTTTTATTAACATGGAAATTCATTTATGTAATTTAATTTTTTTATTTTTTAAAATATTTTATTCAAATAAAATAATTTTCATTATATTTTTTAAATAATTTTTTTAAAAAATAAAATTAATAAGGTTATCTTCCTCAAAATTGTTTTAAATGACATTTTTATGGTATGTCTATTCATTAGTGACCTAAATACATTATTTTATATATGTCCATCTAAGGAAATGTAGTTTTGGTATCATTTTTATTCTTTATTTGAATAATTTATGTTTAATTTGAATAATGATTTATAATTTTATTATAATTCACCATATCAATGAAGAGGGTTTATGATTTTGTCTATTTATTGGGGTAGGTATTAAAATTTCTTATGATAGTTTTTCAATATTAATTTTTATATTTATTAACTTTCACAATATTAATATAAGTAAATCATCGGGCATAGTAAGTAAAAAATGGGGCATGGTCATAAAAAACCACTTGATGTATTGACGTGTCACATAAGAAAAATCTGTTTAATAAATTTTATAGGGATTTACCCACCATTTTAAGATATTTTGTGAAAGGTATTGATATTATATTCTAGATGCATGAAATTATAAATCCCCTCATTAAGAGAATATTTATTTATTTCTACATGATTATTAAATTATATTGAATATCAATGGATAATCACAACATCATGTGTTAATTTATATGGATTTATTATATATCCCTTTCTTCAAACAATATTATGGTCAAATATTTGTATAAATGGAATTTTTTGGATATTTATCTTTCCATATTGACTATGGACATTTATTCAAGGTAGATTATGTTGTATTCTTACCCTTACTATAAATTTGAGCAAACCCCAATCTTATGTTTTAATTTTCCCAATATATTGAGAAATGTTTTGTGATTGACCTCAACCAATATACTAAGGGTAAAAACAATGTTCTCAAAAAATTTTTTTAAAAATTTATCTTTGAAAATGTAAATTTAATTTCATTTATATAAATAGTTTATACATACAATTAATCTTTTTGGTACATTGGGATTTAATTTATTGTATCTTTAGAAAATAAAATAAATTATATATTGGATTATTTGAAATTGGGGTTAGGGAAATTACAGTTGTTATTAGAGAATGATTATTATAAACCATGGGAACACAATTTTGTGAGAATGACTCGTAGTGTGTTTTGGAAACGTAACTCATGATTTCAAGCAATTTTTGAAAATAATAGTATATTAAGTTTAGATATGATGTTCAAAGGTCTTCCAAAATACAAATATTTCTATAATACAAAAAAATTATATTAATGAATACCCAATGAAGATATGTGTAACATAAGTTGATGTTACGTTAAGAATAAAATCATTAATTCAGATAAAATAAACATAAAATCACTAAATAAAGTATCTCATGATTAGTAAATAAAATTAGGAAAGAAAAAACATACACTAAATTATACTACCCCAACTATCAAGTTCAAATGTTTATTCCAATGTTCTCTACCTTCATAGAAATTAATTTATAGTCATGTGATCCAATATCTCAAAAAACATGTTTATCTGACTTCCATAGCCATTAAGGATGGTTCATCCTAGCTTCTGCCCACATATTTCAAGTCTTCTAAAGCTATATTAAATGACCATCCCAACACTAAAAAAATTTTATAGAGAAAATCTTCAACATTAAAAAAATTAATATCTCGAAGGTTCGGCCAAAAAAGTGTTACACATCAATGGATATTATAATACATTGTTCGGTCATCCCCAAAAACATCACATTTAGATAAAGTTTTTAATCCAAATATATATAACATTAATCAATGAATTCTAAAAGATATCCCGTGGAACAAAATGTGGTATATCAAACAACTTATAATGTATTTGTTCATGGGTTTTCATCATCAAATCAATATAATCTTATGCATGTCATAATTGTAGAAGACACATTATTTATATTAACTATAGAGTGATTCCAAAAAACCCATATAAAACCTCTCATTAAAATCATGACAACATAATAAAGATATATAATTATTAAAATACCATCCACCATATATATTAAATGAGCAACTATAAACTATATTCTTATATGGAATCATTTAGGCATGATCAAGAGATGAGGAGTAATGTATAATTATTATGACTTCCAATACATTAAAATTGAAATCAAAATCATTCTATATAATCAACATATAAGAATATAGAAAACCTATAAAATCCAAAAGATGATCATGAAATAAAAAATCATTTAGTATCAAACATAAAATTACATAAAACATGAACATCTTCCAGAAAATTCTGTAAATAAAATTATAACCGAATTGAATATTATAAATTAGAAGTCCCCAAGAACATGTATAAATTTTCACATGGGTGTTGACAAATGAAAATGAAAGGGAATAATGAAAACATAAATCCAAAATCATCTTCTATTATAATTTAAAAATACAATAAAATAATCCTATAAATAATATAGAAATCTAAACATGATTCATCATTTGGAGCCAATGATTATTTCATCCGTCTACAAAAATCAGATAACTAAAAAAGTGATATAAAAGACCATAATTTTCAAATCCAAACTACTCCCATATAGTGTAAAAAGAAGAACAAAATAAAACAAAAAAATCATACCAAACACCCTATAATTCATTATAAATCCTCATCATGTCTAAAAATACCATTTAAAGGGGAATTTAATCATCATTGAAATCTTATTATATATTTATTAAAACAATGAAAAATAGAAATCCTTTACATGTAAATTCATTGAAATTAAAATATGGATTTCCATTAAATTCATCCATTATCTTACTGAATAATATCTTTTTGATTGATGGAAATTTTTTATAGGGATTTCCTCATCCCTGTATCTCTATAATATTACTACAACCTTTATGATCACAATATTATTCTCATTATTCACCCACTTCAACATTAAATTAATTTCCACCCCTCAGAGTAGAGTCAACTTATTTATCACTATTGATTTCTTTCAAATTATACACTCTAAAATATTCAATGATTTTCTGAAAAACCATATTTTGTGGGTGAATATCTTGATTTTTTATGAAAAAAAATCTAATGATCTTGTAACAATAGTTTTCTTGAGGTTGGAGTAATTCTTATGTTTCGAGATTCATATGATTTTAGATATTGTATCCATCTAAATCTACTCTTGATTTTATCATTTCCTATCATTCAATATCGAGTAATCATATTCAATATGATAAAATATCTCATAATCATCATAAAATGATTCAAAAAAATAAGAGTGGACCATATTTTCAACATATTTTGAGGGTTGAAAACCCCCCAATGATTTCATAAGAATATGGAATAGGCTTTTTAAGATTCTTCTTATCCTCCTTAAAATAGTGATCATTGTGAGAAATATTCAAAATGATAGGGAAATTATCTATATGGATATGAGTTTTTGAAGGCCCAACAATATTATAATTAATATTTTTAACAACATTATCCATTGGTTGTATGGAAGAAGCACTAACAATCCTAATATTCTCCCCTTTATCATCCCAAATTGAGTTGTATCATGTTAATGGATTAAAACATAAGGAATTATTCTATATTTCTTTAAGGAGTGTATAATATTAAATCATTTACTAGAAAAGTTAGATAGTATCCATGGGAAACCTTATGAAATAATCCTTGTCACCATTTTTAATCAAAATAATCGGTTGTATAGATTGAGAAAAATCAATCTCTTCACAGAATCTATAGAGAAAAGGTATCGAGTGGTCTTTAGTAACAGATTATACTTTCAGGGGATTCCTAATTATGATATCAGTCAAGAAATTGAAATTTATTTAAATAATAAAATTATAATACTAGGTAACCGTAACTAATTTGGATCAATTGTAGGATCATAATCTGTACATAAATCAGGCGACAAATTTAGTACCTCTATTGATAATACTAGCGGAATTGCTTCTTTGAATATGTACATTGGGGTAATAAATCAAAAAATGGTTCAAATGGTTTGACTCAAGAATTACCTACTACGTGAAAATGGGCCTCATAGTGCACCTAGTTTTATAAGCAATGTGCATTTCCATAGGATAATTCATATTCTGTTTACAAGGAACAATTGAGGAATTGAATATATTTTTATAATTTGAATACATTGACTATTGAAACAATGTTTATGAATACATGATTATACATTCATAATGTTTCGTTTTTATGTGAAGTTTATAAATAGTTATATGATTATACAATGTGATACATAACATTATGATCTAATATAGTATAACCCATTTTTAAAAATTTAAAATTGAGGATAAAACTGAAACAAATATCAATATAAAAAATCAAAATAGTATGAATGATCATTTCATAGATGCTCGTAAGAAAATAATTCGATGGAATGTAGTGTCATAAACATTCTCAACAAATGATGATATAATATCATGTTCTATTAATAAAGATAAACAATTCCCTAAGTGTTATCGTTTGGATGAGAAGCATGGTAATATTCGGATAAAAGAGAAAAAAAATGGAAAATAGTAATAAGGTAATTAATAGTTGACCCATATAGGATAAATATTTAATGAAATTTATATGTATGTTTCTATAAGGGATGTGATTTAATTTTTTTATAGAGAAAAATTATATCCGGTTTGTGAATTAAATTGTAATAAATAATATTTTTATGTTCAGTGCTTCAATGGTAAGGGTATGGGGAACAATGAAAATGAATTCCCAAGAATAAAGTTGATTTTCCCTAGAAGAACAAAAATTATCTAGGTTATGATTTATTTATTAATAAATAATAAGTGGAATTATTATTATGTTTTTGATTTGATTCATGAATTATGGTATAAAAATATTTTATTAATGATATTCTCAAAATCTATAAGTACTGTTCTATAATGGTTTTTATAACTATTTCAAGGAAGATATTGAATTGAACCATCAAAGGTGATTTAGTGTAATGTTTTTATTATTGTAAAAAACTTTATTGAGGGATTATAACCTCTAATTCATGCTTGATGCTGCTATAATAATGATATGGAGACGTATATCTGATAATACTGGTGAACTTTGAAATTTTTTAGAGGTTTGATGGTTTATATAAAATTCCCTAGAGTATTCTCATTGTATTAATTTCCATAATCTATTTAATGAAATGAGAGTTAATTTTTGGATGAATGAATATTTTTATTAGGTTTTTATGGTAATTAAGTTTGTCTCGTATTTTGATTGTGTTATTAATAGAGAAATTATTTTTTGGGGGAATATACTATTGGTCTAGAAACCTTCCTATAAAATTTTATGATATTGAATTTGATTAGGAATATTTTGTATGAGAGTTAAGGTTAAAAATTTATGAAATTAAATAAAAGGAATTTAGTGAGTAACTAATGATGTATTAGTGATAAATTTATTAAATTTGATATTTTTTCTAACAAAATTGAATTATTGATTGGAGGAACTACATGATCTGCTATTATAGATCATATTTTCTATTTAATGTTAAATATATTTAATCTATAATTTTAAAAAATCATTATGTCTCTAAATTTCATAAAGTATGAAAAAAAGTGGAAATTGATTGAATAAAACCAAAAGATTAAATTAAAACTATATATTTTTTTCTATCATATTAGAGAAGTATTTCTTCAAATCTAAGAAATTGATTTAGAAAAAATATAATATTATATTTATATACCATGAATCAAATAGACTCTTTAGACATCACAAATTTATAGTTTTATTGTAAATATATTTCTATCTCCCATTCAAATTATTATGATCAGTGATCCCTATCAATATATATTAATTTGGGGGATGTAGTATTCTACTCCATATATATGATTTAATTTACCTCATATGTTCTCTTATATAGAAACGTAGTGATGTGTTATTTTTGATTAATTTGGTATTTATATTTCCTTGTTACCAATAAGAAGATTTATTAAAACATTTTACATTTTATACTTCTAATAAACGTATTTTAAAATTTTATACAATTGGTTATTTAGATCAATATTAAAATAAATGGATGAAATTTAGTTAAGGGGTAAAATGTAACAACTAAATATTTTAGAGGAGGGAAATCATATTTTATAGAATGTACGAAATAGAATACCAAGTATATAAGAGAATATTAAACCATGATACATTAAAATATATTATGTTTTATAACATTTATATTTTTTAAACATATTTCAAAGCATGCAACACAATGTTTAAATGAAATGTGATAGTCTATTAAAAAGTTATTATATCAAAATCCATTATACCCTATAAGTTAAAATTTTGGGTTTGAATAATATAGAATAAAACATAAAAAATTTATTATTTACAAATTTTATAGTAAATTTATTTTTTTCTATGTATTTAAAAGAAAATAAGAATAATTTGATTTGAAAACATTTTTCTCTGAAAAACGTGTATTTTTCTAAAAGGTGGTCAGTTAAGATTTTCATACATAATTTAATTTTTTTTGACTTTTTATAAAAATTATTTTTTAGAAAGGTCTATATTTGTCATCAAAATTTTAAAAATATCATTGTGTTAATTTTTGGGGACATTAAAAATGATTAATTTTTGGATGAATTCTGATAAATACCGATTTTTATTGACAATTACATTTTCAATTAAATTATTTAAAAAGATAAAATATATTTTAATTTATTAAAAAATAAACTAGATAAATGATTTTATAATTTTACCTATTTATTTTATTAGGATATATTTTATATTTAATTCTTATATAGAAATAGATTGATATTTTGAAAGAGTTTCATTAAAAAATCATGTTTTGGACATGCTTGTAAGTGTAATTTTAAAAGTAATTGGATTAAATCAATGATATAAATTTGAAAAAATGGATTGATTATTTTTAACAATAATAATATAATTATCTAATAATTTAAACTTCATTTTTTACCATACTGAATAGTTAACTAATTATAAATTAATTAGGGTGGTTGCGATAAAAATAGGATTACTAGGGGTTAAACTGAGATGATTGGGGTTATAAATGACCTGAATAAATTCCATCACATATTGGATGGTCATATTTAGATGTTATCACCAATAATATTCTAAAATGACCCATGTTTTAATTTTTTTATATGTGAAACTCAGGGGGTCAAACTTTATTGCTTTTGAATCTTCCATTTGTGTCAACTCCCCCACTAATAAAAGGCCACCCCCTCTCCTCTAATCTTCACACAAAAAACAAAATTTGGATGTGTATATAAATTTAAAATTTTTATTCCTAGTCCTATACCAATATCATATTGAGACTATTCTATTGAAATTGATATTCTATAAAGGATTCAGTTATAAACATAATTGGTTCTCCAATGAATAGGTAAAATATATAACATGCATTTTTTTATTTCTTCCATCACATACTTCAAATAAATATACTAAATGATTGTATAAAAATAATTGTTTATAATATTGTCTTATATATTCTTATGTTAAGGTAATAACCTATATCCACCTTATATTACATAAAATGGGAAACATTACCATCGATCATGTGTACGATGGATGACCACATTGCTAATTGTTTTAATGAATTTTCCATCACCAGTAGTCAAATATGGTTATAATGATTGATTTAACATATTTATAAGATATTTAAGAAATTATTATTCTTATTTAATTATAATATCTCATATACCTTATACTATTACATTCTTTCGGAGATATGATTACATTGCTTGTCTGTATAGGGGATAACCGCCTCCCGAATCAATACACATTTTTTTATGAAACATTATATAAAATTTAGTATATATAATATTAATTATTATATTAGATAATATTTATTTAAAAATAATTCTTGATATATTATTTCACAACCATGCTCTTTACTTTCAATCTGTCGGTAAACAATAATGTCACTCATGCATATGTGTGGACTACCGCCTCTATATAATGATGGGAATTGTTTTTAATTATTATTATGTAAATGGTAAAAATTATTGATTTTATTAATATATATACATTAAATATAATATTTTGGAGTTGAATTAATTATTATTTTCCTTTCATTTCATCTTTCAATAAAGAAGGAAATATGGTTAATGCACACTCATGACCTACCGGCTTTATGAACGTTGTAATCCATTTTCAATCTACATTTTTATAGATTAATATTAATACATATATAATGAATATATAATATTTTTAAAGAATTTTTTAAATTCAGTATTTGACGTAACCATGATCATATTATGTGGCTCAAAATTACTAAACTTAATCATACCTGAAAAATGATGCATTTATCTACTGAAATAGTTATTTTAACCAAGAGTCATTAATAAATGGGAGGTGAAATACCATAAGTAAACCATATCATATGATATATATTTTAATATTTAATTTATAATTTTATAATAAATTCATACTTATGTTCATGAGTGTTGAAGATATAACTAGGAAGTCAAATCTGAGGTATGGGTTTCTAGAAACTCTTTTACATATGTGAGACATTTTTCATAGTCAACACTAATTCCATTGAGTGGTGTATATAGTTCAAATTTTGATATATTATATCATGAATCTATTTCATTACATGGTATTTAATAAATTTTTTTATTTTTTTTATTTCATTGGTCTTGTGATTCAAAAGTTACCAAATTGGTATGTGATTGTTTCACAGTTTCATCAGTAATGATGTTTATTTTTGTTTTTTCCCCATTGGAAGAATTATTTAGTATATTAATCGTAAAATAATATTATATTATGTTAAAATGGTTGTTAATGAAATTTTTCCTCTAAAAATACCTTTATTCCAAAATTGTTACATAAAATTATTAATAAAATGGTCTGAATAAAAGTCGACAACATATTTCTCTTCGGTCGATTATCATTTTTATTCAAAAACCCATTTTTTCAAAAAATGTTTTCTGAAATGTTTTTCTATAGTATCAAATTATTTATGAAATATTTTTTTACCTTTTTGGCCTTTTTATTTTTTTTGAATTTAATCTTCTTGTTCATTTCCCAACAACTCATATTTGGCAGATACAAAAAATGAAAATGTAATCATTATTTTAATGCCTACAGGTTAGAAAGATTATTACATAATAATCAATACTCAATTTTTTAAATATTTTTTTAAAAAAAATTAAACTTTTAATTTTAAAATTATATTATTTTTAAACTATTTTTTAACTAGAAAATATAATTTCAAATAAAAAACATTATTTTCTCCAAAATTTATTTTAATACTATTTCAATGGTATTCATATTCAATAATGATATTACACATTTATTACCGTTATTATACACTTCATATATGTTGTATTTATATCATAATTATTATTTATTTTGAGGGATTGCGATCAGTTTGAATGAGTATGTACAATTTTATAGTCATTCACAATATTTATCTTGATGGTTTATTATTATATTAAATTTTTGAGATAGGTATTAACATTTTGTATGATAGGTATCAATATGACTCATTATGTTTCTTATTTTTTACTCCATTATTATGTGGAATGCATTGAAAATAGTATTTTATGGGTGGGTCCTAGTTATAGATATCCCATCGATGCATTGGTATGTCTCATTACACAAATTAGTTAGCCAAATTAGATGGGTTTTACCCATAGTTTTAATCAATTTTTTTAATGGTTCTAATAGTATTTTTTAAATGGATAAAATTAGGTATTAACGCATTAATTGATTATTTATTTATAAACTTGTTATTATTTTAATTGTAATAAAATTTATGGATAATTTCAAAGCTCATGTGATTATTTATATGGGTTTATTTGATCTTCCTTTATTCTTAATATATTATCCTCATGTTATTTTTTAAATGGAATATGTATCAGTTATTTACCTTACCGTATTGATTAGAATTATTTATTCTTGATACCATTCATTATACACATACCATACCTATAATATACACTCACCCATTTCATATGTTTTATTTTCCATATGACACTATTAAGTTCTCTCTTATTGATATTTTTTGATACAATATATGAAATAATGGTTATTAGACATTCTGGTATTTCATTTTTTAAATATATTGGGAATCTAAAATATGTATTTATTCTAACCTAAATACAATGGTATTTGATATTTTGGGGTGTTTCTTTCTTCTATGTAGTGTCGATGCATCAAAATAGACATTATATCGAGGCTACTGGTGTTCGGGACCATACAAATCCCCTTAGACGAATCTTTTAACATTAATTTCTTCTTCTAATTAATCAAAATATATTTAATCCATCATTTCATTAATAATATGGTATCAAAAATAAATCGGGATGTTATTATTATTATGATAATACTGTGTGTTTCTACATTCTCATCTAACGAGAAGTGAGTTCCTTGCTTGTGTGTATATACATACAAATGTTTCTCTTATGTAGTGTATTTTATTTTTTTTCACCAACATTAATTGTTGGTTTTTATAATGTAATATATATATATATAATATTTATTATATAGTTATATTTTTTAATTATACGACCTTATCAACCTTCAAACATCCAAATCTGATGGGAAATGACTATGTTTCTCATGCGTATTCATTAACTTCCACAGTCACAATGGGATGTGTCTTATTCTTTAATTTTATATTACATTGATATTAATAAGGATATATTAAT
This sequence comes from Viscum album, assembly GCA_963277665.1. Classification (NCBI taxonomy): domain Eukaryota; kingdom Viridiplantae; phylum Streptophyta; class Magnoliopsida; order Santalales; family Viscaceae; genus Viscum; species Viscum album. The sequence goes on from OY728129.1 coordinate 1,590,875,431, forward strand.
GAATATATATTATATTTATTATATAATAATGAAACTACAATTTTAAATTATTATTTACCTTTCTAATGTTACATCCACCATTATGTAGAAACATCACTCATAAAAACATACAAACGAACATATCCTAATGTGATGTAATTTATTTTCCACCACCAATATTAAATAATTATTAAAAATTCATATAAAATGAATAAATAATATTTTTATTACATATTTTATACACTAGAGATGATGAAAAGTTTACCAAGGTTCAATGACCAGAACTGTTGAACTAAAACATGCACGTGATATATAGCTATTTCCAACTGCAAAAAAATATAACTAAGGAATATTAACAATGATATAATTGAAATTTAATAATGAATTATATATAGTACTATATATAAAAATATATTATTTTATAAAATATGTACAATAAATATATATTTATAATACATGATATTTGAATTCATAAGAAGTGAGGAGATACTTGGGGTAAGTGATTTATGATGAAATCTCAATTATTTTTGAGATTTTATATGTTAAATTTATATTAAATGAAATTATATTATACATATAATATACATACCATTAATTATATTATCATCTGGTTAATTTTGTGGAATCCAAAATAATCATTCACTCTCTTCTATTTGGTACATTAATCATTTGAGAAAATGTTTTTTGAAAAGTAAACATTATTTCCTTATTAGTTGGCTAAATTTATCTTTCATATATATATTCTGAAAAATGTCTTCATGAATGATACTATTTAAAATAATATAATTTATTAAATTCATTGATAATAATTTTTAAAATTTTTAATTTTGTAAAAGGAATAACCATATTAATTTTTAAATGAGGAACATTTTTACTTTTTAGTAATGGTGTAAAAGGAATAATATTTTCATCATTTAACCCCTGAAAAAATATTATCAATTTCTTAACAATTAATTTCATAAAATAATACATTATATGATTCTGGGTATATATTAAAATAAATTAATTTTCTAAAATTACTGGACGGTTTTTTTCATTATACTTAAGTATAATGATATTTTTACATATTATCAAATAAATGTTCAAAAAAACGTTTAATGGTATTTTCATCAATAACTACATCCATTGATGATTATTTTCATTAAAATGGGACAATTCCTAATGATACCATCCATGATACTCCCATAGATGGTTTATGGTAATGTGATGATGATATTAATATGAAACCCATTTTATCTATGCATTATTCTTTGATGAAATAATTAATGTTTTATGATCTTCTGAATAATATGTCTACGGTATTCATTTTTTGATGGACGGATCTATTAATAGACTCAAATTATTTGTGTAACATGTTATATATAACTAAATATATGATGATGATAGACCTATATATTATTATATAATGATATGATTATATTTTTATTCATGATTATGATATCTTGTTTCTATGCTCATATAATTATTCATGGACATGATGGTGAATTGATATGATTATAATAATTTTATTTCATATTCCTCTGTTTCTATCTGTTTTTCATGAAAACAAAATAATGATATCTATTTTAATTCAAATATTAATCATGCTTCTATATATGACTTTATTATGGTTTTTATAGTCCATTATTTTTGGGTTTTGAATATATTATATTGGGAATATTCTCTTGATTATGTTATAATTACAATATGATAATCAAATATTCAATTATGATTGATTTCTCTAGTTTTTACTCTTACTGAGTATCTTAACTCACATTTTATTATGTTTTTTTATTCCTATGGGTTTGAAGGATGGTTCTACATATGATACATCTAAAAGCGTACTAATTCAAATAATATTATGGAAGATTATTAAGATTGTTCATAAACAATTTTACTTAGTTTCTAGTATCTAAAGACACTAATCAATTATATATCTATGTTGTGTACATTTTTATTAATATTTAATATTTATTTATGTTGTTTTAATATTCATATATTTTTTCCTTCATTTTCCAACGTTTCAATTATAGCATGATTTAGTTATTTTTAATTATTATGTAATGAATTCAATGTGGATAATCCAATGAAAAAATCTTTAGATACTAAAGTGATATAATAAAAATGTAATGTGGAATAAGTTAATAAAATTATTTTAAAATAATAAAATATGAGAAAGGATTTTATTATGATATCTTAATATATTTCTTATTTCATAACACATATGTTAGTTTTTTTTAATTGTTAAAATCCTAAAGAATCATGAAACAAAGAATGTGATAGGTAATAAAAAGAGCATAATCTAGAGTAAAAAATTATTTTGATATTAGATATAATATATTATGGTTATTCTCCCTCAACTATCCTAATATATAAGTAATGATATGAACCATCTTGAGATTCCAATTGAAAAACAGTTGAACATTGTGTTGATTATTTTATGTGACAATGTACTCCCTCCTTATTTAGGTATCCTAATCCACTAGTTTCTGATTAATTTATGAATACATGTGAAAATACATTATCTATTCATCAGTTCATAGAATAAGATAAGGTTTTCATATTTTTTTTATCATTTTAAAGGTAACAATGATCAATAGTGGAGTCTTATCTAGAACTTTTAGAAAGTATAAGAAAAATAATCTATCGAATAAGGGGATTTTGGGAGGATATATCAGAATAACCTAATTCCTAAAAATCATTATGCTAAGACAAATTTATAATTTATAGATTTGAAATTGAAGTATGATGAATCCACTAGTAACTATATAGATTACATTATTATAAAAATGGTGTATGATTTGGATTTTTCATCAACTGTTTTAATAAATTTATTATCTTTGTTAGTGAATGTAAAAAATAAAATAAAAATTCATTATACATAATATATGCTGGTAAATATGAATAATGAATTCAATGTGATTAAAAGAAATAAAAATAGTGTTTTAACTCTTATAATTATTATAGTTTTATTGATAGGATTTTTAAAATAGAGCTTGATAAAAAGATCAATATAAAATCCCATGTTGGAATGAAATTCTTACCATAGTAAAACGAACAATTTTTGGAAAACCAAAGGGAAATTGTTTAAAAGGAAATGGAAACAATGTCATGTGTAGGAAGGCTTCACATCCATATATATATTATTTTAAAGTGATGAAATGATTATCAAATGAAATATATATGAATTAAGATTCAACCATTTATGTTACATATTTGAGATTCTATTATTATAAGAATTATATGAATCAATTAACTAATCCATGAATTAATGAGTATGGTTAGACAAAATAAGCAACAAATAAAATGGAAAATTCAACTTCATTTCCTATCATAACTTAATATTTTATAGAGAACAATATGGTTAATGTTATACAAACCATACAATCTTGAACTATAAATATCTTATATGATTATGGGTATACAAACTATAATATATATGAAGAATTTTTTAATGGTATCACCTCACCACCTCAATGATTAGATGTTGAGTTATTAGTAAAAAAAATCCTAATTTCATTACTATCACATTTAAAGTTTATAGAGTCTATATGAGAGATGTCTATGGGAATGTTTATTCTGAAAATAATTTTATTCTATAACTTATTAAACTTGATGGAATTTTTTTTAGATTAGATTTTGATATATAGATCAAATATTAGTTTTCATGTAATGGAGATCGTATTTGATATTACAACTCAAAAAATCATTTTCTATAAACTCTTCCATGAATTTAATCTTATAATTGAAATTACATTAAATTTAATTGTTTTAATATTTATTATTGAGAAATATTTATCTGAAATGGAAGGTTAGGAACTCAACATTGATGTAATTCATATAACATGGGAATATAATGATGTATTTTATTAAAAATTTATGTGTGTTCCCTTAAATAATTATGTTTATTATTCCATAAATTTCATAATTAGTGATAAACCAATTTCAAATACACTATATAGAATGTCCCTAATTTATTTTTTGTAATTGAAGAAGAAACCTAATGAAAATATAGAAAATGAATTCATAATCTAATGTGTGACACCATGCGGTGAAACTATTAAATTTTTTAATAAAAATAATGGGTTAATGAATATTTGAATTTATTATAGAGAACAAAAAAAAATCATTATAAACATAAAATATAATTTGTACCATATTGATGAATTCTACGTTAAAATTGGTAGAGAATAATAAATTTTATTGAATAAACTTGATTCTAAATAAAATCAATTGATGGTCCAAAACCAATATATACTGAAGGAAACCTTCCATTAATTTTTTTCCCAAATGACTTAATATGAAGTTATTTGGATATAATAATTCATACACCATCTTCATAAATTAATTTAATATTGTCTTTTGAGATAATAATGAAAAACTATTGTTTGTATTTATATATGCTATTCATAAAAATTATCGTTTTATAAATAAAACGAATATAATTTTAAGATTGTGTTTGATATCATGTAAAATTATAGGTTTTTTCGAAATTTAGTAATATAAATTTTTTTGAGTATATAATGTTTCATTCATAATTTATATAATCTCAAAAATGGGCATATCCTTTGAAACCTCAATGATATATGCTACTAAATATATTTCGAAAACCCACCATGATAATTGAGGTCATTATTTTTTCCTATTTGTATATATGTTAAATTAACTATTCTTATACTAAATGGTTCTATTTTCTATTAGGAAAATTTATTTTCTAAAAATAACAAGGATTAAAAATTAAGTTTGGTCAGTGATCCAATTCTCATACTAACATGTTATAAAGAATGGTTAGTGATATATAATGGATATATGTTAAATTAACTATTCTTATACTAAATGGTTCTATTTTCTATTTGGAAAATTTATTTTCTAAAAATAACAAGGTTTAAAAATTAAGTTTGGTCAGTGAACCAATTCTCATACTAACATGTTATAGAGAATGGTTAGTGATATATAATGATGCATAAATAAGTGGACTATGATTTTTTTTGTTTTCTGAGTGATATTTTGTTTGGTTATTCCCAATTAAAATTTAAAATTCATAGGAAAAAATTACTCACCCAATGATTTGGAGATGAAAATAGTAATTTTTTCATTGAATTTATTGAAGAATTATCATTATAGTGAATGTTTTGAAATATATAAAGATAAAATAAATATTTATGTATATAATCATTTAAACATAATTTAATATTTATCAATAGGAATGGATGGATTTGAGTAAATTTTATAATTTTTCAATATACTAAAACTCTTGGAAGGCATACAATGTGGCTGATGCTCTTAGTCATGAAGACATTGAAGGTTTTCCAAGGATGAGCATTGAAAAATATTTAGTACTTATCTATTTAACGAATATGGATATTTAAATAATTAGGAACGTGGATATATTATATCTTTTACAGCTTAGTGTTAAACCATCCATCCAAGTGGGGATTAAATATGAATATATGATTGGAGTGGAACTTCAAAACAGGGAGTGAGAAATTCCTATAAAAAACCATTACTGTGACTGAATTATAATGTCTTAGAACGAATTATGTTTCTCTTATGTAATGTGTATAAATGAGGATTTTTTAAATTATTGTCATAGTTTTCCATTATTTATTCATCCTAAAATTATGAAGATGTATAAATATCTAAATTATTATTTGTTTTGATAAAATGTAATAAGATTTATTGTAGAGAATTTATCTGGATAATTTATAACTCATTATATTAAGGATTATATATATATATAATGTTATGTTCAAACCATTTCCCATGAAATAATATAAATGAGAACTAATTACCATTCTAGTTTTTGTTATCCTCCTAAAATCATATAAATGGAAAAATAAAAATTGGGTTAAATTCAATTTCCTTTAAAATTATACACTTTTTCTGAATATTAGTTAAGCACAGGTTCATAACTATAATTATATGATATAAATTAATAATTTAATAAGGTTTCATGGAGTAAAAAATTCATTTGTTTCTAATAGGGTTCTTAGGCCAACCTTGATATTTCGGTGTAGCCTTGAACAATTTTTTAATATAGAGTTGATCATTATAAATGAATATGGTCTCAGTCATCCCGTCAATATGTGAGTAATATTCCAACCACATAAGAAATTTTTTGAGCTTATAATAAATAATTCAATGTTATTTTGATTCAACAGATTTCATTGGTGTAGTTTTATTAGAATAATATATTACACTTGAGAATATAGATGGCTTCTTCTATAGAAATATTGGGAAGGAATTTATGAATACCAACGTGATGGGATGAAGATAGAAAAAAATGTTATTGGGACATAAGATATATGAGTAAATGTAATACAAGGTTTAAGATAGTCAATATAACATAAAGGAATATTAGAGTTGAAAAACATATTGTGCAATCAATTGACAGTGATATTTTGAGTTCAATGTTACTGACTAAGTATCCTAAAAAAATATCCTTAGAATAATGACTTTATATTATGAATGAAATTAAATAATATACCATGATATGTCATCCCTTTATAGAATCATGATTATATAATCATGGTTCATTATTGTTTATCACTTCTATCCAATCTCTCACATGACTAGAATGGATTCCATGTATTATTTTTGAGGAAGTGAATACATGATCTGTCCCATGTACTAAACTAAGATGACGTACCGTTGGATGATGGTATTTATTATGATTAATGACTAATAAAGATGTTGGATAATATATATAATCTTCTATAAAATGAGACCACTCCCCTGACGAATGTGTTGTAGTAAGAGTAAAATGTTTATGAGGCTGTATGGAACCTGAGGAAGTGATGAGATATAAGAATCCATATTTTTATTATTAGAGAGATAGAATTATGGGGTATTAATTATTATATTATTCGTATAATAAAAAACAATTATATTTTTTATTATATTTAACTTTAAATATATATTATTGTTTATAGATTTCTTTATAAGAAACACAATGTTTAAAAGCACCATGACATATTTTTTAAATATTATTTTTTATTGTGATATTTATTTCCCATATATTGGGTTAATGGTTATGAATAATTTTATATAAATTATGAAAATGTTTTCCATACTACTGAATATAATTAATCCATTTTTTAAGTGGGGTTGAAAAATAAATAAAATCATTCAAGAGTAAAAATTGATTTCTTTTTGAAAAATCATATTATCTCATTCAATGTTTTTTATATGAATAAATTAAATTAATAAATATTTAATAATGATTTATGTGAAATTTATTTATAGTATATTTAATATAAAATTAATGTATATATCTAATGGTATTTATTTGGAATATAATAATAACAAATCATATTTTATGCTTAATATTATGATTATATTTATATAGTATCCTTTTCATTTTTCATGTTTACATTAAAATGACAAACTTTAACATTTAATAACAGAATTTGATAAAATGGTTTCTTTTTTATAAATATAAGGTATATATTTTTTAATTATTCCACTTTTACATTTTCACTAATGAATAGTAAAAATAGTAAATAATTTTTCCCACTCTTAGGTTTAAATTCTTTTTACTAGGGGGAAGGTGGTAAATATAAGAGATAAGGGTAAAAATTTATCTTAAAACTCTATAAATACTATTTTTCAAAAATATTTATATAATATTTTTTTTATATTTTTATAATCAACGTTTTTGTCAACTGTCTCAAGAATGAGACTTTATATTATTTTAATATTTTACATAATTCCATATGTGTTCCTCCTACCATATATAGATGGATCCAAATTATCCCATTTATTATTAAACTATAAGAACTATAGATTTCAAAATACATACCCAAAAATCTATTTGGACCCCCTAATTATATATCCTCTATTATTACCCTAGGACCAACCAAAGAAGATTAATGTGTAATCTATAGAAGGCCACCCAATGAAGGAGTTAACAATATACACAAATATCTCAATGTTGATTTCATATTATACTTCCTATAAAAAATTATTGTTAATCATAACATAACGAAAGTAGTGTTATAAAAATTATAAAAACTTATTATTATTAGTATGGTATAATCATTTTTCATCACTTTGATAATCTATTGTTAATTTAAAGTATCAGTTGTCTATATGTATGATCTACCATGTCAATGAAGTGATGCATTTAGTTTTCCATAAAAAACAATCATGGTGTGTAACAATGATGGGTTCAATGTTTAAATATTACAAAAAAAATAAATATTTTTTATATAATTAAAATATACTTTTTATATTATAGCCTTCTCACCATTTGGGAAATGATAACATTGCTCGTGTGGATGAATAGACTACCACCTCCATGAAGCGATGTAACTTTTTTAATTTTTTAATATATTGATGGTAATAGAGATATATGTAATTAATATATATTATATTTATTATTTAATTATGATTCTATAATTATTAATTATTCTTTCTTTTTTTTCATTATATTCATTGAATAGAGCAACCACCAATCATGATTTGTATAGACAATTTTATAATGGAATTAATGTAATTCATTTTTCATCTCCTATTTTAATAAAAGGATTTAAATGAGCCTGAAATGAAGAAATATGTTAATTATGGCATATTTGAAATACTATATTTATTACCACAGTTTAATGACAATAAATGTTTACGCAAAAATGCATTTGAAAAATATGGAAAGTCTTACCCGAATAATAATTTTACTAAAGAATCATTAATAATGGGATAATTGAAATTTATAATTGAATAAAATATAGTAGTATATATTTAAATTAATAGTTTTCTTGGATGGATTTATAATAAAAATATATTTAAAATACATGATCCTAGAATTTGTCTTCGTCACGATGCAACTAGAGAAATGTGATTTATGATACAATCTAATTTATTTTCCAGAATGATAATATTAATATTTATTTGTGGTAAATTATTGGATATTTATAAAATAAACATTCTATATTTTTTCTCCTCTAATTATTCAATATTTTTTTATATTTATGTTTCAATATCTTCCCATTACTATAATAAATTTTCGATAAAATTATTTTTATAAAAGATGATTTTTAATTTAATCGATGAAAATTTTCTTCTAGTTCTATGTTATTTAAAATTATAAAATTTATTTTATTTTATATTATTATATGATCATTTAATTTTATTTCCATAAATATTTTACTTTTTTGGCATTTTACATAAGTATTCATGTTATTGTTTTTCTAATGAGGTACTTTTGGAATTTTATTGAAAGATTAAATGGATTAATTATTTTATTTTTGACTATATGAACAAATTTTCCATACATAATAATTGTTACCATATTTTAACCATCCTTTAAAATATATATGGTAATTTTCAATGAAATTATTTTTTATAGTAATCTATAATTTCATAGTTTAAATGAAATAAATGTTGTTGTATATGATCCTTTATTTTCCAAAACAGGATATAATGCACTTTTTAATGTATTTTTCATGAATATTAAAATATACTGTTGTTTATTATACTTTTTTTGAGTAATATCTAATGATAAAATCCACGTTCATTCCTTGGATAGACTTTTGTTATATAATGATTAAATGTTTTTCAAAAAAATTTATTTTTCATGGGTTATTCAATGATGATATAATGCATTTATTATTATATTATGGCATATACATGTAACATTTTAATTATGTGATTGGTTGGTCCATTATATACCTATAATCCATGGGGTAATTTGTTATAGATATCTAAATATATAGTTATTTTAAGAATGGTAACAATTTAAAATGGGTATGTTAACATTATGATGTTATTTATAATTTCATCTATCTATTCTCACAATATTATGTGATGATATAATATTGGATGGTTTTTCCCATTATTATGATTTCCTATTCATATTATTCAACATGATTATGTCATGACTCTTGAATAATGATTTTTACTTTAAAATCCTTATTAATATTGATTTTTTAGAGAAAATAACTGTGATGTTTTTTATTTAAGATATTCTAGTTATAAATTTTATATCTTGTGTACTGCAACATAAAAATGATATCAAAAACATATTATCATATTTTGTTATGTTAATATTAATATGTTTCATGTTTAAACTCAATGAGAATCCGAGATACCCCTATCCTAGGAATTCCTTCCATAGGGTTCAATGGAATTTTCTATGTATTATATTCAAAGAATGGTTCTAGTATAAAGGACACCATGAAAGGTCTTGAAAATTGATAACAAATTTTTTAACTATATATCTTGTACATAATGAGACTGGAATAATATGGTTATATGGAGTGTATAATTACATAATGTATTAAATATTAATCAAAAAGGGTAATTTTTACGTATGTTATCATTGTGCATCCAAAATATATCCATTTTCTGATGCCTCTTGACACCTAAAAACAATGAATGAATCTGTTTTGTATAATATAGGTCATGATCATCTAACTATTCATTAATTTTAATTTTATATTAATAGAGGGAGTGATTGGTTTTGATCTCAAAATTGATAAGCTATGTGTCCATGAGATGATTATCTAGTGAAATAACCTCTTTTTCTTATAAAATTAATTTATAGGGGTCCTTATATGGGGATTACTCTAAAAGAATAAAAAAATCCAATAATTTACCCGATATATTAAAAATAATATCAAATAAATAACTCAAGAATTCTGAAAATCGTGGAATATATATAAACTATTTCCAAATACATCTAATTACTCATATAAAATATCAATTCAAACAAAAATTTTAACTACCATGGTAACTTGAGTTCCATCATGATGATAAGGGGGACAAGAATTGTCTTAAAATTCTTTATAGTCATAATTATCCTACTGCATATTACCACTACAACTAAAATGAGGTCAATCCATCAATAACATTTTCTAATGAACTGACCTGGGTCATCCTACCTGATCTCCTTGGTTGGTCTACCATAGGGAATGATCCATATTCTTGATTACCTCATTATGGAAACTATCCCTAAGGATACCCGGATTTATCCATATGAATTATTTTGATCTATAAAATGCATTAAATTATAACAATGATTCTAATAGAAAATATAACATGAATCATCCATAGGATGGATTCCAAAACCATCATATAAAAAAATATAATATTATAATCCACTACAAATAGAGTATAGATTGTATCAACATAATAATAAACTAGACCCAAAATAAAAAAAATTCTACTGTAAGGTAGCCCAAAATTACATAGATAAAAATGAGTACAAATGATTATCATATAATTAATTATATAATAGAAAACAACAGGTTGCAATATACTAAAGTATATTGGATCTATAAAATGGAATGCCAATATTTTAGTGTGTGGCCCATGGTCAAAACCAACCTACATCAGAGTAGATGATGAGTGGATGAGTATTTCATAATATGATATATAGATCCTTGATATTTTTAGGTATCATCTAGAACCAAATATGTATATACAGAATTTAATATACATGGGTTGAGGAGAAACCTAGTAGGGTACCACTAAGATAATATATACCACATTTAGTAAAATAAATCAAAATATTATCGTTTGAAAATATTTATTTCAATAACATTTTTTATGAATCATTATTAAATCTCACTGTTTTCATAAAATATGTTTCTATTAAAATTGGCATTGTATGATATGGAAATTCTAAATGTGAAAATCAATAGATAACCATCTATACAAACAAATAATTCATCATAATAAAATAAATTATATATATATATATATCAGTGTAAATGAGTAACATGTGGGAACATAAAACTATGGGTTTAGTTTTTAAACTACACCCTCAGAAACCTTTTCATAGAGTATTTGAATGAAAACATGTAATCTAACACATAACTCTTCTGGAATTATGAATGCCTCTTTTATAGATTATTAATTTGTTTGGGGAAACACCTAACCTATTACCTGGTCAACAAAGTTGTCCAATGTTATCCCACGACAATATTCATTATTTAAAAAATAACTTATGTTAAAGAAATAATGATTCCAAAATATCTATTTTCAATGTCACTTTAAAATATTAATTTAAAAAATGAGTCTTATTAATAACATTTCATCACAAATTTATTTGTATTAAAACATATTTTCAATAGGGGGGCTAGGAGAATTGAATAATTTTACAACAACACCCAACACAATAGTAACTAATGTATAATTAATCTCAATAAATCACTCTATGTTTGATAGATGAATACAACAAAAACAAAAACCAATAACTATGGTACGAGAATGTAAAATTCTACGTACCTAGATACACCGACCTCAAAAGTGATTTAATGTTGTATTCTTTATAAAATATTTGCAGGAGGGATGAATAGGGACCACATCCAACCAAAACTTATAATTATTTCATACAAACAATACCCAAAACTCTTATTTTGGATCCACCATTTCTATTAGGGTTATATTATATAAGGGATGAATAAGAAAATGAAATTAGTTAGATATTTATAGAGAAATTATAACGAAATAAGAATAACTTTGAGGGAATATAGCTAAAAAAGTTAATCATATGTAACTGAAAGAAGTAAAAATTCCATGTCTATGGAGAGTCATGGTTAAATAGAGGGGTAAAATAGCCGAGGCTGAGTGTTAAAACCAAATAATGTAACAAAGGTATATTCCTATTTTTAACAATTTTAGATGTGTTTTATTGTTTGGAATAAATGTTTTCAATATATTAAACCAATCATAATGGACACTCCATTCCACAATATTGAGTTACATGATAATCTTAAAGACCCACATAGTTTATAAAATTATCTGTTTTTCATGTGAAATGTCATCATATCCATATTACACCATTAATTAGTTTACCTTCATGGTTACTACTAATAATGATCTAACTATACACATATAAAATTTAATTCAAAAAATCAAAATTGAACACCAATGAATTAAAAAATTAAGAAACATTTAAATGAAAATAAAAAAAATAAACCTAAATGTGTCCCAGTGGTCATCACATCCAATCATGAAACTTGTAAAAAGTTTTTTTCACACTCTTTTAATTTTTCTTATCAATATATTTATGCACCTAATATACCATAATTTATAAAAATATGTAAAAATGATTTAATGATATTTGTGAAAATAAATTACATACAAAATCATTTTGAATATATATGATATTAAAAAAACTAGAAAATTTTATTTACATAAATATGATTGGTTATTCATAGGGTGTTAGTATATATTTTTAATTATTTAAATATTATTCCACATTTGTATGGATTAAAAATCAATCTATAGCAGAGTAATCATAAAACAATCATATTGAATTTATTTTTTGAATTCAGGAATCATAATTTACAATGATTTTATCTTAATGATAATATCTATGTTATTTCATGGGATATATTATTTTACACAACATGTTATTTTTTATATTGATAATTATTATCATAAAAATTATAGTTTCTATAGTAATTTTTAAGTTGGTCTGATTTATAATTATTTTCATTCAACTAATGTTCATGAAATACTACATCTATATATTCATCAATTAACATAAATTTTTTTATTTGTATTTAATATATGATTTTCTAGAATTTTAGTACCCTAAAGAGACACCTTTATATTATTTTGGATAAAATTTATCCAATTAATGTTTAGTATTAAGTGTTTAAACATTACAAGGAAAAATGAAAAAATTCAAAACATTTTGTTTTTATCCTTTCTATAGTACATAAGTTGTTTTCGTTATAATTGGTCCTAAAAGAACTCTATATGAAACATTTTTTTTTATTTTTATAACTTTTTAATATATATATATATATATATATATATATTATTCAAAATTAATTTAACATGGTTCTTCAAATATTATTATTTTTAATTTTTTAATTAATTTAACATAATTTTTTTGGGGGTTCTAGGGGTTGAAAATATTCTAAAATAACCATTTTCATAATAGCCATTTTTAAATTACATGTTCACAAAATAACCTCCATTAGAACTTTTAATTGTTAATTTTACCTAAAAGTTTCTATTTTGAAATTAGTTTTTAAAATTAAAAATATTAAATAATGTTTCACACATGTATGTAATAAATTAAACCATGTATGGAAACTAAATCATACAAAAATAAAAAAAATACATACTCATTTCCAAGGATAATAATAATATATATTGATGAAAATAAATGAAGTGAGTATATTGAAGAGGATTTATAATTTTCACTTACATAATATTCTTGAAAGAATCCTTATGGTGTTTTCACTTCATACAGGAGTCATATATAGATATTCTATCGTACATTAGTTCTGGAAAATAAATAACTTTTTGGTTTTTTAATTTTTGTACAACAGTATGAAACGGGCATGTCCAATCCCCATGAACCATTGAATAGTTTCTAGTTGTAAATTATTTTAATACTATATCATTTTTTCAATTAATTCACTAAAAGAAGTAGAATTCACATTTTCAATTTAGTTTATGTAGATTATGACATATTTATCATTAAAACCAAAATAGTTTTACTTTATTTAATTTCAACTTATTTCCATCTCTATGAAGTTGTGAGATACTAATTAAATTATTTTTTAATCCTTAATCATATAATTTTTTTAAATAAAAATAGAATAAAAATTTCCAAGAAAAAAAAATCATGGTAAAATAACAATAGAATTAGAATAAAAAAAATATTTATTTTTTTTAAATTAATTCAGTATTATAAAATTTATATAATTACATATCGCCTTTTTGAAAAATATAATATCCATGTGTTATGTATCCTTTACCAATCAAATAAGTTTCCAATCCAGCAATCATAGATTTATGAACAAGTGTGTACCCAAATAAACATGGATCTAATCGGTTAAGAGAAAAAGTAAACTGTAACGACAACTTAATTAGAATAATTATTAATAGTTACAACATAATATTCTTATTTAGATATAATAATGTTAGTTATTCCAAATAATCTGAATGATCACTCACATATACAGTTCAATTTTATTCTAAATTATTAACATGTAACTATTGATATAATTATATTGGATCTTTTTACATGATTTTCATATAAAGATTCGTTAATTTATTATGATAACCATGAATAGTTTAATATTTACTCATATTTTTCAATAAAAAATATCATAACATTCCATAAAAAAATAGATATTAATATATTAGTTTTAGCTTATTCCCCTCCATTTCTCACCATATCATTATCTTTGAGTGAAATATTGAACAATAGTGCTAGAGCCCCAAATTTTTCAAAATAATGATCATTAGGTTTATGATTTTGATTTTGAATAGATTTCTAATTAGTAAAAAAATATCATTAATTATTGAAGTAATATTTCATATTTTCATATTTTCATCAATAGTGATAAAAAATATACCATAGTTTTTCTAGATCATCAATTTTTATATTATCTTCCTCATTTCAAATTTCTTAATTATTACTATTTATATTTTATATTGTTAATAATTTAGAAAAATCACTTTCTAATATTTCAATTTTATTAAAAGTTTATCAATAATTTTAATGTCATCTTACTTCATAAGGACACTATCTTGGGTCAGACTGCAGCTGATACATCCCCTCACGTGTGCCTCATTATACACCATGGAATTAAACAAGAGGTGAGGGGCTATAAGGACAATAGGGTAAGAATATAAATTTTTTTAAGTGTACTAATAAAACATAAATAAAACATGATTATAGGCCAATACATATAATCATCATATATAAGAATGTTCCAAAAAATTAAATGAACATAAAATTTATTTTGAAAACAGAGTACAACATATATGTTATGGGAAATCACCCAATGGAAACATCATACATGGATAATAAAAAACTAAAAAAATTAATCTAAAGCTCATCATAAACTATACTATTGTCTATCCCATTATCATCACCCACAATCAACTCTATAATTCCATGAAAAAATGTAAATGTATCCCATTCACAATAACCTGTAACCTATGAAAAGAATGTTATATATTCTCCATTACCTAATTATCAAGCTAGCTTGAGTAGGGGGAGTACAACTCACTAGGCCACCAGAACTGATGTCAATAAAAATAACATATTATTTATATTAAATTGCAACAACTGTGTCCAAGCTAAACAATTACAATGTCAACTGCTAAAATTTCAAAATATTAAATCAAAATGAAAATGTATAAATTGAGATATGGTATGGAACCCAGTAGTATTACATACCTTATTCCTCTAGTTCTGGGGTGTCTCTATGAACATCATTATTTCCATACCAACATATATCTCACTATAAGTAATATACACATCCTTTTATACAAAGCTATAACCAATGAGAAATAAAACCATCTCTAAGGTCTAACCAATACAACTAGGGGATGGATTAACATCATGTGAATTTAGAATACCTAAACAACCAATGGTCTAGATTCACACTAGGTCTAACAAAGGAAACCATGAGAAAGTATTTTATATTAAAATCATAAAATACCCATTTCAACATTTATGTATAAAATAAAACTCAACAATTCAACATTACATTACACCAAAAATATTAAATAAAAATGAATAAGGAATATTTTAACATTTATTCTGAGAATTAAATAATTCATCAAATTATCCAAAAATATTATATGAAGCATCATCAATATCAAGAATAATTCATTTTCTAGTTCTATTTCTAGTGGATTCATAAAATTTAGCAAATTCAAGATCATCTGTTTGTCAAGTTAATTATACTATGATTTTAAATTATATTTTTAAACCGTATATCTTTAGACATTAAAAATTAATTGTTCCTTGATTTCGACATTAACCCATTTATACTTTTGAAAATCATAGGTCAGATATTACAACTAACACCATTACAACATCACCTCATATTTCATGGGATAGTCAAAACTCCAATCAGTTTCATTGAAATTCCCCCATTGAACACAATACTAGATGAACAAAAGGTTCAAGACAATATTTCCACACTAGAGGTCCAATATAATAGAAAAATCCATGATAGGAAATTTTTTGGGTTTTCTATGGACAAGAGTCCATAACAACATAGGTGAGAAAATAAAATATTTAAAGGAAATTTTAAATCTAATTTATTAATTTTTGAGGTCCACAAATAGAAAACATTTTATTAGATAAAAGTAATTAATTTTAAATTATTGTATTAATTTTGGCTAAATAAATTAATGATATAACTTAGACGTTGAAAATGAAAAATTTCAAAATAGGTCCTTCAATATGGATTGAATCGGAAGAGATCAAAAAAGAATACAAACACCCTAAAAATAGGACATAATCGACTAAAAAATTGAGACACCACTTCACAATAAATAAAATAAAAATGATTTTACAACAGTCTGTTAAACCATCCATATGATATAAAATACAAGTTATGTCACTAAAAATTGATATGGATGAAGGAAGGCCATTCAAGGCATTCATAGATATTTTAATATAGAAGGAGATAAAATATTCTCCATGTGACTTTAAAAATCATTCTTAAAACAAATAACGGTGACCACAATAATATTTTTGAGTTAACCATTATTTAAAAATCACATGGGAGGTCATCAGCCATCCTCATTGGGATCCCCACATAGAAAATGAGAAATGGTCCATTTGAAATATTCTAACCAATACAATGGCCATCTAATATTACAATTGGGGTTGTATCATCATGATATAGAAATGAATCTTCTACTGCTGTTACAAAATGCTTCTTTAGAACTCATAATACTGATTCAGCATCAAGAAATACCATTTTGATGTGTCCAAACATCCCAAAAAAATCATTTGAACAGCTATTGTTAAATATTTACGTCCATAAAATTAAATTTCAAACCACAATAAAATTCAATCCTATCTGTGAAAAAAATATATTAAAAACATTCCCCTCTAAAAAATTACATACTCAAGATGTCCGAACGCCCATCCAATTATATGTTCCCATATATATTGGTTACAAATTCTTCTAAAGGTATCTACAACTGATCTAAAAAAAGTAATAGTGTTCACATGATGTAACTCTAAATTCATGACATAATGCCACCAGATACTAAAAAAATACCATAAGTATCATATAAACACAAGAAAGACACCTGTCATTAACCATCCATCCTAAACCCCCCTCATTTCACAATACTGATGATCATCTATCATATTAACCTCCTCACTATTGGAATCATCTCACAATGAAATTTACAAATATTGGTACTCCAACCATATAATTTTACAAACCTATTACAATCCCCATATTTTATTGGATTTACTGGTGTTATTAGGAAACCACAAGGCATGATCAAAGAAAAGACACTATCCACGGGTTATAGGAATCTCATCCCCAGTTACATTTGAAATTTCAAAGTCAAATCGTCTAGATGCATGATGGGAAACACCAGATTCCCCTAAAATTTTGGTTAACACCAATACGCCCCATCTTCTCCACAATGAAAAATTTCACGTATATCTCAACTCATGGCATCTAAAAAATCACCAAATATATATTTAGACCACTTATTTCGATCTATATATATAACACTAGGTTTCCACTACTCAGATAACATTAACTAAAAAATCATAATTCCCAGATTAGTAATGGGAACCCCTAAATAACCATTCATATTATATGTTATACTAAAAAAACTTGAAGAAATTCCTTAACAAACACAATCCACCAAAACTATACATTACGTCATCCCCCAATAATTAGTGTACAACTAAAAAAACTTTTTTGGGTCACATCATATGATCCAGGTCCAAAACAATTCACTCATATCCCGTTTGGAATCACATTTAAATTTCCTTCAATCTTTTCCCAATGAATACATACTACATAAAACCCAAAAATAAACCAGTATCTACTACCCACATGATTGACAACCTTTCTGTCACAAGGGTCTCATGCCAAAACATCTCAATCAATCATAAAACACCATACCTTAACACAAGGAACTCAAATATTTTAACAAAATATCTATTTCATTAAACAACAATTGTCCACCAAGTCATGGATACCCTCCGAAAAGAAGAACTACCTTTAGAATCCCAGTATAGTACTGCGACTCTCTACTAATAAATAGTGAAAAATAAATCCTTATGGAACTATCACTATTAAATCTCATGAATATTTACAAAAAAATATTAATCAGTTGAACCACACTCAACATGACCTACAAATCCATTTCTAATAGATATCACAAGCACAAAATCTGTTATATATTAATATAAATGTTTCTCATAACAACACTACAAAATCATATCAAAACCGGGTGGTTTAATGCATCAATTCAACTAATTCACAATCCCTGACACATCATATTATTAGTCTTGATTTTTCATTCTTAAGCTCATAATCCCAACCAAGATAGAGAAAACTGTTATTTCAGGTAAATTTTGATCACTATAGGACTTGTATATTCATTTACATAAAAGGTTTTACACATACCACCTACTAAGGATAAGCATATAATCACCCATCCCTTCAACTGTCATTTTTTAAAACCAATAAACACACCAAAGCTTCATCTTTAGACCAAAATAAAATCCATAACTGATTGTTTTAGTTATTTGATTGATCAAACTCTTAGATCCCAACCTAAGTACAATAATTTCCACTTTGTGTGCTCGACTATAACCAACTCCCCAGTTCAGACCAGCAAACATAAAAATATCATATTGGATGAAACCTCTACATAAACACTATTTACAAAAATGTATTCATAAGAAATTGATAACCCTATCACTGGCTACCCTCTGTTATCTCGTGGTAATGATACACTAAAAATTCATGTGTCACCCATGAAAGCTCAATGGGTACCCCCACGAAGCCAAAAAACCAAGGATTACTAAGACACAACCCATGGATTAAAATTCTATCCCTTTTCAATGTCATACATTATTTAATATTCCAAGATAGTACTATATGGTCATCACATATAATTTTAAGATCAAATGTTCCCAACCGGTCCTATGATAAACATAAACTACATGGCTAGAAAAGCCTTCACAACCAATCACAACATATTAGAAAAACAAAAGTTTATAATAGAAGATGAAAAATAAACTACTGTATAATTCATGATGTAATATACCACAAATATATGATGAATTTATAAACTGATCTATCTCCCACTGCAATCCATTTTTCTAGACAAGTTCAAAACCATATATAGCCAATTTCCACAACCCCATAAGGGTCACTCTCTACACTCGAGACAAGAAATCAAAACCTCGATGCTCTGAACATCTCCAACAACACATTTACAAGGTTATTACATATATAAAAGTCTTCCATCACTATATTCTCGGAGTTCACATACAATATATTTCACGTAAATTTATAATTAGTACAAAAATATACAATTTACCTTTTATGAAAATATTCATTTGATTTCATAAAAAACCCTCACATTTTAAATCATTTTAATTTAAAAATGTTTTTAATTGATCACCACTACATAATTAAAGCCATATTCCAAACATTCACATATTATAAGGCCAAAATCTATTTTCTTTTTTAAAACCATAGGTTTCCATCAATATTCAAGAGACCATAAAATTCATAATCAATACTTCATAATTTAAAATGACACATATTTTAAAACATTTCATGTTATTTTAATGTGAATGTCTCCCTAGGTCCTATTTAAATTTAATTTCATTCCCATGAATTAATGGAAACACCATATATGGTTCTTAATAGCCCTTTATTTATTCAAGTTACTCACATAAAAGTATATTTATATATACCTTTATATAAATGGAAGATCTAGTGAAATTTTTTATGTAGGATTCCACCATATCCATATATTGTAAAACACCATATATGATAATGTTTATACATTTAATAAGAACCCACTTTGTTATCAAAAGACAACCATAACCAAAGGTATATATTAATAAGATAGATATAACCATGATCCAATATAAATTGTAACATCATGTAGTAAAGATTTGAATCACTTTCACATAACAAGATGGATGTTTGGAAAATATATACATTTCTTAGATAATGCATAAAATCACCAACACTGTCATTTAATACTTGGATAATAGTGTAAAACCAATCAACATGTATCTTTACAAGACAAGTGTCTTATGAATGGTTAAAATCAAACATATCTATAATAATAGAAATAAATGAATAACAAGTCCCATCCCTAAAAACCTGGGATTTCTCTCATTAAAGGTGGATCACTACTAGGAATGTGTTCATGAATAATTCTTGGAATGACAATTTATATGACCTTTAGTGAGTGAATAGTGAAAGAATATAAAATAAAATTGATACGAGATTGTGATATCCCAAAACCTAAAACCACTAATTGGTGGTATACTGGCTTCCACCACATATTCATAACCATGAACCCCATATATCAATGGCATCCAAATAATAGTAATGTTATATATGTATATTATGGAGAAACTATATGCATTGGTTATAGTAACAATAAAAATATTAATAAATTAATACTTATAAACTAAGGTAGATAAGTACCATACATCATATACAGAATACAATAATACAATGAACCAAATATCACGAATCTATAAAAAATAGAGTATTCTATAAAAAATAAAATTTTTCCCCAGTGGGTGAATCATACATACTAAAGTAATAAAAAAATTGAAATAATAAATATTTTCATCCTAGACCCGACTCTAGCCCAGTATATTCTCCCACACATTACTTTAAAAGGAAAATAAAATATACATCCAATGATACCCTTACCAAATCCTATAACCTATGAAAAATTGTGATATTTCATGGGTACCCATGTGATATGGCAACCCATGTGGGGTGGATGTACAATATAGTTGGCTACCACAAATAATTTTCTAAAAAAAAGTAAGTGTACCAAGTGAATGTAGTATATCTCAAGAAAAAAATCACAAAAATGACCATTAAGACATTTACATTGAAAATCATAAAATAATAACTGACTGTGCACTTGGTGATGACACTCAATAATGGTAAATAATGACTTTATATAGTTATAGGGTGTATCAGGGCTTGTCATGATAAAATTTATAACTAGTATCCCATCAGTAATAATATACCCATCCCTATCCAAAACATATGAACTAATACCTAATATATACATCCCTTTGGCTCATCAAATTCAGTAATTTTTTTTATTAGGGTTCTTAAAACAAAACCAAACCACAGAGGGTTCAAATTCACCCCAAGATGATCGTAGACAAAAAACCTAGGCTCAGATTCACCGATGGTCTGTCATGCACTTCCAAGAGAAAATTAATTTTCCTTGAAACCATTATTTAAAAATAAAATAATTGTCATATAAAAAAATATATACTACTTGTAATCTATATAACATAAAACATATACAATTAAAACATATTACACATCACTCTAAAACATAATTCCCATTCCCATTACCCAAAAACATTTGAAATACCATTATCAATATCAAAGAGACATTATAGTCGAATTCAATTTCAATGGGAAATAAAACATTTAACCAATTTAAAATCATATGGTAATATATAATACCCTTAAATTAATTTATCTTTAATGTTTTACACTCCATGTATTCATGAATTAACAGTTAATAAATTTTTAATATTGAAATCTACCTATTTAAATTTTTAAAAATAAAGGACATGTATTTCCTTATATAACATTACCAGGTCATCTAGTATTTCCTGTTTCATTAAAAACTATAATCAACCCAATATACATTCAATTGGATATTCACTAAAATGATAAAAATGAAATTTATTTCTATATGCCTATAATGCATGGAATATATATATATATATGATATATCATATTATATGTATAGTTTAAATTTTATAATTCATATGTTGAATGTATTTTTGATTTATGATATCCATGAATAATATATATAGATATATATATGATATATATTGTAGTAATTTCACAAATATGGTTTATTCATCAGTTACAATTCATTATGAATGCATTAATGTCTTTTTATTCATTAAATGAAAATGATCAATGAATTATACCCCAATAAAAATAATACAGAAAATACAATGTGAATAATAGTTTCCTCGTGATTCAATTATATAAGAGGATGTGATCATCTATTCTAGGTTATATTGGGACTTCATTGTGTCTGATACTATGCTATAAAAAATATACTTTAAACAACATTAATCTTATTTTAAAATGTGATAACACCCCTTCAGTTTTGTTCTATACTCACAATGAATTTGTGGATCCATTGTCAAGTGTAATCACATAGAGGGAGGGTTTTCTTTATCACTGATCCTTATGAACTTCCTCGAAAACTCTCTATGGAAAGAATATTGGAACTAGTATTATTCTTGAATAACAGCTACACTATTTTAATTTATTATTTAAATGTTAATATCATGGAGGTAGGGCTCCTGGTTTTTGAGTTATCATCCTCTACATAAGATCATAAAATGATCATATGAAACCCATTAGTGTTATCAGAGTAGGTTCTTCATGATTTTGAAATATTTTAATCACTCAAATTCGATGAATAATTACAAATTTCATTTTTTTTGTTATACAAGTGGAGGATTATAGATTATTGAGTATGTTATATTATGGAAATTTTGATTTTCCAATACCTAGGTCAGTTACCTAAAAACAATAAACTTGTATTGAAGGTATGTATAAGTGTAACCAAATTTTAATCATTATGAAAGGCTACAAAAAGTTATTACCCTTTTAAAAGTGTGGATTATGTACTATTATATCTCATTGACCATACAAGGATCATTACATATAAGGGTCACTAGAATGAAAAATATGAAATTATGGGATCCTGAGTCTTATTTTTATAGGAAGGTTTGAATGAGGTAGTCTATATTTTCACCACAATGAAAATGTTTTTCTTAAAGGTGATATGTAAGGGACTGATATTGATTAACCTTATAATAATGGTAGAATAGGGTTTTAATGGGTTCTGTAAATGTAACACATAGTGTAACCTTATGTGAAACATCGCTACATAAATGTAAGGAAGGATATACCTTAACCGAATTGAGTTCGCGTAAAGGTAAGAGATCACTAAACACATTTTATGTACATTGTGTATGGGTCAATCCTATTTACCATTTGTTATATTTTCTCAGCAAGGGTATTAGGAGGTGATCCCAACATCGAATAATGTTTATTTATAATGATAAATTAAAAATTGTTAATTGTTTCAAATATTAACTGTTTTTAATTATTTATAATTTTTTTTATAAAACTAGTTAAATGTTATTTTTTTTAACTTATATTAATTATAATTTTATTAATAAATTATTTAATTATTTTATCTTATAAATAATCAAAATATTATGTATGATACTTTTTAACAAATTTTAATTGATATTATTTCAAAATATTTTATTCACAAATTAAATGATATGCCTTATGATATGGAAAAATAATTTTAATTTAGATAACATAATAGGTGATATATGATGTTTTTATAAATATAGAAAAATTTAATATTTCTTTTTTTTTACAAATTTTATTATACATGAAATAACATATAAATTTAATTTGATATAAAAATGAAGGTTTCATATTGAAATAAATATAAAACATTGAAATTAATTCTAAAGTATAAAATGTTTATAATTATAATTTATTTATCAATAACTCATAAATTGCTTATATTTTGGAATATAAATAAACAATTTTCTGTCATTTTATAATTATTAAGTCTATGTAAATTTTCAATGACAAAAGAATATATTGTATTATTATTTATATTATAAATTTCTTATAGTATAGATCCTTGTATATTATTCTTGGTTTGATATCGTAAAATTATGATATCATTTACCCTTACCTCGGTTTATAATAATAAATTTGAACTTGATAATATTTATTAGACCTAGTTGTGAATATTATGTGATAGTGTTTTCATGAATTCAATTATCTCTTGAGAAATTTCACTCTGGGTAGTGGGACATAGGGAAATACCACGTACATTGTTGTTGGATTCTATTAGAAATGACAGTGAATGGGTTTGGCTATAAATTAATGGATGATTACTCTTGTAGATTTTACCATTCTCATATAAATCAATTACTATGAGTTATATGTTCATTTTCATTATTTATCTGATATATTTGAATATTTATAAATATAAATGACTTATATTTCGGATAGTTATCAAATACATGTGGATTGTCTAATTGTTTTCATATTAATGTGGGGTGAAAACAATAATTTTATTTCTAAAAGCGGGATTTTAAAAATCAATTGTTAGAAGAATGCATACAGAAAAGGGTATAAAAAATGTGATGATGATTTTAATCAAGGATTTTATAGCAATTAATTTAATATTCACATAGTGTATATTAAATGGGTGATAAATTAATTTAAAACCAATCAAATAATATGTGCGAGATTAATTCTTTAGAAACACTTGTCTAGATATCCATCAACCAACCAGGTATTGTTGAGCATGGGAAAAACCCCCTGAATTCCCTTGGGTAAGTAATGAAAAAAAAATTAACCCAGCATTTTAGTGATCCGAATTATAGAGCTCAATGAAATTATCAATATATTATCCTTATTTGGATTATTATTGGTCATTGATTTATGTTAGACTAGCTTGAAATCCATACTAATTAAGAGATTAGAGGAATAGAATTATTTTAATACATTTGATGGATTTTCATATAGTGTTCTCCACTCAACTATGAAATAATTATAAAAATTATGATTAGGATAATTCCCTACCTAAATAATCATTTTTCACATTCGTGATAAACGGTTCTTGTTATATTAAAATATGGATCTTTGATTAATAAATTGATATAATTCATGAGGTTATCAATTTTTTTAGGAGAACTATCATTAAAATTAATGAATGAAATTATATAAGACCTGATATTCATCTAATAAAAATTTCTTCTATAAATAAAAGAATCATTATCATCAAAATAAAATTTCTATAAATCACTGAAATGATAATATTAACATATAAAAATAATGGGCATAGAATATTAAGAGAATATATTGGGAAATATATATATTCTATGTGTTCCAAAAATTCATTAATGAGTATCTAAACATTGAAGTCATTCAACAATAAAGTCAATCCTCTTATGAAAGAATTAAATGATTTATTTAAGGTCCAAAAGGCACATGATTGTAATTAAACTATGAAGTTATACTTCCATATACTGAATATGAATGGTTTTGTTGATAATATTCATTATGATTGAATATGTTTTTAGAGAATAATAATTTAAAATAAATCTTCTTTTGGTTATGGAATTCATTATATGTTCATCAATTAAAATAGTTTTGAAAGTGAATGAATTACAGAAACATCTTCATGATATTATTAATGTGCTGAGAATATATGAACTAGGAATATGATGGTTTTGTTCTTTTAGTCTAATAATAGAACAATGACGTAAATGTTCAAAAAAAAGTTATCAATTAGCTAGTTAATGTTATTTGATAATTTTAAGTATTATCAAGTAATAGTAATGACTCTTTGTGATGAGATTTTCTAGAATACCTAAAGGGGTTTGTGAGCACCCGAAAATTTCAATGTTAGGTATTAATTTTATATAAATTTATTCTCTTATTTTGTATGATTTTTGAAAATATGTTCATATTTTAAAACAGTTTTAAATACATTGGTGTAAAAAAAAATTATAAGAAATGAGAGATACTATAGTCTCTATATAAGTGGTGAAGTAAACAATTAAGAAAATCAGAAATCTGAATAATAAGATGTTTATAGAGATTGAATTAATCTAAATAAAGAATGTTTTTCTTCACCATAATTTAATAATATTATAATAATTGTTAATATAGATTTCTTCATTACAATGTGAGATAATTAATTATAAAAATTGTGTTTATGATTCATTCAATTGCATAAATTTTTTTTTCAAAGAAGATATAGATGATAGAAATTTATCAATGATAATGTATTTATCCAGTTTTATTAATATGGGAAATATGTTACATCCACCAATTAGTCGAATATTTTAATAAATATTTTTTTTAATATAACAATTTAAACACATCGAATTACTTTTTAGAAAATAAAACCAAAAATTATATGATAAAAAGTCCCAATAAAAGGAAATAATTGTCACATCATAACATAAATATGTTTGTATTGGTTTAGAAGAAGATATTCTAAGGAGGATATAATGTTAAAGACACTAGTAGGAGTATGGTTTGACTTACATTTATTAAATAATTAAAAATAAATTATTACGTCAGTCCCGATATGATATATTTTTTAGTTAATGTTCTATTTAGTTAGGGTATGTATATGTAATTAAAAATTTGAAAATAGTTACATATAGTTACTATGACCAAGAAAATAACATTGTTCCAAAAAATATTTTTTAAATCATTGATTATAATTATTGATCAAGTAATATGCTAATAATGTTTAGGATTTGTGATGGTAACTAAAATTGTAAAGAGTTACATTAAGTTACTATAACAGGTGAAAATCACTATTACATAAAGGTTCATACCATCCAACATAAAAATATTATCACTTTTTATCATAATTGTGTTTATGGTATGATGGTAACGAATAATATAAAGAGTTAATATAGTTACCATATTGATGTGAATATAACATTATCTTAAAAGTGTTTTGGATATGATGGTAAAGTGATAATGTAAATACTTACATTATTTAAATATAATTTGAGGGGAAAAAATTATTAGAATGGTTTCCAGGATGATAATAACATACATAAAAACAGTTCTAGGGAGATAATGGATGATGAAATTTTTAAAAAAATTTATGATGTTTCAAATATTGAATACATGTTAAAATAGTTTAACATAAGGTGTATAATACTTTGGAATAACCATTAATTAAAATATAATTATTTTTAAATTATACATACTAAGAGGTCAGTGGTATAATTTTATTAGACAATAACATAGTGATTTTATCAAAACTTCATATGGGCGAAATTTTCAAAAAACATTATTATAAAAAAACAAGAGAGCCATGTAGAATATCATAATATATTGGTTTTAATTGTTTAAAAAATTTTATTTGTAACTTAATAGATTTTAGAAGACGTATTGATACATAATTCAATATAAAAATCCTATCATTTTATTTGTTAAATGTTCTTAAGAGGCTATGGATTTGTTTGAAAGAATTTATGGATTATTTTGGGCTCGTAGCTCCAAATAGTTTTATGACACACTATTATTTACATTTATCACATATTTGGTTCTATACAAGAGAAAAAACTATGAGGGGTGGTTTGGTGCACTACCAGGGTATACATGGTTTGTTCTAATCCTATATCCTAGGTAGTATGTCCATTAAAATTTTGTAGACTTTTGTTACATAGGTACTTTTCATGGAAGTGCATGATTTTTCTAACTGTGTGTCTATCCATTGTAGAGGATGTAAAATATAGTGACTATAACATGATTGAATCATTGATTTGAAAACCATGTATCCAAAATGTGATGAACATTAATTTAGGATTATTTTTTTACCATAGTATATTAAAAACATAAACCCTTTTTCTTTTCTTCCTTTCTTTAGAAGTACACTAGATGAAGAGTTCCCCAAGCACCCAATCATTAACATTTATACCTCTTTAAATTCGAATATGTGATTCCATCATATTAAATATCAATGGATGCATATTAGTGAGGTATGAAATATGTTGCCTTATATTATATTTTATCTCTACATCCCCAATTTGTTTGTTGTGTGAGATAATATGCCCTACACTCATGGAATTTATTTAGTTTTTTGATTTATTCTATTCTAGATCGATTTAATAGAGTACAATGGACAATTGGTTTTCTACCACCATATTTTATTTGATCTAATACTATTTCCCTAAATTCATGTAGTTTTATAACTCATTTTTTGTTCCCAATACTTGACATTCCACATATTTCCTTAAATTTTTAGTTTTTTTTTTAAATTGTTTGAAATGTGATTAATTCCCCATGTACCCTTATTTATTATCAAAGGTCCCTTTCCTTGATTGGTTCCAACTTATAAGATTTTCTAATGATATTCCCTTGAATTATTGACTGGTTATATTACCTAAACCACATTCTATGTGGAACTGTGTTGAGGCCAAATGAAATGACTACCCGAACACTATAAGAGTTAGTGGTGTGTCCACATCATGTGATTATCGTATGAGTAAGAGATATTCAAATTAGTTAAATACTAAGATAATAAACTTGTAATTCACCCCTTGATGTAATTAGACAATGAACGATTTTTTTTATAGATTTGATTTATAGGATTGTATACTATATAATTGTGATATAGGGGAACATAACCACATATTATGATGACTACCAAGAATTATATACATAATTATATTTGATTTGTGGGTAAAAAAATACCGATGTAATTGTGATAACTAATAATGGAATCCAAAATATAAAATTTTACATATGTTCCTAACATCCCATATTAAATCTAATATACGGGCATGGAGTCATTAATTAATGATGGGAACCATTCATGGAATCCCACATTGTGATACATGGAAGGGAAACCATATGATCCCACACACCTGAGTAAAGAAACCCATGACATTCTATGAGAATAACTATAATATCCTTTGATTCTGGATTTATTTGTCACATCATGGATTATAGTTTTATATAAATATATGTCTCTCCACACCGCTATATATATACAATATATATCTATATATATATATAAACATCAATAAATTGGTTTTATATTTTCTAGAGAAAATTTGTCTTAGGTCGAAGAAGTACGTTCTATCCCAGTCACCTGTAGGAACATGAAATTATATGTTTACAGTTTATATTTGTACATATATTATTACGTGCACACTACTCATTTGATATGGAGTAGCTAGATATTAAATTAAATAATTGTTTGTGGCCTATAGAGTATTATAAATCCCTTTTCTAGATTTTGGTTTCTATGAAAATATATCTTATCGATGTTAGTATAGATAAAGCCAAGCGTCCAACTATAAATTATTTATTATCTATATACGATTGAGTATAGGAGTAGAGGTCCGAGCTTATAATCACTATGAAAATCATGATCTTTATTACAAACATAAAAATAATTTATTCTATAAACTCTTAACATGATAAAATTGTAAATATCAATAAATATAGGGTATTTGGTTTTTAGGAACATTACATAAAACATATAACATGAAATACACAAATTTATTGAAAACTTATTTTATATGACCACATGCATTCTTTCGTACATAGCATTTCACAGGATTACCAGAGGAGATGCCTAAGAAAAGAGTTAGCTATAAATCCCAACAAAAATGTAAACAAGGAATTTCATGATAATATAATATATTTTAGGAAGTAGTAATATCAATGGATCATAAGATAAAATGAACATTAAAGGCATGATATAGCAGGATTATTATAACATGTAAATGTGGCATCCACATTTAACATGATATTAGCTTGGGCCAAGGCTCACTTTCCATAGATCATGAGTAAGCCCCCATTTCACAAAAAAAATTATGATTAAAACTTCATTTTACTTTAATTATCTTCATACTATTGTTTACCCAATGCATTGGAGTACTTTCTGGGAACACTCATCGTAATCATTTCATTTCATGCATATGTGTGTCACATGGATCATACAACATGGAATCATTCAATGTCATCATTTATTCCACCAGAAAATAATGTTAAATACATACATTAATCTCTATAATCCAAAAGTAAATGTGCATAATTATGAATAAGCTTGATAGATAAATTGGAATGGTATTCACTACACAATGACTATGGCTTTGAAAATTGTAGTGCATGTTCGGCAGCATAAATACGTGACATAAGAATTCATAAAATATGGTTGATGAGAGATAAAGGGTAATATAATCACATTTACATGAAATGGACAGTAAGGGGGTCCTATAGATATAGTTACAGACTTATATAATGGAATTTTGTTGTATAATGTAAAATAATTGCTTGATTGTAGATGATGAGAGGGAAATCCCTTAGAGAATTTCGGCATTGTAATGAGGGTACAATGGAGGAATTAATGGGAGAGAGAGAGGTATATAATCATTCAAAAATATGTTGTAAAGTATGCGTGAGGTGTTAAATCATATCAAAAATATTGTAATTGTAAATAAAAAGGAATAAAAACATAATAAAATTTGGACCAAAATGAGAAAGGAAGAAATCCTTTACATGGAAGTGTGATCAAAAGGATTGGGAGAGGTGTAAAAGAGGCTTCCTAGGAGCTTGGTAAGCCTTCGTAAGATACTAGATAGAGGAGGGAATATTAGGGACGTTCCCCACAGGTTTTGAGCAAAGGGAAGTGGGATATTAGTTGGGTTTATATAGTAAAATAGAGTGAATTAATTATTATTTAGGTTTGGGACATCAAACATTAAACTAATAAAAACGACAAACAAATCCATGGTTTTTACCATGGTATATTCTAAATTGGAGTGGAAAACAAATTATTTTATAAGGCCAATGACCTATTTTCTTAAAATATTAGGATCTCTTATGTGCAGATGAGTCACACTTTCTAGGAAAACATTTCAAATGTTAAAATGTTTGATAAGTTTTAGAGGGTCCACTATGGATTTGTAAAATAAATCGAACCAATCAAGAATCACATTATTTTAATGTTAAAACATATATTTCCTGAACATGCCATTTATAGTATTTTATTACATCACAATTGGGTCATTATGATGTCATAAAACACAATAGATATTTAAACTGTGTTAAATTTTTACGCAGAAATTCGACTGTCTCAGAAAATTAGGAAAACATCACCGTTTGAAAATTTGACATTTTGATTCCAAAAATAATAATCATTTTATCTAAATAATTTTCCCAATATGAGAATTTTTACATTAAAAATAAAAACCAACATTTATAAAAAATCCATGTGTTTTTAAAATAAAGGCTTTCATACATTAATAAAAATTACGATTTTATTTATAAAAATTATACAATCATTTATATTTAATAAAAATAAATTTTGTAATAATATTTTATTAAAATATTATTTAACTAAAAATCAATTGATACATCCAAATTTATTTCATAATTTAATATTTACTTAAAAAATACTATTTGTGCTTTAGAACTATTTAAAAAGTAACAATAATAAAATTAATGTGTTTTATTTATTATTTACCAAAATAATGAAAATAATCATATTTCTAGATAATTTTTTCATAACCCCTTATAACACCCACATATGACGTAAGGGTATGGTGTGTGATGCTGATAGACTCTTGTAGTGGCTGAGATAAACTTGCTCATGTGGTAATCACTATCGACTTTAGCTTCTCCCATAGACAGTTCCACTTGAGTATAACGTGTTGAATCTCGGCTTGGGATTGGTGAAGAGCGAAGCCTAGTGAAACTACCTCCTTTCCTAGATCCGAATAATTGGCCTTGTATGGATAATTTTTTCTGGATGAGTTCATCACTTCCATTTTCTTCGTATGTTGGATTTATTAAAGACCTATATTTATACTAATCATGTGATGATTGTTCAATGGCTACATTATCAATGATCACAACTCATAATGGTATATTGAAATCAAAAAACATAATACCAAATTAGAGCATATTTTATATATCCATTTTACATAATAATACAATTAATTGGATCAATATTATTATTCATTAACAAATGTTTCGGTCGTTACAATCTTCCCCCTTAATAAATTTCACCCTCAAAATTTACTTTTCCCGCTAAAAAAATCACGGTAACTCTACTTCGTCACTTCCATCGACTCCCATGTTTCTCCTTAAAACTTGTGGTTTCACCACAACACCATGATGAGGGGAATTGTCTTGTTTTGTAGAGATTTTCCCTATGATATAAGATCTTCACCGGATTATCTTTATTTGAGAGGTCATTCGTCAATGGTACCACCTCAAGATTGAGTACCTACAATGGGTTAGTTATGTACTTCCTCGATATAGATACATGGAGTACAGCATGTACATGAGATAGGATTTATGGGAGTGCTAGTTGATAGGCCACTTCTCCAATGCGATCAAGGATATCAAAAGTGCTATTGTGCCTTGTATTATGATTTACCCTCATCCCAAATCACATAACTCTCTTCCACATTGATATGTGGAGTAATACCATGTCATCGACATCAAACACTAGGTATCGTCGATGATTATAAATCTACCTATTTTGATGACTCTGAGTATCTTTAATGTGTTGCTGGATGGTCTTAACATTATCCACCATTTCCTCAACCATTTTGGGACCAAGGAGTTTTCCGTCCCCATCTTCATCCCAACATGTCCGTGTTTTGTACCTTTTCCCATAAGGGGTTTTATATAGATCCATTTTGATTCTTGAGTGGAAACTGTTATTGTATGATAAATCAACCAGATGAAGGAATTTATCACATACTCCTATGTAGTCTATTAATCATGCTCTCAACATGTCCTCAAGTGTTTGTATAGTCCACTCAGATTTTCCATCAATTTGAGGAATAGAAAATTTATTGATGTTTAGAACATTATTTTAAGAATGTAGAAGACTGTTCCATAACATATAGATGAATCTTGGATCTCGATCAGATACAATCGATATTGGTACTCCTTGCAGCTTTAAAACATCTCTAATGTATATCTGTGCCAGTTGAGCCAATGAGAAATACCATTGAATTGCAGTGAAGTGTATAGTCTCTGTAAGATTATCTATAAAACCCCAAATAGAAATATTTCATTTTCATGTCTTAAGAAGGCCAATGACAATGTCCATAGTGATGATTACACATTTCCATGTTGGTATGGGTAATGGTTACATCATCCCCATAGACTTCAGCCTCTGATCCCTCACTTGTTGTCATACTAGGAACTTTTATGTATACTCTGTGATCTCCATCTTCATGATATCCCACCAATAATTTATAGAGATTCCGATACATATTTGTGTTTCCTGGTTGAATGATGAAATTAAAACTATATGCATAATCCAAAAGACAATTCATTAAAATCATATTTTATGGAGCACATAGTATTTTCCTAAAACTCATAATTCATTCATCTTTAACATTGAACTCCAAGGATTTACCTTTTCGAATACCTTCAACTTCCTTCTGAATGACCACATCATCCTTTGAAGTATATCATTTTACCATTACATAATATATGGTTGAAAAATATTTTTTAAAGGATTAATAATGTTCCATTATGTATGATTCTCATATATATCTTCATCAAATATAAGAACATTGGATCTTTTTGAATTCATTACAATGATATAATTATACGGTTCTTTCTACTTAGAGAATCTTCCACCTTGTTATTTTTTCCTAGGTGGTAATGTATTGAGAATATATAGTCTTTTAACTGCTGTAGACATCTTCTTCAGCACATATTCAAATCATTCTCTGTAGTATATATAGTTGAGGCATCTGTGATCCATCTATATTTCATACTTCTTCCCAAAGAGGTAATGTCAACAAATTTTTATATCTAATATTACTACATAAATCGCTGGATCATATGTTGGATAGTTTTTATCATGAAACATCACTTGCCTTGATGCATAGTCAATGAAATTGTCATTTTTCATCAAGCCACAAACTTAGTCCTTCTTCGAAGCATCACTAAATACTTCAAAAAATACTCCTCTTGTGGGTAATGTGAGCAAAAGCATAGTGATAATCCATATTTTCAACTCATTTAAACCCTATTTACATTCATTACTCAATGAAAACTTGACTCCCTTTCGAGTTAGATTAGTAAGAGGATTTGAAAATAGTGAGAAATTTCTCACAAATCGGCAATAATATTCAGCTAACCCCAGAAAACTAGGGATATCTATCACCAATGTTGGCCTCACCCATCCATAAATTGCATCTATCTTGGAGGGATGCATAGATATCCCATTACTTGTGATGATATGACCCAATAATGATACATCCTTCAACCAGAACTCATACTTTATATACTTTTCATAGAGTTTCTCATTTCTCAAGGTCTCGTGTATAGTTCTTAGATACTCCTCATGATCCTCCTTGGTTTTGGATTATATTTGAATATCATCTATGAATACTATCACATTTTTTAATGTTAATATATAAATACTTTATTCATCATGTCTATGAAGATTTATAGACCACTAGTGAGTCCGAAAGGAAATACAATGAATTTATAGTGCCCATAACTTGTACGAAAAAAAGTCTTCAAGATGTCCTCCTTCTTTTCTAATACTTGGTAATATCCTGACTACTTTTCCACCTTTGATATGTATTGTGATCCATGTTTTTGATTGAACAATTCCTTAATTCATGGAACATGATAATTGTTCCTTATCGTGATTTTGTTGAGCCCACGATAATTAATGCAAAGGCGCATTGACCAATCTTTCTTCTTGATTAAGAGGACTGGTGCACCCAATTGTGAATCACTTGGGTGTATAAACCCTTTATCAATATTATCTTTTATTTATTAATTCATATCCTCATGCTCCACAAGAACCATTCTATATGGAGTCTTGGATAATGGCAACACCCCAGTTATAAGATCAATTTAAAATTCAACATCTCTTATAAGAGGAAGATTCGTCAACTCATCAAGAAACACTTCAGTGAATTCCTACACAATCAGCATGACTTAAATAATGTTTGATTCCGTAGACTCAATCATTTGATCAAGATACATGTGCTACAAAGGTAGTAATATCCATGCTTGAAATAATGGTTTTCAAGAAGATTCATCGTTCTCCTTGCAGTTGTACATAATCAGGGGCTGATTCACCTTATGGAGAGTGGTTTCCCTCTCACAAAAATTTATATTGGATCTATATAGGGAAAGGAAATCCATGCCACAAATTGAATCAAACTAAATTATAGGGATTATGAAATAGTTCACTATGAAGTTTAATCCAAAAATTATGATAATGGAGGAGTTACATTCATGGGATTGAATGATTTCCACATTTTTCATTCTAACCAACATCATTACTTCTATGATATGTGGTGGTGTTGGGATTGTTCTACTAATATTTTGGGTTATAAACGAATGTGTAGATACATAATCAAAAAGTATGTTTTCTATTC
Organism: Viscum album; assembly: GCA_963277665.1. Lineage (NCBI taxonomy): Eukaryota > Viridiplantae > Streptophyta > Magnoliopsida > Santalales > Viscaceae > Viscum > Viscum album. The sequence goes on from OY728129.1 coordinate 1,590,911,357, forward strand.
CTGAAATAATAACTAGTGTATCTGTCACCACTTCATTTTTCGGGTTCAAGTTGGCAGTAGTAATGGAAAAATATCTCCCTTGCTTCAATGAAAGTTGTTGGTTTCCTATGAAATCCAACGGGTTAGATTACTAGTTTTAAATGATCCAAGGTTTATTATAGTTGAAATAATGAACAAAACGTTGTGGGTAAAACGAAGACTTTTTCTCCTCTGTCGCATCATTGGGTTTAGCTTGTCTGCAGTTAATGACTAGGTTACCTTCTCTTGCACAACTAAAGCATTTTCTCATCAACTTTAGGAAATTTCAGGTTGATTCTGTCTGCACTATTGGAAAGTGGGGTGCTGTATTTTCTTAGCAACGTTGGATTTATCAATCAGACCACCAGAATTAAAGTCCACCTTACACTTCTTATCCCCATGATACCCATGCTATTCACTGATCTCCATTTTGACTTTGCGGGAACAACGTAAAATTTCTTCATATCTATCGATGTCACGGATCACCAGGGAATTCCATAGTCTAGGTTTTATCCATTCAAATAATCATTCAACTTTGAATTCAGGGGTAATGGAAAATACAAAGGCATATCATGGAATCCTTGTGAAGTTCTCCTTGTAGGCTTTGAAGGATTCATTGTTTTTTTCTTGAAAGAAAGTCCCCTTCCATATATATCAAAGGGTTCAGGGAAAATATTTATCAATTTTTTTTATAAATCATTCCATTCCCACACCTCAATCGTTTCATTAGGATTCATATTTTTTGTCAATGGCTACCATTGATCAGCTTCACCCTCCATGCGATAAGCATCCTGAAGAACCTTCTCTTTTTCGGAACATTGAACTATGGAGAAGATAATTTCAATGGAGTTGATCCATTTTTTGATTATTGAGGTATCTAATTATTCATAAAATGTTGGATTCCACTGTCTCATGAATCTCTCAATTGCAAATTGTCTTTTTTAGGGGGTGGGGGTTGAACATTCCTCTTGACCGATGTTTCTATTTAAAACATGAGTTAACTGGGAGAGTATTGTGACGATGTTTGTGATTCCCTCTCCCATCTTATTGGTAATCTCATTAGAGAATTCATCACATTGATCTTTACATAAGTTGTTATCATGGTTCCCCCTATTATATGTCATTGGATAGAATAAATGGGATGTTTTAGGTAACACATAAATTTTAATCCTAATACAAATTAAGATGACTTATAAATTAATTTTTATTTCTTTAATTTACGAATTTATAGGCTTCAATATATATTTTCTGTGATCTATTTTCCAATGTTTATTTTAAGAGATATTTTCTAATTCTCTTAATAATGGTTAATACTAAGAGAATGAATTTACCAATTCAAATCCCCTAGGAGTGTTATAACCAAGAGTGAAGCAATCCATGTTGTCTTGCACAATTTCCCATTCGTGTCTAGCTCAAGGTGGTGTTTTTGTTTTTCACCCCTAGATATATATGTGCTAGAGCCACCTCTACTGGCTCGTATCTATATATGGATGAATTTTCATGATAAAAAACTCACTCAACACTGACCAAAACTTAGAGACATTTTTATTATACATATATTTATCTATATGTCTACTACTAGGGTTTTCTAATCCTAACCCCAAAAATAACTAAACATATCCACTGATACAAATTATAACAACCCTTATCCTTATTTCACAAATAAACCTAATTTTTACATAAACTCTTCACATTATACAACAAAAAAGATAGAGAGTTCTAGTGTATTTGGGTCTTATGAACACTACATAACAACTTTAAACATTATATACACGTCATTATTAAAAACATCTTTTACATGACCACATACATTTCTTCGTACTTAGAATTGCATGGAATAACCTGAGGACATTACAAAGAAAACGGTGAGATATAAAACCCAGTAAGTGAGTAAGCAAGTCATAACATGAATAATAAAGTCAATGTTAGGAGATATACAAATCAAAGGATCATTATTGAAACATCAACATAAAGGCTTGATATAGCATGACTATCATAACAACGAAATGTGACATCAATATTAAAAATATTATTAGCATGGGCCAAGGACCATTGCACATGGTGAATGATTAAACCCACATTGATCATGAATTAGAATGATTAAACCCTCATTTTACATGGCATGTAATGTTACTAATCATTACGCAATGCATTGGAGCACTATCATGGTGCACCATTCGTAATCACTTAATTTCATATGTATGTGTTTCACATAGATCATACAACATCGAATCATTCAACATCATCATTTATTCCTTGATAAATTAATGTTGAATACATACATGAAACTCTATAATCAAAAAATAAATTTTCCTAAAGGTAAATACCGAAGATAGGTAAATGGGTATGGTATTCACTACACAATGACTCTGGCTTGGAAAATCGCAGCACAATTTCGGCATCATAACGACTTGACAAAAGAATTCCTAAAAATGGTTGATGAGATAGAAAGGGGTATCTAATAATATTTACATGAAATAGAAAATATATGGGTCATATATATACATCTCATAAAATATATAAAGGAATTTAGGTTCATAATGAAAAATAATTTCATTATTATAAATGAGGAGAGAGAAATCCCTTACTGGATTTCTGCATAGTAATTGGTGTTCATGGGAGGAATTAATGAGAGCGAACGAGGTTTCTAATAATTCAAACATATTGAGTAATTTATGGGGGAGGTTATGAATCAAACCCTAAAATTATTAATTTGAAATTAATTGGAATACAAAAAACATTGTAAAAAATTGGAAAAGAAGAAATCGTTTACCTGGAAATGTGATGAAAAGGCCTGTGGGAGGCTTGATATAGGATTATTGAGATCTTGGAGTGCCTTTGGAGGATACTAGAGGGAGGTGGGAAGAGTCGGGATGTTATCCAAGGAATTTTAGTGAAGATAATTTGGAGCTTCGTTGGTTTTATATAGGAAAAGTGATAGAATCCATTATTATTTACATTTTGACACCACACATTAAACTAATAAAAACCACAAACAAAACCATGATTTTTTTCCATTTATTTTCCCAATGTGGAGTGGGAAACATTATTTTATAAGACAAATGGATGAAAATATTAAAATATTAGGCTTTCATAAGTGGAGATGACTCACATTTTCTAGGAAATTATTTTAAAAGTTAAAATGTTTTATTGGTCATGGAGGGTTCACATAGGCATTTTAAAATAAATAAAATAGACTTAAAATCACATTATATTAATTGTAAAACATATATTGTCTGAACATATCATTTATAATATTTTATTACATGACTATTGGGTCACTATAACGTCATAAAACACATTTATCGAAAATTCATACCATTACTATTGTCTGAACATACCATTTATAATTTCAACATCTAGATTCCAAAAATAATACTAATTTTAAAAATATATGAATTTTTAAATTTAAATTAAAAACTAACTTTTTTCGAAAATTCATGGGTTTTGACAATGAAAAACTTTCAAACCTTAATAAAAATTAGAAGTGTCTTCAAAAAAATTATATGATAATTTATAATTAATAAAAATTAATATAGTAATATTATTTTATAAAAATATTTTTTTATTAAAAAATATTTTATTTCATAAAAATATATTTATTAATTGAATATTAACTAAAACATACTATTTTTTCTTTAGAAACTATTAAAAATGTGAAAATAATAAAACGATCGTATATTATTTATTCAATACAAAAATAATGCACATAATCATAGTTCTATGGTCATGTTACATAACCCCTTATAAAACTAGAATATGACATAAGGGTAAGGTGTGCATTGGTGATAGACTATTAGGGTGGCTTAGTTAACATCGCTCGGGTGGTAGTCTCTATAAACATTTACTTTTTCCATATGTGGTTCCATTTGAACGTAACATATTAATGCTTGTCTTGTGATTGGTCAAGTGTGAATCCTAGTGATGCCACCACCTTTTGAGCTCCAAAATGGTATTCGTAAAGAGGAATTCTACTGGATGAGTTCATCACTTCCTTTGTCTGATTTAGTTGTATTTTTTAAATCCCTATATTTATACTAATCATGTGATTATTATTCAACAACTGTATTAGAAAAGGTCACAATTCATAACATAATTTTGAAATCCAAAAATAGAAAACCACGGATGTTCATATTTTATATAACAATTTTACTTAATAAGTCATTTAATTAGATAAAGAGTAATTTTCTTTAATAAAAGTTGGGGTTTTTACACTCACAATTCTAGTAGATATAGTTTAGGGACTTTCTATATTTTTTCATAACTTGACTTATATTCAAATAAATTTTTCCCCATTTTGAATATTGAATGACATGGGAATAATTTTTAATATGATAATGAATATATTTTCTCTTATTTATCTTATCATGCTGATTTATTTTTCATTGCTAGAAATTTATTATGTTTGTAACATTTTTCACTTATTTTCTACCGTTGTGATACTTTGCGACCTGAGTAAAAAAGTCTATCCACTAACAGATGCTTGGCCCTATTATTTGTTTAGATGAATAATTCGTATTGGTAGGTGTGGTAGAGGATATATGAACAACTTTTTTCAGTTACATATGAGTGAATCTAGGCCAGGATTCATAAATTCAGACATGATCATCTCTTTTCAATTTTTTTTTGCATTTTGGGTAATAGAGGTGAGGCTAGGATTGAGTCATAATTTGGTAATGAGACTATACCATGGTGTATCTGAACCACATATAGGGAAAATCTAAATTACATAGAATGGGATATTCGAGACTTAGTTTGTTCCTATTATAGTTGTACTAAATTCACCATTGGGTGACCCACATGTTTTATAGTGTTATTATTGTTGATATTATTATATGGGACTGCCGTTTTTCTTTTTCATAATATTACATAGATTTAATATATCATGAATCACTAAAGGTTGTTTTGAATTCACATTTCATCATTATTCCATTCCAGATAGGTGTATCTCATTTCATTTATTCCCTTTATTTCATGTGATTTTTGTGGGTTCCTTAGCTATGACATATAGAAATTTATAACATTTCATTGATGTAAAAAAATGAATTAATTAATGTTTTTACATCATCTTAAATGGATATATCCTATATATCTTGAATAAAAACTCTTATTTATCCACTTATTCTTTGTTTGAGCTATGCTCCACTACTTCCATGGTCTTAAAAATTGGTTTATTTAATTACATGGATGCTAATTTTCATTTATGATTCCTATAATTATATTAATTGGTAAGGCTAATTCACTTAATCAAATAATTTTATTTGAACTGTTACATCATTATACAGAAGATAAGGGTAAGATTTAGTCACAAGATAATCGAATTGAAATTTTTAAAGACTATGGGACTTTAAAAATTCAGAATGGTGACTTGCCTTTCTGTACTGTGATATCTATACACAATTAAATCAGTACACAATTTTAAAAAATAAACTCCTATATGAAATTTTTTCCATTACATAGATATTTAAAATTCAATGTCATGGTTCTTTTCCCCTATACCATGAAATTAAATCTCTATATATCGGTACCTTTAATACATATTGAGTGATCGTAACCCTAACCCGACCTTAAATGTTATAGTCGGTATTGTCTTTTTTGATGAAAATATTCTTTATTATTACCTCAGTCTAGAATTATGAGAAGTATTAGAGGTTTGACCCTTTTTATAAGAATTCATATACCCAAATTATTATAATATTGTGATCTTATCTTTTGTTGAATCATGATAAGGGTGGAATTTAAAGAACTGTTCCACCACCAGGTCATTACTTCATGAGATTTTATGGTGGTGATGATTATGCTAAGGAGGTGGCGGCTCATGAGCCAATGTAAATACATCCAGTAGCGACCCAAGAGGAATATCCTATTGTTCCTAATAATCGATCTAATTCTCAGTTTTGATAGGTCTTCCTGAAGTTTATAACTTCTATTCAAGGATATTTGTGACTTTCGCATACTATAGAAGCATTAACATAAGAATTTTAGATGTAGTATCCACCTAACATCTCCATGTATTGTAGAAACCATGCTATTGAGTCATTATTATAGGATATGTTACCCCTCATCAAGCATATAGTGTCACCTGTACAGAGGAGGGTCAAGATTGTGACTTCTCTACATCATGATTCCAATAAAATTTTACGGGATTTGATTACCCAGAAAATTTTTCATCAGAGATTTTTCTAGGCGTATTTCAAGACAAACTTCTATGATTAATTATTCATTCATAAATCAAGGGTAGTCTACACAAGGGAGTTTATTCACATACAACAAGGGGGTATGTCTATAATGGAATTGTTTGAATATTTCTCCAAATATTTTCCCTTCACAATGAATATTACAGATGAAATTTTTATGATAGTTAGGGGATTCAGTGTTGGGATTGTATATTCCATCCGACCATGAGTGAATTTCATTATATTTGCCACCATTTCTCATATAGTGAATCAATGTGTCGTCACCAAGTGAAAATTGATGTATGAAAATAAAATCATTTTGGTTCATTCGATTCCATGATATGGAAGTTGTTCTTTATGTTCTAGGAATGACCTTTTATTTTTGATAAGTAAGGGTATAAATATATAGATTATAGTAACTAATAGTTACATAGTGTGAAACCAGTACAAAATTATAGGAAATAATAAGACCAAATTTCTCAAGATACTTTTTGAGTACTTATTTTGTGGACGGTTAGGTAATCTTATTATTTTATGAAAGACCTATCAACTTATGCCTACATAGATAGGATTTGAATGAGACTTTTATTTTGGAAAATGAATATTTTCACTTTTCTGTGTTGGTATCTGGATGACTACCGACCACTCAATCATTGGAAGTAGTTGTGTCGAAGGTAGATAGAATCTTGACATTTAGTTCCAACAATAGAATAATAGAAAAGGTTAACCAGATTGTATCTCATGGATAAAAATATAACCATAACAATATAGTATATTCTATTACGTAGGATAGAAGTGTGGAGAAATATATAGTTAGAGGTAATACTCTGTTAGCCTCCATTTTTGTTTCCAAATTATTTGATATAGTTACTTCAAATTATTTCATATATGTAGAAATTATCGAAATTATGGGCCTCGATGTAGAGTATATTAGTGGAATGAGGACTCCCGAAAAGTTGTTGGGGTTCTGATCAAAGCATTCAGAGCAACTCAAGCGGTTCCCCATAGGTTCGTTGGGTAAAAAATCATGTAGAACCTCTATGACCTCAAGATGATTGATTTTAACCTCATAATCATAACGTACTGGTTAGTACCCCATCACGATGGCGCTGATTTCTGTTTCTATAAGGGTTTCCTTCACATTAATCAAAATGAGGACCAATGTTAGTAAGGATGAGTTAGATTTCATAGAATGTCAATCGGGCCCAATGATTTTTGGTATCAGTGGATTGTCATCCCAGATGTATATTCTCTTTATGGGTGATCATGAAATGTGATATATTGGCCTCCCAAGGGTCGTAGATATTTTATGGGAAGATTCCATGGTGAATTCCTTGGATAATCTCTTTTGAGAGAGGGGGAATTCAACATTTATCTAGTTTTATGTATAGAACTAATTTATATTACTCATTATAGGATGTAATCTATATTGTTTCAATGTATTAACAAAAAGATGGTTTATTTTAATGTTAAGGGCCTCATACGACCCAATACATCACCCTGTGGTCCTATTGTGCTATTCACCAAGAATGTAGAAATTACCATCATGCTTCATGTACTTTGTCACCAATTGAACATTCTCATCATTGGGAACTGGTAATCACTGGCACGTACATATTACATCTTCGATGAGAAATAAGGAGAAAAAAATTTCCCCATTAGCAATTTGAGGTAAACCTTTCATCAGGTTCATGAGATGTTGTCACACATACCATATATAAAGTTTATAGTTTACAAGACTTGTACGAGTATTTGGTTATATTTTTTGGTCTCCTGAATTCTTATGTAATATTTATAGACATATTGAATATGAGATTCCATCAATATCTAGATTTTCTAGTGATAGTCATCATGGAATATAATTTTTGGAAATCTCATACTTGATGTGTTCGTGCTAACCATCATGGGATCTTAAAAATTACACTGAAAATGAAATATCTTTTTTATGATAAAAAAATACCACCTTTTGATCTATAAGATTGACATCAGGGGTCAAATAATCTTATATGAAAGAGTTATACATATCCCAGAGATGGTATGTACTATTATTTCAATGGAACATTCCAATAACATCCTTTACATTTATAGTTTTCCAGGGATGGCCAACTACTACAAGATTTTCATTATAGACATATCATGCCTAGCAATGCTTCAGAAAAGATTTACTAAAAAGTTTCTTAAGTTATAAAGGTATGAAACCTCTAATTTGTCCATTCATGATCTAAATGTGATATTGACATTATTTATAATCCTGACTCTACTAGATCTATAGATATCTATAATATATACTTATATATATAAAAAATTATGGTAGGGGATGTTTATATGTAGGGAGATAGAGTTTTGTTGTATCGGTTCTTCATGATGAGTGATCATGAGAGTAATTTGCATATGAATAACACTGATTTTGAATCTATATGTTATTCATTATGTTGTTGGGGAGATGATATATCAAGGTATTGGTATGCAATTTACATGGAGCATAAAAATGTCAAATACAGTTCCACACAACACAAAAAAAATCTCTAGTATCATAGTTGTATAGAATACCAAAAAACATTTAAAATTGATTTTTCTACAACACTAGGGATATGAAATACAGTAGTTGACACCCAAAGAAAGAGGCCTCATACACATGAAGTCTATGTGTCATGTAATGAGTGGAAACAGATGGCCCTATGTTCTGACATGCATTGGTAGGTTCAAGAATGTCATTGGAATCATTTTTCATAAACATTGGTAGTATCAATATATCATATGGAATGGGTTAGTATGAGATAAAATTAATATCCTAAGGGTATATTCCTAATTAAGAGTGTATTATCTGATGACACACCATAGGGATGAGTTAGCGATGGGGATGCGATCCTTGACATTCATTTCTATATATAATTTTCACCAGACAAACATGAAGAATTGATTTTGGAAAATCATACTTCTATTTTTTTAGTATACCATAAGATTACCTAGATGTATTGATATGTAAATCATTAATATTGGTGGTCTAGTTTGAAGGTGCAGATTGTTGTTTTCACACATGTTGCAGAACCTTTAAGTAGCTGAAGGTGGAATACTATTGGACTATGGGACTTCTACAGTCACTTTCTATTACAGAAATTAAAAACAACAAACATAAATATAGATTTAATTATTGTATTTCCATGACCCCTTCCTGTCAGTGATGTTGTATGTGTGATCATCGATTTGTCTAACAAGATCACACAATTTTCTCTGATCAAGGAAACCATTTCAATTGATGAGATCTTATGGATTTACATTGGATATATTTTTTTCTGTCACTTGTTCCCTTATTCAATGGTAATGAAAACTAAACTCTTTTTACATCATGGCTTCAGAAGGGGTTACAGATGAAACTACATTCACATGTGATTTTGAGTATAATATACCACCCTCTGAACAATGGTCAGTCAAAGAAGATGATATGATTTTAAGAGGACACAATACAAGCATCTATCCTTTATTATGGATGTTTTTGGTTGAAACACCAACATCACATCAAGTTTTCTTACAATTACATCTTCTAGGCCACTATTTACATGAATCACTATGAGGCCCAAAGTGATAGGATATAATTTCACGCCTATAGTTGATAGAATATTGTGAGGTAGAACTATTGGGACCATATATTATTTAAAATACTTCAAAACTGGTTCATAATATTCATAAGTGTAAGGATACTTCTCATTTCAGGTTTAATTCCAATACTGATCAATACTACCGGCCTGTAGTGGTTGTGGTGAGATGTAACACCTTTTTGTTATTTTCTCCTAGTTTGGGTCCTATATGGATATCGATATAGGGAATGCTACAAACTCTTTATATTGGACCATTCAAGAGATTTGAGAGAGTTGGCATGTTAGATTATGGGTTGGTTTCACCTTAGATGTACTATTATATTCAAGTCATCTTCCATGTATCATAGAATTCAAAATATTATTCTTAACGATCACATTGTTTTGATCCTAAGGATGCTGGTATAGAGGGAGATGACTTCTTTTGGATAAGATTTTCATTTTTAATTAGATAATCAAGGATCATTGAGGTAGAAAAATTCATCTAGTATGTGTGTTATGAAATCATGTTCATTCATTCAATAAGACATAGGAGAGAGAGGTCAATGTTTGTTCTTGATGGCTAAAGCATTCCTTCAATGGAATTTTACCACCCTGAGAAGGGAAATACATGGTTGTGTTGTTTTAAATTGGGGACGATGGGACAACATTTCATTTTTGAAGAAATTTGGATACATAATTTACTATAAAAACATATCTTTATTATTTTTATGTGATTAAGAGACTATGGAGTTTTCAATAGTGTCCATGGCTATTTCGGAGCTGCGATATCAAAGTAATGGGAAAACGGTCTATGTCACATGGTTAGAAAATTGGTAGGGCTGTCCATGTGACTTAATAATACAAGGTGCTCTATTTCACTATTGATGGCTGAATTTTTTAATATAAACATGCATCCTAGGAAACATGATTATTCTAATGATATTGAATGTTTCTACATAGGAATTTGGAATTGGATGTGAATGAGTATAATAACTATGCATGTAACCCATGAAAGGGGGTACCATGGGAACTGACTATCATACGGTTGGTGCATTGTTTTAAAAAAATTTAAACCAAACAATGTAACCAGTTACTGTTGGGTAAAATTCCATTTTTTACATTCATATCTTAAAAAATATACCATCCTTTTTTCATAATATCTCTTATAGAATCCCATGTGAAGATCTCATATAGCCACATCTATGGGTAATTGATCCTTCTAATAATTCTTATCACTAATTCATTATCTATATGTTTACTTGTATGTGTATTTTTAATGGATTCAATATGTTACGCTTCATTTTTTTACCTCACGATCTCCATCGCAGTTTTTGTGTAACGTAATATTCTCAATTTTATGGTCATTTATTTATTTTCATGATTTATTCCCTTATAAATTGATTTAATTGACATAAAAGGAATGTATATTTATCAACCCCTATAAGATATATGGTATATTACTTTTCCCCAATGAAAAGTTTGTTTCATTCAATGAACATCTATTCTGCATGCCCATATTTCCACAAATTTCCCTAAAATTGTGATTTTCGTTTTCCTAAATTGTTATGTATATTAAAAATTCCCCATGAACCCCTATATTCTATCATAGGCCCCCACCTCAATAATTTCTACCCCTTATAGTGTGTTTTTGTTACTCCATTGAACTATTAATTATTTTTATAAACCAAATGACCTTTCATGTAGTATTTATTTAATTCCAAATTAATGATACTACCTAAACTATAAGAGATTTAGTGGTCAATCCACATCATGTGGCACTCTTATGAATTATTAATATTAATTTTAGTTATATGGATTTATAAATGATTTTTAATTAATCTATGGATTGTATTAAATCATGATAATTACCTGTATTATGAATGATATTTATAGGCATGGTGTCCCATATAATTGTTATAATGATGTATGGTGTCTCATCTACTTGTGATAATTGGGAATAACATTTATACATATATATGTTTCCTGGGCATAGAGTGCATATATAAATTTCATTACCGGTCATGAGGTCCAAAATGTAAAATGTGATATATAAGGATGACATCCAAAGTGAAATGTGATATACATGAATGAAATCGATAATTAGTTATGATAAATGGGATCTATATCCAACAGAGTGATACCTAGGAATGGAAAAACCTCTTTTTAATGAAACTCAGGCCTATCAACCATTGACATTCTTCGAGACTCTTGATTCTACACATGGATGAAAGCATTACATCTTGCATCCAAGCTAGTAAAAGAGGCAACATATATGTCTACAAACATAAATACCTATAAATACAATATATATATATATATATATATATATTGTCACTTATTTAAAGAAGATCTATCATATGATGAATAATGTAGTTTTTTCCAAGTATATTTTTAGAATGAGAGGAGACCCATTTATAGATTATGCTTCTTCTTATAATGTTACATGAAAACAACACATTTTATATGCTCTGGATTGATTTTACTAGACATCGTTTGGGTTTTCCTGTTGATTATATTTCACATCAAGTTCTAGATGTAAGTTCATTCTCATATATATCATATGGATAAAGGTAGGGATAAATAGATGCATCTAACTATTGATTCATGATCGTATAGAGGGGATGGGGAACATGTTTATAAGATCATGTTTTATATCCTAATGATAGGGGATACATTTTTATCCATTTTACATATTTATGTAATGAAGTATATGAATGTAAAATTGTAAACAATTTTTAAATGACATATAATGTGGATCAATTTTTATATGATAATTATTTTATTCTAGAGTACGTATTTTATTTTGATAAAATATTATTCGATTAATTTTTGTTTAATACTATTTTTTCTATTTATCATTAATGTATACCAATGTGTTATGCTCTATCCTGATGTCATAGTTTACCAACTAACACATATTAGGATATTACTTATAATGAGTAGCCTCTTTTATATGGGGATGCATTAATGAAGCTATGTAGCCAAAAAGGTACATTAATATATGATTGAATTAGGTACAGGGATCTAAATAATTTAATTAAAATAAAGGAAATATAAATTTATCATTCATTATAATGTAGTACATCTTTAAATTACAAGAATGGTCTAACGATAAATATACCATCAATGTACTAAGTATGAGTTTACCCTAAATAATAATCATAATTGAAAAGAATTGGTAATGATGAAATGAAAATTTTATATTTAATATATTCTCATACCCATTACTAAGGGGTGAATTTGAGATATTAATAAAATACTATTAATGTAATATGCAGTGTCCTATTACATGGATAGATCCCTAAAAGTATATACCAATGATTTACATATGAATAGACATATAATTATTGGTGTCTGGTTTATATTCATCATTATTTACAAAGGTTAGTAAGTTATATAGAATGATAACCAACATTCGTTGATTCACTGCATACACAAGTCAACATTTGAACATATTTAATTCATGCATTGTTGGGTATGTTACAGATTTTTTTGTTGGTTGGAGTAAAACAAAGATTGGATATTTTCACATATATGGAATGAAAAGTCATATAGAACAATATTTTACTAGAATGATTAAATCCATGTCAATTCATGGGATTTTCACATATTATTTTCTCAATGACATGTATAACTTACAAGAGATATTATTATATTACAAGTTAATTATGCTGTATGTATTCATTAACATAGTCTATTTCTTTCTAAGAATATAAATATTATGAGAGACCAATAATGGTTTAACATATTCTATGTCTATTGGTAACATGATTTCACATAATAATGATCATATAGGTATACATACAATTCATATGATTCGTCATTTTTTGGACATTATTTTATATATATATAAGACTATTGTTTGATTGAGATCACCCCAGACCCCTTTGTAGATTGATCAATATTTACTTTTTTCTAGAGATCTCACATTTATTAAATTTACAAAATTGATATTTCATTATTGTTTTCTGTACTTGTAAATCCCATTGGTTCACAATGTTAAGACATTTGATAAAGATAATGTATTTGTAAAATTAAATATTTCAAAATGAATAGAGTTTGATAAAATTCCACATCCAAAAGTGTTCGGATAGATTCACATGCTATTGGGATGTTTTTAATAATGTCCTTATGAGAATTTAGTGAATGTGGTTGACTATTGGATTTTAACTAAAATGTATGTACATCTGAATAATTTACATGTTAATATGATGAATGGAGTATATATATAACTGATATATTATATATATATATATGGTTTACATTTATTTAATAAAAATGAATCATGTATTTTTCATACATGTTTTGAATTAATATATATATATATATATATATATATATTACATATCCAAAAAAATTTATTTATCAGATACAATTCAAACTAAATTAACTAAATTCCCATTTTAATTTTAATGAAAACATTCTTTGAATTAAATCTCACGAGTCGAAAATGAATACAATGTAATAATAATTTGATATGCCTAAGGAATTTTCAATATTAGTTGATGAGATATTATCCAATTGGTTTTTCATAGTGTACCACATATATGAACCATATCTAAAATCCTTTCCTCCCAAAACCCCATTTATTTCATTTTATAAGGTTCTAGAACCCCTTCAGTTTGTCGGTGTTATCTTGAAGCATTCATGTATCCATTGTCCAGTGTACACCCTTGGATCAATGGTTATTTCGTTCACCATTCATTTTGATCATTATAGAATACTCTATACTGAAAAATGATATAAATTATTTCTTCTTTAGAATTACATGTACTATATTTTGTAGTATTATTTACAAATTAACTTATTGAATATATATCTATTTTGTATTGGGTTGTCATTTACAGTATATGATCATCAGTTGGTCTTATGAAACATATCAAATTCCAATTTGGATCTCAAAAATAATTATAAATAAGTGTTATATCTAGATTACTTTTCCATAGGACATTTGTAACTCCCAAGCTTGCACGGTACGCTTCTCTTTGAATAATAGAGTAGCGGGTGTTGTATGTAACTTCGAGTTCTAACAGACACTACAACTAATCAAAATAGTCGTTATGAATTGTAATACCCTATTTTTAAAAGTTTATAAATTTTATCTTTCAAAATGGACTTCATTTATGGATTCAGAATATCTAAATTAGCCTAGGGTGAATTTTTTTGTATTTTTCTGAAAACTTACAATTTTTGATGAATAGTGAAAAAATACTAAGTTATAGTTTAAAACCGATTTTTTTAAATAATTAATTATATTATTAAAATTTATTTTAGTTCAAAATAGATACGTAATACGTATATAAGTTCAATGTAATTCATTGGAGTTAGTTTAGAATAATTTTAGATATATAATATTTTTATTGATCTTTTCACCGTCTTTTACCCACCTCCTAGGAGAATTTGAAAATTCACATAAAACTTTATTTTACTGGTTCTGTGAGTGGGATTTCAAAAATAAGAGAGACACGGTTAATATCAAGGAGTAAAATGTGGTTAAATAAGATAAAAATAATTTTTGGTGAATAGTAACTTCTTACTTTTATTTACCACGGTTAAAAGTAAATAGGATAATTAAGGTTAAAAATGATATTAATTTTACCCTAACACATTTCATAATTCTGTTGGAAAATTTTAGGTCAACCAAAAACAACCTCAGGAATAAAATATTGTCATTTAGGTCCACATGGATTAGATTAGGACATTTTTTATCATTTAATTCAATGAAGAGTTAAAAGAGTGATAATCGATGTTTATTAACAAAAACATTTTTAATATAGGGTTTTACATAAGATAAATTCTATTATAAATATTCATTAGAAAGATAAAACGATTTCTTACATAATTGTTTTTTATTTATAATTTTCAGACCTTATATAATTTAATTTATTTAGGACACAATGGTTATGTAGTAATTACCTAATTAATGAAATATTAAAATAATGGATAATATAAATACCCTAATAAATGTAATTTGAGACTTTTTATGAATTCCCAAAAATTTATAGGTTAATATGACATTATATTATTGATTTAATTAAGTTTTTTGTGAAGTAATCATGTTGTTATGATTTTCACAAAAATCAAATACCAAATAGTGTCAAAATTGACATAAAAGATATTTTAAAACAAATATTATATTATTAATTGATATTCAATTCCTAAAAATATATATTTTGGCAAATACACTTATATAATGATAGGTGAATCATTAATGGACCACTTTGGGGTCGATTGGATGTATATAGTTAGTTTATTATATATCTAATATAAAAATACAAAGTGACATCGTAAATGTCATACTAATTAACTAAGAGTTGAAACTAAAATATAAGGTCAATATAATGAACCAAGCTGGTATAAATTATATTGGTTGAAATTATTTCGAACATACCCACCTTAAACATTGAATAATACACTTTGGAGCCATTATAAACCGAATATAAATTTATTATAAAATAATATTGTTAGCTTTTCCAAAGGTTCCACTCACCCCTCTTATAAAATGGAACTCCCCCTTCTCACTAATTCACACATTAAGAGCCTTTTGGCTCGGCCATCCCCTGCCGAAATACTCTCTCAACTACCCTCACTTAAACCTAGAGTCCTTATTTTGATTATAAATCCAACATAAAGATACCTTTTGATTAAATCAAAAGGAAGAACCTGAAGAAGAGGTAATGTTTTCACCACCCTTTTTCAAGGTCATTTCTTATTCAACTTCTTATTTCCTTGTTATTTCTATTATAAAATAATAAATTCAGTATATTCTATACACTGTTATGTTATTATAATTATGTAACAACCAAATTCATTATTCTATCCATCCCTTGAATGACATGTGACCATACGTGCGTACGCACGGCCTACCGTCTCCACGTCATGGTGTAATTATTAATCAATATATTATTATTTATATCTGTATAATAATGATGTATAATTTGTGTAAATAATAAATATAACATGATAATGATTGTGTATATATGATATACCATCCATTATATATTATTTTAAAATCAAAAGAATGATACTACCGCTTGTGTGTACGAACGGACTACCGTCTCCACGAACGTGATGAGATTCATTCCCCATCGTATCCATTCAAGTCTAATTCTCATTTAATGATTAAAAATAATGTTTAAGTACTTTATATAATTCTTTATATGAATAAAATAAAACCTATCCATAACAAACATGACTTATTTAACAAAATATATAAAATAAAACCATTAAGTTAACACCCGAAACGACGATAATACTAAAATATTATTAACAAAGAATTAATATAACATCATATATGATATCATAATTATGTATATGGTTATTTTATAACATAATAACAATGTTTTAACTATTATATATTAGGTTAACATACCATAGACTAATGAAAAGTACAAGGTTAGGGGTTTTCATCTCATTTTTTATTCCCGTGAGATTCATGCCATATTGCCACTATTAATTTTTTTGTGGTGTATATACTACCCATAATTGTATTATTTGTTTAATAAACATTAATTTATGTGTATTTACATATTCATTGTATCATACCTCTTTCATGGGTTGTATGTTTCATAAGATACCAAATTGGTAAGGGTTTATTTCACAATCTCTTCATTATCCGAGGTTGTTAATATATGATTATCTACGTGGACCTCTTCATCATCCACATCCATGTTTCTTAAAAATGTATTTCAAATAATTCTTAATATTTTAAATACTATGGGATAAAGTCATTTATCCCCTTGTTGAATTTTTATATGAATTTTATAAAGGATTCTTTCTATCATTTTCCGAACAAGGTCCTTTTTAACATTTTCGACAGAATTAAGGTAAGAATGTTTTTTTAATTATACGGTGGGTGTGGATATTTTACACCATTATAAAATCGTCGAAATATCCCATAAAAACTTAAAAGAATATTTTCATATTAAAAGATTTATTTTACAATTATGTGACTTTTGAATAATTTCAAAAAAGCGAAATTTCTCTCGAATAGTTTTGATTTCATCTATGTCAACATTCTTTGATGGATTTTAAGCTTATTTGAAGTTTATTTATTATGATACAAAACGTACATATATTATTGAAGATTTTGTGATATTTTTGACTATGGATATGTTATTTTTATACCAGTCATGGTTTATGGAGAATGTATTGACATTTTCGTATGCTAGTTTTAATACGAATGTTTATGTTATGTTTAAACCTAATCATATGAGGAATGCATTGGACTTAACAGGTGATGAGTGGAGCCCGATATAGCTCCTTTATGCATCGGTAGGTATCATGAGACAAACTAGTGTCTTGGAACAAGGCCTTGACAAAATCTTATTTGTAGTCTTGGCACGAGGCCTTGGCTATGTGGTTATGATAGTATGGCATTATGCATTCCATCATTATAAAAGTTGTTATTGATATTGCATGTGATTATTAAACTAGTAAAATATCCATGTGAATAAGTAAATTTCATTATTTCATTTTATCTTTTCCATATTATTCTGAATTTCAATTTTAAATGCATTTTTTTTTATTTATACATTGCCTTAAATGTTTATACTTATTTATGAAATTTTCTGCTATATTGTTATCCTTACTGAGCATCTGTGCTCACTCCTTTAAATGTTTTATTTTTTACAAGATGTGAAGAAATAATTTATGAATGAATTGTAGGGATAGTATGGGGGGATATGAGTGTGGATTATGAAGAGAATATGTTGTTGTTGTAGTTTTCACTTTAGGATGTAATGTAAACTTTATGAATGTATCTAGTTATTCCAAGGATACTAAACAAATCAGTCTTTCGAGACTTGATCTTTTGTGATCATGCCAATATTATGTAATAATGCACTAACTATGGGTAACTAGGGTCAGGGTGTTACAGTTGGTATCTGAGGAAGTTTAGTATAATCCTTGGAAGCTAGATTTAGATAAACTCTGATTAGAGAACATAGACCTAATATATAATTTGAGGATGAGTATAGAAGAACATACTATAATTTTAGTATTGTAAATATTTTTTGAGTTTTCTGAGCAATACATCCCTCTCTGGATATGAGCAGGTAGAGGCGGCTCTGGCACAGATGTACCTAGGGGTAAAACCTGAAAACACCGCTTTGTGCTAGACTCAAACGGGAACAGGTGCACGACAACGGGCCTTACTGCACTATTGGTTACGAAACTCCCAGGGGATATGCTTAGGATAACATTCATTTTCTTTAAAAATCATTATGAATGGTTTATAAGTATATAATTCCTCATAGAAAACATTTTTATGATTATGGATTATATCCATAAATAGTTCAATTTATGTTAAGTGTTTTATAAGAATGGAATTATGTATTTTTATTAATAAACTGATCTAGTTTATGCCATTGATTAGAAATGGAACCTAGTGGAAGAAATGGAAACTGTATCAATGTACACACTCCATGTAGGGATTTTCGGCCTACTCAAGATAATTTTAGTGGAGACAACTCACTCAGGTTATGAATAATAACCTTACCCATATGGAGCACCCTGATCCATAGCATGGAGGATCAATGTTAGATCGCTTCATTAGGAAGTAACCACAAATATTCAATTGGAGTACAAATCTATTGGTAGATGAGCAATGGGCAAGTTCCCTAGAGAAAATATTTCAGGCATTGGGGAGTAGTGAAAGGGAAAAATTTATCATGGTAGTTTACCGCATCACTGGAGATGCTGATCAATGGTGGTCATTGATTCAAAACATGATAGAGGATGATGAAGTATCGAATATGGAATGGAGGGAGTTCAATGATATGTATTTAGAAAAATACATTCCTCGTGACCATCGAGTAGATATGGAATTACAATTTCTGAGTTTGAGACAAAAGGAGGATGATAATTTCGCAATGTATGAGGATAACATCACATGGTTAGCAAGGTATGCTGGAGATTATATACGTAACCCATGAAGTAATATTGATAGTTTCTTTGATGGGTTAAAACCATTTCATTGTCGAGATTTAGTGTCACAATCCTTCTCGTTGTACGAATTCATTGTCTCACGTGCTATCAAGATAGAAAAATAATTCTCTAAGTCCAATGACTATAAAGAAAAGCTAGAGAAGAAGAGATCTATTGGTCAATCTCGGAATGGAAATAAGGGGAAGAATGGAAAAGATGAATATCCATCATGATGTAAATGTTGGAAGAAACACCCTGGTACTTTCTTGAAAGGAATGGGAGTCTATTACATGTTTGGTGAAAAAGGACACCATGCTCGTGATTGCAAGGGGAAGAAAGAAGCTACCGATGTTCAATGGTAAAACTGCAGAGTGATGGGACATTATTCCAATGAATTCCCTAAGAATTAGGGGAACATACATCAGAAAAGGCCAAGGGATCAAGGCCAAGCTTATGCTCTCACTATTGTTGAGGTAGAAGCTCCGAAAGATGTGGTGGCAGGTCATTTATTTGTTTCCTCAAGTTTAGAAAATGCAATATTTGATTCTAGATCATCCCATTGTTTCATATATTCCAAGTTTTCTAAGAAAATTATATATTTCCAATTTGATTTAACAAGGGAGTTGTCAGTTAAAACTCCTAAGGGATGTATCATTGCAAACAATGTTTTGTACATTAGTCCCCATTAGAGCCCATAAATGTTCTTTATCCGCTGATCTCATCGCCAGACCTATGATTGAGTTTGATATAATACTCAGTATGGATTGGATTTCGGACCACGATGCAAAAATTTATTGTAAGAAGAAGGAGGTTACTATTTTTTATGATGATGATAAGGAACACCTTATCTTTAGAGCGGAATCATCACCACCTAATTCTTATCTAGATCTACCCCGAGTATCTCAACTAAATTAAATTATTGGGGAGGAAGAGAATGGAATGACTGTGGGTGAGGAATGGAATGTTCAAATAGAGGATGTACCTATTGTGAATGAATATGTAGATGTGTTTCTGGAAGATTTACCTCAACATCCTCTCGAACGAGAAGTTGAGTTTTCCATTGATTTAATTCCTGGATCACAGCCTATATCAAAGACCCCTTATAGAATGGCCACTGTTGAATTAGTCTAACTAAAGAAACAACTAGAGGAATTGAGTAATAAGGGATTTATTCAACCTAGTGTTTCTCCATGGGGAGCCCCTGTCCTTTTTGTTAAGAAGAAAGTTGGATCTATGAGGTTATGTATCGAATACAGAGAAATCAATGCTATAACAATAAAGAACAAGCATCACCTACCTAACATTGATGATTTATTTGACCAACTTCATGGAGCTCAATATTTTTCAAAGATTGACTTTCGATCTGGATATCATCAGTTGTGTATAAAGAAGGATGACATTTTGAAGATAGAATTTCGAACCAGGTACGAGCATTACGAGTTTACAATAATGCCTTTTGGGCTGACTAATGCGCCCTCTGTATTCATGAATATAATGAATAGAGTTTCAAGGTATATCTAAATGAATTTGTGGCGGTATTTATTTATGATATCTTGGTATACTCTAAAAGCTACAAAGATCATGAAAATCACTTGCGCATTATCTTGAAGACTCTGAGAAGACATTAATTATATGGGAAGTTTAGCAAGTGTGAATTTTGGCTTTAAGAGATTTCTTTTCTTGGATATATTGTCTGCAAAGAAGGAATGTTTGTTGATCCTTCTAAGACTAAGGCAATCCAAGAATTTCCAACACCAATGAGTATAATTGAGGTACTTAGTTTTATTTGTTTAGCAGATTATTATAGATGTTTCATCCATAATTCTGTCTGATTGGCTAACCCATTAACAAAGCGCATACGTAAAGGGGTTAAATTTGTTTGGACAAAAGAGTGTGACGAATGTTTTGAAGAACTAAAGAGAAGATAAGTCAATTCTCCTATATTGACTCTACCATCATGGAATGATGGGATTGTTATTTATAGTGATGTATCGAAGAAAGGAGTTCGTTGTGTATTTATGCAGAATGATAGGGTTATTGCCTATGAATCACAACAGCTAAAAATTCATGATCATAACTATCCTACTCATGATCTTGAGTTAGCTGCTATAATCATTGCTTTGAAGATATGTAGACATTATCTCTATGGTAAAAAATGTGAGATTTATAATGATCACAAGAGTTTGAAGTATATTTTCTCACTAAAAGAACTCAACATGAGGCAAAGGAAATTGCTTGAATTACTCAAGGATTATGATTGCACGATACACTACCACCCGGGGAAGGCAAAAACGTTGGCAGATGCTTTGATCCGAAAAGATCATGGAGTTTCAAATAATATGATAATTGAAAGGGATCCAATTTTCATGGATCTAGTGAAGATGGATATGTGAATAACCATGGAAGGGGAAACATCAATGATTTTTCAAATGGTTTCCAAACCATATTTACTTGAAAGGATTAAGAGTTATCAGACTGATGATGAATAACTTCAAAATAAGATTAAAGATGTGAATGATGGGAGATTGAGAGGCTTTGTCTATGAAGATATAGTTCTGAAATTTGGGAAGAGGCTTTGTGTTCCCGGTATAAATGACCTAAAAAGGGAATTGGTGGATGACGCTCATAGTTCTAATTTCTCTATACACCCTAGGTGCACCAAATATATAGATATTTGATAGAACATTTTTGGTTGGACAACATGAAGAGAAAGATTGTTTCTTTTGTGTCAAGATGTATGGTTTTTCAACAAGTGAATGCTGGAAGGGAATAGCCTGGTGGAGTATTGCAACCACTTCCCATAACTTAGTGGAAATGGGATAATATTATGATGGGCTTCGTCATGGGGCTACTAAAGAATCCTAGAAGGATTGATGCAATATGGGTCATTTTTTATTGTCTTACCAAGTCAGCACATTTTCATGCTATAAGGGAAGATTTACCACTTGAAAGGCTAGGAAGACTATATATTAATGAAGTTGTGAGACTTCATGGAGTACCCCTATCGATTGTTTCTGATCATGATCCCCGTTTTACTTCAAGATCATTGAAGAGTCTTCAAAAGTACTTGGATACTGAACTTCATTTGAGAACTTCCTACCACCCTCAATCATATGGACAATCAGAATAGACTGTTCAATCCTTAGAATACATGTTGAGATCCTTCTCACTTGACTTTCAGGGTATGTGGGATCAATATTTAACTCTGGTAGAATAGTCTATAATATTAGCTTCCATTCGAGTATTTAGATGGAACCATACGAAGCATTATAATGAAAGATATGTCGCACACTAACCTGTTGGGATGACATTGGTGAAGGAAAACTCTTAGGTCCAGAACTGGTGGAGGAAATGATGGAATAGTTGAAGGTAATCTGAAACCACATCAATGTAGCTCAAAGTAGGTAGAAGATCTACGCCGATAACCAAAGGAATGATTTGGAATTTTAGGTAGGAGATCATGTTTTCTTGAAGGGAAATTATATGTTTCGGTAAGAAGAGTAAATTGAGTACCAGGTACATCAGACCATTCGAAATTCTAGAACAAATTGGTGATGTATCTTACCGTTTGGCAATGTTACCAAGTCTATCTAAAGTTCATGATGTGTTCCATGTATCCCTGTTGAGGAAATACATGCCTAACCCAACACATGTACTCAATTACGAGGAATTATAACTTGAAACTGATCTATCTTATTGTGAAGAGCCCATCAGGATTCTTGATACAAGAGAAAAAGTGTTGACAAACTGGACGACTCCTCTAGTAAAAGTTCTATGGAGAAACCATAAGATGGAAGAGGCAATGTGGGATCCCGATGAACTTCTGATAAAGAATCACCAGAGTCTATTTATATAGTAATTTTCTAGAAATTTCGAGGACAAAATTATTTTAAGGAGGGGATAATGTAACACCGCAAGCTTCCACGATACACTTCTCTTTGAATAATACAATTGTGTGTGTTGTACGCAACTTCGAGTTCTAACACACACCACAACCAATCAAAATAGTTGTTAAGAATTTTAATACCCACTGTTTAATATTTTATAAATATTATCATTCAAAATGGACTTCATTTTTGGATTTTGAATATCGAAATTAGCCTATGGTGAAATTTTGGTATTTTTCTGAAAACTTTCAATTTTTGATGAATAGTGAAAAAACACTGGGTTATAGTTTAAAACAAAATTTTTATTTAAATAATTATTTATTTTATTTAAATTTATTTTAGGTCAAAATAGATACATAATACCTATATAAGTTAAATTTAATGCATTGGAGTTAGTTTACAATAATTTTAGGTATATAAACTTTTTATTGAACTTTTCACCGTCTTTTACCCATCTGCTAGGAAAATTTACAAATTCACTTAAAAAATAATTTTACCACTTTTGTGAGTGGAATTTTTTAAATCCAAGAGACACGGTTAATATAAAGTTGTAAAATGTGGTTCAATAAGATAAAAATAATTTTTGGCGAATAATAACTTTTTACTTTTATTTTTACCAAAGTTAAAAGTAAATAGGATAATTAAGGGTAATATGATATTAATATTACCCTAACACATGTAATAATTCTATTTTACAAGTTTATATCGACCAAAAAACAACCTTAGTAATAAAATATTGTCATTTAGGTCCACTTGGAATCTATTTGGACATTTATTATTATTTAATTCAAAGAAAAGTTGAAAGAGTTAAAATCAATGTTTATTAACTAAAAAAACATTTATATAGAGTTTTAAATAAGATAAATTAGATTATAAATATTCATTATAAAGATAAAAAGATATCACACATAATGAGAGTTTATTTATAATATTTATTCATTAAATAATTTAATTTATTTATAACACAATGGTGATGCATTAATTACATAATTAATTAAATATTAATATAATTGATAATATAAATACCCAAATAAATGTAATTTGAGACTTTCTATGAATTCCACTAATTTTATAGGTTAATATGACATGATAGTATTGATTTACTTATGTTTATTCTATGTAATAATGATGTTATGATTTTCACAAAAATCAAATACCAAATAGTGTCAAAATTGACATAAAAGAGTTTTTTAAAAAAATATTATATTATTAATTGTTATTCAATTCCTAAAAATCTAAGGATCGTCCAATAGACTTATTTAATGATATGTGTATCATTAATGGACCACTTGGGGCTCTCTTGGATGTATATAGTATGTTTATTAACTATATAATATAAAAATACAAAGTGACATGGTAAATGTCAAATTAATTAACTAAGAGTTAAAACTAAAAGATAAAGTTAATATAATATCCCAAATCTGAATAAATTCTATTGGTTGAATGTATTTCGACCCATAATCACCATATACTTTGAATAATCTACTTTTGAGCCATTATAAATTGAGTATGAATTTATTATAAAATAATGTTTCTAGCTTTTCCAAAGGTTCCCCTCACCCCTCTTGTAAAAGGGAACTCTGCCTTCTCACTAATTCACACATTCAAAGACTTTTGTCTCGGCCAAACCCTGACCAAATACTCTCTAAAAATGCCTCACTTCAACCTAGAGGCCTTAGTTTGATCAGAAAACCATCCTATGGAGCCATTTTGATCAAATCAAAAGGAATAACCCTAAGAAGATGTAATGTTTTCACAACCCTTTTTCAATTTCATTTCTTCTTAAACTTCTTCTTTCCTTGTTATTTCCATTATAAAATAATACCTACAGTATATTCTATACATTTTGATGTTATTATAAATATGGAACAACCAAATTCATTATTCTATCCATCCCTTGAATGACATGTCACCATACATGCGTACGTACGGCCTACCGTCTCCACGTCGTGGTGTAATTGTTATTCAATATATTATTATTTAGATGAGTATAATAATGATATATAATTCATGTAAATAATAAATATAACATGATAATTATTTTGTATATATGATATACCATCCAATTATATATTATTTTAACATCAAAATAATGATATTGTGTCTCGTACGTATGTACGGACTACCGTCTCCTCGAACGCGATGAGATTCATTCCCCATCGTATACATTCAAGTCTAATTCACATTTGATGATTAAAAATAATTTTTAAGACTTTATATAATTCTGTATATGAATAAAATAAAACCTATCCATAAAAAACATGCCTTATCTACCAAAACATATAAAATAAAGTGATTATGTTAACACCCGAAACAACGATAATACTAAAATATTATTAACAAATCATTAATAGAAGATCATATATGATATCATAATTATGTATATGGTTCTTGTATAAATTTATAACAATGTTTTAACAATTATACAGGAGTTTAAAATACCATCGACTATGGAAAAGTACAAGGTAAGGGGTTTTCATCTCAATCCTTATTCCTGTGAGATTCATGCCATATTGCCACTATTAACTTTTGTGTGGTGTATGTACTGCCCATAATTGTAATATTTGTTTAATACACATTAATTTATCTGTATTTACATATTCATTGTATGATACCTCTTTCATGGGTTGTATTTTTCATAAATTACCAAATTGGTAAGGGTTTATTTCAAATTCTCTTTATTATCCGAGGATGTTTAAACATGATTATCTACAGAGACCTCTTTATCATCCACATCCATGTTTCTTAAAAATGTATTTCAAATCATTCTTACTTTTTTAAAGACCATGTGATAAATTCATTTATACCCTTGTTGATTTTTTATAAAAAGTTTATAAAGGAATATTTCAGTCATTTTCAAAACAAGGTCCTTTTAAACATTTTCGAAAGAATTAACGTAAGAATGTTTTTTTATCTTATATGGTAGGTGCAACTATTTTACAACATTATAAAATTGTCGAAGCTTACCTCACAAGCTTATAATAATATTTTCAATTTTAATGTTTTATTTTATATTTATGTGACTTTTATATGATTTCAAAAAAAAAGTGATATTTCTCTCAAATAGTTTTGATTTCATCTATGTCAACATTCATTGATGGATTTTAAGATTATTTGAAGTTTATTTATTATGATACAAAACTTCCATATATTAATGAATGTTTTTTGATATGTTTGACTGTGGATGTGTTATTTTTATACCATTCATGGTTTATGGAGAAAGTATTGACATTTCGAATGCAAGTTTTAATATAATTTTATATTTTATGTTTAAACCTATTCATATGAGGAATGCATTGGACTTAATAGGTGACAGTTGGAGACCACTATAGCTCCTTGATGCATTAGTAGGTCTCATGAGAAAAACTAGTGTCTTAGAAAAAGTCCTTGACCAAATCTTATTTGTTGTTTTGGTACGAGGCCTTGGATATGTGGTTATGATAGTCTGGCATTATGCATTCCATCATTATGAAAGTGGTTATTGATATTTCATGTGATTATTGGACTAGTAGAATATCCATGTGAATATGTAAATAGCATTATTTCGATTTATCTTTTCCATATTATGTTGAAGTTCAAGTTGAAATGGCTTTTGATCTAGTTATACATTTTCTTAAATTTTTATGCTTATATGTGAAAGTTTCTGCTATATTGTTATCCTTACAGATCATCTGAGCTCACCCCTTTTAATGTTTTATTTTTCCCATGATGTGAAAGAGTAATTTATGAATGACCTGCAGGGATAGTATGACGGGATATGAGTGTGGATTATGAAGAAAAGATGTTGTTGTAGTATTTTTCACTTTATGATGTAATGTAAACTTTATGAATGTATCTAGTTATTCCAAGGCTACTAAACTTATCGATCTTTAGAGACTTGATCTTTTGTGATCATGCCAATATTATGTAATAATGCATCAACTCTGGATAACTAGGGATAGGGGCATTACAACATTTATGTGGTCAAAATCCAAAATTTTTAATTCATTAGGATTTGACTAACACAAGGGTCTATAAGGAAAATGAAGAATAAAAAAGGAAATATCATGATAAAATAAAATTTTTTATTTTTTATTTCAACACTCATCAACCAATGATACCACACAACCTAAACACTCTAAATAAAGTTAAATATATTAGTTAATCAAAGGGAACATGAAATTCATAATTATTTTAGTCTATAGGTGCATTTTTTTATTTTAGTTTGGATAGAATCCAAATAAATCCAAAATCAGACAAACACTTTGAAAATAATACACACTACTATAAACTAGAAAGATAAATCATAGATATTATGGGAATAGAAAATAGGATAAAACATACCCTAACACGAACATCATGATTAAAATATATAGTAATTAATTTGTAATGACTGGGAATTAGTACATATCCTTCATGGCCTTTAACCAAGAATAAAGGGCATGAGAGACGAGATATTAACTAAGTAAGGGAAAAAACCCCGAGCAGATGAAAATATGGGTGGTCTAAAAATATATTTTCTAGAGAACCGTCATTTGGAAATAATATAAGAGGACACCAAAGAGTCAGTATCCTCAATAATGTAGATAGTTTCCCACTGTCTAGGAACCTTAGGTTCACATATTTTCTAATGAGTGATATCCCTATACGTGGATATTGTTTCAGTCATAGGAGAAAAATAGACCTACATCAGCTAGCTGATAGATATATTACATCATGATATATCAATTACTATTTTCTTAGTGCTTCACACTACCACCTTCCACCTAAAATCCCTAGTTTATCAACAAAAACACCCTTTTGAAGTGTACAAAAATCTAAAATTCCATAGAACAAATGTTCTAAAAACATCTCATCCATTGAATGCAAAATCAACCCCCGCACCAATTGTGACCATCCAACACAATAGGGATATTTAAAAAATCCTATAGTAATAGTTAATATCACAATGAAGCCAGTGTGGACAATAAATTGGATGTTTTTCCCAATGATAGTGATAACTTCCTAGTCAAAAGTATCCATCCCATCTTCGAGAAATAACTGAAATCTAATGACATAAATCCAAAAACATGATTGAAGGACATATGATCCTAATAAAATTCTCATATTTATAAACAAAACAACAATAAATTAATTCAAATCATCTATTCGTCATAAGAAAACTATTTTTCAATACATATGTGATAATGTAGCCTATGGTTCTCCTCTCCATATGACTAAAATTACAAGGAAATTTTCAAATTGTGGGATAACCACCATTGGATTCACCTCATCTATGATAACACAAGTATTCAATTAGTGTGCATGGTATTGTTCCAAAATTGAATCATACATTTCAATCCAGGATTCTAGACATATAGTGATATGAATCATATCTCTAGTTTCAAGATGAATATTTTAATCCCCATCATCTATGGACATTCCTGAACACACCAGCATCCTAAAAAATCTTATCCAACACCAAAAAACCCCTTCATATAAAACATTATATACCTCATATATTTATCAAATCATCACATCCAATAATAATCCAAACTAATATTTGTACCTCTTCATGAAAATCCATCTCAACATCTCAGGCTTCCACTATCGATGTTCCATTAACTACTGAAGCAAGCATCCATGATCATAAAAGTAATATCATAAACATACAACCACATTCTAAGTTCTAACATAATCCTACAGGTTCAATTACATAGTCTAAACACCATCCATTTACTCTGTAATCTATGATTTCACCTAATAATCAGAGATAAACAAACAAAAACCTGTATCGGTTACATTGTTTCATCCAATGTGGGAAGTATTCACTAAAAGTATAACCATTATCATATAAGAATCCAAATCTACCATTTATAAAGGGATCCTAATTGTATTGAAATAAATTTTAAACACTAATACAACTCCATCAGGAGCATCTAAAGGCATGTCTCATTCTTCAACAACCATTCTAGCACATGGGTCACACTATAATTACTAAAATTATTTCCCTATCATGATAGTTTCATTGTCAATAATACCCTAAATCAATTACTAATCCTGACAACCCATGATCTACGATCCACCAAATAAAGTGGATGGATATGTATGTCTTGTTCAACCTAGATCACTATAAAGATACATCGATAACTGATTATAAATGCTTTTCATTCCATATATTGGAAAATATTAATATCCAAACCATAATGATTCAATGATACCTCTCCTATAACATATCTTGAATAGGTTTCACTACTATTTATCATGTGATACTCCCCATAAAGTTAATCCTACAATAAAATCATGAAACATGTATCAAGATCAATCGTAAATCAACTATGCCATATTTTCATATACCATCCATGAACATTAAACTATACCAAATAGTCTTCAAAAATTTTACCAAAATATCATGGCCATTAACCTTGAATCATCTATTGATATGATATTACCCCACCCCATGTGGGCCCAGTAAAACAAATTCTCACATTATCCCATGACTCACTTCCATGTAGTGGGGGTCCAAAAATCATCATGGAACTACCACTATTACATCTTTTGATTATTTCCAAAACCCAAATTATTTTTTAATTCATATAAAACATTCCGCACCATTTCTATTATAAGAGGTCTCTCAAAGACAATATATTATCTTTAGTAATCCAATGGGTTCTCACCCACACATCATCTGATGTTATAAAAACTGTATGGTCACATGTCTCATTACCAGTACTCCCTAAACCAGACTCATATTCTTGTGATTATATAATTACTATTCCCATGATCGCTCATAAAATAATATAAATTCTTGTGTCTTATCATTTTGACTAACCAAATTAATTCTATATTCCTATATATAATATTCCTCAGACCTCACATGTATCAAATGGTATGGACATGACCCACATTCACATCATGTATGGTTTATTTATCCCATAGAAATTAGATATGTTTCATCTAAAAAAAAGTTACATCTGTTAATGATAGGGTTAGGAATCCAAATTATCCTACCATTTTAAAATGACCTAAATAAAATTCCCATGTAATAAGGGTGCTCAACCTTAATAACACATACTCATGGATGTACCAAACATGAAATGAGCACATACTCTTATGAAAATACCTAATACTCAAATAAATAATTGAATTAACCAGAATTAGTAACCAACTCATTGTTTAACTCAGGTATCTATAGGTGATAAATAACTACAAAATAGGAAGTTGCATCCAAATACTCACTAGGTCCTCCAACCACATCTTTAAACCATGGTATTAGTAAGACCACAACTCATAGAACGA
The DNA here is from genome assembly GCA_963277665.1 of Viscum album. Lineage (NCBI taxonomy): Eukaryota > Viridiplantae > Streptophyta > Magnoliopsida > Santalales > Viscaceae > Viscum > Viscum album. The sequence goes on from OY728129.1 coordinate 1,590,942,197, forward strand.
TAACCACTGATGTATCTTAGTCACAAACAATCTAAAATTTCATGACACAATTATAGGGTCCATTAACATAATAAAAACTAAAAAGTATCCTACAAACTAATATTTCTTACATAAAATAGAACTCATAATATGTCTCCAATACCCATCACATTTTACCAAAAACCTGAAAGGTCATAGATAAAGTGAAAATGAAATTGGTTTATGATTCCATATGAAGTACAATATATATATATTAAAAAATTTAGAACCATGATATCTCTCAAGCCCTTAAATATTTCCAATAGTAGTTCAACATCACATTTGCGCATGGAACAACACCATAGAGTGGTCTATATTAATATACATCATAAGAAATCACATCCTAGGTTCTCCAAAATTCCCTAAAGAACCATTCATAAGGTTATTACATTTACAGAATTGTTCCAACACAACTATCACGAGATACCAGATCAATCAATTTCCAATGAATTTCCCAATTCAACGAGGAATTAAAGCCACATTTAATAAATGTTTCATTTATTTTCACAAAAAAAACTCACCATTTAAAAATTTCCAATTTTAAATTTTTTAAAACAAATATCTTCATTATAAAACTCAGATTCTAAAAATTAATATTTTATGAGGAAATTATTTTTAATATTTTTTAAAACCCATTTATTTCTTAAAGAATTATCTTACCAGTAAGATTCTCAATTAGGCATTTATAATTTAATTAAATTATTAAAAAAAATCATGAGTTACTATGGGGAAATGTTATATAGGAATTGGTACAAATTTAAGGTAATTAAATAGTTAATAATTAATATACCTTATTGGTTTGTCACAAGAACTCAATTTAATGATTTCCCTCACATTAAAATCAATTAATATCTACCATTTCGTTTTGGGATTTTTGATAGTATTTTTTATATGGATTACAACATAGACATGTATTGGAAAACTATATGTATGATATTTTTGAAACATAAAATAAAAATTCATCTTGTTATAAATTGACATCAATAATCATATATAGATATAGATAATAATTATATAACCAAATTCCAATGAAAACTATAAGAATTATACAATTGACAATTTCATCACATATCTCTATAATGATTAATTTATTGTAAATCACTACATGAAATGATTATGAACACACCTTCACTATCATTCAATTCTACAAAAAGAATGTATGTCACATAAACTAACAACATCACAAACTATTTGTCTCGCATATGGAAAAATAAAATACAACTATAACAAGAGAAGACTATAAATGTAATGTCCCATACCTAGAATCATTGTCTTTCATTCAAGAATGGGTTGATCACCCCAAATCATGATATTATTTAAAATATCTCAAACATCTTATTATTATGACTGTTTAGACAAAATAATATTAAAATAGAACATCTTTAATACCGCTATATGATGTCCTACTACACAGAACCACAAACCAATACTATATTTCCAATTGGGACATAACCTCTAGTGCACATCCCAATACGCCATAAACTACATAATAGGGGAAATGGTGAATAAGGATACTATGAGGATATTATTTCCTTTGGTAAGATTATAAATCATAATAAAAATGAAATAATCCATATAATCTATTTTTGACCAGAATCACTGATAAGATGGTAGAAGTGATAATGAAATAAACCAAAAAAACAATTCTATATCAAATTGAGTATTCAACACATGCTATGATGGATCCCTCATGGGATGATCATTCATACATGATAACAATAACTAAAAATAAACATAAGAGATGAATATTTTCCAACTAGACCCTTGAAAATCTTGGAATATCCACCCATCATCCACTCAAGTTTACCAAAAAAACATCATTTAATGGGTCCTTGTCATAAAATAATATCATATTCCTAAATAGTGATATAATATAGAGTATTATTGTTCCATGGATGATGAGAATTGTGTGAATATATCTCAAATGGTCGCCACTAATGAAAACTATAAATGAAATACAAATCCATATACTTCATAGATGTTGAATTAATAATGGTAATGAATTTTATACAAAAACCATTAAAAAATTTAATTTAAAAGATTAAAATAAATACAAAACAGAGGATCCTTAAATAATATTAGGTTCAGTACATAACATATTTGAGCAGTTACAGGGTGTCTTTATCTACATCACAATGAAAATTCCACCCCATCCCCTTATGAAGGAAATTTACTAATCCCAGACAAAAAAACTGTAATTAGGGATAATTTAACCATCCCTCATGAGCACAAAATCTACCATGGGGTCTAAGTTCTCTAAAATTATGTAGAAATAATAATTATCATGCATAAATATTATATATAAATCAATTAATATATATTACTTAACATTAAAATCCACCATGGAATCATAAAAGTATAGTGTCTTCGGAAACATCGTTATATGAAAACATATACATAAATGATCTACATCATCGCCCACTATGTTCATCATATTCATACCCATTCATATAAATACTATACATAAAAAATATTAATTATATAGGGAAAGGAAAAATATGAAAATGTATGAAAATATACTCAGTAAGGGTAACTATATGATATAACAATAAATAGTCATAATTTTGACTAAGATAAGTATAAAGTTATGATAAAATTATCATAATGTAAAATAATACATACTATTAATTCAAATACCAAATATCATAAATCATGGAATATAAATTTTTCTAAAAAATTGAAATAATTCAGAAGTGTTCAAAAACATAAATAATCAATCCTAAACATTGATAATGTGCCACTGTCATAATATATATGTTTTTAGAGTATGCATAAGAATATAATATAACTTCATTTATCAATGATCACTCCATATATTATCTTTATGGGAAAATACCCAAAATTTTAACACCTACCGTATCATAGAAAACATTCTCTTAGGTGTTTCATCCAACTATATAACTCTATAATTTATTAGGTGTTTATTAACTATTTATTCACTAGGATTTTGTGTAATCCATCATTTTAGAATAGATTCTCAACTCCATCATCATTACCTAATTAATTTCAAGTTTATAATGTAATCATTCATCACCATGGGCTATATTAGTCTTACCGAACACATAATCATAGTCCATTAACATGATTTTTACAATATCATAAAACATTCATTATTTCATCATAACATTACACATTAAATGAAATTGGGTGTCACAAACATTTCATTATCGTAATAATAAATCATCAAGAGAAAGAATAATTAAGATATAATTGAATGAAAACTCTAGTAATGAAAAATAAACATCAATGTATGTTGTTAAGGATGAAAATGCGTTTAAATTATTTCTAGAATATTATTTGATGAAAATAAAATTTATAATTTTAAAAACAATATGTAAAATCTAAAAACATGAAATTATATATACTGAAATAAAATTTATTTGAAAAGAACTTTTTGATCATATAATTTATGCTCAAATAAAAATTTATTTCTTTTTTGTGGGAACCCATTCATTTTTTTGTTAAAACAATTATACCATTCCAAGTGACAATAAAAATAAACAATTTCAATATTTAAAAAAAATATAAAAATAATTTTAATTTTTTTATATGATGGAAATAATGTCTACAAATTACATTAATATATATTTTGAACATAATATAAAAGTTATTGAAAAATATCAATTATAATATGGACATGGAAGAATATATCCATTGGAGAGGATAAAAGTAATGTAATATTTAATAAAAAATTTCTTTTGATCTCATCAGTACATAAGATGTGTAAAATAAAATAAAAAAGGTGACATAATAAATTGAAAAAGGATAAGAAAAAATTTCATATTTTGGTGATATAGATCATATAATTGTATCATCAAAAATATAAGTATAAATAATACTTCTAAAAATGAGATTTTATGACAATTCCCTTACTATTTGGGTATCCTGTTGGGATAAAATTCCAAATAAATGAATAAAATAAAATATAAATTTAAATTCCATTATCATAATTTTATTCATGATGAAATATTTCAGAATTTTAGAATATACACTTCATAAAATATGATATGTATAAAACATAATATATGTCCCAATGAATGGAATTTGGAATAGTGAACCATTAACACCTTGGTAACATATTAATAAAATCCTTTTGGATTAAAGAATTTGAATTAATGAATTTAACATAATGATTTAAAAATTATCCTTAATAAATCATATATATATATATATATATATTAAAAATATACATTACAAGGTGTATTCCATCAATCATGTCTAAATGATATAAAATTGAGTTTGAGAACCATGACCTTATACATGACTGGATTCACAAGCTCTCTATACAAATTTATAACAGATTTATATTTTTTATAATTAAATAAAATTAAAATATAAATAATTATAATATGATATATGATTCACTTAAAACATTACAACACCCATTTATTAATAATTCATTATTTAAATTGTCATTTCAAGATGTTAGGTGTTTCATTTTTCTTGTATATTTCATATTGAATTTACTTCCATTTTAGTTTTATCATGGTTCCATCATCTAAATAATATTGATAATTTATAAATTATCACAATTAATAACTATATGTACATATATATCCATCCATAAAATTTGGTAATGAAAATTGGAATACATCACCTCAAAAGGGAGATAATTTGTTTTCTCAACCGAGTGATGCTTCCAATTTTTTATGGGTAGACAAATATAAAGTAAAATAAAATATTCACCATCAATTAATAATTATTGTATCACAAAAATAATACATATTAACTAATTCTATCATTATTTGAATAAAAATAAAAATAAAACGAAAAATGAATAATGTCACTTTGTGGAGGTTGTATTCCACACATATGGGTGGACGACATTATCGTATTTTATAAATTAAATGGTAAGAAGGTTGATAAGATTTAATAATTACATATGGATAATTATAACATAAATAATATATAGATAAATATAATCCAACATAACTTGAAACTAAAGAATATGGTGTGGGGAAATGAATTATTCACTATGTGGAAGTTGTAGTCGACACGTACACACAAGCGATACTTTAATCCACCATTTCATGTTTAAAAACTAGTAAATTATTTTTAAATAAATGTACTAACATATAGCTACATTTAAGATATATGATTAAAATTTATTTTAATGGAGAATTGTTTTATGATATTTTTTTGGGTCAAATAAAATTAAAAGAGATTGGTAAAGATCTATACATCTTCTCTAAGATTCCTCATTTAAGTTACACAAAAAACCTTGAAATACTAGTAATAAAGGAATAAAAAAATATATATAATAAAAGGAAGGAATTTATGAATATTTTTTAGATATTTGTCGAGATAAATGATTAAATTATGTGAATAATGGATGAGAAAATGTTCCCTTTCATAAGTGAGTGGATGGACACACATTGAATTTCCTAAAAAAAAATATAATATATGCCCACATTGATTAGAAATTTGATTAAAATGAAAAATTACTATAATTTAAAATACTATATTGTATAAATAGTTTTATAAAAAAGAATTCAAAAGATATGTGTCGAATTTATACACTTATCTTTTTCATTAACTACATAGTATATATGTTTCAACCTTAATGATCATAAGAAAATTATTTAGCTATTATTGTTCACTACAAAAATGTGTTGTTGACTAAATTATGTTAAATTATGTATTATGATTCAAAATTTACAAAAAAAATTAATATATTAAAAATCTCTTATTAGTTGAATTTTTTTTTAAATTTTCTGTAAAATGGTACCAAAACAAGTTTTACAAAAACGTATTATCATGCATAATACTAAATTTACTTCAATTCTTGGCTTTGAAAAAAATTAATATTAATTTAAATATATATTATTTAATATATAATATATAAATTTCATTCAAAATAGTAATAAATATATTTCATTTTAGATTATAAACATGAAAATACATTGACAATATATTAATATTTTTTAGAAAAATGTGTTTTGAATCCCAAAAATAAAATTACATCAAAATAAAATATAATGATGATTCTTATATATTTAATTTCATTTCATATAATTACATGATGAATATAAAACATTAATATAAAAATAAGGAAATTATGGTACATTTACTAGAAATGAAATGATGGTTTTAAAAATGATAATTATATTTACTATTACCTAAAAAGTAAATAAATTTTTAAGAAATTTCATAAATTCACTATAAGATAATATTGAAATATTGATTTAAAAATTATTCTAATTATCTCAATTAGGGGTTTTAAAAATTTTGTAAATTATTTATAATGTACATATGAAAAACTTAGTAAAAACCATTTTTTAAAAAACCATATTTATAATGCTTAAAATGAATCTATGAAAAATTATGTTTTTATTAATTATATATCCTTTAGTAGATTTAACTCTTTAAATAACTTATTAATTTATTATGTCAAAATGTTTTTATTTCAATTAATAAATTGTAATTTATTATCTATGTTATAATGGTCACATTTAATATAACTCCCCTACCATATATTCCTAGAGTCAGTGCATTAATATAATACATTGGCATGATTACAAGGAATAACTTTCCGAAAGACTGATCAGTATACCAGCCATGGAAAATATATTACATATAATAACGTTACATTAAATTTTCCAACATTCGACACACAAAAAACCATTGAGAATGAAATTTATGAATTATGTTAACCCTGAATCATAAATATAAAACATTTCTTGGGATCTTGGGAAAGGAAAACATAATAAAGAGGTGAGCTCAGATTCTCCATAAGAATACATAATTTAGTGAAAGATATAAAATTTTAAGGAAATATTTGTAATAAAAACAACATACTTTTAAACATAAACATGAACATAATATTGAAAAAATAAAAAATTACCATACTAACATGCTCATAGATATTCTACTAGTCAAATAATCACATGTAATAACTAGTTTCAAAATAAGGGAATGTAAAATACCAGAATTTAATTTCTATGTCAAGGAACAATTCCATGACCTATGGTATAAATATAACCAGACCCAAACCCATAGTGCCTCTGTAACTGGACTCAATCTTGGAGAGTCTCTGTAATAGGACTCCAACCCGGAGAGCCTCCGTAACTAGACTCCAACCCGGAGAGCCTCTGTAATCAGACTCCAACCCGTAGGGTCTACTATAACCGGACCCCAACCTGGAGGGCTTACATTTACCGATCCCCAACCCGGAACAAAGTAGTCTAATAAATTCATCCTAAAAACAGGTTGAAATGTAACATAAACATTCGTATTAAAACTAGCATACGTAATGTCAATACATTAACTATAAACCATAAATGTTATAAAAATAACTCATCCATAGTCAAACATATCACAAAACCTTAAATACATTATGGAAGATTTTTATCATAATAAATCAACATCAAAAAACTGTAAAAATTATAAAATGATTTTGACATAGATGAAATCAACACTATTTTAGAAAAATATCTATTTTTGTTTCGAAATCATTTAAGAGTCCCATAATTATAAAGAAAAAATATATTTTGAAAATATTTTTATATGCTTGTAAGGGATGATTTGACGATGTTATAACAATGAAAAATAGACACACCAATTGTATAAGTTAAAAAAATATTCTTTCCATAATTTTGTCGAAAAGGATATAAAGTACCTTATTTGGAAAACAACGGAATGATTCCATTCGAAAAACATATAATGTTAAATAATGGTATAAATGACATTAACCCATTGTCTAGTAAATTGTAAAAATGTTTTGAAATACATTTTTAGAATCATGTATGGGGATTATAAATAGGTTCTAGTATATAACTACATATAAACAACCTCAGATAATGAATAGATTGTATAATTAACCCTTACCACGTTGTAATCAATCGAGTCGTATGGCCAAACATTAATAACCACCAAATCATTCACAGAATACCATGAATATAATGAGAATCATGATAATATATATATATGATGGTAGTATAAAATAAACCACATGCAATAAATAAGTGTTGGAAAATGGAAATCACACAGAATTAACCATGAGATAAGAAACCCATTAACTTGCACTTTCCTTTGGTCGAGGGTACGTTTAACCTCCTCTTTTTCGGTTTCTTCCTTTTGATTTCATCAAAAGGGATCCTTAGGATGGATTTATGACTAAAGTAATTCCTCTAGGATTAAGGTAGGATATTTTAGAGGATATTTATTTAGGGTTTGGCTGAGCCAAATGGCTTTGGATGTTTGAATTTTAGAGAAGCAGAAATTCCTTTTTATAAGAGGGGTGAGGGGCACCATAGAAAAAACTGGAAAATTTATTTTATAATAAAATCATTTTTGGTTTCTAATGGATCCAAAATGAATTATTTTAAGTAAATGGTGGGTATAGGTCAAAAACCAATCAACCAATAGGTTTTAGACAGGGTTGGATCACTATATTAACCTTATTGTTTAGATTTAACTCTTTGTTAAATAGTTTGACATTTACCATGTCTCTATGTATTTTTATATGTTATAGTTAATAAAAATACTATATACTTCCTAGAGATACCCCATGTGATTCATTAATGATACAACTATCATTATGTAATTATTTTTGATGAACCTTATATTTTTAGTAATAGAATATACATTAGTAATATAATATTTATTTTAAAAACTCTTTTATGTCAATTTTGACACTATTTGCTATTTTGTTTATGTTAAATTCATAACAAAATTATTACATCAAAAAATATTAATTTAATAAATATTAAACTTTCATATTAACCTATAAAATTATTGGAATTCATAAAAAGTCTCAAATTAAATTTATTTGTATTTTTATAATATTAATTATTTTAATATTTCATTAATAAGGTAGTTACTGCATCATCATTGTGTCATTAATAAATTAAATTATATTAAATCTAAAAATTATAAATTTAATACCATTTTTTATGAAATTGTTTTATCTTTCCAATTATTATTTATAGTCTAATATATGATTTATATAACCCCATATAAAAATTTATTTACTAAAAGATATTCTTTTATGTAATTTTTGCCTTTACTTTAAGTTAATTAAAATAAAATGTCATTATCATTCACAAGTAGAACCATGGGGATCCAAAATCAACCCACGGATGCCCATGGTCGGACATGACTCATCCTATAAGTTTAGGAGAACCGTTAAGATACTTTTGTTTTATTATAATAATCTTTTTACCTTGAATTTCCCTATTTACCTTTAATCGTGATAAATAAAAGTCAAAAGATACTATTCACAAAAAATTATTTTCATCTTATTGAACCACATATTACATACTGATTTTAACCATGTCTCTTGGATTTTTTACATTCAACGCAAAAAAATGCTAAAATTAGGTTTTATGCAAATTTGCAAATTTTTCTAAGAGGTGGGTAAAAGATGGTAAAAAGTTCAATAAACTTTTTATATAACTAAACATACTATAAAATGACTCCAATTAATTATATTAAACTTATATATGTATTATTTATATATTTTTAAATAAAATAAATTTAAATAAAATAAATAATTATTTAAATAAAAAGTCAATTTTAACCAATAACTTAGTGTTTTTCACTATTAATCAAAAACTGAATGATTTCAGAAAAATACCAAAAAATTACCTTAAGAAAATTTTGATATTCTTAATTCAAAAATGAATTCTATTTTACCAAATTAAAAACTTATAATTTTTATTTATTAATTTAAAATTAATTCATAGTGTCAAAATCAAAAAGCGTGTTTTTATGAAATAATAACTAACAAAATATTGTCAATTGTTTATGTTCAATTTCAAAGTGAAATTATTTCCAATGAATAAAATTTAATTTATAGGTAAACATATAATATATTTATACTTCCAAAACATTAAAATTTATAATTTACTATGACAAATCATTTTGATTAAAAAACTCGTTTTCAGTTAAAATATGGTATTTTTCACTATTCATCCAGATATGAAAGTAATCAGAAAAACATCAAAAAATTATTAAAACAAAATTATTATGTCCCAATTATAGTGAAAAGTTTATTTTTTCATATTTTATGTATAAAAGTTTCAAATATTGGATTTAAAAAGGGTTCTCCATTTAAAGGCTGTAAAATTTCATTTTTAAAAAATTAATTAATTTATCTGGAAAAAAGGAATTTGTTTTTTAATTATGTCTAAGAGAATAATAATATGGATTATAAAATTATAAGTATTATATAAAGTTTAAAATTTAGTTAATATATTCAATACCACTTTTTAATGATTAGTTTTGTATGTCGTGGTGCGCTTGAACTTAGTGTTGCGTGTAGTGAATGTTATTAAATTAATTTGAAGAAATAACATACTATGAAATCTTGGGGTGTTACATTATTACCTCTATAAAAAAATTGCATCCTCACAATTTAAAATTGTTCTTTGAAAATAAATTTTTAAAAATAGTAAAAACCTTTGTAGGAAAGCCCACATTGGAAATTGGGTTAAAAAAATTTAGTTTTAATTAGAGGAAAAGGGGAATGAAAATGTCACCACCAAATTTCAATCTTGATTAGAATAACATTGGTGGAAATTAAAGACACATATCTGGAAGAAAAACTTAAATATTTATAGGTTGTGATTGAGGTCATCATTCAAAAACAATTGTAGAAGTGAGGGCCTCAAAACCACCAATATATGATGATTTAAAATATCATCGGTTCAACAAAACATAAGGTATTAGGATAAAACATTTTTAGTTTTATGATCTATTACCTAAATTTTATGATTTAATTTCTTCATTGAATAAGAGAATAAATTAATATATACCTGACAAGTATAGTTCCATCCTTTAACTAATTTCTACCACAAACTCATCATTCACTCTAAAAGATAGTAGAACTTAAAAAATATATTCTACATAAGATATTTTTATAGGGTTAAAAAAATGAATTTATAATTCACCTATCAAACCCTTTAAAAATAGAAACTAAATTATACAATCCAGGGACTTCACGCAGTTCAGTGGTAAGTCATAAATCTCAATCGTACTATAGTTTTGAGTTTGATTCTCGCAGCCTTTCCTGATGCGATGGGTAATCACACATTCTGTGTGTTGTCCGTTTTATAAAAATCCAAAAATTACCTTAGAAATAGCATCCAATTTCAAATTTAATCCAATCCAACATTTATTCTTTTCCAAAATACTTCTATCCAAACACACAGTCCAAAATTTAAAAAGAAGGTACAAATAATGAAGATCCTTTTTGCAATGTAATAACATGTGAACACCTTCATCATTAATAACAATTTTATTCAATTCAATTTTTTTTGTATATATTATCCCATTTATGTATTTATAATTAATAACAATTTATTATTGAGGGAAACTATTTCATTAAAAAATTATATCATGTTATTAATAATTTTAATGTCACCAAAGAGGTAAGAATATATTTTTCAATCCATTTGTCATTTGGGATTGATTTTAGTTATATTAAAAGAATATTTGTAGTTATCCCTTATAATATCAAATAATTTTATTTTACTCTTGATATTTCAGTATTTTTTGTTTCTAAATTTACTCCGATTTATAAATGGATCAAAAAGAGAAATGATTAAATGAATAAAAAAAAATTATTTACCATTAATTAAGATATATTTACCTTCCTTAACTTTATATCCTAAATCCTTTTTAAAATAGTCATTTTATTAACTGAAATTATTTGTCAAGCATAATTTTTGTAATCTATATATTTTAAAAATGGAATTAAATTTTTTTTTCTAGATTTTATTTTAAAAAATTATATATTTGAAACATATTTAAATAATTATTTTTAACTACTACAGAGGCCATAGGAAACCTAGAAATTGTAACCAATTTTGAAATATAGTTCCTTTTACAAATTTTAACTAGATTATAAAAAAAATTAATTAATGTAAACCTATTTTAATATTTCAATTCTGTTTAATTTATTTTTATGATAGAAATTATTTTTATTGAAAAAAGTATATTCCCAATGAACTGAATGTCACCTCTAATTCCTTGATTAATTTATTGATTATTAACATCCTCTAAAGATAATCACTTTCTTGTGATACTTTTTCTTTTATCTTGTTGTTTTTCTTAAATATAAATATTATTTATATCATTGAAATGTTTATTTCAAAAACCATATACCATTTTTCAATAAAATTTTTACATTGAATTTAATTTGATTAACTGTTGAAATATTGATACATTTGTATTTTATAATAAATATAGTTATTTGTGGATAATTCATATTAGATTATGAATTAAATCTATCATTAGATATACGAGGAATGGTTTGGACCTTCAGTGATTAGTGGAGACAAAAATTATGTATCCCCTTTTTTCATTAAAATGTCCCATGAGATAAATATGTTGGCCAAATTAAATTGATTTTACCCGAAGTTTTATAATGTCTCATGAAAGGTCTTGATAGTAGAGGTATCATGATTACAAAGATCTAAAAATATAATAATTGAAAATTTACATTATTTTTAATTCATTTATTGTTATTACACATGAGATATTATAGTTAATATAAACTCTAGATGAATTTCATTCTAATTTATTGATTAATTGGAATGTTTTATAGTTATTTACCTTTCCTTATTTATTAGGCATTATCGAATCATGATAGTAATGTTATTTAATAAAACTGTTTGGTATGTTATTTACTTTTCCATATTGATTAACAATTATCGATTCATCATAACTTTTGATGTAAGTAACCCTTACTGAGCATTCGATATCAACCATTTTATGTATCATTTCCCAAGGTTATGAAGTTAAATCATTTCAATGAGTTTCTTGGATTCTGGGAATTCTATTTCTTATTGTTTTATATGTTATCACCAATATAAAAATATTTATCATGTATGTATCAAGATCATAGACACAATGAAACTAATCTGCCCTTTGGGATTTTAACATTTTATATATTCAAATTTAATAATGTTTTCACTAGCTCTACATTTCTAGAATCAAGTTAATTTAAATAATTAAAATTTTTAAATTATAATTTAAAATTTAACCAATTTAACCATTAAAAATTCATATATGATATATTACCCCTTAAAAAACTCAATGGCCACATATTATTTCACGGTCTATTATAAATTCCAATAAATAGAATACATATTATAATAAGGATGTAAAATGTAATTAAATATAATTGTTATGTCATGATTACACTACTGTAAGGACAATATAATGGAATATCCAAGATCAAACATCCCATTGGGATTCCACATACACAGTGGTTCATAATGACATTGAAGGGAATCTAAAATAAAAAATGAAAATTTTCAAAAATCCTATATGATTATTTTTTTTAAAATAACAATTCACATAAATTAAAACTCAACCCACCCTTGAAATTTAAAACCATACACTAACATGAGATATTAATTTATGTTATTTATAAATAGATCTATAATAATTAGAAACAAATACATTTATTGGATTTAATGATATTTTTAAGAACATTTTGTCTAGTTTCATTTCAGGACCTTCTTCTTCACATTAATTAGTGTCGTAAGTATTACTCTATCCAGCATAAAGTTCTATCATTGACATTTTCCTCATATTCTTGTTTTTTATATTTTCTATAACTGGTAATAAAATTGTTATGTTCCCCTTTCTTCATTATTCATAATTAATAACCTACTGCAAGTTATTAGATATAAAATTTCATTTTTTATGTTATCATATCTCAACTAGACTCTTTTATTCGTTCTTTCATATCAATTGTTTCTATAGAATTATATATTTTAAATAATAAAAAATCATAAATTTAATTTCTTTATAGATAATTATCATAGTTTTAAGTAGTGACATTCATTTTTGATTTCAAGGAAAAACTATTATTTTACTATATTTTTCATTAGCAATATTTTTTATTCTAAGTCGTATTTCAATAAATATTTAATAAGTTAAGGAAGAGTATCTTATTTAAAGCTATTTCCCTTCACTATTTCTACATTCTTGTAATTAATGTATTAGGTGTTTAATTTAATAATATTATATATAAAACAATATTGTATATAGATTTTCCTTAAGCATTCATGAAATTATATTAACATGTGTAATAAAAAAATAGTTATACTATTTAATTTCCTCCCATTATAATATCATGATATTCTACACTTATAAAACCAAAAAATAGTTCAAATATGTTTATTTGAACAATAATGTGTTGTTTTCCATATTTTCTAAATATTATGCTTATGAGTACAAGATGAATTATAACTAAAAACATTTCAGCTAATAGTATAATTAATTATATTCAAGATATTTTACATAAAGAACATATTTGAAAAAAAAAATGCCATTGAGAGTATCAAGATCAACCTTAAGGATTTTATGTTATTTTTTTCATCATTTTCCAATAGTCAAAACATAGATATTTATAATATGTTTCCATTTGAACATTCCATTTTCAATAGTCATTGTCAACAAAAAATGGTTATATATGTGGTTGAAAACCATTATTTCAAATAGTCACTACCATTTTAATTAGTTATTTTTCATTAATGGAAAATTTAGTATATGGATACAAAAAAGAATAAATAATTATAAAAAGAAAATATTCTATAACAAAAAATATTTAAAAACAATTATTTATTCATGATGATAAAATGGTTGATTGGTAAATAGGGTGGTGAATTAAAAATATTATATATTTAAATAAATATCATAATTAAGTTAATTACATATTGGAAATTTATATATCGACATAGTTATTTTTATAGTAGTTAAGATCAAATAGTATATATATATATTTTTCATACTTCAAATTTTAGTATATAAAACCGTCGAATATAATAACCTAAAATTTGAATGAAGTAAAATGAATTTAAAACATCATTTTAAATATTTGGAGGAATAAAAAAATCATACCACTTTCTCACATTGAGTTATAACATAAGAACCATTCCTTTGACATTGGGGAAGAACAATCATATTCTTTATTGAAAAAATCGACTTATCTTTTGTTGAAGTTATAAAACCCTGACCCTAAGGTATGAATTTTTTTATAAAAAATAATAATCGATAAATCATGTGTATGAAAAATTTGTTTAGAATTTAGAACAAAATAAATTTAACATAAAAATTATTAGAACTGATGTATCGATGCAATAATAGAATCTTTTGGAAGGAAAGGATATAAATAATGGACCCATACACACCAAATAATAATAGAATGATTTTGATAATGAGTGTCATAGAAAAAATGATAATATTCACATCCTATGTTATAAATATTGGTTTTTTAAAACTCATTATATTAATTCCTTTAATGAACTAAATCTTCAAAAAGTCCACATTCATGCAAAGAAATTATAAATTCTATTTTCCCATATAACTATAATTCACTTTCAAAATGAAAAAAAACTAATCCAGTGTTGGAGATGACTTTAATGATACATAAAAATAAATATATAAGTTTAAAAAAACCATTATAAAAATTTTATACATCATTAAATATACCGTCATAAAATCCTTTGAATGTTCCTATAAAATATGTTAGACAAATGCATAAAAAGTTAACTGATTGAAATTTGAATTTTTCATTTTCACATGAAAATATATTGAATATTTTAAAATATTTTATCCCATATAGATCAATTAAATATGAATAATATTTTAACATAAATATAATCATTATATTATCTAATAATATTTGAATTATTTAACAATTATATCATGAATACCAGGTACCAAAGAAATGCAATAAATAGATATATAAAAAATATAGTGTATTTGGAGTTTTGAAAAAATAGTGTCAAATCATGTGTAATCAAATTTTTTTTGTAACTATAAATTTTTCAACATCATTAATATTTATTATAATTATAAAGAACAAAAATTACTGTGAATAATAATAATTTTAATTGTAAGAATGAATCATAAATATATAATTATAAGTTCATCATAAACATAATATAATGTTCAAAGCATGAATTATCAAGTGGTCTACAAAATAATCATCTTGTGTTCTATTTAAACATCTTATTTTGTACCGTAAATATCATATTTGATTCGTAAGTATCATATATGTTTTTTTTAAATGTTATTTATTTATCATTTTGACATTTTTTTTGGAATGAAATATTATATGTCAAATATAAATATATATTTAACATCAAATTAAAATCCAAATCTACATAATACACATGGAGAAAATTTGAATAAATTTTTTTGCAGTATATGTAATGATGAATAAAACTCAATTCATTACAATTTTATAGGGAATAAAATAATAAATTCAAAATTTATCAAACCATAATGAAATAAATGTATTTTTAAAATTATAAAATAATGTAAATGTGTAAATTATGTACTAAAAACAAAAAATTGATAGATAAAGAATCCAATAAAAATAGATTCCTGTGAAAACATGGGAAACTGCCAAAATTTAATCTCAAGTTCCCTACCAATATGGCACATATTTAAATATGATAAAAATTCATGATTCTTTGTAAATTTTTTATTATTTTAATTCCTCTAGATTGTATTGGGAGTTAGAAACTCAATAAATAATTATTTTTATATACAACTCAAAACAAATAGTTTCCAAAAAATTTAAAAACAATTATGAAGAACTAATATTCCACCATTGTTCATAGCTTTATGTGTGATTTAGATCGATATTCACTTTTACATCTTTTTTTCCTTCCAAGATACTCTAGGTTATGATTAATTTGTATCTATTCTCCTCATAATTAGTATAAAGTGAAATATATCCAAAAACATAATTCAATAGGGAATACTTGTTTTCATATGGAAATAACATCAATTACTTCCTTTTAATACTCCTAGATATAACTATAGATATACTTTTAAATTTATTTTCTAATAATTTTATGGTTTTTGTCAAAAGTTTCGTAAATGAGAATAATAACAATAGAAAAAATCATCCATTTGGGGAATAGATATGTTTTTATCTCCCTCAATTTTATTTTGGGTGATTTTTCCTATAAGTAAACTTATTACTTGTCACTATAAGTCATTCATTGACCCATGTAGCCAAAAATAGGAATATTGTTAAAGTGAACATTTAGACAAATATACTCTACGTGTTCACTATATATAAATATATTTGTGATTTTTAAAGTCCTCAATGAGTAAGATTTGTCTGTAATAATTTTATTTTATCTTTACATAGAAATTATTATCCAAAATTTGTCTATTTAAATTCAGATACATTTCCAATATGTTAAAAAAATAGAAGGTAACTTCTTTATTTTTTCATGTCGTTAAACTTTTCATGCCTATTTTATCTTCTTATTATTATTCATAATATTTTTTTTTGAAGTGATTCATCCTTTTTGGATACCTTTTAGTTTTCTTTATCTTTTAGTATACCCATAAATGTAAACACCTTATATTTAAGAGACTCTATATTATTATTTCTCGCTTAATTAAGGGATTTATGATCATTGATAACGATTTATAGGACCTCATGATTCATCTTGAAATAAATATCTTATATATATATATATATTAGTTTTTTATATTATAAACCCAACAATAATTGTGTGATTTAATCTTATATCATGTTGATATATTATATAAAATAATTTAATAAATCAAAAATTAATAAAAAAAATATTTTCCCATTTAAATATCTAGTTTCTATAGATTATCATCATGCTGCACCTTGATGACTACCACAACATCTCATTACTTTTCTTCTTTACAAAAAAATTAATCTTTTAATAACATTTACATTACAACATCCATTAAATATGATTTTTATAATTTTTATCCTTATTCCAAAAAAAACTCAATTCATTGAACCTTCCTGAAAAACTATTTATGTTAAAACTTTAATTTTGATTCATTTATTAATTTTTCTTTTTATAAATGGTGACATTTCCTGATGTAATTTTTTTCATATTTAAAATATGAAATTTCATCATTATTCATCCATATACACCATACTTATATACACATACCCATTAAATAATTAAATAGGCTAGTGGAATCACTATATCCAACATTCCTTTTACATACATGAAATTCACACTAACGAGTTATGATAATTCATACGTGAAAAATCATATCCATAATCATCTTAGATTTTATTATGTTTTGAATTTTTTTTTAATTTCATTTCCTTATTAGATTGACTTATCAAACCTTTTATTTTCAAATGAATATCATAAGTTACTATGCTTCGCATTAAATATTGGATCACCAGATCTTATAAGTAGGTGACATTTGAATGTTTAAATCTATGAAAGAAAATATTTACAATATAAAAATACATTATTTAAATTTAAAAATTAAAAAATTATTTATAACCAAATGATGTAGTTTTATAATACATAAAAATTTAATTATTGAAACATTATTGAATTTTAAAATTTATTATACATCACTCGTACTGTTGACTCCTTCCCGTAATAAAATTCCCTTAAAAATAGGGTTACATGACCCCAATATCAATAGAACACTTTAAAACCATCACCTTAATGATAATTTTATATGTTTATTATCTTGGTATTCATGTTATTACATGTCAAATGTATTCAGTATATTTTGTTTAATTTCAATCAAATACATCTTTTAAGGATCACTAATTTTAATACAATGAATTTCCTCAATTAAAATATTAATGGATACTTTATCAAAAATAATTTATTTTTTGATTATTTATAAATAATATATTTCCTTCATGGGATTGATGATCTACTTATATATTAAATTTGTTTTACATATCTAATATCAATAACTGAAAAATTATTCAACATGTATCCTTCCTTATCTGAAATTGGTTGTTTCAGTCAAATGGACGAAAAACGAATTGTGCATATATGGAGGGAGGTGAATTAGGGTACCAATTTATTTTATTAACAAATAAATATTTGTTTAAGAATTTATATAAACACTAAACCCATAAATATCAATCAAATATAAGAAATTTTATATGTTAACATAAGGATATTACTTTTTTTTAGAATAATAGGATATATCAATTGAGTATATAGTACTTATATTTAAATGTCGAAAAGGAATTAGTAGACAATACTGTCATAATACTGTTTTTGTTAAATCCACTGATAAAACTAGAGGTTACTCCCCATAGTTCTGATCAACAAATATCCTCAAGAATGATTGAATGTAAATTTTTTCAAGTAAACTACTCACACTAAATATCAAATGAATATTAAAAAAAATATTCTAAAAACATTATTTGTTTTTAGATTCAGCCTACTAAATAAATTGATTCAATAAAAATTTTATTCACAATTCTCCCAAAATCTATATATATGAAATAACTCTCTTTATCTTTCTTCTTTTGTATGTTAATTAATTCATCTAACACCTCGAATCATATTTTATATTATTTTTAATTTCCTATTCTAATATTTTTCTCCTATGTATGAAAAATATCATTAAAAAATATATTGCCCCACAATCCATGGTCACCTAGAGCTTTTAGGCCATTTATTTCTTGGTAATCATAATAATAGAGGACACATACCCAATATCTAATGTTTAATTATCATTAGAAGACCAGATACACATTAGAACATTACATAATAGTAGAATCATAAAGCATATGTCAAAAAATTAATTATACATTAATATTCTACCATGAATATTCCTAGATGTTTTATAGTATTATATATAGATTCTAAGGGTAATTGTAAACAAATAAAGGGATCCTCTCATATTCTTAGTAAAAAATAAATACAATGAAATTATATGTGGTGGTGCTGTGACATAAATAATATTGAATTAATAAAACAAAAAATAAATGATTCCATTTATAAAAATTGACACATCAAAACATGAAACATAAATTTAAATATTTATTCACATTTATAATAATGATGGACCAAATAATGATGATTTTAATAATTCCGAACACCATAATCATACCATCATGTTAATATTAAATATAATTAAACATAAAACATTTGGTGTTACATCTAATACCCAAGCTAGTTTTTCAGACAGGACCTACTGATCAATTGTTGGGCAGTATAATTTCTAACTTGAAAAATCACAAACTGTTTTCCAATTCATTCTTCATATAAAAATAATATCTAAATATTAAAATTAATTATGTTTTAAAAGTATAATTTTATAATAGTATTATTATATTTTCATTAATTATCCATTTAAAAAATAACCGGTATAATAATTGTCAATATTTCCCATGAAAAATTATATTTATTGATATTTATTTAAATACCCTTAAATATAAATAATTATTTTTATATAACTCACACTATATATGATTTATAAATTAGATACTCCATTCAATCAATACGAATATATATTGGTGACTTCCCTTTAATATGAATAAAGAAGTATAGGGTATTAAAAGTCTATATAATATAAAAATATGTGGTTATTTATATAGATTTTCCATGTAAGAAGGATTGTAATTCTATCATGATTAATCCATTTTTAGATTTAACTATGAAAAAAATTCATCAATAATACATTGATACCATGGATTAATTAATATATCTCTCATGTATTTGCACAACTTAAGGGCAAAAAGCATTAGTGTATTATAGATTATCTATATAATAATAATGAACTACAATAATTTCTACATTTTCAAACTCCACTATGTTCCCTTATAAATTTTGAAAATGTATAATTATCCTCATAAGATAGTAGGAAAACATAAGAATGGGGTGAGATGTAATTTTTAGTATGAGAAAGAATATCAATATTTCTTAACGTGCATGATCATCATCATAAGATAAATCATGTGTATGGGATAATTTTTTTATTAAAATGATCACTGTCAAATAAGAGTAGTATTGATACAACTACATGGAATATAAAATGAAAAAATATATTCAATGATAAGGTTTTGATATATTAAGTAAATTAAGAATAATCTTATGAGCATATTATAGGAACATGTCTCTGACATTATAGTGTGTCACAAACATATTCATAAAATCAATATGTCTGGTATCCCCACCAATACAATCATCACATAGTATTATTGGACCAACCACTTAGATAAAAAATTAACATTTAGATAATCTGAAAATGTTCCTTCAGGATTGGGATATAACCACACATCCAACCATTTGGTAGGGGATAAATCCTTTGGTGTACCATTTGACTTATGATAAATCCTCTTATGTACCCTTAGAATAGGGATAAATCATTATGTTTAACATCTAGATTGAGATAAATCATATCATGTAACAATTTTAACCTATGAGTGATATATTAAAACTACTTCATTAGAGGGAATTATAGGAACCATCCATCATCATATATACATTTGTGTTCTACAGAAAATCAATTCATGAAAATTATAATAAATACCACCTGAGAATTAATGGGTGTCATAAAATATTTAAATGGAATCACAATTGAAAAATTATTTCGATACCAAAAGCATAATCCCCCAAAAGGATTATTTGAAAATAAGACATATATGGTGTTTTTAACTATTAATCCATCAGAGAAAAATTCATTGAAAATGGAAGAGAAAACACAAAATGTTTTTTTTAAATCATTTCTTAATATCACATTACAATGATGTTATTTTGATATAATATACAAAGTAATTTATATAAAAAGATATATTCTTGATAAAATACATTAAACAATTCAATAAGGATAAATTGATTATAATGGGATATATATTTCAAAATGTGAATTTAAATATAATAATATATGATCATGGTAAGGAAATAACTTTTAAATATTTTAAAAATAATTTTCATTAAACCCAAATTGATAAAAGGAAAATGAAAAAATTATTTTAAAATGAATATAAGTTAATATAAGGTATATTTGAGATAAAAAAATTAGTTTCCAATATGTTTTTTAGAATACTTGTCGGAATTAAATAATTCAATATAGAAAAACTCTATTAAAGGATAGAAGAATAATTCTAATCAAAATTACATTTTTTTTCAATGAATAAATAAATCATGGAATAAGAAATAGATGTTAAAAATTAATTTACATGTAAATAATATTGAAATAAACAAAATATCCTGATATGGCTGGATAGTTCAATCATGAATGACCAGAAAAAATGATGTTTGAATAAGACTCAATACAAATATTTCAATTAAAATACATTACATTAATTAGTTATATCCACAAAGCCCTTTAATATCTTATATATAAAAAAATAACTATATTGTTAATATATTTCAAATAAAAATAAATCCATAACCATTTTAAATTTAATTTATATACATTCCCTGTAATGGAATTATATTTGGGTATTTCCAACATGAATATAAAAAATCATAGATTTATTTTCGTATCATGATTTTCATAAAATTAAATTACGGAATTGGATTTTATTTTTGATATTGGAAACCTTACGTTAATTGGATATGATAATGAATATAATGGTTTTTTTATGATCATTTAGAATCATAATCACATGTAAATAATGTGTCTTAATATAGAATATCATATTGAATTGAAAAGAGGATGTAGAGAAATACGAATTTGTTTTGGAAGCAGGACAACAATTCCAAGTGGATTTGGACATGTGTTAAATTATTTTGACGGGTAATCTATCGTAATTATGGAGTCATTTGGAATGTAAATATTGTATTATGGAAAAATTAAATCATAATTATATAGAAATAAAAAGTTCATATAACAATGAAGTATTTGGACAAAATTGATGACGATGAAATCAATTTACCTACTGATTATATTGTTCAATCTTTAATGGTCTTAGAAGAATTTTGAGAACCCATTTTGTGGGAATTAGAGTGGGATATGGAAGTAAATATTTTTTCCAATTTCTTTTTGGTGGATAGGGATTATTGAATGTGTTTAATTGAACCCCTTTTATATGTTCAAATAAATTATAGTTTCATTAAAACTATTATTTAGTAAGTGGTTGGAGTGGAATCAAAATGGTGTTTTCTAAATTTTGTGTGGTAATTGAATTAATAAGGAAAATGTTTTGTGAGACATGTGGAAATTAATTTAAAAAAAATCAATAATTTTTAATGTACAATTTACATTCTTAAAATTAATCACACATTATTTACTAATTTTCCAATCCTAAATGATCATTAAAATTTAATCATGGAAATTATTCTTTTACTAGTATTATAATATTCCCTATAATGCCCATATTCAATGTGTGGAATCCAATATTTTAACCATACAACCTTATCTAACGTAATAATTTGAAAAAATAACTTTGGAATCCAAAAATATAATTTGTAGAAGAAGAAATTTTGTAGAATTATGAAGTTGTAATTGTTTGTTAGGTGTTCTTAATTTTTATTAAAAATGACTAAAAATAGAATGTGTTATATATATAAATATATAATAATATATAATAATATATATACACATTTTCTTAGAAACATAACATAAATTTGATCAATTTAATTTTAAACAACACATTATGCAGAAAATAAATATTCATTGTAAAATATTTTTTTCCACCCACTAGTTTTTCCCTATCTTAATATAATATTTATGAAAACAAAAATTTACTCATTATGAAATTTGTTTTATGTCATTGAATTTTTTTTCATCTAAGAAGCATAAAATATTTAAAATTAATAAAAATGAATTTAAAAACAATAATTTTGTAATATATTTTAAAAATGTTATTTATGAAAATTTATTTTAGGTCTAAATTCTAAAATATGTGTTTTTAAAATAAAATAATAATTTAGATATTTTTATCGTCCCTTATAAAATTAATTTTTGATTAATCAGATGGTTTCATTAAATTCTTATTAATTATTAAAGGATGATTTCATTACATTATTGTTATTTGTAATAACAATATTTCTTACTATTTATCTAAAAAATAACCATTTTAGAATAATTCCAGAAATTATACCTCATTAAATATTTCCTTGATAAATACCAATATTTACTGTGATTAATCATATCTATATTTCCAAAAAAAATTGTATTTTTATATGAAAAAATAAAACAAAAATAAAAAAAGTTTTCACTAGAGAAATTATGTTTTTAAACATTATGTGTAATTAATATTATTTCGTATCAAAATATTATAAAATGTATGTCAATATATTTTTTCAAATATAAAAATATTGTAATATTATTGTTTCTAATGCATCTACCAAGGTGTGCCACCTAGGTCATCCTGTTGATGCTCAATGATGGGTGGATTGTTCTTCATATTCCCTCTTTCCATTGGTTGGAGTAATTTATCACTTCTTTAGAGATATATGCACATTGAAAAAAATAGTATTATTTGATGACATATAATCTTTTGGTTGAATCCTCGTCAGAATTCATCTCCTAGTCTGAGTCTCCCTCATAGATTAATACATTGATCAGGAAACTCAACCCTGATCCCATCTCTTTGTGGATGCTGGTAACTGACAATGCTTCTGTCAGGACATTACAAATGGTTGAAGTTAGGGATACAACCATCGGTCAGCGGAATAGTCATGATGTGCAATGACTGGTCGTAAAAAAGATGATACACTGGAACACCTATATTTTTCTTCACCAGTGGAATTCTCAATGGCACAGACATCTAAGGCTTCCCACATTGATCACGAGGTATCATACACTAGAGGGATATCTCATAGGATTTCCTTGGCTATCCATCTTTATCACAGGTTGTGACGTGAGTTTAAAATATAGTAAAGATGAATCATACTAATCAAAACACTTGTGAAGGTGGATCCGATAAGCACATCCCTCTGAAATACAACCAAGAAGTTTTAATGGATGTCTAGATTAGAATACCTGATAATAGAGAACCCAATATGGTTCACCAAGAAATGAGAAGGTTTCATAGCGTGAATACTGATATGAATACCACAGATGGAGGATCAGGAAAAGTGCACCCCAGAACAGGGGACATCCATGTTTACCATTGGATGGGAATGGACATGAGAGAGGCTTACTACATACCCAATTTAGAATATAGGGATCAAAACCCACATAGTTATATGTGGTGAATTAGTGCCTTCACAAGGCTAGCATCTCATCATTGGAGGACCATTATCGGTTGGATGAGTGTGTATTTCATGTGGTTTATGCATGGTAAGCTTCCCAAGTACTGTAAAGAGCTACAATGAGATTATTTGGGATTACTCAATGATATGGGCCATGGTGGATGGTGTGACATCACCATGATAAGTGTGAGGTGATGTAGTATCTAGATGGTGATTACACACTGAGATGCCCAAAGGACTGTTGTTATCCCACCAAGATGTGGCAACCCATTAATGTATTAGGTTGAACGATGAATTAAGTGTAGAAATTTAATTGGGTTAATGATATAGAACCTATGTGAAAATGAATCTATCGGGATTGAACACTAGGGTGGTTTCCTGCGTATTCCATTTGGCTGGGAGTCAATGTTCACATATTTTAGGAATTGAGACAACGAATTGAGGAATATTATTGTTTAGATAATCAAAGACATATAATGGGATAATAACTGGTTAGAGTTTCTTCGCAAAATGATCAATCATGGTTGGATGGATTTGATATGTGAGAGGCTTACACATGGTTAGTTGCATGGGCTGATTGATCAGAGCACCTGATGGGGTGGATCCGGGTGATGTTTCCCAAATAGTGATGGTTTCACATTAGGAGGGTACTTCCCTTAGAGGTATAACCAATGTATACCATTGTATTGGACAGAAACCACAAGGATTATTATTACATATATAAAATGGATCAAAACATCTGTTGTTCAGAGGGTTCAGTTTATAGTCACGCTAGATGAGTAACCTGATGTGAGTAGACGGAAAAAATCTATTGTGGGAGGGGGGTGATGGGATTGAACCTATGATAGGATTCTTAGAAAAGTTTTTTAGAATGAGGGGATCAATATCCACATAATTTGGTGGGCTGGGGCACAGGATCGGGGAATACACATGGACAATGACCTGAAAACATGCTAGGGTTATCCATGGATTGCAAAGAAGGGAGGATGAAATGGCCAGTATTACTATAAGACAACGAATGTCCTTCTTATTGTGTGAAACAAGATGTAGTAGTATACATCATGGTCGTCCTGTGAATGGTACGACCATAAGAGATTGTGTGGAGATTACGAATGGTTAGCATCCTAGGGAGATGGAGATCGGAGATGGAGATCGGGAATGGATGAGAATGTGAGATAACCCATTCATGAATGATATGGGGCCTACACTAGAATGGTTTCCCAACCCTCGGGGTAGAGTTCCATCTATGAATAGAGAATATCATCCAATGTACGGGACATATCACTCCCATGGAGATGATTATTCATGGTAAATTCCTAAGGTGGGTCTCCCTAGATGCATGGCATCGGGTGGGACTAAATTTTCACAGCATGAGCTAAGGAAAATGGAACTTGTCAATTTAATGAGCTACATCTCAGATGAAGAGGACTCACTCCACTCCCCTTGTAATTACATGAATATTACAATTTAACCTTTGGTGAGGGGAATCCATCAATATTTTCAAATATGAGGGGTGTGGAGGATTGTTCAATCAAAGGGGTCCATGTTAGCATGGTTTTTCCAAAATTTAAGATCCATTAAATTACCTATTCCATAATGAAATAGGTAGGATAATGCGATAATGGACACAACATGGGGAATCAGAAAATCCCTATGTATAAGCCTGGAATAAATACAGTAAAGGTGATCATGAAAGAGGATGACTCATAAAGATGAGCTTTACAGAGATCCCATGCTTCACAAAGAAAAAGAGAATCATGAAGAGAGGTGATTCACGAAGCATGTATAAATGGGCCTATGGAAAGGGAGGGACATCATGAATCATAGAAATATAGATTATGAATGGGTTCTTGTGTATTTTAGGGGTTATCCATGAAGTATGAATGCTCCATGAAGTATTAAGTGCCCAAGACATATTATTACCTTCATGATGGTCATGGCCCTTCTTGATGGGAATATCTACCTTAAGTGGAGGTTAATAGGAACAAAGGGAATGTTGTTTCTTGATTCTAAAATACCTTCGATGATGTATTTTCTCCCTGGTTCACAGAGCACCATAAGATTCGAAAAATTGGGGCAATGAAGGATAATGTTTAGCGAAGCTATGATGAGAGAGGGGATCCACATAATTATAGGCAACAAGAATAATAAATGCATAGCTGTATTATTTACAAAAAATCAAGATTCACGAACAATGGTATATCCATTACACTCACAATGGATTCCGTTATGTTTCTAGATGGTGATCGAAGAGGTTTTTGATATCACGGGGGAATTTTTCAACCATATTTTTGGGGTGTATGGAGATCATCAAACACATGGATATATCCATCAACCAGCTTCATGCCGTTCTCATTGGTGAATGGATTGGAGAGGAAACTTCAGGATTAAGTCCCCTACGGTGATTTTATTGACTCCTAAGTCTTGATGTTTTCCTTAAATGGTATTGACCTTCCACAGTCCTTCTGAGGACTAAATTTCATCACCAACCATTTCCCCCATCAAAATTGTATTTAAGGGGAAATGATCGAAAGATTCTAAGTGAAAACGTAGAAAAACTGTCAAACCAGAATAAAACTCGCGATGAATGTGTGTTAAGATCAGGGAAGAGATCTCTGTGATGCTCGGTAATGTCATGGGTACTGGGAACATCTTAGGGTTACCATATTTAAATTTTGTGCAAGGGTCCCCATTGAACACATCTAATATCATCTAAACTGGGTTCCTCAGATTGGCGCTCCGTAAATATTGCAATGTGAATTGATGAATCACAATCCTCAGTTTCACTACAATACACGCTAGGGTCACCAAAGCTCCATGATTATCTACTCTCAAAATTTCCTCTATGAATGAGATATGAAGATGATCTTTATTAATAGGGATGAATAAAAATTAATTCATGGAAAAAATGTCCCATCAAGGAGTTTATTGGTAGGTCCTTATTGATGCTTCCGGAAGAGATGATATGATGAAAATATATTGATTAGGGAGCATATTTGGAGTAATTTTGAACACGAATCTTTTTAGGGGATTCTGTTCGATGTGCAAAATTATTACCCCTTGGGAAAGAGATTTTCATTGTAAATATTTTATCAGGGGGATGATATTTTCATCCTAGAAGTGAGAAGGGATGAATTTATATATAGGTTTTGGGTAAAAGTAAATCAATACATATGGTTTAGAGCTGGTAAATACAATACCAAGAGGGATTATATACCTATCAATGATGAATCTCTTTACGACAATGTAAAATGAATTTATAGGGAATCCATGAATTCGGTGGTTTCTAAACCACATCTCAATAATATACTCAAGGATGGATTAGGGATCCCTGATAGAAGAAGGAATGACATTTTGGGCCTGGGTCATGGTAGTAACAGCACAAAATAATTGGCCTGGTACTATTGGTTATGTTTTTCTTGTGTAGAATTTAGAGTAGAGTTGAGGCGGGGAGGCCTGTAAGAGGCTGCATGGGCCTCCAAATTCCACATCTGTCAACTGAATGATATTATTCACATTCTATAATGTAGATGGTCATTAAGGGTCAACACCTTTCATCTTCATCCTGGGGATATCAGATAAATCATCGAGACCTCCACAATATTTATGGGATCCCCATTATAGGGGAAATATATGATTAATTTTTTCATGCATATAATTCTTGGAAAGATACAAAGTATATTCCATGTCTAGTTATAGAATTTGTGGACCCAGTTCTAGGTGAAGATATGCAAATAGTGGGGGTTTTCCACATCAAATTGTAGTTCCAACATTTTCATTTTTTTGCACAGTGTCCCACTGAGGGAGTGGAGATGCAGATGAAACTAACTACAAGGCCCCATACCTACCCAATATGGGCATAACACAATAAGGAAGGTTCATATTGGCGAATTTCGGAGCATATAAAATCAAATCGCTCAAGATAAAGAAGAAATTGTAGGCATCAAATAGTGGTTAGATTGGATATGATTATATTTGTTCTCATCTATGTATGGATTTTTCAGGTCTGAGATGCAAAAATGGGTGCATGTATGAGCACATTAATTATGGTCGACCTGCATGAAACATGGTAACATATCAATCTCAAGATTCCAGTGTTGGAAAATCTGTATAAGGTGATTGGAACATCATTGATGAAAAGAATCCTCTACATGTGTTTAAACTGGTCAACTTAATATATGGATGGGTGTCAGGACACATGTGTGCATATGAATACACGAATCTCATCTCCCCTCTTGGGTCAGAACTCCAATCATCCATTTTGAGCACATTGGGATGTTTCCCATTCAAATAGAACTTGATGGTAGTGATGAACAAAATTTGTAGGGCAGATTAATTAAGCATAAATATATTCTATTTACAAATGAGAGATTTCACCAATGATGGAAGGGGAATTGAGGATAAGCATTCCTATCGAGTGGCCTCTCGAGATATAGTACTATTAGCATAGGTGGATCATGAACGGATATGTGAACAATATACCCCATGTCGATTTGCAAGGAATTTGGGGTATCTACATAGACTAAACTCAATGTATATTGGGTGGTATGTCATGTGGATCACCCATGTATGATGCAGTGAATGTGGATACAGTTCACATGGGAGGATAGGAAAATGTGGAAAGAGTTGCCTTCATCTACCGGTTCTTATGGGATAGTTATATATTATAAAAATATCTAAGAGGAAGCACACCTTGGATAAATTATGATACAATAGACCATCAAAGATGAAAATATAGTTACCCCCCTCCAACTTGAGGTTGGGGCTGGATAACTACATATGTATGACATTATGGTAGTAATGATGCACACCACAGTAGTGGAGCATCAGTAGTGGTGAAAATAGTTTTGTGGCCTTCACCGACAGATGGTGGATGAATATAAACTACAATAGAACCAGTCGCTCCAATTGAGATGATGCGGGAGGAAGGGTAGCTCTCCAATGAATTCCACATAATACATACCAATGATCCCATGAAGTAGATGTGTTGCATGAATATACCTGAGAATGTCATCTACGCTACATCATGGAATTCATAAGATGGGGACAATAAATTAACCATTCATTTAAAAATCAAAGATCACCTCAACCGATTCCGAATAGATATATCAGTCATTGGTCATGCTAGGGTCAGATTTTTTGTATCTCATGAAGAGGGGGTGGTATATGGATGATATGGAGAACATAGCACACTCTTGAGGCACTCCACTCACAATAATGGATCTCCAGAAAATGTTACTAAATCCGAAATCTCCACCATAATTATCTACTTCCATGATGATAGATTTCTTTACTATTCTCGAGGAATCAAAAGGAACTAGTGGAGAATATTCTAATAGAGGTATTCCTCTGAAGGAAGGGAATTTTAGTGCCTTAGAGGAATACTCATTAGAATTATTCCATAAAGATCATTAGATATTCTCTGAATCATTACCTTGTATGATTTCTTGTATTTTTTTGTGATTCAGTTCTGATATTTGTTCTTTACAAAAGATCATTGTACAAATAACCCCCTATCTGTGGAAAAAATATGTGTTGGAGGGTGTAGAGGATGAAGCACCAAGGGAACCATGGTCTAACAATGCTGTGGAAACTATGGTGGAATCTCTATAATATAGAGAGAATCAAACCATATATAGGGGGCCACATCATGGAAATCCAAAAATAAAATAATAGAGGACATTAGAAATCATCCCTTGGTATCTGTATGCAGTTAATTCTTAATATAAAATGTAACACTAGGGGGATGGTGAATTATGCCTTTTGAAAAATGGTTCACTATTCTAGATTTAGTCACCCACTATGATTTTATAAGGAAATATATTCCTTTAGAAAATATATTATTTTAAAAATGTTACACTGGTAGCATATATAAAGAATATATTCAATAAAAAAATTCATGATTCACAAAGGACACAAGTTAAACTGTAGAAATTCAATTTAAACAAAATAGGGGAATCGTAACATCCATTAATAATATGAGTGATTTTATCCATTATATATGGTTAATTGAATAAAATATAATTATATTTAAATCAGTCAATAATGATATTTGAAATAGACTGAAGTACCAGCAAGACCATTATATAAATCATGAAAAATACCGTGTATTAAATCTCAGATGTTGAAAATTCAATCATATGGTTCCTTCATAAAATAAAAAAAACTAAACATAAGGTTCAAATACTTATAATTCATTCATCAATCATAAGGTTGAACCAAAATTTTTGATCATAAAACAATGGGTGATGAAATATATTCTTCATTATAAAATTTAATATTCATTACGTACATACAGTTCTAGAGACATACATTCTTCTATTGAAAAATTTAAATCTCCTTTTGAATGTAAGGTTCATTAAAAATAATGTTTTGATAACGTCAGGTTGATTAACCATACACACTATTCTGAATGTTGGGTTGAGAAAAAATACATTCATATTATAGTGTAATGATGAATACAAAAATAAGGTTCAATATTCATAAGTGATGTACACAATGTAGGGTTTATTCCTTATATTATGACAATCCATGTAGGGTATGAACAGTGTTTATAAATGTATAAAAAACCATCCCCAACACTTTAGAAAACATTTTTTTTGAATTAATAGATTTAAAATAAATTTTGAATAATTATTATAATGAGTTTTGGTTCCCCCAAAAACCATTAATGTAAAATCATTAGTAAAACAAAAACAGTATTTTTGAGTATAAAAATCATTATAAATTATAGTGTATTGTTGAAAAAATATTTTCCCAACAATATCCCCCTTCTTGATACTCACAAAAACCCAAAATTTATGAACACAATATTGAATTTTTTAAACATATTTTTGGAAAAATTTTAAAATTTTGATTTCCCGGTATTTTTTTGATAGAATAAAATTGTGTGTTCATCTAATTTTCTCAGCCTTTTGGAATATCAAATATAATGTGTAGGAAAAAAATTAAAATAATGAAATTTCTTCACAGAATAGAAATTTAATGTTATAATATACTGTTTGGATAATCATGATATGGATTATGAAAATAGAGATAAACATAAATGAATATCAAATAATGGAGAAAAAATAATAATAATGAAATTTCAAAAATAAAACTGTAAAAATAAAATAGATTATTTTTCTATGGAAACATGCTAGACATATAGTCTGGTGGAAGGTAAAAGGGTTTGGTCTATGTAATTTTATGGTACTGGTTCTATAGATGACTAAACTACTTCAAAACCATCTTTTATTTCATAAATATGTACATACAACCTTTCATAAATATTATATCCCATATTCCTTATCAAAATTCTAGTATCCCAAATTAAAAGCATATTTTCAAATAAATTGAATTTCAAAAAGTAATTCATAGTTTCTTCTATATGGATAAGCTGAACTAACTGATCCCAATACTTATTGAGCTGAATCCTGATACTGATTTCAGTTGATGTTAGTTTTGGAACAATAAATATTTTATTTCCCAAAAATACTAACAAATGGGAATTGTGGCATTAATGGTTCTGAAATCCTTCATTAATATCTAGCACAAGAAGTGTATTTGATTTTTTTATTCAAATAAGAAATGATGGGGATTAAGGGGCATATATAGAAGAACTATATAAACTAACACTTCCCTTGATGAAATCAAACTGGATTCCCAAATACCATTTCATATCTACAAAATTGGTTTTGGGAACAGATTCATACTTGAACTTCTTAATCTCATCAATAATTTCCCTTTTAAAAAAATAAAATAAATTCCTTGATATATATTTTTCGTTAATTACATGAACATGAGCCTTAAAAGACTCAAACACTATCCATGGAGATAATGAATAATAAAAATCATCAATACAAATTCGTGTGGCCTCCAAATCCGATCTAAGAGTGGATTAAACTCATGAACCTTATTGAACTTAATGAAAATACCCAAAATATGATTATTCAACGAATGATAGGTCCCTTGACTTAGATTCCGGGACTGGTTAAGAGACACAATTGCTATGGGACTAATAGAATACTTCTCAACAAAATTTTCACATGAACAAGAAATATTTCTAAGAACTTATATCTTTTCTATAGAGTTAGAACCAGCATCTCTGAAGACTTATCAAGTGATAAGATAGATAGATGGTCAAAATTTTTTATATCCCTTGATGATGATATTTTAATTTTCTATTATTCTTGGGTAGACACTTCATAAACCACATTTTATCAATTATATTC
Source organism: Viscum album (assembly GCA_963277665.1). Lineage (NCBI taxonomy): Eukaryota > Viridiplantae > Streptophyta > Magnoliopsida > Santalales > Viscaceae > Viscum > Viscum album. The sequence goes on from OY728129.1 coordinate 1,590,975,315, forward strand.
ATCTCAAACCTGATCTACTAGTTGAGGAACATCTTGAGTCTCTCAAATCCAAATTTTAGATTTTTGACCCTCTATATGTATTGTTTATTAAAAATGTACCGATCATGTGACTTCTCATAATCCTAACACTAACTATATAGGTGGTTTCTATTAACTATTCCTTGGTTTCATTATAAGTTCCACTACAACATCTTAACCTTTTTCTTGATTATTTACCTTATAATATAATAATTTTCTCATAGAAGACATAAGTACACCTTCAATCCTAGATTCACTAATTCCTTCATCTCATATATAACTTTTCTCCCCTTTAGAAAATTGTCCATATGTAATTTGGTTATATGCACCAACTAGAATTATCATTCCTTTCATATTACTCCAATAAAAACCAAACTTACTTAGTTTACTAGAAATTAGGACATAACAATGATGAAATTTCACTCTTTAAATACAAAGAGGAATCAAATAATTATTGAACGGAAATACGGAATGTATCCATCTATATGAATACAATGGAATCCAATATTCTACTTGGAAACAATAATTTAGATACCTCAACTTTTATATCGAGGAAATTAATATGATATTTCTGATGAACAAAAAAATGATGTTCATATCTAGATACAAAATTTTCACTAATTCATATTCTTTTGGGGAAATTGAAGTTTCAATAAAAATAACTAATACTTTCATATCATCTTGAAGATCCATAACAAATATTTTTCATATTTTTTTCAATATAAAAAGAAATGGAATTTTATTGGTCTGATAGGGTTCATTATTTCTAATTGATCTACGATCAAATTGTAAGATGCCTTCATGATGACATTTTTGAATCTAAACTATTTCAATTGAAGAAAAACAAAACTCCTTCTGTTCTATTCTCACTGATTAATTATCATTTTTTACACAAAAACTTAACTAAAAAATACTTTTGAAATGTTTCAGTTTTAATTCATAAAAAAATCTATATCTTCTTCATTGAAAAAAAATTATATACCTTGAAATGCTTAATCATTATTAGTCAAAAGGGTTGTATCATACAAAAACTCAATGTAGATGATATTTCCATGAAGAATATTTCTTGATAGAACTCATTCATGCTTCAAGTCACTGGATTCTCCTTTATCTATTCTATTATTCATATATATTTTTGAGATTCTTATGTTTGTTGGTTTTTTGATTATAATGTTTAGGAAGAAGAAGATAGTTTTGGTTGGTGAAACGGTTTGAAAAAGTTAAAGTAGGTCGAAGGGTTTCTGATATATTTTTAAGTGGCATGGTTTCCTATACAAGTTACATATGGTAATCATTGAATGTTTTTAAAACATTTAATTCAAAATATGAGAATATATTTATTTTAGAAAACAAGAAAAATACTAATTTCATCATTAAATTGAAATAAAACAAATTGGATTGAAATAAAAATTAATTAAACTGAAATAACAAAACAAAACATTTAATTAAAATTAAATTATCCTAACTCACCCTTAATTGAATAAAATCCTGTTGTGGGAAGTGGTTTTGTGAAAATATCACCTTATTTATATTTAGTATTCACTAGTACAAAAACATTTTTTTACGTCACCATTTTTCACATCGGTTTTTTAGAACCAACGTGAAAATATCTAAAAATAGATTTTTCATGTCGTTTATTATATAACCGATGTCAAAATACATTTTCTCTGATTTTTCACGTTAGTTATAGAAGAACTGACGTTAAAAATCCATTTTATTTGATTTTTCACATCGGTTATTATATAACCGACGTGAAAAATCAATTTACATCACTTTTCTACGTCGGTTATTAAATAAACTACTTGAAAAATGCTTTTCCATGAAAATATATTAAAAAATTCACATAGTTTTCACGTCGGTTATTAAACAACTTACGTGAAAAATCAATTTTCGTGACTTTTTCACGTTGGTTATTTAATAACCGTTGTTAAAAGGTATTTTTCACGTTGGTTTTGTAATAACCGACATGGAAAATGTTTAGAAAAATTTATTTCATTTCTCAAGCTTTAATTTGACAGGTCACTAAGCTCAAACAGAGTTACATATTAAAAGTTATGACCTTCAAAAGTTGATCATCTCTAAACGATGTCTTAAGGATGTCAAACTTCTGAAGGCCATAACTTTTAATCCGTAACTCCGTTTGAGCTATGTGACCTGTCAAATTAAATCTTGAGAAATGAAATACATTTTTGTAAACGTTTTTCACATCTTTTGTGAAATATACGACATGAAAAAGTTATGAAAAGTGATTTTTCACGTCTGTTATTTAATAACCGACGTTAAAGAGTGTCGAAGATTGATTTTTCACATCGGTTATATAATAACTGATGTAATAAATGTTTAAACAAATGTATTTCATTTCCCAAGATTTAATTTGATAGGTCACAGAGCTCAAACGGAGTTATAGATTAAAAGTTATGGCCTTCAGAAGTTGATCATCTCTAAACGATGTCTTAAGGATGTCCAACTTCTGAAGGCCATAACTTTTAATCCGTAACTCCGTTTGAGCTCCGTGACCTGTCAAATTAAAGATTGAGAAATGAAATACATTTGTGTAAACATTTTTCAGGTCATTTATGAAATAACCGACGTGAAAATACCTTTTAATGTCGGTTATGAAATAATCGATGTGAAAAAGTCACGAAAATTGATTTTTCACGTCGGTTATTTAATAACCGACGTGAAAGAGTGACGAGGATTGATTTTTCACGTCGGTTTTGTAATAACTGATGTGAAAAATGTTTACAAAAATGTAGTTCATTTCTCAAGTTTTAATTTGACAGGTCACGGAGCTCAAAAGGAGTTACGTATTAAAAGTTATGGCCTTCAGAAGTTGATCATCTCTAAACGATGTCTTAAGGATGTCCAACTTTTGAAGGCCATAACTTTTAATCCGTAACTCCGTTTGAGCTCCGTGACCTGTCAAATTAAAGATTGAGAAATGAACTAAATTTCTTTAAACATTTTTCATGTATGTTATTAAATAACCGACGTGAAAAATACCTTTTAACGTTAGTTATGAAATAATCGATGTGAAAAAGTCACGAAAATTGATTTTTCACGTCAGTTATTTAATAACCGACGTGAAAGAGTGAAAAAGATTGCTTTTTCACGTCGGTTTTGTAATAACTGACTTGAAAAATGTTTACAAAAATTTTGTTCATTTCTCAAGCTTTAATTTGACAGTTCACGAAGCTCAAACGGAGTTACGGATTAAAAGTTATGGCCTTCAGAATTTGATCATCTCTAAACAGTGTCTTAAGGCTTCCAACTTCTAAAGGCCATAACTTTTAATCCGTAACTCCATTTGAGCTCCGTGACCTGTCAAATTAAATCTTGAGAAATGAACTAAATTTTTTGTAAACATTTTTCACATAGGTTATGAAATAACTGACATGAAAAATACCTTTTAACATTGGTTATTAAATAACTGACGTCAAAAAGTCACAAAAATTGATTTTTCACGTCAGTTATTTAATAACCGACGTGAAAGAGTGACGAATATTGATTTTTCACGTTATTTTTATAATAACCGACGTGAAATATGTTTACAAAAATGTAGTTCATTTATCAAGCTTTAATTTGACAGGTCACGGAGCTCAAACGGAGTTACGGATTAAAAGTTATGGCCTTCAGAAGTTGATCATCTCGAAACGATGTCTTAAGGATGTCCAACTTCTGAAAGCCATAACTTTTAATCTGTAACTCCTTTTTAGCTCTGTGACCTGTAAAATTAAATCTTGAGAAATGAAATAAATTTTTGTAAACATTTTTAACATCGGTTATTAATTAACCAAGGTGAAAAAGTCACGAAAACTGATATTTCACGTCGGTTATTTAATAACCGACGTGAAAGAGTGACAAAGATTGATTTTTCACGTCGGTTTTTTAATAAATGACTTTAAAAATGTTTAAAAAAATGTAGTTCATTTCTCAAGATTTAATTTTACAGGTCACGGAGCCCAAACGGAGTTACAGATTAAAAGTTATTGTCTTCAGAAGTTGACCATCTCTTAACGATGTCTTAAGGATGTCCAACTTCTGAAGGCCATAACTATTAATCCGTTATTCCGTTTGAGATCCCTGACCTGTCAAATTAAATCTCGAGAAATGAACTACATTTTTGTAAACATTTTTCACGTCAGTTTTGAAATAATCGACGTGAAAAATACCTTTTAACGTTGCTTATTAAATAACTGACGTCAAAATGTCACGAAAATTGATTTTCACGTCGGTTATTTAATAACCGACGTGAAAGAGTGACGATGTTTGATTTTTCAAGTCAGTTTTGTAATAACCGACATGAATAATGTTTACAAAAATTTATTTCATTTCTCAAGCTTTAATTTGACAGGTCCCGGAGCTCAAACGGAGTTACGGATTAAAGGTTATGGCCTTCAGAAGTTGATCATCTCTAAACGATGTCTTAAGGATGTCCAGCTTCTGAAGGCCATAACTTTTAATCCGTAACTCCATTTGAGCTCTGTGACCTATCAAATTAAATCTTGGATTATGAATTACATTTTTATAAACCTTTTTACGTTGGTTATGAAATAACCGACATGAAAATACCTTTTAACGTTAGTTATTAAATAACCGACGTGAAAAAGTCATGAAAATCGATTTTTCACGTCGGTTATTTAATAACTCACGTGAAAGAGTGATGAAGATTGATTTTTCACGTAGGTTATGATAAAACCAACATGAAAAATAAGTGAAAATTTTAATATCTTTTCACGTGGGTTATCATAAAACCGACGTGAATGAAAATTTTAATATCCTGCGAATGCGAAATTTCAATTTTTTTACATCACGGCATTGAAGTTTTGAATTTCCGCCTAAAATTTTTAATACCACATTTTCTCATAGAATCTCAATTATATGTTTCAATTATACACCCATATTAATTTTAAGATCATTTATTTCAACCATTATCATTCCTCCAAATAGACTCTTTTTCTCTCAAACGCAAATCAATTATTTCTTCTTTCTGCAATCTCATCAAGGTATATTTAATCACACATCCATTGTTTATGGTTTTTATGATTTGTTTTTCAAAATTGACATACCATTTTATGATTATTTCATTCAAACATCATCGTTCCACCAAATAAACTTGTTTTATCTTCAACATGAATCAACAATTTCTTATTTCCGTGACCTCATCAAGGTTTTTGTAATTATTTTCCCATGATTTATATTTTCTATGAGTAGTTTTCTTAATTGATACACCATTTAATGATTGTTAATTTATTATAATGATGGATGATTATTTATATCATGATAAAACTACAAATCCTCCTACGGATTCAAAAATTATTTCTAATATGAAGCTATGGTTGGCTCATTCAATCTTTCATCGAAAAAAATATCAAACTTCTGATGGTCATAACTTTTGATCCGTAAATCCATTTGAGCTCTATGACCTTTCAAATGAAAGATTAGAAAATTTTCTACAAGATAGTAAACATTTTTAACGTCGTTTATCTAATAACAGATGTTAAAATTAACTTTTAACGTCGGCTATTAAAAAACCGACGTAAAAAATTACTTATAACGTCGGTTTTTTCAAAAACCGACGTAAAAAATGGCTTCTTATCACCATTTACAGAATGTATTTCACGTCAGTTTTTTAAAAATTGACGTTAAAAACTATATTACCCAATTTTTTACATCGTTTATTAAATAACCGACGAAAAAATCATATTTTTAACGTCGCTCGCAATAACGTCGCCTAAAAACTGACGTTAAAAAGCAAAAAAAAAACAACGTAAAAAAAGGTTTTTGTATTAGTGATTGTAAAATTCTTAATATATATCCTTTTTAAAAACATGTTCTCTTAGAAAATTATTCCTTATATCAATGTTATTAGTCCTATAATGACATATAATATTTTCAAAAATTATGTATAACACTATTATTATAACTTAAAATCAATATAATATTAAATTTTAATCCAATTTCCACTATAGTGTTTTTCATCCACAATACTTGTGCACAATGACTGCCAGAAGATACATATTATGCCTCAAATATTGAAAGGGAAACTGTGTGTTGTTTCTTAATCGACTATGTTACGAATGATTTTCCTAAAAGGTTATTGTTTCCGAAGGTAGATTTCTTATCATACCTAGAACATCCAAAATAAGCATCTGACTATGAAATTAAATTAAAATGAAAATTTTTCGTTTAAATAAGGGATTAAAAAATCATTTAAAAAAATGAAATTCTATTATAAATAGTTATATGGGACTCATTTAGATTTGATTGATATCTAGAATATAAGCACATGGGAAAAAATAATCTATGGTTTGATAGAAATTTGATATAAAAAACTACAAATCTTATATCTATATAAATTGTTTTCCACTATTTTTCCAACTTCATCCCGATCATGTTTTATAATGGTACTCATAGGAGAGGTATATGTCATTCTGTTTTCTAGTCTGTTTTTTAAATAAATCAATAATATATATAGATTGATTTAAAAAAATTCCATAATATTTTTGATAAATTTCAAATACTAAAAATAAATTTAGTTCTCCAATAATACTTATTTCAAACTCATTTTTAATTATTTTTGAAAAACCATTATGAATCATTTTATGTGTTAAACCATAAATAACATCATAAACATAAATTTATACTATTAAAATATTATAAAAAAATTCTTAAAAAGCATTGGATCTTCTAATAAAACGGTAAATACATTTTTTAGAAGAAATTTATATAATATTTCATACCAAGATCTTGGTTCTTGTTTGAGGCCATAAAGATATTTATTATGTTTTTGAAAACAATGTTTGGTTTTTTAGGGCATTCAAAACTAGTTGTTGTTCAATACAAACAACATCCCCTAAATAACTTTTTATAAATGTAGATATGATCCATTTGATATAATTTTAAATTCTTATCAGATGCATATGATAAAAATATTATAGTTGCTTCTAATGTAGAAAAAAGAGAAAATTTCTCATTATAATCTATATGATCTTCCTGATTGTAACATTTATCTACTAATCTAGATTTATTTCTAGTAAGGATCTGTTTATCATCCTGTGTATTTAAGACACACTTGGTACATATAATTTCACAATTGGTTGGTCTCTCTAATAGTTCTCATACTTCATTTCTCGTAAATTTATGTAGCTCTTATTGCATAGATAACATAAAACACTCTCCATCTAAGGATTCCTCTATAGTCTTAGGTTTTACCTAGGATAGAAAAGATAGTTAATTCAGCTAGGTTACCTATTTTTCTTCTTGTTATAATATTTATTTATTGGTAACCAATGAAAATTTCTTGTGGATGGTACTTTTAATGTATAGACTATATAGGCAATAAAATTTTAGGATCTTAGGTATCATTTTCTTCTAAAAAGGACTGAATTATTGTTACAATATTTTCAAATTTCGTTTTTTGGAGTTTCAAGTCTCATGTTGTCGAAAGATTCAATGAGTTCATATTCTAGATAATTCTCTTAATTAAAAGGTAAAGTTTCATCAAACATCACAAGAACTAATTCTTCAGTAATCATTGAATTATTATCAAACACTCCATTAGTTATAAAGGTAGAAGAATATCCCAAAAATATTCCTTCATCCACTTTTGAATCAAATTTACTATGGTTGTCATTAGTATTCATGATATGAACCTTGAATCCAAAAATGTTAAAGTATATTACATTAGGTTTCCTATTATTCAAATGTTCATACGTTGTATTTTTAAAATTAGGTATTATTAAAACTCTATTAATGATGTATAAGGTTGTTCTTAGATATTCTTCCAAAAAATTGGTAGGAATAACATTTTCATTTATCATAATCCTTTCCATTTTATGTATAGTTTAATTTCCACTTTATAAAATCCCATTTTTTTGAATTATTCATGGAGAGTTGAATGAATGTATAATAAAAATATTTTAGAAAAAAATTAAAAACATTATATGAATATTCTCTACCAGAATCCTGTATTAATGAAATTATATTTAAAAAGAGTTCATTTTAAATAATTTTATATAAATATTCCAAAAGAGTGGAAACATTAGTTTTCTGTTTTAGAAAATAATCACAGGTAAATATTGAATAATAATAAACTAAAAGATAGACATATAATTTACCCACCAAACATTCAACTCTTTACATGGATATTTTTTAAAGGTTAGGATTTAGCCATTTTGTTAATCGACATGAAAGTTGATTTGTCTTATTTTCCAATTTTTCATGCATCATAGATTCTATCATTTTCAAATTTATGACTTGGAAAAATCGGAAACTAATTGTTTCATACAAAATTTATATAAAACATAGATATTACAATTATCATGTCTCCTATGCCAGATACAATACCCATTTTTATTTACTGATAAAATACTCACCTTATGTTACAACATGGAATTTGTTTTCTAAAGTCTAAACATTTTCAGTTCTATGACCTCAATAATTATGCAATTTATTTTTTAAAACCGAGAAGGAATTGTTAGAAAAAAATAAATAACAATAATCGCAATCCTGAAAATTACAGATTATATTTTTCTTTATCTCGTGTTCATAAAATAACATGTTAATTGATATATAATTTGGATAACCCATATTTCTTAATTAAAATATTTTTCTTCTATTTTTTTTACAAAAAGTGACCAGGCCTTCATCCATTTGAGTAAATGTATAAAATTTTTATGGATCTCCAATCATATCTCTCGAACAACAGCTATCAATTTGCGATATTTCATTTTTGTTCTTCTGACCTGTTACCGGAAAAAGATATTAATCATGTGTTTGTTTTAGTACCAATAATTTCTTGGGTATTACAGTGTTATCTATTAGTGATCTACGAATCCATATTTGCTTCATGATTCTATTAATTATATCACATGCTTCAGAAAAACATGTGGAATGAAAATCTCTTTCCAACAACGGTAATTTGAGGAATTATCAAATAATAGTTATTAGATATATTTCCTTTTATTCATTAGTAATAACTAATAGAAAATTTTTATTTGGGGAAAAAAGGCTTTTTATATATTTTATATTTCTCACCCTTGCATCCTATTCTGATATTTAACAATTAATAAAATTGTTTTTTAGAATCCCTTTCCAGACTTTTTTTTTAATTTTATTAATGTAATTACATCACATATATAAGATTCTACTTCATCATGAAATTAATTAATTCTGTTTTCAGTATCATTATTGTTTGTTGTAAATGATATTATTTTTTTAACCAACTATTGAAGATTATTCAGCATGGTATCCCTTTCTTCAAAAACAAAAATATGAATATTTTTAAAAAAATTATGCTTCTTTAATATTGAATCATAGTTTTCTTAGATCATTGACCATTAGGCATCTAATTTGTTTTTTGAGAAACTAACAGAATCAGAATCAGAAGAGTAATAACTTTTTACTTTTTCTCTTTCTACCTTTAACATAAAGAATGTGATATATTGTATATTTGATTTCTCTTATTAAGAAACAGTCTTCAGAGAGCTGCTGGAGTCTTCAGATACACTCCATGTAGATTTTGTCGAACTTTTTTCCTTTAATCTCATAATTAGTATTCTTTAGATATATGTCTTCTATCCTATTAATTTTATATATCAGATTAAGAAAATACGGTCTCATATAACTTAATTTATTTCATTCATTGCATAGAACTTATCTTGGTTTTTTATCATCTCCCTTCATGGGACTTCTAAAACCTTTTTTCATCATGTAGAACTTGATAATTTTTATGGCTAGCTGGGCTATTTATACATTTATATATAATTAATATGAATTTTCTTTATTTTTTATTCTTATTTGATAATATATTCTTTTGAGATGTCACTATCAAATCATTATTATCTTTTTTCACTACAAATTTATTATTTTCATTTTGTTCTTGAATTTCTATATCATACATCATCATTTTTTGAATTATATATATCATTTTCAAATACATGAAATGTTATAAATGGATAATAAAAGTAGATATGTCAATTGATTTGGAATGTGGAACTCTATGTTCTTTCAAATCATGATTAGATTGTTTTATGGGTTCTAATAAGGATATAATTTTGTTGAAGCTTTATGTAAGACTTCAAAGAATATTCATGATTCCTTCTCCATCAATCTTTATAATGGTTTCAAATTTCATTTTAGAGGGAGAATACCTCATCGGTCTAACATTTATTATTCCTTAATTGGAAACTGAAATGGTTTTCAACATCTCAATGGTATGTGGTACATTGTGAGACTTGATTTATTTCATCTGGACCTTGATTTAATGGCCTTTATTTCCACATCCCATGTTCCTTGATTTTTAAGAATCTTATATGGATTGATAATATTTAAGTATACTTTGAATCCAAGATTCTTCAGATATACAATCATTCAAGCTTTATGGCATCTATAATTTCCACTATTAAAATCTAGATCACATAACATTGGCATTCCTTCTCTCCAACCGGTCATTACAAACATTTTATAAAACTATTATTTTACCACGATATAAATTTATCTAAAATATCATCTATGATAACAATTTTTATCTCAAAAAATAAAAAGGTTACACAAGTGGGGTGGTGAATTGTGTCTTTTCAAAATTCTTCCACAATTCGTGGTTTTGACTACCACTTTGATTTATATAGATATTAAATGTTTGAATCTATAAAATGAATATGAAGTAGATAAATAGAAAAAAGATAACACATCTTTTTTATAGTCGTTTTGGGGACAAAAATCTCCTATTCCACTACACCAAATGATCTATATATAAACATGTCGAATCTCACTAGAATGAAAGTCTTATCATAAGCCCAAAATTTCACAATTGGTTTGAGGTAGTGGAAACCATTACAAAAATGTTAAACAAAATAGAGACTTCTAGTTCATTAATAGAGAAATGAATATCCAAATATTAGACCAGGAAGATGATACTCCACCACAACTGAGTAGGAGCAGTTGAAACTCAAATAAATAAAATGAGTTTGATTTGATAGTAAGAGGTTGAACATATAATTTATAGTATCATTAATTCAAAATATATATACATATATTGTTCTTTACAAAAAGTAGTCATTAAGAGATAGTTAGTCTGATGTCATCCTGGTTGCACAAAGATCTTCAATATAAAAACATCAACAAAATATAGTAATAACAACATTATAGAAGAATGAGATTGAATATGTATACCTCCTTTGTAAATTCCACTATCATAGTTGGTTGTTCACTGTAGCACTGTAAAAAATATTTCCACCAGAGTATGATTGAATATAAAAATATATTCCTTGAAAAAATCATGTTTTTAAAAAATTATACACTGATAGAATATATAAAGAAAATATCATAATTCAGAATTCCAGATCCACAAATGATGCATGATAAATTATATAAATTCATCATTAAACAAAATAGGTGACTCATATCTTCCCTTATAAATAAGAGTGACGTACTCCATTGAATATGGTTCATTGAATCATATATAATGAGTTTTAAATTTGTTGTTAAATTTCTTTGAAAAGGCATAAATTATCATCATAATCACTGTCGAAATTTCAAAAAATATCACTGACTAAATCGACAATGTTGATAATTCACATATACGGTTCATTCATAAAACAACTAAATACCATATTTAGGGTTAAAATATGTAGTGTTCATTGTTCGAAATTAAGGTTGAACACGTGAGGTTGATCATAAATTTATGGTTTATTATCTATACGGTTTTCTCTAAAACATAAGCGTCGTATCATAAGTAGGGTTCTTTAAATATACTTTCTTCTCATGAAAAATGTAATGGTAATTTCTAACATAATGTTATTTAACTATACTTTTAGGATAATGTATGGTTGATTAACCATACATACTATTCTAAAAATAGGGTTGAGAAACCATATTTTCTTCTTCTAGTGTATTTTTGTATAAAAAATAAAAGGTTCATGATCCATACATGTTGTACAAAGCAAAGGTCTATTCCGTAAATAATTAATTTCTACGTTGGGTATGAACAATGTTTCTCGAATGTATAAAAATACATCACATACACTTTCACAAAAATTGTTTGCTAATTAAAAGAATAAAAAATATTTTTAGAATAAATATTATAATGTATATTAATTACCTGAAATAAAATTAAAATATAATAATTAGTAAAACAAAAAGTGTAATTGATATCATAAAAATCATAATAAATTATAGAGTATTGTTGATACAACACATGAAAAATATAAGATTCCTTCCTCTCAAGGTTATACCCATTGTTTACATAATCATGTAAATTTTATTAATCTATATCTCGAAAGTCCTTGAAGCAATGAGCATACTGTTGGTTAGGATTTTCAGGGGTATCAGGGCACCTATCCTCTCAGGGATGTAGATTTGTGTGGATCTAGATTCCCATGATTATCAAACGATGGGAATCGTGGCATCATGTAGAGCCACTAGTGGGGAAGAACCGAAATTTGATAGAAACAATCTCATCAATTTAGGGGTAAACACTACTAGAAAAACAGGTATTTGCGAAGGGATCCCGTCGCAAATGGATTTTTGTGACGGGGATCTGTCGCAAATGGCCTGTTGCTGAAAACGGTTTCGCAACAACAATTATTTGCGACGGGCCCGTCGCTAAAGCCTTTTTTTTGCGGGGGGATTCTCCCCGTCGCAAATAGTACTCCGTATATTTTTAAAAAAAATCAAATAGTAATGGCGACGGGCCCCGTCGCAAATACCTGTTGCGACGGGCCTGCCGCAAATAGTTTTTGCGACAGGTCCCGTCGTAAAAACTATTTTTTAAAAAAATAAAAAACAATTAATAAATTATTTTAATGCATATAATAATAATACTATTTGCGACGGGCATAGTATCTCGTCGCAAATACTATAAAAAAATAAAAAAAATAAATTATTAGTAAATTATTTTAATTAATATAATAATAATCCAATTATAATTCAAAAATAAAAAATAATAAAATATTAATAAATGATTTTAATTAATATAATAATATAATTATAATTCACAAATAATGATAATAAATTATTAATAAATTATTTTAATTAATATAATAATAATTGAATTATAATTGAAAAATAAAAAATAATAGAATATTAATAAATGATTTAATTAATATAATAATATTATAAATATAATTCATAAATAAAAAAATATTAATAAGTTATTTTAATTAATATAAAAATAATAGAATTATTTTACACTCAAATATTAAAATAATTCAAGTATTACAAAAAAATATAATTAAATTATAATATTATAAAATTTTAATATATATATAGAATTTAATATTATAAAATATAAATAATATTATTCTTCATATTAATATTGTTATTTCAAAATATAATATTAATAATATGTTATAATGAGACAGAAACTATGAATAGAAAAAAAATCATATTTTGATTTCACAAATTTTATAACATAAAAACAAACTCTAATCTGAAGGAGGGGGAGAGGGGGGGATCTGCAGATGGTGGTGGAGGAAATTCCATCTCTAAAGCATGAGTGAGTCAGCGCATGTACTCCATCTTCTCCTGATGCTGCTGCTGCCACCGACTCGTCTGCTCCTCGTACAACTGCTACTGGCGTCGACGCTCCTCCTTATGCTGCTGACGCATCTGCTCCTGCTCCGGTCGGAGGCTCTCTATCAGTGCAGTCTGATATCACAACTGATCCTCATACTGTGTAGCAGAAGAAGATGCATGAGCTCCTCTCGAGCCGGACGCTGACATCACAGCACTGCCATAATAATCTCATGGAGTCAGTCAAGAGCTGATACCAACTACCTGGCCCTTCTCGAAAGCATACTGGGTGGCCTGCATCCATGCCGCCTCATCAAACTGACGGCCAGTGGTATGATCTGATGACGCGGCCGGACTCTCAGGCTGGGCTTGTGACGCTGCGGCCTCATATGACTCCTGTAGTTGCAATTTAAAATTAAAATTGTGAATATATTATATACAATTAATTTTTAAACTTGAAAACAAATAATACTGACCACGATGTGATGCTGACGATCACCTCTGAGCTCCCCAGTAGCAGGATCACTATACATCCTCCGATATACGTCGTACTCCATAATATCGGGGTGCTCGATAGCCTATAAGAATAAAAAATAAACTGTTAATATTTATAGTTATATAAAATATTTATAAATAATGTACGTACCAGATGCTGTCTATGAGTACTGAAAGAACGACTCCCAACTCGATGAGTCACCTCCTCTCTCCCCCGACTCTGCCTCCCAACCAATGATCTCCTCTGAAAGGCACCACTCAACTAGTGCGCACATAATCCATCCCATACATGGGATGAAATGTACTCTATTCGGTGTGCTCTACATGACTCGTCAAAATCTGACACTCCTGCTTTCATCATGGCAGCTTTTCTTAAATTGTGCAAAAACTGACGAAGGTGATCACGCATGGGCACCTCCCATGCCTCGTGGATGGCATCACGCATGGTATCCTCGATCGGATACCATAAACCCTACAAATAAATCAAAATATAAAGTTAGAAATGAAATAATTTTCAAAATAAAAATTATTTATTTATGTACGTACCAACGAATGGCCGAACATGGCCTGCTGCACATCAATGGGAATCTGCTCCCATGTGGTCCACGGATGAGAGAAATAGTTGCGCAAAATAGCGATTCCCTGTCCGAATCCTATATGCGGAAAACTATAAAAATAATAAACATTTATTATGTGAATAGATTAATGAAATCTTAGTCAAATCCACAGGTTATCAAACATGTTATCACACCTCCGTGTGCATGGATCAAACCCAAGACGTGGACGTCGCTCGGGGACGGGGTCAGAAATCATCAATCGTGCAAGACCGCACCCCCTCCGCGTACTCCCTGGGGCGCCTACAGGCTGAGGGTCATCTGCCAGCAACTCATCCACATCGAAAGGCAGGTCAGCATCCGTCAACTCACGAAATGTGGCGTCGTCCATCTGAAACAGAAAATGTTAATGTTGATAGCAAATAATTGATAATTACTATTATATATACATATATACATATTATGATTGTATATAAATACCATGGAATTCTATCAGTGTTCATCTTCATCATCATCTTCATATATGTCAATGCCATCTTCATATTCCTCCTCAACATCATCGATATCCATTTGAGTTATAGTTGCTTCATCTCTAACCATTTCAAATTCATATGTGACATCATTAACATCATCGTCATCACCGACTCTTAAATGTGGGGTGTCTTCATCGATACTCATGTCTCTTTGTAAAAAAGATTGATTTTGAGTACTCTCTTGAAAAACATAAATTCATTGCACATCAGTGAAAGCACATTCACTTTGACTAAACTGATTGTCTCGAATTTTGATTTTTATTACACTCCACCAATCAGTCAAGTCTCTTGATGTAGCACAGTACTTTGCGTAATAAACATGATGTGCCTGTTGAGCCAATAAAAATGGTTCATTTACTGCAAGAACACTTTTACATTTAATATCGATGATTCCATGAGTCAGATGAACATGCACGCCTCTCTCTGTATCCAACCACCGACATTTGAACGTGGTTATGTAATGTTGTACAAGATAACAGAGTTAAATGATTTCATCAAGTATTCCATAAAAGTCAACGTCATTTTCTCGATGATGAGATCCTCTCAAGCTAACTCCACTGTTCATTGTTTTTATCGATTCCCCATATGCATGTGTGTGAAATCGAAATCCATTCACCACATATGCATTATAAATTTTAACAAGTTTGTAAGGTGGGTTACTCAATACACACAATCGTTTGTCAATTTTATGAGCATGTCGAGACACCTGAAAATTTGTGAAATAATTATCAATATAGTAAACTATACATTGAATGAGTTGCTAAAAGATAAAGAATTTATGTTACCAGTTTTTGAAACCACTGAGAGAAATTTTTCAGTCGACGTTCTTCGAGAGCAGCTTCTGTAATTTGTGGAATTTGTTTCTTGATATGATTATCATACAACCTATAAAAACCAAAGTTATTTACTGTAACATAAATGATAGAATAAGTGATATAAACACTTACAGTACAACTGATGTCATCTCTTCATAGTTGAGCAGAACATACGTATGAGCTCTATGATGTTCATCATCTGAAAGCCAACGTTCATAAACTCCACCAAAACCAAGCTCTGGCAGGTTGAAAACAGATAATTGATTGTCGATTTCATCAATATTCCTCTCGTTCCATCCCATTCGGTTGTGTTTTGAAGGATACTCAGATTCAAAATAATGGGAGCAGAAAAAAGATATTTCCTCTTGCAAATAAGCTTCTGCAATAGATCCTTCAACAGATGCTTTGTTACGTACTTTTCTGTTCAATTTTTGCATGCACCTTTCAAATGGTTACATCCATCGAAACTGTATTAGACCTCCACATTTCACTTCATATGGAAAATTTAACATCAAATGTTCCATTGAGTCGAAGAAAGACGACAGAAATATTTTTTCCAGTTTACATATAATTACAACAACATCTTTTTCAAGTTTGTCTAGAGTATCATAATCTGCTGTAGCCGCACAAATTTCCCGTAAAAAATGAGACATGTCTGTTATTGAATCCCAAATTACAGAATTCAACAGACCTCCTAATCCAATGGGTAGAAGTCTTTCCATTATAACATGACAATCATGAATATTTAATCCAGTAATATGACCATTCTTTACACATCTACCCAAATTGGAAGCACAGCCATCTGGAAGTCTCAAATCTGCAATCCACTGACAAAATAATAAATGGTTTTCTTTAGACAGTGTATAAGCTGCTTTTGGTTTCAGTAACCTTTCTATTCTGACATTCTCAAACAGTTCCAATTCTGGACGCCTGCAAATTTGGGCAAGATCTAAACGTGCATTTACATTGTATTTTCCCTTTCCTGGCGTATCCAAAACTGTATGAAACAAATTATCAAAAAAGTTCTTCCCAATATGCATGACATCTAACATGTGTCGGACCAACAAATCAGACCAATATGGAAAATCCCAAAATATGCTACATTTAATCCAATTGTGTTCATTCCCAAAACCAGAAATTTTCTGTTGGTTCATTGTGGGACCAAAAGTGATGGGAGGTAATGAAAATACAACGAATTATAACTCCGAAAATGATAGCATTTTTGGAGATCCATCCCTTTCAACTGATCCTTTTCTGAAATGAGATCTGTTTCTGCGAAAAGGATGATCAGCTGGAAGAAATCTGCGATGACAGTCAAAATAACAAGGTTTCTTTCCATGAATGAGCATAATTGCTTTGTTCTCTCCCATACAGTAAGTACATGATTTATGACCATGTGTACTCCATCCAGATAACATCTCATAAGCCGGGAAGTCACTAATTGTCCACATCAATGCTGCTCTCAGTATGAAATTCGGTTTCATTGCAACATCATATGTACAGACACCAGTACTCCACAATAAATTTAATTCATCAATCAATGGTTTCAAATAAACATCAATATTTTTCTTCGGATGTCTTTGAATTAGTAAAGTCAAAAAGATATATGTCTCCTTCATCAACATCCATGGAGTTAAATTTTACAGTGTTAAAAAAAACAGGCCAACAAGAATATTGACTACCATAAGATCCAAACGGACAGAAACCATCAGTGGAAAGGCCCAGTCGAACATTTCTAGCTTCTAAAGAAAAGGATGGATGTACTCTATCAAAATTTTTCCATGAATCACCATCGGATGGATGATTTAAGCTTTTATCGGTTGAAATATTCTTCTTTATGCCATGACATCATTGTCGCTGTATTCTTAGACATGAATAAACGCTGAAGTCTGGATGTAAGCGGAAAATATCTCAACTGTTTTACAGGAATCAAACCAGACATCCCCTGTTGTCCTTCTTTATATCTCAGTTTCCCACATGTGGGACAACTATCCAACGACTCATTTTCCCCAGAATATAAAATGCAGTCATTTGAACATGCATGAATCTTCTGACAAGTAAGTCCCAAATTTCGAACCAGCCTCTCACTCTCATAGTAATTTGTAGGAAAAACATTTCCTTCGGGTAATAGTGTTTTAAGAAAAGAAAATATCTGGTCAAAATAGGTGTTTGATATTCCGTTATCAGATTTGATAGCCATAAATTTTGCAACTGCTTCTAATTTGATCATCTTGCAGCCAGGATATAATGCATCCTCAGCAGACCTCAACAACTCATAAAATTCAGACGGTGCCAACTCAGGATTTGAAGCTATATCAGCCGGAGTTTCTGTATGTTGAACAGATGAACCTGAAACATCATGTACTAAATCTTGAAACCAGGATGGATCCATAATCAAGTTGGTATCACCTGCTCTAGAACTGCGTTCACCATGTTGATACCAAAAAACATAATCTGGTTAAAAACCAAAACACATGAGATGTTCCCCCACGTTGTCAAACGTGTCAAACGTTCTCAATGCACATTTTCTGCAAGGGCATTTTATTTTTCCTTCTGAAACAAATTCTGGATTTGATGCCGCAAATGATAAAAAAGTCTCCACACCCTCTACATATACAGGATTTAAACCAGAACCATTTGTATTTCCATGTTGATTTATCCATATGCGATCACCTAATAATGATTGTTGACGACCTCGTTGTTCCATATTTTTCTATAAAATAAAAAAGCATTACTGATTTTGAATAATTTGTTAGAAAATACACTCAAGCTAGGATAATTATAGAGTTTACATCATACACGACTGACGCAAACGTTTTATTGAGATAGGCCTAAAAATTGACCCTTTAAGAATTAAATATGTTGAGAATAAAGAAAAACCTGTTACAAATATTGATAATTTTAATATTATATAAATTTTTTATTATTTTCATAGTACTAATATTATTAGTAATTATTACTAATTATTGATAATTATTACTAATTATTTGTAATTATTATTAATTATTGTTAATTATTACTAATTATTACTAATTATTACTAATTATTGGTAATTATTACTAATTATTACTAATTATTCCTAATTATTGGTAATTATTCCTAATTATTACTAATTAATACTATTTACCGGTAATTATTCCTAATTATTGGTAATTATTACTAAATATTGTTAATTATTACTAATTATTGGTAATTATTACTAATTATTGGTAATTATTACTAATTATTACTAATTATTACTAATTATTGGTAATTATTCCGAATTATTGGTAATTATTCCAAATTATTCCTAATTATTGGTAATTATTTCTAATTATTGGTAATTATCAGTAATTATGGGTAATTATTGGTAATTATTACTAATTATTGGTAATTATTACAAATTATTGTTAATTATTACTAATTATTGTTAATTATTACTAATTATTGGTAATTATTACTAATTATTACTAATTATTACTAACTATTTGTAATTATTACTAATTATTACTAATTATTGGTAATTATTACTAATTATTACTAATTATTGGTAATTATTGGTAATTATTGGTAATTATAACTAATTATTGGTAATTAATACTAATTATTGGTAATTATTATTAATTATTACTATTTATTACTAATTATTTGTAATTATTACTAATTATTGGCAATTTTTACTAATTATTACTAATTATTGGTAATTATTACTAATTATTGGTAATTAATACTAATTATTAGTAATTATTACTAATTTTTGGTAATTATTACTAATTATTGGTAATTATTACTAATCATTGGTAATTATTACTAATTATTGGTAATTATTAGTAATTATTACTAATTATTTCTAAATATTACTAAATATTACTATTTACTGGTAATTATTGGTAATTATTGATAATTATTCCTATTTATTGGTAATTATTACACATTATTGTTAATTATTACTAATTATTACTAATTATTACTAATTATTACTAATTATTGGTAATTATTACGAAATATTGGTAATTATTACTAATTATTACTAATTATTACTAATTATTGGTAATTATAACTAATTATTGGTATTTATTACTAATTATTACTAATTATTGGTAACTATCGGTAATTATTGCTAATTATTACTAATTATTGTTAATTATTACTAATTATTACTAATTATTACTAATTATTGGTAATTATTACTAATTATTGGTAATTATTACTAATTATTGTTAATTATTACTAATTATTGGTAATTATTACTAATTATTACTAATTATTACTAATTATTACTAATTATTGGTAATTATTACTAATTATTACTAATTATTACTAATTATTTGTAATTATTCCTAATTATTGGTAATTATTCCTAATTATTCCTAATTATTGGTAATTATTTTAATTATTGGTAATTATCAGTAATTATGGGTAATTATTGGTAATTATTACTAATTATTGGTAATTATTACTAATTATTGTTACTTATTACTAATTATTGTTAATTATTAATAATTATTGTTAATTATTACTAATTATTGTTAATTATTACTAATTATTGTTAATTATTATTAATTATTACTAGTTTTTACTAATTATTGGTAATTATTACTAATTATTACTAATTATTGGTAATTATTACTAATTATTACTAATTATTGGTAATTATTGGTAATTATTGATAATTATTACTAATTATTGGTAATTAATACTAATTATTGGTAATTATTATTAATTATTACTAATTATTTCTAATTATTGGTAATTGTTACTAATTATTACAAATTATTACTAATTATTACTAATTATTACTAATTATTACTAATTATTACTAATTATTACTAATTATTGGTAATTGTTACTAATTATTAGTAATTATTACTAATTATTGATAATTATTACTAATTATTGGTAATTATTACTAATTATTGGTAATTATTACTAATTATTACTAATTATTACTAAATATTACTAATCATTACTATTTACTGGTAATTACTGGTAATTATTGGTAATTATTCCTAATTATTGGTAATTATTACTAATTATTGTTAATTATTACTAATTATTACTAATTATTACTAATTATTAATAATTATTGGTAATTATTACTAATTATTGGTAATTATTACAAATTATTACTAATTATTACTAATTATTGGTAATTATTACTAATTATTACTAATTATTGGTAATTATTACTAATTATTACTAATTATTCGTAATTATAACTAATTATTGGTAATTATTGGTAATTATTGCTAATTATTACTAATTATTGTTAATTATTACTAATTATTACTAATTATTACTAATTATTACTAATTATTGGTAATTATTACTAATTATTGGTAATTATTACTATTTATTGTTAATTATTACTAATTATTGGTAATTATTACTAATTATTACTAATTATTACTAATTATTACTAATTATATGTAATTATTACTAATTATTACTAATTATTACTAATTATTGGTAATTATTGGTAATTATTACTAATTATTGGTAATTAATACTAATTATTTGTAATTATTATTAATTATTTCTAATTATTACTAATTATTGGTAATTATTACTAATTATCGGTAATTATTACGAATTATTACTAATTATTACTAATTATTACTAATTATTGGTAATTATTACTAATTATTACTAATTACCGGCAATTATTGGTAATTATTGGTAATTATTCCTAATTATTGGTAATTATTACTAATTATTGTTAAGTACTACTAATTATTGGTAATTATTACTAATTATTGGTAATTATTACTAATTATTACTAATTATTCCTAATTATTGCTAATTATTGGTAATTATTCCTAATTATTAGTAATTAACTGAATAATTACCAATAATTAGGAATAACTTCCAATAATTAAGAATAATAACTGTAACACCCCGAGATTTTATGAAAAATATTCTTTTTAATTTCATTAATGTTTTGTGTTGTACGCTACACCAAAAGGAGCTTGCACAACACGCATCCTTGACTTGTCGTTTATTACACGCAATCGCGACCTTACTCGATAGCGTGTGTAGTACGCAATAACGAGTTTCACTAAACAACAATATGGTATTAAAATATTATTAAAACTAGCCGTTATGAATAGTAATAACCACTTTTTGAAATTTTGTAAATTTTATTTTTCAAAATGGAAATCATTTTTGGATTCGTAATATCGAAATTAGCTTAGGGTGAAATTTTGGTGATTTTCGGATAACTTTCATATTTTGATGAATAGTGAAAATTACTAAATTTTAATTGAAAACAACTTTTTCAATCGAAATAATTAATAGTGATAAATTATTAATTTGAGTGGTTTTAAGGTATATTTAGAATATATTTTTACAATTTAATACAATGTTGGTCATTAGATGTAATTTTACATTTAAAACAGACATAAACAAGTGTCAATCTTTAGATAGTTATTATCTCTTAAGAACACGCTATTTGTTTTGAGGACGGGAATTAATTTTTAAATTAATTAATGCAACTGATATGTTTTGAATTTGGTAAAATAGAAATCATTTTTGAATTCATAATATCAAATATAGCTTAGGCCTAATTTTTGGTATTTTTCTGAAAACATTCAATTTTTGATGAATAGTGAAACCACTAAGTGGTAGTTAAAAAAAACTGAATTGTTCATAAAACGTAATTTTACCACTTCTGTGAGTGGAATTTCAAAAATCCGAGAGACACGGTTGATGTCAGTAAGTAAAATGTGGTTCAATGAGATGAAAATAATTTTTTGGTGAATAGTAATTTTTTAATTTTTTTTACCACGGTTAAAAGTAAATAGGGTAATTAAGGGTAAAGATAATATTATTATTAGCTTAACACATGTCCTAATTCTATTGGACAAGTGTAATTCGACCAAAAACAAACTTAGGAATAAAATATGACCATTTAGGCCCACTTGGATTAGATTAGGACATTTATTATTAATTTATTTAAAGAAGGGTTAAAAGAGTTAAAATCAAAGTTTATTTACTAAAACATTTTTAATATGGGGTTATACATAAGATAAATTAGACTATAAATATTCATTAGAAAGCTAAAAAAATTTCCTATATAATCGTATTTTATTTTTAATTTTTAGACATTAAATAATTTAATTTATTTATGACACAACGATGATGCAGTAATTATGTTATTAATGAAATACTGACATAATTGATGTCATAAATACCCAAATAAATATAATTTGAGATTTTTTATTCCACTAATTATCTAGTTTAATATGAAATGTTATTATTGATTTAATTAACATTGTTCGAACTTATCATTCTGTTATGATTTTCACAAAAATCAATTACTAAATAGTGTCAAAATTGACATAAAATAGTTTTTAAAACAAATATTATATTATTAATTGTTATTTTATTCCTAAAAATCTAAGGTTCGGCCAAATGACTTAGATAAGGTTATATATATTAATAATAAACAATTTGGGGTTCGTTTGGCTTCTTATAGTAAGTTTATTAACCTTATAGTGTAAGAACACAAGAAGACACGGTAAAAGTAAAATTATTTAACTTAATGTTAAATCTAAATGATAAGGTTAAAATAGGAACCTAAACATGTCTAAATTCTATTGGATGAGAGGATTTCGACCCATCCCCACCTTAGCCACAAAATAAATCAATTTGGATCTATTTAAAACCGATCTTGACTTTATAATAAAATAATATTTTTTGTTATTCCAAAGGTGCCCCTCTCCTCCCTTATAAAAGGGCACCTCCTCCCTCTCCTCCTCACACCAATTTGAGCATTTATGCTCGGCCAACCCCTGCCAAAATCTCTTCTCCACTTCCCTAGTATCATCCTAGAGGTTCTGGCCTTCTTCAAAAACCCATTTTAGTGCCCTAAAAGGAGGTCTCAAAGAAGCACTTCAAAGAAGAGGTAATGTCCATTAACGATTCTTTCATATTTATTTCTTCTTCCACTTCTTCTTATTAGGTTGTTTCATTATGAAGTAATAACATCGGTATCACTCATATACTGATATGTTATTATAAGTATGAAACAACCCTATTTCACCATCTATCCATCCTACGGAAAAAGAAATCACCGCGCGTGCGTACGTACGGAATACCGTCTCCACGCCGTGGTGTAATCTATTTTCCACCACCACCTTACATAGATGGGTATAATGGTGTAAAGAATAACTATACATATTTATTAGAACATCATATTGATTCTGATATATTGTATCATCCACTCCAATTCAATTTAATAATTATGGAATGATATCATCGCTCGTGCGTACGTACGGACTACCATCTCCACGACGCGATGAGATTCATTCTCCATGTTAACCATTTAAGAATGATTATAAAGTATATATAATCAATAATAATGTAATATATGACATTATAAAGCTACTGGATTTATGTGTATATATATGTATGTCATCTACTTAATTCCACTCAATTCAATAACGAAAAGAAAACAGCGTTCATGCGTACGTACGACCTACCGTCTCCATGAACGGTGTATTTCATTCCATTTATCGATCCATTATATATATATATTCTGAATATATATTATATATAAATCATGTTTTATATTCTATAATTAATTAATAATGATCTATATAATCATATGAATAATTACATGTTAAAACACGAACGACAAATGAGACGATTTTACCCAAAACGCTACTTTAACATGAACTTACAAAAGAACGGGTAATATAAAGTCATAAGTGAACCATATATGATATAATAAAAATGAATATGATTCTTTAATAAGTCAATGACATTATTTAAATCATTATACAGGTGGTTCAGACACTTACGAAGCAAATCAGACCTAAGGTAAGGGAAATATCACAATCTCATTTTTATCCGAGATTGTTTATACTTTGAAATTTACTGGGGTGTATTTTATCATCCACATCCATGTTTCCTCAATATGTAATGTTATTTCCATCCACGTAAAATTGTTTAAATCCAATTTTACCCTTCGGTGAGTTTTTATTAAAGGATATGAAAGGAATCTTTTTTCATTTTTCGTACGAGGTACTTTTTGACTTTTCCGAAAAAAGTACGAAGAATGTTTTTTTAACTTATACGGCATGAATGGATTTTTAAAACAGTATTTCCAAGAAGCTTCCTTTACAAGTTTTCAAGTTTATTTTTAATCAACTTCTTTTAGTTTAAAGTTTTATGACATGTTAAGAAAGGAAAAATGTTTTTAACGAAGAAAGGATATATTCCTCAAGAATTAATTTCAAGTGTTTTTTCAAAAATATTTTCCATCTAAGATGACGTTATTTGATATGTATGTTTCAAGTAAAATGTCTCTATGATTTAAATGGTTTCAATTTTCTTATGATGAAATGATATCAATTGTTTATGGATTATGATGGCATGATGTTTAAAAATCCCATTTTATTACATGGGTTATGCAATGATGTATGATTTATGATTTTGTGGAACACATAAGAATGGTATCATTATGAAATGGGTGGGAACTATATCTCCCTCCAATGCATTGGGTAATGATTTTATATCTCTTCAGATAGACATGGCTGGAATGGTAGGTTATACCAGTTCTGTGAAACAGGACTGAAACGAGGGTGACTCGGTTCAGAAAGGGACTTTGTCCACTAAGATAGTCTTGGCAATGAGTCTTGACTAACAAGAAATGATTCTCTATGATTATGTGTGAATGCCACAAAGTTTCATGTTTTAAGTTATGATTATTGTGATTACATTTCACTGCCATGAGTTATCCAAGGTTATGAAATTATAATCTCTTTTACAGATTAAGATTTCCAAAAGTTATGTGCTTATGTATATGATGTGATTGATATTTCGTTTGTTTACCCTTACTGAGCATTTGAGCTCACCCTTTTATGTTTTCTTTTCCCCAGGATATAAAGATATGTTTTAGGTAAAAAATAGGGATGATCTTTATGGGAGATGTTGAAGATCTTTCACCACGATTAGAAGATTATATTCTGAGTTTCCAAAGACACTAAACTATTAAAATCCTTGTGTGTGTGGTTTTGTTATGTACTAAGTATTCCTCAAAAGTAATGTAATGTCCATGTACGTCAAGATTCGGGTCTTTACATTTGGTATCAGAGGAAAGGATTAGTCATCCTTTGGAAACAAGATGCGAAAATGTTAGTGAGATCCCTAGAGACATTTCTAAGGTATGTCTAGGGATGTCTCTAAGGATAAGTATACGTATAAGATATAGTCCTAGAACTATGGTAACGATATTAGATTAAACCCAAGATGTTAGATATTGAAGTTACTCCCCCTTTATTATGATTTTTCCCTCTCACACTATTCTTTTTAGGTTTTAGAAAATGGCTGGAAACAAGATGATTCACGATAATGGAGGATATGATGGACAATGGAATGATATTCTTCATGAGAAACCAAATGAAATTGGATTTGGAAGTCCAAACATCATTATTATGCCGAATCAGAAATCTCATAATATGATCAATAAAGTAAAATTTGGTAACTTTCCTGACTCGGCTAATAAGAGAAAGATGGAGTTTCATGATGATCATAGAGGAAAGAAAGTTCAATTTCCCCTATGTAAATCATGTGGGAAGAGGCATCAAGGAGAATGTTTCAAAGGAACTGGAAGATGCTTTGGGTGTGGAAAAGAAGGACACAAAGCCAGTAAGTGCAAAGGAAAAGGATCAGTTAACACCAGGGATGAGGATAATGGTATTGCTACGACATCAGCAATGGTTAAATGTTTTAAATGTGGAATGTACGGGCATTATGCAAACCAATTCCCTAAGGGAAAGTCTCATGAAGAGAATCAGTATGGTCATATGCGTAGTATTTATGTGGATGATGATGAAGAGACTACAAATGATATGTGAGATGAAAGAATTGTTGATGCTCGGTCAATGGTTTAAGAATGTAGTGGAATGATTACATGTTTATCATGTGTAATGTTGTATAAGTAATATCATGCTACTATGGAATAAAGAGAAATCTATGGATTGTTACACTGTTGTCTTTCCTTGAGTTTTGAAAGTGTATGATTAATGTTACCAGTATCCATGAAGGGTTATTCAGATATTTTTGGAATGTAGATGATATGCGCATAATGAAGGGATAAGGAGAAAATTAAATGTTTGATAGTATTCATGAGCTCATGACTGATATAAAGAGAAGGTTATATCATGGTTTGAGTATATAGAATTTTTGGATTTTGGTATGTGGAAAGAGTTAACTTTTGACAGAATTCATGTATTCACTAAGGTTTAATGGGTATTCATTTTTAAAGTGAATACATCATTAAGGTATTCGCATGATTGGAATGTGACCAACAAGATATTTGGGGGATAAATGATGGCATTCACATCCTTGGTTGATGACATTTCAAGTTATCGTTTTCTTTATACTATGAGCTTGGACCGGAGTATTTTAGATAAGCCTAAAGATTGGAATGGATTATGTTTACCATATGTTAGTATTGTTTAAGGATAGAACTATTTTTGATGTTATAGTAATGTAGTTTTAGAAAAAGGACAACCTGCAGGACAGGCGACAGCCCATCGCGTCGGACAAGGCTATGGGAATCGAACCCACAACCGAAGTGCGACTGGCCTTTATCGCCTACCACTATCCTACAGGAAGTCCCTGTTTAGTAGAAACTAGTTTTATTATATTAAACAGTATGATATATGAAGTATAAGTCCATTTTAGGAACTATATATGATTAATCTCACTATAGATGGACTTATGTATTTTTTGATAACTTTTCTAACCATTTGTTTGAGACAGATGGAATGACCCATCATTCTATCACATGATCTTCTAACACATCACGAATGACAAATTCAACTTCATTTCTTTAAGAGATGAAGTGGAAATTGTCCAAAGAACGACAAACGGTGAGACTATACCAAAATCACGAAAGTATTTCTTCTAATTTCATCAACTTTAGGGAAATGATCTTGAAAACCAAAAATGTTGTCCTAGTGCTCTTATATCTGATGAATCAGATGGTACCTTAGATCACCACAAATTTATGGCATTGTGAATTCTGGCTTTTCCATACCCATGTTCTCTACCACTCTCCATCAGAACATGATGGTTAGATTTCTCTTCCATATCCATATTTTCACCTATGTGGAAACCCAGTGATTAGTTTATTTGGGTAATCGTTACATTTCATACTATAGTTTTTAAAGCCATGTTTTGGTATTCCTTTTTACGATGTGGGTTTCTATTAAAGAAACTTTCGAGTAGTAAACCATTTATAACCCCGTCGAATTTCGAGGGTGAAATTCATTTTAAGGGGGGTAGAATGTAACACCCCGAGATTTTATAAAAAATATTCTTTTTAATTTCATTAATGTCTTGTGTTGTACGCTACACCAAAAGGAGCTTGCACAACACGCATCCTTGACTTTCCTTTCATTACACGCAATCGCGACCTTCCTCGATAGCGTGTGTAGTACGCAATAACGAGTTTCAATAAACAACAACATGCTATTAAAATACAATTAAAACTAGCCGTTATGAATAGTAATAACCACTTTTTGAAATTTTTTAAATTTTATTTTTAAAAATGGAATTCATTTTTGGATTCGTAATATCGAAATTAGCTTAGGGTGAAATTTTTGTGATTTTCAGATAACTTTCATATTTTGATGAATAGTTAAAATTACTAAATTTTAATTAAAAAAAAATTTTCAATCAAAATAATTAGTAGTAATAAATTATTAATTTGAGTGGTTTTAAAGTATATTTAGAATATATTTTTACAATTTAATACAATGTTGGTCATTAGATGTAATTTTACATTTAAACCAGACATAAACAAGTGTCAATCTTTTGATAGTTATTATCTCTTAAGAACACGCTATTTGTTTTGACGACGTGAATTAATTTTTAAATTAATTAATGCAAATGATATGTTTTGAATTTGGTAAAATAGAAATCATTTTTGAATTCATAATATCAAATATAGCTTAGGCCTAATTTTTGGTATTTTTTTGAAAACATTAAATTTTTGATGAATAGTGAAACCACTAAGTGGTAGTTAAAAAAACCTGAATTGTTCATAAACCTTAATTTTACCACTTCTGTGAGTGGAATTTCAAAAATCCGAGACACACGGTTGATGTCAGTAAGTAAAATGTGGTTCAATGAGATGAAAATAATTTTTTGGTGAATAGTAACTTTTTACTTTTTTTTACCACGGTTAAAAGAAAATAGGGTAATTAAGGGTAAAGATGATATTATTATTACCCTAACACATGTCCTAATTCTATTGGAAAAGTTTAATTCGACAAAAAACAAACTAAGGAATTAAATATGACCATTTAGGCCCACTTGGATTAGATTAGCATATTTATTATTAATTTATTTAAAGAAGGGTTAAAAGAGTTAAAATCAAAGTTTATTTACTAAAACATTTTTAATATGGGGTTATACATAAGGTAAATTCGACTATAAATATTCATTAGAAAGATAAAAAGATTTCCTACATAATGGTATTTTATTTGTAATTTTTAGAAATTAAATAATTTAATTTATTTATGACACAACGATGATGCAGTAATTATCTTATTAATGAAATATTGACATAATTGATGTAATAAATACCCAAATAAATATAATTTGAGAATTTTTATTCCACTAATTTTCTAGGTCAATATGTCATGGTATTATTGATTTAAATAACTTTTTTCGAACTTATCATTCTGTTATGATTTTCACAAAAATCAATTACTAAATAGTGTCAAAATCGACATAAAATAGTTTTTAAAACAAATATTATATTTTTAATTGTTATTTTATTCCTAAAAATCTAAGGTTCAGCCAAATGACTTAGTTAAGGTTATATATATTAATAATAAACAATTTTGGGTTCGTTTGGCTTCTTATAATAAGTTTATTAACCTTATAGTGTAAGAACACAAGAAGACACGGTAAAAGTAAAATTATTTAAGTTAATGTTAAATCTAAATGATAAGGTTAAAATAGGAACCTAAACTTGTCTAAATTCTATTGGATGAGAGGATTTCGACCCATAACCACCTTAGACATGAAATAAATCAATTGGAAGCTATTTAAAACCAATCTTGACTTTATAATAAAATAATATTTTTAGTTATTCCAAATGTGCCCCTCTCATCCCTTATAAAAGGGCACCTCCTCCCTCTCCTCCTCACACCAATTTGAGCATTCAATCTCGGCCAACCCCTGACAAAATCTCTTCTACACTTCCCTAGTATCATCCTAGAGGTTCTGGACTTCTTCAAAAACACATTTTAGTGCCCTAAAAGGAGGTCTCAAAGAAGCACTTCAAAGAAGAGGTAATGTCCGTTACCGATTCTTTCATCTTTATTTCTTCTTCCACTTCTTCTTATTAGGTTGTTTCATTATGAAGTAATAACATCAGTATCAATAATATACTGATATGTTATTATAAGTATGAAAAAACCCTATTTCACCATCTATCCATCCTACGGAAAAAGAAATCACCGCGCGTGCGTACGTACGGAATACCGTCTCCACACCGTGGTGTAATCTATTTTCCACCACCACCTTACATGGATGGGTATAATGGTGTAAAGAATAACTATACATATTTATTATAACATCATATTGATTCTGATATATTTTATCATCCACTCCAATTCAATTAAATAATTATGGAATGATATCATCGCTCGTGCGTACGTATGGACTACCGTCTCCACGACACGATGAGATTCATTCTCCATGTTAACCATTTAAGAATGATTATAAAGTATATATAAGAAATAATAATGTAATATATGACATTATAAAGATACTGGAGTTATGTGTATATATGTGTATGTCATCTACTTAATTCCACTCAATTCAATAACGAAAAGAAAACAGCTTTCATGCGTACGTACGGCCTACTGTCTCCATGAACGGTGTATTTCTTTCCATTTATCGATCCATTATATATATGTATATTCTGGATATATATTATATATAAATCATGTTTTATATTCTATAATTAATTAATAATGATCTATGTAATCATATGACTAATTACAAGTTAAAACACGAACGACAAATGAGACGATTTTACCCAAAACGCTACTTTAACATGAACTTACAAAAGAACGAGTAATATAAAGTCATAAGTAACCATATATGATATAATAACAATGAATATGATTCTGTAATAAGTCAATGACATTATTTAAATCATTATACAGGAGGTTCAGACACTTACGACGCAAATCGGACCTAAGGTAAGGGAAATATCACAATCTCATTTTTATCCGAGATTGTTTATACTTTGAAATTTACTGGGGTGTATTTTATCATCCACATCCATGTTTCCTCAATATTTAATGTTATTTACATCCACCTAAAATTGTTTAAATCCAATTTTACCCTTCGGTGAGTTTTTATTAAAGGATATGAAAGCAATCTTTTTTCGTTTTTCGTACGAGGTACTTTTTGACTTTTCTGACAAAAGTACGAAGAATTTTTTTTAACTTTTACGGCATGAATGGATTTTTAAAACATTATTTCCAAGAAGCTTACTTTACAAGTTTTAAAGTTTATTTTTAATCAACTTATTTTAGTTTAAAGTTTTATGACATGTAAAGAAAGAAAAAATGTTTTTAAAGAAGAAAGGATATTTTCCTCAACAAGTCATTTCAAGTGTTTTTTCAAAACTATTTTCCATCTAAGATGACGTTATTTGATATGTATGTTTCAAGAAAAATGTCTCTATGATTTAAATGGTTTCAATTTTCTTATGATGAAATGATATCAATTGTTTATGGATTATGATGGTATGATGTTTAAAAATCTCATTTTATTACATGGGTTATGCAATGATGTATGATTTATGATTTTGTGGCACACATAAGAATGGTATCATTATGAGATGGGTGGGACCTATATCTCCCTCCAATGCATTGGGTAAAGATTTTATATCTCATGAGTTATACATGGCTGGAATGGTAGGTTATACCAGTTCAGTGAAACAGGACTGAAACGAGGGTGACTCGGTTTAGAAAGGGACTTTGTCCACTAAGATAGTCTTGGAAATGAGTCTTGACTAACAAGAAATGATTCTATATGATTATGTGTGAATGCCACAAAGTTTCATGTTTTATGTTATGATTATTGAGATTACATTTCACTGCCATGAGTTATCCCAGGTTATGAAATTATGATCTCTTTTAGAGGTTAAGATTTCCAAAAGTTATGTGCTTATGTATATGATGTGATTGATATTTCGTTTGTTTACCCTTACTGAGCATTTGAGCTCACCCTTTTATGTTTTCTTTTCCCTAGGATATAAAGAAAGGTTTTAGGTAAAAAAAAAGGAAGATCTTTATGGAAGATGTTGAAGATCTTTCACCACGATTAGAAGATTATATTCCGAGTTTCCAAAGACACTAAACTATTACGATCCTTGTGTGTGTGGTTTTGTTATGTACTAAGTATTCCGCAAAAGTAATGTAATGTACATGTACGCCAAGCTTCGGGTCTTTGCAATAACATTATTAGTATATTTTATAATTAATATTAAAATAATATAATTTTCTATATTATATACAATTATCCTTTCATCTGTGTGTTTTCTGTCTCCACATACAAATAATACATGTGGAGACAGAAAACACACGATGAAAGGAGAATTGCATATAATATAAAAAATTATGTTATTTTAATATTAATAATAAAATATACTAATAATGTAATAATGTTATAATTCCTAATTATTGGTATTTATTACTAATTTTTAATATTTATTCTTAATTATTGAAAATTATTACTAATTATTCCTAATTACCATTAACCATGAACAATACTAATAATTTAAATTTATTAAGTAACAAAACAATGTAAAAATAATTAAATTACAACTAATTAAGAATAATTGAAACTAATAAAAAATTTACAATAAATATTAAATTAAAATGAACATAAATACCTTGAAAATTGATCTGAGGTTGATCTCTGATCGTTCTTGAAAACATCAATATCAACTCCAGAGAACAAAATTAAATTTGAGAAACGCTGAACTCTAGAAATAGAATTTTGAGAGAAGGAGAAGATGGAGTTTGAGAATAAATTGAAAAAAACGGATGAGGGTATTTACAAGATAGATTATTTGCGACGGGGCCATTTACGACGGGTATCCCGTCGCAAATAGTAGTATTTGCGATGGTACCCGTCACAAATACCTTAGCCATCATTTATTACGGTCAACAGTTAAATAGTTATTTGCGACGGGTCCCGTCGCAAATAACCACCTGCCGACATACTATTTGCGACGGGGGAATATTCCCGTCGCAAATACCTTTTACCGCCTCCGGTTATTTGCGACGAGCAATAACCGCCCGTTGCAAATATGTTTCCCGTGATTTGGCGCGCAAAGCGCGCCAGTGCTTTTGCGACGGGGAAAGAAATCCCGTCACAAAAGGATACTTATTTGCGACGGGCAAATACCCCCGTCGCAAATAACCCTTCGCAAATACCCATTTTTTCCGTAGTGAAACTGATGAAGATCAATTACATGATATGGATATTATCCTATCTATTGTAATTCCATGGGAGGACCCCTATGATAAACTCTTACATGCATTTCTAGAGTAAAAACCCATCGACCTCAATGAGTTGAATGATTCTAATTATGTCATAGATAAAAGATAAGATGTCAATTGATTTTCATGGAATTTGATCTCGCACATCATCACAAAAATATAGGAATCAGAGTGTATAAACTATATGGAACCAATTATCCCTTAGAAAAATGAAATTTTTACTGGTGGGTGGATGTACATGGACTGTATATGGTTTTCCAGGATTACCTCGATGAAAGAACATGAAATAACAATCATTGCATGGATTTTTCTTTGAATCAAAAGAAGTTTGTTAGCATGTAGAAACTCTATGAGGCTGAAGAATATGAATATTTCTTAGAAATGCCGGTGAACAAGCAATCTTCCATAACTAAAACTCAATCAAAACTCATATCATGATTAAGGGTCTATTTGGATGATACCAAATTGCAACTGAGAGAACCTTCTCTTGAAGTGGCCAATCTCGGTAATGAGTGGGATCGAGTTCATATTTGGGATGATGAGCTATTCCCTATATCCAACAAGGCATAAAGTGAACATGAAGGGCAATAACATATCTTGGATGTCGCACACCAATATGTGGTGGAGATGAAACACTCCAATGAACTGGACCATAAAAAAGGGATGGGTTTTTTCCAATTTGTAATACATATTTTATACTTCCTTTTTTATTTTGAACTACATTGTCATTTTTTGTTGTTTTAAATTATTTCACCATCATCATAATAGTGAAAAAAAACATACGATAAATTTCTAATATCATGTAGGTTATGCCTAGTGTAACTCCCAAAGGATTTATAAAAATAAATTCAATGTATGAAATATTGTTTTATGTTCATAATTGTAAATAGCCAATCAAAATAATTTTACTACTTATATGTTTGGAATATTGAAAAACAGTCAACTACAATTGTTTTCGGTAAGTTATTTGGAGTCTAATGAAACTAATTTTTTTGTTCAATAGTAATGTAGACTTATGAATAGTAATATGAATGGTAATATGACCCTGATAAATAGTAAATTGTGGTATTATTTTATTTTCTTAATGA
Organism: Viscum album; assembly: GCA_963277665.1. NCBI lineage: Eukaryota > Viridiplantae > Streptophyta > Magnoliopsida > Santalales > Viscaceae > Viscum > Viscum album. Next base: position 1,591,009,861 of record OY728129.1, read on the forward strand.
TTTATGATAATTACTCTTTGGTAATTATTAAATGTGATTTTAAAGCAGCTATAGAATAAAATTTGTTAATTTTTGAATTAAATATGATTTTTTATAAAAATTAAATTCAATATATTTTGAAAATAGTTTTTAAAAAATGGAGTTATGTTTTTAATTCTACATGTTGAAAAATCATAAGGGTAATGTCTTGGTATTTTTCTGAAACTGTTGATTTTCTGGTGAATAGTAAAAAAAATACAGTTTCGTGTTTCAATGTGTTAATGACATCATTAATGATTTAATAATGAAGTAATAAATCTGGTAGACTTTTGTATAGTAAATTATGTTATAATTTGTCCCAAGTGGCTTATACTATTGTAAAATACCACGATAATGCCCATGGTTTTGAAAATATAAAAAATGAGGTGTCCCATGGAAATTATTAAAATATTCCATCAGTTTTTCTATAAATACCATCACAATCCTTCATTAACATAATTTCAAATTCATCATAAATAAATCTCTGGCCTCCTTACCTCCCTATTATTCCTCCCAAGGTTTCCTCAAGCCCTCAAGGTCCCAGCCTTCAAATTCTATGAGTCACTCTATTAGGTAAGAAAACTCTCAATTTCTTTCTTTTTTTCATTCAAGTTCTCATTTTTGTTGAATAACATTCCAGATTCCTTACGTTGTTTTTATTGACATTTATTCATGATATATTTAGTGTTATGATAAATTTCTGGATAGTTTACCCTTGTATTCTCTTATTTTAATATTTTCTATAACTATGTTGCATAGTCGTTAGGCTGGTGAATTTTTGTAAGAGATTTTTCAATTATTGTTTGATTTTGAGTTCCTTTATTTTGTTATTCTTTCAAAATCACCTCTTACACATTATGCATGAAATCACAAGAAATAAAGTATATTCTATAATTTCTCATATTCAGGGAAAATTCATCATCATTATGCTTCTCTTCCCCTACTTATTTAAGGAATAAAAACATTGTATGGGATGAGTCAAATTACCGATATTGTGGATGATGTGATTTCATTTATCATTAATTCATTCATGCCTGGTCATGAAACCATTTTTATGAAAAAAATGTTATTATATATGTATTATGTCTCATCAATGGTTCTGGATTTCTTTTTTTACATATGGTTTTAATTTATAAGACAAAATGAGGTCATTATTATCAAAGAACCACTAAAATGATCTAAACAAACAAAAATAATGTTTTAAAATATGAAACATCCTCATATAGAACAACAAAATTATAAGTGATATAAATTATGGTAATGTAAATAGATAAATAAATTTCCATTTTTATTCTAGAGTTTCACTTCCAATCGACAATAACACCCCTCGTGAACCAATCAATGAAAACATGTAAAGAACGACCCCTAAAAAATGCATGGAACAAAATACTAACAATTAATGGGTAAAATGAGGTAATTAAATGATCATACTAGATGTTAAAAACATTAAAATGTTTCTGTAAAATACTAATAACACTCTTTTAACGATTATATAGTAGGAATAAACAAGTTTTATGTAAGTCAATCCCACAGAAAGAGAATTCTTTACCTGATTTCCATTCATTGCATTAACCTTCTGATTCGTTATTTATGTGGGTTTAAAATAGATTTTGTGATTTGTTTTGCTTATATTATGTTTAATTATGACTATTTATAGTGTATATACATATTCCATCTACTACATTAAGTCTATCTTCAGTTTTATGATATTTAAAAGGGGCGTTTCTTTAAAAATTCCCTTTTACAAATCTATTTTACAAAATTCAAAAGCAATATTTTTATTAAATTATTCATGATGTATGATTAAGTTCAGGTTCATGGGAATTGTTTATGATGAAGGTTAGGACCCATATCTCCCTCGAATTCATAGGGAATGTGTATGTTGGAGGTCGGTCATATGGTTACTCCAAGTGTAACTGTGATGGTTACACAAATTGTAAGGTATCCGTGAGGGTTACAAATTATAAGGTGTCAAAAAGGGTTGCAAGATTACGTAGTTAATTCACCAAGATATCTTTATGGTTCATCTTATGTTCTTATGTATTGTTTAAATTTCATGTTTCACAATGTGTGTATATATATATTGGTGATAAGTAGGACATTTGAAAATGATTTAATATGTTGCAAGTATGAATTGATGTAACGACACATAGTTTTTCAATAGAAATTACCTTCATATAAATAGATCATTAAATCACATGGAAACACAACATAATTAACTACTAAGTGACCTTTAGACATAAGTTTGTCACTTCTGTATTGGGAATTTTGAAAATATGACATACACGGAAGTGTTCCAGATGATTTTTAGAGTCTAATAAAAAAAACCTCTGGTGAACAGTAACCTACCCTTATGAATAGTAACATAACCTTATGAATAGTGATATACCCAAATGAATAGTAACCTTACCTGTGATAGTATAAAAATAATATTCAAGTGAAAATATGGTCTACCTATATTTTTGAATTAACAAATGAATGTATTTAAACTGGGTTTTTAATAATAAATTATGATTTTAATTTTATATTAAATTAATCATATTTAGAGAATTATTTTTAAAAATTGGATTAATTTTTTGATTCTACACATAGATAAATGGTTTGGGTATTTTTTTGGTATTTTTCTGCACTACTTGAATTTTTTTTAGAGTAAAATACATCAATTTACCTTATAAATAAATTATAATTTAAACTCACTATTCCTGACATCACAAGTGATGTAAGCACCCAAATCTCATGCTCATATTCCCTATTTACTATTCTTGGTCATTAATGACTCACTATTCTTTTTATTAGGAGAAATTAATAAAATAATGAATATTATATTAAGGAAACCCCTCTCCCCTCCACTATAAATACCACCCTTCACACCCTCATTTCCTCACACCACTCAATCTTGAAGCCTTTCCAAAAATCTCCCGAAACAACTTCCTTATCCCCTCCCCCATGTCCAATAGCAGATGGTCTCATCAAAGACCAATCCTTATACCCTTAAGGAGGATCTCAAGAGAAGGATTGAAGAGGTAATTTCTCTCCCTCTTCTCCTTTAATTCCCTTTCCATTTCAACTTCTTTTCTTATTCTCTCTCCACCTATATTTTCCAAAAGGGTATGTTAACTCCATTAACACACATATACTAGAATTTTATGATACTAATGGGATATAATATTATCCAACCCCCTTCATCCGCCTTTTTTATTTTATTAAAGACAATGTTGTTTGTGAGGTGTTAATTTATCACTTTCAAGAACAACATGTCTTCTTCTTCCATTTATACCTTCCGATCTAATCATGAAACAATTATTATAGTTGAAACTGAATATTTTATATATATTATGTACTATTTAATGTTCTAGAACTATCTTATGTACATATTACTAAGTGATAATTTAAAACCTGTTCTTTGTGATCGAAAAACTATCCAAATTAACCCAAACAATCATCATTTAATTTTTATCTAATGATTCGACCACATGGTATATAATATAATTCAATATAATAAAATTTTAAATTAATAAATTTCATTAATGAAATGTAATATCAGTTTTGGATGTTTACCCATGTTCAACCCGAACTTTCATTTAAGAATATGACTAAACCACTCAAGAAGACCATAAAAATGATCATTCCTGAACAAGGATTTTAAACCCTATAACTCATCAAAAGGCCCATAAAATAACATAATGAAACCATAATGAACCATATTCATGTATAAAAGGTTTTTTAATTTATAATTAGTGAATATAATTTTATTATATAGGATATTAAAGAGAAGGAAGCATTCAGATACAAGGTAAGGGGGAACTCTTGAACCCAAATTTCATCCTTCGAGTTCTCCCTCTTTCACTCCATTATTGTTATGGTTACTCCTAAAAAATAATTTGTTCATCATTGTATCTCTTTTTTTGGAGAATAAATTTTTACCACTATTATTTATGTGAAACAATATGTTTTTGAAAAAGAACTCTTCTTTTAAGAACTCACCTTTTACATCTCATTCAAGTTTGATGGTTCTTGCATAAAGTATGTTCTTCCATTTTTGATTTGGGAACCCAAAGTTTATGAATTCATTATTATGAGATAAAACTCATTCCTTTCCATGGGATAGTTCTGTTCATTATTGATATATGTTCTATGTGGCATGCATGATAATGATAATATTATGACGTGACGAGTGAACGCGGAATTATACAACGCTCTAATGCATTGGGTAAAGTGATGAATCTCATGAGTAGATGTGAAATGATGTGGAAATGATGCTAGATTTGTTAACAATTATGTGTGTTAGTTAACCACTAAGACATGATGTTTAATTTTTATGCATTTCCACACTTCTAGTATTTTATTTATGCTTCCTCTCTTGTTCATTATCTTTTTCCCATGATATGATTATGCTTACCCCATGTTATATTGTTCTTATATATCCTCTTACTGGGCATTTATCTCACCCCATTAGATGTATATCGTCAAGTGAATACATGTACTAAAGAGAATTCAAGTTCCAATAAGATTCTAGAGAAGAAAAAATTAAATAAATGTTTATGCTTGATGATGTAATTTCTATATATGGTCCTAGTTATCCCAAGACACTAAACCATTGGATTCCATACATGTAATATTATTATGTTGATTATCTTAAAATAATGTAATGGTAATGTAAGAGAAGGTTGTGTTTCTATAGTTGGTATCTGGGGAAAGGATTAGTTAATTTGGGGATTAGGATTAGTGAACCCAAGATAAAACCTCTAGCATGAGACTAAGTACAAATATGAACACAAGATTCCCTACATAAGGATCCCATATGTTATGATTTTTTTTATAAATTGTGAAAATTAATATGTTATGTATTCATGACATCTTGACTTATGTTTTGTTATGACCTGTTCTATTTTAGAAAATAGTGGGAACCAGGAGAAACCAGGCCAACAACTTGTGCGAGGGCCAATACAATGATTGCCCGAATGACATCCCCAATGATTTGGGAGGTGGAGTTCAGCACATCAGAAAGATTATTACACAATTATCTCAGTTTATGAACAATAATCATAATAATGGGGAACAACATCCTAACAAAAGAGAGAGAAACCGGCTATCGAATGTTTTATATGGAAATGTCCACCGGCATTTAGTGGTTCTTCTGATTATCTAGTTGTGGAATATGGGTCAACTCCATAGAGAATATATATTTTGTGCTCCATTGTTCTGAGATGGAGAAGGTGACTCTAGCAGTTTGTCGTCTAGATGGAGATGCCGATCAATGGTGTGATTCAATTAATAAAACCAAGCTAAGTCATGAAATTGAAGATATATAATGGGAAGACTTGAAGATCATGTTTATTAATATGTATCTCCCACGAACTCTTCACATAAAGATGGAGAGATAATTCATAGAGATTAAGAAAAATAGAAAGAGAATTTTTCATAAACTTTGTAGTGAACTCCACAAGGCTTTTGACATATGCTTTGGGTTTTGTTATCAACAATGACAACAAAATTGATAGATCCTTTAGTGTATTAAAACCACATCTTCGAAAGGATCTTGAAATTCGATACTTTCGAAGTTACGAAGAAGTAGTTCGGTGTGCTCTTAAGGTAGAGATGGATTTTTTAGATGGGTTATATGGATATGGTGATAAGAAACAAATATGGAGTTCTAATTCGGTGGATCTAATGATAAAAGTGGGAAGAAAACTCAACGACACAGATGCCAAAAATGTGGAAAGTTTCACCATGGGAACTTCTTTAGTGGGATGGGGAAATGATTCATGTGTGGGAAAGAAGGAAAGCATGCTCAAGAGTGTCAAACAAACATGAAATGGAAGGATAATGTAGTGGAATAGAGGACATAACCACCCATAGTTTAGTGCTTCAACTGTAGGGAGCTAGGGCACTATGCAAGCTAGTGCACTATACCTCGGGTTCTCGAGGGTAATCAGCGTCAGCATCCACCAAAGTAAAAGTAAAAAGGGAAGTTTTATGTCATCACTACTGTGGAAGTTGAGAAAAATAATGATGTCGTATAAGGTATACTTCATATTCACTCAAGAATGGAAAAAGTCTTATTTGATTCTGGTTCTATGCATTCCTTTATATCTTGTAATATTGCTAGAACTATAGAGTCGAATCCCTGAAACCTTGAAGTAGAGATATCTGTAAAAACACCAAGTGGTGCAATCATTGAAACCTATGTGTTTTACTCTTCTCCTATTGGTTTATGTGGGATGATTCTTCTAGAGAATCTCGTAATACATCCCTTGGTGGAATTCGACTCTATAATTGGAATGGATTAGCTCTCATTATATATAGCACATATCAATTGTCAGGAAAATGAAATATAATTTCATATTCTGAACCATCCCATGACCCTCTATGAATTCAAGAGAGACCATGAATCTCCATTTAAAAATCCTTAATGTGTGTGGATGATGATTCCCTTTGAAGAAGTATACCCCTCTTAAATGGTTGAGTCAAAGGAAGGTGCCAACCCTATTGAAATACCCATCGTGAGGGAATATGGTGATGTATTTCACGTAGAGTTAACCAGAATTCCATCGAATCTTGAGGAAGAGATCTCTATTGATCTCATACCCGGAGCTACTCCTATCTCGAAGTGTTTTTATAGGATGGATCCTGTCAAAATGGAGGTGTTAAAGAAGAAGCTACAATAGCATCTGGGAAAAGGGTTTATATGCCCTAGTGCATCACCATGGGGTGCACTGGTTCTATTTATGGAGAAGAAGGATGGTATAATGCGGATGTGTATCGATTAAAAAGAACTCAACAAGATCACCATAAAGAACAATTATCCTCTTCCAAGGATTGATGACTTATTCAATCAGTTAAGAGGTTCTCAATACTTCTCAATGGTGGATCTTTATTCGGGATACCATTAGTTAATGGTGAAGAAGGAAGATATTCAGAAGACTTCCTTCCATGCAAGGTATGGGCACTATGAGTTTCTGGTGATGCCCTTTGGACTTACTAATTCCCCTGTAATCTTCATGGATTTGAGGAATAGCGTCTGTATACATTACCTTAAAAAATTTTTGGTTGATTTTATTGATGATATTCTCATATATTCCAAGAGCATGGAGGAACATAAAGAACATATAAGGATTGAGTTGGTGACATTGAGAAAGGATATGTCTTAACCCATGTTCAGAAAGTGTGACATTTGGATGAAGTAATTCAAATTATTGAGACATGGGATCACAAGTGAGGGAATTTCTATAGATACATCCAAGACAAAGGTGATTGAGGAATGTCCCAAGACCTCTACTGTCACAGAAATTTGTAGTTTTATTGGATTAGCTGGGAACTATCGATGTTTTGTGAGAAACTTCTGATGATTATCAAGCCCGCAAACTATGTTAACATGGAATTGGGTAAATTATGTATGGATGGAATAATGTGAGTCAAACATCAAGGATCTAAAGAAAAGGCTGATCACTGCACATGTACTCACACTACCAAAAAGTGGAGAATATTTTGAGATATAAAGTGATGCTTCAAATAAAGGCGTGGGTTGTGTACTCATGCAAAATAAAAATGTGATAGCGTATGTCTCACGATAGTTGAATATCTATGATGATAACTACCTATCGCATGATCTAGAGATGGAAACCATGATTTTTTCCTTGAAAATCTGGCGGCACTACCTTTATGGTGAGAAGTGTGACATATACACCGACCACAAGAGCCTAAAGTATATATACTCACAAAATGAGCTCAACATGTGTCAATGGAGATGGTTAGAGATAATCCTGGATTACGATTTCTCTATTCATTACCATCCTGGAAAGGAAAACAATGTAGCAGATGCACTAAGTAGAAAAGAACCCACTACTCTATGCATGTTATGAATTTAGTAATACAATATCTTCTTTGATATGTAAATGATGGATTTGGAAATAATAAGGGAAGGGGATACATCATACCATTCCCAAATGATTGCGCAACCATCCATCATAGAGAAGATTAAGGAATCACAAAGTGATAACTTGGATATACAAAACTGGGTGAATGTAGTAAAGAAAGGGAAGCTACAAGAGTTCTATATCGATGATGGTGGTGTGATTCGGTTTGGAATGTGGATTTATGTGCCTTTATCACCTGGGATAAAGAAGGATCTATTGGAAAATGCACATAGATCAACCTTCTCTATCCATCCTGGTAGTACCATGATGTACCGTGATATCCTAGAACACTTCTGGTGGGATAAAATGAAGAAGAACATTGTGGAATATATATCAATGTTTTTGGTATGTTAGAAAGTTAAAGAAGAGTTAGAAAAGTCCAATGCAATGATGCAGCCATTTCCAATACCCATGAGAAAATGGGAAAATGATACTATGGACATTGTTATGGGTCTCCTGAAGACGTCGAAGGGAAATAATACGATATGGGTTGTGGTTGACCGACTCACCAAGACATCCCATTTTATTTCTATTCGGAAATATCTATCTCTTGAAAAAATTGAAAAGATATATGTGAAGGATGTGCTGAGACTGAACAGTGTTCGACTCTCAATTGTCTCTGACTATAATCCAAGGTTCACTTCTAAATTCTGGAGGAGCCTTCAACATGGATTGAGTAATGAATTAAATTTCAGCATGGCCTATCCGCCCCAAACATATGGCTAGTCTGAAAGGACTATTCAGACCCTTCAAGATATGATAAGACCCTACTCTCTAGAAATAAAAGCTGGATGGGATCAACATCTCCCATTATTTGAGATCTCATACAACAATAGCTTCAACCCGAGTATTAAGATGGCTCCATATGAAGCTTTGTATGGAAAGCAATATAGAACTCCAACCTGTTGGGCTGAAGTTGGAGAAAGAAAGCAACATGGACCTGATCTTGTTGAAGGGATGACCGAGAAGGATCAAGTGATGCATAAACACAATAATGCTACTCAGAGTCAGCAAAAGAGATATGCTGAAATCCAATGAAGGGACATGGAGTTAGCTATTAGAGATAAATTTTTCCTTCTAATATTACCATATAAGGTAGTCATGCGTTTTAGAATTAAAGTAAATCTATTCCCAACGTACATTATCCCCTTTGAGATCTTTTACCGTATAAGAGTCGTAGCCTATCATCTTGCACTTCCAACGAATATGGCTCAAATTTATGATGTGTTTCACATATCACTCTTGGAGAACTACATACCGAACCCCTCACATGTACTAATCTCAGAGGTGGTACAGTTGGGAGATGATCTCTCTTATGAGGAGCAGCCAATAGATATTCTGGACAATAGAGATAAGGTTCTATGCAACAAGTCAACCCATCTTGTCAAAGTATTGTGGAGGAACCATATGTTTGAGGAAGCTACTTGGGAACTAGAAGAGATGATGAAGGAGAAGATCCCTCACCTATTTGTGTAAATTTAAATTTTTAGGGTGAAATTTCATAAGGGGGAAAGAATGTAACGACCTAAAGTTTTTCAATGGAAATTCCAGTCATATAAATATGTCAAAAAATCACATGAAAACACAACATAATAAACTACTATATTTCCTTTAAGCATTAGTTTGTCACTTCTGTTTTGGGAATTTTGAAAATCTTACAAAAACGTTTGTGTTCATGATGATTTTTGGAGTCTAATGAAACTAAAAAAATTTAGTGACTAGTAGCCTACCCTTATGAATAGTAACATAGAATTATGAATAGTGATATACCTTAATGAATATTAACCTTACTGATGATTGTATAATAATAATATTCAAGTGAAAGTATGATGTACCTATATTTAGGAATAAGAAAATGTATTTTTTAAAACTAGTATTTTATAATTAAATTATGATTTTAATTATATATTAAATTAATCATATTTAGAAAATAATTTTTGAAAAGTGGACTTCTTTTTTGGATACTATGTAACATCCCAAGTAAGTAATGAATAATAGATATTTTTATCTATGTCTATTAATGATTAAGATAGTGTTATAGTGGCTTAAAATGAAAATAAATACAATCTTATGCATGGAATACACTAATATTCTTAAAAGATTGTTTTACTGCCTTATGATGGAAAACCCTTTTTGAATCTATTTTTTGACAATTTTATAAACTATGTTTGTCAAAATAAACTTATCCTTTATGATTGGGACATCAAAATTTACCTTGTGTGAATTTTTGGTATTTTTCTGACAATGTTCATTTTTTAATGAATAGTGAAAAATACTGCATTTTACATCAAAACTGCTTTTTAATCTAATTTGTTTATATGATTAGATTATGTTTTGAATTGGTTTTGAAGTAAAATTAGAATATATTTTTACCATTTAATCCAATGGTGGTCATTGGAATCAATTTCACTTTGTAATTGGACTTAAAATGGTGTCAATCTTTTGATACTTATTGTTCCATAAAAACACTCTATTTGCTCTGACAGCGGGAATTAATTATTAAATTAATTAATGTGATTTATATGTTTTGAATTTTGTAAAATAGAATTCATTTTTGAATTCATAATATCAAATATATCTTAGGGTTAATTTTTGGTAATTTTCTGAAAAACTTCAATTTTTGATGAATAGTGAAACCACTAAGTGGTAATCAAGCAAACTGATTTTTCAGTTAAATGAAAGTTTACCACTAATGTGTATTGAATTTTGAAAATCCGACATACATGGTTGTCATTAAGAAGTAAAATGTGGTTCAATGAGATTATAATACTTTTTGGTGAATAGTAACTTATTAAGTTCTTAATCGCGATTAGTGGTAATTAGGGTAGTTTAAGGTATAAATAATGCTTTAATAATAGGAAATGACCTGGACACAAGTCCCAACCTTATTGGTTGTGTCATGGCCGACCAAGACAATCCATGGGTCAACTTGGGGACCCCATGGAGACACTTTGGTTTGGAAATGACAAAAATAACTTTTTATTAAATGTTAAAGTTAAAATGACACAAACAAGAGATGTTGTACGAAAACAATTTTTACATGGGGTTATAAAGATCCGATGTTTGATTATAAATATTAATTGGAAAGCTAAGAAGATTTACTACATCATAGTATTTTTGTTATGATTTTTAGACATTAAATAAATTAAATTATTTATGACATAATAATGATGCAGCGATGACATCATTATTTGACGATTTAAATAAAATGGAAAGATAATGTAAACTTTATGAACTACACATGTTCAAAACTTATTGGATTAGTGGATTTCGAAGACTTATCACCTTATACATGAATTATATCAATGTGGGACCTTTTGAAACCGAAACACATTTTCAAATAAAGTAATATTTCTTTACTTTCCAAAAGTGCCCCTCCTCTACTCTTATAAAAGGCCCCTAACTCTACCTCATTTCACACACTACTCAAGCCTTTGACTCAGCCAAACCCTGCCCATTTACTCTCTCCACATCCCTCTACTCATCCTATAGGATTCCCGTTGGGAATAATCCTTTCAAAGGAAGCCTTTAGGCTCAAATCAAAAGGAGTTACAGTTTTTAAGGTAATTCATTCTCTCATGTTCATTTGTTTTATTTTGCTTCTCCAACCCCCTAAACTCTTTTTATTTAATTATTTTGTAACAACACCAGTATATTAAATATACTAGGATGTTGGTATAAGATTTATTTGAGCTACAATCTCACACAACTGCATCAATTGGTTAAAGAACATACGGTTTCCGTGGATGGCGAAATTCTGCCTCCCGAAACGATGATTGTTCAATACTCATTTAACACCTTCAAAGGTGGCCATTATGATGTAACTATTTTTATATATGATATATAATATGTTTATGGTTTCCTTGAGCTTCTGTGTTTTTCATTTTTGGCATACCTTTATGGATTCCATTATGGGTAAACACGATATCTTCATTTTAGGAAGTGCGGACTACCGCACCCTCAAAGTGATTTGATTCGTTAAATACCATATGTGGGACATATAAAGGATGGAACTATGATATTATATATGATATTATACTGGAATTATAATATACCTTTATATCATTATGATTCCATTCTATAAAATATGAAATATAAATGAAAGTAGCGTTCATGCGTACGTACGGCTTATCGTTTCCATGAACGGTGCATTTCATTTCTTACCTCTAAATGATTATGTAATATTATAAATGCATGTATGTACTGGATATATATGACATATATGATATCTACATCATGAATACCATTCTGGATATAATGAACCTTTGACCAAATTAACAACATGTAAGTGTAAGAAGTCTATTTTTGACTTAAGAACCAAATACAGACAAAACGAACATTATTAACTTAACTGATTACATGATGTTCATAACACGGTATAAAAAGAATAATGAACTTGAAAAAGATTCATAATCAAGTAGAGATTAACTCAAGTTTATTATTCAGGAGATTAAAGAACGGTCGGGTCAAGTCGGATACGAGGTATGGGACTACGTCTCAATCTCCTTTCATTGAGGCATATTTTATTTTATACAAAACTTTCTTTTATACGGTGTATAAACCCCTTTGACTTTTAAGTTTATTCAAAAGGAATCTTTTTTATACGAAGCATTTACTAAACGGAAAAAGGGAATGTTTTTGTCGTACGTATGCGGCGACAACGACTTCTCCGCCGTCGTGACCGTTATTTGAGTTTCGGCTTCCTCTAAAAGCCATACCTTCTTTTTAAAAGAAAAATAAATACCATGTTTTACTTTTCTTTTATTTTAGTATTGAAAATGGTTTTCATAATGTTTTTATTATATCAATGTGTTGTATTGATATCTCGTGATTGAAGTGTGGAAATGTTATGTTTCCTTTATGCATGTTTTATGTGATATGATTATGTTATGGTTCTTGGGCATTATTATGAAGACGGGTGGTTCCGTGATAAACTAAGGGAGGGTGAGCCCGTTATAGCTCTCCAATGCATTTGGTAACGCGAAGGAGTGAAACGTTAAGGTTTCTCCGAAGAGATTTTAGGGAATATACTGTGATGGGTATTTCAAACGTAACCAAGAGGGTTACTCCCTATGTAAGAATGTTATGAATGCCTCAAGTTACCTTTATGTCTTATGATTTCTATGATTTATTCATGATTTTATGAGGTATGTTAAAGTGCCTATGTTTTATGTGTAAAGTATGATTTCATTCTTATTTATATAAGAACTCATGTTTCCTTTCCATGTTTTTTTATAACCCATACTCAGTTTTTATGCTCATCCCAGGTTTTTGAAATGTTTTTCACAGGTTAAGGGAAAGGTACATGATAAGATGATAGAGTCAAGGATGTGTCAAGAAATAATCCATGTTTTATTTTAAATGTGTTCCATTGATGAGAATGAAGAATACTATCTTTCTGTAACCACTTTGTTTATATGTGGAATGTAATGAAATTTTTATGATCTAATTCTCTAAAACTATAAACCCGAAAAGATCCTCAATGTGTAATCTTGTAATAACTCAACATTAAGTAAGGTTTAAGGCTGGGGCCTTATAGTTGGTATCAAAGGTCGGTTTAGATAACTTTAGGAGTTAGAATTCTATTAAATGATTATCCAAAAATATTTTTTTTCGAAATGATATAGCATTTAAAGATTACCATGTTGCTTCATCTAAGACATGTTTGTTCAGAATGGTTTTCCGCAGAGGAAACATGGAAGCAGTGCTAGGAAGGCATACAGAAGGAAATAACCTTCCGAATCAGCATCCAGAAATGGTCGGAATTGGAACTGAACAGTTTGTTGCAGTAATGGCGCAGTTTACTCAAGAGATAAATGGCGGTGGTATCCATGCACGAGATCGGCCAGAACTACCGCAGAGGAACATGTCAGTGGTGGAACATTTCATGAGGCAACATCCACCATCATTCAGAGGATCATCTGACCCTGTGCTAGCTGAAGGGTGGATTAAAGCACTGGAGAAGATTTTTGATGTCATGGGGTGTTCAGACAATCAAAAGGTTAGTCTTGCTATTTACTGTTTGGAGGGTGAAGTAGATCAGTGGTGGTCTATGGTTAAAAATATCAGGGACGCCGATGAGATTGATGCTCTTGACTAGGATGAATTCAAAGGTATGTTTCTTGAGAAGTATTTTCCTAAGGTTGTTCGACTTAGGATGGAAAATCAATTCTTGGAATTGAGGCAAGAGGAAGACTCAGTGGCTGCCTATGAAGAAAGGTTCACTCGATTGGCAAGGTATGCTCCAAATTTTATCCGGGACCTTGATAGTAAAATCAATCGTTTTTACTCAGGATTAAAGCCAAAGTATCGAAGGGCATTAGCTTCTCGTGAGTTTAAAAGTTATGAAAAGCTTGTTCGATGTGCTGAGAAGGTGGAAATGGAGTTTGTCGATGACCAAGTTTTCTATAACAACCAGCAGAAGAAGAGACCGAGGTGGCAGGAGAAAGGTAAGAATTCCTCAAAAAAGTCTGATGGTAAGAGAACTAAGTTTCTAGTTTGTGATAAATGTGGCAAAAGGCATGCTGGGGAATGTCTTCTGAATTCTGGGAAGTGCTACTGATGTGGTAAGATGGGACATAAGGCTCGTGATTGCACTGAAAAGGATCAAGGTGAAGGTAAGAACAAATTTGATTTATAGTTAGTGAAATGTTATAAGTGCAATGAGATTGGTCACTATGAAAACGAGTGTCCGAAAAAGAGCTTGAGTGATGGGAAGCAGTTAGACTACATGAAGAAAGGGGTGGTGAAATCCTTTTCAACTACTTCAGCAGATGTCGGGCCATCAAATGAAGTTGTATCAGGTAATTTTTTTGTTTTTTCAGATTATGCCAGTGTGTTGTTTGATTCGGGGTCTACACATTCTTTCATCTCTGAAACCTTTTCTTGTAAAATGGGAATACCATCTCAAGAAATGACTCCTGAACTTTTGGTAAAAACACCTGGGGGGAATGTTGAGGAAAAAAGAATTTATAAGAATCTTCATATCCTTATCTGTGGAAAGAACCTACTTGCAAACCTTATTGTTCTACCTCTAGTAGAGTTTGATGTTATCCTGGGTATGGATTGGCTCTCTATTTACCATGCTAAGATTGACTGTAGAGCTAAAGAAGTTTCTTTTCAGAAAGACTTTCAGTTTGTTTACAAGAATGAACCCTTACTTTTGATAACATATCAAGAGGCCGAGAAACTTGTGAAAGATGGAAATGAATGTTACCTTGCACACGTCGTTGAAAATAAAGGAAGTGTTCATATTAATGATGTGCCAGTGGTAAATGAGTATCCTGATGTTTTTCCTGATGAGTTGCCTGGATTAATACCAGATCGGGAAGTTGAGTTTACTATTGACTTAGTTCCTGATGATAATCCAATTTCAAAACCCCCTTATCGAATGGCACAAATTGAAGTTTTAGAGTTGAAGGAGCAATTGCAAGATTTATTAGAGAAAGGTTTCATTAGACCTAGCACATCACCATGGGGTGCTCCTGTTTTATTTGTTAAAAAGAAAGATGGTTCTATGAGACTTTGCATTGATTATAGAGCCTTGAATAATATCACTGTTAAGAACAAATATCCTTTGCCTCATATCGATGATTTGTTTGATCAGCTCCAGGGAGCTCAGTTTTTTTTCAAAGATTGACTTGAGATCAGGGTACCATCAGCTGAAGGTTAAGGAGGTAGATATTCTGAAGACCGCATTCCTTACGAGATATGGCCATTATGAATTTGTAGTAATGCCTTTTGGGCTAACCAATGCACCTGCTGTATTCTTGGACTTAATGAATAGAATTTTCCATGAGTTCTTAGATAAGTTTGTGGTGGTTTTCATTGATGATATTTTGGTGTTTTCTAAAAGTAAAGAGGAGCATGAAAGACATTTAAGGGTTATCTTACAAACCTTAAAAGAAAATAAACTGTATGGGAAATTCAGAAAGTGTGAGTTTTGGTTGCAACAAATTTCTTTCCTTGGTCACATTGTTTCTAAAGATGGAATAATTGTTGATCCTGCAAAAACAAAAGTTGTGGAAGAATGGCCAAGACCCACAAATGTAACCGAGATTCGTAGCTTCCTTGGTTTGGCGGGCTATTACCGAAGGTTTTTTAGAAATTTTTCACGGTTATCTAGTCCAATGACTAAGCTAACTCGGAAGGGTGTTAAGTTTATCTGGACAAAAGAATGTGATGATTGTTTTCTGGAATTGAAAAGAAGATTGGTAACTGCTCCAGTTTTGGCACTACCTTCCAGGAATGGTGAGTTTGTTATATACAGTGATGCTTCATTGAAAGGACTTGGTTGTGTCCTAATGCAGAATGATCAGGTAATTGCTTATGCTTCACGACAGTTGAAAACTCATGAGGTAAATTACCCTACACATGATTTGGAATTAGCTTCTGTTGTTTTTGCTTTAAAAATTTGGAGGCATCATTTGTATGGAGTAAAGTGTGAAATATATACCGATCACAAAAGTTTAAAGTATATATTCACTCAGAAAGAGTTAAACATGAGACAAAGGAGATGGCTGGAATTAATCAAAGATTATGATTGTACAATTCATTACCATCCGGGAAAAGCAAATAAAGTGGCTGATGCTTTGAGTCGAAAAAGTAATGCTTCATTAACAATGTTGCGTTTGGAACGTGATCCTTTGGTTAAGGATTTGATGAAATTTGGCATAGAAGTTGTTGGTGCAGGAAGTCCTTATGTTTTGTTTCAGGTATCAGTGAGATCTTATCTATCAGATAGAATCAAGTAGGCACAGAAGCAAGACAGTGAGTTGCAGAAAAAGGTAGAGCTGGTTCAGAAAGGTATGTTGCCTGAATTCAACATTGATAATGATTGTGTTTTGAGATTTGGGAAGAGATTGTGTGTGCCTTGTCATTCACAGTTGAAGAGAGAGCTGTTATGTGAAGCTCATAGTTCTCCGTTTTCAGTTCATCAGGGCAGTACTAAGATGTATAGAGATTTGCGGGTGTATTACTGGTGGGATGGAATGAAAAGAGATATTGCTGATTTTACTGTGAAGTGTTTGACATGTCAACAGGTTAAAGCAGAGTGGCAGTTACCGAAAGGGATGCTTCAGCCTTTACCAGTGCCAGAGTGGAAATGGGAGAATATATCCATGGACTTTGTTGTTGGATTACTGAAGACATCTCGAGGTAATAATGCAATCTGGGTTATTGTTGATCGCTTGACCAAATCTGCTCATTTCCTTGCTATACGAGATAATTTCTCTCTTGATCAAATTTCCCGTTTGTATCTTAAAGAGATAGTCAGGTTACATGGAGTTCCTCTCTCCATTGTATCGGATCGTGATCCCAGGTTTACTTCTAACTTTTGGAAAGGCCTTCAGAAGTCGTTGGGTACTGAATTAAATTTTAGTATAGCTTCTCATCCTCAACCAGATGGGCAGTCAGAACGAACAATTCAGACATTGGAGGATATGCTACGAGCTTGTTCTATGGATTATCAGGGAATTTGGGACCAACATCTTTCTTTGGTTGAGTTTTCATATAATAACAGTTTTCATTCTAGTATATAGATGGCACCATTTCAGGCATTATATGGGAAGCGGTGTCGATCTATAGCTTTCTGGGATGAAGTGGGTGAAAGGAAGTTGATGGGATCAGAATTGGTAGAAGAGATGGCAGAAAAAGTTCAGCTGATTCAGAAACACATGAGAACAACTCGGAGCAGGTAGAAGAGTTATACGGATAACCGGAGGAAGGATCTATCTTTCGAGGTAGGTGATCATGTTTTTCTCAAGGTTTCTCCTTGGAAAAGTGTGATAAGATTTGGTAAGAAAGGAAAGTTGAGTCCAAGGTTTGTTGGACCATATGAAATTCTGGAGAGAGTTGGATCAGTTGCATATCGAGTGGCTTTACCTCCGAGTTTATCTCAGGTACACAATGTTTTTCACGTTTCGATGTTGAGAAAGTATATGCCAGATCCATCTCATGTTTTGAGTCCAGAGGTAGTTCAGCTGGAAGATAACCTATCTTATGAGGAACAACCAGTCCAGATTCTTGACCACAGGGAGCAAGTGTTACAGAATAAGGTGATTAAGCAGGTAATGGTTTTGTGGAAAAACCACATGATTGAAGAGGCAACATGGGAATCTGAAAATGCAATGAGGGATAAGTACCCCCATTTATTCGATAAGTAAATAAATTGCGGGGATGCAATTTTCTAAAGGGGGGAAGGATGTAACATCCCAAGTAAGTAATGAATAATAGATATTTTTATCTATGTCTATTAATGATTAAGATAGTGTTATATAGGCTTAAAATGAAAATAAGTACAATCTTATGCATGGAATACACTAATATTCTTAAAAGATTGTTTTACTGCCTTATGATGGAAAACCCTTTTGGAATCTATTTTTTGACAATTTTATAAACTATGTTTGTCAAAATAAACTTATCCTTTATGATTGGGACATCAAAATTTACCTTGTGTGAATTTTTGGTATTTTTCTGACAATGTTCATTTTTTAATGAATAGTAAAAAATACTGCATTTTACATCAAAACTGCTTTTTAATCTAATTTGTTTATATGATTAGATTATGTTTTGAATTGGTTTTGAAGTGAAATTAGAATATATTTTTACCATTTAATCCAATGGTGGTCATTGGAATCAATTTCACTTTGGAATTGGACTTAAACTGGTGTCAATATTTTGATACTTATTGTTCCATAAAAACACGCTATTTTCTCTGACAGCGGGAATTAATTATTAAATAACTTAATGTGACTTATATGTTTTGAATTTTGTAAAATAGAATTCATTTTTGAATTCATAATATCAAATATAGCTTAGGGTTAATTTTTGGTAATTTTCTGAAAAACTTCAATTTTTGATGAATAGTGAAACCACTAAGTGGTAATCAAGCAAACTGATTTTTCAGTTAAATGAAAGTTTACCACTAATGTGTATTGAATTTTGAAAATCCGACATACATGGTTGTCATTAAGAAGTAAAATGTGGTTCAATGAGATTATAATAATTTTTGGTGAATAGTAACTTATTAAGTTCTTAATCGCGATTAGTGGTAATTAGGGTAGTTTAAGGTATAAATAATACTTTAATAATAGGAAATGACCTAGACACATGTCCCAACCTTATTGGTTGTGTCATGGCCGACCAAGACAAGCCATGGGTCAACTTGGGGACCCCATGGAGACACTTTGGTTTGGAAATGACATAAATAACTTTTTATTAAATGTTAAAGTAAAAATGACACAAACAAGAGATGTTTTACGAAACAAATTTTTACATGGGGTTATAAAGATTAGATTTTGGATTATAAATATTCATTGGAAATATAAAAAGATTTCCTAAATCATAGTATTTGTTTTATGATTTTTAGACATTAAATAAATTAAACTATTTATGACATAATAATGATGCAGCGATGACATCATTATTTGACGATTTAAATAAAATAGAAAGATAATGTAAAATCTATGAACTACACATGTCCAAAACTTATTGGATGAGTGGATTTTGAAGCCTAATCACCTTATCCACTAATTATATCAATTTGGGACCTTTTTAAACCGATACACGTTTTCAAATAAAGTAATATTTCTTTACTTTCCAAAAGTGCCCCTCCTCTCCTCTTATAAAAGGCCCCCACCTCTACCTCATTTCACACACTACTGAAGCCTTTATCTCGGCCAACCCCTGCCCATTTACTCTCTCCACATCCCTCTCCTAATTCTATAGGATTCCCTTTGGGAAGAATCCTTTCAAAGGAAGCCTTTAGGCTCAAATCAAAAGGAGTTACACTTTTTAAGGTAATTCATTCTCTCATGTTCATTTGTTTTATTTTGCTTCTCCAACCCCCTAAAATCTTTTTATTTAATTATTTTGTAACAAAAACAGTATCGTAAATATACTAGGTTGTTTTTATAAGATTTATTTGAGCTACACTCTCACACAACTGCATCAAATGGTTAAAGAACATACGGTTTCCGTGGATGGCGAAATTCTGCCTCCCGAAACGATGATTGTTCAATACTCATTTAACACCTTCAAAGGTGGCCATTATGATGTCACTATTTTTATATATGATATATAATATGTTTATGTTTTCCTTAATATTCTGTGTTTTTCATTTTGGGCATAACATTATGGTTTCCATTATGGGTAAACACGATATCTTCATTTTAGGAAGTGCGGACTACCGCCCCCTCCAAGTGATTTCATTCGTTAAATACCATATATGGGACATATAAAGGATGGAACTATGATATTATATATGATATTATACTGTAATTATAATATACCTTTATATCATTATGATTCCTTTCTATAAAATATGAAATAGAAATGAAAGTAGCGTTCATGCGTACGTACGGCTTACCATCTCCATGAATGGTGCATTTCATTTCGTACCTCTAAAAGATTATGTAATATTATAATTGCATGTATGTACTGGATATATATGACATATATGATATCTACATCATGAATACCATTCTGTATATAATGAACCTTTGACCAAATTAACAACATGTAAGTGTAATAAGTCTATTTTTGACATAAGAACCAAATACCGACAAAATGAACATTATTAACTTAACTGATTACATGATGTTCATAAAACGGTATAAAAAGAATAATGAACTTGAAAAAGATTCATAATCAAGTAGAGATTAACTCACGTTTATCATTCAAGAGATTAAAGAACGGTCGGGTCAAGTCGGATACGAGGTATGGGACTTCGTCTCAATCTCCTTTCATTGAGGCATATTTTATTTTATACACAACTTTCTTTTATACGGTGTATAAACCCCTTTGACTTTTACGTTTATTCAAAAGGAATCTTTTTTATTCGAAGCGTTTACTAAACGGAAAAAGGGAATGTTTTTGTCGTACGTATGCGGCGACAACGACTTCTCCGCCATCGTGACCGTTATTTGAGTTTCGGCTCCCTCTACAAGCCATACCTTCTTTTTAAAAGAAAAATAAATACCATGTTTTACTTTTCTTTTATTTTAGTATTGAAAATGGTTTTCATAATGTTTTTATTATATCAATGTGTTGTATTGATATCTCGTGATTGAAATGTGGAAATGTTATGAATACTTTATGCATGTTTTATGTGATATGATTATGTTATGGTTCTTGGGCATTATTATGAAGACGGGTGGTTCCGTGATAAACTAAGGGCGGGTGAGCCCGTTATAGCTCTCCAATGCATTGGGTAACGCGAAGGAGTGAAACGTTATGGTTTCTCCGAAGAGATTTTAGGGAATATACTGTGATGGGTATTCCAAACGTAACCAAGAGGGTTACTCCCTACGTAAGAATGTTATGAATGCCTCAAGTTACCTTTATGTCTTATGATTTCTATGATTTATTCATGATTTTATGAGGTATGTTAAAGTGCCTATGTTTTATGTGTAAAGTATGATTTCATTCTTATGTATATAAGAACTCATTTTTCCTTTCCATGTTTTTTTATAACCCATACTGAGTTTTTATGCTCAACCCAAGTTTTTGAAATGTTTTTCACAGGTCAAGGGAAAGGTACATGATAAGATGATAGAGTCAAGGATGTGTCATGAAATAATCCATGTTTTATTTTAAATGTGTTCCATTGATGGGAATGAAGAATACTATCTTTATGTAACCACTTTGTTTATATGTGGAATGTAATGCAAGTTTTATGATCTAATTTTCTAAAACTCTAAACCCGAAAAGATCCTCAATGTGTAATCTTGTAATAACTCAAGATTAAGTAAGGTTTAAGGCTGGGGCCTTATATACTACATGTCAAGAAATGGTTGTGGTTAATTTTAAGTATTTTTCTAAAATACATGAATTTTTGCTGAATAGTAAAATACATGAATTTTCCGGGAAAACACTTTAAAATTTAAACTCACTATTCCTAACATCACAAGAGATGTAAGCACCCAAATCTCAAAATCACGTGCCCTATTTAATATTCTCGGTCATTTAAGACTCAAAATTCCTTGACATAGGGGATATTAATAAACTACTAAATTTTTTATTAAGGAAACCCCTCTCCCCTCCACTAAAAATACCACCCTTCACACCCTCATTTACTCACACCTCTCAAGCATGATGCCTTGTATAAAATCTACCAAAAATAATTACCTATTACCTTACCAACGTGCAAGAGATTATGTTCTAATGAAAAGTCCAAGATTAGGCCCCTTAATAAGGATCTCAAGGGGAGGATTGAAGAGGTAATTTCTCTCCCTCTTCGCCTTTAATTCCATTTCAAATTCATGTTATTTTTTTATTTTCTCCCCACCTATCATTATTCAAATGGTATGGTAACTCCAGTAAAATACATATAATGGAATTTTATGATACTATTGGGATATTATATCATCCAACCCCATTTGTCCTCTTATTTTTATTTTATTAAAGAAAACGTTGTTCGTGAGGTGTTAATTTATCACCTTCAAGAACAACATGTCTTGTTCTTCCATTTCTACCTTCAGATATGGACATAAAACCATTTATATGGTTGATCCTGAATATATTATATGTATTATGTCCTATTTAATGCTCTAGAACTAACTTATGTGCATATTATTACGTGATAAATTAAAACATGTTCTTTGTGATCGAAAAGCCGCCCAAATTAACCCAAACATTCATCATTTAATTTTTATCTAATGATTCATCCACCTGATATATAATAAAATTAATTATAAGATAATTTTAAATTCTGGAAAGACATTAATAACATGTGATATGTGTTCTGGATTTTTACCCATGTTCTACCCAAACATTCATTTAAAAATACTTGTTAACTCCTCAAGAAGACCATAAAAACCGAACATTCCAGAACAATGTAATTAAAACCAATTACTCATCAAAAGGACCATAAAATTACATAATGAATCCAAAATGAACCATATTCTTGTATAAAAGGTTCTAGATTTTATAATTATTCAATATAATTTTTTTATAGAGGACATTGATGCGAAGGAAGAGTTCAGATACAAGGTAAGGGTAAATTCTCATACCCAAATTTCATTTTTCGTGTATTCCCTCTTTCACTATAGTATTGGTATGGTTACTCCTATTAAATTATTATTTTGTAATTTTCTTTTCTTTTTCTATTATATAGTTGTTCACCGCTATTGTTTATGTCAAAAAAAAGTTTTTCAAAGAAATCTTCTTTTAAGAACTCACCTTTTTCTTCTCATACAATGTTGATGGTTCTTATATCATGTATGTTATTCACTTTTTTTTGTACCAAATGATTATGAATGAGTTATTATGAGATAAAGACCATTACTTTCCCTGGATTATTTATTTTCATTATTGATATATATTATATGTGGCATGCATGGTAATGATAATATTATGATGTGACGGGTTCTCCTGGAATTATATAGCGCAATATGAATATTTGAATATGATGGGTGCGCCCAGAATTATATAGCACTCTAATGCATTGGGTAAAGTGATTATTCTCATGAGTAAGTGTGAAATTATGTGTACAAGATGCTATATTTTTTCACAATTATGTGTGGTAGTTAACCACAAAGACATGGTGTTTCATTTTTATGTATTTCCACACTTCTAGTAGTTTATTTATGCTTTATCGCATGTTCATGATCATTTTCACATGTTAGGATTATGCTCAAACCATGCTATATTGTTCTTATCTATCCTCTTACTAGGATTTTAGCTCACCCATTTTGATGTATATCCTCATGTGGCTACATGCTCTAAGGAGATGTCAAGTGCCAATAAAAATATTGAGAACAAGAAATTAAATAAATGTTTATGCTTGATGATGAAATTTCTATGTATGTTCCTTTTTTTCCCAGACACTAAACATTTGGATCCTCTATTTGAAATATTATTATGTGTTTTATCTTAAAATAATGTAATGCTAATGTAAGAAAATGTTGGGATGCGATAATGAACTAATGTGTGATTTCCTACTTTTTATATCCCTTACTGATCTCTTATGATCATCTCATGTTTTTAAATGTTTATTACATGTTATAAGGATGTGTAGGAAAATTATATAATCCTTGTTATAATTTTTATGAATTATCAAAGAATTAATGTTTCATGATTTAATGTTTTATAGTTTGAAAAAATTGGAAACTATTTTTTTGGTATCCACTCTGTAAAAATGTGTAAGTTTATGAATGTATTAGGTCCAAATTATCTAAATCTCTAAATAAAAAAATATCCAAAATGTAAAATGAACTATTTTCTGGATTAAAATCAAGCTTATGTAATGTAATAAAGTCATGTCCTTATTGTTGGTAATAGAGGATGGTTTAGATATCTTAATGGGTTATGAAAATTTTAAAAGCATACCATAAATTATTTTAACTTTATTATTAATTTTAAATGTTATAGAATTTAAAAAATACCATGTTTCGTCATCTAAATTTTTTTATTCAAAATGGTTTTCCACAAAATAAACAGGGAAGATGAAGAGGGGAGGCACTGAAAGAACTACTTCCTTCGGAAGCTGCAGCTCGGAATGGTAGGGATTGGAACAGAGGAATTTGTTATAGTAATGGATCAGCTAACACAAGAAATAAATGGTTGTGGAATCCGTGAAAGAGAACAACCAAAGGTACCACAAAAAAATAATAGTGGACCATTTTATGATACAAAACCCTCCTACATTCAATGGATATTCTGACCCAATAGCAGCTGAAGGATGAATTAAATCCCATGAAAAGATACTTGTTGTAATGGGTTTTTTAGATATTAAAAATGTATGACTTGCCATTTATCATTTTTAATGAGTATTTGATCAGTGGTGGTCAATGATAATGAATATTAGGGATAGAGAATATTTTGATGCCTTTCAATGGGATGAATTTAAAAGTATTTTCCTTGGAAATGTTTTCCTAAGGTGGTACTACTTAGGATGGAAAATAAATTCCTTGAATTGAAGAAAAAGGATGATGATTCAATGGTAGTGAATGAAGCTAACATCACTTGACTAGAGAGGTATTATCCAAATCTTATTCCAGATATTTATCAACAAATCAACAGCTATTACTCAAGATTGTTTCCAAGGTATCGAAGGGAGTTGGCCTCCCATGAATTCAAATGTTAGGAAAATCTTTTCTGATATGTTTAAAGGATATAGATGTACTTTTCTGATGATCACATGCATTTTGGAAACAATGATATGAATAGGTCTATATGGAAATAAATGGGTAATAATCAACCAATGAAATCTGATTGTAAGAAAATCCAATTTCCAATTTGTGAAAAGTGTTACAGGAAGCACCTTGGGGAATGTCTTAGAAAAACACGTACGCGTTTGAAATGTGGTAATTTTGGACATATGTCCCGAGATTATAATGAAAATGATCTGAAGACTAATCTTGATAAAAAAAATTGTAAAGTGTTTTAAATGTGGTTTGATGGGTCAATATGCAAATGTCTACCTAAAGAGAGATCCAAATAATTCAATGAATCTATACTATAAGCAGAAATGTGTGGTGAGATCCTTTGCAACTACATCAGTAGATGTCGCTCCATCCAATTAAGTTGTACCAGGTACTTTTCTAGTTCACTCAGATTTTCCTAATGATTTGTTTGATATGGGGTCTACACGTGCCTTCATCCCTGGGAAATTTTGGTGTATATTTGAAATATCACCTCAACAATTTAGACAAGAAATTGTTGCTAAAACCCCAGGGGGTAGATATTATATGAAAGAGGAATTATAAGAATATTTCTATTATGGTATGTGGAAATAAGTTTCCTTCAAACCTTGTTGTTCTTTCCATTTTCAAATTTAATGTTATTTTGGGAATGTATTGGCTTTATGATTATCAGGAAAATATTGATTGTAGAGCTAAAGAAGTTGTTTTTGAGATAGAGTTCAATTTTTTATAAAAGAAAGAACCCATAAAAGTGATAACATATCAGGAAAATAAGAAACTATTGAAGGATGGAAGTGAAAGTTATCTTGCTCATATTGTTGAAAACTAGGGAACTGCTCAGATTAATGATGTTAAAGTGGTAAATGAATACCTTGATGTTTTTTCTAATGAGTTTACTAGTGTTATACATGATCGAGGAGTCGAATTCACAATTGACTTATTTATTGATTCTATACAAATTTCAAAACCCCTTATCATATGGCTCAAATAGAACTTCTTGAATTGAAAAAATCCACTACAGAATTTTATTGGTAAAGGCTTCATTCATCACAACACTTAACCATGGGGAGCTCCTATTTTGTTCGTTAAAAATAAATATTGTGCCAGGACACTTTGCATTGATTATAGGGCTTTGAATTGCATCACTATTAAAAAAACTATCATTTTCCGCACATTGATTACTTATTTGAATAGCTCCTGGGAGCTCAGTACTTTTCCAATATTGACATGATGTTTGGATACTACCAGCTGAAGGTGAAGGATGATGACATCCCAAAAACAACATTGTATACTATATATGGGCATTATAATTTTTTTGTTATTCCATTTGGGTGGACTAATGCAGCAACTGTATTCATGAATGTTATGAATATAATATTTCATGAGGTCTTGGATATGTTTTTGATTGTGTTTATTTATGGCATTATAATATATTCTAAAAATAAAGAGTATCATGAAAAAAATTAAGGGTTGTTCTAAAAAGTTTAAAATATATGAAACTATATGGAAAATTCAGAAAGTGTGATTTTTGGTTGCAACAGATTTAGTATCATGGGAACATTGTAAATAAAATTGGAATAATAGTTGATACAACCAAAACAATAGTGGTTGATGAATGTCCAAGTGCTGCAAATGTCATAGAGATTCATTGTTTTCTTATATTATATAGTAATTACTGATAGTTTTTTAGGAACATTGACCGATTATCTAGCATGATTACTAAGTTACCATGAAAAGGGATTAATTTTTTTTAGATAGAAGAATGTGGTGTTTGTTTTCTGAAACTGAAGAAGAGGTTGGCTAATTCTACAGTTTTGGGCATTCCTTATCAAAATGGTGAGTTTGTTATCTATAGTGATGCTTCATTGAAGGGACTTGGTTGTGTTTTGAGGCAGAATGATCAGGTAATTTCTTATGCATCAAGACAACTTAAACCACATGAGTTTAATTATCCCACACATGATTTGGAATTTGCAGCTGCTTTTTTTTTGCTTTGAAAATTTTGATGCATCATTTATGTGGAGAATAATGCCCAATATATACTGACCATAAAAATCTAAAGTATATATTCAATCATAAGGAATTAAACATGAGGCAGAGTAAATGGATAGAACTGATAAAGGATAATGATTTCACGATCAATTACCATCTAGGAAATTCAAAAAATGCGACAGATGACTTTACTCGAAAACATCAGGCAATATTAACCATGGTACGTTTAAAACATGATCCCTTCATTAATGATTTGATGAATTTTGGTTTAGATGTAGTGGGTGAAGAAAATACATCTTTTTTCTAATATTTCAATGTAGTCATTGTTATCAGATAGAATTAAGAAAGCATAAAAGGAAGACCATCTGCTGAAAAATGTTGAATTGGTTAAAGTGGGTAAGTTTCCAGAATATAATATTGATAATTATTGTGTTTTAAGATTTCGTAAAAGGTTGTGTGTGCCTTCTGATTTCCAATTTAAGAAATAAATATTGTGGGAAACTCATAGTCCTCCATTTTCTATTCATCCAAATAGTACAAAGATGTATAGATACCTTCAAGAGTATTTTTGGTGGGATGGAATAAAAAGAGATATTTCGAATTTTACCATGAAATTCTTTAATTTTCAACAGGTAAAAGAAGAGAAACATTTACCAAAGGGGATGCTTAGGACTTTTCCAGTTCCACAGTGGAAATGGGAGAATGTATACATGGACATTGTGGTGGGACTACCAAAGAAATCCCAAGGTAAAAATGCAATTTGTGTTATTGTTGATCGAATGACATAATCTGCACATTTTCATTCTATAAAAGATACAATATCATTATATCAACATAATTTATTGAACCTCAAAGAGATTTTCAGGTTACATGGAGTTCCACTTTCATTTATATCAGATCATGAACTAATGTTCACTTATATCTTTTGGAAATGACATCAGAAGTCATTAGGAAAAAAATTAAATTTTAGTACAACTTTTAATGATCAATCAGGTGGGAAGTTAGATTGAATGATTTAGACTTTGGGGAATATCATTCTAGCTTGTTCAAAGGACTACCAAGGAATTTTGTATCATCATCATTCTTTAGTTATGTTTTCTTATAATAATAGTTTTAATTCAAGTATTCATATGGATCTTTTTGAGGCATTGTATGGGAAGTGGTGTTGTAATCCATCATTTTGGGATGAATTCAGTGAAAGAATGTTGATGGGGGCCAGAATTAGTAGAATATGTTGCTGAGAACGTGACGATTATTCAGCAGCATATAGGGAAAGCTCAGAGAAGGAAGAAAAGTTATTCACATAACAGAAGGAAAGAATTATATTTTGAGGCTGGTGGCCGTGTTTTCCTTAAAACATCTCATTGGAAAAGTATGATTCATTTTAGTAATAAAGTAAAGTTAAGTCCATGATTCATCGGTTCTTTTGAAATCTGGGAAAATGTTGGATGATTTGCATACTGAGTAGCTCTACCTCCATGTTTTTCTTATGTAATTTTTTTTTTCATGTTTCAATTTTGAGAATGTATGTGCCAGATTCATCACATGTCTTGATCCTAGAAGTAGATCAGCTAAAAGAGAACCTTTCTTATGAAGAGAAACCAGTTCATATTCTTGATTGAAGGGAATAGGTATTGCGGAATAAGGTAATCCACAAGGTAATGTTTTTCTGTAAAAACCACATGGTTGATGAAGAAACATTGGAGTCTGAAAATGCTATAAGGGAAAAATACCCTCAATTGTTTATTATGTACATAAATTACGACAACGCAATTTCCCGAAGTTTTTGATAATAAAACACCCTAAGGGATTTTAAAAATTAATTGAATGAATGAAAATTGGATTTATGTATATAATTATATCTAGGCTTTCAACATAATTTTACTACTTCTATTTTTTTTATTTTAAAAAATGGCAATCTACAATTATGTTCAGTAAGTCATTTAAAGTCGAATGAAACAACTTGTTTTTTGGTGAATAGTGACATACCCATATTAATAGTTATATGAATATTAATATGACCATAAAAAATATTAAATTTTGATATTATTTTATTTTCCGAAGGATTTTAGATAATGGCATTATGGCTAATTTTTTAATGTCATTTAAAATCCGTTATAGAATTTAAATTGTTAATTTTTGAATTAAGTTTAACATTATTTAAAAAATATATTATTAATATTTATAAATTTATTTTTGAAAATGGATTTCTTATTTAAATTATAAACATTAAATATTTTAAAGGGTATATTTTTGGTATTTTTTTAAAATAAGGTTTTTTTGGCAAATAGTAAAAAGAATCAGTTTTGTGGTTTGGTGCGTTAATGAAATAATTAATTATTTAATAATGATATAATAATTCAAGTATACTTTTGTACAGTAAAATAAGTTATGATGTGTCCCATATTTACTATTCCATGTAAAAATACCATGGGAAAGCCCATAGTTTTGGAAATAGCACTAATGAGCCTTCCCATGGAAATTATTAAAATATTCCCTCACTTTTGATATAAATACCATCCCATTACTTCATTAACATAATTATAAATTCTACATCAATGATGATCTTGCCTCCTTAACAATATATTAGTCCTCCTAAGGTTTCCTCAATCCCACAAGATCCCGACCATCATGTTCTATGAGTTACTCTACAATGTAAGAAAATTCTCAATTTCATTCATTTTTTCTTTCAAATTCTCTTTTTTGTGGTGAAACATCCAAGATTCCATACCATGTTCGTATTTACTTTTTATTCATGATCTATTATCTATTATGATTAATTTTTGGATAGTTTACCATTATCCACTCTCTTTTCAATATTTTCTAATACAATGTTACATAGCCATTAGCCTGTAAAATATTTATAAGTTATTTTTCTATTATTCATTTATTTTGAGTTCTTTTTTCATATTATTTTGTCATCACCTCTTACACAAAAGGAATGAAATATTCAAAAATCATATATAATATGGATTTTCTCATGTTCATGGAAAATTTACCATCATTCTTCTACTCCACTCTTAGTTATCCAGAGAATAAAAACATTGTCTCTGATGTGTCGAATTACAGACATCGTAGTCGATGTGATTTCAATTTTCATTAATTATTTCAAGTATGGTCATGAAACCATTTTTATTGTTCAACCATGTAATTATATATGTATTATTTTTCATCCATGTTTCTGGAAATATTTTTTTACTCATGGTTTTAATATATAAGTCAAAATGAGGTCGTTATTATCAAAGAACAACTAATTTGATCTAAAAGAACATCAAAAATGTTTTAACTTATGAATCATCTCATATAAAAAATCAAAATGATAAATGATATAAATTATTTTACTAGGAATATTTAAATACCATTCCATTCCAATTCTAGAGTTTCACTTCCAATCGACAAGAGCATCCATCATGATCCAATCATGGAAATCTGGTAACGAACGATCCCTAAACAATGCAAGGAAAAAATTACTAACAATTAAAGGGTTAAATGAAGTTATAAAATGATCATAAAAGATTGTATAAACATGAAAATGTTTCTATAAAATAATAATAATAGACCTTTATATTTTATACATTTGGTTTAAACCAGTTTTAAGTAAGACAAACTCGTGGAAAGGGAATTCTTTACATGATTTTCATTCTTTGGGTTAACCTTCTACTTCATTATATATGTGTTATTAAAACTGATTGTTTGATGGTTTTGATTATATTATGTTTTATTATGAATATTTGGTGTGTATATACAGATTCCATCTACTCTATTAATTCTCTCATTAGATGTATGATATTTAAAAGGGGATTTTCTTTTAAAGTCCTCTTTTACAAATTTATTTTACAAAATTCAAAAGAAATGTTTTTAGGAAATTATTCATTTTGTATGAATATATTATGGTTATTTGGAATTATTTATGATGAATTGTGGGACCTATATCTCCCTACAATTCATTGGGTAAGTGTATGTTGGAGGTCAGTTGTATGGTTACTCGAAGTGTAACTTCTATGGTTACACAAATTGTATGGTAGACGTGAGGGTTACAAAATATAAGGTAGCCGAGAGGGTTATATGATTATGTAATTAATTACCTAAGATACATTTATGGTTATTTTTATGTACTTATGTATTATGGAAATCTAATTTTTCACAAAGTAAGTATATATACACAGGTGAAAAGTATGTACTTTGAAAATGATTTCATACGTTACAAGTATTCATGGTCTAATGTGTTATTTTCTTCTTTTTATATCCCATAATAAGATTTTGTGCTCATCCCATGTTTATAAATGTTTTCTAAAGGTTATAAGGATGTTTAGGACAATGAAGGATTCCATGTTAATGTTTTGATGAATTTTCAAAGAAATCATGTTTTAGACATTAATTTTTTATAGATTGAAACAAATGGAAACTGTTTTTATAGTATCCGCTCTTTAACAATGTTTAAGGTTATGAGTGTTTTATGTCCCAATTCTCAAAATCTCTAAACTTGAAATGATCCTCAATGTAAATGGAAGTGTTTTATTGACTATAATCAAGATTATGTAATGTAATAACGTCAGGTCCTTATACCTGGTGTGAAAAACAAGGAAAGACCATGTAATAGTCCATTCCGTAAGGGAGTTTCAGATAATCATTGAGTACATTGGGTCTATAATTACTTACTAACCACATGATGAATTCGGGATTGGAAAAGTCATGGGTGGAGAATAAGTCTTCATGTATAGCCAATATACCTTTCCCAATGTGTTTTTTCATTAGCGTGACAATGCTAAGGGTGCTAGAATCAATCCAAAAAAGGGGTATCAAAAGTGTGAGTAAGATTCCCAATATTTGAAACCCAATGAGGGTTGATTGATGATGGAGGATAACTGTTGAATGTATTCATGAAAAAATATCTTCATCACACTATTTTGGAATGGAAAAAACCAAACAATGTCCAACCACTGACCATATTTGAAAACACCATCCAAACTCAATGTGTCATCTAAAGCCTTATCGGGCGTTTGTCAAGAATGGTAGGTCATCTAAAATTTCATGGGACTATAACCAAATGAATTCCAATTAGATGTGATAGTGGATGAAAATTCAAGTAATGGTAATTCAAATCATGAAAGTGGAGTGATGAAATGTTTAAATGGATCACAACACTCTTGAAATTATTCCACCATGATAGAGAGAACATCATTGAATGCATATTAATCTGAACAAAGATACAACCTATCTCCAAGGGAACCATTTTATCAGATTTTGTTTGATAGATGACGATGTGAACAATATTGAAGATGACTATCATTATGGTAGATGACCTCTCAGATGGGGGCCTGATATGATTTCTAGTTTTTCATCATGTAAATGAGGATGAGGCAAAATAAAGATTACTATCATTTGATTAATAAATTTTATATAGTTCAATGTGTTATGATTATGATGTTTCAAATTATTTAAGATCCTATTTCTAGTACCTTGTCTAACAGTTTAAAATCATGTTGAACAGACAATAATTCATATTCCTACAATGCACTCATTTCAAAGAATAGAGAAACTCGGCACTAAACAAGCCAAAGGATCCTTTAAATCCACATATCCCTATGAGATCCATGATTAAGGTCATAATTATTGGACTATAACTGAGGAAACTAAGGCATAAAATGGGATTAAAATTTGTCGAGACAAGAGAAAAATGATCGAGAATCACTATGAATCCAATAAGGATAGAAATCAAGCCATATGTAGTTCTGATGCTTTCATTGTAGGGTTCCAATGAAAAACCAATTCCAAAAAGTGGGGTGATACTATCCTAAATGGGAATATCATGGTCACTACAATGTATTACTATCATGTGAACTAGGACACTAAAAATCTTAGTTCATGTTCATATGATTCATACTGAAAAGGGTAGGTGCATATTGTGGCTCCATGAAGAAGCCCAACATGAGTGCGGACTAAAAAGTACACAACACAAGACATAATCTAAGATGATATCCAGTCCTAGGTGTCAAAGGGTGAGATTTTGATTTTTTGGTTAGTTTTATGGGAAATGTTTATGGGAATCACTATGTATCCAATATTTATGGGAATCCATCCACACATAGTTCATATACGCTCCATGGTATGATACTAATTCCAAAAGGGAAAATCCTTCCCATATAAAGATGTCGCAGTGTTTTGTAGTTTATCATCATACATAAAGGACACAAAATGTGTTGTTGAACATTATAACACATGTATCATGTTTATTTTTGTGTTTACCTACATGAAACAACGATGTTGGTGACTTTTAATTATGTCCAGACATCTCAGACCATTGGATGAAGATTCAAAATAGGGAAAACATGTCATGAGGTTCCATTAAGTAACCCAATTTGATGTAGGATCAAGGGATTAATATAATACAACACATTACCTAAGGAAAACTAATTCACATTTTTATTCATAAGGCATGGAATTGGATTCTTAGTATAAATCTATGATCCTGGGATATAAACTGCTAGTTTAAGATCCCAATGTTTGACTAGTGAGATGGTGTTAAAATATCATGTGGGTATAAACCCTAAATTTCACGCTATGACCAAGTGATCCACACTTTTTGTGGGAAATAAGGGGTATAGATAATACATACAACACCTGAAGAAACATAGCAAGGGATTTTCGGATTAGGGATATGAATTTTCCAATGACGCTGATCAGCCTCCTCAGCCTACAAAGGTGCACATAGGGGTATAAACAAGGGTGTTAATGTGATTCATGGAAAAAGGGATGCATAAGGGGATTTTAATCACAACCTTCAATATTTTCAGACATAATTGGTGGTGTTGTAATAATGGTGGATAAAATTAGACCAAATTCGAGATGTAACATCCATTTTGAATGACATGGGATGAAAATATATAAATGAGAGTTTGATGTTAACCTTATTCAACCACGGAGATTATCTTAGATTTTAATTAAAAATCATTAAGGGAATTGTCCTAGGATGGTAGGAGACCCATAAGTCCAATAATCCATACTATTAGGGGTTCTGTTTATATGTGGAATTTGATGGATACCCAAAAAAAGGGGCATTTGAATCATGAAAATGGAATGAGAGAATGGACATGCGAATGAAAACACTCCATATCCAACACCAAATAACTTATGATCTCCTTAATGAGTCATATATAATGGAGGGGTATAAACCCCTTCTCAAAGGACGATACCTTGAAATGGATCCTATAAATGGAATGGTAGTGGACCAAGATAGCTGTAGTGGAAACTAGATAAAATGTGACTAACCTTACCCGGGGTTGGACATGGGGGATAAATGCACGAGCATTCCTATGTATCCCACTCAGATGGGAATAAATCCATACATATTTCATGAATATCCTATTTTTTAATGTCTTGTGATAATTATGAATGAGATATCAATTTAGGGTCATAGAGAATGGGATCATAGAGTTCTATTATAAAGGGTATATGTGACATGGTTACGTGATAAACCTATGGTGAATGAGTGTCGTGAAAAAAAATCACGACATGTGCTCTCAAGAGAGATATCTATCCAAGGGGTTGAAAAGATGAAATTATAGTTTGGCCCAAAAAATAAATGTCTTGGTGTTTCTATGTATCCCGTGAGGATGGGAATGAAGTAATATGTTGTTATGGAAATGGCTTGGTAAGTGAACTGTGCTAAAGGTGATGTCCTCTCTAATGAGAAAATTTATGAATTGTATAGTTTAACTTTATGAAAACATGATGGAGTATGAGTTTAATGTCATGTGGGATAGGAAATAAAATAATAATAAAAGACAAAGTAATCTTTTCCTTTAAGTTCATGTATATTGGACAAAAATTTCTATGATGTTTAATGCTTTCTTGATAGGATTCAAGAGATCAACGTCATTGAGGATGGGGTAGTACAGTTTAATGTCTGGTTGCGATAACAAAATTGATCTTAGTTTATGGTCAGATAACATATAACATTAGTTGGATATTCCAACATATGGTATTTTATTATGGTTCTATAAACAAACCCCACATGAATGAGAACCCATGAGGTCTCAACATCATATCATACACTCCTGATAATTAACTCATTACATAGGGCTGAAAATATTGATTTGGTCGATGGGCCATAGAATAAATTTCTACAATTTTCTATATGTATTATAAGGATATGAATTAATCCATATTTATTTCTTCAATTCTATGAGGTTTAACATCATGTATAATGAATGAAATAGATCTTACATTAATTTTATAGTATTAAACCCCATAAATGTTTTTTGCGGTTTATCGTCACGTGGAGTGATTATATGATGTTTAACATCATGTGGGATGAAATTTATATTTGTTTAAAAACTTATATATTAGACCATATTTTGATTAATTTAATTTGGTATGTGACATAATTTTAATTTCATACAATTTTTTAAAACCCCACACATAAAATGTATTGTTTGAAGAACATGGCATTCGTGGGAGGAGTGACATGCTCTCCATCCATGTTGACTATAGAGTATAAACCATTATGGTAACACCTATAAATGAGGTAGGGTTATTCCCATTTGGGTTCTATCTTTGGTGTCTCTCTACAAGTAATAATTAATGTTTTTTGAGACAATACCATATCACCTTGGAGTAAAGAAAGGAGATAATCATTTTTGTTCAAATCTCTAGCTATCTTGATCATGCGCCTCTCAAGATTTTGCAAGGCCCATATAATATTCTCATAGAGGGCCTCTAGTTCAATTAAATTGACTTATGCTACTCTGAATAATGTATGATGATTTTAGACTACTATACTAAGTATAAAAACTGAATCCTAATGGGAAGGACTTCCTTTGTTCCAAACACTAGTGAATATGGGGTCACATGGGTGGATTTTGAGTTGTATACCCATTATCCCAGAGATCACTTGGAATCATGTCTGGAAAATTCTTATTTTATTGCCCCACCATATTCTACATTATTTTATAGAGGATATTGTAGAATTTCAAGATCTATAAATTTTTGTGTGCCGGGTAGTGAGAATGATGTTTGGATCAGATGTTGAAGTTTCCATACAATTTATTCAGTTCAGTTAATAAGATATTGGAATCATTTTCAGTGAGAACCGTGTGAGGGATTAGGAATAGATAGTTGATATGAGATCTAAGGAACACTAAAACATAATGGTTACTGACCTCCATAAATAGAATGACATTTTCCCACATGGAAAAGATATCTGTAGTGGTCAGAATAAATCAACACAAGAGAGATATTGCTTGTGGATATGGTCCACCGACATCAAGTACTCAGATAAAAAAGGTCCAAGAATACATGGTGGTATGGAGGGGAACCATGGTAATTTGCATGAAATTATCATCGATCTGACACATGTTTCACCTCTTGAAAATCTCAATATAGTCAAACACCATAGTGGGAAAAAAACAGTACATCCTTCAAATATACTGGGAGAGTCATGAACTTTCCAGATGGGCACCACAAGATCCAACATGAACATCATTTATAATCTTGGGAATCAGTCCTCTTTATATAAAACAGAGGATAATTCCATCAAACCCATTCTTGTAGTGGATCTTCACAAGGATAGGACCTCTCTAGAGAGTGAATTGTACTACATGCATGTGAATTCTCCCACACATGGCTCTTTCTATTGAGATATTTTCTTGATGGAGATAATTAATGAATGGATTAATCAAATTAGTGGATTTATCAGATTTAGGTGGTTCCAGAGGTCCTGATGTGGAATCATCGGTGGTAAGGTGGCTTACCTACATTTTATTGTCATTGTCCAGGGTGAGAGGATTGAGGGCCCTTTGATGCACCACATGAATGATCAGATCTTCCTAGTAAGGCTCTGTGAAATATGTGGCTAAAACATCCATGGAATATGATCGACCATTCTTTTAATAGGGAATATAGGTGACATATAGTTGAGATTGGAATTGAGCCATTATCTAGCATCTGCATAATAATAGAAGCATGAGCTCCAGGTTCTTAATAAAAATGTCATTGTTGATCTAATTGATGGCTAATTAAATGCCCCCTTCACCCATATGTGTGGAATATCAATATAGAGATCCAACATGATACCAACGATGAGAGCCTTATACTCTTCCTCATTGTTGGGGAATCCTTTAGAAAACAATAACATATATAGAAAGATAGCCATGCAGGTCTGATGAAAATGACCATATGCCTACTCTGTTGAGTCGAGGATCATTGCATATCCTAATGGTAGGAAATCTAGATGAATCATCAATATTCATTGAACATCATGGAATATATTTATCAATAGGGATAATGGTCACATCTATAAAATCAAGATCATTGGAATGGTCATCATGGGTCGTATTGGCGGACAAAAATTATGCAAGCGCCTGAACCTGGATGGCCTTCGGTAGGATGAACCTATTGTTGAACTATTGATTGATCACTACCCAATAATATAGAATGAAATTCATCATGTGGTGGTTCATAATATAATTTAGTAGAACCACATGGGGCATAAGTTGTATCTCATGATGCTATAGATAATGAGTCAATTATTTCACTAAAAAACTAGCCTGAAGCATCTCGTCTGAATATAAGAATATCTGATCTCTT
Organism: Viscum album; assembly: GCA_963277665.1. Classification (NCBI taxonomy): domain Eukaryota; kingdom Viridiplantae; phylum Streptophyta; class Magnoliopsida; order Santalales; family Viscaceae; genus Viscum; species Viscum album. The sequence goes on from OY728129.1 coordinate 1,591,047,518, forward strand.
TGGTAATGAGAATGAGACTAAGGTAATACAAAAATTTCTTCATCCCTTAATTAAAATTCATGTTGATATTGTAACTTATGGATAATTACATGGTGGTCACCTAAATTTCTAGTTCTTTTCTAGAGATAGGTGGCATCATAACTAGAGGCTGGAGCAGACACTTCTTGATTTTCTTGAAGGCAGACAGGCACTATCCATCCCATTGGTAGACATCACCTTTCATCCGGAGTCTCAACAAGGTATTACACATTAAAACCATATTTTTAATGAATCAACCTACATAGGATATCTACATTTGGAATCCTTTGAGCTCTTAATAGATTCATATTGGAGGTATTTGACTGATAGCCTTGTTCTTCTCTGAATCAATATTGATGCCTCTATATCTAAAAATGAATCTAAGAATCTTCCAGAGGTTACCCTGAGGAAAACCTAAAGGGGTTCATATTTATACGGAAGGAGTAAATGAAGATGAATAGTTTCTTGAGATCATTGAGGTAGTCCTGAAATTTTGTGATTGGACCACCAAATCGCTAGTATAGCACTCCATTAGTGTTATGAGGATTTTTTCAAATATGCGGTGGGTGGAAGGCTCATAGGTGGATCCTGAATTTTTAAACCAAATGGAATTTTCTAATAGAATAACGTCCTATATAGTTCCATGAAGGAGAAAAATATTCATCATCAGGGGCCATATGGATATGATTATACCCAGAATACCCATCCATGAAGAAGAGGACATGGAATCCAGTGATGTAATTGACCAATAACTCTGTCGATAGATGGAAAAAATAGTCATTCAAATGGTTATAGTTGAGATCCAGGAAATCTATGTAGACTCATGTCTTTCATTTTTTCATTATAATGGACACAATTCTTTCCAACTAGTTGGGGTACTAGAATTACTTAAATAAGTTGTACTCAATGATTTTATTATCATTGGCCTTGACCATGGAACCATGAGATGGATGCATCTTTCTGGGAGGCTATTTGAACCTGTGATGACTTGTTTAGAGAATGAAGAGATGAACAGAAACCTAAGGAACCTATCTTAGAATATAATCATCACTCTAAGAAAATACATCACAATTCAACATCAATATTTCCTTACACATTTTCTATTCCTCTACAAGAATATATTCACTACAAAATGTCAGCATTGGGTCTGCCTCAGTGTCAATATTCACATGTACCAATAGATCAATAGTGGTTGAAACACCCTCTTCTATCATGGGAGGATAATATTTCATGTCCTCTTCATCACCTGAGGAAAGGGTATCATCGGGTGCTAGAAATTATCTAGAGTCAATTGACCATAGAGTTATACTAGTGCAAGCTTGAGCAGTAGTGGAATCATCACTTGGAAATTATTTCAATGTGTAAAAAAAGAAAAAAAATCTATTAAAATGATTCCATCAGGTCTTTGACCAAGGATCCAATGCATCATAACATCAATAATATGGTGGAACATCGTTCTATGTTGACTTAGCCCATCTCAGAGAAATAAGATTGTGTGATGTACTACTATAGCCATGGTGTGATCGTTTCAATTCATAATTAGGGTAAAGGGCTATGGTATCACTATTTCCTAACATGTATAGGTGTAGGACAGATTCTTCTAGAATTCATTATATCCTAGAATGTGTCTTCCCCTTACCTCAGAATTGATGAAGAAATGTCCCAATATTGGGGTTGTGGCCTTCAACTAGTGAATCTAGAGAATAAAGTCATCATCTTTGTTCATCTAGGGATCATCTATAGTAGTTGTGTGCTTAACCATGTAGGTTTGAACCCATTTATACTTTTTCTTATAATATTTTTCATTTATATATATGAATTCAGAAGAGAAAAATGGAGACACATCACCCTAGAGAACCCACACTCGACTATTGAGGGATTACAAGATCCATTGGTGAAGTGTGGAGTGAACTTATACATGATGATAGAGCCAAGGCCCACGCATCAATACATTTTATGTTTTTTATTCTGGGAAAATAACCTTAATTCCATGGTGGTAGTTAGGCCACCCATGTGGCTCATCTGTTTAATTTTTAACATGGCCTCTAATCTGATTTGTCATCAACCAAATATTTTAGCTTAGAGGGAGTCAAATATGATTCAGATAGTCTCAACATGTAGAGTTTCTAGGTGGGACATATATTTATCCTAGAACATATGTTGATGAGACAATAGTGGAATCCCATTCTATTAGGCTATCCTATTATGTGAAGAGGGAGGATTTTTCGCTACACATGAGAGCCTTAATCACCACTATATAACGAGATGTGGGATTAAAATTATTGATTTGCATCATCCTTAGTATACAAGGAATCTATATTCACTACCTATAATTTGAAATGGAGGGGGTTCTCATAGAAACTACGAATTCCTCACATATATCTTCTAATCCAAGGACGTCCAAGGGGATCAACTGATACATGATAATGTTGGATGTATTCACACTAACACAATAAATTCATTAAAAAAACACATTTCCTGTAGAATAATGTTTTTCCTGATTAGAAGATATGATGGGAACTATAGTCGGTCCAACATGGAGATTCAGGTTGGTACTGGGGATATCCCATTGATCACTAGCCTAACAATTAAAAAATAATACCATATGAATATTATATGACTGATTTATGGCCATCATTAGACACATATTATCATGATGTGATCACTGTGGATCTTCATGATCAAGTAGTATAATGGGATGTGGTAGAAAACCTGATCAGATGGTGTGAAAGGTATATTACTACTAGGATCTATGCTAAGCTTGTTGTATAATATTTTTGGCATTCATGGAATTGATTGAAATTCTATCATTAGCATTCCAATAGATCACATTTCCATTACCTCATTGATGATAGAATCAACTAGGTTACTAGGAGGATATTGTTGATTATCCTCATTTCTAGTATTCATGTATGGGTCCACTAGTTTAATAGTCTTTGCTAAGACATATTCATGATCATCACATGAGTAATCCTCAAATATTGGAAGAATATTGGGGGAATGTCCCATCTAAGGGGGAATTAAGTCTCTGATATTTTGATATTAGTTTTTCACTGAAGGGAATCTCAGTATTACCTTGTACCATTGACGCCTTATCATTTGCTAAGTATAATGTTGAGATGTAGATGGAGAAGAGAAATCATGAGGAGGAATAGTGACATTAGATGGATCAGGATGAATAAAATAGGCATAAAAGATACCATTAGTGAGATTGACTTCTATATAGGCCAACTAATCGTCAATCTTGTAAATCCCATTGCTTGAAGCCTGCTACCATTCCCGTTCGAAGTAAATGTCAGGTCCTGTTGAATCAAATTTCACCTATGTTGGAGCAGGATCCAACTTACTTACAATTTTATCAATCTCTAAATAGATCCAATAATTGAATATATAACACTTCCTGATAGTTTGTCTACAGAAATAGTGATTTCGGTTGTAGTTGTGGTAATAACTGAGATCATACTCATCAGGACTCTTGTATTCTAGAAACACAAAAATCCTCTAACCCAAGGCCCTAGTGAAATATTAAGAAAAATAATCTCATTAAATGAGTAGGTGTGGTTTCTCCTGTTAGGATAAGGAACTCTTGGATCCTATCCATGAAATGTGGCTAGAGAATGATTGTCTTACCTTGGTGGTGGTGCTTGACATGGCAGTTTTTCCATATTATGAAGGGGGAAATGCTGGGCATGATAATGGGATAGAAGAAATTAGACTCTGTGAAGATGTGTATGAGGTCCCTATGGTATAAATTATTGTGGAATGGGGGCCTCTACCCATGTGAGGACAATAGTATCATCCTTGGAGGCTCCCCATATGGGAGTTGTGGGAGGCAACAGTCGTACATGTTTAGATTGTTTCTCAACCTTCTCTAGTCACTGAGCCTTGGCAGAGAAATCCTGAAATCTACGTGAGAAATTATCTGTGTAAAGGGAGAGAACCAATTTAGTATTTATATTACCCTAGAACATCGTCAACAGTTGTTAATGAGTCATCAACATTTCAGGTTGTTACCTATGGTTGTTCCCCCTAGGAAAAAATTCTACAACTTGCTTGTCTATCCATTTCATGCAGTTGAAGAGGTGATCAATACTAGTCCTATGATTGGTGGAGCTAAACTAATAATGAAACTACCTATAAAGACCTTCCCAACCAGTTATTCACTCAATGGGAAACTATCTTTAAAAAATGAACGAGGGACCCTATAATGTCATTATGAAACACTAGATATGGCCATATTACTTCCATGAAGAATTTACCATCATTCATCCACATTTTGAAGTACATTGTTCTAGATACTATAGGGGGTCACTCATCCCACTAAAAGGGAAAAAGGTAGGGTTCCCAAAATCTGACATTGTTGGAATGACATCCACCCATGCTGGTTATTCCTTGCTATTAGGTGATATGGACAACTATCATGTCTCATGGGACTCAATGTGGGATCTGAGTGTAGCTATAGTATCTTTTTTATTCCAATTACAAAATTTGATAGCATTTCTAACCGCCAGTGAATTATCAGGAACTTCAACATGTTAGATGGGGACAGAGGCTCGTGGAACTTTTGGTGGGACCACTGGAGAAACAAATTTAATATATATTGGAAGAAAAACATGTTCCATTTATTGAGGGTGACTGGAACATAGTTCAAGAAGGTTCAGCCATGAATATCATGAACTTTTTCCATAATATCTATTCTCTACAATGTTTCGATGTTTTGGTTTGTAAACATTAATGGGGGGAACCTGGCCAAAGAGGGAATGTGGCTACCCTGGCTGACCCTATGGAGGAGGGAAGGGATCATACGGAGGATCCCAATAACTTGAACCTCATCCTTCTAGATGCTTAGTAAGAAGATCATCAATGATCTGTTTCTGTTTTGAAAGCATATGGTGCATGGTAGCCATGGTGGGATCAACCTCTATCTTCTGAAGATCACCTTTTGGGATAAAAGGCTTAGAATCCCCTGATGGTCATTAATAATTATTTGGGAGTCGACCTAGGGTTAATGAATTGGAGGTCTCTACAAGTCCAAGAATCATCCTTTTCTGGAGAGTGACAATGACTAGCCTATCTAAAAGATGATGTTTTTTCCGAGGTGCAGGGTCATCCACTTCATACCCTTCTTTGGCATCTTGTTCAATAATTGTGTCATGTTTGGATATATAATAGTGATTGAACTAGTAGGAATATCACTGATGTCACCCAGCATATCCATCAATCATCAGATCACACTGATATTGGTAAAAGCATACTGACCCATCCCAAGATCATCACATATAGATATTGTAATTTGATAATCCTTTGAAGCACCAGGAATCCCTTAACACATATCTGCTAATTATTTTGACGATAACTAGGTGATGCTGGGTTCTATTTTATAGGAAGAAATAAAAGTTCAAACATGAATAATTTCTATCTGATGTCATCAATGTTTGCCCGAATATTTGGATAAATGAAATAATATACCCATAGGTTGAAATTAGTCCCCCAAATGGTTCATAAAATAACAGGACCACTTCCTAGATATGGGTCGTTGATATTTCAATGTCTTGAGAATAAATTTTATAAAAAATTTAATATAACTCATTAACTATAAGAGTATCCCTCAAAATTATATTCTCATAAGCACAATATGACTATATGTTTTTTCATTATTCTTATGGGGGTAGTCAATGAATAGAAAAATAGATGTAAAATATTACATTGTATTGGTGGACTAATAAAGAGATAGAACACTACACAATTTAATAGGAATCTATAGACTAGGTCGTCTCTTTAGGATTGTATCGACTATATCATCATGTCCTTGTACGACAGGGTGTTGACCACCACTTCATGCACTGTTGAGGCCATCATTGGAGGAGGATCTAGCTGTGATTCATTGTCTAATCCATCCAAAAACAACTCATTGTGATCTTGTTTCATGGTAGAGCTCAATCCTAGACTCAATAGAGAGTAATGAATGATAAGACTCTTGAAGCGTGCCAAATTTACCCCCTCCAACATGTACTAGTGGAGGGTTTCATAGATCTCATACATATCACTTTCAAGAGGATGGGACAAACATACTAGGTTCCTAACCCAAATGCTTATGCAGATATTGGGGTGAAGCCTCTATCATTGAGTCACATTCTACTTCATAAACTGAAAAGAAGACTGGGTAAACAAAAACCTTGTGCTTATATGTGTTCTTCCTCCAGAGGCGATGTTTTTCACTTCTTCCCAGGGATGGTTGTTTAGTTTAAGTTAGATCATCTCCATGTTGAGGACTTATGTGTGGGTTGGAGGTTGAGTAGGGAGGGCCTTTGCATGATCTAGTTTTGATATCAGGTGGAACTAGAGATTAGTTGTTTCTAGAGAAGGGAGAACCATATCTATGACAAGCTAAGGTTCAGGGATAACCATGAAATATGTAAAATGGAACATGGGGGGAACTCTGTGTTGTTTATTGGATGTGTTGGGGAGGAGCACCCTAGTGAGGAATGGTGGAGTATAGAGAACATGTACTAGAGTTCATTAGAACTTCCGTTGGACCACCATGTTAAATACCGGTGGCATAGGGAGGACCTCAATGCTAATTGGTAGTGGTAACATGAGGAGATCATTTAAACTGATCGAACTGGACATAGAGAGTAACTCCAAGTTTATTTTTAATAAAATGGTGAGAACCTCTACTGGGATGGTTGTTGGAGCAGAGATGATATAATCTTGATATAATGGGAACATGCAGAGGACCTCCATGTCGAATGGTTACATAGTATGGAAGACCATCACTATAAACCATGAAACTACATGGAGGAAATCAAATTAAAATGAGAATGAGCAAAGGAGTGTTTTTTTTTCATTTAAGACCCATGATAAAGGGAGAGTCTCCATATCTAGGATCATGGGAATATGGGGGAGCTTTAATCTGGGTGTCAACAATACGATGAGGACCTCCACGTAGACCGATGTTGGGGGAAAAGGGAGGAATTCAATGATTATTATGAGATTGGGGAAGACCACTAACTTGGAAAGAGAAGTTATGAGAGGATATCTTTACTACATCACACAATCACTGATCGTCTAGCATTAACTACTGATTTTTCTGGTGACCAAAAGATTCAAACCCAGCCTACCCAGGGGGTGGATGAGGTCTCGAACCCAATCGTCCATTTAATTTACTCTTACCTAAATCATAAAGGAGCTGGAATTATGTTTTGACAGCCGCATGGGACACTGAAGTAGTATAATATTAAATCCCTAATGGGCATCTTCTAGTACTTGTGACTGATGTTGGAATTGGGCCACCTGAACTGGTTCCAGATGAGTAGTGTCACAATCCATTGATATTCATCATAAGGGACGTGTAGATGGTGATGCTAATGAGGACTAGTGGGATCCATCCATGTTGGTACCTATGTATTAGTCATCATCGGGGTGAATCAATCTTTGTTTACCTCATTGAAATATGGTAATGATCCATATTAGTGTTCTGGGGTTCGTATCTTGAAATGGTTGTACATTGGAGTTAGTAGTAGTGGCTCACTGGGTGGCCATTGAGGATATTTGTGAGTAAGAGGTGAAAGAGAAAAATAGAAATTGAGGGCCATATCCATATTGGTAATAACCCCCATATTTATCGTATCATCAGACGAGAACATATATCACCCTCCTTTGAACAATTTCTAAGTGTTATACATGGTTTGGGAACTAGATATACATGGTTGTGGATTATGTCATGGTGGAGGTTGAGCCATGCTAGAATGCCACATTGTTGTTCATCTTTCACCTCCTTCTGTGGGTGGGGGTGATTTGAGTCCTATATAATTGTTTTTTAGATCAAGAAGATTAATCCATCAATAATAATATTAGTAAAACAATAACCAATTCTACAGCATCGTTCAGTCTTTCATGGTTCGAGAGAGATATCCAAACTAACAATACCATATACTAGTACTCCAAATGGATAACCAAAATGAATTATGGTGAGTTTCATGCCAGCTCAAAAAAATTATTGGTGGGACCTGTCCTCGGATTGATAGATTTGGTGACATTCTCTTATACTGATTTCTCATGCTCTTCTAATCCCCATAGTTAGCAGACAAAAAGTTCACATCAGTTTTACTATTACTATATTTGACACTTCCAAATAGGTGTGTCACCTGGGTCATCATGTCGATGCTCACTAACGGGTAATTTCACCCCACATTGCTTCATTCCCAAGATAGAAATCATTCATCACCTCTTTAGATATATCATCTCCTTGTTATAAATGATATGAGGGGATGTAATTTCCTCCTTCTGTGGATTCCTCCTTCTAATTCATCACCATTACTGAGTCTCCCTCATAAATTATGATTTTTTTTCATAAATCATGTTCCTAGTGACATGACACTATGGATATCGGTTCATTACACTCCTTATATTAGGACATTCCAAAGGGTCCATGTAAGGGAAGAACCCATCGGTCTGGGGAGTTGTCAAGATGGGCATCAATGGCATGTCTGGATGCTAAAACACTTGAAAACCTATATTCATCCTCATCATAGGTACAATAAGGGGATAATAAACCTAAGGTTTCCCACATTGACTAATGGGTATCTTATTCCAGAGACAATTACCCATGTATTTCCTTATCATTCAATGTTTAACAGATGGTATTTCGAGAGATTAACATCTAGAGGAGAAATATCAGGCTGACCAGAACACCAGTGAAGATCGATCAGATAAGCACATACCAAGGAGGGTGTAACTATAAGTTTTAATGGATGTGTTAATCAGAGTACCTTATAAGAGGGGACCTGAGGTGGTGCATCTCAAATATATAAGTTTTCACATCGTGAAGGATAATATGATTGTCTCAAATAAGAGATAAGGAAAAGTGAATCCCAAATAAGTGGACACCATTTTTTACCATTAGATGGGATTGGACCTTGGGGAGGCTTCCTACATACCCTTTTTTGATGACAATAAAATAAACCCACAAATTTCTAAGGGGTGATTTGGGGCTTACAAACGGCTAACGGCCAATCATAACAGTATTAGTCTTGGTTGGATGAGTGTGGATTGTGTGGGGATTATGCATGGTTATATTTTCGTCTCCCATAAGAAGAAGAAATGGGATTAGTTGTGATTATACACTGAGATGGAAAATGGTGGATGGTGCGACCTACCCATGATAATGGAGTGGTGATAGAGAATGTGGGTGTGGATTACACACTGATACAACCGAAATGGGTGGAGTGATCCCACCAGGATGTGGTGTCCCAGTTAAAGATTGTGATGAATGATGAAGGATATGTGGAATTGGAATATGGTTAATCAGATGAAACTAACATGAATATTACCATTTTGGGTTTGAAACTCCTTTAGGTTTCTTATTTTTCTAGCTGGATCTGAATCAATGTCAACATAGTTTAGAAATGGTGGAAGATAATTGGGGCGTACTCATGGACAGAAACCCGAAGACATGTGAGGAGATTATGGGGGGGGGGGGGGGGGGTTAGAGTCACTTCAGAAGAAGAGGACTCTTGAATGGATTGTGATTATACGTGTAGCTGTTATGCATGATTAGTGGTTTATGATGATGGATCATAACACCTCAGGGGGTGGATTCAGGTGATGTGTCCCAAAAAGTGAATATTCCACATCAGGAGGGTACATCACCCAAAGAGATCACTAGAGATTACCATTGGTTGGGATTCATCCTCATGGAGGCTTCCTACATAACCGAAATTGTCCAAACCCATGTTGTTCAGAGGGTGAAATTTAACATCATATAGTATGATTGAATGAATTGTAAATAGAAGAAATAAATGGATTGTGGAGAGTGATGATCTAGAACTTTAGAAAGGATTCCAATGAACATTGTTTGGATGGAATTGATCAAATTTCACATAGTTTGGTGGGTTGGGGATCATGATCGAGTCATACACATGGAAAAATGACCAACAAACATGTAGGGGTATACACATGGTTAGTAGCCCAATGCGGATGTCAGGGTCACTATTACTCTATTCCCTCATGAGTCATGCTCGGTGCGAGAGACAAGATTTAGAAGTAGACCTAGCATCCATGTTGCGAAAGGTGAAGCTACACAAGATGGTGTGGGGCTTACATATAGCTAGAAGACTAGGGATATGGAGATTGCGGAAAGGATAAGAATGGTAGATAACTCATATGATAAATACTTGGGGCTTACACCAGAATGGTTTCCCTTTCCCGCGGGTAGATATCACTCCATGAAAGGAGGACCTAATCCCATCTGATGAAGATATCACATCTATGGAGACCAGTAAGAAAGAAAAATTTATGAGGTGAGGAACCCCATATGCATGGCATGTGGTGAGAATATAGTATAACATCTTGTTAAGAGGATTATTGTTCTTGGATTTTTAAAAAACATTAGCTCAGACAAAGAGCACTTACTCTTCACCCAATGGAATTACATGAGTGTCACATTTTAACACTTGGTAAAGGGAAGAAACCAACATTGTCAGATATGAGGTGGTGATGAATTTTCAATCATGGTTTTCATGAAAGACTTGCTATGCCAGAAATAAGGATCCATTAGCATACCTATTCTTTAAAATAAAAAGGTAGATAAACATGATTACAAACACTAGATGAGTAATCAAGAAATCACTATGTATGATCCTAGAAAGATATTTATGAAATGGGTTCACAAAGAAGGAGGCCCCATTGTGAGTAGATTTTTGATGTTCTAATTATTTTTGTAGAATATGTGATTTGATATGTGAGGTTCTTAATGAAGCATGGAGGGAAGGGTCTCTTTGAAAGGAGTATCCTTGTGAAGCTTGCTGGCCCAGCCTAGGCATGGGGTCCACATTCTTTTGGGGGTTCATTTCGAAGGATAAATACTTCATAGTGTCTCAATTTCCCCAGTGGGACTCCTACATTCGTGATGGATAGGTACATCCTTGAAGGGAATACCTAATGAATGTAGAGGTAAATAAGAATAAAGAGAAAGATGCTTCACTATGATAAAATTACATGGATGATGAATTTTATCACTAGTTTGAAGAGAACAAGTACCAACATAAAATGAGAGCTTAGAAGGTGAATGGTCAGGGTAGAAATGTTGCAATGTGGGGGAGAGCTACATATTTATAGGATTAGGCAACACAATTCTCGGATATGTGTTGAAAAGAAAATAGAGCATCGAAAATAGTGGTGGTTCTATTAGACTCATGTAGTGTTCCCTCCTGTTGCTTGGTGGTTATTGTAGAGGTTGTCAAACTTACAGAGGATTCTTTTTATAGGCTTTTCAGTGTTCATGGAGAGACTCAGACTCATGGAGTTGTCAATTAACCAGATTCACACAATTCATTATGGTGAGGACCTTGTCAATGGATCTCTGTGATGCAGGCCCCTTTGATGATTTCGTTGACTCGTAAGGCTTGACTTATTTCCCTGAATGTTCTTGACCTTCCTCATTCCTTCCCTGAGATGAATTTCTACACCAACAATCATTAAATTTTATTGATTAGTAAAAAAAATTATTAACTAACAAAAATGTTCTTTGAAAAAAAGTAATATTACTTTTAGAAAAAATACGTATTAAAAAATTCCATTAAAATTAATAATATATATATTAATACATAATTATTTTAATCTACAAATAACAAAATTCTATTTTTAATTTTATAAATAGATAATATCATAATATTAATATTAATATTAATTTTTACATGTATCTCTTAATAATATTCAAATTTATATTATATTAACATAATATTTTTAATTTCATTCATGGATTATTAAATTAAATTTACTATATAAAAATAAATTTTTTAAATATACATATCATATATATGACTAGATAACATATTTTCAATTGAAATGTTTCAAAAGAATATATTTTTAGCAACCATCTTTTCAAATACAATACTTGATATGACCAACCCTCATTCATATAAATATATATATGTATTAAAATGAACATAAAAAATAAATATTTTATTCCCCTATCACTTCCCAAATCATACTTCAGATATCATATTCAATCCCCTATCATGGTGATCTTCTACATTTTAGGTTTTTATGGAAATTGGTGATCCTCAAGGTTGAAGGTGATCCAAGGGATTTTCATGTCCTCATAACATCCTTATAAAGTGTTCATGATAATGTTCCATAATAATAAACCAATGTGAAATATAACAAGTATCCATCAATAATTAGATTATTCAATGACACAGGTGGTCGACCACTATTAATATTTGTGTTTTCAAAATGCTCTAAGGAAGATAAATAGCCAATGAGAACACTCGAATATCATCCCACCCATAATACCACTGTATATCATAGATGTTTAGGGGTATTAACTCCCACCATGAATACAATCATATGACACTAATATCTTGAGAAATAATTACCACAATAGATTGTATCATGTTACATTATTCTCAATGTTATTCGAAACCCCCTATGTAATTATTATATCTCACAATCATCGTCAGAATTAGAGTCCTACAAATAAAATTTTAGTTTATGATAATCCTTAGGGCATAAATTATCCTTTTTGATATCAATATTTATAAAATAATTCATCAATGGGATACAAAAAACATCCTAAATATCATTACATATTATAATAGTATTCACAATTAACATTCCAGTACTTCCAATGGTCGAAACACTCCAACTTCATCTATAGATGTGATTTAATAAGATATATCATGTACTCAACGAAGTCCTAAACTCTTACTCACATATGTTTATCTCACACTAGACCCTAATTGCCACATGTAATAAACAATTATTCCATACAAGTGAAGATTAATTAATCGATAAAGGCCATGATGGAATTTAGTGATCCATTAGGTTGCTTCCATCATTCCCCATTTCACTAGTTCATCATTCATTCTACAGAGATGCCAAACTAGTATGAACTATATGTATCAGCAAACAAATCATATCTTGAATAATGTGATACTAAAATTCTTCAAAACAAATAAAATATTTATGTATGTATTAGATAAATCACACTCTCAGTGGGTGAGTGCACACATCATACACTCATACAAATAAAATGATATGTTATGAATTTTTTAGGGACCCCCACATTGTGATAATAAAAATGATTCCAGTTAATATTTATTATTGATTTAATATTAAATTTTTATAATAATGAATCTAGAGAGAAGTTTTGAAAATATAAATAAATAGCTAAAACTGGTGTAGGTTTTCCAAACATTTATTGAATATAGTGAATACCAATTGAGGAGTGGCATGCTCAACAACGATGATATAATATGATGAATGGAATGAAATCCCAATATAAATTGATGAAGATTTAACATTATAGAGAATGGAATATGATGGAAAAATTAATTAATAAATAATATTTTAAATGTGGAGTGAAATCATTTTTATGTTCAATTCATTCTTAAATAATAGAAATTAATAAAATTATAAAAGAACTAGATAGATTTCTATTGGGAAATGATAACCTTTGGTCAGAGTACAAAACCCCTAATCTGAAATATCAAATTAACCCATGAAAATTGGCCTCAATAGTTTAGAATACCCAACCATAACATAATGTTATTACCCAATCTTAGCCTAATTGTATCACCATCTAGAGATAAGATGTTGTTTCACTATCTTACACAACATTACCCTAGGGTTCATTGAATGATGATCCATCCCTATAGAAAATGTATGAATGTATAATGTGCTGGTTCTCAAAATATATGTAATAATTAAATAAATTAGGTTTGAATATGTATGGGTTCAATACATAATGGTTGGATTCAATATAAAATGTATTGCATGAAAAATATGATTTTCCAAGTATGATATTTATAGGATTCTAGAAAAAACACATAAAAATTTCTAGAACTGATATGTAATAGTTTCATGAATAATATGCATGGGATACCATAATTGAATATTAATTATAATATTTTTACAAATATTTTATATTATGGGACAACTAAATTTTGTAAAATAATGTTTCTATACAATAGGAGACCATGATAATGTAGTATGTTTCTTTGGAAATGTTGATATTATGTTGCTGGATAAGAATGATGCCCCAAAATTGGAAATTTTATTTAACATTTTTAAATGAAATTATAACTATGTAAAATAATTCTATGATGATCTCAATATACCTAATATCATTAAAATCACATGATATAGGTTGTTGTGTAAAAAGGGTTTTTAATGTATGTTAAGAAAAATGAAGAAACTAACTCTATATATAAAAAAGAATCATTCGAAAAATAATCTCAAAGATCTGATTCTAAGGAAAATATGTATTGAAAAGAAAATAATTATATGGACTAGATGATGAAGGTTATAAAATTTAATAGAAGTTTAGTCATGTTTCAAAAAACCCCATGATAAAAATCATATATGAAAAGTATCATACAGTGAACAGTTTTTAATGTTTTTTATAAATGAATAATTTTAAATCCTTATTCTAATTAAAAAATGGGTATGTTTTCAAAACTAATTCATCAATGGATTTATTTGTTTAAAAAGGAATACAAATTTTCATCGGATGAACAAAGATGAAAAATATTTCATAACTCTGTCATCAATTTTAATTTTTGTTGAAAATAATGCATTCAAATTATCATTAGATGCAATAACAACAGATCATCATAAAAATTATATGTTTTCAAGATGGTCTGTTTTTATAATATATTTTTATAATTATATCAATAAATATTTATTTTACAAAATTTTAATAATATTAAAATTAAAAAATAGTTCAAAGGTTAATTTTAGATTCTTAATTCAGAGAACTTTAATAATGATAATTTCATTAAAATGTGTATCATTGTAGTCAAACATCTTCAAAATCTATTAGAGCCATCATAACAATATTATTCTCATGAAATTTTTTATAATTTTATAGTCGTTGAAGAAACCTAATTGGATGAACAAACACATAATGAATAAGATAATATTTTCATATAAATTGAATAGAGGATTATTATGGAATGTATAGGTAGAAGTAAATTTCAGTGAATGTTTCATCAAATATAAAAATCCTCATAAAAACCCTTTCATAAGGCAATAGTTTACCAATTATATATAATCTAATGAAAAATTTATGTGGTGGGAAATGTTGACCATAATGTTAAAAATGATGATCCATTAGAAGAAAATATTATATAAAGGTCACTGATAAAAAGGTAAACAGAGATTGGACATCATAATTACATTCAATTAGACCAATTACTCATTATGATGACATAAAAAATCCCAAAAAATAAAAAATAAATGATTTTTTATAATTTGTTTCTCATTAAGATTTTAATATTAAGGAGTTTTTAAAATTTTGTGATTGAGTGTAATCAATTTAGAATTCATGAATATTTGAGAACATTGAATAAATATAGTTAAGAAAGTAGTTCATTTTAGATTTAAGCGAAGATGATTATTTTTTAAAACATTTTAGTGGAAAAATGAATGTTATTTCCCACCTTTTCTGCCACTAGAAGACCAAAATAACACGTAGAAAAGTACATTTCACTATTCACTATTCAAAGAGAAAAAGTTGATAGATTGTATAATTAGTGTTAGGGTAGTGTTTCTATTTATTATCAATTTCTTTTTAGAGAATATTACAGGAAAAATAATGAATATTAGATCATCATATAATGATTCACTTTTGGAAACTGGGTAGGGAAATTTTACAATGTTTTCATTCAAATATTGGGGATGTAGTGGTTTATTAATCAGATACAACATTATTTTAAAAAAGTGATGTTTTCTATGGGGATTATCAGTAAAATTTTAACAAGATAGATGAAGATCACTTGACATTTATATTACTGAATGACTGTGTGAAATGGTCATTTATTGATGTAGGAATTAAATAGAATTTATAGATGAACATTTATAGAGAAGATTTCACAATGACTAGTACATTTATATATTGATCTGATTTAGAGGATAAACTCAGAAATTAATAGAAGAAAGTATAATAATACCTATCGGTAGAAATAATACATATAATGATAGTAGGATCAATGTTTTATTCATTTATTTATAATTGGAAATTTTAGTGGACCCATTGGATTGTCCATGTAAAGGATGCAATTTTGAAAACTGAGGCTAAATTTTGTAAACCATGGATACCATGATAACATTATTATTATTTCATGTTTTTACATCATTATACCATTGATAAGTATTAAATGGTAACTAGTATAAACTATTTTATTCCTCAATGTATTAATTTTTATGATGAAAACCAGTAATTTAATCTTGTTTCTTAGTGGCTCTGACCATCTATAATAACATAATGTGGTATCAATGTGATGATCCATCATTAAATCATTATCAAAGGAAAAAATCAACTCAATTAAAATTATTTGTTATTTTATATTAAACATCAAAAAATATCATTGGTGGAAAAAATAGAATGAAACCCTCTCTTTTATTTTTGTCATTTAGGATATTGATATAGCCACACTTCATTTTCCATGAGTAGATAAAGAGACTCAGATTCTTTTTACTGATAATAATGAAACTCTACTTTATGAAAACTGCTATACATTCTATATTATTCTATTTGTTAATAAAATGTATTCACATGGGAAATGGGACTCAAAAATAACAGTTGTAAATTGAGCCCAACTAGAATGTATGTTTGAGGGAAATACCCAAGTGGAAGATGAAAAGACACAAATATGTAAAATTATGATTTAGGATATCATAATAAGATATGATGAAACTATTAATTGGTTCATTACATAATTTAACATATTTTTACAAGATAAGATGATTTCAAGATATATTGGATGATCTGACCATTCAAAAATATACATGAGAAGCATCTATAAAATTTTTAATTCTTAAATATATGACATAAATGAAAATGATGGATTATCTCCTTACTAAATGAAATATTCTATTTTTTCTATTTTGAGAAGATCAAGTCACTATTTTTAAAAAATAAATTCAAAGATTAATTGAATTTTAAGGCTATGATAAAGCTAAAATCCAGATGTTATGATTATAAAAAATGATTAAAATAGTTATTTTAATGATAATGAAGATATTTTTATGAATGAATGAATACTTTTCATTATCTCATAACATTACGTTTGAGTAAGAGGATGGTTGGGAGTCAAAAATCCTATCAACTTTTTTGAGTGTGGAGGAACTATAAATTTTGTATTGTACTACCCCGTAAAGAATGATTGAGAATATGATTTTTCATTTTCAATAAAGCTGTATATAAGGATGTTTATGAAATATTACAGGGAGTATATGATTTAAAATAATAGTAATAAAATTTTCTTCATATATATATGAATTATTCTTGGTAAGAATGAAAGATATGAATATACTGTAATATATTATTTAAAATATGAAATTTTAAAATAGTTAATTATAGTTTTCTAAAATGGTTTGAAAATGTAAGACACCACATATAATGAGAATAAAGAAGTATGTGCAGAATGAGGGAGAGAGAATATCAACAGAGACCAAAACATGTTTAATGTCTTGATAAAAATAAAAAACTAAATAATAAATTTAAAATATTGATAAAAAATAATGTTGAAACACAAATAATGAAAGGAAGTATTTCTTTAAATATAAATATATAAATACACATGGGGTTGTAAACACCGTTCTAACTATCTTGAACCTTTTAGAGTATTTCTATATACCTTTTTTAAAAAATGGTATGAAAACCCACTTAGTTCATTAGTTGTATTGGGGCTTACTCATTATGTATTCCCATCATAAGAGGATTTACCTTGGTTGTATTGTGTGTGGAATATGAACTATGACTTCTAAGATCCTGATAGGAGAATTAATGATGTGGATGAATGGGTCTTACGCATTGAGAGGGTTCATATGGATGAAATGATCCCTCTAAGATAAGGGTGAGGTGATGAAGCATATGGTTGTGGATTACATATCCAAGACATATATAATAGTGACATGATCCCATCGGGTTGTGGTTAACCAGATAAGAATAACGATGTATTTGAATTAGTTGGAAGGAATGGATAGAATGTATGGGTTATTATGGGTGTCAGGCTTGAACTACAGAGGGGTTTCTTACATATCCAATTTAGTTTAGAATCAAAGTCTCTGTAGTTATGAATGGGTTTCATGGGGAATACATGTATAAGTTTCCCGATGGAATATGAAGAGATAAGGTCTCCCATGGGAAGGGGATGACATTACAAGGGATACAACCTGGAAGAGATCAAGATGGATTTGTATGATGGGATTGGACCTTAGAAAGGCTTCAAACATATCTTAAATGTTTTTGGAATAAATTTATATGTTATTAATAGAAGGAGATTGTGCCTTACCCTTAATGAGGAGTCCCTTGAAAAGACATATCGAGAAACAACCAAGGGTTAATAAAGGAGGTTCATCCCTAGGAAGGGAATACCAATTTTTACCATTGATTATGATTAATCCTCTTGGAGGATTCCTACGTACCCTATTTATAAGATAGGTATCAATACCCATGTAGTTTTGATGGATGATGGTGTAAGTATTATACATGGAGGAAGCTCAGAAGAAGGGTGTAATAGTCACTACTAACCTCTATGCACACATCAGTCAGGCTCATTGTGAGAAACAAGAGGAAGGAGTAGACCAGACTGTTCCATTTTGAAAGATTTTTTAGTAAGGGATTGAGTAGGGATTACATATAGATGTACCCAATGATGATGACATTATTTTTTAGGATGATTTAATTCCTTGTGACAATGATCAAATTGCATGACAGTTATTTATGGATCACTCTATCATGGTGTGTCAGGGCTTACATGGAGACTGCCTAAGGAGAACATGATGAACAAACCCAGAGGAAGAGATATTTAGGAGATTGAGAATGAAAAAACTGAAATGCTCATGATCATGTCCCTTATCTGATCCCCTCGGACATGAAAAACATTGGGAAACCACATTTTAACATCATGTTTGTAGGACGTTGGTTATAACTAGTTTAATGTTCTAGATCTGTAATATGGGGAAAATCAATCCTGAACCCTTAAAAATTGATAACTAATACCCTCCCACACTTGGGGATGGTAAGGCATCAATAATTCTGAATGGGAGTTGGGTAGAGGAGTTTTCATCTGAGGGGACATGATAGTGGAGCGATGCTAAAAATTCAATAACTGTTATTTTACCAATGCTGAAATGAAAAGGCTAGTGAAATATAACAAGTCACACTGCATGAGAGACAATGGAATAACTACGTCAAAGATTAGAGGTCCATACAAAGGGTTTTTATGAAAGATGTCAGAGGTGAACCTGAGAAGGGATCAATCATGGTGCCTTATATTAATTGAATCCTATAGACTCTATGGGAAAGGGTATACAATTGGTTGGAGTCTTTCATGCACATGAGAGGGCATTGATGGAATGATGGTGTGTGCAAGGAATACTATTGCATGAATGTATCTAATAATGCACACATGTAATAATAATAAAAAGGACATTGGAAATGTTCAAGTCCTGGTGGTCCCATAAGATGGTGAACCCATAGGGGACTTATTAAACAAAACACTATACATTAAGGGGTTCAATGTTTGTTCACTGTCACAGATGTGGTGGACTTGTGCACTCAGAAGGGATAGTTGAACTTCTAGATCATTAACACAAAGGAAAGGGAACCCCTCTATTAATAAGAATCATCATGGGTGGTAGTGTGTATGACTTTCCGAACATAAGTGGGTGTTTGATTATGAATATAGTGTGTTTGAATCTTATGCACATGACTATCTTTTATGTGGAATCTTTTCCATAGTCAAACATCTACCTAGGCTATTTTTAGTTTGTCAGGGTGACATATTCCCCTTTAAAATCACATTGGATTACTAATTTACCTGAGAAATTATTTTTTACTAGAGGGAAGGACTAGAATCTTGTGCACGTCTCCCTTTTCTTTCTCAGAATGATCCTTTATGTAAATGGCTGAATTCAGTTTAACCAATGATGGATAATTGTCGATAGGTGTGTAATTTTGTTCCAAAAAATACCCCCTCACAATCTTAACTGAAAGGGGACCAAAAGATCATGATCTATTGGAAACACAAAAAAGTAAGATTCATTTTTGGATATGCATATAAAACCCAAAGACCATTGCATAAGTCACCTTGAGTGCACATGGATGACTCTATATTCTTAGGTAAATATATAGGTGGCATGTATGTTACATTGAATTTACATGCTATAAGTTATTTCTATCTATCAAGGAAGTAAGATTCTAAAACAATCACAAAAAATTGAATCATGATCATTTCATTACACGTGGTTGTTATAGTATTGCATCATTCAGACTTGGCATATTTTTTCCACAACCATAAAACAATATTACGTGTGGACTACTATTTTTGACACCATGCCTCAATATTTTGTCCATCAACGTAATTTTTTTATTACAAAACTGACATGGCTGGTCAACAAAATACTATTGAGTGGGATGCCGCCATTACTGGATAGAGTTTAGGGATTACTAGGTAACTAGAAATACATCATGCTAGGAGAGTCCTATTATATATTTAGATTCTCTTGGGAATCCTAACATAGCTTCAGAAAGGATACCCTCTTAGCAACAGTCTCCTTTTTTGGATTTTTGGGATACCAAATGAAGTGGCCATCCCAAGATTTGAGATTAACTCTCCTCAATCATGGCTCACCTGTAATGACATCCTCAGCCGATGAAAATTCACTATAAAAAATATACTGTTAGGGAGTAGAGGAAAATCTCTATCTCTGTCATGAATGTAAATACTAAGACAACCATAGGAGATGGTACAATGGCTAACGAATCACCTGCCCACTATGGGAACACCATATAAGTATAATGAATTAATTTGTAGCCTGAAATAATGAAAAATACCTATGGTTTATGCGTATTGTTAATGGTGAATGGGAATGTTCATAATGAGTACACCACACAGAATAGGAGTTTGGAGAAGAGTTGTCAAATTTGGCATTTTGATGTTGTATGGGAATATTTATTCCACATATACATCCAACAAGAACTGATTCATGTACAGCTCAGTCGATGGTCCCCTGACTCGCACAGTTTCCACCTCCACCATGGGAGGTAGGTGTTAGTAATTGGGATGTTCAATAAATTTAATTTATTCTTCTAGGGGGACTCCAATACAATGATTTCCTTCCAACAATTAATATTTTGGAGGATAAATCCCTAACCCCTATCCTGACATGGAATCTCATGGATGTGGAGAATGAGAATCTAGGAATTTATTATATCCTGGAGTACTTCCCAAATCTAGTATGGTTTGTATTGTTCTTTATGATGGATACGAAGGTAATTATTCAAGGATCAAGTCATACAGTTCTAGAATAAATCACATATTGGAACAAAAGGATCAGAAATGTTTATTTTATAGGTAGGAAGATATCATACATGGGGATTTTTCATGGGAAATATATAGGAACCATGGTCATGATATGCTGTGTTTCTTGCTTCCTTCTTGAGTGGGTGACTATTTTCAATGAGGGATATGAGGATGGGGGTCTGACTCATAATGTTTGTGAATGAAAGGATTTTGGTATCCCACAATATGTTCGACATGGGTGATTCTATATTGGTGAGACTATACAATAATCTAGGGCACATCTCAATGAGAGGCATGGCCAAGAGAATCTGTGGGCCATTCTTGATCATGAATGACATGATTTCATCCCATCTCGTTAGGTATGATATTCTAATTTCTATTCATGTTACATGATATATCCAATGACCATATATTTCGAACATAAAAGGGGTTTGGACACTAACAATCAATGTTAAAGGGTCCAAGCTCAGGATTGGTAATCATGAAAAGTTAAACATCGTCTCATTCCAAACTCAAGTTATCCAAATAGTGGATGAAATGCGAGTCTCACTAGAGAAAATTGAATTTGTACAGTGCATCTAGAGCATTGTTCCCGTAGCCAATATTGAAAAATAGATCTTCTATGAACCATAAATGCCATCAACATTTTTTCAAACATTATGGGGGCCTCTAACACATGGAAGAAAAATTGTATACAAATATTCATGAATATCAGTACCCCTACATCCTCTATCAACTATGTTGTAAGATTACAAATTCTGGATTTAGTGAAAACATTATTCTACCCCCATACATGTAGATGTTGGTCTACGAATGGAATATCTTAATATTTTTGTGGTGGAATATCAAGAGGCAATATTAGGAAGACACATTCGGCAGATCAATGTAGTTGATATAGGATGGTTGGAATTTAGGAGGGAATCCAGTCAAGGGGCATGCCATGATGAAAACAAAGATGTAGGGACATCACGAGCTAGATCCTCAGCAGTAGGAATGTCATAGAGTTCATCTGAAACTCTACCTTTTTGGGTGGGGAAATTCTAAAGGTTCTATAAAGGACTATCTAATAAAGACCTCGAGGTGAAAGAAGGTATCTCCTACAACCATTTTCTAATGTAGTTTTCTTAACACTATGGTTTTCTTAGGTGAAACGACCACATTCATTATCAATTGAAGTCCAATAATTAAGACAGATGTGAATTGGTAATGAAATTCCAGAATTTAGGCACATTAATGTTCTATACAAAGTGTAATTTCATTGGCACCATACATAACTGATAGAAATGGATGTCCATTAGTGACAAAAAAATGAAATATTAACAAACACTTCTCCTAGTGATGGTGATGCTCGGCCATGTTCATGATTATGAAGAGATGCTGCTTGAGGATCATAGTGGTGATGAAGAAGAAGATGTTGATTATGGAGAATAATAAGGAGAGAAAATAGATGCTGAGGTAGAATAGGATGAAGATGAAGATGGAGAGGCTATAAATTAAGATCCTGATGGCAAGGAACCCTGAAAAAACTCATCTAGGGAGTCCTCATGAGAACAGAAAGATCAAAGGGTCTAAAAAGGGGATTTCCAAATATCTATCTATAAGTCGCAACTCATATCATAATCTTGGTACCTTTTTTGTTCAAATTTAAAATCTAGAAATCTAACATTATCTTTTATTGGAAAAAGTTAGTCATGACCAATGATACCACACTATAGTGGTTGAGTACATACTGATGCATGAGGAGGGACACGACCCTAGGCTTTCATCTGGAGTAGAGACACTTAATGAACCAATCATGGTAGATTAATCTATTAGTGGTCCAACTTATAGGGGAATGGATACAACCTATAAACTAAATGATGCTTCCATTTCCCTTGGGGGAAAGTTTTTATAATTGAATTAACAAGATACAAATAGTCCACAGTGGCTGATGTTCTTTTGTGGACTCGAGAACAAGATCTGACAGGGCTCAACTATCATATGTCTATACTTTCATAGGACCCTACCTACCATTTAATGATCAGTATTAATGAGTCTAATATTTTATGATGTGATAATAATACAACATTCCTAAAAACATTAATGAGTCATGAATATCTACATGATCTCTATTAGAGACTATAACTATCCATGAAGGATGGATCATTCTAACTAGTCTGGCCTTAGCAACTGAGCAGTAGCAGGTTGTAGCTATGGATGATCCCATTAAAAGAGAATATCTAAACCCTATACGAGGACAATATGGTGAGGAATAAATGATTGAATATGGTCACCCACATGTTATAGATCCCATTTCATTAGAGGGGATGCTGAAAAAAATATTAGTGGTAGACTTCTATTTGTCTTTTCGGAATTAAAACCCCCCAAACCTAAAAGAATGATTATTGTGATCCTGATGCAGTAAAGGTATGATTCATGACAAATTAAAGGGTGTGGGAGTTCATCACATATTGCATTGATGTCCTGGAGGCAGAATGGATGAGATGAATGAGGTCAAATCTCCATTAGATATGTGGTTTACACACCGAAGGGGTGGAAACATGAAATCATAACATGATGATATGTGATTAACATAAAAAGAATATGCATGACATAAGTAATCACATTGACACTTCATAGTTCTGAAAAATATATGAATACATACAACTGCTCTGGTTGGTCAAACAAGATATCCAACGCCTATAATAATAGTAAAATTAATGCTCCAACATCATCACAAATCAATCAGGACTTGCCAGATGACTACAGGTTCAGTTGGAGGAGGACCAATAGTATTTGAAGAAGGTGATCCATCAATTGGAAGACCTCAAAGAAAAAATGACCAAGAATTAATCATGGATAATGAACTTTTATGTGTGGTCATTGATGATTCTAGGCAGCTAATGTGGTGGTAGCGGACCATATAGTCCACATGTTAAAAGTTGGAAATGTTCAAGCATTCCATCTAACAGGATCATCGATAATGGTTATGTTTGTAAAACTCTTGAAACATGCATTACTTCTATCTAATCTTAAACTGTGTTTATATAAAAATTCTTTCTTTCTTTAACTATTTAATCTCAATAATTTTTGTGAAACAACTAAAATCAACCCCTAATCTCACATGGGTCATGACCGGTGAGAGATACAAGGGATGATCACATAACTATAAACATTCCTTGAGAGTTAGAGATAATCATAAAAACATGGTGTCCGCTATTGATGACTGTACACCAAGAGTGTTCAAATAGAGAGAGTGGTTCTAGACGAATAATAATGATCTTGGAGAAAACAACTAACAATTTTCAATGTGTTTTAATCCATGAACTATAGAGAGATAGGGTCGTTATAATCTATCCCAACAATGGGGAGTGAGAAGTTTGAATAAATATAACTAGAATTCAAAAAAAAAGGAATATGGGAAAGTTATAGGATAACATTTCACCTATTTTTATAAAACAACATCCATATTTCTTATCATGAATTGGTAATAAAAAACAAGGGTCGACCGTTGACCATGGTAGAAACACTAGACATTTATTGAATTGTCATCCAAATTCTTGTGTGTCATTGGACTTGAATGGTAGGTTAGAGTTGTGGTCAGGTACTATGTTGTTAGGGGGTTTCTTCCGGCATAAATGAGAATGAGGATCCAGATTAGGGGCATGTAATATTTGGTAGTGGATAGATTGAATTTTTGAATGGATTTTAACACTCTATAGAATAATTCCACCCTAGCTTAAAGCACATCGGTGTTGGAACATTAGTCATAATGAAGATCAAACCTATATTCTTGGGGAAAATCATCTTGGATGTCGATCAAAATTTTATGATATGAAAAATATTTTTGATGAATAGAATCGAGGGAGGGGAAAATTAATGAAAGGAATTTCTTTCTTCACGGTTTTATGGTATGCTAACAATAGATTATGAGCACATTGTTTAATGTCATTTGGTAATGACGATGCCTAGTAGAGTTTAACATCATGTGATCAGGTCTAAGGAATTTCTATTTAGAGTATATTTGTTGGGAATTGAGGAAATGATCCTAACATGATTAATTTAAAAGGGGCCTTGTGCACCAATAAGTACCAGGAAACAAATGGGGAAGAAAAATATTTGATATGGTGGGAGAAAATCATTGAAGGTTTTGTAAGAAGTTGAAGCACTGGATGGGTGTGTACCCAACAATGAATATATCCATGATCAATGACTTATCTAGGGTCAATAAGATGATAAATTCTATAATCCATATAAATTATTGAAACTTTTATGAAAAAGGATTTAACTTGGAACCAAGATTAAAGGATTAAAAATAAATATAATGAAATTAATAAAAAGAAATAATTACATCCAATGTGACTCTTTATTCCTTGATGTATTAGAACAAGTGACTAAGGTTTGGATTCATTGAGATGTTGTATCCAATGATAGGGATCCTTTATAGGTGATCCACATGTGCTCCACGTATATCTAGATGTGTCTAAAGGAGTCTTCGAGTTATATCACATATGATCCATATTATTGAGATTTCTACCTTAGATCACAAAAAGATTCAGATAAAAATAATTCTCCGAGATCTTGTGGGGGAGGATTTCTTTGGTTCTTGAGAACATTCTTAGAGAGGTAAGAGTTCTCTAGGATCGAGATATTTTTCTCCAAGGATGTTTTGAACATAATGATTGATCATCTAGTCAAATGACCCCTTCCCTAGTTTAATGAATTATAACATAACAAAGAATTTGATTCCCCGATTAATTATAAATAATTATTATAGGTTCTATGACGAAATTTATTTTTCCATATTAAGATTCATGTCCATAATAATTACAATGCTATTATTTATAGGACATGTGGTTAAATTTCATGTTATATTTAAATATTATTTAACAAAATGATATTTAATATTATTTCTCATCGAACCAATAACTTATTTCACCAATCCACTTCAATATTTAATGGACCTATAATAATGACTATTTATTTATAAAATAAATACATCTACATTAATCTATGATAAATAAACATTTTTTTCTGAAATATATTCTCTCTAATAACTAGTGAGGAAATAAATTAGATAAAAAATACATGAATAATAATTGAACTACAATTAGGAATAATATTTATTCAACTTTAGAAAATAAATTATTTAAATGTGTTACTTCCAACAAATAGTGTAAGAACCTCTATGATTCTTTCTTGTTGGAATTAGGTGGCCTTTCCTAAAGTCCATGATTACTATCTAGCAACAAGTCAAGGTACCCAAGAAAAATAATTTGATGTCGCAACGACATGTCACCTCATTCAAATGATTACCGTGTAATATAGTCCCTTTTTCCTAATATATCCAATCAAGTGGGTTGCATGCATGTCCCATAAACTCATGTGATTAATTTCTTAGTCACTGACTTTGAAGAAATGAATGTGCTCAGAGAACACCATGGACATGGATTTAGTTAGGCTATATCATTTCTGTCAAAGGGTGGAATATATCTACTCCTTTAGAAGGGACAAATATTTTCTCACAATATTCATTAATGAAGTATAACTTGTGACACCCCAACATATCCTTCCACGCATGGAAAATATTCCATCATGATTTTGGGAAATACATCTCTATGTGAGTGTTCTGATACCCATTAATAAAAATAATAATGTCTATGGACCAATATACATGTCCGCATATGGGAACATCCAAGGACACTTATAATTGTGGATTTCCTATTGTAGGGACTTGTTCTCATAATATCCTACCAGATATTACGAATGATTCACTCTATGAGAAGGTTCCTCAACGATTCATGAATTCTCACTTCTGATATCTTATATTATTTTCCACTTAAAATGGTATCATACATCCATAGAACAAATATTAAAGAATACATTCATGTAACATATGTGTTCTCAACATAGCAGGGATATACTATGAACTTTTAATGAAACATCTATTACTAGGATATGATTACATATTATTTCACACATAATAACAATAATGATTTGATAAGTAGATTATCAATATTCATCCAATGAATACATGTTTATCCTTAAGTACAATGAGGTTGGCTTCAAGGGGTCCAACTCTAATAGCCCCCCACATACACGAGTGCCAAATTCTAACAACCTTTAGTTCACTAGATCTAACATGATATTAATTCTTATGATGTGATATACCTTTAGTCAGGTTGTCATATACATCCTCTTCTGTAGATACTCTTCTGACTACAACTTCACCCCATCGGTAGGAATTTTTCAGAAGGTGATACTTTAAGAGTATGGTATTTTCCTGTTGATTTAACCTTTGATATTTTTTCATGAGACGCCATTGTAGTATTATCACAATAAAATATAATGGTATCTTTTAGGATAAGCACTACATCAATCAATAAGACAATGTTCCAAAAACAAAGGGCATCCTTGCATGCATCAGAAGCTGCTCTATATTCAGACTCTGCTATAGAATCAACAATAACTAACTGTTTTGAAGTCTTTTAGCTCACAACTTTTCTATGGAGATACAAAACATATCCTGACTGCGAACTTATTTTATTCTAATATTTTTTGAAAACTATCACAAACATGCTCTTTAATGATAAGTTCCACATCTCCTCCGTACACCTAGAACATACCCTTAGTTCTTCTTATATACTTAAGGATAATCTTGACATTAGTCCAATTCTGTTCTCCTAGATCTTTTTGGTATCTTCCTCTAATTCTCAGTGCATAGGTAGAATCATATCTATTACATTACATGGAATATATAATATATCCTATCATTTAACCATATGGAATCTTAATCATCTTATCTCTCTCATCATGTGTTTGGGAAAAAAATTCTTTGCATGTTGCACACCATCTAACACTAGAACAAATACCCTCTTGGATTATTCCAAACTAAATATATATATTTTCTAATCAATGTACATAATTTTACATTGTCTATCAGCCTCTTGGATTTATCACCAATGATATTAATCTCCAAAATGTAGTCTTCTTTTCCTAATTTCTTCATAGAGAAGCAATTCTTCAACCAGTCCTTGACTAACTTCAAGACATGTATTTTTTTCCAAAAAGAAATATTTAATCATAATAAACTACTTGTATAATGGTGGAATTCCCATTAAACTTCTTGTGAACACATAGATAAATTATATTCATAATAAAAAACAAATTCTCTTATGACTTCATAGAATAAAATGTTTTATGACCAGGTTTTTTTTATTTAATTCATAACTAGATCTCTCTAACATGGATACCCTTTTAGAATCACATGATGTCACAATACCTTTCAGTTGTGTCATATAGGCATCTTCCTAAAGGATACCATTATGTAATGTAGTTTTGACATCAATCTTACAAATATCATACTCATGGAAATATTCTATGTAATAAATGATGCTTATGGATTTAAACATGGAAACTGAAGAAAAGGTTTCATCATATTAAATTCCATGAATCTATTTAAATTCCTTATCCACTATAATTGCTTAATATGTATTAACTTGAACGTCCATGTAATGTTTCTTCTTGTATATTTATTTACACCCAACTAGCTGTACATCAAATATCACATCGACCAGACCAAGACAAGGTTTTATAACCTGGAATCCATCTCAGAAATCATAGTTTCTATCCATCTTGTAGCTTCTAAGATTTCTACTACTTCCTTGTTGGATATAGGTTCATAATTTTCCAATAATAATGATTCATGATCCTTCGTGAAAAGGAAACGATATCTTTTTTGTTCTCATACCTATAATCTTCTTATATCTAGTACATGGGTTTTCGGAACTACCTCTTCTAGGGGGACCTATGCAACTTGTTCCTTTAACAACTCTTGCGTATCATGAGAAAGAACATCATTGAAGTCAATATTTCTCCCACTATCCTTTTGGAGGATATTCTCCCTCTCAAGAAAGACATCATTTGTTGAAATAGCCAGTTTCTTGTCTGAGGGGTTGTTTAAGTTGTATCCCTTTATTTTCTTGGGATAAACTATAATGGTACACCCGGTTCCCTAGGGATCTAGTTTGCTTCCTAATAAAGCCTCAAAACCGCCTCGCATCCCTATACGCTTGTGTGTAAAAATGTGGGGTTTTTTACACAACATAGATTGAAGAGAATCCCATTTTCCATCTTAGTTGGTACTTGGTGATATATGTATGTCACATTTCTCAATGCAAATCCCCAAAAAGATAATGGACGATCTTCATGACTCATCATCAACCTTACCATGTCAGAAAATGTATATTTTCTCCTTTAAATAACACCATTACAGTATGGTGTATATTTTTGGGTCAGTTGAGATAGAATCCAATAATCCCACAAAAGGTCGATGAACTCTTAGTTAAGTTATTATCCACCTCGATCTGATCATAGTATCTTTGTCTTCTTACTAGAATGATTCTCTACCTCATTCTTTAACTCCATGAATTTCACAGTGTACATGTACTTATACCTAATTAATTATACATATCCCAATACACTCAAGTAATCAGTAAAAGTAATTGTTGGGGAAAAATATCTCAAGGTATCATAAAATCATTTATAGGTGATTGTGTTTATTGACAAAGTGGGCCTCCGTGTTGTGTTTTTTGAGAATGCAAATCATGATGTAAAAATTTGTTGAGAAAGGGGATTCCATGGTGGAATGTATAGTTCAAGGGATGTTTTTAATGATCCATGGTTGATTCAATAATTTCGACAATGGTATGGTCGATTTGGAGGCAGTTCAAAAAGAGTATATACATGGTGGTCCTGTTTTCTAGTGTTTGACAAATATTTGGACCTCAAAATTGAAAAATGGAGAAAAGTTTTTCTTTGGAAAAGGAAATTTCACACTGTTGTCTTGGAGGCTTGGAAAATTGCACACCACATGTTTTTTATGATTAGAACATCAAAATATGGAAAAGGAAAAAGGGGCGCTCAAGTTTTGGGTTTGGTCGCGCAAGTGACTAGAGTGACATAGACTAGGGTGGCTGGACATGTGCACCGAGAGGAGACTTGCCTACCGGTGGTCAGGGTATCCAAATGCCTATAAATAGAGGTTGATCTCTCCTCATTCGGTGAGAGTTCTACAGTTAGTGAAAATCAGATCTCCAATCGCGCAGGTCGTGTGGTCACGCAAGTATAAAGATAATCAGAAGCTGCACGCCAGTTCATAGTTGCGCGCCCAAAGTGGTTTGGGTGAGAAAGGGTGTGAGTAACCCCTATTTAGAGTTGAATATGGGG
Organism: Viscum album; assembly: GCA_963277665.1. NCBI lineage: Eukaryota > Viridiplantae > Streptophyta > Magnoliopsida > Santalales > Viscaceae > Viscum > Viscum album. Next base: position 1,591,078,060 of record OY728129.1, read on the forward strand.
GTTTCACAATGGTTTTTTGGTGACAATTGCACACCTATCTTTCCATTAGCGCCACAATTGATAGTTGTGCGCCAAAATTTGTTTGGGCGTAAAAGAGTGTGAGTCGCACAAGTTTGGAGCTGAAGAAGCGAGTGTCATGCAAGTGGTTGAGATGAACATGTGCATCGGCTTGGAAAAGCCCGCTAGTTATGGTAGAAGCATGCTAGTCATTTTATGGTGTTGCGAAATCTAGAAGATTAATTGATACCTTCGGTGCAAAGTGAGATTCATCTATGGGTGAAAGTTGGACTTCAACAGAGCATCTAAATACAACATAAGATGTATTCATTAGTGATAATGAAGAGACCTACATGTCTATAAACTGTGAGGGGTTCCTTTCTAGAGTAGTGAGAAAAGTAAGAGGAAGAAGGTGATCCTCTCAACCAGCAGTGATCCAGAGAGAGTGAAACAGTGAGTGACCCAAGGGGAAGCTATGAGCTTACCCTAAACATTGTAAAGGCATTGAGCCTGGGAATAGAAGTGATCTAGCCCAAACATTGTAAATTAGAAGTGATATTTAGTGGATTTGGTACAGTGGAACATCATCATTGCATGCTCCTTGGATGTAGCCTAGTGAGGGTGATCCAAGTAAATATCTTTGTGTCTGCCTGCTTGCTTCCCTGTATTTCATTTAAATACTAATCATCAGATATAATCAAAATAAACACACAAGTTAAAAAAGTGACCCTTTTAATAAATTGGTCATGATCCAGTGGGGCAGGATGAATTTAAAAAAGAATATTCATACCCTGATTCACCCCCCCCCCTCAGGGTATATTGGCCCCTTTTGGTCCTATCAATTGGTATCAGAGGGTAGGTTTCATTGAATATAATTGGTTTCTCTTACTCGGTTTAGTCAATTTCTAAAGTTAAATATCCAGTCTTCTCTTATCTTAGTGTGTCATGGAAAAGGGAAGAACTTCAATGATGAACAAGTATTCTTGTGAAATTCCCCAGTGTAGAAGTATCAATGGATTGAGTGTGATTCAGTTGAATGAATAAAATATTTAAGAGAATACTAATTTAGATAAATCATACATTGAAAATACTTACTTAATCAATGATGTAGAAGGAATGAGTAATGAACCCGACATGCCAAATGATTTTCGAACTACTGATGATAAAGAAACTCCCAGAAGTCCAAAAGTGGATGTTGTCCACAAAGATAAGGAAGTGGATAAGAATTTGGATGATGCGATAAAATCTAAATATATTCTAATCCATGCAATGGAAATTGAGTTTCACAAGCTAAGAGGATTATATCAACGAATTAGGGATGTCTCCACTGATCTAAGGTAGAAGAATTATTCTCAAGATGATGAACTAAAAAAGCTATATACAAACAGATAAAATCTCCAAGATCGTGTTAATGGAAAGAATCTGGAAATACATGAAATTTATAATTTGAATGACAGAAATGATGATCTTGCTACACATCTATCCGAGCTAGTTTAGAAGAATCAAAGGCTACAAAAAGTGAATGAATTCGTCTCTGAATCTGTTGTTCAAGAAAAATTGAATGTCAAGGACAAAAGTGATATGGTGTATATGATAACACAAGAACGTGAAGATGAGATGAGTAGTGGAAGGAATATCATTATAGAACTCAATGATCTACATGAATCAAGAGATAATAAGATTTTTCAACTGTAGAAAGAGAAAGAGTTAGTTAAATTTGAAATAGAACAAATCTAATTCCAAAGAGAAGCCCAAGTTGAAGGATGCCTTACACTTATTATTTGATTATCCTTTGGCATGTGATGATGAAATGAATGAAAAATATGCTACATCAGAATAGAAGCATGGAAATAATTGTATCATCCCAAAGGACATCCATTTTAGGAAAATATGGAATTGCATATGATGATCTCACACCTATACATGATATGAAAAGAGCATGGAAAATCTCTAGAGATAATAAAACCCTTATAGGTGCTGCGGATAGACCTGAAAAGGCATTTATATGAAGAAATGATAACATGTTCTATTTTTGTGGTATTCATTGTTATACATCATGATTCTGTTTAGAGGCACAGGAATACATCTCAGGCTGTGAATGTAGAAAAATTACTAGATCTGAGAATAAGATGATGTGTTATGAGAAAATTGTAAGACAAGTCTCTCAGAGGAAAGCATTTACTAGATGCTATTACTATGGAAGAATGGGACACACCATGAGTATGTGTCAGGATTCTTAGGAGCTCAATGTTAGAGGAAGAACTCTAGCTATATCAACATCTTTTCTGTGAAATGTTTAAATGAGGTATGAATTTGATGGAAAATTCTTTATATGTTCTGATTATGTTCATTTGGCAAGACATTATAGCAAAAAGAAAGCCTGAAAGGTAATGTAACTCAAGAAGAGATTCATGACTCCAGTGGTGTATAGTGAGAAATCCTACACAGAAAGAGAATGTGGTAGATTGAAAAATAGTTTTGCTACCTCAGGGGTATCATAAAGAGAGAAAAGAAAGGTGTATCAATCACCTTCTCTATCACACTCACAACAACCATGGGGTAGAGAATGTGAACAAACCTGGTATATTAAGGGGAGATCTACTCTAGCTATTAGAATTAATAATACATGTTCAAAGGAGAATTCCCCACCAGTAAAAATAGTGTGGTGAATCAGATATCTGATAAAAGAATGATAACAAAGAATGCATATAGAAATTCACATGTCATGTTCCATGAAAAAAAGTAGAGGAAAGAGGAAGATCCCTTTAATGGAGGAATAAGAAAGGGAAGATGACAAGCAGAGAGATTCCTACTCAGAGAAGGAATCAGGGGAAGTGTCATATTAGTGGAACACCCATGAAAGAAATGTCTACCAGTGGGTTTAAAACCCAAATGATGAGAAAGGCCTGGCCTGCAGTATGTTCACATCAGAAAAAGTCCAAGCATGTGGGTAATGAATGTGTAGTAATATGGCCGGGGCAGCTGAAGGTGGCCAGAAAAATAGAAGAAGCGGGGAAGGAATATGATTCTCCACAAGAATGAATCAAGGAGTTGACCCATTAGGATCAACCACAACACTCATGTTGAGGATTCCAGGAAAACCCCTCTCCCTCGGTATATGAATGTTGTTAACAAATGATTCAAATGTTTCAGGTTTTAGGGAGATATGATGCAAGGAGAAGATGCATCTAAAGATGAAAAGTGGAGAAGTGATATGATTCAGAGTTCTAATTGAATCATATTAGGTACTAGAGTTGATAAAGAAAAGGGGAAACATAGTGAAATAGTAAGTGATTGTGTTATTAACTTTATCTCTTGTTTCCTACACCATGTTCCAACTCAGTATTCATAGAGATTTTGTTAATGGCTCAATACTATGTGATAGATGAGAATAAATGATGCAGAAGAAGAAGAATGTTTATGGGACTTACACCAGAAAGTGTTGCATAACATAGGAGGAGCATTCAATAACAAAATAAGAAGTAAGAGCCATCAATGCATTAATTGGATGACTCAGCTCAGGTGTTTTCTATCGAGGGAAGAAATACTATGGGAGATGCAGCAATAGTCACGCATCTCATGGTCATTTATTTTGATCTAAAAATGTGGTATCATCTAACTATTTTTAGGATACCAAGAAGCTGCGAGATGTATTTGAAAGGAATGATTCCACTGAATAAAGAAACCGTGAGAAATTTACAGATGAATGCGATGAGGAGGAAAGCAAAAAATGTGTGACATAGGTTTCTAATGCTGATTCAGAAATGAATTTGATATTGGAGATTTCTTCAGGCTAGGAGATAAATAATTTCATTGGGACTAAATGGGTCTATGGAAACAAGATGAATGAAGCTGGAACAGTTATATATAAAAAATCATGATTAGTGTGGAAAATATACTCCTAGATAGAGGTAATATATGTTGATGATACATTTTCATCGGTTTCAAGGCTGGAGACAATCAGCTTATTCTAATACATTATAGTGCAACAGATGTTCAATGTGTTCCAGAAGTATGTAAAATCAGAATTATTGAATGGGGTTCTAGAGGGAGAAGTGTATATTGATCAGCCAGATGGTTTTATCGTTCAATAAGGATAAGGACAAGGTTTTTCGGCTGAAGAAGGTGTTATATGCACTAAAATAAGTATCGAGAGCATGTAATTTTCCTTTCTCAATCCAAATATGCCAAGGAGGTTCTGAGAAGATATGTAATGGAAAATTACAAGGAGTTGAAAACTCTGGTTGTGACCCGGATGAAATAATAAAAAGATGATAATGGAAAGAAAATTAATATCATAGAATAAAGTAAGATGATTGGTAGATTACTGTACCTGACAGTGACAAGTCCTGAAATTGTATTTGGCACATGCCAAGCATCACGATATCAAATAAATCCCATGGAATGTTGCATGCTCTCTATGAAATGAATAATTCGTTATATGAAGGGAACTATAGATTTCAGATTGATGTATACAAAATTTTTTTTATCAATATCTTTTGGGATATACAGATAAATATTGGGCCGGATCAGCAGATGATAGGAAATCAATGTTAGGAGGTTCATTATATCTTGGTGGTTTGTGTATTTCTTGGATAAGCTAGAATAAATATTTCATTTCATTGAGAACCATAGAAGCTATGTATATTGCTTCCACTCAAGATTACACACTATTATTGTGGATGATGTAGCAGCTTGATGATATGGGCATTGAAGTGAAGTCTTCATTCGTAATTCAGTGTGATAAATAAAGTTCTATAAATCTTAGATAAAATCCCATCCATCACTCCAGGACAAAGAACAATGAGATAAAGTATTATTTTATCAAGGAGAAGGTTGAGAAGGGAATTGTGAAGTTGGAGTATGTGCCTACAGAGTTACAAGTTGCAGACATTCAGACAAAGGACTTACCCAATGAAGCTTTTGAGAGGTGCTGACTGGCTCTAGGAGTTCACTCGACTCCCTTCACTTGAAAAAGTGTGAATGTGGGACTCCCCCTCTCCCCGAGGAATGTTGTTTTCCCCTAATTTGCTGATGTGTGTTCTCTACTATGTTATAGACTGCAATGGATTGACCTTTGGGTTATTTTACAAAGGGTTAGAAAATAGTTAAGGTTCAAGGGGGAGACTGTGTGGCTATTTGAGAAATCATAAAAGATACAGGGAGAAGCTGACAGGTGGAGCAGCTAGATTGGGGGAGTTGATGCTGGTTCAAAGTTCATAGCCAGAGCTTAGCTTGGACAACAAAGGCAATAGTGCTAAAGTGGATTTGCAGCTGACAAGAGTTAAATCTGTGAGCAGACAGGGACAGTATCAAAGCTGATGATGCTAGAAGTGATCAATTAAAGAATAGGTATCACGACAGTTGGGGACCGGGATAAAAGCAGAAGAGAAGTGTTGTAATGAAGTAAGTTTATTTCCAACAATTAGTATCAGTTTGGTATCAACATTAGGTGTCATAGTATAAGTGATTCATTGATGAAATATTCATTTACTCTTGTTTCTCATGTAGAGAATTGCTCATGTGGGCTTAGTGTATGTGTTGATTAAATCCTTGATCGCTATCGGAATCCCAATAGGTGAATAGTGTATATAGAATTAAAGATGTATCATTTTATGAAAGAGTTTTCAACAAACCCAAAGGGGGGGATTGTAGGGAAACAATCCCACAAGGTATCACTGAATCATTTTGGAGGAGATTGTGTTTGTTGACAAAGTTGGTGTCCGTGTTGTGTTTATTGACCTAAAAAACCATGAAGAACAAATTTGTTGATAAAGGGGTTTTCATGGTGGCATGTATAGATCAAGGGATGTTTTTAATGATACATGACAGATTCAAGAACGTAGACAATGTAATGGTCGATTTGGATGTGGTTTAAAAAGTGAAAATACAAGTCGGCACTGTTTTCCAGCATTTGCCTACTTTTTGGACATCAAAATCGACAAACGGGGAAAAGTGTATCATTGGAAAAGGGAATTCCACGCTGGTGTCTTAGAGGTTTGAAAAATTGTGCTCCATATGTTTTTTAATATCATAACATCAAAATATGGAAATGGAAAAAGGGGCACTCAAGTTTTAGGTTTGGTCACACATGTTACTAGAGCGACAAAGACTAGGGCGGCTGGACTTGCGCACCGAGAGGAGACTTGTGCGCCAGATCTCAAGGTATCCAAATGCATATATATAGTGGTCGATCCCTCCTCATTTGGTGAGAGATCAACACTTAGAGAAAATCAGTGTTCCAGTCGTGCAGGTGGTGTGGTCGTGCATGTATAAAGATAATCAGAAGTTGCGCGCCCACAGTGGTTTGGGCGAGAAAGGGTGTGGTTCTCCCATGTTTAGAGTTGAAGAATTGGGTGTCATGAAGCTGTTTTGGGGACACCTGCGTTTCAGTATTTGAAGAAGCATGACAGTTGATCGTTTCACGCCAAAATTGTTTTGGTCGTAAACGGGTATATGTCACGCAAGTTTGGAGTTGAAGAAGCGAATATCGCTCAAGTGGTTGAGGTGAACTTGTGTGCCAACTTAGAGAAGTGCACTAGGTATGGTAAAAGATCGACCGTCATTTTAGGGCTGCGCGAAAACTAGAATACTGCCCGATACCTTCGGTGCAATGTGACATTCATCTACGGGTGAAAGATGGACTTCAATAGAGCATCTACATAGAACAAATCATGTATTAATTAGTGATAATGAAGAGACCTACAGGCCTAAAAACTGTGAGTGGATCCTTTCCAGAGTAGTGAACAAAGGAAGAGGAAGAAGGAGATCCTCTCCTCCGGTAGTGAGCCAAATAGATAGAGAGAAACATGGAGTGACCTAAGGGGAATCCGTGAGCTAACCCTAAACATTATAAAGGAATTGAGCATGGTAATAGAAGTGATCTTGCCCAAAAATTGTAAATTGGCAATAAGCTTTATTGGATTTGTTACAGTGGCACATTGTCGTTGTATGCTCCTTAGACATTGCCCAGTGATGGTGAACCTAGTAAAAATATATGTGTCTGCTTACTTGCTTCCCTGTATTGAATTTTAAGAATCATCATCATATATGATCATAATAAACACGCTAGTGCAAACAATGTGACCATTGTAATAAAGTGGTCATGATCTAGTTGGGCAGGAAGAATTTAGAAAATAATATCCACACCCTGATTCACCCCCCCCCCCCTCAGGGTATATAGGCCACTTTTGGTTTTAATAGTAATGTTTTATGAATATCCACCAATATATTCTATTAGAAATTCTTAACACACATCAGTGGGTACCAATCGTAGATGCTCTATAGCGCTTTCACGCTGAACACCAAATGGTAGTTTGATCATTTTACCTTATAAAAAAGTGTGAAATATATCAAGTGGTTTTTCTTAGAAGAGTACAAATAACATTCTTGACAGAGCATTGTTAGGAACTTCTAATTTACATGACCAAGGCAGTGATGACAGAACATAGAGTTGTATGATTCATATGATCTTGGTTTGTTATCAATTTCCAACACTTGGTTATCACAACTAAATACATACAGACCATTATTTAAATGTTCCCTACCATAACATATGGTGTCCTTATAAAAGTAAAAAATATTTATTTCTGAACATGAAAATATCTCCACCTTATCTAAACCTGATACTGAAATCACATTCTTGGTAAAACTAGGTACATATTAATAACCATTTCAAACCAAAATAATTATCATCGAAAATGTGAAGTTGTAGTCCCCAATTGAAATAGTATCCAACCTCACACCATTGCCAGCTCATTGATCTACCTATCCTCTGTAAATATTCTAGAATCTTCATGGTTCCTACATTTAAATATTAAGTGATCCCTACAAGCTGTATCTAATACCCAATGTTTAGAAATGTAAAGATTGCACTCGATAACAAAAACACCTTTGGATTCCCCTTTCCTTTTGGTGAATTTCCTCTTCTAGTGACCTGAATATCTACATAAAAATCGTACCACCTTATCTTTATTTCTCTACCTCTAGATATGTTTCATGTTGTTTGAATTGTTCTTGGGATATTGAGTCTGTAAATAAATCTTAGGGTCCTCTTCATGGTCCTTCCTCTTCCTATTCACTATAAGAACAATGGTTTTTTCACACCCATGTCCTTATTGACATGGAAAATTAGGGTAAGAATATCCAATAGATTCTTCTCATTATTTTTCAGATTATAAATCACACTGAAAATAGAGATTGTCTTAGGATGTAATGATAGTAAGAGATCTCTACGCAACTCATATTGGAATTTAATACTAATGGTTTCCAAATGTTCATTGTAGCCCATATTCTTAACTACATGTTTCCCAGCTGGAATAGACACTCTAATAATTTTAGTGAACAAGGAGTTATAGATCATATACCTCTCATGTCATTCCTTCCATTAATTAAGTTCATGCATGTGATACATCATGCAATAAGAAACAATTTCCTTAGGTTTCATCAATAGCACATTAGTTAGGGATTTAATGAATGATGTAATAAACATCCATAGCACCATCTAGATGTTTCTCAAACATATAGAGTTCCTCACCACACACCTCATTTCCAATAGCAACTAGGAAATGATCTTCAAACACATAATTTTTCTCTCATGGCAAAGGATAACATGATGGTGCCTTTTCCAATCCTAGAAAATAGTGGTAATGGGATGTTTTTCCTTATTTATTAGGGATCTCTATGGTATGGTTGATGTTATTTTTATTGTTGTTTCTACAAATTAATATGAACAATGTTTTATTACATTTTCTTGATAAATATAGAAGACATAATAAATTAATATTTATTTTTCTCATGATATTTTGTTGAAACCCAATATCCCCCACCATGGGAATCAGAATATTCTATTGTGTGGAAATTATAGTGGAACAGATCCATATTTCACTTCACATTACCCCAACTATGTTTGGTCGAAAAACATGACTGGTTTTAGGTAGGCATTACAAACTTCCACTTAATTTACTCACAACTTCTTAATCTGTTGAGTGGACTCCAAAATATTGAAATCCTTAATTTTATATTTCTTCAACATATGCCTCTTAGTTACACCAAGTCCATTTAGGGAAATCAATCTTGATGTAATATAATTTAATTCAACCAATATACTCAAATTAGAATTCCCTAGTAATTTATTGCACCCCAACTATGGTTGGTCAGGCACATTGAACTATGGTTCTATTGTAATCAATGTATTGGAAGGATATATCAAATTAATATTTAATTGAAGAATTTTATCCTTTATTCATAAGTAGACACATATTATATTTTCACATGCTTATTAATTTTAAATGGGATATACATAAGATAATAACCATGTATTGACAGTATTTATGCATAATGAGTTTATATTTTACATCCATTATGTGTTCATGTCAGTTATTTAATTATGTGATCACGTCAAACAACCATAATTATTAATCATACAACTAAACAAAATTTTTCACTTAAATTTGCATTGATTCTATTATTACCATGAATCTAGGAAATCACAAAACAAGATCACAAAAAGAACATTAAGTAATAATACTAGGTTTTCTACATTAAATCCAACTAATGTCGATTTAGAACATGTAAAGCTTGGGGATCTACCTTTTTTATTAGAGGAATATACAATATACTGGTTATAATATTATAATTACCCAATTAGAGGATGGAAAAATGTGAAAAAAAACTACTTGAAAAATACATCACAACCACTCAAAAATGAAACTATAAGAAAAGAAATTTTTCTGATAAATCAATCACAAGAGAATACACTTCATGAATACTGTGAATAATGTAAAAACCCCTGGTCATGCTTCCCACACAACCAAATTAGTGATTGAATTTTAATACGATATTTTTAAAAGGATTAATTTATATTGATCGAAACATGTTTCATACTAAAGTAGGTGGTGTTCTAGTTAATAAAACCCCAATTGATGCAAGGGAACTTATTGAAAACATGGTGTAGAACACTCAAAATTTTGGTTCATGCTCATGTTTACCCATTCTGGGTGACCATGGGGTGCAATGTTTTTAGTTTGAGATGAAGGTGGACATAATGTTTGAAGAGGTAAGTACCCTTCTCCAAAAAATATATTTCCCAAGAATAATCCAAGTATCCACCTCCCATATATTTTTTTATTTTTTATGATGTGACCCAATATTTGGCCAATTCCCACAACTAAGGGAAATATCTATGTGTTTGGAGGGAATCATTCATAGATGCCCCAATAAACCACCAATTATTAATGAACCCTAACATACATCTAACCATGGGTAAAAATACCCAAAAACCTCTAGACCATGGGGTACTCAAAAAACCAAAGAAATGGAACCTACATGGGTAGTGTAGTCATAATCTACCACCACCCAATAATCCTCAACCACCATAAATCCCTTTCCAAAAATCCCCTCCAAATATAGTACCTAGGATCGATGAAATGAAGAATCTAATGGGTGGAACGTATATTCCATTCCAATAAACCAGCCAATAATCCATACAAGACCTAAAAATCAAAATATACTAACTTGCATACATGTTGGGGTATATACAAAGGTATCAGTCAGGTAAACCACCTTATCAACCACTAGTCAACCAATGTGGTAGAGAAAATGTTAGTTCCATAACTCTTAGGAATGGGACACAACCAAAAAGAAAAATTAACTATGCATTAGAGCCATCCCCTCCTATATAAACAACCATCCCAACCACTTTTAATGATCCAAATGAGGAAAAACCTTTTCATGTAAAAATATTTTGCAACAAAAAAAGAGAGTTTTGATTATTGAACCATGAAACTGGACCATTTCTATTCAATTTCACCAATGGGACACCCAAAAAATGAATCAAAAATAAACTAAACATGATAATGAAATCTTTAAAACATTTAAAAATTTCGATGTTATCATTCCCTTGATTGATGTCACATGAATATTCCATTATACTCTCTGTTTCAGAAGTAGGTGTTTACACACTGATGGGGACATCATGGTGATGAAAATGTGATCTTGGGGAGGAATGTATCATCATTAATTTAGCCATAACTTCTCACCAAATTCAGAGATCCAGGAACATTATCGATTCTGTTCACCGTTTGGGAGTATGTATTTTACAAATCTATTATTGATTTTGGTGACTCTATAGATGTGATGCCTTACTCCATTTTCTATTCCATGTAGGTCAGTGAAATGAATCCAACTGTAATTTATTCCAACTGAAAAAATAGAGTATGTCACACTCCTCTTGTATGTTAGAAATGTTCTTGTAAGGTTGGAATGTTTAATTTTTTCCATCTAATTTTATGTTCAAAAAATTGACGATGTTTGGATGAATGGACATGACCCAATTATATTGTGTATTAATTTCCTCAAAACGGCCAAAACCATAGTTAATGTCTACAATTGTACATTATCTATGGAATTTCATGGTGACATATTCCACTTAAACATCCATGAGGACATGAAGAACCCCTTAAAAGATCATCCATCTCTTTTAGTTAAATCAATTGATGTATACCCTTCCCATGAAGATGCATCATTTATTTCCCCATTCCCCCTTTTTTAGTTTTTATTATTGATAGAAAATATTTGTATTGATTCATGCATATAATTTTTTACTTTCATGGATCAATGTAAGGCATATTTTTTAGATTATGATTTATCAACAATTTGGGATTCCATGACCATTAATTATATTGATATAATTTTAAAAGCTCATTCCTCATATGAGGATGTTTCCATTGAGAATTTAGATGAGGCTAGTGACCTCTAAATTTCACTATCACTCACCTCAAACCAAAATACCCCTACATTGTAACTTGAACCATTGATTAAATATTTAAAATATTCATATATTGATAATGGAAAAAAATGCATGTCATCATTTCTAGTTAACACCCTCTTGATCACAAATTACGATTACATAACCTTTTCAGGTAGTATAAACAATCATGGGATTGACCCTTGATGGAATTCCTGGTATTATCCCATCAAATTGTTAAAATCATATATTGTTAAATTATGTGCCTAAAAATATATTAAGAGCAACATATATTTAACAAAAATATCATATATGTTATTAAAAACAATATTATAAAATTATTGGCTATTAAAATCATTTACACAAGCTTAGAAATCCATTTGCAAGTCTAGTGTAGGTAGTTCCCAGGAAAATTTATCTTACTATAATTAAAAATGAAAATATTGAATTCGCAAAAACTAGTTTTCAAAATTGTTGGTCAATATTTATACACTATCACAGACTAAACCAATACACTATGAATAACCATTTCCCATTTCCATTCAAAGAAAATATTCTAGAGATTCTATTAGGGAAATCCAACTACTTTTTTTATTGATGGGTACTCTAGATACTTTCCAATGAATATTTCAACATATGATTAGTCAAATACAAGCCTTACCCACCACATTGTCATGTTTTCCTATAAAAGGATTCCATTTGGTATGTGAAATGATCAAGATACTTTCCAGAAATTCATGTATAGTGTTATTACAAATTACATGGAGGATTTCATGGAAGTTTTCAAAGAAGATTTCACTATATACAGTCTCTATTTTGATCAATGTTGGGAAGCCTTGGTTTTTTATTTTGTCATTAAATTAAAAAAAATATCATAATAAATTATGAGAAATTACAATTTATGGTGCGACATGGTATAGTTATTGGAAATTCCATTTCTGGTGATGGTATCCATGTGGAGAAATCAAAAAGTTGATGTAATTGCTTATATATCATTCACTAAAAAAATAAAGGATTCACATTCTTTCTTAGGTAATGCAGTATTTGAAAATCATTTCATTCACGACATTGAATAGATTACACTCCCATTCTCTGGCTTACTCCAAATGGAAAATAAGTGGTGTTTGATATAATTTTTGAGGAGTGTTTTAGTAAATTAAAATGTTTTCCCAAATTTATCTTTTTATTAACACAACCTTATTGGGATTTACATTTTATATTTATTATGAAACCTCTAAGTTTGTAGTAGGGGTAGTCTTATCCTAATTGGTTGATCATGCTTATTATGTCATTTCTTATGCCTTATACACACTGGACCCCACCCATGAAAACAACCCCAATACTACAAAATAATTCTTTTTAACTATGTTTTCCTTGGGTAAATTCAGGAAATACCATTTAGGGTCTATATTCATTGTGTTCTCAGACCATGTATCCCCCAAGTATCTCCTTATGAAACCAAAATCCAAGCCACATCTCCTTCATTGGATGATCTGACTTTATGAATTTATTTAAGAAATTAGTGATAAAAAATAAGCAGAGAATGTGGTGACTTGCCATATCAGAAAAATCGACCCACCCTAGAAAATTTTCTCATCCACTCTATCCTGATAAATGACATGTTTCTTGATGTGTAATTGTATTGATTCCATGATGGTATTCCTTAGTATGATAATAATATTACTTATTTGATAGAAAATTTGATTCGAGCTTATTTCAACAAATGTCATGCTAATCATCTAAATTATTAGGAAAGTTGGTAAATTTTGAATGACCCCTACCAATGGAGCACATGTATTAATATTATCCATGTGTTGTATTCATTAAGGTTATTTTAGTCAATAATATGGTTCTTCCACACAATTTAATGTGAGGCCACTTCATTCCCAAATGAACTACTCACAATGTCCATAATTCTAGTCTCTTATGACCAACTTTATTTCAGGATTACCATGATTTATATAATTCTTTTCATCGATATATGAAATAATGGGGAATAACTCTATAATTAAAAAAATTCCCTCAAAACCCTTTCTCATTGAATACATTTTTGATGTTTGTGTATTAACATAATGGGGGAATTTACCGATTTAATTTGAAATATATACATTCTTATGGAAGTTTATTATATTCCAATATGCATAGAGGCATGAGCAAAAAGGATCGATGATTCTGGGATAGTGAGGAGTTTTTGAGAACCAAACTTTTCTATAGGTTTGGATTACCTAGATTCATCATCTTAGACAAGGGATCACATTTCTAAATCCTAGAAATTCAATCAATTTTTTCTCAATTTACGTTTGAGCATCGAGTGTCAACTACATATCACCCACAAACCAGGGGTCAATACGAGTTATCAAATATAAAGGGAAAAAATTATTGAAAAAAATGGTCAACCCAGTAGATGATATTGGAGTCTTATATTCCATAAATCATTATAATCTTACTATACTGCCTTAAAAACACTCATTGTCATTTTATCATATCAGATAGTTTTTTTAAAGAGTTGTCACCTCCCTATTAATATATAGAACATGTCCTACATGGATATTAAACAATGCAACAATAATCATTTTGGTTAATGTGATCAAAGGAAGTTATAAATTTAGGAGCTAGTGGAATTGTGATGAGACATATGTGAGAACTCTTAGATTTATATATGTATAATTAGGGCTTCCCCTAACCACCTCATTCTTTATTTTCAATTACTAATTTGGAAGAATGTCCATATTTTTTAATGCAGGGCTGATGTTTCAACCAATTGATAGTCATTATTACTAGTTTATCCAATACACTATTACTAATTTTTATCTATTTGATGTTTCCCCAGTTAGAAATGATGAAACCAAAAAAAACATCAATAATATGGGAAGTGGAAGAATCTCTTTCACGAATCCATTCTAGATTCATCAATAGAGTGGCTCTTTGATAAATATTCAAATGTTACTCCATAGGTTTAAACCTACCATACAAAATAATATTTTATTACCTTGAAGAAACTGAATAGAATAATTTATGTGGGATTCTTAAATTTCTGAGTTTGTTAAGAATTTTCATCATATTTATTCTTCACCTTTTTTGTATTGATGAGTTGTATTTCTATTTTCCGCCACCTTATTGAGTTCATTAGGATTTTGATCGTCATGATTATTTCTCCAATTTTTATCATTTTAAATAGTATTTATACGTATCCCCCCATTTCAATCTTCACTTTTGTGAAGAATTATTCATTTTATGTCCACTTAATCATCTATTTTATTGAAAATTCTTAAGTATTATACTTATTTCACGTTAATATAACATTTTCAAAAATTCTTTTTTACTAAAAAATGAGTCTATTAAGATGAATTTAATATTGAGTAGTAAATGTTTATTGAAAAATAGTTTTTTATTATATAAATGGATTTATAATATTTAAAAATTTGAGAGGAACGGTACAGTTTCTGTGAGTATTTTATGGTAAAATTGTTTTAATTAATACCTCAACACAAATTCTCACCCAACCATGAAGTGTGAATATTTATTAGTAAATAGAATTTATAAATATGGCAGGTAAATATTTACTAGACTTTTGAAATTGTTTCTCCATATTTTCATTTCTTATCTGATCATTTTTCTTAATGTACTAGATTGAACTATGTGTGAGTACTAGTTATCAGATTATTTTACGACATAAAAACCCATAAAATTAAATAAACCCAAATAATATGGGTTTTTTCTTGGAAAGATAAAAATACAATCTTCCTAAAGCATTGACTATATTTTAAATATTACAATTATTATCCTCAAGAGATAAAACAAAGGTTGAGTGATGAGTGTGAGCTTGGTTTTATGTTCATATTTTGAAAATAATTATAATATTTAAGAAAGAGGGGAGTAATGAAATTTATATAAAAAGGGAATAAATTATTAGGATCTAATGGTTTGAATTCATGGAATGGTTATATGAGTGGGTCTTTAAATTTGAATGAAACAGATGTTGGAAAGATTTAGTGGATTAAAAATTTAGAAAAAAAATTAAATTAACATATTTTTACGTGATGAAAGAGGGAAAATTAGATTGAAATGTTTTTCATACACCAATGTGTGGAGAGTTAGTGAAATTATAGAATTTTGAATTATTTTCTCTAATTAGTACCATTCATATCCTTCAATTTTGTTATGATAAAATATATGGGACATATTTTTTTGTGATCACTAAGAATAAATCCTTGGTTTGGGTTTTCTTTGACCACATTTCTATAAATAATTTAATTTCAACTATAACATGTTCATGATGTTTGGAATGTCACTATCCATAATGTTTGGAAATTTTATTATCCAAGGAGTGAACATGTTGAACAGTGGGGGTGTGATCACACCACGACTCACTCTTTTATTTAACCCATACATCATTCTGTTAAACTGATTAGGTATTATAAATAAAATCATTATAAAAAAATTCACATCATGACCAATTCATTTATTTTGTTTTTATCACTATTAAAATTATTAATTTTAATTTTTTTGATGATTTCAATGTTTCTGGAATGGATTGGGAGGATCTATAATGATGATCATCAAAATTATCCAATACTGCGTAGGAAACCAAAAACCCATGTTGACTCAAATTGACACTTCATCTAATCGATTAATTCCATTGGCTAGAAAGTTTGTGGGATAATCCACTTTTCATTGGTCTTTTTTGAAAAATGTTATTTTGGGGTTCACTATCAGTTCATTGTTTATTTATCTATAATAGAATATTTAACCCAACATTCATGCTTTCCAAAGGTGTGAATCATTCATAACATCATCAGATATTTATTCTCCTTGATTGAAATGAGAAGATGGGATGTCAGTCCCTCCATTTGTGGATTCCACCTCATAACTTGTTTCATAGTTCAAGTATCCCTTAATGATTATGGTGTTTTTTTACTCATTCTCAGTACCATGTCTTCATGGATGTTGTTGAATTATGCTACTTCTGTCAGGACATTCAAAGGTTCAAGTTAGGTAAACCACATCCAGTCATGAGATTAGTAATATAGGCCATCGCTGGAATGTTTGGACACGAAAACATTAGTAGACCTATATTTATCTTCATAATAGGGCATCTCAAGTATACAGAAACCTATAAAATCCCATGTTATGTTTGGGGTATTTTATGCCCGAGTCCTGTATTCTAAGGTTTTCTATCAGAATCCAATGTTTAACATGGGTTATTCCTCAGTTTTAAAATATAGAGGAGACATAGGGTTGTATGTTTAATGTCTTTTTAATACGGATTGTACTGATTAGAAAACAATGTTTGTTAGATCCGATAGGTACAACCCTATGACGGATCACCTAGAAATTTTTCCCGATGGACAGATCATGATGCTGAATATTGATGGATTCTGGGATGACATTTCACATTAACAGATGATGTCACACAATTAAAGGGTACATCCCTTGGAGAAATTCCCTATTTATTACCATATTAATGGGTCAACATGCCCAATGAGAATGGACTATGGGTGGTCTATCGCATAAAGGGAAGATATCACACTTGGAATGTTGATCTGAACACCACTAACAATTTATTAAAGAGGTATACCGTAATGGGAGGTCAACAAGGTCTACCATTAGTTAGGATTGAACCTTTTGGTGGACTGGTAAATACCCTGTTTGATGAAAGAGATAAACATGCAGATAGTTTATTTTATTTAGTGGGGCTTATGCATTAAGTATTACGATAATAATATGATTTATCATGGTTGGATTGTGTGCGGAATACACAGTTGGATATTCCAGATACTTATAGGAGAAGTTGTGACGTGTATGAAAGTGGATTATGCATTGAGATGATGCATATGTATGTTGTGATCCAACCATGATAAGGGTGAGGTGATGAAGCAGATGATTGGGGATTACATTTCAATGTCATCTAGATTAGTGATGTGGTACCACCAGGATGTGGCTGAAAAGATAAGAATAAGGATGTATGTGAATTAGTTGGAAGAAATTTATGGAATGTATGGATTATTGAGGGTGGAGATCTTGAACCCCGGGGAGGTTTTCTATATGTCCAACTTGGTTGGGAATCAATTTCCATGTATATATAAATGGGGTTGGTGGGGAATACATGTAGAAGTTTCTTAATAGACCAGGACGGGATAAGGTCAACAATGTGAAGGCGATGAACTTACCAGTGATAAAAACTAGAATATTTCAACTTGGATATGGATGATGGGATTGGTCCTTATGGACGCTTCTTAATTATCATAACTGGTTGGTAATAAATTTCCATATAGATTATATAACGACATTGCGGATTACAATTATAGGGTAGCCCATAGAAATAACAGATCTAGACACCTATAAGGGTTGATAAAGGAGGGTCACCCCTATGTGGGGAATACCAATGTTTACCTATGATTGGGATTCAACCTCATGGATCACTACTTGAAAAAATACTTATACCCACGGTTCAATACCGTGGGTATAGCCCCCAAAACTGTGGGTATAGCCTACACCCACGATTTTGGGAACCGTGGGGCTGAGTGGTGTCGCTATTGGGGTTCTCACCAATACCCATGGTTTGACATACCGTGGGTATTTTTTCCACTGTGTCAAGGCCTCATCCACGCTGTCACAGTGTTATACTTACAGTAGTTAAACCGTGGGTAAAAATATATAAATCATGCACCCCGCAGGGGTTGAACCCGCAACATCCCGTGCCCAGGATGCTCATTTCATCAGCACTACATCACTCCACCTACTCCATTAATATTATTATTATATATATATATATATCATTAAATATATATTAATTTAGGACAGTATTATGAAAAAACGTAGCTAGCGGGTTTCGATCCCGCGTCTGTCGCAGAGAAATCCTAGTGCCTCACCAACCGACAGAGATTTTTTACGTAAATTTGTATCTACATTTATATTAATATATTGATATTAATCACGATTTTAGAAAAATAGAAGCCACCAGGATTCAATCCCGTGGCTATGGAGTACACAAAACAGATGTCTTACCAACTGATCTGCATGAATTTTTTGAACTTTTATTTTTATAAATATATATATATAAATAATACTTGAGTTCCCACCATAGTTTTTTTCATTGTCCCATGTAATTTTAGTTCCCTATTTATAGAGGGAAAGATATAACCATGGTTCTCTAAAACCGTGGGTACAGGTCAACCAAAAAAACTACAATACGCATAGTTTAGAAGAACCGTGGGTATAGGTCTGCCGAAAAAACTCTATACCCACGGTTTGGCCAAAACAGTGGGTATACTTCTTCATAAAAAATCACTTATACCCACGATTTTGCATAACCGTGGGTGTTGGTCTTCTAAAATAACCTATACCCACGGTTTTGTCGATAAACATGGGTATAGGTGACCTATACCCACGGTTTTTGAAAAGCGTGTGTATAGGTCCCCATATTATCCATATACCCACGGTTTTTCAAAAAACTGTGGGTATAGGCCCGTTTTCCAGTAGTGTTGGTTTCTTATATACCCTATTTAAAATATAGTGATTAAAACCCGTGTAGTTCTGTCGGATAATGGTGTAGTGATTATGCATGGAAGAAGCTAAGTAGAATGGTTCAATGGTTATTATAAACCTCTAAGACCAGAAGTGTCAAGAACATTGTGAGGAACAAGAGGGAGGAGTATACCAGACTATCACATCGTGATAGATGTGTCAGCAAGTGTTTGAGTGGGGATTAGATATAGCGGAATCCTGATGATGATGTACTTATTTACTATGAGGATTTAATTCCATGTGAGGAAGATCAAATTACATGACATTCATACATAGATAACCATATCATGGAGTGTTAGGGATTACATGGAGACTACCTGAGGTGCCCATGGAGACCAAAACTGATGTAATATATAATTGAAAGACTGAGAAGGCAGGAAGTGAAATGTTTCCAATCATGTCCTATGTCTGATCCTGACAGACCTGAAAACATGGGGAATCCATAGTTTAAAATCATTTTTAGGACGTTGGTCCTATCTAGTTTGATGACTTGTAGCTCATTCATGGGGGGAATCATTCCTCACCCCTTAGACAGACATAACTAATACCCGCCCACACATGGGGAAGGTAAGGCATCAATAATGCTGAATGAATGTTGGGTAGAGGATTTTTCATCCTTGGGTACATGTTAGTGTACCTATGTCAAAATTAAATGTCTATTACTGTACCAATGAAAAAATGAAAATCAAATGGCAATGTAACAAGTATCACTACACGAGAGAACAAGAAATCATTATGTGCAATACTGGAGGTCTGCACAGAGGGGTTCCATAGAAGATGTAGAAGGTGCATCCAAGTGGGGCTCAATCGTGGTGCCTTATATTAATGAAAACCATTAGAACCGATGGGATAGGATGCACAGAAGATTGGATGCTTTTGAGAAGATGATAGGGGATTTATTGAATGATGGTATTGACAACGAATATGGTTTCACGAAAGTTGATAATCTTGCATAAACATAACATTGAAAAAAGAAAATGGAAAATGGTCTCTTCCTAGTGGACCCTTAAGAGTGTGAACCCATAGAAGTCCTTTGACACATAATACCATACATTGATGGGTTAATGGTTTGTTCATTATCACAAAATATATGGACTTCACCATGTGGGAGAGACAGTTTATCTTCTAGATCACTACCCCAAAGGAATGGTTGCACTACTATTTATAAGAAACATCATGGGTGGAAACGTGTAATAATTACATCACATAAGTGGGAATTTGACATCACATTTAGTGTGTAAGAATATTATTCATAGGGTAGTCATTCACATTGAAGCATGTCCACTTTTTAAAATCAACCTTGGTTGTTTTTGTGTTGTCTGGGTTACATAGAACCCATTGAAATAACATTTGATGTCTACTAATCTTGTGAATGTTTTTTGTCTAGCGCACAACACTTCATTCTTCTATACATCTCCCTTTTCATTCTCAAAATGTTTTTCTATGTAAATGGGTGAATTCTGTATATAAAATGATGACTTTTTGTGGCCATGTGCAGAATTATATTCGAAAAAATACCCCCACATAATCTAAATATAATGGGGACTAGAAGTTAATGTTTCAAGGGAAACACAAAAAACTAAGACTTATTTTTGGAGATACACGTAAAGACAAAATTCTAGTGCATAAGGGATCTTGAGAACACAAGAAATTCTCTTTATTCTCAGACAAATATATAGGGGGAATGTATATTACTCTAAATTTTCATTCTATAGTGGTTTCTCTCCCTTATGGATGTATGTTTCTAAATCCTTCACAAAAAATTGAATCACATTCATTACTTTACATGTGATTTCTAATGTTTCTCATTCTTTAGATATGGTGGCTTTTTTCCACATTAAAAGACCAATATTACATGTGTAAAACTAATTTTCACACCAACATTCTAAATTTTGTGCCTCGGATGTTTTGTTTTTATTACACCAAAATCATGGATGGTATAAAAAATGCTACTGGGTGGGATGCCTCCATTACTCCACGGAGTGCAGAGATGACTAATAAACCTGTACTACAGAATGGTAGGATATTCCAATTAGATAATTAGATTCACATTGGAATCCGTACATACCATCAGAAAGTATACCATCTTAGTGACATGAACCCATTGAAGATTTTTGGGATACCAAATGAATTGGCCATCCCAGGATATGAGAATGAATCTCCACAATCATGGTCCACATGTGAAGACACCCTCCATTGATACAACATCATTGTAAAAATCAATAATGGTAGGAATTACATGAAAATATTTATCTATTTCATGAATTCAACGAATTGTACAATCATGGGAGATGATACAATGGATAATGAATCCCATTCCCACTATGGGAACACCATCTTAGTATAATGGTTTAAAGTGTATCATGAAAGAAGGACTGATACCTGAGGATTATGAGTAACTTTTACAGAGAATGTGAATGGAAATACTGGGTATTCCATGCATTAGAGGAGTTTGGAGAAGTGTTGTGGTAGTTGGATATATGAAGTTTTATGGGAATCATAATTTCACATATACATTGAACAAGAACTAGATCATGTGAATTTCAGCTAATGGTCCCCTGACACAACAAAATTCCACCACCACCTTGGGAGGTAGGTTTTAGTCTTACGGATTTTCACTAAATTTAACGTGTTCCTATAGAGGGACTCCAATATGACGAATTACTTCTAAAAATGAATTTCTGGGAGGATAGAGCACAAACCCCATAATGACATGGAATCTCATCTATGTGGAGAAGTAGAATCTATAAATTAAATACATCCTGAATTACATTCCATACCCGGTGTGGTTTGGATTTTTCTTCAATATCAATACGAATGTGCAGATTCAAGGAAATGGAAGGAAGTTTTTGAATACATCACATAGAGGAACAAAAGGATCATATAGGGTTCTTCTAGAGGCATGATTATTTCATACATGGGGGTTTATCATGGACAAGATATGAAAACTGTGGTCATGGTATGTTTTGTTTCATTCTAACTTATTTAGTGGGTGACTATTGTTGGTGAGGGAAATATGGATGGAGGTATGACCAGAAATGTTGGTGATGAAAATGATTATGGAATCCCACAACATTTTCAGGTTTTTTTTCCAATATTGGTGACGTTATATAGTATTCTAGGGAACATCTCAAGGGGAGTCATGGTTAGGAGAAATTGTTGGCCTTTCCCGATCATGCATGTAAGGATTTCATCCCATCTCGGCTGGTATGAGATTCCAAATTATATTATTTCACCATGAAATAGACTATGACCACCTATGTTTAAAATATAAATGGTTTGGATAGTGATGTTCAATGAAAAAAGGGTCATTCTCTATATTGGTAATCATGGAATGTTAAACCTGATCCCATTCCAAACGATGGTTTTCCAAAAAGTTGATGGCATATGAGGTTCAGTAGAGAAAATAGAATACTTAAATTGAATTAAGAGCATTGTTCTCATGGTAAAAAATTAAAAAAATATATTCAATGAAAAATAAATTTCATCACATGTTTTTAATCATTTTGGATTCCTCCAACAGGTGGTAAAAAATTGTTTACACTTGTTTGGGAAGATTTGTTCTCCTGCATCCTCTATCAACTATGTTGTATGATTAAAACTTATTGATTTGGTGAAACCATTATGCTACCTTGACCTTGTTGTCATGACACGACATAAATATTATGATCTTAAGGTTGATTTATAGTCTAGCACAGTCCGTAGGTTGTCCCTCAAGGATCATTGGTGGGTTCATAGTGTGCATTTTTATTAAGAAGTACTTAAATAGGGGGTGGTTTTGAAAACAATGTTAGGATGAAATGACTTAATTTAAGAGTTTAATAGTAAGAAATAAAAGGTGGTGTTAATTAATTATTAGATAAAAGGGGTTAATTTTGAGTTCACTACAATCATTTAATGATCATTGTTCTCTGATATTAATTATGGTTTGGTGTAATTATTTTGTTGAAATCAATCGGAATATCGATTACTTTCCAAGCTCTTATATCAAAGCACGTTGATCCAAACCTTTACATAACAATCCTATATACAAGGTCTAGATCACATGAATGGTATAAATTCTACCAAAACAAATTGAAATCTCAAATAAGTGGGGAAGAAATGGATTCAAGGTTTGTCCAATCAGAACAACACAAGTCACACACTCAAAACATCACACCGATCGGTTAAAAGTAAAAAAAACTTTCATTTGGTTAAATCATAAAAAGATAAGTAAAATTAATATACTTATAAAAAAAATTTCAAAACAAAAATACATCAAACCAGTTCTATTACATGTTATGGAACTCCCATTACATGTGTGTAGCTCTCTCATAATGAACACCCACTGTTTATCTCGACATGGGGAGGAAGAGGAATCTCGGGTTGAACTCATTCTTCATTATTTATCCCCCTATGATGATAGGGGACTCCATAACATGTAGGATGAGGAGGAGAATAATATATGACTTTAAATTGTACGATCTTCAATTCTTGGTCGAAATTAAAATTGAGGGGCCCAAGGTGCCATTTTATAGGAAAATGGGATGGTGGTTTTGAGCACACAGAATTCATAAAACCACTTGTCACAGATGTTTCGACATCTATACAGACTAATCTCTATTTGGAGAAATTAAAAATGTTTTATTACCTCTATGAGATATCTCCACGGAATGTTTGGCATAATTTGGACACATATAGCATGAGATATGGACATATCACAGCACACCATTTTTAAATCCATGCAGATTTGGTGTGTTGGACATATCATGTCGGTTGGGCCACTAGATGGCTAAAGGATTCTTTGGTTACATCATAGGAACTGTAGATAATTGAATTTTGGACTATCCCACAAAATTGTAGACCAATGGGATGTGATGTGCAGTAGTAGTGTGCAGATTAATCCAGTGTTGTAATGGTATCCTGTGCAGTTTGGCCCATTTTTCTTGGACGTCAATAAGGGCCCTCTAAATCACCTACTCCTCTAATGGAATCATAAAAAACAAGTAACATTTACCTTTTTAATTGTGATAAAAAAAATAAATGCTTCAAAAATGGAATTAAACTTGTCATTATTTTTCTAATTTTCAATATAAAACATGTTTATCACAGTGCTATAAAGGTGAAAATCACACATTGAATCGTGGTACGATCACACACTCAAACCAAAACATTTGAACTCCTGTGAAAAGTCACATATCCATATAAAATGAGGCATATATATGTTCCCAATATTAGGATTATTTAACTTTTGAGGATATTTTAATTCACTAATGTAATGTGATCAATGCACGGACCACACAAAGGAGTTTTTCCAAGTGAAAATGGAAAAAGATGTCTAATAAATCATATCACAATGAAATTCAAAGAGATTCAAAACACCAATATGAGAAAGGAATTAAAAAGTAAAATATTCCACTAACTCTCCATGTGTGAGTGTGAAAACCATTCCATGCTACTCTTTCCCCTTTCTATCCAATTAATATATGTTATTTTAATATTATTCATCTTTAAATGAATTTTCACTGAACCTGGCCTACATCCTTTAAAGTCATATTTGAAGACCCACTCACAAAATCATTCCCGGAAGTCAAGCCACAATCTCCTGACCTAGATATCCCAATATGTTGTACATTTTATCACTCCACAAATTTATTATTTTTGTTTTTTAAAAGATTAATTTGGAACAAATATCACACTCATCTCTCAAGCCTTGTTTGATCTCCTCAAGAAATTAATTTCAATAGTTATAATAAGATAAAAGGTTCAAGAGGAGTGGTTTTTGAACTACCCAAGACACAAATATTGTTTTTGAGGGTGTACAATAGTCATAAATTAGGTACATATGCATATGTAAATATGGTACAATAATGAAATAGATCAGATAAGGAACGAATATATGAAAATATAAATTTAATCTGAAAAATATTAACCTAACATATATTTACCATATATTAAGTAAGAAATATTTACAATTTGTAGTTTAGTGAAAAAATGTAAGAAGATATCAGTGACACAGTTTTCCCAAAAACTACTCACACAAGGGTCATCAATCATCTCAACTATTTCACAGGGATACAACCATTTATATCATTAATAGAAAATAAATTCACTAAAAATCACTCCCTGATGTTAACTTCATACAAATATCTGTTTTCATCATTCTTTATGGTATTTTTACTTTCCTCCATTTATGGTCACCGAATCATGGAACATTAAAATTTTTTATGGCGGAAAATGAAATTACCATAAATAAAGTGAAAAAAATAAAAAATAAGAAAGACAATAGATAGCCTAATGAACCCAACAAGATGGGGAAAAGTGAAAATACCACAAAGAAGGAGAAAAGGGGAAGAAAGAAAGATAGAAAATTGATGAAAATTACTATCTAACCCAATAATGTTCACATCCCCCCACACCTAGAATGTGTAGTGTCCTCACTATAATAATTGAGAAGGTGAGAATGAAGGATTGAACATTGAGTGTTTTAAAGGTATTTTACTTCTCGAACATGGATTTCCTACATTGGGAACTCTAAATGGGATCCATGGATGTGCTTCAGCTACTTCCCATTGATAGTGGAGGTTTTCTTGGTTTCATCATTTTCAACCTGAACACCACGAAATGGAGATACATTAATAACCGCGTATGGGCCAAACTAGTGGGAACGAAGCTTATCTGGATGAAACGTCAGCCTTGCTATATAAAGGATGACCTTTTTCCCAATGTGGAACTGACTATGAAGTACAAGACGGTTGTGGGTAGCCTTTGTTCCCTCCTTATAAATTCTAGAGTTTTCATAAGCATCTATTCTCATTTCCACCAACTCCTGAATCTGCAACTTCCTTTGAGAACATGCACCATAAAGATTAGAATTGCATGGTTTGATGGCCCAGCAGGCCCGATGATCAATATCAATAGGTAGGGGACAACTCATTCCAATCACAAGATGATATGTTGACATTTAAAAGGGAGTTTCGAAAGCAGTAGGGTAGGACCATAATGAACCATCAAGTCTAAGACTCCAATATTTTATATTGGGTTGATCCTTTTTTTCAAGAACTTGTTTTACCTCTCTATTTGACAACTCAGATTGAACATTGGTCTTTGGATGATATGAAGTAGACACTCTATGACCAACCCCATACCAACAAAATAGTGATTCAATTGTTCGGTTGTATAAATGAGAACCATGGTCACTGATGATGAAACTAGGTATTCCATACCTATAGAAGATTTGGGTTCTCAAATATGCTACAACTACCATAGAATTATCAGCCCTTGTAGCTCCTGCCTCTACCCATTTTGACACATAATCAAATTCTATAAGAATGCAAAAGTTACCAAAGGAATTGGGAAATGGACTCATATTTTCAATGCCCCAAGCATCAAAATTTCTTGAAAGTGCAATGGTTGTTGTGGAATTTCATTTATTTTAAAGACATTGCCCATTCTTTTTAAATGGGGACAAAATTTTCAAAAATCCTGGGAATCCTAAAAACGTTTTGTTTAAAAAAGGCCAAAATCAAGTACCTTGCATGCAGTCAATGGGGGACCAAAGTGGCCTCTACAAGAAACAGTGTGACATATTCTATAGAAAGATCGAAACTCAATATCGAGAACACAACGCCTAATGACTTGATCACTAAAGGTGTGCCAAAGGTACGGGTCATCCCAAGTGTACCAATGAAAGTCATGTTTTAGATGGTTGCTTTGGTTTTTGTTGAAATTAGTATTAATCCATAATGATACAAAATAATTTACAATTTTGGCATACCAAGAAATAACATCTTGCACTCGGTACTATTTCTCTTCATGAAACATTTCGTTAATGAGAATATAGGGGGATGCGTCAATTTGGATGGATGGAAGGATCCTAATGATATGGTCCGCCACAACATTCTATACTTATTTTTTATCACTAATTTCCTGATTGAATTCCAAAAGTAGGAGCTTCCAATGAATGAGATGTGGTTTGGCTTCTGGTTTCATAAGGATATATTGGAGGGCTGCATGGTTTGAGAACACAATGACTTTGAACCACAAAAGGTATGATCTGAATTTATCAAAAGAAAATACATTGTCAAGGAATTGTTTATCAGTTTTCGTGTAGTTTTCTTTGGCAAGGTATATAGTACGTGAGGAATATGCAATGACATGTAGAGCTTTATCGACCCTTTGTGACAAGACTTCCCCTACTGCATAGTTAGAGGCATCACACGAGAGCTCAAAAAATAAATCCCACCGAGGGGGTTGGATTTCTGGGGATGACAAGAGACTCTATTTTAACTTTTTAAATTCTTCCTCACATTCATTATAAAAAAAATTAATTTTATTTTTAGAGTAATCAGGAGAGGGGGAGCGTAATGTTACTAAAGTCATGAATTAAATGACGATAAAATCCAGCATGACCTAGGAAAGACAGCACATCCCGTACATTTTTGGGGAATGGTAAGGAAAATTGACATCCACTTTTGATTTAACTACTTGGATTCCATCCCGAAAAATGACATTCCCCAAAACAATACCTTATCAGACCATGAAATTACATTTCTCAAAACTTAACACAAGATTTTATCAATACAGCAATGTAGGACTGAAAAAAGACTACCCAAACATTCATCAAAAGAAGATCCATAAATAGTGAAATCATCCATGAATACTTCCATGAAATTCTCGAGGTAACTGAAAAAATAGTCACCCTGCATCGTTGGAAAGTATCTAGAACATTGCACAGACGAAATGGCATCTTTCTATAGGAAAATGTGCCAAAGGGGGAAGTGAAGGTTGTATTTTCATGATCCTCAGGGCAAATATGTATATGATAGTATCCACAATTCCCATAAAGGAAACGGTATTGGGACTTACTTGCTAGCCTCTCTAGTATTTGGTCAATGAATGGAAAAGAAAAATGGTCCTTCCTAGTGTTTTGGTTGAGTGGGCCATAGTCTATAGAAACATGCCAACTATTCTGCACACGAGTTGGAACCAATTCATTGTTTAAATTTTTTATTACTGTATGTTTAGTCTTTTTAAAAACTACATTAATGGGACTGACCCATTAGCTGTCAGAGATGGGGTAAATGATTCCAGTAGCCAATAATTTTGTAACCTCATTTTTCATAACTTCTAGGAGGTTTTGGTTCAGTTGATGTTGTGGTTTCCTCACTGGTTTAGCCTCATCATTTAACAAAATATGATGTGTACAAATTGATGGGCTAATTCCAGGAATGTTAGCAAGTGAGATTCCCAAATCTTGTTTATAATCAATCAAAAGTTCAAGCAGTCAGAATTCGTGCTTAGGAGGGAGTGAACTAGCAATGACGGTGAGGAAGATGTTTCCATTCTCAAGATATGAATATTTAAAAATCATGAGGAAATTTTTTCAGTCCCAATATAGGTAGATTTTGGATAATGGGAGTGTGTGTGAAAGTTAGAGGTCTCTGATCTCATCTAACTAGTCAATGGTATCATCCACATATGAGGAATGAGCATTTACAAGCATTGAAATATGATCGATGGTCATTTTATCCTCTGTTTTCAATAAATCATCAATGAATGAACAAGCATGACACTTTTCTAGACTACTACAACAATCAATGCATGAATCATTTCCAAGCATTTCTATCAGTGAAGAAAACTCAGATAGTGGATCAGGGGAAAGAAATGTTGTTTTTTCAGGGGGAGTACATCTATATAATTAACAGAGAGAGAGAGAGGAATGTTCTTCTGAGGAATTCTTTACGGAATCAAGGATATTGAAGTGGACAATGTCACCATCAAATTCCAAAGATAATGTATTATTATGGACATTAATTATGGTTTTGGAAGTTTTCATGAAAGGTCCCCCCAATATAATCAGGGCATGTCCATTCATCCTACCATCCTCCATTTTAAGCACATAAAAGTTAGCATGAAAAATTAAATTTTGAACCCTCACAATAACATCCTCTAACACACCAGAGGGGTGTGCGGTACTCCGGATAGCCAGTTGTACAATAATTCCAGTGGGATTTAGTTACCCAACCTGCAATGTAGAGTAAATAAAGTGAGGATTAACATTTTAAAAAACACCTAAATCAGGTATTGCATTAGAAAAATAATACGCCACTATAGTGCAGATAATTGAAAATGTTCTAGGATCATTGCCGTTGGTTGGAAGTGATGGCTCTATAAATTGTGAAACATTCCTCCCCAAGCTCACCTTCTCATCTCCATGAAGTCTCCTTCAGTGTATACATGTCCCCTTTAGAAACTTGGACTACTGTGGAATTTCATTCACATCATCAATAAATGGGATGTTAACCTTCCCTTTATTGAAAATTTCCGATATTTCTTTATCATGTTTGGTTTCCTTTTGTTTTCTTGGTTGGGTAGCCCTTTACGGAAATAGAAGTGGAATGGTTGGCGTAGTTAACTCAACAAAATTCACACTGTTTCCATTGGAAGGGATTCTCTCAGGACAAGGTTCTTCAATATTTGGAACATTATTATTGGTTGGGAAGGAGGATTCCTTACGATGGGATGACTCTAATGGAGGATTCATTTTAATTTCTAGTTATTTTTCACTCCTATGGGTGCTGGAACTAATATTTCCTTTATCCCTAGGGTTAACTACTAGTTGAGAGGGAATTTTACGTTACCCATGACTTTGAATTTCACCCACCAAGTTAGCTAGTTGGCCTTATTGGTTTTTTAGGTATTGTATTGATGCTTTAGTGGTTTGTTGGAATTGGATATTGTTTGCAGTCATTTGTTTCATCATATCTTCTAGGCTAGGCTTGGGTTTTGGAGGGGGTTTGTTGGAAAGGCCTTTGGAGTGGTTTAGGATTTATCGGTGGTGGTGGTGGATTACTACTCTACCCTGATTAGTTCCATTATTGTTGAGGTTGGTTTGAAAACCCCCTTGCCTATAGTCTTCTTTCTCCTTCCACAAAAATTTGGATGGATTGTATGGTTCTTGGCTAAAGGGTTGGTTACAAGGGCATCCTAGGAAGATTGCCTCACAACTCTCCAAACGTTCTCTCAATTGGGGGAATTGCTCAGAGTAGGGGGTGTCAGAAGAACATATACCACCATGGATGGGAGGAGGAAATTGATATTTACCTTGGGAGAGAGAAAGTTATCGTAGAAGGGTACTTACCTCCTCAAACATCATGTCATCCTTCATCTCAAATTAAGTACTTTGCACCTCATGGACACATCGAATGTGTATGCCAGACCTTGTGCTAAATTTTTGAGTATTTTGTGCCACATTCGCAATTGATATCCTTGCAGCAATTGGCCTCTTATCTACTAGTGCACCACCTGAAGCAGCATCAATCATATTTCTATCGGTAGGGATTAAACCTTCATAAAAATATTATATTAAAATTTGGCCACTTATTTGGTGGTGTGGGCAACTTGAACATAATCATTTAAATATTTCAGAATATTCATTAATGTGTTTCTCCTTGAGATTGTCTTATAACTCATATTTCCTTCCTTATCATTTCAGTTAGAGAGGCTAGAAAATATTTTTCAAGAAAAAGGCATTTCATGTCTGTCGAACCTCTTGTTGGTGAATTAACATAGTACAACCAATATTTTGGAATGTATTCTAATGAAAATGGTAATTCTCTATGGTTTACTTATTCCTTATCCACATTAGAAGGTTTTAATGTGGAACAAACAGTATGAAACTATTTTAAGTTCTTGTGTGGATCTTCTCTAGGATGTCTATCGAATCATGGTAATAGATGAATTAAATAAGATTTTAGTTCAAAATTGGATGCCTCATCTTTTAATTTAATGTATGTCGTCTGAATATCAACATCAGGTGAGTTTAATTCATTTTGTGTTCGATTTTTTTTCCATGTTATTCACGTTAATTTCAATTTTGAGGTTAGTTCCAAAAGTATATAATGGGTGAAGAAGAGTTTCAATATGCTGTGTGTCATCCTTTATAGTATTGTCTTGTGTGTCTTAGTGTCATTGACTTATGGTCCTCTCTAGTTTGGGATCAAAAGGTGAAACATATCATAGAGTCGAATCTGTCATGCACCAAACCTAGAACACAAATAGATCATAACAAAAAAGTATTGAGAATTTATAAGTGAAAACAAATAAATATTCACAAAAATTACAAAAACCTTATAAAAAACACGCACTAAAAACCAAAGCGTACCCCCATCAATGGTGCCAAAACATGACTGCACTTTCATGAAACATCAAATTATATATTATTTTAAGGTTGAGTTATAGTCTTGGAATATCCCAAGGACATCATTCAAGGAGCGTTGTTGGGTTTAGAGTGTGTGTTTTTAAAATAAGTACATAAAAGGGGGTGGTTTTTAAAATAGTTTTAGGATGAAATGAATTAATTAAAGTGTTTAATATTTGGAATTAAAAGGTGGTGTTAATTAATTATGAGATAAAAGGGGATCATTGTAAGTTCACTTCACACATTTAAAATTAATTATTCTTTGAGATTAATTATGTTTTGATGTAATTCTTTGGTTGAAATCAATCGAAATCCTGATTACTTTCCAATATCTTATATCAAAGTAGGCTGAGACAAACCTTGAACTAAAAATCATATAGGCACGGTACAAATCACATGAATTGTATAAAATCATCCAAAAAATTTAAATAAAAAATAACTGGGGAATAAAACAATTCTTCTGTTATCCAATTGGAACAACACAAGTCACACACTCAAAACTTCACACTGATCGGTTAAAAGTAAAAAGTATTCCATTAGGATAAATGAAACAAAGATAAATCAAAGTATGCTAATTCTAAATTAAATTTTTTCCAACCCAAAATACATCAATCCAGTAGTAGTACAAGTTCTTTAACTCCCTTTACATGTGTGTATCTCCCTTCCAATGAACACCCACCGTTTAGTTAGACATCGGGAGGAGGAAGCTAGGGTGGAACTCCTTCTTCATTCTTGATGACCTAATGAAGATATAGGCCTTCAGAACATCTAGGATGAGGATGATACTCCTATAGAACTCCAAAATGGTATAGCTTCAATTCGTGGTACAACTTAAAATGGAGGATCCCAAGGTTCCATTTTATAGGAAAATGGGATGGTGGTTTTGAGAACACAGAATTCATAAAACCACTTCTCATAGGTGGTTTGTCCTCCAGACAACCTTATCACTATTTGGAGAAAATAATAAATTTGTATCCCCACCAATTGTATATCTACACCAACTATTTGGCTTAATTTGGATTCTTATAGCATGAGTCAAAGACATATCATAGCACACAACTTTTGACTCCGTGCAAATTTTGTGTGATGGAATGATCAAGTCGTTTGGTTCACCAAATGGCCGAATGAGTCTTTGGTTAATTCATATGAAATGAATCCCAATAAATGTTGGACCATCCCACAAAATATTAGCCAAATTGGATGGACGATCCAGTAGGAGTGTGTGTATTTATCCACTGGTGTGCTTGGATCCTCTGTAGTTTGGCCCATTTTTCTTGGACATCCCCATGGGCCATCCATATCACCTCCTCCTGTAATGGAATCATCAAAACAAGTAAAATTTACCTTTTTAACATTGATAAAAACAAACTAAATTATTCAAACATGTAATGAATCTTGTCATTATATTTATAATTTTCAATATAAAACATGTTTAGCACAGTGGTGTAAAGGTGAAAATCACACAGTGAATCGTGGTATAATCATACTCCCAAATATTTAGATGTTGTTCTATCAATGGTATATACTAATATTAATGTGGAAGAATATAAAGAGGTAATAATGTGAAGAAACATTTGTAATATAATGTTATTGGATATAGGACGGTGGGAATATGCGAGGTCTTCCACTCAAGGGGTAATCTAGGACGAAAACTAATAAGTACATACATCACGATCTAGAACATAGGTGGCTGGAATGCCTTAGGGATCAGTTGCACCGCTACCTCTGGGGGAGGTGAGGATCTAAAGGTTTCTTTGAGGAATATATAAAGAATACCCCGATATCCAATAAGATATATAATATAGTCACCTTCCAATGTAGATCTATTAACCCTCTGGTTTTCATAGGGGAAATTACAACAATCATTATCAATCGAAGACCTGTACTAGAGGTTGATGTGAATTGGTAATTAAATGAAATAAGTCATGTGCATTCATGTTGAGTATATAGTTTAATATCATTTACAAAATAAATAATTGACGGACATCGATTCCCATGTGTGCCAATGAATGAAATATAAATATTCACATCTCCCAGTGACAGTGATGCTTGGTCAAGTTCCTGAATCGAGAAAGATGTCGCTCGAAGATGATAGTGGTGTTATAAAAGAAGGTGATGATTAAAAACTAATAATAAGGAGATAAAAGAGATGCTAAGGAAATAGAGGATGACGATTAAGAATAAGAGGCTGTGGATTAAGAGCCTGATGGCTAGGAACAAAAGTGTAAAACAACTCATCTTGGGAGTAACTAGGAGTAGAATGATCACAAGCTCTAATAATAGGATTTACTAATATATATTGTAATGTCTCAACTAATATCTTTTAATTGGTTCTTATTTGTTTCAAATATCAAATCCACTAAAAAAACATTGTTTTACATTAGTGAAATTCAGTCTTGACCAAGGATCCCCCACTATAGGGTATGAGAACATTCTGATGTATATGGATGGACATGTCCATGGGATTGCATGTAGAGTTGATATAGATAATGAACCAGTCATGGTTGAAGATATTATTAATGGTATAACTGAGGGGTCATTGAAAAAACATCGTAACTCTTAGATGCTTCCATTTCCCATGGGGATCCAGTTATGATCATCAAATTAACAAGTTGCAAAGAGTCCCCAGTGGTGGAAGTTCTTACATTGAATACTGAACTTGATCTAAAAGGGCTCATCTCTCATAAGTCTTTAATTTAACAGGGCCCTATCTACTATCTAATTAATATATTAAATGAGGTGCATATTTCCTGATGTGATCATAATACTATAGGCCTGAAAAAACTAATGATTCTGGGGCATCTATATGATATCTTCTAGAGATTGTAACATTATTTTTAGGATTGAACATTCAAGCTGGTATGGCCTTAGAAACCAAGAAGTATCAAGTTTTAGTTATGGATGAATCAATTAAAATTGAAGATCTAATGTCTGATGGAGGGGACGTTGGTTTGAAATAATTGACTGATGATTGTCACCAACAAGTTATAGATCAAATATCACCAGAGAGGATGCTTAATGAGAATCATAGTCTTAGAAAACTAGTTGTCTTTCCTAAATACGAACCCATAGACCCTGAAAAGGAAATATTATTCTGATCCTAATGCATTATAGGAAAGATTCATGACTCATTGAATTGTGTATAAGTGAATCAAGTGTTGTTTTCCAACCCTAGTGGAGACGTGTTAGATGTTTAAAAAGTTGAATCATTCCATCTATGTGGCACATCCAAATGGGATATGTATGTCAATCTCTTTAAACACACCTGGCTTGTTTTCATATTTGGAAATGTTTTCATACACAAATTCCTTCTTTAATTAACTATTTAATCTCAATAATAATTTTGAAACCACTAAAATAAATCCCTATGGTCACATTGGTTTTGACCAATAAGAGAAACAATAGATGATCACATAACTATTCACTTCCATTGAGAGTTATAGATTATCTTCGAATAGATGGGTTCTACTATTGATAACTGAACACCCAGAGTGCTCAAATAGATAGAGGTTCTGGATGGAGAATAAACCCCTTGAAAAAACCAACATACCTTTTTCAATGTGTTTTCCTCCATGAACTATATAACAATAAAGTCGTTAGAATTAATCAGAATAGTGGGGAGTGAGATGTTGGAATCAAGATAACTAGAATTCAAAAAAAGATCTGTGTAATGTTATAGGATAACCTCTGACCATGTTTTATAAAAGAACATCCATATTTATTATCATGAAGTGGTAATAAAATAACAAGGTTCGACTATTGACCATGTCAGAAACACTGGATATGTCTTGAATTGTCATCCAATATCATTTATGGAATTGGACAAATATGGTAGGTGAGCCTTGTGGTCAGGCACCATGTTGTTCGCGGGCCCTTTCGGCTTGAATAAGGATGAGGATATAGATTAGAGACATGCAAAATTTGATAGTGGAATGATGTAATATCTGAATGGATTCTAACATTCTATAAATTATGCTACCATGGCATAAAGCACATCGGTGTATGCACTTTATTAGGAACACAGATCAATCCTATCTTCAAGGGTACCATCATCTTGGATGTCGATCAACATTTGATGATGTCAAAAATGCGATATAAGAATAAAATCAAATGAGGAGACCATTCAGGAATGGAATGGGTTTCTTCGTAGTTATACTGTATTCCATATACAGATGATGAGCACATGGTTAAATATCATGTGGTAAAGACGATGCAAGGTAGAGTTTAACATCATGTGATTAGGTATAAGGAATTCATATTTAGAGTATATTTTTGTGGCATGTAGCAAATGATCCTAACATAAATAATCTAAAGGAGGCTATCACACCAATATGTACCTGGAAACAAACAAGGAAGAAAAATATGTGATATGTTGTGAGAAAAACCTTGTATTTTTCAGGCGAAGTGGAAGCATAGAATGGGAATGTATCCAACAATGAAAATTTCCATGATATATGATTAATCTAGGGTCAATACGATGATAAATACCAGAATCCATAGAATTTAAAGAACCATTAATTAAAATCGTGTAAACCTGGAACTGAGAAGAGAGTGTTGACATATTGTTTTTATAATGAAATTTATTAAATTAAATAATTAACTCCAATGTGATTCTTTCTTCATTGATGCATTCGAACACGAGATTGAGGTTTGGATTCATTGATATATAGATTCTAAGGAGAGGAATCCCCTATAGGTGATCTACATTTTCTCCACGTATCTCTAGAAGTTTCCAAAAAAGTCTCCGGGTGATATCATGGATTATCCATATTATTGTGATGTTTTCCTTTGATCACTGAATGAATTGTTTCAAAATAATTCTCCAAGATTTGGTGGAGGAGGATATCTCTCCTAATTGAGAGCATTCATATAGATAGAATAGTTATCTCTAATCAAGATTTTTTTCTCCAAGGATGTTGTGCACATAACAATTGATCATCCAGTCGAATGACCCCATGGATAATTTAAAGAATAATTACGTTATAAAAATAGGGATATTTAAGAAACCAACATACCTTTTTACAAGTTTCTTATTCCATGAACTCGATAATGCTATGGGTGTTAGAATATTTTTGAAGAAAGGGCTGTGAGATGTTTGAATCAATATAACTAGATTTCAGAAAAAATGGGATTAGTGTAATGATAAAGGATAACATCAAACCATGATGAAAAAAACATCCATATTTCTTTGCATGAAGTTAAAATAAAGAAAAAGGGCCAACCATTTTCCTTGTTAGAAACACTGGATCAATCTTGAATTTTCATATAAAGTCATTTTTGGCATTTTCCTAGGATTGTATGTGGGCCATGTGGCCAGGAACAATGTTGTCAGGGGGTCCCTTCAGGCATGAATGATGATGATAAACTGGATAAGGGGAACACCAAATGTGGGAATGGACTGATGAAATCATTGATTGGTTTTTAACGATATTGGAATTATGAAACCATTTATTGAAGCACAATTGTGTTGGATAATTAGTCTAAAAAAAGATAAAAAAATTCATACATTGGATAATCATCTTGGATGATGAGAAACATTTGATGATGAAAACAATGTCACAGATGAATAACATCGAGGGATAAGACCATTCATGAATAATTTTAGTTGCTTCACAATTTTATGGTATGCATAATATAGATGATGAGAACATATTTAATTATCATGTGGTAAAGATAATACATTCTATAGTTTTAAATCATGTGATCTGGTCTAAGTAATGTTATTTCAATGAATATTTGTGGGGGCATGGAGAAAATTAAGCTGACATGAATAATCCAAAGGGGGTTTGTGCACCAATATGTACAAGGAAACAATCAAGGAATAAAAATATGTTATATGGTGTGAAGAAAAACTTGTAGGTACCATACGGAGTGGAAGAACATGATTGGAGTGTACCTAATATTGAAAATCTACATGATTGATGATAAATATAGGATTAAAAATGATGATAAACACCAGTATACATGGAATTTAATGAAGCATTAAAGACAATGGAGAGAACGAGAAACTGAGAATATAGGATTAACATATTTTGTTTGTAATTAAATTAATTAATCTAAATAATTACCTACAATGTGATTTCTTCTTCATTGATGCGTCTGAACATGGGAATGAGGTGTGGCTTCATTGCAATGTAGAATCGAAGGATAATAATCCTCTAGAGGTTATCCACACGTGCTCCACATATCTATAGACATCATCAAAGGAGTCTTCAGGTGCTAGAATCAATGATCCATATGATTGTGATGTATTCCTTTGATCACTACAATAATCAGTTCCAACAGATTCATCTAGATCTAGTGGAGGTGGATCTCTCTCATGATTGAGAGCATTCATTGAGAGGGATGATTTCTGTATTCTCAAGTGATATTTCTCCCTGGATGTTGTGCACACAACAATTGATCATCTGTTCAAATGACCCCATGAAAATTTTAAATAATAATAACATAAGAAGGAATTTGATTCACTAGGTAATAATAAATAATTAGCACATGGTTCGTTACATAATTTATTATTCCATGTGTAACCCAATTTCAATAATAATTAAAATGCCATTATTTCCATGACATGTGTTTAACTTTCATGTTATATTTAAATATTATTTATCAAAATATTATTTAATATTATTTCTCAACGAACCTATAAATATTTCCACCATTCCACCACAATATTTACCAGAACAAGAATAATTACTATTTATATATAAAATTAATATAACTACATTATTCCATAAAAATAAATATTCATTCCACAATATATTCTCTCAAATAAATAGCAATGAAATAAATGTGACAAAAAATGCATGAATAATTACTGAACCACAACCAAGAATAATATTTATTCAGCTTCTGAAACAAAAAAAAAATTATTTAAATGTGACACTGGATACAATTAGTGTGTAAACCTCTACACTAATTCCTCATTGGAATTAGGTGGGCTTTCCAAAATTCCATGGCTACTATCTATCAATAGGTCATGTAACCCTAGAGAAAGAATTTGATTATTCAATGGAATGTCACCTCATTTAAAAGATTACAGTGTAATATAATCCTTTTGTCCTGATATCTCCAATCATGCAAGTTTCATGCAAGTAACATCAACCCATGTGCTTGATTTCTATGTCATTGAATTCACAGAATTTAACATTATTATACAAAACCATTGAAATGAATTTAGTTAGGCTATATCATTTTTTTAAAGGTTGGGGCAGAAGCCTAAATATATTATTTAAAGTAAAGTCCTCGTTATATATTACCAATGATGCCCACAATAAGAAGATTCATCAATTATTCTTGAGTCCTCTATCCTAATAGCCTCTATAATTTTTATCCATTGAAATGTTATCATCCATAAGTAGAACATATATTCATGAATAATGTAATGGAACTTCTAGGTTACAATCACATTAGGTGTAACAACCCGAGATTTTATGAAAAATATTCTTTTTAATTTTATTAATGTCTTGTGTTGTACGCTACACCAAAAGGAGCTTGCACAACACACAACCTTGACTTGCCTTGCATTACACCCAATCGCAACCTTCCTCGATAGCGTGTGTAGTACGCAATACTGAGTTTCACTAAACAACGATATGCTATTAAAATATTATTATAACTAGCCGTTATGAATAGTAATAACCACCTTTTAGAATTTTAGAAATTTAAGCTCTCAAAATGGACTTCATTTTTGGATTCGTAGTATCGAATTTAGCCTAAGGTGAAATTTTGGTACTTTTCGGATAACTTTCATATTTTGATGAATAGTGAAAATTACTAAATTTTAGTTAAAAACAACTTTTTTCAATAGAAATAATTAATAGTGATAAATTATTAATTTGAGTGGTTTTAAAGTATATTTAGAATATATTTTTACAATTTAATACAATGTTGGTCAATGGATGTAATTTCACATTTAAACCAGACATAAACAAGTGTCAATCGTTTGATAGATATTGTTTCTTAAAAATAGGCTATTTGTTTTAACCACGGGATTTAATTATAAAATTAATTAATGAAACTTCTATTATATGAATTTGGTAAAATAGACTTCATTTTTGATTTCGGAATATGAAATATAGCTTAGGATGAAATTTTGGCATTGTTCTGAAAAACATCAATTTTTGATGAATAGTGAAACTACTAAGTGGTAGTTAAAAAACTGAATTTTTCATAAAACTTAATTTTACCGCTTCTGTGAATGGAATTTAAAAAATCCTAGAGACACAGTTGATGTCATTAAGTAAAATTTGGTTCAATGAGATGAAAATAATTTTTGGTGAATAGTAACTTTTACTTTTATTTACCACGGTTAAAAGTAAATAGGGTAATTAAGGGTAATAATGATATTAATATTACCCTCACACATGTACTAATTCTATTGGACAAATGTATCTTGACCAAAAACAACCTTAAGTGTAATATTTTATCATTTAGGCCCACTTGGATTAGATTAGGACATTTATTATTATTTAATTCAAAGAAGAGTTAAAAGAGTTAAAATCAAAGTTTATTTACTAAAACATTTTTAATATGGGGTTATACAAAATATAAATTTGACTATAAATATTCATTAGAAATATAAAACTATTTCCTACATAATGGTATTTTATTTGTAATTTTTAGACTTTAAATAATTTAATTTATTTATGATACAACAATGATGCAGTAATTACCTTTTTAAGAAAAATTAACATAATTTATGTTATAAATGCCCAAATAATAGTAATTTGAGACTTTTTATGACTTAAAATAATTTTCTAGGTTAATAAGACATGTTATTGTTGATTTAAGTAACTTGGTTCGAACTTATCATTCTGTTAAAAATTTCATAAAAAACATGAACCAAATAGTGTCAAAATTGACATAAATTAGTTTTTAAAACAAATATTATATTATTAATTGTTATTTAATTCCAAAAAATATAAGGTTCGTACAAATGACTTATATAAGGATATATATATTAATAATAAACAACTTGAGGTTATTTTGGCATGTTATAGTAAGTGTATTAACCATATAGTGTAAGAAAACAAAAAGTCACGGTAAAAGTTAAATTAGTTAACTTAGAGTTAAATCTAATTGATAAGGTCAAAATAATAACCTAAACTTGTCTAAATCCTATTGGTTGATAGGGTATAGACCCATACCTACCCTACCTTAGAAATAAGACCCTTTGGAACCATTATAAACCGATTTTGACTTTAATATAAAATAATATTTTGAGATATTCCTAAGGTGCCCCTCTTCTCCCTTATAAAAGGGCACCACCTCCCCCTCCTCATCACACCAATTTGAGCACTCAAGCTCGGCCAAACCCTGGAAAAATCCCTTCTCCACTTCCCTAGAATAATCCTAGAGGTCATGGTCTTCTTCAAAGACCAATCTTAGTTCCCTATGTGGATGATTCAAAGAGGCGTTTCAAAGAAGAGGTAATATCAATTACCAATCTTTTCAATTTCTTTCTTCTTCAACTTCTTATTATTTAGTTGTTTAATGATAAAGTAATAAAATAAGTATTACTTACATACTTATATGTTATTATAAATATGAAACAACCGTAATTCAACTTCTATCCATCCTACGGAAAAATGAAATCATCGCGCGTGCGTACGTACGGAATACCGTCTCCACGCCGTGGTGTAATCTATTTTCCACCATCACCTTACAAGGATGGGTATAATGGTGTAATAATTAACTATATATGATTATTATAAAGTTATATTGATACTTAAATATTATAAATACACTTAAATACAATTACACAATCATAGGAACAATATCATCGCTCGTGCGTACGTACAGAATACCGTCTCCACGAGGTGATGCAACTCGTTCTACATGATCATCATTACATAGTAATTATATAAATGAATTGAATGAATAAATATGATATATGTTACGCTAATACCATTCTGGATATAAGGTATCTATAACCTTAAAAGAAGAATAATCATTTATTCGGCAAAACACGCATAAGAACAAAAGGCAATAAAGACCTGAGTAACAAGTAACAATAAAATATTACTAATAAGAAGCTAAGAATATGACCATATATGATATCATATCAGTATGTATGATTCTGGAATAAGTCAATAACATTATTTAAACCATTATACAGGAGCTTCATACACCTACAAAGCAAATCTAACCTAAGGTAAGGGAAATATCACAATCTCATTTTTATCCGACATTGTTTATACTTTAGTATTTACTGGGGTGTATTTTATCATCCAAATCCATTTTCCTCAATATGTAATATTATCTCCATCCACATACAATTTTTTAAATCCAATTTTACCCTTTGTTTAGTTTTTAGTAAAAGATATGAAAGGAATCTTTTGTCATTTTTCATACGAGGTACTTTTTGACTTTTCTGACAAAAGTACGAAGAATGTTTTTTTTAACTTATAAGGCATGAATGGATAGTTAAAACATTATTTCCAAGAAGCTTCCTTTACAAGTTTTCAAGTTTATTTTTAATCAACTTCTTTTATTTTATAGTCGTATGACATGTTATGAAAGGAAAAATGTATTTGAAGAAGAAAGGATATTTTCCTCAAGAATGGAGTTCAAGTGTTTTATCAAAATTATTTTCCATCTAAGATAATAAAGGGTTCTGTTTTTATCCCTATTATTACATTGATTTGATTATGTTGTGATGAAAATATTTTTATGAATTCCTTTATCTTATATGAATTGTTTTATGATGTCATGTTGTTTAAGAATCCCATTTTTATTACATGGGTTATGCTATGATGTATGGTTTATGATTTTCTGGAACACATAAGAATAGTATCATTAAGAGATGGGTGGGACCTATATATCCCTCCAATGCATTGGGTAAGGATTTTATATCTCATGAGATAGACATGGCTGGAACGGTAGGTTATACCGATTCAGTGGAACAAGACTGAAACGAGGGTGACTCAGTTCAGAAAGGGACTTTGTCCACTAAGATAGTCTTGGCAATGAGTCTTGACTAACAAGAAATGATTCTCTCTGATTATGTGTTTATGCCACAAAGCTTCATGTTTTAAGTTATGATTATTGTGATTACATTTCACTACCATGAGTTATCCCAGGTTATGAAATTATGATCTCTTTTACAGGTTAATATTTCCAAAAGTTATGTGCTTATGTATATGATGTGATTGATATTTCTTTTGTTTACCCTTACTGAGCATTTGATCTCACCCTATTATGTTTTCTTTTACCCAGGATATAAAGAAAGGTTTTAGGTTAAAAAAAGGGAAGATATTTATGGGAGATATTGAAGATCTTTCACCACGATTAGATGATTACGTTCCGAGTTTCCAAAGACACTAAACTATTACGATCCTTGTGTGTTTGTTTTTTGTTATGTACTAAGTATTCCGCAAAAGTAATGTAATGTTCATGTACGTTAAGCTTCGAGTCTCTACAGTTGGTATCAGAGGAAAGGTTTATTCAACCTTTGGAAACTAGGATGCGAAAACGTTAGTGAGATCCCTAGAGATGTTTCTAAGGTATGTCTAGGGATGTCCCTAAGGATAAGTATACATATAGGATATAGTCCTAGAACTATGGTAACGATATTAGATTAAACCAAAGATGTTAGATATTGAAGTTACTCTCCCTTTATTATGATTTTTGCCTCTCACAAGATTCTTTTTGTGTTTTATTTAATGGAGGGAACCAGAAGGAATTCGGTTAACATTGAATCCAATGGACAAATTGGTGACTATGAGCAAAAAACTTGTGCATTTCCTAGAGAGAAAGATATTGTGATTATTCTGAATCAGTCATCACGATATATGATTAACAAGGTGAAATTTAGTGGTATGCCTAATTCATCAAAGAAGAGGAATATAAACTATTATGCATGTTCGCATGTTGAGGAGCATAAAGAATGGAAGATTGAGATTTCTAAACAAGGGAAGAAGAACCTTGAGAAATACCTCAAATGGAGGGACCGATGTTATCTGTGTGGAGAAAAGGGTCATAGAGTGATAGACTGTTATAGAGTTCAATGTCTTATTTGTGGAGAACATGGGCATTACCCAACTCAATGCCCTGACCTAGATAGTTACTTCTAAATCAAAGAAGTACTTATTCCAGGATAATCATTAATGTGGATGGACTAAAGTGTTTATGTATTGGTATTCAAGAATAATGTTGTTGAGGTACTTTTATGGTGTATTCAAATATTTATGTATTGGTATATTGTGGTTTTCAATAATTTTAATGTACCGGTAACCATGAAAAGTGATTCAAATATTTTGGAAAGTAGATGATATGTGCATAATGAAGGGATAAGGAGAAAATGAAATGTTTGAAAGTATTCCTGAGCTCATGATTGATATAAGGACTAAGTGATATCATGGTTTGAGTATATAGAATTTTGAGGATTTTGGTATGTGGAAGGTGTTAACATTTAACTGCATTCATGTTTTCACTAAGGTATTCAAGAGAATACATGATTAAGGACTTTGAATGTTTGGAATGTGACCAACAAGACATATCTTATGATATATAGGGATCAACGATGGTATTAAATCTCTGGTAATCGTTTTCACTATGTTATGAGAGTGGACTGCAGTATTACAGATAATCCTGAAGATTGGAATGGATTATGTGGGACATAAGTTAGTATTGTTTAAGGACATAAGTTTTTTTGATATTATTGATGGGATGTTATAGTAATATAGTTTTAGAAAAAGGTCAACCTGCAGGATGGGTGACAGCCCATCGCGTCGGACAAGGCTGTGGGAATCGAACCCACAACCGAAGTGCGACTGGCCTTTATTGCCCACCACTGGCCTACAAGAAGTCCCTGTTTATTAGAAACTAGTTTTATTTTATTATGCAGTACGGTATATGAAGTATAAGTCCATTTTAGGAACCATATATGATTAATCTCACTATAGATGGACTTATGTATTTTTTGATAACTTTTCTAACCTTTTGTTTGAGACAAATGGAATGACCCATCATTCTATCACATGATCAATTAACACTTTATGAATAACAAATTCAACTTCATTTCTTTAAGAGATGAAGTGGAAATTGTTCAAAGTACGAACAACAGTGAGATTGTACCAAAATAAAGTAAGTATTTATTCTAATTCAAATTCTTCAACTTTAGGGAAATGATCTTGAAGACCAAAAAATGTTGTCCTAGTGCCCTTATATCCGGTGAATTAGATGGTACCTTATATCATCACAAATCTATGGATTTTTGATTACTGGATTTTCCATAGCCATGTTCTCTACCACTCTCCATCAGAACATGATGGTTAGATTTCTCTTCCATATCCATATTTTCACCTATGTGAAAACCCAGTGATTAGTTTATTTGGGTAACCGTTACGTTTCATACCATTGTTTTTAAAGATTGGTTTTTGTATTCCCTTTTTACGATGTGGGTTTCTATTAAA
The DNA here is from genome assembly GCA_963277665.1 of Viscum album. Classification (NCBI taxonomy): domain Eukaryota; kingdom Viridiplantae; phylum Streptophyta; class Magnoliopsida; order Santalales; family Viscaceae; genus Viscum; species Viscum album. Next base: position 1,591,122,926 of record OY728129.1, read on the forward strand.
CAAACTTTTGAGTAGTAAACCATTTATAACCCAGACGAATTTCAAGGGTGAAATTCATTTTAAGGGGGGTAGAATGTAACAGCCCGAGATTTTATGAAAAATATTATTTTTAATTTTATTAATGTCTTGTGTTGTACGCTACACCAAAAGGAGCTTGCAAAACACACATCCTTGACTTGCCTTGCATTACACGCAATCGCAACCTTCCTCGATAGCGTATGTAGTACGCAATACTGATTTTTACTAAACAACGATATACTATTAAAATATTATTATAACTAGCCGTTATGAATAGTAATAACCACCTTTTAAAATTTTAGAAATTTTAGCTCTCAAATTGGACTTCATTTTTGGATTCTTAGTATCGAATTTAGCCTAAGGTGAAATTTTGGTACTTTTCTGATAACTTTCATATTTTGATGAATAGTGCAAATTACTAAATTTTAGTTAAAAACAACTTTTTCAATCGAAATAATTAAAAGTGATAAATTATTAATTTGAGTGGTTTTAAAGTATATTTAGAATATATTTTTACAATTTAATACAATGTTGGTCATTGGATGTAATTTCACATTTAAACCAGACATAAACAAGTGTCAATCTTTTGATAGATATTGTTTCTTAAAAACATGCTATTTGTTTTAACAGCGGGATTTAATTATAAAATTAATTAATGAAACATCTATGATATGAATTTGGTAAAATAGACTTCATTTTTGAATTCGGAATATGAAATATAGCTTAGGATGAAATTTTGGCATTGTTCTGAAAAACATCAATTTTTGATGAATAGTGAAACTACTAAGTGGTAGTTAAAAAACTGAATTTTTCATAAAACTTAATTTTACCGCTTCTGTGAATGGAATTTTAAAAATCCGAGACACACGGTTGATGTCAGTAAGTAAAATGTTGTTCAATGAGATGAAAATAATTTTTGGTGAATAGTAACTTTTTACTTTTATTTACCACGGTTAAAAGTAAATAGGGTTATTAAGGGTAAGAATGATATTAATATTATCCTAAGACATGTCCTAATTCTATTGTACAAGTGTATCTCGACCAAAAACAACCTTAAGTGTAAAACATTATCATTTAGGCACACTTGGATTATATTAGGACATTTATTATTATTTAATTCAAAGAAGAGTTAAAAGAGTTAAAAGCAAAGTTTATTTACTAAACCATTTTTAATATGGGCTTATACATAAGATAAATTTGACTATAAATAATCATTAGAATGATAAAACGATTTCCTACATAATGGTATTTTATTTGTAATTTTTAGACTTTAAATAATTTAATTTATTTATGATACAACAATGATGCAGTAATTACCTTTTTAAGAAAAATTAACATAATTTATGTTATAAATGCCCAAATAAAAGTAATTTGAAACTTTTTGTGACTTAAAATAATTTTATAGGTTAATATGACATGTTATTGTTGACTTATTTTACTTGGTTAGAACTTATCATTCTGTTAAAAAATTTCATAAAAATCATGTACCAAATAGTGTCAAAATTGACATAAATTAGTTTTTAAAACAAATAATATATTATTAATTGTTATTTAATTCCTAAAAATCTAATGTTCGGCCAAATGACTTAAATAAGGATATATATATTAATAATAAACAACTTGAGGTTCTTTTGGCATGTTATAGTAAGTGTATTAACCATATAGTGTAAGAAAACAAAAAGTCACGGTAAAAGTTAAATTAGTTAACTTAGAGTGAAATCTAATTTATAAGGTTACAATAATAACCTAAACTTGTCTAAATCCTATTGGTGGATAGTATTTAGACCCATAACCACTCTACCTTCGAAATAAGACCCTTTGGAACCATTATAAATCGATTTTGACTTTAATATAAAATAAAAGTTTGAGATATTCCTAAGGTGCCCCTCTCCTACCTTATAAAAGGGCACCTCCTCCCCCTCCTCATCACACTAATTTGAGCACTCAATCTCGGCCCAACCCTGACAAAATCCCTTCTCCACTTCCCTAGAATAATCCTAGAGGTCCTGGTCTTCTTCAAAGACCAATATTAGTTCCCTATGTGGAGGATTCAAAAAGGCGTTTCAATGAAGAGGTAATATCAATTACCAATCTTTTCAATTTCTTTCTTCTTCAACTTCTTCTTATTTAGTTGTTTCATGATAAAGTAAAAACATAAGTATTACTTACATAATGATATGTTATTATAAATATGAACCAAACCTAATTCACCTTATATCCATCCTACGGAAAAATGAAATCACCGCGCGTGCGTACGTACGGAATACCGTCTCCACGCCATGGTGTAATCTATTTTCCACCATCACCTTACAAGGATGGGTATAATGGTGTAATGAGTAACTATATATTATTATTATAAAGTTATATTGATACTGAAATAGTATAAATACACTTAAATACAATTCCACGATCATGGGAACAATATCATCACTCATGCGTACATACGGAATACCGTCTCCACGATGTGATGCGACTCGTTCTACATGATCATCATTACATAGCAATTATATAAATGAATTTAATGAATAAATATGATATATGTTACTCTAATACCATTCTGTATATAAGTTATCTATAACCTTAAAAGAAGAATAATAATTTATTCGGAAAAACACGCATAAGAACAAAAGGCAATAAAGACCCGAGTAACAAGTAACAATGAAATATTACTAATAAGAAGCTAAGAATATGACCATATATGATATCATATCAGTATGTATGATTCTGTAATAAGTCAATAACATTATTTAAACCATTATACAGGATATTCAGACACGTACAAAGCAAATCGGACCTAAAGTAAGGGAAATATCACAATCTCGTTTTTATCCAAGATTGTTTATACTTTCGTATTTACTGGGGTGTATTTTATCATCCAAATCCATTTTTCCTCAATATGTAATATTATTTCCATCCACGTACAATTTTTTAAATCCAATTTTACCCTTCGGTGTGTTTTTAGTAAAATATATGAAAGGAATCTTTTGTCGTTTTTCGTACGAGGTACTTTTTGACTTTTCCGAAAAAAGTACGAAGAATGTTTTTTTTAACTTATACGGCATGAATGGATAGTTAAAACATTATTTCCAAGAAGATTCCTTTACAAGTTTTAAAGTTTATTTTTAATCATATTCTTTAATTTTAAAGTCGTATGACATGTTATGAATGGAAAAATGTTTTTGAAGAAGACATGATATTTTCCTCAAGAATGGAGTTCAAGTGTTTTATCAAAATTATTTTCCATCTAAGATAGTAAAGGGTTCTGTTTTTATCCCTATTATTACATTGATTTGATTATGTTGTGATGGAAATATTTTTATGAATTCCTTTATCTTATATTAGTTGTTTTATGATGTCATGTTGTTTAAGAATCCCATTTTTATTACATGGGTTATGCTATGATATATGGTTTATGATTTTTTGGCACACATAAGAATGGTATCATTAAGAGATGGGTGGGACCTATATCTCCCTCCAATGCATTGGGAAAATATTTTATATCTCATGAGATAGACATGGCTGGAACGGTAGGTTATTCCGGTTCAGTGGAACAAGACTGAAACGAGGGTGACTCGGTTCAGAAAGGGACTTTGTCCACTAAGATAGTCTTGGCAATGAGTCTTGACTAACAAGAAACGATTCTCTATGATTATGTGTGTATTCCACAAAGATTCATGTTTTAAGTTATGATTATTGTGATTACATTTCACTACCAGGAGTTATCCCAGGTTATGAAATTATGATCTCTTTTACAGGTTAAGATTTCCAAAAGTTATGTGCTTATGTATATGATGTGATTGATATTTATTTTGATTACCCTTACTGAGCATTTGAGCTCACCATTTTTTGTTTTCTTTTCCCCAGGATATAAAGAAAGGTTTTAGGTTAAAAAAAGGGAAGATCTCTATGGGAGATATTGAAGATCTTTCACCACGATTAGATGATTATGTTCCGAGTTTCCAAAGACACTAAACTATTACGATCCTTGTGTGTGTGTTTTTTGTTATGTACTAAGTATTCCGCAAAAGTAATGTAATGTTCATGTACGTTAAGCTTCGAGTCTCTACATTAGGGATATACTATGACCTTTTAATGCGACATCTATTCATAAGATATTATCACAAACTATGTCACATAGAATAAAAATCATGATATGATAATTAATTTATTAATATTCATCCAATGAATATAGGTTTATCATAAAGTACAATGTGGTTGGTTTCTAGGGAACAAACTCTAATAGACTCTAACATTCACTAGAGCCAACTACTAACAACCCTTTGTTCTATATCTCTCACATGATATTCCCGCTTCTCCTATGATGTGATTTTAGTCAAGTGGTCCTCCATGTTCTCTTTTTATGTCACTCTTCTCACTACAACTTGACCCCTTTGATATAAATCCCTCACCAGGTGATAATTTTGGAGTATGGTCTTTTTCTGTTGATGTGACCGTGGCTCTTTTTCAAGATCCACGGTTGTAGTATTATCACAATAAAATATAATGGGATCATTTCTTCTATTCACCACAACAATATCTTGGACAATGTTCTAAATCCATACTGCATCCTTAGATACATCAAAAGCCAGTATATATTTGGAATCTTCAATAGAATAAACAAAAATTGGCTACTTTGAACTCTTCTAGCTCCCATCTCCTTCTTTGAGATAGAAAGAATTTCATGTTTTCCACTTCAAATCATCCTAGTCATTTTGAAAACCAGCATCAACATACCCTCTGATGACAAGATCCTCATCTCCACTATACACTTGGAATATATCCATAGATCTTCTTAGATACATAAGGATAGTCTTGACATTAGTCCTATTTTGTTCTCCTATATCTTATTGGTCTCTTATTACCATGTTTATCTCATATAAAACATCATGTCTGGTACATAACATGGAATACATGATAGATACTATCGCTGAATTATGCGACATCTTATTGATCTTATATTTATCTTCTTGTGTTTTGGGAAAAAATTCTTCCAAAGATTCATACCATCTAACTCAGGAACCAATCCCATCTTGGAACTAAATATCATTAGTATCTTGTCAATTTATGTACTTTGACATTGTCTAGAATCCCCATGGATATATCATGAATGATATTGATCTATAGAATGTTAGCTGGTTCTCCAATTTCCTTCATGGAGAAGAACATGTTCAACTAATCCTTGTATTACTACAAGACTTGTATTTCATTTCTAATAAGAAATATGTCTTCATCATACACAACTAGGATAATGACTGCATTCCCATTAAACATCATGTAAACATAGGGATCACATTCATTCTTAATGAAAACAAATTCTTTTATATCTTCATTAAATCAATTGGTCTATGACCTTCATGTTTTCTTTAATCTATAAATGGATCTCAGCAACTTGCATACCATTTTAGCATAACCTGGTGTCACAATCCCTTTATGTAGATTCATATGGAAATCTTCTTGATTATTCTCATTAAGGAATTCATTTTTGACATCCATATGTAAAATATAATACACATGGAATGATTTTATGGAATTTTTGATTCTTATGGATTTAAACATGGAAACTAGCGCAAATGATTCATTATATTCAATTTCATGATGATATTTAACACTCTTATACACTAGCATTAATTTATAAATACTAACATTAACATCCAGGTCTAGTTTCATCATATAATCTTCTTTACAGCCAAATGTCCTAAAATCAATTGTCACATCGACCAGAACCCAAAATTGGTTCTGATGCATGGAATATATCCCAGAATTCATAGCTTCTATCCATCATACAACTTCTAATATTTATAATACTTCTTTGTGGGAAATATTTTCATCATTTCCCGAAAATAATGAGTTACAATCCTTGGTGACAAGGAAACTATATATACCTGGTTACCTCTCATGTACTGCTACATTGTACATATGTTTTAGGAACTACCTCTTCCATGGGGACCTATGGATCTTGTTTATTTTCCAACCCTTATGTATATTGAGAAACAACTTTATCAAAGTAAATATAGATCCCACTCTCCTTTTGAGGATATGCCCCATCTCAAGAGATACGAAAAGTCTGGAAATATTATCTTTCTTGCATGAGGGGTTGTATATGTAGTATCCATTTGTTTCCTTGGGATACCCTGTAAAAATACACATCGTGCCTCGAGGTGCCAGTTTGTTTCTTGATATAGCCTCAACAATGCCTCACATCCATATACACCTGTATATGACAAAGTGGTTTTTTCCCACTCCATATCTCAAAGGGATCCCCATTTTTCAATTTATTTGGTAGTGTGTTTTATGTGTTTGTCATAGTTTGAAATGCATATCCCCAATAAGATAATTGATGATCTTAATGAATCATCATAATCCTTAGCATGTCTAACAAGGTACATGTAGAGGCCCGAGGTTTGGCATACATGGAAAACACATTACTTTTTCGGAATACTTAATACATAACAAAATTCAAAACTCAAGGACCGTAATAGTTTAGTGTCTTTGGAAACTCTTAACGTAATATTCTAATCGTGGTGAATGATCTTCAACATCTCCAATAATGATCTTCCCCATATGTTTTCTTACCTAAAACATTTATTTATATCCTGTGGAAAAGAAAACATATAAAGGGTGAGATCAAATACTCAGTAAGGGTAAGCATGGATAAAATAAAACAAACCATTTACATTTGAACTTAAAAAATGAACACAATGTTTAAACATCAAGATCTTGAGCAATGAAATTAAACATCGCAATACGTAAGGCATAGATCATAAAGAATCATTAATCCTGATAAAATAGTGTTGGAATAAAACTTGTAATTGTGGAAAAACATTATGATTTCCATAGTAGCAAATGCATTACTGCCAGGACCATCTTAGTGGACAAAGTCCCTTTCTGAATCGAGTTCACTCCTCATTTCAGTCCTGTAACACTAAACCGGATTAACTTACCATTCCATCCATGTCTATCTCATGAGATAGAAACATTTACCCAATGCATTGGAGGGAGATATAGGTCCCACCCATCTCATAATTAAATCATTCTTACTTATGACACAAAATAAACTTGAAACATTCATCATAACCCAAATAATAAAATGGGTTTCATAAACATCATCCCATCATCACATAATCCATATAAAAAATGGATATATCAATATAATAAATGTGAAACCATGTAAATCATAGCGACATTATACTTGAAACATACACATATAAAATAATTTCATCTTAGATGGAAAAATGGTTTTGATAAAACAATTGAAATGAATTCTTGAGGAAAATATCCTTTCTTCTTAAAAATCAATTTCTTTTCACAAAACATCATGAAATTTTAAAAGAAAGAGTTTTTTTGAAAATATTCATAAAAAATTTTGGAGGGAGATTCATTAAAATAAGGCTTTATAAAATCATAAAAATCCTTTCATGCTGTATAAGTTAAAAAACATTCTTCTCATACTTTTGTCGGGAAAGTCAAAAAGTACCTTGTTGGGTAAATAAAAGAAAGATTACTTCCATGACATTGGGTAAATGTCAGAACGGTTAAAAAATAATTTAAACATACATGAATACACTTTTATAAAAAATGTACATGGGTGATAGAAATAACCCCAGTAAATACTTACGAATAAGCAATCTCAGATAAAAATGAGATTTGCAAAATTATCCCATACCTTAGGTCCGATATGCTTTGTACGTATCCAAACCTCTTGTATAATGATTTAAATAATGACATTGACTTATTAAAGAATTATATTAATTGTTATGATATCATATATGGTTCACTTATGATTTTATATTACCCATTCTTTTGTAAATTAATGTTAAAGTAGCGTTTTGGGTAAAATAATCTTATTTATCGTACGTGTTTGGAATTGTTGTTCATGATGTTATTATTACTTATATCATGATTTACATACTTAGAAAATGTAAATAATGATTTATATATCATATACATTCATTATATATCCAGCATATACAATAATTTATAATAGTACATAACATATCGAGGTAGGAAATGAAACACACCGTTCATGGAGACGGTAAGCCGTACGTACGTATGAACACTACTTTAATTTCGATTTCTTATTTTAATGGAATTAAAACATAATTATACATAGGTATTTTATAATTCCAGTATAATATCATATATAATATCATTAACCACATCATTTATACATCCCACATAAGGTATTAACGAATCACATCACTTTGAGGTGTTGGTAGTCCGCACTTCCTCAAATGAGATTATCGTATTTACCGACTATGGAAACCATAGAGGCTCGATATAATTGGGAATTAAAGAAGCATAAGTAAATCATAAACATAATATATATTATATAAAAATACAGTGCCATCATAATGGCCACCATGAGAGGCGGTAAGAGAAAATCGAACAATAATCGTTTCGTGAGGCGTTAGTTTTTCATCACAGAATCATTATGTTCTTCATCCATTAGATGAAGGTGTGTATAATTTTAGTTAAAATACTTATAATAACAACATCCTAGTATATTTATGATATTTTTGTTGTTACAAAATAAAGGATTAAAAAGAGTTTAGGGGTTGGATAAGTAGAATAAAAGAAAACAACTTAAGAGAAAATGTTACCTTTAATTTTGGTAACTTTCTTTGGTTTGAACCAAAAATAATTCTTGGAGAGTCTTCTTCCTAATGTAAGGATAATAGGGGGAGGAGGGGGATGTAGGGGGATTAGTTGGGTAGAGTCCGGATGATCCAAAATGCTTGAGAGGTGTGAGGAATTGCATATAAGTTGTCTCCTTTTATTAGGGAGAGGAGGGGCTCTTTAGGAAATTGTGAAAACATTATTTTATTATAAACTTATCTTCAGTTTCACGATTTAAAAAACACATTAATGTGGAAGATATGATGAGCCATATTCTAAATAAAATCATCCAATTGTAATTGGAAAGGTTTTGGATGATATTTTAATCATTATAATCTTATTTATTTAAATCATTTATTAATGAGATAACCACTACATCATTATTGTGTCATAAATAATTTACTTCATTTGATGTCTAAAAATTATGAAACAAATACCATTATGTAGGGAATCGTTTTAGATTTCCAAATAATATTTATAGTGGAAAATATAACTTATATAACCCCTTATAAAAATTAATTACTAAAAGAATTTTGTTAAAGTCAATTATGTCTTCACATTAAATTAATTAATCCAAATTGTGATTTTCACTACCAAGTGGCTCATTGGGGTCCCAAAATCGGCCCAAGAATTCCCAAGGTAGGATACTTCTCATCCACATTGTTAGGACAAGTGTCAAGGTAATTTTTAATTATTATAATATTTTTTTTAACTTGAATTTCCCTATTTACCTATAAACGCAGTAAATAAAAATTACCGTAGTTACTATTCATAATATAGAAAAAAATAAAAGTAACCTATTAACATAATTTGGACCCACTGATTCCAAATATAGAATCCATTTTTGAAAATTCAAAACACCGAAGTTTCAGTAATTAATTTAAAATTAATCCAATTGTTAAGCGAATAGGTTTTAAAAGTTAAAACATTGTCAAAGATTGGATTGATTTAACCTATGAATTTAATGTAAAATCAATGATAATGAAATAAATTATATTAAATGGTAAAAATATATTCTATTTATAATTTAAAACAATTCAATATTATAATTTAACCATATGTATTATTACGATGAAAAAAGTTGTTTTTAATTAAAATATACCGTGTTTTTACTATTCATTAAAATATGAATGTTATCAGAATAATATGAAAATTTTATCCAAAGTAAATTATTATATCCTGAATCCAAATAAGTATTTTATTTTTTCAAATTGAACTTATAAACATGTCAAAAACTAGATTTAATGTGGGTGTGCCATCAAAAGGCGGCAAAACTGCATTTTTTGAAAAATACTTATTTTACCAGAAATATTTATTTTGTTCGCATACCATGTTCTAGAAAATATGTAAGATGAATAATAATGTTATAAAATTAAAAATTTAGTTAATACTATTCATAAAAAATAGTTCATAATAATATTATAACCATATATCATTGTTTTGTGAAACTCGATATTGCGTACAACACACGCTATCGGAGAAGGTCGTGATTGCGTGTAATGCAATTGATGTTAGGGTTGCGTGTAGTGCAAGACTCCATTGTTGTTGCGTATAACAGAATCCAACTATATTTTATTTATACATTTAATATATATATATATACACTCAATTATTCATAGAATAACTTCAATCAAACGAACTTGAAATTGTGTGTAACACGAGCCAAGAATAGTGTTGCATATACTGCAAGCTAATACGGTGTTGCATCTAGCGCAAGATAATCTTGGTGTATCGTACAACAAAATATATGAATGAAATTAAAAAGAATGTATCTTATAAAATCTCAGGATGTTACATTATACCCCCCTTAAAATTAATTTCTCCCTCGAAATTCGTTGGGGATATAAATAGTTTACTATTCATAGAACCCCACATCGAAAAAAGGAATACTAAAAAATAATTTTAAAAACTAAAGTATGAAATGTAATGATTACCCAAAGTAACTCATCACTGGGTTTCCATATAGGAGAACATAGGTTAATATATGGATATGGAATAAAAATCTAACCATCAAGTTCTGATGGAGAGTGGTAGAGAACATGGCTATAAAAAAGCAAACAATCACAATGCCATAAATTTGTGATGATCTAAGGTACCATCTGATTCATCAGATATAAGATCACTAGGAAAAAATTTTTGGTTTTCAATATCATTTCCCTAAAGTTGATGAATTAAAAGAAATACTTACATGATTTTCGTACAATCTCACTTTTGTTCGTGAATTGAACAATTCCCACTTCATCTCCTAAATAAATGAAGTTGAGTTTGTCATTCATGAAGCGTTAGCAGATCATGTGATAGAATGATGGGTCATTCCATCTATTTCAAACAAAAGTTTAGAAAAAGTTATAATTCCATCTTATTGTGAGATTAATCGTATATGGTTCCAAAAATATACTTATACTTTATTTATCATACCGCTTAATAAAATAAAACTACTTTCCACTAACTAGGGACTTCCTGTAGGCCATTGGTATGTGGTAAAGGCCAGTTGCACTTCAGTTGTGGGTTCGATTCCCACAGCCTTATCCGACGTGATGGGCTGTCGCCCGTCCTGCAGGTTTTCCATTTTCTAAAAATACATTACTATAACATCCCATCATCAATATCGAAAAAAATAAATCCTCAAACAATTATAACTTATGTCCAACATAATCCATTCCAATCTTTAGGCTTATCTAAAATACTTCGGTCCAAGCTCATAGTATAAAGAAAATGATTACTTGAAATGTCACTTAACAATCACGTGAATTCCATCATTTATCCCCCATATATCATAAGATATATATTTTTCGTCAAATTAGAAACACGTGAATATCTTAATCATGTATTCTATTGAAGAAGGAATACCCATTGAACCATAGTGAAAACATAAATGCAGTTAAAATTTAACACTTTCCACATACCAAAATCCTCAAAATTCTATATACTCAAACCATGATATCACTTAGTCGTTATATCAATCATGAGCACATGAATACAATCAAAAATATATTTATCTTCTTATCCCTTAATTATGTGCATATCATCTGGTTTCCAAAATATTTTAATCACTTTTCAGGGTTACCAGTACCATATAATTATAGAAAATCACAATAAACCATTATATAGATATTCCAATGTTCCACAATACTATAAATTAGATTCACACCATTATTTTGGAATCCCTTTACATAAACACATAACCATTCCATCACATCATTATCATACTCCACATTGCTGATAGTGGTTGCATGTGACTTCCCTTTGTCCTTTTCCCTAAGAGGTTTCTCACGTTGATCATCATTAATCCTTGGATTATGGCATTGATTACTATAGTTCCCCATTTCCTCGAACATGAAGCATTGAAGTGTTGTTGGAGCGTTTTCTGAAGTCTTTTCTCTATTCACATCATTTGAAACCTTTTTCCCATTACTTCGTCACCCAGCTTCTCGATGACCTTCTTTTGCACACTTGAAACATTTTCTAGTACCTTTTAGACAATCTCCACCATGCTTCTTTCCACACTTTGAGCATAAAGAAACATTCACCTTCTTTTCACCATTGTTCTAAGATTTTTCCATTAACTCCATCTTTCGTTTCTTGTCAAAACCATGAGATGGATGCATAACACCAACTTGAAGTTCCACCTTGATAGCACAGTGGAAAATTTCTTCATAGCTACTGAAGTATCTTATAGATAATTCCATTCAAAGAATTGGTTTTAATCCACTGAAAAATTGTTAAACTTTACTTTCTGGTTGGATGATAATGCCATATGCATAACTTGCAAGTCTTGTAAAATTCGCTTTGTATATACCAACAGATTCACAATCCTTCTACTTAAGCTCATGAAACTTCTTTTTCCATCTTTGTTCGAATAGTACGAGGGAAGTAATTACTAAAAAACAAGTTCTTGAACTCGTCCTATTCCATGGACTCAATTTCATCTCTTTGCCTCGTATTCTTGATAATATTCCACCATTGATCAGCATCACCTTCCAAACAATATACTACTAAGATGAATTTATCATGCTAAGAAAAATTTAGAACTGAAAATATCTTTTCAGCAGTACTGATCCATTGTTCAGCCACTAAGGGATCAGAAGACCCACTGAATGAAGGTGGACGCTGCCTCATGAAGGATTCAACAGAATGTTGCTCCTTTCTCTGCTCATTTTGAAGTCCAGAATGATTCATAGCTTGTGTAAGTATAGAAATAAGATTGTGCACTCTATCTCCGATGACATTGGTTTGGTCTGGAGGACAATCATTGCATTGTCCATTACATTGATCAACACGGTTCCTTCGGGTTCCAGCCATCGTCTAAAACACAAAAATAATAGTGTGAGAAGAAAATACCATGCTAGGGAAAGCAACATTATAAAGGGGGAGTACCTTCAATATCTAACATCTTAGGTTAAATTCTATTATCGTTACCGTAGTTCTAGGACTATATCCTATATGTATTCTTATCCTTAGGGAAATCTCTAAATATACCATAGAATTATCTCTAGGGATCTCACAAACGTTTTCGCATCCTAGTTTCCAAAGGTTGACTAAACCTTTCCTCTGATACCAACTGTAGAGTCTCAAAGAATGACGTACATGGAAAACACATTACTTTTTTAGAATACTTAATACATAACAAAATTCAAAACTCAAGGACCATAATAATTTAGTGTCTTTGGAATCTTGGAACGTAATCTTCTAATCGTGGTGAAAGATCTTCAACATCTCCCATAAGGATCTTCCCCTTATGTTTTCTTACCTAAAACCTTTCTTTTTATCCTGGGGAAATGAAAACATATAAAGGGTGAGCTCAAATGCTCAGTAAGGGTAAGCATGGATAAAATAAAACAAACCATATACATTTGAACTTAAAAACATGAACACAATGTTTAAACATCAAGATCTTGAGCAATGAAATAAAACATCGCAATACATAAGGCATATATCATAATAAAACATTAATCCTGATAAAATATAATGGGAATAAATCTTGTAATTGTGGCAAAACATTATGATTTCCATAGTAGCCAAGGCATTGCTTCCAGGACTATCTTAGTGGACAAAGTCCCTTTCTGAATCGAGTTCACTCCTCGTTTCAGTCCTATAACACTGAACCGGATTAACTTAACATTCCAGCCATGTCTATATCATGAGATATAAATAATTACCCAATGCATTGGAGGGATATATAGGTCCCACCCATCTCATAATGAAATCATTCTTACTTGTGCCACAAAATAAACTTGAAACATTCATCATAACCCAAAGAATAAAATGGGTTTCATAAACATCATCTCATCATCACATAATCCATATAAAACAAATGGATATATCAACATAAGAAAAGTGAAACCATGTAAATCATAGGGACATTATACTTGAATCATACACATATAATATAATTTCATCTTAGATGGAAAAATTGTTTTGATAAAACACTTGAAATGAATTCTTGAGGAAAATATCATTTCTTCTTCAAAATCAAATTATTTTTAGAAAAAGTAATGAAATTTTAAAAGAAAGTGATTTTTTTTAAAAATAGCCATGAAATAATTTGGAGTAAGCTTCATGAAAATAATGATTTATAAAACCGTAAAAATCCTGTCATGCCGTATAAATTAAAAAAACATTCTTCTCGTACTTTTGTCAGAAAAGTCAAAAAGTACCTTGTAGGGTAAATAAAAGAAAGATTCCTTCCATAACATGGGGTAAAAGTCACAATGGGTAAAAAGGAATTTAAACATACATGAATAAACTTTTATAAAACATGGACATGTATTATATCAATAACCCCAGTAAATACTTACGAATAAGCAATCTCAGGTAAAAATGAGATTTGCAAAATTATCCTTTACCTTAGGTCCTATATGCTTTGTACGTATCCAAACCTCCTGTATAATGATTTAAATAATGTCATTAACTTATTACAGAGTCATATTCATTGTTATAATATCATATATGGTTCACTTATGACTTTATATTACCCATTCTTTTGTAAATTAATGTTAAAGTAGCTTTTTGGGTAAAATCATCTTATTTATCGTACGTGTTTGGACTTGTTGTTCTTGATGTTATTATTACTTATATCATGATTTACATACTTCAAAAATGTAAATCATGATTTATATATCATATAAATTCAATATATACCCATCATTTACAAGCATTTATAATAGTACATAACCTATGGAGGTAAGAAATGAAACGCACCGTTCATGGAGACGGTAAGCCGTACGTACACATGAATGCTACATTCATTTCTATTTCTTATTTTAATGGAATTAAAACATAATTATACATATTTATATTATAATTCCTATATAATATCATATATATTATCATTAACCACATTGTTTATACATCCAACATAAGGTATTAACGAATCACATCACTTTGAGGGGGCAGTAGTCCGCACTTCCTCAAATGAGATTATCATATTTACAGACTATGGAAACCGTAAAGGATTGATATAATTGGGAAGTAAAGAAGAATAATAAAATAATAAACATTATATATATTATATATAAATACAGTTCCATCCTAACGGCCACCATGAGAGGCGGTATGAGAAAATCGAAAAATCATTATTTCGTGAGGTGTTAGTTTGCCATCACAGAAACATTATGTTCATTATCCATTAGATGGTGGTGTGTGTAAGTGTAGTTAGAATCTTTATCATAACAACATACTAGTATATTTAGGATATTGGTGTTGTTACAAAATAAATTATTAAAAAGAGTTTAGGGGATGGAGAAGTAGAATAAAAGAAAACAACTTAAGAGAAACTGTTACCTTTAATTTTGGTAACTTCCTTTGGTTTGAACCAAAAGGACTTCTTGGAGAGTATTCTGCCTAATGTAAGGCTTCAAGGTGGAGGAGATGGATATAGGGAGCTTAGTTGGGCAGAGTTGGGACGAGACAAAAGGCTTGATAAGTGTGAGGAATTGCATAGAAGTGGTCTCCTTTTATAAGGGAGAGGAGGGGCTCTTTAGGAAAGTGTGAAAACATTATTTTATTGTAAAATTATCTTCAGTTTCAAGAGGTCCAAAACACATTAATGTCGAAGATAAGATGACTAATATTCAAAATAAAATCATAATATGGGAATTGGATAGGTTTTTAATGATATTTTAATCATTATAATCTTATTTATTTAAATCATTTATTAATGAGGTAAACACTACATCATTATTGTGTCATTAATAATTTACATCATTTGATGTCTACAAATTAAGAAACAAATACCATGATAAAGGGAATATTTTTATCGTTCCAAATAATATTTATAGTCGAAAATATAAGTTATATAACACATTATAAAAATTAATTACTAAAAGATTTTTGTTAAAGTCAATTTTGTCTTTACATTAAATTAATTAATACAAATTGTCATTTTCACTACCATGTGGCTAATTGGGGTCCCAAGATCGGCCCAAGGATGCCCATGGTAGGCCAATACTCATACAATAAGGTTAGGACAAGTTTCAAGGTAATTTTGAATTATTATAATATTCTTTTAAAATTGAATTACCCTATTTACCTTTAACTGCAGTAAATAAAAATTTCCGTAGTTACTATACATAAAAAAAATTAAAAGTAACCTATTAACATAATTTGGACCCACTGATTACAAATATGGAATCAATTTTTCAAAATTCAAAACATTGAAGTTTCAGTAATTAATTTAAAATTAATCCCTTTGTTAGGCGAATAGGTTTTAAAAGTTAAAACATTGCCAAAGATTGAATTGATTTAACCTATGAATTCAAGGTAAAATCAATGATAATGACATACATTATATTAAATGGTAAAAATATATTCTATTTATAATTTAAAACCATTCAATATTATAATTTTACCATACAAATTATTTTGATGAAAAAAGTTGTTTTCAATTAAAATATAGCGTGT
Organism: Viscum album; assembly: GCA_963277665.1. Lineage (NCBI taxonomy): Eukaryota > Viridiplantae > Streptophyta > Magnoliopsida > Santalales > Viscaceae > Viscum > Viscum album. The sequence continues at coordinate 1,591,139,462 of OY728129.1, forward strand.
TTTTACTATTCATTAAAATATGAAAGTTATCAGAATAATATGAAAATTTTATCCAAAGTAAATTTTTATTTCTTGATTCCAAAGAAGAATTTTATTTTGTCAAATTGAACTTATAAACATGTCAAAAAACTAGATTTAATGTGGGTGTGCCATCAAAAGGCGGCAAAACTGCATTTTTTTTAAAATACTTATTTTACCCGAAATATTTATTTTGTTCTCATAACATGTCCTAGAAAATATGTAAGATGAAAAATAATGTTATAAAATTAAAAATTTAGTTAATACTATTCATAATGGCTAGTTCATAATAATATTATAACCATATATCATTGTTTAGTGAAACCCGATATTGCGTACAACACACGCTATCGAAGAAGGTCGTGATTGCGTGTAATGCAAGCCAAGTTAGGGTTGCGTGTAGTGAAAGACTCCATTGTCATTGCATATAACGAAATCCAACCTTATTTTTTTTATACATTGAATATATATATATATATACACTGAATGTTGCGTAGAATAACTTCTATCAAACGAACTTGAAATTGTGTGTAACACGAGCCAAGAATAGTGTTGCATATACTGCAATCTAATACGGTGTTGCGTGTAGCGCAAGATAATCTTGGTGTATCATACAACAGAATATATGAATGAAATTAAAAAGAATGTATCTTATAAAATCTCAGGTTGTTACAGTACAATTCCTTATTTCACTAACACCATTCCACTATGGTGTATATGGTGTAGTGAGTTGTGATAGAATCTGAGAATCATGTATAATGATAGTGAACTCTTAGATATTCTATTCCCCACCTTGATCTAATAGATGCATCAATATCTTCGTACCCGGATGATTCTATACTTCATTCATGAACTCATTCAATTTCCAAAAGAACTTGTACTTATACCTAATTATGGAGACATATCCATATCTACTCTACTCATCAGTACGAGTAATGACGTAATAATATCAACCTATATCTTCTACTATAAATGGTCTACACAAATCAGTGTGTACAAATCCTAGATTCGTGGCTGCCCAATCACCCTAAAAACCAAATAGTGGTTTAGTCAGTTACCCTTATAAACAAGTGTGAAATCTATAAAGTAGTTTTATCAAGTAAGAGTCTAAATAACCATCTTGATACATCATTGTTAGGCACTTTTCAATTACATGACAAAGGCAGTGATGGAACAACTTATAGTTGAATGATTCATGTTTACATGGTTTGTTATCAATTAGAAACACTTTATCTCATAATTTAATACTTAAAAATAGTTATCTAAATGTTCCTTACCATAACATATGTTTTCTTTACAAAATTTACAAAATTTATTCTTAAACATCAAAATAAATCAACCTATATCAAAACTAGATAAAAAAATTACATTCCTTGTAACACTTGGTACATATTAATAGCCATGTAAAAAAAAATAATTCCTATTGGAAATGTGAGGTTGTAGTAACCAATGGAATATGCATCCAGCCTCTCACTATTAGCATATCATCGATCCAACTCTCCTCTAAAAATATTCTAGAATATACATGGATCCTACATTTAAATAAATATTTGAGCCCACAAGATGTATCTAACACCCAATGTGTAGAAATGTTAATATTACACTCAATAATGAACACAACTATTTTTCCCTATTCCTCTAGGTCTAGTTACACTTCTAGTGGCCTGAATTTCCACATGAAAAAAATAATTCCTCATTTTCATTCCCTACCTCTGGTTGTAATTTTTTGTACTGGGATTGTGCTCGGGACCTTTAGTTTTTTTATAAATATTAGGCCCCTTTTCCTTTTCCTTCCTCTTTCTATTCTGCATAATATCAACAGGATTTTCATACCCCATGTTCTTATCAACCTGGAGAATTAGGGTAAGAATCTCTAATTAATTATTATCTTTATTTCTCATATTATAAATCACAATAAAACTAGAGACAAGATTCATAAGAGATGATAGTATGATATCTGTACGCAACTCATCAGGTAATTTAATCCATAATATTTCCAAATGCTCAATTTAGATAATAGACATAACTATGTGTGGTGTAGTTGGAATAGACTCTCCTTTCATAGTAGTAAACAATTATTTGGAGATTTCGTAGCTTTCGTTTATTTCATTATATTGATAGTGATATCATGGGAGAGACATCAAATTATAAGAATTCATTTCCTCAGGTTTCTTCAAGAGCTCATTGGTCAGGGATGAAAGAATTAGGTACAGAACATCTGTAGTGTCATCCAAATATTTCTCATACATAGATATTTCATCCCCACTCACCTCATTTTTAGGTACAACAGGTAAAGTCTCTTCAAACACATAATGTTTCACTCATGGTAAAGGATATATTAAAGGAGCCTTTTCCACTCCTAGAAATTACTAATTATGAGAATGATTACCTTCTTAATTAGGATCACAATGTTATGGTTTATTTAATTTATATTCTTGTTTATACAAATTAAATGAACATAGTTATAGTATGTTATCTTGATAAATATAAAAAATAATAATTATTTCTTTCTTTTTCTCCCACTATTTTGTCAAAACCCAAAATCCCTCACCATTGGAAATAGAATATCATGTTTCTTGGACCTTATAGGGGAAAGAATACATATTTCCCATTATCTTACCTAGTAAGGTTTGGTCAAGAAACATGAAAGGATTTAGTTAGGAATTCAAAATTAAAACTTCATTTTCTCATAGCTCTTTAATCTATTGAGTGGACTCTCAAATCCCAAAAGCATTAATTTTGGATTTCCACCACCTTTTCATCTTAGATAAACAATTTCATGTTATGGAAGACAACCTTGATGTATTATAAGTTACATCAACCAAAAAACTCAAATTAAATTTCCATGATAATTGAATGCACCGCAAATAGGGTTGGTTAGGAACATTGAACTATGGTATGATTCTAATTGAAATAATAGAAAGTTATAATGACATAATATTTAATTGAGGAATTTTATCCATTATGCGTAAATTGACATGTATTATCTTTTCCAATGCTTATTAATATTAAATTGGATATACTTATGTGATTAACCATGTATATATATAGTATTTACTTATAAATAATTTTTAATTTACTTCTATCTTGTATTATTGTAAGTTCATTAATTATGTGATCGCATCAAAAATCTATAATGAATAACTATACTACAGAACGAAATAAAATAAAGGGTATGATAATGATATTTAATATTGGTGGGTTTATCTAGAAGTTGATAAACTAACCTTGACATAGGGGAGAAGCTCCTTGAACCAGTTACGGTTCTGTTTTACACCTTTCCACCTATCCACCTATGTACCACCAGGGATTAGTTTTTCCTCAGTTCCTATCTTGAACCCCCTCCACTAGCATGAGAGATCCATCCATTACAAATGAATTTTACTCAAACATTGGTGAGGGTTAAAAGGGGTTTTTTTTATAAAAAAAATGCAACAGAACTCATTCCCTACATATTAATGAGGAGAAGGAATACCGACCAAAAATTCTAATTTTATAAATAAATTAATAGTGAACAAAAAACATACAAAGGTCCTATGAAGATCATGATAATCAATATAAATATATTTAATTACTCATTTAGTAAAACTATATTTCAAATTTTTAATCATTATTATTAACAGAAATTATGGTTGAATCGATTAATCATTATCTTTAATTGATAAAATATTTTTAGAATAATCATTTTTCTAATTTCCTAGATATTCTCACCCATAACATTGTATATAACTTGTACCTTAAAGGAAACCCGACAAATACCCATCCAGAACTACCCATAATGTATTTATTCTTATATAAACGTTATTTTTATGACATGTAGAATGCACACATAATTATAATTGTTACACAACTCATACAAGATGTGAAGATCTTTGAACATTACGTAGATGTTAATTAAACACACACACACACACAAACACACACACACTTACAGACACACACACACACACACCGACACACACACACACACACATATATATGTATATTTCAAAAACCAATCACATGATGTATCCTAGTTGTGTTCCCACAAGAATGTAAATTCCTCAAGGGTTACATAATATAATAATAAATTTTTAAATCTTTGTAATCTGGAAATAGTACATGGTGTGTTGATACGACTACACAGTGTGTACCCCTATCACCAACCATATGATGTACACACTTAGAGAAACAACATGCGATGTGTACTTCATAAATCTTTAGAGTACATGGAATGTCCAGTGGGACACAGGCTGTGTACACTCCGCTTTACACAGTCACCATCTGGGCTATCCATGTATGGGATATAGAACATGACCCTTACATGAATGGACTATCCACCATGTCTAGTGGGCCACATGGTGTGTAGTTTACCTGACCAGTCTATCCTAGTCAACTCGCATTGTAATACATAACTACACCGTGTGTCATTACTGCCCATGGAGAGAGTAATTTCTAAATTACTCCAGATGAATTGAACACAAATACGCAACATGAAGATCTGAATATACTGTGTGTACTATTGAGTTATCTGGATGGATCCAATGGGGCCTCCTGATGAGAATCTCGATTTAATTTTATCCATAAAAATATTCATTTCAATTAGATATTTGATAAATGATATTGTAAGAATAGATATAAAAAATTATATAACAAGAACTATTAAACATGAATTGACTAACTAAAATAATAAATTATAAATCATCAAAAAATTAATTGTGAAATTATAAAAAATATATAACCCCTTGTATACAACTTTTTGGATCTAGGCACTGCAGAAGAGAAGTAAGGGCGTGTACGCAACATTGAAAATTTCCAGGATCGATGATTATTCTGGGATCCATACGATGATAAATGAATGTATCCACAGAAAGAAATCAAAGATAAAAGAAAATGGAGAGGAACTGAAACCAAGAAGAGAGGATCGACATGTTCTTAACTTTCAGGTTATATTAATATATATTTAACAAAATATTACGTAATATTATTTATTACAAGAACCATAAATTGTTCCTCTAATCCTCCTCAATATTTATCAGACCTTGAATTACTACTATTTATTTTTAAAGTATGTACAACTATATTATTAAATGATAAATAAATAATTTAGTTCAAAATATATATTCTCTCAAATAACTAGCGAGGAAATAAATGTGATCAGACATACTAGAATAATTATTCTATCCACAACTAATAATAATATTTATTCAATTTTTCAAGTAAATAAATTACTTAACTGAGATACTGGAAACATTTAGTGTGTGACCCTCATAGACTCTTTCTCATTGGAATTAGGTGGACTTTCCTGATGTCCATTTTTACTATCTAGCAATAGTTCAAGAAACCTATGGGAAAGAAGTTAAAGTTACAATGAAATTACACCTCATAAAAACATTTACCATGTAATATAATCACTCTGTCCTGATATCTCATATCAAGTGGGTTGCATCAAAGTAAATTCAACTCATGTGCTCGATTTCTCATTATTTTTCTTCCCAAAATAGAAAATTCCAAGAGAAGACCATGGGCATGGATTTAGTTAAGCTATATCATTTCCATGAAGGGCCCTTAGATATCCACTTCCATAAAACTGACAAATACTTTCTCGCATTATTAAATAATGTAGTTTTACTCGTGACACACCCAACATATCCTACCTCATCGCAAATATCTGGAATCACATTTTTTTTAATACATATAATTTTGTGATTCATAATATCCATTGTTCGTAATCTTAAAGTCTACGGACCAATACACATGTTCAATTATCGAAACATCCAATGAAACTTATAAATGTGTATTTCCTACTGGCGAGTCTTCTTCTCATAATATCCTCCTAGATATTATCCAGGGAATACACCATAAGAAGGATCCTCAATGTTTCATCAGTCCCCACCCCTTATAGCTTGTATAATTTGTGTCCCTTAAATGGTATCATCAATCCATGTATCATATATTCCAGAATAGTTTCATTTCACTTTTGGGTTCTCATCATAGTAGAGATCTACTATGACCTTTGAATGCGACAACTATTCATAGGATATTATCACAAACAATGTCAGAAAGAATAAAAATCATGATGTTATAAATATTTTATTAATATTCATCCATTGAATACAATTTTATATAAGTTGGTTTATAGGGAACCAAATCCAATAAACCATACATGACGGAGGGAGAAAGAGGCCCACTTCTACATCATATATCCCTAAAAGAATCACAGATTAAAGTCATAGAGTTTTTATCTAAGAACCATCATGTGGATAAATTATATTAGTATTAAACTTACCAAAACTCATATGTATACATGATTCAGGCACGGTGTAGGAAACAAGGAATGGAATATGGGGTTTACCTATCATGTTGGGGAACATATTAGGGGAAAATATAAGGATGTAGTTCAACTATGATACAAGGATATGAAAAGGAAGTAATTAGTTAATTAGATGGTTTGTGAAATGGGTTGACTATTGAATACTGATTATTTTTTGACCATGATTGAAACATAGGAACCATAAATGCACCAGGAACGAATGGGAATGGAAAATATGGGATCAACTATTTACCAAGATCGAAACATAGGATCATAAACCTATTACTGGAGATCCATTAGGGAATTTTCCTATGATGGGTGTTGAGATGAATGGGTATGTGATCATTACCATTAGGGTGTACTCAATATGAATGATGAAGAAAATCAGAACCAAGAAAGACCCGATGTAAGAAATGGTTCATCATAATGTGAGATTCGGACTGAGGAGTGTAGATATTTGAAGGACGTATTAAATTACCTATGGAAAAATCTTCAGCTTTTTCTTATCAGACTATGAAATGAATAGTTTTAGGGTATTAATACAACATTCATGAGGTAAAACTGACCTGAATGAGGTGTATGTTTCTCTACAATTGCATTCAAAACCTATGATGAAGGGAATAAAGTTTAATATCACAATGAATGGATCATAATTGAGTCCAAATGGTTAAAATGGTTAATTAAAATGTGGTTAGTCCAAAAGAAATAATGTTTGGGTGTCACTACATATCCCATATGGATGATAATTAAGCTTGACATTGATCTACAACAAAGCATGATAGGAGACCAACAGTACAAAGGAAGATTTTTATAGCGAGGATTCTATATAATATCACAATTGTTGTGAGGAATCATGGACATTTTCAATGCAGGTTCATTGTTTAATGTTTTTTCGGAGGAAACCATCTATTGGTTTAGGGTTATTGTGTTTTCAATGCAGAGGGTATATCATGTGGATGTGTAGTGAAGCATTATGAAAAACCTGACATGAATGATGCAAATGATGCTTAACATCACAATATAGATCCTAGAGGAATATTTCATACATTTTAAAGTCATGTTTCTCAGAATAGAATGTGGATAATAGGTTGGATGGTTTGATGGATCTGTGGTTGGGTCCAACAACTTTTTTTATTGATGTATCTATGTGTCCTGTGATGGCAGGAGTCAAGCCACACACAGTTCTAAGATATGATGAAATTTAACATCATGAGGTGTTGGAGAATATGATATGACATGAACGGATGGAAAATTTTTGGGTTGGCCCAAAGACTGAACCCTGAAATCACTACCTAACCTATGAGGTAAGGAATCAAGACACAAGTATTTCTTAGTTGATCTCCTTACATAGGTCTAACCCAGGCACAAAGAGAGGTTCTCTCTCATTTTTTCCTTTTCTAATTGATTTAGTTTTTATTGGATAGTAATGGATGTAAAATCCAAACATTAATATGTATACAATGAGGATGGGAATAAATCCATATATAGTTATTGTGTGTGTAATGGATAATGGACTATTCCAAGGGTGATTCTATCTCATGACAGGACACAATGATGTTATATAGATTTTCCTTGTGTCCCACGATGATAAATGTAATGAAATTTAAATTCATTTGACTAAGACCTGGGTGTGTGCCATTTTAGGATTTGCAGAAGGGACCATAAATACATGATAGTAATAAACCATTTTAAAAGAATTAGGGTTATATTTAGTTTATCATCATTCATATAGGTCATTGATGTCATTGTTTAAGGTCACGTGGAAGGATCAATAAGTTCATTTTAGTGTCATGTTGTATGAAAGCTGGTTGTGATGTAGTTTATCATTATGAAGGTAGGGAAAATACATGAACAATTTTCAGAATCATGATGATTGGACTCTAGTAGATACAAATAGTTTGATATCACAATTATTTTCCATTTAGTAGATAATTTAATGTTATATTTTCTAGACCATAGGCTCTTAGTTTAAGGTAATACATTTTGGACCCTAGGGAAAAAGATCTTCCAGTGAATGTGTGAGGCATGGTTATATGGAAAACCCAATGTGAATGAGGACCAAGGATGACCCCACACCACACAATACAATCCATACAAAACCTAAATATTGTTTTATGTCATAATTCATGGACAAATAACATGTTATTCCTTTTATCATCAATCTAATCAGAAAATGTAGAGACGATTGTTCATAAATTAATTACATGGTGTAGCCATTTAATCCCAATATGAATGATAAATAAGGAGGCCTTATACCACACCATGTACTTCTGAGGGAAACATAGGATAAGGGTCTGAATGTTTGAAATTTTGTACCTACTATATGTGTGAAAAATTCATACAATAACTCCTAAGCCCACGTGAGCCACACTTAGTGTAGGAAACAAGAAGTGATGATAGGTTTTATCTACCACATGTAGAATTTTAAAAAATTGTAACACAATTTTGGTTTTAGAATTTACCAATGATATCAATAGTTCAACTCAATGAGCATGAATTCACATAGGGAAACACTAGGAGTGATGGAGATCCATTAAACCATTGAGAGGTGGAATGGGCTTAATTCAAAACCTCGTAGATATGTATTATTAGAAGGTGTAATAGATGGGTAGGCCCACCATTTATCATATTCAAAACAAAGGGCTGACAACATTACATGTTATGGATGGGGGTATAAATAAGGATTCCTCTGTTGATCATGTTTGAAACTCAAGATTCACTATTTTAACCATGAAATCCATTATGTAATTGGCCATGTCTAGGAGGTGATTCAATGGATCAAGAGACCATCTCCATTAAGGGGTCTATCTAGATGAAAAATATGGTGGAAAATGGATCACCAAAATATTCAATGTACGGATATGGGTCCAAAAATTTTCCATGAGGAAGTCAACACCATAGGTCTTGTACACAATTTTGTAAGAGTGTGTTAGTTACATGATCCAATTGAATTTAGAGTAGATGAGTCTAGAATTACAAATAGATTGTGGTAATATTTTATGGACCAAGAGATATTAGTTTATGGTTATATTGTTTGGACCATGGGGATGTGATTTCCAAAGATGAAATATGTAGTGTGTTGTCATGATTATAAACAATTTGAATAAGGGAAATGGAAGCCCTCCCTACATCATACCTTCCCAAGAAGAACTCAAGCATAGTTTAAAGTCATAATTCATATACTATAGAGGATGAATGGTATCCAAGAGAATGTATATGTGTAGTCTAATAGAAAAAACATGGCACCAATGATGGTTAATATGGCCCATGCAGCACGACACATCCTCAATAATAAACACATGAACCATTTGGATGAGTAGTATAATGTAATTTCTCAAGGATGTAAACTCCTAGTTTATGGTCATAGAGTTTGGGCCATAGGGATTTTGGAACTTTTCCACGTAGGATTAAACCAAACCAATACTCCAATTACCAAGTGATACAATCTTAGTGTGGGAAAAAAATGAGGGGAGAGGATATCCACAATACATGGAAGTGCACATTAGGGGAACAAATATTTCAATTTAAGGGTATCCCAACAATTTTGATCAGTTTTCTCAACAAGAAAAGGTGAATGGATGGGTAACACTAAGTGAGTTAGAGTTCATCTCGAACATAACAAGGGGGATGTGGGAATCAAATGGAACATCATCGCGGGAACCATGAGGGTGGTGTGATGAGGGAGGATAACAAATAAAATAGTTTTTGAAACATAGTATCCATATCATATAATCTGGTGTAGGAATAGACAAATGAGGGTCGACTAGTGACCAAGTTCATATGAAGGGTCCTTTCACAAAATTTCATTCAAAGTCCTCCAGAGTGTTGGAACAAGATAGTAGGTGAGCCATATGGATAGGAACCATTCCATTAGTGGGTCTATTCAGGCATGAAAGATTATGGACACACAATTAAAGGGACACAATAAATGTAGACATTGTATGAGATTATGTCCATCCAAAATCAAAAACCATATTTCCTTCATCATATTGAATTTGAGTATATCATTGAGGTAGATTAGATAGATGTATCAAAAACCATTCTCAATGAGAGTGATCCTAATGTAACTATTGTATTTGGCGTGGTAGAAGACCAGTGCCAAATGTAGAGGATTAAGTGCGGTAAAAAGGTTTATTAAACTACGGATAAACCAGATGAAAACATTTATAGGCATCACTACGAGTCCCAAAAATATGGGAACAAAACTTTAAATAGTTATTTAATTCTATTAAGATTAATTTCATAGGATAAAAATTAAATATTACATACCTATTATGATCTACCAGTTAGGAAAATGAATTCAATGTTGTTTATCATCATGCTAATAAGCCTTTAAGCGGGAGCTACTTCAAAGAAATACATACAACAAGACCATTATAATGTGATGTGAATGCGGACTGGGGGAGTCCATGTTTTGCTATATGTTCCCCATGATGTACTTTTCATAGATTATATTAATAATTTCTTTCATTTTGTGGACAACGTGGTTGGCCTATTGGGTACTTCTCTAATATATATATGTAGTAATGAAATATAATGAATCCAACATAAATGAGGACCAAGTAGCCCCCTCACCATACCAAATATTCCTAAGGATTGATGTAAATTGTTTATAGTTATGATTGTCTTAAATGAAATTCTAATTTAATTACATAGAATCTGGATCATTGTACCGGCCAGAGGTGAAATAATTTGATGATCTTGGGGATAAACCCCATGAAAAAATGTCTGGGAGTCACTACATATACCATGAGGAATTGAATAAAGATACACATATTTATTGGTTTTCTTGTAGTTTTAGGTCATGGTTTGAGGAGTCAGTTATCAATAATATTTATTGTCATGTGTCCATGATACTTGGGGAGGTATCCCAAAGGGGATGTACATTGAGTGAAAAAATAACCTGATGGGAATGAGTACTATGGATGTCCACACCACACCACACACACCTAAAATGGAACTCAGGGATAGGGGAAAAAGACGGAAATTATGGATTTACCTAAAGATGTTTGGTGTTTTCATACATACCATACAAGGATAGGAATAAAGACATTTGTAGTTCCAGAAAGATGCACTATTGTGTAACCAGTTCCAAATGTTATGTCCTCTCTGGTAAAAACACCATGGTGTCATTCCATTGTTTTTCATTTGACCAGGTTGGTGATTTCAGAGTTTAAGGTTGTATCAAATGACTAGACCATGATGTTTATTGTCATGATTTAATGATAAGGTTGTTTCAATGATTAACATCATGCAAATCGATTGATGTAGCAGAATTTAATGTGGTGTTTCTGGGAAATATGAAGATATTTTGAGGTCGTGTTGCTATGAACGTAGTCTCTTAGTTTACATTCATATATTTTAGACTATAACATCATGTAATTTAACATAATTTAACTAGGACAAGGTTGCTGGTATGTTTTTCATCATAGAACTTTGATGAAGATGAGTTCATACTATTTAAAATCTTATAACCTAGATGAGGGTTCTAGGATTATTTACATGATGATGCTCAGATAGAGATGAGTTCGTACAGTTTAACATCATGTTATAAGTATGATTTTTCCGAGATGTTTTACATCTGGTAGATCAGGAGAATATAAGTTCATACATTTTAACAAAATCAAACTAGGATGATGGAACTAAACCATTTAATGTCTTACAACATAGATTGAGATGAGGTCATATAGTTTAAGATCATGTAGCCAGTATGAGGGTGTATGGTAGTTTTACATCATTATTCTTGGATAATGATGAGGTTTTGATGTTTAAAATAATGTTACTTGGGCGAGGGTTCTTATTTTTTATGTATTATAGATCAGATGGAGATAAGGTTGTATAATTTAACATCACATTACCTGGATGATGGTGTCGGTCTATTTTACATCATACAAGTTAGATGGAGATGAGATTGTATAGTTAAATGTCATTTAACCAGGATGAGAGTTCTAGTCAGTTTTATGTTCAACACCTCGGATGGAGGTCTCATATGAAAACAATTTCTTGACGAGCTTGGTATTGGTTAGAGGAGTGATATATTCTCTTTCCAAGGTGAGAAATGATATGTTCCACTGGGATAAACCTTATAAAAAATGTAAGTACCTTCCCATTTTTGCTATGAAAATGTTGGCTTCGAGCTAGGTATAATCACCTCTCGGAGGGACAATACTATATCATAATTAAAAAAAAGAGAGAAGGAAAGTTTTTATTTAATAATATAAATATATTATTCTGGTGCCTCACTAGATTTTGCAGTGCTCATATCATATTTTTTTATAGGGATTATAGTTCATCAAGATGAATCTTGGATATATTCTCTAACAATAGATTTTCCGAGAATGATTATTGAAGTGACCTAAACTAAATATCAATGGGTAGGACTCCCTTTGTTACAAACACTGTGGAATATGGTACCACATAGATGGAGTTTGTAGTCATCATCTGATAAGACCAAAGGCGGAAGGGGATATTTATTGAACAAATATTCCTATTTGGGCCCACCATCATAGGAAAAATTATGCAGAGGGTCTTGTTGAACACCTCGATCATTCAATTTTCATACACATGATAGTGAGAAGTATTATGGGATTGGATGTTGTACATTGTGTATAATTTCTATAGAACAACTACACATAAACTGATGTTTTTATTGATGATAACAATGTGAGGAAATTCAAATTTATGGATGATGTTGGAGCTTAAAAACATAATGATAGAATGGGTAAAAATTCTAATATCATAATTTTCACTTCCCACATGGATGTGTAATTTGGTTTTGTCAAAATAAATCTATTTTGGTGAGCTGTCACTTGTGGATATGGTCCCACATTATTGAGTCTACTCAACAAAAATGGAATATATTAACTGGTTATATGGGGGTACTCTGTCAGTCGATGCACAATGATTCATGGATCTTATATGCATGGTATCTATTTGAGAACTCAATATAGCCATGGACCATGGTGAGCAAGAAAAAATCCAAAACGTTGTATATAGTGGGAGTGTTTTAAATGTACATGATGTTCTACAAATAAAATATCATGATCATCTTGCATAACCTGGGTATTCTCATCTCCAAGAATAAAATAGAGGGTAAATCCATCAAACCAATGCTTGTAGTGGATATTATCAATAATGGGGTAGCTATAGGGGGTAAACTACACTACACGCTAATGGAGCTACTCATGTTTAGCTACATCTATTAGGATATTTCTATAATGTAGGTGTGTGATGAAATAATTTTTCAAATAAGAGGTCTCTTCTTTTGAATTGGGGGTGGAGGGGGGTCAGTAGGTCATGATTTTGAAGAACCAGCTATAATATGGCCTACCATCAGGTTTTCATCATCATTCCAAGTGATGGGGGTGATGAACCTTTGATGTTCCACATGGATGATCAATTCATACTGATCAAGATCTATTAGTGATGCATCTAGGGTGGGTATGGAATCAGATAAAATATTCTATAATTGGGTAAAATTAGTGACATCTGGATGATAAGGGAATTGCACCATCAACTAGATAGTGTCCTCTAACTAGGGAATGAGCTTCAGATTCCTAATCATGTGGATAGAATTGATATATCCAATCACTATATATAATTCTCTCATCACATGTAGGTGGGTAACATCAGTCCTGAGAGCAATATCATGAATAGTGATGAGATCATGGTACTCTGACTCATTTTTGGTGCAGCCTTCATACAAGAATAACGAATAGAGAAAGATAGCCTATATAGGCATGATGAATATTATTACAAGGACAAATATATTGATTCAAGGATTATTGATCCATAAAATAGTAGGGTTCAATGAGGAACCATTTAAATTAATATTTTTGCATGGTGCAACCTGATTCAAAAAGAGGACAGCCTCATATAGATATTCAAGATCAAGGGAGAACTCTATGAGTGATGGATGTGAGTCCAAAAATACACCATCACCTGAACATTGAATGATTTATAAAAAACAAAACTGATTTCAAACATCTAGAGGATCAATGTACACGATGATAGATTCCATGTAAACATAGAGAGGATCAGAATATACAATAGTGGGCCCACATGGGACACCATTGAAATCTCATTGTACTGTAGATAATGCCAAATAATTCTACACTGCAAAACCCAAAATGAGCTATCACTTTTCGGTAGAATTATATTTGGTCTCCATGAAGAGGATCCTACAAATAGAGATAGTATAAAATATTCGTTGTCCTTTTATTCTTCTTATATGTGATAATGGAAATGAGCAATCATTCTAGGGAATTCACAAGGAGGAACTATAGTTTACCAAAGAGTGGTGGAATAAAAACTGGAGGCTTTGGGGAATACGGTTTGATATATTCAATGGTGCTAAGGTATTATTCATCCAACATATATATAGAACCTTTATTCATGATTCTATAAAGTGGATTCACTTTCTAGACAAATTCATAATGATTCGGCATATAAAAGAGAAGTTTCCTTAAAATATGTAATGCTCTCTAAAGTTTCTCAGTGGAAAAATATGAATTATAGACATTATCATCTATGGATATATCTCAATTTCATTATATTTAACAACAAAGCTAAGAATATTTCAATGTGAAACACCGAATGATCACTTCAAATGGTTTATCATCAGATGGAGGGAGATGAGTTAGCAGAACACCTTCTCAAGATCTCCAAGATAGTCCTGATGCTGGATGGATTTGACCACCAAATTATCCATGTAGTATTACAATAGAATTCGGATGATAAGATTTAATATGATGTGAATAGAATGCTGATAGGTGGCGCCAACATTCGTCAAACAGAAGGGAATTACCCAATACAATAAGGTCCCTTGTTGCTGCTGGAAGGAGGTAGACTCTTCATCCTTAGGGGCCATTCAGATTTGGTTATACCTAGAATACCCATCTGTAAATGGGAAATTGTAGAACCTAGTGGTGGCATCGATCTATATCTATTTCACAGTAAAGCGGAAAAATCATCTTTCAGATAGTGTCAGTTGAGATCTCGGAAGTCAGTGTCGACTATGTTTTTTCAGTTCTACTTCCAAATGATTATAATGATGGATATTCATATATGGTATTGGTATTACTTAAAAAAGATATATTTTATGACCTTACAAACTACTAATACAATAGTGGTACCATGAGAGGGGTTCATCGTTCAAAGTGGTTGTCTGAAACTTTTTTGACTCACCTACTGACGAAGTCAGTGGATGAAGACCTGTGGATATATTTTAGGAATATCCTCATATATGCAGAAAAATAAATCCTGATTCTTCTTCATTAAATCAACATACTACTATTGTTCCTCCATAGACACAGTGGAACTGATCATTTTTGACCTTGGTTCTACCTTCTTACCATGAATCGCCTGTACCAACTAATCGATAGTGGGGGATACACCCTCATCGAATGAAGGAGGAGAATATTATACAAGATTTTAATCTTATGAGGTAGGGGAATCTATTGGAGGATATGTATCATCTATACCAACTTATCCCATGTTACACTAGAGCCTTCTTGGGTAGATAGAAAATACTCAATGAGGGAATCTTACACTACTGAAACTAGGGTAAAAAATATTTTCAACCATATTACATCAGGCTATCGACCAAGGGGTCCACACTTATGATGTTAGAGTATAAGTGGTGGGTCATCTTGTATCGGTTGAATCCATATGGGTGGAACACTTAAGTATGGTGTATTTTCGTTTCCATGGGGTGAACATCCTTTTACGTAATAGGTTCAAGGGGTTATGGTGTCACTATAGCCTGATCTATATAGATTTATGAATTAATCTTCCTTAATTATATGTATCTCATAATGTGCTTACCCGTCATTTCATAAACAACAATTAATTTTTCCAACTCTTGAATTTTGGCATCCAACCGGAGAATTGAGAGGATTAAATAATTGTCCAAGTCTGTATATGGGTCGACTGCAATAGTAGTGTGAAAAAACTCTTTTGTATGAACCCAAATATCCCTTGATTTTGAATATAAAACATCTTTAAAGAAGGTTTCCATATTTGAAAAGGGAGATAAATCACATTGGAGTATGACCACTTGACCATTAAGGTAGTACATGAGGCATTGCTGATAAAAAGAGGAACCCATTTCCTGAAGATGTATCCAAGGTCTACCCATCAACACATTTTAGGTGATATCCTATTAGTCTACTGTGATATGAGTGCATGAAATATGAAAAAAAAAACATGGTATTCTGAAAAATCCTACCATACGATATCTACCTGTCCTTTTCATATCCCTGAATCTTTTAGTAAGAAGTACATAGATATGCTTTGGTTAGTACTATAATTTGGAGAATCCCGGTCTGGATGATATTGATCCCATAACCTTTGTCTGTAGGACAACTATAGATTTTCGGCACAACTCAACTAGCTTGTGATTTACATTAAGTAGTGGTTTCTCTATTCGTGAGAGCCTTCGTCTTCTACATAGAATGCGATGATTTATGGACGTTATTCCTAATAAAATTAATTATCATTTAAGTATCATACAAAAAATACCTCTATCTAAAATTGTAGGGGTCCCTTTAAGACTTATATATTGGCTTCATTAATATCGTATGGTAGGCTGAGAGCCTTGATGATTGATATATTTTTTGGAATGTTGGAGATTTGCATAAGTAAACCATTCTACTTTACTAGGTTCATTTTTATCTTGAAAGGAGGTTGGTCATTGGAAAGTTGTAAAGAAAAGTGTTACTAGTCGAATGGTTGGATTCTATATAATGTTGTGAATATTATTTTTTCCACTAGCTGATACATCAAACAATTGTTATTGGATAAATAATGTGTGGCCATAGTCGGACATGACTGGTCATTATGTGGTCCCATAAGAACTACCTGGTTGAGTAGCATGAACTGTGGCGGTATTTAGTCTAACAAGAAATTATGAGAGGAATATAAATGTTGAGCTATGTACTGAGTCTGTTGTATGGTCTTGGTATCTTGAATTGATTAGATAGAATTAGTGGCCAATGTATTCCTATGATTCGCATATCCACATCCAAGTTGACGATGGAATAAACCAAGTACATTACGAGGATCTACATGACACTCCACATCACAAGGAACCATATAAGGGTCCACCAGTTTCTTGTTATTAAATTAGTCATATACCAACCATCACCTAAATAATCCTCTAATAAAGTGAGAATTCTATGGGTTATTTCTATTTATGGGGGCATGAATTCACTAATACTGTGATATAGTGTTGGCACCAGCAGGGGGATTTTCACTCCCGTGATCTGTTGGTGAATTTTCTTTTGAGAATTAGAATTATGAGATGTGAATATATAAGTAGAAGCTAGAAGTGTTATGGAAACTTCATGTGTCTCAGTGTGATTCATGTTGGTCTGAATGATACAGTGGGTTCGAGTAACTACTTTTTGAGAAAACCAATTATTAAACGCTTGAGACCCGTGGAAAGGAATCTACTAACATTCACCATCATTGTCAGTGTCATGATTTGTTGTGATGCATGAAAACAATTGTGGATTAGGACCCAATCAGAATACATTTTTTATGATCATGTTTCTAGAGCCATTATTTGAACACATGAAATCTCTTGATGTCATGTCAATAAATTCTATGATTAGTGATGTAGTTGGGGGTGATTAGGGGGATTATACTCATAGGTATTCATGAATTTTGGAAACATCATAATCACTTGATCCAAGGCACATAATAAATAATGATGAACATGAGATTCATTGAATGACTAGGTTTAGTTCCTATTATCTGAGAAAGGAACTATGGGAGTATAGACCTGGTGAGGTGATAGATCCTAGAGAAGTGATGTAATGTTTTTGTCCCTCCTAAGTGGAGGTGGTGTATTATGTGGTATCACATGAAGATTCAATATCTGGGGGTGTTGATCTTGATACAGGACCTATGGATATTTCCCTTGGGGAGTATGTGGGTTAGGATCTGGTGTTAAAAAATTTAGTGGAATTGGGTCCTCTATCTATGTGATGAAATATGTCTCTTTTTTAAGCTCTTCTTACAAGAGTTGGAGGAGTAAATGGGAATCTCTGTTTAACATATTACACACATTCCTCTAGGCACTGATTCTTGTCAAAAAAAAATCATGAAACCCACCAGGGAAATTTTGAGTGATAATGAATGGTACCAATTTAGTGTTGGTAATACCCACGAACATAATTAGAACCTAATATCGATTCAAAACAATGTCAGTTAATACATGAAGACATTTCCCCTAGAGACAAAGGCTAAAAACCACTCAATTTGTTATTTTTTACACTTGATGTGGTAAAAAATACTAGTCTTGCAGGTGGTAGATTTGAACTCAAGAAGGAACAACTTTCAAAGATCTTATAAACCATTTGATATACCAAATGGTTAGAAAACTATACTAGATGAATGAATTAACCTACAAAGTATGAGAAAATCATTAGATCTTAGAGTCCTGTTACTAATATGGAATTACTAGAATGGGTCGAAACCATGATATGTTGTAGTCTAGATGTTGTAGTGGTTCTCCCAACCTTTTGAACGAGGATAAGTACAGGAATCCCAAATTTTGGGGGTTCCTACATGCTATCCATAGATTCTAGATACAACATTCCATTAGGTGGGACTTCTATATGTTGGTTCTCAAGAGACATGAGGTAGGAAGTTTCTGTAGCTGTCAAATTTTCCTTATGGGAATTACTATCTTGAAGATGATTCATTACCATCATAGCATTAATAGTCTCATTATAATGATATTAATACCTAAATGGTTGTGCAGAAGATCATGGAATGATGGAGGAATGACATGAGGAATGACATGAGGAGCCACTAGAGGAATTACCTGAGCCTGGTCTTGATGAGGATCCTCATGAAACATGTGATGATTTTGTGATAAATATTGTAGTCACATATCATCATCTCTATTATCTTAGATGTTCAGTTTCACAAGATTATTGAGATCAATAGGATGGAACTGTACATGAAGAACCTTCATATTCCCCTAATACCATAATGGAGGATGGAAAGGATTTTATCGAGGATCAAAATTGTCAAGATTCAACTTTGTGATTTGCTCATCGATGAGCCTCCTTTTAACTGCAATATGTGGGAGAAAGGCTACTATATTAGGATTTTACTATGTGTTTTTCGCTACATTAGATGTGTGCATGGTCATAGAGGTCAGGATATTCCCTTTACCCTAGTTGGGGTATCAACCACAAGGCAATGACTCTATGTTCCCTTCATGGACTAGTATATGACTTTTATAGCGAGTGATAATGCCCATATGAGCATCCAAATGGTATTGTTATATCTGGGGAGGTTAGTCAGCTTCGCCACGTTATTCCGCAGTGTCCTTATCCATTAATGGATTAATGAAGTCATGATCATTCTGAATGAAACTGATGGAATATCCATGATATCCCCCTTAATGTATGGTTGGTGCAGAATTTAACTAATGTGAAGATCATCATACTACCCCCAGCCATGAATCTGAATATTTGGGGTCCCCTCTTCAATAATTATATTGACCATGGTATTGCTATAAACACATCATTTTTAAAGGTTCTGGTGATAACTGGGTGATGTAGGGTTCTACGCCACAAGATCCACAACTAACTCAACCATGTGACACTACTGGCCGATGTGTTCATAAATCTCATGGATCTTTATAAAGTCCAACTAATGATTATTGAGATGTAAATACATCACCAATATGGTCTTCAGATAATGCATGACCTCACCATGGGTGAGTGGTTTTTGGATATCGATTTCGGGGTTGGCGATCAACTAGAACGTCTTAAGAAACTAATCAGTAGTGGGGGTATCCCATAAGAGTCTCTATTCGGAATTAGTGTTCCACTTCTTGTTTCTCCATTGATTGATCAAGGGTTTTTAAGGAAATAACAACTGAACTGATGTGAACCATTATAGTGGTGGACTGGATGGTGGAGAAAATGTTTTTCAAGCTAAATGGCCACTGCTTATTGGGTAATTTCTCAGAGGTAGTAGCAATTATATCATCATGTCCCTATAGGAAGGGATTTTTATCAACACTTAATTTTCAAGGGAAGCAGACCTTTGTAGTGTATTTGGTGGATTCATATCATCTACCAAGCCCTATAATAACTCTCTATGATCTTGTGTTGAGGTAGAGGATGCCACTTGTGACAATATAGTGGACTACACAGAAATACCCAAGAAGGGTGAAAAATATCCCTCCTTCATGTACCTATGGATGGTTTTGGGGATCTAATATTAATAAATTTTTTGGATGAACAATCACACATGTGGAGCATCGTTTATAGACTCTTATGTTGATTATCAAGATGAAGGATCCTTCATTAAGTTACATTCTACTTCAGATAATGAAAAACTATTGGGTTCACAACTACAACGTGCTTCTCTTAGTTCTCCCTTTCATGAAAATTGTTTTCCATTCTATCCTAGGACTAAATTTCAGTGTATTGAAGCTCTTCATCGTGGGGAGGAACTTTGTGTGGGTCGGTGATTGATCAAGGATTACCTCCTCTATAATTGATGGGGTACAGGTAGTGCCTCTATATCTCTTGTCGTCTAAGTGGGGAGGACCTATGATGGGACTATTAAGAGGGAGGGTAGGACCTCCTATTTGGATGATTATATCATAGGGAGGATACCTTCTAGAGTCAATGAGTTCAAGGTGAGGAAATCCTTTTCAAGTATGAGAGTGGTATTTACCTCCTCTTTGGTGAGCATAGGTGAATGGAGTACATTGTAAAATATTTAACAAGAAACATAGAGGACCTATTTTTGGTGATAATAGGTATAGGGAGAACCTCTATACTGGTTCCTAGTTGCATGGGGAGGAACTCCATAGTTTTAATTGGTAGAGTAGGGATCACCTCTACTAGAGCTTGCGATGACATGGGGAGGACCTCCATGATGGATGCATATAGAATGGGGAGTACCTATGTGTTGAATTGTAATAGTATCATGAGTAGTACCTTTCATACTGATTGAAATATACATAGGGGGACTCCAGTTTGGCTCTTTATGAAGTATAGAGGACCTACGCTTTGATGTTTTATAGAGTAAGGATGGCCTACTCTTGATATATAGAAAATGTGACAAGAACCTTCTTGTTGATATATCATGACATGGGGAGGGATTCCGTTTTAGGAATCATTGTCACATGGAGGAAAATTATGTTGGATGTCGAAAAGACTTGGAAGACCTCCTGTTTGATTTATTATAGATGTGTATGGAAGGGCTCTGCAATGAAGAGTTCTAGATTAGAATACATATACTCTAGCTATCTATTGTATAGTGATTGAATTTGTACAGGATATCATCATCACAGGTTATCCCATGATGGTTGTTGGATCTTTCAATTATAGAAAGAGTCAAACTATCCTAGCCATATTTTTATTTCCACTAGGATAAATACACTGAGAGGGGGGTGAATCAAGGTACGATAGATTAAAAAAACTGCCCCTTTTTATCTTGTTTTGTTGTTAGACAAAACCCTCTTCTCTCTCCTTCATGATGTAGAGTATGAATAATACTTAAAGCATTCACAGGACACAAAGATTTTTACTTGGTTCACCCTCACTGGGATACGTCCAAGGAGAATACACCAATAGTGTGCTGATGTACCAATTCCAATATAAACACACTTCTATTTACATATTTGAAGTGGACCCACTCTCTCTCTTGGTTTACAACCACTCAAAATTTGAGAACTCACTACTCTCTCAACTGAAGTGAGCTCACTACTTCTTCATATGATTCACTCACAATTTATAGACCTGTATGTATCTTCATATGCATGAAAGAATGCATCTCTAACTATTGATAGAGGATATATTTAAGTTCAATGTTAATCCACTAATGAATATCCCTTTTTTCTTCTTTACACTAGGCAATTCTTTTTGGAAATACCTTCGCAAAGAAAACTACTTCACCAGGATCCCAATTTCATGAAGATCAAACAAGCCTTAATGAATATCTTAACTTTTCGTGAAGCAATCTCTCGAAGCTCATGTCGTCGTAGAGAGACTTACCTCAATATTCTCACTAATCCAATGAGGAGATCACATCTTTCACAGAGCTATAATAGCCGCTGTGAAGTTCTTTTTTCACGAAGCGCACTGCCTTCGCGAACCTCCTTCACAAATCGAGAGAAAAAATATTTTCCCTAAAAATTATCTCTTCTTCTCCCGAGATGGTCAATTCTTATTTATATGTGATTCCTTCGACCCTCGATCCTTCTACGCGAAGTCAACGCCACATCATCTCAAATCGCGAAGCTCCGATATTCCAGCAGAAAGTCTCTCAAAATCGCAAAGCACCATGGAAATGTTCCGATCGCATATCTCATCGTAATTACAGATCATCCCATAAATCCCTTCCCGTCTTCGCCATGAAGCTCTCTCATGAATCCCTTCAACACCGCAATGCACATCAACCTCTTCCATTCATGAATCATGACGTAATCGCAGAGAATCACCACCATCATTTTTCTGGTCTTCACAAAAACCAATCCGTGAATCCTATCTTTACGATATACATGCCTTTTCTACAATTAAATACAATCTTCATTGATATCCAGTTTTCACGATGCTCACCAAAAACCAAATTTTGGACCCCAAAAATTTGGAAAATAATGGAAAACAACACCACTTTGTACTTGTTCCTTTTATACCACTACCAGATCATCCATTACTTTGTCAGGGTTTTTTGTCAATATTTATTTTCAATAACATCTCTGGAACCCTAAAATTCACCATGGAAACCTAATTTGTCACCAAACACAATAAGCCTAAAAATGATGCAATGTTACCTATAAGGATTTTCTCCCGGCAATCTCCCCCTTTGAGTTTGTTGAAAACTCTTCACAACTCTTCTCAGAATGATTTTCTGCACGTTGATACCTCGCTGAGTCTACATCCATCATCAACCATCCTACACCTATTATGATTCAAAAAGTGACCAATGATTCACTCATGACACACTCTAAGCCCACATCAGCAATGATCGTCCTTATAAACAAGATTAAATTAATAGATCATCAATGAATCACTTCATTTCTACGACCAAATGTTGACACTCAACTAATACCAATTTTCAAACAGATAACAATTGTTCATACCAATCAGATACCAATTATCAAACTGATACCAATTTTTGATCAATGGAACCCTTCTCACACCATTCCAACATCACTCTTCGTCTTTTATCACGATCAATAGCAATCGTGATATCTAATCTTTGATCGATCACTTCAAGCATCGTCAGATTTAAAACGCTCCCCCTATCACACTGCTCCACCTATCAACTTCATCATGTTTCTTTTACTATGTCATTTTATCTCTTCCTTAAACATATTTTCTCCCCCTTAGGGAGTGACTATTTCTCCCCCTTTGTCAGTGAACCCAAAAGTCGCCCCTTTTCGGTCTGCAACATTGGAAAGAACTCAGATTAGCACATTAGAGAAAAACACACAATACAACAGAAATAGGGGGTTCCAAATCCACACTCTTTTTAGTGAGGGGAGTCGACTAAACTCCCAGATCTAGTCAATGCCTTTGAAATGCTTCCATAGGTAAGTCCTTTTTCAGAATGTCTCTAAATAATAGTTCTATAGGCACATACAATAACTTCACAATTCCTTTCTCAACCATATCCTTGATAAAATGATAACTTATCTCAATTTACATTGTCCTTCAGTGATGGAATTTATTTTTTCTGAGATTTATAGCACTTGAGTTATCACACTGAATTCCAATAGAAGACTTCATTTCAATGCCCATATCATCAATCTTCTGCTTCATCCACAATAACTGTGTGCAAGCTTGAGTGGCGGAAATATATTCAGCTTCTGAGGTACTCAATGAAATAAAATCTTCTATATTTTTTAGCCAAGAAACACAAAAGCGACCAAGATAAAATGCACCTCCTGATGCTGATTTCCTATCATCCATTGAACCAGCCCAATCCGCATCAGTATATCCCAATAACTCTAATTGAAATTTTCCATTATACATAAAGCTGATGTCCACTGTTCCCTTGATATACTGAAGTATTATTTTCACTATGAGAATGCGGCTTTCCTTGGGATTACTTTGATATCGTGATTTTTTCCTGGTGGAAAAAACAATATCTGGTCTCGTTGCTGTCAGGTAACGCAAACTCCCAATAATTTGCTTGTATTCTGTGATATTAACTGCCATGCCATTATCATCGTTCGATAATTTCATTCGGGTAGCAACTTGAGTCTTTATCTCCTTGGAATTTTCCATTCCAAATATTATCAAAACATCCTTGGCATATATGGATTGAGAAATGAATGTTCCATTCCATCATTGTGTCAAATGCAGACAAAGGAAAAATGTTAGCTCTCCAATCATTGAAATTTCAAACTCACATTTATTTAATTCAGAAAACTGTATGCACTGAGCTTCATCTGATCCACCAAATATTATGTCATTGACATAAAATAGGACCATCATACATTGATTACTATTTTTGTTGAAATAGAGATTGTAATAAACTCCCCAAACTGGAAACCAAGCTTTTTCAAGTACTGATCAAGCCTTGATTACCATGATCTTGGTGCTTGTTTCAGCCCATACAACATCTTCTTCAGTCTTGAAACCTTGTTCTAATCCTCATGAATGAGAAAACAATCTAGCTACTCAATATAAACCTATTCCTCTAGAACCCCATTCAGAAATGCAGACTTGAAATCCATTTGGAAAACATTGAACTACCGTTGCACTGAAATGGTGAGAAATAATTTGATTTCCTCTAGTCTCGCAGCCGGTGCAAATGTATCATCAAAATCTATCCCCTCTATCTGGGATTACGTCTTGAAAACTAGTCATGATTTGTTCCAAATCAATATGCCATATTCCTTCATCTTGTAATAATAGACCCATTTAGTCCCAATGAAATTCTTATCTGTTGGCCTCGAAACATTATCCCACGTCTGATTCATCTCAATCTGATCTATCTCTTTATTCATTGCATGAATCCAGTTTTCATCATTAGCCTCATCAATGAATCATTTTAGCTCAAACTGTGATAATAAAGATGTATGATGTAGTGATTTCATTCTTCTTGTCTAAACTAGAGCTGACTGATCACCAATGATATTATTCCTATCAACTTCAGCTCGAATCCTTGGATTTTGTGGAGATACAGAGTTTACTTCTTCATCCTCATCATCAGTATCTTCTTCTAAATAAACAGCATCCACTTCTTGTCCCCTGCATTGCTTTCATCCACATCACTCTAATCTATAAATTGTTGATTGTGCTATTGAATGATCCCCTCATTATATACTACAGTGACATCATTTCTCTCAACTAATTTTCCCAACCTTTTGTTAAAGAATTTATATGCCTTACTTCTTCCTGATTAGCCATGGAATATCCCTTCATCTCCTTGTGACTCATATTTCCTATGTTTTTCCTTGTTGAGGATAAATAATGTACACCCAAATATTCGAAAGTATTTCACAGTTGGCTTCATTCCATATCACATATTGTAAGAAGTCTTTAATTCCTTAGGACACAACAAAGCCTTGTTATAAATGTAGTCCGATGTCAAAACTGCTTCTTCCAAAATTTCACTGGTAGGCCTTTTTCAATGGTCATACTCTGGTCATGTTATTGATGATCCAATTTCTTGTTTCAACCACTCCATTCTGTTGGGTAGTTCATACTAAGGAAATATGGGCCTTATCCCTTATTTCTCAAGATAGCCTTCCACCTAACTATTTTTGAATTCCATACCATTGTCAGTACGAAGTGTCAAAATTTTCTATCCAAGGATCCTTTTACACTCCCTCCAGTACTATTTTAAATAGGCGAACACATCCGACTTATGGGAAATAAAAAATACCCATTCCATTCTATTATATCCATCAATGAAAAGAATATAGTACCTCTTTCCATCAATTTCTCTTACTGTGATAGGACCACAAACATCAGCATGCACCAATTCAGCCACTCTTGTTGACTTTTTTTCCATTGCCTTATACATCGTTCTTATGATATTCCCTTATTGGCATATATCGCATAGGTGAGTATGATCACATGATAGCTTAAGGAGGTCTCTTGCTACATCACACTTTACTAAAATCCTACGGGGATGGTTGGCATAGATGACAAGGTCGTTTATTCTAGAGCTTGTTTTCTTCCCCTCTAGATAGAAAACACATATCTTCTTCTCCACTTACCAGGTAGAGATTTCCCTTTGTTCTTTTTACCTATATACCCACTACCACGTCTCTTACTTTTATGACACACATCTTCTTAGTAAACCTTATTGAATGTCCTGAGTCACATAGTTTACTAACGCTGAGAAAATTGTGACTGAGGCCTTCTACTACTAATACATCAGCACGTCTCATCTATTTTCCCCAAAACATGTCCTTTCCTGAGCCAATAATCTTCCATCCTTCATAATTTCCAAACTTGACAACTCTTTCTTTGTTATATTTTACTCATGTTACGTGATCCTTATTACCTGTCATGTGAGATGTGCAACCACTTTCAATGATCCACACACCAGAGCGATATGACTCTTTAAGTGAAACTTCCACCACCACTGCCTTCTCATCCTTTTCTTTTTGGTCTATATTTTTTCCTTGACACTCGGCATGGATTGAGATTTCTGTTCTTTCTCAGAGTATGATGGACCAGATTTATTTGCAAAGCTGCAAATCTATTTTGTGTTTTGAACTCACCTGTTTGTTCATTGATCTGCAACTTATGAACATTTTTATTCTGCTTTGGAACATTCCTATGTATGGTCGAAGTGCAGTACCTGGCCATGTGCCCAATTCCTCCTCACAAAAAACAATGTCCTTAGAAATATGTTCTTGAAAACCGTTCTTTGTTTGGCTGCCACCTTTGTTCTTGTGCCCTTCGATATCAGTTGGCTATGGAATACACATACTATGAATGTACCATCTTTCCAAAAAAAATAATACATAACATAAGGTGCATTACTTTATGTTACATATGAATTATGAGTTTCCCCTTGGGATCTCTGAATATTATGATTCTTCTTTGTGCCCAAATAAAACATAAATCTCAGGATGGGTGCTTGTGGTCAGATATCAATTTTCACAGATTATTGTTTCTGATCAAGCCCCCCATCAGTCATAGAATCTCAACATAGTTCATTCTTCTATTCTATTGAACCACTATTCTCCACTTTCATCTTCTTAGTTTTATGAGTGATATGCTTTCCTAATGACCCAGTTGGAGTCAATATTTTTTCTTGATCTTTAACCTTTCTCCGAAAACCGACAACTTCTCCTTCAAGTTCTTCAATACACTTGATATGATGTTTTCTAATGTTTTTCATGCTATCTATCTCCCTTTTCTGTTCATTTATTTTTATTTTATACTCACAAACTAATTTTGAGTCCTTTGGTGTCGATGAATTGAGTTTCTCAATTTCTTCCATCGACTCAGAAATTTCTTCATCCTGCTACTGCATATAGAGTTTGGCGTCATGAACAACATTGTTATATTTCTTTGTTTTGGTTCTCCAAACATCGATCTCATCAAGAGAATCCTCTAACTCGGCTTTCATATCAACTCTCCCCTCAACTTTTTCTTCTTCTTCATGAGCTTCAGTTTCAGTCTTATTCTGAAAACTACCGACAACTGCAACCATAGAATTTTCTCCACGATCTCTTCAGTTCTGTATCTCTTCAACCTTCTTAGCCTTAGACTCATCTAAACTATCATATTCTTTTAAAATAAGGTTCTTATTCTTAATGAAATTTCTCTTGAACTATTTCTTTCCTTCCCCATAGGATGGAGACATCTTCTTTTGAACTTCAATTTCATCATCGTCATTATCCTCTTGTAACTTTTTTTGGAACCTTGCCACAAGATGTCAAACCCTTCCACATTGAAAACAAGAATGTGGAAACTTCCCTTTAAACATTCCATTTCTTCTTTGATGGATTGAGGAGAGGAATGACATCACCTCATCTGTCTCTTATTCTTCCAGAGAGTCTTTAATGGTGATATTCTTCATGGCCTTGAATGCCACATCTTTGGATTTCACCTTCTCCACAAAATCATTATGATCATTTCTCATTTCATATGAAACAAGGGTGTTGTGAAGGTTATCCAATGTCACCTGTTTTGGGTATTTATCTTCCAAAACAGAAAGTTTCATATTGAACCGAGGTGAAATTTTCCTCAAGATGCACGTCAAAATCTTTATGTCTTAAAGAATTACTCCAAGACCTCGCATGTCTTCCACTACAACATTTACCCTGTCGAAGAATGCATCAACAGACTTATTCGGGTTCATTCTCAGATCATCATTCATTTTCTACAATACTTGCAGCTTTGCCTCTCTGACCTTTGTATCCCCTTCATATATATTCAATATCGTTTCCCACATGGAATGTGGCATTTTTCATGACATCCCCATTGTATATATAAGATTGTATAGGGCTCCCACTAAAGCATTAATTCATTTGGAATCAACATCCAACTCTCTACGTTCAACTTCTAATAATGCACCACTATTAATGTCAGCTGTTATAACATGAATTGATGCTGTGAAAACATCCATTCCTAATTATCGGAAGTAGTGTTGCATCTGATTCTTCCATAGCTAGAAATTGTTCCCGTCGAAGATTGTAATTACTTTATGATTAGTGACCTCCATTTGAGATAGAAACACTGATATTAACCTTTCTATCTGATACCAATTATTATATCCACTAGACTAGATGCCCTGAGATGGGGTGAATCAGGGTATGAAAGATTAAAACAACTGCCCCTTTTGATTTTTTTTCTTTAGACAAAACCCTATTTTCTCTCCTTAACGATGCAGTATATGAATAAAACTTAAATAATGCACAAGAAACAATGATTTTTACTTGGTTCACCCTCACTAGGCTACGTCCAAGGAGCATACACCGACAGTGTGATGATGTACCAATTCCACTATATGTGCACTGCTGTTTACATGTTTTATGTGGACTCATTTTCACTCCTGGTTTACAACCACTCACAATTTGAGAACTCACTTCTCTCTCAACTAAAGTGAGTTCAATACTTCTTCAGAATACCCAATCACTGTTTATACATTTGTTGGTCTCTTCATTTGCATGAAAGCATGCATCCTCAAATTTTGATAGATGTTATATTGAAGTTCGAAGTCCATCCACTGATGAATACCCCTTTTTCCTCTTAACACTAGCCAATTCATTTTGGAAATACCTTCACAAATAACACTACTTTTCAAGGCTCGAAATTTCACAAAGCTCAAAAAAGTCATCACGATGCTCCTTCCTTTTCGCGGTGTACTCTCGTGAAGCACTCTCGCGAAGCTCAATTTGTCGCAGAGCAACATCCCTCATGAAGCTCACTGAGCAAACATGGAGCTCGCAACTTTGGGGGAGCTAGAATAGTTGTTGTGAAGGTATTCTTTTGCAAATCACAATGCCTTCGCGAACCACCTTCGCGAATCGAGAGCAAAAAAAATTTCTCTGAAAATTATCTCTACATATC
Source organism: Viscum album (assembly GCA_963277665.1). Classification (NCBI taxonomy): domain Eukaryota; kingdom Viridiplantae; phylum Streptophyta; class Magnoliopsida; order Santalales; family Viscaceae; genus Viscum; species Viscum album. The sequence goes on from OY728129.1 coordinate 1,591,169,300, forward strand.
TCGATAGGGTCGAGCCCTATTTATAGGAAATTCCACTAACCCTAGAACCTTCCGCACGAAATCAGTGCCACATCATCTCAAATCATGAAGATCCAATGTTCCTTTTGAAATTCCCTCAAAATCGCGAAGTGCCATGGAAATTTTTTGATCGTGGATCTCATCTTAATCCTGGAGCATCATGTCAATTCCTTCGTTCCTTCCCCCGCAAAGCACTTCACCACCGCGATTCACATCATACTATGCTATTTGCGAAGCTTTGTGTAATCGTGAAGAATCACCGCCATCATTTTTCTGGTCTTCACGAAATCCAATCCATGAATCCTATTTTCACTATATTCATGCCTTTTCCATATTTAATTTTGATCAGCAAGGATATCCACTTTTTGTGATGCTCACCAAACACCAATTTTTGGACCCCAAAATTTTTTCTAAACAATAGAAAATGGTGCCACCTTGTACCTATTCTTTTTGTACCGCCTCCCTATCATCCATTCCATTTTCATGGTTCTTTGTCAACTTTGATTGTCAAAAACATCTCTGGAACCCTACAGTTCACAATAAAGCCTGCTTTCCCAACAAACACAATCAACCCAAAAATTCATCAATGTTACCTTGAGTGTTTTTTTCCTAACACATAGGGTGGCTGAGGTCTCAATTTTGATCAGACACTAGTGGATCTCTTCTCTATAATGGTATGCACTAGGAAGAATGTACATGGCATGGCTTTGACAATGAAACCATATAAGGAAATTCCCCCTTAAGAAAATCTTCACGAGCATATGCTTGACATTTTTTTCGGGTCATAAAGACTGGGGCTGACAGAGGATGGGTGTAGAGCACCTATTACTGAGTCTGAGGAACTAGGTGGTGGAATTTGTGGGGCTTGGTGTTAGCCCACCAAGAAGGCTCCCAGAAAGTTGTTGTAGTTGGGATGACTTGGATGTCTTTTACCTCATCGATATAGGGAAGTGAGTCATAAGAACATTCTATAGTCAGTTAAGTGAAATTATTTTATATTTTAGTGGGGAATAGTTTCTCCCTACGCATCCTTTGAGGGAAGCAGTGACAGTAAGGCACAGAATCCTCCAGTTCATGGTTGGCCATTTCCCTTGTGAGAAAAACCCCCATCATCTCATATCCTTTGATGTGAACATCAATAAATCCCTAATGAAAAATATTCAAGGGTGGGATAGTGCATGGGAACTCAGTAGTTATAGATGTGGATGACCTTGTTGTAGAGGTGGAGTCGTATAGAATTGTCACATAGATTTTTCTCTTAACATTGTGTCTTTGGGTGAGGGATATTGGATTCATGTATTATTAGGTCCCACAGTGACGGAAGATTAAACCATCATTATAGATATGAGGAAATAAATTCCAAATTCCCTAGTTTCATTCAGTCTTCTATGGTTTGAGGGAGAGATCCCCACCGACGTTTCACAATCTAGAATTCCCAATGATTAACTGACCATAATTATGGTTAGTTCCCGGCCGTACCCACCAATTTATTACTTGTACCTGGAATTAGATAGCTATATCTCTCGAAACTCTTATCTAGATAATTGTTGAATTATAGTACTCCGCATATTTACGATAAGAGTTTCATACCAGGTTCACCATTTCTATTTCCAATTATTTTCATCAGGCGGCAGAACCCCTGGATTTTTTGTTGATTCCTAACAGTGCATAGTACCTCATATTACAGTATTCCGAAAATTGAATAAATTCACCACTTCGTAGGGATTTATACTCGATGATTAAAATAAGATGATGGGATGTGGATCACTCCTTACATGGATTTATCCTCAAAATTCAATGCTTAGTCCTCATCTGCCATAATGATTAATATAGTGAATGTAAAACTACATTCTAGGCCCATATCATAAGATACCATTTCAATGGAATGGAATCCCAATTCATCCCACATCTATATCAAGTTATTTTATTCTAGAGGAATGTATTCCATGGTTTTCTATAAGAATCCCATGATTAACATATGTTATACCATGAATTTAATGCCTTGAAGAGATGGAGGGATGTTAGTATAACATCATTTAGGGATATAATGAACTGATTATAACACTTGTGAATGTGGATGAGATATTTACATCCTAATGAATGAGAACCTAGAATGTTTATTAGAAAAATGGACCCGACTGCCTAAGGAAGACCGACCCTAGGATGGTGTGTCCCATAAAGGGAATATGCCACTCCATGATAGGGTATGTACCAAGAGGGAATAACTAATGTTTACCATATAGATGTGTTGGTATTCCTAATGGGAGTTGATCCTAGATGGTGTGTCCCATAAATGGAAGATATCACAGTATTAAGGATGATTTAGACACCAATGATGGTGGATCAAGGATGTAAACCCCAATGAAGTGGGCACCAAGGTTTACCATTGGTTGGGATCGATCCTCATGGAGGCTTCTTATGTAATATATATAAATATATTGTTCAAATACCACATATTTCATTTAAGGTATTGGGTTGTACACACTAAGACTACCCATCACAAGAGGGTTTCACTTGGTTGGATTGTGTGGGTATTACACATTGATGTGTCCAATATGATTCTAGGAGAAATGATTATGTGGTTCAATGGGGGTTAGACACTAATATAAAACATATGAATGATTTCATCCCACATCGATAATTGTTCGATGATTAAGTGTATGATAGGAGAATGCACATCAGAGCTACCCATATGAGTGACATGGTCCAAAAATATTATGGAATCCCAGAAAAGAATAATGATGGATGTGAATGACATGGGAGAAATAGATGGATTGGATAGGTTGTTGAGGGTTTTTATATTGAACCTTGGGGAGGTTTCAAAAGTATCTCAATTAGATAAGAATGAAATTCCATGTATTTACGAATGGAGGCCATGGGGCATACGATTAGATGATTCGCGATGGGCCTAGAATAGATAGGTTATACTAGGTGAAGGGAAAAATAATACCATGGATACAACCAGGAAGTGATCAAGATTGATACGGGTGATGGTCTTGGAATTCATAGAGGCATCCTATGTATCCCAGTTGGTTGGGAATGAATGTTCACATAGTTAAGAGAGGCACATAAGAGATTCAAGGTAAAGAGGAGGCTTGTGTGAATTAGGATCTAGAAACAATTGAGGATGGATCAAGGAGGTGGATCCCTATTAGGGGGAAACTGAATATTACCTTTCGTGGTGATTGGACCTCGTGGATGATTCATACATATCCTATTTAGATGATAGGGATAAAATCAATTAGTTTTGATGGACGGTGGTGTTGAGAATACATATGGAATCCTCCCTAAATAAGGGTTTCTTGGTCACTACTAACATATAAGACCAAGTTATTCATGTTTAGTGTGCGAAATAATAGGAATTAGTAAACCAAATGGTTCCATAATGAAAGATACAGTTGGAAGCGATGGATTGAGGCATACACATGGAAGAAACCCAAGGAGGAGGTCTTGATATATGAGGACGATGTTATTACATGTGAGTAAGATCTAATTCAATGGAATTAATAAGAATATAACACTATCAAATTATTTTGGGAACATGTGGATAATGCACAAGGTGAACATGTGAAAAAATCCCAATGGGAGATAGAGATGAAAGATTTAGAAGTTAATAAGTGAAAGGATACCAATCCCACACCCTCCATGATTCAAATAGAATATCCATACATGGGAAAACCATATTAACATCTTGTGTTGAGGAAATTGGTTTTAGTTAGTTTATCATCCTATATCATGGACCTGTGGGAACTCAGTCCTCACCCTTTACTCTTACATAACTGATACCCACCCATACTTGGGAAAGGGAAGGCATGCACAAAACTGGAAGGGATTCTAGTAGAAGAGTGGTCATTCATGGGGTCCATGATAGCATAGTTATGCTAAAATGAAATAGAAGTTATTATACCAATGATGAATTAAATAAATGTAAGGAAAAGTGATAAGTAACACCTCCCTAGGGAAAATTAGATCTCAACATGCAAGCCACAAGGTCCGCACATAGGGGATTTATGAATGATATGGTATTTTCATGCAAGAGGGGATCAAACCTGGTGCTTTATACTAAATTCAACTGACAGAACCTAAGGGATGTGGTTCACTCAATATTGGTGAATTCCAAGAAAAATAATGGTTCTTGAGAGAAAGATGGATTTCACAAGGACTATGGCTGGGTGCATGAGGATACATCTACATGAACCTAACATAAGAAAAAAGGATACAGGTGATGGTCAAGACCTAGTGGTCCTACACGAGGGTGAAAAAATAGGGGATATGTCATGCAAGATCCTATACATTGAGGGGTTCCTTTTTTGTGCACTGCTATGGAGGATGTGGTCTTACATGCATGGAAGTGATAGTTTTATTTCTATATCATTACCCTAAAGGAAGGTGGTTCCCCTCTATTTATAGGAAACATTAGGGGTAGGGGTATATAAAAATTCTGGTGTGGAAATGGGTGTTTTACATCGCATTAGGAATATATGAATCATACTCGGGGAGGACCATCTTTTATTCACTATACAGTCCACCTTCATTCATCTACATTTGATATTTTTAGGTGGATATGGAGAAACATTCCCCTTTTATTTATCATTTTCAAGCAAGTATCTGGGAAAAAATTCTTCCTTTCATTCAACCATTTAATTATGGGTGCGACTCCCTTTTATTTATTGGAATGTTCCTGTGTGTCAGCGTTTTCGTTTAGATTATCTAAAGATGTTAGATTGAGGCCTGATATAGAATTTGGTGCCAATATGGATTCAAATATTTTTAATACACCCATAATACATCCATTAATAGGCCCACCTAAGATAATCTATCCATGAAAACGAATTTGATTGAAGTCTAAAGTGGTTTTATATATTTTAACTATATCTAGAGATTTAATCCTCCAAATGATGCTAAATATTCATTAGTGATATCCAAAAGGTGGGTTGACACATTTTTTATTTCATTAAAAGATCCATAATATTGTACATATTCTAAATATCATGGTCCAAATGGTTCAACAACACCACTGTTCCAAAAACAACCTTATAATTTTCCTATAATTTGGATCCATAGGAACCCTAGTGAATGTTAACCCAAGGAGAAAAGCTTTATCATTTTGGAGACCCAAATATGCCTCTCTTAATCCAATAATTTTTGGATTCCCTTGTCTACATAGGGTGGTCACGGATGAAGGTGATGTTCCACCAAATCATCCTCTTCCTCTCAATGGTGGACTAAACAATGGAAGAGCATTTCATGAGTGATACATAACTTATTAAGGGAGTTTCGATAATTTATCATCTGGTGGATTGGTTTAATTTTGTGTGAAACCTTTTTATTATAATTAATCATAACATGATACCCCTATAAATTAATTTCCTTGGTTTAGTTAATTGAAACAATATTATTTTCAAAATCGATTAATTTGAAATTTATGTGGGAATATTTGGTTGTTTTGATTAGAAAATATAAGATTCCAATTTCTCTTACACCTACATATGATTTTAGAATGGTTTGGTAGACAATTTTATAATCTAGTTATACAATACTTGGAAAAATAGTTATGGTTTCAAGAGTTGTCTCATTATTCATATCTTGAAAAGGAAACAGGGGAACCAGGATCTTGGAAAACCTCAACCAAATAATTCAGTTATAATTTGTTTACTTTTCCAAATGATGAATGGAAAATGATGTGTAGTAAAATTCAGATGACCTCATTCTCTCATATTTATAAAAAATTACCTTTATATATAATCTATTTATCCTTTTAATTTAGTAATATTATTTTCAAAATTATTTTCACAACCACCCCATATTTTTGTAATTTATATTAAAAATAAACACTTTAAACATCAAACGTTCATCAACAGACAACAAAGGGTCTTCCATACACTAAAAATAAGGATTAAAAATTTATCAATTGTACTTGTCACGACTATGCAGTCACACATATGATTAACTTTTTAAATAATGGATAATATGAAAAAGAAAACTGGGGCTTGGGATGACAAAAATTGTATCGAACAATGAAGATGGTAGGATAAAATCTAATATACACACAATATAAAGTATCCATGATAATGTTTTTAAGATTTCTATCATGTTTTTTATTATATCTTAGTTTTATAAAGATTGATAAATAATAAAATCACTATATATTTAAGGATGTTTCAAAAAAATTCTTGAAATGTCGAGAAGATTGTAAAACTTCTAAAATTTATGTGGATATTGTAAATAGTTAAAATCTTTGTGAAAGAAAATTAATGGGATTTACAATCATTCCCACATCAATGAAACACATTTAAATGAGATAAATGTAATGTATAATATTCTATATTCACAAAAACAAAAATATAATAAAAAATAGAATTAGTTTGAGAGGAGGGTTTCAAATCGAGGTCATTTTCTTATTGAGGAAAAGTAATGGACATAGAATCATGATCAGAGAATAATACAAGGTTCTAATTCATAAATCATTATTTAAAATGCATTAATAGTTTTACTATAATAATTTGTGGGTTAGTATTTTTAAAATTACACAAATAATAGGTTAGAAAATTTATATTATTATGTGAGTAGAACAAGATGAATTTTCATCAGATAGATGAAGTGTGCCCTTGATAGAAATTACATGACATAGGAATAAGAAAAATACATGTTGTATGAATGAAATATATTTTTAGATGATGAATTGTTGATTATATTTCACAATTATACATATAGTTTCATTCCTATATTTTTATAAGTAAATTATTTAAAGTGGTGGGAGTTATTATAATAAATTCAATTGAGAGATGAATGGTGTTTAATGGTATATATCTGATAAGTTGTATTCAATTCCTTCATATTTTTAATTTATATTAGCGCATGGTTTTGTCCATGGAAAAGATGTTTGTTTGGAAAAGAAGTATGAACCATATTCATCATCAACACTATATTCATGTTAATATTATTACAGGATTTTGTGTTTATTGAATAGTAAATAAGAGTAATAGTATATAAATCAACATTGTTTATTGGTTAAATTTGGAATTTATTAAATTGCTGAAAACTAATTGAATCCCCACAAATCATTTTTGTCCCAATAATCCTTAGTAACATGGATATCACTAACTAGGTGTATCCAGATCAAATACATAAGCGTTACATAAATTATATTTAATTGTTACCATAAAATTAAACACCACAAATAAGAATTCTGATATTGATATATATGTGTTTCTAAACCATTCAAATCCATAAATAATTCTATTTGATAGGTTGTGGTAAATCTAGTGTTCTCTTAAAGTAACATTTGGTACACTAATACCACAGGATGTCGAACTACCCTCTAAAAACAAACTATTTTTTATTGAAGGTGTGATATATTATTTTTCAATAGGGGTAATTTGATCTTCAAATAAATTTAAATAATTTTCAAAGTAAATTTAAATTATCATCGTAAAAGGAAATAGTATCCAATTTATTTTTATGGTATTCCTAATCAAAGTGATCTTATATTTACTCTTCATTCCAACAACATGAAATTAAGACCCAATAATGCAGGTAAATGTTATATTAATGGAGTCAATACCATTAATAAAATTAAATTTAATTGAGGGAGAGAGTATAAAAATACAACAATTTTATTACCAAAAAGAAAAACCTGAGAAAAATATATATAATATGGATGAATAACCAACTATTCCAATATGTACCCTAAGGTGAAACTGAATCCCTTGGCTTTTACTATTTATTAACAAAACCCAACGAACATTTTTTGGTGTAATATAAACATAAAACTATGTTCCTCCTTTTTAATAAAAATTAATAAACCAAAAATTACACACTCTAATAATATATAAAAAATATAGAACCAAATCTATACGTTGAATAGGGAAAGAGTGAGATTTATTGTATCAAGGTATTAATTTAATCTTTTATCCTCAAATGTTCATTAAACTGATGTTCCCAACCCAATGTACAAGATGAATATGATTTAAAAATAATTTCAAAAGGAACCGTATATATATTATCATTGTACGTTTTAATAATAGTTTATCTATATCATAAGTATATAAATAATTCATTCAAAACATCATTAAAATTTTACATTAATAAAAAAACTATCTTTCCCCATGAATCATTAATTATCTCATGGAAATCAAATTAATATCTTTAAATTTAAATGTAGTTTCTGTAATAATTAATATGTAATTAATATTCTTGAAAAACTTATGAGGGAAATTTAAAACATGAAATATTAAATAAAACATTAGTCATAAAAAATCACATTGATTAAGGTTAATATACATCATTTGCTTCAAATGATTTAAATTTTAATTTAATGAATTATTCATAAAATTAAATGAATATTTAAACATATTTAAACTCATGAGATTATCATTTAATTATAAATAACATTATAAAAATAAATATTATATTATTTATTTAATTTAAGGTTAATTAAAGAGCAATTATATAAGGAAAAAAATTTATAGCAAATATTCAAAAAATTAATATAAAAAATTTTATATTTGGATTTTTGGGAAACAAGATATTAAATTATGCATCAACATAAAACTGGGATAATAATAAGTTTTTCATATTAATATATCTTCGTAATAATTATTTTACATCAACATGAGTGTGAGTAATAACCACTCTTACCATAACTAAAAATCCCATAAACTTAATATCTAGTTTAATGTTAACATTATCTAGTGTTTTAAATAATTATCATATATTATTCTACAAAATATCATCTATTTTCCATGTATACATCATATTGGGTAACATAATGATAATATATTAATCACGAGAATCATCTATACCATTAAATCATAAATATTTATCGTACAAGTCAGTAAATAGTAAGAAAATTTCACTATTTATGCTATAAAATTATTATCATAGAGAAGGATATTTCATCAAATTGATGACAAAATTTGAATAAAAACAATTAAAAAATTCCTTAAAATAAGTTTTCCTCTATTAGATGTGCATAATCAAAATAAATTTATTTACGAATATTTTATAGAATAATATAATAATTTCTAATTATTAAAACATAATTATATAATGATATATTTATACACATCAAAATATGATATATTATAATGTTACATTTCAATAATATCCCCATCATTATAATTTAGAAACCAGAAAAAATTCATAAAAACACACCCATTTTAAAATTTTCTTAATTATTATAAATAAAATATTACAGAAAATATTCAACTTTTGGAAAAAATAATGTTAAATAAATCAAATTGTTTGGTTAAACATATTAAAAAATTGATTTAAACTTTTATAATCCCCTAATATTTATACATTTAATATATAAATAAAATTTAATGAATGGTGACATATTACAGTAAATAAACTCTCCCTTAATATAAATTTTTTTTCCTTTTTCAAAATAATGTATCATAGAACCATTTTACAAATTATTTAAATATACAATTTTTATAAATCCAATTTATTTCTAGTCAAAGGAATAAAAAACAAAATGGATCCATAGAAATAAGTTAGTATTATCATGAAATTGCGTAAATCTATTTTTAATAAATATAACAATAACCAATAGAAAATGAATAATCCATTGAAAAAAGTATTGTGTAAAATATTTATCGTTTCCAAAATCCATATATTAAAAACATATTTATGTTCATCTCAATGATCAATAAAATTCATGTAGAAAAATATATCCTGCCAACCAAAAAATAACAAACAATTATAACACTAACAAATTCCTAAAAAATATAGTTGACATGAAGTGATATTCTTAATGTGGAATAATTTTACCTTAATAGAATCATTATAATTCTCTGTATAAATTCATTAAATAAATTCATCTCAAACATACATTTTACTCATTCATTATTCTAGGTTAATATTTTTTTCTTTCAAAGAATGTTTATTATCATTGTAGAGTAAATATATATATTATTTGATCATTAATTTGTGTGTGTATGAAATATATTTTACCTTTTTAAACATGGTCTATAATAAAATGATGTATTTCATCAATATGTTTTAATTTTTATTGATATAAATGTTTTTTTAAATTTATCAATAATGTATGTGTTCTAAATATAAATTAAAAAAATTATATGAAAATAAAAGTAAATTATGTTTTTTCAAATCCATAAGGATAGGGTAAAAAAATATGTGGTAGTAATTAATTCTTCTCCCATAGTAGAAAATGTAATTTAATTTTTTTCATAGAAAATTATCAAATAAATTGACTCGTACCACTTATATTTTTTCAATAAATTCCACATCCACCAAAATTAGAATATGAGTATATATATTATTAAACATTATACTATGGGAATAAAATAAATCAATTTTTTTATAACCATTAGATTTTTATGGTTATTCTATATGAATATTCTACGAATTTCTTCAGTATTAATAACAAATCCTGTAAAAGTAAGAAAGAAAATAGTAAATCATCCCTATATGAAATTAATTATAATATACTACCAATCATAACATTATAATGTACGTTAAAAATTTATTTTGTAGATGGATCATCGTCAAATTTATTAGATATATTCACAATAATATTTATACATATTAGTGAATAAAAAATAAATCATTTATCAAGTTCCTTATGACATATTTTTAGATTAAAAAAAACTCCCCCACACTATTGAAAAACATAAACCCCAAGAATGTGTTTAAATTTTTCTAAAAAAATAATATCTAAATACGTATTTTTGATTTCTAAAAAATATTAAAAAATTTATCTTTTCATGATCTAAAACAATAATCTAGGTAAATATGAGAAATTTTAAAAAAATTATTTGTTTTTTTATAAACACATTTCGATCAACTATTAAATTTATACAACCATTATGTAGAATAGTATTTGATAATTTGTAATAAATTGATCTTTTAAATTTCATAAAACCATTATCAGTTTTATTTTACATTAATATATTATTAAGATGTTTTTTATTTTAAGATGTTGGGGGTTGTTTTATATAAACATCCATAGAAATATATCCCATTAGAAATGATCATTTGTATCCATTTATAATAACATAAAATAAAGAAAAGGAAACATAATAAAAGAAACATTATCACATATAATGCAATGTTCCATCAAAAATAAACATTTCACATCATCTAGGTTGGCCCACAATATAGCCCAAGGCACATTACTAACCAACCATAGTTAGCAACAAAAACCAGGTCATCAAGGAAGAATCCATTACAATGATTTCACCATCTTAAATGAAATAAATCGTTAAGATGCTTCCTAGTAATAAAACAATATGAACTATCCTTATGATTTCTTTTCATGACATAAAATAGAAATATATATAATATTATAAAAATTGAAAATAGTGTATAACCATATGTAGTATAACAATAGACCATAAAAAGATCAAACTATAACAATACTATGAAAGAAAAAAAATCTCATTTACAAACACTATAATTAATGTACATACTTATCCAAATTTGGTAATACAGAACTATAAGTACCAAAATATATAAAGTATAAAGTATTCCAAAATTATTTTGGAAAAGTAGATCGATGTGTCACCTAGACACCACCAACCCATATTATTAAATATGACATGAGAATAAATATTTCATTCAATGAGATGTTTTCCATTTTCATTTTTTTATATTAGATAAAACTAAATATTAATTTTCCCCATGAAATATATAGTGTGTGAGTGAAATAATATTTCGATACCCCTAATAATATATAAAACTCCCTTGACAATTCCTAAAAAATATTTTAGATGGATATTTTATTTTTAAAAATTATTTCATATAGAAAAATTTTATATATCATTTGTTTTTTATAAAATCATCCATTATTATAATTGATAATTTAAAAACAATATCATGTATAAATAATGGATTTTGTAGATTACCAAGAGATACAAATTCCTTTTAATTTGATATGGGTAAATGAGTCACGTGGGAGAGATTATACCGATATGATCTTTGTATCTAACTCATTCCTTAGGCTAGGGAAGAACCCATCCTATAAATAATTCAACCTATATCACCCCGGAGTATAGAATCCAAAATTGAAAATATAAAAAATTCCCACTTTTAAGAAAAAATTGATTGAAAAAAATCTCTATTTGGAATGTATCCTTGAAATAATAACAAAAAAATACAAGTTTTATTAAATAAATTTCATAAATATCTATTTCTGAATAAACATGGTATTGAATGAGATAACCAAAATAATTCAACAAATTTCCAAAATACTAAATAATAGTGTCAACACATTTATAATAGCTATAACTAAATCAATAAACGCTTAATTTAATTGTAAAACCAAAGGTAAACACATTAACATGGTAATAAAAATGAATGTTTTTCATATTAACATACATCTACCTAAAAAAATTAAATATCAATAATTGTGAATAATATTTCTAAGAGTGATTATGATGGACCCTCACCTACCTTAACATGCATGTATTTGATCCAAAACATACCCAACGCCCCATGTTCATCCTTGCCATGCCTATTACGCTTAACACACATAATGAAACAATATGAATACTGATGAGGATGTAGATTATAAGGGAAATCAAAATGTATTAATACAAACATTTATGTAATATACCCATTAAAATTATGAATCATTAAATAAATAAGATGGTAAATAATGTGACATATAAGTAGAAAATTTTCAAACAAATTGGGTGAAATATTGGATGTTGAGAGTTAATTCTTGAAAGGGTTTTAAATTTAAATTCCCCATCTTTAATAAATATCAGAATCTATAATATTTTGTCATACTATCTTCTAGACCCCACACAATCAATGTGGACCGATCATATCAACTATCATGAAAAAATGGTTCTTTGTAGGACTTACAATGATTAGTGAACTTATAGAGATCATGAAAAATTGAATTTTCTCTACTCACCTACTACTATATAGATAGTGAGAAAGTTAATTCTAATTTTTCTCTAACTAAGAATAATAGATTTTCCTCTTAGACATATGTGTTTTCATCCCCATGTCCAATGAAAATCCAAAAAATATGAAAAACATAAATCAAATACACAAAATATAGATGAGGTTGTAACATAATATGTATCATAATTATCCATATATTTAAAATTTCATTCCACAAAAGTTTTTCAATGTATAGTTACTATGAAAATATTATCCAACACCTATTTAATATGTGATTCACTGTAAATTGTTTCATGGGTTTCCCATCTAGGTTTCCACTATTCAAAAACTAAAGGAAACATTTTACCTATTGGTGACTTGGAACGGAGATCAATATTGTGAACATGTTTTTAAATGATAGATGTGTTAGGATAAAAGTACATAATCTTTCATTATACAAAAAATCGTATATCTATGTGTGACTTAATTAACCGAGAATCATGGAATACCTCACGAGTTAAGGAAATATTAGAGGCCAAGGTTAACCATCATTGCACAGTTCCATAATGCCACACACCTTTGAAAGACAAACAATAATGTAGTATTAGTATACCCAAGATAAAAAACAATGGTTCCCATATAATGGATTTAAATTGAGAAAAAACTGATCACCCATATCATACTCCAATTGATGGAGGTAATGGTTAGTGTAATATTTCTAGAAATTATTATTCATGTCCAACCATTTCTAAATTAACCAATACTTTATTAAATACTCTTGAATTACATTCTATCAAAAAATGAGAAATCACCTAACTCAGACCAATAAAAAGGGTATCAAAATGACCTCCCATATAGGGATAATAATTGATACGTTTTTAATGAGGACTGATAGATATTATTATATGCTAAGTCTTCCCCTAAAAATGTATATCGTATGGGATATAAATAAAATCTCATAGATAATATAGAACAATATTGATATACCACTCTATATAATTTTTTTTAGGGTGTTAGGATATTCTCAATTTTAAGCAATATCCCATATACTCTTGAAATTCATTTAATTAATCAGATGTGATGTGTGAGCCCTGATCAGAATTGGTCACTAAAATAATCCCATAAATTCTAAATCTGATTGGATGGAATGATTTCCAATTCACTCCAAGATTGTTTAATCCATTATGGGAATTAAATAATATTTTTTCATTAATCTATCAAAAAATAACCACATAGTATCCTTCTAACTATGAGATTTTTTGAATAAGATAATGAAATAAATTTTTAATTCAACCCATTTTAGTACTGTGATTGGGAGGGGTGAAACATCCTGACCGACTTTTGGTGTTTATATTTTGATCCCGGACACGTGAGAATCTATTAAAAAAATTCAATATCTATATGATTCATCCCATGCTACTAAAAACATGGCTTCAAATCAAAAAATATTTTTTTAGAACCTTGGGGAATGACCCCCAATTCTGGTGACAACAACATATTATGTAATACTATAATATGAGAGGGACTACATACTAATTTCATAATTTGGGAGTATCATTAACGAATGATAGAAATCATCTGAGTTCAATCAACAATTAAATCCCCACGTATCCACTAATAATAAGGATACTGATCTAGCTTATACATAATATACTCATTGTGGGAGGAAGTGGTTATTGAGCTAATCAAGAACATCCATTCACCATATTTATCTATCCCCAAATATTTTTAGAGAAAATTATCATTTGAAATTATTCATATCAAGACACTTTCACTTCTTAGGTTTGTATTTTCCTACATAGTAGGTTTGATACCAAATTCTCATTTCCATAAGTGTGTGCCAAATCAATGTGGAAATCATGATGGTACTCTAAAAATCTTCTAGATTTTAGATTGAGGGATTTCTAGTTAAGTTTTAACCACCTAATTCTATGATATTTTTATAATAAGAATATCATTGAAAATAAAATATTGGATCCATTTCATTATATGATGAATCACCATGACCAATTTAAGATCATGAGCAGGGTAGATATTTTTTGAGTGAATAATTGGATTGAAGAATATTCCACCACATATTCTACTTATATTAATATATAAGCAAACCCAGTAAAAAAGTAATCACCAAAAAATAATACATCCCATTCCAATATTTGGGAGGATAAAAACGAATGTATAATTAAACCACAAATTTATCTCTTTAAAATACACTTCTAATTTATTCATCTATTCATGTTTCACTCGATTCCAAATAAAATTATTCAATAGAGATAATAGTCTATATAATTATAGTATGAAATAGTGGTAATATCCTATTATTCAAAAGAAAAATTAGATATCAATCTTTTTTTGGTTATCTCCAAATATATCACTATGAGAATATTCTTTAGGCCCACTAACAATACATCTAATTTATCCACATGATCAATGAATTTACATCCTAGATAAATAACTAAAAATTGAAAATAATTACATATATATGGTGGATCTTTAATATTTCCAAAATGACATCCAAAAATCTCTCATAGATTTGAGTATGTTCATGGAACTCATTCATGGTGCCAGCGCTTTGTGTATTCCAGTTAATTATACAACATCTATCTGATAGAGAAGAAATATTTTGTTGGAGTAGATATTAATGTTAGGAATTTATGGTCCAATCTAGATAATTGATGTGTTGGTAACCAATAATCTACTTCATAGTAGGGAAACCTGTGGAGGAATCTCCATCATGGAACATGAGGAATCCTATTATGATCATGAGTAATCTAATTCCAATGAAATATTTTCTAGGGAATTAACCTAACTAATCCAATGTTTAGAATGAGTTTTAAGTATGAAATGGGTCTTGATAATAAATTCTTTTAGAGATGTTAATAGACTAATCAAAACACCACATGGAGTAATATTAGGGAGGTACATTCTCAAGAGAGAGAACATGAAAGGTTTTATGAATGGACTTGTTAGAACACCAATAGAAGACAACCCATAAGGGGAGCCCTGTAAATGGAATATTTCATATCATTAATGGGTACATCACAAGGAGGGTGGTACTATGGCTTACTAGATGGATGGGTCTAAATTTCTAGTTATAGTAGACTCGGGGTGGCATTTCCCATGAAGGGAGGGTGTCACACCATGTGGGTTGGTAATAAAACCAATAGAGGTAGAATAGAGGGGTGCACCCTTAGGAGGGGGAACCAAGGAAAACCATTATTTTTTATTTGAATAAAAAAGGGGATGACTTGGTAGGTGTGTCATATAAAGTGAAGATGGAACACCATGATGGTTTGTCTCAACACTCTATGAGAGTGGACCAGGGAGGTGAAACCCTATGAGGGGGCACCAAGGTTTACCATTGGTTTCGATCAGACCACAAATGGATGTTGACTTAATAGGTGTATCCCAAAAATATAAGAGTTCACATCAGTAATACTGACCAGAAAACTTATAAAGGTGGGTAATAGGGTCAATTACAGATTGGGGGAAATAAGGATTTCCATTGGTTGCGTTCAGAAAAAAAAGTAGCATGTCTCGTGCGGTGCTTCCCAAAAAGGGAAGATATCACACAATGAAGGTTATCCTGACAACTCATTGAGAGCATACTTTAGAGTTTCACCCCTAGGAGGGGACCAAGGTTTATTGTTGTTTTGGATGAGAAAGAAAATGGTGGAAAACATGGGAGTTGTGTCCCACAAAGGGACGAGGTCATATCATGAAGGCTAATCAAAACACCTACAGAGATGAAGAGTAGGAAATAACCCCTAGGAGGGGGGAACCATGGTTTTCCATTGGTGTGGATTGATACAAAAGGAGGGATCATACATTCCACATTTTTAAGAACGAGATAAAAAACTACATTGTTTGAGTAATATTTGGGGGCCTATGCATTGGATATTCCCTTTGTAAAAGGATTTCACTTGATTTGATTATTTGGGGATCACATGGGAAAGCTTCTAGGATGGATGGAATAGTATCAATGGGATGTAGAGTATGAGAAAAAATGGAGATAGATTTTAGGTCTTGTGGGTGAAATGGATTTAATGGATGTGATGGATGAATTGTTGGGATTGAACCTCAAGGAGGTCTCCTACTTATCATTGTTAGTTGGGAATAAATTTAAATACTTTTTTGAAAGAGGATTTGGGGCATCCACCTAAGGAGGCGACCAATGGAATTGATGAATGTGGTTGGGGGTTTATCTAGGAAAATTACAAAGAGTTAGGATTAATTTCAAGGTATCTTCCAACTTCTAATTCCACATGATTCATGATCGGTGTGACTAAAAAGTGGAAGCATCATACCTGATGACCATGGAGTGAAGGATGGACAATTAAAAGATAGTTTGGGGAAAATGCATAGAAGTGTCATGGGAGGATCTTGTTTCATGTGACTGAGGAATACACAAGAAATCAGGCTGGGTGACAGTGTAGAGTGGTATTGACGTGAATGTGTCTAACACATGAAATATTATCATCATTTCTTTCTCATGTCGGGTCATGAGGGAATCCCATCAGTACTTCATGAGGTAGGCTTATAGTTTAGTTTTATGTTGAAGGAAATGGATCATGGGGATTATTTATTGAAAATATCATAATTTCAACCTCATTTAAAGTGATGATGAAATATTTAATGGTTGTTTGGTCGATGAGAATGGGGGGGATTACATCTGATAAGGAGGCCCGTTGTTGGCCTTTAGTGGATCTATCCAGATAAGGGATTGGGGCATTTTTTAGGTATAGAGAATCTCATGTGTGTCAGATAACAAATCCGATGTTATTTATATATTGTATGATACAGTTTAAAGTCTTATATTAAGGACTATAGGAATAAATACACCTAGGAATGTCTGGTGTTGGACTAACATACAACCATCCCTTTTCTAGATTGAAATGGCATGAATGTCAAGCAATGGGGTTTGAGGTGTTACATGATGAATAGATAAACTCGAGGTGCTCGTGGAATCCAAGATGTGAACCTAAACTCATGGAATAGGAATGGGATTGAGAGTAATATTTCAACCTTTTTTCGTTCATGTATTTTTTATGATTATTTCAAATCATGGTTTTTATGGGCTTGAATTTGGGACCACAAAAGGGAGAAAGAGAAAATTTCATAGACTGAGCTGTAAATTTTCTTGATGCACCTATTGAATTTCCTAAGGTAATGTGATGGCACTAAAGAGTATAGTTTGGGAGCTAGAGAACACATCCAAGTAATAATCCAAATCATGGTTGCCAAGGGGAGTCCCCCATAATATGGAATAGTGGGAATGAATTTCGGAACACTACGATGGATATGGATTCGTGGAGCTCAAGTTCTTACAAAGGATTCCTTGATTCACAAGGGAACTTCTTTGATAATGTTAAATGATTCACAGAGCCTCAAGTTCCTCATAGGGATTTCTTCATTTTCAAATGGTGTAGGACTTCCTGAAAGACATATCCACATAGGGTGGAAGCTCTCAAGAAAACAAGATAATAGGATTTATGTTTCCTATTGGCTCCACAAAGGAGTATCTCATGAATAACTTCTGCATTGAAAATCGAGAGTTCACAGCCACAACCCAACAATGTATGTCCTCATATTGAAGGAATGAGGGTGTATTTATATGTATGGATATATCACAATGATAGGAATCACAAAATGAATAAAATAGTGGATTCTTGGATGGTCGAGGATTTATTAGACACAATAATCAATATATAAACTATAATCCTATTTATGGAGGGAGCTACGCTGACCACAACTCCACAAATGGTCTTCACTAATGGGATTCCTAAAGCATATTTCCATATTGACATCATGTGAACATAAATTTTTATCAGTATCTACGTTTGAGCTCTACGGTCTGTCAAAATGAAACCTGTGAAATATGATATGCTTTTGTATTGCCAATGATAGAATTCATGGCATCTTTTGGATTTATGATGTAGTTAA
The DNA here is from genome assembly GCA_963277665.1 of Viscum album. NCBI lineage: Eukaryota > Viridiplantae > Streptophyta > Magnoliopsida > Santalales > Viscaceae > Viscum > Viscum album. The sequence goes on from OY728129.1 coordinate 1,591,188,119, forward strand.
AAAATAATCCCCCATCAGTATAATGTTGTCTAATGTGGATGATGGATGTAAGGTGGAATACATTCAGAGGAAACCGATACGAAAAATGAGCACCTCGATTTCAACTCTATCTCAATAGAATTTAGGTACCAACAAAATAAAAATATAAGCCAACACAATTCTTGTTCTCTGTGGTAAATAAGAGAAAATATATTAAAATTAACCTATACGAGAGTGAAAAATAGAGTATGAGGTGTTGGGATCATAATTGGACATCGATGACCTTTGGAAATGTCTTTACTAGGGATTCCCTTGATGTAATGTGGGACACTTCATAGATGATGTGGTCCTACTATGCCCTCTTGTGCATGGATGGGGTAATACCAGAGGAATTGAATTCTTCCCAAACAAAGGGAAATGGGGAATGTGATTTAGAGTTCCAAAAATATGGTACACAATGGGAGTGGGGTCACAATATTAGAGGACAAATTATTTTTTAAAAAAAACAATACCCATATCTCTTTTCAAAAAATGGTGAAATGAAAATGAAGGTTGACAACTAACCATTTTCGATAAAAGGGACATATCATAAAATTTCATCCAATGTATTCAATAATTTTTTCCTATGATATTAGGTGATTTAATTTGAAATCAGACAAAACCATCATGGGATCCCTTCTGATGTGAAAGATGATAAGGATCCATAAAAGTGTCCCAGCATGCGGATAATGGAGTGATAAAATGTTTTAATGGATTCAAAAACTCTTATAACTCTTCCATCATAGCATAAAATACAGTGGAGTATGAATAATATTCTGAACAAAGAAGAAAAACATCATCTATGGGAGAAATATACCAGATTCAGAGTGATAGCCGATGACCCAACCATTGTGATAGGTGACCTACACTAAGGGAGAGGGCCTCTTAGTAGAGGGGCTGGGATGCCATTAAATATTATGTCATGAAAATGAGGATGATGAAAATTCTTTTAAAAACATATGGAGATGATGATTTATGGTATAATTTAAAATCATTTGATTAGGATGTGTTCCACAGTTCAATGTCGTGTGACTAGGATGTTTCTCACAGTTTAAGGACATACATCATGGACCCTAGCCAATAGTTCAAAGTCATGTTGAAAAAACTATGAAATGTATATTTCTCGAGTATTTTTCTCGAATGGAGTAATAAATCATGATGTGAATGAGACAACAGATTCTTTCTTACCAATCAAGTATCAGTAAATAGGTAGGAAGAATGCTCATAAGATTGGAATATGTGGGGTGATAGAGTGAAAAAACTAATGTGAATGAGGCCTGAAGGGGCTCTGGGATACACAACATGTTCCTAACAATGCTCTAAGTTATGGGTCACAATGTTTAGACTTGAGGGACGAAGGATTACCAAGATGGGTATGTGTTGTGCAGTGGGGTGATAAACCAGATGAGAATTAGGCATGAAGTGACCTATGGCGACACAACACCATCCCATTTGGGCTCTTACAGTAATGTCATAGAGTCTGGAAAATAAATGGATCATGTGTGGCTCATCCATGTTGGTACACGACTAATACAATCACAATTATAGGTGATCCATGTCTGATGTGGTTGACAAGGAATGATACATAGAAGCTACGTGACATGTGGAAGAGTTCATTAGAGTGGATTACAAGGGTGGAATTCCAGAATGATATAGGGGTGGAAAGGAATTAATTCATTACATTACAGGTCTCGATAAAGGGTATACCTGTGAGAATGGATTGACCACTGACCATTTTTGAAACCTATGGATCATGACAACACTGATTGAGAGTTGGGATAATAACCACAGAATCGACTATTGACCATATTCGAAATATATGATTCCCTATTTTCTATAAGAGATACATTACGAAGTTTACCCAACATGGGAATTGAGTCATAATTTCATGTGACCATCACCGTTGTGGTGTCCATCTAGATTTGAATGTTGATGTATATTCAATTGATGAATAATCATAGTTGGGAACATGTATATTAGAATGTAGAATTCTAACCTAGATTGAAAAAATATTTTAATGTCAAATTTATTAGAAAGTGTAAATAAGTATATAGTTGTATTTATTGGAATATGGAAAATATTATAGATTCATATCTATTGGAATAAATGTGTAACCATTTTTCTATGGATATATATATACAACAAAAGAGATAAAACCATATGTAGATGAGGGCCAAGTGAGACTATTTACCACATTGATATATTAGAATTAAATGAAAATGGAAAGGGGTCATATCTCATAGAACATAACCGTGGACAAGGGTCCTAAGGGTGTATAAACTTTTAGCTATAATTGTAGTAAAAATCATTGTTCATTGCTACATATCACATGAGAATGGGAATCAAGCCTCATATAGTTATGAAATAATGTGCAGTTTAACATCTTGTGATAAGGATGTATGTGAAAAAATATAAAATATGGTGAATGTTGTGGTTTTAACCAATATTGAGGATATAGGAAACACTGCACATACTATGTAGATAGGAATCCAGCCTCACATATTTATTGAGGGAAGATATCTCTATGTATTTATGGCCAATATGTAAGGAGAGAGACGTTTCTTCTTTATTTTTATTTTTAATCATTTTGAGTGGGTGGACCTAGATGAGAAATACAAGAATCACAACATATCCAAGGTATAAATTAATCAATCTGTTTGTATTTCAGGATAAGTGGTATGCAAGATGGCCAGTTCCAAAGGTGATGTCCTCTAGGGAAAGAACACCATGATGTTGTGTCATTTTTTATTGTTCATTAAAGATAATGATTTCGTTGTTTAAGGTCATGTCATAGGATAGATCTTTGTATTTTAATTTCATGTGGTAGGGAAACTGGTATTTACATCCTTAGTCATCATGTGGTGAGGATGATGATTCTAACATAGTTTATCCTCATGTGACTAAAAAATTAGGTATAGAGGTGCTCTGACAAGGATGTGTATACGGAAACAACTATCACCTGAAATGAATGAGGACCAGGGAGGCCCAAAAAACATCACAAACTCCCAGTTAAAACATATAGATAGTTTAATGTAATTTTTTCTGGACTTTTTCACCCAGGTTATCATAGTTTACTTAGAACATTAGTACATTCCATTTATGGTTGTGTACATATGACCAAAAATTATCTGCAGTTTAACATCATACATCTAGGATGATTTTTTTGACATAGTATAATGGTATAAAAATTGGATTACATACTTATTAGTTTATGGTAATTGAATTATGACTAACAATTCTTATTTTAAGGTCATATAATTCAATCTATAATGGGTTTCATCACATATGGATATGTGTATTGTGGAGTCGTGATAAACCCATTCTGAATGAATGCTTAGGGGGCCAAATCCCACACACCACATTCTTGAGTGAACCTGAATATAGTTTAAAGTCATGATTCATAGACACGGGTTCCTAGTTTATCATAATGTTCTATAGAGATTTGTATGTTCCTTTTATAAGCCCACAAACATGACCATTAATTTTATTTATTTTAACATCACACAACTAGGATGATACAATTCATAGGTTATGGAATTTAAATTGGGACCATTGGCTCATAGTTAATGGAAATAAATTCGGAACATGATTATGGGAATCTCATTAAAGAGGAGTATGTGAAGAATGACATGAATAACATGACGTTAATGTGGAGTATGAGGGATGTATTGAATGACATGCTACTAGGGTGATTCACACATAGATTAATGTCATGATGTTTTGACATAGGTTCCATGTTTAACATTGTGTTCCTATATATTACAATTCTACTTTATATTTACAGAGTTTCGACTGATTATATTGTGCATCTCCCCCATGTGGTTAAAACCCCTATAAAGACTTATAATCACACATGAGTAATTTTCAGAGTAAAAAATATTGAGTTTTGCCATTATTTCCATATCGTAAAGAAGTTTACAGAAAGAGTTGGTAAATGTAATTTAGAGAATTACAAAAATACATCATCTTGTATACTCTACAGGAAAAGATATTTGGAGGGTTAACATCATGGATGTTGGAGTTCCACAAAAAATTGTGATTTAGGAAAGAGTTAAATCACGAAATCTATGATTCGGATCATGAAGGCGGAGAATGATGGTAAGGGACCACTACTAACCAAATTTTAAACACAAGATCGATAACAACACCGACCATGTATTGGTCAATAAAATAAATAATTCACTATTGACTATGTTCACAATAATGGAACCCTTATTCATTTCAAAAGGTTTATGTAGTGTTTTCCCATGATAAGAGGTGTTCCATTTTGGCTATTCACCATAGTTATGAGGGGGCCCCTTTTGACTAGGAAGATTTTGGTAAACCAGGACAAAAATGATTGGATGTGTGGAGATTGATTTATGGAATGTCCCTATGGAATCAAAAACTCTATGTTTTACTTTACATGAATTTGAGAATATTTTTTGGAACATCATGAGGAATGATCATATCTATCCTCAAGGATTGGGTTTCTGATGAATGTGATGAGGACTGAATTCGTACTCTGGGTAAATGAATCAAGTGTTGAAAATACTTTAAAGTCAGAATTATTTGATAGAAGGTTCTTAGTTTATTTATAATTAATTTTTTTTGAAGATTGTGAGTAACTTAGATGGTTATATGACGATTTAGGTATTGAAAAACCTTGTGTGAATGAGGTCCTAGAGGTCCAACTCCACACAAAACAAACATGAGAGAACCCACATATAGTTTAAAGTCAAGATGAATGGACTTGGGATCCTAGTTTAGAGAGTTCAGACCACAAAAATCATTTATTATCTTAAATCCATGAAAGAAAATTTGTGCAGATTTAACACAAGGTTTCACATCATACTATAACTCCTAAGCCCACTTGTGCCAAGATCAGTGGGGTAAAAAGGATTGTTGACGATTTGTTTGACACATGGAAGTTCATAGCATGTGAAATGGGAAGCTTGGTTGAGAACATCCCTACAATACTAATTATCATACTCATCAAACAAGGGAACATATATGGGTAACTCTGAGGGTGTTGGAGTTACACTAGAACATAATATGGTGGAATTATATGAATAATGGTTCTTAATATCAAGAGAACCATGAGGTTGTTATGGTGATGGGGGATAACTACTGAACCTATTCAAAATATAGCTATCATATTGTGTTACCTGGGACGGGGAAAAAGAATATAGTGTAGACCATTAACAATGTTTGAAACATGATACATATCTTAGAATATTGTATAATGTCCTATCGGTACTTGTCCATTGATTTTAGGTGAGCCAAAAATGCAACAATACAGAACAGTTATGGGGTCTCTTCATATGTGGAAGTAGATGGGAACCAAATAAAGGTACCCATGATGTGTGCGTATGAATTGAATGAATTTTCATGTATAATCCATCACTGTTTATTCTATGATGCAGTGAAATTAAGAACAACAATAGGTATAATCAGGTATAAGGAGTAAAGCCCCTTCTCAAGGATATAGTCCATAATGTCATTCTTGGATCTGGTACGGTAGTGGAGTAATGCCAAATGATGAGTTCTCTATCCTATAGAAACTCATAACATTGCACAGTTTTACATCATGTGATGGGGATGCAAAGTTATCTCAGGCATTGAAAATGAGGAATCTAATTACCATCCAAAAGGTTAAGGATGTAGTTTATCCTTATGTTATATGGATTACATACAAGTATTTTAACACCATATGATATGTAAATTTCATCATATAATTTAACGTTGAGTAATTTTGATAATATGAGGTTGTCATTTAAGGTCATATATCATTGAAAATGGGTTTTTCAAATTTATTTCTTATAGATTTGAACATGGTTATTGCGGTTTTAGGTCACATATATTTAACCATGATTTCATAATGCATAACATCTTGTGACAAAGAAGTTGGCCCACAATTTAATTTTGTACCATACAGATGATATTTTTGTGTAGATTAATGTCATTCATCTAGGAAATATGTAATTGTGTATCTTAATAACATAAAACTAGGATAATGGACCATAACAATTTATTCAGAATAGGGGTGGTCATATACACTATATTCTAATGTTTTGTGGTTCTTAATGGTTATGGGGGAATCTGATTATGGAATTACCGTAAAATCATCCAATATTACATGAGGATGTGCTCTGTGCATATGTAGGGATATATCACAACCATCAGTCCATGTCCTAGTTTAGGGTCCTCTAGAACGACATCTATGACTTCAGTTTAAGAAATTACTAGGGAGAGTCAAGATGACACTTCAAAAAAAATGGTTGGATCCGAAATCCACGATTGTATGGATCCCCATGTTGCAATCTGGATGATATGGAGTTCCTTGAGGGTGTAAGGGGACATAATAGATATTGAAGATAGTTTAATTATGGTTGGGATGAAACCATTTCCTCGGTATGGTTGGGAGATGGCTCCCAAGAGGCAAAGAAGCCTAAAATTTCAGTACAATGGGGTGGTAGAGCCAAGAAGTCATGAATTTCAAGAGCATCGATACGATGGGGCACTGGAGCCTGGAAAGCATGGAATCCTATAGAATCATAATAATACTGAGACCGATATTGGAAGGGGTTTAATCATGGAGCATTGTTATTATGAGGTTATTGATACAAGAAGGAATATGTACGATGGGGAAATGGATCCCAGTTGCATGGAAGCATGGAATGTGTGATCGATGGGTTGATAGTTTCTGGAAGGCATAAAATTTAGTATCATCATTAGGATGGGCCTATGGATTCCAGATAGTGTTAGTATGATTGGGAAACAGGGCCTAGAGGAATGGAATCCTAGAACTTTAGTTTTGAAGGGGTGATGAAGCCCCAAAGTCATTGAAATATAGAGCATTGGTACCACGAGGAGTTGGAGTAGGGATGGCATGGTGGCATGGAGCATGGGTATGATGGGATGATTGAGCCAGGAATGCATTGGTATGATGGAAAAATGGAGACTGTATTGGTGGAATCCTAGAATATATTCTCATGGTGTACAGAAACTGAATAAGGGATATGATCGACCATCCCCTAGTGTCAGTTCATCACAGAATGGCATGTCTTCTGCACAGGGTGGATCTCTATGTCCATTTAATTTAGTGGCATGGGGAGTACATATATACTAATCAATATCACTGTGGGGAGGATATATTCATGGATAAATAGTGGAATTGAGGGACATCTACACTGGTGGATGATGATAATGGGAGGACCTCCATGCTTGTTGGTGGTGGAGTGAGGAGGGCCTCTGCAACAACTGATGATGATGGGGGGAACCTCTATCCTAGTTGATGGTGGTCAAGAGAGGACGCCTTCAAATGTTTATTATATAGATGAGGAAGACCTTCATTCCAGAGTATGGCCTTGCAGGAGGACCATTACAATCAAAGATGATGGTGATATGGAGAAACTCCATTCCTGATGATGGAAGTGTAGAGATAACTTCTCAATAGAAGATAATGAAGATGGGGATTTACTCTATGTTAGTTTGTGGAGATGTGGGGAGGACATCCACAAACCATGATGATGGATACATGGAGCACATCCATGCTGGTTGATGGCTATACATTGAGGACCTCTGTAACGACATTTGATGGGGATGGGAATGACCTCTACGATGGATGATAGTAATGTAGGTAGGACCATCATAATGAGAGATGATGGATATGAGGAGGAACACTATGTCAGTAGATGTTGAAATAAGGAGGACCATCGCACTATATGATGATGATGAAGATGAGGAACAACATGACGTATAATGGTAGTGTGGTGAGGACCTCCACAATGGTAGAGGATGGAGATGGGGAGGATCTCACTGCTAATTTTGGGATGTTCAAGGAGGACAACAACAATGACTGATAATGGGGACACATAATAAATGCCTTCCAGATAATGGTATTGTGGGGAGATCCACCTCAATGGTAGATGATGAATATGGGGAGGACTTATGTGAAGTTTGATGGATGTGTGGGGAGAACCACCCCAATGGGTGATAATGGAAATGGGGATGAACTCAATACCTGTTAATGGTAGTGTGGGAGGACCTATGCAAAGACTTATGACAGCGATGAGTAGTACCTCCATGAGGTATAATCACGTTGTGGTGATGACCTAGGAAAAGAATGATTATTGGGACAGGGAGGAAATATGTATTAGTTGTTGTTCATGTAGGGAGGACCTCCTCAATGGAAGATGATGATGATATTGTAATGCCCTGACCCTAGTTACCCAGTGTCGGTGCATTATTACATAACATTGGTATGATCACAAGGAAATCATTCCTCAAAAGACTAATCAGTTTATTATTAATGGAAGCAAGATTCATACATATGTTCAACATTACAAATTGAAAAGAAATAAAACACGAATTTATTCCATTATAAACATCCAAGGCTCCTAAATAATTCATGCAAGTCACTCATAACGATCTTTTTCACATCTTGGGAAAATGAAACATAAGAATGGGGTAGCTCAAATTCTCATTAATGGTAAGAAATATAGCAGAAGATAACATAAATATTAATCACGGTGAATAATTGAAACCACATTCCTTTACCAATAATAAACATGAATACTTTTATGGAAGGAATATGAGCTGAGTAAATATTGCCACAATAAAACATAATCATTGGTCTTCTACTAGTCGAATGACCACATTAACCATCAATATTATTGTCATAATGAGGAACTGTACAATTCTAGACATTCTGAAACATTTTTTCAAGGCCTCGGCCAAGACATCTAAAAATGATCAAGGTCTCTGCCAAAACCATATACCAAAATTGGGAAAGGGCCTCGGTCAATTCCATATCTTGTTGTCTCATGAGACCTGCTGATGCATCGAGGAACTATAGTGGGCTCCACCCGTCACTTACTATGTCCAATACATTCATCATATGAAAAGGTTTAAACATATCATAAAAAATTGTATTAAAAATAAAATACAAATTTTCAATACCTAAACCATAATCCATGAATGGTATAAGAATATCACATCCAAAGTCAAACATATCAAAAACCCATCAACACAATATGGATGTTTTGTATCATAATAAATCAACTTCAAATAAACTTCAGATCCATCAATGGATGTTGACATAGGTGAAATCAAAACCCTTTTTAGGGCAATTCCACTTTCTATTTTGAAAGAATTTAAGATTCACATAATTATAAAGAAAACATTTATTTTGAAAATATTTTTATAAGCTTGTAAGGTAAGCTTTTGATGATGTTATAATGGTGGAATATAACCGCACCCGCTATATAATTTAAAAGAACATTCTTACCTTAAATTTTTCGAAAAGGCCAAAAAGTATATTTTTTGGTAGACGATAGAAAGATTCCTTTCAAATCACATAACGGTATAAATGACTTTAACCCATCGTCTAGTAAATATTAAAAAAATTGAAATAAATTTTTAGGAATCATTAATGTGGATGATAAATGGGTCCCAGTAGTTAATAACCTATAAACAGCCTCGAATAATGAAGAGATTGTAGAATTAACCCTTGCCTTATAATTTTTCACTGTTGAGAGTAGGTTGACCTCATATATAATAGTTAAATAATTGTTATTAAATTATACATGAATCATATACATAAATATGATATCATATATGATTTTTTAATATTTCTTTGTTAAAAATATTTTAGTATTATCGTCGTTTTGGGTGATCACTTACTCGTTTTATTTTATATGTTTTGTTACATAAGACAGGTTTGTTAGCCATTGGTTGTATCTATTTCTTATCTAGAATGATATCAAGTCCATAAACATTATTTTTAATCATCAAATTAAATTATTCTTGAATGGATACGATGGGTAATGAATCTCATTGCATTCATGGAGACGGTAGTCCGTACGTACTCATGAACGCTACTTCCATTTCATTTTTCACTTTAAAATGAATAAAAACCAAATGATACATAAGTATATTATTATTACAGTATAATATAATATCATATATAAGTTACTTATGTTCATTAACACCATCCTTTATACGTTCCATGCATGGTATGAATGAGTCATATCACTTTGAAGGGGTGGTAGTCCGCACTTCCTCAAATGAAGTTATCGTATATATATATATATATATATACACACAACCTGAAACGAATAATGGTATGATATAAAATGGAATTACAGAAACTTATATATAAAATGAATATCATTAATATCATATTTAATTAGAGTTCCATCATATTTTCCACTATGATTGGTGGTAGAAGATAATTGAACAATCATCGTTTTGTGAGGTGTTTGGTTGACATCCACAAAAACATTATGTTCTTCAACCATTAAATGGATGTGTGTGTAATATTAGTTCTAATACATATCATAAAAATATCCTACTAAATTTATTATACTGGTTTGGTTACAATTGAAAAAAATAAGAAGATATTAGGGGTTGGATAAGTAAAATAAAATAAAAGAAGCTTAGAGAAATTGTTACCTTTAATTTGGGTAACTCAATTTGGTTTGAACTAAAAATGACCCTTGAAGTGCCTTATGCATAAGGTAAGGCTTATAATAGGAGGATAGGGGTGTAGGGAGCTTAATTGGGAAGAGTTTGGATGAGCCAAAAGGTTTGAGAGGTGTGAGTATTTGTTTAGAAGTGGTGTCCTTTTATAATGGGGAGGAGGGGGTCTTTAGAAAATATTGAAAATATTATTTTATTATATATTGATATTCAGTTTCTAAATGTCCAAAACTTATTAAAGTTGAATATAAGATGACTCATGATCTAAATGAAATCACTCAATAATAATGGTAAATGTTTTGTGTATTATTTTAGCCTTTATAATCTTATCTATTTAAATCATTAATTAATGTGGTAAACACTACATAATTATTGTTTCCTAAATAATTTAGTATATTATATGTATAAAAATTATAAAAAAATAACATGATTTAGGTAATTGTTTTAGATTTATTTTTAATATTTATAGTCGAACATATAACATATATTGTAAAAATTGTTTTGCTAACATATATATGCTTATGTCATTTTTATATTTAATTTAACTTAATTAATATAAAGTGTAATTATCACTTAGAAGAGGCTCCATGGGGTCCCAAAATTGAACCAAAGATGCCCATGGTCGGACATGTATAATATTAATTTTTTAACCTTTATTTACGGGATTTACACTTTAACCAAGGTAAATAAAATATTTACCAAAATAATTATTCAAAATGTCTAAAAATAAAAGATACCTATTTACACAATTTGGACCACATGATTATAAATATGGAATCAATTTTTCTAAATTGAAAACACAGAAGTGTCCGAAATTAACTTAAAAATAATTCCTGTTGTGAAAACAAAAAATGTGTTTTTAGGAAATAATAACTATCAAAATATTGACACTTCATTATGACTAGTTTAATTGTGAAATTATGTCCAATGACCTAAATTGTATTAGATGGTAAAAATATATTCTAACTATACTTTACAACCACTCAATATTATAATGTATCACTATAAATTATATGGAATATAAAAGTCATTTTTAATTAATGTTTAGTATTTTTCACTATTCATCAAAAATTCGATGTTCTTAGAAAAACACCAAAAATTCACCTTATGATAATTTTGATATTCCAAATCCAAAACTGAAGTCCATTTTTAAAATTAAAATTTATAAAATTTCAAAAAGTGGGTATTACTATTCATAACGGCTAGTTTAATTGGTTGTGATCTCTGTTAGAACTCGAAGTTGCATACAACACACACTATTGTATTTTTCAAAGAGAAGCGTATCGTGGAAGCTTTGGGTGTTACATTATCCTCTACATAAAATAATTTCTTCCTCAAAATTTCTAGAATATCACTGCGTAAAATGACTCTGGTGGTTATTCATCATATATTCCTCGGGTTCCCACATTGTTTATTCCATCTTATGGTTTCTCCATAGAAATTTTACCTGACGAGTCGTCTAGTTTCTCGACAGTTGTTCTATGGTATCAAGAATCCTAATGGGCTCTTCATTATAATACATATCGGGTTCAAGTTCTACTTCCTCATAAGTGAGTCAATGCATTGGTTCATTCATGTATTTTCTCGACAATGATATGTGGAACAGATCATGATCTTTGGAGAGATTTGGCAGAATTTCCAAATGATAAGCTACAGCACCAATTCATTCTAGAATTTCAAAAGGTCCAATGTACCTGGGAATCAATTTAACTTTCTTATCGAAATGTATAACTCCTTTCCATGGAGATACCTTCATGAAAACATGATCTCCTACCAGAAATTCAAAAACCTTCCTTCGGTTATCAGCATATCTCTTCTGCATACTTTGAGCTTCTTTGATGTGGATTTGGATTACCTTCACATTTTCCATTGTTTCATCCACCAGTTCTGGGCCTAAGAGTTTTTTTTCACCAACATCATCCTGAAAGGTTGGTGTGAGACATCTTTTTTTGTATAATTCTTCATAAGGTGCCATCAGAATTATTGAATGGAAGCTATTTTTATTGGAAAATTCTACCAGAGGTAAATATTGATCCCACATACCTTGAATGTCATGGGGGAAAGACATGAAAATGTCTTCTACGGTTTGAATAGTCTGTTCTGATTGTCCATCTATTTGAGGGTGGTAGGAAGTGCTCAAATTAAGTTCATTGTCCAAGGCCTTTTAAAGACTCTTCCAGAATCTTGAAGTAAAATGGGTATCATAATCAGAAACAATCGATAGGGGTTCTACATGAAGTCTCAAAAATTCAATAATATATAGTCTTTCTAGACATTCAAGTGGTAGATCTTATCCTATAACAAGAAAATGTGCCGACTTGGTAAGATGATCAACAATGAACCATATTGCATCATTTCTTCTAGGAGTCTTTGTTTATCCAAGTACAAAGTCCATCATAATATTACACCATTTCCACTCAGGTATGGGAAGAGATTTCATGACTTCTCCAGGCTATAGCCTCACAGCTTTCACTTGTTAAAAAATGATACATCTTGACACAAAATCAGAAATCTCCCACTTCATGGTGTCCCAAAAAAAAATGTTCCTTCAAATCTCTATACATTGTGGTTCTCCCATGGTGAATAGTGAAATTGGAACTACGATCATTATCCAACAATTCCATTTTTAGATCAGGTATACCGGGAACATAAAGTCTCTTCCCAAATTTTAAAATTCTATCATCACACACAAAGTCACTCAATCTCCCATCATTCACAGCTTTTGTCTTCTTTTGAAACTCTTTATCATCGGTCTGAGTAATCTTTATCCTTTCTAGTAATGATATTTGGCAATCATTTGAAAAAGAATTGATGTTTCACCTTCCATGGTTATTCACATATCCAACTTTACTAGATCAATGAAAATTGGATCCTTTTCAACTCCCATTTTGTTCAAAACTCCATGATCTTTTCTGCTCAAAGCAGCTGCCACCTTATTAGCCTTCCTCGGGTGATAGTGTATTGTGCAATAATAATCTGTGAGTAGTTCAAGCCATCGCCTCAAACTCATGTTGAGTTCTTTCTGTGAGAAAATATACTTCAAACTCTTATGATCAGCATAATTCTCACATTTCTCACCATAGAGATAGTGTCTCTATATATTCAAAGAAATAATTACAGCTGCTAACTCAAGATCATGAGTAGGATAGTTTTGGTCATGAATTTTTAGTTCTCGTGATGCATAGTCAATAACCCTATCATTCTCTGTAAGTACACAACCATGTCCTTTCAACGATGCATAACTATGAATAATGAACCCATCATTCCCTGATGGTAGAGTCAATATCAGAGTATTGAATAATCATATCTTCAGTTCTTCAAAACATTCTTCAAACCCTTTTTTCCAAAAAAAAATTAACCCCTTTTCTTATGAGCATCGTTAAGGGGTTAGTGAATTGTGAAAAATTTAGGACAAAACGTCGATAATAACCTACTAAACCAATAAAACTGCTTACCTCGGTTATACTCATTGGTGATGGCCATTCTTGGATCAACTTGGTCATTGAAGGATCAATAGAAATTCCATCCTTAGAGACAATATGTCCATGAAATGAATGCTCCTGAAACCAGAATTCACACTTGCTACACTTACCTTATAATTCATGTCTTCTAAGAGTCTTCAGGATAATGCTCAACTGATTTTCATGATCTTCGTAGCTTTTGGATTATACCATGAAATCATCAATAAATACCACTAAAAAATCATCGAGATATTCCTTGAAAACAATTTTCATTAGATCCATGAAGACAGAGGGTGCATTAATCAATCCAAAAGTCATTACTGTAAACTCGTAATGCCCATACCTGGTTCGAAATGTAGTCTACAGAATGTCTTCCTTCATCACACACAACTGATGGGATCTAGATTGAAGTTCAATCATTGAAAAATATTGAGCTCCATGTAGTTGGTCAAATAAATCATCAATGCGAGGTAGGGGATACTTATTCTTTATTTGTATTATATTGATCTCTTTGTATTCAATGCACAATATCGTAGATTCATCATTCTTTTTAACAAAAATAATATAGGCTCCCCATAGAGAAACACTAGGGAGAATAAATCCCTTATTACTCATTTCCACTTGTTTTTTCATTAGTTCCACTAATTCCACAGTGGCCATTCTATAAGGGGTCTTTGATATAGGCCTTGAACCAGGAATTAAATCAATGTAAAACTCAATTTCTTGTTCTGGAGGATGTCTAGGTAAATCATCTAGAAAAACATCAACATATTCTTTCACAATATGCACATCCTCTATTTGAACATTCCTTTCCTCACCCAAAATTATTTCATTTTATTCCTCCCCAATAATTGATTTTAGTTGAGATACTATGGGTGGATCTAGATAAGAATTAGGTGGTGTTGATTCTGTTTTAAAGATAATGTGTTCGTTATCATCATCATCAAAAATCGTAACCACCTTCTTCTTACAATAAATATTTTCATCATGGTCCGAAATCCAATTCATCCCAAGGATTATATCAAATTCAATCCTAGATATGATGATGAGATCAGTAGATAAAGAACATTTATATTCTCTAAAAGGAATGGATTCACAAAACATTGTTGCAATTATACTTCCATTAGGAGTTTTGACTGAAAACATCCTTGTAAAATCAAATTGGAAATATATAATTTTCATAGAAAACTGGGAAGATATGAAACAATGCTATGATACTGAATCAAATAAAGCATTTTCTAAACTTTAGGAAACCATTAAATTACCTACCACAACATCTTTCAGACCTTCTGCCTCAGCAGTAGTGATATCATAATCTTGGCGTTGTTTCCTTGGCCTTTTCTGATGTCAGTTCCCCTGACGCTTAAGACATTCATTTGAATAATGTCCCATCTCCCTACAGTTGTAGAATTGAACATTGGTAGTCTCTTTATTTCCCTTAGAATCACAAACAAGATGGCCTTTCTATCTATATTTATAGCATACTCCTTCTCCTTATAGACAGGCACTAGGGTGTTTCCATCCACAATTATCACATGGTGGAAATTCAATTCTTACCTTCTTCCCTATTTCCCTATTTCCTTTCCAAGATTGTTCATCAGATCTCTTCTTCTCTTCCTTTTCTTTAAATTCGTAAGACATAGAGAATTCATTTTCCGTCTTGATATCACATGATACAATATCTTTGTATGACGAGAAGGATTACGATTCTAAATCTCGATGAAGAAATGGTTTGAACCCATCAATGAAACGATCAATATTACTTCTTGGGTTTCTTATATAATCTTCAGCATTCCTTACTTACCATGTAATGTTGGCCTCATACTTTGCAACATTCACATCCTCCATTTTCCTCATACTGAGAAATTGACTTTCCATATCTGCCTGTTGGGCACGAGGAATGTATTTCTCTAAGAAAAGCTCATTAAACATCCTCCATTCCATATTTTATACTTCATAATATTCCTTTCTGATTTGAATCAATGACCACCATTGATCAACATCTACAGTGAGGTGATAAACTTCAATGACAACATTTTCCCTTTAAATACTCCCCAAATCCTGAAATATTTTCTCTAGGGAACTTATCCATTTCTCAACTACCATTGGATTTGTATTCCCATTGAATGTCGGTGGTTGTTTCGTCATGAAGCGATCTAACATTGATCATCCATACTATCGATCTGGGTGCACCATACAGGTAAGGTTATTATTCATAACCCGAGTGAGTTGTCCCAGTATGGTGATTGCTGATCAGCACTAGTTGCATCACCAGCTCCACTATAATTATCTTGAGCAGGAGGGAAATCCCTATATGGGGTGCGTGTATTGATACTGTTTCCATTCCTTCCACTAGGCACCATTTTTAAAAATGGAATATAATAGATTAGTTTATAAATCGAAATACATAAATACAAACTTGTAAAACACTTAACATAAGTTGAAAATTTTATGGAAATAATCCATAATCATAAAAATTCTTTCTTTGAGAAATTATATACTCATAAACCCTTCATAATGTTTTGTGAATAAAATTTGAATTATCCTAGGCATATGCCTTGGGAGTGTCATAACCAAGAGTGCAACAAGGCCTATTGTCGTTCAGCAATTCCCGTTCAAGTCCAGTTCAAAGCGGTGTTTTCGGGTTTTACCCCTAGGTACATCTGTTCCAGAGCCACCTCTACCTGCTCGTTTCCAAACAGGGATGTATTTTTTGGAAAACACACAAAATCCCTACAATACCAAAATTCTAGGATGTTCTTTAATACTAATCCTCAAAGTCCAAATTAGGTTTATATGCAACAATCAGAGTTTATCTAAATCTAGATTCCAAGGTATTTACTAAACTTTCTCTGATACCAAATGTATCACCCCGACCCTAGTTACCTAGATTCGGTGAATTATTACATAACATTACCATGATCACAAGGAAATAATGTCTCAAAATACCTATCAGTTTAGTATTATTGTAAACACGATTCATACATAAGTTCAACGTTACAACATGAAAAGAAATAAAACACAAATTTATTCCATTGGAAACATCTAGGCCTCCTAAACAATGCATACAAGCCACTCATAACTAACTTCTTCATATCCTAGGATAATGAAACAAAAGAAAGGGGTGAGCTCAAATGCTCAGTAAGGGAAAGAAATACCGCATAAGATAACATAAATATTAATCATGGTGAATAATTGAAACCACATGCCTTTACCAATAATAAACATGAATACTTTTATGGAAGGAATATGAGCTGAGTAAATAATTCCATAATAAAACATAATCATTGGTATTCTACTAGTCGAATGAACACATTAACCATCAATATTATTTTCATAATGAGGAAATGTATAATGTCGGACATTCTGAAATATTTTGTCAAGGTCTCGGCCAAGAGATCTAAAAATGATTAAGGCCTCGGCCAAAACCATATATCAAAATTGGGAAAGGGCCATGGCCATTTCCACGTCAAGTTGGCTCATGAGACCTACCAATGAATCGAGGATCTATAGTGGGCTCCAACCTCCACTTACTAAGTCCAATACATTCCTCATATGAAATGGTTTAAACATATCATAAACAATTGTATTATAAATAGAATACTAATTTTCAATACCTTAATGGTAAAATGAGAATGGTATAAAAATATCACATCCACAATCAAACATATCACAAAACCTTCAATACAATTTGGATGTTTTGTATCATAATAAATCAACTTCAAATAAACTTATGACCCATCAATGGATGTTGACATAGATGAAATCAAAACCCTTTTTAGAGAAATACCTCTTTCTATTTTGAAGTCATTTAAGAGTCACATAATTATAAAGAAAACATTTATTTTGAAAATATTTTTATAAGCTTGTAAGGGAAGCTTTGATGATATTATAACGGCGGAAAATAACCCCACCCGTCGTATAAGTTAAAAAAACATTCTTACCTTAAATTTGTCGAAAAGGTCAAAAAGTACCTTGTTTGGAAAACAACAGAAAGATTTTTTTCAGAACACATAAGGGTATAAATGACTTTAAACCATCATCTAGTAAATAGAAAAAATGTTTTGAAATACATTTTTAAGAATCATGTATGTAGATGATAAAGATACCCCATTAGATAATTTCATATAAACAATCTCGGATAATGAAGAGATTCTATAATTAACCCTTACCTTGTAATTTTCCTTGTTCGTGGGTAGGTTAACCTCTTGTATAATAGTAAAATCATTGTTATTAAATTATACAAGATTAATATACATAAATATGATATCATATATGATATTTTAATATTTCATTGTTAATAATATTTTAGTATTATCGTTGTTTCAGGTGTTCACATACTCGTTTTCTTTTATATGTATTGTTACATAAGACGTGTTTGTTCTCCATAGGTTGTATATTATTCATATCCATAATGATATAAAGTCATTAAAAATTATTTTTAATCATAAAATTAAATTATTATTGAATGGATATGATGGGGAATGAATCTCATCGGGTTCGTGGAGATGGTAGTCCGTACGTACGCACAAACTCTACTTCCATTTCATTTTTCATTTTAAAAGGAATCAAAACCAAATGATACATAGGTATATTATTATTTAATTATAATATAATATCTTATATATGTTACTTATTTTCATTAACACCATCCTTTATATGTTCCATGTATGGTATGAACGAGTCATATCACTTTGAGGGGGCTGTAGTCTGCACTACCTCAAATGAAATTATCGTATATATATATATATACAACATGAAATGAATAATGGTATGCTATAAAATATAATTACCGAAGCTTAAATATAGAATATAGAGAATATATAGAATTAATATCATATTTAATTATAGTTCCACCATAATGTCCACCATGATGGTGGTAGGAGATAATTGAAAAATAATTGTTTTGTGAGGTGTTTGGTTGCCATCCACAGAAACATTATGTTCTTCACCCATTTGATGGAGGAGTGTGTAAGTGTAGTTAAAATACATCTCATTAAAATATCCTAGTATATTGAGTATATTGGTGATGTGACAAAAGAATATAATAAGAAGAGTACAGGGGTTGGAGAAGTAAAATAAAAGAAAAGAAGCAAAGAGAAATCATTACCTTTAATTTGGGTAACTACATTTGGTTTAAACCAAAAAGGACTCTTGAAGTGACTTCTTCCTAAGTTATGCCTTCTAGGAGGAGGAGAGGGATGTAGAGAGATTAATTGGGAAGATATTGGATCAGACAAAATGCATGAGAGTTGTGAGGAATTGGATAGTAGTGGTGTCCTTTTATAAGGAATAGGATGTGATCTTTAGGAATGATTGAAAAAATTATATTATTAATTAATGATATTTGGTTTCTAAATGTCCAAAACTCATTAAAGATTAAGATATGATGACTAATGATAGAAATTAAATCATCAAATAATAATTGGACAGGTTTTGTGTATTAATTTAGTCTTTATAATCTTATTTATTTAAATCATTTATTAATAAGGTAAACACTACATCATTATTATGTCAAAAATAATTTAGTTTACTAGATGTCTAAAATTATAAAAAATACCATGATGTAGGAAATATTTTTATATTTCTAATTAATATTTTTAGTCGAGAAGATAACATATATAACCCTATGTAAAAATTGTTTTTCTAAAAGATATAAGATTATGTCATTTTTGTATTTACATTAACATAGATAATATAAAGTGTCATTATCACTTATAAGTGGCTCCATGGGGTCCCAAAATACACCCAAAGATGCCCCTGATTGGTAATGTATCAACCAATAGGGTAAAGAAAAATTTTAGAGTAATTTAGTATTATTATAATATTTTTTTTTACCCTTATTTACAGGATTTACCCTTTAAGAATGGTAAATAAAATATTTACTAAAGAAATTATTCAAAATTTATAAAAATAAATGTTACCTATTTACACAATTTGGACCTCTTGATTATAAATATGGAATCCATTTTTCTAAATTCAAATAATAGAAGTGGAATGAATTAATTTAAATATAATTCCCGTTGTCAAAACAAAATAGTGTTTTTAAGAAATAATAACTATCAAAAGATTGACAGTTGTTTATGTCTAGAATAAATGTTAAATTATGTCCAATGACAAACATTGGATTAAATGTAAAAATATACTTTAAATTTACTATAAACCCACACAATAGTATAATTTATTAATATAAATTATTTGGATTAAAAATTTGTTTTTAATTAATGTTTAGTATTTTTCACTATTCATCAAACATTGGATGTTCTCAGAAAAACACCAAAAATTCACCATATACTAATTATGATATTATGAATCCAAAAATGAAGTATATTTTGAAAGATAAAATTTATAAAATTTCAAAAAGTGGGTATTAATATTCATAACTGCTAGTTTGTTTTGTTGTGGTGTGTGTTAGAACTCGAAGTTGCATACAAAACATGCTATTTTATTATTCAAAGAGAAGCGTACTGTAAAAGCTTGGGGTTTTAAAGACATGAAGGAGCTATATGGATACTGATGATGGTGCATGTAAAATCACTTCAGTTGATGATGATGTTGAAGGGGATGACCTCTTTTCTGGATGATGGTGTTGTATGGAGGACTTCCACAATGGATGGTGATAGTAATGGGGTAGCCCTCTATTCCAGCAGAAGAAGGTATTTTGGAGGACATACAAAACAGATGATTTTGGTGACATGTAGAACCACCGTAAGGTATTTTTATGGTGATAGGGATGACCTACGTGATGGTTGATAGTGGTGTGAGGAGGACATCCACAATGGATGATGATGGATACAAAGAGGACCTCTTAGTCCGATAATGGATGATCAATGAGGACCTCTGCAATGGATGATGATGGTGACGAGGATGAATTCGATGTTGAATGATGACAGTGTGGGGGTGGGGTACCAAAAAAATTCTAGATGATGGTGATGAAGTGGATCTTCATGTAAGTTTATGGTGGTGCGGGGAGGACCTATATAATAGATAGTGATGGAGAAGATGAGGACATTAGTTATGGATGATGGTAGTGTAGGGAGGAACTCCATGATAGGATATTATGGCGACTAAGAGGACCTCCATGCTAGAAGTAAATCCATATAGGGAGGAACTCTACAATGACTGATGATATAAATGGAGAGGACCTCTTTCCCAAATGATGGCATTGGGGGGGAACCACCATAGTAGAAGATAGTAGTAGTAGGGATGATCTATTTGAAAATGAAGGATGTGTGGGTAGAAAATCTACACTCACTAATTATGGAGATTAAGACGAATACTGTAATGAATGATGATTGTTCATAGATGTCAACTCTTCCTACTAATTGTATTTATTAGGAGGACCACTATGCCTGATGATGGAAGTGCGTAGAGGAACTCGACAACTGATCCTTGTGGAAATTTGTAGTACCTTCATGCTAGATGATAATAGTGTGGGGAGGTCCTTCTCAATGGATGCCAGTAGTCAGGAGGATAAAATCACGTTGGATGATGGAAGTAGGGGGAGGAACTATATAGTGGCTGATAGTGGTGATGGGGAGGACCATCATGAACCATGATGGTTGTGCTCAGATGAACACTGAAATGTAATATGGTTGATATATGGAGGACCTCCATGACCAATGATGGAAGTGTGTGGTGGACTTCTGTAATGGATACTAGTGAAGATAGGGAGGACCTTCTTCCATGATGATAGAGGTGTAGGGAGGACCATCCACTGGTGACAATGGGTAAAACCATTGTGTTAGGTGATGGCGGTGCAATGAGGATCTCTGCACTGGCTACTATTTGGAATGGGGTGCACCTACACGACATATTATGGAAGTGTGTGAGGAAATTTGAACTATATTCTAGTGCAAATATGAAGGAACTATATGGAGGATGATGGCAATGGGAGGAGGACCACTACAATCGGTGATGGCGGAGACAGGGAGGACCACAGTGACTGGTGATGGATTTGTGTGGAGGAAATCCACATCGGATATTGGTAAAAATGGGGAGGACCTCAGTGTCTGATGATGGAAGTGGGAAGAGGACATCTACAATGACTACTTGTGGGGATGGGGAGGAACACTCTGTCGAATGATAGTAGTCTGTGGAGGACCACTGTACCGGATGATGGTGGAAACATGGAGGATCGTTGTGCTAATTGAAGGGAGTGTAGAGAGGACCCTCACAATGGTAGATGATGGCGATGGGGAGGGAATTTGTGCATGATGATAGTAGTGCAGGCAGGAACACATCAATGTATACTATTGGTGATGTGGAGGATCTTCAAGCCCGATGATGGCCATGTGGAGTTGTCCTCCGCAATGGATTCTAGTGGGAACATGGAGGACCTCTATACCCGATGATGGCCATGTGGGTTGGAACTCCACAATTGTTGAGGATGTCTATGGGGAGGACCTATAAACCATGTGATGGAAGTGTGGGGATGGAATCCATATTTTCTGATGATGGCATCAAGGAGGACATTCATGTAGGGTGATTTTAGTACTAGGGGAACTCTACAATGGATCATAATTGTGACAGCGGGGACTTTTTGTCTGGATGATAGAAGACTGCGGAGGAGATGATGGATTAAGGGGTGGTCCCCCCCTAAGTGCACAATGTGGATGGAGATGTTGGTGATGAGGTGGTGATGTCAGCGGTGGTTTCCCCCTATGCAGTCAATGAGCACGGCAGTGTCGGTGTTGAGCTGATGGAGTTGTGTGTGATTCCTCTTGCATAGACCATGAGGGTGGTAATGTTAGCTAAGAGTCGATGGAAATGTGGGTGGTTCCCCCTGAGTTCCCCTTGAGAGAGTTTGTTTCAGCGAAGATCTAATGATGTTTGGGTGGTTTCCCATAGCACTTCCATGAGTGAGGAAGTGTTATAAAATTACTAGTGGAGGTGATCGTGGATTCCCCATGTGTGTCCCATGAGGGTGGTTGTGTTGGAGAGGATTTGATGGAGTCAGGTGGGGTTTTCCCCATAAATGATCATGAGGGGGTAGTGTTGGTGAGAACATGATGGAGATGGAGGTGGTTCCCCTTGGGCAGACAATGAGGGCCACTATATAGGTGAAGATCTGATGATTTCCAGGGGTTTTTTTCTCTCAATGTGGTCCATAAGTGTGGTAGTGTTAGTGAAGATTCGATGTAGTTAGGCCTGATGCATCATGCATGTCATATTATGGTTTCAGTGTATGTTCTGATCCAATGGAGTCGGGGGGGCATCGATAGAACCCATGATGGATGTTGTTTTGGTGAGGAGTAGATAGAGTCAAGGGGTGTTTTCCCCTACACAAGTCCACGAAGGTAGTGATGTCTTTGAAGAGCCTATGCTATCAATGGAGGTTTCCCCCTACATGGCCGCTGAGGGAGGAAACGTCGTCAATTTGATGAGGGAGTATGGGGTGGTTTTCACTCTACATGTCCCATAAAGGTGGTGTTGTTGGTGAGGGGTATATGGAGTCAAGGGGGTTCCTTATGAATCCTATGAGGGCGGCGGTGTTGGCTAGGAGTTCATGGAGTCCGGTGGTGGTTTCTCCATATAAGTTACATGAGGGTGGATATGTCAGTGAAGAGATGATGGAGTTAGGGTTGATTCACTTTGTGTGGACTGTGAGGGTTGTGGTGTCAGTGAGGATCTAATGTATTCTGAGGCGGATACCCCTGGGTTTCTCATGAGGTCGTCTGTGTCAGTGAGGAGTCGATGACCTAAGGAAGTTGTTCCTCCCCTAAACATCCCATGAGGGTTGCAGTATCAGTGAAGAGATCATGCTGTATGGGGTGACTCCCCCTATGTGTTCTTTGATGGTGGTGGTGTCAGTGAGGAGCCAATAGAGTCAGGGGTTGTTCCACCCTATGCATCCCATGAGGGTAGCTATGATGGCTAGGAGCTAATTTAGTAGGGGTGACTCCACCTATACATCCCATGAGGGTATTAGTGTCATAGAAGAGATTATGGAGTTCAGGGATATTCCCCATGTGTGGGCATTGGGGTAGGTGGTGTTGGTGAGGATCTGATAGAGTCGGTGAGGTTCCTCCTCAATTTCCAATGAGGGTGGCTTTTTTGGTGAGGAGCTGATAGATTTGGGGGGTGGGTTCCCCCTATGTGGACCATGAGGGATGCAGTGTCGGTGAGGATTTGATTCAATTTGTGGTTGTTCGCTTCATTGTGGCCTATAAAGGTGGTGGTTTTGTGGAGGATCCAATGGTGTTGGGGGGGGGGGGGTGGTGGGTTCCCTCTGTACGACCCCTGAGGATGTCAGTACCGATGAGGAGATTATGGAGTGAAATGTGGTCCCCCTGAGAATCCCATGAGGTTGGCTAGTTCTTAAAGTAGTTGAGGATGTTTGGGTGGAATACCCTATGGGTCCAATTAGGGCGGCAATGTTAGTAAGGATCTGATGAATTTGGGGGTGATTCCGCTAGCGCATCCCATGGGGGTGTCCGTGTCGATGGGAAGTCGATGTAGTTAGTGTGTGTTTCCCTATAAATGTCCTGTGTGGGTGGCAGTGTTGGCGAGGAGCTGATTGAGTTAGGGGTGATTCCCCCTATGTGGATCATCGGAACTACTATTTCCATGAGATGTCGATGGATTTAGGTCTGATTCCCCCAACCTTACCCATGGGGGAAGAGATGTCAACAAGGAGTCTATGGAGTTGGGGGTGGTTCCCCTTGGGTGGACCATGAGGTTTTTTGTGTTGGTGAGGAGCTGGCAGAGTCAGGGGTGTTTTCCCCCTATGCGACCCATAAGGGAAGTGGTGTCGATGTTTTGCTGATGGAGTCCAAGGTGGTTCTCCCTAGGTGGTTGTTTCATGGAGGATCAAATTGAGGCTTGTGTGGTTCTCCCCCTAGGAGGTCCATGTGTGACACAACGTTTGAGAGGACTCGACTGAGGTGGGTGGTGTCTTCCCTGATGTATCCCATGAGGAAGGAAGTGTCAGTGTGGAGCTGATTGAGTCAGGGGTGATGGTCTCTATGCAGACCATGAGGGAATATATGTCTTTGGGGATCCGATGGAGTCTATGGGGTGGTTCCCCCGTGAGGCCCATGAGGCTGGTTATGTCGGTTAGGAGCCCACTGAGTCAGGGTGGTCACCCCTATGCAACCGATTATGGCGATGGTGTTAGTGAGGAGTCGATAGTGTTTGTGGTGGTTTCTCTTATGTGTCCCATGACAGTGGATGTTATTGTGTGGAGTTGATGGGATCTTGGGGTAGTATCCCCCCTATGCAACCCATGAGGGTGGTAGTGTCAGTGATGATCTAATGGAGTCAGAGGGTGAAGGGTTGCCTCCTTTGTGGCCAATGTGAGCGGCAATGTCTATGACAAGATGATGGCCTATTTTATTCATGCACCCAATGTTAATCATTCTTCTGAAATGACAGATAATGGATCATATGGGCAATTCATTGATTTTGTGATGAATTAAATTTTTAATGTTATCATAGTTGATTGATTAGAGATTCATGTCAGGTTGAAAATTTTCATTTCCCAATGTTTTTCCATGGGGTGCCTATAAGATCTTCAACAAGGTTTTTTCACATGGTAGACCGCAATGTTATCACTGTATTACTAATTTCTAATGGGGGATAAATTAATCACTTTCAATGAATATGTCTTCTCATAGATCAAAATAGGATAATGGGATGTGCTTTTCCCCTTCATATGATTACTGCTTGCATTTCAAATCCTTTTCAAGGTCTCCCTCATATATGTTTTTTTTATTTTCACAGAACTCATTCGAGGAGACATTTTTTATGTTCACTGCTTATTTACACTGCTACTTTCTGGTAGGGAATAAACCTTTCATCAAAGTAGATCGTAACAACATGAGTTTTTGTGAATCTTTTGTTGTTGGGTGTGTTGGGAACCTGTAATATACACATAATTGGGAAGCCTGTTGAGGCATATCTATTGTGTATCGTAGTTATTTTTTTGAGATCATGAGGTATCTAATTTGAAATGAATATCTTCAATGTATTTCACTTCAGGAACCAAATATTTAGAATGAGGTAGTAGTATGAGATATGGTATAGTTTTAACATCTTGTAGATACAGAAAGCGACTGATTATAATGAACCATGTAGGTGGATCAGATAGGTATATTCCATGGAAGGATCACATGGAACGTTTACCGAATGGATGGCTCATAATTCTTATATAGTTTGACCCAAGAGGAGTTCCCTATAATGTTACGGTGTAACACAAGGAAGGGGTACTTCCCTATTAGGGATTCACAATGGTTTACGCAATGAATTTGTCATTATGAACCCTAAGACATGACCTAGGGTTGGGTGTCCAATGAAGAGATGTTGTCACATCGTGAAGGCTTTTCATAAGACATATGGAGGTGTACTAGAGGCGTACACCCCAAGTATGGGGAAAACATGTTTACCATTGTTAGGGATAAAAACCCACATGGAGGTGGAACTAGGAGTTGTGTCCCATAAAGGGAAGATGTTGCACCCTAAAAGTTGTTCTAAAATCTATATGAGAGCGGAATATAGAGGTACACCCCTAGAAGGGGGAATTTACCATTGAATTGGATCAAAATGGAAATGTAGGTGGACTTGGGAGGGGATACCCATTAATGGAAGAGGTCACATGGTGAAGGTTGATCATAACACCCATGGCGGTGGATCATAGGGTTTCACCCCTTTGAGGGGAAAAATGTTTTTCCATTGGTTGGGATCCAAAAAATAATTGATGATGACTCAAAAGGTGAGTCTTTAATAGAAATATTTTACACCATTATGGTTGGTATGAATTCTTTATGAGAGCGGAACATGTGGGTGCACCCCTAGGAGGGGGAACCCATGATTACCATTATTTTCTATCAAAAATCCAATGGAGGCTGTCCTAGTAGGATTTTCCCACAAAGGGGAGAGGTCAAACCATGAAAGGATAATAAAAACACCTATGGAGGTGAATTAGAGGGGTTAACAACTCAGAGGGGGTGGGAACCAAAGCATACCATTGGTTGGGATTAATCCTCATGGAGGAATCCTCTATAAACTATTTAAAATACAATGGTAAAAACCCATATAGTTCAATTATTGATGTTAGGATTATTCATGAGATATTCAACATACAAAATCATTGTAATGGTTGGATTGTGAGGGGGTTAAAATGTGAATGTTGCCCCAATGGATGACATGATCTCACTTGGATGTGGAGGTACAGATAAAATTCAGATGGATTGTTGGTGGTGTGGTTCAAATGGATATAATGGATAGGATGGGTGATGTGTTGGTCTTGATCCCCAATAAGGCTTCCTGCATATCTCAGTTAGTTGGGAATGAATGTTCATGTAGTTTTCAAAGGGACCCTGGGTCTTAATCCTTAGAAAAATGCCCATGGAAATGAAGCACGTGGTTTGGAAATACTATTGATTGAATTACCAAGAAAATTGATTTGTGAAATGGTTGATACAAACCTCTACGCCCACATGAGTATTTCGTAGTGTGAGAAACAAGAGTATTTAGGAGACATTCTGACTATGGCGTGAGTGATTCTTCAGTAAGAGATAGTGTGGGGCTTATACATAGAAGATACCTAAGGAGGATGTTATTCCTTGTGAGTATAACATATACAAGAATTTGGATTGGGTTCCACTATGTTGTCTCATTGAGGTGATTGGTTATTATGCATGGAATCGTCCCATAATTGCTTCCTCATTTCTTGTAATGAGGACATCCCATGTGCATTGCATGAGGTTGGGTTTACGTTTAAAATCATGTTGAAGGACATGGTGTGTGGGGATTATGCACTATGATACCAAAACAATTCCTCCTCTTATCAGTTATTGATGGCATCATGAATGCTTTTTGGGTCAAGGTATATGGTTGGGTCTTATAACCAATGAGGAGGCCCATGGGTAGTATTTGGAGGTTATCTCATTGTAATAACATGAGGCATAATTTTCATGATGCATAAAAAATATCATGTATGTCAATGTATGAATCATATTTTTATCATGTATTTTTTGATACAATTTATGTTAATATAGTGAGGACTACCTAGTGGAAGACTCCAAGAAATGGTTGGTTTCGTACAAACATGTGAGTTACCCTTTTCTGGTTAAACATAGAATGGGAGTTATGCAGTGGGGTTTGAGGAGTTGCATGAGGAATAGTTTAACTCAAGGTTCTTATGTAATCCATGATGAGAACTTATACTCAATTTGTTTGGTGGAGTGTCTCAAATCATTGTATTCTTGTGGTTGATTATGGGACTGCATAAGGATTCATGAAAAATGTCTTCAACCCAACATGAAAATATTGTAGTGTGAATGATCCAATTTTCATGGGGTTCTATGATGGTAACGAAGGGATCAGTAGAGAGGCATGCGACTGTTACCCAATAATGATCTTGAGCAGGGATGTTGGAGAAAATCCCCTATGGTATGGACCAATGAGTGTGAAGGTAGGAGTTTTGTGAAGGATAAGCATCCACATAGATCAGTGTCTTGCAAATGACTTCCTAATTCCCAAGGGGGGTCTTTCAAGAAGGCTGAATGATTCACGAAGCATTAACTACCTCATATGCACTTTTTTCCTTTTTGAAGGGTGTAGGTTATCACAAAAGGCATCTCCAATTGGGGTGGAGTCTCTAAATAGGTGTATTTTTATTCCATGGGGATCCACATAATAGGGCATGACAAAGTAAATGATATTTGAAATTGAGAGAGGGTGGCCAATACCCAGGGCATCTCCCATATAAATGAAGTCGTGATGTGGGTACATATTGGTATGGGGGTGTCAAAATTATAAGAAGAACACTCCGAATAATATTTGGTCTCTGGGAATGGTTTTAGAGACCTTGTTCTAATAAATCATTCAAAAAAATCTTCATGGTTGTGGAGGGAGGACAATGAACCGGAACCCCCAAAATGGGCTTAGTGAACAATTTTTGTAGCTCATCCTCAAGTGTCCATGACATCCAATATGTAAATCCATTCAGGCTCCATGACAATTCAAATTGAAACCTATGAAATGTGCTAAAATACTAAAAAAGTATGAAACCATTCAGGGATTCCTTTATATAAGTTTTGTAGTTTGAAAAAAGGATCCTACCATATAGTTTTTACAATCAATACCAATAGACCCACACAGTTTTCCATCCTAGTAAGCCCATCCTTTTCCCAACCGTGCCACACCCTCACTATAATATGTCACATATATGTATGTAACCATGTATAGTTTATTCACCATGCCTATATCATACTCACCCTTTTATGTATTATCATTTCTCTCACATGGTTTAATATAAATCATTTTCTACAAAGGAAATTAATATGTTATCTATTAAAAATGAATTGAAACCCTCTTTAGAATCAACACATCATACGAGTTCTCAAAATCCCTTCACACCAAATAGTTCATCTTATGAATAATTCTCCAATCTCCCATAAATAACTAAAACCCTCTAATTTTCATTTGAACAAACAGATACCATTATAATATCATTTCATGTTAAAAATATTGTATTTATTCATTATATCCCTTGGAATTCCATTCTATGGTTCAATTGAATGTTTGACCCATTCAGTAAAATAAAATTCAAATTCCTTTAATAGATTTTTCATATCATATAGATATATTATCTTACTAAATCCTCACTATATTAATTATCATCCTATGGAAATCTTAGTGGTCATTGAACTACTAATAATGACATATGTCGGTCAATAGGTGTAACTAACATCCCCATTTTTTTCTAATTATATGAAACACAACCATTGAACAACCCAAACTCAACGAATTATACTAGACAAAGATCAAGCCATCACTCATTATCAAAACCCAAACACCACAATGGAACACAACCAAACTCATCCAACTGAATCTAAGATTCATAAATTTCTTGAATACTCATCAACTATATTGTCTTCCTCATAATAATATTTATCTTCCATCCCAAAACATCTATTTATTGGAACATCCATCATTGGTAAATCCCATAGAACCAAAGCCCTCACCACCATTAAATGTCTAAAATATTTCCCAATATAATATTCCCTGACACCCACAAGGATATAGATCATCACCATCTTCCATCAACCTCAAAAAAAATAATCTATAATAGACGCATTATTTCCATCCATCAATAAACCATGAACATAATGGATTTTCCTCAAGTGTCCAACTCAAAGGACAAATGAAATCTTCATTAAAAAATGGCATTACAGATATTAATTGACTCATTCTTCAGCAACAATATGTGAAAAGTCTTGTTGAATTATCCTTGGATGATTCATCCCAAAATAATAGCCTATTCCAACAACAATTACATCACCTTCTTACCTAATCTAAATTTCCTCACTTCCAATGGCATTCTACAACCATAAAAACCAACCAACTATAGTACATACCCAAAACCTAGTGAGATTATAGATTAATATCTTATAATGAATCAAAACATGTGGCGTTCCTTACCACATACATTGTCCCCTCCGAAAGAAGCACCACATACTACTTTTTGGAACCAATTAAAGACAGAATCCAAGACTCACCATGATCATCCACGTTATAAATTTTCCTATAATATTTTCCCAATAAATTTAAGAACACACATCATAACTTCCTTACTAGATTAACTATGAAACCATGGAATATCAATGTTCATTTCGATAGACGTGCTACCATCCCAAATGTGGGTCGTCCTTGTGGGGCCATCATATCACTACCCAACATAGGAGGATAGTTTTCACTACATCTCTAAAGAAAATACAACCACCACATCCCAAACTCCAAAAAATCTTGATCCTTGAATTATGAATTTCAATATTTATATAACAAGATAGAAAAAACAAAACATCAATTATCACCCATGTGTGCTGATAACATTACCCATGAAATTTGCTGAAATATGATACACTATAAGAACATAATCAAAATGGTTGATGGTATACCACAATACACAAATTCACATACATTATTCCATGAGAACCACTTTTATGGAGCCACAAAAACAAACCAAGAATCCTCACTACGTGAACATATATATTCCTCTAAGCATACATAGGATGATTTCAAGAAATTGATCACCATCATCTCTAAAATGATATTATAATAAGATGTTATAAACAAATTCCACTTCAACACATTAATTTAAAATTTCAAATATATAATTACTTACATTTCACACCCATATAAAGTCCTCAAGACTACATTCCCATAGACATATCATCACATTCACAGTGGTTCTCAACTTACTCAATAATGAAAAATCAACTCAATAAAGTTAGGTGAACACTCCCATAATGTTTTTTACACAAGGAAAAATACATAGTGCTTAACCACCTACTCATGTATATACAATTTCATTATCAATAAACTTTAACACACTTTTTTTAAACCAACAACAGATCCAGATTTCGACTATAACATTTATCACTATACAAAACCTCACCTTACAAGCCCTATCCTCTGGATATCCATCTCTCTTATGTCCCTATCACTAAATTAATTTTACTCTTGGTGATTCCCAAAAAAATTCATCTCATAAACTAAAAAAAACTAACACAACTACTCAAAACATGAGAATATTTTTGAAGTTCAACTAAGGTCATCTATTCTCTCACAATGTGGTTGAAGACTAATCAATAGATAACTATTCACTAAACCTAACTAGTTCTTCCCTTAGAAAGCAATGAACTACTGAAGCATTGATAATACAAATACTTTTTTATCTCAATAAAACCATACATCATCATGTGGCACATTATGAATGTAACCATTCACTCACGGTCTCCACACAGTGTGAAAAAATGTATCTAAAACAGAATTCTTTTGAGAACCCCATGTGCACACTATCCAACTCATAACCATAAACCAAATCATGTTTAATAAAATACATATTCTAGTCACCTAAATGAGTCTTCCCTTATTGAAACTGATAAAAATGATGAATCATTATCATATAAATTATCCTTCTAAAAAAATATGCATCCAATGTACGGAAATATCAATCTACTATTCAATCACTATGCACCATCGTAAAAATCCCCAAAACATTGATTGTTTCCTTACACACCGAAAGGAACTAACAACTATGCCAAAAAATCTAATGGGAAGTCAATGATATCCAAATGATAATAACCATCAGAATTGGGCCATGTTATGAAAGCCACTTGGCAATCCCAATTAGACCCACCAGTATTGTTTCCAAAAAGGTAACTAGTCCCAGTCATGTAGGTATACCAAAACTCATAAAAGTCCATAACTAACACGGTGTCAAACATGATCATGTAAAAATTTTACAGTCCACAATCATTTCATAACAACCATCTCTAGGGTATCATATAAGAAATTAATCACTTTTCAATCCATCCACCCATAACCCTAAATATAATACTCTCCCAACATCTACACATCAAACTTCTCCATGCAAGACCATTCCCCATAGACCGACACATATACAAGTAATTGAATCCAAACAACAAACACCCAATACTAGGGTATTTTTACTCTCAGTTCATCCAAAAACTAGCCATATACCAAGTGGTTAGATACACATTTCCAACGTCAAACATAAACCACCCACAAGGGGTCCAATGGCTATATACATATACAACACTAACCCACCAAGGTCACTCAACCAACTATGCATGTGGACCGCACTAGTATCCTCATCAGGTAGTATCTCACCAGAGTTAAAAAAACCATCCACCATAATGAAATACATTAATTCATAGACTAGGAGTCCTATAAAATGTGGTTAATATATTCCGACAATGATACAAGAGATTCCTCTCGCCTCTACATGCCTTGATTTAAAATTAATCATTGGACACATGCTAACAGGTTAAGAAACATAAATCCATAAAAAACACATAAATCCTAACATGACATGCATCCACCAAAGGGAAAATAATATAAAACCATAACAACCAAAAACAAAATAAAAACCCATACCCTTGTAACCTATACATCCTACAAGTAGAGGTATTCAGGGTGCTCCAAACAGGAATCCATCATAAGATAAACTTCAATCCTATACCTCTATTCTACCATGTTAGGAATAGTAAAACATCATGAATGTAGACACATCGGATAAAACATTATAACATCACAAATTAGATGCCACTAAAATAATTCCCCCTATTTTACATAAGATCTCAAGTGTTCCACATCATATTCTAGATTCTACCAACAAGTATTGGGGGTCTGTTATTGAAATGTGAAGAGACTATACCCCCATATAAGTATTCACATCCAAATGTAAATAATTAAACATTATACACAGTAGAGTACATGTAAAATGAAATATAAGAAAACTGTAACAAAATAAAAATTCAATAATGACTCGACTAGTTATCCCACACATACAACATAGATCTCTAAATGATACGATTAGACATATAAAAAAATGAAATATAAATACATCAGTCTCTATTTTCAACTATATGACATAAAATATACTAGATCTCTAGCACCATAATACCATCATGTCTATCATTATCAATATTTCACCACATAACATGGAGATAAACTCACATATATTACTATAGTAATCATATGATATCTACACAGTTACCCATGTTTAGTGTTGGCCAGAGTAGGGTGTTAGTGAAAAACAATAGGCCATAACTAATGGTGCTTAAAGTTAATAACACTACAAGCATCAGAGTATATGGGAAACATGTTATATAAATAACAACTTCAAGAAAAGACAATAAATATCAATAGAAAAACATTTTTATCTCCTATCCAATTAGATCATTGGTTCCATAGTGACACCCAAATTAGAAAACCTGCATCAACCGAAAACAGTCCTATAAAATCATATAATTGGGTGGTACATTTTATTAGTAAAAATGGAATTTTATTTATCATCCATCTCTGGGAGACATAAAAATAAGTTTTAACCATGACTGGAACCTCATTATAGAACCTAAACCGTACAAAACCCCATCGATATTAGTTTAGAGTGTCTCTTCAATCAATCTAGACATATAACAATGTAAGACTGCATAAATCCAGTTTAGAATCTACATAATTTTTTGAAAATCAACCAAAAAATGATGTGGACTATAATGAAAAACGTCATTAACCACATTTTTGTATCACCAAGACCAACAATCCAACATCCATGTGGACTATAATGAACACCATCTCTTTCCATATGTGTGTAAATCATTGACCAACACCATTTATCATTAATCCAACAATAAATTTTCAACGATTATCATATTGAAATTACAATACATTCATAAACCACAAAACCAAAATTAAATCATTATAATTTACTAAGTTCATTATTGAAATTTCATATTAAATTAATGAAAAAGCCTTCCCTTCCATCAATACAATTAAAATTTCCATCAATGAATTTTACCAAAATGGAAACCATAAACACATTTTAGATAAACATTTGACTAAATTTAAAAACCCCATTCCATAACAAATGTGGAGTAAAATAACTAAATTTAAAAGAAAGAACCATTTTATGAAATTGCATCCCTTATATGACACAAAATAATGGGTCATAACATAATCCACACATTTAAAACCATTTCAAAATATATATTTAAATATTTATAAAATCATAATACAAAAAATCATTCCAAATCAGGCCTTCATCATTCTTTCACAATATTGAACTCCAAGACCTACCATATAGACATTAACCACCCCATTAATCCAAATAACGAGATATGTAAGTTAATCTCACAACCAAAACACTTTATAACCTTACATCCCACTGTATCCTTTCTATGAAATGGATCACCTCATGAGAGATTGTATGTTCTTCCTTATAAAAAACCATATGTCAAATAAGAACTGCCGAGGGATTATGGAATCAATCAGCAGTGTAAACAATCATTCCATAGAAGAAAACACGGAAAACATGGAATTTAAATCATATAATAAATACACATTCAAATCAATTAAAAAGACATCGGATAATGATCTTAGACCACCTACCAAATGAATGAAGTGTTCCAAAACAAATTCCTCTAATGGTGTCCTTCAAAATGATCATTCAAGTGACATCCACCCTCTTCAGCATCCATCAATGTTGACCACTACCACCCGAGCTCCAGTATCATAAAAAAAATCACATTTAATTAATTATTATAAATAATTATTTATGAAATTTAACCCCAATGATGAATAATTCAAGAAAAAACACATGGTCGATCAACACTTATCAAAACACCATGATCCCTCCCTATATGTTACAAAATAGACTCCCAACCTCATTCCCAATAAAATCCTTTGAATTTGATACCATATCCATTATTAATTAAATTATTTCACTGTAAAAATATCATAAGTAAATTTATAGTGAACACATACCTAAATGAAATCATACACAACACCTTGAGTAAGTGATCTTATGATATCCTTGTCACAATATGACCAAAATCCCCATCATCCTTGGAATATTCTTTAATGATAAAGCTACATAAAAACTATATCCCTAAAAATAGACTTAAATGTTTTTGAAAAACCTTGGAAAGAGGAAAAGGGATGGATGAGTAAGATAAATACCATCAAACACACTATTTAAGAACAATGATGACACCCTAAAACAAAGGGTTGAGGAAGGAGAGAAACAGTTTGGGCCCCCATTTGTGTGAAACAAATTTCAATGAAAGTGGTGGAGAATCTTGAAAACACTAGAGAGACTTTTGGTAAAATTCACAATTTAATGATATCATGAATGCCAGATAGTTTCACCACATGGAATATAATACTGTTAAACAAACGTGAGGTAGGGAATATTGAAGAAAATACCCCCACATTGTTTGGCCACATAGACAACCAAACTCTGCACCAAATATGACACACCAAAATATAATAGGTCACATAGATTGTTTATAACTGCACTAGGGATATGCACCATGTCTTCGAACTCATAACCCTCACAAAATTTCTCCATTGGATTTTATGGTGTACTCAAAACCTGGATATCACCATGAAACTAAACCATATTCTATTCAAAATGATGTGAAAACTTCTTGGTAATCAAGGTATCCTAGTGTTTCTCATAAAATGTGCAGACAAAAAAGTGCATCCTATCTATAATTCTCTAATACTTTGAAAAAAAACTCAATGTCTTAAAACATAATTTGAATAACATGTATACCTCCCAAACATCATTAATTGTCTCGAAAAATTTATTGTTGGAATTCTAAATCTTATTATCACATAACAAATCTCGAATCAATGTTTGAACCATTAAGTAAAAAAATTCAATCTGAAATTTTCAACTCATAAAGAAACAAGATCTTACATCACAGAAAATTCCTAGTCAATATCAATTTAATGGTAAAAAATAACATTGAACAAATTTATAATAATCTATTACATTGTTTCCAAATCATGTAATTTTTATATAAATTTTTCAAATCAATTTATATAAGCATTAATCATTAATTACAATTGATTTCATCTTTAACCCTTTTCGACCTTTGCAAACAGGAGGTCTGATATTACAACCAGTACATTATAAGGTCACCATGTATTTCAAGTTACATTCAAAAAACTAATCCACACTATCCAAATTCCTCATTGAATCTCATAATTAATTAAACATAAGGTTCATGTATAGATTAACACGTGTTAAGGCCTATATTTTGTCAGAATCACTGATAGCACATTCAAATTGGATATCCACTTAATAAGGCTTTACAATTACATAAAAGGGAATTTAACCTTTGTAATAAAAATTCCAAAACCAATTATTAATATCCCTGTTATTTTCCCATCAAACTGAAGAGACTAACTAACTAGTGCATTTATAATTACTCTGAGAATATGGGATAATTAATGGGACCACCTACATCATGGTTTGATAATCACAAGTTTCTATTTTCATCCATCATATAATATTCAATATAAATAAAATGCAGAAGGATAATATATCCTTGAAAATATGTTATATACCACTAAACTAGATTGTGATTGCATGATAATGATAGAAAAAAGGGACAAGACAACAAACTCTTAGTCTCACCCAATGCCTAGAATCACAATCTACATCACTACAAATGGCTAGTGTCCATGGGGATATTTTAATTTCATCAAAGAAAAGGGAAGGTTGAGGGAGAGGGGGTAAAATTCATCTATGGGCCTAAAATAATAAGAACAACTGAATAGGGATAGAAATAGAGAAATTATGTGGCGTCCCCTTATTTAAAAATCATAGAATATTTCATTGACTAGCTACCACGAGACTGTGGCCTACCTGATGATCACAGGCCCCAAGTAGGTCTACAGCCATTTCCAATGGCAGGCCAATGGAACCTTAATAGATAATCATTGGTCTTGTAGAAACATTATTGGGAAAAAACTCTTCTAATGATTTTTTTATTACTTTTGGCCACATCCAAACATTATATACTAAAAAACACACTTTTCAATTGTCTAAACTATTTAAGAACTCATATGAACCCAACTTCATAAAATTTACCACCAACTACATTATAATTCAAACCCCCCTTGATATTAAAACCAGTATGAAAATTATATCAATTAACAACCAACCACCCTAACACTTCTCCTCCCCAAGAGGTCTTGATGGTCAATGAAATGAATGTTCCAATATATTATTGTCAATAAGTCATATAGGGAATACTAAAAAATATCTGTAAACAAAAACTAAAATCTCATTTGTTAACAATGAACACAAAAAATATGGACTCCAATTCTGGATAGAAAGAACATATTTAAAATTTAATCATTAGGAAAACAATTGAAAAAAATCTTCTCGTCCAATGTATCCACATATCACTAACTAGATGATAATCCAGTCTATGGTTATATTCACATTATGATATTTATCAGAAGTAAAATTACAATTATTGGAACTCCCACCATATGATTTTACTAAGCTAGTAAAATCAATATATTTAAATGGTCTTCTTGGTATTATTCCAAAAAATATAGTGCCTGATTGGAACTGGGGAACTTGCCACACGTCAGTAGAATATCGATCACTGGGTACTTACTGAAGTTGTTATTTTCCATTATCCATGTGAATTCTCAAACACAATGGCCTACTAAAAAATTCATTCTAACACCATAACCTACCTTTGTATCCATCATGTGACAGCCAATTCAGTTGTTAACTCACCACATAAAAAAACATTCTAAGACATAGGTCAGAACTCCTCTATATGGTTGATCTCAGAATTCCCAGATTCCACTACCAATGCAACATTAAATAAAAAAACATGTTGTATTGATAACAAAAGGATTGAAATGAACATCACAGAAAATTATATGTTCTGACACTATCCTCTAAGTAAGATTCCATGGTAAATATAAATACCACCACACTATAAAATGTGCTCTCACTCATGGATCATCATGAAACCAAAAAAATCCTATTTGGGTCACATCATTTCATTGTGGTCCAAAATATCTAATTTGACACCAAATAGGATCACTTTGGAAATACACATTTCCATTTTCCAATTAACCAATATAACATCCAAACTAACTGTTCACCATCATCCAGTGTCATTAGAAATGTATAATGATTGGTATAACACATCCTAAAACTTTCAAGTACAACGGGAGAATGCCCATAATTTATTTGACACATCCTTATATAGGAATATTCCTTTAAATAACTCAACTAATTCATGTATTAATCTCAATTTACCATTATAAATATATCTACAAACATAATTGATGTATTTGGACATCCATATCGCAACAAATTTCAATTATGAATCACTAAATGTTTCTTATTCCTATATCACATGAACATCAATACTAAACTTCCATCAAATTGAATTAAAAATTATGTTAATTCCCTAAGATAAGAAATATTTATCTCCAAATAATATGTCCTTAGTCAAACCACTTATAGTGAAAATATTGAACATGTCACACCACCAAACAACACATGCTACAGCCCCTAAGAACCAACCATGAATTAAATCATCAAACCTATATAATGATGCGGATCAGACTAACCATACCAGGTTGTCTTGATATATAGACAAACATTTTACCTTACCACCAGGACCACATAATTTTTAATAAAAGGTCATGGTTAGTAACACACAAAAATCCACAATTTTTGTTACCCTTCTCCAAGGGAATACATAGTTGGGATCCTACCATGTTGTCTGGAATCTCTACCACGATATCATGAATAAACACTCATCAATGAACTAATTCGGTTAAAATAAATGATTAATTCAAATTCCCGAACTATTATTTACATAACGAAAAATGAATTACCCTCCCAATCCTAGTCAGCCTAGTCTTATTCACACATATTTTTATATAGTAATCAAATGAGTTTTCTCCCTTACACAACATGACCTTCTAAAAACCCAATGGCCCGATATCCCACAATCAAAAACATGACAAACATAACTCCTCATCATTTGAGACAATTTTTATAATTACTAAGATAATTTGCTCGACCAAATGATTATATATTTTAATGGAATATTTTTTTAACTAACAAGATACATTCTAGATACCTTTATCTAATAGGCCTAACACGTCACACATATTATGGAAAAGCATATAACCACCTATCATATCATATGTCATTTCAAGAACCCATGACACATACATACAAAACATCAATGTAATAAATTAATAGCCTAAACCAAAATGTTTATTCATTAAAACAATTTTTACATTTGAATACTACATAAACACAGGGTCCTTCTTGTCTGTGTTATCAACCATAAATGCATCTGTAGTTACAACACCAATTATTCACATGTTTTATATGCTAAATAATACAAATAATCCCCACATATCTAAAGCCATTCGAATTAATTGCATAGCCCCCTCATAAGTTACCCTTCATTATCTCTCATAAATGATACACTAAAAAATTATGAGTCACATCCAAATTCTCACTAGTTCCCCCAACCTTTTCCATAAACAAAGTTATTACCAAAACCAATGTCCACTGAAGGAAACTCTCTTTCATATCATGGTAACCTAAAATTTATCGTGGGAATACACTACTATAGGGTCCACATATAGACCAATAATTCAAAAAATGCCTACCCATTATAGGTTCATATAAAAACCATAAGTCATGACATGATACCATTGTCCATAAAATATTATCAAAAACATAAAATTTTGTAATTCAAGTTGATATCCCAACTGATGTATCAATAATTATGTAATATAACATACATTTGGGAAGGAATTATTTATAGATATATCCTCCCAACATAAAGACTGTTCAAGAAAAGGTACACATCCTATATAAATGTATTCAACTGCCACAAAGGGTCTATCTCAACACACATCAAAAGAACTCACAACACAGGTTCTCCCAACTACCTGAACAACCTATTCAAAATGGTATGAAATGTATATAATAGTTCAAACACCATTTTCATAGGGTTTACCTAATATCTATATATAGATCAATCATCATTACATAAATACTATTATATTCTTATTTTAAAAATAGTTTGACTATATTTTTTTAAAAAACTATAATTCTAAAAGGATTCAATTTCAAATGGTTTTAAAATTATAAACACCACTATATAAGTATCATATTCTACACATTGGAAACATATAAGGCCCACAATATTTTATATTTTTTTAACCATAATCTTTTTTTAGATTCTAATAATTATTAGATTCAAAATTAAGCCCTCATCGTTTAATGGGATCCATATTTTTAAACACTACAAGTGTTTCCAATGTTTAGGTTTTATATGTCATGGTAAAATAAAATTTCATTCATAATCTATATTGGAAATCACCTTGTGGATTCCTTAGTACAAATTTATGTAACTATGGACCTCAAATTAATATCCATTTATATTTATATTTAAATCAATGGATAATCCAAGAATTTTCAATGTGGGATGCCCCCATATCAATATATTGGAAAACACCATATATGATGCTAATGAAGAATTATAAAATGAACCCCATATTTCGTCATTTGAAAACCATAAATAATTGAAAATATAAATTAGAGAGTTAAAATAATGAGATAATATAATCCATGAAAACTTGTAGTTGAAATATCTACTCAAGGTCCCTAGCTTGATGTATGTCATGTAAATCACTACATACCCTAAAATATTCTTGAACTCACCCACAACATCATTCCATACCAATCCAAATGTGTAAATCCGATATAATAGTTAAATCAAAACTGATGTGTCTAATTAAATGTGAGAATCAAATTCAATTTTAAGAAGAGAAATAAATTAACAACACATCCCATCTTGGACAACATGGGCTTTCCCTCATTCATATGATGATCACGTTGAGGCATTAGTATTTGTCAATCCATGATACATCCTTGTATAATATATTTAAGGCCAAATCAGAAAAAATTTAAAATATGTTTCATAAATATTTGTGTCATCCTTACACACCTAACCTCTAATCAGTTTTGGTTCATTTGTCACCACATCATCAAATTCATGGTTCCCTATACACTAGAGTCTTCTAATTAATAGTGATGTTATATAAGGATGTTGTGGATAGATGAAAAATTTTATTTAATGTAGTAATACGAGAAGAAATAAATTGAATCATATTAAAAGGATAGATAAAAATCACATATAAGACACAAAAAGTTCAAATAAAATTATCCAAACATCATAATGCAATAAAAAATGGAAAACTACATTCATTATATGAAGGATTCCCATGGGGATAATTATACATAGTAGATGAAAATAAATAAAAAACTAAAACTGATAATCATCCCCAGAATGACCAAAGATATGACCTATACTATCACCCACACTACAATATAGTCTTCCATGAAAAAAATAATGTAATATTTCGTTTCTATAAACCCTTAATGATGATAGAAAAGTGATACTTTCTCACGAACCCGCGTTCCATATAAGCCCAAGAAGGATGTAATTACATATCAGTATACCACCACCAATGATGACCCTAAACACAAATTTTTCCATGTAATATTTGTACACAGTAGTGATCATGATAAAAAATTACAAACTCAAAAAATTTAAATATTTAAACTAAAATCATAAAAAAATTCATCGAACCCCAAATTTGTTATGACACGCAAGAATGGTATATAAATGTTTCATCCACCTCTGGAGTGTCTTCGAGCACACTACAATGACATTTCAACCCATCTCTCATTAGTGGTAAAATATCCATCCTCATCCAAATAATTAGATATTAGGGGTAATATTCCCAACATCAGTGCCCAATTAATCGAAAATATGGATATTTTCACCCCATCTTCTTCGAGCACAACCAAATAACCCAAAGTTTGGATTCACGATGCCTCTATCATGAACAAAGAAAATGAAACAGGGGTCAAATTCAACCAAGTGGAATCATGAAGATCAAATTTCAAATTCATTTAACTTAAAAATATAATTTACACATATCATATTCTACATATAAGAGAAAACTCAAAAATCATAATTGAAAAATCATAAAAATTATATAATATCATGAAATATGTGATTAATTAACATTTCTATTGTAAATTATATTCAATTACCATTACCCAAAACAATTTACAAACCATTATCAGTGATAAATAAAATTTATATCATTTTCAATTTCAAGGGTACCCACTACGATTTAAAAACAAATGATCATCTTTTATACTAAGACACCGTCATGGGATTTTCCATTAATGTTTTAAACGACGTACCTTCTAGAATTAACTATTAATCCTCATATAATTTCAATATAAACCCTGTTAACATTTTGAAATCAAAGGTCACATTTTACTACAAAAAACAATAGAAGTTGTATTTGTATTTAATGTGCCATTCGGAACTCCAATTAGCACATCACATTATGTTAGATGTGCACAACAATTCAGAATAATAATCTGTATGTACATATACATATAATACATGGAGTATATGTATATGATATATTACATTATATATAAAATGTACATTTTATCATTAAAATTATCCTTATATTATTCAATAATGTGATACATGAATAATACATATTGATATGTTATATGTTGAATTTATTTCAACCAAATATATTATTCATATATTTTAATCCATTGTGAATGGATTTTGAAATTATCATTAGTTCATTAATAATTCAAATTTAATAAGACCCCAGAAATGAGAAAAAAAATATATGATCAGTTACCAATAAGAGTTTCCTTAGTTTCAACTATATTAAAGCATGATATACTCTCCTATTTATTGTGTATGGTGTCCGATTTGAATGTGAATCTGATAGAATCCTTTCCTACTAAAAATGAAATTTTCTCTATTTAGAAGTTTCTAGAGACACTTTAGTTTTTTTGGTGTCCTCGTGATGTGTTTGTGGATCCATTATTCGGTGTAATAAATTAGAGTTAGGTTGATTTTGTTCATTTCTCATAGTGATCTTACTCAAAAACTCTATGTGGAAGGAGGGCCAAAACTAATGTTTGTCATAAATTATATAAACACTATTTTATAGTGTTATTTAGACATTAATTTCATGATGTTATATAGCATGTTTTTTGGGACATCTTATTATACATATGATCATTAGATGGTCATTGAAAACCCATTAGTGGAATCAAAGAGCATTCATAGAAATTTAGATGTGACTGTATCATTAGTATTCAATGAAAAATTAAAAATGTAATTTTTTAAATCATAGAAGGCGATTATAGAATCATAAATAAGATTCATAATGAAAAAAATGATTTATTCTTATGAAGTTCAGTTTCATAATGTTCATACCCTTACATATATGTTCTCTGTAAGGTTAGCCTCATTGTTACCTTTACACAACTGGGTTTCCCTGTAATGGCCCGGACCTCTTCGGCCCATTCCTTTGTCAAAAGAGGGTCGCTAATTGTTCTGGAGGGTAAAATGGACCTTTTCCACACTTTTCCGTATGTTGAAACTACATGCAGTGTAGTGTGAGTACACTCCATGTACCCCCTCACCGGGTATACCCCGTGCTGAAGGTCATGTCCTTGCCGTGTGAAATAAATGGCTACACGCCATGTACCCCAAATACTACATGCTGTGTAGTCCCTCCCTGCGTACGTGTTACCCTCAAACCGTGTTTTGACCAGTCAATGGTCGTGCGCCATGTTGGAGCTGTGTCATTACCATGAGAAATAAATGATTACACGCTGTGTATCCAATACTACATGTCGTGTAGTCCCTCCCCGCGTATGCGTTACCTTCAAACCGTGAGTTTACCAGTCAACGGTCGCAGGCCACATTGAAGGCCATGTTGGAAGCCGCGTGCTAACCATGTGAAATGGTCGAGTACACGCCATGTACCATAAAGTACACACCGTGTACTTTTTTTTCACGCCTATAAAAGGAGCGGTCCCCTCCTCCTTTTCAACTCACCCCTCTCCTCCCCTTTCCTCTGATCAGAGCTCTCCCAAGAGACTCTAAGGCTCCTTTTCTTCCATAACTTCTTTGTCTGAGCTCAGATTTACGATCCGTTAGTGGCCACAGGATTGTAACGATGAGGCAGAACTTCTGATCTTGGATTTGTTGCTTTCCTTTTGGCCTTCCATTCCCAGCTTCCACTCGAGGATGTTTTTACGGTTTTTTCAGAAGTGACGGATGGTGACAGACGTCTTCTAAATTTGATCAGGGGGAGCGTTGTGATCAGAACCTGTTGAGGTAGGGACCTTACCTTCGTCTC
This sequence comes from Viscum album, assembly GCA_963277665.1. Lineage (NCBI taxonomy): Eukaryota > Viridiplantae > Streptophyta > Magnoliopsida > Santalales > Viscaceae > Viscum > Viscum album. Next base: position 1,591,232,653 of record OY728129.1, read on the forward strand.
TCTAAATTGTACATTATGCAGCGTGGGTATCCTCTTGTTTTCATGAGATACTATTGAACCATTAGACGACGATAATAAATGGTTAATGAACAGGGATGTGGAAGTTGTTATGTTTATCTTTATATCCTATTATGTTGTGAATTGAATAGGCTTATGCCTACGGAAAATCACGGTCGTTGGGGGCCTTTTCTTGCACAATTAAATGTTTCCCTATCTTTCTAGACCGTTTTTTGTGAATGGAACATTGTTGAATGTGGAATTTGGTTATTCACGTAATGTTGGATGCTTTGAAATCTGGAATCCTTGTTTGATCACCCCGGTTGAACAAAATGACATAATAAACATGTGGGTGCTGGTTAGCGTTTGTTTATGTAAAAGGGGGGTGTTTTGTGCGTTGTTGTGGATCGGGTGAGCAGCGGGGCTGCAGTTGGCTTTGTTGTGGATTGGTGTGAATGCTATATTAATGATGGGAAGTGGGGCTGCGATAAATGGTATTAATGATATAATGATGTACAATATGGTTGTGGTTATGGTGGTTGGCAGTGGGGCTGCAGGGATGGGTTTGAATGTGAACGAACTATGGGTTGTGAAAAATAAATAAAATGTGGAAGAGTTAATGAATGGTGGGGCTTGGTAATGGAACGAGAACAATAATTAATGGGGTTGGATGGTTAATAATAAGGACCATGTTGAGTTGCTTTTGTTTTCAAAACTTGATTTTTGGATGGTAGGGATATGTTTTACGAACGATTGATATGGTTGGTTGTGGATAGTTTCCTAGTAGTTAAGGAACTAATATGCTGATTCTGTTAAAACATGAAAACTTAAATGGGGATGGGGTTGTTTGTTGTATGCATGATTCATAGTACTAGTGCCGAGGCACGTGATAAATTTCTCTGTTTAGAAGCCATAGGTTGGGCTGTGTGTTTGGTATATATATATATATATATCTGTATCTTTGTGTTTTATCACACCCCACCCATGTTGAGAACTTAGTGCCGAACAATCCCATTTCATGGGAGAGGGTGTTTTCCCCATAGTTACTAGCTCCTTCCTGATCCTTCTTCCCTAGGCTGTGATGGCTTGAGGAGACCTTACACCTAAGACCCTTCAGGTAGGTATTCTTTGGGGTGTGTTTTTCCAAAGACTCTTCATCCAGGTGTTTCCAAGAATCATCGGGATGAGGCCCCTGTGTCTTCGGGTGAGAGTTCTATTACTATTACTATTTCCAATAATCATTGGGATGAGGCCCAGGTGTGTGTGGTCGGGATATATGGTTGAGAGGCCCCGGTGTGTGCGGGCGGGATACGTGGTTGTGAGGCCCAGGTGTGTGCGGGCGGGATGTGTGGTTCTTGAGGCCCAGGTGTGTGAGGGCGGGAAGAGTGTGGTAGCGTCAGGACGTTCGCCATTAGGAAGAGTAGCTAACATGTGGGAAATGGTTCGGGGTACCCAATACTTTTTTTCTTATATACTACTACCTTTTTTGATTTTGTTTTTGGTGACTGTGGCTGGTGAGGTTGGGTGGATAGAATTCCAGGCTAGGTTTCTTCTATTGTTCTCACAGGACATTAGGATGTCTCCCCACTTGTGCACGAGAGCTTTAGGTTTCTCTACTGAGTATACTAGTAAGTTAACCCTACATTTACATTCATGTTTCCAGGAGGACTAACAGGGCTATGCGGGACCCTACTAGTTGGGATAGTTGGAGTTGTAGCAGTTGCTATACTCTTGTTTCTTTTGGTATTGTACTTTTTGAGCTTTCTTGTACTTGTACCTTGTTTCAGAACTATTTAAACATGCATGTTGGATTGGTTTGGGTTTATTTCTATACACTTGTTCTATTCCTTTTGGGAGGTTAACTCATCCTATTTCCTGATATTAAATAATAAAAAGGGTAAATACTCCCATATTTTGTCAAAACTCATACACTTGGTGCTAGTCGCCACCCCAGGGCCTACTGGAGGCGGGACTCGGGGGTCATTATCTCCCTTTCACCATTTCCACCTCAGGAGGGGCATCTTTGGTGGGAGGGGGTTATGAGAGAATGGTATCATAGGTGATGGTTGATATATAGGATGGAGTTTGGAGTTAGGCATAGTGAGGGTTTCATGGGATTGTAGGACAACAATGTTGGTTAATCTTGGTGCGTGACATAGGCCAGGGAGGACCGGCTAGGACATGGGATTTTAAGGCCCCTCGTGATCCGATGCAAGGACTCTGAGCATACCGAACGACCAAGTGAGACTACATTGATTGTAGGGTAGAGACCATAGGGAAGTTACATGCATCATCATGACTGTGTTTTACTTGATTTGGGTGTTCTGGGAAAGGAATTGAATAAAATGATAAAATGAAACCTTGAAAAATTCCTTGATACTTGGGCTTAGGCCATCCTTGTTTACCATACAGCTATTTCACCTGGATGTTGTCAACATGTGACTCAAGCGGCTATGGCCCAGTAGATTCAGGTAGTCGATCAGTTAAGGATTAACCAAGCGGAAGAAGATGACCAGTGGAAGAGGACTCTCCATTATTTATAGCGACAGACCCTGAGGAAGTACGAGGGCAGTAATTCAGATATGGAGATGGAGGGATGGATTGGGGAGCTAGGGATAAAATTTACCTTGATCCGTGCCCCGAGGGAGAACTGGGTTCCCCTAGCATTCAGTTAGCTGAGAGGTGCGGTGCGACAGTGGTGGATGCTCTACCTCGGAGAGAGGATAGAGGCACAAATTCTATGGGATGACTTTGAGAAGGAATTTTGAGAGAAATTCCTTTCTTCCATGATCAAGGTGGAGAAGCGGTAGGAGTTACTCTCCCTTCAGCAGGGTTTTATGTCAGTACGATAGTTGGGGATCATGTTCAAATATCTCTTACGCTTTTCTCCGGATCTCATTTTGGATGAGGAGTCTCGGGAATGATGTTTGGAGGAGGCACTTCATCCTTCGCATTAGTATGTTGTCACCCCCTTCACCCTTCCGACATATATGGTAGTACAGAAGAAGGAAGAGGTTGTAGAGAGGATGAACTCGTAGGGAGGTGCACCATGTGAGGGAATCTAGCCAGGTTCGTCGAAGGGGAAGGCAGTCAGTAGCAGGTCTCCTAAAACGGGATCTTCCTGGTTCAGGCCAGTGGGGAGCAGGCCCCAGAAGTTCCAGTTCAGATCTTCCAGTCCTCATCCCTTTTTCACAATCCCAAGACCGATGTGTTTTACTTGTGGAGTTTTTGGTCACATTCAGAGTCATTGCCCGACCCGAGCTCAGTACGGTGGAGGTGGGCAGGTTCAGCACCCACCTTAGCAGCACCAGTTGCCGGTGAGGCCCTTCTAGTAGCAGCAGGACCATGCTCCCCCGAGGGCAGACATTGTAGGAGGAGGCCGACCTTAGGGTGCTCCTCAGGGATCTCGAGCAGGGTGTGGTCGGGGAGGTTGACGACATCAGAGGGGCAGAGGAGCTAGGCGTTGACAGTTTCATGCAGTAGAGTTGACAGATCCGGCAGGACCAGAGGTGGTGCGAGGTACAATTTTTTTGTTCAGCTCTCACGTTTCTACTTTGTTTGATTCATGAGCTTCGCACTCCATTATTGCACCTGTTCTAGCCCATCATTTGGGAATAGACGTAAAGAGACATTTCGTACCACTGGTGCTGAGTACACTAGTTAGAGGCCAGATTAGCGTATCTTGTGTTTTTCGGTGATATGAGCTGACGTTAGGACCACATAGATCTAGTGGGGACATTGTTCTGTTACAGATGCAGCCATACGATGTTATCCTATTCATCGACTGGTTGTTTTCTGTTATTTCCGTTGTCGAATGCTTCTGGAGAAGAGTCATGTTCTCCGACGTGGATGGACAGTGTGTATCTTTTGTTGGCGAGAGGAGATATCAAGTGGGAAGCTGGAATGTGAATCCTCTCCTTTTTTTAGGTGGGTTATCAGTATTTCCAACTGATATATAGATAGTGGATGTCCCAGAGGTTTTTGGGGAGTTCCTCAATATTTTTCTCGAGGGGGTTGTAACTCTACCCCCCAACGTGACATTGAGTTCGGGATAGACTTACAGCCTGTTTCCTATCTTATTTTGATGGCCCCTTATCAGATAGAACCTTTAGAGTTGCGAGAGTTGCGAATCTAGATTGACGACCTGATGGAGAAGGGTTTTGTTTGACCCAGCGTGTCACCATGGGGTGCTCTAGTTTTATTCGTGAAGAAGACAGATGGTGTTTTCAGGTTATTCATAGACTACCAAAGGTTGAATCAGGTAACGGTCAAGAACTGTTACCACCTTCAAAGGATAGATGATCTCTTTAACGAGCTGAGGGGAGTGGGTTGGTTTCCTTAGATTGATCTACGATCTGGATATCATCAGTTGAGGGTGAAGGGTAGTGACATCTCGAAGACGGCTTTTAGGTGCAGGTATGGGAACTTCCAGTTTGTAGTGATGTCGTATGGAGTTACAAATGCACCGGATGTGTTCATGGGACTTATGAACATTCTCTTCAGAGAGTTTCTGGACTGGTTCGTCGTAGTTTTTATCAATGAAATCCCGATCTACTCAAGATCAGAGGAGGTGAACGTTGATCATCTCAGGGTAGTCTTGGAAGTCCTTCGACACCACCAGCATTATGGGAAATTGTCGAGGTGTAAGTTCTTGAAACAATAAGTACACTTCCTTGGGCACGTAGTGTCTCAACATAGAGTGTCAGTAGACTCGTCGAAGGTGGAGGCAGTTGTTTCTTGGGAAGAACTCAAGAGCACGACAGAAGTTCATAGTTTCCTGGGGTTAGCATGTTACTATCAGAGGTTCATTTCAGACTTCTCTCGAGTTGCTGCTCCATTGAAAGATTGACTAGGATGAACCAGGTCTTCCTATGGAGCGATTAGTGCCAGAATGCTTTCGACTACCTGATGGAGAAGTTTGTTAGTGATCTGGTACTTAGGTTTCCATAGGAAGGATTGTTGTATGAGGTGTTTTGTGATGCTTATGGCCTTGGTCTGGGGTGTGTGCTGATGCGGAAGAAGGGAGTGATCCGTTATGGGTCTAGGAAGTTACTCCCTCACGAGCGTAACTATGCCACCCATGACGTCAAGCTTGCAACAGTAGTGTTCACAGTGAACTTGTGGCGACCTTACCTCTTTGGGGAGTGCTTTGTAGTCCTCTCAGATCACACGAGCCTGAGTTATATCTTCTCCCAACATGACCTAAACTTATGGCAGTGAAAATGGTTCGAGTTCCTCCAAGTCTATGACTTCAAGATCTCTTACAATGAAGGTAAGGGAAATGTTGTGGCTGATGACCTGAGTAGGAAGTCACATAAGGAAGTTGTTCGGGAATCCACTGATTCTTGGAAAGTGATGGGAGAGTTGGCCGCCTAGATCTTGGATATAATGTTAGAAGGTGTTAGAGGCTGTTTTTTTTCAGATGACGGTGTAGTCCTCTTTGTTGCAGCATGTGGAAGAGTCTCAGTGGGGTGACTCCGAGGAGGAAGGGATGCGGGATCATGTCGATCAGGTAAACGCTCTAGAAGGATGGTTAGAGGACAGCCGACATTAGATGCTTTTCCATGGAATGTTGTTTGTTCCGGAGGCGATACGTGAGGGAGTTCTCCGTGATTTCCATAGCTAATCCTTGGCGGTACATTCGGGAGTTTCAAAAATGTACCGAGGCCTGAGGGAACTGTTTTGGTGGCCCGGGGTGAAACGGGAAGTGGCGGAGTTTGTGGCTAAGTGCCTAGTGTGTTAGAAAGTAAAGGCTGAACACCATGTTCCCAGTGGTTTGTTGCATCCATTAGATGTCCCCGAGTGGAAGTGGGATGATATCTCGATGAATTTCATCACATGACTACCCAGAGCTCAGGGAGGTTTTGATGCTATCTGGGTGGTGGTGGATCGTCTGACAAAATCAGCACACTTCTAAGCAATTAAGGAGTCGGGCCTAGTGAGTACCTTAGCACAGAGGTATATAGTCGAGGTGGTGTGTTTTCATGGAGTTTTGAAGACTATCATCTTAGACCAGGATACTCGGTTTACCTCCCGAGTCTAGAGGGGGTTACGTCATGATTTTGGAACGCAGGTACACCTTAGCAATGATTTCCACCCCCAGACTGATGGGAACATAGAGCGGACTGTCCAGACGTTGGAGAACATGCTGTGAGCATGTGTTCTGGATTTCCGAGGATCATGGGTACGACACATTCCTTTAGTAGAGTTTTCCTACAACAACATCTTCCACTCTACTATTGGCATGGCACCTTTTGAGGCTTTTTATGGAAGACCATTTAGTTCACCCATTTTCTTGGAAGAGGTTGGTGAGACGAGTGCTCTTGGGCTAGAGGTAGTGCAGAGCACCATAGAGAAAGTTCAGCTTGTGCGTGAGAGGATGAAAGTGGATCTGGACCGACAGAAGTCTTATACTGGTCGTCAGAAGAGGCATTTGGAGTTCGACGTGGGAGACCATGTGTTCTTGGAGGTTTCCCCTCAACGGGGGCAACAAATGATTGGGAAAGGGAGAAAGCTCTCACCTAGGTTCATCAGACCTTTTGAGGTGCTGAGGCGAGTCAGCGAGGTGGCATATAAGCTATCCCTACCACCTCAGTTGGAGAAGGTTCATGACATCATCCACGTCTCCCAGTAACGTCAATACTTACACGACGAATATCATGTTATTGACTGGGGAAAATTAGATATGAGAGACAACGGGACATTAGAGGAACGACCAATCAGAATCGTGGATCGTAAAGAGATGGTGCTCCATAGACAAACCACTCCCTTGGTTCGTGTGTTGTGGAGGCATGGTGGCCTAGAGGAGAGAATTTGGGAGTGAGAGGCTCAGATGCACGCTCAGTACCCAGAGTTGTTTTGACTTGTGTTTTCTTTGTTCCTCTGAGCTTTGTTTTTATACTCTATACCTTTGTTATATGAAATGCTTGTCTTGTCGGTTATGAGGTCTTTTGTTTCCATGTTCTCTAGAAGTGTGTAACATGTCCGAATGTGTGGGAAAAAGGAAAAAACCTGATCCTTAATCGAGACACATTAATTAGGATTCAGTTGAACCCATGCGGGCGAGTCAGTTCCACCTAAAGCGGATAATATCTCGACATAGTAGAAGTAATTTCCCCAAACCACATGTTTGGGCAGTGTGTTGGTTGTGTGGTGTTGGGGGTAGTGAAAGTTGAAAAATCCTAATGTATAAAAGTGGGAAGGACCAATTATTAATCGATACACATTAATGAGGATGCGATTAAACCCGTGCAGGCGAGTCAGTGCCACCTAAATTGGATAATATCTCAACATAGGAGACGAAATTCCAAACACATATGATTTGGGTTTTTGAACTAGATCCTGTTATAACGAGGGACCTAAGAGGTATTTTGTTGGGTTTCTTTGGGTTGTATTTTGAATTATCGCGGACGATAATGGTTTAAGAGGTATCTTATGTAATGGCCCAGACCTCTCTGACCCATTACATTGTCAAAAAGTGGGTCACGAAGTGTTCTGAAGGGTAAAATGGACTTTTCCCACACTTTTCAGAATTTTGAAACTACACGGCGTGTACTGTGAGTACACGCCGTGTACCCCCTCGCCGGGTATACCCAGTGTTGAAGGTCGTGTCTTTTCTGTGTTAAATAAATGGGTACATGCCGTGTACCCCAAATACTACACTTCTTGTAGTCCCTCCCAGCGTACGCGTTACCCTTAAACTATGTGTTGACCAGTCAACGGCCGTGTGCCGTGTTAGAGCTGTGTCCTTACCATGTGAAGTAAATGAGTACACTCTGTGTATCCAATACTACACGCCATGTAGTCCCTCCCTGCATATGTGTTACCTTCAAACCATGTGTCTACCAGTCAACAACAGCATGCTGCGTTGAAGGCCGTGTTGGAAGTCGCATGGTGACTGTGTGAAATGGATGAGTACACACCGTGTACCATAACGTACATGATGTGTACTGTTTTCACGCCTATAAAAGGAGGGGTCCCATCCTCCTTTTCAACTCACCCCTCTCCTCCCCTTTCTTCTGAGCAGAGCTCTCCCAAGAGACTCAAAGGCTCCTTTTATTCCATAACATCTTCGTCCAAGCTCCGATTTACGATCTGTCAGCATCCACGGGATCGTACCAACAAGGCGGAACTTCTGATCTTGGATTTGTTTCTTTCCTTTCGGCCTTCCCTTCCCAGCTTCCACCCGAGGAGGTTTTGCCGTGTTTTTCTAGTAGTGAAGGATGCCGACGGACGTCTTCTAATGTTGATCCGGGGGAGCGTTGTGATCAGAACCTGTTGAGGTAGGGACCTTACCTTCGTCTCTCTAAATTGTACATTATGCAGGGTGGGTATCCTATTGTTTTCATGAGAGAATATTGAACCATTAGACGAAGATAGTAAATGGTTAATGAACGGGGATGAGGAAGTTGTTATGTTTATCTTTATATCCTTTATGTTGTGAATTTAATAGGCTTATGCCTACGGAAAATCACGGTCGTTGGGGGCCTTTGCTTGCACAATAAAATGTTTCCCTATCTTTCTTGACCGTTTTTGTGAATGGAACATTGTTGAATGTGGAATTTGGTTAATCATGTAATGTTGGATGCTTTAAAATCTGGAACCCTAGTTTGATCACCCCATTTGAACAAAATGAAATAATAAACATGTGGGTGCTGGTTAAGGTTTGGTTATGTAAAAGGGGGGTGTTTTGTGCGTTGTTGTGGATCGAGTGAGCAGCGGGGCTGCAGTTGGCTTTGTTGTGGATTGGTGTGAATGCTATATTAGTGATTGGCAGTGGGGCTGTGATAAATGGTATTAAAGATATAATGATGTACAATATGGTTGTGGTTATGGTGGTTGGCAGTGGGGCTGCAAGGATGGGTTTGAATGTGAACGAACTATGGGTTGTGAAAAATAAATAAAATGTGGAAGAGTTAATGAATGGTGGGGCTTGGTAATGGAACAAGAATAATAATTAATGGGGTTGGATGGTTAATAATAAGGACCATGTTGTGTTGCTTTTGTTTTCAAAACTTGATTTGTGGATGGTAGGGATATTTTTTACGAACGATTGATATGGTTGGTTATGGATAGTTTCCTAGTAGTTAAGGAACTAATAAGCTGATTCTGTTAAAACATGAAAACCTAAATTGGGATGGGATTGTTTGTTGTATGCATGCTTCTTAGTACCAGTGTCGAGGTATGTGATCAGGTTCTCTGTTAAGAAGCCATAGGTTGGGCTGTGGGTTTGGTATATATATATCTTTGTGTCTTATCGCACCCCACCCATGTTGAGAACTTAGTGCCGAAAACTCCCATTTCATGGGAGAGGGTGTTTTGACCATAATTATTAGCTCCTTCCTGATCCTTCTTCCCTAGGATGTGATGGCTTGAGGTAACCTTACACCTAAGATCATTCAGGTAGGTTTCGATTGGGGTGGGTTTGGCCCAAGAATCTTCGGGCAGGTTTTCCCAAGAATCTTCGGGATGAGGCCCAGGTGTGTGCAGGCGGGATACGTGGTTGAGTGACCCAGGTGTTTGCCGGTGGGATACGTGGTTGTGATGCCCAGGTGTGTGCGGGCGGGATGTGTGGTTCTTGAGGCCCAGGTGTGTGCGGGCAGGAAGAGTGTGGTAGGGTCAGGACGTTCGCCATTAGGAAGAGCATCTAACTAGTGGGAAATGGTGAGGGGTACCCAATACTCTTGTTCTTATATACTAATACCTGTTGTGATTGTGTTTTTGGTGAGTGTGGCTAGTGTGGTTGGGTGGATAGAATTCCCAGCTAGGTTTCTTCTGTTGTTCTCATGGGACATTAGATTGTTTCCCCACTTGTGCACGAGATATTAAGGTTTCCCTGCATAGTATACTTGTATGATCACCCTACGTTTACTTTAAAGTATCCATGAGGACTACAAGGGCCGTGCGAGACCTTACTAGTAGGGACAGTTGGAGTTGTTGCAGTTGATGTACTCTTGTTTCTTTTGGTATTGTACTTTTTTGAGCATTATTGTACTTGTACCTTCTATCAAAACTATTTAAACATGCATGTGGGATTGGTTTGGGTTTATTTCATTAAAATTGTTCATTTCCTTTTTGGTGACTGACTCATCCTATTTCTCGATCTTAAATAATAAAAAGGGTAATGCCTCCCATATTTTGTGAAAACTCATACCCTTGGTAATAGTCGCCCCCCCCCCCCCCCCGGGGCCTACTGGAGGCGGGACTCAGAGGGCATTATCTCCCTTTCACCATTTTCAGCTCAGGAGTGGCATCTTTGGTTGGAGGGGTCATGACATTCCCAAAGGTAGTACCCGTTCAGAAATGTGGATTATATAAGGGTAATATATCCTTACCCATGAGTAGATCTCTTTATATAAGGGTCACCTAGCATTACACTAATAATATTTATTAGAACTTGCAGGTTACATTTATGTGATTGGTTCACATAAAGGGTGTCAGTATTGTAACACTTTTGAAAATGGTTGTTGTAATGATGTTATGAAAAGGCATGATATTGATTACCATTACTCGTAACGGTATTATAGGGTAATAAAGCGTAACAAAAATTTAACATGCTTAATAACCTTATGAGAAACACTAATACATATAGATAATGATGAAGATGTCATTACAAGAAGGAGTTCATGTATAGGTATGTTTATTGTACACATACATAGTGTACACATTTAATGGGTCAAGCCTATTTACCTTTATATAAACTATCTATTTAAGGGTATATTGAGGTTACCCTTACACTGAAGATGGATTCAACATAATGGTAAATCAATAAATTTCATATTTTTTTAATATATTATATATTTTAAAGTTTTTATTACTTTTTTATAAATATTATTAAGTGATAATTTTGGGATAATTAATCTATACAGATTATACAAATTAATTTATTTATTTCAATTTGATTTTAATGAATTTAAAAAATATTAATGAAACATTTTAAAAAATATTAACTATCAATATTTGAAAATACCATTTCAAAAATTAAATAGTATTCCTTGTGATCATGATATAAATGGATTATTTAGATATCATCATTGGTGATTTATAAATTGGTTATAAATTACAAAAATATATGATATTTTTATTTCATAAATTCATTATAATTTATGAAATTTTATATAAATTATAATTAATATAACAAATTAAAGGGTTAATATTTAACTTAATATTGTAAATATATATTCATTATAAATTATAACATCTTCATACATTGATTTTATTTACTAATTGTTCATAAATGTCTCATATATTTATAATTAAGTAATTGTTTTATTAATTTTTTGAATTTCCAAGATATTCATCTTCAATACTTTTCTAAAAAATTTAATATTTTTTATTCCCAATTATATGATACATTGTTTCTAGGATAGGTCATTGAATAAAAATAATGGATTAATATCATAGAATATAGTTTTCATTAACCCTAACCTTAGTTTGTAATTTTATTTATGAGCTTGAGAATATTAGTTCAGTATAGTTTGTTCTTATTATGTGTTAGTGATTCTGGTAATTTAATTATATCTTGGGAAAGTATTCCCATATATAGGGACTTAGGGTTGGACCTACAACCTTCCAAGAGGCATGACATGGATATAAAATTAAATGGGGTACAAATTCTACCATGTTGAGATTTCTTTGGTGTATTTATCAATCACTTATGACAATATGACCTTAAATAAATTGTTCATGTACCCTATGCTTATTATTAATTTTGATATATCTGATTATACATGAAATCTACTTTTTGGTAATTAACACATAATCAGGGCCTATGGAAAGGGTTACACATTAATTTTATGTGAACACAATAATATGGTTGTTAGAATATGAATTTCAAAATCCAGGTTGTTTGAATATTTGACACATAAAAGGATATAAAAATGTGAATATAATTATTAAATAGAATTAAATACATAAGAATTTAATATGAATATGACATATATTAAATGGGTTAGACTTTAAAATAAACCCATCAAATTTCAATTACGATATTCCATTCAGAGAATTATATTTCAAGAAATTTATCACCCAACTACATATTTTTTATCATAGGAAAAATGCCAACATATTATCATATGAAATAGTAGAATACATAGAAAAATAATTTTTTCTTATTGGGTATTGTAGGGCTTATCATGAGTATACATTTATTTTACATTGAAATATTAATCATGTATATTTCACTGGGATAAAATAGGTAGGGAACCCAAACTATTAAAAAACCATAGGAATAGAATTGATTGAATCAATTTCATGGATTTGAATAATTTGTTATTTACTCAACTATATAATATTCATAACGTTATTTATTTGGATGATTCCCCACATAAATAATCATGCATTTCATATGTGATAACCAGTGTAGATAATAATGAAATATGGACATTGCATCACAAAGTGGATATTTTGTTTGCCGTCATCAATTTTAGTAGGAGAACATTTATTAAATCTACCCAACTAGAAGAGATGAGATATGATATTCCTCTAATAAAAATTTATACAGTTGATAAAATAATCCCCATTATTATAATAAATTTTATATGAATCCTTTAAAGGATAATATTAGCTTACGTAACATCAAATATTAGAAATATATGAAAAATTCATCAGAAAAAAAAATATTCTACATGTTATAATAGTTCCTTTATAACTGTCCATGTTTTGATGTTGTTCAAATAGAAAATCAAGATTCTTATGAAATAATGCAATGATTCATTTAATATTTTAAAGGAACTTGATTATAACTAAAAAAATGAAATTATTGTCTCATATTCTTAATATGATTTGGTTTATTGATAATATAAACTAAATTTGAATATGATGGGAGAGACTAAAAGATTCTTATAAAGAATATTCATCTTAAAAAATACATTTAATTTTCATCTATAGAAATGTTTTAGAATGAAGACTTAATTAGAGACACTTCTAAATGATATAATCCAAGTGTTATGAATAGATGAATAGGTAAAATGATGACTATGTTCTCAGAATATAAAGATTGTATGTGGAGGTAAATGTTCGAAATTGGAAGAAATCAAGAATCCATATGAGGTTATTTAAATAATTTTTGTATTATAAAGATGGTTTAAGTATTCTATATGATTGGTTTACCTTCAATACATAAATTTATTTGGGAACATAATAGAATATCAATGTCACATTTTAATGTTATATATATTAATTCTTCTATTTCGAAGGGTATGTAAAACTGATTTTATGTTTTAATTTTTTTGTAAATTTAAATGGATTTAAATTCATATAGTGATTTAAAAAGTAATATTTTTTAATTTAATTGATAAATTATACAATTTCTACATAAAAAAATTGATTTTAATGATGTTTGTCTTTTTTGGATAATCTTTGAAAAGAATGTGCATGTTAATATCCCTAATCTTATTTGATAATATGCGTGATCATTGATTTTTTAAGAACTACATGGAATTATTAATTGTAAAAAATAGGTTTATGATTAATCGGATTCTATATCTTTTTTTTGAGAAGAATATATATAAGAAAGTGTTATATCATATATAATGTTTTTTTCGGTTTTGCAAAATGTGTGGAAAATGTTCATACAACCCATTAATATAAAATTTTAAGGATAAATTTTTTTCTCAACAAAATAGTATTCTCAAATATAAATTAATATTATAAATGGAAAAAAATGATTATTTGAAAAATAGTCTAACTATAATTTAATAGGTGTTATTTGTTATTCTAAATCTTTTTACTGAATTATATAATTTAAATTATAGAATTTAATAATATCTATGATACTCATTGGAGTATGGATGGAAAAAGAGATGTTTAATTTTAGAAAATAAATTTTTTTCTAATTTAAATATGAATGATTTTTTACTAAATATCTTAAAGAGTTGAGGTTTTTAAAAATAATGAAAAACATAAATATCCATATTTAGTTACTATGAGAAAGTGAAAATCCCTTGTAACAAAAAGATTATACCACTATAATTATTTAGTGATTGTAAACTTTATATAATAAAAATTATTAGGACATGTAATGGTAAATAAATAATATTGAGACAATTTTTGTTACAATAACTAGTGATTATCGTGTTTCCCTAAAGGTTTATAGCAGATAATACAAAAACGTGTATCACATGGTATCATAAATGAGTATATGGTATAACGGTAATGGGAAATGTAATGAGTAATTTCTGGTACCATATTGAATTTGATATTATTTTAAACTAAAAGTGTTTAGGATAAGCTGGAAAAGTGATAATGTAAACTGTAATTTCATTTAAATAATAATTCAAGGAAAATACATAATGAAAAGTGTTTTAATGATGGTGATTATGTAATTATAATTAGATATAAGTAGAAGAATTTTGTTAACATTTTATCATTTTATGTTAAATTGTTAATGAGTTGGTATATTTGTTTAAATAATTTAACATAAGGAATATGATTTTAAGTATCAACACTATCATAACTATGATTTCGTGAAAATTTTACTCAGTAAGATGTTTGTGGGATTATTTTATCATATAGTCATAGTGTGTTGTGGTGTAAATTACATATGGATGTAATGTTCAAAAACCATTATGATATAATCAACATGAGATTCAGGAAAATTTTATTTATATATTCTATGTGATGGTTATAGTCATATCATGTAATTATAAAAAATTAATTCTAATTTTTTATACCTTCATGTGTGTGGAAACATTATGTTACATGAATTTTCATACGATAAGTAAAAATTGAATTATTAATAATTGATTTTCACTAAAATATTATCACTATGAAGTATAACGTGTTGAGAGGATATGTAAAGGATAGAGTGAATAAATTAGTATATCTGTTACAAATTATTGAATTTGAGAGATGATTAATAGCTTATGGAGAAAATACATTGTGAATTATTACTTAGAATTATCTTGCAATGTATATATCATGGAATATGATATTATAATTCATTGAAATATGGGAGTAAACTTATTATATATTCTTCTTACCTAATTTTGGTGACATTTGTATCTTTAGAGACTAAATATTTTGATACCATAAATACACAACTTAATATATCAAATTAGAAATTATTGGGTTGGATGGGTATGTTGATGATTATGTCATTTGTAAAAAGAAATTCTATATGGGATTTTAACACTTTTATAAAATGTAATGGTATTCAACCCATGGTTGAGCTTGACTGAGGAAATTCCTAGAAATTATTATTTATTTCAAATATTTTGTGTTTAAAAAATTTGATTAAGGACATGTAATCTAGTTTTCAGATAAATTAATTAAATTTGAAATACTCATCAACTTGGTTATAATTTATCAATGAATCAATAAATGATGAGAGGAAGAAATTAGATTTATATATTCCATGAATAGTGGTCACTACATGTCAGGGAAATTAAGATTATAATTGTATATATACGATGTATATGTTGAATTTTGTGGAAAAAGTATTCATAGAAAGATATAAACATGTTTGACGGAAATCACAATATACCCATTTGAATATTTAGTAGCCCTAATTATTTCATAGAAGCTTTTCTTTGTTTACATGTAATAAATTGGGATTTCATAGTTGTTTTCAATGCTACTAAGGATGGAAGGGTGACACAACTATTCCCATGAATATTTATAATGTTTTGGTTAAATTAGTGATTCAAAATTAATGGATTTTGATGAAAAACCATTTTCAAGTGATTTTGAACATATTAATACAAATTTGAGATATTTTAAAAAATTCTTTATTTTATTTTAGTGAAAGTGGGGTTTTTTTATGTGAACAAATGTACATGAATAAGATAGATGCACATATGAATATGAATTATGGAGTATGTATATATATATATATGAAAATGATATTATATATATATATATATATCGATTACATATTAAAATGTATATGATACATGTCTTTTTAGTTCATTTGATGCATGAATAATATATATATATATATACATTTTATATATATTATCAATTTCACCTAAATGGTTTTTTCAAAATTTATACTATATTATGAATGTATTAAATAATTTATAAAAATAATTAAATTCGCCGATTAATTATATCCATATATTTATAAACACACACAATATGTAATGATTGGGTTATTCCTTGGTATTTCTCAACGTAATATGTAGAGATCCTATATTGAAGGTTGTGTTTTTCATGTGATGTGTATAATAATTTTATAAAATCAATTTTTATTGAAAATTAATTTACCTCATTTGAGAAGGTGATATCAACCCTTTGACATGCATGTGTCCTCATGAAGCATTCAAGAATCCATTTGAAGGGGATATTCCTTGAATGAATGGTGATTTATTCCACTAATCCCTATTTAATTCATCAAAGACAATACTCATAAATAAGATATAACTTGATATTTTTTAGTAATTCTGCATACCCAGTATTATTTTATTATTTACATGTATATTTCTTGATGATAGATCTCCTATGTTTTGGGTTTTCTTTTCGTATAAATGATAATTATTTTATCATATGACACATATAATTTTATTATATCTCAAACATAACTAAACATTAGAGTGACACCTATTTTACTAATTTAAATTCAAATTATCTGTTCAATATAATACATAGGGAATCCATCTATATATCACCTACACAAGGCTATATAACGACATTAATGAGAAAATAAAATAAGGAACGAATATACAAAAACACATTAATATTTTCCATGGATCTCACTCAAAATATTTGTGATACTAAAAAATTTAGTACCTTAATAAATGGTAAGATAATTTGTTAATTAAATAAATCCACTACCTCATGCTTAAACATGGAAACTATTCAGTTTTTTGTTTATTTTAGTCTATCATGAATCTAAATATATTAGAAAATAATATAAAAAACAATAAAGTATAAAAAAAATTAGACTAAACTAAAAATTTTACACTTTATGGTGAATGAGACAAAAAATATGAAATATTATACTTTTAGGCTCATGATAAGATCTTAATTATAATAAACCACTCTCAAGATCACTATAGGATATGGGAGGATCCTTAATGACCTTTATGGGGGAATAATGTGTGTTGTACATGGTAAAATATCCATTTGACTATAGAAAACCATGAGAAAAATAAATAATGTGTTAACCTGGTAAACTTAAATGGATAATCATCATTTATAAATATCACAAGAGTAAACCTTCTAGATAGTAAAATCTACGAGTAGCCACTTATCCACCAGGTAACCACCCTAGGCTCACAAGCTGGATGATGTGCATAGGTCCCTTTAATGGATATTTCACCATCTATAGGGCAGCATATTTCCATGTACCATCTAGTTACTAGAGAAACAGTAACATTTTCCAAACATAGATCATCCCTAGGTGCATCACACTACAACTAGCCACCTCCTAACCATGATTCCTAATCAAAAATGTTTTTTTATGTATCAAAACATTCCAAAAATTATTTTAAACACCAGTTCATAAAATTTAACGTATACTAATCAAAAAATTGACACAATTTTAATTTCATTCACTTTCGTACACAATAGATACTATAAGAAACCCACAATAACACTAATCATCCTAGATAATTATTCATGATCCTCCAACTAATGGTTTTAACCAACATCGATCATTAGTTACCATAAAAAATGCAACATACCATCTATAGAAAAAATATTAACATATTAAGAAACTCAAAACACATGGAAAAAGACAACTTAATCCTGATCCATCACATTCATTGTTCATTTAGTTATTAAAAAAATGCTTTCTAACAACCATCCATCATGAGAAACCCATATGTCACTACCCAACGAATCATATTTTCAATGGTTATCCTCATCATTAAACATATATTACATGGAAATTTCCATATAATTTTTTTTACA
Source organism: Viscum album (assembly GCA_963277665.1). NCBI lineage: Eukaryota > Viridiplantae > Streptophyta > Magnoliopsida > Santalales > Viscaceae > Viscum > Viscum album. The sequence goes on from OY728129.1 coordinate 1,591,250,503, forward strand.
CCAAAGGAATCCCTTGCTCAATCATAATACCTATATACCAATTGTGTACATGATTTGGTTCTCAATACACCACACATGATCGAAACAAAGGGACTAGCTACAAGTTCATAGGAAACCTTTTCCAATTTTCAAGATGAAACTATAGAGTCTCATTATATTTGAATATGCATGAACTGACCAATATTTGTATTGACTAAAAAAATATCAATTCCATAAATTAGATGCGTCCACCAAGAAATTGATTGTAGTTATTTTTTCATTAAGCCCATTTAGCATACATATTTCGACATATCAACTGTCTAATTGCAACGATTCTTTACATGTCAAAGATTGTGAAGAAAGTAATTTTTTACCTATTAGTTGAGGATTTTCAGTTCTCCTTTTTAGATATTAATCATTACGCACTATAAAATGTAGTTCTAATGCTCCCTGTTCTAGGAAAATCTTTGGTCCGATATATGATCACATTAGAATAGTCTATCGGAACCCTTCTATCCAAGATAAATATTGATTGAAAGGAAAAAAACAATATTATCTCAATTGAATTCTCCTCAACAAAGGGAATATATACTCTCCCATAAATATGTGTTTCCTCAAACTAGCTTTTATACTGCAGATGTTGCGACATTATTTACAGCATCATGAGATAAAAGGTCTATCCCATGTATAAACAGGGATGTATATCCTTAATCGCACCCTTCTTAAGGGATTATTGGATCGATGGTTGATGGTCTACCAATAGTTCCACCAATTACAAATTTGTTTATTTCCTAAATCCATATTATGTTTATAGGAAACCATATAATCAAAGATCCAAAAATTAATCAACAAAAAAAAAAGAAAGTCCCAAACTCAAAACGTAAGTATCTAAAAATACCAATTAAATATTTAAAAACCAAATTGACCACTGAAACACCAAATCACCCAGATTATTGAAACCTGAACCACATGTCACCTTGATCCACAAACCCTACTACACTATTAACTTTGTCACATAACAGACATAATCTTCTCTATACTGTGCATGCCCACAAGAACACCGACAGCGTTAGAGAAATACAAAACAAAAATCCAAAAAGAAAACCATGAAGGAAACACAGACACTAAAAAAATTGTGGAACACTAAAAAATCATCAATAAAAAATAATAAAATGACCAGTTTGGGACCGTAAGGAAGGAATCCAATGATGGACACAACTCCTGGATGCTTTCCACTACCTAGAAAGCATATCCCAATAAATATATCAATACAGCTGCACTCGAATGACACAGATGGGCAAGATGAACTAGGATATCAGAGAAGAATTGAGACTACTAATGTTCTACATGGGTCTACACCTTCAAAAGACTTTCATCCATTTTCCTAGGCAACCAAATACCATAAAAAAAAATATTCATTAAAAAAACAGAACTAGAAAACCAACGATTCATATTCTCCATCTATTCCTAATGAATCTATTGAAGAGGATGGTCAAACAATCACTAAAAGAGTTAAACCCAAAAATATAGGAAGGGGACCAGCTAAATCACACTCTCCAGGGAATCCAATGATAGTTCAATGTGCATTACCCAAACAACAACATGGAAACCCACTCACCAGACCATTATGGGCTTGGAAGAACAGTAACAAGGAAGTAAGAGCAGTGAAATAACCCATGAGGCCATAATAATAGTGCACAATCATAGATGAAATAAATAGTTCAGATATGGGTAGGATTCTTGGATGCACAACTATTAATAAAAGAATAACCCTAAGATGTTGAATTTCTAGATGAATCTATTCTCTTAGTGGATCCCACATTAATTTAATGGAAGAAACATTTTTATGGTGCCTCCCAAATAAAAAAACATATAATGATAAATATCACCAATCATAATAGGGTAGGTCGGGATATTTTCATCATCACCCTAGAAAAATAAGTCATTATATACTAACTGCTATTTTCAGAAGGTTACACTTACAATGAGGTAGTGTTCCAAGATACCATATTCTCATGTTTTCTCTCAAGATTTATGTCCCCAATTTTCATGTAAAGGTAGTCATTTATTTTGCCTTAAAATTTATCAAGGGTGACTAAATCATCATAATTCAAGAAATTGTAACCCTTTTAGAACACACCCAATAGTTGATATCCCAGTTCTATTATGAAATAATGGTGATTTTTATCATTCATATAATAATCGATATAATTCATTGGAAATTCTTTCCACATCACTTATATAACTCATCCAAAATGAAATATTCATTCATGTAGAAGACCAGAGGGTCATATCGCCAGCCACATCAGATGATATAGAACCTTAGGTAAAAACATTCATGTCTGTGTTTCAATTCCAAGATCCTTATATCCCCCAAAACAGAGGAAACACCCATTTCAACAAATAAAATTGTTAACTATATCTTATGTGGAATTTTCCCACTAGAACAAGTTGAGAGTGAGAGGATACATTGGCACACTAAATAGATTACCTATAGAGTGGGAAAAACATTGAGTAAAAACTATATTGATTTGGGTTTGATGGAATTATACACCCTTTCATATAATTAGATTAGACGCCTCATGTTATGGAATAGATCCATTCCTAGACCCGTGGCACCCATGAAGTGGGGATTATTCTCTCCCACTAAATTTAGAGGATATGATACATCTGGAATACCATATTCAATGATTTTATTTAGTTTACCAATATATTAAATTCATCTTTTATCCATGTTATTTTTGTAAATATATCACTAGATATTCCTTACAACAATATGTACAAAAAGAAATTTTTACTATGGGGGGTCGATATTGAGGAACCATACCCACCCTCCGTAACTCATCAGTGCGGGTTAATCATAACCGCAACAGAAATATTTTATAAATTGGATAATGATGTTCCTATCAAGGCTGTTAAAACCTATTCAATGATTGTGATCATGTGCTCCCATATATTTAATAATTTTTAGTTATTCATGTTATTATTATAATAAATGAAACCAAATTTTTTCCTACCTAGTTGAAGAAATTGTGCGACAAGTACAAAAATTGGTCTAACCATACTTATCTATAAAATGAAAAAAGGTAAATTTGAATTTCAAGGAATTCACCAATAACCACTATTACATCATAGAGGAAAAGGAGGCTACAACAAAAGGTTTTCCTTTAAACATCCCCAACGCCCTCTTGTTATATCAGATGATGAATAGAAATTCCACTTAGCTGTCCCTATACTATGTGGTGTATGTAACATAGGTCCTATTACCAATTTTGGTTCAATTTACATCGCTATAAAATCCATGTTATGACATGAATATTCATAGAAAAATGGTATAAGTTCACATGGATGGGCATGATTCTATTGATGAAAAAAATCATCATTCCATTCACAACATGGATAGACATCAGAGCACGGTAGTTTGGGAATTAAACATGAAGGTTCTCCAACACTCCTTCCAAAGAAACATGGAAATAAATCCAAGAATGATGATGATACACAACAACAAGAAACCAAATTTGGAGATTATGTGTGAAGTACCTTACATTATTGATAATTTCTATTCCATGTAAACATACTCATTGATAAATGTGGATTGATAGTGTACAACAACTTCGACCAACATAATATTTCTAAAGAGGTAACACACACTAGAAGCCTCATGGTTCAATTATAATGACTATGAAAAACATATAACTGATTAACGAAACATGAACATAAACTAAATCAACTATGTTATAAAAAATATGACCTTAAATTAAAATAAATTATTGATGTAGTAAAACATTAAACTCTTTATAATGGGTTTGATAATTACCACTATAATCTATCATTACCCAATAGTAAATGCTACATCCCCTGATACTATAGTGACAATATTCCAAACTAGATGTACTTAAAATAGGAATCATGGTCCCATAATTATGTCTATATAATATTTTCATCCGATACAGTACACGATCTATGACTTTAAACTACGAGAAATCCAAATCAGAGATATATGACATTAAAATAGCATCAATCATATTCAGAGTTGTCCTAATTTATATTTCAATGCCCAATGACCATAGTACACAACACTAATCTATTGAAAAAACACATATAGTAAAAAAATTATGTCTCGCATTAAAAATATGGGATGACCAAAATCCACATCCAATGTGAAAGACATTAAACTGGGATCCCAACTCGCATGAATTAGGATTCTCCACATGAAGTGAAAAGAATAAAAAAAAACCCCTTCACATGACATTAAACTATGATATAACCCTATATTATTCACGATGCCTTATATCATATGAGATGAACCAAAACTAACAACCTCAGCACATGAAAAAAATGTAGCCATACCCCATGTATTGATAATAGTATTCCCAAATACAATAATGGGATACCTTAATGCTTTTTTTAGATAGGGTTGGCCCACTTTTGGGGTTGGTATCCTACCACACCATGTCATAAAACTACTTGTATCATAATTATTATTCCCATTGGATATATAGTTAATCCTAGATTCCTACTCAATGAGATCAGCCAAAATTTTTCCATCCCTTTTCCCCTTGGAATGATTTACAATATATGAATTATAACCATAAAATATGTAGAATTCATATCATGGTATTTATTTGGTACATAGACTTACATTACCACCTATAAAATTGGGTTTATCTCTTATGTGACACATAGATACCAATGATACAAACAATATAATGGTCTAGGCATCATGGATTTAATCATTTTCTCAAATTTTTAGTGGTCCAACCATTATGACCATAATCATTATTCTCTCTAATTGAATTTAATTACGTGTTATGCAGGAATACATTCCCTCTTTTGAAATTTGTATCCACCTATTTCTAACCATAGGAAAAAACATGAAACAAAACCCCACCGTTATTCCATGATTCAGTACTTTCAAATGTTTTAAAATTTTCTAGGAATAACGATATTAGACTATTTTCCATGTTCCATAACTTAAGACCCTAATATATATGAAATGGGATTCATGATATATTCATGTGGTCAAGGTCCACCTTGTAAACATTCATGTAAATATTTAAATATTCATACACACATTAACTTCATGAAAGAAACATTCCCCATTATATACAAAATATCTTAAAGTAGAATCCATGGACCTTGCATTATAAATAAAAACTATGTACATCCCGCAATCAAATGAATGGTTTTATTCATCCCTGGTGTTTTAGATAGACTTCAAGAACTATCTGTGACTTGATTAACATTACCATGGTACATTTAGAGATGTCTAGACTTTCATTCATTTAAACCAACCATAAATTCAAAAAACAACTACATTTTATCCATGAATCTATTTCCCAAAAATTTACCATGGTCCTCCTCCTTAGTTTCTAGCCCCATCCATATTCATTAAAAAATTAATTTTCCACAATTATCTCATAGAATGATATGATGAAGAAATTAATCGACAATTAAATGTACATGAACCACCAATTTCCTCATCATAATATATTTAAATTGTAGCCTTACACTATATAATATTATGTTTCCTCATATCCTAATATGAGATGATTCAGTATCCTCGCTTAAATGGATATCCCATAATAGTGTTGGTCTCCAACAAAAAATCATTTTAGAACAATGTTCACATTGATTACCATACATATCAGATATGGAGTGCTTCCTAGATATCCCATTCAAGTATGATGTCCCTTTTCTAGCTCGTTATAGATTTTTATCTTCCCCAACATCATGATGTTGACCCAATGTACGATATATCTGTTTTTGGGTGGAAGAGGGTCCCATTGCATTTTGTTTCAGGTCAAATATCTGTGACTATAATCATGAAAAAAATAGTTCATGTTGTATGTAATTAAACCTCAAATTATCCCTAATATAGGAATTTAATGTGTAATATTACCCCATATAGAAAATGGATTCCTCATATGATTAAAATGGGATTAATAAAACATACATAGGACATGGTGATAAATTGTTTCAATAACCCATATAAAACTCGGAGGCCTCATATGACAAGTATGGGATGATAAAAAAACTACCCCAAATAAAATTGAGATACTACATATGTTAATTATGAGATGATAAAAAAAATTACCCCTTATATAATTAGGTTGGATCCTAATGTGACATTATTTGATATTCCTATAACATAGGATATGAGACATCTAGTGTCAGTATCCAATCACAATTCTTTCATGATGTATGTGTGGTGTGACTCCCATACTCAATGGATATGTAGTGATGTATATATATCTCAATCATAGAAAAAATATACCATTGAAAATTTTTAGGGCCATTTCCATATTTTTCAGGCTTGATTCACTCTTATCAGCATGTTTATGTAGTCCATTTTAGTGCGTGAATGTATTACTACTTGGGAACCAATTAAACTCTCTGAGACATTTTTTATTTAAAATTTAATGATTTATACATTCATGAATTTGGACAACCATCATCCTCCTATTACAAATGGGATCTGTAATAGTTATGGTCCAATGCCACAATAGATCACCTACCATCGCAGGATATCACCATAATGTATATTTGATAACAAATTATGGTTCATGTGTTTCAAACTCAGTCATCAAACAATCCCACATTTGGGTTCCTAATCCTAAAATGACATTGGTATGGATCCTATATTTAAAAGAATGTTTAATAGTTTATTCCCTACTTGTTTGTCACCACCTTTTCATTAGCATGGTATTAAATATAATGATATCCCTCATATAATTTCTCGGTCAATTTTTCCCCTCATTCTTTTCTCCCCTAAATTAAATGGGAACACATTGTCACCCGTTTTTTCTATTACTGATCATGTATCATGTGGGATTATGTGTTTGGGGGTTATCAATAGATTTTCATACACATGAGGGGCCCATTGGTCCGGACTCTATTACCTTAATATAGGATCCCATGTCAAAACATCATGACCTTAAAATGATTGAATCCACCCCCATATTTTTTTGGTGGAACAAGGAATTATATAGATATCCATTATAGGTTGGATAATACACTTTCATTACATTCCAAAAACTTATGTCACATGTGGTGTTAACTATATGACATAATACTAAAATACCCATGTCTCGGAATAATGATATTAAAATGTCTTCATGTAAGCCAATGAATGTGTGGTGTGGAATTGGGTATCGTAGGCTCCAAATTCAAGTTAGGTTGACACTTTTCCATAATATACAATTCCTTTTTTGTGTATTCAAAGAATAATATGAACTCTATAGAATTAAAATATGATTTTATGTTTAAGAATCATGAACATAAATGGTGTATATATTTTATTTGACATGTTTTTCAAATGTCATGTGTCATCCTAGGCTCCACCTTTTACACAGAGTAATATATTCCCCATTCTATAGACCCCCATTTGAGAAACAAAACCCCATGGTCAATGAATAAGAATCATTAACTACATTTCTATTGGTATGTATTTTAATAATGTAAACTAATATCCCAAAGTCCTAGTCACATGCCACTAAATTTCATGACTCGGTTTCTCAATAACATGGCATTACACTATCACAAATCCACACCTCACTGAATTACATTAAATATTATGTCCATCACCATATTTTAATGATGTCATGATTCATAGAAACATATTCCATTTCTTGAGAATCCCATCCTACCATTGGTTCTGTTCACCTAAAACATCATTCATGCTTATCAAACATTGCTCAGAATCTGAGACAACACTCCCCATAGAAGACAAGTATTAAATATTTTATGACCAATACACATTCCCAAAATGATCTAAGACAAAGTGGTGTAATACCAAGGGTGTTTAACTCCATTAAATAATTCTAACACAACATGTACAGACTTATTTCCCTTTTTTACGAAAAAATTCTATACATATGAATGTGATCCTCCTTAATTGAATCGTCATATACACCGTTGGCTCACCTACCATCAGCTAAACAAGACCAAAATAATTTTGACATCATTTTGAGAGAGGACCTATATTTCAAATGGAGTCATTGGTTGACCAAATTTTTTTACCCATCATCAAGAATATGATAATTGATTTTTTTGTTTCAAACATGCTAAAATGTTAACCTCTATAATCACACCACTCCCATAGTGTTCCATAATTTTGGTCTCCTAATTAATTCCATTGATTCACCTTTTTTAGGTAGAATTTAATTCCCCAATAATTTACCAATTCGTTCACTAGTTTTTGTTCTAAATGATTGTGTTCTATTCAAAGAGACCCATATTCTAGACGTAGCAATTCATTCATAGGAGAGTCAAAATGTTCGATCAGTAAATTTACACCACTAGTATAGGCAATTTTTTAACAATATCATATAAATGAGAAATCACAATTGTATACCTTGTCCTTGAAAGGAAGCACTTCTCATGAGGTAATATTGATTTAGAATTATTTGAATCATGAATGTGATTGATGGGTTGAAATAATGTGAAAAATAAATATATAAACAATGTTTACATAGAGTTAGTACAAATTAAATTTAGCAGTTTATGATGTCCATCCACACACTGGTGACACTTTTTTCATCCCGTCAAAAGATGTCCCATACGGCTTCATATCAATGATAAAGTCCAACATCCCCACTAGCCACATTCAGGTAGCATCTAGAAAATGTTTCAAACTCTTATGTTCTATCTCCACCACCATACCCTTGGAGAAAATCTCATTAGACCTAATTCATTCATGACCCTATTAATCTGTATACTCACCTATCAGAGATACCACATCCTTTGCTCATGCTAAAATCAAGTCCATCTAATCCGTCAAGTGACTGATTATCATTACATTTTAATATATAATGGTCAATCACTTGTCCACCTAATCCTCAATATGTTCATGTCTACTATCAACCTTATAGAGCTTCATGGGACCATCATATTTCCATTTATGTGAGTAAACATCAAATTGATGACTCTCTTCATGCATCCCACATGTAATGTTTTCACAAACTAGCACCTACAAAACACGATCAACCACCAATATGGTGATATAGTTTTATAGAAACTGGTTGAGGGACCATATGTATCCCAAAAATATTGACTTTGGATTTGGGATGATGAATTTTATTATTATCATCCATTCCCTTCGCCGGATTATGTGACTTTCTTCTGTGATGTCAGACCCATAATCTTCTAAAATATTGAGTCACATGAGACCATTATTTGCGAAGGCCTAGAAAACATCCCTAGTAGGGTCTTATTCTTAGTTACAATTAGAGTTTTCATACTCTAGGCCAATAAGATGTCCACTATAATCTAACAATTATTTGGAAATTCTATCACTACTATCCTATACCTCATCTCCTTGTCATGCATCATCCGTATACATGAAATGTTGTCCTGCATAGATTGTGGTTGGGTCCTCATGGGTAACAATCTCCCTAAAAGTTATATTTGTAATTTTATATAAATCCGCAGTTTCTACAGCACTATCCACATATTGAGAATGCACCATATTGAACCATGAATCAAAAAAAAAATTCTAGGATAGTTTTTCAAGTTGTGAATGATAGTGAAAAAGAGCTCTTATATAGTAAAAATAATTATTGCGGAAGGTGTTTGGAGAGACATGGTCTTAGAGCATCAAAATGGTGTTTTGCGATAGGAGAACCATAAACTATAGATGGAAATTCAACATCTAGGAATGGTCCCCCTAGTGATGTTTGGAAAGGATATATATGTGAAAAAACAAACATGTTAATGTTTTAAAGTCAATTTCTCTTTGAATGATTAAAAAGAACCATTTTTGTTATGATTTAGTCTTACCTCTTGTCATGGGGATCAATATGATGAGTCACACTATATGATATGACTCTCCACGATAAAATGTCTCCATGGGAATTATAGGGTGTGGTACCCCATAGATTATAGGGATGACCGTGGGATATGAATCCACCACTCTAACCTTCTCTCTAGGTTCCCACATTGTGGAAGACTCAATTGCATATATTTTTTTGTGTTCCCATTGATTTATAATAGGGAACCCTTTTCTCATTAACATGAGACCCATTATTCACCCTTGACGTGCACCTACATAAATAAAATCCATTTTAGAACATGTAATCAAAATATGGTGAAGGATCATATGGGATAGGTGTGTGAAAAAACAAGGATTAACAGTCCATATTGTGTCTTAGAAAAGTCATCATACATTGGGTTTAGTTTCCACTATCATAGGGAGTCACATAACTAATTGTTGACCACCAGGATTCTTTATCACTTGAACACTAGGAGAGTCCACAAGATGAAACCTCTTATTATGGTACTTCGATAGATTTTGTCTCATCATGACTATTCTATCTACAAAACATCACAAACACTGGGCCGAATGAATTTTCTTCTGCCCCATGTTGGTGTGAAAAGGAATACATGAATAAAAGGTATGAAAAACACTTGTAAATGAACATTATTAGTGATCATAGTGATCCACTCATATGGAAGATAAATCCCTCAATGATTTAGGTTCCACCACAACTACTACATCATCAGGTTCATCATTAGAATATTCCAGTATTGCGTGAGTGTGAAGAAAGAGTAATCCAAATTTGGATGTAGTAGATACTGTATCCTATTCTCTTGATCCTCCCTAGATATAGTCATCCCATCATGAGATCCCTCTAACTTCTCTCAAGGCTGCATTTGAGGGAAGTCATGCCCCTAAAAAGTCAAGGGTAAAATAGAACATTCAAATGATTCATATGTATCTAGATGTAAATCATATTCTATTTTTTAATCCACTCAAAGTCCATCCCACATTCCATTGTTCTCCTCTTACACCTCGCTTTCCATCATAATTACCCACACCCTACGATGCATTGTCACACCTAGATATGATAATACCCAATTGATTCCATTATTATTGGTAATTTTAGTAATGATGTTATAGGATATTGTATAATTTATTCACATGTAAAATCACCCTAAATCATCCAAAATATCTAATTAATGATATAGAGATGCCCCCCTCATGGACCCCTTGTCAATTCGCTTCATCAGCTACTAAATGAAACCAACCTTGCGGAGAACCAAGACAAAATATATGAACAAGAAATAGGGTTCTTGTATATCATTTAATTATGTACTACATTATATAATTTCATCTGGTAGCCTATCTAATCTAGTATGGAATCGATATTTTCAACCATATTACCAATAGTAATAGAGATTTGATGGATTTTTTAGTTCATGATGCATATGATGCTGAATATCACCTAGACATCCTTGACTAAAACTAGATGAAACATGAAAATGTTGGGCTGTGAATTCCCCACACCAATATGTGGAGAATTTATGTTGTCAAAAATTCATACCCTCTGATGTATGCCATGATCAAATCATATAGAAATTTTAATAGATATTAGATTTTCATTGGAATCCTTTCCTAGACACATGGTTCAACATGGTATAGATTAAAGATATCTCCAGTAGACAAAATTTAACCTATTTTCGATTCAATTTCAATTTCCATCATGAGAATCCATGGAAGTATTCTCATCCACGTGTGCCTCTCTAGAGAAACCCATACTTTTGATGAAGGTGTCTTGAAATGCAGAATAATGGACCACTGACTACAATCCATCTTGTTTTCTATATCCCCACATCTCATGAATCCTATTTTCCATGGTTAGGCAATATGATAATATACTCCACCTATGTTGGTTGGTTGGAGACTAATTTTATGTCCCAAAAGATTTCACATCAAGATTATTATTTGAGAATATTCACAGCCATGTATTAAATGCAATATCCCTATGGATGGGGGGATGATGATTCAAAACATCATTCAATACTTCCAGATGGTTTATCCTGATATGAAGTCTCCTAAATGTCTCCCCAGAAATTCAATTTCATAAGGCACTCATTAAACTAACATAACACATATGGTATTCTTTCAATGCAATGAAAGTCTCAAAGGATGATTCTCACCTCCCTGTGATGGGGGTAGATGGTATTGGTGTCTGGGGATAACCATATGGGGATCCTAAGTAGTATATCTTATGAATGGTATGTGATAAAATGGACTGTACAAATATACACTATATACCTGATGTGATAGATCTCATCCCTATACTCCTACAAAGGGTTGTCTACCAAGTACACCCAGGCCAACTCATCAGGGATGTTTCCCCCAGCTCGCAAGTCCTAGTCCTCATACCACACCATGTTGTTATTCAGGATGCTATAACAAAAGATGCTAGTGTAGTGGGATAGTAATTGATTATCATTAAGAAGCTCCCTAGAGAGAATCATTTAATTTCCACATGTCATATAAATGGATGGTTCCTCATGATCCTAAGAATGGTGATCCAAAGGAGGGATATTCAATTGGGAGCTCCAATCATATTGATTGAACATTGTGTGTGGCATGTTCACTTCAATGGATGGGATATATACCTCATCCATTGACCAAAAGTATTATTATGGTAGAGGGTTTATAAGTAGATGACTTCTTTAGGATATGGTTAGCAATACTAGCAGCTCCTGGTTTTCATAATCACCCTTTTAACCTAATGAATTCCTAGCTTCCCCATTATCTCATCCCAATGGGCGGTAACAGAATTGATGATATCATCTTGGTGTACTAGATTTTTCATTTATTAATGTTTTTAGGCTATAAATTTGATGTTCACAGGTCTTGGATATAGTCATATAAATTTTCCAGTTGTCAGAGGATTATAATATGGGAGTGAAAAGGTCAGTTTGAAGTGCACAAGGTTTTTCATGATTGAGGGTTGTATGAATAACGCAGCTGAATCTCATGAAAATTTTAAAATGAATGAGTTCCAAACATGAGTGAAAACATATCATTCATGGAATTAATTCAATCATACATATTAAAACTATCCATATTTCTTGTATAAGGCCACAATCCATTGAAAATTGCGATACACAATTGTGTGACTGAAGATGAGAGTTGTTAGAACAAACGAAAATCAATTACTCTCCACATCATTTACCTAATAACCTAACCATATGGAAACTAATAAGGTTTGATTGTATAGGGGAGAAAATTTTGGAACCCAAATCAATGAATTATTTTACAAATAGGTAGTTTTTGAGGAACCATATAAGTGATACACACTAAAATAATATTTCCATGAAAAATTAAATAGCTGTATGCAATGTTTGTTTTTTGTGTGTAGATAATTTGTGTGTAAAAATCCACCCTGAGTTCCATGGATAAATAAAATTATGTAATAATGATAAATTAAACTCCATCTATATGAGATTAATATGCATAAAATTATATTCTTTATGCCAAATAGATTCATGTTAAAAGTGTTGAAAACTCCAACAAGTTAAGGAGTCAAGACTCCATCACCCAAGGAATGTGTGGTCATGAAAACAATGTTACAATCAAAACCATCACGCAAACATCCAGATATTTTGGAATGAATGTGTTGAACGAAATATTTTGTGGGGAAAATCTCGATCAGTGAAGGATTGAGATGCACACAACCCAATTCCACGCACACTGATTTGTGTTCCAACAACTATAAATTTCAACTATAAATAAAAACTCTCCCCAAATTGAAGGATGATCTCTTGAGGATGAATGGATTATCTTATTCTTGTTAATGACTCTATTCTATGACATAACACAACACCAAAATATGTGGACACTCAATCGTTTACAACTTGTATGAAAAACCTCTTATGTGCCCAAACATGACGTAGCCTATGGTTGAGTCATCCTTACACAACACCATGTAAGGCTAGTAAGGATGGAAAAGAGAAGACTATACGGTACAAATATTATTTCTATAATAGTCCACATATTTCATGATATTTTCCACCATAATCCTTCTATCATATTCTTGATATATCCCACTTTTTCGTATATCACCATGAGTGCATGATAAATTAAATGTTTGTGCAATGACATTGTAGTTCCATATATGAAATTCACTATGTTTATTATGAAAAAGTTATTAAAAAAATAATCTAAAAAATTGGTAACCTAATTAATATTTATACATAGAATAAGTTCCCCACCATCGATCCTTAGTATTTCCACTCTTCCATGGTAATGAAAATGCAATGACCCGCCAAGATGTGCATGAGCAGTGGAAACATAATCCCTATAGGTGGAATATTTAATAACAATAGATCAACTTTATTATTAAGGATTCATTATGAATATTATTCCTCCTTCCATGACATGGTCCCCCTTGAAAATTGATCCCTAACAATGACTGAGATACAATACATAAAACATCTTAACTCCACATCCTTGTCGTATGATGTTAAATTCCATGTTAACGTCATCAACACATGACAGAAAACTATACCCTTACCCTATGAGATGAAAAATGTATTTCCCATGTATGAACATAATGGGATGCAGCATTATCCCATACCATGGGCCAAAACTACCGTAGTAGGGATAAAATAGTAACACTAGGGATGAAACCCCAACACCATTGCAACTTCCATGCATAATCCCCACCCCATCCGTCATAAGAAGGGAATGAGACACCCTCAAATATAATCTTCTATTAATAATAACTACCCCATATCTCTATATAATAGTCCACTTTCATTAGGAATATTCCACACTCAATACCCACAACATACTTCATTGATTTACTTTCAGATAAACGATAGTCCTTACAACAGTTTGCTAAATTTCATAGATTTGTCATATCATATGACCGTAACTAAAAGTATCTTAAGACATGTGTTTTTATACTTGTATCTTTAATAGGTTTTGTAAGACACATATTAATTTCAATATATACACCATCTACTGTGAAATCATCCCCCCATGGGTGGACACACTACAACCATCTTGAGTGAAATTATGTATCTTGAGTGGAAAAACATCTTTACCACCCATCCCAATAGAACATTAAACTTTTTCAGATATCAGTAAGACATTAAACTCATTCCCTGATCCAAAAACCCTACCCATGTAATAAATATGGATTTTTATGGTAAAAATACCAATAATACATGCACACATGGTGTCAACTACCTAATGATTGACATAGTATTCTATGGGTTATAGGACTAAGATGTGTGACATTAGATATTACCTAAAGTGGAGCAAGAAATTATTGATTCCCAACATACCCAACATCCATACATTCCCAACAAGCCCCATAATAATACCTTACCTAATTGATGTTCAATTCCCTTTGGACAGAGATGCATCATAATTAAATAGTATCGTCCTCAAAATGGAACAAAGACTTAGAATAATGAAAAAGAAATAAATTTTTGAGGGATACTTAAACTAAGAGACTATCTCCAATGAGGAGTCAAATGAGGAAAGAACTGACATCCCATCATCTCGTTCAATTGAAGAATAAGAAATCATCAATGAATGTGATAAAAAATAACCGCATTTGGAATGATTGAACTCATGGGAACATAGAATGAAGCACACTATCCTCTAGATGGAGGGATGGAGTTGAGGCCCTAGTTATTGCATTAGAATTAATGATCAATAAAAATATATATAATAACTATATTTGAAATGAACATATTTTCAATGAGAATATTTTCAATGGTCAAGGATAATTCTTATAAATCTAAATAAAAAACCATTCATTTATCCCATACATACATTTCCATAAATATTTCTTATATCATATTTTTTTATTTCATAAATACTACTCCTTTCATAAAGATCATCTTAATTATGTATTTTTTGATATTGGTGGTCCAAATTGTTGAAGATGATTGAGGGGGTTTCTTGCTCATGAAGGTTTTTTAATTTTTATATATTTTACACAATTAATTAATGTAATTTTAATTGGTATATTTTATATGTGTCGAGTAATAATCTATGCTATGAAATACATAGATTTATATGATATTGATTTAATTTTACACTTGTGAATGATTAAATTGTTAATAATTTATTTATTATATTCAATATTTCATTCTAAATTCTATTTCATTTATATGATAAAAACATTAAAATTTAAAAAAATGTAGATAAATTGAATAAGAATTCTAAAAAACTAGATCATTAATTTTTTTTAAAAATAATATATTAAAAAATATATATTTTATGATGGATAAAATAATAAATTTTATATGGGAGTTATGAATTGAATATATACATATAAATTAATTATATCATCATATAATAGACATACAATAACCATGACGAAATAAAAACATTACAAACATAAATATTGAATCTTATTAGTTGAATATTCATTCATTATATTCATGATCCATCAAAATAAATTAAAATTTTAATATCTTTATAAAACTAGATAAATGAAAATCATGGACATAAAATATCTACATCTTCTCTCACTATGTTCTTCAAAAAATTTAACCCTATTATAAATATCATAAATAAAATCTCTCATCATGTTGTGGTAATAATTGAATATAAAATCTCTACGTGATTATATGCATAATAAGTATAAAAAAGATAGATATTATTTTTCATTTAAAAATTATATAATTATAAGGGAATGATAATTGGGCCATAACCTTTGAAAACCCTACCCATAAATTGAATAGGAAAAATCATGTGTCATGGAATATATCATGATATTTCATGAGAAATAAATCAAAATGGAATTAGTGAAAATATTCATAATAGCCTCACATTGGCATAAAATCATGTTATTATAGAGTGGAATAGATTCTGGAATAATCATAATCAGAGATATCACATGTGAATGCTCTTAACCAATACATTCATCACTTATTAGGTGTTGGAAAACTACAAGTGTACCAATTTCACCATTAGGATAAACACACTTTTAACCTATTACAGTCATGGGATAACCTATTATATACCCTTTTATCATATTAATAATTAATAAAAACAAAATTCAATTTAGGTATATAATATACCCATGTAATAGAAAATCATATTTCCTTTATATGATTTCAAAATAATCCTGAAAATATTAGTCCATTCATCATATCATAACTTGTGTACCGAAAAAGAGTTCCATAAATATTTATTCATATTAATAATAAACAATATAGAGAATGAATAATTATTATATCATATAATCATATACCGAGTGAAGAATAAGTAGCATCAAAAACAATTATTATAATCGAAAACTCGTCTAAAATATCAAATAATTGTTTATTTAGGAAAACCACTTTTAATTTATGAATATCTTATTTCAAATATCATAATGTTAAAAATATTAACGAGACCATTTTATTTGAAAAATCAATGGAATATTTTAAATATTGATTTATACCATTTATTGGTCACGATATAGGGGATATCTGTTTGTGTTGTATATATAAAAAAACAATTCCTTCACGCATTTTCTATAAACTAAATCCTTTAGAAAATGATATGAATATTCCTTCACAAAATATAATTAATATAAAAAAATTGGTAAAAATTAATTTAAAAATCATTATAAAATTTTAATAAACTTATTGAAATTGAAATAATATATAGAAAATGGGGAAAAATAGTCCATTCCCAATAGAAAAAAAGATGGATTTCCTTAAAACATTATTTATTACTTTTCAGTACATATAGATAAAAAATTGAAAGAAAAATGGTTAATTAACCAAAATTACCATAGGAGACGAAAGTAACTAATATTATTCATTGACATATTATATATATTTATCAATGATAATTTAAGAATAAATAATGAAAAAAATATTCTAACATAAAAAACCCTATCCCACTTTCTACTAGATTCATAAGAACTATAAACTATTCAATTAATAATTTTAAATTATTATTATTATTAAATATGATTATATAAATACTTTTAAAATTGTATGTAAACAAAGTATACCTTTCCAAAATGTATGTATTTTCAATTCATTAAAAAGTAACTATTTCTTAGTGTAAACTATTTTTTCATATAAGTTCAATTCTATAGTTCAAGTCCATTATATTTATCAATTTTCCATCATCATAAAAAAATTCATGATATTAAAATATTATATTATAATTATTTACATATTTATGACTATATAAAAATGGTATACAAAGAATAATTAATTACATCGCTCATGGATATGGTAGTTTTTACATATGCATAAAATTTGTTATCATTTTGTAATTAAAATAAATAAAGAATGATACATAATTTTTTTTCATTAAATGAATATAGTTATATCATAAATATCTTCTAATATTTAATAAATCAGTAATTTTATTCTTAAATGTGATATTTTTATGTAATATTAATCATTTCTCTATGTGGAGTCAGTATACCACATTAACACGTGATCTAAGCATTCAGTTCTCATTTGATGGAAAAGGGGTGGGAAATGGTTGTTACATAATCATGATATCATATTAGTATATTATTTATATTGGTTTAATTATTTTATTATAAATAAAATAGATTAATATATTTGGGAATAATAGATTAAATAGCAAGATAATTGTTCATTATTATTACTCTTCTTTGAGAGACCTCCTTTAATATGAACCATATTCCAGGAAATATTGATTTATAGAAGACCAAGGGAATTGAAATAAAGAGAGTGGTGATATTAATTGTTTAGTTAGGTCATGTATGATATACATGCATAAAAATTCATATATAATGGGTAAAAGGAGGTTATAATTTATATTATAGGGAGATGACACCCATGGAATGACTACAAAGATTCAAATAAGAAAATATCATTTTCTTGTAAATGTGCCTCCAAATGGCCGTTAATGGAAATATTTGATAAAATATGCTTGAAATATCATCAATTATGAATAATAATTCATTTCCATCTCTCAATATTACTATTATCTCTTAGATTATCCCCTTAATAATCTCTTTATAACTTTCTCTATGAAAACAACGTTTTACTAATTTAAATATTCATTATGACCCAAATTTATTGTGGCCCCATTAAAAACAATTACAAAATTATTCCTCATATTGAATACATTTTATCAAAAATAATTATTTTGTTTGGATGAATTAAATTTTAAGACATCCATGTAAAATTAAACTAATAACCATTTTTAGAAAAATGCATTTTAAACAAAAAATATAATTTTTTTCATTCCATTCCAAAAAAACTGTCAAATGAATGTTAAAATATGGATGATTGTATATAGTATATACAATATTATGATAACATATACATTATAAACCATAATTCATGACTTATTACATAAATATATGAATACTAAAATCCGAAAAAACAGGGAGGCCTTTTTTCATGGTGTAATTATATACATATTTCAAAAATTTGAAACAATGATACAATAATGGGTTTTTAAAACTCCATTACATGTTGTTAAATTTCCATTGATCTGATGAAATTATAAGGGATGATTTAGGTACATATTTATGAAATTGGTGATCTGTAAATCCCACTATAATAAAAATCATTTAATATCATGAATAAAAGATTTTAATTTTAGAAAACATGCATTCTGTGATGAAATAGTAGAGTCATAATAATAATAATAGGCACCAAATTATGATATACGATGATAAGATCATAGAATAAAAAGATTGTTTCTAAAATATAAAACTATTCATCATCAACATAAGTCATGGATAACCATAAATACACCATATCATTTTGTTTTTATACTTACTTACTAGGAACTATACACGTTACATAATTATATAAAACTGTTACCCACTGAAATGAAGGGTTGCATAATTTTGGGCGTACAAATCATACTCATTTTATTTTCATGAATTTTTATTCTACATTAATAATAAAAATAAGAAATTTTCAAATCAAATTTTTTCAAAAAACCAATGTGTGTGGGCGACATAAATGGAAGTCCCCAATCAATGAAGGTTATTTATAACTTTTGGAATAACATGGACTGGTAATGGGGATGGTTATTCGTGGAAAAACAATTTGGAATGGAAAATCACAAGAGAATTTTAGTAGCATGAAAAGTGTGTATAAGAATTTATTAAAGGGTTTAAAAAGAGTGAAAGGTGTTATATCATTAATTGGTAGTCATAATTAATGTATATTTATATATAAAAACACATCACAAAATGAAAAATTAAAATTTAAAATTCATAGTAAAAATAGTGTACCTGAATAAAAAGGAAAACAAGAGAATCGCACACCTCAGGAGGGATCTTTTAAATGATTTAGAAGACATTTAAAATATCATGGGGACATCATTTAAAGTATATAAATGGTATTGGGAGAAGAAATAAATTTTTAATTTTTTTTTAGTTTACATAAATTGGAGGATGTGTGAGAATTTGATGAAAAAGAGAGGGAAATTCATTATTAACATTTTAACATATGTTTGGAAAATATATAATAAAATAATGAAATCAAAAGACATTAAAATTTTATATTACAATTTATTGGACCAAATATAAGTGGATTTTAATATTTTATTAAGCTATGAACTAAATTCAGAAAATATAATTAGGTTGATGATGTTGCAGTTATTCATTTTTATAAATAATTAATTTTAAAAAAAAATATATAATATTTTGTTTGGAGGATTATTTATTAGATTGAAAAATAATTCTAATAGGTCTAAAAAAAAAATTTTAGGGGAAAATCCATTTTTGGTCAGGAATTCACTTTATAAAATCTATTATATCACTTTTGGGATATTGTGATTTTAAAATACATATCGTATTTAATTTCTTTATAAACATTTGAATGACAAGAAAAAATAAAAAAATCAACCTTTTCATAATTTTGATGAGATTATTTAAAATATAATTTTTAATTCCCCCAAAAATGTTCGTAATATAAAAATTTTCAATTTTAATTGAAAAATCATTATTTAATGGAAAGACATTGTTTTTAATAAACTAGACACATTCTATGGCATGTAAAAATTACATTGTACTTCATTAAATTATTTTATAAATTTTAATTAAATAATTATTATTTAATAAGATTATTTGAGGAGAATTAAATTTATTTTAAATACTCATTTATTTTAAAAAGGGTGTTTTTAATTAAACTATTTAATTCCCAAAATACAATTTTTTTCATCATATTATAATCTAATGGTTTTCGAACATAGTATATAACCATATATATATATTTTTTGTAATGTTGAAAGAGTGAGGAACATAATAATTATTTTATTTTTAAGAAAATAATAAATTTAAACTACTAGGGTCTAAATTCAAAACCCCTTATTACACCAGTATATGCCCTATAGGTAATGTATAGGATGGTGGTGCTCTTGATGAAGTTCAGAGAACATGGTTTGAGTAGTGATCTCAATAATCATGAAGATCCCTATTAAATGGTTTCACCCATGTTTGAGTTTCATAATATTATATTCTACATGGACATGGGAAATGCCAAATAGTGGAAACTCCCATGAAATATCTAATAAATAGGATTCATAGGGCATGATCCTATCAATTGTAGCCATCACATCCACTTTGCTGGTCAATTAGTGTTTCTCATAACTACTAAAATATTAACTAATCACGATGGTCACTATATACTATATATTTTGAAAATGGTTATGATTCTTAGTAGTGTATAAAGTATGAAAAGATAATTACGGATATATATTTTGATGATCCTGAATAAAAAATGAAAAAAATCACCCATTTTATATAAGTAATTTATTCATTCAAAATCTAATTTCATTTATAAAAATTTATTCATTACAATTTCCCCATATAGAATATTCTAAAATAAAATTTCATTTCATATTCCAAAATATAAGAGGGTGCTTTTATTTTATCACATCATGTGATTCTCATGTTACTTCGTTCAATGTGTGGCTCTCTTATTGTATTTTTACCAAGTGAGTTATGTATTTTCATTTAACACTTTACACATGATCTAAGATCTTCTCCAATGACTCCTCATATGAAATACCATTCTCTATGGGAGCCACCTCAAGATTTATAACAAGTGAGTCGTCTGGAATATACATTATACTAAATAATACATTGAACACATATTGAAAATGATATAGGATATGTGGTAGTTGTACTATAAAGTATGTTGAACTAATGTTATTGAGGATGTAAATGGTACTAATAGGTCATGGTCTATTATTTCTCTCTTTCAAAAACACTATTACATTCTTCCATGGTGATATACAAAGGAACCACTAATCTCAAATATCAAATTCTATATCACATTTGTTGTTATCTTCATATATTATATGTTTTATTTTAATTGATTTCATATCATGTATAATATTTGTTATCTTCACTTTCAAATCATGGATTCATTCATAAAACATCATATCCTAATCTCCAATTTCATTCCACCATTTGTGAAGTTTTATTCATCTCCCTATATAGGCCCTCGGAATCATCCAATTGAATTATAGAATGGGATTTTTTTTGATAACTCCCCTTGGAGAAGGTTCTTATCATAAAATCCTTGTTAATTCATTGAAAAAGATATCAACAAATATTATTAGGTTTTAATGGTTCACTCAGACATTCCATCCAACTATTTGTGAAAATAGCACACAAACTTAACTTTGTATCCAATTCCTGATAGATGATTCTACCAAACCATAAGGTAAATCTCAAATATTGATCTGATTTAATGAAATTTTGTAATACATAAAATATCAATTCTTCTCTTATAGATATCAAAACTAGTTGGTCAAGATAAGAATATCCTTTGATAGATATTAAGTGTTCATACAAAAAGAACCATTTCATGATAACTTTTTTTATATAAGATAAATTGTTTTGAAACCCTAATTGATTAATATTATCGTTAATTTAATGTATTATCCATTGGATGAAAGATATAATTTTTTTGGGAAATAATATAAAATAGAATAATATGAACATGATTTCATCTATAAGAATAAATTATATGATGTGGAATGTCTATAGGATTTTTGTAAGGATTGAATAAAAAACCATAAGTAAATATAGTCAAGAAAAATTTAAACCATTTATATACATCCATAATGGTCAATAAAAAATGATAGAGGCAACAGGTATTCATTATGATAACACAAGAAGTGTAAAGAATAGACATTGGAGGAGAAAACATAAAAATAATTGCATGATAGTACGTGTCAAATCATGAATCCTATCACGGAAAAAATATTCATTAAAAACATTGTATTTATGATTACATAGAGATCCTTATGACTTGGAACCCTATTATTTTATTTATATCTACTTGGATTTAAATAATAAACAAATTTATTATAGTTATATATTTATTAATTCCAATAAATACTATTGAATTGGGGGATTCATGTAATATCTATATTAATATGGGGAAGTTGTGGATGAAGAAAACTATTGTGGTTTATTTTTAGTTTATTTTTTAACTAGTTTCAAATACTGTGATGACTTACATTAATAAAATTATATTTGTTACCAAGAGAAATTATGAATAAAATCATCATGTGATTTTAAAATGTAAGGATTGAGCATTTTATGCTTCTTCAGTTCTAGTTAGTAATATAAATAATAAATTATATATTCTTCCAACTTGTTTTAGTTTTCAATTTTTTGTTTTAATTATCTTGTCAAATTATAATTCATTTTTAATTTTGTTATTTTTTTCATTATTTTATAATCCAATTTCTGCATCTACCTATTTTTAGTTTTTATATGATTGGACAGTCTAGGGTTACATGTTGAGTATTTGGGTGTAATTATCACATGTGTGATATTATGGTAAGAATTATTTGTTATTTAATAATAAAGAACCCTAACCATGGATATCATAACCCCTACAAGAGGTCCCACTGTAGTGATCACAAATATTGGAAGTAGGATAGACAAATAAAAAATTTAAATTTGGAATGCGATCACCACAACCGTCTTGTATAGGGATAACGATGAAACACTTTGGAAATATTTATTTTACTATCCAAGAAGAAAATGATTTTTAAAAACAATAAAATATTATATAATTAAAATAAATATTGAAAATCCAAACATGATAACTGTTTTAAACATTATTTTAAAAACATAATATTTAATTTATTTGAAAATTATATTTTAATTATACAAAACATAACAAAAACATATTTTGAAGAAAACATTAAAATTTGAAAGGGGTTATAGGTGAACACCATTTCATGATACTACCTATAATTAATTTATGATATATTTAACATTGGTAATTAACTATTGTACTTGAAACCTTGACAAAGCATGTATCAAAAATGGTGTCATTTTTAGGGAGGAAATCCTATAATTGATAATTTTAAAAATTGATGTATACATATCTCAAATAACAATTTAATCAAATTTGATCAGGAAGTCGAATGAAAAAAATTATTATGAAATATAAACTACCAGATAGATATTTTGGAAATAAACCATATTCATTTGGGTGAAACACTCATCATTCACTTTTAATATGAAAAATGGTTTTCAATCCCAATCACACACTTTGTGACATTTCAAAATAGTAAATCAATAATAAAATGATCATCTCAAAACACCATAATTATTAAATTATTATAATCGTTAATTAATATGATTTAATTTCTACTAAAATTAGATGAAATTTATTCTAAAGAACATAATATATGCATTAAAGAGTAAACATATATTTTCCCATTCATTAGGCCCATATTACGTACTGAAGACCCATTTATGTAGAAGACATTCCATGTTTCACATGATGAAGCTAAAAAGTAATGGTTATATGACCTTGATCACGGAAAAGTAAATTATTGGGAATATATGTAAATATGTTTTATAGAATGATTATTCTCCAAACCCCAAATAACAACAATTTAGAATTTGATATACCCCAAAAAATTGAACCTCTATAGAGACATTTTTGGAATATTGGGTATGATTCAAGATGATTTTAACAATAGTTCCTAATAAATATTTAGAGGAACATCACTTACTTGTATTATTCTACTAAGGCCCACATGATAATGATCTAAATCTACTTTAAAACTTATCTAGAAGAAGTTTTTTTAAAAACCACTGGAGGAATCCAGAGTGTTAATTGAAAAATTTGTTAAAACTAATAAAAATTCAGAATAAGAAACTTGTGTAAAAGAGTGTTTCATGTGGTATGAACATTAAATTCATCAAAATTACATGATTCCAAAGATTGTGTAATGGATAGTGTAGTGTGATAATTTAATATGATAAATGAATGTCAATAACTGACACCTTATCATGTATTTGACTGTTGTTCTTTGTATAATCATTGACTGACCATTATCCTGATGTGAAAGTGATATAATGTTATGAAAAATCCTTTTGGATAAGTAAATTATAGGAAAATAAAAATTTTAAGGATAAATATAAACCCTTATAAAGATATGAAAACAAACAAAATCATGAAAAATCATTTTATTAATATCGGTACCCAAATTAATTTACATACCAACAATAATACCCGAATCTAAAACACTTCAAAAAAATAATTATAATACAATACATATGTAATCACATATACCACCCCAATTGAATAAAATTCATACATAGAGAGCTCAACATATGCCCCATACTCTAAAGAGAAATAACTATGAGCCAAAATTGTAACACTAAAAGATAATATGGGTATTATAGAAAATTAAGTTTCATATATTATGGACATACAAATGAGATATATAGGGAATTTTATATAAAAAATATTCTTGATCCAAAAGTAGTGTGTAATAATTATTATAACAATAAGTGGAAATGAGTTTTAGCCTCCTGAACGATGGAAAAACCAACTTAACCTTGAATGAAGAAAGGGTTAAAATTATGAAAATAGTTATAGAAGAACAAGAATTGTATTTAAGGGAATATAATTAGAAGAAATAAAAAAATTTAATGATTTAAGAAAGATATATTATATATCCCCAACATTTCATGGTATGTTTTCTTTTTAAAAAATTTCAATAGCTTGTGATGCATACAACACCGAGTTCAAAAACACCACTATATATTTACTACATCATTTAAATTGATGTTGTGAATATTAGTAAACAAATTTTAGAATTTATGTATATTAAATATAATTTTTACTTTTGAGTTATGTGATTTATAGTTAATCGTATAAGAAGAAATCCACTTTTAAGTATAAAAACAATACTATTTGGAAAAAAAATCATACCACCTTTTAAGGGATCTCCTTTTTAATACTATATTTTGAAAATTTTGAAATTTTATTTTCCCTAATCTAAATATTTTTCTATTTAGGAATATCAAAATTATTATAGGATGAATTTTTGGGAATTGTCTATGATGTTTATCATTTTCGATGAATAGTAAAAAAGAATACTACATTGTAGTTAAAAAATGGGTTTCTCGATTAAATATTTATTATATTTTAAATTGATTTTAGAGAAAAAATATATCAATTATACACTAATTAATCAAATTTAGGTTATTTGAATAAATATTTATATTAAAATGACTTAAAATAACTTATTTAACTTTTGAACAATTTTTTATCTTCTTTCTCGCCTCATCTGTAGATTAGCATTTTTCCTAATATAATCACTTCTGTGAATTGAATTTGAAAAAATGGAAACACAAAAGTGTAATGAGTACGAGTTTTTTTCTAAGAGGATTAACTAAATTTTTGGTGAATAGTAGGTGTATTATTTTTATTTTACATTGTTAATGGTAAATCAGGTAATTAATGACAAAAATAATATTATAATATTTAAAACTATCATAACACTTTTCTTAATTTCATTGGACAAATGTATTTTAATAAAAATAAACCATAGGCTAAAATTATAACGTTTTTTAGGCCACATGGGTAAGAATATGATATTTATTATATTTTATATAAAGATAAGTTAAAAGATTCATACTCATATTTTTAATAGCGAAATAATTTTTAATATCAGGTTCATTAGACTATAAATAATTATTTTAATGTTAATAATATTATATTTATCATATTAATTTGTTTATAATTTTTAACGAATTAAATATTAACTTCAAAGGCTTATAGATTGTAGATTCATTAATTGTTTAGTTAATGTATATATCAAATAAATGATATTAAAAATATTAAAATATAATTTCAATTAATTAAGGTGCCCCACGGATTTACTGTGGGACTATGAAATGAACAGAGTGTATTAAATGGTTTGGTTCAAATTTTACCTTTATGTATGGAATTTAGTTAAGATAGTGTTTAGAGTAGTTTCAAAATTGACAGTAATGATATTATATAAAGATAATATTTTATTAATTAAAAAAATATCAAAAAAATCTTTAGAAAATACAAATAGATGGTGATAATATCTAGGATCTCATAGATTGTAAATTTATGGACAATTTAACCTAATTAAGAAATAATATATAACCATATTATATTGGAAATTTAGTAATCACAAATAAAATTATAATATATTAATTAAGGGTAAATCACACTTTTAAGGCATAAAAAACCCAAAAACTATCCATTAATTATTTGATGATGATTATTTGACCCTTGTCACATTATCATCAAGTTTGAGATGTTTAATGGAAACTTTTCCATGAAAATAAATTTTATATTAGTTAAATCATAGATAGTTACAAAATATCACTCTATTATATTAAATATATTTTATATGTCCACATTGGAAAAAAATCAAGATATGAATGAATATAAATGCATATTTTGATATAAATTAAATTCATTAAATTGTATAATTTTTTTTTACTTTCTATAAGTTATAAATATACATTTAATGTTAATTGAAATGCAAAGAAATATTTTTTTAGTTTACCAAAAAGTAGAACAATTGGTTTTAATAATATTAATTTTTATATATTTGGAATTAGTTAATGAGTCTAATTAATTTATTAGATCTATGAGATATATTATATATTTTTTAAGGTATTATATTCTAATTACCACATATTTGTAATGTATATGATGTCAAATTAAATGAATAATAATAAATATGAAAAAAATTAATACATATTGAATTAAATTATTATTAAATTATTTAATTAAAAAATGTTAAGAAATCAAAATTGGATAGGGAATTGTACAAAAAGTATTTTATGTTTCATTCATGGGCTATTTATTAGTATTTGGATCTAGAATAGTGTTATTATATTTTCATATTTTGAGGATTTCTAAAAGTTCCTCTCACCTCAATTAAAAAAGGGAAACTTCTCACCCATATCGTCACACCACATTGAGTATTCTTGATCAACTAAAACCCAACCATTCTCCTCTCAACATACCAAGCCACATCCTAGATGTTCCAGTCTTCTCCAAAGTCTAATCATTTTGTCTGAAAGAGGAGATTCATAGGAGTTTCTCTAAAGAATATGTATCCATCTTTATCGATTAATTCAAAATTATTTCTTGTCCCACACCACCTTCAAAAATTATTTCTATTCTAAAATATTTAATCCAATATCATATATATTTTGATATTTTATTATTGTTGTGGATCAACCATATTCCTCCTTTTTGATCCAAGCGAAGGTGTAATATTTTTTTCATCACAAATTTATTTGAATTGTTATTATGATGAAAATAATAGATTTAAATATTAATATTTCATGATATTTATTTTGTATAAGTAATAATCCAACCATTTTCTTACGAAATTGAAATTAAGTGAATGATATAGCTGCTCATGCGTGCGTACAGATTAGTGTCTCCACGATGTAGTGAGATTATTTCTCCACATTAACAATTAATGAATTATAACAAAATGTATAAGATGCTGAATATAATATTTATGAACATAATATAATTATTTATATGAAGAAAAGTTATCCTATGTAGAATAAAAAACACTTACATTACATAACAAATATAATAAATTGAAAATTTTAACAACCAAAACGAGTGTAGTAATGAAATATTATTAATAAAACGACTTATTAAGATCATATAAAATGTCATAAATTTTATTATTAATATTTTTATATATGATAAAAATATGTTTCAACCACTATAAATGAGTTCTAGGAACAAATAGAGGGAATCATACATAAGTTAAGGGTTTATTTCAAAATATAATTATTATTCGAAATTGATTATGTGCTCGTATTTATGGGGACACATTTATCATCCATATGTATGTTTCATAAAAAAAAATTCAAAGTAAATCTATTTAATTTATTATATAATATAATATTTAACAGAAAAATAATTTTAAACAATTTTAAGATTTAATATTATAAATCTTTCTTATTGATGTACACATTTTCAAAATGTGTTTTATGGATTTTATTATATAGACATGATTATTTTAAAATTTTAATTTTTGAATTTAACATAAATATTTGAATGTGGATTGGGTATATTTTATTCAAAAATATGTTTTTTTAAAATTTATTATTTTTTAAATGTGATTATTTTTAATAAATGTTTTCTTTGTAAAAAAGGGTAATTTTCTAATATAATTTTAATGATTTTATTATAATATTTCACCAATATTAACATCCATTGTTGGATATTATGTGTGATCGAGTTTGTTCTCTTATGATATCATTTTCATTAATTCCTTGAATGGTTAATGATTTTTTTTTGATGTGCTATTTTGATACTGTTCATAGTGGTTGGATTGAGTGTTCACATTTTGAAATGTAGTTTTAATATTAATTTTTATGTTGGTTATGTCTTACTCATTTCATAAGTTAAATGAACTATACATAGTATGTGATGATTGGGGACCGTTATAGCTCCTCGATGAATCAACAGGCTTCATGATACAAATCAGATGTATACATGGTTGATTCCTTTCCTGTTCTTTTTTAGATATAGATTTGGCTAATTCATTAACCATTTATTTAATAGTGCCTTCACTGAGGCCTTAAGAGTATGTTTTAGATGCCTAACATAATTAATTCCCTCAATATATGATAAATAAATGATATTATATATGATTATTCAACTATTATAATATCCATGTGAATGTTTATATAGAATTATATTATTTATTCTTTCCATATTATTCTCATGATAATGTTTAAAATGATTTTTATGCTATACACCATGACTTAAAATTTTATATTTATTTATGATAGCTTATGCTGTATTATTTTCCCTTACTATGAATTTGAGATCACCCCATTATTTTGTTATATGTTTCTATAATTAAATGTTGTGTATTATGACTTATATACATGGTTAATCTATGAGAATAATGCAATTTTAAAAATATTGAATAAATTTTATTTTAAATTTTATGATATAATGTAAGGTTCATGTATATAATCTAGATTTCTAAAACTGCTAGACACTTCAATCCTTCGAGATTTTATTCCTTGTAATTGGAATAATGTATTAAAATAATACACCACATCTGGGATTCTAGGTTCAAGGCATTATAGTTCGTATTAAAGGATGTTTGTCAGTAACATTGGAAACATGATTTGGAAATCAATTATTTGGTAACGTAACCATAAGATAGACTTTGGGGATTTGTCAAAGTATAGGATAACATAATGGAGGTTGTTTAATGTATAGACTAGATAAATCCTATGTACTTGTGGATTTATAAGAATATGATTCCATTTAGAGATCCTATAAATGACCATACAAGACTATTACACTATAATTAGTGTTTCCCAATTTTTGGTCTGAGTTTCGGAAAATGAATAGAATTAGCATGGTTATATAATTTCTTTTATAATTATAATGATGAATGGATTACAAAATGATAATGAAATGAAGGATATATTAATGAATAATATGAAGATACATATTTAATGGATTATGAAAGCTTTTTATTGATTATAGTTCACTGTATTTTGTTTCAAGAATTATTTCATCAATTGTTCTATAGTTATAATAATCATGAGATATAAAATTACTCTACTAAAACACATATTTATCTAGTATTTTGAGTCATTAATTATTTAATTATGGGTTTTAAGGTTATAAATGTATGTCCCAATAATAAATTTATTATGTTGTTCATATAATCTAAAATATTTTAAAAACTTAGAGATCTTTTTTGACTGCAGATTCTGACAAATATATTTTGGACGGGTCATAAGGTTGGAATGGATTTAGTGGAATATTGGACATTATTTTTTGAGGATATAGTTTGATTTATTGGATACATTGTACAAAACATTTTTCGATTAGTAAAAGGATAATGAGATTACATGAGTAATTTTGGATTTGTTAAAAGTACTTCAGGAATAAAAATACATCTTGAATATCCAAATTCTGGTGTATAAAAAGTAGTGAATAAAGCCAAATACACAACCAAAGGATAATATTTTACTAAGGAAATGGAAACGAATCAACTATGTATGTTTTCTCAAATACTTTTCTAAATAGTAAATGAATCCCCCGATATATGGAAAAGGATTATGGAAGAAAACATGTTATCCAAATATCTTCTTTTTCAACAAATAAATTTTTTCATAGATCACCATTGATTTATAGATTTTTGATAATTAATTTTATCATGATCACATTATTTATAAATCTCTTTCAGAACATTATAATTAGGCATCACTTCCATTTCTATTTTTCCTATGTCAAACCCTTATATGTGTTATTATTGGCTGCCTTCATACATTGATTATTTATTTTAATGCGGAAATATTATCGACCCCTATTCTGATGTGGGAATTAGATAAAGCAACTATAAAGAGGAAAAATTTTGTAACTAAACTCTAATTTAAAAATTGAGAAGATTCAATTTATTGAATAAGGGGATAATGTATCAGCCTTATATTTCAATGTATTTTTTATATTTAAATAAATTAAATAGCTCGTGCTGCATGCAACAACGACCATAAACACACCATGATCTATTAATAAATCTTTTAAATATAATTTATGAATATTATTAACAAAATTATTACATTTATGTATCATAAATATATTTTAAACTTTCTTATTATGTGTTTTATAGAAAATTATATAAGAACAAAATCCAATTTTATGCAAAAAATACATTCTTTAAAAGGTAAATTTACAATCATTTAAAGGCCCACCTATTTGAAATCTATATTTTGGAAATCTATAAATATTATTTTGTAAAATAGACATCGTTTTTTGTTTAATAATATCAAAATTATCCTAGTTTGTTTTTTTATTTTTCTTATAAACATAAATTTTTAATGGAAAATGGAAAATGTTACATTGTATTTAAAAATTGAAATCAACATTAAAATATTTATTATTGTTTAAATTAGTTTTCAAGTGACAAATAGATCAATTATTCACATATTATTCCAATGTAGGTCATTGTAATCATTTTAATATTAAATTTATATATAAAAACTTATTGAAATTTTGGAAATTTTCATTTACACACCTCATCGCCACATTTATGGATGAACATTAAACATAATTTATCCACTTATGTGAATTGAATTCAAAAAAATAGAAGTAACGATTTGTGATGAGTATGATATTTTAGGTCTAATAGTATTAGAAAAATATTTGGTGAATAATAAAATTTTTATATTTATTTACCATAGTTAATTATAAGTTGGTTAATTAAAGTTAAAAATAATATTATTATCTAATACAAATACCCAAAAACATTTCTAATTTCATTGGAGGGTGGATTTTAACCAAAACAGCCTTATTATAAAATTATATTTTTGTTATGAAACGTGGGTAAGAATATTACATTTATTATAATTTATTTAATGTTATGTTCAAAATGGCCAAATCAACTTATTAATAACTAAATAATTTTTAATATAGGTTTATTTTGACAATGATTATTCACTTGAATGATGAAAAGATTTTATTCATAATATTAATTTATTTTTATTTTTTAGGAAAAGAAATTACATCAAAGGCATACATCATGACGACGTAGTAATGTTTTAAATAAAGGAAATATCAAATAAATGATAATTAAAATAATAAATTAAAATTTTATTTAATTAAGCTTCCCCAAAAATTTATACGGTTCTATTTCTCGTTAGGTGTATATTAATTGGTTTGTTTTGACATTATCTTTACTTTTGGATTTAATTTAGGGCTACGTTTTTTATAATGTCAAAATTGACACAAATGATATTATGTAAAGATAATATTTTTCTTAAATTAATTACAAATTATAAAAGGCATTATCATATACAAATAGAATATGGTCATGAATAAAATTTAATAGTATATCAATTTATGGAACATTGAATTGATATAAGTAATGATTTATAACTTCTTTATATTTAAAATGTTTTCACCATGATTATAATTACAATTGATTAATTAAGTGTAAACAAAAAATATAAGGTTTAAAATAAATGCAAAATAAGACCAATAATTATTGGACATAGAATATGAGATCATTATCACATTATTATTGATTTGGAGTTGTATAGTAGACGCTTTTCTACAAAAATAAATTATATATTATTTAATTCAATGACAGTTACAAAATAACTCTCTGTTTTATTTAATTTTTTTTATCAACATAAGGGAAAAATCAAGATATAATTGAATTTAAATTTCTATTCTGATATAAATGAAATTATTTTTTTATATAATTTATTTTTTTATAAGATATATAATTACTTTAATTGTCTCTTCAATACTAGAAAAATATTTATTTAATAAGTAGAAATAAAATAATTGATCAAAATTATATAAATTTTGTTAAATTTTTTATTTTTTAATGAGTCTAACAAATTTTCAAGATCTATAATATATATTATATATGTATGAAATAATTATATTAGAATTACCACTTTTTGTAATGTATTTGTTGTCAAATTAAATGATTATTATTAAATTTGACAAAAAAGATATCATATTTAATTAATTAATATTTAATTATCTTAAAAGAATGTAAAGGTGAAATAACATTATGTGGATTGGATATAGTTTAAAGTAAATTTAATTTTCATTTATGGTCTATTTTTAGGTATTTGGATCCAGAATATTCTTATTATATTTTAATTTCTTGAGGATTTCTAAAATTGCTCCTCACCCCAATTATAGAAGGGAACCTACTCACACACATCCTCACACCAAATTCATCCTTATTTATCAAATGAACCCAACCCATTTACCATATCAACTACCCTATCCACATCATAGAGGTTCTGGTCCCCTCAAAATACCATCCATAGTGTCTCTAATAGGAGTTCCAAAGGAGGTTCTCTAAAGAAGAGGTAATCATCATTACCTACTCCTTCAAAAGTTTTTCTTATTATAATTCCTCTTCACATGATGTTTCCATTATCCAATAATTACTCTAGTATAATTTATATAATGATATTTCATTGTGATTATTGAACAACCATATTCCTCTTTTTATCAATCTTATGAATTACAATGTTTCCAGGCATGTATGTGTACGACTTTTCTACCCCATGACATGGTGTAATCATTTTACATCAACACATTATTTTGATGGGTATAGTTATTAATATAATGGATATAAATAATAAATATTTCATGATATTGATTCTATATTATTAATATATCATCAAATTATTTACAAATTTACCATTAATGGAATTATACTACCACTCATTCTTCTATACGGTCTACTATCTCCAAGACGTGAGTACATTGAATCCCCACATTTACCATTTAAGAACGATTATAAAATTTATATGATAAATTAATATAATATTTATGAACATAATAACATTCTGTATATGAAGAAAATATATCCAATACATATTAAACAATACCTATATGACAAAACAAACATAAGAAAATGAAGTAGTTAACACCTGAATTAAGTGTCATAACAAAATATTCTTAATAAAAAAATATATTAAAGTAATAAATATATCATAAATATAATTATGATTATTATATATGTTAATAATTTGTTTGAATCCATTATACTAGAGTTTCATACACCTATGTAGGGAATAAATCCTATGTTATGAGAAAATTTCTCTATGTAATTATTATACATGATTATTTATGCGTAGGTATTTACTGGGACATATTTATCATCAGTGTCTTGGTTTCATAAAAAAAATTTGAAATGAAATATTTTTTGTTTTTTATTTATGGGACTCATTAATTAAAAATGCTTTTGAAATATTTTTTTGATTTATTCTTCAAATATTTTTCATTCATACCCATGTATTCCAAATAGGTTTTATGTATTTATTTATAAGGACATTTGTATATTTAAATATTAATTATTCAATTTCTCATAAATGATTCAAACTTTTTTTGGATGCTCTTATTAATTGTTTTTGTAACTTAATTCTCTTAGAATTGATAGGCTTTTGATGAAATTTTTTCAAATTAAAAATGATAATTTTCTCATGAATTTAATGATTTTATTATAGAATTTTTATCTATATCAGAATCCTTTATCTGGTCTTTATTATGAAGGTTGATCTCTTATGATATCATTTAACAAATTTCAACACATGGTTTATAATTTATTTTGACAGTGGATTTTGTATTTTTATACTATTCATAGTGTGAATTTATGTATTCACATGTAATTTTCTAATTTTAATACTAAAGTTTAAATTGGTTATAATTTTCCCCTTTAATGAGTGGAATGCATTGGACTTATTAATGGATGAGTGGGACCCACTATATCCCATATATGCATCGGTGTGTCTCATGAGATAAATCAAATAAATTCATGGTTGAGGTCTTGACCATTTATTTTTATATATGGATTTCACTAAGGCCTTGACCATTTATTTTCCGATGTCTTGGTCGATGACTCAATGATTTGTTTCAGGAATATGACATTAGGAATTCCCCCATTTGGAGATTAGTTTTTGATATTGCATGTGATTATTCAACTAGTATAATATTCATGTGAATGTTTATATGGAGTTATTTGTTTTATTTTGTCCATATTATGCAAAAGATAATGTTTCAAATACTTTTGATTCAGTTATATAGTTTCCCTAAAAAATATTTATATAAAATAGCTTCTACTATATTATTTTACATTATTGAGCATCTAATCTATCCCATTTTTAATTTTTTCTTTTCATAGGATTCCAATATGTGTCTTATTCCTGATATGCATAGTTAAAAATGATATTACAGATTTCTAAATGTTTTCACTATATTATATTCTATAATTAAATTTTAATATAAGGGTCAAGTATGTAATCATGATTTACGAAACAATTAAACTCTTTAATCCTTTAGCATTTGATCACGTATAATCATTCTAATATAATAAAAAAATGAAAATAATTTGTGCTTCATGGGTTTAAGGAATTACAAATACATGAAATTCAATTGAAAATAAAACAAATTTAATATAATGAAATTGAAGAAATATTCAATTATATTATTACTTACTAAAAGAATATGGTATAATAAAAACATTAAGAATAAATATAAGAAACCTTTTAGATGAATTAAATCAACACCCCTATCATAGAATGCATTTTAAAAATTCCCAAATATGAAAACATTATTATATAACATTTCACAATAAAGAATAAATCATTATGGAAATTTGTAAACCAAAATGGGAAAAGGCATATATTCCCTTATCACACTACCAATAACATAAGATTGCCATGATCAAGGGACATTATCTATTCCTAGCATCATTACATCATTAATGTCATTATATACATTACATGTTCCTGGGAAATTTATTACATTGATACCTCAATCTATGATTTTATCTATACAAATAAGGGAAATAAATACCAAAAGGGTGATATTATAATTGGAAAATTGATCAATTATAGGATATTAAGTAGATTTTATCGTATGAGGGAAATAACTGATTTGTCTAGACTTTTAAGATGTACTCAATATAGAATATAAAAAACAATAGACTATTAAAACATTATTTTGGGAAGTCCATTCTAGAAGATAGAAAATAAAATCACCAACATACATTAAGGAAACCTCGGCATAAATCCTAGAGATCAAATACTTCACTTTAAAACTACTTAATCTATGATGTATCCCTAGTAAAATAATTCACCATAAATTATATCAAATGAATAAGTTATATAAACTATTAATGATTCACGTATTATATATGAATTCATAGCTTATGAGAGAAATATTCAATTGAAAATTCATGTACATAAAAACACAAAAGTAAAAGTTCATATTCAAAGAATATATAAAATAATATTTTTTTGATAATTTATTAGATGGTGAAAAATATTAGATGATTCCATTTACATGGGAGATTCATGCATTGGAAGTGGGAAATATAAATTCATTCCCTTCCCTTTACCAACCCCAAATCATATTAGGAAATCAATTCCTAGATGATTTTATATATTTTTACCTCATTTATGGACATATATTACACATGAACACTTATAATAAAAATTCTAAAACTTAATAAGAAAAATTAATGGGCCTTACAAAAATAAATGTCCAAAAAATTGGATAGAGTTTATTTGATATTATAAGAATCAAACCCAATACATGCTCAAATAAAATAATATAGAAAATATATTTTGTGTGAGTTAGACAACCCCAGAGATTAATTAATCCCAAAAAAAATTAGGTAGTAAAGAATGTGAATGAAATAATTTTAGAAGTTAATATCATTTAAAAAATCCTTGGTTAATAATTTTACAAACCAATCTATGTAGTTTTAAAGAAAACAAGATCAACTATTTTTAAGAAAGGACATAATGAAATGATCAACATGGTTATTTATAATTAGTGGAGAGTCTACATTTAATATAGGAAAATAAATTAAGTCACTAGAAAAGGAAAAATCCCCATTACAGACATTGAATGAACGACTAGAATGGTTCATTTTAATAACTCATTAAAGATATATAGATTTGTTTTTAGGATAGTTTTAAGCACAAATCACCCTAGAATTCAATAAAATGTAGACCATAACATGTTCTTTTGTATCATATTCTAACATGAGGATCCTCTTTCACTGTTCAATTCCCTAGTTATATTTCAATGGTTTAATGTAAAAATATTATCACAGTTCATGTGAACAATGAGCGGTTACCACACCCTATTATCCTACATGAATACCATAATATAATCCCGACTATGATGAAGTTTTTATTTTATATATAAATTAATGTATTCGTCACCATAGAGGGTACTATTACAATTTCAATAGCAACAAAACTATGCAACCATTGTGGTTGTACGACCCAAATATTTGGGTCGTTATTTGACAAGGAATTCAAGACACCATAGTTTATTAAGGAAAATGACTCCAATCAACATTAGGTATCCAAGAAACTTTATTTTGATCCATACAATCTTTAGGTAAGTAAAAATTCAGGTATAACCACACAAGATCATACCCATGACAATGAATAAGTAAAACTATAATAATGAAAAGTAGTTCTAACTAGATTTAAACAATTTGAGGATATAGAATATGAAATTAGTACTATGGACCATGAAAATATTTTTGTGGAAATTCTCATTGATTCTCTATGAGAGGCAGGGATGTTTGATCCATTAATGAAGATTATGGTGGGGACTGACTGTTCTAGTGTTGATAGGTATTTGGAACATTATGTTGTGTATTATCCCTAATTCCTCTGGCACTATAGATCTTGTAAGGGTCCCCTGTCAACCATGTTAATATTGGTTTTCTAAAATAAAATAAAAAATATAAGGCGTTAGGTGAAGTTTGATCGTTGTATGTATATTATCTATTAATATTGGGCAATTTGTGGATATATTTCAGGATGAATTTAATATTTTTTGGTAAATAATATGATTATTTAATGGGAAATATTGAAAACATTTTGAAATTGTATATCTGATATATTCTTGTTTTAAATTTTCAAAATATGCATTTTATGGTTGATAAAAGGATAGTGTTTGGCACCATAATTTCTAAAAATGTCATTGATGAAGATAAATAAATGGTTGGGAAAATAAATTCATTTCATATCTATGTTATTTAAATTATTTTATATATTATACAGGCTTTCAATGATTTTATACAATAACTATCAAGTATTTTTGTAATATTTCAATCCCAATAATAATATTTATTTTAAAAAAATATTAATTTTACATTAATAATTATTACAGGGGAGTGTTTGAAGAGGTCATGAAAAGGCTGGTTCCCACGCTGGTAGTGAAACCGATCTACATAGAAAATCTATTTGCGATGATTTATGATGCATTTACCCAAGCTATATGATATGATCCTTCTCAAACGATTTATAGAAAAAGAAAAGTTTTAACCTATTCCTCAATGATATTGGATACTACATATCGTAATTACGTAGCTAATAAAAAGGATTCCATTATTGTAGTTTTAATATAGATAAATTCATATAATATCCACTAGGATCTAAATCTATTGATTTTTGTTTATCAAGAAACCCTTTGGAACATGATATATAGATTCAATTAATATAAAATGATAGGAATATGGATTATACTATTGAAAGAGTTCATATTGACAATATTGAAATATAATTTAAATGAAAATCTTGGATATTATCAATTATGTAAACTAAAACATTTCATTGAAAAATAAATATAGGATATAATCCTACTAACTAACCTTCTATCCATATAAAACTATAAATTATTGGCTACAAGGTATAATTGTCACGACCCGTCCTCGGGGCCCATGCCATGACTACCCCAATCCCGCCTTCCATAGGCCAGGGGCTGGCGACAAGCACCAAAGGCGTAAAATCCCGATAACTTGGAAGGCATTGCCTTTATAAAAGAAAAAAAGCACCACAGAATACACGTGGAAGAAAAACAATAAGTACAAAAGAAATGCTGAAAAGTAAATGGGCCAGAATACAAACCCAAAAGAGAGTACGACTACAACCGAACAAGGTACAACAGCAAAAAGACAAACAGCTGGAAGAAGGAAGCATCTCCTGGGTCGTCCTCCTCGGATCCTACCTGAAGGGTAGGTAAAGATAGCACAGCTCATGATCGTCCACCAAAAATCCTACCTGAAGGGTAGGTACAGACAGCGTCCTCCATGCTCTCGTCAGCCAACCTCCTCTGTGAGTCGTCCTGTCATGTAGTCCACCTCCGGGTACTGACTCGTCGTGTAGTCCACCTCTGGGTACCGTCCAGTCCTCGAACTCTCGTCCTCTGTCAGCATTGCCCGTCGTCTGCAACCAACACAATGAGGTGCGGGCATAGCCCGTGCAGGGGTGAGTATAACGATACTTAGTAGGGACCCCGAGACCCTCAAGGTCTCACTAAACCAATAAGGATAACCACAAAGAAGATCTCAACAGATAACCTCTACATAGGTATATTCCCATACATATACCTAAGTTATCAAGTAACCCATCTAAATTATGAGGAAACACAAGGATTGTGTAATCAACGGATAACCACTGCCCAAGTATATGACCATACATATACATAAGTTATCAAGCGACCCATCTCAATCATGAGGTAAACACAAAGGTCAAAAGTTTCAGGTCAAACCAGGATTTTCATTATCGAAACCGTAACTGCTGAAGAGCTCCATCTCTGGAGTGTACAGTGGTCCTCTCATGACTCTGAGGTACTGGTCACTAACCTAAGACTGCTGAAGTACTCCTCCTGTCGAGTACTGCGGGTCAGCCACCCAGACACAGTAGTACTTCCCGCCGAGGTATGTCACCCAAACACAGTAGTGCACACCCCCTAGTAGCCTACTGAGGTACTCTCCGGACGAGTACCGCGGGTCTGCACTGTCACACAGGTAGTGCTCCGTCCGCCATGGGTCTGCACCTCAGAAAGTAATGCTCCGTCCACTGGGCTAGTCGACTCACTCCAAGTCGAGTCGGTCATGTAGTCGTCAAGTCTCAGCGAGCTACACGGTCTCCGTACTCCGTACGCTCATCTTTGGGAGGGTCTGCTCCATGAGCTACAGGTCGATACTCCATGTATCTCAAATCCCCACGAAGAAGTATCTCAAAGGACCATCTCGTCATAGGGGTCTCATCGCAACAGACGGCGCGTCAATCAGACGCCCGGTCTGTGAGTTACTAGCCTATTCGTCCCAGAGTCCCGGTTGGTTTCGTGAGCGAACCAAATCCGGTCGTATCTCAACTTTACCCCGAACTCTCATAGGGTATACTCATAGGGACTGTTTCTCAACGTGATCACCAATGCCACTGACGGTTCGTCAAACGGACGTCCAGTCTCAAAGATATCAGCTTTTCCGTTCCAAGGTCCCGGTTGGATTTCAGGTGCGATCCAACCCGGCCACTATCCAACTGCATCCAAAACTCGGGCGAAGTATGCCAAAAGTTACATCTCATCAAGAGGAATACAACGAAACAGACGGCTCGTCAATCGAACGCCCGGTCTGTGAGTTATTGGCTTTTTCTTCTCAGGGGCCCGGTTGGATTCGTGAGCGAACCAACCCGACCGCACTCCGTCGGCATCCAAACCTCGAGCGGAGTAAGCCAAAAGATCTGTCTCACTTAGAGGATTCCATCAAAGTTGATGGCAGGTCAATCAGACGTCCGGAGCTCAAGATATAAGCGTTTCCGCTCCGAGGGCCCCGTTGGTTTCATATCCGAACCAACCCAGCCAAACCCAAAGTAATCCGAAACCTTGAGTGTGATATACCGAAACGACCGTCTCGATCCAAGGATCGCGTTGCCACTGACGGAGAGTCGTTTGGAGGCCCATAGCTCATGTGACGAGAATTTGACGGAAAGTGGTCCGAAAACGGGGGGTCTGGGCCCGGGGCGACCCGACCCGACCCCCCCCTGGGTCGGCCGAACCGGGTCGACCCGGGTGGGCTCGGTCCGGTCCGGCCCGACCGGCCGATCGGCCGCGGCCAAGCGCTCGCCGCGGAGCGGAGGGGGTGCGCGCGGCCGCCACCCTTCGCCGCTGATTGAGGCCGGCGGTTCGCTGGCCGCCCCTTTTTCAGGCGGCGCGCCGCCGCCGCCTTCCGCGGACCACCGGACTCGCTCCGGTGGTCCATTTTTCCTGCTTTCTTCACCTATGTCCCCCCCGGGACCCCATCTTCACTGCGAAGGGATTCAAATGCCCAAACGGCCTGCTTCGTCGTCGCCCGTCAATCCGCATATCAAAACGAAACGCGCCGTCTTCTTGGTTCTCCAGCACGGTGTGCTGGCACCGCGCCCCTTCGTCATGGCTCCGCTCCGGCCGCGGCGCCTTCGACTTCCTTCGACGCGGCGCGACGGCATCGCGTTCTTGTTCGTCTTCTCGGCGTGGCGCGACGACATCGCGTAGTACTACCGAGCGATTCTCGCGTGGTGCGGCGACACCACGCCATCCCATTCCATCCATATTAGAAACAATATCAATAATGGAGGAGGGTCGGCCGTGTTTGTGCGGTCCGACCCCCTCTCGTTAATCGATAACAACTGGTTGAAAAATTACGAAGGATGACAAGATAGAATTCACGAACGAAATAATTAAATCATAAACTTCAACATCAATCCGCATGAACGAATGATCCTCGGATCAACCTGTAATTGGTTGGTCCGCGCTCGTCATTCTTTTTCTCAAAAGATAAGAGAACACCAAAAATAAATTTCACTACTTCGGTTTCAAGAGTGGAGCAAGACAACAAGCAGCGGAAGACAAGCGTCGCGGAGGTCGGGCGTCGCGGTAATCGAACGTCGATTTTGTTGACGTCAAGGTGCGTCCGAAGAGGTATCATCGCTGGAGAAGCTTCGTAAGCTGATGAAGGAAGTCCGAGGAGGAAGCGGCATCTCCTTTAATTGACACAGGAAGGAGATCAAAATAAGCGGCGTCGTCGATCTTCAGAAACACACCGGCTACGAAGAAGAGAAGCGACGTTCTTCGTCGGAGCTTAAGTGTTCCTCGTCGGAGCTTAAGTGTTCTTCGTGTTCTTCGTCAAGGTTGACGAAGATGAAGAGAGAGCTTCCCAAAACCTCTCAAGGTGGCAAAGGATACTAACAAAAATAAGATAAGCTTAACGCCTTTTTTATTTACACAATTAAACCACTTGAATTTCAAAATTTTGAAATTAAAATAACTCATCTCAATTAATAACCCAAGTTGTCAAGATTAATTAGTGAGGAGTTATTGGGAGTTTAAATGGGAGTTGAGGAGTTAGGGTTCGTGTGGGCCCCACCACACTTAATCCTCTCAAGGGAGGTTAAGTGGATGTGGGTCCCACCTCTAACTCCCTTTGGGAGGATATAACCAACATGGATAAAAAATAAAATGTGTTTCCACATTTTATTTAACTTCATTTTATTTCCCCCAAAACTAACTCTCAACCCGCATAAAATGCAACGTCGGAAAAGATCTCCTTAAGAAAAATCGGTGTTGAGAGTTCATCGGTGCCCTCGGTATTCAATTCCGGGCACCGGTTCAAAAGTTAGAAATTCATGCTTGCTCGTTCACCGAACATACCTGAGCCAAACTTCGGAAATTAATTCCGGGCACACCGGGCCTCGGAATCAGGCGCCATCAGAAACTGCGTTCTTGTAAAATTCCAATGAAAAATTAAGAAAAAAAATTTCCTTGAAATTTCCGGGTCTTTACATTACTCCCACCTCAGGGATTTACGTCCTCGTAATGATTTAACACAAACTATGGTTACAAAAGGTGTACAGAGCATGCATCTGAGCCTTCCGCTCCCATGTGCTCACCCGAAGGTTCCCGTACTGCCAGAGAAAGTGCACCTGAGGAATCGATCTTCCTCGTAGGATTTGCTCCTATCGATCCTTGATCCCCACTATAACCTCCCTGGAAAACACCTCATTGCCATCATCTAGCTCCTCATGGCTGATGATATGCGAAGGGTCGAGCACGTATCTTCTCAGTTGAGATACATGGAAGTCGTTGTGCACCTGGTGCAACTGCGGTGAATTGGTCAAGCGGTAAACCACCCCTCCTACCCAGATGAGGACCTAAGAAGTTCCACTGACCCTCGGAGATAACTTGCCGCCTTGGCCACATCTTCGTAAACCTCGTCGAGATGAGACCTGTATAAGGACGTGATCGTCATCCTTGAACTCCAGAGGTCTCCATTTTCTGTTAGAACTGGAACTCGAAACGAATTCAGCTACGAGGGTAAGGTTGACCGAATCAAGAGTGATCGGTCTCACCCTCCTGTGAAAGAGTATATCCTGTGCTGCTTGGGGTTTCCTTTTGGCTGACCAAGGAAAACCCATCCCGACGTTTTCCTAAAACCCTCAATTTGAGTATGAACAGTTATTTCCCATTCCATACTCAAACTAACGTCGTAAGGCCTCGACGCTACCACCAAGAGATTCCAACCGGAACTCTCGCCTTGAGGGTCTACCCACACCGTCGGCGTAAGTGTGATTATCGAGTCTCCTCCCAAGGTATCTCCAGACGTGAGGGTCAAGTCCACATCTTACCGGAAACTCTAGGTCTGGAACAAGATTTGTAAAAGCAAGGAATGACTCATATCGACGTCTGTTACTACAGCAGCTAGTAGTGGACACAGACTGTCCCTTGATTCATTTCTAGAGCCATTGGGTCACACTCCTTGACCGCAAGCAGGCGCACTCTTCCTCTGCCCTCCAGCTCCCTGTTTCTGGCGGGAATAACTAAGGTGGGTGGTTGTACCATGTTAGGATGTACACCACCTCATGCTGCTCTCCTAGCTCTGCCTCCACGTCTGCTAC
Organism: Viscum album; assembly: GCA_963277665.1. Taxonomy (NCBI): domain Eukaryota; kingdom Viridiplantae; phylum Streptophyta; class Magnoliopsida; order Santalales; family Viscaceae; genus Viscum; species Viscum album. The sequence continues at coordinate 1,591,294,779 of OY728129.1, forward strand.
TTTGTAGACTCATCTCTCCTTTAAGCTTCCTATTCTTTAACATTTAACACGCCCAAGTCTCTAAGACTGGCACCGGTTTCCTGTATCTTACTGCAGTGTGCAGTCTTCATCCACTCTTGGATGACCTGGACCTTCTTTAGTCTCACAAGAGCTGTTATGATTTCTTCCTTGCCGATAAGAGAAATCCGGTCTCATCCCCTGGATGAACCACATTTGTTGCCTAATACAGTCAATACCAACATGAATGATGCATTCATGCCATGGATGACGTTGTAAGGACTCGACGTAACTACCAAGAGATCCAACTGTCACTCTCGCCTCCAAGGGTCAAGTCACACTGTCGGCATCAGTGTGAGGTCACTGGGTCTCCTCCAATAGAAATCTCGAATGTGAGGGTCAAGTCAACAGTTTAACCAGAACCACTCAGTATCAACCCAACAAAAGGACAGGAAAGCAAACAAAGATAAGTGTCTTTTTATTATTGCATCTCATAGTACAAAGACACGAAGACAACAGAAAAATAAAACAAGAAGTACAATGGACGTATCCATTAGTTCCTCTCATGTCCACCTGCTCCCGGATCTCTACTGCCTTGTCCACTGCTCGGTTGTTGCTCAAGCACTCGCCGCTGCTTCTGCCTCTGTGGCTCCTCCAAATCCTACGGATCAACTGTACAAGGATTCAGACAGTCACGTGCCAGGTGACCCTTCCCGCCACATGAGTATCTCTTTCTGTTTCTGTCACGCCTAGATCTATCACTTCCCTTGGTGGCTCGCACTACCGGTCCTAAAACCTGAGATCGTACAACTACTGGTCTGGTCCTCTTGGACCTCTGCATCATCTGTCTACAGCCCACAGATGACTCGGCTACTGATCGAAAAACACGCGGCAAAGGCAGAAGCTCCTGTACACACTCGGGGTGTAGAGCTACTGGCACAAACTCCACCCTGAAGAAGGTCTTGAAGTCTTCCCATGCGAAGGTCATCCCATCGCAAAACTAGAATAAGTGGCTCCACCACCTGCCTGCTGCTGCTTAAAGAAGGTTGGCAGCAAAGATCACCATGAAGTCTATCGGCGTTCCCACTAGAATGAAGATTCTCATCACAGCCTCCAACCAATCCTCAGCCGCCTACGGGTCCGTCTCTCCCCGGAACCTGGGTGGCCTCTGGCGCTGGAACTCGTGTATCACACTCAAGTGGCGTGCATCGCCTACTGCTGGGACTAGTGGCATCGGTGGCCCAACGTATGGTAGTACCACTGGTGCCTCAACTGCAAGAGGGACCTGTACCGAATCCTCGTCACTTGACAGGCTGTCATTACGAACATCCCTCTGGGCTGTAGCTGGTCGTCCGTGAAAAGGCATCCTGAAAGAAACATCGTGACACGGTAAAACGATTATACCTGGTGAGCTGACCTGGTTTGAGCTATTTTTAAGGGACAACCTTTGAAAACACACACGCAATCAGTGTTTTCGTGCACAAAGTCAGAAATCAGTTGTCAGGGTCCTAGTGTATGGATACGTCCTCCGCCCGCACCAACACTAGACTCCCTGAACTGAAAACCAAACTCGGTACTCTTAACACTATTGCTTCACAGAAAAAAATATCAGAGTTATCAGTTCTGCGGTATAACCGACTCCTCTGATACCAATTTTTCACGACCCGTCCTCAGGGTCCGTGCCGTGACTACCCCAAGCCCGCCTTCTATAGGCCAGGGGCTGGCGACTAGCACCAAAGGCGTAAAATCCCGATAACTGGGAAGGCATTGCCTTTATAAAATAATACAAGCACCACAGAGTACAAGAGGAATCAAAACACTAAGTACAAAAGAAATGATGAAAAGTAAATGGGCCAGAATACAAACCCAAAAGAAAGTACGACTACAACCAAACAAGGTAAACTGCAAAAAGACAAACAGCTGGAAGAAGGAAGCAGCTCCTGGGTCGTCCTCCTCGGATCCTACCTGAAGGGTAGGTACAGATAGCCTCCTCCACACTCTCGTACGCCAACCTCCTCTGTGAGTCTTCATGTTGTGTAGTCCACCTCCGGGTACTGACTCATCGTGTAGTCCACCTCCGGGTACCGTCCAGTCCTCGAACTCTCGGCCTCCGTCAGCACTGCCCATCGTCTGAAACCAACACAATGAGGTGAGAGCATAGCCCGTGTAGGGGTGAGTATAACAATACTTAGTAGGGACCCCGAGACCCTCAAGGTCTCACTAAACCAACATGGATAACCTCAAAGAAGATCTCAACAGATAACATCTACTTAGCTATATTCCCATACATATACCTAAGTTATCAAGTTACTCATCTCAATCATGAGGAAACACAAGGATTGTGAAATCAACGGATAACCACTACCTAGGTATATGCCCATACATATACCTAAGTTATCAAGGGACCCATCTCAATCATGAGGGAAACACAAAGGTCAAAAGTCTCAGCTCAAACCAGGATTTTTATTATCAAAACCATAATTGTTGAAGAGCTCCATCTCTGGAGTGTACAATGGTCCTGTCATGACTCAGAGGTACTACTCACTAACCTAAGACTGCTGAAGTACTCCTCCTGTCAAGTACCGCGGGTCAGCCACCCAGACACAGTAGTGCTTCCCGCTGAGGTATGTCACCCAAACACAGTAGTGCACACCCTCTAGTAGCCTGCTGAGGTACTCTCCGGACGAGTACCGCGGGTCTGCACTGTCACACAGGTAGTGCTCTGTCCGCCATGGGTCTGCACCTCCGAAAGTAGTGCTCCGTCCACTGGGCTAGTCGACTCACTCCAAGTCGAGTCGGTCAAGCAGTCGTCAGGTCTCAGCCAGCTACACGGTCTCTGTACTCCGCACGCTCGTCTCTGGGAGGGTCCGCTCCACGAGCTATAGGTCGATACTCCAAGTATCTCAAAGTCCCACGAAGAAGTATCTCAATGGACCGCCTCGTCATAGGGGTCTCATTGCAACAGACGGCGCGTCAATCGGATGTCCGGTCTGTGAGTTACTAGCCTTTTCATCCTAGGGGCCCGGTTAGCTTCGTGAGCGAACCAAATCCGGCCATATCGCAACTGTACCCCGAACTCTCATGGTGTATACTCATAGGGAATATTTCTCAACGTGATCACCAACGCCGCTGATGGTTCGTCAAATGGACGTCCAGTCTGAAAGATATCAGCTTTTACGATCCAAGGTCCCGGTTGGATTTCGGGTGCGATCCAACCCGGCCACTATCCAACTGCATTCAAAACTCGGGCGAAGTATGCCGAAAGTTCCGTCTCATCAAGAAGAATTCAACGAAACAGACGGTGCGTCAATCGGACGCCCGGTCTGTGAGTTATTGGCTTTTTCGTCCTAGGGGCCCGGTTGGTTTCGTGAGCGAACCAACCCAACCGAACTGCGTCGGCATCCAAACGTCGAGTGGAATAAGACAAAAGATCCGTCTCACTTAGAGGATTCCATAAAAGTCTACGGCACGTCAATCGGACGTCCGGAGCTCAAGATATAAGTGTTTCCGCTTTGAGGGCCCGGTTGGTTTCGTATCCGAACAAACCCAGCCAAACCCAAAGTAATCTGAAACCTTGAGTGCGATATACCGAAACGACCGTCTCGATCCAAGGATCGCGTTGCCGCTGACGCCGAGTCGTATGGAGTCTCATAGCCCATGTTACGGGCATTTGACCGAAAGTGGTCCGAAAACGGGGGTTCTGGGCCCGGGACGACCCGGCCCGACCCCCCTGGGTCGGCCGAACCGGGTCGACCCGAACCCGGTCGACCCGACCCGGGTCCGACCCGGCTGGGGCCGGCCCGGCTGGGCTCGGTCCAGTCTGGCCCGACCGGACGGCCGGCCATGGCCAGGCAGGCGCCGCGGAGCGGCGGGGTTGCGCGCGACCGCCACCCTTCGCTGCTGATTGAGGCCGGCGATTCGCCGGCCGCCCCTTTTTCCGGCGGCGCACCGCCGCCGCCTTCTGCGGACCACCGGACACGCTCTGTTGGTCCGTTCTTCCTGCCGTCTTCGCCTATGTCCCCCCCGGGACCCCATCTTCACTGCGAAGGGATTCAAACGCCCAAACGGCCTGCTTCGTCGTCGCCCGTCAATCCACATGTCAAAACAAAACACACCGTCTTCGTGGTTCTCCGGCGCGGCGTGCGGGCGCCGCGCCCCTTCGTCGTGGCTCTGCTCCGGCCGCGGCGCCTTCAAATTCCTTCGACGTAGCGCGACGGCGTCGCGTTCTTGTTCGTCTTCTCGGCGTGGCGCAACGGCGTCGTGTAGTACTACCGAGCGATTCTCGCGTGGTGCGACGGAACCACGCCATCACATTCCATCCATATTAGAAACAATAACATTAATGGAGGAGGGTCGGCCGTGTTTGTGCGGTCCGGACCCCTCTCGTTAATTGATGACAACTGGTTGTAAAATCACGAAGGATGACAAGATAGAATTCACGAATGAAATAGTTAAATAATAAACTTCAACATCAATCCGCTGAACGAACGATCCGCGGATCAACCTGGAATTGGTTGGTCCGCGCTCGTCGTTCTTTTTCTCAAAAGATAAGAGAACACCAAAAATAAATTTCCCTACTTCGGTTTCAAGAGCGGAGCACGCCAACAAGCCGCGTAAGACAAGCATCGTGGAGGTCGGGCGTCGCGGTAATCGAACATCGATTCTGTTGATGTCAAGGTGCGTCCGAAGATGTGTCGTCACTGGAGAAGCTTCGTAAGCTGACGAAGGAAGTCCGAGGAGGAAGCGGCGTCTCCATTCATTGACATAGGAAGAAGATCGAAAGAAGCGGTGTCGTCAATCTTCGGAAACACACCGGCTACGAAGAAGAGAAGCGGCGTTCTTCGTCGGAGCTTAAGTGTTCTTCGTCGGAGCTTAAGTGTTCTCCGTGTTCTTCGTCATGGTTGAAGAAGATGAAGAAGGAGCTTCCCAAAACCTCTCAAGGTGGAAAAGGATACTAACCAAAATAAGATAAGCTTAAAGCCTATTTTATTTACACAACTAAACCGCTTGAATTTCAAAAGTTTGAAATTAAAATAACTCATCTCAATTAATAACCCAAGTTGTCAAGATTAATTAGAGAGGAGTTATTGGGCGTTTTAAGGTGAGTTGAAGAGTTAGGGTTCATGTGGGCCCCACCACACGTAATCCTCTCAAGGGAGGTTAAGTGGATGTGGGTCCCACCTCTAACTCTCTTTTGGAGGATATAACCCACATGGATAAAAAAATAAAATGTGTTTCCACATTTTATTTAACTTCATTTTATTTCCCCCAAAACTAACTCTCAACCCGCATAAAACACAACCTCAGAAAAGGTCTCCTTAAGAGAAAATCGGCGCTGCGAGTTCATCGGTGCCCTCAGAATTCGATTCAAGGCACCAGTTCAAAAGTTAGAAATTCCCGCTCGCTCGTTCACTGAACGCACCCAAGCTAAACTTCGGAAATTAATTCCGGGCACACCGGGCCTCGGAATCAGGCGCTGTCAGAAACTGAGTTCTTGTAAAATTCCAAAGAAAATTAAGAAAAAAAATTTCCTTGAAATTTCCGGGTCTTTACAATAATAATTTTACACAATCATAAGTTTTTTTATATAACTGATACCCTCTCATATAAACAAAAATGAAATATAGAAACTAAAATTTGACTATAAATATTACAATTGGTAAAATATATTCCCCTAGAAAGTATGCCAGGATTGTTTAATTATACATTTCATTCCTAGAAGTCAAATTGATTAAAAGTATGATTTTTTTGACAAACTATCATATATAGGCCATCGTAGGCTAGAAAGGAAAAAAATTAAAATATTATTATCCATAATTTGATGTACAATGTCATCTAAGTATGAAATTAATTTAGTATGAAATTAAAAAAATATAGTTTTGATGAAATACCTTAAAAAAGTAACAATTCCTTAGAAACGATTTATATTTTGTTAAAATTTAAATCTCACTGAATAGACTTTAGGGGAGAATTTTAAATTTCATTTGGAATGTATTTATATTTTTCTTATTGTATATTATGATTCAAAATTGTTTTAGGAAAAATCCACAGTAACTAATGGTTCTAAATATATATTTTAATTTTATAGGGTTTATATATTATATATGTATGGAGTACAATGATAAATAATCAGTGACCAATGTAATCACATATAAAATATGATAATGGATGAATTAAATAAATTTTTTTGGGTAAATCAAAAAAATGAACAATATTATATCCCTAATTGATCATAAAATGGATGTTTCCAATAGAAATATTAATGGAATTTTAAACAAGACAAAAAAACCTATAGTAAAGATTGGTGTGAATGGTTAGATAGTAATTTATGGTATTATAAGACTTCATATATGATAGTAAATTAATTTTCCACTGTAGATTAATTTAATTTTATATAATTCTCATCTACATACAATTGGAATAAAAATACTATGAGGAAATATAAAAGATGAATCTTGAAATATAAAATACTAGGAAGGGAAATAGATTCCCACAAACAGGGAGATAATATTTGGAAAATTAAAATATATACAAAGAGATAAAATATATAACCTAAGAAAAGATAACTCAACCATGAACCATCAATGGTAGATATCAAGTATTGTTACACTAATCCATACATAAGATAATTTTAGGTTTACTTTGTTCCTAATGTGGGAGACCCATTATTGTTATTAATTTACACCATTTTTTCTGAAATTAAAATTTAAAAGTATAGAGAATAATGAATTTTCACTATAATTTTAGTTATAATCAAAAGTTACCATGAGACTCTACAAAGATAACTTGTATTGAAGATTATACTCATTCAACATTTTTATCAATAAAGACCCACATGGATACACATTTCTTTAACATTTGACTGCATTTAGTGATACATTTTATATCATCATACACATATAACAAACGTTAAGGTGTTATAGACTATGTATAAACGTAGTCTGAGGGATTGAATCTTTTAGAATGGACCATTAGTATATTATATTTTTAATATGTTTTTTATTGGTCCATAAATTGAAATTAACATTAATTTTTTTTGGGATGTTACCCATGTTTTTAAATTTGTTTCCATAGTGAACTCATCCCTTAATCTATTTTTAGAAAAATTAAATAGGAAAAGCTATCACTTGTTAATATTATTATTTCTAGTACCATTAACATTAAACAAAATTAATGATGTAAATTTAAGAGTTTGTCTATAAAGGAGTCATGTTGTGATATTCCTATTCACACTGTGATGCTTCCAATTTAGAACCTATTCAAATCAAATTGAATAATCATTGGAAGCTGAGTATGATACTATATTACTTAATTTAATTTATGATTAATATTTTTAATCTACTATATAGTATTTCATGAAAATTTACATGCCCATAGTTTAACCTCTTAGACTACAAAACTAGTATAGGTGAAATGAATTTCAAAATAATACCATGATTCTATGCCTCAAATTGAATAGATTGAATTATTTATAGAGATAATTTATTGATTATATGGACAATATGATTTTAATTTTTATGTATCTTAAATTAATGGAATTAGTTGATTCACATAAACTAAATTTACCCACCATTTCCAAAATTTTAATTTTCCAAATTTATGTTGATAGAGTTGTTATTATTATTAAAAGACATGTCTGATTAAACAAAAATCTTATGTTACAATCTAGATATGATTTCCAGACCAAATTGATTTCATTTTATTCTTGATCATATTTAATGTTATATTTGGGGGCGTGGAACCATTGTGAACATTCAATTAAGATTGACTTTGTGGAAACTATGCAATGAAAAATATAACATGAATGATGAATTTTTTGACAATCCATTATCATTAAGACCTCAAAAAATTAATACTTATTTAAAAAATAAATTTAATTCATTCAATTTTTTGGATTGAGCCACTATAAAATCAATTAATATTATTTCGTACAAAGATCAATTTATATTTATTGATATTTTAATTTTAAGGTGTATGGATGGGGGAAATCATAGTGAATGGAATAAAATAAATTATAAGGTATAATTGTGGTGGTTCTATTGTGGATATTGAGAATCTGTTAGTATTAATTAATTATAGATTTATTTTTAGTCATTATTTATCAAAATATGACAAGAAAAGCAAGAAAAATAAAGGATAGATTCATTAAGAGAATAAAAACTCAACATTACCAGACCTATGATTTTAATGTATGGTGTTAGATAGATGATGTGTCATTTATTACAAGAATAGATTTTAAAAAACACACTGGACAATATAGATATTATTTAAAAAAACTGAGAAAACTCAAAAAGTTAAAAATAAATAATTATGTAATCATTGACCATGACCTTTCATTGATTTTGGTGATCTTGGATTTGTCACTCTAAAATATGTATTTTCAATAAACATTATCTTTTATAACATGAAATATTATTTTCAAATATTCATCATTTTTTGTCCTTACAATTTTGAAAAAAAATTCTACTAACATTTATCCATAGAGTCCTCATAATAGGAAGTGTTTTGCCTCATGATGCTACATGAATTTTGTATTTTGAGGTTGGGATTGTAGATCATTGATCAACCTTTAGGAGAAGAATAATCTTTTCATCAAATGAGAATACTTTTACATTAATCTATATAATGGGTGATAATATAAAAGAATAAATTTTGAGTTAAATCATTACATTGAATAATTGATACTAATAAATTATAATATATGAATAAATGATAGAATATAAATCAGATTTTTTCAATGGGAGAAAGTAAAATATATTAGTTGATTTGAACATTTAAAGACCGTAAATTAGAGTTTTTTTGTATGTTAAACATGAATATTTAGTCCCATATTCATAGTAATTTTATTTTTTCCATTATAAGTTAAATATTTAACAAATTGTTTCCCTATGAAATTGAAAAGATGAATACATTATTGATGAAAAAAAATTTCTAAGTGTGGTATAACTTACAAAATCATTTCATATATACTATTTTATGTTAAATAGATTGTCTTCATAAATAATTTGAATAATTTTTGTGGTCATATGAATTCTTTATCCATTAGTGGAAGGATAAATATATTTTTAAACAATTAGATAAAAAGATCAATTATTATAATGGTTTTAACCATGAAAGACTATCTATGATTTAAGATGGCTGTAGAATCTTTATAAGGATTTATAATAATAAAAAATGTGCTAAAATATACTTAAAACAATTATAAAATATCAATAATAATCATGATTGGTTTATTCATGATGTAAGATGAGAGGAATTATGATGCGAACACAATAGGTTAAAAAATTCACAACGTAATTTGAACTAGAAATTCATGTCATCACACTCTGTATCATACCATGAATCATGATGTTGTGGAAAATCTCCATTGAGGACTTTTGAATTTTCAATGTCATCTTTCCAATTATTATCTATAACCCATATAAAATTTTCAGATTGACTAAGAATTACTTAGTTGATTCATTTTAGATATACCATGTGTTATTGATGCCTATAAATACAATCCCATTATGTGATACAAAATGTAACACTCTTAGTGATGGGAAGTGATGGACATGGAAAATTATTGATGTTTTGATTCATTTTCATTTCCTTTTATCTTATTTAAATTCAATATATTCTTTCTTTTCCTATATCCTATTGTTTATCCCCAAATTGATGGGGGAAAAAGTGATTATAAATGGGAATAATAGACCAATTTGTGAGGCTTGAGATTCTATTTAGAATAAAAAAATAAAAAACTATTAGTGGTATACCATCTCTATTTAATGAAAAATATTTAGTTATAACTGTTATGAATTATTCTAGTTGAATTTTAATTCTGTTGATGTTTATATTTTTGTTAGAATATCTTATTTATCTCTAAATGTATTTTATTTCTAGATTTCAAATAGTATAATAGGGTTGGGTTGTTACATCTTGATGAATTTCAGTACTAGTGTAATGTCATGGCTAAAGTTACAGGGTATTTTAGAATATAAACATCTGATCAATGATTGTGTAAATTAACCAATAGGGCCTAAAAAATTCTCATATACAGAATAAATATTTTAGAAAAATATGATATTTAAATTTTTAATATTTTCACCTTCACCATATAGTGAAGGGACTGAGAGAAAATGATTTTGGAATCCCTCTCCAATGATCCATGATAAAAAATATTGGTAAAATTTGAAACTATGATAGAATTAAAATGGGTATATCCAAGCACAAACTGATCACTATTTTCAACAATTGTTTTAAAACATTAAATTTGTATTGTATTATAAATTAAAATTTCTTTCTCCAAACAAATTCAGATTTATATTCACGAACTAAATCTGGAGAAATTTTTTTCATGTTCAATCACAATCATGAGACTATCGAGGTTTCCACTATGATATATTAAATATTAATAATTAAATAATTTGGACATTCCTTAGGGAAATGAGTTTGTAAGTGACATGTTATGGTGATATAAATACACTCAAATGGTGTAATTTCCTGTAAATATTAGGAGGATAATTGTGATTAAATCCATGAAAATGTTTTACCATTTCTATTCGGGTATGGAAAATTGATTCATGATACAAAAAAATATTTATCATACATACATAAAATTTCATCCTACTAAAAAATGAGATATATATTCTACTACATCCCTCATTTTCTTGTCCTTTTTTTTCTTCATATAAATATACATCATAGTGATTCTATAATGAATGTATAAAAATGTGATATGAAAATTGCGTAGAGGATCCATTTTAGTTCTTGTTTTTATGGGCCACATATCTAATTTCTATATCATATAACATTTTTTGTAGTAATATTAAACTATAGAATATTATCTTCCTTTCTCGATAGCTCGTTATCATCATTTTATGATTTCATGAGAATCTTAATTATGGATGTTTGAGAAGTTATTTTATGAATATAGGATGAATTTTATTTTGTTCTTGACTTGTCCATCCTTTTCATGTTCATGAAGATTAGATACCATTCAATCCTAATAATGGAAATAGTTGAATAATAGTTTTTACTCATTGCATCTTCCACATTTTTGCCTTCCCGGGATGGTAATGGGTTAAACAATCATAATTCACGATCATCTTTAACAAAAATTGAGGGTGAATATTGAGATCAATTTATATTAATATATATTATATGATATTATGATTTATATATATCTCACATACCTCTTCATAGAGATAATTTCCCCAATTATCTAATGATAATACCAGCATAGATAACTCTATATCCTCATATTAGTAGTTCTACTCATGGATCATTAATTGGAGGGAGGCATATTCTGTCAGTTTTTTACATTTCATGTGGACACAAACCAAGGTTATTTTTGTTTCATCACATTAAATTAAAAATACATTTCCACAGGTGGGTAATATGAGGAATTATGTACTGATTAGCTACATATTATACTCTTCAATTATATGATCTCATTTATTAGTCCAAACTATTTAAACTATCTCCTAATTTATTTTTTCTGATGAGATTAACAATCATGGGAAGTGCCTCAAAAATCAACGATACTGTGTAGAAAATACATGGAGATAATGTATATCTATCAAGTTGGTTTTTAATGTTATCCTTTAACTACCTCTATCATTAACTGATCAACATATAACCTTTTTCTGTTGATAAAAGACCTAAACAATATTATTTATCCCATCTAAATATTACACTAACACTACTACAGATATAATTTTATTTTTTACAGGTTCTTTAATACAACATTCCATTTATCTTCATGATTATATATGTTTTTGGTATTAGCTAATAATATCACCAACAAATTCTATGAGAAAATTCTAAAGGTTATCCCTAAATTACATATTCATTATGTCAATTAAAATAGATGGAGTATTATAGAGTCCAAATTACATAACTATAAGCTCATAGTTCCATTAAAATGTATAAAAATAATTCTTAGGGGATATCCTCATTTATTACCCTTTCATGATAATATATTGACTGAAGTTCCACTATAGAAAAGTATTTGGATCCACATTGATTATCAAATAATTATTCAATCTCTTTATGGTGACACATTTTTCATATTTTGATCATGTTAAACTCAAGATAAGAAATGAAGAGGATCGTTGACCCATACTTCATCAAGATGAAGAGGGCCAATAATCCTTTTGGTGAAGTACTTGGTCATATAATACTTTTACAAAGATTCCCTTACTATTTCTTCTTTATATCATAATTTTAATCAATGTACACTCTATATTGAGTCTTGGTCATTATCAAAAATATAGACATATGTTTCATAAGAATGGAAACTAATGATTTAGGAGGAAGATCATGAACTTATTTGGTAAATACAAATATACATTACCTTACAACCATAATTTCATAAAATTAGATCATTTCCCCCATATCAATAAATTAAGCTATATAATATTTCTCCTAATGAAATACTATACATTATTGAGATGATGATTCTAATAGATATTCATCCAATTAGATATATATTATTACAATCATAGGGAAATTCATTATTCAATGGGTCATTTACATCTCCTAACACTCTATGATAGATCAATATAAGCAATGAATATCCATTCTTAGAGAAGCGTTAAATTATATAAAATATAGTTTCACAAGGTTAAATAAGAAATTCCCTAAAAAATATTTAAATAGGGGATGTTATATATACTAGATTCAACAATATCACCATTTTCCATTTAAATTGATAGATCACCATCAATTTTTTTTTGATTTGGTAATTTAATTACACTACTAAAATTATGTGATATGGAGGAATTTGTATAATTGTAATAAAAATAGTATGTCTAATATCCTTGAATGAATTATTGGAATTACTATCATGAATTCATTTTTAGGACCCATTTTAGCAGTTTTAATGGGATATGTTCTCAATTGTTCTATAATTATTGGGGGTTCATCATCTCCGATTATTATCAATATCAAATTCCTTTGTGCATTGGTTTACATATCCCCGTTTTGTATTATAGATGAATCATTGGAATAGGATCAATGTTTTGACTGGAGCCATCCTTTATTCAATAAAATTGATGGTTTCATCACACTGACTATCAATATCTAGATTCCCTTACTCACAACACATAAATTACTTCCTTAACCCCTTCAAGAAATTTCTAGGATGATTCTTACTACACTTTTGAAAATATGGAGGTTATAATTTCTTTCCTCTTAGATATTTCTTCATCATTGAACTATAATTAAACTCTTCTCCAAATATAAAGATCCACGAGACCATTAAGATTCACTGATATACATTTCAATATTAAGAGTAAATCCAAAAATTTCATTATATCCATCAAAGTCTCTAATAACATTTCAATTTCTTATAACTTTATTTCTACAAATAAATAATAGTTCATCATTTCATTTAGGATCAATGCAAAATCTAGAAGTGTATCTCCCATCTCCTATAAATTTTCCTGCATACAGAAAAATGTATTCATCATCCTTTTTATAGGATCCAATGAACAATAACTCTATCATATATTAGAGATTTGAAATAAAATATTTGTTGAAGAGAGTTTTATTCATTTCATTCCACATCGTCACATTGATTTCATCGGGACGGTTTATATTCTATATCAATTAACACAATTAAATCACTTCTTCCTACATGTTATAGAAAACTAAAACAACCTTCTATTTCTCAAATCATTGAATGAAATATTTAATTTCACTAATGGAGTTTATCCATTCTTCCTTGATTAATGAAATAAATATCTACTGAATGTTGGTGGAAATTATCATATAATGGTCTCAATTTCAACATTCCCATTATTCTGGACTTGTGGGTTTTCCCAATAATTCATCTTTAGGTTTAAAACTTCAATTAATTGATATAATATTTTCATCATGTTATCAATACCATCTCAAATTTTGTGGGGAATTCCATTTGGGATGTAATCACACTTCCCAACACATTTTTTTTTGACTCCATTACTCATATTTCAATGCATAGAAATATATATATATATATAATTATGAATGATAATTTTCAACCTATTTAGCACATAAATGGGAAACATTGAACATTTATTAGATAAGATATAATTGAAATATATTCTCAAACATATGATTTTTTTTTGGTTCATTCTTGGTTATTCATGTTCTATTTCTTATCATTAAATATAATATGAATTTTTCCTTTATTATGGACTATAAAGAGATTTCTCATTGAAAAAATAATATAACCTCATGAGTTTCAATATTACTTTTCTACAAGTCCAAATTATTATGAATCAGTTGATGATTGATTTTATACCAATTGTGGTCTATTTATAGTTACTACCGCCATGTACAACTCATCAAACAAAATGTAATCTCCTAAAAATTCCGTATAATTTTTTTTATATTATATCGAATTATTATGAGAATGAAAATTTTTGCAACACATGACTTCAAAGCCTGAAATGTCTGAAATGGATTTTTGATCATTTTAAAGGTATGTTCATTAAACGTGTGAGCGAGACTTTTTATATTTTTAACAGTAGCTCATATTGAAAATATAAGGGAATCGTTGAATTCAAAGCACCAGGATTAGCTTAGATGAATATTAATATTGATCAGAAAGTGTTGGACAAATGTTTTTTTTTAATTTTCGAAAAAAAATAATAAAATAACTCTTTGTGTTATATTATTATTTTTCAACCATTTAGGGATGGTTGGTAGAACAGAAGTGTAACTATGGTCATTAAATGAGATTCATTTAATGACCTGTTAAAATTGTTGTGAAACTGTAACACTAATTTATTTGATGTTTCATTAATTATGGTACGTTAAAGAACCACATTAATGAACGCAACATCAAGGATGAATACTTTATATTATTAATTCTATTGGAAAAGAATTCACAACAGTTGGAGAATCTTCTAATGTGACCCCGACGAATTTCTACTCCAACGAAGAATAGTGATCGAACAATGGTCGTTGAAGGAATCAATTCAGAGACGGACAAGCGATGAAGAATGTCAAACAACAACGAACATGAAATCCCTTCCTTTTTCCATAGTGCATTCCTCAAAATCCATGTAGGGGATTTAATTGTTCTATGTGATCATTGTTTTATCTTTTTCCAATTCATGAAAAATACAATGAACACTGATCAACAGAACAATGGGTTAATCCGCGAATCATTCATTCTTGTAGGTGGTAGTTTAAGGATCTTATTTTGGGGTTTTACATAATATATTTTAGGATAGGATATTCTGTGTTCTACGTGGGTGACCATGAAACGTGGTGACAAGGAAATTTTGTGGGATTCAATGTGAAGGTAGTGACCTGAAAGGTCCGTAGGTGTAGAAGGGATGAATAATGGACCACTGAATTATATCTGGTGGAAAATTAAAGAATCTATCAGTGCAACACCACTGGGATGGTGTTGCAAGGGACCTGCAACGGTGGTGACAGTGGTCGGTCTATGCCGGTCGAATGGAGAAGGCAGTGCTCGTAGGCACCATAGAGGAAAGGTTTCACGACTAGAGGTTCATGACAGGTGGAGGATGCGGCACTGACATGCCATGTGGAAGAGCAACCCACTCGTTCTGTTCAGTGGACGCGCACAACAGATAGCTTATGTTTTCCATTTTGGTATATGGGGTAGATGCATGCTAGTACTGAAAACTGGGGCAACTGGAATCCCCCCATTTAGTCCAGCTCAACCGTCCAACACCACATAGGCAGGGTTCTCGAGGAAGGATGGACACGCTGTCGGGACATACCAGCTATCAGAGTTAGACTAGTGCCAAAAAGGATGAACCTATGCCATTTGTGCTGGACCTGTAGTCCCAACGGGCTAGCCATACCAGACCTCTACATGATTTGATCACGATCAGCCCCGTTTTACTAAAACTGACGTAACTCGCAGATCGAGCATCTGACTGAAAGAACGTTTATGGGTTGAGGACACATGTGATGAGAAAAAAAATTTAGATACTCCACATGAGTTTTGAAATAATTTAGAGTACAGATGGGTTGGATCGGACTAAAATCCAAATGTGTCACTTGTACTATTTTGCCTATATCTTAAAGACTAGGTGTCTGATTGATGCACCGTCTATTGAATTGGAAACCATAGGACAAGACGGTCAATTGAGTTAAATATAATTGGGACATTGTGGTTGTTTAGATAAGACATATTTCATGAGAAGTGAATCATATGGAAAACAAGTGTGCTATGTGAGTGAATGTAATGGATGGTTGTGACGTGATGAAGGAATAAAAATACTTTGTGGGTCAGTACATTGTGATCCCATGTTTGTTGGCATTTACATATCCTATATTGGTCAACACATAGTGATCCTTAGTGGGATAGTACATAGAAATCCTATGGGGGTCAATGCTTAGAGATATTTTATGGTTCATCATGTAGGGATCCTTGGTGGATCATCATGTAGGGATCCTCTATGGCTCAGCACCTAATGATCATCTATGGGTAAACACATAGCGATATCCTATAGTCCAGAACCTAGATATCCTCTGCGGGTTAGCACCTAGTGACTCTATGTTGTCTAGAAGTAAATACCTCCCGACAGAATAATATTATCTATATTTATGAATAATCAACTTCATTCATGTTCATTAAGTTGTATAGATGATGTGAGTTTCCTTTTACATTATTATATGTGTTTGAGATCATGATTTTTGGTTTTTATTAATAGATTTAAAGGATACCATCATAGGTATTGGGGTCCCTATAGAGTATTATTATATATACCACTACACGGGCATTGCCTGCACATTGTATTGTCCGGTAAAAAAGACTTACATCTTGACTCTGACATTGGGGAGTCAGGGCTAGATGACACACGGTGGTGAATGATGGATGTGGTGAGCCACAATGATGAGTTATACCTACACATCAATAAGGATCATTGGTTGACAATATCTTTATCTTGTTTCTTTTTTTTGTACTAAAATTTCAATTTGGCCGTGTATACTGGCCACTTTACATTCAGTAAATACTTTTACTCTCAATGGTGGTTTTTAGTGTTGGTTCAACTTTTCCTTTTCCACTGTCTGTTTTTTGTGTTTAGAGTTCCCTATCTCTATGGATATAGGTTTACGGGAAATTCCATCCCTTTTTTGGATTATCCGTTCTGGTTCTAGTCATAAACCCCTAACATGTAGAAGGCTGGTGTGGGGTAGTCACGGCACATGCCCTAGGGGATGGGTTGTGGTAATGTTTTATCAGATGGAAGACATTTATTATAGAATAACTAAGAGTCTATAATTTTTAATGGGTGATTGTGATAATTGTTTTGAGTATGAATATCAGTTTTGGGTCTCTAGTGTTGGTGCGATGACCGATGTATCCGTACACCAGGACCCCAAATTTAGTTTTCTAACTCGGTGCATGAAAACAATATTTTCATGTGTTTTGGAAATGTTTTTTTTCTTTTGATATCTTTTGAGTATGCTCACATGGTATAACTTATTGAAAAAAGTGGTATCTGTTACATTATAAAATTATTTCATGTAGACAACCATCTAGGATTCCAATGAGAGACCTTGATAAAGGCACGTCGAGCAATGAGGAATTCGTGCAGAAACCTTTTAGCATGATATCACCTTCAGGTGGTCTACAAGATGCACTACCACTTGTAGGGAAGTGTTTTCCAGCAACCCCACCAACAGATAGTGCACGCTGACAGAGCACATTACACTAGTTCTATAGAGAAAGGCCTCAAAGGTTTCAAGGTGAGATACATCCACAAGCAGCTAAGGGCTGGCTAGAGGCCATGTCACAAGTTTTCTTCTTGGTTGAGACACCAGTAGAACAGATTGTTATCCTAGATGCTAGCCTCTTCCAAGGAACATCAGGGATATAGTGTTTCCTGACACTCCAAACACACAATAAGGAAACTCTCTCATAGTTGTACTTCATGTTCCTCTTCAGGGAGGAGTTTGTACAAGAGACTACGCATAGTGCTTATTCAGGTTCTACTGTATTTAAAGTAGACCAGGATGATAGTGGACTACTACTTGGTGAGGTTTACGGACCTCCCTTGCTTCTCCACTGACATTGCACGAGGCCATTTCTTCAGTGTATGAACATTTAAACAAGAACTCCGATAGGAGATTATAGTGTCGCTGATATCACTCAACACCCCGACTAAGGATATAGTTCTAGAGAGAGCACTATTGGTAGAGAGATTCCTAGCTAAGAAGGCATCGACAATAAGAGACCCCATTAGACGATAGATAGATGAGTCATCTACAGAAGGCAATAGGAAGATGATGCTGAGACCCAAGTTGGCTAAGACATCCAATGGATGACCCCAGGATATAGGGTCGGAGGTGCATTGATCCTGAGGCAGAGGATTCTAAAAGAGGAGATGATTGTGCTACTCATGATGTGGGCTGAGTCACATGGCTCTTGACCTCCTGACCCGCCATTTTGATTATCAAAATATGGATGAGGGACCACCGAGTCGGTGACATAGGTTCAATCAAGGAGGTTATCAGGGTAGAGGACGTGGTAGTGGAGCAAGTTGTTCAGTAGGCAGTGTGCCATGTTTTGAGGTACTATTGCCACCACCTCCATGTGGTCCAACCCAACCTCTAGAGAGTAGTTGGATAGGGGCAAGCTCAGCTTCACGCAGTATAGGCCTACGACCACGACCCTCTAGAGATGATTTGAGGTATGATATGTTACCAGCCTATTTTTAGTTCTTATAGACATGTGTTCCAGTGAATATTTCATTTCCACGGCTCTAATTCATAACTCGGAGATTACAGTGGGGTTTTTGGATCAATCTTTATGAATAGAGACTCTTACAAGAGATGATTTGATAATTGAACATTGGTTCAGACAATGTTATCTTAATCTAGGAGGTTAGAGCTCCGATTGGTATCTCCTAGTAGCAGCGTTGAGGCCTTATGATATCTTCTTGTGTATGGAGTAGTTATCCACGGTCCATGATCATTTCGATTATTTCAATTTCAATGTGAAGTGTGAACATGAGGATGGAACAAGGTTTTCCTTCACCGATGAGAAGGTAACCATTGCAATAGAGGATGGACACTCTCGGAAGAGGGAGTAACATATCACTTATCAGTTGGCCAGCCTCACCCTAGAATTATTTGATGAGAGGAGACTAAGCTATCTTGTAGTGGTGGAGCAGTATACAGATGTCATTTTTGAGGATGTTCTAGGACCATCTAATCACATATAGGTTGATTTATACATCGACCTATACCCGGGGACGACACCATTATCTACACCAGCACATCGGATGGCTCCCGTGGAGCTTCATGAGTTGAGTGAAAAGTTGGATGACATGCAAGGAAAGGGGTTCCTAAGGCTCATAGTTTCATCATGGGAAGCCCCAATTTTGTTCACCATGAAAGAAGATGGGAGTTTGGGGCTTTATGTGGACTATTAGAAGGTTGACTTGGTGATAGTGATGAACAATTATCCTTTCTTGGGGATTGATTATCTCTTTGATTAGATGAAGGGAGTTCAGTGGTTTTCAATGATATGCCTCAAATTAGGCTATCATCATCTCAGGGTACAGGATGAGGATGTACTGAAAACATCCTTCAGATGAATGTATGACCACTATGAGTTCTTTTTTATGACTTTTCGCATGACCAACGCCCAAAAGTGTTCATGAGACTCATGAATAAGATCTTCCATCCATACATCAATGGAATTACAGTGGTTTTTATTGACACTATATTGGTCTACTTGACATTAGAAGAGGAGAAATCCACACATATGAAAATAGTCCTTTATACACTTTGAGATCAAAATCATTATAGAAAATCTCAACTTTCTAGTTCTTGATACATGAAGTCCACATTCTAGGACATGTTATCTTGGAGGGTGGAGTTGTATTATATTTTGTGAATATAGAGACAATGATTTCTTGGGAGACACCTTGGATTTTGATTGAAGTGGGGAGTTTCCTAGGGCTGTCTTGTTTCTACTAGAGATTTTTACACTACATTTCCGGAGTAGAAGAACCCTTGTCATCTTTGAAAAAGATGGGACATCCCATCATATGAATGGATAGATTCCAGCATTGTTTCCTAGAGCTATGGAAGATACCGATTAGTTCCCCCATATTGAGTATACTTGAAGAGGGTGTTGGGTATATAGTCTTCTACGACGCATCATGAACCAGGATAAGATGTGTCCTGATGCATACTTGAGCGGTGTTCACATATGGGTCATGAAATATGAGGCAACATGAGAAGAACTATGTAACCAATTAACTCGAGTCAGTAGCATTGGTCTTTGCATTGATGATGCGGTGACACTACTAGATGGGTGAATGGTTTGCTATTTTATCAAATCCAGGAGTCTTTCTTATATCTTGTCACAGAAGGTCCTAAACCTGAGACTGCGTTGATGGCTAGACTTGCTAAAGGACTATGACTTTGAGACATTAAATACATCTGGGAATGTAAATGTTGTAATAGATTCACATAGTAGGAGGTTGGGTTAACAGGTGATGAGTGACACAACTGAGCATCAGGCCATGTTGAAGATATCCTTTGCAGATAGTGATGAAGTTGCAAACCTTCAGTCTAAGACTATCACTCCCACACACCTACAATGATTTTAGGAGGCACAACTTGGGGACATTGACTGTGAGGCATGACATGCCAATATATCCTATTGGTAGGCTCTTGATGGATTTTCGATATGTGGGGACCATGTCATCCTTTTAGGGGATGCACCATGGTACTGGTAATGATTCGGGAGGAGGTGTTGAGGGATTTCCTCACATCACCTTTAGCAGTACATCCATGAGTGGAAATAATGTACTAGGACCTCTACCATATGTTTTGGGTGTACAAGGATGATGAAACCAGTGGAAAGGTTTGTTTCATGATGCCTTATTTGTCAGCAAGTGAAAGCTGAGCATCAGGTACTGGAAGTCTTAGCACAACAACTATAGGTACTATAATAGGATTGGGATGCTATCTCTATTAATATATTAGCAAGGTTACCATGTACATCTAGGGAGATGACTCTATCTGGGTGATCGTTGATCGACTCACTGGGTCGACTCAATTTATACCCATCCAAGAGCAAGGATCATTTTAGATTGTGACAGTAGTTCTACATCCCAACTATAGAAGGCATTACAGGAGGTGTATGAGACTTAGCTATTCTTGAGAACCACCTTTCACCATGAACTATATGGTCAGATGGATCATGACCTATAAAAACACAAGGACATGCATTGTTCTTGCATCCGTGATTTTGGCTGCAATTGGGAGGACCACCCGACACTATTGTAGTTATAATAAAAAAATAGTTATCACTCCACCATCAGCATGAAATTGTTTGAGGCCTTGTATGGGCGACCATAAAGATCACCTCTATACTGGATAGACTCAGGGGAGTCAAAGCATAACGGTCCAGAGTTGATACAAGATACCACTAATAAAGTGAATATTATCCAAGAGTAGATTAAGAATGAATAGAGCAGGAATAAGTCTTATCCTGATTAGAGACAGAGACCCTTGGAGTTCAAGGAGGTTGACCATGTCTTTCTACGGGTCTCACCCCGATGAGGATTGCAGAGATGTGGCTGGGGCATCAAACTATCTCTGATGATCATGGAACCATTCTATATTCTCAATAGATTTGGCGAGGTGGATGACCTCCTAGATCATCCACCACAGATACACCAGGTGCATAATGTTTTCAATATGTTTCAGTTGAAGAGAAATATACATGACCCATCACACGTCATCGACTAGGGAGAGATGGACATTGATGATGGGATGAATTTTGTGGAATTCTTGCTGGAGATACAAGATAGACAATATCTACTACTTTTTTGATGGTTGATTCCAATGGTGCGTGTTTGGTAGAATCATGTGATCCTCCAACAGGGCATATGGGAGTGGGAGGCTCCAATTTAGGCTCAGTACCTCCATTTCATTTCATTTATTATGTTGTGAATTTCAAGTATATAAAGTCCAATGGTGGGAAGAATGTAAAGACATAGAAATTCAATATATTTTTCTTAATTATATGGAATTATTATGAGACTATTAAATTCAACGGCACGTGATTCCGAGACCCGAAGTGCCCGGAATGGATTTTTCAACTTTTTTAAGGTATGTTCTATGTACATGTGAGCACCATTTATTATATTTTGAAACAGTTCTCAGATTGAAAATCTAATGGGACCCTTGAATTTGAAACTCTAGGATTCTCTTGGAAAAAGTTTAAATTCAACCTGAAAGGTTCGGATTAAAAAATAATAACATTTGGAATTCTCAAAAAAATATTACTCTTTGAGTTATTTTATTCTTCTTAAATTGTTGAATGATAGTTGGCAGAACCATAGTGCAATGATGGTCATTAAATGAGAGTAATTTAATGACCAATTACTTTTTTTGTGAAACTGAAATACTTGTTTACATAATGGTTTATTAAGTAAGCTTTATTAAGGAACCGAATTGATGAACACACTATCAAGGACGAATTATTTTTATTATTCATTATTTTGGAAATGTAATTCAAAACCATAGTAGAATCCTTTGACATGACATTGATGAATTCCCTCTTAGATGAAGAATGTTTAACGAATAGTGATCATTTGAGGAATAGATTCAGAGATCAAAAAGCGTCGAAGAACATCAAACATCAATGAACACAAAATCCCTTCCTTCATCTGAAATAGATTTAAATGAATCCACGTAGGGTATTTAATTGTCCTAAGTGTTCAACATTTTCTATTTTCACTATTCTGAAAATATACAATGAATGTGGATCAACCGATATATGTGATGATCCTTAACACATTCATTCACGTGGGTGGTTGTTGTGAGATCTTATTGTGGGTGTTTACTTAATCTATTTGATGATTGTTATCACTCCCTTGATAAAAAACAAACTCGGAGGGCGTGGGCCAATAAAAATAATGTCTGAACCCACATTAATTATTGGATATTGGGAGTTCATCATGTGTGATTGAGAAACATGGAGAATAGGCATTTATGTCGGCTTTATAGTGAAGGTGGTGACCCGATAGGTCTGTAGGTGTATATCGGAAAGAAAATGTACCACCGGAGCATCTCTGTTGGTCTGTGAGAAGAAGCTGCCAGCACCAAACCACCAGTGTGGCACAACAGGTTGGGTGATGTCGGTGACTTGAGGCGATGGACTGTGTGTGCCAGCTGCACTGAAAAGGCGGCTCCCACAGGCCCACTAGAGGTAGGGTGTCTGGGCCGGACAGCCTCTGTGGGTGCAGGATGCGGCACTGACAAGCAACGTGGAAGAGGAGTGGCCTGCTCGGGCCGCATGGGGAGTGTGCAGAATTTATAGCTCATGCTGTCCATTTAGGGATATGGGGAGGTGACCCGTTGGTGCCGCCATCTTGGAATACCGGACACGCTGTGTGCGGTCCTACTCAACCTGCCCACACCGCGCCCGCCGGGTTCTCCAAGTGGGTTGGACCCGCCGGCCGGGGAGGACACCACTGGTTTGGCCAGACCTCACTAGCTAGACTAGAACAACTAGTCGGGCCATACCTAAGACAACCAGGATAGAACCAGCTAGTTGGCTGGACCCATGATCATAATGGGCTGGCCGTGCCAGATCCCTACTAGACCTGGACCCGACTGACAATGTTTCACTAAAAGAGACATAACTCGTAGAACATGCATCTTATTGACATGCCTTCTATGGAGTGAGGACCCTTGTGACGATATGATTATTTTGAGATTCTCCACATGATTTTTTGGTAGTAGATGGAGTATATCAGGGTTGGATCAGTCTCAAATCCAGCCAACCTGTTTTACAATTTCTCATATATCTAGCAGACCGGGGGTCCGATTGACATGCAATCTATCAGGTTAGAACCCTTATGAAAATAGGATCCTTTGGGTTACAAATATGTGGTGCATCTTGATAGTTGAGATATGAACAATGGATTGAGGTGAGGATTTTCCAGAAATCAATCGTGCAAGTTCTGTGAATCTAATGGTTGGCTGTGACGTGATCAAGGAATTGAGATTATCTATGGGTCACCACCTAGAAATCCAATGTGGGTCAGCATTTACTGATCCTATGTGGTTCAGAACTTAATGGTACTCAGTGGTTCAACACATAGAGATCCGATGTGGGTCATCACATAGAGATCTTCTACGGGTTAGCACTTAGCAATCCTTAGTGTGTCAGCACCTAGCAATAATTTTTGGATCAACACATAGTGATCCTTTGTGGGTCAGCACCAAGTAATCCTATGTGGTTCAACACCAAGAATCCCTATGAAGTCCAACAAAACAATCCTCATGAAAGAATATGATTTTCTAGCTTTATGAATAATCATCTTTATTCATGTTCTTTATGTTGTATACCTGGTGTGATTTGTCTTTTACATTACACACTTTTTTTGAGATCATGCATTGTGGTTTTTTCATGTGGAATTATGGGAGACCATTGACGATCTGGGGGTCCCTAATGAGTATTATTATACTCACCCATGAATGGGATTCTCCCACAACTTGTTGTGTATTGTGTAGATGTCAGACATCTTCACTTAGACTTTGGATATCCAGGGCTAGACGGTGTACCGAGGTGATCAGTTGATGTGGTGAGCCACAGTGACGAGTTGTACCTACCCTTCAGGTAGTATCCTTGGTGGAAAATCTTCAGAGCATGTTTTCCCATTTTTCATTAGTAATATTTCATTTTGGGATGGTATAGTATCCCCTTTACCTTCCATACATAATTTTACTATCAGTGGTGGTTTTTAATGGTGGTTGTACTTTTACTTTTACATTGGTAATTCATTTTGTGCAGTGTTCCCTATCTGTGTGTGTACGGGTTTAAACAAAATTCCTTCCCTTTTTGGGAGATGGGTCATGACACAAAATATCAACTTGTAGTATCCATAAATGGATTTTGATTCTTCTAATCCACTAACTGAAAACTATAACAATATTTAGGGATTTTTTACATATTTTCTAGTATTTATATTTATTCATTTGGTTTATATAATAATTAGGTAAAAAATACATAGAAATATCTCTGATACATGCTATGATAATCCATAACATTCAGAAACATTAATTAATGATTTACTAAATAAATAAACACATAACAGTATAAAAAACTTTTGAGAGTTGTAGTATCTTGGATAATTAGAAATGATTTAAAATATCATGTAATATTGATAAAATATATATTTAGAAACTCTTTAACATTCCTTACAATTTGGAATGATCTTATAAAAATGAACATCATAACCATGTGGTGTATAAAATAATTTGTGAGATATAAATATTTGTAAGGAAATAATCAAATAATATAATGAAATTAATTGATACATGTGATTCATGATGTATAAAATGATAAAATATAATGGGAATACACATAATCATGAAAAAATTTGGTATAAGATTATGACATGACATCAAGATTAAAATGTTGAAAAATTATAAACTATTACAACATAATCCTTGGTCATGTCTAACCACTGAGACATCATCACATAGTGTTCTTGGGTTAAAATCATATTCACCGTAAGATCATTTTCATATGAAAATAAATACCCAAGGAATGAAAGGGATACATAATTATTAGCTCACCTATGATATTCATGTTATGTATATGTATTTGTGTGGGACATAGATCATACAACATTAGTGAAATTTTCAACATATTGTATTCCATACTTAATGAGTGTGGGTTACTTGAATGTAGGTACAAATTCAATGATGGACATATACATCTAGGTGAATAAACAATATTTTAAATTCTGATGGGTACTCACAAAAAAATGTTTTCTTTGGAAAACCATGAGATAATTTCTATAACATAACTGGTGTACATAATTATTAATGGAAATGTTTAAGGAGAGTTAATGGTGGTATATAATTACATTGGAATTAAAATTATATTAAATGGATGCTTGAAAATTTATTAAAATGTGATAAATTGTAAATCAAAATTCTTTTTATAAATATAGTACATAAATAAAAATGAAGAGTATAGAATCAATTACATTAAGAGTGTTACCATAAAATCATGGAATGATATCCTTATGATCATGGTAACAAAATGGGATGTAAATAAAGAGGTATCATGAGATAAAAAAATAGTAAATGGGTTTTGAGTGTCTTGAAATGATTGGTTTGATGGGTATTTTTTAGAATGTGATGGGAATTGTATATTACTTTCAAAACATAGTTTTTTACATACTATATTAAAAAATAATGAAAATAATAATCATTCCAATGGCCTTCACCCATTTTTTGAATGTGGAGTCTTTATTATATTTTTTTTGGAAAAGAAACTTACTCCTAAAAATAAAAATATAGATGATTGGTAAGTTAGTCATGTTTATAAAGAATAATTTTACAAACAATATAATATATTCAATGTATTTGAGGATTCATTAATGGTTTTTAAAAGTTAAAAAAAAAAATCCTATAGGTGAAATATATTTTTGGTCTTGATTTAAATTTAACATGCTTTTTAAAATGAATTTTTTGATTTTATATTGTGATAATAAATACTATAAATTTATATTTTATTTTATATATTTGAAAAAACCCGTCTATTTATTAAATGTTTGAAAAAATAACCATTATAAAATAATGATGTGATTACTTCAAATATATTATGTATTTTATGAAATTATTTTTATAAATTAGAAAAGTTTCACATTAATTTAAAATAATTATTTTTTTGTAATATACTAATTTATATCAGAATAATCACATTCGTACCCCAATAAAAATTAGATTATAATACATTATATTATATAATTAGTTATATATAAATAAATATCATATAATAAGAACATTGGTGAAAATATAATTTATTTCAAGAATTATTTATTTATAAAAAAAAGTATTTGAAAATATATATTTTGAAGAATGTCATTTTAGTTTCTTCAAATTAGAATCTAATAATAATCATACTCTTTATTTAATTATATATAATTATGTGTGTGAATTAATAATTAAAAATCGATAAATAACATCAATATTTTATCAATAATAGAAATATTTTTAAAATACATGGAACTAGATATATAACACCTTGTTACACCAATATACATCCTTTTAGTATGGTGTATAGTGACGATTGTTTATTGTGGTTGTTTCTTATGGTGGTTTAAATTAATTTCTATTATTTTTTTGAAATTATAGTTTACTGTTACCCTTAATATATATAATAATATTAATGGGAAATATAAAATAAAAATTTTAAATATAATTATGATACATGATAATCATTTATGTCTCATAATCTAAATATGGATATATTCTACAAAAGTCCCAAATAAAAAATTAAACATGTTCATGTGATTTCAAGAGGAAATTTATTCATTATAAAAGGAATTTCATTTATAAAATTTTGGGATGTAAAATTTCATTAATACCAGTAATCATCATCATTACTAAAATTTTTTAGGATAAAAACAAACTGTGTGTATAAAAAAGAGTTTTCAGAAAAATATCACTTTTTTAAATCTAAATTATTATATCATTAATAAATTACATTTTGATTTCTAATATATAATTTTTTCTTCATACATTACTTATAAATTTAATGGAAATCTAAACTATGTAGTGATTAATTATATTTTGTTGATAAAAACAAATAATATCTAGAAAAATAAATTTTGTATAAAAATAGGTCATTATTTATTATATGATATTACAAAAAATATAATTATCTTTTTAGGAATTAATAAAGGAATTTGAATTTATGAAAAAATTATCTATATATTTATATATGTGGGTGATCTTATTCAAACTCAGAAATCCAAAAAAAATGTGTACATGTATACTATATTACAGGTCCATTTAAAGTTGTGGTTACATGTAAATAATTCTATCAAACACTTCAAATTCATTTTCAAGAAAAAAAATATAAAATCGCATGGTGTTACATTATAATCCATGAAAATGAGTTTAAACTCAATATTATTTTACTCTGATGAATAAAATAAGGATATACACTACTTCATCCGATCTATTAATTCCCATTTATGTTATTTAATTTTATTAATACTCTAATTATAATTTACTTGGTATATAGACTTTTTCGTACCATGTTATATCTATGGTCAAATTTTTAAACTATCTTTTTCTTATCAAAATAAAATTTCTTTAGTGGTACCAATAATGATTTTAGTGTTAATAAATGATAATGAATTTACTTTATATGGATATATACAAGAAATATATTATGAAAATGAAAGAGGTTTAGTGTAATTATTAAGAGATCTGCTATTTTTTTCAATCATGAATATTAATGGGAACAATATACCTAGACATCTAATTTACCTTCTTTTTGAATCTCATGACATCATACTAAGAATAAATATATATTATTTCTTTCTCACTAACTTCTAAATCTATATATCACTAATAATTACAATAATAAATCTTTTATCAGCTTTTAACTTCCTTGTTGTGCAAATGAAAGGATCTATCGTTTAAAAAAATCATCATCCACCTCAGAACTCAATAAAATCATTTTTAAAAGTAAATCCCTTCACATTGGACATATTTTTTTCTTACTATATATGATATGATAATGATTAATTTATACACTTTTGTAAAATCTATTCTTATATTAGAATTTGAGAAGAGAATGGTGTTGATCCCAACCACCTTTGAAATCATGAGAATGTAATATTAACATATACGTTTCCATTTTAATGGTTCTATTAGACTGATCATTTTATAAGTATTATGGGTAGTATTAAATCAAAACAATTTTTCCAATTCCTAGGGTATAAATCATAATAACTTTAATTTAGTCCATGAATATTGATCAGATACAATCAAATATGGTACTCCATGAAATAATGTAATTTTATTAATTTATATATTTCCAAGATGACAAGAGAGAAACCCTCTCTTATATATTTGAAATGTGATGAATTCGTATGAAATTAAACTACATCATGGATAACATTATTGCATTTAGACGTTTTGGGAAGTCAGATGATGAAATCCATAATGAGGTTTTACCATATTAATTCTTGAATGATTAATGGTTTTAATATCCACTTTGACAACTATCTTCCAACCATAACATAAATCATACTGAGAAAAATGATACATAATATATAATATACAACTTAATTTTTCCCCTAAATAAATATACATTCTTATCTCTACATATATTCTTCCTTCAATCATGAATTGATAATATTGATATATGATCTTTTTATAGTAGTTCTTTCCCTAATTGTTATAATTTTAGGAAAGATACTATATTGATGAAACTAATCATTCCATCAAAATAAATGTTGAACCCATGATAATTTATCACCATATGTTAAGAACCCCTTATTTCTAAGTCACTTTATTAATAATTATATATTTATATGAATAAACCTTTTTTGAGAAAGATAATATTTTTCTGCTGACATGGAGATTTTATATAACATAACATAAAAATCAATAAATGTTATATATTGTTTTAACATTATCATATATAATCTCATGTTGTCCTCCCATAGTAGTGTGTGAGCCACCTTATTCCCTTTCCTTCTATTGAAAATTATTGAGATTTCATGGTCATTAATCTACTATAACCATCTTCTTCAGGTCATTTATAAATAATTATAGTTTTATTTATACATTACAATTTAATAAGAATTGTATTTTTCAATGGTTTTTCTATTAATCTAATTCCTTTATAAGTGTAATGAAAATTATACCAGTTTTTTACTATAACTTGAGTTGGATAATTTTTATCATGAACTATCAATCAACATGAGGAATAAGCTATCAACATATTGTTATGCATAAGAACATATCCCAAAACTTCTTCGATGAATTAATATACTTTACACACTCTTATTCGCTTTAGGGTAGTGTGTATAGAGACCCAACAATTTCATATATATATATATATTAAATTATTTTAGATCAATATTCAATAAATTTCATAAAAAACCCAATAACCAATATTTATTATTATATTAGAGAAAATTATCACAGAATTAATATTATTTAATGATATTAAACATATAAAAAACTTATCATGTCACATTGTACTCTTCTTAGTAGTACCATACCTAAATCTTTCATCATAACCTGTATAAGGAATCAAAAGAAAGTATATTCTCAGATCCTTATTGAAGGTAAACATAGTATAAATCAATTAGGGATCATATGAAAAATAAGATATGAATAAAGGTATGTAATCATAAATATAATTCACAATACCAATACCCAACCATTTATAGATCATAGAAATGAGTTATGTAATAAAGAATTATCATTTTATAAAACATGGTCTATAAGAGTGAAAATCATCACAAATCAATCAGGAGCCACAGTAAATTAAAAAAATTCACCATTGTAGAAATGTAAAAAAATTTCATATGTCAAGGATAACAACAATGACCATAAATATATGGGGGTCAGAATTATCACCCACATCACACTATTTATTAGGATGAACATGTTTCCTAATGTGGATGAAGAATCATATATTATCCATATTGGATCAGGATGCACCTATTTCACATAGTGGATGATTCCCAACTTTTTTTCCCATTGTCATCTAGGTAATATAAAGAATTTAACAATGAATTGGAGAGATATATTTTTACCCCCATAACATAATGTTAATGATATATATATATATATATATATATATATTGCGTAAGATCATAAAAAATTCATATTATGAGAATCCATGATATCTAATGTGATTGATAATCATTTCCTTATAATATAACCTATGAAGATGAAATAGAACTCATAATCATTTCAACATTTCATCAAATCATACCCTATAGAATAAAGATATAAGATTTATATTAACATTATAGTAGTATAATAGGTGGATGAAAAAATGGTTTCACTAATATTGTTTCATCATAAACATAAACCGTTTAAATAAACAATAAAAGAGGTAAGCTTAGATAATATCCCTCGTAAAGTAAAATTAAAATAACAAGATGTCATTTTACATATAAAAATATTTTGATATGACACATAGATTACGTCTAGAAGAAAATAACATTTCATTAAAATTAGATTATTAAAACTAAAAACCTATAAAAATTTAAGAGATGTTTTTTATTGAAAATATAATTTTGAAATTAAAAGAGAATCATTAAAAATCAATTAAAACATTTGTCAAGAAAATTATAATTTCGGTTTTAAAAATAACTAGTTAAAACATAAAACACTATAAAAATAAATTTATTTGAAAATAAACTCTTAAAAAATAAATGAATATTCATTGAACATAATGGTCATGGTGGCAGAAATTCAATTCAGGGCATGCACAATAAATAAAAAATCCTATACACATTTTTCTAAAATCCAAACAACAATTGTTTTTAAAAATTAATGAAGATAAATTTAAAATATATTCTTAAATGTCCAAAATGGGTAGAAATTACTATAATAAATTAATTTTATATTATCTAATACAATTTTCATATTATTACAAGAAAATTTTGTTTATAATGGTAAATGTCTATTGACCAACGAGTGAAATAAAAATGATATTTCTAACATTATTATTTTGATCTAGTGAGTTAAAATGGGGGGGGAATTATTGAAAAACAAATTATTCTCCATTCATAACATGTCAATTATAAAAAACATGTGTTTCTATAAATATTAACCTTATTATTTCTCCATAGGAAGAAAAATTATGAGCACTGTCAATAAATAATGAGTATAAAACAAAAAAAATTACCACATTGGTAAAATAGAAAAGTAAACGCAATAAAATAGTTATCACACCCTGACCTGTGGGTTTTTTTATTATATAATTTATTTGGCTTTAAATTATTTTTATGGGGTTTGTGTTCAGTCTCCAAAGGTATTTTTGAGTTTATGTTAAAAAAAGCATGTTTTGGGTTGATGTCGTTGATGATTGGGGGAAGAATGTATTGAGAACCCTATGCAGCTTCAAACTGCCATTGCAAGACCTTCCATCTTTGAGAAATAAATTAATTAATTAAAATAAATGGATTTTTTAATTAGAACACACATTATTTTAGGTTTCATTTATAATTTTTATTGGGTTAATTATGTTGTTAATATTGATATAGTATGAAAACTTTTATTATTTTTATTTTTATCATCATGATTTTATTATTATTATTATTATTATTATTATTATGTGAATTAATGTTTCGTTTCATTTTATTGGTTTGTTTTTTTGTTTAATCTTCATTTTTATTTTTATTTTGTCTTTTTTTTCTAAAGCTAGTTCATGCCTTTTTTCCAATCTTGCTTCTCTTTTTAGCCACCCGCCACCACCCTCCTTCAACATAGCTTCCTGACGCATACCTCCTCCTGCAACACACACACCACAGCGCCTCCCCTCTTCTTCTATTATGCAACCCAGCTTTCTGTTCTGCCCCACATGGAGTTCCCTCACCTCCTTCCTTCAACGCATGCAGTCCAAAACACCCCTCCTAATCCCCTCCTTGCTGCAGCAGAGACCCCCGGGCTTCCCCTCACTGCAACCCGTGCGGCCCAGTCAAAGGACACTCCCAGCTCGGCCTCCATGAGCCTCACACCCTACTGCTCCATCCCTACATTAGCCACAACATTTCCCAGCACTGGCCTCCTGCACCTTCACTGCCTGACCAACCTACCTCTCTCCCCACATGCTGCCACAGATCGCCACCTTCACTTAGCTACCCGGTGGCACCTTCAACACCACACCCATCCATCCTGACGCCCTCCATCACTAGTGTTCCTACACATCCCGAACTCACCTCACACCTCTTCCCCTATTCGGTGGTGTACACACCCCTTCACCTAACCTCTGAAAAGGTCTCCCTCATCTCTTCCCTTGGTTCGACCGAATCTTCATCGATGGCTGGTTTCGATCCGCAGTGTGAATCCACCCCCTTGGCTACTCCGAAGACCCTAGATGTTGGATCATCCAAAATCAAAGTGGGAAATCTTGAGGTTCCACTTCCAATGTTACCTGTATCCTTCTGCGATTCACTTCATGGCTTAGATCTTAGTAGCGTGAAGGAGGACAGACCTCCACTCTTCAAAAATCTATAGTATATTGGCTTCTCCGTTGAGGCCGATCTGTAAGCACTGAAACAAAGGGAATCATTGTGCAAATACTCAGTTTTTGGTCATGTCTCTTACAACATAGGTGACTGACCCTAGCCTCTAACAGATCTCAAAAACAGAATTGCACATTGCTAGGATTCAGCCAAATGGAAGATGATCCCCATCGATAAAAATATATTATCACATAATCCTCAACTCTCAGGAGCGACTGGAATAGGTTTGGAGACTAGGTAATATACATCTTAAACCAGGCCTCCTTATAATTTCTGATTGGGATGTCTCTTTTAATCCTCACATGCACAGGAATTCTATGGAACAAGTCTGGATTTGAATTCATGGTCATAACCAGTTCTTTTGGAACCTTAAGAACTTAAATGACATAGCCTCCTGTATAGTTTCTCCCATTAAAATAGATCATAGAATGTTGAAAGGAGACCTTGGACTTTTTTCTAGAATCATGGTTGAGGTGAAATTAGCTTCTGAACTGCCTTTGGTCAAAAAATTAAATGCTCCCAACTAGAGAAATTATATCAGGATAGAATAAGAAAGGAAACCTCCATTTTGTGAGGTTTTAAAACTAATAGGGCACAATCGTGCTAACTGTAGAGTGGTTAAAAAGAAAGTTGACCCCCTTATTAAAAATGATTGGAATAAATCAAACATAATAAGAAAGGAAAATCTATGATGGAGAAAACTGACGTCCCTAATAAGAAGCAGGATGTATGGGTCATGAAGTCTACTAACTTTTCCTCCCTTGAGAGTAAATCATGTGAAAAAATAGTGGAAGAAGAAGAAAACATGGTGGCTGAAACTTCTAATGACCTATAGGTTAATGGAACTACTATTAACAGTAGTAAGCCCCCAATCTCCCCCTTTTGACTTCTAATGTTTCTGCACATAATGCCTCTACTTCGGAGGTGACCTCTTGTAGGAACATTGAGTATTTTGGCACTGCCTCTATTCTGGATGGGGCTGGGACAGATTTCAAAACACTGAATGTTCCTATGATCCAGCAAGAAGATCTCTACACTCGAGATGACTCCACTAATTTTCCTGGTAACACGGAAAAATCATCTGACCAAGGTAACACAGTTATTACTCTGCATGATTCTGCTGATAAAAGCAATGCTACTTCTTGTGTAAACTCTAATATGGATTCTCAGATTAAAAATTATGTTTATGACATGCATATCAATGAGAACCTCAACACTATTCCTACAAAAACTCATTCTGATGTTCACGATACTGCTGATAAAACCCATATCACTGTCCCTGAAAAATCTAAAATGATTGATCAGGTTTTATATTCTGCTTCAAACATGCAGATTGAGGAAAATGTCAACACTGCTCCTATTGAATTACTCTCTGATTTTCATATTCATAACTCCTACTCTACTGATAAATCCATGCATGTCTTACATTCGTCAGCTTACCCCCACAGTGAGGAATCCACACCTCCTTTGGGGCAGCATGCCCTATCTCTTGACATATTCACCTATTTACTCCTGCTTCTCTCCCTAGAAAGAAAATACTGGATGACTCCCAAACTCCCTTGGCTAAATCCCCTAAACATCTTTCTCCTAAACACAAATCTACTCCTGACTCAACTGGAGCACATCAACCTAATGTTGTTCCTTCTAAAATTTTTCCTTTCTCCATAACTACTAATACTGGCCCAACCTCAATGGAACCTCTTGTTCATGAAATAGATCCAGAACACTCTCAGAATTGGTCTACCCAACCTATAACTCTTGCTATTTCTGACTCCGTTTCTACTGTTGATCCTGCTAAGGTTAAATAATCATCTTCCAATGTCAAATAAATTGAGAACAAATCGAAATCTACTTACCCCCCTCATGTTAGAAGATCTAAGAGGAAGAAGGATTCTGGGAAGTCCAAAAAAGGGGTTCTAACCCAAAACATAAGTAATAATGAATCTACTATTTTGGAATTGTCAAGGCATTGCCAACAATGACACCTCAACAAATCTTAAGAGTCCTCTAAACACTCATAAACCTCAGTTGTTTTCCATCTCTGAATTCTAAGTCAACGTCAATTCTAATTTCATGAGACTTGTCTCTCTTCATTACAATTTCCTAGTATCCTACAAAAATGGTCCTCTGACGAACTCTTTGTGGAAATTTTATAACAATTGCCTTAAAAAATATATTTTTATAAAACCTATGAACAACATTACACCTGTGGTTTTATCTGGAATGATCAGCACATCTTTTTCATGATGATTTATGCAAATCATAGGTATCAGCAAAGAAGGAATCTTTGGCATGATCTTCTTGACATGGATAACTATATTCAAGCTCCATGGGTGATTAGTGGAGACTTCAATGCTATTCCTACCCCACTAAAAAAATTGGACCCTCACATATTTCTATATCCATAAGAGAATTTAGATCCACTATTAAAGATTGTAATCTCTTTGAAGTTAACCTTACTTGAGCGAAATATACTTGGTATAGAAGACATCATAATAAAATAGTTTCCAGTACACTTGATAGGGCCTTTGTTAACATGCAGGCCCTAGAAATTTGGGATAATGTCTCTTGTATAATGCTACCCAGACTCAATTTTGACCATCATCCCATATTACTCGGCTCCCTTTCTAATGATCGCAGAATTCCCCTTCCAATTAAATTCAACAATTCTTTGTCTCTATACCTTGACTGTGTCACTTTTATTAATAACAATTAGAATTCTATGAATCATCATCATGACTCTTTTTACTGTATTTTAAAACTGAAAATCATAAAACATACCCTCAATGGTTGGTGTTAAACCAAGAGCCTTCAAATGGATTCTGACATCACCGCTCTTGAATATGAGATTAATCAAATCCAAATGCGTATCACCAACTCTAATTTTAGCCTTGACCCTCAACTGGAGGTCAATACTGCTCTTAAGATAAACACTTTACTCACCTTTAAGGTCAACATTCAGAAACAAATGATTAAGACTAAATGGCAAGCTGATGGGGATAGAAATAAGAAGTTTTACAACTCTCTTAAAAGAACCAGAAAATCCAATCATCCTATTACCAAACTGATTCACAATGACTTGATCATTGAATCAGAGGAGGCCATATCAGATCATGTTGTCTCTTACATTAATGACATTTTCAACGGCCCTGAGATCAATATTGATCTCAATCCCAATATTATTCCCTTAATGGTGGATGAGAAAGACAATGACTCTCTCTTATATATTTCATTGGAACATGAAAATAAAGACACCGTCTTTAGTTTAAAGCCAGCTAGTGCCCCTGGATCGGATGGTATTAATAATGGTTTCATTCAAAAACATAGGGACATCCTTCATTTAGATGTTTGTAAACTGGTAAGGTCCTTTTTCACTCACAGATCTCTCCCTCAGGGTATCAATGCTCAATTCATCATCCTAATACCTAAGGTTAAAAAAGCTTCTTAAATTCATCAATTTAGACCAATTTATCTTATCAATACCCTCTATAAGATCATTACCAAAATCATTGCCAACAGATTTCTCCTGATTTGCAACAAAATTGTTTCATGGAATCAGTTTGGTTTCATAAAAATTATATCCATCCAGGACTGTATTTGTCTTGCCTCAGAATGTACCAAAACCCTTAATAAAAAATAAAGGGGGTAGTGTTACCATAAAACTTGACATTAGAAAATCTTTTGATACCATTGATTGGGGATTTATATTTAGAGTCTTGAAAAACATTGGTTTTCATGATATTTTTATCAAGATAATCAAGACTTTATTTCAATCTTCTACCATTTCTATTGAGATAAATGGCACTCGTCGTGGTTTTTTCAAATGTTCTAAAGGTGTTAGACATGGAGATCCCCTTTAGGCCATTCTATTTGTTATTGTGGAAGATTACTTTTGAAGACTCATTCATAATCTGGTCGATCAAAATAAACTTAAACCCATTCAAGCTGCTAGAATCCTCAATGTCCCCACTCAACTCCTCTACGCTGATGATATTATCGTGTTTCTAAAAGGAGATCAAAGAAACATTCAATTTCTAAAGCAAGCTATCTCTCATTATGAGAACATTTATGGCCAAACCATTTCTTGGAATAAATCTCATATTTTCATCGGAAAACACTTCCATATTATAAGGAAAACTACTATCCCCAATAACCATGGAATTAAATAAGGTTTCTTTCCCTTCACGTACTTAGGCGTACCGATTTTCTGGGGACGTTTGAAATCCTGTTATTTCTCGAATATCACTGATCAAATCATCAATAAACTCTCTATATGGAAGGGGAAATCCCTTTCCATGGTAGGTAGAATCATTCCTATCCAATCAACCATTGTCTCAAAGTTGGTTTACTCCCTCATGATTTATAAATGGCCCACAGGTACATTCAAGAAAATTAATATCTATATAAAAAATTTCATTTGGATGGAAAGTATCTTTGAAAGGAAACTCGTCACTATCCCGTGGAAGAACTGCTATAAACCTCTTGATAACAGAGGAATTGGCATCAAAAATGTAAAAATTTTTAACGATGCCTTGCAAGTGAGATTCACATGGCGTCTCATTAATGGAAACTCTAAAGCCTTTGAATTTTTAAAACATAAATTTCAAAATAAACATTTAAAAGGAAATTTTAATTTCATTAACTCCTCGATCTTTCCGTATATTAGAAACTCATATCGGAAGATTATGGCTAACTCTAGATGGATGGTCAGCACTGACTCCAACATTAATTTTTGGTGTGACAACTGGATGGGTAATCCATTGATATCCTTGCTTCCTCCTAATAACACACATGAAGATACCAGCCATACTATTAAAGATGATACACAGCTTCATAGGAACGATCTCCCTAACAAAATTGTTCAAATCATTGAGAATTAAACTTTCTCTAATTATGGGGACTTCTTTGTTTGGGAGCCTCCTCCTAATGGAATACATGACTCGAAAAACATCTATGTACACAATTTCTATGGAAATGAACCTAATTATAAATTGGTGAGCACCTTCAATAAGTCTTGGATCAGACCCTCTAGGTTCACCCTTATTTTGTGCATTTCTCACAATAGATTGCCCACTGAAACTTGCCTTCAAGCCTTTATCATTCAAATATGCTCTAAATGTCATTTGGGTAATCAGCAAAGGGAGGATTCTGATCATCTCTTTTTGCCTTGTGCTACGACCTCAACTTTATGGAACTACATTTTTGAGTTATTTAATTGCTCATGGTCCTTATCTGACCCTATTTGTTTGTTTTTGAAGAAATGTACAAAACATGAAGCCTCTCAGCAAGTTAAAAACATTTTTCTTGCAGAAGTGGAAGAACGCCTCCATGAAATCTGGAACATAAGAAATGATCTTATCCATAATAATCACTCATTCAGTATCAATGCAAGAAAATCTTGAATTCTCATTGTGATACATGAAGCTTCTTTAATTCAAAAAGATTATTGCAGCAAATATATTGGAGACTTTGTGATCCTCAAACGTGTTTATGTCCCGGGTATTTTCCCGAAGACCAGGCACCCCTTTGAAGTTTTCTGGAAACCTCCTATGCCGGGATTGATTAAAGTGAATGTCGACGGTGCCTCAAAAGGGAATCCTGGACCTGCCAACTGTGGGGCCATTTTTAGAGATTCTGTTGACCAGTGCTATGGTTGCTTTTACAGTGGCTGTGGGATTGGCTCATCTCTTGAAGCGGAGATGCTAGGAGTCATCCATGATGTTGATTTTTCACTGTAAATAGGATGGAAAAAACATTGGATTGAAAGTGATTCAACCACCATTTTTCAATCCATTTGGAATAGAGTAATTCATCTCACCTGGCCGCTCAATAAGCTTTGGATGAATTTCCTGAATTCGCTACAGGAAATTGACTACATTGCCACACATGTCTTCCATGAAGCGAATGTTGTTGCTGATTCCCTTGCGAACATTTTGTTATGATTGTGCACGATAATTTTTCAATTAAACATTTTATAAATTTTAATAAATTGGAATTAATATAAGATAAATATATTTTAAATAATTATTTGCTGTAGAAAGAGCCGTTTATTTTATAAATGATGCTTATAATATTTTCTTGACGAATGGACACCCAGAAGTGAATGAATACCCATTTTTTGTATAAACATAACTTGCAGAATATTAAATGTTGTTCTGTTTAATGATAAATGATTTCTTCTGAAGAGTGAACAAGTATTCTGGTTCTCATGAGATATTTCTTGGTTGGCGCTTAAAGTTTAATTGTAAAAATAAAATTTTTTGGTTTGGTTTTATAAAAATATTGGCAGCCTGTGAAGTAGTGTTTTGGGGCTCCTTAAATGGTTTCAAACTTGTTTTGGTCTTATAAAGAAGTTGTACCCTTTTTTTGTGATTGTGAAAGGTATTTAAATTCCTGTTTGGCACTTTATAGAAAATTATATAATTGTTTTGACGAAAACCCTCCAAGGATCACTCTATTACCTTGGTTGTGACTAATTGTTTGGGAGCCCATGCTTAGAGGCTCCCAAGTGCTCAAATAATTTAAAGGCAAGAGGTCATCCCATAGGCTAGCTCAGGGTGATTCCTCTTGTGCATTATTATTATATATAAATATGTATGTGATTGGATTCTCGACTTGCATCGGTTGGCTCACCCCCTCTTTCAAAAACTAGATACACGAGAATCTAGCATATTGAGAGAATATTCTAAGAATGATTGCTGCACTGGTAGGTTATGGTACTAACCAACGGACCATAGTATGTGGATATATTGGGTTTATTACTATGAGATTTCTCCTCAGCCTTCCTATGAATGGATGCTCGAGTGTATTGGGCGCTTTGATTCCATCATGTGTGACATTTAAACGTGGATGATATCTTATGTATTGGTGTATTATGGTTTATTCTTGATCTCCTAGGTTCACCCACATCTGTTGACTTTCAGTAACATACAGTGATGTTTTTGTACATGTATGTATTTTTACATTGCCCTTGTTGTGTATTTACTTTGAGCATTGTCTTCCCTGGAAAGTGATAAATTGGTTTTGACTTGGTTTCTAATAATGGTTTTTAAATTAAAGTATTTAATCCTCATATTAACAATTTGAAAATATAAAAATCACTTTCCATTTGAAAATGATAACGTCTCACTAAAATAATGACTTGTGGTTTGAGAAATGAATAAGGTAAATGACCCGTACTTTCTTTTTGAGTAGCATGTAGAAAACCCTACTTTTATAAATTGTAGTTCAAAATTGTAATGATGTTTCTTTTATTTGAAAGGTAGTGAATTGGGAATAGATATCAGGCTAGCTTGCTGAGTCTTATTACTCACTGCTATAGTTCTTTGAAATTTTTATTGGTAGTGTAGGCTACATCTTGAGTGTGCTCGCCTAGGGAAACACTTGATTATTTAATTATAGAGTGAACCATGAGGTCTTAATGATTTATTTCAGACGTCGTGTTTGGTTAGTTTTATTTTCATTTTGTTCTTGTTTAGTCATTTTATTTGGTTTAATTATTATGCACTACTTGTATTATTTATGTTGCTTTATTTATTTGTATTGGGAGAAATCATTCCCACATCATTTGTTGATTCCCTAGCGCTTGTCACCAGCCCGGGAGGATCGGGAATGCCTCTCGGGCCATGTCGCGGACCAGCTCGGGTGACTAGTTCCGGGTAGGCCCCGGTTGGTTCATGACAATAGTAATTTTGAATGAAAATTATAATATTTTTAAAATAAATAAATTAAGTATATTACATATAAAATGGGAGGTTTAGGGACCACATAAAAGTTGATAGTTGTATAATATAACATATGTCTCTAATATGGAATAAAGAGAAAAAATACATCATCCCTTTGGTAACTTTTAACCACCAAATCCATGAAATTGGGATCCATAATTATATATTTAAAACCAAAAAATTTTATAGATACTAATATAAAAATAAATTCATGGTTAGTATATACAATACATAAATGAAATAGGTGGTTCATAGGGTGTTTATCTCACAGTTGTAAAAAAGAAAGATATAAATCCCTTACGTTGAGTCTCAACTCATTTTTGTGGGGTTCTAGAACTAATATAAAATATATTTTAGTTTTTTATAGATATATTACTTGAATCTACACACACACATATATATATCATAACATATATGAAATATATAGGTCCATTTGTTACTATGTTATTAACAATTCCTTATTGAAGTCATTTTTTGTGCAATACTGGAATTATTATTAATGTATGCTCTGATTTATTATTATAATATTACTTTTATAATAATCCAATAATACATAGTATTCTAATTGTTTTTAAATATCATATATATTCATTGTACATGAATTTCGATTCATCCAAAAATGTTATATATAGAAAATGATATACCTTGTTCATGTATAGGGTATGTCGTATGTTTGTATGGACATTGTTTCTATTTTACATATAAAAATAATGAAATAAATGTAAATAATATATTACAATTAAAAATAAATTTTTTATTTCATATATATCACATATGTTTATTATAACGATCCTTATTATCTTTCTTGAAAACAGTGAATGAATCAGATCACTTTGTGATGTTGTAGTCCACCAGACACATTAATAAAGTTAATGTATTCCCATGAAATAAAAATAAAGAAGGGAAATGATAAATAATTATTCTAGAAGTATAATAATATCAGAAATATCATATAAAAAATATATCTTACATTATATATAGTATTCATAGGGGTGATTAAAAATGAATTGCATCGATTCGCGAGGAGGTAATTTATTATACACATGAATGTTGATTTCGTTACCTGTTTGATGAAGTGGAGAATGATTTAGTTATTTAAAATAATATAATATCATATTTTTTTAAAGAATATATTGAGGTTATTATATAATAATGTTATTATAATAATTTATGTAGGTGGTAAAATAAATAATATAACTCCATATTAGGGATGTTACCTCATTTCAGGACAACATATTTTGGTTTTCATGAAAAAAACCATAGTCATTATTTATGAACAATATAAGGAATATAGGATTAGATTAGTGAAAAAATGAAGCGATATTAAAATTTATTCGTTGAAATAATGTGTTTTTCATGTGTGAAGAGGATAAGATATGGATTTTCCTTTTAAAAGTTCGGTGAGTTTCATGATTGAATGTATTGAAAAGAAATAAGTGTACTAATGTTTTTCTTATCCAAAAAGGCTAAAAAATAATATATTCTTGATCCTATAATTTTATGGCCTACATAAGGACATTCAATTGGGTTTGTTCATTTTTTGGGTCTTTTTTTACCCTTATCTATTTAGTTTTACCCCCAATAAACCAATTTTTACCTTAACTACATAAAATAATTTTCACTTTATTTTCAGTGAATTATGGTTAAATATTATGTTGAAACTATTAGATAATATATAATCTTTCTATCGTAAATATGAAATTTATATTTTTTATAATTCTTTCCATATTATTAGAATAATGATATCTAAAATTATTCCAGTAGATGTGACGAGAAATCATATTTTCAAATAGAAAAGTGACAATTTTTTTATTCCATAACCCCAAAAGAATTTATCAAAAAATAATGTAACAATACAATGATGAGGTGTAAAGTTCATACATAGCAGGGAAAAGATGGGGATACAAGGGGGATAAGTCAAGTAGCCCAAATACTCATAATAGGGGAAAAAATAACTTCTTTCTGTCAATTTATGTGGATCCTCAAAAGTCCATCCAACTCAAATTTCAGATCAGGATGGTAGAGTAGAAAATCTATTCTTTATGAGATTCCAGGAAATCTCCTCAGTAAGGGAGAGATGCAACTGAAGTACCGGTGCAATGATCAAGAATTAAATTATCAGAATCAAGCAGATCTACAAAAACAGAGCTGTAACTGGACCACTTATGTTGGTATAACATGAATAGGTTCCAGCTAGATAGAGTCCAGACAAAGAAGTAGAAATTCATAGTTTCCAGATAATAAATAGCAAGATCATCTCAAAAAAATTACCAAAGATCAGACCAGATAAAGACAGTAATCGACTCCCGTAATCATTGTAGTCTAGCATCCACCCAACCAATTGGACGAGTTAGGGAGTTTTTTGAAACTCATTATTCATTATTTCATTGAATATATCTTACTTTATAGATAAGTAAGTATCCTTTGAAATCTATCCTATTC
This sequence comes from Viscum album, assembly GCA_963277665.1. Lineage (NCBI taxonomy): Eukaryota > Viridiplantae > Streptophyta > Magnoliopsida > Santalales > Viscaceae > Viscum > Viscum album. The sequence continues at coordinate 1,591,337,953 of OY728129.1, forward strand.
TAAAATATTTATATATTATTTAATCTCGAAGTTTCATCATAAATTTAGGATCATTGTAACAAGGAACATTATGTGAATTGTCCCTTTTAGCATGTTGTTGGGCCTCTACATGTTGAGTTGTGTCAGTGGTAGAGACTTCCTGTCTTGAGATGTCCAATGAACTTGTGACTATGGTTCTTTAAAGTTGAGTGTAGTCTTTGTGTTTCCTAATTTTTCTTGGGTTAGGGGTGATGAACACATTAGCATCAAATATTGGTTTTAACCCTTCTTGGCCATTGCTCGCAAATAATCTTCCTCAATATGAGTAGTTTTATCTTCTTCCTCATGAGGTGAATCACTATTTTCATATGGTTCACATCCTTCATTTTCATCCTCCTCTTTATCATATTGTATTTGCACTGCCGACACATCCTTATGAGGTAGGGGTGAACTGTAATGGTTATTTGATTCCACAACTGGAGGATGAACCTCCTTGGAGGAGGTCTGAGCCCAATCTTGCAATCTTCTAGGTGAAGATATTGAAGGAAGTGGTTGATTTGTCTTACCATTCTCAATCCAAATATTCTATTTAGTTTCATATAAACCATCTTCGATTCCACATTCCTTTAAGGCATGTCCTAGTGTAAGGAAACATTGGCAATTAGAAGGTAAATTTTCATAATCAACATCCTGAAAAAAATAGGTTTCACCATTCTGGATCCAGATTTGAGAAGGAAATTCCCTAGAAAAATCAGTCTCAATATAGAATCGTGCAATTGAAGGCCTTGAGAGATTCCTAGTGGCTGATCCCATCTTTAATGGGGTTCCAATGAGATTGGAAATTGGGAAGAGAGAAGGTTGTTTGAAAAAGTGCAGGGGTAGGCCTTGGATATTCCTCTAATGGGTCAAAATTCAGGGTCCATTTCAATACATTCATGGGTTATCCACCAAAAACCACGATTTTCTAGACCAAAGTCTATAGTAGTCATCCTCAGTAGAAATTGGAAGATAGTTATGTGCGAGATAACCAGAACGATGCTGAAATGTAAAAACCCAATCCCTTATAATTCTCTTCTATGGAAACACAAAGAAGGTCGACGAACATGAAATTTAACGACCAAAACAAGGTGTAAATCCTAGGCAAGAGAACTCACCTCCAAATCTGAAAAAGAAATCACAGTCTGCCCGCGGTGTCAAAAATACGTTAGATTAACATCACGATCCAAAATCGCGTTGTCTTTATGGCCAACAATAGGTTACTCTGATGATCTTCTGGAGGCAACATCAGCGAACGTGGGTGGCTGTGGGCTATGGTTCTCCAGTGAGGGGTTCGTCTGCGCATGGTTCATCCGGAGGAGCCTACTCAAAATCTCATTCGAGAGAAGATATTCAACTGTTTAAAATGTTTTTGTATCAAAATGTTGTGTGAAAATGATTTCAATGACCTAAATTAGACTAATATATGCACATATATACATATTTTTTAAGAATCATGAAAAATTATTTTATGTTTTTAAAATAATTTAGAAATGTATATTTCTTAAAAAAAACTATTATTTTTCAGTATTTATCAATAAATATATCTTTTAATAAAATGATACAAAATAACCCTAAAATAAGTTTTACATGATTATTGGAATATGAATTTTATTTTTTTGTGTATATAATATATTATTTTGAAATATTAGATTTATATTAAGTGAACAAATGTTTGTAAAATTTGTTTTTATAAAATTATATTTTTATGTGTAAAAATGGATTGCTTCTTATATATTATCTTAAAAAACATAATAGTTAATGTTATAACATTTAATGATGGTAAAAAATATAAATTACCTTAAATTAATTTACAAATATGTGATTTTTCAATTATTTTTTTGAAAAACATTTGATTTCATAAAAATAAATATTTAGGAAAGGATTTTCATTTCAAAAATATATGTTATTTTCACTTGTAATTAAATTTCTAATAAAGACATTATTTTGTATACATGTGTAAACCATATATTTTCATAATTCATATAATACTATTCATAAATTTAATTCTAATGCCTATTTGAAATTATAATATTAAATCCAAACATTTAATAGTAATTAATGTTTCTTTTAAATTTTTTTTGCTTGTAATGCAAACTATAAAAAAGGATAAATTCAATAGATTAAAAATTATATTTCATAGTTTTACTAGGATTTTCATTCTACCTCCTTATATAAATTTCATCCTCATAATTTGAACTCGTCCTTGGTAAGTAACAAATTTTTTAATTTAATAACCCCATAATGGGAAAACAACATAATAAAATGGGTTAATTTGACATCATCTTGAAAATTGAGAAAGGGATGGGTGAAGACATATGTAATGACACATTATATATTTATAAATATAATAACATATATTTTAAGTGAAAACATTGACATAATAGGGATAATTATGACCCAAATACCGATGAAGTGTGATATAGAACTTGGTCAAGAGAAAGTGAACGTCTACAATTACACAAAATAATGAGGTCTGATAAAATTCATTGATATAATAAACAATGTGATAATAGTACAACCTTTTATTTCAATATTATTTTTCATAATTTTGGTTATTTATTTGGAGAAAATATAATTACTTGATTTCATTCCATTTTATATGCACAATACCTTCATTATGTTATTACTTGGATAATTCCCACTTCATCTCGTACTCAAAGATACAAAATTATAATGGTTGGATAACTAAATATGCTCAATAATAGAATGATAATTCACTGCTTATATATCAAGTTATTTTAAGAAACAAAATGTTTTAAAAAAATTATACAATAATGTTCATATGGTGAAATAAGACATTAATCTCTAAACCCCAATCCAAAATTCAATATAGACCATATGTTAAATGGTAAACATTATAAAAATTTAAAAATATATAATTTATAAACTAGGTCAGTAACATAATTTACATTAATCTTTTAAATGTCATAATGTAGATCCTCATTTTCACATCATATATATGTGAAAAACATCATCATGTTTAATTTCGAATATTGGAAATAATAAGAATTATAATATTACCATAATAAAATCATGCATACATCCTCATTACATAAATAAAACATTAGATTATTGAATATATTCAATAAATTTATTAATTATATAGACTCCATAAATGATAACATAAACCACTTTTCCACAAATAATTAAGCAGGTCCACAGTCATCAATTCTATACAATTTACAATATTCATGTTAAACATTTCTTTCAAAAAAAACTAAACACCATTTTCTCAACATCGGGATCATATCTATGGTTATCTTAACATAATAAAAGTATTACCATTTAATTAAATCCAATTTTTTAATTCATCATAAACAATTATCATATTTTTTAAAACCCTTCAGGAAAAACGGACACTGAACAATCCTTATATATTTCTTGATTCATATAACATAATTTTTTACTTCAAAAAAATAAACACTCCAATTATGAAAATTCATTCTCAAACCATTCAATATGATTGAAAATCATATTCCATAATACCAAATTTCATTAATATTAAATTTGAATCATGGATTAATATTCATCATCCATAGTTTAATCGTGTTTCTCCCATTTAACATATATAATACTTTTAAAGAAGCCCATAAAATTTATATGTAATTTTTTGTATTCTAAATATCAATAGAATAAACTTTAATAATAATACATTTATTATTCTATTAATTATATTTCCCATCAGGACATTTATTATCATAATTCTTATACATTCCTAAAATGAATCTTTCAACTATCGATAATATCACAGAGAGACAGTTATTCTCATCTATTTCTTAACATAATGTTTAATTTTTCCTCTAATGTTATGTACTATGTTACCCTCTCTCGAACACTCAAAACATATTCCTATTCCTCTATTCCATTCTCATGGGTGATTATTCTCAAATTCTAAGCATCTCGGAAACCAAATCATTATTCCTCTACAATCTCTACATTAAAAACTATAAAAACTCCAATACATATATTATTTGATGAGCCTGTTATTCTGTAAAGGGGTAATTCGTTAATCAAATATTATGATAACTTATTAAGAATAATTAAAATATCATTCACTACATTTTTCATCCCATTTGTTATATCATCAACACATTTTCTATAACATTAAACATTGATCTAGTTAATTCATGATCCCTCCATTAACTAAAACCTAAAAACATATTTTTGGAATAGTAATCATAGTGCAGAACAATATAATCAATAATAAGAACTAATAATATGCATAAATACTATAAGGCCCCAGCCTTAAACCTTACTTAATATTGAGTTATTATAAGAATACACCTTGAGGATATTTTTCGGTTTAGAGTTTTAGAGAATTAGATCATAAAACATGCATTACATCCCTCATTTAAAAAAAGTGGTTACAATAAATGATAGTATTAATTTTTTTCCATAAATGCAAACATATTTAAAATAAAACATGGATTCTTTCTTGACACTTCCTTGAAACTATCATCACATCATGTACGTTTCCCTTGACCTGTGAAAAACATTTCAAAAACTTGGGATGAGAATAAAAAGCTCAGTAAGGGATATAAAAGTACGAAATGAAAACATTAGTCCAGGTATGAAATCATACTTTACTAATAAAAAATAACCACTTTAACATACCTCATCAAATGAAGAATAAATCATAGAAATCATAAGACATAAAGTTAACTTGAGGGATTCATAACATTCTTATGTAGGGAGTAAACCTCTTGGTTACGTTTGGAATACCCATCACAGTATATTTCCTAAATATCTTTCGAGAAATCTTGACGTTTAACTCCTTGGCATTACCAAATTCATTGGAGAGCTATATCGGGCTCACCCGCCCTTAGTTTATCACAGAACCACCCATCTTCATAATAATCTCCAAGAACCATAACATAATCATATCACATAAAACATGCATAAAGGAAATATAACATTTCCACATTTCAATGAAAAGATATCAATAAAACACATTGATATAATAAAAATATTATGAAAACTATTTTCAATACCAAAAGAAAAGAAAATAAAAGTAAAACATGGGATTTATTTTTCATTCAAAAAAGATTATGGCTTGTAGAGGAAGCCAAAACTCAAATAATGGTCACGGCGGCGGAGAATTTCTTTTCGCCATATATGTACAACAAAAAAACATTCCATTTGTCATTTAGTAAACACTCCGTATAAAAAAATATTCCTTTTGAATAAGCGTAAAAGGCAAAGGGGTTTATACATGGTATAAATGAAAGTTGTGTATAAAACAATATATGCCTCAATGAATGGAGATTGATATGATGTCCCTTACCTCGTATCCGACTTGAGTTGATCGTTCTTTAATCTCCTGAATAATAAACTTGAGTTAATTTCTACTTTCATGAGATCTGTTTTCAAGTTCATTATTCCTTTTATATCATTCATAACCATGTCATGAACACTATGTTATTATTTGAGTTTATAATGGTTGTTTTAACGATCATTGGTACTTGGGTGAAAAATAAACTTCTTATATTTACAAGTTGTTCACGTAGTCAAATATCCATTATCTCAAGAATGATATTCATGATTCAGATTCCATATATATCATATATATCTAGTATATACATTCATTTATAATATTACATAATCATTTAGAGGTAAGAAATTAAATGCACCGTTTATGGAGACGGTAAGCCGTACGTACGCATGAACGCTACATTCATTTCTATGTCATATTAATGGAATTAAAACTAAATGAGAGATATGTATATTTTAATTCCAGAATTATATTCATCATTTAGATGTATCATGAATCATATATATCCATTATATATATGTACTTATAATAGTACATTACATTTGGGGATAAGAAATGAAATGCACCGTTCATGGAGACGGTAAGCCGTACGTACGCATGAACGCTACTTTTATTTATATCTCATAGTTTAATGGAATTAAACCATTATGATACATAATAGTATTATAATTCCAGTATGGAATCATATATAATATCATTAAATATATTCTTTATACGTACCACATATGGTATTAACGAATCAAATCACTTTGAGGGGGCAGTAGTCCGCAATTCCTAAAATGATGATATCATGTTTACCCATCATGGTAACCATAAAGGTATGACATACATGTAAAATAAAGAAGATTAAGTAAAACATAAACATATTATATATCATATATAAATATAGTGTCATCTGAATGGCCACCTTTGAAGGTGTTAAAAGAATATTGAACAATCATCATTTCGTGAGGCAGAAAATCACCATCCACAGAAACAATATGTTCTTAAACCATTAGATGTAGGTGTGTGTAAGTGTAGAAAGAATAATTCTTATAAAAACATCCTAGTATATTCAAGATACTGATTTTTGTACAAATTAAATGAATAAAAAGAGTTTAGTGGGTGGGAGAAGCAAAATAAAACATAAGAACACAAGAGAAGACACTACCTTTAAATCGGGTAACTTTTTTTTTGATTTGAGATCAAAGGCTTCCTTGGGAATACTTCTGCCCAAAGTGAGGCTTATAAGAGTTATATAGTGATTTGGAGAGTCCAAATGGGCAGGGTTTTGCCGAGAAACAGGATTTGGAAGTGTGGGTATGGTGGTAGAGGTGGGAGCCTTTTATAAAAGGAGAGGAGGGGCACTCTTGGAATGTTACAAAATGTTACTTTGTTTTCAAATGAGTGTCAGATTTTAAAGGTCCCACATGGATGTATTTTGATGATAAGGTGATAGGGTTTAGAAATATACTCATCCAATAGGACTTTTACAAGTTTATGTCTTAGAGTTTACACTATCTATTTATTTTATTTAAATCTTTAAATAATGAGGTAATCACTGCATCATCATGATGCCATAAATAATTTACTTTATTTAATGTCTAAAAATTATGAAAAAATAATATGATATAGGAAATATCATTAGCTTTCCAATGAATATTTATAGTCCATAATATCATTTATGTAGGAAAAATTAATTTTTTTTACTCAGGTGATACATTCTTTGTTATATTTAACTTTATTTAAAAATAAAAAGATAAAAAGTCACTTTCAAACAAAAGTTATTCCATGGGATCCACAAGTTTTGTACAAGGCATCCCATGGTCGTAAATGAGACAAACAGTATCATTAGGACACATGTTGGGGTCATTTATTATTATTATGACATTAATTTATTAACCTTAACAACCTGATTACTCATTAATCAAGATAAATAAAGATAATTACCGTCATTACTATTCATAATGTCCAAAAACAAAAAAGTCTTAATTAAATAATTTGGACCTTATTATTCCAAATATGGAATCCATTTTACCAAATTAAAAACACAGAAATTTCAATAATTAATTTAAAAATAATTCCCGTTGTCAAAACAAATAGCGTGTTTTTTTAAACAATATCTATGAAAAGTTTGGCATTAGTTTATGCCCAATTACAAAGTGAAATTAATCCTAATGACCACCATTGGATTAAATGGTAAAAATATATTCAGATTAAACTTTAAGAATAATTAAAAATATAATCTAACAATATAATTAAATTAGATGAAAAGGCAGTTTTGATGTAAAATGTAGTATTTTTCAGTATTCATTAAAAAATGAACATTGTCAGATAAATACCAAAAATTTATCCAATGTAAATTTCAATGTCTGAATCATAAATAATATGTTTATTTTGACAAATATAGATTATAGTATTGTCAAAAGTTTGATTTAAAATTGGTTTGCCATCAAAATGGAATAAAACAATCTTTTAAAAATATTAGTGTATTCCATGCTTAAGATTGGATTTATTCTCATTTTAAGCCTCTAAAACACTATCTAATTCATAAATAGACATAGATAAAAATATATATTATTAATTAATTACTTGGGATGTTATATCCTTCACCCTTAGAAAATTGTGTCCCCGCAATTTATTTACTTATCAAATAAGTGGGGGTATTTATTCCTCGTTGCATTTTCAGATTCCCATATTACCTCTTCAATAATGTGGTTTTTCCACAAAACCATTACTTGATGAATCACCTTATTCCACAACACTTTCTCCATGTGATCAAGAATCTGGACCGGTTGTTCCTCATAAGATAGATTCTCATCCAACTGAACTACCTCTGGACTCAAAACATGAGATGGATCTCGCATGTACTTCCTTAACATTAAAACATGAAAAACATTGTGTACCTGAGATAAACTCAGAGGTAAAGCCACTCGGTAAGCAACTGATCCAACCATTTCCAGAATTTCATATGTTCCAATGATCCTTGGATTCAGCTTTCCTTTCTCACCAAATCGCATCACACTTTTCAATGGTGAGACATTGAGAAAAACATGATCACCTACCTAGAAAGATAGATCCTTCCTCCTATTGACCGCATAACTCTTCTGCCTGCTCTGAGCTGTTCTCATGTGTTTCTGTATCAGGTGAAATTTTTCTTCTAACTCTTCTACCAATTCCGGTCCCATAAACTTCCTTTTAGCCACTTCAACCCAGAATGTTGGATTTCGACACCGCTTCCCATATAACGCCTCAAATGGTTCAATCTGTATACTGGAATGAAAACTGTTATTATATGAAAACTCAACCAAAGAAAGATGTTGTTTCCAACTTCCCTGATAATCCATCGAAAATGCACGTAGAATATCTTCCAATGTCTGAATTGTTCATTTTGATTGCCCATCTAATTGAGGATGAAAAGCTGTACTAAAATTTAATTCAGTACCTAACAACTTCTGAAGGCATTTCCAAAAGTTAGAAGTGAACCTGGGATCACGGTTAGATACAATGGAGAGAGGAACTCCATGTAACCTGACTATCTCTTTAAGATACAGATAGGAAAGTGGATCTAGGGAAAAAGTATCTCGTATAGCAAGGAAATGAGCAGATTTAGTCAAGCGATCAACAATAACCTAGATTACATTATTACCTCGAGGTGTCTTCTGCAATCCCACAAAGAAGTCCATGGTTATATTCTACCATTTATATTATGGTACTGGTAAAGGTTGAAGCATCCCTTTCAGTAACAGTCGCTCTTCTTTAACCTATTGACAAGTCAAACACTTCACTGTAAAATCAGCAATATCTCTCTTCATTCCATCCCACCAGTAATACTCTCATAGATCTCTATACATCTTAATACTTCCAAGATGAACTGAAAACGGAGAACTATGAGCTTCACATAACAACTCTCTCATCAACTGTGAATCATAGTGCACACACAATCTCTTCCCAAATCTCAAAACAAAATCACTATCAATGTTGAATTCAGTCAACATACCCTTCTGAACCAGCTCTACCATTTTCTGCAACTCACTGTCTTGATTCTGTGCTTTCTTGATTCTGTCTGATAGAGAAGATTTCACTGATAACTGAAACAAAACAGAATAACATCCTACACCAACAACTTCTATGCCAAATTTCATCAAATCCTTAACCGAAGGATCATGTTCCAAACACAACATTGTTAATAAAGCATTACTTTTTCGACTCAAATCATCAGCCACTTTATTTTCTTTTCCCAGATGGTAATGAATTGTACAATCATAATACTTGATTAATTCTAGCCATCTCCTCTATCTCATGTTCAATTCTTTCTGAGTGAATATATACTTTAAACTTTTGTGATCGGAATATATTTCACACTTTACTCCATACAAATGATGCCTCTAAATTTTTAAAGCGAAAACAATAGCAGCTAATTCCAAATCATGTGTAGGGTAATTTACCTCATGAGTTTTCAACTGTCAGGAAGCATAAGCAATTACCTGATCATTCTGTATTAGGATGCAACCAAGTCCTTTTAATGAAGCATCACTGTAGATAACAAACTCACCATTCCTGGAAGTTAGTGCCAAAACTGGAGCATTCACCAATCTTCTTTTCAGTTCCTAAAAACAATCATCACATTCTTTTGTCCAGATAAATATACCACACTTCCAAGTTAGCTTAGTCATTGGACTAGATAATCGTGAATAATTTTTAACAAACCTTCAGTGATAGCCTACCAAACCAAGGAAGCTACGAATCTTAGTAACATTTGGGGGTCTTGGACATTCTTCAACAACCTTTGTTTTTGCAGGATCAACATTTATCCCATCTTTAGAAAGAATGTGATTAAGGAAAGAAATTTGTTTCCACCAAAACTCACACTTGCTGAATTTACCATACAATTTCTTTTCTTTCAAGGTTTGTAAAATAAACCTTACATGTCTTTCATTATCCTCTTTACTTTTAGAAAACACAAAAATATCATCAATGAAAACAACCACAAACTTATCCAAGAACTCATGGAAAATTACATTCATTAAGTCCATAAATACAGTAGGTGCATTGGTTAGCCCAAAAGGCATTACTACAAATTCATAATGTCCATATCTAGTACAGAACGCGGTCTTCAGAATATATGATTCCTTTACCTTCAACTGATGGTACCCCGATCTCAGGTCAATCTTTGAAAAATACTAAGCTCCCTTGATCTAATCAAACAAATCATCGATATGAGGCAAAGGATATTTGTTCTTAACAGTGATGGTATTCAAGGCTCTATAATCAATGCAACGTCTCATTGAACAATATTTATTTTTAACAAATAAAACAGTAGCACCCCATGGTGATGTGCTAGGTCGAATTAAACCCTTCTCTAATATATCTTGCAATTGCTCCTTCAACTATAAAAGTTCAATTTGAGCCATTTGATAAGGGGGTTTTGAAATTGGATTAACATCAGGAACTAAGTCAACAATAAACTCAACTTCCTGATCTGGTATTATTCAAGGCAACTCATCAAGAAAAACATTAGGATACTCATTTACCACCGACACGTCATTAATCTGAACAGTTCCTTTGTTTTCAACAATATGTGCAAGGTAACATTAATTTCCATCTTTTACATGTTTCTCGGCCTCTTGATTTGTTATCAATAGTAAGGGTTCATTCTTGTACACAAACTGAAAGTCTTTCTAAAATGAAACTTCTTTAGCTCTACAATCAATATTAGCATGGTAAATAGAGAGCCAATACATACCCAGGATAACATCAAACTCTACTAGAGGTAGAACAATTAGGCTTTCAAGTAGGTTCTTTTGACAGATAAGGATAGGAAGATTCTTATAAATTATTTTTGCCTCAACATTTCCCCAGGTGTTTTTACCACAAGTTCAGGAGTCATTTCTTGAGATGGTATTCCCATTTTACTAGAAATGTTTTCATAGATGAAATAATGTGTAGACCCCGAATCAAAAAACACAGTGGCATAATTTGAAAAAATAAACAATGTACCTGATAAAACTTCATTTGAGGGCCCGACATCTACTGAAGTAGTCGAAAAGGATTTCACCACCCCTTTCTGCTTTTATTCTAACTACTTCCCATCACTCGAGCTCTTTGTCGGACACTCATTTGCATAGTATCCCATGTCATTGCACATAAAATATTTTACTAACTGTAAATAAAATTTTGTCTTACCATCACCCTACTCTTTTTCAGTGCAATCACGAGCCTTATGTCCCATATTACCACATCAGGAGAACTTTCCATAATTCAGAAGATATTCCCCAGCATACCTTTTACCACATTTATCACTAACTAGAAACTTAGTTTTCTTACCATCAGACATTTTTGAAGAATTCTTTCCTTTCTCCTGCCACCTCGTTCACTTCTTCTGTTGGTTTTTATAGAACACTTGATCATCAACAAACTCTATTTACACCTTCTCAGCACATCAAACAAGCTTTTCATAACTTTTGAACTCACGAGAATCTAATTCCCTTCGATATTTTTGCTTTTTTCCTGAGTAAAAATGATTGATTTTAATATCAAGGTCTCAGATAAAATTTGGAGCATACCTTTCCAATCGAGTGAATCTTTATTCACAAGCAGCCACTGAGTCTTCCTATTGCCTCAATTCCAAGAATTTCTTTTCTATCCTATGTCGAACAGCCTTAGGAAAATACTTTCATGAAACATACCTTTAAATTCATCCCAGTCAAGAGTATCAATCTCATCCGCATCCCTGATATTTCTAACCATCGACCACCACTGATCTGCTTCACCCTCCAAACGGTAAATAGAAAGACTAACCTTTTGATTGTCTGAACACCCCATGACATCGAAAATCTTCACCAGTGCATTAATCCAAAATTCAGCTAGCACAGGGTCAGATGATCCTCTGAATGATGGGGGATGTTTCCTCATGAAATGTTACACCACTGACATGTTCCTCTACGGTTGATCTGGCTGATCTTGTGCATGGATACCCCCACCATTTATCCATTGACTCAACTGTGCCATTTCTACAACAAACCGTTCAGTTCCAATTCCGACCATCTCAGGATGCTGATTCGGAAGGTTATTACCTTCTGTATGCCTTCCTAGCACTGGTTCCCTGTTTCCTCTGTGGAAAACCATTCTGAACAAACATGTCTTAGATGAAGAAACCCGGTAATCTTCAAATGATATATCATTTCAATTTGACCATAAAAAAATATTTTTGGATAATAATTTAATAGAATTCTAACTCCTAAAGTTATCTAAACTGACCTCTGATACCAACTATAACGCCCCAGCCTTAAACCTTACTTAATCTCGAGTTATTACAAGAATACTCATTGAGGATATTTTTAGGATTATAGTTTTAGATAATTAGATCATAAAACATGCATTACATCCCACATTTAAACAAAGTGGTTACAATAAAAGATATTATTCATTTTTTTCCCATCAACGGAATCATATTTAAAATAAAACATGGATTCTTTTTTGAAACTTCTTTGACACTATCATCACATCATGTACCTTTCCCTTGACCTATGAAAAACATTTCAAAAACATGGGATAAGCATAAAAAGCTCAGAAAGGGATATAAAAGTACGAAATGAAAACATTAGACCATGTATGAAATCATAATTTACTAATAAAACATAATCACTTTAACATACCTCATCAAATCATGAATAAATCATAGAAATCATAAAGCATAAAGGTAACTTGAGGCATCATAACATTATTATGTAGGGAGTAACCCTCTTGGTTACTTTTGGAATGCCCATCATAATAAATTCCCTAAATATATTTGGAGAAACCTTAACGTTTAACTCCTTCGCGTTACCCAATGCATTGGAGTGCAATATCGGGCTCACCTGCCCTTAGTTTATCATGGAACCACCCGTCTTCATAACAATTCCCAAGAACCATAACATAATCATATCACATAAAACATGCATAAAGGAAACATAACATTTCCATATTTCAATCACAAGATATCAATACAACACATTGATATAATAAAAACATTATGAAAACAATTTTGAATACCAAAATCAAAGAAAATTAAAACATGGGATTTATTTTTAATTCAAAAAAGGTTATGGCTTCTAGAGGAAGCCAAAACTCAAATAATGGTCACGGCGGTGGAGAAGTCATTGTCGCTTCATACGTACAACAAAAAAACAATCTTTTTGTCATTTAGTAAACGGTTCGTATAAAAAAAATATTCATTTTTAATAATCAAAAAAGTCATAGGGGTTTATACACCGTATAATAGAATGTTTTGTATTAAACAAAATATACCTCAATGAATGGAGATTGAGACGAAGTCCCTGACCTCGTATCCGACTAGACATGATCGTTTTTTAATCTCCTGAATAATAAACTTGAGTTAATTTCTACATGATTAAGAACCTTTTTCAAGTTCATTATTACTTTTATATAATTTATTACCATTTCATGAACACTATGTTATTATTTAAGTTTATATCGGTCGTTTTAATGATCATTGGTACTTGAGTCAAAAATTAACTTCTTATATTTACAAGTTGTTCACGTAGTCAAATATCCATTATCTCAAGAATGATATTCATGATGTAGATTCCATATATATCTTATATATACACTATATACATGCATTTACAATATTTCATAATCATTTAGAGATAAGAAATGAAATGCACCGTTCATGGAGACGGTAAGCCGTACATACGCATGAACGCTACTTTTATTTCTATGTCATATTAGTGGAATTAAAACTAAATGAGAGATATGTATATTTTAATTCTAGAATTATATTCATCATTTAGATCTAACATAAATCATATATATCCATTATATATATGTACTTATAATAGTACATTACATTTGGGGATAAGAAATGAAATGCACCGTTCATGGAGACGACAAGTCGTACGTAGGCATGGATGCTACTTTCATTTCAATCTCATAATTTAATGGAATAAAAACATAATGATACATAATAGTATTATAATTCCATTATGGTATCATTTATAATACCATTAAATCTATCCTTTATACGTACCACATATTGTATTAACGAATCAAATCACATTAAGGGGACGGTAGTCCGCACTTCCTAAAATGAAGATATCGCGTTTACCCATAATGGTAACCATAAAGGTATTAAATAAATGAAAAGTAAAGAATTTTAAGTAAAACATAAACATATTATATATCATATATAAATATAATGTCATCTTAATGGCCACCTTTGATGGTGTTAAAAGAATATTGACCAATCATCGTTTCGTGAGGCAGAAATTATCCATCCACGGAAATAGTATGTTCTTTAACCATTAGATGTAGGTGTGTGTAAGTGTAGCTAGAATACTTCGGATAACAACATCCTAGTATAGTTAAGATACTGTAGTTGTTACAAAAGAAATGAATAAAGAGAGGTTAGGGGTTGGAGAAGAAAAATAAAACAACAGAACATAAGAGAAGACACTACCTTGAAATCAGGTTACTCTTATTGATTTGAGCTCAAAGGCTTCCTTGGGAAGAGTTCTTCCCAAAGTGAGGCTTCTAAGAGTTATAAATTGATGTGGAGAGACAAAATGGTCAGGTTTTGGCCGAGCCAAAGGCTTTGGAAGTGTGGGTAATGTGGTAGAGGTGGGGGCCTTTTATAAGAGGAGAGAAGGGGCACTCTTGGAAAGTTACAAAATGTTACTTTATTTTCAAGAGTTTCGGATTTTAAAGGTCCCACATTGATGTATTTCAAGGATAAGGTGATAAGGGTTCTAAATATACTCATCCAATAGGTCTTTTACAAGTGTCGGTCTTAGATTTTACATTATCTTTTTATTTTATTTATATCTATTAATAATGAGGTAATCACTACATTATCATGATGTCATAAATAATTTAATTGATTTAATGTCTAAAAATTATGAAAAAATACTATGATGTATGAAATATTATTAGATTTCCGATGAATTTTTATTGTCCAAAATATCATTTATTTAGACAAAATAAATTTTTTTTCCTTAGGTGATACTTCCTTTGTTATATTTAACTTTCTTTAAAACTAAAAAGATAAAAAGTCACTTTCAAACAAAAGTGACTCCATGGGGTCCACAAGTTTGGCCCAAGGCATCCAATGGTCGGCCATGAGACAACCAGTAGCATTAAGACACATGTTGGTGTCATTTATTATTATTATGATATTATTTTATTATCCTTAACTACCGAATTACTCATTAATCAAGATAATTAATGATAATTACCGTCGTTATTATTCATAATGTCCAAAAACAAAAGAGTATTAATTAAATAATTTAGACCTTTTGATTCCAAATATGGAATCCATTTTACCAAATTCCATACATAGAAATTGCAATAATTAATTTAAAAATAATTCCTGTTGTCAAAACAAATAGCGGGTTATTTTTGAAACAATCTCTATGAAAAGATTGGCATTAGTTTATGCCCAATTCCAAAGTGAAATTAATCCTAATGACCACCATTGGATTAAATTGTAAAAATATATTCAGATTTAAATTTAATAATAATTAAAAATATAATCTAACCATATAATTAAATTAGATGAAAAAGCAGTTTTGATGTAAAATGTATAATTTTTCACTATTCATTAAAAAATGAACATTGTCAGAAAAATACCAAAAATATATCCAATGTAAATTTCAATGTCCCAATCATAAAGAATATGTTTATTTTGAAAAATATAGATTATAATATTGTCAAAAGTTTTATTTAAAAATGCTTTACCATCAAAAGGCAGTAAAACAATCTTTTAAAAATATTAGTTTATTCCATGCTTAAGATTGGATTTATTATCATTTTAAGCCTCTAAAACACTATCTAATTCATAAATACACATAGATAAAATATCTATTATTCATTACTTACTTGGTATGTTACAAATACTGACCCCATATTTTTAATCTTTTAATCCTTAGGTCTATATGAGGTCCTTCATGGTAATTAATTTAAACCACAATGATGGTTTGTAAAGATTTTTTGAACATCCAAAGAATATCCCCCATGTGTTTATTACTAAGAGTGTATCAAGGACCATTTTCGGGGATCAGGAGATGATTTTTCCCATATAGTAGAGCTTTTTTAGTGTTATTATTCTTTTTTGTCTATCTACTAGATCAGTATCCACTTGTAGTATCCAAGAGTGGATATAATTTATTGGAATCCACATGCCTTTTCCTTTACCAAAACACCATTAAATTTTCCTATAATTTTTATTATCATTATAATTATCATTTGATACATCCCTTGAATTATACTATTAAATAATCATAGGGACATCACATATGTTTTCTCATTCTAATTACCAAATATTGACTAGATCATTAATATGATAAAAACTATTTAAACCCTTGATTTTTATTCATAAATATCACATCTTTATAGTTAAATATTTTATAATTTTCATTAAAACTATCATTATTTCTTTTCATTTAATGCAATAATGAATCACATTTCGTTGTTGGGTGGTAGTTTTCCATACACATGGATAACATTATCAGGTTACCCTTGAATGAAAAGTAAGATGTAAAATGTCAAATAATAATTATAGAGGAATAATAATATAATAAATATCATATATAAAACATTAATCTAGAATTATATACAGCCATGATTGGTGGTGGTGTAAAATGAATAAAACCAGTTGTGGAGGAGGTAGTTCCCCACACACGAATGATTATTTGAAAACCCATTTGATGGAAGATGAGAAATATTTTGGTTATAAAACTAATAAAACATATCAATATGTAATATAATCTGGTCATTATATCACCATGGTTTGAAAATAATTTAACTAGTTGAAGAAATAACTAAATTAAAATGCATGATTAGGGATGTTACCTCGTCCACGGAAAACTTCATTTGGTTCTCTAAAAAATATTAATTAGTTTAATATCAAACAAAAATAATTTTTCATTGTTTTAGTTTAAGAAATTAGTGAAGTGAATTATTTACAGATTTTTCAAATCAAATGGTTTGGGTAGATTAAAGTAGAGGTGAGAGTGGGTGGCCTTTTAAAAGTTAGATGAGTCAAAAACTTGTTATTTTTGAAAATAAAATAGTGTAACCACACTTTTATAAGTTTAATTGGTTACCAAGAATATTTAAGGTAGAAATATGGAATTAAAATGTATTTTTAACTTTTTTTGTGTCATATTTGTCACTTATCTACATATTTTAATGCCTAGGTAAACCAATATTTACCTTAACAATAATAAATAATTTTTTCTTTTTTAAACTTTATTATTGTATAAAATTAATCTTGAGACAATATATAATATACATCATTCATAAAAAATGAAATTAATCCTTTTTATAATTCAATTAATTATACATAAAAAAACTTATTTAAAATTAACCTCCTAAATATAATGAGAAAGATGGGGTTCAAAAAGAAAATGTTCAATTGTTTTAAATGTTTTCATAAAAAAATTCTATATGAAATGCTTCCAATAAAAAATATTTTAATTAAAATATATATTATTAATTTAATTTTTCATTCTTAAAACACAATACTTTTTTTTTGAATTTATTAAAATCAATAAATGAAATGAAAATTCTTACAAAAACCAATATTGTTCACTATTTCTCAAAAAATTTGGATTCTCAAAAAATTATCTAATATTCACCATGTGATTGTTTAGAAATTATAATTTTAAAAATGAAATTGGTTTTTTCATTTAAATTTTCTAAAATTTCCAAAATATATTTTAAAATATGTGAACAAAAGAAGAAACATTAACTTTTTTGAGAAATATTGTTTTAAGGGTAAAATTGGATTGATTTTTATCTTTTTACTAGAATCCACAAAATACAAATTTAACAATTTTTATTGACTATATTGTAAATAAATTTCAATAAAATAAGAAAAAATGGTTTTCATTTCATTTTTAGAGATAAAAAAACTTTTTCCCAATAAAAATTATTCTGAAAAATATTTCCTCCAATGTCTAATTATTTTTTATTTTCATTTATAATTAATTTTCAAGTAAAAAATTTATTATATATACATGTGTAGAACATGATTATATTAAAATATAGCTACTTCTATTCATACCCACATTTCCATCAACTATTTGTTAAAAATAATATTAAATAAATATATTATAATTTAATTTAATGTTTAGTTTAAAGATGGTGTCATGTTTATTGAAAAATAATAAAATTATTAAATTAAAATGGAAAAAATATTTCAATAATTCACAGGTTGATACAGTGTGAGTACAGGTGGACTAGAAATCCTTCACTCCCATCCCTTGAATTTTTTCCCATATTATGCAGTCTCACCAAACATTAATTCATTCTAACCTAAAATGGTGACAATAATAGATATGCTTGTAAGGATATTCACCATATACTGATAACATCATAGAAATATAAGAAAAATGAATATATCAGTCATAATTTTTTGCTTTCAATAATGTTCCATAGTTTCATTATAGAAGGATCCAGGGATAGACCCATGTCTATGAGTATATGATTCAAAAAATGAAATATGTTTTTTTTCTAAAATTAATATTTGGTAAATTTTTTATTAAACATTTCCTCCATTAATTTATTTAGTACATTACTAATGTTATATTCAAGCTCTACATTTATATTATAATTTTAAAAAATACAATTTATATAGACTAATATAAATTTAACATGCTACCGAATATCCTATATGTTATAATTCTAGGATGACATAAGAGGAATTAGTAATACAAAATAGAATCAATAAATATTAATAGCATCTAAACCTTATAAAAAATTATGTCCAGGGTATATCATCCCTTATGATTCTTAATTAAAATTATACAAAACAAATATTGAAAATTAATAAGTATTGATCTACATATAATTAGTCAAAAAAATCAACTATATGGGTTAGAGGATAATTATTACTTCTTTTTTACTTTTTATGTTATCTTTAATCAATATATTGTCATATGTATTCGTCATTCTACCCAAAACAAAATAAAAAGTTCTCCATATAGTGATGAACTTGTCGAAATGAATCAAATATCATTATTCTTGTAGTGGGTAATCTTTAATACCTATAAATAAATATAATTTATTATATATAACTTCATTAATATAGGTTTATCACTAGAAATAATTAATATTGAATGCTCAACATCTTGACATAAAGGAATAATGTGGATTAATTCTAGAAATATATCAAAAAACTCATGGACAAGGAAAATATCATCAATGTTAGTTGTCTCTCCAATAATATAATAAAAATAACACCATGATATAGGAATAATTACAAATAATATGGATATTATTACCATTATAATTTCATATTTATTCTCACACTGATAGATAATTATAGAATGGTTAAAAATATAAAATGTTACTTTACCCAATTATAAAATGATATGATATTTTTAATAATAAATCTAATCTTTACAAAAATTGTAATAAAATTAAAATAGTGGATGAATAATGAGATTTGTAAGAATATTATTCCCAAAATCTTCAATTAGAGAAGAATCGTAGAAATGAAACGTGATTTTCATATCATCGTTATTTTTCACCTCTTATTCGACATCAAATATTTGTAACTATAATTATGTGCCCTTAGAAAATAATTTAAAAATAAAAATTGGGAATAAGTAGAAGAAAATATGTCATTTGAAGTTATAGAGTGGTTCTTTGGATTACCTTTCACGAAATCCCTTATTGGATCTGATCTCCCCTTGCTCGATGGCTCTAGGTGTCGGGTTCATGGCTTCAGAGGCTTGATTTTGGCCCACCTTGCACGCACTTGTTTTTGTCTCTTCAAGGAGTCATGGTGTTGATTCAGTGCTCGAGCTTTCACTTCGGTGGTTCAAGAATGTAATATTGTGCATAGATCTGGGAATTTGGTGGTTGAGTGTTGTGTTCGAGGGTTTTCTGGAAGGCGGCGATGAGATGTTGTTTGTGTTTGAGGTTGGATTTTTCATGTAATCTGGTGATGCTCTTTTCTTTCTGTTTGTTTTATGCTTTCTATTTTGGGTGATTTCATGGAATATAGTGATTCTATTCATCTCGCAATCATCCATGCGAGAGTTTTTAGGATATTACGGGTGGACAGGGATGGATTTTATGGGTTCTGAAAGTGGATAGTTTCTGGCCATGTTTATTATATTGCTTAGGGTTTGGATTCTCTGTACAGTTGGTTCCTAGCATTCCCTGGAAACATCAATGGAGGCAATAAAATGAGATTATTCTTGGTTCCTATTTCTACTGGATATAGTGTTTCTGGAAAGGTTGAAGGTTGTTGTTTCTGTGTTTTTCCTCCTTTCAATGAACTGGTGGTGCTGACGGAGGGGGGTTCGGTCTGATGTGGGGGTTCCGACGATTATTCCCAATGATCTCTCTGGCGACCTACATGGATGGTGATTCCTTTGGTGATGTGTGATGATGGGTCCATGACTCACGGTGTAGAACATGGTGTACGGTGGATCGTGGTTGGATCAGATTTTGAATTTTGAATTTGGATGATTCCTGTTTTACAGTTTTTGGTTTCCCTTAAACCAGTTTGGTGCACCAGATTCCTCAATCTGGCTATGGAAAATGAAATCAATTATTTTCAGTGCTAGTGACCATTTTCATTTCATGTTAAATATTATCATGTTGGTGGTGTATTTAAGGGTTATTGATTTATATTTGGATAACTATCTTACATCTTTTCATCACATAGGTATTTTATTTCCAAAAAGGCATCATTTCCAAACATAGACCCACTACTAGTTAACTTCTGATAATTTCAACTATGCTTATATCCACACATCAGGTGTGAATGATGAATCATATTCTACTCTCTATAGATTTTTTTAATATTATATCCTTTGAATTCCATCAATAATTTATTATGAAAATCATGATATTGACCAGTTATATTGATACCTTTTTTTACATTAAGATAACATCACATGATTAATTCATGTTATTTAGGTCTCTTACACATAAAGACTTTGGATAAAGTGTTTAAAACCAATAATGAATCAATAAATCTTGATTTCAATGTGATTGATAATTCCATTAGTATACCTCGTAAGTCTTATAATTGTTTCCATATAAAAAATTGGAGATTTTGTGTCAATGTTATTTTTTTAATAGATTATTTCAATATTATCATATAGATAAAATAATTACTATACTCAAAACAAATTTCCATCTATAACAAATGTACTCTATAGAATCAATTTCATGATATTTTCTCATGTTATTAATAAGAGATTCTTCTTGATCTAATTATTATTTAAAATGATAAATATCCAAAATAATCTTTTCATGCAATGAACACTAGAAAAAAATTTAGTTGTACTGATCCCTTTTTTAGTAATTACTAGATTACTCGAACCATGAATTGTTTGTAGATATTTCTTCATGAAGTACTCATTAAATCATTTTCCATTCATTTTCATGTTTGGAATATCAGCATATTCCATTTCTTGAGAATGTTATGTGGTAATGGTAAAAATATTTTTCATTCATAATAACATAATGTTTAGTTGATGAGGAAGATAATCATTATATTTTGCACCACATTCAACACATAGATAATTACTTCTAGTTCAAACTATTGAATAAAAAAAGAAAATAATAATTTATGAAATAATAATCATAGTGAGAAACCTTATAATCGTGGAAATAATATATAGGATGTATAATTAATTGAACCATATCAATCTATTATAGGTTAGTTTTACGAAGTCTGACCACATTCAACAGCAGATGAAATATATTATAATAGACCCCAAATAAAATTATAATTAACAGAAGAATATCCCTCATGAGTGTTTGTACATGTCTTTAGTCTTAGGTCGAGTCATTATGCACCATTGATGATTGATTTAATAAAAAATTAACCCCTTTCAACATTTTTACCCCTATGTCAATATATTCCTTACCCTAGTAGATTTCTATTATCCCAAAATTGGTTTATTTTTGTGGAAAAAACATTTATTTACTAAATAATTTGATGTTCTTCTTATTTTAAATATATGAAGGGTTCCCATAAATAGTTATTTCAACGTAGTTTTGAAAAAATACCAACCCTTTCTCTGATACCAACTACGGTGACACATACAATACATAAGTAAATATTAGAACTTATTATAAGAATATTCATTACATATATTCATGATCCATGATATAATTCAAAATGTTTATTGAGTTAGTAACATGAATATGTTAACAACATGAACATAAAAGATATAAATCATCTCCTTGTATGCTCTTATATACTATCACCCTCCTTACACTTACAATGCTCACAAAATGTTTTCATATCACTGGGAAAGACAAACATGACATACGATGAGCGTAGCTGATCATAAAGTGTAAAAAAAGTTAGACATTATTGGTCATTTTATCATTAAATAAGCATATGGGTATGAGAACAATATCACAATACATGAAAACAATACCCAGTAACTCATATGTCATAATCCAAATATATGGAAGAAATATATAAAGCTCATAAGTCCAGAATAAAATGGGAATAAAAGAACATGATATATTAGAAAATAACATTGGACTATGACATAGTCATAATTGATTGTAATAGTGTGTTGAATAATCATAATCATTAAGATATTATTTTATATATAACTAAAGATAATTAATCACATGTTAGGATTGGGATAACCATATATGTACATGATTCATGATTTGGATAACATCATGTTTATCCCCTTTGTTCATGGGATGACCTCTAATTTTATCTTTTATTTCATAAAACAATAATCATTAACAAATTCATTGGATGAACAGAAAATCCCATCCATTACATATTCACAATTAATTTATATTCATTCCATGAGATCATGAAAACATTTATAATTTCTATATAGGATAAAAGATAGAAAATAAAATGATTTTCATCAATACTTAATCACCACAATCATAAAAAATCATGTTAATGAATATGGATGGTATCATAGAGTCTCAATATACGAGAAGCATATGTAACGTCAAAGGGTGTTATAATATGTGAAAATTTATTTTAAAATATAACTATAATATTTCAGAAAAAAATAACCATTTCATTTTGAAAGAAAATTTTTCAAATAAAATAAATTATGAAAAAAAGATGGAATAATATTCTTTCAGAAAAAAAATGTTAATATTTTAATTAATATATAACATTTTGAGAGGTCCTGATAATTTGAAAAATAATTGTGTTTTATACGTTAAAACAATGATTTGTCCACACCTTTAGTAAAAATAAGCACATGTTGTAAACAACAATAATATATATTTTAAACTATTTTATATAATGGTTACCATATTAAAAATTTAAATTAATTAATATTTTTATAATAATGAAAACATTCATTGTGGGGTTTTAAATAAAATTTTTAGATAAAAGAAAATATTCTAGACCAAAAAGTAAATATAAGGTGTTTTTCCTTAAAAACTCTTTCAGAAATGTTGGAACATATATAGAGAGAGAGGAATGAATTGAAAAACATGCATATTCAAAAAATATATAGTGTATAAGAAAATATATATTATTTGGGACAAATAGATCAAATAATTTCATCAATATAAGATTGAAACATGAAACGCCTATCAGAAGTCAAACATTCATTGTTGGAACACTATCTTTCAGTAAAATAAAAATAAATTTATTAGTAGTATATAAAAAACAATATTAAATTGATAATATTATATATGATCTATAAATAACATTTCAAAACTCAATTATTAATAATTATTTATCAAAATTTTTTGTTTCCCGGTTTTCTCAGTTTTTTTCTATATAATATAGGTTCAAAATTTTTGGTCTTTCTATTTTGATCAACGTTAAAACATCTCAAAAATACTAATAAACATATAAATATCATATATATTATTTATATTCAAATTTATAACCATCCATCAATATTAGAGATAGAAAAATTAATTACACTATTTATGGAGATGGTAGTATGTAAGTACGCATGAACACTTTTCTCATTTTCAATTGAAATAATGAATGAATGATCAAAAAATATATTATAATTATATAATAATAATTATATGAAAAATTTCAAATATATTAATTACATACATAATTATATTCATCATAGATATGTTGGTATCAAAAATAAATCATTAATCTTCATGGAGGTGGTAGTCAACATGTACAAACAAATGATATTTTCATTCCTCGTTCCATGTAAATGAAGTGGGAATATATTGTTACATAATAATAATAACATTAATTAAAATATATAATATTTTATTATTCATGAATTCAGTAAATCAGATTTATTTATTTTATATGAAGATAGAACAATCAACTAATTTGGTGAAGATGTATATCTCTTCTTTGAGAGGCCTCCCTTGGTTATCACCATTAGTATTTAAAGATTTTTATTGGGAGAATAAAAGGGGTTCAATGTTGAAGGGAATAAATTTTTTTTCGATATTTGGGGTATGTATTTTCATATGTATAAGTGTAAAACATTTTGAATAAAGAGCGGCAAGAGGTTCTGTTTTTAATGTGAGGTAGATGACACCCATGGGATTATAGAAAATATATAAATAATATACTATCATTTTCTACTTAAAGTGACTAAAAATGGAATTCAACTATATGATAACATAATATAGTGTATAAATATAACTAAATAACAATAATTAGACTTGTTTATATGAAAATATTAACAATGTGTTTTAGTTTAACCCATGGTAATCTTGTTCTAACATTAATCATGGTAACCAATATTTATAATTTTTACTATTATTTATTAAAAAAACATTAATATAGACACATTTAAAATTTTAGATATGATAACAAAAAATATTGAATAAATTGTTTCAAGTATAATATCTATAATTAGTATAGTTTAACGTTAAAATGACCATGAAAAATGATTTAAAAACAAGTTTTTTGGGAAATATATTTTATGTGAAAAAGAATATTTATATTCACTTCATTTAGAGTGAAAATTATAAAAATAATTCAAAAATATTTTAAAAAATATATAATAATTAAATATTAATAAAAATATTAATAAATAATAATCTTTTAGTTTGTTATGATAATAACATATTATAGATATACATACAATTTTATTAAAAAAACTATTTATACATTTTAATGATTACATATTTATTCATAACATTTAGATAACTAATGACCAAATAATATTTCATAAATTGCAAATTATTATTTATTAAAAACTCATGTTAATGTGGATAAAGATACTCTATTTATATAATAATACATAAAATATTGAAAAATACATTTATTAAAAAAATAGTATTTTACTTATTAAATGAGTACCTTAAAATTTTATATTTAATTTTTTAATAAGTAAAAAAAATTAATTTAGTAAACCATATATATATATATATATATATATATTTTCATATTCCATAATTTTTTAAAATGTATTCATATATAAAAATCAAAAGTTATGGTTGTAACAATACATTATATAACATGTTCATTTAGGTTTTTTGTTGCATGTATAACATTCTATTAAATACTTAAAATTTATATTAGAGAAACACATATAAACTCATGCATCCAAATATAGTTTATCTTTTTTGGGAATTTATCAATAATTAATAGCATGTGAAATCATTCTATGTCATTCCATAAATATTGAGTGATGCACCACATTCCTCGAGTTACACATTTGAATGACTTGTCTGTAATAAAAACATGTTGTTGGAAAATATTTTCCATTTGTTATTTAGAATAGTAATTGTATAAAATATAATCATCATATTTAAATGGTAATAATAATATAAAAACATATTTATGTATTCAGACATTCCATGATATTTTATTTCTATATAAAAATAAATGTAATTTTAGTTTTGTAAAAAATATTTACTCATGGATCGTTTTAGAAATATAACATCTTACAAAATGGGTTTAGTGAGAGGGATAATGTAATGAAAAAATTTTCTGGGATTAAAATTTATTTATGATATTTTTATAAAATATAATAAAATCATAGAAAATAGATGTTCAAAATGGTTTATGAAATAGGACACGTAGTATGAAAGGAATGATAAATGAACATATGTCTTTTCTCTATATATGGTAATGAGTTAATAAAATATTATAATAATATAAATTTAATAATATATTAAGAAAAAACATCAAAATAATTGTAATATTTTTCATTATAAGGGTTGAAGAATATTAACCTAAATTATAATGTTTATTTTAACAAAAATAATCACTAATTCAAAAGGGAAGGGAGAGGAATAGTTACACATTTTTTTACATAGAAATGGGATTTAAAAATGAAAATATATGTGGTTCTAAATAATTTTCCTTATAGAAAAAAATGATGATGATTAAACAAAATTAATTTCAGGTATTAGTGACTAGAAGATTAAAAATATCCAAATAAGATAGTATCAATTTCAATGGTATAAAAAGAAAATCATGAAAACATACATTGAAAAAATGAATTATTTGGAAAAAAGTTATAAATGTGGTGAATTAATATAGTATCTAATAAAAATATGTCAAATGTATCGTGATAAAATTGTAATAGTTTCAAATAATCCTATAAAATAAATTTCTAAAATATAATTCCCTAAAACTGTTATAATTAGAAAAGTGGAGAGGTAAATATGAACCCTTACCTTATATAAACATATTTGTATAGAGTCAACCCTTTAATGGAACCCAAATAATAATGATGAAATATTTTTCTATTAGAAAGACTCATTAGAAATAATATGAAGAGATAATACAGGACCTTCATATGAAGAAAAGATAAGAGGTTCTGGCTATTTAGGCTATTTATATGTATTTTTATTGGAATCCCTTGAAATAAATTACCCAATATATTCATACAGTAGATAGTATCATAAATATCTTCTTCTACAATATTTTTCTAATTTGTTAAAACTATTTTTAACTTTAACCACTTAAATAACATAAATGTTATGATTAAAAATTATTGTAAATTTATCTTTTTAATTAAATACATCTTATTGAAAACTTTATTGATGAATGTATTTCACATTAAAATGATTTCAGCCTCAATGGTTACATTATTTTTCAATATGATAGCTTATTCAAATATTATATGAATATTAAAATAATAATTCAATAAAAATTTTATTTTAACTCGAACAATATTAAAACAAAAAATTATCAAAATTTATTTTTATTTTAAAATATGACTATCCCATGAAAAGAAAAATTCAAATTTTTTTACACAAACCTAAAATAATATTGTATTTAATAAAGTTTTAGACATTAATTTAAAAAAATATTTAATTCCTCTGACCATAGTATCCTGGAGCTTGTTAATTAATTTTTTAAATTTGTATTATATTCATGTTATCATATGCCAATGGCTCTAATAGATTAGTACTCTTGGTAAACTTGATACATAATTTAAATCCAAATTACATTTTAAAATAATAAATTAAAAAACAAAATAGTTTCATTAGGTCTACTATTATTCCTACATTGTGTATCCCTTAATATCAGTCATAGTAACCTTCATTGAATCATGGGAAAAAATTGAAACATATTGAAGGGGTTAACTGAATTTTTTAGTAAGGGCATGCATATAATGGAAACTATGAATAACTATATCATAAACAACATCAAAAGGTAAATAACTAAAAAATCCATTTAAATAATCACATGAATTATGAAACATGATAATGGATATAATATTATTCTAATAATCAAAGGGAATTAAAAAAATAAGTTATAATTATTGATTTCGTAATGTTAGACATCAGAAACATTCTATCAAGGCCTCAACCAAGAGATCTTAAAATAAATGGGTAAGGTCTCGGCCAAAACCCAATCTCGTTTGTCTCATGAGACACATCTATTTATTTAGGGACGCTAGAGGGTCACCCAAATCACTTACTATGTCTAATTAATTCCTCACATGAATATATAATACAACTGAAGTAACATGCCTTGAAAAAAGTAAATAACTATCCATATTGGAAGAACTAGTCATACAGAATATCAATAGATCGCTATTAAAATTGATTATAAAACATTTAACCAAATATGTTTTATGTTATAATAATATATAATCCTCAATGAAGATAAATATTCAAAAAATAATGTTGAAGAAGTCTAGACAACTTCAAATGAGATCATTGAAAAATTATTGAGGAAAATTATAACACCCAAACGTTTTTAAAAAATATTTTCTCTAAACAATTTTAATTTTTTAATATCTTTCATTAAACACAATCATTATTTTAAATGAACCATTACATTCACTTATTTTAAAATGACAATTTGGACCTTGTCGCTAGGTTTTTGGGAATAATTATGACTAACATATAAAAATGTACTCTGAAGTCATTCATTACAAATTATTTATGAAAAATATAATTCAATTATGTATTTTTATATTTTATTTATTTATTATTAAATGATAATAGTGAAATATATGTTTTTAATAATTAATAAAATATTATTTAATTTCATCAAATGTATATTTTTGTCATAGGGTATGAATAGACCCTATTTGATCTATAAAAACCTATATTTTTCTAAAGGATATTTTCATTCTTTTAATATTGAAATCCTTTTCAAATATTATTTTCAAACATTAATAATTTTTAAATGAAAAAATCAATATGATATTTTTAGTAAGGATATAAAAATATTATTTACCTGATGTTTTATTATTTTTCAAATAAAATTACATTTTTTAATTGTCAAAATAAACTAAATTTTAATTAAGAACTTTTTTATAGAAATAATTTATATAGTTAACTTATAATATTTAATGGTTTTAAATAATAAATGGAATATTTTTTTTTCACTCAGTATAATTTATAATATTTTCATTAATTTTACATCAAATTTAGATGTGAAAACTTTTCAATCTTTTCAAGTGTTTTATCTTTTAAAATGTGATCCCTATTTCTAATAATGGTAATAATTTGAAATTATTTTCATAAAATTATTTGATTTGAATTTTAAAAAGTAGATTCCATATTTTTAATTATTAGGTCCAAATTATATAAATAGATTTATTTGGTCATTATGAATAGTAACATTTGTAGTTTTTATTTATACGGTAAAATTGCAATTTAGGTAATTAAGGGTTATATTACTAATGAAAAATTACCCTAACACTTGTATTAATAACATTATATTAGAGTGTTTCAACATAAATCATCCTTGGGTTGAAATTTTATACATTTGAATCAACTTGGATGAGATGAGGACATTTAATTTATTTTATTTAATGAAATGTTAAATTTCCAGACTCAAATTATAATAGCTAAATCATTTTTAATATAAGGTTATAGTAAAGATAATTTTGATTATAAATAATTATTTGAAAAATAATGTTTTTTCCTGTATCATGATAATTTATTTTAAATTTTTATGAAACTATTAACGACATTAGTATCTTATACGTTAATGATGGAGAAATGATTTAATTAATGAGAAATAAATAAAATTATTTTAATTAAAATAATAATACACATTAAAAGACCCAAAGACATGACCAAATCTTATAGATTGGGTATATTTCATATATAATAATCCTTGGGTCGTGGTATTGACCATTTGGAGCTTTATATAATTGATAATGACAGTTCTATTATTTTATTTAATGTGATGTTAAATTAGTCACATTAATAATTTAATAAGTATATCATTTTAAATGATATATTTTTGAGAAGAT
This sequence comes from Viscum album, assembly GCA_963277665.1. Classification (NCBI taxonomy): domain Eukaryota; kingdom Viridiplantae; phylum Streptophyta; class Magnoliopsida; order Santalales; family Viscaceae; genus Viscum; species Viscum album. The sequence goes on from OY728129.1 coordinate 1,591,367,857, forward strand.
AAATTCAGCTACAAATATAAATTCTAAATATAGTATATTTATATACATTATATTATATTATTTTTAAATTATATTCCAAAAATATTTATTTAAAATTATTACAAAATATTAATGAAGTTTTTATTTTATTAATAGAGATCAAAAATAAATTTTATTAAAAATTGTAAAGTAAATATACTTTTACTTCATTGACATATGTAATAAACATTCAAGATTACCTTATCCTCCTATGTATATAATAATGATTTTTTTGGAAGTTATATTGTTTATTAGTATTTTTAAAAATAAATTATTTAAATAGTGTTAAAATTGATACTATTTATCATTTATCAAAATAATGTTTTACTAAATTATTTAAAAATAATTATACATAATTTAAAAAATATTTATTAATTCGGATTGGTGTCAAATATTTTATGACAATTATTTTTAGCTTAATTGAGAACAAATAATCAAATATTTCATAACATTAATATTGAAATATTTATCATATCACATAAAATTAAAATGACTTACTAAGTGTTAATTAAAATGATAATATTTAAATTGATAAAAAAACTTGTCTAAAATCTACTAGTTTATGATATCAAAACCATATATCATCTCCTATTTAAATTGGAGACATTTTGATGGTCTTTTCATGGGAATTAATTTTATTATAAATTAATATTTTTTATGCTTTCAAAAGTTCCCCTAACCTAAATTATAAAAGGGAACCTCCTCCCTCAACTATTCACATCATATTGAGCCTTAAATATCATCAAAAACCTATCCATTTACCTTATTAAAATAAATAGTAAAATTATTGAGGTTTTTTCATCATAAAAGAAGAACTCTAATGATTTGAGAGGGGATTTAGAGGAATCACATCGAGAAATATGTAATCTTCTATATAAATTCATTACAACATCTTTCTTCTTCTACACCCCCTTAATTATTTTTTTCATTATAAAGTAATAACTACAGTATCACTTATATACTAGGTTTTTATTAAGATTATGAATGAACTATATTTAATATTCTATCCATCTTATGAAAAATGAAATAACCATGTGTGAGTATGCACAACTTTCTGTCTCCACACTCTATTGAAATCATTTTTACCTGCCACCGTACATGTACATGTATAATTATTTAAATAATAACTATATATTATTATTATAACATAATATTAATTAGGAAATATTATACACCATAATCTTCAATACCATTTCATAATTATGAGAATGATATTGTCACTCAGTCATACATTCAACCTATCGTATCCTAGTTGTGATGTGATTCATTCTATAGGATCATCATTAAATCAGGATTTTATAAATGTAAATAATAAATAAAAACGGTATATATTATCTTAATATCATTTTTGAATGATATAACTATGACATATTATTTATAACAAATTTTTTTTTTCACAAAATATGCATAACAACTTAAAATAATAAAAATCCAAAATAGGAGTGAAAATGTTTTGTTACTAACAAACAGATGATAACATAATCATATATGACATCTTAAAAATGAATATTATTCTACAATAATTCAATGATATTATTGAAATAATTATATAGGTCATTTGAAAACATATTAAAGATACCAGACCTATGGTAAGGGATAATTTTTTAATCTCATTATTGTTTGAGATTTTTATTCATAAGTATTTATAGGGGTATATTTATCATCCACAACTATCTTCCATAAATAATTAAAACTCTTTTTATTCTTATATAATTTATTAACATAAATTTTAGTCATTACTTAATGTTTAAAAAATGGCATGAAAGAAATATTCTTTCATTATTCGATACAAGGTACTTTTTTGACTTTTCCAACAAACGTATGAGGAAAAGGTTTTCATAACTTATATGGCATGAATTGATTTTTAAATCATCAAAACTCCTTATTTTGATGATTCATAAATTATAAGATTTCAATTTTATTTTAAATTTAATTATATTTTATTAAAATTGTGTTGAAATTTGATAAAAACATATTTTTTGAAAAAGAAAAGGATATTTTCATCAAGAATTAATTTCTATTGTTTTATCAAAATTATTTTCCATCTAAGATAATATTATTAAAATAGGATAATTTTAATATCAATATTATTACTGTGATTTTATTATTTATATGATAGAATTATTTTATGGAATACAATTATTTTTTATAGATTAGAATGTAATGATTTTAATGAAATCAATTTTTGTTATCTAGGCTATGATATGATGAATGATTTACGTTGTTGTTGAACATGTATGAATGGTCTAATTATTAGAAGGGTGGGAACTATATAACCCTAAAATTAATTGGAAAAAGATTTATAATTCATTATATAGAAATGATTTTAAAATAAAAATTATCTGGTTTAGTAATACATAGATGGAATAAGGAGTGAACCCGGTAATGTAATTGATATTGTCCACTATGATATTATTAAAAATGATCCTTTATTAATAGAAAATTATTTTCTATGATTATCCATATGAAAAAATATTCTTGTCTTATGTTTTTTCTTTTTGGATTATATTCATTGATTATTAGTCAATTATATGATCATTCCCAGGGCATGATATCAAGATCATACATATATAGGATATGATTTTCAAATGTTATGTTATTATGTCTTATATTTATGATATGATTGATATTTCCTCTATTGACCCTTGTTATGAATTTGAGCTCAACAATTTTTTATAGTTTTTTCCCATGTCATGAAAAGGTGTATTATGTATGATATTTCAAATATGATTCTATTAATAAAGAAATAAGAGAGATATAATGTAGATGTTTTATGAACCAGTTGTTTATGTTTCCCTATTTCTAAATAAACTATACGTATATGGTCCTTTCATTGATCTGTTTTATTTTTAATTAATATTAAACATTTTTAGGGAATATCAATGTTTTTTTAGTATGGGGCATTATTGTTGGTATCAAAGAAAATGTATAGTTGACATTTAAAAACTAGTATAAGAAACCCATAGTATGAACCGAATGGATATGTTGAAGTATAAGTTACAATCATAGTGTTTTTATAGATGATCAATAATTACATATTATAAAATCTAATGTTTCTTATATTGAATATTTATTAATAATTATGTAGTATTACTATTATGATCCCTCTTTCTCACACTATGCTTCTAGGTTTTAGTCGATGGTTAGATGTTGAAAGAACCACATTAATGAAAATTGTGACTGGAAATGCAATGATTGTCTCCCTGAGCAACAAATGTTATGGGATATAGAGTGAAAAATATTGTAGATAAGCTCACATAACAATCATAAATATAAATCATGTGGGAAATCCAAATGAGCATTGGAGGGAAAAATTTTTTTTGAGTCCTTCATAAGGTAGTGTCAACATTATTTTAGCATGTCTTCTGATCCATTAGGGTCTGAAAAATGGATCACTGCCAATTAAATAATATTTTAAGATCTCCAATGTTCAGATCATGATAAAGTCATATTAGGAGTATACTATTTGGGAGATTAATTTTATCAATGGTAGATGATTATCAAGAATACAAGTAAAATATATGAAATTGAATCCACAGAAGGGGACTAGTTCAACACGTTTTTTTTCAATAAGTACATTCATTATATTCTTCGACCAATGAAAGAGATAGAATTCTGTGAACTTATGAAAATGGATAATGAATCCATTGTTACCTATGAAGAAAAATTTACTTGAATTTCATGGTATTCTTTTGGATATTATCGTACAACATGAGAGTAAAATTGATTAATTTTTTATTGGCTTAAAACCATGTCTCTATTGGGGATTATCAATAAGGGACTTCAATAGCTTTGATGAAATCATTCAATGTGCTCTCAAGGTTGATATGGATATTGGTGTAACCCATCAGTACTATGGATTTGTTAATAAAAGTAAAATATAATTAAAGGGAATATCTAATGAACACAATGAAAAAAAGATGAGTTTTTACTTATGCTCAATGTGTAGAAGAAAACAAGGAAGGATTTGTCTTAAAAGGGATAATAATTTTTTTTAATGTTGAAAATAATGTCATCAAGAAGTTGAATAATTATGTTATGGAAAAAATATGTCTAATGACGCGAATAGAGAAAAGGAAAAAAATAATTCACCTCCTATACATCAATGTAACATGTTCATGGAAATGGGGTATTATGCTAAAAAATTAACTTATCTAGGGTTTATTGATGATGATTGATTCCAGCAAACTCATAAGGCCAAAGAAAAAGGGAAGTCACATGAAATAAATATTCGAGAAGAGGATTTTTATAATGAAGTGGTGAAATGTACACTTACCATCCACTATAATGCAGAAAATATTTTATTTTATTCTGGAGCCACATACTATTTTATTTCAGAAGAATATTTTAAGGGTGCCATATTATTACCTTAACAATTTGATGTTGATTTTGTTGTAAAAAATCGTAATGGAATAATTGTTAAATTAAAATTGTATACTTTTTCTCTAGTTGAATTTTGTAGAGAAGTGATACTTGTAAATCATGTGATCCTTCATATAGTATTATTTGATGTGATTATTGGAATGGATTGGGTTTCACTATTTCAATCTCATACCAATTTCCATGGAAGGGAAATCATATTTAATTTTCCAAATCAATATATGATCATATATTGAGGTAAGGATTAATATAACCATCCAATAGAAATTTATTTCATCTTATTGGGCTTATATATATAAATGAAGGTTATCTATCTCAAATGGTTGGGGAAAATACCACAATAAGGATACACCAATTTTATGATATTTTAATGATGTCTTGTGGATGAATTAGAATCCCTTTTTCAAAATCCGGATGTTTATATTTTAAAAGGAACGCATACCTGGTGCTATTACAATTTCATAAAGACTTTATCAAATGTGCCCAATTGTGTTGAATGATTTGAAAAAGAAACTCCATGAGAATATTGGAAAAGGATTAATACACCATAGTGCATCGCCTTGGGGAGAAAATCTTCTATTTGTTTCTAATAAGTATGGATCAATGACTCTCTTCATTGATTATATATAAATTTACAAGATCACTATCAAGAAAAAATATCATATTCCTTTCATTGATGACTTATTCGACCGACAATGTGGAGCGCAATACTTTTCCGATGTTGATATTTGTTCATTATATGACTATTTATGGGTCAATAAAAATTATATACTAAATATTGAATTCCAAATAAAGTATAAAAACTATGAATTTATAGTTATAACTTTTGGTCTTACTAATTCTCCCTCCATTATCATGGATATAATGAATAGAGTTTTGGAGACTTTCTTGATCAGTTTGGGGTAGTCATTATAGATTATATTGTTTTCAATTCAGAGAGAATGGAAGATCATGAATATCACTTGAAAATTTTATTGAACACCCTATCAATGGATATTCTTTATGATAAATTTACGACGTGTGAATTTTAGTTATAGAATGTTTAATTCACGGGTCAGATAATCTGAAGAGAGTTGATATCTATTTATCCAACAAAAATAGAAGTTATTGAATTTTGGAAAAGAACCATATAGGGATTGGGATCCAAATATTTATGGGTTTAAATTGATATTATCAAATATTTTGGAATGATATTTAACAATTATCTAACCACTCAACATAATGAATCATAAAAGAGTTATGTTCATGTGGTTGTAAGAATATGAAGAGGATTTCAAAGATCTCAATAGAAGGTTATCCAGTGCTCTTGTACTCAATAATACTTATAGTGGAGAATGATTTTTGATCTAAAAAGATGTATCCAATAATGGTTTGGGATGTGTTCTCATTAATAATGATATAGTTATATCTTTTTCATTGCAGTAATTGAAAAACCATGAGAGAAATTACCCATCTAATGATGTGGTTTTAGATTTGGAAAACATTGTATATATAGAGGCATTATGTTTATTCTAAAAGATGTGATATTTATACTAATCATAAGAGTTTAATGTATATTTTCACACAAAAAGAGTTAAATATGTGCAGAAGAAGGTGGTTAGAGTTGATTAATGATTACGACTTCTTAATACATTACATCCTTGGTAAATTGAACAAGGTGGAATATGTTTTGAGTCGAAAGTTCTATAGTATCCTATCGATGATTAGAATCACAAAAGATCCAATATTTACAGATTTTAAAATGATGGATCTTCAAATTATAAAGGAAGTGGAGAAATATAGACATTATAAGTTGAATTTTGCACCATCTATACAGGTGGTAATTAATGATGTTTAGATAGAACATGTATACCTACAAATGATAGTGAAATGATCCAAAATTAAATCATGATTATGATGTTATAATAAGGATTAGTATCTATGTTTGTACTCATCCAAAAAAAGAATTAATGAAGGAGCTATTTTATGAAGCTCATAGTTCATCATTATATATTCGTCATTGAAGCACAATGACGTAAAATGTCCAGAAAATGTATTTCTAGTGGGATTGCATTATAAGGGATGTTATGAATATGTATCTCGGTGATTTTTTCTTCAAAAATTTAAATCTGAGAGATAGAAGTCTATTGGTATAGTAAAATCATTACACATATCAGAATGAAAATGTGAAAACATCACTATGAGTTTTGTCATCATACTTTTGAAAAAAATCTAAATTATATAATGCTATATGGGTTATAGATGATTTTCTTACAATGTCGACACACTTAATTGGTATTAAAGAGGATAAATCCCATGATAATATTTTCAGGATATATATAAAAGAAGTGGTGATATTTTAGGGAGTAACCCTTTCAATTATATCTGATCAGGATTCGATGTTTACCTTGATGTTCTGGTAAAGTCTTCAGTAGGCTATTGATGTAGATATATGTTTCAGCATAGCTTGTCATCCTCAGAATGATGGTATATCTAAGAGGTCAATTTAAACTCTTGAAGAGATGTTGATAGTTATCTTAATGGATTTCAATGGTTGTTTGGATTAACACCTACCTTTGGTAGAATTTTCATACACAATAGATTTCATTTCAGAATTCAGATGGATCCTTTTGAAGCCCTATATAGAAAGAAGTGTACAACTCAAACTTAAAGGGATGAATTTGGGAAAAAACTATTTTGACCGTACCTTTTTCATGAAACTTATGAAAATATTAGATCTATTAAATAACACATAATACTATCATAGAGTCAACAAATTTGTTTTCTCATAACCGAAGAAGAGACCTAGAGTTTTATGCAGGTGATTATGTGTTTCTACGAATTTCACCTTGGAAGAGAGTGATGTGATTTTTAGTGAATATCAACTTAATCCCTTGGTATATAGGTTCTTTGGAAATTCAAGATAATTTTGTGAAGGTAGTTTACTGATTAGTGCTTCCACTGAATCTATCTCAACTTTATGTTGTGTTCCATGTATATCTAATGATAATGTACATACCTGGTCCTTCCCATGTACTAAACTGATATTCTATACCTCTGTATCAAATTATATCTTATAAAAAACAATTTATAGAGATTATGGATCATATAGAAAATGTTTTGAAAAACAATACCACTCAATTGGTTAAACATGTTTTGTAGAATAACCAATTTAAAGAAGATATCTGCGAGCAAGAGGATATGATAAAAGAGGGATATTATCATTTTTTTATCCTTCTGAAAAACTTTGGGGGAGAAATACATTTTAAGGGGGGTAGAATGTAACACGTAGATGTTTTTATTAAATATTTTCTCTAAATAATTTTAATAACTCAATAACGTGCATTGCAAGAAATCATGAGTTTAAACAAACAATGAGATTCCCTTAGTATGAAATGACTATTTTAACCTAGTTGTTACATTACTTTCATTAGATATAACTAACATATGAAAATATATGGTGAAGTGTTTTTCTAAAAATTAGTTATGAACAATATAAATCAATTATATATTTGTTTATGTTAATTTTTATTAGTAAATAAAATTATTTTAATATATATTTTATATACATAATATAATATTTATGATATTTATCCAATGGATATTTTGACATCAGGTATGAATAAACACTATATGATATATAAAAACCAATATTTTTAAAATGGTTAATTTTCCCACATTTAATGGAGAAACCCATTTAAATTAACAATTTGACACATTAATAATTTTTATATTAAAACATAATATGTTATTTGAAATCAGGATATAAAAATTTACATTGGATGAAATTATATCATTTTTCTAATAACATACATATTTTGATGAATAGTAAAAATACACTAAATTTTAATAAAAAACAACTTATTTTCATCGAAATAATTTATATTGATAATATATAATATTTAACGGCTTTAAAGTTTAAATGGAATATGTTCTTATCATTCAATAAAGTGTATTTCATTTGTATTATTTTTTAATTAAATTCAAATGTAATAAACATTTCAATATTTTGTAGTTTTGTATCATTGAAAACATGTTCCCACTTTTCGACAATGGTAAAAATATAAAATTAAATACTAGAACTTCTGTATTTTGAATTTTCAAAAATAGATTCCATATTTTTAATGAGAAGGTCAAATTTATTTAAATATATTTATTTTATATTTCAGCATTATGAATAGTAACTTAGGTACTTATTATTAAAAATGTAAAAGGGTAAATGAGGTAATTAATGGTATGAATAATAATGTATAATTACCCTGAAACATGTATTAATATAATTAATTTAATTTTTCAGACTTATATCTTTCTTCGGTCAAATTAGTATCTATTTGAATCAAATTGGATGAGATTAGGTAATATAATTTTTTTTATTTAATGATAAGTTAAATATACCTCACTCAATTTTTAATAACAAAATGATTTTTAATACAAGGTTATAATAAAAATAATTTTGATTATAAATACGAATTTGAAATCTAATTTTTTATCATGGTAATTTAACTTTAATTTTAGGAATTAAATAATTATCATAATATCTTATACAATAATGATGATTAAATGCTTTAATTAATGAAAAATCAATAATATTGTTTTTTTAATCACAATAATCACTAAAAGAACCATAAGCATAACCAAATAATATTGGTATAGTATATAGAATCACAAATAATCCATGGTTCTAGTTATTGAGAATTTTATGTCTTATATATGGGGTTATGACAAATATGTTATTTTATTTATTTTAATGTTAATGTAGTCACATTAATAATTAAATAAGTATAACATTTTAAATGATATATTTTCCAGAAGATAAATTTAACTAAACATTTTATTTTGAAATATTTTATTTTTATTTTTATCATTGTATTTTTTTAAATATTTACTCAACACACACACATAGATATATATTTATATTAAATAATTACACAAAATAGATGTACTTATTATTTTGTTAATAGAGATAAAAAATTTAATTAAAAATAATAATGTAAAAATAATTTGGGATAATTATCATGCCTAATGAATTATATAGATGACATTTATCTCATATTAAAATAATAAAATAGTTGGTTTGAGGTTATCATGTTATATTACTATTTATAAAAATCATTGAATTGAATAATGTAGAAATTCATACTATTGATTGTTTATCAAAATAATGTTTTAAATTATTTAAAAATAATTATTTTTTAAATTATATATATATATATATATATATAATAATATGGTGAAAAATGTTATATGGTGCTTATTTATTGTCTAATTGACATCAAATAAGTAAATATTTCAGCCTCCTAAAATTGATTTTTTTTTATATTAATTAAAATTAGATAGAATAATTGAGTGTTAATTAAAATGATAATGTTTTAATTGACATAAAATTTAGTGTAACAAATATTTTTTATGAGATTACAACAACATATCAACTCATTTTCGAATATGTGACATTTTTTATATTTTGTATGCAGTTTTTTTATTATAAATTAATATTTGTGAGGATTTTAAAAGTGCCCCACTGATAAATCATAAAGGGGATCCTCTACCTTAACCAATTCACTTAACATTGATCCTTACAGTTCCACCACCCCTTTAAATTTCCCTTCAAAACATACCTAGTAAAAATATAAAGGATTTTCTCTTCTTTAATATCCAACTCTAGTGCTCTAAGAGAATATTTACAGTAAGCACGTCGAAGAATAGGTAATCCTCTCAATTGATTCATTGAAAATTATTTCTTCTTCTACATACTCATTATGATTTTTTTCATCATAAATTAATAACCCCAGTGTCACTTATAAAATGAGTTTCTATTATTTTTATAAAATGACCATATTCCATCAAATATCCATCCTACCAAAAAATGAAATCCCCACATGCATGTACGTATGACTTATCATCTCCACGTCGTGGTGTAATTTTTCCCCAACCACATTACAGGGATGGGTATGATGATGAAAATAATAACTATATATAATTAGTTAACATGATATTAATTATTATATATTATACACTATTAAATTTCATACCATTCAATAATTGTGGGAATGATATCGTCGCTCGTGTGTACGTATGACATAATATTTCCATGATGTGATGAGACTCATTCTACATTATCTTTATTAATGAAATATTATATAAATGTATATAATAAATAAATATTTTATAAATTATGTTAATATCATATTTTAATGATATAACTATGACCAAATAAGGTGAACCAGAAAATATTCGACATAACATCCATAAGAACATTACACATTTAATATATGAATACTGAGTAGAAATGAATTGTTAATTACAAATAGATGATAAAATGATCATATATGATATCATAACAATGAAAATGATTCTATAATAAGTCAATGACATTATTAGAATAATTATACAGGAGGATTGGACTCATATGATAGATATAATACATATGGATAGGGATAATTTTTCAATATCATTATTCTCTAAGATTGTATCATCTCGACCCCAAAAGATCATAGTTGGTGCATTATTTTTATATAATGGAATTATTACAAGGAATCAAGTCCTGAATGACCGATAAATTTATCTTTATTGGAGAATAGATTACATTCATGAATGTTAGATTACAGATTCAAACATAAAACAAAAAAAAATCCCTAATGAATGCCATTATTCAAATAGGATAACCATGCATATCAATCATAATACAATTTTTGGAGTCCTGGGAAAACAAAACATAAGAAATTGATTATCTCACCTGATTATTAAGGGTAAATATTTTTTTGGAGGCTATAAAATTTTAAAGAAAGATGTTTAATAAAAACAACCGCCTTATAAACACAAACATGAACATAATACAGGAAAAATAAATCAAATATTACCATATAAACATGAACATGGATATTATAATAGTCGAATAATAACATGTAATAACAAATATAATAGTGAGGGAATGCATAATTCCAGACATCATTACTACATAGTCATGGAATTATGCTAAGAATAAAAATAGAAAATTTATCAAGGCCTTATGCCAAGACACTAATTTGCCTCAGGAGACCTACCGATGCATCAATGAGCAATATTGGGCTCCACCCATCACTTACTTTGTCCAATGCATTCCTCCTATGAAAATTTTGAAACATAACATACACATTTTTATTAAAACTATAATAATAAATGTCAATAATTTAACCATAAACCATGAATGGTATAAAAAAGCACATCCATAGTCAAACATAGAATAAATCATTCAATACAATATATAATATTATATAATAATAAGTCAACATAAATCAAAAATAATATCCAAAAAAGGATGTTGACACAGTTGAAAATGAGTAGTAATACACTTTGAGAGAAATTTCCTTTTTGTGAAAACTTGTAAAAGTAAACAATTTATAAAGGAAGACATTTAAAATATATTTTTGAATTAATGTGTCCCATACCACTTTAAAACTTTTGAAAGTAATTTATATTTTTAAACATTAATGTCCTTATAAATAAATTGTTATAACCATTTTGAAAACAAGGAAGTTAATTAAAAGGGTTTAGAAGAATAAATTTTAAAAACATTTAAAAATGATGATTTAGTAAAATAGTCCCTTAAAAATCCTTTTGAAAACACATTCATGAAACATGGACATGGATGATAAATATGTCCCAGTAAATACTTACACATAAACTATCTCAGATAATGAGGAGATTAAGGAATTAACCCTTACCTTGCACTTTCCATTGGATGAGGGTATATTTAACCTCTTTTATAATGAAAAATATATGTTATTAAATTATACTAGAACCAAATTAAAATTTAACATATCATAATTTATTCATTTATTTCATTATAAAACACATTTAATAAAACTTTCTATGTTAAAATAACATTTTGGGTAATAATCGCTTTCTTTATCTTATGTGTTTTAACTTATTATTCTTGATTCTGTCACTTATGTCATGAATTAATTGCTTCAAAAATATTAATCATTATTTATGTATCATATATATATAAAATATATATATGTATAATAGATAGAAATATGGAAAGGAAAACACTTCTTATGGAGATGGTTGGTTGTACATATGCATTAACACCATTTCCATTTTCATATCGTATTGAATAGAAGTAAGTGAACGAGATATATGTAAATACATACATACATATATGTATATATATATATATATATTCTAGTTTAGTTATTATTCCATATATTACATACTTATTAATAATATATATTTTTATAATCATCATTGGCTGGTGAACGTGGAAATGAATCTCATCACGTCGTGGAGATGGTAAGCCGTACGTATGAATGAGTGATGATATCATTATATTGATAGTGAAATCGTATGTCATTGTTAGGTGTATTGTATATATAGAATAAATAAAATTTTATATTTATTATTTACATCAATTATACTCATTACTATACCCATCCAAATAATGTAGTGTTGAATAACAAACTACACCATGAGGTGGAGACGGTAAGTCATACGTACGCGTGTATGGTGACATTGTCATTCATAGGATGGATAGAATAATGAATATGTTTTAACCATGTTTATAATAAAATCTCATTACATATAAGTTACTGGTCTAAATATTTTGGTTTGAAAAAAATGAAAGCATAAGTAGAAGAAGAAATGAAGATTGAATGAGGTGATGAAATAATTATATCTTCTTCGCGTTCTTCGTTTTGATTAGAACAAAAGGTCTCCATATGATGGATTTATGAAACAATTAAGGACTCCATGTTTAATTGAGGGATGTATAGATGATTTTTGATCTGGGTATGGCTAATCCAAATGGATTTGGAGGTGTGAAACTAAGAGAAAGAGAAGTACCATTTTATAAGATAGGTAAGGTTCTATAAGGCCCCCGCCTTAAACCTTACTTAATCTTGAGTTATTACAATATTACACATTGAGGATCTTTTCAGGTTTAGATTTTTAGAGAATTAGATCATGAAACTTACATTACATTCAACATTTATACAAAGTGGTTACATAAAAGAAAGTATTCATTTTTCCCATCAATGGAAACATATTTAAAATAAAACATGGATTCTTTCTTGACACATCATTAACACTATCATCACATAATGTACCTTTCCCTTAACCTATGAAAAACATTCCAAAAACTTTTCATTAGCATAATAAGCTCAGTAAGGGTTAAAATAATATGGAAAAGAAACATGAGTTCATATATAAATAAGAATTAAATCAAACTTTACCCAAAAAAAGGGCCCTTTAACATACCTCATCAAATCATGAATAAATCATAGAAATCATAAGACATAAAAAGGTAACTTGAGGAATTCATAACATTCTTATGTAGGGAGTAACCCTCTTGGTTACGTTTGGAATACCCACCACAGTATATTCCCTAAATCTCTTCCGAGAAACCTTAATGTTTCACTCCTTCACGTTACCCAATGCATTGGAGAGCTATATCGGGATCACCCACCCTTAGTTTATCACGGAACCACCCGTCTTCATAATAATACCCAAAAACCTCAACATAATTGTATCACATAAAACATGCATATAGGAAACATAACGTTTCCACCTTTCAATCACAAGATATCAATACAACACATTGATATAAAAACATTATGAAAAACATTTTCAATACCAAAACAAATGAAAAGTAAAACATGGTATTTATTGTTCATTTAAAAAAATGTATGGCTTGTAGAGGAAGCTGAAACGCAAATAATAGTCACAGCGGCGGAGAAGTCGTTGTCGCCGCATACGTATGACAAAAACATTCCCTTTTGTCATTTAGTAAAATGATTCGTATAAAAAATATTCCTTTTGGATAAACATAAAATTCAAAGGGGTCTTTACACAGTATAAAATAAGGTTTTGTATAAAACAAAATATGCCTCAATGAATGGTGATTGAGACGAAGTCCCATAAAAACACGGTATCCTTGGATTAAGGATAAATCAATTACATAAGATGTGTGAAAAACGAATAAACCAAATATAAGTGGATATTAAGTAAAAAACAATCAGAGGACATTCACACATTTTCATAGAACGACATATTCAAGGAGAACAAGTTTATCCCAAAGAATCAAAATTCGGTTCAGAAGTTCCCTTGCAAAAATTTGACATCCTAACGACGTCACATAAAAATTAAAAAAAAGAGTTTATGAGAGATAAAAAGGGTATCTCATCACTTGGACATAAAATTTACATCAATAAAGATATATAATAACATATACCAACAGAATATTATGTGAATTAAAATACATAACAAAAGAAGTCTTTTAAAAAAAGGAGGGTGAAAGGTCCCCTTACCGAATTCGGTATCTTTCGAAACGTACACCCCATTGAAGAAGGGTGATACAATGAATATATAAATACACATAAATGAAATTATATTAAAAAAAGTATAATAATGATAATTATATACACCACTAAAAGGAAATGGTGGCAAATGCAGCATAAATCTCATGAGACTAAAAGTGAGATGAAAAATCCCTTACGAAAACTCGGCAGCCTAACGACGCCACTTAAAACATCCAAAAATGGATTGATGAGATCAAATAGGGTATCTCATCATATTAAAATAAAATTTTCCATGAGAGTAATATAAAAGAATATCCCCTATCATAGAAATGAGAAGCTTAAAATAATTGACATAAAGGAGAGTACTTAAAAAGAAAGAGAGAGGTTAGATCTCTTACGAAAATTCGGCAGCATAACGGCACCACTCAAGACTTCCAAAATGGATTGATGAGAGAAAATAGGGTCTCTAAACATATGAACATAAAACGTACAGTAGGGTTAATATGAAATAACATCCCAATCAGAAGAAATATTAGCTTAAAATGAATGACATAAAAGAGTGTACTTAAAAAGAAATAGAGGAGTAGGATCCCTTACCTCAGGTCCGACTTGACTCGATTGTTCTTTAATCTCCGGAATAATAAACATGAGTTAATTTATACTTCCTTAAGAACCTTTTTGAAGTTAATTATTCCTTTTATATCACTTATTACCATGTCATAAACATTATGTAATCATTTGAGTTAATAATGTTTGTTTTGTCGATATTTGGTTCTTAAGTCAAAAGTGGACATCATACAATTACATGTTGTTCGTGTGGTCAAAAGTTCATTATATCCAGTATGATATTCCTGATTTGGATATCATATATATCCATAATATACATGTATTTATAATATTACATTATCATTTATAGGTAAGAAATGAAATGCACCGTTCATGGAGACGGTAAGTCGTACGTACGCATGAATGCTACTTTCATTTCTATGTCATATTAATGGAATTAAAACTAAATGAGAGGTATGTATATTTTAATTAAAGAATTATATTAATCATTTATATGTAACATAAATCATATATAATAACTTTAAATACATGCATTATACATCCACATATGGCATTAACGAATCAAATCACTTTAAGGGGGCGGTAGTATGCACTTACTAAAATGAAATTATCGTGTTTACCCACAATGGAAACTATAAAGGTATTCCACAAAAGAAAAATATAGAAGTTTAAGTAAAACATAAACATATTATATATCATATATAAATATAGTGACATCTTAATAGACAACATTAAAGGTGTTAAGAGAAGATTGAACAATCATCATTTCGTGAGGCAATAATTCGCCATCCATAGAAATAGTATGTTCTTTAACCATTAGACGATGGTGTGTGTAAGTGTAGATCGAATAATTAACATAAAAAAATCCTAATATATTGAAGATACTGGTGTTTTTACAAAATAATGGAATAAAAAGAGTTTAGGGGGGTGGAGAAGCAAAATAAAACAAAAGGACTCAAGTGAAGACATTACCTTAAAATCGAGTAACTCCCTTTGGTTTGAGCTCAAAGGCTTCATTGGAAAGCCTTCTGACCAAAGTGAGGCTTCTAAGAGTTATAGAGGGATGTGGAGAGACAAAATGGGAAAGGGTTGGCTGAGCCAAAGGCTTTGGAAGTGTGGGTAAGGAGGTAGTGGTGAGGGCCTTTTATAAGAGGAGAGGAGGGGCACTCTTGGAAAGTAAAAAAATGTATCTTTATTTTAAAATGCGATTAGGATTTTAATGTTCCTACATTGATGTGTTTCAAGTATAAGGTGATAAGGGTTCGAAATACACCCATACAATAGGTTTTGGACATGTGTAGGTCTTAAATTGTACTTTATCTTTCCATTTTACATAAATCGTTAAATAATGAGGTCATCGCTACATCATCTTGATGTCATAAATAATTTAATTTATTTAATATCTAAAAATTATAAAAAAACTACAATGATGTAGGATATATTTTGAGCTTTCCAATGACTATTCATAGTCAAAAATATGACTTGTATAACCCCATTTAAAAGTTATTTTAGTAAAACAACTCATGTTTGTGTCATTTTAATTTTAACATTAAATAAAAAGGTATTTTTGTCATTTTCCAACCAAAGTGGCTCCATGGGTTCCCCAACATGAAACATGGATTGTCATGGTCGTACATGACTCATCCATTTAGGGTAGGACATGTTTCTAGGTCATTTCATATTATTAAAACATTATTTTTACCATAAACTACACTAATTACCTCTAATCGCGATTAAAAACTTAATAAGTTACTATTCACCAAAAAATTATTTTCATCCCATTGAACCACATTTTTCATCTTAATGAAAACCATGTATGTCGGATTTTTGAAATTCAAAACACAAAGGTGGAAATATTTCATTTAAACAAAAAATCAGTTTTTATAAGTACCACTTAGTGGTTTCACTATTCATCAAAAATTGATGTTTTTCCAAAAATTACCAAAAATTAACCCTAAGCTATATTTGATATTCCGAATTCAAAAATGATGTCTATTTTACAAAATTCAAAACATATATGTTTCATTAACTAATTTAATAATTAATTCTTGCTGTCAAAATAAATAGCGTGTTTTTAAGAAACAATATCTATTAAAAGATTGACAGTAGTTTAATTCCAATTTTAATATGAAAATAATTCCAATGACCACTATTGGATTAAATGGTAAAAATATATTCTAATTTACCTTTAAAACCAATTCAAAACATAATCTAATCATATAAATAAATTATATTAAAAAGAGTTTTTGAATTAAAATACAACATTTTTCACTATTCATTAAAAATTGAACTTTCTCAGAAAAATTCCAACAATTTACACAAAGTAAATTCTGATGTCCCGATTCTAAAGAAGAATTTTATTTTTTCAAATATAATACATCAAATTGTCAAAAAGTGGATTTAAAAGAGCTTCGCCATCAAAAGGCGTTTAATCGACCCTTTTAAAGAATATTAGAATGTTTATGCTTAAAATTGGATTCATTCACATTTTTAATCCTGTAACATTTATTGTAAAAAGTAAAAATATTTGACAAACGTATATAATCATTTTGTTGTTAGTTCTATTCATTCCCGCCATCACAACAGTTAGACGTTACTACCATTTAAAATAATATTATTTTATTATTAGAGTGCAACGTAAGATTCCCAAGAAACTCGTTGTTGCGTGTTGGGTACGCCATCGATCATAGCGTCCCCTTTAAAGTTATATAAATATTTTATTCACAAATATGGATAAATGTGAAACTGTCATACTCTTTATTTACCTGGGGTGTTACATCCTTACCCCCTTTTGGGAATTACGTCGTTGCAATTTTAAAATTGGGCTTGGAAACTTCATTGAAAATCCCACATTGGAACAAGAGTCAGTAAAACAATCACTTTAAAATAAACAAATATAAGTACAAAGGTCACCCGAGTTAACCCATACTAAGATTACAAGTATGAAAATATGGACATGGAGGAAAAAACAAAGGGTCATGTTCTGATGGAGAGTGATAGTAAACATGTCTAGGAGAAAGTTAACCATAAGAAAATCACAAACATGTGATGGGTTAAACGGTATTCGATTCACCAGTAGGAAAAATTAACAGAAAACATTTTTGTTTTAAGTTACTTTTCATTGAGGAATTTATTTTTGAGCTTAACTAAATCATAATGAATCATACTTACTTGGAATGTAGACTTTCAACTTTTACTAGATTTCTTAATCAAACTCATATTTTCTCCAAAAGATGAGTATTTAGGAAGAATTGTTCGCATTAAGAGTTCTATAATCAATTTCTAGATAATCACCTAATCCACAAAGGAGAACAATATACTTCCCATTTCTTTAGACTCTAACCAAAACCAAAACCAAAAAGGTTAGTATAAGATCAGATAATCCAGAAAAGGATAACCCTTTATAAAAAGAAAATCTATTCATAATCTCCAAAATTTGTCCAACAAAACCTAAAGTTCAACGAGGACCATTCGATAAACAATTTTTCCATAAAATTATTCAATGTAAACCAAACTAAGATTGAAACCCAAATATTTGAAGGATTTAGTCACATAGTCATCCAAGTTAAATTGTAACATTTATCTCCAAACAACATCAATTGCTCCTAAAATCCCGTATTGAAAATTAATTAACCTAATCACATATCCTCCATGATAGGTTAATCATTTTCATAAATAACCCAAAATCAACTTACTCTTAATTCATAAAGTCACCTAACTAAAATGAATAAGTCATACGAACCAGGTACTTCACGTATTCCAGTGGTAGGCGATAAATACTAGTTGCACTTTGATTCCCACAGCTTTGTCTTGCGCGACGGGTTGTCACATGGTCTGTGTGTTGTCCTTCTTCCAAAACTATATAATTCTTAAAACATTCCCCAACAACGAGATAAAATATTCAAAAATAATCATAACATAATTTAACCTCAATTTTATCTCATGCCTTTCACTTCCATCATAACATATAGTAACCCATAATTACCTCAAAAGTAAGGATCATATAAACCCAAATGGTTCTTTATAAATATGTCCACAAAAGAACATATAACTATTCCTTGAATAAGATTTTCATATATTAAACATCGGGGTTACACATACTATAAAAAGTCTTCTAATGTAACCCCATCATCAAAAGATACTTAATACTCTTAAGAATTTCACCATAACTCTTGAAGCCCTTATATGTTGACTTCTTACTCATTCAACATTCTTCATGATCCATTAACCATTCCTTTCGAACTTATTCTGAAATACTTATTTCCTAAAAACAAAATCATGAATCATATCTTAAGATTCCAAAATAGTAAAACTAAAGTTATGAAATAATCCATACCTTTTATTGGTCATTGTCAGTTTCTTCATCCACAATTGGAATGGCATTAGGTATTGGTAAATGAATATTTGTACGATCTTGGTGATCCCATTCACGAAACTTCTTCATAGGACATGTGTTTGCATAATGACCATGCACCCCACATTTAAAACATTCAATTGATCCCTCAGAAAGATCTTCGTTCCCTTTCCTCGAGTCACCTGGATGCTTCCTTTTTCCATGGAAGGTTCTTGCTTTATGACCTTCAGTTCCACATATATAGCATATTTCTGTCCCTTTGAAACATTTTCCTAGGTGTTTCTTTCCACATCTTTGACACATAGGTTTTTGAACACACTTACCTTTATGATTGTTACCTGTAGTTCCGTAGGGATTTGTTTCTCATATACATGATGCCTTAGAGAAATCAACAAGGTTTAGGTGGTCAATCATGACTCCAAATAGTTGGTTGAGGATAAACACAAGAGTTCTCATTGCAGCTCCCATATCATTCAGTTGCTTGCTCAAAAAACTGTCACAGTTTCCTTCACATCCACTATTACTTTGGTGCCTGCTAGATCCAGCCATTTACTAAAACCAAAAAGGTCAAAGTGAGTATATCAACAAAACCATCATGTACTAATGAGGATGATAAACACTAAGATATACTTACTCATTCAATTTATCTAAAACTAGGACTCTTTCTGAAATCCTAACCATTATGGTAATGTCACTTATGCCTAGATAATACCCTAACCTCTAAAGTTATCTAAACCGACCTGTGATACCAACTATAAGGCCCCAGCCTTAAACCATACTTAATATTAAGTTATTATAAGATTACACATTGAGGATCTTTTCAGGTTTAGAGTTTTAGAGAATTAGATCATGAAACTTGCATTATATTCTACATTTAAACAAAGTGGTTACATAAAAAATAGTATTCATTTTTCCCATCAACGGAAACATATTTAAAATAAAACATAGATTCTTTCTTAACAAATCCTTGACACTATCATCACATCATGTAACTTTCCCTTGACCTGTGAAAAACATTTCAAAAACTTGGGATGAGCCTAAAAATCTCAGTAAGGGTTAATCAAAATATGGAAAAGAAACATGAGTTCATACATACATAAGAATGAAATCATACTTTACCCATAAAACAAGGGAAATTTAACATACCTCATCGAATCATGAATAAATCATAGAAATCATATGACATAAAAAGGTAACATGAGGCATTAATAACATTCTTACGTAGGGAGTAACCCTCTTGGTTACGTTTGGAATACCCACCATAGTATATTCCCTAAATTTCATTGTAGAAACCATAACGTTTCACTCCTTCGCGTTACCCAATGCATTGGAGTGATATATCGGGCTCACCTACCATTATTTTATCATGAAACCACCCGTCTTCATAATAATGCCCAAGAACCTCAATATAATCGTATCACATAAAAAATGCATATAGGAAACATAACGTTTCCCCCTTTCAATCACAAGATATCAATACAACACATTGATATAAAAACATTATGAAAACCATTTTCAATACCACAACAAAAGAAAAGTAAAACATGGTATTTATTTTTCTTTAAAAAATGGTATGGCTTGTAGAGGAAGCCAAAACTCAAATAATGGTCACGGTAGTGGAGAAGTTGTTGTCGCCGCATACGTACGACAAAAACATTCTCTTTTATCATTTAGTAAAATGATTCATATAAAAAAGATTCCTTTTGGATAAATGTAAAAGTCAAGGGGTTTATACACCATATAAAATAAGGTTTTGTATAAAACAAAATATGCCTCAACGAAAGGATATTGAGACGAAGTCCCATACAAAGACGGTATCCTTAGATTAAGGATAAATCAATTACATAATTATGTGTGACAAACGAATACACTGAATATAAGTGGATATTAAGTGCAAAAAAATGAGAGGAAATTCACACATATTCATAGAACGACATATTCAAGGAGTACAAGTTTATCCCAAAGAATCAAAATTGGGTTAAGAAGTTCCCTTGCAAAAATTCGACAGCCTAACGGCGTCACTTAAAAATTCAGAAGAAGAGTTGATGAGAGATAAAAAGTGTATCTCATCACTTGGACATATAATTTACATCAATAAGGATATATAAGAACATATCCCAACATAATAGTATGTGAATTAAAAGACATAACAAAAGAAGTCTTCAAAAAAAAGGAGGGTGAAAGGTCCCCTTACCGAGTTGGGTAACTTTCGAAACGTACACCCCATTGAAGAAGGGTGATACAATGAATATATAAATACACATAACTGAAATTATATTACAAAAAAAGTATAATAATGGTAATTAAATACACCACTAAAAGGAAATTGTGGAAAATGTAGCATAAATCTCACGAGACTAAAAGTGAGATGAAAAATCCCTTACGAAATCTCGGCAGCCTAACGACGCAACTTAAAACATCCAAAAATGGATTGATGAGATCAAATAGGGTATCTCATCATATTAAAATAAAATGTACCTAAAGAGGAATATAAAATAAAATCCCCCATCATAACAAAGAGGATCTTAAACGAAGTGACATAAAGGAGAGTACTTAAAAAGAAAGAGAGAGGTTATATCTATTACGAAAATTCGGCAGCTTAACGGTGCCACTCAAAACTTCCAAAATTGATTGATGAGAGAAAATAGGTTCTCTCATCATATGAAAATAAAATTTACAGTAGGAGTAATCTAAAATAACATCCCAATCATAAGAAAGATGAGCTTAAAAGGAATGACATAAAAGAGTGTACTTAAAAAGAATGAGAGGAGTGGGATCCCTTACCTCGGGTCCGACTTGACTCGATCGTTCTTTAATCCCCTGAATAGTAATCTTGAGTTAATTTATACTTCCTTAAGAACCTTTTTCATGTACATTATTCCTTTAATATCACTTATTACTATTTCATAAACATTATGTAATCATTTATGTTAATAATTTTTGTTTTGACGATATTTGGTTCTTAAGTCAAAAGTGGGCTTCTTACAATTACATGTTGTTCGTGTGGTCAAAGGTTCATAATATCCAAAATGATATTCATGATTTTTATATCATATATATCATATATATCCAGATTATACATGTATTTATAATATTACAAAAACATTTAGAGGTAATAAATGAAATGCACCGTTCATGGAGACGGTAAGCTGTACGTACGCATGAACGCTACTTTCATCTGTATGTCATATTAGTGGAATTAAAACTAAATGAGATGTACGTATATTTTAATTACAGAATTATATTCATAATTTATATTTAAAATAAATCATATATAATAACTTTAAATCCATCCTTTATAAATCTCACATATGGCATTAACGATTCAAATCACTTTGAGGGGGCGGTAGTCCGCACTTCCTAAAATGAAATTATCGTGTTTACCCACAATAGAAACCATAAAGGTATGAAAAAAAAGAAAAATACAGAAGCATAAGTAAAACATAAACATATTATATATAATATATAAATATAGTGACATCTTAATGGCCACCATGAAAGGTGTTAAGAGAATATTGAACAATCATCGTTTCGTGAGGCAGTAATTTGCCATCCACAGAAACAGTATGTTCTTTAACCATTAGACGAAGGTGTGTGTAAGTGTAGATAGAATCCTTAACATAAAAACATCCTATATATTTAATATACCGGTGTTTTTACAAAATAAAGTAATAAAAAGAGTTTAGGGGGGTGGAGAAGCAAAATAAAACAAAAGGACTCAAGTGAAGACATTACCTTAAAATCGGGTAACTCCCTTTGGTTTGAGCTCAAAGGATTCCTTGGGAAGCCTTATGACCAAATTCAGGAATCTAAGAGTTATATATGGATTTGGAGAGACACAATGGGAAGGGGTTGGCCGAGCCAAAGGCTTTGGAAGTCTAGGTATGGAGGTAGTGGTGGGGACCTTTTATAAGAGGAGAGGAGGGGCACTCGTGGAATGTAAAGAAATGTAACTTTATTTTAGAATGAGATTAGGATTTTAATGGTCCCAAATTGATGTTTTTAAAAAATAAGGTGATAAGGGTTCTAATTCCACCCATACACTAGGTTTTGGACATGTGTAGGTCTTAAATTTTACTTTATCTTTCCATTTTATTTAAATCATTAAATAATGAGGCCATCGCTGCATCATCTTGATGTCATAAATAATTTAATTTATTTAATATCTAAAAATTATAAAAAAGTACTATGATGTAGAAAATATTTTTATCTTTCCAATGACTATTTATAGTCAAAACTCTGACATGTATAACTCCATTTAAAAATTATTTTAGTAAAACAACTCATGTTTGTGTCATTTTAATTTTAACATTAAATAAAAAGGCATTTATGTCATTTTCCAACCAAAGTGGCTTCATGGGGTCACCAAGTTGACCCATGGATTTTCATGGTCGTCCAGGACTCATCCACTGAGGGTAGGACATGTTTCTAGGTCATTTCATATTATGAAAACATTATTTTTACCATAAACTACACTAATTACCTCTAATCGCGATTAAGAACTTAATAAGTTACTATTCACCCAAAAATTATTTTAATCCCATTGAACCATATTTTTCTTCTTAATTACAACCATGTATGTCTGATTTTTGAAATTCAAAACACAAAGGTGGAAAAGTTTCACTTAAACGGAAAATCAGTTTTTATAAGTACCACTTAGTGGTTTAACTATTCATCAAAAATTGATGTTTTTCAGAAAATTACCAAAAATTAACCCTAAGCCATATTTGATATTCTGAATTCAAAAATGATGTCTATTTTACAAAATTCAATGCATATAAGTTTCATTAATTAATTTAATAATTAAATCTCGCTGTCAAAAGAATTAGCGTGTTTTTAAGAAACAATATCTATTAAAAGATTGACACTATTTTAATTCCAATTTTAAGATGAAATTAATTCCAACAACCACTATTGGATTAAATGGTAAAAATATATTCTAATTTCAATTTAAAACCAATTCTAAAGATAATATAATCATATAAATAAATTAGATTAAAAAGAGGTTTTGAATTAAAATACAACATTTTTCACTATTCATTAAAAATTGAACTTTCTCGGAAAAATACAAAAAATTTACACAAAGTAAATTTTGATGTCCCGATTCTAAAGAAGAATTTTATTTTGTCAAATATAAAACATAAAATTGTCAAAAAGTGTATTTAAAAGAGGTTCTCCATCAAAAGGCGGTTAATCGACCCTCTTAAAGAATATTAGAATATTTACGCTTAAAATTGGATTCATTCGCATTTTTAATCCTCTAACATTTATTGTAAAAAGTAAAAATATTTGACAAAAATATATAATCATTTTGTAGTTAGTTCTATTCATTCCCTCCATCACAACATCTAGGCGTTAACTAACATTTAAAATAATATTCTTTTATTATTAGAGTGCAGCGTAAGATTTCCAAGAAACTCGTTGTTGCGTGTTGCGTACACCATTGAGCATAGTGTCGCCTTTAATGTTATATAAATAGTTTATTCACAAATATAGATAAATGTGAAAATTTAATACTCTTTATTTACCTGGGGTGTTATAGGTTCATTTTAGGAAAAGCTTTAAATATTATTCTATTATAAAATAATTTTTGGTTTATAAAAGCTCCAAATGGATTTATTTTGAGGATAAGGTGGTTATAGATCTAAATCCTCTCAACCAATAGTTTTTAGACATGTTTATGTTACCATATTAAACTTATCTTTTATATTTAACCCTTTGTTAAATAGTTTAACATTTACCATGTCTCCTTGTAATTTTATATTATATGGTTGGTAAACATACTATATATGATATGAGAACCTCATGTAGTTCATTAATGACATATATAACATTATAAAGGTTCTTTGGCCGAATATTATATTTTTAGGAATGTTATATCATTTAATAATATTGTATTTGGTTTAATAACTCATTTATGTCAATTTTAACACTATTTATTATTTGGTTTTTGTGAACTTCATAAACAATTATTTCTTAGAAAAAAAATACCTTAAATCAACCCAAACATGTTATATTCACTTATAAAATTCGTGTATGTCATCAAAACTTTTAGTTTAATTTTATTTTAATATTTATAACATAAAATATTTTTATCCTTCATTAATAAGGTTTTTACTGCATCATCATTGTGTAAAAAATAAATTTAATAATATAATGTCTAAAATTTTAAAATAAAATAAAATTATGTATCACATCGTATTAAATTTATAATAAATAAATATAGTAAAATTTACCTTATGTTTAACACTATATAAAAAATGTTTCAGTTATTATACTTTTAATTTAACACTCTTAACTCCCCTTTAAATAAAATATAATAAATGTTCTAATATAACCCAAATGAATCAAAAGGATCTCATTTTTTATTAATGTTTATTTTTGTCTAATGAACATGTTCAATTGAAATAGGACATGTTTTGGGGTAATTTTAATATTTATTTTACCTTTAATTAACATATTTACTTTTAACAATGGTAAATAAAATTCAAATGTTACTATTGACCAAAAATTAATTTCAACATATTGCACCACATTTTACTTAATTATGTCAACCGTGTCTACAATATTTTATAACTTCAATTCACAGAAGTGGTAAAATTAAGTTTTATACAAATTTGCAAAAGTGCCTAGAATGTGGGTAAAAGACGTTAAAAAAGTTCAATAAGATCTTATACGTCTATTATTATTATAAAATAACTCCAATGAATTAAATTGAACTAAAAAATTTATTATGTATATATTTTTACTTTATGATAAATTTTTAATTAAAAATAATTAATTAAATGAAAATTGCAGTTTTTATCAGGAACGTAGTGTTTTTCAGTATTCATCAAAATGACGAAGATTCCTCAAACGAAATTATTGAAATTCCAAATTCAAAAATAATTTCAATTTACCAAAATCAAATAATTGAATTTGTTCTAATTAATTTTAAATAAATTCTCATTGTCAAGACCAGAAAGCTAGTTTTTAATAAATAAAAACTAACAAATGATTTACATTTGTTTATGTACAAATTTAATGTAAAATTATATCCAATGAGTAAATTATATTAAATTATTGAAATAAAATAATATGATACTTTAAAACCACTAAATTGTATAATTTAACAGTATAAATTAGTTTGAATAAAAAAAATTTAATTAAAATTTAGTATTGTTCCTTATTCATTAAAATATAAAAGTTATCAGAAAAGTACAAATAAGTTATCCAAAATAAGTTTTTATGTCCTTTTTCTAATGAATTGTTTAATTTAATTAAATATAATATATTAAATTGTCAAATATTTTATTTAAAAATGATTTTCCATTAAAAGGTGGAAAACATTAATTTTTAAAAAATGCTTCATTTATCTGAAAATTGAATTTTCCCTTATATTATGTATAAGAAACAAAAAAGATGAAATTTAAAATTATTTTGGATGTATATAAATTAAAAATGTGGTTAATAATATTCATAATCATTTTTTAAATGGATATTTTGATAGGTCATGATCCACTTGATCCCGGTGTTGCGTGTAACAGAAGCTATTAAATTACATTAAAGAGATAATGTACTACGAGATCTTTGGGTGTTATAGAGAATATTTATTTTTAAATATTCACAAGGTTATATTGGGCATCCACTCTATGATATATAAATATCTAATACTATTTATATTATTCTACAATTTTTTAATATCAATTTTACACATTGGTTAGTTTTTACTAAATGATATGAAATGAATATTTTTTCGTTATTCGATACGAATCACTTTTTGAATTTTCTGGAAACACTATAATGGGAATGTTTTTTAACATATATAGAATAAATGTAATATTATGTATTCATAATTAATTCTTTCCATAAAGATTAATTTTAATGATTATAGGTGTATTTTCAATAAAATTATTTTCGTTTAAAATTGAATTACAATTTGAGAAAAGAAACTACAGTTAAAGAACAGAGGATATTTTCTTCAATAATTAATATAAAGTGTTTTTAAAAAATGAAATTACCTATAATATGAAATTAATTAAATATGTTTATTTTTATATCCCTATTGGTACAATATTTTTATTGTGTTTCTGATAAAATGATTTTTATTAAATCTATTTATTTTGTATATATTATGATGGAATGATATTTAATAATTCCAATTTTTATCCTTGGGTAATACTATGATGAAGGATTTATGTTTATGTGGAACACATAAGAATGATTTAATTATTATATGGGTGGGGCTAATATCTGCCTCTAGTGCATTGGGTGATGATTTATATCTCATGAGATATATATGACTAGAATGGAAAGAAAATCTAGTTTAGTAATACAATGATGGAATGAGCAGTGAACTCAGTTTAGTAATAGATTTTATCCTATATGATTCTCTTGGAACTGAGTCATCACTAATATGAAATTATATTCTATGCATATGTGTATTCCACAAAACTTCATGTCTTATTTTATGTCTTTTGGGATTCTGTTCATTGATCCTTACAAACTTCTATGATTTATCTCAATGAATGATATCATGATTTTCATACTTATTATGGGATTTTCAAATGTTATGTTCTTATGTATAATGTTTTTGATATGATTGATATTTATAATTTTTGACCATACTTATCATTTGATCTCCCCCTTTCTTGTGATTCGTTTTCCAGAGTTATGATGATAGGTATTAAGTAAGATATGTCATAAATGAATGTAGTTATGATAAAATAAGCATGAGATAATGGATATGTTTTAAGGTCCAGTTTTTTATGATTCCATGATTCTAAAGACACTATAAATATATGGTAAAATCATGGATTTAATATATTTTTAATGACTAATCTTCAATTTTTATGTAATATCAATGTATGTAAAGTATGGGTCATTTTAGGAATAATCCTGAAACATTACAAAGTGACTCATACCAATTTGAAACATTTTAATTATAATACCCATGAAGTAATAAAATTAGTTGAAACAAAAAATATCATGACAATAATAAGATTCATGATATAACATGTCAAAGCAGTAGTATATACACTGAAAAACAGAAATAAGTGATGAACAAGGCACATATCTCACAAACGTTAAAGAGAGTCGAGAAAGCCCTTACCTTACACCTCCTAGAGTAGAATGTGATTTAACATCTTAAATAATGGTATAAATAATGTTATTAACTTATAAAATAATAATATAAAAAATTTATAATATCATAGATTATCCTCTTATATCGTTTTGTTAATAATGTTTCATTATTAACATTGTTTTAAGAATTAACTGCATCATTTTCCAATGAATGTATATTCATATAATTACTTTTATCCATACATATGATATTTTTATTTAATTTAAAATATGATAATAATTTAATTGATATCATAAGTATTAATCATCTACATTTTTATAGTAATTCTTGATTGGTTAACGTGAGAAATTTATCCCATTGTGTCGTGGAGATGGTATTCTATATGTACGCCTAAGAGATAATATCATTCCATATATGGTTATACTATAAATAAATTAGATAATATAGAATCAATATCATGCCATATTTTATATATATATATCCATTATATAAGTCTTTATACCCATCCTTATATTGTTGTTATGAAATAACAAATACACCACGGCGTGGATACGACAATCCTTACATTTACATGTGTGATGCATCCATTTTTTTATAGTGGATAAATCATGGAACATGTTTGTAACATAATCATATAAACATATAAATATATATACCATACCATGTTGATTAATTTATCATATAAATACACATGAAGAGGATGTACAATAATAAATGAAATTGGATGAGTTGGTAAAAATTATTAACTCTTCTTGGGGAGGCTTATTCACGATCTCTTATAAAGTGGTTTTGGGATTGCCTATTAGGAATACCATGTCTTCCATAACATGGATAATGAAGTTGGGAGGAGAAATGGTCATGGGTTGGTAGATATTCAAGGATCAATGATGTGTAAAAAAGTGAGAGAGAAGGTTGCCTTTTATAATTGAGCATATAGAAACTTTTGGAAATCCACAAAATTTTAAAATATTATAAGGCTATTCTAGAACCAGATACTTGAAAATGGACTATAAAATAATAAGGGAATCTATTTTAGAACATATTTTCCACCTTAAATATTATTTATTATTTTTATGATTTTAAATATTAAATAATATATTATTTCAATAATAGACAATTATTGTCAATTTTGTACTATTCAATTAATTTGACATTAAATGACATAATAAAAAGTATTAATTTTAATTTAATTACTTAAAATATATCTAATATATCCAATAGATACATAAAATATTTTATACACATTAAATCATCAAAAATATTTCCCAATTAATATTATTAATCCTAGTTATTTTAATTTTTTGTTAATTAAATAAATCATGTTTTCTCATTCAACAAGAATTTAAAGTAATTGTATAATTTCAAAAAATTAAAAACAGACTTATATAATGAAAATAATTAAATAAATATCAAATTAGACATTTAAATTGACTGAAAATTTCATCTATCATTGATTTAAATAGTATATATGTTGTTTTGGAGGACTAGTGTCCATTAAAAAACACCAATTAGTTCTCCAGGTGATAATGGTCCAATAATCTTAATGAAATAGTTATTTAGAAATTTTATTTCATGGTAATACCATTATATTTTTTAACATATATTTAATCCCTTTAACTCTCATAGTGAGAACATTTATTTTTACTCATTTTAGGTTAATATGTATATAATAAAACTCCAAATGACCCCTAAATGAGTCATTAATGAAATTTCCCAGGATATCCCAGTCAGTTGGATGATTTTTAGAGTATTATGAATTCAATATAATTAAATAAAATCCAATTTATTTTAAAATATCATTCATGCAAATTTTGACACTATTAATTTCATGAATTTTTTTAAAAAATTACAATACATGAGATAACATCGAAACAAATAATTATTCTATCCCAAATATGTCTATTTCTTTTATAATGTTCTTGGATGAAAATAACTATCTCAAAATACATTTATTTTTATATTTTTAAAATAAATTATTTTATATTTCTTTTAATTAAACTATTATTTCCACGTAATTGTGTTATCTTTAAAGGTAGGTATTTATTTCATAAAAAATAAAAAACAAATTACCATTATGAATAAAAAAGGTTACTATTATAGCTAATATTTATATTCAATGATATTTTCTAAATAACCACATATAAAATAATTTAGTACTTATTAAGGGCATTAGTATGGCTTACTGGGATTTCCATAAAATAAAATTCTGTAAAAGGATTAACATCATCCAAGTGCCTCCAAAAACATCAAAAAATCAGCCTAAGGATTATGTTTACCTACACTAACCCATGAAATAATATCAATGATTGTTTTCGGTTAATTTTTTAAGAATTATATTATTAATTTTATCCTTAATTACCTAATTTACCTTTAACCATGGTAGTTAATAAAAATAAAAAAATACTATTATTTTTTCAATATAAATAAAATGTTAATATTTAAAAAATTTTGTCCTTATGATTCTAGGTATGGAATCCATTTTTCAAAATTCGTAATATAGTTATGGATAAAATGACATTAAAATTAATTCCATAGAAGGGGTATGAAAGAGGGGTTTTAATGTGTAAATTTTTCAGTATCCTTACTCAATGTGATATTGATTACAATGAAATATATTATATTAAATAATAAAAATAGATCATATTATTAATTAAAACCAATTAAAATTAATATTTAACACTATAAATTATTTAGAATAAAAATTGGTTCTAATTACAAGGAAATATTTTATCACTATTTATAAAAACGTTATACTTATGAAAAAATTACCAATGATTCAACCAAAGTAAATTTTAAATAATATATTTTAGGGAAAGAAGATAATTTTTTCAAATTGAATTTATAAATGTGTCAAAAATTTGATTTAATATATGTTATCCATCAAATAGTGGTAAAACATTCTTTTTATAGAAATTCCTCTTTTATTCATAAAATTGGATTTTTTCATATATAATGTCTAGAAAGAAAATAGGATATATTTTAAACATTATATAGATAATATTTCATTATAATGATCCAAAAAAAGAAATCAATTTTTTATTTTAGTTTTATAAGACACATTTGTGTGGATATATATTATTTTTATAAAAATATTTTATTTTATATTAAATTCGTTATAATATTGATTTCAAATTAATTGGTAAGAAATAAATTCCATAATTTATTTTTATTAGTTAGTTAACATGATTCATAACTGGAAGTATAAATTATAGGATATAATTTCAATTTTAATAATAATAATAATAGTATATTGTTGTTCCTTTAAGGTAGTTGTTGGGTGGAACATATGATATCGATGAGATTAAATTTAAATAAATTATTACCATAGAATATTATTGGGTTAAATTTTATCATCCTTCAAAAAACTTGTATCCTTATAATATTAAATTTAACATTTAAAATCCTAGTTTGATCCTTAAAAAATAATTAATAGGAAACCAACAATGGAAATAGGGTTAATAAAACATCATTTTAATAATAGGGAATGTGAAATGAAATGGTCACAGCAACATTATGCTTTTGAATATAAAATAATTACAGAAAAGAAAAAAAACATTGAAATTGAATAGAAATATAACTATCATTTTCTGATGGAGAGTTACATATAACATGAACCTTAGAATATAAACAATAAAAAAATTGTAAATATTTTGATAGGATAAAATAAATTGATTTATTACTACGAAACATAAACAGACAATTTTTTTGTTTCAAAATCCTTTTCCAAATGTTTCAGGAGTATATTAATGTCAATAGAAATCTCTCAAGAAAACATTATTTGTATATTTCGATGTTATTTTTTCATCATGTGGTTGCGCTTTGATAAAATTTCACTTAATTTTAAACACCTGTAGATGAATATTCAAAATGAATTTATTTATTCCTAAATAACTTTTTTAGAAACCAATGGTTTAAAAGTATTTCTTTTATCATATAAATTTTTACTACGACCAATATAGGTAACAAAAAATTCAAAAAATTCAAACATTAACATCATATAATAATATGAAATGATAAAATAATTTCATTCCAACCTTAAGACTCATCTCAAATATATCCATCAATATCCACATTCAAAAATAGTACATGGATGTTTAATAAATTTGTAAAATCATAAAAACATCTGATTTTCCTTAAACAAAAGTATACATATTTTGTTTGACATAGAAAATATATGAAGACCGTTATCAACTTTGTATCCTTAATGAAAGATTAATTCATTATAATACATAATGAATGAATAATAAAATATAGCATTATATTAATTATGATTCTAATAACTATAAAAACAAATATATGGATATTCCATGTCGATTTTATTAATTGAATTATAATGACCTTGATCTCTTTCCTTAATCTATGGTCTATTTCCTTGATTTATAGGATAATCAATTTCATATTTTTTCCATATCATTAACATTTTTTCTTTGTACATTAGTAGCTCGCTTCATTCCCCATCCATAATAATCATTATATCCTTTCTCACCACACTTGAAGAAGAATATGTTTCTTTTCATGAAGGCCCCATGGTGTTTCATTCCCCAAGTACCACATGATGGAAAATCCATATATCCCTTATTCCCATTATCTGACTTATTCTCTACAATTACTTAATATATTTTATTCTTTTTAATTCATAGGACTATGAAACATTTTTCTCTATATTGAGAGAACATAAAAATATACCCTCATCTAATAAAAATGTTTTTTAGGGTTGTGCCCTTCGGGGGAATTGATTTAACCAATAAAATAAAAGATCAATGATACTCTTTAGGATACGTCTTTTTCCTTCACCTAGACTTTATAATATTTTAACATTGGACTTATACATAGCAACATTCTCTTCCTCCATTAATTTTAGACTCAAGAATTTCCTCTCTATATCTACATGATTCTCACTTGGAATATATTTTTCCACAAAAATATCATAAAACCCTTCGATTCCTTGTTTTCTATTTATTCCTCCTGCATCGTTTTTTCAATAAACTGCATAGTTGATCCTCATCACCAAAGAGATTTTTAATTTCCCTAACAACATTATCCTTTCCATTAAATCATATAAAAACAAATATATTTTACAAGTAATATATCCATTTTCTAACTATAAATTGATTGATTGATTCATTGATTATTTTAGGTCATTGTCTCGTGAGATGTTCTAACAATATTCTTCCACACTATGGATTAGGAATTTCTATATAGGTTAGGTATTTGTTCAAAATAGGATAAAGTTACCCCATTATAGTTATTAGTTATTCATCAACAATTTAATCTCTAGATCAAATATCAATATATTGGATATGTGGTCAATCCTTACATGGATTATGGGTGTTGACAAAATGAATATTACTTACACTAGGTTCTATTTTACCATACTATTATGAAACATGTTCTATAATCCTAAAAAAACTGAGTGACATAACTAAAATTTAATATTTATATATAAATGATATATAAATCATAAGATTAATTTATTTGGATATATTTATAAATTATATCATAGGGTTTCACTCTATAATATATGTTTTCCTAATAACAGTTCCCATGGTTTCTACTAATAATACATTAATAAAAACAATAATGACCCCAACACAAGTACCCTAGATCTGGTGGATTAAATTATTAAATTGGAAAAAGAAGTAAGGAATCAAATCCCAAAGGACTGAATATTTGGGTAGCATTAGTAATAAAAATTCATACATGAAATCCATATTACATATTAAAACAAAAAATAAAAAAATAGTTCCATTGAGTCTTCCATTATTATCACTTAGTGTATCCTTTCATATCAGTCATAATATACTTCTTGTAATCTTGGGGAAAATTTTATCATATGATAGGGGTGAGCTCAAAATACATATTAAGGTTATGTGTAAAATTAAAACTACGGGTAAATATTTCATAAACTATATCTAATGGTAAGTAATTGAAACATAATGCATTTGGATTATAACATGAATTAAGAAAAAATCAGGGATATTCTAGTCATCAAATAATCACAAGGATTTCAAAAAATAATTTCATAATTATGGATTCTTCAATGTCATACATCTGAAACATACCATCGATGCCAAGACTAAGACATCGGTAAATAAAATGGTAAGACCTCATCCAAACCCCAATATTGATTTTATCATGAGACCTGTTCAGGATGAAAATGTGGTATAGTCATCACCACCCATCACATACATTGTCCAATGAATTCTTCACGTGAATAAATAACATAATTGAAATAACATCTATTATCAGATATACTAGCTATCTATATTGGAATAACAAGTAAAAAAATATCTGTACATCCCCAATAAAACTTTTTAAATACAATTTAATAGTATATGGAATATTGTATCACTATATATCATCCAAAAAAAGGAAAAATATTCAATAAATGATATTGGAATTGATGAAATAACTATAGTGAGATCATTGAAAAATAATTTAGTAAAATAATCTTAATACAATCCAAAGTGTCCCATACCACTTTGAAACATTTCAATTGTAATCCCAATATATGTTTAAATTTAAATGAAACTAAAAATATCATTATAATAGGAATATTCCAGATATAACATGTAAATAGATAAGTATATACACTACACATCAAAAATAAGTGACGAGTACAACATAAATATTACAGAAGTATAAGTGAAATGAGACTCCCTATACCTTTCACTTATATTAGTGAAATTTGACTTAACCTGTTTTATAATGGTTATATTCAGGTTATTGTCATATACTAGAACAATTAATATAGTTATGATATTACATATTAACTTCTTATATGATTGTGTAAATAATAATTCATTATTACCCTTGTTTTGGTTATTGACTGCTTATCTTTCCTATTCATGTTTTGTCATATAATTCCTATTTCATATGCATAACATATATTAATTTCATATAAAAAATTGTATTTATGTTCATTGATATAAAATTTATTCATTATATTCATTTTTATATTTATTCTTGATTAGATAAAATGGAGAATTAATAACATCGTGTCATGTAAACGGTGGGTCATATATAAGAATAAGAGACGATATCAATTATTTAATGGTTAAAGGGTAAGGAATTGGAAATTTTAGAATAAATATCATTCCATAAGTACCATATCTATCCATTATATATGTTAATATTCCCATCTAAATAGTGTGGTGATGATAAAAAAATTACACCATGACTTGGATACGGTCAGTCGTACGTACAAACACGCGGTGCATTCATTTTTCATGGGATGGATAAATAATTGGAAATGGTGGTCAGATAATCATAATAACATATCAAAATATATATTATACATTATTTATTAATTTATCAATAAAAACACATGAATATGAATTTGAAGACCAAATAAACGTGGATGAGTTTGTAAATACTATTACCTCTTCATTCTCAGACATCCTTTAGATCTCTTCTTAAGGGATATAAGGTTGGTTTTTTTGTATGAGTGGTTATTTATAACGTGGATACTAAATTTTTAGTAGAACTGAGAAGGTTTTTGTAATATATAAGTCTCAATATGGTGTGAATAATTGAGTGAGGAGGTTCTCTTTAATAATTTTGGTGATGGTCACTTTTGGAAATCCTCCAAATATTAAAACAAAATAAGGATACTATAGAGTCAATGATTCCCAAATGAACTATAAATAAACAAGAGAATATATTTTATACCTTATATTACCCTCCATTAAAATTTTAAACATTCTTATGATTTTATATACTTTAATAAAATATTAATTCAATAATTAACTATTATTGTTAAATTTGATACTATTTATTTAATTAAGAGAAAAATAATTATGTGAAAAATAAAAATATTTTATGGAATTTATTATATCAAATTAAATTTATATTAATGTTTTTAATATAATGAATTTTTTTTATTAATTAGAAAAATCACTACATCATCATTATGTAATCTTTTAAAGTTCTTTTTTATTTTATAATAATTAAAATAAATTCTCATGATGAAGGTAATTATTTAATCATTAAAATTAACATTTGTAGTCGAATATATATCCTTAATAACCACATATATAAAATGTAATTCTTGTTAAAATTAAGTGTGAAATATTGTACTATCCTAATAATTTAGTACTGAAAAAGGATTTATATAACCCAACGGTCTCAAAGAGGCCATAAAATTGTCCCAAGGATGAATTTATTCTATACCAACTCATTCAATAAAAATAATACTAGTTTTAGAAGATATTTTTACTAAATATGACATATTTTTACCCATAATTACCTATTTACCATTAACCATGGTAATTAATACAAGCAGTAATGATACAATTCATAGTGTCAAAAAATAAATGGCAGACATTTAATAAATTTGAACCATTTTCTTCCAAGTATTTAATACATTTTCAAAATTTGAAACACAAAATTCAAAAAGAAGAAATTTCAAATGACTCTCGAAGATGGAGCTTGATATAAGGTTTTTTAAAATAAAGATGTTCAAAATATGGAAATATTTTTATATGCTTACTGAATGTGAAATTTAACCAAATGGCCTGTAATATATTAAATGATAAAAATTGATATAATTATACTTCAAAATTAATTAAAAATATAATTTAACAAATGAAATTGTTTATAATAAATAGTTCTTTTCATTTAAAATGAAAGATTTTTTCACATTTTATTAGAACATGAAAATTTAAAAAAATTAGACATAATTCATGCAAATAAAATTTTGATAGTTAAAATTCAATTATAAATTTTATTTTTTTAACTATATTTATAAAAATTTCAAAAATTGTATTTAAGTTAAGTTAACCATAAAAGGTTGTAAAACTAGATTTATTCTTATATCATGTCTAGAAAACACATAGGATGAATGTTATAAATTATATTGAATATATTTTATTAATATAATGAATATAGATTTATTTTTTAATTTCTAATGTAAAACAAACTTGTTAATATTTATATATTTTTTAAAAAACAAATATTTTATATAAAAATTATTTTTAAATTTATTTCAAATTAATTGGTAAAAAAAAATTGAATTATATATTTTAATTATTTATTTAATCATATTCATAACATCAATTTGAATGGATTTGAGATAATTTGACTTTAAACAATAATTATAATAGTATATAATGGATCCTTTCATCCTCGTGTTGAATAAAATGTAAGCTGCTAAAGATTTTAAATTTAAAAAGATACATTCCATAAAATCTAGGTGTTGAACATTAAATTTATTATAATTCCTTCATAAATATTTTTTATGTATAAAATATATTTATTAAAATTTTCAATAAATATATTATTTGATCATATCATGTACATTAGATTTTATATGATGGTTGGGTAAATTATTTTCAATGGTCATATAACACAATTATATTAATATTAAAAAATTTAAAATATTATACCAAATGTTATATACCTTTTACTACATTAATAGTGAAATATACATATAAAACTAAAAATTAGAGAAATTTATTATAATTGGATCTTGAACTGTGAAAAATATTTTAACTAAAATTATTTCATGAATTTATATTTATTTTGAGAAATATATATAAAATATCATTTGAATTTAAGTGAAAATTGGACATAATTGATATGTTTTTTACAAATTTAATCATATTAATTATATATATATTTGTTCAATTTATTTAATTGTTCATTATAAAATAATTCGTTCATAGTGAGAGATAATTCCATTCCATTAAAAGATTTAATTTTTATTTAAAAACAATTATTCATTAATTGTCGATTCTTTTTTAGAATTTATAATAAATTAATTATTTATAATGTTAAGTGGATATGTAGACTACTCATAACTAATATATTTATATATAACAAATTTTATTGAAGAATTACATTCCTTGGGTAACATTATCTATATAATATTTCTTTTAAGACTATACTCATATTTCCCAAACGTATTTCATATACTTTATTTTTCATTTTTTGGCATGTTTTCTAGAAGTATAACGTTTATTGGTGGTTAAGATAATTTTGACACTAAATTTAAATAAACAATTTATATATGATATTTAAATCTTATTTTATCATTCCTTTAATAAAATAATGAAATTATTTTTTTCATACACTTATTAATTATTTATATTTTTCAATGTTTTTATTTACTAAATAGTGATTTGTTAATTAAAAATATATTAATTTAAATAAAAAAAGATGTAATATAATAAAAAATTTGGTATATAAAATAGTCGCCCCATATAAAAATTTAAACCTTTTAGTGGATAATTTTGGATCCTTTTGAAAAATTATAATAAGGGTACATATTATTCATTTAAATAATTTCATGGGTATCCTATCAGATGCTTATTAAAGGCCACCCTTCTCCTCTTATATAACACCTCAAAATCTATTTGGATTAGTGAATACTATACCAAATCATATCATTAATCACATTATAGTATGCAAGAGACATGGTTTTGATTATAACGCATTCCTAAAAAGGGTTTTTTGAAAACAAAAAGTTATTGTCTAAAGAATATATAATGTTCTTAATCGATTGTTATTATAATATTTATTCTTCCACCATTATCAAAGTTTGTTCGATATTATTAATATAAAAAACTATTATTTAGCATTTAATTACATGTTATTATGTTAATTAAATAACATATATCCTTCTTATATGTAATGAAATGGGATTTGAAATCATTGATCGTGTGTACAGTAGAGTACGACCTCACGAACCGATGAAACTCATTTCCCATCCACACCTCTTAAAAATGTTAATAATGATGGATTTAATATATATAAATATATTATTTATTATATAATAATACAATTTTAATTAATATAACATATATACCTAAAATCATTTTACCCATTATAATATATGACAATTTCCCTTATGTGAACGGTATACTACCGCCTCACGAAATGATGTGATTCGTTTTTTACATAAGTTTTACATGGTAATTAAAAAAATATAACTTTAAGAGACATATATGGTATATATTAAATGATATCAAATCTAGAAAATATCTATATCATACACGTCCTCTCCCTTTCACCATATAAGGGAATGATTTCATTTCCCTTATACACGTAAACCTACAATCTCCAAGAATCAATGTGGTTAATTTTCCCGCTCAAAATATTTTGAATGGTTTTAAAAAATTTTCTTATATGTAATTATTTATTTTATATAATTATTATAACTATATATATAATGTATATATATATATATAATGTGCATGAATCATTTCATTCATTATATTAAACACATGAGAAAAAAAGAAATTAACACAAAAGAAACACTGTGAATAATGAAATATATTTAACTAATAGATTTTCATATGATATAAAATAGTAATATAGGTTATAAAGGGGATTATTATTCTAGTAAAAAAATATTATTAAAAATGTCATATAGGAGGTCAAAAAACATTCAAATAAAGGAAATCATGAGGTAATGGACTTCATTTAAATTTTCCTTCATTAAGGAATATTATATTGTTATACACATAATTTATTTTATATAGTATAAGAAATTCCATTTTTACATAAAATATCAAGAATCCATTAAGATTCAGGTTATTTTAAGTATCAATTTAAACTGTTTCATTTAATATTATTTCACATTTACATTTCCATGTGGAAACGTATTTCATCTAAATTTCCATTTTATTGAGGCATATTTTTTAATATAAAAAATACATATTTTTACAGTGTACATAGGTCCCTTTTGTTGTATTTCATAGGAAATAATTTTTATTCATTTTTATTATCATTTCTTCAGGTTTATTCTTCAAGGGGTAAAAACTAAATTTTAACAAATTGGTAAAGATTAGGGTAGAATATCACATTATTTTTTGATTATTCACATTAACATGAAACAATCATTTGGTTATTATATTTCTTCATGGGAAAATAAATTTACATTAATTATAAATATTATTTAATATTAGATATGATTATATCCTAAAACATATACCATTTTTACATGTGCATATTACTATAAATTTATTTTTTTTTGCTGGAGAAAAAATAACCATTCTGCATCCCTTATTCAATCCTAATAATTGATTATATGTGATATTTATTAATTAATTAAATAAATTATTTAATATATGAGTAATTATATATACATATTTCAACAAAACATATAATTCAGGTAATATCATCCTTCAATATGGCCCATGTATCTAATCCAAAATGACTAGACATGCCTTTATTTTAAAGAAGGAAAGACAAAAGGATCACAATAATCTCCTGATGGCCCACACAAGGCGGACATAAACTGAACATGTTAAATCCACTATACTCAGACCACCATTTTCCCGAAAGATTTTCCAACCACCCAAGGGAAAACTTCCAGGTTCTCTACCCCCATGAAGGACAATGTCTCATCATGTACATCGACTGTGTCTAAACCAAATGACCCTCCCGAACAAAGCTCACTGCCAAAACAGTTTCACATTGAACCACCAGATCCAGATCCTGATCTAGATTTTTCCCTGACAAGTATCCATGGACAAGGTGGATGTGGTATTACAGGAACCCCACAACTAGTCCCAACCACACGTCGGACGTGGAAAAGGGTGCAATGGGAGGAAAGAGATAGTAAACTGAGAAACTCGAAACCTAGGGAACTGAAATGACAAGTCAAAACATGTTAGCTAGCGGGGACTGCCCCAAAAAGATAGAAAATGATGGGAGGAAATTCAAGACCGATGGATTGAGAGGAGGAGGGGGTATGTCCTAGACCCCACTAGAACAATGATTATCTTATGCTAGAACTGTGATGGGATTGGCCACCCATGAATGGTTCGCATGCTACGACGCAATTGCACTTAAATTCTCCCCAATATGGTTTTCTTATCTGAAACCGTACTTGAAAACAAGGACTCCACTAACATTGGTCTGAAATGCGGCATCTAAGGCTGCCTCCCGATCCCCCGACAAGGACATTCTGGGGGAATCTGTCTCCTATGGAAGGATTCTGTTGATTCCAAGGTCATGTCCTTCTCCTTGAACCTTGTGGCTGTGAGAAATCTTACGGACCACACCCCTCCTTGGACCTTTGTGGGATTCTATGGATGGTCATCCTAGAATGAGAAGTAGAAATCATGGGATCTTATTCTCATGATTCATCAAGAGCTTCTAGGCCCTATCCTCTTCATAGAGGAAATAAATGAGATCATTTTTAATAAGGAAAAAGAGGCGGTGTCGTCCGACAAGTTGCGTCGATGTCAAATTTTAAGGACGCGGTCTCTAGTTCGAATCTGGTCAATCTGGGTTACACGGGTCATCTGTTCCCATGGTTCCAGGGTACTACGGATGTCACTCACATCACTGAGTGGCTCGATTTATTTTTGGGGTCATGATACTGGAATACTCCCTTCAGCATGTTCTATATCGACCACCTATCGCTCAACTGTTCGAAGCACTACCCAAATGTTATTGACTGCACTCATGGAGAAGGCGACAGGCGTGCCAGTAGACCCTTCCGATTTGAAAGCTTCTTGTCAAAAGACCTGGAATGTAAAGATGTTATCAGGTCAAGCTATAAGAGTACCCACACAGACATGAGATCCAACCTCCAGCAGGTCGCATCCAATCTGAGATCATGGAGCAATAAGAAGTTCTGACACCCTGATAGGCATTGTGATTTCCTTGGATGAAAACTGCATTACCTCCTCAGTCAACCCACATCCAATCTGAATCACTCTAAGATTGGTGCCACTCAATGAGAAATGGATGTCGCCCTGAGTATTAAGGAACGCTTATCGTAAATAAACGCACGGGACACACACATTAATGAAGGGGATGCCAATACCCGATATTTTCACAAAAAAGAAGCAGATAGGCAGCGAAAAATTTTAATTCCTTGCATAGTGCAACATGATGGTAGAAATGCCTCTGACATCGAAGGAATCCAAGAAGCCTTTGTTTGTTTCTTTCAAAACCTCTTCACTGATGGAACTCCTTACATTTCATTTGAAATGGAGGACTCTATCAGACATGTGGTCACCGAAGAGATCAATCGGGAGCTTTCCAAAGATGTGACGGATGATGAGATACATCTGGCCCTATAGAATATTCATCCTACTAAGGCCCCGGGCCCGGACAACTTCCACACACTTTACTATAAAAAATATTGTCACATTATTTCACCCAACATCTGCAACCTGATGATGAATATCTACGATGGGAAAACAAGTATCTCCGAAATTAATGAAACTATCCTCTTCCACATTCCCAAAATTAAAAAACCTCTTAAAATCACATATTTTAGACCGATCAACCTCTGCAAGGTCTCCAATAAGATATTTTCAAAGATCTTAGTTAATAAGCCATGAATTTGGTTACTCTACATCATTTCTGAAAACTAGAGTGCCTTCGTGGAAATGAGTCTGATCACAGATAACCCAATTGTGGCCCATGAAGTGTTCCATTCTATGAAAAAACACTCCACCATGAAAAGAGGTATCATAGCCTGGAAGCTTGATATGACCAAGGCCTACGATAGAGTGGAATGGAATTTCCTCAAAGTAGTGATGCTAAAAATGGGTTTCTATCCTAAATAGACAAATATGGGCATGCATTGTGTTATGTCCATCTCCTTCCAAATCAATTTCAACAGGGAACTCAACCGAGGCTTCGTCCCAACCCGAGGCCTTCGCCATGTAGAACCACTCTCCCCGTTCCTCTTTATCCTGGTGGCTGTTGTTTTTTCTAACCTTATTTCCATGGTGGAATCCTTTAATACAATCCATGGGGAAAGGGTGTGTTGTGGAAGCCCACCGGTTTAACATCGTTTCTTTGCCGACGACTTCCTTCTCTTCTCCAGAGCAACCAATAATGAATGCCAGATGATCAGTCATGTGATCCATCAGTACGAGAGGGCATCTAGACAGTCAATCAACCATGGAATGCTGGAAATCTCTTTTAGTGCAGGGGTGACTCCATCGAAGAAAGAAGAACTCTGTGCAACTGTAGGCATTATTATGGTCGAGAAACACCATTAGTATCTTGGGCTACCAATGGTGATTGGCCTCTCCAAAAAAAGAAATCATTCCATCCTTAGTAGATAATATCAAGAAAACAATTCAAGCATGGACCACCAAAAGAATTTCCTAGGCCGGTAAGGAGACACTCATAAAAGGTTCCCTCCAGTACATCCCCTGTTATTTTATGTCTATGTTTAAGAACCCATATCTTGTGGTCAACCATATCCACGCATGCACAACCAAATTCCGGTGGGGAAAGCATAATGGAAGGAATCATACCCATTAGATGGCCTGGGAGAAACTCTGCTCTCCCAAATTAGAGGGAGGATTGGGATTTCGAAACCTCTTTCACTTAAATGATGCACTTTTGGCGAAGCAAGGTTGGTGCCTTAGTAACCGTCCATATTCTCTCTGTGTGTACGTTATCCGAGATAAATACTTCC
The DNA here is from genome assembly GCA_963277665.1 of Viscum album. NCBI lineage: Eukaryota > Viridiplantae > Streptophyta > Magnoliopsida > Santalales > Viscaceae > Viscum > Viscum album. Next base: position 1,591,411,890 of record OY728129.1, read on the forward strand.
CCAATCAGGAATTCCAGGAATCCCTTCATAGCCCCCATCCTAGCTTCCTCTGGAGAAACATTTGGAGTGCCTGTTGTCTCCTGGAAAAAGGGATGGACTGGAGGATTGGAAATGGATCAACTATTAACATGTAGACTGATCCTTGGCTGATTGATATGGACAGTTAGCAGGGATCCTCCCCTTCCCAACCAAGATATGAGGATGCCACAGTCAGGTGCCTCTTTTCTGTTCAGGGATCAGGGTGGGGTTTGAAAATGATCAACACATTGTTCAATGAACGTGAAAAAGAATTATCCTGAGTACCCCATGGGTCCCAGACGTGGGCCCTGACTATCTCTTCTAGACCAATGACCCCTAGGGAGAGTGCACGGGGAAGTCTGGCTATTGGCATGCCATTGGCTCTCAATTAGAGGACACAGATGGGGTCCTTGGAAATATCTTTGGAATCTTAATGCCCCCCCATGATTCATCACTTCTGGGGGAAGGTATGCATGGGAACCCTCCCTACAATGGGACTTCTCGTGTTCAACACATTTCCAATGACGATTGCTGCCCCTTCTGCCCAAATTTCCCAGAATCCCCCATTCACGCCATCATTCATTACCTAAGGGCTAAGGAAATTTGGAATAAATGGGACTCTGATTCTGATGTTTTTCTGGACATGGCCTCTGACCCCCCCTCTATCTTGACGCGATGGTGATTCACTCTCTCATCGAGGAAATTGAGCTCACTTTATACTTTGGACTGGATTATTTGGGTCTATCGTAATGATTTAGTTTTCAAAAAAGACCACAAACCACCCGATTTCTAGGTTGACCGGGCCTCATCATGGACTGAGGGATGTCAACATCACAATGGACCACAAAAGCCCTTTGGAGACCCCTCCATGTCCTCCCATTGGTGCCCGCCGATGGAAGGTTTTATGAAGTTTAATTTGGATGCGTCTCTCCCCACGAATGGACTAATTTCAAACGGCCTTCTGGCTTGGGATCATCGGGGTCAAATTATTGCAGCCAGACATGAATAAAACCCTGTGTTTTGGGAGCCTGTGGTTGCTGAGGCATCAGCCATCCTCGCTGGTATGATGGTCGCTAATGATTGTGGATGGGATAATATCATCCTTAAATCAGACTGCCTCATCATTATCAATTCTATCAAAAAAATGAAGGTGGACTCCAGTCATTTGTCTCCCTCATCAAGAGAATCATCTCACTCCATCATGACTTTTTATGTTGCACCTTCTCCGTCACCAAAAGTGAAGGAAACAATGCTGCACATCAGGTGGCAGCCTCTGGCCCCTTTGATGGCTACCAGCTCTGGCTAGACCACTTCCCTACATGGCTTCACATTTGTACGGCTGCTGATCTTCATCATTAATGAATCTGTCTTTTTCGAAAAATAAATAAATAAAAATATTTCAACTAATTGTGACCAATTATTGATATCCCTTTAATGCATTAGCATATCTCACAAGACAAATAAATTGGAAAAATATGTTATGTTTTTACTAGATTATTTAAATTTTCATGGGAAATGACTTCATAGTAGAGATTTCATGATGGTTGAGATCTTGGTGTTAAATAATTAAGAATTTCCATTATTTAGAATTTATATGTTATTATTTCCATGATATTTTAACAATAATATTATCTCTAATTGTATTTCAATCTCAATTTGTTGTTTAAATGATATGTGCTTTCATTTATTATCCATCCCATGTTGATTTTGACTAATAAAATTATAAAATACATGTTTTGTAATAAATTTCATATCTGTTTAATAATATACAATTCGATATCCATTTTTCCATATTGGTTCAATGTAGATTTTTTTTATGTAATCTTTAATGAGTATTTTAACTTACCCTTAATTTCATTCATTTCCTCAGGTTATTAATATGAATCCATTAAATGAATTTTAAATATGCTGATCATGTTTTTTTATTTATTATTTTCTTTCCCAATGTAGATTTTTATTCATGTATGTATTTACTTCATTAGAACATCTAAATTGTATAGTCCTTTCATATTTCATCACTTGTCTATAGTGATAAGGTAATAATGTTGTCACTGACTCTATATCACTGGATTTAGAGTAATTACAGTTTGTATTAGAGAAATCATTGTTGAATCCAATGTAACAATATTAAGGAAAACTTATACGCTAGAATATGAATAAATGATAGAATTTTTTATAAGTATATATTAAAATCATAATGTTTTTCTGAGGAGGATCACATTTTATTTTTTTTTAGAAATACATCTTTGTCTAGATATTACAATGAGATTTGGTTCTTATAAGATATACCTGTGAAAATACATTGAGACTCCCCATATCATGGATTTGATTTTCCATTTAATTTATTCCCTAGCCTGTAAAAAAATATCAAACACTCTCTATATAATAGACATTATGTTTTAATTGGAGTTTAAGATAATACTAATGGTTTTTTATGATAGAGGATTTTTTCTCCATAGTGTTTCGCCATGGGGAGTGCATTTTCTATATAATAACAATAAATATGGATCCACGAGTCTTTGTATTAATTCTTTTTAAATCAATTATATTATTTCAAGGAAAATATATCATCTATGTCTCATTAATGATTTATTCGATCATCAACATAGAATGCAATTTTTTTTAAAAAAATTAACTTAATTTCCGGAATCATCAATTTAGAGGAAATATGGAAGTCATTCTAAAGAAAACATTTTGAATGTGTTATTAAAATTATGAGTTACATTAATTACATTTAGATTCATTAATTTACATTATATATCTATGTATCTAATGAGTAGATTATTCAAAGAATATCTTTAGGTTTTTTTGGGGTATTCATTGATAATAATTTATTTTACATAAAATGACATGAGGACCTTTAGAATAACATGGGGATAATTCATGAGGCTCATAGAAGGAATGAGTTATATGGGAAATTTATTAAGTGTGATTATTGATGGTATATATGAATAATTATTTACAGTAAAAATAAAAATAAAGTGTGACTTTTTTCCTTCAATAAATATTTTTCCATAGCCATATTATCATTAAAGAGGTAATCTCAATGGATCATGTGTAAAAAAAGGTGGTCAAATTATATACTACAGTAGTGAACAATGAAATTTTCAATAGATACATTGGTTTTTTACGTTAATTTTAGTTAATATTTCATAATTATTCCCCATTAGCTATCCCTTTAACCATATATACAAATTAAGGTGTTCAATTTAGTTATAGAAAAGAATTTTATGAATTATTAGTTGGATTGAAGAGGATATTACTCAATTCAAAAACATTAATGTATCATCTATAAGTGATGGAATCATAATATTTATTGAGGCATTAAAGAAAGGAATTCTATGTTACCTAATGAATAATAATACAATTATAGAAAATATATGAATGAAATTGAAGACTCGTGAATAAAAAAATCCAACCCTATATATTCATATGGTTTTTGTAGTATTATCATTTCTTATATATATAAATTACCTATATAGTTAATAATGTGTTATATACATTGATTAAAAAACCAAAAAGTACATATTATCATAGAAAGTGGTTTACATTAGGAGAATATCTTGGATCAAGCCACTCAAATATAATTAATGCTTAATACAATACTACCAATGCAATGAAATTAAGGTTTCAAAATTATCAACTAGGAATAATTATTGAGTTTTTATTCAGATAATTACTGAGAGGGATTCAATGTTCATGGCTATAATAAAGATATATATGGGAAATATTATGGAAGGGACACATAAATTATTTTATAATTTTTTTCCAAAAACATCCTTATTATAATATATTTAATTTTCTCAAAAATAGTATTCATAATTTTCCAACGAAAATTTAAGATGTCAATGATGCGAAATAAGCACGATTCATTTGTGAAAATAGTGTTATGAAATGTAGAATGAAGTTATGTGTTTGATTTATACCTGATCAAAAAATGGAATTTTTTGGATGATGGTCAATGATCAATTATCACCATACACAATGGTATCAAATATATATATATATATATATATATATATGTATTTGAGGGATTATTTTTGTTGGGATATCATGAAGCCTTAAATATATTAATTTTTATCCTGATGTTTGGTTTTTAAAAAATTAAAGTATTCAAGATAAAAAACTAAAAGATTCATTTAGCCTCCTATAATTACAATAAGGAAATGGTACGACTTAATTATTGATGTTTTCATAAGGCTATAAAAGGTCCCTAGGAAGAATGGTGAAATATAGGTTGTCATTGATTTTCTATCCAAATCTAAGAATTTCCTTGCTATAAGAGAAGTTTTACTCCTTCATTTCATCTGAAGGATATATAAAAATAATGTTTTAATAAATCATGAACACTACTTTTGATCATGTCTATTTATGATCCTCATTTTACATTGTCATTATAGAAGGTTATTTATAAGGATATTCATTATAAATTTCAATGGAGAATTTTATATAATCTCAATCACATAGATAGCTGTAAAAGATTAATCAATATAATTAATACACGTTAAGGTCACAATCATTTGATAATAATGTTATCTAGGTTCAATATTATACTTTTTTAGAGTTTTTCATTATTAATAATTCCCATAAAAGTATTCAAATGGAAACTTCAGAATAATTATATTGAAAAATAGTCAACCAGTAACCTAATGTGATAGATTTGTGGTGTGTGGATTTGTAGATTGGGAAGTTCATGAAGATAAAACCACAAATGTATATACTACTAAATATTATCTTAATGATGCTTAGTGTAGGAAAGTTTTTTCTGCTAATCATTGAAATGATTTGTAATTCTATGTGGGAGGTCATGTTTTTAAGGAATATTAAATTTTAAGGGTGACATAAGGTTTGATAATAAAGGATATCTAAGTTACAGGTACATTGGTCAATTGAAATTCATTGAAATAATTGGAACTATTTCATACCATTTGTAATTTTTGGTTTATCTTTTAAATGTAAATGATATGTTACATATAATAATTTCATGAATGAAGAAGAATGATATAGAGAATATGCTCACATATGATGATATATAATTTCAATATAATATATCTTACAATGAATAAATCATGAATACTAATGAGACTCTTGATAATGTATTGAGGAATTAGATAACAGAATTAGTAAATGTACATAAACAAAATTACAAAATGGAGGATGCAATGTGGGAACCAGAGGATGTTATGGCGAAGCAATAAACTCTTTTTTATGGTAATATTCATGAAATTTTGAGTATTAAATTGTTATAATTGTAAATAATGTTACACCTTGGAAATATATGATGTATTTACTTTTAAATAAATTCAGTCTTTTTCATATATTTTCATGCATGAAACACCAAATTTCAATGAAAATTGATTATAACTACCCAAATTTCTCCAAGTAATTACATTATTAAAAAAATATTTTTGGGGGGTTCTGGTGGATATTTGTTACATATTCGATGATTTGTCCTAAAATATAATTTGAAATGCCAGCATCGGCATGTCAGTGCATTGCAAATTCAGTGTGTCTGCATGTCAGAACGTCATTAGGTTAGGGAATTAAAAGTTCAAGGAATTCACTGGTAAATGAATCTGTACGTTAAGGATTAGTTGATTAAGGAATTAGTAGGTTAGGGTGTCATTAGGTCAGGGAATCAGATGGTTAGGGTGTCGGTAGGTTGAGGCATCAGTGGGTCATGGATTCGGTAGGTTAGTGTCTCTATAGGTCATGGTGTTGCTAGGTCGAGGAATCAATAGGTCTTTCTGTCGGTACCTCTGAATCGGTGGTTCATTGTTAGTAGGTCACGTCAAAAGTGCATCTATTAGTGGATCTTTGTTAGTTACCTACACATCAGTGATTCAATTCCAGTTTATCCAGATTTTCCAAATTTTCTAGTTTCATCCCACTTACATCTTATTTGGCGTAAATAGAGTTTAAACCTTTTTGGATTTTTAAAGATTATTTTAATGATATTAAGTATATATAAAGTATTCTAATGTTATTCGGGATTTGAGATACAAAAACCGCGTTATCATGACCATGTTCCCATGATTAATGTGCTATGAAACTATTCATTATTTTATATAGGATCTATCTCTTCAATATCTGGATATCCCCTTTGCAATATATTTTTCATTCCCTCTTTGTGAATCTTCAGTATTCCTCCCTAGACGGGTTGTGTACCTATCCTAGAGCCCCTCATTCCCATCTTTCATGGAGTTTTGTGCTTCTCATGTGATCCTTGTTCTTGACGCAAAGAGGATTTGTGGTCACCTCTTATTTTAGGTAGAGATTTCATCTACCTCTTTTTAATTGTTCGACATGTAGGGTGGGTTTACTAACAATTATTTTTGAAGAACTGCTGAATCCTTTTCATAAAAAGAAATAAACCAAGGTAAGGGAGTACTATCCAAATATAAAAATATCAATGAAATAATGGGATGATAGTGGCCTTATATTGATTTCATGTTTTATTTATTATCCTTGTCGTTGGTGTGACTTTTTTGGCTAAAAAGATTTTAAAAATCTTGATCTTTGGTGGACTTTTTTTGTGCATGGTTGAATATTTATAACTTTTGTTGTTTCCTCTTAAAAAATTGGCATGAATACTACTTTTACTAATCTCATACACCCAATAAAATGAAATAGATACCCGTGGATGAAAAACATTGTATGATCACCCCAATTTATCTAGTGGATTGAAGAAAAGTCTATACAAAATATGAATATATATATATATACATCTTATTGAATGTTTTTACTGAGTTATATGTTCTATTGGATTTGTGTGTGAGTTGTTTTGTTGTGCTATTTGGAGCATGGTTATTGGTATATGTGTGGGTAGGGGAGTTGGTTCTCTGATAAGGCACTGGTATGTGTGTTCATTGAGGTAGTGGTCTAATGTTAGTTGTTGTGGGTTTGGTGTGTGGGGAAGTTTGTGTGGAGTGATGGAGTCTCAGGTTTAGAGAATGGTTTATTGTGGAATGGATGGACTTGTTGGAAGTGGTACTGCCTTTGTTTGTATTATGGTTGTGGGGTGATGTTGGGTAGTCGGACTGCACTGTGGCTAAGAACTTGTTATTCCATAAGACTTCATGTTGGAATTTTTTTAGATGTGGGGATGTTGGGTTGGGTTATGAGCGATGTATTATGCGGTATAACATTTAAGAATGATAGTTTTTAGTGAATGAACATTGGTTTTCTATCATTCTAAAATCTTGGATTTTTTGTTTTTTTATATGTTTGTGGTTGGAAGTTTCCTGGTAGTACTGGAATAAATTACTGTGATCCCCTATATTAATAAATAGAAAGTGGATAAATAAAATTGTTTGGGTTATGCTTTGGCTGTGGTTGTTGTGTGGTTGTTCATATGGGTTATAAAAAATGTGCTTCTGAATGAGTTGGTTGTTTTTTGTGGGAACACATAGGTTGGTCTGAATGTTTGATTAACGATATGTAAGATTTTTAGTTCATTTTGATATCTATACACACCCTTCCCTTGTTGAGAACTATGTTACGAAAACCACCATTTCATGGGGGAGGGTTTCTTTCTCAACATCTCGATGGGGTGATGGATGGATGGTTACTGAATTTCTTCCTCACACCCTTTTCTAGGTTCTTACCACTCGATCATATCTTTGAAGGAAGTAATGGAATGAGGCTAACCATAGTCTCAGCTCCTTCGGGAAGTTTTGTCCTGGATTCGACTCCTAGGTGTCTGCTGGCTAGGATTTCATTCCCACATTTCTTTGGAATGATGCCTTGGTTTTCTTCAGGTGAGAGGCATGTTTGTTATGGCCAGGGATAATGAAGGATGATTGTTTGTCGTTTGCGGTCCAGGTGTGTACTAAAAGGTTGTGGCAGTAGGAATGCGTATAAGACGAGTGGCAACGTCAAGATATTAGTCATTTATGATGAGTAGTTAATCAGTGGGAAAGTGGTGTGGGGTACCGAAATGACTAGGTTTACCACTACTACATTATTTGACTTGAATTATTTAGTGAGTGTGCCTCGGTGACGTTGTGATGGTTCATTCTCATTGTTTGGTGATTTGAGATTCTACTATTTTCTCATAGGGACATTAGAATGTTCCCCAATTGTTCATTGGTAGATTTAGATTCCCGACTGAGTATACACATACGATCACCCTATGTATATAAATTGTTTTCAGAATTCTAGACAGACAATTAGAACCATAGAGGACCATACTATTCATGCGTTGGGAATAGTTTATATTGTTTCTTAGTGTATTTTTATTTCTGTACTTTTTTGTTACAATTTTGTAGTTTTTATCATTATTTATATTGAACATTCATCAGGAAATAGAATTTGGATTTATATATACATTTAGAATTTTGAGTTTCTTTGGATTTACCATATTATCTCATGATATTGTTCTATAAAAAGTGAAATTTATTGTATACTTTGTGAGAATATATACTCTTAGTCCTGGACGTTGCAACTGGGATAATTGGAGGCAAGACTCAGGGGGTCATTCTCTCTTCTTCATCTTGAAAAGGTAAGAGCATGACACATTGTTGTCCCTTTACACATCATGAAAAAGGTGGATCGTGACAAGATATTATCAGAGTGATGTTTTGGGGGATGAGGGATATGATTGTGTTCAGAGTTATGTAAAGTGATAATTTATTGGGATAATAGGTAAATATTGTTAGGTGACCATGGTGCATGAAATAGGTTAGTGAAGACCAACTATGATTTGTTAATTTAGGTCCCCCGTGATCTGATGCAAGAACTCTACACATACTAAATAGGCAATTTTGGGTACACAAATTTCATGGTAGATACCCTACGAAAAGTATATGCATCATAATGAGTTTTGTTCTTGTGTTAATTGGTTATTTTGAGAATTTGATGTTAAATAAAGGGTTGAAATAAATAATAAAAAGGGAATTTCCATACTGATCCGACTTAATAGTTTCTTGTTTCTTTTTTTAGTTATGGCACTAGAACATCACCCATGTGTTGTATGAGAAGTTGAGGCATATAGGATTGACATGGTTGATCAACAGACATCTGATCGAGAGTAGGAAGATGATCATTGGTATAATATTCTCTATTCCAACTAGCAGAATACTCTAGGAATGTAAAAGATAAACATATTTGACATGGAGAAGGATATTTTCCTTGAGGAGATGTTGATTTATTTCAACCTAATAAAGGATGCAACAGAGTACTATGTTATTCTAGTGGTTCCTAGATGAGGGGATCAGCACGTTAGTGGTCGATGCTTTACCTCGAGGAGAGGAAAAAGGTTGATGTTTCATGGAATTACTTTGAGAAGGAGTTCTAGGATGAATTCCTTTCTTCCACAATGGAGGTAGATAAGAGGAAGGAGCTACTCTCACATTAATAGGTGATTATGTCGAAATGAAATTGGGGATCTTGTTCAATGATTTCTAACACTACGCATTGGATCTATTTCTATATGATGAGTCCTCGGAGAGATTCTTAGTGGAGGAACTCCAACCTTCTCTTCAATATGATCTTACACCCTATACTCTTCTGACATTTTTATTAGTTCAGAAGAAAGCCGAGGTAGTGGAATAGATGTAATCACATGAAGGTGTTCTGTGAGAGGGAAGCTAGCCATGTTAGTCAAAGCAGAAGGATGTTATAATTAGGTCTTAGTCATCCAGGACTTCATGGATTGACCCAAGACTGAGGTTTTTAGTATGTGGATTCTATGGAAACATTCAGAACATGGGCCAAGTTCTAGGGAAGTATGGTGGGGGTATGTAGGTTCAGCGCGCACCCCTGCAGCAACAGTTTCTGGTAAGGCTATAACAACCCAAAATTTTCAATTATATTTTTTTCCTTATTTTGTGTGTTATTTTATTTTATACTCAACAAAACTATATCGTTTAATTAATGAAGTGTGTATAATTAAAATGAGACTGTTGGGGTTTAGGTGTTATATGACCGTTGTTCAATATGACCATTTGAAACTATAATCTTAACGATGTGTTTTTATAAATATGGTTATCTTGGTTAATTAATTCTAAAAGAATATTGAATGGAATCATCTAGTAGACTCGATCAATATGAATCCCATATGTTAGAGCTTGGGAAGGAGGTACCATCACTAAGATTTGCTCTGGACCAAGCCCAAGCTGAACATCAATGTATAAAGCTTGAACAAAATTGTCTAAGGGAGAGGTTTAAGATGATAGAAATCAACACTCAGGAAATGTTTTCTGAACCAAACCAAAATCCGAGCACCGTAGCACACCTTTCATATAAGTCCTATGCTGGTGTTATAAGGGTCTTTTTAAAGAGACCTTAGCGACTTTGTGTAATCTTTTTATATAAATAAGATTTTTATTTCTTGTTATGGAAATGTTTTTGAATTTCAAATATACAGATAAATATATCATGTGTATTATTGATGAATTTAGGAAAAAACGAGTCTTCAAAAATATTTTTGTATTCATTCAATAATTAATAATGTGAAATTATTCTGAAAAAATGATGATTGTTTATGTTTTGGTATTTTTGTATGCCATAAATATTCTATTTTTAATTTTATGTCTAATTTAAAAATTTAAAATGGAAATTTATTTTCATAAAATTAAATCATAATTTGTAAATTTATTTTCTTATGGTTATACACTATTTTTATGGGACCTTGTTTACTTTTTAAGTTGTTACAAAATGAGTTATAGTTTTAAAGTTTTAATTTTGGAATAAATAATGATTTTCATTAAAAATTAAATTAAAAATTCTTATAAAATTATTTTCATTAAATGAACTTCATTTTTGAATTCAGAGCATCGATATTTGGTTAGGGTGATTTTTTGGGATATTTCTGAAACAGTTGAATTATCTGTGAATAATAAAATGCAGTTTTGAGTTTCAGGTGTTTAATGACATCATTAATGATATAATAATTATGTAAGATTTCGGGTCGACTTATGAATAATAATATATGATATAACGTTCCTCAATGGCCAATACCATGGGAAAATATCGTGGTCAAGCCCATGGTTTTGAAAATACCACCGATGAGGTGACCTTTGGAAATTAATAATTTATTCACTCACTTGTCCTATAAATACCAAGCTATTTACCACATTCATTTCATTCCATAATCATACTCAATTAATTTTCGGTCTCCTTACCTCCCAAGGAGTGCTACCATGGTGCCATTAAGCATTCCAAGGTCCAGACCTTCATGTTTTCAAAGTTACTCATCAATGTAATGGATCCCTTCACCCTACGGTTTTAAAGCCATGAATTCCTTTATGTTGTGTCTTCTTGTTTCCATATCTTTATGTTGAATGTATGTTATTATATGTTCTCCTTACTTTCTATTTCATGTCCAATTTTTTGGAGACCCTTTTTTCTCTCATCAATTTATTTTTTTGAATTTTTAGGTGAGGCTGTTAGGCTGATAAAAGTTTTGTAAAAGAAATCACATCTTCTCTTTTCCTTCGAGTTTTAAATTCATATGGAATTTCCTTCAAATATCCATAAAATTATCTTATTTATTTTTATTATAAAACCATACTGTATTATGAGTTATTTTTGAGTGGGTTACTCTTGTCCCCTCTCTTTTCAATGTTTTCTAGAACCATATTATTCTATCGTTATGCTGCATAATTTTCGTCTTAAAATCTCTCTTTTTTTCTCAAGAAACTCTCATGTATTATTTATGTGAATAACAAATTCTATTTTAATATCTAAGGTTATTCATCAATAAATAAAATTTATCTATTTGAATCAGTATTTTACATATATATAACACTCAATCCCTTTCCATGGGTTATAAATGATATAACGATCATATTTTTAAGAACATTTAAAATGTCATGATTTTGAAATGAAACCCATTTCATTTATTATCTGTGGGTTATTTATGAAATTATTGATTATGATCTATTTGGATTACATGAAAATAAATACATATTAAGTGTAAACCCTAATAGCACACCAATGTACTGGGTAAAAAATAAATCTCTAGAGATTAAAAGTTTCACGATAACTTGGTGAATAGCCTTGAAAATATTTATGAATCCTCGAGGATAAACCTTGGTGATATGTTAATGAATGTCTAAATGAAAATTTGTAGCCACATATTAAATTTATTAATCTAGTTATTTTTATTATAATATTCTTATTCTTCTATTGCTCAGTCCTTTATCACTTTTTTATGTTCTTATTAATATTTATGAAGATCACATGTCAATTGTTTCACTTGTTTTCATCACCGAGACTTATGCCCACGCTTTTCATTTATGTATGTCTCCAAGATATGAGATGCAGTAATTGTACATCGTATGAACCTATGATGAAGCCTTACAAGTGGTTTAGATTGATTTTTTATGTTTTTTTCATGTATTATGTTCCTAATTTCCAAGACACTATACTTTAAAGATCATATGTTTGTAAAATGTAATGAAAAGTTATGTAATAAAAATGTGGGATTCCATAGATGGTATCAATGGATTGTTTAGTTATTTATGGAAATTAGGATACGAAAAATTTAGGAAGATCCATATATAAAAGTTTAAATATAGAAAAGATTCTCGTTATTTTGGTGAGTATTATGAAAGTGGATTATCAAGAAAACACATCCATGTCTGGATACGAGCAGGTAGAGGCAGCTCTGGCACAGATGTACATAGGGGTAAAACCCAAAAACTCTGCTTTGAGCTAGACATGAATGGGAACTAGTGTAGGACAATGGGCCTTGCGGCTGCCTTGGTTACAACACTATCAGGGGATATATTTGGTTAATCATAATCTTATTATGAATCATTATGAAGGATTTATAGATAAATGTAATAGTTTAAAGAAGTTTTCAGACATAAATCCTTTATAGTTAAAAGATTTTTTAAATGAAATAAGTTTCTCATTAAGGTGTTATTCTTTTAAAAATGGTGGTAAATTGGAGGAACCATGAAAATGGTGATCGCATTGGACCATGCGCTAACGACACTCCAATGGAATCCGAAATGGAAACATTCATGCGAATGATGAACCAACTAACTCAAGTTATGGGAAATAAATTGAATCAAGATGAGAGACTGATCACATCGTGAATGGAACAACATTATATTGACTCTATAATGCTCCAACGACCACCAACCTTCAGTGGATCGACTGACCCGTTGATTTCTAAATAGTGGACCAACTCTATAGAGAAGTTCTTTTTTGTGCTCTGCTCTTCAGAGAAAGAGAAGGTCACACATATTGCATATCGATTAGACGGAGAAGTTTATAAGTTGTGGGAGATGATTAAAATCATGAGGCAAAGAGAGTAGGATCAAGATATTGTGTGGGAAGAGTTCATAGGGATCATCTTTAGTAAGTATTTCCCTCGTTCCATCAGAAAGGAATGTAGAATCAGTTTCTCGAGATAAAGCATAAGGAGAACGAATCTGTCAGAAGCTATGAGATGAACTTCACCCAACTCTCACATTACACCTCTATCATTGTCATGGATCCAAATGGCATGTTTGATAGATTATTCGGTGGACTGAGACTCATCTATGAAATAATCTAGCCAGCCGAGATAATGACAGCTATGAGTAGATTGTATGAAGTGCAAAGAAAGATGAACTAGAGTTTGGTGATACACAGTGGTATCATAAATCCTATGAAAAAGAGAGATCAATAGAGCCTTTATTTGGGAGGATCTTTGATCATGTAAGAGGAGGAAACCAAGATCAACATCCCATGTGTAATAAATGTGGAAGAAGAATTTGAGGAACTGCATGCTCAAGAGCAAGAAATGATACATGTGTGGAAGAGATGGCCATATTAAGAGGAATTTTTCATAGTGAGGTGAAAGCCCAACTTCCAAACAATGACGACAAGGGAAAGATAGTGTAGGCCCTACCTAATGTCCAGTGCTTTATTTGTCGAAAACATTTGCATTTTTTCAATCACAGTCCAAATCTGAGGGCAGTAGAGGGGAACCACCATCAGCCTCAATAAAGGGCAAGGGAGAAAGGTCATGCTTTTTATATCACTACAGTTGAAGTTGAAGCTCCAAATGATGTGGTAGCAGGTACTCTTGTTTTCTCCAAAATCTATCAATTACTTTGTTTGATTATGGTTCTATGCATTCCTTTATTTCCTCAAAACATAAAATGAATTTAAAATCAACCCATGACTTGATAAAATTAGATTTATGAGTCAAGATTCATGGTGGGATTATCCAAACATCATCAGTGTTTAGAAACTCTAGTATTTACTTTGGTGATCACAATCTTATCACAAATATAGTAGTCATTCCCATGTTGGAATTTGAAATTATACTACGGATGGACTCGCTCTCAAAGTAGAATGCTAAGATCAAATGTAGAAGTAATTAATTATCAGTATTCTTGAACGGAAAACTTACTATTATCTTCCATGGAAATATATCTCAACCAGATCATTGCTTTGACGAACCTCCTATATCCTTATTTATTGAATTGATTGGCGAAGAAAAAGGAAATCAGAGTTAGAGGATAGAAAATAATCGTCCAAAAATAAATTGACGTATTTCCTAAGGAGTTGTCTGTAACTCCCCTAGAAAGAGAGATAGAGTTAACTATTGAACTTGTACCTAGATCTCATCCAATATCAATGACCCCATATAGTATGGAAAATGTGGAGCTGGTGGAATTAATGAAACAAATCCAAATCTTTTGGAGAAGGGGTTTATCCGACCGAGTGTGTCTACTTGGGGAGCACCTGTTTTCTTTGTGAAGAAGAAAGATGGATTGATCCAGCTATGAATTGATTATAGAGAACTGAATGGAATCAGAGTAAAGAAAAAATACCATCTTCAATGAATTGATGTCTTAATTAACCAACTTCATTGGGCTCAATTCTTCTCTAAGATTGATCTTTGATCTGGTTATCATCAATTGAGGGTGAAGAAAGAGGATATTCCAAAAACTACCTTATGATCAAGGTATGGGCATTATGAGTTTGTTGTTATGCCTTTTGGACTAACTAATGCACCTCTTATTTTTATGGATTAGATGAATAGTGTCTTTAAGGACTACTTTGACAATTTTTTGGTAGTTTTTATTGATGATATTAGGATATATTCTTGAAGTCGTGAGGAGAATGAGGGATATCAAAGGGTTATTTTGAAAACTCTATGGACGGAAAGGCTTTTTGGAAAGTTTTGTAAATGTGAATTCTAGTTAAAAATAGTTTCTTTCTTGGGGAACACTATTATCAATGAAGGAATCATATTTTACCCTATAATGACAAAAGTTGTAGAGGATTGGCCTCAACCTACAAAAATAAGTGAGATTCATAGTTTCCTTGGATTAGAGGGATATTATAGGAGGTTTGTGAAAAAAATTTCATGACATTCTAATCCATTAACAATGTTAACTTCAGAAATGGGTCATGTTCATCTGGACAAAGGAGTTTGAGGAATTTTTCCAAGAGCTGAAGAAGAGATTAGTTATTGCACTTGTGTTAACTATAACAACATCTGGGGAAGGATTCCTTATTTTTAGAGACGCATCTCAGAAAGGGCATGGGTGCGTCCTCATGCAAAATGACAATGTCATTTCTTATGCATCTTAATAGTTGAATACTAATGAGTAGAACTATTCTATGAATGATGTTGAGCTGGCTGTGGTTGTTTTTTCCCAGATGATATGGAGGCACTATCATTATGAGGAGAAATGTAATATATACACATACCATCAATGTTTGAAGTATATTTTAAAACAAAATGAATTGCACATGAGACAAAGGATATGGTTGAACCTCGTTAAAAACTATGATTGTTCAATTCATTGTCATCCCGAAAGTGAAATCCAATTCACTAATGCATTAAACAGAAAAGACCCAGTTGTTCATTCCATTATGAGTATTCATATAGAACCTTTTATCAATGACCTGTTAAAACTGGACATGAGAATTATAAAGGAAGGGACATCAACAACCCTAACCCAAATGATTTCTCAACCATTACTACTAGAGAAGACCAAGAAATCTTATAAAGAAGATCATTTGTTATAGAATAAGTTTGAGGCTGTGAATGATGGGATGTTTCCTGAGTTCAATACTGATCAAGAAGGTGTACTAAAATTTTGTACAAGACGTTATGTTCCATATATTATGTAAATAATGAAGGAGTTGATGGATGAATCTTATAAAACTAGTTTCTCTATACATCCTGGTAGCACAAAAATGTATAGGGACATTCATGATCAATTTTGGTGGGATAATATGAAAATAGAGATTTCTGACTACATTTCAAGGTGCCTGGTATGTCAGCAAGTGAAGCAAGAGTGACAACATCTTAAAGGGGTATTGCAACCAACACCCATACTAGCAAGTAAGTGGGACAATATCATTATAGACTTTGTCACTTGTCTCCTGATAACATTCCAACGGAAATAATGTGATATGGGTTACTGTGGACCGTCTCACAAAGACTTCACATTGTATCTACATTTTTGAAGATTTATCTCTTGATCAACTTCCCAGGATTTATATGAAGGAAGTGGTAAGGCTGCATGGATTTCCACATTCTATCATATCTGATCATGATCCAAGGTTCACATCAATATTTTGGAGAATTCTTCAACAAGCTCTGAGCACTGAATTGAATTTTAGTACGGACTTTCAGCCCAAAACTAATGGCCAATCTGAAAAGACTATTCAAACACTCGAGGAAATGCTGAAAACTTCCTCAATGTAATTTAAAGGTGGATGGGATAAAAATATCTCTTTAGTTGAGTTATCTTACAACAACAAATTCAACTCTAGCATTCAAATGGAACCCTATGAATCTCTATATGGGAAGCGATGTATAACTCCTACTTGTTGGGATGAAGGTAGTGAGAGAAGGAATCTTGGGCCTGATCTTGTACAAGAGATGACCAAAAAGGTCAATGCTATCTAAAAACACATTAAGGCTGCTCAGAGTATGCAAAAGAGCTATGCCGACAACTATCGAAGGGAATTGGAGTTTGATGTTGGTGAAAAATTCATACTTTGGATTTCACCTTGGAAGAGATTCATGAGGTTTGGGAAGAAAGGGTTTCTCAACCCTATGTACATTATCCCCTTTGATGTTCTTGATCATGTGGGAGCAGTGGCCTAACGACTTGCACTTTCATCAAATATAGCCACTGTTCATGATGTCTTCCACATATCACTCTTGATGAAGTATATACCTGACCCTTCACATGTACTAAATCTAGAGGTGGTAGAATAGGAACATGCCCTCTCTTATGAAGAGAAGGTGGTGGAGATCTTGGATTGTAGAGATACGGTTCTACGCAACAATACTACCCACCTCGTCACGGTGTTGTAGAGGAACCAAAAATGTGAATAATCAATGTGGGAACGGGAGGATTCCATGAGACAGAAGTACCCACACCTTTTCGTATCAGAGAATACGAGATAAATGTTTGGGGAAAAAATTTCCTATGGGGGGAAGAATGTAACAACCTGAACTTTTCAATTATATTAGTTTCATAATTTTTTGTGTTATTTTATTGTATACTCAATAAAACAATATCCTTTAATTAATAAAGTGGGTATAATTAAAATGATACTTTTGGGTTTTGACTGTTATATTTCTGTTGGTCAATATGACAATTGGAAATTATAATCTTAACGTTGTGTTATTATAATTACGGTTATCTTGGTTAATTAATACAGAAAGAAGATTGAATGGAATCATCCAGTAGACTCGATCCATATGCATTGTGTAATATTTTTATATAAATAATATTGTTATTTCTTTTAATGTAAATGTTTTTGAATTCCAAATATCCAGATAAATATAGGATGTGTATTATTGATTAATTTAGAAAAAAGGGGAATTTTAAAATAGTTTTGTATTCATTAAATAAATAATAATATGAAATTATTTTCTAAAAATGGTCTTCTACAGCTATGATCAGTGGTAAATTTAGAGTATAATAATATCAACTTAGTTTTCAGTTAATAGTAATTTAGGAATAGTAACACACCCTTATGAATAGTACTGAATAGTAATTTGACCAAAAAAAATAGAAACTTCACCCATGAATGTATAAATACATTTTATACATCTTAAATGTGAAAAAATAATGATAGTTTAAGATTTGGTATTTTTGTACGCCAAAAATATTTTATTATAATATTATAATTAATTTTATAATTTTAAATGGAAAAGTGTTTTCGTAAATTTTAATGATAAATTTTTACATTATATTCTTATGGGTATACGATATTTTTATGGGACCTTAATTACTTTTTAGGTGTTACAAAATGAGTTATAGTTTTAAAGTTGTATTTTTTGAATAAATAACGACTTTATTTAAAAAATAAATTAAAAATATTTATAAAATTATTTTCATAAAATTGGATTTATTTTTGAATTCAGAGCATCGATATTAGGTTAGGGTGAATTTTTGTGATTTTTCGGAAACAGTTGAATTATCGATGAATTGTAAAAATGCACTTTTGAGCTTTTGGTGTTTAATGAAATCATTAATGATGTAATAATGATGTAAGATTTATGGTCAAATTATGAGTACCGAGATATGCTATGAGGTGTCCAATGTGGCCAATACCATTCGCACGTACCATGTGCAAGCGCATGGTTTTGCAAATACCACCGATGAGGTGTCCCTCGGAAATTAATAATTTATTTAGTCACATTTTCTTATAAATACCTGGCCATTTACCTCATTCATTTAATTCCAAAATAATCCTCATCGAAGTATTGTTCTCCTTAAATCTCAAGGAGTCCTACCAAGGTTCCCTTAATCCTCCCAAGGTCTAGACATTCAAGAATTCGAAGTGACTCTTCAAGGTAAGGGATCCTTTCACCCTCCTCTTTTAAAGCCATGACTTCCTTTATGTTGTGTCTTCTTGTTTCCATATCTTTATGTTGAGGGTATGTTATTATATGTTCTTATTACTATCCATTTCATGTCTAATTGTTTATAGTCCCTTTTTTCTCCTATCAATTTATTTTTCTGAATTTTTATGTGATGCCGGTAGGCTACT
Organism: Viscum album; assembly: GCA_963277665.1. Lineage (NCBI taxonomy): Eukaryota > Viridiplantae > Streptophyta > Magnoliopsida > Santalales > Viscaceae > Viscum > Viscum album. The sequence continues at coordinate 1,591,430,886 of OY728129.1, forward strand.
GAAATTTTTGTAAAAGAAATCGCATCTTCTATTTTCCTTCGAGTTTGATTTTCATATGGTATTTCATTCGAATCTCCATAACATGATATTATTTATTTTTATTTTATATGCATAATTTATTATGAGTTATTTATTATTGGATTAATCTTCTACCCTCTCTTTACAATGTCATCTAAAACCTTGTTATACATCAGTTATTCTATAAAATTTTCATCTCAAAATATCTCTATTTTTCTCAAGAAATCCTCTTCTATTATTTTTGTCAATACCCAATTCTATTTTCATATCTAGGGTTATTCATCAATACATAAATTTGGTCTATTTGATTTAGGAATTGACATATATATAACCCTCACTCCTTTTCCATGGGTTATAAACGACTTAATGATCAAGTTTTTAAGAACATTTAAATCATCTTGATTTTGAAATGAAACCGGTTTTCTTTATTCTCTATGGGTTATTTATGAAATGATTGATTATGATCTATGTGGCTCACATGAAAATAAATAAATATTAAGGGTGCACCCTAATAGGGCTCTGATGCATTGGGTAAATAATTAATCTCTAGGGATGAAAACTTTCACGATTCCTTGGTGAATGGCCTTTGTAATTTTTATAACACCTCAGGGATATACCTTGGTGATATGTTCATGAATGTCTAAATGAAAATTTGTATCCGCATATTCAAGTTATGAATCAAGTTATTTTTATTATCATATTGTTATTCTTCCATTTCATTGGCCTATATGACTTTTATCATGTTCATATTAATATTGCTCAAGATCACATGTCAACTATTTCACATGTTTTCCATACTGAGGCCTCTACGCACCCATTTCATTTATGTATTTATCCAGGACATGAGATGTAGTAATTTTACAAAGGATGATCCTATGATGATGCCTTATAAGTTGGTTAGATGAATTTTGTACATTATCTTCATGTATTATGTTCCTTATTTCCATGACACTAGACTTTGAAGTTCCTCTATTTGTAAAATGTAATGAAAACTTATGTAATAAAAAAGAGGGATTCCATAAAGGCCCTTCCAGTAGTTGGAGAAGCGAGCTCCCGATCCATTGTTGTTTGTAGGTGTAGAATGAGGCTGACATAAGGGACCTCTTTAATGACCTCAACCGGGATGTGGTCGGGGAGGTGTTCGACATCTGAGGGTAGCAGAGATGGGCATTGGCAGTTACATGCCACCGAGATAGCCATTCCTGGGGGATGAGAGGTTTTCGAGGTATGGTTAGTATATTTAGTACCCTTTCATTTTTTTGTTTTATTTAGGATACTTTCAATTATTTTTTTCACCTAGTCCATCTCATGCACTCGGTCTACACGTAGAGAGGCTTCCCATGCCTCTGGTGTTGTGTATGCTAGTTAGAGGTCAGACCAGTCTATTTGATGTTTGTAAATGATGTAGATTGGTGATGGGACCACATCATTCCAACGGTGATCATTTTCTTCTATAGATGCATCAATATAATGTCATCTTTGTCATCGACCAGTTGTTTTAAGTGCATATAATTTTCAAATTCTTCTAGAAAATGGTTGTGTTCCAAATATGAGAGGTGAGAACATAGAATTCGTTGGTCGGGGTGAGGTTGGTAGTCATCCTATAGAACATATTAATTTTTTTTTATCTAAAAAGGTATTGGGATCAAAAGGAAAAAAGGTACTGGTTCTTCTCGGAGTTTTCAAATAGCTTATAGACATCTTACTATAGGATTTTGTGACTCAACCCCCTCAATGTGACATTGATTTCAGAATAGACTTGCAACCTAGTTCATGCCTAGTTTCGATGGATCTCTCTCAGATGAAGCCTTATGAGTTATAGAAGTTTCATATTATGGTTGAAAATTGATGAGGAAGGGTATTATCTATCCAAGTGTGTCCCCATGGGTTGTTGTAGTAATGTTTGTGAAGAAGGAAGATGGTTGTATAAGACCGTGAATAGACTAACAGATACTGAATTAGGTATAAGTAATGAACTATTACCCTCTCGTAATGATTGATGATCTTTTCAACTAGTTAAAGGGAGCAGGATGGATCTCTAAGTTCAATATGTGGTATGGACCTCACCAATTGAGGGTGAAAAAGGGGGACATCCTGGAAATAGTTTTTAGATGTAGGTATTGGCATAGTGAGTTTGTGGTCGTTCCCTTCAGTGTAACGAATGGAGAATCCATGTTTATGGGGCTCATGAAATCTATCTTCTATGTAATCATGGACCGATTCGACGTCATGTTCACCCATGAAATACTGATATAATCAAGGTTCTAGGAAGAGCACGTCGATCATCTAACAACTATCTTGGTGGTCCTCTAAATCCAAAATCTCTAATAAATGTTGACCATGTAAATGTTATGGGCATGGGTGTTGGAAATGCTTGGACACATGGTGTATAAGAAAGGGAAAATAGTGGTCCCATCAAATGTCATGGAAGTTTCTTCATGATCTGATCCCAAAATTTGTAGAGGCTTTTAGTTTCTTGGGCCTAGAAGGCTATTACCATTGATTTGTAAAAAAGTTCTCTCAATATGTATCTCTATTGATAGCGTTTAACAAAAAGGTACAATCCTTATTATAGAGTGAGAAGTGTCAGTAATATTTTAGCTACCTGAAGGGGTATCTTGTCAGTGCTCCATGGATTGGTCTCCATATGGAGTGGTGTTTTTTATGGTGTTTTGTGACTCTTCTGGTTTAGACATGGGGTGCGTGCTGATCCCGTAGCGGGGAGTGTTATATTATGGGTATAGGTAGTTACATCCTTGGGAACATACTTATTCACCCCATGACCTATATAATGAAATGGTTGTTTTTATATTGATGTTGTAGAGACATTACCCTGTCAGGGAGAGATTTTTGGTATTCAAGTATCAAAATATCTTGAGGTATATCTTTCCCCCAGTGAGACTTGAACATGTGGTAGTGAAGGTGGATGTAGTTCCTCTAGGAATAAGACATTGAGATCTCATATACCACATCAATGGGGAATGTTGTAACCAATTAATTGTGCACGAAGATATAAAAGGAGGTCATTTGATAATCCAAAGATGCTTGAAAGGAAATAGAAGAGCTGCATTCCTTGCGCCTGGATGTTGGGGAGGCTAGTGACAGAGGCTGTCTATTTAATATGATAGTGATTCCCTACTTGGTTAGATAGGTAGAGGAGTCATAGTGGGGAGACTCAATGGTTAAAGTGAAGCATGATCATATTTTCTAGGGTGATGCGCTAAAATGAAGGTTATATGATACCAATAATTGGATGTTGTTTTCTGGGAAGCTATTTATCCAAGTAACAATGAATGAGGTAGTTCTCCATGAGTTTCATAGATCTCCTCTGGAAGTGAATATAGGACTCTATAGAATGTACCGAGGCATGAGGGAACTATTTTGGTGGCCTAGAGGAAGTGGGTTATGGTGGAGTTTGTGGTAAGGTACCTGGTTTCTCAAGTAGTGAAGGAAAAGCACCATGTTATTGAAAGTTTATTGCATCCCTGATATTTTCTCAAGTTTAAGTGGGATGTAATATTTATGTATTTTATCATAAGATTACCCATTTATTTGGGGGGGATGAAATGATCTTTGGATAGTAGTAGACCATTTATTGAAGTCGGCTCACATATTGGAGATAAAAGAGTCTAGCATAGCTGATGCCTTAGGGTGGATTTATATGGATGAGGTAGTGTAGCTATATAGATTTCCAATATCTATTGTATCAGATCATGATAAACATTTTTTCTGATGAGTCTAGAGGGATTACATCATTCTTTTGGCACCCAACTATGACTTTGCAAATCTCTCATCCTTCAGAAGGATTGGAAGAAAGAGAGGACCATCCAGATGTTGGAGGATATGTTGCGAGTGTGCATTCTGGACATTGTAGGATCACGGTTATGATAAATTCCCCTATTAGGGACTTCTTATAATAATGGCTATCCCTCTAAAATTGTCATGGAACTATTTGATGACTTCTACAGATGATCGTGTCGTTCAACTGAATGCTGGACAAGGGTTGGGTGTAGGTGTTCTTGGCTCAGATGTAGTTCACGGCATGAAGGAGAAGGTTGAGGTTGTGTTTGAGGGTATTATGGTAGAACAAGACTGACATAAGCTGTATTCCAATCATATGAGGATACCTTTGGAGTTCTATGTTTCATATCATGTTTTCTTGATGGTTCCCCCCGACATGGGAAGCCGAGGTTTGGTAGAGGGAGAAAGCTTTCTCCTAGGTTCATCAAAACTTTTGACGGGTTGGGATGAGTTGGAGTGGTGGTATATCAGCTGGCATTTCTACCACAGTTGGAGTTGATCCATGACGTCTTACATGTTTCTCAGCTTTATAGGTATCTACACGATGTATCCCATGACCATGACTGGGGAGAGATGGAAATCTTGTGTCACATACTTAAATTATTTTAATGGCATTTTTAATTAATTTTCTGTTCATGATTTTTTGGGGGTTCCCCAAGCTTTTATGGAGGATTGGGTGAGTTTTCATGAATTGGACGAAACCATGAGCCCAATTCCAAATTTTAAAATAATTTTTTTTAATTTATAACTCATTAATTTTTCAAAATTTTTCATCCATTCCAATTCCTACTTGTCACCCCTGACCTATTAATCCGCCATATTAATTTGAACCGTTTATAAATACAAAATCATGGTGGATATGGGTTTTTATTTAAGGTATTGGGCTTTCCCGAAATCCCATTTCCTGCATTAAAACTATTTTTTAATTCTTTATTATCTCCTTCAATATTTATTATTTTCAGTGAATACAACTCTCCCCCGAGCCCACATACCCATGGCATGGCCCCAGGCTGTCCTCCCCCTTTTTGGAGCTCAATTTCATTGCGATGTTGGATGAATCTTCGCTGAATTTTAAAAATCCCCCTGATGTGAATATGTAAATTTATTATTTCATAAATTCTTCATTTCACACTCTTTTTCCCCCATTTAAGTTCAAATAATATCTCTGTCACCTTTTTTTAATATCCCTTGAATGGTTGGTTATTTTAAAATTCATAAAATGGTGTATTTCTTGTGATTCCATCAATAGTTTTCAAGGTAAGTGATTTTGTCTTGGTTTCATCCTTTCCCCTTAGTGTTTCTTCCCTCCTTAATTATGTTCTAAAATGTCTAGATGTTTGGGTTTTAACCTAGGGTTTTATTTGGTATCTTTTTCGTCATATATTAGGTTCTAGATCTAGATTTATCTTCCTTATAGTGTGGTGGTGGTGGAGTTGATGTTTTGGACCATGTTACGAGGGATTCAACACTTTCGGTAGGTGATTCCATGGTTAACCAATTCTTCATGAGTCAGTTTTATTGTTTTACTATTCATTCATGTTCCCTATATGCTGTGTGTGGTCATAAAAACATTATTGAGGGATTTTTTGAAGCATTTAATTTCATAATTTCATTTTTGTTGAAGTTGTGAATTATTCGAATGTAACACATGTTGTATATTTTTTGGTTTTTTTTATAAAATATGAAAATGATTTATTAATTGTTGAAAATGTTGTAAAATTATGTTACATTAATTCCATAGTGTCATGTAGGCCTTGGAAGTCGTTTTTGAATTGGTTTGTTGTGTAAAACATTATTATACTTCTTCAGATCATTTTATGATAATGAATTTCTTCATTTGTATCATTCGTGGTATTATCCAAGGTGATTTTATAACACTTGAATGTGTTTTTATAAATTTCTCTAGGGATGACAATTCTACTTTGGTAGTGTTTTGGTTTGGTTTTTTCCATGTAATATGGTTTTGAAATGGGCTTTATGAGAAAATAGTGGGTATACTCTTTGGAAAAGTTTTATGAATGATTTGAATGATTTAATGATTTATTTATGAGGTGAAACTATATTGTAAAAATGTTTTGGAGTGTGTATATTCTGAAATGGTACATTTTAAATGTGATTGGGGTTGTTTTTTTATGTCTTCCATCTTGGAAATGTTTTTAATTTTTTTTAATGTTTTACTAAAGTGTGTAAGAGATGTGAATGTGATGTGGGATGTTTTGTGTGAGTGTGATGTGAAAAATGGATTTCGGGTATGAAAAAGGGTATTATGTAACATTTTAGTAGGCTATTTTGTGTGTTGTAATATATTTTAATTGTTTTATCAAATTGTTAAATGTATTTTTGGAAGTGTTAAAGAAATGTGAAAAGTGTTGTAGGTTATTTGGGTGTGAGTTAGATGTCTAATAAATTTGAATGAAAAATGGACTTTTGTGACCTGTGTGGTATACATGTGGGCTGTTAGGTAAATGTTTGTGATTAAATGATATTTTCATTGGAAATTTATATTTCATGACTTGTTGAACTTGTTTGATCAAAATGAGAAAACCTGAGTATCTAGGTGGGTGGACATGTACTAGTATGATAGTGAATCCGTAGGGTTTTGCCTCAGTTTCACATATAAATATTGACGCTTAAAACTCTAATTCAACTATGATGATGATGATTGGGGACCACTATATTATAGGTATGTTCCCAACTAGTGGCTCGTGAATGATAATTGATATTTTTGATGGTTACTCTCACCGAGATACGAGGTACCAAAGACCGACAACAATCTAGTCCCCGTGGTTATTTCTTATTTCTTGTGCTCATTATATATATTGTGCTTACTGTCGACATACGGTATAGTTGGATGGAAAATTCCATAGTGTTAACATTATTATTAAAATTATTTATTCTTAATGATATCCCACTTGAAAAATCATTTAATATTTAAGTATCATTTTTAAAAATTATAACTAGCATTTCATGATCATGAAATCATGGAAGCTTTTCATCATTGAATGTTTATCAATTGTAATCTCTTAGTGGTGGTATACAACTGGGCATTGGATCACACCCTACTTACACACTTGTATGTATGTAGACTTGGTTATTTTTTTTATTTTTGCTGGTTGGGTACATTTTCATAGTGCTAGTGGTTCGGGTTTCTAGCACGTCATTGGTGGTGAAATCTTGTGGATATGGCTTGAAGGTGATTACCCCTTGACTTGAGGTGGTTCTTGGATATCCATTTCTGGTTTTGTACCTTTTTAATGTCCTTTTGAGATTGTTTCAAATCATTTAGTTTTATTATGAAATTTTTATAAAATATGGTTTTAGTTGAAACATCAAGATTTGTTTTATTGAGTTTGTTTGTTGTTTAGTGTTTATAAAATCAGGTAAATCATTCCCAAATTTTTTTTATGATACCCTGTCCCTTGTGCCAGCCCATGGGGATCGAGAAATCCCTTTAATACTTTTCATGGCTTGGGTTTGGTGTCGGTTTTGTTGGTTACCCGATTTTGTTCGTGACAAAATGGTATCAAAGGAAGATCCAGTTAACTCTTTGGGTTATGTTATTTGGGGAAGAGTCTGGATAGTATAGAGTTAGGATTGTCTGGGCTTGATATTCTATTTATGGGTAGTGTTCCTCATCACCAATATTCATGAAAATAATTCATGTTGCTAGAGGATGTTGTGATTATTCTATGTCCATCGGTTTTTTTGGATTGATGATGATTAGTGGAAATGAAAAAGAGAGTTGGGTTAATGGTATCAGTGATCTCGTAGGGCCTAGCAAGCCATGTGGAGCCTGGGATATTACATAAAACACTCTCTGTGATTGATAAGTGATTGGAATATGTCCACCATCCATATGATCAAGTCAACAAGTAAAACTATTTTCCTCTCGAGTTGTTCTGTGCTTTAGTTTTGAAATTTTGGAACATTGGTTTTAAAATGACTTTTTTTAAGAAGCATAATGTTTTTGTGAAATGATAATATAATAAAGAGGGACTGGTTAGATATTGAAAATAGAGAACTAAATTTTCTTAATTTTATTGAAATTGAAATTGGTGTGTTTGAACATCTTTTTGAAAGAATAAACTATTTCATGTTTGGTTTTGAAAATGCGTTTGCAATATAGTTTTATAAAATATTGAAAGGTGTTTTAATGGGATGGGATGTTTTGAAATTTATGTGAATAACGTGAAAGTGAGTTTTCAATTGAATGATTGTGCCATTCTGAAAAGATATTTTAATGCTGTAATTTGGTTTCAATTTCATGGTTAGTGGTCTTCAGAAAAAGGAAGTATTGTTTGATTGTATTGGTTTTGAAAAGTGGAATGAGTTTTTGTATTAACATTCAGTATTTTCATGACTGACCACATTCATGAGGTTATACAGGATTATGGATGGTTAATTTCATGAATGGTTGACTGCTGAGATGGATATGAGGAGGGTGACTAGTGTGGCACGAAGACATGAAAGTGTGGGGCCCATGGGGTACCATTGAGGGATACGCTAACTGATGAACCATTTATTTTCAAAGATATGTTTTGAAAATGAAAACCTTATGTCTTGATGAGTTGTTTGGGTTGGTGTGTATTATGTGTTTTGGGAAATGTTGACGTTGTGAAATGTTTTGATTCCAAGAACCCCTCTTGTTTAAATAGAGTTTTGGTTTTTTGTTTGGTCGGTAAGCTGGGTTGAAGGGCCGATTAGTGGTTTCCACTAAGAATATTTTGGGAAGCCTTTATGTTGTTTCCCCTCATATTTTTGGATATTTTTGAGGTATGTATTGACTAATGGACCAGGTTGGTTGGGTCCTTGGGATCTATTTTCAGATTAGGTACGCCCCATTAAGGGTTAATGCACAACAGAAGTGCATCTCAGGATGTTTTATGTTGGAAGATCTTATAGTAGATCAATGTAAGGAATCATTTTCTTAAGAATTTTATATTGTGTCTACACTCTTTCCTTTCTTGGTTTTTTGTATCCTCTTGTAGTGGGACATTGATCATGGAAGTTTGAAAGTGGCCTTATCCTCTTCTGTTTTCTGATTTGCTGATGGTGGAAGTGGTCTGGGATTATTAGCAAGGTTGAGTATCTAGATGGTGTCTAAGAGGTCCTCTCTGTCATTCGTTGTCTCTTTGAAAAAGGAGTTCACATTAAACTACTAGTGTAGGAAATCTGATCACGAGAGGATATTTTGGCCATTTTCACGAATTGTGTGTTGTTTGTAGATGTTTTATATGTTCCATATTCATGAAATATTTATATTAGTCACAATGTTCATGTTTGATGACGCCTTCTGATGTCATGCAATCGATTGACTGTAAACGTGAAAGTCATGCAATCCTTTGAGAGTCTCTGTTATGTTTAGAGAATGTCTCCCTTTGAAGAACATCAAAATATTCCATTTTATAGGATGTTGAGTATAGGTTTTCTTTAATTATATTGTTTCTCACTCGATGAAATAAGGTGTGATGTGTGTGCATCTTCTAATACCTTGTTTCAGTGAAATATAGAGTTAGGATAAAGTGAGTTTGGAATGTGTTATGTATTTTAAATCTTATCAAGTATTTTAGTGTAATTTTTGGGGACATCGAAAGAAGAATTATTGATTAGGGGGTTTCCAAAGCCTAACTCTGAGGCCGAAGGTTCTTCAATCATTTAATCTCCCGTCATAGGTATAAGAGAGAAGCTGGCTCATAGTCAGGGGGTATCCTAGGGTTGTTTAAACCCTTGTACAATGTCCTATCCTAGGTGTGAATGATAGGAAGAGTTTAAACCTCTTTTTTCATCATCTTTCTTTTATTATTTTCATTTGCTGGAAATAGGTGGGGGGGCTTGTAACTATGTCATCGCCCAATTTCATTCCCTCACCCTTTGGTTTCCATTGAGTCTTTGGAGAATGGTTTGAAATTTGGCTAGACTGGTTGATCACATGGTTTGTGCACGATTAGGACTGATCGTGTGCTAGAAATCCATACCGGAAGAATGATATGCACAATTAGTGGATGGTTTCACAAACCATGCGGACTAACCATGTGACCTTCCCAAATCATTAAATTAATGGGTCTTTGTGTGCAGACCCATGTTGGTTGGTTAAGATGGTTGGCTCTTATGGTGGAGAGACCCACAATGATTATAGTGTATGTTCCTTTAAAAATTTTGAATGGAAGTATACCCTTTGTACTAGGGAGTACGTCCAGGCCTCCCCCTGTTAGTGTCCTGATTATGTCACGAGAAAATATAGGTTGTCTCTTATGGTGGGGTGCCTATTTGTGTCCCCCTATACCAAGAGATCATATTTATCTGTGGTATTGGTTTGGATATAGGTAGTCTATTTCGGAACTATCTAGCTAACAACATCATTCTTTTGTAAAATTTGGTATTTTAGAGTGCCCAATGGTTTAGTTAATGTATGGTAATTGTAACCATCTTTCAAGTTGTTATTCATTTGGATGAATTTCTTGAGTCTTGTTCGGATAGTGTTTGAGGAGTTTTGTTTTGGGATAAAGTGTTCATGTGGTTTACCATTTCAATAAAGTGGTGTATGTTTTGGTTTTGAGAGTAATCATTCCTTAATTGATCACTTAAGGTGTTTTGGCCTTTGGGGGTGAAACCTCGCAAGGGAGTACCTCTTGGTTTCTCAGTTTGGTTTGGTTGTTGCTGTGGCCTTGATGTGAATTTCTGGGGTGAAAAGATATCATGGTGGTGAGAATTTAAGATACATAACTTTTTTTAAAGGTATTTATAATTTATTTTACATTTTTTATTGTTTTTTGGGGGTTTCCCAAGCTTTTATGGAGGAAGGGATGAGTTTTCATGAATTGTGCCAAACTGTGAGCCCAATTCTAGATTTTAAAATAATTTTTTTCATTTATAACTCATTCATTTGGCTACATTTTTCATCCATTAAAATTCATAATTGTCATCCCCTTACCTATTAACACACTATATTAATTTTGACCATTTAGGAATCCATAATCTTGGAGGATATGTGCATTTATTATGGGATTGGGCCTGCCCGAAAGCCCATTTACTAAATTAAAAACACTTTTTAATACTTTTATATCTCTTTAAATTTCAATGTTTTGTTGGTGATTACAACTCTCCCCTGAACCAACGTACCCATGGCGATCCCCTAAACTCTCCACCAACTCTTTGTAGCTCGATTTCATCGTGAAGATGGTTGAAACTTCAATGAATTTCTCAAATCGTCCATATTTGAAGAGGTAAATTTATTATTTCAAAACTCTTCATTTATATCTCTTTATCACACATTCAAGTTCCAAAATGATATATTAATCCTTGTTAAAATATCCCTTTAATGGTTGGCTGTTTTAAAATTCAGATACTAGTGTATTTAGTGTGATTTCTTCAATACTTTTCACGGTAAGTGATTACTTCTTGGTTTCTTCCTTTTCCCTTAGGGGTTCCTCCATATTTAATTTTGTTATAAAATTTCCAGATGTTAGGGTTAGAACATAGGAATTTATTTGGTGTCTTTTTGGTTATTTTTTGTGGTCTAGTTTTGGATTTATCTTCCTTGTGGTGCGATAGTGGTGTGGTTGATGTTCTGCACCATGTTTTGAGGGATTCAACACTTTTGGCAGGTGATTCCATGGGTAACCATTACATGATGAGTTAGTTTTATTTTTTTACAATTTTTTAATGTTCCTCATATGCTTTGTGTGGTTAGAAACCCATTTTTGAGGGATTTGGTTAAGCATTTATTTTCATAATTTCATTTTTGTTGAAGTTGTGAATTTTCAAATGTAACACATGTGGTATCTTTTGTGGTAGTTTTATAAATTATTAAATTTATTTATTAGTTTTTTAAAGAGGATGAAAATTCATTTTTTTAATGCCTTAGTGTCATGTTGGAATTGGATGAGGGTTTTTGGAAAAGATTTGTTGTGTAAAGCATTGTTATACTTTTGAGAGTATTTGATGAAAATGGTTGTTTTCATTTGTATCTTTTGTGGTATTATCCAACGTGATTTTATAACACTTGAAAGTGGTTTTATAAATTGATCTAGGGCTGGAAATTCTACTTTGGAAGTGTTTTGGTGTGGTTATTCCTTGAAAATGGGTTTGAAAGGGGTTTTATGAGCAATGATTGGGTATACTCTTTTGAAATGATCTATGAAAGATTTGAATGATTTAATGATTTATATAAGTGGTGAAACCATATTGGAAAAATGTTTTGGAGTGTGTATACTCTAAAATGGTACTTTTTAAACATGAATGGGGATGTTTTTTATGTGTTCCATCTTCTAAATGTTTTACAAAAATGTATGAAGGATTTACTAATGTTTGTAAGAGAAGTGAAAGTTATGTGGGATGTTTTGTGTGAGTGTGATGTGAAAAATAGATTTTGGTTATGAAAAAGGGTATTTTGTAACATGTGAGTGGGTTTTCATGTGAGTTTTAATATATTGGAATGATTTCATAAAATTGATTAATGGATTTGTGGAAGTTTTAAAGAAATGTGAAAAGTGTTGTGGTCTATTTTGGTGTGAGTCAAATTTCAAATCAATTTGAATGAAAAGTGGACTTTTGTGACTTGTGTGATATAAATTTTGGCTTTTTGGTATATTTTTTATGATTAAATGTTATTTTCAGGTTTAAATTATATTTCATGACTTGTTGAACTTGTTTGAGCACAAATGAGAAACCTGGGTATTAAGGTGTGTGGACGGCTACTATTATGCTATTGAATCTATGGGGTTTGGCCTCAGTTTCACTTAGCATGATTGCCGCATACATATCCAACTGATAAATGATGATTATTATCGGGACCACTAGTTTATGGGTATGTTCCCTAAAAGTAGTTTTTGCATGAGAAAAAATATTTGTGATGGTTACTCTCACCGAGATACGAGGTACTTGGTATAAGGCCCCAGCCTTAAACCTTACTTAATATTGAGTTATTACAAGATTACACATTGAGGATCTTTTCAAGTTTAGAGTTTTAGAAAATTGGATCATAAAACTTGCATTACATTCCACATATAAAAAAAGTGGTTACATAAAGATAGTATTCTTCATTCCCATCAATGGAAACATATTTAAAATAAAACATGGATTCATTCTTGACACTTCCTTGACACTATCATCATATCATGTACCTTTCCCTTGACCTATGAAAACATTTCAAAAAAACTTGGGATGAGCATAAAAAGCTCAGTATGGGTTATAAAAACATGGAAAGGAAACATGGGTACATATATACATAAGAGTGAAATCATACTTTACCCATAAAACATAAGCACATTAACATACCTCATCAAATCATGAATAAATCATATAAATAATAAGACATAAAGGTAACTTGAGGCATTCATAACATTCTTACGTATGGAGTAACCCTCTTGGTTACGTTTGGAATACCCATCACAGTATATTCCATAAATCTATTCGGATAAACCTTAACGTTTTCACTCCTTCGCGTTACCCAATGCATTGTAGATCTATAACGGGCTCACCCGCCCTTAGTTTATCACGGAACCACCCGTCTTCATAATAATACTCAAGAACCATAACATAATCATATCACATAAAACATGCATAAAGGAAACATAAACTTTCCACATTTCAATCACAAGATAATAATACAAAACATTGATATAATAAAAACATTATGATATCCATTTTCAATACCAAAGTAAAACATGGTATTTATTTTTCATTTCATGAAAAGGGTATGGTTTGTAGAGGAAGCCGACACTCAAATAATGGTCACGGCGGCGGAGAAGTCGTTGTCGCCGCATACGTACGACAAAACATTCTATTTTGTCGTTTAGTAAATGCTTCGTATAAAAAATATTCCTTTTGGATAAACATAAAAGTCAAATGGGCTTATACACCGTATAAAAGAAAGTTGTGTATAAAATAAAATATGCCTCAATGAAAGGAGATTGAGACGAAGTCCCATACCTCGTATCTGACTTGACCTGACCGTTATTTAATCTCCTGAATAATAAACTTGAGTTAATATATACTTGCTTATGAACCTTTTTCAAGTTCATTATTCCTTTTATACCATGTTATGAACATCATGTAATCATTTAAGTTAATAATGTTCATTTTGTCGGTATTTGGTTCTTAAGTCAAAAATAGAATTCTTACACTTACATGTTGTTAATTTGGTCAAAGGTTCATTATATCCAGAATGATATTAATTATTTTGATAACATTTATAACATATATATTAATCATATACATGTATTTATAATATTACATCACATTCAGAGGTAAGAAATGAAATGCACCATTCATGGAGACGGTAAGCCGTACGTACGCATGAACACTACATCCGTTTCTATTTCGTATTTTCTAGAATGGAATCATAATGATATAAGAGTATATTATAATTCCATTATAATAACATATATAATATCATTAACTTTATCCTTTACAAATCCCACATATGGTATTAACGAATCAAATCACTTTCAGGGGGCGATAGTCCACACTTCCTAAAATGAAGATATCGTGTTTACCTATAATGGGAACCATAAAGGTATGCACAAAATAAAAAAAACAGAAGCTTAAGGAAAACATAAACATATTATATATCATATATAAAAATAGTGACATCATAATGGCCACCTTTGAAGGTGTTAAATGAGTATTGAACAATCATCGTTTCGGGAGGCAGAATTTCACCATCCATGGAAACCGTATGTTCTTTAACCATATGATGTAGTTGTGTGAGAGTGTATCTCAAATAAATATTATAACAACATCCTAGTATATTTAAGATACTGGTTTTGTTACAAAATAATTAAATAAAAAGAGTTTAGGGGGTTGGAGAAGCAAAATAAAACAAATTAACATGAGAGAAAGAATTACCTTTAAAAGTGTAACTCCTTTTGATTTGAGCCTAAAGGCTTCCTTTGAAAGGATTCTGCCCAAAGGTAATCCTCTAGGATGAGGACAGGGATGTGGAGAGAGTACATTGGCAGGGGTTGGCCGAGCCAATGTCTTGAGGAGTGTATGAAATGAGGTAGAGGTGGGGGCCTTTTATAAGAGGAGAGGAGGGGAACTTTTGGAAAGTAAAGAAATATTGCTTTATTTGAAAATGTGTTTCGGTTTTAAAAGGTCCCACATTGATATAATTCGTCGATAAGGTGATAAGGGTTCGAAATCCACTCATCCAATTGGTTTTAGACATGTGTAGTTCATATATGTTACATTATCTTTCCATTTTATTTAAATCGTCAAATAATGGTGTCATCACTGCATCATTATTATGTCATAAATAATTTAATTTATTTAAAGTCTAGAAATTATAAAAAAATACTATGGTGTAGGAAATCTTTTCAGCTTTCCAATTACTATTTATAATCAAAAATCTGATCTTTATAACCCCATGTAAAAATTGTTTTCGTAAAACATATTATGTTTGTGTCATTTTTACTTTAACATTTAATAAAAAGTTATTTATGTCATTTCCCAACCAAAGTGGATCCATGGGGTCCCCAAGTTGACTCATGGCTTTTCTTGGTCGGACATGACACAACCAATGAGGGTAGGACATGTGTCAAGCTCATCTTATTTTATTAAAGCATTATTTTTACCTTAAACTACACTAATTACCACTAATCACCATTAAAACTTAATAAGTTACTATTCACCAAAATATTATTTTAATCTCATTGAACCACATTTTACTTCATAATGACAACCATTTATGTAGGATTTTTGAAATTTAAAACACAATGATGGCAAAATTTCATTTAAACGGAAAATCAGTTTTTATAAGTACCACTTAGTGGTTTCACTATTCATCAAAAAATGAAGTTTTTCAGAAAATTACCAAAAATTCACCCTAAGCTATATTTGATATTCCAAATTCAAAAATGAAGTCTATTTTAAAAAATTCAAAACATATAATTCACGTTAATTAATTTAATAATTAATTCCCGATGTCAGAGCAAATAGCGTGTTTTTATGAAACATTAAGTATCAAAAGATAGACACCAGTTTAAGTCCAATTTCAAAGTGAAATTGATTCCAATGACCACCATTGGATTAAATGGTAAAAATATATTCTAATTTCACTTCAAAACCAATTCAAAAGATAATCTAATCATATAAATAAATTATATTAAGAAGCATTTTTGATGTAAAATGCAGTATTTTTCACTATTCATTAAAAAAATGAACATTGTCAGAAAAATACCAAAAATTCACACAAAGTAAATTTTGATGTCTCAATCATAACGAATAAGTTTATTTTGACAAACATAGTTTATAAAATTGTCAAAAGATAGATTTAAAAAAGGGTTTTCCATCATAAGGCAGTAAAACAATCTTTTATGAATATTAGTTTATTCAATGCATAAGATTGTATTTATTTTCATTTTAAGCCTCTAAAACACTATCTTAATCATTAATAGACATGGATAAAAATATCTATTATTCATTACTTACTTGGGATGTTACATCCTTCCCCCTTTAAAAAATTGCGTCCCTGCAATTTATTTACTTATCAAATAAATGGGGGTACTTATCCATCATTGTATTTTCAGATTCCCATGTTGCCTCTTCCATCATGTGGTTTTTCCACAAATCCTTTACCTGATTAATCACCTTATTCCGTAACACTTTCTCCCTCTGGTCAAGAATCTGGACCGGTTGTTCCTCATAAGATAGGTTCTCTTCCAACTGAACTACCTCTGGACTCAAAACATGAGATGGATCTGGCATATACTTTCTCAACATCAAAACATGAAAAACATTGTGTACCTGAGATAAACTCGGAGGTAAAGCCACTCAGTATGCAACTGATCCAACTCTCTCCATAATTTCGTATGTTCCAATGAACCTTGGACTCAACTTTCCTTTCTTACCAAATCTCATCACACTTTTCCAAGGAGAAACCTTGAGAAAAACATGATCACCTACCTCAAAAGATAGATCCTTCCTCCGGTTATCCGCATAACTCTTCCGCCTGCTCTGAGCTGTTCTCATGTGCTTCTGAATCAGCTGAACTTTTTCTGCCATCTCTTCTACCAATTCTGGTCCCATCAACTTCCATTCACCCACTTCATCCCAGAAAGCTGCAGTTCGACACCGCTTCCCAAATAATGCCTGAAATGGTTCCATCTGTATACTGAAATGAAAAATGTTATTATATGAAAATTCAACCAAAGAAAGATGTTGTTCCTAACTTCCCTGATAATCCATAGAACAAGCTCGTAGCATATCCTCCAATGTTTGAATTGTTCGTTCTGACTGCCCATCTGATTGAGGATGAAAAGCTGTAATAAAATTTAATTCGGTACCCAACGACTTCTGAAGGCCTTTCCAAAAGTTAGAAGTAAACCTGGGACTACGATCCGATACAATGGAGAGAGGAACTCCATGTAACCTGACTATCTCTTTAAGATACAAACGAGAAAGTTGATCAAGAGAGAAAGTATCTCGTATAGCAAGGAAATGAGAAGATTTGGTCAAGCGATCAACAATAACCCAGATTGCATTATTACCTCGAGATGTCTTCTGTAATCCCACAACAAAGTCCATGGATATATTCTCCCATTTCCACTCTTGAACTGGTAAAGGCTGAAGCATCCCTTTCAGTAACTGCCACTCTGCTTTAACCTGCTGACAAGTCAAACACTTCATAGTAAAATTAGCAATATCTCTTTTCATTCCATCCCACCAGTAATACTCCCGTAGATATCTATACATCTTAGTACTGCCCGGATGAACTGAAAATGGAGAACTATGAGCTTCACATAACAACTCTCTCTTCAATTGTGAATCACAAGGCACACACAATCTCTTCACAAACCTCAAAACACAATCATTATCAATGTTGAATTCAGGCATCTTACCTTTCTGAACCAGCTCTACCTTTTTCTGCAACTCACTGTCTTGCTTCTGTGCTTGCTTGATTCTATCTGATAGGGAAGATCTCACTGATACCTGAAACAAAACAGAAGTACTTCCTACACCAACAACTTCTATGACAAAGTTCATCAAATCCTTAACCAAAGGATCACGTTCCAAATTCAACATTGTTAATGAAGCATTACTTTTTCAACTCAAAGCATCATCCACTTTATTTTCTTTTCCCGGATGGTAATGAATTGTACAATCATAATCCTTGATTAATTCTAGCCATCTCCTCTGTCTCATGTTTAACTCTTTCTGAGTGAATATATACATTAATCTTTTCTGATCAGTATATATTTCACACTTTACTCCATACAAATGATGCCTCCAAATTTTTGAAGAAAAAACAACAGCAGCTAATTCCAAATCACGTGTAGGGTAATTTACCTCATGTGTTTTCAACTGTCGTGAAGCATAAACAATTACCTGATCATTCTACATTAGGACGCAACCAAGTCCTTTCAATGAAGCATCACTGTATATAACAAACTCACCATTCCTAGAAGGTAGTGCCAAAACTGGAGCATTCACCAATCTTCTTTTCAATTCCTGAAAACAATCATCACATTCTTTTGTCCAGATAAACTTAACACCCTTCCGAGTTAGCTTATTCATTGGGATAGATAACCGTGAATCATTTCTAACAAACCTTTGGTAATAGCCTACCAAACCAAGGATGCTACGAATCTCGGTTAC
Organism: Viscum album; assembly: GCA_963277665.1. Taxonomy (NCBI): domain Eukaryota; kingdom Viridiplantae; phylum Streptophyta; class Magnoliopsida; order Santalales; family Viscaceae; genus Viscum; species Viscum album. The sequence continues at coordinate 1,591,449,303 of OY728129.1, forward strand.
ATTTGTGGGTCTTGGCCATTCTTCCACAACTTTTGTTTTTGCAGGATCAACAGTTATTCCATCTTTAGAAACAATGTGACCAAGGAATGAAATTTGTTGCAACCAAAACTCACACTTGCTAAATTTCCCATACAGTTTCTTTTCTTTTAAGGTTTTCAAGATAACCCTTAAATGTCTTTAATTCTCCTCTTTACTTTTAGAAAATACCAATATATCATCAATGAAAACCACTACAAACTTATCCAAGAACTCATGGAAAATTCTATTAATTAAGTCCATGAATAAATCATGTGCATTGGTTAGCCCAAAAGGCATTACTACAAATTCATAATGGCCATATCTCGTATGGAATGCGGTCTTCGGAATATCTGCCTCCTTTACCTTCAGCTGATGGTACCCCGATCTCAGGTCAATCTTTGAAAAACACTGAGCTCCCTGGAGCTGATCAAACAAATCATCAATATGAGGCAAAGGATATTTGTTCTTAACAGTGATGTTATTCAAGGATCTATAATCAATGCAAAGTCTCATATAACCATATTTCTTTTTAACAAATAAAACAGGAGCACCCCATGGTGATGTACTAGGTCTAATGAAACCTTTCTCTAATAAATCTTGCAATTGCTCCTTCAACTCTAAAAGTTCAATTTGTGCCATTCGATAAGGGGGTTTTGAAATTGGCTTAGCATCCGGAACTAAGTCAACAGTAAACTCAACTTCCCGATCTGGTATTATTCCAGGCAACTCATCAGGAAAAACATCAGGATACTCATCTACCACTGGCACATCATTAATCTAAACAGTTCATTTATTTTCCACGATGTGTGCAAGGTAACATTCATTTCCATCTTTTAAAAGTTTATCGGCCTCTTGATATGTTATCAAATGTAAGGGTTCATTCTTGTAAACAAACTGAAAGTCTTTCTGAAAAGAAACTTGTAACAACCCAAGATTTCATAGTGTGTTATTTCTTCAAAATAATTCAATAACTTGCACTACATGCAACAACGAGTTCAATCACACCATGACATACAAAAAAAATCCATTCAAAAGAGGTTATGAATATTATTATCTAAATTTTAAACTTTATATAAATCTTATAATTTTAGAATCCATATTATGAGTTTCTTAGATATAATTCAAGAACAAATTCATTTTCAGTATTGCACTTTTATCAACTTTTAATAGTGAACCCTTTTTAAATACAATATTTTAAACTTTTTTACTGAATGGGGACATCAAAAAAATTTAAAATGAAACATCCCAAACTTCCACGGTACGCTTTCCTTTGAATAATACAGTAGCGTGTGTTGTACGCAACTTCGAGTTTTAACACACACCACAACCGATCAAACTAGCCGTTATGAATAGTAATACCTACCTTTTGAAATTATATATATATTTTATATTTAAAAATTGACTTCATTTTTGGATTAGTAGTGTCTAATTTACCCTAAGGTGAAATTTTGGTACTTTTCGGATAACTTTCATATTTTGATGAATAGTGAAAATTACTAAATTTTAATTAAAAACAACATTTTTAATCAAAATAATTAATAGTGATAAATTATGAATTTGAGTGGTTTAAAAGTATATTTAAAATATATTTTTACCATTTAATATAATGTTGGTCATTGGACATAATTTTACAATTAAACCGAACATAAACAAGTGTCAATCTTTTGATAGTTATTATCTCTTAAAAACACCCTTTTTGTTTTGACAGTGGGAATTAATTTTAAATTAATTTCTGCCACTTCTTTTTTTTGAATTTAGAAAAATGGATTCCATATTTGGAATCAGGATGTTAAAATTGTGTAAATAGGTAGCTTTTATTTTTAGACATTTTGAATAATTACTGCGGTAAATATTTTATTTACCATGGTTATGGGTAAATCCGGTAAATAAGGGTTAACAAATAATATTATAATAATACTAAATTACCCTAAAACGTGTCTTAACCCTATTGGGTGATACATGGTCGACCATGGGAATCTTTGGGTCGATTTTGGGATTCCATGGATCCACTTGTAAGTGATAATGACACTTTATTTTAATTAAGTTAAAATGAATACAAAAATAACACAAGCATATATCTTTTAGCAAAACAATTGTTACATAGGGTTATATATGTTGGATTTTAGATTATAAAAATTCATTAGAAATATAAAAATATTTCCTACATAATGATATTTTATTTATAATTTTTAGACATTAAATAATTTATTTTATTTATGACACAATGATGATGCAGTAATTACTATAATAGTGAAAAAAATAAAATAATTGATATTATAAATACCCAAATAAATATAATATGAAACTTTTAATGAATTAAACTAATTTTATAGGATAATATGATATATTAGGATTGAGTTAATTGACTTTGTTAGAAGTAATCAATCTGTTATGAGTTTCAAAAAAATCAACTATTGAATAGTGTCAACATTGACATAAAAGAGTTCTTAAAACAAATATTATATTATTAATTGATATTAAATTCCTAAAAATCTGAAGTTCGGCCAAGAGACTTATATCATGATAGTTTCATCATTAATTGACCACTTGGGGGTCTCTTGGATGTATGTAGTACGTTTATTAACCATATTATATAAAAATACAAAGAGACATTGTAAAAGTGAAACTAATTAACTTAGAGTTAAAACTTAAAGATAAGGTTAATATAAGTACCCAAACCTGTCAAAATTCTATTGGTTGAGTTGTTTTCGACCCATACCCACCTTAAACGTTTAATAATCATCTTTGGATCCATTAAAAACCGAATATTAATTTACTATAAATTAATATTTCTAGCTTTTCCAAAGGTGCCCCTCACCCCTCTTATAAAAGGGCACTCCTCCTTCTCATTTCTTCACACCTTCAAAGCCTTTTGGTTCAGCCAAACTCTGCCCAAATACTCTCCCAACTTCCCTCAATACAACCTAGGGGCCTTATTCTGATCATAAAGCCAACCTAAGGAGCCCTTTTGATCAAATCAAAAGGAAGAACCCGAAGAAGAGGTAATGATTTCACCACCCTTTTCTAAGTTCATTTCTTCTTCCACTTCTTCTTCCTTTGTTGTTACCATTCTAAAATAATAAATACAGTATCATATATATACTGTGATGTTATTATAAATATGGTACAACCATATTCAGTATTCTATCCACCCTTTGAATAACATGTCACCATACGTGCGTACGTACGGCTTACCGTCTCCACGTCGTGGTGTAATTGTTATTCAATATATTATTATTTGGATGGGTATAATAATGATGTGTAACTCATGTGAATGATAAATATAACATGTTAATGATTCTGTATATATGATATACCATCCATTTATATATTATTTTAATATCAAAAGAATGATATTGTCGCTCGTGCGTACGTACGGACTACCATCTCCACGAACGCGATGAGATTCATTCTCCATCGTATCCATTCAAGTATAATTATCATTAGATGATTTAAAAAATGATGTTTATGGACTTTATATCATTCTGGATATGAATAATATAAAACCTATCCTTTAAAAACATGTCTTACGTAACAAAACATATAAAAGAAAACAAGTAAGCAAACACCCGAAACAACGATAATACTATGATATTATTATCAAATGAATATTGAAAGATCATATATGATATCATATTAATGTATATGATTATTGTATAATTTAATAAAAATTATTTCACCATTATACAGGAGGTTAACCTACCCCAACCAAGGAAAAGTACAAGGTAAGGGTTATTTCACAATCTCTTCATTATCCGAGGTTGTTTATACGTAATAATCTACTGAGATTTCTTTATCATCCACATCCATGTTTCTTCGAAATGTATTTCAAAACATATTTATTATTTACAAGAATATGGGTTAAAGTCATTTATACCCTTGTTTGACTTTTTATAAGAGGTATATAAAGGAATCTTTCCATCGTTTTCAAGAAAAGGTCCTTTTTAACCTTTTCGACAGAATTATGGTAAGAATGTTTTTTTAACTTATACGGCGGGTGCGGCTATTTTCCGCCGTTATAAAATCTTCAAAGCTTAACTTACAAGCTTATAAGAATATTTTCAAAGAAAATGTTTTATTTTATATGGATCTTAAATGATTTCAAAATAAAAGGAGATATTTCTTTTAAAAGAATTTTGATTTCATCTATGTCAACATCCTTTGATGGATTTTAAGATTATTTGAAGTTGATTTATTATGATACAAAACTTCTATATTGTATTGAAGGTTTTGTGATATGTTTGACTGTGGATGTGATATTTTTATACCATTCATATTTTATGGTGAAAGTATTGACATTTCGTATGCTAGTTTTAATACGAATGTTTATGTTATGTTTAAACCTTTTCATATGGGAATGCATTGGACTTAATATGTGACGGGTGGAGCCCGCTATAGCTCCTCGATGCATCAGTAGGTCACATGAGACAAACTAGTGTCTTGGCACAAGTCCTTGACAAAATCTTATTTGTATTCTTGGCACGAGGCCTTGACTATGTGGTTATGATAGTCTGGCATTATGCATTCCAACATTATGAAAGTGGTTATTGATTTTTGCATGTGATTATTCGATTAGTAGAATATCCATGTGAATAAGTAAATGGAATTATTTCATTTTATTTATGTCGTACCATGTTGAAAGCTCATGTTTGAAAGGCTTTTGTTTTAGTTATACATTGCCTTAAATGTTTATTATTATTTATGAAAGTTTCCGCTATATTGTTATCCTTACTGGGCATTTGAGCTCACCCCTTTTCTATGTTTTATTTTTTTTAGGAAGTGAAGAAGTAAATTATGAATGACTTGTAGGGATATTATGTGGGGATATGAGTTTGGATTATGGAGACATTATGTTGTTGTAGTAGTTTTTCATTTTATGATGTAATGTAAAACTTATGAATATATCTAGTGTTTCCAAGGATACTAAACCAATCGGTCTTTCGAGATTTGATCTTTCTTGTGATCATGCCAATGTTATGTAATAATGCACCGACTCTGGGTAACTAGGGTCGGGGCGTTATAGTTGGTATCAGAGGAAGTTTAGTACAAACCTTGGAAGCTAGATTTAGATAACCTCTGATTAGAGCACGTAGACCTAAGATGAACTTTGAGGATTAGTGTAGATGAACTTCCTAGAATTTTGGTATTGTAGAGAATTTTTGAGTTTTCCGAGCAATACATCCCTGTCTGGATACGAGCAGGTAGAGGCGGCTCTGGCACAGTTGTACCTAGGGGTAAAACCCGAAAACACCGCTTTGAGCTAGACTCGAACGGGAACTGGTGCACGACAACGGGCCTTGCTGCACTATTGGTTACGACACTCCCGGGGGATATGCTTAGGATAACTCTCATTTTCTTTACAAATCATTATGAAGGGTTTATGAGTATATACATCCTCAAAGGAGAGATTTTTATGATTATTGATTATATCATAAATAGTTCAATTTATGTTAAGTGTTTTATAAGAATGGGATTATGTATTTTGATTCATAAACTGATCTAGTGTATGCCATTGTTTAGAAATGGCACCCAGTAGAAGGAATAAGAACTCCAGAAATGCACATGATCCAAAGAGAAGGAAGGAGCATATCTTTCATGGTCTTAATCTATAATTTATAAGAGAAATAGTCTCCCATGTATTATCATCATATGAAGAAATAATATCATGTGTTGATAAGATAAGTAAAGAGTTTACTGAGTCCTATGGCTTTGAAGGGTAGCAAGAGAAGAAAAGGATGGAAGAGAGAAAGATGGATAAAGGGAAGAGGGAAAAGAAGAATTTTCCCATATGTGGTAACTGTGGAAAGAAACACCCTAGAACTTGCCTGAAAGGAATGGGAGTTTGTTATAAGTGTGGAGGAAAAGGGCACAATGTACGTGACTGCAAGGGTAAGAAAATGGTTTTAAATGTACAATGATTCATTTTCAAGGAGTTTGGACACTACGCGAACCTATGTCTCATTCATCAAACTATGCCGCAAATGATGCTATTGGATAATAATCAAGTTATGATACTACCACAGATGAAGAGGAATGATTAGAGTTCTTATGTTGATTATGTCAATTGAGTGTTGTATCAACAATGTACTTGTTATAATAATTATGTAGTATATAAGGATTGTACTGCAATACTATTTCATTAAGGACTTGAGATTGTGTGGAACAAATAAAAGTGACTGAATAGCAGGATAAATTTTTGGAAAATATATGGTTGAGAGAATGATAAACCATAATATAGTTCTAATACCGAGGTAGTGATTTTCGAATTATACATGATTATTTTGGAAAAATTATATTGGATATTCTTGACTACCTTGGAACTGATTAATGATTTTTATATTCCATCATTGTTGGGGTTTAAAAATTTTTTGGATTGATGAAGTATATCCAGCATTCTATATGGAATAAGGGAGAATGAATGTAATCAATAAGGAATACGGTAATTCAGGATGTTTTAGTGTATTAAAAGAATACATGATGAAGGTATTCATATGCTATTACGGGGTAAAAAGGATCTACATTATGTTTACCTTCATTATAAATGTTGGACTGTGAGTTTGGACAGAAGTATTTTTGATAGTTCTAGTTTTGATTATTTTGGATTGCCATAAAAGGACAATCCGGAGGTCGGGCGGCAACCCGTCGCGTCCGGCAAGGCTGCGAGACTTGAACCCGCAACCGAAGGGCGACAAGGGGTATCACCTACCACTGGCCCACGAGATGTCCTGGATTAAATAATGTAGTTTTTTTAAAAGATCTGGTAGATGAATTATAAATTCATTTATTTTGGAACCCTGTACAAATAGTATAAATAGAAAAAAAAAATTACATTCTATTATCATTTAGAGTGAAATATGAGTTTGTGGTAGAAATTTATTAATGGATAAAACTCTAATTATAAAGTAAGTATATCTCCTTATGATATTAGCCAATCTCATAAATAAATTCCTCAACATTAATAAAAGGAACTTAGAACAAAAATTTTGTCCTAGATGGTACCTTAAATCATCACTAATTTATGGCTTTGGGATTTTTGGCCTTTTCATAGCCATGTTCTCTACCACTCTCCATCAGATAATTGATGGTTAGATTTCTCTTCCATATCCATATTTTCCTACATGGAACCCTAGTATGTGTTATTTTCGGTAATCTTCATACTTTCCATTCTCTGTTTTAAATAGAGGCCTCATTAATTCATTTTTCGATGTGGGATTTCAACTAAGATATTTTGAAACGTCAAAAATGTGTTATCCCAATACCCTATGTGTTGTTGAACCGGTGGTATTTCAAATCATCATAGATTGATGAGTTTAAGGACCTCAATTTTATACTTGTTTGTGATTGATGACCTCAATCACTACCTATAAATATTTACGATTTCCCTCCAATTATATGTCTCTAATTGCCACCAATGTTCTCCTAATCGAGATCATAATTTGGTGGTGACCCTTTCATTTCCCTTTTCCTCATATTAAGACTAAATTTTAGTAACCCAATTTCCGATGTAGGTTTTCCCACAAATATATTTTCTATTTTCAACCTTTTATTTTCGAAAAACAATTTCAAATTGCGAGGACGCAATTTATTGAAGGAGGGGAGAATGTAACACCCCAAGATTTCATAGTGTGTTATTTCTTCAAAATAATTCAATAACTTTCACTACACGCAACACCGAGTTCAATCACACCATGACTTACAAAAAAAAGCCATTCAAAAGAGGTTATGAATTGTATTATCTAAATTTTAAACTTTATATAATCGTTATAATTTTAGAATCCATATTATGAGTTTCTTAGATATAATGCAAGAACAAATTCATTTTCAGTATTGCACTTTTATCAACTTTTAATAGTGAACCCTTTTTAAATACAATATTTTAAACTTTTTGACTGAATGTGGACATCAAAAAAATTTAAAATGAAACATCACAAGCTTCCACGGTACGCTTTCCTTTGAATAATACAGTAGCGTGTGTTGTACGCAACATCGAGTTTTAACACACACCACAACCGATCAAACTAGCCGTTATGAATAGTAATACCTACTTTTTGAAATTATATATATATTTTATATTTAAAAATTGACTTCATTTTTAGATTAGTAGTGTCGAATTTACCCTAAGGTGAAATTTTGTCACTTTTCGGATAACTATCATATTTTGATGAATAGTGAAAATTACTAAATTTTAATTAAAAAAAACTCTTTTAATCAAAATAATTAATAGTGATAAATTATGAATTTGAGTGGTTTAAAAGTATATTTAGAATATATTTTTACCATTTAATATAATTTCGGTCATTGGACATAATTTTACAATTAAACCGAACATAAACAAGTGTCAATCTTTTGATAGTTATTATCTCTTAAAAACACGCTTTTTGTTTTGACAGAGGGAATTAATTTTAAATTAATTTCTGCCACTTCTGTTTTTTGAATTTAGAAAAATGGATTCAATATTTGGAATCAGGATTTTCAAATTGTGTAAATAGGTAGCTTTTATTTTTAGACATTTTGAATAATTACTGCGGTAAATATTTTATTTACCATGGTTACGGGTAAATCCGGTAAATAAGGGTTAAAAATAATATTATAATAATACTAAATTTCCCTAAAACGTGTCTTAACCCTATTGGTTGATACATGGTCGACCATGGGAATCTTTGGGTCGATTTTGGGACCCCATGGATCCACTTGTAAGTGATAATGACACTTTATTTTAATTAAGTTAAAATGAATACAAAAATGACACAAGCATATATCTTTTAGCAAAACAATTGTTACATAAGGTTATATATGTTGGATTTTAGATTATAAAAATTCATTAGAAAGATAAAAAGATTTCCTACATAATTATAGTTTATTTATAATATTTATACATTAAATAATTTATTTTATATATGACACAATGATGATGCAGTAATTACTATAATAGTGAAAAATTAAAATAATTGATATTATAAATACCCAAATAAATATAATATGAAACTTTTAATGAATTAAAATAATTTTCTAGGATAATATGATATATTAGAATTGATTTAATTGACTTATTTCGAAGTAATCAATCTGTTATGAGTTTCACAAAAATCAACTATTGAAGATTGTCAAAATTGACATAAAAGAGTTCTTAAAACAAATATTATATTATTAATTGATATTAAATTCTTAAAAATATAAGGTTCGGCCAAGAGACTTATATCATGATAGGTTCATCATTAATGGACCACTTGGGGGTCTCTTGGATGTATGTAGTAAGTTTATTAACCATATTATATAAAAATACAAAGAGACTTTGTAAAAGTGAAACTAATTAACTTAGAGTTAAAACTTAAAGATAAGGTTAATATAAGTACCCAAACCAGTCTAAATTCTATTGGTTGAGTTGTTTTCGACCCATCCCAACCTTAACCTTTGAATAATCAACTTTGGATCCCTTATATATACCGAATATGAATTTATTATAAATTAATATTTCTAGCTTTTCCAAAGGTGCCCCTCACCCCTCTTATAAAAGGGCACTCCTCCTTCTCATTTCTTCACACCTTCAAAGCCTCTTGGTTCGGCCAAACTCTGCCCAAATACTATACCAACTTCCCTCACTACAACCTAGGGGCCTTATTTTGATCAGAAAGCCAACCTAAGGAGCCCTTTTGATCAAATCAAAAGGAAGAACCCGAAGAAGAGGTAATGATTTCACCACCCTTTTCTATGTTCATTTCTTCTTCCACTTCTTCTTCCTTTGTTGTTACCATTCTAAAATAATAAATACAGTATCATATATATACTGTGATGTTATTATAAATATGGTACAACCATATTCAGTATTCTATCCACCCTTTGAATAACATGTCACCATACGTGCGTACGTACGACTTACCGTCTCCACGTCGTGGTGTAATTGTTATTCAATATATTATTATTTGGATGGATATAATAATGATGTGTAACTCATGTAAATGATAAATATAACATGTTAATGATTCTGTATATATTATATACCATCCATTTATATATTATTTTAATATCAAAAGAATGATATTGTCGCTCGTGCGTACGTACGGACTACCATCTCCACGAACGCGATGAGATTCATTCTCCATCATATCCATTCAAGTATAATTATCATTTGATGATTTAAAAAATGATGTTTAAGGACTTGATATCTTTCTGGATATGAATAATATAAAACCTATCCTTTAAAAACATGTATTACGTAACAAAACATATAAAAGAAAACAAGTAAGAAAACACCTGAAACAACGATAATACTAAGATATTATTATCAAATCAATATTAAAAGATCATATATGATATCATATTAATGTATATGATTATTGTATAATTTAATAACTATTATTTCACCATTATACAGGAGGTTAACCTACCCCAACCAAGGAAAAGTACAAGGTAAGGGTTATTTCACAATCTCTTCATTATCTGAGGTTGTTTATACGTAATAATGTATTGGGATTTCTTTATCATCCACATCCATGTTTCTTCGAAATGTATTTCAAAACATATTTATTATTTACAAGAATATGGGTAAAGTCATTTATACCCTTGGTTGACTTTTTATAAGAGGTTTATAAAGGAATATTTCCGTCGTTTTCAAAACAAGGTCCTTTTTAACCTTTTCGACAGAATTATGGTAAGAATGTTTTTTTAACATATATAGTGGGTGCGGTTATTTTCCGCCGTTATAAAATCTTCCAAGCTTCCCTTACAAGATTATAAGAATATTTTCAAAGAAAATGTTTTATTTTATATGGATCTTAAATGATTTCAAAATAAAAGGAGATATTTCTTTTAAAAGAATTTTGATTTCATCTATGTCAACATCCTTTGATTGATTTTTAGATTATTTGAAGTTGATTTATTATGATACAAAACTTCTATATTGTGTTGAAGGTTTTGTGATATGTTTGACTGTGAATGTGCTATTTTTATACCATTCATAGTTTATGGTGAAAGTATTGACATTTCGTATGCTAGTTTTAATACGAATGTTTATGTTATGTTTAAACCTTTTCATATGGGAATGCATTGGACTTAATATGTGACGGGTGGAGCCTGCTATAGCTCCTCGATGCATCGGTAGGTCTCATGACACAAACTAGTGTCTTGGCACAAGGCCTTGACAAAATCTTATTTGTAGTCTTGGCACGAGGCCTTGACTATTGGTTATGATAGTCTGGCATTATGCATTCCAACATTATGAAAGTGGTTATTGATTTTTGCATGTGATTATTCGATTAGTAGAATAACCATGTGAATATGTAAATGGAATTATTTCATTTTATTTATGCTGTATCAATTTGAAAGTTCATGTTTGAAAGGCTTTTGTTTTAGTTATACATTGCCTTAAAATGTTTATTCTTATTTATGAAAGTTTCCGCTATATTGTTATCCTTACTGGGCATTTGAGCTCACCCCTTTTTTATGTTTTATTTTTCCCAGGAAGTGAAGAAGTAAATTATGAATGACCTGCAGGGATATTATGTGGGGATATGAGTGTGGATTATGGAGACATTATGTTGTTGTAGTATTTTTCATTTTATGATGTAATGTAAAACTTATGAATATATCTAGTCTTTCAAAGGCTACTAAACCAATTGGTCTTTCTAGATTTGATCTTTCTTGTGATCATGCCAATGTTATGTAATAATGCACCGACTCTGGGTAACTAGGGTCGGGGCGTTACAAAACTTCTTTAGCTCTACAGTCAATCTTAGCATGGAAAATAGAGAGACAATCCATACCCAGGATAACATCAAACTCTACTAGAGGTAGAACAATAAGGTTTGCAAGTAGGGTCTTTCCACAGATAAGGATATGAAGATTCTTATAAATTCTTTTTGCCTCAACCTTTACCCCAGGTGTTTTTACCAAAATTTCAGGAGTCATTTCTTGAGATGGTATTCCCATTTTACTAGAAATGGTTTCAGAGTTGAAAGAATGTGTAGACCCTGAATCGAACAACACACTGGCATAATCTGAAAAACCAAACAAAGTACCTGATATAACTTCATTTGATGGCCCAACATCTGCTGAAGTAGTTGCAATGGATTTCACCACCCCTTTCTGCTTGTAGTCTAACTGCTTCCCATCACTCAAGCTCGTTGTCGGACACTCGTTTGCATAGTGACCCATATCATTGCACTTATAACATTTCACTAACTGTAAATCAAATTTGTTCTTACCGTCACCTTGATCCTTTTCTATGCAATCACGAGCCATATGTCCCATCTTACCACATCGGTAGCACTTTCCAGAATTCAGAAGACATTCCCCAGCATGCCTTTTTCCACATTTATCACAAACTCGAAACTTAGTTCTCTTACCATCAATCTTTTTTGAAGAATTCTTACCTTTCTCCTGCCACCTCGGTCTCTTCTTCTCCTGGTTGTTATAGAACACTTGGTCATCGGAAAACTCCATTTCCACCTTCTCAGCACATCGAACAAGCTTTTCATAACTTTTAAACTCACGAGAAGCTAATGCCCTTCGATATTTTCTCTTTAATCCTGATTAAAAACGATTGATTTTACTATCATGGTCTTGGATAAAATTTGGAGCATACCTTGCCAATCGTGTGAACCTTTCTTCATAGGCAGCCACTGAGTCTTCCTCTTACCTCAATTCCAAGAATTGTTTTTCCATCCTAAGTCGAACAGCCTTAGTAAAATACTTCTCAAGAAACATACCTTTGAGTTCATCCCAGTCAAGAGCATCAATCTCATCGGTGTCCCTGATTTTTTTAACCATAGACCACCACTGATCTGCTTCACCATCCAAACGGTAAATAGAAAGACTAAGCTTTTGATTGTCTGAACACCCCATGACATCGAAAATATTCTACAGTGCTTTAATCCACCCTTCAGCTAGCACATGGTCAGATGATCCTCTGAATGATGGGGGATGTTGCCTCATGAAATGTTCCACCACTAACATGTTCCTCTGCGGTTGATCTGGCTGATCTTGTGAATGGATACCACTGCCATTTATCGCTTGAGTCAACTACGCCATTACTGCAACAAACTGTTCAGTTCCAATTCCGACCATTTCTCGATGCTGATTCGGAAGGTTATTTCCTTCTGTATGCCTTCCTATCACTGCTTCCCTGTTTCCTCTGCGGAAAACCATTCTGAACAAACATGTCTTAGATGAAGCAACATGGTAATCTTCAAATGCTATATCATTTCAAAAAAAAATATTTTTGGATAATCATCTAATAAAATTATAACTCCTAAATTTATCTAAACCGACCTCTGATACCAACTATAAGGCCCCATCCTTAAACCTTACTTAATCTTGAGTTATTACAAGATTACACATTGAGGATCTTTTCAGGTTTAGAGTTTTAGAGAATTAGATCATAAAACTTGCATTACATTCCACGTATAAACAAAGTGGTTACATAAAGATAGTATTCTTCATTCCCATGAATGAAAACATATTTAAAAAAAACATGGATTCATTCTTCACACTTCCTTGACACTATCATCATATCATGTACCTTTCCCTTGACCTGTGAAAACATTTCAAATAAACTTGGGATGATCATAAAACGCTCAGTATGGGTTATAAAAACATGGAAAGGAAACATGGGTATATATATACATAAGAGTGAAATCATACGTTACCCATAAAACATAAGCACATTAACATACCTCGTCAAATCTTGAATAAATCATAGAAATCATAAGACATAAATGTAACTTGAGGCATTCATAACATTCATACGTAGGGAGTAAACCTCTTGGTTACGTTTGGAATACCCATCACAGTATATTCCTTAAATATCTTCAGAGAAACCTTAACGTTTCACTCCTTCGCGTTACCCACTGCATTGGAGAGCTATAACGGGCTCACCCGCCCTTTGTTTATCATAGAACCACCCGTCTTCATAATAATGCTGAAGAACCATAACATAATCATATCACATAAAACATGCATAAAGCAAACATAAAATTTCCACATTTCAATCACACGATATTAATACAACACATTGATATAAGAAAAACATTATGAAAACCATTTTCAATACCAAAGTAAAACATGATATTTATTTTTCATTTAATGAAAAGGGTATGGCTTGTAGAGGAAGCCGAAACTCAAATAATGGTCACGGCGGTGGAGAAGTCGTTGTCGCCGCATACGTACAACAAAACATTCCCTTTTTTCGTTTAGTAAACGCTTCGTATAAAAAAGATTCCTTTTCGATAAACGTAAAAGTCAAATGGGCTTATACACCGTATAAAATAATGTTGTGTATAAAATAAAATATGCCTCAATGAAAGGAGATTGAGACGAAGTCCCATACCTCGTATCCGACATGACCCGAACATTATTTAATCTCCAGAATAATAAACTTGAGATAATCTCTACTTGATTATGAACCTTTTTCAATTTCATTATTCCTTTTATACCATGTTATTAACATCATGTAATCATTTAAGTTAATAATGTTCATTTTGTCAGTATTTGGTTTTAAGTAAAAAATAGACTTCTTACACTTACATGTTGTTAATTTGGTAAAAGGTTCATTATATCCAGAATGATATTATTTATTTGGATAACATATATATCATATATATTCATCATATACATGTATTTATAATATTACATCACATTCAGAGGTAAGAAATGAAACGCACCGTTCATGGAGACGGTAAGCCGTACGTACGCATGAACGCAACTTCCATTTCTATTTCATATTTTCTGGAATGAAATCATAATGATATAAGAGTATATTATAATTCCAGTATAATAACATATATAATATCATTAACTTTATCCTTTACACATCCCACATATGGTATTAACGAATCAAATCACTTTCAGGGGGCGGTAGTCCGCACTTCCTAAAATGAAGATATCGTGTTTACCCATAATGGGAACCATAAAGGTATGCCCAAAATGAAAAAAACAGAAGATTAAGGAAAACATACACATATTATATATCATATATAAAAATAGTGACATCATAATGGCCACCTTTGAAGGTGTTAAATGAGTATTGAACAATCATCGTTTCGGGAGGCAGAATTTCACCATCCACGGAAACCGTATGTTCTTTAACCATTTGATGTAGTTGTGTGAAAGTGTAGCTCAAATAAATATTATAACAACATCCTAGTATATTTAATATACTGGTGTTGTTACAAAATAAGTAAATAAAAAGAGTTTAGGGGGTTGGAGAAGCAAAATAAAACAAATGAACATGAGAGAAAGAATTACCTTTAAAAGTGTGAATCCTTTTGATTTGAGCCTAAAGGATTCCTTTTAAAAGAATTCTGCACAAAGGAAATCCTCTAGGATGAGAATAGGGATGTGGATAGAGTAAATGGGAAGGGGTTTGCTGAGCCAAAGGCTTGAGGAGTGTGTGAAATGAGGTAGAGGTGGGGACCTTTTATAAGAGGAGAGGAGG
Organism: Viscum album; assembly: GCA_963277665.1. Classification (NCBI taxonomy): domain Eukaryota; kingdom Viridiplantae; phylum Streptophyta; class Magnoliopsida; order Santalales; family Viscaceae; genus Viscum; species Viscum album. The sequence continues at coordinate 1,591,464,751 of OY728129.1, forward strand.
GGCACTTTTGGAAAGTAAAGAAATATTACTTTATTTGAAAATGTGTTTCGGTTTTAAAAGGTCCCACATTGATATAATTCGTGGATAAGGTGATAAGGGTTCGAAATCAACTCATCCAATTGGTTTTGGACATGTTTAGTTCATATATTTTACATTATCTTTCCATTTTATTTAAATCGTCAAATAATGATGTCATCACTGCATCATTATTATGTCATAAATAATTTAATTTATTTAAAGTCTAAAAATTAATAAAAAAATACTATGATGTAGGAATTATTTTTATCTTTCCAATGACGATTTATAATAAAAACTCTGATCTTTATAACGCCATGTAAAAATTGTTTTTGTAAAACATATTATGTTTGTGTCATTTTTACTTTAACATTTAATAAAAAGTTATTTATGTCATTTCCCAACCGAAGTGGATCCATGGGGTAACCAAGTTGACCCATGGCTTTTCTTGGTCTTCCATGACACATCCAATGAGGGTAGGACAGGTTTCATGCTAATCTTATTTTATTTATGCATTATTTTTACCTTAAACTACACTAATTACCACTAATCACCATTAAAACTTAATAAGTTACTATTAACCAAAAAATTATTTTAATCTCATTGAACCACATTTTACTTCTTAATGACAACCATGTATTTTGGATTTTTGAAATTCAAAACACAATGATGGTAAAATTTCATTTAAACGGAAAATCAGTTTTTATAAGTACCACTTAGTGGTTTCACTATTCATCGAAAATTGAAGTTTTTCAGAAAATTACCAAAAATTCACCCTAAGATATATTTGATATTCCAAATTCAAAAATGAAGTCTATTTTACCAAATTCAAAACATATAAGTCACATTAATTAATTTAATAATTAATTCCCGATGTCAGAGCAAATAGTGTGTTTTTATGAAACATTAAGTATCAAAAGATTGACACCAGTTTAAGTCCAATTTCAAAGTGAAATTGATTCCAATGACCACCATTGGATTAAATGGTAAAAATATATTCTAATTTCACTTCAAAACCACCTCAAAAGATAATCTAATCATATAAATAAAATATATTAAGAAGCAGTTTTGATGTAAAATGCAGTATTTTTCACTATTCATTAAAAAATGAACATTGTCATAAAAATACCACAAACTCACACAAAGTAAATTTTGATGTCCCAATCATAACGAATAAGTTTATTTTGACAAAAATAGTTTATAAAATTGTCAAAAGATGGATTTAAAAAAGGGTTTCCATCATAAGGCTGTAAAACAATCTTTTAAGAATATTAGTTTATTCCATGCATAAGATTGTATTTATTTTAATTTTAAGCCTCTAAAACACTATCTTAATCATTAATAAACATGGATAAAAATATCTATTATTCATTACTTACTTGGGATGTTAAACATGGGACCCACAACGAGCTACTGCATTGGAGTTATTTCCTATTTCTTGTGCTCATTAATTACTTTGTGCTTATCATCGAATTACGGTATGGTTGGAAGTAAAATTATGTAGTTTTGAAATTATTTTGAAATTTTTTTATTCTTAATTATATCCCACTTGAAAACTGTTTTAATTTTTACGTTTCATCTTTTAGAAAATGTAACTAGCATTTCATGTTTATGAAATCTTGCATGATTTTCATCATTTAATGTGTATCAAATGGAATCTCTTAGTGGTGTTATCCTACTACTCATTGTTTCACACCATATTTACACCATTGGGTGAATGTAGACTCAGTTATTTTTTTATTTTCATAGGTTGGGTACAATTTCATATTGCAAGTGGTTCGGGTTTTTAGCAGGTCCTTGGTGGTGAAGTCTTGTGGATATGTCTTGAGGGTGATTTCCCATTGAATTTAAGTGGTTCATTGAACTCCATTTTTGGTTTAGAACGTTTTTAATGGCCTTTTTACATTTTGCAAATCATGTAACTCAGTTATAAAATTTTGTAAAAGAAGGTTTTAGTTGAATAATACATATTTGTTTTAGTGAGTTTGTATGTTGTTTAGTGTTTCTAAAATTGGGTAAATCATTCCCAAACATAATTTGATGATACCCGACCACTTGTTGCATCCCATTGGGATCAAGAACTCCCTTTGGGCCTTGACATGGGCTGGGTTGGGTGTCAGTTTTGATGGATACCAGATTTGGATCGTGACATCTAGGACTCTGTGAGATTTTTTGAAGGACCAGTAAAATAGAGGATTGTCAGAAGAAGTTTTTTTGTGGAAAAACCATTCCTTTGGTTCGTGTGCTCTGGAGGGTTAGTGGCCGTGAGGAGAGCACATTGGAGCCGAAGAAACAGATGCATTCCCAGTATCGGGAGTTGTTATGATTTTTTTTACTTTTGTTTTGATTTGTTCCATTATTATGATTTAATGATTGGCCTTGATCATTATTAGATATGGTTTTTTATATTCTATGAATGCATGTGAAATTCCCTAGTTGTGGGGAAATAAGGACATTATCCTAAATCAAGACAAATTAATGTGGATGTGATTATTGCCGTACATACATGTCAGTGCCATACATTGTGGATAAAATCATGACATGGAGGGTGGAGCTCATAAATCCATGTTTCTAGATAGTGTGACCCTTAGTTTTTGTGTGGTTGTTTGGGTCTGTGAGGACTTAGTTTTTCTATAGTTGTTTAAGAGATAGGTTTTAAGGAAGTGTTCCAAGATTTCTAATTTTCACTCGAGTACTTGGATAACCGAAGCTGGTTTACTCTCGATAGGTTTTTAAGGGGTGTTTTTTCAGACCCTCCTTCTGGAGAATTTTTTGAATTCATAATGATTTAAAGGGTCTAAGTGGTATCAGATGTAATAACATGAATTTACCCATACAATTCCATTATTGATATCTAGTTTTTAGGATTTTTTGGGGGTTATTTGTGACTCATTCTGAGAGTAAGCCGAATATCTAGTTTGAACCATCAATGTTGGCATGTCATTGTGTTAGAATGTCCTGACATCGGTAGGTTAGTGTGTGAATTTATGAGGGTGTCATTAGGATCACATGTTAGTTGGTCGAGGTGTCAGAAGGTCTTGGAGTTGGTAGGTCAGGGAGTCGGTAGGTCAAGGTGTTGGTAGGTAGAAGCATCGATAGGTCAGGGCATCTGTAGGTGAGTGCATCGGTAGGTTGAGGTGTCAGTAGCACAATGTCGATACCTTATCATCAATATGACTAATCAGTATCTCATTTTTCATTTCCTCAATTTCGGTGACTCACCCATCGTTGACTCCATTCCTGTTTTTCTAGATTTTCCCAATTTTCCAGTCTCACCCCTCTTACACATTATAAGATATAAACAGATTTTAAAGACTTGTTTGAGAGTTTTTAAGAGTGTTTAGAAAGATATTAATTGTATCTTTAAAATATTAATGTTATAGGTGATTTGAGATACTCAAACCACATGATCTCGACCATGGTCCCATGATTAATGTATTTTGAAACCTTTCATCCATTAATAAAGGATCTGGCTCATCAAAGCAATTATATCCCCTTACAAGTTTTTTTTACATTAACTCTTTCTGTTCCTAGAGTCTCCCTCCCTAGATGATTGGTTCTCATTTTCTAGATTCTCCCCTGTTAAGCATTCTTGGAGTTTTATGCTTCCCCGTGATCCCATATTCTTGATGAAAATAGGAGTTTTGGTCTCCTGGTATTTCATGTATAGATTTCTTATATCTCTCATTAATTGTGCATAATGAGAGGTGGGTGTACTAACTATTCATTATAAAGAATGGATGAACAAATTTATTAAAAATAAATAAATGAAGGGAAGGGATTATGATAAAAAGATAATGGGATCAATGAAATAACAGGCTAAGAGTGGCATGATGTTGATTTCCTATTTTGTTTTTTATAATTGTTTATGGTGTGACTTGTGGTGGCTATAAATCCTTTTTAAATTCGTGGGAATCGATAGACTTTTTTGTGCATGGGTAATGGATTATAACTTTTGTTGTTTCCTCATAAAATATTTGAGTGAATAGAAATTTGACTAATTAAATATAACCCATTAAATGAACTACTTGACCCATGATAAAAACCATTGTGTGATCCCCTTTATATATCAATTGGATTAAAGAATAACGATTTCAAAATATTAATATATATATACATACTGCTGATAGGTCATGTTGAGTGATATGTTATGTTGGTTTTTTTGTGGGATGTGTGGTGTTTCTATTGGGAGAATGGTTATGGGTATAGGGGCGGGTATGGGAGTTGGTTATCTGAGAAAGGAGTCGTATGTGTGTGCAGCAGGGTTTTGGTGTAATAGTAGTTTTTTTGGGTTTGGTGTGTATGGAGGTACGTGTGGCTTGATGGAGTTTCAGGTTGAGAGGGTAATTTATTGTGGAATGGATGGAAATATAGGCATTGGAACTGCTATTTTCTGTGTTGTTGCCATGGGGAGACATTAGGTAGTAGGATTGTGGTTTTTCTATGAAATTTTTATGTAGTAGGACAACATCTGGAAATTTTTGGGGCAGCGGGGCTGCATGGGTAGGTTGTGAGAGAAGGATTGTGTAGTATAACATTCACAATTTATTGTTGCAAGTGGTTGAACTAGGGTGTGTACTAGGACTGCAAATATGGGATTGTTTGATTTTTTTACATGGTTGTTGTTAGTAGTTTCTTGGTAGTGATGGAATAAAATAACGTGAACCCATAGATTAATAAATGGAATGTGGAAAAATAAAATGTGTTTGGATTATTATTTGGTAATGGTTTTTGTGTGGTTATGCATATTTGGGTAGCAGAAAATGCAGTCCTGTATGGGTTTGTTGTTTGTTATGGTGACCCATAGGTTTGGTTGAGTGTTTGATTCCTTATATGTATAAATTTTTGTTCCTTGTGTTTTCTATATTCACCCCACTCTTGTTGAACACTATGTTCCAAACACCTCTATTCAATGGCGGCGGGTTTCCTTTACAACATCCTAATGGTAGGATATGTGGCTGGTTACTGAATTTCGTCCTCACAACATTTTTTAGGTTCTTACCGCTCGAGCCTATCTGGGAAGACTGTAATGGATTGGGTCTTACCATGGTCCCAGATTTTTCAGGAAGGTTTTTTGTGGATGAGAGGCCTAGGTTCTTGCAGGCCAAGACTGCATTCCCAATTGTCTTCGATATGAGGCCCATGAGTCTTTGTGCGAGAGGTGTGGTTGTTGCGGCCGTGGTGTCTACAGGAAGATAGGTTATGTTTTGAGGCCCATGTGAGTGTGGGAATTTTGTTTTAGTGGAAATGCATATTGGAATAGTGGTCGCATCTAGACATTATCTAATTTTGATGATTAATTTACTAGTATGAATGTGGGGTGGGGTACAGAAATGTCTATGTGCTCAACAACTACATTAATTGACTTTTGTTATTTGGTTAGTGTGTCTTGTTGAGGTTGGGCTAGTTAGTACTCCTTGGTATGTGCTTTAAGGTTCTACAATTTTCTCATCAGGACATTAGTATGTTCCCCAAAATGTTCATGAGTAGCTTTCGTTTCCCTACTGAGTATGCTCATATGATCACCCTATGTATAGAAACTATTTTCGGGTTTCTAAGAGGACATTGAGGTCCGTGTTGGGGCATTCAAGCTCATGCATTGGGATTTGTTTCTCTTGATTCTTAGTCCCTTTTTTGTAAATGTTTTGGTAAATTTTTTTTACTTTGCATCAACATTACTATTGATCTTGCATGTGGAAATGGTTTTGGGAACTACATATACTTTTAGTATTTGGTGTTTCATAGGATTTAACATCTTATCTCCTGATCTTTTTTGATTAATAGGGTAACAGATTCCATATAATTGGAGATTCTATACTATGGGTGCTAGTCGCCACCCCGGGGCCTGTTGAATGTAGGACATAGGGATCATTATCTCACATTCATCATAATGAAGGGTTGGTGTAGCACTGTGTTTGTCCTTCCCTCATCTCGATTAAGGTTTGTTGTGACAAAGATACTCTGTTGAAATATTATTATTTAATAATGAATATTATAAAAAATTCATTTATCTATTGTGTATGAATAATACTAAAAATTTTATGATACCTTTATGGTTTAAAAATCATAATCAGTTATATACTCATTATTAATAAAAATAAGAATCATTTTGATATAAAAAAATGTTTCAATAAAAATTGTATTCTTTTTAATGAAAAAAATTTCATCAATTATTTTGAAATTATGGTAAAATTATTTCGTAAAAAATTTCTAAAATATTATTTATACCATGGGAATAATTTTTGAATGCTTCTTATCCAAATTATATTTGGGTTAAATTTTCGGATTTTTCTAGAAAGTATCATTTTCGAATGATTTTGAAAAATAATGATATTTGTTGGGAACATCAATTTAATGTAAATTATTAATAATGTTATATTATATTTAAAATTAATTTAAAAGGAATTTTAGTACAATAATTTTATCCAAAGAAATATTCTGGTCATTGGAATCAATTTAATATTGATGATTGATATTAAACACATTTATACTTATATAAAACATATACATGGAATATCACTTTTTTGTCTTGTATTTGTGTTTTATATTATATAAAATTATACCAGTTATGTAAGTATAATTTTAAAATTTGGCTTAAATATTTGGAATCAACATATTTACTATTATCTAATAATTTCATATTTCATATTTAACCTTATAAATTGTAAAATAGTAAAAAGTTATTACTATGGTTAAGGTAAAAATGGGGTTATTAGAGGGGTAAAATATGAATATGACTGTTAAAAATTATTGAAATTTCTTCCAAACCCCATTTTCATCTTATTTATAATTTATCTAAAATAAGGATCAACATTATCCCATTTTTAATCATTTATTTATTGTAAAAACACACTCACTCTTTATTGTTTCCCTATATTCTGTGTGGGTCCTCTTACCCAATAATAAAAGGCCACCCCCACTCCTCTCCTCTTGAAACATCCTATGAAATCTGGATCAAAAAATACATACCAAATCCCTTCTTTAAATACATCAAACAACATAGATACCTTTTTATTCATAATTACATCTTTTTAAAAATTTCATTCAATACTAATGATGTATTCTGAATAAGATGTAGCATTCATAAATGATGATTTCAGTTTATTTCTTCTTCCAAATTCTAAATAAACAAAAAATTTTTTCTAATATAATAAACTAATAGAAGAAATAAATATATATGTTATTATGTTAATTTAATAAATTAAATCAACATCAATGTACATAAAATGGGAAATGAAATTGATGATTATTTGTACTGAGGTCTACCTCCTCACGAACCAGTGTTAGTTATTTTCCATCAATGCCAATCAAATTTGGATATTATGATTGATTTGATATATATTTATACAATATTTTTTATATAATTATAATTTTTTAGCTAACATATCTAAATTTATTTCTTAATTTCCATCCCATTGAAAATATGATAATGTTGTTTGTCTGTACGGCGGGTTACCGCCTCATGAAGCGATGTGATTCATTTTTCAATTATATATTACATTAATGTTAATGAGAATGAACTTAATTTTAATATGTGATATATATGATATTAAATAATTTATATATTGCTAATATATCATACACTTCTTTTCCCCTATACACATTAGGAAATTATATCATTGCTCATGTGTACGATGACATAATGTCTCCATGATGTGATATGATTTAGTTTATATTCTAATCTTTTTATAATGGTTATAAACATGTGTTAATATAGTTAATATAATATTTATTAAATTATTATAATAGTGAATATTTTATATTTTTATCACCTATTTAATAAATGGAACTCCCATTAATAAACACAAATGATAAAAAGAATCAATTAAAACCTCAAAAATTTGAAATTGTTTCTTATTATTAATAAATGGATTGTAAAATGTTCCCAGAGGAACATATATGATATTATAAATATTATTATTACTCTGTAATAAATCAAAAAAATTATAAAAAAAATTATATATTAGGTTAATTAATTTCCAACTAAAGGAAATCACTAAGTAAGGGACTTTCTCTCAATTTTCCTTCATTGAAGAATATTCTAATACTAAGAAACAATTGAATTTTATTTGGTGTAAATACTACCCATTTTGTAATTAATATGAATAATAATTCATAAGTAATTTTTTTCTATGTTTCAATTTGAATTATTACATCCATGGTTATTTGAAATGATTATTTGTCAATAGTAAGTGATTCTTCCAGAATCCCCATTTCCTTTAGACATATTTATTAATAACAACCTATTCAATTTTATATAGACTATATTTTAATCCATTGATGTATTTAACAAGAATAATTACTTATTCATGTTTAAAAATATTCCATTTCACTTTAATTCTTAAAATTGTAATACATTAAATGTTACCTAATTGGTAAATATTATTGTATAATATCACTTTTATTTGTGATTATGTACTTTATCTTCAAAAAAATCACTTTTTCGTGATCATTTTTTCATATAAATTACATTTATATTATATATCCATATTCTTGTAGGATGTATAAGGTTATTTTATACATATTATAACATATATATTATTTTAACATTGACTGCTATTTTATTAACATGGGAAATATTGATAAATAGGTATCCTTTACTCAATATGGATATTTGTTGATAATGTATAATGAATCCAAAATTAAATCAATTCTTTGATGAATGAGGATTTTTTTGGGAATGTTGTTATTTGTGGGGAATAATTATATATGGAACCTTGAAGCATCAATAGATCCCATAAGACAAATAAGTTAGATAATATAGATGGATTTTACCAATTGAAGTAATTGTTATAATAAAAGTTCTGGAAAATTATGGTATTGTGATTCTTGAGATCATGATGACCAATAAATAAGAATTTACATCATTGATAATTTAGATCATACTATTATTTAGGAGATTTTCAAATTTATATTATAACTAGATGAATTTAATTTTTTTTTTGATTAAATGTATTATGGTGTCAGATATTTATCATTCCATATTTATTATTATTTATCAAATTATGATTTTAAAGTTGTTAGATAAATAAATTGGTTTTTAGTCCTTTACCATTACATATAAAATATAAAATATTTATTATTTATTATTCTTTATCAAATTATGATTTTAATGTTGTTGGATTAAATGTCTCAAATGTATTGATGTTCATTTACTATAAATAGTGGCTCCACTTGTTGGTATATCAAATCCATTGTCATTCTATATCTTGATTAAGATGTTATTTCGACACACTTTTACATGGTATATAAAAAATTATCCAAGAATAATGAATCCAGAAAATGAAGTTGGGTATGGAGGTAAATCTATCTAGGAAGAGTTTTAACACCCTAGGTCTCCATAGTTCATTAAAATTAAGATCCACCCATACACCATGTTGTTTCAAATCATGTGGTGTGTTCCATAAAATGATTTATTAATTGAGTTTAACATCTTTGTTTTGAGAACTATTATGAATAAACTAGTGACATTACATTGAAGATGTCATATCATATTGAATAATACTATTATTGGTAGATTAAACAATGGTACAAACTGATTAGGTCATGGGGATGGTATCGGAAAATCATATAGAAATGGACCAGGACATGTTTATGTGTTGGGATTTTCCACGATTACATGAAGGGTCATAATGTTTTGAAACCCCATAATATTAGACCAAAATAATTATGGATGGTAGGCCTAAACCCTTTTTGAATTGATATCATGATCAATGAGATAGATCACTTTCTATTTTCAACGTCCATTTATGTTATGAGGTTTACTATGGTCTTGAAATAAGAATGTGAGATTAAGGGAAGAAGGAATATTCAACAAGGTTTCAATCACCCAGAATGTTGTGTAACAACATAGGGAAAATGTTATCATGTCAATGAGACGATAAAAATAATTACTCTAAACTTTTTCTAGATAAGGGGATTTAATGAGAATATATTCACTTTTCTTATGGATATAATGTTGTAAATATGATATTTACTCCGTCTTTATTATTGCCAAATTTTTTCCTAAACATTTAATATGAGGCTTTTAATGAGAAAATACATGGCATTCTCTCAGGCCACCATTTTATGGGTTTTCAACCCCAAAAAATTTCTGTCTCATTCTATATTAGATTGTTGTCCAACAATTTATACTATAAAATTATAATGCTTAAGGTCATACAACATTTACTAATGTGTGGGAAATTTTTAGTTGTGATTCACATGGAACTATCATGAAATGAATGTTACATTGGAGCCTAATAAACATACCAATGGTAAATAAAACTCCAACATAATTTTATGTGGGAGATGGAAATAATGTAAATCTATTCTCGAGATTCTCATGTGATTAGTAATAATATGGTTAAATTATAACAAGAATGGTCCAAAACACATTGATTTGATGAGTTCTACCATAGTGAAGTAAAGGATTATAAGGATAAAAAATCACGCCTTATGGAGAAATGATATAACTTGTTGGTATGTATGAGATCTTATGCATCGATAGCATGGTTAAGTAGATAGTTCTACATTCCTTTCTTAGGTACATGAATGGTTGTAGAAACTTGACAAGGGATGACAATGGGTGAAGGACTAAAAATTTTAACCTCATGTTATGGGAACATATTTTATGTGTTGTTTTGAAGTCATGATACATGGATATTTACCAGTCAATTCAAAATGATTTGGTAAGGAAGAATCTGTTTCTAGGAAGGTTAACGTCATTTGGGAAGTATGTGGTAACCATGGTAAAAAATTGAGTGATATATATTATATACGCAAGAATTTTATATGAATATCTAAATCATAAAAAGAAAAAATAATCCCCCACTACTCGGGTCTTGTGAACTGGGGTGCATATTTTTTTTGATGTCAAATATGGACCTAGTAATGGATATTATAGTGTCATTTTAAATCATGTGATTGAATAAATCATACCACACATAGTTCTTGAATTGTAAAATCTCTATGAAGGTCTGACCCATACCTAGAGGGGGCCTTGTTCTCATTGATTATTATAGCTAGACCCAGGAATAGATATCAGTTAATCACTATATATATTATTATAGAAGGAATAAAAAGACACATACTTCATGAGGAACAATGTAGTTTAACCTCATACAAAAAATATATAGGCTCTATGTGATAAAGAGGGGGAATTCCAGTAGGTCTAAATAATTGAAGTCTGGCATTACTATAAACCTTGTGATGATAAGAATCAAAAACCATCTAGTTCAGAAGGAAGGATTCCGACATAGGTCTGAAACATACCTAGAGAGGGACATTTTTTATGTTTATTTATGGTGACTCAACCAGGTTTTGGGGATATTAGTATCAATCATTATCTAGTGATACCATGAATCAAGACCCACGTAGTTCATGAATTGGTTTGTGGATTGAGTCCAACACCCATAATAGTGGTCCAATTGGGTGAGGTTTACATTAATGTCCAGTATTATGTCATGCATAAGACATGATTCATGCGGTTTAACATCATATAGTGAAGATTCATTATGTTCATTTTATTATATTGCATTCCTGAGCAGGACAACACTGTAATGTGGAAAAACGTCTTTCACATGAATCGAATCGCTTACCATAATTTCTAAGTTAGCCTTACCAATTCTCAATGTAAGAAACAAGGACCGTCAAAGACTGCTCTTACAATGTATAGTTGAAAATGAGTATGACATGAAGATGTATTACCATGTGGTGGACTAACCAACATATAGAATCAAATATTACTTTCATATATAATTAAAATGAGAATCATGTTATACATTGTTCATCAAACCCATGAATGTTATCATCATGTGACTAGGATATCATCCGTGTAGTTTAATTTCATGTGTTGAGGAAATTTTTCATGCATTTTATCGTAATATGGTAGGGAATAAAGACGCTTTGCAGTTTAAATTCTTAACACTAAGATTTATTCCATAAAATTTAATTTCATGTGGCTTTGATTTATTTGATACAGTTAAATGTCATGTACTTAGGTGGAAAATTATTATTCAGTTTAAATCCATGGTTATAGGACATCATCAATACAATTTAATGTTATGTTGTTAAGAAAAGGATGCTTGATTGAAGTTATGAAATGTATTTTGTAATAAATTTTAAATCTATTGGATGAGAAGCTGTAACAAATTCTGTATCCATCATGTCCAATTATTAGGCTCAATTATGATAAAATATATGTACTATATAATCACCATCCAGCTGGATTCTTACATTGGAGGATACTTTCATGGTATGATTGGGTTTTGAGAGAAAACATTTGTTCTCCTTGGATAAATTAAATGAGGTGACCCTTTTTAATGAATTCACATGATATCTGATTATAATAGTCCTGAAGAATGTATAATGAACAAATAATTTTCTCATAATATTGATTATGCTCCCTAAACATCTTATGTGATTTATCATTATCTGAGAGTTGTCCAAAAATGGTTATTCAATATGATAGAAACTATAATTGTTTTCCAAATACTACCTTAATTTCAAACACCAATTAATAATGTTTTACTTCTGTAATAGTATATGTGGTGGTATAGTGGGATCATAAAGCATATAAGAATATTTATGGGTAGGATTTCTGGTCATTAGTCACAATATTCTAGATTATATTCAACATAGTCTTATTGAAAGTCTCTATTCTTAAATTTTATGATGCATTATACCGAGATGAGCGATTTGACTCAATATTGTAATAATGTAAAAAAAATTCAACCCTATAGAACAACATTTTATGATGATTTCCATCAATATTTTGTAATGGTCCCCAAATCCATGTGATGATATGTGACTTTATGGAGATGATGATATTATTTTCCCTGAATACCTTTGGGGATTATGGATCAGTCCATTTGGAAATTTTGTTTTTGTGAAAAAGGATGTACATAAACTTAATAATTGTTACTAAGGGATATGGACCCACAATATCCATTAACTTTATAAACATTTATATGAATATTTAGTTGCATGTAGATATTATATGGGTTTATGGATGAAGTTTAGATGTATCAGGCATGGAAGAAATTTCATAGTGAATCCCACATAATGTTGTATCATGGTTTTCCAGTAGTATCAACGTCTCCTGATTTGGTGGGATCGCCTTGTCCAGGAATGATGGGCATCACAACAGCCTAAATAGAAATCATACATGATAGTTCTAATCACTCGTTTTAATATTCATCAAAGTGTGACTACGTTGAAACCTTACTTTTAGATAGTTATATGAACATTTGGACCATCCCACAGGTAAATGAACATTTCTCACAGTGAAATCTTTTCCCTATGGGCTCATTCAATTTGGACAGTCAAATTTTGGAGATAACTATTTACGGGATCCCTCAGTTAAGGGGTGGATTTTAGTTCCATATTCTATGGGTGGTTTTGATCTGAATTATCTATTCCATGTCATAGTTCATGATTTATGAGACAATTCATTGGTTCAAGATATGGGAGATTGATTAGTCTTAATTAGGGATTACTATGATTGAGTCTACGTTAAACAATGTGCTATCTGTAGGATCGAAATAATAATGTAGATCCTCAATTAAAAGAGGGAGTTAATTGTATATTTAAAAACATTCATTTTTAACCTTATAGAAATCAATGTTTAACAAAGTTAAACAAGGTAAATTCACAAGAACTCTTTTAGTTATACTAATCAAAATTGATAGGTTTCGAAAATATTGTTCTGGAAATGAAACATATGGAAGGTTTAGAAGGAAAATATTCTACCTTAAAGTGTATAGAATCATACTTATCAGAGGATAAAAATGTACAATAAAGTATAAGAATGTTACACTTCTTTCATTATCAAAATGGTGTGGAAATAAACATGAAAAAAAACAAGTAACAATTAAAAATATTTCTAACCCAAATAGTTGAGAATCCAAAAACCTTTGATAAAGGTACCTTGATTTATACTTTCAAGAAAGTATGTCTTACCCACACCAAGGTAAGACCTCAATCGGAATATTGGAATCGGTCTTGCTATCCCTACAAGCCCTTGATCTTTATGGTAGTCAGCACCTCTATCTTCATATACATAGAAGTATTCAAAATTTAAGGTAGTCAGAACTTCCTTATTTATATCCCCAGAATCTTGTGATTGTACTTAGCAACAATCATAATAACATGATTCATGATGAACTAGTTGTTTAGTATGAAAAAATAATGATAGTCTCTCTCTCTATTAATCACATCACAAAATGTAATCTCTCAATTTTTTGAACTATTATGAGTTCATTCAAATGAACTCATATTTATAGGCACATCTTCAGTGGTATTCTTCCTCCTTCAACAGTCATATTTTTCTTTGAATCTCAAAGGGACCTATACACATGTCACACAAACAACGGTTATATAGAAACAAGTTGTACAACATTATTTCATAATAAGTGTATTGAAAATGATGTTAATTAACCAAATATATTTTTCAGTGCCTAAAGAAAAAAATGAATTCATAGTCTAACCAAATAAACATTCAGATCCATTAGTACATGGATATTCATATTTTGTTTTCTAAATAACTCAGAATCTACATTCTATCAATTTTGGAATCTAACTTCCAAAAAATCCCGAATCTGAATTTTAAAGAATTTAAAGTATGAATTATGAGTAATTAGGAGTCTAAATTCTAGTGTATTTAGTATCTGAATTCTAGTGATATATATGTCTTAATTATGAGAAATTCAGAGTCTGAATTTGGAGGAATTCAGAGTATGAATTATAAGGGATTATAAGTCAGGATTCTATGGAATTCTGAATCTATATTCTGAAGAATTCAGAGTCTAAATTTTAGAGAATTCAGATTATAAATTTCAGAGAGTTTAGAATCTGAATTTCAAAGAATTCGGTGTATGGATTTCTGAAAATTCGGAATCTGGAATCCAGAGAATTTAGAGAATGAAAATAGAACACTCTATATCTAAGAAATTATATTATTCCTAGGTTTTTCATACGAATCTGAATTTTGGACTTAGTAACAAAATGTGTTTGATTTAGAGAGTTTGTAAAAGGAAATAATGTAATCAAAGGTAAGGATAAAAATTTCCATAGAGAAGGAAAAGTTTCCTTAGGACAATATGTTTTTGGGAAAAAAATTACTTAAGATACAGTGTTTGTGATTTTCAAAATATAAAGGAATGGAAAAGTCATAAGGAAACATAATTGACTCAACAATATTCCCCATTTTTGTAATGCAAAAACATCCTTACAAAAACTAATACAAGGACATAGAATTTTATTTAATAGAAAAACATATCTCCCTTTACTAATTGATTATAGTGAATACTACTAACTCCCCCTTAGTTTTTGAAATTCTTATGGAACTTATTCTTGAATTACTAAAAGGGATTTATATTTTTCTTTCATAAAGAAATCTTCTATTATTAAAATCCCACATAGATAGACTCCAAAATACTTAAGGCATTATCTTCATTACTTATCATTTTATTATCATTCCTTTATTACCCTTTGTGATGTTAAAAATGGAATATAGAGAATGGAAAAAATATGGTAGTAGAAATATTATTACTATACAATAAAGAAAACATAGAACAACCAAATGTTTCATCATGTTTGGAAAAATATGTACAAGAAAGGTACTACAACAAAAAATTGGAGTTAAGGGAGAAAATATCCCTCCTTTTCCTTCGGCATAATATTCTTGACAATGGATTTCATCTATTTATTCCCCTCATGATCCACCTTAAAATGCTTGAGGATTTTCTCTCTATCATCATTCTGCTTCTCTTAATCATTGATATTTTATTCCTTGGAAATAAGAATTAATTCCTGAGTCATCAAATGTTCTTCTTGATTGGAAATATTTTCTACAATCTCGATTATGAAATCTCTTTCCCTCTTTTGATTCAATGTAAACGAATTATGTTTCCCATTATGATCCTTGACATCATGACTCTGAGATGTTTGTTCAAAATTCTGCTTCCCATTAAATATTTTAGTTGGATATTTGATCATCATATCTTCGGTATCAAAAGAATCCTTCACATTATCTTGAAATTCATCAATGATTATCAGATCTTCAATTTTCTTCCAGTACCACTTTGTAATTTCCTTGAACGACCTATTTTAAGAATCATAACTATTGTAGAATGATTTGAGATTACCTTCAGTCCGGACGAATTTGTCCATAAGCATGGAAACAGAATCATATTTTTTATTAAATTAATGCTGAAGAATTTGAAATCTCAAGTCAATAGTTGGAAACAATAAAATTGTATCAACCAATTTTTTTAGGTATTAGAGCACAAAATCATGACCCAAAGATGAAAATTCGTAATAAGATACCCTTATTAGTGAGTATTCTTTCTCTATCTCATCATTATTTATTTTTGAAGATCCACCAACATCTTTCATATCCAGGATGACCTTCATAGGTGTATTATATTACACGTATTTTCATTTATCATCTCTCAGTTTGATCTCAGTAACATTTGGTGATTCATGTTCATTATTTGATAGTTGGACAATCTTCTCTTCCTCAAACACTAAATTTTCAGCATCTTTCATCTGGCCCTCTATTTTAACCAATTCATGATTGTTTCTCTCTTCTTCTAATGGTTTGTTTACTTCTTCCTGACCAACATCATATTTTCCTAGGATAGCATGTTTAGATTTTTTTTCCTGGGAATTTCGAATGGGAAATTTCTCAGAAGGACTCTCCTTATCAGGATATTCATCATCATTCCTTATCATATCATTAGTATTATCACTTATTTCTTCATATTCTACTTACACTTCCTCATATAGAACTATTTAATCTTTTTCAAGTTCGAGAATTACCATATTCTTTCCCGAATCCTCTAATGGTACTAGTTCATTGAGAAATTATTATGGTACCTAAAATACTCATATTCATTCTCAGTATCTTTGAGAAGGGATTGAATTATTTTATCCATGAACATCTTCTTCTTTTGCTACTACTCTTTTTCATTTTTCATAATCCTCTATAGCCTTAATATTTAATGTTTTTTTCTCAGAAAGATCCAAGAAACATCTGGGATCTCTTTCCTGTATGTTCTAATTATTTTTTCTCCACATAGGAAAAACTTCATCGGGATATATCTTTTGAATCATAGACATTGGTGGTGATGATTGGGTTTCCTCACCTATAGGTGTTTTTTCATTGACTTCAGGTTCATTCTTCTTTCTCTTTCTTTGACCCTATTTAGATGTTTCTGCTACATTTGGATTCCTGGATAAGGCTTCGATCTCCCTTTTAGACAAGTCATAAAATACTCTAGACTTCATGTTAATTCCATCATTCATCCTTCTGAGTGTATCATCACTCAGCAACATAACCTTGAAATGTCTTGGCTTAGAACTACATGGAATATTGAATGAATCTATACAAAAGACTATGATCTTGGAAATAATATCTGGATCCATAATAATATGATATTTGAGGGTCTCATTTTTTATGTTCGAAATATTAATAAAGATATACAGGATCAAGTTAATCTTCCGGAGGGTTACCGAAAAATACAAAATTTAGATATCACTCTTCTTCAGGGTATCCTTATCACCTTTTCTCAGAATGAGATATCCATGAACCCATAATTTGATGTTCCTGAGGTTTGTATAGAGATGGTTTATTTTTTGATTCTTTACCCTTGATAAATTAAGGAACTCTATGGCCCTCTCATTATCAAAACAACTTGTTATATATGGTAGCTTGTGGGTGGAGAAATAAACATCTCCCTCTTACAGAATTCATATAATTCTTACATCAATGAAATAGGAAAGAGAATAATATTCCCCATTACTATTGAAATAAAATTTATCTTTCCCATCTTGAATAGAAAAACATAATGTCTCATAAAATTCGACCAGTATCTCTGGATAAACATGATCATATGCCTTTTGTTTGGATAGACAAAGACTCCCCTAGCCATCAAACATTATATTCTTCAAAATTAAAGAAACATACTTAGGGAAAAAAATTCATATCTATAAAAATCTATCTATATATCTGTCATTCAGAAACATCTTTAGCTGATGACATTTGATTCTGCAATGATTTATCCCAAGACATTCAAATTTTAGCAAACTGAAAAATTAATAACGACCTATATGTAGAGATGTAGAGCTATGACATGAATGTTCTTGAAAACTGATGTGGTAAAACCATTAGAGAGGCCTTTATATTGGTGTTCAAAATATTTTTTATATTCCTAGATTGATCTAATGTTTGAAAGAAAAACAAATTGATCTAACAGATGAGATTAATGTCAAAGATGGATTTTTTATAGGTTCTGACCAATTAAGGATTTAATATAAAAATTATGATTTTAGGAAACTGATTCTAGAAAAAAATATCTTAATGATATATTGAAAGACCAAAAAGCAAAATATTTATGATGAAAACTTATGTATGGAAACATATATTCTGGATTTCTAGGAAATGTATAAGTAATGAAGAAAATTCTTCTTGAAGAAAATTATATTCTGGAATGTTTTCTAAAAGAAGTAATTTTTTTAATTAAGATTTTTGAATGGGGAAACAATTTGATTCCAGGAATATTAATTATGAAATATTTTATTATAAAGAATTTTATTACAAAAAAAATTATTATGAAAAATATTAATTATGAAAAAAATTTGATTAAGAAATTTTTTTTACGAAATAAATTTTGATTAAGAAAAATATTTGACTACAAAAAAAAGGTACTTCCCCAATGAAAATGAGTTTCTAAATACAAGGAGATAGGTTTCAAAAAACTAATATGGATTATTACCATATGTTTATCTTTCATAGATTTTGTTTATTGTATTCAAATCTATTGAAAGATAATGTTTTTGTGGAAATATAAGCAAGTTAATCTTGTGTTATGATAAACTGAAGAATTATATCTCCATCCATGTGTGATCCCTAATAATGTGATGCTCGATATCTATGTGTTTTTCATGAGAGTGATGGGAATGGGTTTTGGTTATTGTAATGGAACAAGTGTTATCATACTATACATTTGTTTTTTTAAACTCATGTCATTGTTTGTGAGTGTGTGTTACATCCATAACCCTTGAGCCCAACTACTTCTAGCTACTACATAATCAGCATCAGCAGTGGAATGTGCTACTGAGTGTTTTTTTTAATGACTAAGAAATTATTGAATTTCCTATGTAATGTCATGTTCTTGATGTTCTTTTCAAATTCATTCTACATCCACCAAAATAAGCATCAGAAAAACATTTAAAAATAATCATTTCCAAATGTATAAAAGAGTCCTAAATCCATGTTTCCATTAAATAGAGAAAAAAAATCTTTTTACTACATTTAAATGATATTCAATATGATTGGATTGATAACTTCTAGATAATAATACTGAAAACATTATGGCTGGAAAATTATCTGTCATGTTTAGTAAACTTCCTATCATACATCAAAATGATGTTTGATCTACTATTTTCCTAGCTTCATCAATATCAAGATAATTTTAGTTACCAATGGGAGTACTTATACTCTTGGTGTTTTAAAATAAATAATTTTTATGAAGATAATTAATATAGATTTGACGAGATAATATATGTTCCTTATATTTTTTTGATAAATTTGAAAAACTATGACAAATTTTAACTCACCCATCATACTCATTTGAAACACATATTTCATTAGATTTTCAAATGAATTAGTTAATTATTGATGATTTTACCCAAATATAATGTCATAAAAATAAATTTGAAAAATCACAACATTTTTCTTATCTTTCATTATAAAAAATAGTTGCATAAGAAATTTTTGTAACATAATTGGTTGGTATCAAAAATCATGTAATTCTATCATACCAGGCACTGGTGGCTTGTTTCAGTCCACATAAAGCATTATTAAGTTTAACAACATGTTCATGATTACTTGTATCTTCATAACTAGAAATATTTTCAACATAAACTTCCTCTTAAACAAATCTGTTAAGGAAATATCATTTTAAATCCACTTAAAAAAGAATGAAATTGAATAATGTTGCAATGGTAAGTAAAATGTGAATAGATTCATGTCTAGATACTAGATAATAGGTTTTTTCATAGTCTATTCCTTCTTTAGGATTATATTCTTTAGTAACAAATCTATATTTATTTGTTACTATGATTCCATTTTCATCACATTTTTTTGAAGACCTATTTTTCTCCAATTAATGCTATTTCATTAGGCTTTTTGACTAAGGTCCAGACTTTATTCATTTCCAATTCATTTGGCTCATCATTCACGTCTTTAATCCAATCAAAATAACAAAAAGCTTCATTAGTTATTTTTTGTTCCAATTGGGAAAGGAATGCTATATTTTATACTTCATTTCTTAAGGAACTTCTTGTCCTTATAGGATGATTTACCTCACAAATGATATTGTAACTAGGATTAATATTAGGAAATGAATTATTGTTGTTTTGTAAAACATGTTCATCAACATATGGTTGGAAATATTATAGGTTATGTACTTCAGATATATTTTCATGAACATTCTATTAATTAGTAGGATCTTCAATGAAGGGTTGAAAATAATTTTTTTAAAACACATCTGAAGAAGTAGGTTGTGGTTATTTAAAAACAAAATGACCAGTTTAATCAAATTTAACATGTACTATTTCTTCAATATTACATGTGTTTTTATTAATGAATCTATAATTATTAAATGTTGTGGAGTAGCCTATGAAAATTACTTCATTAGATTTGGGTGTGTATTTATGTAAATTTCATTTATTATTCATAATGAATACATCACAACCAAATACCTCGATGTAGGAATGTATAGTCTTTCTACCATTCCACAATTCATAAAATGATTTGTTAAGAAAGGGTCTAATCAAAACACGCTATATAGTATAGAAATCATTACATACATCTTCACCACAAAAATGTTTATCAATAGAATATTCACCCATCATGGTTCTAGTTATCTCTTGAAGAACTAACTTTGTCTTTCAAATACACCATTTTGTTGAGGAGTTCTTATAGATGAGAAGTTATGAATAATGGATTTTAAATTAAATAATGTTTTGAAATATGAATTTATAATTCTCCTCCATGATCACTATGAATAGTTATCAATGGATAGGTTTTCTCATTTTTAACTTGGGATTTAGAAATATTGAAACTAGAAAAAGCTTCAGAATTATTTACTAGAAACTATACCGATGTAAATCTAGTGTAATTATCAAGTATGAAAAATACATAATATTTTCCTCCCATGATTATAGTTTGTGTTTGACCAAAAATATCCTTATGCAATAGCTATAATTCATCAGAAGTTGACAATTCACCGATTATTTAAAACAAGATTTATGTTTCTTTCCATATTAACAAGGATAAAAAATATCTGTAGAATAAAATCATTACTCTGGTAGATCCTTAATAAGTATTTTATTCGATAGTTTCCATTTGGATCCTAAGGTTACAGTGTCTAAACAATCAATTCCATAAAAAAAAATTTATTCATAAATTCCACTAAGGAAATAGAGATCGTAGATCCTATGGTATTCTATGTTTTGTGTGTATACATTCTCTTTCTAATGGGAAGAATGAATAAACTCTTCATTGAAATTGTGTACTAAGTATTTATCATTCCTAAAATTCACAAGATAAACCTCATCACATAATTGAAATATGGTAATGAGGTTTTTCTTAAAACCCTTAACAAATAAAACATTATAAATTAACTTTTTTTTCTAAGAAGAACAATGTGACCTATAAAATCAATATCTCCATGAGCATTATCGCCAAAAATTAATTTTCCACCTTTCATATTGATAATCCTTTCGAAGAATTTTTTGTTACCAGTCATATGACAAGATCATCCACTACCCATATATTATTTATTGTAGTAAGAACAATCATTATTTTCCTGATAATAAATGTGTTAGACATTTAGAATCATATATTTTCTTATATTCTGAAATTTAAGAAAGTATGATTCTAGGAATCCACGTTTTATATGAAAAACAAGCCTTATAAAAATCCATGGATTGAGTTTTGTTTAAAGAAAAAAAATTTCCCTATGTTCCCCACAATGGCATTTAGTGAAAATTATAGCACATTGGGGAACAAAATAGTTATCACTAAAAACTTATTTAGAATAGGTATATCCAAAACCAGAATGATTCCTTAGAGGATGAATTTGAGAATATATCTTATAAAAATTTTCCTTACCATAGGTAATGTTTGAAAACCATTTCATTTAGGAAAATATTTTGGAATTTGGTTTAATAACCAAAATTTTTCCCTCAGGAACATTAGTTTTAGAACTATAGATATCCTCTAAAATATTTCTTTTCTGAAATCACATTTTAATGATCCGTATAATGATTATCCTTCATAAAATTAACTTTATCCTGTTTTTTTGAAATATTATCCAAATAAAAAGAATTCCGATCAAGATCTTTAGAATGATTTGATACTGCTTTAGTTAAATGATAAATTCTAGAAATTTTTCTCTCTAACTATTTTTTCATACATTATTCATTCTAAATTTTTTAGAAAATCTACATACTTATTCAAATGAAGGAATGATATTATAATCTATTGAGTAAGATTTATAATATGATGATTTATGATAATATTAATACGAAACATTTTCATTTAAATATATATTCGTTAGATATTTTACAATATGTACCTTATCCATAAGGAAATGATTTTCAATTGTTAGTTTGTCTAGTATACTATGATTAATCAGCCTAGAAGATTCATACCATGATGATTCATTAGATATGTCACCACCACTGGCACTCTAGGTGTCATTATATTCCAAAACATTGTTAGCCTTAGACTTATAAAAATTCAAACTGTTTCTCTCTGAATTCTTTTCCTTTCTATATTTTCTTTTAATAAATGGACAATATGGCCTTCTCTTCCATGCTCTTTTGCATTATTAGTAAGTGAATTTTGAGACTTTCTTGCCCTTTATTTATTTCTTATTATATCTATGATGAATTTATTTCTTTCTAACTATCTTTTTCATACATAAATAAATATTAGTTATATCATTCTCAGAATGTTCAATTTCACTAGATTCATATTTAAAAGTAACATGATTAGACTTATATCTTGTAATACTTTCTGGAGTCATGATTTTTGTAGTATTAAAGGCTATAGTTCCATTTCCATTATTCTTTTTATTCATATCAGATTTTCATTTTAATTTTTTCTCAATATGAATAAGATTTCCAAAAATCTCATTAAGAGTGATTAGAGATACATTACTATTCTCATCTATAGCTATCCTGTTTGATTAACACTCATTTGGAATGATGTTAATTATCTAGTCCACAAGAGCTTTGTCATCAAAACATTTTTCTCTCATAGATTGAAAGATATTTACAAATTTCAAAAATATTTTTTGCGCCATTGACATTAGTTCTCCATAAGAAAACAAAAAACAACGATATTAAACTCTTATAATTTCTCTTCTAGTTTCTATCACTTTGAATGTACAAAAATGAGTAACCTCAAGTTTCTTGTATATACATTTAGCAGCTTCACAAGAAGAAATTTTAATATATAAATTCCTTTTCATAGAACACAACAAAGTATTGTGTATGTTGTATTTTAGTTGATATTTTAATTTTTTGTTGTCGGTAATGGTTTTGACTTCCTTTTCATGTATTTTTTAATATCCAATAATCATCAAAAAAACATTCTACTACAGTATTAAAAAAATTTGATCATTCAATCCCTATATTACTCAATGTCATTACCATAAAAAATAGGTGGTCTTGTAGTATTTATATTATCAATGGAACCAATATTTATTAACTCGATTCTATAAGAAAATATCTTTCCAAATAACGTTTTTAATAGTAATAGTTTGTAAGTAAGAAAAAAATATCAAACAAAACATAAGAATGAAAAGTTAAGTAATTTAAATTTCGAATAATGAAAACATGAGCATAAAAACATATATATTAGTATAATTTTTAAGAGACCTTCTTTGATATAAATTGTAGGATCAAAATAAGAATGTAGATTCTCAATTACAAGAGGCATTGATTTTTTCATTTAAAAACATTCTTTTTTAACCTTAAGGGATACTATGTTTAACAATGTTAAAAATTGTAAATTCACATGACCTCTATTAGTTCTAAAAAAAATTCTAGGTTCTAAAAATATGTTTTTAGAAATGAAACTTAACGAAATATTACAAAGAAATGATTATACCTTTAAATTTAAAGAATCTTAGTTATTATAGTATAAAAAATTAAAACAAAGTATAATAATTTTATACATTCTTTATTTATCAAAATGTTTTAGAACTAATCTTGGAAAAAAACCTAAAACATATAATATTTATATTTACCCAAATTTTATAGTGTCCAAAAACCATGGATACAGGTCCCTTGATTTATACTTTCTAGAGAGTATGTCATAACCACACCAGTGTATGCCCTCGATTGAAATATTATAATCTATCTTGTTATCCCCAAAATCCCTCAATCATTAATGTAGTCATCTCCTCCACCTTCCTATCCTTGAAAGTCTTCTAACTTTAAGGTAGTTTTCACCACTATCTTCATATCCCTAGAATCCATCAATTGTAATCAGATGAAACTGGTTTCCCACAAAGAAATATGAACAAGATGTTTAGTAGGCACAAATCATGCAAGACTCTCTCTTTAGAAATCACATTAAAACATATATACCCTATATTGATCAAACCTTTATGAGCTCGTTCAAATGAGATATTATTTATATGAACTTATATTATAGTCATCCTCCTCCTCTAACAGTCGTATTTTTTTATTGAGTCTCATAGGGACCTATACACATGTCACTCAAAGAACAGTTAGTTAGAAACATATTTTACGCCATCATTTCATAACAAGTGTAAGGAAATTTATGTTACATAACCAAATATATTATTTGGAGTCTATGGAAAACTATAATTCAGAGTCTAACAAAAAAAATCAGATCAAATCATACAAGGATATTCATATTTTGTATTCCAAATAATTCAGAATATGAATTATATATATTTCAGAGTCTGAATTCCAATATATTCAGAATCTGAATTTTGTGTAATTTTGAGTCTAAATTCTGAGTTATTTAGAGTTTTAGTTTTGGGAAATTTATAGTATGAATTTTGAGGAATTTTTATTATGAATTTGAAGGAATTCAGAGTCAAAAGTGTGTAAAATACAGAGTATTTATTCTAAAGAATTCAGAGTCCGAATACTAAGGAATTCAGAATCTGATTTTTATAAAATTTTATTTCTACATTCCTGGAATTTGGAATATGAATTTTAGAGAATTTTGTGTTTAAATTTCTGAGATTTAGGACTATAATTTACAGATAATTTGAAATCTGAATTTTAGAGAATTCAAAGTCTGTATTTCATAGAATTTGGTTTATTATTTTCAGTGAATTCGTATTCTGAAAATAAAACATTCTATATTCAAGGAACTAAACGATTCCGAGGATTTACATTATAATATATATTTTAGACAAGGTAATAAAATTGGTTTTATTTGGAGATTTTGTGTGATGAATCAATGAAAAAATGTTAAGGATAATTTTTTTTATCACATAATGAAAATCATACTTTTGAAAATAATCCATAGGGAAAAACAATTAGATATAAGAAAATGTGTTTCTGATTTTCAAAGAAAAGAGGAATGTAAAATTCATAAGGAAACTTTATTGACACATCATGAGTGTGAGTACTCTTTTTTCGAGGAACATGATGCAATATGGGTTCAAAATGGAACTCTTCTATTATTCCTCTAATTTATACATTGTGATACATATATTATATTATTTTGAATATTAAACACTTATATGTTTTTCCAATATTTTCTTAACATAGTTGACATTCATATAGGCTATGTTCAATTATAGGGCCACTTATTTTCATGTTATTAGGGCATCTAATTCTTCATAATTATTTTCAAAACCGTAAAATAGTGAGAAATATTAAGAAAAAAATTTATGTTTGAAGAAACAAATACAATTCCTATGACAACAAGATTGAGATTTTTATTTTTAATCTTTTTTCTAATAGAAAATTAAGATTTTTATTGAATTAAATCACCTAATTATGGGAAGATTTATTGGACTAGAAAACCACTTAATCTTATAGTTTGGGTTCTACGGGTTTACTTTCCAAAGTGTCATGTGTTGTGAGTAAATTATCCATCAATTTCCTTTTCACCAGCTTTTGTAACATGGACTGGATGTCAAACTACTGTAGAATTACAACCAATTGGGTGGGATGCCATGTCAGTATTAAATGATCAATGTTATACTTGATCGGATCAATATAAGGGATAAAATTGGAATTATTATTCTTAATTTAATGCCACATCTTCTTTGCTGTAAATATGATTGTTAGGAAAATCTTCTCAATATTTGACTATCATGTATTAGTAACTAGCATCATTCATCTTAGGTAGTAGTGTCTTTTCTCACATCGAACATAATTATCTTCTGTGAGGAGGGATCCATGTGAGCATTCCATTGGGACAACATATAATATGAGGGTAATTCTTTCAACCAATGGGATAATTAATGGTGGGTGTTGTATGTACTACTGAATTATATTGACGACTTTTATCAATCTGAAACCCATTTATAGGTTATTCACAACATCATTATCCTAGTGAAAGGGAAATATTTATAGGATATGTTGGTTATGAAATTCAAAATTTAGGTGAGTTTACCTTATATTCACCCAGTTTATTGAGATTCCTATTGGTGACATTAAAAAAATAGCACTGGTTTATTCTTGGTGGACAAAAGTTCCATGTTTTTATACGACAATTCCAATGATATTCCACTATTTCACACTAAAATTTTATTTTAGTGGATTCATCGATATATTGTGATGTAATATATTGTTAATGATTTTTGATTATATGTGACAAGATATCCTTGTTATCATGATTTTCCCCCCAGGTCATTGGATATATTAATGATATAATGTATGGTATTTAAATAAGTTAATCCACTGATCATTTTACCAAATGAAAAAACATAGTGGAACAATGTATGTTGTGGTAATATGAATTTAGTGGCCTCTTCATTTTCATGTTATTCATTTTATCATATTGTACTATCAAAACCCAACTGTTCTGGAAAGGGTCTAGGAAACTAGTAGTTTATCGATCAATACATTAGTGATCAACAATTTGAAATAAACTATTGGGATGTGTTGATTATGGTCTCTAAAATTTATACAGGCCCTAATCATCCCATTATTTTTCATTATAGGGACAATATTGGAAAGTCATCTTAGATATTTCACTTCTTAAACAATTTTTAAATTTATTAATTTCCCAACTTCTACCTCTTCAATGGTTGTATTAGAGGATTAAATCCTTCTATTTTCCAACACGAAACTCATATGATCGTCGGGTAAGATGAGATGGTGTGTATCCACATCTTGATTCATTCCAGTTGTCTTCATATAATTCCAAAAGAGCCCATGTCTTTGTTTCTTTAGAAATTTTAGGTACATATCATTCTCCTCAAGGGGACTAGTGGAAATAATCATTGGTGAACATGGGTATTCTTATATTACCAGATTTACCTTCCTGAGATCATGAGTGATGGTATAGACTCCATCCTCAAATGTAGGAGGGGTTTACTTAAGTTCTTCATCTCTTTATAATACCTATGAGTCCATGTAGGCATTTTTAGATGTAGTTATCAATCTGGGGGAATCTCAGTCACTATTGATGTGAATGTTTCTATGACAGAAAACATTATCATCCCCTACTACCAGATTCATTGTACATAAATTATGGAGGTAAAAATATTTTCTTATATCATTGGGGATAGAAGGGGCTTGGACATTGGGGATCATATCAATTAAATCAATTAGATTTATGTGTAGAACATAATCTCTGATGATCAGAATTTGGGAATTTTCAAGGGAGGTCACCAAGACATACTGTGAAGAAACCTTTATATATTTATCAACTACTAGTTTATTTCCGTCCCTCTTATTGAATCACACATCATCTTATATTGTTTTTGAAAGTCTCTAAGGGAGAACTATTAGCATATAGTATGTCGACCTTTATATCAATGTGATATTTCAAATACTAATGAAATGTTGTGGGTATCTAAATGTGGCTATGGAGATAGATCTATCATAATAAGACATCGTTTGTGCTATCTTACAAGATAACTATAAACTCAACATCATAAATGAGTTCCCTGAAATGATATTTGATATTGTTTTTAACAATAGTTCATTTCTCATGATTTTCATACCTATGAACAATCAATACTTCGGTTATAAATATCATTATATATACCCCAAAAGTCATATGGCATGAATCGGGATGAGGTTGATACAAAAAAATGTTGTCAATAAGATCCCTCTAGATGTCCAAATAATATAGTATGCCTCAAACATTTAGTGGTATAATGTGCCATTAGATTCCCCTTTCAGTGTTTTCGATGTGAATGAGATGGGATTAATGAATTCAATTTTCATGGTCTCCACTCAAAATAGTTTGAAAAAAAAAATAATTTCTATAACTCACGTGCTCCTTGAAGGGATTAAATAAATACATCCTTGAATAATTTTCTATTATAAAAGTAATAAAAAATTTATATCAAGGGTGGGAAAACCAACAACTATTTTAAAATGTCATAATATTATGAAGGAGTTTGATGCTTCCTAAGGTGAGGTTGCTTCCCATTATTTGGATCATGAGTTGATGAATTTTTTGTATGTGGTCTGGTTTCTTTCTCATAGATTGAGGGAGCAATTTCGTTTAGTGTAACTGGTAGTTCCGGCCATCATCGCTTTATAGGATGATCGGATAAACTCACCACATCTAGTTGGTCTTGTAAAATGATTGGGCATGGATGGCCACAAGAGTGTTTTGGGACACCGTCATGTATCTGTTAGGCTGGATGGAGAACTTTCCAAATCGTATCAACTATATATATGTCTATGTCGTGACATGACTGAAATATTGGTATCGGCCATTCCAGTGTTATCCCATGTATCCTTTTTTCTTATGCATGAATTCTCTTAGTCCAAGTTTGTTTGAGGGGAACACACACTTAGTGTCATTTTAATCATCAGTGAAGGGGACTACCATGTTTGTCACATGAACATAAAACATCTGACCTCTTTATCGGATGACTACTTCATTTGGTGGGGTGGTACACATGACTCAAATGTCCTTTGAATAATATCTAGATTATTTTGTTCTTGGGTAGGATTAGAATATAATTCTTTGTATTTTGATAATTAATTTTTCTAATGGTCACATGAACCATTAAGATACATATTTAATGTCACCTCCCTGAGTTAAAGAACTTGTGTGGGTCTGTGAATCTTTTCTCTCAAGGTGGCATGATCTCATCCAATTTATTTTTTGGTAATGTTGTTGTTGATAATCTACCCACATATGGATGAACAATTATTCCAATCACACTCTACTTATTAGAAGAAACTGTTAATGTAGTTAACATATTCCTATGTGTTATCCAAAATATCTAATATGAAATAAACCAGGCATTTGAGAATGTAGTTGAAGATGAAGAAATCCAAAGCATTGTGACCCAGCCTTAAATTAAAATTGATTTATTCAAGATTATCATTGAAGTTGAAATCGTTGGGATTCATGGGATGTGGTATATTGGGAAATTTATTTTCCATGGATTTATTGAAAGAACTAGGGACTTGTTCAATTCAATGTGAATATAATTTATTCATTTGTTCCAAAAAATCTGACCATGGATTCAATATTATTCTGTCCAAGGGGGTATTTTTGTTGTTATTTCCTCTTGATAAGTTGTTTTGTGAAGTTCAAAACACTATTGGGCTCTTGAATGGGCATTAAAACTAGTTTAAGAGTAATAGTATTGGTCCCTATGATGATGAACATTTTCTCCTGTGATGAATTCATGAGCCAAGAATTAGCTCAGGATCACATAATATCATATTCGAATCATTGTGTTGGTTCTAAAAACACATATAAATAACCTAGATAGATCATTGACATCCTACTTTTATGTATCTCACCCAAAATATTCTAAAAATAGAGGAAAGTCTTGTTTTCCTAAAAGAGAGGCCTAACAGATAAATAATTTAAACACTTATATATTCCTATGATGTGATAAACCCTATCATTTGTTTTTGTTTTTGATGTTCTTTAGGTCGAGGATTGTAATTTTCATTAAAGTATAGCTGAACTAGTAATGGAATTTATGAATAAGGTCTTTATAACCTATAAATGATCCTAATAAAGATATTTTATTTTAAAACATGTTCCCCATATTAGAGTCTATTCAAAAAACATCACCTTGGTCACCTTCTACTTATCTAGAGGTCCCATAATCAGACAACAAAGTGGGTGAGATGTTTTTTGGGGTCCACAATTATCATCAATGATAGATAATATAGGATTGTTGATTTTTGTAGGGGAAATGATTACACACCCATTCGGGATATAGATTTTTCTCATGCTACATACGTGTACATTATCCATCCAGGACATCAATTCGATAGGCATTGACTCAATGGTATAAACCGATTTTGGAGGTACTACTTTTTGAGCCACCTCTTATCTACATGATGTGGGAGGTACTTGATGAGGTGGCCCTAATTTCTCATCCCAGTGATTCTCTATTCATGAAATGTATGAATGATTTCCCAAATTATTGATAGTCGACCTCCATAATGGGGGTATGTCACACTCATGTTTGACTTACTCATTTATATAGACCATCTTCTTTGGTGTGGAGCTAGTCATACATTCAAATACTTATCTTACATGATGATCATCTTCTTCCTGATATACATGATGAGCAGTATTCACCAATAGATGAATAAAATATCTAGCATGAATGGATCTCCTTAATAGAACCTCAATAAGTTTTATGATATTTTTTATCTCATTCTCCTATTGTCTTTTTCGTTCTTCTATGGATAGAACTTCAACTGTCTGGGGTTGGGATTTGTATGTTTCAAAAATTTCAATTTACATGAGAACTCATTCCCCCATATAGGGGGATATTAAATATTTAGAGGTGTCTTTTTTTTGATAATTCTATGGTTTTGTGAACATGTAGACATAATAGGTTCATCCAAATCTGTTTTTCTATAAATGTTTTTGAAATTCCATTCCTCATCAACTATGTATGGATCCATATTATTTGTTGTGTTGATGGTGAAAATATTCATAGAGGTGTATTGGGAAGTAGAGGGTGTCATGTTACATTCCAAGTAACACGATGGATCTACACGACCTAAATTAAGGTCATTTATCAAACCCTTGTCCATATTGGGCCAATTTTTCTGTTGACACAAGTGGGGTTTTATTTTCTTTTCTATATGCTTCTCCCATATTAGGAAGTTTGTAGTGACCTTGAAGGGTGTTTCCAGCCGTGATTTCCTAATTGGACCCAAATAAAAGAGGAACATCTTACTTTGGGGTGGAATGGAATGGATGTGAACTATTGATATTTACCTCCCAACATAGATAATAGAAATTTCATTTTTGGGGACGATGATGATGAAAATTAACATAGCCCTGTAAGATGAAAACAATTGGTGTCCAAAACAGGCATTCAATTATCCAATTTTTGAGTATATGATGTTTCCCTTTGAGTATATAATGATTATAATGATATGAAATGAGATATACATTCCTATAACCCACTATGATGGGGTTAATCTGAAATGTCCATTGCTTTCCCCAAGAACCTCTCATGGGATGATAAACAAAGTGATGGGGATTGAAAAAAAATCCCCCCATACCAATGGGTTAGGGAATCCTTTCACATGCGTCTATCATTTCCAGAATACTCTCTAGAACTGAGGATCCATGTGGTTGAGGTGGGGGTTTATATTCCCCCATCTAATATGGATAGGTTGTGTCTTCTAAAGATACATTGGAAATTTCCACTTCAGAATATTTGATGTGGTATAGTTTTTCCCATGTAAGAGATTTGAAAAATGGAATCTAATAATGGGAATCCGATTATATGGGACATCAGTGGGTTGATTGAAACCATTTATTCCTAGAATAATTGTTTTTCTCATTTTTTGGAGTAGAAAAGTTAAAATATCTGTTTTCCGTAATCTTCTTTTGTTCATGATGTATCAACACCAATGAAGTATTATCATTTTTATGTATTTACAAAATTGATTAAGAATTTCCAAGATCCATTATTTATATAGATTATTAATAATTATAGGATATCATATCTATGGTTTTCTTCTATTATGTTGGTGTGGTACAGTGTAACAATCCAAAAAATTTCCAACCTCTAATAAAGATACAAGACAAGGCTTTGGTTGTCAATTGATGAAGAGATTTGATGCAATGTAGAAACGTGTGTTGTATGTTTTCACTATAATATTCCTATATTAGGTCTCAAACTATGCATAGAGTGTCCAACCAAGAATCTTTATTGACTGATGTTCACCATTATATCCTGGATAAGGGAGGTGTCTAGCCTTTAATCATTGTTGAGTTTTCAAAATATTTTGGTGTAGATAAAGAATGAAATCCTTCTACATATTGTCTAGAATCTCATAGTTAGAAGTGGAAATGGACTTTGGGAGGCTATTTCGAATGACTTATCTACACTTTATGATTTTTTATTTTTCTTTATCTGACAGACATGACTCCATAAATTCAACCACTACTGGTTATTTTTTGGTTCACCTACGGAACATATTGATGTGTTGATGGATGATGATGGAGGAACAATATACGGTTGACCCTGATGTTTCAAGAACCTCTATATATAAGGGAATCTGAGTTTTGAACACCTATTTATATAGATGTGTCATGTAAAGGGGTGTATTTTCT
This sequence comes from Viscum album, assembly GCA_963277665.1. Taxonomy (NCBI): domain Eukaryota; kingdom Viridiplantae; phylum Streptophyta; class Magnoliopsida; order Santalales; family Viscaceae; genus Viscum; species Viscum album. Next base: position 1,591,497,560 of record OY728129.1, read on the forward strand.
TTTATGTGGGATATTTCTCTATGGGGATGTTGACCACGATAAATGTCAGGAGTATAGTCATTTTGATCCATCACTATAATACCACAATGAAGAATATTATTGTAATGATCATAGTATTTATCATTTGAAGAGTAGAATTACAATTGGGGTGTCTAAAATATGTCTTGAACATCCTCAGGGACATTATAATTGATCATATTATGGATATTGTCCTCGTTCTATGCCATTGACAGATTACACAAACCAATAATCTGGAATTTTTAATGGATATAAACCAATTGTATAATGGTTTTTAGTGATTGTTGATAACTATATGGTGTTATGGGAGTGTGAGGCCATTGCAAAGATTCTAATAGAATATTCCAATGTGATTATTCATTATTGGAAAGAATAAGATCTTTTCCGAAATCACGTTCCATTTTAACATAGTGAGCCCTAGTCAAAGAGGGATTTTTGTCCTGATCCTGAACCATTGAAATATACCAGTGGTCATCTGTGATAGGGATATGATCCGATATCGTGGCACGTTACAACCTAAAATTTTGAGCCCTAGTTGAAATAAGAATATAAAGCTGGTCCTAATATTAATTCACAATCAGAATATGTTTGTGGACCAATGTTATCTGAGAATGGATATAAGCCTCCTCAAGTATGTCCTTAGATGGATGCTAGTGCAATTGGTTACTGGAAGAAGGAACAACATGTGCATAGATTTTTTTTCATTTACTAAAAGATGGTATGTTTATTTAAAAATAGTTATATGAACCTTCTTTGATTCAGCTTCCACCTCACATGGCAGGCCTCATCGAGTATGGGGATATAAAGCCATTAAAAATCCATCGGAGTATGCCTCTCTCTTTTACAATAGGAATACAATCCTTTTCTCATCAATGTGCCACTCTCACTTTATGATCCCCAACTAGAAATTTAATATGACATTGACCTTGAGCCTTTGTAATAGGCCTCTAGGATTTTGTGAAAAACACCTAAGCCCATCTTAAGGTATGTGATACAATCAGTTTGTCAACACTGGTTGGAATGTAAATATGTGTCCGCTCTTGTACATATTTTTTTATTAGAATATGATGATAATCCTGCTAGTTGGGAGCATGGATATATAATTTCTATGGATAAATCACTAGTTCATAATGATCGGATTGCTATGATTCCATTGTTGTAGAGATAGGAATATGAACACGTCCCTATATTTTTACGTATTCTATAATATTCCAGTGAAGTTCGTTATCTGTATCTATGATATAATGAGATTTCTGTAATGTTTGTACATGAATGTATGCCTACACATTTTCTCTCTCCACTATAAAATAAAATATATATTTGGTTTAATTTGGGATATGTGACCACTTCTATCATCCCCGTGCTACTAAACAATTTCTATGTAATTTCGGTACGATGGTAGGGGTATGAATCCCACCTTTCTAACTATAGGAATTTTCCCACAGTAATATTCTGAGTGAGTAGGTATATGATTTAACATACTATTTATCATCAATGTATTTTGATATAAATAACTAATGTGGTTGGGGATATATTCACAATCAGTATTATCAAGAGTGTTCTCTGACTATTGTGTCTTCCCTATTTCATGTGAATGGGTGTAAGAGTTAGGAGTGTGTCGGGTGGTACATTTACTAGCCAACAAAAGGGAAAAAGTGGGATGATTCTAATGATTAATGTTGATAGGATACCTCCTCAACAACTACTAATCCATAAGGTAGTGGTATTATAATCATTATTTGACATTCATAATATAATGAATGTGGTTTTGTCGTGCTATAGGGATAATCTTCTTAAGTGGTTGGTAGTGGAAATGAGTGAAACTATATTCACTACATCATTCTTTATAGAGTGTGGGATTATCTGTTTTAGTGTCTACAGACCCTCATTGGAATCCTCTAAGGTCAGGATTATACCATTATAATATAACTCCCAAAACATTTCATTTTAAACCTAGCATTGATGTTGGCGGGCATGTGTGGCCATTTTTAGTCCTATGGGGGTTTTAGCTATAACAGATTTACCAAAACGATTGCTGGAAAAAGAAATTTTATAGGAAGACTGTAGATTTTGATTGTGGTATATGTAGTCACAAATAATATAATGAACAAGTTCTATAATCTATGTATCATCTTACAAATGATATATACCCAATTAGATATACATGGGTAACACAATTTTCCTTTTTTTCATGATCCACCCATTCTTATCGTTTGGTGTTTTTAAAGAGATAACAAAATTATTTCATGAGAACATCATCAACATAGGATCAGTTGTAAGGTACATGTGATGGTAAGCCTATCATTTTAATTGTTAGTTTCAATTTAGCTTCAAAATTATTGTTTCATGCAAATAATAGAAAAGGGACCACTCGTGTGATAAGACCAAGATGGACAGAAAAAATTGGAAATTCTATCCAATTATACATGTGTAGGAGAACCACATTTAATTTATATACATACACATCGGGTTCAACATTTATGTTCCAGGTGGAATAGAATAGGGGCCACCCATGTGATATTAAAAAAATGGTCCAAAAGAACTAGGCATTCTATCCCCTTTAACATATGAAGGGTAATCCAAAATTAAATTATATATATTCACAAAGTGTTCAATATTTTTGTTTAAAATGAATAATGTGTTAAGATCAACTTTATTATTGACATGTGGGGGGTCAATGTCTTGTACATTCATTCAACTTGTTCTTTCCATTGTTTATCTCTAATAGAAACTCTTAGTGGAACCCAGATTAAAAACTGGCTATGGACCTGCATTACAAATGTAGGTGTCCCTTTGGGGGTTCTTATCCAATTCCTATTAGATAATCACATTGGTTGAGAGGATGAGTGGTCAGGCTCATCAAACCCTTTTAGTGGAAAAATTTTCCTACTCTGGTACTTACTTTTAAATTTATGATATGTTTGAAACTTTATGCTTAATCCTGATGCTTGACTGGTTACTATCCCAAAATGATGTTTGGTTAAATATTTTTATATCAAATTGTAAAATCCTAGTAATGAATCCATCTATCAGTATATTATGTTATTCATTCGTTAATAATTGTGGTGAATGTAATATATGTTGGAGTCATATAATAAGGAACTGCAGAGTTTATTTTCATGTAGATTGGTGATTAATATATTGCAGATGTGATTGATCCATTATCAGTACTACAACATTTCATTGTTATAATAGGTAATTATAACCATTTAGTTCAGTAAAACTATTTATTTCAACATCATATGTAATGGACATATATGTGGGGGACCTTTTACCTTTAAATTTTTCCTTGGACCTCAAGGACATGTCAAATATTTTTTGGTTATAGAATGAACTATAGTTCTCAAATTTCAGTCAAGGACTTAGATATTTTTCCAAGGTAGAAACCCTTATTTTGGGAATGTTATGTAAAGTTTCTGATTTGGGATGACATGCTGGGGGTTCCATGGATAACGAATATTCATTATTGAAATCACGTGATCATTGAAATTCCATCTGTCCACATGAGAAATGGTTGGTGTGAGAAACAAGCTATTGAATCTAATCAATCCTACTGCATATAGATAGGGGATTATGTCATCGGTAATACTATTGTATGTTCTCATCGATATTGGGATTCAGAAAGGCCTATTATGTATATTGGATATGAAAATTATCAGATTCATTGTAGAAAAATTGACTTATCAATCCACTAGTGGGAAAAGAAGGATGATTCCTCCATAGAAGTTATTGGGTCATGATGGGTGGAATGTTAGACACGTGGAAGGGTATAGACAAAGGTAGATGTCTATTTGGGATCTACACTATTTGAAAGCATCGTATATATCCTTATTATGATAATACATATAGATCCCAAAGATTAGTTTCGTCCAGCCATTAAAACTGAGGTTTCCCTTGAATCGGGGGACATATCATATTATTACTCTAATCAGAGCTTACAAAATATGTTTTACCTAATATTTGTTGACATATCATATTATTCCACTAATCGGGGTATAAATAATTATGGGTCCTATTGTGAATATAGTGATCCTTGAAACTCTATAAGGCCACATTAGCTACGCAGAGTGTTAAAATGAATGGATATCATATAATCAGTTTCCATACACTATGGTATGGGACATATGTTTTGGGAAAACCCCTTTGGATGTTTAATTTGGATATTTGATCCATATGATGGAATCCAACATATCTTGCTTATTCATGGACTTTGATTCGTTATAGTTAAGTTGATCTGGTATTACACATCAAGAATTCCCAAATATAACCACTAGATGAGGCTATCATCTAATGAGACATTTCCTTGACAAAGAGAGGTTTTGTGTCTGACATCTACGGTTATCCTCATAACATTTCTTATTGCATGTCTAACATGTATTTGTGAAAATTTTATGATCTATGATGACATGTATAGAGGATTTTTAATGACCTAGTTGAAGATGTCTCGATACAATCAAATGATCAGAGATAAAAAGTCTGAATGATATTGTGAGACATAGATGACATGTATTGGAGGCCATCTCATTATCTTGGATTAATTTTCTAAGGTACATCACAAGATCATTTTTGGCATGTCTTGGTGGAGTCTTGATACATAGCTGACTTGCTTGAAGGGTGTCTTGAGATCTTGGTAGTGAGCCTAGAGGTCTTTATGAGACCAAGCTAACATAAAATGGTGTTTTTAGATAAATTAATATGCTTCTCTAGAGAACATCAAGTTATCTACATGTCGAGCCTAGAGGGAATCGTGAGACTTGGGTGGAATTATAGGAGGTTATCATGGGAAATTTTTGACATGTCAAGAGGAAATCAAATGATCTGAATGGTATGTCCAGGAGACATCACATAAGATCAGAAAATTTCATAGTGTTTTGGCATGATCTAGATGGGTTATATGAAGTGAATGATAATAATTTAATATTTATTCACATAGGTATACCTTGTTTTTAAATTATTATAGTTTTAATTTTATATGATACTATGTTTTGATAAGTGTTAGCAACAATTAGGTTTCACATGATTAAAAAGATTGGGGGGATGTCCTTCATATAATGAACCATATTTCTTTCACGTGATCTTAAACAATCACACGATGTTATCATTCATACATCGTAATAACCTAGTATGTTTGCCAAATTTTAAATGGAATAAAACCTTTTCATCACAAGATTGGTCTCTCTGAAAAGTCAGCTCTGATTCATGAGTATGTGGATCCAATGATCAGTTTTTGAACCGAGGTTTGGGAGAATATTTTCATTATCACTCTAACTATACATCACCTTGATTATATTATACACAAAAAATCTGGGATGGATGTGGTTACCCATATTTATGTCACATTCTTTATAAAATCCTACGGTTGGTGTCACGTGATTTTCATCCCTTACAAGACTGTCCCATCAATGAGATATTTATTTGATTTTGGTTAATTAAAAGGTTCTTTCCTAATATTTTTTACAGGAGAAAGGTATTTTATAGTTTTGAGGTAACATGAATATGAAATGTTATGATATTTGGACATCTTATTAGAGAGAACCACATGATTTGAGATGCTTTTTCCTAGATTTTCTTCAAAGCAATTTCTTCATATCCCAGAGTCTTTGAGATATCGAGCTAACATGTTGATGTAGGCCTCACATACATATTTATGGTTTTCAATATAATAAGAACCCATTCACATATTATCATCATATCATCCCCTATCAAGAATGTATAGTGATTTACATTTTAATTTCTTTGTTTATTTCACAATAAATATGGATCTCTTGAATTTTCACAAGTTATTTCAAAGAAAACCACCCTTCCCATTGATGATGAGTCACATGACTAATAAAAATCATGTAGTAAGGACCATTCATTATCATGAACAACCGTTATATTATTATTTGGATATAGAGGGGATTGTGAGACTTCTTGGACATGTTTGGGGACCTTCACCCAAAAAGGGTGACATGAAAGTGGGGTCTTATTCTACTTGGTGGATATGTCTCTGGGAATTCTGTTGTGTCTTTGAAATTTCATTAGAACCTATCGTGGTGTTTTATGACCATAAGTAGATCCCTTCTTTTTTAATTTTTTTCCTTATTTTGCGTTTATTTTTTTATGGTTGTTTGGAACGTTCCATGTGGAAAGTCACATGATCCAAAAGAACTCAAAATAATAATAATTGTGAGATCAACTAATATTCTAGACACCTTCATAAGAATAAGGTGGTCTTGTCAATATATATATGTGATATACCAATAGGTTTTCCACTATTCTTGAATTTTTTTCATGACATTCTAAAGGTCAATTTATTACATTTCTTATTGAAGGATACATGATCTGGGTGTCTTGACCAGCTTTTCATTATTGGATTTATAGAGGAAAATAAAATGCATATTCATGTATTTCAGACCTTGTGTATTTGTTAATTCTCATATCTCAGGCATCAAAAAATACTAGTACAAATTCATAACTTCTTAACACTCATCTTCTGGAATTGGTTTAATAAAATTACATAATTTCTTCCACGTTAGAAATTTTTTTATAATTAATTTTAATTAAAAAATAGAATACCTCAAGAAGTGATACTTAGTTTTCATGTTCATTAATCATGACCATTTCATTATAATTATTTAAAAATGTATTAAATGTTATCTATTCCATATTATAATCAATGGGTAGTTAATATCAACTCTTATTAATTATTACTTTTTCTTTACCTATATCATTATTGTTGTCTCTTTTCACTAAAGGACATGTTCATCCTTTTATATAGTGGTTATTAATGACTACACTATACTATTCCACGAAATAAATTTTTATCAAATGATAAAATTACTTAGAAAATAGGTATTACATTCATAAATGTTAGAAAACCTAAATTTATATAACCAAATAGCTATTATTCTTGTAGTTTATCGTAAAAATTTCATTCTGATGTCTTGCAATGAAATATTATAGTACTATTTTTTCTTATTTAAGATGATAATGTTTTGGATTACTCTATTATCTAGATGAATTAGTAAAATCCTATACCAATACTAGACATGTGATTATCAATGAAGTTAGTTTATCAATTATAAGTCAAAATTCTATTATATACATACCATCAACATATGTTTTAAATAGTTTACCATATAATTTTTATTTTTTAATCCTTTGGTACCAATAGAAAAATACTTTTTATATTTCGTGTCATACTTTTATTTTTGGATAAATATAATTATGAACAGATGACAAAGAAATTATAAATTGAAAAGAAACATTTCAATAAGCAAAATATCTGAAATGTTTTTATAATTCTATAAAAATATTGAGTGGCTCCTTGAGTAACCAAAATTTAATACAAACATATTTTATTAAATATTTTTTTTTGAATTAATTTCCCTTCTTGATATTTTTCATTTCAGATTATGCTAAAAATAGTTATAGTCATATATATATATATATATATATATTAAATCACTAATTCAATCATACATTTCACAATAAATACCAACATGGATTACACTACATGTAATACCAACATGGCTTTAACTACAAGAAACACCGACTTCACGTACGATGCACACAACACTACGTTTCATTGGAAAATCATTATATATATATATATATATATTTGAAGAGACAATTATAAACTAACAATTAAACCTAGTTATATCAATATTAATAAATAATTTTCAAATATTTCTTATTAACTATTTTTATATATATAACATATTGAAAATGAAAGATAATATTTTTCTAAAGTCATTTATGTTAATACTACTGTTTTTTGAATGAACCAAATTGAATAATAAAATTAATTTTAGAAACATTTAGAAATTTAATTTGATAATATATATTTCTTTTAGGAATTCTTAAAATTGAAATTTTCTTAGGGTGATATTTTGGGATATTACAGAGATACATATTATTTTATGAATGGGGAAAAATACTACTTTTTAGTTACAAAAGGCAATTGTGCCTAATTATTTATTAATGATAAATGATATTAAAAATTTGTTTTAAATTAAAATTGGGTAAATAATATATCTACAAATATGATTTAAATAATTAAAATAAATCTCACTTTGAAACATAGTATAAAATCTTAACAATCTTTTTGATCTTTTTTTTACTTTAGAACCATGTTATTTGGTCCCATATTCAAGATTAGAACAAATCATAATTTTGTTGGTTCTATGGTTTTAAATTCAAAAATCATAAATACACCATTTTATTCAGTATAACTAATTGGGGACTGAACCATACAATTAAAGAACCAAATAACCTAGAAAATTGTCCAAAACCCATTGTATGTCCATATTTGAGGCATAAACCTTCCATTATTCAGTTTTTTGGGGTTTTATAATACTTTTTTTAGTTAATAGAATGTGCACAACTAAATTGTTTCTATAAATCCAATTTCTTCCCTTTCCTTCCCTATAAAAGGCCACCACCTCTACCCATTCACCACAACTACCAATCCTTTTATGTTATTAAAATATCTTCCCAACTAGACACCATACAATCCTAACTTCTATATTTAATCTTCCCTTTGGTCAGGTATTTTCTCAAAGAATCCTTTTTACATAAACCAAAAGGTGTGACACAATTAAGTGGTAACGTCTTCTCTCAATCTCCTTTCCTTTATTTACCTTATTCAACCCTTCAAAATTATTTATTTCATTATTTTGAAGAAAAAATTTTATAATAACTATTATATAATGGTTTTATTAATTTTCTCTTACCTACACTCACAAAAAAAATCTATCTGATGTATGTTGAACATACTGTTTCTGTTTACGATGAACTACTGCCAAAAGAAACGATGATTGTTCATTTCTCCTTTACCACCAATCATTTAATCCATTATTATGGAAAAAATATTTATATATTTAATATATTATTGTTGTTATACATATAATAATATGTATTACATTTAAAATACACTTTTATTTAACTTCCATTTGGTTTTACTACTATTATCATATTTGAGGAAGTGTGGACTACATCCCCCTCAATGTGATATGATTCCATCACAAACCTCATAGATTGTACTAAATATTAGTTTAATGAAATTATATGATATATATGAAATAGTAGATATATTGGAATAATGATATATATATATATATATATGAAATTTTCATACCTTCTTTCAATACGATAATAAAAATAGAAGCAACACTCATGTGTACATACAGTTTACCGTCTCCATGAATGGTGAATTCCATTTCATAATTATTTATGGTAACATTATTATAATTTGAATATAATGTATATAAATGATATTTATATTATTATTAACAATCCCTAATATTGATTTATGTATAATGACCAATAATATAACAAATTATGACACATTAAATGACAACGAAAATATTACGCAAAGCAAAACATTAACAATGGATCGTTAACAAGTGGGTACTATAAAGTAATAATCAAATAATATATTTTATTATGTATAATAAAATTATTCTTTAAAATATATATAATAATCTAATATTTATTATATAGGATGATTTTATGAGTACACAGAGAGTCAAGACACAAGGTAAGGGGATTTCATCTCACTTTTAATTTTCCTGAGATAAATGTTTTGTTCACCACAAATTCCATTTACATAGTGTATTTACATTAATTGATTACATTATATTTTTCATTTAATTATATTTATGGGAATTAACATTCATATTTTATGATCCTTCATTCATGGGGTTTATCTTTCAAAAGATACCAAATCGATAAAACAATTTTGTCTGGATTTTCCTTCTTTGAGATTCAGGGTTTTTTTAGAACCTAAAGTATTCTTAGAGGTGTATTTACATCGATATTAAATGTAATATCATGAATCTAATTCTTTTCATGATATCATAAGGTTCATGTAATTTCAATTTTTTACATGGAGAGTATGATCCCAAGTAACCAAGTTATTTGAGTTTATTGAGACAATCTCATTGCTTTCTAAGATTGTTTTTGTCATTTATTCCCATGATGAAATATTATGATCCATATATAATGAATATTTACAAGTTCCATTTTCCCTTTTTATTACATGATTTAATCATTTATTAGTACCATATTATACTCTTTGGTACATTAGATATTTAAGAACCTGTTTTTAGAAAAGCCCAACTTTACCATATCTACAGTAACATATTTTATTTTTTTGAATAGTTTTCTAACATTATTTTTCCACAATACCATAAGATTTTAAATAAATTTTTATCCTTTTATTATTTACCAATATTTTAATGGGAATATTATTTTTCTTTCAAAAAAATTGATTCCATAAAACCTTTTTACAGTAAAGAATTAATGTTATTTTTTTCTTTCTATGACATTTATTGATATACCAATTGTCATTAAATTGAATATTCATTTTAATTTTGTAAAGGATAATATTTAATTAACCTTATGAAAATTAATTTCCAACGAAAATGTTTTTCAAAATTATTTCATTACATATTTAAAATATTACATGGTATTTTATAAGAAAAATATTTTTAAATGGTTTTATGTATTAAATATGCATTTTGAAAATAGAAAAGATATTTTTCTCAAGAAACGTTTTTGAAATATAATTCAGAAATATTTTACATCTAATATTTTATAGATTTATGTTACTCATTCTTATTGATAAATTCATTAATGTTTCCATTCATATCATTTCTATGAATGGGATACTCATAATTTCATGGTCTTGTGAAACTTGTTTCTCTATCAGATGTTATACTTCTATGGAATCTGTCTCATTCATGGGTTATGCTTCAATGAAATTGTTATGAAACCTATCTACATTACATAATTTATAATGTGAGGAATGTTTAATGATATCCATTTCATTTAATGGGTTATCATTTTATGTCTATAAAACCTATATCATTTTATGGGTCATGATATGATGAATGTTTTTTATCTTGTGATACATGTGTGGATGATATTATTATGATATCGTTTGGGCATATATATCCCTCAAATTCATTTGGTAATGACCTGTTTTATATGAGATAAATGGCTACACAGGATGTATCCCAATCCCGAAAAGAGAGAGGGTTCATGGGTTGTAGCCGAAGACCGAAAATAAAGAGGGTATATGGGTTGAATAACAAGCACGAAAAGAATAAGGGTGTATCAGTTGTATCACATGTCCGAAAAGAAAAATACTTTATGGGTTGTATCCAAGTTCGAAAAAGAGGGGGTATAGGCTGTAGACCAAGACATAAAAAATAGTTGTACAGATTGTATCTCAAGCATAAATGAAATAGGATACACCAGTAGTAGCCCAACCACGAAAACATGAAGGTACATGGGTTGTTTCCCAATCTTTATAAAAATAAGGTACATGTGTAATAGCCCAAACCCAAAAACAATATGTTCTATGGGTTGTATCCCAATACTAAATGAAATAGGGTATATGGGTTTTAGCTAAATCTTGAAAATAACTAGGTTCATGGGTTATAACCCAACCCTAAAATAAATTGGGTACACAATTTTCTAGCCCAAGCTATAACTAAGTATGCAAGTTTCATCCGAACCCTAACATGTTATAAAGGTATTGGTAGGTAGGCCTGACATAAAAGTTTATATTATTATATGTATGCTACAAATACTATATCTTATATCTTAGTTATGATTTCATGGATCATGATTTTTATTTCCTTATGATTCATGTATTATGATATTCCAATATTTATAACTCAACCAATTTTAATAACCATTGATATGTCGGGTATGATCATTTAATGTATAGATCATGTTATCATACTACCATGTTCATTTTTATTCTTTAATTTATCATTGTATTTCCCTTACTGAGATTTTGAACTAATCACTTTATTATGCTTCCTTTATACTGGTTATAGAAAATGGTTTTAGGTAGAATAAATAAAGGTGTAGATATTTACAATAGATGTTGAAAATCTTTTACTTAGATATAAGATTTTATTTCCATGTTTCCAAAGACAATAAACAATTATGGCCCTCTAAAGTGTATTTTTGTAATATAGGTAATATTCATCTAAAAATATGTATTATCCATATATGTTAAGCTTGTGTCCATATAGTTGGTATCAACAGAATGGCTTAGTACACCTTTGGAAACTAAGATGACATAACTTTAGTGACATACCTATTTATACTTATATGTATATTTATAGGGATGTCACTATGGATAAGTTTAAGGATGAGTTAAAGTTTAGAAAATTGACCTAGAATTTTAGTAAAGGCTAGATAAGGTTGTTTTCTAGAAACACATTCCATTCAAGATTCTTCAAGTGTATGTGGATATAGAATAGATGTACATAGAGGTGAAAAATATGAAAAGATTTTTTAGGCTTTACTCGATGTAATTGTATATATGACAACGGGCCTTGCTGTACATGGGTTTTGACACTTCTGGAGGATATGATTTGGGAATTCACTAACTCTTTATGAAAAATCATGAAGGATTTAAATAAAATTTATCAATGAAAAACCTTTAATAAACCTATGAAATCATATATTAAGGAAGGTTATACAATTTAGGGAAACTATAATTAAATATTTTCCTGAGTATGTGGTTTTATGATATAATAATTAAAACTAAAAATATGCTTTCATGTTTTGGTAAATAGTCTCAATTAGAAGGAACTTGGTAAAAATTAAATGTTTTTTATGTGGAAATATTGAAGAATATTAGATTTTATTTCACATGTTGAAATCTTATAAAGTGAATCAGGAAGGTGGTAAGAGTATTGGTTATACTAATGATGATAAAGAGACTATATTTGACATGTGAATGGTATAAGATTCACTTCCAGAAGTGTTTAAATTAAAAATATGAATAATGATTAAAATTTGGTTGAGGAACCTTAATACATGATTAATATATCATATTCTAGGAAATTGGTATTAAAGAATTAGTTGATTAAGATTCAGCGATTGTTTAAAAATATGGGTTTACTCATGAAGTATTTATGTTATGGAATTCAAAGTTTATGTTATATAAATCATGAAATATATAATTATTTTCATTATAATATTTCATTAAGGACGGAAAAAACATGATGAATGGTGATGAAGACGTAGAAAATTGATTTCATGTGGTTGCGATATTTTGATTTAAGGGATGGTAACCCATTATTAATATCTTGTACTTAGATAAATATGTTAGGATAAAAATATAATGGAAATGAATAAGTAAATTGGATGGTACAGATAACCCAGACACTAATTATTGACAAAGTGTTCAATGCCAGCAAGGATGAAGATTATAAATTAATGGATTTAAAGAATATATCTTGTATTTATTTGTATAATGATTAATACATGTTTTCCAAAATAATTCATACTAATTACCATGTTTTAAGGGAATATATGATGAGGTTATTCACATTATTGAAATGTGAAAACCAAGTGGTAATTTGTGATAAATGGGGGATCAGTTTTAGGTTGATTTCATGACCTTCTATATTAATAAATGGATTCCTATATATCATAGGGGTTATGAGGTTTACCATTTATGGAATGTTTGAGATACACTTTAGTATATGTATGTAAGATTAAATTGTTTTATTATATATAAATATATAGACATATAGGATAGAATATTCAAACAACCTTGTGTTAATGGTAACTAATGAAAATTGGATAGAATATCATGTAAATTGTTATCTATTAGTAGCTCAGGAATGACAAAGTTACTTTGTTTTTCTTATATATGCTGATGAAGTAGATCAACAATCAATAAAGGGTGTTTTTTTATAGAAATCATGAATGTATATATTTTAATTAAAACTCTTTAACTTTTCCACAAACAAAAAATGTTCTCATATACCTACATTTTAGATAAATTATAATGTCCATTACGTCATCATATTTTTTTTGACATCTTGTTGCTAACATAATACTAACCATGTTTTATATCACTCCCCATAAAAACATGATGTTAATATGTTTCTTCCATACCCATGTTTTCACTTTCAACCAATGTTCTCCCATGTGGAATCATATTTGTATGTTACTTTGGGTAAGCATTGTGATCTGAAATTTCCTTTACTATGGGATGTTTTAGTATTCATTTTCACAATGTTCCTTTCTATACATGAAAAAATCAAGTATTAAACCACTGACACCCCAAATTAATTTTGAGGAAGATCTTAATTTTAAGGGGGTAGATTTTAATACCCAAATATTTTGTGATTTTTTTGAATTAATTTTACTTTTTGGTGTTTTTCATTTCTAATGACACTAAAAATAGTTATATATATATATATATATATTAAAACACTAGTTAAAAAATTCTATTCACACACAATTCCAACTTGTATTGTGATAAACACAATACCAAGTAGTATTTCCCTACAAGAAACACCAACATGGTGTACGATGGACACAACACTGAGTTTCTATGAAATATATTTATATAAATATATAATTTAAATGAGATAATTATAACATATTAAATAAAATTAATTTAATTAACAATAATAAATACTTGTAAAATATTTTTTATAACCTATTTATATAAATAAAACATATTTATTATGAAAGAAAATATTTTTGGTAAAGTTTGTTAATATTAAAAATATTGTTCTCTTGAATAAACCACTTTTAATAATAAAATTTATATTAAAAAAATTATAAATTTAATTTGATAAAAATACTGTTCATTTTTGAATTCATAAAGTTCAAATTATCTTAAGGTGTATTTCTTTTAATTTTATATGAAACTTCATTTCATGTTGAATAGTGAAAAATACTACTTTTTAGTTAAAAACTATTTTTTGTCTAATTCATTATTAATGATAAATGATGTTATAGATATTTTTATGGTCACATTATATAAATAATACGTCAAAAAATTCAATTCATTTCATTATAATTTATTTCATTTCAAAAATTAATATAAAATCTTAACAATCATTTGATCTTTTTCCTACTTAAGAAACCTATTAATTCGTTATGGCAACGAGATTAGCACTAAACTGAATTTTAAAACATCTACGATTTTAATTTGAAAAATATAAGATAAACCATTCTATCAATTATAATATTAATATTATAATAAATACTAGTTAAATTTGGACCAAAATGATCACTAAAAGTGAATAAAAATATTCACAATAGTTATTGCCAAAAGTAACCATAATTAGGGAGTAACCAAAACATTATGAGACGAAATGACCCTGAAACTCGTCCAACACCCATTTTCTATACATATTTCATCCATATAACTTCCATTATTGAGTTTTTTGGTTTTTTATGACCTTTTTTATGTAAGATAATTTTCACACCTATTATATTTCGAAAAATGTCAAATGTGTCCTTTTTCTTCCCTATTAAAGCCCAACAAATATACCAATTCCTCATTCCTCACAAACACTATATGTTCTTCAATTCAGTACACTATTATCCTTACAAAAATACTCCCTTTGTAATTTAATAATCCCTTTTGGATGAATTCTTCTCATGGAAGCCTTTTGGCCAAAAGGAGTTACCCGATGAAGATGTAACATCTTCTCTCAAGTTCATTTCCATTATTTATTTTATTCTCCCCCTTAAAATCGAATTATTCCATTATTTTGTAAACGAAAATTCTATAAATCATATACTATTATGTTTATATTAAATGGTTTTGACCTAGAATCACACACACTGCCATCTAATAGATGATGAACATATTTTTTCTGTGTATGGTGAGTTTCTACCTCATGAAACAGTGATTCTTTATTTCTAATTTACCACAAATCATGGTGGTCATTATGATGGAAACTATATTTGTATATGTAATATAATATATTTTATGTATTTATTCTTCTTCATTCACTTTAAAACACCTAACATTACTTTCCATTTGGTGTTGAAATGATAATCTTGTTTGAGGAACTGTGGACTACCGCCCTCTCAAAGTGATGTGATTCCTTCAAACACCACATATAATGTATAAAATATTAATTTAATGAAAATATATTATATATATATAATATTAATTATACTAGAATAATTATTTATAAATGTTCATATATATATATATATACATATTTCATTTACATACATTCTTTAAAAAAGACAATAAAAATGGAAACAACGTTCATGCGTAAGTACATATTTACATCTCCATGAATGGTGTATTACATTTGATACATATATATGCTATTAATTATTTTAATATTAATGTAATATATTTATAGATTATATTTTAACCATGATTTAAATTCTGGAATCATGATATAAGTATAAGGATCAATGATATAAAAAATTTCGACACATGTGAATAAAAAATGGAATATTGTCCTAAAATGAAACATTAACATAAGATCGTTAACTAGTTGGTGATAAAAGGTCGTAATCAAAACATATATGGTACTATGTATAATAATATTATTTTCTTAAATATTTATAGTAAACTTATATAAATTATACAAGAATATTTTACTAGTCTGAAGAATGTCAAGACATGAGGTCAGGGATTTCATCTCACTTTTTATTTTCGTGAGATAAATGTTATGTTCTCCACTATATCAATTTAGGTGGTGTATTTAATTACTATGATTTTATTCTATGTATCATGTAATTAAATTTACTTTTATTAAAATTCTCATTTTAAGATCCTTCATTCAGGGGGTTTTATATCAAAAGGCTATCAAATCGGTAAAATAGTTTCGTCCCAATTTTCATTCTTTGAGATCCATGATTTGTTATCCACCTAAATTCTTATTCATGGTGTATATACATCAATTTTAATTTTTATATCATTAATATAATTATTTTAATAATATATTATACACTATTTAATTTCATTATTTTTACATTGAGTGTGTGATCCCATGTTACCATGCTATAAGAATTTATTAAGATAATCTCATTGCTTTTTGACATTATTTTTGTTGTTGCTTCACATGATGAAATCTTATGATCCATATAAAATAAATTCCATCTATTTTATTGTCCTATTTTATTTTTTGATATACTCATTTAGTAGTACAATATTCTACTCTTTGAAAAATAATATTGTTAAGAATTTGTTTTGGAAATACCAACTTTACCCTTTCTTTGGTCAGAAATCTAAGTTTTCTAAAAAGTCTTCCATGAATATTATAAGACTATTATATAATAAATAAATCTAATTTTACTATTTTTGTCATTTTAAAATATATTCAATTTAATATTATTGCCTTTTTCAAAAAAGTCACTCATTCTCTCATTTCTACAGTGAAAAACAAATGTTATTTTTTTACCTCATACTACATGTACAGATTTCCCCATAGTCATTACATTGAAGAATACACTTCCTTTATAAAAGTAGAATCTTAATGAAATTGTTTGAAAATTTATTTTCAAGAAAAAATGTTTTTAAAATGATTTCATTCCTTCTTAAAATGTTTTCAATGTATTTTATAAGAAATGTATTTTTAAATAGTTTTATGCATTAAAAATATTTTTTCAAACAAGAAAGGATATTTTCCACAAGAAACATTTTTTAATTATATTTCATAAAATATTTTTCATTTAATATGAGATATATTAATTTAGAAGATTAATTTTTAGAAAATATCTAATGGACCCATTCATATCCATTATATGGATGTGTTAAAATTAATGTCTTTGTCTTTATGAAATCAGTTTCTATTTCACATGTTACATGTTTATGAAATCCATTTCTCTTTCAATGGTTATTATTCGATTAAATTGTTATGAAACCAATATCTTTTATATATTTAATCATTTGATGAAATTTTAATCATTCCCATTTCAGTTTATGGGATATGATTTGATTTTTATAATACCTATAACTTTTTATGGGTCATGATATGATGAATTTATTATTATCTTGTAGCACATGTGTGAATGATTTTTCAATGTGTTGGGTGGGACCTATATCTATGTCAAATGAAATGGGTAATGTTATGTGTTATATGAGATGAAAGAGTACATATGTTTTAGACTAATCCCAAAAAGAAATAGGATGTATGGGTTGTAGCCCATCCCAAATAAGAATGAGGGTGTATGGGTTGTATCCTAATCCCAAAAATAAAGACGTTGTATTGGTTATAGCCCATGCCCAAAAAGAAATTGGGTGTATGGGTTGTAGCCCAATCCTGAAAAGAAATAGCGTGTATGGGTTCTTTACCAAGAGCTAAATAAAAGAGGTTGTACGGGTTGTAACCCCAGTTTAAATGACCGTGGGTACCCAGATAGTAGCATAAGCCCAAAAACATGAAGGAACATGAGTTGTAGCCCAAGATTAAATGAAATAGGGTAAAAAATAGTAGTCCAAGACCAAAACAAAAGATAGAATAAGGGATGTAGACAAATCCTAAAATAAACTGGGTAAATGAGTTGTAGATAAATATCGAAAAAAATTAGATACATCAGTTATAACACAATCTTAAAAGAAATTGGTTAGAAAATTTGGTAGCCCATGACCGAACTACGTACATGAGTTGTATTCTAATCCTATCGTGTTATAATGGTCTTGAGTGGTATCCCTAATATAAAATTTTCTGTTCTTATATTTTTGCCAAAAATCCTATATCTTATTCCATAGTTATGATTTCATGGCTCATAATGTTTATTTCTTTTGGATTCTTGACATATCAACTCCCAAGAATTCTCCATAGACTCATGTTTATAACCTTTGATATACTGGGTATGATATCTTAATGTTACAATCACATTATCATACTGCTATGTTCATGTTTATGCTTATATTTATCCCTTGTTTACCCTTACAAAGCATCGGAGGTCACCCTTCTTTTATGTTTCCTTTCTCAGGATTATGAACAATGGTTTTAGGTAGAAGTAATAACGATGGAGATATTTATACGAGATGTTGAAGATCATTCACTAATATAGAATATTTTGTTTCCCTGTTTCCAAAAACACTAAACTACCAAGGCCCTCTAGCATGTATTTTTGTAATGTACTAAATATTCATCTGCAAATATATAATATCCATGTAGGTTAAGCCTGGGTCTCTATATATATGTGAAGGTAATTAAAAATAATTATTTATTTTATTATCACCTTAAATAGATTATTATTTTTTCAATTAAAAATTCATATTTGTTTTATTTCATTTAACTTAAGTATTTAAAATTATTATGATTTTTAATTGTGCAACTAAAATTTATTTTAATTGTTTTGACCAATTTATTCTTAAATTAGATCGTATAATAGGATTTATAATCTAAAAATATATGTACTTTTTATGTTTTCATTATAGTGTAACATCTTCAAAACGTTGTTTACTGAGGTCCTAGGATACATATGTCATTTAGTAATCTTATATTACATTTTAACATCTTTTTACAAATCCCATGAATCTAATTAACTTATATACATTGTAATACAAATACGAAATTTTGAATACATATAACTAGATTTTTAGATTCATATACCCTATGTATTTTAAGCAAACCATGGTCTAAAAAACTAAATTTAATGGTCATCTTAATATGTATATATAATATTGTTATACATATTTATATATAATATCAAATATTATTAATCTGTTATTATAATGTCCAAAATTTGGATAGATGATTTCATACTCCTTTTGGGATAAGTTTTATAATTGTTTTAAAAATACTCTTAAAATATTGTTCCCATGATAACATAATTTATACAGACCGAATTATGTTGAAAATTTATTATTTAAAATAGAAGTGATATTTTATAAATATAATTAATCTAAATCCCAATTTAATTAACCATTTTGAATTTATGATTTCTCTCTAAACATTGATAAATGAATTAGTTTACAGATTTTATAATATTGTTTACAAAAATTCAGCTACAAAAATTCACATACATGAATATGACATGTCAATTACCTTATGTTAAATCATATTCAGAAATAATATTATGTGAATTTTGTTATGTGAATTCTTTTATTTGAATTTTATATGGGAATTCTCTTATTTTAATTTTGGAATTTCATTTCTCTTACGTGAATATGGCCACACAAATTCAACTCTATAAATTCATCTACATCAATAATCCCTTTTGAATTCAACAATTTCAATTACTCTACATCAACACATCTACATAAAAATTAGATACATAGAGAACATCACTTTCATGATCAGTATTATCTATATGGTTTTTTATGATTTTATAGGTTGTACAGAAAACATGGAATATAATCTATTTTTGTATATGACTCATATTTCTATTTGAAACTGATATATTATAAATATATTAGTTTTTCCTGTTAAATTAAATTAGTAATTAATTTTTTAGAATCCATACAATCATATTCACATAATTTTTTTTGAATAATTAAATTAGATTCACATAGAATTTAGCATGAGTCGATATTCATAATGAGATATTGGATCATTATATATTCAAATATTAACTAGTTAAAATTTGAATGGTTTATCTGCAATATTGTTTGAGATTTTTTGAATGAAAATAATAGTGATTAATATCTACGTATATAATTTTTCTAAACATAATTCGTTGTACAAAAAGTATTATATTTTATAAAATATCAAGAGATAACTCACATGGATATTAATTATCTATAATTTGTGAATAATATTTGTGAATCATTTATTTTGGAAATAATCATGAGAAGTAAGAATGAATGTAAAAATGAAATGATCATATTATAATATCTTCAAAATATTAAGAGTTAGGCTCACATAAATTTTGGGATTATTATGAACAATTTATCATAATCGTATATTGAAATATTTAAATCTATAATTTTATTTTATTAATTCGATTATCTATGTACAACTTGGTTTTAATTTTATTTAATATTGATTCTAATTAAAAAATAATTACCAATTAATATTCCATTACTAGAATTTATATTTATTAATGTGGAAAAAATACTCTTTGTTATTGTGGTGGATTATAAATATTAAACTATATAGTGAAGATGTAAAGACCCGTAAAATTCAAGGGAAATTTTTTTCTTAATTTTCTTTAGAATTTTACAAGAGCGCGGTTTCTGACGGCACCTGATTCCGAGGCCCGGAGTGCCCGTAATTAATTTCCGAAGTTTGGCTCGGGTACGTTCAGTGAAAGAACGAGCGGGAATTCCTAAATTTTGATCCGGTGCTCGGAATTGAAATCCGAGGGCACCGATGAACTCGCAGCGCCGATATTCGCTTAAAGAGACCTTTTCGGGAGTTGCGTTTGTTGCGGGTTGAATGTTAGTTTTAGGGGTTTTTAGTTTGAGTTAAATAAAATTGTGTAGAACAATTTTATTTTCAACTTGTTAAAACCTATCAAAGGAGGTTGGGAGTGGGACCCACACCCACTTAACCTCCCTTGGGAGGATTAAGTGTGGTGGGGCCCACACGTGCCCCTAAACCTTTCAAATTCTCCCAACTCCCTTAACGCCTCATTTAATGGCTTAAGTTACTTAATTAATTATGGGAGTTAAACCTTTTTGAATTTCAAACTTTTGAAATTCTTGTGTGTTTTGTAATAATAAAATAAGATGTTATCTTATTTTATTATGGGTTGTTTGTTTGTCTCCTTGAGAGCTTTTGGAGAGCTTCTTCTTCATCTTCAAACTCTGACGAAGAACGAAGAACGCTCAAACTCCGACGAAGAACGACGCCTCTCTTCTTCGTCCTCGGTGTCAACAAGAGGGAACGCCGCTTCCTCCTCGGACCTTCTTCATCGGCATACGAAGATTCACCAACGACGTATCTCTTCGGGCATATCTCTTCGTCAACGGATTTGACGAACGACGACCGCGACGCCCGACCTCCGCGACGCCGTCTTCCGCGGAACGTAGACGAATCTTCGAATCTTAAACCCGACGTAGGGGTTGTTGATTCAATATTTATTTATTCCATTTCTTGAACGTGGATCTGGCATGTCTAACATGAGGCTTTTAATGTTTAAGTTGTGTTTTTTTTTATTTAACGTGAGGGGGGCCGGACCGCATGAACACGGCTGAACCCCCCTCCAACGTTTATGTTGATTTATCTTGCAGGTGGAAGGAAGTGGCGTGGTGCCGTCGCACCACGCGGATGATCGTGCAAATATTTTACGCGGCGCCGTCGCGCTACGCCAAGGAAAAATCTTCAAGAACGCGACGCCGTCGCGCCGCGTTGAAAGGAATCATGGCACGGCGAAAGGGGCGCGGTGCCGTCGCACCGCGCCGGACGACGAACACCGCGGCCGGTTCTGGGCCGCGGCGGGACGAGGAGACCGCGGCCGGTTCCGGGCCGCAGCGGGACGAGAAGACCGTGGCCGGTTCCGGGCCGCGGCGGAAGAGAAGGCCGGCGGCCGGGCCGCCGGCGTCGGAAGCCGAAGAGGGGACCGGAATTTCCGGTCCCGTTGGAGAAAACCGGCCGGCCAGCTGGCCGGCCGGATGCCGTTAAACCGGGGGAATTAATCCCCCGGCCAGCATGTAAAACCCCCCTCTTTAAGAGGGGGGGGGGGTTTTAATTAAAGGGAGGGGGGCAGCCGGCCCCCCCGGTTCCGAACCAGCAGGCCCCCCACGTGGGGGGGGGGGGGGGGGCGCTTTTAAAATAACGGCGCGGCTATGCCGCGCCGCCTCTTAAAAAACCGCGGGGCTTAGCCCCCGCATGCGGCCCCTCGCGGCACCCCGAGCCGCCGCGGCATCCCGCGCCGCCGCGCCGCCAGGCCGCCGCCGCCCCAGGGGGGGGGGGGTCGGGCCGGGTCGGCCCGGACCCGGACCCCCCCGTTTCGAAACAGATTTGGTTTTTGGCCCATAACTTGAGCCTCGGGCCTCCGAATGAAGAACCGTCTGCGGAAACGCGATCCTTGGATCGAGATGGTCGTTTCGGTATATCGCACTCAAGGTTTCGGGTTACTTTGCGTTCGGCCGGGTTGGTTCGTTCACGAAACCAACCGGACCTTCGGAGCGGAAACACTCATATCTTGAGCTACGAACGTCCGATTGACGCGCCGTCAGTCGCGTTGTGTTCCTCTTAGTGAGACGGATCTTTTGGCATACTCTTCCCGAGGTTTGGACGTAGGTGGAGTACGGTCGGGTTGGTTTTTCCTTAGAAACCAACCGGGCCCCGGAGACGAAAATGCCAATAACTCTCAGACCGGGCGTCCGATCGACGCGCCGTCTGTTGCGTTGAGTTCCTGTTGACGATACAGAACTTTTGGATACATCAACTTCGGTCTTCGTGATAGTTGATGTATCAGCCTCTCGGCTCGTGGAGCGGACCCTCCGAACGAGCTTGTTGTGTGCAGGAACCCTAGTGCTGGCTGCGACTGTTCTACTGCTACGACTGCTACTGTTACTGCGACGACGACAGTACAGAGATCCTGTGTGGATTCGACGACGACAGTACAGAGATCCTGTGTGGATTCGACGACGACGACTACAGCACTCAGCGATCCTTCGTGGATCAGTGCTACAGGTCCTGTGTGGGCCCGATCCTATGTGGGTCCTTGCGCTCAGCGGTTCTGTGTGAGCCAGCGCCTACAGGTTCTGTGTGAGCCCGATCCTGTGTGGGTCTTTGCGGGGGTTAGTTATGTTGTACCCCACACTCTTTGATTTTCATGATCACAATCACTTTCATATGTGATTGGGGGAGAATCTTTTCTCTCATGCTTAGTATTTATTTTCAATTTATCATTTAGGCATGCCTTTCATTTAAGTTTTTACATTGCTTTGATAAGTGATTGTGATCATCAAAATAGGGGGAGATTGTTGTACCCCACACTCTTTGATTTTCATGATCACAATCACTTTCATATGTGTTTAACATTGTGTTTTAAGTGTTTGTGTTGATAGGCATTTGATTGCCAAGAAGTTGACCAAGGAAGAGGCAGAAATGGACTGAAATTCAGTCCACCGGCCGACCGGTGGCTTCACCACCGGCCAGCCGGTGGCATCCAGACCAAACAGTGGAAGCTACTGCCTTCCCACCGGTCGACCGGTGGCTCTGCCACCGGTCGACCTGTGGCACCCAGCACAAATAGTGAGACCTACTGTCTTTCCACCGGCCAGCCGGTGGCTCCTCACCGGTCGACCGGTGGAGCCTGGATCAAGACTCTTCTTCTCTATCAAGGCACCGGCCAGCCGGTGGAGATGTACCGGTCAGCCGGTGGCCCCTGGACAAGAATCCTATGCCTTTTTGCACACACCGGCCAGCCGGTGGGACTGTACCGGCCAGCCGGTGGACACAGTCAAACTAGCCGTTGGGCTGTTGACCAGCCTGTCCACTTGACTTCCAACGGCTCCGAAGACCTCTCCAACGGCTCCGAAGCCTCCCCAAGGGTTCCTAGCCTATAAATAAAGGCTGAGGAAGCCCCGGACAATTACCGGAACTATACGGAAGCCCACGGACACGTTGTTCATCATTTGGCGTACCTCCGGCGACTTCCTTCAAAGGAACCTCAATAGCTCCAACAACTTCCACATCCAAGGAGCTCCACTCAAGAAGCTTGGGAGTGCACGTCTTCAACTCCATTCAACCTTTGGCGCCCAAGTCTTCCCAATCACGGTTTTTCTTGTATATTTTATTTTGAGCTTAAAATTGGGTTTGTGCTTACAAACCCCAAACTTTTCTCATCCCCTCTTTCTTTGGGTTCTCACACCACCACTAAGGTGTGAAGAGGTTTCTTCAAGCCTTTCCTTTTAAAAGGCTTGTGTTTCGGTGAGCTAGCCTTCACCCGTTAAAAAGGCTAGTGGGTTATTGCTTAACCATTAAAAGCATTGGGTTCTTGCTCAACCATCAAAAGCAAGCTGTAATAGGTCCTAGTGCTACCTCAAAGCCTAGTGGGTTTCTTGCTACAACCATTGAAAAGCAAGCGGTAGAATCTCTCAACGGTTGAGTTGGGAGCGGAGACGTAGGCCGGGTTTTTGGCCGAACTCCGTTATCAATTTTGTGTGTCTTGCCTTCTTTATTTCCGCTGCACTTTACTTTGATTTTTAATTTGTCTATCAATTTTTTAAAAGGCAATTCACCCCCCCTCTTGCCATCCATTCCCTCCTTGGGGTGTTCTTCCGACCCATCAAGTTACCTATCGATCCTTCGTGGGTCTGACGACTTAGATGGATCAGTGATCATCTTTATCGTCCTTGAAGAAGTATACCTGTGTGAGATGAATCCTGTTGCTTTCCTGTGTGGATTATGTTGTGCAAATCCTGCGTGGATTATGTTTTGCTTTCCTATGTGGAATACGTATACTTTCCTGTGTGGACTGAGTTGTACTTGGGCTCGGAGGTTGGAGCGTATTTAATTGATGACTTAGGTATATGTATGGGCATATACCTAAGCAGAGTCGGTTGTTACTTCGTGAATATACTTTTCTTCGTGGTTTATCCTTTGTGGATTTGAGAGACCTTCAGGGGTCTCGGGGTCCCTACTGAGTAGCTTATACTCACCCCTACACGGGCTTCGCCCGCACTACTTGTTGTTGGTTGCAGACGACGGACAGCGTTTACCTTAGCTGAGGCTTGTAGAGCGGGACGGTACCCGGAGGTGGACCACTGGGCGGGACGTGCACGGAGCGGACGGCGGGACTCGTGGAGCAGAGGAGCTATCTGTACCCACCCTTCAGGTGGGATTTCCAGTGGACAGCTCGGAGTAGCGGCTTTTACTTTTCAGTTGCTGTTTTCCCTTTCGAGTTGTACTTTACTTTCAGTTTGGGTTTGTATACTGGCCCATTTACTTTTCCGCACTTTCAGTTGTACTCTACTTTGTTTAGTGTTTACTTTCCGCTTGCTTACTCTGTAGTGTTTGTTACTTTTCAAAGGCAATGCCTTCCCTTTTTACTGGGATTTACGCCTTGGTGCTAGTCGCCAGCCCCTGGCCTATGGAAGGCGGGCTTGGGGTAGTCACAGCACGGACCCCGAGGGCGGGTCGTGACAAATTGGTATCAGAGGAGTTCGGTTCTACCGCGAACTCTGATCTTTTCTATGTGAAGCAATAATGTTTAGTGTATTGAGTGTGGTTATCAGTCCAGGGAGTCCAGTGTTGGTGCGGCGGCCGACGTATCCGTACACCAGGACCCTGACTTCTGATTTCCGACTTAATGCACGAAAACATTGATTGCGTGTGTGTTTCAAAGTTTTCATTGTGATTACTTATATCAGCTCACCAGGTATACTGTTCTAACCGTGGCGCACCTGTTTTCTTTTCAGGATGGCCCCACGACGGCAGCCAGCTAGGGTTCCGAGAGTCGAGCGAGACGACAGCCCACCGAGCGACGAGGCCTCGGTGCAGGGACCTTTTTCAGTAGTGGCACCGGCGGTAGCTTTACCAGCCGAGCCCCCGATGCTTCCAGCAGCAGCCGCTGACGATGCACGTCGCCTCAGTGCACTGCATGAGTTTCAGCGCCAGCGACCGCCCAGGTTTCGCGGGGAGACGGATCCCCAGGCAGCAGAGGACTGGCTGGAGGCAGTGGTTCGAGTGTTTAGGCTAGTGAGGACACCAGCAGACCTCATGGGGATCCTCGCTGCGAGCCTACTACATGCAGCAGCAGGACGATGGTGGAGCCTGATGCTCCAGGTGCACGATGAGGCATCCCTACTTTGGATGGACTTTGAGAGCCTCTTCCGCTCGGAGTTCGTCCCAGCCACCCTTCGTGCAGTGCGTATCCAGGAGCTTCTACAGCTGCGGAAGGGCATCATGACGATCGCTCAGTACTCGGCGAGATTTACCGATCTCTCGCGCTACTCGACCGACATGGTACGAGACCCATTCTTCCGGGCCCGGACCTTCGAGCAGGGTTTGAGACACGAGATCAGGGCATCGTTGATCTCCCTCATCATACCGACTCAGACAGGAGTACTGGAGCGGGCCCTTCTGATCGAGAGCTTCCTTGCTGATTCTACACCAGCACAGCGACCCACCGCAGGGCGGCACGTGGCAGAGTCATCCGCAGTAGGCAGTCGACGGATGACTCAGGGGTCCAGACAGACCAGACCATCGGGCAGACGATCTCAGGGCACTGGCTCAGCAGTGCGGGGCACACAGCGCGGAGCCAGTCTTCCGAGAGGCAGACAGTGCTACTCGTGCGGCGGGCAGGGCCACAATGCTCGTGACTGCCCGACCCGTCGTGCCGAGGAGCAGCAGTCAGTTGATGGACCACCGAGGCAGAGGCAGAGGATCGACCGTGGTGGTCCGCAGGGAGGAGGCGGACGAGGCAGAGGAGCTGGACGAGAAGCTGGTGGTGGCTGACGCTTTGAGGCACTACCACCACCACCACCAGGAGGTCCACCCCGACCACAGGGAGCTGGCGGGCAGCGACAGGCACAGCTCCAGGCAGCAGAGGCCTACGACCACGGTGCACCCGAGATGATTCGAGGTACTATCTGTGTCTATTCCACCCTTGCTGCAGTTCTTTTAGACACAGGAGCGAGTCATTCTTTCATAGCCGCTGCCCTTGTTCGGAGCTCGGAGATTCCGACAGAGCCGTTGGCTCGATCCTTACGGCTAGAGACTCCTACGGGAGCAGACTCGACGATTACGCACTGGTGCCGGCAGTGTGAGCTTACTCTAGGAGGCGAGAGCTTCGGCTGGGATCTTCTTGTAGCAGCGTCGAGGCCTTACGACGTCATCTTGGGCATGGATTGGCTATCTACGGTCCATGCACAGATTGACTGTTTTAGGCGCAAGGTGCGATGTGTACGCACCGACGGGAGCAGGTTCACCTTCACCGGCGAGAAGGGAGCCTTAGCAGCACAGGATGGACTTCCGCGGAGGAGAGGACAGCCCATCACTCATCAGTTGGCTAGCCTTATCCTTGGAGCAGTTGACGTGCGGAGTCCTGGTTTTCCTGCAGTGGTGGATCAGTTTGCGGACGTTTTTCCTGACGATGTTCCAGGGCTACCTCCTCGCAGAGAGGTAGACTTTTATATTGACTTGTACCCCGGGATAGCCCCGATATCCACTCCAGCATATCGGATGGCCCCCGCCGAGCTTCGAGAGCTACGGGTACAGTTGGAGGACTTGCAGGGAAAGGGGTTCATCCGACCCAGTGTTTCACCCTGGGCTTCCCCGATATTGTTCGCCAAGAAGGAGGACGGGAGCTTGCGACTTTGTGTTGACTATCGTCGCCTGAACCAGGTGACAGTGAGGAACAAGTATCCGCTACCGAGGATTGATGACCTCTTTGATCAGCTCAAGGGAGCACGGTGGTTCTCGAAGATAGACCTCAGGTCAGGCTATCATCAGCTCAGAGTCAGAGACGAAGATGTGCAGAAGACGGCCTTCAGATGTCGGTATGGCCACTATGAGTTCTTGGTTATGCCTTTCGGTGTAACCAATGCCCCAGCAGTGTTCATGGCTCTCATGAACATGATCTTTCAGCCATACCTCGATCGGTTTGTCGTGGTCTTCATCGACGACATTCTGATTTACTCTACGACAGAGGAGGAGCACGCCTATCACTTGCGAGTTGTTCTTGACACACTCCGAGAGCACCAGCTTTATGGTAAGCTCTCGAAGTGCCAGTTCTGGATACGTGAGGTCCACTTTTTGGGACACGTTATCTCTGAGGCGGGAGTTGCTGTGGATCCCGCGAAGATTGAGGCTGTGTTAGCATGGGAGCCACCCAGGAGCGTGACTGAGGTTCGGAGTTTCTTGGGACTAGCTGGATACTATCGGAGATTTGTGCCGAACTTCTCCAGAGTTTCGGCATCACTCACAGCTTTGACGAAGAAGGGGAAACCCTTCGTGCGGTCAGACAGATGTCAGCAGAGCTTCCAGGAGCTGAGACAGAGATTGACTAGCGCACCTATCTTGAGGTTGCCTGAGGAGGGAGTAGGGTACGTAGTCTACTGCGATGCATCAGGGACCGGACTCGGATGTGTTCTGATGCAGGAGCGGGCAGTGATCGCCTATGGATCACGACCGTTGAGGCCGCATGAGCAGAACTACGCTACCCATGACCTGGAGTTAGCAGCAGTGGTCTTCGCTCTGAAGACATGGCGACACTATCTGATGGGCGAGCGCTTTACAGTCTTTTCCGATCATCAGAGTCTCAGGTATATCTTCTCACAGAAGGACCTGAACCTGAGACAGCGACGATGGCTCGAGTTCCTCCAGGACTATGACTTTGAGATAGTCTATACTCCTGGGAAGGGGAACGTAGTAGCCGATGCCCTCAGCAGGAGGACGGGCATTCAGCTACTTGAGGAGGCAACGGAGCAGCTAGCCTCTTTGCAGATATCCTTCGTGGATAGAGATGGAGCAGCCTTTCTTCAGTCTCTCACAGTCACTCCTCCACTACTGCAGCGAGTCAGGGAGGCACAGCATGGGGATGCTGACTGTGAGACACGGCGTGCACAGATATCCTCGGGAAAGGCACCTGATGGTTTCTCCCTTGGAGTAGAGCACGACATCCTTTTCAGAGGACGTACCATGGTACCAGTAGCTTTGCGAGAGGAAGTGCTGAGAGAGTTTCACACTTCTCCTTTGGCGGTACATCCTGGAGTGGCGAAGATGTACCAGGACCTCAGACGACAGCACTGGTGGCCGGGCATGAAGAAGGCTGTAGCAGAGTTCGTTTCTCGATGCCTCACCTGTCAGCAGGTGAAGGCAGAGCATCAGGTACCAGCAGGCTTGGTACAACCCTTGGAGGTTCCAGAGTGGAAGTGGGATGGCATATCTATGGACTTCGTGACTGGACTTCCACGCACTTCCAGAGGTCACGACTCCATCTGGGTGATTGTTGACCGACTCACCAAGTCGGCACACTTCTTACCCATCAGAGAGCAGGGCTCAGTGGAGAGCTTGGGACGTCTCTACGTTCAGGAGATTGTACGGATCCACGGCGTGCCATCATCTATCGTTTACGATCGAGATGCCCGCTTTACTTCCCGGCTTTGGAAGGGGTTACAGGAGGCGTTCGGTACACAGCTACGTCTTAGCACAGCTTTTCACCCTCAGACGGATGGTCAGACGGAGAGGACCATTCATACTCTCGAGGACATGCTCCGCGCATGTGTCCTCGACTTTGGTCGTACCTGGGAGGACCACCTACCCTTGGTGGAGTTCGCGTACAACAATAGCTACCACTCCACCATCGGGATGGCACCGTACGAGGCGTTGTACGGCCGACCATGTAGATCTCCTTTGTGCTGGACAGACCCTGGGGAGTCAGCACTGGTGGGACCGGAGATGGTCCAGGCCACGACAGAGAAGGTCCAGGTCATCTAGGAGCGGATGATGACAGCTCAGAGCTGACAGAAGTCATATGCTGACAGGAGGCGAAGGCCACTAGAGTTCGAGGATGGCGACCACGTCTTCTTGCGGGTCTCACCTCGACGTGGTATTCGGAGATTTGGCCGAGGCGGCAAGTTATCTCCGCGCTTCATCGGACCTTTCCAGATTCTCAGCAGGATTAGTGAGGTGGCTTATCGCCTGGCTCTACCACCTCAGTTGCACCGGGTGCACGACGTCTTCCACGTATCTCAGCTGAGGAGATACGTGAATGACCCGACGCACATCATTGATCATGGGGAACTTGACGTTGACGATGGGGCGACTTTTACGGAGGTCCCGGTGGAGATAGAGGATCGACAGGAGCGGGTCCTGCGTGGGCGATCGATTCCTCTTGTGCGCATCAGATGGCAGCATGGGAATCTCCAGGAGAGCACATGGGAGCGGGAGGCTCAAATGCGTGCTCAGTACCCTCATTTGTTTCCCTAGTTTTGATGTATCTTTACGGGGACGTAAAGCCCTGAGGTGGGAGTAATGTAAAGACCCGTAAAATTCAAGGGAAATTTTTTCTTAATTTTCTTTAGAATTTTACAAGAGCGCGGTTTTTGACGGCACCTGATTCCGAGGCCCGGAGTGCCCGGAATTAATTTCCGAAGTTTGGCTCGGGTACGTTCAGTGAACGAACGAGCGGGAATTCCTAACTTTTGATCCGTTGCTCGGAATTGAAATCCGAGGGCACCGATGAACTCGCAGCGCCGATATTCTCTTAAAGAGACCTTTTCGGGAGTTACGTTTGTTGCGGGTTGAAAGTTAGTTTTAGGGGTTTTTAGTTTGAGTTAAATAAAATTGTGTAGAACAATTTTATTTTCAACTTGTTAAAACCTATCAAAGGAGGTTGGGAGTGGGAACCACACCCACTTAACCTCCCTTGGGAGGATTAAGTGTGGTGGGGCCCACACGAGCCCCTAAACCTTTCAAATTCTCCCAACTCCCTTAACGCCTCATTTAATGGCTTAAGTTACTTAATTAATTATGGGAGTTAAACCTTTTTGAATTTCAAACTTTTGAAATTCTTGTGTGTTTTGTAATAATAAAATAAGATGTTATCTTATTTTATTATGGGTTGTTTTTTTGTCTCCTTGAGAGATTTTGGAGAGCTTCTTCTTCATCTTCAAACTCTGACGAAGAACGAAGAACGATCAAACTCCGACGAAGAACGACGCCTCTCTTATTTGTCCTCGGTGTCAACAAGAGGGAACGCCGCTTCCTCCTCGGACCTTCTTCGTCGGCATACGAAGATTCGCCAACGACGTATCTCTTCGGGCATATCTCTTCGTCAACGGATTTGACGAACGACGACCGCGACGCCCGACCTCTGCGACGCCGTCTTCCGCGGAACGTAGACGAATCTTCGAATCTTAAACCCGAGGTAGGGGTTGTTGATTCAATATTTATTTATTCCATTTCTTGAACGTGGATCTGGCATGTCTAACATGAGGCTTTGAATGTTTAAGTTGATTTTTTTTATTTAACGTGAGGGGGGCCGGACCGCATGAACACGGCCGAACCCCCCTCCAACGTTTATGTTGATTTATCTTGCGGGTGGAAGCAAGTGGAGTGGTGCCGTCGCACCACGCGGATGATCGTGCAAATATTTTACGCGGCGCCGTCGCGCTATGCCAAGGAAAAATCTTCAAGAACGCGACGCCGTCGCGCCGCGTTGAAAGGAATCATGGCACGGCGAAAGGGGCGCGGTGCCGTCGCACCGCGCCGGACGACGAACACCGCGGCCGGTTCCGGGCCGTGGCGGGACGAGGAGACCGCGGCCGGTTCCGGGCCGCAGAGGGACGAGAAGACCGCGGCCGGTTCCGGGCCGCGGCGGAAGAGAAGGCCGGCGGTCGGGCCGCCGGCGTCGGAAGCCGAAGAGGGGACCGGAATTTCCGGTCCCGTTGGAGAAAACCGGCCGGCCAGCTGGCCGGCCGGATGCCGTTAAACCGGGGGAATTAATCCCCCGGCCAGCATGTAAAACCCCCCTCTTTAAGAGGGGGGGGGGGGGGGGCGGTTTTAATTAATGGGAGGGGGGCAGCCGGCCCCCCCGGTTCCGCACCAGCAGGCCCCCCACGTGGGGGGGGGGGGGGGGGGGCGCTTTTAAAATAACGGCGCGGCTATGCCGCACCGCCTCTTGAAAAACCGCGGGGCATAGCCCCCGCATGCGGCCCCTCGCGGCACCCCGAGCCGCCGCGGCATCCCGCGCCGCCGTGCCGCCAGGCCGCCGCGCCGCCCCAGGGGGGGGTCGGGCCGGGTCGGCCCGGACCCGGACCCCCCCGTTTCGAACCAGATTTGGTTTTTGGCCCATAACTTGAGCCTCGGACCTCCGAATGATGAACCGTCTGCGGAAACGCGATCCTTGGATCGAGACGGTCGTTTCGGTATATCACACTCAAGGTTTCGGGTTACTTTGAGTTCGGCCGGGTTGGTTCGTTCACGAAACCAACCGGACCTTCGGAGCAGAAACACTCATATCTTGAGCTACGGACGTCCGATTGACGCGCCGTCAGTCGCGTTGTGTTCCTCTTAGTGAGACGGATCTTTTGGCATACTCCGCCCGAGGTTTGGACGCAGGTGGAGTACGGTCAGGTTGGTTTTGCCTTAGAAACCAACCGGGCCTCGGAGACGAAAATGCCAATAACTCTCAGACCGGGCGTCCGATCGACGCGCCGTCTGTTGCGTTGAGTTCCTGTTGACGATATGGAACTTTTGGATACATCAAATTCGGTCTTCGTGACAATTGATGTATCAGCCTCTCGGCTCGTGGAGCGGACCCTCCGAACAAGCTTGCTGTGTGCGGGAACCCTAGTGCTGGCTGCGACTGTTCTACTGCTACGACTGCTACTGTTACTGCGACGACGACAGTACAGAGATCCTGTGTGGATTCGACGACGACAGTACAGAGATCCTGTGTGGATTCGACGATGACGACTACAGCACTCAGCGATCCTTCGTGGATCAGTGCTACAGGTCCTGTGTGGGCCCGATCCTGTGTGGGTCCTTGCGCTCAGCGGTTCTGTGTGAGCCAGCGCCTACAGGTTCTGTGTGAGCCCGATCCTGTGTGGGTCTTTGCGGGGGTTAGTTACCTATCGATCCTTCGTGGGTCCGATGACTTAGATGGACCAGTGATCATCTTTATCGTCCTTGAAGAAATATACCTGTGTGAGCTGAATCCTGTTGCTTTCCTGTGTGGATTATGTTGTGCAAATCCTGCGTGGATTATGTTTTGCTTTCCTATGTGGAATACGTATACTTTCCTGCGTGGACTGAGTTGTACTTGGGCTCGGAGGTTGGAGCATATTTAATTGATGACTTAGGTATATGTATGGGCATATACCTAAGCAGAGTCGGTTGTTACTTCGTGAATATACTTTTCTTCGTGGTTTATCCTTTGTGGATTTGAGAGACCTTCAGGGGTCTCGGGATCCCTACTGAGTAGCTTATACTCACCCCTGCACGGGCTTCGCCCGCACTACGTTGTGTTGGTTGCAGACGACGGACAACGTTGACCTTAGCTGAGGCTTGTAGAGCGGGACGGTACCCGGAGGTGGACCACTGGGCGGGACGTGCACGGAGCGGACGGCGGGACTCGTGGAGCAGAGGAGCTATCTGTACCCACCATTCAGGTGGGATTTCCAGTGGACAGCTCGGAGTAGCGGCTTTTACTTTTCAGTTGCTGTTTTCCCTTTCGAGTTGTACTTTACTTTCAGTTTGGGTTTGTATACTGGCCCATTTACTTTTCCGCACTTTCAGTTGTACTCTGCTTTGTTTAGTGTTTACTTTCCGCTTGCTTACTCTGTGGTGTTTGTTACTTTTCAAAGGCAATGCCTTCCCTTTTTACTGGGATTTACGCCTTGGTGCTAGTCGCCAGCCCCTGGCCTATGGAAGGCGGGCTTGGGGTAGTCACGGCACGGACCCCGAGGGCGGGTCGTGACAGAAGAAATAGAAAGAGAAAACTTTTTTACTCTTACATGTTGCATATTTTTCAACTATGTCCCTTTAATTCATCATTCAACTAGTTGGTAAATTAAATCACTGGATTCAAAAACATCATTTTTTCACCATCTTCAAGGGCTTGAGCACATCTAGATTTAATCACCAATACTATTATGGATAATTATTCAGTAGGTTAAACAATCTCATTCCTTTATTTCGTTGCATCTATATGTGATATATAATCTCACTTACTGTGTATTTTATGGAATTTTATTTTCTTGATAATATATATATATCATTGTTTTTTTCTATCCCATAGAAGAATGGGATCATTATATCCTCTTAGAAGACTACATTTTTCATAAAATTTAATACAAAAATTGAAATTAATTTTCCTTTAAGATTATGTGTTTATTATATACCGTTAGAATACATGGTTCTATTTGTCCCAATACACAGAAAACATTATGAAATTTTAGTGAAAATCATTGTTGGTTCTACACTAGTAAAAGTATGGGTTTAGTTTTCCCATATAAAATATAGGCTTCCATCTAAACCTGAAAAAGGTAAGAGGTTTGGATTGATCATGTAAAAATATATGTTGGAGACTCTATTATAATGTATGGGTTTATTGATTGAACCTAGAAAAGACATGGGAATTAGTTTAAGATTCCAATTGTGAAAATGGATAATGTAATGGGTTTTTAGTCTACTTCAAAACTTATATACCATATAGGGTGTAATACACAATCTTGACTTGTGGATAGTGGGGTATGATCATTTAGATCCAAACAAGAATAAAAATATTCTTTTAATTTATTACATTCATGCATATTACATTATCTCATTATCATATATATATATATATGGTTGAATTTTATAATATTTAAAAGAAGTTTTTTCACTTAATCATTACACTATCATATAACATTGATTTTAATAATTTTTAAGTAAGAATAGTGCCCCCCTCATTCAATTACCATCACCCCTTTGGTAAATAAAAATTACTATCATATATTTGATCTTATGAAGATATTTTTAGTTTGATTATCTTCCTGATAATTAAAATTGTGAATAAGACATAGACCCTTTGATGAGAAGTTAGTTTGTCACATTTTTTGAAATCTCCTAATTAAAAATATATGTGCAGTCACATTAGGATATATTTTTCTTAATATTATTATTTATATAAATTTTGATACCTTTTTTGATACTCATTAACAAGACTAAGGGAAATATATACTTCATTGATGGATGAATTACGGAATTAAAATAATTTCAGTAAAACAAATACAACAAAATTAAAATGGTAGTATGTTTACTTAACGGATGATCGGAATATAAGGATATCAATAGAGTATTTATATTATATTATGTAACATTGTGATAAAGTATTTATTTTTACCTAAATATGATATGATTGATTACAAAGTATAATATTTTGTTCAAAAAAATATTAATTATAAGGTTACGAATATTAATTATTTTCCCA
The DNA here is from genome assembly GCA_963277665.1 of Viscum album. Lineage (NCBI taxonomy): Eukaryota > Viridiplantae > Streptophyta > Magnoliopsida > Santalales > Viscaceae > Viscum > Viscum album. The sequence goes on from OY728129.1 coordinate 1,591,533,134, forward strand.
TTTAATGAAATATTTTTGAAAATTATTATTTGTTTAAGAACTAATAAATAAACTTAAAAATAGCTTAGAATGGAATAATTTATAGGATAAGATTCCCAAAAAATTGATTATATATAATTTTAGAATGTTTCGACACATGAGAACATATTATCAGGGAAATAAAAAGGAAAAAACCCATTTTCATAAAGGATAAATCAATGACGAAAATTCAAATTTGAATTTAGACTATTGATATATAATTACATATTGTTTATGGATGAATGAAACTATTTAAACCCACCATTTTGATACTTTTAATACATATAATTCTAATATTGTTGAAATAAAATATCTATATACTTTGGGAAATTCTGAAAGCTCATATAATATATAATATTGTAAAATATATACTTGTTTGTTTACAGTTATGGATATATATTATATGTCAACATATTCTCCTCAATATTATTATGCTAGTGATCATGGTTCATATTCTAGAAAAATTTGGAAATATAAGTGTGACTATTATAAATAAATATATTTATTTTAGTATTACATCTCATGCTTCTCTCAATTTTTAAATTAATTAAAAATGTACTGATGATCTAATTGGAAATTTCATATTTTTATGAAGATTAATTAAATTTTTATTTCAATATATGTTTTACTAGAAAACAATATAATGGCTCATGGAATGAAGTTAACATATCCATTAAATTGTTGAATAGTGATTCAGCTAAGATAATGATTATGGGAAAAAATAATATGGTAAATGAAAATACTAGAAATAAATATTCTTGGACACATGTAAATAAATATAACGAATTTAAAAAATTCAAAAAGAAAATAAAATACTAAATATTGAATAATACTAACTTTGAAATGAATATGTTTTATAAAAAAAGAAAAATTATAATAAATGGGCTTCAATTATCTATAATTTTAAATATACATATTTCAATAAAATTGATGAAAATGGAAATTTTCTTGGTTTTGATTCATTCATTCCAATAATATTTTGAAAAAAAAATTGTGAATGAAAATGTATAATATTTTATTTGGATATTTCCATTAAATGTTGATATTATATTTATTATGTTTATGAATTTTTTAAAATTCACTCAATATTTCAGTTAGAAAAAACATTTATTTATAAATAGGATTTCAAGGAAATATGTTATAAACTACCGACGTCATTGGTATCAAATGGATAGTTTTCTAATTAATGTTATATAAATGAATTACTTATACCGAGGTAAATTATTTATAATTGTTGAATCTTCTTTACCATTCATGTCATTAAGGATTTATCCTTGACATGTTAACATGAAAATTTCTATATTTAGTAATTCAGTTAGATAATCATGAAGAACCATTATCATAATTCAAAGAAATAAATAAAATAAATATTTATCTTTTGTTTCCTATTATTATATGTGGGTAAAAGTATCATTATATTCCATGAGCTATACTTTTTATTAAAATATGACATTTGAATATATTATATTAGTTTTAATTGTTTTATTAATTGATTGATATTTTTATCATTTTATTATAAAAAATAGTTAAATATATTATTTCATGTTTCATAGATCCTTCTGATATTAATGTATGTTTTAATATAGTGTACACACCTAGAAAGAAAATTCATTTTTTTTTGATAGTGTCATACTTAAAGGGAATCATATATTTAGGGGGAGTTACTCTTTAAATTATTATTGAATCATCTTGGATACTTTATTAATTGAATACACTTATACATAGTTTAATTTTTATTATTATATACTTTTAAATCAATCTAAACTATCAAGTATTTTCCATTTTCATTTTTCAAATATTAATATACATAAAAAATGGTTATGTTTTATGGAAAGGATGAAACTGATATCAATGGGGTTGAAATAATTGTTTTATCTTTTCAATTTATTCCCTACAGCTAAATTTTTTAATCCTTCAATTTATTTATTTTTATTTAAATATTAAATATGTTTATTTAAATTCAGATTTAATTTAACCATTATAACCTTTTATAAAAATCTAATATGTAATATTTTTTAGTTTTCAAACTAATTTATTATGTTAATTACATATACCAAAAATGAATACTACCTATTTTATCTATGACTGAATTGAATGAATATTAATCAAACAATTCAAACTAGAATTATATGATGCTATCATTTTTTTAATTATGACAAAAAAATTAAACAATAGAGTAAAATAATATATATCATTATGTGATATATCATTTTTATACTCAATCACATAATCATTAGCTATTTCCCACTTTGACTATGAATAAAACTAATTAATGGCCATGATGATATCTTCCTTAGTTCATTCACTCAAAAGAGTTGAATTGTCTTTTTATACATTAGAAGTTGATCTACTCATCAAATTCCTTCGTAGGATTGGGTATACCTTTTTTGATCATTAATTTTAAAGAATAATATTTAATCTCCTACTTTTGATCTCATTTTCATTCCATTTTTAATACCATTCTTAATGGGGGCATATCCTCCACTACCCAAAGACATGAGTGTATTTTATTACTTACCATTATGATTTCAATTATATAAAATGACTCCCCACTTATAAAATATTATAGAATAATTACAATCATTGTGAAACACTAGAGAATAGTCTATGTTCTATTCAGAATTTTGTTTTTTGAGAACACATTCTTGTGGAATATTTCAAAAAATAATAATTTCCTCTAGCTACACATTTGGCTGGGTATATATAACCAGTAAATATAAAATTTTAATTTCCTCTTAAAGGGCAGGTTATATATGGTGTAATTACATACTATATTTCGGATTTCTTGGAACAAATTGTGGATAAAAAAATGTGGTCAGGAACTTCTTGAAAGGTCATGTCAAAGATGGATTCCAAATATGCATCAACTGACCTTATTAGTCTTCCTATCAATACCCATTCAGTTATGATTCATTATGGAATGAAGTATCGGTGAGATCAGAAGGATAAATGTGATTCAAAATAATTTCTATCATTCCTCAATATATTTTATTTCATTGTACATCATTATACTGGATTTTCGTACATCATTTCCTAAATATTTCAATGATATTCCCATCCATCTAGAATTTATAAATAGTAATATCCTATCATAACATCTCCTTGATGTGTCCAATCATATTGATTACATCTCAATAATTATGAAACATCTCATATATGTTTTTGATAACAATTTCATCAATTTTATTTTGGAAGGATATAATTTAATTTTGTATCTATATGAAATATATACCTCAATAAGAATAAATGATATGGATAAATCCCATGAATCATTGATATATGTTTCCCAGTTTTTGGGTACACTAATCAAAAAATATATATTTAACAAGATTCTAGGATTCCATAGGATCTAGATAAAATCATAAATATGAATCCGAACATGAAAACAAAAGTTTATCATAGTTTATAGTTTAAAATAATCATCTCATTCTTTGAAATAAATCATACTTGGTCTTAGAGGAATCAAGAGAATCCACTATGACCATATTTCTAAATCATTATGAAGGATGGGTATGTGAAAATAACCTTGGTTGATAGTGATCATTATCCATTCATCTGTGCCCTGGGATTTCACAAATCAATGATGGAGATCATCCACCATTATTGTTTTGGAACCTAATTGAATGAATATCTTGATGCTGATAGAAATTTTATAAAGAATCATATTTTCGACCATTACTTCTTAATTAGACAGAATTGAATCTTCAAGAAGCTTTAAATTATATGATTCGATACAATATCCTTGATATAGACAAATGACCTTTGATTATAAAAGTGCACACTCACAGAATCATTTATTGATTAAGTGGAGATGGGCTTCACCTCCCCTAATGAACACCTTATTGGAATTGGTTTGGTGAGACCCCCCCATCTAGAAGTTTTGTTATGGTTTATTGAGAAATTACATGATAGCCTCAACCAGAGACCCCATGAGTGCCATGAGAACATCACGACGGCTCCACAAAGACATACACAAATCTCATTATATTGAGTATCTCACAATCAAGGAATATATAAACAAGTTTTCCTTTTGGAAGATACAGTAGGTGAAATTGAGGAGGAACCATTATTATTTTTAATTCATAATATTTTATTTATATATATAGATCCTCAATTAATTGTGGTAAATTTATTTTAATTCAAAAAACATTCATAGAAAACTAATTTTTTAATGTCTATTTCATGAAAAGTGGAATACTAATTTAATTCATTATGGGAAAAATAAAATTTAAAATATATACATTAGTGAATGTGATTATAAATATAGGGGATTAAAATATGTTTTATTATTAATTTGATATCATCATCTTATTAATATTCTATATGTTGATCAAATCTTAGTTAATTCTAAGAATAACATTTTTCAGATTTTCATAAAATCAACAGTAATATAGAATATGTTTTCCAATTTATTATTTTAAATTTTTATACACATTTTTCAATTATATTATTGTTTACATACTTCTCATAGACACTTTTCTATATCTACATATTTTTAAAAAACAACTCATTTTCCTAAAAGGTTGTTTTATGAAGAGTTTGCCAATAATTATCACAAACATATTTCAAAATATTCCCTCTATATTTAGAACAATGTTCTATTAATATAATATTTTATATTATTTAATTGATATATTTTATTAAATATACATGTTTAAGAACAGATTAAATAATATTTATAACCAATTTTATATTATTTTATAATAAAAATACAACTTATCAAACAGAAAAGGTTCTTAATTTTCAAGATAGTTTAAATTTAGGGGGAGTTAATTTTGGACTATCAACCTAAGGAAGCATAAAACAATAATAAATTGAGAAGTAATCTCATTTGAAAAATATAATAAAACAATTTAATCATTATTTTTAAAATAATTTAATCATTGCGGATAATTGTTTAAATTTTACTTACTATGTATAGTATTTATATAAAAGGGGGATAATTTTGATTTTCTCCTTCAACGAAATTAGTCATTAATAATCACAATAAAATATTTTTTATCATTTTTGAGTGAATACGTGAAAAAAATATGTTTTGTAAATTAAAAAAAATTAGTTGTTTTTTTTTCTTTTAAATTTCATAATTATTTGAATTGATTAATGATTAACATATTTTTTGTTTTCTTATATAATAATAATTTGTTATTTAAAATATCACTGTATTTTATATTTTTGTTGGTCATAAAATATTCAAAATATTTTTAGAAGAGTTCATATGATAAATAATAAATATTTTTCATTAAAATTCCATTTAAACTATTTTTTTCTATTCTGAAATTATTGTATGCTAAACCAAACAGCTGTTTCAAAATTCACATCGCCATTTTGAAATCCACATTTTTATATATTCATGATACTACTATATTTTAATCATATTGTGGGGTAAAAATAAAATAAAAATTGAATTATTTGTTTTTTAATGATATGAATTCTATTTATCTTTAATTAAAAGAAATACACATCTTAATCGATCTCTATACTATATGTAATTAGCTTATAATTAAATGTATACATTCATTCTGATTTATATTATTTTTAATCTTATTTAATTATATAATTTTAATGATAAAATGATATATTCTTGTTTGATTAAGAATATTATATATTAATTATAAAGATAATAAAATTTCATAAATTCCAATCAACTCCACCTAAATTTTATTCTTCAATATTATATATATATTTTAGGTAAAAAAATGATGTGTAAATTTATTTATTGAGTTCATAAATTATGATAAATGAATCTGGTATGTAAATTTCATAAGTAGAATCCCATAAGTTGATTGGCTTTTGTGAATCACCTAAACCAATTCTCTTACATGAATTCTATTATGTCTAGTAGAATAAGAGGAAATTGACTTATATAGAGAAAAACCTTACTAGAAATATAATTCTTTGTAGTTTTCTATATAATTGAGTGAAATTCATTAGGTTATTCCAAAATCTAAAAATTTCTCATTTTACATAATAATTCCTATTTCAATATTATACATGTTCATTTAAAATATTATATTTTTTCTAATAATATTATTAATTCATATTAATTGTACAGAAAAAATGAACATTTTTCATTAAATTCAACATGTATTCCAAAGACAAACTAGTGTTGTGCTTTCACGTATGGAACATAAAACATCAAATGTAAGATAATAATGTTAATAAATTGTAACATCCCAAGGTTTTCTGGAAATAAATTGAAAATGCTTGAAATTTTGTTTAAGGTATATATTTATAAGTATCCTTTAAACATAATTTTATTTCTTATATGATTTGAATTTCAAGAAACTATCATCTACAATTAGGTTCAGTATGTTATTTAGAGTCTGATGAAACAAACTTTTTTTTGGTGAATAGTAACATGCCCGTATGAATAGTAATATCAATAGTAATATGACCTCATGAATAGTAAATTATATTATTATTTTATTTTCCCATGGAAATAGGATAATGGGATCATAATTAATTTTCCAAAGTCACATAAAACTAATTGCACTTCAATATTGTTATTTTTTGAATTAACTGTGACCTTATTTAAAAATTAAATTAATAATATTTAGAAAATTATTTTTTAAAAATTGAGTTCATTTTTGATATCTACACATCGAAAAATGGTTTGGGTAAATTTTTGGTATTTTTCTGAAACTCTTGAAATTTCAGTGAATAGTGAAATACGATAAAATACCGTATAATCAATTTATCGGTAAATATGCACTATTTATGACATCATAAGTGATGAAAGGCCACTTTCCTCGAACTCACTTGATATTTTCACTAATTAAGGCCACTTGATTTGAGATTATTCATAGTCTTGATAAAAAAATTATAATAATAATTAAAATAATCTAAAATACCTCCCCTCCTCCACTATAAATATCACCCTCACTCCCCTCTTCCTCCCACACCTCTCAAGCCTTGAGAATTGTCTAATTTCTGCCAAATTCCCTCCTAAATCTTCTTCCCCACGTCCTAGAGCTGCTGGTCTCATCAAAAGACCAAAATCAAAGCCCTCAAGAAGGATCTCAAGGAGAAGAGATCAAGAGGTAAACATCCTCTTTCATTTTCATTCTTTCCTTCCATTTTATGTTATTCTCTTCAATTACCTTTGTATTTTGTTGGGATATTTCATTAAATATTTCCCCTTACTGTCCAAATTTTGTATGAATGATGAGATATTCCATTCCTCTCATCAATATTGTTTTTATGAAATTTTAAGAGACGCCGTTAGGCTGCAGAATTTCCGTAAGAAATTTCTCATGTATTCTTTATTTCATGATTCATTTTCTTCTTCCTTCACCCCCTATTATCCAAGAGGCATGAAATCACCAGAATCATGTATATTCTGGATGTTTTCATATTTATGGAAAATTACAAATCATTATTCCTCTCCTCTCTCAACTATTTAAGGAATAAGAACATTGTCCGTGATGTGTCGAATTACCGACATCGTGGACGATGTAATTTCACTTTCCATTAATTATTTCAAGTCTGGTCATGAAACCATTTATATGGTTGAACCAAGTTATAATATATGTTTTAAAACTCATATATGGTTCTGCAATTCTTTTGTACCCATGGTTCAAATTTATAAGACTAAATGATGTTGTAATTATCAAAGAACCACTTAAATTATCTAAACAAACATAATTAATGTTTTAACTTAAAAATCATCCTCATATAAAGTATCAAAGTGATAAATGGAATAATTTATGGTACTAGAAATATTTATATACTACTCCATTCCAATTCTGGAGTTTCACTTCTGATCAACAAGAACGATTCATCATGAACCGATTGTAAAAATCACAAAAGAACTCACCCAAAATAATGCAAGGAACAAAATACTAACAAAAAGGGGTGAAACGAGGTTATGAAATGACCATATAAGATGTTATAAACATGAAAATGTTCTGTAAAATACTAATAACACTTTTTTAACCATTATACATGAGGATTAAACAATTTTGAAGTAAGACAAGCCCAAGGTAAGGGAATTCTTAACCCGATTTCAATTCTTTGGGTTAACCTTCTACTTTATAATTTATGTGCTATTTAAATTGTTTTTGGGATGGGTTCTGTTTATATTATGTTTAATTATGTGTATTTACAGAGTATATACATATTACATCCACTCAATTAAGTCTCACTTAAAGTTTATGATGTTTATAAGGGACTTTTCTTCTAAAATCCTCTTTTAAAATTCTGCTTTATAAGATTCAAAGGCAATGTTTTTATGCTATTGTTTATGTTGTATGATTATGTTTTTGTTATTGGGCATTTTTTATGATGAAGGGTGGGACCTATATTTCCCTCCAATGCATTGGGTATGAGTAAGTTGGAGGTCGGCCGTATGGTTACTCCAAGTGTAACTGTGATGGTTACACAAAGTAAGGTAGCCGTGAGGGTTACAAATTTTAAGGTAGCCAAGATGGTTACAAGATTACGTAAGTAATGCCCCAATATACATCTATGATTATAATTATGTTTGTGTGTATCTCTTGTAAATATCATGTTACACAAAGTAAGATTTTGTGGGTGGAAAGCATGTCTTTTGAAAATGTTTTCATACGTCATGCGTATTCATGGACTAATGTGATTTTTTCTTCTTTTTCATACCTTACTGAGCTTTTGTGCTCATCCCAAGTTTTTAATTGATTTTTCACAGGTTAATGGATGAGTAATACAAGGAAGGAAGACATGTTAAATGTTGAAGAATTGTAAAGGAGTCTTGTTTTATGTTTTAATGTTTTATATTCTGAGGAAAATGGAAACTGATTTTACGGTATCCACTATGTAACAATGTGTAATGTTATGAATGTTTTGTCTTAATTCTCTAAAGCTCTAAACTTGAAAAGATACTCAATGTAAAATGAAGTGTTTTCTTTAATAAATTCAAGATTATGTATGTAATAAGTGCGGGTCATTATAGTTGGTATCAGAGGTCGGTTTAGACAACTTTAGGGATTAGGAGTTCTTGTGAGACACGTGATTAGTCCCTATATATATTATTTCAGTTAAATACTTGTTTTATAACTTTTTTTCAGGTCAAGTAAAGTTGGTTACAAATGGAAGGATAAGGATCTCAAACAACATTCCTATCTCTTCATGATGATATGCTTGCAATAAATATTGCTAAGTCATCTTCAGATGATTGTGAATCTTTTTCTAGCATACAACTCACTTGCAAGCAGTTTTTTGAGATATCAAACACCTCCTCTATACCTCGTTATCATCGTGGATCATGGGTTGTTTTTAGACAAATACTATTTTTACAATATTCACATAATTTCAAGAATGGTAAATATTATCAAGGTATTTTCAAATATTTTACCTTATCACAAGAATTTGAAGCATATTATGATTTTAAAAATGGTGATGAGAAAGGAGACCCTTATTCAACCTATTGATATTTTCTATTAAAATATAGTCTCACATCACATACTTATAGTATTTTAAAAGGACCAATAATAGAAAGGTTCAACTCAATTTCGGTCCGACTATTTTATAGAAATCATGTTTTATCAGATGTTTTGGAATTATATGTCATACATGATTATTTTCCGAAACTGTTTTTCTGTGAACAACCATATGACCCATGTTGTACGAGGTGTATTTGGATGGAGGAAGAAAATGATTTTGAAGGATCTCTAAATCATTGTTGTAATGCATGGGACTTCTATTTATGTGAACAAGATGACGATGAAACCGAGTGGAAACCTTGATCAAGGTACCCTCAGTTGTTTAATAAGTAAATAAAATTGTGAGGATGCAATTTCAAGATGGTGGGGATAATGTAACATCCCAAGGTTTTCTGAAAATAAATTGAAAATGCTTGAAATTTTGTTTAAGGTATATATTTATAAGTATCCTTTAAACATAATTTTATTTCTTCTATGATTTGAATTTCAAGAAACTATCATCTACAATTGGGTTCAGTATGTTATTTAGATTCTGATGAAACAACCTTTTTCTGGTGAATAGTAACATGCCCTTATGAATAGTAATATGAATAGTAATATGACCTCATGAATAGTAAATAATATTATTATTTTTTCCCATGGCAATAGGATAATGGGATCATAATTAATTTTCCAAAGTCACATAAAACTAATTGCACTTCAATATTGTTATTTTTTGAAATAACTTTGACCTTATTTAAAAATTAAATTAATAATATTTAGAAAATTATTTTTGAAAAATGGAGTTCATTTTTGAATTCTACACATCGAAAAATGGTTGGGGAAAATTTTTGGTATTTTTCTGAAACTTTTGAATTTTTGGTGAATAATGAAATACGATAAAATACCGTATAATCAATTTATCGGTAAATATGCACTATTTATGACATCATAAGTGATGAAAGGCCACTTGCCTCGAACTCACTTGATATTTTTACTAATTAAGGCCACTTGATTTGATATTATTCATAGTCTTGATAAAAATATTATAATAATAATTAAAATAATCTAAAATACCTCCCCTCCTCCACTATAAATATCACCCTCACTCCCCTCTTCCTCCCACACCTCTCAAGCCATGAGCATTGTCTAATTTCTACCAAATTCCCTCATCAATCTTCTTCCCCACGTCCTAGAGCTTCTGGTCTCACCAAAAGACAAAAATCAAAGCCCTTAAGAAGGATCTCAAGGAGAAGAGATCAAGAGGTAAACATCCTCTTTCATTTTCATTCTTTCCTTCCATTTTATGTTATTCTCTTCCTTTCCCTCTGTATTTTTTTGGGATATTTCATTAAATATTTCCCCTTACTGTCCAAATTTTGTATGAATGATGAGATATTCCATTCATCTCATCAATTTCTCTTTATGAAATTTTAAGAGACGCCGTTAGGCTGCCGAATTTCCGTAAGAAATTTCTCATGTTTTCTTTATTTCATGATTCCTTTTCTTATTCCTTCACCCCCTCTTATCCAAGAGGCATGAAATCTCCAGAATCATGTATATTCTGGATGTTTCCATGTTTATGGAAAATTACAAATCATTATTCCTCTCCTCTCTCACTTATTTAAGGAATAAGAACATGGTCCGTGATGTGTCGAATTACCGACATCGTGGACGATGTAATTTCACTTTCCATTAATTCTTTCACGTATAGTCATGAAACCATTTATATGGTTGAACCAGGTTATAATATATGTTTTAAAACTCATATATGGTTCTGTAATTCTTTTGTACCCATGGTTCAAATTTATAAGACTAAATGAGGTTGTAATTATCAAAGAACCACTTAAATTATCTAAACAAACATAATTAATGTTTTAACTTATAAATCATCCTCATATAAAGAATCAAAGTGATAAATGGTATAATTTATGGTACTGGAAATATTTAATTACTACTCCATTCCAATTATGGAGTTTCACTTCCGATCAACAAGAACGATTCATCATGAACCGATTGTAAAAATCACAAAAGAACTCATCCAAAATAATGCAAGGAACAAAATACTAACAAAAAAGGGGTGAAATGAGGTTATGAAATTACCATATAAGATGTTATAAACATGAAACAGTTTCTGTAGAATACTAATAACACTCTTTTAACCATTATACAGGAGGTTTAAACAATTTTTAAGTTAGACAAGCCCAAGGTAAGGGAATTCTTATCCCGGTTTCAATTCTTTGGGTTAACCTTCTACTTTAAAATTTATCTGCTATTTAAATTTTTTTTTTGATGGGTTCTGTTTATATTAAGTTTAATTATGTGTATTTACAGAGTATATACATATTCCATCCACTCAATTATGTCTCACTTCAAGTATATGATGTTTATAAGGGACTTTTCTTCTAAAATCCTCTTTTAAAATTCTGTTTTATAAGATTCAAAGGCAATGTTTTTTTGCTATTGTTTATGTTCTATGATTATGTTTTTGTAATTGGGCATTGTTTATGATGAAGGGTGGGACCTATATTTCCCTCCAATGCATTGGGTATGAGTAAGTTGGAGGTCGGCCATATGGTTACTCCAAGTGTAACTGTGATGTTTACACAAAGTAAGGTAGCCATGAGGGTTACAAATTTTAAGGTAGCCAAGATGGTTACAAGATTATGTAAGTAATTCCCCAATATACTTCTATGATTAGAATTATGTTTGTTTGTATCTTGTGTAAATATCATGTTACAAAAAGTAATATTTTATGGGTGGAAAGCATGTCTTTTGAAAATGTTTTCATACGTCATGCGTATTCATGGACTAATGTGATTTTTCCTTCTTTTTCAAACCTTTCTGAGCTTTTGTGCTCATCCCATGTTTTTAAATGATGTTTCACAGGTTAATGGATGAGTAATACAAGGAAGGAAGACATGTTAAATGTTGAAGAATTGTAAAGGAGTCTTGTTTTATGTTTTAATGTTTTATATTCTGAGGAAAATGGAAACTGATTTTACGGGATCCACTATGTAACAATGTGTAATGTTATGAATGTTTTGTCTTAATTATCTAAAGCTCAAAACTTGAAAAGATCCTCAATGTAAAATGAAGTGTTTTCTTGAATAAATTAAAGATTATGTAAGAAATATGTGCGGGTCTTTATATAAATTTATGTATTTTCTTATATATTATTATTACTAAATTTATATTAGTTGATAATAAATTCATCCAATAAACTTTTAATACGTTTAATGCAATGTAATTATGCTCTGATATTGTATTCATGTTTGGAGATTGTTTTAAATTTTTCAATTTTCAATTTCATATATCAAATTATAACATTATATTTTAATAGGATCTATTATGTACCCATTTCTGAGAGACTATTTTAAATCTAATGATTCAAATGATTTAAAATTGGGTGGAAATAGTCTTTATTGTTTTGATTACTAGTTATATATTGATTTATTTATATTAAATGATAATATGTCTTCCTCAGAGTTTTTGATAATCTAGTTTTATCATATATAAATTTTTAATACATTACCCACTCATGGTTTTTATAGAATATATCTGTGTTAATATTATGAAAATTAATTCTATATATTTAGAGAATTTGAGAGATTTATGATATGATTCTTTTTTTGACAATATCTATTATTCTCTAAAGTGACATAATACGACGAGTGTGGTGGTGTTGATAGTATGAAGACCTATATATTATTCCTTTTTAGAAAACATATCACTCATACTAGATGACCTATAATGGGATGAAAACAAATTATGAAATTATGATACACTTGTTTGATACAATCAAGTTGATCAAGCAGTCAAGAGCCAATATCTATATATTATTCTTCTTCTATCTATTTTATTCTGGTTTCATGATCCTTTTAAAATTATTACAAAAACCAAGGTTCTCTCAATTACTTTTTTTTCTTGTACATAAAAAATAATTTGATATAATTTGATTGTGGAACTTGGATTCTAATTCCATCGCTATTCAGATAGTGTCTCCCACTATTTAGTGCTAGGTTTTTAATTGAATCTTGGAACACCATAAAAAGGAAAAATAAATCTGCTTTTAATTCAATTATAAATAGTTGGAAATGAATGGGTTATGGTTCCACTTAAAGATATTTTATTACAACATAATTTATTTCTCATAGTTAGTGATGTATAATACTAAACTAGGAACATTTTGGACCAAACTACCATAAAAATATAATTATTCTAATTTATTCTATAATAATTTTATATATTACTTAAATTGATTAATGAAATTAGAAAAATAAAATAATACATAAATTTTTTATTCTATTCTATTTACCCCCTCCCCCCCCACTTGATCCACTACGATCACTTTATGTGAACACACAATTAGTATCAAAGTGTGAAACATTTTTGAATTTTTTATTTATCTATATTACTTGTATATTAATATATAAAATTAGTATCATGTGATATAAATTGTTGTGGATAGTTTGGTACTTCTATATTATTCATGATAAAAATAAAATTGTATATATTTATTTTTATACTTTGGAAATTAAACTATCATTCAATAGAAAATTTTCTTTGTAATTTGATAACACATTCCAATAAATAATTTTCTATAGTAAATATCATTCTGATGATTAGAATGAATGCAAATGATACATAGAATACTCATAATATAACTCACATTGATAGACATTATTATTGTTACTAGAAGATAATAATTTTGGAATATATCATATAATTAATCATAGAACACTTGTCAACCATGGAAAAATTGTACAGAATAATATAGTATAACTCATATACTATTAAAATAAACAATTCATCAGGATATGTTTTAAATTATAATGATGAAATTTTTTATATTGTTCTATTAAAATAATATTATTTAGTGATGTGTCTAAATGCAAGACATCTCATGTTATTAAAAATATTATACAAGTTACTAATATTGTCTTATAAAAATTGATTCCAACCAGTACAGAAATGGATCGAGATATGTACAATGGCTTCAAGATGGGTGAAGAGCATAATATAAAACAAATTTTCAACCTATTAAATGTCATTATAAATTTATTTAATTCCCTTATAGATGAATTGTAAAACTATGTAATTGTTAAAAGAGCCCTCATGGATCTTCCAAATATGTTTCATTCAAATATGGTTACTATTAGTGAAATTTATATAAATCAAATAGTACATACTATATGGAATCGTCAGAATAGGTCACCATTTAGAACATTAATTGATGAATATTATAGATGAAGATACTTTAAGGAATAAATATATTGATAATATAAAATGTATAAGTTTTTTCTAAATATTAATAATAATACGTACATGAATGTGACAAAGGGAAAAAATTAAACAAAATTATTTATAATTACATTAAGTGAAAAAAATGTATTCAACAAGAAATTAAATAATTATTAGTAGTATTATTAAAAATAAAACAAGGTTACTACATATTAACAAGATGTATCCTATACATAATATTGAGTGACTATTCAAATAAAACCCCATTGGAAAAAATTAAAATATGAATGAAGAGGAAATAAGTAGAGAATAATAATAATAAAATTGTGTTTATCCTGATGTATAGGGTTGGATTTAAGAATATGATTCCTGTAATGAATGTGAATGTGAGAAATATTAAAAAGACCATTTCATTATGGAATTAAATAATGATGAGGTATGTAATGATTCTATTCTAGATATTATTATGATAGTAATGGTTATATCATTCATTATTTATATGAAAAATTTGAGAAACATGATAATGTGGTTTTAAAATTTTAATTAATTTTATATATAATTATTATAGTAAAATATGATTCAAATCCATGATAATGTATAATTCATGAAGGAGAATTATTCTCTTATATAAGAAATAATAAATTGTTTCTCTTGTTTTGAAGGTATGATCTCTGTTTATTTGTACTGTTTTGAAAAGGAACATTATTATATTAGAAAGGTTGTTTCAAGAATATAATTGATATTATAAATTTCATTATGAATGAAAAAATATAAACATATAGTGTAAATTTTGAAGAAAATAAAGATAATAAAATTTTTAAAAACCATAGATTCTTAAGTTATAAAATAAAATTATTGTTTAATGTTTTGAAAGAAATATTTATCCAAATAGATTATTTAAATATTTTATTAACGTATATTATGCTAAGGTATTTAATTTTTGATGTAATCAATATATTTTTAGTATCATGAATTTTTATTTCAAAATATTATTTTATTGGATTATCTTGTAAAAAATGCTTCCAATATATTTGTTTTCCTACGAATCATATTTCTTACCTAGTTGGACCAAAAACAACCTGGGTGCCAAAAATGAAATGAAATATATTTTTATAGGAAACAAACAATGGATATCTCAAAAAATCCACATAGTCCATGGATATTGGATGTTCATATAACATGACCAGTAGAATATCACATTTTTCCCTTAATCTATATATGATGGAGGCCCTATAAAATTTCAAGCTAACTCTAAAGGTATTGTTAAATTTCTCAGTGAAATGGATATTTATATGTTTTTTAAATTTGTAATGTATTATAAATTTATTATTTGTAACATAAAAAATTATTATGTTACAATTATGATAAAAATAATTTAATGTTATGTTAGAAGATCATTAATGTTTACTGTTTAAAAATATTTATTTTAATTCTAATATAAAATATAATATTTATTCTATTAGTTTCTATAATTTACCTCATATAATTAATTTTTTTCTCAATTTTAGAATAATAAATAATTTTCTATTACATAAAAGGCTTGTAATTTATCATTTCAAAATGATACTAAAATTATCCTATAGTGGAAATATTCTACATTTATCTAAGTTAATGGTAATGAAATATTTTGTATTTAATTTTTTTATAATAAATATGAAATATAAGGAATATTGTTTTATTGGTTATTTCAATATATTGATTTGGGATTATTTAATATCTCTTACTCTAGAAATGTTAGATATATTTATTAATTTTTGTTAAGGAAGAAATTTTTTTTAATGATTTTTATATTGATTGTTTTAGAAGTGAATATATAGGTTAATTTTATAATTTTAATTTCATTTCATATTGAATAAAATGGTTATAGACAAAATTTTATTATCTTAGAGAACCACAATAAAATCGTATTGTATAAAAGAAAAATTGAAATTTTCAATAAATGGCTCCAACTATACATAATGAATATTTTTTTTCTCCTAAATCTATTCAATATTCTTTATATGTTTTGAATAAAATTTATATATGAATTTTTTGTAGGATGTTTTAAATATAATTTATATATGATTTTTTTGTAGGAATCCAATTATTTAATTTTAAATGGTAAGAAAATATGTTTAGTTATTTTAAATTTTTTCCGTCGTAATGGTTTTTTATAGAAATATAAGATAAATTTAATATGTTTAGACCTAAAAATATTGACGGTAGATTACTTATTTATTATAATAATATAAAATCATATTGAGTTTATAATTAGTATACTATAACTACTATAGATTCATTGAATATAAAGTTTAAAAAATATAGTAAATTTTTGAAGTCTGTTTTGGAGAATATTGATGTTGATTTCAGTGATTTAAAATTTTTTTGCAGGAAAACAACTTAATAATGTATCATTATAGGAGATAAAAATACATCTCAATATAATCCTTGATCATAAAAGAATCGTAATGATTATATAATAGAAAATATTATTGGTTATGTTAGTTTTGGTATGAGAACCATAAGATCCAGAATAAAAATCTATGATAATAATGCTTTTGTATCTGATCATTTTCCTATGATTTTTTATACATTTAATTATCCAAATTGTATTATTTCAATTTAATATGATATTAATAAATTTTTAAAAAATAATATTTGGGATTTAGTTGAATTAATCGATGATAATTTTGTAATCAAAGCTAAACTAATCTTTAGAATTAATATGGAGGAATACATGCATATTTTCAAAAAAAAATCTAGAATTATTTCCCATGGATACTCTTAGTAATAATATATTGAATTTTAAGAATCATTTACTCTTAGATCTATGTTAATGGGTATTATAATCTTGTTCAATTTGTTCTTCAAGGATTTAATTTTTAAAAAAATTATATTAAAATTTCATTCATAAATTTATTTATATTTATAGAGGTTTATGTTATCAATTCCATAGTTTGAGAATAAAAAATTTTCTGCTCATGTTTTCAAATTATTGGAATATATTTATTATTTCCAACATGGTAGTCGTATATAGTTTGATAATATATATTTCAAGAATAATTTTTTTACAGAGGGTTATTATGATGATAATTTTTATTAAAATAATTTATAATTATATTTTAATTGCGAAGATTTATTTTGATGATACAGTTTTTGGTTCTAATATTTAATGGATCTATAATGATTTTTCTACATTGATATCAACTGAGTTTTATATGTGATGAAGTGGAGAATTACTATTATTTCTTCTATTATAACATTATCTATTAAAATATATAATCTTTCTAATCCTTCCAAGTGTTTTAAATACAAGATTATATGTTTGATTCTTGATTCTTTTAAATTAATGAAAACTCTTACATTAAGTGTATTTATATTATATTTAGATGAACCTTGTAAATATACAAATATTAAATTTTCACGAGGGATGATATATAAATTTATACAATTAACTATGTATGGTTAGGGTATCATTTTTATTTAATTATTATGTGAAAGGGTTTAAGAAGGAGCTAATATTGTCATGTTAATTATTTGATAAGAATCAGTAGATATGTTAAATTAATAGTTTTCTATGGTTTTTTTACTTCTATGAAAAATTATGTGGATTTAATATCATATATTGTCTCTAGTTTTATAATTTTTATAATTGAATGAAAACCAATATATGGAATGTTAAAATTTTATTGAAAAATTTTAATATCAATGACCATTTAGAAAAATTATTTTAATCTCTACGTAATGATGAAGCTATGTATATAATTTTTCCTAGTTATTATTCTCAACGATTATAGATTAAGAAAAATTCAAGAATTTTTTGTATTTATAATGATATATTTCATATTTAATTTTATAATATGTATTTAATTAAAATTTGATGAATAATTTATGAAATTATAGAAAAAATATGATCTATGTTATAATTAATTTAATTAGAGATCATATAAATATGTGAGTTATTGTTTTGGGATTTATCCCGAATAAGAATCAGCGTGCAAAGTTCACTACTAAGCTTATTAACTTTAATTAATTCAAAAATTAAAAATTTGCACATGGATTGTTGGAATAGTAATATTATTATGTATTCATGCATTCATAGGGATTTTAAATATGATAAAATTTTAATATTACTAGTTTTACATGAAATATATAAAATTTGATATTTTGTCCAAATTACTATTGATTATTTTTTGTATATATATATTTATTTTATATATAATTTTAAAACTTCTCATAAATAGTAGATGATTTTTATTACTATTTAAATCCTTACTTTATATAAAATATTATTTTGGAAAATATTTCAAATTATTATTACCAAATATTTTTATAAAATATACACATTTCATCGTATTCTATGATTTAACAAGAGATAAATTTATAGCATCATGATGATACTAGTTTAAGAGAAATAATATTTATGAAATAATTTATATAATGTTTTTTGAAATATTTATATTATTTTCATAAAATAAGAAACTCATTTTTGTTAATTTAAATAAAAAATTTAGCTTTTGAGCAGTTCCAAAACAAGGAATATTTTTTTTAAATTATACTTATATAATTGTCAAAAATCCAGGGAAAGTGGATTTCATCCATGACAAAAATATTTTTTAAATAATTACAATTTTTAATTTCCTTTAAATGTATCAATAATTCTAATTGCGTGTTGAATAATTTATTCTTAATATTGATCATTTAAAAATATTTCTCTTCATAATGTAACTTCAAATTTCATATTTTGATTAGTCATAACATTATCTACTAGTGTAATGATGAGTTTATAGGTTAAATAAGTCATTTTGAACATAAAATATCATTATGATTTTTATTCACTACCCACATACAATCATTTTTTAATCTAATGAGAACTTTTAAAATTTACATAGCAGTTTTGAAATATATTTTATTTATTTTTCTTTATTCAATTTTTGTTTTTACAATGATCAAATCATGGGAACAATACTATATTTTGAGAGATAATTTTTTAAAAATATTATAAATTTTCTATATTTCATTAAAATTAATCAACTTATAAATTTATCTATATTCTTTCATAAAATATGTCATAAGTCACTATATTTTTCATTCTGATTTATATAATTTTCATGATCTGTTTTGATAAAACAATTTGATGATAACTTCAGATAATTATTATCATTACCCATCCCATAGGGCCTAGGCCATAACATACACCAAGCTCACCTCTGGAAGGCTAGGGGTTGGTGACATGCATCGAAGACGTCAACCTACAAGTTGGAGGCATTTTCCTGAGTACCTGTACACACGCACACACAACCATTTCCCAATGATGGATTATAAAAATGCATTCCACTAAACAAGCACTATGTAATAGTAATAATTGTAGGTCAAATGGGCCAATATACAAAACCAACAAAATATGAACTGAATATAGGAATGAATACAGAAACTCTAAAAGTCATCCATTGAAAATCCCACCTAATGGATAAGTGTAGAGTAGTCACTGGAAGTTTAAGAAGTACATCACACCTACCTGGTCTCACTATGAACTACCAAGTCCTAGGACACAATGTCCTCCATCTAGGTGGCGATCATTTGCACTAGAAACAACACGTGCTCGAAAATTCCATGCACGGTGAGTAAAAAAATACTCAGAAGGTACCCCAAACAATCAAGGAAAGACTGAAATGAAACCCACAATAAAACAACCAAGAATGATCAGTAAACAAGATCACGAAACAATTGATCTTGTTCTAGATATAATCTAGTGTATTAAAGTAGGACCATTAGTAATATCCTTGAACACATTGGACTACTGGAGAAATCTTCCTCAATGATTTTTGTGGGATTTTCGGGTTACGGTGAATCCACTTCCTACTATCCTTGTACTTATATGGTACTCATCTCATATGAGTAAACTGGGAATTCTAGGTCAAATAGAAGCTGCTCCCCACTGTGGGCATTCCAGGCCACACTGAAGCTACATCCCACCATGTCCATAACAAGGTACTCCTCCTATCGAGTAATGTGGGTCTGTAAGATCACACAGATCCAATCTCCACCATGGTCCTTCAAGGTCACATAGAGTATCTTCCCACCGGGCCATCATTTCTAATCTACATAGGTTTTCTTTTAAAAGTCGTTAGGTCTCAGCCAACAGTAGGGTTTCCTCACATAGTGCGCTTCATTCTGTGATAACCGCTCCTCAAGAAATTCATTCAATGTTATATTCCAAGAAATACACCATAGATCATGCCAAAAAAACCATATATTTTCGAGAGTACCAACACCATAAATGGATTGTCAATTGGTTTCCTGGATTGAATGATGGCGGCATTTTTCAAAAAAGGGGCTGGTTGGGGCCAGGTTCAGTCTTACCAGGCATGGGTCCACTGACCTGACCCGAATCTTGCTCATCCAAGGTCTAGCCTATTGGGATATGGTGCGAGCACATTCCCTAACGAACCCACCAAATGTGGACATGTTTTACATGGTCAAGATGTGGCTAGAAGCCTCATCCACTATACTTACCCCACAGGTCGTCTATGGGGATAGCTCCTTCACCATGGTCGGTTGACCATAGTCTGCTGCATGAGACGTGACATGGTACTATAACATGACAAGTTGGTCGCACCCACCCCCCCATATATCCATTGATATGGAGGTCAACGTTCTCTTCCAAAATGTCGCAACCTGAACTGTTCGTGACACTTCTCTTGACTGATTGCCATGGCGCGATGCCACCCACCAGTAGTGGCCACCGCCGCTAGCTCACCAACAGGTTCATCTGCATACTGTTGATTACTCTCCAGTGTTTGTTCTTCATGAAACATGCGCCTATGGCCTTAGAGTTATTCCATCAACCCTATGGTGGTCCTGAATCCTCTTTTCTCCCACTTCGAAGATGCTTCCTGGAAGAACACACAAAACACACCAGGCTGAGTGGATTGGTCCTCGTTTGTGTCAGACTGAGCCCTCCATGTTAGAGTTTTAAGCATGGAGAAGTTTGGGATTGAGTTTCTATTTAGAAAAATAACTAATATTGGTAAATAAATCCCAAAAAAACACCATTCCGTGAGAATGAGCGATCTACCGATAAACCCGTTCATTGGTTGATTAACAATTGTCATTTTAGAACGATGAATGGGGAAATTTAAAATAAAACAAACCCCTACCTCAAAAGTGTTTGACCCTGACGTAATACTCATGTGAGGATTTAAGTTCTGTTCTATGCCATCAATATTCTTTGCCCTCTGGTCCCATTATTCAAGGCATATTGATGTCGCTAGTGATTCGATGACATTCTCAATTCTTCTTTGAAGTGGATCTTCATTGTAGGTTCAACATAATAATTCCAAATTTCATTCCCCAATGTGTTATATCATTAATATTGAAACGCGTTGCATTAATTCTGTTATCCAAAATTTCCTTGTTGTTAGGATATTTAATTAATCAAAAATCATGTCAATTTTTCTTCTCTTAAGGAGTCTCATTAAAGGGGATCGTCGTCGCCTCCTCTTTGCACCATAGATTTGGCATTCCACCACCCAATGGTGAGAAAGAAAAATGAAATAACTTTTTAATGGAAGTTTTTTATTTTCAGAAATTTCCAAAAACTATCTTTACATGTCAATTCTCGCCAATCGATGTTATGTTCATTCTAGGAGAATCCTGTTGTTCTCTATTCAACAACACCCTTGGAGTTCTGATCCGAGAACTGGTTTAAATATTAGAAATCCCCACTTTATCATTTACATAAATGAACATAAAAAAGATCAAAATTCAATTCTAGGCTCACCGTGCTTCAAAATTATATGTCGTAAAAGAATATATTCTTGAAACAATTACAAACAATTTAAAAAAATTACACAAAATTTCTGGAACATTACATTACACTCCCCTTATTGGATTTACATTATTATAATCCAAAACAAAGATAAAAACAAATGGGGGTACTAAGCACAAATATGAGCCTCCATCTCTCATGTGATTTCCTAGAGATTACAGTGGTGCCACCGAATGTGCACTAAAGGAATCGACTATCCATAGAGGAACCACTACTATCGATCCTCTATCTCCAATGGTAACTCCACGATGGTCACCCAATCATCAATGTCCATATCACCCCATTCAATGACATGTGAGGGATCATGCATGTACCTCTTTAGCTACGACACATGGAAAACATCATGCATCAGGTGCATATGTAGGGGAAGATCAATGTTTTACTTCACCTCTCCAATTATGCTAAGGATCTGGAATGATCCAATGAACCATAGAGATAACATCTATCATGGCTAAATCTCCGCAATGACTGTCAGGTTGAAACCCAAAAAAATCGTTGTCTCCCTCCTCGAACTCCAAGGACCTCTGAATCCTATCAACATATGATTTATGCCTGCTCTTTGAAATACAAATTCACTCCTTATTGAACTGAACATTCTCACTGGTAGCCCATAACAAATATGGACCCATTAGTACAAACTCCCCTAGGTCTGTCTAGCATAGTGGTGATCAGCATTGCCACATGTACCTGGCCTCGAAAGTTGTTGTGCAAATGGTGGAGTGATATCTGTTTTTTTATGAAAATTCTACTAGTGGATTTTGGCCCTCCCAACTGCAACCAAAATCAAGGATGGATGCTGGGAGAAAGTCTTCCCATATCTGTATTTTCCACTCTATCTGACCATCAGTCTGTGGGTGAATGGTTTTGCTAAAGTGAATTGGAGTCCCAAATACCTCCAGAAATTGCTTCTACAACCAGGACGAGAATAGAATATCATGGTCTAAGAGGATTGTCAGGGGACCCCCATGAGACCTTATTATCTTTTGAACATAGAGGCATCCTAATCCCACTACTAAACCCTACTCTTGGATGGGTAAGAAGTGAGCCGACATATTGACTCTATCAAAGTTTACCCAGATAGAATCTTGTACCTTGGTAGTGCATGGTAATCCATTCAAAAATTCCTTTTATATATGATCTCACTTTCACTTGAGTACTTCAAGTGTCTATGAAATGCCTCCTCGAACCAGATTCTCAACCCTCACTTTCTAACAAGTGATGAATCTTGAATAAAACTCAGCCATTATTTTCTTCATCCCTGTCTAATTGTACTAACGTCAGAGATCCTGGTACATCATTCCCACTCTAGGATATATCATCAAGGTGGAGGTATGGAAATTCCTCAAAATATCTTTTTAGAAATCCCCTAGTACTACTCTGTTCCCTTTGAAAAGGATGACATACTCTCTACCTATAAAAATCAATCAAGTAAATTCCCTGAGGATAACTAAGAATGTCGGACATCACAATCTATATCTGCATGTTGTTCCTACCTAACTCGCTATAAAATTTGGGGAGTGATTTTAATTGACTGAAGGTATGATACTCCATCATCATCCATGAATATTATCTATAATGTGGCTAGCTTCTTCCTTGCATCACTCAGCAGCTGCAAACCGAACCTCCTGCTGATTGCATCTGCCCCCACATTCACCTTCCTATGAGTACATATTTTCTCAAAGACATAGTCCTGATGGAACACGAGACATACCCGCTATATCACGTTCAGTTCCATCTATTAGACGATATACCCGAGACTCGGATGGTCAGAGTAGATGGTAAAACATTCACTGATGAAGTAGTATCACCAGATCTTCAAACCAAAGACCACCATTGTTATCTACAGTTCAAGGGAATTGTAGTTCTGTTAATTATTCCTCAACAATCATGAGGCATAGGTAATACATTATCTCTTCAAAATTAGGACACAACTGAGTCTGGTCTTTAATTCATCATATAATAATACATACCCAAAACACTCTTCTTGTAGTCTCAAGATGGGGAACTTGTTATTATCTTACTCAACTCCTATAAACTCTAGAGGGACTTCTCCATACACGTGAAGGATTTTACCTTCTGTGTTAGACATGATAAGGTTTTTAATCCCTTGGAAAAGTATGGAATGAACCTATGGTAGTATCCAGCCAACCCCAAGAAACTGTTAACCTCAGTCACGCTCATGGGTGGCTTTAAAGTAAGAACTGACTCTATCTTTTTTGGATCCACTACGACTCTAGCATCCAAGATGGCGTTTCCCAAAAAGTGAATTCCCGAATCTAGAACTTGAACATCAAGAGATTACTATAAATCATGAGATCTTGTAGTGTATCCACGACTATCCATAGGTTTGTAGTTTCCTCCTCCTCATATGTTTAGTTCACCATGATGTAATCAATGAAGACAACCGTGAAACGATATAGGTAAGTTTGTAAGATCATGTTCTTGAGTCCCATAAACATTGTGGGGACATTGGTCATACTGAAAATCATCACCAAAAACTCATATTGTCTATAATGGCATAAAAAGTATATCTTCGGTACATCCTTATCCCATACCTAAAGATGATGATAGCTTTATTTGGGATCCATCTTTGAGAACAACATCACTCCATTCAGTTGATCGGAGATGTCATAAATTCATGGAGGTGGATATTGTTTCATCATGGTCACCAGGTTCAGGCTCCGTAAGTCCACACATATCCTCAATATCCCATATTCCTTCATGGAAAACAACATTAGGGCTTCCTGTGGTGAAACATTGGTCATCCACAAGACCTTATCCGATAACTCTTCCAATATTACCCTCAATTATTGATGTTCTATTGGAGGCATCTAATATTTTGGTGTGGATTTCATTGTCATTACCTGGTACATATTGATGTATAAGTCTATCTCCATGCAAGGAGGATGTCCAGAAACATTCGTAGGAATGATGTCTTCATACACATCCACCACTATAGGAACGCTCAGACCGCCACCTTTCACTACACCGAGTGTGAGGCTAGCCACCTGGGGAGTGATTTTATTAACCCTCCTCCGATAAATTCCATTATTTAATAAAAAAATTTCCCATATCACTGGTGACGGAAATCCTTGTCCCATCATCAGGAAAAAACAACACTTTGCACCTAAAACAGTCGATCTGTGCCTGGACAGTAGATAACTAGTCCATACCCAAGAAGAAGTTATAAGGCCTTGATGACACTATTATGAGATCCCAGCTTATGTTCTCTCCTCCTATAGTAATCTCATACTGCCAGAACCAATTTGTAATTGTCAAAATCCCCTTCCATGTAAATTTATAATCATAAGGATCTAGCCAACAGATCTATCAGAATCTCTGAGCCTCGGACAAGGTTTGTGTAATGGAAATAGTGATCAAAACCCATGTCTATAAAAACTACATCTATAGTGTAGAATACACAGATCATACCTCTATTCCTATATAGATATATATGGTCATAGGCCTTAATCACCTATACCTGGCCACACCCCTATCCGCCAACTCCCAGAGCCCGTGGTGGACTACCTTCGCTGGTGGTTGTAGCACCTTGAACCGTTGTCCACCACCTACCACTCATCATACCCCCTTCCACATCCACCACCCATGCAGAACTCCTCACTCAAACCACTACATCTACCTGGGCTGTCCCTCGATGGTCAACGGATCATCTGTGTGACGGTTTGGGAAGACATGAGCCATGTTTCAATTCCCGCTGCATGAGAAGTACAAATTGGTTCCCTTCCAAATACCTCTACGCTGGGATCCCCGCACTACTGACCTGGATTCCTAGTGTTGTCCCCTAAATGATATAAACCTCTTGGGTCCTATAATCTATTGCTTGTTTTTCTATAATGAAAACTTTGTTTCCTAATGTTTGTTGGTGGCTTCGGCTATCAGTGTTTTCCTTGTTAGGAATATCTTCACATGAATGGCTCTCTCTAGACCTCCAATCTATGTGATGATTCTGAGACACACTATCAGTGCCCCGATCTCTCTTCGAGGTCCCTGATCAAAGGTATGGGCCCTGAGGAAAGAGTATTGCACCATGTCTATAGAGTATTGAGAGATTTATTCAAACTTCATTGAGTACTCATCCACAAACATTATGCCTATCTTTAGGTGAAGCGGCTTCTATATGTGCACTGAGTAAAAGGTGACAGAGAAGAACTCCTCCTAGAAAATACACTCAATTCTATAACAAGATAGGGTCACCTCATCATGAGTCTAAACCACCAAACTCTACCATATCTTTTCGAAGCCTTGAAGAAGGATCTCAGCTAAGATCACCATCTAGTCGAGTAGCATCCTCACATTGAAAAATACTCACTTCACCACATCAAACAAATCCTTAGGGACCTAAGGATATGTCTCTTCCCAAAACCTGGATAGTCTCTGTCTCTAGGACTCATGAAAGGTGATGATATTGTGTTCATCCTCTACCAGTAACAGCGGTAGTAACTTCTGATCAACAGTTGGTGGTAAGGCTGGTGCACCACCAAGAGGATCTATCTCTTGCACCGGTCATTGAACAGTCGACTCATCGCTATGTGGGATGTCCTCACGGTCAATCTTCAAAATCCAAGATGGCCATCTACATGAAGGAATCCTGATACAGATCAATATGTACCACAATAAATATATTATACCCGGTCAACTGACTCTTATTCATTAATAACATAAGAAAACACTCAATTCATATATAATGAATACAACCAGTGTTTTTATGTATAGAGTGAAAAATAATAATTGAAGATCCTACTGTATGGATACATCGGCCAACGCACCAAAACTAGACTCCCCAAATCTAAAATTATAACTCAAAACATTTAACAATGTTTACCAAACAAAAACAACAGCCACTCGGTCCATGAAGTTCAAACGACCACCTATGATGAAGCTTTTTCATGACCTATCCCCCAAGTATTGTGTTGTGACATATGCTGAGACCACCTCTCGAGTACCTGTATGCACGCACACACAACCTTTCTCAATGCCGGAAATGTAATCATTAATGCCACTAAAAACCCACCGATTAAAATTGAAAACTTTTGGTCAAATGGGATAGAATACAAACCCAACAAAATATGAACTAAAACCATGAAAGTACATTAAATCACTGAAAAGGTGTCCTCCAAAAACCCCACATAATGCGTATGTGTATATTAGTAACTGGAAGCCGTAGAAGTATGCCCAATATACTTGGTCTCACTAGGAACCACTATGTCCTAGGCCACCATATCCTCCATCATGGTGGTGGTCGTCTGCCCCATACATAATAAGTGTGGGAGAAGCCTAGGCAAGGGTGAGTAACAAAATACATAGTAGGGACCCCAAAACAACAAGGAAAATCGACAAAGAAATCCCCAAAAAATCCATGATATGTAATAATGAAACATGATCATGAATAAAGACATCTCACAATGAGTATAATCTAGATTAGGAATGTTTTACCATTAGATATATCATCGAACACCTTGACCGACTAGAGAACTCCTCTCCAATGATTATAGTGGGCATGTCGGGTCAAAAAAAAGCTACTTCCCACAAACCATGGACTTCTGGGTAATCAGCCCTGATTAGTACAGTGTGTATACTGGGTTACACAGAATCCACTTCACTCCATGTCTATATTGAGGTACTCTTCCTGTCGAGTGTCGTGGATCTGCCAAGTCACACAGAGAAACTCCCCACCATGGGACTTTCGGGTAATAAATAGCCTCATCCCACTGTGCATCTTAGCTAATCCGCACAATGCCTCTTGTTAGTATTATTTAGGTCTCATCCAACCATATGGTTTTTTAATATATTATGCTTGATTCTGGGAGAACTGCTCCTAAATCCATTCATATAATTTCAAATGATATGAAAGCATCCTTAGATCACTACAAAATATCCCAATCATGGCTATAATTTCAACGCCGCAAACTGCATGTCAAGTGGGTTCCCTTTTTTATTGATATTGGAGTTTTTCTAAAAAATATCTGATTGGTTAAAGGACTTTTCCAACACGGCCAGGGGGTCCACCGACCCGACCTATATCCCCTGACCCAAATCGAATCTGTCTGGCCAAGGTCTGGCCTGATAGGGTTGCCTCTGCCCAGCCCTATCCACCATAAGTGGACTGATTCTACTTGGACGGGACACAATGAGAAGCCATGTCTACTCACCCTTCCTCAGGGTCATCTGTGAGGCTAGCTCCTCCACCAAGGATGTTTAACCATGGTCGGCCGCGTGCCTCACACCGTGATTCCACATCCAGCGTACTCATACATGGTTGGCAGGCTGTGTCCGCTTTCCACTATCCATCACCAGCTCTTTCCGCGACGCTTCTCCAGGGACACCATCGTGGAGCACCACCACCCACTCGGGGCCACTACTGGAAGGCCAAGGAGTTATTTTGTGAACCAATAGGTCCACTCTGGTGGTACATTTGTTTCCCTTATTTAGAAAATGGCCTCCAGGGGATGCCACCTTCTCAGAGATGGTATATAAACCTTCTTGTGGCCACATTGAAGATATGGCCATGAAAAAGAACAAAACCCACCAAGCATAGCGGTTCATGCCTGTTTTGTGTCAGCCTGTGCCCTCTAAATTAGATTTTTAAACATGGGAAGTGTTTGTATTAAGTTGTATCAACTATATTATTAATCCTGGTATATAAAACCCAAGAAAAAAACTATCCTATAAGAATGTTCCATCTACTGGTCATCTTATTCATGGGTTGATCTACATTCATTGTTTTAGAACAAAAAATTAGGAAACATAAAAAAAGAAACCTCTACATAAAAGGTGTTCATCACTGAAGGAATCTTCCCACAAGGATTCATGTTCTATTTTACTCCATTAGCGTTCATTTCCCTCCTATCCCATTCTTCAAGGTGCGTTGACAATGATAGTGATTTTAAGACGTTCATCATCCATCATTTGAGAGGATTTTCACTATATATTCCTCATAAGAATTCCATGTTTGATTCCCCAATGTGTAATCTCATTAATAGATAATCATGTTGCAGCATTTCTGTAATGATGTCTGTCCACTTCGTTACAAAGATTCATTAATGAAAAAGTGTGTCTGTCATTCATATAATAATGAGTCTCATTAAAGGGAATCATCACCGCCACAACGCCACACCATAATGCTTGCTTGCTAGCACACAATGTTTAGCGTGAATAAATTATAATTTTTTTGTTATTTTAGTATTTTCTAAAATGTCAAAAAACAATATTTTCTTGTCAATACACATAGGTCAAATTTAGGTCCATTATAGGTGAATCCCACTGTTCTGAGTTTAACAATTCCCTCAATTATTTATTCTGAGCACCAATTTAAATTTTAGAAAAACCTTATATCATATTTACTTAAATAAACTTAAAAAATGTTGACAATTCTATTTTGGGCTCACTGGGCCTTAGAATTAGTTGTGTTCAATGTGTATGGTCTCGAAAAAATTACATATAATTTTTAAAAACAATTACATGAAATATCTGGGGAATTATAATGTTGATCAATTAAGGTGATTTCTTATTAGTTTGAAATGTAATGAAATGTATTAAATTTAATACAACTCTACTCAAAGTTAATTTTTCAAATTAGTATTTTTTTGGGCTGAATAGTGATAAATAAATTTTAAAATCTAAATACATGAATCAGCCTATTGAATCCATTATATATAATATCCTATGATGATTTTATTACATGAATCCCCTATATTGATTAACCTAATTGAATTCAGTTTTTATGATTCACGTACATGGCTAATTAGTTTAGATAGATACAAATTCATACATGAGAAACACCAAATAGAATATTTTTATATTGTTCAGTGAAATTTTATACGTTAATGAAGAATATTAAAATTTTATATTATTTATATAATATTTATTTCTTTGACTTGAATCATGTTAATTTTAAATTTTGATATTCCTCCAATAACATTATATAATCACATAAATTTAGTAGAAACTAAAAGATGCATTTTACATTATTATTAACATTTTTAGAATATCATTGGAATTTAACTCTTTATGTATAAAATATTAATATAAAAACATAAAAAAAATAATTATTTTATTTTGTTTTCATTGATTATATTATACATATGTTAATATTTATTCATGATAATATCACAAAAAAATTAATATATTCAGTGCAGTTATTTTAATTTAAGATATTATATATATGCTAAATTTCTATTATAAAATGAAATGACTATCAATTTTATATTTAAAAATAAAATTCAACATTCACATTTTATCTATATCTAGCATATTATTGTGTAACTATTTTAATGGGATTCATTATAATTATTTCAAATTTGGTTGAATTTTTCATTATTTCTTTGATTACTATACATGATTTGAGAGATTATTATTAACTGAAAATATTCATTTGTATACATTTCTAATATTAAAATTGATTCATATATGAATATTTAATTTAAAAATCACTATTAGAAATGTATATTAAAGTTTTTATAAATTATTCCATGAATTTACAGTGGATAGTATAACTACCCTTGGGTTAAGATAAAATATATTAAAAAATTTAGACACATATTCATTACATTACATAAACAAATGTGAATGGATTAAAATACATTAGCCTCTCTAGATACTAGAAAAAAAATATTCTTATTTCATAAATGATTTTCAACATATTCTGAAAAGATATTTCCATTCAGTAATATTCATAGACATTACCCACCTTTAAACATTATTCATAATATTGTAAGGGAAACAAAGGAAAAGGTTATCTTAGATGCACAAGAAGGTTAAACTATAGAGATGTTAATATATCATGGGTATATGGGTATGATAACATGGTAATAAATTTTTAAAATCATACCCAATATATCATAAATCTTAAACAAAAGTACTGACATAAAGCATTTCGGTTTATAAGACATTAATCATAATGTAAATCAAATAAACATAAAGAATAAATACATAACATTAGAATCATAAATAAATATGTGGAAAATATATAAATATTGGAAAATATTTATATAGTATCCAAGACTCAATTATATGGATATAATGGTC
Source organism: Viscum album (assembly GCA_963277665.1). Lineage (NCBI taxonomy): Eukaryota > Viridiplantae > Streptophyta > Magnoliopsida > Santalales > Viscaceae > Viscum > Viscum album. The sequence continues at coordinate 1,591,564,646 of OY728129.1, forward strand.
AAATGGGTTAACTCCCCACCGATAATCATAGTAATGGTTTACTCCCAAGATATTTTTAGGTGAGAAAGTCCCTTACTGAACTATGTTCACTCATTGTTCCTCTCCAACATATATTTGGAGATATAAATATTGAAAAAATAAATTTTAGAGAGATATATATACACCAAAAAATTGGATCTAACATAAACACAATCTATTTTAAATAATATGAATGTCATACTTGTTTATAATTTAAACAATGTAATATAATGAATGTAACCCATTTGGGTAAAGGAAGATCCAAAAACATACATAATATCTGAACCCATTAATGATGGGTTTCTTAAACACTACATTGTAACATATCTTGTATAAATGAAACATATTTCTTAATAATATCATTATTTCCAAAAAATATATCCCATAAAGAAGAACCAGATTTCAAAAACATTTTATCATGGTATAACCCATGGCAGTTAAATTGGTTTTGTAGGCATCATGTCCTAAAAACATATATCATTATGAGAGACGATAATAATAATATCCTTGGATAATATTCCATGAAAATAATATGTATCATCAAATGAATTCATCATAGATAGAAAATGATTTTGAAAGATCACATGGTATATTACCTAAGGTAAATAACATTTCATTGAAAATCAATTTTTATAATAAAAAATTTATAAAAAATTTTAGAAATACTTTTCTTTGAAAATAACATTGAAAACATATAAAATAATATTTTTTAAAAAAATTAAAGAAATTATTGTGGAAATACTGTTTCGTCTTTGAGATAAAATTTTTGAGATATAAATCATTTTCGAACCATTATTCATTGAAAATAATATTTAAAAACTATAATTTATGGATTTAAAATCATTTCAAAAATTTATTGAGTAAAATATCCTTTCCTAGTTGATTTTTTTAAAACATTAATCATTTTCAAAATCATTCTATTTTAAAATTACCTTTAAAAAATATAAATGAATATTTTAAAGTCATTTAAAACATTTCTTGAAAAATATATAATTTAATTTTGGAAAAAAATTTAAAATATTACTTTGTCTAAATCCTTGCCTTTGAAAAATAACATTGAAATATTATAATTGAATCTTTAAAAATAATTTAATTCATTTCATAATGGAAATATCCTTTCAAATTTTTTAAAAATCCTTTTAAAAAAATTATAATAATTTTCATTGAGTATTGTTTTGAAATATTATAAAGGATGATTCATATAAATAATGGTCATGACTTCAATAAATTTTGTTAAAGTAATTCATATAAAAGAAAAGATTCCAATGTCATTTATGGTAAATTATAGAGGATAATTACTTGGAATATGACATGAAGAATCCATTCAAAAAAATTATATTGTCAAAAAAGGGAAATGATTTCTTCAATATGTCATTTTTAGAATGTAAAAAATATTTTTGAGAAAAGTAATTGAAATTATTATTTTATACGAGAAATTTTTTGACAAAACAATCAAATAGTGATTATTTTTAATGAAACAAATATTTGGAAAACAATAGTATATATGAAAATTTAAATGAAGGTAAAAAATTAATGCAAATAAAATTACTATATGATAATAAAATTGATGAGTTTCTTGAGAGATAAATTATAATATTTCAACTTTATTAGCATAATGAAAAACAATCATTATAAATAATATGATTATAAAATAAATATATTACCAATATGGTAAATTTGAAACATATTATACATAAAAGAATAAAATTGAATCAATATTTTAATATCATAAATAGAACGGTAAACATGATATAACATGTCATATGGTTAGTATATATATCTTTTAGGGTATTTTTGTGCATAAAATATTATATCTCCCAAAGAATCCAATTTCAGAAAACATTCCCTTATAGTTATGGGAAATTTTAAATCATAAGCCCCATGAATGACATATGGATAAATTGATATGTAAATCAAAAAAAAATATGATAATAATCATGAAATAATTTCATGGGATGTATAGACAATAGAGAAAATAAACATGTGATTAATGTGGATTGTGTGTCATAGAAAAAAATTTGAGGTTGAAATACTATACATTAAGTATCAAACTCGTTCTTACATATTAAAAACATTTGTATATAAAATATTATTTTATTATAAAATAATTATAAAAACATAATTATATATATAATATATTTTATTATAGGGGTAGTTCAATTCTCAGTTTCCCAGGATTTCCAGTCTTGTATATGGAGATTAGGCTGGTAAAAGATTACAAAATTTTACCAAAAAATTATTAAATGAGGATCAAAATAACCTTTTCAGATAATTGATATATTTACTGATCCATACCTATGTGTTTTTAGGGGATAATTAATTTTTACTCTTTTAATAAAGGATTACTGTCATCTTACATTCGTCCCTAGCGAGCACGATATATATGGGGAACTTCTCTAGTGTAAAATGAAACCGAAAAAACCAAATTTATCATTTGGTGAAATGGTAATAAATCTATTCCCATGTATGAAAGGGTAATTATCACTTGTATTATATTTACAACAAGATCCTGATGTGGCATTGATTTCCGTGAATAATCCTCTATGAACCTATGATTCGAAGGGGGGAGGGATGGCATAGTCTGAAATGATTTTAGATATTTTACTACTATGAAAAAAATTTCATATGATGAATAATACTTCCCTTATCTGTGGTTCCATTGTGAATATAATAATATCAATGATAAGTTGACATGAAAAGTGATTCTAATTGCAGGTTGCTGGTCGATCTGGCAGGATAGAAATAAATTGTGGAATGAGTGTCTCATTATCGATGTTGTATCTAGTTCATGAAACAAAGAATATAATGACTATTTTTTTCCAAAAAAAATAACAAATTTTAAGATTCACATTATCTTATACATTCCTTGATCAATTTCCCAATTTACCTATAGCAATATCTAGTTTATAAATAAGAGGTAGTTGGTGGGTTCTGCAAAGTCTACGAACCAAACTCAATACTAACGTCTCATGAAGTGAATATATAATGTGACTGGGAGGTTTGACTCAAGACGACATCAGAGAATTTATTTTTTATTTCAGTTAGTTATTTTGGATTTGTGATTCTCTTTAGTCATAGTCCTGGGCATTGTTGGAAGGCCTTGTTATTTACATAGAAAATAACATAGATCTTGTGGTGGTATAAACTGACTCTATATATATTTAAAATTCCATATGTTGTTTCCACTCCACCCCTAGTCAATTAACTATCTCATCTAAATGTCCATGAAGAATATCAACAATTTCACGAATGTTATTCATATCAATCTAGTGAAAAAATAGCCACATAATTCTTATAAATGAAGGCTTCCCCAGCAATTCCATTCACATGCCATTCAATTTTTCATTCATTTATTACTGAGGGAATAGAATTAGATAGAGTGGATTCCCTCATAAATCATTAAATTAGACCAACGTAACCATTTTTTGTCTCCAGCCATTTATTTAAATATCAACAACTACTTATGATGATGATGATCTTAAAGTCATGTTTTTTGAGACAATTCCTTTGTTTTCATGTATGTTTTTATTTTTATTATTATTTTCATGTGTATTGATCGTGGTTACATATCATAAATCATGTTAAACATGATAAAAATATCATATATATTATATATATATATGTTTTTCGTCTAATCAATTACATTTTGGATATTAATAATGTAATACACTACCCTTGTAGTGGGTGGGTCCTATGTATGCATGGGCATTGTTTAAATTTTCAAGACGGATTTAATAAAAAAATATTTCTAAAATAGAATTATTTTATGTCTTATATATCACATATTACCATTAAAATGACCATTATTACCTTTTATATAATGTGGGAATGAATCATATTTCTTCATTAGGCATTACTCTACCCCCCAAATGAGAATCGTTATAACATTCCCATTGAATAAAATGTATGAATGTATACATGATATAAAAATTTAAAATGAATAATAAAATAAATAATATAAATTACAAACTTTAATCCATCATTATATCCAAACATTATATATTATTATGGAAAATGTATATCATGTATTCATGAGGTGGCGGTCCACCGTATATATGAATGATGATTTTATATCTAATTTGATGGAAGAGGATATGGTTTGAGGGTATCCAATAACAAAAAATATCATAGTATATAGAATATATTGATTCTATAATATCATTATTTTTAATATAAACTGAATGATATGGATGAGGTAAACATATTAAACTCTTAGTTAATGGTTATACCTCTTCATCATACAACTTATTTTGGTTTTCACTAAATTGATTAATATAATATATTAATGAGACAAATAAAGAGTATATGATTTGATGATGGAAATAGTTATCTTATTATTTCATGTATCCTCTAAACCAATGTGTTTTTTATTTGAAAATATTATAGGATAGTTGAATCCCTTTAATAACTAATGTGAGTTGCATACATGTAATTTTGGAACAGAAAAGGTGTTTCAATGTTTTTCTACATGGAACGATGCTGAAAATGGTATATTAACTATCTTATGTATATCAAATGATATAAATATGGCCAAGTGTTGTGTTTTAACATGTTTTTGGACTATTTTAACCCTTATCGTTTTAGTGTAATCACTAGTAAACCCATTTTACCTTAACCATGATACATAGTTGTTATAGTTTTTAGTATTCATTATAGAAAAATATTAAGTTGAAATTATTTTATAATATAAATTTTTATGATTCCTAATAATGAATTAATTTTTCAGAACTCCATTTATAGAAGTTTCTATATTTAATTTATAATTAATCCCACAGATGTGATGTGAATGTAATTTTTGAATGAAAAAAAATGATCAAATATTTTAAAGTATTTTATATACAAATTCTATATGAGATTGATTAGAATGACATATATTAGATTAATATATATATATCTGTGTGTGTATGTGTGTGTAACTAATAAAATATTACTTTTAATGAAATACTCTTGTAATTTTCAATTTTAAAAATTCGTTAATATAAATTATTGTTTTAAATTAAAAATAGAATTTTCCACTATTAATAAAAAAATTTCCTTTTTAAAAAATGTAAGAAAATTTACGATAAGTAAATATTGAAATGAATATTTATAAAATAAGGAATATTTTTATGATATATTTCACAAAATTACAAAAATAATTATAAAACATTTTGGGAAAATGTGACAAATTTTTTTAGAAGAACATTTTTTTAAGAAAGAATTTTATTCTATCATAATATCTTATTTAGAATAAAATATAATTGGTAAACATTTAAATAAATATATAATATATATATTTCATTTTTATCATTATAAATTATTATTTATTAATTCTATACGGAAACCACATTTTTTCTTATATTTTATTTTTTTACAAAACAACATCCACAATTTCCCAATTATTTTATTTTTAGTTAGAATTAATTGTTAATAAAATAATTCATTATATATACATTTGTAAACCATATATTTTCAAAAATTTAGTTAATCATATTGATATCCACCATTCTAATGGCTAGGTGATAAATTTATGTTTAAATAAAAATAATTGAATATTATGTCTTGTTTCATTAAAACCTAATGTTACATATAATGAATGCTACACTCAATGTTTCATGTAATAAAAGGTAAAATCAGAGTTACATGTAACACAAGATAAATTTTTTTCATGTAATAGAAAATATTGAAAACTTTAAATTTATATAAAATTAAATTTTCAAAAATAACAGTAGGTGTTATATATAGTGTATGACGGTGTCAGAATTACAATGTTATAATGTTTGAAAATAATTTCACATTTAGATATGATATTATGTGAAATGGGTGGTTGTTTTGATACTTTTATGTATTTTTCATTCTACATGTATGAGATATTTCTCAGTAATACTGGATAAACTCAAAATAGATGAAGAAAAACTTCTACAAAATCATATACCTCCCCGCAGATACAATCATGTTGATGAGGTAATCAACAACTAACACCCATGTTTTAATATAATTAAATGTATTTCATTAATTTTTATTGGATCTATATCACTTTATCACATCTCACACATTCTCCCACCTATTAAATATGATTTTTTATTAAATATGATTTTCTATCCTTTTGTTTTGAATCAAGGGATATGAAAAAAAACTGGATACCCTCCCAAACAATTTGGTGAACCAAGTTTCATCATACCCAAAGTGTTTTCTCGATCCCCATGGGATAGGGACTAGAACTCCATAATCAATTTAATCTACACAGAATATTGTTTCCATGATAATGTGAAATAATGGAATATATAAATATCATAGAGAACCATCATAATTGAAATGTATATGTCACTAGTGAAAGATAAAAATGGAAATGATATAACTCAAAAGTAGATAAAGCATCACGAAGTATGAGTCCAACATAAAAGGGTAACTTATATAGAATACTGACTACTCTATGTGAATGTGATGGAAACAACCACCATCTCACCAACAGTTACTGAAACAAAGATAATAGAAAATATCACCATCTTGCTGTAGGGACCTTCCATTCCATGTATCAATTGAAATAAAAATCTATAAACATTGCCAAAGGGGTGAATAAGGAGAGGGATATCTGACTTAGTAGGATCACAACCTGCGGTTCAATAATAAGCCTCTGTAAAATAATTTAAACACGATAATCATTAAATCAAAAATTGAATGATAAATAGTTAAATAGTTTTTCATCAAAAGCAAGTAAAAACAATTAACATTCCCTTTTTAATCATTTCTAAATAAAGAATGGTAAAATATATTCAAAACACTTCATTCACATAAATTAATTCAAATCTAATCAATTCAAAGAACATGTCATATATCGTATCCCACCATGGATGTGCAATATAAAATAGTGTAAGGATAAATTTTATTTAACATCACACTAAAGATCCATATATGTCGTGTTAGTAGACATCTCATACTGCAATAAAATACTAGTTCACAATCATGTATATATAAGACAGTCCTAAGGAGTAGGGAAGCATATCATGAGTGAATCTTTCAACAGATTCAATATCAAATACTAATAATAATGGACCTAGTGAATAGAGGAACACCCCATTAATGAACCCTATAATAAGACATGGAATATTTACCTAAACTAGAACATCCTCTTATGTTACCAATCATTCTCATGTAATCTATTTTCCAAACCATTTCATAAAAACCATTCCCAGAATACCATTTTAGAAATACATTTCATAATTCCTTGAAAATTACCTTTTCTTTTAACTAAATAATGGGATAAATTATTTTATCAGAAAACCATTTTCCACATAAAAATATGCATGAATTAATCAATTAATTTCATTTATAATAAAATGTATCAAAAATATAGATATGATTTTCATCTAATATAGCCTAAACATTAAACCACGAACCATAAACATTGGTGGAAAACACATGCAATAGAATCCAGAAAAATAAAGACAATAAAAAATTGATAAAAATGACCTATAATCAAACCTCACAACTCATAATTGATTCCATTTATCAAAAAGGTTTTAGAAGTGGATTTTCCATTGCATAACTCAGTAAATGTCACACGTTTCACCACAACCAACATAGGTGTTAGTGTTTGGAAATGTTTCTCAAAGAAATTCTGGGAGGAAAAAAACAATCAACATGAAAGAACATTGCATATAAAACGGTAGTGAAAAGAGGCTTCCTTGATCACTGAAAAAGAATATACACGAGGATTAATCACCAAGATAAATCCACTGCAACCACAATAACAATAAATCATAGAAGAAATTAATTCAAAAGGATTAATGGTCTCTAAAATCAACCATAATAGACTCTATGTCGAGATGTAATATGTGTGAAAAATGATTAAATAATAATCATTCCCATGGATCCTAAAAAATATGAGGATTACATGGTGGTCAATCCCTTTTCACATCATATCATCCAAAATACCCAAGTACCAAAAAAACATCACTTTTTTTATTAAAAAACATATTTTTATCATTACATGGTGAGTAATTCCTATTAATGGTGTATAACCTTTTTTCCCAGTACTAGTTCATAAATTCATTTTCTTGATAAATACATGTTTTTAATGTCCTCTACATGGAATGTATTTCTCCTACTGATAGAAAAAATCCATGTTTTATCTCAAATGTTAAAAAACTAATCTTGTATTCTCTGAAATCAAGAATAAACCCACAAATTCTTTAACATGATTATATTCATACAATATTAAAACAATAAAGAACATAAACCCATTGAATAGTTTATTTCCCCATATAATTCTATCTATCCTTAGGAGTCCCAAATCACACCCAAATAAATAAATGAGAGGATATAAATACCTAAAAGTGGGTATAAAGATGTTACAAACTCTAAATAAGATGACTTTCCATCCGCAAGAAGTCATGTACAATAATAAAATCCGAAAAAATAGGTGAGTCCAATACTCTCTCACCAATGACTAAAACTCTCAAGTATTCTGAGAATCTGATATATTCCTCTATAAAACTATAACCATTGAAATCAACATACAGATAAATTATTTCACATTATAGTCAATGATATCAACTATTTTTCCCCCAAACAAAACAGTTTTCTTCAAACTCAATGTCTTACCAACTAATTGCAAGAGAGGGGTCAAGAGGGTATTACCAGAGTTTCAATATATATTATATAATATGAATTACTGTCAATAGAATTTTTAATGAAAATTTATGTAAAACATAACAAATCATCTTTGTGATGTCAAACGGTACAACTTATCTTAGAGCATTTATTTCCAATTTTCCTAGACAATAGTGGACCAACCATGGATAAACCTTCAAGAAAACATAGTCACTAAAAAAAATCAAAAGAAAATTCCACTTATATGAATATTATTTCTATCAAAATGTATTTCTAACTAGATATATATGTATATCATGAATAATTTCTATCAAATCCTGAAAAAGACTCATTCCCACCAATGCGACCACACACACATGTACCATACTATTATGTAAATTTTACAGGAAACAATACAAACCATCAAAATGAATTATTTAAATTGAATAAGGATAGCTATTAATATTAGAAAATATTAATCAGTCTGAAATGGGAATCCCATGATCCACAAAACATTCATGACACATGAATGAAGAAATTGTTTTAGGATCTAAATAAAATGCTTTGTCTCATAATATTTCAATGGATAATATGTTTTACTCATCTAACATGAGTCAAATTTGTTCTTTGAGACACCTTATAAACATTTTAGTATCCCTACGATCCATGTATGAAATTTTTATAGGAGTAACACCATCTAAAATCTTAATCTCTATCATATATTTCTTACCCAGATATTGATATTGTGTGGTGTTGCTGATTGGAATGGAATGAACTGATTTTTTCAACTGATCAATCACTACCCAAATATAATATATCTATTACGAAGTTAATGGTAATCCAAAAATATAATCCATATACACCTCAAAAAAACTACAAATCATCAACATTAGACTAGACTGAAAATAGGTTATATCAGATGATATGCCTTTATCTATTTCTTGGTGTAACAGTGGGACACAGAGTGTGAAATGTCCCACTTCACAGCCATCCACTAGAAACAATTCCTCATGTCATAATACAGATAATTTCTTCCTTGATAAAAAAATCATAATGAGAAAGTCCAATAAAATAATAATTATATCCTCACAAATATTATGATATAAAATAAATACCTATTAAGGTATTTACTATCTAAAGAGAATGACAAATGTAAAATAGACTCTCCACAATAAAGGGCTTCTTCAATACCTCTAAGCTCCTCTTCCTATTACTAAATATGTATAATTAAACCAAGGAGATATAAATATAACTAAAATTTTTACAAGACGATGCCTAAGACATTCTTCTATGCATTCTAATAAAATAGACTAAATATCCCCACTAAGGTACCAATCTTCTTTCAATTCCAAAACAGCCAATGATTGTATTTATTTCTGAGGGAATCTACAAAAACATTCCACTTCCCCATGATGTAGTAGATGTAATGCCCCGAACCTAGTTACCCAATGTTGGTGCATTTTTATATAACCATGGCATGATCATAAAAGATCATGTCTCGAAAGAATGATTAGTTAGTAGCCTTATAAGTACTAGATACATTCATAAGGTTTTTCATTACATTATAAAAAGAAGATCTACAACAACATTGCTTCCATATACCACACTCATATCCACTCATAATATCCCTGTAGGTCAGTCATAGAATACTTCTTCACATCCTGGAAAAAATAAAACATAAAATGGGGTGAGCTCAGATGCTCAGTACGGATAACAATATAGTGAAAACATTCCTAAACAATCATAAACATTTAAGCCAATGTATAAGACAAAAATAAAAGCCTTTTAAACATGAACTTTGTTTAATATAGAAAATATAAAATTAAATAATTCCCTTTACTTGTTCACATATATATTCTACTAGTCTAATAATCAAATGCAATATCAATAGCCACTTTCATAATGACAGAATTCATAATTCAAGACTTTCATAACCACATAGTAAAGGCCTTGTTCCGAGACTACAAATAAGATTAATTCAAAGCCTTATGACAAGACACTAGTTTGTCTCATGAGACATACTAATTCATCGAGGAGTTATTGCGGGTCCACCTGTCACTTACTATGTCCAATGAATTCCTCATATGAAAAGGATTAAACATAACATTAACATTCGTATTAAGACTACCAGTGGAAATGTCAATAATTTATCCATAAACCATGAATGGTATAAAAATAGAACATCCACTGTCAAACATATCACAAAACCTTCAATACAATATAGAGGTTTGTATCATAATAAATCAACATCAAATAAACTTAAAATCCATCAAATTATGTTAAAATAGATGAAATCAAAACCATTTTTTAGAGAAATATCTCATTCTATTTTGAAATCATTTAAGATTAAATTAATTATAAAGAAAAAATATATTTTTAAAATATTCTTATAATCTTATAAGGGAATCTTCGATGATGCTATAATGGCAGAAAATTGCCTCACCCACCGTATATGTTAAAAAACATTCTTCCCCTAATTTTGTCGAAAAGGTCATAATGTACCTTAATTGGAAAACGACAGAATGATTCCTTTCAAAATATATAACGTAAAATAAGGGTATAAATGAAATTAACCTATAGTCTAGTAAATAGTAAAAAAAATTTGGAATACATTTTTAAGAAACATGGATGTGGATGATAAAGAGGTCCCAGTAGATACATACGTAAAAACAACCTCGGATAACAAATAGATTGTGAAATTAACCCTTACCTTGTACTTTTACATGGTCTAGGGTAGGTTAACCTCTTGTATAATGGTGAAATAATTGTTATTAAATTATACAATAATCATATATATTATTACGATATCATATATTATCTTTTAACAATTCTAAGATAATAATATATTAGTATTATCGTCATTTTGGGTGATAACTGATTTATTTTTTATATGATTTGTTATGTTAGTAATGTTTGATATGGATAGGATGTATATTTTTTATATTAATAATTATATTAAGTCTTTTAGAGTTATTTTTAATCATCTAATAAAAATTATTCATGAATGGATTCGATGGGGAATGAATCTCATCGTGTTTGTGGAGACTGTAATCTGTACGTACGCACAAGACACAATATCATTCTTTTGATATTAAAATAAAATATAATTGGATTGTATATCACATATACAGAATCATTATCATGCTATATTTAATATTTACATCAATTAAACATCATTATTATTCCAATCTAAATAATAATTTATTGAATAACAATTACACCACGACGTGGAGACGGTAAGCCGTACGCATAAATGTAAGGTGACAAGTAATTCAATGGATGGATAGAATAATTAATATGGTTGGAACATATTTATAATATAATCAAAGTATATAGAAGATACTAGATTTATTATTTTAGAATGGAAACAACAAGGAATGGTGAATTGGAAGAAGAAAGGATCTTGGACGAAGCGATGAAATATTTACCTCTTCTCCGGGTTCTTCATTTTGATTTGATCAAAAGGGCTCTTTAAGTTGGATTTATCACTAATTTAAGGCCTCTAAAAATATGGTAGGATAGTTGAGAGGGTATTCAGGTAGGTTTTGGATGATCAAAATGGCTTCGAAGGTGTGAATTAGAGAGAAGGGGGAGTGCCCTTTTATAATAGGGGTAAGGGGCACCTTAGGAAAAGATAGAAATATTATTTTATAATAAAATTATTTTCGGTTTCTAATGGCTCTAAAATGAATTATTTAATGGATTAAGTGGTGATGGGACGATAACCACTCATCCAATATGTTTAATATAGGTTTGGTTCACTGTTTTAACTTTATCTTTTATATTTAACTCTTAGTTAAATACTTTGACATTTACCATGTCTCTTTGTATTTTTATATTATTTGGTTAATAAAATTAATATTAACTTCCAATAGAACCCCAAGTGGTTAATTAATTATACAACTATCATTATATAAGTCATTTGGAGAAACCATATATTTTTTGGAATATTATATCAATTAAGAATATAATATTTGTCTTAAAAACCCCTATGTCAATTTTGAAACTATTTAATAATATATTTTTGTTAAAGTCCGAACAACTCTATTACATTGAAATAAATACATTTAATCAACTATAACTTGTTATATTAACCTATACAATTCGTTTATGGCATCAAAACTTTAAATTATATTTATTGTAAAATTTATAATACCATTTATTTGATTCATTCATTAATAAGGAAAATACTGCATCATCATTCTGTCATAAATAAATTTAATTATTAAATGTCTAAAAATTATAAATAAAATATCATTATGTAGGAAATAGTTTTAGATTTATAATGATTATTTATAGTCAAAGAGCTAACATGTATATCTCAATGTAAACATTGTATTTCTATAAGATATATGCTTATGTCATTTTTGTATTTACTTTCACTTAATTAATATAAAGTGTCATTATCACATACATGTGGCTCCATGGGGTCCCAAAATCAACCCATAGGTGCCCATGGTCGGACATGTATCATCCAATAGTGTTAGGAAACATGTTAGGGTAATTTAATATTATTATAATATTATTTCCCACCCCTTTTCAGATTTACCCTTTAACCACGGTAAATAAAATATTTATCGAAGTAGGTTTTCAATATGTAAAAAAAAAGTTACCTATTTACACAATTTGGACCTCCTGATTCTAAATATGGAATTAATTTTTCTAAATTCAAAACACAGAAGTAATAGAAATTAATTTAAAATTAATTTTTGTTGTAAAAACAAAAATCGTGTCTTTAAGAAATAATAACGATCAATGGATTGACACTTGCTTATGTCCAGTTTAAATGTAAAATTACATAAAATAACCAACATTGGATTAAATGGTAAAAATATTATCTAATTATAACTTAAAACCACTCAAAATTATAATTTATCAATATAAATTATTTTGATAAAAAAAATTGTTATAATTAAAATTTAGTGTTTTCACTATTCATTAAATAGTGAATGTTTTCAGAAAAATACCAAAAATTAACCCAAAGCTAATTTTTATACTCCAAATCCAAAAATGGCTTCCATTTTGAAAGATAAAATTTATAAAAATTAAAATATTGGGTATTGTTATTCATAACAGCTAGTTTGATTGGTTGTGGTGTGTTAGAACATGAAGTTTCATAAAACACATGCTAATATAGTATTCAAAGAGAAGCATACCAGAGAAGCTTGGGGAGTTACATTCTCCACTCCTTCAAATAATTTCTTCCTCAAAATTTATAGAATATTTCTACATAAAAAGACTCAGGTGGTTCTTCATCATAAGTTTCTCGGGTTCCCACGCTGCCTCTTCCGTCTTATGGTTTCTCCATAGAACATCTACTAGACGAGTCTTCCGGTTTCTCAAAACGTGTTCTCTTATATCAAGAACCTTGACAAGAACTTCACAATAAGACATATTGGGTTCTAGTCTAATTCCTTATAGGTGTGTACTTGCATTGGGTCATACATATATTTTGTCAGTAGTGATACGTGGAAGACATCGTGAACTTTAGAATGACTTGGCAGCATTGCCAAATGGTAAGCTACAACCCAAATTAATTCATGAATTTCGAACGGTCTGATGTACCTGTGACTCAATTTTCCGTTCTTACCAGAACTTATAATACCCTTCCATGGAGATACCTTCAAGAAAACAAGACCTCCTACCTAAAATTCCAAATCCTTGCTTTGATTATCGGTATAGCTCTTCTCCTACATTGTGCTGCTTTGATGTGTTTTTGGATTACCTTCACCATTTAAATCGTTTCCTCCACATGTTCAGGGCCTTTGAGTTTTCTTTCACCAACATCCTACCAACAGGTTGTTGTGAAACATCGCTTTTTTTATAACACTTCATATGGCACCATCTGAATACTTGAATGGAAGCTATTGTTATAGGGAAATTTTACCAGAGGTAAATATTGATCCCACATTCCTTGAAAGTCATGTGAGCGTTATATCAACATGTATTCTTATGTTTGAATATTCTGTTCTGATTTTCCATTTGGTTCGTTGTGATAAGCCGTGCTCAAATTAAGTTCAATATCCAGGACATTCTATAGACTTTTCCAGAATCATGATGGAAAACATTGATCACGATCAGAAACAATCGATAGTGTTATTCCATGAAGTCTTAAAACTTCATTAATATATAGTCTTGCAAAATGTTCAAGTGGTAAATATTCCCTTATAGCATGAAAATGTGCGGAGTTAGTAAGACGATCAACAATGTTCCATATTTCATTATTCCTTCCTAGAGTCTTTGGTAGTCCCATGAAAAAGGCCATCGTAATATTATCACATTTCAGCTCAGGTATGGGAAGAGGTTGCATTACTCCTCCAAGATTTTTCCTTACATCTTTCACTTGTTGAAAAACCATACATCTTGACACAAAATCATAAATCTCCCTCTTCATGTTGTCCCACCAAAAATGTTCTTTCAAATCACTATACATTTTGTTGCTCCTAGGATGAACAGAGAAATTGGAGCTATGATAATCATCAAAAAATTCTCTTTTTAAATTCGGTATATCGGGAATACAAAGTCTCTTCAAAAATATCAACATTCCATCTTCATATATGAAGTCACTTTATCTCTCGTTATTCACATATTTAATCTTATTTTGAAACCCCTCTTCATCAGCATGATAAATTTGTATCCATCCTAGTCAAGATGGTTTGTCAATCATTTGAAAAAGAATTTATGTTTCACCTTCCATGGTTATTCCCTTATCCATCATTAATAGATCCATGTATATATGATCCTTTTCAACTCTCATCTTGTTCAAATATCCATGATCATTTTTTCTCAAAGCATCTGCCACCTTATTTTCCTTCCCCTGGTGGTATTTTATCATGAAATCATAATCCTTGAGTAGTTCATGTCATCTCCTTTGATCAGTTTTAGTTCTTTCTATGAGAAAATATACTTTAAAATATTGTGATCAGTATAAATCTCACATTTTTCAACATAGAGATAATATCTTCATATCATCAAAGAAAAGATTATAGTGGTTAACTCAAAATCATGAGTAGGATAGTTTTTCTCATGAATTTTTAGTTGTCCTGATGTGTAGGCAATAACCATATCATTATGCATAAGGACAAAACCATGTCCTTTCTTTGATGTATCACTATAAATAACCAACCCATCTTTCCCTAATGGTAGAGTCAACATAGAAGCACTGACTAATCTTCTCTTTAGTTCTTCAAAAAATTCTTCACAATCTTTTTTCCAAACAAATTTAACCCCCATACGTGTGAGCTTGGATAAGGGGTTAGCCTATCGGGAAAAATTCTAGAGAAAATGCTGATAATAACCTGCTAAACCAATAAAACATTGTACCTCAGTTATACTTGTCGGTTATGTACATTCTTGTATTTATCATTCTTTATATGGAAAAATTTATATTCCATCCTTAGAGACAATATGGACAAGAAAAGAAATATTCTATTGCCAGAATTCACACTTTCTAAACATCCCTAATTCGGGTATTCTAAGAGTCTTCATAATAATGAGCAAATGATTTTCATGATCTTCGTAGATTTTGGATTATACCAAGATAAAAATAATAAATACCACTAAAAATTCATCATGATATTCTTTGAAATCTCTATTCATTAGATCCACAAAGACAGAGGGTGTATTAGTCAATCCAAAAGGCATTACTGTAAACTCGTAATGCCCATACAAGGTTCAAAATGCTGTTTATGGAATGTCTTGCTTCTTCACACACAACTGATGATATCCAGAGAGAAGGTCAATATTTGAAAATTATTGAGCCCCATGAAGTTGGTCGAATAAATCATCAATACAAGGTAAGGGATACTTGTTATTTATTTTTATAGAATTGATCTCCATGTAGTCAACACACGACCTCATAGATCTATATTTCTTAGTAACAAAAAGAACAGGGGCTCCCCATGGAGAAACACTAGGGAAAATAAATCCTTTATTACTCAATTACTCTAGTTGTTCCTTTAATACAACTAATTCCACTATGTCCATTCTATAAGGGTTCTTCTATATGGGCCTTGAAAAAGGAATTAAATCAATGGAAAAAATAATTTATCATTCTGTAGGATGTCCGTGTAATTCTTCTGGAAACACATCAACATTTTATTTAACTATAGGTATATCCTTTATTTGAAAATTCAGTTCCTCACCCACAGTTATTTCATTATCTTCCTCCCAATTAATTGAATTTAGTTGATCCACTGGGGGTGGATCTAGATTAGAATTAGGTGGTGATGATTCTGCTCTAATGATAAGGTGTTATTTATCATCTTCATAAAAAATAGTTACCTCTTACTTCTAAAAATGAATTGTTTCATCATGGTCTAAAAGCCAACCCATAACAAGGATTACATCATATTCAATCATGGGTATGGCAGTGATATGAGTATATAAAGAACATTTATATACCTTAATGGGGACTGATTCACAAAACTTTGTTGCATTGATACTCCCCTTATGAGTTTTGACTGACATCTCCCTTGTTAAATCAAATTGGAAATTTCTTATTTTCTTAGTAAACTGGGAAGATATGATATGTGATGGTCCAAAATAAAATAAATTATTGGATAAACATGAGGAAACCATTGTATTATCTGTCACTACGTCTTTCAGAGATTCAACCTCAGTAGTAGTGATAGCATAAGCTTGTCCTTGTTCCCTTGGCCTCTTTTGAGGTAA
Source organism: Viscum album (assembly GCA_963277665.1). Classification (NCBI taxonomy): domain Eukaryota; kingdom Viridiplantae; phylum Streptophyta; class Magnoliopsida; order Santalales; family Viscaceae; genus Viscum; species Viscum album. The sequence goes on from OY728129.1 coordinate 1,591,581,908, forward strand.
GTTCCTTTGAGTCTTAAGACATTCATTTTCATAATTCTCCCTTTCTATACAATTGTATCATTCAACATCGACAACATCATTCTTCCCCATGAAATCACGAGAATGGTGGTCTTTTTTACCACACTTGTAAAAGACTCCCATTCCCTTCAGCTTAGTACCAAGGTGTTTCTCCCCACATTTACTATAGGATGGATATTATACTATTTCCTTATTCCCCTTATTTCCATTTACAAAGTGTTAAGAAGATCTATTATTCTCTTCCTTTACTTTTAATGTCATAAGATTTAGAGAATTATATTTCTATCTTGATAGCACATGAGACTATATATTCGTATGATGAGAATGATTGGGAAACTAATGCTTGAGGAAGAAATGGTTTGAACCCATCAAAGATACAATCAATATTACTTCTTTGGTTTCATATATAATCTTCAGCATGCCTCACAAAACATGTGATGTTAGCTTCATACATTGCATCATTTTTATCATCCTTTTTCCTCAGACACAAAATTAACATCCCGTATACGCTCGATGGTCATGAGGAAAGTAATTTTCTATGAAAATCTCTTTAAACCCCCTACATTCCATATTTGATACTTCGTCATCTTCCTTTGTGTTTTAAATCAATGACTACCATTGATCAACATCTCCAGTGAGGCGGTAAACTACCATGACAACTTTTCCCCATTCCCTACTCCCCAAGGCGTGGAATATATTCTCTAAGAAATTTATCCATTACTCAAGTAATAATGGATTTGTAACCCCATTTAATGATGGTGGTTGTTACCTCATGAAGAGATATAACATTGATCATCCACGTTGTGGATCAGGGTTCTCCATATGGGTAAGGTTGTTATTCCTAACCTGAGTGATTTTTTGAAGTATGGTGATAAGCTAATCAGCACCAGTTGTATCACCAGCTCTTCTATAATTATCTTTAGTAGGAGGGAAATCCCTACATGGAGTGCGTGAATTGATACAGTTTCCATTCATTTCCCTAAGAACCATTTCTAAACAATGGCATAAACTATATTAGTTTATGAATCTAAATACATAATTCCAAACTTGTAAAACAAATAACATAAACATAAAATTTAATGAATATAACCAATAATAAAAAAAAATGTTTTCTTTTAGGATATATGTACTCATAAATACTTCATAATGGTTTGTAAAGAAAATGAGAATTATCATAAGCATATCCCCTGGGAGTGTCGTAACCAAAAGTGCAGTAAGGCCAATTGTCATGCAGCAGTTCTCATTCGAGTCTAGATCAAAGTGATGATTTTGGGTTTTACCCCTAACTACATCTATGAAAGAGCCACCTATACCTGCATATATCCAGACAGGGATGTATGTTTTTGAAAACTCACTAAATCTCTATAATTCCAAAATTAAAGGAATTTCTTCTATACTAATCCTCAAAGTCTATCTTAGGGTATTGTTCTCTAATTAGAGTTTCTTTAAATATTGATTCCAAGTATTGTACAAAACATCCTTTAATACCAAATATAAAGCCCTAACCCTAGTTACCCAAATTCGGAGCATTATCACATAACATTGGCATGATCACAAAAGATCAAGTCTCGAAAGACTGATTAGGTTAGTAGCCTTGGAAGTACTACATACATTCATAGGGTTTTACATTACATTATAAAATAAAAAACTACAACAACATTGTTTCAAAATACCACACTCATATCCCCTAAGAATATCCCTATAATTCAATAATAAAATACATTTTCACATCCTAGGAAAAATAAAACATAGAAATGGGTGAGCTCATATGCTCAGTAAAGATCACAATATAGCGGAAAATTTCATAATTAAGCATACAAATTTTAAGAAATGTGTAAGACTAAAAAAAAGACTTTTAAACATGAACTTCACCATAATATGGAAAATATAAAATCAAATATGTCATTTACATACTCACACTGATATTCTACTAGTCGAATAATCACATGTAATATCAACAGACACATTCATAATGATCGAATGCATAATGATAGACTTTTATAACCACATATTCAAGGCCTTATTCCAAGGCTACAAATATGATTTTGTTAAGTCCTTGTTCCAGGACACTATTTTGACTCATGAGACCTACCGATGCATCGTGGAGCTATAGCGCGCTCCACCCGTCACATACTAATTCCATTTCATTCCTCATATGAAAAAACGTAAACATAACTTAAACATCCATATTAAGACTATCATAAGAAATGTCAATACATTATCCATAAACCATGAATGGTATAATAATATCACATCTACAGTTAGAAATATCACAAATCCTTCAATACAATATGGATGTTTTGTATCATAATAAATCAACTTCAAATAAACTTAAAATCTATCAATGGATTTTGACATAGATGAAATCAAAACCTTTTTTTAGAGAAATATCTATTTCTATTTTGAAATCATTTAAGAGTCACATAATTATAATAAAAATAGTAATTTTTAAAATATTCTTCTATGTTTGTAAAGGAAGCTTTGATGATGTTATATCATTGGAAAATAGCTGCACCCATCGTATAGGTTAAAAAAACATTCTCACCTTAATTTTGTTGAAAAGTTAATAAAGTACCTTGTTTAGAAAATGACAGATAGATTCATTTCAAAATATATATGGTAAAATAATGGTATAAATTACTTTAACACATATTCTAGTAAAAATTAAAAATGTTTTGGAATACATTTTTTTGAAACATGGATGTGGATGATAAAGAGGTCCCAGTAAATTCTTTCATAAAAACAACCTCGGATAATAAAGAGATTGTGAAATTAACCCTTACCTTGTAATTGTCCATAGACAAGGGTAGGATTACCTACTGTATAATGGTGAAATAATTTTTATTAAATTATAGAAGAATAATATATATTAATATGATATTATATATGATCTTTTAACATTGATTTGTTAATAATATCTTAGTATTATCGTCATTTCAGGTGTTAACTGATTCATTTTCCTTTATATTCATTGTTATGTAAGAAATGTTTTTTATGGATAGGTTGTCTCTTATTCATACTCATAATGATATTAAGTCTTAAAAATTATTTTGATTAATCAAATGAAAATTATTCTTGAATAGATATGAAGGGGAATGAATCTCATCGCGTTTGTGGAGATGGTAATCCGTACGTACGCATGAGCGACAAATTCATTCTTTTGTTATTAAAATAATATATAATTGGATGGTATATCATATATACAGAATCATTATCTTGTTATATTTATTATTTACATCAATTAAACATCATTATCATACCCATCCAAATTATAATGTATTGAATAATAATTACACCATGACGTGGAGACGGTAAGCCGTACGAATGCATGTATAGTGAGAAGTCATTCATAGGATGGATAGAATAATGAATATGGTTGTAATATATTTATAATAACATCACAGTATATTGAATATACTGCAGATATTATTTAATAATGGAAACAAAAAATAAATCAGAAGTTGAAGAAGAAAAGAACATGAAATAAGTGATGAAATATTTACCTCTTCTTCGGGTTCTTCCTTTTGATTTGATCAAACGGGATCCATATAATGTTATTATGACTAATGGAAGGACTATAGGATGAATAGAGGATAGTTTAGAGGTTATTTTGGTAGTCTTTTTCTGATCAAAATAGCTTTTAAGGGATGAATTAGTGAGAAGGGTGAGTGCACTTTTATAACAGGACTGAGAAGCACCTTAGGAAAAGCTAGAAATATTATTTTTTCATAAAATAATTTTCGGTTTCTAATGGCTCCAAAATGAACTATTTAAAACATAAGGTGGTTATGGGTAGAAAACCACTCATCTAATAGGTTGTATATAGGTTTGGGTTACTATATTAACTTTATCTTTTAGATTTAACTCTTAGATATGTAGTTTTACATTTGCCATGTCCCTTTGTATATTTATATTATATGGTTAATAAACATACTATAAACAATCAAACGAACCCAAAGTTGTTCATTAATTATAAAAATATCATTATATAAGTCATTTTTATGAACCTTAGATTTTTGTGAAATAGTATATCAATTTATAATATAATATTTGTTTTCAAAATTCCTTTATGTAAATTTTGACACTATTTAATAATGGATTTTTGTTAAATTCTTAAAAACATTATTACTTAAAAAAAACATTTTATCAACCCTAACATGTTATATTAACCTATAAAATTCTTTTATGTTATCAAAACTTTCATATTATATTTATTTTATCATTTATAATACCATTTATTAGATTCATTCATTAATAAGGAAAATACTGCATCATCATTGTCTCATAAATAAATTTAATAATTAAAAGTCTAAAAATTATAAATAAAATACCATTATGTACTAAATCTATTTATATTTCATATAAATATTTATAGTCAAAGTTATAACATGCATAACCATAATTAAAAATTGTTTTACTAAAAGATATATGCCTATGTCATTTTTGTATTCATTATAACTTAATTAATATAATGTGTCAATATCACTTAAAATTGCCCCATGGGGTCCCAAAATAGACCCGATGATTCCCATGGTCTGAAATGTATCATAAAATTAGGTTAGGACACGTTTTATAGTAGTTTAATTTTATTATAATAATTTTTTTAACCTTTTTTACCAGATTACCCTTTAACCATGGTAAATAAAATATTTTCCGAAGTAATTATTTAAAATGTCTAAAAATAAAATTTACCTATTTACAAAATTTGGACCTCCTAATTATAAATAAGGAATCCATTTATATCACTTCAAAACACAATAGTGGAAGAAATAAATTTAAATTTAATTCCCGTTTTGAAAACAAAAATCGTGTTTTTATGAAATAATAACTATCAAAAGATTGACACTTGATTATGTCCAGTTTAAAAGTGAAATTACGACCAATTACCAACATTTGATTAAATGGATAAAATATAATCTAATTATTCTTTAAAACCACTCTATAGTATAATTTATCACTATAAATTATTTTTATTAAAAAAGTTAGTATTTTTCACTATTCATCAAAAACTGAATGTTTTCAAAAAAATACCAAAATTTCACCCTAAGCTAATTTCGATACTCCGAATCAAAAAATGATTTCAATTTTAAAATATAAATTTATAAATTTTTAAAAATTTTGTATTAATATTCATAAATTCTAGTTTGATTAATTGTGGTATGTTAGAACTCGAAGTTGCGTACAACACACACTACTGTATTATTCAAAGAGAAGTGTATTGTGGAAGCTTGGGGTGTTACAAAAGATGCCTAATAAAGAAAGTATGTTATTATACCCACTCTAACAATCTAATATTTTATTCATTATGAGAAATAAAATAACTTTGTGTCTTATGGTAAGAAAATATTGTGATAATTTCCCTAAAGAGATAGTTCTGCCGATACATAATCTCATTTATAACTACAAAACCTATAAACCAATAGTGGATTAATTATTCTCATTTTGTTGATGTTAAAAATAGTCGTAAGAGACTACACGATTATCCTTCACAAAAGAAAAGAACACAAAATAACACAAGAATTATCACAAAAAAACACACCTCATGAAAGGCTCAAGTATGTTCAGAATAGGAACTAATGTCATAATTCTATTATCATGTAAAAAAAGACTGGAACATTTAATACCATATAACTTTCACCCAATTCATAGTAAGAGAATAAAAATGTGATACAAAATTTGATAAATCCCTGATGATTTGTGAACAATATCATGAAAGAACAATGAATTTCATAATCTAAAGGACATTTAGTGGTTCTTCCCATGAAAAAAATTTACAAACATTTTGGTGTCAATTGATTACCCATTATTAAAAATAATGTGTACCATGAACATCACTTCATAGATCATGAATCATTACTTTTACAACTTTACATACACATTGTGATTCTTTAGGATTTATAAAACAAAACTCATACAGATATAGTGCTCATGATCATATCTTGAATTAACCAAAATATTAACCACAAACACTATAAGAAATGTGTCGATTCACTAATAGATTATATGATTCATTTAGGGAATAAAAATTTAAAAGGGTGATAGTCAGAATAATCATCATCACAATACTTTCATAGTGATCACACATCCTCCTAGAAGAATTCTTTAGAAAATCATAGAATCAAAATCTTAGCATATGATAAACCAACCAATGATTATATTTAAAAAGCACTTATCCCCCATTAAATGATAAAAATGGCCATCCACATGATGAAAAGGATACATATTAATAATTTTTACTAGGTTCAAATTCCAATAGTACACACAAAATCAAATTTAGAAATATGTATTATGGGAAAAGGGCATTGTGGGTACACATATCAATGAAAAAAAGACAAAAAACATTTCACCAATACATATTCGAAAATATAATGGATCACTTTTTGATCCATTTTTATAGTGTAATAAGTTATTTATATACAAATAGTACCTAAAAAAGTTCAATTGTCAACTCAGCATCCCACTTTACCAGATTATTGGATTATTCTTATAAGAAAACATCCGTAAACTCCCAAAAAAGATTGATAAGATCAATATTAGATGCAAAATCATCATAAATAGTGACTAAAGCTGACTAGAACTCTAGATCTATACCAAGAAGGTCCTACTTGACCATAACATGGATCCCAATCTCCCATCAACACAAGGTCTCACATTGGACACAATATATGAAGCATTTAGATTTCAAAAAAGGAACTCAACATAATGGGAAATAAATACAAAACAATCCAATGAATATTTCAAATAAACCCATATCACGAAAAAAATAAATCATAAACTAAATTTTCATCATTTGTCGACAGTGAAGTAGAATGAAATTAAAACCCATTTACTTTCCTCTTCACATGATTTTTCCCAAATTCCAAAACAAATGACCTGAATTTTGTATAAATATTAAATATATGAACAAAACTACATGATTTAAAATATTTGTAATCACCAATATCAAATAAATAAATCATGTATAAATATGATATAAAGATGGCACCTATAACTCTCATGTGTAAAACATCAAAATCCATTGAAATAATGTTTACTATAAGAAGGTGTTTCACTATTGAGGCATGTCATTGGATACCTATAGTATTTGAAGCATTTACCTACACCACAATAACCATTGGAGTTAAAGAAACATGACCATATCAAGTCATAGACATGTCCTATCATAATCACTATAGATTACCATGATGTCTAAATATATTACACATTTTTATTGACTGAGAAGGTTAACACTGTGTGTATATGAAAATTGCACATTGGTAGCAAGTCAGAGGAACACTTCTAGCTTTAACTAAAGGTTTATAGGGGTATTTAAAGTATGAAACACCTATAATACTCCAGTTGTAATTTTCCCACATCCATTTATTACATTACAGATAACTAAATATGACAATAGGTAATATATAAGGGGTATAATAACTAACGTTTCCTACTATATTCATCCCTTCCATCACTAAAATGTATATTATATCAACATATTTCAAAAGATTTAGTATATATACATGAAATTTGATATCATGTTAAGAACCCTACATGTACGTTTGATCTATAATCTAGCCATTCTGTACTATCTTTAGAGAAAAACAAACCATCACATCAAAATGATTAATGCACAATGCCAAAGAATGCTCTCCCCTACAAAAAAGTGCGGAACTCCAAACAACTCACTATAATTAGTTAATTTTGATAATTATTTTGGATGAAATGAGTCTTGAAATACTTAAAATTGAAGAGATTATGTCTATATTATTGTAAAATGGAGTCCCACCATCTCTTTTTAGGACAATCATGTTTGAATTACTCACACTTTACCTTGATACACAAATGTGTATCCAAGAATTCACCGATCAGATAGATATTTTTTGACCAGTCCTCCACATATTGAGGGTCAATTTTACCCTTAAATTATGGTTTATAATCACATTATAACACTTGTGATTGGTCCCTTTGAAATCTATCTCTTATTTTTACCTCAACAAAATCATTTCGAAAATGGGGTACATTTTTATCGACAACAAGAACTACATGAAAGGTAACCTTGACAAGGTTATAATATATATGAGGTTTCCTTTGATGGCCATCCACTTCACCCCATAAATATTTCTTGGAAATTTCGTAGAGACATACTATTTCACACCGAAATAGATTAAATAGTCACAAAATAGGAAAATTATATGTTCATATAAGAAAACCAAAAGATAAAATAGAAACTACTATCAATAAATCATAAAATGAGAGATAGATCCCAACATCCCAGGGTAACTTGGTTTTTTTTTTGTAGAAATATATGGGTGAGAAAGCGCCAAAACCTAACTATATAGTCCCAAAAATCCAATATCCAGTCTACCAAACCCATGTAGACAAGTAATCAAGATGAATGAGTATATCTGAAACCAAACTATGATGAACATAGCCTGGATACCCAAAGAAATTGGTACATGGACATAATTTAGACATTCCCATTGGGAATTCCTAATCCCCACTAAATGGTGACTATCACTCAAAAATATAAAATGACAATAGAGAGTGATTTTTTCTAACCCAATGTTATAATAATAAATATATACATAAAATAGAAAAATAATATAAGAGATACATATATTCCATAATAGATAGAAAATTTTAGGAACAATAAAACTCAAAATTAGATAGATCATCCCAAAGTATATGTACAACATCAAAAGGCCACTAAACTGAGAAAACAGGATACTCAATATGATAGTGTGGAAAAATACAACTATCTCAAAACCACATACATAGATAATACTTATAGAAAACCACACCACCTCACCATGAAATAATATTATTCCTTGATGAAAAAAAAATAAAAGGTACATGCACCATCAAAGTAGGGTGTAGTGTGTGTGATAATAGTATTCGTAGGATCCCAACCTAGTGCATCACAACAATTCACATCAGAAAAATCATATCATTTTCAACATTAATAAAAATTATGTATAATATACTATTAAATATTTATTATATCAATACCATGGAAAAAAAATTTCATTTTCACTTTATCTACATTTCTAAAAAAATATATGTAAAAACGTTTCAAATCATTTCATTTACATCAAATAAGTCAAATACAATCAATGTAAATCTTGTATCACATATCCTATATGACAATGGATATAAAAGATAAATATTTTTCAGATAAAGTCATTTTCTACATCATGAAAAGGGTCAATATTGGTTATATTTGTACAATACACATACAAAAATCAAAGACTAGTGCCCATTCAAGTTGTTAGAACGCATTCTTAAGGAGGAGAGAAACAACCCATGAGTTAATATCCTAAAATTATCAATATATATTCTTTAGAACGATAGGCCTAGAGACCATATGAAAACCCCCCGAGTGATCCCCCCAATAATACATATATGATGACCTTAATATAAATCTTAACTTAAGTACCAATGTCTTCCCATGTTCTTTATTCTCCAAAATATTTCAAAAAAACCATGATTGGAAAAAAAATAAAAAATTCTTTTCAGAATGCCTTATAAATAACATATTCTTTTGTGAAAGCAAGATAAAATTATATTTTAACTAAAACCCATTTTACTCATATGCATATCCATCTATCAATTATGAAATATCATTTATAGAACATTTTATCCAAACTAAAGCAATGCATTTTATCCAATATATGCTAGAGATAGAACCACATACCTCAATATCAGGTCCTGAATTATTGTATTGTAATCCACCAATAAGGAATAACACACCATGATCTTCTTATCTTTCTCAATGGTAGTAGTAGGAACATTCAGGATCTTAACTATATCCTTGAGCTTTATTGTAAGTGGAGCGGGTAGGTCATCAACCGCGGGATGAGTGGTGTTTATATCTCAAAGTAGTGTTCAATTACTAGGGGCAAGTGGATTGCAGATAGCCTTGGGGTTTCTCAGAGACACATTCCCATAGAATATTTAGGGGCCACAGCTTCTCCTGGAAAGGTTCGTATTCATCATTTTGATGGTATTGCGGATAAAATTTCTGCTGGTATTCTCAACTGGAAAACTGTTTCCTTTTCCTTTGGGGGAAAAATCACCTTGGTCAATAGTGTTTTAACGTCTATCCCCATCCATGTCATGTATGCCAATTTTTTTCCCATGATGCTTCTTCGTACTATTGAGCAGATTCTAGTTGACATTATATGGGATGCTCAAGCGGATGGGAAATATCATTGGGTTTCGTGGAAAAGGATTGCATGTAGCTTTGAGGTGGGTGGATTTAATCTGTGGAATTTTTCAGGTTCAATGCCCTTTTTACAAGAAATGATCGCTTGGGATGTTCTGGAGGGGAGATCATTATGGGCTCAACTCTCCATTAAAAAATACAGATCCCATTTTGATAATGCAAGTGGGAGAGGCTCCGGGCTTTGGGATGTTATTCTCCATCGTATTCTTACTTTGGAGCATCATTCAGGGTGTATTGTTTTTGAGGGGGTGATCAACTTCTGGATAGAAAATTTTTCAGGGAGTCTCCTATGTTTTCCAGGGTGCCATATTCTGGGCTTTTCCTTCTTGCAGTCTTCTTATTTCCCTGCTTTCACCCAAGTCTTCCTCTCCTCCTCCCAATTGTATTTGTTCCATAATATTATTATCACCTCTGATCTTGAATAGCTGGTGTTCACAGGTTCTCAGTCTGTTTTCTTCTCAGTGAAGGCTTTCAGTGAGGTCTTGCATGGCGCCAAAGGTCTCTGTTCCTTGTGGTGGGTTCCTTTATTGCTATGACATCCCGAAAAAAATTTAATTTTCTTATTTAAAGACTCTGAAACCGAGCGCATCCCACAGATGATGATGTATGTCGCAGTGGTATTTCTCTCAGATCCAAATGTTTTTGCTGTAGCGGCCAAAAGTAGGAGACGTCTGATCACTTATTTTTTATGAGTGATTGGGCGTGTTGTATTTTGGATATTTTTCGTGACATCTCTGGGAATGATCTACTGGGCCTCTTTGGTAATGCCTTTCTCGAGGCATAGTTCTACAGATCGTCAGAATGTGTTCAGGAACAAAGGGTTCCTTGTGTGGTCTTCGCAGTGGGATGTTGGGTCGCATGGTCAGCTCGTAATAGCGCCAGACATGAGGGTCGCTCCAACTCCAGTATCGATTTGCGGGATAGGGCAAGGACCCTGGCGATGGATTTATTACTGCTTATCAAACATGATGATCGAGCTCCTTCATTGCGGTGCTTCATGGCCAATAGATGGATCTCTTTTGTTCCTAGGGAGTTTCCTCAAGGTCATTGGGTTTTTTGGAATCCTCCCATTTTAGGCCTCAAGCTGAATATTGATAGCTCTTATATGAATGGTTGCTTGAGGGTGGGGGCGTTGTTCGCAATAAGCATGGCTCGTTGGTCTCGGACTTTAGTTGGTGGTTTGTTCTGCGTGATTCCCTCAGGGCTGAGGCTACCTCTCTGCTCAAGGGGTTGGAATTGTGTCGTGCCCACAGATTCTCTATCCATCATGTAGAAACTGACTCCATGACTCTTATTAATTGAATCCAAGGTACCTCTACTTTCCATTGGACTGTCTTCTATTTAATTCTCAACTGCAAGAAGTTTCTTCAAGGTAACACTTGTCTGAATAATTCACAGAGAGAAGGCAATAATGTCATGGACTTCCTGGCGGCATGGGCCTCACCTGATAACCCTAATTATATTTTTAGTTTTATTGGATCTCTTCCCCCAAATGTGTTAGTTTTGTTCGCACTAATGCCTTCGGTGTATATTTTTTCGGACCTCCTTGATTTGTTTCATGTTACGACCCTAAGTTTCCTTTAATAAAATAAAATCACAATGTTTGATAGAAGGGATAACACACCACTGACAATAGAAGTCTTACAACCAATCATCAGATCTCAAAATAGATTAATTTTAAAAAGTGGTTTGGGGAAGATGATATATCCTAATATAACTCCACAAAACTCAATTACTTCATTAAATCCTATACAATTATTATCCACCAGTGGAAGATGTATTGGTGGATAAATGAGCTAATTAGAAGAAATATCTTGATATATTAATGGATATTAAAACATATAAAATTGTTCAACTTAAAAAAAATTAGAAGAAGACATTATATGATTACTTGAAAAAAAAACTATAAGAGCGAACAATAATAAATAACTAAATGAAAAAAATTGAATGATTGGAGGTCACCAAAATCTCCCTTGATAGCCACTTTGTTGAGAGGGAAGATAAAAAAGATAAATTATATAATATAATTTCATATTGTACCTTAAAATCACAACGCATGAGTCTAACACAACATGTAATCCCTTTTCTTGTTTTATAATTCTCTAAAACCAAATATAATTAAAACCCATCACTTTTTTATTAAATAGTAGATGTTAACCATTATATGTAACGTAAGTTATTTTCATGGTATGTGACCTTCACTCCATATAAGAGTGCACAAAATCTTCTCGATGATCAATACATGGAATGTTAAACCTTTATATATTGTTCATTCCCTTATTAATAGTAAAAAACCTAGTTTTAACTGAAAACCACAAAAAAAATGTTTGCATCCTACGAACTCGAGGAGACCCATGCATTTCATTTAGTACTTTTATAACCGGACTACATTAATTAAAAAAATAATCCTTTTTATTTAGGACATCTTACTAACAAAATTCTCACTATCCTGAGGATTCCAAACATGCACCCAAAAAATAGTGATACAACATGAGATAAGAGAAATACCTATGTGTGCATAATAAGATGTTACACTTGGCATCTAACATCAGTATTGTTCTAGTTATTACTCTCAGTTTCTAATGTTAGGGTTTAAATTTTTTTGTGACTACCTACACAAATTCCCCTTTCTTTCATTTTATACATAAATTATAATATATAGCTTTTGGGTTATAATTCACGATAGGAAAACTAGATCAATTTACAATACATGTCTCACTAACTATGATGGTAGAAGAGAACTCTAGGTCATCTTTGGATAAAACTATTAAATAACATCATATTTTTCTTTTTTCTTCTGTTAATTTTATAATTTAACTGTCTTTGATAGTAAATTAATATAAATATTTTATTTCATAAATGTTTTACACTATTTTATTCACACCTTCCCTCAAGACCATTTTTCATCACCTAAACTAAAATATAATTATTACCCCATTGAGAATCATTAATTTTTATCAATACAATGATTTATTTGTTTCATTACCATTAACATAATTATTTACAAGTCACAATACATTGAATTTTGTGACTATTATTTTTATCTTCTATATTTATTAAAATATTTATAACATTGGTCATATTATAATATTTGTTTTCATAAAATACCTTTACAATTAATGGTTTTATAGTACATAACATGTTCTAAAAGTTTCATATTAGTTATTATGAAACATATATCATTTAAGACCAGTAGATATTGTTTTTAATGTTTTTACTCCTCTAACATATCTAGTTCATGTAAACAACATTTAATTAACATAATCAATTTTTAATCCATGTATCTAAAAATTCATATTCACTTAAATTATATACATTGAACAATAGAAGGAATACTAAGCTAAAAATTGTGTTATTCTTACTAAAATTCATAGAAAGAAATTATCTAAATTTCAATATTAGAAAATGAATTATGAATCTACAATTATCATTTCAAAAAATAAAAATATAATTCATTGTATTATTTCATTTCAATGTCTTTAGTTCTTAAAAAATGTTTGTTACTATATTTTAATGATTAAATGAGCCATAGAGACCTGATTAAGGCCATTGTTTATTCATTGAAAATATAATGAAATATTATTAATATATATAAATAAACCCAAATATTAATCATCATATAAAACTTCTGATTTTGTTATGATATTTTATAACTCATGTATATTATAAATATTAGAAATGTAGTTTTTTGAATTTGAAAATGTGAATTATCTTATGTGAATGAGATTTCTGATTTTACTTAAATTATTTTTTCTTTAATTCTATTACATTAATTTATCTATGAAAATTTACATTATGCATGTTGCTACATGGATTATCTTATGTCAATTCACATACATCAATTCATTTATGTGAATTTAGCTACATTTACTGACCTATGTGAATTTGGCTATATTGATTTGCCTATGTGAATTTAGTTGTGACAAAATTAGCTTCATAATAAATTCATTAACATGAAAAAATAACTCAACATGGTTTTTCAAGATTCAATAGTTCGTACATAGAACTGTTAATATTCAATAATGATATTTTATAAATTTATTAGTACTGATTATTTACTATGGTATTAAATTTTATAAATTTGATTCCATACAAAAAAATTTCAATTTTACTAATTATTTAGATCGAACTCACATTGATATTAATAATCTCTCATTTATGAAAAATACAAGTGAATCATTTATCAAGGAAATAATCATTAGTAGTAAAAATGTATGTAAAAAATATAATTTTAAATTATAATTTTTTTAACATATTAAGATTTAGTCTCACATAACATTAGATAGTATTAAATAGAATTTATAATTAACTTTTATGGCTATATTAACTGTTATTTATTATTTATTATCATAATTGGATTATCTATATAAATCACATTTTTCATTTTATATTATATTTAATGTAATTATATTATGAATCAAAATTAAAATTTTATTATTGTAAATCAATAGATTTAAATTAAAAAAAATGTGTTATTTGTATTTTTAAAAACTTATATGTCATATTGTGAAAATGTCAGATGTTATAAGAGTTTAATCTTTTATGTTCTATAGTTCACAACTGATTCCTAGACCATTATTTTTCAACTAATTTATAATGTAAATTTCAATCTGCTTGAGGTTCGTTTTTTAAACATCATAGAAGGTATAAGCACATCCAAATCCAATCACAAGACTACTCATAAAAAATAATTTAGTAATATAAAATGTCTTATTATTTTATATTCATTTACTATATTTTTTTATTCTATCACTTAGTGAATAATGTACGGGGTTATAATACCCTTAAAAAGGGTTCGTGTATGTTTTCATAAACCCCGTACAAGTCTCGGGATTATCTACCACTTGAAATACTAGTCTCACCATAACCCATAGAATATTTGAGGAAAGGGACACTCCTATAAGAGTCTAAGAGTAGTATTTACCCTAAGAAGATTAGGTTCTTATTAAAACAAAACATGGAATATATAAGTAATTTATCTGTGATATACTAAATTTTGTATACACCATTAATGGGTTCTGTTACATTTTACCCAATAAAATATAGTGTTCTTTGTAAAACATAAAAAGTAATGATGTTTATATTGTTACTATAAAATTATTTTTTGGGTCTTTTCCTATTGAAGGATGGTATGAAATTGTAAATAGAGAGGGAATTTTGTTAAGCATCCATGTGTGAAAAAAGGTATATTTAATAAGTTGAATATCTCCCTAAAATCGATATAACCCAGATCGTTTCATAAACTAGTTGTTTGTGTGAAGAGATGAGTATGATAAATTATGTCCACCCAATAATAAAATAAATATAATAAACTTTTACTTTCAATCATTTTTTCTTGCTTTTCTTAAATAAGGGTGGTTGAATTGTTTAATATTCAAAATAGTCATTTTTTCAATTATTAATTAATCTTTTGGATATAATTAAATTAATTTAATTATTTTTAAGGAAGGAAAATCACTAAATATTTTGATGTTCTATAATCCCATTTGAGGGTAAAAACATTTTATTTAAAATTTATTAATTTTTATTAAACATTTATTAATAAAGACAAATAATCAAAATTCGTTATGTTAATTGGGGTATCTTTTCATGTAGGAAAATTTTAATGTTTTATTTCTTGATTTACAACATCTACATATAGAGACCTAATATTTAATACCATAATAATTAGACTTTTTTTAATTTATTATGATTTGTAAAAATTTTATATATGTTTCATCAATAATTATTTCATATATATTTCTCCCATTTTTCAATATATACCACCCAATAAATAACTATGTTGGATAATTTGAAAATAAAAACCATTTTGAAAAAATAAATAGATACATTGTAGTACAATTTAAGGAAATATTATAACATTTTTTATTATGAAAATAAAAAATGTTATCAATGATATTTTTTCCATCAAGATGAACAGATTCCTTGAAAAAAAATTATTTTTTGAAAAACATATCATTTCATGCAATATGTTTTATAAAATACCCATTTGGAAAAAATGATGTTATTTTTCAATTAGTCATGGAAAGAGATACAATTTATTATCATGGTAATTATTATTTCTCTCTAGGTTTATTACATTAAATAACTTTTTTTATTTGAACCCATATTAAAAAAAATTCTTAATATGTAAAAAAGTATTTTTTTTCACACATGAACATTAGATGTTTTATTTAATAGGGTGTCTATTACCCCTGAAATATTGATGTTGGATTATAACGGATGATCACAAGGGAATTTCCAATAATAGTAATGGTACACTATAACTGGAAAGAACCCAAGGTAAAAAATTATTATAAAGATATAATGGGATTGTCTTTCAATGATAGAGAATTTTCAATTATATAACTCATTCTATAAATAGTGAATCACTACACCCAATCCAATTACCACCATATATCCTTGGATGAGATAATAAATTGTCCAATAAATTTTAGAAATTATATCTTGAACTTCTCAAATATAGAATAGTCTTATTCCAAAATAGAAGGGGGAATTTTATAATGTTATAAAATAATGAGGGTGAAAGGAACTATTATGTCTTCCTAAATGAGTCGGTGTCCAACTCAATATAATTTTCTGAAATGAATAATCATATTACCACAACCATAAAATGTAATTTTACCACAATGAGTAAATATATTAATCAAATAATATATGAATCTTGTCTAAAACTAGCCTCAAGTGGGTTTATAAGGCCCAATGTCCACACACACCCCTAATACAACAAATAAAGGGTTATAAAACGATCTGATGAAGATAATATAGAAGTAAATACTATGAGAAAACATTTTAAAATTTTCTAATGTATTAAATTATATATATATATATATCTTTAATTATCAACATAATTTTGGATTACTAAAAGCGTATTTATCTTTATATATTATGTATTTACCACTCAACAACTAACCAAAATGGACACACCATGGGCTCAACCATCGCTAGATATAACATTATCATTCTGAAATTAAAATTCTATGAACTAGGTAATAGAAAATGAAAATACCTAAGTAACTCAAAAAAATTATATACACATATAATTTACATTTTACCTCTAGAAATATATATTACATCATTTCCAGATTAGTGTACAGCCAATAATAGAATTTGGAGTCCCAAAAAATACATTTTCATTAAAAAAGGTTATTAATAATAAAATATCTATAATGAATTTACCATAGTATAAAACTATATTTATTTGGGATATACATGTTATAGAAGTGATGATCTAGATGATTGACATAATGATATACAATATTGATCATGATGTAGTTAGATGTGAAGGGAATCCTTGAACCACGAATGATGAAAACACACTGATCAAGATCATTAGCCAATGTTATATTATATATAAAATGATACATTCAGTCATTAATTATATATAGTGTAAACAATGGTGATACAAGTACTCCTAGGAAGACAGCCCTGAACACTGGTGAATTAGGATGTGTGGTGAGTGGTGAGAATGGTTATATTTCTTAATGGATTTTTTTTCAATCCATAATCTATAATGGGTGATATAAAAGAGTTTGAAATGGATATGCAACACTCCTCTAAATTTGATAACCTAAAATGTTTCCACAACATATGGCCACCAATGTGTATTCATATTTCTCTTAAATATACACTAAAAATATATAATCAACTCTTATACAATCCAATGTGATCCTAGACAATATTATTTAAAATTATTCCTTAATGAACATAATGATAGAACCATATTATGTAATAGGTATCCCTCACTAGACCCATGTCACCCAATGACACATTCCCTTAGCATTATTGTCCCACAAAAACACCGTGATAACTATTTTAATTATGTAAATTAAAATATTTTGGAATCATATAACTGATAACACATGTAATAGCATAGAGTAATGAAATAATTAAATGAGAATAATCCTACAGTAGAGGGAGATAAGTAATAATATTAATGAAATAATGATTTATTCAATATATTATACTAAAAAACCGGTCTTTTAATAATTAATATATAAAACAGATAATTGGTTAAAGGAAAAACTAATTCAACTAAAACTGATATATTTCAATATGGAGTGAGAGATGGGATGGGTGTATTCTTGAGGTGAACAAAATTAGTTTTCTATAATTTATGAGTTTTCCGTTCCAAATAAAACATTAGATTATATTATTTTTTAAAATTTTAATTGATTTTTTTCTCATTAAAAATAATATAACATCATACATAAATAAAAGAAGCGAAATACCAGGAAATCAAAATTAACCAATAAAAACCAATTTTCAAATTGCCTATCCATTTGTGGGGGAATCCAATTGAAAATATATTGATAAATAATAGAATTTCTATGATAGATATGTAATCATTAGTAGAGGATACAATATGATTTAATGAATTAAATCCTATTATATTTAGGAGAAGTTGATATCTATAGAGTAGTTTCTCGAAAAGAATTTATAATAACCCATTTAAAAATTTGTTATGTCCACATAAAAATTATGATTAAATTACATTCAATTCTATCATATAATTTAACCATGATAATAATCAACATGATTTTATATCCAAAGACTCATCTTTAGTGGACCAGTATTAACATTTTTCCATTCCAATAGTTCTGAGAAATATCATTTTATATTAATTAATTTGATAATTAAAATATTTAGATGCCAATTCATTTATACATTCACTTTTTCATTAAAATGGACATTATATTTTAAAAAATAATAAAAACTGGGTCATTTCATTAATAATTAATATTTATATATATTAAATGTCCTATTAGATAATAAACTACATTTAAATCATCATGAATAATTATTTTTAATAATTTCATTTAGTTAAATTTTCTCTATATATTATTCGGTTCATAACAATTAAATATTCAATCATCTTCATAATATAATAACAATATATGAATATATAATTTTACCCTTATTAGAATATGATATCCAAATACTAAAAAATTCATCATTTGTTAATATATAATATTCCACATGGATATATTTAATTGTTTTGTTTCAACAAGAAATATATTAAAAAATTTCAAGCTCTTGAAATTTAATTCCTATTTCAATACTGTCATGTACTATATTCCTAAAAAAATTACTCATACCATTTAAAATAATATTCTTTTTTTCTTTCTATGATATATTTTCTAAGAGTGCATGAAAAAATATCTCATATGAAATTCGAAATAAAAATGGCCCATTAAAAATAAAAAATTGGTATAATTTTTTATAACTTTTTAGATATTCATTTCTTTATTTCATAATTAAAAATATTGAATACATATCTCTAATTATAACCCTTATAATATCTTAAAATTTTTATATAAGATCAAAAATTATTATATATAATAACATTATTTGACAAAACTAGTTAAATACACAAAATAATTTATAGCATTTCTTCATTGCCCACATCGCATCTAATAAATAATCTGTACTGGTCATAAAAATTAATATCAAACCATTTTGGATTGATATCACCATTCTATAATTCTAAAATATAAAAAATATATTTTACATACCAATTTTATGATTTAAAAATTCAAATAAAATCAATTATTAATTATGATTCAAAATCATTTTGACCAACACTAACTGGTCAATTATTTCATAATGCATTCATATACTTCATATAAATGTAGCATGATTTTTTCTAATCATTTATCTAAAACATGTTAATTAATGTTAATTATTTCTTATTTATATGAAATATATTTTTTAATATCTTTATAATATATATAGTAAATATAAAAACCAATCCATTTCAACTATAAAATATTTTTGAAACACTAAATAGGTTTTATTTCAAAAAAATCAATATACATCAGATTTTTATAAGACTAATTTTATATATCAATAATTTTTTTGTTGAAACATTTTATATTCAATTAAATATAATTTTTTAGAATTAAAATATCCTCCATCACAACTATTAATGTTCTTATAAATTCTTTGATAACCAATCATGTATACTGAACAAGTACAATAAAAAATCTATAGACTATAAATTTTTAAAACATTATAGGGAACATAAAATTTAAAAATAATTGGGTTTAAAATTCATTATTTCTAAAACATATGAATTATAATATTTTTATTAAATTGGATAAATTTTAAAAATTAACACTTACGCTATCATTCAAACCAAATAATATACAACACTAGTCTCATTAATAAATGTATATTTTTTACTTATACATGTCTTTGAACATGACATAAAAATTGCTTTATACTATAAGGTAATTACATTACCCTAAAAATCATTATACATGTAGGAATGTATTTTATAAAATCGCATATGATTTATTCATGAATATTCTATAACACAAAAATCAACATTGGATATATTAAATTTGAAAATATTTTTTCCATAGAAATGATGTTTCTATTTTTAATCTACTTTTTGACGACATAATACCGTTTTAAGTTAAAGTTTTATGATTATCCTAATTATTAAATTGTTTATGGGAAGTGTATTTGGATTTTCCTATATACCCATAACTATCGAATGTAAATTTATATTAATATTCATTGAAATGATTTCATTAAGTATTTTCAATTTGGAGAATACAAATTTACTTTATATTGATTCATTGACTTGTAGAGTATTTCAATATATTAACTATGAAATTATATTCCTATATAAAATATTCCTAATTTATATAAATATTTATTCATAATAATATTTTCTTTTGATTACATATCAATTATTATTAAAATATTTACACATTTTGTGAATTGTTTTTCATTTTATACATGAATTTGTTAATGTAGCTTCCCAAGTATATTGCATTCAGTTTTAGTTTAAAGAATATCTCATTTTTTGTTCATATAGTGAAATTAATGTCATAATTTTTTTATTCTATTATAATAAAATAATTTGACTCCTTTAATCTACTTGATAAATATATGATTTAATTATCAAATATAATATCATTTATGAATATTTCATGGGATAAATAAAAAGATAGATTATCATCAATCGATTAGAATATTTCATTGAGATATATATTGATTTCAATAATTATCATGTACTATGTTTTGTCACATAATTTTTATATTAAAATTTACTATTCAAATTATTTTAATTACTATATCTTCTATAAAATTAATATTCACCATTATTCTCTTGAAAAATATTACATTAGTGTCCTTAATCTTCTGAATTTTCACCATATATGTTGTTGTGGTCACATAAAAAATCTTTCCTTAATAATATGGGAATTGTCTTCATTCTTCGATACATGTTATGTTAAATATATATTGAAAATCTATTTTATATGAAAATAACATTTAATATTTTTCATACTTCTTTCTTGAGTATAAAATCCAAATATTATGTCAAATTTCCAATCTTAAAAATATATTATAGAGAAATTATAATGTGTATATAGTTAATATTTGAAGTATACTTAACCATTATTATTATCCTTTACTCCACATATGTGTTTCTAAAATATTTATAACAATTAAACATATCTATCAGTATCACCTTCATCAATAGATATTACAAGTGTAAAGTTATTTATTTCATCAAATCTAATCCATTAAAATTATATAAATTCAATATTATTATAAATTATGACATTAGTAATCAATTATTATCTAATTTTCATTTCTTATTGAATCAATATACTATACGTATAATAAATAGTGAGAATTTTCATGTTTTTATTTTTTAAATAGGAATACATTATAATGAACTTATTTTGGGGAATTCTCATAAATTTCATAAAAAAGTGTTATCTTCACACTTTCCATCATGTCCTCCTATAGTGAATATTATCACATTTAATGTTTTAATAATATCATAAACTGAACATTCTCATATCTTCAATATATATTTAAATTGATCATTAAATATTTACAACTTTTATATATTCCCTATTTCACATTTATTATTGTTTCTATAGTATTTATCCCATATATCCTTAAATGTTTTTCAGTCCATGATTTTTCATATTTCTTTTATTATACAGAAACTTTAACACGGAATTTCATATAAATTTATTATTTTCTACATTTTCTCAATTAACATATTTGAATGGGAAAGTTTTTTAAAATAAATTAGAACAATGAAAAACAGTGTATAGGATATTAATTAGAAGATAAATGCGATATGAATTCAACTAGTCCTTCAATATATAGAATTTATTTACACTAAATATCATAGTTTATTTTTTTCTCAATTATGACTCTCTATCATAGACTCAACAAAATATTTTTTTCTAATTGAGTTTTAAATATACTTCAATATTTTAGTTCTTAATTCCTATGTATCATGTTGTTCATTTGGGGGGGATAGATAAGTTATAATAACCACTTACATATTAAAAAATTGTTTTTTGTCATAATTAGATCATATGAATTGATCGTTTTATTATATATACCAAAAATATAATTCACAGAGTTGAAAATTTATTAAAAGATATTTTTGTACTATTAGTTATCAATATCACAAACATGTACTTTTTTTGATACAGTTATTTTGATAATACAACAAGCATGATATTTTTTTTCAACACTAAGCCATTAGGAAAAGGGTAAGGACATGAAACAATATAATAATTCTATAAGAATAATATTCTTCCATACTAATATATATATTTAATTGATACCAATATAAAATAACTCATATAAATTATTTAACTGAATAATATAATTCATTGATTACATTTTTCTCTAGAATAAATATTGACCATTTTAATCATTCCATATCATTTACAAGGATGCATCAATTTTTTGCAGCTACTTGTCCCTTATAATATTTTTGTCATAATATTTATTAAAATATTTCTTCTAAATGTTTATGCAATTAGAGAATGAATAACTAAACTATATTTTACCATTTATTTATGTTATCTTTTATCACTAAAATGATCCAAATTTTATAGCTAAAAATTAATTTATATAGATATGTAACTACTATTTTAAATTAAAATTAATTATACATATTTCATTCACCATGTTTATTGTGGGTTTAGATCATTTTGAGTGAATAATTCAATTATACTCAATTACTCAAAATTAATAAGGTGTTATTGGTATTTATATGAATATTGATATTTTAAGATCCTATTTTTGGTGTTTTTAATGTTTTTTTAATGTATGTGGATGTGTTAATAGTGTTTTACATCAATATCTGAATAATTATTATTTGATAAAAAAGTATTTATTGGATGTTTTAAGGTGATCCTAAAAACAACCCTATTATGTAAATTGTAAAAATCTATATTAAATGTCTGGTTTTATAATCAGAATTTGATATAAATGGGATGTTTTGAAAAGTGATAAATAATATTTTTTGAGTGATTCTTCAGTAATATAGTTATCATTTTTTGATAATGGGTTTTTTATGTTGAATTTTTTAAAGTCATTATATATGAGGAATTATTCTATGTGATTGAAGTAATGTTTCCAAATCTTAAATTGAAGACTTCCCATGAATGCATCTATCTCAAGGAAAACATCATCAAACATAAGGTTCATCACATCCAAGACCTACTGAAGGTCATAGAGATATATAGATGTAGAATTATCATGATGCATAATTAAAATATAGATGATGAAGCATAGAATTCTTCATATAGATCCAAATGAAATGTTGTAATATATAACTGACTCAAGTTGATCATCGCCAGTTTTTTAGTTAAACACTGATACTTATAAATTGATGTGGGTCCAAAATTGAAAATTGACGTGGTATGTTTTTCAAAAAAATTACACTATTAATTCGTAAAAAATTGAGATATATCAGGCATCGAACTAAATGACATATTCATTTGTGTAAATTAATATTATACATTGGACTAGGTTATTCCAACTACTGGCGAGTGAATGATGAGATAATAAATTTATTATATAGAGTGTGTAACACCATATATTTATATACTAATAACATTATATTCTATATCTTATGCGAAATTCCATACCAAACCTAAACAACCCATCCAAAACATTTCATTACATTTATTCACATCAATAACTTGTGGAGGACAGAACATAGAAACAAAATATAGAATTATATAAAATACCATTATAAAATAACAATTAAATTGGTGGGTATGTATATAAAAACTCAATTATGAATATTTTTTGTGAACTATTTCGAAATAAAATATTAATCCTTTAAAATAAAAAATGGAATGTTTTTTGAAAAATAATTTTTTCTAAGATAAATATTAGTCCTTCTTTGAACAATTATTTAGAAAAAATTATAACAACTCTATAAAAGTAAATTAATAAAATTAAATAATTTTTTAAAATACTAATATCCAAATTATCTTAGGGGTTATTTAATTATTTTTCGGATGTTTTTCTTATTTTTGAATAGTGAAAAATTTGAATTTTATAAAATCCCACCATTTAATTTCAATTATATATAAATTTAAAATAAATTTTGAATTGGTATTAAACTAATTTTGTAAATTAATTATCAATATGAAAATTTCTGTAACTTTTAATATCTTTATATTTGAATGTTTTTTTAAAAAACTGTAATCCACTGAACATTTTCCCTTAGAAAATTTGCTTTCTTGATTCACATATGGGATTAATTTAAAATTAACTATTACCCCTTATGTTAATGGAAATTTTAAAAAAATTATTCAAAATTTTTAATAATCATAATTCATATTCTACTATATGTTATATAAATGTTTTCCAAAATAATAGTAAAATCTTAAAAATTATTTACCTCTTGTATGGTAAACATTGATTTTTGGGGGTTTAAACTAAAATTATAAGGGATAAAATATCTTAAGTCATGTATAAAACTATATAATAGAAATAAATAGTCATTTTAATTTAAAATTTTAAATAATATATCATTTTTATAACATTTGGAATTTAAAAATTTTTGGTAAAACATTTTTTTTCTGAATTATTACCATTGCACCACTCACCTCACTTGTTAAATGCCACACCCACTACTCTCATTTTCATACAATAAAACCCTTAATTATATCAAATAAAATAAAAATATAACTTCCAACATTCCTTTAATTCATCATAGAAGAATTATTTTTGGAATAAATCCATCCTATTATGGACATTGATATAATCCTAATAGGTAACCCTAAGAAGTTGTAACATTCTCCAACAACCATTTTTATTTTATTTCTTCTCCAGAACATTAAATTATTAATAAATTATTAGGATATAATTTCATCAATATATAAAATATAATTTTATTTTATTTTATGTTAATAACCAATAGTCATACCCACTTCTAAAAAAATTTACGAAATCATCATTATTGCGTACTACGGACAACCACCTCATGAACCAATGTCACCATTTTTTCGATTACAACCTCTCATGGTTAGGTATGATGATAAATATTAAGTATATAAATTATATTAAAAAAAATATACCTATATATTCATTATATCATATATATATATATATATATTTAATTTCAATTATCTGGGGGACATAAAAACAACTCTCTTGTGTAGAGTGGATAACCACCTCACCAAGCGATGCGATTCGTTTTTCAATAATATTTTACATGGGGTAATAGGATAACAATAATTAATATATGATAAATAAATGACCTAATTAAATTATTAATTATATATTAATAATTATTAAAATATAATAACTTGTTTCATTTTTACCTTTTTACTCATTTAATGATGATAACATCATTTGTGTATGTATGGACTACTACTATCGCGAAGAGATGTCACTAACTATTCATCAACATACCCCATGGATGATACATTTAAGTATATTCAATGATATAATATGATATTAATTATATTATTATAATTATATAAGTATTATAAATTATAAACGACCTTTCTATAATGATCATTGAACATTATATAAAATTATTAAAAAAATGTGATAATATATTATAAAATGGTCGTAAATAATATTATAAATATTAATATGGTTTGTTTAATGTTTGATAACTTGTATAAAATTACAATATATGAGGTTAAAAAAATTGAACAAATAGGAAGGGCGAGTTAATGGATTTCTAAACTCAATTTCCATTCGTTGGGTTAAAAATATACTTAATCGATTCTATTATGAAATTTTTTTTGTATAATGACAATGGATTATATTATGTCATATTTCTATTTTTTTATGTGATTTAAATTTTATATAAAAAATCTATTCATTTAATAATCACCTCAACAATGATATTATATTCTCAATGGATTTTTTCCCATTTTAATTTCATTAAGGAATATTTTTATTTTATACACCTTATTTCTTAAGTACTATGTACAAACAACCTATTTTTTTAATATCATGATAAAAAAATAAAATAATGATTTTTTAAGAATATATATTAAAGATTTCATCAATTATGGTTTTGAAAATAATTTTATCATGTGATAAAAAAATTCATAACTCAATTTCAATTTTTTAGGTTATATTACTCATTTGTTTTCATTGATGTCATAATATTATGTGTTTAATTTCTTTTGACTGACTATTATTGTTTTCAAAATGTATTAGGTGTATAAAAAATTTATACTCATGACTGATTCATTGGGAAATTATATCATCAAACTTATGATCATTTTAATAGTTTATTTTATAATATCATTCTAATCTAGTTTATTTATTCATATATTATAATAGAATTAAATTATTCGATAAACTATCATTACTCTAACACGTGTGGAACATATAATATTTACATCATTCAGTACAACTAATTTTTTAAAATATTCCCTTATATGTTTCAAAAAAAATATTCAAAATGTTTTGCGAACAATTTTTTTTAAACGTTATCTTTAGAATGATGAAATTATTTTTCTCAAGAATTTTATTAATTATATTCTTATGTTATCTATAATTATTAGTGGAAACTACCCTATATTATTTTTCCAATGATAATTTGTTGTATTAATACCATAATTTATCTTCTTCTTGATGTTTTATTATCATTTTGATCCATGAAATTATTGAAATTATATTCCTTGATTCATTTTTTTTCATTAACATTCCCTTGAAATATGAACTTTCATGTGACCATTAAATTTCCATAAATATCTATATTAGTTTACATTGATAGGATTATTTAGAAAACTATATATAATTTCACGTTATAATGTTCTTGATTGAGTTATATTTTTTATCAAGGAAAATATTGAAAAATTACAATTCCTTAATCAATATAGATATTTGATGATAAAGAATAATTTTAAAGATATAGAGTGATTATTTGATATATGAATAATACATTGAACATGCAGACATGCGTGGAGCCAAATTATGGATATCCCTTCAATGCATCGATAATATTATAAGATAGTCAGTTAGATAAAAATAGTTTAATGTGTATATTCCAATCAATTTTAACCACCTTTTCAGTTGTTTTAATTGTTGAGTTACACTATTTCTGAGACTTGAAATCCAATAGTTAATAATTTAATTCATTATGAATTATTTTATTTTATTTATCCATGAAATTTATACTTTGAAATTATCTCTTAAATCATTTCATTCGCTATTATTTATTAAATGAATGAATTTTAAAATATTTACTATGCAACATTGATTAGTCATTTTCATATCATGACATTAATATAATAGAAATTTCATTTCCTTTTTATTATTTACATTTCCTTATTAATTATGATTATTAATTCATTAAATTATTTTTTGTTCTTAACCATTTATGAACACCTGTAATTGCCTTATTTTTTTCCTTCAATGTGATTCCCATATGTTTACTATGATTTATGTGCAATGACATGATAGATGAAATATTGTTACTGTACAAAAAATTTGTGTAATTTTTATTTCAAGACTCATGTTTTTTTCCAATTTAGCATGAATACTAACCTATTATGTCTATTGGGATGTGATTCCTAGAATAGTCTTCTAATTTAACAAATCATGTATCAACTTTGAGCTACTAGGTTCGATGTAACTATAGAGCGTGTCCTTCATTGAGATAAATTATCACACCATGATCATGGTGGTTATTCCACAAATAGATAAACATCATAGTAGTCTTCATGTGAGAATCTATTTTGATTAAAAATCACATGATATTTTGGCTCCACATGGTATGTGTTAAGTTTTGTAACAATTGTAATGAAGAGGGACAATACATATCAAGTATACAATTCATATGATCAATATCACGATTCTAAAAATAGGAATACCATAATAATGTTAGCTATAAAAGTTCAATGATATTTTCTCAACATCATTCAAATTGAATATTATCATTTACTACCTTGTGATACCACATTGGAAAGTAAATTATAGAACACTATTGTTTTTTAAATAGTGTGATCTCAATCCACCAATGAGAAATAGTTATTTTCTATAAATATCAGAGGTGTATGTAGTTATATTTTAGTGTGTGTTGTTTTGGTTAGTTACTATGATGATGTTTATGAAAAAAAACTACAGATAAAAAACAACATATCATTGTAGTGAGTGATTCTGGAAAGATGATTTCATATGATAAAAAGATACTCATGTAAATCGTGGTAATAATAATTTCACTATGATATGTAAAACTGAAATAAAAAATGAGTTATATCACAACATGGTATAGAAATAATTAACATATTATATCGGAATGATTAAATCTCATGATTGAATGATGATGGAACTGATGAGGGGTTTGGTTCTTTAGGAAGATAAAAGGGAAGTTTTATACTAGTGATCTTATTAAATAATTATAATGATTATAGATAATTTAATCATGATATTAAAATAATAAATATAATAATTGTGTGTCACATATTTGAATAAACCGTAAATGAAACAGATTATCATAGCTTATTTATTTGATCAAGGATATAAAATTAATGTGGGTAGTGAATATTTAAGAGTTTCAAAATATTTAAATTAATGTATTTGTTTCATTTATATGGATATAAATTCTACGATTCAAAAATATCATATAGATGGAGATAAATTTTACTCATAAATTCTTGTAGTATATTCTACAGGTTGAAAAAATATAATTGATAGTCTAATGTGAGGTGTTTCCTTGTTAGTATTAGAGAATAGGTGATTAGAAGAAGAAAAAAACATTCAACACGAATACTTATAATAATAATGAATACTCAATCATAGATGAAATCAATAAGAATATAATGGTGGGATGGAGTTAATGAGGTTATTGATATTATATATCTTTTTTTAGTCTATTATGGAGGAGGAAAGCGGTTGTGTTCTTTAATTCCCGAAACAATCATTGTAAATTTCTTTAAATGATGATGATTTGGTTGATATAATTTTGATGGGGCTTCATTATTTTAAGTCATCTAGAATAATATTTTATTATATAATCATTGAAGTCTAGTTCTCATTATTTTAAATGTGAAAAAGAGATATATGGTAACTTATATGACTACTATAAACAAATCAATCATCCAGCTGGAGGATGAAGATCATAATTGAGGCAGTAACTTCAATAAGACTCAAGGAATAACAGTTCCCATATATTATAAAAAACTTGTGTAATGTAGTTTTGTTATAATTTTAGGGTTAAATTAAAAACATTTCCTTCTTTCTATTTCAACCACCCTCATATGTTTTAGGGATTATACTAGGTCTATGAAATCAACCCAGACCAAACAAGTATTAGGATCATACATTGTGGAAAAATGAAGAAAATCTCTATAATCTAACATTTTCTATTTTTTCACATAAAATCACGGAAAGGGTGCAGATAACAGCATTAAATCTATTTATTTTAACATGTATTACTGTTTGATGTTTGGAGGTTATATTATAATGGAAATGTAAACACATTAAAAGATTGGTACACTAATTCTCCAACTTTCTCTGACTTTCGAACTACTAGGCACTTCATGTTGTACTTTAGAATGTTATGTTTTAATTTTAGGAAATATATTTTTTAATATATTTTAAAATATCTACATGAAATGTAGAATTTGTGCCAATCCTATAGTGATTATAGAATTAAATCTGATGGAGAAATCATTATATATACTTGTTGATATTTGTATGGAATCATCTACCAAAACTTTACAGTGTATATGATAAATAGAGGATAATAATTATAATGAGCTATATAAGTACTAAAAAGAACAAAAAATACAAGAATTAGGATAGTTTTAATATATATTATTTAATTTTCGATGAAAAATATCATTTCAAACAGGCTAGTTCAAAATATTAATATTATAACGATAACAAATCATTGAAAATTGTAAAAGTATTTTATATTGGTGTTTTTTTCCAAAGAATCATTTTTTATATAAATTATGATAATAATTCTGCATGTTTTATAATATTATTAAACTACTAATCACGTTCTTATTTTCCACATGTGTTACATAGTATTTGAAAATTTCATAAGAGTAGTTATGTCACCTAAAGGTCATAACATTTCCCAATTATAATGAGAACCCAAAAGTGCCAAAAAATAATTTATAAATATATGATATATATCAGGATGAAAACATTTGCGGGACATAAATGATACATTCAATTAGATTTGGATACACTTAAGATGTTGACACACCTTCATAATGTATACTCTATTAGGCATACCCTTGCTTGAAAATTAGAAACTTTTGACCCACAATTTGAAAATCTAAATTTCTATGTGTCCTTGAATTTTAATATTCTCAAATTTGTGTATTAATCCAAAATTATTATTATTATTATTATTGAGTTTTTTTGTTGTTTACATTTATGTATTGAATAAATATATGAAAACATTTGTTTTTCGTGAGGTGTGATATTTCTGTGCATGATGAATAATATTTCATTAATGAATATTTTGACAAATGATTTTCCCCTTATATTCTTTTATAGAAGATGATATCCAATGTTCTTCGATTTTAATGATATTTCCAAAATATACATTTCCATGATGTTATAAATGAATTTTTTTTATATAATGTCGATGAAATCAACATCATGCATATAGGTTGTTGGAACAAACAGGGGATATACATGACTAGATATATTATGATAAAGGGTTAATAGTACATAGTAAAACATCGTTTCTTGTATTATATAATTATCGAATTACCATATTTCTATATGAGTACTCAGAATTTTTCTAGATGTTAACCATATACATTTGATTAATTACACTAATGAGAGTGATAAAGGTTCATAGAGGGTCAGACACTAAGTGTCTTCGTATTACGAGATAAAAAATAAATTCATTATCATTATTCAAAAAGATGAATAAATATTATTTCTATGGATGGTTTAATATTTATTCATTTTTTCATGATCACTTACATTCCATCACCAGTTATTTGAAAGAATATAATGTAATCATAAGAGTTAATTAATGATTGTTTTATAATAATTGAAAATAATATTAATTTAAATATATTATAATATTTTAGTTATAGTTATTTATAAAATAAATAGATTTTACTCAAGGATAGATAAATGTTTTGATGAATTTAAGACATTTTTAATGTTATGGTGAGAAATAATATATAATTACTTTTATTTGAGAATATAATATTTAACATAATTCATGAGTGTATAAATTTCCCATAAATAAAAATTAAACTAATATTATTATAGACATGGGGATCCGCTGGAATTACAAAAATAATAAATGGTTCTTGTTTTATTATTATTTTCTAATCATAATGATATATAAACAAAAATATATTATTTTCCTATTATAATTGATTCATTTATGTTGTGAAAAAATTAATCCTAATAGAATCATTGAATTCCTCTAGAGAACTCCCTCTCTTGGAACTCTCTCAAGAACAGATAGAAATATTCCTCCACCATCCACTCTTGATTCAAGAGAGGGATCATAGAGAATTATTTGGAAGAGATTCTTGGTGTGATCAATAGGGAAAGATGAATTTTTTTTTAAATTTCTATTCAAGAACCCGCGGATTCTTATGATGACGTTCAGTGGTTAATATAACATGTATGGGTCACCACTGGAGGTAATCTACTCTATATTCCTATAATTTAAAGATGAACAAGTGTAGAGATGATGTAAAATACATCAACATGTAAAGTATTTTTTATAAGATAATTCATTATTTTTATAAATAATTTACAAATAATATGTAATGATCTTATACTTCGGTTTATAAAATTATGAATTTCATATATTCTTTTATGGAAATCCATTTATCACAATATTTATTATCATGTAAATCTCAGATTAATAATCAATAATGACAAAAAAATCAATTTTATGCATTCCTGATATGATTCATCTCATGTACCTGAATCCTAAAATTTTTATCAGGGGGTTACATAATTATGTTTAATTATTTAACGATTTTTTATTGATTTACATTTTTTATTGGATCTAAATTCCATATTAATTGTACATTAATCCCAAATATGATATTTTATTACTTCATATTCATTTCTCAGAAATATAATAAAATATATAAATTTTATGAATGAAATAAATTATAAAATCTCATCTAGAGGTGATGACTAGTCTTTTCGGATAACACAATTGTACATGTCATGTACCACATTTGTTCACACCATTGATTAGTGTTTAATTTCCAACCAATTAATTAGGAATTAATTCAAGGTGTGTACATTTATTACATGTGATGAATTTAATTATACACTGTATATTGGATGAGTTGTCCTGGAAGACGTTCATCTGGAATACAGGTTATGTAATTTCTGTACATGTTATGTATTTTGTTAGGAAAAATGGACTTTGTTTCCCATTAGATGGCATATATGACTGTTGATTTTGTAACTCGGAGACAATACATGGTTATTACCATTTACATTTTCAATATTCCAATATTTTATATAGAACATTTATACAACAGTCTCCTAGGTGCATTCCACATATAGATGATGAGAATAATACACACCATGTAACATTAATATACAATCCATTTACTTTTACCAAATAACCCAAAAATAAAAAATAATTTATTATAAATTGAAAACCTTATCAAAATGTGTAACATTTTTTCATTTTGTTCATAGTAAAAGTCACGTGATATATCATATTGATATGAATTTATAATTAAATTATATGTTAATTTTTTATCTAAATTTCAGGTATAAGTCATATTATAGTTATTAATCATTGAAAATTGAATCTTAACACACTACATAAATACCATGTGTGGGCACCAAAATATGGGACAAAGAAGAAGCCAAAAATAAGGCACCGTTGACTGCCCCATGAAGCTATTTCACAGAGTCCCCCCAGCACCGCGACCACCATGAAGCAAGGTGGTGGGACACTACGCGAACTCATTTGACATTCGTGATCCTGCTGGGATGTAATGAGGTGGGATGCTTCACAAACCCATTTGACATTCACAACCCACTGTGAAGCACGGAGGTGGGACGCTTTGCGAACCCATTTGATGTTCCTGAACCACCGTGAAGCAAGGTGGTGGGACACTCCAGGAACACATTTTATGTTCATGAGCCTACCATAAAGCAAGGAGGCAGGATGCTCTACATACGTATTTGACGTTCACGAGCCCGTCGTAAAGAAACCAAGTCCCTCTTCGCACCACGTACACTCTACTTCATGGAACCCCTTACCTATAATTACTGGGTGCCCCTTATCGCAAAGGATGTACAATCCGACCTTTCAACTTCCTATCTCCCAAATCGTGAATCACCCTTCTGCTATATGAATCATTAGCTGTGCAAGGTACTTCAAATCTGTGAAGTGCCCCCCCTTTGTCTTGTTTTGATCCCCTCTTCTGAGAGGGATGCCTTTTGTAGAGCCTAAGGTCTTACGCGAAGTAATGGGATCCTCAAGGGGAACAAGGTCATCACAGAGTGTTTATGCTTCAAAAAACACCCTTCATGTACACATGATCCACATGATAAGGCATGGTCACTATACTTCGCGAAGCACATTTCTTTACGGCACCTTACTTCGTGTGGCACCTTTGCTCCGCGTGGCAGTGCTACGCGAATGACTTTTCACTTCATGATGCACATCCCATATGCGCCATTTCCTTATGCTTAGACTGAGCCACCCCACACCGCGAATCACACCTCTTCGCATGTACCCTCCACCATGTGGAGCGACAGAGCGTCACGAGGCCCCTACCTATGAACCCCTATACTTTGCAATTCATTCTCCCATGAAACCCTCCAAGTTTTCATGATGTGATTTTAACGTCACTTGGACACTATTGCCTGTTGTTTTGCTTCGTCTCATGATTCCTCTCATAGGAACACTAATGACTATTAATTTTTCACATAGCCATGATAACGTGGGCCCCTCGATGGTTCACTCCATGACACCCCCACCATGGCTTTGCATGTCCCCTCTATGTGCCATAGAGTAGAGGATACCAGTTATGTAAGTCCTAGGGGTGCTGAGGAAACCCACCTCAACTGAGCTACTAGATGTTAAACTGCCAAGAACCTTCGTCCTCAGCACATGATGTTAAACTGTGACCTCACCCCATGTCTCGCATGCAGGGTAACCCCACCTTGGACATTATACATGCCCACTAGACTCCACAGGGGATGCTATCCTCATCGTGGGAGTGGTTTTTTTCTGTGGGGAATGGGATAACACCTCGTTGTAATCCCCTATATTTCTTTTAGGAGGTAGCATCCATGCTCCTCCTTTCTTTTTCGGTCCCCAGGGCCAGCAGAGGGCATGATGGGGAAGGGTGATTCTTCTTCCTTCAGTCCCAAATCCCTCTCCTGCTGCGCTTTGTCTTCATCGGGCCACCATTCTATGTAAGTCCCAACCCCTTTGAGCTGCTAAACAGGCATAAGCCCCTTTTTTCCTTTTGGGGTTGTGATCACGTGTAATCCCCATTCCACTTCCTACAGACGCACCTTTCACGACGTGATTGTCAGGTCTCTATTGTCTCTTGGTTCTCACACGGATCACGAATCACGTGGGTTTCGAGCAGTCACCAACTATGACATCCACCTTGGGCCACCGTGGAGAATAAACCCCAAATGCTATATCCTGAACTATGTCGACTTAGATAATTGCCAAGGAATGGTACGTAGGAAGCCTCCCTAAGGTTCAAGCCCAACAACCGTCAGACCCTAGGTCCACCTTCACATCTGTTCTCCTTCGTCCCGCATGATGTTAAAATGTATCCACCATCCTAAACTACTTGGAATTTGATCCTTACCAAGGTAGGGTACATATCAAACCTCCCCATGGTTCATTCCCAACAACCATCGGACCCATGTTCCTTCATCATGTCGGTTCACCAATTCCCACCCTGAACTACGTGGTCATTTGATCCTCGCTATGGCAAGGTACATAGGAATCCTCCCCAAGGTTCAATCCCAACACACAGTCGTTCCAACAATCTTCATGTCGGTTAACAAACATCACGGGTGTCCTAGAGTTTAAGCCCCAAAAATCTATCCCGAACTACATAGTCTTTTATCCATGCAACAGTAGGGTAAGTAAGAAGCCTCCACGATGTCCAAGCACAACACCCATTGGTTCCTACCATTCGGTTCCACACACCTCATCCTGAACTACTTGGACTTTGATCCCTTCTATGATAGGGTATGTAGGAAGCCTCCCTGAGGTTCAAGCCCAATATCCCGCAGTTCCAACTCACTTCACGTCGGTTCCCCCCCATCATGCATGACGTTGAACTATGGACCCCATCTAGTGGTAAGCTGTCGTGACTCCATCCACTAGTAGGACTTTGTGACACCGTTCAGTGGAAATCCACCATCAGAAATACTATGTGCAATTTTATTCCCTACCACAGGGATACATAAGAAGCCTCTTCAGGGATCAAGCCCAAAACCATCGTCATCCTCACGATTGTTCCAACCCATTCACCACCCCTCTCATGAAACCTTCCATCATCTATCCTGATTCATACTTGGGCCTCCACATCCCGATGGGATAATGCCTCCCCATTCCCCATTCCAACTAATAGCATTTGGGAGGCCTCCCACACTATGGCCCCATTATTGGTGTTCCCTCCAGGCGGTTACTCCATCTGATCCACTCTCATCAGTGTTCTGATCAGCCCGATCTATCTCTATTGGACGTTAAAACATGCGGCATACCCTATGTTAAACAAGGGAAGCTGAGGAAAACATGAGATACATGCACATGGAATGTGATTCCCCATGTTTGAGTTGGGATGCCTTAGGATTCTGCGCCCTTAAGAAGCCCTATAATAAGGGATAGAAGATAGACACCCCAATCCCCCAGCATCCAGACATCCCAGTGATGCCCAATGTGGCTTCTCCCCTAATCGAATGTTTCTAAACTAACCGGACCCCTTGGAATGTCCTAACAGAATCAGTGTAATTAACTAGCATCCATGAAGAAATGGCGCTAGGAATAGTTTCACAAACATTGTCTTAACTCTATAATGGAGTCATGGATTAGGTAACGTGTTCCGAGGAGGAATCCACGAAAGGAAGAAGCGAAATCCCATGATTCATTTTTCATCAAGGAACAGACGTCCCTGATTAAGGATTAGATGATGCATGCCTTTGGACAACGGGAATATGGGGAAAAAGTTTCCCGTCCTCCATAGACGGATGCGCGTGCACCGGAGAATGTTTCGGAAATAGAAATATCGAACCTAAAGTGATGTTATTTTCTTAAATATGAAGACTGTTAGCACTCAGGGAATCGATAGATTAACGTGTCACTGGATCCATATATCCATCGCCAGGTCCCACCAAGAAAATAGTGGGCCTTGCGTGAAACTCACCAGATGATGGAGCAGTAGAATGCTAGAAATCCCATTCTAGGATGTTTTTAGTGTGGATCACGATTACCGACCATGGAATACGGGATGTCACAGAGGAATTTCTCGTCAACTCTTTTTTCTTTTGGCACTGACGCGTTAATATCCTTGCTCTCAGGAATCAATTTGTTTCATCTGGAATGCAATCACCTCTTTCACCCCAGCGTCTGGTTGGGGGCAACACCAACGCGGCACTCCCGCATGGTTCCACCGCTTCCGCGATGGCCTCTAAACCCATGGCCCTAGGACATCCACACCTACCCTCTCAATATGAGGCCATCCAATGAAGTTTTATCAATGATCTTATACGTATCTATGAGGAGGAGCGAATAATTCCAACCTGAGATATGGCATACCTGGATCTGGAGGAATCTGCACCTCGTCGTCAACGCCTCCCCTGAGGGCCACACATGGAGCCATTTCTCCCCACCCCAATATACAACCTCCTCAAGAGCCTTTCTCCGGAATGATTTGACGACTCCCAACCTTATGCTAATGAGTTAGTTGAGGTCCAAGACAGCCTATTTAGAGTCCCAATCCAGGGGCTCCCAGTGAGGGCTCCCACCCGGCCGTGTTAGCACGACCACCCGGTTTTGCTGGATGAAGTGCAGGTAAGCTATGAACCTGCACCACCGGACCCTATACATCCAACCCGACGCCAGCATAAGACTCAAGATGAGGACACCCGCCAGGGGCTGTCAAAGTTGACGGCTACTGTGGCCTGAGCCACCACCGACGCAAATTATTGGTTCCCATCATACACTGCGCATGGGAACCTCTACACCTGACTGGGATCAAGGCCCAACTTCCCCACGGGTAGGCTAGGTCAACCCTCTTAGTTACTGGCACAAGCACCATCCTGTAGTAATGCCTCCTCATACAGAGGTGCTCCCTGTACCACAACCATGGAAAGCGCATGCCTTCCCTACTTCGATGCTCAGTATGGAGGTCCACCCCCTGCCACCCTCAATCCAAATGAGGGTCTTCCTCGTGGCAGTGACGCTCAACGTTGGGGTCTCTCTGGTTCCCAATTCAGCAGTTATATAGTCATTTATCCTTCCCCTGATAGTTTGTGTAGGGATATCACCCATCCGGATTATCTTCAACATGGGGACCCTCCCCATGTCCTTCCAGGAGCCGGAAAAGGACCTCCTTGCCCCGTAAAACATAGGGGTGAAGGCCAGCCTCGCTCCACCTACACCATGTGTGGAGGTCCTCCAGATGCTCCTTCCAGTCCCATCAGAGGTATTTCCCACTCCAGTACTTTCCATGGAGGTCATACCCATGTACCCTTCGACATTTGTCCTGGTGCTCCTTGCATCCAAGCTTTCTCGGGTGGAAACCCTATCTGCCCCAGCACTAGTGTGACAAAAGTACCTCATGTCAGAAATCAGACATGTCCTGAAGAGCCACCCAGGGGTAGGAGGTCAGGTCGTCGCCACTAAAAGACAGATTTTGAGAAGGTCCGGATGGAGATCAAACCGTTCTGCTTCTCAAACTCTAAAGTGGAGTATGACTCATCTTGGGAACCATCCCCTCGGTTAGCTAAGTCAAGTGCTAGGGAAGGAATGAGGCCCATCAGCCTGATACTCCCGAAATGCAAGGTATACATGATTCCCACCTCCCTCTATAGGTATATCCTAGGGGTTGAAAATCTGGATACCCCACAGGTTACAGTCATGCAATCACCACTGTCATCACCGAAAGCGATATCTACCTTTACAAGAGATCATAGAGAACTATTATAGGTACCAATGGAAGGTGAGCAGCATCGTGACCCATCACCGATAGCCCTATCCCTTGATGTAGGAACGATGACCATCAGCCTGTCTTATAGCCACATGGTGTCGGGGTTGCTACACTCTTCGGAGGACAGCCCGAGGTTTGGCGGCCAGTCATCCCGATCGCCGTACTCTACACCGACCAGCCTATCGTCCTAGTGGCCTGCCTTAGTACCGATTCTAGTTCCTCAGCCACCCCAAGTTGACGAGTTTTGTAATCATGGAATAGACCCAGAATCTGATCTGAGGAGCTTCTGGAACATTTTCGCAATGGAACACATCCCTAAGAAGTTTTGGCCCATGGTAGTGCAGATTTTCCACATAATAGAATCCCTCACCCCAATAGAAGTTGAGTTTTTCTGCTACACCCTCTGGGTGACACATTTCATTATTCATCATCATCGCGTGGTATACCCAAGGATCCAAGATCATTTCGAAGACATATGTGAACAATTTCTTCTGGTCAATTTGGCCACACTCCCTATGGCCCAACGCCCAGAGTCACCAGGCTGCCGTGAGGCTCTCCAGCAGTACTGCATTCAGAGTATCAATGTACTCCACGGAATTATCAGAGAGGATACCCCCACATGAAAGTCTGGGGCTGGGGGAAGTATGTTTCCCTACTCTTCATTCCTATCCGGAGGCAACCTAAATTTCTAGGCGACATCGAAGACATGGCCCTGGGAAGGGTCACAGTCAACATGGCTGACATAGTGGACGAGGAGGACGAGCTGTAGCTTCTCAGTGGAGACATATCCCTTGAGGGTGATCCACCACTATTGGACCCATCAAGGAGGATTACTCCTCAGCAGAGGAACCTAATAGGGGTGCATTTTCCCACCGATGCATTGGTAAATAACATTAATTTTGGTAAGGGAAAAGAGAACATTGGAGCCGCCATGCACTCTGACCCATCTGCTTCAGTGCAGAAGATGGAGGAGGACCCCGAGAAGGCCAAACATTTTCAACAACTTTCTAAGAAAAATAAGATGGCTGATGACCTCTTGGAGGAACGTGTGGCAGAGAGACGACACGACTACAGTGTTGTTAGGCCAGTACGGTAGGGGGAGGAACAACTTCACCTCGGCAAGCTACTCCCAGGAAACCCTATTCCTACTGCTCCTGTGGATAGGGATGAAGCCGTAAATCAGTTCAAGAGGGCACGATATGTCTCACCACCCCCTCTTGAGTGGAGGGGAAATACAAAAAATCCAACTCAGGTTCTCCCAGGTACCCCGCATGCCGCTCCACGAGACACTCCAAATGCCGTTGAGCCTGTTTACCATATTGATGAACTCAGCAACGTGCTCATGGTCTAGGAACCCCATAAAGACAGGGACCCCCGCCCAGATGATCCTATGGCAGTGGTCATAGCCCTCCTTGAGGCACGGAAAATGAGATAGTTGGAAATCCCACTTGATGGAATTCCAAACCCGGCATGTGTGGTAGATATATCGGCACCTCCGGTTTTCGAAAATCCCACCTTCTTCCCCTTTAACAGTACGAGGGACCCATCACACCACCTAGACCACATAAAATCAAGATGTGGGCCCATGTTGGCGAATATAGTGCAACAGGAGGCTTCCAAGCTCAGCTGCTTTATTCAGACATTGGAGGGGACGTGATATGTCTGGTATAACCAACTCCTAGTCGGATCCATAACCAGTTGGAAGGACCATCATAGGCAATTAATCTACCATTTCATCTCTAAAACCCAGAAAACCAGCATCACAGACCTCTTCAAGAGGAAGAAAAGGCCTTATGAGCTAGTCATAGACTCTATCTCCTTGTGGAAGGGGCTCACATACTCACATGACAAGCCACTGACGTAGGAGAAATTGCTGACGATGTGTGTGGGAAATGTCAAGACAGAGCTGGTTCTCTCTCTGATCACATAGAACTACCCTGGAGGATTTCAAGACATCTCCAATAAGTTGCAATAGTCCATCCAGGCACGCCTGTTGCCCCCTGTAATTCCAGCGAGTATGGCTTCCAGAGCCGAGCCCACTGCGATGGCCAAAATAGAAGCACCCAGGCAATTGGAGTTACTACCAGTGGAACCAGCCCCAAAACCTCACAGAGACCCTCCACCTTAGGTGCAGCCTCTGGATGAGTAGTTTCCACCACATAATCGTCATGTTTCCTAGAACAATACACTGCTACAACCCAGGCTGGGAAATCAAGGTCCGCCTCCTCGAAAGGCCCCTCTAGCTCCTTATCAGGGTCAGGAACCAAGGGCCCCCTTCCTAGATAGGAGAAACCTGAATTACTCATTCAACGATAATCTGGTCCCCGGTAACTTCTATAGCAACTTAGAGCAGTGGATTGTGCTATTACCTGAGTGAAGAATCCCAGAAGAGGTGAATCTCACTATTCTCCCCAACTAATGCACCTATCATAGAATTCTGTGGCACACCATCAAGAAGTTCTATGTGTTCAAATACTGGATTCAAGACCAAGTCGATAACAACATAGTCAAGTTGGGCCCAACCCCAAAAAAGTTGCAGGTGTCTTTGTAAAGTCAAACAGCAGTAGCGATAGTGAAGGTGAGTTGCTATTAGTTTCCAATAGCGAGTCCTCGAATTATGATGTCTAAATGGATCGAAAAATGTCTGTTCATTCCCATGGTATCATTAGGGCACACCTGAATCATCCAAATCCTTCAAAAGATGTGAACACCACTTCTGCTTCATCATCTCAGTCAGCCTCTTCCCAGAAGAGCAAGCATTGGCGTCGCAAGGGAAAGAAATGCATCCCACCAATGCCATAGTGATTTCTCACTATTGGCAACTTTATTCCCTTAGAGATGGGGATGACTCCCAAAATATGCCCAGTTATGGATGAATCTTCATGTGATATTCAGGGGTACACTTCGTTTAATACTGTAGAGTTGGTAAACCATTATATGACTCCCGACAATGAGGAGCGCCAAGAGAACCTCCACAACATCCCTAGCCGACGCCAACGTCGGCGAAGCCACGACTATATGGGTTATTAGGGCACATCAGTTGGAACCTCCAGGTAGCTCTTGCATGCCACTGATACCAGAAAACAGGACTACTGTAGAACTCAGTATCCACAGCCTCTTTATCTGGTGTCGTTGGGCCCGCCTCCACCAACATTTGTGCTACAAGATCAGACAGAGCTGCCTCAACCATATTATGACCTGCCACACCCTTCTACAGGCTGATCTCAGTCATCCATCCCTCATCCGGTAGCTACTCTTTGGGATTTGAAAAGTGATCAACGGGACATTCCCAACCCCAGCCCGCCGCCAGTCCAGCCGGTAGGGCCTGCCCTGCCTCCTATCACAGAGCGGCCCCCTGCAAGTAGAAGTTCACACCTGGGAAAAAATTATGATTTTATCAAGAAACCTCTCCGTAATCCTAGTGAGTCTTTCCATCCATGAAGTCCTTCTCTTATCATCAGATTCACATGAGTCCCTTACTGAGGCTTTAAGAATCCCCCTCCAGTTTGAGATGGAGGTAGCAGCTGCAGAAGCCTTTCATGCTGAAGTAGTCGAAACCGTTGAATGTCATGCCCTCATTTCATTATCTTGAGAGGAAGAAGGCTCTCCCATATAATGTAACATCTGCCCACTATACATCACTTTCCAATTTAACTATGTGGAGGCTCATCACTGTCTCCTTGACACCGGTTATGGGATCAACCTTATCCCAACGTGGATGCTGCCGAAGGTGGGGTTATCCAAAGATGACTTAAATCCCTCTGATTTAAGGATCCAGGGATATGACGGGACTGAAAAGGCCCCAGTCAGCAAAATACGTCTGAAGACCCAGTTTGGCGGCCCAGATAACAACACCTTGTTGACGGTTATATCCCAGTAAACTGCGTATAATGAATTGATAGGCAGGCCATGGCTCCACCAGCAAGCGGTGGTCCCCTCATCCTATCACCAGTACCTCAAGTTCTTCCTTAATGGTTGAGTAGGCATGATCCAAAGAGATGCATATCCTTTCACCTCTAGTGAATCCCTCTACCTGGATGCTGACTATTACAAGAGTAATGTTAAGATGATTCAGTCATGTGAGATCGAGCCCGTCATGGTCAAAACTGACCCCTAGGCAGATCTGGATGACACCTACGTCTTCCCAATCCATCATTTGGAGGCCATAAATCCTAACATGGGGCACTATTTTTTGTCTCTGGTACAAGAGAGAAGCATATTCCCATGTCCATGTGCTGACATATTATCACCTCGTACTCCCATAGAAATTAGGATTAGGTGATCTCGAAGCCTCTTACCCCCATACGATATCAGGATGTATGCCCCATGGCAATGGCAGTATGTCATACGTGTTTGTTCCTTCGGGCTATAATTTACTGACTTAAGCCGATGTGCCACTATTTCATTGATATCATCAAGAGTGGCCGCTTAGGTCGAAGACCCGATGAGATCAGATCGACTGCCTTCATTTCTATGGTCTCAGCAGCACGTGAATCTCCCGATATGTTGTCCACAAGCGCCCAGGCTAGAACCATCCACCCGTTAGGTTCTTCCAACCCATAGTATTCTACTCCTTCTGGGGATCAATCCAAAATTGATGAAAAGTATTTGGAGTATACTCCCCCCGCCTTTGAAGAGGGAATCTTCGCCATAGTCAACGAACTTGTATAGGTGAACCTTGGTAGCGAGGCAGATCCAAGACCCACATTGATCAGTGTCGCTATGCCCCTAGAGGAGTAGCAACGGTACATAAATTTCTCAAAGAAGAATTGTGATGTGTTTTCCTAGAGTTACGACCAGATTCCATGACTGGATCCTCAGGTAGTCGTTCACCACCTTGGTCTCCCTACAAATCATCATGGGTTCAAGCAGCCTCCTAGAAAGATGCACCTTTTTCACTGTGCCATATTCGATGCTGAAGTTGACAATCTCATCAAACCCAACGTCGTCAAGGAGGTCTAGTACGCCATGTGGATAGCCATCATTGTGCCAGAAAGGAAGAAGAACAGACAGATCAGAGTCTACATCGACATCTACGATCTCAACCGTCGTTGTCTGACAAATGATTTTCCCCTTCCAGTGGTAGAATATTTGACCAACGCTACGGCTGGGTTCCAAGCTCTCACCTTCAGGGATGGTTACTCTGGATACAACCAGATCCGAATGGCCCTTGAGAACAAGGATTCCACAGCTTCAGGGTGCCCCAAGGTACTATCTATTACCAGGTTATGCCCTTCGACCTGAATAATTCATGTGCCACCTATCATTGGGCCATGCACCACATATTCAAGACAATCCTTGGGACATTGGGGGAATTTTATTTGGATGATCTGGTGGTCAAAACTCACCAGTGCCAGGACTATCTCATGGATCTTGAGAAAGTGTTCAGCTTCATCCATTGATACCACTTGAAGATGAACCCATCGAAATGTGCCTTTAGGGTCACCTCTAGGATGTTTATTGGCTCTGTTATCTAGTACTGGGGCATTGAGATCGAACCAGATAAGATCAATGTCATAATCCAGATGCCACCCAAAAAATATATTCAGGAGCTTCAGGGTTTCCATGGACACATAGACTACATACGCCAATTCATTGTGAATCTGGCCAGCAAGTGTAAGCCCTTTTCTAAGCACATGAAGAAAGGATCCATCTATGAGTGGGAGAAGAGTGTCAGACCATGTTCGAAGAAATAAAGATGTATCTACTCTAGTCTCCGGTCCTGATTCCACCCAACTCTAAAAAACCACTGATCTTGTACGTGGATGCCCTGGAATGATCTCTTGGTGCCCTTCTTTCCTAGAATAACATTGAGGGGACGAAAAACAGCCTCTATTATCTCAGTCGCATGCTCCTTGATAGAGATACCAGATACTCCCTCATCGAGAAGAGTTGTCTTACGCTGGTATTAACAAGGTAGATGATGCGAAATTACTTGAAACTCTATGAGTTACAGCTCGTGTCTTGGGTAG
Source organism: Viscum album (assembly GCA_963277665.1). Classification (NCBI taxonomy): domain Eukaryota; kingdom Viridiplantae; phylum Streptophyta; class Magnoliopsida; order Santalales; family Viscaceae; genus Viscum; species Viscum album. Next base: position 1,591,626,517 of record OY728129.1, read on the forward strand.
ACCCGTTGAGGTACTTCCTGAAATGCCCCATGATGACCGGCCATCTAGCATGGTGGACAATAATACTAATTTAGTTTGACATCAGGTTCGTGACATAGTAGGATATCAAGGGACAAGCATTGGATGGTATTCTTTCTACCCATGTAATCCATGTGAACCAGTCCATGGACCTAGATTTTCCCAACAAGGAAGTCATCTCGGGAGATCAGGTCATGCTATGTTGGAAGATGTAATTTGATGGTGCCTCACGGAGCCCCATTGGCAGGAGACTCAATGATCCCGGACTCAATTTAGTAGGCCTAGGTATCATCTTCATCACCCTGGCGCAAACCATTCTTCCATACTCATTTCTGTTGTTAGTGGGATGCACCAACAACAAGGAAGAGTATCAGGCCCTCATTACTATCCAAAAGCTAGCCCTTGATATCGATGTGACCCATTTTCATGTGAATGGGGATTTTGAGCTAGCCATCAAGCAAATCAACGGTGACTACATCATCAGAAAGGCAGAGCTCACACCATTGTTTGAGCATGAACTACAGCTAATGGCCCAATTTCCATATCTTTTGGAAGATAATCATGTCCCTCGATCTCAGAACGGTCGAGCTGATATTGTGGCTAGCCATGCTGCATCACATGTAGAACCCGAGCAGGATGATCTTATAATACAAGTGGAACATCGGAGATTAATTTCCCCCATCACCTCGGATGACAAAGAAGGCCTACAAGAAAGCCACCTTACAGCCGGATCCCCCATGTTAGGACCACCAGGTCCCGCTGTTGTAGTGGATGAAGAAACCCCCGACTGGAGAGCCCCTTTAGTCAAGAATCTCCAAAATGGGTGCCTCTCGGCCGATCGGGATGAGCGTGATTGAATACGACACCACACGCTATAGTTTACCCTCTAGAGTGGTCTCAGTCATGAGCAGATCCTTTATAAGCCCGGGTTAGATGGTGTTCTCCTCCATTATATCCAAGGAGTCGAGATTTCTCAGGTCATACACAAGGTTCACGCAGATTCTTGTGGTGCCCACCAGACTAGGCCGAAGTTTTCCCATTAGATTTGGAGATTGGGATACTTCAGGCTTTCCAGGATCCATGACTACATCAATTTCACCAAGAGATGTCACACATGCCAAATTCATGCTATCTTATAGCATCTACCACTGGAGCATCTCCACTCCACCATGTACACATGGTCATTCGTAGTATGGGGACTTGATGTCACGAACCATAACCACTTGCGACAGCTTGCTAGTGAGGGTTCATCCTAACCACCACAGATTTCTTTTCCAAGTGGCAAGAAGTAGTTCTGCTCAATGAGGTCAAGGCCTGTTCTATCATTGACTTCATGAGCTCCAATATCATCCACCGTTTTGGAGTCCCTCACACTGTCTTCAACGATAATGACACCAACATCTGAGCAGTCGAGCTGAAGAAGTTGTATTCCAAATACAACATCTGTTTGAACCATACCTCCCGCTATCATGCACATGCATATTGACAGATCGAGGCGTTCAACAAAACCCTCTCTAACATTTTTTAGAAAATGATCTATCAGAATAAGAAGAGAAGGCCGGACAAGCTCCCCAACGTCCTCTGGGACTATCCGATGACGACTCATAATTCCACCCAGGTGACCTGATATTCCTTGGTGTGAGGAGATGGGGCCATCCTTCCCAGCAAGATCCAGCTGACATTGTTACGCATAGTGTTCTACGACCAGCATGCACCAGTTATGTTAGCCAAAATTCTTCTGGATGAATTGGAAGAGATTTATGAGAATATGATTCATATCCTACACTATCTGGAAAGGAATCAGAATAAGATAACTAGGGCCTTCAACAAGAAGGTTCACCTCCCCTCCTTCCAACAAGGAGACTTGGTATTGGATCTCAGGGTGCCAATGATCACCTACAAGAAACCACCCAAGTTGGAGCCCACATGGAAAGGACCTTACATAATTTACTGGATTTACCCCAATAGAGCATACTCCCTCATGACCATGGATGGTGAGCATATAACACCTCCTACCAATGCCAAGTTCCTTAAGCAATAAATTTCTTGTGCCATCAGGTCTGGCATGACCCTAAACTGTCTGGTCCTCCATGACCCTAAACTGTCTGGTCCGACATGACCCTAAACTATTTGGTCCAGCACGAACATAAACTGAATGGTCTCGCACGACCCTAATACTGCACGCAGGTCCAACATTACCTTAAATTGTTTAGTCCTACATCACTTTAAACAGTGCATCATCCTTTATGATGTTAAAATGCATCTTTAGAACAACATATATCTTGATTCCCATCCTCATGGGATACGTAGGAATGCTCAGTTGCCTCATCTTGAGCCAAGCCAAACACTTCTCTTTGACTATTCCCACTCGGTATAGTTCACTCGGAGGATCCTAACATGATATGATGTAGGCATCCTTATCCCCACTCATGCCATGATTATAAAGGTCGCACCATGTGCCCACTCCCCATTCTTCTATCATACCACACCCTCACCGCATGACCTTAAACTGAATGGCCTTCAAAATCTACGTATTGATTGATTCCCATACTTATAAGATATATAGGAATGCCTGTACATTTTTTCTATTAGCCCAGCCCAAACTCCCAAATATTCCCCGCGGGACAAGACATTAGTGGGGTACAATATTTTTCCCCAATTTACGTCGAGCTCATCTCGATCTGGCTGTATGTCTCCCTCCCTAGAGGTGTATGCCTATTTCGCCACCCTTCTTGACTTTAAAGTGTATGGGTACAACTATGCTTCACTCACTCCTTTTATTGGGACTGTATCTTCCTTCCCGTCCATAAGGTCCCCTGATGGTATGGATGCTAGGCCTACGGTCTCTCTTACTGCTTCGGGCAAACACCCTCAAGGATGTTGAGAAACAAGCTGATACAAGTCTTACATTGCGAATAAGGTCAGTGGTCGATGCTCAATTTTTTACTCATTTCAGGTCACTATTTGGATGATGTGTTTCAAATATGGTCAATAGATATCCTGTGTCGTTAGAACAACCCCAAGATGTCCCAAAAATTTAGTGTAGTTGTTCATGATACCCGTTATATCTTCATACGACGAACTCCCTTCAGAAAATGCTAGATATAGGACCCCATATGACATGGAGAGCTGATACTAGCTCTTTATTATCCCACACTGATCTATGATCATGTGGTTTTAGGAGCTGTGATGAAGTGGTAACTGCCCAAGAAGACGTATGGCTTCTCATCCAAGGCCCAGCCTCAGGCCCCTCGGCCTTTTCGGGCCCCGACCCAAGTTCTCACTCGATATTATATGGTGAAACATGGGATTATGTCCTCATTCACGTAGGGGTACTCATCTTTCAATAAAAATCCCCAGATGAGGTAACTTATCCTCGATTTCATCCTCACTGTAGGAGGTTAAACTGCAGACTGGTCGAGCCTTCTCGTATGATGCCCTGCCTTAGGACCCTTGACTTTTTCTGGCCCCTAGCCCAAGTTCATACCCAGAGTGTACAGTATGGTATTGGATTATGTCTTCATTCATATCGAGTTATTTGTCGTGCTGAACACCTCCTTTGTTTGGGGTATCTTACTCCCCTCTTTATCCTCACTACAAGATGTTAAACTGCAAACTGGTTGGGCCTTCCCATATGAGGCCCAGCCTTAGGGACCTTGGACTTTTTGCGCCCCCAACGCACATTCCTATTTAGGTAATAACAATGTTGTATGGGATTATGTCTCTCTTCACGTAGGGTTACTCGACGTGTCGTACACCCCCATCGTTAAGGTATCTTACTTTTATGTGCCTTCAAGAACTACGTGTGGCTTGATTCCCATCCTCATGGGATACGTAGGACCGCCCAAATGCCTAGTCTTTGAGTCCTACCCAATATATCAGAAATCTCCCTTTCACAATGGCATTGTGTCCTACCCTTTCCTATGGAGGGGAGTATATAGTGTGTCATGGGATTATGTCCTCATTTGCGTCGGGTTTGTAAAGTCCAGGACATGTACCTCTCCCTCTTGGGAGTTCTCTATCCCTATATTCTATAATAATCCCTTTAATTAGGTGACACTCATGTTGAGAACCCTATTTGACCCACTTCGGTGATTCACTAATGTGCCTGAGGGTACTCTGGTTTAGTACTTGGAATGTCAAACTCTACTCGGACATGCTTTCTCCTGTTTCTCAGGATTCATCTTCCCCTTCATTAGAGTTTCCATCACCTTTCACACCCGAAGGGACCCCCAAGTGGTATGCGTGCTAGGATTTAGGGATCCCCAGCCATTATGGGCCAACGTCTTTGAGGATCACAGACAACAAATCAATACACATCCTATGTTTTGAATATGGTCAGTGGCTGACGCGAATTTGTGTGTCCCCACATCAGGCTGATGTGATATGAATGCTATGTTTTGAACATGGTCAACAGTCATCATCCATCGTCATGCTAACCCCATTAATCCCAAAATGTCGGTTACATGATTCACTTCCTTCTCCACCACATAATGTCAAAGTAGAACTTCAGAACTCTTGGTATTATTCCTCAGTGCGCATTCGCACATTAGGAGGAAAAATCCGTGATAAGATGGTCCTTCAGGGGTTCCACCGATTTCCCCTTGGCATTTATTTCACGTATCCTAGATACCTTATCTACCCTTGTTTCATAATCTGGGTTCAACTCACGTAGGCTTAAGGATTGGGTTAAGGTACACCTTTACATGGGATAGTCCTAACTCTCCATTGTCCGAATTCTATGACCTTAAACTAATTTATTTTCATATTACCCCTTTGTGAGAACTACGTATAAATTGATTGCTATACTCATGGGGGGGATACATGGGAACACCCAAACATATCATCCTCGGGTTCAGCTAAATTGGGAGCTCATTTCCCTTATCTGTTATCATCTACGCCTTAATGCCCCCCTGGCCCGAGGCTTCCTTCCCGGAGTTGCGCATTGTGTGGCATGGGACTATGTCCTCATTCACGTCAGGTATGATGTATCACTTCATTCTCATTCCTTCATGTCCAAGCCATATGACTTTAATCTATGCTACTTGGTCCCATCACATGACCCTAAACTATGACATTATCGTCAAGGCCACATGATGAAAAATTGCACTACATCGTGATGTCCTTTCTCAAGGGGACACCATGCTTGGTATTGGCCACACACCATACCATTTGTCAACACCTGCATACGGCTTTATTCTTGTGTCGATTCCATGAATTTATATCCTCGGCCTATCGCTCCACAAAAATAAACATTTACCTTAAAGGATAAACAAGATTTATCAAATACTGCATCTTTTGGTGTGAGGGCCACACCCGCACGCCCTTTTTATCCCTGTAACTAGTACCTTATCGTTCCACCTCTTAAAAATACATGCATATTGATCCAAATCCTCATGGGGTATGTAGGAACGCTTGTCCACTTGACCTCAAGATCAGCTTAACCCTCGTTTTCCGTCCCTCGACATGAAATTTCTTCAAGGAACACATGGTGTTTGGAACCCCAGGTTCCCATTCACGTCGGGTTTTATATTTACCCCACCAGGTGCCTCTCGCATTTCCTACCATCCATGGTCCATGTTGTATGACCCTAAACTAAGATATTCATATGGTAAGGGACTCGAATCCCTCTATCTAATAATTTTCATTGTCGTATTCAGATGTCTTTTAAAAAAGATCACGATGTGTGGAATTTTCATGGGACATTACCCTCGTTCCATGTCCACGCATCGTGAGCTCGCTATTTGGATCCTCATCCTCTTCCATATCTGAAGGGACTCCCTTCACGGCCTAGTCTCATGCAGCCTTGGCTAACCTACTATTTTGGGCCAACACCCCAAAAGTTTTTGGATGACATTTTCCACAGGTCCGATGTTTCAAACATGGTCAGCGATCAACCCTCATCTATCTATCCCCATTCAAGGCTAACACGATATGATGTTTTGAATATTGTCAACATTTACCCCTTATCGTCACACCACCATCATTGTGATCTAGATTTCATGCACCATGATTCACACATTTCCACTTCGTCATGTTCAAGTGGATTTCCGACATACTCGGCTTTACTTCTTCGTGCATCTTGGTGTGCTACATGGATGGGTTATCATCATTGGACTGACATTCACCAAGAATCCATTTTCCCTAACATGTTCCTTTCTATGTCAAGAAAGTCCCACCACTACTTCTAGTTTCCCACATCGAGCACAACCCACGTGGGATTAGTAGTTTTGGTAGGATGTGCACCAGCGTAGCCAGACTATTCATCGTCCCCCATGACGTTAAACTACACTGCCAGAACTACCTATGGCTTTATTCCTATCCTTGCAGGATATGTAGAGACACCCAGAAATTTCTCCTCGGGTCTATCCCCAGGGATCATAAACCCTATTCCCCCTCATTCCCATCCCCCTGGCCTACCCCTTGTGGGGAACCATGTAACTGCAGCTTTCCCTAAACAAGTTCGAGATGCCCCATGATGACATTGGGAAGCAACATTTCCCTCGCAAGAGAGGTACTGTCTAAAAGAAGGAATGATCCCTGATTAGAACGATGAGCCCATCTAATGTGCTTCCACCATGGTGGCATACTTTCATGAGTGTTGCATTCTGTTCGAAAAAACTATCACTACACATTCCATGATTTGTGTGCCCCTTATGTGGAACCTCTTCCCCTTCCACTTCTCATGTAACCCCCAAACATTATGGATTATCAGCCTATGGCTAACCGACTGTCCTGTGATAACATTCCATAAGGCTAATGGATGAAATTTCTTGTCCAGTCCAGTGTTTTGAACATGGTCAGTGGTCGGCCCTCATTTATTATCCCCATATCAGGCTAACACAATAAGGATGATGTGATTCTAACATGGTCAGCAGTTGTCCTTTATTGTCTTGCCACCCCCTACAGTGTTCTAAATCTGAGGGATCAAAATTCACATTTTTTTGTCCCCCTATTTTTGGACTTATTCCAACACCCTAGAGTTGCCTCTCTCATGCACAAGAGCACATCTAGAAAATGGAAATATGGTTGTGCAATGATCTTATTTCTCCAGCCAGGCCTTTCCCCCCTTCCTTTTCAGAAATCCAGATTGGGATTCTATGATCTTGGATACATGAGGCTTGGTTTCCACTCCCTTGTTGGAATGAAGTGATAAGGTGGTCATCCCTTGTTTCTCACACCGGGCACGACCCACATGAGCTTAGGGATTGATCGTGGGACAGTACACAAAGACCATGGTGATGTGATAAACCAAAAAAAAATAACGGATCTCATGAATGCAGTTAGAATAAATGAATCAAGGCATGAAATTACGTTGAAATTTTATGTTCATTACAATACACGAGGGTCTGTTCCCCCCATGGACTGATTGACCTCATCAATGGAAAGTTGCAGCTCCGCCACCCTCTGTCTTGTGGCGTTGAGGATTTGCTACAGCCTATTCAGCTACCTCTCCTCCTCAGAAGCGAGGGGGCACAATTCGTTGGCCGTAATCTGTGCCCGCTTCAAATTGGTTTGGATTAAATTTATCTCCTTAGAGGGTCACTTCATTCTCTCTTCGGCAACCACCAGCTGGGCTTTCAGTCGCGAGACGATATCTGATTGTGCATCAAGAGAAGCAGAATGCTCATCTTCCCAACCCTACAACCGTTTAAACTAATTTTCAGTATCCTAGAGCCTCTTGATATTCATCACCTTCTTCCACTTATATCCCACACTTATTCCAGGATCATACTCCTTAATCTATTCTGCCATAAGATCTCTGATTAGAATGTGGGTGCACTAGGCATTCACTCCCCCGGTGCACAGTTCATGTAGCTGCAAGAAAAATCTATCTATCTCGTCCAACCATAATACATTGGGGTGTTATTGTTAAAGAGCATGATCAGCTTATATAATAGGCGATAGACTATTTTGTTGTACTCCTCGTCAGTGGTCGTCTCATCCCAGTTAGCGTGGTTGGTAGGCTCGTATATAGGGAATTCCCTTGGAAATCGCCAGATGGGTCCACGTCTGGAATTAAATCAGGTGTGGCAGGACCTAAACTTCCTGGTTGATCCTCATCATCAGATATCACCTCAATAACCCTAGTTACAGTCCCACTGGTGTCCCCTCTAGTGATCGTGAGCATTTCATTTCAATTAGGTTGGATATCCATCTCCACGAACATTGGAATGCCTTTGGGAAGGGAACACCAAGAAGTCCTGACCAACATCACCGTAGCAGCCCTTGCTAATTGAAGGACTATACACACCATAAAAGTAGACTTGAATGTCATTTAAGGTGTACAGTGGATGTCATTTGAATGTTCCGTAGAGGAGGCTTATAGAGATGAAATTCCGGGTCATGTTCTTGAGTTGACATCACTAAGACCTCTAAACATGGACCCTCGTATATGGTTGGGAGGACTGGAGACTCTGGGGGAGCCTCCTCAAGTGTCCTATCCCCACCAGACAAAGAAGTTGATGAATCCATGGTTGTGGATCCCGATGGTCCCGCGTTGTCACCCACTGATGGGTGAGAGCGAGGTCTATGAACAAGGTCCTCCTGCATAGTGAAGATGCTGATAAGGAATCCAGAGTAAATTAGGAGCATACCCGGAGGAAGGAACTTGGGATTTTACTTAGAGTGACTCCAAAAAATCTTTGAGATCTGAGGAATGATCACCCACTTCACCCTCCTCCAACAGACTCCCTCTACCGGCCTCATCTCCCAAGGAGGACTCGTCGGATTATTACGGTAGAGGGAAGTGCTCCCTCATGTCAGAAGATGATAGTTGGGGAGGGACTGTGCGATCCAATAGCAGCCTGACCCATTTTTTCATCAGGTATAGGGCACCCCGAGAGTGGATAAATTCTTCATGTTCGGCCATGTATTGCTCCGCCTCTGCCTGGGATACTTCAAAACCAGATCTAATAGGGCCAATCCATGGCAAGTCCATCCTAAGGTGGTTCAGGTGCTGTCATAACTTAGATGGGATAAGGAATTTCTAGTTGAATTCCTAGATTTCCCAGGCCTCCGTGAAGATAGCATTCACTAGCATGTCAATATGGAACAACCATTTCTCCGGGGCCAGAGTAGAAATCCGGCAGAATCCTCTCAGTGGCCACCCCTCCCGATGACTCTTTTCTCTTGGGACCACCAGTTCCAGTTCCACTACTGGATCTGCTACAACTTCATCCTCCTCAGCTAGTGTGGGCCTTGCTACTATAGTATCCCCACCGTTGTGTGATTCCTTTTCCACCTTTCGGCCTCTGCCCCTATGTCGGTGAAGCTCACCATCACTGACTAGAATGGTTGGTTGATTCAGAATCTCCCCTCAGTATGATGACTCCCAACTCTGGGCATATTCCTTTACCATTTCGAAGACGGAGGTAGGCAGAGGCATTTCATTCCCCATCTTCCTAGCTTATTTTGTGAACATGAGCCGCATCTGACTCATCACACACTAGTGCTCCTCATGATGCACCTCCATGTAGACCCACGAGGTCAGTCGCTGCATGGACTGGAATTTCCTTGCAAACTATTGTGGGGTGTATGGCTCGTAGATATGATCACGGTCCACCCTAGCAACCAAGACTCCACCTCTAATGGCTAGGAGATAGGCCCGATGCTCTTCTGTTCACCAGTCGTCATCAGTAAATACCCCCAGAGGAAATAGGATTGGGTGGATATTGAATTCCTCCACCCTCCACCCCCTGTTCAGAATCGACAGTGTGGTCAGCATGGCCGGAATGATCCCCGCAGAATTTAGAATCTATGGGTGGATGTTCAGCCCTGGAGGTGAGATGGGGTTTGGATACTCATAGATACCCCTGATGTGCACCACTATCCACACGAACAAGAGGTGGGACAGACCACATGTCCTATGTGGCCTCATCCCCTCACTGATGTTCCAAAACATATTATACAACATCGTGAGCATCGGGTTCCCTAGAATTAACCTCCCTCCTGTCACCAATGTGGATGTCATTATGAATGTTCTTGGTCGCACTCCCATGTTGGTATCCCTCACCGGCAGGATCCAACCACAGATGAGAGCTGCAATGAATGCCACCAGCCTAACTATTGGCTATTATTGAGTGCTGACACTGAACCCCCAGGTCTTCCACTGGCTATCCTCCAACAGCTGCCAGTATGAGTTTTCATTAATCTAGGACCCATTTGGGACAAGTTCGAGGTCTCCCCGGAATCTATCATTCTACCGGGAAGTTCAAAAACATTTTCAACCAATTCTTAAAGTGGAAATCCCCCACCACCTCCTTATCCTCTCCTGGAACAAGCTCCATCAATGCCATCGCCAGTCGCATCATCTACACCGGATCCTCCCACACACCCATAGTGGGGAGGAATTCATCATACATCACCCCCAGTATCAGGACCCCTGAGATCAGATGCATGTCCAATAAGCTGATGTCAACCTCCCCATGATGCAGGTGGGTGGTATTGGTCCCCGGTGACCACCGGTTCAACAGATCTGTCATTAGCTGCCACTGTTGGTAGATGTGAAACTGGGATGCCCAAGTTTCCTCATAGAGGCCCAAACTTCTCACCTCCACTCCAAACTCCGCACATGAGGCCCCTACCCAGTAGGCCCAGGCCCAATCATCTGTGAAGTTTCCATCATGGTGCTTGTCCCATTCCTCATGCCCCCTTCTTTGGGTTCCCCAAAATTTCCTTGAGGATAGTTCGGTACATAGGCGGGGACTTATCCAACTGAAATTCCCTCTCATCGACGTGGGTTAGATGGTTGTATAAGCAGTCGTCAATGATGGGTGTGAAGTCCTCCTGGGCATGACCATAAGCTACCCTAATCCATCAGTTCTGACATGATATGCTCCAGAACCAGTAAGCTTGCTCATCCCTACTTTTTTCGATGATGAAGATGTCATCCCTTAGCCATAAGCCATACAAGGGAAACATCCTACCCAAAAGGTAGTTCCTCTGGGTCTCTGATAGCAGGTCCACGAATGAACTATGGTCAGAGTGGTTATGGACTAATTCTCATAGTCCAAGACTGTTCGCTATCTCATCCCTCCGGGTGGTATCCGAAAGGACCCACTGGGCAGATTCTTGGAGGGCCATTCAGTTCTAGAACATGGTAGTTTTTCTGGGTGGTTCAAAAATATTGTTCACATAGCAAGTTTGCGACGTCTTTTCAAAGATCCCTACATAGTAATTCAAGCTCCGGATCGTAGAGCTCAAACGCGGAGTCTAGGACTCGCTGGGCGCCACAGAGACTCAATTCGTAGAGAACCCTCACGGAGTACACAGAGCTACGTGAATAAAGAGCGCAAAACAACAAATTCGCGGATAAGGTAATGTAAAAAAAAGAGGTAATCCCCCCAATTTTTTGGAAAAAGACTTTGAGCTTCACGGCGCACCCAGTTCCCACCTACCTTCACGATGAGCTCGACCCGTGCGTCCTCTACTCGTCTCGCGATCCCTCATTGTGATCCAGCATTGTGAATGACCAAGGATATTGATGATTACCCTCAGACTTCAACCATTTATATCTCCACAGCTCCAACTCTGAGGGGAATTTGTGGGCGCCAAAATATGGGACAGAGAAAAAGCCAAAAAGAAGGCATTGTTGACGGCCCCGCGAAGCTATTTCGCAGAGTCCCCCCAGCACTGTGGCCGCTACAAAGAAAAAAGGTGAGACGATCCATTAATGTATTTCACATTTGCGAGCCATCCAAAAATTAAGGAGGTGGGACGCTCTTTGAACCCATTTGACATTCATGACCCACCGTGAAGAAAGGAGGCAAGACACTCCGCGAACCCATTTGATGTTTGTGACCCGCCGTAAAGCAAGTAAGTGGGACGCTCCCAAAACGCATTTGACATTCATGTGCACAATGCGTAACAAGGAGGCAGAATTCTCCATGAATGCATTTGAAATTCACGACCTCCCATGAAGCAAGGAGGCAGGATGTTCTGAGAACACATTTGACATTAGAGAGCCCTCCATGAAGCAACCAAGTATCTATTCACGCTGCGTACGCTCCACTTCGCAGTGCCTCTTGACTATAAATTTCGGGCTCCCCCTGAGCCCAATGGATGGACAAATTGGACCTTTCAACTTCCTAGTTCTTGAATCGCAAAGCACCATTTTGCTCTGTGAACCATGAGTTGTTCGAGGTACTTATGCTCTGCGAAGTGCCTCCCCTTTGTCTCGTTTTGATCCCCTCTTCTTAGAGGGATGCCTTTAGGGGAGCCTAAGGGATTCTGTGAAGGATGGGGATCATCAAGGGGACTCAGGTCATTGTAGAGCGTTTATGCTTCACGAAACACCCTTCATGTACACATGATCCACATGTTATGGCAAGGTCACTGTACTTCGTGAAGCACATTGTTTCACGACACCTTACTTAGAGAGGCACCTTTGCTCCGTGAGGCAGTTCTCTGTGAATGCATTTCCACTCCTCAAATAACCTCCCATATGCACCATTTCTCCATGCATAAGATGAGGCACCCCACTTCGCGAAACACATACCTTCGGAAGTATCCTCCACCAAGCAGAGCAGCAGAGCTTCACAAGGCCCCTACTCATGAACCCCTCTGCATTGAAATTACTTTTCACATGAGACCCTCTAGGTTTGCACGATGTGATTTCAAAGACCCATGTAAACTAATTCCGATTGCATTTATTCGCCTCATGCATCATAGCATAGGCACTCCAATATCTATTTCTTCTTTTCATAGCCATGCTAATGTGGGCCACTCGATGGTTCGGTCCCTGACACACCCCCACCATGGCTTTGCATGTCCCCTCTCTTCGCCAAGGACCAAAGGGTACTAGTTATGTATGTCCTAAGGGTTCGGAGCAAACCCACCTTATCCGAGTTTCAGGAAGTTAAACTACTAAGCTCCTTCATCCACAGCACAGGATGTTAAACTATGACCTCACCCCGTGCCTCTCATGTGGGGTACCCCGACAATGGACATTCTCTATACCCACTCTTCCGTAGAGGGGATAATATCCACTTTATGGGAGTGGTGTTTTTCTGTGGGGAAAGGGTAACCATATTGGTGTAATACCATAGCTTTCTTATAGGAGGCATCATCCCTACTCCTCCTATCTTCTTTGGTCCCCAGGGCTAGCAGAGGGTGTGATAGGGAAGGGTGCTTCGCATGCCTTCGGTCCCAAATCCCTCTTTCCCTACACTTTTTCGCCATTTGGCCTCCCTCCTCGAGTAAGTCCAAACCCCTTTGGGCTACTAACCATGAATAATTCCATGTTTCCTCTTTGGGATGTGATCGCGTGTAAGCCTCACTCCACTTCCCACAGACACATCTTTCGTGACGTGATCATCAGGTCTCTGTTGTCTCTGGATTGTCACACCGAGCACGACTCACGTGGGCTTAGAGCAAGCACCGACCATGACATAAAAGAGGGGCCACCCTAGGGAGTAAGCCCCAAATTCCATATCTAGAACTATGTATACTTTGATCCTTACCAAGGCAAGGTACGTATGAAGCCTCTCTGAGGATCAAGCCTAACAACTATCAAGCCCTAGGTCCACCTTCACGTCAGTTATACTTCATACCACATGATATTAAAATAGATCCACTATCCTGAACTATGTGGACATTGATCCTTTACAAGATAGGGTATGTATAAAGCCTCCCTAAGGTTCAATCCCAACAACAATTGGACTCGAGGTCCACCTTCATGTTTGTTCATCGATGCCCACCCTGAACTACGTGGTCTTTTATCATTGTAAAGGCAAGGTACGTATGAATCCTCCCTGAGGTTCAAGCCTATACCCAGTCATTCCGACCATCTTCACATCGGTTCACCAACATCATGAGCATCCTGGAATGTAAGCCCCAAAAATCCATCCCGAACTACGGGGACTTTGATCCCAGCCATTATAGGGTACGTCGGAAACCTCCACAAGGTTCAAGACCAAAATCCATTCATTCCGACCATTCAGTTCCACACACCCCATCTTGAACTACATGGATATTGATCCCTACCATGGTCGTGTACGTAGGAATCCTCCCTATGGTTCAACCCCAACATCCACCTATTTCAACCCACTTCCCATTAGTCCCCATAACCTGCATGACGTTCAACTGTGGACCCCATCCAGTGGTAAGCCTTTGTGACTCTATCCACTTGTAAGCCATTGTGACCCAATTCAGAGGTAAGCCTCCATAATAAAAAATACTTGAACTTTGATTCCCTGTCACATGTCTAAGTAGGAAGCCACTTCGAGGCTAAAGCCCAAAACTATCGTCATCCTCATGATGGTTCCATCCCATTCACCACCCCCTAACAAAACCTTCCATCATCCATCCTGATTATCACCCAGGATGCCACATCCCAATGGGATCATGCCACCCCATTCCTCGTTCCATCTAATAGTATTTGGGAGGCCACCCACATGATGGATCCAGTATCGGTGTTCCCTCGAGGGGGTTCCTCCATCTGATCCACTCTCGTCAGTGTTCTAATCAGCTGGATCCCTCTCTGTTGGACGTTAAACTTGTGGAGTACCCTATGTTAATCATTGGATGATGAAAAAAACCTCAAATACATTCCCATGGAATATTATTCCCTGCATTCTATGTGGGATTCCATGGGCTTCCGAACCCTCTAGAATCCCTCTAATAAGGGACAGAAGATAGACATGCCAATATCCCAGCGTCCAGCCTCTCTAATGATAACCCATGTGACTGCTCCCCTAACTGAAGGTTGCTGCCCTTACTGGACCCCTTGGATTGTCTGGACAGAAGTAGTTTAACTAAATGGTGTCCATAAAGATATGGTGCTAGTAAGAGTTTCACGAACAACATCTTAACTTCATAAGGGAGACTCCGACCATGTAACGAGTTCTGAGGAGGAATCCATGGTAGGAAGAACCGACATCCCATCATCCTATTTCGATCAAGGAGAAAATGTCCTTGGATAAGGAGTAGTTGCCTCCTGTCTTTGGAAAGTGGGAATTCGGGGAAACAGCTGCGCGTCCTCCACAGACGGATTCGTGCGCCCCTGTGAAAGAGTTAGAAACACCATGTGATGTATTTTTTCATTAAGTTGATATTAAATTACATTTATTTATATTAAATTTGGTTTATACAACTTGACAAAACTGTAAACATTAAATGATATTAATATATTTTTGGTAGTTTGGATGGTTACTCACTATTTTCCTCCAATGTATATTTTTTAGGATTAATTAATTTTCTTTAAAATTTATTAAATTTGTTTAATATTGTGTTGGATGAGAATATCATGAAATTTCATATAATAATTCAAGATTAAATAATTTTCCAATTAAATAAGATACAAAATTTATTCAAGCATGATAAAACTTCAATCATAACAATTAGAATAGAAACGTAATTGAATTAGATTTGGCCTTAATTTCACTTGTGTGGAAGATCATGATTCTCAATCAGACCATTATAAGTGATTGGGTTATTTTAATTTATTATTAATATATATTATTTCATTAATATCATATATCATCTAATTATGAAGGAGTATTCATGACCATGGTATCTTATATTGAAACACCATACCCAATCTATTGGTTCCCTCACCTGTATGTGAGTTAATTCATTTGTATTGGATGGAGATATCATGGTAGAAGAAGTGGTCTTTGTTTGGGAGTTAGGTGAAACAAATCCAATTGATATACATAATTGTATAACTATAAAGCTATAATATAGACAATATATGGTTCCATGAAATTATCCCTGAGGATGATGGTTAGTTTATCGTAAAATAGATAATTTACACATTAGTGAATGATCAAGATCATACAACATTGTTATTTTCAATCTAACAAGTTGCATGGTTATTTTAGTATGGGTGTTTTCTTGTGATCACATTAATCAATGAATTAACATGCATGTTATATAGAACTTATGTAATGTAGATTATGTTGGACTTGGTAGCCTATAACCAACTACTTTGTACTTTATTCATTAATAAAAGAGTTATCAGATTTTGATTCTTCTTCTGCATGACAGTGCATGTGATAATTTACTAAGGATAGTTGCTGCATTAAAGTTTCATAGCGGATACATGCAATAATGAGAACCCGGAAGTTCCATAACACTGTTCTTGAATATATGTTCTATGGCTGGATGATGTTATTTTAGGGAAATAAATAATACATGCCATTAGGGGTGAGGACTCATAATACCTTGAGCTTCCTTCTCATAGTGTTCGCCCTTGGTAATATCTAGGAAGATATTATGAGAACGAGACCCGCCAGTAGGAAATCCACATTTCATGGGGTTATTGGAAGTTCCTATCTGCAGACGTGTGTATTGGTCCTTATAATTTATTATTATTATTAATTGGTATTACAACTCACACACATAGATGTATTGATGAAAATTGTGACGACACACTGTTCGCAGTGAGCTAGAGTATGTTTGGTGCATCATGAGTAATACCACATTAATAGATAATGCGAGAAAGGATTTTTTTCTTACTGTTCCTTAACGGAAGTAGATATCTCATGCCCTTAGATGGAATTGATATAGCCTATGTAAATCTATGGCCATGGTATGGAATAGGAAAGTTCAATTTTGGAAAGTCAATGAAAGAATAATCTAGCAATGGGTTGATGGCACCAGTATGCAGCCCACATGATTAGAGATATCGAGCCAATGAGATTATGTTACACGATAAGCATTTGAATGAGGTGACATGTCAATGTGGCGTCAACTTCCTTCTCTTGGGTTCCTTGACCCATTTCTAGATAGTATTCTTGGACTTTAGTCAAGCTCACCTAATGCCAATGAGAAAGAGACCTAGAGGGTCACACAATAAGTGTGTCCATGTATCTTAGTTAAATAATAATTTTACATATTAAATAAAGATTATTACCGACTGTGGTTTAATAATAATTTAAGGATGTCTGATCGCATTTATTTCGACACTATTTATTCGAGAGAATATATTGTAAAAGAAATAATATATAATTATTAGCAAGTAATGCAATTACATTTATGAAGAAAAAATATCCATTACTCAAGGACTAAGAAATGAGATGGAGGAAATAATGAAAAATGATAATAAAAGTACACACCGTGTTCATAAAATATATATTATGTGTAGTTTTATAGAAAATGAGTAAACTCCATGTATTAATGATTACATGCCTTGTAGTTTTTCCAGTCAGGATTTTGAGGATATAATATTGTTTTATTAAATGATATTTATTATAATCCGCCTGGCCACATGTCAATGAATTAATAATTCAACATGGGGGTTTTCAATAAGAGTTCATGAAATAAATAAAATGTGTAACATGTTTATTTATTGTCATCACTCTATAAACTCAAACCCGATTATAAAAATCCTCACAAGCCCAACAATTTTACCCAATTGTTGTTCACAACAATTCTGGAGAATTCATTCAAGGATGAAAGAACTATTTCCTCCAAGAACACTCTCAAGACCGAGTGAGATCCTCCTCCATCGGAACAAGGCGATCGACGGAAGACATCGCAAGAGAAGGTTCTCCCGTTCTAGCACCGGGAGATCCCTTCGACGACATCTAGAGATACTTGGAACACATGTGGATCACCGCTAGAGGAATCATACACTTAGATTCTACGATGTAATGATGAATCACAAGATCGTGAATGGAGACAACAACGAAGAAAAAATTTCACAAAGGTAATTATTGTGAATTAATTAAATTAATTATAACCAATATCTAATGATACTATCTCTATGGTTCTGAGCCTACCTCTTTTGTTTTTCATTATTCTTTCTATTCCGATGATCCGGAATTTTATATCATGACAGATATCGGTTTAAACGTAGATTAACGCTAAAATGAAAGTTGGACCAACCCACCAACACAATTCTACTGTGCTCGGAACCTACAAGTTTTATCACAGTGGTCATATCGTTGATTATAATTACATAGTTTTTCGTTGGTGTTTTATGAATTTAATAATTAAGTTGTTTCAATTCATGTTAATCGTTCTTAAAAATTTGAATCCAAATATCAGTTCCTCCAATATCGATTCTCGTTCACCTTACAGAAAAGAATTTTTCATTTAATTTTTGATTAAAATAAAATAATGGAACTCATCTAGAGGTTCCAAATGTTCCCGACTGTACAACACCAAAATACACGACGTGTATTTGGAAGCACACTCTGTGTAGTGCAGGTTAAATGTATTAGAATGGTCTGCCAAATATGATCATGTATTGATCTTATCTAAGTCATTTATGACACCGTGTGCTGACCAAAAATAGGTGGCACATGGTTTCCGGATTACATGTCATGTGGTCCAACAGAACACGACATGTAGTCCCTTCGGGATAGGGTTAGGTAGTGTACCCGATACATGGCTTGCCCAGCTAGAAACCGCGTAACACGAAAACTACATGACATGTGTCCTACTAAAAATGTCGTGTGCTCCAATAATTTCTAACGTACATTAACACACCATGTCACCAGTTGTGTACTTCAGTTGGATGGTGAAGAAAAGTACATGCCATGTAGTCATAACTACACACCATGTACTCACCCAAATTACGCAGATTTAATAAAAAATATTATTTTATTATAAAAACCCTTTAGACGTGTACCATAGTGCTGGCGTAAATCTGAGGCACAACACGTGATAGATGTTTTATATATATGTATTGAATTTAAAATATTCACAATGAATGGAAATTCACCAGGGTGCCTCAATGGAACATATTATGTACAAGGATAATTTTAATTTTTTTTAAAATTATGATGGATGAGAATCTCAAGGAAATTCAGAAAAGCATTTATGATAAAAGGATTGATTAATTAAAGATAATTAATTGATTTGAGAATGATTTATCATAAACAATAACGATTAAAGAATTGAATTCTAGTTTTATTTATGCATAAATATCTTTGCATGTATGGATGATCATGATCTATACCATGACCTTTGTATATGAATGATTTCTTTAATTTATTTATTTATATTAAATTTATTGGCATGCATGCCTTCCCCTCATTAATATGTAGTGCATGTACACCCAAGGATTAATTTATGTAAAACCCCATTTTACCCCTCACTTGCTTGTGATATAAATACATATGTAATGAATGGTGATCCCAAGCTAGTGGAGGCGGTTCCAGTCAGGAGATAGGGAAATCCAATCCAATGAGATACAAAGGGGGATAGGTGGAAAGTTGTAAACAAGAACCTGAAAGGTTCAAGGTGTTTCTCCCATAGGTCTTGGGTTAGTTTATCAACCTCTAGATAAAATAACCAATAGAACAAGCTCATGATCATACCATTTATTTTATTTCTATCAGTTCCATGGTATATTTATTGTGGGTGTGTTGTCACGATTACACAATTAATGAATTAAACAAGCATGTAAGATGAAACTAAAATAACGACTGACTAATGTGTAAATATTATCTTGTACACGGTTAATCACATAAGTATATCCCACATAATAATAAAAATCATGTATTCAAAGATAATAAAATGGAAATTTACATATAAGGATAAAATCCCTCAAAGAAATATTAAGTCGGTATAGCCTTCCATAATCTTGGTTAGAATCGAACCATAGTTCAATGTTCTTGACCAACCCTAGTTGGTGTGCTTTCAATTATCGAGGAATTCTAAATCAAGGTTTTGGGTTGACTTGACATGGTTCACATCAAGGGTTGACTACCACAGAAGTACTTGCTGTGACTAAGAGGCAAAGGATGAGGAAATCCAAAATAAAAGGATTTCAGGATTGGGGACTCCACTCAGAGGATCAAGGAGCTATGAGTTAATGAAGTTGGAATTTGGAATGTCAACCTAAAACTATTCATGTTTATTATCCAACCCTAGTTGGGGTAATGCGAAGGGAAATATTGATCCTTTCTAGTAGAATATTTAGGCAACCGAATATTCTGAACTCAACGGTGAGGGCTATAGGATTTAGATAAAATAGGGGGAGACTAATTAGTATTAATTTATTTATTTGTCTTAGTTTTGTAATAAAGTACAAGACCTTTTCTCATCTTAATTTTTAGAAACAACAAGAAAAATTACTTCCAAAATATCATTGTGAACCATAATCTATTAGGAAATCCTTCTAACTGGCACCAATTTCCAAGAGTGGAAGAGGCGTTTACGCGTCATCCTTCTCCATGATAGGAAATTGTATGTACTAGAAGAGACTATTCCAGTTATTCCTGGAAAGGAGGCCGATGACAAAGAACTATCTATCTATATGAAACACATGGATGATTCCACAGATTTCCAATGTTTCATTCTATCATCCATGTCTAATGAGCTCCTGAAGCAACATGAAAACATGGACGCGTATAGCACGATGTCTCACCTTAAGGATCTCTACAAAGAGAAGGCGAGTCAGGAGAGTTATGAGACCTCCAATGCTGTGTTTACAGCTATTCATGGAGAGTCTGTGCCATCTGGGCCTCATGTAGTCAATCTTATTGGCTACCTTGAACACCTGGACATCATTGGGATAAAATTCTTGGATGATTTGCGTACAGATCTCATCCTATCATCACTGCCCAAGACCTTATCTAGCTTTCTTGTCAACTACAACATGAGAAAAAATGATATGAGTTAATCGGAACATCTGACCTTGATTCGACATGTAGATAATGACATGGGGCATGACAAACCCATAGTCCTTATGGTGAATAAGAAAAGGAAGGACATGGAAAAGGGGCCAATGACTTATAAATAGTATTAAACCCCTGATCGCCATCCCTTCAAGAAGGCGAAGATCTAGAGGCAGGGCAAGGAATGGGAGGCGGTGTGTTTTTCATGTTGTAAGAAAGGCCACTGGAGGAAGAACTGCACCCAGAAGCATGGGGATGCTAAAGGTGCATTCATTATCAAGTGTAATCTTTCTATTTATAGACATTGTGTATTAGATACAGCATGTGGGGCTCACATATGTATTCAATTTCAACAACCAAGTAGATATTGAAAGATTCCTATAGGAGAGGTGGATCTTTGAGCTAACAATGATGCAAGGATGGATGCATTAGCTATTGGTGATTACCACCTCTCATTACTGATTGCGATGATTTTGGTTATAAATAACAGTTATTATGTGCCAAGTGTTACCAAGAATATAATTTCTATATCTTTTTTGGTTATAGATGAATTTATCTTCAGTCTTGGAAATAAGGGTTTCCCATTTTATAAGAACAAATTTTCTTATGGTATGAAATATTTAAATAATGGTGTTTATTTATTAAATTATGAAAATCATGTGTTGGAAATAGATACCAAAACAAACTCACATGACTCATACATCACCTAGTTGTGGCATCCCCATATCGGAGATGTAAATGAGAAGTGTTTGACAAAGCTCCGCCAAGATGTTTATTTGAAATCTACTGAGCTAAAACCACTTGATAGATGTCACCTTTGTTTACAAGGAAAAATGACCAAGCCTCCCTTCGATGGACAAGGAGAAAGGGCCACAGAGCTTCTAGTATTGGTGCAAACGGATGTGTGTGGACCATTTCCAGTAGAATATATAGGTCGATATTTTTACATCATTACTTTTACTGATGATTATTGTAGATATGGCTATGTCTACGTAATGAGGTTTAAGTCAGTGGACCTAGAGAAATTTAAGGAATTCATGAATTAAGTAGAGAATCATCTTGGTAAAATGATGAAGAAACATCGATCTGATCGAGGTGGAGAATATTTGAACCAAGAGATCATTGATATTCTAAGGGAGTCTGGGATTCTATATCAGCTCACTGCTCTTTATACACCACAGAGGAACAATGTTAGTGAATGGAGAAACCACACCTTGTTAGACATGGTGAGGTAGATGATGAGTTATGTAGAGCTTCCATTATCCTTTTGGGGATATGCAATACAAACTGAAGCAAAAACATTAAATTGAGTACCAACTAAGGTGGAAAATAGAATTCTTTCGGATATATGGAATGGAAATAAAACCATTTTGTCGCATAAACGTGTATGGGGATGCAAGGCGTTTGTTAAGGCCTTCTCAGGAAACAAACTAGCACACCGTGGAACAAGGGGTATCTTTATAGGATATCATAAGGAAATGAAAGGATATTACATACATAACCCTTCAGACAAGAAAGTAACTGTCGCCAGAAAATCTGTCTTTCTTGAGAGGGAGCACATCCTCAAAAAGGATAGTGGGAGAATGATTGAATTAGAATAAGTTGATTATCATGATACACAAGATTTGGTACATGAAAAAATTCCATAGGTCCCCGTGGATGAGGATCCAGAAACACAAGTACTGTGTATGAGCTCAAGAGAGGTAAGGGAACCAATGAGATTTGGTTCTATAGTCACTGAGGATGGTGAATCATTATTGTTGGACAATGATGAACCTCTATCCTACATGGATGTAGTATAAAGATCATAAGTTGCAAGGTGGCTAGAAGCTATGAATTCTGAGATGGATTTTGTGTATCAAAACCAAGTCTAGGATCAGGTCGATGAGGCAGTTGGTGTAAATCCTATTGGATGAAAATCGGTATTCAAGAGAAAGCTGAACATGGAAGGCCAAGTTAGCACCTATAAAGCAAGGCTAGTGGATAAAAGGATTCAGACAACATCAAGGAATTTACTATGATGAATCCTTCTTGCCAGTTTCCATGTTTAAATCCATAATAATCATATATGCCATAACATCTTACCATGACTACGAGATTTGGAAGATGGATGTCAAAACATAATTCCGTAATGGGAACCTTTAGGAAGATGTCTATATGACACAACTAAAAGGGTTTGCGACAGTAGGTGAATCCAAACAGGTTTTCAAGTTTCAAATATCTATTTATGGATTAAACAAAGCATCCAGGTCATGGAAAATTCATTTTGATGAAGCCATAAAGTAATTTGGGTTCGTTAAGAACAAATGTGAGACATGTGTTTATAAGCATTTTAATGGGAATGTGATCGTTATCCAAGTAGTATTTGTTGATGAAATATTGCTTATTGGAAACAATGTACAAGTATTACAGTCAGTTAAAGAATGGTTAAACAAGTGTTTCTCATTGAAGGAATTGTGTGAAGCATCCCACTTTCTAGGGATCAAGATCATTCATGATAGATCCAAGAGGCTGCATGGACTAAGTCATAGTACACAAATTGACCAGATACAAAATATATTTAGTATGGATCAATCCAAGAGGGTATTGGTTCCAATATCACATGGCCTACATATTTCTATGAAAATGTGTCCTTTTACACAACAAGAGAAAGATAGAATTTGTAAGATCCCATACGCTTCGACTGTAGGATCCATCATGTATGACATGTTATGTACTAGGATTGATGTTGCCTATGCACTGGGCATGGTAGGAAGATATCAAGAAGATCAGAGAGAACAACATTAGACTGCTGTTAAGACTATCCTTTAGTATCTAAGAAGAACTAAGGATATGATCCTCTTGTATGGAAGAGATGAAGAGCTTGTCATCAGAGGGTATGATGATGCTGGATTTCAAATAGATCAGAATGATATGAAGTCACAATCTAGATATTCTTTCTGTCTCAATGTAGGAGCTGTGAGCTTGAAGAGTTCAATGAAGCTAGTTTTCACTGATTCTATAGTGGATTCTGAATATATATAAGCTTATGATGCAGCCAAGGATGTTGTCTGTATTCAGAACATTTTCCAGGATCCTTATGTGGTGCCAAGCAGTAAAGATCCCATTACATTTTATTGTGATAATACTGCAGCGGTGGATCTTGCAAAAGAGCCAAGGTCACATCAACTGACAAAGCTCATAATCCAGAAGTATAACCTCTTGAGGGATTTATATCAATGGGGTGAAGTTGTAGTGAGCTGAGTGTCCACGAAAGAGAACGTGGTAGACCCCATGACTAAAGGAATATCTCATTAAAAGCATGAATATCATGTGAGAGCTATCAGGTTAATGGATGTTAGTAGTTGTCTCTAGCATAAATGAGAGTCTTTTAGAGTTGGTGACCTAGAACCATATACTTTGTACTTTATCCATTAAAAAAGGCCTTATCACATATTTATTGTTCTTCTACGTGACAATGCATGTGATAATGTCGTAAGGATAGCAGTTTCATTAAAGGGTCATAGTGGATCCCTACTATGATGAGACCCGAAAGTGCCATAAAACTATTCGTGAATATATGTTCTATGTTCAGATGATGTTATTTGATGGACACAAAAAATATAGGTCATTATTGGTGAGGACTCGTAAAGTATTGTGGCACCTTCTCATGATGTTCGCCCTTGGTAATATTCAGGAGGATATAATGAGAATGGTACCCGCTAGTAAGAAATCCACATTTTATGATGTCATTGGATGTTTCAATATGCGGACGTGTGTATTTGACCTTAGACATTAATATTATCAATAATGGGTATTACAACTATAACACATAAATGTATTCATGAAAACTATGACGACACACTATTCATAGTGAGGTAGGATACGTTGGGTGCGTCACAAGTAATACCGATTTAATAGATAATTCGATAAAGGATTTGTTACATCTGTTCCATAACAGAAGTAGATATCTCGGTCCCTTTGATGGAATTGATATAGCCCATGTAAATCTATTGCCATGTTATGGAATGGGCAAGTTCAATTCCAGAATGTCAAAGAATGAATAATCGATCACAAGGGTTGATGGAACTAGCATGCAACCCACTTCGTTAGAGATATTGAGAGAAAGGGATTATATTACAATGTAAGCATTCGTATGAGATGACACATCAATGTGAAATAAAATTCTTTATCTTAGATGCCTTGACCCATTGCTATACAGTAATCTTTGGCATTAGGAAAGCCCGCCTAATGCCATTGAGAAAGAGACCAAGAGGGTCACACACTAAGTGTGTTCATATATCTTAGTTAAATATTAATTTAACAAGTTAAATAAATATTACTCCTGAATGTGGTTTAATAATTTTTTATGGATGCCTGATCGCATTTATTTTGACACTAGTTATTCAAGAGAATATATTGTGAATGAAATAATATATATTTATTAGCGAGTAATGCAGTTACATTTTTTATGAAATAAATATCCATTACTCAAGGACTAATAAATGTGGTGGAGGAAATAAAGAAAAATTTAAAATAAAAGTACACGCCTTGAATATTAAATATACACACAGTTTAGTTTTATGGAAAATAAGTACACGCTGTGTATTAATGATTACACGCCATATAGTTTTTCCAGTCGGGATTTTGAGGATATAATACTATTTTTTAAATGATATTTATTATAATAAATGTGGTCTCATTTCAGGGAATTAATAATTCGACATGGGGGTTTTCAATATGTGTTAATGAAATATGTAAAACGTGCAATGAGTTTATTTATTATCATAACTCTATAACCTCAAATCTGATTATAAATATCCTCACAACCCAAACACTTTTCCCCAATACTTGTTCACAAAAATTTGGTATAATTCATTCAAGGCTGAATGATCTATATCCTCCCAGAATGTTCTAGAGACCGAGAGAGATCCTCCTCCATCGGATCAAGGCCATCGATGGTAGACATCGCAAGCGATGTTTCTTCCATGCTAGCACTCAGAGATCCCTTTGGAGACATCCATAGATACATAGCACATATGTGGATCACCACTAGAGGAATTATACACTTGAATTCTACTACACAATGATAGATCACAAATTCTCGACCGGAAATATCAATGAAGAAATAATTCAAAAAAGGTAATTCTTGTGAATTAATTAAATTAATTATAACCCACATATGATGATATTATCTATATTGTTCCAGGAATCCATCTTTTGGTTTTCTTTCATTGTGCTATTATGAAGATCCGGTATTTTATATCGTGATGGAACTCTGTTGGAAAGTTGTTTAACGCTAAAATCAAAGTTGGTCCAACCAACCATTGCGCTTCCACTGTGCCTGAAACCTACAAATTATATTAAAATAATATATAGACTTGGTTAATCAATTAACTGAATACAAAAATTAATAAGAAAAGTTAATCAAGATAAAATTTTTATATAAAGACATAAATGATAAAATAAAAAATTAAGTATTAATATGGAATAGACTTCTTTTGTTTCAGTTAAAATCGAACAATAGTTATATGTTTTTTACCAGAGGAATATGGGGGTCATTTCAACTTTTGAGAAACATAAAGAGATGATATGGGATAAATTATTTTTATTCATATTAATAGTTTTATTATAAATAATGAATTGGGTGAAACTGAGATGAAATGTTTGAAGAAATATAAATTAATTATTTTAGTATTAGAATGTCCACTCAACAGATCATGGAATTTCATGTTAATTTAATTTTCATTTGGAATTACTTCTTAAACCCATTTAGATTTATTTACATTATTAGGATAGGTTTATGAGAAGGGTAGTATGGATCATTTCTAATAGAGTGTTAAAGAAATAGGATATTCTGAAATCAATTTTGGGGGTATTGGGTTTTATAAAATAGTGGAAGATTAAAATATGTTATTTAGTTATTTTTTTAAATTATATCATATAAATTATATAAAATATTATTATTTTAATTATAGAAATAGAAAAATATACGACTTCAAACTTATCACTATGATCCATTATTGAGAAGGATCACTATATGAACCAAAAATATCTAAGAATGAAAAATTTACTCATGAAATATCATATTCAATAAAATGAAATTGAATTTTTTAGAATATATTATTCACTATGTGCATTGTAGTGAGTCTAGTGAGTAATATTTCCTTCCCTAGGAGTTCTATTTGAATGATTATACACATTTTAGGGTTTTATTCTATCATAAATGTCCAATTATATTAAAAATAAATATGAGTTCATTCATGAATATAGTAATAAATT
This sequence comes from Viscum album, assembly GCA_963277665.1. Taxonomy (NCBI): domain Eukaryota; kingdom Viridiplantae; phylum Streptophyta; class Magnoliopsida; order Santalales; family Viscaceae; genus Viscum; species Viscum album. The sequence goes on from OY728129.1 coordinate 1,591,653,369, forward strand.
TCCAATTCAGGTTCTCTTTCAAAAGAATTTGATAATATATATATATATATATATTAGATATCAAATGATTTATTCACAAATAATATTAGATATTCGGTACAAGGTGGGACTCATTTATTAAAGGTTATTGGAAACATTGAACACTTAAACAACTTAGGGATTAACTTCTTAGATGATTTCCACAGACTTCATACATTCCTCACTACCTAATCCCCCATCTAGTTTTATTATTTCTTATAATAGGAAAAATAATTAAAATATTATTTCAAAAATAAAATACCATGATTTGGAATGTTTATAAGGGAATGGGGTGTGAAAAAACACATTCTTTATGGAGAATAAGAAAAAGGATGAATAAGTAACAGGGGACCATTTTTCAATACAAGTCCAAATCACATGAAAGATTTCCTTCCAATAAGGGGTAACTCCATAGGCAGATAAAGGAGAAGGATATAATATATTTTTCATGTGATTAGAAGGGTAATTAAAATATTATGTGAACCCATAATTAAGGTTAATATAGAGGTGCATTACTTATCGAGCATAATCATTTAATATATACACAATAGGTATTAGATACAGATTTTGGTGCCCAAATCTATATCCAAAAACCGGAACCCAAATTTTTTTTGAATTGTTTATAGAGGAGAGGTGGATTTTTAAGATAAAAATGATGTAATGTTGGATACAATAGCCTTAGTGGAAACCTAATTTTATTTCTATGAGTAATGATAATTTTTAATGTATTTTTTTTACCAACCATTTCATACTAAGAACATAATTTCAATATCATTCCTACTTATAAATGTTTTTATATTCATGTTTGGAATATAAAAGTTTTTTCTTTTATAATGAAAACATATGATTTGGTATATTGAATTTAAATAAATTTATTTATGTATTAAATTACAAAAACAAAGTATTTAAAGAAGATAACGAATAATGTTCACATGACTCAAATGAAACCCAATTATCGAATCACTGACATGGTCAAGTAAATGAGTAGAATTTGAATAATATCAATGTTGATGGTCATTTATAATATTTTTCACTAATACCATGTGAAATATTTCATTCTTTTTTTAAAATGGAAAATGAAAAAACCACCATTTAGTGTATAGGGATAAAGGGCCATATTTATTTTTTTGGTATATAGTAATGTGTTTGGACCAAATCAGATAGAATCTAGAGGTTGGTATATTTACCCCATAAAAATTATTGAATACTTGAGTATAAATGGATATGTCTAAATGATTAGTTATATGTATAAGTAGATTGATAAATTAAAATAAGTATATAATAAATTATTAAATTAAAATGGAAATAAGATAAAGATTCATTGATGTGATCTAGGTGTTCAATATGTTATACAAGAGTTCATCAACATTTTTATGACTTTTTGATTTTATCACAACTCAATTAATCGTTCATAAAAATTTGGAATGGAGTTATTAAAATAGGAAAGTAACCATAATAGACATGGTAATGATGATGGAAAGTCATTTTGATTTTAGATTATCATTTTGTGAATATACATTACAAATTGTGGAATACACAGTAAACTGAGTACCAAATAAAGTGAAAAACGAAATTACATTCAATTTATGGAGTAGAAAGATTCAATTTTTTTCACATACATTTCTATGTGGTTGTGATGATATTTTATATACTTCTGAGGAATCAAAATAGCACAGAAGGGCACAATGTGTATCATTATACTGTATCTGAAAGAAATATGGTACACTACCATTAAAACCCCTCATACAAGAATGATACTATTTTCAGAAAAGAAATATTTTTTTAGAGGGAGTACATACTAATAAAATATAGTTGGATAGAAATTTACATTTATAAAGTTGATGCTCAAGATACATAAGTGGTGGTAATAAAACAGATTCCATCTATCCCCCATGGAATAATTACATCTTGAAACACAAGTATGATGTTGAAGCACTAGAGAGGTAATATAACTAGTGGGATATTGGTTTCTTTCCAATGAATATGGTGAAACAATATTGGTTAAAAATGATTAACAAATATCCTAAAAATAAGTAGTATAGAGATCATAAGTTGAAATTTATTTGGATTCTTGAATTTTTAAAATGATTCCATGTATTGGAACCAAGATTTTGGTTTGGTTGTGGCACAACATAATTTAATGCCCCTTGGGTGAAAATGGGTATACAAGAGAAAAATGGAAATAAAATGTAATGTGAATTATTATAAATAAAAAATTTATGTGAAATGGTTTAAAAAACATCAAGGAATTGAGTATGATGAAACACCTTCACTGCTTACCTTTAATATATCTAATGTAATTATACATTCAATTATAGCTTACCGTGACTATGAATTTTGGAAGATGGATTTAAAACCAGATTTCGTTAATGAGAACCTTCTAGAAGATTTTTATATGACACATCCAAAATTGTTTACAACTCATGGTGGTACCAAAAGGATTTTAAAATTTATAAGTTCAATTTATAAATTGAATAAATCATATAAGTAATTGAACATTAGATTTGATGAATGGATAAAATAATTTACTATCATTAATAATGATTTTCAACCATGTGATTATAAGCGGTTTTATGGGAATGTTAAAATTATATTACAAAATATATTTTAATGACATATTACTTATTATAAACTACATAATAGTCATAGAGTCCATTAATTACTAGTTAAGGATTTGTTTCTTCATTAATAAAATTTGTAATGTATCATATAATATTGGGATCATGATTATACATGTTATATCCTTGAGGATCCATAGACATTATCAATGTACATATACTGACCACAAAAATTAGATTTTGTATGGAAAAGTTCCACAATTGGATTGGTTATAGTGTCACACGCTATATGTATATCTACAAAATTGTGTTTTCAGACCTCATAGGTGAAATTAATAGTGAGTTATATCCCATATGTTTCAGTAATTGATCAATAATGTTTTTTGTGTTATATAAAAGACTTTATGTTTACTATTAATTGGTAATTATTTGATGATATAACTCAAATCATTTAGAGAAACATTGGAATTATTTTAATGATATCCTCAATTATATTAGAATAACAGTGGAGATTTTCTTGTTGTATAGATAATAATATACACTAGTCATCAAGGGTTATATTGTTTCATGTTTTCAAATATATTATAGTAATATGATGTAATTTTTAGGGAAATCTTTCTATCTGAACAGAAGAGTTGTGTGATGGAATATTTCAATGAAGCCAGTTGTTGTTGATTCTATAGTATAATTTGAATTTATAGAAAAACATAATGTATCTATGGAATATATTTTGGAAGAAAAAAATCAAGGATAGTAATGTGGTACCTAGTAGTGAATAATGTTTCACATTGTATTGTTATTATACATCAACGGTGGATCTTTCCAAAGATCCAAAATCACATTAACAGAAAAGAATATACTCTATATGAATCACCTACACAGGGATTTTTATCAAACAGTTGAAGCTTCAGTACTATGTGAACCCATAAAATAAAACATTGAAGAATCCTTTCCTAAAGGATTATCTCACCCGAATCATGAGTATCCGGTATGAGTTTGTGTGCTAAAGGATGTAAGTAGTTGGCTCTAGTGAAAGTGGTATTTTTTGGAGTTTGTTCCCAAGAACCTTATTTTTTTACTTTATGATAAATTTTATTTTATTTATTAATAAATCCCATATCACATTATGATTATTCTTATGTGTGAAAAAAATAATGATAATGTCATATGAGTAGCTACCACACAGATTGGTCATAGAATTTCCTTATTATATTGACAACCCAAAAGTTCCATGACATTATTATTAATTATATGTTCTATTGCAAGTTTAAATCATTTTAAGGGAATATATGATATAGTATATCAACGATGGAGACATATAGGACATTGAAGTACCATATCATCGTGTGCACTGTTGGTAATATCTAGTGCCAGATATTACGAAAATGAGACACTCTAGTTTGAAAATCTACATTTATATGTGTCAAGGGATGTCAAATTTTGTTGATATGTTTCTTGATCATTAGAAATTAATATTTTTATTAATGATTATTATATGTTGTGGAAATCTATGTATTAATTAAAACAATAATTACATATGTTCACTGTGAGGTAGGATATGTTGGATGTATCATAAGTAATATTTCATTAATGAATAATGTGAGAAATGATTTATCACTGATGTTATTTATGAAAAAATATTAAACCACACATTTTAATGTAAGTGATATATGGTAAAAAAATCCAAGGCCATGGTGTTCAATAAGAATTTTTTATTTCTAGAAATTAAATTATTGTGACATTAGTCACATAGGTTGATGGAACACACAAGGAACCTGCATCATTATAGATATCATGATAAAGGGATTATAATACATAGTAATAATCATTATTGGGTATTATTTCATTTTATAATTTAATTCATTATCTATGGGTTCCGTGTCATGTTTTTACATGGTAAAAATGGACATTAGGATACCTCGACTACTCCCACCACCAGTAATGTTTTTATTTTTATTAAATAAGAATGGGAATAAAATCCAATAAGAACACATTTAAGGAGTTATAATGTATTGAATCCCCAATGCATATCATCAATTAATGCAAATTCCCTCTATGGGAAAGGATATAGGATCAAAAAAAATAAGAGACTAATTTTTCTGAGACACTATTGAATCATGATAATCTGCCACAACATTCCCCTCTATCGAGGTATGAAGAATATACATACGATCGTTCATTAGATAATTGATGTGCCTAATAGAGTAAACAATTGACCAAGGTTTCAAACATTTACCTATAATTTCATTGTATATGGAAATAGAATCAAACTTCATCTATCTAATAAAGAATATCACTTGATTGTATATCGAGACACTGTAAATCATGGAAGTGATATCTAATTGGAGAGAATCTCCAAGTCCCAAGACAACTGAAAAGGTAGCAACCACAGATCTGTTACTATCTCTGATAACCTGACCCCCATGAATAGTTCCCATGAAATACAATCCATTTCTATTAATATTTATCCATGAAGAAGGTGGATTTCATCTAATCCATGTGAAATTGGCTGGAGTATTTGATCTATGGAAGGAATGATGGAGGAGAAGCAGAGAAATTGATGGAGAAACCTCTAACAATTTATGTAGCCATCATAAATATAGAATGAGGGTGCATATTTTAAATATTATACCTGAATATGAAGGATCCTGATTCATGTGACACACTTAGTTTCTTGAGATCAAAAGAATCAAACATCACGTAGGGAAAATAATTTATCTTCCTAATATTCCACACCGAGTCTATACATCACAAGTAACTACTATTGAAGGAAGATGTCACTAGATTAAAACTGATCAGACATGCCAATAAGCATTCTAAAATAAAAACATATAGATTTATCCCAATTTATTTTGAAGAATAGGTTCTCCATAGGTTAACATTCTTGTTGTCTACAAAATTATCATTTAAAGGCCATGCAAACACCTCCCTTCATAACATTTCCATAAAAATGAAGGGAATGATATAGAACACACCATATAGAATTATAAATTTGGATGGGAGACTCTTAAAAAAATGGATGTCACTCTATGATTTATGTTGGGATTTAGAAGGTTTAATTTTAAGTAATTCTATTATAGAGAATGTACATGTTACCATGCTTATGAAAAAAAACCTATCTGAGTTTCTAAATAACAAAATAATGTCAAATTTATTTTTCTAGGTTGCAACCAAAGTGGTTAAAATGAGAATATGGTATCCACTTTCCTCCATGAAGGATATTTATATAGACTGATATCTTGGGAAGCCTAGGATAGACCCCAGATAGTGATGATTCCAATATCTGATGTACCCTTTTCAAATGTTCCATCAAGTGTGTTGTTGGATTAAAGGAAGATAATTCTAGATCAGCTTACAAGCAATGGATTATTTAAATCAATAATATCTCCCCTCAAGTACATATATGATTTTCATGTGATTTTACCATATGTATATCCCCTTAGGAAACTCCCATGAATGATTGGCATGAAGGCCATTCATGGATATAGATACAATTCTAAACATGAGATCCTCTTATTCTACAGGCCTAGCCAAATTACTCCAAGAATCCCAATGAAATTTATTATTAAAGTTAACACCCCATTAGAAGGATATAAAATTGGATTCAAAATTATAAATTACATTATTTGTAACCATGAGAGTATAAGAAATGTTGAAGGGGATAGAATATAGAACTGATTTGATCGACGTAATTCTCCCACAAAAATATAAGATGGTATTTTTTCAATTGATGATATGGCCAATGATTTTATCTATAGCCAAGTAATTGTTTTTAATAAGGTGGGTGTTAGGGGACAATGGCGTACCCAGGTACGCCATAGGAAAAGTTATTTTGTGCATACCATGGATGGGCTCCTAAAATGTTGATCGACTCTCCAAGTATTGGCTGAATGAAAATAAAAGACTATTATCAGGATTAATAACGGGACTACTTCAACCACAAAAATTATCAAGAGCCTCATAAACCCCCAAAATTGATCTTCTACTACCATTTACAAATATTATGATATCCTATGCAAACAACATGTGAGAAACATAGCAAAGGGAATCTTATTTTAGTAAAGAGTCTCTTTTACAACTAAAATGAAATGTTTTAGATAATGACTTAGTTAATATTCAGTAATTATATAGAGGGAGTGGGGAAGAGGGACACCCTACATAAGTCCCCTAATAGTTTTCAAATAACTAAATTTATTTCCCATTAATGAAGTGGTCATGCATGGAGAACTAAAGCAACTGAAAAAAATTTCAGTAACCCAAGCAGAGATTCCCATGCTTGCATGGACTCTAATTATAAAACTCTATTCCATGATTTCTTGTTACAAGAATCCATTTATTTAATGAGTTTCCAATCGCGATCTAAAAACATTTGAAATAGTAGATATATTTATCACCTATGATAGGAACCTAATTTATCCAAAATCATCAAAATCATACTACAAACATAATCATATTGCTTTCCATATAAAAGCCTAAAGGAATCACAATTCCTATATAACACATCACTATAACCTACCACGCATTTGTCTCAAAAGAATCATAAAACCATGGTCATTTCCTAAATGGTTATTAAAAAGCTTGTATAACCTCACATGTAGGTTTCTCTCAATCAAAATGAATCATTTACCTATATGGTTATGACAAAAAACTAAGTCTCTCTTGTTCTACCACCTATCACTACAGACTAGGTATCATAACACAGTAATAATGAAAGACCACATGGACCAAATTAAAACCTCACTATTGGTGGTAAAGATAACAACAACCTACAAAGTTAAATACAATAAGCATTATCATACTAGGTCACCAGTCCTCTATTATAATCCACCTATGGAACTACTATGTGGAAGTCACAAAAACATTGTAATAGAGATACGTACCTAACACTCAATGGATTTCTATATATGGTAATTCCTAATTTACACCTAGTTCATGATAACATCTAGGAAGCAATCAAGTTCATACTAAGTAATTCAACTTGTTAAAAAATTATGGTTGGTTAAGTAAAATTATATCCCATGTTATGTAGGAAAAAATTTACCCAAGCATAACTGATCATATGAAAAAAACACCCTGTTAGGGTTCAAAAATTTGGGAATTATGTTATTAATCATCCGACTTGGTTTGTTTCACCTATCATACTTGATAACTAAATCATCAAACATGCCATTAATCATCTCAACATATATCAAAATCACCATCCATCAGAATTATATATAAAAATTTAATTTGTCCCAATTTATTAGACATCCAAGAAAAACCTAATTAGAAAAATTGTATTTTTTTGATATTTTAACTAAGTTGGAATCAAGAATCACTAATAATCATATAGTAGAAGGCCTACACATTTGAATCCTAAGAACCAATTATTATAGATGTGATGCCACTTTTCTATTCCAAAAAAGAGTCAAAATATTTCAGTAGGCCCTTTCTGATGGCCATGAGCCCAAAATACACAATAAATCATTACATTCACCCATGATGCACACCACTAAAATAGAAAATCATAAAAAACATTAACATTAGTGATCATAAAAACAATCCCACATCCCTATAAATCAGGACCTCTAATAACGTCAAGTGGTCTCGTTGAACCAATCTGATATCCATTGGTGGCTCTATCCCATTAAAAATATTCAATTTTACTATTCCCCAAATATTATTACAACATAAATTAAACTCATATGACACGAATTTTAACCATCCCAACTAGGATTGCACAAAACTAGTGCCCCGAGTCAGATTGTCACAAGGCCACAAGAATGCCTCTTTATATTTCAGAGGCTTTCAACAAGCAGTGAGGGCATGGAGTGTTATATTGAAAGGTCTATGACCTCAAATAAGAGTAAGAAAACAATTGAATTTACAAGATAACATATATTTTATTATAATAACAGTTCCTAATCAATACAAAAATTAAAAATAATGAGATAAATATAATTTTATTCTTTTAAAGGATAAAAGGACCCTGATATACGTACAAAAATGATCACACACTTGTTTTCTCATACAAATGAGGGGGTAAATTAGTGAAAAATACAATAAAAGTACGTTGATATACTATTAATCACATGATATACCACATAGGTAATATCCACATAAAAATTTGATCCATCCAACTAATTCAGTTGTGAGCATCGACCCTACATGTCCTTAGTACCAACTGAATGTATGATTGGGTACCCTAGGGAAATGGTAGCATGAGCAGTGTGTGTGTAAAGAACTCCATAGGAACCACTAACGTGGTCACACACTTAGCCTGTAATATGATGTGTATGCAAATGTGAGCTACTCATCTGGACAAAAAAATATTTACTACGAGTAATGTGAAAGAAAATTTCTTATGAGGAATGCACATGGAAGTTTCTCAAGCAATCTACAACATAGCTGGAAATGAATAAAAATCAAATAAATTGAAATCTATGTCAATCCCTAGGTCTGTGATCCCAGCCAAATAGGAAATCTTCCATCATGTACATATACATATATATGTTTATAAATGTGTGTATATATATATATATATATGTATATAAAAGAAAAATGTGAAAATAAAATAGCTTAAAAATAATTATTCTTTGGGTATTCAATCCCAATCGACATTGTCTTCTTCATACACTTCCTGAATGGTTTCTGAGAAAGATACACCACCATAGGGGGTTAAATATCCTAGCCATAGGTTCACTGGTACTCACCGCTGGAAACTACAATGAATAATTCCATATACTGATAGACAATAATAAAAAGATGGCACTCCATCAAATGTGGAATAAACTACATATATAAAGTATCAGACATAAGAGGGCTAGGACTAAGGGAAATTTTCCCAAAAATCCTATTCGAGTCAATGGAGCTCATATATCAAAAAAAACATTATGATATTAACAAATAGGTCTAGTATATAAGTTCATTGACCAAGTAATCCTCTTGGATTCTAATGAACAAATAGTTATAATACTCAATAAAATGTGTCATACCATAACACATTGATAGTTACCTATCACAATGATCCTCATTAATAAGATTCCCTGATATCTATATACCTAAATCAGGATCATAAGATATATCATTGGTTACACATAATTAAATAATTCAAATGTACCCCAAATAATAATTTTATTGTCTAACGTTCATGATTCACATATAGAAATAACCGTTTTATCAATTATAACAGAGTGGAAGAATAAAGAGAAGAGTAAGGGTGGTCGAAGGCCTAAGGTATCACTACATACACCGGCTCACAATATTACAAGTTAAGAGTATGTTAAATGTAACAAAATATAACATCTCTACCCATACACATGAATTACAAGATCTGGGTTAGTCAAATATTTTGGAACCCACTGGGTCCCCTAGATTAGTTGTTACGAGTGGAATCCTCGCTTAAATCCTCAGGGTTCACATGTTAACATAGTGATCACTCTAAAGGTCATCTTAACCAAAAACATATGTAAAGGAATACATATTGGGGTCTTTAAAATGATTTAAAATATACAGGCTTCCTACTTTTGATACTCAAGGTCATATCATACATTGATTCAACCCATATGGGACTGTCATCATCAGTGGAATATCGAAGCATAAAGCTAAATAACTGGGTGTGTTAGTGACCCATAGAGTTCATTTATTAAATTAAAAAAATTAAATAGTTGAATTAAAAATTTTATTTGTGTAAATCTAATTTGGGAGTCACCCTCATGCTCATGGACAGACATACACAAATGAAAGGAAAATGCCCAAATACACTAGGGTTAGTATGATAGAACTATTAAATTTTGGAATCTTTAACAATTTAATTTCAAAAAAAAGGTTGTAGCTATTGTTTTCTATCCGTACTCAAATAAGTCAATACACAACTATCACACAAACATTCCATTAGAATAAATTAGTTATTGAAAATTTATAACAAATAAATATATCTTGAAAATTTATAAGCAATTAAAAAATAATTTATTACAATGTGATAAATCATGAAATCTCACAAACCGATCTCATCTCACCTGAACGACTAACTAACACTCAAAAATATGAAGGGGAGGAAAAACAACAAAAAATCTGGTAATAAAGGTAAGATAAAAAAATTAAACCACTGCCCAAAATATTTAATTAAATGAAATTTTGATTTAAAAATTCAACATTGTGAAATTACTCAATAAATCGGCATGTAGAGAAGTTGAGATAACATCATGGGTTCTCTTTTTTCCAAGGATGATTGAAAACTGAACATCGATTTCGGATTCCACCATTCTATAGTGGAGTCAGTATAAATGAACATTACTCGTGGAACCCAATATATGGTTAAAAGAAGAAAAATATAACATTGGATAATGGATTTGATGATTTATCTCATTCTTGGAAATGTACCTCATGATGTTCGATTCTGATGATAAATGAAGGAGAACTGCCTAAGGGAGGAGGACGAGATGTTTTTTGCACACACTAGGAAGACAATGGAGGGTGAAAGAAAAAATGGGGACAACCACTTAAAATTTATATTTGATGAATGTCACTTTATACTTCTTAATGGGTTCCACAGTTCATTGACAATTTTTTTAAAACCATGTGCTAATTGGGTGGTTCATGACTTCTTTGCACAAACCACACATACAAGAATAAAAAATGTCTTAATAGAAAATGAACCTTATATATGAAATTTATTTACTATAGATTATATTATTTTTTACATATCCAACCTCATACTCTCCCCATCCCGTGAGCCTCTACAAACCGGCATACACAGTAAACACTAACATTCGTCAATCACGCATCATCTGCTGCACTTTTCCTAAAACATTTGTTATGGTATATGACCCCCATTATATTATTGAACCCTATAATATATAATCCAATACATATTACAAAAATAATAACATAATTTAGATGCACTATAACCATCATAAATCTATTCTATATCGTAAATCAAGAATTCACCTATCCATTAAACTAAAAATTATAAATCATTTTGACATTTCTATCATATAAAAATAAAAAACATACATTTTAATAAATCATGAATTTGGGAAAATTATAACATGGGTGGATATGATTTTAAAATATGCATAGGTTTTTTGAAATGATATTTTGTGCATGAAGGACAAGGGAATGTTTAATGGTGTTTTGAGCTGGGGTTTGGAATCTTGAGATGAGTATTGGACGTACTGATTGCTGAAACAATTTTTATTGGAAATCATACATATAATCCTTTATATGGTTAATATTTTTTGAAAAATGTAAAAGGACATCATATATATGATTTAAATTGAGGGTTACATAAGAATAATTATTAAAATGAAATTTAATGTATGATTTTATTAATATATACTATGATATGTAATTTTATATATGATTCTCTAAATAATATGCCTTCTTTACTATTATATTCACAATAGTTGATAAATAAATATACATCACTCATCAATAAGTGTTTCAAATACCCTAAAAACTTAAAATTTCAAATGTTGTAAATCAAAATTTGATATTAAAGGGTTATGTAATTGATATATAATGGTTAAAACAATTTTTCAAAAGATATACATAAGGGTACTCTAGGAAAATGTTATTTAGTAAATTATATAACCACAATGTGATATAAATAGGTTATTGAAGTCATATATTAAGGTAAATAGTTTTTCTATAGCATACATAATGGTCAAATATCAAATATATAATATTAATGTATGTAAATAATTTCTAATAGTGTTGAGTTTAATTATGATACATGAGAGTTAATTAGATGTTTTGAGAACCATAAAGTGTTAACAATATGATCTGTAAAGGATATTACTATTCTGAAAAAGTGATATTTTCTGAATATAGTATTTGAAAAGAGTATTTATTTATACTTGGTTTGTTCAATTCTTGGAGATTATATATCATGGTTATTTTTATAATAGTGATTAATGGAAAAGGATTATTTGTTGAAGAAAAAAGATGATTAACGAGTATCATTATGAATATTAGTTTTACAGCATAATGTACTATCATGGAGAAAAAATATTTAAAATAAATAATGGTTTATAAATTTATAAAAATATTATCACCACTGAAATTTATTTACTCATGAACATACAGGTTAAATATTTTTCATGTTTTATTAAATGATAAGAAGGGTTGTGATTAATGTTAAGTGATATAAAAAAGAAAGAAATATATGATATTTTTTGGAATTCAAAATGTAAGATGTCATTTATACAATGAATTAATCTCTAATAATGGCTTCATTTTAAAATGAAAAATATCTAGGATGATATCCTTCTTATTATATCATATGATTTCAATGATAATTTTAATGTCTAAATTTATATTTGACAACACATGACTGATTTTAGAGTTTTTTTCATTTTCATATAATAAAAAAAGTGTTTGAATGAAAATATAATGATAAAAAGTTAAAGAATTAGAATATGATATGGTCTGAAATAATGTGATCAGGCCTCGATAATTCTATTATATAAAAATAATTTATATCAAATACATAGAGAGAATACTGGTGGAATAATTAATATATTAACTGTTATACAAAATTCAAGTGAGGGAACCATTATTTTTGTCATCCTACATATTCAATGTAATAAAGAATAGACAGTTCAATAATAATTATAATGGTATTGTTCCTATAAATTGGGGATGAATAAGAATATATAGAAACCAACATACTTTTATTAATTATAAATTTTGGTGAATAATAATAACACTGAGCATACCACACAATAATTAATCTATATTTAATGAACAATATAATTAGATGAGAGTGTTGTGAAATTTTTTTAAGAAGAAAATAATTGTTTTTTTCAACATAATGAGGATGAAAACCTTATAAATTTTGTAAGATAAGGTAATTGGGATTTACTACTAATCATTATTCAAAATATATCCATCAGATTATGGTATTATTTTGAGAGAACCATGGTTATTTCTAGATCTTGATAATCCATATGTTGGAGCTTTTATGGAATTATGTTTTTTTATTTTGATCATATTGGCTCAAGGATGTGCACTTGTTTTTTATTGAACTCGGTTCTGCTCGATCCCAATACTCTGGCAGATAGCAGACCCCCAACAATGAATACATTCTAGTTGGTACTCGTAACACTTCCCAGTTGGCCTTTATGCCTGTGGTAATGGGATCGAGTTACGGGGGGGGGGGTGATTTAAATCCACCTCAAATAGGGGACATTACCTACCACGTGTTAACTGGGACCGTCTATGGTGGGGGCCTATAATCTGCCAGTGGGGTGGGAGTCTGCTATCTGCTAGAGGGTTGTGCTCGAGCATGGCCGAGTTCGATGGGCTTTAGGCCCACTAGGTTCATTACATGTTTGGTAATTATTTTGATAATAAAAGGGTATATTTTTTTATATGTGATAAAATCACCATAAATTTACAACATAGTCATCAATTTTTTTGAGTGAACCTTATCAAGGAGTCATGATGTTACATATTATAATCATTACATGTAAATTAATTTTTTAATAATAGTAAATATTATTATAGAAAATGTGAGGGATATCCTTTCACCAAACTGTTGTGGAGGTATGGGTGGTGAAGAAGATATAAATTTTAATAATTAGCCCTCACTAATTCACAAAATTTATTAGTTTATGTTATTTATCCCATTGCAACAACACCATAAAATGCAATTTTAGGGACATATTGATGCATCATGTGTCTCTACACAACTACTACCCAATCATTCTCTATGAAAACATGATTTTAGGAAACCCAAAATTTTGTATTCATTAATTGTATTTTATATAAACTAAAAAATATTATTAAAAAGAAAATAAATTTGGTAAATTTTCTTCAATGGATATTCAAATTTTATTGTAAAATTGGATATCATCTATGAGTGATAATAATTTCAGAATATAAGAATGTGATTTAATAGATAATTTTCTTTATAAAGGATATTTTAAATCTCTATAAATTATTCCTTTAGTGTGATATGGAAATATTTTTTAAATTTTGATTATGATTCCCTTGGTGATAGACGTGGTGGTGTTTTTAATATCGTAGAATATGATAATAATTAATTAAAAAAATCAAAAACTATCTACCTAATGAATTTTAGATTGTATATTTTCCTACCAAATCAAAAACATTTCATTATTTTATGCCCAAAAATTTTAATATCATTCCCATTTAATAATTTACTTTCTAATTTCCACTTTTATTAATTCAATATATCGATTTTCATTGTGATAAATTCTTATGTATAACCTCTTCTGTTAGAATTCCTTCAACATTTTTATATAATCTATGATAGGATCATGTATACAATGATTTATTTATCAAACCCTATTATTGTGTGCATCTATTTAAGACTCCAATGAAAGAGAAAGTGGTGAACCTTGGATCTACAATAAAAATCATTAGGAATTTGTATATATGGTTTAATCCCTCCCACTGACAAAGGAATAATTTCTATAACTCTGTAAAATATCATTATTATCCATTATATTTTTTATACACATTTTTTCAATGTTAATTGTAGTTTGATATCACATTAAAATACTCCCAAACGCAATAGAATCACTGGAGGAGATATCATGGTAGTTGTGGACATGGTTGGGTGATTTATACATAATCATATGATTCAACATAAATAACTAATTACTTTTTCTCTAATGTTTTCATAAAATGTCGAATTATTTTTATTTGAAACATCATATGATTTTAAATACTCCATTACTTAAACTTTTAAGAGAATATGGTTAACTAATACCCAAGTTTACTACACCTTGGGTGTCTCTAACCCCTACTAATCTCCATCTACGGTATCTAAAATAAAATCCTTAGGTATTTAAGGATAATTTATTTAATGTTTATAATTTTCATCAAGGAGTTATTAATTTGGTAATCTCAACAAATAATCATCCTCAATATTTTACATCTCATAAATATATCTTATTTTAATTTTATTAGAATAAATTTAATAAATATTGACCTAATCTAGTTTTAATGAATATTTAATATTATATTATTCCTAAAATTATTGAAACAATTGATATATATATATATATTATATTTATTACAAAAATTGTTCCTATGATTTATATTGTTGTGATACATAAATTATGATCAGTCAAATGATTGAAAACGATTCTATTGAAGAATTGTAACGATTAATGCCTCTAATTCCTCCCCACATCTCCATTCTTGTAGAAGGATAACTAGGTGAAATTTTTTAGGAGTATTGTATGAAATCATCTCTTTTTTCATTTAATAAATATATATACAATATACTATGTTATTTAAAATAAATGTGTTTTTACCAACTCATTTAGAAATTCTGTATTCTGATTTCAAATAATCATTACTATAGGATTTACATCACTAAGGAGTATATCCAAAGCATCTCTTATGTAATGATATCAACCAACATTTTGTTTCCAAGCTATTTGTGAAATTAGGGATATTAAATGACCAACATAAAAAATGTTTAGTTAAATTTCTATGATAAATGTTGGAAAATACTCAATCCAATTCTCCTCTATTATTACCATACCAATTTAGTCAATCCTTAACCATCCCTCCTCGTATGTTGGAGGTTAAAAAATAATAACATTGGTCGAAATATTATCGATGGGTAGTCTATAACCATAGTTGAAAATTAAAAAAATGACTAAATTAAATAACTAGAATAATCCATATAAAACAAAGTAGAAAATAATATTAATAAAAATAGAAACATGTTATCCAATAATAATTTTTTCATAATTTTATATTTAAATTAGATAATATACATTTCAATTTATTCATTCTAGTATAGAAAATATCCCCATTAATATATTGTTAAAACTAGTAAAAATTAGGGACATCAAAAACTGATCACAATTCATGTTCCAGATTGATATTCAAACTCCGACAGTGAACCACGAGCTCATCGATACAAATTTCTCGGTTCATTTCCCATACCAGGGTCATGAAATGTAAAATCTTAATTTATTTTGTGGAGAAAAAAAATATTGTGATTACAACCCATTAGGCCACCACTAAGGGATTATATAAGAATTAAAAAAATAACAAGTCTATGAAAAACGAATAACTGTATTAAATTAAAAAATTATATATAAATTGCCTTTCTACATTTAGTGTTATCAATCTAAAGGATGTGTAACCATACCAACATCATCTAGTTCCTTAATGTGATAATATACCCATATTATTAACATTCACTTCATGTATGTGGGACATATTACACCATGAATAAAAATAAATTTAAATAAGATTTCATTATCATGAATCACATGGTGAATGAGTTATCACTATCCGAACAACTAAGTTAATTATCTATCACCATCAAAATTATAATATAAAATGAATCATCAGTTAGTGGATATGGCATCCCTAATATTGAGTGGATGGTACCCCACAATTTTCTATATATATGTTGATGAGACACCACAATTTAATCACATGGATTGACTATTTACCTACCGAAAATATCAATTAGTTCTATAATATGATATCGATGTAACTCTTGAGGTGGATGTGACCCAACTATCTCATATCTCAATGCCGAAAATTCACCATTCAGATAAAATCCATTATTGGATGATACAAGACTACTTCCATTATCTATGTTTATGATGATGAAGTAAAATGACATCTCAACTGGTCAATACCTCATTAATATTATATAATTCATTGATTCTATTATATCAAAAAGGAATCTATGTGAATGATACCCCACAATGAGAAATCAAATAAACGGATGGTTTTCTACCAACTAAAATATCATGTAGATTATTTATCACTAATACGACCTCAATGATTGGAAGATGTTCTACTATTATATTTTATCCTATGGGTTAATGGATTTCCAATATCCTTTATGGGGTTAAAAAACTACCATCTTATGTATAGTCATCAATGTAAAATACTACATATTAGGTGGATAAGATACCATTAAAAATTTACATTTGTTGGATGAGGAACAATTATAAGAATCTTTGTTTTTCTCAATCAAATATAAAATATATTTTTTATTAATATTCAGTAAAATTAAAAAAAACCTCCCACTTGAAGACTATAATAGTTTAGTGTATTTGGATACAAGTAATATAAACCTCTTATTTCAGAAATAATCTTCAACATATCCCATAAATATATTCTAAAATAGTAATCCACTTACTAATACCTTAATTTAACAATTCTTCATAAATTAGGGAAGGAAACATTTGAATGGTTGACATCATATGATGAGTAATTGTAAAAATAAGATATGTAAATAAATAATCACATAAAATAATAATATAATAATATGGGTATATAATCCTAAAAATAACTTCTGAAATTAATACCTAATATATCATAGCACATAAACATGATTCATTATGTAAAACGATATCATTTCAACAATTATATCCCAGAAAAGTGACAAATCTTCTTGAATCAATCATGATCGTTGAGCTCAGGTCAGAAATGTTTGGAACCATCATAATAATATAAAACCATTTCTTATGTCATAGTTAAATAAAAAAACTATAAACAATGTATATCAGGACATATCAGCTATTTCCCATTATGGAATATGACACACTAGTTTCCTATAATGGATTAGGGCTCACCTATTAACCATAGTGTACCAAGCCCATAAATTAGGTTACAATTGTTATATCATATGATACAATGATTTAAAAAATCAATTCTAGGTTGATATAGTTCCCACATATCTCATAATAAAAATCACATTTATGTGTTAGACATTATTATAAAATATTCATCATATCAGTAAATAATAACATGTGTAATGACAATGGGTTTTATATACATTTCATCAATTCAGCATAGCATAACCCATTAAAAACAATTGGATTTTGTATAAATTTTATCATGATAAAAACTAACCCTGAAAATAAATAATGGAAAAATTAATCAATATTGTCTCTAGTAAACAAAATGTAACATCAATTTATGTCATATTAGATAAAATTTCAATTTGATAGACCAGTCAAAACATTTCTTATGGAAAATAAACTCTTTACATTGAATAAAAAAATTTAAAAAATACAAAATTATTAAAATAAAATTAATTATAAATATCCATGGATTCATATATTGTAATATTATAAAAATTAATTGGTAATCATGATGAGAAATGTCATACATGTTTTACTGGTTAAGATATTGGTTCCTTTTGTATAATTTATAGAATCAATATGAAAATGATGATTCATTTTAAAAAAATTAATTAAAATAAAAAATTAGTTAAAATTTCTTCAATAAATCATTTTGATAATGTTTTAAAAAATATCAATCCTTTTTATAGAACTTAGATATGGAATAAAAACTTCTTTTGAAAATAACAGAAATATAATGTTGATTATTATTTAGAAAAACAATTTTGTACTATTAAGGACATAAAAAGTGGAAAATAGATGAAACCATGTATTATCTTTAAAAAATTCCATGGATAATAAAATAAAATTGATTCTTGATATATTAATTATAATAATTACTCATCATAATTATAAACCTAAATAATCCTAATAAATGATGACATTCTATGATACACCCCTTACCATATTGGTAACATCGATTCTTAAGCCAATGAATTAATAATATTAAATGAAAATTTAAATATGTTCAAAACACATTATTTTGTGATATTAGATTTATAACTGTATGTATATACTACCTATAAAATAAGAAAGGTGTACCACACAACATATGCATCAATGAAGGAAAATTGATAAATAAATATATTACCATTTTGGGAACTTTTGAACAATAAACCACACAAAAGAGAGATTGTAGAATCAATTCATAAATACATATAAATTTTTTGGATATGAATCATAAAATAAATTCCTTTTTTGTAAAAATACTATATTAAATAAACATCTTGTGAATATTGTATATTTCTCATAGAAAATAAAAGTGAGACGAAAATCCTTTATAATAATTCACAACATCCTTTTACATGTATGAACCACATGTATAATAAATATATGTTTATTATAAATATATTAATAAAAAATACATATAAATTTATATATCATGCCATATATTATTTACTTATGACATTTTATAACTTCTTTTTTAACAATCACATGTTAAAATCATGTCTTATGAAATAACTACTTTTGTATTTCCTGTATGTTTTAATTTTTCATTTTTGGTCCTCATAAATTGATAATGGTAAAATATGATATGTAATTGTAACCATGATATATATATATATATAATATTAAATTTATATTAATTTATAGTATCCATAATGTATAGATATAGAAAATGAAATACACTATTCGAGGGGGAAGTTATACCGTACATATACATGAACACTGCTAGAGTTTTGTCGATGAAAGTAAAAAAAAGGAACATAATAAATCAAATGTAGAGATTTATTAATTGGACCTATATATGACATACATTAATTAAATGTTTCCTTATTACCATACGTAAAAAAAATTAGTGATAGATTAATTGCATCGCTTCACAAGGGTGTAGTCCTCTATATACATGAATGACATTAATGTATCACCTATGTAATGGAAATAAAGAAGATATATGTGATAATTTAATAATAGAATATATTTAGGATAAAAATATAATTTAATTTCATTAAATAAATCATAAATTCCATCAATATATATCATATTTGGGAAACACATTACATCACTTTGTGAGGCAGTAGTCCAACGTACACACAAGCGACATTATTGTTTTCCAATGGGATGAGACAAAAGATTGTATAAGAGTAATTATTATTATATAGGTTTAATATTATCATGAGTAATATATATAAATATTAAATCCATAATTTTATCCATCCATGATAGTTAGTGAGGTAAAATGAATAACATCAATTCGTGGGGTGTTACTTCATCATGCACACAGATGATAATTTTATATCCCATTGCATGGAAGAAGAGTTGGATTTAAGTTATGCCCTTAGAAATAACATATATATATATATATATATATTAGTGGTATTTGTTTTTTCATATCAGTATACCTTATCAATATTTTATGGATATGTATAAATTATTAAAACAAAGATGCTCAGTGATGAATGATACCTTTTCATCGGACAACCTAATTAGTTAAGCACATAAGGTCTTATTAGGATGGATGTGTGATTCCAATAAAGACTATAATTATTTTATATGTTGTTATTGATCGTATTTTGATTTTTTTTCCGATCTATATGTATTTAAAATTGTTAATAGGAAATTAGAAGTGGTATAGCAGTCCATCCTTATCATATATAGATATTACATAATTTTATATGAACATTCATCACATAACAAAATTTCATGCATGAGGACCATTATTTTTTAATTTCTTCGGAAACATGGAAACATAATATTCTATCATTTTGAGATATATTCAATATATATCTTAAATACAATCCACTTTATCACTCCAACTTAAATCCTTTATTCTAACCATGGGAAAGGAAACATGAGAAATGGGTGAGCTATTATGCGCAATACAGATTAAGAAGGGAGATATATAACCATAACATGAACACAATGGTATTATATCAAGATCATAACAAAATAATATCCTACCCAACATATCAATTACCATAATCATGATTCACGTAATTAATATTATAAGTTCATAAAACATGAATCATATGTGTTAAAAATCATCACAATTCAACAATGGACTATAACTCATGTCATGTTTATGTGGAACCATCATAAATGTGGGAAAAAATTTCATGTTTCAATGTTAACATCCATGATGATTGATATACTGGATTAGTACACACCAAATTCCAAGAGTGGATTAGGAGCCACATGTCTCTGTTTCTAGATCAGGACATACATGTTTACCATTATTGATGAGGACCCTGCTCTTTCCCATTATGGATCAAGAAACAAATTTCTACCATTGTGGATCAGGTCTGTATAATTGTTTCCCATAATTATGTAATGAGATATAAATCATTACCAAATGAATATGAGAGATATATAGGTCCCACCCATGATATAATGATCAGTCTTATCTATGCTACAAGATCCTAAAAATCAATAATATCATAACCTATATAATGAAATTGGTATTATAAAAACTTCATTTATATCATAATATTTGGATGAAATAGATTCATATTCATTTCATCAACGATTACCCAGTTAAAGTAAGTTTGATTCATAACTATTTTCTCATGGTATAATCCATGGAAGGGAAATGGTTTTCATAATCATCATTTAATCATAAACATAAAACATTCAAATTATTAATAAACAAGGTATCCTGGATCATGTCACTAATGAATCATAAACTATATCAAAGGATTTCATCATAGAATTAATATAATTGTTGAAGGATAATTTAAAATTTTTAGTGAGTAAAACATTCGTTCTTATTTGAGAAATTATTTTTAAAACATTAATCATTTTGTAATCCTTTTTCGTTCAAAGTAATATTGAAAACATAAAAATGATTATTTTAAAATCATATAAAAAGCATCTTGATCAGAAATTGATTTTAAAAACATTTTTATTTGAAAATATATTTATAAAAATATGAAGGAATATATTAAAATCATTAAAATCGTTTTATTTTAAAAATATCTTAAAATGACACATAAAAGGTTGAAATCATTTTTTAAAAAAATTTGTTTTTGAATAAAACTAATTTCTAACTGAAGGAAAATATTTTTGGATGTTTTTAAACTAAATTCCTAATTTTCATATGTACTAAATAGTTATTAAATTTTACCATTAAATTAATATTATATGAAAAATATAGAATAATATAATTCATATTATTTTTTGAGAGAATGATCATAAAATTTCATCGATGAAAGTATAATTGTAAACACTTTTGGGAAATGATGAGATTATAAGAATAAAATCATACCACTTTGGTGAAATTAAATCATAATCCCCCAAAAATAATTACACTAAATAAAACATAAAATATCATGATCATAATTATACTCATGATATAATATGTAATATGGAATTATGTAATCTTTTTAAATGATTATAGGTGTATAACATAACTTGTGTCTCAAAGAAAGAAAATTGGGACAAAATTACGATATAGATTAGGAAATAATTTAACCACTAACCCAATTTATTATAGTTTATAAAATTAACATTTAAATACCCATAAATTTAATTTTTTGGATCATATAATAAATTTATATGTAGTATTTACACTATATATGAGAAAATATTTGTGAATAAGGCATAAATCCCATAGAAAAAAATGTGATACAACAAATGAAAAAACTACTTAAGTGTCTATTGAATCATGAGATCCGTGAAATAATAACATTTATTTAATCCTTAAATATCATGAAATAAATTAAATTAAGTATATAAAATGTCAAAGGAAATTATATACACCACAAAAAATTAATAATTTTTTATTATAGAATACAAACCAAAGAAATAAATGTTAGATAATAAAACCCTTACAATAAGTCCTAAATTTCATTGTACATGTAACGCCTCATATACAATAAATTAAATTTTATTATACATATAACAAAATAACATATTATTATATATAATACATTAATGTTTTTAGGACTTTATATTACCTATTTATATAAAATTTCATGTTAATGTTTTGTTTTAGGTAACGACAACTTTTTTTTCATACATATTTTCACTTGTTATTAATGACTATATTACTTAGATCATGATTTAATAGACTAATTTAATTAAAGATATATATATATATATAATATTTATTTTAATTTTATTTATAATAATATATATGTTATAGATATATAAAATGAAATACACCGTTCATGTATACAGTAGTCTATATGTACGCATGGGCGATGTTTCCATTTTACTGTCATATTTTTTAAGAAATGAAATTAAATTATATCTGTAAATATATATATATATATATTATTATTATAAAGCCATTATTATATATTACATTTCACATATTAAAAAAACCCATCCTTAATAAATTCCATGTAAAGCCTGAAGAAAAAAAATCACTATGAGAAGGTTGTAGTCCTCACACACACACATGTTGTTAATGTATTTCCATGAAATTGAATGAAATAAAGAATGCCTTATATAATAATTAAATAATTAAATATACAAAATAAATATAATATATAACATATAAAAAATTTACTTCCATCATTATTCCCACCCATTAAAAGTGGTAATGGTAGAACAAACGACATCAGTTCGCCAGGTTGATGTCCAATGTACACACGAATGATGATTTTGTATCCAACATTGTTACATCTTAGATAAATGAAGAATAATACATATTTCTTATTTATTAATATTTCTGAATTAAATATTAATTATACTTTAAAGGAGCTGATATGTTCGATAGTGTACCCAATACGCATCAACTAGTTTCTTTGAAATCTTACATTACACAATAATAATATAATATTATTATTTGAAATGGTAGTTAACTAATAGCTGTTGTATTGGTGTGAATGAAAAGAACTAACTAAAATATGATTATTCATATTTGTTAAATGTATTTACATTATCCAATAAATAGTTAGAGGCTTAAAATATGAATGAATCTAATTTTAACCATAATTTACATGAAATGGATGATTTATCCCCTTTTATGGGAGAACCCTCTTTAAATATAGTTTTGGTCACTTTAATAATTTCTAATTGACCAAATAAATTCTTTCCTTATAATGGGGACATCAAATTTTAATTTGTTTAAATTTTTGGAATTTTTTCGATAAAGTTATTTTTTAATGAATAGTAAAAATATTGTATTTTAATTCAACGGTGCCTTTTAATCTAATTTTTTATGGTTATATTATTTTTTTAATTAGGTTTAAAGTTAGATTAAAATATATTTTTACTATTTAATACAATTTTTTTCATTGGAATTAATTTCACATTAAAATTGGACATAAACAAGTATAAATCTTTTGATAGTTATTGTTTCTTAAAATCACACTATTTTTTTGTAACGGGAAGTAATTTTAAAATGTATTAATGACACTTATATGTTTTGAATATGGAAAAAAATAAATCATTTTTTAATTCAGAATATCAAATAATTCTTATGCAGAATTTTCGTTATTTTTTTTGAAAAACTCCAATTTTTTATGAATAGTTAAACCACTTAGTGGTGGTTAATAAAACTGAAATTTTCATTCAAATGATGTTTTTCCACTTCTGTAAATTGAATTGAAAAAATACTACATACATTTTTGTTATCAAGAAGTAAAATATTGTTCATTAAGTATGAAAATAATTTTTTTTAATACAATCTTTTGACTTTTATTTATAGCGGTTAAAGGTAAATAAGGTAAATCAAGGATAAAATAATATTATAAATATTCCAAATTACCTTTACATTTGTCCTAAAATTATGTTATGAGTATTGGAATATGCTGGGCATACTTGGGTTGATTTGGGGACCACATTGAGCCACATGGTAGTGATAATGACAATTTGGATTTATTAATTTAATGTAAAGGCAAAATTGTCATTAACAACAATCTTATAGTAACTAATTTTTATAAGGGGTTATATAAATTATCTTTTAGATTATAAATATTCATTTTAAAGAAAACAATATTCCAAATTCATGGTATTTTTTTATAATTTTGATAAAACAAATATATTAAATTATTTATGTCATAATAATGATGCAGTATTTACCTCATAAATAAATCATTTAAATAAATAAGATTATAATGATTATAATATTATCCAATACATGTCCAATTCTGATTGGATTATTTTATCTCAAACATGAGTCATCATATCATCATCCTTAATTATTTTTGGACCATTATAAACCGAATATATTTATATAATAAAATAATAGTTTCACACTTTCCTAAAGAGACCATCCTCCCCCTTATAAAAGTAGTCCTATTCTAACCAATTCATCACACCTCTAAATATATTTAGCTCATTAAAACTCTACCAAATTATGCTCCCTACATCGCTCTCCTTCCCCTAGAAGCCTTACCTTATGTAGAAGGCACTTCAAGAAGTCCTTTTGGTTCAATCCAAAGGAAGTTACCCAAATTAAAGGTAACAGTTTCTCTTAAATTGTTTTCTTTTTTTTTCTTCTCCAACCCCTAAACGCTTTTTATTAATTTCTTTTATAACAAAACCTATATCCTATATATATTAGTTTGTTTTAATTAGAATTATTTTAATTACACTTAAACACACCTAAATCTATTGGGTGAAGAACATAATGTTTCTGTGGATGGGAAACTAACGCCTCACGAAATGATTATAGTTCAATTATATCCTATCGCCTCTCATGTTGGCCATTATGACAGAAATATATCTATATATGATATATATTATGTTTATGATTTCTTTATGCTTCTGTAATTTCCATTTTTATCATGACTTTATGGTTTCTATAGTGGGTAAATACGATAATCTCATTTGAGGAAGTGTGGACTACCGCCCCCTCAAAGTGATGTGACTCGTTAATGCCTTATGTTGGATGTATAAAGGATAGAGTTAATAAAATTATATATGATATTATACTGTAATTATAATATACATATGTATAATGATGTTTAGATTCCATTAAAATAAGAAATAGAAATCAAAGTAGCGTTCATGCGAACGTACGACGTACCGTCTCTAGGAACGGTGCATTTCATTTCTTACCTCCATATGTTAAGTAGTATTATAAATACACGTATATGATGGATATATGTGATATATATGATATATAAATCATGAATTTTATTCTGGATATGATGAATTTTTTGACCACTTGAACAACAAGTTATTATAAGAAGTCCATTTTTGACTCAAGTACCAAATATCGACAAAATGAAAATTATTAACATAAATGGTTACATAATGTTTATGAAATGATAATAAGTAATATAAAAGGAATAATAAACTTGAAAAAGGTTCATAAGAATGTATAAATTAACTTTAGTTTATTATTCAGGAGATTAAATAATGATCGTGTCAAGTCGGACACAAGGTATGGGACTTCTTCTCAATATCATTTCATTGAGGCACATTTTGTTTTAATACAGAGCATTGTTTTATACACTGTATAAACACCATTGAATTATCAGGGGAATTCATTTTTTACAAGGATTTTTACTAACCAACAAAAATAATGTTTCGTTTAACGTAAGAGGTGACGACGACCGTTTCCACCACCGTGAGTATTATTTGATATTTGGCTTCCTCAACAAGTCAAAATGTTTTTAAAAGAAAATAAATACTATATACTCTTTTATGTATTTTGGTATTGAAAATTGTTTTTATAATGGATTTGTTATGTCAACATATTTAAGTGATATATTGTGATTGAAATGTAGAAATTTTTTCTTTCCTTTATATTTGATTTATGTCTTATGAATTTATAATGGTACTTGGACATTTGATGGGTGGTTACCTGATAAACGAAATGACATGTGGTGCTGTGAATACCAGGATGGGTGGTTCTGTTATAACCACCATTGTATTGGGAATGGAAGTTAGCTGTATGGCTATTCCATTTTGTGATATGTGTGGAAGTCAATCGTATGATTATTTCATTTAAGTATGTTTATGTCCCAAGTTACCTTTATATGTTATGTGTTCTTTATATAGTTTTTATGGTAATATTTTTGTTACAAAAGTGTAAGTAATGATATTTTATTTAGTGAAGATTATTTATTACTACATAATGGTGAAAAGTATTACTTATGTTAAAGTATTCATGGTTTACTTTTTTGTTTTGAAAAACTACATATTTTCCTTCTTTTTGTAACCCATACTGAGATTTTTATGCTCATCCCATGTTTTTGAAATTTTTTCCACAGGACGTAAAGTAGAATAGGGAATATATATCTTTACTGGCCACAGATGAGAAACCAATCACATATGAATTTTAATTGTATAACAGATTGTTGGATCATGCCTTAGTTTAATATTATTCTATTATAACGTGTAACATTTAGTTTAATGTCATATGGAAAGGAAATTCAGGACGTATGATTTACTATCAAGTTTCTTTGACTGAGGGTTCAACGTTTCACCCTTTTCATATATATTTGTCTGAGAATGTTCAACAATAACTAGGAATGAAGGAGGATGTTGTAAAATATAATCTAGGGGTTCTAAATTCAAGGAGTGATATTGCATTCAATAATCATATTGGTGTAAATAGATATGAAAAAACTCTCTAGAGGAGAAATTTTCCATTGGTTGATTGGAAGTTGTTTGTGGGAAACTTATTCAGAGACACTAGGGAATATTTTTCATAGACAGACAAAATTGCCTCTAGGACATTGTATCTCTATTTAGGATAGTTGGGGTGGATTATGTAGATTCATACATTTCTAAATGAAAATTATTTTATAATAAGGAATAGTACCTAATCATGAAAAGTTAATTGAATGTAGAAATTTCTAAAAAATATGTATGGGTGATTCTATTATGTCAGTCTTACTAGAATATATGAATGATTTATTTATATGTCTAGGTATGATACATGGGGTATCGATGTCACTAAATATATCATTAATGGAATAAGAAATTGATATTTAATTCTGGGTTGGAATCTTCCTATGTCGATATGTCTTATAAAAAATATGAAAATGAAGGAGGAATTTAAACCTCATGATTGGTCCCTGTATTGAGGACCCATGTCTAACTATCTATCCCATGAAAATATGTATCACGAAAAATGTATTTCATGGATGGTATCACCATAAATCTATTGAACTATTTCATGGGGAAAAGGGTGTTTTCTTTCAAATGAGAGATTACAAAAATAGGGGTGAGACTTATATTGGACTCTCCTATTCATGTCAAAATTTCACAAAGGAGAGTGGGGTTTTTTTATTGGGATAGGCAAATATATATATGATCTATTTTTCAATATGTATCCATAAATGGAAGGAATTAGGTCATATATATTACAGTTAGGCTTCCCTATGAAGGTTTTACCAATGCATAAGGATTGATCCTTTTTTTACAATTGAAATGTTTGGAAATAGGATTTCATATTCTGGAATCACTAAAAATTGCATTATAGTAGGAATGAAGACACATGTAGATCTATACATCATGTAGTTTTGTTTATTGTGACTAATAAATTATTCATGAATTTTTATTTCATGTGACCAAGACATCATGGGGTCATGTAGTTTTAGGTCATACGACTAGGAAAAAATTTGACGAAAATGATGTGTATCATAGGATTAATTGGAATGGGATGTTACCAAATACACTAGACATGTGGGGGATGGATGTGTAAACCTAGATCATTGGGGGATCTGGGATCTGGATAAATTATATGGGAAAAAATGTTGTTGGGTTTTATGAAGAAAGGAAAATAATCTAATAGGGATTAATTTTTCTTTGCTCAAAAATCATTTTTGTGGGAAACTTATGCATATACACTAGGGAATATTATATATAGTCAAACAAATGTATGCTCAGGACACTGACTCATCATTTATGATGGTCGTATTATTATTTTTTATGTCAAAATTATTTTCCAGAAGATAGTCTAAAGAATGGATGAAATGTGTCCGTGAATGTAAGAAACATTCAGGAATCAATTGTCCATGAAGTGTAAAATTACATAAATAGATCTAACTCATACATATGGGTAATTTATTTTATGATAGATCCCTGAATGACGAACCCAAACTTTAGATTTCAAACAAAAATAATTATTTCAATAAAAAATATATGGACATAATTTTTTAATGTGGAGGAGACTAGGACATGATTTCTAGTGGTCACTATATATCTTGATTAAATAGAATCAATACAGACATAACTATTGAGGAACCATGTTGTTTAATATCATGTGGTAAGGAGATAGGTCAATTGATATAAATGATGATGAACGTTGGGGATTCGTGTAGTTGTGTGTTGTGTAGTAAGGATGTTTGATGTACCTATTAAGGTCTTACAACTATAACCATGAAAAACATCATATGGATGTGTAAGCCTTTTCCATAAAGGAAAACCCTACTGATACCCTAAATCCCACATGAGCTATTATGGGTTTGAGAAACAAAGGGTTGAAATGGTTTATTAATCATGAAATTTTTATAAAATAAAGAACATAGGAATTTTGAATTTGTGTTGGGTAGAACAGAAAATAGAATCCAGGTGTCACAACATATCATATGTGGGTAATAATGAATCCATATATAGTTCATTAATATTTCTCCCTATGAAGATCAAACTCATAGATAGGGAGGAGGCCATTTATTTAAATATTTTATTGTATCTGCTCCCAGGATTGGTGATCTTGGTGTCTCTAAATATTTTGTGTGAATAGAAATCAATCCACCTATACTTATTAAGGTTCTATATAGCTAAATTTTGTGTGGAAAGGAAGTAGGAACCACAACATTAATGAGGGGTAAATTTGTAGCAAGGATAAAGAATTAAAATTCGAACGTCTCTATGTATCTTTCATGAATAATATTTAAGCTACACATCGTTCAAGATGACAACAATCTGTGTAGGTCTGACCCATATACATGTAAAATCATTTTTCTCATATTTTTTTGTTGGGCATATGACATAGTGTCTAGAAGTAACTAAGTATCCCATATGAGAGGAATCAATAAACACGTAGTTCTAAATAATATTTCCCACAAATATTTGACACATGTATGGGGAGTGGTAATTTTTTTAATGGTTCTATAAGTAGGTCCTGATATGAGGGTACCTACATTGATTTAGATCATATCTATGTGAGGGGACACTTCATATATCTCATGGATAGGCCCAAGATATTGGGTATAAGCTTCACTATGTGTCCTATAAATGGGGAATAAATTTGTACATAGTTCATGATGGAATTTTCCATGCCGCTGTCTGGGCCATAAGAGAAAAGGGTTCATTTTTAGGGTGTCTAGACCTGGAATGAAAACCCATATGTCAATATGCATCCTATGTGGGTAGGATTCAATCCATACATAGTTCTAGAATATTACATTCTAGATAACCGATGTAGGGGAAATAATTTCATGGGTGAGAACATTTTGATGTTGTATTTTTTAGCATCGTATAGTGACAACATCTGTGTTATGTAGTTTACTATATTGGGAAATGGAAAATGTACCACACAGTTTATCATTATGAAATTATGTATAATATCTTATATTTGTGAGAAGGATGATTTTTTAGAACAGTGAGAAACTCAATCCTAATGTGAAAATAGGTTCAGAGGCCAATGTACTGTAATAAAATCATCTTAGGGTATACAACTGGGCCTAACGCATGAATTCTACTCATCACAACTTATCATACGATAATATGAATCCAAGCACACATAGTTCTAGGGAAAGAGACTCCCTATGTGCATCTGAATCTCACATGGTGGATAGGGGTATATTTTAATTCTCCCACATATATCGATATCTAATGTGATTAATTACTAATTAAAAAAATAATTCCAATGCATTTTAACATATTCTGGTGATCATGTAAACTCACAGTTTATATTCATAGAGTTTGGACCAAGGGGAGAGAACACAAATATGGGGCATGCGTGACATGGTGGAAAAAACAAAAAATCAATAAGGATAATGAAATACCAAATTCCACATACTCGTTCTTGAGGATCATAACATATAGTTTTATGTTGTGATGCTTGTACCTAGGTTACCAATGATAAGATCAAGGATTTTGAACCATATCGAATAGTTTAAATTCATACTATATAGTCTAAGTGCATTATATTTATGTTTTTTATATGAGATATAGATGTTCAATTTTACATCATATGATGGGGCTGATAATTGGGTTTACAGTTTATCATTATGAAATTAGGATGTAGGTTCCATTCATTTTTATTGTTTCATGACTCGGTTGCTAGTACGTTCTTTTTAAGGCTTTTAGGATTGGACAATTATGTTATCTAATTTAACATTTTTCAACTTATATTAAGTACCATATAGTTTAATTTCATGTGAACAAGAAGAATGTGTCTGGTAGTTTATTATCCTATGGTCCAAATGAAATATCATACAGTAACATGAAATAACTTTTTAGGAACCCTTTATTGGTACGAGTCATGGGAAGATCTTTATTAATTGAAAGCAAATAATAATCTCAACTGGAGTAGAATTACAGTATGAAATAGCCCCCCCCCCCACTATTTTTGTCTCCATCTTTGAAGTCTTATTTCCATGTTTGGAGGGATTTCTAAGAACAAACACCATATATCCCCCATGGAATGTCTAGAGGGGAACCTTTTTGTTATAGGCATAGGAAATTCAGTGTTGGTGAAGCTCCAAATGGTGAATGGTATTAAATATATATTCATTTAGAAGCTCCAATTCATCCAGTAATTTCTAGGATATTTCATCAGTGGATAATTGACCATATTTGGAAATCAGAGTGAGGTAAATTTAAATTCAATGGTTAAGAACAACAATGTCCCATCTAAAAAGGATTATGGGGTTGCATGTGTGGTAGTGTAGGTCATAGTCTATTAGTGCCACAACTAATAGAGAAACTAGTCTAGCCATGTCTTCTTATCCTTATCTTCCATCCTCTATAGTATATTGAATAAATTCTTCTTGAAGTCATCTATCTATCTATTATCCTCATCATAGTTGTAAGATGAATGGCCGGACTTGATTTCATACTACGGATAGATCTTTTACAATTTATCATAATATAAATTTGTCTAATTTCTTGTAATTATTGTATGAGGGACAGCAATTATGGTGATGATGTAATATCTGAAATAGATAAAAATAATCCTTAACCGGACCTCATTAAGGGGTTGAAATTCTTCCCCCTTTGAAAATAATTCATTTTTAGTGGGAATAATATAGATTCTATTTTAATAGAAGGAGAATATGAGCCCATAATTCCATTACCCATATAAAAAATGGAAAACATTACATGGATATGTGGATTAAATCCTCAGGTTTTTAAATGAAGTTTCCATGACCGTGGGTGTAATTAAAATTTTGGTGAAATTTGTGATATCATGTGTCATAGTGGTCCTATGGTATTCAGGGCATCATATTTGATGGGAAATATTGAGTCCCTATTGTTCGGAACCATTGTATCTAGTGTGCACTTCTTTTAGGACCACTATGTTCTCTTCTCTATCAATTCACCCAATAAAGACAACATCAAGGATCTTCTTGTAGAGGACCATCTACATATTTTTTTCATCATACATAAGATATTTAATTTCTATTCTTTGGATGTACTCTCATAAAAACCTCCTGGGTGGGATATATGACTTATAAAGATATTCCACAGTGGATTTCATCAAGATGGTGGTAGGACCATACATTTTGGAGATGGGGGTAATCTCATTGTTTTCATCCTTGTTTTCCTAAATGAATGGTGAGACAATCCAACGATGTGAAATATTGATGAATCTTTCATCCCAGTCTAGGTTGGACAAATTCATGGCTTCATTTTAGAAAGAATCATTTTGTGAATTTTGTTATTATGGGACACAAGTCATGGTCATCAATTAAGATGATTCTTCAATTTTTTCTTATACATGATTTAGTAGTGGTTAGAAATTTCTACTTTATGTCATAATCCCAATTAACATACATGATGACTAGTTATGAATCACTATTTTTTTCTTCAAATGGTTTACATATAACTGATGTCCCAACTCTATCCCTACAATGGGAGTATGATATTATGCTTCATTGTTCATTCACCCCTATGATAGGTAGATGGGTAAGGATAGAGTTCATTTGATCGATATATGATAAAAAAATCCCATACACATTTTTGAGATTTTGGTCTTCATTCATCTTTCCTACTGGGAAATTTGATTCACCATCAAATTAAATCTCCAATTACTAGGGGCCTATTAAATAAGGAAAACCTCATCATCAAGATGCTTAGTCCATAATGGCATCATCTCTATAGAGGGGTTCTCTATAAGGAAATCTGCCTAGGTATGGATGTTGATTTCTTCCTAAGGCATCAATTGAATGTCTAACTACTGCGAAATAACCACCGACCATGAAAAACATCGATCCAATATCATATAGATGAGAATTTATATGATTGGGATCCATGCGACAAAAAATAGACCTTGTAATGATTTAGGTCTTGCCTTAGTTTTTCGACTATAATAACTAGCACAAGACTACTCTTCTCAATATATAAATGCCAAGTCGTAGTGTCGATCATGGTTTGGTTGAGATAATAAATCATTTCCTATTATCCTGTTTTTTTATTTTGGATTAGGAATGCACTAAGTTATCAATATAATGATTTCACATTCAAAATATTTGGTCTTCCTTCAACAGGTGTTATTATCACCAGAAGGCCCAAAATGTATTTCTTAAGATGGTCAATTCTATATTTTAATGATCAATCCATTGGTGCAGAACACCATTTTTCATTAACCAGTGGAAGGGAGAATTTTTTTTTGTAAAGGTGGTCTTTGAGGAATCGAATATTCTTAACGATTCATTAAATTCCTACAAACTCAGTGAGGTTGTAAGGAGGTGACATTCCATGGATATCCTTTGACTTCATGTATTCCACATCAATTCCACAATGGTGAACGAAGAATCTATGAAACATTTATGATGTAACTCCAATAGGACATTTCAATGGGCTTATTTTCATGTTGTTTTGTCACATCATTTTTATGTTTGTTTCAATATCTTACAAGTGATATGATCATTTTCGATATTTAACCACAAGGTCATCACCATATCAACCATCATAAATTCTATATAAGGGTGTTATGATTTGATGCATGGCTCATTGAAATGTAGTGTTAGAATTCTTAAAGACAAATATAATTACCTGGTATAAATATACTCCCATGTGGGACCTATATTTGCTGGATTCTAAATCTTCTTGGTACATTCAGATTTGGATAAATCATGAATATCCATCCATGAATTAAATAGCATGATATCTAGTTTTTTCTTCAATCAAGGAATCTGTGATTGGGACTCGAAAATAATCCTTCCAATAGTTTGTCATGATATCACTAAAATTGATTAAATCTCTTATTTTTCCAATTTTTTTTTTGATGGGGACTATATTTACAAGCCACATAGGATATTGGACCTCCTAAATGAAGCACGATATGATGATTTCTTCATATTCATCCTCTATTTTCACGGCATATTCAAGTGCATCCTTTTGTCTAGTCGTTTAAAGTCTCAGTGGTCCTCTGGTGGACCTAGGTGGTGAGTGGACATGCTTGGATCAAGGCATGGAATTTAGGTGTATTTACATAAAAATACATCATGATTCTTACTAACGAATAATTTATATAACT
The DNA here is from genome assembly GCA_963277665.1 of Viscum album. Lineage (NCBI taxonomy): Eukaryota > Viridiplantae > Streptophyta > Magnoliopsida > Santalales > Viscaceae > Viscum > Viscum album. Next base: position 1,591,688,120 of record OY728129.1, read on the forward strand.
ATTTCTCTTCAGATGACATGGACACACTAATTAATCTCATCTATGGATCTTCCTTTATACCTAGATTTATTTTCCTGACTTCATCAATTATGGTAGAAACAACTTTCTAAAATTTTGGAGAGTAATCCCTGAGGTCTTCTTCTTCATCTTACTCTTCCTCATTTTCATCTTCTTCATCCTGTTCTGATAGGTAACAAAATCGTGGGTTGAATTTCCTAGAGTTAAGATAGGTACTGATATTGTTTTATATTTAGACGATGAAGATACATCCTCTGACCCTACTAACTTTGGAGGATCCATTTAGAAAATTAGATAGTATAGAGTGATGGATGGATGATTGTCTTCATCCACATGGAGTAAAATAAATTTACTTCTTCCTTTTTGGTAAATAAAATAATTTACTAGTGCTTTGAAGATGGATTTTATGCATTTCCATCTGAGATTTCACCACTATCTAGAGATTAAGCACATTTTCCAAGACTAATAGACTAAGTGTTCATGACTAAAATCATAGGGAATGATGAATATGTATTTGAATGTGGAAAAATACACTAAACCTGATTTATGAGTAACATGTATTATTTTATTATCTATTTAAAGGGGTTAGTTTGTATCATTTCATGATATTTGAAGGTGGGGACCCAATCAAAACCATCAACTAGAAGTTATTTAGAACTCCCTTGATATAATAATGAAAAGATATAATGCATCTTGTATGATTTGAATGGAGGCTCATCAATGTGAAAATTACAATTTTTATCATTAATGTTGTATTTTATGAATTTATGGCATGATGAGGGTATTTCATAATGTTCATGGAATAAAGGCTTTCATAATAGGACGTTGAAGTTCGTGTTTTCTTGAACCACCAAAATATTTGAGTCTTCCATGACGTCCATAAATATAGTGTTGAGATTGATTTGTCCCATTTCTGTATTCTCGCATTTTTTATATCCCTGCATAGCTATGGTTGGAGGAACCAAGATATCATCATTGCATCACAACTGATGAAGTGTTCTCATTAATATAATATTTAATCAAGATTGACTGTTAATGAAAAACATTCATACATATAAAACATTTATCCTATCATAAACATATGACTGTTTGATATGTTATTTTAGATGGGAATACTCTTCTTGATTTATGATGGAGAAAATTTTATGGAATTATGCTTGATAAGTATCTATATGATAGACCTCTATAGTTACCAGTTTAGGTTCATAGTCTTGCGGGCTCAGTAGGACCCCTATGACTGCTTCCCTTAGGTCTTTTGACATGCTTAGGGAATTAGATATCGATATCTTGGTTGGTAATTTTTTTTACTAATTTAGTATTTCAAACCTGTAGTATATTGGATGTCACATATCGGTATGGGGATTATATTTTATATCTAGTTTAGGGGATTGAGTATTGGATGTAGATGGATCGTCCCCCATGACATAAACAAGAGGCACTCATTTTCTTTGTTGGTTTGAGTGGGTAGGTCTCCCTGAACGTCAAGGAAGATTATATATGTGTTCCTATTGTAAAAGATTTTCCAAATGAACCGATCACAATGGGTTTTGGATGGTGAAATTGAATTTTATTGTTTCTATTAGATCCATTTGAGAGATATTCTATGAGTTTCTATAACATTGACAACCCGAACAGTGTTGTTTCAAGAAGTCTTGTGTCTTCCTTGGATACACCTTACTTGGTATCCTTGGATATTGTGGACTATTCATCTAGATCCATGATGTGGTGTGGTGAATTTTGGTTTGTGTCTATTATCAATGTCATTTCATTGATCTATTAAGTGAATGGAACTAATGGAAACATGTCACAAACCATGCCGGGTCGCCATTTGACAAGGTGTCTGATTTGGTCCGCAACAAGGCCCGAAGGGCTTTCCCGATCCCCACGGGCTTGCACAAGTGCCCGGGTATCAAAACTAACTCATTAGAACGATTTACCCGAAACAATAAACACAAACCAAATCATAAGAAAAATAAATTGAAACTGAATCTTGACAACGAAACAGGGCTTCAAACTAAAAACAAGTTTAGGGGTTTACAACTTGAACCAACATCCAAAAATAAATGGCATCAAAATAAAAAAAACTCTAACTCAATCTTCCAAGAAACAAGACATGCACAACATCCACACGCAACAAAACACCAACCTATACAAGTCCACCATCGACCAAAACCACTATCGTTGAGCATGATGTCATAACCAAGAATACAGAAGAAGCAATGTCAACATACACCCAAAGGTGTATATAGGGTGTGAGCCAGAATCCCAATTGGATGCCACCCAAAAAAAGGGTTCAATGTGTAAGAATTATATGAAAAATACTTTTTCATGCTTAATAAAATAAGAGACACCAACTCTTGAACAACATTAAAAGAACATTTTTTATAATTAAATAACTTTCAACGAAAACAACTTAAATAATAATAATAATAGTAATAATGAAACACACTTGCAGTTAAGAAAACTCAAACCTTCAAGAGAGCCCAACATGCTACACCATATGCCGACGATGAGTGTTTAATATTCCAAGAGCACCAAAAGTGGGATAGGCCCTATAGGTACTACTAAAAAGAATGGGACCCTACAACATCGTGTTAGGGTGAACAGTAGTATGAGAAACACAACAAAAAATGTTCTCGTGCACGATCCACTAGTAAGGAAACACATCCATAACCTAGTGGTCTTGAATCATCATCTAATGTTTAGTTATTGTTTTAATCGTCAAACTAGCTAAGTGAAACTGGGCCAAAGCCAATTTCGAATCACTAGCACGCTAGATCTAGTCCGCCCCCCTAGTACCCTGGCTTCCCCTTTTGTGCTCATGATTTTCCAATTTCACTTTTCATGTCAAACTCAGACAAATAAAATAAATAGGGTGTTGCATAAACCCAACACCAAACATTCACACACATAGAAACCATTTGACAAAGTATGCATGCCAAAAGACATTACCCAACACAATTAAAACAATTTACGCATTGCTAATAATATTTTATTAAAAACATATTAACTTTTTTTATCATTAATAATTTTTATAAAATCATATTAATTACTTTGTAAACAAATTCCTTAAAAAGAATCATAAAATGGAATAAACATGCCAAAACAACTCAAACCTTGTCCCTATCTAAACATACCTGAAGCTACAGGAAGAACACAACCTACACCACTTGCATCAATTAATGACCCAACCACACTGTTAAAATAATATTTTACCGATTAAACATCACACTAAAAATTCTATTAAGAAAATATAGAAGATAATACATTAATTTAAACACCAATGACGCACTCAAAATCCCTTTTTGGACAAAACACATATGAATGATACCCCATAACATAAACGGCACACCTTGCACATTTTTTAAAAATAAAAAGAAACTTTATAAAACACTAGCAGATAGTTCAGTGTGGGTTTTCATGCCAACAACCCATTCACACCACACAACACATTCCCTTATGACCAAACACATGCAAGAACATATCGAAAACATGATTAACACCACTTTCACAAATAAAAACTAACTGCACATTTTATTAAACACTAACTATTTAATAAATTCATGTTTTCAACCAAAGAACGCACCCACCCATATGAACATCATACCAAACAATCTAACACATGGCATACTTCATGAAAATCAAATCTGCACCCAAAATAAATAACCAATAAACAATATAAATCATCTATGAAAACAAATGAAATCATTAAATAATGTTTAAAATGTAGAACCACCTTCCTCAGGTGAATAAACTCCAAAAATATTTAGTGTGTGACTCCAATTGCTTATCAAACGCACCATAAAAAAGTAGAGATGATCCTTAAAACAAGATATCAAAAAAAATTATTAAGATCCGACCAAAATAAATGCAACCTTCACCCTAACAACAATAATCTCTTACCCACAATTATACCAAAAGGAAGGGAAATTAATCAAAATAGAAAGCACATATGGAGGAGATATGGAAGTCTATCTGAGCACATTAGAGAGGTTCCAACGTTATCTGAGTTGAAAAAAAATCAACCAATAAGGGTTGTGCATCCAAGGGGACTGTCGTGGTAGGGGGGGCATGGTTGTACGACGGTCGACTGGGGCATGGGGTGAGGCCCTGCGATGGGGCGAGCATGGAGGGATGGCCGGACAAGGACCAGGTGCTGGTGGGGGAGTCCAGTGAGGTATCACCGAACATGAGGAGATGGGGGCGGAAAGCGGGCTAGAGAGGGGGAAATGGAGGTCCTATAGAAGGGGATCCCGGGGAGAGGGCGGGCCTTGCAGTGCTTTAGGATCTTGATCGAAGCCACCAGATAGCGCAAGAGGGGGGACAGATGGCGCGAGCAGGCATGCTAGTAGCGGGGTGCAGTGTGATCCAGTTGAGGAGAGTGGGAGGTTTAGATGAGGGAAAAAAAGAAGAAAGAAGGAACAAGGAAGGGGTGTGGTGGACCAGGGAGCACGACGGTAATAGGGGTAGGTGAAAGGTCTGAAATCCGTAATAAAATAATAAGTAAAATAAAAAATATAAATAAAAATGGTTAATGAAAAAATCAAAAGAAAAACCAAAATTAAAAGCAATAATAATAATATTATTATTATTATTAATGATATTCTTAAACTAAAACCATGAGAATAATATTATTATTATCAAAATTTATTAAATCAACGCATTACTATCATTATTTTCCATATATTAATTTTATTTCGTTATTATTATTAATTCAATTATTTAATTAGTTGACCATCGAGCAGGGTCATACAATAGCCCTGACAAAGCTGCGTGGCTTCATAATTATGCTTCGACCATGCGTCGCATGATGATAAGCCCCGAAAAAACTCATTAAATTTTATTTATTTACAATTAATTCATTTTATTTAATTATTTTCACATCGATCTGGCGAGAGGGGAACCGAGTGAGGCCACGCGGTGACCTTAGCGAGGCCACATATCTTCGAAAACAGAGTACTGAAATGCTGTCGATGCCAAAATGATAATTTATTAGATCAAAATCCCAGTCATCCTCGGCTTATATTTCATATCAAAAGAATAATAATAATTTGATGTAGATAAAATCATAAGATGAAAATAATAATTTGAAACATGACGCAAGGGAATGTCTGGGTGTGATAATTCTCCCCACAATAAAGCTTCCCATCCCGGGAAAGCCACAACTAGAACCAAACCACAAAGCAGAAAACCACAGTCCCTTATGGTTAAAATGGGATCCCCACAAACATCTAGCAAAGAGATGAAAAATCATTATGCTCAAAGAAAGTGACTCAAATAAATCTTCATGAAATGCCTAAAAAGACTTTCTGATATGTGTCGCCCGCCCAAAGAGATGACAAACCTCTAGTTGATTATTTAATAAAAGGATCCCTCACACCCACAGAATCCAACATTACAAGTCGAAATACCTCAAGAGCTATTAAATGAAAATCACACCATTTGGTTAGAATGAACAAACAAGGTCAACCCACATACAAGGAACTCTATTATCACTTATCACCAAGCCATATTTAAAAACAGAAGCAAAAGGTCAACATGGGTAGGCCCGAGGGGATCCCCACCATTAGGAACTCATTGACGCTTGAGACGAGACTAGAAAACTGACACGTGGAGGTTCGAGTGGACTCCCCTCCATTAATGAAAAGTCCAGCACCGATTCATTCTAGATACATTCGTGTAAGACCCAATGTGGGTCTCCCACCATTATTAACCTACCAAAGCCCAAGAAGAGACTTGAAAACATACATGGGGAGGTCTGGGTGGAATCCCCACCATTAAGAAATGTCCAACACTGATTTATTCCACATACCTTTGTGTGATACCCATTGTGGGTCTCACAGCCATTAGAACCAATAGAGGATACAGAACATTTAAAAATTCCTAACAGTGACCAAACACCCCACCATAAGGGGCAGTGGGGAGGTGACCTACTACCGGGGTGTCAAAATCATGACACAAGACAAACTATCATTTCTACATTCCTGGATGAGCATTATTCAAATTTGAGACAGATTTACCCAACAAACTCCTATAAGGACCACTAAAGAAATTGTATCCAGTGGGACACAACCCCCAAGACGTTAAAGCAATGAGAACAACACACCTCCATATAGTCACAGAAACCTTCATGCAACCAGACAGTTAATTCTGATTAGAAAAGCCACATAAAACAATTTAAACATCCTTTACATTCAACACCGATGGAAAAATATTTTGGGGTCTCATACACTCCCGAGGTTCTTGACCACATGCTAGATTCACTCTGAGGCCTATGGATGGTGCCAGGATGTTTGAAGCATCTCCTACCTCACTGTCAGGTATTCAAGACTCTCAAATGTAGCTTCTCCTTTTGGTGCCATACATGACTACACAGCAACTGAGACAACCCCATTAATCACAAAACACCACGACATCCAACTACTCGCTCGTGACACATCCACCAAAACAGGGGTTTAGAGGATGCACATGCATTACCTCTTCACCTTAACTAAGAAAAATAAGGAGCGAAGGCACATGAAAAACACTCCCATTTGAATAGAGGATCTAGAACTCCCTGAGAGAACACACTCTTATGAAAACAGAGATTCCCGATGGATCCCACGAAATCTACTCTATCTCTTCGAAGAGAACTCACACTGCAAGACGTCACCAAACATGACCCATGCAGCCAATGAAAGTACTACAAAGACCTTCAAGACATTGGTCAACACTGATAATTCTGACCCACCTTCACCCTTTCCCGTTGGAATTCCTTTCGTCATTTCTAGGGGGATCCTTCAAAAACAACAGTGCCAAACCTCATACTCGATGAGTCATACACTGAAAAGACCAAAAATCCCTCCAACTCCCCTCTCATCTGTCATCCTGATGTGAGAGGATCTGCTTAGTTGTAAAAAAGAGCAGTGGGTTAAATTCTAGAATTCAAGAAGAGATTCCTCTGATCAACTTGAGGGTCGGCCAATGGTGAATTACTCATAGTTTCACTTCAATAACATGTCAATGCTTTATGGGGGGTGGGGGAATACACTAGTCAAGAATGAAAACCATAGACCCAACCAAACTGGTCTAATGTCCACGAAATACTTCAAGAAGACACTAAACATGCAAGGAAAACCACTAAAATGGCTTCCAGATGTAATTTTCAAAAGAATTCACTAACTACGCGCTTGCATAACAACATAAAAATAAGAATCAAACTCAGGAAAAAAATCTTCTAAAAAGGATTTTTGGCTCGTAACACCTCACATACATCATTTCAAAAACACAAGGACACTCCATTCAACCACAGGGTAATAAAACACAAAATTATCATTTAAGAAGACTTTTTGAGAATAAAAAAAGCTACTGGGTTTCAAAAACTCTAATGGTGTCCCATGGGCCTCGCTCATGCATGTTCTCATGCCACACCGGCAGCCACCTCACATCCATCAAGTCACTAATCCTCTTATTCCATTAACCATTTCACTTCCCATATAATCTCATTCATGTAGTTTCACATGAGAACACTCACGATCAAAACCAAACCTTTCCATTTTTTGAAACTAAAACATTCAACCCACAATTATCAAACCATTCACGTAATTTTATTATTAAAGCTCTTCATTTAAAAACATTTTTTCAAGACCAAATCAGTTTTACTTAAAAAGCCGAATTCCATGAATCCAAAACCAAGAGATTAGGAATGATGCAAGAGGGAACTAGTGATAGTGGGTGACTGGGAAATATGATTGGAGGCTATACGCCAATCATGCCACCGCCACAGTGTGTATTCTAGGACAACATCCCCGGCTCCACATGGCTTTCCAGACCCTGTGAGATCACTGGGACCAATGAACCTACTCCCTTTTCATTTCCCCTAGACAATATTAACATCAAGGACCAAAGGACCAGACAGAACTCAACTTTTGTTGGTAACTCAGGTCCCTCCATGAGGTGTTCCGGCCATGTACCTTGCTCGTAGCTAGAACGTTGAATTCTGTCAACGATAAATCCATTCTATAATGACTCTATCCAAAACGAACGTGACCCAAGAGAGAAAACCTCCCTCGGATACCATTTTGTCACGAACCAAGCAGGGACGCCATCTAACCCGTCTCCCAACCCGGTCCATGACAAGGCCCCAAGGGAATTTCTGATCCCCACAGGCTAGCACAAGTTTCTGCGTATCAAATCTAACTCATGGGAATGATTTACCCAAAATAGTAAAAAAACATGCAATTCATAAGATAAATAAACTCAAACTGGAAATAGACATCCAAACAGGTCCATAAACTAAAAACATGTTTAGCGGTTTACAACATGAACCAACATCCAAAAATAAATGACATCAAAAGAACTAAAACACTAACTCAAACCTCCAAACAACAAGAGAGGCACAACATCCACACGCCACAAACACCAACCTGTATGAGAAGACCACCACAAAAAAAAACCATTGTCATTGAGCATGATGTCACAACATGGAATACACAAGAAATAGTCTACATACACTCAAAGGTGTATGTGGGGTGTGATCCAAGAGCCCAGTAGGATTTCATCAAACCAAAAGGTTCCACGGGAAAACATTAGATGAAAAATAAATTTGCAGTCTTAATAAAACAAAAGACACTAAATCTTGGACAATATTAAAAGAACACTTTCTATAAATAAAGCACTTTCAATGAAAACAAATTAAATAAAAAATAATAATAACAATAAAACACCACTATAGTTAAGAAAACTCAAACATGCAATAGAAACAGAAATGCTACAACGTATGCCCACGGTGAGTGTGTAATATTCCAGGAGCACCAAAAGTGGGAGATTCCCTATAGGTACTAGTAAAAATAAGGGGACCCTATAACATCGCGTCTCGGTGAATAGTTTTACGAGAAACAAAAACAAAATATGTTCTTGTGAACAAGCCTCTAGTAGGGAAACACATCCATAAACTAGTGCTCTCCAATCATCATCCAATGTTTATTTACTATTGTAATTGTCAAACTAGCTAATAAAAACTGCGACAAAGCTACTTCTGGGTTAATAGCACGCTAGATCTAGTCTGCCCACCTAGTACTCATGCTTCCCCTTCTGTTCTCAAGATGTTCCAATTTCACATTTCATGTCAAAATCAGAAAAATAAATCATACAGGGTGTTTCATAAACCCAAAACCACACTTTCACACACATAGAAACCATTTAACAAATTACGCATGCCAAATGACATTACCCAACTCAATTAAAACAATTTAAACATTGCTAATACTTTTTTATTAAAAACAAATTAATTTTTTTTATCGTTGATCATTTTTATTAAGTCATATTAAATTCATTGTAAAGAAATTATTGAAAAATAAACATAACATAACTTCAACATGGAAAACTAAATCAACCCACCTCACTTACTAAACATAACTGATGCCACATTAAGAACACAACTTACACCACTTTCATCAATTAAAGACCCAACCACACTGTTAAAATAATTTTTTAATAATTAAACAAAATACTAAATATTTAATTATGAAAATCCAGAAGATAATACATTACGTTAAACACAAAAGAGGCACTCAAAATCCATTTTTGGAAAAAACAAAAATTAATGCTACACCAGAACATAAACTGGGCACCTTGAGAATTTTCACAAAACAAACACAAACATTATAAAGCACTAGTAGATCGTTTTGTGTGGGTTTTCATAGAAACAACACATTCAAACCACACAACACATTCCCTTATGACCAAACACATGAAAAAATGTATCATAAACACTCTTAACACCACTTCCACAAATAAAAACACACTTCACATATTATTAAACACTAATAATTTAATAAATGCATGTTTTCATCCAATGAATGCACCTAACCATATAAACATCAAACCAAAAAATCTAACACACGGAATAATTCAGGAAAATCAAATCCATACACAAAATAATTAACCAATTAACATTATAAATTGACTATGAAAACAAATGAACTCATTAAATAATGTTTAAAATGCAGAACCACCTATCTTGGGTGAATAAACTCCAGAAATATTTAGTGTTCGACTCAAATTTCTCATCAAACACACCACAACATACTCTATATGAACCTTAAAACATGATACCAACAAAATTATTAAGATGAGACCAAAATAAATGCAGCTTTCACCCCAACATCTTGAATCACTTACCAACAATCCTATCAAAAGGAAGAGTAATTAAATAAAATAGAATGTACCTTTAGAGGAGATATGGGAGGTTGTCCAAGAACATTGGAGAGGTTTCAGAGTAAATCCATACGGAATAATAACCATCCGAGAAGGGATATGTGTCCAAGGGGATGGCTGTGATAGGGGTCACAGCTGTGCGACGGTCGACTGGGGAAGGGGGTGCGGCTGTGTGACGGGGCGAGCAGGGAGGGATGGCCAGACAAGGAGGGTGCATTAGTGGTGGAGTCGAGTGAGGAAGTTCCAGATATGAGGATATGGGGGCGGTGAGCGAGCTGGGGATAGAGAAATGGAGGTCTGACATGAGTGTATCTATGGGAGAGGGGAGGTCCGGCGGCACTACAAGATCTCAGTCGAAGCCAGCAGACAGCACATGCAAGGGGACGAACGATGCGGGCGAGCATGCTGGTAAGGGGGTATAGCACGATCCAGTAGAGGATAGGGGGTTGTTTTGATGTTGAGAGAAAAATAAAAAAGTAATGGGTAAGGGGTGAGGGGTGAGGCAGACCATGGAGCATGACGGGAATAGATGGGTGTAAGGGAAAGGTCCGCAAACCCTAAAAAAATAAGAATGAAATGGAAAATAAAAAATAAAAAAAGATAAAGATAAAATAAAAATAAAAACTAAAACTAAAACCAACAACAACAACAACAACAACAATAATAATATTATTATTATTATTCTTAAACCAAAACCATGATAATAATATTATTATTATCCCAATTTATTAAATCAATGCTTTATTATCCTTTTTTTCCACACATTAATAATTTTATTATTATTATTAATTTATTTATTTAATTAGTTGACCATTGATAAGGGTCATATGACAGACCTAGATAAGCCACATGGCTTCACAATTATGCTTATACCATGCGTCACATGATGACATACCCTGAAAAAATTTATTTCATTTTATTTATTTATTACTAATTCATTTTATTTAATTAGTTTCACATCGGCCAGGTGAGCAGAGAACTGAGCAAGGCCATGTGGTGACCCAGGCGAGGCTGCACATATTCGATAGCGGTGCGTTGAAACATTATCGAGGCCAAAATGATCATTTATCATAGAAAAACCCCAGTCATACTCATCTCGTATTTCATATCAAAAGAATAATAATAACTAAGAAGTAGATAAAATCATAAGATGAAAAGAAAAATTTGAAACATGACATATGCAATGTCTGGGTGTGACAAACCAAATATAAATTCCTCATCTGATGATGAATTATCTAGGATGAACATTTCTAGTGGTTCAATTTGGTGGGATGGTGTGCATTATTTCTTGTATGATTGCATAAAATCTAATACGGTTATATATAACTTTTTACTCGACACAATTTTATCTTTCTTCACATTCTCACTACCATTTAGGTCAAACCGCTTTTTAGGAATTTCATATTTTTGAGGGTTGTGGGGTTGTGGAAAACAACTATGTTAAAACTAGAGTAATAAAGGGTATAGTTGGTTTTCAAATGTGTCTTGTATAATACCATGAGTTTAGTTGGTTATATTTATATTCATCCAAATTTTTAACTATTCTTCCCTCCTACTAACAACTTCTTTCCACTAGCCTCCTTTATCTGGGGTATTAGTGGAATCATACACTACTTGTGTTGGATAATATCCGATTTTTATTTTCCCATAATCCATCATCTTCTATAAGAGGGCATTGGAGGAGAAATATTCCTTAATGGTGTGTCCCAGTATCTAGAAAAAGGGGATATAATCTGTACAATCATCGAGACCCACCACTTTGGCTCTTTTCTACTATAGTAGATAGAGTTAATCATAGTCCATTGCAGCTAAAAATTATCCCTGAACATGATCATCATATAATGAGTAAACATTATTCCTTCATTCATAGAATTGATTCTGCATGGTTCCCCTACACTCATCCAATAAAGGTGGGGAATGATGTTGAAACATGTGGGTGACTAACAATATGTTGTAGGTTTCAGAGCCGGAGTGGGAGAAGGGTCTAGAATAAGTGTAACGAATGTCACCTCTACCTACCCCACCATTTTCCCTATGATCTATGGGGTTATCCCAAATATTAAATTTTTATGTCATTTAGAGTATTCCATTCATTGGGAAATGGTAGAGAAATACGGAAACTCACTTGTATATTTCACCGAGACGTGCTGTTTTTGTAGCTCATTGGGGAAGTTATTGATGCACATATGAAGCAAATTATCCTGGGGGGTGTTGGGTTAGGGAATCGAGTGACCCTCTACATTGGGAAATTAATTCTAAGAGTCACTCATTATCACATTATTTTTAGTTTGAGTGGTCACATAGTTTTGTATTCTGCAGCATTGAGCTGAAGAAGAAGAGGAAAATCTTGATGGAGGGTTTCCCATCTTGTGATATAATAAGATAGAAAGATGGTGTAACACACAAATGATAGCCCATGAAAGGTTCACATAATGAATATAGGTTTCACTTCTTCTTGCTAATTCAGAGTTCCTATAGTTTGATCAAATGGGGATGCATAGCGGGTCAGTTGTTGTTCAGGGTCACTTATGCCATCAAATTTTTAAAAAATTGTACTCTGTTAGGTTGTTGGTGGAGTCACACATCCAGTCAAAGTAACGATTCTTTTCCATCTTACTAGTGTACAAAAATACTCTATGGTTTCAAACTGAGTTTCGGATGACTCAATAGTGTCTGTAATCCCTTATTGAGTGTTTTTTTGATCATAATCATGAAAAGGTGTTGGTAGGTGAAAACATTGATATGATAGATCTCCAATTATTTGAGGCATATATCCTGTCAGGGAAATATTTTTATTATTTTCTGGAACCAACTATAGTGGTCCTATTAATTGAGGTAAGTCATGATATTCATCCATGATTGTGTCTAGGTGAACTAATAGTCTCGTTACTGAGTTACGTGGATGTCCGGACCTGAATTTAATTGATGAGATGAATACTTGTAGCTATGGTACACCTACTAGTAGTGTAAATTTTTTCACATCCAGTGGGAGGTTATTCGACCTGATAGCTACCATGGATCAGTTCACCATTTATTTTCCTAAACTCTTTCATTTCACCATCCTTTCAATAGAATATTTCATAGAGAAGAGGGGTCTCATTTTTATCAAAAGGTGATAATGGTTCATATACGACATTAATTTTATTATTCAACATGATATAGATTCGATGAAGAGGTGTTTTATGATTGATCGATGGATAACCAAATTTTGGGTGATTCTATGTTTTCGTGTAGGCACACCATCATTCTCAGATTGGGTGAGATTATAAATGTAACCATCATATTTTCTTATTTTGATTTTTTTTCAATTTTAGTGTCCTATAATGGATTGATGTTCACAACATTCATTTATTCCTAATGAATGTTGGGAACCATATTGAATGCAGCATTTTAAGAGAGTTTTTTATGTTCTTTTATGCACCTTTCCCTTCAATTATAGGGCTCATTCTGGGACTCTTGAAGAATGGTGACTTGTACGGATCCTCTATACATTTTTATCATGCCTCTTCCTTCTGGGGGGGGGATGAGTCACAATATGGGATGGAATGGAAGACCTATTTACTTTTCATCCTCCTTAAATGTAAAAATATTTATTTCTTTCAAGGGGATACTTGATATGAAAATTCCTCCAGACCTTTGAGTTGGGGTTTGTCTTATTCTCTTATTTTTGTTCCTTGAACCATATTTGTGGGTGTTATAGTGAAATTATGTGTTCAAAATCCCCCAATTCCTAGGGGATGGTTCAGATCCCATGTTGTGGTAGATGTTTCTTCTATTGGAACTCTATTGATCTTATGCATTACTATTCATGCATGAGCTAGATATGATGTCGGGTATGTACAAAAACTACATTCCTCCATATACATTATTAGTGATTTATTCTTGGATTCCCTTAAGGTATAATCCCCCTGAATGTTCTCGGTTTCCTAGTTCGATAGAATTTCAGTACCTTTTTCCCATCAAGGCCAATGCTTTTGATAATAATAGATGCCAAATTCTCATTGGGCATTCTACTTCTCCAGATTTTCAATTTCACTTAATAACCACCATGGGATAATTACATTATAGGATTCCATTTTTGATGGGTTCTACTAAATAAATAGTGGTGTGAAACATAATTCCTCATGCTCTTCCCATACATAAAGGTGAATAATGGACATGGAGTTAACCATTATATAGTGGAACTTATGAAATAAATTAATGCATGCTAGTTAGAGATATTCCCTCCACCTATCTGATTGTTGTCATCATGTTGACAAATGGGCTTCTACAACGTTTTGATAATAAATCTAACACATTATTTTAATATTTTATCCATTTGTATCATAAGGAAATATTTTTTTTTGTTCAGGTGAAAGAGATTTCTCCAGAGATTAATACGAATATTATGAATACATTATTCTTACAAATCCCTTGGTATATCAAACTAAGAAATGATTGAGTTCCAAAAAAGAAATAGTATATCATCCCTAGGAATTTGTCATCTCATGAGAAACATATTCATTTTTTCTTCCATCATAGACTCTTCTACATTATTTTTCAAACATGGTGTCTTCTTAATTTTTTTCATATATAGAATGCCTATTAGGGGTCTAATTGGTATTTGAATAGTCTTGGGTGGCTCCGAGGATGATCACCCCCCAGCTGTCTCCTATTTGAGAAAGTATTTATATTGTAATTGATAGGGTCTCTAACATACCTAACCCTATCATTCGAAGTGCCTCTCAGTGTGATGGATTTATAATGTTATACTTGGTAAGGGGAGGACCATATTACTGGTTGATGTCACTCTGAGGAAGCCCTTTATAGATATTTCCAACATGTAGAGGACTACCATCATATCTTGATTCCCAAATGTACGAAAACGTTTTCCAGTGTATACCCAATAGAGGACCTTCATAGAGGAAAAAACAATGGGAGGACCTTGTTATTGTTTGATGTCAATATAGGTAGGACCTTCGTAGAGAATTCAACAATGATATGGAATACCAGAATAGATTCCTGCTTGACTGTAGGTAGAATTACTATATTTTATGATATAGGGATGACCTTCTAGGATGATGATATCATTTGAAGTACCTTATTACTATTTTATGTTACAACAATGAGGATGTTCTCATCGAATTCCATCATGGAGAGGAATACCATAATAACATGATTCCCTGAATTCTATGAGAATATTTTATTCATGTACTCATGGGACGACATTTTGAAAAGATAAACGGAAGGTGAGGACCTTATTTTAATTTTATTTTATGGTTTTTTGGAAGGTCACAATGAAACTCATTAGGAGATAATCTCTAATGAGAAATTGTTTTGTATCAAAAAATGTAACATTCTTGGTCAATTATCTAGGGAGGACCTCCACATATACTGGTAACATTGTTGCAGGAAGGATCTTTGCAACTTTTACTACTACATCCAAAATTCTTTAATGGATTAGAAGGATCTCGTGCCACCATTGATAGATAAATCCTTTGATCAATAACTCTAGTTTCATTGGAGGAGGGTTAGGAGTCAAGATATTAGGGACACTTGTTGTAAGTTAAAAAATTCACATATGGGCTCCTGTTGGAGTGGATTTAGTGGTGCTAAAAGGACATGCCATTAAGAATTCAGAATTTCGGCAAGGATATATGCCTTCCCAAGAGTGGCCAAAGAAGTGGACCAGTTTCCCCCTATTGGAACAAATATTTTTTCCTTATCCCCGTTTACATTTATCACAAAATATTACCAACGACCATATTGAACAGGATTAGGGATGCATGTCTTCATTGGAATGACAACATCATTGTGTGAATAAGTCACCCCACTCAGGGATGTGATATTGTGTGACTTTATCCTTTCAATTTTTGTGGATTTTATTACATACTGGAATGTCTGAAGGATATGATTAGGTATTGACGCCCAATCCTCTATCATTGCTAAGATGTGTCAAGAGACACCCTTGGTCGGAATGAGACTATACACCCATTCAGTTGTCGGAGAAGGAATATGTGACTATTCTGATCCTCCATTACCTTATAGTATATACAAATAGTTCTCTTGTTTGAGGTATTCAAATAAGTCTTTAAATTATTTTCTACAAGGAATATCTAGCTACTTTCCAAAATTTCTACTATCTTATCATGGTGGGATTGTTATAAAGGACCATTAATTTGCATATTTTAATTGTTTTCCATCATAATTATTGATGGTCCTGATATGATTCCAAAATAATTTCCATCATCATGTAGTTTGTTACACCCTATTTTTATGGTGTGCTTCAGGTTCATGTTCCGGAATATCCATATGCCAGTAATTTGATGCCCTATTTCCATGGCTAGTTAGGCGAGCAATAGAAAAAAAATTCACATGATCAATGTTTTATTCCATATTGGGAAGAAACCCTTCAATTTTATATTCATGTATTTTAATCATCTAATTTTCCACCAAATTTTTATAGTAGGCTTTAGGTTTCTTTTCATGGATATATGTCTTCCTATAATTTTCCATCAAATTAGACTTTGGGCATCCTGAGGGTGAGAAATAATATACATCCTCTTGTGGGTTTACACAGTATTTAATGGATTATATTTCTTAGGAGGAATATATATTATGGTCTATTACGAATCATATGTTAATTTCCATTTTGTAACTTCACAGGGGTAGGGGTTTTCATGACATTTTCTAGAGACAACATGTTATTATCCTCTTCATGATTAGGATAGTGGGCCACATGGTACTGGCGTCAACGCTTTATAGCATGGGACCATTAGAAAGAACCATGTTTTATTGGGATTAATTCATATGTGAAAGCTTCATTATACTGACAAAGGTAAGGGAGGAACTTGTTATCACATTCGTGGGACATTCCCCTGAAATGATTGACGATGTCAGGTGGAGCTAGTGGATTCTGGACCTCTGATAATCAATTTGTGGATGGATAGTGGGAATTAATGAACTGGAGGTCTTGTATAGATACCTATAGGTTGTGGATAATACATTTATTGTGGTACTACCTAAACATTTAATTATAAACCCAGTGCTAAAAATTCTAGGGGAATATGTATTACTCTATTTTTCTTAGGACCCAACTGGTGTAGTGGAATATGTGAATGTCCATAGATATTAGTGGTATTTTATTAGTTGAAGAGAGATCTGAAGAGTTCCTGAAATATATGTGACAATTACATAAAAACCTCATAAATTTAGCATCTCATGAACACATGTGCAATTTATGGTATCATCTATACATATTCTATTTTGGATGTAACAGGTGACTAAAGTAGGGTAACACCTCCACCATGCTTAATGATTCACTTTGTTTTAACTCTTTTCTTTCATTATATGAATAATTTGTTTCATTAATGTATGATTGTATGTTTTTGAATAGTGTGTAATCTCTTATTTTTGGTACAATGTCTTCGATCATTATCCAATGGGTTTGTTCGTGTGGCTTGAAACAGGAAATGACTCTCATATCCATAATTCATCGACTTGTTTCAAATGGAAGACGGTCATTGTGTAGCATGGATAGGGGCACATAATAAATCAAATTGGACAATAGGATGGGAATTCTATTTCAATGCATCTTTTGGGTGGGGACTATTTCCTATTCTAGAAATAACTTATAGATTTAAGATATATATATGAATCCTGTATTCATCCCCATGTCTGAAAATATGGGTCACCCAATGTTAATGATCCATTATGAGTAATCATGGGTCATGAATCATCCATATGTATCTAATCTATTCTATTGTAACATTCCCTTTATGTATATATTAGTGATTCTTGGGTATTTTATTAGGTATACACTCATTTTAGGAAACATTTTTGGGTACTCTAGATTTTACCATCTTCTAGGGATACAGATCTTGTTTTGATGTTATGATCTAACCCATAAGATGGGATTCCTATGTATCCATGAAAGAGTAATCATAACCCACTTATTTTGGTGCCTCATTACATGGAACATAACATTTAAAGGTCTTGTGAGGTGAACCCATCCATGTAATTAAGCGTAATACGACATAGACCTTAAGGAAAAGTTGATTATTCAATGATGATGGGGGGACTTATGTCGAGGTAGATCGAGGGACATAATTAAGATATGAAATCATCTATAGATTGATCATACTGGAAATATTGTTTGGAGAATAATAGGGTGGATGTCAGTGCTAGGTTTATACCTTAGGGAGGCTTCATAAATATCTTAGTTAGTTGGGAATCAATATAGTGATCATGCTCTTCTTATAATATTACTACATCATTTCAATGAAAAAAACATAAAAACAATACACAATGAGGATAAAAAGGTATATTAGCTTGGAAAATTTGGGACCATACGTAAATATCAGAATATCAAAAATAAAATTTTAATTAATTCCTTCTTCTCTAGCTTCGTACTTCCACTTATGTTGTTCTGAGTACAAGTAGTCACCTAAAAAAATACATCAAATAGGGGTAACAAAAAATACAAGTAAGAAGATATATAAGAACATGAAACCGTACAATATGAAATGATTATAATCATTGACATCATAACAAATTACTGGTATCATAATAAATATAGGAAGCATTAAGAAAATACTTAGAGTGTGGAAATGCCTAAAAATAAAACATCATGTATTATTTGTCAACTACCACACATAGTTATAAACAAATATAGCATCATGTTAAAACATATTTCACATTAACTCATGATATTATTAATATTAACCATTTCATTTGAGAGATATATATTTCCATTTGCACCTATCACATCATAACATTTACATTGCACCATATAATTCCTGGTGCACCTGTCACATCACAACATTTACATTATCATGCATGCCAAAAATAACATATATCAGTATTGAACATATATTAACCCAGGGAAAGGAGTGTGTTTCACTTCATAAGAATAAATTTATAAACATTGCGTTCTCAAATTAAATAGGGAATATCATTCTTGATATAATAATCATCAACCTTGAGTATAGGAAACAATCTGGAGAAGTAAAAGGTGTGTTGTTTTTTGGAAAGATGAGATCTTTTGGAAAAAATTATGTTCGACATAAACTCATGTAAAAATTATTTATATTCTTGAAAAGGTAATATAATGAAGAATAAATTATTTTTATGTAAAAACCATATAGAAAATGGGTTGAAAGAGGGAAAACCAAAAGAAAGACAGTTTGGTCTGACAATTCTCCTTACCTTGTGTCCAAATGGGTTTCTCACATTAATTTCCTATATAATTACAATAGATACATTAATTAACAAATTAATAAACTTTTATACATGGATCCAATTCATTATGGTCTTATTAAGTTCTATTATGGTCTTTTTTAAGAGTTATATAGTTTAATTTCATGGTTCAAGACTTTTTGTTTCCATAGTTTTCATGATCGGTTTGTTTGTATACATGAATTAGTGTTTGTTTAACACATGTTTGAGTATCCAGAATTGTTATTATATGTTATTAATTATCCTAGTATATATTAATTTATTATATAATTCATTTTGTTAGTTTGGATTAATAAGAATCATTATATAAGATCTTAGGGACAAACATTTGGATTATTTTAGTCTATTTTGCTATGGAGAATTTGTTTTGTTTAATTTTTTTAACATCATGTGTGTATAAAAAATAAAACATTACATACGATATATTTCATGTATTAGAATCTTTTTCAACCATAAAAATGGTCTCATGTATATGATCGTAGATTATAATAGAAATTTAGAACATTCCATCATTGAATGATTAAAATTAACAAAACTCAGATGATTTTTTCATTTTTAGTTTAAAAGAATGGGAGAGAGAGGTGTTAAAAAATTATTCCATTAGTGTAACAATATTCCAGTATAATTAGGGTACTAGTTTCTTCATACCATATTTACGATAGGAGGCGAGGATATAAAAATAAAATAAAGGAACTCGATCGAAATAAAAGAATCACAAAGAAGAATTTACATATTAAATTTATCCCCCTTCAGATCCTCTTTAGGGAAGAGGTTTCGGTTTTTTGATGAGATAAAGAGCTCATGGACGTGGTTTGGGTGCTATAAAAGATAATCTAGCATTATTTTTACACATATCTTGTCTTTATGGGTGTCTCAAGAAGAGAGTGTGATGGGTGGTATTTATAGTGTAGGGGATGGATGTTTTCATATTTTTTTAATTATTAGTTTATTATTTTGCTCAATACAAGAAATAGTGAGGATTATAGTGACTAAAAATTGTTATTAGATCATTATTCAGAACCAATGGTTCTTACACAAGTGATGAATCAACGAAAAATGATTTTAGTTTATAATGTATATATACTGTAAATTATTATATATTATTATTCACCAAATATTCATGTAATTCAAAAAAATTATCAAAAACTGACACTAACCATTTTTTGTTTTCTATAATTAAAATAATAACTTCGTTTTATGAAAATAAATTATAAATATGAGTGAATTAATTTTTAATTAATATCTTCACTTACTTGGAAAATACAGATTTTAAAATTATAACTCATTTTATAACACTTGTAAAAATTACATTAAGGTCTCATAAAATAATATTAAAATAAAAATACACTAAATTTTAATCTATGAATATATTTTATGAAAATAAATTTTCCTTTAAATTATTAATTATAAAATTTTAATTAAATAATTATGACCTAGAAAAATACAAATCACAAAATTAATAATTTTAAAACATATAATTAGAAGGTGTATTATAACATTATTTTATTTATAAGATGCCAAAATTTTATTTAGTCTTTCTTGGGTGATGTTAATATTCATTTAGATAGTTTACTATTCATAGAGGTTACATTACTATTCAAAAAGATGACATTACTATTCATATGGGTATGTTACTATTCAGAAAAAATAATTTTTCCCTACCTGACTCCAAATATCTTACTGATCACAACCAAGTATTCTGGATTTTTGAAATTCAAATCACATTAGTCCAAAATTTTTGTTTAACTTCTAGACTATAAAATTAACATTGTATTAAGTAGCATGATCTAACATTGTGTTTCCTAATGTGATTTTATGTGTCATAATTATAATAAGGGAATTCATATTGCTAAAATATTGAGTAATTACATTATTCCCCCTTTTCTAAATTTCACCATTGAAATTTCATTTTTCCTAAAATTTTGAGGGTACTTTTCCTTCATCGCCTCTTCTGGTTCCTAAATTGCTACTTAGTACTTATGAATCCTCCAAAACTCCTTCACAAGGTTGGTTTTTATTTATCATATAACCTTACATCTATGATCCAAAATCATTACTGGTTACCGCTCATAAGAGAGATTGTATTCCAGCTATACCACATCAGAGATCAGTACATGTGAGGGATCTGTTATGTACTTCCTCATGAGTGATTCATAGAACACATCATGAACTTGATCCATATTTACTGGATGTCAAAGCCCACATGCTAGATCTCTTATGTGATCAATGATCTCAAAGCGGCCAATGTACCTTGAGATTAGCTTCCCTTTCGATCCAAACCACATGACTCTCTATCATGGAGATATCTGAAGGAATACATTATCTCCAACATCAAACTCCAAGTCAGTTAGATCGTTGTCAACAATGATCTTATTTCGACTATGAGTAGCAATGAAACATTTCTGGATTTATTAAACCTTCTCTATTATCCCTTTCACAAAATAAGGAACAATTAGTTTGTTTCCCTAACTTCATCCCAATATGTTAGAGTTCTAGATTACTTTCCATACAGAGCGTCATATGGTTCCACCTAAATACTTGCGTGGAAGCTATTTTCATAGGAGAACTCACCAAATGGGAGATACTACTCCCATCTACCTTTTAATTCTAATGGGAAGACTCTTAGAAGTTGTTTGAGCATCTAAATTATACTTTTACAATGGCCATCATTTTGGGGGTGATAGGCCATGTTGAAATTCAATTTAGTACTGAAGTCATATTGAAGACTCCTCCAGAATTTAGATGTGAACCTTGGATCATGATCAGAGACAATAAGGAATGGAACCCCATGCAGTCTCACCCCTTCATGTACATATATCATTTGAATTTTTTCAAGAGAATGAACTTCTATAACAGGTATAAAGTGAGAAGCCTTGGTTAACCAGTCAATAACACCCTATATTTTATTATTTCCTTTGCATGACATCAAGAGACCCGTGACAATTTCCATGGTATAATTCTCCCATTTTCATATGGGTATATTAAATAATTTTATCATTTATTTTTACTTCTATAAAACTTATTAAACTTTATAACATATCAAAAAACTTGAGATATATTCCTTAATACCCTACTTAATTTTTCCCCATTATAAGTGTTCTCAGATATAAAAATACTATTTTGTGCTACAAGGATGGATAGAGGGTGTTTAGAAATGGGAAGTATTTGATAAATCATTCTTTATCTCAAATGATGAAGTCTTAAAAATCCTCATTCAAAATAGAATTACACCATTATCATTGATATGGAACACTTTCATCTTTCTTTCCTTTACTACATTCACCGTATATCTTTCATCTTCAGATCATCCATTTGGGAATCTTTAATATTGTCATGGATGTATGGTTTGGAAATCAATTAGGAAAGGTTAGATTAATTCCCTTTTGTTGTGATTTTCATGTCCATCATTTTCATATCTCGGAAGATAGGGTCTTTTTCAATCCAAAACATGGATAGAGTAGTAGTTTCTGTTTAAATTAGAGCATCATCTACCTTGTTCACCATTTTAGGTTGATAGTGAGTTGACAAATATTAGTCTTTGAATAGATCAAACAATCGCCTTTAGTGCATGTTGGGTTTCTTTTTTGGATAATATATACTTTTGGATCTTTTGATCACAATATATGTCACACTTCTAACCATAGAGGTAGTGTCTCCATACTTTTAAGGAAAAATCCTAGGTTCTAGATCTAGATCATGTGGTGGGTAGTTTGGCTCATGGATCATCAACTGTTGTTTGGGGTAGTCTATCACATTATCATTTTGAATGAGTAAACGACCCAATCCTTTCTTTTATTAATCACTATATATCACAAAACATTCTTCTATTTTCAGTAATGTAATTATTGGTGTGATGATAATCATTCTCTTTAGCTCCTTAAATCTTTCCTAACATTATTCCCTTCCAGATGTATCATACCCCTTTCCTTAGCAATATAGTTAGTGGGCTTGAAAATCATGATAGAATTCTCACAAAATGTCCATAGTACCCTTCTAAGATATGAAAACTATTGATTTCATTAAAACTAGAGGTTCAGGGTCTCTTCTCAATTTCCTTGGGGTTTAAAGGGTCCACATAAATTCTCCCACTTGTGATCACATGTCTCAAGAACGTGACTTCCTATATAAAAAAGGCACAATTTCTGAACATGGTGTACAACTTATCCTTCTTCAACGTCTCTAAAACAAGTCTTTTATGTTATCTATATTTATCCTTTCTTTTAGAGTATATGATTATATCATCAACAAACACTTCCTCAAATTTTTCGAGGTAATGTATAAATACTATATTCATCAAATACATAAATATTTTAGGGGAATTGGTATGTCCAAAGGGAACCACATAAAAAAACATAGTTCCCATAACATGTATTGAAGGTAGTCTTTTGAATATATTCCTTCTTCGCCTTTATTTTATGATATCCATAATAGAGGTACACCTTTAGAATTAATGAGCTCATATAAACTGATCAAACAAGTCATCAATCATTGAAATAAGATAATTTTTCATTTTGATGGTCTTACTGAGTTCTTGAAAATCGAAACACATCTACATTGACCCAACCTTATTCATTGTAATGAGAACTAGAGCACCCCAAGTTGATTCACTAGGTCATATGAACCCTTTTTCCAAAATCTCTTGCAGTTGTTTCTTTAACTCTCCCAGTTCGATAGAATCCATTCTATTGGGACACATTGAGATATTAGTAGCTCTGAGTATGAGTTATGTTTAGAAAAATACCTGACAAATAGCGGGTAGTTCATATAACATTTGAGGAAATATATCATTTTATTTCCTCATTATGGGAATTTATCCTTGGTAGATAACTTCCTTTGACTCAATCATTTGATTGTGGTATGATTCCTCATAGGGAATCAACAACCACATCGTTGAAGGATTTTTCAAAGGACATCCATTATCTTCCTTTATTTTTTAGTGGATCGTGGGATGGTTTAAAATATGAAAATATATTTCCTTTTCAAAATAGTTTATATATGATCTATATTACAAGATCCAATCCATTCCCAATATAGCATCAACTTCCACCTAGGGAAGTATCATGAAATTTTCTGGTAGAATCTTCCCACATATGACAACATGAGAAGAGTCCAACACTAGGTGTGTAATGATTTCAGCACTAGGAATTTTTTCAAATTTCTCTACTTCTTGATTTCGGAAATTAGATTCAATAGTTCTACCAAATTTGCGAGATATAAAGGAAGTCATAGAACCAATGTCTAATAAGACTTTTTTTATTCATGAGTGAATAGGTAGTGTGCCTAGTATGAATTCATTTCCTTTCTCCACATACACATTAGTTATTTCATAAGCCTTACCTTTCTCCTTTGGTTTTGGTGTGTTATGATTTTGATTACCCAGAAGGATTAAAGGTTTAGTGAACTATCTTGCATAGTTCCCTTTATCCCTACAGTTGTAGAATTGGACCCAGGGTTGTGCTCTCTTTTATTCAACCAAATTTTTATTCTTCTTCAGGTATTTTCATCATTTATGAGATTTGTTTCCTTTTATCGGACACATGAAGAATTTCCCTATCCCTTTGAGGAAGATCCCATTATTCTTCATCCCACATTTTTGACACGTGTGTGGTTGTGTTTTTATTCCACCTTTGCATTATATCCTCCGCATTTAAACACCATTTTTCATTTCTTATCACCATAAGCATGGGACCAATCTATAAGAACCATATCCACTTTGATATCACATCAATAAACTTCTTGATAACTCCCCAATTCTCGTATTTCAAGAGTGTTTTGAAGGTGTGGTTTCAAACAACTAAATAATCCATAAATTTTGTTATCATTATTGATAATAAATCCCAAAGAGTATATTGCAAGCCTTGTGAAATTTTCTTTATATACTGTGAGAGATTCCCCTTCCTTTTTCTTCATATCTATGAATTCCCTCTTCATCATAGTCCGAATAGTCTAAGAGAAATAATTATTGATAACTATTACCTTAATGTCTTTATATTTCGTCTCTTCCATTTCATCACTTGGCTTGGTTTTATTAATCAAATAACACCATTGATCATCATTTCCATCTAAAAATATATACAAACAGAGTCACCTTCTCTATCTCATAATATTGAAGAATATAAAATATCATCTCCATCAATTATACCTACTTTTATGCAACTAGTGGATTAGAAGATCCATTAAATGTGGATGGTTGTTGCCGCATAAATCACTAAATAAATAGTTTCTCCCTCTTCAGTGAAGGATTTAATTCCACATTATTCAAGTTATTGTTCATAACCTAAGACAGGTGGGTATGTATCACCATAAAAGTTTGAACTCTAACTCCGATATGATTTGTGATTTAATTATGGAAATCACAGCATTGTCCCTCACATGGCTTTTAGGATTGGCTCCTTTGGGTTCCCCCCATTTTCTAAAATATGAATGGTAAGAACAAATCATAAGTTAACATTTCATTAATAAATAATTTATTCATTTGTGAATTTATGTCTAAAGGCATATCTTGTGTGATCCCTATTTTTAGAATTTTCTAAAAGAAATATTATGGGGTTCTAACTTATTCATGGTCTCATATTAAAGATTTTCCCTATGGCAATCTAATCCTAATTACCAAGCTAATAAAACCATCCTCTAATAACAAATAAAGTGACCCTGATCTTCTTAAATTATTATCACATCATTAAAATAAAAAAAAATCATTAAAATTTTACAAAATGTGGATCAAAATGTTTTTTTTTCATAGGATAACTAGGACCATACATAACTTTTACAACATAAAACGTAAAAATTTATTTAGATCCTTATTCTCTAGCTTCATAATTCCCTGTGTGTTCTACTTAGTTCAAGTAGTTACCCGAGGATATACATCAAAAATGGGTGAGCTATGATCACTGTAAGACGATAGATAAGAACATGAAACAATATAACATGGGGTGAGGATAATCATTAACATAATAACATAGTAATAAGATTATAATCATGAGAGGAAGTATTATGAAAATACCCGGAATGTTTCAATGCATAAAAATGAAACATCAAGTCCTAGTGGTCAACTACCACACATTGTTGTGAACAAATAGTTATTAATGTTCACACATAAGTATCTTTAACTATAAGAAACTTTCCTTAAAAATTACAAAATCATGAATTGAATGAATAATTTACATTGAGGATCTTTTCAAGTTTAGTGTTTTAGAGAATTAGGCCATAAATATTACATTACATATCAAAAATTACAAGGTAAACACTTCTATTGAGTTTTAATTTTTTTAATAAAATAAAAACTCTTGAAAAAAAGAGTCTTGTCTAGTCCCATGTTTTAGACAGAATGAATTTTCCTTGATCCCATCCTTGACCCTATTCATCTTTAGGTCCTATGAAAAATATTTCAAAACATGGGAAGAGCATAAAAATATCAGTAAGGGTTATAAAACAAAGAAAGAAAACATTTGTTAATCATTGCATTAATAACATAAGATATTTAAAATACCTCATGAGATATTAATATTTTTGAATAACACGTAGAAAACATAAATCATAAAGGTAACTTCTAGTATTCATATCGTACTTAAATTGCAACTATCATGGCTACATAGAGAGTTATGTTGGAATACACGTCACAGTATATTCCCTAAATATCGTAGGAGAATCAATCACATTTACCTCTGTCATGTTACCCAATGCATTGGAGAGATAACTCAGGCTCACCAGCCCTAGATTTTTCATGTAACCACTTGTATACATAAACAATTCCCAAGAACCATACATATTCATAATGCATAAATCAAACTTAATGGAAAGGTAAAATTTCAACTTTTCAATCAAAATATATCATTTAAATATATTGACATAACAAATATATCATAAAATCCATTTTCAATACCAAAATACATAAAAATAGTATATGGTATTTATATTCCATTTAAAAACACTATTGCTTGTTAAGGAATCCAAAAGATCAAAATAATACCCGCGTCGGCAGAAATGTCGTTGTCACCGCATACGCTAAATAGAAACATTATTATTTTTTTCATTTAGTAAATTTATTCGTAGAGATAATATTCATTTTCCATAAAAGTAAAATTAAAATGTGATTATACAGCGTATAAATGTAAATCATGTAATAAAACAAAATATGCCTTAATGAAAAGAGATTGAGACAAAGTCCCTTACCTCATGTCTGACATGACTCGTTCATTCATTAATCTCCAGAATAATAAACTAAAGTTAATTTATAATTTCTTAAGAACCTTTTTCATGTTAATTATTCCTTTTAAATCACTTATTACCATGTTATAAACATTTTTTAATCATTCAGGATAATAACGTTCGTTTTGTCGATATTTGGTACTTGAGTCAAAATTAGAATTCTTATAATTAAAAGTTATTCACATGGTCAAAAGTTCATTATGAATAAAATTATAATAATGATTTAGATATCATATATATCATATATACCATTATATACATGTATTTATAATTGTACATAACATTTGGATGTATGAAATGAAATGCACCATTCATTGGGACGGTAAGTCTTACGTACGAATAAATGCTACTTTAATTTCTATTTTGTATTTTAAAGGAGTTAAAAAATAATTATACATAAATATATTATAATTCCAGTATAATATTATATATAATATCATTAAATCTATCATTTATATGTCCCACATATGGAATTGATGAGTCATGTCACTTTGAGGTGGTGGTAGTCCGCACTTCCTAAAATGAAATTATCGCGTTTACCCATAATGGAAATCATAATGGTATACAATAAATAAAAAATAAAGAAGAATAGAGAAAAATTAAACATACTATATATCATATATAAGAACAGTTCCATCTAAATGGCTAACATGAGTGGCGGTAAGAGATAATCAAACAATCATCGTTTCGTGAGGCGTTAGATTTCCATACACAGAAACAATATATTCTTCACCCATTAGATGGATGTGTGTGTAAGTGTAGTTAGAATAATTCCCATAAAACAACCTAGTTTATTTTTGATACTGGTTTTGTTATAAAATATAGGAATAAAAATAGTTTAGGGGTTATAGATGTAAAATTAAATAAAGGAAGTTAAGAGAAACTGTTACCTTTAATTTGGGGAACTCACTTTGGATTGAATCAAAAGGACTTGATGAAATGCATTAATCCTATGTTACGGAATCTAGGAGGAGTATAGGGATCTGAAAAGGTTATTTGGGTAGGTTTTGGATGAGACAAGGGTCTTGAGGGGTTTGAGGAATGAGTTATAAGTGACAGCTTTTTATAAGAGTAAGGAGGGGCTCTTTAAGAAAGTGTGAAAATATAATTTTATTATATAATGATATTGGGTTTCCAAAGGTCCTAATAAAATTAATGTAGAATATAAGATTAATTGGGGTAGAAATAAACTAATCTGATAATAATTTTATTGTTTTTGAATGTTATTTTAATATATATAATCTTATTTATTTAAATCATTTATTAATGAGGTAAATACTGCATCATTATTGTGCCATAAATTATTTAATTTATATGATGTATACAAATTATTAAAAAATACCATAATGTTGTAAATCATTTATATTTCCTATGAATATTTATATTCTAAAATATAACATATATAAACCCATGTAAAAATTAATTTACTAAAAGTTGTTTGTTTATGTCATTTTTGTCGTTACTTTAAGTTAATTAATAGAAAGTGTCATTATTATTATTATGTGGATCCATGAGTTCCCAAAATCGATCCAAAGATTCCCATAGTCGTAAATGACTCAACTAATTAAGTTAGAATAACTTTTATGATAATTTTTTATTTTATGATTTTTTTTACCTTGAATTACCCTATTTACCTTTAACCGCGGTAAATAAAAGTCAAAAGTTACGATTCACCAAAAAAAAATTTGCATTATATTAAACCAAATTTTATTTAATAATAACAACCATGATTTTTGTATTTTTTAAATTCAATCCCCGGAAGTGGTAAAATTTCATTTAAAAGAAAATATCAGTTTTTTACTAGTACATAGCGGTTTAACTATTCATCAAAAATTAATGTTTTTTAGGAAACTACCAAAATTTATGCCTAAGATATATTTGATATTAGGAATGAAAAAATGATATCTATTTTACCAAAATAATAATATAGATGATGCATATATTTTTTTAATATTAATTCTATTTATCAAAACAAATAACTAGTTTTAAAGAAACAATAACAATCATAATATTGATACTTGTTTATGTCAAATTTCAATGTCAAATTAATCCCAGTGACCAAAATTGGATTAAATGTTTAAAACATAATATAATTACACATTAAAACCAATTAAAAATATAATCTAACAATATATATAAATTACATTAAAAGTAAATTTTGATTTAAAATACTGTATTTTTCACTATTCAGAAAAAATGAATTTTATTTGAAAAATACCAAAAAATTTCCCAAAGTAAATTTTAATGTCTCGGTTTTGAAGAAGAATTTTATTTTGTAAAATAGAACATTTAAATGTGACCCAAACTAGATTTTATGAGGGTTAACCATCAAAAGGTGTTAAATCAACCTTTTTTAGAATATTAGAGTATTTATGCCTAAAATTAGATTAGTTCCCATTTTAAGTCTCGAGATTTTATTGGATAAATGTAAAAACATTTAACAAAAATTTATAATAATATTATATTTAGTTCTATTCATTCACACCAATACAATGACTATGCGTTAACTACAATTTAAAATAATATTATTATATTATTAGTGTGCAACGATAGATTTTAACGAAACTCGTTGTTGTTTATCAGGTACGCTATCGAACATAACAACCCATAAAAATAAAATTAATATTTAATTCAGATATATGAATAATAATTGAAAATTTCGTATTCATTATTTACAGGTGATGTTACATCCTTCCCCCTTTTGGGAATTTCGTCCTCACAATTCTATTCACATATCAAATAAATTGGGGTATTTATCCCACATTGCATTTTAAAATTCCCACATTGCCTCTTCAACCATATGGTTTCTACACAAAATCTTTACCTTGAGAATTACCTTATTATGAAACACTTTCTATATATGGTCAATAATCTCGATGGGTTAATTTTCATAAGGGAGATTCTCTTCGAACTGAGGTTCCTCTAGACTCAAAACATGAGATGGATCTGGCATATAATTTCTTAATATTGAAACATGAAAAAAATTGTGTAACTGGGATAAACATGGAGGTAATTCCACTTTGTATGCAACTAATCCAACTTTCTCCAAGATTTCATAAGGACCAATGAACCTCGGTCTCAACTTTCCCCTCTTACCAAAACGCATCACACATTTCTATGGATAAACATTGATAAGGACATGATCACCTACCCCAAAAGGGAAATCCTTCCTCTCGTTATCCAAATAACCTTTCTTCCTACTCTGAGCGGTTATCATGTACTTATGAATCAACTAAACCATTTCTGCCATCTCTTCTATGAATTCTGGACCCATCTGCTTCCTTTCACTTACTTTATCCCAAAAAAACTGGAGTTTGACATCTCTTTCTATATAATGACTCAAATGGAGCCATATATATACTATAATGAAAAATGTTATTATAAGAAAATTCAACCAATGAAATATGATTGTCTCAACATCCCTGGTAATTCAGTGAACATGAATGTAATATATTCTCCATCGTCTGAATTGTTCGTTCTTACTGCCAATCAGATTGCAGATGAAAAGCTGTACTAAAATTTAATTCAGTACCCAATTACTTCTAAAGTCCATTACAAAAGGTAGAAGTAAATCATGGATCACGATTTAATAAAATATACACGGTAAAACCATGCATCATTACTATCTCTTTTACATACAATCAAGAATGTTGATCTAGAGACAATGTTTCTCAAATAGAAAGGAAATGGGCATATTTAGTCAAGCGATCAACAATAACCCTAATTGTATTATTACTTTGAGATGTCTTTGGTCATCTCACAATGAAGTTCATGCATATATTTTCTTATTTCTACTCTGCCACCGGTAAAGACTGAAGAATCCCATTTAGTAACTATCGCTCTTCTTTAACCTGCTGACAAGTCAACCACTTCAGAGTAAAATATGAAATATCTCTTTTAATTCAATCCCACAAGTAATTATTACAAAGATCTCTATACATCTTAGTACGACTAGGATGAACAGAAAACAAAGAATTGTTAGCTTCACATAACAACTAATTCTTCAACTTTGAATCACAAGGCACACATAATCTCTTCCCAATACTAAAAAAAATCATTATCAACATTAAATTCAGGCAACATACCATTCTGAACCAACTCTACCTCTTTCTATAACTTATTTTCTTTCCTCAACGCTTTCCTTATTCTATCTGATAGAGATGATTTCATAGACACCTGAAACAAAATAGAAGAATTTTTTTCACCGCCAACTTCTATGCGATAGTATATAAAATCTAAAACCAACAGATATCTTTCCAAGAGTAGCATGGTTATTATAGCCTTACTTTTTCGACTCAATGAATTAACAACTGTATTTAAATTTTGTGGATGGTAAAGGATAGTTAAATCATAATACTTGATTAATACTAAATATCTCCTCTATCTCATGTTCAATTTCTTCCATGTGAATATATACTTCAAACTGTTGTGGTCAGTATATATTTCACATTTTACTCTATAAAATGATCCCTCAAACATTTTAATGAAAAAACAACAATAACTAATTCCAAATCATGTGTAGGGTAATTTAACTCATGAAGTTTCTACTGAAGTGAAGCATACAGAATTACCTGCTAATTCTACATAAGGATATGACCAAGTCCTTTCAACGAAGAATCACAGTAAAAGAAAAACACACCATTTCTGGAAGGTTGTTCCAAAACTGGATCATTAACCAATCTTATTTTCTATTCCTTAAAAATCATCACATTCTTTTTTTCCAAACGAACATAACATCTTTTCGAGATAACTTAATCATTGGACTAGATAACCATGCTAATTTCTCACAAAAAGATAATAACCTTCCAAACCAAGAAAGCTACGAATATCTATTATATTTGTTGGTCTCAGCTATTCTTCAACAACTTTTTTTAGTAGGATCAATAGATATGCCATATTTGGAAATAATGTGACCATGGAAAGAAATTTTATGTAACCAAAATTCACACTTTCTAAACATCCCAAATATTTTCATTTCTTTTAATGTTTTCAAGACAACCCTTAAATGAATTTCATGATTCTATTTAAATTTATAATAAAACAGAATATCATCAATGAACACAACCACAAACATATCCAATAACTCATGGAATATTCTATTCAAAATATCCCTGAATACAATATGTGCATTAGATAAAACAAAAGGTGTAACTAAAAATTCATATTGACAATAGTGAGTATGAAATTTGGTGTTTGGAATGTCATCTTCCATTACATTCAACTGATGGTACCCTTACCTCAAATCAATCTTCAAAAAATACTGATCTCCCTATAGCTTGTCAAAAAAATCAAAGATTTGAGGAAAAGGATACTTTTTCTTAACATTGATGTTATTCAATTCTCTATAATCAATGCAATGTCTCATTGAACCATATTTCTTTATAACAAACAAGATAGGAGCACACCATGGTGATTTGAAAAGTCGAATGAAATCTGTATTTATTAAATCCTGCAATTGCTTCTTTAAATATAAACGTTCAATTTATTCTATTCGATAAGGTGGTTTTGAAATTGGATAAGCATTAGAAACTAAATCAACTGTAAATTCAACTTCCTAATCAGTTATAATACACGAAAATTCATCAGGAAAATCATCAAGGTACTTATTTACCACAGGCACATCATTAATTTGAACAATTCATTTGTTTTCAAATATATGTAAAAGGTATCATTCATTTCCATCTTTTACTAGTTTCTGAGCTTCCTGATATGTTATCAAAAGAAACAGTTCCTTCTTGTACACAAATTGAAAATAATCATGAAATGAAAATTCATTATCTATGCAATTAATCATAGAATGATAAACAAAAATCCAATCCATACCCAAAATAACGTCAAACACTACTAGAAGAATAACAATAAGGTTTTCAGGTAGATTCTTTCAACACACATGGACAGGAAGGTTATTATAATTTTTTTTATTTCAAATTTTCCTCCATGTGTTTTTACCATAATTTCAGGATTAATACCTTGAGATGTAATTCCAAATTTACTAGAAAACATCATAGAAATGAAAGAGTGTGTAGACCATGAATCAAACAACACATTGGAATAATATTGACAAACAAACAGTGTACCTACTTCATATGATGGCCCAACATCTGATGAAGTAGTTTCAAAGTATTTCACCACCCCTTTCTGTTTGTAGTTTGGGTCCTTTCCCATAGTTGATTTATTATTTGGACACTCATATGCAAAATGACCAATTTAATTTCACTTAAAACATATTACATATTGTAAATCATATTTTGTCTTACCATTACCTTGCTCATTTTCCGTGCAATTATGAGCCTTATGTCCGATTTTACCACATCAGTAGTACTTACCAGAATTCAAAAGACATTCCCCAACATACTTTTTACCACAATTTTCACAAACTATAAACTTAATATTCTTATCATCATACTTGTTTGAAGAGTGTTTTCCATTTATATTCCACCTTGACCTCTTATTCGGTAGTTTTTAAAATAACACATAATCATCAGAAAACAACAATTCCAACTTCTCTACACAACAAACATGTTTTTCATAACTTTTGAACCCATGAGAAGCTAAATCCCTATGATATTTTGGGGTTAATCTAGAGTAACAATGGTTGATTTTACTATCAACATCTCGTATGAAATTTGGAGCATACCTTGTCAGTCGAGTGAGTTTGTTTCCTATGTTTCCACTAATATGTCCTCTTGTCTCAATTCTAGGAATTGTTTTTACATCCTATGATAAACCACCTTAGGAAAATATTTACCAATAACCATACCTTTTAATTCATCTCAATGAAGATCATCAATCTCTTTACTATCCCTGATATTTTTTAACAATGACCACCACTGATCAGCTTCACCTATAAAATGGTAAACAAAAAGATTATCCTTTTGATGTTCTAAACACCCCATGACATCAAAATGTTTCTCCATTGCTTTAATCAAACCTTATACTAGCATAGGGTCAGTTGATCTACTGAATGATGGGGGATGTTACCTCATGAAATGCTCCACTACTGACATGTTCCAATATGGTTGATCTGGATAATCTCATGCATGGATACCACCACTATTTATATCTTATGTCAATTGTGTCATCACTTAAAAAACAATTTAATTCCGATTCCGACCACTTGAGGTTGCAGATTTTGAAGGTTTTCTTCCTCATGATGTCGTCCCAATATATCTATCCTATTTCTTCTATGGAAAACCATTCTGATCATAGAAATATATTAAGGTAATCCACATGTTAATCTCTAAATGCTATATAATTTCAATATAATGTAATTTTTCGATATGAATTTAATAATATCCTAACTGTTATAGTTATCTGAACCGACCTCTGATACCAACTATAATGACACATCCTTAAATATTACACAATCATTACTTAAACGAATAATTCAAATTGAGGTTCTTTTCAGGTTTGTATTTTTAGAGAATTATTCCATAACTATTACATTACATCTCAAAAATTAAAAGGTAAACACTTCTACTCAGTTTCCATTTTTTTATAAAATAAAAACTCTTGAAAAAAAGGAGTCATGTATAGTCCCATATTTTAAATAGCATGACTTTCCCTTGATCACATCCTTGACCCAATTCATCTTTAGGTCTTGTGAATTTTTTTTTCAAAACATGGGATGAGCATAAAAAACTCCGTAAGGGTTATAAAAAAACATAGAAAACATTAGTTCATCATTGAATAAATAACATAATCACTTTAACATACCTCATGAATTCATAAGATTTATGAATAACACATAGAAAACATAAATTATATTGTTAAATTGTGGAATTTATATCATACATACATTGTAGTTATCACATCTACAAAGGGAGTTACATTAGAATACAAATCACAACACATTCGCTAAAAATCATAGGGAAACATTCACGTTTACCTCCATCACATTACCGAATTCATTGGAGACCTATCTCAGGCTCACCCTCCCTAGTTTTTTAATGGAACCACCCATATATGTAAACAATTCCCAAGAAACGTTACATATTCATTACATATAAAACAAATATAAAGGAAAGATATAATTTCTACATTTCAATAGAAAAATATAATTTAAATATATTGACATAGAAAATACATTATCAAAACCATTTTCAATGCCAAAATACAAAACAAGAGTATATGGTATTTATTTTCCTTTTTTAAAAACATTACGTCTTGATAATGAATCCAAAAGATCAAATAATACTCACGACAGTAGAAAGGTTATTTTCACCGTGTACGCTAAAAAACATTCTTGTTTTTACTTTTACTAAAAATATTCATAGAGAAAATTTTACTTTTGAATAAAAGTAAAATTCAATGTTGTTTATACAAAATATCAAATAAAATTGTGTTTTAAAACAAAACATTCCTCAATGATAGAATATTGAGATGAAGTCCCTTACCTCGTGTCTGAGTTGACTCGTTCGTTCTTTAATATCCTGAATAATATACTATGGTTAATATATTAATGTATAAGAACCTTTTTCATGTCTAGTATTCCATTTATATCACTTATTACCATGTTATAAACATTATTTAATCATTTAAGTTAATAACATTCGTTTTGTCGATATTTGGTACTTGAGTCAAAAATGGACTTCTTATAATTACAAGTTGTTAAAATGATCAAAATTTCATTATATCCAGAATTATATTAATGATTAAGTTATCATATATATCATATATATCCAGTTTATACATTTATTTATAATAGTACATAACTTTTGGAGGTAATAAATGAATTGCACCATTCATGGTGACATTATGTCTTACGTACGGATGAACGAAACTTTCATTTCTATTTCATATTG
The DNA here is from genome assembly GCA_963277665.1 of Viscum album. Classification (NCBI taxonomy): domain Eukaryota; kingdom Viridiplantae; phylum Streptophyta; class Magnoliopsida; order Santalales; family Viscaceae; genus Viscum; species Viscum album. Next base: position 1,591,724,563 of record OY728129.1, read on the forward strand.
TAATCGAATTAAAACATAATGATACATAAATATATTATAATTCTAGTATAATATTATATATAATATTATTAACTCTATCCTTTATATGTCCCACATATGACATTAAGGAGTCATATCACTTTGAGGGGGCGGTAGTCCGCACTTCCTCAAATGAAATTATCGCGTTTACCCATAATGGAAACAATTAAGGTATGATATACATTAAAAATATAGAACCATAAAGAAAACATAAACATTAAACACATCTTATATAAATATAGTTCCATTTTAATGGCCACCATGAGAGGTGGTAAGAGATAATCAAACAATCATCATTTCGTGAGGCGTTAGTTTGTCATCCAAAGAAACAGTATGTTTTCACCCATTTGATGGAGGTGTGTGTAAGTGTAGTTATAATACATATCATAAAAACATCATAGTATATGTTTTATAATTTGGTTGTTATAAATGAAATGAAAAAAATATTTTAGGGGTTGTAGAAGTAAAATAAAATAAAATATGTTAAGAGAAATCAGTACCTTTAATTTGGGTAACCCCATTTGGTTTGACCCAAAAGGGAATCTTGAAGTGCCTTATTACTAAGTCAAGGCTTATAATAAGAGGACAGGGATCTTAAGAGATTTTTTGGGCAGGTTTTTGATGATCCAAGGTGCTTGAGAGGTTTTAGGAATGAGTTATAAGTGAGGTATTTTTATAAAAGGGTGGAGGGTCTATTTAAGAATGTTTGAAAATATTATTTTATTATACAATGATATTCAGTTTCTAATAGTCCAAAACTAATTAAAATCTAATATATGATGACTAATGGTTGAAGTAAATTCATCCAATAAAAATTGTGAAAATAGTTTCTGTTATTTTAATATTTATAAACATAATTATTTAAATCATTTATTAATGTGGTAAATACTCCATCATTATTGTGTCATAAATAACTTAATTTATTTGATATCTAAAGAATATTAAAAAAAATACCATTATGTATGAAATAATTATAGCTTTACAATGAATATTTCTAGCCTAAATGATAACATATATAACCCCTTGTAAAAATTATTTTTCTAAAATATATTTTTTTATCTCATTTATTTCTTTAATTTAAGTTAATTAAAATAATGTGTCATTATCACTCTTAAGTTGCTCCATGGGGTCCCAAAATTGGCCCCAATATTTAAATGGCCATAAATGACTCCACCAATAAGGTTAGGAAATTTCTTGAGATAATTTTGTATTATTATGATATTCTTTTTACCTTTATTTACCCTATTTACCTTTAACCGCGTTAAATAAAAGTCAAAAGTAACTATTCACCGAAAATTATTTTCATCTTATTAAACCACATTTTATTTAATAATAATAAACATGTATGTATGATTTTTGGAATTCAATCCAGAGAAGCGTTAAAATTTTATTTAAATGAAAATGTAAGTTTTTAACTACTGCTTAGTGGTTTCACTATTCATCAAAAATTGATGTTTTTCAGAAAACTACCAAAATTTCAGCCACAGAAATATTTGTTATTAGGAATTAAAAAATGATTTATATTTTTACCAAATTTAAAACATAAAAGTTGATCTATTTAATTTAAAATTAATTCTTGTTTTCAAAACAAATAGCGTGTTTTTAAAAATAATAACTATCAAGAGATTGATACTTGTTTAGGTCCAATTTCAAAGTGAAATAAATCTCATTACCAACATTGTATTAAATGTTAAAAACATAATATAATTACACATTAAAAACAACTAAAAATATAATATATCTATATAAATAAGTAATATTAAAAGGCACTTTTGATTTAAAATACTATATTTTTTACTATTCATAAAAATGAATTTTATCAGAAAAATACCAAAAATATACCCAAATTAAATATTGATGTCCCGATTGAAAAGAAGAATTTTATTTGGTCAAATAGAACATATAAAAGTGAACCAAACTAGATTTAATGTGGTTTCACCATCAAAAACTGATAAATCAACCTTTTAAAGAATATTATAGTATTTATGCATAAAAATATATTAATTCACATTTTAATCCTCTAACTATTATTGGATATATGTAAAAACATTTAACAAACAAGTATAATCATATTATAGTTAGTTATAGTCATTCCCACCAATACAATAGCTAGTAGTTAACTAAAATTTAACGTAATATTATTATATTATTTGTGTCCAACAAAAGATTTAAAAGAAACCTGTTGTTGCATATTGGGTATGCTATCGAACATAGAAACACCTTTAATGTAAAATTAATATTTAATTGAAAATTATGAATAATTGTTGAAAAATTATTATTCTTTAATTACCTAGGATGTCACATTAAGTCATGATATTCGTCACATTAAACAATGCTTTGGAGTAATATATAATTCATGGAACACCCTTCACATCATAACATTTACATTATGATTTTTAATTCTGGGCACACCCTTCACATTAAAACATTTACATAATCATGAATGCCACATATAAAATATATATATCTATAAGATATAATAATACAAGTAAATTAATGTGTTTAATTTCATCCAAATACCTTCACAAACATTGGGTTCGCAAATGAAATAGGTATTAATATTCTTGATATAAGATTCATCAACCTTGAATGAAGGAAAATGTCATGTGAAGGAAAAGTTGAGTTCATTTTTTTTAAGTAGAGTAATTTTTGAAACCATTATCTGTGACATAAACTCAAGTATAAATAATGTATATCCCTTAAAGGTTATGATAATAAATAATATTTTTTTGATTAATAATCATAATGAAATAGGGGTGAAAGAAGGAAAACCCAATGAAAGAGTGTTGGGATGGAGGATTACCCTTACCATGTGTTTATAAGATTTCCTTATATTAGTTTCTTGTATAATCAAATTAGATTAATTAATTTTCAAATATAAAACAATTTATACATGAATCCATTTAATTAATGTCTTATTATATTCTCTTTTGGACCTTTGGATGATTTATAGAGTTTAATTTCATCATTCTGGACTTTTTATTTTAATAGTTTTCTTGATCAGTTCATTTGTATACAGGAATGAATGTTTGTTTAATATGAGTATGAATATCCAGAATTTTTGTAATATGTTTAAAATAATCCTCCATATTATTAAATGATCATATAGTTCATTTGGTTAACATCGGTTAGGATCAATCATTAGATAATAACTTAGTGATAAACATTTGGATTATTTTGGTAGATTTCTCAACAATGAATTTGTTTTGTTTTATTATTTAACATCATGTGGGTATAAAATATCCACAACATTAAATAATATATATTACATAAGTTTTAATTTAATTCAACCATAAAAATAGTTTCATGACCTGATTTTAAGATGATAATATAAATTAAAACCTGTCATCATTGAATATGATAAATTAACACATCTCGGACGATGTTTTCATTTTTATTATAAAAGGATGAGAAATTAGTGATGATGAATTATTACATTAGCATAACAACCTTCCATTATATGTATGTTACTTGTGATTTTAAATCATTATTATGAGAGGATGTGAGGAGGTAAAATGAAGGGAATGTATCTTAAAATAAAAATATAGAATCAGAAAGTGGAATTTACCTCTTGAATTTATCATCCTTGATAGCCGCTTTATGTAAGATAATTTGGTCTTCTGATGATATCAAGAGATACTAGAAGTGGATTAAGATTATAGGGTGATTATTTGAGCATACTTTAGGCAACTATCATGGTTTTAGAGGGGTGTGGAGAAGTGTGTGTGAGGGGATATTTATAGTGGAGGTGATGAGTGATTTCGTATTATTTTAATCATTAGTTTATTATTATTATCAAGACAAGTAATAGTGATGATTATCATGACTAAAAATTGTAATTAGGTAATGTATGTTCTAACCAATTGTGCTTATATCATCAATGTCTCAATGAATAATTCTTTTTGTATATAGTTTATATCTCCTATAAATTACCATATTTTACTATTCACCCAAAAATTCCAACATTTAAAAAAAATCTAAAAAATTCACCCTAATAATTATTTTTAATTTATAATTAAAAAACAACACCATTTTATGAATATAATTATATAAATATGTGTTTTTTAGTTTTTTAATTAAAAACTTTATTTACTTAGAAAATATATATTTTAAAATTATAACTAATTTTATAACACTTTGAAAAATTACTTAAGGTCCCATAACATTATCTTAAAACCATAGGAAAAAAAAATTTAATATATTAATGTATTTTATTCAAATACATTCCCATTTAAATAAATAATTGTAAAATTGTAATTAAATAAATATGACTTACAAAAATACCAATAACTTAATTAAAAAATTGAAGACATTTATTTACATAGTCTATTAAACCATTTTTTTATTTATAAGATTCATAAATTTTATTTGTACATTAATGGGTTATTCAAATATTCATTTTGTTCGTTTACTTTTCATAAGGGTCATATTACAATTCAAAAGGGTAACATTACTATTCATAAGGGTATATCACTATTCATAAAAATTTAAGATTATCCTACAAGACTACAAGTATCTTAATGATTACAATTGTGTATATTGGGTCATCAAAATTCAAATCATTATAGTGGAAAATAATTTTTAGTTTCTAGTCTATAAAACCCACATATTATTTAGTAGCTTTATGTGGCGTTGTGTTCCCTAATTTAATTTTATGTGAAATACTTAAAAAAAGACAAATTATATTGAAAAAACATTGGGTCATTAAAATCAAATCCCATGTAGTTTGTTAAGTTGTGGATTTTACCTTTATAGGAATTTAACATAATTTCGGCTTACATTTGGAAGATAATAATTTGTGATGAGCATGATTGGGGCATACGCATTAGAGTGTAACATTTTAATTGTAGTTGGAGCTTACGTCTATGGAGAAGACTCATTTAAGGTTTTAGATCACATATATGTCATTATCGCAACTAACTTTTAATACCACTTGTGTCATTATTGGTGTGAGAATCAATAAGAAGTAGTGGATCTAATGATTTCATGATCCACTCTTTCTGCTTATAGACAAGACACTAAGGTCTAAATGGAGAGGTAGAAGGATTTGAGTGTTCTTATCTCCTCTTCTGTTTTCATAACCATGATATTCACATTTTTTATCAATATGAATTCATCCAGGGCATAGGTGATGAGGAAAAAATGTGCCAAAATCCACAAGAAATGATAGAGGTTTACCTCAAGAGGAGTGTACTAAAATTTTTTTGGGGGGTCTCAAACCCCATAAAAGGGAAAGTCAAGAATGACCCTTACCCATCCCGACATGGATAGGGAGGTTCATGTGAGATCCCTATAGTCCAAACCCTTGTTATCATGGGAATGTAATCATATTGAAATTATATGGGTATGACTTATTTCAGAGGATACCCATATGAGCCTACATACCATATATATTTGAACGTAAAGGGACATGATAATGTGTTCAATGATTTGATAATACTTGTCATGTAGTTATGAAAGGGGCCTTGTCCTAACTTTGTCATATGTGTTCATAGAGGGCCCAACATGGTGAATCATAAAACGGAATAAGATTATGACGGTATCTAGATAGTATAACTCCATTGGATTCATTATTCAATGTATCATCTTCATAGGTTGGATCGGTTCCCTCCATCAAACATTTTTCTATGTGGGTGAGGATACCATCTGTGTAGCACCGTGTTACTTGGGCTTGGGTTCATCATATATAGTGTGATGTTTCATGGGTCTAGGTTCTATTCATGTAGAATTTTACTATACAGGGTGGACCTCCTCACATGTATAGCATTGTTGCATGTGGAATGGTTCCTCCTGCATATCATGTAACTATGTGGGGTGTTTATCTACAATGTGGTCATCTATTTTTTCATGCTAGATGGACCGAAAATGGGTTTGAGTTTGTGGGTGGATGATCAATGTATTAATTCCCCATTTTGATTATTTACTGGATTTTATCCTATTTGGAGTTATTTAAGGGGCTCTATTTTTCTCGATGCGTCATCTCACATTTTCTTCATCTCTCTTTGATTTATTCTATTATTGTTCCATGTGTGGTCTTTTCTTGGATCCCCCATCGTGGTTTATTTATAGGTGAATGGAGGGACCTCACATGATCATGGTTTGTAAAGACCTGTAAAATTCAAGGGAAATTTTTTCTTAATTTTCTTTGGATTTTTACAAGAGCGTGGTTTTAGACGGCACCTGATTCCGAGGCCCGGAGTGCCCGGAATCAATTTCCGAAGTTTGGCTCGGGTACGTTCAGTGAACGAACGAGCGGGAATTCCTAACTTTTGATCCGGTGCTCGGAATTGAAATCCGAGGGCACCGATGAACTCGCAGCGCCGATATTCGCTTAAGGAGACCTTTTCGGAAGTTGAGTTTGTTGCGAGACAAAAGTTAGTTTTTGGGAGATTTATAAAAAGTTGAAGAAAAAAATGTGGAATTCTTTTTATTTTTACTTTTGTAGGTTAACTCCTCTCAAAGGGAGTTAGGGGTGGGACCCACACCCACTTAACCTCTCTTGAGAGGATTAAGTGTGGTGGGACCCACACGAACCAAAACCTCTCATCTTCCCCCTTAAACTCCCCTCTCTCCCTCTTAAAAGTTTGTTAGCTTAACATCTAATTAATTACACATGACATGTATAATTAATTAAGTGTTATGTTTTTGAATTTGAAGTTTTGAATTCCTTGGCTTGGTAAATAAAATAAGGAGGAACCTTATTTTATTTGGATAGTTTTGTTTATTCATCTTGTGAGGTTTGAGAGCTTTTTCTTCCTTCTTCAATATTTGACGAAGAACGCTCAACTTGACGAAGAACGCTCAAGCTCCGACGAAGAACGCCACTCCTCTCTTCTTCGTCTTCCTTGTCAACGAGAGGGAACACCGCTTCCTCCTCAGACCTTCTTCGTCGGCATACGAAGATTCGCCAACGACGTATCTCTTCGGGCGTATCTCTTCGTCAACGGATTTGACGAACGACTACCGCGACGCCCGACCTCCGCAACGTTGTCTTCCGCGGGACGTTGAAAAATCTTCGAACCTATACCCAAGGTAGGGGTTGTTGATTATTGTTTAATTATTTTATTCTTGCTCGTGGTTCGCATGACTAACGTGAGGATTGAATATTTAAGTTGTGTTTTAATGTGAGGGGGCCGGACCGCATGAACACGGCTGAACCCCCTCCTTCATTCTTGGTGTTTTATTCTACGGATGAATCAAGGTGGCGTGGTGGCGTCGCACCACGCGGATATTCGCCCAAATCTTTTTACGCGACGCCGTCGCACCGCGCCATGGAAGAATCATCAAGAACGCGACGCCGTCGCGCCGCGTTGAAGGAAATCAAAGGCGCGGCGGAGGGGCGCGGTGCCGTCGCACCACGCCGGATGACGAACACCGCGGCCGGTTCCGGGCCGAGGCGGAACGAGAAGACCGGCGGCCGGGCCGCCGGCGTCGGAAGCCGAAAAGGGGACCGGATTTTTCCGGTCCCGTTGGAGAAAACCGGCCGGCAGTTGGCCGGCCGGAAGGTCAAAGGCCGGGGGAAATAAATTCCCCTGGCCAGCATTAAAACCCTCCTCATTTAAGAGGAGGGCGGTTCCCTTGAGGGGGGGCAGGAGGCCCCCCGGTTTTTCTTCAAGCCGGCCCCCACGTGGGGGCCGTTTTTTTTTCAAAGGGCGCGGCATATAGCCGCGCCGCCTCATCAATCAAGCGGGGGATTGATTTCTCCCGCGTGCCGCCTCCGTGCGGCGCCAGGCCACAGCGCCACCGCGCCGCCGGCCGGGCCGGGTCGGACCCGGGTCGGGACGACCTGGTTCGGGTCGACCCGGTTCGGGCCGGCCTAGGGGGGGCGGACCGGGTCGGCCCGGACCCGGACCCCCCGTTTCGAATCAGTTTCGGTATTTTGGACATAACTTGAGCCACGGACCTCCGATCGACGAACCGTCTGCGGAAACACGATCCTTGGATCGAGACGGTCGTTTTGATATATCGCACTCAAGGTTTCAGATTACTTTGAGTTCGGACGGGTTGGTTCGTTCACGAAACCAACCGGGCCTACGGAGCGGAAACGCTCATATCTTGAGCTAAAGACGTCCGATTGATGTGCCATCAGCTGTGTTGTGTTCCTCTTAGTGAGATGGATCTTTTGGCATACTCCGCCCGAGGTTTGGACGCAGGTGGAGTACGGTCGGGTTGGTTTTTCCTTAAAAACCAACCGGGCCCCGGGGACGAAAATGCCAATAACTCTCAGACCGGGCGTCCGATCGACGTGCCGTCTATTGCGTTGAGTTCCTGTTGACGATACGGAACTTTTGGATACATCAACTCTGGAATTTGTGACAGTTGATGTATCAGCCTCTCGGATCGTGGAACGGACCCTCCGAACGAGCTTGCTGTGTGCGGGAACCCTAGTGCTGGCTGCGACTGTTACTGTGACTGCTACTGCGACTGTTACTGTGACTACTACTGCTACTGCTACTGTGACTGCGACGACAACAGTACAGAGATCCTGTGTGGATTCGACGACGACGACTACATCACTCAGCGATCCTACGTGGATCAGTGCTACAGGTCCTGTGTGGGCCCGATCCTGCGTGGGCCCGATCCTGTGTGGGTCTTTTGCGGACGTTAGTTACCTATCGATCATCCGTGGGTCCGACGACTTAGATGGATCAGAGATCATCTTTATCGTCTATCGAAGAAGTAAACCTGTGTGAGCTGAATCTTCTGTTTTACTCGATAGAGGTGGTGTGCTTGGTTGTAGCAGCAGACCCACGTTACTGGAGACGAGCGTACGGAGTACGGAGACCGTGTAGCCGGCTGAGACCTGAAGACTGCTCGACCGACTCGACTTGGAGTGAGTCGACTAGCCCAGTGGACGGAGCGCCCGGTATTTGGCGGCAGACCCACGGCGGACGGAGCGCCTGGTAGTTGGCAGCAGACCCGCGGTACTCGACTGGAGGAGTACCTCTGTTGGCTATTTGGGTGAGCGCCCGGTATTTGGCAACAGACCCTCAGCGGATGGAGCGCCCGGTAGTTGGCGGCAGACCCGCGGTACTCGACAGGAGGAGTACCTCAGCAGTCTTAGGTTAGTGAGAAGTATCTCAGAGTCGTGACAGGACACTGTACACTTCAGAGATGGGGCTCATCAGTAGTTACGTTTTTGATAATGAAAATCCTGTGTGAGCTAAAACCTATTGCTTTCCTGTATGGATTATGTTGTGCAATCCTGTGTGGATTACGTTTCGCTTTCCTGTGTGGAATACGTCTACTTTCCTGTGTGTGGACTGAGTTGTACTTGGGCTCGGAGGTTGGAGCGTATTTGAAATTGGTGACTTAGGTATATGTATGGGCATATACCTAAGCAGTGTCGGTTGTTACTTCCTGATTGTACCTTTCTTTGTGGTTTATCCTTGTGGATTTTGGGAGACCTTCAGGGGTCTCGGGGTCCCTACTGAGTAGCTTATACTCACCCCTGCACGGGCTTTGCCCGCACTACGTTGTGTTGGTTGCAGACGACAGACAGCGTTGATCTTAGCTGAGGCTTGCAGAGCGGGACGGTACCCGGAGGTGGACCACTGGGCGGGACGTGCTCGGAGCGGACGGCGGGACCCGTGGAGCAGTGGATCTATCTGTACCCACCCTTCAGGTGGGATTTCCAGTGGACAGCTCGGTGTAGCGGTTTTTACCTATCAATTGCTGTTTTCCCTTTCGAGTTGTACTTTACTTTCAGTTTGGGTTTGTATACTGGCCCATTTACTTTTCCACACTTCCATTTGTACTCTGCTTTTGCTTAGTGTTTACTTTCCGCTTGCTTACTCTGTGGTGTTTGTTTACTTTACAAAGGTAATGCCTTCCCTTTTTACCGGGATTTACGCCTTGGTGCTAGTCGCCAGCCCTTGGCCTATGGAAGGAGGGCTTGGGGTAGTCACGGCATGGACCCCGAGGGCGGGTCGTGACATGGTTAGTCATCCATGGTGGGTCACATTCCTTATTTTATGGGATCTCATGGAGGATTCCCTGAAATAATAATTTTTTATTAAATAGGGAGATATAATTTATAGAAGGGGTCATTGTGTTTGATAGAGGAAATAAACACATGAACCCAGAAATGACTTTGTTTCATTCATGGGAACAAATGGTACCGTCTCATCCCATGAACAAAATATTTAATGTGGGATAGTCATTTGTGGAGGTAGAAATCATGAATTATTTCCAAAAATTAATTTTTTTTTGGTTTTTGGGTTGAGGTGGTTCATTTCATTTCTTGGAACTATTTTTGTGCATGGGTTCATCTCGATATAGCACAATTCAATGTTGAGAGTTAGTCTGTGATGCAATTCATGCTTCATGAGATCAACTCGTCCTTTTTAGAACTCCCCTTTGAACACTATTCTTTAAAATATTCGTTGACTAGTTCTCCTCTCCCTCCAAATTATAGAAAATCTATGGTATATCGTTTTGATGTTTTACTAGATAGAAAACTAAACTTACCATTTAAGTTCTCATTTTAAATCATTTGGACAAGATATTTATTAATGTAAATTACTCACGTCAAAAGGTGGATCAAATCAATGAATAAGCTTATAACCCCTCACATCACATGGATCACCTCATTCATCATGAATGTGAATTTTTAATTTAGGATCATTTAAAACACGTGAGAGAAAAAATCATGGACATAGGGATATGATCATGATCTTCTTTTCCCGCTTCCATTCAATTATATTTACATTTTAACTAATAAATTTATTTTCCATAAATTAATGGGTAAATAACACACCTCCTATGTGAATAAGATTCATTGACCACCCATGGTGGTTTTATCCATATTACTATCACACCTTAATGGGTGTTTGAATTTATGTTATAAACAAATAATGGTATATAAATGGATATCATAGTTCATATATTTCAATACGACCGTTTTAATTTTTGAATCATTCCATTTAATTAAAAAATCATGGAAAATTTGGGTTTTTGAACAATTAAATATATATAAACACCATTATGTTGAGTTAAAATCACAAGACACCCTACCTCACATCGGTATTTATTTCCACATACATCATTGGATGCTAATCCAATATATATAAATAAAACAAAAAAAATGACATGAAAATATGGTTCAAAATCTCCTACAAAAATATCTATGATGATGACAAGATAAATTATGAAGGGTGGAATTGTAATAGACAGCTTGAATGTGGATATACAATGACTTATGGAACCTCAATCGATGTCTGGAAAAAGAAGATATTTAATGTCCTAACATTAGGTGTGAGAAGATATCCCAAGGATACGTGTTTTTGATTAGGGGAGGATAATTAATGGAGGGTGAGATCATATAGTGAAAAAGTGAAAATGTTTAATTAATCTAAAATATAAAATATTCATGGTTTGGCCACATGGTTGGTGAAACACACGGTTAGACATCCCATGTTCCCCCTATCTATCATCCCTACATGTCATGTGGCCTAGGTGAATGGTTTTATCAAACTATGTAACCCCCTTACAATACACAAGATGAAGCCACATGATTTGTCCTAACTATGAAAACTAGGAAACATAATTTCTAATAACTATGTAGCCTAGTTGTTCCTCCCATATCTAATGGTTTGGGCTCTAAAAACACCATGAATTCTCATTAATCCTTATATAATCTAGTTGGTATAATTATAAGTATAAAACTAGGAGTTTAATCCCTGATTTAATTCAATAATACCTCATATTAAAAATGGGTTCTTATTGAAATGGTAGTTTGGGTGGATCTACCATGGATGAATCCTTATTTACTATTATAGATCCATTTGTGGAGGTGACTCAATAGTCATCTATTGAAAGTAATAGTGATAAATTTGTAGGGTGATTTTACATACTGATTGGATTATACCTATTGATAACGGATGGATCCTTAAGTATTTTAATGTTTATTAAATTTGTGGCAAAAGAAACTATGGGTATGCTCCCTCTCCGGAAGAAATCATGTATGATAACCAAATGATGGTTTTTTATGAAGTCACATGAAGCTATATCAAATGATCTTATAAATCCATTTGGTTTGGGGGATCCTCCAAAGATTATACTGATGATATTCCCCTATACCTCCTCTTTATTTAGTATATTTTTGATAAAATCATTAATATTTGATGAAACTCTATGAGGAATGGTGTCAGAAAATGGATTCCAAAAATCTAGAATATCCATCATGAATTTTATGCATAAAAACAAAATGTATTGAACTAAATTAAACCACATACATTCCTACAACCAGTTTAGTATCATCAATGAAGGATCCATCAATGAGATTAATGTTTTTTTGATTGGTATATTTACTACCCTTGATGTATTCCTAGAATAAGTAGGAATTTTTATAACCATGTTTAATCCACGTTTATATGGACCACTAACTATATACTGTCTGCTACTCAAGAAGTAGTTTAGCTACATAGTTCTATAGATAGAATAATTTAACAAAAAATTTAGCATCCAGATGATCTTAAAGGTCCACCTCATCCTACTCGACGATAGCATTAATCTTATCCAAATCAAGAAAATATGGGAAACATTGATAGAATCTCACATTTATATGACCTTTTTCAAAAGACATATATTATCTTGTAATCCAAACTGTGATCCAGCATTCATGATTGTATCCCATTAAGTAGGTACCATCGGATGATAATTGGAATCTGTCAATCACCTAATTGAGTAGAAGTAGTGCTCACTATAGGCACCACTATTAACAATATGAATGAGGCATGGTGAATGGTTGGAATATACCAAAAACAATTCTAAATTGGAATTAAGGAAGTCGAATATGGTCTATATATTAACTATGTAGTTATCCTAACAACACTACATATTTTGTCTCCCCTTTTGATTATTACGCCATTTTTATTAATCCCCTGAGTATCGCATGTCCATGAGACCATTATGATATGTGAAAGCTGGGAACTCTTATCTATCATTCCAAGGGTTGACTTCCCCCAACAATATTCTCAATGGATTCTATGATTGCATTAAAATCATCTCTGATGATCCATGATGCATCCTCGCAAATGATGTTTTATTGATCCTTCAAAATAAGAATCATCTTCTTCATGCAAAATTTTTAAGAAATGGAGTAATTTTATTAATAAAAATTAATGTAACTAATACGCATGGATAAATATTATCAAGGGTTAGATATCATATATCCCAAAATAGTAAAATTTTTAACTACCTAGATGGATTGATAGCTGGGATCCCAAAGAATGCAGTTACATAGCCTATGATTGAGGGTGCTTTCATGGATTTTATATCGATATTGTATGTGTTCAAGGATGTCTACAAAAGGGTTTTATCATGATGAATCCTAGTAGTGAGGTAACCCATATTTACTCAGGTCTCCAACCATCATGATTTTCAATGAAGATAACATGTAATTGAAACATATGGTGGATGTATTTTTCCCCTTTGTATACAATGAATTATACATAGAAGAGGATGTTTATTTTTCCATTTGTTATGAGATCTAGTTCAGGAACCTATTGAATAAGGATATATATAACTGATTTCTATGATTGGATCCATATTAAATAATCCACTATATCCATTTGAAATAATTAAAGGGGAGGTGGTTGAGGGGCTATATCTGTTCAAGATTTGAACTAGGGGATATTAGGTTACTTTCAATGTTGATAGAGGATTAAGTGGATATTTAGGTAAGGGGATTCCAACACATTGTTGAAGGCCGATGACTAATATAATAGAGGAAAATCCACTCATTCAAGAAAAGGGCTTGGAATTATAGGCAGATAGTAAATCACACTATCTTAACTCATTCCTTTCTTGTTTAAGAGGGTTCCCCGGGCCACGACTGTTGGTGTTAGAGGAGGTATAATGAATAAAAAATGTGGGATGGGTGTAGCTAAAGACAATTAACTAACTCTAATGCTGTAGTGGAGTTGGCTTCCAATATATGGAGTAAATATTATTGATCCATTAGAATATAACAAACATTTATTCCAAAATATTGTGATGTGAAAAAGAAATTTTGGATATAACAAAGGATAAAAAAACATTTTTTTTGTTATTATACAAGTTGATTACCACTATCACATAGTGGAAAATCTCCCATAGTGGATTAGGTTTACAACCCAGTCCATGAAATGTAATCTAATGAGAAAAATGTAATTAAACAATGAATTTTAGGGCTATAATAGTCCCACTCATTACATAGTGGATAGGGTCCCATTCAGTTTTGGGTCTACATTCCACTCTCAGTCATGTCATGAGATAATTAATTACATAATGTAATATAAAGATATATAATTCCAATACTACATGTCTAATAATTCATACCATTCATATGTTTTTCATTAAAAAATGAAGTCATTAATATTTATAGAACAAAATAATAAACCCACAGGAATGAAATATGATTCATGTAAACTATAATAAGTCAAAACCACCACTTATTCCTATATAGTTCGTACATGGTGTCATTATTTCTCTCCTTAGTGAATCATATTAAATTATAATGGAATATTTCATCAATGAAAAAAATATAATAGAATTTAAAAATAAATATTAATATAAATAATAAATTCCCTTTTTATTATAAATAAATTTTAATTAAATGTAAAAGTATTTTTAAAATATAGATATTATAATTTACATTAAAAATTATATAAAATGTAAAATAGAATCATTAGAATGATATGTTAATGAATATGGCAGGATAATGAGGCCATTCGATAGAGGTTAATAATTTATTCCATTCAAAAATTTGTATGTAATTTCAAATTAATTAAAAATTTACATACATTGAAAATTAAAAAATAAAGTGAAATAAAATTCAATTCCAATATAAAATGATCTTATAAAATCATAAATACATATATTATTTAATTTATATAAAAAATTAATTATATGAGCGTGGTGGGGAATGATTACCATCTTAAAAGATGATATTAGTATGGTCCAATGTACATGTATCCTTTCAGTTGATTAATGTTTCAAAAGTAATTGAAATTGTAGTAACAAAAGTTGGCCAATTAAATAACTTAATCATGGGAAAATATTTTGGGTTTTATAGAAAATTGGAATAAAATTTATCTATATCGTATTGTAAAACATGCATTAGAGATTTCATTGTGAGATTGGAATATAAAACCATATGACAGACATCCTCTTAGTCAAACATGATCTAAAAACCATTAGAAAAAAATTCATTTTATTATTTACTTGTATAAAGACATTAGTGATTCCTTTTTTCCTTAATACTAATAATTTATACTCCATTATTATCTATATATTTTTAATTTATTGTTATGATTAATATTTTTGTGTTAACTGTTATATTTTCCATGCATGATTATGTTTGGTGGTTCAAATCCTTCCTCATTAATCTTGTGTTCACCACCAACTAATTTTTTATAAAGATGTATTAAATATTTTTTTAGTTTTTATGGAGTCCCAGGGTCATTAATTAGACGTTATGATGGTTTTTTTCATAAATCCATTAAAAAAAATTTTATAAATTTTTTATTCAATAGAAATAATTGATATTATTAATTAATATGTTTATATATATTACAATTCCATAATTAAAAATACATAAAAAATTAATATTAATTACATATTATTTCAGGTAATTAATTTTTTCTAATAACTTTTCTGATGTAAAATTTATGACATTGTTCCAGTAGGTGGTAAATAGAACTAAAACTAGAATAACTTATATCGATTTAATGAGAAAAGACATGTTATTAAATAGTAATTAAATAAATTTTAATAACAAAAATGGTTTTGGAAACATATTATTGTTTCTATAGATTGGGTTCAAAAATAGGATGATAAATAAGATTATGAAGACTAATTATAAGTATATAAACATTACAAAGGAGACTGGAATATCCTCTTGGAAATGAATGAATTTGGACTTTATATATATAATGGTTCTCTAAAATGAGTATTTATTTTGAAGGATATAATTATTTGGAAGGATTCGAGTTAAATTTCAGGGAATTCTGTTATTTTATTTGGATGGATGATGATTCCTTTTTTTATTTAGTATAATTTCAAAAAATAATCATTTTATAATGTATAAGGATGTAATTTTATAAGGGATAATGAAAAAAATATAAAAGAATAATATATATATATATATATATATTCTGGATGGGTAATGATCTATGGTTCACTTATCCATCCATTTATATATATATATTTTGGGATATTTTAAGAATTTACACATTATTTATACCATTTTACATTATTTTTTCCTTTGTTTTTTATTAACCATTATATTGATAATATAATTTGGTGGATAAAAATGAAGTTGATCCCATTATCTAATTTTGTATATTCTAATTCGAAATTTAATATTAATTATATAGGAATAATTTGTTCAAGGTGTTAAAAGTAATTTTAAATTAATAACTACATAATGAATAATGAATAAATTTTGATAAATATATAGTGATGACCAAAATTAAATTTATTCTTATTCCTTATAAATAAATAATTATTAGAATAAATATAATAAAGTAGATTATATATATAATATAAACTATAACATTAATATTAATCAATTATCACCCAAAATACTGGAAAACAATTCTTGAACATTATCCCCTTCAACATTTAATTAATTTAATCACATCCAATTATTTATATTAAATCCAATTAATTAAATCCAATAAAATTATTAGAGTATTTTTTTGAACACATAAAATCATAATGTATAATTAATAGTAATATCTATATTTATATTAAAATATTAAACATAATTGTTAACGTTCTCTTTTATTCCAATTTTCTAAATATTGATTTCCCATTTTATAATTTGTAATTAAAAAACTATAATGTTCTAATTAGAAGCAAAGAAACCGACCATACCTCAAAAAAAACTATATCTAACTACCAAATGTCAAGTGAAAATATAAAATTTATATATATATATAATAACATAAATCACAACAATCATCCAAATTATTCTTTTATATCATTTAAAAAATGAATATTGTATTCCCATTTTTTCATCCATAAATAGTAAAAATTTAGGTATTGTTATCAATTATTATTATAGGAAATGATTTAATGATCAAGATATTTGTATGTACTTTAGTTTTATTGATACCATGGATTAAATAATTATGATTTATATTAAATAATCATAATATATTTTTTTAACTTGACTTGAGAAATAATATCTCAAATTTTTTTATCATATTTCTTTTATTTTTAATAAGGTGGTTAAAAAGAGATAACTATCACACACAATTTTGTTAAATGGGAAAAAATACTAATGACATTAGGAGTTACATTCTTCCACCTTTAAAATAATTTTTTATTGAAATTTTGTTACTAAGAATAAATCAAATGAATGTATTAATTTCAAAATATGGATTATGGTTCCCATGTATCTCTATGAAATACGTGATTTCTCCATTGTAAAGTATCGTTTTAGTGGTATTTTTTCAAAAAAATTTATCTCAACAATTAAATATTTTTACAAGTTGTTCCTTCTAAGGGATATATTGATCCATCAGTACAAAATCAATGTTCATTAATTGTGAAGGGTCACATGTGTACATACTAACAAGGGACACTGAAAACACATCATACATATGTGATATGTTTTGGGGAAGTACATGTCTAAAGGATACCATCCCCAAATGATAAATGATTTTTAAATTGATAATATATATGCATCATCATTTACTTCTCAACAAATTTCATAGAACTACTCCTTTATGATATTTTATAGAATACCATTTCATCAACATCAAACTCCAAAAAATAATATCAATAATATGTGTATTTATTTTATTAAATATTTTAAATTATTATGATTTACTAATTTTTTATAATCTTTTCTAAAATTTCATATGATTAACCAGTTATCAACATATAATGTTCTCTAAAATTATCCTAACATGTTACATTTCATTACATATTAATCAATAGATCCAAATATACTAATATTTGAATGATAGAATTGAAAACATATTTTTTATGAAAACTATTCTATGTAAATGTGTTGAAACCAATAATACTTCTAAATCCATTGAATATATTCTCAACAGATTATCTCTTGATTCAATGATTCATTAATATTTACCATCGTTCTAAGAATGACAAATAGTGTATAATCTTATCTCTATGTTTAATGATCATTGAATAATAATCTAGAACATTGGGGTGAGCCATATTTCCTAATATGATACAATGGAAAGTGGAACCCTATACAAATTTAACATATACTTTTTGTGTATCCTAAAAAGTTGATAGTTTTTGAAATGATCCCCAATATCAATGAAATTATCGTATGTATTATTTTGGTCAACTACTAACAAAATATAATTATATCTAATAAATTATTTTGTAAAACCTTATACTAAATGAATGTTTATTTTCACCTATTTTAATATTGGTTAGGGTAATAGTTACATCATATCCATAAACCTCTATCATTATTCCATAATTTTATAGAACACGATGCATGAATATATGTAATTTTAAATCCCTCTCTTCATTTTTTCCATACCAAAATGATTCGTGAAATCTTTATAAATTATTATGCTTATTGAAGAGATAAAGACTAATAATCATTGTGTATCATCCAATTATTCTTTCATGAATTATAATATTGATGGGATATAGTTGTGATTCATGAATCTTCCCATTCCATCATTTCAATGTTATCCTTTTTAATTTTTCACACATTATTTTGTAGCTCAATATCTTCCTTTTATGCACCCTTTATCTTAACATGAATGGATAGAAGAGAAATAAAATGAAATGGATCATATTTATACCCTTTAATTATTATTTCATGAAATATTATTTGAAACTATATGTGCATTAGTTCTCATAAAAATATCATCATGTAAAAATTTCTTTTATCCTTACTATTCAGAGTAACATACACTTTTTCTTAATTTAATTTTTTATCAACATCAATCATGTTATTTAGTGAATCTTTACCTCTACATTTCATAATATATACAATAATCTCTTATAAACATATATCACACTTTTCACAATTGAGATAATAACCAAATATCATTAAATAAAAACATTAATATAACTATGTCAATATTTGATTAGTTTTTTTACCTTCCATTAATTAAGGTACGAAGTATATTAACATCATAAATTATTTTATTAGGAAAAATAACAAACACATATTTGATGAATAATTATATAATATAAATAATTCATCAACATGTGAGTATAGGTGAACATACTAACCATCATTTGAGATAAAAAACATTTTATAAGCGGTATTTTTTCTACAAAACATGAACGACATCTAAGTTAATATGGATTTATTTTCAATAATCAAGATATGAATCATAGAAAAAATGATAATATGATGAAAAATAATGATAAATATAGATATTGTTTATAGTTTTTCGTCTTATAAACTCTTAAATAATGAATAAGTTTGAATGATATGTAGTGATACCATATCTTGTGATTACATGTCCAGAATATAAAACTTTTTATTTAAAGAATTCCCACTTTCTTAATTTTGAATACAATTTCTACTTTATCACGATTTTTATAGAAATACTAAATTTATTTTCATTATCTTCCATGATGTGTTAATATAAGAGAATATAATATATAAAATACATTAAAAATTGATTAATATAATAGTTTTATCATATATTAATCATATATATGAAGATAGTAAGACATTTTTATGTCTGAATGGTATCCATATTATTTCATAGTATTCACATCTTCTATCAAATAATTTCTTAGAAAGAGTATCAATTTTCACTCTTAATTTATAATATCAAAATAGGTGATTAATATTTTAGAAGCATTGAGATCCTCATAGTTGATAAGACTATTAATCAATAGTGGTACTAGAAAAATTTTGTTTGAACTGATAATGTTCAGATCAAATTAATCAATGCATAGATAAAATGATGAAAATTTATTCATAAATTGTGGAGTAGTGCACCAAATCTTAAATAATTCGAGGATATGAAAACTGTATCAAGATTCTTTAAGGATTTATTATTTACATACAAGAAGTCATTGAATGTGATTCTATATTAAGTATTTGGTATAGGTATAGTACAATATATGAGATCTATATAAAATCCAGTGAAATATTTTCTAGGGGAAGAACATATATATTCTACAAATATATTGAAATATTACTAAATATTAAATATACCATAAATATTTGTTTTTTATTAAATAATTTGTGTTGTATATCTATTACTAATTTATAACCAGACCGATATAAGTGATGCAACATCTAAAGGGTGTTCATAGTAATTATTCATCAATAAATAATATTTTGATGATATGATTATGAGTTCTTTCTTCCCTAGGAAAGAAAAATATAAGGATAATTTTTAGTGTGACTTAGTCTATTATTTAAATCATATAAAATTAAACTAAAAAATAACTAGATTCACATGATTCCCATTTCAGCATCCATTAAAAATTAGAATAGTTCTATACATTGGAAGAAATAATCACTATAAGATTATTTTTCAGAAAGAATTATATATATAGTAATTCAATTTGAGATTTGATATCCATATCAAATTCTCCATATAAAATCGATAGTGTAAAAATAAATAATAAAAAATTGTTATCAAGAGGAAGAGAGTGTCCCTTTCATCAATTCATTTCCAATACTAACTTTTATAGTTCTGATTATTGAAAAATTATGAATAAAATTTTTTATATGGGTCATTGAGTGTATAATCCTTTGAAAATTATAAATGCAATGATAAATCATTGTTATATATTACATGAACATGTACACGATGAATAGTTTAGTCAAATGAAATTTTCAAAAGATAAAATATAGTGTAATGTAAAAAGATATTGAAATTGTTTTTGTAGTGGTTCATATAAATTTCTCCAATATATACTCATCACACAACTCTAATACAAAGAGTGGAATGGTACTCACTAAAATAGGAAGACTAATTTTTTAAATGTTGTGATAACCTAATAAATAGATTTTCATTCTATGAATATAATCACAACCGGGAAAACATTGATTTTTATGATACAAAACCCAAAAATGCACCTTTAATTTAAAAGTGCTATCCAATACTATGATTTTTTTTATTAGAAAAACATAAATTAATGAATATAGTAAAATTATAAAATAACATGATACGACATTGATGTTAATAAAAAATATTATGTATTAAAGAATATCAATGATGAGGTAACATGATATAGATTTGATAAATCATGAAAAATATTAAATATTTATATTCATTTGTGATATTAGTAATGGAACAATATTCATTGTAGCTAAATATCATCCTTTCATGTTTTAGATTATATATCTAGTCTTTTATCTTCAGATTCATCCCCAATTAGATGATATAAAATCATTATTCAACATTCAATTTTTTTTCATAAACATAATAATATTTATGATTATTTTAGAGTTTCCTCCAAACCAATAATATTTACCAATGCCCGAAAAATAAAAACATCAAATAATATTATTACATATACTTGTAAATATATATATCAACATCATTCATTAAAAATTTTAAAAATAATTTACAAATCATCATTATATTTTTTTAGGTATTTTTGTATATAATTGAAAATTTATAATAAATCAAAAAACTTCTATGAAATAAAATATTAAAATTTTTAGAAAAACAAAGATTAATAATACTATTAAAATTTAAATTTAATGTACTCATAAACATCATTCTATTTTTTCATAACCATGAATTCTAAAATATATGAAAATTATGAAAATATGACCACAAATTGTTTCACATAATATTATATAATATAAAACTAAAACTAAATAATATATGTTATAACCAACATAGTACAATTTTATTATGTAATAATTAATTATAATTAATCAATTATAAACCCATGATTAATTCAGAATAATGTGAGGTATTTTTAATTCAAGTTTGGCATGTGTAAAAATAAAAATAAAATTAATCAAACTCATAATAAATCATCCGGATTACAGAAAATATCCATATCAATAAAATATAAAAAATACCCCTTTCTATAATTAAAATAATGATATATATTTTTCAAGATTTGTAAAAATTTCTTTCTAATTTAAATTTATAAAAAAAAATTGAAAAATTGAAAAATATTATTTAAATAATGATGTCCTACAATAATAAAAACTATTTTAGCATGGTGAAAATATTTAGAATTGTTAGTGACTAAAATAATGAATAAATGTTTATTTAAAGTAGAGAAACAATATAATATATCCCCTACATAAATTCATTTGGAATAATTAACATTTAGTAATGAATATTCCATAAAATGTTCACACTACTACTTTTATTCCCCATTAGATATTATAAAACAATAAAAAAACAATAAGAAATAATATAATAGTTTATCATAAAAATAATATCCAAAAACAGACATATAAAAAATATACCATATTTCAAAATCAGTATAAATGAAGAAAAAAACATCTAAACATTCATGTTTTTTATGGAAAATATACTCACTTTGTTCTATATAAAATATATATAGAAAAAAAATAAAAAAGAAAACAATCAATAGTTGAGGCTTTATTCCCATAATACCAATTTTAAATTTAATTTTAGCAAAAAGTATTTCTGATATTATTTATTTAAATATGTCAATATGTTTTTTAGATGAAATACATTCCAAAATAATATCTATTTCTTAATTATAATCTCTTTGAAAATGAAATCTGACAACAATAGTTTTTCCTGAATAATATTGAGTTTGTTTAGATATTAAAATAGATTATATATTATCCCAAAATATAAAAATATTATCAAAATAAAAATTTTTCATTAGATAATATTTATTATTAAAATAATTTATGAAAACTAACATGAAACAACCACGTACTCAGCCTCAACTAATGAAAATTCATTAGATAATTTTTTTTCAAGGTCTATGAATTTTAAATGTTATACACTACATATAATATTCAATAAAATAATATTCTAACAATCCTAAAAGATCTAGAATCACAATTTGAATATAGTATTAAATATAAAGAGTTCATGTTAGAGCTAAAATAATGGGTATAAATACATATATTAACATATTTAATTATTATTTCAACATCATTTATATGATTTTACTTTTTCATAGATTAAAATAATTCACATAAAAATACAAGAACGTTTTATCATTTCAATATAATATTAAATAAAAATCATCCTCTCATTACCATAGATAGTATAATATCTTTAGGTAATATAAATTTTTCATTTAAAAATTTGTAATTTTAGGAAATTTAAATGTTTTAAATAAGTCAATATTATATATTTTAACAGTCTCTTTAAAACATTTGGATGAATTATAAAAATATTCCATTGGGTATTTTAATAATTTTTATTCTAAAAAAAATATCAATTAAACAATTAAATATTTATCAATGTAACATTTCATCAAATCAAGAAATTTATCACATTAAAATTCAAGTGATGAACCAAATATAATTTCATCATTTTATATTATCAAAATTATAGTATATAATAATTAATAAATAATTATGGTACATAATTTTCTTTTATTTAACACTTTTTTTAGAATAAATAATATTCTTATTTAAATAATTGATTTTGAAGCTTCATTAAATACATATAACTATTTTGACATTTTTAAAACATTATATTGAAAATTTTTATTTTCAGATACATGTAGTATTGTAATAAGTACATAATCATAAATATAACCATATAAAAATTTGCATTTAGCATCTTCTTGAATCAAATAATAAACATAAAATGAATAAATAGTTAGTAAAATTCTAATATCATATATCACAGTAACATATGACCAATATCTCCTGAAATAAATTTGTTCTTCTTGATAAAAATAATGAGCAGTAAATCAAAAATTAATTTTAATTAAATATTTACATTTATCAAACTTATTTGAAAAAATAAATTCTGATTGTATAACCTATGTATCATTATAAATTTTAACCATATTAAAAATTTATTACTTTCAAATTTATTATGTTATTTATACATAGCATAAATGAAATTTTAACATTTTCAAGATTCAGAAATATTAATAGGCACAAAATCAACAAAAAATAATAATTAAATTAATAGTTCAAAACAAAATTTCTATATTGAATTATGGATTCAATAATTCTAATTAAATTTTTAGGATGATGATATTTAATTTTTTCATGATTTATAATATCATATTTAGAATAGATAAACGCCCCCTTGAATGGAAAAAATGAGATTTGTGAGACCACAAATATGAAATGGGTATAAATCAAGGATATTTTGTATATATAATATTTCTTGTTATATGTACATAACCTACTATAAAATTGGTTTGAATTTTATTTAAATAATACCAAAAGAATAATTATAGGAACATAATTATATAAAGGTATAAATACGCATTATAGTTATATATTCCTTGGATGGTCTAAAAAACATCCAAGATCTCATAATTCACTAGAAAAAATATTATGTTGGTATAGAAATAGAGGAATATCAAAAATCATATGTTTCAATTTAATTAGTGAATAGTTCAATATCTATGCATACTTCTAAACGGTGTGAAAAATATTGTCACAAAAATTGTAATAACCGGCAACAACATACTTCAGTATATTATCGCTATGATTCCTGATAAATTTATGCACTTTATCTAATTAAAATTGATAATTTGTAACATACATTCCATGTGGTAGATAAGAACTTCCTTCAAATTGATGGTTATTTTTCTTAGGTGTTCATCAGATAGGTTAATATTTTATACTTTTTCTGGTACTATATTTTAGACAAAGGACTCTAAACTCACAATATAAATCTACTAACATAAGTATTTTGTATAAATGATACCTCTAGAAAGAACACCCTATATTATATCTATAGATATAGGATGCATATGAAATACAACTACTACTTATTTTTATGCTATTTTTCTAATAATTTCTACACAACATCTGTCATAATCAATTTTAGGGGAAATATCCCTACGGTAATCATCTATTTATTGTAACTTCACAAATTTATTTTCAATAAACATTATAATTCTATATCACATTAGATAACATATTCATATTTAAATAGTAGAATTTTTGTTGTTGTATGAACATCCCTTTATAATTTCCCCCTCACAGGAGTTGTGGAGTGAATGAAAAGACATTATCTTTCTCAATGAAAACTGAAAAATAAAAAATTATCCACTTCTCAATTCACTGGATTCTTCTCAGAACTACTATAATATCCTTGAATAATTTTATAGACTCTAATATCTAAATCTATAAACAAAATTACATATCCTTAGATTTAATAAACATCGTAAACCATATATTTGATAAATATTATTAATCATAGAATAAATTTTCAAGATAAATGAACACTGACAACCCAATAACTCATCATCATTTTGAATATCATGAAAAATATTTTGTAATGAAAAACTAACCTCAAAATCATTATTCCAAGTACTAAACATGTTAAAATTTATTGTATAACTTCCATATAATGTGATTAAAACCGATTCTCCTATAAAAAATCATATGTAAGTGTGAAACAAATCTATCAAAATATGATTTTTTCGATGGAAATCATCCTAACAATTCAAATATTTCCTTCACATGAAATAATATCAATGATTAACATAATATAGAAACATGTAACAAAAGACTTCAAATAAAACATTATATCCGAAAAATCATAGGCTTTTATAGGATTTCCGGTTCATCTAATTGACTCGGACTAATGATACATTGAGAAATAATCTATAGATTGTTACCCAGTCATACCCATCCATAACTTATTTTTTCACTTGGAAAACATTACAATAATATAAAATATTCAAAACTCATGGCCATATAACACTTTATATCATAGATTTTACTGTTACATTACTTATGGAAATTTGGAGTTACCCTAACATAGTTTTCTCAACATACCTAATATTGCATAAACAAAATATATTTCACCATTATTCATTAAGAAAAAACCCTAATGGTGAACTTCAAAACTATCATATCATATTAGCATAAAAACATCTCATCAAAATACTCATTACAAAACAATTATTCCTTTGAAGATATTCCAAATTATTTATATTCTTGGATAATGATTCCATTAAATACACATGATTTTAGAAACATTTAAAACAATAAATAATTGTCATATTGACATTACCAAACTATTTTTTAGATAAATTTGTAAGTAAAAAATGAAATAATTATTCAATATAAAAAATTCAATAACCTTAATTAAATAACATATATCCCATGGACTATATCCATAATAATCATGATATTTATATCTATCAAATTAAATCCTCTTTCATTCACCTTAGTAGAAAATCATTAATAATTTTGTTGTTTTATGGTTGTAAAAAATGATAATAATTTATTTACTTCATAAATAACAACATCTTTATTATTTGAAACAACATCAATCATCTAGGTCACAATAAATTCTAACATTATATTTTTTTGACAACCATGGATCATAAATTATTGAAAATTTATATCCCACTAAACTAACTACTCCAAAAAATTTATCACTGTGTGAGTGAACACAATATTGAAAAAAATAATCATTTTATAACGATTCCATACTATCCATAATAAGTGGCTTATGAAATATATTCATAAATATTGTATGAAATATTTCTTCCACTTTTGAAATTGTATTCAAAAATCAATAACATCTTATGAGAGTATATTTTCCAGAATCAACATAAAAAAACCACTACAATGATTCACACATTCTGAAATCCTAGCTTACCCCTCTTAAAAACTCTCTAAATATATTATCTTCCTAAAATTTTTAGTAAAATATCAATGGATATAATTATGTGAAAAACCTTTCTCATATAATTTAAAACTCTCAAAATAAATTATGAGAGAGTGGATTAATTAAATTACCATATCCTTAAATAGTGTGATGTTGTTCACCCACAATCAACCACAATATATGAATGGTTTCCTTCAAAACTTTATTACTGAAAATGTTAGAAACATTATCTATTGTATCATTAAATGAAAATGTCAATCGATTATTTTCTATACACACTTTGGTGAAGTGAAATTTAATATCTAGATTCTTATAATGTCATCATTTCACTAGATTGATAGTAATTTATATAGAACATTGATTATTACAACACAATGGAATAAGAAATATTACATTGACATACAAGTATTCAAAAAAATTCTTGATCCACATAAGATTTATTATTGCATAAGGGGTAGAAACATACTCTTATTTATCTATAATAAGATTCAAAAAACATTGTTTCGTTTTATTCCAACTAAAAAAACTTTTCCCAAATTAGAACACTTCACTATATAGATTTTTTATTATCTACACATTCATCCCAATCTATATATATAAAACCTAACATATCATGCATTCATTAATTGTAATATATCAACCCAAAATAACTTATTCCTTTAAATAATACAATAATACCCTTTCCAACAATGATATGAAATTACATTGAAGAAATTCGATACGTATAATAAAGAGTAAAATTATACACAATATCATGACTTGAAGACATTTTAATTATTAAACATCAAACCATATTTGAAAAATCTTAAAGATAAACTTACATTACATCCCTGTCTTTTGAAAACATTTTTTCATTTCAAATTTGAATCAAAAATATTATTTTATTTTCCATGATAAAATTTTTATGAAGTTAAATATATTATATCTCCTTAAATAAGAATATTTATTTCTAGAATTAATAGATTTTATAGACAGTAAAATATTTAATTTCTCTTTACATGGTCATCCCAAAAATAGTCTTCATCTCTTCAATGGGCTTTTAACACGTTTCTTCATCAATCTCAAAAAAATATGATGACTTCAATATAATCATTCACAATTAGGTATGCCTCATTATTATATTTTAAATTTAAGTTACCATAAACTCTACCTTTATTGAAGTTCCCCATCCATAATAATGTATCCAGTTTCGAATACCCTGATCATTGAGTTTTCATTAAAAAATATATAGTTCAATTTAATAAAAAAATGATTTATTCATTCCCATTAAAATTAAACATGTTTACAAAAAAAAAATATTTCACCAATTACTCTATTTAAAATTATCATCATGATATCGATGTGAAAAACATTATATTATTACTAAAAGTCAATAAAAATTATCAATAAGATTGTTTATAATATTTAAACTAGAGAAAACTTTTCTCAATTTCCGATGAATAAAATTTGTTAATGTAACACTCCAATAATTTACAATATTTTTCTTTTATAATATTTTTTTGTTAGAATTCAATATATATAAATTTAATCTTACACTACAGAAAACACTTAGATATCTTGCATTTCACACAAGATATACCACTTTTTAATGTAGAACATACTAAAAATTCCATTTTGACTCTTTTATATATGATATTTGAAAAAAATAAAGGTATTATTGGAATTCAAAATATAAAAATAATCATCGGGTGATTTTTTGGTACTTTTTTAAGAATATTCATTTTCTAATAAATAGTGAAAAATATTGCATTGTAGTTAAAAACATCCTCTTCATTTAAATAATTATTATATAAATAATTTATTTTAATGTCCCAATCAATAAATAATACATACGATAATCCAATTTAGTAAATTTGTAGAATTGTTTTTTAAAATTATATATAAAATCATACTGAACATTAAAACATCTCTTTTACCCCCCCTTCTATCATGATTATCATTAAGCATAATGTATCCACCTCTGTGAGTTGAATTTTGAAACACCGACATAAAGGGTTTAAATCTGAATGTTTCTTATATTCTAATTTGTTCAACATAATTTTTTTAATAGTACATTTAGAAAATTTATATTTGTCTACCATTGATAAGGGTAAATCATGTAATTAATAGTAAAAATAATACTGTAATATTATAATATTATTGATTTACCCTAACACATTCATTAATTTTATTTAATAAGTGGATTTTGACAAAAATCAAAACAATAGGCTTGATTTATCTTCTTTTTTAAGCAACTTGGGTAAAAATAATAATTTTAATATATTTTAATTAAATGTAGGTTAAAAATTTCATACTCATAATTTTAATGAATATATTATTAAAAAAAGAATATACATAAGATAAACTAGACTATAA
The DNA here is from genome assembly GCA_963277665.1 of Viscum album. NCBI lineage: Eukaryota > Viridiplantae > Streptophyta > Magnoliopsida > Santalales > Viscaceae > Viscum > Viscum album. Next base: position 1,591,753,668 of record OY728129.1, read on the forward strand.
ATAGTCATTGGAAAAATAATAAATTCATCTTTATCATTATAATTTATTTTTAATTATTAATAGAATAAATTAATTTATTGAAGGCTTAAAAAATAAAGATGACCAAATTGATTAATAAAGGAAATATCAAGTAGTTGATTTTATAAATATTACAATAAATATAATATCACATAATTAACTACTTACACAAATTTATTAGACGTATTGGATATTTTATTGTTATATTATAAGTTTTGGTTTGATGTCATCAAATTTTTTTATATTTTGAAAAAGAAAAATATTGAAAAGTATCAACATTGTAATAAATGATAATTTAAATTAAATAATATTTAAATAAATAATATAAAAAAATAAAAATTAAAATTTTGACCAAATAAATATAATAATGTTAAATATGTCATCAATGATCCTTTTGGGGTTCTTTTGACATTTTATAGTAACTATATTAACCCTATAGAGTAAAAACCATGTTTCCACGGTAAGAGTTAAAGGGTTTGACTAAGTGTTAAATTCAAAAGATAAGGTTAATTTTGTTACTTATTCTTTTCTAGAAATAAATATTTCATTGTTTTTATACCCATACATAACTTATATTCTAAATAAATAATGTTGAATACATTTTACATCGAAAATAAATTAATATTAATTTAATATTTTAAAGGATTCCAATAGTTCCCCTTCCATTTCATGTTAAAAGAACATACTTCCTCACTTTATGACACTAAATTGATCCTTATACCATGATGAAACCATTCAAAATTATCCTATAAACATTCATGCCAAACTTATGGAGGTCATTTTCTTCTAACTAATCATCCCAAGTGACTGAAATAGGAGATACAAAGGAAGTACACTGAATAAAATGTTATTGTTTTACTGATTCAATTCAATTTATTTTCTTCTTATACTTCTTATTTCAATGATGTTTCCATAATAAAGTAATAATTATAGAATAATATATATACTATGATCTTAATATGATTATGGGACAACCATATTCTATTTTTGATCCATCTTATGAGAAACAATATAACCATATGTGTGTATATATGACTTACCATCTCATTGATGTCGAGTAATTAGTTTTTCATCACTACATTATTCAGATCATCATAATGATGAATATAATGGATATAAGTAAGTAATATGACATAATAATGGTTCTTTATAATTTATATAAAATCCAAATCTATAGCATTATAGCAATACCGGTATGATGTTGTTGAACGTGCATACGTATGCCCTACTGTCTTCAAAACATGATGATATTAATTATTCACGATTACCATTCAATAATGATTAATAAATTTATATGATAATTAAATATAATATTTACGAACATAATATTGGTTTATATATGAGTAAACTATATCTTATGCATAAGAAACAAGACTTACATCACAAAACATGCATTGGAAAATGAATTAGGTAACACCCGGAACAATGGTGATACTGAAATATTATTAACAAAATAATATAAGAGGATAATATATGATATCATAAATATGAATATAGTTCTGGTATAATTTAATAACATATACTAACCACTATACATGAGGTTATCGTACCCTCAACTAATGGAATGTACAACTTAAGGGTTAATTTCACAATCTCAATTAAATGTACGATTGTTTATACATATGTATCTACTGGGGAATATTTATCTTCAATTGTAACATCCCCGATAAATAAATTAAAATTAATTTTTATATTTATTAAAATTTTGTGAAATAAATATTAATTTTACATTAAAGGAGATGATATGTTCGATGGCGTACCCAGCACGTAACAATGGGTTTCTCTGAAATCTCATGTTGCACACAAGACTGAGTCATAATAATAAATAATAATATAATATTATTTTAAATGGTAGTTAACACATAGTATTTGTATTACTAGGAATGAACTTAACTAAATAAATTATTATTATACATGCTATTTAAATGTATTTACATTCATCCAATCAATTTTAGAGGCTTAAAAATAAAAATGATCTAGATTTTAAGAATGGAATACTCTAAAAGGTCGTTTTACTTACTTTTGATGGAGAAAATTTTTTAAATAGAGTTTTTGTGACTTTTATATGTTTAATTTGAAAAAAAACTTCTTCTTCAGAATAGGACAATAAGCATTACATTGAGTTAGTTTTTTATATTTTTTTAATAAAGTTAATTTTTAATGAATAGTGAATAATACTACATTTTAAGTAAAACCATCTTTTCATATAGTTTTTTTATATGATTACATTGTCATTTCAATTGGTTTTAAGGAGTAATTGTGTTATATTTTTGTCATTTAATCCAAATTTGGTCATTAGAGGTAATTTCACTATAAAATATTATATTAGCACGTGTCAATCATTTGTTAGTTTTTACTTCTTAAAAATAGGCTTCTTTTAACAACCAAAATTAATTTTAAATTAATTTCTTCCACTAAATTGTTTTTAATTATTAAAAAATTATACATATTTGGAATCAGGTTGTCCAAATATTGTAAATGGGCAACTTTTATTTTAAGACATTATGAATAGTAACTTCAGTAAATAGTTTATTTACCAATTTTAAAGGTTAAATCTGTTAAATAAGGGAAAATAGTATTATAATAATATTAACTTACCATATCACATTAACAAACATATTTTATGATACAGGTAGGACCATGGGCCTCTCTCAGTCAATTTTGGGACCCCATGGAACCACATGTAAGTGAAAATGAAAATTTATAAAAAATAAATTAATGTTAAGGAAAATATAACATAAACATATATTATTTAGTAAAACATTTTTTATATGGGATCATATAAGTTATATTTTAAACTATAAATATTAATTTGAAATAAAAATATCATTACTACATAATTAATTTTTTTTATAATTTTTAGATATTAAATAATTAAATTTAGTTATGATACAATGAGGATGTTGTGATTACATCATTAATAAAGGATTCAAATAAATGATATTATAAAAGATAAAATAAATATAAATTGATTATTTTGAAGTCATCCAAAATTTTATGATTGTATTTACATTTTATCTTTTTATTAATTAATTTCTTTTGAATCAATCATGTTGTTATAGATTGTTAAAAAATTCATGATATAAATATTGCCAAAATTGACATAATTCATATTTTAAAAAATAAAATAATGTAATAAAATTTTTAAAAATCAATTAAATATAAGAATATTCCAAATGGTTACCACAATTAGTAATTACTATTTACTATTTAATTGGATATATTTCATGTTTTGGTAACTATTTTGTTTCTCAATGTTTTTAATGCTTGATAATACGGTAAGAGTAAAAATGGGTTAAATAAAAAAGGTAAGGATTAAAAGATATCCAAAACCAATAAAAATATTATTTTATGATTTTATTTTTAATTATATTCATATAATCTTCTAATTTAATTAGTTGAGGAACTTTGTAAAAATAAAATCATTTTATAATAATATAATAACTTCAAACCTTCCAAAATAGCCCATCCTCCCTCTCATAAAAAGCCACCACCTCAAACTCGTTGCACATGCCTCTCGAATCCCAAGGAATGTTAAGACAAAGATAAAATAATCTCTAAACACCCCCTTATTCCTCCTAGAATATTTCTTTCTCGTAGAAGTAAATTCATGAAATCCATTTGGCTCAAATGAAAGAGAGTTACGCGTTTTAAGAGGTTGCATCTTCTGTAAAATTCATTTACATTATTCTACGTATTAACTACCTATTCTATTATTTTTATTTGATTACATAACAACAATATTATAACTAATATTCTAGGGAATTTTTATGTGAATCATTTAAATCAAACTTACACACAACTCCATCTAATATATTTAGAACATACAGTTTCTCTGGACGGTGAACTACTGCCTCCAGAAACAATGATTGTTCGATTTTTCCGTCCCACATCTCATGGTAGACATTATGATAGAATTGTATTTATATATGATATATATTATATTTATATTGTCTCCGTGTTTTTTTAAATTTCATTTATATCATACCTTTTTGGTTTCTATAATGGGTAAATATGACTATTTCATTTGAGGAAGTGCGAACTACCACCCCCTCAAAGTGATATTACTCATTCATTCCATACATAGAACATTTTAAGGATAGTGTTAATGAAAATATTTAATGTATATAAAATATTATATTATAATGTAATAATAATATACCTATGAATCATTTAGTTTTCATTCATTAAAATTTGAAAATGAAGTGAATGTAGCATTCATTTTAATGTACGGCTTACCGTCTTCATGAACGATACTTATAATTTATTATATAAAAATGTTTTGGAACATTATAAATAACTATATACTTGATATATATGATATTTAAATCATGAATACAATTCGGCAGATATAGAAATTTGACAACATGGACAATGTGTAATTATAACAAGTTGATTTTTTAGTCATGTTCCAAATATCGAAAAAACGACTGATATAAACCTATATAATTATATAATGTTTTTAACGTGTTCAAAAGTGATATAAAAGGAATAATAAATTTGGAAAGGGGTTTTGAGAAAGTAAAAATTATATTAATTTCATTATTCAGGAAGAACAAGGAACATACATGATGAGTCAGACTCAAGGTAAGGGACTTCATCTCAATCTCCATTCATTTAGGAATATTTTGCTTTATAACTGACCTTCTTTTATAGAATTTATATTTATATCCTTTTTATTTTAATTTCATTCTTAATTATTAAAAGGATTCATTTGTTTTATGAATCATTTTACTGAACCACAAAGGGAATGTTTCTCTTTATCGTACATGGTGACAATGACCTTTCCACCGCCATGAGCATTATTTGATATTTAGTTTCCTCTACAAGAAGTAGTGTTTTTAATAGTAAAGGTAAATAATATATACCATTTTTTCCAAACTGTGGTATTGAAATTGGTTTTGATAATGGATTTATTATGTCAATATCTTTATTTAATATCTTGTGATTGAAATATGGAAATTTTATATTTCTTTTATTCTTGTTCATGAGTTATGATTATGTTATGGTTATTGGGAATTTTTTACATATATGGGTTGTTCTCTGATAAACCTAGGGTGGGTGAGCCCGATATATCTGTCCAAGGAATTGGGTAACATGCCATAGGTAAACATTAATATTTATCCTCATTGATTTAGTGAATATACTATGATGGGTATTCCAAATGAAATGCTCTATGTAGCAATTAAAGCTGCAATGTATGTATGTTATGGATGCCATAAGTTACAATTATGATTCATGATTTCTATGTGTTATTCATAAATCTTATGATTTAATGAGGTATGTTAAAGGCCATATTTTATAGGATTGAAAGGTATGATCTCATTTATTTGTATATATTAATGGAATAATGTTTTTATTTTATTTTATAACCGTTACTCATATTTTTTGGCTTATCCATTTTTTTTGAAATGATATTCAAAAGGTATAAAAAATGGTAAGATAAAGGAATAATTCATGATAATTTATATCAAGAAAAGAATTGTTTTTTTCTTTTAAGAGTTTTTTTATTTTATGAAAAAATGTATTCAATGTAAAAGTTTCAAAATTATAATATTTGAGATGTATTATAATAGTTATGGCCTAATTCTGAAAAAATATAAAATTGAAAAGATCCTCAATTTTAATTTTTTATTTAACTCATGATTATGTAATGTTTTAGTCTAAGGACTTATTGTTAGTATCAAAGGTTAGTTTAGATATCTTTAAGATTTATGATATTATTAAATTAATATCCATAAATAAATTTATGGTAATATTTAATTGATATATCATTTTCATATTTCTGTTTTGCATCACCAAGGATGTTTATGTGTTCAAAATTGTTTTCTATAGAGGAAACATGGCATCTATAATGGGATGACATCTGGAGGAAAACAACCTTCCAAATCTGTAACCTGAGATGGTCAGAATCAGAACTGAATAGTTTGTTGTAGTGATGGTACAGTTGAATCAGTCTATAAATGGTGGTGGTATCCACTCAAGATATCTTCTAGATGAACCAAAAAAGAACGTGTTGGTAGTGGAGCATTTCATGAGGCAACATCCCCCATCATTGAGAGGATCATCTGACCCTGTGCTAGACGAAGGGTGTATTAAAGAACTGGAAAAGATTTTTGATGTCATAGGGTGATTAGAGCATCAAAAAGTTAGTGTTTCTATTTAGAGTTTCGAAGGTGAAACCGATATGTGGTGGTCGATGGATAAATATATCAGGGATAGTGAAGAGATTGATTATCTTGATTCAGATTAATTACATGGTATGTTTCTTGAGAAATATTTTCCTATGGCGGGTCGACTTAGAAAGGATAAAAATTCCAGGAATTGAGGAAAGAGGATGACTCAGTGGCTGCTTAATAATAAATATTCACTGGACTGGAGAGATATTCTCTAAATTTTATACAGAATATTGATAGTAAAATCAATAGTTTTTAATCAGTATAAAATCCAATGTATCGAAGCACTTTAGCTTCTGATGATATAAAATGTTATGAAAAACTTGTTTGGTGTGGAGAAGGTGGAAATGGAGTTTTTTTATGATCATTTGTTCTTTGAAAACAACATAATATGTTGTTGATATGGTAGATGAAAAGAAATAACTCTTCAAAAAAGCCTGATGGTAAGACAATTAATTTTACGGTTTGTGAAAATTATGGTAAAAATCACACTGGGGAATGGATTTTCAATTCTAGTAAGTTCTTTTGATGTCGAAAAATGGGACATAAGGCTTGTAATCAAACTAAAAAAATTAGGGTAACGGTAATACTACATATGATATATAGTCAGTAATGTTTTTTATGGGCAATGAAATGAGTCATTATGAAAATTATTGTCCAATGAAGAAATAAACTAAATGAGTGAAGTTGGACTACAAGATGAATGGGGTGGTTAAATCCTTTGCAACAACTTCAGTAGATGATAAGACATCAAATGAAGTATCACAAGGTACACTTTTTGTTTATTTAGATTATATCAATGTGTTGCTTGATTTAGGGTCTACAAGTTCTTTCTTTTTTGAGAAATATTATATAAATTGAGAATTACACCTCAATATATGAATCCTTAACATGTGGTAAAAACACCAAGAGTAAATGTGGAGTCAAAGAAAAATTATATGAACCTTCATGTACTTTTGGGCTGAATGAATATACCTGTAAACCATAATGTTTTCCCTCTAGTAATGTTTTATATTATTTTGGTTATGGATTGGATTTCTATTTATCATGAAATGGTTGACTCTAATGAAAAAGTTTTTTATTTCCAGAAATAATTTCAGTTTGTGTACAAGAAATGATCATTAACTTTGATATCATATAAAGAAGCTGAGAAACTAGTAAAAGTTGAAAATAAATGTTACCTTGAACATATTGTTTAAAAAAATTGTACTGATAAATTAATAATGAGCAAGTGGTAAATGAGTATCTTGATATTATTCCTAATGACTATCCTCGTATAATACCAGATTGGGAAGTTGAATTCATGGTTATCTTTGCTCGTAATTCTATGCAAATTTATATACCCCTTTATCAAATGGATCAAATTTAACATTTAGAGTTAGATGCAATTTCATGAGGTATTAGACAATGGTTTCATTCGACCCAGCATACCACCATGGGGTGATCCTATATTTTTATTAAAAAGAGATGGTTCAGTTATGCTTTTCATTGATTATAGAGCCTTTAATAACATCACTTTTAAGAAGAAGTATCTGTTTTCCTCATATTAATGATTTGTCTGATCAGCTCCGGGGAGCATAGGATTTTTCAATGAATAACTTGAGATCAGGGTACCATCCGTTGAAAGTAAAGGAAGAAGGAATTTTGGAGACCATGTTTCGTAGTAGATATTGTCGTTATGATTTTGCAGTTATGACTTTTTGGTTAACCAATGAACATGATGTATTCATGGATCTTATGGATATAATTATCCATGCGCTCATGGATAAGTTTGTGGTTGTGTTTATTGATGATATTGTGGTATATTATAAAAGTAAATATACGTATGAAAGTCATTTAAGAGTTGTTTTATAGACCTTTAATGAAAAGAAACTATATTAATAATTCATCATGTATGGGTTTTGGTTATAGAAAATTTCATTCATGGTCCACATTGTTTAAAAAAATTTCATAACTGTTGTTCCTTCTAAAACAAAAGTTCTTAAAGAATGGTCAAGACCCACAAATATAATCTGTATACTTAGTTGTCTTGGTTTGGTAGGATATTACAAGGGGCTTGTGAAAACGTTTCTATAGTTATCTATCCCACGGACTATGTTAACTCCAACTGGTGAAAATTTTATGTAGAAAAACGGATGTAATGAATGTTTTTAGGAATTGAAAAAATGATTGGTGCATGCTCTAGTTTTGGCACTGCCATCCAGAAATGGTGAGTTTTTTATCAACAGTGATACCTCATTGAAAGGACAATGTTTTTTTCCTAATGAAGAATGATAATGTAATTTATTACTCTTCACGTTAGTTGATATCTCATGACTTGTATTACACTACAGATGATAATGAATTAGGTGTTGTTTCTTTTTCTTTAAGAATTTCGAGACATTATTTGTATAGAGTAATGTGTGAAGTATATATTGATCACAACTATTTGTAGTATAAATTCCCTCGAAAAGAATTGAACATGAGATAGAGGATATGACTATAATTAATCAATAATTATAATTTCACAATTCATTAACATCTATAAAAAAATAAATCGGCTGATGCATTTAGTTGAAAAATTATTGCTACATTAACAATGCTATGTTTGGAACAACATCCTTTGATTAATGATTTGATGATCATTTGAAGATATGTTGTTGGTGTAGAAAATTACATTGTTTGGTTTTATGCTTTATTAAAATCCATACAAGAATATAGAATAAAAAAAGTGTAGAAATATGATTGTGAGTTGCATAAAAAGGTAGAAATAGTTCAGAAGGGTATGTTACCTGAATTTTACATAGATATAGACTGTGTTTTGAGATTTGTAATGTGATTATATGTTGTTTTTGATTCAATGTTAAAGAAAGAGTTATTATGTGAAGCTCATAGTTATCCATTTTCAGAACATCCTAGTGGAACTAAGATGTAATGGGATTTCCGTGAGTATTATAGGTGGGATAGAATGAAAACATATATTTCTGTCTTTACTGTCAGGTGTTTGACTTTTCAACAGGTTAAATCTGAGAGGTTGTTACCGAATATTATACCTTTTCTAATTCTATAGTGGAAACAGGAAAATGTGTCCGTGGATTTTGTCGTGTGATTACCGAATACATCTCGAGGTAATAATTCAATATGGATTATTGTTGTTTGACGGAAAAAATCTGCTCAATTCCTTCATATTCGTGATACTCTATCTCTAGATCAAATTTCTCAGTTGTATATTAAAGAGATAGTTATGTTTCATGGAGTTCCCCTCTATATTGTATCATATTATGATCCTAGGTTTAAATTTATCTTTTGGAAAGGCTTCTAGAAGTCATTGGGTACTAAATTAAATTTTAGTACATCTTTTTATCCGCAATCAGATGGAAAAACAGAATGAACAATTCAGATATTGTAATATATGTAATGTGATTCATCAATAGATTACTAGAGAAGTTAGTACTAAAATTTTTCATTGATTGTGTTTTCTTATAATAACAGTTTCCATTCTAGTATACAGATGGCACCATTTGAGTCATTATATGGAAATAGATGTCGAACTCTTTCTTTTTGGGATGAAGTAGGTGAACGGAAGTTAATGGGAACAAAATTGGTAGAAGAGATGGAAAATAAGTTTTGTTGATTCAGAAGCACATGATAACAGATCAGAGCGTGCAGAACAGTTATGCAGATAACCAGAGGAAGGATATTTTTTTCTAGGTAGGTGATCATGTCTTTCTAATTGTTTCTCCACAGAAATGTGTGATGTGTTTTGGTAAGAAGTTAAAGCTGAGTCTGTGGTTCATTAGACCCTATGAGATCCTGGAGAATGTTTGATCAGTTTCTTACATAGTGGCTTTACCTCTATTTTTATCCCAGGTACACAATGTTTTTTTATTTCAATGTTGAGAATGTATAAGCCGGATTGATCTCATGCTTTGTGACTAGAGGTAGTTTAGTTGGAAGAGAATATTTTTGTGTGTGGAACAACCAGTAATGATTCTTGAATGAATAGAGAAAATGTTGTGGAACAATTTTGTTCATCATATAATGTTTTTTTATTGGAAAAACCATATGGATGAAGAGGTAACATGGGATTTTGAAAATTCTAGGATGGATAAATACCCCCACTTATTTGACATGTGAATATAAATTGTAGGGACAGAATTCCTAAAAGGGGGGAAGGATGTAACATCCCAACTAAATAAAGAATTTTATATTTTTTTAAAATATTTATGAATTAAATATTAATTTTACTTTATTTGGGATGCTATTTTTGATGTCATACCTGACACGCAACAATAGGTTTCTCCAAAATTCCATGTTGCACATAAGGGTGGGTTATATAGAAAAATAATAATATAAAATTATTATAAATGGTAGTTAAAACATAGACATTGTGTTTGTGGTAATGCATATAACTAACTACAATATGATTATACATGTTTTTTAAATGTCTTTACATTAATTCAATAAATTTTAGAGGCAAAAATATAAGAATGAATCTGATATTAAACATGAAATACTCTAAAAGGTTGTTTTACCGCATTTTGATGGAGAGCCCCTTTTTATTATACTATTTGTCACTTTTATATATTCTATTTGACTAAATTAACTTCCTATTTAGATAAAGTAAAAAAAATTTACATTGGGTAAATTGTTTGATTTTTTTTTGATAAAGTTCATTTTTAATGAATAGTGAAAATACTACATTTTAAGTCAAAATTGTTTTTTAATCTAGTTTGTTTATATAATTAGATTATCATTTTAATTAGTTGTAATGCTTAATTGGATTATATTTTCATAATTTAAAATAATTATGGTAATTCTATGTAACTTAAGTTTGAAATTGGACATAAACATATGTCAATTTTTTCTTGGATTATGCTTCTTTAAAAATCTCTCATTTCTTTTAACAACGAGAATTAATTTAAAATTAACTTCTCCAAATTCTGTGTTTTGAATTTGGATAAATGGATTCCATATTATTAATCATGAGGTCGAAATTGTGTAAATATGTTACTTTTATTTTTAGACATTATGGATTGTAACATCAGTAAATATTTTATTTACCATGGTGAAATGGTATTTCTGATAAATAATGGTAAACAATAATATTATATTAATATTCAATTACTCTAACACATCTCCTAATCCTATTGGATGATACATGTCCGACCATGGTCATCCTTGGGTTATTTTTGGGACTCCAAGGAGCCACTACTACGTTAAAATGACATTTTATAAAAATTTATATATACATAATGAAAATGTAACATAAACATATTTCATTTAGTAGAACAGTTTTCATATGGAGTTATATAAAAGATATTTTTTACTATAAATTTTCATTTTAAAGATAAAATGATTTCTACATCATGTTATTTTAATTATAATTTTAAAATATTATATAAATAAATTTAGTTATGACACAATGATGATGCATTAATTGTTTCATTAATGAAGGATTCAAATAAATGATATTAAAAATATTAAAATAAATGAAATTTTGTTATTTTGATGCCATGAATGAATTTTTGGATGATATTTACATGCTATCTTTTTACTAATGATGTTTCATATAATCCATTAACTTGTTATAGATTTTTAAAAAAGTCATGATATGGATATTGTCAAAAATTGACATAATTCATTTTTTAAAGTATAAAATATTTTTTGAAATATTATAAAATTTTAAACTATTCTAAGATTAGGAGAAATGGTTAAACAAATTATAAAATTATATTATTGACTCATTAATTGGATATTTTTCATGTTTTCATAACTATTTGGATTCTCAATGTGTTAAATGCTTGATAAAACGGTAAGAGTAAGACAGTGTTTAATAAAAACGATATGGATTAAAAATATCCAAAAACTATCAAAATATTATTGGATGAGATTATATCAAAAAATATTTATCTTATAATATAATTTAATTAGTTTTGTTCTATTTGAAACCAAAAATCATTTAATAGTAAAAAATAATTTCAAACATTCATAAAGAGCACCTCATCCCTCTAATAAAAGGCCATAGACACTAACCCATTACACACATCTCTCATGACCCATTGGTTCATAAAAACTCTACTCCAAGAAAACCCCAAATTCCCCCTCTTCCTTCTAGAATATTTCATATAGGAAGTTGTCAATTTGAGAAAGCCTTTTGGCACAAATCAAAAAGATTTACACATTTTAAGAGGTAGCATCTTCTCTAAAATTCCATTCCATTATTCTACTTCTTCATCCCTATTCAATTATTTTTTATTTATTACATAAATACATAATTATAATAAATATACTTGTATTCTTTATGAGATATATTCAATTTACACTTACAAACACATCGATCTAATGAATTTAGCACATACTGTTTCTGTGTATTGTGAACAACCGCCTCACGAAAAGATGATCATTCTATTTTTTCGTACAACCACACATGGTGGAAATTATGATGGAAATGTATTTATATGTGATATATATTTAATATATATTTTCTATTTGATTACATATTTTTCATTTATAGCATACCTTTATGGTTTCCATAATGTGTAAATACGATAATCTCATTTCATGAAATGCAGACTACCCCCCCCCCCTTAAAGTTATATGATTTTTTCATGTCGTACATGGACCGTATAAATAATGGTGTTAATAAAACTATATAACATATATAAAATATAATATTATAATTTATTTATAATATACCTTTTTATCATTTAGTTTTCATTTCTTTAAATATGAAAAAGATATTAAAGTAGCATTAATACGTACGTATGAATTATCGTCTCCATGAATGATACTTTTAATTTCATATATCCAAATTTCATTGAATATAATAAATACATATATTTATGATATATATGATTTTGAAATCATGAGTACAATTCTAGAGAAAATGGACTTTTGAACACATTGACCATTTGTAATTATAACAAGTTCATTTCTTTACTCAAGTACCAAATATCGGCAAAACGACTAATATTAACTTAAATAATTAAGTAATTATTATAACATGGTAATAAATGATATAAAAGGAATATAAAAACAATAAATATTTTATGAAGAAATTATAAATTAACTAATGTTTTTTTTGGAAGAACAAGGAGCATATATGACGAGTCAGTCTAAATGTAAGGGACATTATCCCAATATCTATTGATTCAGACATATTTTTGTTTATACACAACCTTCCTGTATATGGTGTATAATTATATAATTTTTATTTTAATTTATTTTAATTTTTTTAAAAGGCAATGTTTTCTTTTATGAATCTTTATACTAAATGACAAATGGAATGTTTCTTTTTTACATACGCGGTGACGACGACCCTTCTGTCGCTGCAAGTATTATTTGATATTTATCTTTTTTACAAGAATTAGTGTATTTAAAAGGATAATTAATTCCATATACCATTTATATATATTTCGGTATTGAAAATGGATTTGATAATGGATTGATTATGACAATATCTTGAACTGATATCTTGTGATTGAAATGTGGAAATGTATTCATTGCTTTATTCTTGTTCATGTGTTATGATTGTGTTATGGTTATTAGTAATTGTTTAAAAATATTGGTTGTTCTATGATAAACCTAGGGAGGGTGATCCAAAAATATATCTACAATGCATTGGGTAATGTGATGAAGGAAAATGTTAATGTTTCTCCTAAGAGATTCAGGGAATATTCTATGATGGGTATTCAAAATGAAACTCCCTGTATAGTTTTGAAAGATACAATGTTATTATGTCATGGATTCTACAAGTAACCATTATGATTTATGTTTTATATGTGTAATTCATAAATCTTATGATTCCATGAGGTATGTTTAATAAATTATGTTTCATGATTGAAATGTATGATGTCATTGATTTTTATATATTGAAGGGATAATGTTTTCATTCTTTATTTTATAACCCATTCGGAGATTTTAATGCTCATTCCATGCTTTTGAAATGTTTTTCATAGGGTATAAAGAAGGAGAAATGGAATGTAATAATTCAGTAATATTTATATCATGAAAATAATTCTTGTTTTTTTTGTGATTTTTATTTAATAAAAAATGGATATTGTGTAGAAGTGTCTACTTTGTAATATTTGATATGTAATGTAATATTTATGGCCTAACTCTCTAAAACTCTAAACATAAAAATATCCTCATTGTTAATTCTTTATTTAAAACAATATTATTTAATGTCTAAGGTTGGGTCTTTATAGTTGGTTTCTGTGGTCAGTTTAGACCACTTTAGGATTTTGGATATTGTAATATATATATATATATATATTTAGGGTATGATTGGAATGATATAGCATTTAAAGTTTACCATGATGTTATGCCAACAGTATTTCCGTGTTCAGAATGGTTTTCTGCTGAGGAAATAGGGCAGCTCTGATGAGACGACATTAGAAGGAAAACAACCTTTAAAATCAGCAACCTGAGATGGTTGCAATCAGAACTAAACCATTTGTTGTATTTATGTCATAATGACTCGGTCTATATGTGGTGGCGGTATCTATGCATGAGACCATCCAGATCAACCATAAAAGAACATGTAGGTATTAGAGAATTTCATGAGGCAAAATACCCCATTATTCAGGGGATTATCTGACCTTGTTCTATCAATAGTGGGATTAAAGCACTGGAATATATTTTTGATACCATGGGGTACACAGAGAATGAAAATGTTAGTACTTTTGTTTACCATTATAAATGTGAATCTAGTCAGTGGTGTTTGATGGTAAAAAATATCAGGGATGGTAAGGAGATTGATGATCATGATTTGGATGAATTTAAAGGTATGTTTCCTGAGAAATATTTTCCTAAGGCAGTTCAACATAGGATGGAAAAGAAAATCTTGAAATTGAGGCAAGAGGATGACCCAGTGGCTGCTTATGAATCAAAATTCATTCAACTAACAAGGTATTCTATAAATTTCAAATGGGGTCTTGATAGTAAAATCAATCATTTTTACTCAATATTAAAGACAATTTATCAAAGCGCTTTGACTTATCATGAGTTCAAAAAGTTATGAAAAACGTCGTCTATTTGAGGAGAAGTTGGAAATGGATTTTGTCGATGATAATGTGTTCTTTGAAAAAATAGCATAATAAGATTTTGAGAAGGCATATGATAGGGAAGAACTCTTCAAAACTATCTGATGGTAAGAAACATAAGTTTACAGTTTGTGAAAATTGTTATAAAAATAACACTAGGAAATGCCTTTTCAATTCTGGTAAGTGCTTCCGATGTGGTAAAATAGGACATAAGGATTCTAATTTCACTGAAAAATATCAGGGTAACAGAAATAAAAAATATGATTAACTATTAGTAAAATGTTTTAAGTGAAATGGAATGGTTTATTATGACATTGAGTGTGTAACGAAGAACTCAATTAAAGGAAAGAAACCAAACTACAGGCAGAAAGGGGTGGTGGAATCCTTTAAAACTACATTAGTAGATGTAGGGCCATCAAATGAAGTTGTACCAAGTACAATATTTGTTTCCTCATATTTTTTCAATGTGTTGTCTGATTTAGGGTCCACACATTCTTTCATTTCAATGAATGTTTCTAGTAAATTGGGAATTCCACCTCAAAATATGAATGTTGAAATTTTGGTTATAACACTTGGAAGAAATTTTGAGTTAAAATTAAATTATATGAACCTTCCTGTACTTGTGTGAGAAAAAAATCTTCATCCAAAAATTATTGTCTTTCCTCTAGAAAAGTTTGATGTTATTTTGGGAATAGATGGTCAGTTATTTTATCATTATTAGATTCACTATAGAGCTAAAGTGGTTTCATTCCAGAAATAATTTCATTTTGTGTACAAGTATTAACCATTACATTGGAGAACATATATGGAAGCTAAGAAACTTTTAAAATATTAAAATACATTTTACCTTGAACATATTGTTGCAAACACAAGATATTTTCATATTAATGATGTGATAGTGGTTAATTATTATCTTGATGTTTTTATTAATGAGTTTCCTATTATAATACTAGATCAGGAAGTTTCATTTACGAATGAATTTTTTCCTAATGCTAATCAAATTTCAAAACCCCCTAATCAAATAGATCAAATTGAACATTTAGAGTTAAAGTAAAAATTATAAGTGTTATTAGATAAAGGTTTTATTCCACCTCACACATCACCATAGGGTGCTCCTATCTTTCTTGTTAAAAATAAAGATGGTTCAATGAGGCTTTTTATTAATTATAGAACTTTGAATAACATCATTGTTAGAAACAAGTATCCATTGCCTCATATCAATGATTTGTTTGATCTACTCTACTGAGTTCAGTATTAATCAACAATTGACATTAGATCGGGGTACCATCAATCTAATGTAAATGAAATAGAAATTTCAAAGAATGTGTTTCATACTAGATATGGCCATTATGAATTTGTATTTATGCCTTTTGGGTTAACTAATGCATCTTCTGTATTTGTGGATCGTATGAATATAATTTTCTATGAGTTTAGGGATATGTTTTTGGTTGTGATTATTGATGATATTTTGGTATATTCTAAGAGTAAATAGAATCATGAATTTCATTTATGGGTTTTCTTATAGGACTTAAAAGAAAAGAAACTATATGTTTAATTTAGCAAGTGTCAGTTTTGGTTGAAAAAATTTCATTCTTTGGTCACATTATTTCAAAACATTGCATAACTGTTGATTTTTCTAAAACAAAATATTTTGAATAATGGCCATGAGCCACAAATATAACCGAGATTTTCAGTTTTATTTGTATGCAAGGCTGTTATAAGAGGATTGTAGAAAATTTTGCTTGGTTGTCTATCCCATTGACTATGTTTACTTGAAAAGCTACTAAGTTCAACTAGACAAAATAATGTAACAGTTATTTTAATGAATTCAAAATAATATTGGGGAATTATTCATTTTGGCATTACCTTAGAGAAAGGTCAGTTTGTTATATATACAGACTCTTCGTTGAAAAGGAATTGTTGTGTCAAAGTGAAAAATTATTAGGTAATTTCTTATTCTTCATGTTAGTTGAAACCTCATGAGTAAAATTACCCTACACATGATTTGGAATTAGTTGCTATTGTTTTTTGCTTTAAAAATTTGGACACATCATATATATGTAGTAAAGTGTGAAATATATACTAATCACAAAATTTGGATGTATATATTCACTCAAAAAGAATTTAACATGAGATAGAAAAGATGGCTAGAATTAATCATGGATTGTGATTTCATAATTCATTACCGTTTAGAAAAAGAAAATAAATCATCTGATTCTTTGAGTCGAAAAAAGTAATGCTACATTAACCATGATATATTTGGATCAAGATCCTTTGATTAACGATTTGATGAACATTGGAATAGAAGTTTTTGGTGCAGGAAATTCATATGTTTTGTTTCAGGTTTCAGTACAATCATCCCTAGAAGACAGAATATAGAAAGTGCTGAAAAAATGACAGTGAGTTACTGAAAAAGGTAGAACTAGTTCATAAGGGTATGTTACCTGAATTTCCCATTGATAGAGATTATTTTCTAAGGATTAGAGAGAGATTATGTGTTCCTTGTGATTCATAGTAAAAAATGTTTTTTTATGTGAAGCTTATAGTTCACCATTTTCAGTTCATCATGTAAGTAATAATATGTATAGGGATCTTCGGCAGTATTACTGGTGGGATAGAATGAAAAAAGATATTACTTATTTAAATTTGAAGTGGATGACTTGTCAATTGGTTAAATGGAAGAGTGGAAATGGGAAAATGTGTCCATGGATTTTGTCAGGGGATTATCAAATACATCTCGATGTAATATATAAATTTGGGATATTATTGATCGATTGACTAAATATGCTCAATTCCTTCAAATTCGTGATACTCAATATCTAGATCAACTTTCTCAGTTGTGTGTTAAAGAGACAGTCATGTTTCACGGATTCCCATCTATATTGTATTTGATCATGATACCGTGTTTAATTATAACTTTTGGAAATGCCTTCATAATTCATTAGGTTCTGAATTAAATTTTAGTATATATTATCATCTACAATCAGATGGATAGTAAGAACAAATAATTCAGACATTAGAAGATATACTATTTTCTTCTTCAATGGATTACCAGGGAAGTTGGGACCAACTTCTTTCTTCGATTGAGTTTCTTAAAATAATAGTTTTCATTCTAGTATACATATGGCACCATTTTAGTCATTAAATGGAATGTGACGTCAAACTCCAGATTTCTGGGACGAAGTAGGTGAATGAAGTTGATGG
This sequence comes from Viscum album, assembly GCA_963277665.1. NCBI lineage: Eukaryota > Viridiplantae > Streptophyta > Magnoliopsida > Santalales > Viscaceae > Viscum > Viscum album. The sequence continues at coordinate 1,591,772,092 of OY728129.1, forward strand.
GACCATAATTGGTAGAGGAGATGGAAGAAAATGTTTATTTTATTTAGAATAACATGAGAATAGATCAGAGAAGGCCAAAACGTTTTGTCAATAACTAGAGGAAGGCTATTTCTTTTGAGCTAGGTGATCTTGTCTTTCTCAAAGTTTCTATATGGAAATGTATGATGTGTTTTGGTAAAAACAGAAAGCAGAGTCTGAGGTTCATTGGACCCTATGAAATCCTAGATAAATTTGGATCAATTTCTTATAGAGTGGATTTACCTCCATGTTTATCCTAGGTACCCAATGATTTTCATGTTTCAATGTTGAGAGTGTATATTCTGGATCCATATAATGTTTTGAGTCCAATGTTTGTATAGTTGGAAGAGAATATTTCTTATAAGGAAGAACTCGTCTAGATTATTGGATGAATAGAGAATGTGTTGAGATATATGGTAATTCATCAAGTAAGGGATTTGTTGAAAATTCAAATGTTTGAAAAGGAAACATGGGAATCTTAAAATTTTATTTCGGATAAATACCGCAACTTAATTGATAAGTGAATAGAATTGTGGGGATGCAAATCCCAAAATGGGTAAAGGATGTAACATCCTAGGTAAATAAAGAATATGATATTTTTATATTTTTTAATATTTTTTAATTAAATATAAATTTTACTTTAAAGGGGATTCTATGTTCGATGGCATACCCGACATGCAACAATTGGTTTCTCTGGAATCTCATTTTGCACACAAGGATGGGTCATACTGAAAAATAATAATATAATTTTTTTTAAATGGTAGTTAATGTATAGAAATTTTATTAATAGGAATGAAATTAAAAAACTAAATTATTATTATACATATTTCTTAAATGTCTGTACATTTATCCAATAAATTTTTAGTCTAAAAAATAGCAATGTATCTACTTTTAAGCATGAAATACTCTAAAAGGTTGTTTTACCTCCTTTTAAGGGAAAACCCTCTTTTAAATCTAGTTTTTTCACTTTTACATGTTCCATTTAAAAAAATAGACTTCTTATTTAGAATTAGGACATAAAAATTTACATTCGGTAAATATTTGGTATCATTCTGATAAAGTTCATTTTTAATGAATTGTGAAAATACTACATTTTATGTCAAAATTTCCTTTTCATCTATTTTATCTATATGATTATATTATCATATTAAATGTTTTTAAAGTTTAATTGGATTATATTTTTATCACTTAATATAATTTTGGTCATTGGAAGTAATTTTTCTAAGAAATTGGACAAAACTCCTATCAATCTTTTGGTAGTTTTTACGTCTTAAAAAACGCACTCTTTTGTTTTGAAAATGAGAATTAATTTAAAATTTATTTCTATAACTTCTGTTTTTTGGATTTAGAAAATTTATTCCATATTTTTAATCTGGAGGTTCAAATTTTTTAAATTGGTAAATTTTATTTTTATACATTATGAATCGTAAAATAAGTAAATATTATATTTAACATGGTTAAAAGATAAATCTCATATATAAGGGTAATATATAATATTATAATAATTTTAAAATACCCTAACACAAGTAATAAACATATTTTATGGTACATTTCTACCCATGGACATACTTGGGTTGATTTGGTGACCCAATGGATCCACTTGTAAGTGAAAATGACATTTTATAAATGTTAATTTAAAGTTAAGGAAAATGTAACGTAAACGTATATCTTTTAGTAAAAACAATATTTATATGGGGTTATATAAGTTATAGTTTCAACGATAAATATTCATTTGTAATATAAATTGATTTCCTGCTTCATGGAATTTTATTTATTATTTTTAGAGATTAAATAAATAAATTTAATTTTGACCCATTGATGATTCAATGATTTCTTCTTTAATAATGATTCAAATAAATGATATTATAAATTTTAAAATAAATTTAATTTGGTTATTTTTATGTCATCAAAGAATACTATGGATAATAGATAAAAGTTATCTTAATATTATTTATTTTTTCTAATCAATCAGTTTGTTTTAGATTTTTAAAATGTATTGATATGAATAGTGTCAAAATTGATATAATTCATATTTTTAAATATAACTTATTTTATTAAATATTATAAAATTCAAAAAACTATAATATTAAGAAAAATGTTTATCACAAGTATAAAATTTTATTATTGAATCTTTAATTGGATATTTTTCATATTTTGGTAACTATTTTGATACTCAAAGTGTTATATACTTGATAAAACGGTTAGAGTAAAAATGGGTTAAATAAAAAATGATATGGATTAAAAAATATCAAAAACCAGTCCTAATCTTATTGGACTATTTTATTTCGACAAATATTTATCTTATATTCTAATTTTATGATTTTTAGAACCTTGAAAATTGAAAATAAATTATAATAAAATAATACATTCAAACATTCCTAAAGAGACCGTCCTCCATTTTAATTAAAGGCCACCACCTCTAACCCATTACACACACCTTTCAATCCCCATGGATCATAAATAATATCCTCAAAGAATATCCCAATATCCCAATATCCCACTATTTTTCATAGATTGTTTCCCCTAGGACTAATGTTGTTCAAGAAAGTCTTTTGGCACAAATGAAAGAGAGTTACACATTTTAAGAGGTAGTGTCTTATCTAAAATTCCATTCCATTATTCTACTTCTTCACCCCATATTCTATTATTTTTCTTTGATTACATTAAAATAATAGAATGAAAGATATACTAGTATTTTTTATGATAATAACTAAAACTACACTTATAGACACCTCCATCTAATGTATTTAGAATATACTGTTTATTGTGGACGGTGAACTACTACCTCACAAATGATGATTATTAAAATTTTTTCGTACCATTTCTCATTGAGGCCATTATGATGGAACTGTATTAATATTTGAGAAATAATATATTTATATAGTCTCTATGATTTTTTATTTTTCATTTATATCATACCTCTGTGGTTTCCATAATGGTTAAATAAGATAATTGCATTTGAGAATGTGTGGACTACCTCTCCCTCAAAGTGATATAACTCATTCATGCCATGTATGGAACATATAAAATATGGTGTTAATGAACCTATGTAATTTATATAAAATATTATATTATACAGGAATTGTAATATACATTTTTTTTTATTTTTCATCCCTTTTAATTTTAAAATAAAATGAATGTATAGTTCATGTGTATGTACGGCTTGATGTCTCAATGAACAGTTCATTTCAATTCTTATATCCAAATTTTATCAACTGTTTTAAATACATATATACTATATATATATTATATTTCAATCATTCACATAAATTTTGAGATAATTTAATGTTGACCACATGGAAAATTTGTAATTACAACAAGTTCATTTTTTTCTCAAGTACTAAATATTGGAAAAATGAATGATATTAACTTAAATAATTATGTAATGTTTATAATATGCTTATAAGTGACATAATAGAAGAAAAAAATTTAAAATTCTCTCATGAAACTTTAAATTATCTTATGTTTATTATTCCGTAAGAAAAAGGAACATACGTGACGAGTCAGACACAAGGTAAGGGACTTTGTCTCAATTTCCATTCATTGAGGCATATTTTGGTTTATACATGACCTTATTTTATATGGTGTATAATTATATAATTTTTTTTAATTTCATTCAACGGTTTTCAAAATTAATCCTTCCTTTTATGATGTGTTTTACTAATCAACAAATGAAATTCTTCCTTTTAACATACACGGTGACAACAGTCTTTCCACTGCCACGAGCATTATTTCTTATTTGGATTCCTTTACAAGCGGTCGTGTTTTTAAAAGGAAAAGTGAATACCATATAATATTTTTTACATATTTTGGTATTGAAAATGTTTATGATAATGAATTTATTATGTAAATATCATGAATTGATATCTTGTGATTGAAATGTTGAAATGTTATCCTTCCTTTTTTCTTGTTCATGTGTTATGATTATGTTATGGTTATTGGGAATTGTTTATATATATGATTGGTTCTATGATAAACCTAGGGTAGGTGAGCCTGATATATCTCTCAAATGCATTGTGTAATTGGACGGCGGTAAGCACTACAGTTTCTCCTAATACATTTATGGAATATAGGGTGATAGGTATTCCAAAGATAACTCCCTATGTAGCTGTGAAATCTACAGTGTAAGTTTGTTATGGGTGCCATAAGTTACCATTACGATTTAAGATTTATATGTGTTATTCATAAATATTATGATTTCATGAGGTATGTTAAAGAAAATATGTATTATGATTTAAAAGTATGATATCATTGATTTGTATGTATTGATGGGATAATGTTATCATTCATTATTTTATAACCCTTACTGAGCTTTTTATGCTCATCCCGTGTTTTGTAAATTTTACTAACAGTGTATGAAAAGGGTAAGTGAAATGAATAATTCAAAAATATTTATATCAATATAATAATTTTTTATTTCTTTTATGATTAGTTTATTTAATGAAAAATGGATACTGATTAGAAGTGTCTACTTTGTAATATTTGTAATGTAATGGAATAGTTATGGCCTAATTCTCTAAAACTTTATAACTAAAAAGATCATCGATGTCCAATATTGATTTTACTCAAGATTATGTAATTTTCAAGTAAGGGGCCTTATATCATTGTCCATGATTCATAAAAATATTTTCCAAATAACTATCTTTTAAGGGTTCATATATAAGACTCTTTAACTCAAGCATCATTTAAAAAGGGTTTTAAGAATTATTATTTTTAAAAATTTTATTCATTTATAGGTTTTCAAAATAGGTTTTATGGATTCATTTATATGGACATTAATATTTTTAAAATGTTAATTTTAATATTCATCTATATGGTTTCAAATTGGTTTGAGACACTTTGATTCAAATATCTATATTTCTATGTTTTCTTTTATAATTTCCTAATTTTTAAATAAATTATTTCAAAGTAAATGTGTATTATTCTTGAGATATTTTTAATTATTTTATTAGATATTTTCATCCATTTTAACATACCTTTTTTTATTTTATGTTTAATTGAGGATTATTTATTAATATACAATCTAAAATATTTTATTTATAGGTTTCTGATATGCATGACTGTGGATGTGCTATTTTGAAATAATCAATGGTTTATGGATAGAGTATTAAAATTTGTATATTCTATTTTTAATGAGAATGTTTATGTAGGTTATGTTTCACACTTTTTATATGATGAATGTATTGTACTTAGTAACTGATGGGAGGGTCCCTCTATAGTGACTTGATGTATTAGTAGTCCTCATGATTCAAACTAGATTTGATTTTTAATAACATATTACAAGATAAATTTTAGTCTTAACCCAAGGCCTTGATGGTATTGTTCTGATGTCTAACATTATGAATTACCCCATTATGTGATTAGTTATTGATATTAAAAGAGATCATTCAACCAGTTGAATATCCATATTAATGATTAACTGGAAGTATTTGATTTATTTTTTCTATATTATGATACATATTCTATTAAAATGGAGTTTTTTTCAGTTTTATACCTTACCTTAAATGTTTTGACTTATTTATGACAGGTTCAGTTGTATTTTTTACCCTTACTGAGAATCTGATCCCACCCATTTATTATGATTTATTTACCTAGGATTTCTAGATCTGTATTTTGAATGATGTGACGTGTTAAGCTAAAAGAGTAATTGCATTATAAAATAATTATCTTCGCTATATTTTATGTTTGGAATTTTAATTTAAAATTCTTATAAGTAATCTATTTTCCAAGACTAGTAATGCGATCATCCATTGGGGATTTGAAACTTGTGTTTATGACAATGTATAAAAATAATGCACCATATCTAGGATACTAGGGTCGAGGAATTATAATTAGTATCAGATAGATGTTATCAACAACCTTGGAAACTAGATTTAGAAGTCAAATATTTGGGAACATAACCTAAAATTGACAGTTAGAATAAATAGAGAAATCTATACTAGTTTTTTAAGTAATATTTTATACGTTTATTCCTAGGAATACTTCCATGATGGGAAACTACAAGTGGATGTGGTTCTGGAATAGATGTACCTAGAAATAACAACTATGACAAGGTGTCTTGGGCCTAAATTGTGATCATATGGTACATGACAATAAACCATTCTATGGACATAGTTTGACATACCATGGGGATATGATTACATAATTCCAATTCAATTTACAATCCATTATGATGTATTTAAAATTAAATATATCAACAAAAAACAATGTTTATTTTTATAAAATTAAATATGCATAATTTTATTCAGTTTATGTTATTAATATTTCTACTTTTTTATTATACATTAGGATATGATCTAATCTGGTGTATATCGCCATTTATAAATCGATCCTATTACATGGAATATCTACCTCGCCGATGAACATGACACATAAAGTAAAATGTGTCATATCATTCGTGAACTAAATCAAATTTTTTTAAAAGAAATAGTATCCCAATCATCCTCATTATATGAGGACATAATATCAAGTTATAATAGGAATGTTAAAGATTACTATAAATATTATGACTTCAGAGGGAAGTATGAGAATAAGAGAACATCTGAGAAAAATATTGATAAATGGAATAAGGGTAATAAGTACTATCCAACATGTAATAATTGTGGAAATAATCACATTGGTTATTTCTAAAATGTAATATTATTTTTTACAAGTGTTGAGATAAAGGCCACCATGTTTGGGATTATAAACATATGAGAATTGTTTCTAATATACAATGATTCAACTACATGGATATTAGTCACTATGAAAATCAATGTCTCATGCGTCAAATGTGTATACCCAAAAATATGATAATGAATCATTATCATGAACCATGATGGGTCATCATCCAACTCAGTGCCCAACCCAGCCCACAACAAGGCCCGGAGGGTGTTCCCACTCCCCCCGCACTGGAAGAGGTTCCTAAGTGTTATATAAATCAAGTGGGAATGATTAACCTAAATTCTACATATTTAAATGATCAACAAAAATTAAAAATAATTGAGATATGAAAAATTCATCCAAACTCACCCTTAACAACATTCATAATTAAAGATTTACAACTTTAGAAAAACCCATAGAAGTACTATGAAAGATGAAAAAAAACTATATACCAAACCTCCATTCAAATAGTGGAAAAAATACTCAAACTACCACCACAAAGATCCACACTGAAAGCCACAAAAAACTGAAACATCCAACACTAAAATCATACATTAACCTAAAACAATGAACCATAGGGTCTTCATACATGAAAAGGTGTATATGGGTGTGAGCCAAAGCCCATTAGGATACCAACCATAGATATGATTCCATACAAAAAACATTTTATTACAATCTTATAGGATCATTTAAATTTTATTATTTTATAAAATTATTTGGAAAAAATTTGTGATAAAATATTTTAAGAAAATTAACTACTTTTAGAGAAAAACAAAATATCAATTTTCTTAAAAGAAAAATGGGATTATAAAATAACACACACACATAAAATAGGTCCATCATATGCCAATAGATGGGCCCACATCATAAAAGGTATAAGACTTAGAGAAAATACCTAGGGTCGAACAAGCTCATGTGAAATTATAGGATTCTTGCATATTAAAGAAAAAGTTGTATAGAAACCAAGATCATCATCATTATCATACATGAACCACTAGTAGGGAACAAAACCAAAAACTAGTGATCTTCAATCCTCAACCATTTTATTTAGTGTTGTAGTCATGAACCATGTTATGAAAAACCAGGCCATATCTGCTTTCAAATCACTAGGTGGATAGTCCTAGTCCTTCCACCTAGTTACCCAGGATTCCCTTTTTGATCTAAAACAAGTTCCACATTCACATATCACACACACTACCATTTTCAGAAATAAATTTCAAGCATACCACATAAGTAACCAATTTCACGAACAAACACAAAAAAACCCAACTTAAATTAATAAGTTCTATGGTCAAACCCTTCATTAAATCAATCTGAAACCAAAACTCTATACTAAGAACATTCCTCTCATTCCTTGACTTAGTTTCAATTTAAATCCAATGGTAAAAAACAAATTCAACATGACAAATAGTACACCATTGCATCAAAATAACATTTTGACACAATCCTACTCTAGGTTCCATAGAAAACATTATTCACTACTTTTAGAACAATTCATAAATTTTTTCCCTAAGACATTACATCAAACCACTCACATAAATATTTACAATTTATTTTATAAAATTAAAACCCAAATCATATGTTAAACCATTCAAATCATGTTCACAAAACTAACATAATTTATTAAACTATTTACCAAACTTTTAAATTGCTACCAAACAGCACAATATGAATTTACAGTTAAAATACATATAATTTTATGTGGAAAAGAAATTGTTTTAAAACCGATTGCTCATCGAATCCCTTAAAAACCACTTTTTTACCCCCAAAACGTACTTGAAGGCTCTCAAAGAAATGAACACATCAAAAATAATGTATCTTATTTTTGAAAAACCACACTTTAATCACAGTCACAATAAAAACACTATTAAAACACAATTTTCACACATTAGACAATCATTTAAACACATACAAACATTTCCACAACAAGACGCATATAAAATACTTAGATATTTCCTTTTGAAAATATATTTCAATGTCTATGCATTTCAAATTATATCTAAAATAGAATTCCCACAAGGTAATTAAAGTGTATAACATGATAAAATTATTTAAACAACAAAAATTAAATCATATAAAAATATTAGGGTATGGAACCACCTACCTTTAACAAAGAGGATTCTAGAAAATGGTGTGAGACACTATATGCACCTCATCCTCACCACAAGAAAGCAAGATCGATCATACGACAACCAAATTGGACCCTAAGAGACTAGAACGGACCAAAAAATGGATATCATACCCGCTAAAAACCATAACCCCTATGAAAAAGTGGAAAACATACCCAGAGGGGTGGCCACCAGAGGGAGGAGGGGCGGCTATCAGAATCTCTCACTAGAGATGCATTGTCTGGGGTCGTGCATCATGGAAATGAGGTTTTCATATAATTTATCATGCACTAGATAAGAGATGTAGGGGGGGTCGACCATGCATTATGGAGTTTTTCTAGAAGAGGTTCGTGCATTAGAGGTATGGAACCGTGGGTTTTCCAAATAAGCCTGGCACTACGGGGGTGTCCTCAGGAAGAGAGCATGCTAAGGGGAGGGGAGGTGTGTGATGTGAGGGCTAGAGAGGGGGTGTGACACAATGGAAGAAAAAGGGGAAGAATAGGGACCAAACCATTACAAAATTAAAAGAAATAAAACTAACATAAACTAATAATTATAATTATAATTATAATTATAAAAATATTAAAACTATTAATAATAGTAATAGTATTGGTATTATTAAAAACATCAACAAAAGTCATAATTATAACAACTAATTAATAAAATATTAATACATATAGTAATAATAGTAATATAAATAATTAATAACAATAATAATTTTATAATAATAATAATAATAATAACATCTCAAAAAAATTTATACCCTTAAAACTAAGAATAAAAATATTATTATTATAAAATAATGTTAAATTATTTTCATTAAAATAATTTTTATTGCACTTTTCTTTTGTTATATTTTTAATTTTAGCACTCTTTTAATTTTATTTTTTACAGTTAATTTCATTTCATTTAATTATTTTGAAAATTAGGAAGGTTGGACGATGGCTTGGGTGAAGCCCTATTGTTTCTAAACTACGCTCTTCCCGTTAGCCCAATATGGTCATGCCTAAAACAAGAATTTATCAGCAAAAACAAAAAAAATCAATGGGGCTCGTAAAAAACCTGAACCTAATATTTCAAATACAGATAAAATAAAAAAAATTATATCATTTTAAAAGCCCGAGTGTGAAAATTCTCCCCACCATAAATCCTTCCGTACCCGAAAATCCATTCCAATATTGTTTATAGGACGAAATCGGTACACCGTCTCTTCTCAAAGTGATTTCCAACAAACAATGAGAAACCACAAGATCTAAAAGGATTGGATAAAACCTGAATTCACCTTGTGACTTGAATCTTGTCACGAGGTGTCTCGACTATGAACTATACAATTAATTAGAATGTCAAGTCATGAAAATCTATGCTCTGGTCTACACTGACTCCTTCCAAAGAAACAAGACCCAAAAGAAGTAACCTCTGCTCTGATACCATTTTTTCACGAACCAAGCCGTGCCTCCATCTGACCCGATGCTCGAACCGGCCCGCGACAAGGCCCAATGAGAATTACGAATTCCCATGGTCTAGAACAAGTGACCGAGTAATATTATAAACAATAGGGAACAATTTTCCAGAATTACACATATTCAAATGACATTAAAAAAAATCAGATATTAAAAATTATTCCAAACGCGCCATTAACCACTATAAATAACGATTTAAATCATTAAAAACCAATATAAGTACTATGAATGAAGAAAAATAGAATTTATACCAATCCTCCATGCAATGAGAAGAACCACATCCTCAAACCACCACAACCAAGATCTACAACAAAAGCCACATTAAACTCAAACATCCAACACTAACATATTTCTTTAACCTAAAACAAAGGTAAAAAGGGGTTCATACTCAAAAAGGTGTATGAAGTGTGGGAGTCAAAGCCCAGTATGATGCCATCCAGATAATGATTCCGTAACAAAAAAATTTATTCCAATCTAATGGGATTATTTAAAACAATTCAAAGAAAACATTTGTGAGTAAATATTTTAAGAAACGAAACTACTTACATAGAAAACCAAAATTACCATTTTCTTAAAAGAAAAAGTTTATTCTAAAGGTACACACACACGCATAAATGTGGTCCATCGTATTCTGACGCATCTCACCCCATCATATATGGTTGGGCACTATCGGTAAATTCATATGGTCAAACTAGATCATGTGGGGTTCTATGAATGTTGAATCTTGGTGAAAATGTGGTATATAAACCAAGACAATAAATATTCTAATGAACATGCCACTAGTATGGAACACACCCATAACCTAGTTATCTCCAATCATCATCCATGTTTATTTAGTATTGTAATCTCCAATCCCTCAATGTGAAACCAGGTTGTAGCCACTTATGAACCACTAGCTAGCAAGTCCTAGTCCATCGTCCAACTTACGTAGCACTCCATTTTTTTTCTCAAACAAGCTTCACATGCACTTATCACAAACACCCCAACATTCATAAACCAATTTCAAGAAATCCCCATAATTCAAAAATTTCATGAACAAAAACATTATAACACCTATTTAAAACTAACCAATGTTATGGCCAAACCCCTTTTTAAAATCATACTGAAACAAAAATTCAATATTAAAAACATGATTTTAATTACTAGATTTAGCTACAATTTAAATTTAAAGGTACACACTAATATCAACATGCCAAAGAATACACCTTTCTCCCAAAATCCCATTTTTACAACATGAGCTATAATTTCCTTAGAAAGAATTACTCACATCTTTTAAAATAATAAAATAACATTTGCCTAAAACATTACCCGAAAATACTCTCATGAATATTGTAAATTTATTTTTTAAACTGAAACCACAATTCATATTCCAAACCCTTCAAAACATGTTCACATCACTAACATGATTTATTATTCTATTTACACAATTCATATATGGATACCAAACTACACCACAATACATTACACATAAAATACACACAATTTCATGTGGAAAATAATATATTTCGAAAATAATTGCTCATTAAATCCCTTCAAAACCAATTTTGCAGCCATAAAACATACTTCTTGTCTCTAAAAAATCCAAGGCATAAAAAAATTATCTTTATTTTGAAAACCCCAATTTAACCACACTCACAATGCAAACACTATTAAAATACATTTTTTATACCTTACACAATCAGTTAAACACATCAAAAAAATTTCATAAGAAGACACATATAAAATAATTGGACATTTCATTTAGAAAATATAATTCCTCTTATATGGATGAAAAATTATATCCAAAATAGAATTCACACTACACAATTAAAGTGTAGAACATACTAAAATTATTTAAACTAAAAAATGAAATCATCTAAAAATATTATGGTATGGAACCACCTACCCTGAACCTAGATGATTTTGGAAAATGGTGTGAAGCTCTATCTACACCTCAACCACACTGCATTTCAGAAAGATCGAGCATAAGAAATTAAAATTGGACCCTAAGAGACAATAACCACCCCAAAAATGGGAATCATACCCACAAAACATTGAGAACCCTATGAAAAAAAAGGAAAAACTTACTAAGAGGGGTGGTTGCCAAAGGGATGACGTGCGGCCACCAGAATATATCATCGATGAGGCATCAGTTGAGGTATCATGTACTAGATTGGAAGGTGATGGTCATTTTCTCAAGTGCCAGATATGAGAAGGGAGAGGAGGGATCAGCTACATAACATAGAGTCACGCCAAAAGCAGGTCGTGTGAGAGAGGTAGGGCACCATGGGGTTCGACAGATAAACAGGTCGTTGAGGGGGGGTGTGGCTAGAAAGAGATCATGCTTAGGGGAGGGGAGTTTTGTACTTTCAGGGATAGGGAGGGGTCAAAACATGATGGCAGAAAAGAGAGGAGAGTAGTGGGACCCAACCCTACCAAATAAAAAAAATAATACAGACATAAAATAATAATAATAATTTAAATAATAATGTTAATATTAATAATACTACTAATAATAATATCAGAATTATTAACAACATCAATAATAATAATTATTATTATAATAAAAACATAATAAAATGTTAATAATAATAATATTAATGTTAATAAATAATAGAAATTATAATAAATTTATAATAATAATAATAATAATAATAAATTATAAAAAATTATACACATAACCATAATAATATTAAAATAATATTCTAAAATAATATTTTTAATATTATCGTTAAATCATTTCTATAAAATATATTACGGTTTTTTATTGTATAGTAATTTCATTTTATCACTCTTTTAAATCTATTTTTTTATTGTTCATTTCGTTTTATTTAATTATTTTGGACATCGGGAAGGGCGTACGATGGCCTCGATGAAGCCACGTGGTTTCCAAACTGTGCTCTACCAGTGCGCCCGATGTTGCCATAGCGAAAACAAGAATGTATAATAAAAACGCAAAATTTCAATCGGGCTCATCCCGCACCTCTACAAAATATTTCAATACTAGATAAAATAATAAAAATAATATTATTTCTATACTCTAGGTGTTATAATAATTATAAAGATTATTATACTACCATAAAAAAATATAATGATTAATATTTTAATGTTTTCATTCAAGAATTTGGTTATTTTAGTATTTTATCCATGAAGTATTAATAAAATAAATTATAGAATAAAGAAGCATTATACTGTGGAAATTTTTCTGTATGGATTTGGAAGAATGTAAATTTTTTAATGGTTTTAAGGTGATCAAATATTTTCCATGTGGCTATAAGAACTACCTTACATTTATTGGATTAATTTTTTTGGAAATATTGGTTATTGAAATTTAGGGACCTTTTTAGACTCTTGAGTTGTATAGAAGTATTTGGGATGAATCTCATGGATAGAATGGATTAATTTGAACATTAGATATAATATATTTAGTTTAAAAAATTTCATTACTGTTTAATATATTAATGTTAATTAAAATATGTTATATTTTTTAGAAAAAAATGATAACCCACATGTTATTTGACAACTCGTCGCATCATGAAAGCCCACGAGACTTAAACCCAGAACCGAAAGGCGACAAGGGTGATTCACCTAAAATTATCCTAAATTATGTACATGTTAGTATAATATATATATTTTTAATTTAAATACTATTACATGTGAAGTATAAATTATATTTTAACCATATAATTATGAAAAATAGAATATATTTGTATTTAATTATCATTTTTAGTGAAACATGAGTTTGTAGTAGATATTTTTTAAAGGATGAATCTCTTCATGTTCAATAAAAATATTTCCTATTTTCTTAGTATTTGAACTAAAATAATTATTCAACTGTAGTAAAATTATATTAAATCCAAAAATTATATCTTAGTAATTTTTCTAATGAATAAAATGTTCCCTTATAGAATCACAAATTTATAGATTTTTTATTTTTATATTTCTCTTAACAATGTTTTCATTCATCCTCTATAATAAATTTAGGGTTATATTTTTATTTCATGTATATGTTTTCCAACATGGAACCATTGTATGAGTTTTTCTAGTAACCATCACACATCTCTTTCTTTATTTTCAATTGAAGGTTTCATCCACTATTGTTCCGATGTTGGATTTCAATAATTGAATTTTGAATTGTCAAACCATAGTTACCCAACCTAAATTAAAAAGTTGTGACAATGAAATTTATTTAAGTGGGGATAATTAAAATCCCTATTAATTAAAAATAATTTACTTTTATAATAATTCAATTTTTATGGCATTATTCTTTATACGCAATGTTATTCTTACGCTATAGACAATACTGAGTTATCTTGCATTACAAGTAAGATAATGTTCTAAATAATTTAATGGAGTGCCTATTTAAAATAATATTTCGACACATTTATATATTTTATTTGAAAAAATAATATCATAATTTAAGTTAGTAATATCTAATTTACCTTAGGGTGAGTTTTTTGTGTTTTTCGGATTAGTTTCATTTTTTATGAATAGTGACAAATACTGAATTGTTGTTAAAAAATGTCTTCTTATATAAATTGTTTTTATATTTTATATTTATTTTAATGTCATAAAATATAAATAATATATATATTAATCCAATTTAGGTCATTGTAAACATTTTATATTAATATTAGATATAAAAAATACTAAACTTTTAAAGGCCTCTTTTACCTGCCTTTTCACAAAATTTGTAGTAAAATTAATTTATCCACATAGATGAATTGAATTAAAAAATTAGAAATTAATTGTTGTAATAATTATGATATTTATAATCTAATAGGTTCAACTTAATTTTTTAGTATCTATTAACTGTAGTAAAATTTTAGTTATTTACCATTATTATGGGTAAAGGAGGTAATTAAAGGTAAAAATAATATTAAAATATTATAATGTTTTCATAATTATTATCATAATTTCTTTTTATGGGTGGTTTGATACTAAATTAAACCTTAGGAAAAAATTATTATCTATTTTATGAAACTTTTGTATTAATAAAATTTTTATTATATTTTATTTACATATATGCTAAAAATGACATATTCATAATTCTTATTATTAAATCCATCATAATATTTGTATAAACCGAAAATAAATTATAATATAAACAGTCATTTTAAATATAATAATTTTTTTCATCATGATATTTGTTTTTAAATTTTTTGATAATAAATAATTTAATTAATGTATTGAATAATAATGATGCAGTAATTGTTTAATAAGTGGAAATATCAAAAAAATGATACTAAAAATACAATAATACATACAATTATATATAATTAATTACATAAAAGAATTATATCGATAATTTTAGAAATTAATTTATATATTATAAGTGTTGTTTTATATGATCATGTTTTTATGATATTTTTAAAAAGAAAAATATTAAATAGTATCAAAACAGACATAAATAAAACATAAAAATGATTAAAATTTTATTAAATCATATGAATTTCATAAAAATATAAAATTCGGACAAATAACTATAATTAGATTTAAAATATAATAAATAATTCATTTCATATTATTTTTGTATCTTATAGTTTCTATATTATCTATAATGTTTACAAAATCCATTTTGTCAAGTTTAGAGTTTAAGGGTTAAACTAAGGGTTAAATCTAAAAGATAAAGTTACTTTTTGACTTAAACATGTATAAAAATAATTGTATGAGAGTATTAAAACCCATTATCATCTTATATTTCATATAACTCAATTTGGATCTATTCTATATTATAAATCTGTTTATATTATTTTAATATTTTATAGGAATTCTAGAGTGCCCCTTCCCTCTTTGATAAAAAGGAAGCTGCTTGCTCACTTCCTCACCCCACCTTGATCCTTCTATCTCGACCCAACCAAGTAAAATTCTCATATAAACATTATTATTTAACATGTTGAGGTCCTTGAATTCAATAAACACAATAACTATTGTGCCTAGGAGTTGATCCAAAGGATGTCCACTGAAGAAGAGGTGAATGGTTAACCAATTCAATTCAATTTTTTATCTTATTATACATACTATTTCTATTTTGATTCCATAATAATGTTATATCTATAGTATCATATATATACATATATGTTGATAATATTATTTTAACACCATATTTTTTAAATCCATCTTATGACAAATAATATCACCATGGGTATGTGCGTGCAACATTCCATCTCTATGTCATGGTGTAATTTAGTTTAATTAGTACGTTATTTGGATTGGTATAAGGACTAATATTATGGATATAAATAATTAATATTTCATGAGAAATATTATCTATAATTAATATAACATCTTATTCTATACCATTTAACAATTAAGGGAATGGTACCTTTGCATATGCGTACATATGACCTACTATCTCCATGACATGATAAGATTTATTCTACATGTTAACCATTTAAGAATGATTATAAAATTTATATGATGAGTGGTTATAATATTTATGAGCATAATATAATTATAGATATGAATAAAATATATTTTATTCATAATAAAAATGAATTCCACAAAAACAATGGATAGGAAAACGATGCAGTAAACACCCAAAACAACGGTAATACTAAAATATATTTAAAAAATGATATAACAGGATAAAATATAATGTCGTAAATATGGGAATAGTTAGGGAAAAAATTAATAATATGATTTCACTATTATATATAGGTTATTTCATGCTCAACTAAATAAAAGTACAAGGTAAGAGATAATTTTAAAATATCATTTTTATTTGGGGTTTTTTAAATACAGGTATATACTAGGGAATAGTTATAATCCAAGTCCATGATTCAGAAAAATATTTTCAGAAGAAAAATTCCTAATGTTTTGTGTACGGTAATCCTTAACTAAACAATTAAATTTTTCTATGATTTATTTATCCAAATATTTTCATTAATTTTAATGTTTTCAAAATATGGTGTATGGATTTATTTATAAGGACATGCATATTATATAATGTTAAAATTTGAATTTATCTGAAATGTTTCAAAGTGAGGAAACATTGAATCAAAAATATTTTTTTTTGTTTTGTTTTTTTTATAAATATGTGGATTTTAAATAAATGATTTCAAAGTGAATTTGTATTATTATCATGATATTATTAATGGTTTTTTATATTAGTTTCATATATGAAAAAATACATTATTGTATTTTGTTTTGAATTTAGTTTGATTTCTAATGATAAAATATACCATATTGTATTGAAGGATTTATGATTTTTTTTACTTTTTAAGTTCCAAATTGATTTCATTCCTGGTTTAGGTTAATGTATAAAAATTTATTATAATAGTTTTAAGATAAATGTTTATGTTGTTTATGATTCACTATTTTCATAGAAGTAATGTATTGGTCTTTGTATGTGATCGGAGAAGCCTTCTATAGCCCCTCGATGCATTGGTAGGTACCATGAAAAAAACTAGTTCGGGTTTTTATTAACATCTTACCCATTTATGTATGGTCTTGGAACAATGCCTTGATGATATGGTTTTGATTTCTTGAATTATGAATCCACTCATTATGAGTTTAATTATTGATATTAAATGTAATTATTACACTTTTACAATAACCGTTATAATGCTTAAAAGAAATTATTTGATTTCTTCTTTCAATATTGTGCTCAATATTGTGTTTAAAATGATTTGAATTAAGTTTTACACCTTCCATTAAATTTCTAAGCTTATTTATGATATATTCTAATCTATTTTTTCCATTAATGAGAAACTATGATCACCTCTTTATTATATTTTATTTTTCCATTATGAAAAGTTGCGTATTATTATTAATATACATGGCTAAGATAATATAATAATGTCATTTTCAATGGAATATATATGTCGCATTTTATACTTTTAATTGTGATTTATCATTTAATTATATAATCTATTTTTCAAGACTACAAAACTGATTGGTTATATTGGGATTCAACACATTTATATATGTGAAGGTTTAAAAATACTGCACCATCTGTGGGATACTATGGTCAAGGTGTTATAGTGAGTATCATTTACAAACCTATCATTCATTATTTGTTACCACATTGTCATTTTCATATAACTTATAATGGAACATCCATTTTGTATGAATCCAATTATTGTTATATTTTTTTGGAAAAAGTCGTTGGAATTATTTTTAAAATTTAATCTATGTCCTCATTTAAAAAATTATTCAACTCCTGCTTCTCTAAATATTCATCAAAATATCTGGTACATCCTATGAGTATAAATAAGTTTAGAAAACTGAAAATGATGTTCTTCTAGTTTGAACATGTTATCGATGATGTCCACTGATGTTATAAACTTACAAATTATTCTTCATCATATAATTATATGAAAATAAATCATCTTCATCAATTTAGAAAAATTAGATATAATATTAACTTAAAGTTGCCTCGCTATTATTATTATTTTTATGAAGATTATCACATTGTTTAACTCTAAAAACAACTTGTCCACTTTACTCCGCAATTTCAATTATCTATGAAATATTATTTTTTTAACATTAAATAAAATTAATCAATATAGAGTAAAAAATCCTTCATATTTCATTATTATAACACTTGTATCCTCTATAATTTATAGGGTTCCCAATAAATATTCTATCAATACCTTTTTGATAAATAGGTCTAATATTGTAAGACTATGTTTTTATAATATATGTAATGTTGAACATATATAGTTGTTTCATAGCATGGGTTTATTTTTAATACATCTCACAACTATTCATATAAGTTTTTGTACTATAAAGACATCTATTTTGAAATCAAATTGATTCTATGAAATATTTACTCTTGAAATATCACGATATATCTAGTTCAATGAATATAGTTGTGGCCATATTTACCAATTCCATTTATTTATTTGGAAACACAAATTTTTTGGAATGTTTGATTCACGACACTAAAAAATAATTAAATTATTTTGAAGTTAATATCTAAAATTTCTACTTGAAATTTATCTACAATTCTCATTTTGAATCTTCTTCTTAGAATATCCACATTTGTTAACTTCTCCTAAAACTCTTAATCATTTAGGGAGCCTTAGTTTTATATTTAAAAAATATAATACATGTAATGTGAATATAGTCTTTAATAATAAAAATAGTGTACTTATCTCTAATTATTGTGTGATAATACACAAATCCACAAATTACTAGATGTATCAGCTCCAAGGGATGATGTGAATGTGTATAATTTTTTTATAAATATATTTTTGGATATTCCTATTTTCATATGGAAAACACCTATATATACTTATTATCATGATATAAATTTAAAAAATGCAAACCCTATTTTTTTAACATTCTCATATTCCTTTGACACATTTAACCAAATAATTAATTTCAAAGCTATATTTCATTGATCATACTAAAATAGCTTGTGCTCTGTACATTAGAAACATGAAACATGTTTCCCTTGTTTTTTTACATTTTTATTTAAAAATTAAATCTTCATGTATTTTAAAAAATAAAACATATCTACTGAAAACAATTTTTAAACTTCATCAAAATGTTTAGAAGTAGTCTAATAATTGTATTTTATCAAATTTACAAGAAGTTGTATTTATAATTTTAGATTTTATCCCCCTGTAATAGTTAATACAGCACATTTGGTTTTGAGTGACTCATATTTTCCATAATTTATCTTAAAATCTTCAAAAACAAGAATATTTTTAAAGAAAATTTAATCTTATTTCATGTCTAAAAAAATCACTATCTAATATCTAATGTTGTTCTATATTTATACTGTTGAGAGAATTTTCATTAAATATGTCTTTTTCATATACATTTTCATTCTTCTCAGATATATTTTTATATTTTTTGTAAAAAAAATAATGTACCGATAACATGAAAATTAATCATTTCAATAGAAATCTTAGCTGATCACAAATTTCAGAAATATTTTCCAACTGTTGGGATCAAATATCATTTTTCAGGTTCACATTCTCATGTTGTCATCATTTTTTGGGTTGTCTCCCCATCAATAATTACATCCATTATATAATTGATTCTCTATATTGATAATGATGGAACTAAAACACATTCACTATATTCCCTAATCTTCCACAATACTAGTAGTAACCATAAAAGAGATATTTCCAATAGTAACATATATACTGACCAAAGTTTAGTAATTACATTCCATCAATATTCGACCCTCCGCACTATAACATTCTAGATAAATAATGTTTTTGATTCTTATGTATATTTTATTCTTTGCCTAAAAATAATATCAACCTAATAGAAATCATTACGAGTAGAGTATTTTGATGGAATATTTGAAACCATACATATATTATGTTCACCTATATATATTTTTTATCTATGTTCATGGTTTTCATAACATTATTTGTTATCATCACATATTAATCATTATTATTAATCCTTGAGGACATTTTTTATTGGTTCTCTGGTGTTTTAATCATAATATATCATTTTCAAACTTCTATAACGGTGTTCCGCGTATTTTTTGTTCATTTATCAGATTAAATATGTTTTCATAAACTCACACTAATTCTTCCTTCTTCAATTTTATGTTCATTAAATCATACCCTTTATGCTCTATGTGTCATAAATAAACTTCATTGGATAATGAAAATCATATAGAAAATGGAAATCTCATTTTGAAATGATTCTAGATATTTTGGTGGAATATTTTATTTCATCATATTCATGTTAACTTTTCTATGTCTTTCAATCCATAATGAAATTATTTGAACACTCACTTGATTATAAACTCTAAATGAGTCTTTTATACTACTTATTCTTATTCATCATATATTCTTCATAAATCACAAGTAAAATTTTCAAAATTCACTTTTAAATCAATATGTTTTTAACTAGTTTCATTACATGAGTTATCAGCTTCTTCATCACAATCAATTTATTTCTCATTATTAGGAAAATATTTCTGTTTTTCTAAGAGGAATTTCTTTATTATTTCCATTGGAGTTAGTTATAGTTTTTATACCATCAACATGAGTAAAATTCCTGAATTTCTATCATCTTCATCAATATTCTTATTCACCATTCATCTAGGAAAACTTATAGAAAGTTGTAAAATTGATTCACATCCGAAGAACATCAGAGTTAATTTTCCTTTTGAAATCCATTTGTAACATCTTCATCACTGTCTTCTTCCCCATCTTCATAATTATAATATTATATCTTCTTAGATATAAAGGAAGATATTTCATGATTATATTTCTCCATCATTATGATTTAATTTCTCTTCTTATTTAATAATGGATTAGAGTGATATATGAATCAATTAATGAAATTGTTTCAATATATCTATCATCTAATGATTAAACATTTACGTAAAATATATCAAGAATAATTAAAACTAATTTTTTAAAAACTATTTAATCATATAACTTCTCCACAAACCATATTATTGTGCTTATAATATTATTCACCATTGAAATTAGTTGACAAATAAATTCATTATAACTTACCATTATATCTTAGTACATGAATATATAACATTTTAATTTTATTTTCCACACTTTAGTATTTAAATAACATATATTATTAATCTTTTCCAAGATTTAATTAGATATTTAAATTTATTTATCTCTATAAAGATCATTTATTGAGTGTGAGGAATGAAAATGATTTCCTGATCACCCATGATTTTTTATGTTTTTCTAATCACAAACTATTAATTTAACACCTTAATCCCAACGATAGAAAAAAAACATAATAACATAATAAATTCATAACCAACAGACATAAAAAATGAAACATTTTATGTATTAAAATATTATTGTTCTTCCCACCGAAGGTATAAATTCCAATAATGTTCATAGATCTTTTAACATTTACAAAGGATTATATTTTCTACAATATATATCAAAGTGTCAATAAAGGGAACCATCATACTGATACCACTTGAAATGACAAATCATGATTTCTATAATCATTGAAAGGTGGAGGGGCTTTATTAGTCACTATTTTTGTTTATTTTTTATATATTATAAATCAACCTTCACCTATATTTATATATATATATATTATATTATATAACACAAATACACCATAAAAATCCCATGAACATAATTTTTTAAAATGATCAATACTCAAAAAGTGAATATAGTCAAAGTCAAGGTTTTGAAATAATTTATGAACACATAAGACAATAGAAAACAATCATTTTTACGTGGTTATATAATGTTAGCAATATCTATAGATTTTTATTAAACTATAATAATTTATTAGTGAATGTGATCCTCACAAAAGTATGTGGCATAAAAATAATTTTTTAAAAAATGTTAGAACCTTAACCAATATTCTTTACAATATTTTAATTTATTAAATTTATATACGTTCACACTTTGTCTTTTTACAAGAAATTATTCAACACTTTCTTTCCCATTATCTAGATTAAAATTCTTATATCTTTATTATTTTCAATATGATCAGATCAATTGATAAGTTCATCCTCGTTGCTCTATATGGTTATTTCATTCAATGTTAATACTTTATTATTAATGTATACATATAATCACCTTAGAAATACGTTTTTCTGAAACATCCTCAAATAAAAAAATGTTAGATATCATTTTTTTAATGTAACTTAAGAAATTAAATATCAAAATATATTTTGATATTTTAATAATCATTTATACACACTATCTATAAGATATAATTTAATGGGAAATATCCATCTATTAATTTTATATCCAATTTATATATGAAAAAATACATCTGATCAACATTATAATTCATAAGTTCTTTATAAAACATCTTCAAGTGTGAATTGTTCAAATTTTAATTTTTTACAAATAACCCTTTATATTGGTTCACTAGTATGATTAATAGCAGGAATCAATGAATATATTCCTACTCAATAAAGACATAAAAATATAATCCCCCACTAATCTCAATTCATTGTATGATTCTCAACACTTCTAGTATATTTTAAATGATTCTTGAAAAAATGATCATCAATAAAATTTATTGTAATTTTGTATAATTAGATTTAAGGAACGTCTTCATACCTACAAAATACATTATATTAAAATTTATATTTAAATCTAAACATATAATTTTCATTTTAGATATCTTTACCAAATATTCATAATAACATTGGAAAAAATAACAATACAGAAAATATGTATTTCTTGAAACATTATATAAGCATATCCATCTAATTCTCATTCATTACTATGTATAAAAGTCTATGAAAATATTAATCATAATATAAATTTATGAAATTGAATACTTTGTAAGTATTTATCCATATTCGTCTTATAAAAACATCAGAATGATGAAAATCATACAAAAATATATATATAAGGATATCAAGAAATAACTTCTATCGAATGACCTAGAGACATACATTTGTTCTCTTATACATTCAATAGACTCACACAAATAATATTTTCATAAATCGTGAAATTTATTTATATGATAAAACATCTCAAAAAAATCCATTTATTGTTCAACAACATTCCTCTTATCATGAATCATTACGATATATTTTCCAACGACAATTCATATCTTGGAATGTACCTCCACACAGTGTTTAGAATGTAGGTTTTATAATTACAAATCATGCACCGCTACCCTTAGGTTGTGCACACATAATATGTTTTACCTTTATAAATCATTCAAATAAACCCATAAATAGGTATTAAAAAACATGATATACTAATATCGTAAACACTACATTGCCAAATCTATTATATTATAGTATTAATCATGTGAACTTCTTCCCCATTAAATTAATTATTAAATAATGAGATATTTTCATGACTCATGATGTTATAATCCATATGTGAAAAAAGGATCACAAAATTCACTTAAGAAAAATATTTTTCTGATTAAAAATATATATAGAAAATTATATGAATTTCATAAAAAATATCGTCTAGTAACCTAGTCCAATAACATCTATCAGATAATCTCTCTTTGAAAAAAAATCAATCCATTCATATCTATCTGATTACATATCTATCTGTTCACCATTAATATAAATATTAACAATTTTGGGAGATTTATGTATGGCTATAATAATAACATACTTTTTAACAACTTCTTAAAAAATTTCATGATTCTTATAATCAAATTTTACCATTGTGGTCCCAATACACCTCAAATGAGACACTATTATTTTTAGGTTCATCATCAATAATTTTGAATGCTTTTTATTGTAAATTAATTTTATCCAAATATAACTTCTAGTTTACATTGTTCTCAACAGAAAATGAAAGTATTGATTCGTTAATAACTAATGACTTATTATTAAAATTTAAAAATTTATTACAAATAGTGAAATATCATAATATTATAGACACATCACATTTCTACTCAAAATTTAGAATATTATCATTAGATTTTATGATAGAAAATCACCATGTAATAACTTTAAAATATTGTAAATATGGTTTTATTCCCTTGAATGTCTCATAATGGATATTATCTAAAATAATACTAATTGAATCTATATTTATAACATGTTAAACAGTATTAGTTGGTTTATCACTAAAAATTTTAAGAAAATTATATACATTTAGAATTACACTATCGATTTATTGAATAGAGAATTTGTTTCCTTTATGTTATACTATTACACTATGGTATTCATGTAGTATAAATTGTTATTAAAAATGCACTATCTTTATGAAAATATTAAATTATATATTGAAAATATCAACTCATCTATCACTTATAACAGTAATAGAAAAATATACTTAATAATATTCAAAATGTTTTAAAAAATAAACAAACATTGGAAAGTAATCATATTAATTACTTTTCAAATAAATTTCGTTAATTAGTCTATAATCAAATAAAATCAAACATAAAAAACTTATTACCACTTAAAATTATAGTTTTCATAGGGGGGATAAATGAAGATTATTTAATTCATATTTTCAAGCTATTTTAACATAATTGATAGATTTATAAAATCACTTTTTTCCATACCTTTTAAACATGATTCATATAAAAAAAACAAACTTACATTCAATTTGGATAAATATAGATCCAATCCATTATTTTATAATGTAAATGGAACCAGACAATATTTTTATCCAAGCCACTTATTCAATAAAATTTAATCTATTTATATAGCCTTTAATCCTTTAATTCCTCATTTTTTAGTTCTAAAATACTATTATTTTAAATATTTTCTTTTCATTTTCTATAAAATGATGTAGTTTAATTGATAAATAAATACACCTAGAATTTTGGTTTATGAAATTCATTAAATCTTCACTATGTTTTGAAATAGTTATTAATTTTTTTAACTAAAAATATAAAACAATTGAAATTACTACAGTTTAAAAAATATACATCCCCATGCACATGAATCAATTCTTTTAAATTTTCCCCAAATGTGAATGATCAATAAACACATTAATTAAATGTTATAAAATTGAAAATATACCCTGTCATGAATATCGAGAAATAATTTTCCCTGTATCATAAATAATTGTGATTTCCAAGAAATAATTAATGAAATCAACAACGATAGTTATTGTTTTCATAAAAATGCAATATTTTGTTAAATTAAATTTTTAAAAGAACTGCCAAACACATGAAAGTATTTTTAATACATGTCTGGGGGAAGAATAAGTGATAAATAATTATAAATAAAAGTGTTGGTGTGAAAAAAATCAATGAATTCTTCTGAGTATTCATTGGCATAATCCCCTTTTATTCTACACTAAAAACAGATCACACTTAAAACACATATTAGTGGATTATAATAAATAATGTTCCATTCAATCCTATAAATTTATTATTATAACCAAATGCATTATTTATTTAATTTCATTTCATTATTTTAATAATTTAGTCATACTTTTTTACCTTAAAAAGGTATATAATTTGCATTCTCAAAAATAATTTTCCAAATTTGATTTATCATTTCATTTTTAATAGCTACCTTACAATCACAAAAATTCTCAATTTAATATGAATAAATATATATTATATTGATATATTATATTCTTATATTCATATTTTTCTCCCAAATTTAGTCATGTAATCCAAATATACAATAAATTTATATTATTCTCATTCAATATTCACAGAATTAGAACCATTCATTATTTCATTTTTATCATTATGCTTAACATTTTCACAAACCATAATAAACGTATTTTCAACATTCAGCTATAATAATCTTTTATAACTAAAAATATTTTTATTTGTAGTATGAGATTTTTTATTTATTTTTATCAATTTTATTGTAAAAAATTATATTATATAGGTATCATTGTAACACACGAGAATTTTATGAGAAATATTTTTGTTTTTATAAATCATAAAATTATTCTTTCACTATACACAACACTATCTTGGCTTACTTTACACGCAATCGTGACCTTCCTCGATAGCTTGCATCGTACGCAATACCGAGTTTCACTAAACAATGATATACTTTTAAAATAATATTAAAACAAGCCGTTATGAATAGTAATAACCACTTTTTGAATTTATAGAAATTTTATTTTTCATAATGGACTTCATTTTTGGATTCAGAATATCGAAATTAGCCTAGGGTGAAATTTTGGTACTTTTCTGAAATCTTTCAATTTTGGATGAATAGTGAAACCACTATTTGGTAGTCAAAAAAACTGAATTTTTCATAAAACTTAATTTTACAGCTTCTGTGAGTGGAATTTCAAAACTCCATGAGACACGGTTGATGTCAGTAAGTAAAATGTGGCTCAATGAGATGAAAATAATTTTTTGTGAATAGTAACTTTTTTCTTTTATTTACCACAGTTAAAAGTAAATAGGGTAATTAAGGGTATAAATGATATTATTATTACCCTAAAACATGTCCTAATTCTATTGGATAAGTGTAATTCGACCAAAAACAAACTTAGGAATAAAATATGACCATTTAGGACCACCTGGATTAGATTAGGACATTTATTATTAATTTATTTAAAGACGGGTTAAAATAGTTAAAATCAATGTTCAATAAATAAAATAATTTTTTATATAATGTTATAAATAAGATAAATTCAACTATAAATTTTCATTAGAAATCTAAAAATATTTCCTACATAATTGTATTTTATTTGTAATTTTTTAGAAAATAAATAATTTAATGTATTTATGACACAAAGATGATGTAGTAGTTATCTTATTAATGAAATATTGACATAATTGATGTTATAAATTTCAAAATAAATGTAATTTGAGAATTTTTATGAATTATAATAATTTTATAGGTTAATATGACATTTTAGTATTGATTTAATTAACTTTTTTCTAACTAATAATTCTGTTCTGATTTTCACAAAAATCAATTACTAAATAGTGTCAAAATTGACATAAAATAATTTTTAAAACAAATATTATATTATTAATTGTTATTTTATTCCTAAAAATCTAAGGTTCGGACAAATGACTTAGATAAGGTTATATATATTAATAATAAACAACTTGGGGTTCGTTTGGATGCTTATAGTATGTTTATTTACCTTATATTATAAGAACCCACGAAGACACGGTAAAAGAAAAATTATTTAACTTAATGTTAAATCTAAATGATAAGGTTAAAATAGGAACCTAAACTTGTCTAAATTCTATTTTATGAGAGTATTTCGACCCATACCCACCTTAGCTTAGAAATAAATCAATTTGGAGCTATTTAAAACTGAACATTACTTTATAATAAAATAATATTTTTAGTTTTTCCAATGGAGCCCCTCTCCTCCATTATAAAAGGGAACCTCCTCCCCCTCTTCCTCACACCACATTGAGCCTTAAAGCTCGGCCAAACCCTTCCACTTTCTCCACTCTACTTCCCTAGAGACATCCTAGAGGTCCTGGTCTTTTTCAAAGACCAATTTTAGTTCCCTAAAAGGATGTGTCAAAGAAGCACTTCAAAGAAGAGGTAATGTTCGTTACCGATTCTTTCATCTTTATTTCTTCTTCCACTTATTCTTCTATAGTTGTTTCATTATGAAGTAATAACAGCAGTATAACTTATATACTGATATGTTATTACAAGTATGAAACAACCCTATTTCACCATCTATCCGTCCTACTGAAAAGGAAATCACCGTGCGTGCGTACGTACGGAATACCATCTCCATGCCGTGGTGTAATCTATTTTCCACCACCACCTTACTTGGATGGGTATAATGGTGTACATAATGACTATATATGATTATTGTAAAGTGATATTGATTCTGAAATAGTATACATACACTCCAATACAATTCCATGATCATGGGAACGATATCATCGCTCGTGCGTACGTACGGAATACCGTCTCCACGATGTGATGCGACTCGTTATACATGATCTTCAGTGCATAATGATTATATAAATTAATTGAATGAATGAATATGATATATATTACACTAATAACATTCTATAAATGAGGTATCTATAACCTAAAGAGAAGAATTAGAATTTATTCGACAAAACACGCATAAGAACAAAAAGTAATAAACATCCGAATAACAAGTTGTAATGAAATATTACTAATAAGAAGCTAAGAATATGACCATATGTGATATCATAAAAATGAGTACGATTCTGGAATAAGTCAATAACATTATTTAAATCATTATACAGGAGGTTCAGACACGTACAAAGCATATCAGACCTAAGGTAAGGGAAAATCTCAAAATATCATTTTTATTCGAGATTGTCTATACTTAAGAATTTAATGGGTAATATTTTATCATCCACATACATGTTTCCTCAATATGTAATATTATTTCTATCCACCTAAAATTTTATAAATCCAATTTTACCCTTCGTTGAGTTTTTAGTAAAAGATATGAAAGTAATCTTTTGTCGTTTTTCGTATGAGGTACTTTTTAACATTCCTGACAAAAGTACGAGAAGAATGTTTTTTTAACATAATATGGAATGAATGGATTTTTAAAACAAAATTTCCATGAAACATCCTATACAAGTTTTCGTGATTATTTTTAATAAAATTCTTTTAGTTTAAAATTGTTTGACATGTTATGAAAGGAAAAATGTTTTTGAAATAGAAAGGATATTTTCTTCAAGAATGGAGTTCAAGTGTTTTATCAAAATTATTTTCCATCTAAGATAATAAAGGGTTTTGTTTCTATCCCTATTATTGCATGGATTTGATTATGTTGTGATGAAGATATTTTTATAAATTCTTTTATCTTATATGAATTGTTTTATGATGTCATGATGTTTAAAGATTCCCATTTTTATTACATGGTTTATGCTATGATGTATGGTTTATGATTTTGTGGCACACAAAAGAATGGTATCATTATGAGAGGGGTGGGACCAATATCTCCCTCCAATGCATTGGGTAATTATTTTATATCTCATGAGATAGACATGGCTGGAACGGCAGGTTATACCGGTTCAGTGAAACAGGACTGAAACGAGGAGTGAACTCGGTTCAGAAATGGACTTTTCCCACTAAGATAGTCATGGAAATGAGTCATGACTAATAAGAAATGATTCTCTATGATTATATGTTTATGACACAAAGTTTCATGTTTTACGTTATTATTATTGGGATTACATTTCACTACTATGATTTATACCATGTTATGAAATTAAGATTTATTTTTCAGGTTAAGATTTCCAAAAGTTATGTTCTTATGTATATGATGTGATTGATATTTCTTTTGTTTACCCTTACTGAGCATTTGAGCTCACCCTTTTGTATGTTTTCTTTCCCTAGGTCAGGAAGAAGTTTATTAAGTAATATATGTCAAAAGGGACTATAGATATAATGAAATAAATGGGAGACAGTGTAGACGCATTATGAACCAGTTGTTTATTTTTCCCAGTTTCTAAAGACACTATACCTATACGGTCCTTTCCTGGTTTTGTTATATGTTTTAATAAGTCTGCTTCAATTCTGAAGTAATAATAATGTATGTAAAGTATGGGTCGTTACAGATGGTATCAGAGGAAAAGGAGGTAGGAATGTATCTGATCCTTGGGAACTCTCACATGTGAGCGTTGGACGAAGCATGGATCTCCGCCCAAGGGCTTCTTGAGGAAATGGCTACCACTGGGGATGGTGGTGTGTCCTACCCAGAGGGTGTAGCCTCCCATGGAGTGCCCTGATAGGTATCAATTATAGTCAACTGGATGTAATTCCTGACCGTTATAGTTGGTATCAGAGGGAGGTTATATTAAACCTTTGGAAACTAGGATGTGAAAGGCTTAGTAAGAATCCTAAGGATAAGTCTAAGCATAGAACACAATATTAGTGTTTTAGAAATGACCATGAATAACCTAGAATAAGACCTTAA
This sequence comes from Viscum album, assembly GCA_963277665.1. Classification (NCBI taxonomy): domain Eukaryota; kingdom Viridiplantae; phylum Streptophyta; class Magnoliopsida; order Santalales; family Viscaceae; genus Viscum; species Viscum album. The sequence goes on from OY728129.1 coordinate 1,591,802,527, forward strand.
GTGTGAAATTTTATTCTTATTTATGTGGTTTTCCTATTATAATTAGTGTTTCTCACACTATTCTTCTTGGTTTTAGTCAATGGCTTGAACCCGAAGGAACTGTGTTAATGCGGAATGCAACGGGCAATGCAATGATTGTCCCCCTGAGCAACCAAACGTTATGGGAGATGGAATGAAAAATCTTGTATCCATGCAAATACAACATTATCAAGCTATGAATCATGCAGGACATCCAAACGAGAAAAGAAAGGAGCAACATTCTGTTGAATCTTTCATGAGATAACATCCACATTCATTCAGCGGGTCTACTGATCCATTAGTTACTGAACATTGGATTAGTACTACTGAAAAGATATTTTCAGTTCCTCAATGTTATGAACATGATAAAGTCATCTTAGCAGTGTATCGTTTGGAAGGTGATGCTGATCAATGGTGGAATATTATTAAGAATACGAGGCAAATGGATGAAATTGAGTCCATGGAATGGGACAAGATCAAGAACTTATTTTTCAATAAGTACATCCCTCGTATTCTCCGAACAAAGATGGAGAAAGAGTTTCTTGAACTAAAGCAAAAGCATGATGAATCTGTTGGTACCTATAAAGAATTTTTTACAAGACTTGCAAGGTACGCTTCTGGTATTATTATCCAACTTGAGAGTAAGATCAATAGATTCATTAGTGGCTTAAAACCAAGTCTTCGAAGGGCGTTAGCCATAAGGGACTTCAATATCTACGAGGAAATCGTTTGATGTGCTCTCAAAGTCGAGATGGATATTGGAGTAACCCATCAGTCATATGGGTTTGATAAGAAGAGGAAAATGGAATTCAAAGGAAAATATAAAGTGCACACTGAAAATAAGATGAGATTTCCCTTATGCTCAAAGTGTGGAATGAAACATTGAGGGACTTGTCTTAAAGGGAAAATTAAATGTTTCAAATGTGGATAGGATGGTCATAGGGAATTTGAATGCCGAAATGATGGGAAGATGATGTATAATGATGCAAACAAAGGAAGGGATACACAGAATGAACCTACTACACTTCAATGTTTCAAGTGCAAGGAGATGGGGCATTATGCCACTCAATGCCCAAATCCAAGGTTTGATGATGATGGTCGACGTCAACAAACAATTAAGGCTAAAGACAAAGGAAATTCACATGAAATTTCTATCAATGATGTGGAGTATGATAACGATGTGGTGAAAGGTACACTTACCATCCACTCTAAAGTAGAAAATGTTTTTTTAATTATGGATCCACCCACTCTTTTATTTCTGAAGAATTTTTTAAGGATATCACCGTATTACCTCAACAATTAGTTGTTGAGTTAGCTGTGACAACCCCTAATGGCACAACAGTCGCATCAAAAGTTTATAATTCTTCTCTGATAGAAGTTTGTGGGAAAGTGCTTCCGTCAAATCTTGTGATCCTTCTTATAGTAGAATTTGATGTGATTCTTGGTATGGATTGGATTTCATTATATGGAGCTCATATCAATTTCCAAAGAAGGGAAGTCACATTTCATATTCCAGATTAATCTATGATCGTCTATTAATGCAAGGATGAACATAACCTTCCAGTGGAAATTTCATCCATCTTATGGGTCTTGATTCCATTAAATGAAGGTTATTTATCTCAAATGGTTGGAGAGAAACTCACGATTAAGAATATTCCCATTGTACATGATATTGATGATGTCTTTCTGGAGTAATTACTAGGTCTTCCACCAAATCGTGATGTTGAGTTTTCAATAGAACTCGTACCAGGTGCTTTTCCTATTTCAAAGACACCTTATAGAATTGCCCCAATTGAGATGCAGGAATTGAAGAAGCAACTCCAAGAGAATCTTGATAAGGGGTTCTTACGCCCCAGTGCATCACCATGGGGAGCACCTATTCTGTTTGTTAAAAAGAAATATGGATCAATGAGACTCTACATTGATTATTGAGAACTTAACAAGATCACTATGAAGAACAAATATCCTCTCCCGCGCATTGATGTCCTATTTGACCAACTACGCGGAGCTCAATACATTTCCACGATTGATCTTCGTTCAGGGTATCATCAATTAAGGGTCAAAAGGGAGGATATACCAAAGATGTCTTTCCGTACAAGGTATGGACACTATGAATTTATAGTGATGCCCTTTGGTCTTACTAATGCCCTTGCTATCTTCATGGATTTGATGAATTGAGTCTTTAGAGACTATATTGATCAGTTTTTGGTTGTCTTTATAGACGATATTCTTGTCTATTTAAAGAGAAAAGAAGAACATGAAGATCACTTGATAATTATCTTGAAGACCCTGAGAAATGAGAAGCTTTATTCCAAATTTATCAAGTGTGAATTTTGGCTTCAAAAAGTTTCATTTTTGGGTCACATAATCTCAAAAGAGGGGATATCTGTGGATCCAGCAAACACAGAGGTTATCAAAAGATGGTCGAGACCAACAATAGTAACTAAGATCCGAAGTTTTTGTGCTTTGGATGGATATTATCGAGGTTTTTGAATGATTTTTCATGATTATATAATCCACTCACAAAGTTGACTCAAAAATGAGTTATGTTTTTTTGGATGGAGGAATGTGAAGATAATTTCAAGGAGTTGAAAAGACGGTTATCCAGTGCACCTGTGCTCACACTTCCTTGTAGTGGAGAAAGGTTTTTGATCTACAGTGATGCATCCAAGAAGGGATTGGGGTGTGTTCTTATGCAAAATGATGTGGTGATATCTTATTTTTCACGAAAATTTAAAATACATGAGAAAAATTACCCAACTCATGATTTGGAGTTAGGTGAGGTAATCATTGCATTAATGATTTGGAGGCATTATCTTTATGGAGAAATGTGTGACATTTATACTGATCATAAAATATTAAAGTATATTTTCACACAAAAGGAGCTAAATATGCGCCAAAGAAGATGGTTGGAGCTAATTAAGGATTATGACTGCTCAATCCATTACCACCCTGTGAAAGCAAACAAGGGGGCAGATGCATTAAGTCAACAAGACCATGCCAGTTTATCCATGATGAGGATAAAAAAAGATCCAATATTTATGGATTTACAAAGGATGGAGCTTGGATTTATAATGAAAGGGGAAAAATCGTATATTTCTCAAATTAATGTTCAACTATATATACATTTGATGATTAAATAGGTAGAGAAAGAAGATCTCGAGTTTCAAAAGAAGGTGAGAAATGTTCCTGAATTCAACCTTGATTTTGATGGGATAATAATGTTCAGGAATCGGGTTTGTGTTCCTCCCATCCCTAAATTATAGAAGGAGCTACTGGATGAGGCTCATAGTTCTTCATTTCCATTCATCCTGGAATCACGAAGATTTATAGGGACCTGAAAGAGTACTTCTGTTGGGATGGCATGAAAAGAGATGTTTCTGAATTTGTCTCTCGACATTTGGTTTGTCAGCAAGTCAAAGCTAAGAGACAGAAGTCTACGGGGATGTTACAACCATTACCCATACCCGAATGGAAATGGGAAAACATCACTATGGAATTTGTCACCAGACATCCAAAAACATCCAAAGGCAATAATGATATTTGGGTCATAGTTGATCGTCTTACAAAGTCTGCACACTTCATCGCTATTAGAGAGGATTTCTCTCTGGATCAGCTTTCCACGACATATGTGAAGGAAGTGGTAATATTGCATAGAGTACCACTTCCTATTATATCTGATCGGGATACGAGGATTACCTCAATATTCTGGCGAAGTCTTCAGTATACTCTGGATACATAGTTGAGTTTCAGCACTGCTTATCATCCTCAGATAGACAGTCAGTCTTAGAGGACGATTCAAACTCTAGAAGACATGTTGAGAGCTTGATCTATGGATTTCAAAGGTGGTTGGGATCAACACCTACCTTTGGTGGTTTTTTCTTATAATAATATATTTCACTCCAGTATTCAGATGGCTCCTTATGAAGCTCTCTATGGAAAAAAATGCAGGACTCCAACTTACTGGGATGGAGTTGTTGAAAGAAAGCTATTAGGACCTGATGTCATTGATGAAATGGTAGAAAAGGTCATATCTATTCAACAACACATAAGAGCAGCTCAGAGTCGACAGAAAAGTTATGTCGACAACCGAAGAAAAGACCTAGTGTTTGAAGTGGGTGATAAAGTATTTTTGCGAATATCTCCCTGGAAGAGGGTCATGAGATTTTGAAAGAAGGGGAAGTTGATCCCTAGATATATCGGTCCTTTAGAAATATTGGATCGTGTTGGGAAGGTAGCTTACCGATTGATTCTTCCACCAAATCTCTCTCATGTTCACGATGTGTTCCATGTATCTCTCCTAAGAAAGTACATACCGGATCCTTCACATGTACTCATCTTAGAAGTTGTACCGCTAGAGAATGATCTTTCTTATGAAGAACAACCGATAGGGATTCTTGATCGTAGCGAAAAAGTCATACGAAACAAGACCACTCGATTGGTGAAAGTTTTATGGAAGAACCACCAATTAGAAGAAGCTACATGGGAGCTTGAGGATATGATAAGGGAGAGGTATCCTCATCTGTTTGTTACAAAGTGATGAATTTCGAGGGAGAAATTCATTTTAAGTGGGTAGAATGTAACACCCGAGACTTTTATGAGATATATTTTTGTTTTTATAAATCAAAAAAGAATCATTCACTACACACAACACTATCTTGCTTACTTTACCCGCAATCACGACCTTCCTCGATAGCTTGCGTCGTACACAATACCGAGTTTCACTAAACAATGATATGCTATTAAAATATTATTAAAACTAGCCATTATGAATAGTAATTACCACTTTTTGAAATTTTATAAATTTTATTTTTCAAAATGGACTTCATTTTTGGATTCAGAATATTGAAATTAGCCTAGGGTGAAATTTTGGTATTTTGCTGAAAATTTTCAATTTTGGATGAATAGTGAAACCACTATTTATTAGTTAAAAAAACTGAATTTTTCATAAAACATAATTTTACCACTTATGTGAGTGGAATTTCAAAAATCTGAGAGACCCGGTTGATTTCAGTAAGTAAAATGTTGTTCAATGAGATGAAAATAATTTTTGTTGAATAGTAACTTTTTACTTTTATTTAACACGGTTAAAAGTAAATAGGGTAATTAAGGGTAAAAATGATATAATTATTAACTTAACACATGTCCTAATTCTATTGGATAAGAGTAATTCTACCAAAAACAAACTTAGGAATAAAATATGACCATTTAGGCCCACTTGGATTAGATTAGGACATTTATTATTAATTTGTTTAAAGAAGGGTTAAAATAGTTAAAATCAATGTTTAATAAGTAAATAATTTTTAATATGAGGTTAAACTTAAGATAAATTAGACTATAAATATTAATTAGAAAGATAAAATGATTTCTTACATAATTGTATTTTATTTGTAATTTTTTAGACATTAAATAATTTAATTTACATATGACACAAAGATGATGCAGTAATTATCTTATTAATGAAATATTGACATAATTGATGTTATAAATACCAAAATAAATGTAATATGAGACTTTTTATGAATTCCACTGATTTTATAGGTTAATATGACATGATATAATTGATTTAATTAACTTTTTTCGAACTAATCATTCTGTTATGATTTCACAAAAATCAATTATTAAATAGTGTCAAAATTGACATAAAATCGTTTTTAAAACAAATATTATATTATTAATTGTTATTTTATTCCAAAAAATCTAAGGTTCGGCCAAATGACTTAGATAAGGTTATATATATTAATAATAAACAACGTGGGGTTAATTTGGCTGCTTATAGAATGTTTATTAACCATATATTATAGGAACACAAGAAAACATGGTAAAAGTAAAATTATTTAACTTAATGTTAAATCTAAATGATAAGGTTAAAATAGGAACCTAATATTGTCTAAATTCTATTGGATGAGAGGATTTAGACCCATCCCCACCTTATTTTCGATGTAAATCAATTTGGAGCTATTTATAACTGAACTTGACTTTATAATAAAATAATATTTTTAGTTTTTCCAAAGGAGCCCCTCTCCTCCCTTATAAAAGGGCACCTCCTCCTCCTCTTCCTCACACCACATTGAGCCTTCAAGCTCGGCCAAACCCTTCCACTTTCTCCTCTACACTTCCCTATATGAATCCTAGAGGTCCTGGTTTTCTTCAATGACCAATTTTAGTGCCCTAAAAGGAGGTCTCGATGAAGCACTTCAAAGAAGAGGTAATGTCTGTTACTGATTCTTTCATCTGTATTTCTCCTTCCACTTCTTCTTCTTCTTTAGTTGTTTTATTTTTAAGTAATAGCATCAGTATCAATCATATAATTATATTTTATTATAATTATAAAACAACCCTATTTCACCATCTATACATCCTACGGAAAATGAAATCATCGCGGGTGCGTACGTACAGAATACCGTCTCCACGACGTGGTGTATTCTATTTTCCACCACCACCTTACTTGGATGGGTATAATGGTGTAAATAATGACTATATATGATTATTTTAAAGTGATATTGATTCTGAAATAGTATACATACACTCCAATACAATTACATGATCATGGGAACGATATCATCGCTCATGCGTACGTACGGAATACCGTCTCCACGATGTGATGCGACTCATTCTACATGATCTTCAGTGCATAATGATTATATAAATTAATAGAAAGAATTAATATGATATATATTAAACTAATAACATTCTGTAAATGAGGTATCTATAACCTAAAGAGAATAATATAATTTATTCGATAAAACACGCATAAGAACAAAACGTAATAAACACCCGAATAACAAGTTGTAATGAAATATTAATAATAAGAAGCTAAGAACATGACCATATGTGATATCATAACAATGAGTATGATTCTGGAATAAGTCAATAACAATATTTAAATCATTATACAGGAGGTTTGGACACGTAAAAAGCACATCGGACCTAAGGTAAGGGAAAATCTCAAAATCTCATTTTTATCCTAGATAGTCTATACTTCAGAATTTACGGGGTAATATTTTATCATCCACATCCATGTTTCCTCAATAGGTAATATTATTTCAATCCACATACAATTGTTTAAATCCAATTTTTCCCTTTCGGTGAGTTTTTATTAAAAGATATGAAAGGAATCTTTTGTCATTTTTCGTACGAGGTACTTTTTGACTTTCCCGACAAAAGTACGATAACAATGTTTTTTAACATATACGGCATGAATGGATTTTTAAAACAAAATTTCCAAGAATATTCCTTTACAAGTTTTCATGTTTATTTTTAATCAACTTCTTTTAGTTTAAAATTGTATGACATGTTAAGAAAGGAAAAAAAAAATGAAGTAGAAAGGATATTTTCCTCAAGAATAGAGTTCAAGTGTTTTATCAAAATTATTTTCCATCTAAGATAATAAAGGGTTCTGTTTCTATCCTTATTATTACATGGATTTTATTATGTTGTGATTGAAATATTTTTATGAATTCTTTTATCTTATATGAATTTTTTTATGATGTCACGATGTTTAAAGATTCCCATTTTTATTACATGGGTTATGCTATGATGTATGGTTTATGATTTTGTGACACACATATGAGTGGTATCATTATGAGATGGGTAGGACCTAAATCTCCCTCCAATGCAATGGGTAAATATTTTATATCTCATGAGATAGACATGGCTGGAATGGCAGGTTAAACAGGTTCAGTGAAACTGGACTAAAACGAGGAGTGTACTCGGTTCAGAAATGGACTTTTCCACTAAGATAGTCTTGGAAATGAGTCTTGACTAATAAGAAATGATTCTATATGATTATGTGTGTATTCCACAAAGTTTCATGTTTTATGTTATGATTATTGGGATTACATTTCACTACTATGATTTATCCCATGTTATGAAATTATGATTTCTTTTGCAGGTTAAGATTTCCAAAAGTTATGTTCTAATGTATATGATGTGATTGATATTTCTTTTGTTTACCCTTAATGAGCATTTCAGCTCACCCTTTTGTATGTTTTCTTTCCCCAGGTCAGGAATAAGGTTATTAAGTTAGATATTTCAAAAGGGACTATAGATATAATGAAATAAATGGGAGATAGTGTAGATGCTTTATGAACCAGTTGTTTATGCTTCCCAGTTTCTAAAGACACTATACCTATACGATCCTTTCCTGGTTTTGTTATATTTTTAATAAGTGTGTTTCAATTCTGATGTAATAACAATTTATGTAATGTATGGGTCGTTACAGTTGGTATCATAGGCAAAGGAGGTAGGAATGTATCTGATCCTTGGGAACTCTCACGTGTGAGCGTTGGACGAAGCATGGCTCTCCTCCCAAGGGCTTCATGAGGAAATGGATGCCATTGGGGATAGTGGTGTGTCCCGCCCAGGGTGTGTAGCCGACCATGGAGTACCCTTATAGGAATCAATTATAGTCCACATGAAGTAATTCCAGACCGTTACAATCATTTTATAATTTATTTCAAATTATACTATTTTTAACTTCTTAATTTTTAAAATCTAACAATACATATTATATATGGACCCAGCCTTAAACCATACATAATATTGAATTAAATGAATAATTCACATTGAGGATCTTTTCATGTTTACAGTTTTAGACAATTAGGACATAACTATTACATCTCAAATGACTACAAAGTATACACTTCCACACAGCTTCCATTTTTTTACAAAACATGAACTCTTGAAAAAAGAGTCATGTATAGTTCCATGTTCAAGACATCATAACTTTTTCGTGATCCCATCCATGAACCTATTCCCCATTATTTCTTGTGAAAAACATTTCAAAAACATGGGATGACCATAAAAAGCTCTATAAGATATACAAAAAGAATGAAATATTTTAATTTTTCAAAACAACAAGTAAACCATGAATACATTAACATAAGTATTACTTTTCACCTTTATGAAGTAGTAACTACTATTCACTGAATAAAATATCAATACATACCCTTTTTTAACCAATAAATTACCATAAACCCATATAAAGAACAAATAACATATAAATGTAACTTGGGATATAAACATACATAAATGGAATAATCATATGGTCATCTTCCACACATGTCACTAAATGGAATAGTCATACGACTGACTTCCATACCCAATGCATTGGAGGTTATAACATAACCACCCATCTGGTATTCATGGAACCACTCATCATATGGATTATCACGTAACCACCAGTCAAATGTCCAAGTACCATTACAAAATCATAAGACATAAAACAAATATAATGGAAAGAATAAATTTCCACATTTCAATCATAATATATCACTTAAATATATTGACATAACAAATATATTATCAAAAACATTTCAATACCCAAATACATAAAAGAGTATATGGTATTTATTTTATTTCTAAAAACAATATATCTTGTTAAGGAATCCAAATATTAAATAGGACTCGTGGCGGTGGAAACGGTCATTTTCACCGTATACATTAAAAGAAACCTTCTTTTATGTCGTTTAGTAAAACGATTCATAGAAAAATATTCCCTTTGAATGAAATGAAAATTAAAAGGTTTTTATTAGTGTATAAAATAAATTATTGTAACAGAAAAAAAATTCCCTCAATGAAAGGAGATTGAGATAATGTCCCTTACAATGTCTGTATCATTAGATTAATGATAAATAAATTAAATAATTATGTGTGACAAATATAAATACACCCAATATAAGAGGATATTAAGTGTAAAAAAATTAGATTTAATCCACAAATATTCATAGTAAGACATAATCAATAAGTAGAGGTTTGACCCAAATAATTGAAATTAAGTTAAGAAGTTCCCTTACTGAAATTTGACAGCCTAACGACGTCACTTTTAAACTCAGAAAATGAGTTTATGAGAGAGAAAATGGTATCTCATCACTTGGAAACAAAATTTAAATCAATTAGGATATAGAATAAAATATCCCAACATGATAAGACATAAATTAAAATACATAATAAAAATAAGTATTTCAAAAAGTGGAGGGTGAATGGTTCCCTTACAGATTTGTGTAACTTTCGAAAGGCACACCCCATGAAAGAAGGGTTATACAATGAAGGTGTAAATACCCATAAATTAAAAGTATATTACACAAATAATACAATAATTTGAATTACAAGCACAACAAAAAAAGAAATAGTGTCAAATGTAAAATGAATCTCATGGGAATAAAAAGTGAGATAAAAACCCTTACCTCATTGTAAGAAATCGAGTCGAATGACCAAAAGATAATAAGAACCAAATGAATAACCTAATACCATGAATATAAATAGTATCATGATAATATATATCAAATGGAAGTAAAAAATACACCACATTAAACAATTAATAGACAAAAAATGAAAATATCACGGAATTAAAAGTGAGATAAGAAATCTCCTTACGAAAATTCAGCAGCTTAACAGCACCACTTAAAACATCCAAAAATGGATTGATGAGATCAAATATGGTCTATAATCGTATGAATTGAAAATGACAGTATGATGGATATAGATATCATACCCCAACATATGAAAAAGTAACATTAAAGAATTGACATAAAAATATATCTTTGAAAATGAGAAGGGTGAAAGGATCCCTTACAAGAATTCGGCAGCCTAATGGCGCCACTTAAAAATTCTTAAAATGAATTGATGAGATTAAGAGGGGGTATCTCATCATATGAAAATAAAAATTACAGTATGGTGAATATAAAAAAACATCCTACAACATAATAACAAGGATCATAAATGAAATGACATAAAATAGAGTACATGAAAAAAAAGAGAGAGGTCAGATCCCTTACCTCATGTCTGACATGTCTTATTTGTTTCTTTATATTTCTTTAAATCAGGTAACTCCCCTTGGTTTGAACCAAAAGGTTTTCTTGAAAAGCTTTCATGCATAATTTAAGGATTTTAAGATGGAGAGATGGATGTGGAGAGACAATAGGAGTAGGGGTTGGACGGGCCTAGGGCATGAGAGGTGTGGGTAAGGGAGTATAGGTGGGGGCATTTTATAAGAGGGAGGTGGGGAACTCTTGGAATGTATTGAAATGTTACTTTATTAGGAAATTATTTTCGAATTTTTAAGGTCCCAAAATGATATATTTCAAGGATAAGGTTAGAATGGTTCGAAATCAACCAATCCAATAGGATTTAGACAAGTTTATGTCTTAGATTTTACCTTATCTTTTTATTTTATTTCATTCATTAATTAATGAGGTAATCACTGCATCGTCATGGTGTCATAGATAAATTTATTTATATAATGTCTATAAATTTTAAAACAATTACTATGATGTATTAAATCCTTTTAGCCTTATAATTAATATTTATAGTCAAAAATATAACTTATATAACTCCAAGTAAAAATTGTTTTAGTAAAACAATACATGTGTGTGACATTTTTATTTTAACTTTAAATAAAAAGTTATTAATGTCATTTCAAAACCAATGTGGCTCCATGGGGTCCCCATGTTGAACCATGGATTGTATTTTTCGTCCATGACTCATCCAATAAGGGTAGGAGATGTGTCAAGGAAATTTCATATTATTATAACATATTTTTGAACTTAAATTAAACTAATTGCCTCTAATCGCGATTACTAAAACTCAAAAGTTACAATTCACCAAAATTTATTTTTATTCATTGAACCACATTTTACTTAATTATGAAATCCATGTATGTAATATTTTTAAAATTAAATTCGTAGATGCGGTAAAATTTCATTTAAAAGAAAAATCAGTTTTTTAACTACCACTTAGTGGTTTCACTATTCATCAAAAATTGATGTTTTTCAGAAAAATACCAAAAATTCACCCTAAGATATATTTGATATTTCAAATTAAAAAATGATATATATATATATATATATTACAAAATTCATAAAATATAAGTTTAATTAAATAATTTAATAATCAATTCCCATTGTCAAAAAAAACAGAGTGTTTTTAAAAAAAACAATATATATCAAAAGATTTACACTTGTTTATGTCCAATTTCAATGTGAAATTAATTCCAATGTCCATAATTGGATTAAATTGTAAAAATGTATTCTAATTTCACTTTAAAATCAATTAAAATTATAATCTAACAATATAAATATATTATATTAAAAGTAGGTTTTGAATTGAAATACAACATCATTCATTATTCATTAAAAATGATTTTTACCAGAAAAATACCAAAAACCTACAGAAAGTAAATTTTGATGTCCTGATTCTAAGGAAGGATTTTATTTTTTTAAAATATAACATATAGATTTTTCAACATGTGGATTTAAAAAAGGTTCTCCATCAAAAGGCAGTTAATTGACCTTTTAAAGAATATTATAATTTTTACGCTTAAAATTGGGTTCATTCTCATTTTAAGCCTATAACATTTATTGGATAAAAGAAAAAATATTTAACAAACATATATAAATATTTTGTAGTTAGTTATGTTCATTCCTCTCATTAAAATGACTAGGCGTTAAATAATATAATTTTTTTATATGTTTGCAACATAAGATTTCAAAGAAACTTGTTGTTGTGTATTGGGTACGCCATCGATCATAGATTTACCTTTAAAGTTATATTATCATTTTATTCACAAATATTGATAAATATAACAATTTCATAATATTTTTTTACCCGAGATGTCACATAATCAATTTTAATATTTATTATTATTTTAATCTTCAATAAATAGAGTATAAAAATTCATAGATGGTTCTAAAAAATGTCAAAATGGAGAATTAGTTTACAAAGAGTAATTATCCCCTAATTTTGGGTTTCCAATCACATTTTGACTTCAATAATAACTTTTGAATATGAATTGCCAATGTTGGTCCACCCACTCAAAATATCTCAGTTATGAAAATATTAATTTTTCATTTATTATCAGGACTGATTTAGTTTCAAACAATCTATTATAAATATTTATTATGATTTACATTCATTCTTTGTTATAAATGAAACGTCATTGTTTTTTTATATTGTAACCTTTATTTCTTCCTATATAAATAATAATTTTTCATCACCTTATTAATTATGTATTTATAAATCTAGAATATGAAAATATTTTTTAATGTATTTCAAAGTTCAAATAACCACCATAGTGTTATTTTATGGGAAATTGTCACATTATTTAGTTTTAGTTGAATTTTGAGCTCAAATGTAAAAATGGATTAATTTTTGGATTTAACACTTTAATTTGTATTATGTATTTATCCATATCAATTTCTATACTTAACCAAATTGTGAAATTAGTTTTTTAGGATTCCTTACATCATGGTCCGCATTTCAGCCTTCGGGATCTATAGCTCAATCAATCATTTGATGTCCCAAACTATGCTCACAATTCGTGCCCCGTAAAATATGCATAGATATGGGATGTTTTTAAGAGAAGCTTTTATCTTCGATTGAGGTGGTGCATTAGAGATAAACTTTGTCATAGATCTGTACAAGTAATTAATGAACATCTTTCATTGGAGATTATATGTCTTAATTCACTAGTTTCAAGGACATAAATCCATGAAAAGTTGGAGTTGTCGAATTCAAAGAGTCAGCAGGACATAATTAAATATCTGCACTAAAACATTCATAACTCCTTCATGCATGGACCAATCAACTTGAAACATTGTGGAGACGTGGACGGAATAATGGAAAAACTTTCAAGAAGGAACCATTTACCAATTATGGCATTTAATGGGTCATACAACTATCAAATTCTGGCGGAATGAATTGAATCAAGATTTCATCACCCATTTCACTTATAAATATGTGTCTCTTATCCCTTTTACAAGGAGATCCATTTCATGGGGGCTAAGGTGGTGTTTTTTAATGTTATTTTTTATTAATTTTTATATTATATATCATTTTAACTTTATTCTTCTTCTGTTCAATTATTTTTTCTTTCATTTCATTTATTTTTTGTGTTTCTCCCACTGTGCTTATTTCTAACTCCATGTTTAGGGAGAGCTAACCCTCACTATTATTCAAGGGGGGAAGTGGTGGTATTTTATTTTATGATGCTTTATTGGTTTATCATGATTTATTTTAAGGATTAAGCATTGGTTAAATGATTGTGGTGAGTGGTCACCCCACTTTCTCTAATTTTGTTTTCTTCCTCCTAATTTTATAATTTTACTTCTCATCAATATCTAATTCATTCAAACAATGGTGTTTGGATTGGGCATTGATGTTGAATATTTTACTCCTACATGTAGTGGTCTCGGTGAAGGGTAATACATTTCAAATGAGAGGGTTTGGAGTGACATTTCTTGATCTCCACATTGAATGACTCATTGGTGGATATTTTTAATAACAATAATAATTCCACCAAGAAACCCATAGAACATTGGTTTTATTTTACTAATATATTTGTTTCTTTTCTCCATTATCTTTTTATTTTGTATTTTCATATATTTATTTATTTGTAATATATCTCTACTTCATGCATTGGAAATTATCCCCCCTTTTATGTTAGTATTATCTTTTTAAATTAGATAGCTTATAATAGTGACAATAGGAAGATAGTTCATGTAAGCGGCTTCATTGTGATCGACCATAGGGTGTTCCACTATGGTACATTATTAGGTTAATAAGAATTTAATTGAATTATGGTTTGAGACAAACCACACTCATCATGTATCATTGTTTATAATTTTGATAGATTCTTTGGTGAACAGAGATATATCCCCTATCAATTTCCAATTCCTCGTATTTAGATGATTTAAAATAAATAAATATTTTATATTTAAATTAAATACCATTCTTCTTTAAAATTTAAAGATCCAAATAATTTTTATTTCAAATTAATAGTATAAAAATAAATAATTGAGTACATCCAATGTGTAATCTTTAAAATTATTAGTATCATCAATCAACATATTGGTTGAATTAAATACACTAGGTTGTGAACACAACACATTGTAATCAATAATTGTATTTTCCAATTCCTCACATAATATACTCATCCCAAAGATGATAATTTTGAATCTATGGAAAACATTATTGATGAATTTTACTTTCAACTTTCATTTTCCCTATACTCTACATGTAACATTATTAAAATTTCTTATTTTTGATTTTATGAGCTATATTGAGAAACATGAAGCATGGTCAAAATGTTTTGAGAATCATACAATTGGATACAGGTCAAAACAAATTTACTAAAAAAAGTTAAAATATATTCATTACATTGTAACTTAAATCATATGAATAATTAATTTATAATTTATTATGAACATTAATTTAAATCTTTAATGTTTTCAAAATAATTTTCATGTGATGGATTCCTAAATTCATCATATCTTCCCACCTCCATGCATGACAATACCCATTTCATTTTTTATCAATATATAGTGTTTTTTAATGTATGAAAAAATCATTCCAGTTCACTTATACCGTCCTATGATATCATTTTTCATAGAATATTACGTTTATTAAACATATAAAATAATGATTTTTTTAAGATAAAACCCTATATAATAAAGGATTATGATTTAATGCCAGTTTTTATCCCACTTGAAAAATAATAAGATCTATTTGGGAGATGAGTTAATGGAACACTTGAAATTTATAATGAAAAGATAAATCCCAATGAAATATTTTATATACATATAGTGTATGGAAAATATACTATAATATAGTTTTCAAAAGATAAAATGTAGTATTAAGTGGAATGATAGTTTTAAAGGATTTTTATTTTAGTTCAAACTAGCTAATCATACATCTACTCTACACAACTCTTTAACTATGAGTATTTAAATTCATATTAAATTATTAAGAAAATTATTCATAAGAATCATTCTAATTTTCTGTAACCATAAATTCTATATATTTTCAAAAACATAAAACATAAAAAATAATTTTTTTCAATGATTTATTTCAAATATAATATTAAAAATAAAATTTCATTATTACTAAAACAACAAAGAATTATTTTATAGTATTATGAGAAATTGTAATTTTTCAATTTAAACATGAGAGGTTTAAACATTAGAGGTACGATCAAGAAATATGAGATATATGTAATGTTCAAAAAATTAAATGAAAAAAAGACTTCCAATTAATTAATATTTATATATATATAACAATGAAACACAAAACTAATAGTGATTACAAAATTTATCATATTTTCCATACCATTTGAGTTTAATAATGTATATTTTCACCATTATAACATGGATTGATTCATTTTTTATTGTAAATGACCTACATTAAAAAAATATTCCACTGAAGTAGAGTGATTAATTAGTATAATTTTTATTTCCATCCAATTACTTAGTGGGACTCTTCATATATACTTGGAATTTATGTTTTTAGGGTATTTTCATCCACATATTTATCATTTATATATTTTAACGAATCATTAAACAAACTTCTTCTTGAATTTTTACAATATGAAAAAACTTATTTCATTTTCCCGATGATATTTTTTTTACAGTTTCAATCAATCAGGATTTTCCCCTAGTTTTCATAAATATCATAACAAAAATGGGAGGCCATAATTTTCATTTCCACCTTGAGAAAAAATTGAACAATTTATTTATACGTATCTATGTTCCTTATAAAAAATCTCTCATTTGTATTGATACACAATTAAACAATTATTGGATTTGAAGATCCACTAAAGAGGGGTGTAATTTCTAAATGAATTACTTAGTGGATTGTTTTTCCTTATATTTTTATTTTGGTGCTCAACATTACTCATGTTATTAATCATATATTCATAGTGTTTGGCGAGCATGGACACAAATTTTTTCAATCTATATAGTAAATCATATGGTTGATAAGTAATATGGTAATCAAATTGTCAATAATTTTCATCCCTAACATTATTCCTTATAGTTCACGACATTAAATAATCCCAAAATAGTTTCTATATGGATATATCAATAATATATGTATTATGAAACAATATAATTTTAGAACTCAATATAATGATGTAAAATATTATGACACCAACATTTTGATCTATGTTATTTTAGGTCCATACTATGTAATGCTTTATTCATCATAGATTACATTAGGTTCAATAACCCTGTTATTCAAAACCAAATCAATAAAAATAAAAAATCCCTAAATTGATACAATCTAGAACGATCCAAACAAAACATATATACAAATTGATTCAATTTACATTAGTACTAATAATATATCATTTTAAATCGGTATGTCAAACATATAGGTTTATTCTTTTCATTTTTACATACCCATCACACTTATTTCCTAAATTATATCCAATGTATACATTATATATTATTAATACATGATAAACTTCTACACATATAATATATAATACCATTTATTGAAAATAGGGATTCAAACCATAATACGAGATGATATAAAATACTTAGTAAAGGGATGACTTTTAATTAATAATCAAAGATCACATATAAACATAAAATTATTATATAGATTAGTAAAATAACATTAAAAATCATACCTAACAAAACAATGTTCATAATTCATTTTTCATGGTATAATTATTTTTTGATAACATCAATCATGAATAATTGGAGTGAGGAAATGTAAGAACCTAACCTTTTCTATAGATGTTTTAGGATTTTTTGTAGGTACAGTTTTCCTTGTTTTGATAAATTTTTGATTGAGTGTTACCATATTACGTTTTTTTGGTGAAATTATAGAAAAATTGAAGGTTGAGTATTGTCCACAGTTGGCGCACAGATTTCCCAAACCGTGAACCCAGTCTAAAAACACATGTGATCCCAAAAATAGGGTATTTACATGGACAGTTCATGGTTTTTCAACCCATGCACCCCCCATGAAGAGGCTAATAATTAAGGTGCATGGTTTCGAAAATCATTTTCTCCTAAATAGGAATCCATGAATGGGTGTTTAATTATCCTTAATAATAGATTTTAATGAACTAAACTCCACCTATTACTCCTAAATTATCCCTAAATCATCCCTAACAAATTCCTATAATTATTTGAGGTTCCCATACACGTTATTTGGGATCCATACCATTATTTATTTGATTTAATGGTTGTATTGTTAGATCCTCTCCTCTCCTAGTGCGTGGTTTTTTCTATATTAGATCTCTCCCTATCTCTCCCACTCTTATTTCAATATAAAAGAGGGATTCTTATCCATTGTTGGTTTTATATCAATATCATGGTCTGCATGATCTAGATTTTTTTTCATGGATCTTGGCTTTGTATCTAGATAATTTTCTTCATCGTTGATTTTACATATCCATTTCAATTTGGGGATTTCCATTGGGCGATCAGTCATCAAAGAATTGAAGTAGCTGGTTTACTATTCAAATCCAAAAGTCTTGATTTCAATTATATGTTTTCCTTTGAATAATGTTGCAGCTTGCATTGTACACAACATGGACTTCAAACACACAACGACCAATCAAATTAGACGTTATTAATTGTAATACCCAAATTTTGAAATTTTATATATTTTATTTTCCAAAATGAACATCATTTTTGGATTCAGAATTTCAATACTAGCATTGGGTGAATTTTTTGTATTTTTCTGAAAACATTCAGTTTTTGATGAATAATTAAAAGCACTGCATTATTGTTTAAAACCGTCTATTTATTTAAATAACTAGTTATATTGTATTATTTAATTTTAAGTCAAAATATATACATAATACTTATATAAGATCAATGCAATTCATTGAAGTCACTTTATAATAAGTTAAGATATATAAAATTTTATCAAACTTTTTACCAGCTTATACCCACCTTGTAGGAGCATTTAAAAATTTGAATACAAATTAATTTTACTGCTACTGTGAGATGAATTTCAAAAATTAGAGAGATATAGTTGATATCATTAAGTTAAAGATGGTTCAATAAGATTAAAATAATTTTTGCTGAATAGTGACTTTTGACATTTATTTATCCTAGTTAAAAGGAAATTGGATGATTAAGGGTAAAAATGATACTATAATTAACAAAAAACATGTCCTAATTCTATTGGATAAGTTTAATTTGGCCAAAAAAACATCTGAATAAACTATGACCCATTTGGTCCACATTGATTAGATTAGGATAATTATTATTATTTTATTTAATGAGAAGTTAAAAGAGTTAAATTCAAAATTGTATAACTAAACCATTTTTAATATATAGCTGCGAACAATATAAATTTGACTATAAATATTCATTAGAAATTTAAAATTATTTACTAAATAATCATATTTTATTTATAATTTTTATACATTAACAAATTTAATTTATTTATGACACAATTATGATGCAGTAGTTACCTTATTAATGAAAGATTAAAATAATTGATATTATAAATTTTCCAAATAAATGTAATATGATACTTTTTATGAATTCAACTAATTTTATAAGATAATATGAAATGATAGGGTTGATTAAATAATTTGTGTTCTTAGTAATCATGTTGTTATGATTTTCAAAAAATCCAAATACCAAATTGGTTCAAAATGGACATAATTGAGTTTTCAAAACAAATACTATATTATTAATTGATATAATATTAAAAAAATGGTTGGGCCAAAAGAATTATATAAGGTTATATATAGTCATAATTAACCACTTGGGGTTCTCTTGTCTTGTTATATTATGTTTTCTTTGAAAGAAGTATAATATTAATGATGAATATCAACAGTAGTACATATGTAGAGCCAAGAAGGGATGTTTTCCAGTCATAGCCGGTTAACATCAAAGGGGCCTGAGGCCGCCAGTTGTTGGGCCACATTATTTACTTCCCTTTTGGTAAAGTAGAAGGTGTAGCAAGAGAAGATTTGGTGCAGCAAGTGAATTCTCCTGATGATGAAGCCAAAAGCCTCATGTCTAGTGTCATTATGATGAGTGACATTGATAACCAAAAGGAAGTACGACTCGAGGATGATATCATCCCATCCACATTCCACAGCCAGCATCATATGTAACACCCCGAGATTTTATAAAAAATATTCTTTTAATTTCATTGATGTCTACTATTATAAAGCACACCATGTTTAGCTTGTACTATAAGCAACACCGTATAAGCTTGTAGTATATGCAACGCTATTCTTGGATCGTGTTACACACAATTTCTTGTTCATTTTATAATAGTCATTCTATGGAACATTGAGTGTGTTTAAATATATATATATATATATATTAAATGTATATATGAAATATTGTTGGATTTTGTTATATGAAACAACGAAGGATTCTTGCACAATACGCAACTCGGACTTGGCTTGCATTACACGCAATCACGACCTTCCTCGATAGCGTGTGTTGTACGCAATATTGGGTTTTACTAAACAATGATATATTATAATAATATTATTATAAACTATCCGTTTTGAATATTATTAACTAAATTTTCAATTTTATAACATTATTATTAATCTAACAAATTTTCTAGAACATGGTATGATGACAAAATAAATTTTTCGGGTAAAATAAGTATTTTTAAAAAAATGCAGTTTTGCCGCCTTTTGGTGGAGCACCCACATTAAATATATTTTTTGACATGTTTATAAGTTCAATTTTACAAAATAAAATTATTATTTGGAATCAGGATTTAAAAATTTACTTTGGATAAAATTTTCATATTATTCTGATAACTTTTATATTGTAATGAATATTAGAAACACGGTATATTTTAATCAAAAACAACTTTTTTCATCGTAATAATTTATATGGTTAAATTATAATATTGAATTGTTTTAAAGTATAAATAGAATATATTTTTACCATTTAATATAATTTATGTCATTATAATTGATTTTACATTGAATTCATAGTTTAAATCAATTCAATCTTTGGCAATGTTTTATCTTTTAAAACCTATTTGCTTACCAACGAGATTAATTTTCAATTAATTACTGAAACTTTGGTGTTTTTAATTTTGAAAAATGGATTCCATATTTGCAATCAGTGCATCCAAATTATGTTAATAGGTTAATTTTATTTATTTTTACATTATGAAGAGTAACTACGGTAATTTTTAGTTACTGCGGTTAAAGATAAATAGGTTAATTCAAGGTTAGAAGAATTTTATAATAAATCAAAATTTCCTTGAAACTTGTACTAACCTTATTATATGAGTATTGGACGACCATGGGAATCCTTGGGCCGATTTGGGTACCCCAATGAGCCACTTGGTAGTGAAAATGACAATTTGGATTAATTAATTTAATGTAATGACAAAATTGACTTTAACAAAAATATTTTAGTAATTAATATTTTATTAGGGGTTATATAAGTTATATTTTAGACTATAAATATTCTCTGGAAATATGGAAAGATTCCATACATCATAGTATTTGTTTCATAATTTTTAGACATCAAATGAATTAAATTATTTATGACACAATAATGATGTAGTGTTTACCTCATTAATAAATGATTTAAATAAATAAGTCTATAATGATTAATATATCATTCAAAACCTATCCAATTCCAATTTGATGACTTTATTTCGAATAGTATTCATCTTATATTAGACATTAATGTGTTTTAGACCTCTTGAAACCGAGGATAAGTTTATAATAAAATAATGTTTTCACACTTTCCTAAAGAGCCCCTCCTCTCCCTTATAAAAGGAGACCACTTCTATGCAATTCCTCACATCTATCAACCGTTTTGGCTCATCCAAACTCTGACCAAATAATCTTCCTACATCCCTCTCCTCCTCCTTGAAGCCTTACATTAGGTATAAGACTCTCCAAGAAGTCCTTTTGGTTCAAACCAAAGGAAGTTACCAAAATTAACGGTAACAGTTTCTCTTAAGTTGTTTTCTTTTATTCTACTTCTACAACCCCTAAACTCTTTTTAATCCTTTATTTTGTAACAACAACAATATCAAAAATAAACTAGTATTTCGTTATGATAAGGATTATACCTAAACTTACACATGCCTCCATCTAATTAATGAAAAACATAATGTTTATGTGATGGCAAACTAACGCCTCACGAAATGATGATTGTTCGATTTTCTCCTACCGCCTCTCATGGTGGCCATTATGATGGCACTGTATTTTTATATAATATATATTATTTTTAGGATTTATTTATTCTTATTTACTTCCCAGTTATATGAAGCCTTTACGGTTTCCATAGTCGGTAAATATGATAATCTCATTTGAGGAAGTGCCGACTATCGCCCCCTCAATGTGATGTGATTCGTTAATACCTTATGGGGGATGTATTAAGGATGTGGTTAATGATATTATATATGATATTATACGGGAATTATAATATACCTATGTATAATTATATTTTAATTCCATTAAAATAATAAATAGAAATGAAATTAGCGTTCATGCCTACGTACGGCTTACCGTCTCCATGAACGGTGCGTTTCATTTCGTACCTCCATATGTTATGTACTATTATAAATGATTGTATATTCTGGATATATAATGAATTTATATGATATATAAATCATTACTTACATTTTTTAAGTAAGTAAATCATGATATAAGTAATAATATCATCAAGAACAACAAGTCCAAACACGTACGATAAATAAGATGATTTTACCCCAAACACTACTTTAACATTATTTTACAAAATAATGGGTAATATAAAGTCATAAGTAAACTATATATGATATAATGACAATGAATATGATTTTTTAATAAGTCAATGACATTATTTAAATCATTATAAAAAAGTTTTGATACGTACAAAGCATATCGGACCTAAGGTAAGGGATAATTTTGCAAATCTCATTTTTATCTGAGATTGCGTATTCGTAAGTATTTACCGGGGTTATTTCTATCATCCATGTCCATGTTTTATAAAAGTGTATTCATTTGTGTTTAAATTCCTTTTTATGCATTCTGACTTTTACCCCATGGTATGGAAGGAATCTTTATTTTATTTACCCTACAAGGTACTTTTTGACTTTTCCGAAAAAAATACGAGAAGAATGTTTTTTAACGTATACGACATGAAATGATTTTTAAGGTTTTATAAAGCCATATTTTCATGAAGCTTTCTCCAAAATATTACATAACTATTTTCAAAAAAAACTATTTCTTTTAAAATTTCATGACATTTTGTGAAAAGAAATTGATTTTGAAGAAGAAAGGATATTTTCCTAAAGAATTCATTTCAAGTGTTTTATCAAACCCATTTTTTCATCTAAGATGACATTATTTTATATGTGTATGTTTCAAGTATAATGTCCCTATGATTCAAATGGTTTCACTTTTCTTATGTTGATATATCCATTTTTTTATATAGATTATGTGATGTTGGGATGATGTTTATGAAACCCATTTTATTCTTTGGGTTATGATGAATGTTTCAAGTTTATTTTTTGGCACAAGTAAAAATAATTTCATTATGAGATGGGTGGGACCTATATCTCCATCCAATTAATTGTGTAAAGATTTATATCTCATGAGATATACATGGCTAGAACGACAAGTTAAACCGGTTCAGTAATACTAGACTAGAACGAGGAGTGAACTCGATTTAGAAAGGGACTTTGTCCACTAATATGGTCTTGGCAGCATTGCCATTGCTACTATAAAAATAATATCTTCTGCTTAATGTTTTCCACAATTACAAGTTTTATTCCAATTCTATTTTATTAGGATTAATGTTTCTTTATGATCTATGCCTTACGTATTTCCATGTTTTATTTCATTGCTCAAGATCTTGATATTTAAACATTGTGTTAATGTTTTTAAGTTCAAATGTATATGGTTTGTTTTATCTTATCCATGCTTACACTTACTGATAATTTGAGCTCACCCTTTATATTTTTTCTTTTCCCAAGGATATAAAGAATGTTTTTAGGTAAGAAAACATAAGGGGAAGATCTTTATGAGAGTTGTTGAAGATCATTCACCACAATTTGAATATTACGTTTAGAGTTTCCAAAGACATTAAACTATTATGGTCCTTGATTTATGAATTTTGTTATGTATTAAGTATTCCGCAAAAGTAATGTGTTGTCTATGTAGGCCGAGCTTCAGGCCTCTACAGTTGGTATCAGAGGAAAGGTTTAGTCAACCTTTGAGAATTAGGATGCGAGAACTTTAATGAGATCCCTAGAGATATTTTTAAGGAATGTCTAGGTATTTCCCTAAAGTTAAGTATATATATAGGTTATAGTCCTAGAATTATGGTAATGATATTATATAAAAACTAAGATGTTAGATATTGATGTTACTCCCCCTTTATTATGATTTTTTCCTCTCACACTATTCTTTTTGGGTTTTAGAAAATGGTTGGAAACAAGATAATTCACGATAATGGAGGATATGATGGACAATGGAATGATATTATTCATGAGCAACCAAATGAAATGGGATTTGGAAGTCCAAACATCATTATTATACCAAATCAGAAATCTCATTATATGATCAATAAACTCAAATTTGGTAAGCTTCATGACTCAGATAATAAGAGAAAGATGTAGTTTCATGATGATCATAAAGGAACTAATGTTCAATTTCTCTTATGTAAATCATGTGGGAAGAGACATCAAGGATAATGTTTCAACGGAACTGGAAGATGCTTTTGGTGTGGAAAAGAAGGACATAAATCCAGTAAGTGCAAAGGAAATGGTTCAGTTAACACCATGGATGAGGATAATGGTATTGCTATGACATCAACAATGGTTAAATGTTTTAAATGTAGAATGTACGGGAATTATGAAAACCAATTCCCTAAGGTAATGTCTCATGAAGAGAATCAGTATGGTCGTATGGGTAATATTTATGTTGTTGATGATGAAGAGACTACAAAAAATATGTGAGATGAAAGAATTGTTAAAGATCAATCATTGATTTAAGAAGGTAGTGGAATGATTACATGTTTGTCAAGTGTAATGTTGTATAAGTAATCTCATGGTACTATGGAATAAAGAGAAATTTAAGGATTGTTACACTATTGTATTTCCTTAAGTTTTGAAAGTGTGTGATGAATGGTACCAGTATTTTTGGAAAGTAGATGATATGCGCATAATGAAGGGATAAGATGAAAATAAAATGTTTGATAGTATTCATGAGCTCATGACTGATATAAGGAGAATGTTATATCATGGTTTGAGTATATAGACTTTTTGATTTTTGGTATGTGGAAAGAGTTAACTTTTGACAGTATTCATGTTTTCATTAAGGTATAATGGGTATTTATTTTTCAAGAGAATACATTATTAAGGTATTCACATGATTGGAATGTGACCAACAAGATAATGGGGGATAAATGGTGGTTGGTTGATGACATTTCAGGTAATCATTTTTTTTATTCTTTGAGATTGGACCGAAGTATTTTAGATAATCCTAAAGATTGGAATGGATTATGTTGGACAAAATTTAGTATTGTTTAATGATAGAATTTTTTTTTGATATTATTGATCGGATGTTATTGTAATGTAGTTTTAGAAAAAGGACAACCTGTCGGATAGGCGATATCCCATCGCGTTGAATAATGCTGTGGGAGTCGAACCCACAACTGAAGTGCAACTAGCCTTTATCATATACCAATGGCCTACAGGAAGTCCCTAGTTAGTGGAATGTAGTTTTATTTTATTAAGTGGTATGTTAAGTAAAGTATAAGTCCATTTTTGGAATCATATACGATTAATATCACCAGAAGATGGAATTATAACTTTTTCTAAAATTTTGTTTGAAATAGATGGAATGACCCATCATTCTATCACATGATCTACTAACTCTTTACGAATAACAATCTCAACTTCATTTCTTTAAGAGATGAAGTGGAAATTGTTCAATTCATAAACAATAGTGAGATTGTACGAAAATCATGTAAGTATATCTTTTAATTCATCAACTTTAGGGAAATGATATTGAATACCAAAAATGTTGTCCTAGTGATCTTATATATGATGAATGAAATGGTACCTTAGATCATCACAAAATTTTTGGCTTTGTGATTTTTGGTTTTTTATAGCCATGTTCTCAACCACTCTCCATCAGAAATTGATGGTTAGATTTTTCTTCCATATCCATATTTTAACATATGTTCTCATATATGGAAACCCAGTGATGAGTTACTTTGGGTAATCGTTACATTTCATACTTTAGTTTTTAAAATTAAGTTTTAGTATTCCTTTTTACGATGTGGGATCCTATAAATAGTAAACGATTTATTACCCCGATGAATTTCGAGGGAGAAATTCATTTCAAGGGGGGTAGAATGTAACACCACGAGATTTTATTAAAAATATTCTTTTAATTTCATTGATTTCGTCTATTATACAGTACACCAGGTTTAATTTGTACTATAAACAACACTGTATTAACTTGTAGTATACGCAACGCTCTTCTTGGATCGGGTTGCACACAATTTCATGTTCGTTTTATAATAGTCATTGTACGCCACATTGAGTGTGTTTATATATATATATATATATATATTCAACGTATAAATGAAATATGGTTGGATTCTGTTATATGAAACAGTGAAGGATTCTTGCACAACATGCAACCCTGACTTGGCTTGCATTACATGCAATCACGACCTTCCTCGATAGAGTGTGTTATACGCAATACTGGTTTTTACTAAACAACAATATATTATTATAATATTATTATGAACTAGCCGTTATGAATAGTATTAACTAAATTTTTAATTTTAAAACATTATTATTCATCTTACACATTTTCTAGAACATGTTATGAGAACTAAATAAATTTTTCGGGTAAAATAAGTATTTTAAAAAAAAAATGTAGTTTTGCCACCTTTTGATGGCACACACACATTAAATCTAGTTTTTGAAAATTTTATAAGTTCAATTTGAAAAAATAAAATTCTTCTTTGGAATCAGGATATAAAAATTTACTTTGTATAAAATTTTCATATTATTCTGATAAATTTCATATTTTAATGAATAGTAAAAACACGGTATACTTTAATTAAAAACAAATTTTTTCATCGTAATAATTTATATGGTTAAATTATAATATTTAATGGTTTTAAAGTATAAATAGAATATATTGTTACCATTTAATATAATTTATGTTATTATCATTGATTTTACATTGAATTCATAGGTTAAATCAATTCAATCTTTGGCAATGTTTTAACTTTTAAAACCTATTCGCTTAACAATGGGATTAATTTTAAATTAATTACATCAACTTAGGTGTTTTGAATTTTGTAAAATGGATTCCATATTTGGAATTAGGGGGTCAAAATTATGTCAATAGGGTACTTTAATTTTTTTATATTATGAATAGTTACTACAGTAATTTTTATTTACTGCAGTTAAAGGTAAATATGGTAATTCAAGGTTAAAAGAATATTATAATAATTCAAAATTACCTTGTCACTTTTCCTAACCTTATTGGATGAGTAGTGGAAGACGATGGGCATCCTTGGGCTGATTTTTGGGACCCCAATGAGCCACATGGTAGTGAAAATGACAATTTGAATTAATTAATTTAATGTAAAGACAAAATTGACTTTAACAAAAATATTTTAGTAATTAATTATGATAAGGGGTTATATAAGTTATATTTTCGACTATAAATATTATTTGGAAAGATAAAAAGCTTCCCTACATCATGGTATTTGTTTCGTAATTTTTAGACATCAAATGAATTAAATTATTTATGACACAATAATGATGTAGCGTTTACCTCATTAATAAATGATTTAAATAAATAAGATTAAAATGATTAAAATATCATCCAAAACCTGTCCAATTCCAATTTGATGATATAATTTCGAATATGAGTAATAAAAGATTTAAAATTATTGTGTTTTGGTCCTCATGAAACCGAAGATAAATTTATAATAAAATAATGTTTTCACACTTTTCTAAAGAGCCCCTCCTTTCCCTTATAAAAGGAGACCACTTCTATGAAATTCATCACATATCTAAAGCCTTTTGGCTTATCCGAAATCTGCCCAAATACGCTCCCTACATCCCTCTCCTCCCCCTTGAAGCTTTACTTTCGGCAGAAGGCTCTCCAAGAAGTTTGTTTGGTTCAAACCAATGAAAGTTACCAAAATTAAAGGTAACAATTTCTCTTAAGTTGTTTTCTATTATTCTACTTCTCCAACACCTAAACTCTTTTTAATCCATTATTTGGTAACAAAAAAAATATCCTAAATATACTAGGATGTTTTTATGAGAAGTATTTGAACTAAACTTACACACACCTCCATCTAATGGATGAAGAATATAATGTTTCTGTGATGGCAAACTAACGCCTCACAAAACGACGATTATTCGATTTTCTCCAACCGCCTCTCATGGTGGACATTATGATGGAACTCTATTTATATATAATATATATTATGTTTATGATTTACTTATTCTTCTTTACTTCCCAATTATATCAAGCCTTTACGGTTTCCATAGTCGGTAAATACGATAATCTCATTTGAGGAAGTGCGTACTACCGCCCCCGCAAAGTGATGTGATTCGTTAATACATTATGTGGGATGTATAAAGGATGTGGTTAATGATATTATATATGATATTATACTGGAATTATAATATAACTATGTATCATTATGTTTTAATTCCATTAAAATAATAAATAGAAATGAAATTAGCGTTCATGCGTACGTACGGCCTACCGTCTCCACGAACGGTGTGTTTCATTTCTTACCTCCATATATTATGTACTATTATAAATGTTTGTATATGCTGGATATATAATGAATTTATATGATATATAAATCAGGAGTTACATTTTTAAAGTAATTAAATCAGGATATAAGTAATAATATTATCAAGAACAACAAGTCTAAACACGTACGATAAATAAGATGATTTTACCCAAAACACTACATTAACATTAATTTACAAAAGAATGGGTAATATAAAGTCATAAGTGAACCATATATGATATCATAACAATGAATATTATTCTGTAATAAGTCAATGAAATTATTTAATTCATTATACAGGAGGATTGGATACGTACAAAGCATATCAGACCTAAGGTAAGGGATAATTTTTCAAATCTCATTTTTATCTGAGATTTCTTATTCGTAATTATTTACTGGGGTTATTGCTATCATCAATTTCCATGTTTTATAAAAGTGTATTCATGAATGTTTCAATTCATTTTTACCCATTCTAACTTTTACCCCATGGTATGGAAGGAATCATTCTTTTATTTACCCTACAATGTACATTCTGACTTTTCCAACAAAAGTACGAGAAGAATGTTTTTTTAACGTATATGGCATGAATAGATTTTTACGGTTTTATAAAGAATTATTTTCATGAATCTTACTCCAAAAAATTTCATGACTATTTTCAAAAAAATCTATTTCTTTTAAAATTTCATGATGTTTTGTGAAAAGAAATTGATTTTGAAGAATAAGGGATATTATCCTCAAGAATTCATTTCAAGTGTTTTATCAAAACCATTGTACCATCTAAGATGACATTATTTTATATGTGTTTGTTTCAAGTATAATGTCCCTATGATTAACTTGGTTTCACTATTCTTATGTTGATATATCGATTTGTTTTATATGGATTATGTGATGATGGGATGATGTTTATGAAACCCATTTTATTCTTTGGGTTATGATGAATGTTTCAAGTTTATTTTGTGGCACAAGTAAGAATGATTTCATTATGAGATGGGTGGGACCTATATCTCCCTCGAATGCAATGGGTAACGATTTATATCTCATGATATAGACATGGATGGAATGGCATGTTAAACCAGTTTAGTAATACAAGACTGGAATGAGGAGTGAACTCGATTCAAAAACGGACTTTGTCCACTAAGATGGTCTTGGCAGTAATGCCTTGGATACTATGGAAATCATATCATTTTCTTAATGGTTGCAAAAATTAAATGTTTTATTCCCAGTCTATTTTATCAGGATTAATGTTTCTTTATGATCTATGCCTTATGTATTGCCATGTTTTATTTCATTGGCCAAGATCTTGATGTTTAAACATTGTGTTCATGTTTTTAAGTTCAAATGTATATGGTTTATTTTATTTTATCCATGGTTACCCTTACTAAGAATTTGATCCAACCCTTTATATGTTTTCTTTTCCCCAGGAATTAAATAAAGGTTTTAGGTATGAAAATATAAGGGGAAGTTCATTATGGGAGATGTTGAAGATCTTTCACCACGATTAGAATATTATGTTTCGAGATTCCAAAGACACTAAACTATTACGGTCCTTGTGTTTTGAATTTTGTTATGTATTAAGTATTCCTCAAAAGTGATGTGTTGTCCATGTACGTCAAGCTTCGGGCCTCTACATCATCCCCACAAGAATGGAATAGGCCTCAGCAACTGTAGGATCCAAGAAGGCATGATGTTGTTCAATTTTTGCTGTAATGATCTGCCCTAGATGATTTCGAGCCAGGAGGCCGAGAGCAACAGTCCCATCCTTTGGGGGAGAAGCGTCCATGTTGAGCTTAAGACTTCTTTTGGGGGTGTTCAATGCGGGGGGCAGGAGGGGGAAGTTCCTAGAAAGAGGTGTCCCTTTCGGTCCTTCCAACCCTCAATCCAGGAAGTGGCTCGTTCAATCTAGAACCCGGGGGCTGATGCACATGGTGAAAAATCGCATTGTTGCACAAAACGAAAATGATCACAGCCATGGTGCAACGAGTGCATGCATTAGCTGGTGAAAGAGAGGATCATCATCACATCAGAAGTTCAGGGAGGTTAAAGGCAATGTCCGGTGAAGCATCCAAATCCAAGCCCTATTTATTCCAAATTTCCATGGCGCCCAAGAATTGCATGATGGTTGAGAGGTTTTTCACCCATTACCTCCTTATACTCGGTATTAACTATTTTTTAGTCAATAAAAACTAAAAATGGGTTAGTTATGAAATAATATTTCATGATTTTCCAAAAGTGACCCTCACATATATTATAAAAGGGTTTTTCCCCTTATCTTAATTTCAGAACTCCTAATCCATTTGGCTCACCAACATCTACCCAAATATCATTCCATATTACCTAACATCATCCTAGAGTCCTTACATAGATCAAAACACTGTCCTAAGGAATGATTTTGATCAACAAAAAAGAAAAAACCTGAAGAAGAGGTAATAATTTCACCACCCTCTTTCAAGTTATTTTATTCTTTCACATCCTGTCTCTTTGTTATTTCAAAAATAAAATAATAACTAAAGTGCTCCTATATACTGTGATGTTATTATAAATTTTCTACAACCATATTTTTTATTCTGTCAATCCTATAAATGACAATGTCACCATATGTGTGTATGTACGACTTACCGTCTCCATGTCGTGGTGTAGTTTGTTATTCAAACACGTTATTTTTTGGATGGGTATAATAATGAGTATACCTGATGTTAATAATTAACATAACATATTAATTATTCTGTATATACAATATACTATGCAATTACATTTTATTTTGCCATCAATATATTTATATTATCGCTCGTGCATACGTACATATTATCATCTCCACAAACATGATGAGATTCATTCCCCATCATAATCATTAAAGAATAAATTTCATTTTATGATTAAAAATAATTTTCAGGATCTTAATATCATTCTCGATTTGAATCAGATATCATATTTATGTATATTATTCTTTTATAATTTAATAAAATTATTTTAACTATTATACATGAGGTTAACATACCCTCGACCATGGAACAGTATAAGGTAATGTTTAATTTCTCAATATAATTGTTATCTGAGTTTGTTAATACATAAGTACCTATTTGGACCTTTTTATCACACACATTTGTGTTTTTCATAATGTTTAATTCAAAACATTTTTACTATTTACTAGTCTATGGATTAAAGTGATTTATACCCTTATTTTACCATATATGTTTTGAATGAAATCTTTCTGTCATTTTCGAAACTAGGTACTTTATGACATTTTTTGCAAAATTAATGTATGACTGTCTTTTTTAACATATACTATGGGTGAGGCTATTTTCCACCATTCTAACGTTGTCGAAGCTTACCATACAAGCTTATAAAATATATTTTCAATATAAATGTTTTCTTTTATAATTATATTAATTTTTAATGATTTCAAAATATAAAGTGATATTTCTATAAAAAAATTATTTCATTTATGCCAACATCCTTTCATGGATTTTAGGATTGTTTGAAGTTGATTTATTATGATACAAAACATCCATATTCTATTGAAGGTTTTGTGATATGTTTGACTATAGATGTATTATTTTTATACCATTCAAGGTTTATGAAAAAATTATTGATATTTCATTTTCTAGTTTTAATACGAATGTTTATGTAATGTTTAAAACTTTTCATATGAGGAATGCATTGGACTTAGTAAGTGACCAGTAAAGCCCGATATAGCTCCTCTATGCATCAGTATGTCTCATTAGACAAACTAGTTTCTTGGCACATTCCCATAACAAAATATTATTTATAGTCTTGGAACAAGGCCTTGACTATGTGGTTATGAAGTCTGGAATTATGCATTCCATCATTATAGAATTGGCTATTGATATTGCATTTGATTATTCCACTAGTAAAATATCCCTGTGAAAAATTAGATGAAATTACATGATTTATATTTTCCACATTATGTAGAATTTTATGTTTAAAAGTCTTATATTTTAGTCTTATACATTGAATTAATTGTTTATTCTTATTTATGAAAGTTTCTGCAATATTCTTATTCTTACTGAGCATCTAAGCCTACCCCTTTCTATGTATTATTTTTCCCAGGATGTGAATAAATATTTTATGGATGACCTATAGGGAGATTTATGTTTTGTCAATGGGGACAAAATGTTGTTTATTTTTTTATTTCATTATGTAATGTAAAACATATTAATGTATCTTTTACTTACAAGGCTACTAATGTTATCTATATTTTTGGATTTGATCCCCTGTGATCATGCAAATGTTCTGTAATAATGCACCGAATCATGGTAACTGTGGTCGGGGCATTACTATAATAGTTTAAAATACATGCAAATATTATTGTATATGATAAGGACTGATTTTCCAAATACCAATGGGGTGTGAGAAAATTACAGATGCTCCAAATAAACTTGGAGTGCAAGACATGATGTTCTAATCCCATACGGTTTACATTAGAAAATGGTTTCAATTTTCCTAGGTATGAATTAAAATGAAATGGGTAATGAATGTACATGTATTATAATTATGTTTGAATGATATTTGTGTTATAATTGAGACACTGTCATGAGATGAAAAAAGGTATTGAGTGTTTGGGTGTCCTTAGAAACATTGGGGTCATGTGTTTAGATATATAGAAAAAGAATAAATGTAAACTTTTTACTTTATTGTATTTATTTATTCTTTACACATCTGAAAACAATTTTTTTCTAGATATTGTTTTAAAAAAATATTTTTGGTTTCTTATTGAGTTTTAGAAAAATATTTGGCTGATGGATCCAAACATATTTTGTGAACCACATGGAAATTTTTAGTGACTTTATTTTTTGTGTCTTCATATACACATATGACACATATTGGAATGTCATATTAACTATTAATTTTTGGATGTTTCATTTTTGTTTTTGATCATCACGTTATATTTTTAATATATTAGTTATTGGTTATATCATTTGTTATTCTTATTTCTTTTTTATGTTGTTATATATTGATAAAAAGGTTTTAGTGTACCCATGAGATATTAAACCCTCAATTCTAGTTGATAGACTATGGTTTAAGGGAGGGAACTCACAAGGACACATAGGAAACTAGCTTAGGGCACCAGTGTGTAGCACCTGAGTCGGGATGCTACGAGAAACATGATTCAATAATCATAATCCATGAACATATTTTTTATTCAGAACATAAATATAAGGCATTAAAATATGTAATATTCTTAAGAATAAATAATCATTTATTACAAAAAGGCATAAAACCATGACCATTATCATATTGTAATAAGAGTTCCATAATGAGTTTTGTATTCTCTACAATCCATGACTTGTCATCTAATGAGAAATAATTCATTACCTAATGTAATAGAAGGTTATGATCAACACAATAGTAACATAGTAGATAAATTCCTTTATGGGTGTTGGATTTTTCCACCTTCTATATCATCTCATTAGAAATTATTTACTAAATGAATTAGAGGAATATATAATTATTTTTCCACCTATCACATAATGAAAATTTTACATATGTTTTTAAAGTGAAAAAAACATATTAATATCTTACCTTGGAATAATTAACCTTTGATAATTCTACGAGTTTCAATAAATAATTCGTAGGAAATAATAATTATCCATCCTGAGAGTGAAAGGATATTTTATCCTTAGAGAATATTTCTATTGATGTTTATGAGACATTAAGTCATATTGACATAGATGAAAAAAATTCTAATTGAATAAAAAATATACTTTTAATGATTTGATGAAATACCCTATTCAGTTGAAATATAATTTACTTTATAGAAATATTTTTATAAAACTCTCAAAAGAGTAATTTTAATTATAAATAAATGAAAAATTTATATTTATATTTATATAAAAAATGTTATTGGAATTTCTTTCAATAGATAATGTTAAACATAAATTCCTTTAACTCTTTTTTAAATAAGGTCAAAGTTAAGAGAAATGACTGATGTTGAAAATGATAAAAACAAATACATTAATTTATTCATAAATAAAATAATAAAAAGATAACAAAGACATTATGAGTTTAAATAAATATATATAATGATATTATTAAACTAAATAATGAATAATAACATGGATACTATATATTACCCTCTAAAAAAGTGAAAATATCAAATCACTTAGAAGAATAATTTGTCTATATTTTTGAACCAAATGAATATATAATATTTTGATGTTATATAAATCTCTTAATTTAATTTATGTGAATAATATATAAGTATTTTTTCCATTTAACATAAAACAATTTCCCAAAATGGATATTTTATATATGTAACCTTGTTTTCAATGTGATATTAGAAAAAATAAAATTACCTCATGCATATTCATGGATGGATGGGATCGAAAATCATTTATAATATATTTTCATTCATTATTAATATGAATAATAATGTTTCTCAAATATATTTTAATATATACCATTTATATTTAATTCAATAATATAAACATATTAATTTATTATTGTTAAAATTACTATTTGGATATCAATTTTTATTTTTTCCACACGTGATTTGGTTTGTTGATTCTTTTTATTTATATGTGGTAGTGAGTTCAACTCCCCAAGAATGTTAATAAATATTTTTTACATATTTTAGAAATTTTTATAGTGCCACTTTTTCATTTTATGGAAATAATGATATAATTTCTCATGAAATTATTAAACATCTTTATTTATAAAATTTTGATTATATAAAAAGAATTGATTTTTATGGGATATATATATATCCATCCCATAATGTTGGAATCATATTTTATTAATATATATTAAATATAATTACCTGTATTTATTTTTTTATTGACATCCATAATATAATCATTATAACATCATCCTTGTAGATGGTAAAACCAACCCATATAAGAACACTTTTTTAATGATTGATTGAGTAGGAGAGTGTTATTTTATAGTAATAATTTCCTATTTACTAAAGACCAATGGATTATTTATTTTCAAATAATATATTTCATTCAATAAGAAGATAATGAACATGACATAAAACATGATAATTGATAAGATAACACATATATTGAATAATTGAGTCTTCTGTTCTAGATATTCTTAGAAATAATATATTTTTGACTTCTTCCATTAGTAATTTATATAAAAATTACATTGAGACTTGTGAGGGAGATAATTATGGTTGGTTTCGAATATAATTCATAAAAATTGTGTCTGTGTTTTTTTGGTATTGAAGAGGGCCTTTTATAGGTAAAAAAGATATAAATTTTCCCAAATACTAATTCTTATAATATAGTCATTTGAAAAGGCCTTGTGAAAAAAAGTGAACAAATTAATATAAAATTTAAGAGGTGATATCATGTGTTCCATCATCATTATATTTAAATATTATACTTGGTGATATTTGATATCCTTAATCTTTATTTAAACCATTTTACATTATTTTATCCATTATCATGGTAACAAACATGAACCTCGATAACTTGATTTTATAACTGAAAATGAAATTTATCATAATATATATTTTTTATATGCTATTTAAAAATATGAAAAAAATTTTGGATTAAATTTATATAATAAATAAATCAATATATAATTTGTAAATTAATAGTATATAAAATATTTTTGTAAGAAATATATTTTCATGTTAAAAAATAGAATTATTTCTTTTTCAATAGAAAATTAATATATTTAGATTATTTGTAATTTTTATTGAAAATATATAAAAGTAATATAATTTATTAAACTAATTCTTCAAAAGTGATCAGTTTAATTAGAAACACAAAAATGAAAAAAAATCAGAAAAATAACTCCATAAAAGTTAACCCGTTTTAAAATATAAAAACATTAATTAAATCAAATCTTTTACCTTATAAAAACTGAATTTTTTAATTCATTAATATTATAATATTCCATTAAACATATTAAATCATCATATATCATGATTAAAATTTTCAATTTTTAGAATAATATATTCTAAAATATTTATTATCTTTTTTATTTCTATCTATAATGGTTAATATAATGTTTTTAAATTTATTAAACACAATTTAAAAATTAAAATCATATTATTGGCTAAATGAAAATGGGTTTATCTTTAACAAAATTTTGAAAACATCTTAATTCCCTAAAGAAATATGTCCATTATACCTATTACATTTCTATATATAGCCTTACATAAATTTCTAAAATAATCTTTCCAACACGTTTACTTCTTACTAATAATCCTTATATTGTTTATAATGTTTATAATTATTACCATAGTTATAATCGGATGTATGAGTCTATGAAAATAATGAAAAAATGATTTTCTTATTTTTTGGTTTTTTATTTACTCTATTTTTATTACTCTCTTAGTCTTCTTAATTATGTGTTAAATTTCATTATCGTAAATTTTTAATATTTTTTCCAGCAATTTAATACTTTATCTCAAGAAAATAATTTTGTGGTTTATTGTTGTTTGTTGTTGTTTTTTCAATAAGGGTTTTAATAACATAGAATTTATATAAACAGAAATGCATGAAAAATTCCCAAGGTGTTACACACTTGGTAAACATTGATCATATGTTCTCACAATCAATGTGTCAACCCTGTCACCATTTCAAATATGTAGACATTCTTTATATTCATTCAATTATTCCATATCACCGTGTTAGAATTTTTTAGTAGAAATATGTGATGCACATCTATTATTTAATACACATTTGTTTAATTTAGTGATTTAAATCTACTAAAATTGATGAGCCCATAAATCATATCTATGTAGTGATTCTACCACCATATGTTATCATACCATACACTAATTATGAAAATATTTAATCTATAGATATTTCATAAAGATTATTGTCATCATATATATGATTACTTACTCTTAAATATCATATTGCATTATTCTTTAATCAGATACATCATGTGATTTCAATAAAATCAATTCCTCCTCTATCCAAATAATTATTGTTTCACATATATGGGTAACCAAAATAAACTATCAAGAATAAGGTACATTACAGTTATAGTTGTAATAATATTTTATCTCAATTTAAAAGATAATTCATTGTCTCTAAATGTTTTGGATCACCTATATTGAAGGATTGAGTTCTAGATTGTTCTTGATTATAGGGAATCATACAATTTTTGTGTGAGGTAATTAATTTAAATGTTTCAAAATTTATTATACACGATGTAAATTTTAAATTAATAACTTTTAAAAAATATTAAATATATATAATCCCATGGTTTAATCCATTATGTATGCATGCATTTAATAATTTTGATTACCTATTAATTCAAAATAATTATATTTTAAAATGATAATAATAATTATTTATTTACGTAGCATAAATATTTTCTTGAAAAAAATTGCATTCTCAACAAATAAAAATATTTCCAAATTCATATTATAAATATTGTGCATCCAATTTTCATAAAAACAATTATGAAATATTTGAAATTAAAAGCCTCCCTATGCTTAAACCTGGAGCCATAGATAGATGACACATAGCTTCATAAAAAATTCTATGAGCCTCTAGGACAATAAAAATTATGAACTATCATCCCTCTACAAAAAGTTTATTTACTCATGTTAGAATATGATACCTTATAAAATTAATGTAAAACATGTATAATCTTTATTTAAAAAAAAATAAATTAAACATAACAAATTTAATAAAAAAATGTAGACAGTTAGATGAAAATTAAATTTTATTATATTTTATATAGTAGATAATTAATTGAATGAACATTTATATGTATACAAATCTCACATACAATAAATTATATATAAAATATTCCAATTTTAAAAAAAATATATAAACATGGAAATTATAATGTAATAAAAAATTACACATTTTATTTTTCTTCAAATATTGAGATATAAATATCTAAATATACTAATTTATTTTGGTATAAAAATAATATAATTATAATTATGAACACCAAAAAAATTAATAAATTTTTTATAAATTACAAACATATATATATAAAAAATAATTTTATTTATTTTTTTGATAAAATCATAATTTATAGTTGATAGTGTGGAAATAAAAACTATTATTCAAGATAACATAAAACCAATTCATTATATATCATCATTGTCTTTGAACAAAAGAAATATCCCCGATTTTTTTGTTTTACCCTTATATAGGAGACTTTACCTCACATTGTTTTCCAGCCACAATGGTATTATCCTTTATATATATAGAAAATCCAAAACGTGTTATTGGTTATTATGAAAGGGAAAAACTATACATATGGAAAAGTATCTTACATATCTAGTAACCCATATATAAATTTCCCCACTTATTGGAAAAATATGTATTATCTTATGGATATAGTTTTCCTTATGTGTCACTAGACACCATCTATGTATCCCATGTTCATCGAGTTATATTGAATGACATAATTGATATTATTAATACCACATGATTAAAATATTTCACAGAACTTGGGAGTTATCCCAAATATGTCAAATACCTTGTGGTGGGGGATCATGTTATGACAGATTAAAACAACTTCCCCCTTTTTGATCTTATTTCATTGTTAAAGGGAACAATCATCTCTCTCTTTCCCATGGTA
Source organism: Viscum album (assembly GCA_963277665.1). Classification (NCBI taxonomy): domain Eukaryota; kingdom Viridiplantae; phylum Streptophyta; class Magnoliopsida; order Santalales; family Viscaceae; genus Viscum; species Viscum album. The sequence continues at coordinate 1,591,841,595 of OY728129.1, forward strand.
ATGTATGAACAGAAATTATAGCATGCACAAGATACATCAATTTTACTTTGATCACCCTCACTAGGCCATGTCCAAAGTGTATACAATTTCAATGTTATGATGTACCAAAAAAACTAAAAGTTTACTACTATATATATTGTTGCTAGTAGATTCACTATCCCTCTTGGTTTACAAACAATCACATTTTGATATCTCAGTGTTCTGCCAACTGATCTGATATGACTTATTATTCAGAATATCCATCATTGGTTTCTAGAATTAATATTTCTTACACCTCATTTGATATATTATTTAGTTCTATTATCATCCACCTGATGAATAATTCTTTACCACATATGTACTAGGTAACTCCATACTATCATATAACTCCTTGATGATATGCATGAAATGTCAATGCCTTGTGCATAACATGTTCTTTTGTCATGAATAATCAACAATTGGGAAACATACTACCTGGGAGTATCTCCCATTTTATGTGAAACTCACTACATATGTACAACTCCCTTTTAACATAGAACTCACTACTTGTGTGCAAATACATTATTAACCCAAACTCTCTACTTGTGTTCGAATTCCTTCTTGCATTAAATTAACTACTTGAAAAATTCAGATATCTAATTTCCTCTATGTGTTGAGCATTATCAAATGATATGGATATTTTCCTATTTATATTCATTATCGAACCTGTGTACCTGATTCCCTGAGAGTACATGTCTCATTCATGTAGGTCTCATTTTTAGAAGTCTTTTCGTTCAAACTCACCTTTTGATCAAATCCACATCTTTCAATCCATTCATTACCCTGTGATTTTTTGGAGAAATGATCTTGAAAATTTTGTTGCACACAAATTGACAACCCCCCTTAAAACTTGCATGCAACTTTCATTTCAAAAAATACTTTTATCTATATTCCAATTTTTGGGCCCAAACCTTTGGTGAACACTAGGAAACGATTCCACCTTGTATAAAATGTTTTTATACCACCTCCAGATCATCCATTTCTTTTTCATGGATCCTTATAAACATAGTTTGTCAAAAATATCTCAAGAACTCCTCAAATAACCATGGAAACCCACTTTGTCAACAAACACAATAAACCCAAAAATTCATCAATGATACCATGGCATATTTTCCCAACACTGAGTTTCTATACTAACATATGAAAACACATTTATCATAATTAATGGTATATATTAAAACCATAGAGGTTTCTACAAATCATCAATTATAATACATAAAATTCATTCAAAATTTCTATTAAAAAGTAAAAACACATTTTGAAATCCTATATTTCAATATCTATGAAATAAATCGAATGGATAATATTTTAAAATTACATATCATACATTAAGGTACAAGATAAATTTCTTTTATAACATATATTTTAATTTAGTGAATGATATTGATCCAATGATGCTCACATATTTTATATCACTGAATATTTAATGTGGATCATTATATGATTGTTGCATTACAAGAAAATGTTTTAACATTTCATGATATAGAAATATAAAGTAAAACCAAAATTATAGATATAAAAAATCCATTTAAAACCATGTGTCCAATATTTAATATATAAAATCTAGTTTTTATGATGAATATTATTAGGAAATAACTATCAGTGTATTTCTTCAACAAAGATTTTAGAATACACTTTGATCATCCTTTCTAATGAGAGTACACATGGAAAACATAAGTTTCCTAGATTTATATCTGTGAATATGAATTGTGAATTTTGTGGAAGATATGTATTTATTTTCGGATTATTGTAATAATTGTTATTTGTTTGGGTGATAAAATAAAATTATATTATTTCCTTAATTTGTTGAAGATAGTAAACAATCATCTTATATCATATGGAATCCACTCTATGTTACCCATAATGCATACTTTATGGGATCTCATAATCATTTGAATGTCTCAAATAATTATCAATATCCATATATGTATAATCAAATTAATTCATAAATAAATATTATCCATGTATATTATGTCGAAAAATAAATTTAATTGATTTCTCATATCAAAATCTTACAATGTACTATGATAAATATCACATGTATATTGTGATTGATGAATATACATTCCTATATTTCTTACAACTACATTAATGATATGATACAATATTAAATCCAAATTAAAGTGAAAAAAAATCTTTGATGAATCAGTATGGATTCTGTATCTATGTTCATTTATACATAGTATATTAATTTAAAAATGACTCCAAACCATGATGTTAGTGGATAATAACATGTTTTGTTTTTATTTTTTATATTAATTTAAATTAGAATGCACAATGGATTAATTTTTTTGTGTTTTGGAAATTGATGGATGAGGGTGCATATGTTTTTAATACATGAATGTTAATGATTTGGATTGTGAAACATCAATGCACAAAAAATAGTTTTTTATGTAGGGATCTATGTGGATACTCAAAGTATGCTTGAAATGATAATAACATCACACTTATGAACTACCACTTTATTCATCATTTAAAATGATAAAATTTGGCGGTTCGCAAATATTTATTACATGAGTATATCCCTTATCTTTAATGGTCTATGTATGATAATTCAACTTCATCAGGTCACGTACAACATATTATAGTTTTTTGGATCCTACTATAATGGGTCACATTTAGTTTCTTATGGTATAAAATAATCACATTCACATAGATAATATCATTTTCAATAAAAACTGATTAAAAAAATTGATAATTGAATTTTATTTATGATAATATTTCGGGGTAAAAAAATTCCCCCACAGTGTTATATTCATGCAACAAAAAATGAATTTCATTTTTAGATAAACTAAGTATACACGATTGTTGTCACTTTTTCATCTAGATTTTTGGTTGAAATATCTAGTTTACAAAAGTATAAAAAATGGCTCCATAGCAATTTGTAGACCACTTCCTTTATATAATTCTTATATAAAACCATTTATTTTTTAACGAATTACTTCTTTTTGTATTGGTTCCATTGGTAATAAATATTCCTTATCCCATTTCTGAAAATCAATTAATAAAATATCATTGAACTGTTATTCATTTATAATAATTAATATGGATGAATTAAGAATATTATCTTGTGTCTTATCATTAAATTAACAATAATTAATTCCTAATTTATCTACAAATAATGATATTTTTACAATATTATACTTTAATGTGTTAAATTATTCTATATATATTGATTCCACTTTATATATTAAATAATTTGATGTTCATCTCATTATATTAAACTATTTCATTCTAAAATTTGGGAATCCATGGTTTATAACCACAATGCTCGTCTCTTCTATTGTGCTCACTAAAATAATTGGATATTATGAAACCTCATTAGAAAGGAATAAAAATATTAACTATGATTAAATATAATAAATTTATATGGCTGTAAAAATATTTATAAATCCTCATTAATTATAAAAATTTACATATAACTAATGAAATTTATTGAAAATATCGTATTTTTTTAGAATTAATGATAATTTTCAATATATATTATTTTTTTGGAATTCATTTAATTTATTAAAAATTGTTTAAAAAAAATATTTAACCAATGATATTAATTAGTATATAACTATAGTTATTTAAAAAATAAATAATATGTTGCATTATTTTACTAATAATAATATTTATTTAAAAAAATTAATATAATAATAATAATTATCCTCATCGATATATATTTTACCATTATAAATAAAATTCACCCTAAACAATTCAATATGAATAGTTATATAAAAAAATTTAATATTATATATATATTATAAAAATCTTAATAATTGAGAATTAAAAATCAGATTATGGGTAAACATGAAGTACATCCTCAACATATTCACAATATATCTTTTCAATTCCTACATATTTTAGAGAAACTACTTATATTTATCCTTATTTAAAAATATCCACTAACAACCACAATTAATTTATATTTATAATTTCTCCCAATTATAGGACTCCCCATCGATTACCAAAAATTAATGATTTTTGTGATTTGGTGTTTCCTTCATTTATAATGATGTCAACATGTGGTCTTTCATTATAGATGATAGATTGTGGTTATAAAACAATTATCATTTTTATAGGGGAGTTTGTTTTTTTAGTTTAGTTTACATTGATTTATAATCTTTTAGCCTATTGTTAGATCATTACATTGAGATGGCTGGTTGGAGTTTATTCATAGTGAATTAAATGCAGACGTTCTTCCACATTCTCTAGTCATGTTATTTATTTGTAGGGATAATAATTTTTTGTCATCAAGATGAATATTTATGATTAAATGAGTTTGGTTATTATTGTGTGACTATTTAGACCTTTAATTTAGAGAATCTTTATGCTTGAATCAACATCTAATCAAATTCCACACAGTTTTTCTTGTTCAAGGGTTTTTTGGAGATTATTAATGGATCTCATATATCATCAATATTTAGTGGGAGATTTGATTTATTATGTTTCACTATTCCTTGTTTTTACTAGTCATAAGTGATTCTAGTCACTGGGGAATCTCTGTAATGACCCACATTGATAGTAGTTTATAAAAATAGGGAAAAATTTGAATTTTTTACCTATAAAACAACTAAAAAATTACATACACAATATTTTATTATTTATTGAAAACATTCAAAAAAATTATAATCCATTGATCTGTTGGTATAATGTCTTTAGAATATTATATACACAGAAACATCATAACTATAAAAAACAACCTCATTATTTAAAACACCACATATTTCTCCTAATAGAAATATATATTATAAAACTACATAAGATATCTTAGGGAAAATATATTTGGAAAATTTTATATTATAAATATAGTAATGAAAAAATTAATGTATTTAATGAAGGCATAATATGGTGGGGATTCAAAACAAGATACTATAAGGATGATAATTATTAAAAATTAAAACATGGAATTAATGAATGATATTGTAATATTTTGGGATCAAAATCCTGTGGAAATACCATAAAACAAATTATTGTATAGACATATTTTATGAATATATATGATGAAAACATTGTAATGGAAAATATCTATCATAATCATCGTATGCTCTAACTAACCATTATGACAAAATACCATGTTCTAGCTAACCACCTGTGCACTATACATTTTTTGTGATTATGATGACAACTTATGCACCATACATAGAACATAATGTGATAATAACATTACCCAATTAATTGGAGGGATATTAAATGATCATCTATAATAACATAGTATAACCACTATCATAATATGAATAGTATATATATTTCAAGGAATAAAAATAAACCATGTATAGATGAAAATCATGATAAAACCCATGAGTAGAAAGGTGGTTGACATAAATATATTATATAATAACCAATGGTTTTATCATATGGATGCTAAGAAGATTTAAGAATAACAATCTATTGGATATAAATTTTGGTTAAAGTTTATTTGTTCTGGATCATGTGTAATCATTATAAGAAATTATTCTCATAAAAATTAAAAGATGTATAAATAACAAGAACCACCTAGGTGATGCTATCTAAAATTTGTGAATGAACATTTAATAATGAAATAGGATATATATTTTATTTATAAAAGTAGAGTCATACTAAAATGGGTTTTTATGAATTAAATTAGGTATTGGGAGAATCATACAGGGCTAAGACATTCTATATGGATGATGTTTTACATGATTAGAGACAATAGTAATTTTGCATAAAAATTATGTTCACATAAAGAAAAATAAATTTAAGGGAACAAAAAATATTCCCTTTTTTACAAAATAAAGGTATATTAAACCGGGTATATATGTAAAGGATAAATAAATACAATGTATGGATGATATTTTTTTTATGAAGAAACATGAAAATAGTAAAAAATATGTGGACTGTATAACCAAAAGGTAATGAGGTTGGTTCAGAGGATCCATTATGGATTTAAAAAAAATGAAAAAAACACTTTTATGAGAGTAATTTAATTGTAATGTTAAATTTTATGAATAAATAAAACCTATGATAATAAGTTTCAAATTCATATTATAAACAATATTGAAAATAAATTACACATAAAATTGAAAATGTGGGTCAAAATGGAAATATTGAGTTCAATACCATACCTATATCATAAAGTGATATACAGTTTAGTATGAAACTATATATAACAAAAATCAGTTCATGAAATGTATACCAAATATTTTTCATCTATACTTAACATTATAATTTGAATTTGTTATCGTTTTTTTTATTTTAAATATTGCTTTTTATTAGGATAGTTACTTGAGGTTGTTCATTTTTTTTTGTAACACATTTAGTTAGTTAACCATAGTGAAATGTTTAGTAAAATAACTTCTTGATCATAATAATTGTGGAGTTTTGTTTCATTTAATATTACATTATGTACATATTTATACAATATCAATGGTTTTCCAAAATATCCAAATTAGAAATGTTTAATGATATGTTCATTAATGGTTATTGAAGTTTTTATGACGGCTACTCATTGATCACATTAAAAAATTAATAATTTTATTCTTATATAATATTAGTGAAAAGAATTTATATTAACTATATTTTTATTTTTATCCATGTCATGTTGTAATAGAAAAACCATTTTGTTTTCTAGAGGCATTAATCCAAACGTATGCATGGGAATCACATTGATTTTCTATCGAATAAAACGGGTTATGAAATTAAACAATGATCTTTTTTGGATTATAATAATGTTTTTAATATCATATTATAATATTAAATATTCTTTTTAACCTAACTTTTATGATGGTGATGGAATATAGAACACATCATTCATATAGACGGTAATCCTCAAAAATAAATCAGGATATTTACCTTTTTTGATAATGGTTTTAGTTGGAAGATCAAAAGGGATATTCCATTAGTATTGTAAGATTGAGGAATGCTAAATTTTTTGGTCCGATTATAACATAATTAATATATATTACTTGAGGGTTTTGTAAGAAGAAGATAATAAAGAAATGTTTGGGTGGGGTTTTACATTTCCCTTGGATATTATATCATTGGTAACTATTTAATAATATTTATCATGGAATTTTGGTGATAAAAAATCATTAAATGTGTGTTTTAGATTTTATGGTTATAGTAGAGAAGAGTTTTCGGGGATCAATGGATTTGTAATGGGTGGATACAGTGGGAGGTTGTAACCCCCCATTTATAAGTAATAAAAATCGATCTTTTCTAAAAACTAATTATATATGAAGGATATATATCCTTTATTAATGTAAAATAGAACACAAAAATCGAAAATAATGTTGTGAGGATATATTAAATTTTATCCCCCTCAATAATTCAACATTATATTCATGCATCACATTCTCTACCCATTTTCACAAGGCTTAAACCTTTTTACGCTATTTTCCCTCTTCTTGGTAACTAAACATTCATCCTTGGAAATAATTTTAAAATCCACAATTAAAATTAATATAATATAATTTTTTTAATAATAGTTCAAAATATATAATTAATTTTATAGATTATAATTCCATTGTTTTATAGATATGTATTTTAGTATTATTTCTTAAAATGTGTAAAAAGTTATTTTTAGATTCAAAATTTGTATTTTATTAGTAAAAAAACTAGGAAAAATTTATAATTATTATTCATTATATTTAATTAAATATTTATATTATAAGTTTATAATTATTTTAATAACATTAAAATAATTTTTAAAATAAAATTTATCCATGTGAACAAATTATTCAAAGAAAGAGAAGGAAAACAGTTTCGTTAAAACATTACCTAAATTTTACAATATATTATGTGGTAATTTTTAATATAATCATAGTATATTAAAATAACAATTTAACATTATAATATAAATATTTAAAAAAAAATTTAAAAAAATATTCATTTTGTTATTGTATAATAAATGTTACCTCATTATTAATAGTGGATTTTTCACTATAGACCTAAAAATAAATTATTTTTTAAAAGTAAAATGAAATAATCCTAATCTCACTATCATGTGATGAATAAAATACGGATTTAATTTTATAATATTTATCTTGTATTATTGATAAAATTATATTTTAAAATACTATATGTATAATGTATTAAAAACAATTCTTTTCGAAAAATATTACATCATTTTTAAAATGTTAAATATGATTTTTTAAATAAGAACTATCATGTAGAAAATTTAAATGTCACATATAAATTCATATATGGTCTTATATAATGGATAAATAATTTATATATTCATATTAATGTTTTTATGATGTCATGATATTGATATTATTAAAATAATTGTATTTTTATTTTCATGTATAAAATTAAATATTATTAGAAAAAACCAACAATAAGTATTAAAATAATAATAAAAACTAAAAATAAAAAATGATATTTATTTTTTAAAAGTAAAATTCTAGAATTTATTTTGATAAATTAAAATTAGAATTTCAAAATATATTTAGAAATTCTTTTTATAGTAAAATATCATTATGAAATACAAGATATTCTTATTATTACATTATATAGAACATTATTAAAGAGATAAATAATTATTCAAAGTTTTATTTTTTTAAAGTCTATATTTTACTTAAATATACGTAGTTGTCTTAAATAAAACGTATAACATTTTAAATATAAAAATAACAAATTAATTAAATTTTCAAAAAATAATTTATATATATATATATATAAATATATTAATATATTTCATAATTTAGTTACTCATATTCTTTATAACTAATTAAAAAACTAGGTTTTATTGATCTAAACATATCATAGTGTGATTTTAGTTTGGATTTTCATATTCATCATGTTGTCCCAGATATTTAAATCAATTATTGGACAACTTATATCAATGTATTAGGTCATTACATTACAACAATTAATTTGAATCCTCCTAATTTTAAAACTCATAAGTTGAGAGTTATTTCTAATACGATTTATTAATTTACCATAAAACAAAGGATTTTAATGTGTTGATTTAGAATTAGAGTTGGTATTTCCCTACGTGTAATTTTATAAGAGGAATTTTCAAGAATGTATATTCTATTCCAAATAAAATAAAAATATGTAATGAAGAGATAAACCTACAAAGAGTATCTTTCCTAAAACAATGTTGATGGTCCATATACCATGTATATAATAATTATAACAATTTTTTTTTATAGCTCAATTTATAATGGGTGATATTTTAGATTACATAAGACATTGATAATTTTAATGTAAAATATATATATACACCTCAAAAATAGTCATTCTATAATAATTTCAATGTTACTATGATTTAGGTGGTACTTGGTGTTGGTCATTTACATTTTCCCTTGTATTGGTTCATTAGGAATCATAGTTTAAATATTCCTCACATACAAAACATATAATCTATAGTGGATCCTTATAATAAACATTATCTGTCACGACCCGCCCTCGGGGTCCGTGCCATGACTACCCCAGGCCCGCCTTCCATAGGCCAGGGGCTGGCGACTAGCACCAAGGCGTAAATCCCGGTAAAAAGGGTAGGCATTGCCTTTGTAAAGTAAACAAACACCACAGAGTAAGCAAGCAGAAAGTAAACAGTAATTAAAAATAGAGTACAACTGAAAGTGCGGAAAAGTAAATGGGCCAGTATACAAACCCAAACTGAAAGTAAAGTACAACTCGAAAGGGAAAACAGCAAATGTACAGTAAAAGCTGCAACACCGAGCTGTCCACAGGAAATCCCACCTGAAGGGTGAGTACAGATGGCTCCACTGCTCCTCGGGTCCCGCCGTCCACTCCGAGTACATCCCGCCCAGTGGTCCACCTCCAGGTACCGTCCTGCTCTGCAAGCCTCAGTCAAGATCAACGCTGTCCGTCGTCTGCAACCAACCCAACGTAGTGCGGGTATAGCCCGTGCAGGGGTGAGTATAAGCTACTCAGTAGGGACCCCGAGACCCCCGAAGGTCTCACAAAAGCCACAAAGGATAACCACAAAGGAAGATACAAACACAAAGTAACAACCGACACTGCTTAGGTATATGCCAATACATATACCTAAGTCATCAATTCCAATATGCTCCAACCTCCGAGCCCAAGTACAACTCAGTCCACACAGGAATGTAAACATATTCCATACGGGAAAACAAAACGAAATCCAAATAGGATAGCACAACTCAATCCACACAGGAAGGTAACAGGATTCAGATCACACATGTATACTTCTTCAAAGGACGATAAAGATGATCTCTGATCCATCTAAGTCGTCGGACCCACGAAGGATCGATAGGTAACTAACCCCTGCAAAAGACCCACACAGGATCGGGCCCACACAGGACCCGTAGGCGCTGGTTCACACAGGACTGCTGAGCGCAAAGAGCCACACCGGATCGGGCCCACACAGGACCTGTAGCACTGATCCACGTAGGATCGCTGAGTGCTGTAGTCGTCGTCGAATCCACATAGGATCACTGTACTTTCGTCGTCGCAGTCACAGTAGCAGTAGCAGTAATAGTAGTCACAGTAACAGTCGCAGTCGCAACCAACACTAGGGTTCCCGCAGACAGCAAGCTCGTTCAGGAGGGTCCGCTCCATGAGCCGAGAGGCTGATACTTCAACTATCACAAAGTCCAGAGTTGATGTATCCAAAAGGTCCGTATCGTCAACAGAAACTCAACGCAACAGACGGCGGGTCGATCGGACGCCCGGTCTGAGAGTTATTGGCTTTTTCGTCCCAGGGGCCCGGTTGGTTTTTAAGGAAAAACCAACCCGACCGTACTCCACCTGCGTCCAAACCTCGGGCGGAGTATGCCAAAAGATCTGTCTCACTAAGAGGAACACAACAAAGCTGACAGCACGTCAATCGGACGTCCGTAGCTCAAGATATGAGCGTTTCCGCTCCGAAGGCCCGGTTGGTTTCGTGAACGAACCAACCCGGCCAAACTCAAAGTATTTCTAAACATTGAGTGTGATATACCGAATCGACCGTCTCGATCCAAGGATCGCGTAGCCGCTGACGGTTCGTCAATAGGAGGTCTGTGGCTCAAGTTATGGCCAAAAGACCGAAGTTGTTTCGAAAACGGGGGGTTCCGGGTGTTGGCCGACCCGGCCTGCCCCCCCTGGGGAGGCCCGAACCGGGTCCGACCCGGCCCGGCCGGTGGCGGTCCGGCGCGGCGGCGCGGTCCGGCACGGTGGCGCGGCCCGGCCTGCGGCGGCGCGGCCTGGCGCCGGTTGGTGCCACGCACGAGGGGCAAGGCCCCCACTGCTTTACATGCTGGTGGTGCGGCTTAAGAGCCGCGCCTTTTGGAGAACCATACCCCCCTCGTGGGGGCCTACTTTGAGGAAACCGGGGGGCCGCCTGCCCCCCTTAATGAAACCCCCCCCCCTCATAAATGGGGGGGCATTTGAGTTGACCGGGGGAATTAAATTCCCCCGGTTTTCCCCTTCCGGACGGCCCACCTGGCCTGCCGGTTCTTCTTCAACGGACCAGCAATGCCGGTCCCCTTTCGGCTTCCGACACCGGTGGCCCGGCGAGCCGCCAGTCTTCCCGTCTCGCCGCGGCCCGGAACCGGCCACGGTGTTCGTCGTCCGGCGCGGTGCGACGACACCGCGCCCCTCCTCCGCGGCCCCGCTCCGGCCGCGGCGCCTTCGATTCCCTTAGACGCGGCGCGAAGGCGTCGCGTCATGATAAACTTCCCATGGCACGGCGCGGCGGCGCCACGCGATTATAGCCTTGCGATTCCCGCATGGTGCGACGGCACCACGCCATCTCATACATCCACAAGGAAATAATATTCAAGAACAGAGGAGGGGGAATTCGGCCGTGTTTGTGTGGTCTGGCCCCCCTCTCGTTAGTCGATAACACATAACAATAAACCTCAAAAATTGTCAAGCTAGAACCAAGAATGAGAATAAATAATTAACCAACAACAACCCCTACCTTGGATCAAGATCGATGATCGTCAATGATCCACGGAAGACAACGTCACGGAGGTCGGGCGTCGCGGTAATCGTTCGTCAAATCCGTTGATGAAGAGGTACGTCCGAAGATGTGCGTCGTTGGCGAATCTCCGTAAGTCGATGAAGGAAGTTCGAGGAGGACGCGGCGTTTCCTTTCGTTGACACGGAAGACGTCGTCAATCTTTGGAGACAACCGGCTACGAATAAGAGAGGAGCGGTGTTCTTCGTCGGAGCTTGAGCGTTATTCGTCAAAGTTTGAGGAAGAAGGAGGAGCTCTCAAATCCTCTCAAGATGGCTAAACAATTCTAACCAAATAAAATAAGCTAAGGGCTTATTTTATTTACTCAACCAAACCATTTTAATTTCAATGGATTGAATTAAGACAACTCAACCCATTAAAAAAACCCAACTTGCCAACATAATTTAAAAGGGGAGTTGAAGGGAGAAGACGATGGGATGGGGTTCGTGTGGGTCCCACAACACTTCATCCTCCCAAGGGAGGTTAAGTGGATGTGGGTCCCACATTTAACTCCCTTTGGGAGAAGTTATCCAACAAAATAAAAATAAAAAGTGTTTCCACATTTTTATTTAACTTCTTATGATTTCTCCCAAAAACTAACTTTCGACCCGCAATAAACGCAACCTCAGAAAAGATCCCCATAAGCGAATAACGGCGTTGCGAGTTCATCGGTGCCCTCAGAATTTGATTCCGGGCACCGGTTCAAAAGTTAGAAATTCCCGCTCGTTCGTTCACTGAACGTACCCGAGCCAAACTTCAGAAATTGATTCCAGGCACTCCGGGGCTCGGAATCAGGTGCCGTCAGAAACCGCGCTCTTGTAAAATTCCAAAGAAAATTAAGAAAAAATTTCCCTTGAATTTTACGGGTCTTCACATTACTCCCACTTCAAGGCTTTACGTCCCCGTAAAGATACATCGAAAAACTAGGGAATCAAATGAGGGTACTGAGCACGCATATGAGCCTCCCGCTCCAATGTGCTCTCTTGGAGGTTCCTCTGCTGCCATCTTATGCGCACAAGAGGAATCGATCACCCATGTAGGACCCACTCCTGTCGATCCTCTATCTCAACCGGGACCTCCGTAAAAGTCTCCCCATCGTCAATGTCAAGCTCCCCATGGTCAATGATGTGCGTCGGGTCGTGCACGTATCTCCTCAGCTGAGACACGTGGAAGACATCGTGCACCCGGTGCAACTGAGGTGGTAGAGCCAAGCGATAAGCCACCTCGCCAAACCTGATGAGGACCTGGAAGGGTCCGATGAAGCACGGAGATAACTTGCTGCCTCGGACAAATCTCCGAATACCACGTCGAGGTGAGACCCGCAAGAAGACGTGGTCACCATCCTTGAACTCTAGGGGCCTCCGCCTCCTGTCATTGTATGACTTCTACCGGCTCTGAGCTGTCCTCATCCGCTCCTGGACGACCTGGACCTTCTCTGTCGTGGCCTGAACCATCTCCGGTCCCAGAAGTGCTGACTCCCCAGGGTCTGTCCAGCACAAAGGAGATCTACAAGGTCAGCCGTACAACGCCTCGTACGGTGCAATCCCGATGGTGGAGTGGTAGCTGTTGTTGTACGCAAACACCACCAAGGGTAGGTGGTCCTCCCAGCTACGACCAAAGTCGAGGACACATGCGCGGAGCATATCCTCGAGAGTCTGAATGGTCCTCTCCATCTGACCATCCATCTGAGGGTGAAAGGCTGTGCTCAGACGTAGCTGCGTCCCGAACGCCTCCTGCAACCCCTTCTAATGCCGGGAAGTAAAGCGAGCATCTCGATCAGATATGATAGATGATGGCACGCCGTGAAGCCGCATAATCTCCTAAACGTAGAGACGTCCCAAGCTCTCCATTGATCCCTGCTCTCTGGTGGGTAAGAAGTATGCCGACTTGGCGAGTCGGTCAATAATCACCCAGATGGAGTCGTGACCTCTGAAAGTGCGTGGAAGTCTAGTCACGAAGTCCATATATATCCCGTCCCACTTCCACTCCGGGACCTCCAAGGGATGTACCAAGCCTGCTGGTACCTGATGCTCCGGCTTCACCAGCTGGCAGGTGAGGCATCGAGAAACGAACTCTGCTACAACCTTCTTCATGCCCGGCCACCAGTGCTGTCGTCAGAGATCCTGGTACATCTTCGGCACTCCAGGATGTACCGCCAAAGGAGAAGTGTGAAACTCTCTCAGCACTTCCTCTCGCAAGGCGACTGGTACCATGGTACTTCCTTTGAAAAGGATGTCGTGCTCTGCTCCAAGGGAGAAACCATCAGGTGTCTGTCCCGAGGATATTTGTGTACGCCGTGTCTCACAGTCAGCGTCCTCACACTGTGCCCCTCTGACCCGCTGCAGTAGTGGAGGGGTGACTATGAGAGACTGAAGAAAGGCTGCTCCATCTCTATCCACGAAGGATATCTGTAAAGAGGCTAGCTGCTCTGATGCCTCCTACAGTAGCTGAATTACCGTCCTCCTGCCGAGGGCATCAGCTACCACGTTCCCCTTCCCAAGAGTATAGACTATCTCAAAGTCATAGTCCTGGAGGAACTCGAGCCATCGCCACTGTCTCAGGTTCAGGTCCTTCTGCGAGAAGATATACCTGAGACTCTGATGATCAGAAAATACTGTAAAGTGCTTTCCCATCAGATAGTGTCGCCATGTCTTCAGAGCGAAGACCACTGCTGCTAACTCCAGGTCATGGGTAGCGTAGTTCTACTCATGAGGCCTCAACTGACGTGATCCATAGGCGATCACTGCCCACTCCTGCATCAGAACACATCCGAGTCCGGTCCCTGATGCATCGCAGTAGACTACGTACCCTACTCCCTCCTCAGGCAACCTCAAGATAGGTGCGCTGGTTAATCTCTGTCTCAGCTCCTGGAAGCTCTGCTATCATCTGTCTGACCACGCGAAGGGTTTCACATTCTTCGTCAAAGCTGTGAGTGGTTCCGCAACTCTAGAGATGTCTGGCACGAATCTTCGATAGTATCCAGCTTGTCCCAAGAAACTCCGAACCTCAGTCACGCTCCTGGGTGGCTCCCACGCTAACACAGCCTCGATCTTCGCAGGATCCACTGCAACTCCGGCCTCAGAGATAACGTGTCCCAAGAAGTGGACCTCACGTATCCAGAACTGGCACTTTGAGAGCTTACCATAAAGCTGGTGCTCTCGGAGTGTGTCTAGTACAACTCGCAAGTGATAGGCGTGCTCCTCCTCAGTCGAAGAGTAAATCAGTATGTCGTCGATGAAGACCACGACAAACCGATCAAGGTATGGCTGAAATATCCTTTTCATGAGGGCCATGAACACTGCTGGAGCATTGGTTACGCCTAAAGGCATAACCAAGAACTCATAGTGGCCATACCGACATCTGAAGGCCGTCTTTTGCACGTCCTCATCTCTGACTCTGAGCTGATGATAGCCTTACCTAAGGTCTATCTTCGAGAACCACTGGGCTCCCTTGAGCTGATCAAAGAGGTCATCAATACTCGGTAGCAGATACTTGTTCCTCACTGTCACCTGGTTCAGGCGACGATAGTCAACACAATGTTGCAGGCTCCCGTCCGCCTTCTTGGCGAACAATATCGGGGAAGCCCAGGGTGAAACACTGGGTCGGATGAACCCCTTGCCCTGCAAGTCCTCCAACTGTACCCGTAGCTCTCGAAGCTCAGAGGGGGCCATCTGATATGCTGGAGTGGATATCGGGGCTGTCCCGGGGTACAAGTCAATATTAAAGTCTACCTCTCTGCGAGGAGGTAGCCCTGGAACGTCGTCGGGAAAAACGTCCGCCACCTGATCCACCACTCCAGGAAAACCAGGACACCGCACGTCAACTACTCCAAGGATGAGGCTAGCCATATGATGAGAAATGGTATGTCCTCTCCTCCGAGGAAGTCCATCCTGTGCTGCTAAGGCTCCCTTCTCACCGGTGAAGGTGAACCTGCTCCCGTCGGTGCGTACACATCGCACCTTGTGCCTAAAACAGTCAATCTGCGAATGGACCGTAGATAGCCAATCCATGCCCAAGAAGACTTCGTAAGGCCTCGACGCTGCTACAAGAAGATCCCAGCCGAAGCTCTCGCCTCCTAGAGTAAGCTCACACTGCCAGCACCAGTGCCTAATCTCGTGTCTCAAACCATGCTCGAAGGTCCGGGCCCAGAAGAATGGGTCACATACCATGTCGGTCGAGTAGCGCGAGAGATCAGTAAATCTCGCCGAGTACTGAGCGACCGTCATGCTGCCCTGCCGCAGCTGGAGAAGCTCCTGGATACGCACCGCACGAAGGGTGGATGGGACGAACTCCGAGCGGAAGAGGCTCTCAAAGTCCGTCCAAAGTAGAGATGCCTCATCATGCACCTGGAGCATCAAGCTCCACCATCGTCCTGCTGCTGCGTGTAGTAGGCTGGCAGCGAGGATCCCCATGAGGTCTGCTGGTGTCCTCACTAGCCTAAACACACGTACCACTGCCTCCAGCCAGTCCTCGACTGCCTGGGGTTCCGTCTCCCCACGGAACCTAGGCGGTCGCTGGCGCTGAAACTCATGCAGTGCGCTGAGGCGACGTGCATCGTCAGCGTCTGGTGCTGGAAGTATCGGTGGCTCGACGGGTAGAGCTACCGCCGGTGCCACTGCTGACAAAGGGCCCTGCACCGAGGCCTCGTCGCTCGGTGGGCTGTCGTCACACTCGACTCTCGGAACCCTAGCTGGCTGCCGTCGTGGGGCCATCCTGAAAATGAATCAGGTGCGCCACGGTCAGAACAGTATACCTGGTGAGCTGATATAAGTAATCACAAAGAAAACTTTGAAACACACACGCAATCAATGTTTTCGTGCATTAAGTTGGAAATCAGAAGTCATGGTCCTGGTGTACGGATACGTCGGCCTCCGCACCAACACTGGACTCCCTGGACTGAGAACCACACTCAATACGCTAAACATTATTGCTTCACATAGAAAAGATCAGAGTTCGCGGTAGAACCGAACTCCTTTGATACCAATTTGTCACGACCCGCCCTCGGGGTCTGTGCCGTGACTACCCCAGGCCCGCCTTCCATAGGCCAGGGGCTGGCGACTAGCACCAAGGCATAAATCCCGGTAAAAAGGGAAGGCATTGCATTTGTAATGTAAACAAACACCATAGAGTAAGCAAGCGGAAAGTAAACACTAAGTAAAAACAGAGCACAACTGAAAGTGCGGAAAAGTAAATGGGCCAGTATAAAAACCCAAACTGAAAGTAAAGTACAACTCGAAAGGGAAAACAGCAACTGTAAAGTAAAAGCTGCAACACCGAGCTGTCCACTGGAAATCCCACCTGAAGGGTGAGTACAGATGGCTCCACTGCTCCTCAGGTCCCGCCGTCCACTCCGAGTACGTCCCGCCTAGTGGTCCACCTCCAGGTACCGTCCTGCTCTGCAAGCCTCAGTCAAGATCAACGATGTCCGTCGTCTGCAACCAACACAACGTAGTGCGGGTATAGCCCGTGCAGGGGTGAGTATAAGCTACTCAGTAGGGACCCCGAGACCCCCGAAGGTCTCACAAAATCCACAAAGGATAACCACAAATGAAGATAAAAACACAAAGTAACAACCGACACTACTTAGGTATATTCCCATACATATACCTAAGTCATCAATTCCAATACGCTCCAACCTCCGATCCCAAGTACAACTCAGTCCACAGAGGAAATTAAACGTATTCCACATAGGAAAACAAAACAAAATCCACATAGGATAGCACAACTCAATCCACACAGGAAGGTAACATGATTCAGCTCACACAGGTATACTTCTTCAAAGGACGATAAAGATGATCTCTGATCCATCTAAGTCGTCAGACCCACGAAGGATCGATAGGTAACTAACCCCCGCAAAATACCCACAAAGGATTGGGCCCACACAGGACCTGTATGCGCTGGTTCACACAGGACCGCTGAGCGCAAAGACCCACACAGGATCGGGCCCACACAGGACCTGTAGCACTGATCCATGTAGGATCGCTGAGTGTTGTTGTCGTCGTCGAATCCACATAGGATCTCTGTACTGTCGTCATCGCAGTCACAGTAGCAGTAGCAGTAGTAGCAGTCACAGTAACAGTCGCAGTCGCAGCCAGCACTAGGGTTCCCGCACACAGCAAGCTCGTTCAGGAGGGTCCGCTCCACGAGCCGAGAGGCTGATACTTCAACTGTCACAATGTCCAGAGTTGATGTATCCAAAAGTTCTGTATCGTCAACAGGAACTCAACGCAATAGACGACGCGTCGATCGGACGCCCGGTCTGAGAGTTATTGGCTTTTTCGTCCTAGGGGCCAGGTTGGTTTTTAAGGAAAAACCAACCCGACCGTACTCCACCTGCATCAAAACATCGGTCGGAGTATGCCAAATGATCCGTCTCACTAAGAGGAACACAAAAAAGCTGACGGCACATAAATCGGATGTCCGTAGCTCAAGATATGAGTGTTTCCGCTCCGAAGGCCCGGTTGGTTTCGTGAACGAACCAACCCGGCCGAACTCAAAGTATTCCGAAACTTTGATTGTGATATACCGAATCGACCGCCTTGATCCAAGGATCGCGTAGCCACTGACGGTTCATCAATCGGAGGTCTGTGGCTCATGTTATGGCCAAAAGACCGAAGTTGTTTCGAAAACGGGGGGTTCCGGGTCTGGGCCTTCCCGGCCCGACCCCCCCTGGGTCGGCCCGAACCGGGTCGACCAGACCCGGGTCGGACCCGGCCCCGACAGCGGCGGTCCGGTGCGGCCCGGCCGGCGGCGGCGCAGCCTGGCGCCGCTTGGTGCCACGCGCGGGGGGCAAGGCCCCCGCTGCTTTACATGCTGGCGGCGCGGCTTAAGAGCCGCGCCTTTTGTAGAACCCCCCCCCCCCCCTCGTGGGGGCCTGCTTTGAGGAAAACCGGGGGGCCGCCTGCCCCCCTTAAAGAAACCCCCCCCCCCCCCCCCCTCATAAATGGGGGGCATTTGAGTTGACCGGGGTAATTAAATTCCCCCGGTTTTCCCCTTCCGGCCGGCCCACTTGGCCGGCCGGTTCTTCTTCAACGGACCGACAAAGCCGGTCCCCTTCCGGCTTCCGACACCGGTGGCCCGGCGAGCCTCTGGTCTTTCCGTCTCGCCGCGGCCCGGAACCCTCCGCCGCGGCCCCGCTCCGGCCGTGGCGCCTTCGATTCCCTTCGACCCGGCGCGACGGCGTCGCGTTCATGATAAACTTCCAGTGGCGCAGCGCGATGGCGCCGCACAATTATAGCCTTGAGGTTCCCGCGTGGTGCGACGGCACCACTCCATCTCGTACATCCGCAAGGAAATAATAATCAAGAACAAAGGAGGGGGAATTCGGACGTGTTTGTGCGGTCCGTCCCCCCTCTCGTTAGTCGATAACACTTAAGAATAAACCTCAAAAATTGTCAAGCTAGAACCAAGAACGATAATAAATAATTAACCAACAACAACCCCTACCTTGGTTCAAGATCGATGATCGTCAATGATCCGCGGAAGACAACGTCGCGGAGGTCGGGCATCGCGGTAATCGTTCGTCAAATCCGTTGACGAAGAGGAACGTCCGAAGAGGTACGTCGTTGAAGAATCTTCGTAAGACGATGAAGGAAGTTCGAGGAGGAAGCGGTGTTTCCTTTCGTTGACACGGAAGACGTCGTCGATCTTTGGAGACAACCGGCTACGAAAAAGAGAGGAGCGGTGTTCTTCGTCGGAGCTTGAGCGTTCTTCGTCAAAGTTTGAAGAAGAAGGAGGAGCTCTCAAAACCTCTCAAGATGGCTAAACAATTCTAACCAAATAAAATAAGATAAGGGCTTATTTTATTTACTTAACCAAACCATTTGAATTTCAAAGGTTTGAATTAAGACAACTCAACCCATTAAAAAAAACCCAACTTGCCAACTTAATTTAAAAGGGGAGTTGAAGGGAGAAGATGATGGGATGGGGTTCGTGTGGGTCCCACCACACTTAATCCTCCCAAGGGAGGTTAAGTGGATGTGGGTCCCACCTTTAACTCCCTTTGGGAGAAGTTAACCAACAAAATAAAAATAAAAAGTGTTTCCAAATTTTTATTTAACATCTTATGATTTCTCCCAAAAACTAACTTTCGACCCGCAATAAACGCAACCTCAGAAATGGTCCCCTTAAGAGAATATCAGCACTGCTATTTCGTCGGTGCCCTCAGAATTTTATTCCGGGCACCGGTTCAAAAGTTATAAATTCCCGCTCGTTCGTTCACTGAACGTACCTGATCCAAACATAGAAAATTGATTTCGGGCACTCCGGGCCTCAGAATCAGGTGCCGTCAGAAACCGCGATCTTGTAAAATTCCAAAGAAAATTAAGAAAAAATTTCCCTTGAATTTTACGGGTCTTTACATTATCCCAGCACGAATTGCCTGAAGGCATTCATTTTTATTGATTTTTGATAACCCCCCATCCAAGGGATGACGGGGAACCCTTACAATGCTCGTAGGCTTAGAGATTACATGGCCCGTAGGCTTGGGAGATTACATTACCTGAAGATCATATAGAATTCATCCAGACTATCTACAAGGAACTGCCCTTCCCCAGCATCTGAATCATGATAGTAGCTCTCCACCTACGAATGGCCGACTGACTAGGAATCCCATGAAATTACAGGCTTGTCCCGATGACATATCTATACCCTGTCATTTTGACAAATACATTTGGATCTTCTCTGGTGAGTGCACCTACTCTGAATCCTCTTCTTGGGATTCTCCTTGTTTTGTAGTGTTTCTGGGGAAACTGCATGTTCCCAAATGCCATGAGGTGGCCAGACGTCCTTAAAGGAAGCCCGAAATCCCTACAAACCCAAAGGTATAGGTGGCCCTAAAGCCTTAATGATTCCAATCCCAAACATGTTTCCCAAGAAAAATACTTCCAGTTGTTACAGTACCGAACAGTAGATGCTATAGCGTCTACTACAGTACCACACAATGTATAGTTATGCTACAGTACATATACAATGTTCAGTTCTACTACAGTACCCACAAAGTGTACAGTTCTTCTACAGTACTTCTAGATTACCCTCGACAATATGCCATTTCAAGGTATTGAACCTGGGTTGTGAGGATACACTTAGAGATACCTCACCGACTATGTTGAGGCTCATCTATCATGTTTCTCGATTAAATTCTTTAAAATAAGTAATGAATCATCCAATCTCCTTGAGGAAGTCCCATTGATGATTCTTCCCACATTTCTATTGTATTGGATGTAGAATATCACATCTTAAATCATATTCATTGGCCTAATTTCAAAATTCTCCATCATTCTATTATTTATTGAACACAAAATTTTATATGTGGAAATATTTTAACTCTTGTTTGAGGATAGTTGGTTTTTTATAATAATCATATTTCTCAGTCCATATATCATTCTAATGGGTTGATTTTTGAGGTAATAATTGCATTATATATTTTACAAATGTGTATCTCTATTTGTTTCTGGTTCTATTCATCACTAAAACCAATAGGGTTAACAATAGTGATGAAAACTCAGAATCATAGAGGGATTATCATCAATAATAACCTGAATGGGATTCAACCTCAAATAAATTTACCCTATAACATCATCATTTATCACATATATCATTTTTTTAAAACAATATCAATCAATGATTAGCCAACATTTCTATATGTTATGTTATCTAAAACTAACATCATATTCCCTCAAGGTAACTAAAAAGAGAATCCTTTATAGATTTTCATAAAGTTTATATGATTAACCATATAAAATCTCAAAAACATTCAAATAAGGTTTATAGTTGTCCCTATTTTCCATTAACTATGTGATGATTTAGTTAACACCCAATATTCCCTTTTGGACTCAATACCCCAAGTTACATCTATCCTAGAGCCTGGAACCACATGTTTTATAGAAATAAGGGTTTTTTAGGAAAACCACATACCCAAAACATACAAAATATTCATGGTATTTTCATTTACATATTCTTATCCCTTAATCTTTTCCTTAGTAGTTTCACTAATATTTTCTATCCCTAATCAAAAAAATAGCATGATTCATCTCTAATAGAAACTATAATAACACAAACCTTATACACATATTAATTAATGATTTATAACATACATTATTATAAATACAATACATGAAAATAATTCTATAGTCTATTTGAAAAATTATATACATAAATATTTCAACAAAGATGTAAAAAACAACACCTTTATTTAAATGTGAAAATTTTACTCCAACCTCCCATTGAAATTCAATAACATCAATGGTTATCCTAGTGAAAATAAAAATGATAATGGGTGATCTAGGAATCCTTTAATTAGAAAAACAAAAGTAAATCACGCATAAATAAATGGGGTTGAGTCATAACATGATTTTATAAGAGATATAGTCATATGTATGGAATCATGGAATAATGTACTGATATCATAAGATTGTAGAATCATAAGAATTTGTAAAACTCATAAATCATGTAATCATAAAAATATTACATGTATAACCAATATGAAAACATATGATATGCTGACTTAAATCATAATTAGATAATTTTATTTCCATCCATCATTATAACATAGTGTGACTAGGCTAACGACATATGCATCATAGTGTACATAGGAAATTTTCTTATGAACCATACATGAAATTTCATGAGACATTAAAAACACCCAATGAATTTGATAGAGATAAGTGACCATCCATTCACAACATCGAATAATTGTTTTCAGAATATTTATAAGTATATGTGTTTATAAAATGAAAAGTAAACAATACATAAATTACATTCATGATAAAACCCATGAGATGAAATTGAGTTTCACAGTTAGTTGTAAAGTCATAACATAATTCTATATCATATCGATTCTATGGATATGAAAAAATCATTTTGATATTATTCTTTTATTAATATTATATATAGGCCATTGAAATTGGAAATTATTTATGAAAATATTTTATAAAACAATTAATTTATGAGAGAGTAAAATGTTCCACATAGATGATTCTATTATAAATGAGATAAATAGATTATAATGAATAAAAAGGAATAATGTTTTAATTTAAAAGTTTAATTTATGTAGGAAGGGTTTTCATGATATTTTTAAAAAAAATTAATGTTAATAAATTTGATGGGGTTGATATTTGACATGATCGTAGATAAATAGATTTTCCAATAAAATCATCATCTATTAAGAGATGGAAATTCAAAGTGAATATAATGATTTATGGTTCCTAAAAAAGATGTTAAATTTAAACTAGAAATATATGTTAAGATTACATAAATAAATAATATATATATGATATTTAAGAGGAATTTATAGATAAATAGAGAAGATAAAGGGATTTTGTAACAAAATGTAAACAATGGTCATTCAAAGGATCCCTTGGAGTTCAAGAAATATTAAAATAAAAATATATAGAAATATTAAAATAAAAATATATAGAAATAGGGAGATAGATATTGATGTTAGAATTACAAGTTGAAGGAAATAAATTACATTAATTTTCAAATTTTAATTGTACGAAATAAAACAATCTTAGTTGAAAATGGATACTTTAAAGGGAATCCAACTACATCCTTTAGAACCCCTGGGGATATTTACAATAAAGATACAAATAAGGTTTTGGTAATGATAATAATGATGAAGACCCAAATATTAGGGATTTGTATTAGTATATACATTTTTTATGGAAAACATAACTCTTATCATGAGGAATAAGATAATATTCTGTTTGATAAATACAATGATAGTTAATTCACAACTTTGGTTTACCATCTTAGTAGAAAATATATGTTTACAAAAATAGAGGTGGAATTTATTTAAAAAATTTAATTAAGAATTACGGTTATATGGTGGTAATTATTCTCTTATTATTTCATTTATTTTATGTTTAATTTTTTGTAACGGTTTTTTATTTACTCTAGGGTGTTTGAATGGGATTAGGATTTCCAAATTTTTGTTGTGATAATAATTTTTGAATAAACTTATGAGATTTTCACTAATTATTTTCAATGTATAGTAATGAATATTTTGGATGACAAATGATTATATTTTAAATATTTTTATACACTGATGATTTTATCTGTGGATCTAAGGGAATTACAAATTTCAACCTATTTGAGGAAATGACACTCCTCATCAATCATTATCTTAGTCTATATGAGTTTATAATGAAGATGTGGATGAGATTATTATTTAAATTGATATTTATACCATGAATTTAAAATGAGAGTCTAAGTATAATGGATTTTTTACTTGCATGATGTTTTAATTTTTTTCTCATGGTTACTATATATAATTGAGTTAACGCACCACATCTCTTTTGATGATTTGTCTTTTGGAGGTCTCTGATTAATGTTTCATTATTTTTGATGGAAAATTGTATTTAGATATGTTTCATGTAATTTTAGATATCATATATACTTTTTCTCAATTAAATAAATCACCCAAAATTCCCCAGTTGTTTAAACTCAATACAACTTCTACATTTATTATAATATGTTTCTTTTTAATAAATTTATTTGGTGCCTAATTTGGGTAACCGGTTAATGACTCAAACTATTCAAAAAAATATAAATGGATTGAAATTTATTAATTATGAATTTTGTTTTAGTTTTTATTTATGTTAGGTGGTTATAGAAAACAAACCATGTCATTTTGCGAAGGTCCTAGTCTGCACATACACACAAACAATAAAGTCAATTACTATTGAATACATTTTTTTAATAAATTTTAGAATAATCAATTTTAATTATGAAATTTTTTTAAATAAATGGTTTTGAAATGATAAAATATTATGGATTCTATAATTTAGGGAGCTAATGGAAAATAAAACATGTCATTCATGGATCATGGAGTCTATATACACAAATGATGTTTCTTTGTATTCATAATTATTTTCAAAAAAAATTGAAAAAGGGATTTTCCAATTGTATTAAAAAAATTATTCATAGTAAAAATTTTATTTTCAGCATATTTTCATGAATATATAGTAATTGAGCAGTGTGGATGGAGAAAATAATTTAAAATTTTATATCGGGTGTATTATATTTAACTTTCATATTCTCGGTTATGTAATTCTGAGAAACAATAGAGAATAGTTTTTTGATGAGGCCAAAAAATCAATGTAATGGTTAATGTTTTTATGAGATACAAGAAAAGAAATATCAGTGATCTATGGCATTTATTTTTTTATCTTAGAGGCGGTGGTATCCCTTTATATGTGATGAAAATGAATGTTTTGTAAAAACTCATTATTTCTCAATCATATCACTTCATTATTCATGACTAAAGTATTAAAAAAAATAAGGTTTTTAGGTTAGAGATAAATCCAATCCTTCCCCCAAAATTCAATAATATTTTTTTTACCTATTATAAAATATTTTCCAAGGCTTAAAACATTATTTATATTAATTTTCCCTTCCCATGGTAACATCATTATAACCCTTCGAATGTTTTAAATGTATTATTTTTTTTAAATTATATACAAATTTAAACATGTAGATTCAAAAGAAATAAATCATTTTATATAAAAAAATACCAATGATTGAAAATTATTGATTTTAGTTATGGGGAATATAATTCTTAAAACCCTATTTTTCCAAAAACAATGCATACTTTAAACATAACATATCAATTTAAGAAAAATAATATTGTTTATTTATTCTATATAAATTAAAAATAAGACTATTATTTTATATGTATTTAATATATATAAATATATGTTCAAAAATTAATTCAACAATGTGAAAATTTTATTAAAATAAACACATGAAAACCAATTTTGATAAAACATTACCTAAATTTTCTATGATTTCATGAATTTTGTAAATATTTAAAAATGTTTTTTAAAAACATACATTAATATTATGAAATATATTTTTCATTGTAATGATGTTTTCTAAAAATTTCATCACATTATTTTATTATATGAGAGACAACAAAAGTAAAATCCATATTTTTTACAATTCACATCAAAATAAACAATTTTAGGAAAATCCCAAGAATTTTTTATAAGATAGTGTTCACATAATGAATCCAAAAATAAAAATAACTTATTATATTTATCTTATATAAGTTATAAAAATTAATATAAAAATAATAATTATATAATATATAACTTTTTATTTAAAAAACATAAATTTTGTTCTAAAATGTAAAATATGGTTTTGAAAATTAGAAATATCCTTTTTTATTTTAATGTCACATTAAAATAAGTATATAAAGTATTCAAAAAAAATTAATTAATAACCAATTTGATCTCATAAACTAATAATGTCATAAATTCATGTTATTTATAAATATAATATTATTATTTAATCTATTAAATATATTTTTATAGAAAAACAAAATAATTCATATTAATCTTATATAAATTCAAAATTAATAATAAATAATTTTTTCCAAATAAATTTCTCAACATTTTATATTTTGACATTTAGAAAAAAAATATAATATACAATTTGATTCTATTTTTATTGGAAAATAAATTTTTTAAATTAATATTTGTTAAAAAAATTATATATATAATAATAATAATAATTAAATCATTAATATGTTTATATTTTAATATATAAAAAATTATTTTATAACAATTTATACAGTTTTACTTAATAAAATGTTTGAAACATAAAATGATAGATTCATGAAAAAAAATTAAATAAATAACTTTTTAACAATTAATATATATATATATATAATAAATTTGTTACTCTAATTCATAAAAACTATTTCAATAAATTTGTTTTATTGGTCCAAATAGATTATTGAATTTTTAGTTTGGAGTTCTATGTGGAGAATTCTTCCAAACATATTTTATCTAATTAGGGGATAAAACTAAAATATCTTGTAATTATTTTTAAATTATTTTTTTAATAAAATCAATATTAATCCCCTCATATGTTTTTTATAGTTTTTTGACCATTATTTTTTTGAAAAATTATTTTTACCCTATTATAAGAGTTTGGTATAATTGTGATCCTTTCAAGTTTTTACTATATAAACAATATTTATTTGATTAAAAAATAATTATTTTGTCGATTTGAATAGTTATATTTATATAATTAAGTGTCATATTGAGATTATTAGTATATGGTTCAGTCTAAAATGTAGGGTTGTCAATGGTAATCCCTAACCTCACATCAAGCTCTGGGTTCTTGGCTAGGCCCATTGTTTTAATTTTTTCTTTTTTTCTAATTTTTATAGGTATCATTATATTAATAAATATGTGTTCCCTTACCCATACAAGACACTATTGGATAAGAGATAAGAGTGGTAGGAGTAGAATATATCATGTCAGGGAACATTACTATAGGTAGATCATGGATCAGCAATAATATCACATAAGTCATTGAGTGAACAATAATATTATATACCCAGAGTTTATCACATTATATGTATTTAACTATATATATTTATAAAAGAATTTTTTTTAATTTAAAATCATCATTTTTATTATTTCAAACCTATTCAGGGTTTATCTATGTTTTTTATGAAAAAAATGAGTTTTATAATGATCATTATGGTTTCCTATTTGACAAAATAGATCACATCAAAAAACATTTCATGAAAAAAACCAGCATGTTCTTAATATTCATAGAGGAAGAGTGGAGATAGACTATAAAAATTTTATTCTAGAAAATACTTTATGCAGTGGGAAATATTTATTTGGTCAATGGGAATGTTATAAACCTCATGTTGGGTTCCATAAATGGGAAATGTAACCGGATAGACCCCATGTAAGGAAGATAGTGTGTATATATACACACCCTTTTAGAGTACATGGAATATATATAAATTTCACATGGGAAGGTATCATGTCTAGGTTCAAAAATATTTACAGGACATGTAGACTATAGAATCTCAGAATTACATGTTAGGATGGAGGAAGGTAGATGACCACAGTTGATGGTAGGGGGCAAAAAAAATGTATGCAGGGTGAACACCAACTATTTATCCTATTTAGGATTCCCTCATGTTTTCTCATCCTAGAATTGGAATTAGACATGTCAGTAGTCCATTCATAGTAAATTTTTAGATAAATTTCAATGGTGTATTCCCATTTGCATGGAGAGGCTATCTGGATTGTGTATTAAAATGTGAGTTATTGGTGGGGGATTTTTCAAATTATTGAGGTCAAATTTTATTCTGGTTTGGGTTATAAGATACAAGGAATGAGTGAGGGTTATAAGTTTGTAATGGGTATACTTTGAGTATTCCATGAAAATATATTTAAATTTTGATTTGATATTATTTATATATAGATTATATAGATTTATTTGATGAAGCCTTTAATCGTATTTCATGAAGTTTAAGTGTTTGAGGGTTTAGACACATCAATTTATCATTTTGATATCTTGTTTAATGATTGATTTAATTGATGTCACCAGGAATGGATTACATCATTGGGTGTCTAGTATAGATATAGTTCATTCACAAGTTACAATGATGTCTCTTAGGGTCCCGTTGTGGATTCTCGTATGGTATAGAGTGTTTTGAGGATATGTCGTATTCTAGGGAGGTGGGATTATGTTTTCTAACAATAAGATTACCACAACGTTTCTACAATACAATGGGATACCCTTTTCACGTTTCCAACTCTTTATAAGTTTTTAAGGTATATTTCTATCTCCCATTAATGCGCGGTGGTTCTATTTTATTTCCTTACAAGTGAGTTGTTGATCAAGGACCATTGGTGGGACACTGAGGACCACTTGATGATTTTTTTCATGATGGGATTTAGATATTAATGATTATATTAGGAAATTGGAAAAACATTAATCTATTATTTTTATTATTAGTGTAGTAACGTATTATGAGGTTGTCATGTAAATGGTAGATTACTCTCTTATGTTAGTTGTGTGCTATTATAATGAGAAATCACATAAGGGTTGTATATGATTACTAAATAAGACTCCCTTAAGCAAAGTTGTGAATAATACATTTAATGTGGTCGTGATACTATGCTAATCACAAAATATGTTAACTTTATAACTTTGATGTCTCGTCAATGAATTTGGTCCTGATAATATAATATCATGGGTAATTGGACATCAATCATTCCACATGTGAGTTTTCATGGAATATTAATTGTTTTGTAGGCATAGTTGATTATCATGGAATGTATGAAATTATCCTCCATAACAATTTAATATTCAAAAAGATAAGACAACATGTTTTTATATCTTTATGGGGCTTAACCCAATTGGAAACAATAGGGGGGTCTACCCTTTAATCTGCGATGAGTTAAATAAGTTTTTTATAAGAGGAAAACATTCATTTCATAAGAGAGATACTAGGGGATTATGGGGTCTACATTGGGTGTGGTCAAGGGTTCCAGAGGCTAGAGTTTCTTCCATGTGTTCGAGGTCAAGGTTTTGGGAGTCTTTGGTGGTATTGGTTAATCCATTTTATAATTTTGAGGAAAATCTACAAGAGTCAACACATACTAATACGGACCAATCGCCATGATGTTATACCATTAAAAATAATCCACCAAGTTGTATAATTTATACCTTGGTGACTATATCTAGTTTATTTATCTTTATACAAAATTTAATGACCCCCCATATATTATGATTGTTGTTATGGTCATGGAAATGTTCTTATATGATTTTCAACATGAGAAAAAATATATATCATCGATCTATTTTATAGACTTGGGTATCATTTATAGTTTTTCTAGGGTTGTACTTAGTCTTTCTTTGTGGTGGTTTATGTTATTTTTTCAACATTTAATTATTTCATTTCATTATTTATTAGATAGGTTGTTCATATTGTATGAACATATGAATGAGAATAGAGTAAATGTATATGGTTATAGTTTTACTACAACAGATTTATTCCCACAGCCTATATAGACAAATTGGTTCTCATGAAAACAGTATGCCTTCAGCCCATCTGTAAATAATTTTAAAATGGTTTCAGAATATTCCTTGCATCAGAATATTGAGATGAGCTTCTCATGTGAAGTGTTGATCCGAGAACGAGTATTTTAATAGTTGGGGTGATTGGGTTTGAGGTACGGGTCATAGTTAGTAGTGCAGCATCATATACAATTGCTATCAATTTCATTATGTTGAATTTGTGATGTTATAGTGGGTTTCAATATATATATATATATACACCTGACTATATACTAAATTTCATTTTTATAGCTTATATATTTTATTAAATTTATCTAGATACGATGATGTCTGTAATTATAGTTATTAAATTTTATTGTACACTTTGATAAAAGAGGTATAATATGATCACATAATAACCCTCAGGTCCTTATTTCTAGTGGTAAACCTCCCCAATATGAGGTGCCATGCCTAAGGTATAGTTTCCAATATCATTATAATCACCATATATATGTTATTAGAGACGTTATATTATTAATCTGTATCAAATTGTTTTAATTTTGGTTTACAATTAAAAGATATGTTAGACATTAGATATAATAATGGGTAAAAGATTTTGATGGAAAAATGGGTGGTGCATCTTGAACTCATATTTTGGTAGTAATAAATGGTTATCAAGGGTTCCTTAATTTTATTTCATATATGATGTTATTTTTATATATTATATATCCATTTTACAAAATTCACATGGTTTTAGAAATATGAATCCATTAGAATATTAACTCGGAGACCATAAAGGAAAGAGGTGTATCATGCATGATAAATTCATAAGAATGATTGAAAAGTCATGTAGTGGAGTACTAGTGTGATTATATCATTGAAATAATGTTTTTCTATTTAATTTTTCAACCAAATAATAGAAAACATTTTATCATTAAAGTACATATGGTTATTTTAGTTAGATGGATGGAATAGTTTATTTTTTTCAATTGATGGTAGAAAATGTAGATTAATTAATATATTATCAATGACTAGGATGAAAATAGAATATCTTAGTAAATGGTATTGATGTTTTCTTGTTATATATATAATAAAATTTAATGTCATGATGATAAACCTCTTCGGTGTGGTTAATTATTAAATTTATTTGTTTAAATTGTATGTAACTAATTATTTGTACGGTTTGCATATATCATGGAATTGTATTATAATTAACTAAACCTTATTTTTATGAATCACTGAACATAGAATATCATGGGGTGATTCTAGTTTTTTTGGTATGATTATAGGATTATCTGGTGGAAATATCAAGCATGTTTTTTCAGGATAATTAGTTCCCAAATTAGGTAGATGAGTTGGAATCTGATTATGGTTTGTTTGTAATATCATAAAATGGGTGTTTGGAATGGGAAATTTCATGGGATGTTTAGAAAAGATCATTGATGACTACCTATGAGTAATGAAATTCTATTAGGATAGGTGAAGAAAACTAGTGACTTGGGAGATGAAAATCATTATTCTGGTGATTCGATGGGATGTTACACTATTGGATATCCTAGGAGAGTGATTAGACAAGGGTTTCAGATCCTTTGATACACAAGCATGGTTATATTACATGAGATAACATCATTTGATGAAATGGTTTTATAGATTATGTGGCCTATATAATAGGATGTCTTGTAAATATTAATATTTCTTGTGTGTTTTTGGGAGATGATTGTGTATTAATGAAGTGCTTCTAGAGAACAGTCGTTATCTTGGAGTGGTTTGAGATGGGGATGGACATAATGTAATGGTTTATTTAAGAAAGGGGCCATGAATTATAATACTTATGGTTTGCAGTTTATTTGTATAGTAATCTTCAATAATGTATCTAACTGGATTGATGTTATATATGGTTCTCAAGTGTTATGAAAGAATGGGTAAAAGATTTTGTTTTTAGTATGACACGAAATGGGGGCCTAGAATGTTGTCATGTTTGGATGATTTGAATACCCTAATTTTGAAAGAGATTATAAAGGTTAAAATTATATTTTGGAACTAACAAACATGAGAATAATAATAAGTTCATTATGATAGTATTAGAGCTTTTATAAGGTTCTTAGTGATACTCTCTACCTTAAGGATTAGAGTGGATGTTGAATTTTTTTTTGATAAATCCTCATTATGTGTTGTTATGTGTGTTTGATTTCTACATGATGTCTATTTTTTATGATTTTATTTAATGGGATGATCATCATTGAGTATTTTTTTTCCAATCATGAGGAAACCTAATTGCTGTAATTGGTGTGTAATTGTTTATAACAAAAATGAAGTAGAGATATAAGAAGAAATTTAAGGTCAAGAGATCACTAAATATCATTATCGGATGTAGTCATTGTTTTTAGTAGTTAATTTGAGTATGTAGGCTTTTTTTCTAATAGGTAATGTGATGGGAGGTTTCAGTTTTCATTCTACATCACATTTGTGAGTATGTTGGCTAGATCATGTCATTTCATTTAGAAGGTGTTCGGGCATGGGTTGTTTTGTATAATGTTATATATACATATAGACGATAAGTATATTTTTATATTTAGGAATTTTATATATTTCATGGATGAATTACCTTCATTATGAGAGTTTCTTGGATAACATTTATGTTGAGGAGGATGTAATCCCTAATATCATTACTCATTGAAAATAATAATAATAATAAAGAATTTTTTTAATTTATAGCTTCTTTTTAAAGGAAAAAATGTAATTTACCTTTTTATTGTATGTCATGTAATTTTTTAACCACCTTAGTTGTATTAAAATATGTTGTTTATACATGGAAATTACTTTTTTGGAAATAATATCAACTCATATTATTATAGAATATCTAATTTTCAATTAATTTAATATTAATTACTCATGCACATTTGAATAGTGAAAATTTTGAACCAAAGGTAATGGTCTATATACTTAATCAATAATTGATTTTATGATGGGGTTTTCATAGATGAGGTATAATCTCATGCTAGGAATTGGCATTCATCAATGGACATCTCCCTTTTTTTCATCTTATCACTTTTTTATCATCACCACCATTTATCATCAATCCTATATAGATCCTCTCTAGGGGTCGTTATCATTTGACCAAGAAGAGAGGGATAAGGAGAGTAGATTAAACATTAAATATCATTTAGAGGTAGAACATGGATTTGTGGTAGTGTCACATTGATCTAGGACTGAATATTTAAAATGTTATGTGCCAAGGTAGAACCATTTTATGTTTTCTTCTATGTATTCCAATTCAATCGTTTTTTATAACATAAAATATATATGTGTGTGTGTGTGTGTTTCTAGGGTCCTTGGTGGGTAAATATATTATTTTATATGTGAAAACATGTGTTTTGGGATGATCGTAGTGGTTTGTCAATTGGAAAACCAAATCACAATTTTTGCAGTTATCAGAGAATATTTCCACTATTATTATCATTGAAATAAGGAGAGAGGAGGTTTACTACAATGCATATAATGTAAATAAAATTCTATATAGGTTCACTCAACCATTTCTTCATTGAATTAAAAAACACCCCCTTTTGGGGTACATGTAAATGTATGATACATGATTAGACAATGGTTAAATGACTCTACATGTGTAAGCACATGATAAGGTTGAAAACATGTCTATACATTTTATGGTTCAAGGGATATTATCTAGATTATTGTACATTCTATATTTAAGGATGAAACAATGTGTTTTCATTGAAGTACATTCCATATTTTTAGTAGATATATTGACTTTTTTGGTGGTTTGGGGTAACAATTATGTATATTGGGTGTTCAATGTGTACATATTCATTTAATAAATTCATCCAATTTTATCACACATGGGAAAGATTTAGGATAATGTATTTTCCATTCTATGTGTTTTTATCTTATGGGTCATAATGAATTAATATTTTTTCCAAAAATATTCCATCTGTATGGTTATATTATTTTAGGTTATATGGGCATGAGGGTTTCTTTTTTGGATTAGATTCCAATTTCTCCTTCGTTTTGGGTAGTGAGATGTGGGTATTGAGTTTGAGTCATGGGTTTTTTATCGAGATATATTGATTATTTCATGAAAAAAAATTAATGAATTTTGGATAGTTTGTATAGAATTGATCTAGAAATGTATAGGATGAGGCTCTTAGAATTATTTATTGAAATCTAAGTGGTTGGGTTTATAGAACACTCACAATTGATTTTAGAGCCAATGATCAAGGATCTATTTTTCTGGGGCCTTCATTGCCACCATGGGGTAATTTGAATGGCTATGATCCATTGAAGATATGTTGATTTGGGGTTTATAAATCCATTATGAATACCCTTATGTAAATGTTAATCTAATTTATTGCTTTTATACGTTGGATTATAGTTATTGTTTTCCATTTTATTAGATACCCTTTAGGGTTTTCATGTACTGGATGACTGTCATGTCTTTTTTTTCTCTTGATGAGGTTATAAGGACTGTTAATAATTCCATTACTAGCTTTATGCTTCATGTGGATTCCATTATGGGTGCGTTGTTGACTCATGATTAGTGGGGGACCCAACCTGATTCATGGGGATATTTCTCATTTTAAGATTAAGACAATTATAATGAATTTTTGTTTCAGTAAACAAATAATAGTTTAGTTTTGTAGAATCATTATGCGGTGATCATGAAACAATAACCTTTTACCCTTTGGGTGGTTTTATTATTTTATAAAGACAACCCCCTTGAAATTGGTAAATTATTATTGATGATATTTTCTTCTAGGAAGGTGATGAATACTCCCCCTAAGTTGAATGATAATAATACCTTGAATTTGGTCATGATTGAAATGGAATCACACAATGTGGGGGACTTGATATTACATATCGGGCTTCCTTAAATTTGAAACCTAGAATACATTTGTTTATGGAATAGGGTGACATTACTTCCACAT
The DNA here is from genome assembly GCA_963277665.1 of Viscum album. Classification (NCBI taxonomy): domain Eukaryota; kingdom Viridiplantae; phylum Streptophyta; class Magnoliopsida; order Santalales; family Viscaceae; genus Viscum; species Viscum album. The sequence goes on from OY728129.1 coordinate 1,591,876,257, forward strand.
GAAAGTTATCAGGGAATATGTGTTTATTGATAGGTGTGGTCAACCATTCCTGTGAAAGATGGCTCAGCAACTTGAACCATTTCATACTGGGATAGAGAAATCCCAATGTTGTGATGCCTAGTTGGATCTGACCATAGGTGGATACTGATAAATTAGCTATCAAACCCAATTATTATAAAATAGGAACTCCATGATTAAATTAATATATTACACACAACACTAATATATGGACATATTGTAACATCATGGGACATTATTATATATTTCATTAAATCTCATAGATATATTGGGATGCACGTAACAATGGGTATAAATTAAAAAACTAGTCTATTAAAATATTATTATTTTAAATGTGACCACTATAACATTGTGGTTAAGTTGCAGGGTAGGTATATGAATAAAATAATTATGAATATATATATAAATGGTAAAATAATTTTCATTGGTTATATATTGATGATAAATTTAAATAAAAAATATATTAAATTAAAAACTTTTAAAAAACATTAATTTATAAAATATGGTTTAGTCGGGAATTAAACACAATAATTAATATTTATTTATAAAACAATTATATAAATTATTTGAATAAAATAAAATTATCATTTTCCATATACATTTATAAATTTCTTTGGGTGAATGTTTGATAAATTTCTAAAAATATTAATAATTTGGTGAATATTGAAAAATGAAATTTTTAATTGAAAACAACATTTTCATTTAAATTTTATAACAATTTAAATGATATTTTAAGTTATTTTTAACATAATATTAGGTTAAATATATTATATTTTAAATAATTTTGGTCATTAGAATAAATTTCACAACGAATTTAGATATAAATTCTTTTAATTGTTTTGAATGATTTTCTTTAGAAATAAAATTATACTGATGCGTCTGTAGGATTACATTGAAATTAATTTCATCCACTTATTAGAATTAATTTTGATAAATGGATAATATTTTTTGAATATTAAAAATTTAAATTATAAAATAACTTAAACTTTATTTTTTCCATTGTGAATATTAATTGTATAAAAATTTAATTACCTTTGTTAAGGTAAAACGAGTTTAACAATGGTTAGACTAAGAAGACAAGGGTTCAAGATAACCTAAAAATGTCAAAAAATATTTTGATGAAATTTTAGGAACATATCAAATAAAAGGATCAATAATGAGACTTTTTTAGAAATTTATTTTTTTAAATATGTTGGTACACTTTATTATTTTCAGAAACTACATGTGTGTCATCTCCCCCACTTATAAAAGGTCACTCCCTCTCTTCACGTAGTCAAAACTATTAGGCACAATGTTCCAAAAAAACCCAAAAATATATCACCAAAACATCATTATAGACATTCTAGAGCTTCTTTTATTCCAAACAAGACCAAACCAATGGTCCTTAAGTGAAGATCCAAATGATGTTTATCTCTAAGAATGTTACTATATTGACAATCATATTTTGTTTTAATTATTATTTTCTCCACAATAAATTATTTTTTTTAAAAAAATAATAACCCTCGCATCTCCAAAATATTGATAAGTTTTTATGTTTATGTAATAATATATATCTATTTACTCTTCTATCAAACGGAAAAAAATAATTCATGTGTACTGTGGACTACTACCTCACGAACTGATGTAATTTTTTCTGTTAACATATATCATGATTGTATATAATTACCAATTTAATGTATATATATAATATTAATGATATAACTATACATATATATATATAATATCACATATAAATTATTAATTCCCATTTCATTTAAAATATAATAACACCTCTTATGTGTACTAAAGACGATCACCTCTTGAAGTGATGTGTTTTGTTTCTCACATAGGATTTACATGGAAGTAAATGGGGATAAATATAATAAATTTAAAGGATATAAATGTCATTATATTGAGTCTTTATATATTAATGTGTCACTCACTTACTTTCCTTTTCACCTGATATATAAATTACAGTCTTTCTCATGCATATATACATTTTACTTTCTCCATGAAGAGATATGATAGATTCTCCATGATAAAACATCAATAATTGTAAAAAATAATATTTATAACATTAATATCATTATTTAAATGATATAACTATTTAATATCTGTATGAACTAGAACTCCTGAGAAATCCTAGCAGTTAACACCAAAAACAACAGTAATAATGAAACATTATTAATGATAGGGAGATAACATGTTATTAAAGGATAATATAATAAACTGAAAATACTTATATAGTTTTTATATAAGTGAATAACAATTTTAATATAACAATACATTATTTTAGTTTATGTTATTCCAAAAGGAAGCGTGAGTTAAGTATTTTTATCTCAATTTCCATTTTATTGGGGAAAATTTTTTAATATAAAATTATTCAATATTAGTTAGGGTATAGACTACCTCATTGATGTTTTTACAACTAATACCATTTATTTATAATGAATATTATTCTATTTTAATATTTTTTAATTTTTTTTACAATTTTAATGTAACTAACGATGTAAAATATATTGTATAATCTCACATTCATTTCTGTTTTTTTACATTCTCTTAAAATAATAGCTTTATTTTGATCAAATTTCATTAGAAATTAAATTTCTATTAAATATTCATAAAAATTTAATATGTATTTGGATATTTAATCAACCATATACCAGTTTCACATACATAGTTTACTTTGATTTTATATGACTAACATGAAAAAAATTTAAAAATATATATCCATGACTAAATTTAGATATTTGATTACCAGAAATATTGATTCATGATTAAAAATTATTTTTTAATCATTGGGTAATTATATAGACATATATTTATTGATAGTGACCATCTATAGATATCCCCTCAATGCATTGATATTTTAATGATGTGACTCAAATGGATTTCCTTAGTTAAATGACTTTCTAGTGTATACTCACCCATGAGTTTTAAACTATCATATTAAAATCCATGAAATTAGAAGTACCATGAATCTTGATATTATGATGTTCAATAATTAACCATTTTCTTAATTTTGAATTTATTTAATAATATCCATGAGATTTTAGAAAGGATATTTTCTTTGTATTCATTTTATGGAATGTGTTTTTTGATATTTAAATTACCATATTGATTATAATTCATCCAATAATTATATTCAAGTAATTGATTAAATTGAATGTGAGTTAGGATATTTAATTTTCCATATTGATTATACATTATTTAACATGAATTATTAAATCATGATAGCTTCCTTTGTATGTAACCTTTACTGAGAATCTATGCCCATCCTTTTTATAATTCCCTTCCTAAAAATATAGGATGTGTACTATGAATGATATGAAATTATATTCAATAGAGAATTATAAAATTCTAGAAAAAAATAATGTTGTATTTTTTGTATTAAAAAATAATAATGTAATAATGTAGATATATAGTTGAAAAATACAACAAAAAAATTATTCCCTTATATATTATATCATTTTTTTATTCTTATGTAACAAAATAGACAATAGATATGAGATACTAGGGTCATGACCACTACAATCTTTATTACATCAATTTTATCAGAATCATGGAGAACTAGATTATGAAAATAATTTATTAGGGAATATAACCCATTGATATACTATGAAGATAAGTAGTGTTGAAATTGATATTGTTTATTCAAGGTATATATCAGTTATTTTTTCTTGGAAACAAATCCCTATATATATAACATGTCAAATTGGTTCTAGAATAGTTATATATATGGATAATAACACTAACAAATCCATGTCTAACACGACTAGAGATTTACTAGGCACACGAAAATGGTCCTTATGACACACGTAGTTTGGAACTCTCTAGTGATATACTTTATAAAATAAAATATTTCTTTTAAAAACCATTATAAAAGACCTTAATAGATTCTAGCAATGAATAAAATATGTTAAAACTAACTTCCATTTGATTTAAATTAAGGTGTATAATTTTGTCATCCGATAAATTATTTTATGGGTTTCTCATAATTTGTTTTCATGCACTATAATTTTCTATTATTTAAATGGATGGAACCTGAAGGTTTCATGTTAGCATTCAAAATTAAACAAATATGGTGACTATGAGAAACTAAATGGGATGATAAAATGAGTGAAATATTTCATGATTATTCCAAATCAATAGTCCTTAAATATGATGTAAAATTAATACCTAAAACAACTCTCAGACTCACCATAGACTAAAAGGATGAAGATCCCTAATAGATTTAGTGGTAGAGATCATGGATGAAAGAGGGAACAATTTCCTTCCTGGAATGAATGCGGAAGAAATACCATGGAATATTTTAAAATAAAAGATAAAAAAATTTATGTGTTGGAACGAATAGAATACAAAAATTAATTACTGATGAAAATAATGTGTATGAATGATGGAAATAAAATCTATCATATAGATATATTTATAATTAATTGTATTAAATGTGCGAAACCTAGGCATTAACAGAGCCAATTTCTTATTCTAAAAATAATCCCCCAAAAAATGAATGGACTATGATTAAATAATATAGATGAAGTATTTCTGTATTGTAATTCATGAAGATAATTATAGATTTTTTTACAATGGTATTTTCCTTATAAGAAACATGAATAATAAAAGGATTGTTCTAGAATAACCTATATTATCATTAACATAAGAGTTATGGATACTGTTATGGGGTTTTTATTTTATGATTGGTCATAATTTCAAATTATTCAATATATTGTGTGCAAATTTGTGTAGTGGGACTATAACGTGATTATAAATATTTTTGGATTTCTTTTATTTGAATAAAACTCTTTAGATTAGTATAGGAAAAACCAATTTTTAGTAGAATTTCTTTAAATTAATTGATACTTAAGATTAATGGTATTATTAACTTATAAGGTTTGTCTTTAAATTTTTATTTTATTAATTAGGGGTTATCACGTTTAGGGAATGATATAGGAATAATATTAACAAGGCTATAGAAAAAGGAAAATACTCATACTGGGTGACAACCCATCAAATCCAGAAAGGTTGTAAGACCTAAACCCACAACTGTAGGTTGAGAAGGGTGATGCACCTTCCACTGGTATACATGATGTTCTAGTTAACATTTCACTATTTTTTCTTAAAGTGTTTAATTTATATTAATTCTAGTTAATCTAGTGGTTTTACTATTGATGTTTGGAAATTAATTTATTATATTGGATATCATTTTGTGAACCATAATATTTTTATTTATAAATATATGGAAATATATTTCAAATATTTATAGAGAATATTATATATTAAAAGTTAATTTTAGTATGTCTAAAATGACACATTTTGGATATTCACCTTTTATAGGCATAGGTAATCTGAAAATTTATTTAAGAATAAATAAATGATGAATTTATTATTATGAAATAGAAAAACATCAGATAAATATATTTCCTTAAAATCATAAAAATAAAAATAATTCATCAACATTATAAAATGGTTGATCAAAAAGTGTAATCATATTACCTTTACATCATATAAATCTGTGATAATTTTACACATTATAAATTTATGGATCTATGGTCATTAAAATTATCTTGATCATTCACTTTTTATGATCAAATAACTCTTCCCCCACCCTAATTATTTGTGTATTTGCTTCTTCGGTTTCCATATCTTCACTTATTAAAATATTATCTTATATAGAAACCTATTTATGTGTAATTATAGGTGAAAACTCTTTTATAACATTACAACTTTTTAAAGGATGTCTTATTAACCCTTTTTATAATGTGGGTTTTCAATAAAGGAATTTTCAAATTTCAATCCCTTGATTTACAAGTATAGGGTCATAATATTTTAAACCAATTTATTAATAGTGGGGAGAATTTTTCACCCTGATATTTTGAACTAGGAACTTCATGTTCGAAAAAGTATATGAAATTAAAAACTAATATTATAAGAGAATGTAATACCATGAGACGTTATGTTATATTTCCTTAAATATATTCAGTAGTATGTGATTCAAAAAACACCGATTTTACAAGAAACATAATACTCTATTAAAATATATTTATTTCAACCATGAAAATTATAACATAACCATTGTGTAATTAGGTAAGAATATGACTATATAATTTGTTAAAATATATGGTTGACACTTGTTCATCATTTATATATTGTTTATGAACATAAATAGAAATTATTATAAAAGAAAAAATAAATAATTTCTAAAAAAAATACATTTTAAAATTATTAATAGTGATAGATTGATAACATAATTTAAAATTAATTTGTAAATATTATTTGAAATTATTTAACAAAATAAACATCATTCGTTTAGTCTACCAAACAACATTTTATTTGAGAAAATTTTTATTAATTTTCTAGAAAGGAAAATTATTCATTAATTTTAATCTCCACTTTTTTTCAAGTAAAAATCATTAAATTATATTAAAATTTTAATAATTTACTTCGTTGTAATAAATTTAATATTTAATTAATATATAAAAGAATTTTAATTCGTTAAATGTTTTTTTGGAAATATTTGTTTTTTCGACGTCTATATGTGATTAATATTCAATTTAATTCTACCAGTAATATAAATCTTATTTGAAAAAATGGATTCCATATTTATAATAAGTATGATATATATTGTGTAATAAGTTCATCATAAATTTTTACCATTATTAATAGAAAAATGAGAAAAACAATTACCACGGTTACGATAAATACCGTGTTACTGTGGGTTAATATAGGAATATATGTCTTACAAATAACTTAAACACATCCAAAAAATTATAAGGAAATTTTTAGCCCAAATAAACTATAATGATAATGAATTATACATTTTGGATCCTCCATGAATGTGAAAATATTTTATTCAGTATTATTTTTGGAAATTTCACGTGTGTCCACCACCACAAAAAAAAAGGATACACTCTCACATACATTATTTACACCAATAATGAAAATTGTATCAACCAAATACTTTAAAAATCCCAAAAATACTTAACTACAATATTGAGCTAATAATCATCCGAAAATAAAAACACCATGGTTCATAAGTGGATATGAAAATGAGCTATTTGTAAAAATATGTAATTTTTTAACAAATATCATTCGATTTCATTCATCATTTTCTAAAATTAATTATTTCTAAAAATATACATTATAAAAATTAGAAAAATTAATATGTATCTGATTTTATTATTTTTATTTAATAATATAGATCCATCTCCTCCATAAATTGAGAAATGAAATAATTGATTATGTGTATGATGAACTACCACCAAGCCAACTGGTGTGAATAATTTTCCATTAAAAAATTTAATGATTATATAAAATTCTAGATTAAATATATATTTATTTTATTTATGCTATAATTATACTTTATAATTATACTACAATATATACCATATTACATTCCTTTTTGTTAAAAATATTATACTGTGGCTCGTGGGTATGGAAAATGACAGCCTCACGATGTAATCTGATTCATTTTTCACATATTAATTATATGGATTGTAATAAGGATAAATTTAATGAAAATATGATATCTATATGAAATGATATATGTTTTCTAAAATTAATTTTTCATCTAACTCCTTTCCCTTTCCCCATTAAGTAAATGATAATACCACCCACGCAAACTTATAACTTATCGTCCGCAGGAAGTGATATGATTCATTTACCATGATATAATTTAAATAGTGATTCATAGTAATTATTTTATTAATAAAATTATATTTATAAGATTAATAAAATTTCAGGGATGATGGAACTATATAATGTTCTCATGAACTGGAACTTTTATGTTATGAAATGCATGCAAAAACAAGGAACATCACACTCAAAACAATTATAATATGGAATGATTATTAACAAATGGGAGATATGATGTAATAAAACGATCATATATGTTATTATAGTTATTAATTTGGTTTTTAGTATGTTAATAACATGCATAAAACCACTATATATTAGGTTAATAAATTTCTAATCAAAACAAGGTGTGAGATAATGGATTTCATCTATATTTAAATTTTATTGACACATATTTTTTAAAATCAACTTATTTGTTTTATGTGGTTTATATAAAACCATATTGATTTATAAAACATAAATACCATTTTTAAATTAGTATCAATGTATCATTTCTTGTTTACACTTCTAGGGGTTACAATTTAAATGTTATGAAATAGTTAAATATTACTATACAATTGTGGATTCAATTGTGATTGTCTATTTTCCCCTGAAAAAATCACATTCTTATTATCATTTTTTATTTTACATTTATATTTATATTAAATATCCCTATTATTGTATGATCTATATGAATATTTCATAAATTTTATACCATTATTATTTATGATGTTTACTTTAAATTCAATCTAATTAACTGTGGTAGTATACTTAAATCTATATATATTAGTCAATATGAATTTTTGATGATAATTAACCTTAATTAATGAATAAAATAAACTATTTGACATATAATAAATGATGTGGATATAAATTTATTAATGGGGCCCTGTTATTAATATCCCCTCTATGTATCAATATTCTCATATGATGAGTCAATTAGTAAGCATTATTTAATGGGGTTTCTAGTGTTTGTCTTCCTGTCTATTTTATATTCTCTTGTGAAAGCCCTTGATACAAGAGGTATCACGATGCCAAATATTATGATGTCCAATAATTAAGAAAATCATTCATCGATAATTGTTTATTATTGTTTATCATATTTACATAATGATATTCTCTCTGTATTCAAATTTTATTCATTTTTTAATTAAACAGTATCTTTTTTCAGTTATGTACCTTTCCATATTTATTATCCTTTATATAAAAATTATTGGAATGTTATTAATTAAATTGAATTTGTTTTCAAATATTAACCATTAAATATTTATTATTAATAAGTGATCATGAATTATATACTAGTGATTGATCTTTTTTTACATTACCATTACTGAGTGTTTGACATCACCATTACATTGATTCCTTACTATGAAATCATGGAAGTGAAATATATATTATATCCAATGATATTATAGAGTGAATAATGAAATTATAAAAAATATATGTTCTAATTTGGTCCTGCAATTCATTTTTTTCCATTTCTAGAATCCAGTTTATGGGTTCCAGAACCCAAAGATACAACTAAAGGCAAGTCAGACACTATAAAACAACATAGACTTACACATCATAATAACTAGATTCATATCTGTATCCCATGTACGAGTCCTCTTCACTAGTAGCTGATTCCCATTCCAGATACCTCCAAAAACATGTACTTTGAACCCGGCTGCAAAGTTGTTCCAGAACAGATTTATCTGAGGGAGCCTTCTTGGTCATGCTAACCATTTTAAAAGCCAAAGTCACCTCATTTTTTTGGCTTTGATGAATATATAGTCTGCATCGGCCTCGTAAGAAATGAGTTTTCCTTCCTTTTCCATTTTCGCGGAGTAGCAGACAAGGGTCCATAAGATATGGATGTCATCTTATTCCCACTTTTAACAACATCACTAAAGGATTGACCAACTGGACCACTCATGTTCTCTTTCCCTCCCCCCAAATCCCCCATTCCAATTCCAGCTCGCTCTCTTAATGCAGTAGTAGAAAACTCTGCGTTAATTCTCAGATTCTGGACTGGAGTATTACACTCCATCAAAGGGGGCCTCCGATCTTCAATAGGATCATTTTCCATAGGTGGTTTGACATTGTCTCCCAGCCTCCGGTTCATGCTATCCACCTAAGGGCCACACCTTTCCCCATTAGAAGTGTTATCCTTATTCATGACACCTGCTTCTGGTCCCAGACATTCGACCTGTTCATCCTCTCTGGCCTCTTCACCAACCGAATCAGTTCACGCACCCTACGTTCAACCTGCTGGTCATCTATGATCTCCAAAATAACATCACCTCCCATCAAAATAGCCTCATCCAAACCCGCATCCAACAAGTTTTTAGAAATCCCATTAAACTCGTCACTCAAAGCTAAAAAATGGTTTGGCCAATGGATCAAGGCATTTAGCAGCCTTAACACTCGTGGAGACAACCTCTGCATCACTGAACACTCTTCCTTTAACACTATGCAAAGAACCCAGATCAACCATGGGATCAAAAGGTACTCCCAAGTCCCTCTTTAACCATTGGAAAATCTCAGACACCAACAGATTATCCTGTGTCGCCATAGCACCAGAAGCATCAAACACCCGACGAGGACTCGAAGGATTGACAACCCCCTTCTCACCATAAAAACATGGACCTCGTCCTTTGTCAACATGTTCTATATCTCTCGAGACCAAACCCTTTTGAACTCCATTACACGCACCAAACTCAGATATCACCGAAGCAGAAATCCCATTACCACGGGCCTGCATCAACCAAGACCGACGCTCCCTTCGAAAAAATTCAACAGAATGACCCAATCTCTTGTAATATCCACAATACTCAATCCAATTCTCATAAACGACTTTCTGTTTGCATCGATATTCTTGATAATATTGATCTAAATAGAATCAAAAGGGATACGGGACAGATCCATCTCGACACACACCCTGGGGTTCACAAGATGGAAAGCTGCCTCGGTACGACTATCCGAGCTGAGGTATCTACCAAGCATATTTCCCAACATGCATATAATCGAGGGGTTTTGTAACGGTAAAGGAAGAGAAGGAAAGCATACCCAGGCCGAAATTGAAAGCGGGTCGCAGTTCATATGGAGATCGAATTACCAACGCAAAAGCCGGAAATGATATCCATTGAAGTTGTGCGGAGCCCTCACCCACGCTCCGATAAGTTCATCCTCTGAATCGAACCTAATCATAATTTTTTTGTCCAGTAAGACAACCACTACTCTATCTCGTAGATCCCATGCTCAGAAGATAAAGCGGTTGAAATCATCCACAGAAGGCCTCCTGTGCTTGAATTGGGACACCAGGGTGAGATTCAACAGGGCCGAGGCTTCTGAGAACTCAGATGATAAAATAGGGAGATTTGGAATTCGATCAACTAAATTCGAAACATTAGGGTTTAAATAAGATTTCGTAAAATGATGAAGAAATTCAGGGTTTTAGAAGGGGAAAATGGCCTAGATTTCCCATGAGGCAACGAATCTCCCTACCCCATCGAGGGGGGAGGAGCTAGAGTAGAGGCCACCATCTTCACCGGTCACGGAGGAACCCTACGTAGAGGCCACGGTCTTCTCAGAATGATATAATTTGTGAATTAAATTATAATATTTAAATAACATGTTTATCTAGTTCACTATGACTATAAAACTATTTAGTCGTTTGGGATGTGCTTTTTTATTTGTTATGCCAATTTAATAATGCCGACACTGGCTCCCGACTATTGTAGTTAAGGAAAATATAAGGGATTCTATGAATTTTTAGTAATTTTTATTTTGGATCTTTAAATATTAAAGTGTTCCAATCGTAAGTATGGTCTTGAGGGCTTTTGGGGTCTTTGGGGTCCATGGTTATGAATTTGTGGGTTTCTTTAGAAAATCAAATGGAACCATTGCATACCAGGACAGATAAGTCCCTAATTTGTGACACCGGGAGAAATATTTTCCTATTTGTTTATAATGTAAAATGATGTGAGTGCATCCTCATGTACTTATATTAGTTCTAGTTTTAATTAATCCTTGTTCATTATGATGGTTTTGGCAGTCATTTCATTTTCCTTAGATACACTATGGAACACATTGAAGAAAATGTGGTTGATCAAGGATAGAAAAATAAGTTTTGAAAATAATAATAATATTTCATTAAAGTCTTTTTATACCAAAAATGTGTCATATTTTACTTTTCTAATTTATTTTTTCGTCACACTATTTTATTAATTGAGTGGTTTTTTCATATTTCTCGAACATGTTCTTTACAGTAGATTTCAGGTCCCCCATTGGGGGTTTCTTATTGATGCTTTTATTCCCACCCCATGTATAGGATCCATGCTTCTCATAGATTCCTTATGCCTTATTTTATGTTGTTAAGACATGCATGATGTCAAGGGTGGGGTCCCTATATTTCCTGATCAATCAAATTTATTTTTTTGGGGTTGTAGACAAGGCCCGAGAAGTTCAAAATTCTTGAAGATTGGGTTTGTGGTGTAACTCTCTTCTAATAGTAGAGACATATAAAAATAAATTTTCCATTTAATTGTCTTTTATGTCCATCTTAATATTGTTTTTCCAATTTTAGATTCACTCTTGTACATTATATTTTATTATTTTATAAGATGTACATATTATTTATTATCTATGTATACGATGATTTGTATAATTATTGGTTATTTATTTTTATTGAACACTCCAATATCACGGTATACAATCAACACTATACCACAATTATACCTCCAATACTAATCAATAACCTCCTTAATACTAGTAATAATTCATGATATATAGTAGAAACCACCAAATATTAGTGGCCTTAGGTGTCAGGAGGTTATAAATTTGAATTAGAATATCTTTTTTTTGTTTTTATATTTGGGGAGATGGTATATAAGAGGAATAGGAATGGGTTGTGGATTGTGATGTAACACATGATGGTTAAAATTGGACACCAATTCTATAGTGAATTATACATCACTAGTGGTTAGATATTTCTCTGTTGGATAAGCACTAAAATAGTTCTATATATGATTGTCACATTGTGTGAGGCACATGATGCGGGATTTGTTATTTCATAGGGATATTAACTCTTGGAACCAATATTCAAGAATCATAACATGAATCCTGATATTTAAATTAGGATTATTATGAAATATATGGGCCTTTTACTATGATTTTATCAATTATTTATTGTTTTACAATTTAATTTTTCATAAAAATATCATATAATTTTTTATCACATAATTTATTGGTAAAATTATATTCAATTTGATATAAATATATATATATATATATATCACTTTCTTATAAGGATAAATATGGACCTACGTTGAGATATTTTCCTATTAGGATGATGATATAGTCCCACAATTAATAGTTAACGTGTAAATATATCGATTGAAACTAGAATTTAATTTCTTGATGATGAAGTCTATGATGATTGTTTTTGTTCAGGTTTGTTTATTTATTATCTCAGTAATTACCTTTATGTAATTTTCCCATATAACATTGAATATAATTCACCATGATGAAATTTTGTGAAATTTATTAACTATAAATGGATCATAATGGTAATATTCTTATTTTATTCATATACTTGTTTAAAACACAAGGGGGTAGCCTATTTATGGGTGATCATGGAAATCTATTCCCCTTATTTGAAGATGAATTTTCATTTGATATCAGTTTTTATTTTATAACATATACTGTTTGTTTGAAATATAATATTTTCTATTATGTTATTAAGATATAAGGTATGATCAACCATGAGTTATCACCTCAACTATTTGGTCGAGGTGACATACCCCATGAGTTATCACCTCATAAATGATTATATTCATTATTATGATATAAATTCATATTTATTAATACAAGGTATGTAGCTGAAGCATGGATAATTCTTAAGGATGGTTATATGGGGGTGTTTGTGTAATATGTTTTTGGAATAATCAAGGTCTTATGGAGGTTTAGAATATTCACTAAAGGGTGTGATTAGTGAATTTTGATAATTATTTGGGTTTATACCAAAAAAATAACATTGAGTGTCGATTAAATTGGTTTGGGGTTGGTTTGCTTGGGTATGAGTAGTTGAAAACCATTCTCCCTTAATCCAAAATATGTTTATAAGAGAAATGAATGTATGGTCAAATGATATTGTTTTTTTATGGAACCTACTGTAGGATAATAATGGAAAATATTTTCATGTGATTTGATCAATTTTTCAATAGAGTACAAATGGTTATCCATATTTTTAGAACACAAATTTACATGGATCTGGGAATGTGGAATATGTGATCATGATAGACTGTGTGTGTTTCTTGGAGAATCATTATTCATTAAATAACAGAATGGTGGTTAGTATAACGTTTTATGATAAAGACCCATTTTGTGAAGTCATGAGTTTGTATGGGTTATGTGTAGTTCCATTTTGTTTTTGATTTTTTTGAAACAGGCGAGCATTAATCCGATGTGATATTTCAAGTCCTGAACAAACCCAAGCAATGTTACTGCAATTCACCTATTGGGGTGAGCACATAATGTGTGGTGTAAGGCAATAATTAGGGTTGGGATCAGAATATATGATATTGTAGGATTTGGTCTTAATTTTATGTTGGATTTTAGAGACTGATGCTTCCGTTCCTGGTTTTTCAGGGATGGGTGGTGGTGGTTTTCTTCCTAGAACTCCAGTGTGAGGATGTCATCCATGTATAGTCTTTGTATTTAAAAGTGGTTATAGAATTTGTTTTAGAGTATTTAGTTTTTTTACATGTAACAAATAAGGATTATATAATAGGGTGGTGTATAAGATTAGTTACAGATGAATGATCTTCATGATGGAAGAGCTTGGTGTGGTTTTAGACCGGTCAAATGATGGATGGGATATCATCATGTGATCTAGTTTTTGGGTTATGATAATGGATGTTGGTTGTCCACTAATGGTTAACAATGTAAAAAATCATATATGTTTTGATGTTTTAACAAAATTTTCAATTATAGGTTGTGATATATATATATATATATATTGAAATATGGTGTTTTATCTATTTATTTTTGAGATACTTTCATTTAGAATAGTAATTTCTCATATAATATGTTCTCAAGTAACTTTTTGTACTGATTATTTTATCTAATTATATGGGTTTTAACAATGTATATGAGTTTTGTGGAAATTTGAGTTCTATGTATTTAATTTGAATGTTTAGTATTTAATTATTTAAATATTAATATTTCATCCATGTTGGAGTAATGATATATTTTAATGGATCATCAGTTTGAGATTCCCATATCCCAGGTTTGAATGGAGTGAGTGCTTTTATTTTGGTGATTCAATATTCCTATAGAAAATTAAGGTCATGCATAGGATCCTTCTTCATTTTACTTTCTATTTAGGTTTTATTTGTTTTTATTCTATTCTATTACCATACTCTCATTGGATTCTTGATAATGTGGAAACATGCCCCCTATAGATCATATTAAAATGGGAGATACTATAGGTAGAATGTGAGGGGATATCAAAAGAAATCCCATCATTAGGTATATGAGGGATACATGGTTTTTCCTCATAGATCCTGTCGGGATTCCTCAACATTGTACACCCTAAGGTGACTCGTTTTATGTTATTATCCTTTGATAAATATAGATTCATTTATATTTATTACTAATCCTTTATATATAATAATGGTAAACATATAGGGGTTTATCAATAGTCATATTGGGGAAAAACTGGGATGATTGCAAGGGTTTCTCATTCAGAAAACCTAATAACATGGAATGTAGTTTCAAGAACACACACAATGTTTTATTTATATTTAAGTAAGAATAGTGTAGATTGAAAACCCAATTTGTATTCATGAGGATGTGTTGTATAGGGTCACTCTATGAGGGGACAATGAAATGGATAGACACCACATATCCTAGTACATGGTTGAGTAAGGTACATACGTAGACCCAATGTAATGACCATGATGTGTTGGGGTGCATACACATGTGGAGCACATGGAAGAGCTATGTATGGTACATAGGAAGGTAACTCGTGTCGATTACGAACTTTTTTAGAGAGGAAACATCATTTAATGGGTTATGTTCAAATCATGTTCATTGGAGGTACATGATATTGGTAGATGGATGAAAGTGAACGACATGTACATGGGGTAAACGTAGTTTAAATCCTCCTTTTAATCATTTTAGGAACATATCCCACAAAAAATTTTGGTATTAGACATATGATATTTCTGTTTTGATTATTTTTTCACATGGATCAAAATGGTGGAATCATTTCATTATGATCCATCCATCTAGATATTGTTATATATTTCTTGTATGTTTTCCATGATTTTTTTCTTTAAGGTTTGTATAAAAAATGTCTTATTGGATGGGTTATGATATGCCAAGCCTATGTGAGGGTTTTCTGTTCTTGATCGGTCTGGAATGATAATTCCATGATGGACTATTTGGGAATATTTTCGCTGCTTCCTGTATATGGGATCCCTATATGTATAGATGATTATTTTGTCTATGATTCGTGAGGTTTGAGAAGTAAAGGATATAGAGACATTTTTTCCATATATAAATAACATAATTTATTTATTAATATTGAATAAATTTCATAAAAACATGGATGAGGAGAATATTACGTAAATATTTACATAATACAAAAAAAATAATCTTATTTGGGGAATGATCTTCTACCTCTCTTATAATTATCTTTTCACATTGTAATGCTCCTTGGGATACCACACCTAAAACTTTCTTCACAACCATGGGAAGGAAACATAATAATTGGTGAGATCGGATTCCTGATATGGTTAATAATTTAAAATATCAATCAATGATCTTATAAAAGAATTAAATAAGAATAAATTTATTTGATCATGAATATATCTTATGAAGTTCGTATCCAATGTACCATATCTCATAAACTTGATCCATGGTATAAAACATCATCATTTTAGAAGACATATTCCATAAGGGTGATAAATCAATATAAATCAATCATGAACAAAAATCACATGTAATAAATGTATGTAACCATTAGTAATACAGAAAAAAAATTGTATTTAATGTTTAACTAGAAAGATGATCAACATAGTTTATCTAAACTCATCAGCTATTTCCTATTGCGGATCTGGACACACCTCTTTCTAGTAGTATGTTTTGATGAACCTATTTTTCAAAGTCGATCTATCCAATCAACTTGTTTCCCATTATTTTCTCATTAGATATAAATATTTACACCGTGAATTAGATGGAGATATAGTCCCTACACATATCATAATGAAAACCATTTTTATTTTTGCTTCAATATCATTAAATAATCATCAAATCGTTACATCATAATACATGTATATAAAATATGTTCATAAACATTCCATCAATTTATCATATCATACCCCATGAATAATTTCATAAATATAAACATTAACTATCTAGAAAAGATATAAGGATGGTATAATTAAATCTTATCCCTAGTGATCAATAATTAATGTCAAAGTATGGAATCATAGATGGAAAATTATATGAAAAGAAATTTTGAAACATTTTGTGAGGAATATATAATTTCTAGTTATAAAAATATTTTTTTAACAATAATTTATTTTCAATATAATTTTCATTAAAAAATTTTAAATAAAATTATAATCATTGGATTAAAAATCTTATAAAAATATCATGATGAAAATATCATTTCAATTTTTAAAATAAAATTTTTAGAGTAAAGAAAATTGAAATAAATTTCAAAATGATTAAAAATTGATACTTATAACAGAGGATTTCAAAACTGATTTGGTCATGATGGTGGAAAATATTATCCATTTCGTACACATAAAAAGATATATTTCTCTTTTTTTGGTAATAAAAAAATGGGACTTTTTTGGAACTACATATAAAATCCATTTAAAATATCCTAAAAAGGAAAAATATGATTAAAAAATTCCATAATAAATCATTTTGAGTATTTAAAAACAATATTGGAATCATTTTTAGAAAAAAATTATATTTGAAGAAAAATGAGTTTTGGTTTAAGATATAATAAAAGTATTATTCAACTCAAAAATAATCATTGGAAATCCTATATATATAAAATGTCGATAATAAAGGTAAAATAGTTTTTCTCCTAACATAACTAGAGGGTTATCAATTTCATGAGTTTTATGAGAGATAGATCGTATTATTTCATCATCGAAAGACAAAAAATAAATATAACTACTAATTAATGAGATTACATTATAAAACTCTTACCATGTTTGTAACATATATATAATAATCCCTATGAAATAGAGATCCTAAAATGGATATTTAATCAGAATATACGTAGGTGGAGGAAAAAACAGTTGATTATGGTTTTTACCTCTTCTTTAGAAAAAAATCTATTAATTTTAACCAAAAGTTTATTTAGGTTTCCATTATGACCAAAATAAGGATTATATGATGAGAAAATCGATGTAATGAATTTTATTGGGATGTTTATGTTGAAAACCAATGGTTATAGATTTGTGAATTTGAGTGGAGAGCATGTCACCATTTATAAGTTAGAGGAGTGGCACATTTGTCATTTTTATTTAAGAAAGGTGAATCATCATTTTACACATTCTATAATGCTCCAAAATATCGCATTTTAAATACTATATGATATTAGTCCATAAAATGTTCATAAAATAGGTTTTAGACATTATTATGTTCTGTTTAACTCTTATTTGATTAGGTCAACCCCATAAAAACCCATTTTCTCATAATTATATAAAATAACCTTTACTATTTTTACAATTCGTTATGGTAAAAAATAAAAATGAACATATTAAAAATTATAAATTACATGGATTCCAAATATGAAATACCATTGTTAAAATTAAATTTACATAATTCAAAAAAAATAATTTTAAATTAATCCTCAAGATTTGAGGAGAAAGTGGGTATCCAAAGAATGAATGTTCATATTTTTGAAAAGTTTTTATAAAAAAAATTAAATTTAAATATAATGAAAAGGTATTATATTTTATATTATATATATATATATGAATTAATTTCACTTTCAAAATAATATTAAGACAATTTGGTGGTGATTAATTTATTTAAAAGAATTAAATATTCTTAATAAACCCCACAATTTTTATTATTTATCAAAACATTTATTTCCTCAAGAAAATTCTCAACAATTCACCCCAAAACAATGTTTACATGATTATTTGCAAAACATTTTTTATTTTTCAAATAGTATTTCTAAAAATGGAAACATATAATTTTAATATAAGTGAAAAAATTTTAAAAATACTTTTTTTAAAAAAATAAAGTTTTTAATACTAAATTTTTTATTCCTAGACGTTTTTACAAAGATAAGAATTTGAATTTTAGACATTAAATCGAATATAAAATAAATAAAATTATTTAAAACAAGTCAAAAGGGTTATTTTTTTAATCTATTGATGTAAAACACAATTATTTTTTATAATAATTATTTTCTAGAAAAATATTTCATTAGTTTTAAAATTGTTTTTATTCTTATTTATAATTATATAGTCCCAATGGAGTTAATTATATATACATGTTAAAAAAATATTTCTATAATTTAATTAATCTTATTATAACCATTGATTCTACTACAAAGCATATAATACTCTTATTAAATAATAATTTCTTAATAGTAAGTCATATTTTAGTTAAAATTGTTGTAGCGGGTCACAAAAGATAAAATTAGTATTGCATTTATGATAAGAAAATCAGAGTGTTTCATGTAATGATAAATACACTCAATGTTGTGTGTAACACCAAATAATAAAAAGCTAAAATTTATTTGAAAAAATATATATTTTATGAAATCTCGGGGTTTTATATTCTACCCCCTTAAAATGAATTTTTCAATGAAAACTTGTCAATTTTGTACCATCAGCTGATGATACTCTTTCCTAATGATATCCTAAAGTTCTGATGTATATTAGTCAAGAATGTGGTTTCACCACCAATCATTAATAAGGCGAGTGGCACTGTTTCATTGAAAAATATTATTATGATCCATAATATTGAATGAATTTTTCCTTTTAGAATAATTGTGGTTGATTAGTAAAACCTCTTATTTATGCACATGCGAATGATCAGGCATGTTCTTCCCTGTGAGAGATACATAGAAATCATCGTGAACCTAGGACAAGATCAGTGGAAGTACCAACCGATAATCTATGGTTCTAAAATGATTAATAATTTTAAATATAATAATGTACCTATCACATAGTCTACCATTCATTCCAAATATCATTACCATATTCCTTGGAGAAATTCCAAGATATAAATTATCACTAACTTAAGATTTCATATCCCATTGATGATTATTACCATAATGTTTTTATCCAATTAGGATTTCCCTTAACTATTGTTGAAAGGATATAACATTCTATATTGTTTCTTAAGCTATTTCATGTCCCAATATATATCATTCTTAAACATCCATTTTAAATAATGAGGATACATGTTTATTTATGAAGAGGGATTCAAAGGGATCCATCTGGATTTTTGAGTGAAATTTATCATTATAAAAAATTAACACGAAGGTATTGATCCCACCCACCTTTGAAATACATAGAATAAGATATTATCAAATCATTAATTTATTTAATCATTCCCATAATATATCCATCAGTAGACAGAAGATTCATAATGATGAAATTTATCTCCATATCCAAGGCCCACTGAGGGACTATCTAGAACATCGATGTAATCCTTTGATCCAAATTAGATACAGTAGAATTTTATAATCCATATAATCCTTTAAATATACTTAATTTCTATAAATAAAATCTTATCCAAATCTAAATATTCTTAAATACATATAATTAGTGCTTACATAATAATTAGATCAACTGAAACCCATGAACCATTACTCCTTTTAGATATTCCGGTGGGTTAGATGATAAATCCCTCGAGATTTGTTCCTATTTCCTTTCGGGTATGGATAATATTTGTATCAATATTTAAAAAAAATTCTTCATCCATTAATTAATTTCATACTAAGCATTGAGAAACATACATTTAATTATCATTCTTTATATTGTCCCACAAGAAATAATCACTCATGTAGTCTAGTGGTAAGTGTTATGACCTTTTATCCATATGGTTGTGGGTCCATGCCCAATGTCATTCTAAGATGAACCATGTTGTCTCTCAGATTGATGGTGTTTCTTTCTATAAATCAACTTTAAAAAAACATTTAAATATTTTAAAAACAAATAATTATCTTATCATCAAAATATATGTTAATCCATAATGGTTCCAAATAACATTAATCATATGTCTATAAATCTTCATTCCACATCAAAACTATAGGGTTGTATTTCAATAAATGTCTCCCAAAGAATCATTAATCATGATATAATCACACTAATTAAAACCTCATGACGGTATTAAATGAAATTCAACATAAGATCAACCCTACACTTACAAAACAATGATGTATTCCCTAAATCATATGTTAATCTTACATTGATACATATATTCATAAAAAATTAATGTAATTCATAGATGTTTCATGATTCTTATAACCAAAGTACCATTAGTAAAATAATTTTATAAAATAACTCATTATTAAAAATACAAAATTACTACATCAATTATTCATTATATATTTAGTATAGTACATTCCCTTCCTTGGTCTTGGTGATAAAACTTATATTGGAGAATTGATTTAGATAATGACCATGTACCTCAAATATAATACATGAAATTATTTGTCAATTATTTTGTTCTATGACATTAATTTTAAAATATAAAACCTATTTCCCTCAATTTTAGACAATATATCATGTAATATTTCCCACCATCTAGTCATGGAGGAATATGAAATTGCTTTCTTATATTTTCATTACCACTTGATTTTTTATAAAATTACCACATGCTCTTATTTTTTGAGTTTGGAATTTCTCCAGAATAGTTTTGTTAATATAATATACCAATAGATTATTTTTAATAATTACACTAAATTTCTCCCCAACCATTATCAAATTTAGTTGTATTTAATCACATAATTTTCCATCACATTCACTTCTTACATGATTCCGCCTAGTTCCATCAATTGAATAAAAACATAATGGATAGAATGATCAATAACATTCACTGTGTGAAACCAAATAATAATTAAAAATTAATTATAAAAAGTCTCAAACATGAAAAATTACTTTAAATCTATGAAACCTTATGGTTATCCTAGGAAATTAATGGCCATTATTCAAATTCATAAAGAAAATTGGTTGATAGTTTTTATATTTCTAAATCATATCACTAAGATGATTAAATCATGGTGTACAATAACATCAATTTTCAAGTGCTATGTAATGACAAAATATCTCTAAATGCATAATTTTTAGATTTATTACACATAAGTACCTTTGTTCCTGATCACATCCAAATCAAGTATTAGGAAGAGGTGTAATTTCATAGAAACCACTTTCTATATATTTTTCAAATATATTGTATATCTTCCAATTATTGACTCATCATTATACTTATCCTCAGACATATCCTTCTAATCATCATTATTGTTTTCAATATACTAGTTTCCAATTGATAATTAAACTTATCCTCTAATTCCAAATATGGTCAATTAGAATTTTCATAAATAAATTTCACTTTTTATAAATGATTACTCAATAAATTTCATAAACACAAGCCTGCGGAGCATAATGGTTTCTTTTAATGTACACTTGTAACACAATATAATATTTTCATGAATGATATTAAATATATCCCATAAATACCATCTCGTGTAGTAATCCTCATAATAATACCATACCAAAACCGTTCATTATATCCTCTAGTGGACAATGCAATAAAGGGGGAGATCAGATGCACAATATGGGTAAAAAGGACATATAACTCAATGGTCATTTGAAATATTATGATAATAATACGGGTATTTGATCATGAAAAAGACATAACACGTTCAAAACCAATTAATCATATATTCTAAACATGGGTCCTAATATAAAAATATAAATGTTTCTGAAAACATGGTCTGTGAGAGTGAGAAACCATTATAAATTTTGAACCATAAACTCATTTAATAAAAGTGTGGAACCCTTATAAATAATTAGAACTATTTTATATGTCATGGTAAACATCCAATAAATTCGATATAGTAGATTATAAATTATCATCAGTTCCCAAGTGTGAATTAGGACACACTGGTATCCCATATTGGATTAGGATATGCATGCTTCCAATAGTGGATAAATCCCATCAACTTTTTCCACATTTTAATCTAATGAGATATAATGCTTTACCCAATGTATTTAAGGGAGATATAGTTCCCAGGCATCACATAATAAAATTGATATGTATATCTACCATTATATAATAAAACAATCATAATATCATAAAACCATAACCTTTTCTTAAGAAAATCGACTTTGATAAAAATTTATAGAATTCACAATACCGTAATACAAGATAATTAAATTGTTTTACAAATAATTCCATCAATATAAATATTAACCATATAGAGAAATAATAAATTTTGTATCATTAAATCATATCCCAAATAAATTATAAGTAACATAACAGGATTTAATTATATATCAAAAATAATTCTGAAATATCACTTTCAAATTTTCATTGAAAAAATATCCTTATAATTTTGTGAAACAATTTTTCAAATATAAAACAATTTAAAAATAGTTTTCATTAAAAACAACATTGGAAACATATAATGGTAGATTTAAAAATATTTCACTGAAAGTTCATAAGGAAAACATCATTTAATTTTTGAAAATCACCCTTTACAATTAAATGCTGGTAAAAAAAATTTGGAAATCCTTATATTTAAAAAAATATTTAAACTATATGATGAATTCATTAAAACAATTACATTATGATGAAATCAGAAAATAATGTTTATGTCATATACATTATAAAAAATATTCCATTCACTTTTTTGGTAAAAAAAATCATGTATTTTTTGGAAGAATACATAAATAATTTTTTCATTTTATTTTATCAATATTTTATACATGGTTAAAATTTTATTTTTTCAATAATTTGTTAGTTATAAATTTATTTTTGAAATTATTTTTTAAAAACCTGATTTTTTTATGAAAAACATACTTTTTCATAAAGAGATAATTAATGTACGTTTTATTTAAAAAAAAATTTTGATACCATAATACTATAATGAACGGAAAATTAAGGGAACTCAGGTACTACCATGAGAAAACAAGTGTTGAATAATTGAGATGTGAATCTTGAGATATGTATCCGAATATTTTTCCATTGCATGTTTAAATAAAATCAACCCTCATAAATACCTTGACTTTATCATAAAACCCTTACCACTTTTGTAGATGTTTTACTATAATTACAATAAAATAAAAATCATGTTATATATATATATAACCATTAATTCTAAGGATATTAATCATGAAATACATTCGTGGGTTTTTTATACACCATTTAAAGAAAACATGTGTTGAATGTTGAAGGTATCTCAAATAAAATAAAAGTGAGTAAGAAATCTATTACCATAAGTATAAAATTACATCATACATATTCAATAAAAATTGATAACAAATATAAGTTCATTAAATAAATATTATACAACCATAAATAAATATATCATACCATATATTATTTAGCCATGTTCTTTTATAAGATATTTATAAAAAATACCATGTTAAAGTAACGTTTTGGGAAATAAGATCATTAATTCCTATGTATGTTATGATTTTGTTTTAATCATTATTTTATCATGGTTTCATAATATCTATACCATTTACATGATATAAATATCATATATATTCATTATAAATTTATTTTGAGTTATCCATAAAATAAATAAAAATTAAATGAACTATATCAATCATAGAGATAGTAGAACATACGTACACTTTACCATTGTTTCTATATATCGATTAGAATGAAATAAATAAAGGTAAATAAAATATGACCATTAATAGAAATCATTTTTATATCATATATTTTACATAATTTCATTTATCCCATCCTTATTACAATACATGTAATTTTTGAACTAATCACTTCACTTCAAGAGGTGGTTGTCCGTCAAACACATGAATGACATATTGTATTCCCACAGAATGAAAAGAATGAAGTAGTATGTGATATCAAGATTAATTAATAATATTAATATCTTCAATATAATATAAAAATAATAATTTCATAACTATAACCATATTTGAGAGTTGGTTTGTGGAAAAAATGTATTATTAGTTTTTCAGGTGGTAGTCAGTCGTACACAGAAATGATTTTTTCATAACCAATATGATGGAAGTGTATACAGATTTATATTATGAAATTAACATAATAAAATTTCATAATATTTATGATACTGAAGATTTTATATCATCGTGTTTTAATAATTATTCAACTATAGGGTTGATGTAATTATGTAAAACACTCCATTAGAGATGTTACCTCTTCATTAGAAAACTTGTTTTGGTTTTAACATTAATTATTTATTGGATGGATCTTTAAAAAATATAAGGATAATTAGATGATATGATGGAATAAAATATTTTATTTGGATAGGTCTGGGTCAAACAAAAGGGTTTTGGAAGTGTGATGAGGAGATAATATGGGATGTCCTTTTATAAGTGAGGTGAGTGGTATAATTTAATTTTTTAAATAAAAATGTTGCACCCATGTTTTTCACATTCTAAAAGGATCAAAAAAATTACATTACCTATTAATTAATAAATAAGATCTAAATATGTCCATAAATGTGTTTTTAGATGTTTTGAGTCATAGATATCGCTTATCAGTTAATTTTACACATAGGTAAACTCGTTTGAACCATATCCAAAGAAAATATTTTTTTATATTTTTTCTATTACATATGGTAAAAAAATTAAACATATTATATTATATTAATTATTCTTATTAAAATAATTGGATGTATTATAAATATTCAAACCATATATGTTGAAGAATTTAATTTAAAATTTATCCCACTGATGCGATGAGAAATTAGGGTTTCAAAGAGAAAATTTTCAAAAGTTTGTAATGTTTGTATTTCAGAATTCAATATTAAATTGATTATAATGAACTAAATTAGAATAATGGAAATATAATTATAATTATTTTATTTTATGAAGCATATTAAATAACTTTTTTCATTTTCAAATTCATAAAAATTTAAAAATTCATAAGTGAAACCACTATTTTCAGTATTTATCGAATTTTTTATTTTTTGGAAAATTCTAAGAAATTCCCTTAAAGAAATTTTCACAGGATTATTTAAATTTTATATTTTAAAATAAAATTTATCAATATTTTAAAAATATTTTAAACATGTCTATAAAAAATATTAAAACTATATTTTAGTAAATTATAGTTGTTTGTGTAAAATTTATCTTATTCTTAAGTATTTTATAGAAAACATATAAGTTTACATTTAAAAATATTAATGAAAATATAATATATAAATTTAATTAAAATAATTAACTAAATATTATTCTATTAATTTGTGATGTAAAATTTATTTGTGGGCATAAATAATGTTATTTAGAAAAAATTCATTTGGTATCAAATGGTTTCTATTGTCATTTCAAAATAACTTTTCGCTATTTATTTAATTCTATATACTTTTTAAACAATTTATTTTAATACCTTCCATTCAAAATTTCATGTGAAAATATTATAATTAAACAATAATTTTTTAAATGTAATTCATGATTCGATTGAACTTTTTCATGATCGTAACACAAGATAATCTGAATGATTTTTTTTCAAATATAATCTCAGTATTGTGTTTAATGATAGATTACATAAATTTTGGATGTAGAAAAAATACCTGAATGATTATATTTATTCTAAATAACTATTTCAGAAAATAAAGGGACGTTCCAATTGTTTTGGCTTACTTGATGTTTTATATCTGCTGTTTGAGGAACAATTTTATTAGAGCCTTATAGTGGAATTGATACCATGTATTATTGGGTATTTAAAGGATCTATTTATGATATGTTGAGATGTTTATAAGTGACCCATAATGGTTTCTCATATAGATGATGTAATTCTATGGATGAGTAGTTTGTTGGGGAGTCCAAAAAATCAGTTCTTTCAATGGCCTTACATAGTTATTTCCCTATGATTGAAAATTTCATTATATAATTTATTACAATTTTTATGTCCTATGAAAAATAAATATGTACCTTATTAGAATTTTGGATCTGATAGTTTTTTGTGGGTGGGTCGTAGATAAAGGATATTTGGTGTGCCACTAAGGACCTGTTGAAGCCATTTCTCATATAGAGTTATGAACACCGACAGTTTGATTAGGAATTTATAAAATCATAGTCTATTGATTATAATTTTATTTAGGTGTTTTATTTTATTTATGGTCTTTTAAAAAATATATTATTTCATTAGGGATATTGTGTCTTGTTATAAATAGATCTTGTACTATAGAGGTACATGATTACTAATGAAAAAAACTTTGGGGAGGTTTCCAATACTTTATTCAGATATTTTTTGACACTAACGGAAACAATATATATATATATAACTATATTTCTTGTGGGGATTCCATTTATTTTAATCTGGGAATATTTTTTTATAGATAAAATATGATGTTTCTACTATGTATCAGCTTTCGAAGATTGTTGATTCTTTTCCTGGAATGGTTGATTCTCTCACACTGCTACTGCCAAATTACCATAACAATTACATGGATAAGCCCCTCGATAGTGATTTAGAAATAAATATAGAACCATGTATATTATATAGATTTAATTATCATGTATTTTGAGATATTATTACATTATTTCCAGGATGTGGATGGAGTTTTTGATACAAGAAAGCTTCAAGGTGATTTTTGGGTATTCAGTGGGTGTGTTCAATCCTTCTAGAGGGTGCTGTTTCATCCATATGGTAAATAATATAGATTACATGGAATTAAGTGAGTATGTTAAAGATATTCTAGTATATTGTGCCTCATATTTTAAAATAATTATATTTTTTGGTAGAGCATTTATTAGGTTATGGAACAAGGATGAATATTTCCCAAGGTCGTTATAATGCATAACAATTTGATTGTTTCCTTGGTTCATTAACTATATTCCATGAGTGATGAACCCAATATCATAATGATGTTTGGCGTAGTCATTAAGACATACTTAGGGACACATTGGCACAATCTGAAGGTTGTATGGTAGATCAGGTACATAGTCCTGAGGGTAGACATTTGTTTCTGATTTTAGGAAAGGAATTGTATCACATGGGTGGGGTTTATTCTATTTTATTTATTTTTTTGATTGTTTATATCATTAATAAATATACTATATATGTCTTGTTTTATACACATGATATTGAGAATATATTATAGATCCACTGTTTTGGTTATCCTACGGGGGATTTTTTTGTCACCCCTTGTATTGGAACGTCTGTTCTAATGCAGAAACTATTTATCATTTTAGTTTTTTAAAACTGAATTCTAGTCTGGGAGGAGGACCAGTGTATTATTGACTTGATCTTCTAATAAGGAATGTTGGAAATGGGGGGATATTTCAAAGTTGGTAGATGGGTTTGAGGTAAGGTTCTCTTTTAATAGGTGATTCTCGTATATAATTATTTTCATTATTTATATTGTATATGTGTCAACCTGATGGGAGAATAGTTTTGGAATCCCTGATTCAAATTATTCAATTTTATCATAGAATATTAATTATATTTATTATATAGATATACTTTAACATGTATAGTACATTGTTTTTTATTATTATTTAACACTCTATTACTGCGGGTATAATATCCTTATTATAACCACCTTAGATGCTTATTTCCTATCTATGGCATCTGGTATATAAACAGGAATCTTAGGAATATTAGTTACCAGACATCAAGGAACATATTATAATTTTTGGTTATTGGGATGTTATATTATTCTTTAATTCATCATTGATTTTTTTTTGTTTTTTTAAAGATTCCATTATGATTTTTTTTTAATTTTAATGGATGTTAACATTGTTTTTCAAAGAATCTTTAATTATAATCCACAATTTTCACTAATTATTGTATTATTTAAATTTTATGTCATCGAAAATTATTTTCTCTATTTTTTGGGGTTTCTAATTATAATAGACATCAAAATGTACAAATATTCATGAAAAACCTAGGATTAGAATGTTATTGTTTTTTATAGTAAAAAGAATACCTGGTTGATAGGGAAAATATACATTTAATAAATGTAATGAAACTATAATTAATGGAATGATTTATTAGTCAATTAGAGCGAACATCATAAGATTTTATATATTTGAATTATTTAAATTATTACTTCATAAAAAACTATTTTTTAAAAACATGAACTAGTATAAAATTCGATACCTTACAACTCTTTTGGAAATCACCCACAAGTTTTAGGGAGAAGATTCTCTTAAACAATATGTATATAATTCTAAAAATTAATTTAATTTCAAAATATTTAGATATTATTATGAAATAATATATAAAATATATGAATCAATCTGACAAATATTTATTCATTCAATAGTGATCATTAAAATAATTGTATAGGAAACAATGTTTTCCATACCTTAAATTATTAAATCCCCCAAAAGTGTATGAATAAAAGTGGGACAATAAATAGAACGAAAAATATTTTTAGGAAAATGAAATACATATCCTTATATTTACCATAGGGAATAAGTACTATTAGATCTAAACTAACATTAATAATCATAATATCACAAAAGGGTAAACGATTATGAAATATCATAAAATAAAATCTATATAATGATAATAGTTCTTTTTAAAGTTAGAATGGAATAAATATATAGGTTCTAACTGTGTAATATATGTGTTATATAGAGGTATAAAGAAATATTGAATAAGACTTGTAAAATATGTCTTTTTAGAAGGGAGGAGACATGAGCTGGTTTCCCATTTCATGAAGGAATTTATTAAAACAAACAAGAAAAACAGTACAATCATGAGGTTTAAAGTGCTTACACAAATAGGGGATTATAGGGGGTACAAATGACAAACCTAGAATATGATTTTCAACTGAAAACACCACAAAATATCAAAACAAAAACAAGACAAAAGTGACATACACATAAATATCCTTCAAGTCAATGCTTTGCCAAGTGAGATTCTTGTACTGTCCAAGGAGTGTGAAATCCGGAAAGTCTAGCAAAATTAAGCTTCACCAGGATGT
The DNA here is from genome assembly GCA_963277665.1 of Viscum album. Lineage (NCBI taxonomy): Eukaryota > Viridiplantae > Streptophyta > Magnoliopsida > Santalales > Viscaceae > Viscum > Viscum album. The sequence continues at coordinate 1,591,905,994 of OY728129.1, forward strand.
CTCCCCATATGGTCCCCCCATTCCAGGACTGCATTTTGTTTCAAAACTAAGAAAATATGAGCAGGATAAAAGAACCAAACATCAGAAAAAACAACTTGCAAAAATCATTATATGAAAAAATCCCTATCCAATCCAATGAAGACTACCAGATCGCCAAACCTAGCTTTCTAGGCTTGCTTTCTAGGGGATACGGAGATCAAAAACTGAGATTTTTTCGATACAGGTTGATCTTCAAAACCCATCCAACAGAAAAACACAAAACAGAGAAAAACATCACTAACAGTAGATCCACAAAAAAACCAAAACTGAATAGGTATATAAATCACACATCTCATAAAAAATAGCTTTGGTATCTCATATAAAGTACAAAACTCCAAACAAAATCAGCAGAGCGGAAAAGTTCCAATCATCCAATATGAAGAAGAAGAAGAAAGCAGCAAATAGGCTAAAAAAACCACCAGCATCAAACCGCAATGGACCACCCAAAATCAACCTCTAAAGACATTCATACCAGTTCAACAAAGCTGGCAAAGCATGTAAAATAAAGGTAGAAGAAACCAGAAAACCAGAAAATAACCTTCCAAAGAGGACTAGCATCATTATACAAATAGTCCTCAGATGAATGAAATAGGAGAAAAGAGTAGTGATGAGATCAACCCATATTGAAACAGCTAGCAAAGGCTAACAAGGAAACATTAAGGAGTTTTTTGAAACACTCTCTTCAATCTATAATTGAAAATGTCATGCTTAATAGTAAGGTAAGTGTATTTAGAAATCTCTCCTTTTCTAAGGAAATTATACATAATTTCATCTCTAAGTTTCACCAAAGATTCAGAATCTTCACAACCGTGCACATTCTGCTTCTCAACCCCTTCAACATTTTGGTTGTCTTCTACATGTTGAGTTGTGTCGGGGGAGAGACTTCCCTTCTTGAGATGTCCAAAGATCTTGTGACAATAGTTCATTCGATTTGGGAGTAATCTCTACATTTCCTCAATTTTTTTGGGGTTGGGGGTGATAAACCCATCTGCATCAACAATTGGATTTTTCCTTTCCTAGCCATGGATCTCAGATATTCTTCCTCAATATGAGTAGATTTATCTTATTCCTTTGGTGAATCACTACTATTAGATGGATCACACCTCTCATTTTCAACATCCTACTGAGTATCATCATGCAATTTCACTCTCGGTACCACCTCAGGAGGAGTGGGATGACATAGATGGTTATTTTCAACCATAAATAGTGGTGAAATCTCCTTGGAAGGGAGCTTACCTGTTTCCATAGTGGTATTTATTTGACTCTTCTGTAGAGGTATATTGTTCCTAGGTGCTGATAGCTCATTAGTAGGCCTGGTGATATCCATGATGTTTGGGATCAAAGTGTTATCAACAGATTTATCATCTAAGATCCCTTTTGAGTTAGTTTGTGCAATCCAAATTGACATGCAACGAGGTTGGGGAGGTTCAAATATTTGGGTATCACACTCCTCCGTCGAATGGCCAATTTTGAAACAACATTTATAGTAAGGAGGAACATTTTAAAAAACAACCTCTTGGATAAATACTTTATCTCCATTTTGAATCCATAAACGAGATGGGAAATCTTGTGAGATATCGACCTCAGTGAAAATACTAGCTACTGAAGGTCTAGACAGGTTCAAGGTAGCTGTGTCTAACAAACATTCATTGACTGATTAATGGTTAGTTACTAATTAATATTACTACAAAAAAACCTATTTCCCCTAGAATTTTTCACAACATATATTATAATATTTTAAAATAATCACTATTATGGAATGATCATATGATAATAAACAATTTATAAACTTCAAAAATAATTTATCATCCATTTAATAAATTTTTAAAAAAAATAAGATAGATAAAATAATTTTTTCTAATATTTCATATTTGTACTTTAAGTATTTGTATTTCAGAATTATTTACTATCGCACATAAAATTTATATCCATAAATTTTAATTTTATATTTCTAATTTTGATTTAAAAAATTTGTTACAAGATTGATTATAGTTTTAGAAACAAAAATACATTAATAGGGAAGTGATATTTTTTGAGGTAATGGTAAAATGGTCATGTACCCTGAATTGACCATTAATGTGTTGAAAATTTTTATTAAATATATTAAATAGATATATTATAAATCATGAATGAAATTTATTATTTAAATATATAAAAAAATTTCCAACATATTTAAATTATTATAATATAAAAAATTATAATATGACCACATATTTCCTAAGAATATATTTTTCTCAAATAAATAATTATTAAATATATTTTAATTTTGAAGTAAAATTCCAAATTTAAACGTACAAATTATATAAATTGTTTTCCCAACAATGATTCCTGACATCAGTATTGGGTAATAAGGGTCAACATATATTATTTGATGAAAAATAATTACCATGGTAAATAATTAAATAAGGAAGAGGGGGTAACATGAATTTCCTAAGAGTTTTGATAATTAAACATATATAAAATATTATTAAGAAATTATTTTTTATTTTTACGATTCAATTACACGTGACTGATGACTATTTATTTACCTAACACACCTAACAAGTATTTTCAAATGACATTACTTTTAATATAACAAATGTTTTCAATGAAATATCCCTTATTATTGGAAATAAAATAATCATTTTCTGAGCCACTTAAAACTACAAAAATACATTGATTATAAATTAAAAATCCTTTCATTATCCCTTCTAAAAATTCTATTTCCATGTTTATAGATTATTTTTTCATGACATCTCAATAATTTTATCAAAACATTGTTAATTTCTAAAGGGAGATATGATTTAATTCTTATATGTAATAACTTATAATCATTATATTACATTTATCATTTTTAAAAACATATTCTCAAATATGATTCATCACATTTATAAAATATAAATAATATAAAAATTAACATTTAAATAATAATATTATTATACATAAATCACTTTTGTGGCCATACTCACCAAAATATTATATCATGTTCTTAATTTGATCGACCTAACCACCTACATGAACGATTATTTGTATTTCTACATTGTAAAAACATATATACTTGAATACAATAAGATATAATATGAAAATGTAAAAGAATTTTATTTTTTATTTATTTGTAATAATAATATTTCACTTAAAATTAATATAAAACTTATTTTTTGATAAAAAAAATCTTTGTTATATATATCTTATTTCTGAATCATTCCTAAAACATCCATGGAATAAATATAAATATATATCTTAATTATTATGGAACATTTATTATTTTACATTGAGTATCCTAGTGATGATTAACACATGATCATGGAATGATGATTGATACTATTATACCAAAAAAATATGGATTGCATGAAAATACTGACAAATGATAGTTTTTATTAACTAAGACACTCTTACCTCAAACTAAACCAATGACTAGCACACAACCAAGATGTTGTATATCATTAAAAAAATACAGGAACCAAGGAATAACGTAGTATGTGAACAAGTTGTAATGTAAATCAGGATCCTAGATCCAGTATATATATATATATTAACTAATTTTGGAGGATTATACTAGAAATTGATCCCCTATACAATACTAATGGATGAAGCCCAATAATACACTATCTTCCTATGTAACCAAGGATCCCATTTGTGGAATATACCAAAACAAAATTAACAGGATTAAACATTTCCAGGACAATTCCAAAAAACACATTATTCAATAAAATTATACTTTAAAAACCCATTTCACAATCCATTTCTTAGTAATTTTATAATAATGTTTCACTATAATGATGGGAAAATAGTTATTTGAAAAAAAAAATCGTGAAACAAATCAATAAACAATAATTATTATTAATTTACAATATTGTTTAATAAATCCCGATCATTCAGTGTTTATACAATATAGAATATATATGGAACCACATACCACAATCATGGTTATCAAACCTCCCAAGGTGGTATCCACACACATTATAATGTGAAGAGATAGAAACACTAATAGAATGAATCCAAAACATTGATCTTCGCATTATAAAATCGTGTTTCTTAAGAAAGAGGGTAATTTGAAATGATAAAGCAATAAAAACCTCAGGAATATCATGATCCACACCATAAACAACACGTGATTTGGCCTCTGAAAGATAATCACAGTAGCATCCTCAAGAATAATATAGTAGAATCATCACACAGTCAATAAATATAATATAATAATCCCAACACCACTAAAAATTAATAGAGATATGATCATAATCAAAAGATAATGATCACATAAGAGGAGTAAATAATCTACTTGTAGATCAACATGAAAATTAAAGAAGTTTGGATGATCTATCATCACTAAAAATTCCTTGGACCACACAAAGGGTAGCAAGAAGCGAAGAGGAATAAGAATGAGAAATGGTTAAATTTCTAAAAAAACATTGGATCTTGTATAATTCATAGTGTGAATTACTATTTCATGGAATAAAACTGTGTTATAAATGGTTCACCAAAAAACAAGTCACCATAACATGAAATCCCTAATGTCATATTCATAAAATGAATTTTCATATCATGTCCCAGAAATTATTCATGTCATGAAATGAGATTGTAGATTCACCGTCGAATTAATTCTTATCATACATATAAAATCTATGGCATGGAGCATATCATCTAGTAGTTAACCAACCCAAGAAATTAATAAAACCATTAGGACACCATTAACACCTATCAAAACCAACATGTAACACCCTGAACCATGTTACATAGAATCTGTGAATTATTAAATAACATTGGTACGATATAAGGAATCATGTCCTGAAAGACCGATCAGCTTAGTTTGCTTTAGAGTACTAGATACATACATATGCATTATATTACATCATGAAATGACAAAAAAAACATTGTTTCCCCTTTGAGCACTCTTATACCCCTTATACTATTTGTCCAAGTTAATCATAATATACTTTTTAGCATCCTGGAAAAATCATACATAATAAAGGGGTGAGCTCAAATTCTTATTAATGATAAAAATATAACTGAAACTATCATAAATAAAAATAAAATTTAAGGCAATTTATATGAGTTGAACAAAATCCATTTAAACATAATCTTTAGCATTATATGATTTAGATAAATAAAATAATGACATTTACTTATACACATAGATATTATACTAGTCTAATAATCACATGTAATATTAAAAGCCAATTTCATAATGATGGAATGCATAATGTTGACCATAATAATTACCACGTCAAGGCCTCAAGCCAAGACTAAAAATAATATTTTGTTATGGCCTTGTAAAAAGACACAAGTTTGTCACATGATACCTATTGATACATCATGGAGCAATAGCCGGCTCCACCCATTATATACTAATTCAAATACATCCCTTACATGAAAAGTTTTAAACACAATCTAAACATTATTATTATAAGTAGCATACAAAAATTCAATATTTTAACCACAAACCACTAATGGTATAAAAATAACACATCCAAAGTCAAGAATAACCCATTAAATACAATATATATGATTTCATTATAAAAAATTAAACTCTATCGAAAATAATGAAGGATATTGGAATTGATGAAAATAATCATAAAAACTATTTGATAGAAATATCTCCCTTTTTCTTAAAAACATTTAAAAGTCTCAATATTTATCAAGAAGTAGTTTAAAATAGATTTTTGAATCAAAGTGTCACATACCACAATGAAACAATTAAAATGATATTTTAGTTAGAGTTCCTAACCAATTGAGAGATTCAAAAATAAAAATAATTGAGTTAATAAAACCATTATAATATCATGAGAATAAAAGGATTCATGATATACTATGTCAATGTAAAATATATACCCAAAATAAAAGTGAATTGGTGCATAACAACAAAGAAGTCTCAATGGAATATACGTTGAGATGAATTCCCTTATGAATACTGTATCATTAGTATTAGGAATAATAAATGACATAATTATTATTGAAAAATATAAATACACTCAATATGATTGATTATTCAGTTTAAATCAATCAGAGGACATTCACACATATTCTTCTAAAAACAACACCAATGACTTGGATGGTTAACTCAATGAATATAAATTATGTTTAAATTACTGTTATCAAGTTCAAATTGATGACATGAGAATTTATCAAGGGACTAATTATGTGTATCAAAATTATATCCACACAATGGGGAGTGGCAATTACTACATAATTAAATAAATAGTGATTTCACACATAATTTTAAATAAAGTAATCAATGATGTTTGCATAAAACTGAATGACTGGAAATTGAAATTTGAAATTCCCTAAACGATTTGGTAAATTACTAAACATAAACCATATGAATGAAGGATCATCCAATGATGATGTAAATAACAGTATACTAAATTATATTACACAAAAAATACAATCATGGTCAGTACATACACCACACAAAGGGAAACTATGGAAAATATAGCATGAATCTCACGAGAATAAAAGTGATATTGAAACCCCATACCTTGTACGTTTACTAAGTATATGGTAGGTTAAAATCCAATATAATGGTGAAATAATTGTTATAAAATTATACATGAACCAAATATATAAATATGATATCATATTTCAACTTCTAATATTCATTAGTTAATGATATTTCAGTAGTATTATTGTTTTGATTGTTAACTGATTCATTTTCCATTATATGTTTGGTTAAATAAGTTATATTTTTTAGGTATAGGATGTATTAAATTCCTATCCAGAATGATATTAAGATCTTAAACATTATTTTTAATCATAAAATAAAAATTATTCTTGAATAATTACGATGGGGAATTAATCTCATCTCGTTCTTGGAGATGGTAATCCGCACGTATGCACGAGCGAAAATATCATTATATTGATGGTGAAATCATATGTAATTGGAGGGTATATTATATTTACTGAATCATTAGAATGAAATATTAATTATTTACATCATTTATACTCATTATTATACCCATATAAATAATGAAGTGTTTGAATAACAAACTACACCACGACGCAGAGACAGTAAGCCGTATGTTTGCACGTATGGTGAATTTGTCATTTATAGGATGGTTAGAATATTGAATTTGGTTGTACCATATTTATAATAACATCACTGTATATATAAGGTACTAGATTTATTATTTTCATGTGGAAACATCAAAGAACGAGGAATTGGAAAAGGAAAAGAACTTGAAAGGGAGTGGTGAAATTATTACCGTTTCTTCAAGTGTTTCCTTTTGAGTTGATCTAACGGGATCATTATGATGTCTTGTTGATCAATGGAATGCCTCTAGCTCAATGTGAGGATATTTGGAAGGATATTTGGGCAGGGTTTGGACGAGATAATTTTCATTGGAGGTGTGATTTTGGGAGAAGGGGAAGAAACCTTTTTTAATAGAGGGGAGGTTCACTTTAGGACCACCTAGATATATTATTTTATAATAAACTCATTTTCTATTTCTAATGGATCCAAAATAATTTATTTATAGGATAAGGTAGGGATGGGTCTAAAACCTCTATAAAAATATTTTTTAGATAGGTTTAGTTCACTATATTAACCTCATCTTTCAGATTAAACTCTTATTAAAATAGTTTATCTTTTACCATGTATTCATGTATTATAATATAATATGGTTAATAATCGTACTATAAAATCCCATGAGAACAAAAAGTGGTTAATTAATTATTTATATATTATTATTTAATTATTTTGTAAAAACCTTTAATTTTATGTAATATTATATCGTTTAATAATATAGTATTTGTTTTAAAAAATAATTTATGTCAAATTTGACATTGTTTAGTGTTTTTATTTTAAGCAATAACAACATGAATAATTCAAAAATAAATTCATTAAATAAACCCTAACATTTCCAATTAACCTATAAAATTACTCAAATTCATCAAAAGTCCCAAGTCACATTTATTTGGATATTTATAAAATCAATTATTTTAATCTTTCATTAATAATGTAATTACTGCATCATTTTTGTGTCATATGTAAATTAAATTACATAATATCTAAAAATTATAAATAATATATCATTATGTAGGAAATATATATAATTTATTATGAATATTTATAGTCTAATTTATCTTATGATGACCTTATATTAAAAATGATTTATTTATAAATATTGAATTTAATACTTTTAACTCTTCTTTAAATAAAATAATAATAAATGTCCAAATCAAAACCAAGTGCTCCAAAAGGATACTATTTTATTCCAAAGGTTTATTTGGTGAAAAATAATTTATCCAATAAAAGTAATACTTCTGTTAGAGTAATAATAATATAATTTTTACCTTTAATTATCCTATTTACTTTTTACCTTGGTAAATAAAAGTTAAAAGTTACTATTTGTCAAAATTATTTTCATCTTATTGAACCACATTTTACTTAATTACATCAACAAAGTCTCTTGTATTTTTTAAATTCAATTCATTTATGTGTTAATATTCTGTTTTATGCAAATTTCCAAATACAACAAGAAGTTGGATAAAAGATGGTAAAAAGTTCAATAAAAGTTTATATATCTAATATTATTATAAAATGACTAAAATGAATTAAATTGAACATTTAAGGATATTATGTATCTATTTTTAAATAAAATAAATTTAAATAAAATATTTCATTATTTAAATAAAAAATATGTTTTAAAGATTAACACATTGTTTTTCATTATTCATAAAAAATTAAATTTTATCAAAAAAATTCCAATAATTAACCTTAAGTAAATTTTGATATTCTGAATTCAAAAATGAAGTCCATTTTGAAAAATAAAATTTATAAAAGTTCAAAAATTGGGTATTACTATTCATAACAGCTAGTTTTATTGGTCATGGTGCGTTAAAACTTCAAGATCCATACAATACAAGATACTGCATTATTCAAAGGGAAACATACCGTAGAAGCTTGGGGTTTTACATTAGTCCCTCCTTCAATAAATTGTTTCCTTGCAATTTGAAAATGTTCTTCGAAAATAAAAGCTAAAAAATAGTAAATACCTTTGTAGAAAACCCATATTAGAAACAGGGTTAATAAATTTTAGTCTTAATAAGATGGAAAAGAAAATGAAAAAGTCACCACCAAATTAAGATTTCAAATAGAAGAAGATTGGGAGAAAATCTATGTTGAGGAAAATGTAAATATAAATAAAGATTGATTGAGGTGATCCATCAAAAACATGTGAATTGAAAATTGAGGGTATTAAAGCTGTAAATCTATGATGAATACTGTAAGGTATTAGGATAACACATTTTTGGGTTTAAGATGCTTTCCCTAAAGAATAATAATTAATTTATTCATTGCCTGAGAAAAAAAGTACTTAATAATAAGAGTTCCATCCTTTAATTCATATCAACCACAAACTCATCATTCACTCCAAACGATGAATATTCAAGATGAATCTGTCACACCTAAAGTGCTACAATAAACATAAAGAGAATAACATAATTCAGAAAGGATGAACAATATATTTCATCTATCATTAGAGATTTACCAAAACCAAAATGTTCTATAAATTGATCAGATGATCCCCCAAAAGGATAATCCATTATAGAAATAAATACTAATCATATTTTCAGAAAATAATCCATCATTACCCAACGTTCAATAATTTACATTCAATAAAAAAGTGTCCTTAAAATCATTCAATATAATTCAAAATAATATTGAAACCCAAAACTCAGAAGAATTTGATTACGTAATCATCCATGTTAAATTGTATCTCCAAATAAGATCAACTACTATTAATGTCACAAACATAAAAGTAATAAAATAACTCACATATTCTCTTTGATAGGTTAATAATTTCTGTTAATAACCTAAATAACTATAAGTACCCAATATAAACATAGATAAAAATCCACTATTATTCCTCAAATGAAATCCTATAGAATTATATTTTCCGTAGGCATATAATGTTCCCAACAAAGAGAATGTCTTCTTAAATAATATTTATAACTTAATCACCAAATAATTTTCTTATACTAAGGATATCCATTTCATAAGACATAAGGTCTCAAATCAACATAATACTGATCAATAAAATCATATAAATAAAATTAATTAGTTACACTAACCTTGGACTTCACGTTGTCTAGTGGTATGCGATTTATCGCAATGGCACTTTGGTTGTGGGTTCGATTTATGTATTTTTTTTAATGGGATGGGTTTCCACACATTTTTAAAGTTGTACCTTTTAAAAACTATATTTTATAACATTCCCAAAATGAGACAAATTCCTAAAAATAACCATAGAATAATTTCACCACAAATGTTATCTCATACCTCGGATTTTCATCCCAAAATTTAGTAACCTGTAATTGACTCAATTTCAAGTTTCATATAATCCCAAATGATATTTATAACTATATCATTCTAGAAATCAAAATTATTCTGAAAATAGAATTTCCACATAACAAATTATATGGGTACACATATAAAAGTAATGTATTCCAAAGTAATCCCATCAACAAAGTTCACAAATATATTTAAACACTTAGCCATCAATTGATTTCCACATAAGTTCTTTCTTGACCAAGAGGTTATCCTATAAAGAAGTGATTTCACTCAGGTAATTCCTAGGTCCTACAAATTTATGAAAAACAACTGTAAATGTATTATTGGTGTCATTTTTATTTTTGTCTGTAGTACTCTTCATTTTTCCTCTGCAATTATTTTCTTTATATCCTTCTTTCCCTCCAAAAAATAATTTATTTGTTCCATTGAGACACTTTCCTTGGTGTCTCCTTCAACATTTACTACAAGATAGAAATTGATCTTTCTTTTCTGCATGGTCTCCACTACTGGAGCTCTTATCATTCACTGACATTTTCTTCTTTGATGTGTTCGGGAGTTGGTTAATAATATGTTGTATATCATATAATTTAAAAACTGATTCGGCATGAACACGACATCATTTACACCTATCAAAATTCCATTTCGTTTCTCATTTACACCATTGTTCCCACCATTTACATCATGTTCAATGTTACTATGACTTACTTGGAATCCAACCATTAAATAACATAAGAAAGCATAGTGTGAGTCATAAAATAATATAGTGAATATCATACCACCTTATTTACAATCTAATACACCTTAGAAATAAACAATGTTATTTATTCCCGTCTTTTATTAAAATCCTTCAAATTGGTTTGCAATGAAAATGTGAATTATCATAAGCATATCTCCTAGGAGTGTCGTAACCAAGAGTGAAACAAGGAATGCTGTCGTGTACTAGGATTCCCCGAGTCAAGCCCGAAACTCCTTGTGAGAGTTTTCAATCCTAGGTACATCTATGCCAGAGCCGACTCTACCTGCTCGTATCCAAAAATTGATGTATTTCTTAGAAAACCCACACAATATTTCCATTACCAAAATTTTTGGGATTTTCTTCTATACTAATCACCAAAATCTATCTTTGGGTATTATTTTCTAATCATAGTTTTTCAAAATCTAGTTTTCAAGGTTTGTACTAATATTCCTATGATACCAACTGTAATGACTAGTCACCAGTTACCTAGAATTTGTGAATTATTACATAACATTGGCATGATGCAATGAATCATGTCCCAAAAGACCGATCATTTTAGTATCGTTGGGAGTACTAGATACACACATTAGTTTTACATTACAACATGAAATTAAAAAACATTCTTTCCCATTTTAACACTATTATATCCCTCAGCCTATTCCTTAAGGTTAACCATAATATACTTCTTGGAATCCTGGGAATAATTAAAAAAATGAAAGAGGTAAGCTCAGATGATTCGAAAGGAAAACAATATAGCAGAATCTATCTTAAAAAGAATAAACATTTAAGGGAATGTTTAATACTAGAAGACAAGCCTTTAAAAATTATACTTCAGAATAATATAGATAAGATAAATCAAATCATTCCATTTATTTATTCAAATGGAAATTATACTATAAAAATAATCACATGTAATATTAATAGCCAATTTCATATTGATGGAATCCATAATTTTTGGACATCATAACCACAACGTCAAGGTCTCGTGCCGAGACTACAAATTTGATTTTTTCAAGTCCTTGTGCCAAGACACTATTATGTATCATGAGACCTAATGAAGAATTGAGGAGATATAGCAGGCTCCCATATATTTTACTAAGTCCAATTCATTCCTCATATGAAAAGGTTTCAATATAATCAAAACATTTATTTTAAAACAAGCATACGAAATGTAAATATTTTAACCACAAACCATAACTAGTATAAAAATAGAAAATCAACAGTAAAACATAACTCATTCAATACATTATGGAAGACATTATTATAATTAATTAAACACAATCTAGAAAAATGAAGGATATTGACAAATATGAAATTAATCATCAAAACAAATTTAGTGAAATATCCCCCTTTTTCTGCAAAACATTTAAAGGTCTCACAATATATAAGGAAGCTGTTTAAAATAAATTTATGAATCAATGTGTCCCATACAACTTTGAAACTTTTAAAAGTAATTTTAATTTTAAATAATTAATTTCCATATAAATAAATCATTAAAACCATTTTTAAATCATGGACATTAATGAGAATGATTTAGAAGAATAAATTTTTAAAACATTTAGAATGATATTTTATTTAGAGTTCCTATCAAAATGAGAGACATATGAATAAAAATAATTGAGGTAATCAAAAATTATAATTTCATAAGAATAATTTTATTCACGATATACAATGACAAAGTACAGTATATACACTAATTAATAGTGAATTGGCTCATAACAACAAAGAAGTCTCAATGGAATGTAAGTTGAGATGAATTCCATTATAAATCCTATAATCATAGGATAAGGAAATATCAACAACATAATTATGTGTTAAATATATATATATAATATACTTGATTGGATATTCAGCGGAAATAAATCATAGGACATTCAGATATATTCTTGTAAAAACAACACCAATGAATTGGATGTTTAACTCAATAAATAAAAATTGAGTTAATATTACTCTTATCAGGTTCATATCAATGAATTGAGAATTTATAAATGGAGTGATTATGTGTATCAAAAGTATATACAGAAAATGGTGTGTTTAAATTACTACATAAGTAAATAAATAGTAATTTCACACATAATCATGGAGTAAAGTAATCAATGATGTTTGCGTAAAACAGAATGGGTGGAAATTAAAATTTGAAATTCCCTTACCGAGTTTGTATCTTACGAAACATAAACCCAATTAAAGAAGGATCATGCAATGATGATTTAAATACCCATATATTAATTTATATTATTCAAACAATACAATCATGGGTAGTACATACACCACTCAAAAGTTAATAATGGAAAATATAGCATGAATCTCATTGGAATAAATGTGACATGAAAACCCCTTAATTTGTACTTTTCCATAGTATAGGGAATGTTAAACTCTGATATAATGGTTAAGTACTTGTTATTAAATTTTAAAAGAACCAAATATATAAGTATGATATCATATATGATCTTCTCACATTGCTTTGTTAATGATATTTCAGTTGTATCATGGTTTTTGTTGTTAACTGATTTGTTTTCCTTTATTTTTTTGTTACATAAGTCATGTTGGTTATGTATAGGTTGTATTTGATTCATATCAAGAATTATATAAAGTTCTCAAAACATTATTTTTAATCATAAAATGAAAATTATTCTTGAATTATTATGATGGGGAATGAATCTCATCGAGTTTGTGGAGATGGTAATCCGTATGTACGCACAAGCGATGATATAATTATGTTGATGGTGAAATCATATGTAATTGGATGGTATATCATATATAAATATTAATTACAATTTTATAATTATTATTTAAATTATTTATAATCATTATTATACCGATCTAAATAATTATGTGTTTGAATAACAAACTACACCACGACGTGGAGACGGTTAGTTGTACGTACACACATACGGTGAAATTGTCATTTATTATATTGATAAAATAACTAATATGGTTATAACATATTTATAATAACATAACTATATGTAGAAGTTATTTGAGTTATAACCTTTTTATGGAAGCATCAATTAAAGAGGATGTGGAAGAGGAAAATAACTTGAATGAGTGTGGTGTAATTATTACCTCTTCTTTGGGTGTTTCCTTTTGAGTTGATCAAAAGAGTTTCTTAGGATGGATTTATGAACAATGTATCAGATATAGGTCGTAGTTAGTATAGTTGGGTGGATATATGGTAAGTGGAAGGCAGAAAAATGTATTTGGAGGTGTGATTTTGGAGTGAAGTGGAAGTACACTTTTATAAGAAAGGTGAGGGTCACTTTAGGAAAACATTTAAATATTATTTTATAATAAACTCATTTTAGGTTACTAATGGCTGTAAAATAATTTATATCGAGGCTATGGTAGGGATGGGTTGAAAAAATCTCAACCAATAGGTTTTATATAGGTTTAGATAACCTTATTGACCTTATCTTTTACATTTAACTCTTAGTTAAATAGTTTAACTTTTACAATGTGTTCTTGTATTATTATATTATATGGTAAATAATATTACAATAAATTGACTAGTGAACCTGATGTGGTTAATTTGTGACATATATTTTATTACATAAGTCCTTGGGCCAAACTATTGATTTTTTGGACTATTATATCATTTAATAATATTGTTTTTGTTTTAAAAACTGTTTTATGTAAATTTTTACACTATTTAGTATTTTGTATTTAAATGCCAAAACAACACGATTACATCGAAAAAAAATCATTGAATAAACCCTAACATGTCATATTAACCTCAAAAATTTGTGAAATTCCCCAATAGTCTCAAATTAAATTTATTTGGATATTTATAATATCAATTATTTTAATCTTTCCTTAATAAGGTAATTACTACATCATCATTGTGGCATATATAAATTATATTATATACTGTATAAAAATTATAAATAAAATACAATTAAGTAGGAAATCAATTTAGATTTCTAAATAGTATTAATTTTCTAATTTTTTATATGTTTCACCCAATATTAAAAATGATTTTTGATTAAACATTGAATTTAACAGTTTTAAATCTTCTTTAAATAAAATAATAATAAATGTAATAATCTAATCCAAGTAGACCAAAATAATCATATTTTATTCATAAGTTTGATTTTGGTAGAAAAACATTTAGCCAATAGAATATGGACATCTGTTAGGGTAATAATAATATCATTTCTACTTTTGATTACCTTATTTACTATTAATTATGGTAAATAAAAGTTTAAATTTACTATTCATCAAAAATAATTTTCCACTTATTGAACTGAATATTACTTAATGATATAAACAGTTTATATAGGATTTTTTTATATTCAATTCACCTAAGTTGTAAAATTATATTTTATCCAAATTTGCAAACGCTCCTAGAAGGTGGGTGAAAGACGGTACAAAGTTCAATAAAATTTTATAAATCTTATATTATTATAAAATGACTGAAATGAAATACATTGAACCTATATAGGAATTATGTATCTATTTTTACATAAAATAAATTTAAATAAAATATATAATTATTTAACTAAAAAGTTGTTATTAAGTAATAACACATTGTTTTCATTATTCATCAAAAATTGAATGTATTCAGAAAAATAAAAAAAATTCACACTACGAAAATTTCTATATTCTGAATTCAAAAATGAAGTTCATTTTAAAAAATATAATTTATAAAATTTCATAATTTGGGTATTAATATTCATAACAGTTAGTTTGATTTTTCGTGGTGTGATAAAACTCCAAGTTGTGTACAACCCAAGCTACCTCATTATTCAAAGACAAACTTACCATAGGAGTGTGGGGTGTTAAAAAAACACAATCTTAAAAACTGAAAAGATATTGTACCTTATATAATAATTTAGACATTATTATAAAAGAGTATAAGTTTTATTTGACTAAGAATGAATTAACGGAAACGGTTTTGTTTAGTCAGTTTCTATTTTATTTTTTTATAACCATTCTTCCCTGAATATATTTTTATTTTTTTGTAATATTTTATAATTTCATGTTTTTTTTATATTTTCATTCAATATATTGAAACAAAATTTCTAGTTTATATATTTTTTATTTATATAATTATTTATCAATAATATTTCGTTTTTCAGAGTAATATTAAACATATTTATTATTATTTTTCTCTTATATATCATTATCCATTATTTACCGAAATCTATTTTTTTTAATTAAAAAATAAAGAAATTACTAAATTTTATAATCATTATAATAATCATTAAATCCATTAAAAATAGTTTTATAACGTTTTAACCAAGGAAATATTTTCACTAAAACTATATAAAATGAATAAAATGTTATTTCATTTCAGATTCTGCTATTTTATATCCTTCACACAATATTTCCACACTTTAAAATTATTTACATTCAGTGTCCCATTATTGATGATTATTTAATAAATATTTTTTCACTATTTCTTCCACTTACATTAAAAAAATAGTTTTTAAAAATGACCTTTAACTATTTCAATTTATTATAATGTTAAAAATATATAAAATATATTTTTATTATTTTTTCCATTTAACTTTATATAGGACAAATATTCATCACTTGTGGGGTAACATTCATTATCACACTTTATCTAACTATATGATATATATCCTTTGGGTGAATTAATGTTGGTATCAATGAATGTAAATCTTGATGTAATTTTATTGTATATCATTAGAAAATGTAAATGAAACCATTTTTAATATATCTATATTTTGTATGATATGGTATTTATTTGATTTCATGTGTAATAATATGTTTTTTTATCAATATGGGACTTGTTTGGTCCTATATATTCCTAGTTTATGTTGTTGAATGGTTTATATAACATGGGATAATAATTTCAATTCATGGGAATTATTGAGTTTTCTCAAAACAATAGGCATGATCGTGATTGAGTTTGATCACAATATAATTCCTGGTTCTGATTGGGAATTTTCACAATTTTATAAAATCTCGTGATGATTATGATTTCTAATTTCTCTAAAATATACCAGAGCTTTGAAAATTCTCCATGTCCCATTATTATTGAATAGTTTTCATTAATTACTAATCCATGGTAAATGATTGATCTTTTGAAATTATATATCCTTCATTAATATTTAAGAAAAACTCTTATGAAATCATGATCATTTTAATCATACATTTTAATAATTCACATTTTCATCACATGTGCATGATCTATCATATTTTTCACACAATGATATGTTTTCTATTAGTCAAAATACACATTCATTGAATTTTTGCATTCTAATTTTCAAAGGAAACTATTTCCATAATTATTATAAGATTGAATCCACTTATAGTGACAACTTTAGAAAATCATAAATAATTAATAATTAATAATTCATTTATATATCAAAATTCTATATGTGACTAAAGCATTGTATTTTATGATTATGGAAACATTTTTTAGATGGTATGTTTATATTATAGAAATTGTGTAAAATGTTTGTCTATTTTTCATGGTTTATATCATTTTGTGTGTGAAATATGACAACATGTAGATTTCTAGAAAATTATTCTATTAAATAAATTTTAAAGCAAATAAATTTAGTTAGATATAATTTTCTATCAGAGTTTTGTTCATGATTATATTTTTCTTTTACATTTTAATGTTTTTTTGGATAATAATATTTGTATTTCATGTTTTCATAAATAAAGAAAATATCACTTATTTTTTAAACTTATAATCATAAACGGTAAGTATTATACAATTTTTCAATAGAAAATTTCAATAAAACCCTAATAATTCCACATTAACAATCCAATAGAGTGGAAAATTGTGTTATTATTTGTTATAATCTAGTGTATTAGATCATTGCGAAATGGCGCCTAGTAGAATGAGTGGGAAATGCATCAATGAAAAAAATAAAAAATCTATTAATAATCATATTCTGGATGACCTTAGGAAAATCCTTTGAATAGAAATATCCTCTAATAAATTATCACATATAAGGATATAATGTAAAGTACTAAAAAGATAGAGATATAATCTTTTTATTATTATGTATTTTAGGGGATGAAATAGAATAAGAGGAAATAAAAGAAAAGGATATATAATTGGAAGAAGAAAAATATAGGAATTCAATCTTGTGATACTTGTGGAAGGAAAAACCTTATATCATGCTTATGAAGAAAAGGTGTTTACTTAAATGGTTTATATAAATCTTAACATGATCAGGATTTCAAGGGAAGATAAATGTTTTTAATATTCAAAGCTTCATTTCTGAGGATATGGGGAACTACACAAATGAATACCACAGTCATCAAAGTATTATTTCTCAAAATATACTAATGTATTATTCCCAAACATATTATACTACCACTACTGATTATGAATGATTAATTTGGGTTGTGACATTTTTTTTAATGATATCTTGATTATAATAACAATGAAATTTATATATATTGTATTATTATAATATTTCATTAATTAAGGATTTCATATATATATATATAATGTATTATGGTAAATTGATAATATTTTCCTAGTTATGATGCATGAACTAACACTAAATCTCATAAATCAAAAATCAAAATTATAGGAATCATCCAATATAATTTTAATAAAATATAACATTAAATCATAAATTCCCATTTTATGGTAAAATAATTTTTCCACTGTATTGTGTTATCTATTCACTATCATAGTTCACATTTTTAATTCCCAAAAATCTTATCCCTTGTATGTAATTCCCTATCATCGAGAAAATATATGTATATGATATTTAATATTGATTCCTTTCATACCATTAGGTAACATTGTGACCCCAAACGTCAGGTACAGTTCAGATTCTACATGACCTCATGTGCGCCTCCCTGTACATTGGAGGCATCTAGCTTAAAACAAGCATATATGTATGATAATGGGTGGACTATGCCCTTTATATTGGGTTATAGTATAATAATAAATAAATAATAATAATTCTAAATAACTCTTTGAATTCTATGGAATGTTAAATTTAATAGTACATATAAATAAATAGCTCCTAATGGAAAAACCCAATAAAAAATGAAAAAAGATGATACATAACGAGATATAAAATATACTTCAGTGGCTCCATCAGATTCTATCACAACCCACTACTACTCCCTGATTCACTACTCAACCGTCCACTATAGGCCCTTAAACATTTCCATATAATGGGTTCTGATGTATAAATGTGCATTGAAATACCTGAGGTTGGTGGGAAATAAAAGACAGTGTAGGACCCCACCAATGTGTCCATAAAATATGTGAACATATATAAGATTGTATAACATAATAATAAATAAATTTTCGTACAAGAAAAAATAATTTCGATCATGTTTGTGAAAACCAGTCCACCAAAAACATTGATTATACCATCCTCAATGTCATGATGGAAAACATTTAAAAAATAGTGGGACTGTATCACAATCTAATCTAGCAGAATGATGATCAATGATATTACAATTATTAGGCCTCCTATTCAAGACTCACTAGTACTGTATGTGATAAACTATCTTTTTTTGATAACATCAACCATCAGGCCCAACTATTTCCATGTGGGTCTAATCACTCATGATCATTATGCCCCACGGTTATCACATATGGGTACGACCAACCATTATCGTCATTCCCCCAGGTCATACCAAATTAGTCCATCATCCCATACCTGCCATATTGGTCCCTTTATCAAGTCAGATACATCATCTGAACACTATCCACCTCTAGTTCTATCGAGCTACGGTGGGCTCACCTATAACCTTAGGACCATGAAAAAAACAAAAACATATATTATACATAGAATATCATAAGGAAATAATAGGATCATGAACAACATATGATGATCATTATAAAATCCATACATAATCACATATAGGAAACTCAACATGATTTAAACACATCATCATGAATAATTATAATTTTACAATTGATCAAGAATCATGGATACACACACCCACATGCATTAATGAACATGAATGGGTTCATCCAGAATCAATCACATATCATTCTAATATCATATACATGGCGCTGAATGGAAAAGAACTTCCTACCTTTATGTTTTTTGATGCCACCATCATGGATAAACCACCATATGATTTCTAGAATACATATTAGAAACCTTAACAGTCATGATTACATCCTTTTGGACTTATTATCATACCTGACGACACTTCAACTCTTGAAGATCTTTAAGGGTTCCTACAACAAAAACCACGTATTTTATTTCAATAATTAATAAAATATCACATGCAAAATAATTCATATCTCAACTAGATCATTGAGAATGTATAATTTTTTGGAAAACACATTCATTACAAATTTACCACTCATGAATAATTATGTTATTATAATAATCTCTCTATAAGTTATTATAATGTATATTATTTATATTTTTTTATTATTTATTTTAACTGATCTGTTAGAAATATGAAAAATTGGATTTAAAATATATTCTTTATTTGAAAAGATATACGAAATAGCTATTTTTTATCATGATGAATCCAATAGCTCCATCGACACCTCAATGTGATACATATCGAAGAATATACTGATGCAATAATTTTAGAGAAAATAGAACAAAAAAATTAAAAAATAATAAAAGGGACAGTGCGGAATGTGATTTGTTGGGGAGTAAGGTGGCATGAGGGGTAGTAAATATACCTCCATGAGAAACCCAATTCCAATTTATAATATATACTTTTCATATTTATTTAATATCATCTGTTGTTGATTTATATACCATATTAAACCAGTGAATTTGTGCACCCCTTATGTACATTCCACTTCAATTTATTTTCTTTATTACATTTAATAATTTCTTTTCCATCTCATATTAAATTCATTTTATACCCCTAGGTTCCCTTCATGTGTTTTTTAATTACACCTATGAAAAAATGTAATAAACCCTTATGATATTTATGTATTAAATTTCACACACAGACACACACTCACACACACACACACACACACATATATATATGATATATATATATATTCACTCACACACATATATATACATATTTAACCGATATATATTCAAATTATATATATAGACACACACACATCTGTATATACACACATTCACCCACACACACTCACACAAATATATATATATATATATCAAATATATGAACAACATATATATATATACACATCCTTATATAATTTTGTATATATATATGTATCCAAAATATATATACACACAGTCTTTTCAAATCTT
The DNA here is from genome assembly GCA_963277665.1 of Viscum album. Lineage (NCBI taxonomy): Eukaryota > Viridiplantae > Streptophyta > Magnoliopsida > Santalales > Viscaceae > Viscum > Viscum album. The sequence continues at coordinate 1,591,927,199 of OY728129.1, forward strand.
CAATACAATACATATAATAAAAATATTATTAATAAACATTTTACTAATATTATATATTTATATTAAAAAAATTAAATCATTTATATCATTAACATTAAAAATATAATTTCAAATAAAACCAAATAGTTAATCAAATTTTTATTAGACACATAATTAAAAATATTTATCATGAGTAAAAATTTCATGGTTAATAGATTTATCGCCAATAAATATAAAAACATGGTGATACACAACTGATCATTTAATAGGATTCCAAATTATCTAATTACATATGCAATTTCCATTTTAGTTTCATTAATATCAATAAAAAATAATATAATAATTATTTAACTTGTGTTTGATGTATTTAAACACATAATTCACAGAAAGATTATATTTCATATAGGGTAAAACTCATATTCCCAAACTAATTGCGGTATGATATTTCTCATACTATACATAGTTCTAGATATATCCCGTTTTTTTGGAAAAAAATATAACAAAAATATTAAACAAACAACCATCACGACCTATTTGGAAAAACACTCGACTCACACAAATGTTATATCATACCTATAGTAGACCCTAATTCAATGACCTTATTTAGGTCTCATATTTTTTATATGAGACAGTTTTTGGGAGATAATTCATTATTTTTTAAAAATTATGTTCAAGATTAATATAATAGATTTAATAGTAATATTAAATAAATATATGATCTCTACAGGCCTTGAAATTCTATGATAACACAACACCGGACTCCAAAAATATTCTATAGAATATTATAATTTCCCAACATATATATTAAACTTGTATAAATTATTAAAATCATTTATTAATTAATATTTGTTAAAAATTGTCATTTTTCATATTAAAACACTATTAAATTATTAAAAAATATGGTTTTATTGTCACTAAAAAATTTGGGGTTTAAAATTACGTTCATGATTTAGCTGTTGAGTGTTTCATATGTATTGTTATTATTATTATGGGATTATTTTAACTATTATATTGTCTATGTAATTTAATCACTTTAAAATGAATTAAAACCATACAAGAGACCATGATATAGCTTGAGATAATTATACATGATAAAACTCACAACATTAAATGTGTAATCTTGATTTATAAATTCTAACTGATGAATAAAATTCAATAAGGCACACTTAATCTTTTATTATTACTAATCTCTTTTTGTGGTAATACATAAAGGATTTTTGAAGGATATTCTAGTTAATACAACGATTCAAAATCATATATCCTTGAATAATCATTCAATTTTGATTAATTTTCCTATATATTATTATATGCTGAAACAACATACTAGTTTATTATTTTTCCTCACAAATAAAATCTCGGATTAGTTACATATCCACAAAATATAAATTTTGTAATTGGTTTTTGACTCCATTTCAAAGTTTTAATGTTTTGGTGTTTTTCATCTACAATAAATGGATGATTTTAATTGAATCATTGATCATATTCAATATTTATGTCTAGTACTAGTTATCAAACCACACTAAGAGTAGAGGGACGATAAGAGTATATTATGAATACTTTTTATAAAAAATACTATAAAAACAATTAGGTTTATGTTTTTATTTTCAATTGATTATTTTCTTTCTTAATCTAAATTAATTTTAATTTTAATTTTGTAATATTCAGCCCCTCACTTATGACCAGTTGACCATATTTTCATTTTGGCATATAATTGGTATTATATTATTGTCTCTTTTAATGAATTTTCCTTATTTCATTATCCTTATAGCCTAATTTTAATAAAATAAATATTGAATATATTGAATATATTTTATCTTATAACCTCTTCCTATTGTTAATAGTATATGTGAATGATAAATTTATATGGTTGGACAAAATATAAATTATAGTTCGAATCTATTGAAAATTTTATTCATAAAAGTGAATGACAATTGTTTTTTAAAATAACAAATTGTATAACACCATAATAATCCTATAATTGAAATTTTCAATTTAATAATAAAAAATTTAAAATAACAGGAGTCTAACCTAGATACCCTTAATAAACCTTTTTAGCTATATATATTATTAATTATAAAATATGAATAATATTTACTATACTATTCTTAGATATATTTTCATTAATATATCAACATAATAAAATTACTCCCAATATTATGAAAAAACATCATGTAAATTACAATGGTATATAAGTCTAAATAAATATTTCTAGATATTTACCCTGTTTTAAAAATCAGATAAAATTGGTCATTAAATAAATTTCTTCAGAGATTCACTATAATTACAAAGGAGATGACTGATCATGGAAAAGCATTAGGCAATGTAGCTGTTATTGAAAAATTTCTTTGATCTCTATCGATGAAGAGGCGTGATAAGAAGGGTTCTATTTGTGAAAGAAAAAATTTCATAGATTACAATTTGTATGAACTCATTTAATTACTTTTGAAATATGAATTATAGATGAAGAAACTTTTTGATGAATTTAGCACCATGAAGAAATATGTAGATTTCATATCAATTCATTTTTTTAATCTGAGATCTCTACTATTGAGATTTTGGGGAGTGATAAGGATAATGTGTTTTATATTATTATTAGAGACTATAAAAGTTGAAAATGAATGATGGATTCAAAAACTTATTTATAAGATACTCTAACAGTATGTAATGGAAATAGAATAAGAAATAAAATACTAACACTAATTACAGTACATTATATGATACATGTTATGAGTTCAGAAAATAAAATCCTATATAAATATAGAACATATAATATTTAATATTGAAAAAAAATTTATAAAAAATAATGAGAAAGTTCAATGGTTGTAATCTTATGAATCATTGAATAATCATTTTCTATTTATGAATATAAAACTGGATAAGAATCAGCTAACTAATAACATGTAGATCTATAAATAATGTTACTGATTGTGGGTTTGATTCATATTTTTCAATTGATGATTATCATTTTGATAAACCTATTATAGATGACTTGAATGAAGAAATATAAATACTGTAAATATTTATAATTTGAATCTATGACATGTCTATGGAACACATTAGAGATAATAAAAAACTTATAGAGAAAAAAGATTCATTCTTAAGAGAATAAGAAGTTAAAAAATTTACTTCAACCTCATGTGAAACATTTTATGAAGAATTTGAGGTTGTTAAAATATTTAATAAGGATCTCAAGATTGATATTGAATGTTTGAGAAAATTATTTTTTAATTTTTTCAAGGAATAGAATTTAAATAATTATAATAACTTATCTATGAAAATGGTGAATATAAATAAAATATAATTTTTAATTAATTAAATTTATCATATATGAACATAAATTTCATTATAAAAAAGTTCATCTATTTATGAAACTAATTTTGAAATTTTTAAATGAAAAAATAGTGACAATATTCTGGTCATTATTCTCTTATATTTACACAAACACTGATACATGATATTGGTTATATTTTTATATCATTAATATCTAGTGGACCATTTAACCCCTTCTTAAATTCTTTATGGATTACTAAAATAATTTTAAATTCTTATTGGAACCAAATATTGATGGTTAAGAAAAATATCTATTAATATTTATTTTAATAAATATTTCATATGTGTCATAAAAATGATGTACGTTCTATGGGTAGTGGATGTTATAAATAATTTACTATTGACCCATCTGATTTAATATCTTACAATATATTTTTTTGAGGAACAATAATTTTTGGGAATAATTAAAATGGTAAGTTGAATGTTTCTTGGGAAGTTGGTTTATCAAATTATTATATGATTAATAATGTATTACATTTTTATGAATTAGAACATGTTTTTATACATATTTGAAACTTATATGATTATGGTATGGATGTTAAATAAACAAATTATAAATGTATTATTTTTAAAGATAATCTGATAATATTTTATTCTAACCATAAGTAGTTGATCTATTCTCTAGGTCATTCTGAGAATACCATTGAATATTTATTGTGTTTAAATGTTTCACATCAATTATTATCTTCTTGTGTAGGATACAAAATTATGTTGATTTCATATGTTTCCGAACAATTTAAATAATTAAAGAGAAATAAATCTACAGAATGTAAATAAATAAAATAATATTGCTTCATATTGTTTTAAGAAATAAATATTCTATATAAGTATTTTTTAAATAATAAAACCAATTTATATAAATAGGCTATTATTGTTGGTTCATCTAAATTATTATTTTTCCAACTCTAACTATAAATCTCACATGTAATAAATATGTTTCAATTATTATTCTGTATTTTAGTATATTTATGTTAATTTATAAATTTACACATAAATGTTTGAGTTTATTATAAAAATATAATACTTTAAATTAGTTCAAAATTAAAAAGGTTAAAAAATTATATTCATTCAAACCGATATGGGAGGAAAAGTTCATAACTATTACATTAACATCATTTTAAAATAGTAATTCTTATTTTTTCTTGTAACTCCCCAATAAATTGATGTTATAGAATACAAAAAGTGAAATTTAAAAGAAATGCCTTTACATTTATGAAATGATCATAATTTACCTAAATATTTTAAAGATTAAACAATGAATACATCTTTTTATATTTCCAATAAAACACATATTTGAATTTTTGTTTAATAAAATATCTTTTAAAACATTGAAATTAATGAAATATAATGTATTAAATCTTATCATGTTTATAAAAAAATATTTTTATATTAAATTAAAAATTCAATATTTGTTTGAAAGATGTTATTTTATGGTTATAGCTTCTAAATAATATCAAATTAATGATGTTTTTAGATAATTTAAGTTTAGATAAACTAAAAATACATAACTAAGTTAACTTTTGGTCGGAGGGAAACAACCCCATCAATAATTCTTTATAACTTATAAAATTCACCATTTAGATATTAATAAAGTAAAAATTAATTAATTATTGGAAAGCTTAATTTACATTATGAATTTTTATGATCATTATACTTTTATTTCATGTTTTGTTTGAAATGATATTTCAAAACATAATAATGACAGAAATATATTTTGGATATATGGGATCAACATGACTAGTTTGTAGAAATAATGTTTATGAATTATTCATTCCATTAAATAATACATATTTTATAGAAAATAAATTGATATTATAAAACTATTATTATACATTTGACAAAGTCATTAGAAATAATGATATATTTGGAGTATAGTATTATTTTATTAAATTTTTTTAATATGATGAAAATTTTATATCGATCTCTAAATTAAAATCTATTAAAATTTTATTGTCTCATTCCATACATCAAGGACATAAAATTTATCAGTGAGTGGTAAATGTTATTTTCATAATGTTTTAATTTTTAATGATGTTTATATAGAAAAAAAATTATATTTTATCTTGAAAAATATGATGATCACATTTTAATATATTATATGGATATTTATAGACATAATAAACTCCTAATGAATGGACTGAAATATTATCTCTTCTAATTTTTTAAAAATTGTTAAATTTAATATTGGGACTACTTAATTTAAAAATTATTCTCTAAATTTTACTATTATTCAAAAAAAATTGTTTATATTTTTCATAGATTTCCTTTTAAGATACTTTAAAAATAATTAATAACAAATGAAATTGAATTTATTCTTATGAGATAATTAAAATATTGTTTAGAAAATTAGATATTTTCATGAAATGATGCGATTTTTATTTAATAGTTTAAATGTGATGATGAATTTATTAAAACAATTTATATTATTATAATAAAATTTTAAGAATATCTTTTTGTATTTCTTTTATATTATATATATATACCACTATAGAATATATTTTTATTAATATATTAATTGGAATGATTATTTGTCTTCTTTATATTACTAATTTGAGGCTAGATATAAATTTTTTCTACTTGCGTTATAGATTTCAAGATGATCCAAAAAATATTCACTTGAACGATATGAATACTGTTAAAGGTTATATAAATCTTGTATTGAATTATCCTTGTGATAAAAATTTGGAATTAATGAATTTATTTTTTTTATTTTTTAGGTTACGAAATTGATAAAACAAATTAATAGTGGAATCTATCAATATTTACAAAAAATATTTGTTTCATGCAGTTCAATGAAAATTTTATTAGTTTCTTTATGTATAAATAAATAAAAAAAATATAGTAGAACAAATATGTTGTTCCCAATAATTATTCATTGAGAAGAATCTTTTTGGTTTTGATGTTTATTTTGAAAAAATGCCTCTTTTGGGTAATAATTTATCTTCCTTTTATTTTTCTATGAATCAATGGAAAAATTAGAAGGCGAAAAAAATTGAATTCATATGTCACTATTTTTGAAATAATTTTAAAAATGTTATTACTAAATTATTAAATATTTTAAATAATTATCAGTTTTCAAATATTTATATGAAATATTTTGGATAAATATATATTTGAAATTATTATTTAAGAACTTTTTATGATGTATGATTTATTCAAATGAGAGATGATCAAATGAATTATCAAATAGTTATTATCAATTCGTAATTATTTGTAGAACCTATGATTGTTTTTTTTCTTTAAATGAAGTAATCAAAAAGTAATATAATTACCACTATATTCATTTTTAGTTTAATAAAGTAATATTTCATAGAATTTTCCATTATATGGTTATCGATTATTTTTTATTGATATTTGGGTACAATTTATTTTTGGATTCTTTCTTGTTAATTATTTATAATTTTTAATTTTATAATAATACGTAATTACATATTATTGTTTTCATAATTTGATGTTTAGAAATTTGAGATAATGTTCATGAATTTAATTTGAAGTATTATAATTTTTTATAAAGAAGACGTTATTTAGTTGATTCTTACAAAAATTATTATATAATACATTTATAACAAAAAATTAATATTTTGACAGTTAAAACTCGTCAATTATATTTTCAATTTTTCTTCTATAAATATTTGAGAAAAAAATGAAATATTATTTTTGAATTACGCTAATTTTACAAAAAAATGATGATATCCACATTCTTACTACGTGTTTAGTTATAATCATTTTTATCATTAGTTGTGGACTGATGAGGCTTATTAATTTGTATTGTTCGAGAGGATGGGAGGTCGGACTCATCACACCTTTTTGAGTGGAATTATTGTCGACTCCATGACTCTCTTTATAGATTTAAGTTATGTTCGTGAATCCTTATTACATTACCAAGTATAAAAAGATCTTAACTTTGTATTTGACAATCAAATATTGATATGTATGAAATTTAGAGAATCATTTATATGTATTCGAGGTCCTTCATCAATAGAGAATCATATGTATTTGTTAGATATTCTTAGTCAACGGTATCCTTCAATACATAAATTTCTCTTGGTCATTATGATGAGCATACTGGTTTTAAAGCCACTCAGTGGGGCACTTGAAGTTTATTGTCATTCAAAAGGACATTTTATTATTTCAGAGTTGGGATCATACCCATAGATGGGATACCTACGTATCCTTTGTTTTTGGAAAAGGAATCAGAACCCACGTAGTTCGAGTAAGGGAGTATGATGTTTATGCATGATTGATGGCTGAAAGAAATATGTGATGATTAATCTTACAGTCTAAGCTCACATGAGTCATTATCGGGGTGAGAAACAAGAGGTATTGGTGAAACCAGATAATTGTGCCATGAATGATGCAATGATGTGGGGCTTATGTATGTATGACTTCCCAAAAATAGATAAAGATTTACTTTAGGGAAGAAATCTAGGAACATGGTCCATAAAGGTGTATGTACTTCATATATATTTGGATACTATAATCTTGGGGCTTACTCCTAAGGAAGATGCCCAAGCTAGGAGGGGATTTATGATTGGGATTTACTCCAGATAAGGAAGCCCATATCAAAAAGGAATTATGACTGGTTAAGAGAAATTAAGACTGGGGATTACTCCTGAAAAGGAGACCCAGGTTAAAAGGGGTTTGAAAACTGGGAAATAACTCCTAAGGAGGAGGCCCAGGTTAAGGGAATTTTAGAATTAAGGGACTTGGGGCTTACTCCTGAAATAGAGGCACTGGTTTAGAGAATTATGGTTGGGGGTTATCCTAGGGGGGATTCCCATATTTGGTAATTTTAATACTTGGGATTTCTATTAAGTAGGATGCCCAGATTAGGGTACTTGGGGATTACTCTTGAAAAGGATCCCCAAATTAATGAGGACAGGGGCTTAGTCCTAAAGAGGATGCCCAAAATTAATGGGAATTATGACTAGTTCTTATTCCTGAAAAGGATGCGCATGTTAAGGGTTTATCTCATCATAAAGGATAAGGTTGAGTGAATGAAATCTTAATCTTTAGTGAAATAAATATATGAAAATCACTAGGTTTTGAGAGATGTTCAATGTAATTCCTTTCAGATAAGGAATTCAATAAAGAAAACATTCCATAAATGGATTTGAAGAGTGTCATGAAGACTGAATCATGAGTAGGAGAGGTGGAATGGCATAAGAGGGTGAAATGGGTAAGAAGGGAACCCAAAAAGATAGGGGCGCACATGTCCAGACAGGCGCTATGTACTGCGTGGGTGCGCAAGTCCTGGTCGCGCAGGTATACATGCGTGGGTGCGCAAGTCCTGATCGCCCATGTTCTTGTCATACAGGGCTGGAGTACGCTAGCTGTAGGCACTCAAGTGGCTGGCATGGCCTATATATATGCTCTCATTTGTCGTGCATTGCACCGAACTTCGGATTTTTGATCTCTCACCTTGCAGGTCATCTCCACCACGCAAGTGGCTATTTTTTCCACCTTCCCTTTTATGCCGTGCTGCTGTCAAGGTATCTGGACCTGCGCGGTGATACTTGCGCACCAAATACTTGTGTGACACATTATACATGCGTGACACATCCACACTTGTGCACCATGTTTAGACTTGGGTGCCTTAATTCCTTTCCATTTTTTCTGAATTCCTTCACAAATTTTATGAAAAATATTCCCATTTAAGAGTTAATTCATTAAACCTTTGTGCAGATTCAATGGCTCCCAAGAGAATCAGAACGGCTGATGAACTGGTAAGCAAACGTCTTGATGATATAATGGACATCGTGGGCCATGATTATTATACTGTCTACGATAGCACCCTCCCAGATCTGGATAAGTATCTGAAGAAATGTGACTTTGATTTCCCACAATGCACTTATCTGAATTTGTATGGTTATGGTCATCTGTGAGAAGTCACTCTTACAGAATCAAAGAACTATCTCCCGCTTTCATGGTTTTAGAATTACACCAATTTTTATCCAGCGAATATCTCATGCGAAGGAGGATTTATAAATGCTGGAATAGTGGAGAAGGCCCACATGATGCGTCATATCCCTTGTATTCCAGAACTGAAACCTCATAAGCCTGAGCTGCAACCACATTGTCATCTCTCAATCTTCTGAAATGCTCAGATGGATCAATACAAAGTCTAGAAGAAAAGTTGGGACTTCCGTCATGGCGGAGGTGTGAAGCCAACTTGGATGTGGGAATATTGGGTACGACAACCCTGTGTAGATTTTGTCGAAGATCTGAAAAGAGTTACGATATCCTAAGATGCCTGGGTTGGGAATACATATGTTTACAGACATGATATCTTTGTGCTAGAGATACTCAGCCACTAGAACCCAGAAACCAATTCTTTCCATCGGATTCATGGAGAAGTAGGCATCAGTCTGTGGGATGTCCACAGGATCTTAGGGGCTCCAATATTGGGCAAGATGTATGATTAATTCATTCCTCCCAAGGTGACTTTCAATGATTCAAAGAAGACTCCTGCTTTAGCTCGGGAATTATTTAAAATCTTCCACATGCTCAATATTTCAGAGACCTCCTTAACTCGTTCTAGAAAGATATTCACCCAGAGGAGACGATGAATATATTTCTTATTTAGAAGAAAGCGAAATAGCCAAAGCAGAAGGAGCCGATGGATAAAGGATCCAAGAAAAATAAATCCAAGGATAAGAGGCCCACCAATCCTATGACCTAACCAAAAGCTGAGAAGAGGGGTGCTCTTGGCATATTTTGGCCAACTCTAGAAGTAGGAGAGTTTGAGAAATGGGTATATTTGGTGAATCAATGTTTCCCGGAGAAGACTCCTCTGGTGGGATTCTTGGATTTATGGCTCAACGTTTATCTCTTTCCAGTTAGGGACTCGAAGGGAGGCGTTAGGCTAGGGACCTTCGTCATTGCGGCAACGTTAACTGAGGGAAAAATGGTTGTGTTGGTACACCCATTTTAGAAAATATTCACATGAGTTTACTTCATGTCTTCATGGGTAAATATCCTTTAAGAATAATGGGACCATTCCAAGTTTTATGGGGATGGATAGCCAATCACTTCAGGACTTACAATGTACAGAATGGAGTACAAATTCTTGGAAGTTCTTTCATGCCGAAGGTGCAAGAATTATCTGGAGTTTCTCCATTAGATCTTAATTCATATGACATTAAAGTGAGGATGATCATGTTTAAGGAATTAAACTTCTTTCCCTATGGAAATATTCCAACCGGGCGGTTTGTTGATGATGGAAAATCCCACTTGGATTTGAGGGCATACTTGCTAGCTTGCAGAGATGGTGTGCTAGTTTCCAGGATTGATGGAGAAATTATATGCGAGGTCTATGCTCCATATAGATTTTCACGTCAATTCAAGTGTCTGCAACAAATTGTTGCATCTCCCCTAGTACACGTCAGGTTAGAGCAACATCCAATGGTTGCTCGACAATTGTGGCTGCAGATGTTAAGGGAGAAGACTGGGGTGGTATATGATCTACCAGTTGAAAAAGCGGCACATAACATGACCACATGGTATGCCGAGCACTGGATATCATCATACCCGAAAGGGGTGCTGAATCACCCAGTTTTTCAGGTGGGGAAAAGGAAGAGGAATGTAGAGAAAGGAAACCTTCCTCATGAAGGTGATGCTTCCCCACCTGAAGCTGATTAACTAGATTCCCCATCGAGGACTGGCTCACCAGATTCCCAAGATGGGGATGGTGAGGCACATCAAGAGACAAATTAGACTCGTGCCTGATATAATCCTCCGGTTAGAATCAAATGTCCTACTCCATCAACTCCTGGCGAGTTACTTCATTGTGGTAATTTAATCACTACTACTTTATAAAGAAATATTTCTTATTTTCTTATTCTCTATCTGTTGTTGCAGGAGCTAGGAAGAAACTGAAATCAAATATGTTAGGACCTTCCTCACAGTCATCATATCTTTTACCAGAGGTTGTCCAGACATGGAAGAGTTTATACTGTGGTACTGAGACTGCCTGGATAGATTTGTGTGAGGGTCTACAACTCCCATGAATAGGGAATCATGTGGATTCTTCATATATCCAATACGAGGATAACCCTAATGATGTGTGGGATTAAATTAGAGAGATAGAAATGCTTATATATTCCCCTGATGAGTCCATTCCTGTCACTAGGAGGGTGAAGGAAGTGATGGATCGTGGCACCACTGAGGGGGCTAGTGGTTTTGGAGATGAAGAGTGGCATGATTATGTGGCTCCTGAAGATGTAATTTTTCTTTCCGTATTTGCTTCGCAACTTGATTATAGTCCAAGATTTGTTACTTAAGGATGTTATTTTCTTCATCTTGCATCTTACAAAGAAAGGAACAACTAAGGTTCCTTCACCACAGTATAGCCCTAGTGGTACTGCCATTGGGGCTGCTGATGAATATCCTCACGAATCGGGTGAGATATCTCCAGGCCAACAGGCCATGAATAAGGAGTTGGACATGGCCTTCCATTCGCCAATTCAAGTGTCAATAAGGGAGACTGATCATACTCCTAAAAAGCCATAGAAGCAAAGGCATCGGAGGAAGAAGTCCACTACAAAACTCTTCATTACTAGCGGTATGTCCTTCAGATAATCATGAATCTATACCCATGAAATGTTTTCTATTATTTCAGGGGATTTCAGGGGATTCTTCGTTTTCCCCTATGAGGTAAAGGACTGATCCTCCATTGAGGACCACGAAGGGTGCTGTGGAATAAACACAAATTCATGCTGACTTGGCTGCTTCTGAAAAAGAGCCAACATTTATTCCCAGTACTGCTCCTGCAACTTCTACAAGTATAAATGAACCTGCACCAGATTCATTGGTGGCCTCAGTAACTGAATCTTACATCCTTCCTGAAGAAGCGTTCTAGGGTCAGGGGCCGCAGAATGAGGGTCACCAAGAGGACACATTAAATGCTCCCACTGGTGAGACTAACCACGATTCTGAAATATCATTGGATGAAATGATGAATTGTGGAATGTCTTCCCAAGAATTTTATGATCGTGCTAAGTTATCATGTGATTTGGAAGACCTTGGGCTTTACTGTTATCCTTTGTCCAGTAAATTTTCTAATAATGTACACTTCTAATCATGACTGAAAATAATATGCAGTTCCATCCATAGAAGATTCTGAACTGCCAATGCCTGAAGACGGTGTGGACATCGATGTCAACCCTACCATTGCAGAAACATTATCTCAAGTGGAGCTAAATCTATTAATCCCTCATGAGACCCATCTTGAATATCCTTTTGAATCTGGGAAAGATGGAGAGGAGTCTTCTGAAGATGTTGATCTACTGTTAGTTAATGACTGTATTGAGTTTTCAAGATAGACACCCAACTTTCATTATTCTATGAAACTAAAAATATTTTTAATTTATCAAACAGGGCTATCGACTTCAATGGCTATAATTGGATGTGATTTCTCAACCTCCCCCCCTACAATAGTAGAAAATGATTCTACCAGGGTTAGGGAGGAAGGAGCAGAACATGTAACTTCTTTAAGTGCATTAATCCAAGATTACACGCCCCCTGTGATGATGATGTCGAATAAGACCTAATGTTGCTTAAGGTTCTCAGCTTTTCCCGATGCAAGGACTGGAATAACATATGGAAAATCATATTTGATGTGCCTCTTGAAGAGAATTCATCAATGATTTCTTGGTTTTCATCCCAGTTATCCATGCCAGGACTTGGTAGTATTGAATATCAAGAGATCCATATCACGGTGAAAAAAGTTATCTTAAGAAGGGAGCAGGAGAAAATGTGTCGTGAAGTTCTGACCAGGGTGAAGCAGTCAGTCAATATCAGCGAATTTGAGGCTGCAGTATCTTGAGATAAGGCTAACTATGCTGTGAAGATGAAAGAACTGAAGCATAAGATCAAAGATAACGTCGTCCAGTAGATTCACCTTCAACAACAGTTAGACACTATTGCTAGGAAACTTGACCAAATCAATAATTCACTGGCGGGAGCTCAATCGAATGGTATGAATACCATTGCGGATGCCAAGAAAGCACTCTATCAGGCTAAAATGAGTGAAGTTGGTCGAGTGCATGAGCTTCAAGTAGCTACTGATGATGCTCGGGATACAGTTCATCAAGTGAAGACTTATGTCGATAGCCTCTTGTAATTTCCTGAAAATGAGAAGAGACTCCAATCTATAGATGTCCTTCTAATTCAAGTTCATCAATGAAGAGTACTTTTTCCTTCAATCATTTATGCATGTATTCATTCACTACCTACTTTAAATTTTACCTAATCCAATGGGCCTAGTAAGTATAGTTTGATTTTTACTGGGATTAATATAAATAAATCTACAAACTTTGAATCTTTTAATTTCTCAATATTACATAAATCATACAAAGTATATGTATAGTGAGCTGGAACTGGACTTTTATTCAGAGTCGCTTTGTCTTTTGTGGGTAGTTTAAAGTCATGCACATCGGACATAATGAGGCTAATGTTTAGGGTTGAAATTTCTTTGACCAAAATGGATTAAAACTGACTCAATTTCTTGACAACTTACTTGAAAACATATTACCATACCCAAGTATGAAGGAAAATATGTAAACTATTACTTTAAGAAAATTTAAATCTGAGGAATGATATGAAATAGAGCTAAAAATAATTATAAGAATTAGTTCCCAAGAATGAATTTACCATTATTTAACAAACCCGTTAGGGGGTTGAATAATGTAGGGCCACTTAAGGTCATTGGTTGCATAGCCAAAAAAATAGCATCTTTTGACTAAGAGGTCTGTCATGTAGACTACTTATGGAAGGCCACCTAAGGGCATGTGCTGCATAGTCAAGAAAAAGAACTCTCAGAAATTTACTTTTCTACTGCTAAGAAGCCATTGAATGTTTATGGGGATTCAACTTTTCCAAATTATAGAGTTTGCTGTATGGAAAGTGGTACTTGAATATGGAGAAGATATTTCCAAACAAGATTATCGAAGAACTGGATGGATATCACTCCTACGAATGTCTGACCCAAACGTACGGAAGGAGAATATAAACCATATACTTGGATAATTTCAGATCATGAAAAATAGTATGGGACATATATGTTGAAGATAGCCATTTTTTACGGATACCTACATATTATCATTAAGAAAAATAAATACAAAAGAGGTTTTCCTCCCAAGAATGATGTTACCACTATTTAACAAACCCCTTAGGGGGTTGAATTATTTAGGGACACCTAAGGGCATTGACTGCATAGTCAAATAATAGCATCTTTTGGCTGACAGGTCTATTATGTAGACTGTTTATGCAAGGCCACCTAAGGGCACGTGCTGCATGGTCAGGCAAAATAACTCTACGAATTTCAGGACTTTTGTGATTAGATGTTAAGAAAAGGGTTATGAAGATATAAAAATATTTAAGGTTAGGATTATGACACATAAATATGGGTATTTTACAATGTATGCAGAGATACACAAATCAATACTAACCATAATCATGTTGTGGTAGGGTCCTGAATTGAAATGTTGGACTTCACTACGTATCCCATAAGGATGGGAATCAAGCCATATGTAGTTCTTGAACTAAAGTTTAATGTCATAAATGACAAAAGGATTGGAGATCTTAGTTTAGGGTCATAGAGCTCGGACCATTATAAGAAATACACAGTGTGTGTTTTCATGAGGTCTTTTCATCTAGGGGACTAAAAGTGGAATTTGGGGTTAGGCCCAAAAGACTTGGGGCTGGATTTGAGGGACACTCGAACATTCCTACGTATCCCATAATGATGGGAATAAATCCCACGTAGTTCTATAAATACCCTCTGTACAAATTTGGTTCATACATGTGAAGGGTGAAGGGGGACTTTAGTGAAATGGTGGTTTAACCCAAGATAAAAGGTTTAGGTATTTCCATGTATGCACGTAGTCTTTAGAATGAAACATGATAAAAAAATAAATGTAAATAATTATTCCCTCTCAGGTGAGGGTATCAAAGAATATTGTAGTTTATTGTCATACAGGAAATTTTTTTTGTATAGTTTTACATTTTATAGCAAGGAAGAAGGTGAACCAATGTAAAGATATTCATTCTGGGGGTGGTTTCACGAAACAAAATCATATAAGATGGAGGTGAACTGATGTGAAGAGATTGGTTTTGGGCTTGAACCTTGGGAGGTTGCCTACGTACCCAGCCTGGAAGGAAAGGATCAAAGTCTGTATAGTTCAATTAAATAATTAATTAGTGATCAAGTTGTTCTTGGGGACAACGACCTAAAAATGGTGTTGGGACATACACGTTGTTAGCGGCCCAAAGAGGGTGTTATCGTTGAAATTTTCTCTAAGATCACATGAGTCATACATGGTGTGATAAACAAGAGGTAACAACAACCTTAACTAAGCACAATTTTATGTCATGTAGGACATATGATGGGACTATGTAGTTTAAAGTCATGCAGTTAGGACTATTGGTGCTACATAGTTTAATGTCATTTAACAGGGACAAGGAACAATTTAGTGTCATGTAGGACATATTAAAGGACTTTTGTATAGTTTAGCATCATGTAGCTAGGATGATGGGGACAATATAGTTTAACTTCATGTTGGACGAAAGGGAGACGATGAAGTTTAATGTCATGCATTGAGGACAAAAGAGTACACCATTTAACGTCATGTTGGACGTATTAGGGACTTTTTCACCGTTTAACGTCATGTTGGACGAAAAAGGGATGATACCGTTTAGCGTCATGTTGGACGTAAGTTCCAATAGTTTGAGGTCATATGCATGGACCGTTGGTCGTGTAGTTTAATGTCTTGATGGACATAAGGGACCTCAATACAGTTTAGCATCAAGTAGCTAGGACATTACAGTTTAACGTTATGTTGGATGAAAGAAATGAAAATAGTTTATTGTCATATGTATAGAACGTTTCTATGTAGTTTAACGTCATATTGAAAGGACGATGAAGGGGACACTATTTAACGTCATGTTAGATGAAAGTGCAAATAGTTTAAGGTCATATTCCTGGACCGTGGATGATTCAGTTTAACGTCTTGCTGGACGTAAGGGACTCGCAAATATTTTAGGGTCATATGCATAGACCGTTGATGGGGTATTTTGTGTTTATACAAATTACATCTTCATAAATATATCATTGGTTAGGGTAGTGAAGGGTTCTCCATCCATTGAGATTAAAGAATAAGCTCCATTGGAATAGACCTTATATATTGAATAAGGTCCTTCCCACTTTGGTTCAAGCTTGGGAGGTTTATTTCTTGGTATCATTGGAGTTCTGCGGACTAATTCCAATTATCCCTGAATGAATGGATGAAGACGAACTTTTTTGTTGAAATCTCGTGCAATTAGATTCTGATAGTCTTCCAGGTGGTTCAAAGTGCACATTCTTTTATCATTTAACAATTCAAATTCATTCAGTGACATTTGAGATGGCTCATCGGTAGATGAGTGAACACAAATGGATAATTTGAGCGAAGTTAATTGAATTTCAATTAGAATGAATGCTTCCATTCCATATACCATTGAATATGGAGTTGACTGCGTTGCAGTGCATGTGGTGGTCCGATAAGCCCATAAAGCCTGAAAGATTTCTTTCATGCCATGATTTATTATCTTTATCCACCATCTTTTGCAATATATTTGAAAGAGTCTTATTGATGGATTCTATCTAGCCATTGGCCATTGCATGTTACTGAGATGAATTTTTGGATTTGATGTTGTATTCCTGATACAACTTCTTCACCTCAGATGAATAGAAGTTTGTGCCATTGTCCGTCAATGTGGTATGAGGGACACCAAATTTGGTAATGATGTTAGACTTGATGAAGATTACAATGAATTTAGAACTGACTTCCTTGATAGGTATTGCCTCTTCCCCTTTAGAAAAGAAATAAATATAAGAATATACTTAAACTGCTTGGATGTAGCTGAAGGGTAAGGTCACACCACATCCATTCCCCAAGTGGAAAATGGCCATGAGTATTTAGTTGTATGAAGCAAATCTGGAGGTTGATGAATGAAGTTGGAATGTATTTGGCATGAATGACATTTCTTTGTGAAATCAACACAATCTTGTATCATTGAAGGCCAAAAGTATCCAAGCATTCGAATCTGATCAGACAGTCTATGTCCAGACTGTTGGTCACCATAGCCTCCTGCTTGCACTTCTTTCATGACAGCCATTGTCTCTTCACCATCAATGCATCTGAAGAGAACTCCATCAAAACCATGCTTGTAGAGAATTTTCTCTAGGTGATCTGGGATATCATAAAGAGTAAAATTGACCACATGTCGCTAGATTTGTTCTTACCTGGCTCTATTAGGTGGAAGGGATCCAGTTTGAAGGTATTGTTTGATATATGCCATCTATCCCATAGTGTGACCATATGGTTCAAGAATGGGAATAATTTCATTGATCTCCTATGTTTTGGTTTGAACATAAAGTGATATTTCATGACGGTGGGAAATACTAATGGTTGTCTTGTCCTGATCTTGATCTTCCAGAGTTGTGGCTATATTAACCAATGCATGAGCTTGGGCATTTTGTGATCTTGGGACATAAGAGAAAGTATGTTTCAAAAGGAATTCCACCATTAACTCGCTGATGTAATCATAATATGGATTAGTTCTTCTTTTCTGATGTCATAATCCCCATTGAATTGTTTGATTACTAGGTCTGAATCACCTTTCACTTTTAATTTATTCACTTGTGCTTGAAGTTCCAATTCCAAGCCTATGATGAGAGCTTGGTATTCTGCTTCATTATTGGTGCCACCCTCCCACAATATGATGGAATAAGGTAACACTGCCTTTTCTGGAGAAATGAGTACAATTCCTAAGCCAACTTTGTTGAATTTAGGATTTTCCATTTTCCACCCTATTGGACTTATGGGTGCACCATCAAAGTACATTTACCATGCCTGAGGACTTTCTTGAATAGAGAAGACTTTCTCGTCAAGGAGTTCAATATCTGATGATGTATCTTCCCCTGAAGAGTGTTCAGCTAGGAAATCAGCCAGATCTTGGCCCTTTAATTCCGTTTGAGACACATAATGAATGTCGAATTGCTGCAAAATAACTTCCCATCTTGCCGGGCGTCCTGTAAGCATTGGACGACTAAGGATGAATTTGAGCGGGTTATTGTGAGATACCAATTGGACCTCATGATGTTGTAGGTAGTGTCTCAACTTCTGAACTGCAATGATTAATGCCAGGCAGCACTTCTCAATACTTGAATATCAGGTTTCTGCTTCATTCATAGTCTGACTGAGATAGTATAGGCTGTTTTCATTCCCATCATCATTCTTCTGAGCAAGAAAGGAACCAAAGTATCACTCTTGAGCTGTCACATATGGGATAAGTGGTCTTCCTTCAATAGGTGTCATGAGTACCGGTGGACCCAATAGGTATTTATTGAGAATATTGAATTATTCTTGACATTCTTCAGACCACTGGTATGTGACTCCCTTCTTCATCAATTTAGTGAAGGGTAAACTTTTACCTGCCAAATTGGTGATGAAATTCCGAATATAGGTTATGTGTTCTTGATGTCCTATCAATTTATTCAAATTTCGAGGAGTTGGCATACCAAGGATTGACATGGTCTTCTCAGGATCGACTTCGATACCACAATGGCATACCACAAAGCCGAGAAAGTTTTCTGAGGTTACCCCAAAAGCACATTTTAAGGGGTTCATCTTCAAATTATGTTGTCAAAGCTTGCAGAATATGATTTCCAAATCAGCCAAGTGATTATAACGTTGTTTGTATTTGACCACCAAATCATCCACATAACATTCAACAAACTTTCCCAGAAAGAGTTTGAAGATATAATGCATGGCACGCTGATATGTTGCCCCTGCATTCTTTAGGCCGAAGGGTAGTACCCGATAGCAAAACACACCTTGAGGGGCTTTGAAAGATAGATATTCCTCATCTTCTAGAGCCATTCAAAATTTATTATATCCGAAATATCCATCCATGAAGGAACGTTCTTCATAACTATCTTTTCCATCAATCAGGAGATCTGTAATCGGAACTGGAAAATCATACGTAGGGCAATGCAGACTAAGATCTATAAAATCGATGAAAACTCTAATTTTTCATTTCTTATTCTTCACAAGGAAAATATTAGCCAACCATTTGGGAAATTTAACTTCTCTGGCGACGTCAAATTTGATAAGCTTATCCACTTCAGCCTTAATTTTGGAAGTGTAGGTTGGGTGTGTTCTTCTAGCGTCTTGTTTGAATCCTCGATGTTCTTCTGGAAAACCCAAATGATGAGTGGAAACTTCAGGATCAAGCACTAGAATAACTGTATAGTTCCATGAAAATATGTATCAATATTTCTTTAGAAAGAAAATATACAGCTCTTGTTCTTTAAGAGTTGTGGCTGCACTGATTAAAGTGGGGTGTGGATCTTCATTTGTACCTAGATTTATCTCTCTGAGTTCATCCATGGTGGTAGAGATACCCTCCTCAAATACCGGAGGAGAATCTTTGAGATCTTCTTCTTCGTCAACATGTGTTATTTCTTCTATTTCTACTTGCATAGTGGATGATGAAGTAGAATTTCCATGATTAAGGGAGATTTTGTAATTTTAACATCGTGAAGAAGAGGCTTCCATTCCTGACCCAACTGATGATGAAGGGGCTTCCATGGGTAATAAAGAGGAGATCATGGATTGAGAATCGACATCATTGTTCACCACTGGAGTTGCTATAACTTCTTCTGGCCTTATTGGTGATGTATATACTTGTTGGAATTCAACATATGAAATGAAGACATCTCCATTTGAGCTTTCATCATTGCCTGGTGGATCATCAATTTCTCCCATGTTGTCTGGCTCAATTGTCAAAATTGACATTATGGATCTTTCTATAAGAGTATTTGGATTTGGGTCAATCCTGTCAATTTGACAAATAGGCAACATATAATCTGTACTCACATGCGCAAATGGATTTTCTGGAATCTTTTCCAAACCATACAGATCATTAACATTTGTAATATCATTTGTTGTGGATTTCTCCCTTCCCTTCATGTGATAGAATTCCGCCTCAATATATTGTGATTCACATTTTTTGAATGGGGACTTATCACCATACAATGTCCCAAATTGACCATCGAATCAATATTTGAGAATTTGATTGTATGATGAATGGATATCCACATGTTGATGTAGCTAGGGTCGTCTAAGAAAGATGTTGAAGGCTGAGTCTTGATCAACAACCATTAAATATGAATTGGATACATGATCTCCAAACTGAGTTCTGAGGGTAATCTTGCCCAGTGGTCCTTGATAATTATTATCATATCCTTGTAACATCATAGTTGAAGGAGATAAATCAGATTCCGTGAGGCCCAATCGACAAAGTCTCTGAATAGACATGAGGTTGACTCCTGAACAATTATCAATGAAAGCTCTTCAGATTTCTACACCATTGACCATTCTAGATAAATACAAAGGTCTAATATTCCCATGAACGACATCATCTTCATCTTCATGTGTGAAAGATATCACTTCATGGAATTCCACAAGATTATTCTCTATGTGATAAGATTCATGTGTAGAAATTTCAGTTTTAAACTCCTGAGGACTTGACAAAGCCTCGATGAGTGCCTCCCGAAGATCCTTTGACTTATTCAAAGCATCCAAAATTGATAACATGGCTGGTACATGGGCTAGGTGTTTCAATACATCATACTTTTGATCCAGAGGTCTTCGTTTCCCAACAGGAACATGTGGTTTAGAAGGTGGCATGAAAGTTGATTCTTTGGATGTTAATGCATCTTGTATTGGGATAGGAGTTGGCAATATTCATGGTTTTGGAAGATTAGACCAATTAGATCCATTTATTTGTTGAGAGGATGAAGGTTTAACTCCCATCCGATCCTCCAAAATAACCGTTCCATGACTGAATTTACTATTGGTGGAAGATCTCTCTTTTTCTTATTGAGCTCGCTGAAGGGCTCTGCCACAAGTTTCTACGACATACACAGTTCTAGTAGGGGTAGGATTGGAATAATGTATTATAGGATATGCACGTCTTCTTTCGTATCCCAGACCCCTAGAACTTCCTCAAATTCCTCTATTTGATACAGGGAATTCAGGATCATCGAAATCGAAACTGTGATTGGCATAAGGATCTGTTAAGTGAATCATATTAACAGATCCAAATATTATGTCTTCATCTGATGATGAATTTACTTGACTAGACAATTTAGGTTGTACTGTTTATTGGGGCGGTTCCCGTTTATTTGAAGTAAATGACATGAAATCTGCCAGAGTCAAAGACAGCTTAGGCTTTGACACATACTCATCTTCTTCTGATTGTTACTCTTTCTTGGAATTATGTCGTTTCTTTGAGAATTTCCCTCTGATAAAGAGGGTTTTGCTGCAGCATTCATTGTAGAAGGCACAATTGGCTTCTTCAATTGTGTTCACAAAATGGAATGAGTTCGGTTGATCATTTTACTGACAATCCAATCATCATATTTCTGCGCATTTTTTCTTTTAACTTCTTGCCATCCTCCTTCTTTCTCTAGAAACGTAGTAGTAACACATGGGTTATTATTAATTGATTAACTACATATGTTCATTTTATTTCTGTTAGATATAATATATATTAGGATAAAATTTCACCAAAATATATCAATAATATAATTAGAAATCATGTAGTTCCACTTCCCATTATATCTCTCTAATATCTCAGGTTTAGATATTATTTTTTAGAAAGTATTCAAAATTGTTTGGGTACTAAATTATATTTTAGTACAGTCTATGAACCTAAATATGATAGATTGTAGGAGAAAAACATATAAATAAGGATGATACAGTTTAATCTTGTTTAATAAATAATTAGGAAATTTGGGCTCAGTATTGTACATAGGTTTATTTTTCATATAATAACATTTTTTATTCTAGTGAATAGGTGGAACCTCTTGATGAATTATATAGAATGAAGTTTAAACTACATATTGTTGGGATAAAGCTAAGAAAAGAATGTTTTTAAGAAGAAAATTGGTAGAATTAAACATTGATAAGGTGAATTTGATTCAACAACCCATGTGGAAGGCTCACTATAAGTATAAAATTTATACAAATAACCAAAGTAAGGATCATTATTTTGAGGTTGGATATCATTTTATTCTTAAAGTATCTCTATTTAAAAGTGTTTTGTGTTTTTCTAAAATAGAATGTTATGTCTATAGTTAAAAAGAACTTATGATATCCAAGATAAAATTGGATAATTTTCCTATCGAGTGGTATTTACACTATGTATATCTATTGAACATGATGCATTTCATGCTATTTTTGAAAATATGTTACAAATGAATCTATTTTTTTAGACTGTTAATGGTTCATCTCAAAGAAAAACATTCTTATGATGAATTTCCGTTACATATCATTGACCACATAGAGATTGTTTTTTGGAATAAATATTTGTAACTGGTTAATAATTTTTTTTCCAACCATATGACTGATCAAAGAAAAATGAAAATCAGAAAATGCAATGATAGAAAAATATCCCAACTTATTTAAGTAAGGAGTAAAATAGTGGGGACATAATTGTTTAAAGAGGTTAATAATTTAAAAACCTAGTTAATTCTATGACAAATAATTATCAGTTTATACGATTATTAACTAAAGTGATTTTAAATAATTATATTAATTTGAAAAATATTAGGCAAGTTTTCAATCAAATGAATAGAAGCATTATTTCAAACAAAACTGGGGTTTCAAAAATTGAACCGGATTAAGAAAATCCACGATTATGAAATTATTGATTTTAAATTTAGAAAAATTGACTACATTTTTCAATTTGGAGATTTAAAATTATCTATGGATTAATATATGATAATATTATTAAAAGATATATTTTTTAATTAAATGTAAAATATAGTGATTTTTATAGGAAGTTATTATTTACTTTAATGTAATTTCAAAGGAACATTTATAAATATAATTTAAAATAATAATTAGTTTAATTATATTATTAATATTTAAAATATCATATTTTTAAAAAATTTAATAGTTTAATTGTTTCAAAAAATATATTTATACTTAAAAATACAATTTTTAGAGAACTGCATTATTCATCACATTTCTGCAAATAAATTTGTATTTAATTTTTTAACATATGTGAATTGAATTGTATATAATTTAAAATATATTTTTAAAACTAAAAATTAGTATTATGAAATAAGAACAATATAATTTTTTGTGACAAAAAATAAGAAAAACAGAAAAAAAAACATTTACCGCATATTTGGTAAAAAATGTTTACGATGGTTAAACATAATTGATAAGGGTTAAAATGGAAGGTAAATTTTTTTCAATAAAAATTTATTTTATATTTTGATCCCATTTTATATTATATAGGAAATTAGTCTATTTTAGAGCCATATATTTTGAGTACTACAATAATTAATTTAATTTAAAAATATCCATGCATGTCCTCTCCAACATTTATAAAATTAAACCACTATCATCTCAGCACCACACTTCATGATATATTTTTATGTTAATTTCCTACCAAAATTCCTTCTTTAAATCTTTATCCATATTCTATATGTCGTATTTTGATTATGCATCCATCCTAGGAATGCTTTTTTTGTAAACCTAAAGTGGTTTTCCTAAGAAGATATATAATTATTAATAGAGTGTTTTAATTTTATATCTTATTATTCCACAAAAAAACATTCCCAAAATAATTGAAATAAAAACAGCGTTATCTTCTATATACTGAGATGTTTTATATTAATTCCATAATTTATTTTCCATCATCACCTCTCAAGGATGTTTATAATGATAGATTTAATATATATAAATATATGATATACTAAAAATATATAAAATACTATAAATATAATATATCATCTTTTTTCATAATATTCCATCAATTAAAAAAAATTATTTTTTTCTGTGTACATTTGGATCACTACCTCCATGATGTGATGTGATAAATTTTTCATGAACACATAACATGGATATATATATATATATGTTTATATTGATAAATAATATGAATAATATGATATAATAATATTTATTAAAATAGAAAGTTATTTTTAACTTCTTTACCTCATTCGCTTTCAAAAATGAAAATATTACTCATACATACGTAAGACCTACTAACTCCATTATTATAATTTCAATCAATTTTCATAACCAAATATATTTTTTGTATTTAAAATTATAATTAATTAATAATTGACAATTATTCCATTATATTTATTCGATATATGGCTAAATAATGCCCTCTTTGACCATAGTTAACTTACCTAAGTGATTTTGTCCATAGGGGTGTCATATTATCAAAACATCCCATGTGAAGTTAATTTATATGCTAATAGTATATAAAATATTATCATATAAAATAAAGAGAATAATAAACATGAAATATTTAATAATAATATGGATAATTAAAATAATTTTATACTACAAAATATTGAAGAATATAAATGATGAATCAGAATCTGGGTAAGGGAGACATTATATTCAAAACTGTTGACCTCACCTATTTTGATAATCCCAATTATGCTTTCATATACTTTTATAATCTCAATCTAATGAATTTCTATATATTAATTCTTTCAATCTGTGATCAAGATGGTAATAATATTAAAATAATCCATGAGATATGTTAATCCATGTCTATCTATGTTTATATGAGTTATGAAGTACTTCTAACCAATTCAGATATTTTTTGCATAAAACAGACAAGTGTTAAGTCACTAATCTGCGTATAGCTGCTCATATAGAGCTACCTGTACTTAGTCTACCGATAGAATTAGGCTACTGATATGTACAGAGCTACCGATAGAAACCAAGCTACCTATAGAACAGGTCTACAGATATGCATAAGTCCACTGGTAAGCTAGTCTTCCGACAGATTCAGTCTACCAATACAGATCACTAAGAGCTACCGATATGAGCTACCGACCGGCCAACTGATACAGACTGCTGACTGATATAAACTGACTGACACAGTCTGTCGATAAAAGTATAGATCTAATGATAGAACCAGTCTTCCGAGATACTGATAGAGTAATTCTACAAATAGGAGTTACTGATACCTAGAGCTACCGATACAACAAGATACCGATGCAAGTTCAATTAGCTACCGATGGAAGGTTCTAATACACAATATACAACTGTACACATTTACCAACATGAGATACTAATGATTGACCAACCAGTAAAACTCTATACACTCAATACTATTTATTTATTAGGTTAACAATTACATGGGATGTTTTTAATGTGGTTATTGTTATTTAATGATCTATGTTTCCATGTCAGGGAACCGTACCTAGTACCCATGCAAAAGGTAATCATTCCATTTTATTGAGTTGAAAGCTATAAAAGTGGATATAAAGAGAAAGATAAAAAAGATGAGAAGTAGAGAACACTGGGTGTGCATATGACAAGAAACAAGGAACTAAGAAGGCACATAGGTGTAAAAGAAAAGGGATGAACCTCATTCAAACGTGGCATATTCGTGAAAGGAAAAATCCATACACCAAGAACACTGGACAGACATGAAGCTACTAATTTTCAAATAGATCACAAGCCGCATCTTGAGTGAAGAACTACCAAGAACACTTCATGAACTCAAGCTGACAAGCTGGACCAATAATCAAAGAAGAAAACGACACGCAGTTTTCTGAGCAGAAACTAGAAAAAGACATAAAAGTTTTTCTGACCAAAGAAATGATTCTAGAGTTTCACTGCTAATCACTAATGCTTTTCTAAACTCTTTCTCACTTTCCTTAGTGATTATAACTTTACATTTCGAGCAGTTTGTGTACATTGTTTATTTTACAGACAGACTATATCTTAAGCTAAACTGAAGGATTTTTAAATCCTCACTCAAACATCATAACCCTTTGTTTCGCATGGTTGATAGTGGTAGAGGTCGAGTAAGACCTGGACATCCTCTGTACTATTGTTTGTGTTTCCCAGATAGAACTCTGGTAGAGGTCTTTGGACCTGGATAGTAGTGTACTGTTGTTTACCCCTGATCTAGGGTGTTGATCAATTTATATAAATTATTGATAGGACTATGTTTCAGCTTGAGACTGAACCTCTTTGTTACCTCTGATGTGCTTTTTAATTTAAGTCATAATCATACTATATATATTTATCATTTAATTCCATTCTATTACTTTGAAATACAATACTATTTTAACACTACTTTGATAGATAAATTTTCAAGTGTTTATACTTATTGTAAACCATTATGTTATTTTCAAAAGTTAATTTAATCATCAGATTAAGTCAACTGAGACCTAATCAATCTTTGATAAACTGATTGAACATTTACACTCTGTATATATTCACTACAGTTTATCTTTGTTTTTAAATTGATGGATTTTATGAGATATATTTTTAACAAAAATATTTTTTGGAACTCAATTCACCCCCCTCTTGAGTATCCACTCCGACCAACATTTGGTTTCAGAGGACTTGTTTTTGATAAAGGATTATTGACATACTCTATTTTTCAACTGTGATTTTAGTTTCATCTTTAAGGATGTTGAATTTCTGGTAGCTCTAAATTTTATTTCATTAAAATTTCTTTTCAAAAATCTAGTTATAGACAATAGACTAGAGGGTGCCACAACTAACAGGCCACCATTCATTAATGGGACCAACTATGCCCAGTGGAAACATAAGATGAAAATTCATTTAGAATGTATGGGTTTTGATATCTGGACTGCTATAGAGTCTCAACATAAAATTATAGAAACTGAAAGAACAACATGGGATGAAGCTAAAAAGACTACTTACAATAATAATTGTGAAGCTATGAATGCCCTGTAATGTTCTTTAGGAGATGAATAGTTTAATAGAATATCTGCTTGCAGAATTGGTTATGAAATATGGGATACTTTGGTTGTTTCTTATGAGGGAAAAACCAATGTTAATGAAATGATAATGAATAATTATACTATTAAATATGATAATTTTAAAATGAAAACTAATGAACCTATTTCTAATATGTATCTCGGGTTTAATGAGATTTTCAATACAATGAGTTCACTTGGAAAAGCTGTTCCATCTAAGGAACAAATTATTAGGATACTGAGATGTCTGCCAGAATGATGGAGGGGCACTTCTGTTTGAATCAGAGAGTCATGTGACATTGGAGCACTGCATGTAAAAGAGCATATTTGCAAAATAATTAATTATGAAGAAGAACTTAGGGTAAATAAAGGGGAAGATGATGAACCCAAGAGAAAATCTGTAACTTTGATGTCAACTTCCTCTAAGAGCAATGACAATGAGATAATGCAAATACAAACTGAAAGTTCAACCAGTGAAGATTCAGACTCTGACAGTGATGCTGAAATGGTTGAAATAGCTAGGAGATTCAAGAAGTTTTATAGTTAGAGGAAATTCTTCAGAAAATATATCTACAAAGGAATGTATGATAACAAAGGAAATTGGAAAAAGGATTGGAAAATTCCTGACAAGGAAGATGATATAGTCTGATATGATTGAAAAAGGAAAGGACACATCAAGGATGACTTTCGAAAACTGAAATTCCAAAAGAAATATTATTATAAGGACAAGACGTAAAATAATTCTATGAAAGCTACTTGGAGTGCTTCAGAGGATAGCACAAGTGAATCTGAAGTTTCTGATTCTGAGATTAATTGTGCCGACATGTCTTTCATGACCAATACATCTGAGGTAACTTTAGATACTCCTGTTTTGAATTCCTATTATTCTGGAGATGATGCAGAATTTGATTCTGATTCTGAGAATATGTCTAAGGATGACTTTTTTGAATACTGCAATATGCTGGATGAAATATGTAATGAACTTAAATACAAATATATGTCATTAAAGAAACTACATTCTCTCATTGTCACTGCTAAATCTTCTTTTGATGTATAAAATGAACAGAATACTCAATTGTTAATGGAAAATACTGAATTGAAAATTTCTAATGAGAAACTTAGAAATGATTTAAAAAAGTTCACAAATGGAATAGATACACTTACACAAATGTTAGGAATGTAATTTTCACTAAAATACACTACTGGTTTGGGATTCCAACATGGAAAAAGACATTTCACTAAAAATCGATTTATTCATAAGTCTGGACAAAATTCTGCTTATTCCAGTTCTATAAATTCTTATACATCAACCAGTTATACATATGGTTATATATCAAATAATGTTTATCTTTAAAAATCTATTGATTCTGTAAATTATATGATACATATAAGACAAATATGGGTACCTAAGGCTTTAATTTCTAACCTATCTGGACCCATGAAAATCTGGGTACCAAAATCATTTACTAGATAAACCTGTTTTGTAGGATACATGTTTGAAGAGTTCTCACAAGAAGGTATGGTACATGGAGAGTGGATGTTCAAGACACATTTCTGGATAATATTCATGCTTCAAAAGCTTAATAAAGGTTGATGGGGGCCATGTCACCATTAGTGATAATTCTAAATGAAAACAAATCAGCCTAGGCCATAATGGTAACACAGATTCAGTTTTAATTTCTAATGATTTATTTGTAGATGGACTCAAATATAACCTGTTAATTATTTCCTAATTATGTGATGATGGATTTAATGTGAAATTTGAAAATGATTCCGGTAATTTTTTTAATTCTATGAATGTTTTTGTATTTTCTACTTTAAGAAATGAAAATGGTTATGTTGTTGGTTTAAATGCATTAGTAAAACAACATGTTACTTGTTTAAATGCTTTTCATAGAGAATCATGGATGTGGCACAGAAGATTAGGACACTGCAACATCTATTCACTTAGAATTCTGACTAAGAAACACTTGGTTAGTGAACGACCTAAACATGAATTCCTAAATGAAAAAGTTTGTAATCCCTTCCAAAATGGAAATCAACATAATTTTTCTTTTAAATCAAAGAATGAAGTTTCAACTTCTCAACCTCTCAATTTGGTTCACATGGACTTGTTTTGACAATCATGATTTTCTAGTTTAAATGGGAAGAACTATGTCTATATCCTAGTAAATGACTTTTCAAGATATACTTGGGTATACTTCTTAACTCACAAAAGTGAAAAAAGTTCTTACTATGTTAAATACTCCAAATCTGTAGAAAACCTTAGTGGACTTAACATTAAAACCCTGAGAAGTGATCATGGTGGTGAGTTTGAAAATCAAGAGTTTGAATCATATTTCTCACACAATGGCTATAGTCACAACTTTTCTGCTCCTATCACACCTCAGCAGAATGGTGTAGTAAAAAGAAGGAATAGAACCCTTGAAGAAATAGATAGAACTATGCTTAATGAGTATGATCTGCCTATTTACTTTTGGGCATAAGCTATGAATACACCTTGCTATATTATCAATAGAGTCTTAATTAGACCAGTTCTCATGAATAACCCATATTAACTGTGAAATAATTGTAATCCTATAGTAAGTTAAATTAGAGTCTTTGGATGAAAAGTTTATATTCTTAATACAACGAATAATCTGGACAAGTTTTCTTCTAAGTGTGACGAAGGATTTTTTCTAGGTTATTATTTAACTAGAAAATCATATAGAGTCTTTAATAAAAGTAAAAAATGTGTGGAAGAACTTGTTCACATCATGTTTGATGAAACTGATCCACATGAACCTAAAACCTCAATTGAAAATCTTGAAGAATATTTGAGTGTTCCGGACCATAATGATAAATCTAAAGAAACTGCTATAAAAATATCCAGTTCTGGACATATTCCAGAATCTGCTTCTGTTAAACCCGAACTTAGAGATGAACCTGAAATTTCTAGTCCTACCTTTACTAGATCTACAAAGATTCTAAGGAATCATCCTTTGGATGCTGTTGTTGGTAATCTTGATAGAGGGACACAGACTAGAGCTTCTCTATGAAACCAGGTTGAACATCAAGCCTTTATTTCACAGCTAGAACCTAAAAATATCAATGATGATATCAATGATGAATGTTTGGTAATGGATATGCAAGAAGAGTTAAATCAATTTGAAAGAAACAAGGTCTGGGAATTTGTTGACAGACCTAAGGACACTTTAACAATAGGCACTAAATGGGTTTTTAGAAAAAAAATTGATAAATCTGGAAACATAGTCAGAAACAAAGCTAGGATAGTTTCACAAGGATATAGAGAAGAGAAAGGTATAGATTATGAGTAATATTCTGCACCTGTTTCTATATTAGAAGCTATTAGGATCCTACTTTCCTATGTTGCTCATCTGAATTTCAAGTTATATAAAATTGATGTTAAAAGTGTTTTTCTAAATGGTTTTATTGTCGAAGAAGTTTTTTTTGAAAAACCACCTAGATTTACTAATCCTCATTTTCCAAATCAATATTTTATGCATTCTAAAGCTTTATATGGTTTAAAACAAGCACCAAGATCTTGGTATGATAGACATAGTAATTTTATTATTTCAAAAAGTTTAACTAAATGTATTGCTGATCCAACTCTTTTTAATAATATAATCTCTAAAGATGTTTTAATAGTCCAAATCTATGTTGATGATATTATTTTTGGGTTTTCATAAACACTCTTTATGTAGTGATTTTTCAAAGAGTATGCAAAATGAGTTTGAAATGAGTTTAATGGGATACCTCAAATATTTTCTTGGATTTCAAGTTTTCCAAAATGAAAAAGGTATTATTTTGAATCAAAGTAAATATACAAAGGATCTATTAAAACATTTTGTTTTGGATAGTACTATGGAAATTGATACTCCTATGAGTACAATTTGTAAATAGGATGTAGATGAAACTGGGAAACCAGTGGATCAAACCAATTACAGAGGTATGATTGGATGTTTACTTTACCTTACTTCTAGTAGACCAGATATTATTTTTTGTGTGTGTAATTGTGCAATATTTCAAGCTAATCCAAAATAATCTCATTTACTTGCTGTAAAGATAATTTTTAAGTATCTTAAACACTCTGTAAACATAGGTTTGTTTTACCCAAAAGGACAACCCTTTGAGTTAATGAGTTATTCACATGTTGATTTTTCTGGTTGCAAGTTAGATAGAAAAAGAACATCAGGAACATGTAATCTATTTGAAAAATCCTTAGTATCATTGTGTAGTAAAAAGCATAATTCTGTAGCATTGTCCATGAACGAAGCAGAGTGCATAGCTGCTGGTAGTTGTTGTGCACAAATTTTGTGGATGAAACACACTCTTTTGTACTATTGATATGACTTTAAGCAGGTTTCTATCAATTGTGACAACACTAATGCAATAAATATCTCGAGGAACCCTGTTTCTCACTCTAGGACCAAACACATTGATGTAAGGCACCATTTCTTGGGAGATTATTACCAAAAGGGTGATATTATTCTTCAGTTTATTGGTACTGAACATCAATTAGCAGATATTTTCACTAAACCTTTGAGTCTGGAGAGGTTAAGTTACATTAGACATGATTAATGCATGTTTAACCTTGATCACTAGCTAACCTCACCAATGTAAAATTCTCACCGATGTAAAATTTTCACCGATGTAAAATTATCACCGATGTAAAATTCTCACCAATGTAAAATTATCACTGATGTGAAATTCTCACCGATGTAATATTCTCAGTGATGTGAAATTCTCACCAATGTTAAACTCTCACTGATGTAACCTCACTGATAGGAATTATCATTGATATACCCTACCAATGATTGCCCTATTTTAAAATTCTGTCTGCCACCAGAATATACATAGTTTTTTGCGTTATTTAAATTTGTTTATTTATTTAATGATTCCTAAATGATAAAACTAATGTCTGAGCTATCTCTCAATTCACCGATCCTCAAACCTTTACCCTCAAAACTTATCTCTCGAATCCTTAGAGAACCCTAAATCCCTCGAATCCGATATGGGAAAACCTGAACTCCCTTCTGTTAGAGATGTTGCTGATGAGTTGAATGCAAAGAAGAAAAAGTCCATGCCAGAAGCAAGTGGAAGTGCTAGCAAGACAAGATCAGGAAAATGACCAGTAAATCCTCATCTGTAAAATCGAGTTAATGTGATTGAAAAGGAGATGTGTGTAGAAAGGCTGATGCCTATAAAGTCCTTAGTACTCGAAGTGCTTGAAGATCAAAAACGGGTGGTGTGTTTTTCGAACGACAATGGTCCCAACTTTCCAAAGATAGTGAAACCGTTTTATGAGTTTGTAACCTTTGAGAAATTTGAGAATGAAAATCAATTGACTTCATTTTTGAATGGAAAGGAGATATCATTTTCATCTGTTGAATGGGATGAGTGATTAAAAGGTCCGCATGAAGGGGTATCTGGATATTTATCAAGAGCCATTCTGTAGAGACCTGAAGCTTGACGTACATGGAAATTACATTACTTTTGTGGAATACCTAATACATAACAAAAACAGACACACAAGGACCATAATAGTTTAATGTCTTTGGAAACTCGGAATAAAATCATCTAATTGTGGTGAAAGATCTTCAACGTCTCCTAATAAAGATCTTCCCCTTTTTTTCTTACCTAAAACCTTTCTTTATAACCTGGGTAAAAGAAAACGTAAAAGGGGTGATCTCAAATGCCTAGTAAGGGTAAACATAGAGAACATAAAACAATCCATAAACATTTGAATGAAAAAACTTGAACATAAAATCTAAACATCAAAATCGTGAACAAAGACATGAATCTTGGAAGTACGTAAGGCATATATCATAATCGAACATAAATCATGATAACATAGCATGGGAATAAAACATGTAATTGTTGCATCCATTAAGAACATGTAATGATTTCTATAGTAGCCAAGGAATTACTGCCAAGACCATCTTAGTGGACAAGGTCCCTTTCTGAATTGAGATCACTCCTCGTTCCAGTCCTGTAATACTGAACTGGATTAACTTACCATTCCAGCGATATCTATCTCATGAGATATAAATCATTACCCAATTCATTGGAGGGAGATATAAGTCTCACCCATCAAATATTGAAATCATTCTTTCGTGTACCACAATATGAACATAAATCATTCATCATAACCCAAGAATAAAATGGGTTTCATAAACATCATTCCATCATAAAGTAATAAATACAAAAAAATTCGGATATCATTTCATCATTAGAAAAGTTAAACCATGTAAATCATATATACAAGATACATGAAACATACACATGTGAAGTAATGTATTTTTAGATGAAAATGGTTTTGATAAAACACTTGAAATGAATTCTTGAGGAAAATATCCTTTTTTCTTCAAAATCATTTTCTTTTCACAAAATGTCATGAAATTTTAAAATAAAAGGATTTTGTTGAAAATATTCATGAAATCGTTTTGAGGAAGTTTCATGAAAATAAGGCTTTATAAAACAGTAAAAATCTGTTCGTGCCGTATAAGTTAAAAAAACATTCTTCTCATACTCTTTCAGGAAAATTCAAAAAAGTACATCGTAACATAAAAAAATAATGATACCTTACATAACATGTAGTAAAAGTAAAAAATGGGTAAAAAGGACTTTAAACCTACATGAATACACTTTTAAAAAACATGGACATGGATGATAGAAATAACCCTAGTAAATACTTACGAATAAACAATCTCGGATAAAATGAGATTTGTAAAATTATTCCTTACCTTAGGTCAGATATGCTTCGTATGTATCCTAACCTCCTGTATAATGATATAAATAATGTAATTGACTTATTAAAGAATCATATTCATTGTTATTATATCATATATAGTTCACATATGAGTTTATATTAACCATTCTTTTGTAAATTCGATATAAAAGCAACATTTTGGGTAAAATCGTCTCATTTATCGTACATGTTTAGACTTGTTGTTCTTAATATTATTACTTATATACTGATTTACATAATTCCATAATTTAAAACATAATTTTTATGTAATATATATTCAGAATATATATATATATATATATATGATAGATCGATAAATGGAATGAAATACACCGTTCATGGAGACAGTAGGTCGTACATACGCATGAACGTTGTTTTCGTTTCCTTATTGAATTGAATGGAATTAAGTATATGACATACATATATATATATATATACATAAATACATTATTATAATGTCATATATTTCATGATTATTTGGTATATATACTTTATAATCATTCATGAATGGTTAACATGGGGTATGAATCTCATCACGTCGTGGAGACGGTAGTCCGTACGTACGCCCGAGCGATGATATCATTCCCATGATCGTGGAATTGTATTGAAATGTATGTATAATATTTCATAATAAATATCACTTTAAAATAATCATATATAGTTATTTATTTACACCATTATACCCATCCATGTAAGGTGGTGGTGGAAAATAGATTACACCACGGCGTGGGGACAGTATTCTGTCCGTACCCACGCGCGGTGATTTCATTTTCCATAGGATGGATAGATGGTGAAATATTGTTATTTCATAATTATAATAACATATAAGTATGTGAGGGATACTGATGTTATTACTTCATAATCAAAAAACTAACGAAGATGAAGTGGAAGAAGAAATAAAGTTGAAATAATCGGTAATGGACATTACCTCTTCTTTGAAGAGCCTCTTTGAGACCTCCGCTTAGGGCACTAAAATTTGTCTTTGAAGAAGTCCGGGACCTCTAGAATGTTTCTAGGGAAGTGTAGAAGAGAATGTGGTAGGGATTTTCCAATCATGAAGGCCCAATGTGGTGTGAGGAGGAGAAGGAGGAGGTGCCCTTTTATAAGGGAGGAGAGGGGCACATTTGGAATAACTAAAAATATTGTTACATTATAAAGTCATATTCGGTTTTTAATAGCTCCAAATTGAGTTATTTCGAAGCTAAGGTAAGGATGGGTCGATATTCACTAATCCAAAGGAATTTAGACAAGTTTAGGTTTCAATTGTAACCTTATCATTTATATTTAACTTTAAGTGAAATAATTTTTCTTTTACTGTGTCTTCTTGATTTCTTACACTAGAAAGTTAATAAACATACTATAAAAATCCAAAAGAACCCCAAGTTGTTTATTATTAATATATATAACCTTATCTAATTCCTTTTTCTGAACCATATATTTTTAGGAATAAAATAGCAATTAATAATATAATATTTTTTAAAACTAATTTATGTCAATTTAGACACTATTTGGAACATGATTTTTTTGAAATTCATAACAGCGTGATTAGTTCTAAAACAGTTACATAAAACAATTACAACATTTCATATTAACCTATAAAATTAGTGGAATTCATAAAAAGTATCAAATTACATTTATTTGGGTATTTATAACATCAATTATGTCAATATTTCATTAATAAGTTAATTACTGCATCATCTTTGTGTCATAAATAAATTAAATTATTTAATGTCTAAAAATTATAAAAAAATACCATTATTTATTAAAGCGTTTTATCATTATATTTAATTTTAATAGTCAAATTTATCTTATGTATAACCCTATATTAAAAATTATTTAGTTATTAAACATTGATTTTAACTATTTTAACCCTTCTTTAAATAAATTAATATTAAATGTCTTAATATAATACAAGTGGGCCTAAATGGTCATATTTTATTTGTAAGGTTTTCATTTTGGTCGAATTACACTGATCCAATATAATTAGGACATGTGTTAGGGTAATAATAATATCATTTTTACACTTAATTATCCTATTTACTTTTAACAGTGGTAAAAAAAAGTAAAAAGTTACTATTCTCCAAAAAAAAAATTCATCTCATTAAACCACATTTTAGTCCTCGATATTAGACATGACAATCGGATTTTCAAAATTCCACTCACAGAACCGGTAAAATTGTGTTTTATGAAAAAATCAGTTTTTTAACTACCACTTAGTGGTTTCACTATTCATCAAAAAATGAATGTTTCCAGAAAAATATCAAAAATTAGGCCGGAACTATATTTGATATTATGAATTCAAAAATGATGTCTATTTTACCAAATTAAAAACATTTCAGTTGCATTAATTAATTTAAAAATTAATTCCCGTTGTCAAAATAAATAGCGTGTTTTTAAGAGATAATAACTATCAAAAGATTGACACTTGTTTATGTCTGGTTTAAATGTGAAATTACATCCAATGACCAACATTGTATTAAATGGTAAAAATATATTCTAATTAAACTATAAAACCATTCAATATTATAATTTACCACATAAATTATTATGATGAAAAAAGTTGTTTTTAATTAAAATATACCGTGTTTTTACTATTCTTTAAAATATGAAAGTTATGAGAAAAATATAAAAACTTTATTCAATGTAAATTTTTATATCCTGATTCAAAAGAAGAATTTTATTTCTTCAAATTGAACTTATAAACTTGTCAAATACTAGATTTAAAGTGGGTGTTCCATTAAAAGGCGGTAAAACTGCATTTTTTGAAAAATACTTATTTTACCGGAAAAATTTATTTTGTTCTTAAACCATGTTCTAGAAAATGTTTAAGATGAATAATGATGTCATAAAAATCAAAAATTATTTAATACTTTTCATAACAGCTAGTTCATAATAATATTATAGTAATATATAGTTGTTTAGTAAAACTCGGTATTGGGTACAACACACACTATCGAGGAAGGTCGCGATTGCGTGTAATGCAAGCCAAGTTTGGGTTGCGTGTAGTGCAAGACTCCATTGTTGTTACGTATAAAAAAATCCAACCATATTTCATTTATACATTGAATATATATATATATATACACACAATGTTTCGTAGAATAACTTCTATCAAATGAACTTGAAATTGTGTGCAACACGATCCAAGAATTGTGTTGCGTATACTGGAAGCTAATACTGTGTTGCGTATAGCACAAGATAATCATGGTGTAGCAGAAAACACATGACGTCAAATAAATTAAAAAGAATAAATATCATAAAATCTTGGGGTGTTACATTCTACCCCCCTTAAAATGAATTTCTCCCTCAAAATTCGTCGAGGTTATAAATGGTTTGTTACTTGAGAATTTCTTTCATAAAAACCCACATCATAAAAAATATGGAATACTAAAACATAATTTTAAAAAGTGAAGTATGAAACATAACGGTTACCCAAATTAACTCATCACTAGTTTTCCACATAAGAGATCATAGGTGTAAATATGGATATGTAGGAGAAATCTAACCATCAAGTTATGATGGAGAGTGGTAGAGAACATGCCTATGAAAAATCCAACAATCAAAAAGCCATAGATTTGAGATGATATACGGTACCTTCTGATTCATCGAATATTAGAGAATTAGGACAACATTTTTGGTTTTCAAGATCATTTCTCTAAAGTTGATGAATTGAAAGAAATACTTACATGATTTTGGTACAATCTCACTGTTGTTCATGAATTTAACAATTTACACTTCATCTCTTAAAGAAATGGAGTTGAATTTTTTATTCGTGAAGTGTTAGAAGATCATGTGATAGAATGATGGGTCATTCCATCTGTTTCAAACAAAAGGTTAGAAAATGTTATAAGTCCATATTTTGGTGAAATTAATCATATATGGTTCCAAAAATAGACTTATACAGTATTTATCATACCGATTAATAAAATAAAACTATATTCCACTAACCAGGGACTTCCTGTAGGCCAGTGTTAGTTGATAATGGCATGTCGCACTTCAGTTGTGGGTTCGATTTCCACAGCCTTGTCTGACGCGATGGGTTGTTGCCCGTTCTGCAGGTTGTCCTTTTTATAAAACTAAATTACTATATCATCCCATCAATAATATCAAAAAAGGTTCTATCCTTAAACAATTATAACTTATGTCCAACGTAATCCATTCCAATCTTTAGGCTTATCTATAATATTACAGTCCATTGTCATATTATAGTGAAAACGATTACCAGAGATTTAATATAACAAGTATGTTAATACCATCGTTGATCCCCATATATCATAAGATATGTCTTATTGGTCACATTCCAAACGTTCAAATGCCTTAATCACGTATTCTCTTGAAAAATGAATACCCATTGAATCATTGTGAAAACATGAATGTTGTCAACATGTAACTCTTTCCACATCCAAAAACCTCAAACCATGATATAACTATTTCCTTATATTAGTCACGAGCTCATGAATACTATCAAACATTTCATTTTCTCGTTTTCCCTTCATTATGCACATATCATATTTTTTTCCAAAAATATCTCAATCACATTCCATTGTTACCCTTACAATAAAATTATTGAAAACCACAATAGACTAATAAATATATATTGCAATATTCCACGATACTATATACAACATTATTTTAGAATCCCATTACATAAACACTTAATCATTACACCACATCGTTGTCATATTCAACATCTCCAATAGTGATCGCATGTGACTTCCCTTTGTCCTTTGCCTTAAGTGGTTGCTCATGTCGATCATCACTAACCCTTGGTTTAGGGTATTTATTAGCATAATGCCAAATTTCCATGCACATGAAGCATTTAAGTTTTGGTGGTGCGTTATATGCAGTCTTTTCTTTATTCACATCATTAGAAACCCTTCTTCCATTACTTCGACACTCAACTGATCGATGACCTTCTTTTCCACACTTAAAAAATTTTCTAGTCCCTTTAAGAAAATCTCCACCATGCTTCTTTCCACACATTGAGCATATGGAAACATTCATCTTTTTTTCACCATTATTCTGAGATTTATCCTTGAACTCCATCTTTCGTTTCTTGTCAAAACTATGAGATGGATAAGTAACACCAACTTCCATTTCTACCTTGATAGCAAAGCGCATAATTTCTTCATAGCTACTGAAGTCTCTTATAGCTAATGACCTTCGATTATTTGGTTTTAATCCACTGAAGAATCGATTAACTATACTTTCAGGTTGGATGATAAAGCCAGATGCATACCTTGTAAGCCTTGTACAATTCTCTTCGTATACACCAACAGATTCATCATCCTTTTGCATTAGTTCAAGAAACTCCTTCTCCATATTTGTTCGAAGAATACGTGTGATGTACTTATTGAAAAATAAGTTCTTCAACTCATCCCATTCCATGGACTCAATTTCATCTCATGGCATCATATTCATGATAAGATTACACCATTGATCAGCTTCACCTTCCAAACGATATAATGCTAAGATGACTTTATCATGTTCAGAACATTGAAGAACTAAAAATATATTTTCAGTGGTACTGATCCATTATTCAGTAATAAGTGGATCAGAAGAACCACTGAAAGAAGGTGTACGTTGCCTCATGAAGGACTCAATAGAATATTGGTCCCTTCTCTGCTCATTTGGATGTCCAGAATGATTCATTGCTTGTGTAAGTATAACAATAAGATTTTTCACTCCATCTCCAATAACATTTTGTTGTTCATGAGGACAAACATTGCATTTTCCATTGCATTGATCAACACGGTTCCTTCGGGTTCCATCCATCGTTTAAAACCCAAAAAGAATAGTGTGAGAGGAAATAATCATGCTAGGGAAAAAACATAATAAAAGGGGGATTACCTTCAATGTCTAACATATTAGGTTTAATTCTAAGATTGATACCGTAATTCTAGGACTATAACCTATACTTATACTTAACGTTAGGGGTTTCCCTAGACATACCTTAGAAATATCTCTAGGGATCTCACTAAAGTTCTCGCATCCTAGTTTCCAAAGGTTGACTAAACCATTCCTCTGATACCAACTATAGAGACATTATGCTTGACGTACATGGACATTAAATTAATTTAGTGGAATACTTAATTCATAACAAAAACAGACACACATGGACCGTAATAGTTTAGTGTCTTTGGAAACTCAAAATAAAATCGTCTAATTGTGGTGAAAGATCGTCAACATCTTCCAATAAAGATCTTTCACTTTATTTCTTACCTAAAACCTTTTTTATATCCGAGTGAAAAGAAAACATAAAAGGGGTGAGTTCAAATGCCCAGTAAGGTTAAACAAAGAGACCATAAAACAATCCATAAACATTTGAATGCAATAACATGAACATAAAATCTAAACATCAAAATCTTGAACAAAGATATGAATCTTGGAAATACGTAAGGAATATATCATAATGGAACATTAATCAAGATAACATAGAATGGGAATAAAACATGTAATTGTGGCATCCATTAAGCACATTTAATGATTTCCATAGTAGCCAAGGCATTACTGCCAAGACCATCTTAGTAGACAAAGTCCCTTTCTGAA
Source organism: Viscum album (assembly GCA_963277665.1). Lineage (NCBI taxonomy): Eukaryota > Viridiplantae > Streptophyta > Magnoliopsida > Santalales > Viscaceae > Viscum > Viscum album. The sequence goes on from OY728129.1 coordinate 1,591,967,635, forward strand.
TCGTGATCACTCCTCGTTCCAGTCCTGTAATACTGAACTGGATTAACTTACCATTCCAGCCATGTCTATCTCATGAGATATAAATATTTACCCAATGAATTTGTTGGAGATATAGGTCCCACCCATTTCATATTTAAATCATTCTTTTGTGTGCCACAATATAAACATAAATCATTCATCATAACCCATGAATAAAATGGGTCTCATAAACATCATTCCATCATAACGTAATCCACACAAAACAATTGGATATTATTTCATCATTAGAAAAGTGAAACCATGTAAATCATAGAGATATGATACTTGAAACATACACATGTGAAATAATGTCTTCTTAGATGAATATGGTTTTGATAAAACACTTGAAATGAATTCTTGAGGAAAATATCCTTTTTTCTTCAAAATCATATTATTTTCACAAAATGTCATGAAATTTTAAAAGAAAAGGATTTTGTTGAAAATAGTCATGAGATATTTGGAGGAAGATTCATGAAAATAAGGCTTTATAAAACCGTAAAAATCCATTCGTTCCATATAAGTTAAAAAAACATTCTTCTCGTACTTTTTCCAGAAAATTCATAAAAGTACCTCAAAACGTAAACAAAAGAAATATTCCTTACATACAATGTAGTAGAAGTCAAAAATGGGTAAAAAGGACATTAAACATACATGAATACACTTTTATAAAACATGGACATGGATGATAGAAATAAACCCAATAAATACTTAGGAATAAGCAATCTCGGATAAAAATGAGATTTGCAAAATTGTTCATTACCTTAGGTCTGATATGCTTCATACGTATCCGAACCTCCTGTACAATGATTTAAATAATGTAATTAACATATTAAAGAATCATATTCATTTTAATTATATCATATATAGATCCCATATTAGTTTATATTAACCGTTCTTTTGCAAATTCGATGTAAAAGCTGCGTTTTGGGTAAAATCATTTCATTTATCGTAAGTGTTTCGACTTGTTGTTCTTAATATTATGACTTATATCCAGATTTAATTAATTCCAGAATATAAAACATGATTTATATGTAATATATATTCAGAATATATATATATATATATATATGATAGATCGATAAATGGAATGAAATACAACGTTCATGGAGACAGTAGGCCGTACGTACGCATGAACGTTGTTTTCGTTTCCTTATTGAATTGAATGTAATTAAGTAGATTACATACATATATATAAATAAATACTGTATTATTATGTCATATATTTCATTATTATTTATTATATATACTTTATAATCATTCATGAATGGTTAACCTGGAGAATGAACCTCATCACGCCGTGGAAACGGTAGTCCGTACGTACGCACGAGTGATGATATCATTCCCATGATAGTGGAATTGTATTAAAGTGTATGTATACTATTTCAGAATCAATATCACTTTAAAATAATCATATATAGTTATTTATTTACACCATTATACACATCCAAGTTAGTTGGTGGTGGAATATAGATTACACTACGCGTGGAGACGGTATTCCCTGCGTATGCACATGCGGTGATTTCATTTTCCGTAGGATGGATAGATGGTGAAATAGGGATGTTTCATAATTATAATAACTTACAAGTATATGAGTGATACTGATGTTATTACTTCATAATAAAACAACTGAATAATAAGAATTGGGAGAAGAAATAATGTTGAAAGAATCGGTAACGGACATTACCTCTTCTTTGAAGCGCATCTTTGAGACCTCCTCTTAGGGAACTACAATTTGTCTTTGAAGAAGACCAGGACCTCTATAATGTTTCTAGGGAAGTTTAGAAAAGAATTTTTCAGGGTTTGGCTGAGCATGAAGGGTCAAAGTGGTGTGAGGAAGAGAGGGAGGAGGCGCCCTTTTATAAGGGGGGAGAGGGGCACATTTGGAATAACAAAAAATATTATTTTATTATTAAGTTATAATCGGTTTTTAATTGCTCCAAATTGAGTTATTTCGAAGCTAAGGTGGGGATGGGTAGAAAGCCTTTAATCTAATGGAATTTAGACATGGTTAGGTTTCTATTTTAACTTTATCATTTATATTTAACTTTAAGTTAAATAATTTTTCTTTTACCGTGTCTTCTTGTTTTCTTACACTATAAGGTTAATAAACTTACTATAACAAGTCAAAAGAACCCCATGTAGTTTATTATTAATATATATAACCTTATCTAAGTCATTTGTCCGAACGATATATTTATAGAAATAAAATAACAATTAATAATATAATATTTTTTAAAAAAACTATTTTATGACAATTTTGACACTATTTGGTACTTGATTTTTGTGAAATTCATAACAGCATTATTAGTTCTAATAACGTTACTTAAATAAATAATAACATGTTATATTAACCAATAAAATTAGTGGAATTTTTAAAAAGTCTCAAATTACATTTATTTGGGTATTTATAACATCATTTATGTCAATATTTCATTAATAAGATAATTACTACATCATCTTTGGGTCATGAATAAATTAAATTATATAATGTATAAAAATCATAAATAAAATACCATTATGTATCAAATAGTTTTATCTTTCTAATGAATATTTATAGTCGAATTTATCTTATGTATAACCCTATATTAAAAATAATTTAGTAATTAAACATTGATTTTAACTATTTTAACCCTTCTTGAAATAAATTATTATTAAATGTCCTATTCTAATCCAAGTGGGCCTAAATGGTCATATTTTATTCCTATGGTTGTTTTGGGTCGAATTAAACTTATCCAATAGAATTAGGACATGTGTTAGGGTAATAATAATATCATTTTCACCCTTAATTATCCTATTTACTTTTAACTGTGGTAAATAAAAGTCAACAGTTACTATTCACCAAATAGTATTTTCATCTCATTAAAGAACATTTTAGTCCTTGATATTAACCGTATCTATCATATTTTCTAAATTCCACTCACAGAAGCGGTAAAATTATGTTTTATGAAAAATTCAGTTTTTTAACTACCACTTAGTGGTTTCACTATTCATCAAAAAATGAAAGTTTCCATAAAAATACCAAAAATTTGGCCTAAGAAATGTTTGATATTATGAATTCAAAAATGATGTCTATTTTACCAAATTCAAAACTTATCACTTGAAATAATTAATTTAAAAATTAATTCCCGTCGTCAAAACAAATAGCGTGTTTTTAAGAGATAATAAAAATCAAAAGATTGAGACTTGTTTATGTCTGGTATAAATGTGAAATTACATCCAATAACCAACATTGTATTAAATGGTAAAAATATATTGTAAATATACTTTAAAACCATTCAATATTATAACTTAACCACATAAATTATTATGATGAAAAAAGTTGTTTTTAATTAAAATGTAGCGTGTTTTACTATTCATTAAAATATGAAAGTTATCAGAAAAATATCAAATCTTTATCCAATGTAAATTTTTATATACTGATTCAAAAGAAGAATTTTATTTTATCAAATTTAACTTATAAACATGTCAAAAACAAGATTTAATGTGGGTGCGCCATCAAAAGGTGACAAAACTGCATTTTTTAAAAAATACTTATTTTACCCGAAAGATTTATTTTGTTCTTATACCATGTTCTAGAAAATATGTATGATGAATAATAATGTTTTAAAATTCAAAATTTAGGTAATAATATTCACAAAGGCTAGTTCATAAAAATATTATATTAATATATAGTTGTTTAGTAAAACTCGGTATTGCGTATAACACATGCAATCGAGGAAGGTCGCAATTGCGTGTAATGCAAGCCAAGTTAGGGTTGCGTGTAGTGCAAGACTCCATTGTTGTTGAATATAATAAAATCCAACCATATTTCATTTATACATTGAATATATATATACACACTCAATTTTGCGTAGAATAACTTCTATCAAATGAACAAGAAAATGTGTGTAACACGATCCAAGAATTGTATTGTTTATACTGCAAGATAATATGGTGTTGCGTATAGCACAAGATAATCTTGGTGTAGCATAAAACAAATGACGTCAAATAAATTAAAAAGAATACTTATCATAAAATATTGGGGTGTTACACATTCCACCTACCAGTGATATTTTCGACTATGAGACTGCTTTGGAAGAGCTGACTGGTGATGGAAGTCAAAGAAAAGTAGTTGCTATAGAAATTGATGGAGAGAACAAATTTCTATTCAAATTCGTTCAACCTGTCTTGATACGGAGGAGAGAAGACTTTGCCAATTTGAGATATCAGGATATCTATCTCCTACATCTTTTAAGTCATTTTGTAAAAGTTAATTTGTGCAGATTTTTGATGATCCAAATAGAAGACATGACAAGGTCAAAATCAATGAAAAATTCCCTATTTTTAGCTATGTTAATTTTTGTGATGATCACAGTTAAATGGGTAGTTGAGTCTCAAGATGAGACAGTAGTAGTAAAGAATCAATTTTTTGTCACATCCACAGTGTGAAAATATATGAGGATAATTTGGAACCCTTTGGAGAGGAGAATGGGTCAATGTTGAACAGAAGGTATATGACAAATTCAATCATGTGGATCATCCTTCGAGACCAAAGGATGTAAGGGATCTAGGTCTGGGACCTAATGAAGAGGATCCAGAATACAGTGATGATTCCGAAGAGGAATATTCCTCTGCTGATGAAGGAGGAGACCCTGACTTATCTCCTAGCCCAAATCATGAAAATCAAGATCAACATAAATCCGATAAGGAAGAAGTTGTTGTAGAGGATGCTGAAGTGGCTGCTGTAGAGAATTAAGAAGATGTTCCTGAAATTGAAGCATCTCTGTCAGCTGACTTGAGCCGGATTCTAGTGATTGGTCAATCATTAGTTCCTTCTATAGATGAAAATGATGTTGACATACCCTTGCCTAGTTTGGAAGACCGTTCAACTATTGGAGGGGAATAATTGATAGTGGAAGATTCTCTAGAGAAAGGAAGACCTGCTAATAATGATGAGAATGCTGTTATATTACTTGAGGATGCCCCAATTGAGGGGGAGCATCAAACCGCTATTGGAAGTGTTACAGTGGATGTTGGAATTGATGATTGGGAAGAAGACCCAGGTTTTATAGTATGTGGTTTAGACTATCCTGATTCTGAAAATGAAGCTTCTCTCAATAAACCTATTATTTATTATGATGTTGATACTGAGTTACTACATAAATATGTGGTTAGAATGCATGACCTATATATTTTAAAGAAAAATCTTAAGGACAGTTTTGTGGAAGAGGTAAAGAAGATGGAAGTTTCTCGGATCTTTTTAGTTCAATCGATCATGACTAACTCAGTGGTCAGTTTAGCATCTGAAAGAGTACCCACTTCAGTTTCACCTGCTGATATGATCACTAGGGATGATCTAGAATCCTTGAAGGATGAGTTGAATGAATCTTTTTATGCATTAGTTTCTGAGATAAAGAATTGTTTTGCCGAAGAGATGAGCACATTGGAATGATCTTTTGAACTCTCTCTAGGTTGTAATTTTTCAATCTTCATGGAAGAAATAGTTGAAGAAGTTAAAGACTACCAGGCTCATGTTTCTAGACTTGAAGCAGATCTTGATTCTCTAAAGGAATCTATTGTTTCTTTAGACTCATACATGTGCTCAAAATCCCATGTAGACAAGGACTTAGCCTCTGTCAAGAGTGTGGTATGCCAGATGGTTTCAGGGATCGAAATTTTTAAAACATCCAGGAAAGATCATGTTAAAACCCATGACTCTGAAGTTCAAAATCTTATCAGTGGGTTAACCAAGAAAATCAAGGAAACAGTAACCTTCTCTGTTGGTTCCATTGCATCTAAACCCTCTATAGATCTGAATCTAATTCGAGCTCTGATGAAGGACGAGCTTGGTCATGCTTCAATCAGTGGCTCTGTGGACTCATCTGAGTTGAGAAATGTTGTGCTTTCTACCAGAGATTCAGCAAGAGAGATAAAGAAGATAGTCCAAAACTATATGAGAGATTCTTCTACCTCTCAGAAATAAGTGAAAGATAAAGTGGACTCCTATTTCTCTATGATTTTCACCAAGAATCAACTCAACAATCACTTCAAACATCAGATAGAAAATATGAAGCTCCCTCCTGTCAATCAAGATTTTAGATAAAAAGTTAGCAATTTAAGGGAATTGACTCCAGCGTTGGACATGTTTATTGAGAACAAGGATGAATTCATATCCACTATGGAGAGAGGAGGAGGAATAATTATGGATTTCAGAAATCTGTTGATGCCATTTCTGCTTGTTGATGTTAGGACAATGATTGTACCTCCTACCTTACCAGCCTCTACCTCTACTACTTATCCTATTCAGATGACTCCAGTCCAAGAAATTCGAACCCTCACTCATTTGATCACTCAATTATCTCCTCAGTACAGACCAGGAACAGTTTTTGTGGCTTATCCTCCAATGATCATTTCTGGAATTCCTAAGCCTTCACCTGAAACCACTTCACCTAATTCCTCTTCTGCTCCCAAGGGAAAATCTCACATTGAGGATGTGTATTGAACAAGTGGTTAGAAGGTTTAATAGGAATCCATTTTATTTTGTTTATTTCTTTGTACCTTATCTAGATCATGAAATGAAACAGGTTTTTATCTCTTTAATCATTTTTATTTTTATTCCTCTTCTCTTTGGATTCCTACTTTTTGATTATCACAAAGGGGGAGAAATATTTTACCAAGATTTTAAAAAGTGGGAGAAATACTCTCTAAGTATCAAAGAGGGAGAAACAGTCACCCAGGGGGAGTGATATTAATTAAAGGGTGTGAAGTTTTATCTATGGAAAAGTTATCATGATTTACTCCTCTGATACTGTTACATTTCATTCTTTGATTTCATTTTCTCTAACTCTCTGATGCCACTAAATTTTACTTTTGATATCATTACATTTAATTTTATCTCTGATATTATCACATTTTCTTCCACCTCTGATCTATTATGTTCTATAACATACTGTTTCTCTGAGATAATTTCATTTAATGATATATCCTCTGATACAACTGCTCACTATTTTAAAATGATAATATCATAGGTTGTGATTTTCAAAAAGGGGGAGATTGTTGACCTCACCTGTTTTGATAATCCCAATTATACCTTTATATACATTAATAATCTCAATATAATGTTTTTCTATATATTAATTCTTTCAATTTGTGATCAAGATGATAATAATATTAAAATAATCCCTGAGATATGTTAATCCATGTCTATCTATGTTTATATGAGTTATGAAGTTCTTCTAACCCATTAATATATGTTTATTCATAAAACTGAAAAGTGTTAAGTCACTAATCTGGATATAGATGATGATATAGAGCTACCAGTACTCAGTCTACTGATAGACTTAGGCTATGGATATGTATAGAGCTACCGACAAAAACTGAGCTACCGATAGAACAGGTCTACCGATTTTCATAGGTCCACCGGTAAACAAGTCTATCGACAGATTCAATCTACCGATATAGAACACTAAGAGATACCGATATGAGCTTCTGACCGGCCTACTGATACATACTGGTGACTGATATGAACCGACTGACAGAGTCTACCGATACAAGTATAGATCTACTGATAGAACAGTCTACGGATCTACCGATAGAGTAAGTCTACCGATAGGAGTTAATGATACCTAGAGCTACCACCGATGCAAGTTCAAAGAGCTACCGATAGAAGGTTCTGCTACACAAAAGACCACCATACACATTTACCAACACGAGATACTACGGATTGACCATCCAATCAAACTTTATACACTAAATACTATTTATTTATTAAGATAACAGTTATATGGGATGTTTTTAATGCAGTTAATGTTATTTAATGATCTCTGTTGCCATGTCAGGGAACCGAACCTAGTACCCATGCAAAAGGTAATCATTCCATTTGCCGGAGATGAATGGTATAAAAATGAAGATAAACACCAAGATAAAAAAGATGAGATGTAAAGAACATTGGGTGTGCAGATGACAAGAATCAAGGAACTAAGAAGGCACACAGATGAAAAAGAAAAGGGTTGAACATCATTCAAATGTGGCGTATTCGTGAAAGGCTAAATCCATACTCTAAGTACACTGGAAAGACACAAAGCTACTCATTTTCAAGGAGAACACAAGCCACATCTTGAGTGAAGAACTACCAAGAACACTTCATGCACTCATGCTCAAAAGCATGACAAAGAATCAAAGAAGAAAACGACACTCTGTTTTCCGAGCAAAAACCAGAGAAGGACTCATATGTTTTTCTGACCAACCAAATGAGTCCATAGTTTCACTTCCAATAACTAAAGATTTTTTAAACTCTTTCTCACATTCCTTAGTGATTCTAACTTTACATTTCGAGCAGTGTGTGTACCCTGTTTATTTTACACACACACTGTCTCATAATCTAAACTAGAGGATTTTTAAATCCTCACTCAAACTTCATAACCATTTGTTCCCCACAATGGATAGTGGTAGATGTCAAGTAAGACCTAGATAGACTGTGTGATGTTGTTTCAGTTTCTCACGTAGAACTGTGGTAGAGGTCTTTAGACCTGGACAGTAGTGTACTGTTGTTTACCCCCGATCCATAGTGTGGATGAATTTATATAATTTGTTGAGAGGACTAAGTCTCAGCTTGAGACTGAACCTCTTGGTTACCTATGGTATTCATTTTAGTTTATGTAATAAGCAAAGTATATATATTTACCTCATAATCTAATCCTATTACATTGAAATACAAAACTATTTTAAAGCTACATTGATAGTTAAATTAGAAAGTGTTTAAACTTATTGTAAACTAGTAAGTTAGTTTCAAAACTTAATTTATTCTTCAGATTATGTCAACTGAGAACTAATCAATCATTGAGAAACTAATTGATCATTTACACTATGTATAGATTCACTACAGTATAACTTTGTTTTTAAATTGGGGTATTTTAAGAGAAATATTTTTAACAAAATTTTTATTGGAACTCAATCCACCCCCCTCTTGAGTATCCACTCCGACCAACAAAAACCTCATTTAAAATGCTAAGAATTTAAATTCTAAATATTTTTATTTCATGTCCATATTTAGAAATTTCATATGTGGAAGTATTTATATAGAAATAAATAAATTATAAATTATTTTTTGTTCCACTTTTTACATTTTTCAGTGGTTTATAATATGAACCCATTAACATATTTTATGTGAAACTTTTTGATGAAAATGAAAAAATGAATGTTCTATTTTAAAGTATAAGGATACAATGATTCTTCCTACAACCATTTTTGTTATTTGATTTTTTATTGTCTTATATTATTACATAATTTCTTCATATGGTAACCATTTTTCTATTTCTTATATGTATTTTTAAAATCGATATTAAATGTAAATGATATTTTAATATCCAAAAAAATATTTTTTTTGGTTGTAAAGAATATTTTATTGGTGTGATATTGAAATGAATAATTTAATGAATTGAGATTTTGTAATAGTTATTGATGATTATTTATTATTATGGGTGATCCAGATAAAGCTCATGATAATGGGTGAAACATATATATCTCTTACTTACCGGTGATCCTGATATAGGTCTCTAGTGAATTAGGTAAAGGGATGGAGTTAACTAGTAAAGATTCACCTAATATGTTATTAGAAGGTAGTAAGTATGTTATTATTCTTGTGAGAGTAATTATATGAGTGGTATAAAAATTATCTCATATTAAATACAATATTTATCAAGGATTTCTATTTTTTCCATGGAATACTTATGATTTCACAAGGTACCCTACTGAATCTATAACTAAACTGTAAGTTTATGAAAATTATTAAGGTTCAAATATATAAATTATCAAGTGTTTTTTAATATTATAAAGAATTTTTTTTATTCTTTATGTTTTAAATCTTTTATGAATCTTTTTTTTTGAAAATATTTGTTTATAGAAGTTTATTTATTAGGTGATAAAATCTTAATTTCGATCCCAAATATCATTTTGGAAAAATAAAATTTTTTATGAGTATTCATGGACTAACGAGTAACTTTATTTCTTTTTTACATATCGCTTACTCAATTTTTTAGTCATACCACATTTTCGAATGTTTTTCATAATTATTTTAGGATAATTATGGAAAACTATTATGTCATGCTGAATCTTTTGATGATAATTCATGAAAATATTACCCGTTTTGTTTTAAAATATATCAATTTTGAAAAAAGAAGGATACTTTTGGGTTGTTTCCACCATGTGATGTCATATAATATTATAAAATGATGATGAACTATTTCTCAAAAACCCTAAATCTAAAATTCCATTGGGAATTAATGGAATCAAATTATCTTCTAATGAATGATATATATACACTATATGTCGTCATGTCCTTTTATATAAAAATTATATGATCTAAATATTAACAATTTCAATTATATAAATAATTAAATTATACTAAATATTAGCTTTTCAAATTATTTTACCCTTTATATCTAATTAAATTTCCCCACCAGAAAATTATATTATTCATATTAGCATTGAGGTTTTTGAAAATAATATGTACATTTTTTATAAATGATAATAGATGTTATTAAGTCATACTTTTAATCACATAACACCACTAGTTTTGTTAAAACATTTAAAAATTAATTTTTTATAAAATAAATCATAATCATAATATTTCAAATATTATTAAAATTATTTTTGAATAATCATTCAATTTTAGTTATTATGTATTTTTTTCAAAATTTTTCATCATTCCCAAAGTTATTATGTACTGAGATATAATAAAAATATTAATTATTACAATGATACATTTTTTTGGAAATTTAACTATATAATCAAGTTTGTTAAAAAACCACTCTAATTATAGATGACATTATTTTTTATGTTATTATAATTATATTTATATTATTTTAATTTTTAGGGTGTGTGTAGCATTTAGATATTTTTATTTAAAAGAAACAATATATATATCAAATACAATAATTTTTTTGGATATTGATCCATGATAAAAGTTCCAATATATGATGTTTGAACATGAATACTGAATGAAATGTGTTGAGAGACAATCAAGAATGAAACAACTAACATCTAATACCACTACCTCATTGTTTTAATGATTCATGAATGATTTTTTGAAGGATTATTGCACTTCTGTAACTATTATATATCATTAATCCAAAACATGTTTTTTTATTTTTGTCCTATATTTTTTATCATATAATTTAATATGAAAATAAATATTATTTTACACCATTCTATTATAATAAAATGTTATGACTGTTTAAATATTCATGAATGGTATGATTTGGAATTGGGTTTGACACCTATATATAGTCATATTATTTTATGGTTGTGATTATAATAATGAATTATGGTTTAAAAATTGTTTGTCACTCCCCTTAAAATTATATATTATTAGTGAACACGAAAACTCTCAAGAAATGGATGAGTGTGAATAGAAGATGGAGTATCCACTTTTAAAAATATATATAAAACTATTCATGTTCACATTTTTATTTTATACAAATTTATTTTTATATACCATGTATAATTTATGTTTTTTTTCTCGCATACTCACCACCCACTAAACCCTTTTAAAATTATTGATATGGACTAAACTTCTAGTATATTAAAATACATGTTAAAAAGGTAATGTCCCAATTAATCCTACCATGAACTAATATATCGATCTTTTTGATGTAAATATTATTCTATATAGACACTCAAGATATAAAATCTATGGATTTATGGACTTGAGGGAGTTATCCTCAGGTTTATTAAAGGAGAAGAGACCATAATTTTTATATAGGAAGACATGTTCAACAAATCTAACACCCAAGTGTTATGTTCCTGGTTTTTTTCTATATTTACAGAAGTTGACACTTATACCGATTAATGATGTGGGGTTAATGTTGTTTAAAAAAAGAGACATGTTTTCTATGTATATTCCAACATTATTCATCAAACCCTAGAATGGTTACAAATCCAAAAATAATATTTTTCATTTTCATGTTAGTTTTATCTATCAATATGCCATATCATTAAGTTATATATAGAAATTTCAATTACATTCTTATTACTACATAGTTTTTAATTTTGTGGGAAAAGGTTATATCACTCAAGGAATTCAATGAAAATGAAATCATCAATATATATAATTCTTTCATCATTGACATATATTTTATTCCTCATAAAATAATAACAAAAAATTTAAAAACATTATGTTCTTCCATGTTCAAATGTAATATCAAGAATAAAATTTCTAGTCTAAAAACTCATCATAATATCATGTTGTTTAGAATAAGGAGTAAAAGACTAATAATTGATATTTATCCTATAACCATTATAATAAAGTTAAAATTAAAATAGGTATTTGCTAGAAAATATATTTTCTTTTTGGTCTTATAACATCACAACCCTGACAACCACACTGGTGACCACATTATTATGGTATGTGAGATAGTGGTAGTCTTTCTTATTGTGAGAAAATTTATTTTTCCTCGCAATACAATATATAATGTGATATCTAAACATAATATATATATATATGATTTTATGAGATGAGATAGAGTAACTATATGAGAAAACATTATTCAGAACACACAACCTTTATATCCCACAGAAAAATAAAATGTGAGCATTCAAAGAGAATGTTCAATTCCATTCATTTTTTCAATGTTAATTTGTATTATCAATGTGAAAAATCATGAGAACTGGGATGAAACCATTGAAAATATATCTTTAATGAGCTTATGGAATATTTAATTAAGTACCACTTCAACATATATTATTCCGAGATTGTGATCGAAGAAGAGAGTATCACACCCACTAGTTGTGCAGAGTTTCTCAATAATTACATGCATAATTGAAAAAAATAACCATACTTATTGAATATATTAAAACCACATGATAATATCCTTTTCATGTGATTTCAAATTTCATGGAATATATTCCTTTCTATGTGAAGCTAACTAATGTTCATCATTATATGACCATAAGACACAAGATATTTGATTCATTATCACATGATGTAACAATTTATCAAATATGATCCATTATACATTCCTATAAACTATATATAGTGGATTATTACATGGGACATATTTCCCTAATTTACAACAAAAATTTATGTATTGTTTTTCTACTTATAATTCACTATCTATAATAAGAATATAAGATGAAATATGTTCCTCGTAAGACGATGATCTATGTTGGACAATTATTTTCATAAATAAAAATATTATTGTTATATTAATATACCCTAACTAATCCCTACCATGGTTTTTATTGAATGAGAAAAAAATCAATGGGGATTATTTAAAATCAAAATATCACTGTTAATTTTAAACCAACATCAATTTTTTGTTAAATGATTGATATGAGAATCTCCTCAATGCATAATATTTATATGCCAAATCAAAAAATTTAAACAGAAAATAACAATGTTATTTTATACTGAAAATACATTACATAAAATAGATAATAAATAATTGAAATTATATAAATAATATAATTTGAAAAAGATAAAAAAGTGTATTGATTTATAACTCAAATACCCCCTAGAGTATGATGAATACAAAAAGAGATTCTGTTTTTGAAACCATTGATATTTGGAAATGGTGGAGTATGGGTTTCACCTAAAATATGGTATCCCACATATAGAACCAGAATATCTTCAACTATTAACCTATTCACTTGTATCATAATCCAATCCATGTACACCCATTCCTCTAGAAACTCTTCTTTCAATCCATGGAGTACAACGATCATAGAGGATCAAATACATCATCTTCCATCCCAAAAGCACCTCTATTTGAACAATTAGAATAAATGTGATTAAAAATACTTGTTTACAATGAAATAATTATAGTATAACTCTATGAAATCCCAGTAGGTGAAAATATAATGTATAAAAATTAGTGGTAATGAGATGGTGCATAACTTATAAATGATTGAAAATAGTTCATATAATTCATATAATATCTTATATTACACAAAATGTTAGGTAACATTTATAAAAACAATTTAAAAAACTATAATGGATTGATTTTGAGTAGCCACGTATTATATTCAATTGCATAATATACATCTCAACATCATCCAATGGATGCATCTTCAAATTACATCGTCTAATGTGTTAATCTTTTACATGATATTACAACGCATATGCATGTTCCATTATATGTATAACAAAGATAGGTTCAACATAAAATGTCTAATGAACAATGAATTAGTATATAAAAAACTCAAGACAATAATATAAAGCTAAATAAATTTTAAACATTTGTCAAAAAAAATTCCTTAAAACCAATGATAATTGTGAGTTTTTAACTCAATAATATATCCTTTATAAAAACAAAAACAGGAATAAAATATCAATCCTGATATATTTTTAAATTAAAAATACTATCTAAAATTCAAATAAGTATAAATGATATTCATAATTTATTAATGTTCTAAAATGCTCTCAATTTCCCAAAATATTTCTCAGAATGAGAAATTCTCCCACTTCATGAACATTTACGAAGTTATAATCAATATTTTTATTTTCAATCCTAAATATCTTATTTTTTAAATGTCTCACTCTTTATGATATAGAAAAATATATAAAAGGAAAAATTTAATATGTTTTTTGAGAAGCATTGGTTAGAAAATTTATAGTAATTCGAATAATGAAACCCTCTATTTATTGTTATTAATTGAATGTGTGAAATGAATTTTTTACGGTTGTTTAATGTCTTCCAATTTATTACTCCCTAAAATTATCAAATATAAAACAAATGTTGGAAAGTAAAATCAGTAAAACATATTAGTAAGACATTAAATATAATAGTAGTTTTCATATAGTTAATTTTTAATAGTGGATTCTAGTATTCCCATTTTAATAAAGAACTAAGATATAGAATGAATAATTTTAGGTTTGTAAGAGTGTAAATAATTACCCTTCCATAATTTATTTATAAATTTATAATAGTTGTCTTCTTTTGATAGTGATTTCTCCATCATGATATAATAAATATTTTCTCTACTCGTTTTTAAATGAAATATTTCATTTTTTCGAAAAACTGAAGATAACTACCTCTACTGGGAGATAATAATATCAAGGCATAATAGGATGATAATTTAATAATTATCAAAGAATAATAATGTTATGGAAATTAATAATTATAACACAATAATATGAAAATAGAATAAGATAACTTTGTATAATAATAATGTATTATAGTATATGAGTTACTTTTAAACTATTATAATTAAATGAGAATATTATTGTTAGAAGTGTGTTATTAATTATACTAAATGATGTAAGATAAATTATTATAGAAATGTGTTTATTATTCTATAATAATTTAATGAATTTCAGCAATTTAAAGTGAATATAAATTCAATAAACAAGGAATTCACTTCCACTTAATAAAAAAGATATTGACTGTCATGATATATTTTAAATTAGTGGTTGAAATTATTATCACAATCAAATGATAAATTTTATATCATCTTTAATTTATATAAATTTAGTATAATATAACAATTTAGTTAAAATATCAAGAAGAATAATTATATTTTTAATAAACTCTATAATAATATGTCCCATTTATGTGGTATCCTAATAGAAGTGGTGTTTTATATATAATTTCATCCCATTTTATTAATGTTATGGATTTATATAAAAATATATTCTTCTATTGTTATTGTAAAGAATTATAATTTTAGTGAAAATAAATATAAAATCATTGAGTGTCTATTTTATATAAAAACCCTATGAATAAAAATTTCCAACCACCCCATGTTTGACTTCAATAGTGGAAAATATAGTTGGGTGTTTCTTCTTGTGGAAATTGGATAAAAATAATCATAATAGAAATGAATACTTACATATCTACTCATTCAATCCTATTATATTAATAAGATATTAAAATAAAAAATAAAAAAATTGAGATCATTAAAAATAATCTAACCTCTGTTTTAGAGGATATTTATGCATATAGAATATACAAATGAATAAATTAGGATCATTTCCCTCACTATTTTATTTGATGATCACATAGAAACATATATGATAAATTATGTATATTTAACGAGATATAAAATGTAGTATGATTATTTTTATCATACTAAATATTTTTTAATCTACCAGTTTCACAGATTCATTAAGATGAAATTTCAAGGGAATGTCTACCTATGTACTTATACTATATTATTTGTGAAAATATAATCATTTATGTAAATATATTTTATATTTATGTTTTGAAAAAATTATTCCCCTAAATAAATTAAATATTTGGAAACAATGAGTGTAATTTAGTTCCCCCATCATGCACATACCAAACTCACACATGTATGTTATGAGAAATAATCAAAGAGATTTTTTTTCTGGGTGTTCAAAAATTAATGTGTTCAATATAAATTTGATCAATGTTACTATTTTAAAATATTATTTGATAAAAACAATAGGATCAACCATTACACTAACAAAAAATATTTAGTAATAAATCCAATAAAACATACATACCCAGATATAGGGGCCTTTTAAGAACGTAAATATATAGGTTGTGTTAAGAAACTTGTTCTGTTGAATTTTATTTTCTAAAAAAGGGTTATTTATATTTATAATTCCTTATAAACATTTTCATTAGGGATTGAACTCTTAAAATCCTATTTAAATAGTGTATAAATAATATTTTCTATAAATGAATAATGCAGATGGATAGAATCAAGCCTAGGTATTAGATAAATGGTTTATCTATAATCAATTCCATATAATAAACTATGTCCATTAGTAGAAACTATATTATTACTCTAGAAAATAATACAATTTTCATCCCATATAATTATTGAAATCATATTTTACCGAATACCAGTAGATATTTTTGATGATTGATTAATGTCTAAACTATCTTTCGTTCAAAACAATTATGCTCCAATTTAATTGTAATTATCCATCTCTTGAGTCCTATGGATCCATCTATAATTTTCTGTTCAATTGTTGATTAGAATACAACATGATAACATTAATTTTGAATGAAATTTAGGTTTTGAACATGTTATCTTACATTACAAATGACATTATAAATGGTAAAATTACTTTAGACTATTTAGTTCATAGGTAAAAAATAAATATTAATATACATTTAGTAATGGGTTCATGTAGAAGAATAATCACATTCCACATTTACTAAATTTCAATTATAATTAATAAAGTCTAATGTGTTTATTTTGTACTAAATATCTTGGAATTTGTAAGATAATATTTACACTCAATCCAACCCTATAATGGTACATATATCATCTTCAAACATAATACAGTTTCCATTATTGTATAGATTTATAATTAAAATATTGTTAGGATTAATATTTAGCACGTAATAAAATAAAAAGGAATAGTTATTTACTAAGGAAAAAATTACCCATATGATTAATATAAGCTTTCATATTGCATATAAGTGTTAAATATACTCCCTTTACTTTTTAGATGTTCTAGATGATATTCTTGTATAGATTATTATATTCAGAAAAATCATTTTCCATATAATATATCTTCCAGTGGATGGTACTTTTCTATTTTTTATAAAATTTTATTTCTTATAATTTTTTAAAAAACTGCTTGGTTCAATTAATTTTAATTAGGAACCATTTTTAACATGTGACTTTGTAACTCATTTTTTTTTAATAATTTATGGATGTTGAAAAAAAAGACTTATGATATCTATGAGATGGGGTTAGGTTCAATTAAAAATTTTTATTTTCTATATTTCATCTCTCTGATATTTTGGAAAAAAATATTGGGCAACAAAATCCTTGGATGGATTTTACTCCAAGAGTGGATGTTATCCTTCTATGTTTTATTTTTTGGTACATTTTATAAAATGAATTTTCCCTAATTATAAAATATTTTAATATTAAATTTTAACTTTTAATTTATTATTTTATTATAAATTTCACATCAATATCATTCAATAAAATTTATGAGATAATTTTAATTTTTTATTAATCTATTAACTAATAAATCTAACTTCTGGATTTATTGACCTCATTAATGAATATTCCTTTATTCCTTTATCCGGTAAAATGTTTTAACATATTTATAATTTTGAATAGAATAAAATTTAAAATATAAAATAATTGTTTGTAAATTATATCATCCACTTTAGTAATATAATCTTTAGAAATATTTAAAACAATGGTTAACTATTTATTTTTCATTTCAATATAATTCGTATATCTTTTCATTTCTTCCATTAATGGAATTTCATATTAATATTCAATGATGTATGAATACTTTCATTATAAAATGAATATCAACATTGTAATTCAATAATAATTCGTTGAGTACAATAGGAGTAACCTATCCCATAAATAAAATATCATTTTAATAAATATTCTAATAGAAATCGATAATATTCATACATATATCATATGAGTAACTATTATTATCAAACATATAAAAATCACTGACAATCAATATGTAATTTTTAACATTGTAATATTTTATTTCCTTTATCTAAGTATATTTAAATTTTTTATTCTTTTTCCTCAACATTGCACAATATGGTCTCTCATTCACATGTTTATCGCGCAAAACACATCTAGTGTTTGATGAATCTATCTTTTCATGCCTCTTTTTTCAAATCATCCAATAATAACTCCAAATATTGTTCATACTGATAATATTTTACACTATATTAATAAGATAATTGAGTTATCGTTCAATACCTTCAATAATGTTATCATACGATTGATGTTTATAATTTTTATTCACTTCTGTCGACATCAATGTTGTGGTTCTAATGGTCCAAAAACCCAATAGAGAAGTGAAATAAGTCTTATTCTTTCATTTCTTATTTTTGTACCTCTTTTTAGTTTATTCTAATGTTTCCTTAAATAATAATGATATCATTGAAACTTATCATAATCAAATTTTTAGTTTCATCTATAGTTGATCACTTTGATTCGAATGCATTGATAAAAAATATATTTCACTTTATCCTATTGATATCCGTGAATAATTTCGTTCAATCTCAATGATTAATTAAATTAGTCATTTATATAAATAATTCAGGAATCTACATTAGTGATTTTCTACATAGAAATTGAAATAAATAATATTTATCTTTGAAAATGTAACTATAAGTTTCATGATGTCTGAATGTTAATAGATAATAACACGTAATATCTTATATATTTCATTTTCCATCACACATGGTGATATTTTACTATAGATGACATGTACCATTAAAAATAATAATGTATTATGGTATTTATATTTTTGTTGATACTCAATAATTTCATAAAAAACAAATATAGATATTTCATTATGTTGAATTCATTAATTTGTTTTCAATAAAACAAAATGATCATATCTCAGGTTGATAATGAAATTATTCATATTTTCACACCTTTATTCATAGTTTTTTCTATTTAAAATAAATGGTTTAATATGACTAAGAATTTTTATTGATATGATATGATGTTCTATCATGTTAAATTATAAACAACTTTCTACTTCTAGGAATTTTTTTAGGTAAATAGTTACATGTTATATTTAAATAGATATATAATAAAAAGAGGTCGATTTATGATACAATAATACAAAAAATGATTTATTTAATAGAATAATAATGTACTAAGAAAAATTGTTATTTTAATAAAACATTATATGGATAGATTTGATTCCATGTTTTTTCCATGAAATTTTAATTATAGTAGGTGAATACACATGAGGTGGGGGTGAATTAAATCCTAAAACATAACCTTCAATATCCACCCAAAATAATGTTTTAGTTCATTAGAAGATACGATCATCTAGTCAAATAACTTTTTAATAGAGTAAAAAAATTGGTTAAATATGATAATAAATATTTAATAGCTGTTATAATAGTGGTGAATAATAGAAAAAACCATACATTAATGTAAAAGAAAAAATGTAATGTAAAAATGTTTGTAAAATATGTAGTATTGAGTAGAACTCAAATTCCACTTATGGATATTTATTAATTAATGAATTTGCAATCACAGAAACATCCACATTTAGAACAAATAATAATGTGTTTTGTCACTAGAACCAATTAATCTTATATCCTAATAGATAATTTCATCGAATATAAACCGATATGTAGGTATCAATGTAATATCCACATAAACTCAGTCATCCATCCATCATAATCCCATAATCACCATTATCTAAAAACTCTATCTGACAAAGAACATGATCTCAAGATCATGTGAGATCAAACACACTAGCTTCCTAACCATAATCTATTCGATCTTAATGATCATAAAAATATAGATTATAATATGAAAAACTAATATTTTTTATTATAAAAATTATATAATAATAATCCATGCAATGTATTCTAAGGAATATAAAATTAGAAGATATATATATATATATATATATAAGTGATATGTGATACCACACTAATGAATTTGAAAACTCATCAACACACTTATGTACTATCTTCTTATCCTCAAAGTATTGAGTATATTTTATAGTTGGGTGCTTAATGGACTCCAAAAGAAAAATTGCGACTTATCAATTATTATTAAAAACAACGTGGGTCTTAGATTAGCATTGTCTAAGGGATTTAAAATCAAAATTAATGATCTAATGTATTGATATTTTTTATTCCATTATAACAAATATTCATGTTCTTGTTGATATAAATCACAGATACGTTTAATGGAACTTGTCTAATATATTATAAAATACCATAATAAAAAATCAGAACAATAAGATTAAGATTAATTCAAAATTTTACATGTTTGTGTTATGATTTTTAAATATAATGATAAAATGGAGTCTTTAAATCAATAACTGAAACATAATGGTTTACTTAACCAATGAAATTAATTTCCATTTTCAACGACATTATGTGGCCTAATTCTTCCCATCATGAAATACAAAGTAACAAACTAATCACTAATGAAATTCCAAACCATATATTCCATCAATATCATGCCACTCTTAGTTTATGGTCTCCCTATTAACATTGGGAAATTCCATGGTATACTCTATAGTACGATAAAATATCATTACAAAAATGATATATAGATTGATTCTAGGTATATATGAAAAAAATTAATTTCGTGATCTCCTATGTTTGGCCCGACAATAAATATTTTCTTTATTTTTACATTAACTAGGGGATTGGACCTTTGTTATCTCACATCAGTTCATCCCCCAGTCATGTATTATAGTGGGACCAGTACAGATTATTTTTTTTGTTGATAATCCATTAAAATTGGATGGAATCCCTTATGAAAAATAGATATATATTAACATAATTTCCATTCCCCCCATCACATGAGTTAGATATGTGTATATACATTTTACATACTATGTGTGTCTTTATTATTATTTTTTATATAAACATATTGATAAAAAATATCATTTATCCCCAGTCCATCTGTAAAACCATACAATTTTTATACCATATATATCCATGTATGGGTTTCTCCCACCAAACAAGAGATTCTAAATGGACCATATACATAGATATTATTTTGAATTACATGTGGTATGATACATGGGATTTTATGATAGTTAGTGATATTGGGATATCATTGTTTCATATATTGTATAAAATCCTATTATGTTTTCTCATAATATTCAGATTAAAAAAAAATTTCCTTGTTTATTGAAATTGATTGGCAGTAGAGGGAATCCACAAAATCCTCCAATTAAGATGAGGTAAAACTATATATATACCTCCTAATAACTATCTGTGTATTTATTACTTTCATATATGAACAAGAAATTACAAATGAACCATAAACATCAAACGTAGACCAAAATGATCATTAATTTTATTGAGTTTTAATGGTTTATAATAGCCCAAAAATAGTCATTTCAGGATTGGAATATACCCAACACCTTTTCTATACCCACTTCCTGGAAACCACATATATTGAATTTACTATTTTGAATCATCTAAAACCATTCATGACTACTGGTAATGAGTAAATAAAACACTAAGGGACACCACTACTTGGTAATGATATTAAATACACCTTATTCAAAATTTCCAACTAGAATAATGTTTCCATCTAACAGATATGGTCATCTTACACCATATTCCCTTGACATCATCGGCATGAAACCCATCAATAAAATATTATTTATTCGACATCCTAGGACTAATTATTCCATCATATCATTTTTTTATTCAAATAAAATTGTTCATGATTTACATCAACATCAATTTCTATTAAATGTTATTAGGTTCTCAAATACCTCGATCCCCAACTGGGAAATCATATAACTCTCCCATCACCAGTTTATGAACCACATCATTAAGAATAATTAATACATCTATATAATAATCTATCTTAGCAATGGAATTTATATTAATGTAAGATCTTACAACATCTTTTCTATATAGACTACCTTTTAATTTAGTCAAATTGTTGTGACCTTAAAACATATAAATGATTTTATTTTTACTATAACATTAAAACATTTACACAAATACATGGCATCACCTATGACAGTGTTTCTCTCCCTATTAAAACAGTGTTTATCAAACCCTCTATAGGTTAAATCTCTCACCTATTAATCAAATATGTAATAAAATTAAACCCTAGAAACATTTTTTTAGTAACTAGTATCATAAAATATTTTTATAATTCCTTGAGACTATCTTCTTTTATAAAATTGTGATTTTGATCACATCTATTAAAACCTGGAACTACTACTATATTGATTTCATAATATTTTTCCTAAATATATTTGACCATAAACTCCATTCATTTTTGGTAAAACAGTCATGAACATAAATATCTCACACGAATAGATTAATTAAAATAACCCTAAACAAAAATAAAAGAAACAGAAGTATTCTTAAGTGAAAAAATGATAATGTAATGCATAAAAGAGTCATGTTTATATTCCCTAATTAATACCCTTTAATCTCATCTTAGAAATATATAAAAACAGATAAATATAGTTAAAAGCTTACATGATCCACCATATGGCTAGAGAAAAAGTTGATCTGGAATCATTCGACCCATTAGTCCAAGAAATAATTAGCAAAGACCCATTTTCCTATCATTTTTAATACTGATCATAGACATATATATGTAACCGTATCAATATAATTTAACTCATAGAGATATAATATATTATATATTTTAAATAATATAATTTTGATAATAAAATACTGTATATATAATTTTCAAATTATTGGAATAATGAAATATTCATTTGTGAAATAATATTACATATAATTTATGTATTTGTATTAAAACATCAAATTAAAAATAAAACAATAACTCAATAAAAATATATATTTTCTAAAAATAATACATATGTATGATAATATAACATTAGTAAAAGATAATTATATCATTTTTATTAAAATTTATTTATTTATTTTATATAATGATTCATAAATAATTTTTCATAAATATTACTATTACTAATATTTAACTAATAATAAAAAAATAAATAATTAAATTTCAGGATGGGACATTCTCCCCCCACCCCCAGATGAATTGTGCCCTCCCAATTTATTCTTCAGACTTTATAAAATTTGTAATTTTTATAATCAGGATTAAAATGAATGGATTTATATACTCTTCTAATTATTCATCAACCTAGAAGTTCAAAATATTGTTCTATCATGTTTATTGTATTTTACTCAATTGAAAATGTATAATATTCAATGATGTCAAGATCATTTCTCTAATACCAAATGTATAGACCCACACATTAATGTATGAATTCTATATAAAACATCTTGTGTATTTTTTATAGAAGACACTTGAATCAATAAATATTACATTATACAATCCATGAAAAAAAAATTTGGGTTCTATAAAATAAATCCAAACTATAGTACACAATTAATCATATTTTCTAAAAAATATCTAATTCCCATTTTGAGCGCTGACACCAAAAGGAATGATGTCTATTTTAGAGTTTCTAATATAACTTAAAAAATAATTTTAAAGCATGGGATGTGTATAAAATTTCTCATAATGGGGTTTTAGAACCTCTGAAACTAATTTTATAATAATTAATTTAAAAACTCAATTACAAATTTATTATCAATTATATAAATTTTATATATAAATTAATTTTCAGAAATACATATCATATGGAATTTTTTTTTATAAAAAATCATTCAATATCTTTAGAATTTAATCGAAAAAAAGCATTTTAAAATATTATTTCATAAAGGAAATAAAATGATACATGAAAGATCATATGAAAATAATGTGACCACAGGAAATATCACTAGTATTATAATGTCTAGTGTTTCCATGGGTTCATTCCCCATTCCTCATCAGCTCAATTAATACCCTTGTTCCAGATTTAATTTAAATAAAAAAATTTAATGAATATCTTCCTTTCTAAACTAGAAACCCCTTTCAAATATACTAATTTTATTTTTATAGTATAAAATAATGTTATTATTTCTAATCATTGATAAATAAAATTTTGGAAAATACATACAAAAAATCCATATCTCTAATATAGTATTAAATTTAGAATACCTGATAATAAATATATTAAAATTATAATAATTTCCCGTATCAAAATGCATTAAATATCATGTGAAATTATTGAATATGTCCATTTCATCTAATATGTATGATGTTTATAGAAATAAAAATTCATGATCCATATAAAATGATTTCTTTAATAATAAAAAATTATTTAAAAAATTAATAAATTCAAATTTATTAAAAATAATTTCTTTAAAATTAAATAATAATAATTTGTTACTATTTTATATTTTGAAATGACACATTAAATTTAAAAAATCTCTTATTTTAAAATAATTAATAAATTCTATTATAATTTCGAAATAAATATTTGTAAATTATTGAACATGTGTAACCATATTGTAGAAATAAGGGATTTTAGAATGTAATAAGTTTTCACTTATTTTAACATTGAATAAAAAAAATTTGAAAATAAATAGTATTCTCATAGTATTGAATTCATTCATATAAATTTTTTAAAAATCATATGTTTTTAATTATTATTTAAAATATAAATTATATTACCAATCACAAAATCATATATCATTAAAAATCAATAATACCTTACTAAAATATCTTTTAAATAAATAAATAAATGATAAATAATTGTACAATATTATTTAATAAAAATATAAATTTTTGAAGTTTAATGGAAAAAACATTAAAATTGTGTTTTTCAAAAAATAAACATTTCTTAAGTGTTTAAAAAAAATAAAACATCCATCACTATACCACAATCAAAAGGAAAAAAGTAATTGAAAACTAATTTTTTCCCTTTAATAATTTTATTTTTATAATACTTCTTCTTATTCTACATGGAAGAAGACTCATTAAAATTATCTCTTAGTATCTATCATTCTCTATAAATAAGAGAAAATATATGGAAAATGTCTAATACCAACTTTTTTATTTAGTAATGAAATAAATCCACCATTATCATTACATAAAATTTTCTCTCAAGACACACAAATTTATATAAAATAAAAAAACATAAGAAAATGTGTATAAAGATTCAATTTAATTTCCTTTGAAGAAGATGGATTTCATTGATCAAACTTCTCAACGACCCAAAACAATCATAATTTTAGAAGACAAAAACAAGTTAAAGGAAATAAATTAAACTAAATAAGGGACGTTTATTTAATAGTACATCCAATAAATATTTCATTTTTTAAATTGAATGAATATATACTCATTATATTTTTAAATAATATAAAACTACTGATGAAGAGTATTGTATTATTGATAACAATTGTAGGACGAAAAAAAATCATTAACAAGTTGAGTGAAATCAGTTACAATTCAATGAAAACAATTTATTAAATCCAATAAAAAATGAAATGAGGTTAAGATAACACTATCAAATAAGGAAAACCGATGTCAATGGAAGAAAAATAATTGAGGATGATGATCAATTGAAAATTATTAGGATTGCTAAAAATAAAATCACAACCATCATTCGATAACCTACAAGATGATTATAAGAGTATGTTTATGAGATCTCATTCTGTGGTCAATCTTTGTCATCCAATATCAAAAACATTCAAGGTCAAACCCCAACCAGTAAAACATAAACTAGTCTCCCTCACCAACATTTGATCTCATTCAATATGATTTACCATACATCTCATTAAAATACCTTCCCATTGATATCACATTTATTAACCGGGGAAGATCACATTTTGAACACATTTTATCCTCTATCAGACTCCCATATCGAAACCCTTTAGTTTGGTTTCCCAAAATGATGTTGTGCCGCATTTAATATTTTATCTGTTTTTTGTTTTTTAATCGTTTTTTATTATAATTTATAATTTATTTAATATTAATAAAAATTTATCCATTTTTTGATTAATTAAAATATTAATAATATAATTATTAATTTCAAAAAATTTATTAATATAATTTTATATATTAATTAATCTAATTGTAATAAATCATTCTTTTTCGAAATATTATGAATGTTAAACCTTCAAAATATTCATAATTTTATAATATCATCTTAATTTTATATATCTAAAAATAAAATATAGTCATTATTACAAATATTCAAAAAAAAGATATAATATATTTAATATTAATATATATATATATATTTTAAATAACCAGTAATTTAAATATAAAAATAACAAAAGAACTATAACATTATATATATATATATATATATCCCTATCAATATAATTTATAACACACAGCTATATATTATCTTAATTATGAAATGATAAAATTCTGATTATAAACTAGTTTACATATTTATTTAATATTTTTGAATTTTAAAAATAATAAACCTCTAAAGTTATATACTATTATTCCTTTTTTATGTATTTTAATTAAAATAAGATAATAAATGAATAATAATACTATAAAAATAATTTAATATGTTAACATTACATTGATTAATTATAATTAATTTAATTTTATTGTAATGTAATTATTTATTTACTCTTCTCATTTATAACTAATTGTTATTAATATTAATATTACTAATATTGATTTAAAAATAAAAAATATTTAAAACATGGTGTGTTACATATTCAACATTCATAAATTATAAAAACCCAAAGCATATTATATATAGATATCACATCATAATGGGCACATATTCATTAACTTTGTCAAACAAATTCCCAATGATTGTAATTGTTTAGTTCCTGCAGAGACTATGTGCACAATATTATTATTTAATAAAATTTATTCAGTATATCCCATAATTATCTTACCCTTATATACTCTTTACAAACATAACCCATTTAAATATTTTTTCATAAATTATGAATGAAATATAAGGAATATTGAGATCAGATGCTTAGTATGGCTAAACATGGGAAATAAGTAAAAGACAATTCATAATATGTGTGTGAGAACATGAGCATAACATATGAAAACCATACTGTTCAAATCAAATATAAAAATCGAGTTTTATGTTATGAAGGACATGAATCATAATGGAATCAATGAACATGTTCTATGAGAACAAATCATTAGAAATAGACACAGATTTATGGAATACACCTAGGATTATTAAATTCGAAACATGTATAAATTTAAAGAGGATCACTCATTTAGTTATTGAAAAGTAATCTTGTCCATGTCTGAACCTATCTACATGGGTCCAGGTCAATGAATAAACTTATGCACATGAAATCCATGTCTGTTCATAACATTGTGAATATATACTCAGATACATGGAAAACATTTCCAACATTTCATCCGTTTCATGAATAACATTGTGAACATGTAATCAAGATGAGGAATAATATTTTTACATCAGTGTTATCAATCAATACACAATTCATTGTATGGAGACAAAGGTCCAACCAATCACATAATGAAAATCATAATGATATGTTCCATAATATCATAAACCATTCATCATATCTAAAAAAAATAAGTTATATAATAAAAAAAGGTTTCAGAAAATATTAATCAATTTGACCAATTGTATCTCATTAAAAAATAAATGGGACTCATAAATATTTCCTCCATATAAACATTTACCACATTGATAAGGAACAATGATGGTATCATTCAATATTATCACCAGTAAACCATATGTATTATTAAATTTTGACATTGATGATTGAATATTATTTTTGAAAAATTAGTTGTCAAATTTTTCTAGAAAATAACCATTCCACTTTGACAAACTATTTTTAAAAGATAAAACTTTTTTCAAAATCATTTTTTAAATTTACCTTTGAAACCTATAAATGAGGATTTAAAAATAAGTTAGTACATTTCATGAGGAAAATATCCTCTCATTGAAATTAAATTTTAAAAATTAAAAAATCATAATATCATTTTGGAATTTTATATTTTAAAATACAACATTTTTATTAGAAATGATGATTTAAGAGAATTATGTTTCCATGATAGTGGAAAACACTATTAATTTATGAAAATTTAAAATAAATATTCCATTCACATTTAAGGTAAAATAAAATTGGAACATGATTTAAAAATTATAAGAAGACATCATTTAAAAAATATGTAGATAAATATGATCAATGGTAAAAGTGAAAATAAAAATATCCAATAATAAATATTAAGTCATATTTTGACTATTATATAAATATTTTTTATATTAAAAATATTTTTCTCTATTTAATCCATAAATTATGGAGATAGAAAAATACCTCATTCTTGGGGACTACAGGTTCTATTAATGCATCAAAATTGTTTCCATTTTCAAAATGGATTGAAATAAATAATGGTATGTATTATATTAAAATTTTAGAACCATTTCCTTTTCAAATACATTTCATATTTTTCTTGAACATATCATTAAAACCATCCATTTAATGCTTCTGTGAAATATGAATTGCATCACTTCATGAAGCGGTAGTCTACCATAAATGTGAGCTATGTTATAGTAGTACCAACAAATAGAAATTAAGAATGTATATGTGATATCATAATATGATAAGTATAAATATTTTACCAATATCAAATATAAATATATAATCTATCATTATAACCATCGAAATAAAATTTAATTCTAAAACACTTTACATTGATTCATGTGGCGGTAGTTTTCCGTACCAACAGGGGATGTTATTGATTTGAAACAGGTGGGAAAGTTAGAGATTAGAAGTTAAATTATATTAATTGAGGTATAATAATATTATAAATATAATATTAAATCAACAAATCAATATTTATATTCTATCATGAAATGTGGTGATGGAAAATGAATAATAACTATTCGTGAGGCGGTAATCTACTTTACACACAAATGATGATTTATTAACCCATTTGACAGAAAAGGATAATTATTATGGTTATAAAATTTTTATAATAAAATATCAGTATATTTAGGTTACTTATAATATCACATCTTCATATTTAATCATAATTAATGATTTTTGGATAAATAAATAAAATAAAACACTCAGTTAGGGACATTACCTCTTCTTCAGAAAACATCTATTGGTTTTCACCCAATGACCTATAATGTTGGATTTATCAATGAAATAATATTTATAGGGTGTGATAAAGAAATTATAAATTTTATTTTTTATATACATGGCATAAGAAATGTATTTCAATTGGGACAAGGATGGGATCTTCTTTTCCTTTTGTAATTGAGGCATATTCTACACTAGTATTTTTTGAAGAAAAGGTGTTCCTAGGTTTTTCACATTACAAAAGGATCAATTATAGAAATTTAGAGAATATAGTGTTTTTAATTTCACAATATTTAAATCAAATGGGTTTTTTAGAAGTTTTATTGTCATTTTACCCCTTATATTTTTATTTTAACCATCCTGTAAACTAGTTATCACCTTAATTGTGGTTAATAATTTTTACTATTATTACTATTAATAATGTTCAAAAATAAATTTAAACATATTTTATAATATAAATTACTACAATTACAAATATTAAATCCATGTTTCCAAATTCCATTCACATATTGGGAAAATCTCAATTTAAAATTAAATGCATAAATAGAACAAAAAACTAATTTTCCATATAGGAAAATGTTGAAACATATTAAATGTTTTCATATTAACAATATATATATAGTTGATTCTAATAAATTAAATTAGATTAATATATATATAGTTGAATAATTTTACTTTTAAAACCATAGTAAAATGTGTTATATTCTTCTAAATTCATTAAAGATATATTATTTTATAAAGAAAATTAATAATTTTCACTATTCTATGAATAAGATTATCATTTCATAAAATTATTAAAAATTAACTCCATAATAATATTTATATTTAGTTTTGAAAATTTTTTTTATTTATTCATATAAATTTTTTAAATGTGGTTATAATTAATTTTAAAAATATTCTCACAAAAGGCTATTGAACTGTTTTTAGAAAACTATTATTTTTAACAGTAAAATTTTATGTTTTCTTATGTGTTTTCTAGAAAACACATAAGATGAATGTTAAAAATTTTATGCAATATATAATATATAAATTTCATTATAACCATTCTTAAAAATATATTTTTTATATTATATCTTGGAAAAACATGCATTTGTGCATAAAATTTGTTATTGGTAATAAAATTTCCTTTTTTGGAATTTATTATTTTCACTTTTAATTAATTATTTATTAAATAATTAATTATATATAATTTTGAAAACAATATATTTCATAATTTAGTAAATCATATTCATACCCATAACTCCAATGGATAGGTAGTAAATATCTTATTAAATAATAATATTTTAATGGATTTCCATGTTTCTTTTAAACGTGATATTATGTTTAGCACATGCTAAACATAGTGTTTCATATAATCTAAGCTCAACTCAATTATTTTTTTCATGAAATATATCGAAGATAATAAATTTATATATATTTATTTAATTCTTGATGTGTTGCATTATACCTTCATTAAATAAATTATGTTCTCTCTTTTTGAACATGTTCTTTGTAAACAAGGGATTTACATTTAAAATTCCCATTTTGAAAAAACAACATTGTAAAACATGTCCATAAAAATACCTCTAAAAAAATAACAGTATGTCAAAAGGACGCATATAATTACACAAAACATAGTTCAATATAATATGACATTGTTGAGAAGTGAAAACATATATATATACACATAAGGGAAACAGAACACCAAAATACTAATGATTAGTGATATAGAAGAGGGTTAGGATAATGATAATGACCACGTAGCCATAAATATGTCGTAGGTGAAAATACCATTCATTAATCATAAATGAAGGAGAATATATAACATTTTATGTCAATATCATTTTAATAATGTGAATAACATTCATGAGAAGATATAATTACATGAATTTAATCCATTTCACAAGAATAATTTCATACTTTGGTTGTTATTCAATCAATTTCCACATCATATCATATATTTGGAAATAAAGATGATTTTTTTGACGAACTAGTGGATCATAAGAACCATAAATGAATGAGAATTCCGTTCTTCTTTATGTTTTTATTATCAAAAAAATAATTTTCATCACATGTTATCCAACAACATTAAATGTTCAAATTAATAAACTCCATGAATTGTAAACTATTTGGGTCCTCAATGGTAGATAAAAATTGAAATCCAACAAATTCATAAACAACATAAATAAATTTAAAAAATATACTTATCTTTGTGCCTCTAAAAAATATGAATTATATCTCAATATCATGTACCAAATATGTGAACACGCTGATCAAATATTCTTAATGAAACTACACATAGTTTAAAAAATTAACTCTTTCAAAATTACTAAAATAAAAAAAGTATATTGAATATATTCCATAAAACCATAAATGTTGTAAACTTAATAAATGATAAAACAAATCCCCTTTTCATAAAATATTTATTCACATTCATCTTCATAAATACAAACAATTATAGTTTATCCATATTATTCAATTGTTATAAAAAATAAACACCACATTCTCAACATCAAGAACATTTTTTGGGTAATGTTTCCCATAATCATGTTTTTTCATAAAATATCACGTTTTCTATTAAATCACATTTATTAGTCAACTGTATAATTTAACATACTATATAACAACTCTAATGAAAATTTTATATAGATATTTTTTTATATTTT
This sequence comes from Viscum album, assembly GCA_963277665.1. Classification (NCBI taxonomy): domain Eukaryota; kingdom Viridiplantae; phylum Streptophyta; class Magnoliopsida; order Santalales; family Viscaceae; genus Viscum; species Viscum album. Next base: position 1,591,999,625 of record OY728129.1, read on the forward strand.
TCACAATTATTCAATTCAAATTCATAAACATGTAAATCATTATAATCCATTCATAAAATTAATCATCTAATTCATTGATACATCCTTTGAATTATATTTTTTTAGTATATTCATCATGGGAAAAAATTAATTTAAACATTAAAATTTGTTGACCCTCTTCTTAAGGATTTATACCTAGGAAATAGATTTCTATTATCACCAAACATTCCATATTTATAATATTCATCCATGGATGATGCCTTAGGGAAACTATTATCCTCATCTATTACTATATCCAAAAAAATTTAAATTTTCCTCCCTAATTTCATATTTTTTTCCCTTTATCTACAAAAAATAAATATATTATTATTCCTTTGATACATTATATGGATTTCTTATTCCGATATTATCTTCATATATAGAACTCTATCTTCATTTATTCATATCTCCACCACTAAAACTGTCAATGAACTGTATCAATGTATTCTTTATTGATTCTATGAGTTTCTTAACATACATATTGTTAACAAAATTTCATGAAAACAAATAAGAATAATAAAAATAACCTTCTCTCTAGTCAATATCTCACTTGTTTTCTCATCAACACATTTTCCAACACATTAAAAGTTAACCTAGTTTCTTTTGGTTCCCACTATTGACTAAAAACCAAAATGATTTTTCAGAGACAATATTCATAGAGAAAACCCACAAAATCACTTATATAATTTATAAATTACCAAACATTATTTTTAAAATATATCACCTCAGAATTAACTTATTTCATTCATATTAATTTTTGAAATCCTTCAATATGGTTTGCAATGTGTTTGTAAATTTTCAAAACATGCCCCTCTGGAGATTTAAAATACTTATGTTGTACATCCCATTTTCATACTCTTGGTGACGTTTAAACCTATCTCGATGTGAAATTTTCAATGTTAATACCCTGAGATAAATCTATGCTAGAGCTACATAAACGTATAGTATCTAGTCGTGGTTGTAAATTCATGGAATCCAATTACAATATCTATTACTAAAATTCTAAAAATATTTTTATACACTAACTTATATATAACGAATTCCATTATTGAATGATTTATAAAACCCTTATCATCAATAAGGAGTTTATCCCTATTATATTTAAGAATTTATATAGAAATATAATATTCCCAACAACATGATCTATGAATGAGGATAAATTTTTTTGGGTATTTTTAAATGTTTTCGGATTATCGTTGTTGGTATAAAAAAGAAATTATATTGGTTCCAAATAGATCATAGATTATTCAAACACAGATTGATGCTGATCATGATATGACCAAATTGAATGTTCATAGACATGGATATCAAATTTATGACTATGTGTAGATGGGATTCAGAGGCTGATGGATTATGTGATATTTTATTGGGGATTTTTATTTACAAAGGAGCATATAAGGAATATTAAACACTAAAATTGGGGGAAGCTAGTGATGGGGGGTTCTTGTATGTTGAATCACAAAGGGTGTTGTAATTGTGAGGGATCATGGTAAGAGTTGCTGATAGAGAAGCATGGACACCTTGTGGTGTGGGATCAGGTGGTCATAGTGGTGGTTCTTCCGAGATCTAGTGTTGGTTTCCCCAGATGTGGAGACTAGATTGGGATCCATGTGATATGAACTTCAATTTTGGAAACTTATGAGGCAATGACACTGATCTTGACGGCCTTCTTGGACTTGGAATTTGTCTTTGTCCCATGGATGCTGATCTTGACACTAGGAATGATGGTATTTGGTATGATTACCGTGAGTAGCCTCATAGGGATTAACAGTGGTCACCAACATCAAAGGTGAGGGTTACACATAATAGATCCCACCGAACATGCGTTCTGTTAGTTTTGTTTGTGTTGTTTGGTGCGTGGATGTTTTTCAGCAATATGGTGGTGACTATGGGATGACCATGGGATACACACTCATTGTGTTTCTGAATGAATTCCTAGTGAATCAATTCTACGGTTTCTACTCTAGCTACAGGCTAGTTGATGAGTTTTTTAGTTTGGGGCCTTAGGATATTTTTGTGCATAGGCTTCCAGACGGGCGTATTTTTCAATTTGGGTAAATCTTTGACTTTTTCAATGTGATATTTTCATGGATATGAATCACCTATATTGAAATTGGATGTCGTCAGGTGTGATGATATTGGGTTCCACAAAATGTAAATAGTATGGGTTGTCGATAGAGAGTAATTCATATTAATGATGTGTTGAACTACACCTCTGTAGATGGTTATATAGTATGACTAATGTCACATGATTGATGTTTCTAAAGTTCACAATGAAGTCCCTAGATGATATTTTTTCTGAGGACCTCGGGTGTTGTTTTTCAAAAAACATCATCATTGTGGTTGGGTGCATATGGTCTCTATGATTGGAATCTGGTGCCCAGTGGTAGTGCGGGGGATCATTGGGCCTTTTTTTATTTGGGTTTTCAAATCCAATAAATATGTGGGTCTATTGACCATGATGCGTGTTTCTCTAGGTTTTTATTTATTGTTGGTTTTTTCATTCCAATAACTTGGATTGGAGGGACATTATGTTCCACTTTCTTGAGGGTTCATGTTTTTGTTATATTATCATTAATAAATTTTAGGTGTGTGTTAACTCTATACCTGAACCTTTAAATTATACACTTTTAATAGAAAACACTCAATACATATCAATTGAAATATCCCTAGGGATATCACAAAAGATTTCTCAACTATTATTCAAATGGTTATGTAGAGTTTTCCTGTAATACCACCATTAAATATCCAAAAATTATCATACATAGATACCACATCATACTAGATAAATATTCATTAAATTCTCATAAAAACACCCAAGGGCCATAATTTTTTCGTTCCATTAGATACATGGTAAAAAAAACTTCCTATTCAAGGAAAGATCTTAAACATATCCTATAATGATATTCACCTATTATAACCTTCAAAATTATACGCTTCATAAAACCTGGCATTATATCCAAGGAATAGAATATAGGAAAGGTTGATCTTAGATGATATAAAAGGTTAATCATGGAGAATATTTATACATAACATGTGCATAATAGAATAATAACATGATCATAACATATTAATACAATACCATGCATATCGAAGATCAAAATCTTCTATCATGGAATAAGTATTGTAAATTAAAAAGACACGAATCATATTGTAATCAATTAATATTCTCAATGAGAACTAAAAAATTGAAGAAGACATTGATTTGTTGATTATAAATCAGATTATAACATTTTGAAAATTTATGAATACAACTCTAATCAATAATTATGTTAATGGAATTAAATCTAGTGCTCACATAAACCTATAGACCCGAAACCAGGTCCACACATAACCTTATTAACATGAAAACCAAGTCCATGAATAAAACTATTAATTTTTAATCAGGATTATGTTTAATATTTTTAACATGTAATTAGCTTCAATAATAAAATTGTTAACATGTAATTAGTTTCATGCATATCATATTTACTAATGATTTATAATTCATTAACCAATGCACTGGAGGACGATTAATGTCTAACCCATCTAACAATGAAAAACATACATATGTGGTCCAAAATAAAAAAATATCATCACATAATAACTTTATAACTAAATTAAATAATGTAATTCACAAATATTTTATCAATTCACCATATCATTACAAATTAAAAGATAAAAAGGTTTTATAGACATTTATTCAACATAAACATTAACCATCCATATAATTAATGAGGATTGTATCATTCAATATTTTCCTGAATAAAGAATATGTAACATAACATGTGTCATATTAGATGGAAATTGATTTTGATATATCAAATGAAATATTTCTAGATGAAAAATTCCATTCCACATTTAAAAAAACATTGAAACTGAAAATATTTTTCAATCATTTTCATTGAAAATAACCATGGAAACTTATAATAGAGGCTTTAAAATTCATTTAATACATTTCTAGAGTAAAATATCAATTCTTTGAAAGTTAGGTTTTAAAAATAAAATTCCTTAAGAATATTGGAATACCTTTCTATTGAAAATAATCATTTAAACATACAATGTAATTTTAAAAAATTGTTTTCATGATGGTTGCATATATCATTCCTGTGGTACATGTAAAAGAAATAATTCATTTGAATTTTTTAGTAAAATTAAATTAGATTTTTTTTGAAAACAATATGAATATTTATTTATCAAAAATTTATAACAATTTAAACAATGTTAAAAGTTAAATTAAAAAATTTTAAAGAAAAGAATAAATCATTTTTGGAAACAATTTTAGAAATCTTGGATTTGAAATAAAAAAGGTTTTTCTATCGAAGATAGAAATAAAGAAGGTTATATATAAAAACATTCATTTAGAGTCATGGTTACATAAAGAAAGGAAGATTAAGTGAAAAACATTATTCTAAATAATTATCCATGAGATAATAAAAATCATTATTTTATTTATATATATATATTAATATTTCTTCATCGAAATCATAATCATAAATAATCCTGATAAACATTCAAATTATAACAAACAAATTACCACCTTGGTATCTTTTCAATCTTAGGCACCATTAAAGAATAACATCTAATGAAACTTTTAATATGAAAAAAGAAATTTTTTCTTGATATTATATTTCAATGGATTATTATATATAACTCATATATAAATATAGGATCATAACATAACATATTTCCTAAATAAGTAAAATTTAAAAAAAATAGTGTTATCACTTTTTCAAAATTGGAACCATATTCACCCAAAAATAGTTAGCCAGAAAGGGATATGTAAATCCAAACAAACATCATTTAAATCATCATTAAGATATTAATCAGTATTTTATGCACCACGTAACTGCAATTGGTAGTGAATATGGCATAAGTCTCTCGGAAGTTAAAAATTTAGACAGAAATCACATACCTTAAGTCTTAACATATTTCATACATTTTTGAAAATCATAAGTTTTAAATATAATTTTACTTCACATAATTAAAATAACAATAATGATTTATATCATACAATATATGATTATATTATGTCATTTTTATTATTTTATTAACTATTCTTTATTTTAATCGCCTTTTAGATAATAACCACTATAATTTTTGTTTATGTTTTTATTTTTATTATAAATAATCATAATTCAATAATAGTTTACTCATATCTATAATGTTGTCAATGATATAAATATCATGTAAATTTAGTATATATTTATTTATAATTATCCAATAATTTTAGAGATAGAAAATGAAATAAACCATCCATTGATATGATAGATCATCTTTATGTGTGAACATTATTTCAATTTTAATGATGAATTGAATGAAATAAATGTGATTAAAATATTACAATTATATAATAATATTAATTTCATATAAATATCATATATATTTATTCAAAACTATCCTTATTACCTTTCATGTAGACCATAAGAAAAGAATGAATTACATGGCATCACAAGGTACTAGTCCTCTGTAGAGACGTGCGATGTAATCATATTTCAACAGAATGAAATGTAAAGACTTATATGTGATATAATAATTATATAATTATAAAAATCATATGAATATAATATAAAATAATATCAATTTGACCTTACAATCATCCAGTTAAAATATAAACAAAAAATGCATCACATCGTTTCACAAGATAATAGTTTTTCGTACACATGAGAGACATTATTGTTTTCCAATGGGTTTGGGAGGTAAGAAGGTATATATTATATTAAAATTACCGGGGTATATTAATTTCATAAATATAATATATAAAAACTAAATATATCATTATATTTATTCATGAGAGGCGGTGTTGAAAATCAATAATATCATCTTGCGAGGCGGTAGTCCACCATACACATGAATGATGACACCATAACCCATTTGACAAAAAATGAGTTTTATATCATTTTTTACTATAAAATAAAAATATATAAACACATTTAATATAAATTTTTTATTATATCAGAGTGGTTTCATAATAATATATAGAGGTGGGTGATGATATTAAATAAAATTCTAGGTTAGGTACATTACCTCTTCTGTGGAAAAATTCTATTGGTTTCCAACAAATGAATTATTAGGTTGTCATTATGAACAATAAAATACTAAAGAATTATGTTATGGAATTAAGAATTTTATTTTGGTAGTTCTTGTATGAACCAATGGTCCATGGATGTGTGAATTGGGGAGAAGAGGGTTCAGATTTTATATGTGATATGAGTGGCACACTTGTAATTTCTAAAAAGAAGGAGTAACCATAATTTTCACATACTATAATGATCTATAATGGTTTATTCATGAACAATATATGTTATATGGTCAACATGAGGTCGTATAAGAATTTTTGGACAATTATCCCTTTCATTTCACCACTTATGTTTTGAGTTTAACACCCCTAGTAAACCCATTTTCACCTTAACGATTGAAATTAATGATTTATACATTTAATACTCTTAAGGGTAAAAAATTATGTTTAACTTATTATATAATATAAATTATGATGATTAAAAATATGGAATCCACTTTTAAAAATTCCATTCATATTGGTGATATTTTTTTAAAAAAATTATTTCATTGACATGACGAGATATCATTCTTCAAAAGAGAAAATATTCAAAAGATTAAAAAAATTATATTATAATTAAAAATGAAATTTATTAAAATTACCTAATTTATTATATATATATATATATATATTATCTAATTTTATTTTTAAACCCACATTAATTATTTAAAATCATTAATAGAAATGAAATTTCTTAATAAAAAAGAGTATTTTTTTCACTATTCACTGAATAATTTTAATTTTCAAAAAATTATCAAAACATAATTAAATGAAAACTCATAAAGGTAAATATCCAAAATTAACATTATTTTTTAAAATAAATATTCTAATATTGATCAGAGTTATGTTTAAAATATAATTTCAATAATTCAAAACACCTGCTTTTTTGAAAAATACAGTTTTATGTGTAAAATATGAATTAATATTATATCATTTCTAGATTAAAAAAAGATTAATGTTAAAATTTTTATCAAAAAAATTATACATAAATATCAATAAAATCATTAAAAAAAATTATTTTTCAATTTATTTTGGTAATAAATGTTTTTGTGTATAAAAATAGTTTACATAAAAATATTTTCATTATATTAAAATTGTTTTTTATTTTGATTTATAATTAATTGGTTACCAAATAATTAGTTCTATATAAAATTTTAAAACAAAAATTTAATAAATTTAATGAATCCTATTTAGACCTTCCACTCTGATTCTTATGAGATATATTCCATGTTAAATAATAACAATTTAATGGTATTTCTTGTTTCGTTTAAACTCGTTATTTTATATAGAACATGATAAACTATATTTTTCATTTAAATGATGATAAACATGGTGATTCTTGTAATGAAATATGAAAATCCCCAAAACTAAATTCCTGATTATTGTGAAATATTTTATTACTATGACATGATTATACGGAATACAATCCAAATTGACTAATCAGTTTTGTAGTTTTGGAATGATTAATTACATATATGATATCCATAATACATTTGGAAATATAAAACTCATACATGATACACAATAAAATGAAATAAAACCCATCACCAAAACTCATTCATATGATTCCTCTTTATAAACTATAGAAAGGAAACATAATAAGGGTGACCTCAAATGCTTAGTAAGGATAAGTAAAGTAGAAGAAATAATGAATCAACGATAATAAATCAATATAGAAAGGTGAATAAATGATAAAACATGACGTTGAAATAACCAGATAAGGAATAATCAACATGGAATGATTAAAAATGAATACACTTTCCATTGAGTAAATTAACTAAGAATGAAATGGATCTATCAATTTTATCATATGAAAACGTCATGGATAATAAAAATGTTAAATGAAATATCTATGATGGAAATGCTTAATTATAGGACATCATGTCCTTATCAAATATGAATCTGTATTTTCAAGATATATCCTCTAGATATTTTAAAACAAATCATATAAACATATTTACTTTGGGAATTTTAATTACCTCATGAGAACACATCGATGCATCAAGGGGATATATAATGTTTGGGAACCACCCGTCATTACATGTCTAATACATTCCTCATATTAGGCAATAAATAAATAAACAATACTACTTATCATAAAATTTCCATACTAAATTAATAATATGGATTTATCAATAATCCCACATTTTTGGATAAGTAACAATAAGGGTTTTGACATTATTGAATGTAATTTCTTTGGAAATATCATTAAAACATTCCCGAGGAAAATAATCTATAAAAATTCCAAACTGTACCATACCAATTTGAAACATGAAATCATAATTCATCATGAATTAAATGAATCATATAATATCATTAGAATAATGATATTGATGATATAACATGTCAATGAGTAGTATATTGACAATAGATAACTAAATTAGTGCATGATAACAAATAAGTCTCAATGGATTATAAATTATGATGAAATATATTACCTTGCATTTCCTTTTGTTGTAATAACTATTAACCTTATGTATAATTGTATAAATATTTTTAATATCTTATTAAATAACCATATTAATGTTTATAATATCATGTTTTATCTTCATATAAAACATTATTACCGATTTGGTAACAATGAGTAATTATTTTGAGTAATCTTAGTGTTATTTACCTAGATAATTGAGAATGCATTAACTATCCCTTGTTTTTATTATTTAGTAGATTGTGGTTTCATCAACTCAATAATTTAAACCATTATTTAAATATCATATATATTTGGTATATATTTATTTATAAAAATTTATAATATTTGGATATAGGGAATAAATAAACCATTCTTGTAGACGGTACATCATACACACGCATGAAAGATACATTAATTTATTTATCACATTAAATTAGAAAAACGTAAATAATAAATTAGTATATTTTTCTTAATTAATAATATTAATTTCATATATTTCACATAATGTTTTTAAATAATATTTGTTACCTACTATGTATAGCGTGATCAAATCACATTTCTTTGAGGATGTGGTAGTCCACACTTCCACTAATGAGGTTACAATATTTACTCAGAATTGATATTTTAAAGATATGTGGTCGAATGTTTTTTTAAGATCATAAATAAATAATAATTATCATATGTATCATATTTAAAAAAATTTCCATCATAAATCACTACCATTAAATATGGTGATGGAAAAATAAAGAATCATCATTTCATGAGGTTGTTGTTCACTGTACACATAAACAGTGTGTTTATTACACATAAGAAGAAAGTGTGTGTATTTTTAAGTATAAAAAAATATAATAAAAAGATATAAGTATATTTAAGATATTTTTTATTATATAATTATGTTTTAAGGATAGTTGTTTGAGTTGGTAATGAAATAATACTAAAGGGAATGGGGAAGGATGTTACATCTTCTTTGGATAACTCCTTTTGGTTTTCAGCAATGGGATTCATTTGATGACTTTATACCATAGTGGAGACAAATAGTATTAGTTTAGGTATTTTTAGGAGATATATTTTATATCATGGTTGAGAAAATTTGGATTTAGAGGTGTGAGTAAATGGGAAGAGTGGTGGCCTTTTTATAATGTAGAAGCAGTGACACACTTGTCAATTTATTAAAATGGAATTCCGCCTATGTTTTCCTGATTTAATGTGGAAAAAATAATGGAACAACGTCAATAAAATGTTGAATATGGTATATATAAGTAAATAAAATTGTTTTTAATAGATTTTTTGTAATTTTGGCCCTCAATATTAAGGTTTGGACCCTTGTTAAACATATGATTTTTCTTAATCGTCGTAATTAATTTTAATCACATTCCATAATAAGTTTAATAAGTAACTAAGTTGAACTTATTATAAATTATAAAATATGTTCATTAAAAATATGGAACCAATTTTACCAAAATATAATCATATAAGTGGTCGAACATTATTTAAAATTAATTCGAAAGATTGTACGACAACGCAGATTTTTAATGTAAAAATATTTAACATTTTACTTTGTTTTTATATCAAATTTAAAATTAAAATTTATTCCAATGTGCTAAATTGGATGGACAAGAAAATAATTTATATAAATTTACTATAATACCTGTTAAAAATTTCATTTTTGATGCTAAATAACATTGGTGAAAATCAGTTTTGAATTAAACATCATTATTTTTCATTATTCATTAAAAAATGATTCTACATAGAAGAATACCTTAAATTAATGATAGATCAATATTTATGTTTCACTTGAAAATTAAAATTTTATTTTGACCTATAAAATATATAATGGTTCTAAAAATTGTATTTAACTTAGGCACACAATTAATAGGTGAAAAAAATTTCTTCATAAATATATAGTATTTTATGTGTAATGTTGGGTTTGTTCTTATCATAAGCCTATAAAATATATTGGATGAATTTGAAAATATTTTTTTTTGGATATATAATATGTACATTTACTACATAAACTCTACAAAAGTGTTAAATTTTAAATGATTTTAAAAAACAGAAATAAATAGTGTTTTTTTAAATATGGCGTTGCTTGCATTGATATCACACTCAGTATTGCAGGCTATCAGCAAAATTAATTTTTTTTAAAGTAAAATATTGTATATTATAATCGTGATACATTATTATCTCCTATAAATATTTATCCCTCTAAATTTTAGGATTATTACCTTAAAAATCTCATTTCCCTTCATAGAATCATCTAGTTCCCATGTTCATCTTTATTTTTTTGATATCTCCACAGTACCTTTACTAGATGAGTAGGATTATTCCTTAATACTAGTTCTATGGTATCAATAATTTGGATGAGTTATTTCCAATATGAATGGTCAGGTTCTAACTCTATCTCATCAGATATGATCACATGTTTTGGGTGAGGCATAAACATTCACAACATATATATATGGGACACATCATGTGCCTTTGAGAGATTAGTATATATTTCTAAACAATAGACAATAACTAAAATACATTAAAGATCATTAAGGGTTCTATAAACATGGGACTTAGTTTCCCTTTCTTCTAAAAACTTACAACACCCTTCCAAGAAAAAACAATCAAGAAAACATCTCTCACCTCAAAATCTAAATCCTTTCTCCTATTATCAGCATAACTTTTATTCATACTTTGAAATGATTAAAAAAGGGACTAAATAGCCTTTACCTGTATTTTTGAATCTTTAATATGTTCCAGGCCTATGTATTTCCCTTCACCAACTTCATCCCAACATTTTGGAGTTTGAAATCTCTTACCATATAATGCTTTATATGGATCCATTTTAATACTTGAATGGAATATATTATTATAGGAAAACTATGCCAATGGTAAGTAATTATCCCACATATATTAAAAGTCAAATGGGAATGACCTCTACATGTCTTCCATTTTTTAATGGTCCTTCCATACTGTCTATAAAATTTAATATGGTAGGAAATTCTCATATGAATAATAGTGTCGAGATTCGTCAGAACAATTCTCCATACTTTTTATGTAAAGTGCGGATCTCAATCCAAAATAGTATAATGGGTTTTTCCATGAAGTATTACAACTTCATTCATATATATCCTAGGGAGGCACTCTAGAGTCGTGTCTTCTCTTATCATATAAAAAAGATCATATTTTTTTAGGTGAAAAGAAACCAATATTATGTCATTTTTATAGGATTCTTCGGTGGTACCATGATAAATTCCATAGTAATTTCATTAAATCTACACACATGAATGGTAAGAGGTTGTTGTACTCTTTAGGATGATGCTTCACAAATTTCCCTTGTTGCAAAAACAAACATATACACACATAATAAATAATTCCCAACATCATGATATGCCACAAAATATGTTACTTTATGTATATATACATCCATGTTCTCTCATGGTAATAGAAAAAATTTAGTTATTTGCATCATCAAAAAATAGTTTTTACCTCAGTTATAGATAGAACACATATCCTCCTTCAAAATTTTATAACAACATTATAATAAACAGTGTATGCTAATTTTCCATCATTCATAGCTTTCATCTTCTTCTGAAAGTCCTCATTATCATGTTGAGAATTATTTATCCTCTCTAATTAATATGGTTTTCCCTTTAATTAAAAAAAGGTTGGTTTCACCCCTTCTATATAAATTCCCTTAACCATAATTACTAGATCCATGGACATATGATCCTCCTTAATCATCCATTCAGTTATAAGACTATGATCCTTTTTACTCAATGCATAGACTACCTTATTTAATTTCCATGGGTGGTAGTGTATTGAGATATAATAATCCATGAGTAACATGATCCACTTCCTTTGTCTCACGTTGAGGTCATTCTGAGAGAAGATGTATTTTTGGATCTTATTATTTTTGTATATTAAACATCTATCACCATAGAGATAATATCACCATATTTTAAATAGACTATTATAGCCACTAAATGAAAATTATGGGTTGGATATTTATATTAATGAGTCTTCAATTTACTAGATTTTTATGAAATAACATTATAATTTTATATTAAGACACAACATATTCCATTCTTCAATGAATCAATATATATGACAGATCCATCACTCGAGGATGGTAGAGTCAATATCTATGCATATACTAATCTTCTCTTTATTTAAACTACGCGTTATTCATATTATTTTATCCCGAAAAACATAACCCCCTTATGTGAAATCTTGGTTAACGTGTTAGCTAATGGGGAAACAATATGAATGAAAATATAATAGTAATATGATACATCTAAGAAAATATATACCTCAGTTATGTAAGTTGGCATATGCCATTATCTAATATTTTTTTCATTATAGGGTCTACAGATATTCTATCCATAGAAGTGATATGGCCAAGGGAATAAACTCAGTTATCCCAGAAATCTCACTTACTAAATATACTACATAACTCTTCCCTTATAAGAGACTTAAGGATATTCTATAATGTATTCTCAAGTTCCTTGTATCTTCTAGAATACACCATAATATCATCATTGAATAATACAAAAAAGTCATATTGATATTCCATGAATAAATAGTTCATTAAAAACCTAAAAATAGAGGGTTCATTAGTCAATCCAAATAGAAATAATTTAAACGCATAATTTCTATATCACATTTGAAAAGATGCCTTTTGGAATGTATTAATTCTTCACTCACAATTGGTGATACCCAGAATGAAGAAAAATTGTTACAAGACATTGGGATCTATGAATTGCATCATACATTTCAACAATTTTAGTTAGAGGATACTTGTTCTGTATTTTAATATTATTTGTTTTCCAATATTCCAAACACAACCACAGGGATCCATCTTTTTCCATGACAATAACGATGAGGGATCTCCATGGTAAAACAATGGGGATAATAAATCTCTTTTTCCCAAACCCTCTAATAGTTTCTTCAATTATAGTAATTACATTGTGGTTATTCTATAAGGTGTTTTTTATATTACCATTGCATCAATGATTAAATCAATGGAAAATTCTATATCTCTCTCAGGGGGATTTCAAGGTAATTATTTATGAAATAACTCCAATTATTATTTGTTAAATTGGTACATCCTCAATTTGAATATAACCTTCTTATTCATAAGGTGATGCTTTCTATTATTATAATATAATTTCATTCAGTAGAGCTACTGGGGGTGGCTGAAAATATTAATCAGTTGAAGAATATTATAATCTAATGATAAATGATTCTACATCATCCCCACAAATTTTAATTTCTTTTCTTCTTGAAATAAAATCTTTAATCATATTTCCTGATCAATTCCATACCAAAGATAATATCACAGTAAACCATTAGTATATTATATGGTCACTAAGGAAAGTAAATTTATGTATCATAATAGGGACCGCACGAATAAGTTTTATTACAAATATACTTCCCTTAGGAATTGTGACTAACAACTCCCTTATTAAATCAAAAGGAAAATATATAATTTTATTACCGATCTAGGTCGATATAAAATATATTAATTATACAGAATCAAAGAAGTTATTGTGTAAATTTGATGATGGGATTAATGTATATGACAGTACATCATTTTGAACTTCTAACTATATTTTATTTATCATATAATACTATTCATCTCCTGTTGTACTCTTATATGGTGTATTTAATTGGTGCATGTGGAAATAATTTTCATAGTGGCCAATCTCCCTATAGTTGAAAAATTGTATTATAGTGTTTTTTTATTCCCTTATTACTCATGAGCCTAGTGAACCATATCCCCACACTTATAAAAACAATTAAATCCCTTCAATTAATTCCCATTGATATTTTTCTCATAGCATTCATAATATAGAAAGGGATGCATTTTCTTATTCTTCTAGGACACATTCCATTTATTGTGGTGATGAGATGACAAATTCTTCTCATAGTTTTCATTGAATAAATTTTTTCTAGAAACTTCATTATCCATTTTGAAGTAATATAAAACTATATCTTTATATGATGAGAAATTCAAAAAAACTATTTTCCCTCTAATATTCAATTTAATACATTCAAATAAGTATTGAATCATTCACTCTATATTTCATATATAATCTATACCATGCCTATATATAAATGTAATAGTGTCTATATATTCTGGAAAACTCCCTTATTCCTTTTTCAATAAGATAATGAACTTCCTCATCATCCCATTTTATTGATCATGAGGGAAATATTTATTTAAGAATGTATCTTCAATGTTTCTCCATTCCATGAGTTTTATGTCATCTTCCTCTCTAGTATTTAGATCAAGGTCAACTTTTGATATGTAACACCTTGGATTTAATATTCCACAAGTGTAAACTTTTACATTTCACTACATCCCAATGTAATAATGACTTTATATGTTTATTAATTGAAATTGGATTATTTTTTCATCTAAACTTTTGGTGATTCTGTCTCATAAAGTGATCCAATATAGAATATTCCCTCATTGGAATAAGATACTCCATTTGAGAATGGGAATTCATCATATCCTAATTATGTTTCCCAAATATTTATATAATTATGTATGTTCAAATACTTGATATATTGGATTCCATAACATGGTAATCCCTACTTTTTTTCATATATTGATACGATTATTTCATTGAGATGATATTTTTAAAAAAATCAATGAAAAATATTATCTTATATAAAAATAATATATAATTACGAATCTGTTTTAGCACATAATATTTATACATCATAAATATTAGTATTATGAACACTAGTTTCTTTGGGGGAAATAATACATTTAAATCATTCATACTAGTTTATAATGAATGTGTAAATTATCCCAAGAATATCCCATGGGAGTTTCAAACTCGGTGCACAGTAAAGACAATTTTCATATACTAGGTTATGTTGTGTTAGGGCCAACAAACCTTGTAGGATTTTTTTACTCCTACGTATATATGTTCCAAAAACACATCCACATGATGTATCCAAACAAGGATATATTTCAAGAAATACCGATATAATATTTACCTTACGAAAATTTTAGGAGGTACTTATATACATAACCACATGTTCATTTTTAGGGTTAGTTATCTTAATATCTGTTTTCTAAACATAGCTTCCAAGGTTATTTCTAAACTACAGTAGATAACAAGTATAATTCTATGACTATAGAATCATAGAGATGGTGAATAATTTTATTACATTTAAATGATTATAATGAATCAAATCCCAAAGTACCGATTAATTTACCCATTTTTGAATGCCAAATAACATTCATGTTAACCCTAATACATATAGAAATATAAAATAGAAATATGATAAAAAATAAAATAAAATAAAAAGCATTGTTGAAACTCATTCAATGGATTTTTCTTTATAACATTGTGAAATAAAAAATAATAAGGGTGATCTCAAATGCTCTGTAAGGTTATGTAAAGTAGAATAAATAATTAATCATTGAGAATAAATAAAAATGGAATGTTAAATAGATGATAAGACAATTCATTAAAATAACTAGATAAGGAATAATAAATATGTTATGGTAGGAAACTAAGAAAAAAGAAATTTAATCATTAAACTTATAATTAAATGATCTATAGATTTTATAATTTCAAAACCTCATGGATAATAATAATGATAACTATAATATTGTGGAATGAAATGCTTAATTATTTTACATTTTGTCTAAGGTTCATGAGAACCTATACTATCAAGAGCCATTATCTATATTGTTTAAAACTACAGGAAGAAAAGTTTTTAATATTTCCAACAAAAGTTTATCATGAGAACCTGTCAATGTATCGAGTTTCTATATAATGTTTGGCCCCACCTATCATTGAATGTCCAAAAAATTACTCAAATCAATTAATCAAAAAATAAAAATCTAAATTATCATAATATGTCCATATTTATTAAATAATACAGATTTATAAATAATACCTCAGTGGAGGATATGTAGCAATAATGTATTTTGACATTGTTGAGTGGAAATATTATAGAAATATTATTACAACATTTTTGAGGAAAATAATCTTTAAATATTCCAATGTGTCTCATACCACATTGAATAATTTAAATCATAATTAACCATGAGTTAAAAGAAATGTGTAATATCATGATAATAAAGATATTCATGATAATTCATTTCAAATCATAGTATGTAGACCATAAAATTTTAATTGGTTCATAATAACAAATAAGTCGCAATGGATTGTAAATAAAGGTGAAATCCCTTACCGTGCATTTCATTTTGTGTGCCCGACATTTAAAATCTTGAATAATGGTTTTACGAGTATTAATAATATACTACCAAACCACATTATGGATTATAATATCATATAATATTTTATTATAATATCTTATTACCCATTTTATAATATTTATTAATTATTTTCATTATTCTGGGAGTTAATTAACTAGTTTTTTGAGTATGTTTTAACATGTCAGTTGTTTTTATTATTAATTATATCATGGTTTCATAATCTCTATAATTTAATACATTATTGATATGTTTTATATATTAATTAAATTATTATATATTTTAATTCATTGTATTTGGAGATAGGGACGAAATCCACTGGTCAAGGAGACGGTAGGTCGTATGTACGCATGAATGATAGATACATTTATTTGTAGCATTAAAATAGATATTTGTAAGTGATAAATATAAATATTATAATTCCAAAATTATATTAATGTCATATATATCATTTATTTTTATTAAAACCATCCTTAATATATTCCATGTATAACATGAGTTAATCACACTGCTTTGAAGAGGCGGTAGTCCACACTTCAACAAATGATGTTATTGTATTTACAAAAAATTAAATGTATAAAGATATGTGTTGAAAAATTATTTACATAGGATTAGAGATGAAATAAGAATCATATATATCATATGTGAGTAGTTTTACATTATAATTCCCATCCATGAAATGTGGTAATGGAAAACCATTGAACAATCATCATTTCATGAGGTGGTCGTTCGTCACACACTTAAATATTACGTATGTTACCCCGTACATGGAAGACTGTGTGAGTGAAGGTAGAACCATTATATTAAAAAAATATTTATTTTGAGGATAATGTAATCCTTAAATAAAAATATAATAAGTTTAGATGAGGGATTAGAGAGAGAAATAAATCTAAAGTGCATGATGGAGGATGTTACATCTTCTTTGGGGAATTTATTTTGGTTTGAAGAAAATGGATTACATGGATATATATTTTAATTTTTTTTGTCTTCATTGATTACGGGATAAATTTTTAGAGGATAATTGGGTATATATTATTTTTAGCAATGTCTAATGAGATATTTGAAGAAGTTGGAGGAGAGGAGGCATTTTTACAGTGGAGTAGGAGTGACACTCTTGTAAATTTTTAAAAGGGAATTACACCCACCTCTTCCCCATTTCATGTGGATCCAATAATATAATAAATTATATAAAATAGACAATAGGGTCAATATATGGCCATTAAATTTATTTTTTCAAGATTTAAAGGTCTCGTTGGCCCACATTATTTGTGTTGAATCCCTTGGTATGTTTAAATTTGTCTTAATCACTGCAATTAATTTTAGTCACTTTTGGTAATATTTTTTGTCAAAAAATAATTAGAACATATTTGAAAATATAAATTATTCACATTATAAAAATTATATCATGTTGACCAAATTAAAATCAAAAATGTTCCTAAAAATTATATTAAATTAGTCAGGCATACGGGGAGACAATGCTGGTTTTTAATGTAAAAATATTCAAACGATTTCAAAGTTGTTATACCAAATTTCAATGTGAAACTAATTAAAATTTCATAAATTGTATTATTTTATAAATAATTTATATATTTTTTAATTTTAAACCAATTAAATATATTATTTATAAAGATAAATATATTATATTAGAAAGAACTCTTTAATTAAAACTCAATATTTTTCAACACTCATTAAAAAGTGAAACATCACAGAAAAATACCAATAAATTACCTTAACCTAATCTTATAATTTCTATTTCAATAATTAATTTTATTTTAAAATATTTAATCTAAAATGGTTTTAAAAATTGTTTTAAAATGTTTTCTCCATTAAATGGAAATAAAAGTGCATTAATAAAAAATAATTATTTTATTAGTAATATTGGGGTACCTCTTATATTATGCCAATAAAATATTTTTTATGTGTGTACAAATATATTTTTTGATATATAAAATATAAAAATTTTATATTAACTCTCTAGAAGTGTTAAAATTTATTTTACTATGTATTACATGAAAAATTATATTTTTTTATATCATATGTTTCCTGCATTGAATATCAATTTCATATTGCGAGCTATGAATGGACACATTTTTTTTGTAAAGTAATGTACACTACATTTTTAGGGTGGTAATAAATATATACAAAAAATATAATTTATTTCAAAAAACATGTCATAAAATATTGGTATGTTACATAACATTATTAAAATTTAGTCATTTAATGAAAAAGGAAAAACACAAAACTTGTTATGTTGAAAATATGGAATGGAATACTAATAAAATTCTTTGCAAGTCTTTTTTATGCTTACCCCATCGAAATATTATGAAAAAACTACTGTATAAAATAAGAAAATATAAATCAATATGAACACACAATGCGGTCCAATAAAAATTTGATTTATACTCACTAGATACATCAAACTAGGTAAAAAAGTAGGGCACAACTCTATTCATAGAATATTAGTTCTGATTATTTTTGTGAAATTCACAAAATTGTAATTTCTGGTTGTATGAGAAATTTTTTACATTTAAATAATCATAAGTATATCTCAATTCATTATTTTCATGTTTTTGAGTATTTACAACCTCCCTTATTATAACATGATAACCTTAGTTTATGTTAGAATTACATGTGTAACCACATCTAACCAGCCTATAAGAGTATTTGGGCACATATCTAAGAAGAAACTATATCAGAAATCCATTTTTGATTAAAATTTATTAATTTTATTTTATATGACCATTGATATTAAGTCTTATTAAGTCTATCTATGAGTAAAAGGTCTTGAGTAAACATAATTATGTCATCATTTATCCTATATACTCACCATGTTTTCTATTTTTGGTAAATACATAACCACGTTTGGATGGCCTATATCTATATTAGAAGATTTTTCCCTGAGATTATGGATTTATCTATATTTCATAAATCTCATCATTATTTATAAATTATGATTTCACTACTCCAGACCATACAATATTTAAATATATTTATTTATCATGATATTAACTATATTATATTTCATGGATAAGCATCAAATCATGGTTAAATGAAACTGAATGTTTAGAAATTTAAAATTATATATATTTTTAATTTATTAAAAATATAATTGGGAAATCCATATACTATATTAACCCTATTTGCATAAAAGAATCAACCATGATTATGAATATTGTTATAATGATAGTTTAGTTGAATCTTGAAGATGGATCAATATTTTTTCGAACTCATTCAAATCATGATATATGTTATCCATCATTTCAACATTTATATTTTTATGAATAAATAATTTCACCCCCTTTACTAAAATATCTATTATTTTTTTTAATTCATCTACAATTTCATTATATTCCTTCACTACAGATTTAATATTATCAAATTATAGTGACTTATTTCTCATAAGACCAGAATCAGAGTTGACTATAATTACATTAGAATATATAAAATATTCATATCCCAAAGAACCAATGAATTTAGTTGTCTTTACAAAATAGGTATATACATGAACCTTGTATTAAAAATGAATACACTGCTTAAATCATAATTGTTTTCATGACTTACATTATTACTTCTTGAATATCCTTGTATATCAGTCATAGTAAACATCATGGAATTCATTGGGAAATGAAACAAAAAAAGAGTGATATCCAATTCTAAGTAAGTGTAAAAAATATAAAAATCAATAATAAATAAATGATAATAATCAATATTTAATGGTAAAAAATAAACATAGAAACCAAAAATCCCAAATATGAGAATGAGATGCATACACAGAATTTTTTATTGTAAAAATATCATTGATGAAAATAAAATAATACAAAATGATGGAAATTCTTATTTATTGGAATTCATTTTTCCTAGGAACAAGATACCTTTACCATCACAATCTATTCTTCTGAAATTTAAAAATTATTTGATAACCCTCATATGATTTGGCCAGTTGAATCATCTAACGAGACACTATAATATATATAGGGGAATTAAATAACATGTACCCAACCATTTTATTTCTTGTACAAATAATTTCACACTTTCATAATAATTTATTTAAATAGATTTACAATGTGCCTCATCAAATATATGTTTTTATTAAATGAAACATATAGATCAATATTTTCCCAGCTAATCAATTAACATTCCTAGTAAACAACATTTCATAAAATGGTATACAGATTATGAAATTATAATATAAGTCACACAATAATATGGATAGCTAAAATAAATTTAATTAATAATGATTAATTATTACCACAAAATTATTGTTTGTAGAAAAAGGTAACAATCAAAAAAGCCTTCACAATAACATTTATCACTTGGTGATTTTAAAATCAAATTCACATGGATAAAATAATTCAAATTTAAACATATAAAACAATTAGGAATGAATTATTCATGATACGATATGTAAAACTGGCAGTATATACACCCCATAAATGGGAATGTGTTCATAATAAAAAAAAATGCCTTAATGGAATGTAAATTTATACAAAATCTTTTTCCTGACACTCCTTTTTAAGTGAACACCATTTAACCTCACGTATAATGGTTTTACTCATTTTATTAACTTATAATGGAAAAATATTAATATTTATAATATCATATATGATCCTTTTATAACATATTGTCACCCATTTGTTAATAATCATTTATTATTTTCCATAATTAAAGTGTTAATTGTCAACTTTTCTGAGTATATTTTATCATGTTATTTTTTTCATTCATCCTAATTAGATAATTATTTAATTATTTCTAAAATGTAAAAAATGAATTAAATAAGATATATATTCATTAAATATATATATATATATATATATATTTATTTATAGAAATCCAAAAAAATTTGGTGATAGTAAATGAAATACACCTTTCATGGACGAAGTATGTTTTACGTATGGATGCACATTTTTCCATTTTTCAATTTGTATTGATTGATAGAAAAAAATTATATATATATATATGAATATTATCATTATAATATCATATTTATGTCAAATATATAAAATTTTATTATTAAAATAATCATCAATACATTCCATGTAATGTGTGAGTGAATTACTTCGCATTAGGAGATGGTAATATGCTGTACAGAGGAACGATGTTATCGTATTCCCAAAAAAATGGAAATCCTAAAGGAATGTGCTATATATTCATTATAGTAGAATAAATAAATAATTGATATCATAATATATATATATATATACATATATATATATTTATATTAACAATTTTTTCATCATTATTCCTAACCTTGAAATTTTGAAATGGAAAAATTAATGGCATTAGTTAGGGAAGCTATATTCTTTCTTACACAGAGATGATGATTTCATAACCCATTTTTGGTAAGTAAAGGATGTTTTAGATCATAAAAATTAAAAAATATATAAATTTTTTTATAATACTGAGTTGTTTCTATAAAATTATATTAAAATAAATGAAGGGGGTCGATAAGGAAATAGAATAAAATTCATTTGAGTAAAACAATAAATACTCTTTGGGTATCTTCACAAGGTTTTCACTAATACATTCCAATTATGAATTTCATACCAATATAAGGATATTAAGATGAAGATAGGGATGCTTGTGAGTGTTTTTGGAATTTATTGAGTGATATAAATTGGTTTGATATGTGTGAACAAGGGAGAGAAGTGGTGAACTTTTATATGTGGGGATGATGACATAGATTGAATTTTTTTAAAAGGTTTTAGTTGTGCCAACGTTTTTACATAAAAATAGGATTTCATAACACACAAAATTAAATCCATGAAGATTTATGGTCAAAATGTCTCCACCTAATTGGTTTGGTACAACTGAAGGGTTATTTTAAAACGTTATATTCTAATTAAATCATTAGGTAAGCTAGTTTTTACCTTAATCACTATAATCAATTTAAATTTATTTCATTAATATTAGGGTAAAAATTTTAATTTTAACTCATTAGAAATTATAAATTATTCTAATTAAAAATATGGAATTCATTTTATAAAATTCAAATAATAGAATAATTTTTCCCACATATGAGAGGAGAACTTAGGGTTTTAAAATGAAGATGTTCAAAAGGTTACATTGTTTTTTTGACTAAATGCAACAACAAAAATGATTAAAATGACCTAAAATATGATTAATATATTTATAATTGTGCTAATATTTCATTAAAACTATTTTAATATATAACTTAGCATTATAAATTTTTTATTTGAACATTTAGTTAAAATTAAAATTCCATATATTTCATTAATCATAAATAAATAAAACATCTCATAAAAATACCATAAAAATTACTATAATAAAATTTTAACATTATAATTTCAAAAATGAATTTTAGTTTTTCCAATAAAATTTATAAAAGTGTCAAAATGTAGTATTAAAATAAGTGATCCATTAAAAGCCAAGAAAAAAACATTAGAATAATTTGGATTTTTATGCGAAAATTGGATTTGTTATGGTCTTTTGTGAATCGATTCTATTATATGAATTTCAAAATATATATATAATATATGAATTTCATTATGACTAGTCACTAATATTTATTAATTTAATTCAATAAGATGAAATTAATTTCGCTTATATATTTTTCTACTCAAAATTTACTTATTTTTAAATTAGATTTTATATTCATTTCTCTTTAATGAATAAAAAATGAATTCAACCATATATTTTCATACATTAGTAAATATAATTCCCCATCCATAACCATTACATAATATTGAGTTATGTCATGAATTCATATCTATGATCTTTTCTAGTTTATATTTTTAGAAAATTAGTAAAACCACATAAATTGCAAACTCATGTATTATAAGTGGATGCTTACACTAAGCATCAATTTTTCATAAATGGAATACCGTTTAAAAGAAAACATGATTTATTTTCAAAAAAATCTTCAATAATTTCATTATACCATCGTATTTTTACTTACCAATCTTAATACATGTGAAAAAAATTTAAAAAACATGGGATAAGCCCAAAAATCATAGTAAAGGACATAATCAATGTAAATTGTTAGTCTCATGAAAAAAATGAAATCTCATTAAGAAAATTTTATTATAACCTCGTTATAAAGAATTGAAAAATCACATAGCTTCCTTTTGACATCTTTACCCTTTTACACATACATTCACTATTAAAAAATTAATAACCATATGGTCAACTTCCATCTCTAGAATACCAAAAAATTCAGAGAGATATAATGGGATTCACTCATCATGTAAGCTATATCAGACTCAACCGTCATTCACGAGCTATAATATGGCTCAACCCTTCATATAAGCTATGTCGGGCTCACCCAAGAGTTATAATGGGGCTCATCCCATAATATAAGCTATATCAGGATCCCCAATTAAATTTCCATGTTCCAATGCTTAAAATCATAAAATATTCAATATGATACGCATAAAAGTTCATTCTCATTCATTAGAAAACCATTCCATTTTCAAAAACAAATTTAATGAATATATAAAAGGTATTTTTTTAATAAAAGTTTCCTATTCCACTTTGAATCATTTAAAATCCGTTATATCCATAAAAATAAATCCATACATCCATTTTGAAAACATGAACATAAGAATAGAATGATTTTATAAGAAAAGCTCATCAAAATATAAAAATATGGTTTTTAGTTAAAAAGTCCCAAAACACATGAGAAAAACTTGAATAAAAATCATTAAGTAATATTATTAAAAAACATCTATCATGAGAATATAGTAATTCATTATATGTCTTGTCAAAAGGGTTGTATATACACCATATTGGATAATAGAGGTACATAACACCAAGATATGCATCAATTAAATGAGATTTAGATAAAGTACCTTACCTTGAATCTGACTTAAATCATTAATTATTTAATTTCCCAAATAATAAACTATTGTCAATTTATACTTTCTTATAAACCTTTTTCAAGTGTATTATTTATTTTATATCACATACTACCTTGATATAATTTTTTTAATTAGTTATGTTTAAATCGGATGTTTTGTTGATGTTGTATGATTGATTAAAAAATGAACATGTTATGATTACAAATTGTCCATATGTTAATAATTACATCATATCAGGAAATATATTCATGATTTAAATAACATATAAATATCATTTATAATTTTATTTATAATAATCCATAGTATTTTGATATGTGAAATAAAATGCACCGTTGATGGAGACGGTAGGCCATACATACACATGAAGTTTGATTTCATTTCATTGACATTTTAAATGAATGAAAACTAAATTATACATTTTAATATTATAAATACCTTGTAATATTCGTGTTATATATGTTACATAGATTCATTGACACCATCTTTTTAATGTTCCTTGTATGGAATGAATTAGTCATATCTCTTTGAGGTGGTAGTAGTCTACACTTCCTCAAAAGAAATTATCATATTTACACATCATGGAATGTATAAAGGTATGTTGTAAAAAAATTACAAAATATTAGAGAATATATTAATATAATATATGAAATATATAAATATATTTTCAGTATAATTGCCACCATGAAAGGTGGTAGGGAAAAAAAGAACAATAATTGGTTTGTGAGGTTGTTGTTCACCTTACACAAAAACAGTATGTTCACTTCCATTATATGGGTTTATGTGTGACTGTAGTTTGAATAATTCTTAAAAAAAACCCATATATATTGAGGATACTGGTTTTTTCTATAATAATAGAATAAGAATAGTATATGGAGTAGAGAAGGAAAATAAAGGAAATGAGCTTTAAAAAAGATGTTATCTCAAAATATGGTAAATTCTTTTGATTTGAGCCAAAATAATTTCATTAATTGTCTTCTTCCCAAGTTAAGGATTATAGGTGGAAATTAGGGATTTTGGGATATTATTTGAGCATAATATGGGCAATCTTAAGGGATTTATATTTATGAGTATGTGGGTATAAGTAGTGGCCTTTTATAAAAGATAAGAGGGGAATTCTAAGAAACTCTTGAAATATTATTTTATTATAAATTGATTTTTTTAGAATAATAATAGTTAGAATGTGATAATATTAGATTATAATATGTGTATCGGTCGTAATCCTCTCAATAAAGTAATTTTAGGCACGTTTAGGTCATAAAATTAAACTTATTTTTTAGCTTTACCCCTAGGTTAAAAACAATTACTCTTACGAGGTATTCTAATATTTTCAAAACATATGGTTTATATAGTTACTATAAAATTAAATGGATCTACAAGTGGAAAATTAATTTCATTTTTAACATTATTTAAGTTTGTTATTATAATCATATATTTTTGAACTGTAATATTATTTAATAAAATAATAATTTTTTATAAAACACTTTTATGTCAACTTTGACACTATTTAGTAATTGATATTTATTAAAGTCATAAAAAATTTATTCCTTCAAACCAAAGGAATTAAATATTCCATAGTATATAAATTTCATACTAAAATATTGTGTATTGATTCAAAATATACAAATTACATTTTAATATTTATAATATCATTTTTTGAATCTTTCATTAATAAGGTAATCACTACATCATCATTTTTTAACAAATAAATAAATTTATTTAGTGTCATAAACTAATAAATAAAATACCATGATATAGGAAATTTTTTTACATTTTTAATGACTATTTATAGTCATATTTATTGGTTATATAACCATATAAAAAATTGTTTTAGTGAAAGAAACATGTTTTTGTTATATTTCCCTTTTAATTAAGTTAAATAATATAAAATGTTATTTTCACACCCATGTGGATCAAAAAAGACAAATGTTCATCTCAAGGATTCTCATGGTTGGAAATATCTCATCCAATTAAATTAAGACACATTTTAGAGTAGTTTTATAATATTATAATATTATTTCATTACCCTTATTCAACTGATCTACCCTTTAACCATGGTAAATAATAATATTTACGGAATCTACTATTCACAATGTCCAAAAAATAAAAGGTACCTATTTACAAAATTTCAACCATTTGATTCCAAATATAGAATCCATTTTTCAAAATTAATAAATCATAACTATGAGAAATTAATTTAAAATTAATTCCCATTGTCAAAAGAAGAAAGCTAGGTTTTTTTAAGTTAAAACATTACAAAAGAATTAAATGTATTTGCACCTAAATTAAATATTGATTTAATAAATATGAACTAAATAGTTTTAAATGATAAAAATATATTTTATTTATACTATTAAAATAATAAGTAATTTGATTTAACCATTTAATGCTGTGAAAACCAGTTACCTAGAGTCAGTGCATCATTTCATTACATTTTCATGATTACAAGGGATTAAATATCAAAAGACCGATCTATTTAGTAGCCTTAGAAGTATTAAATACATTAATAAGTTTCAAATAACATTATAAAATACAACAAAAACATTGGATCCATTGAAAACATTCATACCCCTTAGACTATCACTATCCTCCGGTCATAATATATGTTTTTGAATCTTGTGAAAAATAAAACATAGAATGGGATGAGCTCAGATGCTCAGTAAAGATAACAATAGAGTATAAACATTCTAAAATATGAATAAACATTTATGGAAATGTATAAAACTAAATCATATTTCTTTTAATAAAAAACTCATCATAATATGATAAATATAAATCATATTATGACATTTACTTATTCACTTGGATATTATACTAGTCGAATAATGACATGCAATATCAATGGCCAATTTTATAATGATGGAATTCATAATTCCAGACTTCATAACCACATATTCAAGGCATTCTGCCAAGACTAAAATAAGATTTTGTCAAGGAATTTTAGCAAGACACAAGTTTGTCTCATGATACCTATCGATACGTTGAGGAGATATAGCGGGCTCCACCCATCACTTACTAAGTCTAATGCATTTCTCATATGAAAATGTTTAAAAATAACATAAACGTTCATATTAAAACAAGAATATGAAATGTCAATACATTACCTATAAACCATGAATGGTACAAAAATAAATCATTTACATTAAAACATATCACAAAACCATCAATCCAATATAGAAGATTTCTATCACAAAAATAATCTTCAAACAAGTTAAAAATCCCTCGAAGGATGTTCACATAGATGAAATGAAATCATTTGAAAGAAAGACCTCTTTATATTATGAATCCATTTAAAATTCACATAATAATAAAAGAAAATATTTATTTTTAAAATATTTTTCTAATATTTTATGGGATGCTTCGACGATGTTATAACAACAAAAAATAGCTGCACCCTCCGTATAAGTTAAGAAAGACATTCTTTCCTTTATTTTGTCAAAAAGGTCATAATGTTCCTTGTTTGGAAAACGAAGGATAGATTCCTTTCAAAACATATATTGTAAAATAAGGATATAAATGAAATTAACCCATAGTATAGTAAATAGTAAAAATGTTTTGAATTACATATTTAAGAAAACATTGATGTTGACGATAAAGAGGTCCTATTAAATACTTACATATTAACAACCTCAGATAAGTAAAGAAATTGTAGGATTAACCATTACCTTGTATTTTTCTTTTGTCGATGTTATGCTATCCTCCTATATAATAGTTAAAAAATTGTTATTGAATTATTAAATATCTATATAAATATATATGATATCATATATGAACCTATAATATTTATCTTTTAATAATATTTCAGTTGTATCATCGTTTCGGGTATTAACTTATTCATTTTCCATTATATCATTTGTTACGTCAGCCGTGTATGTTGGGGATAGGATGTAATTGATTAATATATTGAATGATAATATGCTAATAAATTTTGTTTTTTATGTTAAACTATGAATTATTCTTGAATTATTACGATGGGAAAGGAATCTTATCACGTTCATGGAGACAGTAATTCGTACCTATGCACGAGTGACAATATCATTATATTGATGGTGGAATCATATGCAATTGGATGGTATATAATATATAGATAATCATTAACATATTATATTTATTATTTATATCAGTTATACTCATTATTATACCAATCCAAATAATGAAGTGTTTGAATAAAAAACTACACCACGACGTGGAGACGGTAAGTCGTATGTAAGCATGTATGGTGACATTGTCATTTATAGGATGGATAGAATAATGAATATGGTTGTAAAATATTTATAATAACATAAAATTTTGTAGAATTTATTAGAATTATTATTTTCTTATGAAAAAATCAATGAAATAGGTAGTGGAAGAAGAAAAGAACATGAAAGAGGTTGGTAAAATTATTACCTCTTCATATGGTGTTTCCTTTTGAGTTGATCAAACATGCTCCATAGGATGGATTTGTGATCAATTTAAGGACTCCATGTTTAAGAAAGGGAATTTGGGAAGGTATTCGGGTTGGTTATGGCCAATCCAAATGCCATTGGAGGTGTGAAATTAAGAGAAGGAAAAGTAACCTTTT
This sequence comes from Viscum album, assembly GCA_963277665.1. Classification (NCBI taxonomy): domain Eukaryota; kingdom Viridiplantae; phylum Streptophyta; class Magnoliopsida; order Santalales; family Viscaceae; genus Viscum; species Viscum album. The sequence continues at coordinate 1,592,028,701 of OY728129.1, forward strand.
ATAACAGAGGTGTGGGTCAGTTTAGGAAAAGCTAGAAATATTGTTTTATAATAAAATAATTTTCAGTTTGTAATGTGTACAAAATATTTTTTTCGAGTATAAGGTGTGTTTGGGTCACAAAACGCTCAACCAATAGATTTTAGACGGGTTTAGGTCACCATATTAACCTCATCTTTTAGATTTAACTCTTAGTTAAATAGTTTGACATTTCCATGTCTCTTTGTATGTTTATATTATATGGTTATTAAACGTACTATCCACTTTCATAAGAACCCCAAGTAGTTCATTATTAATATATATAACCTTATCTAAGTCCTTTGGACAATAAATATATTTTTAGGAATATTATATCAATTAATAATATAGTATTTGTTTTAAAAACACAATTATGTAAATGTTGACACAATTTATTATTTTATTTCTTTTGAAAACCATGAAAACATTATCACTTTGAATAATATTTATTTATAAAAACCTAAAATGAAATATTAACCTAGAAAATTAGTGGAATTAATCAGAATTATCAATTTAAATTTATTTGGGTATTTATAATATCAATTATTTTAATATTTCATTAATAAGGTAATTACTAAATCTTAATTGTGTCGTAATTAAATAAAATTATTTAATGTCAAAAATATGTAAATAATAATACCCTTATGTAAGATTTTTTTTTGATTTCTAATTAATATCTATAGTTTAATTTATCTTATGTATAAACCTATATGAAAAATTGTTTAATTATTAATCATTGAATTTAACAGTTTTAACTCTACTTTAAATAAAATAATAATAAATGTCATAATCTAATCCAAGTGGACCAAATGATCATATTTTATTACTAAGGTTTTCTTTTGTCGAATTAAACATATCCAATTGAATTATTTCATGTTTTAGTGTAATTATAATTTCATATTTACCCTTAATTACCCTATTTACTTTTCATCGTGGTAAATAAGTCAACAGTTACTATTCACGAGAAATTATTTTCATCTTATTGAAAAAAATTTACTTACTGATGTCAACCATGTCTCTTGGAATTTGGAGAATTCATTTTTGAGAGGTGGAATAATTATTTTTTATGCAACTTTTTAAATACTTCTAGAAGGTGGGTAAAAGACTGTAAAAAGTTCAATAAAATTTTATATATCTAAACGTATTATAAAATTACTCTAATTAATTACATTGAACATATATAGGTTTTATGTATATATTTTAACCAAAAATAAATCAAAATAAAATAACTATTTATATAAATAAAATGTCTCTTTTAAACAATAACACAATGTTTTTCACTATTCATCAAAAATTTAAAGTTCTAAGAAAAATACAAAAAATTCACCATATGATAATTTTGATATTACGAATCACAAAATGAATTCCATTTTGAAAATTAAAATTTATAAAATTTCAAAAAGTTGGTATTACTATTCCTAATGGTGAGTTTCATTGGTCTTGGTGTGTTAAACCACCAAGTTGTGTACAATGCAAGCTACTGCATTATTTGAATGGAAATGTACCGTGAATGCTTGGGTTGTTACATTCTCAAATGATTAAAATAATTTCATCCTCTAAATTTCTAGAATATTACTGAATAAAAATATTCATGTGTTTCTTCATCATAAGTTCCTCAGGTTCCCATATTGCCTCTTCCATCTTATGGTTTCTCCATAGAACATTTACCCGATGAGTCGTCCGGTTTCTGTGCACTTGTTCCCTTATATCAATAATTTTGACAAACACCTCACAAGAGCACAGATCTGGATCGACTTCAATTTCCTCATAAATGAGTACATGTGCTGGGTCTATCATTTAGTTTTTCAACAGCGATACATGGGACACATTATGACCTTTGGAAAGACTTGGAGGAATTTCTAAACGATAATCTACAACTCCAATTCATTCTTGAATTTTGAAAGGTCTCATGTACCTGGGACTCATTTTACCCTTCTTACCGAAACATATAACACCCTTCCATAGAGATACCTTCAAGAAATAACGGTCTCCAACGTGATATTCTGAATCCTTCCTTCACATATTCTCATAACTCATTTTCCTAATTTTGGAATCATTGATTTGGGTTTTTATATACAGGACCTTTTCCATAGTATCCTCAACAATTCTAAGACTACAAGTTTTCTTTCACCAAAAAAATCTCAAAATTATGGTGTCTGACATATCTTTCCATATAATTCATTATATGGCGCCATCTAAATACATGAATAGAAGCTATTATAATAGTAAAATTCTACCAGAGGTAAATATTTATCCCACATACCTTGAATTTCATGTGAGTAAGATCTAAACAAGACTTCAAATGATTGAATTGTTATTTCTGATTGTCCATCGGTTTGAGGGTGGTATGTAGTGCTCAAACGATGTTCAATATGTAGGGAGTTCTGAAGAAATTTCCATAATATTGATGTAAAATAGGGATCACAATCAGAAACAATATATAGAGCTACTCCATGAAGTCTTAATAAATCATTAATATATAGTCATTCCATACGTTCAAGTGGTTAATATTCTCTTATAACAAGAAACTTGGTTGACTTGGTAAGAAGATATACAATGAAACATATAACATCATTCTTTCATGGAGTCTTTGTTATATCCATGAATATTTATATCATAATATTATCCCATTTCATCTCTGGTATGGGAATAGGTTTCATGACTCTCTTAGGTTGTTGCCTTCCATCTCTCACTTGTTGACAAACCATCCATCTTGACACAAAATCAGAAATCTCTCTCTTCATGTTGTCCCAAAAAAATTTCCATCAAATCTCTATACATCCTGGTTCTCCAAGGGTGTATAGTGAAAGTGAAGCTATGAGAATCATTTAACAATTCCCTTTTTAGATCAGGTATGTTAGGAACAAAAAGTCTTCTCCCAATTTTCAAAATTTCATCTTTGTATATGATGTCAATAAATCTCCCCTCATTCACAGCTTTAATCTTCTTTTGAAACTCCTCATCATCAGTCTAAGAACACTTTATCCTTCATAGTAAAGATTGTTTGGAAACCATTTGAAACGGTATTTATCTTTCACCGTCCTTGGTTATTCACATATCCATCATTACTAGATACATGAGAATATTATCCCTTTGAACTCCCATCTTGTTCAAAACTCCATGATCATTTTAAAAAAATGCATCTTCCACCTTATTTTCCTTCCGCTTGTGGTAGTGTATAGTTCAATCATAATCCATTAGTAGTTAATCCATCATCTTTTCCTCATTTTGAGTTCATAATATGATAAAATGTACTTGAAACTCTTATAATCAATTTAAATCTAACATTTTCACTATAGAGATAGTATCTCTATATTTTTAGTGCAAATATTACAGCTTCTAACTCAATATCATAATTAGGATAGTTTTCCTGAATAATTCATAGCTATCATGGTGCATAGGAAATAACTCTATCATTCTACAAATGGATACAACCAGGTCCTTTCAATGAAGCATCACTATAAATAACAAACTCTTCATTCCTAGATGGTAGAGTCATGATAAGGGAATTGAATTATCTTCTCTTCACTTATTCAAAACATTCTTTATACTCCTTTGTACATACAAATTTAAACCCTTTATATGTGAGCTTGGTTAATGGGTTTGTGAAGCAGGGAAAATTCTGGATGAAACATCGATAATATCTTGCGAAATCAATAAAACAACATACCTCAGTTAAACTCGTCGGTGCTAGCCATTCATGGATTCCCTTGGTCTGTGAAGAATCAATATATATTCCATCCTTTGAGATAATATTTCAATGAAAGGAAATCTCTTGATGCCATAATTATCACTTGATAAACATCCCATATAATTTTTTTCTTCTGAAGGGTTTTAGAATAGTGCGCATGTGATTTTCATGATCTTCATTGCTTCTTGAGTATACGAAGATATCATCAATAAATACCACTTCAAAGTCATAAAGAAATTCCTTGAAAACACTATTAATTATAACTATGAAGATATAGGGTGAATTAGTTAATCAAAAAGGAATTATTGTAATGCCATAATGCTCGTACCTGGTTCAAAATGCTGTTTTTGGAATTTATTCTTTCTTCATACACAACTGCTGATATCCATATTGAAGTTAATCTTTGAAAAAAATTGATCTCCATGAAGTTGGTCGAATAAATAATCAATGTGAGGTAGGGGATATTTGTTCATTATTGTTATAGAATTGATCTCCCTATAGTAAATTCACAACCTCATAGATCTATCTTTCTTCATTAAAATAACTATAGGGGCTCCCAATTTTGAATTAATAGTGACAATAAATCGCATATTAATCAATTAATCTAGTTGTTTCTTTAGTTTACCAAATTCCACGATGGTCATTATATAAGGGGTCATTGATATGGGCCTTGAACAATGAATTAAATCAATGAAAACATCAATTACTTGTTCTGGAGGATATCCTGGTAGATCCACTGGAAACAGATCAACATATTCTTGTACAATAGGTACGTCCTCTATTAGAATATTCTTTTCCTCATCCATAGTTATTTCATTATCTTCTTCCCCAATAATTTAATTTATTAGGGCTACTAGGGGTGGATCTAGAAAAGAATTAGGTGGTGATGATTCTTCTCTAATGATACGATACTCTTTATCATCATCGAAAATTGTAACCTATTTTTTCTTACAATAAATTTTCGCATCATGGTCCAAAATCCAATCCATTACTAGGATTATATCAAATTAAATCATGGGTATGACGATGGGATTAGTATATAATGAATAATTATATTCTCTAATGGGAAGTAATTTACAAAACATTGTTGTGATGATACTTCACTTAGGATTTTTGACTAACAACTATATTGTTAAGTCAAATTTAAAATATCTAATTTTCATAACAAACTAGGATGATGTGAAAAATTCCAATGATCCAGAATAAAATAAAAAATTGGATAAACTTGATGAAACCATTAAATTACCTAACACTACATCTTTGAAAGCTTCAACCTTAGTAGTAGTGATCGTATAAGATTGGACTTGATCCCGTCACCTTTTTGGAGGTATGCTCTCTTGGTGGTTAGGAAATTAATTTGAGTAATGCCCATTTTATCGACAAATGTTGCATTCAACATTGATATCCTCCATCTTCCTCGTGCAATCACAATCTTGGTGGCCTTTTTCACCACACTTGTAACAAACTTCCATCTCCTACAGGCAAGTAACAGGGTGTTTCTTCCCAAATTTATCATGGGATGGATATTCAACTTTTCCAATCATCCAGTTATTTCCATTTCAATAGTGTTCATTTGATCTATTCTTCCCTAGATTTTCATTAAGGTCGTATGACTCAAATAATTCCTTGTATATCTTGATAACTCATGTGACAATATCTTCGTATCATGAGAATTCTTATGATACTAATTCTCGGTGGAGAAATGGTTTTAACCCATCAATGGAATGCTCAATCTTACTTCATGGGATACATATATAATCTAAATCATTACATCCTAACCTTATAATGTTAGCTTCATACGTTGCGACATTCTCATCCACTTTTAGACATAGACTCAGAAATTTCATTTCCATATCTCCTCGATGGTCATGATAAAAGTATTTTTCTATGAAATGATCTTTAAACTCCCTCAATTACATACATGATACTTCTTCATCATCCTTTGTGTTTCGAATTAATGACCACCATTGATTTTCATCTCCCATGATGCAATAAACTACAATAAAATAATTTTCCCTTTAGATACTCCACATAGAATGAAATATTTTCTCTAAGGAAATTATACATTACTCAGCTACAAATGGATTTTTAGACCCATTTAATGTTTGTGGTTGTTGCCTCATGAAGCGGTCTAAAATTTATCCTCCAAGTTATGGATCAGGGTGATCCATACAGCGAAGGTTATTATTCATAACCCGAGTGAGTTTTCCCTGTATGGTTATAAGCTGATCTACACCAGTTGCATCACCAGCTCAACTATAATTATCTTGAGTATGAAGGAAATAACTACATGTATTACCTGAATTGATACAGTTTCCATTCATTCTACTAGGTACCTTTTCTAAATAATGGAATATAATAGATTAGTTTAGGAATCACAATACATAATTCCAAATTTTTAAAACACTTAACATAAATTGAATAGTTTGTGGGTATAATCCATAATCATAATTTTTTTAGGATGTATACACTCATAAAACATTCTTAAATTTTTTTAATGAAAATTTAAATTATATTAAGCATAGCCCCTAGGAGTGTCGTAACCAGGAGTGAAGTAAGGCCCGTTGTTAGGTACTAGGATACCCTAGGTCAAACCTGAAACTATTTGTCGGAGTTTTCACTCCTAGGTACATGTATGCCAGAGCCGCCTATACCTACTCATTTCCAGATAGGGATGTATTTCTTGGAAAATAAACAAAATATCTATATTACCAAAATTCTAGGATGGTCTTCTATATTAATCCTCAATGTCTATTTTTGGGTAAAGTGCTTAAATCAGAGTGTATCTTAATCTAGACTTCAAGGTTTTTAAAAAAAAAATTATATGATACCAATTGTAACTCCCCAAAATTATTTACCCAGAGTCTGAGAATTGTTAACAAAAATTGGAATGATTTCAAGGGATCAAATCATGAAAGATTAATTAGTTTAGTAGCCTTGGAAGTACTGGATACATTCATAAGTAATAAATTACATTATAAAATGAAAAACAACAACAAAATTATCTCCATTGACCACATTCATATCCCTTAGACTATCCCTGCTGGTCAGTCATAATATTATTTTTCACATCTAGGGAAAAATAAAACATAGAAAGGGGTGAGCTCAGTTTCTCATTAAGGAGAACAATACAGAAAAAACTTTCACAAATAAGTATAAAAATTTAATGAAATGTATAATAATAAAACATGAGCATTTTAAACAAAACATTCTGCATAATATGGAAAATATAACTCATATAATTCCATTTTCTTATTCACATGGATATTATAGTAGTCGAATAATTACATGCAATATCAATATCCAATTTCATAATGATGGAATGCATAATTCTAGAAATCAAATCCACATATTCAAGTACTTGTGTGAATAATACATGTATGATATTTACAATGCCTCATTCTATGACACTATATTGACTCTTGAGATCTACTTATTCCTTGAGGAGCTATAGAGGGCTCCCCTCATCAGTTAATATGTCCAATTCATTCTTCATATGAAATGTTTTAAATATAACATAAATATTCATTTTAAAACTAGCATATGAAATTTTAAAAAATTACCCATAAACCATGAATGGAACAAAAAAACACATCAATAGTCTAACATATAACAAAACCTTCAATACTATATGGATGATTTTTATTATAACAAATAAACTTCAAAAAAGTTTAAAATCCATCAAAGGATGTTGACATAGTTGAAATGAAACCTTTTGAAAGAACTACCTCTTTTTATTTTGAATCCTTATAAAAGTAACATAATTATAAAAGAAAACAATTATTTTGAAAATATTATTATATGATTGTATGGGATGCTTTGTCAATTTTATAATGGCAGAAAATAGATTCACCTTCTGTATAAGTTAAAAAAGACATTCTTACCTTAATTTTATCGAAAAGTTCATAAAGTACCTTGTTTGGAAAAAGATAGAAAGATTTATTTTAAATCATATATTGAAAAATAAGGAAATAAATGAATATAACCAATATTATATTAAATAGTAAAAAGGTTTTGAATTACATTTTTATGAAAACACGGATGTGGATGATAAAGAGACCCCAGTATATACTTATGTATTAACAACCTCAGATAAGTAAAGAGATTGTAGAATTAACACTTACCATGTACATTTCCTTATTCAATAGTATTTTAACCTCTTGTATAATATTTAAATAATTTTCAATATACTATACCATAAATATATATATAAATATGATATCATATATGATCATCCAATATTACATTGTTAATAATATTTCGGTAGTATCATTATTTCAGGTGTTAACTGATTCGTTTTCCTTTATATGATTGGTTACGTAAGCCATGTCTATTATGTATAGGATGTATTTTATTCATATAAATATTGATATCATCTTCATAAACATTATTTTTAATAATAAAATGAAAATTATTATTCAATGATTGCGATGGGGAGTCAATCTTATCGCATTTGTAGAGACCGTAATCTGTACGTACGCATGTGCGACGATATCATTATATTAATGGTGGAATCATATTAAATTGGAGTTTATATCATATATAAAGAATCATTAACATGTTTTATTTATTATTTATATTAGTTATACTCAATATTATACCCATACAATTAATGAAGTGTTTGATTAACAAACTACACCATGGTGTAGAGATGGTAAGCCAAACGTATGCACGTATGGTGACATTGTAATTTATATGATGGATAGAATAAAAAATATGGATTTAACATTTTTATAATAACATCAACGTATGTAGAAGGTACTGGAGTTATTATTTTGGTATGGAAAAAAAGAGTAATTTGAAGATGAAATGATCTTGAAAGAGGGTGGTAAAATTATTACCTCTTCTTCGGGTGTTTCAATTTGAGTTTATAAAAAGTGATCCTCACGTTGGAATTATGATTAATGTATGGACTATAGGTTGAATTCAGGGATGTTTGGAAGGTATTTGGTTAGTGTTTGTCTGAGAAAAATCGCTTTGGAGGTGTGAAATTAAGAGAATGTGAAGTAACTGTTTATTATAGAAGTGAGGGTAACTTCATGAAATGTATGAAATATTATTTTATAATAAATTTATTTTCGGTAGAAAATGTATCCAATATGATTTATTTATAGAATAATGTTGGTATGGGTCGAAAAATGGTATAAATAGTTTTTATATTGGTTTAGGTCTCCATATTAACCTTATATTTATATTTAACTTTTAGTTAAATAGTTTGACATTTACAAAGTCTCTTTATTTTTTAATATTTTGTGGTTAAGAAACATACAATAAACTACCAAGAGAACCCCATGTTGTTCATTATTAATATATATAACCTTATCTAAGTACGTTTTCTAAAACATTGATTTTCAGAAATATTATATCATTTAATAATATAGTATTTGTTTTAAAAACCCGAAGATGTAAATTTTACACTATTTAGTATTGTATTTTTTTTAAGCCATAATAACATTATCACTTCGAAAAAAATTTATTTAATAACTCCTAACAAGTCACATTGACCTACTAAATAAGTGTAATTCAGCAGATGTCTCATTTTACCTTTATTATGATATTTATAATATAAATTATATGAATATTTCATTAATAAGGTAATTACTTCATCCTCATTGTGTCATAAACAAATTAAATTATATAATGACTAAAATTTATAAATAAAATACCATTATGTAGGAAAGAGTTTTATCTTTCTAATGAATATTTATAGTTGAATTTATATTCTGTATAACTATAAATTTATAATGGTTTAGTTATAAAACATTGAATTTAAAACATTTAAATCTTATTGAAATAAATTAATAATAATTGACATAATATAATCCAACTGGACCAAAAAGATAATATTTTATTCTTATAGTTTTTTAGTCTAATTACACTTATCCAAATGAATTATGACATGTGTTAGGGTAATTATAATATAATTTTTAACCTTAATTACCCTATTTTATTTTAATCTTGGTAAATAAATGTCAAAAGATTATTTTCACCAAAAACATTTTTCATCTTATTAGACAAAATTTTACTTACATATTTCCACCATGTATCTCAGATATTTGAAATTCAACTCACAAATGCAGAAAATTTAAGTTTTATGCAAAATTTTAAATTCTCCTTGAAGGTGGGTAAAAAACGGTAAAAAGTAAAATAAAATTTTATATATATAAACTTATTATAAAATAACTCCAATAAATTAAATTTAACATATATTGGTATTATGTATCTATTTTGACCTAAAAAAAATTAAAATTAAATAACTAATTATTTAAAAAAAGGTCGGTTTTAAAAAATAAAGTAGTGTTTTTCACTATTCATAAAAAATTTAAAGTTCTCAGAAAATACAAAAAATTCACCCAAAGATACTTTTATTATTACAAATCCAAAAATGAAGCCCATTTTGAACATTAAAATTTATAAAATATCAAAAAGTGGGCATTACTATTCATAACGGCTAGTATTATTTGGTATGGGGTGTTAAAACTCTATGTTGTTTACGACGCAAGCTACTCCATTATTCAAAGTGAAACGTACTATGGAAGCTTGGAGTGTTACAAACCATATAAATTATCTTTATGGGAAAAGTTCATTTTAATTAAAATTTAGCATATTTTTAATATTCATCAAATCATGATATTAGTCTGAAAAATATAAAAAATTTGTCCAAAGTAAATTTTGAGGTCACTCATATAAAGTAGAATATTATTTTTAAAAAAAGAACATATAATGATGAAACAAATTAATGTTAAAAGTGTTCTCCTTCAAAAGATTGTAAAACTGCATTTTTTGAATACTTCTTTTATCAGAAAATTTGAATTTGTTCATATATCATTTCTATTAAATATATAAGATTAATTTAAAACATTAAATTTAATATATAACATATATTTTAAATTTAATAAAAATCCATAAAGAGTGACAGGATTTTACAAACAGAATAATTCAGTTTTAAAATCGGTTTTCATAAAAACACATCCTTTATATTAGATTGGTTATTATTTCCATTTCTAATAAATTTGGTAATGAATGAGTCATTATTTAAACATTTTTAAACCATGTTTGCATTATTCAGTTGAAACTATTTATTCATTCCGTTCAAATGTCTTGGTTAAAATGGTAACATTTAAATAATAATATTTAGTTGTACTTTTAAGCTCGATGTATCATATCATATATGCTATTGAACATAGTGTTTCATTATTTAAACATAGGATGTCATAGTAAATCATATTAATACCCTCCAATTTAATTTCTAGTTTATATATTATTAAATTAAATATTACTATTTAAATAATAAAACGGTGTTCTGTAAAATATGGTCATGTGTGTAATGAAATCAATTGAAGAAATTCCTTGTGTGTAATGAATTATTGATTAGTATTTTGTTCATTGAAAAATATTTCATAGACATAATTTATTTAAAATAATGAATATAGTTTAAATTAATAGGTTTTTATATTACCCTATATGCATGTTGGTGTGTACCACAAATGATACCAAATATGATATTTAAATTTTTGGTAGTTACATTCCTCCCACATAAAATTAATTTTGCCCAATCAATTAAAACATGATATTGGAAATTTATGGTAACATATTTTTACATACTATTGTATAAAATCCCACATCATAAAAAAGTTAATAAAATACCTTGTACATAATAGAGAATAATATTATACAAAGTTCACATATAAATAGGTTTATAAGTAAGATAACATTAGTGGAATGTTAACTTTGTACATAGAGAAAACAAATAAATATATATAGGGGAAGATTTAGGTCATTGCTCGCAAGAAAATTAATAATCAATGGAATGTTGAGGGCCTCAAATACAAAATTCTGCAATGATTTAAAATACTATTGGTTAAATAAGAATAAAGCTATTCTGATAAAAAAAAATTTATTTCAGGTCCCTTTTTATTTTAGTTGATTAATTATTTCACTCTCTATGAATATAAGCAAATATACTTGATAAATTATAATGTCATCATAATTATTATACCCTTTGGTTATACTTTAATCAATTTATAATTCAACCCATAATCCATGAAATGAATATCCAAAAATTAACATTTATTCTTGAACTACTAAAATTCACTTCTAACATATCATATCATCCAGAATAGAGTAACAAGGTATTCCACATGTCATTAATAAAAGAAAAATGATTGTAAAAATTAATTCAAAAATGACTTAATTTTCACTAAATTCATTTATTAAATTGTTAGCCATAAATATCATCAAAAATATGTCTAACTAAATTATATGTAAGATTAATAAATAAAAATTATATTCTTCTGAATAAATAAAGTGGCTCTTAATTGTCACATAACACACTTGTGATTGAATTCATCGTGTATTATCTTAAAACATAGACATAAAATGGACTAACAAGAAAAACAAATTGAAATAATGCATTCTTCCTTCTTAATTATATAAAAAATAGGTTATTAGATATATTACCTATAACAAAAAAATTATACTACATCAATGATAACATAACAAATATTTCAAACAAATCATTAATCAGTTCTAAGGTAGTATATAATATCCAATTTACGTTATCCATATCAAACATCCTGTTATACAAGAATCATTATCATAACATCAAAAACATATTAGGAGGTTTCTTTAACTCAATTGTGTGATATCCAATATGTTTAACAATTCACTGATTCATTTTTCTTGGTAATTAGTTCAGTGAAACAAGTGCTATAAAATCTTTAATGAAATAGTACTGAAATTCTATCCTTATATATTTTTGTATTCTCATAATGATTACATCATTGAAAAAATAATCTAATAAAATAATTATTTAATCCAAATACATGAAAATTAATCATTAATATTCATCTATATCAATAGCATAATCAATTCCTTGATTCCTTATCTTCTACTGAGATATATTATCATGTCTGTTGGATAATTTATAATCATAATCTCCAATTTCAAAGGTATTGAAGCCATGTATATGTATTTTCTCTTTCTTTAATTTTCATTTTTTTACTAGTGTCCATTTTCCCTTAATTTACAAAAAAAACACTCATATCCTTCATGTAAGTACCAAGGTGTTTATTTCCATAATTATCACTTTTAGGGAAATTGTTCTTTCTATTATTCTATTTATTTAATTTTTTCACTACCATATTATTCTTCTCAGGTCATACTTCTAATACATAATACATAGATTACTCATTATCAATCTCATTTCAACAATAAAATATTTCATTTTACGATTAAAATATTTTGGAGACTATTTACATTTCCAATATTTGTTTAAGAACATATAATTAATGACCATTCATACTCTTTGGATCACATTCATTGGGGAGAATCACATTTCTTTTGCTATTATTCATTTATAAGTGAATGCATACACTAGATTAGATCATTTCATTATGAAAAAAAAATTAATCCCAGAACTAGTGAAATACATAACACAAATTGAAATATTTTTGTGTATCTAATCTCATAATGTTAAACATGGTTTCTTTGGGATGTTATTCCATACTTATCATAAAACTTTATCTTTGTTTTATGTTCAGTATCCTTTTAATAATACATCTAGCTCCCATGAATCCTACTACAAATTATTTAATACCAGATATAGTGACCTAGATCCCAAAATCTCTGAACTAGTGCCTCATATCATTACATAGGCATAGATACAATTTTGATAATCCAAATGAATGATCAGTTTAGTTCTATTGGTCATTAAGAAACATACATGAGTCTGTTATTGAAAATGAATATAGAAATGATGAAATAATGTTTTTTAAAATAATAAATTTATTCATTCTTGAATTACCTTGCATACAAATCCTAATAAACATCATAGAAATCCTGGGTAAATGGAAAAAATAAGGGCAATATAAAATTCACAGTAAGGATTAAATAGAATATAAAAATGATGAATCAATGGTAATAGTCAACATAAAAAAATAAATAATTGAACATACACATTCAATTTAATCAATAAACTGAGAATAAAATGTATTCATATATTGTTTCATAGATAAAATCTCATAGATAATAATAATTGAATACCAAATTAATTATATGATTAATTTTCTATTTTCATGTCCCCTAAGAAAATGATACCTTTACCATCAAGATCTTTTCCCAACATTGTTTAAAACCACCAGGTTAACCTCGTCTAATTTGCCGAACTGATTCATATCATGAGACTACCAATGCATCTTCGTTCATTAATTAACTAGTCAAAACCCCATGTCATGAACTTCCAAATCATTCCTCATATATATCATTATATATTTAAGTTTGTGAAGCTTATTCCTTATCAAATATTTGTATTGAGTAAAGGATATTGATTAATTCGTATTTCCTAAGTTAATCAAATAAAATTAAATGTAAAAATAATATGTTAAAATGGTTTACATTTTATGAAATAATCATATACATCACATGATAATATGGATATTAAATATAAATGTAATTAATAATAAAAAATTATTAAAATAAAGTAAATGTTTCAAGATAATGTTGACAATCCCAAATGATTTTACAATAAATTTTGTCAAATGGTAATTTTAGAATCAAATCAAATTGGATTAAATAATTCAAATTAAAATTTCAAATACCCTAATGAATGAATTATTTATGATATCCAATGTCAAAGGGGTAGAATATACACCCTAAAAATTAAAATTAGAGAAAATTACAAATAAGTCCCAATAGAATGTAAATTGAGACAAAATCCCCTACCTTACACTCTATTTTTGGTTGAATGCATTTTAACCTCATGTATAATGGTTTTAATAATGTTATTAACTTATATCAGAACCATAACCATATTTATAGTATCATATCAGATCCTTTTATATCAAATTATAACTTGGTTGTTAATAAATGTTTACTACATTCATTGTTTTTAGTTCCAATTAACCTATTTTTTTTAGTGTCTAATGATTTTTATTTTTACAATACTCTTAACTATATAATGATATAATTATATCTAGAACGTAATAAATGAATTAAATATTTTATTTATTCATTATATATTCATTTTGAGTAATCCATAATATTTTGTCATAGGAAATTAAATACATAGTTTATGGAGACGGTATGTTGTACGCCCTCATGAACATTATTTCAATTTCATATCACATTGAATGAAAGAAAAAATGATAAATATGCATATATTATAATTATTTTACATTTTTATGCCATATATATCACATTTCTTTAAAACAATCCTTAATAAATTATGTATAATTTGTGAACGAATTCCATCGCTTCACAATGTGGTAGTCTGCAATACAAGCGAATAACCTTATCATATTAAAAAAATAGAAAGCATGATGGTATGTGTAATATAATAGTTAAATAATGATAAATAAATCATAAATAACTTGATTTGACCCCAACCCGGTCACCGAGGTTTGCCCGAGATATGGACCGATAGGCCTTCCAAATCATCTGAGGCTAGAAACCAGTGTTGGTGAATCAAAAAACATCATGGAAATGATTTCTAACAAAAAAATATACTAAACACTAAAAAATAAATAGATCATCCCAAATATATAAATTTATAAAAATAAACATCATCTATAAAAAAAACTAAAAATTCCATAAACAGAACAACAAAACTCAAACTGAACCTAACAACCAACATTTATCAACGTGTACCCATAAGTAACTCTCTAATACAAAAAACAACCATCATCCTTGGTTATCTAACACAATCTGAATCTAACATAAAAATATGAAAAAATGAATGAACTATATTCATTATTATTAATACTATATAGGTCTTCTCAAATATTCTACTCCCAATTCATTCACATTAAATAAAGAAATATAAATTTTAAGTTTCACATACAATATAAAAATATTTTATTTTGACGCATTTTCTCTTATAAAAAAATACCTATCCCATTTCTTTCCTCATTTAATTCCATGTTCTTTACCAAAAGAAAGTATTCACATTTTATAGGATAAGGATGGAATTTTCATTCAAAAAGGGGAGAAGGTAAGTGTAAATAATTTCCAAAATATTTCACATAAATTTTTAAAAAATTAATAAATTTTAGTAATTAGTAACAACATTAAAGGAAAAAATGATCACATAACATTGGAAAAAGAAAAAATAACATGCAAGAGTAACCAACCAAGAAATCAAATCAATCATCCTTCTCATAAAATAAAATATCAATGAACATGGGAGAACCTAGGAGCATTAGAGAATAGTCTATAACATTCATACATCTTACTAATCATAATGGAATGCCTCACCCAATGACATCAACATTCCCACATTCTCGATCCCACCCTACCTGATTTGAAGGAGGGGTACTATCCCAAAGCGAATAAAGGTCTATTCTAAGGCACACTAACTAATGATAAATTCTAAGCTAGTAGAAAAAATGTTCACTAAAAATATGATATCTATTATAAGTTCTCATGTCAAGACTAATGTGGGTTTATTCTAGTAATTCCAAACAAGAAGAAAATCACATTCACATACATCATACATAGGTAACTCACACAACAAGTCACCCATGATTCTCCACAAAGATCAATTTCTTTCCTTCTAGGAATTTAATCCTAAGATAGTCAATTATTTTGGATGTCCATAATTGTCAAAAAAACAAGGAATGGTAATTCATCATGTAGTGTTTTAAATACCACCAATTTCTCAAATGTTCCAAAAATACTTCAAAATACAATTAATAAATTTCTTTTTGGAAAAATAAAACTTATAAGATCTATGACTACATGGATGTATGTACTTGTTTCAATTGTTGTTTAAATCACATAATATTTGTTAATTTTATGTTTACCAGATGTGTGAGGAATTTCAAGTGTGTTCTGAGGGTTTGGGACATGAATGAAAATTAATTTTGTTCATCATGTGAATGTTTCATAGTTAGTGCAGTGTTAGAGAAAATTGTACGCCCGAAAAAATATTGCAAAGTAGAGGGGTGTACGGTTACAAAAAACATGAAAGGCGGAAAGATAACCCATGCAGACATGGACAGTGGAATTATACATTCTTGGTTCATAAATTTTCAAATTGTGTATGCCTCACCATGTAATCGTGAATCCTTAACCCTCCTTGGATAGTGGTTGGGACACGGTTTGTACAGAGTTTGGAAAGCCATTCATCCAAACAGTACACCCCATTAAGAAGTGAAAAGTTACCAAATTTCTCTTTTATGATTTTATGTTCCTCCCCTTATTTTCACCGCTTTTCTTCCACTTTTATACCTAGTGATGAACCTAAATACTCAAGACCTACCAATGACCATTTTAGTTTCATTCTAGGTTTTTTAGAGTTTTTTTTGGCTACAAATCAAATCTCTGAGTAAGTCTAATTCTCCTCTCACATCCCATTCCTATAATAGGGATCATGGATTTTTTATTCTTTTTATGATTCCCTAAACCCATATTTTTCTATTATAACATAAGTTTGAGATTTATGTTTTGCTTGAATCTGGAACAATGCTTAAGGTTAATGGCGTGTTCATCTTCAGATTTGAGTTCAGTAGTCCACAAGTTGTATCCCCTATTTTTATTGTCAATTTTTTCATTTCTAGTTGTGATATTTATTTTCCCATGGTTTGATTTTGATTCCACTAGTATAATTTTTTATATATTGTTGTGTAAATGATGATTTATATTCATTGTGATTCCCTTCAAGATTCATTTACTATGATTAGACCCAATTAGGGCCACTCATAGGGTGCACCAACATTCCCAGTTGTGGAAAACTGTAATGGTAATAATAGGGGTGATTTGTTTTAAAATATATCTGATGATAAATCTTTTTACATTTTAGTCTGAACAATATGTTGTACCAATGGTAGTTGATTCTATTTGTTAGAAATGGTGTAATATATTATTTTACATGATGTTATAAAGTTTTAATTGGATTAATGTGATTGTGTCATATGGGTTATGAAATTTTAATGGAATTGTGTAAATGGATTAATGTTTGTGAATTGTTAAATTTTATGAAATGGGTTAATGTATGAATATTTTGGAAGGTGATTAGCGTATTATGTTTTAAAACGGATAATGAAATAATTATGCTATATTATGTTTACAATATTTGTGCTAATGGGTTAAATTTTGATGATTATTTATTATTGAATTAAATGTGAATAGTAAATGTTATGTGTTTGGGATATTTATATTATTTTATTTGGTATATGGTTATAATGGATGAACAAACATGTGTTAATTGATTAGTGGTGTGGGATAAAGGACAAATCCTCCTCCCACATGTCAAGTTGGATTGAGGATTTAAACTACATAGAATGCATAGGTTAGGGAGCCATACTGATGCTCTATGACCTTAATAGTTTCACGATTTTATACTACCTAGACATAGGCTCCATGTTAAGAACATTATGAGTACATTTTAAAATTTTCATCCTAGTGAGATAGCTAAGATGACTTCTTCCTTATATCCAGATAATTCACTGAAATAAGCCATTGCATACATAATTTAAATTCCTAAGATATGAAATAATATAAGGATAATTAATTTAGTAATTAACAATGAGGAAATGATGGAAATGGTAATCATAATGAAAATGGTAAATGTGAATATAGATACCTAATTTCATAAAATTAATTTTATATTCATCTGGTCATTTACTTTTTTGATAAATTCTCTATTTTATTAGACTTGATATTTTTTAGACTCTATTGGTGGTGGAATAATTAGTTGTACAAATTCCATTCTCCGGGCGCCCTTGTTTGTCTTAGAAGATTTCATAATAGTAGGCCAAGGCAATAGAAAGTGCCCTATTTCTAGGAGTTTATTTTGTATTAGGATGTTCTTGGATGAGGATCCTGAATTAGAGTCAATAACCATTTTGGGGATTCAAATTCTTATCAATATTTTTTTCTTAACATTTGGAAAAGCTAGATTTGACATGTAAGATATAATTTTTTGTTTTGGTAGTACCATATTTCGGAAAAAGGTTAGTAATGCATTATTATAGTTTATTTCTTCTAGATTTAATTATTTAATTTGATACTTCTTGTGGAATACTCATGTAAATAGTGTATAGTCTCCCAATATCATTTATTCAGACCCACAATGTTAGTTGGAATCTTTTGGTGTTTAGGAAGGCAGGCTTGTGGCAATGTGGTGACCTGGATCAGGGCACTGGTTTGTGGATCCTGGGTTAGGGATAATATAAAGTGGTATCAAATCGAAGATCTTTTATATAGTTATATTATTTTTGTATGGTGGGTGATTGATTATAATGTTTCAAGAGTTGAAAATGAGATCTTTCACTAAATTAGCTTACCCATGTACGAGGGAAAACCCATATACCCAATGTGTGGATTATGTCTATTTATGTCTGTTGATATAATTGAATGATATTTCACCATAAGGTGATGCACATTTGTGTCACGTGAGAGTATAATGATTTTTTCCTCATGACCGGAATGGCACGAGGTTGTGCATTCATGAATAATTTTTACAAACCAAGGTATATAGGTGGAATCAATAATTATAAGAACACATTGGATGGGTGTGTTGGGAATAAATAGTATAATTCATTTCACTTTCTTGAAAATTTGAGAAATTCCCTTTAATAATGATGGTGTAAATGGTTCAACAAAAAAGGAAGGTAAATAATAGAAAATGTATCAGTTTTAATGAAATCTGTAAATGAGTTAAAATGTGGACCACAACCAGTTGTGGAATGGGAAATGCGCATAATAGAAGAGATTTCTATTTTCGATGATGAAATTGTATAAGTATGTGTCTAAAATAATATTTGTGACTAAGTAATTTTATTTAATTTATGTGGACCATGACTTATTATAGGGACAGATAAGGGATGTGTTCTATATGTTATGATTTTCATTAAGGTAGTGTATACATTATGGATTTGTTATGACCAATGTAATTCCTTCTTTTGTGTAAACTAAAAATGATTAGTGTTATCTGTTAAAATATGTTTTCTTGGAATATTTAGAAGATGTAACAACAAAAATGTGCTCTAGTTGGTAGAAAATGTAATGACACCAATAATTATCATCTATAGGTATAGACCGGGAAAACCATTAATTAGGGTAATATGAGAAAATATTAGTTCCACAATAAATTTGGTCGTTTTATACAGATGATGGAATGTAACCCAGGGTGGGTTGTTTTATGTATTTTAATGCTTTTTATGGAGTTTCACCTGTAAATCCCTCTTACTTTTATATGTGATAGTGGACTGTATGTAACCGAGTTTCTGATAGATTCCATTTAAATGATTCTAAATCATATACAGACTCCTTCAATTAAGAGAGTTATGTTGGTGGAATGTTCATGTTCATATCCCAACACGATGATTGTATAAAAATGATGGATATCTAGGAAATGATTCTATAAAATTTCTATTTGGATATATTAAGGTAGGAAATGATTTAGAAATTATGATTTTGATAAATCGATCTATGAAAATGATGGAATATGATTTTCTATTCACTAACCTAAAATGCCTTGTTACGGTGTTCTAAGATGATGAGGTAGCTATGAAAAGTTGGTTCAAGTATGTACACTAACAAGAGATCATGTAATAGATTAATATATTACTTTTAAATAGGGTTGTGAAGGTAGTGGGTCAGGACCTTATCTAATAAGGGGACACAAAGGAGGCTTCTGGTGGAGGACTTGCAATTCCAGTTTGGTGAGTTAGTGGAGTGTCTTTTGATGGAAGGAAGTGATACCTAGATAGTTTACACTATAGAATTGGTGGAATGAGTATTTAGAATAAATAACCAATTTTTAATGATAATGATCTAGTTTCCTTCTATCACTATAGTAGGCAGGGGAAAGTTCCTATTAAGTTCCCCCAATCAGCAGTTGAGTATAGAGTGGCTGGAAGAATAGAGAATGTGAAGAAGTTCTATAGAAACCCTCAATAAATGGATACTGATAGAGGACTGGGGCCAGTGAATAGTCCAATAAAGGGTCTGTTACCCCATATCAAGTAGATAACTAGAGCTCTACTAGCTATACTAGTAGTAGGGGAGGACATGGTACTTTAGGGAGAGATAATTTTTTTCAGAAGGGTAGTGAAGTACCAAGAACTTAGAATAGATCATAGAGTAGAGGGGAAGGTCAGCTTCATGTTGTTTTATTTTCACATGAATATAGTGAGTCGGGGCTATCAATGGTTCAAGGTACAAACCATGTAGATTCCAGGATTTATAGTGATTTATCTAATACATGTTCTTCATACTCTACTATTTATCAAATGTTTTATTGATTTTGGCCTATCGGTGTAACATTTGTGTGGTTTTATGATAATTGATATGTTGTTAGTGATGAGAGAAAAAATATTTAGCAATGTAAGGGGTGTTCTCTTAAAATTGGTGGGTACCTTTTTTGTGAGCCTTGATTGTTTTTGAGTTGTCTTGTTTTTATATAATTGTGAGTATGGACTGGATATTGTTGTACCAAGATCATTATTATAGTTACCATAGAAGGATTCCATTCACATATCATAACAGAGACACATATGTCCATCATGGTGAATGGGATGTCTGGGTAGGTCACACATGGAATGTTTTTAAGTAGTTTGGTGAACTCAAAACAAAATTGTATATCCTTATGCATAATTATGTTGGGGGAGAGAAGATTTTATTTCATCATGTGGTATATTAGTTTCTAAATGTGTTTCATGAGGGATTTTTGGGACATCCACCTAATATGGATGTTCAATTTATGATAAAATTGGTGTTGGGATTATAACCAGTGCTGTTTCACCAGATAGAATAGCCCCAAAAGAACTCCAGAATCATAAAACTCAGTTGAAGGAGTTGATAAATATAAGGTTTATTCAACCCAACATGTCACCGGTGGGATCTATGATGAAAATTTATAAGAATTCAAATCATTGTTATGTGTATGTGTCGAAACTTGGAAGAATAATAAAATCATAGTCAATAATAGATACCCACTTCCTCAGATCGATGATCTTTTTTACTAGCTGAGAGGTTCTTCAGATTTTTCAATGATTTATTTGATATCATGGTATCACCACCTGAGTGTGAGGCCTTATGATGTGACATATATTACCATCTTGAGTTTTTATGATCTGAATGAGTTCTTTGTAATATAGTTCAGGTTGACCAATATACCAGTACTGTTCATGGCCATATTAAACCTGATATTTCACCCATACCTAGATTATTTTGTATTCATTTTTATGAAATATTTTTGTACTCTAAAAATAATTAAAATCATGAAAAACACCATGAAATAGTCTTGAGTACACTTATAGGTAATATTCTATATGCCAAGCTATCCTAATTTCATTTCTGGATTGACATGGTGCATTTCATCTGTCACAATATTTCCAAAGAAGGTGTGTTAGTGGACCTGGAGAATGTGATGGTAGATTTATATTGGGATAATCCCAATAAGTTTTAGATCTACTATGTTTTCCATCATTTGTAGAATATTATCATTGGTTCATTAATGATTTTTCATAATTTGATGCACCCCTTTTAGTAATGACCAATAAAGTCCATCAACATTGAATGTTCATCATCGTGTGAGAAATATTTCCAAGACTTAAAGATGAGTTTGAAAAACACACCGATTCTGATCTGACATAATTTTTGTAAGAAATCTACCTTATTTCCATGGCACATCTTGTGTTGGCCTTGGGGGGGTTTTGAGGAGTGATGAACATGTTGTGGTGTATGGTTGATTTTAGTTGAGGCCTCATGATAGAAATTAACCTACATGTGATCCTGAATAGGCTATGGTGGTTCATAACATAATGTTTTGGTGAAACTACTTATTTGAAGAATTGTTAATGGTGTATATTTGTTTCCCTCGGATTATGGGGATGATCTCCTTTGATGGGAGGTTCAATTGTTCTGATCAGTTTCTAACGGGTTTGTTCGTAGAAGAGGATAAATCCAATGATTCCACATCTATTCTTACCTAAATTCCAAAGGTAGGTGCTCATTAGTTTGTGGACTGATGAGGCGTAGGAATTTTCATTGGTCGAGAGGATGGGAGGTCGGACTCAACACACCTTTTTGAGGGGAATTATTGTCTACTCTGGGACTCTCCTTATAGATTTAAGTTATGTTTGTGAATCCTTATTACATTACCAAGTATAAAATTAGCTTTGCTTCAAATTTGACAATCAAGGATTGATATGTAGGAAATTTAGAGAATCTTTTAAATGTATTTGAGGTTCTTCATCAATAGAGAATCATCTGTATTTATTAGAGATTCTTGGCCAATGGTACCCTTCGAAAAATTTATATAGAAGTCTCTTGGTCATTATGATGACCATGCTGGTTTTAAATCCACTCAGTGGGGCACTTTAAGTTTATTGTCATTCAGAAGGACATGGATTATTTTAGAGTTGGGATCGAACCCACAGATGGGCAACCTACGTATCCATTGTTTAGAAAAGGAATCAAAACCCACGTAGTTCGAGTAAGGGAGTATGTGGTTTATGATTGAAGGCTCAAAGAAGAATGCAATAATTACTTTTACACTCTAAGCTCACGTGAGTCATGCTCGGTGTGAGAAACAAGAGGTATTGGTAAGAATCAGAAAATTGTGCCATATAATATGCAATAATAAGAAATAAGGTTGGACTTATATATGTATGACTACCCAGATAAATGAAGATTTGGATTTACGTCAGGGAATAAATCCAAGAATAGGGTCCTTAAAGGTATATGTGCTTCACGGAGATTTGAATACTCTAACATGAGACATACTTCTGAAAAGAAGGCCCATATTAGGAGAGGACTTATGATTGATTTTTTTAATCCTGAGAAGGAATCTCAGATCAAAGGTAATTTAGGACTGGTTAAGAGGAATTAAGACTAGGGCTTACTCCGGAAAAGGAGGCCCAGATTAAGAGACATGAAAATTTAAGGGATTTGGGGCTTACTCCTGAAGAGGATTCCCAAATTAGGGGACTGGGGCTTATTACTGAAAAGGATGCCCAGGTTAATGAGGACTTCAGGCTTACTCCTAAGGAGGATGCCCAGATTTTAGAATTATGACTTGGGATTATTCTTGAAAAGGAGGCCCAGGTTAAGAGAATTATGACTGGGGGTTACTCCTAAAAAGGAGGCCCAAGTTAAGAGAATTATGACTGGGTCTTACTTCTGAAAAGGAGTCCCAGGTTAGGGGATCTCTCATCGTAAAGGATGAGGTTTAATGAATGAAATCTCAATCATTAGTGACATAAAGATGTGTAAATCACTTTGTTTTGAGAGATTTTCAACAGAATTCCTTTCATTTAAGGAAGTCAAATCAAGAAATCATGCCATAAATGGCTTTAAAGAGTCTCTCAAAGACTGAATCTTGAATAGGATAGGTGTAATGGTTTAATAGGGGTGAAATGGGCAAGAAGGGCACCCAAAAATGCAGGGGCGCGAAGTCCTGGCAGGCGCACAGGTACTGCTTGGGCATGCAAATCATGGTCGTGAAGGTATGCATGCGCGACATATGGGGTACTTGTGCGACAGTTAACCAGCAAGGTAATACTTGAGCAACTCTTGATTAAATCCTTTATAATCCTCTTGAGGTTCTTCCATAAAAGGGGCGCACAATTTCTATTGAAGGAGTAAGGCGGCGCGCAAGTGTGGCCTTTTCCCTTAAGGGCTGGCCACTCAGGCGTGCAAGTGTTGTTGAGTTTCAACACTTAGGCCTTCCTCCCCCTCTTTAGATCTTCCATTCTAGGTATGAAATTTCCTTAGAAGTGTTTCAGAAGCTTCGAGAAGAGACTAGGGCGCCGAGAGCTCAAATCTAAGTTTCTGGAAAAACTCCTCTGGAAATGGAGGGCCCACAGTGTCTATTTAAAGACAGGAGAAGTCCCCGGGCGGTTATCACTTAGGTCGCACAAGTCACTTGCGCGACCTTCATGCATCACGCAAGTGGACTTGCACGACTATGAGGGAACTTGCACGACTTATGGGAAATCTTCTCCTTGTTCATTCCTTTGTCAATTTTTGATATTTTCTTCAAAGGATGAATCAATTTGTCTAAGTCATTACCCTTTCCATTCTTTTAGACAATGTGACGAAAACGAGCATCAACAAAAGTCCCCCCTTAGAGTTGGATCCAAAAGAAATGTGGATTTGACTCTAAGGAAAATATGAAATCCAATGAAAAGGGGGCTCCCAAGTTTGGGTGCGCAAAATGAGCATCGGGCGCGCAGAGTCCGGTGCGCAGGGGTATGACCTTTAGTCTCCCAGGGTACGACGCGCAGGGTTTTAGTCACGTCTATAAATAGAGGGCCTCCCTTCCGTACAAATCATCCGGATTTCCGGGATTCAAACCTTCGAGCTCTCGCCGCGAAGGTCACCTTAACCACGTAGGTTGCTCTGTTTTTTGGTGTTTCCTTGATGGCACATTGCTGTCAAGGTATCTTAACTTGCGCGGTGATACCTGTGCGCCAAATACTTGCGTGGACTTTCCATACTTTCGCGCCATGTTTTAGACTTGCGCGTCTTAATTTCTTTTCCATTTTTCTGAATTCTTTCACAAATTTTATTAAAAATAAACCCATTTAAGAGTTAGTTTATTCAACATTTGTGAAAATTCAATGGCTCTTAAGGGAATTAAAATGGCTGATGAACTGGCTATCAAGTGGATTGATGACATGATAACCATCATTGGCCATGATTATTACGATATATGTGACAGAACTCTCCCAGATATGGTTAATTACTTGAAGAAATATCATCTTAATTTCCCACTGAGCATCTACCTGCCTCTATATAGTCATGGTAATCTGCAAGGATTCAATGTTCCAGATGCAAATAACTATACGGCTGATATGCAGCTGCACTGCTACTCCTCTATTTCGGTTATGTTGTGCATTAAGAGAAACAACAATGGTGTGAACTTTCAAATTCTTCCTCCATGTCATTTTCTTGCAGATATGAAAATGGAAAACCCATGGGCTGAAATTTTTTCCACTATCAGCTAGTGGAGAGAAGACAAACATGGCATTAGAGCAACATCTGAAAAGAGTACTCTCTCCAAATGTCTCATTACTTCCAATTCTCCATTCTCAAATCGATGTATCCATCTTCCAAGTCTCTTGACAAAGAACAAAGTCACTGTTTGATCAGCAGAAACTTTTCTCAAACCTCACTCAAGAACATCCTTTTACAACTGTTCCAAGAAGAGCTAGTATTACTACAACTCTTCTTGTATCCATTTGAATGAATGAATTCCAAGTGGTTGCTGATGAAGCTTGGGGTGCCATAAATCAAATGAAGAGTTATGTTGAAAGCCTCTTGTAATTCTTGAAAAAGAGAATAGACTCCAGTTTGTGGATGTCCTTCTAACTCTTGTGCATCAATGAAAAACACTTTCACCTTCACTCATTTATTCCTGCATTCTCTTTTTCTACATGCTTTAGATTTTACCTAATCCAATGGGCCTAGTAAGAATAGTTTGATTTTTACTAGGATTAATGTAAATAACCCTAAAAACTTCGAACCTTTTAATTGATCAATGTTACCTAAATCATACAAAATGAATGTTTAGTGAGATGGGAACTTGACTTTTATTCAGATTTCCCTTGTCTTTTGTGGGCAGTTTAAAGACATGCATCTCAGACATAAAAAGGCTAATGTTTAAGGTCAAAATGGATTTGACCAAAATGGATTATAATTGACTCAATTCCTTGAAAATTCATTAGAAAAACATATTACCATACTCAAGTATGAGGGAAAATATGTAATCTATGACTTAATATTATTTGAATCCAAGAAATGATATGAAAAAGAGCTAAAAGGCATTAGAAGTAGTAGTTTCCAAGAATGATGTTACCATTATTTAACAAACTTGTTAGGGGGTTGAATTATAAATGGCCACCAAACATCATTGGATGCATAGTTAAATAAAATAGTATCTTTTGGCTAACAAGTTTATTATGTAGACTGTTTATGCAAGGCCACCTATGGGAACAAGCTGCATAGTCAGGCAAAAGAACTCTATGAAATTTACTTTCCTAGTGCTAAAAGAAAGTGAAAGTTTATGGAGATTCAAATCTTCCAAAGTATAGAGTTTGCTGTATGGAAAGAGGTACTTGAATATTTAGAAAATATTTCCAAACAATATTATCGAAGAACTGGATGAATATCACTCCTATGAAGGTCTGACCCAAACGTAGGGAAGGAGAATATAAACCGTAGACTTTAATACTTTAAGATCATGAAAAAAGGATATGGGAAAAGTATGATAAGGATGGATATTTTTTTAGATCCCTACATATTTTCATTTAAGACAAATAAAGACAAAAGATGCATTCTTCCCAAGAATGAAGTTACCACTATTCGAAAAACCCGTTAGGGGGTTGTATTATGTAGGGCCACCTAAGGGCATTGGCTGCATAGTCACATAATAGTATCTTTTGGATAACAAGTCTGTTATGTAGACTGTTTATGCAAGGCCTCCTATGGGCACATGTTGTATAGTCAGGAAAAATAACTCTTATAAGTTTGACATTTTTGTGACTAGAAGTCATGAAAAGGGTTATAAGGATCTGAAAATAATTAAGGTTAGGATTATGACACATAAAGATGGGTATTGTTTATTGTATACAGAGATACACAGATCAATTCTAACCATAATCATTTTGTGGCTGGGTCCTGAATTAATATATTGGACTTCACTACGTATCCCATAATGATGAGAATCAAGCCATACGTAGTTCTTAAACTATAGTTTAACGTCATGTGGGGCAAAAGGATTAGAGATCTTACTTTAGGGTCATTGAGCTTGGACCATTGTAAGAAATACACAATATGTGTTTTCATGCGGACTTTTCAGCCAGAAGACTGAAAGATGAATTTGGGGTTAGGCCCAAATACTTGGGGCTGGATTCAAGGGACACTTGAACATTCCTACGTATCTCATAAGGATGCGAATCAAGCCCACATAGTTCTAGAAATACCCTTTGTACAAATTTGGTTGTACATATGAAGGGTGAAAGGGGACTTTAGTAGAATGATGGTTTAACCCAAGATAAAAGGTTTGGGCGTTGCCATGTATGCACGTGGTCTTTGAAATGAAACATGATTGAAAAATGAATGTAAATAATGGTTCCCTCTCAGGTGAGGGTATCAAAGAATATTTTAGTTTATTGTAATACTAGACAAAAGTGTTGTATAGTTTAACATCTAATAACAATGAAGATTACACCATTTGACGTCATGTTGGACGCATTGGGGATTGTTTTCCACAATTTAGCGTCATGTTGGACGAAAGTGTGAGTAGTTTAAGGTCATATAGGACCTTTGATGATTATGTAGTTTAACATCTTTCCGGACGGAAGGGAATTTTATATAGTTTAGCGTCATGTAGTTAGGACGTCATATTTTAACGTCTCTCTGGACGTAAGGGACTTGCAAATAGTTTAGGGTCATATGCATGGACAGTTGGTGATGCAGTTTAAGGTCATACAGCACCAAGTTGTAGTTTAAGGTCATACTGGACAAAGGGATGATACATTTTAGAGTCATGTTGGACGAAAGTGAGAATAGTTTAAGGTCATGTGCATGGACCGTGGATTTTGTAGCTTAAGGTCATACAGGACCTAGTTGTAGTTTAAGGCCATACTGGACCATTTATGGAACTTCTTCACAGTTTAGCATCATGTGGGACAAAAGTGCAAGTAGTTTAAGGTCATGTGTATGGACCGTTGCTGTACATTTTAACGTCATATAGCAAGGAATAAGTATAGTTTAATGTCATGTAGGATGTATTAAAGGACTTTTGTACAGTTTAACATCATGTATCTAGGATGAAATGGACTTTTGTACAGTTTAGCATCACGTATCTAGGACGAAGTACAGTTTAATATCATGTAGGACGTATTAAAGGACATTTGTACAGTTTAGCATCATGTAGCTAGGACAAAGTATAGTTTAATTTCATGTAGGATGTAAGGGACTTTTGTACAGTTTAGCATCATGTAGCTAGGACGAAGTACAATTTAATGTCATATAGGAGGTATTAAAGGACTTTCGTACAGTTTAGTGTCATGTAGCTAGGACAAAGTACAGTTTAATGTCATGTAGGACTTAAGGGACTTTTGTACATTTTAGTATCATGTAGCTAGGACGAAGTACATACTTTTTAGTTTATACAAAATACTTCTTCAAAAATATGGCATTGGTTGGAGTAGAGATGAGTTCTCCATCAGTTGAGATTAATGAATAAGCTCCATTAGAGTAGACCCTATGTATTAAATATGGTCCTTCCATTTTGGCTCAAGTTTTGGAGGTTTCTTTCCTGGTATCATTGGTGTTCTAAGAACTAAAACTAATTCACCCTGAGTGAATGAATGAAGACGAACTTTTTTGTTAAAAGCTCGTGCTATTCGATTTTGTTAGACTTTTAAGTGGTGCAAAGTGCACAATCTTTTCTCATTTAACAGTTCCAATTCATTCAATCGCTTTTGAGATTATTCATCTGTAGATCATTGATCAAAAATGGAAACTCTGAGCAAGGAAAGTTGAACTTCAATGGGCAAGATGCTCTCCGTTCCATATACTAATGAATATGGAGTTGACCGAGTTGCAGTGCAGGTGGTAGTCCGATAAGCCCATAAAGCATGAAAGAGTTTATTAGGACATGACCTCTTATCGTTATCCACCATCTTTTTTAGTATATCTGAAAGAGTCTTGTTAAAGGCTTATATCTGGTCGTTGGCCGTTGCATGATACCGAGATGAATGATTAGATTTGATGTTATATTCTTGATACAACTTCTTCACCTCGGATGAACAGAAATTGGGGCCATTATCCATCAATATGGTATGAGGGACACCTAATTTTGTAATGATGTTAGACTTGATGAAGCTAATAATGCATTTAAAACTGACTTCCTTGAGAGGTATTGCCTCTGCCCATTTGGAAAAGAAGTCAGTAGTAGAAAAAATGTACTTAAATTGCTTGGTTGTAGCTGAAGGGTAAGGTCCCACCACATCCATTCCCCATGTGGAAAATGACCATGAGTATTTATCTATATGAATCATCTCTGGAGTTTGATGAATGAATTTGGCATGTAATTGTAATGAATGAAAATTCTTTGTTAAATCAACACAATCTCGTATCATTGAAGGCCAAAAGTATCCAACCATTTGAATCTGATCAGACAGTCTATGTCCAGACTGGTGGGCACCACAGACTCCTACATGAACTTCTTTCATGACAGCCATTATCTCTTCATCGTCAATGCATCTGAAGAGAACTCCATCAAAACCACGTTTGTAGAGAATTTTTTCTAGGTGATCTGGGCTATCATAAAGAGTAAAATTAACCACACGTCACTGGATTTGTTCTTTCTCAGCTCTATCAGGTGGAAGTTTTCCATTTTGAAGGTATTCCATGATAGGTGAAATCCATCCTGTAGTATGACCATACGGTTCAAGAATGAGACAAATTTCATTAATTACCTCTATTCTGATTCGAACATAAGGTGAAATTGCACGACAGTGAGCAATACTGATGGTTGTCTTGTCCCGATTTGGATATGCCAGAGCTGTGGCTATATTATCCAATGCATCAGCTTGAGCATTTTGTGATATTGGGACATACGAAAATGTTGGTTCCAAAGGTAATTCCACCATTAACTCTCTGATGTATTCATACAAAGGGATTAGTTCTTCTTTTCTGATGGCATAATCCCCATTAACTTGTTTGACTACCAGGTTTTAATCACCTTTCACCTTTAAGTTATTCACTTGTGCTTGAATTGCTAATTCCAAAACTACGATTAGAGCTTTGTATTCTGCTTCATTATTGGTACCACCTTCCTACAATAAGAAGGAATAAGATAACACTACCTTTTCTGGAGAAATGAGCACAATTCGTAATCCAACTTTGTTGAATTCAGGATTTTCCATTTTCCTCCATGTTGTACTTCTGGAATCACCATCAAAATACATTTCCCATGCCTGAGGACTTTCTTGAATAGTGCAAACTTCCTCATTTGGGAGTTCAATATCTAAAGATGTGTCTTCCATTGAAGGGTGTTCAGCTAGGAAATCAGCCAGAGCTTGGCCCTTTATCTCTTTTTGAGACACATACTGAATGTTGAATTATTGAAAAATAACTGCCCACCTTGCCAGACGTCCTGTAAGAATTGGACGACTAAGGATAAATTTGAGCGGGTTATTACGAGATACCAATTGGACCTCGTGATGTTGCAGGTAGTGTCTCAACTTCTGAACTACAAATATTAATGCTAGGAAGCACTTCTCAATACTTTAATACCGTTTTTCTACTTCAATCATGGTTCGAATGAGATAGTAGAGACTGTTTTCATTCCCAGCATCATTCTTTTGAGCAAGAAAGGCACCCAATGATCATTCTAGAGCTGTCACGTAGAGGATAAGTGGTCTTCCTTCAACAGGTGGCATGAGTACAGGTGGACTCAAGAGGTTTTTATTTATAATATCAAATTCTTTTTGACATTCTTCAGTCCACTGGTAGGTGACTCCTTTCTTCATCAATTTGGTGAAGGGTAAACTTTTTCCGGCCAAATTGGTGATGAAACGCCGAATATAGGCTTTGTGTCCTTGATGTCCTCTTAATTATTTCAAATTTTGATGAGGTGACAATACCGAGGATTGAATTGGTCTTCTCAATATCGACTTCTATACCATGATGGTGTACAATAAATCTGAGAAATTTTCCTCAGGTTACCCCAAAAGCACATTTTAAGGGATTCATCTTCAAATTATGTTGTCGAAGATTACTGAATATGACTTCCAAATCAGCCAAATGATTAGAAAATTGTTTGGATTTAACTACCAAATCATCTAAATAGCATTCAAAAAACGTCCCTTGGAAGGGTTTGAAGATACGATGCATGGCACGCTGATAAGTTGCACCTGCATTATTTAAGCCGAAGGGCATTACCAGGTAGCAAAACACACCTTGGGAGGCTCTGAAGGCTGTATATCCCTCGTCTTTGGGGGCTATTTGGATCTGATTATATCCAGAATATCCATCCATGAAGGAATGTTCTTCATAGCCAGCAGTTGCATCAATTAGAAGTTCTGTAATCAGAACTGGGAAATCAACCTTAGGACAATTCCGATTAAGATCTCTGAAATCAATGAAAACACTAATTTGTCCATTCTATTTATTTACAAGGACAATATTAGCCAACCATTTGGGATATTGAACTTCTCTGATGAAGTTAGCTTTGATTTTATTATCCACTTCAGCCTCAATTTTGGAAGCATAGGTTGGGTGTGTTCTTCTCGCGGCTTTCTAAAATCCTCGATGTTCTTCTGGTAATCCCAAATGATGAGTAGCAACATCAGGATCATGCCCGGGCATTTCTATATAGTTCCAACAAAATATCTCTCTATTTTTCTTTAAAAAAGAAATATACATCTCTTGTTCTTCAAGATTCATGGCCGCACTGATTAAAGTGGGGCGTGGATCTTCATTTGTACCCAGATTTATTTCTCTGAGTTCATCCACAGTGGTAGAGATACCCTCATCTAATGATGGAGGAGCATCTCTGAGATCTTTATCTTCTTCGTCATCATGTGTTACTTCTTCCTTTTCTACTTTCATAGTATATGATAAAGTAGAATTCTCATGATCCGAAGAGATGTCAAAATTTGCATATCTTGAAGAAGAAGCTTCCATTTCCGACACGATTGATGATGAAGGGTCTTCTTTGGGTAATAAAGAGGAGATGATGGATTGAGAATCGACATCATTGTTCACCTCTGATGTTTCTATAACTTCTTTTGGCCTAATTGGCAAAGCATAGACTTGTTGTATTTTAGCAGAAGAAATGAAGAAGTCACCATTTGTGATTTCATCACTACTTGGAAGATTACCAATTTCTCCCATGTTGTCTGGCTCGATTGACGTAATTGACAATATGGATCATTCCATAAGAGTATTTTGATTTGGGTCTATTCTGTCAATTTGACTGATAGGAAACACATAATCTGTACTCACAAGTGTAAATGGATTTATTGGAATTTTTTCCAAACCATATGGAGAATTATCTTTGGTAATCTCCTTTGTTATGGATTTCTCCCTTTGCTTCATGTGATAGAATTCAACCTCAATGTATTGAGACTCACATGTCTTGAATGGGGCATTATCACCATACAATGACCCAACTTGACCATTGAAACAATATTTGAGAAATTGATGGTATGATGAAGGGACAACCGCTTGTTGACGTAGCCGGGGTCTTCCAAGAAAGATGTTAAAGGCTGAGTCTTGATCAACAACCATGAAATCTGAATTGGATACAAGATCTCCAAACTGAGTTCTGAGTGTAACTTCACCCAGTGGTTCTTGTTCAATTTTATCATATCCCTGTAGCATCATGGTTGAAGGAGATAAATCAGATTTCGTGAGGCCTAATCGACGGAGTGTACGAATGGGCATGAGGTTGACTCCTGAACCATTTTCAATGAAATCACTTGGAACATCCACGCCATTGACCATTCCAGACAAGTACGATGGTCTAATATGTCCATGCACAACATTATCTTCATCTTCATCAGTAAACGATATTATTGCATGGAATTATGCTGGAATATTCTCTATGTGAAAGACTTCAGCTGCAGAAATTTCAGTTTCAAACTCCTGAGCACTTGACAAAGCCTCGATGAGTGCCTCCAGAAGATCTTTTGACAGATTCAGAGCATCCATAATTGATAACATGGCTGGTACTTGGGCCAAGTGTTTCAACATATCATACTTTTGATCCAGAGGTCTGCGTTTCCCAATAGGAATGTGTGGTTTAGCAGGTACCTTGGAAATAGATGCTTTGGAAGTTGATGCATCTTGTATTGGGATAAGAGTTGACAATATTCCTGGTTTTGGAAGATTAGACCGATTAAATCCATTTACATGATGAGAGGAAGAAGATGGAACCTTCAACCGGTCTTCCAAAATAACTGTGTCAAGACTGAATATTCTATTTGTAGAAGAAGTTGCTTGTTCTTGATGATCTCACTGAAGGGATCTACCAAGAGTTTCTGCTGCGTACACAGTTCTAGTAGGGGTAGAATTGGAATAGTGGCTTCTAAAAGATCCATGTCTTCCCCTATATCTTGGACCCTTGGAACTTCCTCTGATTCCTCTGTTTGATACAGGGAATTCAGGCTTATTGAAATCGAAACTGTGACTGGAATATGGATCTGTTAATTGAATCATATTAACAGAACCAAAGATTAACTCTTCGTCTCTTGAAGACTCTGCCTGATTAGCCTGTCTAGGTTGTTCCGTTTGGTGGGGCAGTGCCCGTGGCTTTGAAGTAGATGGCATGATGTCCTCCAAAGTCAAAGACAACTTAGGCATTGACACATACTCATCTTCTTCTGATTCTTTTTCTTTCTTTGAATCATGTCGTTTCTTTGAGGACCTTACCTCTGACGAAGAGGGTTTTGTCGCAAAATTCAAGGAAGAAGACAGAGTTGGTTTCTTTAATTGTGTTCGCAAAATAGCATGAGTTCGATTGATTGTCTTTCTGACAATCCAATCATCATACTTCTGTGCATTTTTTCTTTTGACTTCTTGCCATTCACCTTCCTCTTCTGGAACTGTAGCAGTGACACATGATACCTGGGATGAGGAGCCTTTCAATGTGACTTGTCCCGAGTCGACCATCTTTTGTAGGAGGTCATTAAAGATGAAACACTCCTGGATGGGATGCCCCAACTTTTGATGAAAAGGTCAATAATTAGGACGGTCTTCATCTCCTTTTATGTTTGGCCTCTTGGGTATTGTCAATTGAACAAAATTATTTTCCAGAGACGAAATGAAATAACCATGAACATGTTCATTTTGTAAAGAGTATGTTTTGCTCTTTAGATACTCAAATTGTTTTTGTCTATGATCTTTTTGATCTTCTGGACGAAAAGGCATTTGTTGTTGGCACTCAGAAGGTGGAGCCCTTCGAGAAGATAAAGGTTTTGAGGTAGAAATAGGTATAGGTGATTTTTTAAGAATAACTATAGCAGTTTATGCTTTACCCATTCTCCTTCCTAGAGCTGATGGAATTACATGAGATTTAGCCTTATCCTATATAAGGGAATCTTCAATCTACTGAGCGATTGAAGAAAGGTCTTGAAACCCTCCTGTGTATTTCACAGGGATTAATCGCATGCGTAATTCGACACACAGATTTTCCACACATATTGGCAACAATTCTTCTTGAGGGACTGATAAACTCAAGAAATATGTTAATCCCTTCCATCGAGAAATGAAATCAGAGACCCTTTCATTCTCCCTTTGCTTACAGTTTTTAAGATAGAAAACTATTGTCTTTGGAAAAGTTGAGCTGCACTGAAGGAGAAATTTTTGGCGAAGATCCTCCCATCCGGTTATTGACTGGGATTGCAAGATTGTATACCAAACAAAATCTGGTCCTTGCAAGGTTCTCATGAAACATATGAGTTTCGCTGCTTCTTGATGCTCTGGAGTTCCCATCATAGGATCACAACAAGTCCAGTAATACGTCAAATGCTGCTCCGGATCGCCTGATCCATCGAAAATAGGGAATACAAGGTTCCCAAAACTAGATGGAGGAGAAATTGAATCTACCCATTCAGGGCAAACATTCTTTTCAAGTTGAACATTTGAACGTTTCCCTTCCAAAGTTTCTAATAGAGATGTTAATGACTCAATATTAGTTATTAACTTTTTAGAAACATCCGGTTGAACTTGGACATGGGTAGGTGCAATGACTGGAGCTTGGACATATGTGGTGATTGGTGATGCAACTGATGGTAGCACTGCCAACTGTTGTTGCACTTGACCCATAGGATTAGAACCGTGAAGATGTACTGATAGAGGAGGATATTCTTTATCCATCTCAGTAACTGTAACAAATTCCTTTGGCTGACTGACTCCAGCATTCTTAAGAAGAAGAATGCTCTGAAGTAGTTCTGCATTCAAACTTCTTAATTCCTTCATTTCTTCCTCCTATTGTGCAAACCTTTTCTCCAGTGAGAGCGATTGACCTTCTCCACAGAGAGGATATGTAACCTGGTTCTTTCCCTTCCCTTTGTTATATCCTTTTCGGAGAGGGGTAATTGGGTTACTCAAAGGATTACCTAGGTTCTGAGTAATCCTTTGACTTCGTGTACGCAGACCTTCTTCATTTGTGTTGGTGCATACATCTTCTTGAGTAGGAACCTCTTCATCAGAGTCCCCTGAGTGAGCCTCATTTGGTGGATCAGCTACAACGGCATTGATGACATTGATTGATGCATAACTCATCACATACCTTGTATCTGCATTTCTATGATATTGTCTTCTACCATGTCTTTGATGAGACATTTCTTTTTATTGATTAGATACCTCTGGAACTTATTGATGAACCATAATTTTGAGAGAATCTCCTGATAATTTGGCTCTTTGTTCCTCTTGAGGATTCTTCCCCAATCGATAAAAGGCCAACTTTCTCTGAGGAGGGGATTGATGATTTGAAAAAGTACCCACTCCAGTGGACTGGGGTTGTTCCTGCTATTCTCGCTCTACTCCTCGAATCCTATTTGTTGATTCTAAGGGTTCGTTTAAAAGAGTCCCCATTCTGGAGAGCTGGGTTTGTTCTTGACAGGCTTTGTCTGCGACTTTCTTTAAAGTCATCCTGATCTTGCGAACCGTAGTCCGGAAATTAGCTAGATGCATTAACCTGTATCTGCTTTTATCACCCGGTTCAAAAGACCGTTGGATGATTTTTGGCACTTCTGTCACTTGATGATGTGCTTGCTACAAACGAGAGGCTTGTTTAATATTCACTTTTGCTTGATGCAAGAGTAATTCAAAAACTTGTTCTATGTATTCTTGATTTTGAGGGGAACTAGTTGAAACACGTTCTTGGGAAATATTTTGATTACAAACAAATCCCATTGACTATGGTCGGACATGGGCAATAACATTGCATGAGACCATTTTCGGCAGGCATTGCTGACTGGAGATCACCATGAAATGCAGTTCTCCATGAACACCCCATCCACTGACACGAATACCAAATGGGGAATTGACAATTAACTTACTCAATCTTCTTCGTGAACTAAGGAATGAACGTTGAAGGGCTTTCTTCTTCTATTCAGCCTTCGTATATCGAGATACTGATAGAGACGCCGAACCAATCTGACCTTGTAACCCCTCTATTATCTTAAGATTATTTTCATATTCATCATAAGATAATACTTTCTTTTTTTCTGACAAAGAGTTTTCCATATGTTGAGACGAATATCATGAATTTTATCTTTTGTCAACATTTATGAAATATTATACTGAGAGTCATCCAAAGGGAAAAACATGACTGGCACTTCACCTTTAGTCTGTTGTTTTCTCATGTTCATCATTTCATCTTTGTCATTTGATGAAGATTCTTCTACCTGATTTGACCAAATTTGGTGTTTCCTTTTTGCTTCATTGTATTCAACATGATGGTAGAGAAATCATTGATCAAACTAGATGATGCATGACTTAGGGTTTGTTTGGAGAATGACCTACACCCTGGGCTATCTTCTGATTGAGAAAGTATTTCACCTACTAGTGATGAAGCTTCAGACATGAATGGTTTCGCATTTGTAAGTGACTCAAGATAATATGGCTTTCTCGGCACTAAATTATTCACTAAAGAATTTTCTGGGAAATGTGCATCACTACTGCGGAGAGGACTTTCGCAACGAAATTCATCATCATGGGGAGGACCACCATAATGGGTTACAGAAAAAGATGAGATCTCTTGCTCCTTTGCCTTCTGACCACACAGAGGGTTCATCTGGCTCTCATATGAAGGTGAATCTTTGAGATTGACTGAATTGTCATGAAGAAAGCCTTCATGAGGAAGTGTCGGTTGAAGAAATTCGGAATTAATGTTCCCAATATTGGGAAATGAGGGAGTAGAATCTTGAATTTCAATAGATAATTGTCTGAGCGCTTCAAGAACTCTATCATCGAGCAAGGCCTTGTTACCGATTGGCTCTTGATCTCCTGACTATGCTGGGTGGGACTTTTTCTTAGACGCCTTCTTACATTCCTTTGAAACCACTTGTTGACGAAAGTGGTTTCTCTGAGCAGGTGTATATGACTAATCAGGAAAGATGGCCAGTTTAGGCTGACAATCTCCACTCAAATCATGTGTATGTTCCTAACTTGGTTGTCCGTGTGATATGGGGGTGTATGCCCCACAACCCTTTTGGACTGGAACAGATGTGTGTGTCTGTTCCAGAGTGAATTGTTGACGTTTCACTCCATTGGTAGGGATAGATTTATGTGTCTTTCTCTGAGATTCCACTGAAGTTGTTATAATATCATGGCAGGCCTCCAGAATATGAGCATGGATTTTCTTCTTCTCTTTCACCATTGATAGAATATGCTTGGTGACTTCAGCTACCGAAATAGGAATATACATCCATTCCGGGCTTGGAGTAGGTGTATGTGCCTGTTCCTATCCTCCTTTTCCTATTAGTGAATCCTGACAGTACTCAAGTGTGGGGGCAGAGAGTTGAGTCTGCCTCTTATTTATTGTCGGGGCTTTCTGACTAACTTCTCCGAATGCTACCAAGAGAGACTGTTGGTAGGCTTGATTAGTACCAGCAGGTGTATGTTCCTACTGATTGCACTTTGCCAAACGTGGTTGACGAGATCCATCATATTTAGTCAGACGAGCCTACTGACTAGCTAATGATGTATAAACAGGTGTATGTTCCTGCCTATAGTACTCCACCGGAATTTCCTGGCGAGATTGCTGTGATTCTACCAGACGAGTCTGCTAGGCAGTGGAATTAAAACGGATAGGTGTATGTGCCTTCTCATTGCTTGCCACCAAGTTAGGTTGGTGGACTTCTCCGGATTCCTCCTCTGGTGGTTCGTCTTTCTTTCTCGGGCTTGAGGAACCTGAGCCGAACGCCTGGAGTCGGTACACTCATCATGTTGAGGGTGCACTGCCACACAAGTCTGGCGGCAATTGTTGGTGGGAGCCCTCAAGATGGAATCATGTTTTTTTTAATTAAGGTCCTGAGGGACCTGCTCATTCACCTCCCCAGAATAATGGAGTGAATGGTGATTGCGTTCTGGGGATAACGACCCAAAACGGTTGGAGACGGTAGTCAGCACCGCATGCTTCTTAATCACTGGTCGTCATTGACTGGACAACCAATGTGAGTTATTTATTTGGAGGGATTTTCGGGAAGCCTCCAGAGTTGGGATGGTACCGTGTTGATGGTACTTCTTAACCAGTGCATTTGATACCCAGCATTGAAGACGATGAGTAGGTGATATCATCCTTAGAGCAGACGACGATCCAGCAGGAGTAGCAGTAGTGGCATTTGCAGCAGCAGTATTCACAGGTGTGAACTTGAGAGAAGCCATTCTAAAATGCAGAAGATCTTGTAAAAGGGTGCCTGTTTCCAATTACAGACGTAATCAAGAGAAATTCAGACACTATATCTTTTGGATGAGAACATATGTCAATGAATGTTTTTATTGGCCCTCTCATTGAGTTTTAAATATGGGCCTAACAAAATAGGTAAAACATTATTTTAACTTGGTTAAGGATTCACTTCGGGTTCAACATTTTTGTTTCCCTCGGATTCCGGGGATGATCTCCTCTGATGGGAGGTTCAAACATTCCAATCGATTTCTAACAGGTTTGTTCGTAGAACCGGAAACATCCAATGATTCCACATCCATTCAGACCTACATTTTAAAGGTAGGTTCTCATTTATTTGTGGAATGATGAGGCTTAGGAATTCTCATTCGTCGAGAGGATGGGAGGTTGGACTCATCACACCTTTTTGAGGGGAATTATTGTCTACTCCAGGACTCTCTTTATAGATTTAAGGTATGTTCGTGAATCCTTATTACATTACCATGTATAAAATGAGCTTTCCTTCAGATTAGACAATCAATGGTTGATATGTAGGAAATTTAGAGAATCTTTTATATGTATTTGTGTTTATTCATCGATAGAGAATCATCTATATTTATTAGAGATTCTTAGCCAATGGTACCATTCGACACATTTATATAGAAGTCTCTTGGTCATTATGATGACCATGCTGGTTTTGAAGCCACTCAGTGGGCCACTTGAAGTTTATTGTCATTTAGAAGGACATGGATTATTTCAGAGTTGGGATCGAACACACCAATGGGCTACCTACGTATCCTTTATTTAGAAAAGGAATCAGAACCCACGTAGTTCGAGTAAGGGAGTTTGATGTTTATGATTGATGGCTCAAAGATTGATGTCATAATTACTTTTACACTCTAAGCTCACGTGATTCATGCTCTGTGTGAGAAACAAGAGGTATTGGTAAGAATCAGACAATTGTGCCATGAAAGATGCAATCATAAGAAATAAGGTGGGACTTATATATGTATGACTGCCCAGATAAATGAATATTTGGATTTACATCAGAGAAGAAATCCAGGAACATGGCCCATAAAGGTATATATGCTTCATAGAGATATGAATACTCTAACATTGGAATTACTTCTAAAAAGGAGGCCCAAATTAAGGGAGGACTTATGATTGGTTTTTTTACTCCTAAGAAGAAATCCCAGATCAATGCTAAATTAGGACTGGTTATGAGGAATAAAGACTGGGGGTTACTCCTGAAAAGGAGGCTCTGGTTAAGAGACTTGAAAAATTAAGGGATTTAGGGCTTACTCCTGAAGAGGATTACCAAATTAGTGGACTGGGGCTTATTCCTGAAAAGGAGGCCCAGGTTAATGAGGACTTGGGGCTTACTCCTGAGGAGGATGCCAAGATTTGAGAATTATGGATGGGGATTATTCTTGAAAAGGAGTCCCAGGATAATAGAATTATGATTGGGGCTTACGCATGAAATGGAGGCCCAGGTTAAGAGAATTATGACTAGGGATTACTCCTAAAAAGGATACCTAGGATAGGGGATCTCTCGGCTTAATGGATGAGGTTTAATGAATGAAATATCAATCTTTAGTGACATAAAGATGTGTAAATCACTAGGTTTTGAGAGATTTTCCTCAGAATTCCTTTCAGATAAGGAATTCAAATCAAGAAATCAAGCCCTAAATGACTTTGAAGAGTGTCTTGAAGACTGAATCTTGAATAGGAAATGTGGAATGGTTTAAGAGGGGTGAAATGGGAAAGAATGGCACCCAAAAAGGCAAGGTCGTGTAAGTCCTGGAAGGCGCACAGGTACTGCATGGGTGCACAATTCATGGTCGCGCAGGTATGCCTGAGCGACATATATGGTACCTGTGTGACGGTTAACCAGCAGGGTAATACTTGAGAGACACTTAATTAAGCCTTTAGGATCCTCTTAAGGTTCTTCCAAAAAAGGGGCGCGCATGTTCTATTGAAGGAGTAAGGCAGCACGCAAGTGTGGCTTTTTTCCATAAGGGTTGGCCACTCAAGCGCGCAAGTGTTGATGAGTTTCAACACTTAGGTCGTCCTCCCCCTCTTTAGATCTTCCGTTCTAGGTAATAAATTACCCTATAAGTGTTTTGGAAGATTTGAGAAGAGACAAGGGCGTCGGGAGCTCAAATATGAGTTTTTGGGAAAAAAATCATCTAGAAATGGGGGGCCCATAGGGTCTATTTATAGGCAGGAGAAGACCTCGGGCGGTTATCACTTAGGTCGCGGATGTCACTTTTGCGACCATTATGTGTCGTGCAAGTGGACTTGCGCGACTATGAAGGAACTTGCGTGACTTATGGGAAATATTCTCCTTGTTCATTCCTTTTTCAATTTTTGATATTTTCTTCAAAGGATGAATAAATTTGTGCTAAGTCATTACCCTTTCCATTATTTTAGACAATGTGATGAAAAGGAGTGTCAATAATATTAATCATAAGATACAGAATTACATTTTATCCTGGTGTGGTTTGAATCATTGATAGTAAATATTGGTTCATTACATATAGTGCTTCTATTGTGATATGGTTTACGTGCCATGATTGGGAAACACAGTTTTGGATTTCTTGAGTTGGAAGAATCAAAACCAAGAAGTTCTGGAATCTAGTTCTGAGTGGATAATGGGGGAGTTTTTTCATAAAATATATCTAAAGGATAAGTATAGACAAATATAGATGAATCTTGGATCCTTAAAAGTTTAATTCATGCATTTATGGTAGATTAATGATTGGAAGAAATTGTATCTAGAATACTTGGCATTGAGGTAAAGTCTTTTTGGTGGTTAGTCACCTTCATTTTGGACCATTGGTGTTGATGGGATCATTTGTGTCTGTGGTCCTGTTGTCATGAAAATGTGTATGCGAGAAGATTTGATGCAGAAGTATCATGAATAAATATGGGAATTGCATCTTGGTTTAACCAAAAAGCATCATGATCACTATATGAGTAATTGGTGGCTAGGTATGAGGAAATATGTTGTAGGTTTTTTGATGTGATGACGCACCTGTCATCCAATGAACGATGAGCATCAACTGTTGTGTGGTTTGTTGTAGCCTTTTCTCATTCTGGAATAGAAATCGGATGGTGTAATAGTGGATTTTGTGGTGGGTATTATAAGGAAACCTTATAATAAAAATCTAATATGGATAGTTTTGGAACACTTGTATAAGGTAGTTTACATCGTACTGATTCAAGAGATGTTCATCATGGATTAGTTGGCTGAGTTATATGTTCAATAGGTAGAGTTGTTTCATGGTGTACTATAGAAAAATAGTTTTAGATAATGATCTTCATACCACATATCACTTCTGGTATGTATTAGAGTGGTTTTTGGTACCTTTATGCTTTTGAGTACATAATTTCACCTATATATGGATGTAATGTCAGAGCATACCATTCAATAGCTAGAGGACATGTGGAGAGCTTGTGTCCTATATTTTCGTTGACCATGGAAAAAGAATTTGGAACCCGTTGAGTTTTCTAAGAAAAATATTTTTTAGGCTATGATTTAGATGGAACCATATGAGGTTATTATGAATGATTGTGTTGATCTATGTTATATTGGATATGAGCTATAGAATTATTGATTTAAGGTATGAGTCTCATGCATAAGACATCGTAATAGATCTAATTGAATTATAAGCATATGGAAATGACTCATAGTAGGAATAAGTCATATATGGATATACATCGTAGACTTCATTAATTTATGGTGGGTGATCTTATCTTTACTTTCTTTTATCTATGTTTTATTCTTTATCGGTTTCAGAAATAGGGTAATATGGTTCCCAAGTACAAGGGGCTATTAATGATTATGGAGAGTGTCAGACTTGGGCATATGATTGGTTCATCCACTATGGTAAAGTGGTGTTCATAATTAATTCTATGTGTCTCAACTTTGGAAATATAAACACTACCCATCTCATGATATTGATGTTTAGGGTATTTATATTGAGGTAGATGCGTCAATTGAGGATAGAATAGTTCATATTGTGGATCATAGTGATAATGTATTGTGGGGAATGAATGTGCCCTTGGATGACTTTTGTGAAGAAAGGTCATTTTCACGAAGAATCCTTGGATATAGAAAATGATATGCAGGCTCATTGGAACAATCTTTCTTCCTTGTATGCTCAATGATTTTTCATAATAGTTTCCCGAGTACGATCCATTATATGTTCATCAGGTTGTAAGAGCCCTAACATTATAGCTGGATACCCTTCAACAAATTTTGGATTCACTATCTTAATTCTGGTTAATGGAATATTTAGAAAATTTATGAGGATGTTTGGGGTGTTATGGGGGTTTCAGACATGATTAAAATAGAGATTTTTGAAATCCAATGTGTGTTTCACAATTGGACCACAATTAAAGATAACCACCAAAAAATGATAGCTAGGATGAAGGGATAATATTTTTCAAAAATAATGTTTGGGGGGAAGCCAAACCTTGTGAAAAGGTACTGAGGTATTATTCATGGTTGTCATATGGTTTCTCAAATTAAGTAGTCCTCCCTAGATTACCATTAAACCCCAACTAATATTATATAGTGTTTGATGCATGGTTTTTTCGGTTTGGAAAACAGTTCGTCCAAACCATGCACCCTATTAAAAAGTAAATAATTACAAAATTCCCATTGGGGATTTTTTGTTCTTCACATGATTTTATCTAAATTTTTCTTCATATATCTGTTCTAATGAACATAATATTTGAATACCTCCTAATGATCATTCTCATCGATTATTTTCTATTTGAGTGTCACCAGTTACCGATCTAATCATTATGAAATTATAATTCTTTGACTGCTTTTATTTTAAGAATTTGGGTATGTGGATGTTTTCTTATTCGTTTAAATGCTTAAAATTATCATTTTATATAATATCATAGAATGGGAATTCAAGGGGTTCATGAATATAGATCTAAAGAGAAGGATATGGGTGTCTTCATCTTCATATTAGAGGTTGGTGGTCTACAAGTTAAATCCTCTAGTCTTATTACTGATTTATGCATATGTGGATGTGATATTGCTTTCACCTTGTGTTATTTTGTTACCTCTAGTACGTTTTTTATAAAATTATTGTTAAAATATAATTTATATTTCTTTTAATCAATGTTTGATTCATTGAAGATGATTATACCAATTTCTGTCCACCCATGGGGCCTCCCACATTCCCGAACATGGAAAATAGTAATGTTAAGAATATGGTAGTTTTGTTTTTAAATAGAGACCATAAAAATATGATAACATGTTAGTTTATACCATAAGATACATTAATGGTACTTGTGTATATTTCATGGAAATGGAATAAGATATTTTCTATTATGATGTGATAAATGGTTAATTGGATTATTTTGAATGTATCAAATGGAATATGAAATTGTAATGGAAATACCTCAATGGATTGAAAAATGTGAATTGATTAATTATATGAATTGGGTTAATGTATAGAAATTTTGGAATGTTATAATTCATATATGGTGTGAAAGGGTAGTTTTGTTAAATGTGAAAATCTAATTAAACAATATTTTTAGTAATATGTTAAGGTTTTAAGATGATTAATTTTTTTGAATGGAATGTGAATTATAAATGTTATTCATATTGGATATCTATATAGTTTGAAATTTTAAATGTGGAAAATGAATGAATAAACATGTACACATGGATTATTGGTTTGGGATAAAGGACTAAGGATCC
This sequence comes from Viscum album, assembly GCA_963277665.1. NCBI lineage: Eukaryota > Viridiplantae > Streptophyta > Magnoliopsida > Santalales > Viscaceae > Viscum > Viscum album. The sequence continues at coordinate 1,592,073,494 of OY728129.1, forward strand.
TCTATTGGGTCGGGTTTTTCTGAGGCTCTAAATCCTTCCACGTGAATGAGAAGGTTAAAGAGTCAGACTTTAGCTCTAGGCCCCTAATGGTTGCATTGGATGAGACTACCTAGACTAAGGCTCCATGTTAAGTGTGTATGATTACTTATTAATTTTTTATCACTAGTGATATAGGGTACTTAACTTATACCATTAATTCAAGATAATTGAGTGTCTTAGTCTATTATGAAATTGATGTAAAATATTAAATCATGTAAACATTTGATGAAGATGAATTAAGTAATGAAGCATGAATGAGTGATGGAAATGGAAATCATAATGAAAATGGTAAAATTGAATATAGTAACCTAATGGAACCAATGCTATGTTTTTTAATCGTGTCATTTCCTTTGTATCTAGATGCACTATATTTTTATATTGGATATTTTATAGACACCATTGGTGGTGTCCTGATGAGTTTTTCTCACACCCTACTCAGGCCTTTGTTAGGTACATGAGAAGACTTAATAATTGCAGATAAGGTTATGGGATACAAACCTATGATGGACACATGAGTAGGTATTTGTATGTTCATGGATAAAGATCTAGACATTGAGTGAGGAATCATTTGGGGATTCCCCAATTTATCATTGATTTGTGTTATCTACACATTTGGAAAAGTTATATTTGACATTCCATAGTTAATGTTAGGTTTTGTATGTACCATGTTTGGGAAAATGGTTGGCAATGCATGATTCATGTTTATTTATTATTGTTTTCATTATTTCATATGTTATCAAATGTGTCTTAATCTAGTAAATATGTTGTAGTCTACATAAGTTTTTTAATTAAACCCTCACTACTAGACAGAAACCTCTGGCATATGGGAAGGTCCACTCATTGTCATGTGGTGACCTGGATAGGTGAACTGGTTAGTGGCTCCTATGTTGTGGATGTTTCAAAACCAACACATTTACATCAAATTATCAATACATATTAAAACAACTAAACACAAAATACATTAATTTCCTAAACCATTTAAAATAAATTTTTCAATTCAAACCACCGTTTTAGATGAAAAAAATACATTTATGAATTCAAATAATTCTCTAAAACCCATATCTCACTTGAAAAAACCAACTAGTAAATTTAGAAAGCATATGGTGTGCATAAAAGATAAAAATAATACCATATACTTATAAATATTGACAAAGACATTTAATTTCTCACCAGTTAATTATTATAAAAATCATACTTCACTATTAAACATATAATGAAGGTGTAAAAACCATAAACCAATAATTATTAACATTAAAGGGATATTGCAAAGGATAAAGCTACCTTAAAATCACAATGCTTCAACAATTCTCACCCAAAACAACACCACAAAAGCTCAAAGAAGAATGAAAATTCAAGAGGAACCTAAAACACATGAAATACCCAATTTAAACATATAGAATCATGAATCATAGATACAAGAGATGAAGATAGATGATGAATTCAAGGGAAAATTGCAGGAGAAGGGAGAAAAAGAGGATATGGCCAGTTTACTAGGATAAATCACCACAAATCATGAAGAAACCATTATATACAACCCTTGGGAGAAGAGAGGAATCATGAAGAAGAAGGGAGAGAAACATTTGGGTCTCCCAACCTAGGAGAAGGGAAAAATGGGGGTTTTATGGTTACAATACGAAGAGGGTGGACAAGTTAAATTACAATTTTAATGATCTGAACATGTTACATGGTTAACAATCATGGTTTTCAAAATCATGCGGAAACTATACATCCATCACTATGCTAGAGGATCTAATCACGTGGTTTTCCCACATAGTTTCTCAATTAATTAGGTTAGTTATTTTCAGGAGGAAACTAACCACATTCTTTCCAAAAACAAATACTCAGGAAATATAAATAATAAAAATGGTAAATAATATAAAAAATAAATCAAAATGAAAAAACCAATAGATGTGAATATTACCCCACCATGAAAATATTCCTCCCCCTTAAAGGAAATCCAATGATTGATTCAAAAAGGAAACTGGTACTTCTTTCTTACCCAATACTCCCAAAACTCCAGAGGCTAAGCCTTGTGATTAACATAACCCATAGAGAAGTTCCAATATCTGTGTCCCAAATTCCCCAACATTCAATTATCTCCCTCTACCATTCAAACTAAAAGTGAAAAGGGCCTAGAACAACCCAAAACAACCAAAACTCAAGGGAGAATCCAATGAAAAAATGTTAACAAAAAATAAAATGATAAAAAAAACTAGTGTGTTGAAATTATACCCACCAGTATGATTTCTGCACCAATAAATCCAAAAAATCTCCAGTTTATCGATCAATGGAAAATGTTCATGTACTCACACGATCTGATTACCCAAACCGAAGGGGACATTGACTAACTTCGTGATGAAACACAAACTTCAATCTAAAAAAATCAAATAAACCCAAATCACTTTTCTAAAAACAAATTAAATCTTCACTTAAAACTTTTTCAAACTTATTTTAAAACAAGAAAGTTGGGTGTACTCCATAATCAAAACATTAAATCAGAAGGAAGGGGCCTAAACCAACAACCCTAAATTAAACTACCACATGTAATGCCACACCAGATACTACTCTTGATCACCAATATTGGAGGCTAGAAGGGACTCCCCTCCATTAGAAACCAACTATAACCAACTGATATATTAAACCCAAGATAGAACAACCTAGGAAATCCCCACACAAACTATCCCACTCCATAAGGGTTGGGGGTGAAGAAAGAGACTCTAAAACATGATGAAAACCAATCCACTATTCATAATCTCCCCATGATGCAACCATCTCTAGATGATAAAAAACCAAAACAAGAATGAACTCATAAGTGCAAACCCTAGAAGGAAAACTAATTAGAGGATCACATCACAAATGTCATGAACAATGGAATTTTATGAGGAAAATACCACCAAGGACTTTTCAAAAAGGTGGAACAAATTAAAAGAACATTTAAAATACCTACACCACAGTGGTGGAGGCAAGATATGGGCTAAGGTTAATCTCACCCTAAGAGATTCCCAACTACGTGAAGAGATTCACTCAAGAAACTATTTCTTGATACCTAATATCATGAACCATCTACTACCCCAATGTTAGTATGTTATAATACACAATCATAAATCATTCATTTGGATCTTTTAGTGTCCACAAAGTACCTCATGTAGAACCAAAAATAAAATGAGATACCACAAGAGTCATCTCTCTCCAATAAGGATCTTCCACCAAATCGAGAGATACACCAACATCATCAAATTTCACCCCAAATTAGAGGCATAAAAAATATTTCATGTAATGGTACACCCCTCCTATCAAGATGGAAATGTTTATAATTTACAAAATTAAAACACATATACATTAAAATATAAGTTATCAACAAATCCAAGACATCAAATTTTACATTTTAAAGAAAATAAAACACCACTGGATAGAAACATTAATTAAAAATAAGAATTACATGGAGAGTGACTTTAAACTAATCCCTAACAGCACCCTACTTCTACAAATGGGTTGGGAAGTTTTACCTTATTTTTGATATATGTCCTCATCACATCCTATAAACCCCCTAAAAAACCATTTCATGTGTCATAGAAGTCTATTGGAATGTCATCACATCGAATAACATGGAATAAATGGATTCCTATGATCAGTATTTCTTAGTTGATGATACACTATGATTTTGTACTTAGACGAATCTAATACAAGATCAAGAGGTTATTTAATTACATGACAAGCACCAACATATTGAGGTCCATTCCATATCTCCTAACTATAAATAATTTAATTGATTTTATATATTGGAGGAAGGTTGGCTACCTCAATCAGTACATGTATCATAGATTCGACATGAACATCTTGCCTCACAACATCGCTAATGAGGTAATACCCAACATTGAAACAGTCAACCACATATAAAGACAACACCCATTTTTAAATTGATAATTCTTTAAAGAACCATTAGTGTCCCACTCTAGAAGGAATTGAAATATATACACGATATGAAAAAATAACTCTAACAACAATCCTTCAAATATTTTACAAAGAGCATCTCCATTCCCTTCTTATACATTCACTACCGCAGAGAAAGTTTTCTCGATGAGCAAGTCCATGATGAAATCCCATGTATGTTATTATCGAGGATTGGTTAAGAGATTGACTTCCTCCACATACATGTTATACCATCAATCATAAAGGAAATTAAATTCACATTTAGAGACTCATGAAACTCCTGAAAACTGATTTTCCCTTAATTTTCTTCATCCCCTCCTCCACTATGAGAGGATTCGCTTGACCATAAAAGATATTAGGATTAAAATTATAAAATAAAATATGTAGGTCTATGTTCTAATAAAATTTAAGCTCTACTAGTGGTAAACCACCCATAAATCAATTTCAAATATCCATTAAATCATTTTTTGGGGTTTCACACTATGAAAAAATTAAAACAAATAACTCAATCAAAACTAATTCAAAAACAAGATTTATCATCCTCAAAACACCACAAAAAAAACATTCCAAAATCATAATAAAGGTAACAACACAATCACTACTTATAAAAACTCATATCATTTCCTCTTAACAAAACATTTGAGAAGAAAAACTAAATTTTTATATTGAATGTTCCCCAATAGTATTCTATGTAGCCTCCTCACACACACATTATCATGATAATCTAGGAACTCATACACTCTTTCCATCAACCATCCAACATCTCATACATATCTTTATAAGTTATTTCTCAAAAGAATACAAAAGTTCAAAAAAAACACATTCCAAAAAAAATATTCAAACCATGTTTCCAAATTCTCAATTTATTTCTTATTTCAAATTTTCACAATTCTTTTCGAATATATCACAAAACACTTTTTCTATAACCATACCATTTAAAAACAAATTTTCATTTCTAATTTAACAAGATACATTTAAAAAACTAACCAATAATCAGAAATCATTTTCATACTCTAAACTTCAATCCACATCATTCAGTTCAGGAATAGAAATACCATGAATTTCTTGGCAAAATATGTTTCTTCTAATGGAAAACATTTTTAATACCTCTTTAAAATAAAATTTTATTTCACAAAAAACAAATTGATAACCCCTAGGTTTTTATTATAGAAATAAAATATCAATTAACTCATCCCCATTTTACAGAAAAATTTATTTTTTAAAATGAATTTTGTAAAAAATTATTTGAAATAAATAAAAAATATAAATTCCATCTTCCAAAAACCAAACGATTGTAACTAAAAAACAAGTTATCATGATTTCAAAACAAGGGTTGTCAAAATAATTTTTTGAATCAAGTAAGACCATAAACAGTTCTCATTTGTAAAATAGTATCTATGGGTGACTTTTCCATATGGTTAGAGACCATTTTCCAATAAGGATAATATCCTAGAGATTCTATCATAATCATTTCAATAGATTCAAATTATATTCTAGGACCTACGATCTCAATGAGGCCATTGTCCAAACTCATTTTTTTTTCTCACAAAGAACTTGAAAACCACTAGAACCAAATAAATCAAATTTAACATGGCTTCTCATTGTAACCCAACATTTCGTTGAAATATTATTAGCCAAACACACCCTCATACATACACCCCATGTTCCGACCATCCTACTCCATGTACCATGACATTCCAAACACCAATGGGCACTCTAAAATCTAGGTCCTATAAATCACATAGGCTTTGTTACCATTTATACATGAACCTCTTGAGAAAACTCCAAAAAGATCTCTGGATTTATCCCAATATTAGGACTGAGAGGAATTATTGATTCCCATGGGATGGAAACATGTAGGGGGGAATCAATAGATAATCAAGGGAATGTTTTATACTATTAAAATACATTAAAAAACAAATAAACCATATAACGAAAATAAATAAATTTACTAAAATGAACATCTTTTATAAAAAAACTAAAAATAAATTATACCAAAAAATACCCATAATAGACATGATGACAACAATATATCTGTATGACTATGGGGGTCAATCTATGATACAAAAACCAACTATCATCCATAGAAATTGATACCATTATGAATCCTTCACCAAAAGCTAAAAATAAAGAAAAAACTATATGCTTGAGTATTAAAACATAGTAGGTGTTCCTTATCAATCAATTCCCATTGAATTCACTTAAAATAATGAAACAACAATTTCAGGATTGATATAAAATATACAAGTCAAGTCATTTCACACATTTTAATATTAAATATAAATGAGTTTCGTTTACCTTTCACTTTTAAATCATTGTTATATTACAAGAATAATATATTCACTTTTTAGAGGATAAGGATGGTGTTTTCATTTAAAAATGACCAGGGAAGTGTAAATAATTTACAATACGTTTTCCATAGACATTTGAAAACAAATACATAACTTTTATTTAATAAGAAAATCATAAAAGAAAACAAAAAAATGATAAAAAAAATAAGGGAAATAGAATAATAACACATAATATTAACAATCCAATGAATCATCTCAATCGTTTGCAACAAAATAAAATATGTGCTGAAGAAGATGGGATTATCTAGGAGATCACGAGAATAATATAGAGAATATTTAAATCTGAATCACCCAAATGTAATGCATCACCCAATGAATGAAAATTACCTACATGCTCGATCTCACCCTACATGGTCTAGTTGAGGGGATTATACGAATGTGAAGAATGTTTCATGCTAACAGATGCTAGCCAAAGGGAAATCCTAAAATAGTGGCACAACCGTTCACTAAAACTCCTCTGGAGATTTGTGGTTCCCATGTAAAGAATAATGTTTGGGTTAGACAAAAATTCCAACCAACCATCCAATCACAAGCACATACATCCATCCCAAGTAACTCACACATCAAGTCACATATGATTCACCCAAAGAAAAAATATCATTTATTTATACCATTTCATCACAATATAGTATCTTTGAATCATCCTCACACAACTTTAAACATAACTAAGGAAATATAGTTCTCCGAACATAGTTTTCAAGACAAAAAATTTCAAAAAATCACCAAATGAGAATCATACTCCCTTCAATAAATCACCCATCACCAAAAATAAAACCAACCAATTTTACTCACTTTGTCAAACCATAATTAAAGATCTAGACACATATACGTATCAAGTCAAAAACCATTTAAAAACCATTTTCCATATCCAAACCAAAATTTTAGATTCCAAAATTACATTTAAAAATACAAACAATTACTTATAAAACATGTCTTACTTTTGAAAAACAAATGGAAAATTTATCATACCCTTCGAGTGTGTAATACCACAACACCATTGCATATACTAAAAAAAGGAAAACAATTAATTTTTCATCATAAATTATTAAAAAAATAAAACTTCACAATTTATCATATAAAGAAGCTCTAAAAACCAATACACAAACAATTAATAAATTTAAAGGGGAAGTTAAAATGGGAAACCTACCTCAAAATCACAGCACCTTAATAATTCCCACACAAAACAAATCCAAAAAGCTTAATGAAGTATGAAAGTATAATCAAAACATTAAACATGTAAAACCCCCAATTTAAACATTGAAGAACATTATCCATAGATAGAAAAGGCCAAAAAAGAAGAGGAATTCATGATAAATCTAAAGGATAATGATGATGAAGAATAGATGTGGATATTGCCTTTGAGAAATCACCCCCAAAACATGAAGAAAACACTAAATATAACCCATGAGAGAGGATATGAAGCTAATAGAAGTAGGTAGAGGATCTCTATGGTTCATATATGACATATTAATTGTAAAATAAGTGTTTTAGGTATAAAATATAAAGTGTTAGAAGTGTAATATTAAATTTTTAATGACCTGGATAGGTTGCCTTATTATTAAGCATGGTTTTCCAAACCATGCTACAATGTTGTGTCCCTCAACTTTCTTGAGGATAATGTCACATGGTTATCCCACACATTTTTTCAAACCATACAAAACATATTTTTTCTAATTTATCTAGGAGTAAACTTGCCTCACGCTTACCTCGAGAAGGAAACATAGTTTTCCATAATAGTGTATTAACCGTGTGCCACATATAGTTAAGCCCAAAAAAACAGTTCGAAAAAAACCAGAGAAAAATAAATATTAAAAAAGGGACCCAAAATAAATAATTAATAGCTAAAAAACATGTATGTGATAATTATTCCAAACCTTGAAATGTGGTTATGAAAAAATGAACTACATCGGTTCGTAGGATGGTAGTCTATCACACCCTTGAAAGATGAGTTTGTAATGAATTTGATTGATGTTTTTAAATTCCTATAGTACAAACATACCATAAATATATATGATTATGTTATTATATTTATATTATTAATTACATAAAATTAGAACAATTTAATTATGTGGCGAAGGAAACAAATAAAAATGATTCAAGAAAAACATTACATGTTATTTTGGTATACTCAAAATGTTTTCACTGATTCTTTAGCATGTTGGGTTTATCACCAAGATAAAGAAACTATGATAAGGATATAGATTTTGGGGAGTAAATTTTTTAGGGATTTTATGAAACAAATTGGGTTAAAAGGTGTGAATAATGGGGATATGTGTTGGCATTTTATAATTTCGGGAGAGACCCACATCACATGTTTTGAATGAATTTAGTTATACACAGTTCTTTACCTAAAATAAGCATTGATAAAATAGTAAAAAATTGTTTAAAGAAGTTTTAAGGTAGAAACATGTCCAAAAAAATGGATTTTTAAAATTTTTGGGACATTTGGACACCGTATATTCTAATTGAATCATTATGTATGGTTGTTTTTACATTAATCATTGTAATGAATTATAATAGCATTCACTAATAATATTGTTAAAAAATTTAGTTGACCATAATATAAATTATAACATATTATTATTATTAATATAGAAACAAATTTTTAAAATGAAAATCACATTAGTGTTAGAATTTAATTTAAAATTAATCCCACATACGGGATGAGGAAGATGTGTTTTAAAGTGAAAATGTTCAAAAGTTTAATTTATATTTATGTCTAAATATATCATAAAAATGATTAAAATAGACTGAAATTGATTAATATATTTATTATAGATATAATTTTACTTTTAAAACAAATTTAAATATATTTAAACATTATAAAATATTTATATAGAGAGTCATTTTTCAATTAATATTCAGTATATTTCAATATTACTCAAAAAATAAAGCATCCCATATAAAACAAAACATAACAAAATGTTATTTTAAATTTCCACATTCAAAAATGGGGATAAATTTTAAAATAAAATTTATAAATGTCTGAAAAAATTAAAAAAATTCCATTAAAAGGCCACAAAACTACATTTAAATAGATTTCAGTATTTATGTGAAAAACTTGATTTGAACTTATAGTAGGCCTTTAAAATAAATTGGATTAATATGAAAAATATTTTATTGAATATATATTATATATGTCTTATTATGATCATTAATTAATATCAATAAATTTTATATGTTATGATAAAACAACTTTGCTGCATAAAAATTGTTTTTTAAAGAAATAATTCCTTTATATTTGATTGCCTTTTTATATTCATTTCAATTTTTTTGTAAAAAGTGAATTCAACCATATAATTTCATAATATGTTAAATATTATTCATTCCATCAAATTTAATAACTTGGTTATATATTATTATATTATATAAAACTGTTTCAATAATATATTTTTTTTATTCTGTAAGATGTGGTCATGAGTATAATGATAGATATTGAAGAAATTCGTTGTTTCCAATAACATAATAAAACACAATTTTCATTGAATTGAATGATGTTTCAGGGATTGAATTTATTTAAAATATTAAATATTTTGAAAATTATAAGATTTTTATTTTCCCATCTAATATGTTATCATATTCAGTACACCCTATAGAATATTATATACATATTTTAGGGTGTTACACCAACTCTTCATATAGTTGGTCCACTCAATCCCTTTCATCAATGGATGAATTATTTCACTATACACTTATCGTTGCATGTTAGAAAGAATAATTGTATAATCTTGTTCAATGATTTTAGAATTATGATATTGATTCAATATCAAAAAAATTATTTCAGATCACGTACTCACTCATAGACACCAACAGTCACTTGCATACATGAATAGATTGTGAGGTAATCATACCTTCCATAACACATACTATAAAAAATATATCGAAGATGATGAAATTGTTTTTTGAGATATTTAAGAGTGTAAAATGGACCTACCACCATAATCTCTTCCATACCCACAAATCATCCTCTATTTTATTATAGGGTTCTTTGGGTCTAAATTTAACTCCCTCATTGGTATTAAAACATAATCTATAATAAATTCAGATAAATGGAGTTCAACATCCTCATATTCTTAGTGAATTATGATTTAGGTTGTGAACCATTAACTTCTTCAGTTTTTAAAATGAAATAGATATTATTTGTATTGTCATTGTTTGGGGTTTTAAAATATTTAATTAGATTCTGTAAATATTTATTTATATAACGATAGAGTAATATGAATAAAAATTGTTGAAACCCACATTCACTAGTAGAAGGATAAACCTCCTCAATTATTTACACCATGAGGAAAGGAGTAGTAGGGGTAGTTTTTATAACAGTTCTCATGATGTAATTTGGAATATTTGGGAGTCCCATTACTGAACGTAGGCCACCTTATGTTTCATGGGAATAAAAAAATCTCAAACCCTAGAGTATACTGATTTTTTACTATATAGAGACCCACATGGGAATCATAATTGTAATGTGTGATATATAGATGCAATAAATTTACTATCATTAATCATATTTATAAATAGATTCACTGAATATGGTACCATGTTTTTCAATATGGTTGACAATATCATTAAAATCTACGAGGTCATATACTTGTCTTGATTTTTTTAGTAGTGGAAGTATTCAGTTCAAATTATAGCTTTAATATCTCATAGTATTCACTCGTTACCTCTCATATAAATTTAATTTTTAGGTGTGGAGATGCTATATGTTCCAAATAATTCAAACACAATTATATCACATGTTTTTTTTGACGTATTAGTAAACATATCAATTACTATAATTCTATGATAACAAAGTGATAGACAAATATGGACATATAATGTTTACCATTTGATCTAAAAGAGAGATGTATTATCAGTATCATCATCCACTATCTACAAATAATTTATAATAAAGGAATATCTTCTATAGGAATATCAAATGGTGGCACCCAAAAGAGTCCAATAATTTTGGAGATCAATTCATAGATTTCGACTATTATAGAAGTAGAACCTTACTCCTTAACATTAGTTTTCAAATAATATCTCAAGCCAATCATTCTCTCTATAATATAATTATTTGGGTATATTATGGTGGATTGAGCCCCTTTTATATATAATTTTTTAAGGAATAATAATTAATATATCAGTGGGAGTGAGATATATATTGGTGATAATGTGTCATTCCTTCTTCTAATAAGCTCATTGATCAGTATCCTCATCACTTATTGCGTCTCTTGCTTCATCAAGACCCTTAGTTATACAATCCTTATTATGGTTCACAATTTCAGTCCTTATATTTATCCACCACTCTATATATATGGCCCTATGAATGGAGATGTGTATCATCGCCTCAAGATACGGATGGTAAGATACCACATATATAGGATAATATTTTCATATGATGATAACTAATAATTTTAAATTCCTAAACCTCGACAGGATAATTACCTCCACTCAAATAATTCATTAATACTTGTATAAAATTTAGGTATTCCATCAACATTCCATGTCCCTTCACGCTTCATTTAATTTTTTTTTTCTGATAATAATTTATGGAAGATACACATTTATTATGGGGAGTACAATATCTAAATACCTCATTGTTTCATGGGAATTTGGGGAACCAGATAATACCATAATTATAGATTCTTATGAGGTATCCCTACTGCTAATGATGAATTTGATTCTACATTCCCTCTAGTCACTAGTATATTTTAAAAATAACATAACGGGTAAGCCATCAGATTGCTAGGGTATGGGTGGATCCATGTCTCATCATTATTAGTGACAATATTAAAAGAGACATTGACTGAGGAATGAGTGACATGAATACATACCCCTTGAAAATAAATCATTTTACCTATTATGAATTAGAATAATGTATTTAACTCGTATAAAATTCTTTTGGATGAGATGAGTGTATTTTCTATAGGCAGTTATACTGTAACCCATTTTTTCAAGGTAAATAAATATCATAGATTCTCTCCTCAGTTATTTTGGACATAGTCACACCCTCTAATAGAGATATTAGATATTAATGATTTCGTTGGATTATATTTTCCTCATAAATAATTAACCTTATTAGTTAAATTCATGAAAAATAAATGAAATTATTTTATTAATATTCCATGATTTATATGTCTTGGTCATCAATTGAGAGTGTCTTTATAGAATCCCACCTTTTTATAACATAACATTTCATTACATTTGATAGAACTGAGGATCTTTAAGGATTAGTGTCTTGGAATCCAGGAACATAAAACATGAAAACATAAAACATTATTCTTAAACACTTCCAAGGCTTCTCCTTATGTTCATCATAGGATCATTACTGCATCTCATAACCTAGGGACATACATCAATAGAAAGGGGTGAGAAGAAGGACCAGTAAGGGAAACAAGAGAAACATTTTACATGTGAACTTGAGATACATCAATAAGGTAATGATAAAAAACTTTAAGGAATGAGAAAGAGATCATGAGGCATATCATAATAAAAATAACTTGTTTAATAACTTGAAGATGTGGCTACAACATTTAACATAGAAAATAATATCCATTTCACCAAGGTCCATCCCCAAGGTTTCGCTAAAAATTACCAAGTTTATTCACCAAGGCGTTGTTAAAAATAGTCACCTCAAAAGATTAAGTCTATACCAAATGAATTGGAGCACTATCCGGGAGAACCATTATCTTTTCCTTTATTATCATGTGATCCACATATATAATCATCAAACATTTCATAAATAACCCATATAGCATAAAATAAATGGTTTTCCTTTCATAATCATAACGTTTTAAAAACTGCTTTAAAGACATGATCTTTATGTCACTTTAAACCCACAGAAATGGAAAGATAGTTTACTGTATGTGTATCCCAGAATTTAAAATAGAACATTTTAATATATATTTGAATACACCTGTAGAAGAATGATCTTTGAGTATTCACTGAATAAAAAAAATTGAAAAAAAGAGAGAGGAATTTTGAGACGAAAATTCTGCAGCATAACGACTATGTTACAGGGTTTTCGAAAATATTGAAAAGAGAGGGGACATGAGTCAACCACTCATAAATGATCCATAAAATAGTATAGGTACAAAATATAATTGATATAAGAACATGGTAATGAAATTTTAAAGACATACCATATGAAATAAAAAACATTGAAGAAGACAAAAATAAGATTTCTCTTATGAAAATTAGGTAGCCTACCTGCGTCACTTAAAACATCAAAAAATGAATTGACGAGATCAAATAGGGTCTCTAATAATATTAAAATACAAGATAAGTATGATATATATAGAGATCATACCCCAACATAATAAAAAGTTACTTGAAATAATTGACATGAAAATAGATCTTGAAAACGAGAAGGATTAAAGAATCCCTTAAAAATTCGGCAGCCTAACTGCGCTACTTAAACATTCATAAAATGAATTTATTAGACCAATAGGGGGCCTCTAATCAAATGAAAATGATATGGACAATAGGATGAATATAAAATAACACCACAAACATAAGGACTTGGGGCTTAAAAATGACATAAAAAAGATTACTTGGAAAGAAAGAGAGAGGTAGGATCCCTTACCTTAAAACGTAACTCTTAAAACTCAAAGGTTGGGACATTAAGGGCTTGGGGGCCCATTGAGATGACTACTTGGGAGTTAAAGAGACCAGAAATTCGTTGATTATGATTTTGGAGTCGAAAGGATGAGAGAATTACTTTGTATTTATAGGAAAAGTGAGGGGACAAGGCATTAATGGCCAAGAGAAACCTCATTGGTGGTATTGGCAAAACCACGGGATTTCCCATGGTATTTGCCCATGGTATTGGACAATAGGGACACCTCATACCTTATCTTACTATTCCTAAGTCTACCATATTGATTACATACATAATACAACATTTAATGATGACATTAAACACCTGTAACTTAAAACTTGTATTTTCACTATTCATCGAAAATTCAACTTTCACAGAAAAATCCCAAAATTTCACCTTAAGAAAATATCAATTATCTGATTTAAAAAATGAGCTCCATTTTATAAAAATAATTTTCTAAATATTTTGAAATTAATTTTTAAATAAATACACTATTCACTGAAAAATCATTTTTCTAAGAAAAATCCCCAAAAATTACCTTTACATAATATCGATGCTATGACTTCAAAAATAAAGTCCATTTTATAAAAATAATTTTCTAAATAATTTTAATTTAATTTTTAATTAAACAACATTATTCACCCGAAAAACCTAATACGTGACTAATAATTTCTGAAACAGTTATTTACCTATTTTATTGAATCATATTACCTAATCAAGGTGCCTAGATTATATTAATAATTTCATTAAGTGAGATTATTAATCCATTTTGTCTCATTACTAATACTAAGCATAAAACCACTATTCATAATTTACTATTCATCAAAAATTAAGTTGATCTTATTAGAATCTAAATTTCATACTAAACATAATTGTAGAAGACCATTTTTTTAAAATCATTACACTTAATTAATTATCTATGGTTTACATAAATATTTTCAGATATCCTTTTTCTAGAATTCATCAAAAATATCATACTATATTTATCCGGACAATTAAAAATTCACAAACATCATCATAAGAACAAATCACTATTTTTATTTAAATCAAAGGATTACACAAAGATGTTACGGTCTCGTTACATATCACCTTATAACACCATCATATGACCTTAGATTAAGGTTTTCTAGAGTGATAGAATCTTGGGGTGGCTCAACCAACATTGCACGAGTAGTAATTTATATCTATTTGAACTTCTCGCGAAGGTGATTTTGTTCTTGATTCACACGATGAAGTTTGGATTTGGTTTGGTCTAGAGCAAAGCCCAGTGGTGCTACCTCCTTCTCATGTTCTGTTAGATGGGCTTCAATTGCCCCGAGACTACTGGATGAGGCCATAAAATCTTCTTTCTATATTAATTAACCAAGATCACATGTATTTAGAGAAAATAATCAAAACGTTTAGTTTCCAGTGGTCATATTGACCAACGGTCATATTACTATAGAAACCCAATGATCTCATTTTAATTACACTCATGTTATCAAATAAAACAGTTTTATTGAGTATAATGTAAAATAACACAAAAAATTAGGAAACAAGATTTATTCAAAAATTTGGGTGGTTACATTCTTCCCCCCTTAAGAAATTGCATCCTTCCAATTTATAAAATTGGGTTTCTAAGTTTCATTGAAAGTCCCACATCGGAAAAGGAGTTAGAAAAATTATTACTATAAAGGAACGAAAGGGAAGTACAAAGGTCACCCGAGTTAACCCACACTATGGTTCCATGTAGGAAAACATAGACATGGAAGAGAAAAAAAGGGTCAAGTTTTGAGGGAGAGTGATAGATAACATGATTATGAGAAAGTTTACCACAATAAAATCACAAACATATGATGCGTGTAAACGGTGTTTGATTACCCAGTAGGAAATGTAACACCCGAGACATTTATGTTATATAAATTATCAAAGAAATCTTTTTCTACACACAAGACTAGCTCGACATGCTTTACACGAAATCGCGACCTTCCTCGATAGGTTGCGTCGTACGCAATACCGAATTTCACTAAACAATGATATGCTATTAAAATATTATTAAAAATAGCCATTATGAATAGTAATAACCGCTTTTTGAAATATTATAAATTTTATTTTTCAAAATGGTCTTCATTTTTGGATTCGTAATATCAAAATTATCCTACGGTGAAATTTTGGTATTTTTCTGAAAACTTTCAATTTTTGATGAATAGTGAAACCACTAAGTGGTAGTTAAAAAACTGATTTTTTCATAAAACATAATTTTACCGCTTCTGTGAGTGCAATTTCAAAAAATCCTAGAGACACGGTTGAATTCATTAAGTAAAATTTGGTTCAATGAGATGAAAATAATTTTTGGTGAATAGTAACTTTTTACTTTTATTTACCACGGTTAAAAGTAAATAGGGTAATTGAGGGTAAAAATGATATTATTATTACCCTAACACATGTCATAATTCTATTTTATAAGTTTACGTCGACCAAAAACAAACTTAAGAATAACATATGACCATTTAGGCCCACTTGGATTAGATTAGGACATTTATTATTAATTTATTTAAAGAAGGGTTAAAATAGTTAAAATTAAAGTTTAATAAGTAAATAATTTTTAATATAAGGTTATATATAAGATAAATTCGACTATAAATATTAATTAGAAATCTAAAATGGTTTTCTACATAATTGTATTTTATTTTTAATTTTAGACATTAAATAATTTAATTTATTTATGACACAAAGATGATGCAGTAATTATCTTATTAATGAAATATTGACAAAATTGATGTTATAAATACCAAAATAAATGTAATTTGAGACTTTTTATGAGTTCCACTAATTTTATAGGTTAATATGACTTGTTATTATTGATTTAATTAACTTTTTTCGAACTAATCAATCTGTTATGAGTTTCACAAAAATCAATTACTAAATAGTGTCAAAATTGACATAAAATAGTTTTTAAAACAAATATTATATTATTAATTATTATTTTATTTATAAAAATATTAGTTTCGTCCAAATGACTTAGATAAGGTTATATATATTAATAATAAACAACTTGGGGTTCGTTTGGCTGCTTATAGTAAGTTTATTAACCTTATAGTATAAGAACACAAGAAGACACGGTAAAAGTAAAATTATTTAACTTAATGTTAAATCTAAATGATAAGGTTACAATATGAACCTAAACATGTATAAATTCTATTAGATGAGAGGATTTCGATCCATCCCCACCTTAGCTTAGAAATAAATTAATTTGGAGCTATCTAAAACCGAACTTGACTTTATTATAAAATAATATGTTTAGTTTTTCCAAAGGAGCCCCTCTCCTCCCTTATAAAAGGGCACCTCCTACCCCTCTTCCTCACACCACATTGAGCCTTCATGCTCGGCCAACCCCTGCCAATTTCTCCACTCCACTTCCCTAGAAACATCCTAGAGATCCTGGACTTCTTCAAAGTCCAATTTTAGTGCCCTAAAAGGAAGTCTCAAAGAAGCACTTCAAAGAAGAGGTAATGTCCATTACCGATTCTTTCATCTTTATTTCTTCTTCAAATTCTTCTTCATTAGTTGTTTCATTATGAAGTAATAACATAAGTATCAATTATATACTGATATGTTATTATAATTATGAAACAACCTTATTTCCCATCTATCCATCCTACAGAAAACGAAATCACAGCGCGTGTGTATGTACCGAATACCGTCTCCACGCCGTGGTGTAATCTATTTTCCACCACCACCTTACTTGGATGGGTATAATGGAGTAAATAATGACTATATATGATTATTTTAAAGTGATATTGATTCTGAAATAGTATACATACACTCCAACACAATTCCATGATCATGGGAACGATATCATTGCTCGTGCGTACGTACGGAATACCGTCTCCATGATGTGATGCGACTCGTTTTACATGATATTCATTGCATAATGATTATATAAATGAATTGAATGAATTAATATGATATATATTACACTAATAAAATTATGTAAATGAGTTATCTATAACCTAAAGAGAGGAATAAGAATTTATTCGACAAAACACGCATAAGAACAAAAAGTAACAAACACCCGAATAACAAGTTGTAATGAAATATTACTAATAAGAAGCTAAGAATATGACCATATGTGATATCATAACAATGAGTATGATTTTGGAATAAGTCAATAACATTATTTAAATCATTATACAGGAGGTTCGAACACGTATAAATCATATCAGACCTAAGGTAAGGGATATATCACAATCTCATTTTTATCCGAGATTGTTTATACTTTTCCATTTACTGGGGTGTATTTTATCATCCACATCCATGTTTCCTCAATATGTAATATTATTTCCATTCAAATACAATTTTTTAAATCCTATTTTACCCTTGAGTGAGTTTTTAGTAAAAGATATGAAAGGAATCTTTCATCGTTTTTCATACGAGGTACTTTTTTGACTTTTTCGACAAAAGTACGAGAAGAATGTTTTTTTAACTTATATGGCATGAATGGATTTTTAAAACATTTTTCCAAGAAGCTTCCTTTACATGTTTTCAAGTTTATTTTTAATCAACTACTTTTAGATTAAAATTGTATGACATGTTAGGAAAGGAAAAATGTTTTTGAAGTAGAAATGATATTTTCCTCAAGAATGGAGGTCAAGTGTTTTATCAAAATTATTTTCCATCTAAGATAATATAGGGTTCTGATTCTATCCCTATCATTACATTGATTTGATTATCTTGTGATGGAATTATTTTTATGAATTCATTTATCTTATATGAATTGTTTTATGATGTCATGTTGATTAATAATTCCATTTTTATTACATGGGTTATGCAATGTTGTATGATTTATGATTTTTGTGGCACACATAAGAATGGTTTCATTTTGAGATGGGTGGGACCTATATCTCCCTCTAATGCATTGGGTAAAGATTTTATATCTCATGAGATAGACATGGCTGGAACGGCGGGTTAAACCGATTCAGTTAAACAGGACTGAAACGAGGAGTGAACTCGGTTCAGAAATGGACTTTGTCCACTAAGATATTCTTGGAAACGAGTCTTGACTAATAATAAATGATTCTCTATGATTATGTGTGTATGCCACAAAGTTTCATGTTTTACGATATGATTATTGGGATTACATTTCACTACTATTATTTATACCATGTTATGAAATAATGATTTCTTTTGCTGGTTATGATTTCCAAAAGTTATGATCTTATGTATATTATGGGATTGATATTTCTTTTGTTTACCCCTACTGAGAATTTGATCTCACCCTTTTGTATGTTTTATTTCCCCAGGTCAGGAAGAAGGTTATTAAGTAAGATATGCCAAAAGGGACAATAGATATGATGAAATAAATGGGAGACAATGTAGACGCTTTATGAACCAGTTGTTTATGTTTCCCAGTTTCTAAAGACACTATACTTATACGGTCTTTTGCTGTTTTCTTATATTTTGTAATAAGTGTGCTTCAATTTTGATGTAATGAAAATGTATGTAATGTATGGGTCGTTATAATTGGTATCAGAGGAAAGGTATAGTCAAACTTTGGAAACTAGGATGTGAAATCCTTAGTAAGAATCCTAAGGATATGTCTAAGCATTGAACACTATCTTAGTGCTTTAGAAGTGGCCATTATTAACCTAGGATAAGACCTTAAGTGTGAAATTTTATTCTTTGTTATGTGGTTTTCCTATTATAATTAGTGTTGCTCACACTATTATTCTTGGTTTTAGTCAATGGCTGGAACCCGAAAGAACCGTGTTAATGAGGAATGCAACGGGCAATTCAATGATTGTCCCCCTTAGAAACCAAACGTTATGGGAGCTAGAATGCAAAATCATGTATCCATGCTCACACAACTTTTTCAAGCTATGAATCATGCAGGACTTCAAAATGAGCAAAGGAAGGAGCAACATTCTATTGAATCCTTCATGAGACAGCGTCCACCATCATTCAGCGGGTCTACTGATCCATTAGTTTCATAACAATGGATTAGTACTACCGAAAATATATTTTCAGTTCTTCAATGTTCTGAACATTATAAAGTCATCCTAGCAGTGTATTATTTGGAAGGAGATGCTGATCAATGGTGGAATCTTATTTAGAATACGAGGAAAAGGGATGAAATTGAGTCCATGTAATGGGACGAGTTCAAGAACATATTTTTCAATAAGTACTTCCCTCGTATTCTCCGAAAAAAGATGGAGAAAGAGTTTCATGAACTGATGAAAAAGGATGATGAATCTGTTGGTACTTATGAAGAAAATTTTACAAGACTTTCAAGGTATGCTACTGGTTTTATTATCCAACATGAGAGTAAGATCGATCAATTCTTTATTGGCTTAAAACCAATTCTTTGAAGGGTGTTAGCCATAAGGGACTTCAATAGTTTGGAGGAAATCGTTTGATGTGCTCTCAAAGTTGTGATGGAGATTGGAGTAACCCATCCGTCATATGGGTTTGATAAGAAGAGGAAAATGGAATTCAAAGGAAAATCTAAAGAGCACACTGAAAAGAAGATGATCTTTCCTTTATGCTCAAAGTGTGGAAAGAAACATGGAGGGAGTTGTCTTAAAGGGACAAGTAAATGTTTCAAATGTGGAAAGGAAGGTCATAGGGTATTTGAATGCCGCAATGATGGGAAGAAGATGTCTAATGATGAAAACAAATGAAGGGATACATAGAATGACCCTACTACACTTCAATGTTTCAAGTGCAAGGAGATGGGGAATTATGCCAATCAATGCCCAAATACAAGGGTTGATGATGATGGTCGACGTCAACAAACTCTTAAGGCTAAAGACAAAGGAAAGTCACATGAAATTTATATTAGTGATGTGGAGTACGATAACGATGTGGTGAAAGGTACACTTACCATCCACTATAAATTAGAAAATGTTTTATTTGATTCTGGATCCACCCACTTCTTTATTTTTGAAGAATTTTCTAAGGGTATCAACGTATTACCTCGACAATTAGATGATGAGTTAGCTGTGACAAACCCTAATGGCACAACAGTCGCATCAAAAGTTTATAATTCTTCTCCGATTGAAGTTTGTGGGAAAGTACTTCCTGCAAATCTTTTGATCCTTCCTATAGTGGAATTTGATGTGATTCTGGGCATGGATTGGATTTCTCTACATGGATATCATATCAATTGCCAAAGAAGTTAAGTCACATTCCATATTCCAGATCAATCTATGATCGTCTATCGATGCAAGGATTAACATAAACTTCTACTGGAAATTTCTTCCATTTTATGGGTATTGATTTCACTAAATGAAGGTTATTTATCTAAAATGGTAGGTGAGAAACTCACGATTAAGAATATGCCCATTGTACGAGATTTTGATGATGTCTTTTCAAAGGAATTACTGGGTCTTCCACTGAATCGTGAAGTTGAGTTTTTTATAGAACTCGTACCGGGTGCTTGGATTATTTCAAAGACACCTTATTGAATAGCCCCAATTGAGTTGCATGAATTGAAGAAGAAACTCCAAGAAAATATTGATAAGGGATTTATACACCCTAGTGCGTCACCTTGGGGAGCACCTATTCTATTTGTTAAGAAAAAATATGGATCAATGAGACTCTACATTGATTATCGAGAAATTAACAAGATCGCTATCAAGAACAAATATCCTCTCCCACGCATTGATGACTTATTTGACCAAGTACGCGGAGCTCAATACGTTTCCAAGATTGATCCTCATTCAGGGTATCATTAATTAAGGGTCAAAAAGGAGGATATACCAAAGACGACTTTCCGTACAAGGTATGGACACTATGAATTTATAGTGAAGCCATTTGGTCTTACCAATGCCCCTGCTATCTTTATGGATCTGATGAATAGAGTCTTTAGAGACTATCTTGATCAGTTTGTGGTAGTCTTTATAGACGATATTCTTGTCTATTCAAAGATCAATGAATAACATGACGATCAATTGAGAATTATATTGAAGACCCTGAGAAAGGAGAATCTTTATGCCAAATTTACCAAGTGTGAATTTTGGCTTCAAAAAGTTTCATTTTTGAGTCACATAATCTCAAAAGAGGGGATATCTGTGGATCCAGCAAAAACAGAGGTTATCGAAAGATGGTCGAGACCAACAACAGTAACTGAGATCTGATGTTTTCTTGGTTTGGCTGGATATTATCGACGTTTTGTGAAAGATTTTTCAGAATTATCTAATCCACTCACCATGTTGACTCAGAAAGGAGTTAGGTTTTTCTGGATGGAGGAATGTGAAGAGAATTTCAAGGAGTTGAAGAGAAGGTTATCCAGTGCACCTGTGCTCACACTGCCTTGTAGTGGAGAAAGGTTTGTGATCTATAGTGATGCATCCATGAAGGGATTGGGGAGTGTTATTATGCAAAATGATATGGTGATAGCTTATAACTCACGACAATTGAAAATACATGAGCAAAATTACCCAACTCATGATTTGGAGTTAGCTGCGGTAATCTTTGCATTAATGATTTGAAGGAATTGTCTTTATGGAGAATGTTGTGATATTTATACAGATCATAAAAGTTTAATGTATATTTTCACACAAAAGGAGCTGAATATGAACCAAATAAGATTGTTGGAGCTGATTAAGGATTACGACTGCTCAATTCATTACCACCCTGTGAAAGCAAACAAGGTGGCAGATCCATTAAGTCGACAAGACCATGCTAGATTATCCATGGTGAGGATCACAAAAGATCCAATATTTATGGATTTACAAAGGATGGATCTGGGAATTATAATGAAAGTGAAAAAATCATATCTTTCTAAAATGAATGTTCAACCATCTATACATGTGAAGATTAAATAGGCACAGAGAGAATATGTCGAGTTACAAAAGAAGGTGAGACATGTTCCTGAATTCAACCTTCATTGTGACGGGACAATAAAGTTCAAGAATCAGGTTTTTGTTCCTCCCATCCCCGAATTAAAGAAGGAGCTACTGGATGAGGCTCATAGTTCTTCATTCTCTATTCATCTTGGAAGCACGAAGATGTATAGGGACCTGAAAGAGTACTTATGGTGGGATGGCATGAAAAGAGATGTTGCTGAATATGTCTCTCGATGCTTAGGTTGTCAACAAGTTAAAGCTGAGAGACAGATGTCTAAGGGGATGTTACAACCATTACCCATACCCGAATGGAAATGGGAAAACATCACTATGGACTTTGTCACAGGACTTCCTAAAACATCCAAAGGCAATAATGCTATCTGGGTTATAGTGGATCCTCTTACAAAATCAGCACACTTCATTGCTATTAGAGAGGATTTCTCTCTGGATCAGGTTTCCAGGATATATGTAAAGGATGTGGTAAGATTGCATGGAGTACAGCTTTCTATTATATCTGATGGGGATCTGAGATTTACCTCGATGTTATGGAGAAGTCATCAGCATACTCTGGATACAGAGTTGAGTTTCAGCACTTCTTATCATCCTTAGACAACGGTCAGTCTGAGAGAACAATTCAAACTCTAGAAGATATGTTGAGAGCTTTCTCTATGGATTTCAAAGGTGGTTGGGATCAACACCTACCTTTGGGGGGTATTTTCTTATAATAATAGCTTTCACTCTAGTATTCAGATGGCTCCTTATGAAGATCTCTATGGAATGAACTGCAGGACTCCAACTTGCTGGGATGACGTTGGGGAGAGAAAGCTATTAGGACCCGATCGCATTGATGAAATGGTAGAAAAGGTCAGATCTATTCAACAACACATAAGAGCAGCTCAGAGTCGATAGAAAAGTTATGCCGACAACCGAAGAAAAGACCTAGAGTTTGAAGTGGGTGATAAAGTGTTCTTACAAATATCTCCCTGGAAGAGGGTCATGAGATTTGGAAATAAGGGGAAGTTGAGCCCTAGATATATCGGTTCTTTCAAAATACTAGATCGTGTTGGGAAGGTAGCTTACCGATTGGCGCTTCCACCGAGTCTCTCTCAAGTTCATGATGTGTTCCATGTATCTCTCCTGAGAAAGTACCTACAAGATCCTTAACATGTACTCAACTCAGAAGTTGTACCGCTGGAGCAGGATCTTTCTTATGAAGAACAACCGATAGAAATTATAGATCTTATCGAAAAAGTCCTACGAAACAATACCACTCGATTGGTGAATATTTTATGGATTAACCACCAATTAGAAGAAGCAACATTGGAGCTTGAGGATATGATGAGAGAGAGGTATCCTCATCTGTTTGTTACAAAGTGACGAATTTCAAGGGTGAAATTCATTTTAAGTGGGGTAGAATGTAACACCCGAGATTTTATATTATATAAGTCATCAAAGGAATCTTTTTCTACACAAAACACTAGCTTGTCTTGCTTTACACGAAATCGTGACCTTCCTCGATAGCTTGTGTCGTACGCAATACTGAGTTTCACTAAACAATGATATGCTATAAATTTATTATTAAAAATAGCCATTATGAATAGTAATAACCACTTTTTGAAATTTTAAAAATTTTATTTTTCAAAATAAACTTCATTTTTGGATTCGGAATATCAAAATTATCCTAGTGTGAAATTTTTGTATTTTTCAGAAAACTTTCAATTTTTGATGAATAGTGAAACCACTAAGTGGTAGTTAAAAAACTGAATTTTTCATAAAACTTAATTTTACCGCTTCTGTGAGTGGAATTTCAAAAATTCGAGGGACACAGTTGATATCAGCAAATAAAATGTGGTTCAATGAGATGAAAATAATTTTTTTTTTGAATAGTAACTTTTTACTTTTATTTAACACGGTTAAAAGTAAATAGGGTAATTAAGGGTAAAAATGATATTATTATTACCCTAACACAAGTCCCAATTCTATTGGTTAAGTTTAAATCGACAAAAAACAAACCTAGGAAAAAAATATGACCATTTAGGCCCACTTGGATTAGATTAGGACATTTATTATTAATTTATTTAAAGAAGGGTTAAAATAGTTAAAATCAAAGTTTAATGAGTAAATAATTTTTTATATAAGGTTATATATAAGATAAATTCGACTATAAATATTCATTAGAAGTATATAAATATTTCGTACATAATGGCATTTTATTTGTAATTTCTAGACATTAAATAATTTAATTTATTTATGACACAAAGATGATGCAATAATTATCTTATTAATGCAATATTGACATAATTGATGTTATAAATACCCAAATAAATGTAATTTGAGACTTTTTATGAATTCCACTAATTTTATTGGTTAATATGACACGTTATTATTGATTTAAGTATCTTTTTTCGAACTAATCATTCTGTTATGATTTTCACAAAAATCAATTACTTAATAGTATCAAAATTGACATAAAATAGTTTTTAAAACTAATATTATATTATTAATTATTATTTTATTTATATAAATCTATGGTTCGTCCAAATGACTTATATAAGGTTATATATATTAATAATAAACAACTTCAGGTTCGTTTGGCTGCTTATAGTACGTTTATTAACCTTATAGTATAAGAACACAAGAAGACACAGTAAAAGTAAAAATATTTAACTTAATGTTAAATCTAAATGATAAGGTTACAATAGTAACCTAAACATGTCTAAATTCTATTGGATGAGAGGATTTCGACCCATCCCCACCTTAGATTCGAAAGAAATCAATTTGGAGCTATCTAAAACCAATCTTGACTTTATAATAAAATAATATTTTTCATTTTTCCAAAGGAGCCCCTCTCCTCCCTTATAAAAGGGCACCTCCTCCCCCTCTTCCACACACAAAATTGAGCCTTCAAGCTCAGAAAACCACTGCAAAATTATCCACTCCACTTCCCTAGAAACATCCTAGAGGTCCTGGTCTTCTTCAAAGACCAATTTTAGTGCCCTAAAAAGAGGTCTCAAAGAAGCAATTCAAAGAAGAGGTAATGTCCATTACCGATTTTTTCATCTTTATTTCTTATTCCACTTCTTCTTATTTAGGTGTTTCATTATGAAGTAATAACATCAGTATCACTCATATACTGATATGTTATTATAATAATGAAACAACCATATTTCACCATCTATCCATCCTACGGAAAACAAAATCACCGTGCGTGCGTATGTACCGAATACCGTCTCCACACCGTGGTGTAATCTATTTCCACCACCACATTACTTGGATGGGTATACTGGTGTAAATAATGAATATATATAATTATTGTAAAGTGATATTGATTCTGAAATAGTATACATACACTGAAATACAATTTAATGATCATGGGAACGATATCATCGCTCGTGCGTACGTACGGAATACTGTCTCCACAATGTGATGCGACTCGTTCAACATGATCTTCATTGCAAAATGATTATATAAATGAACTGAATGAATTAATATGATATATATTACACTAATAACATTCTTTAAATGATGTATCTATAACCTAAATAGAAGAATACGAATTTATTCGATAAAACACGCATAAGAACAAAAAGTAACAAACACTTGAATAACAAGTTGTAATGAAATATTACTAATAAAAAGCTAAGAATATGACCATATATGATATCATAACAATGAGTATGATTCTTGAATAAGTAAATAAAATTATTTAAATCATTATACAGGAGGTTCGGACACGTACAAATCATATCATACCTAAGGTAAGGAAAATATCACAATCTCATTTTTATCCGAGATTGTTTATACTTTGGAATTTACTGGGTTGTATTTTATCATCCACATCCATGTTATCTCAATATGTAATATTATTTCCATTCACCTACAATTGTTTAAATCCTATATTACCCTTTGGTGAGTTTTTAGTAAAATATATGAAAGGAATATTTTGTCGTTTTTCGGACGAGGTACTTTTTTGACTTTTCCGACAAAAGTATGAGAAGAATGTTTTTTTAACTTATACGACATGAAAGGATTTTTAAAAAATTATTTCCATGAAGCTTCCATTAAAAGTTTTCATGTTTATTTTTAATCAACTTCTTTTAGTTTAAAATTGTATGACATGTTAAGAAAGGAAAAATGTTTTTGAAGTAGAAAGGATAATTTCCTTAAGAATGGAGTGCAAGTGTTTTATCAAAATTCATTTCCATCTAAGATAATATAGGGTTCTGATTCTATCCATATAATTACATTGATTTTATTATGTTGTGATGGAATTATTTTTATGAATTAATCTATCTTATATGAATTGTTTTATGATGTCATGATGATTAATAATTCCATTTTTATTACATGGGTTATGCAATGATGTATGATTTATTATTTTTGTGGCACACATAAGAATGGTTTCATTATGAGATGGGTGGGACCTATATCTCCCTCCAATGCATTGGGTAAAGATTTTATATCTCATGAGATAGACATGGCTGGAATGGCAGGTTAAACCAGTTCAGTGAAACAGGACTGAAACGAGGAGTGAACTCGGTTCAGAAATGGACTTTGTCCACTAAGATAGTCTTGGCAATGAGTCTTTACTAATAAGAAATGATTCTATATGATTATGTGTGTATGCCACAAAGTTTCATGTTTTATGTTATGATTTTTGGGATTACATTTCACTACTATGATTTATCCCATGTTATGAAATTATGATTTCTTTTGCAGGTTAAGATTTCCAAATGTTATGATCTTATGTATATTATGCGATTGATATTCCTATTGTTTACCCTTACTGAGCATTTGAGCTCACCCTTTTGTATTTTTTATTTCCCCAGGTCTGGAAGAAGGTTATTAAGTAAGATATGCCAAAAGGGGATATAGATATGAAGAAATAAATGGGAGACAGTGTAGACGCTTTATGAACCAGTTGTTTTTGTTTCCCAGTTTCTAAAGACACTATACCTATACAGTCCTTTCCTGGTTTTCTTATATGTTGTAATAATTGTGCATCAATTTTGAAGTAATGACAATGTATGTAAAGTATGGGTCGTTATAGGAAACATAAACCAACACCGTTTTTTTATGTTCCTTTTCATAATTTTGAGGAATTCATTTTCTCAATAGAATAAAAACATAAGGAAATATACCTACCTTCAAGTAGAGTTTCATCCTTTAATATGTTTCTACCAATATTAATCTTTTCACCAAATTATGAGAATTCAAAACTACTTGGTCTCATCAATTCACAAGAATCATCTTCTATAGAATCACATAATCCACAAAATATTAACTATATATTTATTCTATCATTAAACATTATCCCAAAATAAAAAGGGGTAAGATAAAACAACTCTTCAAAAATAAGGAATCCCATAGGAAGGGAAACTTCTTTACATCTTCAAAATTCCATGGTACTACCCAATGTTCATCATAGACCATTCCATAAATAACTATCCTTAAATTTCTTCAAAATAAACTAAACTAAGATTGAAAACCAATTATAAGAACAATCTCATTACATATTCTTCCAAGATAGACTTTATCGTTTATCTCCAAACAACGTCAACCACTCTTATCATCTTATATCAAAAGTAACTATCATAATAACATTTTCCCCAAGATAGGTTAATCATTTCCATAGGTAACATAAATTACCATATGTTCACCTTAAATTCATCAATTATTCAAAATATAAGTCATCCTTTACTCCTCAAAGAAAATACCGTTGTAATCTATTTACCTCGATCATATAGGGTTCCCAAAATACTGAACGTCTTCCAAAATAATAATCATCATTTAATCCCATAATCATCTCATTTTCTTCAAGAAGAACAGCTTCACAACCTCAACATGTGGTACATAACAATATATGTTTTCCTTAATGATATAAAACCATCTTAGGTAGTGACTTGATGTTCTTATAAAACATTAAAGTTATATTCATAGAGCACGAACTAAAATACAACATGACATAGACAATTATTGCGAAGAAGTTGCATGTACATTAGTCATCATGATCCATCCCAGTATAGGACCTTCATTTTTCCCTTGTCCTTGAAGATTTTTGATGCTCATCATGCTTCTCATCCCTTCCAAGAGAGCATTTCCTTGGATAATGTCCAACTTCTCCACATTTACGACATTGAAAAGTATAAGGTCATTAGATTGAACCTTATATCTATTCATCACATTAACCATTTTTTTGAAGCAACTGTCTGCATTATGCCCTATCACCCCACACATAAAACATCTCCTGGTTCCATTGTGATTTTCTCCTTGGTTCCCCTTTCCACACTTTTTGCACAATGGAAATTGGGTATTTTTTCCCTTATCAACTTTATCATATGAACATCCTTCAGACTTCGTCTTCTTCTTCCTTATTGAATTTGGGCATTCAACTTGGTACCAATTATTAACTGTGATTTTTAATAGCTGGATTGGCATAATCACTATATGGTCAACTTGATATCTCGTCATCTATGACTTATTAATAGGTATATCATCACATTTCCTATCACATTGGTTTTTGGGACAGGTTCTTCTATTTCCCACCATTAACTAAGAAAAGAATGTATAATTAGGGGCTTAAATACTTAGCCAATAATAATGAAAAGGATACATTAAGCACAGAAGGATAAACATGTAGAAGAAAAGTATATCCTAACTTGTTATCCCCTAGGTTCCAATCTAGGTTATCCATGATCATATCCTCTTATGTGAATCTTTATTTTATTTTATCTTTGTTACGTTAGTAATGGTTCATAATAAGCTTATCAATTTACCAAAGCATTTCCCCCGGGAGTGTTGTAACCAAGAGAGTAGCAAGGCCCGTTGTCATGTACCAGTTCCTGTTCAAGTATAGCTCAAGTGGTGTTTTCGGGATTTTCCGCTATGTACATTTATGCTAGAGCCACCTCTACCTGCCCGTATCCAGACATGGATGTATTACCTTGATAAACCACTTACTCAATACTCATAAATTTACCCGAAATATTTCCTATAATTAAACATTTCTATAGGGTTCTTTTGAATGTTTTCATATCCTAATTTACAAAAATAACTAAACCATCCTTTGATACCAACTATAGTATCCCGCCTTTTTATAACATAACTTTTCCTTACATTTTACAAAATTGAGGATCTTTAAGGTTTTGTGTCTTGGAAACCAAGAACATAAAACATGAAAACATAAAACATTATTCTTAAACACCTAAAAGGATTCTACTTATGTTCATCCTAGTTTCATTACTGCGTCTCCTAACCTGGGGACCTACATCAAAAGAAAGGGGTGAGTAGAAGTTCGAGTAAGGGAAACCAGAGAAACATTTTACATGTGAACGTGAGATACATCAATAATGTCATGATAAATTACCTTAAGGCAAGGGAAAGAGATCACGAGGCATATCATAATAAAAATAACCTATTTCATAACATGAATATGGGGATAAATCATTTAAAATAGACAATAATTTCTGTTTCACCAAGGTCCATTCCCAATGTGTCGTTAAACATTACCAAGGTTATTCACCAAGGCGTCATTACAAATGGTCATCTCTAGAGATTAAGTCTTTACCCAATGAATTAGAGTGATATAAGTGGGCACCATTAAATTTTCCTTTATTATCATATAACACACATATATAATCATAAAAAAATTCAAAAATATCCCATATAGCATAAAATAAATGGGTTTCCTTTCATAATCATAACATTTTAAAAACTGCTTTAAAGACATGATCTTTATGTCACTTTAAACCCATAGAAACGGAAAGCAGTTTTAATGTATGTAAATCCCAGAATTTATATAGTACATTTTTATATATGTGTGAATACACCTGTAGAACAAAGATCTTTGAGTATTCACTTAATAAAACAAAACACTTTGAGATAAAGAGATAGGCATTTTGAGACGAAAATCCAGCAGCATAACAGATATGTTACAGGGTTTTAGACTATATTGAAAAGAGAGGGACATGGGTCACCCACTCATAAATGATCCATAAAATAGTAGAGGGACGGAATATAATGGATATAAGAACATGGTAATGAAATTTTAAAGACATTCCACATGAAATGAAAAATATTGAAGGAAGACAAAATTATGATTTCTCTTATGAAAATTCGGCATCCTAACAACATAACATAAAATTTAAAAAAATGAATTGATGAGATCAAATAGGTTATATATTCATATGATCATACAAGATCAGTATTATAGATATAGAGATCATACCCCAACATAATAAAAAGCAATTTGAAATACTTGACATGAAAATAGATCTTTTGAAACAACAAGGGTGAAAGAATCCCTTAGAAATTATGCAGCTTAACGATGCCACTTAAACATTTATAAAAAGAATTTATGATATAAATAGGGGTCTCTCATAAAATGAATATGAATAGTAACTTAGGATGAATATA
This sequence comes from Viscum album, assembly GCA_963277665.1. Classification (NCBI taxonomy): domain Eukaryota; kingdom Viridiplantae; phylum Streptophyta; class Magnoliopsida; order Santalales; family Viscaceae; genus Viscum; species Viscum album. The sequence continues at coordinate 1,592,104,639 of OY728129.1, forward strand.
AAATAACATCCCAAACATAAGAACTTAGGGCTTAAAAGAAATGACATAAAAGAGAGTACTTGGAATGAAAGAGAGAGGTATGATCCCTTACCATAAAACGTAACTAATAAAACTCAATGGTTGGGACATTGAGGGTTTGGGGGCACCTTGGGAGGACTACATTGGAGGTAAGGAGACCCGAAATTCGTTGAGGATGATTTTGGAGTCGAAAGGATGAGATAACGACTTGGTATTTATAGGGAAAGTGAGGGGACACGACATTAATGGCCAAGGGACGCCTCATTGGTGATATTGGAAAAACCATGGGATTTCCCAGGGTATTTTCCTATGGTATTGGAAACTTGGGACACCTCATACCTTATCTTACAATTCATAAGATGACTATATTGATTACATACTTAATACATCATTTAATGATGTCATTAAACACCAGTAACTTAAAAAATATATTTTTACTATTCATTAAAAATTCATCTTTCTCAGAAAATCCCAAAATTTCACCTTAACCAAATATCAATGCTCTGATTTCAAAAATGAACTCCATTTTATAAAAATAATTTTCTAAATATTTTTTATTTAGTTTTTAATAAAATGCACTATTTACCGAAAATTCAATTTTTTCATAAAAATCCCCCAAAATTACCTTAACATAATATCGATGTTCTAAGATAAAAAATGAAGTCCATTTTACAAAAATAATTTTCTGAATATTTTTAATTTAATTTTTAAGTAAAAGACACTATTCACCCGAAAAACCAAATACTTGACTTATAATTTCTGAAAAATTTATTTACCTCTTTTATTGAATTACATTACTTAATCAAGGTGCCTATATTATATTAATACATTCTTTACGTTTGATTACTAATCCATTTGGTCACATTACTAATCCTAAGCATAAAAACACTATTCATAATTTACTATTCATCAAAAATTCAGTTGATCTAGTTAGAATCTAAATTTCGTACTGAACATAATTGTAGAAGACCATTTTTGAAAAATCATTACACATAATTAATTATCTATGGTTTAGATAAATATTTTCAAATATCTTTTTTCAAGAATTTATAAAAAAAATGCATATTATATTTATCCAGAAATTTGAAAATTCACAAACATCATCATAAGAAGAAATAAAATTTTTTATTTAAATCAAACGATTAAACAAGTTTGTTACAGTCTAGTTACATATCACCTTATAAAACGAGCATAAGACCTAATAATAAGGTATGCTAGGGTGATAGAATCTTGGGGTGGCTCGGCAAACATTACACGAGTAGTAATTTATATCAGTTTGATGTTCTCACGAAGGAGATTTAATTCTAGATTCACATGATGAAGTTCAGCTTGGGTTTGGTCCAGAGCAGAGCCTAGTGGTGCTACCTCATTCCCAAGTTCCCTTAGATGGGCTTCGATTGGCCCGAGACTACTGGATGAGGCCATCAAAGTTTCTTTTTGTATTAATTAACCAAGATCACTTGTATTTAGAGACAATAATCGAAACGTTTAGTTTCCAGCGATCATATTGACCAACGGTCATATAACAGTCGAAAACCAACGGTCTCATCTTAATTATACTCATATTATCAAATGAATCAGTTTTATGTAGTATAAAATAAAATAAGACACAAAATTAGGAAACAAGATTTATTCCAAATTTCGGGTCGTTACATTCTTCACATCACATAAGATATATAGATAGGGTCTAAAATGGGATCCTAAGATTGATTGGTCATTAATAAACAAATATCCTCCCATATTGTTTCTAAAGAGAATACATATAATCTACTTGGACCCTAATATTTATTAGGTATCATTCCACCAATAGATATTTATAAAGATGAAGTAAATATTAGAAAACATCAACACCTATATTTTTATTTGCATGATGGTTTTCAAATATGGTATCATTATAATTCTGCCAAAAAATACCACTTTGTAAAAATCTGTCAATAATAGGATATATAAACTATTGAACATATCCTTAATGGAACCATTTTGACCACACTATTTACTAGGTGGTGACCACCTAACACCACTCAGTGTAGCGACAATCATCCAATGCTTGTTGGTAATTAGTAAATGTTATATCTATTTTATTGGTTGGGAAACTAAAAAGAATCTATATTTATGTGTCCATACCACTTATCATGATGGAAAATGTATCCTAGATTATTATCTAATTATTGATCTATTAATATATGTCCTGCACAAAAACAATTGGTTCTCAATCGATACAACTCCTATGATAGTGGATGAGTCCTCTCAACATTCAACTATATAGATAGAGGGATGAACTCTTCATATATCTACCCCATTTTAGGATATCAATAAATAATATATATTTATTTATATTAGAGTTTTGTACCATCATTTACATGTATTATATGGATCAATTCAAGTCCAGTGTCCCCCTTCTCATTAAATATTATTTAATATTCTTAGTATGGTTAGAGAATGAGTACGATAACTATATTTATTCATAAATCATGTCTATAATTATTTAATTATAAAAATTTGTTATTATATGATGTACATAGTATGAGTATCCAAATTCCATGTCAATGGAACATAAATTTTGAATAACATAGCAGAAGGACTATCACAATAAATAATTAGAAGTTTATTTCATTAGAATGGATGAGTATCCAAGGACCTCTACCATTGGGACATGTTGTACATCGTCCTATGAAAGGTTTATACCCATGAAAACAATATTCTATATATAAAAAATCTATAAAATACATTTTATCACTATGACGTTTTCCATAGGTAAATTATAATATTTGTTTATTTATTTGATTCTATAATTCCCTAGTAGTGGAATAAGAGTTGGTGCATGATCCAATAGTTTGATCCTTTATACATCGATACATGGATTTATGGTAGTATAAGAGACCCAAATACATGTTCTTAAAGATAATATGATGTATTAGGGTGAATTAATTGAATTTGGTAGACTTATCATAATCAATCATCAATGATAGTCTCGTGGTAGCAGTATGAATATTTTGTCCTAGATTTATTTCAACATGACATAAGGATATTCAAAATAATTTTGGAACCTAGGGGAATAAAATTTAAAAAGAACATTACAATGTGAAAAATACGAAAAAGATATCATGAATGTTTCTTTCCAAAAATAAGGTAGACATTAAACAAATTAATATTTTATATTTATTTCAATATAAATAAACCTGAGTAATTTGATGACTATCCTTCCACGCAGCCCCGTGTCTAAATAAACACTTATATAGAATAAATTTATAACAAGTACATTAATGTTATAGTTTCCAATAGTAATCAACACATTTTCAAAAATAATTATAATGGTTTTTAATATTGAAAACTCACTGATTGATTCTTAATAAAAGAGTACTGAGTTTTTTTTTTGTAAATTCAATTTATGCTTCAAAAATATGTTTTATTCAAAAAAGATTTTTAAAAATATTATGAATAAAATTTATGATTAATTTATACCATTTGTGAAAAAAAATTATATAATTAATATTATTTTTAAAATCTTAATTTTAATTTTATCTCAGGGTTAATTTATAAGCTTTTCGAAATATATTTATATTTCAACGATTATTCAGAAAATAAAAATATTTGTTTAAAATCATTTATATTCATTAAATAAAAAATTTAAAATTTACTATATGTTTTGTAATTTATATTAAATTAAAATATTACTCATTTAATTATATATAATCTAATTAATTATATATTAATCAACATTATACTTTATTTTTACGTTAGTTCATTTTTTGGGATTAAAAACACAATTTACTAAAGACTATTTGTCTGTATGATATGTGATTTTATCTCAATAAATTAAATTAATAAATAATTTTTAAGTGATTTAATGTAATTTATACATTATATATTAATTAAAATATTTTAAATTTTATTTTATTTATTTATCAAGGAAATGAATGAAATTAAATTCAGTTTTATGCTTAGAAATGAATTTATCTAATAAATGGATTTTCATAAATTTATTAATGATTTTTTAAAAATAATTTCTCTTATTAATTAAATAGAATTTGATAAAATTAGATTAAAATTGTAATCATAATTACCAAATAAATAACGATCCCATTTTAATTTCATTCCATTAGGAATAGTAGAAGTGGTCAACATTTGTTTCTACAGTTATACTTAAAATGGGTTCAACATGGGGTGGGGGTTAAATTAATAGATAAGGGTGACATTAAATAATATAATGTCTATTTATTATTTTAAATTACATATAAACCCTATAATATCCTAAATTATCATTATCTTCTATTTTGTTCCATTATTCAAACAATGTAACATTAAATTATTCATTAATTTTATGTAATTCTATATTTATCTCCTCCATCACATATAAAAGATAACATCCTATATTCCATTACTCATGAATTTTGATCCTTCTATATAAAATAATACCTTCCCAAAAATAATAGCAGACATCTTTTATTCATATTGTATCCATATGTGTTCTTATAAGATTAATATTTCTAAGATTATGGTGTTGTCAAAAAGAGTTTTCTAAAATAATATTTATAAATCCTTATCCAACTCTTTCAATTTTATTTTTACTTACAGTTTATCAGAAGCTATTATACCCATTATAAAAAATATGAATATAGTGTCATAATTTTACTTATATATTATATTAACGATTTCATAACAATTTTCTATCTATTTTCTATCAAATGTAAATTGAATATATCACTCATAAGTACATGTGTGTTGTTTCTTCCAAATATAGATATGATTTATTTTTCATCATGGGCCCACATTGATGGGTATAATTATATATTTATTAAATATATATTTATTTTAAGTTTTTATTATGATTCTATTTTGTTGATATATTATTTATTTTCCAATCATTATTTTCCTAAAAAAATGAAAACATCATGCATGCGTACGTACAGACTACCATCTCCATGAATGGTGTATATTATTTTTATATATCTACATTTAATGGAATGTTAAAAATAATTATATATTAAATATATATATTATTTTTGTTTTCATTATTATAATTATGTTTATTTTGGATGCATGATCATTGATCCAATCTTTAAATAGTGAAAACAAAATACTCATTAAAAACAAAATAGTTAACACAATGAAATGATGATTTTAATAATGAATTTTCCAAAAATTAGAATAAAAATTTTATATATGAATAATATATGATGTTTTAGGTATTAATATGGTTCTGGTATATAATTATAATATATTTTATTTTATTATATATCATTTCCTAACACTTATTAAGAAATATAGACTTAGTATAAGGGTTTTCTATCCAATTGTGACATTTATGTTGGATTATTTCTACATCAATTAAGGGTGATGAAATTATATGATATATATATATATCTACAAAACAATATTTGTTCTATTATTATATAGTTATTTATATGTATATTTTAAATCATTACTATCATGTTTCTAAATTTATGGTCTCAACTGAATGAATGGAATTTTTAAGAAAAATATTATTTGTTTATCTCTTCAATCAGGAATCTATTTCATATATACCCTTATTTTATTTAAAATATAATCAATATTTTTTATACCATTCCCCTATGAATTTATAAATTTATTTACAACAATGTTTATTAATCTAAAAAAAATTCCAATATAAATAATCACGTTGAATTTTTAAATATTCTCTTCTGAATTTTTAATAAAAATCTCAAAGAAATATTTGGTTTAATATGCACTATGAGATTGATTTATTTAATCCATCATTATTTATATTTTATTTGAATATTTTACTACTGGTTTCTACGGTTCTTTAAAATTAAAATTATTCTCAAATTATTTTGATATTTTTTAGATTTTAAAAAATTGAATTAAAAAGGGAATGTGTTTTTTTATTTATAAATATTCCTACGATATTTTAAGATACTTCCATTATTATAAAAAACCTTCGATGATTATTTCTCTTTACTGAGGATATGATCCAATTTTTAAAAAAAATTCATTCCCAATATTTTTTAAAATTTTAATGAAAAAATAGCGATGAAAAATATTATAAATTTCCATAGGTTAATCTATGATGAAACTATAAACAGTTTATTGATCTATTAGCATTTATGTGAATGTAATTAAAAAATTGAATGGGTGGTTATATTATATCCCACAAAATTTATTGGGAAAGGATTAAAATTTTATGTGGTCGAAAGGTACATGGGAGGTACTCAGAATCCTAAAAAGTGTAGACTGGTGGTTATACAATGCCTAGTGAAGCTATTTTGGTGGTTATCCCAATACTAACATTTATTGAATCTCTTAGTGGGTATACATGACATAAGATTTATTTATTTATGATTATTCCACACATTATTAATATATTTTTGTAAATGATATTATTAGGATGTTATACTCTCATGGATCATATTCCTTGATACATTTATGATTCATGTATTATAAACTACTATTATTTATTCCATGACTCATGATTATAACCTATGAATTGATTGGTATAATTTTCAAATGTTATTCTCATATTCTCATACCCTACTATTCATGTTGTTCAAAAATTATATTTGTTATCTCCCATATTTAATGTTATTAATAACCTAATATAACCCTTTATTATGTTTCATTTTCCCATTGATATAAATACATTTTTACTATGATATGACTATGTATTGTTCTATTTGGGAAGATATATGTGGTATATTATGATGATATTTTATGTATTTATTCTTATGCATACAGTTTTCTAATGAAAAAAAAACATTTTCGTTTTATCATGGATCATAATTATATTTAATTAATATTCATATAAAAAATATATTATATATGTTTGAAAATCATATGATTGAATAGTTGGTATCAAATCAAGGTTTAGTAAATTTTTTAAAATATGAAGACAACCCTTAAAATAATCATTGGTATATGAGAAAATATTATCTTAAGGTAATAAAATAATTATTTTCATCCTCTAAAATACATCCCTATATGGATACTAGAAATTTTGTTCGGTGGAGAAAAAAATTCATTCATGGGTAAAAACTCTAAATGTGGTGGCTTTTATATTAACCTGGTCATCACTAGTATTCGATTAGTGGATGTAAAACTGCACAACTAGCATGACACTCTCTAAGGATACACATGAGATAATTCTTTTTTTATTTAGGAATTATTAGGAAGTATTTGAATAGATTTTTTCCAATTATGAATAAATATAATCATAATGTTTTATGTATTTAAAATAATGTGACATGATTTAGAGATACTCAAAATGATTTTCATGATTTTAAGTCTTCTAACTATGATTATAGTTGCTAATATTATTCTTTTCATTTTTATTGTACTATAGGAATAAAATTCAATCTTATTACCAATAATGGTGATTTAATATTATAGGTTTAACCACTTGATTAAATTAATATTATGGTAGATTGAATATTAAATCATGTTTTTATGCATACACAACTCTCTCAAGTAATAAATCTTACTAATCTTTAAAACGATCAAAGGTGGGAGAAATGTCATGTTTAATCCTTCTTAAGGCAGAAACCATATTATTTTAGTTTTGGTATGGTCTAAAAATTGTAAATAAATGGATTATTATAATTGAGGTTATATTTTATATTTTCTTTTGTTTAGAGAATGAATGATTTATTTATGGAGTTTTTCATTTGGACGGTGAGATAGACCTATGGCAGAGTCTTATCAAGAAGAAGGTTAATTAAGAGGAAATTATATGTATGCATTAAGATGAGTTTAGAAGGAAAATTTTCAATTGTTAGTTTCCAAATATTCTTCCTAGGTAAATGGATATGTAATTTCATTAGTTAATTTAAAAGGAAACAAATCCCTGAGTACATAGGATGTAAATTTTAAAATACTTCTATGTTATGATTTAGGTATTATCATCTAACCTAAAAGGAATATTGATCGATAAATCAGTTTCTTAAAAAATGTATCCCAATGGTCTTAACCAAAATATTATTTAATATAATTAATGAAATCACTCAGTATTCTCTCAAAGTAGAAATTAAGATCATATTTAGCCATCAATATCAACGTTTTAATATGAAAATAATAATGGAATCGAAAGGAAATACTAATAATAAAGACCATATAGGGAAAATTTTGGGTCTTATTTTAACATATAATCATTGAATGAAACATAGAGTACATTATCTAAAGCGGGCTCTAAAATAATTTTTGATTGCAAACCATGATCAATAGGAAATAAATTTCTAAATGGATGAGAAGGACATAGCTAAAGATATTACTGGGTAGAAAGGTTCAATGAATTCTAAACTGACTTCCCATTATTTGAAATGCACAGAATATGGGAATTAGGATAGTTAATTCTCAAATGTGAGGGTTTGTAGTGATGATATATTTTAGAAACCTCTTCATCCAATAGATAAATGGAAAATACATTGATAATGATTAATGATGTATTAAATGTCACCAACACCATCCACTATAAAAAAAATGTATTATGTGATTATAGATTTCTCCAATATTTTAATGATTAATGTGTTTTTTCAGAGTATCACATTATGAATTCAAAAATTGGATTTAGAATTAAAAAAACTCTAAACGATATGATGATTGCATCTCAAGTATATGATTATTCTAGGATTCATGGTTATCTAAATTTTATTTGAACAAATATTATTATTCAACATATAGTGGAATTTGATATTATTTAGGTCATATAACGAACCAACGTTTCATTAATGTAAATACCTCTTGATCTAATTAAATGTATCTTTATGTAAAATGATTATATAACATGTAAACTTCTTTGTTTTTATGTTAGGAATTGTGACTGTCGCTTTTAAATATGTTGAATAGTGATCACATGATTAGTATAAATATAAGGCTTTAACAAACCCAATTTAATCAAACAAAATAAGTGATGAACTCATCCAATAGAATTTCTCCATACAAAGCCCATTTTTCAGAGCATGGAAAAGAGGTTCCATCCTTGGGCTTTGCTCTTGACCAAGACCAATATGATCTTCATCATGTCAAGCTCGAACGAGACTGTCTATAAGAAAAGTGGAAGTTGATAGAAATTACCACTCGAACGATGTTATCTGAGCCACACCAAGAGACTCTCACCATCGCAAACCTTACCCATAGGTCTTATTCGGCAGTTTTAAGGGGTTATGTAACAAATCTCTAGTACTATGTTAATTTACATTATTTTTATATATAATAATGAATATACATTCTTGTCATTATTGATACATTGTAAATAGTTTTTAATGTACAAATAGTGTTTTTAGTTATTATTTAATTATGAATTGTATTTTATTAAATTATTGGATTTTTGAATTAAATAATATTTTAATATAATAATAATATTATTATTAAATTAATTTTTATGAAAAATAAATTATTTTATAATTTTATGAATGCATTTATAATTTTTATTTAGGTTTGAAAGCCATTTCTGTCAAAACCCGTGAATTTTAGATAAATGTCTGTTTTGATTTTAAAAGTGAAAAATTAACATATTTAGAAAATTATTTAAAGAAAATAAATAATATTTCTGGAATTAGGACGTCGATATTATCCAACGGTGAATTTTTAATAATTTTCTGAGTTGTTCAAATTTTTGGGTAAAAATTAAATACCATTTAAATATATAATGTGTTTATGACATCATAATGAACCAATAGTGATGTAATAAAATACTATAAGGTTTATGTTCGGCCAATATATGTTTTACCATTAAAATATTGTGATTTTGGGTTTGTTTGACTTACTTTTCAATGCATTGATGGACCCCTAAAGACTTATCATACATCTTGTCTTTTTAAATTATTTTCCATGGGAGTGTGACTCACGTCCACATAATAATCCACATTATTTTAAGAAGTTAGTACTTTTGAATTATAAAATATTGTTTTCCTCTCACCTTTTCCAAAAACCATTGGCAAAAACCATTAGCTGATTTGTGGTTTGGATTTGATTAATGTAAGGGGTACCAAACCTAAACAATAAAGAATTCACTCACCTTTCCAATATAAACCCACCCAAGCTCCCACTTCCTCCTCACTCAAATCCTTTGGAGTTAATCCAACCTCTACCATACTCTCTCTAAAATCCTCCCAAGGTGCCCCAAGATCCCAAGAAGCGTCTCTCAAGCCTCTCTCAATTCAGTGAAAGCACACTTCCATGAAAGGGTTTTTTCTTCCTTTCTATTTTTTCCAATTTTTTAAGTTGTTTTTTCCAATTTAATTTCAATTATGAATGTTGGGGTATTGTTTACCACCTCCCTGATACTACCCTCTTTTTGTTTGAATGATTGGAGAACCCTTTCTCTCTCATTAAATTCCTCCCATGTACACCCGTTACTATGCCGAAATTCTGAAAGGAACTTCTCTCTCCTCATTTACATTCAAGAAATACTTTTGTATCCTGAATCTAAATTCCATTACAATTGTTGGGAAATGTATCTATATGACCTACTTACTATCCATTACATGTAAATATGATGAGGAACACCTTTATCTCTCATCAACTGTTTTTAAAAATTCTTATGTCACGTTGTTACGATGCCGAAATCGCACCGATTTTCTAAGCTAATGCCATTGTGTAGTGATTACCATGCCCATTTCACCATCATGGGTATTCACCATTAAGTACATTTAATTATTGATTATAACGTTTAATGTATGAATTCCACATTCCATTATCATGGAATAAATTATTATGTTTTATGAATCCATGTTTTATGATCCATGTGGCACACTTATGCATGAAATGAAATGTTTAAGAAGGGTGTGCCCTTATAGCGCTCCAATGCATTGGGTAAAGTATAGTATCATAATATTTCATGTGCAATGAGTGTTGAATCATGCTAATTCAAGTTAAAAGAGGGTTTACTTGTGCTTCATGTGAAATGAGGATTTACTGAATCTCTATGTGCAATGAGCCTTGGCTCATGCTAATTCCATGTTAAGTGTTGTCACTAAATTTTCCATGTTGTGATTATAAAGATTTATCATGACTTTATGATCTTTTTTCTCTTGTTCCCTATTTGATATTCATATTGTCTAACATGTATTGTACTCCTCATGTATTCCATTTTTGTTCACTTACTGGTCTTTATAGCTCACCCTTTTTCTTATGAATTTCCTCAAGTTATCCCATGCAATGCTAAGTACGGGGGAATGTAGTGGTCATACAAAAGATTTTTTCAATAAAGATGTTGTATTTTATGTTTTATGTTTTTATGTAATGATCATAATCCCCATATACACTAGACCTATCAATCAACCATGTTGTATCAAGTGAATAGTTTATGTAATAAATCATGTTTAAGTTTGTAATAAAAGTGGGGTTGTCATAGTTGGTATCAGTGGACATGTTTAGTTATGTTTGGGATTCAGATTAGGAAAACCAAGTAAAGCCTTAGAGACAAGACTAAGTATAATAATAAAAAACCTATGTTTTGGTAAGTACTGAGTGAGTGGTTTATCGGGAAAATACATCCCTCTCTAGATACAAGCACATAAGGGTGGCTCTGTAACAGATGTATCCTAGGGGTAAAACCTGAAAACAACGCTTTGAGATAGACAAGAATGGGAACTAGTGCATGACAACGAGTCTTTATGCACTCTTGGTTATGACACTCTCGAGGGACATTTTTGAAAAATTCACAAGTTTAGTATGATCCCTTATTAAGAGAATTAAAAAAATGCCCCTACGAATATATGTTAGAAAGTAGATCAGGATAACCCTAGATTGAAGCCTGTAGACTCATTAGTTAAGGAAATAAATGTTTATTGTTTTTATGTCATCAAATTTTGTATTTGAATTACCCTTTCTGTGTTACCCCCTGATTTTCCTTTTATTCAAGCCAATGGACGGTAATAGGAGGACTTGGGATAACATCCTATGTGAAGATCAGTATGATGATTGTACTAATGAGATGCCCAATACAATGAGAGAACGAATCGTGAACTTTTTCAGACTTCTCTCTCAGCTAAATCTAGATTTGAATAGAAACACGGTTCAAGAGGAACGTCCAAACCCCCTAAAAATGAATAAGTAACTATCGAGAGCTTCATGAGAAAAAGGCCTCCTAATTTTAGTGGATCATCCAATCCCATGATTGCTGAATAATGGATCAACTCCATTGAAAATATATTCTCTTGTCGTTAATGTTATGAATAAGAGAAGGTAATCCTGGAGGATTATCATATGGAGGGTGGAGCTGATCAATGGTGGACGTTGATAAAAAATATGAAGCCAGAGGAGGAGATCGATGCACTGGAATGGAATGATTTCCAGAAGATGTTTTTCGATAAATATTTTCCGTGCACCATACTTCTTATGATGGAAAGGGAATTCCTTTCCCTAAAGAAAAAAAGACGAATAATATATAAGAGAATATGAGGAAAACATCACAAGGCTTTCACGATACACTTATGGATTTTTCGTTACCCCTGAATGCACGGTTGACCGCTTCTTTGGTGGGATAAAGCCTAGCCTACGGAAATCATTAGTAATCCATGACTTCGACAGCTATGAGGAAATTGTTTGATGTGCCCTCAAGGTTGAAATGGAGATCGAGGAATCATAGGGGTATCATGCGGACAAGAAGCGTACGGTGGACTTCAATGTTGGTGGTCTGATGGATAAATCCAATGGTGATAAGAAGATCTGCCACCACACTATCCAAATGTGCGGAAATAATCACCATGGAAATTACATCAAGGGTACGAGGAAATGATTTAGGTGTCGAAGAGAAGGGCCCCTATCTATTAACTGTCGGCAAGAATGACCTGTGGCTGCAATAGAGGAGAGGAACACTCAGTTCAAACCTCAACTCATTGTTCAATGCTACAACTACAATGAACCGTGGCATTTTGCAAATCAATTCCCTAATTCAAGGGTTTTCGGAGGCAATCAACATCCTCCAAGGAAGTTAGGAAGATCTTTTTCCATCATTTTTACAGAAGTGAACCTTGACAACAATGTGGTGAAAGTTAAGCTAGTTATTCTATAAAGAATAGTGAATGTACTTTTTTATTCAGTTTCTATGCATTATTTTATATATAAACTGTTTAGTAGAACAATCCCAACACCACAACAAATCATGGAAGTGAAGATGTCAGCGTGTACGGAAAATGGGGAAATCATTGAATCCCATGAATATAAGTCATCCCCTGTCATAATATGTATATTGAATTTCCCTGTGAACCTCTTCATACTCCCTCTAGTGGAACTTGATGCAATTCGTGACATGGATTGGCTTTCCTTATATATGACCAACATAAATTGTCCGGAGAGGGAAATTGCACTCTATATAGAGAATCGACCCCCAATTATTTACACGTGTATGGAGGAAGATGAATATCCTTTAGCTCCATCATCTCATGCATGGATATTACTGCCTTGTGAGAACGCGTATCTGGCTCGGAGGATTGAATCCAAGGAAGAAACCATCCTTGAATAAATTCCTATTGTGGGGTAATTCGCTGAAGTGTTTCCTAAGGAACTGCCTAGTCTTCCTCTTAGAAGAGATGTTGAATTATAAATTGAACTTATACCAGGGTATATTCCAATATCCAAGAATCCATATAGAATGGATTTCTTTGAATTTGAAGTTCTAAAGAAACAACTACAGGAGAATCTTATTTAATGGTTTATACACCCAAGTGCTTCACCATGGGGTGCACCAGTCCTCTTCGTCGAGAAGAAGGATGGGTCAATGCACCTTTTCAGCAATTATCATGATCTCAAAAAAATAAATATAAAGAACAAGTATTCTCTCCTACGAATTGATGACTTTCTTGATCAGCTGTGTGGAGAACAATACATCTCTAAGGTAGATTTGCGGTTGGGATATTATCATGTAAGGGTGAATAAGTAATCTATCCACAAGACTGCTTTTTGTACTAGATACGGGCACTATGAGTTCATATTAATTCATTTCAGACTAACTAATGCTCCAGAAATCTTCATGGACATTATGAATAGAGTCGTCAGATATTACCTCGACAAATTTGTTGTAGTCTTTATAAATGATATTCTAATATACCCCAATACCAAGGAGGATCATGAGGACCATTTAAGAAATGTACTAGAGACTTTTCGTAAGGAAAAGCTCTATGAAAAGTACATAAAGTGCGAGTTCTGGTTGATGGAGGTCTAATTCTTGGGCCATATCATCAAAACCAATGGGATATCTGTGGATCCCTCCAAAAAAGATGCAATTGAGGGATGGACGAGGCCAACATTGGTAACAGATATCCGTAGCTTCTGGGGGTTAGCTGGATATTATCAATGATTTGTGAGAAATTTCTCATGATTGTCCAACCATCATAACAAGATAACTTGAAAGGCATTAATTTTTCTTGGATTGATAAATGCTATGAAATCATCAAGGATTTGAAAATGAGGCTTATCACTGTGCTTGTTCTCACTTTACCCACAAGTGGGGAAATTTTTGTGGTATTCATTGATGCTTCGAAGAAGGGCTTAGGCTGCTTGCTGATGAAGAATGACAAAGTGATATCATATGCCTCAAGGTAGTTGAGAAATCCATTACTGAAACAATCCAACACATGATCTATAGTTGCAGGCATTGATCTTTTCCTTGAAAATTCAGCGGCATTATCTCTATAGAGAGAAATGTGAGATATATACTGACCACAAGAGTCTTAAATATATATTCACACAGAAAGTGCTTAATATGCGCCAGAGAAGACAGATACAACTCATCAAGGATTATGACTGTTCAATAAATTACCACTATGGGAATGAGAATAAGGTGGAAGATGACCAAAGTACAAAGGACCCAGTGATTCTATCAATGATGAGAATTGAGAAGGATCCAATATTCTTAGACTTGTTGAAGATGGGCATGGTAATAATAAAGAAGGGAACACCATCAATCATTTCACAAATGATTGCTCAACCGCCTCTTTTAGAAATGTTAATGGATGATCAAAAGGATGATGTGGGAATTCTGGAAAAAGTGGAAGCTATCAAAAAAGGGAAATCCTCAGATTATATTGTTAATGAAGAAGGAATTGTGAGATTTGGGAAAAGACTATGCGTTCCATCATGTCCAGAGTTGAAGAAGGAACTTTTGGATGATGCACATAGTTAAAATTTCTTTATTCACCCAGGGAGCACAAAGATGTATCTAGATCTCTGTGAAAAAGTTTGGTGGGATAATATGAAAAAGGAGATCGATGAATATAAAGCAAAGTGCATGGTGTGATAGAAAGTGAAGGCATAGTTGCAGATGTCTAAGGGGATGATGAAACCATTTCCCATACCAGAATGGAAATAGGAGAACATCACCATGGACTTTGTCACCATACATCTATGGACATCTAAAGGTAGCAATGAAATCTGGGTTGTGGTGGATTGTCTTACAAATAATACACACTTCATTTCTATTCAAGAGGATTTCTCATTAGATCAACTGAAATGGATATATATCAAGTAAGTGGTAAGGCTGCATGGAGTGCCACTATCTATTATGTCTAACTGAGATCCATGATTGGCCTCTATGTTTTGGAAGAGTCTACAACATACTCTGAATACGGAACTGAACTTCAGTACGACCTACCATCCTTAAACTGATGGCCAATCCAAGAGAACTACCCAAACACTTGAGGAAATGTTGAGATCATTCTCAATGGACTTTAAAGGAAGATGGGATAAACATCTTCCTTTGGTTGAGTTTTAATATAATAAATGTTTCCACTCAAGCATCCAAATGTCACCTTATGAAGCCCTATATGGGAAAAGGAGTAGAACACCGGAATGTTGGGATGAGGTCGGTGAACCTAAGCTACTTGGACCAAAAATGGTCGAAGAAATGGTGGAGAATGTAAAAACCATTCAACAACATATCAAGGATTCCTAGAGTTGACAGAAGAGTTATGCAGATAATTTTCGACGAGACTTTGTGTTCAACATTGGAGACATGGTTTTTCTACGCATATCTTTGTCGAATAAGGTCATGAGGTTTGGAATGAAAGGGAAGTTAACTCCAAGGTACATCGGCCCATTCGAGATTCTTGATCATGTCGAGGTTGTGGCTTATCTACTAAGACTTCCACCTACCATGGCCAATGTACATGATGTCTTTCATGTATCCCTCTTAAGGAAGTATATACCGGACCCATCACATGTACTCTCTTCTGGGGTTATACAGTTGGAGGATGATCTTTCTTATGAGGAGCAACTAGTGAAGATCATAGATCGTAGAGAAAAATTTCTATGAAATAAGACAATTCCCCTCATCAAGGTGTTGTGGCGAAACCACATGTTTGATGATGCGACTTGGGAATCAGAGGGAATGATGAAGCTGAGTTACCAACATCTTTTTTTGTGTGGGAAAAGGATATTTCGAGGGAAAAATTTCATAAGGGGGGGATATTGTAACGACCCAAGGTTTCATTAATGGAAATACCTCTTGATCTAATTAAATGTCTATTTATGTAAAATGTTTATATAAAATGTCAACTTCTTTGTTTTTATGTTAAGAATAGTGAACATTACTTTTATAGCCATTGAACAGTAATCACATGATTAGTATAAATATAATTCTTTAACAAACCCAATATACTCAGACAAAAGAAGTGATCGCCTCATCCAGTAGAATTTATCCATATGAATCCAATTTGTCGGAGCATAAAAAATAGGAGGCATCATTGGGCTTTTCTCTTGACCAAGCCCAAGCTAAGCTTCATCGTGTCAAGCTTGAATGAGACCGTCTACGGGAAAATTGTAAGTTGAAAGATATTACCACTCAAGCGATGTTATCTAAGCCACCCCAAGAGTCTCTCACCATCGCAAACCTTACCCTTAGGTCTTATGCGACTGTTTTAAGGGGTTATGTAACAAATCGCTAGTACTATGTTCATTTACATTATTTTTTTATATAATAATGAATATACTTTCTTCTAATTATTGATACTTTGTAAATAGTTTTTAAAGTACAAATAGTGTTTTTAGTTATTATTTAATTAAGAAATGTATTTTATTATATTAAGGGATTTTTGAATTACATAATATTTTAATAAAATATTATTATTATTATTATTAAATTAATTTTTATTAAAAATAAATGATCTTATAATTTTATGAATACAATTATAATTTTTATTATGATATGAAAGCCATTTCTGTCAAAACCTGTGAATTTTCGATAAATGTCATTTTTTATTTGAAAAGTGAAAATTAACATATTTAGAAAATTATTTAAATAAAATAAATATTATTTCTGGAATCAAGACGTCAAAATTATCCAATGGTGAATTTTTCATAATTTTCTGAGATAGTCAAATTGTTGGGTAAAAATTAAATACCGTTTAAATATATAATGTGTTTTATGACATAATAATGACCCAATAGTGATGAAATAAAATACAATACACTTTATGTTCGGCCAATATATGTTTAACCATTAAAATTATGTGATTTTGGGTTTTTTTAACTTACTTTTCAAAACATTAATGGACCCCTCAGGACTTATTAAACATTTGTCTTTTTAAATTATTTTCCATGGGAGTGTGACACACCTACACATAAGCATCCCCATTATTTTATGAAGTTCAGAATTTGGCCTTATAAAATATTGTTTTCATATCCTCTTTTCCAAAAACCATTGGCAAAAACCATGAGCTGATTTGTGGTTTGGATTAGTTTAATGTAAAGGGTCCCAAACCTAAATAATAAAGAATTCACTCACCTTTCTTATATAAACCCACCCAAGATCCCACTTAATCCTCACTCCAAGCCTTTGGAGTTCATCCATACTCTTCGCTACTATCTCTAGAATCCTCCCAAGGTTTCCTTTATCTCCCAATAATCCCCTCTCAAGCCTCTATAATGCCTTTGGAAGCACACTTCCATGTAAGGGTTTTTTCATCCTTTCTCTTTTTTTTTCCAATTTTATGTAAGTTGTTTTTTCCCTTTTAATTTCAATTATGAATGTTGGGGTATGGTTTCCCACCTCCCTCATACTTCCCTATTTATATTTGAATGATGGGATAACCCTTTCTCTATAATTAAATCCCTCCCATGTACACCCGTTACTATGCCGAAATTCTGAAAGGAACTTCTCTCTCCTCATTTATATTCAAAAAATACTTATGTATCATGAATCTTAATTCCATTAAAATTGTTGGGAAATGTATCTATATGACCTACATATTGTACATTACATGTAAATATGATGATTAACCCCTTTCTCTCTCATAAACCTTTTTTTTTGAATTCTTATGTCATGTCGTTATGCTGCCGAAATCGCACCGATTTTCTAAGCGAATGCCATTGTGTAGTGAATACCATGCCCATTTCTCCTTCATGGGTATTCAAATATAGGAACATTTAATTATTGATTATAAATTTTAATGTATGAATTCCACATTACTTTATTGTGGAATAAATGATTATGTTTTATGAATCCATGTTTTATGATCCATCTGGCACACAGAGATCATAAAACAAAATGTTTAAGAAGGGTGCACCCTTATAGAACTCCAATGCATTGGGTAAAGTATAGTATCATGATACATCATATGCAATGCATGTTGACTCATGATAATTCAATTGCAACTAGGGATTACTCATGCTTCATGTGCAATGATGATTTACTCATGTTCCATGTGCAATGAGCCATGGCTCATGCTAATTCCATGTTAAATGTTGTCAAAACATTTTACATGTATTGATTATCATGCTTTATAATGACTTTATGTTCATGTTTCCCTTCTGCTCTATTGATATGCCTATTGTCTAACATGTATTTTACTCCTCATGTATTTCATGTTTATTCCATTTCTGGGCTTTATAGCTCACCCCTTTTCTTATGCATGTCCTCAGGTTATGCCATGCAATGCTAAGTACGAGGGAATGTAGTGGTCATGTAAAGGAATTTTTCAATAATGATGTTGTATTTAATGTTTTTAGTTGTTATGTAATGATAATAACCCCAAAGACACTAGGAATTTCAATCATCCATGTTGTATCAAGTGAATATTTTATGTAATATATCATGTTTAAGTATGTAATAAAAGTAGGGTTGTTGTATGGTATGTATAGAATTTATTTATATTTGTTTCATATCAATTTTTGAGTAATGGAAGTTACATATTATAAATTTAATTATCAAATGACTATCTATCAATGTAAGGAGAATTATAAACCTACCAGGAAAATTATATACAATTATATGTAATAATTTCTTTTAAATGGGGTTATTTGTCTCATATATTTTAGGTGTAACACCCCATGCTTCCCCAGTACGCTTCTATTTCAATAATTCAATAGCTTGTGGTGTACGCAACATGTAGTTTTAGCAAACTCCGACCAATAAAACAATTCATTTTGATTAGTAATAACCAATTTTTGAAATTTAACAATTTTATTTTCCAAAATGGATTTCATATTTTTATTAGGAATTTCAAAATTATCTTAGGGTGAAATTTTGGTATTTTTCTGATAACTTTAAATTTTTGATGAATGGTGAAAAACATTGCATTATTGTTTAAAACCTAATTTTTATTTAAATAATTTTTTATTTTAATTAAATTTATTTAGATCAAAAAAGATACATAATAACTATATCAGTTCAATGTAATTCATTGAAGTCGTTTTATAATTAAATTAGAATTATAGAATTTTATTTTTTTTAAACGTCTTTTACCCACCATCTTGGCACATATAAATATTTTCATTAAAATTTTTTTTACTGCTTTTGTGAGTTAAATTTCAAAACTCCCAGAGACACAATTAATATCATTATGTAAAATGTGTCTTAATAAGATGAAAATAATTTTTGGTGAATAGTAACTTTTTTACTTTTATTTACCACAATTATAAGTAATTAGGGTAATTAAAGGTAAAAAATAATATTATAATTACCCTAAAACATGTCCTAGGTCTATTTTATAAGTTTATTTCAAACAAAATAAACATTATGAAAAAATATGATCATTTTGGTTCACTTGGATTAGATTAGGACATTTATTATTATATTATTTAAAGAAGAGTTAAAAATGATAAATTCAATGTTTAATAACTAAACCATTTTTAATATAGGGTTATATATAAGATAAATTCGACAATAAATGTTCATTATAAAGATAAAAATATTTCTTACCTAATGGAAATTTATTTAAAAATTTTAGACAATAAATAATTATATTTATTTATGACACAATGATGATATAGTAATTACCTTATTAATAAAAGAATAATCTAATTTAAATTATAAATATCCAACTAAATGTAAATTGATATTTATGATGAATTACATTAATTTTCTTGGTTAATATGAAATTTTCGTATTGATGAAATAAATTTTTTCTGATGTGGTAATATTGTGATTACTTTCACAAAATCAAAATACAAAATAGATTCAAAATTCAAATAAATTAGTTCGTAAAAACAAATACTATAGTATTAATTGATATAATACTCCTAAAAATATATAGTTCATCCAAAAGACGTAGATAAGGTTATATATCAATATTTAACCCCTTGTGGTTCTCTTGTTTTTTTATAGTGTGTTTATTAACCATTTATTATAATAATACAATAATACTTGGTAACAGTTATGCTATTAAATGAAGAGTTAAATATAAAAGATACGGTTAATAAGGTGACATAAACCGGTCTAAAACCTATTGATTGAGAGATTTCAATCAATCCCCACGTTTTTCTTATAATATATCCTTTTGGACATGTTATAAACTGAATATGATTCTATAATAAAATAATATTTCAAAATTTTCTTAAAGTGACCCTCATCTCTCTTAAAAACAGGTAATTCCCCTTCCCTCAAAATCACCACAACAATGCCCTTTGTCTCTTCCAAATCCGACTGAAATATCTTCCCAACTACCCTCACTTCTACCTAGTGTACATAAATTGATCATCATGCTAACCTATGGAGCCCTTTTGATCAATTGAAAAGGAAACCCCCGAAGAAGTGGTAATAATTTGACCACCTCTTCCAATGTTATTTTATTCTTCCACTTCCTTTTTCATTGATGTTTCTATAAAAAAATATTTACCCCAGTACCTTATACATACTTTTATGTCATTTTAAATATGGTACAAACATATTCATTATTCTATCCAACCTATTTAGTACAAGTCACAATAGGTGCGTACGTACGGATTACCGTCTCCTTAAACAAGATGAGATTCATTCCCCATCTTGACCATTCAAGAATAATTTTCATTTTTTGATTAAAAATAATGTTTCAGGACTTAATATAACTATTTATATGAATAAAATACATCCTATCCAGAAAAATCATGGCTTACATAACAAATCATATAATGGAAAATGAATTATTTAACACCCGAAATAATGATACTATTGACATATTATTAACCAAGCAATATTAGAAATAAAATATGACATCATATTAATGTATGAGGTTCTTTTATAATTAAATAACAATGATTTAAATATTAGAAAAGATTCTAGCGTACCCTCGATCAAGGAAAAGTACAACGTAAGGGTTAATTTTCAATCTCTTTGTTATCTGAGGTTGTTTATACGTATGTATCTACTGGGACCTCTTTATCATCCACATCCATGTTTCTTAAAAATATATTTCCAAACATTTTAATATTTTCTAGAAAATTGGTAAAAGTCATTTATAGTTTTTTAACGTTTTATAAAATGTTTTTAAATGAGTCTTTCTATCATTTTCTAAACAAGGTACTTTATGAACTTTTTGACAAATTATGTTAAGAATGTTTTTTTTAACTTATACAGCAGTTGCAGCTATTTTCCACTATTTTAAATCCTTCAAAGCATCCCTTACATGCTTATAAGAATATTTAAAAATAAATTTTTTCTTTTATAATTATGTTACTTTTAAATTACTTCAAAATAGAAAGATATATTTATTTCAAATAGTTTTGATTTAAACTATGTACACATCCTTTGATGGAGTTTACAATTATTTGAAATTGATTTATTATGATACAATATTACATATTGTATTGAAGGTTTTTTGATATGTTTGACTATGAATGCTTTATTTTTATACCATTCATGGTTTATGGTTAAATTATTAACATCTCGTATGCTATTTTTAATAAGAAATTTTAGGTTTTGATTTAACCTTTAACTATGTGAAATGCATTAGACATAGTAAGTGACTGGTGGAGACCCCTATAGCTCCTCGATGCATCAGTAGGTCTCATGAGACAAACTAGTGTCTTGATACAAGTCCTTCATAAAATCGTATTTGTATTATTGGTATGAGGCATTGAATTTGTGGTTATGATGTTCGACATTATGAATTCAATCATTATTAAATTAACTATTGATATTACATGTGATTATTTGACAAGTAGAATATCCATTTGAATATGTAAATGAAATTATTTGATTTATCGTTTTTATATAATTATATAGTTTAATTTTAAAAGGCGTGTGTTTTAGTCTTATACATTACCTTAAATGTTTATTCTTATTTATGATAGTTTTCACTATATTTTTATCCTTAGTGAGATTCTGAACTCTCCCCTTTATGATGTTTTCATTTACGCTAGATGTGAAGAAATATAATGAATAACCAAAAGGGATAAGAAAACGGATATGAGTGTGTTCAAAGGGGAAACATGTTTTTTTTTATTTCATTATGTAATGTAAAACTTATATATGTATCTAGTACTTCAAAGGATACTAAAATAATGGTTCTTTCGATACATGATCTCTTATGATCATGTTAATGTTTTGTAATAATTTACTGACTCTGGGTAACTATGGTCGGGGAATTATAGTTTGTATGATATAAATTTTAGTACAAACATTGAATGTTATATTTAGAAAAACATTTATTAGTGAACATTACCCGAAGATAGATATTGAGGATTAGAATAGAAAAAAATTCGAGAATTTTGGTAATATATATATTTTTTGTATTTTCCATGAAATAAATCCATGTATGGATACAAATAAGTAGCTGAGTCTCTAGAATAGATGTACCTGGGAGTGAAAACTGTAAAAAGTTGTTTTAGGCATGTCCTAGGGTATCCTGGTGCATAAAAATGGGCCATTCTGCACTCTTGGTTACGACCCTCCTAAGGGATATTTTTAGGATAATTCAAATTTTCATTACAAACCATTATTAAGGATTTATGAGAAAATACTTCCCTAATTTTTAATTTTATAATTATGGATTATATTGATAAACTATTCAATTTATGTTAGGTATTTTACACGTTTGGAATTATGCATTGTGATTCATAAATTAATCTAGTGTAAGCCTATGTTTAGGAATGAATCCAAGTTAAAGGAAGGGAAATCATATCGACACACATAATCCATGAAGGGACATCCATCCTAATGATGATAATTATATTGTAGTAGGTGATGCAACCAGTTCGGAAGAAATTATAACCATACTAGGACAACTCACTCAGTGTATGAATAATATCCTTACCCATATAGAGGACCTTTATCCACAATGCGAACGATCACTAGTGGATAACTTCATGAGTAAACAACCACAAAAATTCAATTGGAATACAAATACATTTGTTTAGGAGCAATGGATATGTTCTATAGAGAAAATATTTCATGATTTTGGGAGTAGCTATAGTGAAAAAGTTGTCATGGAAGATTATCATCTCACAGGAGATGCAGATCAATGGTGGTCTATAATTAAAAACACAAACGAAGATGAATAATTATAAAATATGTAATGGAGAGAGTTTAAATATCTTTTCTTATATAAATTCATTCCTCATGACCATCGAGAGGATATGGAAAGACAATTTTTTAGTCTGATTTAAAAGGAGGATGAGAATGTCGCAAAGTATGAGGGTAACTTTACAAGGTTAGCAATGCATGAAACTGAATATATATGTCACCCATGTAGTAATATTGATCAATTGTTTGATGGGTTAAAATCATTTCTCCCTTGATCATTATTCTCAAAATCCTTCTCATCGTACGAAAATATTCTCTCATTTTTTATCATGATAGAAAAGGAATTCTAAATGTCTTGGGCTTTAAATAAGTGAAAGAGATGAAAAGATATGTTGATGACTCTAGAAATCGAAATGAGGGGACAAAGGGAAAAGTGGAATTTCCATCTAGAAATAAATGTGTTAAGAAACACCCTGGTACTTTCCTATCATGAATGTGAGTCTGTTACAAGTGTGGTGGAAAAGGCCACCATGCTCGTGATTCCATGGGAAAGAAAGAGGTTGTCAATGTTGAATGATACAATATAACGACCCATACTTTACATACATTTTCATTACTTTAAAATTGAAGCACACTTATTACAACATATAATAAAAACAAGAAAGGACCGTATAGGTATAGTGTCTTCAGAAACTGGGAAACATAAACAATTGGTTCATAAAGCGTCTACACTGTCTCCCATTTATTTCATCATATCTATAGTCTCTTTTCTAATATCTTACTTAATAACCCCCTTCCTGACCTCGGGAAATAAAACATACAAAAGGGTGAGCTCAAATTCTCAGTAAGGGTAAACAAAAGAAATATCAATCACATAATATACATAAGAGCATAACTTTTGGAAATCATAACCTGCAAAAGAAATTTTAATTTCATAACATGGGATAAATCATAGTAGTGAAATTTAATCCCAATAATCATAACATAAGACATGAAACTTTGTGGAATACACACATAATCATATAGAATCATTTCTTAGTAGTCAAGACTCATTTCCATGACTATCTTAGTGGACAAAGTCCATTTCTGAACCGTGTTCACTCCTCGTTTCAGTCCTGTTTCACTGAACTGGTTTAACCCGCTGTTCCAGCCATGTATATCTCATGAGATATAAAATCTTTACCCAATGCATTGGAGGGAGATATAGGTCCCACCCATCTCATAATGAAACCATTATTATGTTTTCCACAAAAATAATAAATCATACATCATTTCATAACCCATGTAATAAAAATGGAATTCTTAAACATCATGACATCATAAAACAATTCATATAAGATAAATGAATTCATAAAAATAATTCCTTCACAACATAATCAAATAAATGTAATGATAGGGAGAGAATAATAACCCTATATTATCTAAGATGGAAAATAAATTTGATAAATAACTTGAACTCCATTCTTGAGGAAAATATCCTTTCTACTTCAAAATGATATTGTGATATTTCCCTTACCTTAGGTCCGATATGGCCGATAAAATACACCCTAGGAAATACCATATTATAAACAATCTCGGATAAAAATGAGATTGTGATATTTCCCTTTCCATAGGTCTGATATGCTTTGTATGTGTCCAAACATCCTGTATAATGATTTAAATAACGTTATTGAATTATTCCAGAATCATACTCATTGTTATGATATCACATATGGTCATATTCTTAGCTTCTTATTAGTAATATTTCATTACATCTTGTTATTCGGGTGTTTGTTACTTTTTGTTCTTATGCGTGTTTTGTCGAATAAATTCTTATTATTCTCTTTAGGTTATAGATACCTCATTTCTAGAATTTTATTAGTGTAATATATATCAAATTAATTCATTCAATTCATTTATATAATCATTATGCAATAAAGATCATGTAGAACGAGTCGCATCATATCGTGTAGACGGTATTCCGTACGTACGCACGAGCGATGATATCGTTCCCATGAGCATGGAATTGTATTGGAGTGTATATATACTATTTCAGAATCAATATCACTTTACAATAATCATATATAGTCATTATTTACAACATTATACCCATCCTAGTAAGGTGGTGGTGGAAAATAGATTACACCACGGCGTGGAGACGGTATTCTGTATGTACGCACGCGTGGTGATTTCGTTTTCCGTAGGATGGATATATGGTGGAATAGGGTTGTTTCATACATATAATAACATATCAGTATATGAGTGATACTTATGTTATTACTTCATAATAAAAAAACTAAATAAGAAGAAGTGGAAGAAGAAATAAAGATGAAAGAATCGGTAATGGACATTACCTCTTCTTTGAAGTGCTCCTTTGAGACCTCCTTTTAGGGCACTAAAATTGGTCATTGAAGAAGACTAGGACCTCTAGGATTTTTCTAGGGAAGTGTAGTGGAGAAATTGGCAGGGTTTGGCCGAGCTTGAAGGCTCAAAGTGGTGTGAGGAAGAGGGGGAGGAGGTTCCCTTTTATAAGAGAGGAGAGGGGCTCCTTTGAAAAAACTAAAAATATTATTTTATTATAAAGTCATGTCGGTTTTAGATTGCTCCAAATTTATTTATTTCTAAGATAAGATGTGGATGGGTCGAAATAAGCCCATCCAATAGAATTTAGACATGTTTAGGTTCCTATTGTAACCTTATCATTTAGATTTAACATTACGTTAAATAATTTTACTTTTATTGTGTCTTCTTGTGTTCTTATACTATAAGGTTAATAAACATACTAAAGCAGGAAAAAGAACCCCATGTTGTTTATTATTAATATATATAACCTTATATAATTCATTTATCCGAACCTTATATTTTTAGGAATAAAAAAATAATTAATAATATAATATATTTTTTAAAAACAATTTTATGTCAATTTTGACACTATATATTTATTGATTATTGTGAAAATCATATCAGAATGATGAGTTCGAAAAAAGTTAATTAATTCAATAATAACATGTCATATTAACCTATAAAATTATTGGAAGTCATAAAAAGTCTCAAATTACATTTATTTGGGTATTTATAACATAAAATATGTCAATATTTAATTAATAAGATAATTACGACATCATCTTTGTGTCATAAATAAATTAAATTATTTAATGTTTAAAAATTAAAAATAAAATACCATTATGTAGGAAATATTTTTAGCTTTCTAATTAATTTTTATATTCTAATTTATCTTATATATAACCTTATATTAAAAATTATTTACTTATTAAACTTTGATTTTAACTATTTTAACCCTTCTTTAAATAAATTAATAATAAATGTCCTATTCTAATCCAAGTAGGCCTAAATGGTCATATTGTATTCCTAAGTTTGTTTTTGGTCGAATTACACTTATCCAATAGAATTATGACATGTGTTAGGGTAATAATAATATCATTTTTACCCTTAATTGCCCTATTTACTTTTAACCGTGGTAAATAAAAGTAATAAGTTACTATTCACCAAAAATTATTTTCATCTCATTGAACCACATTTTACTTACTGACATCAACCGTGTCTCTAGGATTTTTTAAATTTCACTCACAGAAGCGATAAAATTAAGTTTTATGAAAAATTCAGTTTTTTAACTACCACTTAGTGGTTTCACTATTCATCAAAAAAATGAAAGTTTTCAGAAAAATACCAAAATTTCACCCTAGGATAATTTCGATATTCCGAATCCAAAAATGAAGTCTATTTTGAAAAATAAAATTTCTAAAATTTCATAAAGTGGTTATTACTATTCATAACGGCTATTTTTAATAATATTTTAATAACATATCATTGTTTAGTGAAACTCGGTATTGTGTACGACGCAAGCTATCGAGGAAGGCTGTGATTTCGTGTAAAGCAATCCAAGCTAGTGTTGTGTGTAGAAAAATATTCCTTTGATGATTTATATAACATAAAAGTCACGGGTTTTACATTCTACCCCCTTAAAATGTATTTCTCCCTCAAAATTCGTCACTTTGTAACAAACAGATGAGGATACCTTTCCCTCATAATATCCTCATTCTCCCATGTAGCTTCTTCTAATTGGTGGTTCCCCCATAAATCATTCACCTATCGAGTGGTCTTGTTTTGTAGGACTTTTTCGCTACGATCCATAATCTCTATCGGCTGTTGTTCATAAGAAAGATCCTACTCTAGCGGTACAACTTATGAGCTGAGTACATGTGAAGGATCAGGTATGTACTTTCTTAGGAGAGATACATGGAACACATCGTGAACTTGAGAGAGATTTGGTGGAAGCGCCAATCCGTAAGCTACCTTCCCAACACGATACAGTATTTCGAAAGTACCGATATATCAAGGGCTCAACATCCTCTTCTTTCCAAATCTCATGACCCTCTTCCAGGGAGATATTCATAAGAAAACTTTATCACCCACTTCAAACTCTATGTCTTTTCTTCGGTTGTCGGCATAACTTTTCTATCGACTCTGAGCTACTATTATGTGTTGGTGAATAGATATTACCTTTTCTTCCATTTCATCAACAAGATAGGGTCCTAATAGCTTTCTTTCCCCAACTTAATCCCAGAAAGTTGGAGTCCTGCATTTCTTTCCATAGAGAGATTCATAAGGAGCCATATGAATACTGGAGTGAAAGATATTATTATAAGAAAATTCCACCAAAGGTGGGTGTTGATCCCAACCACCTTTGAAATCCATAGAGCAAGATCTCAACATATCTTTTAGAGTTTGAATTGTTCTCTCAGACTGACCGTCTGTCTGAGGCTGATAAGTAGTGCTGAAACTCAACTCTGTATCCAGAGTATAATGAAGACTTCACCAGAACATCGAGGTAAATCTCGGATCCTGATCAGATATAATAGAAAGTGGTACTCTATCCAATCTTACCAATTCCTTTACATATATCCTGGAAAGCTGATCCAGAGAGAAATCCTCTGTGATAGCAATGATGTTTGCAGATTTTGTAAGACGATCCACTATGACCCAGATAGCATTATTGCCTTTGGATGTTTCAGGAAGTCCTGTGACAAAGTCCTTAGTGATGTTTTTCTATTTCTATTTGGGTATGGGTAATGGTGGTAACATCCCCTTAGACTTCTGTCTCTCAGCTTTAACTTGTTGACAAACCAAGCATCGACAGACATATTCAGCAACATCTCTTTTCATGCCATCCCACCAGAAGTACTCTTTCAGGTCCCTATACATCTTCGTGCTTCCAGGATGAATAGAGAATGAAGAACTATGATCCTCATCCAGCAACTCCTTCTTTAATTCGGGGATGGGAGGAACACAAACCTGATTTCTGAACTTTATTATCCCATCACAATCAAGGTTGAATTCGGGAACATTTCTCACCTTCTTTTGTAACTCGACATCTTCTTTCTATTCCTTTTTAATCTTCACATGTATATATGGTTGAACA
Source organism: Viscum album (assembly GCA_963277665.1). NCBI lineage: Eukaryota > Viridiplantae > Streptophyta > Magnoliopsida > Santalales > Viscaceae > Viscum > Viscum album. The sequence continues at coordinate 1,592,133,705 of OY728129.1, forward strand.
TTTATTTGAGAAAGATACGATTTTTCCCCTTTCATTATAATTCCCAGATCCATCCTTTGTAAATCCATAAATATTGGATCTTTTGTGATCCTCTTCATGGATAAACTAGCATGGTCTTGTCGACGTAATGCATCTGCCACCTTGTTTGCTTTCCCAGGGTGGTAATGAATTGAGAGGTCGTAATCCTTAATCAGCTCCAACAATCTTCTTTGGTGAATATTCAGCTCCTTTTGTGTGAAAATATTCTTTAACCTTTTATGATTGGTATAAAAATCACACCTTTCTCCATAACGATAATACCTCCAAATCTTTAATGCAAAGATTACCGCAACTAACTCCAAATCATGAGTTGGGTAATTTTGCTCATGTATTTTCAACTGTCGTGAGGCATAAGCTATCACCATATCATTTTGCATAAGAACACACCCCAATCCCTTCTTGGATACATCACTGTAGATCACAAACCTTTCTCCACTACAAGGCAGTGTGAGCACAGGTGCACTGGATAACCTTCTTTTCAACTCCTTGAAATTCTCTTCACATTCCACTATCTAGAAAAACATAACTCTTTTCAAAGTCAACATGGTGAGTGGATTAGATAATCGTGAAAAATATTTCACAAAACGTCGATAATATCCAGGCAAACCAAGAAAACTTCGGATCTCAGTTACTGTTGTTGGTCTCGACCATCTTTCGATAACCTATGTTTTTGCTAGATCCACAGATATCCCCTCTTTTGAGATTATGTGACCCAAAAATAAATCTTTTTGAATCCAAAATTCACACTTGTTAAATTTGGCATAAAGATTCTCCTTTCACAGGGTATTCAATATAATTCTCAAGTGATCTTCATGTTATTCCTTGCCCTTTGAATAAGCAAGAATATCGTCTATAAAGACTACCACAAACTGATCAAGATAGTCTCTAAAAACTATATTCATCAGATCCATAAAGATAGCAGGGGAATTGGTAATACCAAATGGCATCAAATATAAATTCATATTGTCCATACCTTGTACGGAATGCCGTCTTTGGTATATCCTCCTTTTTGACCCTTAATTGATGATACCCTGAATGAAGATCAATCTTGGAAAAGTATTGAGCTCCATGTAGTTGGTAAAATAAGTCATCAATGCGTGGGAGAGGATATTTGTTCTTGATAGTGATCTTGATAAGTTCTCGATAATCAATGCAGAGTCTCATTGATCCATCTTTCTTCTTAACAAACAGAACATGTGCTCCCCAAGGTGACGCACTAGGGCGTATGAATCCCTTATCAGGATTTTCTTGGAGTTGCTTCTTCAATTACTTCAACTCAATAGGGGACATTCTATAAGGTGTCTTTGAAATAGGAAAAGCACCAGGTACAGGTTCTATTGAAAACTCAACTTCACGATTCAGTGGAAGACCAAGTAATTACTCCGGAAATACATCATCAAACTTTCATACAATGTTAATATTCTTAATCGTGAGTTTCTCACCAACCATTTGAGATAAATAACCATAATTTAGTGGAATCAATACCTATAAAATTGAAGAAATTTCCACTGGACGGTTATGTTCATCCTTGCATCGATAGACGATCATAGATTGATCAGGAATATGAAATGTGACTTCCCTTATTTGGAAATTGATATGAACTCCATGTAGAGAAAGCCAATCCATGCCAAGAATCGCATCAAATTCCACTATAGGAAAGATCACAAGATTTGCAGGAATCACATTCCCACAAACTTCAACCGGAGAAGAATTATAAACTTTTGATGCGACTGTTGTTTCATTAGGGGTTGTCACAGCTAACTCAACATCTAATTATTGATGTAATACGGTGATACCCTTCAAAATTTCTTCCGAAATAAAGGAGTGGGTGGATCCAGAATCAAATAAAACATTTTCTACATTAGAGTGGATGGTAAGTGTACCTTTCAACACATCGTTATCGTACTCCACATCTCTAATAGAAATTGCATGTGACTTTCCTTTGTCTTTAGCCTTAAGAGTTTGTTGACGTCGACCATCATCATCAACCCTTGGATTTGGGTATTGATTGGAATAATTCCCCATCTCCTTGCACATGAAACATTGATGTTTATTAGGGTCATTATGTGGATCCCTTTCTTTGTTTGCATCATTAGACATCTTCTTCCCAACATTTCGGCATTCAAATTCCCTATGACCTTCCTTTCTACATTTGAAACATTTACTTGTCCCTTTAAGACAACTCCCTCCATGTTTCTTTCCACACATTGAGCATAAGGGAAAGCTCGTCTTCTTTTCAGTGTCCTCTTTAGATTTTCCTTTGAATTCCATTTTCCTCTTCTTATCAAACCCATATGACTGATGGGTTACTCCAATCTCCATCTCAACTTTGAGAGCACATTGAACGATTTCCTCGTAGCTATTGAAGTCCCTTATGACTAACGCCCTTCGAAGACTTGGTTTTAATACACTAAAGAATCGATCGATCTTACACCCATGCTTGATAATAAAACCAGAAGCGTACCTTGCAAATCTTGTAAAATTTTCTTCATAAGTACCAACAGATTCATCATCCTTTTGCATCAATTCAAGAAACTCTTTCTCCATCTTTGTTCAGAGAATACAAGGGAAGTACTTATTGAAAAATAAGTTCTTGAACTCGTCCCATTCCATTGACTCAATTTCATCCCTTTGCCTAATATTCTTAATAAGATTCCACCATTTATCAGCATCTCCTTCCAAACGATACACTGCTAGTATGACTTTATCATCTTCAGAACATTTAAGAACTGAAAATATCTTTTCAGTAGTACTAATCCATTGTTCAGCAACTAATGGATCAGTAGACCCTCTGAATGAAGGTGGACGCTGTCTCATGAAGGATTCAACAGAATGTTGCTCCTTCCGTTGCTCGTTTGGAAGTCATGCATGATTCATATCTTGAGAAAGTTGTGTGAGCATGGCTATAAGATTTTGCATTCCATCTCCCATAACGTTTAGTTGCTTAGGGTAGAATCATTGCATTTCCCGTCACATTCCGCATTAACATGGTTCCTTCGGGTTCTAGTGATTGACTAAAACCAAGAAGAATAGTGTGAGCAACACTAATTATAATAGGAAAACCACATAATTAAGAATAAAATTTCACACTTAAGGTCTTATCCTAGGTTATTCATGGCCATTTCTAAAACACTAAGATAGTGTTCTATGCTTAGACTTATCCTTAGGATTCTTACTAAGGATTTCAAATACTAGTTTCCAAAGGTTGACTATACCTTTCCTCTGATACCAACTATAATGACCCATACTTTACATACATTGTCATTACTTCAAAATTGAAGAACACTTATTACAACATATAAGAAAACCAGGAAAGGACCGTTTGGTATAGTGTCTTTAGAAACTAGGAAACATAAACAACTAGTTCATAAAGCATCTACACTGTCTCCCATTTATTTCATCATATCTATAGTCCCTTTTAGCATATCTTAATTAATAACCTTCTTCCTGACCTGGGGAAATAAAACATACAAAAGGGTGATCTCAAATACTCATTAAGGGTAAACAAAATAAATATCAATCACATAATATACATAAGAGCATAACTTTTGGAAATCTTAACCTGCAAAAGAAATCATAATTTCATAACATGGGATAAATCATAGTAGTGAAATGTAATCCCAATAATCATAAAATAAAACATGAAACTTTGTGGCATACACACATAATCATAGAGAATCATTTATTATTAGTCAAGACTCACTGTGAAGACTATCTTAGTGGACAAAGTCCATTTCTGAACCGAGTTCACTCCTCGTTTCAGTCTTGTTTCAGAGAACCGCTTTAACCTGCCGTTCTAGCCATGTCTATCTCATGAGATATAAAATATTTACCCAGTGCATTGGAGGGAGATATAGGTCCCACCCATCTCATAATGAATCCATTCTTATCTGTGCCACAAAAATCATAAATCATACATCATTGCATAACCCATGTAATAAAATGGAATTTTTAAACATCATGACATCATAAACAAATTCATATAAGATAAATGAATTCATAAAAATAATTCCATCACAACATAATCAAATCAATGTAATGATAGGGAAAGAATCATAACCTTATATTATCCTAGATGGAAAATAATTTTGATAATACACTTGAACTCCATTCTTGAGGAAAATATCCTTTCTACTTCAAAAACATATTTCCTTTCTTAACATGTCATATAATTTTAAAGTAAAAGAACTTAATTAAAAATAAACTTGAAAACTTATAAAGGAAGTATCTTGTAAATAATTTTTTAAAAATCCATTCATGTCGTATAAGTTAAAAAAAAATTCTTCTCGTACTTTTGTCGGAAAAGTGAAAAAAGTATCTCGTACGAAAAACGACAAAAGATTCCTTTCATATCTTTTACTAAAAACCCACCAAAGGGTAAAGTAGAATTTAAAAAATTGTAGGTGAATGAAAATAATATTAAATATTGAGGAAACATGGATGTTGATGAAAAAAATCACCCCAGTAAATGCCAAAGTATAAACAATCTCGGATAAAAAGGAGATTGTGAAATTTCCCTTAACATAGGTCTGATATGCTTTGTACGTGTCCGAACCTCCTATATAATGATTTAAATAATGTTATTGACTTATTCCAGAATCATACTCATTGTTATGATATCACATATGTTCATATTATTATCTTCTTATTAGTAGTATTTCATTACAACTTGTTATTCGGGTGTTTGTTACTTTTTGTTCTTATGCGTGTTTTGTCGAATAAATTCTTATTATTACCTTTAGGTTATAGATACCTCATTTCAAGAATTTTATTAGTTTAATATATATCATATTCCTTAATTCAATTCATTTATATAATCATTATGCAATTAAGATCATGTAGAACGAGTTGCATCACATCGTGGAGACGGTATTCCGTACGTACGCACGAGCGATGATATCATTTCCATGATCATGGAATTGTATTGGAGTGTATGTATACTATTTCAGAATCAATATCACTTTAAAATAATCATATATAGTCATTATTTTCACCATTATACCCATCCAAGTAAGGTGGTGGTGGAAAATAGATTACACCACAGCGTGGAGACGGTATTCTGTACGTACGCACGCGCGGTGATTTCATTTTCCGTAGGATGGATACATGGTGAAATAGGGTTGTTTCATACATATAATAACATATACGTATATGAGTGATACTTATGTTATTACTTTATAATGAAACAACTAACGAAGAAGATGTGGAAGACGAAATAAAGATGAAAGAATCGGTAATGGACATTACCTCTTCTTTGATGTGATTCTTTGAGACCTCCTTTTAGGGCAATAAATTGGTCTTTGAAGAAGACCAGGACCTCTAGGATGTTTCTAGGGAAGTGGAGTGGAGAAATTTTCAGGGTTTGGCCGAGATTGAAGGATCAATGTGGTGTGAGGAAGAGGGGGAGGAGTTGCCCTTTTATAAGGGAGGAGAGGGGCTCCTTTGGAAAAACTAAAAATATTATTTTATTATAAAGTCAAGTTCTGTTTTAGATAGATAAAAATTGAATTATTTCGAATATAAGGTGGGGATGGATCGAAATCCTCTCATCCAATAGAATTTATAAATTTTTAGGTTTCTATTGTAACCTTATCATTTAGATTTAACATTAAGTTAAATAATTTTACTTTTACCGTGTCTTCTTGCGTTCTTATAATATAAGGTTAATAAACTTACTATAAGCAGCCAAAAAAACCCCAAGTTGTTTATTATTAATATATATAATATTATCTATGTCATTTGGAAAAACCATAGATTTTTAATAATAAAATAATAATTAATAATATAATATTTGTTTTAAAAACTATTTTATGTCAATTTTGAAACTATTTAGTAATTGATTTTTGTGAAAATCATAACAGAATGATTATTTCGTTAAAAGTTAATTAAATCAATAATAAAATTTCATATTAACCTATAAAATTAGTGGAATTCATAAAAATTCTCAAATTACATTTATTTGGGTATTTATAACATCAATTATGTCAATATTTCATTAATAAGATAATTACTGCATCATCTTTGTGTCATAAATAACTTAAATTATTTAATGTCTAAAAATTAAATATAAAATACCATTATGTAGGAAATATTTTTATATTTCTAATGAATATTTATAGTCTAATTTATCTTATATATAACCTTATATTAAAAATTATTTACTTATTAAACTTTGATTTTAACTATTTTAACCCTTCTTTAAATAAATTAATAATAAATGTCCTAATCTAATCCATGTGGGCCTAAATGGTCATATTTTATTCCTAAGTTTGTTTTTGGTCGAATTAAACTTATCCAATAGCATTAGGACATGTGTTATGGTAATAATAATATCATTTTTACCCTTATTTACCCTATTTACTTTTAACTGTGGTAAATAAAAGTAAAAAGTTACTATTCACCCAAAATTATTTTCATCTCATTGAACCACATTTTACTTACTGACATCAACCATGTCTCTCAGATTTATGAAATTCCACTCAAATAAGCGGTAAAATTATGTTGTATGAAAAATTCAGTTTTTTAACTACCATTTAGTGGTTTCACTATGCATCAAAAATTGAAAGTTTTCAGAAAAATACCCAAATTTCACCCTAGGATAATTTCGATATTCCGAATCCAAAAATGAAGTCCATTTTGAAAAATAAAATTTCTAAAATTTCAAAAAGTGTTTATTACTATTCATAATGGCTATTTTTAATAATATTTTAATAGCATATCATTGTTTAGTGAATCTCGGTATTTCGTACGATGCAAGCTATCGAGGAAGGTCGCGATTTCGTGGAAAGCAAGCCAAGCTAGTATTGTGTGTAGAAAAAGATTCCTTTGATGATTTATATAACATAAAAGTCTCTGGTGTTACCTATAAATAATTATAAAGGGAGAATTATTCAAATTAATGTCTTAAGATCCAAATAAAAATTCCAAAGAAATGGACAAGGAATATTTTTCGTGCTTATGTGATCCCTACTATTGAAGTTGAAGCTCACCATAACGTGGTGGTAGGTAATATAATGATTTCCTCAAATTTATCCAATGCATTATTTCGTTCGGGATCATCGTATTGATTCATATCTTCAAAGTTTACTGAGAAATTTATATGTGTGTCATTTGATTTAACAAAGGTGTTTTTGGTCAAAAATCTTAAGGGGTGTTTCATTGCAAAAATGGTTTGTGAATCAGTTCGCATTATGATATATAAACGTACATTATTGGAAAATATCATCATCATACCCATTATTGAATTTGATATAATCCTCGATGTGGATTGGATTTTGGACCATGATGCAAAAATTTATTGTAAGAAGAAGTTCGTTACAATTTTTGATGATGATAATGAGAAGCATATCATTTGAGAAGAAATGTCACCATATGATTCTAATCTAGATACACCCCCCGTAGCTCTACAAAATTCAATTATTGGGGAAAAGAAGAATGACATAACAATGGGTGATTAATGAAATGTTCACATATAGGATTTACCTGTTGTGAATCAATATGTTCATGTATTTTTAGAGGATTTACCAGGACATACTGCAGAATGAGAAATTTAGTTTTCTATTGATTTAATTCCTGGTTCAAGTCCCATATTGATGACATCATATAGAATGTCTAGTGTGTAATTAGTGTAACTAAAGGAAAAAGTAGAGGAACTTAGTAATAAAGGATTTATTCGCCCCATTGTTTCTCTATAGGGAGACCCTATTCTTTTTGTTATGAAGAAAGATGGATCTATGAGGTTGTGCATTAACTATAGTGAGATCAATGCTATAAAAATAATCAACATGTATCCCCTACCAGACATTGATGATTTATTCGATTAACATCATGGAGCTCAATAATTTTCAATGACTAACCTTTGATCTAGATATCATCAGTTCTGTGTGAAGAAGAATGACACTCTGAAGAAAACATTTCGTACTCGGTATTGGCATTACATGTTTTTAGTAATGCCTTTTGGACGGACTATATCTACCACTATCTTCATGGATCTAATTAATATTGTTTTCAATGAATATCTTAATTAATTTTTAGTGGTATTTATTGATGATATCTTTGTATACTCCAAAAGCTATGAAGATCATGAAAATCATTTGTGCACTATCCTTAAGACTCTTAGAAGAAACGAATTATATGATAAGTTTCGAATGTGTGAATTCTGGCTTCATGTGATTTTATTAATTTTCCATATTATCTCTAAGGATTGAATCTATGTTGATACTTTAAAGGCCATGGAAATCCAGCAATGGCCGGCACCGAGTATAACCGAGGTATGATGTTTTATTGGTTTAATAGGTTTTTATCAACATTTCATCCAGAATTTCTCCCGATTGGCCAACCCATTAACCAAGTTCACTAGTAAAGGGTTTAAATTTGTTTCAAAAAAAGTGCGTGAAGATGTTTTTGAACAATTGGAGAGAATAATAGTAAATTCTCTTATCTTGAATCTACCATCGGGGAATGATGGGTTTGTTATTTATAGTTATATGTTAAAGAAATTATTGGGTTGTATCCTTATAATGAATGATAGGGTTATTACCTATTAATAAAGAAAAATAAAAAATCATGAATGAAACTATCCCAATTTTGATCTAGAGTTATAAGTTGTAATCTTTTCCCTAAAGATATGTAAAAACTAAATCTATGGTGAAAATGTGAGAATTAAACTGATCACAAGAGCATAAAGTATATTTTATCACAAAAAGAACTCAACCTGAGGAAAAGGAGATGACTTGAACTACTCAAGTATTATGATTACACTATACACTACTCCCAGGGAAGTAAAATAAGGTGAATGATTCTTTGATCAGAAAGGATCATGGAGTTTTGAACAAGATGAGAGTAAAAATGGATGTTATGTTCATGGATCAACTAAACCTGAATATGGGAATAATCATGGAAGGTGAAACATCAATACTTGTTAAAATGGTTTCCAATAAAACAATAATACAAAGGATATAATGTTTTCAGGTTTGTTGATGAAGAGTTTCAAAACAAATTTATAGCTATAAAAGATGGGATGTTGATAGACTTCATATATGAATATGAGATTTGAAAATTTGGGGAATGAATTTGAGTTCCTGATATACCAGATCTAAAAAGGGAACTTTTGGATGACATTTATAGCTCTAATTTCTCTCTTCACCCTGGTATCACTAAGATGTATAGATATTTGAAGGATCATTTTTGTTGGGACAACATGTAGAGAGAGATTGCTTATTATGTGTCAAGATGTCTTGTTTTTCAACATGTTAAAGTAGGATGAAAACAACCTAGCGGAGTCATGCATCCTCTTCCCATACCTGAGTAGAAAAGGGATGATATTATGATGAACATTATCATGGGGATACCAGAGGCTCCTAAAAGGAATGATGCAATATGGGTCATTGTTGATCATCTTACCATGTCAACACATTTTTTTCCATAACAGAAGATTTACCACTTGATAGTTTGGGAACACTATATATTAATGATATTTTTAGACTTCATGGAGTACACCAATCGATTGTTTCTTTTTGTGATCCAAATTTTACAACAATATTCTGGAAAAGTGTTTATAAGGCCTTGGATATTGAACTTCGTATGAGAACTTCCTACCACCCTCAAACAGATAGAAAATAAAAATAGAGTATTCAAACTGTAGAAGACATGATGAGATGTTGGGCACATGACTTTCAAGGTATGTGGGATCAATATTTACCTCTAGTTGAATTTTCCAATAATAATAGATTCCATTCAAGTATTCAAATGGAAACATATGATGTGTTAAATTGAAACAGATGTCACACACCACCTTGTTGGAATGATGTTGGTGAAAGAAAACTCATAGGCCTAGAACATGTTGAGGAAAAAAATGGAAAAGATGAAGGTTATCCAAACCCACATCAAAGAAGGTCAATGTAGGCAAAATATCTATGCCGATTACTGAAGGAAATATATGAAATTTCAATTAGGAGATCATGTTTTCATAAAGGAATATCCGTGGAAGAGTGTTATATTACTCGGTAAGAAGGTAACATTAAGTACCATGTACATCAGAACTTTAGGAATTCTTGAATAATTTGGAGTTGTAGCTTATCATTTGGAATTGCATCCATGTCTCTCAAAAGATCATGATGTGTTCCACATATAATTATTTTGAAAATACATGCCTGAACCAATGCATGTAGTCACCTATGATGAAATAGAACTAGAAAATGAACTATCTTATTGGGAAGATCCTTTTAGGATTCGTGATACCAGAGAACATGTGTTATGAAACCGAACAACTCGTATTGAAAAGTTCTATAAAGAAACCATAATATGGAAGATGCAATGTGGGTACCAGAGGAACATATGAAAAAGAAACAACTGAATCTTTTTATGAAGTCTTATTCAAGAAATTTTGCGGATGAAATTATATGGAGGGATGAATGTAACAACCCAATCTTCCACAGTACGTTTATTGTTGAATATTGAAATATATTGCGATGTTCGCAACCTGGAGTTTTAGCACACCATAACCAATCAAACTAGCCATTATGTTTAGTAATTCTAACTTTGAAAATTTATAAATTTTATTTTTTGAAATGGACATTATTTTTGGATTCATAATATCAAAATTAGTTGAGGGTGATTTTTTTGTATTTTTCTGAAAATATTAAATTCTTGATGAATAGTGAAAAACACTACATTATTTCTTAAAACCTATTTTTTATTTAAAGAACTAATTATTTTATTTAAATTAATTTATGTAAAAAGAGATACATAATACATATATGAGTTCAATGTATTTCATTAGAGAAATTTAATAATTAAATTAGATTTATAATATTTTATTGAATTTTTTAATCATCTTTTACCATACTTCTAAGAACATTTGGAAATTTTCATAAAACGTTATGTCATAACTTCTATGAATTGAATTTCAAAAATCCAAGAGACATGGTTTACATAAATAAGTAAAATATTGTTCAATAAGATGAAAATAATTTATGGTGAATAGTAACATTTGACTTTAATTTACCATGATTAAAAGTAAAAAGGGTAATTAACGGAAAAAAATGATATTATAAGCACCCTAACACATGTGGTAATTCTATTGAATAAGTTTATTCAGACCAAAATCAACCTTAGTAAGAAAATATGATCCTTTTGGCCCCCATGTATTTGATTCGGATATTTATTATTAATTTATTTAAATAACAGTTAAAAGTGTTAAATTTAATGTTTAATAAGTAAACCATTTTTAATATAGGGTTATAAATATTATAAATTCAACTATAAAAATTCATTATAAACCTAAAAATATTTTCCTCATAATTTTAATTTATTTATACTTTTTTTAAAATAAAAAATTATATTTATTTAAGACACAATGATGATGTAGTAATCAACTTATTAATGAACGATTAAAATAATTGATGTTAGAAATATCCAAATAAATGTAAATTAAAACTTATGATGAATTAAAATAATTTTATAGGTAAATATGACATGTTACAGTGGATTAAATAAATGTATTTTTAATTGAAAAAGTTTTTATGACTTTCACAAAAATAAAATAGCAAATAACATCAAAATTGACATAAATGAGTTTTTAAAAGAAATTATATATTATTAATTGATATAATATTCCAAAAAATTTGATTATTGTAAAAAGGACTTAGATAATGATATATATATTAATAATGAACAACTTGGGGTTCTCTTGGATTTTATAGTACGTTTATTAACCATTTATTTTAGTAATACAACAATACATGGAAAGGTAAACAATTTAACTAATAGTTATATATAAAAGATAAGGTTAATATGGTGACCTAAACTTATCTAAAACATATTTGTTGATAATGTTTCAACCCATCGTCACCATATCCTCTAAATAAATCCTTTTGGAGACATTATATACTGAATGTGATTATTTAATAAAATAATTTTTTAATCTTTTCCTAAAGTGACCCTCACCACGCTTATAAAAGGGTACTTCCCTTTATTTCAAAATCAAAATTCCATAACCATTTGTCTTGGCCAACCCATACTAAAATATCCTCCCAACTACACTCAATTCTACTTGTATGCCTTAATTTGATCATAAAACCAACCTATGGATTCTTTTTGATCAATTCAAAAGGAAACACCTGAAGAAGAGGAAATAATTTCACCAACTCATTCAATGTTATTTTCTTCTTCCACTTCCTATTTCATTGTTTTTTACATAAAAAAATAATTACTCATGTACCTTATACAAATTGTGATGTTATTATAAATATGGTACAACCATACTCGTTATTCTATCTATCTTACAAATTACAAGTCACCATATTTGTGTACGCATGGCTTACCATCTCCACGTCATGTTGTAGTTTGTTATTTAAACACTTCATTATTTGGATGGGCTTAATAATGACTATTACTATTGTAAATAATAAATATAACATGATAATTATTCTGTATATTTTATATACCATCCAATTACATCGATTTAACCATCAATAGAATGATATTATCGTTCGTGCGTATGTACGGATTACAGTCTTCACGAATTTGATGACATTCATTCCCCATCATAACCATTCAAAAATAATTTTCATTTTTTGATTATAAATAATGTTTTATAAATATATATACTTATGGATATTAATCAAATACATCTTATCCATAACAAAAATGTCTTACATAAAAAATTATATAGAAGAAAGCGAATTAGTTATCCTCTGAAATAATGATACAATTGAAATATTACTTACAAAGAAATATTATAAGATCATATATGATATCATATTTATGTATGTATTTCTTGTATAATTTAATAAAATTTATTTTACTATTATACACGTGGTTAAAATACCCTTGATCAAGGAAAATTAAAATGTAAGGGTTAATTTTACAATCTCTTTATTATTAGAGTTTGTTTTTACCTAAGTATAAAATCGGACGTCTTTATCATCCACATCCATGTTTGTTGAAAATGTATTTACAAAAAAATTTAATATTGTTTTTTATTATGGATTAAAGTCATTTATACCATTTTGGTATTTTTATAATTTGATTTTGAATGGAACCTTTCGGTTGTTTTCCTTTCAGGGTACTATATAAACTTTTCAAAAAATAAATGTAAGATTTTTTTTAACTTATATGGCTTGTGCGGATATTTTCATTTATAATTATGGGACTTTTAAATGATTTAAAAATAGAAAGATATATTTTGTTCAAATAGTTTTCCTTCATTTATGTCAACATCTTTTACTGGATTTTATACATGTTTGATATTGATTTATTATGATAAAATATTCAATATTTTATTGTAGGTTTTGTGATATGTTTGGCTATAGATGTGTTATTTTTATACAATTCGTGGTTTATGGATAAATTATTAACATTTTTTATGATAGTTTTAATACGAATGTTTATGTTTTGTTTCAAATTTTTCATATGATAAATGAATTTCAATCAGTATGTGATTAGTGGAGTCTGATATATTTCCTCGATGCATCAGTAGGTCTAATGAGATAAACTAGTGTCTTGTCACAAGGCCTTGAAAAAAATATTATTTTTAGTTTTGACAGGAGGCCTTGGAAATGTAGTTATCATGTCCCACATTGTGCATTCCTTCATTATGAAATTATCTATTGATATTACATGTGATTATTCAACTAGTAAAATATCCATGTGAATATGAAAATGGAATTATTTGATTTATCTTTTCCATATTATGATGAAGATTAATTTTAAATGGATTTTGTTATAGTCTTATACATTGCATTAAATGTTTATCCATATTTATGATAGTTTCCACTATAATATTTTCCTCACCACGCATATGATATCATCCCTTTCTAATGTTTTCTTTTTCCTAGGATGTGATGAAATATAATATGATTATTCTTCATGGATAGGCTAATGGATATGAGTGTGTTCAAAAGGGAAAAAATGTTTTTTACTTCATTATGTAATGTAAAACATTTGTATTTATTTTGTTCTTCCAAGGATACTAAACTAATTGGTCTTTTGAGACATGATCTCTTGTGATCATTCCAATGTTCTGTAATAATGCAATGACTCTGGGAATCTATGGTCAGGGCGTTACATTAGGTGAAACAAATAATTTAGGTTCTTCAATTTCTATGTGAGTTTTTTGATATATTTATAGAAGAGTTACCTAGTATTCCTATGAATCGTGAAGTTTATTTTTTAATAGAACTCACATTTTGTGCTACAACAATATCTATGAATCTATATTGAATGCCCATGATTGAGTTATAAGAATCAAACAAGAAAATACAGGATAATATTTATAACTTATTCATATAGCTAGGTGATTCACCATGGGTTTCTAAATTTATATTTTAACAATAATTTATTATCAGTGCATCAATGAATTTATTATTGGGAACTAAACAAGATAATTTTCATAAATAAGTATCATATGTACCATATTGATTATTTTTTTTCAATTTTGAGAAGCTAGATACTTACTAATGATTGACCACAATTATGAATACTATTAATTCATGGTCAAAAAGTGAATAGATACAAAAAATTACCTTCAATATGATGTATATACACTCTAAATTTATAGTTATTCTATTTTTTCATATTAATTACCCTATTAAAATCATGGATTTAACAAATAGAGTCATAATATATTACCAAGACCTATTTTTTACAGTTTTATAGGTTATATTCCTATATATTTTAATATAATGTTAGAGGAAAATGATAAATTTATTATTATACTCAGTACCCTATGTTACAAGGTATTTTCTAAAGCATTTCCAGGTGTGATTTTTGGCCAAAAACAATTTATTTTTAGGGAATATAATCTCCTACGAGGGTATATATGTTTAACCATAATAGATACCAGTTATTGAGTTTTTTATAGGACACCCATAGTGATACAGATCCATACATTTTTGTGGATTGGATATTACTTATCAATTGTTTGAAATGAATTTCTCATTGTTATATAATCCAATAACTATGATAAATCTTAAGGGATTTATGTTTATTTGTATAATTGAATTACAATAAATTTTAAAGAGATGAATGGATAGTTGGTTTGTACACTTATACTCACAATTTATTGTAGTGGATAAGGGTATGTGATTTATAATGATGAATCAATGAAGGAGAAGGGATGTGTGGTATAATAGAATGATTTAGTGACAATTTATCCCTCATTCTATTTAAACGTTAATTAGGAAAATTACCCGACTCATGATTAATACTTTACAAGGGAAATATTTTCACTTATGATATATAGGAATTATCACTACATATTATGGTTTGATATATATATATATAATCATAAAATTATAAATTATATATCCCCCCTAAATGAGTTGAATGTGTACCAAACATGATGGTTGAAGTTGATTAAATAGAATGATTTCTAAATATATTATTAAAATTTGAAAATGAATATGGTGGATGATGATTTGACATAAAAGGATCACTCAATATTATCTATGGAGACAATAAAAAAATATAAAGTATTTATTTATTTCAAATTGATGGACATTGAAATCATGAAGAGGGAGTGCAATTTTATCTTTCTAAAATAAATGTTCTGCCATATATACATGTGAAGATTAATAATCCGAACTAGTATGATATATAACCAAAAAAATGGTATGAAATATTTCAATGTTAAACCTTAACTATGAAGGAATGATAATGTTTAAGAACTGATTATGTGTCCCGTCAATACCATACATGAAAAACAATCTATTTGAATAATAACATAACTGCTAACTCTTTATTCATCCTACAATTATAAAGATGTACAGATATATAATTTATTATTTCAGGTGGATCAATATAAAGAGAACAACTCAAGAGTATATATCTATTCTCATAGTATGTTAGAAAAATGAGCCTACTATCTAGATGTCTATGGTTATATTACATCAATTACCCATACTAGAAAATAAATTTGAAAACATCACAATGATTTTATTCATTGGAAATCCCAAAACATATAATTTTAGTAATTATATTTTGGTTATAGTTGATAACCATATGAAGTCAGCAGATGAGATTTATAGTGGATAATATTTATCACTTACTCACCTTTCTAGGAGAAACATTACCGAAGTGGTAAGGTTTAATGGTGTACCATATTCTATATCATTTTTTAAAGATCCTATGATTACCTCATTGATATGGAGATGTATTTGGTAAGATCTGGACATATATTTGTGTCTCATTACTTCTTAAAATCCATATTCAAATGTTTAGTTTGTGGAACTATTAATTCCTAGTAGGAAATGTTGAGAATGTATTCTCTGGATTTCAAAGGTTTTCTAGATCAACACCTTCCTCTATTAAAGATCTCTTATTAATATATCTTTACCTCAAGTATAAAAATAAATCCTTAAGAAACCCTCTATGAAATGAATTGAAAACATCCAACATATAGTGATGCATATGAAAAAATATAGAAATTTGGAACATATCTACTAATGGATATGTTATATAATTATATATTCATTCACAACACATAAAGGTATGTAAGAGTCAATATAAGTGTTCCACTTATAATAATTAGTATGATATGGAGGTTGAAGTTGGTGAGAATTTTATTAGGAGAATATATACATGTAATATGGTGATGATATTTATAAATAAGGTAATGATGATCCCTAGATATATTGGTCCATTTATAATTTTTCAACAAAAAGGATTTGTAATTGATCACATGGAACTTCCACCAAACATATCTCAACATCATGATGAGTTTCATGTATCATACATGAGGAATTATATAGATAAACCTTTAAATGTTCTAAAATAAGAGTTCATTTCATGAGATAAAAATCATTAATATTAAGAATAAATTCTATAAATATTAGATCAAAAAGTTAAAGTACTATGGAATAATACTTCTCACATTGTACAAGTTTTCAAGGTGAATCTTAAATTCAAGGAAAGAAAATGGGAACCTGAGGTGGAGTAGTAGAAAATATATCATCATTTTTTATATAAGATATACATTATTTAAATTAAGAAATTAATTACATGGGGTTGTAATGTAACACCATAATATTTTATATATTTTATCATTGAAATAAATAAAAAAATTATTTCTTATTTAAGATTTAACCCCAAGTCAAAATAAATGATGATATAGTATAACATAATAACCAAGAAAAAAATGTAAGTTATTTATAGTTGTGAATTCATGATAAGAACTTTTTAAATAAGTTTTAAATAATGAAAATTTATTGGTTAATTAATAAAAAATGAGCACTCAATTTTTGGTAACGTAATTCTCTCCTTCAAAAATATAGTTTCACCAAAAATGCGTTTTAAATAATTTTACTCATGGATATTATAATCATATTATGATATTTATATATATAATAATTTGGTAATTTATAAAAAAATTAAATAATAATTCCACTGTTATATTTCCCTGAATGTTGATATTTCTTCTAAGAATGATTATTTTTCAGTGAATTGAAAAAAATAAGTTTTGTTAAAAAAAAAATTTTTATTATATAATTTATTATAAAATATTAATTATGTTTTTAGTCTAATAATAAATTAAAAAATGTCTCATTTAATTATAAATAATCTAATTATGTGTATGTGTATCATTATTATACTTGATTTGGGAATATGTTAATTGTTTTGCATTAAGGAAAACTATTCGAACCAATTGTTTTATGCACAAAAATTATTTTTTCTTAATAAGATTAACTGACCTTGATTTATTATTGGTTTAAATTAAATGTATATATTATATATTTATATAATTATATTAACTATAATTTTATGGTTTTTACAGGTCAATATATGAATGTAATATCAATGTTATTCTTAAAAAATAATTTTTCTTAAAATTAGTTTTTATTGTATTTTGTGTGATTATTTTATTAATAATTTTCCATATTAAAGAAATTGAACATGATAAAATGCATTATGTATTTAGAATTATTATTTCAAATAAATGTTTTTTATTATTCTTTAAATATTTTTCAAAATGTATTTTAAAATCAATAAAAATTTGTTATCCTGGTTATACTTCTAACAGGATTAACGGGGTTTAATGTAAGAGATAAGGGTATTATTTATAAATGAAGATGAATCAACTCTATTATTAGAATGTATTTTTACAATATATTATCAAAAAATATAACTATTTTTCATTTTTAGACATTTTTAGTAACTAGTGGCATTGTTTCGTTTAATTAATGTAAGTAATTCCATGTCTGTTTTCTCCCTCACATATAATGGGGCACCTTTTCTCCACCATTATACATGAATTCTAATCCCTAATTTGTTTTTTCAAACAAACCAAAAATCCTTCCAACAATCCTTCAATTTATTATAGATCTATTTTTTCTCGTAGAAATAATCATGAAGACGTAATGTGTGATACAGTAGAGGTCTCTCTCGAAGATGTATAAATCATTATCAAGCTCTTTCAATTTTATTTCATAGGTCACCTCCTATAAAATTATTTTATTTTTAATAACTTGATACATATAGAATAAAAAAGATATCAATATGTTATTATTATGATGAAATAACATTCTTATACAAATTATCAATCAAATGAGAAATGAATTTATCGATCATGAATGTGTGGAATAACGCCTCTACGTAATGATATGATTCAATATTCCTCACTACCTAACCTATTATATGATGATGATATCATTATTTTTCTTCATGTTGATAAAATAAACATCTAAAACCTCAAAAAATTACTTTCTCATTCCGAGTATATATCTGGACAAGTGATTAGTTGGAACTAATATTCTATCTTATTTGGGAAAGAATTTCCCCTAATAGAAAATGCAGTATTATAAGTGACTTAGGTGAAAAGGGGGGATCTATTTTTTTTTAAATACCCAGATGTCTCCATCATTTGGGGAAGACCCAAATCATCACATTTCACAATAATTATTAATCATGTTATAAAACGAATTTATTATTGGAAGGAAAAATCTCATTCTATGGAAGGAATAATCTACCTTTTTAAATCTAATATTGTATCTAAAATGGTTTACTCTATAATAGTCTACAAGTGTCCTATTGGTCATATTAAAAAATTAAATACCTCTATAAATTTTTTTGGATATGTACCATGGTGGAAGGGAAAAATTTCACCATATCATGGTTATCATATTGCAAACCCACTAATAAATGAGGCATTGGAATTAAAAATATTAAACACCTTAATGAGTTTCTTCAATATAGGCTGACTTGTGATCGCCTGAATAACAAATCTAATTCAAATACGTTTATTAAAAATAGATCTCTTGAAAAAATCAAGAATGGAAACTGAAATTTTCTTGCTTCCTCAATCTGGCCATCAATAAAACAGTCTTTTTCTTCCATTATGAATAACGCCACGTATATGTTCTCTAGAGACTCCTCAACGAATTTTTGGTTGGATAACTGGACTAGAACTCCTTTAATCTATAGAATTGATCTTGAACAAAGTCCTATGAATGCAAAACTCTCTACTAGAGATGTCATCTTCTCCCAAAATGATGATCTTCCTGACAGTATCATGAATGTCATTGATACCTATAATTCCTGTATCACTGATGACTTCTTATTTTGGGAACCTACTCATAATGGCATGCTTAATTCAAAGAACTATTACAACCACTATTTTTGTAACTCTGAAAGTGATTTTGGGAGAATAAATATATTTAAAAAACCTTGGATAAAATATTCAAGATTTACCCTCTTCTGTTAAATTTCTCACAATAGGATCCTCACTGATGATTTCCATTAATTGTATGGAATTCACCTCTATTTTTAATGATGTCTCTGAAAAGAACATAGAGAAGAAGCCAATCATATCTTTATTTCTTGTTCCATTTCCTATTCTCTTTGGAATTATATTTTGGATATTTTTGACAATAGGTTGTTGAAACATGATTATGTCAAATATCAATTAATGAGATGTGTGGATGTGGATAATTATTAGAAGATTAAGAACATTTTCCTTTTTGATGTCACGAAGATTCACCATGTGACCTAATATTATAGAAATGCACTTATTCATAATAAATTCTCATTATGTCATGATGAAGGGTGGATGTGGATTCTTATTTCCATACATAAAGCTGCTTCCATCCAAAAGGGTTATTGCAGCAACAAGGTGCATGTATTTGGCATTCTGTGATGACTCCATATTGATGGAAATTACTGCCAGCCTTGCCACACTTTTGATGTATTTTGGTGTGCTCCTATCTCTAATTGGGTTAAATATAATTTTGATGGCTCTTCCAATGGAAATACTGGCCTTCCAGGTTGTTGTGTAATCTTTAGGAATCATGTTGATTAGATTCCTGGATGCTTTTACGGTAGCTATTACATTTCCTCTTCACTAGAAGCTTGAATGATGAGTATTATTCATATCGTTTCTTTTTCCAAACAACATTGTTGGAGAATAATTTGTCTTGAGGGTGACTCGGCCACCATTGTTCAATAAATTTGGAATGGTGTGATACATATTTCATGGTGGATCATCACTTTCTATATGGGAAACATCCAAACTAATCTCTACATCAACTACATAATCACTTATATTTATCTCGAAGCTAACATGGTAGCTGATGGCCTTGTGAATAATGGGGTCAATCAAGATATTAAATTGATTGATGATCTTACTACTGATCTAATCCCCTTTCATAACAAACATAGTAATATGTTTCTATCTTTTAAACTCTTTTATCCTCTTTATTAATAATATATGTGCCTTGGTTCTCTAACCAGGCACCACCTTTATCAAAACAAATCATAGAAATGATTATTTAAAAAAATTATTAACAAACAGAAATTAAAATGTTATATGTGGACTGTATATTCTATTAGAGGAATGAATATGTCCATGATATAGAATTAAAATAAGTTTTAATTTATGATATATGATATTAGAGCATGTATTAAACAAGTCAAACATCAGGTGAGGGTTTTATATTACAATCTATCTTTTTTAACAAAATTGTGGCTAATTAAATTACTGATGATAAAATTATATAATCTATATATCTTAGATATTATGGATATTCATCTCTTATAGATTTTTATATATATTAATGTTTCCATTCATTGTCCTCTCTTTGTGTACTCAAGAAAAAAATGATAAGTTATAAATAAAACTAACAGGGTTTCTCAAATTTGTTTGGAATATTTTGATTCCATGTCTATATTATATTTAAAATTATTTTAAGAATTATTTTACTATAACCCAATGTTTTATAAATACATTTTTACCCATTTATAATGTTCTATATAAAATTATGAAAATAATATTCTTGTCATTTTTCGATCGAGTATATTTATTTAATTTATAAAAAATCATAATGAAATGTTTTTAACATACACAATGTTAAAATATATTTCTGCAATCATGAATTCGATTTTCACTAAATAGTACTTTTAACTTTTCCATGATTATTTTCGAAGACAAATTTGTCCTTAATATTTTTTGATATTTATTGATCTTAAATAAGTTAATTAAAAATGAAAAGCGTATTTTTCACAATAATTTTTTTGGTTATATTTCTAATTCATTATAATCAATAAAATCCTCCACACATGTTTATTATGTTTTACATGGGATTCACTCCAATTTTACAATATTTAATATTTATTTCAAATGACTATGATTATTATGAAAAAATATTGATGAAATCCATTTTCTTTTTTAATAGTTTAAGCTATGATGAAATGGTTAATGATTTCATGATATTATGTAATACATATGAATGGATTTGGATTATATGAAGTTTAATTCCATTGTATACCTCAATCTCATTGTGTAAAGATGAATATTTTATAAACATTAGGGGAGCATGGGAGTTTTTCCCATGACCAAAAGTGGGTACATGAGAGGCCATACCAAGCATGACATAGATAAAATGGTGATTTTCCATACCCTAATATGTAATTAGTGCCTTTTGGGGTAATGTCAAAATAATATTTATATGATTATGATTATGAAACACTTTATGACACTCATTTATGAACTGATCTTATCTAGTTTTTCTTGTCTCATTTCTCATGTTAGTTGATTCATTTGTGATTCATATTTTATGAACTACCATGGTTTATACATAGACTCATGATTATGATCTATGAATTGATGGGTATGATTTTAAAAATTTAAGAAATTGTTATCATACACATATGATCAAATAATTTTTAAATGATCATTAATATCTCTCTTATTTACCCATACTGGTTATCTGAGCTGACCCTCTGTAATATTTCATTTTCCCTTGGATATGAGGAAAAGTTTTAAGTATGATATGTACATGAAATGTGATATTCCTGAAGAACTAAGTGGGAGATGATTTAATATTTTATAAACCAGTTATTTATTTATTTAATATTAAAAATACTCTATGTACTTTTTATGAATATATTGTCATGACATGTAATGAATATTCATCAAATAAGATGAAACATTTATATATAAAATCCTTCTATCTTCATAACATAAGTCATAATAATGATTCATGATGAAATAAAATTGTCATTATGTTTACATAAATTCTTCCAAAAAATTAATATATGATGATTCATTTATGAGGGATAGTTTATTAATGGATGGAAATTCATTAATTGGAGAAGTACATTCATAGAGGAAAAGAATTTGTGGCAGGAAAAAGGAGAGAAATTGCATGTGATCAATAAAAGGTTATACTTAAAAAAAATTATACAATGAAGGATCCATTATCTTTTTATAGGGATGTTACCATCTTATAATAACTCCTATGTGTACCACATGAATGTTATGTGGTCTGTCTAGTTCTTTAGAATGAGATCCTTTTAGTTATTATAAAACTTCATTATGGGTAGTGGAATTTTTCAACCCCCAAAAATAGGTATCAAGCCTAAATTTGATTAGAATAATAAAATTTAGAAATGAAATATTTATAAAATGAAATAGAATAATTGATGAATAAGCCCAATTATTCTCAAATGAATCCTTCATTACACCATGAAATTCCAATGACTAAAGTATCATTTTTGGTGATGATTAATTGGTTCCATGTGATTAAAGAACATATTTATGACCTATGATATTATTTTCTGACACGTAATATCATCATTTATTGAGATAGGGAATCATCATGACTGTTTGAAGGATATTCAATCAAATAATTCTATGAATAATTTATAGGTACATGCATATTAATACCAATAAAACACTTCTATAATGTGGGGTTTTTTTGGACAATAAGAATTTATGATTTAGTAATAATATAACACCCCAATACTTTTCAATCACATAATCCTCATTTTTTCATAGATGAAAAGGGTATAAGAATCACAAAAGAGATATATAGTAATACTATAACACCCCAAACATTTTATGGTATGTTTATCTTAAATACATTCAATACAATAGATATAAAATATTTTATGAATCAATCAGTATCTATAAAAAAGACACATGGTTATTTATAAGATATAGTCATAATGGATCCATTAAACATAAATTTTTCACTTCTTTGTTTTGATTTTTGAAAAATGGACACACAGAATTGCGATCAACGTGATATTTAGAGTCTGCTAGAATCAACTTAATTTTATATGAATAATAACATACACTATTGAATAGTAAGTTACACAATTTAATAGTACCTTACCTTTATGAATATTAACATAAAACATATAAATGGTAACCTTACCCACAAAAGTATAAACAAATTTTGAATCCGTAAAAATGACGATGAATATTTTAAGTGTTTGTATTTTTTGTTTATATAATTATTTTAATTAATAGTTAAAATGATCATATATAGAAACTTATTTTTGAAAACTTTAGTACATTTTTGGATTCTACAGATCTAGATATGGTTAGGGAAAATGTTTGGTAACTTTCTGAAATAATTGAATATTTGGTGAATAGTAAAGTATGATAATTACGGTATAAATAAATTATGAGATAAATACACTATTCCATGCACCATGAATGATGTATGAAACCATTTTTTCTTACTCAAATGAACTTATTACTATTTTTTCATCAAATAATCACTATTTCATGTCTTTTGATAAAATAAAAATAATTGAATAAAATATTAAAAAAACAATCCTCCCCACATGTATATAAACAACCCTCACCCCCTTTCTCTCACACCACTCAATCGTTGAGCCTTACCTATGTTATTCCAAACACACATCAGATGAAATCCTTCCACGTCCAAGACCTGGTGGTCTAACCAAAAGGAAAAATACAAAGGCCTTATAGTGATTCTCAAGGAGGAGTACTCAAGAGGTGAACCTCCCTTCTTTTTTCTGCCAACTTATTTTAGAAGTTACATTCACTTGTTGCTCTCTCCTAAAATCCCCTCATAAAAATGATATGATAATAATATTTAACTTACATAGTCTTTCATGTTATTATGATAATGAATTATTTCATCATCATCTCTCTTTCCCCCTTCACTTATACTAAAAAAATAAAACATCATCGGATATTTGTTAATTTATAACATTCAAGGATGAAAAAATTTCCATTTATATTACGATCTTCAATTATGGTCATGAATACATTTTAATGGTTGAAAAGGTCAGAATATATTCATTTCATCTTATTTAATTTTATATAATCCTTACACACTCATTATCTGAAATAATAATACAAACTATGCACAAACCACAAAATTAATCCAAGCATTTATCATTAACTTTTATCTAAGGAGTCATCCTCAGGATATATAAGGAAAGTAATTATAAAAAAATTTATAATGTCTCTAATAATATAAATTAACAATTATTTATGTTTATGAAAATTTCAAAAGAACACCCATTCATGTATACTTGTTAATCCATCATGTAAACCAAGAAAGAAAATGAATCAATAAAATAAAATTGAACCTATTAAACCAATAGAAAAGGACATAAATAATCCTAATAAGGTAAAAATAAATCAATTACATGTATGAGATGTTATGGAGTATTTAATTAATAAATCAAAATTTTATTATTCAGGTCATTAAGATCAATCAATGAACACATTCAGAAATAAGGCAACAGTTTTCTCATCTCACTTTTATTTCTATGAGATTTTCATGGATCACCACTTATTTATTTCATGTAGAGTATGTGTAATGACATTAGATATTTAATATCAGGATTATTTTAATATTAATTGAATTATATTATTCATTTGGTGATTATTAATTTTTGGTCATACGACTCCACTGATTATAGTGTGGAAAGGGACTTTGTCTCATCATCCATTTCATTGTGACTTACATGGTATTGTGCACCTAATATTTTTTAGGTGGTGAATAAACTTCCCATTAGATATAATTTTTCATTGTAAATTATAATAATGGTAAATATCCAATTTTTTGTAGCATGTATATAATTATTTCCTTAATTTGAATACCACTTCATATAGGGTGTTTATTTTGAATGTTGTTATAACTGGGGAAATATTGAAGAATATGTATGCTCTATTCAATAAAGATATGAAAGAGTCATATTTTTCTTGTATTAAATATATATATAAATAATTCTTTATAAAGGTAGTGATGGGCCATTTCCACTATAGCCTGCCAATGCATCTACTGATCTCATGAGGCGAACAAGTTAGAGACATACACTTCGAGTTTGTTTAAAAAAATTAGATGTGCTCTTATCCACAGACAAAAACTACCTCAACGATATAATGGTTCATGTTCGAGATACATGATGTCCAAATAATAAGAATTTTCTTTTTTCATTATTCAGTTATAACTGTCTTTGAGATTTTCACTATGAAAAAAACTATGGATGAATTTTTATTCTCAGCTTATTGATGGAAATTGTTTTTCTTTGTTCACCATTACATATTATTAATGTCTAATTTATTATGAATAACTTATTATTTATTCAGAATTCCACTATAAGTATCCTTTAATGAGCATTTGAGATCACCCTTATTATGATTCCTTTCCCCATCTTACTACCATTTTATGTTTTCTATCTTTATAAATATATTTTTGGTATCGTGTATGTAATCTAGTCTTCTGAAACAACTCATCTAATCGTTCCATTTGGATTGAATTCATTTCATCATGCCAATTTATGAAATAAGTCACCAAGATTTGGCTTTGGAAATCATGTTATTATAGTTGGAATCAAATAAAGATTATTAGTAACATTGATACTAGATTTAGAAAACATAGTTTGGAGGAAATGACCATAAGTTAGACTTTGAGGATAATCATAGAAGAACATCCTTGAATATTGGTAAAGTATATATAATGTGGATATTCCTAGAAAATAAATCCATGTCGTGATACTACAAGTGGAGGTGGTTCTAGGACATATGTACCTAGTAGTAAAAACTCAGACAAAAAGTTTTGGGATAGACCCAAGGTATCCGAGTACATAATAATGGGCCTTACTGTGCACCTGGTTTGACACTCTCAGGGTGTAATGACCCGTAAAATTCAGGGGAATTTTTTTTCTAGTTTGTTTTTTGGATTTTACAAGAACACAATTTCTGACGGGACCAGATTCTGAGGCCCGGTGTTCTCGGAATCAATTTCCGAAGTTTAGCTCGGGTATGTTCAGTAAACGAACGAGCGGGTTTTCCTAACTTTTGAACCAGTTCTCGAAATCGAAATCCGAGGGCACCGATGAAACTGCATCACCGGTAATTTCTTAAGAACACCTTTTTTGGAGTTTATTTTGCTCGGGTGAGGTTATTAATTAAATGGGTTAACTAAAGAATAAAATAAAATGTTGTGCTACAATTTTTATTTCTATTCTAGGTAGTTTAAACCTAAGCTTGGTGGTTTGAGTGGGACCCACAAATATTCTAACTCCACTAGGTAGGATATTAGTGATGTGGGGACAACACGAGCCCCACCATTTCAACTTCCTCAAACCACCATTAATTGTGTAACACACCCGCACCCCCCCTTTAATGAAAAATCAACTCTCTTAATTAATTAATTGATTAAGTTATTCAATGTAATTATTTCCGGAATTCATTTCGAATATCAAATTGAACGTTGGCTTGTGTGTGTTAATTAAACAAGAAAAAGTCTAATTTCATTAAGGGTTAGTTTTCGTTGTGCAAGGTGGATTGGGAGAGGATTTTCACAAAGCCTTCGAATCTTTATCTTCTTCATTAGAGAATGCGAAGAGTGATAATGAACGCCAGCCTCTGACGGAAGACGATGAAGAATGATAGTTCCCCAGAGATTGACGACGCGAAGTCGTGTACCGCGATGCTGACGATCCTCTCCTCCATGACTCCGATGACGTTTACAGAGCCTCCTTCTGCAATGTCCATTTCCCGTGTCAAACCATCGTTCATCAACACTTTGAGGTAGGGGTTAATTTTTTTTGGCTGTGAATTATTTATTTGTCATTCATCGACTTTTATTTGGGACGCCTATTATCGTAATAACGGGAGGAGCTCTAACCACATGAACATGGCCGAACTTCCTCCCCCTTTGATGATTTTACTTGTTGCGGTATGAGAAAAGGCAGCGCGGTGCAATTGCACCGCGCGGAAACAAGGAGGAACACAACAAAGAAGCACGACACTGTCACGTCGCGCCGTTGAGGCCGAACGAAACTGAAGCTGGAGTCGGGGCCACCGAGATGACTCAAAGACATTGCAGATTATTTATTTGACATGGGGATCGACGGCCGATGATGGAACGGGCCGCATAGGTGATTTGATTACATCGCAATAAAGAACGGGCCCCGAGATGAACACTGGCGCAGACAGAATTGAAAACGGACCACCGGAGCAGCTCTGGTGGCCCACGGACATCACCGGCGATGCCCCGACGTGCCCCTAGGAGGAACCGCCCCGGCTGATGTCGCGGCGGCAGGCGACCGCGCGGTATCCGAGAGAGAAGGATGTGACGCTCGTCGCCTCCGCAGAGTGCAAAGGCCACTCAGCTCGCTGGCCGAGCCAGCGTACCACCCGGCCGGTTCGGGCCTGGTTGCACGGACCGGGTCGGGCCGTGCCCAGTCGGGTCGGACCTGGACAGGGGCCGGGTCGCCCGGTTCAGGCCTAACCAATGGGGTTCGGTCAGGTCGGACCAGGCCCATACCCCCCATTTTCGGATCACTTCTGGTCTTTTGCCCATGTCATGGGCTACAGACCTCCGATCGACACACCGTTAGTTGCGTAGCGATCTTTGGATCGAGATGGTCGTTTAGGTATATTACAATCAATGTTTAGGAAAACTTTGGGTATGTCCGGGTTGGTTCGAACACGAAACCAACCGGGCCCTCGGAGTCGAATCACTCATAACTTGAGTTCCGGACATCTGATTGACGTGCCCTCGACTTTGTTGGATTCTTCATAGTGAGACAGACCTTTTGGCTTACTCCGCTTGAGGTTTGGACGCAGTGGGAGTGTGGTTGGGTAGGTTTTGACTTAAAAACCAACTGGGCCGCTGGAATGAAAAAGCCAATAACTCTCAGACCGGGCGTCCGATTGACGCGGCGTCTATCGCATTGAGTTTCTTTTGTCGAGACGGAACATTGGGATACATCAACTCCATACTACGTGTCAGTTTATGTATCGACCCCCCTTGGATCGTGGAGCGGACCCTCTCAGAATCAAGCATGCTGTGTGCGGGAACCCTAGAGATGGCTGCGACTGCGACGACGATGATGACAACACGAAATTTCTCCGTGGGTTCGGTAGTGATGACGACTGCACTAAAATCCTCCGTGGGTTAGGCAGCGATGAATACTGCACTGAAATCCTTCGTGGGTTCAACAGTGATGACGACTGCACTGAAATCCTTTGTGGGATCGGTAGCGATGAAGACGACACTGAAATCCTCGGTGGGTTCGGCAGTGACAACGACTGCACTGAAATCCTCCGTGGGTTCGGAAGCGATGAAGACCGCACTGAAATCCTCCGTGGGTTCGGGAGCGATGAAGACCGTACTGAAATCCTCCATGGGTTTGACGACGATGAAGACTGCCCTGAAATCCTCTATGGGTTCGGCAGTGATGAAGACCATACTGAAATCCTCCATGGTTTCGACGCCGATGACTACTGTTCTTGTATCCTACATGGGTCTGGAAGTGTTGACTCTGTTCTTGATATCCTACGTGGGTATGGCAGAGTAGCTTGTCTGTATCCTATGTGGGTCCGACAACTTAGCTGGTTTAGTATCCTATGTGGGTCCCAGCTGTAACGACCCAAAGAATTTCAGTAGAAAATTCCCTTCTTATATTTATGTAATAAAAATACAAAATAATGAACTACTAAGTGATAAGTGACCATTAAACATAATTTTGTACCCCTATGGTTGGAATTTTAAAAATCTGACATACATGGTTGTGTTCAAGATAGTTTTTGGAGTCTAATTAAACAAAAATAATTTTTGGTGAATAGTAACCTACCCTTATGAATAGTAAACTACCCTTATTAATAGTAACATGACCCTTATGAATAGTAAATAAGAGGAACATTACCTATGAATAAAAAAAATTAGACATCTTAGAAAGTGACAATTTGACCTTAGTAAACATTTTTGGTATTTTATAAGTCATAAATGATTAATTGTAAAGAATATTTATTCCCCTGAAATGTAATCAAAAAGTATTGAATCAATTTCTAATAGTTTTTAGATAATTTTATAAGACCCTATGTAATTTTTGAAAGAACTGCAAAATCAGTTTTAATTTTAAAAACTGTTTTTTGTTTAGTAAATTTTGATTTTAATTAAATATTAAATTAATAATATTTAGAATTTTTTTTTGAAAAATGGACTTCGTTTTTGGATTGTACACATCGAAAAATGGTTGGGGTAAATTTTTGGGATTTTTCTGAGATACTTGAATTTTTGATGAATAGTGGAATCCGATAATTCACAATAAATGCTAATTAATGTATTAATTTAGTCACCGATGATGTTCTACTGATGTAAGCCCACTTGGTTCGGGATTACATTATAGAATTACTATTCTTGGTAATCCAAGACTCACTATTCATTGTCTTAGGTGAAATTAATAAATTAATAAATTTTATATTAAGGAAACCCCTCTCCCCTCCACTATAAAAGCCACCGTTCACTCCCTCTTTTCCTCACACCTCTCAAGCTCCATGACTTCTCTAAACTCTGCCCAAAAACCTTCCCTAGATCATCCCCCACGTCCAAAAGCTACTGGTCTCATCAAAAGACCAAGCATAGGCCCTTAAGGAGGTTCTTAAGAGGAGGATTCTAAAAGCTAATTTCTATCCCTCTTCTCCTTTAATTTCATTCATGTTCAAGTTCCATTCTTGATCTCTCCCTACCTATCTTCATCCAAATTGATTTGTAACTCTAGTATTTTACATATACTGTAATATTATAATTCTAATGGTATATTATATCACCCCTTACCATTTCCCTCTTCCTTTTATTTTATTAAAGAGAATGTTGTTCATGTGGTGATAATTTATCACCTTCAAAAAAAACATGCTCTCTTCTTCCATTTCTACCTTTAATCTGTTCATGATACCATTTTTATGATTGAACCAGAATATGTTATATTTATTATGTTCTATTTTTATTTTTCTAAATAACCTATGGCCATATTACTATGTGAAAAGTTAAAATGAGTTCGTTGTGATCCAAAAACCGCTCAAATTAACCCAAATAATCTTCATTTAATTCTTATCTAATGATTCGTCCACATGGATCTAATATAAGTCATTATAAAATCATTAATGAATCTATAATATCATTAATAAAATCTAATATCAGTTCTGGATGTTTACACATGATCTACCCAAACATCAATTTAAGAATACAGGTGGACTGCTCTAGAAAACCATGAAAACGAACATCCCTGATCAATGTTTTTAAACTCTATAAGTCATCCAAAGGAACATAATATAACATAATGACACCAGAATGAACCCTATTAATGTACACATGGTTCTGGATTTCTAATTAATGAATATAATGTCATTATACAGGACATTAAAGAGAAGGAGGTATTCGAGTACAAGGTAAGGGGAAATCTCGAACCCAATTTTCTTCCTTCGGGTTCTCCCTCATTCATTCCTTTTTTGATATGGTTACTCCTCAGATATAATTTGTTCATCATTTCCGTTACTTTTATGGGATATACATGTTTTTCACTAGTTTTTATTTCCATCAAAAAATTTTCCAAATGAACTCTTCTTTCAAGATCTCACATTTTACCTCTCATTCAAGGTTGATGGTTCTTGTATCAAGTATGTTGTTCCCTCTTTATTTTGGGAACCCAAAGCTTATGAATGAGTTATTATGAGATGAAACCCATTCCTTTCCATGGGTTATTTATGTACATGTTTGATATGGGTTCTATGTGGAAATCATGATAATTATAATGTTATGATGTGACAGGTGCGCCCGGAATTATATAGAACAATATGAATGTTTAAATGTGACGGGTGCGCCCAGAATTATATAGCGCTCCAATGCATTGGGTAAAGTGATGAATCTCATGAGTAAATGTGAAATGATGTGTGAACATGATTCTATCTTTGTTCAAAAGCATGTGTGGTAGTTAACAACTAAGACATGATGTTTTATTTTTATGCATTGCCACATTTCATGTTTATTGTTTATGCTCCTCTCATGTTCATGATCTTTTCCTATGTTGTGATTATGCTCACCCCATGATGTATTGTTCGTATCTATCCTCTTACAGGGCTTCTAGCTCACCCCTTTTGATGTATATCCTCATGTGGTTACATGTACTAAGGATAGGACAAGTGATACTAA
Organism: Viscum album; assembly: GCA_963277665.1. Lineage (NCBI taxonomy): Eukaryota > Viridiplantae > Streptophyta > Magnoliopsida > Santalales > Viscaceae > Viscum > Viscum album. The sequence goes on from OY728129.1 coordinate 1,592,165,444, forward strand.
GAAGCTAGCGAAGAAGAAATTAAATAAATGTTTATGGTTGGTGTTGTATTTGTTATGTATGGTGTTAGTTTTCCCAAGACACTAAACCTCTGGATCCTCCATGTGTAATACTATTATGTTATTTATCTTTGGAATGATGTAATAGTAATGTATGAAAAGGCTGGGTCGCAATAGTTGGTATCAAAGGCAAATGTTTAGTTAATTTGGGAATTAGGATTAGTAAACCCTAGAGAAAACCTCTTGCATAAGAATAAGTACAAACACATACACAAGAATATTTACCTAGGGATCCCATATGTAATGTTTTTTGTATAATTGTTTAAATGAATAAGTTATTCACGACTTTTTTACATATGTTTTGTTCTAACATTTTCTATCTTAGAAAATGGTGGGAACCAGGACAAATCAGGCCAACAACTCTTGCGAAGGCCAATGCAACGATTGCCCGATCGACTTCCCCAATGATTTTGGAGGTGGAGTTGAAAACTTCATGGTTATTCCTACCCAATTATCTTGGGTTATTAATAATAACCATAATAATGGGGAATGTACTCCTTCAACAAATAGGGAGAAACTAGTTATCGAATGTTTTATGAGGCAACAACCACTGACGTTTTGTGGATCTTCCGATCCACTAGTTGCGGAATAGAGGGTCAACTCCATGGAGAAGATTTTTTCTGTTCTTCACTGTTCCGAGATAGAGTAGGTTAATCTAGCTGTTTATCGTCTAGATGGAGAAGCTGATCAATGGTGGGCTCTGATTAAGAACACCAAGCCAAGGGCTGAAATTGAAGAGATGGAATGGGAAGACTTTAAGATAATGTTTCTTAATAAGTACTTCCCACGAACTCTTCGCACGAAGACAGAGAGAGAATTCATAGAGCTCAAGCAAAATGAAGGAGAATCTATCACAACCTATGAAGAAAATTTCCCAAGGCTCGCAAGGTATGATTCGGGTTTTGTTATCAACAATGATAGCAAAATTGATAGATTCTTTAGTGGATTAAAACCACATCTTCAAAAGGATCTTGCAATTCGAGACTTTGGGAGTTTTGAAGAAGTTGTTCGGTGTGCTCTCAAAGTGGAGATGGAGTTTGGATAATGGTCCCATGGCTATGGTGATAAGAAAATAAAGATGGAGTTTCAAGCTGGTGGATCTAGTGACAAAGGTGGGAAGAAAAATTGACCCACATGCAAAAAATGTGGGAAGTTGCACCATGGGAACTGCCTCAAAGGTATGGAGAAATGCTTTAAGTGTGGGAAGGAAGGAAACCAAGCTCAACAGTGTCGAAAAGACATGAAAATGAAGGATAATGTATCCAATGAAAGGAGAGAACCACTCGTGGTTCAATGCTACAACTGTAGGGAGCTAGGTCACTATTCAATCCAGTGCACTAAACCTCGAGATCTCAAGGGTAATCAGCGCCAACAACCACCAAAGCCAAAGAAACAGGGGAAGGCTTATGCCATCACTACTGCGGAGGTGGAACATGATAATGAAGTCGTACAAGGTACATTTACTATTCACTCAAGAATGGAAAAAGTCTTATTTGATTCTGGTTCTACGCATTCCTTTATATCCTGAAAGTTTTCTAGAACTATAGAATCGAAGCCCTAAAACCTTAAAGTAGAGATATCTGTAAAAACACCATGTAGTGAAATCATTGAAACCCAAGTATTTGATTCTTCTCCTGTTGACGTATGTGGGAAGATTCTTCCAGAAAATCTCGTAATACTTCCCTTGGTGGAATTCGAAGCTATAATGGGAATGGATTGGCTCTCGTTATATAGAGCACATATCAACTGTCGGGAAAAGGAAATATATTTTCATATTCCGAACCATCTCATGCTCCTCTAAAAATGCAAGGAAGATCATGAATATCCTTTGAAAAATCCTTCAATGGTGTGGTTGTTGATTCCCTATGAAGAAGCATTCCTCGCCCAAATGGTTGAGTCGAAGGAAAGTGCCAACCTTGAGGAAATTCCAATCGCGAGGGAATACTATGATGTATTTCCCCAAGAGTTACTCGGAATTCCCCCGGATCGTGAGGTAAATTTCTCAATTGAACTCATCCCCGGAGCTACTCCTATCTCGATGTTCCCTTATAAGATGGCTCCTATCGAACTAGAGGAGTTAAATAAGCATTTGCAAGATCATTTGGACAAAGGGTTCATACACCCTAGTGCATCACCTTGGGGTGCACCAGTGCACTTTGTAAAGAAGAAGGATAGAACCATGCGGCTTTGTATCGATTATCGGGAACTCAACAAGATCACCATAAAGAACAAGTATCCTCTACCAAGGATTGATGACTTGTTCGACCAGTTAAGAGGAGCTCAATACTTCTGAAAGGTGTATCTTTGTTCTAGATATCATAAAGTAAAGGTGAAGAAGGAAGATATTTAGAAGACTGCCTTCCGTACAAGGTATGGGCACTATGTGTTTTTGGTGATTCCCTTCAGACATACTAATTCCCCTGCAATCGTCATGGATTTGATGAATAGAGTCTTCAGACATTACCTTGACATATTTGTGGTAGTGTTTATCGATGATATTTTCATCTACTCCAAGAGCAAGGAGGAACATGAAGAACATCTAAGACTTGTGTTGGCGACATTGAGAAAGGAGAATTTATACGCCAAGTTCATCAAGTTTGACTTTTGGATTAATCAAGTAATGTTCTAGGGACATTTGATCACAAGAGAGGGAATTTCTGTGGACCCTTCAAAGACAAAGGCGATTGAGGAATGGCCCAGGCCCTCTAGTGTCATAGAAATCCATAGTTTTCTTGGATTAGCTAGGTACTATCGACGTTTTTTGAGAAACTTCTCACGATTTTCAAGCCCGATAACTAAGTTAACAAGGAAAGGGGAAAAGTATGTATGGACAGAAGAATGTGAGGGAAGATTCAAGGAGCTAAAGAGAAGGCTGATCACTACACCTGCACTCACACTACCGAAAAGTGGAGAAAGTTTTGTGAAATACAGTGATGCTTCAATGAAAGGCTTGGGTTTTGTACTCATGAAAAATGATAATGTGATAGCTGACGCCTCACGAAAGTTGAAGATCCATGAGCAGAACTACCCAACGCATGATCTAGAGCTGGCAGCCATGATTTTTGCCTTGAAAATCTAGAGGCACTACCTTTATGGTGAGAAGTGTGACATATACACCAACCACAAGAGCCTAAAGTATATATTCACACAAAAGGAGCTCAACATTCGTCAAAGGAGATGGTTATAGCTAATCAAGGATTACTATTGCTCTATTAACTATCATCTTGGGAAGGAGAACAAGGTAGTTGATGCTCTAAGTAGAAAATAACCTGCTACTCTATCCATGTTGAGGATTGAGAAAGACCATATCTTCTTGGATATGCAATGAATGGATTTGGAAATCATAAGGGGAGGGGATACATCCTACCTTGCCCAAATGATTGCACAACCATCCATCCAAGAGAAGATTAAGGAAGCACAAAGGGATGATGTGGAGATACAAAAGAGGGTGAATGCAGCAAAGGAAGGGAAGCTGCAAGAGTTCCATATCGACGATGATGGTGTTATTCGGTTTGGAATGCAGATTTGTGTGCCTTCATCACCCGGGATAAAGAAGGAGTTATTGGATAATGCACATAGCTCAACTTTCTCAATTCATCCTGGAAGTACCAAGATGTATCGTGATCTCTGAGAACACTTCTGGTGGGATAACATGAAGATGGAGATTGCGGAATATATATCAAGGTGTTTGGGATGTCAGCAAGTTAAAGTTGAGCAACAAAAGTCCAAAGGTATGAAGAATCCATTTCCTATACCCACGTGGAAATGGGAAAATGTTACTATGGACTTTATCACGGGTCTCCTGAAGATGTCAAAAGGAAATAATGCGATATGGGTTGTGGTTGATCGAATCACCAAGACTGCCCATTTTATCGCAATTTGGGAAGACCTATCGCTTGAACAACTTGAAAAGAAATATGTGAAGGAAGTGGTGATACTGCATGGTGTTTCACTCTCGATTGTCTCTGACCGTGATCCAAGGATCACATCTTAATTCTGGAAGAGCTTTCAACATGCGTTGAGTACTGAATTAAATTTCAGCACGACCTGTCACCCCCAAATCGATGGCCAGTCTGAAAGGACTATTCAGACACTTGAAGATATGCTAAGAGCATGATCACTAAAATTAAAAGGTGGATGGTATCAGCACCTTCTATTGGTTGAGTTCTCATACAACAATAGCTTCCACTCGAGTATTCAGATGGCTCTGTATGAAGCTCTTTATGGGAAGCAATGTAGAACTCCAACCTGTTGGGATGAAGTTAGAGAACGAAAGCTACATGGTCCTGATCATGTTCAAGAGATGACAGAGAAGGTTCATGTCATCCAGAAACACATCAATGCTGCTAAAATGTCGGCAAAAGAGTTATGCTAACAACTGTCGAAGATACTTGGAGTTCGACGTTGGAGAGAAATTCTTTCTTCGGATATCTCCATGGAAGAGAGTCATGAGATTTGGGAATAAAGGGAAGCTAATCCCAAGGTACATTATCCCCTTTGAGATCGTTGATCGTATAGGAGTCGTGGCCTATAGTCTGGAACTTCCACCGAATATGGCTCACGTTCATGATGTGTTTCACGTATCACAACTGAGTAAGTACATACGAGACCCCTCACATGTACTAAACTCAGAGGTGGTACAACTGGATGATGATCTCTCATATGAGGAGCAGCCGGTAAAATTTTTGGACCGAAGTGATAAGGTTCTACTCAACAAGACAACCCGCCTTGTCAAAGTGTTGTGGAGGAACCATAAGTTTGAGGAAGCAACTTGGGAAACAGAAGAGGCAATGAAGGAGAAGTACCCACACCTGTTTGTGTAAAGTAAAATTTCAGGGGTGACATTTTTTAAGGGGGGAAGAATGTAATGACCCAATGTATTTCAATAGAAAATTCCCTTCTTATATTTATGTCATAAAAACACAAAATAATGAACTACTAAGTGATAAGTGACCTTTAAACATAATTTTGTCACCCCTATGGTTGGAATTTTAAAAATCCGACATACACAGTTGTGTTCAAGATAGTTTTTGGAGTCTAATGAAACAAAAATAATTTTTGGTGAATAGTAATCTACCCTTATGAATATTAAACTACCCTTATGAATATTAACATGACCCTTATGAATAGTAAATAAGAGGAACATTACCTATGAATAAAAAAAAATAAAACTTAAACATCTTAGAAAGAAAAAATTTGACCTTAGTAAACATTTTTGGTATTTTCTAAGTCCTATATAATTAATTATAAAGAATATTTATTCCCCTGAAATGTATTCATAAATTATTGAATCAATGTATAATAGTTTTTAGATAATTTTATAAGACCCTACGTAATTTTTGAAAGAACTGCAAAATCAGTTTTAATTTTAAAAACTGTTTTTTTAAGGAAATTATGATTTTAATTAAATATTAAATTAATTATATTTAGAAAATTATTTTTGAAAAATGGACATCGTTTTAGGATTCTACATGTCGAAAAATAGTTGCGGTAAATTTTTGGGATTTTTCTGAGATACTTGAATGATTGATGAATAGTGGAATCCGATATTTCACAATAAATGCTAATTAATGTATTAATTGAGTGACTGATGACGTTCTGCTGATGTAATCATACTTGGTTCGGGATTACATTATAAAATTATTATTCTTGGTCATCCAATACTCACTATTCCTTGTCTTAGGTGAAATTAATAAACTAATCAATTTTATATTAAGGAAACCCCTCTCCCCTCCACTATAAAAGCCACCCTTCACTCCCTCTTTTCCTCATACCTCTCAAGCTCCAAGCCTTCTCTAAAATCTGCCCAAACACCTTCCCTAGCTCATCCCCCACTTCCAAAAGCATCTGGTCTCATCAAAAGACAAATCATAGGCCCTTAAGGAGGTTCTTAAGAGGAGGATTCTAAAGGTAATTTCTCTCCCTCTTCTCATTTAATTTCCTTTCAAGTTCAAGTTCCTTTCTTGATCTCTCCCTACCTATATTCATCCAAATTGTTTTTAACTCCATTATTATACATATATTGTAATATTATGATTATAATGGTATATTATATCACCCCACACCCTTTCCCTCTTCCTTATATTTTGTTAAAGAGAACGTTGTTCATGTGGTGATAATTTATCACCTTCAAAAACAACATGCTCTCTTCTTCCATTTCTACCTTAAATATGGTCATGAAACAATTTTTATGGTTGAACCAGAATATGTTATATGTATTATGATTTATTTTAATTTCTGTAAATAACCTATTTCCATATTACTAAGTGAAAATTTAAAATGAGTTCGTTATGATCCATAAATCGCTCAAATTAACCCAAATAATCTTCATTTAATTCTTATCTAATGATTCATCCACATGGATATAATGTAACTCATTATAAAATCATTCACGAATCTGTAATATCATTAATAACATGTAATATCAGTTCTGGATGTTTATCCATGATCTACCCAAACATCAATTTAAGAATACAAGTGGACCGCTATAGAAAACCATGAAAATGAACATCCCCGATCAATGTTTTAAAACTCTATAAGTCATACAAATGAACATAATATAACATAATGAAACCAGAATGAACCCTATTAATGTACACATGGTTCTGGATTTCTAATTAATGAATATAATTTCATTACACATGACATTAAAGAGAAGGAGGCATTCGAGTACAAGGTAAGGGGAAATCTCGAACCCAATTTTCTTCCTTCGGGTTCTCCCTCTTTCACTCCACTTTTGATATGGTTACTCCCCAAGGATCATTTGTTAATCATTTCCTTTACTTTTCTGGGATATACATGTTTGTCACTGGTTTTTATGTCCCTCAAAATGTATTCCAAAAGAACTCTTCTTTTAATATCTCACTTTTTACCTCTCATTCAAGGTTGATTGTTCCTGTATCAAGAATGTTGTTCCCTCTTTATTTTGGGAACCCAAAGCTTATGAATGTGTTATTATGAGATGAAACACATTCATTTCCATGGGTTATTTATGTACATGTTTGATATGTGTTCTATGTGGCAATCATGATAATGATAATGTTATGATGTGACGGGTGCGCCCAGAATTATATAGCGCAATATGAATGTTTAAATGTGACGGGCATGCCCGGAATTTTATAGCACTCCAATGCATTGGGTAAAGTGATAAATCTCATGAGTAAATGTGAAATTATGTGTAAACATGATGCAAGCTTTGTTCACAAGCAAGTGTGGTAGTTAACCTCTAAGACATGATGTTTCATTTTTATGCATTGCCACATTTCAAGTTTATTGTTTATGCTCCTCTCATGTTCATGATCTTTGCCTATGTCATGATTATGCTCAACCCATGATGTATTGTACTTATCTATCCTCTTACTAGGCTTCTAGCTCACCCCTATTGATTTATATCCTAAGGTGGTTACATGTACTATGGAGAGGACAAGTGCTACTAAGAAGCTAGCGAAGAAGGAATTAAATAAATGTTTATGGTTGATGTTGTATTAGTTATATACGGTCCTAGTTTTACTAAGACACTAAACCACTGGATCCTCCATGTGTAATAATATTATGTTGTTCATCATTGAAATGATGTTATAGTAATGTAAGAAAAGGTCGGGTCGCTATACCAGCTTAGATGAATCAGCGGCTACATCTGATCATCTCTATCACCATACGAAGAAGTGTACTTGTGTGAGATGAATCTTGACTTTAAATCTTTAACTTCGATAAGATTGACTTGATATCCTGTGTGGATTATGTTGTTTTTTCCTATGTAGACTGGGTCATGTTTTCTTGTGTGAATTGGATTGTACAATCCAGTGTGGATGTCATTGAACTTGGGCTCAGACGGTGGAGCCGAACTGGAAATTGTGACTTGGGTATATGTATGGGAATATACCTAAGCAATGTCGGTTGTTATTTAGTGATTGTTTCTTTACATTGTTTATTATCCTTTTTGGATTTTGGGAGACCATTGGGGATCTCCGGATCCCTACTGAGTAGCGTATACTCACCCTTGCACGGGCTATGCTCGCACTACGTTGTGTTGGATGCAGAAGACAGATAGTGCTGATCGTGGTTGAGGCGTGTGGAGCAAGTCGGTACATGGAGGTGGACCACTGGGCGGGACATACACAGAGCGGACGGTTGGACCGTGGAGCTGAGGAGATTATCTATTCCCACCATTCAGTTGGGACTTCCATTGGATGGCTCGACATTGCTACATTACTTTCAGTTTCTGTATTTTCTTTCTAGTTGTACTTTACATTCAGTTTGGGTTTGTATTCTGTCCAATTTACTTTCCGCACTTACTATTGTACCCAGTTTTACTTAGTGTTTCCTTCTGTTTGAATACTTTTTGGTGTTTTTTTACAATATAAATGCAATGACTCCCCCTATTATTTAGGGATATATGCCTTGGTGCTAGTCGCCAGCCCCTGGCCTATGGGAGGCAGACTTGGGGTAGTCACGGCACGGGTCCCAAGGACGAGTCGTGACATATTGGTATCAAAGGAGTTCGGTTCTACCACAGAACTCAGGACTCTGATCATTATGCTTTGTGAAGCAATAGTATTAAGGGTATTGAGTGTGTTTATTAGTCCATGGAGTCCAGTGTTGGTGTGGTGGCCGACATATCTGTACACCAGGACCCTGACTTCTGATTTCCGACTTATTGCATGAAAACATTGATTGCATGTGTATTTCAAAAGATTTCTTTGTGATTACATTGTGTCAGCTCACCAGGTATACTATTTTGATAGTGGCACACCTATTTCTTTTCAGGATGGCCCCACGATGGCAGCCAGCTAGGGTTCTGAGCTTTGTGTGAGATGACATCCCACCGAGCGATGATTCCTCGGTGCAGGGCCCTTTTTCGGCCGAGGCACCGGTGGTACCTCTACACGCCGAGCCATCGATGCCACCAGCCCCAGTCACTGAGAGTGCACGTCGCCTTAGTGCACTACACGAGTTTTAGCATTAGAGTCCAACCAGGTTCCGCATGGAGATGTACCCTCAGGCAGTCGAGGATTGGATGGAGGCTGTAGTTCGAGTTTTCAGGTTAGTGGGGATACCAGCTGACCTCATGGTGATCCTTTCAGCGTGCCTCCTACACGTGGCAATAGGTAGATGGTGGATCTTGATGCTACAGGTGCACGATGAGGCATCTCTCCTCTGGACAGATTTTGAGAGCCTCTTCCGCTCGAAGTTCATCTCAGCCACCCTCCGTGCGGTGCGCATCCAGGAGCTACTATAGCTGTGGAAGGGAAGCATGACGCTATCCTATTACTCGGAGAGATTTACTGATCTCTCATGCTACTCCACAGATATGGTATGAGACCCACTATTCTGGGCCCGGACCTTTATGTAGGGACTGATTCATGAGATCAGGGATTCTATGATCTCCCTCAACATTCCGACGTAGGAAGGGGTGTTAGAGAGATCCCTTCTAGTAGAGGGTTTTTCTCGCCGAGCAGTCACCAGCGGCGGGACCCTCCGCAGGACGACATGTAGCGAAGTCTTCTGCAGATGGAATTAGACTGATTACACAGAGTTCGAAGATGGTCAGACCATCATAAGAGAAATCTCAGGATACAGATTTGATTGTGCGGGGAACACGAAGGAGAGCCACCTACATGGGGAGTAGGCAGTTCTATGCATGCGGCGGGTAGGGTCACCTGGCACAATACTGCCCGACTCGTCCTGCAGATGAGAAACAGGCGGTAGAGGGACCTTCCATTCAGAGGATCGACCTTGGCGGTCCACCGAGAGTAGGCGAATGAGGCAGAGGAGCTGGCCAAGCTCCGGGTGGTGGGAAATGATTTGAGGCGCTACCACCACCACCACCAGGAAGACCACCCCGACCATAGGGAACAGGTGGTCTGGGGAGAACTCAGCTTTAGGAAGCTGAGGCCTACGATCATGGAGCTCCGGGAGCAGATGGATAGGAGTGGGACTAGCTCTAGACATGGAGTCTTTTGGTCATTTTGCTTCTTGCTTTGTTGTTGATTTTTTATGGATGCTTTGTGTATTTGTACTTTGAGCTGCAGTAATAAAATACACCTTTATTTGTGTCATTTACTTCCTTTTCCTCTTGTTTTATTGTTACTGTGTGGTTCCGGTTTAAACTGTTGACTTGAACCTCACCTTTTAGATTCCTAGTGGAGGAGACCCAGTGACCACACACTGATACCGACAGTGTGACTCAATCTTTGGAGGCGAGAGTAATGGTTGGATCTCTTGTTAGTAGCGTCGAGGCCTAACGACGTCATCCTTGGTATGGATTAGTATCAATCCATTTCGGGATTGACTGTATTAGGCAAAGAACATGGTTCATCCAGGGGATGAGACCAGATTTCTATTATCAGCAAAGAAGAAATCTTAGCAGATCTTGCAGGACCAGAGAAGGTCCAAGTCATCATGGAATTAATGAGGACAGCTCAGAGTTGACATAAGTCTTTTTCCGACAGGAGGTGGAGACCGCTAGAGTTCGAGGATAGTGACCACGTTTTCTTACGGGTATCACCTCGACGTGGATTACGGAGATTGGCCACGGCGGCAAGCTATCTCCGAACTCTATCAGACCCTTCTAGGTCCTCAACAGGATAGGCGAGGTGGCTTACCTCTGGGCTCTACCACCTCAATTGCACCGGGTGCACGACATCTTCCACGCATCTCACCTGAGGAGATACGTGGACGATCCAACACATATCATCGACCATGGGGAGTTGAACATTGATTATGGGGAGAATTTTGCGGAGGTCCTGGTGGAGATCGAGGATCCACATGAGCGGGTCCTACGTAGACGGTCGATACCTCTAGTGTGCATCAGATGGAAGCACGAGAACATCCAGGAGAGAACATGGGAGCGGGAGGCTCAGATGCGTGCCCAGTACCCACATTTGTTCCCTTAGTTTATGATGTATCTTTACGGGGACGTAAAGCCCTGAGATGGGAGTAATGTAAAGACCCATAAAATTCAAGGGAATGTTTTTTATAAATTTTCATTGAGATTTTACAAGAATACAGTTTCTGACGAAACCTGATTCCGAGGCCTGGTGTGCCCGGAATAAATTTCTGAAGTTTAGCTCGGGAAAGTTCAGTAAACGAACGAGCGGGTATTCCTAACTTTCTAACCGGTGCTCGGAATCGAAATCTGAGGGCACTGATGAAACTGCAACGCTGGTAATTTCTTAAGAACACTTTTTTGGAGTTGATTTTTCTCGGGTGAACTTAATAATTAAATGGGTTAACGAAATAATAAAATGAAATGTTGGGCTACAAATTTCATTTCTATTCTAGGTAGTTTAAACCTAATCTTGGTGGTTGGAGTGGGTCCTACTAATATCCTAACTCCACTATGTAGGATATTAGTGAATTGGGGCCCATACGATCCCCACCTATTAGACATCCTCAATCCCCCATTAATTGTGTAACACACTCATACCCCCCTTTAATAAAAAGTCAAGTCTCTTAATTAATTAATTGATTAAGTTATTCAATGTAATTAATTCGGGAATTAATTTCAAATTTCAAATTTAATGTTGTCTTGTGTGTGTTAACTAAATAAGACAATGTCTTATTTCATTAACGGTTAGTTTTCGTTGTTCAAGGAGGAATGGGAGAGGATTTTCTCAAAGCCTTCGAATCTTCATCTTATTCATTGGAGAACATGAAGAACGACGAAGAACGCTGGCCTCCGACGGAATACAAAGAAGAACTCTAGTTCCCCATAGATCGACGATGCGACGCCATGTACCACGATACTGACGATCCTCTCCTCCGCGACTCCGAAGACGTTTACGGGGCCTCCTTCCGTGACGTCCATTTCCCACGTCAAACCTTCGTTCATCAACACTTTGAGGTAGGGGTTAATTGTTTTTTCCCATGAATTATTTCTTTTCTGGTTTATCGACTTCTATTTGGGCCACCTGTTATCGTAATAATGGGAGGAGTTCAGACCGTACGAACACGACCGACCCTCCTCCCCTTTGATGATTGTACTTGTTGCGGTACGAGCAAAGGCAGCGTAGTGCAATGGCACCATGCAGAAATAAGGAGGAACATGGCGAAGAATCATGGCACCGTCTCGTCGCACCGTTGAGGCCGAACGAAACCGAGGCCGTATTCAGGGCCGTAGAGGCGATTCAATGACTCTGTAGATTGTTTATATGATGTGCAGATCGATGGGCGATGAAGGAACGGGCCGTAGAGGCAATTTGATGACTTTGTAGTAAAGTACGGTACCTGAGATGAACACCGACGCAGAAGAAATTGAAAACAGTCCACCGGAGAAACTCCAGTGGCCCACAGACATCACCGGCGGCACGGGTCGCCGGGGCGGCGGTGCCGGAGACTGGAGCCGGCGGCGCCCAGGTGCGCCGCCAGGAGGAACCGTCGCGGCGGCAGGCGGCCGGATCCCGTGGCCGCGCAGGATCCTGGGGAGCAGGATGCGGCGCACTCCGCGTCCGCAGTGCACAATCTCCACTCGGCTCGCTGGCCGATCTAGCGTTCCACCCGGCCGGTTCAGGCCGGGTTGCATGGACCAGGTCGGGCCGCGCCCAGTTGTGTAGGATCGGGCCCAGACCCCTCATTTTCGGATCACTTCTGGACTTTTTCCAATATCTTGGGCTATGAACCTCCGATCGATGCACTTTCTATTGCGTAGAAATCCATGGATAGAGGTAGCCATTTTAGTATATTACACTAAATATTTCTGAGAACATCGGGTACAACCAGGTTGGTTCGAACACGAAACGAACCGGGCCCTCGGAGTGGAAATGCTCATAACAAGAGTTTCAGACATCTGATTGACGTGTCGTTGACATTGATGGATTCCTTATAGTGAGACAGACCTTTTGGATTACTCTTCTTGAGGTTTGGATGTAGTTGGAGTGTGGTCAGGTTGGATTTGATTTAAAAACCAACAGGGCCCCTGGAACAAAAAAGCCAATAACTCTCAGACTGTGTGTCCGATTGGCGCGCTGTCTGTCGCGTTGAGTTCCTTTTGTCGAGATGGAACTTTGCGATATATCAACTCAGGACTACGTGTCAGTTTATATATCGACCCCCTTGGCTCGTGGAGCAGTCCCCCCCTGAATTGAGAATGTTGTGTGTAGAAACCCTAGAGCAGGCTGCGACTACGACGACGATGAAGACTGCACTGATGTCCTCCGTGGGTTCGGCAGTGATGACGACTGCACTGAAATCTTCCGTGGGTTTGACAGCAATGAATACTACCCTTAAATCCTCTGTGGGTTCATTAGTGATGAAAAATACACTGAAATACTCTGTGGGTTCAGCATCCATGAAGACTGCAGTGAAATCCTCTATGGGTTCGGCAGCGACGATGACTGCACAGAAATCCTCCATGGGTTCGGCAGCGATGAAGATTGCACTGAAATCCTCTGTGGGTTCGGCAGCGATGAATACCATACTTAAATCCTTTGTGGGTTCGTCGAAGATGAATACTGCACTAAAATATTCTGTGGGTTCCGCCGCGATGAAGACCGTAGTGAAATCCTCCATGGGTTTGACGTCGATGACTACTGTTTTGGTATCCTACGTGGGTTTGGTAGAGTAGCTGGTCTATATCCGATGTGGGTCCGAAAGCTTAACTGGTTTAGTATCCTATGTGGGGCCCAGGGTAGATGAATAAGTGGCTACATCTGATCATCTCTATCACCTTACAAAGAAGTGTACCTATGTGAGTTGAGTCTTGACTTTCAATCTATATCTTCGATAAGATTGACATAATATCCTGTGTGGATATCATTGTGTTTTCATGTGTGGAATGGGTTATGTTTTCTTATGTAGATTGGATTGTACTATCCAGTGTGGACGTCATCGAACATGGGCTCAGATGTTGGAGCCGAACTGGAAATGATGACATAGGTATATGTATGGGAATATACCTAAGTAGTGTCAGTTGATACTTCGTGATTGTATCATTCCTTTGTGGATTGTCCTTTGTGGATTTTGGGAGACCTTCGGGGGTCTCGGGGTCCCTACTGAGTAGCGTATACTCACCCCTGCACGGGCTATGCCCACACTACGTTTTTTTGGATGCAGATGACAGACAACGCTGATCGTGGTTGAGTCTTGTGGAGCAGGTCGGTACCTGGAGGTGGACCACTGGGCGGGACATACACGGAGCGGACGGCTGGACCGTGGAGATGAGGAGATTATATGTACCCACCCTTTAGGTGGGGCTTCTAGTGGAAGACTCTACATTGCTACTTTACTTTCAGTTGTTGTACTTTCTTTTCAGTTGTACTTTACTTTCAGTTTGGATTTGTATTCTGGCCCATTTACATTCAACACTTACTATTGTACCCAGTTTTACTTATTGTTTCCTTCTGTTTGCTTACCTTGTGGTGTTTTTTTACTTTATAAAGGCAATGCCTCCCCCTTTTTTGTCGACATTTACACATTGGTGCTAGTCTCCAGCCCCAGGCCTATGGGAGGCGGACTTGGGGTAGTCATGGCATGGGTCCCGAGGATGGGTCGTGACACAGGGGGATATGCATAGGATAATTCACATTTTCTTTGATAGTCATTATAAAGGATTTAAATGTAAATATGAATAATTTTAATGATTATGAGAATACTGGTGCCTAAAATTTCAATTTATATTAAGTGTTTTTTAGTTAGAAAATATAAACTATGACCTAATTGAGTTAATTAAATGGTTTAGTGATGGAACATAATGGATGATTGGGAATCAATACCCTTGGATAATGTAGGTATTGCCCCACTGAGCAGGTCAACCTTGTTAGTATTGTAGCAGATCATATTATGACCATATTGGGAAAACATACTTAGGCCCTGATGAAAAACCATGTCACAACTGTATTGGATTATTTCATGGGGAAAACCCCCTTATTTTATTATTAATACTAATTCGGTGGTAGTTGTTTAGTGGAAAAGTCTCTTGAAAAGATATTTCCTGCATTAAGATGCAATGAAAATAAAAAGGTAGTATTGAACATATATTTCTCCGAGGGTGAATCTGATCAATTCTAGACATTGTTCCATAATACCACAGAGGAATAACAGGTAAAAGATATGGAATAACATAATTTTAATGAAATATTTTTCAAAAAATATTTCCCTCATGAACAAAAAATTGAAATGAATAGGAAATTCTTCAGCCTGTAGAAAAAGGAAAACAATATTGTTGCATAGTATTAGGATACCTTTACAAGATTATAATGGAATTATATAGATTACATACATGATTCTAGATATTAGATTCATCAATTCTTTAATTTTCATAAGCCATGTCATTGAAGGGTACTAGATTCTCATACATTTTTTTTCATATGATGATGTTGTATTACGTTACATAAAAACATAGAAAGAAATTTCAAGATAAAATTTGTTCAAGGGAAACTAAGATAATAAATTTTACTCTAATAACATTGTAAAAGGAGAAACACCAAAAAGAATAAGGGAACTATGTAATTCACATTAAGCGAGATGTGCAGAAAGAATCATCCTCAGAAATTATTGAACGGCACATGAATGTAGTATAAGTATTGATTAAATGGTCATCGATATAATGAATAAAATGGGAGGAAACAATTCAACGATGTTCAATGATAATATTTTAGAGATATGGGATGCTATGAAAATGAGCATCCTAAGAACCAAGGAAACATGCCTTAGAAAACTCTACAAGATCAAGGGAAATCTTATGTTATTTCAATCATAGAGGATTATGTTTCTAATAAATTGGAGGCGGGTACTTTAACTAATTCCTCAAACATAGCCAAATCATTATTTTATTCTAGATTAGAACATTCATTATTATCCACCCAGTTTTCCAAAAAATTAGAGATGTCTAATTTTATTTAATAAATGAGTTTTCAATAAAAACTCCTAGGGGTGTATCATTGAAAAATGATGTGTTTATCAGTCCCCCTCATGAAACATAATTGTGTTTTATATTCTAAATTTATCATCATACCAATGATTGACATTGATATCATTCTCTCTATGAATTGGCTGTAAAATTTTGATGTGATGATCGATTTCAAAAATAATGAAGTTACAATTTTATAGAATTGTATAGAATCCCTCATCTTTAGAGAATAAAACACACCATATAATTCTTATCAAGATCCACCCAAATAAGATCTACTAAATTTAATTTCTGGATAGGAAGAGAACATAATTTCAATGGGTGTTGAAATAAATCTTCAAATTAATGACGTACCAATTGTGCAAAAATACATTGATGTATTGTTAGAGGATTTAACTGGACATCCTCTAGAATGTGAAATTGGGATATCTCTTGATTTATTTTCTGGTGAAATACTAATATCAAATACTAACTATAGAGTGACCATTATAAAATTAGTGGTGATAAATAAAATACAAGAAGAATTGAGGGAGAAAGGATTTATTCGACCTTGTGTATCTCCATAGAGAGCCCCTATCCTCATTATCATGAAGAAAGTTTGGTCCATGAGGCTATGAATTGATTATAGGGTAATCAATGTTATTACAATATATAACAAGTATTTTTTTCAACACAGCAAGGATTTATTTTCTGAACATCATGGAGCCCGATAATTTTTTTAGGATTGACCAGAGATCTTGGATATCATTATATGTGTTTAAGAAAGGATGATATTCCAAAGATAGTATTTTGAATCATGTAAGGGCATTATGGGTTTACAGTAATTCATTTTGGACTTACTAATGTACCCTTTATTTTCATGGATCTAATTAATAGAGTTTTCAAGGGATATATTGATTAATTTTTTGAGTTAATTATTAATTATATCTTGGTATACACTAAAATATACTAAGACCATGATAATCACTTGTTGATTATTTTGTAAACTCATAGAGAAATGAGTTGCATGGGATGTTTATCAATTGTATATTTTGGAATTAGTGAGTTTCTTTTCTGGTACTTATTGTCTCTAATAATGGAATCATAGTTGATCATAATAAAGAAAAATAAATGCAAGAATGGACCATGCCAAAGAACATAACTGGGTTACATAGATTTATTGTCAGAAAAGGTTACTATTGTAGTATCATTCAAAATTTCACCTGATTTTCTGAACTGTTAAACAATCTCACACAAAAAGGAGTGATGTTTCTATTGAAAAAATAATTTACATAATTCAAAGATTAATAAAAAATAATATTGTTCAATGATCAAATTTTGACACTTTTATCTGGAAATGATGTATTTGTTAAATACAGTGATACATCATATAATGGAATGGGTAGCATCCTTATGAAAAATGAAAAAGATATTGCTTATGGATAAAGGATGTTGAAGACTCATGAGAATAAATATCCAACTTCTGATTTTGTGTTAGAAGTCACAATCATTTCTATAAAAAAATTAGTCATTATCTATATTGTGAAATATGTGAGACATATACAGATCATAAGAATTTAGAATAAATTTTTACACAGAATGAACTCATCATGAGGAAATGGATATGGTGCGAGTAACTCAAATACTATGATTGATCAATAAAATACCACACATGAATTGTAAATAATGTGGGAGATTTATTATACAGGAAATATCATGGACTTCTAACAAAATAAGGATTGGGAGATACCAATATTCATGAATCTAGTAAAGATGAATATGGGCA
Organism: Viscum album; assembly: GCA_963277665.1. NCBI lineage: Eukaryota > Viridiplantae > Streptophyta > Magnoliopsida > Santalales > Viscaceae > Viscum > Viscum album. Next base: position 1,592,183,113 of record OY728129.1, read on the forward strand.
TAGTGAAGGAAGGGGAAACAACATTACACTTTCAAATGTTTTCTAAACCGTTATTAATTAAGAAAAATAAATCTCTCAATACAATGATGAGAATCTAAAAATGAAAATTAATGATGTGAAGGATGAAAGATTAGCAGAATTCATGTGTGAGGATGGAGTTATGAAATTTGGGTAGAGGATAGGAATTGCATCAGTACTTGAGCTAAAAAGGAAACTATTAGATGATACTCAGAGCACAAATTTCTCTATACACTATAGAATATTAATAATATATTCATATCTAAAAGTTCATTTTTGGACTGATAACATGAAGAAATAAATTGCTGACTATGTGTCGAGGTGTCTAGTTTTTCATCAAGTTAATGCTGAGATACAACATCCTAGAGGGTTCATGCATCCTCTACCTATTACTATGTAAAAGTGGGATGAAATTATGGTGGATTTTGATATAGGACTAATGGGGACACCTAGAAGGAATGATGAAATATGGGTAATTGTGGATCGTCTCACAAAATCAACACATTTCCTTGCTATAAGAGAGGATTTACCACTTGAGAGCTATGAAAGACTTATATTAATGGTAATTTCAGACTCCATGGTTCACCTATATCGATTGAATCTGATCAAGATCCTCTATTTACATCAAAATTATAGAAATATCTCTAGAAGGCTTTGGATACTGAGCTTCATATGATTAATTCTTATCACCACCAATATGATTAATAGTTTAATGGACTATTAAAATATTGATAGAAATGTTGAGATCATTATCTCTTTACATTGAAGGTATATGGGAACAATACATTCATTTGGGGTAATTTTCATATAATAATTGTCTTAATTATAACATTCAAATTGTGCCATTTTAGGCATTATAGGATAATAGGTGTCGAACTCCATCTTTTGGGGATAAAGTCGATGAGAGGAATCTTATAGGCCTGGAAATTATTTAAGAGTCAAATATAGTGGTAATGAAAAATGAGGCCCATATTAAAGCATCCCAAAGTAGGAAAATGAGTTATACTGAACACGAGAGAATGGATTTCAATTTTGAAGAAGGAATGATGTATTTATAAAATTATCATTGTGGAAGGGTGTCTTAAGGTTTAGTAAGAAAGGGAAACTCAACACTAGGTACATCAGACCATTAGAAATTCATGAAAGAATTGGAGCTATAGATTACCATTTAGCAATTCCAGCAAGTGTCTCCAATGTTAATAATGTGTTCCACTTTTATTCGTTAAATAAATACACTCCATATCCAATGTGTTTACTCACTTATGAATAAATAGAAATCGACCCTGATTTTTCATACTGTGAAGTGCCTATCAACATTCTGGAGACAAGGGAGCATATATTGAGAAATCAGACAACTTTACTAGTAATGGATTTTAAGAGGAACCAAAAAATGGAGGAAGCAATGTTAGAAACTAATTATTTTGTGAATAAGAACTACGCACATATTTTTAAGGGGATTTATATATGAAAATGTTTGAGGATGAAATTCTCTAGGGTGGGATGAACATAACACCCCAAATATTTATGGTATGATTCTCCTAAATACATTCAATTAATTAGATATCCTATATTGCATGAATCACTAAATATCTATGAAACAAATCTTGGTTATTTATATGAGGTGTTCATATCCTATCCATTAATATTATATTTTCCACCTCTGTGATTTGAATTTCAAAAATGGACATACACTATTGCAATCGGGGTGATATTCTAAGTCTGATAGAATCATCCTAATTTTCGGGGAATAGTAACTTTCCCTCATGACTAGTAACAGAATCTTATGAAGAGGAGCATACCCTTATGAATAGTAATATGTCTTTTATGGATGGTAATCATACCCAAGGATGTTGAAATAAATTTAGCCACCATAAAAATGAAGATGAATATTTTTAAGTGTTTGTATTTTTCGATTATATATTAGATTTAACTAAAAAGTAAATTTAACATATTTATAAAATTAATTTTAAATAATGGATTTCATTTTTGGTTTCTACATATTGAAATTTTTATAGGGTAATGTTTTTGGATTATTCTAGAATACTTGAATTTTTAGTGAATAGTAAAATATTGCAATTACGGTATAAATATATTATGAGATAAATACACTATTACATGCATCATGGATGATGTAGAAAACCATTATTTCAACCTCATATGCACTTATTACTACTTTTTTAATTTAATCATCTCTATTTATTGTCTTAGGGAAAAATAATTATCTAATTATTAAAATATTATGAAAACCCTCCTCCCCTCCACTATATAAACCACCCTCACCCCTCTTCATCTCACACCACTCTAGCATTGATCATTTCATAATTTATTCCAAGTAAAATACCAAATCACTTCCACCATGACAAATTCCACTTTGACTCATGAATAGGATAAAAACAAAGGCATATGGAGAATTTCAATGAGGAGTACTCCAGATGAGAACCTCTCTTTCTTTTTCTTTCAACTTCTTCTACAAGTTCCATTTTTTTTGTTCTACTCTCACCTCCCATAAGAAATGAAATGATAATTTCAGTACCTTACATAAAATGGAATTTTATTATTCTAATATAATTTTCATCATCATCTCTCTTTTCCCCTCATCTTATACTAAAAATTAAAACACCTTCCGAGATGTGTTAATTTATCACATTCAGGAATGATGGGTTTTAAATTTCAATTAAATTCTTCATTTGTGGTCCTAAAAGCATTGAAACAGTCAATCCAGATCATAATATATTTCTTTCATATTATTCAAGGTTCTATAATCCTTTCACACTCAAAATATAAAATAATAATAAATGTATGTTCATTATGCAAAAAACGACCATGTTAATCCAAGAGTTTATCATTAAATTATCTCTAATGAGTAATACTCATTGTATATAACTAAAATCATTATAATATCTTTAATAATTTCAAAAATAAGATATATTAGAAATTCTGGTTGATTAAACACATTTAAAATGAAATCCCATTCATGAATACAAGTAAACCGATAATGAAAACCAAGGAAGAAAATGATTCCAAAACAATTAAATTGAACCTAGTAAACCCATCAAAAAGTCCACGTATAAACCAACTAAAGTTAAAATAAATAAATTATATTTATAATAGGTTATTTAATGTTTAATTAATGAAGCTAAATTTTATTATTCAGGTCATTAAGATCAATCGAAGAACACATTCAGGTATAAGGTAAGGGTTTCTTTATCAGACATTTAATAATATGATATTTCCATGGTTCACAACATATTTCTTTCAGGTGGAGTATGTGTACTACCATTTGATATATAATATAACTATTATTTTTATTTTCATGGTATTATATTCTTCATTTTTTTGATATTAATTTTTGTTCATACAACATGATTGATTACAACGTGGTAAGGGACATTGTCTCAACATTTATTTTATTGAGACTTACATGGTATTGTGCACCTAATATTTCTTATATGGTGTATTTGTTATCCATTTGAGATAATTTTTCCTTTTTAATTATAATTCTAGAAAATATTATTTTTCTTGTATCATGTATATTATTATTTCATTAAGTCACATACCAATTCACAGATAGTGTTTATTTTTAATGTTATTTGAACTTGGGAAATGTTGGTGAATCCGTATTCTCTATTAAATATGAATATTGAAGATGAATATTGTTCTTGTAATAAATATTTGTATAAAGAATTATTTTTATAGGTAATGATAGGTGGGGCCTTATATATTCTCTCAAAGAATCGATATGTCTCATGAGGCAAACTAGTGGTGGAAAACCCCTTCGAGTTTGTTTCCAAAAATCAGACAGGTTCTACCCACAGACATAAACTGTATCAACATTCTAATGGTTCATGTGCCAGATAAATTACATATAGATAATAATAAATTTTATTCATTGTTAAATTATTACTATCCATGAGGTTTTATATATTAAAAAAAATCTATGGATGCATTTTTATTCTCAGCTTATTGATGGAATGTGTTTCCATTTATACATCATGCCATATTAGTCATCTCTAATTGATAATAATTCACATATTATTGATTCATGATTCCACAATTTGTAACCATTACTGGTCATTTTATCTCACCCTTATTATGTCTCCTTTCCTATGGTTATAATGTAGAGAACCGTGAATAAGCTTTCAAAGTGGTAGTTTATTTCAGTTTATTTGGTATCATTTTTTATTTTCTATCTTTCCAAAAGTACTTTGGGTATCATGTGTGTAATATGGTCTTACAAAACATATAAACTAATGTGTACATTAGGATTTATTTCATGATAATCATGCTAATTTGAAAAAGTAATGAACTGGCTCTGGGCATCATGGTTTGAGGTGTTACAAATACTCCAGTAAATTATAAATCATGTGAGGGTATTTGTATAATACTTTCATTAAGGATTCTTGTAATGAAACATTTATGGAGGGACACACCCACAAATACATTCAAGTTAATATTATTGAAATACTTATTTCCATAATCCACATTTTCACATTAGAAGCTAATATTTTCCAAAATCAGTGTTGTCATATAGATATTGGACTCATCTCAATGATTCATGACCGCAAAGGACTTGAACCATGGTTGTTAATTTCATGAAAAACACTATAATGGGTGACCATGTATCCTTTATGTCGCTTCATTCACCATGTTCAAATACCTTTTCAAAATTGAACAAACTAACCACATAGGATTCCTTTCACCATGGTTAATGTCACCAAAATCATATTCTATGAAGGATATAGTGATGACTATTAGATAAATATTAATTTTAAAAGATCATTAGCATGAACCATTTTCATCATGAAATCCATTGACTATAGGGATAAGTTCTCCAATAAGAGACCATTCTTGGCTTTTAATTTTTAATTTATAGGACCCTTTGGGTAATAATGATCATGTAATCCCGTGATAACAATAGTCGTTATCATTTGGAAACCTATAAAAACATCTATGTATCATGTGACTCATATCGACTACCTCATATAAGGAATCTTTTTTGCACAAGAACCAGTGGGCCCTTTTATTCTACTAAATGACCTAGAGAATTATATGGTCCACGTTTTAGGTGTAATCCATAAAACCTTCATTTACATAAGTATCAAAATAGTTTATGACACTAAAAGATTCATATAAGTATTCCTCAAATATATAATTACTAAATCTTCATAAGGATTACTCCTTATTTATTATAAATTATTTATTTAGGATTTCAGTGTTTCTTTATGAGATTATATGATAACCCTAATGTATCTTAAAGAGGTTAACATTTACATTGAAAATGGTTCTTGAATTATGTGTGAAGGCTAAATTTGGCTATTTACAAGGATGAAATTTGTCTACAAACACATTGTATAAGATTCACATGAAGATGAAAAAAATAATTTCTATTGTTCTTCCACAGGAATAATGGTCATCTAAATAATTCATTAGAGTATTTTGGCATTCCACGAGGGATATAATATTTTTTTTAAGAAGCATAATTAATCCAACTCATAATTTTAGTGTGGTTTTAATGATCACTATGTAGAAATTAGAAATAGAATGAACACATAAGAGAATATAAAGGAAATTTAAGAGTTATTCCGTCATTATAGACTAAATTTTAATTTAACTCTAGATTTACACTATGAAATCAAAGATTTTTTATAATGTTTTATTGGAGTCCTCTACTATTAAAAAAATATATTCCCTAAAATTTAAAAAAGTTGTGTTTATTATGGAACACTAATGTTTTGGAGAGTTTAATGAAATAAATGGATGACACGCACTATGGATCATAAGGGTCATATGTACAAATCATAAAGGGTGTAATGGGTATGTTGATATTAAATGATCCCTATGTAATGGAGTTTATCATGATACATTATGGGCTGTATTATAAAATACTATGAGTTATCATAAGAATCCCTTATGACCCGTATGGGATACCTGATTGAAAAATTACTGTTGAAAATGAAATATGCTAACATTGAATCTTATTTTCACCAAATTAATAATTGAAAATATTCATTGAAAATGATTCAGTATAGGTTTTTTTGAATGATATAGATCCACAATTTCAACATGAGAAAATATATTATATGATAAACATTTGTAATGAACTAAATATATTATAGAGTTTTTGATATTTTCGACAATATCATTATGAATAAAATTATGAATTTTTTGGATGCTTGGATAGAGATAAATTTTAATTGTATTTAAATAAGAATAAAAACCAAAAGTAAATGACAGTAATACCACATATCCAAAATTAATGGAATAATTCTATATTCTATTGTTGAAATGTGTTCGCATGAATAAATATATCAAAAGTGTGAGGGAAAAAAATAAATATTGGAATTAATAATATACTATATTACATCATAAGATTATTTGTATTGAAAATGGAAAATTTAAGAGGTTGTATAAGATTATTATTAATTCATGTAGAATGAAAATCTCATAAACTCCATCCCTATGGAAGATGCATTCATTGGTGATTGTTATTTACAAATGTATTCTTATAGTTTTTATAGTATCTTTTGATTTGATGAAATTGTTTTAAGTAACAATATTTCTATATGTTCATGATCATTCCATTACCTATGTTATTTCTTGATAATAAAAGGTTAATTGAGCGTTTATGTGACAAAATTAACCAAACACCATGAATTATTTGATCCTTCATTAATGAATGAATCCTTAAAACATTTTTCCCTTGATTTTTTTCTTAATTATTGTGTTGATAGGGAGATAAAATCTAATTAAGAAAAAGATTTTTTGGGAAATGGATGAAAAATTATGGGTAGTTATTCACCCCCAATGTTTATCTCTACCCATGTGATCCTAATAATTGGTATATTATCCAATATTACACTAGTTTTATTCTCTATATGATTTATATGGATAAAAACCCATTTTTTTAGAATATAAATACTATTTTTCGATAGATAATGGTTCCCTACCTTGAATGATAGAATGGAATCCCACATTCTCCATATATGACATGATGTTGTGGAATCAATCAAGATAAGGTATAATGTTCCAAGAAATACATCAGTTTGGAATTGTTTTTATGAACTTAATTTTGAATAAGAAAAAAAGTAAAATAAATTCCCAATAAATTAATTATATAACAAGGAATATATGAACATAATGGTTTTCAAGATTGTGATTACAAATTTGATGAATTTTCATAGAATATATGAAGAAAAAAAAGTAGGTGGGGGAATTGAAGTTGCAACATATAAGATATAATCTTCAAGATGTTATAATACATCTTGATCAATCAATTTCTTTTTTTCTAAAAATGTTAATGGGACTATTATTTGTATTCAAATGTATAATGAAACTCTTGAAGACACAACTATTTCGAATAAATGTATAAGAATTTTCATAGAAATATTTTAATATAAGATCTAGTCACTTGAAGATATAAACCTACAATATTTAATAAATAATGACTACACAACCCTCATTAATAATTGGATAAAAATAGTACTCATAGTAATAAGAGTTTTCATTAATGAAAAGGTTATTTCCTTCAATGATTTAGAAAAATTGATGATTACTGATATAGAAATTGAATTTGATTAAAAACAAAATATAAAAGATATTACTCAATAAATTTCACATCTATGAAAGGTAAATGAATTTATAAACTTCTTTTTAAATGTTCTAATTATAATCAAATTTTACGTGTTTTTTAAATTACCCCACTAATCATTATTGAGTGTTAATATGATATCCAATATAGGAATACCCCTGGTAGGGAATGTTCTCGGAAAAATTTAATCACAAAACCTAAAAAAAATCAGTAATGTTCTTTAGAATGAATTTTATATTTTTTGTGAAAATATATTTAATACTAAACAAAGTGGTGATGATGAATAAATTACTTGGATTATTCTGAAAGTGTTCTCATTACTCAAGAATATGTATAATTTTACTCATCATACTAGGAATAACAAGTCTATAGTGTGTTTATAGTTTTTGAAATATAATATTCGAAGGATTATGGTAATAGAAAAATAATTCTTCAAATATGTAAACTGGGATATTGGAATTTTAATCTCAAAAAATCATATAAATACAATTTTATCCATATAGAGGGTGATATTTTTATTAATGAAATTGAAAAACTATAGCTTGATGTCTGTTAGAAATGCATCAATGTTGAGAACCCAATTTCCATTATTCTCTATGAAGACAAAGAAGTTTATATGGTAAATATAAATATTAATGATGTCGAGAAAAAAAAAGAGAATAAAAAATCCTTTCAAAAAAGAGCTATTAAAAGAATTGGTCAATTCTCTAATAAAAAATAATCAATAATTTTTTTTCAAAAATTATGGACATAAAAAATGTAAGTATAATGGAATGATAACAAAATTGAACGTTATTATTTCATTTGAATTTTATACAAAATAGTAGTATTCATTATCTAAAAATATTCAAGGCATGTTAGCACATAAATTTTTTAAAAGGATAATAATTTTGAAAAAACATCTTATAATCAATCAAAATACAGAAGAAAGAATCAATAAACAATATTGGTGGGGATAAATAAGAATAACTCATGAAGTAGAATAAAATTTTAATTTATTATGTAGTATAATGTCTACTAAATTATGTTTTTTTATGATTTATATTATTTTGGTATATCAATCCACTAATCATACAATTGATGCTATAACATATGTTTACGTAGACTAAGAAGTTTGTATGAATGTGTGGGAATATAAAAACCACATATGGGATCTGATGTAAAGTTACAACTATTATATTTAATTACTAATTTGATTAATTACATTGAATGTTTAAAAAAATAATTTCGTAGTTTTGATCAAGAAAGACAAATCTCACCGAATTTCTTTTATTCATACTGTCTCTACATAATCTTTTTACAAAATCAATAAAATTTTTAAAATTTTATTAGTTTTAAAAATATATATTGAAACTAATGATTCAGTTAAAAATTTAAATTTGAGAGTCCTTCAGTCATGGATAATGGTTATACCTATAATATTATAGGTTGTTTGGATAATATAAATATATTCTAAAGATGTGAAAGAGGAGTTCTCAATTTGGTAATAAAGATCATTAAATGTCAAAGGATTTGGAAAATATTATATTAGGTGTTTCAAAACTATATAATCATGGTAATGAATAATCATTAAAATTAATTGTTTTTATTGAAGTGATTAGGGTATTTAATAGTAATAACAATATTATATATAACCTCAGGCAACATATTTAATGTTGTATAATCATTGGAAAATTTGAAATTCAGATTGAATGCTAATAAAATTTTATTCTTTAAAGTCATGTTCATATTAGAAAAACTAATATGATGAAATTTATTAGGTTAGATGATGTGAAAAATAGATTAGTTCCTAATTAGAAAATAATTTATATTTTAAGAAAATATTAAAAATTAAAATTTCTGAACAAATTTCACAATGGAGATGACATTTTATTTAAAAATAATTAGAACATGTTTTCTTTTATGTTCATTGGCATATTATAATGAAGTCTTACAATGAGGAATTTTTTTTCACTTTCATAGATTAATTCATTATAATTTCATTTCTCATATTTAGTTTTCACAAGACGAATTCATTGTATAGATTGAAAATATATTAAATTCATAAAGAAAAATAACCATGTTTTCCTAGAAATAAGATGATATATTATAATATAATTAACATAAAAATTAATTAGTTAAATGTAATTATTCATAATAATGTAATTATATCTGCATTAGGTTCATCATTTAAAAAAAATGGCGTGTCTTAATAGAAAAAAATAATTCATTTGTGATATTTCTGTACCAATTCTTATTGAGCTAGAATCCTCAAATTTGTTTCTTAACTATATATTATTACTAATGGTATTATATAAAAAATAATTCATTTTGAGATAAAAAAATATGAATCCTTATAGTATTTCATCATTAATAACCCAAATGTAAAATAATTCAATGATCTTGAGATCCCATTCATGATCAACAGAAAAGGTAGTTATTGTGTTATGTTTGATGATAAGATATAAGATATAATAATTTTGGGTTACATAACAATTTTTATTTATTATACATGAAATAAAAAAAATCAGATAGGATTAAATAATGGGAAAATGTAATAATATAAGAATATAATGAAACGATCAAGAAGTTTATGAAGGTGGATGATGAGGATGATATTGTTCGTTTTAGTCATGTTAAACATAACAATGAAAACTTTATTATTCAAAGAGATAATAATGAAATTAATAATTATTATGATGTTTATGATTATACAAAATAAATTTAAATATGAAATATTTAATAAAAAAATTCATATTAAATGTATTATAGGAAATAAGAATCCTTGGATTTATGAATGGTGAAAAATAATGGAAACTGTCCATAGTGGAATTTCAATGGTTTATCTTAAAACTCTAAAAGAATATTTTGATCATAAATAATTTATTCAATATTTGAATTAGGAGTTATATCAAATAGAATATAATTATTCTTTAGTGCTCATTCCAAGTACCATACAGATAAATATTGGTGGTGAATAACGTATATTTAAGGATGATATGGATGAGAATTGTGATGTTTCAAAAAACAATGTAAATTTTGTAATAAATGAGGAATTAATAGAGTATTTTCATTGTATTTGGTGAATCCTTTTCTCTATTTCTTAAAATTAAATCCTTTAGTATCATTCTTTCTATATAAGAACAAAATTTCTTCAATGTTTTCAAAATAGAGTTAAAATATGTTTTTTCTATTGGTGGCCAATATTATGAAGTATACATATAAAAAAATTGATGGATTTATGCCTTAATAATATTTCAGCACTATCTTTTAGTTGAAGAAGGAATGTTTTGGATTAAAAATATAAGTAACTGTATTTAACATTATAATGGATGAATTTTTGTTAATAATATAATTTGGGAAAGTGTTGATGTTGTAGGTGGAATTAATTATATGTAATACATATTTGGTAAAGCATTTTTCATTAGTAATTATTCTTTCATGAAACTCAATGAAGCGATTTTTTTTTATCATAATCATAATCAATTAATATTTTTTCAACATCATAGGAATGTAAAAAAATTCTTTGGATAAAGACTCAACATAATGATATGAATGTTATAGCCAGTTATCCATTGGTTATTAGTTATGAAAATAATACTTCCATAAACCATCAAACAAATCAAGTTAAAAAATAAATATCATATCATATTTATATAAAGTATCAATTTATAATAGAAAATGTGGGTAAAGTCAACTAAAAGATGGTATTTGTTATATCAAATGTGTTATTCGTTGATATCCTTACAAATATAATTATAAATTAGTATATTTAAATTTTTATGAAGAAAATGTGAGTTTATTAAACTTATATATTATAAGTTATGTTTTTTTTAAATTTACACTTCTATAAAAGTGTTCGTGTATTTATAAAAAGGTTTAAAAAGAATTTGAAGAGTAAGAAACATTATTATTTTTTAAATATTTCAATCTATTTATTGGTGGAATGAATGATTGTTTTTGGAATAATTTTAATTTTTTTACTATATAATATTTCCTGGTATCTCAAATTATTCTTCTAAATATTTGGTTATATATTTTAGAATGTTACTCTTATTTTCATACATTTACCATAATCATGTATTAATAGAATTTATTTTCTTATAGATCATTGCTTTTGATGAATTTGAAAACACCTAATTCAAACTCATTATTTAATTATTATCAATGATGTTGAGAAGAAAAGTTTCACATTTAAGGATACATTTATATATTTAAGGGTGTCTGCTTTTAGTTGTGAGGTCGAAAGAAAACTAATATATATCAAATTGGTATTATGAAATAATGGAAAATGGGATATTTGTTTTATCACAACTAAAGATTATATTTAAGTTTTTTCAATATATTTATATGTTTTGTAATAATATTCTTAAGACAATATAAGATTTCATAGTGGATTCATGATGATTTTCTTGGTTGCATTAAAAAATTTTCTTTTATTCCATGTTATGTATAAAATATGTCTATACACAAGGGTATAATTTTCCTATGTGTGTTACATGAATGAGTTAAGAAAAGAAAATATATAGAATTGACAAAATAAATTACATATATCTAGTGTTTATTGGACCAGTTCATGCATTCCTTTTTCTAATTTTTGTGATCCATTTGATTTTTAGTAAGAATCATAATAAATCTATACAATAACAAAAGAGTAATTTTGAATCATAGATAAAATAAAATAGAAAATTAATGTATGTGTATGATTTATTTGTAAGACAATATGATTTAATTTATATTTTAATGTTTAAATTATTATAGTCTTGATGATCTACCCAATTAAAATAGTTTCATTTTAATTTTTTATCCAATCCACATACAATTTTGAAAAAAAAATTATAATTTTGATGAATATTTTATTATAAATCCAATTAATTCTATAGTGAGTAAAATGAAACAAAGGAATAAATAAAATATGGATCATATGTTTGATATAAACTCTTCTTAAAGGAAATAAGAGTGAGGAACTGTTATCAAATTTCGAAGTGTTTGATGTTATCCTAGGATCATAAGGATGAAAACCCGAATTCATATGTTCCATTAGAATAATACATGATAACACATAAGGTTCATTAGTTATCATAATATATAGGGTCATCTAAATATAATGATACTAATGATAAACATCACTTAAATGAAAATAATATTAATTTAGAATAATTTTGATACATATTTATTGATTAAAATTTGATAAATTTATGATTTCAATAACTCTCATTGCATGATACCATGTAGATGAAATATTTGTTGAATATGTCATATAGAATTCTATATTTTTTAATACGATATGATGAAAAAATCATATGTTTATTTGATTATTAAATAGGGAATTTTTTTTATAAAAACAAATATAATACTAGAATTGATATAATGTGAAAAATTCGCTTCCATTATTCAAAGAATATTATCGTATATAAGTATAGAAATGTATTATCATTTTTAAACGTAAACAATTATATATAAAATGACATAGTGGATGAGGCCTCATATTTCATTATAAAATATTAAAAATAATATCACAAAAACTATGGATAATATGTCCAATGAATAATAGTGAGATTATATAGAAGCAGATCAAATATACTCCATCCTTAGGACACATGATTTCATTGACTATTTTTCATCATAAATTTATTTTTACTAACATTATAAGGTTTTTATTGCATAAAATTTATATACTTATTTAATTAGTTAATATTTAATTTCAAACCGCTTAGTATATTATTTATTGACATTAGAATGAGAATTATGTTATTATGTATTAAAAAACATTGTATAATAGAGATATAGATGTCTTACAATGATTAAAACCTCATTGAAAAATATTTTGGGATTCCCAATAATTTCTATGTAATTAAAAATTAAATGGCCATATTTTATAGAGATGAAATATTGTTTTTTATATTTTAAATAAAAAATAGATACCAGTCCCCCACCCTCATGGAGTTTATATCATCTCATTTTAATCTAACAATACATCAAGTTCCTTGGTAGGATATGGGCCTCCTCAAATATTTTCATCCCAAATCATTCCCTATTTTGTTTTTTAACCTATGATATTTTATTTATCTATTCAATTATAAAATCCATCCATGTATAAGACCCCATAATTATTTAGTATAACATATTACCTATAAAAACACCTTCATCAATGGGAAGAACTCATAATGAGAAACCCTTTATTGATGGCCCATAATCCTTATGGGGAATTCTATCATAGCGAGATATAATCCCTACAAGTCCATCCAAACGGTAACATGTTTTGTAAATAGAATATCCGATAAACATGAAAGTGATTTCCTAACATAATCCATAAAACAACCATTTATATGCACCTTTATCATATTATTCATAAATATATGAATCTAAACATGCTAGAATTACATCCATACTACATGATGTTAAATGTATGATATATTATTTTCATGTGACCATAAAACATATTACATAAAAATATGGCCTTCTATTACTATTAGTAAGGATACTTTGGGTTCACCCATGAGTTTCAATCGCAACACATAAATATTTCTTGTCTATATAAACTTAAAATGTACGAAATTGGTTATTTTCATTTGAATATAAAATGTAATATATTTCCTTCTAGGAACCACCATATTTGATGGGATTGTATTCCCTTCATGAGGATTTATAAGAAGCCACTCTCTTAGGCTGTAGATACAATTCAAACCACCAACCACTTCCCTATATTGATACAATTTTAATAAAAAGCTGATTTATTTAATTAAAACATAGTATAATAAGATAATATATTGAGAACAACCTGTGCATATAGATAATAATGTCAAAACATCATTGCAATCAATCACTAACATGGTTAAAACTAGTAGTAATAATATTATTCTAAAGGATTCATTTATATATTTTAAATCTTAAAGAGACACTAATAAATGATAAAAAATACACTAAAAGGGTGAGAAGAGCTTGACCACCAATCATATAAACCAAATTTTAACACCATGAGTCACAAGTAAAGTCTCAATGATTACATTATTTTGAAAATTATTAATTCACTGACTGAATATTCCATGAGAATGGGTGGTATGCTTAAATTTTTTAGGATGATTTTACATAAGACAGTAAGTGTCTATGAGATTTCATTTTTTTAATATTTACTCTAATTGGTTATTTCTAATAATATTCTATTAAATTATTATTTTCAATAACTTTAATTGATATAAAACTCTCTATAAATTAATATCTCAAAATGGATGTAATTTTTTATGTTAATATTTAATGATATAATAATATATGGATTTAACTATGAATAATGTACTCAGAAATATGCTCCACCATCATTGAATATATTTATTATTTATCCATTATTTTATCAGACACGTTTTATTATAATATCTAAATAATATATTTTATAATATTTCATTATTGATTTATATATGATCTTTTTTAAAATTATTTTATCTTTAAGATTGAATTTTTATATTGTTATTCTCCTCTATATTTTACAACCAACAACGGAAAAAAGTAAATGTTCTTATGAAACTCAAAAACAGTTTACCTCCCAATGTGATATCTACCAATGAATTTAGTTTTTCACATAATGGAATGGAAAATATTATATGTTGATAATAGGATTTCACCATTTATAAAATTAAAAAATAAAGTAGTTGACAAAATGAACTACATTCCTTATCCCAACATCAATAATTCAAAAAGTATATTTCACCGTTATATTGGAAATTTTAATAACTATAAATATATGAATATTTTATATTATACCTTGGTACTTATATAAACATATGGGAATTATTTTTTCATTTACCTTTAGGAAATATGTTTTTCCCTAGAATTTAAGATATATCTTTATTCATGGAATATGAAATTATCCTAGATATATGAGATTCTGGGGAATTTATGTTTTCACTAAAACAAAAAACTCATTACAAATCAATATAAAAATGAATATATCAAATGTATTTTAATTAAAATATATCACCTCGAGATTTTTTCCTCATATCAATACATAAAAGGTTGAAGTTAAAACAAAAAATATTTATTTGAATCATTTTTAATAACTATGAAAAACTTTAATATTGATCAAAATATTTTCATTACCACATCAACATTAGTAACTGGGAAGGAGGTATAAATAGGCTTAATTATATTTTCTTTACATGTTTTTCTATATACATTTCATAACAATCTTAATTTCTTTAAATATATAATATTCCTCCCCTTTTCAATGAAAATATTCACTCCCTTCTAGTATTTATTCATTTTTCATCTCATCCCAATACATCTATTCAATTAATAAATTTCATTCCACTTATCATATATATATATATATATATATTTAAAACATTTAATGGATCTTTTCTTACCAGATATTAATTTTGGTAATATTGAATAATTTTTATTTCAATATTTTCTTATTTTTAATTTTATGGTCATTACGATAGAATATTTTTTCTATATATATTATTAAAATGATATTGTCATTGATCATTTTATGTAATATAATTCATTATTATTTCATATGGTATCTATTTTAACACATGGGCTTCTCTACCCTTTGATTGTGTTAGATTCTAAATTTTTTATTTTTGGAAAATTTTCAATTAGAATGTTCATAGTCTCCATTATTTTTCTCAATGATTGTATCCATAATATATATGATTTTAGTTATAATTCAAACTAAATTATTGTTTTTTACTTGGAAAATGTTTTTTTATAACATTTAATTTTTTAATCTTTTTGAAACTAATTTAGAGTGTTTTCACCCCAAAAAATAGATATCCAATTGTATTATTCCTCAGATAAAACATAATGATCATGAAATAATATTTTCCCACCAAATATATTTAAATATAGAAGTATTTATTTACTTTTTAGGTTTAATTATTTACTCTCTTGAAATATATAAATCTTTATAGTGAGTTCATCAATGTGACATACTAATTTAGTAGTAAACACTAACTTCTGTCTTTTTATTTCTTGTGTTCTTTGTTCATTCTACAATGATATGTATAATCCAAATATTGATTATGTAATTATTGAAATACCATTATTTCATTCCTCATCAATTCACTACCATTATATACACAGATAAAATCTCACCAAAAAAGCTATAACAAATAAAAAATTCAATATTTTTTCAAATATATGATATGAAATATTCCCCAGTAAAATATGAAACGTTTATATTAGATATATGATTATTCTCAATATTTTTTTTGATTTTTTTAGAACCACTCATCAACATAATATTTATCAACTCTTAAAAGTAATTATTTGTTAATTTTGGAATAAAAATTAAATTTTTGTGTAAATGATCATGGTAATAAACTCTTCAACAAATATTTATTTTTAAAAACATAATGATAAAAGAAATGATCATAACTAGACATAATTATTGGATAATTTATTATGATTTATCATTTATCATATTTTTAATTACATTCATATGTACTTATTAATATCTTCATGAAGCATTCCAAAATATTTAAATTATATATTATATTATTTTTAGAATTATATTTTAAATATTTATGTTTCTATAATAGATAATTGGTCTTATAATGTTGGGATATTCACACTTTATTTAGGTTATTCCATAATCCATCATCGTTATCTCTATTAATCAAAACTAGGTGGGTTATAATAACATTTATAATATAAATTCCCCATCATTGTGATATTTTCATCGACAATGTTATAATTATTCCCGACATATATAAATTTCCTATAAAAATCTCTATATCTCGATATTTAAAACAATAATGAGTTATGTTATAATTTATTTTATCTTATAATAGGGATTACTAATCCATTAATGGAAATTAAATGATGAAAATTACAAACTACCTCTAAATATAATGAAAATGTAAAAAAAGGATGATAAATATTTTAATCAAATTAGTTCAAACTATCTAATTATAGTTTATTTGATAAAATAGAAATCACATTATAATATTTATAAGATAATATCTGGGAATCTATTTCATATTCATCTCAAATTTTTAGACATTTGAAACCGTTACTATCTCTTCTGGCAGTGAAGATTAGTATAGTGAAAGTTGGAGTTCAAAGGAATCAATAATAAGAAATATAAATCACATTCTCCATTAAAATTCAATAATTTTAAATGTCTTCATGATTATGATTTCAAACCCTATGAAAACATGAAACATACTAAAAAAATATAAAAATAATATGCATTAATTTTAATGGGAGTTTATCACAAGTTTCTAGATATTAACCACATTAAAATCCAACGATTTTAAAATTAATATATTTACAGCCATACATTATAATCTCAGTTGTAAATTTCAATCAATAGTACATTGAATATTCTATCTCTAAATTAAAATAATTAAAAAATTATTAATTATATATTCTAGAAATGTTATTAGATATATATAAATTATAATCACGCGAATGATTATATCTACTCTATGTTATTTGATTTCATTTCTTATTATAATGTTTTGTTATTATAATTAATAATAATTATATTTATCAATTGATTTATAATTGGTCATATTGGACTAGTTTCATTCAAAATATAATTTTGATTAAGAATGGTTTAGAATTATATCAGCCACTATAAATTTTCTCCCCATTTAAAGGACTAACTGCACATGATAAACATTATATTAACAAATAGTTTTAAAGAGTCAATGAGATATTTATAAGGGAACGAAATAAAAATTACATGAATTATAATGAATAAAAACATGAAATTTAGATAGTTATTAAATCACATCAATTCAGAACAAAACCAAAAATGAATCAAAATTCTAGTGAATATTAAAAAATATTTAAAATTTGTTTAAATTTAATAAAAGAATTTCTTAAACTAATACTAAAATAAAATTTTTAAAAAATCATATAAAACCATAATGTGA
The DNA here is from genome assembly GCA_963277665.1 of Viscum album. Lineage (NCBI taxonomy): Eukaryota > Viridiplantae > Streptophyta > Magnoliopsida > Santalales > Viscaceae > Viscum > Viscum album. The sequence goes on from OY728129.1 coordinate 1,592,201,581, forward strand.
CCATTCAACCAATACATTTATATATTTATTTACCCAATTGTATTTCAATCTATTCTTGATAAATAAAATTTAATACCTCAATCCACAATCAATTATACCCCAATTTCAATGAATACCACATGATGTCAATCATGATCCATTAATCACAAAATGATACAGATTAACCATAAATGTTTCTAATGTTTTCATTTTGGAGAGATTTTCCAACCAGTAAAAAACACCAATCCTAACAAAAAAAGTAAATAACTTCATAATAATTATAAAAATAATAATAAAACAATTATACTAAATATAAATGTATGGTTAATAGTTATTAATAAATAATATAAAAAACCAATCATGTCATGTGTTAATATCACACTATCATACCATAAATTGGTTTTTTTAATGGTTTATACAAATTAACTTTTTTTATTGGTTGTCATGAAAAAACCCAGGTAGACCCTGAACTGGTCACTTGAGCTTGTCTGCGACATGGCCCGTGGGGCATTCCTATTCCCCACAAGAAAGAATCTTATGCCAGTAGTCAAAAATTGACCATTGGTAATAATTTTTATGGTAGAAGATAAGTAAAAAACCATGAATAAATAGAATAATAAAACATAACTTGTGCAGCGAAAGAAGAAAATAAACTGAACAGCTCAACATACCTCCATGTGACCTTACAGGTCACCTACCAACTAAAGGACTAACTTATTATAGTATTGATAAATCCATCCATGAGATCATGAGCAAAGGGAAGCTACAACTGAAATGGTAGAATTTGTGTGTGGATAAGAATGCTCAGTAGGGATGCCAATAAAGAACCTCAAAATCCATTCATTTAACACTTCCAAAACGGACCAATTACAATATTTTTAACTATAGTAATAAAAATAATATTTTCATATATACTATGAATTTTCAATATAACAAGAAATATTTCATTGCACTTATAATTCAAAAACAGTGAAATGAAATAATTAGGGGCTCACACAAACTATTTTGAAAAAAATACATTGAAATTATTTTTAAAACACACAACACATACAATTTTCCATCAAAAAAATACTAAAACTCAGTTCTAGAGTATGATTCAAATTAATAAGCAACCTATATATATCCAATAATATGATAAAATATGGCACCACCCCAACCACCTCAACAGTAGTCTCTTGCCATAAAATAAATATTTTAAAAAAGGTGGACCATATCGAGGACCCTATTGTCTCATTATCAAACTCTAAGGAAAGAGACCTAATCCAAATAGGGTACTCCAAAAACCCATTTCAAATAATATAACCATGACTTTTGACATTTTTAAAAAACCATACTTTTATAAACAACCACACATGGAAATCACATTCGTTCCAAACATTTTTTTTACAGTGGTCAAAGATGCATCACATCGAGTACATTATATTAAATAACCACTTGAAAGAACCAATAATAAATTTTCATGCATGGGAATTACAATCATAAAAATAAAAATATAGATCTAAAGAGCATAAACCATATGCAAGAGTCAACCAGAAAAATTAACCAATGTTTGGTGTGAAAAACCCAATGAAAACACATTACATATTAAAACCATATTTAAAACCATTCAAATCCAAAAACAAAATCCAATCATCTTTCACTCATATTTTATCAATTTTTAAACCATTAAAGTACTTTATAAAATCATTTTAAGTAACACCCCAAAGCTTCTATGTTAATACACACCAAAATCCACATTGAAAGACCAAACACATGGAAAAACCATTTCCAAAACAGAAAACACCACTTTTACATAAATATGGCCAAATAGGCATTATACCATGAATTTACCAAATAGTGTTCAAGTACCGTTTTAAGCCAAGATAAAACACACAAAATTATATGAAATTTCCCAATGGGCCCTTGAGTTTTGAACACACATACACACCCAAAACATTTCTTAATTTCCAAAAGGCCCTTAATATTTTCAAACACGCCCTAAATCATTTCAACAAAAATCCATCGATGATTTAAAATGATGACCCAATAATAAAACAACCGAAACAATTTTTCAACATTTATACAAACAACCCTACCCATTTATAAATAGTTTTATCACTATCTAGTTAGTTTATGATGAATTTTTATAATATGGGAAAAAAAGTATAAAAATGTTTTATAAAAAACCCCAAATTTCTTTCTTGGAATACTATAAACAAATAAAATAGATTAGTAAAAATTATATTAAAAAGTTAGACAGATTACAAAAACAAGAAAATAATATAACAAACTACTTTTAACATACCCAAATAACTAGGAAACAATATTGTAGATTTTCAATTTTTTTGAAAACATATAAATCTTGTAAAAGAGTTAAATAAAACATGCATGTATTAAATGGACTTATTCGAAAAGGGGAAATTTATATTCTCCTCCCGAAAAACTTTTGTGGATAGAGAAAATCATCAATCAATGATGGGAAAATTCCCAACGAAACAACTGTGCATGCTATAAAACTAGAGAAACACCTGACACCCAACCCAAAACGGTATAAGGATCTATCAAAATTAAATAGAGAATCCCAATTTGAAATGTTGGAAAAATAAATAAATAAATAAATAAATAAATAAATATACTAGTGCAAGGGGTCTGGCATGCATAAGGGTAAGGTGGTCCAAGTAAGGTAGAGTATGTTCAACGGTACGAGTATTATGGGATACCAGGAGGGGTTGACTGCAGTTTTCTAATGCATTACAGGTCAACAGCTGGGGCTGGTGGGATGGAGTGGGAGAGGGTGAAGTCGGGTGCACGGAAGTCCCGTGTAGAAGAGTGGGTTTGAGCGAGGGTTGGAAGGTTAGGGTAGGCCAGACTTTGGGAAGAACGGTTGTTACGAGGATACTACTAGACAATGGTGGATGGAGAGCGGAGGCCAGGTGCACTGTGGGGGGTCATGTCGAGGGCATAGGCAAGGGAAAGTGGGAAATGAGACCTAGAGAACACTCTTGGACAAAGGAAAAAATGGCCGGTGTGGGATGAAGGCTGGTGCTAGGAGAGGGCGAGAGACTGGGTGGCGGTCGGGAGCCAAAGGCGGGGGTGGGGTGGGGGGTGGGGGGTAGCCGTTGAAAGGTGCATGGGAGGTGGAGGGTCGGAGGTGAGGTATGCCTTGATGAGTGTAACACCTTGAGATTTTATGAGATATATTCCTTTTAATTTCCTTGATAACTTCTATTTTACACTACACCAATATTAGCTTGTATTGTTCGCAACACCGAATTAGCTAGCAGTATATGCAACACTATTCTTTACTCGTGTTACACACAATTTCAAGTTCATTTTGTAGGAATTATTCTATGCAACATTATGTATAGATTTTGTTTAATATAAAAGTGAAGTACGTTTTTGTTATGTTATACACAATACCAAAGGGAGATTTCACTACACACAACCCCGACATGGCTTGCATTACTTGCAATCGCGACCTTCTCCGATAGCATTTGTTGTACATAATACCATGTTTCACTAAACGACGATATATAAACTTGGTGTTATGAATAATAATACCCACTTTTTGAAATTTTATAAATTTTATCACTCAAAATGGACTTCATTTTTGGATTCTGAATATCAAAATTAGCCTAGGTTGATTTTTTCATATTTTTCTGAAAACTATCAATTTTTGATGAATAGTGAAAACACTGAGTTATTGGTTAAAACCGACAATTTATTTTAATAATAATTTATTTTATTTCAATTTATTTTAGGTAAAATAGATAAATAGTACCTATATAAGTTAAATGTTATTCATTGGAGTCATTTTATAATAATTGTATATATATAAAAATTTTATTGAACATTTTATCGTCTTTTACCCACCACCTAGGAGAATTTGCAAATTTACATAAAACATAATTTTACCACTTATGTGAGTTTAATTTCAAAAATCTTAGACACATGGTTGATATGAGTATGTAAAATGTGGTTCAATAAGATAAAAATAATTTTCGGTGAATAGTAACTTTTTACATTTTTTCCCATGGTTAAAAGTAAATAAGATAATTAAGGGTAAAAATGATATTATTATTACCATAAAAATTGTACTAATTCTATTGGATAAGTTTAATTCGACCAAAAAAATTCTTAGGAGTAAAATATTACCCTTTAGGTTCACTTGGATTTGATTAGGACACTTATTATTATTTTATTTAAAGAAGAGTTAAAATAGTTAAAATCAACATTTAATAACTAAAAAATTTTTAATATATGGTTATACAAGAGATAATTAAAAATATAAATATTCATTAGAAAGATAAAATTATTTCCTACATAATTTTATTTTATATATATTTTTTAGACGATAAATAATTTAATTTATTTATGACACAATGATTATGCAGTAACTAACATATTTATTAAATAATAACATAATTTAAATTATAATTACCCAAAAAAATTGTAATTCGAGAATCTTTATGAATTAGAAATATTTAATAGGTTAATATAACATACTAAGGTTAGTTATATGAATTGTTTTCAATGCAATAATGTTTTTATGAATTTAATGAAAACAAAATACCAAATAGTTTCAAAATTGACATAAAATAGTTTTTAAAACATTTTATATTATTAATTGTTATAATGGTCCTAAAAATATAGGTATCGGAAAAAAAACTTATATAATACTATATATGACATTTATGAACCAATTTGGGTTCTATTGGAAGTTTATTGTGCATTTATAAACCATATAATGTAAGAATACAGTAAGACACGGTAAAAGTAAAATTATTTAACTTAGAGTTAAATCTAAATGATAATGTTAAAATGTTAACATAAACGTGTATAAAACCTAGTGGTTGAGAATATCTCGACCCATCCCCACCCTAGCCTCTATATAAGTCACTTTGGTGCCATTATAAAATGAATATGAATTTATTATAAAATAATACTTAATGTTTTTACTAAGGAGCCCCTCCCTTCCATTATAAAAGGGCAACTCCTCCCTCTCCTATTTACCCAATTTTGATCCTTATAGCTATTCCAACTCTACCAATTTCTCTTATTGACCTCTCTAATTATATCTTAGTCGTTGTTTTCTTCTAAAAAGACCAACTCTAGTTCCCTAAGAGGACATTTAAAAGAGGCACGTCGAAGAAGAGGTAATCTCTTCTACATATTCATTCAAATTTATTTCTTCTTCTACATATTCTTATTTAGTTTTTCATTATAAAGTAATAACATAAGTATGATATATATACTGATATGTTATTATAAATATGAAATGACCCTATTTCACATTCTATCCATCACATGAAAAACAAAATCATTGCGTGTGCATACGTACAGAATACCTTCTCCACGGCGTGGTGTAATATGTTTTTCTACCACCACTTTAATTGGATGGGTATAATGATGTAAATAGTAAATATATATGATTATTATAACATGATATAGGTTCTATGATTTTATATCATTCACTCCAATTCCATTTAATAATTATGGGAATGATATCTTCGCTCATGCATACGCACAGATTACCATCTCCACGATGCGATGCGATTCATTCTCCATGTTAACCATTCAAGAATTATTATAAAGTTTATATAATGAATAATAATGAAATATATGATATAATAAAGCTACTGGATTTATATATATATATATATATTTTATCTACTTACTTTCATTCGAGTCAATAAGGTAAGGAAAACAGCGTTCATGCATACGTACGCCTTACTGTCTCCATGAACGGTATATTTCATTTTATTTATCTATATATATATATATATTGAATATATATGATATATAAATCACGATTTACATTTTGGATGTAATTAAATTATGCTATAAGTAATAATAATATCAAGAAACAACAAGTCTAACCACGTATGATAAATAGAACAATTTTACCCAAAACACTGCTTTAAAAAGTAATTGACAAACAAACAATTAAAATAAAGTCATAAGTGAATCATATATGATATCAAAAAATATTATTATGATTCAGTTACAAGATAATAATATGTTTAATCCCACTATACATGAGTCTCAGACACATACTGAAGAAATTGGTCATAAGGTAAGGGATAATTTTGCAAATCTCATTTTTATCTGTGATTTCTTATACGTAAGTATTTACTGGGGTTATATTTTTCATCAATGTCTATAATTTTTTATTAAAAAGTGTTTAATATTCTTTCATGTATGTTTAATGTCAAGTTTACCACTCTTGTACTTTTATATTGTGTTATGGAAGGAATCTTTTTTTTGTTTACCATGCGAGGAACTTCTTGACTTTTCTGGAAATAGAACAAGGAGAATGTTTTTAAACAAATACTACATGAATAGATTTTTACAGTTTCATAATGCCTAATTTTCATGAATAATACTCTACAAGTTTTCATTATTATTTACAATAAAATCTTGTTCTTTTAAAATTGTGTGGTATTTCGTGAAAACAACATAATTTTAAATAAGAATGGATATTTTCCTCAAGAATTCATTTCATGTGTTTTGTCAAAGCTATTTTCCATCTAAGATGAGATTAATTAGTATGATTATGTTTCAATTATAATGTCTCTATTATTTCCATGGTATGATTCTTCTTATGATTAAATGATATCCATTTGTCTTATATGCGGTGTGTTATGATGGGATGATGTTTATGAAACCCATGTTATTATTTCGGTCATGATGAATGATTTATGTTTATTTTGTGGAACAAGTAAGAATGATTTCATTATGAGATGGGTGGGACCAATATCTCCCTCCAATGCATTGGATAATGATTTATATCACATGAGATAGACATGGATGGAATGGGAGGTTAATCTGGTTTAGTGATACAGGACTGTAATAAGGAGTGAACTCGATTCAGTAATGGACTTTGTCCACTATGATGGTCTTGGAAGTAATGCCTTGGCTACTATGGAAATAATATCATTTGATTAATAGTTTTCCACAATTACATGTTTTATTTCCCTTTATATTTTAGCATGATTGATGTTCCATTATGATCTATGCCTTACGTACTTCCATGTTTTATGTCATTTCTCATTATTTTGATGTTTAAACATTATGTTCATGTTTTTTAATTCAAATGTATATAGTTTGTTTTATTTTCTACATGCTTACCCGTACGGATCATTTGAGCTTATCCTTTATATTTTTTCCCCCAGGATATAATGAATGTTTTTAGGTAAGAAAACAAAATGGGGAGATATTTATGGGAGATGTTGAAGATATTTCACCATGATTATAATATTATGTTTCGAGTTTCCAAAGACAATAAACTAATACAGTCTTTGCATATTTGTTTTTGTCATTTTTAAGTATTCCTAAAAATTATTGTAATATCTGTCTACATGAAGCTATGGGTATCTAAAGTTTGTATCGGCGAAAAGGTTTTTCTAACCTTTGGAAAATAGGATGCGAAATCTTTAGTGAGATCCATAGATATATTTCTAAGGTATATCTAGGGATGTCTCTAAGGATAATTATAACTATAGGTTATATCACTAGAATTACTGTAATGATCATAGAATTAAACCTAATATATTAGATATTTAAGGTACACCCCCTTTATTATGTTGTTTTCATTGCATGTTTTTTGCTTCTCACACTATTCTTTTTGGGTTTTAGAAAATGGCTGGAAATAGGAAGATTCATGTTAATGGGGAATATGATGGACAATGGAATTATATTATTCATGAGATACCAAATGAAATGGTATTTGGAAGGCGAACCATTGTTATAATGTCTAATTAGAAATCGCATAATATGATCAATAATCTCAACATTGGTAAGATTCCTAAATCAGCTAATGAGAGAAAGATGGAGTTTCATGATGATCATAGAGGAAAGAAATTTCAATTTCCATCATGTAAGTCGCGTGGGAAGAGGCATCAAGGAGACTATTTCAAAAGAACTAGAAGATGCTTTGGGTGTGGAAAAGAAGGACAAAAATCTAGTAATTGCAAAGGAAAAGGTTCAGTTAACACATTGGACAAGGATAATGGTATTGCTAAGACATCAACAATTGTTAAATGTTTTAAATGTGGATTGTATGGGAATTATGAAAACCAATCCCCTAAGGGAAATATCATGTAGATAACTAGCACGGTCGCATGGGTAGTATTTATGTCGATGATGATTAAGACACAACAAATGATATATGAGATGAAAGAAGTGTTGAGGAATAAAATGATGAAGCTTGGTCAATTGTTTGAAAAGGTAGTTGAATGATTGCATAAAAAATGTATCGAACTACAGAATAAAGAAAAATCTAAGGATTGTTATGCTGTTGTATTTCCATGAGTATTTGAAAGTATATGATGAATAGTTTCGGTAACCATGAAAAGTGTTTTTGGAAAGCAGAAGATATGCACATAATGAATGGATAAAAAGATAATTAAATGTTTCATAGTATTAATGAGCTTATATAAGGACAAAGTGATATCATGGTTTGAGTATGTAGAAATTTTGGGATTTTGGTATGTGGAAAGAGTTGAATTTTGATAGAAATCATGTTTTCAAAAATATTCTATGTTAATTCATGTTGCAGGATAATACAACATTAAGGTATTCACATGTTTGTAATGCGATCAACAAGATATATCTTATGATATATGGTGGATAAATTATGGTATTCACGTGCTTGTTATGTGACCTTTGAAGTAATCATTTTCTTTATACTATGAGATTGGACAGATGTAATTTGGATAATCCTAAATATTGGAATGGATTATGTTGGACATCAGATAGTATTGTTTAAGGCTCGAACATTTTTTTTGATATTATTTCTGTAATGTTATAATAGTGTAGTTTTAGAAAAAGGACAACCTGCAAGATGGGTGACAACCCGTACCGTCAGACAAGGTTGCGGGAATCAAACCCACATTCAAAATGTGATAGTCCTTTATTGCGTACCACTGGCTAATAGATAGTCCCCAGTTTGTAGAAACTATATTTACATCATTAAGACGTATGATAGATTAAGTATAAGTCCATATTTGGAACCATATATGATTAATCTCACCATATATGAACTTATGTATATTTAATAAATTTTTATGACCTTTTTTTTGAGACAAATGGAATGAACCATCATTATACCACATGATCTGCTAACACTTCAAGAATGAAAAATTAATCTTCATTTCATTAAGATATGAAGTGGAAATTGTTAATGGAGTTCCCAACTATGATATTACACTAAAATCAATTAATAATTTAACGTTATGAAAAAATTAAACAAAATTATGGAAATTATCTTCAAAACCAAAAATTTTGTTCTAGTGCCCTAATATATGATGAATCAGATGGTACCGTAGATCATCAAATATTTATGTCTTTATGATTTTTGGCTTGTTCATATCCATGTCCTCTACCACTCTTCTCAGAAGATGATGGTTATATTTCTCTTCCATATCTATATTTTCACCTATGTTCTCCTATTTGGAAACCTAGTGATGAGCTTATTTGGGTAATCATTATGTTTATTACTTCATTTTTTTAAATTAGGTTTTAGTATTCCTTTTTACGTGTGGGTTTCTATGAAAGACACTTTCAAGTAGTAAACAATTTATAACCCCGATGAATTTCGAGGGTGAAATTCATTTTAAGGGGGGTTGAATGTAACACCCGGAGATTTTATGAGATATATTCCTTTTAATTTCATTGATGTCTTATATTGTACACTACACCAAAATTATCTCGTACTATACACAACACCGTATTTGCTTGCAGTATATGCAGCACTATTCTTGACTCGTGTTACACAAAATTTCAACTTTATTTTGTAGGAATTATTCTACGCAACATTAACTAATGATTTTTTTTAATATATAAATTAAATAAGTTTAGATTATGTTATATGCAACACCAAAGGGATATTTCACTGCACGCAACCCTGACTTGGCTTGCATTACATGCAATCGCGACATTCCTTGATAGCATGTGTTGTACTCAATACCGAGTTTCAGTAAACAAAGATACATAAAGTAGCCACTATGAATAGTAATACCCACATTTTAAAATTTTATAAACTTTATATTTCAAAATGGACCTCATTTTTAGATTCGAAATTTCAAAATTAGCCTAGGGTAATGTTTTTTTATTTTTCTGAAAACATTCAATTTTTTATGAATTGTGAAAACACTGAGTTATTGGTTAAAATCGACTTTTTATTTAAATAATAATTTATTATATTTAAATTTATTTTTGGTCAAAATAGATACATAATTCCTATATAATTTCAATTTAATTCATTGGTGTCATCTTATTATAATTTTAGATATATAAAAATTTTATTGAACATTTTACCATCTTTTACCACCTCCTTGGAGAATTTGTAAATTTACATAAAACATAATTTTACCTCTTCCATGAGTGGAATTTCAAAAATATGAGAGACACGGTAGATATCAGTATGTAAAATGTGGTTCAATAAGATAAAAATTATTTTTAGAGAAGAGAAACCTTTTTACTTTTATTTACCACGTTTAAAAGTTAATAGGGTAATTTAGGGTTAAAATGATATTATTATTTCCTTAACACATGTCATAATTCTATTGAATAAGTGTAATTCAACCAAAAACAACCTTTGGAATAAAATATCACCCTTTTGGTCCACATGGATTAGATTATGACACTTATTATTATTTTATTTACAGAAGAGTTAAAAGAGTTAAAATAAATGTTTAGTAACTAAAACATTTTAATATTGGGTTATACAAAAGATAAATTAGACTATATATATTAATTATAAATCTAAACCGATTTCTTACATAATGGTATTTTATTTATATTTTTTATACAAATAAATTATTAAATTTATTTATTACACAATAATGATGTAGTAATTACATTATTAATGAAATATTAACATAATTGATATTATAAATATCCAAATAAATGTAATTTGAGACTTTTTATGAATGACTCCAATTTTATAGTTTAATATATCATATTTTTGTTGGTTAGATAAATTTTTTTGAAGTAATAATTTTTTTTTGAATTTAGAGAAAACAAAATACCAATAGGTTCAAAATTGACCGAAAAGAGTTTATAAAACAAATATTATATTATTAATTGATATAATGGTTCTAAAAATCTAAGGATCAGACACAATACATATATAATAATATATATTACATTAATGGACCAATTGGGGTTCTATTGAAAGTTTATAGTATGTTTATTAACCATATAGTGTAAGAATACAATAAGACACGGTAAAAGATAAATTATTTAACTTAGAGTTAAATATAAATGAAAAGGTTAAAATGGTAACATAAATATGTCTAAAACGTATTGGTTGAGAAGTGTTCTACCTATCCCTACCCTATCCTCAAATTAATTCACTTTGGAGCCATTATAAACCGAATATGAAATTATTAAAAAATTATATTTTAAGTTTTTCCTAAGGTGCCCCTCTCCTCCCTTATAAAAGGGAACCTCATCATTCTCCTCTTTACACAATTTGGATAGATAAATCTTAGAAAACCCCTGAATATTTATATTCCAAACCTTTCTAGTTATTTCATAGAGGTTCTGGTCTTCTCAAAATACCAACTCTCATTCCCTAAGAGGAAGATTAAAAGAGGCACGTCGAAAAGAGGTAATCTATTCTACCGATTCATTCATGTTTCATTCTTCATCTACTTCCTGTTCATTAGTTGATTCATTATATAGCAACAAAAAAATTATTAATAAAATACTGATATGTTATTATAAATATTAAACAAACCTATTTTTCATTCTATATATCCTACGAAAAACAAAATCACCGCGCGTGCGTACGTACAGAATACAGTCTCCACGCCGTGGTGTAATGTGTTTTTCTACCACCACCTTACATGGATGGGTATAATGGTGTAAATAATAACTATATATTATTCTTATAACATGATAAATGTTCTGAGATGTTATATCATCCAATCCAATTCCATTCAATAATTATGGGAAAGATATCATCACTCGTGCGTACGCACAGATTATCGTCTCCACAACGCGATGAGATTCATTCTCCATGTATACCATTCAAGAATGAGTATAAAATATATATAATGAATAATAATGAAATATATGACATAATAATTCTACTGGATTTATGTTTGTATATATATATGTCATCTACTTACTTCCATTCAAGTCAATATGGAATGGAAAACAACGTTCAAGCGTACGTACGACCTACCGTCTCCATGAATAGTGTATTTTATATCATTAATCTATACATTATATATATATACTGAATATATATGATATATAAATCACGATTTACATTATGGAAGTAAGTAAATCATTATATATGTAATAATAATATCAAGAAACCACAAGTCCAAACAAGTATGACAAATGAAACGATTTTACCCAAAACACTACATTAACATGGAATTGACAACTGAACGGTTAATATAAAATCATAAGTGAATCAGATATGGTATCATAATTATTCCTCTACAAGTTTTTATTATTAATTTCAATAAAATTCATTTCTTTTAAAATTGTGTGGCAATTTGTGAAAATAAATTGATTTTAAAGAAGAAAGGATATTTTCGTCAAGAATTCCTTTCAAATGTTTTGTCAAAACTATTTTCCATCTAATAAGAAATTATTTAATATGATTATGTTTCAATTATATTTTCCCTATTATTTACATGTTTTTATTCTTCTTATGATGAAATGATATCCTTTTTTTATATGGATTATGTTATGATGGAATGATGTTTATGAAACCCATTTTATTCTTTGGGTTATGAAAAATGATTTATGTATATTTTGTGGCATAAGTAAAAATTATTTCATTATGAGATGGGTGGAACCTATGTCTCCCTCCAATGAATTGGGTAAATATTTATATCTCATGAGATAGACATGTCTGGAACAAAAAGTTAATCTGGTTCAGTGATACAGGACTGGAAAGATTAGTGAACTCGATTCAGAATGGGACATTGTCCACTTTGATGGTCTTTGGAGCAATTCCTTGGCGACTATGGAAATCATATCATGTGCTTAATGTTTTTCCACAATTACATGTTTTATTCCCCATTTTATTTTAGCATTATTGATGTTCCATTATGATCTATTCCTTACGTACTTCAATGTTTTATGTCATTTCTCAATATTTAGATGTTTAAAAATTATGTTCATGTTTTTAAATTAAAATGTATATAGTTTGTTTTATTTTCTCCATGCATACCTTTACTGAGTATTTAAGATCACCATTTAAATGTTTTCTTTTCCATATGATATTATGAATGGTATTAAGTAAGAAACAAAATGGGGAGATCTTTATAGAAGATGGTGTAGATCATTCTCCATGATTAGAAGATTTTGTTCCGAGTTTCCAAATATACTAAACTAATACGATCTTTCGGTGTCTGTTTTTGTCATGTATTAAGTATTTAGAAAAAGTAATGTAATTCCTATGTACATCAAGATATGAGTCTCTAAATTGATCATTGATCAGGTTGAGGTAGCTGCTGGGGGAGGCATTGAAGGTTCTGGAAGGTGGATGGCGAGCCTGAGGCTGGGGCATAGGCGAGATACTAGAGGCGAGCATGGAGAAGTTCATGTAGCCTATGGGTAAGGGGAAAGGGGAAACATGGGGGGCCACTACCCCTATGGTTTAGCTTTATTTTTTTAAATTTTATTATAATAACAATAATTATAATAATAATACATATTATAATACTAATTATTATAATAATTACACCAAGAATAATAGTAATAATAAAATAAACAATGATAATAATAAAATAATAAAAACAATAATAATAATTTATAGAATGATAATAATAAAATAATAACAAGAATAATAATAAGAATAATTACGAGCAATTTCCTGACTATTGGGCTGACTGTGTGTCTACCGCCCATAGTACGGTGACCGCGTTTGGGTCTAAAACACAGAAAATATATTAAACAACAAAAAATTTAAAACCGAAACCATCCTGGACTTGGTGTGAGAAAACAGAGCCAAGAAATAATAAAATAAAAATTAAATTAAAAGTCAGGGAATGACAATTATTCTAACCACATAATGTTCTACCCCCATAAAGTCACCCAGTAATATGATAGATAAAAACTAAATCAATGCTCAGTTGAAACTAAATAAAACCACAACACAAGAGACCAAGTGAACATGAGAGGTTTCTCCCCACCACAAGAACTCAAATAACATTGAAATTTAAAACCCAAACATACCACCCTGTGAAGGGGGGGTCATGCCGTAACTCCCATCAAATCCTAACCAACTTATATATAATGGGTGAATAACACCTGCAATGAAACTTGTAACACTCAACCTAGATTGAAAACCCTTACACGAGAGGTAAACCTCCGAGCATAACTTTACCCAAGTAGTGAATATGAGAATAAACAAAAAAATTGAAACTTCTAAAGGAACTTACATCTCCATAAAAAAAAATCCAAACCAATATCAACCCATACAGGGGTCCAAAGAACTTTTAAGAAAAGTGCATGTCTCATAAAACCACATCCACCCAACAAGAACTACTTGGATTATAATAGAACAATTTCTCAAAAAATTCCCAACAGAAATAAAAAACATTCAACAAATTCAATAAATTAATTGTATAAAAACAAGAATGAAATGACTTTAAATGTTCCACTAAAAACATGGAACACAAAACCCAAACCAAGGCTTCACAACCCCAGAAACTCCGGACTGCACGCAAGCTTCAACCCAAGACCAATGGTCGGGGATATGATGGATGAAGCATATCTTACCTCACAATCAATTAATAGATTCCTTCAATCGCATCGTATTATTTAGGCTACACTTCATGAAAATCTTTTCAAGATGACTCAGACACCCACAATGATAAGACGTCTTTGGAGGGATGCGTCATTACAACTTCATGTTCTAGAACTGGCCACACTGGTGTCACACCATTGAATGGTCCAATGAACTGGAAGCTAGAACCACTATAGAGGACTCTTTAGAAATAGGTCCCTCTAGCACACCCTTCTCATGATAGGGGGAACCTTACTGTGAAAATGGATACACTAGATTTATATGCACCTTAGCTCTGGTGACCAATACTGCTATGAATTCCTCATCCACCAGATTCTCAAGAAAATGGTACCTGAAAGGGAGGACCTGCTCTTTATTTCTGGATGAAGACCCCCAATGAAGAGAAAAGTATTCATCAAATATTGTGACACTACCTCTGATGAAAAGGACACAAGTTCCTTGAAATGGTCAACATATTCCATCACAATCTGTTGGCCTTGTTGAATACGCATGAGCTCATCCATTTTATTCTTCTTCTTCACCTCTTCAGTTATAAACCTTCAGAAGACAGATTTAAAGACATCCCACATCAACCCAACATGCATTGATGGTGGGGAAAACAACTCCCATTTTTATAGAGCTAGACCTTCAAACATACCCAAAACATCACACACTCTAATAGCTTTGGGATTTCCCAATGCCCCGAAGACACGTTTGACCTCTTCAGGCCACTCTACTTTCTCTAATTGACCATGATCACTATGTAGGACATGTCGTTTTTGAAATGGAGTAAAAATTAGGAATGACTTATCGAGAAACTTGGGGACCTTTTTGGGCATAATTTTATGAACAACAGATATAACACAGAGCCAAAACCAATATCAAGCTGAAGTAATATCATGGAATGTGTCTTCATCCCAAAACAACCATCTCAAAAAACAATCAAATACAAACACAACCCAAAATTCCCTTTTCGTTTTAGATTCCAAACTCGTCTTCTTTCAATAACACGTTTAAAATACCAAACCAACATTTCAAAAAATAAATTAATTTCTGAAATTATTTCCCCTTTTAAAATAACATTAGAAAAACAAGGTAAATCCTTTAATTCCAAGAACACACCATAGTAATCTTATGATCCATTTATCATGTCTTCGTAATCTTTCTTTCATATGTGCCAACACATAATTCCCATCCAATATCTCACAGGTTAAAATATTCTTAGAGAGTATCTGAGGTTGCACCTAAACCATTTCTATCCCCATTCCAAAAAAACACCAGATTTTTAGCCCAAGAGAATTACGTTTTAAATCCCTTTTTTAATTAAAAACCATTTAAAGAAAATCATTATCATTTAGAAAACCCCTTTTTCAATTAAAAAAGTGTACATACACCAATATGAACCGAGACAACACTTAACATGCATCAAACTACTAGAGTAAATGAATAGTATTCCTGCTTAACCACGAGACATGGTAGTGGGACATGCAATAGGTAAGCATCAACAACTTGGAAGAAATAAATCCATATACTCAGACTCTACATGGGTCACTACACTATTTGAAATCATGATGTATCATCAACATGCCTCCATTGTCATCCCCCAATCTAAAACAATCCAGAACGAGACACAGACTCAATTATTAGACTACACCTGGAGACTCAAGGTTCAGAATGAGATAGGGTTCATGACAGACTTCACATACATACCGCTTGAGTCTTAATAGTCTTTATCATCATTTAACAGATACCCCAAATAACAAGGGAATCCTCTAATACCATTTTGTCTTGAAAAAACCTAGGTCGAGCATGAACCAGTCACCCAAGGTGGTCTATGACATGGATTGAGGGGCTTTCCCAATGTTTAATTTTTTATGCCCAACACTAGTTTCAAGTCCATGGTCATTGGGAAAGCCCCTCAGGCCATGTTGTAGATCGGATTGGGTGATCAGTTTAGGGTCAACCTGGTGTTGTTCCTTACATCGGTACCCTATCACTACCTATATATTGAGACATAAATATTTATCATTCGATAAGGTTCATAGAGTGTGTGTATATAATAATCAGAATGATGCTACAAATAATAACAGTAAAATTTTATATATCTAATTTTAGTTCATTATTCAGAATTTAAGGAATAGAATAACTGTTAATGTAACATCAGATCAAAAAATTGGATTGGATCGTCATGTGCTTACTAATCCACCGAGAATCCCAAAACTGACTACTTAAGCCATTTTCAGTCTCTCTAATTCATAATCATACCATTGACCTATGTCACATCATATTGGTGTTTTAATTTTATATATTATAATAGTGAAATGACATTGAGTACATGAATCATTTTCATCTAGGTGTTTCCCATTAGTTGCATGAAGATATTGCATTTCCTTTTTCTTGCCTCATCATATATCAGAGGATATAAAAAATTGGTGAAGCTCAATGACTATTGTTGTGGAGAAACTATCATACATGTAAAAATTATAAATTAATTGAAAAATAATATCTACATTAATAAATGAAAATTTAGAGTACTTATATATAATTTCATAAAAATATATAACCATAACTATTAAATAAACAATCATGTTATGCAGAAGTGAACCCATTCTATAATAACCAACTCATACTAAGAAAAATATATCACATAGAAAAATTACTATAGAAGAAAATTAAATTAAAAAAATTAAAATATGGATATATGTGAACCACCTAAATTACATATGATATTCAATAATACTAACTTCATATTATTATCATGAATCTCTTGGAATACCACCAAAAATAGTGTCCCCTCACTAAAAATAAGCTAAACATATAGTTTGTACATATAATGATGTATATATATATGGAATGAGTATAAAATTCCCAAGATAATTGATAACAACTCCTATGAGTTAAACCCAAATATCTTAGGTGAAATCATTTAAATAATGTAACCCAAAAATTTACACATAACATACACCTAACCATTTCTAGGAATTGTGAGATAACATATCTACCAAAATTACCAACCCATCTTACATTGTCATGCCCAGAAAAAATGGAAAAATGGTTCCTTAAGAAAAAACCTTCGTCCCTGATCAACCACATTGTGGGTTAATTGAGACAGATCCTTTGGTAATTAGTAATATTTTTTCAATAACCTTATAAACACTCTTCAATATCCTAATATCCATAAAATGGAAAACAAAAAAATAACCCTCTATCCACAAGAACCCATGATTAACCCACATGGGAATTAATCACAATTAGAAGTATTGTAGCTCACTATTATCTACTTGTATCCAAAAAACAATTGGGGAAAATGTTTTTTTACATATAAAAAAAATCACCCAAAATTATAAAAAATATAAAAATACAAATATACGGAATCGAAATATGTATTATTGTCCCTAAACTAGTTCCCAATACATTCTAAAATATTATTTATGGAACACCACATTATCTACTTCCCATGTCATGAGTTACATTAAAAAAGGTTTCTTCTTATCGAATACAACCCAGCATATGAAAAATAAGTCCTATAGTATACCAAATCATATACATTATATATTTTTATAAAAAATTAAGCTCATAAGGATTATTATTCTAAACCAACTAGTTTTAAAATATCATATATGGTAGAACATATCATTCAATATCATTGGATATATCAATGAATTGTACCTTATATAACTCACACATTGTCCCTGATTTACTACATATATTATGATTCCCACATTAATCTTATTTTTCAATCCCCATAATTTACATTTCAAAGTAGAACCTAATATTTGAGTCCACCATTTACTAAAATGCTATTTTTTATGGTCCCCACCATGAAAAATCATCAATGAATCTCATCATACCAAACTAATGTAATCTTTCATAGTCACCATAATACAACAGTCCTCTCATAGATTTTGATGACAATTTCATATCTTAAACCATGAATCATTTTTAAGGGAGATTCCATACTCACTATACCCCTCTAAAATTATATTGACAATATATCATTAGCCATGCATAATTTATCTCCCATAAAAGGCATATTTGAGACCGAATATATATTCTATATGTATTGGAAAAATAGTTATTTGATTGAAGATATATACCAAAATTAAAAAATTCTGAACATAATGATTATCCCAAATCTAAGATTCTATTGAATTTATATCCATTAATTTGGAACCCTTTTATTTCCCATTAATGAAACCCTACACAAAATACCAATTCTCTAAGAATGCCTCACACAAAAAATATACAACATCTTTTAATATATATAAATACTTCCTATTATGATTTATTAAGATTTAACATATCTATTATCATATATTTATGTTTCACAATTCACATTGACTGTAAGAATATTTAAATATTATAAAATTAGTAATTTCCTAAAGTATATATATTTGACATGATTAAAATATAGAATGAATGGATATGTAATAATTTTTACATGTATCTTGTAGTTAGTTTTTTTATGAAGATAATTATTTATATGAGAGATAGAGAGTAAATATTGATACTAATCATGATGAATAAGGGAGTAATGACGAGGAAGGGGAGTCTCCCTACTAGCTGTTGTAATAGTGGGTGCCCTAGACCCAACTCTATGGTACTTTTGATTACTGTATCATGTGTATAGTTAGATATGCATGATGATATCTTACCATTATAGTGCATACTTTTCTGCATCCACTATAATAATTTTAATGTCCATAGGTTAATTATCATGTTAAGAGGTTATAGTAGATCCCAAGCTATAATTAGAACCTCGAGATACAATGACATTGATATTTAATATATTTTCTATAGTCAAGATACATCTTAATGACTGGAAAAATTATATTTCTGACTATTAGGTTTTGGGGGCTCATAAACATTGATACTTCTTCTCAGGAAGTTCTCACTTGTTGATCTCTAGTTGTGAGATCATGAGGACAGACCCGTCAGTAGGATCACCACATGTTTTGGGTGTCATTGGTTGTTCCTATATATAGACATTTGTATTTGTCTCCTAACATGAGACCATTACAAATGTATATCATGTAATTACATACTTTGATTCAAGGAGGAAACCATTGCAGTAATGTCATGGAGAGGTAGTTTGTGTTGGGTGGGTCGTTAGTGGTATGACATTGATTAAATGGTCAAGAAATGATTTGTCACTTCCATGATTATGAAGTTGTATATCTCAGGTATTCTTGATCACGATGGTGTCTAATTCATAAGTCTTTGGCCAAAGTAGTAGAAAGGTAAATCCTTATGGATAGATCAACAAATAATAAATAAAGATAAGGATGATGAAACAAGGGCATGTCCTCCTTTATGGGATATTTAATGACAAAGAGATTATAGTACACAGTCAATGTTCATTGGATGGTAGTTGTTGCTATGACTATCTTTATCTCTTTAGGGGAAATGATGAGTTTCTAGACTCCGCTCTTGGTCTGTGGATTTTGTTCACTACTATCAAGATAAGGGCCTAGAGGCTCACACACAATAGTGTATTCAAGAATCATCACCTATTTAGTGGAATAGGAATATTGGACATGGTGGGCCCCACCACTGGGGTCCGAGTGTTGTCCAAAGTACTGATCACCTAACAAATTAAATAAATTCTTTAATATTCAATTTAAGAATTTTTGTGATTATTTAATGTATTGAAGAGTTTAGTAAATGTAACGCCCCGACCCTAGTAACCCAGAGTCGATGCATTATTACATAACATTGGCATAATCAAAAGAAAGATCAAATCTCAAAAGACAGATTGGTTTAGTAGACTTGGAAACACTAGATATATTCATAAGTCTTACATTATATCATAAAATCAAAAACTACTACAACAACATATTTTCTCCATAATCCACACTCATATCCCCACATAATATCTCTGTAGGTCATTCATAATTTAATTCTTCACTACCTTGTACTTTTCCTTGGTTGGGGTAGGTTAACCTCCTCTTCTTCGGGTTCTTCCTTTTGATTTGATCAAAAGGGCTCCATAGGTTGGATTTCTGATCAAACTAAGGCCCCTAGGTTGTAGTGAGGGATGCTGGGAGAGTATTTGGGAAGATTTTTTGTAACGACCCAAAATTTCATTAATGGAAAATCCCTCTTGATCCAGTTAAATGTTTCTTTATGAAAAATGTTTTTATAAGATATCAAATTTTTTAGTTTTACTTTAAGATTTGTGACCGTTACTTTTATAGCCGTTGAACATTGATCATCTGGGTAGTTTAAATATAAGGCTTTAACAAACCAATTTTCTACTCAGACAAAGGAAGCGATGGCCTCATCCAGTAGAATTGCCCCTTACGAAGCCCATTTGTCGGAGCTCGGAAAAGAGGTGGCGTCTTTGGGCTTTTCCCTTGACCAAGCCCAAGCTGAGCTTCATCAAGTCAAGCTCGAACGTGATCTTCTACGGTAAAAATGGAAGTTGATAGAGATTACCACTCGAGCGATGTTATCCGAGCAACCCCAAGAGTCTGTCACCATCGCACACCTTACCCTTAGGTCTTATGCGGCTATTTTAAGGGGTTATGTAACAAATAAGTAGCACCATGTTCATGTACATAATTTTTTTTATTTTTTTATATAATAATGAATATAATTTCTAGTCATTTTTGATACATTGTAATTAGTTTTTAAAGTACAAATGGTTTTTTAGTTATTATTTAATTAAGAATTATATTTTATTAAATTAAAGGATTTTTGAATTAAATAATATTTTAATAAAATATTATTATTAATATTAAATTAATTTTTATTAAATATAAATGATCTTATAATTTTATGAATGCAATTGAAATTTTTATTAAGGTTTGAAAGCCATTTCTGTCAAAACCCGTGAATTTTTTATAAATTTCGGTTTTTATTTTAAAAGTGAAAATTCACATATTTAGAAAATTATTTAGATAAAATAAATATTATTTTTGGAATCAGGACATCGAAATTATCCAACGGTGAATTTTTCATAATTTTTGAGACAGTCAAATTTTTGGGTAAAAATTAAATACCATTTAAATATATAATGTGTTTTATGACATCATAATGACCCAATGGTGATGTAATAAAATACCATAATCCTTATGTTCTGCCAATATATGTTTTGTCATTAAAATAATGAGGTTTTGGGTTTGTTTGACTCACTTTTAAAGCATTAATGGAGCCCTCAAGACTTATTCAACACTTTGGCTTTTTAAATTAATTTCCATGGGAGTGTGACTCACCTCCACATAAGCAACCCTAATTTTTTAATATGTTCGGACCTTGGACTTGTAAAATATTTTTTTCCTCTTTCCTTTTCCAGAAACCATGGGCAAATACCATGGGATGGTTTGTGGTTTGGATTATTTTAATATAAGGGGTCCCAAACCTAAATAATAAAGAATTCTCTCACCTTTCCTATATAAACCCACCCAAGCTCCCACTTCCTCCTCAATCAAAGCCCTTGAATTTCGTACAACCCTTGCCCTACTCTCTCTAGATTCCTCTCAAGGTGCCCCAAGCTCCCAAGAAGCCTCTCACAAGCCTCACTCTAGCCTTTGGAAGCACACTTCCAAGTAAGGGTTTTTTCTTCCATTCTCATTTTGACAATTTTCTTTAAGTTGTATTGCCCTTTTAATTTCAATTATGAATGTTGGGGTATGGTTTCTCACCTCCCCCATACTGACCTCTTATTGTTTGAATGATGTGAGAACCCTTTCTCTCTCATTAAATGCCTCTCATGTACACCCGTTACTATGTCGAAATTCCGAAAGGAACTTCTCTCTCTTCTTTTACATTCAAGCAATACTTTTGTATCATGAATTTAAATTCCATTTCAATTGTTGGGACATGTATATACATGACCTACTTACTGTCCATTACATGTAAATATGATGAGGAACCCCTTTCTCTCTCATTAAATTCCTCTCATGTACACCCGTTACTATGCCGAAATTCCGAAAGGAACTTCTCTCTCTTCTTTTACATTCAGGCAATACTTTTGTATCATGAATTTAAATTCCATTTCAATTGTTGGGACATGTATATATATGACCTCCTTAATGTCCATTACATGTAAATATGATGAGGAACCCCTTTCTCTCTCATCAAACTTTTTTATGAATTCTTATGTCAAGTCGTTACGGTGCCGAAATCGCACTGATTTTCTAAGCCAATGTCTTTGTGTAGTGAATAACAAGCCCATTTCTCCATCAAGGGTATTCACCTTTATGCACATTTACTTTTTTATTATAATGTTTCATGTATGAATTCCACATTCCTTTATCGTGGAATAAATTATTATGTTTTATGAATCCATGTTTTATGATCCATGTGGCACACTTATGCATGAAATAAAATGTTTAAGAAGGGTGCGCCCTTATAGCGCTCCAATGCATTGGGTAAAGTATAGTATCATGATACGTCATGTGCAATGAGTGTTTACTCATGCTAATTCAAGTGCAACGAGGGTTTACTCGTGCTTCAAGTGAAATGAGGGTTTACTCATGCTCCATGTCCAATGAGCCTTGGCTCATGCTAATTCAATGTCAAGTTTTGTTGCCACATTTCCATGTTATGATTATCATGCTTTATCATGCCTTTATGTTCATATTTCTATTATGCTCTATTGATATTCCCATTTCCTAACATGTATTTCACTCCTCATGTTATTCATTGTTTACTCCCTTACTGGGCTTTATAGCTCACCCTTTTCTTATGCATGTCCTCAGGTTATCCCATGCAATGCTATGTACGAAGGAATGTAGTGGTCATGTAAAGGAAGTTTTTAATAAAGATGTTGTATTTCAAGTTTAAAGTTTGTATGTAATGATCCTAATCCCCAAAGACACTAAACCTCTCGATATTCTTTGTTGGATCAAGTGATGTTTTATGTAATAAAGCATGTTTAAGTTGTAATAAAAAGCAGGGTTGTCATAGTTGGTATAAGAAGATAGGTTTAGTTATTTTTGGGATTAGGAAACCCTAGTAAAGCCTTAGATACAAGACTAAGAATAATAAAAACATCCCTATGTTTTGGTAAATACTAAGTAAGTGGTTTATCAAACAAATACATCCTTGTCTGGATACGAGCAGGTAGAGGCGGCTCTGGCACAGATGTATCCTAGGGGTAAAACCCGAAAACACCGCATTGAGCTAGACTCGA
Organism: Viscum album; assembly: GCA_963277665.1. Lineage (NCBI taxonomy): Eukaryota > Viridiplantae > Streptophyta > Magnoliopsida > Santalales > Viscaceae > Viscum > Viscum album. The sequence goes on from OY728129.1 coordinate 1,592,225,439, forward strand.
ATGGGAACTGGTGCACGACAACGGGACTTGCTTCACTCTTGGTTACAACACTCCCGGGGGATATGTTTTGATAAATTCACAATCTTAGTATGAACCCTTATTAAGGGAAAAATGCCCCTAAGAATATATGTTAGAAGGAAGATCATGAAAAGCCTGGATTGAATCCTATAGACTCATGAGTTAAAGAGATTAAAGTTTATTTATTAGTCATCAACTTTTGTCTTTGGATTACCCTTTATGTGTTACCCATAACTTTCCTTTTATTCCAGCCAATGGCTGGTAATAGGAGAACTCGGGCTAACAACCGTTGTGAAGATCAGTGTGATGATTGTACTTATGAGATGCCCAATCCAATGGGAGCGGGAATCGCGAACTTTGTCACACTTCTATCTCACCTAACTCAAGTTTTGAATAGAAACACAGGTCAAGAGGAACGTTCAACCCCCCCTAAGAAAGAACAATTCGCTATTGAATGCTTCATGAGACAAAGGCCTCCTACTTTTAGTGGATCATCCGATCCCACGATCGCTGAACAATGGATCAACTCAATTGAAAAGATATTCTCCATCCTCCAATGCTCTGAAAAATAGAAGGTTCTCCTGGAAGCTTATCGTATGGAGGGTGAAGCTGATCAATGGTGGACGTTGATCAAAAATACGAAGCCTGAGGAGGAGATCAATGTTTTGGAATGGAAGGAATTCCGGAAGATGTTTTTCGATAAATATTTTCCACGCACCCTCCGTCTTAAGATGGAAAGGGAATTCCTTTCCCTCAAACAGAAAGATGAAGAATCTGTGGGAGTGTAACAGGCAAACTTCATAAGGCTTGCACGATACGCTTCCCGCTTTGTCGTTACCCCCGAATGCAAGGTTGACCGCTTCTTTGGCGGGCTGAAGCCTAGCTTGCGGAAAGCATTAGTGATCCGTGACTTCGACAGCTATGAGGAAATTGTCCGATGTGCCCTCAAGGTTGAAATGGAGATCGGAGAATCATAGGGTTATCATCGGGACAAGAAGTGTAAGGTGGACTTCAATGCTGGTGGTCCGATGGATAAATCCAACGACGCTAAGAAATTCCAGCACCCCACTTGCCAAAAGTGTGGAAAGAAGCACCCTAGAAATTGCCTTAGGGGGACAAGAAAATGCTTCAAGTGTGGAAGAGAAGGGCACCTAGATGTTAACTGTTAGCAAGAAGGACCCGCGGCTGTGACAGAGGAGAGGAACGCTCAGTTCGAACCTCAACGCGTTGTTCAATGCTTAAAATGCAAAGAACCGGGTCATTTTGCGAATCAGTGCCCTAATCCAAGGGTTATCTGAGGAAATCAACAACCTCCAAGACAGAAAGGAAGAGCTTTTACCATCACTTCTGCCGAAGTGAACCCCGACAATGAAGTGGTGACCGGTACGCTAGTTATTCATTCAAGAATAGCGAACGTACTTTTTGATTCAGGTTCTACGCATTCTTTTATATCTCAAAAGATTAGTAGAACAATCCATGCACCACCAAAAATCAATGAAGTAAAGATGTCGGTGAGTACGGAAAATGGGACAATCATTGCATCCCCTGAGTATAAGTCCTCCCCTATTATAATATGTGGCTTGAATTTCCCAGCGAACCTCATCATACTCCCGTTAGTAGAATTTGATGCAATTCTTGGCATGGATTGGCTTTCCTTATATAGAGCCAACATAAATTGTCGGGAGAGGGAAATCACACTCCATATGGAGAATCGACCCCCGATTCTTTACAAGTTTCAGGAGGAAGATGAATCTCCTTTAGCTCCATCATCTCAAGCATGGATATTACTGCCTTATGAGCACGCATATCTGGCTCAGATGATTAAGTCCAAGGATGAAACCACTCTTGAAGAAATGCCTATTGTGAGGGAATTCGCTGATGTATTTTCCGAGGAACTTCCTGGTCTTCCTCCAAGAAGAGATGTTGAGTTCTCAATTGAACTTATACCTGGGGCGCTACCAATATCCAAGATTCCATATAGAATGGCTGTGGTTGAGCTTGAAGAACTGAAGAAACAACTACAGGAGAATCTGGATAAAGGGTTTATACGCCCAAGTGCATCACCATGGGGTGCACCAGTCCTCTTCGTCAAGAAGAAGGATGGGTCAATGCGGCTTTGCATCGATTATCGTGAACTTAACAAAATCACGATAAAGAACAAGTATCCTCTCCCAAGAATCGATGACTTGTTTGAGAAGCTGCGTGGAGCACAATACTTCTCCAAGGTCGACTTGCGGTCGGGATATTATCAAGTAAGGTTGAAGAAGGAAGATATCCCCAGGACTGCTTTTCGTACAAGGTACGGGCACTATGAATTCATAGTAATTCCTTTTGGACTCACCAATGCTCTAGCAATATTCATGGACTTGATGAATAGAGTCTTTAGAGATTACCTAGACAAATTTGTGGTAGTCTTTATAGATGATATTCTAATATACTCCAAAACCAAGGAGGACCATGAGGAGCATTTAAAAACTGTACTAGAGACTTTGCGTAAGGAGAAGCTCTATGCAAAGTACAGCAAGTGTGAGTTTTGGTTGAAGGAAGTCTCATTCTTGGGTCATATCATCACAAGCAATGTGATATCTGTGGACCCCTCCAAAACAGATGCAATTGAGGGATGGCCTAGGCCAACATCGGTAACTGATATCCGTAGCTTCTTGGGGTTAGCTGGATATTATCGACGATTTGTGAGAAATTTTTCACGATTGTCCAACCCTCTTACCAAGATAACTCGAAAGGGAGTAAAGTTTTCTTGGATTATGAATGTGAAGAAAGCTTTAAGGAGTTGAATAGGAGGCTTATCACTGCACCCGTGCTCACTTTACCCACAAGTGGGGAGCTTTTTGTGGTATTCAGTGATGCTTCGAAGAAGGGCTTAGGATGTGTGCTGATGCAGAACGATAAAGTGATATCCTATGCCTCAAGGCAGTTGAAAATCCATGAGCAAACTATCCAACGCATGATCTGGAGTTGGCGGCGGTGATCTTTGCGTTGAAAATCTGGCGGCATTATCTCTATGGAGAGAAATGTGAGATATATACTGACCACAAGAGTCTTAAATATATATTCACACAGAAAGAGCATAATATGCGCCAGAGAATATGGATAGAGCTCATCAAAGATTATGTCTGTTCAATACATTACCACCCTGGGAAGGCGAACAAGGTGGCGGATGCCCTAAGTAGAAAGGATCCAGCAATTCTATCAATGATGAGAATTGAGAAGGATCCAATCTTCTTAGGCTTAATGAAGATGGACGTGGGAATCATAAAGAAGGGAACATCATCAATCCTTTCACAAATGATTGCTCAACCATCTCTTTTGGAAAGGTTAAAGGATGCTCAAAAGGATGATGCGGGAATCCAAGAAAAAGTGGAAGCTATCAAAATGGGAAAATACTCAGAGTTTAATGTTAATGAAGAAGGAATTGTGCGTTTTGGTAAAAGACTATGTGTTTCATCAAGTTCGGAGCTGAAGAAGGAACTTTTGGATGATGCACATAGTTCAAATTTCTCTATTCACCCCGGGAGCACAAAGATGTATCGAGATCTCCGAGAAAACTTTTGGTGGGATAATATGAAGAAGGAGATCGCTGAATATACATCAAAGTGCCTGGTGTGTCAGCAAGTGAAGGCAGAGAGGCAGAATTGTAAGGGGATGATGCAACCATTGCCCATACCAGAATGGAAATGGGAGAACTTCACCATGGACTTCGTCACTGGACTTCCAAGGACATCTAAAGGCAACAATGCAATCTGGGTTGTTGTGGATCGTCTTACAAAGACTGCACACTTCATTGCTATTCGAGAGGATTTCTCTTTGGATCAACTGGCACGGATATATATCAAGGATGTGGTACGGTTCCATGGAGTACCACTATCTATTGTGTCTGACCGAGATCTAATATTTACCTCTAAGTTTGGGAAGAGTCTTCAACATGCTCTGAATACTGAACTGAACTTCAGTACGGCCTATCATCCTCAAACTGATTTCCAATCCGAGCGGACTATCCAAACACTTGAGGATATGTTGAGAGCGTGCTCAATGGACTTTAAAGAAGGATGGGATCAACATCTTCCTCTAGTTGAGTTCTCTTATAATAATAGTTTCCACTAGAGCATCAAAATGGCACCATATGAAGCCCTGTATGGGAAAAGGTGTAGAACACCGGCATGTTGGGATGAGGTCGGTGAACGTAAGTTGCTTGGACTAGAAATGGTCAAAGAAATGGTGGAGAAGGTGAAAACCATTCAGCAGCATATCAAGGCAGCCTAGAGTCGACAGAAGAGTTATGCAGATAATCGTCGACGAGACCTTGAGATTAAAGTCGGAGACATGGTGTTTTTACGCATATCTCCGTGGAAGAAGGTCATGAGGTTTGGAAAGAAATGGAAGTTAAGTCCAAGGTACATCGGTCCCTCCGAGATTCTTGATCGTGTTGGGGCTGTGGCCTATCGACTAGCACTTCCACCTACTATGGCCAAGGTGCATGATGTCTTCCATGTATCCCTTTTAAGGAAGTACTTACCAGACCCTTCACATGTACTCTCTTCCGAGGTGGTACAATTAGAAGATGATCTTTCTTATGAGGAGAAACCAGTGAAGATCATAGATCGCAGAGAAAAAGTTCTACGAAATAAGACAATGCCCCTCATCAAGGTGTTGTGGAGAAACCACAAGTTTGAAGAAGCAACTTGGGAGTCAGAGGATATGATGAAGCTAAGTTACCAAAATTTGTTTTAGTGTGGGAAAAGGAAAATTTCGAGGGCGAAATTTCTTAAGGGGGGAATGTTGTAACGACCCAAAATTTCATTAATGTAAAATCCCTCTTGATCCAGTTAAATGTTCTTTATGAAAAATGTTTTTATAAGATATCAAATTTTTTAGTTTTACTTTAAGATTTGTGACTGTTACTTTTATAGCCGTTGAACAGTGATCATCTGGGTAGTTTAAAGATAAGGCTTTAACGAACCAATTTTCTACTCAGACAAAGGAAGCGATGGCCTCATCCAGTAGAATTGCCCCTTACGAAGCCCATTTGTCGGAGCTCAGAAATGAGATGGCGTCTTTGGGCTTTCCCCTTGACCAAGCCCAAGCTGAGATTCATCAAGTCAAGCTCGAACGTGATCGTCTACGGGAAAAATGGAAGTTGATAGAGATTACCACTCGAGCGATGTTATCCGAGCAACCCCAAGAGTCTGTAACCATCGCACACCTTACCTATAGGTCTTATGCGGCTATTTTACGGGGTTATGTAACAAATAAGTAGCACCATGTTCATGTACATTATTTTTTTTATTTTTGTATATAATAATGAATATAATTTCTAGTCATTTTTGATACATTGTAATTAGTTTTTAAAGTACAAATGGTGTTTTTAGTTATTATTTAATTAAGAATTATATTTTATTAAATTAAAGGATTTTTGAATTAAATAATATTTTAATACTATATTATTATTAATATTAAATTAATTTTTATTAAATATAAATGATCTTATAATTTTATGAATGCAATTAAAATTTTTATTAAGGTTTGAAAGCCATTTCTGTCAAAACCCGTGAATTTTTTATAAATGTCGGTTTTTATTTTAAAAGTGAAAATTCACATATTTATAAAATTATTTAGATAAAATAAATATTATATTTGGAATCAGGACGTCGAAATTATCCAACAGTGAATTTTTCATAATTTTCTAAGACAGTAAAATTTTTGGGTAAAAATAAAATACCATTTAAATATATAATGTGTTTTATGACATCATAATGACCCAATGGTGATGTAATAAAATACCATAATCCTTATGTTCGGCCAATATATGTTTTATCATTAAAATAATGAGGTTTTGAGTTTGTTTGACTCACTTTTCAAAGCATTAATGGAGCCCTCAAGACTTATTCAACACTTTGCCTTTTTAAATTAATTTACATGGGAGTGTGACTCATCTCCACATAAGAAACCCTAATTTTTTAATATGTTCGGACCTTGGACTTGTAAAATATTTTTTTTTCTCATTCCTTTTCCAGAAACCATTGGCAATTACCATGGGATGGTTTGTGGTTTGGATTATTTTAATATAAGGGGTCCCAAACCTAAATAATAAAGAATTCTCTCTCCTTTCCTATATAAACCCACCCAAGCTCCCACTTCCTCCTCACACAAAGCCCTTGAAGTTCGTCCAACCTCTGCCCTACTCTCTCTAGAATCCTCTCAAGGTGCCCCATGCTCCCAAGAAGCCTCTCACAAGCCTCTCTCTAGCCTTTGGAAGCACACTTCCAAGTAAGGGTTTTTTCTTCCTTTCTCATTTTTGTCAATTTTATTTAAGTTGTATTTCCCTTTTAATTTCAATTATGAATGTTGGGGTATGGTTTCGCACCTCCCCCATACTGCTTTATTATTGTTTTAATGATGGGAGAACCCTTTCTATCTCATTAAATTCCTCTCATGTACACCCGTTACTATGCCGAATTCCGAAAGGAACTTCTCTCTCTTCTTTTACATTCAAGCAATACTTTTGTATCATGAATTTAAATTCCATTTCAATTGTTGGGACATGTATATATATGACCTCCTTACTGTCCATTACATGTAAATATGATGAGGAACCCCTTTCTCTCTCATTAAATGCCTCTCATGTACACCCGTTACTATGCCGAAATTCCGAAAGGAACGTCTCTCTCTTCTTTTACATTCAGGCAATAATTTTGTATCATGAATTTAAATTCCATTTCAATTGTTGGGACATGTATATATATTACCTCCTTACTGTCCATTACATGTAAATATGATGAGGAACCCCTTTCTCTCTCATCAAACTTTTTTATGAATTCTTATGTCAAGTCGTTACGGTGCCGAAATCGCACCGATTTTCTAAGCCAATGTCATTGTGTAGTGAATACCATGCCCATTTCTCCATCAAGGGTATTCACCTTTATGAACATTTACTTATTGATTATAAAGTTTCATGTATGAATTCCACATTCCTTTATCGTGGAATAAATGATTATGTTTTATGAATCCATGTTTTATGATCCATGTGGCACACTTATGCATGAAATAAAATGTTTAAGAAGGGTGCACCCTTATAGCGCTCCAATGCAGTGGGTAAAGTATAGTATCATGATACGTCATGTGCAATGAGTGTTTACTCATGCTAATTCAAGTGCAAAGAGGGTTTACTCGTGCTTCAAGTGCAATGAGGGTTTACTCATGCTCCATGTGCAATGAGCCTTGGCTCATGCTAATTCAATGGTAAGTGTTGTTGCCACATTTCCATGTTATGATTATCATGCTTTATCATGCCTTTATATTCATGTTTCTATTATTCTCTATTGATATGCCCATTGCCTAACATGTATTTAACTCCTCATGTTATTCATTGTTTACTCCCTTACTGGGCTTTATAGCTCTCCCTTTTCTTATGCATGTCCTCAGGTTATCCCATGCAATGCTAAGTACGAAGGAATGTAGTGGTCATGTAAAGGAAGTTTTCAATAAAGATGTTGTATTTCAAGTTTTAAGTTTTTATGTAATGATCCTAAGCCCCAAAGACACTAAACCTCTCGATCTTCTTTGTTGTATCAAGTGAAGTTTTATGTAATAAATCATGTTTAAGTTGTAATAAAAAGCAGGGTTGTCATATTTTTGTCGAACCAAAAGGCTTTGTGGTGTGAAGAAATGAGAAGGAGGTGTGCCCTTTTATAAGATGGGTGAGGGGCACCTTTGGAAAAGCTAGAGCTATTAGTTTATAATAAATTCATATTCGGTTTCCAATGGATCTAAAGTTGATTATTTAATGGTTAAGGTGGGGATGGGTCGAAAACTACTCAACCAATAGAATTCAGACAGGTTTGGGTACTTATATTAACCTTATCTTTAAGTATTAACTCTAAGTTAATTAGTTTCACTTTTATAATGTCTCTTTGTATTTTTATATAATATGGTTAATAAACTTACTATATACATCCAAGAGACACCCAAGTGGTCCAGTAATGATTAACCTATCATGATATATGACTCTTGGCCGAACCTTATATTTTTAGGAATTTAATATCAATTAATAATATAATATTTGTTTTAAGAACTCTTTTATGTAAATTTTGACATTATTCAATAGTGGATTTTTGTGAAACTCATAACAGATTGATTACTTCTACAAATGTCAATTAAATCAATACTAATATATCATATTATCCTATAAAATTAGTTTAATTCATTAAAAGGTTCATATTATATTTATTTGGGTATTTATAATATCAATTATTTTAATTTTTCACTATTATAGTAATTACTACATCATCATTGTGTCATAAATAAATTAAATTATTTAATGTCTAAAAATTATAAATTAATATCATTATGTAGGAAATCGTATTAGATTTCTAATGAATATTTATAATCTAAAATCCAACATATATAACCTTATGTAATAATTGTTTTTCTAAAAGATATATGATTGTGTCATTTTTTGTATTCATTTTAACTTAATTAAAACAAGTGTCCCTATCACCTACAAGAGGCACCATGGGGTCCCAAAATTGACCCAAAGATTCCTATGGTCGAACATGTATCAACAAATAAGGCTATGACACGTTTTATGGTAATTTAGTATTATTATAATATTATTTTTTAACCCTTATTTACCAGATTTACCCTTAACCATGGTAAATAAAATATTTACCACAATAATTATTCAATAATTCTAAAAATAAAAGTTACCTATTTACACAATTTGGACATCCTGATTCCAAATATGGAATCCATTTTTCTAAATTCAAAACACAGAAGTGGCAGAAATTAATTTAAAATTAATTCCCACTGCCAAAACAAAAAAGCGTGTTTTTAAGAGATAATAACTATCAAAAGAATGACAGTTGTTTATGTTCGGTTTAATTGTAAAATTATGTCCAATGACCAACATTATATTAAATTGTAAAAATATATTCTAAATATACTTTAAAACCACTCAAATTCATAATTTTTCACTATTAATTATTTTGATTAAAAAAGTTTTTTTAATTAAAATTAAGTAATTTTCACTATTCATCATAATATTAAAGTTATCCGAAAAGTAAAAAAATTCACCTTAGGATAAATTCGATATTCCGAATCCAAAAATGAAGTCCATTTTGAAATATAAAATATATATAATTTCAAAAAGTAGGTATTACTATTCATAACGACTAGTTTGATTGGTTGTGTTGTGTGTTAGAACTCGTAGTCGCGTACAACACACGCTACTGTATTATTCAAAGGAAAGCGTACCGTGGAAGCTTGGGATGTTTCATTTTAAATTTTTTTTATGTCCCTATTTAGTAAAAAAAATTAAAATATTTTATTTAAAAAGGGTTCACTATTAAAAGTTGGTCAAAGAGCAATACTGAAAATAATTTTGTTCTTACATTATGTCTAAGAAACTCATAATATGGATTCTAAAAGTTTAAGGATTATATAAAGTATAAAATTTAGTTAATACTATTCATAACCTCTTTTGAACGGCTTTTTTGGTATGTCATGGTGCGCTTGAACTCGGTGTTGCGTGTAATGCTGGTTATTGAATTATTTTGAAGAAATAACACACTATGAAATCTTGGGGAGTTTCATTCTCCCCTCCTTCAATAAATTGCGTCCTCACAATTTCAAATTGTTCATAGAAAATAAAAGGATGAAAATAAAAAATATCTTTGTGGGAAAACCCACATCAGAAATTGGGTTACTAAAATTTAGCCTTAAAATGTGGAAAAGAGAAATGAAAGGGTCACCACCAAATTATGATCTCGATTAGGAGAACATTGGTGGAAATTAGAGACATATGATTGGAGGAAAAATGTAAATATTTATAGGTAGTGATTGAGGTCATCAATCACAAAAAATTGTAATATTGAGGTTCTTAAATTCATCAATCTGTGATGATTTGAAATATCATCGGTTCAACAAAACAGAGGGTATTAGGATAACACATTTTTGACGTTTCAAAATATCTTAGTTGAAATCCCACATCGAAATATGAATTAATGAGGCCTCTATTTAAAATAAAGAGTGGAAAGTATGAAGATTACCGAAAATAACACATACTAGGGTTCCATGTAGGAAAATATGGATATGGAAGAAAGATATAACCATCAATTATCTGATGGAGAGTGGTAGAGAACATGGCTATGAAAATGCCAACAATCCCAAATCCATAAATTATTGATGATTTAAGGTACCATCTAGGACAACATTTTTGTTCTAGGTTCCTTTTATTAATGTTGAGGAATTTATTTATGAGATTGGATAAGATAATAAGGAGATATACTTACTTTATAATTAGAGTTTTATCCATTAATAAACTTCTACCACAAACTCATCTTTCAATCTAAAATTTAATAGAACGTAAAAAATATATTCTATTTATACTATTCATACAGGGTTCCAAAATAAATGAATTTATAATTCATCTACCAGATCTTTTAAAAAAAACTACATTATTTAATCCAGGATATCTCGTGGGCCAGTGGTAGGTGATACACCCTTGTCGCCCTTTGGTTGCGGGTTCAAGTCTCGCAGCCTTGCCGGACGCGACGGGTTGCCGCCCGACCACCGGGTTGTCCTTTAATGGAAATCCAAAATAATCCAAACTAGAACTATCCAAAATACTTCTATCCAAACTCACATTCCAACATTTATAAGGAAGGTAAACATAATGTAGATCCTTTTTACCCCGTAATATCATAAGAATACCTTCATCATGTATTCTTTTAATACACTGAAACATCCTGAATTACCATATTCCTTATTGATTACATTCATGCTCCCTTATTCCATATAGAATGCTGGATATACTTCATCAATCCAAAAATGTTTTAAACCCCAACAATGATGGAATATACAAATCATTAATCAGTTCCAAGGTATTCAAGAATATCCAATATAATTTATCCAAAACAATCATGTATTATTCCAAAATCACTACCTCAATATCAGAACTATATTATGGTTTATCATTCTCTCAACCATGTATTTTCCAAAAATTTATCTTGCTATTGAGTCACTTTTATTTGTTCCACACAATCTAAAGTCCTTAATGAAATAGTACTACAGTAGAATCATTATATACTCCATAATTATTATAACAAGTACATTTTTGATACAACACTCAATTGACATAATCAACATAAGAACTCTAATCATTCCTCTTCATCTGTGGTAGTATCATAACTTGATTATTATCTAATAGCATCATTTGCTGCATACTCTGATGACTGGGACATAGGTTCGCGTAGTGACCAAACTCCTTGCAAATGAAGAATTGTACATTTGAAACCATTTTCTTACCCTTGCAGTCAAGTACTTTGTGCCCTTTTCCTCCACACTTATAACAAACTCCCATTACTTTCAGAAAAGTTTCAGGGTGTTTCTTCCCACAGTTATCACAGATGGGAAAATTCTTATTTTCCCTCTTCCCTTTATCCATCGTTCTATCTTCCATCCTTTTCTTCTCTTGCTTCCCTTTAAATCCATAGGACTCAGTAAAATCTTTACTTATCTTATCAACACATGATATTATTTCTTCATATGATGATAATACATGGGAGACTATTTCTCTTATAAATTCTGGCTTAAGACCATGAAAGATATGATCCTTCTTTCTCTTTGGATCATGTGCATTGTTGGAGTTCTCATTCCTTCTACTGGGTGCCATTTCTAAACAATGGCACACACTAGATTAGTTTATGAATAACAATACCTAATCCCAAACTTGTGAAACACATAACATAAATTAAATAGTTTATGGATATAATCCATAATCATAAAAATGTCTCTTTTGAGGAAGTATATACTCATAAACCCTTCATAATGATTTGTAAAGAAAATGATAGTTATCCTAAGCATATCCCCCGGGAGTGTCGTAACCAAGAGTGCAGCAAGGCCCGTTGTCGTGCACCAGTTCCCGTTCGAGTCAAGATCAAAGCGGCGTTTTCGGGTTTTACCCCTAGGTACATCTGTGCCAGAGCCACCTCTACCTGCTCGTATCCAGACATGGATGTATTGCTTGGAAAACACATAAAATCTCCACAATATCAAAATGCTAGGAAGATCTTCTATAATAATCCTCAAATTTCATCTTAGGTCTACGTGCTCTAATCAGAGTTTATCTAAATCTAGCTTCCAAGGTTTGTACTAAACTTTCTCAGATAACAACTGTAATGCCCCGACCCTAGTAACCTAGAGTCGGTGCCGAATTACATAACATTGGCATAATCACAAGAAAGATCAAATCTCGAAAGAGCGATTGGTTTAGTAGCCTTGGAAACACTAGATATATTCATAAGACTTACATTACATCATAAAATGAAAAACTACTACAACAACATATTGTCTCCATAATCCACACTCATATCCCCACATAATATCCCTGCAGGTCATTCATAATTTACTTCTTCACTTCCTTGTACTTTTCCTTGGTTGGGGTAGGTTAACCTCCTCTTCTTCGGGTTCTTCCTTTTGATTTGATCAAAAGAGATCCTTAGGTTGGCTTTCTGATCAATCTAAGGCCCCTAGGTTGTAGTGAGGGATGTTGGGAGAGTATTTGGGCACCATTTGTCCGAACCAGAAGGCTTTGATGGTGCGAAGAAATGAGAAAGGATGTGTTCCCTTTTATAAGAGGGGTGAGGGGCACCTTTGGAAAAGCTAGAGATATAAGTTTATAATAAAATAATATTCGGTTTCCAATGGCTCCAAAGTTTATTATTAAAAGTTTAAGGTGGGGATGGGTCGAAAACAACTCAACCAATAGAATTTAGACAGGCTTGGGTACTTATAGTAACCTTATCTTTAAGTATTAACTCTAAGTTAATTAGTTTCACTTTTACAATGTGTCTTTGTATTTTTATATAATATGGTTAATAAACATACTATATACATCCAAGAGACCCCAAGGTGGTCCATTAATGATGAAAGTATCATCATATAAGTCTCTTGGTCGATCCTTAGATTTTTAGGAATTTAATATCAATTAATAATATAATATTTGTTTTAAGAACTCTTTTATGTCAATTTTGACACTATTCAATAGTTCATTTTTTTGAAACTCATAAAAGATTGATTACTTCGAACAAAGTCAATTAATTCAATACTAATATATCATATTATCCTATAAAATTAGTTTAATTCATTAAAAGTTTCATATTATATTTATTTGGGTATTTATAATATCAATTATTTTAATTATTCACTATTATAGTAATTACTACATCATCATTGTGTCATAAATAAATTACATTATTTAATGTCTAAAAATTACAAATAAAATATCATTATGTAGGAAATCATTTTATCTTTCTAATGAAGATTTATAATCTAAAATCCATCATATATAACTTTATATAATAATTGATTTTCTAAAAGATATATGCTTGTGTCATTTTTGTATTCATTTTAACTTAATTAAACAAAAGTGTCTCTATCACCTACAAGTGGCACCATGGGGTCCCAAAATTGACCCAAATATTCCTATGGTCGAAAATGTATCATCCAATAAGGCTATGATACGTTTTAGGGTAATTTAGTATTATTATAATATTATTTTTTAACCCTTATTTACCAGATTTATCCTTAACCATGGTAAATAAAATATTTACCACAGTAATTATTCAAAATGTCTAAAAATAAAAGTTACCTATTTACACAATTTGGACATCCTGATTCCAAATATGGAATCCATTTTACTAAATTCAAAACACAGAAGTGGCAGAAATTAATTTAATATTAATTCCCGCTTCCAAAACAAAAAACGTGTTTTTAAGAGATAATAACTATCAAAAGATTGAAACTTGTTTATGTTCGGTTTAATCGTAAAATTATGTCCAATGACCAAAATTATATTAAATGGTAAAAATATATTCTAAATATAATTTAAAACCACTCAAATTCATAATTTATCACTATTAATTATTTTGATTAAAAAAGTTTTTTTTAATTAATATTTAGTAATTTTCACTATTCATCAAAATATCAAAGTTATCCGAAAAGTACCAAAATTTCACCTTAGGCTAAATTTGATATTCTGAATCCAAAAATGAAGTCCATTTTGAAATATAAAATATATATAATTTCAAAAAGTAGGTATTACTATTAATAACGACTAGTTTGATTGGTTGTGGTGTGTGTTAGAACTCGAAGTTGCGTACAACACACGCTACTGTATTATTCAAAGAAAAGCGTATCATGGAAGCTTGGGATGTTTCATTTTAAATTTTTTTGATGTCCCTATTTAGTCAAAAAGTTTAAAATATTGTATTTAAAAAGGGTTCACTATAAAAATTTGGTAAAAGAGCAATACTGAAAATAATTTTGTTCTTACATTATGTCTAAGAAACTCATAATATGGATTCTAAAATTATAAGGATTATATAAAGATTAAAATTTAGTTAATACTATTCATAACCTCTTTTGAATGGCTTTTTTGGTAAGTCATGGTGGACTTGAACTTGGTGTTGCATGTAATGCAGGTTATTGAATTATTTTGAAGAAATAACACACTATGAAATCTTGGGGTGTTACAGTAAATATGGAAAAATATTAATCGAAGGAATATTATATTAATATTCAAGTTCATTTTATATTATGCGGGGTAGCAAGTCGAGTTAAATGACTCAGGTTTTATCACATAATATAATATATATATTTCAAGTATGTGATAAAATAAATAAATAATATTGACACAGTTTTAAGTCATAATAGTTATTTACATCTGGAAATGGAAATTAACGGGGGTTGGGGAACCCAACCAGGTAATTTCCACAATCTGCTATAAATAGTATAGAGGTGCTCAAGCGCAAATAATATTCATTCCATTTTGGCTAGATCTCATCTCTCCTCCTGCTCTCTAGAGACAGAAGCAGTTGATCCATGCCTGGATAAAGTTTCTCCTCACACATCGTAATCTCGACAAAGCGGCAATCATCGGGACGTAGAAGATATCCTTGAGTGATGCGCAAGCACCCGATGTTCAACGATCAGAATTCCCGCAGATTTTCGGATCACATGTGGACGATCTAGAGGGATTCCGCTATGGATCCTTCAAGTGACAATCACCATCGACTAGGTGTAGTCGACCACACCTTCAAATTTGAAACGGGTATGTTTTCATTTTTTTGTGCTCATTACAATTTTACCGAGATCATCGGACTTCTTCAGGGCTCTGATCGTCAGCGACGACAAGTTCCGTCGTCCATCTAACTAAAAAGTTTAAAATTCCCAGCCCACCAACTTTTGAAGCGGGCCTCAGAAACCTAACAATGGTATCATAGGTATCACAAAGATTTTCAGATCCAAATAAAACTAATTTTCATAAAATTAAGTAGAGAGTTTAAAAACGGTCAAAATGAATCGAACCGCATTTCAATCTGATTTCGAACAACCAAGATATGGTCATTTGAAATTTCCGGAATAGATTATGTTCGTGTTTTTACTCAAGTTTTAAATTTTGTTGATTATTTCTGTTTATCAGAAATATTGCAAGTTTTTAAAGAAATTATAATTATTATAATTATAATTATTATCATTATAATTATTATAATTATATATATATAATAATATTATAAATAATTATTAGTATATGATTATAATAATAATTAATTAGTATTATATTATAATAATTTCTATATTATGATAATAAAAGGATAACATCCTTCATAAAAACTTTTTAAAAAAATGGTGAGATGACTTGAACTGCCGGTCAAGTCTTAAAAACAAAAAAAGGGGTTAAAGCTTCTGTACCGCGTGAAGAAGGAAGAAATCAAAAAAAGGGGGGAGAAGGGGGTGGCCCGTGGAAAGTGAAAAAAAATCCAGGGGTCCGACAGACCCATGTCTCCTGCGCGGTGCATGGATGCAGCACTAGGACACGGCATAGGCTCCGCACCCCGGTGTGATGCACAACACAAGACCAAGGTGGCCACACCACTTCACCTCTACAGCTCCCGGCCTTCCTTCGGCGAAACCTCCTCAAGCAGCCTGCGCGAATGTGGGGCCGAGCTTCCACCCTCCCCTCCGCACACAGCCATGTGACGCCGCCCTACAGGCACCCTCTCCTTCACTGCCTTAACAAGTGGTCTCCCTCCTCTACGCCTCTCAAGACACTGCACACTAGTGTGGTCGCAGTCGACCGGCCGCTCCTCAGGCCAGCGTCGCTGCTCGCCCAGGCCCTCCTCCACCTCTGGTAGCGCACCATTCCGAGCCATCCTCCTCCTCCGCCGGCCATTCCAGGGCCGCTGCACTGTCTGCTCCGGCATCACCACTACTCGGCACACAAACCCGCCTTGCGCAAGCATAGGCATGGCCTCTAAATGGGGTTGTCATCCCGTTTTCGTGTGTGCTGGCAGTGCAGCTGTGACCGCCCGCCCGGCTCATCTCCTCCCCGAGAGCACCCTAGCCATGCTTACCTAGTCGCTGCCCAGTCCACCTAGAAAGCACGTAACCCTTTACCCGGGATTAGTTAAATCAATTAATATAAATAATTAATCTAATTAATTAAATTAATTAATACATTATTTGTATTGAAAATAATTTTTTTACCTGAGGTTAATATTAATTTAATTTTTGTAATTAAATTATTTAATTTATTAATTTAATTTTAAGTATTGAAATTAAATTAATTACATGATAGATAATTAATTATATTATTTGAGTTTATTAATTCATTTATTTAAATTAAACTAAATAACCATCGTACTTATTTCTGCATTTAAACTTTATCACGGTTTAAATTACACGTTGTCTAGTCTTGAGCATCGATATTTGTATGTCTGCATTTAATTATTATTTTTAATTATTTATTTAAATGTTTGCTATGATTGTAATTAATTAAATATATGGTCTTTACATTGTCATTATTTTTTTAGTTAAAATGTATAAAGGCCTGAGCTCCAATTTATATGATGTACATTTATATCCTAGTTCCCATCACCTATGCACAGGTATCTTTGTATTTTGGATAAAGACAGAGAGAGACGTGGAAATCGACAAGATGAGGCGGTGCACGACGGTGTAAGATGACACTTGGACTCCTCCAAGATGAGGCGGTACTCCAAGACGTGACGTTGACCCCGCTAACACAAGTCTATACTGCAGAAGGCCAACAGAAAAATATGATAGGGAAAGCTACATGAGGATTCAAGCATATGACTCAAGTAAAATGTGCTTAGGTCATTTAGATGCTCAATAACAGTCATGTAGTAGTGTACCTTTATGCATTTATTTATTATTTTATACATTTTAGAACAACGAGATAATACATAAAATAATTGATAATAAAATGCATAACGAAGCGGCAAATGTTTTTCTATTAAAGATCAGTTGTGATTGTGACAACTTATATGAACATGTATAATATAAATGGATAACATTCGTCGAGAGAAAACCAATAAAAACCTCAATGAAAATATTAAGTCACAAACAACCTTCCATCATTCAAGTTTGAACAATACCGGGTGTTCGAGGTGCCTGTCATGCCTTAGCTGAGGGTGCCTCTTACTACCGGGGACTTCTTATTCGAGTGGTGGGTCGACATAACTAAAATTGCAGCAATGGAATATCCTTATCTAGATTGTTTTAATTTTATAGGCAATAGTTGAGTAAATCATTAAATGATTTCTGAAGTTGGGTCTTCACTCAACAGATCAAGGAACTGCGAGTTAATGCGGTTGGCCACCCAAAAGCCTACCTTGGACCCTCCAAATAGTAGGATAGCCATAGATTTTAGACTATGAGGGAGGATTGGGGATCATTTCCACTAGAATACTCAAAAGTATTCTGAATCTATTACAGAGGAAGCATAGAATTACCGAAATTATTGGGAGACATTTAATGATTAGATAATCTGTAAGGTCACATTAGGTAATCACATAAAAGTACAATATGCTAGAGCATATTTGTAGATAATGGAAAGCAATTCCATAATAAATCTGCGATAAACATTTGACAAAGTTAATGTCCAAACAAGCACGAAATTCCAAGTGTTGTATAGGTGCTTGCCCACATTAATACAATAATGGAAATTCAAAGTTCTTGTGTCCCAACCTGCTAAGACACCTTAAGAAGAGATGGTGAAAAACTGCTTATAGGAGACTCATGAATCAAGTATATGATGGTTCTATCATAAGGAGATCTTCAAAGTCTGATGTTAGTTATGGTCTCTACATCAAGACATGGATGATGTTACATATAGTCTCATCTCCAGGATCCATTCGAGGAGAATGTGAAGCAAACTTTTAATGTGATGGTTGCACTCGGTTTTTGTAAAGTGAAAGACGGTTCACTATATTTCATGTAATACAATTATTATACCTTTTTCACCCAATTAATATAGTTTCATTTAAAGGTACAGATTAACGTCATAGAGTAAGTGCTTCATTACATTTAAAAAAATATTCTCCAAGTAATAAGAATATTGGTGATAATTCCATCTTTTATTCTTATGTCGAATACATTGAATGACAAGGTGAAGCGGCTTATAGCAATTTATTCCAAAGGAACCTTCGTCATGTCCTTCAATGAAAATTATTTGGTTTTTTAACATGAGGTTATTTTCATCATATAATTAAATGAATTCATGGATGTTTAAAAACTGAAATACAATAAGTAAGTACATGCTTCTCGTTCAGTTTATATTCATCAAATATATTAATGTTTCTAACATAATTCTTGGGTATTGTATATAATATTCCAATAACATATGTATTTATATACAGTAACTATGTAAGTTGTGAAACATTTATAGAAGTAAAGCGTCTTCTCAAAGCAGCTGAGAAAGGGTGATTCCTAAGTCAGCAGTGGGAAACACATAACTTCTAATTGCCATGTGATTGATTCAAATTGAACAAGTTGCGGAGTATAAAAAACATTTATCTCATGTGACCATTTGGACATGATGAGAAATTATTCAATGTTTTTAAATGAATGTTATTTGCGGTAACATACTCAATAAATAGTTCAGTGTTATTTGAATCAATTGCAATACATTATTAATATAAAATGTAAGACCTACAAATTTGTGACAATGTGATTCTTTTGCAAGTAAAACTAAATTCAGACATCAACTATATTACCAATATGGTATTTAGGCTATGCATATCTAAACACCTATGGTATTATGGACACCATTAGTTTAGATAAAGATTTTTTAGAAATAAAGGTATTCCACAAAGATTTCAGAGGTTAGTTCAAAAAGAAAGTTTGAACTATTAAAAAGAAAGTAATAGGTAAATATACTTCATAAGTTTCCTCTAGGTCAATATAGAATAGTGAAGTATAAGATTGGTAAGAAGATATGAGTTTTATAGGATTGGCATGCCGAATAATATCATGACAAAACAATCATTGATCATGATAATGTAGCATGGAGTGATTCTCAAATGCATGTTACATTATCTACATCATCGTATTGATGTAAATAAGGAGGATCGATGATGAGTCTTACATATTAACATTGATCAACAAAATTTACCCTGGATAAATTCCTAAATGTACATTGTATACATTAATGTTATGATATAAGATGTACCAATGTTAAAACCTGAAGATACATCCATTATATTTCCTGATTTTCTATGAAAATAACGGCTTAAACACATAACAATATGACAACTAAAATGAAAAATGGATATCATACGAGTCATAGTATAATAGAAAATGAATTTTTTCATAGAATGTGTTTAGATGAAATGTGTTTGTTAATATTTAAGAAAAATGAATCAAGTTAAACACGCTGATCTTTTGAGGTAATTATCTTAACAGTTGCTTATGATATTACCTAAATACATAAGATAGAAAATATATAGTCACATATTAGACTACATTTATATAAAAGGGTGAACATATCTATTAGAGATAGTTGGAGCTGAATTGACTTGGACATAGTCAATACTCGAGATGGACAAATGGTTGGCATAGGGAACAAGTTCCACAAGTACTTGTGGAATAAAAATGTTCCAGAGACAGATACTGCTTAGGAATTATGAAACCGTGGTGATGGTTTTATATTCATCGCGGTTGGTGATATGTTATTCATTGAGAATAATAAATCCTACATGTAAATAGTATATGTAAATGAGATAATATTGAAATGATCTACTAAAATACAATAATGGATTCCATGTATCAAATTGCAAAGGGACTTATAAATTGAATATTGTAGTGGGTATTCAAATGAAATGATACATGGACGGTACAAGTATGGTACCAATAAGGCATGAATAGTTATACCAAGTCAATACGCATAAATATATTAGAATTTTTCTTGTCATTGCTAAACATATATGCTCTTTTTATTGGTTATTGGATGTCAACATCATTTGTCATGGATGGTGTCTATACAACGAAACCAGAGAGAGTTGATGACATCATATGATTCCAATGAAGGTTGAAAATTACTGAAATCTAGTTTTGGATTAAATAAAGCAATAAGATCTTAGAACATTCATTATAAATGAATCTTTTATTTGTGTCTACCAAAGGATCATGGGAGATCCAATATTTTCCAAATGATATATGTTCAGTAACATATGGAAATCATTTGTTATCTTATAGTTAGATAAGATCAGGTTAAAATAAATTCTCCAATGATTGACTTCAAGTAGATTCCTAAGTTCTAGGGAATAGGATCCACTGAGGTAGATCCAATGGTTTCTTGGTCCCAGTTAATTGTATAGAGAGACATTGTATTGAAAAATACAAGTTGAAACAATTCAAGTTCAGGATTGTTTCCAATGTCACATGGCATAATCTCTTCAAGTTAATATGGTCAGAACATACGAAGAGATTAAAGTTGTAAATTAATACCATATGATTTAGCGACGTATCAATCACATATTCCATATTATGTACAATAAATGATACTTCTAGGATATAATTTATTATATGTTGATATCAATTATTTCCCAGAGCATTGTAAGTGATGCAGTCAAACTATCATCTTGTACTTCGGTAAGTACAAATGATATGTACCTACAATATGGAGAGGAAGGTATACTAGTTATGGTGGGACACATAATAGTAGTGCATAGATCAATTTGATCTAGTATCGTAGTTTGGAAATTGAGATGAGTGAGTCAAGATCATAAAAGCTAGTGGTAGTCATACCTACAAATACCGAGTACGTTGCAGCTTCTAAGGCAACTATGAACCTGTTATAAATTGCAATGATTTCTTCCAATTCATGGATTATCACATACTGAGTAAAGTATAATCATAATGAGAATTATTATATTATTACTAGCCATGTTTTCGAGTTCTGATAATGACCAATGTGATATAATCAGGGATACCCTATCTTGAGAAGTTCTACTCAAGCATATATGGTCGCATATAGAAGATATGCCACGCGGTAAAAATATGGAAGGACCTGCAGTTAAAGCCATTACTCAGTAGAAGCATGATATTTATCATGTTAGTAACTAGAAAGATTAGTTATCAAGTTGGTTCTAGTTCAAGTGGGAGTGTTGAAATAGTGGGTGCCTTGGACCCAACAATGTAGTACATTTGATTACCGTATTTTGTGTATAGTTAGATATGCATGATGATATCTTACCATTATAGTGCAGATTGTTTTTCATCCACTGTAATAATGGTAATTTCCGAAGGTTAATTTTCATATCAAGAGGTTATAGAAGATCCCAGGCTATAATAAGAACTTTGGGATACAATGACATTGATCTTAAATAAATGTTATATAGTCTAGATATATCTTACTGGCAGGACATTGTAGATTTCTGACTATCAGGTGCTGGTGGATCATAATCATTGGGACATATTCTAATGAAGTTCTCACATGGTGATCTATAGTAGAAAGATCATGAGGGTAGACCAAACAATAGTAACACCACATGTTTTGGGTTTCATTGGTTGTTCATATCTACAGAAATGTGTATTTTTCTCCTGCCTTGTGACCATTACCAATGTTTATCATTTAATTACGTACTTTGATGCATGGAAAAAACTATGGAAGTAATGTCATGGAGAGGTAGTTTTTTGTTAGGTGAGTCATTGGTGGTATGATATTGGTTAAATAGTCATGAATGATTTTTTGCTTCCATGTTTAAGAAGTTGTATATCATAGTCCCGTTTGATCAAGATGGTGTCTCCTTCATAAGTATTTGGAAAAAGCATTAGAAAGGAAAAATCCATTCGGATAGATAAACAAATAATAAAGAAAGATAAGGACGATGAAAAAGAGTACATCCTGCTTTATGGGATATTTAATGTCAAAGATATTATATTACACAATTAGTGTTCGTAGGATGGTAGTCGTTGCTATAAGTATCCTTATCTGTTTAGGGTCCATGATGAGTTACTAGACTCCACTCTTGTTCTGTGAATTTTATTCACTACTATTGAGATAAGGGCCTAGAGGGTCACACACAATAGTGTATTCAGGAATACACACCGATTTAGTGGAATAGAAATATTGGACATGGTGGGCCCCACCATCTGTGTCCAAGTGTTGTCCAACGTCCTAGTCAACTAAAGAAATAAATAAATTCATTAATATTCAAGTTATAAATATTTGTGATTATTTAATGTATTTACGAGTTTAGTAAATACCAGAAAATATTAGTCGACAGAATATTATTTTAATATTACAGGTTCATTTAAAATTAAGCGGGGTAGCGAGTCGAGTTAAATGACTCATGTTTTATCAGATAATGTATTTTATATATAAAAAATTTATGTGATAAAATAAATAAATAATATTGAAACAGTTATAAGTCATCATAGTTATTTATTTATTGGACGTGGAAACTAACATTGACCGGGGAATACAAACGGGTAATCGCCACAATCCTCTATAAATAGAGGAGAGGGGTTTAAGCGCAAAGACTATTCATGACATTTTGGCAAGAGATCCACTCTTCCTTCTCTCTAGAGAGAGAAGTAGTTGATCCATTATTAGATCAAATTTCTCCTCACTCGTCGCATGATTGATGATGCGGCGATCGTCGGGACATCGAAGATATCGTTGAATCACCCCTCTAGAACCTGAATTATGACGATTGGTGTTCTCGTGGATTTTTTGGGCACGTGTGGATGATCCAGAGGGATCCTTATTTGGATCATTCAAGCAACGATCACAATAGACTAGGTGTAGTCAACCGCGCCTTCAGATTTGAAATAGATACTTTTTCATTTTATTGTGTGCTCTTTAAAATTTATGTGAGATCCTCGGACCTCTCCTGGGCTCGAATCGTTGGCTACGACAAGTTCCATCGTCTAACCGATGAAAAAATTTAAATTTCCTGGCCCACTGACATTCGTTACGGGCCCTAGAAACCTATCACTAGCTAAGGAATAATGGTTTATTAGGGAGGACATTTTTAATAAAAATTCCCCTGAAATGAAATTTTTCCCTCACATAATGTGATGGTGATACTGAATATAAATTTCTATGGCCCCTCTATTGATGTCTAGTAGACTATCAGATTACAAATCTTTATCCATTGTGTTTTTTTGATGAATGATAGTGTTAACACTTCTACAAATACACTCATTATGATTCTAGTTGCTCCCACATTATTTTATTTTGTTTTTCAATTTCCCAAAAAAATGGTTTTCAATTACCCAAAAAAACACATAAGGGGTAATTTTTCATAACCACAAAACCTATAAACCAGACTCACTGATAATCCAAAACAATTTACAGTAACTCTACCCTAATGGAAAACATTGGATTAAATTTATACCTTCTCTAGTCCCATTGGAATGGAGGGTTCTATGGGGACCTGTATGGGGCCTCTGAGCAGCGTCAGATTCATATCCTCCTCGTTCTAGGTTTTCTCCTCATTAGGGTTTCCCCTCGTCGTCGCCACTTCTTCCTCCTCCCCAGTTTTTGGCCATGCCCCTCCTCCATGGCTCTTTCTCGGTGAGTTTCCGACACGGTGGCCTCTCCCTCGATGTGGAGACAAGGATCCCCCAGATTTCTTCCTTGGCTATGCGGTGAAATCCAGTCACCTGTGTCATGGGGTGGTCAGGATCTGTCTCAGATAATGAAGGGTGGTGGTTGTCTTCCTCGGCAGTGTATTAGAGGGCCCATCACGGCTGCTGTGTGGTTCCTTGCAGCGTTGTTGGTTGATCTGGAATCATCCATAGTGGAATGGTTTTTTCAAGATTCTTCCTAGCGAGGGGTGGTTGAGATCCATCTCTTACGGTGAAGGGTGGTCAGGTGGTTCTCCATGGCGACGCATCAACAGGTGATCGTGATCTGGTCACCTGTGGAAAATGATGGTCAGCTCCGTTTCTATTGTGAAGGGAGAAGTCGTTTCCTAGACATATGCGGTGCGGATGGACTCGATCCAGCTTTCTATGACATTGGCGAGGTCATTTCCTTTCCTTCTAAGGTGGGGTTGGGCTTGATACATCTCCTTTGTGTTATTCTCTACTAGGTGTGTGCTTCTTGTATTTGGTGGTGGTCTCCATGGGCAGAATTGTTGGCAGCGATAGGTTTTTTGTGATGGTTTATGTCTTTGATCTCTTAAAATGTGATTTGTTTTTGGATGTGTGGAGGATTTGAAGTCAGAAGGCTGGTTGGCATGATGTCCAATGAATGGTGGAATTTGTCATATGGTGCAATGGTAGAAGTGTTTTGTATGGTTGGTTTGTTTATGAAGGTGGGAAGGCTGTGCAACCAGATTTGACTACATGGAATGAGCATCAGAGGAGGATCCAGAGCTAGAGGTTCATCTGTGCAGTGTGTTTCAAATTTGGTTGTTGAGAGGGTATGGTGTCAGCCATCAGATCGGGCATGTTCTTTGAGATCAGACACTTGCTTACAAAATTGTCTTACACAGTGGAGAGTTTCATCATGATCAAATGATAGGGAGGAGCATATTCGTGTTGTCATTCTGGTATTACTATTTTTTCTATTGGGTTGATTTGTCCTATTTCTTTGAATCCTATTTGGGTTTCCACCCTTATTCCCTAAAAATGAGGCTTTATCATATAATAACAAAAATTTGATGGCCTTCGGGCCGTTGGATGGATGGTAGTCCCATTGGAATCTAATCCATTTCTTCATTTCCGTAAAATGATATTTTTGGTCAATTTTAAACACCATTACAAAAAACATATAATTATAGATAATCATTTTTGTTCTTCACTACTGATCCATATAAAAAATTTATAGTTAATTTTTAAATAACTTATCAATGTTATGACTCTATAAAGGTGTATTGTCCTTGTGTTTGATCAAATGTAACTATATATTTCTTTAATCACCCACATTATCCATTAAATCCCATCATATATTCCTTGAATGATTAAATCAATTGAAATTTTAATTGAATAGTATTGACCAAACATGTAATATTATTATTAATACATATCTATATGAAACATACACTATGTATCAACAAACACATAAACCATAATTACATCCCACATCTTAATAAAGATGAAATAATTTTAGAGATATGAGGGAATCATTTAATAATTGACATCTAACAAACATATCCATCACTACTATTTTAAGGAATACCATTATATACCTTTTTATTTTCTTAAAAAACACATGATCACCAACATGAATATATTTCTACCATAAATATTTTAATACAAAATTACTGATCAATATTTTTAACCCTTTATAAAAACATCTAAAAATAATTAAATTCCTTAAATAGAAGTCACACTATAACAATCCATCAAATTATATATTCAATTTTTTAGCCATTAATTTGACTTTTTCAAACCCATTAATTAATAGTCTAATATGGTGTTTCTGAGAATCCATTTTTTAATTATCTAGGATTATTTAATATTATAAAATGATGAAATTCGTAAAATAATTTTTGAACATTAAAAAAACCACCCTAAATGTAAACCACACTCTATCCATAATAGGGGTTTCTCTACAATATGATTACCTAGATCCTACATAGAATTAAATTTTAAATATTTACATCTTCTATCTCAGACACAACCAACTATCAGTATATCCTAGAAAATAATACTCACATTCCAAAATCAACTAAATGAAAATAAACATCACATGAACCTAAAACTAGGATTTATGGACTTATTGACACTACGCATAACCACATTTGGAATACATAGTAATGAGTCATTCCACAAAAAATCATCAACGATTTGTTCTGTAGACAATATCATATCAAATTTATAAGTGTAAAATTGATTGTGAATTGTATAAATGACTTTTATTATCCAAAAACAATATAATAATTTAATATAGACATCATTAATATAAATATCCAATCAAAAACATAAAATATTCATGAATAAAGCTACTGACATTGACTATTTTAAAAAAAATCTATTTTAGTCCCATAATTATGTGAAATCTATCTAGAAAGATGTCACTACATTGATTTATAAATACAAAAACAGTGAAAAAAAATTTGTTATCCAAACATACATCTTATTATAAAAAAATCATTAGTATATATTTGGTATAACCATTTCTCAACTATCAATTACTCGTTGAAGAAAGAGTGCATCAGTCACATCCACATATACATGAATGGCCACCACTATGATCGTTTTGAGGGACATGGATCCCCCACAAATCAAGAATTTTTATTTGTGACCTTATATAAAGTATTTTTTATCATAGAAATACCCCCATAAATGAATAATAGAAAATATAATGTCCATTGAATTATAGTATTTTACTCATTCATGTAATCTCCTTGTTACTAGAGTTCCATGAACTCTTTATGAATCAATTGGTGGATTTATTCTTTCAAGATACATTAATAAATTGAAGTGAAGAATTTGATCATTGATACTTCATCAACCACTCTGTTTAGTTTTATATATTCCAATAGTCACATGTTATACCCTCATATTTAGATACTTTTATCCAAACATTAATATCTATTTTTATACCCGTATTTCAAAATAGTGTATTGTAAATTCAAATCTAGTTAATTTCAACACATGAAACCATGTTACCAAAAAATTAATTAAATATACAATTATAATTATCATCAGATATATAAAACGCAATTATAATTCTATAAAACCATTGTAAAACACCGTATAAAATTCTATATTATATGATATAAAGAATCAATCTATAGAGATATTGAATATGAGTGAATAATTTTTCAACTAAAAACAATGATATTATAATGAGAATATTAATAATTTATTATCTTAATAACATAGTCGGTAGATTGATTTTATATTTGTAATGAATTTTAAATAAAATTAAACTAAATTAAGTCATTAAATATAATAATATATTATTCGCTATGTCCATATACAATTTTAATTCACACTCACTCAATAATTCCAAAACTATATTGTTGTTTCCAATGATTTGAAACAATATACCTACAAAAACTTTTGACATTCATCATTTCTAAAGGGTTGAATCTAACATGATTCACACTGATCTCATTCCCATCTATGCTAGGGATGTCTGTAAAAACCCATACTTCATACTCGTGCAATCCTATCTTTCTCTCCCCTCCCACGTCTTTCGATTAATAAAAGTTCTATGTGCTCACCTTAAAAAAATTTCTTACATGATTCACAATTATTAAAAAATTTCAAACCATTTCATATACTACACATATCATATAAAACACCCTCACATAATTCTATCTTATGAAATAAACTACCAACCCATTAACTAAAAACTCTCACTCAACTAAAAACATTGGTGTACATGATTACATTTCTATCATACAAAAAAACTCATTCCTTTGATTCATATCCTTCCCACTCATGGCTATCATTTCTAAAAAACTAAATGAAGGATCTAATTAACATTATTATTTTTTTAAAACCATGTTTCATAAAAAATTATGTCTATGAATTTGATATATGAAATAACCAAGTAAATCAATTTTTATACTCTATAGACTCAAGAATATTAAAATCACCATTGAATAACATACTTGTATGATATCATACCCCGGAAATTACATACCGATGATTATAGTTCTTATTTTAACACATTATTGATCTATCATCATATCAAATGAGGATATCAGTTTTAATATCCTATAAAAATTTGAATGTTAAAAAAAATTCTTATTAGCTAATTAAAATAAAACAACGTGTTAATTATATATATATAAAGATAATATTGTTTTTATTGATTTTTTAATTTAAAAAATATATTTTTATTAAAGGTATTTCCAAAAACCCTTTTAAAAACATTATATAATTTTTTACTAAATTTTTTTTTCTCTAGGAAGAAGTTTTGATACACTTATCATGTAAATTTATGTGACAGTATTATTAATGAAAATATTATATTTTATCACTCTAGGGAATGTTTCGAATAATAAATTATAACACATAATAAGTATCATATTGAATAAAAACTAATCTATAATAAATAAAATAATTAACATATATAAAATAGTATATGTTACATGAATATTCATCAAATAACTATTTTCATAGAACATGGTCATTTTTAGACACAATTATTTTCCATTCAACCACTTTCTATAGGAAAAAAATCATAAAAAATAAAATAATCATTTCAAACCATATGTGACATCCTTGGTGTAATTCCCACCCTTGTGGCCATTCCATGTATTCCATGTGACCTTATTTTTTCCTCTATCTATGATAGAACCATATTACATATGATGATGTTAAATGATTACCATTGGGGTGAATATACACTTTATATCATAGGAATAAATTAATAGATAATTTATATAAACATCTATAAATGGAATGTCAAATTATTTAAATCCCTTATTTACACAAAAATACAATGTGTAAAAAAACATTTACCATTATGTAATATCAAAATGGACATGTGATGTATGAACAAAGTCATACAACAATAAAATGATGGATATATAGTCTAATATCTTATACGGTATAAATTGAAAGAACCAAAATAATTATAAAAATACATTTTAAAACACCATAAACCACACCTTAGTCTTCTTTTCATAACACTTTCAAGTTACACCATAAATATAAATATTACATAGGTTCTTACCATCACCATAATTCCATTGAAATATTGGAACATCCTAAAAGTGGGAAATAATGTTTGTTACTTTAAATGAAATGAAGTAACCATCAATATAACCTCTATAATATTCTTCAATGTTTCGTTTGAATGAAGATTTAATAATTTAGGTAAAACATTAACACTTCACATACACATTACCATGTTAATCCATTTTTTGTTAATCTAGACACGGTAATGTCATACCCAACCTGCTTGAAATAGTGACAGTTAAATATACCAAGTGTGCTATGAGGATAACCGATGCTCACCTTTCTGCCACACATTGTGTTTCATGAGAATGAACATTACAAAAGTGTCCCCAAGTAACAAAAATTAGTTCATATCATGATTAATCCCATCGTATTATTATATCCATAATGAGAAACATAATAATAACCATAATTCCCTTTTCATATATGATTAACCCTTGAGAAAGATTATATTATTGGTGGGAAATAACACCCACTATTTTCCTATATTATCAAAATAAAATATAATAGAAGAAGAATCGTAACACTTAGAAACCTTATCCCATCATAGCCTAGATAGATTAAAATAGAAACACTCAAATAGGGATATATATACAATTCCAAGACCTCTATTTGTGTGCAATGCATTACTATCCCTCAATAAGAAAGCATTACATCAGATACTTTATAAATTATAAAAAAACCACATAATGATTAGTCATCTAAAAGATATATCACTATAAAAAAATCTAAAAAATAAATTATATAGGGAATAATAATAATTATCACATCTTGATAAATTATAACTCTATGTTATACAAGCTGAACCAATTTTCTTCCCCATCTCACCTAATGTTTTAAATTTCAATTGGTGTCTTAAAACCTAACCTTTGTCCTCAATTTTAATTCCCAACCAAAAATCAAAAAACTTTATCAATATAGTACTAGTCAAAGTATTTTATGATGAAATAAAATTAACCAAACACTTAAGGTAAATCAATGGGAAAACATATTTTAATTTTGTTAACTAGTATAGACATATTCCTATGTTTTCTATTGTATAATAGAATTATCATATATTTCTGATGCCTTAATCACCATTCTTTTTCAAAAATATAACACAAATGTTAGAGAATTAATTTAATCACATAACATATCGTGGTTCCCAATAGTAAAAACCATCACAAAAGCTCAAAACATGTATTAATGAATGTTAATTTAATTTTTAAAAACTAAAAATCTCTATTTTAATTTTCTTGATCAATTACATACCCAATAAAAAAAATTATTTATGGGATGTTCATGGGTCAATAAATCGTAATCAAATCCTATTAATAATATAAATAAGGAGAATATCTCACAAAAAGGTCCACTAAATGGTCTAAAATCACTAAACCCTTCTAGTAATCCAACATTTATATATTTATGGTTCAATAGACTTCGTTCCTTTTCATTATTTCACTAATAGGATACATACTGGTTCATTACACCACCATATATTTTGTTCTTTTTGTTACATGGAATGTCCTTCATATAGTGTCATTATAATTTATGGAATATAGATAACATAGTATCCTCATATACCCTTCAACCAAATATAAAGACATGACATACCATATATTCCTTTTAGATTCATGTCACATTTCTTAATATAACATATCTCTCCCTCAACCACATAATTATATCCCATGACATAAAATATCCCCACATTAATATTTAATTTTTTTACTATCTAATATTCAAACCATATAAATATATGGAAATAAAAAAATCAACATGAAAATTAATTCCCAAATGTTATCTAATCCATCTTTGATTGAAAAATCCACGTATCTGATATCCCAAAATTGTTCGGTGTGTCCATTATAGAATATCTAAATAAGTTGTAAATCCCCATTTCCATTTATGAAAGTTACACTCATATTAAGTCCTTATCCATTCAATTTATAGTTTGAACACAATTAAAATAATGTATTTACATAACAGGTAATGTGTAATTCCCTCTAGCTTTAGGTGATTACTTTTTTTAATTACATGAAACCATCTAAAATCAATTATAAAATTACTAAAACATAGATATAATTTTTGTGTATTATCATTCAATAATATTATAATGATAAAAAATTATCACATTATAATTGCAAGATCCAAAAATAAAAACAATCAAGAAATGTAATTCTACAAATCTTAAACAATCCATCTTAATTTTTTTTGAACTCTTAGTCCCTTTTTAGGTCCCCTAATACATGTTACACATTCTTGAATAGAAAGTTACACCAAAAAATGACATGAAATCATTGAATATAATGATAACATTATACTAATGACCATTATAAACGTCCTCATCAAGAACATATTTCCCATTTAGTTCAATTATCTATATTTCAAAAAAAATCAAAATATTATAGAGAAATTTAATTTTGGAAGCATTACCACCAACTAAAAATATAAATTGATGAAGGAATATTATTTTCTATAGCATCAACAATTTAATACCATAGTTACCAATAATTTTTAATATGTTATCATATTAGTGATATATATTATATTTAAAGAGAGAAGTGGTTGACATAAAAATAAGAGAGAATTTCTTCTATGACTACTTAGAGAAAGAAAAAGAATAATTTATTTATCAAATTTTCTCCAATAAATAAAACAAAATATGGTTTATATAGTACCATAAGAGGTTTAGTTGCAATCATAGAAACTCTAGTGATCAAATAAATGCTCATTTCTTACCACTATAGTCTTGGTGGAAGCTAAACATCTCTAACATTGTTTAATGGATTAGCCATTTTCTATTCATCTCCCATATTACTATATTAGATCATTGTCTAGTTACAAGTGAAAAAAATTATATATGAAAATTATTAAATAAAATTAGGATACTTCCAACTAATCTATCTGTTTTAAAACAATCTCAATATAGGGATTCTAATCCAAGAAACACAGCTTCTATTACCTATTGTGGGTAGATTTGAAAACAATTTTCTGATGAATTATTATCTCTTCAAAATATCATCGTAGAAACATCTATAATTACATAACACTTATACTAATGACAACAACATCCCCAAATATTTTTTGCTATCCAATCGTTGATACACAATGGATTCTATTAATATGAGGTATCTAACACCAAATAATCATAATCCAAAATGAATATATATGATTTGATCATATTGCAAAATAATTATATATATATATGATAAATATAACAGACATTGTCCTAAATTAGGGAGTAATTGGCAACCTGTAATACATTATATTGATATTCTCAAGAATTTAGTTAACACCCTTTCACCAGGGTTTCATTCATACTTCTTCCCCATAAATAATAATGCCTTAGTCTCAGAGATACTGTAAGAAATCATGCTCCCTAATGTAAAACTATAATGGAAAAAATAATTTTCCTGTATATAATCGATGTTAGATTTTATCTATCATCAACAATCTCTCAATAATCTTTACATTATTAGAATGTTCCACAAATACATTAATTTTATGAAAAATGTATTCTCCTACCAACATCGGGTATACAGAAAAATGACCAAACCTACCATGCAGTGCCTCAAATTGAACTATATGTATCGATTCATTGTGACTTCCATTGAATGAAAACTCTTCTATAAATAATTGATACTATTATAAATACCAAAAATCATTGATACATGCATGAAATATTACTTCTAGAATATTAATGGTATACTTAATCATGAAATTAATTAATGGGTGGTATATAAAATTCAGTTTCACATGTATACCTTTATCTTATTAAAGCATTCAATAATTATTACATAATTTGTTTATCTCATTCAATTATAATACTCCTTAACAATTAATGTTGTATATGCATCACGTTAATATACTCTCTACTGAGGTATTCCATTTGTTTTGTATCCTAGATTATTAAAATTCATAACCTAATCCTCAATCTATCCACAGAATTATACACTTTATCCCTACCTCATTGTATCCAAAATGATTATTCAAAAACAAATCATGACATCAACTAATTATTTGATCAAGAATGTAGTTATTACTCACTGGTGGGTCACCAGTGCTCAGTCCAACCAATTTAAAATTAACACTCTATGAGGCATAATTTTTTTCCTATATTTATACATGATCATAATATTTCCCATTCAATATCATAATATTTCATCGTAATTATAGGGTGAAAAAATAATTAATTGGTTTGGGAATACTTCATTACCTCAACTTAACAGCTTGTTAAAACTGAAATCGTACAACAAATATAGAATGCTGAATTTTTATTATGATTATATATTAAATAATACACCCTCACATAACTCCTTTATTAAATAATGTAAACATATTTACCAGGATCTTACCTATACATTATCATGTATATATGATAAGAATTCATACATCGAGGTTTGAAAAAATCCCTACAACAGTTCTCTATTATATTAAAATTTTACATTGACATGAGGTACATATGTTACTACTCAATTTTCCAATACCACACCACATATTTTTTGTGTTCTTAATAAGTGAATAAACTTTTTCAAATTCTTCCCCTAGTCTATACCTTATCTTAAGGAAAAATGATTATAGTTATTCCAAAAATTCACTTTACTTTTTCTCAAGTCTCATATAGAGAAGTAATTTATACCTCACTCGTGAATTGTATAAACCATGATCCTCTAATTCAATTGATAATAGTTCCAAAACCTCAATTAATAAACCATATTGATCAAATATAAATCATTTATTGAGTAGTTCGTCTTACATATCATTTAATAATAAGAACAACAAGATAACACACAATTATCTAATATAAAAAATGCATACCATTAAAATACCTTAAGCTTATATATACACCACATATCCCTTCCCGATATTTGATTATATCAAAATCTACATAGTGTTGAGGCATCACATTAGCATTAAAAAGTATTCCAATATCATCTATCCAAATAATTATTCACTCTATACATGGTTAGTAACATTATCATCACTACCTATTAGATGTGATCATGGATGTATCAATGTTATTTACTAGTCGGTCAAATAAAACATCACAACCTAAATGCATTCTTAACATTCACCTAACACATCACATCCATTTCCTTTAAAGGGTTTAATAATATAAAACACTAATATAGTTTATGTTCCATGATTTAAACCTCCCGTGACTATGAATGAGCCTTTTTTAAATTGTATATAGTATGTTACATCCATGTGTTCCAAGTATTATTTACAAATATTTTCCATATTCCATCTACAAATCTTATCATACAAAAATAACAACAACACAAAACACCATACGTATTTTATATATGTACAAAATGTTTTGTTCTTGTTATAATAACATATAACCAATATACCAGTTAACCAAAAATAAATCATACAATAATCATGCAGTTTATATTGGCTCTTAAATGTAATTCACCAAACATCTTATTACAGTAAGAAGTAATACTTTTAAAAAGAATATAGATCAATTTTATAGAATCATTAGATTCTAATGAAATTATAAAATATGTTATCTTTATATATATAAGTGGGTACGTTTTTATCATCCCCTGGTTTAATAATTTATAATAAACACATAAACCCAAACATCCTATAGGATTTATCTAAAGAATAAATTGGATCACCCATGATGAAATTAACTGGAAAGTGGATCCACTCACACTAATATCCACATATTATTCCACTAGTTAATTTAATTTAGTCTAATCAATATGATTATATGTAATTAATATTATATTTAACTATAGTGCAAATTTATTGGTAAACTCAACCTCCCTCTTCAAGGTTAAATATGATAGATGTTTTAAAACATTAAACCTATATTTGATCGATGAACATGGGGATAAAGAAAAACTTATAAAAAGTGTATTTAACTATAAAAAGACAATTATGATAGAATTTATTGATCCTATAAACAATTTTAATTTATCTCTATATGAATACAACTCATAAATAAATTTATTATAGTCTCTAAGAGGATAATTGAAAGATTCTTATTTTTTTAAATAAATCTCAATGATATTAAAAGTGATTCAAAAAAATAATTTCAATAATAGTGTTAAAACAATTCATGTAATGAATATAATGTTCCTAGTGATTTCTAGAAATACTTAAATATCTTAAAAACCTAGGAAGATCCTCATACATTATGAATTATTTTCTGAATATGTGTATGTGATTTATATACTTTCTAAATAATATATCTCTATCCCCAATTCATTAACCCTCAAAGTATAGTAGTAATCAATAAAATAGTACCTCATATTTTATATATAACCTTAAACCAACCTTATACCATTATATTTTTTATTAAAATATTGAATACATTTTGATGTTTACTCCCACTATTGTAGACGTTTCATTTAATTTCATCTAAAATTTCCCAAGATTCTTAATGACACCCTATTATCACTAAAAAGTTACCCACCTAAATAGATAATAAATATTTTCAACTCTTATGAACCTCACCAACCACCTCCCAATGTATACCAGTTATTGAAATAATTCGAGTTACTTCTCCCACACATAAAAAAAATATCTGGTAGTTATCTTTAATATTGTTATTTTCAAAGAAAATATCAACCATAATGATAGAAACTAAGAGAGCCTCATTCTTTATAGAGAATAAATGATAAACCCCTTCATTTTTTTAATTATTGATTATTTCTTTATAGTATATCAAAAACATTCTTCTTCTTACTATTATGGTTTTGAATCCTTGAACCCCCAATGAATGTTATCAGTATTAATTCTTGAAACTCTATTAATCAATTATTAGTAAGGAGAAAATATTATAAAATTTGAATATATTTAAAATATAAACAATCATAGTTGATTGGTGATGATTTTTTTTATCTAACCAAAAAACTCATGGACCTTGGGGACCTTATCAACTCCTAGCATTATTATTAAATATTTCATTTTTGAGAATCTCATGGAATAATCTTCCACTAAAGAGGCTCGATATAAGTGATCAATTAATTCATTGGCCTTATATATATTCTTTATCATGGAAGTAAATAACTGAAAAAGGGAACCTAAAATCAAACCCTTGATAGGTACTTATGATTGTTAAAAAATTCCATGATTTCCCACTATATATGAATTATTTTCCCCCATATATAACTTGAAAAAATTTCCTACTAATCATTTATAGTACCAATTATCGAAAATATATATTCGATTATCTAGACCAATTACATCATTCCTTGAGGTCCAATGTTCCCATGAAATACTAGAAAATAATTATTTTTCAATTCCCTAATGATTTAATTTGTAATTTCTATAACCATTAAATTACCCAAACTATATTATCATGGACCACAAGGAAGATCATTATAATAATATCATTTACAAAAATCTATTGAGGCACCACTAAGGATGTATGGTCTACATCACCATCCTTATGATCCTCTAGAAGATGTCTTGTATAAATATATATAATATCATAATTTCATATCAAAATTTATTAATATATAAAAATTTATATTTGATAATGTTAAATCGAATGAGTGAACATGAATTATTTATCACCATTGTCCTTATCGTACATTCCACTATAAAATGGATTTTATCTTATCATAACAAATAACCACAAAATATAATATTATCATCCATGTTATTTCAATATAAAACTTCAATGAAACATCAATAATTCATTCGAATTTATCATAATAAATCACTCCCCAAAATCATCCCATAAAAGGTATTATATTAACATAAAATAGGAATTTTTCTTAATATTAGAAGTCATAATGTAGGATAATAGATGATTTATTATTATCCTAGTTAATTATTCAAACTAATAATTATTTAATAATATATAAAAAATTAATTAATTATTCTTAATTAAAGTAAATATCTTCCAATTTATGCCAATAAATAGTAATGGTCAAGTCATTTAATCATATGTACAATTTATAATGCTTTTACCAATAGCTGACATCTGCCACAAAGAAATAATAAATAATACAAATCTATAAAAACTAAAAAAATCCTAATTATACATGATTTAGACTTTATAAATGATACTAGTTAATATATCATATTCTTTGTGGTAAAATAGAATTCCACTATTAATATGTTATTCAAGGATTTGTAATACATTAATAAAAAGCATTAAAAAGGATATATTTATCACTATAAATACCAAAAAACGAAATAAAAATGTTTTTAATAACATTTTATAATTACTTGAACTAGCATTAACCATGTTGACTAACCCAAGAGTTATTTATTAACTCATGTTTTTTCCATTACACCATAGGCCATAACAAATAAAAAGTACATTTTTGAACATTGGAATGTGGATATTTGTAGGCATAAAATACATGATTCAATCAAAAATAATAATAAAATAATAATAATTTTTTTAAATAACCCAATTGTAACATCATGGGCAAGATATATAGAATAAATAACATAGAAGACATTTCCATCATGTAATTTTATATTATGTAACACTATTATATATCAAAACAAATTATCTAATATTTTAATTGTATTTAAGGTGATATAAAAAATAGATATAAAAATTATGGATGGTTCATTGTAAAATGAACACAATATAACTATAGTAAAAATCCTACCAAATTAGTTTTTTAAACATGGTATACCCACCAACATATTCTAAAGCCACTTCAACCATATAAATCATGGGACATGATATTTATGTATAAACAACTACTTATTTGCAGGGTATGTATATGAATTATATTATTATATCACTAATTATCCATTAACATGTTTAATAACAAATATATATATGTCTACATGAATTAATATTTATATAATATAATAATTTTTCAGAAAATAGTAAATCATATATTCTTTTTATGTCATTTTTTACTTCAATTCATATCTTTATTTATTCGAACATATTTTTCCACTAATATAATATCAAATATATCTGAATATAAGAGAATCATATCTATTATTACCAAGATTTATATTGTAATGTTTTAAAAAAAAATTCACCTAACATTCTACCAAGAATCATGGGTCATGGAATAATATTGCATTCCCTCAGTATAATAATAATAACAGAAATGTATTGCGGTATGTGATGAAACATAAATTTTACATATAAAATTCCCTTATAAATTTACACACATTTCATAAAAGGTGTTATATATGGTAATAAATAAAATCACTATGTGTTTAATTTGTTACATAATATGTTTAATCATTTATTTTATGCATCAAAATTCATTTTGAAATTAAATTGTTATTTTTTGAGTCTTTTTAAATTTTATCAAATGTTTTTTAATAACATATATAATATGAATATAATATATTGAATTTATATTTTCAATTAATCCTATGAAAGTACACAGAGGATATTTTTTTTTCTTTAATGTGAATAGTGAAAAATCTTTATTTTATCAAAATTGTAATATATATATGATATTTCCATAAGATCAAATCGAGTTGGAAAATTATAACCGCTAAATATTTATTTAAAGTGTAATAGTTTTTTATATCTAAATAATTAGTCCTATATTTTGAATCATATTCATATCATTTTTTGACACAAATAATATATAATCTTAATAAAAAACCCATTGGTTATTAATATATATTAAGTATTACATCATTAAATTTTATTGTGTTTTTTCTCAATGAAAAAAAGTTAATTTTTTTTATAATAAACCATTTATTTTATAAATTAATATACATTGATAATATTATCACCCACATAAATTTTGATCATAAATTATTCTTTTTGATGAAATGAGTTTTTCATGTAATGTATGAAAATATAAAAATTAATTCCACTAAATCTATGAAAATGTAAATTATTATTTTTTAAATATTTAAAATAATCATTCATAAATTATTAAAAAACTTCAATTTTAATTTTTGACATTAAAATTACTGACCAAGGGTAAACATGAAGTTATCATGGGAAGGGTAAATTAATAGAAAAGTGGAATAACTTAGAAAAAATGAAAAATCATGTGAAAAATATGTATGATATTGGATTGTGTAGGGATTACTAGAATTATACCCTTCGCCAATCCATAATTGTATATTTTGGGAGCCTTTTCTCTTGAATAAATTAATGAAAATAATGCTTTAAAAAAATGAAACTATCATTACTTAAGAAAGAATATAACCTCCTTACCATTTCTGTACTCTTTCAAATTCTTAATTTTAAATAAGATCTGAAATATTATCCCATAAATAACTTCCAAATTAAATTGATAACTTTTTATGTGCAAAAATTTCATCTATAGAGCCTTATGGAGTTACAAAACAAATAACATCCAATGGGGAGGTAAAAATAACATCTCTCCATGTCTTGTTGTTTTAATGTTATACATTGATCAATTCCCCTATATATTTAAATGTATGAAAACATAAAAAATTATAATATATTTTATTGTAATTATACAAATGGTATATCCATTTTATAACTTCCTCAAAAATAATTGAGAAAAATGAAAATTATATCTTATGTATATGCGGACATCCACCACAACGAAGGACATGTCTGATTATTCATTGCCAACAAACATGGTAGGTTAAAAAAGGGGTTTAATTAACTATTATGATATTTATTCATTTATGGTTATTTTGAAATTATAATTTATTAATTTCCAACCCCCACCAAATTAATGTAAAATGAAACTATCATATGTGCATATGTGCGGTCTACAACATCCATGAAATTAAAAGTTTTGATTTCTATGAACACAATACATCCATGACATTAAAAATATTTATATAGTTTAAAAAAAATGGACACCATTAATATTTTTGAAGAATAATATTTGTTGTTATATATGTGTCATTGTAGTATGTTTAACTACCTTAGAGGAACATGTCAATATGAATTTACTAATTTATGTCTATATTTTAAAATCCTTAAAAATTTATAAGTATCATTCTAATGGGATAATAATGTAAATATAACTATAAAATTATAACATCCATGATTTTATTTTTCAAAATAATTGAAGAAGTTGAACAACCAAAATGTGTTATGATGAAATTAAACAAAAAACCACATGCAATTGATGTTTGCAAAAACAGTATTGACAACAAATAAAAAATGAGAATAGATGGCCCTTAGTTAATCAAATATAGATGAATAAGGACTTGGGTATGTATTTAATAAATTTAGTTAAATTACTTAGGAATTTAAAAATATATTTTTAGTGAACCTGGACTTGAGATTAACGATCATTCATACGACCCTTATTACTTATTAGTTATATATTATCTTTCTTTTTCTCCCTTTTACACAATATTATTTTTTTGAACATATTAAAATTTTATGTATATAAATATTACATAAATACTTAATATAATATTGATTTAATTTTATAGATTTTTTTTACTTCCATTTGAAATTCCCACGTTAAAGTAAGCATGTATTTGTGGGACCTTCCTATTTCTTTTCTCATATCAAGAATCAACCCAATAAAATGATTTTAAATAATGAATAGCTTCTAATACCACTAATTATTTTATAGAAAACACTTTTATTAGTATTATTGTTTTATAAAAAACAATAAGTTCGTTAGTTTATTTAAAATATCGATTACATATTTAATAAATAATCTCCACCATAATAAAGTTTTTAATTTTTTTCTAAATATTATTTTCAGGAATATTCTATATTTTATTTCCATTATCAAAATATATTTCTTTTTTTCTATTATGAATATAAAAATGAATTTATTTCCTCCTCTCAAAAACCCTTATGATTTATCCGTTAGTATTGCTTTGAATCAGAATTATAAATTATGTTTTATCTCATGGGTTTTATTATGATTATGATTTATCTATGGTTATTTTCCTCATGTGGAATGAATATGTATTATTTTCACTATATGATAGTGGATCCCAAAATTATATAAACCACTATTAAATTGGGTAAATATTTATACCTTATGTTAATTTTTATATTATACATTGATGTGAACCTAATTTACTAAAAGACTCCTTCCACATTATTATGATGGCCTTGGGAGTAAAACTTGACTTTTATTTATGACGGAATTTATATTATTACTAATTCGTATTCTATGATTCCATGATCTTATTATTTAATTTCATTCTTTCTTGAAACTGTGATATTGATCATTTTATTAACGGTATCATGTTATATATCTTGACTCTAATGTTCCATTGTATTATTATGTTAATTTTCATACTAGGATTTCTACCTCACCATTCTCTTTATGTATTTTCCCCATGGAATCATATGTAGTATTATAATATTATTGAGATATATTGGATGTATATTAAGATTTAGATAATGAGGATGTTCTTTATGATTATGTATTCATATGTTAGATATTATAATTTAATCACAAATCTATATTAAGGGTTTGTAATTTTTGGAAATTTATGTGAAAAATCATGAAATAATGTGTTTTAAAGATTAACTCAATATATTTTTTATTATAGAATAAAAAATTATTTTTAGAGATTATAATGAAATGAAATTACTAACAATTCAATGGATAATTCTTGGAATAGTATAACTTCTTTAATTATCGTTAGAGCTTCATTCTGTGGTTTTCCTAGCGATGAAATCCCTATTAGGGTACTACAAGTGGATGATAGCACTTGAACTGATGTACCTAGGCGTAGTAAACCAAAAAGGGTGTATTTGTTGTTCACATGATCAAGACCCGGTTGATCACAATATATAAAAAAATCACACCAGTTTCAAAACACATGGGGGATATTCATTGGATAATTCATATTCTATATAAAAACCATTATTAAGGATTTAACCATTTTGTATAAATTTGTATGGTTAGAAAACCTAATATGAGAATTTACAAGATCAATGTAAATTAAAACATTGAGATTCATACTTTGGTTATTCGTATTATATAGAGTTACCCCTTATTTTTTTACAGTTGACTAATAATACACTTACCAGTCATTGTATTCCCATTCCAAACAATACATTATTTTTTTGAATTTGTTTGATATGGGAGTAGTCATTCTAGAAACACAGGGTGTGATAAATGTGAATAATTCCCAAAAAATCCTAATATAATGGTTGTCGATTCCACTGTCCTAGTTATAGTACATGTACAATTTTCCTAAGTTAATAATAAGGACTAATGTCTTTTGTAACACCCTCTGAGAGATAAAGTTTTTTCCAGTTCCTTTATAAAATATAGGCATCATGATTTTAGGATATCTTATTACCCCATTATACATAAACTATGTATTAAATCAGTTGAGAAGATGTTTTGCATCCTTCAATTCTATATGAAAAAAATTTTATATTGGTTTTTTACGTCCATGAGAGAGAATTATATCAGTGGTGGAAACTAATCAAGTCTATAATTCCCATGAAACATATAGAATCTCTATAGTGAAATGAATTCCCAAATATATTTTCATTAAATATTTTCCATGTAATTTATATCTTAAAATTAAGATTGATTTTATTTCACATAAGTAACATGAAGATGAATAAATCACGTCATATGAGAAAAAACATCTAAAGGATGACATGGTTTGCCTACGGATTTTTTATTAACAATAAAATTAAGATTTAACACTTCATTATTTTTATAAACAAAGGTATGTTGAGATATGTTTTAATTCAAGATGTTTATATTTATGGGAAACTCATATGATGAACCATAAATATCTAAAAATATATTGGTTATTCCTTGTTGTGTCAAGAGACTTCGGAAAGGTAGTGAATAAAAAAGTTTTACCATAGGGATAAAAATAAACAAGGTAAAATCCCACACCATGGATGTCAATAGTGTTAAAAGAACCATATTTGGGACTATATCAGAGGGAATATGAATTGAATCACTTATATAAAAGTGGGACATTAAACAAAAATGTGTAAATGTGATATTAATATGTTTTTTAATTATCATTGAATACAAGAATTTACATATCAAACCCTATCCTGTTGTAAATTGTTCCAACTACAATGAATGAGAAGAATATGAAGACTATTTCAAAAATCAAATAGTTTTCAATGATAACCAATGGAAACCAATTCACTATATGGTTGTCTATGATTTCATTATCACAAAATTTGATGTAGTTAAAAGAATGCGTGTA
Source organism: Viscum album (assembly GCA_963277665.1). Lineage (NCBI taxonomy): Eukaryota > Viridiplantae > Streptophyta > Magnoliopsida > Santalales > Viscaceae > Viscum > Viscum album. Next base: position 1,592,268,474 of record OY728129.1, read on the forward strand.
ATTAATTCAAGAATATTGATTTTAAAAAATTATTCTTCATATATTAATTTAATATTATCATAAAATTCTAGTAGAACTATATAAATACCATAAAAATCATTGTGGTTAAGTTATCATTGAAACCCAAGGATGTAGCTATGGATGTATGCCATGTGCATATATATTCCTTGGTTAAAATATGTATGATGAATCTCTCATTGAAAATTATACTATGAATTATTGTTTATTTATTTCATAGGGAAGAAAGAGTACAAGATATAATCAATAAAGTAGAAGAGCAGAGAGCGGGTTAAGGGGGACAAAATAGAGAATACTGAGGTCATCCCCTCAAACAAGGTTCACCCCTATGTTCCCAAATGGTTTATATGTGAAAATAAAATAATACTTGAAACATGGTATTCAACGAAGCATGATGGTCTGCCACTATGTTCCCCTGACACCATGTGTGGAGCATTCAGATGTTGTTGTTGAGAAGGACATTATATCTTCTGATAATGTATGAGATTGACCAACGGGTGGTTCCTGTGTCGAGGGGAGAATGATGAATATTAGTGGAGTGTGTTTCCACCACATAAAGAACAATATTAAACCGATGACACAAGCTTAAAAGAGTGAGCATTTCCCTAGCCTCATATTGAAGTTTCTATCTGCATCTGAAGTAAGATGCGAAGGACAAAATTATATTGCCTTTGGGATCATGTAGTACCAAATGTCCCCTCATCATGCCTTGGAAACATAAATCCTTGGTATTGAGTTTCAGTCCCCTCAAAGGACGACACCAGCAGATCTATGAGCATTGAGGGGGATTGTTGAGAGCCTGAGCAGAAGATCTAATTGAGTGGAGAGGTTTGGGTGTGGGAGATTCGTGCCAGTTTTTCACCAGTCTATCCAAGTCAATAAGAATGGACTTATTGAGGGAAATAAGGGACTAAATGGATCCTTATCATTGATGCTTATCATAGTCTATTATGTTTAATTTTATGATATTCTTAGATTATTCTATATATCAGTATATATATCCTACATCAACTTTTGGGAGAAGGAAATCACAATATATATCCTGAATTTCCCTTTGATTATATTAAATTGTATTTGGAAGGATGAACCTACCCTGGAAACATCTTCAAAATATTAGAAGCTTTTCCTTATGGTCAATAATACCTGGATCAAATAAATTAATCAAAGTATAATTCCACTCTTAAATACATTCTCATTGTAAAGGACTGCACTGATATATTCCCTTAAAAATTTGTAGTTTTCCTCTTGATCAAGTGTTTGAGTTCTCAATTGATATTATACATGTATCTCTAAAAATATACATGACTCTGGATAGAATATAACTCATTAAACTAGATAATAAAATGAGTAAATTAAAATTAAAATTTGATATAGTTTGGATACTCTTATGTAATTCACCCTGGGGTTTATATGATCTATTTCCAAAGAAAAAAGGAAGGTTTTACGTGTGTATGTAACAATTGTTTATCATAATAAGATCACAATAATGTTCAAGTACCCCTTACCATATATTTATAAATTTTATTATCAGTTTTGTAAATATAAATACCTTACTAATGTGAACCTTCAATTGGTATATTATTATTTTAAGGTGAATAATGATAATATTCAAAATAATTCCTTCCATAAATGGAATTGATCTACGTACTCATAGTCAGGCCATATGGAATCATCAACACTTCAGAAATATTGATGTACTAAATGATAAGGTCATTTAGAGATTAGAATAATATATTTAATGTAGTATTTATAGATAATATTTTTATATAATTCAAAACAAGGAAGAATATTTGGATAATTTTATTATTATGTTGAAGACAATGATAAAGGATAAATTAGTTGAAAAATATAGAATATGTGTGTTCTAAATGGGGAATGTATTTTTCATGGGTTATAATATCACATGTAAAGGGATATGTTTGCCCCCATAGAAAAATAATGTAACTGAGGATTTTACTATACCAACATGGATTATAGAGACTACTAATTTCAATATATTATCTGGGTATTATCATTGATTTGTAAGAAACTTACCAATATGGTAAATCCTTTATAAAATTTAGAATAGAAGGGAGTGAAGTATGATCATAATATTGAATATGATGAGATATTCATTGAGATAAATTAGAGGCTAACTAATTCAACAAAACTCATACTACCCACAAGTGGGAAATTACTTGTGATTCATAAAGAATCATTAAATAAGGTTTTGTGTTTTGTAATAATGAATAATGGTATGGTGATAGCCAATTCCCCAAATAATTAAATGAGTATGAGAAAATTTAACTGATGAATAATCTATATTTCATTATAGTAATATTTGTGTTAATGAATTGGATGACATATCTTTATCAAAAGAAGTGTGATATATTTTTATATTTTAAAAGAAATCATACAATACATATTCACATCAAAGAAGATCAATAATTTCCCACAAATATTGTTTTATACAAACTTTTGTTTGGACTTATCAGTCCACTACCATCTTGAGATGTAAAACAATGTGGAAAAAGCTCTATATAGGAATGAACTTGAAACCATATATATGATGAGTATTTAGTTGGATTAAATGTTATTGTACATGAAAATGATTGAAATGGGAATTGTGGGGAAGAAAAATTATCTTAACTTTCTAAATTTATATTTAGTTATCACTACTATACATATTAATAAATATCAATGGGATGATGTGCAGATATAGAAGAAGACAGATGCTATGTGGAAGAAAAAATCTAATAAGTTCAATATTGATGATAAAGGACTCATGAGATTTAGGAAATGACTATGTGTATACTCATAGACAAATATAAAAAAAGGTTATGTTCGATTATTCTCAAAGATCAATATTATCTATTCACCAAGGGAGAAAACTGATGAATAAATATATCCATGAAAACAATTAGTGGGAAAATAAAAATAATTTGATTATGGAATAAACATCATTATTATTGGTGTGTTTATAGGTATAGGTAGAATGAAAATATCCCAAAGGGATTATGCTGCTACATCCCAATCCTATAGGGATGTGGTAAAAAATCACTATTGATTTTTCAACATGTCTTCCAATGTTATACAAATGTAAAAATTCCATATTGGTTATATTAGACTATCATACAAAGGTTAATCACATTATTTCCATTGGAAAGTAATTATTTCAAGATCACATTGAAATGTTTTACATTAAATAAGTGGTATGGAATAATGGAACACAACTATTGATTTTAACTAATCAAGATTCTAACATTATCTAAATATAGAGTAAATGATCAGAAAAACCTATAAACCATGAACTAACATTAAATATGAATGATCTATCCATTTCTAGGAAGATATGTTGATTGATGCCTCCAAGGACATTGATAGTGGCCAAGAAGGACATTTTCCATTTCTTCAGTGCTTTTATGAAAATTGTAACATTATGAGATTTTAAAATGAAACACTATGTTTGAGTACAATAATGATACACCACATTTAGACTAAATAAACAACATAATATTATTATCACATAACCATTATAATAGATAGAATGAAAAGGATTAACTGAACAATAAAAATATAGTTTACACATGTTTATATAATGTTTCACTGGTTAACAAAATAATTATAAAATTAAATAAAATTCAATTGGATATAAATGATGTGTTTTTATGAAAAAACTATTTAAATGAGAATAATTGTAAATATAAAATAATTAAATCATAATTTATGGAATAAATTATTTAAATATAAATTCAATATAATGTTGAAAAATAATCTTATGTATTTTCTAGTCCAAATATATGAACAAATATGAATTTAAGAATAAAATAATTATTTTTTATAAAATGGATGATTTACCACATTTTGTTGGAGAACATATTTTAAATTTTATTTTTTGGAAATTTCTATAACATATATGTGAAAGATAATATTTTTATTTGGATATGGGTTAAGGAAAATTAATTTGGATGAATTTTAGGTATTGTTCTGATAAAATTCATATTTTAATGGATAGTGAAAATATTTTTTTAATTCCATGTTTTTTGTCAAGTTAATTTATATTTATATATTTTAATTTTATAGGTTTTAATTTATATTTATATTATGTTTTTATCCTTATATCCAATTTAGGTCATTGGAATCAATTTCATCTAAAAATTGTATATAAATACTATGTGAACTTGTGAACATTTTACGTTAAAAACTTATTTAATCAATTCATCAATTGTTTAATTTTGAATTATTTTCTACTAGTTTTATGTTTTTAATTTAGAAGAAATATATTCCATAATTGTTTTACTATCATCCAATTTATTTAAATAGGTCCCTTTTAGTTTTTGATTTATGAATAGTAATGTAGTGATAATTTTTATTTCCAATATTAAGGGTATATCGGGTAATTAAAAGTTACAATAATATTATAAATATTTTGAAAATACCCTACCATGTGTCCAAATATTATTGAATGATTTATTTATTACCAATACAATCCATGGGCATAAATAAAGTCCTTTTTGATTCACTTCGATGTGATTATGAAATTTATAATGTTTTATTTAACGTGAAGTGAAAAATAACATAATAATGTCTCTAATAACAATGTGAAATTAAATATGGGCTCATATAAGGTATATAATAGTCTATAAAATTTAATTAGAAATATAAAATTATTATATATAGTGTTTTAATTTATTTATAATTTTTGGGAAATAAATATTTAAATTAAATGGTGATTCAAAGATGAAGGAGAAATTTCATAATTAGTGAAAGAATCAAATAAATGATATCATATGTATTTTATTAAATATATTTTCACATAAATTCAAACCATAAAAAATTTATTTCCTGGAATAATTTGACCTTTCTGTGATGATTTAACAGAATTTTTTCGAACTTATATTGCTGTAATGGTAGTTTTTAAAATTCAAATAAAGAATAGTGTCAAAACTGACACTATTGGTTTTTTAAAATATAAAATATTTTATTAAATATTAAAATATTTATAAAAATACATTATTTGAATTAATTGTTTTTATAATTAATAATATTTCATTGGTGACCCATTAATTTGTCGTTTGGAATGATATGATAATTATTTTAACTTCAAAAATGTAAATTACTAAATTAAACGTTCAGAGTTTAATGGGTTAAAACCAATCCATAAGGATTAAAAAAATATTCAAATATTTTTATTTTTAATCGGATGACTATATTTTAAACTATACTCATACTATCTTATAATTAAATTAATTGTGAACTATTTGGAATATAAAATAAATTTATATTAATTTTATACCTTTAATAATTCCATTAGTGCCACTCTATTCATTAATTAAAAGGGATATCATTCATCTCTATTCCATACACACAAAAAAACTTTTGTTTTTGACAATATCAACCCACAAACAATTATTTAATACGTTACCAAATTCTAGAGACATTATTTATGGGATAACACTATAATTAGAGGTGCAGACAAGTTAAGAAAAGGCAATTTTCTGAAAGAAAAGTAAATATTTTATTTAAATGTTTTTTTCTTTCTTCATCTCCCGCCATTAAATATTCCTCATACATTATGAGAAGACAAATATATAATTTTAAATATACATATATATTTTTATTTTAATATCTTAACTTTAATCCATCTATGGTTACATTATATGGGGAAATAATTAATTTCATGTGCATATGTCTGAACTACCACCCCCACGAACCGATAAAATATTTTTTCTAAAACCATCTCTCAAGAATAATTATAATGATGAAATTAATTTTAATATTTCTTATTAATGTCATATTTATCCTTATAATATAACAATATATTAGTTACATTCTATATTTCAATCCACATAAAATTGAAAATGTTGTTTGTGTGTACGTGTGAATTATCACCTCCATGAAATGATGTGATTTGTTTTTAATCACCAAAAAACATTTAGGATATATTAAAGTAAATATAAAATAAAAATATTATATTAATTATCTTATAATCATTTTGAAATTATAATATGATAATTAATTTATTTCCAAAATGATCATTTAAAATTACAAATCTTACACATATATACGTACGACTTACCTTCTCCATGATGGTAAAATTATTCATATCCATTTTAAAGGAATTTATTTAAAGTTATAATTGATATATAAAAATGATTATTATTTCATTAAAATTATTCTAGTGAATATGGAATTATGATCACGTTGATTATTGACATCATACCAAGTTCATTGTAACTCATGTACCAAATAACGACAAAATGTCCGATGTGAACAAAAAAAATTATTCAATTTTTATAAAATAAAATTCAGTGATATAAAATGTATAATAAAAATGAAATGTCTTATCAGGAAATTAAATAATTAATCAATTTTTATTATTCAGGAATATAAATATTTTTTGTGATAATTCAGATATAATGTATAGTACTTCGTCCCAATCTCCATTCATTGAGACATAAATTGTTGTTATACACCACCTTATTTTATAAGGTGTATAAAAAAAATAAATATTAATTTTATTAAATGGTTTTCAAAATTAATACATTTATATGAATAATTTTACAAAATGAAAAAAAATTAATATATACAGAAACAATCACTTTTCATCCGCTTTGACCATTATTTGATATTTGGATTCCACTACCAAGTCGTAATGTTTTTCGATGAAAAATAAATATTATATTACTTTTTCAGGTATTTTGGTATTTAAAATATTTTTTAGAATGGATTTATTATATCAAAATCTTTAAATGATATATTGTTATTTCAATGATAAAATATTTTTTAAGCTTCCTTTTGTGTTATGAATATGTTAATGTTCTTGAGGATTGTTTATGTATATGGGTTGTTATTGGACAAACATAGATTGGTTTATACCGTGAGAGATCTCTAATGCATTGGGAAATGATATGGATTTAAATAGTTAGGTTTCTCATAAGATATTTAGAGAATATAGTTAAATCAGCATTCCATATGTAACCATGAAGGTTACTCCATATTTAGTTTTCAATACTACAATGTAAGTATGATATGGATACCATAATCTTCCTTTATGATTTATTATTTCACTGATGTTTATCAGGAATCTTATAATTTTTTGAGGTAATCTAAATACATTATGTTTTATTGATTAAAATTATATTTTTTTGAAATTTTTTTCGTGGTTTTATACTATTCATGGTCTAATGGTTTCTATAGTTATTTTATGCACCTAAGTGAGATTTTTATTCTCATAACCTGTTTTTGATTTCATTTACATATGGTATATGGATGTATAAGATACATTTATAAGTAAATATTCATTTTAAGAATATTTAAATCAAGAAAATAATATTATGTTTCATTTTTAATTTTTTTAGATTAGTAAAAAAGGATAGTGAGTAGTCTTGTCTACTTTTTTATATTTGAGTGGTTATTTAATAGTTATTTCATAATTCATTGAGACTCTAAACCTAAGAATATTCTCATTGTGAATGATTGTAAATTCTTGACATAAATCATGATTATGTAATGTTAATGGATGGGGATTTATAGTTGGAATCATAGATATTTTTTTAACAACATTATGGATTATGAACGTTCATTAAACATAGATTGAGTTTATATAGCTATTATTTTATTCAAATATTTCTTCTATAGTTTTATTAGATCAAATAATGTCAATTTAAAATAATAGGTATATCTAAAACAACATTCTTATCCACTCCAAATGAAATTATTTCTTAAATTATAGAAAAATTATTTACAGATGATTTTTAAACTCTTTCAAACATACAAGTCTCTTTCAAATAGTTTTATAAAATTTTAAACACCACTTATATACCTCGACAACACCATAGTTCATGGGTTGTTTTATCCAAATCATATTTTTAAAATATTATTATATTTTCAAATTAGGTAAATATAATCATGGAATATTTATATATTTTACTTTATCTCATTATTTTTAAGTATATTATGATTTTAATAAACCTACCGAAGATGGATACTCTTGTGTAGCCAATATATATTTAGTTTTAAAATATAGTCTTCCAAAAAACACTTACATTATTTTAAAAGGTACATTTATTGAATATTTGAAATAAAAAACTGTAAAAATGTTTTATAAAAATATTTTTCTCTAAGATGTTTAGAAATTATATATGGAAAAAATGATTTTCCAAAACTATTTCTCTATGAACAACAACATAACCCTAGTGGTTCAAGGATTTTTTTGACAAAGGAAGGATGTGATTTCTTTAGACTCTATAAGTAATTATTGAAATTAATTGACCTTATATATACATGAAAAAATTGGATATGAAACCATGGTGACACCATGATCAGGGTACACCATTATTTCTTTAGGGAATTGTTTTATTAAATCGTATTTTGGTGTAATAAAAAAATGTACTTATACATAAGACGTCATGAATTAAGAGTTTGGACAAAAATAATATGATTAAGATAAAATTTGAATTTAAAAAATGTTATTGTTATTTAGGAATATTTTTTTAAATTTTTTTATAATGTTATAAGAATTATATTGTTTTTTAAAAAGGGGAAACTAGTTGGATGGTTGTGAACCCGTCGCGTCCAATAAGGCTACAAGAATTGAACCCACAACCGAAGGGCAACATGGGTGCATCACCTACCACTAACCAAAATTTATTACCATTTATTATAAATTTTAATTTTCATATAAGAAATTTTATTGAATAATAAAAAGTTGACTTTAGAAAAAAATCACCTATACTATAGGAAAAATGATTTGTGTATTAAGTGGGGAATGTTCGTTTGGAAGACGATCACTATTTTTGGATAACCATATGATCAAGGTAAAAATAATAATATATGATTTTATTTGAGAAACTAATGGTCAAATTATACTTTTTATGAATCTGTTATTTTATTAGTTACATTTACCTAATTTGGTTATTTATTGAAATGTTTAACATATCATGAAGATTAAAAAGGAAATTACTGTTTTCTATGAGACTTCAAGATTAATTGATTTTATTAGGAGTTAATTAATTAAATTTATCTTCTAATATAATGTGATTAAATAAATATTTGTTTTTAATACAATATTGGTTTACTTTGGTTAATTTAAGGACACTGCTTTTTCAAATGGTCTATGTTGATCTTTGGGTATTACTATTCAATTTCAGATATTAAAAGTATTATTTCTTATTGTAAAGGATTATTATTTTGTGGAAATTATCTTATATTATCATAATAATTTATTTTTGGTTAATGTTTCATGACATTATAAATAGATTGTAAATCATTTGTGGATTATGTGATTCTATAGAAGATGATTCAGGCATGAAAAAACTCACCTTATATACAAATTGTTTGGATAAAAATTTGAGTTTGTGGTGAAAATTGATTAATGGATGAAGATTTACATTTCATGTAAGTATATTTACTAAGGTTCTTAGTTCTCGTAGTAAAATAATTCATCAACTATATAAAATGGATATTAAAGCTAAAATGTTATTATTTAACTTTTATTTCTATGAAATCAATGACCTTTTTACCAATCACAAATTTATATTTGTGTGACTATTAAATTTCTAACGATAATGTTTTATATCAAACTATATCTAACATTATAGATATTTTTTCTTCTATATCCATTTTTTGTACATGTAACCCTAGTATGTTTTATTTCCGGTGATCTTCATATTTCTCTTTCGTTCTTTTAATGTGGTAGTTTTATTAATCAATTTTCTGTTTTCATATTATAATAAAGGTATTTCAAAATACATACCTTAGTTACTGACCTTGAATTCACATTTGGAGGATGTAAATTCCAAAATGGCGGAGAATGTAACATAATATTTTTTTAAAGGAAACACTATGTTTGATATCGTACATCATACACCACTTTTTTCATAAATGAACAACATAATATTATAATCACATATATTTTAGAATGGATGAAATAAAAAGGATTAAAAATATTGTTATGAAATGTTTATATAATGATATATTCGTTAATGAGAAAATTAAATAAAACCCAATTTAATAGAAATGATGTGTTTTTATGAAAAACTACATAAATATGAATAATTGTGGTTACAAAATAATAAAATTAATCATTTTGGGTTAAATAATGGTATTATAAATTCAAGGGGTTGTTTTAAATTCATCATATGTATTAGTTAGTCTTAATATAATTAACAATGCAATTTTATGAATAAAATATTTAATTTTCAAAAAATGCAGTTTTACTACCATTTGATGGAGAACCCTTTTCAAATATTTTTGAATTTTTTAAAAGATCTTTTCAAAAATTAAAAATTATTCTTTGGAATAGGGACAATGATATTTACTTAGTTATAATTTTAGGTATTCTTCGGATAAAATTCATATTTTAATGAAGGGTGAAGAATACTATATTTTAATTAATAACTACTTTTTCATCTAATTAATTTGAATTATTAGATAATACATTTCATTGGTTTTAACTTGTATTTAGTTTATATTTTAATCATTTAACATAACTTCAGTCATTGGAATCAATTTCATAATGAAATTGGTTATAAAAAGTCTGTGAACTTGTGAACATTTTACAATGAATCCATTTGTGTCATTCTGTTTACAGGGTTACATTTAAATTAATTTCTTCCTCTTATGTGTTATGAAATTAGAAAAATGGATATAATAATTGGAATATAGATATTCAAATTATTTAAAGAGGTCCCTTTTTTTGAAAATTATTAATAGTAACACTGTAATTACTTTTATTACAACGATTGAGGGTATATCAGGTAATTAAAGGGTAAAATAACATTATAAATATTATGAAAATGCCTAACACATGTTATAATCATATTGGATGAATTATTATAGACCATTAAAATCCTTGGGCCGAATTTTTATCCTTTCTATGTCAGTTGGATGTGATTATGAAATTTATAACATTTCATTTAAGGTAAACAGAATGATGTTGTAATCATGACTCTCATAATAATATCAATTTTAATATGGGGTTATGTAAGTGATACCATCGACTATAAATTTTATTTATAAATCTAAAATTATTACCTCCAGAATAGTTATTTATTTATAATTTTGAGAAATTAATAATTAAATTAAATGGTGACACAATGATGATGTAGTAATTTCAAAATTATTTATAGAATCAAAGAAATTATATTATAAATATTAAAATAAATATTTTTTTGACATAATTGATGCCAAAATATAATTTTCTAGATTAACTTCACGTGTTAATGATGATTTTAAGGTGTTTTGTAAACTTATATTGTTTTTATGATATTTTTTAAATAGTCAATCAAAGAACAGTGTTAAAATTCACAGTATTGGTATTTTAAAATATAAAAATTTTTATTAGATTCTATAATATTTTAAAAAATAAAATATTTATCCAAATAGTTTTGATAAGTCCTAATATGTAATAAATGGTTGATTAATTAGTTGATTATAATGATATGATAATTATTATAAGTCTCAAATTTAAAATTACTTAATCAAATAGTAAGAGTTAAAAGGGATAGAACAAAAATATAAGGATTAAAAAAATATTCAAACTTTTTTAATTTTTATTAGATGATTATATTTAGATACATAATCATCATATAATTTATACAAATCAATCTGGACCAATTTTTAATACCAAATTAATTTAAATTAGTTTGCATAATTTTTATAATTCCAATAGTGCCCCTCCTGAATCCTATAAAAGGAGAACTCATTCATCTAAATTCATTAAACATAAAAAACATTTTGGATTAGAAAATATCTAAACAAAACCATTCTTATAATACCTCCCCACATTTTAGGTAACTTAATTTAGGCATAACACCTTTCTTATAGTTTTTAATGTGTTAATCAATGGTGTTTGTTTGAAGGAAATGTATTGTTTTTACTTAAATGATTATATTTACTTTCATCTTCCACTTACATAAAATATTATAAAAATATGATGAGATAGTAAATTAAATATCATAAAAAAAAGATATGTTTTTATGTTAATATCATCGACTAAATCCTTCTTTTCTTCTATTAAATGGGAAAATAGTTAGTCATTTGTGCGTACGTGTGAACTATCTCCTCCATGAACTGATATAATTCATTCCAACCAATCTATCAGTAATGGTTATAATTATGTAAATAATGATAATTTGTGATATTAATGACATATTTATCATTATAAGTGAGTAATATGTCAATTAATTCCTATATTTCCATGCACATAAAAATGATTGTATCGTTCATGTGTAAGTTTGAACTATCACCTCTACGAAGCAATGTGTTTTTATTAATCATCACTACCCTTGTATGACATATAAAAGTATATTTAACTAATTAATATGATGTTAATGATGTTATGATAATTCTAGAAATTTCATTTGATAATTATAATCTTTCCATAATGGCCACTAACAAATAAAAATGTAATTCATGTGTATGTACGACTAACCATCTTCATGATGGTATCATTGTTCATATCCATATTTAATTAATGGATTTAAAGTTATAATTGTTATATAAAAGTAATTAATATTTCCTTAATATTTTTATGGATATTATATACTTATGACCACATGGTCTATTGACATTATACCAAGTTTTTAGGAACCCTCGTTTCTAGTATGTAACCCTTAGTGATGTGTTTTAGGGTTTTAATGTTTTAGGGTTTTAATATTTAAAGGTGATGAATGGAAGAAGTGGGATAACATTGGAAGTAGTTTTGGGGAAAAATTGATGTTGTACGAGCGACACACAGTTTGACTAACCATGCAGCCAAACTGTGGGTAATTGGTCCTCTAGAGGTAGTGGCACTAGTATGGATGGAGCACGGTTAGGGTGACCATGTGAGGTTAAACCTCGGTAGTATCTAACAATTTTTTAGCACACAATTTTTCAAATAGTTCAAACTATCCACGAAGATGGTTTAAATGAGATCTTGAAAAAGTGGATCTCTCTTGTTGTTTTGCCTCTAAGTGGATCGTTTTTTGCACCTCAATGGCCATAACTCAGGATTTTGCTTCTTCTAAGGCCAAAAAATATTCTCAAATCATTCCAGATGTGAGTCGAATGGTTTTAATGGTTAATTGAATCCTAATTCTTTAGTTATATGATAGTTATTCATCATTCGTGATCGATTTCATGGATCTACTTTGATCTACTTCTTCTCTTATCTTGGATTCAAATATGTTCCTTCTTTTATGGGTAGATATAGGCTTGTAGATACCATTTAGGACGAGATTTGGCCTTGATATTTATAGGAGAAGAAATCTTGGGTGGATTCATGATGAATCGACCCAGTTTTCTTGTTCGTTCTTCGTTCCTTATTGTTTTCATCAAAACCATCGAGGTTGGAGGCATCTTTCACAACTCTACAGACTATAACTGATTGAATTGAATTCAAATTATTGTTTTGGTGTTGAATTTATTGTGATTTTCTATTGAAACCTTGTTGGAAACCTTCTTGAGTGATGATTGTGAAATAAGTAAACTTTGGGATTTTAATTTTTTTTGTTCATTGTTTTAAAATGTGGATTTTAAAAAAGGGATACTTTTGGATTGTAGGAACATGATTGGGATTAGTTTTTTCAATAAAAGAAAATGTTTTATTGAAATTAAATTATTCTTTAAATTTTTTTGTACTTTCGTTTTCAATAAAAGTTCACTTATATTGAAGTGTGTTGTTTTGGAAATGAAATCATTTGGCATAAATAGTGATTGTGTGAGTTGAGGATTAATGGTCCCTTAATCTGGGATGAGTAACATTGGGGTACATGGGACATGACCCGGGATTAGGGGCATGTTTCATTAGGACACAAGGTAATTGTATGAGAGAGTGCTCAAGAGTATGAAACTGTCAAATGATGCATACATGAGTGAGAGTGTGGTGAAATATAGAATGGGTATTCCAAATTATGAGATGATTTGTTTTTAAATATTTGAAATAGTTATATTTCTAAAAAAATAATTTTTTTGAAATTGGTTTATTTTGGTTGTGTTTTACCTTGGATGGAAATAGTTTTTGAAACATGTTTCTATTTGGGTATAAACTGTATTGGTATATTGTATAATATAAACTATTTTATATATTGTGGATAACTTTTCGATCATAGTTTCTGGAGTGGGGATGTTATTAATGAAAACTTACTGAGTTTTATACTCACCCTTGATTTTTCACTTTGGTGCTTTTACCGATGGGATCTTTTGGGATATTGGAAAATGTAACATTTCTCACATTTTTATCACTACCTTGTGATGTTTGGGTTTTTAGATGATTTTGGAGATTGAGGTTTGTGGAGAATGGAATTTTAGGGTCTTTTGAGATTCCTGAGTTTTTTGTCCACTGTGTACTTTGATACAGGTTTGGTATTCCATTATTTCACATATTGATATGGTTTTAATATACATGAAGCTGTTGAGTTTTATTTATTTTGGTCATGCATCAATTAATAAACGGGTTGGTTCGGGTTTATTGGTTTATTGGTTCATTTCCTAAAGAATAAATCATCCCCCACTTGTATTTGAAACACCTCAGCATTTATTTCCTGGATTTTCCATCTTGGGATGTCGTTTAAGGCCATGTAAGGATTGTTTATGCTCTCAAGCTAATGAGATCGAGCGAGTCATTTCAATTTATATTAGTCTAGTCATTACATTAAGGTACAAATTTTATCACCTTTCTCGACCCTTTCCCAATAAGTGGTCATCAGTTTTGTTAGTCTTGGAGTAGAAAATCATTCTTTTCTATCCTATGGGATAATATCTAAGATATGAGTATGATTGTAGAAACATGAAATACATAACACCAAAGGACATATCTAACCCTTTTATGTTGAGCATCAATTTACAAGGGTGTTAGGTACATAATATTTTTGATAAACTTATAGGATTTACTGATCTCACTGTCATGGGTTTAGCCAATTATATGAGAATGAAAAGCATAGTTGATGAATGACTTGCCACTAGGAGTGCATAAATCATTATAAGAAACTAGAAATTTTGTGAAAATGTGTTTATGTTTGGAAAATGGTGAAATAGATTCCAAAATGAAATTTTTATAATAAAGGGAATGTGTATGGTATTTTTCAAATTATTTAATTTTCAAAAGGCATAAATGAATGTTTTCAAAATTAGTTAAACATAGAAAAAGTTTCTATTGAAAAAAAGTGTTTTGATAGTTGATGTGGTAGAATTTGAAATAATATGTAATCAGTTTTTATAGAATTTGATTGATAGAGTTTTTTGTTTGTTTAAAAAATGGAACCCGATATGCATCATCGAAACCAACACGAAGAACCTATGGAGAATGTGGTTGCACCAGAATCATGGTTGAACCACGAGTGGGTTCAGAGTATTGTCCAAGATTTTCAGGATGAGGATATGGGGAATCAGATGAATGATCCATGACATGTGTATCATACCATCCTGTGCATGAAGTAGAATCCACATAACATATGAGGTGATGTTATGTCGAAAAAGGTGGAGGTGTGGCTGAGTAGAATGAATCTTATCTTTGACTTCATCATCACCCCAATAGAACTAAATGTTAAGCTAGTGATTTATATGGTTAAGGATCAGGAATTCCAGTGGTGGGATTTAGTGGTGTATGCTAAATTGGATGAAATACATATATTGGAGGATTTTTAGAAATTGTTCAACAAAATATTATGTCCTCACACTTTTGAAGTGCCAAAAAAGAATAGACTTCTTCTGCACGAAATAAGAGAGTATCTATATCAACGAATATGAATCAAAATTCATGAATTTTGTGTGTGTTTCAAATGATTTTGTGTAAAATGTTCCCCTTGAAGGCATTCATCTTCGAATTGGGGCTAAGACCATATATAAGATCAAATATTGTGGTGTTCTGTATCACAGATTATACAGAGATAGTGAATTGAGAGAATATGGATGAAAATTATATCTTGAGATCTTTGGGAGGAGGTTTCATGATACCTACTGGGAATATAAGGAATTGAAATAGTGGGAGTACGTAGAAAAAAGGACCCAGTTTCAAAGGTGGAAGTTTAAATCAAATTTAGATGGATGGATAAGTGAACCTTCCCCCACAACCCCAGAGAAAATCAGGTCACATTCAATGTGGCTCGATTGACCATATAAAGCAAGAGTTTATAGAATGATGTTTATCATGTCATAATTGCAATAAGATGGGACATATTTAGTGCTATTATCATAGTACTCCATTTTCACGATTCCAAGGAACTTCTCAGGCATCATAAGCATTTTATGCTTTGACATGGCAAGGAAAGCAGAATTAGTCTCTTCAGAATAATTTAGCTATCCATGGTGATTCTCGAAATACAATGACTCTTCAACCAGGGAAATCTCAGAAAGAAAACAAAGAGAATAGTATATATACAGAGAAATTTTATAGAGTTTAGAAAATGTTTTTCGATGATCAGGCTTGACCATATTCAATGAGAGGTTTTATTATATTGAATTCTTCCCTTGTGAAAGTGTAATTTGATACTAGTGTATCACATTATTTCATTGCTTCCTATTCCGTTTATATAATATGTTTAGCATTGGAAATGACGACATATGTCTAAAAACTGCAAAATCCTCTCATTTTTAGAGAATGACAAGCATTGGTGTGTAGATAATGTTCTATAACTATTAATAGAGATGAACTGAAATGGGACTTATTGATATTCTACATGGATTTCTATGATGAAATGTTGGGTATGGATTTGATGACAATGTTTAATGCCCACATTGATTGTTATAAGATAAATTTTTTTCATGCTTGAGGACAACATTGAGAATCTCTTCAGTCGAGATAGGATGCTAATGAAAGGTGAAAAACCCTATTATCACAGACGTTGCAAAGGATATCCTATCAGTTGGAAGCATTGAATTTGGCATCAATGGATGAGGTCAAAGAAATTAATTTTCCAATATTTGTGGATCAATTTGAATATGTATTTCCAAATAAATTCTCAGGGTCACCACCTATAAGGGAATTGGTGTTTACAATTGATCTTTTTCTAGGGACCTGTCATATTTCCCTTCCGTCTTATAGGATGTCACCAACAGAGTTAAAGAAATTGAAGGTGAAGTTGGAGGAGATGGAAATGAATGGTTTCCATCGACGATGTATGTCTTTGTGGGTATCACCTGTCTTGTTTGTGAAGAAAGAATATGGAACTCTTAGGATATGTGTTTATTATTATATTATTAACTATGTTAAAATAAAGAATAGATATCCAATTCCATGCTTTGATGATATGTTTGATCTATTAATGGGACCTCAAGGGTTCTCAAAAATTTTCCTTCAATCTAGACATCCCCGATTGTGAGTTTGGAAGGAAGATATTCTAAATAAATATTTCAAAAGAAGATATAGAAACTATGAATATGTAGTCATTCCTTTCAGCCTAATGAATGCACCAGTGGTCTTCATGGAATTGATGAATCAGCTATTTCGGAAACATCTAGATTCTTTTATTGTGGTGTTTGGGGATGAATTCTTGGTGTATTCAATGACTAGGGATAACCATGATAAACTCCTGGAAACAGTGTTAAAAATCATAAGAGATCACCATTTGTATGAAAAATTATAAAAGTGGTACTTTTTGATAGAGGAAGTACATTTTCATCACCATGTCATTTCTTGAAAATGTGTTTTCGATTATCCTGAAAAGATAGAAGTTTTCATCTTGTGGTATCCATGGAAAAATGTATTCAACATACAATGTTTTCTTGGTTTAGATAGTTACTACTGATTCTTTTTGCATGTCATCTCACGACTAGCTTTTCCAGTGAAATTTTTGACAAATAAGAATTCTCTTTTCCAATAGACAGTGGAATTCCATAAATCATTTCAATAACTAGAATTTCGGCTTGAATGAGCACCTATCATGATTTTTCCTAAATCAGGATAGTGGTATGTCGTGTATTTTGATGCTTCTAGATTGGTGTTGGGTTGTGTCCTCATAAAAGGATACCATGTGGTTTCTCATGGTTCAAAGATGTTGAGGGTGCATGGGTGGAATTACCCAACCCACAATTTGAATTTAGAAACATTCATCCATGCTTTGAAAACATGTATACACTATCTCTTTGTTTAGAAATTCATTGTTTTCAGGGACTAAAAAATCATGAAACACATTTTCCTTCATTGGGATTTGAATATGATGAAACAGAGGAGTATGTAATTCCTCCAAATGTTTGACTTTGACTTGATGTATACACCTAGAAAAGTAAATTCAATGGAAGATGCATTGAGTATAAATTCATATGCTCGGTCAGAAAAAGAATATTCAAATGAATGGAATTTGATGTCGGTCCTAGACAACATGCATGTGGAATTTGAAAACTGAGGTGAGTTTTTTGTTTTAGTATATGCTACAGTTTTTCTAGATTGGGTAATTATGGTCAAAGAGGCACAAACATTAGATGAAAAATGTATAGTAATGAGTTCAAAACTAAATGGTGGGGAGACCATTGAGGGATGGAAACATGATGGGAGTTCTGTTTTTTGATTTAGGGACTGGATGGTTGTATGAATGGCTTGTTAGGAAAAACTTCTTCATGCTTACCACCATTTGATATGGGTTGTACATACAAGCACACAAATGATGTATATGGAATTGATGGTTTTGTTTTGGCAGAGCAGTATGAAAAGAAATGTGGATAAGCTCATTTCACGATGCTCAACATTTCATCAGGTTAAATAAGTGCATTAAAGAAAAACAGGAATGGTGTTGTCATTACATATATCAGTTTGTAAATGGGAGTAGATAGGAATGGATTTTGTAACAGGTCTTCCAAGAACGTTATGGAAAAACGATGTCATATAGGTGATAATGGATCATCTTAGTAAGTCGGCCCAATTCATCCCTATTCTAGAAACTCATATGGTAGGTGATCTTTCAAAAATCTATATACAAGAAGTGGTAAAGAGGCATGGAATACCAGCTTCAACAGTCTCAGATAGAGATTTGAGGTCAAAATATTATTTCTATAAATCCTTATCGAAATCCTTTAGGACATAGTTTACTATGAGCATGGCATATAATCCGCAGATGGAAGACCAGTCTGTGAGGATAATACAAATATTGGAAGATAAGTAGTGGGATTGTGTAATAGATTTTGTGGGCTCATAAGTGGAGAATATACCCTTAGTGGATTTCTTATTTAATACCAGCTTTCAGGCCTCGATATATGTCACTCTATTTGAAGCATTATGTGGGTTCCCTTGTCGTTATCCATTATGTTGTATGGAAATAGGTGAAAAATAATATGTTGGTATTATCCTTTTCCAATAAATAATGTATAAGATCTATTTGTTTTGAAAAAGGATGGAGGTGGATCAAAGTCATCAAAAATATTATGCAGATAATCATCGAAGACCATTGTCGTTCACTGTGGGTGATCATGTATTCAAGAGGATATATCCAAGTCATAGACATTCACATTTTAGGTTGCATGGAAAGATTTATCCTCTATAAATATGCCCTTTTGAGATACTATAACACGTTTGATGGGAGGAATATCAGTTGTAATTACCACCGTTCTTCAGTTTAGTGAAAAATGTGTTCTATGATTCCCAGTTGAAAAGGTATCATCCTGATCTGGATCGTGTGATCAAATGGGATAACATTGACCTAGATTTGGATACTTATATTATACATATCTCAGTACAGGTTTTTGATTCGAAAGATAAAGTAATTCATGAAAAAATCATCAGGATAGTGTGGTTTTTATGGTAGCATGGTGAGATTTAGGAAGTTACATAGGGATGCGAGAAGGAAACGAAAGTGCAGTGGAAAGAAATTTTTCAGAGCAGTGAATGTTTTTTACTTTTTTAGGATGAAAATACAAATGGTGGGGAGAATTTAGTACCCCCTATTTTGCATATTTTTCCCATATTAAATCTTTTAATGTATATAATGTTTAAGGGTGATTAATGAGAGAGTTGGGAGAACATTGGAAGTTGTTTTAAGGAAAAATGGAATTCACATGGGTGGTGTAGGGTTTGTCTAACTGTGCAGCCAAACCATGCATAATTGGTCATATTGGGGTAGTGGCTCAACAATAGTTGGAGCATGATTAGGGAGACTGTGTGAGGAATCCTTGTGTGGGTCTGCCTAGGTAGTAGAAACGCATAGTGAGTGCACTGTTTTTCAAACCATGTGAACTAACAGTTTAGATGGTTTAAATGAGATCATAAAAAGTGGATCTCAAATGTTTTTCATCTAAGTGGCTCATTTTTTCCTTAGTAGCCATAAATCACAATTTTTCTTCCCTTAAATCCTAATAAGGTTATCCCATTATTTTAATGTGATATGAAGGCTTCCGTTTATGAATTGAATATGAATTATGGAGGTATGTGATCATTCTTCATCTTTCTTGTTTTTTTTCGTAGATCTACTTAGATATACTTCTAATCTTCTACTAGTTTCATAGATATATTCCCATTATGGGTAGACATAGGTGTTTAGATTCCATGTATGATAAGAGTTTTTCTTGATCTATCTATTAGAAGATATTTAAGGTAGATTCTTGGAGAATTGACCTTGGTTTCTTTATCGTTGATGGTTCACTGGGTTTTTTCATGAAAACTCCCGAGGTTTGAGGATTCATTATCAACTCCAATTGTTATAACAGGATAGTTTGCTTTAAAATTGTATTTCTGGTGTTTAAATGACTGTGAATTGGTGGTTAAATACTTTTTAGAATCTTTCTTGAGGGATGGTTGTGAAATCTGTAATATTTGGGATTTGGAATGAGTGGCTTGGTTTTTGGTATTAAACATGGATTTTAAAAAGTTATTTTTCCTAGATTACTGGAACATAATTGGGATTATATGTTTCCAATAATATTAAATGCTTTATTAAAATAAAATATTGCTTTAAAATTGGTTGTTCTTTGGTTTTTTATTAAAGTTCTATTTTCGAGAAGTGGTTTGTTTAAGAAAGGGAAATATTTTACATATATGGTGTTGGTGTGAGTTCATTTTTAATAGGCCATTAATAATGGTTCAGTACCATTTGGGTAAAAATGGCGTGACAGTAGATCAGGGGATTTTCCCATTGTGGCATAAGGTAATTGGATGAGAGACCGCTCATTAGTTTGGAACAATAAAACTAAGCATGCATGTGTGGGTGTGTTGTGATCTATGGAATGGGTATTCAAAATGATAATAATAATTTGTTTAAAATATTTGAATTTGTTATTTTTCTAGAAAAATAAATTTGTAGAAATTTTTTACTATTGGTTTTGTTTTAACTTGGTGGCAAATAGTTTTTGGAACTTGTTTATATTTTGGTGTAAACTTTTTTGTTAAATTGTTTTATATAAACTGTTTTATATAATGTGGATAAACATTCTATCTGAGTTGCATGAGTAGGGAAGTCATTTAGGAAGACCTCCTGAGTTTTATACTCACCCCTGATTTAGAACGTTGGGGCTTTTTCTTATGTGATATTCAAGGGAAGGGGAAAAGGTAATGTTTCCCATGTTATTAGCACTACCTCTTGATGTGTGGGCTATTTAGAGATTTTGGAGCATAATGCTTGTAGAGCATGGAGACTTGTGGACTTTTTAGATTCTTCAGTTATGTATCCATTGTTTACTTTGATACTAGTTTGGTCTTCCACTATTTCACACATTGATATGGTTTTGAGATACACGATGTCGTTCAGTTGTCTTTATTTTTTTCATGCATCATTTAATAAATTTTTTGGGGATGATTTGATGGATTATTAGTTTATTTCATAAAATGTAAAGCTTCAACCACATTTATTTGAAACCCTTCGTAATTTATTTCTAGTCTTTCGTGTAGTGGGGATGTCTCTTATGGCTATGTAAGGACTCATTGTAATCTCAATCCAATGATATTGAGCGGGTCATAACAAAGTTCATTTTCGTCTCAAGTACCAAATGATGAAAAAATTTCGGAAATGAACTAATAGTTATAAATTTATTATAAAATGGTAATAAGTTATAAAAAATGAATAATTAACATGAAAAAGGATCTATAGAAAGTAAATAATTAACCAATGTTTATTATTTAGGAAAATAAATATTGTATTTGATCTGTTTGACTCATGATAAGGTACTTCATCACAATCTTCATTCAATGAGGAATCATTTGATGTGTTACAACATGTTATTTTCTTATGTGTATAATTAACCAATTTGACTTTTAATTTCATTCATTTGTTTTCAAAAGAAATCATTTTATATAACGAATCTTTCTAAATGAAAAATTATTTTTTCCCATATACAATGATAATGACATCTCTACTTCCAAGACAATAATTTGATATTTGGATTTCTCTATATTACATAATTATTCTTAATTAAAAATAAATTCAATATTCCCTTTAATGTTATTTTGTTATTTAAAATGGTTTCCATAATAGATTGATTATATCAATATTTTAAAACTATATCATGTGATTGAAAAGTGGAAATGTTATTTTTTCCCTTTATGTTTGTTTTATGTGTTATGATTTTTTCAAGGTTCATGGAAATTATTCATGTATATGAGTGGTTATATGATAAAAAAATGGATGGTGATCCCCGGATTGAGCTCCAGTGCATTGGGTAATGTGATGGAGTTAACTGGTTTGGTTTCTCTTAATTGATTTAGCAAATATACTTTGATGGGTATTCAAAATGTAACAATGAACGTTACTCCCTATATAGATGTGAAATATTAAATGTAAAGATGATATGGATGCTACATGTTAGCTTTTTAATTTTTATTACTATATTGTTTTTCTAGATTCTTGTGATTAAATAGCATTTTCTAAAGAGCTTATGTTTTTTGGATGAAAAGTATGTATTTGTGGAAATGTTTTCATGGGACAAAATTATTCATACACTAGTGATCTATTTAATTATTTTATATCCCTTACTGATATTTTGGTTCTAATCCC
Source organism: Viscum album (assembly GCA_963277665.1). Taxonomy (NCBI): domain Eukaryota; kingdom Viridiplantae; phylum Streptophyta; class Magnoliopsida; order Santalales; family Viscaceae; genus Viscum; species Viscum album. The sequence goes on from OY728129.1 coordinate 1,592,291,366, forward strand.
ATCTTTTTGAAATGTTTTCAAAAGGGTATATGGATTGGTAAGAGAATATTAATAAGTGAAGATGAATGTTATGATTATCTTTATCAAGAAATAAAATCATGTTTTTTAATATGTTTGGGATTATAAAAAATGCATAGTGAGTATACATCTCTACTTTGTAATATAAGAGTTTTTATGCTATATATTTAGCCTCACTCTTTAAAAATATAATACTAAAAATACCCTCAATGTGAAGGAATTTAAATTCTTTATATAACCCAATATTTTGTAACATTTATGGTAAGGGAAATATACATTGTTTTCCACATAATTATTCAAATTTCGCCATATTAGGCCTCTATGGGAATAAATGTTGAATACTGGAATGTAGGGATGAATTTGGTAAATGAAACTTTTTAGGAATGGAGTTGTTTGAAGAAATTATATAAAACTTCATGATTTTACAACAACACATTATTATGGCTCAAATTCAGGGAAAGATTTATGCTGATACCTATCGATGAGAATATAGGATATGGTTTGCACAAAAGATTAAATTTTCATATATCCATGGAATTTAATAATGAAATTTAGTATGAAGAGGATGTTAACTATAAGACACATAATCCCCTAGGATATTATTAACCAAAATAAATGGTTTTGTACCAACAACTCATCTCACCAAACCTATCTAATGTATATGATTTTGTCCAAATATCTGTATATGGTTATATACTAGATACTACACATGTATTAAATCTCATAGTTCAATAGTGGAATCAAGATCATGGATTATTGATATAATTTTATATGCAATATGAAAACTCAACACAATATATTAATTTATCATAAATAAGTATGAAGATTTGACATGTGAACATGAAGAGTAAATGAATAAATAAGTACGGAAATTTTCTCACACTAGTGAAAATAATTCAACTTTGCGGATGAAATTTTATAAGTGGTGAAGAATGTAATGAATTAATAATAATACATAAACATTTTAAATATAAATATATGTAGGTTTTATATAAGTTAACATATATTAAAAGAACAAACATCTCATAATCATTTATTTAGAATCAAATATGTTTATAGAAGTATTTCATTCTTTAAAATAAAATTTAAAAAAATTATTATCTTTAAGTTTTTTTTATATAAAACAAATTTTTATAAATTATATAATTTAAATATAAAATATGATATCAATTCATGGCTTCATTAGTGGAAAATAATATTTTGACTATTTTTTGGTATTTTTCTAATAGAATTTTTATAGTAAATTGTTGAAATACTTATTTTAGAAAAAAAATATATTTTTTCACATTTTCATAAGTTATAAATAAATTAAAAATTTATAAATTGTGATGTTTTATTTCATGAATAAATGTATTCATTCTTAAGTATTTTTTTATACTTTGAAATCATATCCTTAGCATTTTTGGACTTCAGTAATATTGTGTTTTAAATAAAAATATTTTGTGTGTGAACTTTATATTATATTGTTTCTTAAATTTGGATTGATATTTTGAAGAAACACATAAAACATTTATTTTTGATAATTAAATAATTTTTTTCCATAAAACAAATTAAATTGTCAATATTATCCCAGAATTTAATTTAATGTTCTAATTGAAAATTCTCTAATGGTTTTTACATGTTATGTTTTCTAATACAGAAATTATATTCATTATATATTCGAAAAATTATTTTATAAAATTTATTAATTATATTAAATTTTAATACTCAATTTAATTAATTATTCTAGTTTTATTATTAGACATGAAAATTAGTTATTGAGAGTGATGGTGGAGTGACCAATGTAATTTTAAATAAGTTTAAAATTTGTTTAGTATTGTAAAAATGGATAATAAATAAGAAAAACATGTATGATACGGGTCACAGAGGGAGGATCGACCTTGTACTGTTATCACACAACATTATTGAATATTTTATGACCCTTTTTACATGAATAATGGAATTAAATTATTTAAATTCAAAAACGATTTTAAAAACTTCTCGTCTCTTTTCTTTTAAAAGGAGATCACCTACTCCCCATTTCTCCACCCATTATAATGATTTTACTCCACTAAATATTAATATCCTATTATATCCACAAAACTATACTTGTTCTCTTGAATCCTTTATCTTAACAAAATAAAAATCTATGGAACCATGATGAGTTGCAATATAAATAGAATAAAATATAAATATACTACTCTCAAGCCATCATTTTAATTATTCGCATGTTATATAACCAAAAGGCCCCTATATACTTGAATGTATGACAAATTAAAAAAAATATGTTTAATTTTATTATAAAAATGTAATTTCCATTTTATATATTATTCCAAAATCATTGAGAAAATTCAAAATTTTATCATTCATATGTATATACAACAACCTCAATGAAGGATGTGTTCGATTTTTCATCACTATATTAAATGGTAGGATGAAAATTTTTATTTAATTATGTAATATTTTATTTTTAACATTATTATAATCCTGAAATAATAAATATTTCATTTCATACCCATCCCACACTCATTATATTGAAAATGAAACTGGCATTTCTGCGTACATGAGGACTAACACCTCCCAGAAATGAAATGATTTATTTTCCATTACCGCATAAAATTAACAACATTGCAAATTTGATTATTGTATAAAACTTTTATCTATGAAAACATTAATATTTTTGAAAAGTAAAATTTCGAATTAAATATGTTTGATTATAATGATATGGTTGTAGTAACATTTACCTACTTAAACGGACTTATCAAGGAAATTAACTTAATTTGGTTCAATTTGGAGATAAACATAGAATCTATATATCTTTTGAATTATTGGAATAATAAATGGACAAAATACCAAAAATAATTTATATAGTAATTTGATTTATAATTCCATTTAATATTTTAAAAAATTCAATATTTCCACAATAAAATTAAGCGAACAATCCTATGAAACCAACATAAACATAATATAAATTAAAAATAAATAAATAAAGATAATATTTGTCCCATATAAAATAAATAAAATAATTAAAGATAGTAAATTTATCTTTGATGATTAAATAATAGTGAATTTGGTAATTTTGTATGTATTTAATAAAATTAATTTAATTATTTATGATGTTATGATAAAATCTAGGGTGAATTTTCACATGTGGTATGGGTACTTTTGTACCACCCTCAATACTTTTCATTTACACATTCTCTTATTTTTTCCGTATTTTACATAATCTTTATTTAATTAAATTATCTATATTTTTATATCCCCTAAAAATATTCATATTTTAATATACTATTATTTACTATGTTTATACATGTTTCTTCTATCAAAATTATGACATTAACGAAAATTTTATTTAAAGAACGATTTGTATTTATTGTCTCATGTCATGAATCAATACCATGAAATATGTTTATACCAAGAGAAACTTATAATGTGAACATAAAATTAAAATGATAATATATATACATCCATAATAAAGTACCCTCAAATATTTCATAAATCATCACCCAATTTATTCATTTTTATTCTTTCATATCCAAAGCATTCCATTTAATTTTCTACATTGGGATTACATGATCATGACATATGCTCATTTATGAATTATTAAGTCCAAAAAAATTTAATACATTATTATTTTGAGAGCCCTTATGAATTAGCATTTGATTTTTTCATTGAATGAGAATTATAAAACTCACTTAAATCACATGGGATTATTACTGATTACAATTAATGTATAGTGTATTTTACTCATCTAGAATGGATATAATGAATTTCTATAAGTTATGGGTTAGTATATAATTTTTTATCCCTCCAATGGATTGGGTAAATCATTTTATATTGTATGATTTTATTTAAGGGATTTGGAAGTTATCTTATTCCACTATGGGACCATTCTAAATGTATAGTACTAGTATTTCTATTGAACCTTAACTAATGATTTTAATTTTATTTCATAAATGTTTTAAAAATATTCCATGATTCAGTGATATTATCATTTTATTTTCATATTATTGATATTATAGTGAACTCAACCCAGGTAGCATGGAACCATTGAGTTATTTATTACAATTGAATAAGATACATGAAATCCATTCTGGACAGACCAAATAGTTTAGTAGACTTGGTAAAATATTTATATACTTTAGTCCCATATTTTATTTTAAAACAAAAAATTAAAAAATATTTTTTTCGATAATAAAAATATTCTCTCTGGAACATCCATGAACATCAATCGTAGTATACTTCATGAAATTTTATGCAATGGAAACAAATTATGGGGGAGTTCAAATTCTAATTAAGGGTTACGTATAACTGAAGAAATAAGGAATCAATTAGAAAAATAATTATTTCAAGGTAAATAACTAAATATATATTCCATGTAATCAATAAACTATGAACAAATTTCATCCTTATGTAAAATCAATGAAAAAATCTCATTAATAATAATCAATATGGCTTTGTAAATTACAGAAGACACTTTCCATTAAATCAATAAATGGTAAGTAAGTGTATCAAGAGATAATGTCGGTGTCAAAATATAATTTATAATAATCAGTATAGAAATGTAAATAAATAAAAAGCCGTCAATGTATCAAATAAAATAATAAGGTTGTCCACATAGAGATAATATAAATGATAAAATATCATAGAAAACAATAAATATTAAATGGTAAAAAAATGAAAACACGTACTATTTAATAAATTAAATCATAATGAGAATTGGATAAGGCATAATCTATATATAAAGGTAAATCAGTGAACACACATGTCATGTAATTAATAACTGTGAATGAAATGATCCTAGAGATGATATAATTTCGAAAAACTCATAGATTATAAAAATTGAATTATGAATTAAGTAATTAAATAATCATCAGGAATCATGTATCTGTAATATGACCCCTCTACCACCAGATCTATCCCCAATATAATGTAAAACTACTCGGTGAAAACTCATTGGGTTTGGACAACTAATTTCATTATAGATTATTGATTCACCTCATCAATATTTTTATGCATCAAGGGAAAATATTAAATGGGGACCCATCTATGTCTGTATGTCAAAATAATTCCTCATATATCAAATAATCGATTCAATTCACGAAACATTTTCATTACTATCTAATATTTGAATTGAGTAAAGAATAAATATTTTTCGATATTTCCCTAGATAAAATCATAACATTGATTTTAGAAAATCATATTAAAAATAATATATTGTTTATGAAATAGAAATTTCCATTATTAGTTGTATGAAAATTTTTAGGAAATTAAATATCCATTATAAATTGAATAATTTAATAGAAATTTAATGACAAAAAAAGAATCAATTAAATATACATAATTTGTTTCGTTAAAATGATTATAAATGATATATAGAATAAACAATAAACTTTTTAATAAAACACAACCCCATTATATTATGAATAAATTTTTGTTCTCATTTATGAATAAAATAACCCTAAAAAGTTATTTAAAAATATTCTTGAAGAAAATATCCTATTCATTTTGAAAATTACATTTTCAAACTAAAATTTCACAAATATTTTGAAAATATTATTTTCATATAACATTTGAAACTTATAAAATAATATTTAAACCATTTTATTTTTAATTATGTGCAGAATGTTTATTTACATTGTACATGTTAAAAAGGAATATTAATTTATCTTTTTAGGTAAAAATCAAAAAGTCAATGTTTTTGAATATGAAAATAAATATTCCTTTAAAAACATTTTTATGTATTATATGTAAAATATTATTTAGCAAATAAAATTTAAAAGGATGAGATTTTTTAAAACATTTTTAAAAAACATGCTTTTTGATGAAGATAGATTTTTAAAAAAAGCGAGAAATGAATTTAAATTGTCTTAAATTTTTTTGAACATTTTTATGTACAAAATAATGTAAAATATTTAAAATTAAATGAAATTATCTTGAATAAATATATTTTATTAACATAAATTTTTTTATAGGATTTCTAAATAATTAATTTTAAATGAAATTCAGGAATAATCAATGTCAATTGCAATTACAATGTAAAATAAACCCATAAAATTATTATAACATTATTTTAAGAATTAAAAAGAGAATAGTTTATGTATATAAATAATAAATAATAATAAAAGAATTATAAATACAACAATATATATTTAAATTAAATTAAATTCTTATCATTTGGGTATTAATGGCAATGAATGTGTAATATAACCTAATGAAATTAAATTGAGTTATGAAAATGTTTACCGCTTTGTAACATTTATGTTGAAAGCACCATAGATTGAGTATTTCAAATTAGAACATAAAATAACATTAATTATTCAAGAAACAAAATATTACATATAAAAGAGTCCTTATTTACACCATATAGAATAAATTAGGTTCACAAGAATTATATATTCTTTAATGAAGGGAAATTGAGACAAAGTCCATAACCTCTAGATTTTTTATTATTAAATGGGCTTTGACCTCAAGTATTGTTGTTTAAAATATGTTATTAACTTATTAATGAAATATTTTCATATTAATAAGGTTATATATTATATTTTTATAACATCTTATCTCCTATTCCTTAATAATCATTCATTATTTTCAATGTTTCCGATGTTACATGATTGGTCTTCTCATTAATAATTTATAATTAAAGTTTTTGTTCATGTGAATATTATATAGAGTCATCATTTACATAATAATAATAATGAAATAACTTTCATATTTTGAAATCAGTATATACTTTTAAAACCAACCATGAATGATGGTTATGAAAAATGAAATGTGATAAAATTGTGAATATGTTAGATCATATGTACAAATAGTAACGATTCCATTTTCCACTAATCATTATGGAATGGGGGTAAGTAATATTTTTTATTATTATAATGATAATAATATAATCTACATTTAATATTATTTATTTAAAATTAATTAAATATATCGTCAATGTTGTGTGGTGATGAAAATAGAGTCACATCACTTCATGAGGGTGGTTGGCCACATGTACACAAACAATGTTATCATTTTTAGTGTAAGAAAAATTACAAGATATATAATATTTTCATAATGATAAATTTGTAATTTATATAATAATAGATTTATTTATATCACATATATTCATTAAAATTAACATTATTAATTTGCATCTAAATAATTTGTGACTAATGAATCAAATCGATTCAGGAGGCGGTAGTCTATTATAGAATCGAGTGATGTTATCGTATACCCTATAAAATAGAAATTAAAAAAATATATTATATAATGACTCATGTTACATAAGTATATTATAGATATAATATATATCATTTATATCCCTCATAATACCAAACATTGAATGGTGGTAATAGAAAAATGAATTACATATGTTTGTGAGGATATAGTTCGTCATATACATTAATAATGATTTTGTATCCCGTTTGATATAAGTGGAGATGAATAAATATTAATCCATAAAACTAATTACAAATCAGTATATTGGATATATTGGTGTTATTATATTTTATGTTTTAAGAAATAATTGAATTTGTATAGGAAAAATTAAAGTGAAATATCATTGTCAAGATAATTACCTTTTTCTAGGTGAAAAATCATTTTAATCTCTACTTAATAATCCGAGGGATGGTCTATTGGGAGTACCAAAAAATATATATTTTGAATATGTATTTTGGAGAAATAATTTTTAACTTTTTGGTAGATAAAATGGTCCTGTTATTTGTGAACAAGTGAAGGGTGTGAGTACAATTTTATATGTTTGAAAAGGGAACACTCTGAGAAATTTCAATTTAATATCAAAGAAGAATCCAAAATGATAAAATCCTTGTTGGAATCCTATGGTGTTAATAATTTTTTAGTTATAAAAAATTCAATACTTTCTGTAACACATATTAATCATATTTAATATATATCAAATCTTGTGTACAGATGATTGGTTTATTTATGCTTGAAATAAACATATCAAAGATCTGAACTGCTATATTTTATTATTAAAAAATATTTTTTAATTCGTGTTATAATGATTTTCCTTGATATATGATTGAGTCAAATTCATTATATGAATTCCACAGTTTATTTTTGTGTATATATATTTGGCTAGGTCCGAGAAACAGTGAGTCTACCGCAGATTATGTTTTTCTCAAAAAGGACCAGACACTGGGACCCAAACATCGTGACCCAGACACCGTGACCCAAACAACGTGATGTAGACACCGTGGGCCAATCACCATGACCCAGAAAACATGACCCAGACACCATGACCCAAACATAGAGACCATACACTTTGAATCAGATACCGGTACAGGAAACCATGATCCTAACATTGCATCTGTGCTTCTGGTTCATGATCCTTATACAACTATGCTATCATGAATATCTCATCTCCCAATGGAAAACAAAGAGACACCATTTCAAGGAGGCACCATTTCAAGGAGACACTGTTTCCAAACATAATATGACACCATTTCATAATCTATTGAGTCATTTTTTAATTTAATCTCTAACGGTCATATTTGATGCTTTTAAATTCAGTAACAAAATTGATGTTTAGTTTTAGAAATGTCACCTAATAGTAGGAGGTATGAAGTGAATAATTCGTGCACCCTATCAACTCCAACAGATGCATTTTATGAATAGAAAGAACAACATGGCAAGAAGAAAAGAGAAAAAACAGTGAAGGTAAAAAAACTGTGTGCAATAATGAAGAAGCTTGAGCTTTCTAGAAAATAGAACTGACACATGAAAATTGATACTTATTAAGAACAAACAAATCATAAATTAATCCTAGAGTCAAGAATATTTTTCACACCTTCAACTCCAAAAATCACACAAGCCAAATCTGAACCAGATCACATGTCTTATGATACTCTTTTTTCCACAAGAGGAATCGATTCCAACATCTGCTTTATCTTAGAAGTCCAGAGCATCATAAACTAACACTCAGAGAACATCTAACCTTATCTCATCATCATTCCTATAGTGTGTATTATTTTTATTTTTTGAGGAGTGTGTGTGTGTGTGTGTGTATGTGTATAAACATTCACAATATCATGCATTAATCTAAAGGATACTAGATATCATTTCTCATACACCTTTTTTACACATGGGTATTTCTAGTGATAAGTGTGGAATATATCCATGTGTGGCCTAATAGTTATACCCCCAAAGAATAGTGGAAATGGTCATGTGACATGAACTGTCCTCTATACTATTGTGAACCCCTATCCAGAGTGTGGATTAGGTTTATTTATAAAAAAATCTTAATGGAAGGTGGTCACCATGTGGATGGGATTAGGTCTCAGCTTGAGACTAAACCACTTGTTCAGTATCCATAGTGGTGTCTAATTTAGTTTTATTTGTTTTACATAATAACTCAGAAATTTCTAATTTAACTTTGATAGTTAATCCTAAAAATAAGTTATAATGGATTTTCCTTATTAGAATAGCTTCAAAAAAATTGTTAATAAATTACATTAATATTACTGAGAATTGATCAATCTTATAGGAAGTTATTTAAAAACTTAAACATTTATAACCGTATTACATTGATTAACTAGACTATAATTAAATTTATTGGGGAACCTTTTAATTATACATTTCAAATAGATATTTTTATAGAAACTCAATTCACCCCCCCTCATGACTACTCTACTCCAACGAACATTTGGTATTTTAGGAGCCTTTTTATTTCAATTAAGATTCTATTTTTTTACCTTATTGAACTTTAATATTAGTTGTACTTTAAAGTTCTATCAAATATGTTCATTATAAATTAATAGAACTTTTAATGATGATATTTATCATGGATAATAGTCTAGAAGGTGTTTCAACAAATATACCACCATTATTTATTGAAACAAATTATGTTCAATTGAAAATAAAAATAAAAATTCATTTAGAAAGATTGAGTTTTGAAATGTGGTCTTCAATTATAGATGAATATAAGATTCATGACACTGATAGAATAACAAGGGGAAACCATACCACGAAATCCTACAATAACAATCGTAAATCCATGAATTCTTTATTTTTATCTTTAGGAGATGAATAATTTTATAGAATTTCTACATGTAAAACTGCCCATGTAATTTGGGATACATTGCATGTTTCACATGAAGGAACCTCTAGTGTGAATGAAATGAGACATAATACATGTACTATTAAATATTATAAATTTTAAATTAATCTTTATGAGCCTTTTTCTAACATGTATCTCATGTTCAATGAAATGTTCAACACAATGGTTTCTCAAAGGAGAGAAGTTACTACCATAAATAGATCCTAAAGATTCTAATATGCCTACCTGACAGATAGAGAGGAACCTCTATCTCTATTAGATAATAATGTGACATCAGCAAGTTACCTATAAAAGAACTCACTGGTAAAATGATGATACTTGAAGAGGAGTTGAAATTAAACAAGGAAGTAATGGATGATCGCAAAAGAAATTATGTGGCATTCAAAACCACCACTTCAAGATGCAAAGAGAAAGAGAAGCTGGAAGACTTTGTAGAAATGTCCAGAAGTTAAAAATAATCAAATAATAGTGATAAGGAGTTGGATCAATTATCCATAAGAATTAAGAGATTTTTTAAGAAGAATAACATTCCCATAAAGCCTAACATTAAGGGATGATATGATAAAAAATAATATAGAAGAAAGATTGGAAAATAAATGAAACGTCTGATGAGATAATCAGCTATGAATTTAAGAGAAAGGGAAATATTGTGTCTAACTATACCAATCTCAAGTAAAAAAAGTAAATATGAGGATAAAGAGATAATGTATATAAATACAATGAAAGCAACATGTAGTTCTTCTTAGGATATTTCAAGTAATATAGAATCATCACATGATGAATAGGATAACAAAACCAATATGTGTTTTATAATAAACACGTCTGAGGTAACACTAGAGACTCATGTACACAATTCCTATTATTTTGGAGATGAGAGTGACTGTAAAAAGATATATAAGGAATAAATTTTTGAATACTGTAATATTCTTTATGATACATGCAATAAATTATAAATAAATACAAGTATTTGAAGAAACAATATTCTCTAACCTCAACTATTAAAACTGAACATTGTATAAGAAAGGAGAAAAATGCTAAATTACTCAAGGAAAATAATGATGAAAATCTATCAAATAATAAATTGAAAAAGTATCATGAAAGGTTTACTAATGTTAAAGATTCCCTAGTACATATTCTAGGTTAACAGATTTCTCCTATATATACTACTGGAATTGGCTATCCACCTATTAAAAGAAATTTTTGATGAAATAATTTTGTTTATAAGTCTAGGACATATAGCCTTACTCATAGTTCTAGAAAACATTCATCTAGTTCATGTTATGATACACTCTCTCTTAATTCAATCTCTTCTAGACCAAAAAGATTTTATTTTTCAAATACATTACATAATGCATATAGGAAACCTATTAGGAAGATATGGGTTTCAAAAGCACTAGTCACTAATTTTACTAGACCAAAACAAGTATATATACCGAAATCTATTTTTATTTGACTATTTTATAGGAATGACGAATAAATAGATCCTATAAGATATTATAGTACATGGACACTGGGTGATTAAGACACATGACAGTAGAATATTCATGCATCAAGAATTTGAGAAATATTGATGGTGTACATATAACCTTTGGTGAAAATGCCAATGGAAAGATCATTGTCCATGACCAAATCTGTAACTCTATATCAGTTTTGATTTCCAGGGTAATTTTTTATGATGTATTGAAATATATTCTTCTTGGTATTTTAAAACTATGTGATGATGGATTTAATGTCAAATTTGATGATGATTCTTGAAATGTTTTCAATTCTGATAATTAAATAGTGTTTCATGCATTATGAAATGAAATTGATTACTCTGTTATGATAGAGTCTTTAGTCTCTCAAAATTTTTCATGTATAAGTGTATTTTATAAAGAATATTGGATTTGGCATAGGAGACTAGAAAACTATAATACTCACTCCCTTATAAAGTTAACTAGAAAAATTTCATTCAAAGGCATACCCAAACTTGAGATTCCAAATGATAAAGTGTGTAGTTCATGATAAATGGGAAAGCAACACAAGATTTACTTCAAACAAAATAATGAAGTGTCATCTTCTCAACCTCTCGAATTGGATCACATGGATTTGTTTGGACAATCTAGGGTTTCAAGCATAAATGGGAAGCAACATGTTTATGTTCTTGTAGATGAAATTTATAGATATACTTGGACTTTCTTTTTGGCTCACAAAAGTGAATCTTGTTATCATTAAACCAAATATTCCAAAACACTAGAAAATAATTGTGGACATAGAATTAAATCCTTAAGAAGTGATCATAAACATGAGTTTGAAAATCATGTGCTTTCATCCTTTTCCTCACAAAGTGGCTATAGTCATAATTTTTCTGCCTCTAGAACACCTCAACAGAATAGAGTTATTGAAAGAAGAAGTATATCCATGTAAGAGATTTCTAGAACCATGCTTTGTGAATATGACATACCAATTTATTTTTGGGGTTAATCTATAAATACAACATACTATATTATCAATAGCGTGTTCATTAGACCTCTTATTAAAAGAACACCATTTTATTTGTTGAACAATTGAAAACCCAAAGTAAGCTACTTAATAGTTTTTGGTTGCAATGTCTATATACTTATTACAAAATAAAATTTTGAAAATTTTGAATCCAAGAGTGATAAAGGAATATTTTTAGGATATTCAATCTCTTGTAATGCCTTTAGAGTGTTTAATAAAAAAATAAATGTGTAAAAGAATATTTCCATGTCAAAATTGATGATTCAAATCCACATGAGCCTAAAACCACTCTAAAGAACCTGGAGGATGATGTATCAAATATAGACATTAATTAAAAATCCTCTAACCATTTTGTGAAGGAATTTTTAAAGACCTACAGTTCTAGAAAATTTTTAGATTCAAGTCGCAATGAACCTAAACCTGTTGAAGAACCTGAAATCCCTAGTACGTCTTTTTCTAGAGCTTTTAGAACTCTTAATATCCATTCTTCAGATGTTATTGAAGGAGACTTAGATAAAGGATCTCTAACTAGAGCCCCACATAGGAATCAAGTTTAACATTAAGTTTTCTTTTCACAAAATGAGCCTAAAAACACAAATGATGCTATCAATGGTGAATTTTGGGTGATGGATATACAAAGAGAGCTTAGTCAGTTTGAAATGAAAATAGTTTGGAATCTTGTTGGTAGAACCAAAGACACATTTATCATAGGAACTAAATTGGTGTATAGATATTTGGTAGATTAATCTTGCAATATAGTTATAAACAATTATTGATTGTTTGCACAAACCTATATTTATGAAGAAGGAATTGACTATAATGAGACATCTACACTTGTATATAGACTTGAATCTGTCATAATTATAGTTTCTTATACTACACATCAAAATTTCATACTATATCAAATGGATTTTGAATGTGAATTCCGAAATGTTTATATAGCATAGGATGTATTTGATGTGAAACCCCCTACTTTTTCAAATCCTAATTATCCAAATTATATTTTTAAATTAACAAAAGATTTATATGGGTTAAAACAAGATCTAATAGATTTTTGTGATATACTGAGTAATTTTCTTACTTCCAATGTTTTACAAAATGAATAGATGATCCTACCCTCTTTATAAAACAAACTTCCAAATATGTTTTACTAGTTCATATATATATATATGAAATTAGCTTGGGATCATAAAAAAGTTCTTTATGTATTGAATTTTCTAAAATGATTTGAAAGGAATTTGAAATGATATTAATGGGTGAAATAGAATTCTTCATTGTATTTAAAATCATTCTAAATAATTATGGTATTATTTTAAATCAAATAAAATATATTAAAGATCATTTAAAATGTTTTGGATTGGATAACACTAAAAGTAGGGAAACTCCAATGTGTAGTATATTAAAGTTGGATCTTGATGAAGATAAAAAATCTATTGATCTAACCACCTACAGAGGAATGATTGAATTCCTTATCTACCCAACTTCTAGCCGACCTGATATCAAGTTTAGTGTTGTATGTGTTCCCATTTTCATGAAAATAATATGGAATCTCATTTAAAGGTTGTTAAAAAGATTTTCTACTACCTCAAGCATACACCCAATATAGGACTTTTCAAACCAAGAGGAAAATCATTTGAGTTAGTTATTTATTCTTAATCTGAATTCGGTGTCTGCAAGTTACATAGAAAAAGCACCTCTGGAACAAGTCACATTTTAGGCAAGTCACTTGTATCATGGTGTAGTAAGAAACAAAATTTTGTTGCATTATCTATTACAGAAATTGAATACATATCTGATGGTATATATTGTGAAAATCAATTTTATGAAACACGCATTACTAGATTATGGATATGAATTCAGGAATGCACCTATAAATTGTGACAATACAAGTTCTATTAACATCTCAAAAAATCCTATTTTTCACAATAGGAAAAAACATATTGATGCAAGACATCACTTTTTGAGATGTAATTATCAAAAATGCTACATCACATTGGAATTCATTGAACTGAATATCATCATATTTATATATTCACTAACCCATTAAATTTTGAATGAATAGATTACATCATACATGAGTTAAGAATGATAAATATTAAATAGTAAGTATATTGTTTCATGTTTATGGTCTCACGGTTACTCTCTCTCTCTCTCTATGTTACTATAATGAACTTACTGTCTCAAACAATACAGTCGCACAGTTTATAAATCACACTATTAGGACCTCACTATGAAATCTTATTACGGTTTCACCATGAAGGCATGTTACGATCCCACCATGAAATAATGTTATGATCTCACCATGAAAATATGGTACAGTCTCACCATAAAAACACTTAAATTTTTTATTGACATATTATAACATATATCATGTTAATTAATTATTTTACCATTTAATTTTATGTGAAAATGTTTTTTCAATGCTTGGTATCCATAAATGATAAAAATTAAAGAAGTTTATCTTTTTCTTCACCCAAGATCTCTTCTCTCAAACCATAAACCCTCTTTCAACCGTTCTCTCTCTCGTTCCTTCATTGAATTCCCATAATGAAACACCCATCGTCATCAACTCCTAAGAAGAAAATTTTAATGAAGAAGTTGAAAATAGTGCCAATGTTAATGCCCAAAGCTCTATTATATCCGAACCTGGTGAACAGAGTAGTCTTTCATGAAAATATGGTTTTCCCCGAGTGGCTGATGTCCAGTAAATCGTAATTTTTTAAAGTGTTATGAGACCAAGGATGGATAGGTTGGTTCAAAAAGTAGTATATTTCTTTTTATCTAATGATAGTTATATGGTTTTATCAGTATTTTCAGTTCCCTTTTGATACAGAAGATGTCTATATTGGGAGAAGTCAGATCAATGTCCGGAGATGCATGTTTTCTTCAAGGATATGGGCTGGATTCCCCTGGATACCTCATGAAGTCATTTGTGTCGACTACCAGGGATTTACTCCACATCCATGTGAGTTCTTTGTTTTGGATGAAGCATTTGGGAGCATAACTGGGAATGAAACAATGAAAAGAGTTGTAATTGTTGAACAAAATGGTGATATAATACATCTGTTTAAGTTTATTCAAAATCTAATTTTACCCAGAAAAGGTAACTTCTCTAATATCAAGTATCATCATTTATTCTTGATACCCCTTAGAAGAATTAAAATAATATAATCCTATTAAAATATGTAATACTCTATATGTGGGATTTGATAAAGACAACCTCCATGAAAACCTCTATGTTCTATTCAATGGTTATCTTGACAATTCTTCATGAAAAAGGGTTGGTTGGACCAGATAAAGAAGATATTAAGGATTATGAGTGTGGTATTTAAAATGTCACATTAACAAGAATGAAAAAATATGGAATCCATAGACAAATGAATGGGGAGAAGATAATGAAAGGGATTATGAAATGTCCAATCAGGTGGAACACTCCTCAAGACCTAAAGTTATTTTTGATCCTGGTTTAGAACTAGATGAAATTGTTGAGTATAATGATGAGGAAGAATAAGTGGATGTTTCAACTAAAAGGGAAACTATTCTAGATGAGAATAATAGTGAACCCATTATCCATGAAATAATTGAGAAAGAACTGCTTTTTCTTAAAGAAGTTGTTGATCTGCAAGAACATACAACATACAAAGAAGAATTGTTTTCTATTGTAAGTAAAAACAATGTTGTGAAGAGAATATATAAGAAGATATTTATTTTATGAAAGAATATGATCTTGGGGAATATATAGAGGAACAAGTTGTTCATGAAATTATCCAACATGCAGAAGAGAGAATAGAGGAATCATTTTAGCTGTATACAGAGGAAATAGAAGATATTATTTGGGAAAAAATATAGGAAATAGGTCAAGGATCTTAATCTCTCAGTCCATAGAAAGATACACCTGTGGAGGGGGAGCATCCCCCCAATTTGGAAAATGTTTAAGTGCCAAATCTGACTAGTTTAAGCTCTATCGATACATGGTATAAATTTCCTAGTTATTTTGATGTAAATGACTCACATGAATCCCAAGTGAATGGTATATATTTTTCTAATATATTTCAATTGAATCCAGTATCTAATATTGTTTTAATAGCTTCAATGGAACCTGATCCTATCTCAACTCTTATTTATCAACCTTCACAACAACCTTCAAACATGCTGAGTAATTTTGATTTGAAAGCACTTGAATCTTCACTATTTGATGTGGTTGAAAAGCTCATGAATAACCTACTGGCCCCTGTATCCAATTTAAGTGAAAGAGATTATTCTATGTTGTTGGAAAATATCATATGGCATATTCAGCCCAAGTTTATTCATTACATCCAAGATGTCAGAGTTGAGAACAAACAAATCATTAATGAAGTAAAAAACCTCAATGCTATGGTTGATGAAATGTAGTGATTGATGAACTCAAGAACCGAACCTATTTCTCATCCTATTGAGGATGTTTTTAGTCAGGTTCCATAGGATGTATCCTCCCTTATATAACCTAATAAAACATTCTTTTCTGACAATGTAGTAAAGAGAAACATAAAACAACCGTTCATGAGATGCGTGAACTTGTTACCAGTCTTAAAAAGTTGACTAATGATATAAGGGTTGTCACCAGAAAGTTCTAAATCAGGTAAAGTCGCTCACTTCGGCTGTTACTTCTTTTCATGCCTCTAAAAATACTCTCAATCCCCTATGGACAGTTATACGATCAGATCATTTTTCAAAGAAGAACATCTGGATTATCTTGGTGGTTTTGACAAGGATTCTCTATCTTAAGTTGTCAAGAACATTGACAGAGTTCTTAATTTAGTGGGAAAAAATTCCAAAATATCCAATGATGCTCAAGAAGAGATTACTATGAAGGTGTAATTCTACATCTATAGGATCTTCTCAAGGCATGACATGACCAACCATTTCAAGTACCTAGTAGAGAATTTGAGAATTCCTCCTTTCACTCAGGCTTTCAAAACTCAAGTTCAAAAGATGAAAGATTTCACTCCTATGTTGGATTAGTTTATGGAGAAGATGGTTGAATTTATGATATCCATGCAGTATGGTGGTGTGATCATTGATATATTTATCAATATTTTGAGGCTTAACATCATGTACATAGTACTTTTATTATGGCTCCTATAGCTGCACCCTTAAGATCTAGCCTCCATACTTTCTCAACCTCATCCCTTCGCTATACATCTTTGTCTATCTCTCGGGATCTGAGTCAGATCAGGCATGTTATTCTTGATCAATAGTTTCCTCGATCATCAACTGCACATACCTTGGACCCTTTTGTTTTTTTGAAGGACTCCCAATACATTCTTTATCAAATAGTTTAGTTCCCACTTCCACTTTAACTTCTACTCCTATGTCTTTGTCTTTGGATGCGGTTACCAAGGGAAAAAAGAAGACAAGCCAGTGTTGAAGAATAGTGAATACAATCTTTTGATTGGGATGATTTCTTTGTTTTTGGATTACTGGTGGTAATGTAACTTGTTATCAATATAATTCATTTTGAACACTTCTTATCTATTCTTTTATTTACATTTTCACTCATTTTGATAATCACAAATGGAGGAGAAATATGTACTCTAAATACACATAGGGAAGATACATGTTACATAATCACTATAAAACTGTTCCATCAGGACTATCTCATCTCTTAAAGGTAAAAAGTGACTTTTTTCAAGGAGACACTATTTTAAAGAGACACCATTTCCAAACAGATTGTGACACTGTCCTTTCTCTGTTGTGTATTATTTTTATCTTCTGAGAAGTGTGTGTGTTTTGGTATAAAAACACACACTTTATACTGCATTAAACTAAAGGATACAATATTTCTTTTCACGTACATATTTTTACACCTGTGTATTCCTGTTGGTAAGTTTGGAAGAGGTCCCTATGTTAACCGATATTTCATACCCATGAAGAAATGTGGAAGAGGTCATGTGACCTGGATAGTTTTCTGTGTTGTTGTTAACCCTGATCCAGGGTGTCAATAATTTTTATTTATATAAACTTCTTGATGGCAGGTGATCACCAAGTGGAGTGGAATTGGTCATCGATTGAGGCTGAACCGCTTCTTTTATCTACAATGTGTGGTCTAATTTATTTTTCTCTATTTTACTATATATCTTCAAAATCGCAATATTTACATTGACTGATAATCTTGTAAAAAAGTTATAATTTCTTTTTCTATATTATAATAGCTTTAGATGTAATATTAATAACTAAAAGTCATATTACTTATAAATAATTAATCTTTTGAGAAGTTATTTAAATAGTCAAACATTCATTAACGTATTAATTTGATTAACTGAGATGTATTTTAATTTATTAGAGATCGTTTTAAGAATTCTTTTCAAACAAATGTGTTTATAGATAATCAATTCACCCCTCTCTTTTGTACTCTACTCTGACCTACAATCATTAACATGTTAAATATTCTAAATTAGCTTTAATTTTGACCATGGTAAGGATATGTTGTACCAAATTCCATACAATTTTACTTACAAGTATTTCGGTCATTATAACAGTTATCATATTAGTGTAACCCCACAGAAAACAAATTTTTACCTTAATAGTGCTAAATAATTTTTACAAGTATCACTATTCATTCTTGTCAAATATTAAGTAAAAAATATTTTCTAACATTAATTATTATAATTCTAAATATGGCATTTATTTTTTCAAATTAAATTCATCGAAGTTGAATAATTAATTAAAAATAAATCTCGTAGGTGTGTTGAGAAATTGGTTTTTTATAAAAACATTTTTTAAATGATTACAAATTTTTTATAGAAACATTTAATATGAAAATGATTCTATGCAATTAAATTAGATTAATAAATAAATGACCGAAAAAATATTAAATTAAAAACAATTAAAAATATAAATTATCGTTATAAATAATTTAAACAAAAATAATGTATTAATTTAAAATTCAATATTTTTCATTATTCTCCAAAATATGAAATATTACCAAAAATTACCAAAAATTCACCCAAAGGTAATTTAAATATTATTATTAAAAAAATGAATATTTTCTATAAAATTGATTAAAATTTTTAGTAATTATGTTCTCATAGAGAAAATAAACCGTATTTTAGAAGAATACATTTTCTCAGAAAACATTTGGTTTTATTTTAAATAATTCTTTTTTAATTTATAATCAGTAGATAAAAAATAAAATTTCTACATGTGAAAACAATATACTTTTTATAATTTAGTTATTACTATTCATTCTCACAAATTTAACTTCTCGTTCCTAATGGTATACTATGTTATGATTCATGAATCCTAATATATTTAATAAAAATGATATTATTTCTAAATCTTGGGGTGTCATATTCTCCTTTCCTTAAGTATATTTCATCCTCATAATTTAAACACGATCTTGGAAATCAAGGGTTTGACAATTGGAAATACCATTGTATAAAATACCAAGTCATAAAAGGTATAAAAAATATCCCCTTAAGATTGAAATGGATGTAAAATGGTTATAAAGAATAACATATAGCTTTGTTTCTATGAAGAGGAACATTAGTGGAATGTGCAGATATGTACATAGATTAAAAACATAAACTATAGAAAATGATAGTTGTCATTTATTACATGTAACTAAATGAAAAATGTAATGTTAATTGAATAAAAAAAATATATATGTATATATATAATTATTTAAAAGACAATAATATTTATATGATATTAATATAATTGTATAAAAACATTCATAGTAATTTTTCTTAAAGATAAATAATTAATTTAAAGTCATGGAATATTAAAAAAATATACATACTTAATAAGTTTTCATATCATAACAGTAATCTCATTATTTAGTTGTTCAATTGATCAATTTCCAATAAAATTATTTAATTATGAAATCAAAATGAACAAATTAATTTGTTACACTTTTTTTAATTCACTTTTAAAGGGTCATAATATTTATATAATGTTGACTAGTTTTTTCTGAATATCTCTAATTATTTTATGAAACCAGTATAATTAGAATAATTAATCCAATTTAATAAATTAATCTCTTAACCTCAAAAGTAACAATAATTTTTTATCATTAATATTTATTTCAAAAATCATATAACTAACTATAATAAAATATTAAACAATACATCAGATAGTTTAGTTCTGGGCCCTAAATAATTATCATCCTTTACCAATAGGTTAAAGACCCACTTTATTCCATAGATGTGTTGATTGGTCCTTTTTCTAAAATTTTATTAATAGAATTCCAATAATATTCCTAAAAAATATGATGCACATCAAAGAAATAAAATTAATCCTTAAATAAACTTTTTACTATGATTTAAAATTAAACTGTTTTTTATGATGGCTAAAAATACTATTTTATTATTAATAAAATATTTTTAATTATCATATTAACGCCGATTGTTATAAATTCCTATAATATTTTGGCTATAAAATTTAAAGGCATTATTCCTCAAATATAATTTTTACTAAAACCTATAATAAACCAAATGATTGTATTTCCATAGATTTATCCCAAAATATTCTCAATTATGGTATATTATCATCACATAAAACCTTAAAAAGGGGTGTTTAAGTATGTGAAATATGATTAATATTAAAATAATAAACTCATAATGTTATTCTTAACTCAAATGTTAATGAAGATACTTATGCTTGTAAAATGTAATCCAATCTTAAGATTTATCATAATTCTTATCACTAAAATCCCATTGGCAAAAAATACATCTGTATCTTAATTCATGAACACAATACATAAATACTTCATCCGTTTTATTTTCACATTGGTATTTCCTTGGCCTAGGGTTTTTTTATTTCATGTGTAACTAACTAGGATAAAGCTATGGTTTTTTAAAATTTAAGACAATAAACTATAAATGCATCCCAATAATGAAATTTATTTTCTATCATCTAAATATGATTTTTTTATTCCAAATTTAAATGCATTATTTCCTTCCTTTAAATATGTAAATAATTATCACATTCCATTTAGACACATTCTTGGGTGTCTCCGAAAAAAAATTTATATGAATAAGTTAATTAATTTTCCACCATTGTCTCTATCACTCAATCCCTTATAAAAATCAATCCTTCTATGATTTAGTGAGTCTGATAGGTAGAATAGTTATATGTTTTTAATCATATTTCATAATAACTAATTAATAATATTCATAGTATCTTTAACTCATATAATTATCTTATTTGGTTACCCATAGTCCACACATTTTCCTAATGTTCAATGCTAATATTATTCTTTTTGTTTCTAACCCATCAATAAAACCAAAACACATAGTTTGAGTATCAAAAACCATATTGGTAAAATCCTAGGATGATTTTTAGGATTTATAAAGCATAAGACATTTTTTAATACAGAATACATTAGGAATAACCAAGTTCATTCATTTAAAACATATATTCAAATTAATCATAATAGTCTACAAAGAGAATTAGAATTATCAAAAGATTTTCCTCCAGGAGTGTCATTCGAGGTGCATAGTAAGGCATGTTTTATTGCACTATGCGATTATTGGTTCAATGTAAATTATCCCATTTTATTATTATTATCCCTAGTTGCATATTTAACAGAACCACTTCCTTATATTATATCCCGATAATGAAATATTATAAGAAAAAAATCTCTACCTGAATTTAACATTATTATATTCGTATATACTAATCCTAAATGTTAAAAATATAGTTATATTACCTAATCTATTTTTTTCTTATATCTATTTCCCAAGGATTCACTAAAATTAATTTAATACTAATAACAGTGACCTCAACCCCAGTATCCTAGAGCCAGTGTCTAATTAATTATATTGTCATTAGATACACATAATCAAATCTCGAAGGAATGAATATTTTATAAGTATTTGTAATCTACATAAATAATTGATTCATGTATTAAATTTGAGAACCGATAATAAATAATACTTTTTCTCTGATAATATTTTTTGTTCTATAATTTTCTTTTCACAGGAGTAATTATACAATTCACGGAATCATTGGGGAAGGAAAAAAATGGTGAGATAAAATTCTCAATAAGAGTTATATATAGTGGAAGAATTCATGAATTAATACTCAAAATAAATATGAAAAGTTAAATAGTAGAACCCAAAACAAATTTAATAAATAATCATATAATGAACTACATCCAAAGATAATTTCAATTGCAATATATCATGTATAATAAGTAATATTTGAAGGTAAATAATTTAACACACATTCAATGAAATCAATAAACTAATAAGGAAGTGTATCATGGTATAATATTAATGAGAGATTATACTGGATAATATTTTATATTAAAAGGTAAATACACTAATATACATTCCATATAATAAATAAACTAAAAAATAATTGCACCTAGAGATAATATCAATGCGAGAATCTCATTGAAAATAATCAACATGGAAATGTAAATACCTAAAAACACATATCATTTACTTAATGACATGACTATTTTAACTGGATAAGAATAAAAATTATGGAAATGTAAACCAATAAAAAAAATCCATGTAATCAATAATATATAATTAAATACATCCACTGATAATATAATTTTTAAAATATCATAGATAACTATAACTGAATTATAAATAAATATAATTCTTAATTATATGAATTCATGAATAAAGAATTTGATACCTCTACCAGAAATATATATTATCAAGATAGGTTCAAATGACTTAGTGAAAACCTATCAGGTTTAGATAACATATTTTATGATATCTTACTAATATGAATCATGGGACTACTAATGAATTGGGGATATATATTTAACTAGACCCCACCCATGTATGCATTTCTAAATCATTCCTCGTATATCAAATAATAGACTTAAATCTTGAACAATGTGCTTTATCATGAAATAACTATACTAATTATGGAATATGGTTTTATCAATATTCCCCTTTATAAAAAATTAACATTCAATATTGAGCACTATATATAGAAATTATATAAAGAGAATGTAATAAACATATGAATGATGAATAATAAACCTATTTAGTAAAAAAATCAATGTCCATAGGAAAGTGAAAAACTCAAGGTATGGTTAATAGATACAAAAATAAATCCTGGAAGGGACTTTAAATACATTCCATTGTAACAATGATGGTAAAAAATATATAGAAATAGAAATGGTGTTATCAGAAAAACAGTATTCCCATTATAGTAAGAATAAATTTTTATGTCATTGATGAATAGAAGTAACATAAAAATATCATCAAATACATTCTTACAGAAATATCATTTTCATTTGAAAAATCAAAATTTAAAACAAAAATTTCACAAAACAATTTTGACAAAAAATATCTTTAAAAATAACTTTTGATACATATAAAATAATATTTAATACATTTAATTGGTCTTGTTGTATGAAAATTATACTCATTTTGTACATGGTAAAACATATATTCTTGTCTATTTTTTGGTAAAATCCAATCAGGGATTGTTTTTTAAAACAACATGAAGATTCCATTCAAAAAAATAAAAAATAAAAATATGTAAAATGTATTTAGTAAATCATTTTTTATGGTAAAAATAATTTTTGAAAACATTTTTAGAAGACATGTTTTTGGAAGATAACATATTTCTGATTGAAGAGGGATATTATATTTTATTTTATTAAAAAAAATTTAGAATAAATTTAACTACCAAAGTGTATAAAATTGTGATATTAAATTAAGTAATGATGATGAAAAAAATAAAAATAAAAGTAAATGTTTTAATTATTTAATGATAATGTAATTCCCTTCCACAAAATTTTCTGAACAAACAATCTTGTTTAGAATAATATTGTGAAATAAATTCATAATATGATCATAAAATTTAATTGGGAATTTACCAAAGAATAATTTATCTATTTTAACTAAAATTATTTTTAAAAAATATTAAATACCCCAATATATTTTCCAAATTCATTACACACATAAACATAGAATATCATTGACAATGATAAAGTAATATAACTCAATGAAAAAATTGAGTTGTAAAATTTTTACCACTCAATAACATCTAATTCAAAAACAAATCAAATGATGAATTTAAAATTGAAACATAAAATACAACAAATTATTATTTAGTAATTGTATAATATGTAAATTGGTAATTATGTACACCATTTATAGTAAATTATCTCCATAATGATAAAATATTCCTCAATAATGGTAAATCGAGACAAAGGCCCTTATAACAAACATCCTTTTAGTTAAACATGATTTGAATTCATGTATAGTGGTTACAAAAAAATTACCAACTTAATATAGAACCAAAATAATATTTATAATATCATATATGATCACTTATTGGCATATTATCACTAGTTCATTAGTATTGTTTTATTATTCTCATTATTTTGGATGTTAAGTTTATTGTTTTATCCTTCATTATTGGTTTTTAATGTTCTAGTTCTGTGGTATTATATATATATAATAATTATAATAGTAATAATTACTTGATTATAATATTTTTACATCAATTTTAATTTTAAAACTAATCTTGAAATATGGTTTTGAAAAGTGAAAAATGTTATATTAAGGGAGATGCTAGGTCATTAGTATGCCTGGGTAACATTCCCATTTTCAAATTATCATTATGGAGAGTAAAAATATTTTATATTTACATAATTATAATAATATAATATATATAATACTATTGATTTAAATGTACTTATACATATAATCCACGTGTTATGGGGTTGATAATATTTACCAATTAATTCAAGAAACTTGTTGTCCACTCTTACACGAACGTTGATATCATTTTTCATTTTATGAACTAAAATTATAAATTTTATTTTAATAATCATAATCATTTAAACTATAATCATAATAATTTCATGTATATCACATAAATATATTAATTATTTCTTTAATACAATCCATTTAAAGATATAGTTAAAAATAAATCACATTACATCACGAGGCGGTTGTCTTTCACACACTCAAGTGATGTTATCGTATCCCCTAAGGAATGGAGAGTAAAAAAGGGTATATATATAAAATACAATGGCTAAATATGTATAATTATGCTATATATCCTATATATTTATTATATTCATCATCATACTCCACTATCATAGGTGGTAAATTAAAAAAATGACAATGGTTCGTGAGTCGGTAGTTCGTCATACACACTAATGATTAGTTCGTAACCAATTTGATGAAACTAGAGATAAAAAAATATTATTAAATAAATAGAATAAATTATCATAATATTAGGGATATTTGTGATATTATATTTTATGTGTTAGTAAAAAACTTAATTATGGAAAATTATAAAAAAATGAATGTTATTTCTCAAGATAATTACTTATCTAATAGAATCGTTCTTTGTATATACTCTTATGGACTATACAGTTGGTCTTTTGGGAGGTCTAGAAGCTCTGTAATATGAATAATGGTTTTGTGAATATATGTTTTTACGGGACTTGTATTGTATCCTGGGCTTAACGTACATGAGTATTACATCATTTTACATGAATATTCAACACAATACAAAATTACATTCTCAAGGACCATAATAGTATAATGTATTTAGAAACTCTAAAAAATTATTATAATTTGAGGAAATATATCCATAGACTCCAATAAATATATACCAGTCTAGTATTACAACATAAAAAATTTCTTCAGAACCTGGGGAATGGAATCATAAGAAATGTTGATATAAGATTATTAGTAAGGGTAAACAAGTAAACTACACATGTATAACATGAATACCAGGTTATGAGAACATGTTAATAAAATTTAAATATCCTAACCTATAAAAAAATATCATATAAATTAGTCATTTCATAAATATTTTGATATCATAAGACATGAATAATGTTGAAATCCTATAACATTAGTTATGAGACCATAACATTGGAATAAGACATATAATTTGTGAAAAACAGACAAACATGTAAAATCATTCCCTAGAAATCAAGGACCATTTCTAAAACATATCTACCAACATCCTAGGGATTTAAAATACTAGACTGTACACAAAACTATCCACATTTTTAGTCCCTTATTTATAGTGTGTTAGGTCACACATTCCTCACATAGTGGATCAGGATGAACCTGTTTCAAATAGTAGATCCAGATCCACCTATTTCTTATTATGGATAAGGACACACCCATTTCACATTGTGGATCAATATCATTGACCAATTTTCCATCATTATATCAATTGATATAAATATTTATCCATTGAATTAGAGGATAATATAGGTCTTATCCTCTCATAATTAAATCATGCATTTGTGTACTGCAATAACCTAAGTTATCATCATATCAGAAACCCTGAAATTCAAAAATTGTGTATTATAGTCAATTCATCTAATCAAAACTTATGGAAAGATATTTTTTTAATATTAATATCAACATATTATAACCCATGAAAAGAAACTGGTTTCTTTGGGATTTATCAACGTATAACCCATTTAAGAGAAACAAATTTAATAAATAAAACATCATCAAAAGAATAAACTTTCTGATAAATAATAAGAATTGTATTCTTGTATCCACGCACCAGTAAGACTTCAATAAAATCAATGGATGTAATCTTTGAATGAATGAAAATTTTTAAATTAGTTTAAAAACATTTCTTGATGAAAACATCCTTTCATCATTGAAAATTGAATTAAAAAAAATTCAAAATTATTTTAATTTAAAAATAAATTTTAAAAAAATATATGAATATTCAAAAAAAATATTGTTTGAAAATATCCATGAAAAAATATAATTTTATATTTAATCAATGGAGTGGTTGTAATGTTGGAGAATTCTATAGAAGACGTATATGTAAAAACCATTTTTTTCAATCTTTTAGTATAATTAAAAATATCCACAATAAAATGATGATAAAAATATTCCTTTTAATACCATTTATTTAAAAGGTCAAACATGGGTGAAATTTTTAAAAAAAATAATGGTATAACATTAACAAAATCATTTTTATAAAACATTTCTTCGTTAGAAAACAGATTTCCCACTAAAGAGGGAAATTTGGCCGAATTTTTGTAAAAACATTTTATTAGTCATCTTAAGTACCAAAGAGTTGAATAACGGTACTAATAAATGAATATATCATTAATAACTAATGTATAAGGAATCTAATTTTAGTTCTTGAGAGATTTATACTATATTTTAATCAATGGAATCATAATGATAAACAATCCTATTAATGAGGAGACTATTTCCATAAAATCCTACCACATTAATAACATTGAATCATAATCCACATGAGATTATGAAATAAAAAAACATAATGAAAATAAGTATATTATTGATGAAAACTTTAGAAGGGTAGTATATACGCAATGTAGAAGAACATAGGTGAATAACAAAACATATGCCTCCAAAAATAATATTTACACAAAAATACCTTACCAATTTGGAAACATTTTAACTATACAACACATGAAATAGTGGTTATAAAATGGGTAATTAAATAAAAAAAATTTAAGGATATTAACCATATCATAATTTCAGGGTTAATATATACACCACAAAAATATGTGTGTTCTGAATTATACAAAATTCTCGTTAAAATTAATGTAAGACTAGAAATCAACTTACTACTTATGTAAATATTGATTCTTGATCCCCATGAATGAATAAATTAAATCAAAAAACGTAATATTAGGAAATAAGTGAAAATCATGAAATTAAATGCCATAGGGAAGAATGTAGACCACATAAAGGAAATTATTAGTCAATATGGAATGTATCTCATAGATATTAATTTTGAGATGAAATTCTTTTACCTTAAGTATTGAATCTTATAGTACATGTTCAGACCTCAAGTATAATAAATATATGTTTATTATAAATATATCAATAAACCATATTAGTATATAAAATACCATATATATTTTACATATCACATTATATTAAATATTTATTAAAAATTTCATGTAATTGTTATATTTTAGGAAATAAACGCTTTATTTTGCATATATATTTTTACATTTCATTATTAATCCTATTACATAGATAATAATTTACTTATTTAGTGACTGTGAATAATAAAAATAATATCATATTTCTTCAGTAAATATTTATTTATAATAATATATAGAAAATTTAAATACTAATTAAAATTCATTGTTTGTGGAGACGATATGTCATACATTCGTATGAATGATGTTTCCATTCTATTATCATATTAGAATAAATAAAAGTAAATGATACATATACATAAATATATATTATCATTCCCTTAGAATTATTGCCCCATAAATTTCAATTTTTTTATAAACCCATTCTTAATACATTCCATGTAAGGATTTAATGAATCAGAACACGTTGATGAGGCTGTAGTCTACACATCCACAATAGATGTTATCTTATTCGGAAAAATAGAAATTATGATTATATGTGTTATATAATAACTATATAAGAATAGATACATTAAAATATCATTTATATCATATAAAAATAGTATGTATATCATTATTCCCAACATTGAGAGTTGTTGATGGAAAAAATAACTTTGTTTCAAGAAGTGACAATATATTACACACATGAATGATGATTGTATGTACCATTTGATGGAAGTGTGTATTGTTATATTTCATAAACATAACGTAAAAACATATCAGTATATTTATGATACTGAGGTCATTTTATAATCGTGATATAAGAAACATTCAAGGGTTGAATAATGAAATAAATCAATACTGATCATTGAAGAACTAACTTATTATTTGGGTAACTTCATTTGGTTTTCACCAATATGAAACATTGGTTTCCATTATTCCAAAATATTTTATTCTAGGATTAGGGTATGAATGATGAGATCTTATTTGGGTCGGGGTTGGATGACCCAAAATTCTTGAGAGGTGTGATGAAGTGAGGGG
Organism: Viscum album; assembly: GCA_963277665.1. Lineage (NCBI taxonomy): Eukaryota > Viridiplantae > Streptophyta > Magnoliopsida > Santalales > Viscaceae > Viscum > Viscum album. The sequence continues at coordinate 1,592,320,744 of OY728129.1, forward strand.
ATGTGTGTAATAACAAATGTAATGATAAAATAATTAATTTTAATATATATTCATCTTTATTAAATATATATTAATTGAAATAAATAATAATTTACATAATATATATATCATATATCTAGTTTTATGCCTAGAAACATTTTTTTCTGAAAAGGATTTTTTTCTGCCTTTTGATGACTCACTTTTATTAAATCTAGTTTTTGACACATTTTAAAATTATATTTGAAAATTAAAATTCCTCTTTGGAAGAATAACATCATAATTTAATTTGCTTTAATTTTTTTGTTATTTTTTTGAATGTTTCATGTTTTGAAGAATAGTGAAAAATTTTATCTTTTTAATTGAAAATAACATTTTCACCGAAATAATATTTAATATTAAATTACATTTTAAATTTATTTTAACGTATAATTAGATAATTTTATTATTATTTAATCGAGTGTTTTTTTCATTTGAATCAATTTTATATTGAGACTGGATGTAAAAAAATTTCAATATTTTGAAGTTTTTTACATTAAAAACTAATTTTCTCATTTTTTTCTCAATGAGAATACTTTTTAATTAATTTGTTATCTTTTTATTGTCTTATAATGAAAAATGGATTCAATATTTATAATCATAAGGTCCTAATTAAGCAAATATATCTCTCTCTTTTTACAACATGATTAGTATCTTTAGTTAATTTTTATTAACATTATTAAAGGTAAATAAGGATATTATAAGAAAAAATAATAAAATAAATATTATAAAATTACCCTAAAACTTGTCCTAATTTCCTTGGATTTGATTTTTTTTTTAAAAAATCCTCGTTATTATATTATAAAATTTTTATTCCCTATTTATGAGAATATGACCTTTATTATATTACATTCAAATAGAAGATAATTTTGACAAAATTTAATTTTTAAGAAGTCACATATTTTTAATATGGGGTTGTATAGGGATCTATTTGACTATAAAAAGTATTGAAAAATAAAAAACATTTAGTTTAATCATGATAATTTATTTTTAATTTTTAGATAAGAACTAATAAAATTCAATACTTTCACAATGATGATGATATACTTGTTTAATTAATGGAAATATTTGCTAAATGACATTAAACATAGTAAAATAAACATATATAGAGATGATTATTGTCATCAATGATAATTTAATATTCATTTTAAATGTTTGTGTTTTTTAGAAGTATTGGTTCAAATTTATCTTTCTTATGATATTTATAAAATTTCCTACAATGATTAGTGTCAAAATTGACATTAATTATATTTTTTAATGATATAAAATTTCTAAAAATATATATTCTGACTAAATTCTTGGGATACGTATTAAAATTTCATTGTTAAATAATTTATTTGTAATCTGTCATTTAATAGTAAATATATTAACATTCAATGTGTAATTTACATGGTATCACTGTACGAATTAAAAGGGTTATATAAGTGTTAAAAAAGATAAGGATTTTAAAATAATGTTTAATTTTTATTTACTGAATTTATTTCAACCCATTCGAATCCTATATTGAAAATAAATCATTTTTTATAATTTATAATAGAATATAAATTTATATTAATTTAATATTTTATAGAATTATAAGAGTACCCCTCCCCAATCCTATAAACGAGAACCCATTATTCTCAATTTAATTTACTTCAAATTAATTTTTAGCCAATATCTTCCCAAACCCCATCATATATTCCATTAAGAAAATCTAGAGGATTTTTAAGGCATTAAATTGTCCTTATACGTGTTATTGTGTTAATGAAAAGATATCTTTCCTATAAGATGTATCGTTTTTAATTGGGTGTTTTTATTTTATTTTATCTTACAATTCTATCAAATCCCCTTAAATGGTTATGAAATAATAAATCCAATATCATAAATATAATTATATCTTAATACGTTAATATCATCACCTATATACATCTCCAATTACAACTAATATGAAATAAATTATTCGTTCAAGTTTATGACATACTGCCACCTCGTGAACTGATATAATATGTGTTCCATATGTGTCTCTAAATATTTTTAATAAATATGGGATTAATAATTTCATATGATATTAATTACATATTTAACATTATTAAAATGTAATATATCATTTTCTAACATCCCGACCCGACTCAACCCTGAACCTGTTGCCGGACTGGTCACCATATGACGTCAAGTACGTTGCCTCGTACACCCGAGGATTCCGAATTGTTTCAAGGGTCTAAGGATAGTAAGTGGGGTGACTCTACACTCTGATCATAGTAGCATTGCAGTATATCAGAATAAATAACAATTAATAGCAGAAGTAGTAAAACATAATTGACATAGTAGCGGAAGACAGATTTCATATAAGAGATGAATTCATGACATGTTTTTATACATATATTAAAGTGATAAAAAATACAACATGATTTAAAAATATATAAAGAAATAAAAAAAATGACTCAAATTCCTGAGGGCCATATCTTCAATCATCCTGACCATTTTCTTGATCCTATACTCTTATCTTCTGAGTATTTGTAAGTAGCTTTATAATACACCCAAATAGAATCTACTCTGGTACCCCATTGTAATGGCAGCCTGAGTAGGGTGTGAGATATAAATTTTAGTAGGCCGGGACCACCAGTGAATACCCCAAATCTATACATTCAATAAATAATTTAAATAGTGTTAAAGCATACAATATTAAAATATGCAGTATAATGTATCAATATACTCATGTACATTCTTCATCCCTCAACTGGTGTCTGAACCTATTTTATAAATTTTTCATGCATATAAATAGTCATCAAACATTAATTTTCATTTATCATGTATTAAAACCTTATTAAATTACATAATTCTCAAGATCTGGCCTTAGCCTGACATCCCTTATATAAGTCAATCACCATAGGTGTATCTAAAGACCATCTATGTAATCAATGAGAACACCAAAATCCAAGTGTATGCTTTGGCTTGGATAACACGTCATAAGATATAATATTTAATCATACTTGTACTATGTTTGAGCTCGTATAGTAAAAATTGTGATTCACTCCTGGGTCTATCAGCTACTAATGATTCACCCAATTCATTAATAAGTCTGATACCCTTCTAATATTCCATTAATAAATCTTTATTCCACAACAGTTTTTATTAACCAATTAATTCATTTTGTGTACTACCAATTTGACCCATAGTAAAATGTCAATTAATGGGTGTAGAACATCATGTATAGAACCCTCATGAGTATTTGGAGCATTATTCCTTGTCTCACTACCCATGGGTATTTAGAGCATTAGTCTATGTCCTATAAAAGAATATTTCAAGAATGCTGGGTGTAGAATTCCATGTCTAGCACCAAGTGAGTATTTAGGGCAAAATTACATATCCCACAACCCGTTTATCAATCCTACATACATATTTACCATTGGAGGTGAATTCCATGTCTAACACAGAAAAACCACCCATTAATTAAATCTTAAATAATTAATCCAATTTATTAATTAATTCAACAACCAATTAACAAAATTAATCACCCATCAAATAATTCTACATTTAATTATGAATTCAACATCTAAATAGTTAATAATTAATTATTATTTAATTATTCTTAACCATAGGTAAGTAAATTAGAAATTTAATTCAACATTTCATTATCCCAAAACATAAACATGTCTCAACCAGTCAACTGAAAAAATGTTTTGCCCAAGATTTTACCAATTGACATGCACATCATAAAATATCAGGTCAAACATGCTGATTAAGGCCCATTTATTTGTCAACCATCTGACATAGAATTTCATATTTTTAAACAAATTCATCCTAAACAACTTAATTAATGGAAAAAACACATCCAAATGTATTATTTCCCAAAAGACATAACAATAAGTCAATTCACAATCTTAAATTTATTGATGCAAATTAATAAATTAAAAAATTAATTAATTAAATCATTTATATTTGACTAGTTAATCAATTAATGTACCATTTACCATTTATACTGTAAAAATTAATCCATACATTAATTACTACTAGTTTCTAATTTATATTTTTAACATGAAAAATATTTAATATTCTCAATATTCAGTAAATGCCATAATTTTTCAACTCAAGACTTGATAATAAATTCTTCAATTAATTAAACTATTACCCATCATGACCCATTCAATCATCTAATTAACCAAAATATATATCATCATTTTCATAATTAACATTAAATGACATGGGTTAAAAGAACACACACATGGGTGTCCAAGTCAATCTCCATTTATATCTCATTCACATGGAAGACACATGGGTGCTTCATGTTTAACCATTTAATATTCAATGCATAATCTCAACATATTTCCAATAGCCACCAATTCATGATTAATAGCAACACACATTAATTTCATCTTTTATCACACATAGAATGAATCATTCAATAACATCAAATGTCTCGCGTCAACATATAATGTATCAATATCATACAAAAGCCCAAACTTAAGTAATCAGGATATTACATTAACAAAAACCCTAAATTTATCATTAATAATCATTTAAATAAAATTTAGTAGTTCCAAAATAATTGTCACTTATTATCTCAAATTATTTTCAAAAAAAGGAATTCATAAATATCGTGATAGCAATTTGGGACCCTATCTCATGGTCTCACCATTTTCATTCTACAACACATTAATGTACTTCAAAGCAACCAGTACACAAATGGTCCACATTCTCACTAGTGAAAACCTTCATATGGGTGTGTGTGTGTTTGTGTGCACATTGTATACATTGATCAACAAAAATAATTCATTATATTAAACCCATACCTAGAATCGATGCAGTAATGTTCAATGTACCTCTAACATGGCACCATGGACTCTTAAATATTAACAGACATCAATTTTACTCGTGAAAAACAAAACTGCAAGTTTAGAAGCTTACATGAACCAAAGGCATAAAATTCAATCAATACCATCCACCTCTCCCTAGGCAGAAGATGTCGGATCATAGACTTACTGGTCCCTAAACAACATTCACATACCCTAAAATTAGAATAATCCACCAACCGGATTAAACATGAACCTTAGGGTTTTGGCCAACACCAACTCGGGAATCGAAATATTAGCGAATCACCAGAGAGATGAAAGATACCATGAGGAAAGGTATTACCTTGATGAATCGGACCTAACAAAGATTCAATTGGGGGATAATGAAACAGATGGAGAACTCGGAAGGGGGGGGGTCGTTCCAGGGGGGTCGTGCACTATAGGGATTCCTCTCGGGGGTGTCGCACTACTACAAGTGGGTCTAGATGAGGGATGTTTTGTGCTACAAGTGGTCAGTCCATAGAGAGGATCAATGATAGAGGGCACTACCGGTAGTCTAGAGTATGAGGGAAGGCAGAGGCTCCATGCGTACTGTAAGCAGAGTCTGAGGGGGTGGGTCATGCGTTGTTGTGTGTAGAGGATGGTGGAGAGGGATCCTCCAATTTTCATTTATTGTTTATCCCTATGAACTATATAAAAATACTTTAATTAAATATTATTTAATAAATACCATGGAATAGAGCCATAACACCCCAATTAACCCTTCTCAAAGGAACATGTTTATTTATTAATTAATAAAGTCTGTATTAATCAATCAATTAAATTATTTTATGATTTTTTAACGTAAATAAACAGAAAAATAATAATAATAATGACATTCTAATTATTATTATTATTCCAACATTGATTTATTTAAAAGAAAAACTCCCAATTTATTACAATATCATTAATATGATATTAATGATTCAATCACTAACACATAATCTATTTTTATATATTAAAAAATTTATTCATTAACTTTGAAACATCTCAATTAATTATTGTTTTCTGGTGAACCCCAAAACAAATAATTAATTTCACAACCGTCAATTTATTAATTATTTAAAATTTATTTCATTAAAAAATCCCAATAATAATAATAATAATAATAAATTCATTATTATTTGTATTAAAACATAATTTTAATTAATCACAATCATTCATATAATCTTATATAATTAAAATAAATAATTTATTAAAAAGGGTAAATTACACGAGTTGGACCGCAACTATGCATAGCCTGTGAGGATCGATTAAAGTAGAATTTTTCATATATGGTTCCCCAAAGGCTCATTAGAACACCTTTTATAACTATCTAGTAATTACGCATGTCCAAAAACGACACCTTCACATGATCCAACAGTCAGAAAAAATTTCCATAGCTCGAATTGAAAAAAACGACCGGTCTATAAATCTTAAAAATGTAGAAAATCTTTATATTTTATCGCGGTTAAAAAACATGGTACTCCAAAAATATAGGATCTTACCATTCTGTGTACGTGAAAATGGTAGCATCTTTTGTGCGTACATGTTAACTATCACCCTTACAATGCGATGTGACTCAATTTTCAACACCACACCACATCGATTATATATATATATATATTTAAAAGTTAAAAATAATATTAATGATATTATGGTAATTATTTAATCATAAAATAATAATTACCTTCTTTCATAAATGATCATTGAAAAATGGAAATGTTACTCAGGTATACGTACGACCTACTGTTTCAATGATTATAACTGAGTTCATTTTTCATACCCATAATTAATCATTTCATTTGAAAATATAATTTATATATAAAAATGATTATTAGTTAATGATTATTATTTTGTATATGATGGAATCATGACGATTTAGAATATATACATCATATTAATGTCATTTTGGACTCAAGTATAGAATATCGTCAAAACATCTGATGTGAACATAAATAATCATGTAATTGTTATAACATGATAATAAATTATATAAATGGAACAATAAAAAATAAAAATGTTCTAAATCATGTAAATAATTAACCAATTTTTATTATTTTGGAAGGTAATGATTTTACATGATGGTCAAACTCAAGGAAAATAACATTCATATAAAAATAATTTTTTAGGTTACTATTTCAACAATATTTTAAAAATTAAAAAAGGAATTTTTTTAAAAATATAAATCATGAATGGAATTTCCCAATTTCATTTCACATTAATTTCTCAATGTTTACTCATGAATTTATATTACTATTTTCAAATAATTTGTTTTATTTTTGAGTGTATGACTTTGTAAACAAGAAAACTGATTTCAAAGTGGGAATGATTTTAATATTTTATGAATGATTTATATCATGTTTCTATGTTTTGGTTCTAGGGAATTAATTATGGACATAATTGGTTCGATGATAAACTGTGGGAATGTGATCCCATTATTACTCTACAATGAATTGGGTAATGGGATGAGGTCAATCAGTATTTTTTATGTGAATAGATTAAATGTATATACTATGGTGGGTATTCTAAATGTAACAAGGAAGGATACTCTCATTGTAGTCATTAAAATATACTATAAAATTGATATGTAATTGATGAAAAAATATACCTTTATTGTTTATAGTTTCAATGATGTTTTATATGAGTCTTATGATTTCAGGATGTAATATAAAAAGATTATGATTTATAAGTGGAAAGTATAAATTTTTCAAAACATTTTTAGGGGTTTAATGTATTCACACTATATAAATTTATTATATTCATTTATGGCCACACTCATATTTTATTGATACTCAAAAATATAATTTTTTTTCACATGGTATATGGATGTGTAAGAGAAAGGAAAATGTCAAGATAGATTTTGTATGATTTTTCAGGAAGAAATATGTTGCTTTAATTTAAAATATTTATATTTTTTAATAAATCAATATTTTTTTAGTTGTATCCACTATGTATGACTCATAAATGATAAGTCTGAATTATGAAATTATTCAATAAAAATTTAAATCATTAAATATCCTCAACGCGAAAGAATGAAATTAAATGAATAAAACTCAAAATTATGTAACGATAAAGGTTGAGGCCTTATAGGTTGTATCAAATGTTAGTTTAGATAAACCTAGGGATTATGATATTGTTCCTAAAATGTCTTTAAATTATTCTTATTTTTTGTTTAATTTTAAATGATATATCATTTAAGTATTTCTGTGTTTCTTAATCTAAGATATGTTTGTTTAGAATGTTTTTCTATAGGGTAATGATGTTGGGAAGGGATAAAGATTAAATAATCCTATAAAATTAATATCTCTAGATGTTCGAAATTAGAACTGAATAGTTTTTATTGTGGTTTACTAGTTTCCACCAGATATAAATAGTGGTGTAATCCATGTGTGAGGTCATCTAGACTATCCATAGTAGAATATGTAAGTAGTGGATTATTTTATATGGAAATATCCTTCAGCTTTTAGTGGATCTTCTAACCCAGTAGTAGATGAAGGGTGTATTGAAGCCCTATAAATAAATTTGTATGTCATGGGTTGTTCAAATAATCAATGGGTTAATCTTTCTATTTAACATTTTTAAAGTGATTCCAATAAATGGTGGTTGATGGATAATAATACAAGGGACAATGAGTAGAATTATTATTTTGGTGCGATTAATTCAATAAACTTTTTCATGAGAAATATTTTCATATGGTTGGTTGATAGGGAATTGAAAAATAATTAATATAATTGAGCCACAAAAAAGATTTAGTGCTTGAAAACAATGATTATTTAATTCAACTGAAATGGTATTCTCGAAACTTCATCAATGATCTTCATAGTAAAATAAATCATTATTAATTCGGATTAAAGAAAGAAAATCGAAGGGAATTGCCTCCAAAAGAATAAAAAATTCTATAAAAACATTGTCAATGTGAGGAAAATATTGAAATTGAGTTTTCTGATGATCATGTGTTCATTGAAAACCAACATAAAAATAAGCAGATATGGTAGTAAAAGGGATGAATTAATAAAAAAAGTCCAATGGAATTAAAATTAAATACTATGATTGTGAGAATTATGGTAAAAACATCAGGGAATACCTTTTGAATTCTAGTAAGTGATTATGATGTTGAAATATTGGGAATTAGGATCATTACTATAATTAAAAATTAAATGATCTTGGTAATAAAAAATATCATATATTGTCATTATTTTTTTAAATGAAATGAGATGGTCATTATGAAAATGGTTGTCTGAAGAGTAACATAAATAATGGTTGGTGGCTACAATATAAGGAGAAGGGTATGGTGAGATCATTTTCAAATACTTTAGTATAATTTTCTCTATAAAATGAAGTATTATTTGGAATATTTTTTCTTTATTTTGAATTTTCCTCATGTATTTTCGGATTTAGGGTCTATATATACTTTCATTTCTATGAAATTTTATGTTAAATTAAAAATTCCAACTCATGAAATGAAAATAGATCTTATGGTAAAAACTCTTGGGGAAAACATTATGGTATGAAGAAATTATAATAATCTCTCTATCATTGTCTGTGGAAATAATTTACCTATAAACATTTTTTAACTCTAGTGGAGTTTGATGTTATTAATGGTATAGATGTAATTTCTGTTTAACACAATATGATATACTATAGGGATAAAAAAGTTTCCTTCCAGAATGATTTTAATATAATCTAAAAGAATGAACCCCTAGCATAGATAAAATATCAAGAATCATATAAAATATTAAAAAATGTCAATGAATTTTATCTTATATATATATTTGAAAATAATGGAATTACTCAAATTAATGTTGGGATAGTTTTAAACAAGTATCTTAATGTTATCCCTGATGAGTTTCTTGGTATTATACCCAATTGGAATTATGAATTTACTAATGACTTAGTTCCTGATAATAATTCTCTGTCAAAACCCCCTTATCAAATGACTCATGTGAAACTTCTAGTGTTTAAAAAACAATTTATTAATTTGTTGGATAAATATTTTTTCTGACCTAGAACTTCAATATGGGGTCCTCTAGGATTATTTTTAAAAAAAAAGCATAGTTCTATGAGAATTTTTGGTTATTATAAATCCTGGGTTATCATCACTACAAATAACATGTATCCTTTGCCTCAATCGATGAATTTTTTGAACATCTCTATAGTTTACAATATTTTCCAAAGGTAAAATGAATATTGGGGAACCATCGGTTGAATGTAATTGAAGAAAGCATTCCAAATACTAAATTTCAAACTATATATTGTAATAAAGATTTTTTATGATGGATGGGTTAACTAATTCACCATCTGCATTAATGGATCATAGAGATATAGAATTTCTTTTTTTGATGAATATTTTTTGGTAGATTTTATTAATGTTGTTTTGGTATACTCTAAAATTAAGGAGATCATGAAAAATACCTATGTGTTGTTTTGAAAACCATATAAAAAAGATACTATATGGGAAATTTATCATATGTTATTTTTAGTTGAATAAAATTTCATTCCTTAGTCACATTGTCTCTAATGATGGAATATGTTTTTATAATACTAAATTAAATATTTTATATGAATCCCCACGAATGAATAATATAAACAAGATATGTAGTTTTCTTATTTTAGTAGACTATTAACCGATGTTTTTTTAAAACGTTTCATGCTTATCTAGTCCATTGACTATGTTAACTAAAAAAGGTGATAAATTCATCTGAAAATATGACTGTGAATGTTGTATGTAGGAATTAAAAATAAGCTTTGTGAATGATTTAGTTCCGACCCTACCTTATAGAAATGGTGAATTTATCATCTATAACATCTTATCAATGAAAGAACTCAGTTGTGTATTAATGTAGATTGATCATGTAATTTCAGATGATTCATATGAGTTGATACCTTGTGAATTGAATTATCTATAACATGATTTAAAATTGGCATATTTTGTTTTTTCATTAAAATATTATAAGAATCGTTTTTAAGAATACAAATGGGAAATATATAATTATCATAATTTTTTTATGAATATATTCGCTTTGAAATAATTTAACATGAGATAGAAAAGATGTCACGAATTGATCAAGGAATATTATTCCATGATTCATTACCATCCTGTAAAATTAAAGAAAGTTGATAAGTAGTTAATTTGAAAAAATAAGGCTAAATTAACCATTTTACATTTGTAACACGACCCCTTTATTGATAATTCTATTAATTATGGAATGGAAGTTATTGGTATTGGTGATTAAACTGTTTGTAATAGTTTCTATATAATCATATCTAAAAGGATGAATTATGTATGTCCAGAAAGACATTCATGGGTTGGGAAAATATGTAAAAATGTCTCAAAAGGGTAACATTCATGAATTTAACATTGATAATGATTATGTTTTGATATTTGAGATGATATTATATGTGCCTTATGATTCATAGTTTAAGAAATAGTTGTTATGTGAGGCTCATTGTACTCTTTTTTCAGTTCATCCTTGAAATACTAAGATGTACAGAGACCTTTAGATGTATTACTATTAGGATTTAATGAAAAGAGATATTATTATTTTTTACTATGAGATGTTTGACTTGTCTATAGGTTAAAGAAAAATGGAGTTTACCAAAGGGGGTTATTCCAGTTTTTCTAGTTACAAATTGTTATTGGGAAAATATATTTATGAACTTTGTAGTGGGATTATCAAAGACTTCTTGATATAAAAAATTGATCTGGGTTATTTTTTATTAACTAATAATATATTTTCATTTTATTCTTATCTGAGACACTTTATCTCAAGATCAACATTCTCTAATGAATAATAAATATATCATTAGGTTACATAGAGTTCCCCTCTCTATTGTATCTGTTCATGATATGATGTTCAATTATAATTTTTCAATAGTATTTCATAATTTATTGGCTACTTAATTAATTTTCATCATAGCTTTTAATATGCAATAAAATGGGAAGTTAGAATCTAGAATTAATATATAGAAGATATGAAACATGCTTGTACAATTGATTAATAGGGATACTGGGGTCAGCATCATGATTTTGTTGAGATTTATTATAATAAGAATTTTATTTCAATAGAAAAATGGAACCATTTGAGAAATTATATTGAATGTGGTGTCGAACTCCATTATTTCACGATGAAGTAGTTGAAAGGATGTTTGTGGGACTAGAATTGGTAGAAGAAACAGTAGATAAATTTCTATTGATTCAGAAATAAATGAGGAAATCTCAAATAATGCAGGAAAATAAAATTGAAAACCATATAAAGAATATTTCATTCGAGGTAGGTGATCATGTCTTTCTCAAAGTGTCTCCACAAAAAAGATTGATGTTTTTTGGTAATAAAGGAATGATGATTCCATGGTTCATTTGACCCTATAAAATCATGAAGAAATTTTTATCATTTTCCGACCAAGTGGACTTACCTCTGAGTTTATCCTATGTAGATAAATGTTTTCATGTTTCAATATTAAGAATGTATATAAAGGACCCATCAATTGTTTTGAGTCCATATATAGTTTAGTTGGAAGAGAATATTTCGTTAGAGGAAAAACCTGTTTATCTTCTTAACCATAGAGAGCAGGTGATTCAGAATTAATTAATTCATCAGGTTATGGTTTTATGGAAAACCCATATATTTTAAGAGGGAACATTGGAATCTAAAAATTCTCTGAGGGAACATTATCCCCACATATTTAATATGTGAATAAAGTTGTTAAGAAGGAATTTTAAAAAGGGGGGATGAATGAAATAACCCATGTAATGGTAGAATAAGACCTTTTCATATTTATTAATATTTATAAATTATATTGTAATTAAAATAAACAATATGTTGAATTACAAATATGATAAATATAGACTTATGGTTAAAAACATTATTTTTAAAAAGGTTATTTTTCCACCTTTTTATGGGACACATGTTTTAAATATAGATTTTTAAAATTTTATAAATTAATGTTAAAAAACTAATTTAATTGTAATTAGAATATAATAATTTACAATTGTTGATTTGTTGATGTTTTTCTAATAGGTTTACTATTTTGATGAATAGTGAAAAAATTTCCATTTTTATTTGAACACATCCTTTTCATATAAATAATTTATATATTTAAATTTTATAATTATTTTGTTATAAAGTATAATTAGATCAATGTTTTATTAGTTAATATAATTTATTTCATTGGAATCAATTTCACATTTGGTTGGGATATAAAAAATTTCTATCTTTTCAAGATTTTTACATTAAAACTAATTTTATCATTCTGTAAACATGATTAATTTTTAATTAATTTCTCAATTTATGCATGTTTAACATTAAAAAATAGATTCCATATTTTGAATCAGATTCTCCAAAATATATTAATAGTTCCACATTTTGAATAATATGAATAGTAACTTTACTATTCTTTTTTATTAATATAGCTAGTTATAAATCAAGTAATTATTGGTAAAGATAATATTCAAAATATTAAAAAATCACTCTAACACATGACCTGATTTCATTAGTAGAGTTTTTTCGACTAAAATAATTCATGGGATGATTTTAAAATCTTTTTACGCCACTTGGATTAGATTACGTAATTTATTACATTATATTCAAATAAAATGAAATTATGTCACAATTGTTTTAACAAGTAAAATGTTTTTAATATCAGTTTATATATGGGATATTTTTTAAAATAATTATAATTTTTTTATCTAAAAATTTTATCCTTTTCATGATAATTTATTTTTAATTTTTATAGAATAAATAATGAAATTAATTGTTGTTACAATGATGATGTTGTAGTTGTTTAATTAAATAAATATCACATAATGATATTAAAAATAATAAAATATAAAAATTGAGATGATTACTATAATTCACGACTTCTTAAGAATATATTTACATGTTAGAGATAAATATAAGTATTTTAACTAATTTAACTTTTTGATATTATTTTTAAAAAAGTCAAGTAATATATAGTGTCAAGATACACTTTAATGATATTTTAAAATAAATAATATTTTATTAAATGATATTAAATCTTTATAATTATACATTTTAACCTTGTAATTTGTATAAGTCGTAAAAATCCATCAATTAATCATTTATAGGAATTTTTTAATTTTTGATTCCTTATATTAACCCTCAAATTGTAAATTACATGATATTGTGGTAAGAATAAAAAAGGATGAATTAGGGTTAGAAAAAAAAAGGATTAAAAAAATTATCAGAACTTGTCTAATATTCATTGGATTAATTTATTATTAAATATTATCATAAAATATTATATTTATATTACTTTTGACCCATTTTAAATATAATATTAATTTATATTAATTTATTATTATGGATAATTCTAAGACATCCCCTCCCCTCTCCTATAAGAGGGAACACATTCTTCTCATTTTAATACACATAAAACACATTTTTCATTAGCCAATAACTAACCAAATATATTTTAATATTACCTTCCCACAATATATATTAATTATTTTTCTAGTAACCCCTTTTATATATGTTAAGGTGTTAATAACTAGAGAACTTCCAAATAATAGATCTCATTTTAAATTATGTTAATCTATTCAATTTCTTCTTTCACTTCATTAAAATCTTCTCCAATAATTAATAGATAATAAATCAAGTATCATTAATATAATGACATTTTATTATTATAATTTCATCACATAAATCCATCTATAATTTTATAAAATGGGAAGTGAATTATTCGTTCATGTGTACGACATACTACCACCCCACGAACCTATATAATTAGTTTTCAATCATCATGTCTTCATAAATGTTATAATGATGAAATTAATTATTAATTATTATATTATTTTCATATTAATAATTATGAAAAATTAATTTACAATTCATAATCTAACCTTTCCATGAACATAAAAATGATTATGTCATTCATGTGTGTGTGTGTGTAAACTATTGCCTCCACGTAGCGATGTGATTAATTTTTCATCACCACATCACATGGATGGTATATATATTTGTATATTTAAATTATTAATATTATAATAAAGAAACTATATGAATTCTATAAATATAAAATAATAATCACCTTCTTTCCATAATGAGCTTTGAAAAATAGAAATGTCAATGATGTGTACTTATAACCTACTGTCTCCATGATTATAGTGTAGATCATTTTTCCTAACAGTAATTAATTGATTGATATAAAAGTATAATTGATGTATAAAAGAGATAATTATTTCATTAATATTATTTTGCATATGATTAACTTATGGCCATTTTGACTAGAGATATCATATCAAATTCATTTTGTACACAAGTATAAAATATCATCAAAACATCATATTTGAACATTAATAATAAGGTAATTTTGGTAAAATAATAATAATTTATATAAAAATAATAATGAACATTAAAAATTTAAATAAGAATTTAAATAATTAACCAATGTTTATAATTTTTATATATAAATATTTTATGTGATGAGTCGAACTCATGGTAAGGTGTATTCTTTTAAAAATAAATTTTTTAAGTTACAAATTATAACATTTTAAAAAAATCAATATGATTTTTTTCATATCTTATGTGTCCTGCAAAAATGTCATGATTTTATATTGCTTTAATTTTTTGTTGTATTTCTTTAAATTTTTAAATATTTTGTGACAAATATAGTGTTTTCATTATTGAGTGTGCATCTTTTAAAAAAAGAAAATTGATTTTAAAAATGTAAATTTATTATTATTCTACACATGATTACATTTTGTGGTTTTGTTTTTTTTATTATGGATTGTTTATAATTTTGGGTAGTTAAATTATAAACTAAGGGCCGATGATCCTATAATATCTCTCTAAATAATTGGGTAATGAAACAGATTTAATCGATCATGTTTATCCTAAGGTATTAAGGTAATATTCTATGGTGGGTATTCCTAACATAACCATGAAGGTAATTACCTATGTAATCCTAAAAGATACTATAAAAGTGATATGGAACTGATTCCAAAATTTAACTTTATGATTTATGTTTTCTATGAACTTTTATAAGAACATTATAAGTTCATGAGGTAAGTTAAAGTGATTTTGTTTTATGGGTGAAAAGTATAACATTGTGAAAATATTTTCTTGGGTGTTAAGTATTCATGGACTAATGATTTAATTCATTAATTAATTTCACCTAATGAACAATTTTTACTCATCTATATTTTAAATTTAATTCATATGTAATATGGATGGGTAATATAAATTATGAAGTCAAGATGAATTTTAAAATGATATTTCAGGAAAAATAAAACATGTTTTCTTTTAAATGTTTTATATTTTAATGAAATGGATATTGTTTTAAATGTATAAAATATATATGAATGTTGAATTCTATGGTTGAATTATTAACTATTTATATTAAACACTTAACCTAAAAATATAATCAATTTGTAGTAATCTTATTTATTCCCTAAAACTCACTATTATGTAATGTTTCAGTTCGGGGCCTTCTAGTGAGTTCACTTTTATAGTGGAGAAGTGGAATTCCAGAAAATTTAAAATGGTAAAAACTATTAAGAAGTGTACCTTAAATAAATTACCTCCATGAATGGTCCATATTTTTATCCAATATCATAAATGGAATAAATATGAGTAGACAATGGCTTTTGGAAATGTTCTTCGGTGCTTATTCACATTAATATTAATGTTAAACCCCTAATAAGACTCGATTTTCTCTTAATCACAATTATTAATTTTAATTTCATTAGGTAAAATTTTATGTTAGAAATTATATTTTTAACACCCAAATATTCTATGATATTTATCTTAAAAAAATTAAATTTATCTAAAAGTATACATTGCACGCAATATCAAGCTTAAACAAACCATGATATATTATTAAATATTATTATTTTAAGATGATCATTAATAAATAGAAACTAAATATACCATTTTGAATTTGATAATCTAAATAATTAAATTTTAGTTTACACAAATTTATAAAATTAATTCATTGGTTACCAATTAATATTAAATAAAAATATGTTCACAATTGAACATGAAGGATGTGTTTTTCCAAAAAAAACTATCATTATACCAATAAAGAAATTTTATCATTATAAATTAAATTACTCATAAATAGTGAAATATATTAATTACATTCTTAATTTATATATTAAATAAATTTTTCAAAATTCATCCAATATGTTTTATAGGATTAAAATTATAATAAATCAAATTTTATGCATAAAAACTATATTTTTCTAGAAAACTATTTTACCGCCTCTTGATAGTGCTCTTATTTTAAGATTAATGATTCAAACATTTAGAAATTTTATTTTAAAAACTAAATTTCAGTTTTTGAATTTTAATATGAAAAAAATCTTTGGGTGAAATATTTGTATTCTTCAGAGATGTTTTATTTTATAACTAATATTGAAAAAACAAAAAATTAATTAAAACTCATTTTTTATATAATTAATTTGTATTGTAAAATTGTATTTTAGATTAATTTTAAATATTTATTAGATAAAATATAAATCAATAAATCAAGTGTAGGTCTATGGAACCACATTCGAATTGAAATTGGATATAAAAGCATTTCAATCATTTTGATCTCTTCACTTTAAAAACTCTCCTTTTCATTATGTCAGGGGGTATATTTTTAAATATAATTTTTTCAATTATATAAATTAAATTTTCTTACCTTGATTCCATAATATGAATAATATGTTCCAGATTTGTTCTTATTTCAATTTTAATTTTTATATATAAAAATTTACTATTTTTAAAAAAAATTATTACCACAACCAATTTAAAATTCGGAAAACAGTTACAGTTAAAAGGTAAAAACTTAAAAAACCTAAAAATTAAAACATATAATGTATATTTGAGGTCTCTATAAACATTAAAGACACACATAAAAATAAACCAAAAATATATTTCGACCTTTATGGGTCTCCCTAAACCCAATTAAAGTGGTCTTTTATTTTCTCAAATAATGAATGATGCATCGATCCCAACCTTTAAAAAACCACAGAACCCCGAAATATGAATACCAACACTCACCACAAAATTTCAACTTGAAAGCCTTTATCCTCCTAAAATATTTTCTGAAACCTCTCTTAAAAAATACCTACATCTTTGTTCTTATGGTCTCTCAAAAAGACCAAAAAGAAGGTGTTTTGGGGTCTCTCTTGAAGGTGATATTCAAGAGGTATCTTTCAAAACATATCTCTCTTATTTATTTTATTCTTCTGTTTTATCTTCAACACCATTATCCATACATACATAATAATAAAATACTTATTTATATACTATATGTTTTTTTTTATAATGAAATATAATTTATTTATTTCTTTTATTACCATCAATTATTCAAAAAAACAAAACCATCATCCGTGTAATGTTAGTTAATCACCTTTGAAAGTATTTTTTTTGTTTTTCATTACCTCTTTCATGGATGTTCATAAAAAATATTATTATAGATAAATAATATTTTTATAATTATTTAATATTCTATATTATGTTATGGATCAAATATATACTTATAAATGTAATTAAAAAACAATTATATGATGTTTGGAAAACCCACCGAAATAAACTCATCATTTATCATTTACATTTTATCAATTGAATCATTCTCATGTATAAAATAGAAATGATAAATGGGGACATTAAAACATATATATGTGCATAAATAACATTTAATTTGACTTCAGGATTTTTATTTAACTTTCACAAGAACATCCATAATTTTACACAAATGAACCGATCATGAAACCATGAAACGAACACACCTGAAACCAAGAAAATACTGAAATATTATTCATTAATGGGTAATAAGATGTTAAAAATAATAAAATATGGTATTAAAAATATGAATATAGTTCAGAAATAAGTTAATAACATTATTTAAACCAATATGCATCATTTCAATGTACACACCACTAATGGGAAACTAGATGTAAGGGTTTTCTCATCTCACATTCACATCTGCGTGATATATTCCTTATTCAACACTGATTTTTGGTGGTATATATAACTGAAATGAATTTATTGTAATATTACTATACATATATTTATGGGTACTTTCAAATACATCGGATTATATCTATTTAATGGTTTTTTTGGTTTCAAAGTTAACAAAGCGGTAGTTGATTTTTGTAACAATTTTCCTTCCTTGAGACATTAGTTGTTGTATACAACTATACAATTTTATATGGTGTATATAAATATAATTTTCAATATTATTTCATTATAATGATATTATAATTTTAATTTTATATTACCAAGTCAAAGCTTTTAATATTGAAATGATTTAATGTGATATGGGATGCTTTGGCATTTTTAAAGATTAGTTTTTATCATGAATTTTTCAGTGATCCCATTTAATGTATTTTAATATATGTTAATATAATTTGTGGAATTTTTTAATTCATTGAGGATTATATATTATGATTCCATGTTCCAGGATTTAAAAAAATTTGTATGGTCAGGTTTACTAGCATAGTATTGATATTCTATATGATTAGTTCTATGAAAACAAAAATTTATTAATTTGATTAGTTGTATTGATTATTTCTGTGAGGAATTCATTGGGCTATGTAAGTGATGGATGAGACCCACTATATCCCCTCTATGAATCTATAAGTTTCATGAGAAAAAATAGATTGGGTTTTGGATAGGGCATTACCCATTAATTTTTATATGTCTTTACGGAGGCCTCGATAGTAAGTCACAGCTTTTTGACATTATGCATTGCAATATTATGAGATAAATTATTGAATTCCATGTAACTGATTAATTAGTAAAATATTAATGGTTGTTGTTTTTAGATAAATTAATAATTAATATAGTATTATTTGATCACCTTTTATTTCTGAAATATTATGCTCAGGTTAGAAAATGTTATGTGTTTCTATTAATTACAATGTCATAATTATTGATTCTTATTTATGATAGATTATGTCATACTTAACCCTTACTGAGAAATTAATATCACCCTATTATTATGTTTTATTTTTTACCATGATATCAAGATTATTTTTATTATTGGTATACATTGATGATCTATAGAAACAAAGGTGTTCACCCAAGAATTTCTACACTTTATTTTACGTTTTCTATTATAATGTAAGAACATAGTTTATATCAAATTTTCCAAAACTAATAAAATATTAGGTCCTCTGTTATGTGATTATTATATATTGGGCCAATAAAATGAGGTAAAAACTGACATTAGTCTATTATGGTAGGGTTTTTTATAGTTGTAATAATAGAAAGTGTTTTAGAAACCTTGGGAATAAGATTTAGGAAAACATGGATCCTCGAATATAACCTCATGACTCATATTGGTGATAAGTTTAAGTATGGAATAAAGTCCAATATAATTGGTAATTCAAAGGGAAAACCTATTTTAGACCAAAATACTATTTACGAAGAAGAAAATTTCATTATTTAGACATAAGTTTAATTGTATTAGCTCACTATGATTACAATAATTTGATGCTTTCATATTACATTTTGGTTTTTTAAATGGTCAGAACTAGAAATAACATGTATTATGTTGAATGTTATATAGATTTTATTGTTGAGAAACCAATTGATATATTGACCTAAAAGAAGAATATTTTGGAATGATTAACTAGATAGATATATTTATGATTTACAACATGAACTTTAACTGACTCTCAGAATCTCCATACTAGAGAAGGATAAAGTTCGATGAGTGGTCGGGTGGTGGATTCCATAAAAAATATGATTTGGTTTGAAATATGTTGAGACTGAGAGAATAATTATCCATGTTTATTTGTTAAAATAATGGTAAGAATATATGGTTTTGGAAAAAAGGATACAAATAAATTAATTTCCATGAAAATTTACAATTTTTAGATAAATAGACTCCTAGATTTATTATCGATGGTGGAATTTATGAAAAATGAAAATTATGAAAACTATAAAAACCTATTTCCAAGTGTAAAAATCTTGAGGAGAATCCAAATTTTATTTAGGTAATTTTTATACTCATGATTTTGATGATACAACAGATAGAAATTCATAGAAATTAGTTTTTAATGAATAAGATAATGAATCACAGATAATGGTTTAGGAAGTAAGTAGAATAATTAATGTTCTAGTGTATTTGGATTCAAGAATTATTTTATCAATGATTATCTAGTTATAAATATCTTGATATATATAAGGATTTTACTTCAGTACTATTTCTTTACTGATGTGAGTGCACATGTTGAATTGTAACGATAATCAGGAAAGTGCTTCTGTGAAACGATAATCTTTTAGAAAAGACATTATTAAGGATTCATAACCATTAATATAAGATTTATATTTAGATAATAATGAAAAATATATATTAATGGGATATTATTTGTGACCATGAATGTGGTTAGTGATTTAATGTTTTATGTTAGGTTTTCAAGGTTTACTACGTCTTTGTATTTAAATAATATATTAAAAAATTTAAGATTTCATTTTTTGGAAGCATGGATGTTTTCATTAAGGATTTACGGTTATCATAGTATTCATATAATTGGTATGTTACATTAAGAGTTACATAATGTTTTTTATACAACCCAATGTTATTGTGATTTAGTAACATTTTTAGACTGTGAATTTTGATTGATAAATTTTTTATGAGTCCTATGATTATCTACCTATGGTATGGATTACATTAAAATATGGATAATTGTGTTTTTTGATTAAACGTCATAACCATTTTTTATTCAATAAATTTTTAATAAATAAGGAATAAAATATAAAACCTATGATTAATTATAGAGTTTCATGCACGAAAAAATCTACATGAATATCCATCTCTTAGTGTATTTTATTAAGTGAAAACATATCAAAGCCCAAGAAAAGTATAGGATTTGAATTATTACATGGAAATAAATCTATTAAGTTTATTTTTATCATGTTATTATCTTAATAGTAAATTATTACCTCAACTATAGAAAAATAATTTTGAAACAAAAAATCTATTCATTTAATTTTCTCATTGGGAAATTAATGGCCTTTTAAAGCCATCATAGATTTTTGGTGTTGTCATGGTAGAAGTTTTATTGATTGTGTTCTCTATCACCCTCAATCAGAACACGATGGTTGTATTTATCTCTCATATCCTAGTATAAATTTAAATTAGTTTTTCTTATTTGAAATCCTAATTTTTTTGTTACCTTCTGTCATAACCCCCTCCCAACAATGTGTACCCCTCCTAGGCTGAGAATGTGGAAATGGACATAATGAACCCCAAGTCCCACCTCTAGTAGGCCCCGGGAAAGCGAATAGCACTGAGGGTATGGTAAACAAACAAATGAGAGGCATTACCCTCTAATAGAACACATGTGTAAATGATAGATAAGACAGACACCAACCAACTCCAACTCAGAAATAAAATGTAAAAGAACCCCCAAGTGCATATATGAAATGACATACAAAAGTACAAAAACTGAAAGGGGAAACAAAAAGTGCCCAAAATAATGTAAAACATCAGCGATCACATGCCCGAATAGCTCCTACAACCACAAGCTAGTAGTAATCAGCCTGATCTCCAACCTTATCCAAGTGACCTGAAAAAAAAGCAGTTTATATATACGTAGGGTGAGTAAAACAGTATACTCAGTACGATCCTCCCTGAAGCCTCTCTTACAAAAGTATAGAATGCATGCTAAAGCACAGTGAACAACAGTGAAACTATCTCATCACCTAAATAGGTATAATATGTTCCTAACCTCACTATGGATAGTCTCCCCATGCAATGAATACAATAATATATCATATAATAATGAATATCAAGGGTACCCCACTACTACATCCCCACTGGTTTGCCTCTTTCCCCCAAAAAAAGACGTCTTTTACATCTATCTCCAATGGTTTACCCATATAAACATGTGCTAAGCTCTACAATCTGCACCACGTTCACTAAAACGTCTTGCCCTATAGACACCTGGGCTAAGATCCACACCATCCTCACAACCAAAAGTAACTAGGTAGGTTCTGGGAGCCACCACAGCCCGCATAACGTGTGTCATACGTCGGGTATTGAGCCTCTAGCCATTATAGCCCATACACCGCGTAAGGATCCTCAATCCATCACAGCCTATCCTTGTTACACCTATAGTAGTCCATAGGATACTATATCCATAATATATGTGTGGAAATAACCACATGCCATTATAGCCCTCTACACACAAATATGGGGAAAACTAATCGATGTGCGAACTGCACTAGTATCTACAAAGTGAAGAGAACGAGGTCAAATGGGGTAGTAAACCATTAATCCTCTCACCTGAATGTTGGGGAAAACACTCCCTAGGGCTCAGAATCCCCAGGGTGTCAGTTTCCCTTACCGACAGGGTGGAGTAGCATATAGAAACACAAAAAGTACAGATTATATATAGCTCACAACCACAATATGGTCATAACCTACTCTTAGACTCAACTTTAGCTAACATCTCTTCGACTCCAGGCTGCTATTTATAAGACTAGGTATCTTATAAGCACATAAAAAGTTATAGAAATTCAGTAGGTTACTTAATTCCCTTTTTTCAACAATTCCACTTTACATTAATTAATTATTTTCATGTTAATTAATAATGAAAAAAACCCACATTAAAACATTCTTGGCATCACATTCAAAATTTAATGTTCCTTTAATGTTACAACATCACTATTAAATTCCAGTATCTTCATCCCCATGGATTATCATTATTTAATCAACCTTTAATTTCAGAATTACATTCCCCTATTCCCAGGAATTCTAGAAGAGAATCTTAATCTACTGAACACAAGGTGGCACAACACGATGAGTAGATATACTATCCATAGATTTTTGCCGCCTATAGCAAGAGAGTAGTCTCATTATTCCTCGAGAGGCTAAACACGGAAAGCACGTGGCATACCCCGTGCATCTTCACCCCTTTCGTAAAAAGGCTAAGCAAAGCCACCCGCCTTGAGAAGTGCGAAAAATTAATGCATATAACAAAAACTCAACCCACCAAGCATCCAACAACCATATCCATCCCATACCATCATCCTTGGTGTCCTCCACAACACCCACATGCATAAACCGATGCATCTCGCCACTCTAGGCGTCATCCGCTACCACAACCACAAGGAATCCCTTCCTCCACATATCACAACACCCCTCCAGTGTCACATCACAACACAAGATATCACAACACCTGTCCAGGGTCATAACATAACACAAGAAGCAGAAAAAAATCATTATAACAAATGGGCTCTTGTCCCTTTTTCAAGGAATACAGCCTTCAAACAACAAACACCAACAATCACATTAAATGGGCATTTATCCCTAATTCACATCAAGAGGGTAACTCAGAACCCTTCAGGGAATTTAATAAATCATGTTCATAAATCCATATTGAATTAACATATTCAATTTGTTGGTTCCAACATCATGGATCAATTCAATAAGCTATCACCGAAGATTAAACAAGCTTACTATGCCAAATTTGATTGACATCAAATTAGAACAACTAAAACAACGACAACAACTGGATTCATTTACATGACTCTTTACCATTAGCCAATTAATTATCAATTAATTCTTTATTTACATTATTTATCAGTTTCCATCAAGAACAACATGCTAACAATAAATTCATATATATCACACTATCTAGAAAATAAAGAGGCAAACCATTATCATGGTACAATGCAACAACATGTGATAATACCAATTATTTTAATCTGGTTCATGTATTTCATTAGGTCAATTATATTATGATCCAAAGGGATAAATCATGCTAACTCTTCGATTGCACATAACAATTAGAGAAGCCATGAATCCGCTACCTCATCGGTTTTTGAGGGAAACCACAATGGTCGATGAGAACCCAAGAAACTAGATCAATTCTCCATGAATCCTCCTTACATATCCTCTCCTAACACAACCTAGACCAAATCTCATCTTAAACGACATACACACACTTAGATGTACCCATAACGGGCGTAGATATAAGGTCCCAAAAGAAAAGATGTAGTAGTTCTGGGTAGATCAATGAAACCCAAGAAAATGGATCATTTAACTTGAGAAACCGACTTCGATTCGCGAAAAGAAGCCTCTGGATCACCTCAAAAACGCTTGGAAGAGGTTCTTCCACCTCTAAGGAAGAATAATATCATGTTATGGCTGATTAGGGGCTTAAACGAGGTGATTAAATGAAAAATTATTTAGATCCACAATTTTAGAATCTAACTTTAAGTGACTGCACGGTTAGTCCGCACAGTTTAACAAACTGTGTGCTAACCATGCCGTAGCTTCTTCCTCATATATCAATCCTCGCATGGTTATTCCCCATGGTTATACAAACCATGCGCTAATTGTGTGTTATCCACTGCCTCCAAGACCAGTCTTGCATGGTTTGGCCGCACGGTTTAGGCAAACCACGAGCCTCCTGTGTGAAGGCCATAACCCTTTAGAATTCATTAAAAGTCCACCCAAATGCACCCCCAAGTAACCTTGAATTCCTAGAACACCTCTAGTACCACAATATCACAAAGGAATTGATCGAAGAGGTCTGGGCCATTACATCATATACTTCTCAAAACATTCTCATCCTCGAGAATCCAAATCCCCACTAAAGAGAAAACGAAAAAGGGTCTGAACAACCACCCATCGAGATACCTTTCAAAAGAGATCAAGCCACCAAATCCACAAAGGGAGCCATCTCATAAACATGAAAGTTTTAAAACCACATGAGTTAAAAAGATACATGAAAAGTGTTAAACATCATACAATTCTGGGTACTTAGTGTGTATCTATGAAAAACATTCCCAAGTACTCTCTTCCAATCCTCCGTGTCGCCACAAGACATGAACTTGATGGATGGATCGCCCGCACAACACCTTCTCCTAACGGTCTTGGATCTCCATAGGTCGCTCCTAAAAGGTGGCATCATCATCAACATCGATCTATCCCAACTCGATATGTGAGCTTCTTCATGAAGAAAATGACGTAGCTGTGATACATGGAAAGAATCATGTATCCGACTCATCTGAGGGGGATGTGCAACTCGATATGAAATAACTCCAACCCGAGCTAACACCTTGAAAGGCCCAATAAAACGGGGAGAAATCTTACTCACACGACCAAACCTTCGCTGCCCACGACAGGGATTCACCTTCAGAAACACATGATCCACAACATCAAACACTAAGGGTCTTCGTCTTTGATTGGATTATGATTTCTGATGATCTTGTGTTGGCTTCATCCTCTCACGAGTCACCTGAACCATCTCTGTTGTATTCTGCACTAGTTCTGGTCCGAGACTTGCTGACACTCCGACCCCAGTCCATCATAATGGAGAACGGAAAGGTCGGCCATACAAGGCTTCAAACGATTTCATACTGATGGTGGATGAAAACAATTATTGTAAGAGAATTCCACCAAGGGTAAGTGCCTCATCCATGAACCTCCAAAATCAAGAACACAAGAGCGCAACATGTCTTTAAGAGTCAAGATGGTTCACTCCGTCTGACCATCCATTTGAGAATGAAAATCAGTGCTAAGACATAGCTGAAAACTGAAAGCATGTTGGAGACCTTTCCACACCATGGAGGTAAAATGAGAATCTCAATCCGAAATGATCATCCTAGGGACTCCATGAACTCTCACCACCTCCTCCAGATACTACCTCAAACAAACTTCCACTGAGCTTGACTCCTTGATTGCTATAAAGTGGGTTGATTTTGTGAAACGATCCACTACCACACAAATAGCATCATGTACTCCAAGAGCTCGAGGTAAAACAGTAACAAAGTCCATTGAGAAGTCCTCCCACTTCCACTAAGGAATCATTAATGGCTGGAGAAGACCACCAGGAACATGGTGTTCGGCCTTCACCTTCTAGCAGATTAAACATCGAGACATAAACTCTGCAACTGCACGATTCAGCCCAGGACACTAAAACTGTCTCCTCAAGAATCGGTACATCATTGTCACACCAAGATGCACTGCTAAAAGAGAACCATGGAACTCTCTGAGGACCGTCTTCTGTAATGCCAAGGGAACAAAATATCCTTCCGTGATATAACACTCTGTGTTGTTAATCCTCAGACCAAACATCAGGGCCCTCACCATAAACAACCCGGTTTCTCCAGACCTCCACCTCAAGATCCCCCAACTGGGACACTTCCACCTTCTGCATCAGGGATGATTGCACCGTCATCTGAAAAAGACAACCTCTACCTACAACTCTCCCATATCAAGATGTAATGCCGACAACTCTTCCATTAACCTCCCAGAATCATCGAATTCACGCACAACATCACTACATGACTTTTGGATAAGCGCATCATCCAAAAAATTACCTTTTCAAGGTGTATATGATATTTCAATGTCATATTTCTGTAGGAACTCCATCCACCGATGCTGCTACAAGTTCAAGTCTTGCTGGGAGAAAACATACGTCAAACTCTTATGATCAGTGAAGCCCACAAAGCACACACCAATGAGGAAATGTCTCCACAAATTCAGAGAAAAAACCAAGGCTGTCAGCTCAAGATCATGGGTGGAATAGTTGCGTTCATGGGGACGTAATTGCTGAGACCCATAAGAAACAACTGACCTCCGCTGCATGAGAACACAACCTAACCCCAGATGTGAAGCATCACAATAAATATCAAACTGAACTCCCTTAGCCGGGAGACAATGAACTAGAGCACTTACTAACTTCTCTTTTAGATACTCGAAATCATCCTGACACTGTTCAGTCCATATGAACGGTTGATCCCTCCTGGTCAAAGCTGTTAGAGGGTCCTCAACTTGTGCGAAATTGGACATGAACCTCTTATAATATCCTGCGAGACCATGGAAACTTCGCACCTCTGACACTGTCTTGGGGGCTTCCCAATACACAACTGCATATATCTTCAAAGGATCTGCAACAACTCTCTGTTGGGACACCACATGCCCCAGGAAACGGACTTATCAATCCCAAATCTCACACTTAGATGACTTCCCGAACAACTGATGTCGATGAAGAACTCCCAAAATAGAACGCAGATGCTCAAAATTCTCCTCTTTAGACATGGAGTACAAAAGGATGTCATCGATGAAAACTACAAAGAACTTTTCCAGGAACTCATGGATCACAGATTTCATCAATCCCATGAAAACAGCTGGATCATTCGTCAAGCAGAACAAAATTACAACGGACTCAAAATGCCCATGACAACAACGGAAAACAATCTTCGGGATATCCTCATCCTTCACATGCATCTGATGACATCCGGACCGCATGTCGATCTTTGAGAACCAACTTGCGCCCATTAATTGATCAAATAAATCATCAATCCATGGAAGAGTATAGAAGTACTTTATTGTCACTTTGTTTAAGTGATGATAATAGACACACAACCGCAAACTGCCATCGGCCTTCTTCACAAACAAGACCGGTGCACCCCATGGTGACACACTGGGTCGAACAAAACCACATTGAAAGAGACCATCAAGATATATATGTAGCTCTCATAACTCAGAAGGGTCAATCCAATACGGAGACATAGATATAGTAGAAGATCCTGGCTATAGCTCGATCCCAAACTCGATCTCTCGTTGAGGGGGTAAGGCTACAACCACTTCTGGAAAACCATCAGGGTACTCTTCTACGACCCTAGGAAACGCCAATTGCCAAACCTATGAAGAACCCAGCATCAACTTGGCCATCATGGATGATAAGGATGAAACATGACAATGACCCATATAAGGATCTCATTCACCAAAAAACACAACTTGCTCTCCATCAGCACCAAGGAAAACGACCATCATCCTCAAGAAATCCACAATAGCCTGCACCGAATACAACCAATCCATGCTGAGGATGACATCATATGGTTGTATTTGTATCAATAGGATATCTCCCCATGATGGGTGCTACCCCAACACTAGCTCAAAATCTATACATACTTAAAACAAGCTAGCTTGACCTCCAACTAGTGTAGTCAATGCCAAGGGCACTAGATGCCTCTCTACCTCAAGTCCCATGGCATGGATAAGGGTAGGTGATGTGAAGGAGTGCGTCGATCCTGAATCAATCAAGGCACAAACCAAGGTATTAGACAATAAAAGGGTACCTCAAACGACGTATAGCTCGCCTGGAGATAGCAATGCTAGGGCATGAAGTGGACCACAACCTCCTCCACGGCCTCTCTGACCATAATGAAGACCACCACCACGTACACGCTCTACTCTCTGAGAACGAGGAGCATCATGGGGCTGCCCTCTGTCTCTCCCCTCTACCCGCTGATGATAGAAAGTTGCTGCAACTGGCTACTGCTGCCTCGGCTGGAACTGCCATAATGGTGGAACCTGGAGTGGAGCGCCCGGTGCACGATGGCCCCTATGAAAGGTCGAGCACTCACACTACTGATGACCACGACCACCACAAGAAACAAATTGCCTGAACCTTGGCATAGTCGTGAGAGTTTATGCCTCTGGAGAAACGAGATGTGAAGGGCTGTGACCTACCCCCAGCTGAATGGAAACTCTTATGCCCTAAAAACTGGGAACCCTAGACCACATCTCTACTTCATGAGGAATCTTGATGATTCCCATCTCGTGATGATATGGTCCTGGACAAAGTCCTACCAACAACTTCCACTCTCGCCAGCACCTCATGATATGTATTCAGCATAAATGGGGTGACCTGGAACTGGATCTCTAGACGCAAATTCTCCTCAAAATACCTCGCCCTGGCCTCCTCATCTGGTAATAGTTCTGAAGCATATCGTAGAAGGTTCGTGAAACGGATCCCAAACTCCCAAACAGCCTGTTGAAGGGTAAGAATCTCCTGGAGACTACATGACTTCACAGTCAAAGAAAGGAACTCGGCTCTAAACATGTCTTGGAACTCTTCCCATGAGATCGCTGACTCCTCACGATCCCCATGGAACAACAACCACCACGGCCTCACTGCTCCACACAGCATCGCCAAAACCAAGGACACCCAATGCTCCATATGAGAACAGATCGAACTAAAACTTATCTCAAACTCCTCCAACTAGTCTTCTGTGACTGCATCTGAAACATAGCCCTCATACATCTGCAGACTCTGGCGCTGAAACTCTTAGAGTGTCTTCCTCAAAGTGTCTTCGTCGTCAACCTCTACCATGCGTCGAACTACTAGAACAGCCTACTAAACGTCTTTACACAAACCTGATGAGGACGTCAACCTAGATCGATATGTGAAAAATAACAAACAATTTGAGCTCATATTCCTTGAATATGGAAGACTCAACATTAATTAATTTAGTTTTTTCTTTCATTTGTTTTAGGTTAACCTATCCCATGGTCTACCCATTGAAACATAGGCATAGAGAAGAATGATGCATGATCCTTTCCTAGGTCTCTACCCTGCAACCAGTATCACCTGGTTTAGTAGCCAATGTAAACTTAAAGGTAAATTCAACAGATCATAGGGGTCCCTAAACGCCTATGTCTCATTTGGTCTCCAGTTTTTACATCACTTTCTAAATTTTAATGACACAGTCGCACTACCATCCCATGAAAACTCACCTGTGCCTAACTCCAAACTCCATCCTCTCCCTCAACCTGCCTCTGATACCACTATGTCATGACCCCCTCCCTACAAAGTGTACCCCTCTTGGGCCCGAAATGTGGAAAGTGAGATAATGACCCCCGAGTCATGCCTCTAGTAGGCCCCAGTTAGGCAAATAGAAACGAGGGTATGGTAAACACACAAATGGGAGGCATTACGCTCTAAGAGAACACATGTAGAAGAGAGAGATAAGACATACACCAACCAACTACAACTCATTACCAAAATGTAAAAGAAAACCCAAGTGAATATATGAAATTCCATGAAAAAGTTCAATAACTGAAAGGGGAAACTACAAATACAAAAAAGAAAGTAAAACAACAGCGATCAGAATCCCGAACAGCTCCTGTAACCAAAAGCTAGTAGTAACTAGCCTGATCTCCAACCTGCTCCTAGTGACCTGAAAAAATCAGTTTATATGTACATAGGGTGTGTATAATAGTATACTCAGTAGGATCCTCCATGAATACTCTTGTGCAAAAGTAATGAAAGCATGCTAAATCATAGTAAACAATAGTGAAACTAACTCGTCACCTAAACAGGTATACTAAGTTTCCAACCCCACCATGGATACTCTCACCAAGTAACGCATACAATAATATATCATATAATAAAGAATATCAAGGGTACCCTGCTACCACTTCCCCACTAGTTTGCCTCTTTTCCCCAATGACATACATCATGTGAATCTCTCTCCAAAGGCTTACCCATATAATCATGGGCTAAGCTCCAAAATCTACACCACGTGCACCACAAAGGCTTCCCCGCAGACACCTGGGATAAGCTCCCCACCATCCTTACAACCAAAATTAACCAGGTACGTTCCGGGAGCCACCACAGCCCGCATAATGTGCATCATACGTCGGGTATTGTACCTCAATGCATTACATCCCATACACCGCGTAAGGATCCTCAAGCCATTATAGCCTATACACGTTACACATATAGTAATCCATAGGATACTATATCCATAATATATGTGTGCAAATAAAAACAACACATTAAAACCCTCTACACACATATATATAGAAAACTAACCAATGTTACAACTGCACTAGTATCTACCAAGAGAAGATAGCAGGGTCAAATGGGGTAGTCATCCATTCATCCTCCCACCGTAATGTTGGGGAAAACACCCCCAGGGCTCAGAACCCTCGGCGTGTCAATTTCCCTTATCGACAGGGTTCAGTAGCGTATAGATACAAAAAAAGTACAAAATATATATACAATATGGGCATAACCTAATCTTAACTTCAAATGCAGCTGACTTCTCTCAGACTCCAGGCTACTATTTCTAAGACTAGGTATCCTATAAGCACACAACCAGTTAAAGAAATTCATTATGTTACTTTATTCCCTTTTTTCATCCATTCCACTTTACATTAATTAATTATTTGCACGTTAATTAACGATGAACAAAAACCACATTCAAACATTCATAGCATCATATTCAAAATTTATTGTTCCTTTAAAGTTACAACATCACCATTAAATTCCAACATCACCATCCCCATGGATTATTGTTATGTTATCAAACATTCATTTCAGATGTTCATTCCCCTATTCCCATGAATTCTATAAGAGCATCATATGCTAGAAAACACAAGGGGGCTCAACACGATGAGTAGAAATACTACCCGTCGTTTCTTTTCCGCATATAGAAAGAGCGTAGGCCCATTCTCCCTCGGGAGGCTAAATAGGTAAATCATGCGGCATACCACGTGTGTCTTCGCCCTTTTCGGACGAAGGGTAGGAAAAATCAGCCACCTTGAGCGGTGGAGAAAAGTAAAGAAGATTACAACCAATCAAACCACCAAGCATCTGATAACCACATCTATACCATAACATCATCCCGAGTGTCCTCCCCGACACCAACATGCATAAACTGATGCTTCTCCCCACTCTAGGCATCATTTTCTGCCACAACCACAAGGCCTCCCTACCTCTACATATCACAACACCCCTCCAGGGTCACATCACAACACTAGATATCACAACACCCCTCCAGGGTCACATCACAGCACAAGTAGCAGGAAAACAATCATTAAAACAAATGGGCTATTGCCCTTTAAAAACGCATTCGACCTTCGAACAAAAAACACCAACAATCACATCAAATGGGATTTTATCCCTAATTCACAACAAGAGGTTAAATCATAACCCTTAAAAGAATTCAATCAATCAAGTTCTTGAATCCATCTTGAATTAACATATTCAATTCATTGGTTCCAATATAAAGAACCAATTCAATAAGCTATCACTGAAGATTAAACATGCTTACTATTCCATATTTGATCAACATCAAATTAGAATAACTACAACAACGGCAACAACCAGATTCATTTGCATGCCTCTTTACCTTTATCCAATTAATTATCAATTAATTCAGGATTTTTGTTCTTTATCAATTTCAATCATGAACAACATGCTAAAAAGAAAGGCATATATATCAAACTATCTAGAAAATAAAGAGACAAACCATTATCACGGTACAATACAACAACTTGCGATCAAAACGATTCTTTTAATCTAGTTCACGTATTTAATTTGGTAAATTCCATTATGACTCAAAGGTCTAAATCACTCTAACTCTATGATTTCACATAACAATTAATGATGCCATGAATCCCCTACCTCAACGGTTTTCGAGGGAAACCAAAATGGTCAATGACCACCCAAGAAACTGGGTTGATTCTCCACGAATCCTCCTTAGATCTCCTCTCCAAACACAACCAAGACCAATGCTCATCATAAACGACATACACACACATAGATATACCCATAATGGGTATATATCCAAGGTCCAAAGAAAAAAGGAGGAGTAGATCTAGGTATATCTATGAAACCAAACAAAAATGATCACTTACCTCGAGAAACCGTCTTCGATTTGCGAAGAGAAGCCTCCGAATCTCCTCCAAAATGCTCGGAAGAGTTTTTTCCACCTCCAAGGAAGGGTAATCCAATGTTGTGTATGATTAGGGGCATAAACGAGTGATTAAAAGCAAAATGAGTTAGATCTACAATTTTAGGATCTAACTTTATGTGCCCGCACGGTTAGTCCGCACAGTTTAAGAAACTGTGCGCTAACCATGTGGTAGCTTCTGCCTCTTCAATCACTCCTCACACGGTTTGTTGGCATGGTTAGAAAAACCATGCGCTAACCGTGTGTTAGCCACTACCTCCAAGACCATCCTTGCACGGTTTGGCCACAGGATTTAGGCAAACCGAGCACCTCCCATGGGAAATCCATAACACTTTATATTTACTTAAAAGTCCACCTAAATGCACCCCCCAAGTCACCTTGACTTCCCGGAACACCTCTAGTACGTCATTTTCACAATTGAATGGACCAGAGAGGTCTGGGCAATTACATCTTCATATTTGACTTTCCCTTATATTAGGTGGATGTTTTGTTAACCCTATTTTCAATGTGGGTTTCCCTTGAAGGAAATTTCAAGTATCAAACATTGATTTTAAAATTGAAATTTTATATTATGAGGATGAAATTTATTTAAGGATGGTATTATATAACAAAAATAATGTTATGGTATGTATCTTCTAAAATAAATTTTATTTCATTGATTGTATATATTGCACACAAAACTATGATTATATAAACCACGATATACTATTAAATATTATTATTCATGCATGCTAATTATAATATAGTTGGTAAATGGATGAATATGAATATGATTAAAAAAATTATGAAATTATAGATTAATAATTTTTATAAAATAAATTCAGTATATACTAATTAAGAAAAAATTGAAATGAAACCCAATAGAATATAATGGATTTGTTTCGATAAAAATTATCTTAATACCACAATAGTATTTTAATTTAAAAAATTATGTTATTCACTATTAGTATAATATATTAGGTAAATTTATGTTTCATATAATTTAATTATATAGTTATATTATAGTTTACATTGCTTTAAAATTATTATTTTTGCAATTATATATCAATTAATCTAATGATGGTCATGGGAAGAAATTTCACATTGTAATTGGATGTTAAACATTTCCATCTTTGGAGCATTTCACTTTAAAACCCTGATTTTTCATTCTCTCTGTGGGATTATTGTTAAATATAATTTATCTAATTATTTGAATTTAATTTTGTAAACATGATTAATTATTAAGAATCATAATTTTAAAATTACTTTGTAATGTGAAATTTATTTTTAGACATAAAAAATTTACAATGGTAATACACATTATTTACAATATTTTAGGTGAAATAATGAAAAGGGATAAAGTAAAATGGTTAAAGCCTAAAATACCTCAAAAATAAAACATTTAATGGGTGGTTTAGTTATTTATAAAAACTAAAATTCCCCAAATTAATTAATTAAAAATATTATTCTATTAAATTAATTCCACCACATTGTGTTTGGATGCGATTATAAAATATTCAGTATTTAATCACTCAAACCCACCTCTTATCAAGAATAAATGCCACCTCTTACAACCCAATTTGGAAAAAAATAATTGGAGATCCTAAAATATATTTGAAAACCTATCATATTTACTAATCCCATGTGCAATTTTAGAAAGTCTCACAATAATTATAAATCTAAGGTCTTCAAGGGACTCTTAAAGAGGTCATATTTAAGAGGTAATTTTCCCCAAACTCCTCTATTAATTTATTTTCGTCTTCTATTTTTTACAACAAATTCATGCATAATGAACAAATCATTATATAGTAGTATAATTAAAATAATTTTATGTTTTTAATTAAATATCATACATCTATCACATTTAGAAACTCCTATTATTCAAAGAAACATAACAATTATCAGAGTAATGCCGCTTAATAGCCTCCATGAGTAATGTTGTAGTCCGTTTTCCATTACATCCTTAATAGATGGTCATAAAATATTAATATGGTTAAACTATATTTAATTAATTATATGTTATCTTATATAATATTTTAGAACTAATATGTAGTTATAATATAAAATTAAACAAAACTAGTTCATGATGTTCGAAAAAACACCAAAAAATAATAAATATTTTTCATTAACATATTATCAAATGAATAATCATAATATATTAAAAAAATGATTAAGGTGGAAATTTAAAAATATGTAACTGAATCTATAGCATTTCATTTCACTTAATTTTTTTCATTTCAATTTCACAAGAATATCAATAATTTTACACAAATTAACCGAACAAGAATCCATGAAATGAACAATCCCAAATCCTTGAAAATAATGAAATATAATTATAAAATGGGTCATAAGATGTTACAAAATCATCAAATAACATATTATGAAAATGCATATATCTCTAGAATTATATATAAAAATTTCCTCAACCATTGTATATTAGGTTACATTATGCACCATTGAAGGTAAGTGTGAGAGTCAAGGGTGTTCTCATCCCACTATTACTTGTATTAGATATTTGAATTATTCTCCCCATATTTTTTTATTGTATATACTTCTCATGAATTTACTTCCTTTGTTGAATGTAGTACATCATTGATTTTTATCTCTTATGATACCATCTTACATAATTTATGACAAGGTTAATGGATAGTTTTACTAGGGTATAATTGATATTATGTATGACTTTTTATTCCTATAAGGACCGTTATTAATTTATTCAGTTGTATTATTTATTAATTGTAAGAATGAATTGGAATAATTATGTGATTGGTGGGGCTTACTATAGACCCCATATGCATCTATATATCTTATATGTCAATGAAGATTTGGATTTGGCTAAGGCCTTGCCCATTTATTGTATAAGGTATTGGCTGCGACCTCAATGGTATGTTTCAGATGTCCTTCTTTATGATATTATCTATTAATTACCTTAAGATTATTCTATTTGTAGAATATCCATGGTTATGTTTTCTTTCTCATGTTATTATTTATGTGGTATTATTTGATCACATTTTATTCTATCCATAATATTCTTGAGTTATTTAATGTAATGTGTTTTAGTTATTTACTTTGTTTGAATTTTTATTTCTTTTTATGATAGTTTCAAATGTACTCAATCCTCCCATGGAATTTTAGCTCACCCCTTTTTTATGTTTTAATTTTTAATATGATGTGAAGAAGGTTATTTTGATTGATATAAATGGATAATATATAGGTGAAATTATGTTCTCAATAGAATTGATATATTTTATTTTATGTTATTAATTGTAATGAAAAATCTAAGTACATATCTATTTTTCTAAAACTACTATAATATTCAGTCCCTTGAGATGTCACTCCTTATATCTTATAACAATGTAATAAAGTAACCATCAACCCTCAGATACTAGGGCCATGTTCTATAAAATTAATATTTTAATAGTCATTATTTTTTAATATAATTCCAAATAATGAATCAATTTTTGGAATTTCCAATTACAAATAATGCTGGAATTTATTCAAAATTCATTATGCATATAGGATGAGATGATGGGGTTTTCAATTGAAAATTTTACAATGATTGAAATGTTTATATATTAAATTTTTATTTTAAATAGGCTCTAGTAATATAAATTCGATTAATATATGTATTATTTATCTATATATCCATAAAAACAAATTCAAAAAAACAATATAACTATATAAATTAATTAGACCAAACTGTAGTTTTCAATTAAAATTTATTTTTTTTACTATTCATCAAATAATTATACATCTTTAAAAAGTTGTATAACTCAACCAAATTAAATATCTATATTCCTATTTAAAATAATTTATTTTTTCAAATAAATATTAAAATATTCAAATTATAGTTTAAAATCATGTCTCTCTTTGAAAGGCAGTAGAACTACCTTTAAAAACATCTTTTTATTTAAAAAATTAGATTTGTTATTATTTTATACCAATCCAATTTATCTACGAATTTAAAAACATTTGGTTGAGTATATAATATAAAAATTTCATTAATATTCCATACTTATAGTTATTAGTTTAATTTATTATGAAAAAACCACTTTGTGGGAATAAATTAATTTTCATAAAAT
The DNA here is from genome assembly GCA_963277665.1 of Viscum album. Lineage (NCBI taxonomy): Eukaryota > Viridiplantae > Streptophyta > Magnoliopsida > Santalales > Viscaceae > Viscum > Viscum album. The sequence continues at coordinate 1,592,358,073 of OY728129.1, forward strand.
CACATCCTTTATATAAATTAATTTTTATTTTTTAATTATAATTAAATAGTAAATAATTAATTACTTTTATATATAATTTAAAAAATATTTTAATAATTCAGTAAATATTACTCTTAGATTCCATTCCAATGAATATGTGATAACTATAATAATATTTTAATAATATTATTAATAGTATATTATTGTTTGGAATAAATATATATTGCATGTAACCAGGTATGTAGAAGGAACTAGGGGTTGTTTGTAATATAAGATAAATTTATTATTTCATGTAACACAATCTAATTTTTGTGTTTCATGTAGCGAAAAAATTACTTGGTGTTGATCATGGTGCAATCATAGCTTTATATAGTGTGTAATGAAAACCATGAAAGAAATAAAATTCATTCATATAAAATTAATTCATAAAAACATATGGTTTTCATTGGTTGATCCAATGGTATTGGTACATGTGAATATGTGAAGTGACTGATTTCCCTTTTATTAGTGGGGAAAGGGAACCCTCTGGTATATTACATTGAAAATTCCCAAAAGAATACAAAATTATAAAGTCATTCAAATGTAAAAATCCCTTAAATGACTGTATATTATATTTTGGGAAGGATTAAGTGTACATATTTCCATAAATCATGATTTTGAGTAGTTTTTATGTGATTTTAAACCTTATATTCTTAGTTTAACCCATGGTAAACCCATTTTTTGCTTAAATAAGGAAAATAAGATTTAGTGTTTTGACTATTAATTTTGGCCACAATTTATATTCAACTTTTTAGATAATAAATATTATGATTATTCCAAAAATAAAATAAATTTTTCAAAATTCTATTTATTTATTAATAAAATATTAATTTAAAATTATTCCTACAGATGCGATGAGAATATAGGTTTTTAAATAAAAAATGTTTAAAAGTTTAATAAGATTTTATATCAAAATTTAATATGAAAATGATTTCAATAACCTAAATATTATTAATTAATGAATAATGGGACCAATTTAAGTTTAAAAAATTAAAAATAATTTATAACATTATAAATAATTTAAAATAAAATGATTTTTTCTATTTAAATTGTATATTTTTCGGTATTCATAAATAAATAAATCAAATTTAAAAAAATATAAAAACTTCCCCCTAGGATAACTATGTTATACTAATTTCAAAAATGATTTTTATATTTAACATAATGTTTCTAAAAATGGAAAAAATTATTTTTAAATTATGTGTGCAGAGTACCACTATACCATATTTTAGAATAATCATGTTTCTCCGAAAACATTTTATTTAATTTTAAATTATTTTCATTTTATATATAATCAATAGATAACCAATAAATTTGTGTTTACATATTTAAAACATATACTTTTCATATTTTTGTAAATATTTTGTCTTCCTACAAATTTAATAGAGTTTTTAAAAAGGTATATTATGTTCGGGTTCATTTAAACATAGGATTTCATATTCAATATGATATTGATAAAATTAATATTAAAAAATTATTTTTTGGGTTACTTAAGATTGGTGTATCATGCATCATATGTAATGAAATAACAAGTTCTTTTTTTAATGTTGAGGTTTTGTAGTTTCTATGCCTATTATCATTATATTTATAATATAATTATATGCCCCTCAACTCTTATAATTTTTATTATTATTAAGTTTATTCCCTTATTGGGATTTCTGGATCACCCTTTTACTTTTGTATTATATCTTGGGTATCATTTACTATTTTATAAGACCTTGCTGATTTAGGTTAACTATGTGGAACATTAAATAATGATAATTATTCAATACATTTAGGATGACATATTAATGTGATTAATATTCTAAATATAATAACCATATAGATACTTGGATCGTACTTATTGTAAAAAGTGAAGGAAGATAGCGGACGGGCAGTCGACTTCTCCCCCTCGACACGATGTATATGGAAAACCCTAGGGTTGCAAGCAACAATGGTGGTCCAAAAATACTTGGTTTTATACTGCTTCCCCCGCCTGATGACATCATGTCGGCTACTACATCTAGATCTCATCTCGATCTCAGGTCGCATGACCACACTGATGCTCACACCTGCACAGATGAGAAGCTGCCCTTGTAGCCGACCTCACAAATGGTGCTTGCATCTGATTCTTCTGCGGAACATGTAAATGTGAGACTTACGACATCACATCTGGTCTTGGCATCTAATTTGGTTGCTGGATCTATAAAACAGGGACCTCCAACATCACATTCGGCTATGGGCTCTACACTTGTGACCAGATATGAAGAACCGAGCGATTCTTTTGGACGAAACGAAGCAACAAGATTCATGACATCTACCCTAAAGGTGACCATGAATCGTGTTGCAGTAACCTATGCGGAGGCCACTAGGATTTTATCATGCAAATAATCTAGTGGAGTAAGGTCTCTAAATATGATACAGTATTCAACTATGGGAATAATACTTCGCAAGGGTTCATTAGCCCATGTTGAAGCTAATCTGGCGGTTTATGCTGAATGAATGGAAATTGGAAACAACTCACTCATTGGGCGCATTTTTTTTCTCAAAGGTGAGAAAACCTAAAATCTTGATGTCATGGCTAGAAGGATCTCAACTCCATGGGGTTTCTACAATTGGAAATGTGTTTCTCTTGTCCGAGGTTTTTTCCATTGTTTGCTTCCTTCATATGAATTGAAGCTTCGACCATGGAGCATTGTTTCACTGCAGTTGAAACATGGATGCATGAATGGTCTTTGGATATCAATATTTCACGTGTGAGAAATGCATTCTTTTAGGTTTGGGTTCTTCTTCATGGACTTAATTGGGTTTTATGGCACCCAAAAATACTGAATGACATTGGCACGGCAATTGGGACTCTCATCCAGCTTGATAAAGAGACTGAGGATGTATGGTTTGGGCATTTTTCCAGGTTTCTTGTGGAAATTGATCTTTTCTCCATCCTAATTGACAAGGTAACCCTCTTTACGCCTTCTAATAACATTCAAATTAATGTTAAGTATGAAAAAATCCTCTTTTTTGTTCTAAATGCATGGATGGTGGGCACTCTATGGAGAAATGTCGAAAGAAAATATCATGTGATGGATGTGGATTGAGAGGTTCCTCGGTCAACTTCTGTCGAAAGAAGTCAAATCTAAAAGATGAAGACTTTACAAAACACATTGCTCATGATGATCCATATATGGAGAAAATTAATTTTCAGGAGGATAATGGAAAAGAGTTGATTATCACGGATCGACCAAATGAATCAAATAATGTTAATTCTTCAATATCTAGAACCAATCATAAATTTTGGGCTATCATATTCTCAGAAGAGGCTAATGTCACTGATGTAGATATTCTGAAAAATGGAAAAAATACTAGTTTGCATCCAAATCAACCTCAAGCCAATGACAATAATAATAAATTGATGGTTGAACATGTCAATAAAGAAGAAAATCACCAATAGGTTGATCAACAGCTCCATTATGAAAAAATTACTACCTTAGGTAATGGAAAGGATTAAAAAAATAAATTTTCCACCCACATCCAAAATTTTAATGCTTCATCAAAAACTGTTTTAGATAAGGAGGGATTCCAACTTGATTCCTAAAAGAATGCTAGGCCCTTGGGTGACCACCATGTGGAGGTTGAGCATTTAAAATGAGGAGACCAAACAACATGAGACTCCTCCAATGATTGAATATGTTTAGGGGATGAGGGACATCTCTCTGGAAAAGAAGATTGAGAAGCAGATAGAATGAATAAACTCTGATAGCAATAACTATGAGTCCTTACATAAAAGGACTAATGATCTTCCATAACATGGAGGAAAATCTAGATGTCAGTGGTGCAGGTGTGGAAGATCTGTTTCTAAATGGAATGCACTTCGTGCAGAGGAAAGAAGACAAGGTGAAAGATTGTTGAATACATTAGGTCGCTATATTTTTCTTTGTGTACTTTTCATTGTATACCAGCACCATATCTGGTACCTATGTCTTTATTTCTTATTTTCAATATAATTGGCACCGCCGCAACATTTATTAAAAAAATATATGTAAAAAGTAATGGAATAAATTGTGTTTAAGGCTTGTAAAACTATATAGTGTTTCAAATGACTTCATATAACCACTATGAAATTTTTTTATTCAAAAACAACATAATATTACTCATATATTGTGTTAGGGGTAATAAAATATCATATATCTCCATCAGTTCTATGTGAAATGATAACAGATAACATAACACTCCTATAGATTCACATTATTTTTTCTATAATCATATAAACACATCAATATGTGAAAAAAATAAAAAACAAATTATTGTAATTATAGCCCCAGTCTTATCCGTAAATATATTAAAAAGGCCACTCATCTCATCCACAATCTAGATTCCTTATTTCATATCTATAAAATGCTGTGGATATTAAGAAAATATTAATTATAAATTTAATATTAATCAATTAACAATCAGTAATTAAAAATTCTATGTGTATTTTCACCAGCAATCTATTGACATTCTTAAACCATCTATGTTTTCTGTCTCCCTCTGATGTCAGAATGTTATCTTTCACAAACACATTGAACCACATGAATCATTTTAATTAATTTATCATATATTTACACACGTACAAGGATTCCCTATGAAATAAAATTGAAATGATTAAATGATGATATATGTATTAAGAAACATAAATGTTAATCCACTAAGGGAAAATTTCCCTTTAAAACATAAATAATTCTAATGAATTCATTCTTATTATTATTTACAATTTGTGTCTCTTTCATTCATTTATTAATACATATATATTAAAATTAACAAAAAAACAAATATTTTCATGATATATACTAAGGAAATACTATTTAATACTTCTAAAAATATCCTCATAAATATTTAATCTCTAATTATAATTTAATATATAAATTTCAAAACATCGTTAAAATTGGTATAAATATGATAATATATCATTCACTAAAAACAAATCATGAAAACATATAATGATTGGATACCATATTTAACTTCAATATGATAAAACTATATTCATTCCAATTACAAATATTATTATTATAAAATACGATTTTATCTATTAGTAAAAGAGAAATAGTTAAAAGGAAAAGTGAATGGATATTGTTTTTTCTAATTCTATGAAAAATGAAATGAATAATATATTTACAAAAAATTAATGAAATACATGATGTACTGTTATATTACAATATGGATTATAGGAGCCTTATAAAATATAATTTCTCTAACAAAAATAATTATAGATGAATATTTTCATTCAGTTTCTAATATTGGATGACAAGGATTTTGATGGGTTTAACTAGTGGTTTGATAGGACTTATACTACTCTTAGAAAATTATGGGGTTTATGAATTTATCTATATTCACTTGTATACATTCGCAAACTAAATATTTATAAATAATTGAACATAATTAAAAAAAAATATTATAAATTTATATAATTACTCTAACCATTAGTTTGTAGTATATTAATAATAAATAAAGTGAAAATTGATGTATCATCAAAATCATTGTTGTATATTCACGAAACAAATTCATAATTTCATGGTAAATTACATATTATTATTTACTGTATATCCCCCAAATTTTATCTCTTTGTAAATATCAAATAACATTAACTCGTATATCAAAAAAATATTATTCTCTATCATAAATAATATATTCAATGGGGAAATGTAAACAGTTTAAAGTGAACTTGAATATGGTTCTCTTTAGGCAAAACTTTTAATTCAATTGGACATTAATTTTACATGTGGTGATGTATCTAGTTGTTCTTATGTAAGATTATCATAGTATTTAAAAATAATAAAAAATATTAAATTATAGAATAATTTTTATTTATTATTTTATCAAATTTAAAATATGAGTTCACAGCTTTTTCATTTTATATAGGAATTAAGAACATAAAATCAGACATTTTATATAATATTTTTATAAAAACATAGTATTTATGGTGAAAAGTGTAATATTTCTATCATACCGTCATTATTTTTCTTTTAAACTTCTCCAATTATAAAGGTTGAATATAATTTTCCTCAATTTTTTTAAAAAAATATTTAAAATTAACAACCTATTTCATAAAAATTACTCATAAAAATAAGTATCATTTTAAACAGAGGAATTAATTTTTTTATAAAGTCCCATCATATTGAGTCAAATTTGAAGTCTCACACCAAAACTGATTAATATATGATGATTTTTCAATGAGTAATCTTCCATTATTTATGTTCCATGATATCCATTTTTAACCCTACACTCTGCTTCCCATCAATTATTTTTAATATCCAATATCATTGTTGTATAATAATCTTGTTAATTTTAAAACATGAATTATTTAAAACCATGGTCAATCTCTGTAGACTATTCAATACAAATATTATTAATTGAGGTATTTGTCTTACTTAAAAAATCAATTCCTTTAATATCATCTATGTATTCACAATGTCCCTTCTCTATAACACTATATTTTCAACTACTATAGAACCTAAATTCATAAAAAACATGTTTAAAAGTTAAATTAAATTCTTATAGTTTAATATCAAATAATAGAAACCAACTCTTTCAAAACATTATCAAGGTCCATATTTGGATTTCTATTTCCTCTCCCAGCATTCCCTTAATTTCTATGGGTATAATGATAGGAACCTAGAGGTAATATAGATAAATTGGTGGTATTATATCATAAACTATTTAAAAAAACAAATATTATATTTTTAAAACAACAAAAGTGTCTATTATAAATAATATATAATATGAAATTCCATTTTTCATGATTTCTCAATATAATTGAAAACATGATGATAGAATCCCCAAAATTATAATTAATGAAATTTAATGCATATTATATTAGAGTTATATGAAACATTTATATAAATATTATACCTAAGAGAGAACCTAGTGATGGTTCCTTGGATTATATTAAAGGTCCCTTGATGTTTTAGAGGTTTATGTGATGTGGAGATCCATTGATAAGTGAATTAGAAATGTAGAAGTTATGATTAATTTATTATTGATAAATTGTTAATATAACTTTGGTATTTAAAAAAAATTAATAACCCACTAATAAAACATTGTATATTATGCTTTGGTATCTATATAATATTCCCATTGGAGGAATATTGTTACTAGTTTCTTAAAAAATTCCATTCAAGTGTTAATGGCATTCATTTTGCATTTTCTAAAAATATTCTCATTGGTGAGTTTGAGCACCATTAATGTAAGGAAAAGATGCCACAAATAAATTACTTATATATATATATATGTGATACAATTTTGTAAGGTAAATAAAAAATTTAACACACTATTACTTTATGAGATAGTTTTTGTCATGTAAATTTAATTTCCTTGATTGCTTGTTTTACAAGAAACACTCAGTTTAAAAGAAATATTTTATAATATTAAAATATTTTTATTTATTGTCATAGTTATAAAAAATATATTTCATTGTTGGATATAAATTTTAGTAATTACATTTTGAAACATTTATTATATATTCATATATAAAATATATTAATTCTATAAATTTGTCATAAATGAAAATAAAATTTATTTGAAAATAAAATAAATATTTTTCTAAAGGAAAAAACATTTATATGTGGAATGTGTTTGTAAAATAATAAATTAAATGAATATTTATTTGTTAATTATATTAATGAAATTTATATATTATAAATTTAAAAAATGTTTTATTGTTTAGATAATATCTCTTCTAGTCATTGTATAAGAATAAATCTATCTTTTTTCATTAAAGTATTTTTATTCTAAACATAAGTTTCATCAAATCTAATGCACAAATTTTAAAACACATTTTTAAATAGTTAAAAAAAAATATTTAAAATAATTAAAATAATTTTGACATTCAAAATTTCAAAATTATATAACAGTTAATTTTTTATATTTCTCCAAAAATATAAATTTGTCAATAAATAGTGAAAAATATAGATTTTTATTAAAATATTTAATTTCCTTTAAATAATATTGAAAGATATTTTTAAGGAGTAAAAGTAAAATTAAAAAAAAATTTAATAAAATATAGTTCAATTTAATAAGTTTATTATTTTATTTTTATATAAAACCTTTTTATACTTATGAAAACTTTTTCATTGGATAATTGTTTTTTCAACACATTTGGGTGATTAATGTTAAAATAAATTCTAGAATTTTTTGAATTGAATTTGTTAAGAAGGATTCCTTATTTTTTATCTGAAACATTTAATTTATATACTATTATTCTAATAATTTTATCATGATGAATAGTATGAACTGAAAAAATTAATTAAAATGGTTAAGGATAAAATGGGTTTAACAGGCATTAAACTAAATGATAAGTGTACGTTTTCTAAATATCAACTTTTAATCCTATTTTATGTCCATATTTATAAAATATATTATATCTCCTTTCAATTTGTTTACATTACAATGTAATTTTATTTGGAATTAATTCACCATTTTTTATTGTATTATGAAACATTGAAGTGGGTTCCCTACCCCACATATAAATGTACACAACTACTCTCCTCTCCTCACTTTATGAGAATTTTTTTAAAAAACAAATTCCAAAATAAATATATTATATACCTCTCTACATCCTATAGTCCCTAGTTTTATCATAAAATGAACCCTGGGAATATTTATATGGGGACCTAAAATGGTTCTCCAAATAAGTGGTATAATTCATAACTATTAATTTTCTTTTTATATACTCTTCAAGCTCATTAAATTCATATTAAAAAACAATGAAATAATAAAACAAGTATCATACATATACTAAGATGTTATTTTGTTAATATAATTCCTATATATACATATCATCTTCTATCAAATGGGAAATGAAACCATCGATCTTGTGTGTTGTGAACAATGGCATCATCAACCGATGTAAACCATTTTCCATAACCGCCTCTCACAGATTGATAAAAAGAGGAATATATATATATATATATATATATGAAATATTTATGAAATATTTATAATTATATAATACTAATATTATCACATATACATTCTTATAATCCAATATATTTATAAATGATAATATCACTTGTGTGTATGTGTGGACGACCACCATTAAGAAGTGATGTGATACACATTCAGTTAATTTTTAAATTCATGGTAATGGGGATCTATTTAATTAATATATATCTTATATATTTTATAAAATAATTATATGGAAGTTAGTTATTATATACCTTAATTCCAATCCCTCAATCAAAAAAAAAAATTGGTGTTCATGTCTATGTACGTCCTATTGTCTACAATGTATAGTGTAATTCATTTTTCTATCTCTAAAACTATGAATAACTCTAAATATATATGTAATTTATGTATATTATATTTATATTATGATTAATATTCCAGAATGTAAGGAAGAATAATCAATTTATAAGGACTAAGACTACCAATCAAATATATACATGAAAAACAACGTAGTTATCAACCAAAAAATTTATTTTGAAAAATAAATATACATTTACTAAAAAGTAGGGTTGAACCCAAATGAATGAAGTCAGAAAAAATGTAAGGATTTTCATTGAACAATTTTTTATAAGTGAAACATGCCATATTCAACGCTTGTTTATTTAATGTGATGTATATATTACCAAAAAAGGTATTTTATTATAATTTTCATGATTTTTGTGGGATATATATATCAATATAATGTAATTTTTTCCATGGAACCTACATTTTACATTTTTACACTATGGTAAGAGATATATGATACAATTTCATTTTTATAGGGATTTTTTAGGATTGTTCTTATAATTATGAAATATTTTGGTCTATCTCTTTTTAACCCCTTAATTTTCTTATAAAATTTTTATCTATTTATATTTCATAATACCATTTAATTTTCCTCTCCTTTTTTACTCAATAGTTCAAAATAATGTTTAAAATTAATATCGACTTTATTTCCATCTTCGTTCAAAAGAACACTTTTCAACCATATCCATGTTTTTTTAAAAATTATATAAAAAATGATTTGATAATTTTATGGTGATTGTTTTAAATACATTGTTATCATGTATTCATTTTCATAAATTTTTTTAAAAAGAATAAAAATATTTTTTATGAATGATATACTTTTTAAATATTTATAACATAGTGATGGAATGTTTTATTTGATATTGTATGCCATAAATGAATTTTCCCAGCAAATTGAAAAATCAATAATTTTAGTACTATTGTTTCATTTTAAATTATTATTTTAATGAATTTTTTTTCAAATTATCTTATAAATAATTATTTTTAAAATCATATTAACAATGTGGAATGACTGTTTTCCTCAATATTTTTTAAGTAGTATTTTTTGAATTTATATTTATAAATGGTAAAAAAATATTTATTTTCATATGTTTTAATGATGATATTATATAATGGTACCATACTTATTGTTTCTCTGTATGTTTTATTTTTATCTTGATGATATATTCAAAAAACGAATTTATTTCCCATGGGATATAGTATAATCAATTGATTAAATGTTTCCAAACCATGATTTATTTTCATGGGATATAACATGATGATATGATGAATGTTTAATGATATTATCGTACACATATGTATAGAATTCATTATTTATAGGTAGTACCTATAATTATATATAAATCTAACTAATTGGGTAATGTGTTAATGTCATGATATAATTATGAGAAACATGTCAATGAGCTTGATATATTATGAGATGAATGTTGATTTTCTTGATCTTTTATAAAAAAAGTTGATATGATTGATCAACTATTGGAAATAGGTGTTTATGCTGGTCGATTATAATTTTATGTCCTCTATAGATAACCTTGAAATAATGAATTTTTTTTTACTTGTGATGGTGAATCACTTATATTACATAAACATGTGGTTTTATTATTGATTTGTGATGATTTCTCTCACTTATGACTCCTGCCATCTGATATAATAATTTTTTTCCATGAATCGTGTGTATATCCCATGATATATTGGTAATTTATTTTTAAATATAATTAATGGTCTTATAAACATATGATTATATTATTTACTTATATGGGAATAGATTTATATGTCCCATTTTTACCCATACTGAAAATTTGATCTCACTATTTCTTATTTTTCATTTACCCAGGTAATTAAAAAATGTTTTAAAATAGTTATGTATATAGAATATTACTAAATTGTAAGATAATTATTAGAGATTTTGATGTTAATTCATGAAATAAGAAGATATTTTATCTTTTTACAGAATACAATAAACATTTATAATATTCATGTGATATTTTTTGAAATGTATTTATTATTAATTCTAAAACATGCAAGATTAATGTATGAAAATCATATGTCATTATTGTTTGTATCACAACATATTTTATTTAACCATTGGTAACTACGATGTGAAACAATTATTGTGAACTCTATGGATAAGTCAATGTAATGGATAATTTCATTGAATTTTAGTGACAGATTGAGTGATTGGATTATAAGAAATTACATCCTCTTCTAGATAGACCAGGAAGATCTAGATCATGAACAGATATACCTAGGGATAAAAACTATAAAAAGTACACATTTTTATTTATCTCAACCATCACCTATTGTATGATAATTTTCCTTTCTTCTCACATATTTTGACAAACTTATGGTATATTCATCGAAAATTCACAAACTATTTATATACCATCATAAATGGTTTGAATAGCTGATGATCATTGATTACCAAAGGTAAAACGTACGGTACTATATATTTTTTGGAAGTATTCATAACATGGACACCTTATAAATGATTTTCCATGATTAATCACTCTATTTAATGATGATTGACTATAAAACCCCGCTTTTTCTTTTATTATGGAATTTATTATAGAATGATGAATTTGATTTTGTAATATGTATGCCAAAATATTGATTTACCCTATTTGATATTATTCATACTAATTATTGCATACAATGAAAAATCTTATTGAATTATAATTCATATCCTCAATTATTAGATATTGGGTTAGTAGTGAATACCCCAAATGGTATGATGATATTATCTCATGTTTATAATTATACTATAATTGATGTTTCTAAGAATTTCGATTGAAAAAATATTTTTATTTTTACTTTGGTGGAATTTTATATTATCATAGACATTGACTGTATATATTATTTCAAAAATCCAACACTAGTTTGAGAGGAATGGAAGTCGCATTTGGTATTCCTAACCAAGCTATGAGTGTTTATCAATTCAAGGAAAAATTTGAACATCACATTAAAATTTTGAAAATTATATGTGTCTTAATTCCTATTCAAAATGGTTGTTTATCATAGAGGTTTGGGGAGAATATAAATATCAAATATATGACTAATTTGTAAGAGTTTTCTGATATCATCAGAGAAGTTTTTACTCATATTCCACCAAATCATGAAGTGTAGTTATCAATATAATGCATATCTAGTACAACACATATTTCAAAGACACCCTCTATTTTTGAAATTATTTTTTAGAAGGTCTTAATGAAGGAAAATAAATATAATATTTAAAGTGGATTTATTTTTCCATTTCTCTCCCCTTAGGGTGAACCTTTTCTTTATGTTAAGAATAAATAATGATCTGTGCAACTCTACATTGATTATTGCAAACTAAACAAGATCACAACAAAGAACATGTTTCATCTACCAAACTTATTTGATTTATTTTATCAAATTCAATGATCTAAATACATTTCTATAATTGAACTTAATTCTAGGTATCATTAATTGAGGTTTATGTATGAAAATATGACCAATACAGTCTTCGAACATTGTTTTCTATGTGAAACATTCCATATTGAACACTTGTTTATTTAATGTGATATATATATTACCAAAGAAGATATTTTACAATAAATTTCGGAATTTTTGTGGAATATAAATATGAATATAATGTAATTTGTTCTATGGAACCTAGATTTTACATTTTTACACTGTGATAAGAGTTTTATGATACAATTTCATTGTTTATAGGAATTTTTTCGGATGGTTATTAAAATTGTGAAATATTATGGTCTATATCTTTTGAAACCCAAAATTTTCTTATAAAATTTTTAACTATTTAAATTTCATAATACCTATTAATTTTCATCTCTTTTTGTACTCAATAGTTCAAAATAACTTTTTTAATTAAAATCGACTTTATTTCCATCTTTCTCCAAAACAAAACTTTTCATCCATATCCATGTTTTTTTTAAAAATAATATCAAAAATGTTTTGATAATTTTCCATTGATGGTTTTAAATACATTTTTATCATGTTTTTATTTTTATAAAATGGTTTTAAAAGAATAACAGTATTTTTAAGAATGTTGTACTTTTTAAATATTTATTACATTGTGATGGAATGTTTTTTTGATCTTGTATGCCATAAATGAATTTTTCTAGAAAATTTACCCATTAATAAAATTTATATTTATTTTTAATTTTAAAATATTATTTTTAACGATTTTTTTCAAAATATCTTATAAATAATTATTTTAAAAAGGTTATTAACAAAGTGTAATGAATATTATCTTTAATATTTTGTAAATAGTATTTTTTGTATTTCTATTTATAAATTGAAAAGAATTATTATTTTAATATGTATTAATGAGGATATTATATAATGGTACCATCCTTATTATTTCTCTGTATGTTTTATTTTTATCGTGATGATATATTCATAAAACCAATTTATTTCCCATGGGTTATACTATGATCGATTGATGAAATGTTTCTAAACCATGATTTATTTTCATGGGATATAACATGTTGATATGATGAATGTTTATTGATATGATCCCACACATATGTATGGAATTCATTATTTATTGGGTGTCCCTATAATTATCTATAAATCTAATTAATTTTGTAATGTGTTAATCTCATGATATATTTATGAGAAATATGTCAATGAGTTTGATCTATTATGAGATGAAAGTCGATGTTACTGTTCTTTTATAAAAAAACATGATATGATTGATCAACTATTGGAAATAGGTTTTGATGGCTGGTTGATTATAATTTTATGGCCTCTATAGATAAACATGAAATAACGAATTTCATTTTGTACTTATGTTGGAGAAACACTTATATTTCATAAACATATGGTTTTATTATTTATTTTTGATTCTTTCTCACACTTATGACTCCGAGCATATGATATAATTTTTTTTACATGGATCATGTGTAAATCCCATGATATGTTGGGTATGAATTTTCAAATAATATTAATGGTCTTATAAAATTATGATTATATTATTTACTTATATGATCATTTATTAATATCTCCCATTTTTACCCATACTGAAAATCTGATCTCACTATTCCTTATTTTTCCTTTTCCCAGGTAATGATTTTTTTTAAATTAGTTATGTCTCAAGAATATAACTAAATGGTATGATATTTTTTATTGATTGTGATGTTAATTCATGAAATAAGAATATATTTTATCTTTTCACCAAATTCAATAAACATTTATAATATTAATGTGACATTTATTGAAATGTATATTTTATTAATTTTAAAACACGCAAGATTAATGTATGAAAAGATTATGTCATTATGATTTGTATCATAACCAATTTTATTTTATAATTCCAAACTAGGATGTGAAAAAATTATTGGTAACACTATGGATACGTCAATGTAACGGAAAATTTCCTTGAATTTTAGTAAAGGATTGAGTGAGTGGCTTATAAGAAATTACATCCTCTTCGAGATAGTTCATGAAGATCTGGATCAAGAATAGATATACCTAGGTATAATAACTCTAAAAATACCACATTGTGATTTATCTCAACCATCACTTATTTTATGATAATTTTCCTTTCTTATCACATATTTTGACACACTTATGGTATATTCATTAAAAAATCACAAACTATTTATATACCATCATAAATGGTTTGAATAGATAATGATCACTGATTACCAAAGGTAAACCTATGGTTATATATTTTGAATGTAAGGTTTCATAACATAGACACCTTATGAATGATTTTCCATGATTAATCACAATGTATAAAGTTGTTTGATTATAAAAAACTGTGTTTTCTTTTATTGTGGAATTAATGATAGAATGATGAATTTGATTTTGTAATATGTATGCTCAAATTTTGATTTACCCTATTTGAGATTATTCATATTAATTATTTCATACCATGAAAAAATTTATTGATTTATAATTCATATCCTCAATGATTATATGTTTATTTAGTAGTGAATACCTCAAATGGTATGATTATTTGATCTCATGCCTATGATTACACTCAAATTAATGTTTCTAGGAATATCCTTTGAAAAAATATTGTTAGTATTAAATTGGTGGAATCTTATATTATCATATACATTGACTATATATATTTTCATAAATCCCACAATAATTTGAGAGGAATGGATGTCGCATGTTGTATTCCAGACCAACCTATGAGTTTTTATATATTCAAGGAAAAATAAGAACATCACATTGAAATTTTTTCAATTATATTTTTCTTAATTCCTATTCAAAATTTTAGTTTATCCATGAGGCTTGGGAAGAATATAAAAATAAAATATATGACTAATTTCTAAGAGATTTATGATATCATTACAGAAGTGTTTCATCACCTTCCACCAAATCATGATGTTTAGTTTTCAACACGACCCATATCTAGTACAACACCTATTTCAGAGACTCCCTCTATTATAGATATTATTTTTTAGGTGGTATTGTAGAAGGAAAATAAATAGAATATTTAAAAAGGGTATATTTTTTCATGTCTCTCCACTTAGGTTGAACCTTTTTTTTATGTTATGAATAAATAATGATCGGTGCATCTCTACATTGATTATTTCAAACTATACTAGATCAAAACTAAGAACATGTTTCATCTACCCAACATATTTGATTTATTTGATCAAATTTAGGGATCTCAATACATTTCTATAATTGAACGTAATTCTAGGTATCATTAATTGAGGATTATGTATGACTATATACTCAATACAACATTCGGGAAGAGTTATGGAAATTATGAATTTATAGCAATTTCATTGGTAATTAATAATTCCCTTATTATCTCTAGGAATTTTTTAAAAGATCTTATAGGGATTTCGTTTATTATTTTTGTTTTATTTTATATAGATGTTATTCTTATTTATTCAATGAGAAAATAATATCATTAAGATAACTTGACAATTATGCCAATGACCCTGAGGAAGGAAAAGTTGTATTAAAATTTTATCGAGTGAGAATTTTGGCTATAAAAGTTTTCATTTTTGAGACATATAATCTCATGACACGGTATATATATATATCAATCAAAGACCAATGTTATTAAATATTTTCCCAAACCCACTACTCTGACTGAGAACCAAATATTTCTCCATTTGGATGGATATTTTGAATGTTTTTTGAGAATGTCTCACCCATATCTAATCTACTAACTAGGTTATCCCAGATGTGAATCATGTTTCTTTTGATAAATGACTATGAAGAAAATTTCAAGGAACTGAAGAGAAGGTTTTTAGTGCACTAGTGGTTACATCAGCTAAAGGTTGAGATAGGTTTTTTATCTATATAAATTCACTGAAAATGGGACTATGATTCATTCCCACATAGAATATTATAGTGATATATTATGACTCCTCAAAATTGAATGTTCATGTTAAACAATACCCATCCTATGATTTGGATTTAACTATGGAATGTTTTTTATTTACCATATGAATGTGTAACCTTTATGAAGAGAGTATTGATTTATATATTTATCATAAATGGATAAAGTATGTTTTCAAAAAAAGTGTGAAATATATCACAAAGAACATAGTATGATCTACCTAAATATTGTAAATACTCAATACATTACCATTTAGGGATGGTGAAAAAGGTGAATGATGATTTAATTCAATGGTACCATGTAATATTATCAATGATAGGGATCAAAAAAGGTCTAGTATTTCAGGATTTAGAATGTATAGATCACGTAATCCTGAAGGAATTTTTAAATATTATTTTTATTTTGTATGTTTTCAAACCTCTATCCTCGTGGTGATTGAAGAGGAAAAAAAGGATGATAGGGAACTGTAAAAGATGGTGAGAAATGTTCTTAATGGAATAGAAATGTTCAATAGCCATGTATGTTTTCTTCCAATATTATATTTAAAAATTAATGAGCGCAATAATTATTCATTCTTTATTCATCATGGAATAATGAAGATGTTTAGAGATCTAAAATTGTATTTTTTTGGGAATCAAAGATGAAAGATATTTTTCTGTATGTATCAAAGTTCATGGAATATTATAAAGATAATACTGAGTGAAAAAATCATTAGTGTCTGTTATAATCATTACCCATACCAAAATGGAAAGGTTAAGTCATCTCAAAATATTTTTTCATCTTACCCATCCAAAACATCAAAGATCCATAATTCAAATTCTAGTGTAGTAGATCTCTTTCAAAAATTATTATAGTTATTTACCATTAGGCACATATTATCACTTGATCATCATTCCAAAATATACATTAAAGAATTGGTATATTCACATGAGGTACTACATTGTATCAGATTGGGATCTGAGGTTTAGCTTAATTTTAAGGTGTTGTATTTAGTGATCTCTTGATACAAAGTTGAGTTTTATCTTAAATTATTGTCATCAAATATATATTATATCTAAGGTAACCATTCAAAACCTATAATATATTATTTTATCAACTTCTATGTATTTAAAATAATATTGGGATAAACACTTTTTTATAGTTGACTTTTCTTACAAAAATAGTTTTCAATTGAGCTTTTAGATGGATCATTTAAAATCCCCATATGTAAAGAATTGTATAACTAAATTGTGTTTTGAAAACATTAGATAAATAATGATACATTTACATGAACTACCTAAGGATGTGGTAGAAAGATTAAGAGTAACTCATCAGAACATCAAGTTGGCACTTAGTTTCTAGGAAATTTACAATTGATTGTGTGATCTCAAATTAGATGTTTCTGATAAGGATTTTCTAATATTTTCAAAATGGAATAATATTATTATATTTTTAATGAATAAAATGATGATCCCAAGTTATAATTCCCCTTTTGAGATTCTAGATCGAGTAGGAATAGTATATTATATTTTTGAGGTTCCACTGAACCCATATAAAGTCTATGATGTGTTTCATGTATCTCTTTTAAGGAAGTACATACCATAACCTTCACATATACATAACTAAGTGGTTATACCAATGAATAATATTTTTTATGAGGAATAAAAATTGATATTATGTATTATAAATTTAATGTGAAATGAAAAAGGACAAATCACCTAGTCACTATTTTTTGGTGAATACTTCAATATCAGAAAGCTATATTGGAACATATGGGTATAATGAGGTAGAAATATTTTAATGACCAGAATCTGGTGCCCCTAGACTGGTGCCCCGTGGTGCCCCGTACCTGGTTCGCCACATGACCTCAAGCACGTTTCCCTGAACACCAGATGCTTCCGACGAGCAACGAGGGCCTTGGTGAGTCGGTGGGGAAACTATGCCCTCATTCTGTAAGGTATACAAGTTATGAAAACAACAATAATCAGTGGAAGCATTAAACAACATGCATAACAAAAGAAACCAAACAGTGGAAGCATTTTAGATATATAACAACGATGAAAATAATGTAGAAGGTAAAAGTATCTGAGGAAAATAGCAAACACAACAATGTGCTGATGTACAACTGAAACCAGGTGCAAAAGAAAAACAAAGTAAGATCCTCATCATCATGAACCACAGCTTAGTCCCATGCTCTCCAGCTCCTGGTTAAATCAAAATCCTGAAGTAGAAGGGCGCTTTCCCTTGTCTATACCTACAGCAACATAGTCTACTTGGGTCCAAAAGCAAGGACCAAATAGGGTGTGAGATAAAATCCCAGTAATAAATCACACAAATATTTATGCCTTACAGTCAAATGAATACATGTAAATAAATAAACAAGAAGCAGTAAACAAGAAAGTAAAAGTAGCTACAATCCATAGTTCTAACAAGGATTGCACACAAGTAAGCAGTCAACAACAAGAAGAAAATAGGTAACCCTCTGGGCAGCTGTCGTAGCCTAACTCCTATGGTTCAACTTATAGTACTAGCAACCCTCTGGGAGGCACACACAGTCTCGCCCCTCTTGTTCAGCTACGTAACTAAGCAGACTCTCTGGGGAAGCACTCACCGTCAACTCCCCCTAAAGTCTTGTATCATGATAATGGCTCTCTAGGGAAGCACTCAACATCAATTCCCCTTGTGGATCACATCGAGGATATATAGACTCTCTGGGGAAGCACTCAACGTCAATTCCCCCTATAGTCTTGAATCGTAATTAAAAGAGACTATGGAGAAGCCCTTCCGTCAATTATCCCTTTGGTCTACTACTCTATGTTCTCACAGTCCTGAGTACAACTAAACCTGCCCAGCGCGTGTATTTCATCCATGTAAACCTCAAGAACTACTTGGTTATCATTCTATGGCTCATGATAGATAACAAAACAACAGTTCCTCTATCCTACACCGAGGCATGGCAACTGGAAAAATGCCCTATAGGAAAAACAACCATGGAAAAGCAACCTGAGAACAATATAAATTACTATACACACAAGAAATAACCTCTACTAAAGAAAACTAGAAAATCAGGAAAATAGTAGGGGAAAAATAGGAAACACGCAATACCCCGTTCATGAGTATTGGTGGAATTTTCAAATAATATTCATCAACATTCTATAGAAAGGCACAAAACACCTACCTCGATCCGAGGAGTTTGATATACGTGAACCACGATGATAGATTCTTCATAGAACAATGTATATCTGAGAAAACGCACAAAACGATCTTCCCACGATAACATAGAAATAAATACGAATCATGAAACTAGGATAATGTAGAAGGAAGAACTCATCGCTGCGATTCCAACGCAAATCGATCGTGCTCAAATTGGAGAACGGACGACGAGGCGGGATCTCGGAGAAGATTCGGCCATATGGTCACTTCCGGATGGATGAAATCTAGAGAAGATGATGATTTTTGGGGTTAGGCATGACCTCGGTCCGTTTAATGAAAAAAAAGAAAGTACACGACATATACTTCTTGAGTACACGACATGTACATCAATTTTCTATACTCCGAATTAACCGGCCTCCACCTCAGCCTTACACACCGTGTGTGTGTGGCCCGGACATGGCCAACACACGGCTTCGAGCCGGGAAGAGTACACGGTGTGTACTCTGAAAGTACATGGCGTGTACTTCTGAAATTTCCAGAAAATATATTTACCTTAAAATCTCTAGAAAAAGGGGAAACATACTTGAAAAGAGATCTAAGTTCTTACAAACTTCCCCCCTTAAATAAATTTGTCCCCGAATTTCCCTAATGATGTGGAGAAGGAGAAACGCTGAACAACCTCGTCCAATGCGATCTTACATCAGTCTCCCTCTCCCAGTTCTCGTCCTGTACTCGCCCGTGCTACCATAGCACTCATACTTTAGGAATAGACCACCCATTGAGAACCTTCCTACAGTGATTGAAAATCTGGATAAGATGTTCCTCGAATGATGCATCCACTTCAAGCTCAACTTCCTCGTGCTGAAATATGTGAGATGGGTCTGAAATGTAACGTCGGAGTTGAGAGACATGGAAGACATCTTGTGTGGCCTGATATCTCTGAGGTAGCTGCAACCGATTGGCGACCGGCCCAACTCTCTCTAAGACCTCAAATGGCCCGACGTACCGTGGTGACATCTTACCCTGTCTTCGAATCCTCTTGTGTCCCAACCTCATTGTGACACGTAGGAAAACCTGATCACTGACCTCAAACTCCAGAGGTCGTCTCCACTAATCAGCATAAGACTTATGTCGAGACTGTGCCATAGTCATCCTATTCCGAATTAGTTATATCTGTTCTGAGGTCTCCTGAACAAGACGTGGTCCTAGCAAAGCTGCCTCTCCTGCCTCCAGCAAGCATAAGGGTGACCGACATGGCCTACTATACAAGTCCTTTTATGGCACCATCTGAATGGTAGCCTAGAAATGTTTTTTGTAGGAAAACTCCACCATTGGAATATGATTCTCCCAAGAACTTACAAAGTCTAGAATGCAATCACGGAGCATATCCTCAAGCACCTGGATCGTGCGCTTGGACTGGCCATCAGTCTGGGGATGGTATGTTGTACTCAAAAGTACCTGTGTACCCAAGGCCTTCTGAGGTCCCTGCCAGAATCGAGAGGTAAAGAGCGCATCTCTGTCTGAAACAATAGAGTGTGGAACTCCATGCAGATGAACGATATCTCTGATGTAATGTCGTCCTAGATCATCGACACTGATAGTCTCCTTGATCGGCAAGAATTGAGAAACCTTCGTAATCATGTCGATGACAACCCAAATAACATCGTTTCCATGAGCTGACCTCGGAAACCATGTCACGAAGTCCATCGAATCATCGTTCCACTTCCAATCTGGAATGGTTAACTGCGGTAAAAGCCCCGCTTGTCACTGATGCTCTAATTTCACCTGCTGACAAGTAGAACATCTCATGAAAAAACCAGTAACATCCTTCTTCATACTTGGCCACCAGTATTGGCGATGAAGGTCCCGATACATCATGGCGATGCCAGGATGAACTACCCAAACCGAGGAATGGAAATCCTACATCATCTCCTCTTGTATGTATACTGGAACCCATACGCGTCCTTGGAAACACAAGATCCAATCCTTGCCCACTGTCCATCCAGGAAGAGGGTCCTCTCCTGACACACTCTCCCACAGGACTAAGCCTTCTGAGTCTGATAGCTGCCTCATATGTATCCGATCAAGTAGCGTGGAGGTAACAGCTACAGAAGATAGAAAAGTCTGTCCCCATCTGTCGTGCAACTCCAGATGCATCTCAAGGAACAGAGCTATCAATTTCCACTCACTATTGGCCTCCTGAACTGACTAAATTTGATTTCTCCTACTCAACGCATCATCCAAGGTGTTTCCCCTTCCTGGAATATAGGCGTGCTCGAAATCAAAAGATGGAAGATACTCAACCCACCTGTGTTACCTCAGATTCAGATCACACTGAGTGAAGATATACTTGACAGTCTTGTGGTCAGTGAAGACCAAAATGTGCTCCCCCAGAAGACAGTGTCTCCAATAGTGAAAGGCATAAACAACATCAGCCAACTCCAAATCGTGCATTGGGTAGTTCCTCTCATGTGGCCTCAACTGTCAAGACCCATACGCAATGAATCCATCTCCCTACATAAGCACAGATCCCAGCCCAATACCTAAAGCAGCATAGTAAATAGTGTAGATCATTCCTGGCTCCGGAAAGACTAGTATCGGTGCTGACATCAACCTACCTTTCAGCTCCTGAAAGGCTGGCCCACAAGAATCTGACCATGAGAACTTCACCCCCTTCTTGGTCAGTCCTGTCAGAGGTGCTTCTAGGCGCGAAAAGTCCTGAATGAAGCATCTCTTGTATCCATCCAACCCTAGGAATCTCTGTACCTCAAAAACATTATTCGGATGGTCCCAGGAAACTATAGCTCTAACTTTCTCTGGGTCCACAGATACTCCTGCCTCTGAGATGACATGACCCAAGAAGTGAATCTGATCCATCCAGAAGTGGCACTTTGAGAGTTTAGCATAAATCCGATGCTCTCTCAGTTTACTCAGAATGATCTCAAGACGTGTGGCATGGTAGTGTCGATTGTGAGAGTACACCAAGATATCGTCCACAAAGACCACATCGAAGGAGTCCATGTAATAATGGAACACTCGGTTCATTAGTGCCATTAAAACTGCAGGCACGTTCGTGAGACCGAACGACATGACTGTATACTCGTATAGACCATACCTGCTCCTGAAGGCTGTCAGATGTATATATGATGGTCTAACACAAAACTGATGATAACTGGACCTCAAGTAGTTCTTCAAGAACACCCAGGCTCCTCAAATCTGATCGAAAAGGTCATCAATCCGCAACAAGGGATGTCGGTTCTTGACCGTCAACTGGTTCAGTTTCCGATAATCCACACAAAGTTGAAGGGTACCGTCTGCCTTCTTCGTAAACAGAATAGGCGAACCCCAAGGAGAAGTATTGGGTCGAATGAAACCCTTATCCTGTAGCTCTTCCAACTATTTCTTGAGCTCTTGAAACTCAGGGGTGGCCATCCTATAGGGAGGAATGAACACCAGTTCCTCTCCTGGTACGAGCTCAACAGAAAACACTACCTCACGCTTCGGAGGAAGACCAGAAAATTCCTCTAGAAAGACATCCCTGAAGAAATCCATCACTAGAGGAAAGTCCAACTATGGACTCCCCTGATCATCCAGGTAAAGGCTATCAATCTGGGTTGTCACCCCTCCTAGCCCACGATGCTGGTGTCCCGCCCGACTCTTCCGAACGTCCCATTCGCCTCTATGAAGGAAAGATTCACCCTATGGTGAAATGAAACTGACTCGGCAGCGATAACAGTCAATGAATTCCTAAAAGGGAATCAACCATTACATGCTGAGGATGACATCATAGCCTATCATCTCTAGGACATAGTGATCCCATAAGATGTGATACCCTGCCACCTAGAGAGCGCACTCTCTATACTGGCGTACACTAGATGTCCTTGTTCCCAATGGTGTGTCTAGTGTCAATGAGTCAGTAGAAGAAAAGATGAAGAGTCCAAGGCTCTCCACAACGGCCATAGAGATAAAACTATGCGTATCACCAGTATCGAAAAGGGATGATGATAAAAATGATTCTACAAAAATTGTACCTGGAATAGTAGAAGTGTCGGGATCCTACTCATGATAAGTCTACTCCATGGCGAAAGACTGGCCTATGCCGCGGCCCTGCCCCCCTGGGTGACCACACTAGGCTGAACCTACCTGCTAGTTTTGAGGAACTGGTGGCTGACGGCCATGGTGTCAACCTCCACATAGGCCCAAACGTCTGGAAGAACTCCAGTTCCCCGACTGGTGAGAAACTAGCGGTGCTTCTCCTGAACGAGGATTCATGGAAGAACCCCGGTCAACAGCTGCTGGTGAGAAAACCTGGCAAAAACGCTGAAGGTGACCCATCTTGACACAAGATCGGCACTCCACGGGGTCCCTCTGGCACTGCGGCCTCATGTTCCCTATCCAGCCACACTGATATCATGTCACCTGGCTGCCTGATGATGCATCTCGCTTCATCGAATCACCGTGTGTAGGCTCCCTACGGAGCTTCATGACACAAACCAGGCCAGTGCGTCATCCGACCCGGCGCCCGACCCAGTCCGCGACATGGCCCGAAGGGCGTCCCCGATCCCCACGGGATGTCAACTAGTGTTGGGCATCAAAACATGCAGTTGGGAACGATTTAGCCCAGAAAATAAAAGACATAAAAACAAAAATAAACAGAACAAAACAATTAAACACTAACAGCGGAAAATAAAATAAAGGTAGACAACTAGACATACCTACAAGTGACCCCATGGGTCACCACCAAACATATAACCACGCTCGCTCGAAGAGTGATCCATGTCTATAACCTGAAACTAAAAATTAATGCAGGCGTGAGCACCAAGATGCTCAGTAGGATAGCCAAGGAATTACCACGCCCTATGACCATACATTTAAAAATAAAACCGATTATGCTAGTTTGAAAATAAGAAATAATAAAATAATGTTTTTTTTCTTTTCAAATCCAAATCACAAGTTGGAATTTTTATGAAAATCATTTCTATTACACCGTATTTTCAAAATCGATTCAAAGAGTGCATCCACCTTTTGAAATTGCAAGAAAAAAAGTTTAGTTTGAAACAAGGTTTTTCACAATAAGACAGTAAGTATGAAACAACTCAAAAGGAAGTTACATAGCTAGCAGTATGTCACAAAGGAGCGCCATGGGTATCCCCTATAGGTATCTAGGAAAAGTGGGAACCTAGAGACCTCGTACCTCGGTGAAATATGACTTAGAAGGCCACGACCCTCGGAAAACGTGGCTTAGATGGCCACGACACTCAGAAAACGTGGCCTAGATGGCCACGAACCTCAAAAATTCATATGTTTAGTTAGTGTTGTTGCGTCAACCCTGCTAGACAACCTGGGACGAACCCATGCCGTGTCATCTAACGTACTAGTCTTGGTCGCCCACCTAGGTACCCAGGGTTTCCCATGTGCTCTATTTCAAAGGGTGGTTATGTTTTAACAAAATATATAAAGAACATAACACATTCTTACCCAATGTCCATTTCACCACTCACCACCGTTCTCCCTCCTTAAGGGCATCCCCCTTTTTATGTCACATTACCTCGCACAAGCCTCTTTATTAGACACATATCACAAATCACACACATAACACACACATCATGTTTCTACAACAACGGGGCATGCCTTAAGAGGGGTTTTGTTTTACTTTCGCAAACCATTATCAAATTTCCAGACCAGCTTAATTAATTACAATAAACACATTTCATTTTTGAACACAAAATCACCCAGCGCTTATGTTTCCAATACCATTTGAAAGTTCAACTAAACAACCAAGGTACTATATCTTTAAAAGAAAGCTAGAAAACATGTTTAACACTATAAAAAACCATTGGAAATAATTATTACACACTAAAATCATTAAGGAAGCCACTTTTAAAGAACCATGACCATTTGTGTATATACAAACATATATATAGCATGTGAATTTCATATAAAAGCAGAATATGCATTTAAAGAGCACCAAGCAAAAATGGAATTTCTAATTAAAGATTAGGGCATATGGGACCTACCTCAAGACACGCACCTTTTGACAAGGGTAACCCGAGACCACATCACCACCATACATATACATTTTAATGCATATGCATATACATAGGTCCTTACTGCCGACGACTCGAACCCCCGAGGAAGGGACCATTCACTATACATATAATTTAATAAAGTAATTAAACATTTAAACAATTTATAAAGCAATTGAAATATCACATTAAAGGTTTATACCAACAACGCACTCAAACATCCTTCCTAGTACCAAGCGTACCATGAAACAACACCAAAAACATGATAAGACAGACTTTGCAGCACTTTCGCGACATAATAAACCCACAACAAAGATTATAAAACACTACGAAAAGCTTAGCACGGGTTTTTCACAAAATCAGAACATTCATATTAAATGAACACACTACGAAACACATCTAAATCATATTAAACCTTAAGTGAAACTATACTCACACCAAGAAAAATAATCAATGAGTATACTAAATTTTTTAAATAAGAAAATTAATTTGACAAACAACACATATATGCGGAATCTCGTACCTTCGGTATCCAAACATCGCAAACGTGGCATGAAAACTCCGCCGCACGACAACCACACCACAAACAACATAATTAACCCTAAAAACAATCAATTGGACCGAATACACCATAAACAAACGAATTGCAAACCAAAACCTAACCGCAACACCACAAAATTAAAAATATGAATAAAGAGGGTCTCTGCACCTATAGCGAGGGGTCCGACAGGTCTGCCGGAGGTCGACATGGGCTGTTGGAGTTTGTGCGGCATGCTGGACAAGGGGTAAGGGGGGTTCTCCAGTGCGTGGTGGTCTGCTGGAAGGAAGAAAGAGCTGTACAGGGGGGGGGGGTCTCGGACCATAAGGGAGAGATATGCAACAACAGAACGGTGCGTCAGAGGAGGTCGGGATGGTGCCGGTCGGGAGAAGGAGGGGCGTGGCTTGAAGGTGGTTCAGCCAAGAGGTTGGGCGGTGCAGGTTTGGTGTGAGGTAGCAGTGGCGCAGGGGTACTGTCCGTAGGAGTGGAGGGCGCTGGTTCGGGTGCAGCTGGAGGGATGGTGGGAGGGCGGCGCAGACCAGGGGAGAGGCGAGTCGACGTCGGACTAGAGCAGCAACGGTCCGACGAGGAGGTGAAGGGGAGGGGTGTTACACGCGGCTAGGGTTTGGGAAGGAGAAGGTGTTGCACGAACCAGGGGAGGTGGAATTCGTGTGGGGATAGGGGAGTGCAAAGGGGGAACGAAAAAAAATGAAAGTGAAATAAAAAGAAGAAATGAAATAAATAAAAAGAAAATGAATAAAATGGAAATAGAATAAAAAGAAATTGAAAACAAAATAAAACCCAAAAAAAACATAGGCCATTTATAAAAACAATAATAATAAAAATAATATTAAGTTAATAATTCTATAAATATAAATTAGTTAAATATCCATGACCAAATTAAAGTATCAATTGAAATAATAACAATCCCCACAATATTATTATTATTATTATTATTATTATTATTATTATCATTATCATTGTTATTAAGACAATTTTTTTTAAATATTATTTTATTTGTTAGTTATTTTATTTTATGAACACTTAAATGTTTACCCTTCTAATTAATTAATTAACCATGTACCGGTCAGGGCGCACGAACAACTGACGAAGCCATGCAGCTTCGCCCATTCCTCGCCCGTGTGCCGGACACTACCAAGCCAAAACACTCATGTACCATCAAAATGCAAAAACTCACGCCGAGTCTGGAAAAGTTCATGGTCGGCACAAGGTCGCGCACCCAAATAGTAACACATTTAATAATAAAACATTGTCCAATATACGATTTGGCGATACGCACGGTCGCGCGTACGGATGCACACCTGTATAAGATCCCAACCCCCTTTTAAACTAGAACCAATTCAAACCGCAACTCAAAAGAAAGACCAGAAATAATTAAATGAATATAAAGTATGGTCTGGGTGTGACAATTCTCCCCACCATGAAACTTTATTCCCCAGAAACTCCCAAAATACCAGGTCAACCAAGGGTTCCAAGAAAGGCCGTGAAGATGCTTAAAACAAAACCTCAATCTCCCAAAGGCCGAGCATTTAAAATGTCGATGACCTAAAACATCAAAGATCTCAAAACCAGAATCACCAAGCAAAATGACCAACAACTAGGAATTCATCTCGAAACAGAACTACAACATGGAACACCCCGACCCCTGGTGTAGGGATCACCAGGGTTGCTCGAGATCTCCAAGAATGCTAGTCAAGATACCCACTACTCAAGCTCTCCAATTAGCATGGTCGGGGTCGATCAGAGTAGAAGCAAGGGGGTTACTCCACCAAGCGCACATTGAAAATAGAGTGTTCTACAAGTTTTTCCTATGGTGGTCTCCCCACCATATTAGGGTTCTCGAGAAACATAGGTTCTCCAAACCAAAACGACTCCCAAACCTAGACAACTCTAACACTGGCTTGGCCCTCAGAGTTCCCTATGTTGAACTAACAGAAGACGGGACATCGGCGAGACCCGCACAGGGTCTCCCCACCATTTTAAAATATACTAACACCATGAAACCCATGTGGGCATTCCCAGTTTACTTTGAGCATCACCGACAGAATCCTTCATTGAGAACCCACCAACACAGGCTGACCCGCACTGATTATTACTAAAGTGGACAAAACTCTGCCTCATGAGATAGCCTTGACAGCAAAAAAACCTAACCATGAGACGAACCAGATAGGTGCATGACAAATCCATAAGACATGAGCATCTCCGACCACAAGAAGTTTCACGGAGCACACCCACTAGCTTTATAAGAGTATAGATTCTCCGGATCTCTTTAAGACTCAAGAGGACCTCCCATAAAATAAGACCACGACAAGTAGACAAGGGATCCATTCCCCTGACAACAAGAATGACGCTTTTGGAGAGGGTACCAAAATAGGGAAATTTAAGTTTTCCTCGTCCCGACATTGCAGACTAAAGTTGGACCAAGCCCGTCCCACATCTAACGAGTCCTGACTGTGCGCAAGCTTCACCCCGAGACCTATGTCTGGGGCACTGATGTCTGTAGCATCTCCAGCCTCGCAGTCACTAGCTGACCACTTCTAACTGGAACTTTCTCCACTGGAAAAGCAGCCTGCATACTTCTCCTCTTGTCTCGCGTGTCTACTCTATTAACAAACAAACTTAGAATTGCAGTGAACGGCCTAGAGTGTTAAGTGACCACACTAGTGATAGGGGACTGAGCGGTCTGTCAAACGCGTGACACAAACTGAAGAGAGGGGCACTCCAAGAACAATTCCCTTTGGTTCACACTCGTCAACGGACAGAAAACTTTCATTTACCACTATATAAATGGGACGAACAACTATTACGAGCTTTAAACTGATCGTTAAACACAACCTCAGGGGAACAAGAAACAAGCTCATCAGAAATGTCAACACATCCCCTTCGCCACATGTTGACTGGTCGAGAACCTACGAGATCAACCAATTTCCCTCACCTTCACTTCCTTAGGTACAATCATGGAATGAGGCTTGTCTTGAGGATTTCTCACGACATCCCCATTTGCAACGAAAACGGAAAGATCACCATTCACTAGTTTAGTCCCGCTCCACCAGACGTACTAGAGAAAATCTTACATCCGCACAACATTTAAAGTTCCGTCAAAACCAGAGACACTTCCAACTTTCCCAAATCACTCAACGACATCCAACTAACATCGAATTCTATGAACAGTTGATGCCACCGAGCAGAACCCAACTCTTCCACTCCACTGAGAGTCTGGGTCGGGCCAAGAACTGAGAGAGACCTGCTGGAACCCATGGAACGTTTCTAGGGGCACATCCCATACAAGAAACAAAAAACAACCTTCCACAAATCCAAACACATCACAAAACAAACACCAACATTCTAGAAACAAATCCAATAATTCCAATTTAAAACATCAATTCATTTTCAAAGAAAAAAACTCACTTGAAAAACCAAGCACCACACAACAAGCCCAAAAGCTATTTTGAAATTCCATCTTTACTCTAAACGAAATGTCCTTTTTTCTGTTTTCAAAACCATTTGTGCACAAAAACCCATTTTAAAAAAAGGTCCACTTTTTAGGAAACAAGAAGCAAACTTAGAGATCAATCAACCACCACTGATATTCCATGGTGCCTCGCAAGTATGAATTTTCGTGCCACTCAGGCACCCGTCCACACGATCCACCAACTATCCATTAATCAAGTCCATATGCACATGCGAGCACTCATAGGAATACCACTGGAAAGAAACAAGGATACTATGCTTTCAAAACAAAACATTCTCAATATCATAAAATACCTTCTTCTTTTCAAACCCGTTTCAAAAATTCAATGTAAATTTCAAGAATTCTTTCCATTTCTAAAACAGCCCATTTCAATTTCAGATGACCCAAAACACCCCTTTAGAAATTCAACGTTGACAAATCAACGCCAAATTCCAAAAACAAGGTCCAAGAGAAACGCACAACAAATATCATGAAAACTGCAAATAAGTGAAACATCAAAGTCCGCTTTCCTTTTTAAAGGAAAACAATCTCGCACCAATCCCAAAATTGGAGCACGATATCACAAACATTAAACACTTGAATGGAGGACTAGTGGTCGTGTCTAACCCGACTACATGGTTTAGCAGACCATGTCCTAGGTAAACACCAACCACTAGGAGTGTCGAACCGCACTCTCAGGAATCACATGGGTCGCTACTACATGTGAGACCTCGCGCAGTACCAGTTTACTCCTGTTTTCATCCCCCATCAACAAAGGCCAAAGCCAAAACATAGATCCCGGACTGCCCCTGGTTACTCGAGGATCGGAACGAGCAAGAGTTCGCGACACTCTTCCCACACCTACCACTCGAGTACCGACAATCCTATCTCCAATCTACCTGATACCCCAAATAACAAGAACAAAACCTGCCTCTGATACCAGTTTGTCATGAACTAGGCCAGTGCGTCATCCGACCCAGCGCCCGACCTGGTCCGTGACATGGCCCGAAGGGCGTCCCTGATCCCCACGGGCTGGCAACTAGTGCCGGGAATCAAAACATGCAGTTGGGAATGATTTAGCCCAGAAAATAAAAGACATAAAAACAAAAATAAACAGAACAAAACAATTAAACACTAACAGTGGAAAATAAAATAAAGGTAGTCAACTAGACATACCTCCAAGTGACCCCATGGGTCACCACCAAACTTATAACCACGCTCTCTCGAAGAGCGATCCAAGTCTATAACCTGAAACTGAAAATTAAAGTAGGCGTGAGCACCGAGATGCTCAGTTGGAATGCCAAGGAATAACCACTCCCTATGCCCTTACCTTTAAAAAGAAAACCAATTATGCTAGTTTCAAAATAAGAAATAATAAAATAATGTTTTTTTTTCTTTTCAAATCTAAATCACAAGTTGACATTTTTATAAAAATCATTTCTATTCCACCGTATTTTCAAAATCGATTCCAAGAGTGCATTCACCTTTCGAAATTGCAAGAAAAATAGTTTAGTTTGAAACAGGGTTTTTCACAATAAGACAGTAAGTATGAAACAACTCAAAAGGAAGTTACATCGCTAGCAACATGTCACAAAGGAGCGCCATGGGTATCCCCTATAGGTAGCTAGGAAAAGTGGGAAACTAGAGGCCTCGTACCTCGGTGAAACGTGGCTTAGAAGGCCACGACCCTCAGAAAACATGGCTTAGATGGACACGACCCTCAGAAAACGTGGCTTAGATGGCCACGACCCTCAAAAATTCATATTTTTAGTTAGTGTTGTTGCGTCAACCCTGCTAGACAACCCAGGACGAACCCCTACCATGTCATCTAACGTACTAGTCCTGGTCGCCCACCAAGGTACCCAGGGTTTCCCATGTGCTCTATTTTAAAGGGTGGTGAGGTTTTAACAAAACATACAAAAACATAACACTTTCATACCCAAAGTCCATTTCACCACTCACCACCGTTCTCCCTCCTTAAGCGCATCCCCCTTTTTATTTCACATTACCTCGCACAAGCCTCTTTGTTAGACACATATCAAAAATCACACACTTAACACACACATCATGATTCTACAACAACGGGGCATGCCTTAAGAGGGGTTTTGTTTTACTTTCGCAAACCATTCTCAAAGTGCTAGACGAGCTTAATTAATTACAATAAACACATTTCATTTTTGAACCCAAAATCACCTAGCGCTTATGTTTCCAAAACCATTTGAAAGTTCAACTAAACAACCAAGGTACTATATCTTTAAAAGCAATCTAGAAAACATGTTTAAATCTATAAAAAATCCATTGGAAATACTTATTACACGCTAAAATCATTAAGGAAACCACTTTTAAAGAACCATGACCATTTGTGTATATACACACATATATATAGCATGTTCATTTCATATAAAAGCAGAATATGCATTTAAAGAACACCAAGAAAAAATGGAAATTATAATTAAAGATTAGGGCATAGGGGACCTACCTCAAGACACGCAGCTTTTGACAAGGGTAACCCGAGACCACTTCACCGCCATGCATATACATTTTCATGCATATGCATATACACATGTCCTTACTTCCAATGACTCAAACCCCCGAGGAAGGGACCATTCACTATACATATAATTTAATAAAGGAATTAAACATTTAAACAACTTATAAAGCATTTGAAATATCACATTAAAGGTTTATACCAACAGCGCACTCAAACATCCATCCTAATACCAAGCGCACCATGACGCAACACCAAAAACATAATAAGACAGACTTTGCAGCACTTTTGCCACATAATAAACCCACAACAAAGTTTATAAAACACTACGAAAAGATCAGCACAGGTTTTTTCACAAAATCAGAACATTGATATTAAATGAACACACTACGAAACACATCTGAATCATATTAAACCTTAAGTGAAACTATATTCGCACCAATAAAAATAATCAATGAGTATACTAAATTAATTAAATAAGAAAATTAATTTGAAAAACAACACATATATGCGGAAACTCATACCTTCGGTATCCAAACTTCGCAAATGTGGCACGCAAACTCCGCCGCACGACAACCACACCACAAACAACATAATTAACCCTAAAAACAATCAATTGGACCAAATACACCATAAACAAACGAATTCAAAACCAAACCCTAACCGCAACACCACAAAATTAAAAATATGAATAAAGAGGGACTCTGCACCTATAGCGAGGGGTCCGAGAGGTCTGCCGAAGGTCGACTGGGGCTGTCGGGGTTTGCGCGGCATGCTGGACAAGGGGTATGGGGGGTTCTCTAGTGCGTGGTGGTCTGCCGGAAGGAAGAGAGAGGTGTACAGGGGGGGTCTCGGACCATAAGGGAGAGCTATGCGACAACAGAACGGGGCACCGGAGGAGGTCGGGACAACGTCGGTCGGGAAAAGGAGGGGCACGACTTGAAGGTGGTTCATCCGAGAGGCTGGGTGGCGCAGGTTTGGTGTGAGGTAGCGGTGGCGCGGGGCTACTGTCCGTAGGAGAGGAGGGCGCCGGTTCAGAAGCAGCCAGAGGGATGGTGGGAGGGTGGAGCGGACCAGGGGAGAGGCAAGTCGACTCCGGACTAGAGCATCAACGGTCCGGTGAGGAGGTGAAGGGGAGGGGAGTTGCACACGGCTAGGGTTTGGGGAAGAGAAGCTGCTGTGCGAACAAGGGGAGGGGGAATTTGTGTGGGGAGAGGGGAGCGCAAAGGGGGAAAGAAAAAAAATGAAAGTGAAATTAAAAGAAGAAATGAAATAAATAATAAGAAAATGAATAAAATGGAAATAGAATAAATAGAAATTGAAAACAAAATAAAACCCAAAAAAACATAGGCCATTTAAAAATAATAATAATAATAATAATAAGTTAATAATTCTATAAATATAAATTAGTTTAATATCCATGACCAAATTAAAGTATCAATTGAAATAATAACAATCCCAATAATATTATTATTATTATTATTATCATTATCATTATCATTGTTATTGAGACAATTTTTTTTAAAATATTATTTTATTTGTTAGTTATTTTATTTTATGAACACATCAATGTTTACCCTGTTAATTAATTAATTAACCATGTACCGGGCAGGGCTCAAGAATAGCTGATGAAGCCATGCGGCTTCGCCCGTTCCTCGCTCGTGCGCCGGACACTACCAAGCCAAAACACTCATGTACCATCAAAACACAAAAACTCACGTCGGGTCTGGGAAAGTGCACGGTTGGCACATGGCTACGCACCCAAATAGTAACACATTTAATAATAAAACAT
Source organism: Viscum album (assembly GCA_963277665.1). Lineage (NCBI taxonomy): Eukaryota > Viridiplantae > Streptophyta > Magnoliopsida > Santalales > Viscaceae > Viscum > Viscum album. Next base: position 1,592,392,082 of record OY728129.1, read on the forward strand.
CGTCCAATATACGATTTGGCGCTACGCACGGTCGTGTGTATAGACGCACACCTGTATAAGATCCCAAACACCTTTTAAAGTAGAACCAATTCAAACCGCAACTCAAAAGAAATACCAGAAATAATTAAATGAAAATAAAGTATGGTCGGGGTGTGACACTTCTTGATATCATATGGAGGATGGCTAACTCTGGAAGCAGACCCACCCTAGCTCGCAGCTCCAGAGTCTCTCATATTGCGCTCTCCAATCAATGCCTGATTGACAATGGAAGTAATGGATGTCAGCTGGAAGATGTTCACCTTCGAGCGGATCTCCCACCTGAGTCCATCCTCAAACATCCTCGCCAAGAACACCCCACTCCCATACCAAAGGGGTGTAAAATGATACAGCTCAGTGAAATGATAGGAATACTCCATGAAAGATAGATTACCCTACTCTAAGCTCATGAAATCCCGGGCTCGATCGGCCGTTAGGGTCTCCGTGTAGAAGTAGTCATAGAAAACGCACTGGAACTCCTCCCTAGTCATAACCTGCTATTGACTCACTTGTGAGATCACGTCCCACCACCTCATGGAGGAGTATTAGATCATGTAGGTGGCAAGCTTGACCCGCCTCTCTAGATAAATCTCCAGATTCTCAAAGATAGTTAGTATGGCTTCCAGCCATGACTCTGTATCCTGAGTTCCACCCTCTTTCGAGAATGTGGGAGGATGCAGCTGCTAAAAGACCCGCGTCACGTCTCCCATAGATGAGGCAGGTGGTGATGCTCCCTAGAAGGTCTTCATCATCCTCATGAATCCTTCAATGAACTGCGCATTAGCACCCGCAACTGGTATAATAATCGGTGCCAAGGCAGGCTCGGTTGGGGGATCGACAGGAAGTCCCTGATCAGCCATGTCTGGCATCTGATCAATACATAACGACAGACGTACGACTGGAAGACGTCTCAGTGGCATAGCTCTGAAAGATCAAAATCACACCTTAGATCAGGAAAAAAAGACATAGAACACAAGGGTAAAAAATGGGAATAGGGGAAGAAGAAACAAAAGTTTACAGAACTCGACTACATGGCATGTATAAAAACTACACAGCGTGTCTTCTAAAGCTACAGACATGGGCATGTATTCCTGCCCCACATGTCATGTAACACCTTAAACTAAATGGCATGTTGGCCCCAACACACGACGTGTACAAGAAAACTAATCCTCTGCCTGAGTCTCTTTACACGACTAACCCACACTGTCCGACTTAACCCGAAACTACACGACGTGTTCTAAACAAACACGGCGCGTACTAGACAAGGCATCGGAGGACCGTGTTGTTGAGTACACGGCCGTCTACATGGCTGGACCTTACATGGCATGTTCCGAATAAACACGGAGTGCATAGGTGAAGGAGACACCATCTCGTGTTGTTCATGACACAGACGGGTACCTGGGAAAGACTACACGGCGTGTTCTGCACAAACACAGCGTGTGGTAAGGAAGGTAACGCCGACCTGTGTTGTTTGTGACATGGCCGGTACCTGAAAATGACAACATGGCGTGTTCCCTATGGACACGGCGTGTTCTACCCGAGCCTCCCCGACTTGTGTTGTTAGTGACACGTCCAGGTAAACGGCTCCGAACCTACACGGCATGCACATACCATACACGGAGTGTTCCTAATGTTACTTCACGACACTGTGTTTCTACTCACACGGTCAATGACACGGCCTAAATACTACATGGAGTGTATCCAAAAATTACACACTGTGTATTCTGGGTTTTTCTAGGCAGTAGCTCAAAAACTGCACAGAATTCCAGAAACACTAAAAAAAAAGCAAAAAAGTGCCAAATTCCGATCCGTGAGGGCCCATAACACCTCAATAACCAAATTTTGGAGTTCACATTAAACAAAGAACAAAACAAACAGTTTTCTAACATAATAGCATAGAATCTATCAAGAAACTATTACAAGAGCATACATAATCTAAACAAAGTCTATCACAACAGCATGAAATCGCTAATGCACCCGATATGGCATGTCAATATTTCATGGCATGTGATTCCTAAAAGTGTCTATATAATGAATGAGATGGCATACCATCATTTCATCGGTTTGTGAAAGAATTAGAACCGCAATATCAAAACAGTAATAACACAGGCCATGCGAATCACTCTAGGTGAAATCAGATCAACTATAAAATCTCAAAACCAGCAAACTGAAATTAACGAGGAAGTATGGCCTTTCCCTGTACACGGGTTAGCTACTCCTGAGCATATCTTAATGCCAAGTACCAAATCCGTCCTATCCATGGCTAAAGTATCTAAACAGTAAATCAAGAGAATAGAACCCCTTTGATACCACTTTGTAACGACCCAAATCTGGAGCCCCTCCACTGGTGCCCCATGGTGCCCCGTACCCAGTTCGCCACATGACCTCAAGCGCGTTTCCCCAAACTCCAGAGGCTGCCAACTAGTAGCGAGGGCCTTGGTGAGTCGGCAGGGAAACTATTCCTTCATTTGTTAAGGTATATAAGGTATGAAAACAACAATAATTAGCGGAAGCAGTATACAACATGCATAACAACAGAAACAAAACAATGGAAGCATTGTAGATATATCACTACGATGAAAATGATGCAGCAGGTACAAGTATCTAAGGAAAACTGCAAAAACTAGAACGTTATGAAGTACAACTAAAACCAAGTGCAAAATAAAAACAATGTAAGATCCTCAACATCGCGAGGCACGGCTCGGTCCCATGCTCCCCAGCTCCTGGTGAAATCAAGATCCTGAAGTAGAAGGGTGCTTGCCCTTGTATATACCTACAACAACATAGTCTTCTTAGGCCCAAAAGCATGGCCCAAATAGGGTGTGAGATACATTCCCAGTAGGAAATCACCCAATGATTTATGCCTTATTGTCAAATGAGTACATTGCAGCTAATAAACAAGAAGCAGTAAACAGGAAAGCACAAGCAGCTACAATCCACAGTTCTAACAAGTATAGCACACAAGTAAGCAATCAGCAACAAGAAAAAAACAGGTAACCCTCTAGGTAGCTCTCACAGCCTAACCCCTATGTTTCAACCTATAGTACTAGAAACCCTCTGGGAGGCACACACAGTCTCACCCCTCTAGTTCAACTACGTAACTATGCAGACTCTCTAGGGAAGCACTCACCGTCAATTCCCACTGTAGTCTCGTATCGTGTTAAAGGATCTCTGGGGAAGCACTCAACGTCAATTCCCCCTGTGGCCCACGTCGAGGATATAAAGATTCTCTGGGGGAAGCACTCAATGTCAATCCCCCCTATAGTCTGGAATCGTAATTAAAAGACACTTTGGAGAAGCCCTTCCCACAATTCTTCCTTTGGTCTGCTACTCTAGGTTCACACAGTCCTGAGTACAACTAAACATGCTCATCACATGTATATCATCCAAGTAAACCTCAAGAACGACTTTGATATCATTCTATGGCTCAACAACAATAACAAAACAACAGTTCTGCTATCCTACAACTAGGCATGGAAACTCGAAAACACCCAACAGGAAAAAAATCATGGAAAAGCAACCTAAGAACAATATAAATTACACTACTCACAAGCAATAACATCTACTAATGAAAACAATCAAATAAAGAAAACAACAGGGGAAAAATAGGAAACACGCAATACCCCGTTCACGGGTATTGGTTTAATTTGAACATAATATTCATCAACATTCTATAGAAAGGAACAAACCACCTACCTCGATCCGAGGAGTTCGATATATGTGAACCACAACGAAATATTCCTCTTAGAACAACATAGATCTGAGAAAATGCCCAAAAATATCATCCCAAGATAACGTGTAAACGAGGAGGAATCAAGAAACAAGGCTAAAGCAGAAGGAAGAACTCACTGCTGCGACTCCAACGCAATCGACTGTGCTCAAATAGGAGAACAGAAGGCGGGGCGGGGGCTCGGAGAAGATTCGGTCATATGGTCTCTTCCGGGTGGAAGAAATCTGAAGAATAAGATGATTTTGGGGGTTAGGCATGACCTCGGTCTGTTTAATGAAAAAAAAAGTACACTGTGTGTACTTATTGAGTACATGACGTGTACATCAATTTTCTGTACTTTGAATTAACTGGCCTCCACCTCAGCCCTACACACTATGTGTGTGGCCTGGACACGGCCAGCACACGGCTTCAATCCCGGAAGAGTACATGGCGTGTACTCCGAAATTACACGGCGTGTACTTCAAAAATTTCCAAAAAATTTATTTTCCTTAAAAACTCCTGAAAAAAGGAAAACATACTTGAAAAGAGTTCCGGGTTCTTAAAAATATCATCAATAGTATGAATCGTAGTAATGGAATTATGAGGTCTAAATTGTTTTTTGGGGGTAGAATTCAATACCCTCTCATTTCGTGTAATTTAAAAAAAATCATCAATATTTTCTATCACAAGAAACATCGAGTTTAAATAAAAGCATTATAATATTCAAATATTTTTATTTAATGTGGAAATTATAACAAAGACAGTAAATTGGGGGTTTAGGAATATGACTAACTAAATTAATAAAATAATATTGAATATATTTTTATAAATTAAATTCATTGATTTTAATTTGATTATTTATAAAAATAAAAATCAATTTAAATTAAGAGAAACTTTTTCTAAGAAAACAATTTTTATACACATAATGTTTTTTACATTAAGAAATTAATTTTCAACTATTATAAAATTATTTTATTAATAAATATTTATATTCTATATTATATTAAATGTTTAATAATTCATATAAACTTTTTTAAATTCATGGGATATGAAAAAATCCTATTTATAATTTAGAGTTTCATTTTTCTAAAAAGCAATTTTGTAAAGATTTCCACACATTTTTTAAAAATATTTGTTATCAAATGTTATATAATTTATTTTAAAATGATAATATGTTTTACAATAATCATGTACAAAATATCTTGTAGTTAACTTTTTAAAACATTATTGCAAGATAATATTTTCATTGAATTGTGAAAACCCCTAATTTTTATGAAAAAATATTTTCCGTTAAAATAATATTCAATATTATAATTCTTCGAAATGGATTAAAAAAATAATTATTTCAATTATATAATGATAATTTCAATTTATATTATTTTAATCAGATTCATGTTGAATTTTTATATAAAATCATTTTATACTTATGGAAATTATTTCTTTGAGAAACTGTTTTTTCAATTTTTTTCTATGGGTATAATTTTCAAATAAATCATTTAACATGTGTGAATTTAATTTGATAAAATATATTCAATATTTAAAAATAGAAAAATTTATTTTATATAATAATTCAAACAATATTTTTGGTTATAATTAAATTACGAAATAGTAAAAATTAATTATCGTGGTTATGGTTAAAATGAGTTTACTCTGGGTTAATCCTAATGATAGTGAATGATTTATAAATAGACTTGATTATATACTATTTTATAACCATATTTATACATTACATTTATCCGAATTGAAATATATTCTCATTTGGAAGAATGTTTATAGTTAATTACATTGTGATTGTATATTCTTTTAGGAACATTCCATGTGGATTCTCTCCATCACATATAAAAGGACCCACACTCTACTCTCTTCTTTACACTTCAAGAGCCTTTTTTAATAGAAAATATTTATCCAAATACATTTCTTAATTACATAACCATGACCTATATTCCATGGATTCCTCATATAATTATCCTATGAATTATTTATGTATAAACATAAAGAGGTTCTATAAATTATATGAATAGCTGTTGAACAAATGTTTTCATTTTATTTCATCCTATTACTACATCAAATAATCTTCAACCATAAACAAATAATAAAACTATTATCATCCATATAATTATATATTTACTATGTTAATGTCATGAAACATATCCAAATATTGTTCCATCAAATGGTAAATAAAATAATCAACTACATGCATGGAAGACTACCGCCTTGTGAACATATATAATTTTTTTTCTTTCATTGCATCTCATAGACTAACATAATTATAGATTTAATGTAAATATATATGTTATTAATTGAAAATTTTTATTTATTTAACTTTAAAATCACATCATAATTCTTTTATTCCAATCTAGTGAAATATGATACCATCACTTCTTCGTATGTGTGGACTACCGCCTCCACAATTCGATATGATAGATTTCCATTTAATTTTTAAATGTATGGTTAAAATGGTATAATTAATAAATATATATTATATCCATTATATGAAAATTATTATATAAATATGAATTATTGAATGAATTTATTTTATACCATCCATTTAAAAAATGGAAACAACTTTCATGCATACAAACGACCTTCAGACTCAATGAATGGTTTAATTCATTTTTCATTCTCAAATATTCATGGATGAATATAAATATGTATATAATAAATTTATATGTTATTTATATCATCATTAACATTTTATATATTATTTAAAAATTATAAAACTAAATGGACCAAAAATTATTATGAAAAATATACATAGAAAACAATGTACCTATCACACAATATATTTATTTTCAGAATAAATTCATACAAACTGGAATGTAAAGGGATATAATTAAATTTTATATGGTATAATATGTACTTATATGGATCTATAATTTATTTATAATGAATAAATATTTATTATATTTTTTCATTGATCATGTATGAATGAATTTGTTCCTGAAGTAAGGGATTCATATCTAACATTTATTTTCATTAGACTGATTCCTTATTTATAACTTGTTCCATTGTGTGGTATATATAGGTCAGAAAAATTTATTTTATGATTATTAAAATGATAATTATGTGATATAAAAATATATATAATTTTTTTATTTCATTGGGTTTGAGATTCGAAATTTTATTATGTGGTAATGGTCTTTTGATAAAGTCAATTTTTTTTATTTTGATTATTTTTTATTATTCTTATAATAATGAAATATTATTATGTATCTCAGAGAAACTCATTAATTTTCTTACATTATAATTATTAATATAAATTTAATTTTTTCCATTTCATTTTATTATATAAATGTACTGAAGAGTAAATTTTTTATTAAAATCTGACTTTATTTCACTCTTTAGTCAATGAACCCTTTTAATCCATATCCATGTTTTCAAATAATATTTTTTAGAATGCATTTAATATTAAATAATTATTGGTAAAATTAATATTTATCCATATTTTATGGTTTTAAATAAAATTAAAATTTATATTCCTATCATTTTATTAAAAAAGTTATTTTTCTTATCTTTTTTAAAATAACGTGAAAGGAATATTTTCTTTCAACTAATACAGCATGAACGGAATATTCCACCATCATGGCCAATAAATTATTATAATATGACATTATAATTATCCAAATTTATTTTCAATTAAAATTAATTTCATATTATTTTTTGAAATTTTATATAAAAAAATTATTTACAAATTTGAAAGGATATTTTCCACAAAAATTATTTAGTTATATTTTTACAGAAATTGTATTATAAAATCTAAAATACTTTTATATTTTCTTCTGTTTTACTATGGATATTATACAATGGAATAATAATTATTTTTTCTCTATGTTTCTTAAGATTATGGTGGTGATATGTTTTTAAATTTTATTTACATTACCTTTGTTATGATGTGATGAATTGGTGAAATTTTTATAAAACATAATTTATTTCCATGGGTTTCGATATGATGATTTGATTACTATTTAATAATTTTATGGCACAAATATGTATGGTATTAATTATGTGACAAGTGGACCTGGATGGATATATCCCACCAATGCATCTGGTAATGTATTCTATCTCATGAGATTATTCTGGGAAATAAGACGATGTGCTTTATCCATTGTATTAAAAAAGTCAATGTGCATTATCAATTATGGGAAACTATTAAATGTGATTCATACACTTTGGGAAATATTTTTCTATGATAAATAAATTATGTGTCGATGGACTTGATAGTTGACCTTGACATATGAAATGATTTCTATATATATGTTTCTTCCAAACTTATATTCCATGAACATATGTTCATGATTAATTTATAATTATTTCTATCTATTATACATCATTTTTTTTCAAATAATTTTGTTTAATACAGTGGCTCATGTATATTGTCCATGAAAGATTTGTTATGGTCATTTTATATTATATTCATGATCTCAGACACTTATTATTTTCTTATGATTTCATATAATCATTGATTCATGTCACTTCTTACAACCCTTATTAAGCATCTAAGGTCACCATTTATTATATTTCCATTATTTAGTTTATGAAGAATGGTTTTAATTAGGGTATTCCTGTGAATACTAAAAATATTGATTATATTTTTCATAACTTTTGAATATATTTTGTGAAATAATATTATTTTTTATCAATTCTCCAAAAAAGTATATTTTTATAGTCTTTTGATGAGTATTCATGAAATGTATTAAATATTAATTTAAAATGATATCATACTTATCTATGAAAATATCTAGTTCTTATAAAAATAAATTATACATTTGAGTTTGAGGAAGTGGGTTTAACATTACACTAATGTTTATGTTATGATTCCTTTTGTTTAATTTTTATTGGGTTAATATAAAGGAATACTATAATTATATTAATAGTATTGAAGAATAGAAAATTTTAATTTTAATTTTTTAGTTTTTTTTAAAGGTGATGATGAAAATAATTTTACTACTGCTAAAATAAATCACTGATTTATACTAATATTTATCAATTTTTTTAGAATTTATAAAAGTTTAATCATTATTTGTTTTTTACTCAGTGTTAATCAATATAGTGTTTTCTAGGGTTAATAATATCAATGAAAAAAATATTTATCCATATACCCAAGGAAACATATTTCCATATTTTATTAGGAATAAATTATTTAAATCATTAATGTTTGAAATAATTATTTCATTAATTATAATTTTTCAATTTAATAAATTTTCTTATAATAATATTTTTATATTAGTAATATTTTTATTTATCTTCCATATATATAGTAATTAATTTATGATTATTCTATATATAGAAAAATATATATATTATTAGAGTAATTATATATATAATTGTATATATATATATATATATATGCATGTGTGAGTGTATGGGAATTTTTGTGTCTATTAGGTTCAACTATTACACCTACACAAACATGTACTTGGGATTTATAGAATCATGTACACAAACATATTTTTATATGTGAATATACATGATCGTATAAGTAAATCATTAATTAACAAAATTAATCATAACTTATAGAAATGAATCTAAAAAACTAACATATAATTAAAATTTTATTAATTTTATAATTAAAATTGTATATATTATTGTAATACTAAAACAGTTAAATATTAAGTTTATTTTATAAATTATTAATTTATAGTTTAAATCATTTTATCTATATATAATTATTTTTAATGTAATTATAAATGTATATTTCTAGTGATATATTTTGAAAAATAATTACTCATTTATATGAAGAATAATATTTTAAATTATAATTAATAATTTGTAATTATAATTTATAATTAATTTATATTTTTTTATAAAATTAATATAATATATGAATATAAAACTAAATATAATAATATATTTATATATTTATAGTTGTAAATATATATAATTATAATAATTAAAATCATAATTATATTTTTACAATTTTATAATTAATTATTTATTATGAAAAAATTTATTTATTTTTTATGTAGTTCTTTAAATATAATTCTACTGTTACATTTGTAATTTATTTTTGTTTTACTAAAATAAAAATAATTAGTATTATTTTAAATTTAATTAATATTAAATTGAATATTTAATAATTGTATCTAGAAAGATTCCTCAGAAAATTGAAATATATTTATTATTGTAAGGTAGGTTGAAAGGTTTTTCGATTGCAGTGGTGATAACAGTTAGATAAAATGTTGAAATAAAATTGTATCAAAAAATGGAATGAAGTGTTGTAACAACCTTGAACATTAATATACCATTACAATTAAATCAAACAATGTGTTTGATAGGTTTCCTCACATGAAAACACCGAACAAAACCAAAATTGAGATTTACTTTAACAAAAATATAAATATTTTTTATCACAACTAGCAATATACCCTAGATTTAGTGGAAATGAATATGAGTTGTAACTAATATAAATATTTATGAAATGAAAATAAATTATATTTTAATGTGAATGAAACTTAATTAGTTTATATAAAATGGATAAGGATATCATTTGTTATTTAGAGATGTAATTTTCAACAAGTTTCATTTTAGGATATAGGAATTTATATTTTAGTAAATGTATTATTAATGATGATGAAATATTATAAATTTGAAACAAATTAAAAATAATTTTACTAGTAATTGTTAGAAAATTTACATTAAAATGTTTAATGTTCTAAAAAAATTTCTTTGAAAAGATTTGTTATTCTATTTTATTTATTTAATATAAATATTCATTTTATAAATTTTATAATTTCAATTTGAAATTATTGAAATTATTTTAGGAATTTCCATAATAATATTTTCTGAATAAAAGTTTTTAATTCCTCTCAAAAGAAAGATTTTTAAGTGAAAATTACATTTTAACAAATAGAATGGTTTTTAGGATATTATTAACATATAAATACAAATTCATAATTATGGAAACATTTTTCAATGAGTGTATTTTATGCGAAGTTATAAATTTTAAAAAATAATATTTATTTATAAACCAATATTTTATTATTTAAAACATAAGTAATATATTCTCAAAAAATAATAAATCATACATTTTTATTTTAATTTAATTTATATCACCTTTTGAAATTCATAAAAAATAAAAATGATTTAAAATAAATAATAATTGATACTATATTATTTATTATGGGTCACTTTATTTATATTCAGAAGGATTGAGATAAATTAGGTAAAAACAAGTTATCATGGTAAAACCCACAATTGTAAAGGTAATAATTAAAGGGATAAATGACTTGAAACATGATAGAATAATGTCTATAATGGTCTATATAAGGTGTGTCACAACCATACCTCTTACCCAGTAAATAATTTCACAATTTTAGACGAACATTACATTTTTAAATTCTATTACTCTTATACAGAGATAAAATATCAATAGGAATTCCATTCTCACACTATACTAAAATAATTATTTAATGATGTTTTAATGGTGGTTGTTTTATAAAGCACCTTTGAAATTAAATTTAGTATTTTATTAAAGGTTTTTTAAAAATATGCACTAAATATTTACTAACATTAAAACAAAAACTTTTTATTCCCTCTCCTATGACCTTTGCATCCTTCCCCTCACCCTCAATACCCTCCCCACACCAATGTCATTCTCACCTTCGTTCTTAAACTCAAGGTCGCCCTATCTCCCCTCCCCCCACCACATCACTTCTCTACTACCATCAGAATGCTCTTTTATCCCCCATTACCCCTTTAATCACATATGTCGTGTAATGAACTGGACCTCTTTGGTTCATTCTTTTGTGAGAATCTAGTGGTTGAGGTATTCTAGGATATAAAGGTGACTATTACAAACATTTTCAAAATTTCCCAGTTTTCATTGTTTTCCAATAGTTCCTTGATAATTGAGACATATAGCGGTAGTATTACCCCAGCGGCATCACCCTACGGTGCTGTCACCCAAGAGGTGTCACCAAGTGGTGGTCTCACTATGGCAGTAGCTCACCTAGTGGTTTCTAGTTGTAGTAGCTCACCCTGGTGGTGGCTCACGGGCGGTGTCTCTCCTAATGGTGTCTCATTCGATGGTCCTTCATGTAGTGGTATCTTGCTAGAGGTGCTTCCCTGATGTTGTCTCATCTAAGGGTTCCTCATCCTGTGGTTTCACACTAGTGGTGTGTCTCACAACAATATTTCAACTACAATTCCTCATCCAATGGTTCTTCACTCAGCGGTGCCTCGTGAAAAAAGTTTCTATTTCCATTCTTTTCCCTTTTGAAGTCTCCTTTGATGTAAAATTACTTTCACGCCAGATTTGGATGCCTTTTAGGATGACTCAAATCACATAAATCTTATCATAAATTCCTAAATTTCTTGGAGATTTTACTTTGCAAAAATGTGTTATATTAATGAGATCATCATTTATTGGAAAATCAATAACCTATCAAAACTGATGCACTGTTTAGATCTTCCTTGAGATGAGTTACCCATATCCCTTATTCTTCCTTATTTTTCAACCTCAATGTGGGACTACAAGAGTTGTTCTTCATATAGGAGTCATGCAATAATGATATGTCTTCTGGATTGTGTTCTACTAGAGTTTTCCAACTGCATATGCATGTCCTTGTCGTGGTGCAATCATGATGTTTAAATTTCCACTTCTTCTAGATAGATTTTCCTTTATCTATCTCAACTGTGTATCATACAGTGTGGGTGTATAAATGTATTTTCCTTTGGAATATGGTTGAATACCAAATAATAAAGATAATAAATATTTTATGATTAATTTATTATGGGAAGGTAAAAGTAATGTATGTTCTTGTTTCTTGTTATTCCCTTTTGATATTTTGATTTGTATAGGCTAATTACCCACTAGAAATCATATACTTTGGGGGTACTTTTTTGAACCTATGATGGATTGTAAATTCTTGTTGTTGGTTTTCTATTGAATGAATAATTATATGAAATCAATTAACCACATATATTTATTTAATTAAATTTATTCATCAGGATCTTATTTATTCATGTATCACACCCTTATTTTAAGAAGTCAAATTTTAATAATATCCCATTCATAAAACTAAATAATTCCTATTGGAGTTGTGATGTTTGGTGTGTCTTATTTTTTTGTGTGGGGATGTGGTTAGTATCGGTAATTATCCAGGAGGGTCTCCATGAGTGGAATGTAGAAATATTCTCCCTATGTTTAGTGGTTAGAGATTAGATTACCATGAATGGGTTTAAAAGGGAGTGGTTTTGGCATGATGTGTTCCTTGGTCTGTGTTGTGATTAATATTCACTCTATTAGTGATAGACTAAATGAATTCATAATAATGTTGATATGACTTGAGTTAGTTTGGTTAATTAGAAGGAATTTTTAAATTAAATGTTAAATGATGGGTTGTATATTTAACAATGGTTAATGATAAATAATTGAATGAATGTTTGTTAAGAAAAGAATCTCTGTAAAGTAGTTTAATTTATCAACTTCTACAGTGATTCTTTTAAATAACAATAAATTCATATAGAGGTAGTAGAAATGGTGGTTTTTACTGAGTTGAATAGTTCTTTTTGTGAATATAATAGGTTGGGCTTGAGTTCTTTATAATATATATAAAAACATAGTGTATTCTTTTGATTTAAATATACTCCCCACCATGGTAGATTACTATTTTCCACACACCCCCATGTCCCGTGGGAGGGTGTCTTTCCCAAACATCACAGTGGAAGGATGGATTGTTGTCCATCCTCTCTTCCTGGATTACTCTTCCAGATGGAGGTTGCCTAAATTTATCATGAAGATTGTTGTTTATGAGGCCCAGTTGTGTAAGAGAGAGTTGTATTTTCCCTGGCATCATCGGGATGAGATGATTTGTTCTTTCCCATGTTTCTTTAGAATGAGATGATTTGTGATTTCCTAGGTGTCTTTGGGATGTGATGTGATGTTTTTTTGGCCTAGGTGTCCACGAGAAAGATGTGATGTGGTAGGTAGAATATGTGTCTATGTGTAAGATGTGGTGTAGTAATTGGCCTAGGTTTCTATGGGCGGGATGTGGTTTTGAGGCCATAGTCTTTTTATGGATGGGTTGTGATGTGGTATCATTAGAAGAGGATTGTGTTCCAGGATTATTTTCCATTAGGGTATGAGTGTGGCTAATAAGTGGGAAATTGGTTTGGGGTTCCCTACCATTGATGGTATTTATATTATACTACCATAATTTCATTATTTGATTAGCATGCCTTATTGAGGTACGGAGGGTTTGTATAACATCTTCAGTTCATTATTGTTTTACTATTTTCTCAATGGTGAATTAGTATTCCTCCATCACATTTTAATGATAATCCTTGGTTTTCCTATTGCGTATACATGTTTTCTCAGCCAATATATATATAATTGTTTTTAGGTTTATAGTAGGATTCTATAGAATATGTTGGACCATACTAACTCATATCTTGAGAGTTTTTGTGTCGCTGCTTCGTATTAATTTTGGTATTTACATTAGGTGCTGTTGTACTAGTAACAAATCTATTTTATGCATGAAAGTTGTATTTTGAAGTATTATTTATTATATATATATATATTAGAGATGTTTTATAGATGATCCATCATGTCTCAAGATATTGTTTAAAAAATGTGAAATTCCTCCCTTATTGTGAAAAATTTATACCGCTGGTTCTATTCACCACACCAGGGCCTACTAGAGGCAGTACTCGGGGAGTAATTATCTCCCTTTCATCAATGCTGGCCCATGATGGGAATCTTTTATGGGAGGGGGTTGTGACAGGTCACCCAAATATCTATCTATTGGTGTTCTCCCCACCCCATTCTCCACGTAGATCCCACACCCCCCAACAATCACCCCAGTCATTCCCCCTCCATTCCCCTTCCATTTCTAGTCATCCCACTCTATATAAACAACTAGGTACTTCTATTTGTAATAAAAAATCACCATTCAATTTAAATTATTCATATTGTTTATTTATAAAATAATATCTGCTATTTTTTATTATTTTCAATTATGTTATAAAATATACTCAACTAAATAACCATATATGATAGGTGTTATAAGTAATTAACAATTATTTTGTGCTTAATGTTTATAATAAGAAACACATATTTACTCAATTAAAATACATAATATTATTTTTTTTGATAAATAAACACAGTTAATTATTTTTTTTAACTCAACATACATTATAATTAACAGTTACACGTTGAATGATAAATTTATAGAAAGATACACTTATTACCTAAATAATAATATTTATACATTAATTTTAAAATGTAATAATTTTTCTAAAATTTATTTTATTATTTTTTTTAAAGAAGACGTAGGTGAAATTTATCATGTTTTTTAATATTGGTATCTTCATTAATGTTTAGAATTTTTCTAAAGACAATATTGAATGACCCATAATGATATCTAGTGGAGTATAATTATATGTAATTGTAAATGATGATAATTTATGTATTAGAAAATTGTACATTAGGGATAAAATTAGAAAGAACGTCCCATAAATATTTCATGATTCTGGTATTATAAGATATGGTATATGATTCAATCATAAAAATTTCTCTTGAAATAAATAATTTTCCTTTAAATGTAAAATATTTGTTATATGTTCTAATTTTCCTTAATTAAGGGTTGGATGTTTTTGAAATATGGAAAAATATTTTTTCATGTTACTAAGGAATACTACTCAGTAAGATATGGGTTTGGAGGAGTTTCTATATTTTATAATGTCACATGTACCCAATAATGGGATAATTACATGTTCATGCCGTAAAAGTAAATTTATAAAATTATTAAAGAACATGATTTTTATGAGTACATTATATTAATTATATTCACTACTTTATATTTTTTTTTGGATTTGGCATGGAGATTATAAATTTACAAAAAAAAAGAGATTTATGTTTTGTCAAATGAATTATTTCTCAACCTCAAAAATAATGGAAATTTAAATTAATAACAATATAAATGATTCTTTTTTCATTATAGGTAAATATCATCAGCATCAAAACATATAAGTACATCTAGTTGTAGATGTTTCAAATTGTAACAACACTTAAGAATTTTTTGGGATCAAAGAATAATAAAATCAGCATTTTAATATATCTGTTGATCATCCTTCTAATGGTATTGAGATTATCGTAATATAAAACATTACTAAGCATAAAAATGTTTTTCATAATTTATTTGAAAATATAATTTCATATCTGTTTGGAGGATATCTAAAATATTAAATGGATTATATTCAAATAATGTTATAAGATATCGAATTCTAATATGTAATCATAAATAAGGAGGTTCCCCTGATATTGGAAGTGTGGTTTGATGAATTTCATGAATCCAAGGTCCATAATAACAAATATGATATTAAAAATGTTGTTATCAATATTTGACTGAAATATAAAAATATATATCCAAATCCAAATTATTTTATACTCTATTGGTGTGAGGATTCAAATAGACATAAGATAAAAAACATGAATCTTTTATTTGGATGGAAATGAGTAATTTTGTATTTTTGAATGGATATATATACTCAGAATAAGAACAAAATACACAACTATAATGTTTTTTGATTAACTAACATTAATATGTTGATTGCAAAGAAGATTATTGTCATCAAAAAGTACTGATAACATGGATTTTTATTCTATAGATAATAAAAATGAAAGGTTAATGTAATATTCAAGAAATTAATAATTTTTGAAGAAATGTTATTCATTATATGAATATTTATCATCCAATCCTTGGAATTGTAGGATGGGATTGTATATTGGTGGATTCAAACCATTCAGGACTTTGAGTACCAATTTAATTATTATCATAATTTTTTTAATACATTAAAATATTCCTACAAGTATATGGGTTAAGTATGAATAATTTATCATGTATATGATTATTTCTAGAAAATTTCCATGGAAATGATATTTATGTGTTCATGCATCCTCTAATTCACGAATTGATGGAGTTATGTAGAAACTTTGATGATATGTATGATGAAACTTCTATAAAATTATCAAAATGAACATTACTATAATGTGTATCATTTGTGAATTCCCTATATTTTGGGAACTGTTGTTGTTGGAATGCTTACATGAGTTTTTAATCTTATTTTTTACATTAATTTTGAGATTTAATTGAAACCTTACAATATAAAATGGAGGTTCTATTATCATCACAAGATTCTTGATACATCTCACATATTTTGGTTGAATATGTCAATATTAAATGGGTACAATGATCACTTACCAACACCAATATTTTTGATAGATTTTAAAATATTGCCCCACATGAAAATATTTAAGGGGAATTTGGGATCATACTCTCTTTGGATTCATAGAGGTAAATGAGTTTGAAGTGCCTAATCGATTGAAATTGGAAAAAATTAATTGAATAAAAAATGTATATTATTTAGACATCCATATTAGAAATTTAAAATATTGTGTCATAATATATATTTTATGAATATTGATAATTTTTTTTTTAATTTCATCATTACATTAGTTGATTATAATGAAAAATCTAATAGTCATCTCAATGATCGAAAGTATATAAAACAATAAATATTGATTGTGATCCATGGCCTTATGAGAATGGAAAACATGGCCCATCAATTTTTTAAATTAAAATTATGATTAAATATATATTTTATTGACTATTAAAACATTTGAATGTTTCTGTGGGATATTCTTGTTACATCTCAAGGTGTAACAAATTAATTAATCATCGGTTGCAAGGATTGAAAATCCATGATTCACATATTCCTTTACTATTGTTACTACCATTAGAATTGAGTATATTTTTACATAAAAAGGCTAATGTAGTAATACTCAAATTAATAAAATTATTTTGAAACCTATATGAGTAATATGTACAAAAATATGAGCTTTATAAGCTTTAAGATAGATTATTACTAACACATTGTGAAATGGAGATGATATTTCCTATAACAGGTTTTCTTATCATGACGTACTTATCTATGAATTTAGTCTTGGAAACCAAATTATAAGGACACATACATTAACTATAGATGTATAAAATTTAGAGGAAATTCATTTATTGTTTATAATATTATGTAATCCATTTTTGAAAACATATTAAATATGTAAAAATTCATTTATCAATTTATTTTATAGATTCCATTCAAATTTGAAATCATATGGGAAAATTATAACTCATCCAAAATGATATATTTTGAATTGTACTTAATATATGAGTGGATTTCCTTTTTTGACAATGGACAGATATTTCTATATAATTTAATTAATATTTATGTGATAATGACACAATGTCTCAATCTCAACTACATGGGATCAGAAAAAAATTCCTATTATATGTCGGCTATTTGAGAGGGTCTAAAATATCACATAGATGGAAATAAGAGTTTTAATAATCACATAGACATGTGCTACTAAATAGTGACATTTCATTTTAATTTAATGAGTCTATTAATATAAAAACAATGATATTCATGATATATTGAATGTAGAAAAAGAAATATATAATAAACGTTGTCAATGAAGATCTGATGGAATTATTTTCATCTTGTGATAGTTTATAAATATTGTTACAAATATGTAAATTATGATGACATATATATTTTTTAATTCTAATAATGTACATATCTTTTTGTAGTTCATTAATACTAATACATAGGTAGAGTTGTCATATAATTTGATTATTTTGGATTGTGTCACTCTAAAATAGGAAATATAGTTTGATTCTTATAATTAGTATGGATTTAAATTTTATATAGTTAAATGGGAATATGAATAAAAACACATAATAGTGGTATATTTATATTTTTCATATTAGCATACTATATAATTCTGACTAATATTATTGAATTAAACTTCCATGGTCTGTTTTAAATAGTTTTATTCAAATTAATGTGGCTCAATATTACATGTCATAATAAAAGAGGTTCTTTGAAATTTATTTCAATAAAATTCTTTTCATAATGTATGTTGGTGATGGTGATGTACTTTACTTGTATATCATCTCATCCCAACTAGAAATAGTAAATTATGTGTAATATGTCATTGATGATGGGTGGAGCATATTGATCACATAAAAAATAGAATTTTATGATATTGTTGATGAAATGGAAGATGTAACATTAAAAATTCAATCCCATTTACATGAAGAAATGTTAGGAATTTTCTATTGTGATATTGAAAATATTTTTTTTGTATGGATGGAAGAATTTGAAGAAGTAATGATGAGGCATGCTAATGACTTTATTAAAGGAAAAATGATTGTATGTGTATTAATTTATCAACTTATCATCTTAATACATTATATGTAATTCATTTATTGTAATTTGTATTGGTTATCATATAAAAATTATTTTCTATGCATGAGTTGATTAATTTTGAAAAATTAAATATTATAATTTTTGTATGTGTAGTCAGTTATTAATATACTCATATATATTACGTTTTTCATTACTATTCATTTATAATAATTTATAAATTTAATTTTCTTCTTGAATATTTTGAGATATCTGTATTGATGTTGTTTTTAAACGTCTAAATTATTGGATTTAATTTAAATATGTTAATCATTGATCACAATATACTTCTAGTTGATGTTACCCTAAAAATAAAAACATCATTAATGTTTACTTCTTATCACCTAGTCTCTCTCCCTATAAAATTTGAGAATCCCCCAATATCTATACTATCAGAATCATTCACACCCTATATCTCCCTCATATCATCATCTAGAACACCCAACAACTCCCTAAAATCATCATCTGAGAGAATTTTTCTTGATTTATCACATTCAATACAAAATGATCCTGCAATGAGAGAACATGTGGTCAGTCCGATTTATTCAGGATGATATAAGAGGGTGAGGTATATAGATTCAAATTTTAATGTAAATAATTTTATTTCATTTATTTATTCAAATAACGACTTTTTACAAAAGATAAATTGAATGTCACTATTGCGAAAATATTAACAGTTCATATGTGTGGAATCTCACTTGATTGAAGATTAAACATCTCTATAAATGTAATATAGTACACATGTATGGTGTTGTGGGAGTATTTGGCCATTTTTAGGATAGTTATCAGTTATGTTGGTGACTTAGTTAATTAAATATTCAAAATGGATGCGTATTCCCCTATCATGGAAGAACGACGTATTTTTTCCTAGATAAAGTTAATATTAATTCATTTTTGGAAACTTTAATGTCATTATATAATTAAAATATAATATTTTTAAAATATTTTCTTCATATCAATATTTTTGCAATTTACTTTCGCTAATATTATAGCTTCAATTTATAGATTGAAAATATTTTTTATGAAATATAATGATTTTTAATAGAGATTTGTGAATGTGATCAATGAACCATCATTGGTAACTTAAAGTGTATATGATAATGTACCTTAAGGGAATCTTAAAGTGTATTGGAATGTTCTTGTTGATTTCCTTCTCCATATTAAGCACATTATATTAAATAATGTATTAATATATTAATAACATTTTAAATATATTCATGCACATAAAAAGGATATGAAAATGAATAAATTCATATTAAATTAACTATTATTTATTATTGAATGTTTCATGAAAAACATTATCATTATGGGTGAATGAAATCATCCACTGGACATTTTATTGAAGAGTTTTCCAGGAATTAGAAGTATTATAGTAATACTTTATGTATATTAAAATTTATATGTTCCATAAATGAAAATTCAATTTAACACTATTTAATATAGATAACGAATATAAGCCACTAAGGGTCTTCAACATAACTTTTGATAGATGTTCATACAAAATATTATAAGAGTTACGTGAATGATCCTTCTAAAGAAGTGGGGTTATGCATTTTTCTCATCGAAATGGTTCACAAAAACCTATTTAATGTGGTAATAAATTTTGAAACTCGATATATCACTGAAAATTTTCATTTAAAATCATCAAACTGTGTTTTATGAAGAAAATTATATATTTTATAAAAATACTTCTATTTTAAAAAATACAGATATCAATGATAAATCTAAAAAAATTTGATAACTAATGTTGTATGTAATATACTACCTCTAACATATAATTTCAAATCACTATCATTTTTCATTTGGATGATAAATATAACCTTAAATTTGATTGATATTTTATTTATAGGTAAATATAAATATATTATGGGATCTGAATCAGATGCAGTCATTCTCTGTCTCTTAGAATGATCTAATTGGTCAACTCCATGGGATGCAGATTCCTGGTTTCATTTAGGGAATGGGTTCAAGACCATTACAATCTATGTTATTTTGAAATTCAATATGGATTATATGGGAATCTACAACAAGATTCAGTTATTCAATATCTTTAGATTCTCATATGCAGTTTCATTCCAAAAAAATCATAACTCAACATCCGAGGATTGAAATTAATTAATAGGAGACTCATATATAACTATAGGGTGTAAATGTCGTTAATTTATTGAAATAATAGTAAAAATAATATCATAATATGAATATAAGTTTCCATGGGGACAATTCATCGATGGATGGTTAAAGTTGGAAAGTAAATAAAACAATGTCACAATTATTTTGTATAGATATATTTATACTAATTTAGTTGAAACTTATCTATACATAACTATTGGTTTTTCATGAAAATTTTCATATATGTGCAAGGAGAAGGGAGTGGGGAAGCAGAAGTATTGGTAGAAATTATTAGTTATTTAGGTAGTGATGTGGATTTAATTTCTAATAATTTGTTGAGAAAATAACATTTTTTAGTTATATTTGATTATAAAACATTTTTTCACATTCAATTATTACATTTTATAGTATTAAATTATTTTATTTATATATATAAATATACTAGGTTTGGCCGAAACAAATCATACAAGTGATTTCTTTTTCAAACAGGTGAAGTCCCGGAATAAGGGATAATTCATAGTCATAGACCGAACCAAAAAAACAAAAGAACCTATTTGAAATAGAACTAAATATACCAGAATTATATAACTCACATCATGAATTCGTTATTAGTTATGTGATATTATTCAAAGAAGCATAGTGGAGAAAGAATAATGAAAAATATAATTTAGATCCTAATGAGATGTAATGTGGTATGACACATCTGATAACATTGTGAAACACACCAACATCACCTAGATTTGGTTCAAAAAATGAAAATAATATATTTAATTGACATCACCATACATTTCACATTGTGAAATCACTATTCACAATGATAATCATTCTAATGGGACCCAGATAAGATGTTTTTTATGTAATTAATGACAAGAGGATATTATTATGAACCATTATGACCAATTATCAATATAGATCCATTAATAGGGAAATTTAAAAAATGTAAATAATCAAGAAGGTCTATAAATATATTTTTAGGTGGTGGTTGTAATGTAATTAGTGAAGATAAGGAATCAATTGTTTCACTTTAGAAGTGGGTTTCTTTAGTTTAGGTTTACAACTTCTATTTGTTTTCCATTTTATTATTTTTCTTCTCGTGTAATGTGTAATCATGTTTAAATTAAAGTGTTTCTAATTTATCCATTCATTCTCTATTTATCTATCACTCTCTCTTATTTATTTCGACATTGATCTCCTTCACTTTGTTATATAAAGTCACTAACGTGATAATTTTCCTTGGGGGAGGTTTCATAGTGTTCTAAAATTTTTATTCTATAATTATGTAAGTGTTTTAATTTATTTTTGTTGAATTATTTGGATGTTCATGGGTGTAGTTATCATCCATAATCGAATGAATATATAATTAATTCCTTTTTTCAACTAAGTGGAGTTGATATTTGGTATGAAAAATATGTTTCGTAGGCATGATAAAAACCCTGCGATGTTTAGGGAATAAAAATCCATGTACAAAGGGATGGATTCTCAAATTCATTGTAATAATTATAGAACCCATGTAGCCATACACTATGACCAAGATCATTCTTCATTAATATACCAAATTGATTCTACTAATAAATGCACCTAAGACATTCAGTTATCATATTAAGGTGAAACAATATAATTATGAACAAGTCATCAATATAAAAAACTAGATATAAAAGCAATGTACAATATAGAGGAATAATTAACATACAAGATCCATACAATCCAATACAAACTAAATGAAATATATATCGTAGAACTATAAGACAAAAAATCCCACATGGGACCAAAATTCACCTTCAAACCATCCCATTGTAAATGAAACAACAAAAAATGATGTTGGAAGGATACATAATTTCCTATTATTTACCTAAGTCATAAAATTTAATGTCTGAAAGACTAAAAATAAAAATGATTAGTATGAGAAAAAATCCCAATAGTATAAAAAAAGGTGAAATAAAATGTCT
This sequence comes from Viscum album, assembly GCA_963277665.1. Taxonomy (NCBI): domain Eukaryota; kingdom Viridiplantae; phylum Streptophyta; class Magnoliopsida; order Santalales; family Viscaceae; genus Viscum; species Viscum album. The sequence goes on from OY728129.1 coordinate 1,592,415,128, forward strand.
ATTAACTAGAATCCAATAGTTAATGATTATAAAAAAAAATTTCAAAGTATTATCATAAATCCAAACACCTTTTTAAATAACTTTACTTTTGTTTTCCTAAATGAATTTAATATTCACAAAACCAAGAATATGATAACTATATTTGATAAAAGATGAATTTATATCCATACACTATAAGGGTAGAATGTAAACACATATTCATGAAATAATCTATCAAGTGAAACCATGGACCCAACCTAATGTGAAAAACATGTGACAAAATTCCATGACAAAATTCATCATGTAATAAAAAAACTGTAAATGAACAGAGAATACACTTTTGGGCCCTAGTATATCGGAATATAAACTATATTTAATTGATCCTAAACTAGGAATACCTTGTTACCAGGAAATATCATTTCTTGACACAGTTCATTGATATCTAAAAAGTAACCCCTAGTTGTACCACACACTCTAGGGTCACCTATGTCTCATTTTGGATTCCACAAACGTTCCGAATCTTGCATGTTTTTCGAAATAAACATCAAATAAATTATGAAAATTTATAAAATGTATTCATATCCAATATAATCTAAGTTGTTTTTTGAGAACACATTTCTGAACAAAACCCACCATTCAAGCATTTAATCATACACTTGGTGTGAAGAACCCTATTTTTTATGAAACTCCCTTTAAAAAGCATAAATATTTCCATGAAATACCTTTATTCCACAAATAAAATAAATTAAATGAATTAGCCAATGTAATTTTATATTATCAACAAAGAAATCATATAATTAACCCATTATATAGAAACTAAAACCTAAAAAAGGGAGGTAGAACATATAGCCCTCAAAATGGAGACTTGGGATATGTATATTGGGTTCTTATGATCATAGATCCATATAAAATAATTAAAATACTCCATAAACCAAATTATATTTTTCATTCAATCCAAATTTGGTTCCCACTAGATGATAGGAGAAGATATATATCATATATATATGATTATAGGATGAAACTGTATAAATAACAAAACATACAATAATGAGATCTATCTAGAACAAAGGAAACATTGCTAGAATCATTGGGGAGATTCCTCCAAATAATTGGGAAAGGTTTAATATGATCCAAAATGATTTTAGTGGTCGATTATAATTAAACCCAACAAAGGTAAAATTTGTAAAATCCATCATTTTGACCATTTTGATAGGGCTATCACAATTTCATGTGGAAGACTGAAAATTTAAATTATATGTTCACCTCATTCATGCTCCCCTACTATCCATTCTGGGTAGGGGAATGATTTTTCACACACTGTTGTTTTAGCCACATTCCATCCACAAAACCACCTCCTTCCAACGGTTGAACAATTTTCCATGGGGGTTGTATGGTTTGGGAAAACTATCTTCATACCATAAGAAATACTAGGAAAACCACCATACACCCCCCACATAGTTCACTAGGATTGTTTAATGACCTGAATAACCATGATAAAATTTTTTTAAAAAAAAATAAAACCTAACATATGAATTATACATCATTATAACTTGTTTTATCTAATTGTGCCCCATAAAATTTAGCCTTTAAAATTTCCTCAAAATTACCTTATTTTTAGAAATTGATCCCTCAAATATTCCATAACCCCAATAGATAAAAAATGAGGCCTGACTATGTAGTGACTTTGACCTATAAGAAATCAAAATTATCTCTATAATATGTGCATATTTCTCTATAAAGAACGCAATATATAGGACCCATAATGCGATAAGGCCATTTCTCCCTCATTAACGATTCTGGTTCTCATGTCACAGAGATTTTATATCTACACTCTCATGTTACACAAACCAAGTATATTGTTTTACCAAACAATACCTTATCTTATAAATCCTTAATTTGACATGGAAGATTAATAATGGTGGTATCTGGCTGAAGAACAATATCCTCTCATTCAATCACATGGGAAGGATTTGAGTGATACCTCATGAGATGTGAAATATAAAAAACGTTGTGGATCAAAGTCAAATGTGATGGTAAATACAACTAATATTACAAATTTATGATTCTATACAGAATCTCATATGGACCATAAAACTACAGTTAAAACATATATTTCTAACCTAACTGGGGATATCCCAAGTGTGGTAAATCTCTAAAAAAATTCTGATCACTAAACACATTATCTGGAGGTAGATAATGATGGGCCACCTATGATTTAGGACGGCTAGGTGGTATGACCAACCTCTTTAATATCAATTACACTATTTCCTTCTTCTACTGAATGAGACCTGTCCCAAAAAAGGACCACTCTTCCAACTCTTCCCAATATAATGGAGATCTATATGTCCTATGTACAACACATCAAAGGTTGTTGTCTTTATCAAAGCCTCATAACTATTCCTATTCTAAAATTTATCCAAAATAATTTTTTCACCAAGATCCATAAAAATCAAGTAGGTAACCATAGAAAATATGATCATTAAACATGATATATCTCTATCTATACCCATCGATCTATGGATGATAAGTCATCATAAATTTCAACATGAAACCCATCGACACCTAAAAAACAATCCAGAACCTGGATGTAATCGTTACGTCCTTTTAAAAAACAACCATATAGGGAACCCCATGATGTCTCATGATCTATTAGATGCGCAAGTATGTCTTCCATTCCACCTTTTTCATATCCTTAATTGGTAATAAATGCACCAATTTTGTAATACGATTAATTACCACCCAAATCCAATCTATCCAACTAGAAGACTACGTGAAAATAAAGATGTAGTCCATGTAAATCTCATCTCACTTTTATATAGGAATGGTTAATGTTTCTAGTAAACCATAATTATTTTGGTGTTACTCATTTATCTTTTGACAAGGGATACAATGTTAAAAAATAATCATCTGAACACCTAATCCCCATACTTAAATACTGATATATAAATTCGTTTCACATCTAGGTATCCCTAGGGTGTATTGAACAACCTGACTAGTTTCCATTGTCCCTCAAACCCTGAAATAGTGAAACCAAAATAAATAATAATATATGAAATCCACATTATCCTATGGGAAATCAAGAACACTCACTATATGTATCTCTAATATAATAGATTTTAATAAATCATTGAAACTCATTGTCTGTAACCTACTCAATATGATCTCTCTCTTCAAAATATGACTCGTATTTCCTTGAATCCTTGAAAATTTTCCACCAACATCTTTCACTCCCCTGTTTACTTTAGTAAACAAACTCATTAGAGACAACTACAAAACTAATTCATTTATTGGTTTTGTTGGTTTTTTTCTTCTAAAATCATCAAAAAACTATATTCCCTTTCCTCATAGTGTATTAAAATTAAAATTCAATAGTCTGAAGATACTCCACCCATAATCTATATCACATTTTTATATCCAACTAATTAAAAATATATTTTAGGATCTTATGATAATAATATAAAATAAACAAAACCCTAAAGAGATAGTGATGCCATGTTTTGTATATTCAAAACTAATGTCGAAATAATATCAGAGGTACAAAGGTTATTTTTATGAGGGGAAACTTTAGTGTGCCACATGCTACCTCTTATCTCTCATGCATCTAGGCACACCCCAAACCCCTTCCTAATAAATATAAAAATATATATATCCCGAATCGGGTTACCAGATATTCAAAACTCAATCTAAAGTCAATATCACCATTAGTTCCCTAAAATTTCTCAAAGACATGTCATTCTACTCAATCATGACACCCTCATGAGTTAATTATTCAATTTAAGATTAAATCATAGATAATTATCAAGTAATACACTTGTAAAAAATATCCAACCCCAAGAAGCATTAGATATCAAACACATTTCTATGCTACTCCTTAGAAATAATTTTTTTAACATTTCATGATGCACCAATATTCCCCTCTAAGAAAAAACATACACAAAAAAATTACTTTTGGATTCCAAAACTCACATTTGGAAATATTACCATATAGAAAATTTAATTTCCAAGTTATAATAATGATATCCAAATGGTTCATGTGTTCTTACAAGAACATTGAGTAAAACAATATGTAATCCATGAACACCATATCAATAGCATATAAAAATAAATTAAATATTTCCTTAATAAATTCCATAAACACCACCTAATAATTGATTAGACAAAATGACATAAACATGAACATGAAATTTCGATACTAATCCTAAATGTTATATTAGTTATATCCTTTTATCGGATCCTCATCTGGACATACCCTGACCATAGTAAAATCATTGAAATCCAAAATTCCTCTATATGTGTTTCCAATATATCATCAATCCTAGGAAAAAATATTTGTTCTTAACAATCACCCAATTTATCATTCAATAATCCACCAATGTTGGAGGCCCTCATATCCTTATTAGAAAAGAGGACAGACATATATCATTGTGAAATTCTGGGAAAAAAATCCATTGGACTCTAGATCCTCATGATCAAATTTAAGTTATTCAAAATTAGTATGTTATGTTCGATAAGATGGATTAGATATGGGAATCATACCAGAGTGTAATTCAATTGGAGAAATTTTAATTTTTACCTATGTCACATTATATATTGTATTAAAGAGCTATATCAGGGTGACCAACACTAGGATTATCAAGGAACCACCTTTTAACATAAAAATGCACAAGAAACATAATTATAACACATAAAATATGCATAATCAAAAGATAACATTTCCACATTATAGTCAATATATATATTTTCAATATATTTACATAATCAATTCTTCACCAAACAATTTTCAAAACCATTAAATAATGATATTTTTTAATCAAAGTGTCCCATATCACCTTGAACCTTTTTGAAGTAATTTAAATTATATGACACTAGTGTCTATATAAATAAATCATTAAAACCATTTTAAAAATAAAGAAATTAATGATAATTATTTAGAATAATAATTATTTAAATAATTTAAAAGAACATTTTAGTTAAAGAGTTTCTTACCACTAGATAAAATACTTGAATAAAAATATTTTCATAATAACATTAAACAAACCATAATATATCATTAGAGTAAAGGGATTAATTATATAATATGTAAAAGAGTTTTATATACACCATATAAGATAATAAAGGGGAACAATATCAAAATATGCCTTAAATGATAAGTGATTAAGGCATAGTCCCTAATGAAAAATCGGCAGCCTTACGACATCACTTTAAAATTCAGAAAATGAGTTGATGAGAGAAAAAATGGTATCTCATCACATAGATGCAAATATTTACATCAATATGGGTATATAATAACATATCCCAACATAATATAATGTAAATTGAATGACATGACATAAAAGAACACATTGACAAAAAGTGGAGGGTAAAAGGATCCCATACAAATGACATATAATTACATTAATGATAAATCAATGACATAACTATGTGTGAAAAACATAAATACACCCAATAAATGTTTATATTTAGTGTAAATAAATCATATTTATTTCAAAAATATTCATAGAATGACAAAACTAATATGTAAAAGTTTAACACAAATAATGGAAATTGGGTTTAGAAGTCCCCTAACAAAAATTCGACAGCCTAATGATGTCAAATAAAAATTCAGAAAAAGAATTGCTGAGAGAAAAAAAGGATTTTCATCAAATGGAAATAAAATGTACAAGAATAAGGATATTTATTAACATATCCCAAAATAATAATGAAATCATAGGGATTGGATATGGAATATAAATGAAAAGAACTTGAGAGAAGATGTTACATTTAAATCAGGTAACTCCCTTTACATTAAAGCAAAAAACATTTTTGAAGAGCCTTATATCTATGTTAAGGTTTCTATCATGAAAATAGGGATGTTGGGATATTATTGGGGCAGAGGTAGGATGATCCAAGGGGCTTGATAGGTGTGTGCAATGGGTTAGATGTGGTGTCCTATTATAAGAGAGAAGAGGGGCTCTTTAGGAATGTTTGAATGTATTATTTTATTAAAAAATTATATTAGGTTTCTAATGTCCAAAACACATTATATTCAATTATAAAATGTATATTGTTTGAAATATAATAAAGTAATAAGAATTTTACAGGTTTTCAATATTTTGTTCAAATTTTATAATCTCATTTATTTAAATGATTCATTGATAAGTTAATCACTACAACATCATTGTGTCATAAATAATTTTATTTATTTGATGTCTAAAAATTATAAATAAAATATCATGATGTAGGAAATATTTTTAGATTTAAAATTAATATTTATAGTTGATGATATAGCTTATATAACCCCTTATAAGAATTATATTACTAAAATATATAAGTTTGCGTTACTTTTTCCTTCACATTGAATAAATTAATATAAAGTGTAATTATCACTCCCATGTGGATCTAGGGGGTCCCAAAATCATCCCAATGATGCCCTTTGTCATAAATACCTCATGAAATAGGTTTATGACAAGTGAATGAGTAATTTATTATTATTATAATAATATTATTTAACCATATTTACCTGATTTACTCTTTAACCTTTGTAAATAAATTTTTTTTGACATAAATATTCAAAATGTCTAAAAAAAAGTTACCTATTTACAAAATTTTGACATCCTAATTCCAAAAATTGAATATATTTTTCCAAATTAAAAACATAGAAGAGGAAGAATTTAATTTAAAATTAATTTCTGTTGTCAAAACCAAAAAGCAAGTTTCTTAGAAGCAATAACTATCAAAAGATTGACATTTTTTTATGTACAATTACAAAGTGAAATTATGTACAATGACATAAATTTGATTAAATTTTAAAAATATAATCCAATTACAACTTAAAACCATTTAAAATAATAGTATAACTATATAAATAAATTATATGAAAAGGATATTTGGAATTAAAATGCGGTATTTTTTTACTATTCATTGAAAATTATCATTATCAGAAAATTACCATAAATTTACCCAAAGTAAATTTTTATATATTGATTATAATGGGGAATTTTATTTTGTGAAACAGAATATATAAAAGTGAAAAAAACTATATTTAATAAAGGGTCCTCTATCAAAAGGCTGTAAAGGCCCTTTTAAAGAGTATTAGAGTATTTAATGCATGATATTGGTTTTATTCTCATTTTAAGCATATAAAATTTCTTTAATAAAAGTAAAGACATTTAACATACATGTATAATATTATTTTAGTTAGTTTTGTTCATTCCCACCAATACAATGACTATGCATTAACTAATATTTAAAATAATAATATTATTATATTATAATTTGGTATAACTCAACGTTGTGTGGAACAAATGATATTAATGAAAACTATTGTTTCAAGTCAAGTATGGTCTCAGACATTACATCCCATTTAAATTTAAGTTAAAATTTAATTAAAAAATAATAATAAATATGAAAATGTCATATTCTTTATTTACATGGGATGTTATATCCTTCCCCATTATTGTGAATTACATCCTATAAATTTTAAAATTGGGTGAAAAAACTTCATCAAAAGTCCCACATCAGAAAGGATTCAATAAAACTATAACTTTATACGAAATAAAGGGAAGTAAAAAGGTCCCATGAGATAACACATACTATGATTACATATCTGAAAACATAGATATAGAAGAGAAAATAACCATTATGTTCTGATAGAGAGTGATAGAAAACATGATCAGGAGAAAGTTAATAATCTGAAAACCATAAACATGTGATTGGTTAAATGGTCTCTGATGCCCCAGTATGAAAAGTTAATAGACAAAATTTTTTATGTTACCTTTTATAAATTTGAAGAAGGTTTCTATGGTATTGACTAAGAATATATGGAAATATTATTATCTATCATGTTGAGTTTCATCCCTTAATAAATTTCCTCCACAAACTCTTCTTTTCTCCAAACGACGAGTGTTCATGATGACATGGTCACACCTGATGTGATAAAATAAACATATATAGAATCACATAATCCACAAAAGGAGAACTATATATTTCCCCTATCATTATACATTATGCAATACTAAAATTGGTTTGTATGAGATTAGATAATCCACCAAAAGTATAATCCTTTATTAAATAAATACTACTGTTAATTACCAAAATTCTACATAATGTACCTAAAGATCACGAAATATCATTCAATACAAAATTGTCATTGATATCCTTAAAAATAATCAAACTATTTTTGAATCCAAAAAATTTAGGAGGAATTGATCACATCGTCTTCCATGATAAATCCTAACATTTATCCCCAAATAATATCAACTACACTTTAAGTCTCACACTAAAGTGTAATTAACCTAATCACATATTCCCCATTATAGGATTAATCATTTCCATAAATAACCCAAATATCCATATGTCCACGATAAAAATATGGATTCTTCCCAAATAAAATTTCATCAATTACTTCACCAATAAGATCCCATATTATTCTATTTCCTTAAGAATATAATTTTCCAAAGAATAAATCATCTTCTGAAATAGCATTAATAAATTAATCACCAAATCATTTCTTATATTAAGGATATCCATTTGACAAAGAATAAGTTCACAAAATGAAATTATTCTTGATCCATAAAATCATTTAACTAAAAAGAATAAGTCATATTAACCCGGGACTTCACATAGGACTATTGTTGGGGATGTTCCCTGGTCGCCAATTGTTTGTGGGTCTAATCCCATGGCCTTGTCGGACACAACGAGTTGTCACATAACTTATGGGTTGTACTTTTAAAAAAAAACTCCAAAATAACATTAACATGTTATAACCACAAAAGTTTTCATATACCTTTCATTTTTATCCCAATAAATTAAGACCTCAACATCTTATATATTGTTAATTTTTAACCTCCATATGATAAAATAAAACTATTCCAAAAAGAAATGGCATCATACCTGGATAATGGTGTCCACATGGATTCATCAACATCTAGTTCACGTAGGTAGAAGGTACGTTAATTGCATCAATTATTTTTATAACATTCTTAATAATTTCCTTACATCATCTAAATACACCTTTTACAAATATTGTTATATTGGTGTTCAAAGAAAAATTGTATCAGAAAATAATCATGTATGACATATAATTCCAAAACATCTGATAAAACTTGATTCTTATAAAATAGTCGAACCGAATTTGAGTTTAATCATTCAATAAATAGTCCTTTTAAAATAACATAAATAGGTGATGAGATTCTGTATTGTAAAAGAAAATATAAATAGGTTGATCAAGGGCCTCCTTCTTCATTACCTTTTTTAGAAACATTATATTCTTCAAAATCTTTTGATAAGGTAAAACATTTGAAAATTCCATAATAATTTTTACTTTTATTGAAAATATGATAATATTGTGAAATTAGGATTTCATTAAATAAAACCTATGATGAAAGATGATATCAAGTTATAGTAGAGGTTTTTGATATCTCAAAAAACTGCTTTCTAGTGAGTTGTATGCTAGAAAAATTTCACAGTCATCTGAACAAAACTTTCCAATAATTATTAAAAGCATGTCCTGAAGAAGATTTATTAATGTTGTTTGAGATCATCATCCTTCCATTTTTAACTGATATTACTTGATTGGAAAAAGTAATAAAACAATGATTAAACTTAAAAAATAATCAATGGGACGAACCATGTGTTTAACGAAAACACATAATCCCTAAAGTTGTCTAAACTGACCTCAAATACCAACTGTAATGACCCAACCTTAAACATTAAATAATCATTTGTTAAATTAAGAATTCACATTAAGGATATTATCATGTTTAGATCATTAGATAAATAGGTCATAACAATTACATTACATCCCAAAAATATCTACGTAGAAACTTCTAATCATTTTCCATTTATTCATAAAATAAAATCTCTAAAAACATGTCTATTTCCATGTTTTAGACAAAATGACTTTTCCTTGATCCCATACATTACCCATTTCATCTTTACGTCTTGTGAAAAACCTTTAAAAACATGGGATGAGAATAAAGATCTCAATAAGGGTTATAAAATAAGGAATGGAAACATTATCACATCAATTAATAAAAATCAATGAAACCTTACCTTTCAATCATAACATACCACATAAAATCAAATGATTTATGAATAACAAAAAAAAATAATTATCATTAAGGTAACATATAGAATATATAAAATACATACATTATTGATTTCATAGAGATGTAGGGAGTTATGTTTGGAGTATGCATCACAATATATTCTTTAAATCTCTTGGTTGAATCATTAATGTTTACCTCTGTCCTGTTACCCAATGCATTGGAGAGCTATCTTGTGCTCACCCACCTTATGTTTATCATGGAACCACCTGTACATGTAAACAATGTCCATCAACCGTAATCATAAAAAATAAAACATTCATAAATAAACGATAACATTCACACATTGTAGTAAAAATATATAATTTCAATATATTGACATAATCAATTATTTATCAAACCATTTTCAAAACCATTTAATAAACAAATTATTCAAAGGGTTATATAACACTTAGAAACTTTTGAAAACAATTTACATTTAAAAACATTAATGTCCATGTAAATAAATCCTAAAAATAATTTTAAAAACATGGAAATTAATGAGAATGATTTATAAGAATAATTCTTTAAAACATTTAAAACAATGTTTTAGTTAATGATTCTAGTACCTCTTAATAAAATACACAGAATAAAAAAAATCATAATAACATTAAAAAAACTATTATCATGATAGTAATGTGATTAGTGATGTAATATGTAAAAGTCAGTATATAAACATTATAGGATAATAATGGTGCACAATGTCTAGATATTCCTCAAATTAAAGGACATTGATATATAGTCCCTTAAAAAAATTCGGTTGTCTAATGACATCACTTTAAAATTTAGAAAATGAGTTACTGAGAGAGAAAAGGGTAACTCATCACTTGGAAATAAAATTTACAATAATAACTATGTAGAAAAACATATCCCAACATAAGATAATTCAAATTAAATGACATAACATAAAATAATTATTTGACTAAAACATGATGGTTAAGGTTCCCATACAATGAACATATCATTAAATTAAGGATAAAAAATGACATAACAATGTGTGAAAAACATAAATATAACCAATATAAGTGTATTTTTATTGAAAAAATAATATTTAATTCACAAATATTCATATAATGGAATAATTAATAAGTATATCTTTTAACCCATAGAATGGAAATTGATTTATGAAGTCCCTTTACCAAAATTCGATAACTTAACGGTGTCACATAAGAATTCAGAAAAAATGTTGATAAAGGAAAAAGGGTCTCTCATACCATGGAAATAAAATATAGATAAATAATGATATAAAATAACATATCCCAATATAATAAAATTGAAATTAAAAGACCTAGAAAAAAAGTATTCCATGACTAATAGAGGAAGGTGAATGTTTCCCTTACCAATTTGGTAACTAACAAAACATACACCCCATGAAAGAAGGATCATACAATGAAGATGTAAATACCCATAAATTAAATAATATTACCCAATTAATACAATCATGGTTAGTACATGCACCACAGAAAAGAAAATCGTGGAAAATATAGAATGAATCTCACTGGAATTAAAAGTGAGATGAAAACACCTACCTCATGTCCGACTTGCCTTGATTGTTCATTATTCTTCCTGAATATAAAAATTATGTTAATTAATAATTACTTAATAAAATATTTAAAGTATATTATTCCTTTAATATCACTTATTACCTTGATACAACAATTATTAAATTACTTGAGTTTATACATGGCATTTTTTATTGATTTTCAGATCTTGAGTCAAAAATGAACTTGTTATAATTACAAATTTTTCATGTTGTAAAAATTAAAATACATACAGAATAATTTTAATAAATTATATATCATATATATCATATATATCTAGTATACATGTATTTATAAAATTCCATAACATTTGGTCATGAGAAATTAAATGCACCGTTCATGGAGACGGTAAGTTGTACATACGCATGAACACTACCTTCATTTATTTTTCATTTTTAAAGTAATGAAAACTAAATTATACATAGTTATATTTTAATTTCAGTATAATATATATGTTCCATATGTTCATAAATTATATCCTTTATATGTTAAATTTATATCATGAAAGAGTCATGTCACTTTGAGGGGGCGGTAGTTCGCACATCCTCAAATTAAATTTTCATGTTTCTGCCTTACGGAAAGCATTAAGGTGTTCTGTAAATTTAAAATAAAGCAACATAGAGATAAATTAAATATCATAAATAAAATTTATAATTACATGGCCATCATAATGGCCACCATAAGAGGTGGTAGGAGAAGATTGATCAACCACCATTTCGTGTGACAATAGTACACCGTCAACAGAGACATTATATTCAATAACTATTAGATACATGTTTGTGTAAGTGTATATAGAATATTTATCATAACAACAACTATGTTTATTGAGTATATTAGTGTTTTTATGTAAACAAATAATATGGAAAAAATTGGAATAGGATTGGGAAAATAAATGAAATTAACTTGAGAGTAAACATTACCTTTAAATCAGGTAAAACACTTTTTTCAACCAAAAGGCTTTCTTAAAGTGCATTATGCCTGAGGTAATGATTATAAGAGGAACAGAGGGATGTTGGGAGATTATTAGATCTGATATTTGTTGACAAAAAATGCTTGATATGTTTGTGTAATGGGTTAGAGGTGGTGTCATTTTATAAGAGGGAGTAGGGGCTCTTTAGGAATGTTTGAAAGTATTATTTTATTATAAAATTATATTCAGATTCAAAAGGTCTAGAACTCATTAAATTCAATGAAATTATGACACTTTTTTATAAATAAATCATCCAATAATAAATGGATTGGTTTTTGATATATTTTTAATTTTTATAATCACATTTCTGTAAATCATTCATTAATAAGGTAATAATTACATAATCTTTGTGTCTTATATAATTTTATTTATTTGATGTCTAATATTTATAAATAAAATACCATGATATAGGAAAATTTTTATCATTCTAATAAATTTTTTATTGTTGAAGATATAGCTTTTATGACCCCATATAAAAAACTTTACTTAAAGATATAGGTTTATGTTTCTTTTGTCTATTCTTTAAATAAGTTAATATAATGTGTCATATCAATACCACATGGCTCCATGAGGTCCCAAAATCGATACAAGGATTTCCTTGGTCGTAAATACCTCATCTGATTATTCTTGGACATGTATAAGGGTAATTTAATATTGTTATAATATAAATTATTTACCCTTATTTACTAGATTTACCCTTTAACCAATGTAAATAAAATATTTACTGAAGTAAATAATCCTAATGTATATAAATAAAATATACTTATTTATACAACATGGACCACCTAATTCCAAATATGGAATCCATTTTTCCAAATTCAAAATACAGAAGTGGCAGAAATTAATTTAAAATCAATTCCTGTTGTCAAAACCAAAAAGCGTCTTTTTAAGAAGAAATAACTATCAAAATATTGACATTTATTATGTCCAATTTCGAAGTTAAATTAATTCTAATGTCCAAAATTGGATTAAATGTGAAAAATATATTCTAATTACACTTTAAAACCATTTAAAATAAGAATCTAACATTATAAATAAATTAGATGAAATGATAGTTTTGAATTAAAATACGGTATTATTCACTATTCATTAAAAAAAATTATCTTTAACAGAAAAATACTATTAATATACCCTATGAAATCATTGATGTCCCTATTATAAATAAGAATTTTATTTTTTCAACTAAAACATGTAAAAGTGGGAAAACATGATTTAAAAAGGGTTCTCTATCAAAAAGAGGTAAAACAAACCTTTAATGAATATTAGAGTATTTCACGCTTAATATTGGATTCATTTTTGTTATACGCCTCTAAAATTTATAAGATAAAAGTAAACAAATATAAAAAACATGTATAATCATATTTTCATGTTCTATTCATTCCCTCCAATTCAATGTCTAGGAGTTAAATACCATTGAAAATAGTTATATTATTACATTATTTTTCAGTATAACTCAATGTTGTGTGCAACATTAGATTTTAAATAATCTCATTGTGGCGAGTTTAGTACACTATAAGACATATCATCCCTTTTAAAATAAAATTAATATTTAATTCAAAAATATTAATAAATATGAAAATTTCATATTCTTTATTTACATGGGATGTTACACCTTACGATTCTTCAATAATTTGAAGATCCTCTAAATTCCCTCAAGACATTGCTCAAATTCTTTTGTCCCCTTTTCACCAAGATATATTAATGGATGGTTATTTGTTAATTTAAATCACTTATCCACCACATGTTCCAGTTTCTAGACACCTACATAACCCAGAGTCTGAATTTTATAGATTTCATCCTCAACCAAAAAAGGGTCCACAAGAGGATTTGCATATGAATGCCATATCATAGCTTCCTCTCACTAATTTGGGATTTCTCTCCTCATTGGAATTTTATAAAAATCACTAGATAAAGAAAAATGAACTTTATAGATATTATAAAATATTAGGGAATTTATTTAATTCATATATATGAATTAAAATATAAATATTTTATAGGAATTATGAGTTCCATGCATGTAAAAAATATTTAAAAGGAAAATGGAATATTTAAATAAATTCCCCATATAGTTTATTAAAAATAACTCTAAATTTATGTCTAAAAAATAGAAATAAACTCTTTACCACCTCAAGTAAAAAATGTTAAGAAACAAAAGTACACTATCCTAGAACCCTCATATTCTTACAACCCCAATTCTAATAGTCATAAATCTAGTTAAACCAAGACAGATAACAAAACATAGGCAATTTTAACACACTTCTGGGGAGTCGTCCCTTTGATAAAAAATTATAATTAATTTACCCAATTAAACTAAGAAATACAGCAATGTTATCCCATTAGTATGTTGAGTAGAAAGTAAATAACATAGAACAATTATTGAATATAAAAAAATACATAAAACCATAGTATAACGTTTAAATAGAAAAGATACCTATAATATCGATACAATCCTAGAAAACCTGCTAAACTAGAAATTGTAAGAATTCATGACTAACATGGCCCCATTTGACTAACAATCCCCTCCAATCCATCCCTATATGAACACAATGATGAAAAGAGAATCCAATATGATACATAGTTACCTCCCCTTAAACTGATACCAACAAAACTACATCTACAACTAGACTGAGGAAATTATAGGGTTTCAGTAAAAGGACTATTAGGATACCTCCATGGATTCAATATAAGGACTAGTAACAATAATTTTGAGGTTATATCTTTTAAAAATTGAATTTTTCTAGGAATGTTTATAAATCCAATGAAAATTTTAAATTATTTTTATTTTGTTTCCATAAAATCCTTCCTTATTCACAAATCCAAGTATATAAAAAATAAAAATAGTAAAATATAATTTCACCTCCATACACTATTAGGTAAAAAATTCAAAACATATTCACAACATATTCATTCATGTGAAACCATTTTATATAAGTTAATGAAAAAAAGTGAGAAACAATCCATAGTAAAATTCATCATATGATGAAAAAACCCAAATTGAAAAAAGAAAACATTATTGGGACGTAGCCTATAAGAATACATAAAATACCTAAAAGATACTTAATTAGGACTATGTTGTTACTGATTAATATTTATTCCTTCCAATATATATCTATATCTTCAAAGTAATCCCTATTGGTTCCATAAACACTAGGGTTAACTTTGTCTCATTATCGATGAATCTAATGTTACAAATGTTCCATGTTTTTCAAAATATAATTAATAATCATGATCATAATTTTTAAAAAAATCAAAATTATTTCAATATGATTCAGTGTTTGAAATTATATTTTTGAATCAAAACCACCACACAAGAATTTAATTATTCACTTGTTGTGAAAGAACCCATTTTTAATGAAATACCCCCTTAAAACATGCCTCATTCAAAAAAATAATATGAAACAACAAATAAATTAAATTCGATGAATATCCTAATTTTTAGACAATAAGGATAACCAATTAATGAATTTTACCCGTTGTATAGAAACACCCACCTTAAAATAGAGGTAGAACAAACTGAACATCAAAATGGTAACTAGGAAGGAGTAAATTCGGTCATCACATTCCTAGATCCATAAAATACATTGTAAATCCTACATATAAACACATTATATATTGCATAATATCCCAATTATGATCCAACAACATGAGAGGGGAAGAGATATTTCATAGATCTGCAAAAAATAGAAAAATTAAGATAAAAACATAGTACACATCAATGAGATTGATAAATAATGAACAAAATTCAAATATGTACCACATTTAGAGACCTAAAATGCAATGAGGGAATGATTAGAATGATCCAAAACAAGATTATGATGTGATTATACTTAAAACCATCTAAGGAAAAAAGGATAAAATCTGAATTTTTATTAGTTTGTAAGGGGTTCACATGGTTTTGAAAGGGAGGACACAAGGTTAAGCAAACAGTGATACTCAAATTTCCACCCTTACTATAACACCCTGATATTTTAAATAAACATCACTCTATAATTTTAATTCTTAAATAACTTGGATTGCATGCAATCATTAGTTTAAACAAAGCTTGAGATAGTATGAAATGACCAATAATACATAGCCATTAAATTGATGGGAATGAAAATGAATAACTAAATTATGATAGTATATGGTGAATTTATTGATTACTAATTAATTAGAAACAAAAAAATATAAACTAATTCAATGTAAATAAAATATTTCTATTCTCCTAAAAGGGTTTTATCTTAATAAGTTATATTAAATAAAATTAGTAAATGATATTATATATATATATATATATATCTCATATATTCAAAAAATTATTTTTTACATCCTTAGAATAGGTTTTATAGTTTGAGGATAAGAACAAAACCATTTTTATTCATAAAAAATTCTATTTTTCTAAAGGTAATATTACCATATTTTAAAAGAAAACATATTTTAAATAAAATTTTTGATGCCTTCATAGTTTTTATATGAAAAAATAAACTTCTTCATATATTGAGTAATATAAAAATTTCCTGTGGTTGAATACTTATGTTTTCTCTAATAAGTTGCATGTTTTAATGATTAGTAATAAAATATTACATTTTAATTAAAAACATGGTTTTCATCTAGAATATTTAATGTGGTAAACTATATTTTCAATTGGTTTTAAATTACAATTAGATAAAAATTAAATCATTTAATCCAATTTAGGTAACTAGAAAAAATATTCATAAATTTATGTTACAATCTTTTGAGTGTTTTCACTATTAAGACATGTTTTCTCATTCCTCACCAAGATTAAATATAAATTAATTATTGAATATTCTGTGTATAATTTTTTTTAAATAAATGTAAAATTTGGATTCATAAAGTCCAAATTTATTAATTATTTTCCCTTTATTTTTGCTAATATGAATGGTAACCATGGTAAATTTTGTTACCACAATAATGTTTACTTTGGGTAATTTAGGTCAAAAATTAAATTACAAAGACTATAAAATGACCCTAAAATGAAAAAATTTTATTGGATTAATTAAATTCAATTATTAACATGTATGGATTTAAATTATGTCATTTAATAGTTACTTTTCCAGGAAAAGGACTTATATGATATTTAAATCAAATAAAAACACAAAATATCAATATCCTTGACTTTAATATCTCATATGTGTCCAAATCAGGAAAATTAATCTTATGAACTCATATAAATTTTGGTTTGTAACTTAATAAATAGATATTATTTATATAAATTTATTTTTAATGTTTTTATCCACTTGGATAAAATTATGATATTTATAATATTTTATTTAATAATAAATTAAAGATGTCACATAATTATTTTAAGTAACATATCATTTTTGATATAGGGTAATAGAGCAGATAAATTTCACTATAAATAGTTTTGTAAATTATTAAAGATTTATCTTCATCATGGTATTATTTTAATTTTTATTGAAAAAATAATTATATTAAATAATTACACAACATTTATATAGTAATTATTTTACTAATGGAAATATCAAAGAAATATTATTAAAAATATTAAAATTTATTTAATTTGAGATATAAAATGTAATAAAATAATATTCTATATTACCTTGACCTATTAGGGATATAATAGAATATTTTGATCAAAGTTATCTTGTTATATTGTTATTTTTTATAATCCATGAAACGAATAGTTTCAAAAATGATACTATTAAAATTTTAAAAAAGTAATTAATTACTAAATAAAAAAAATCATATATAAAAATAAAAAATATTTATGATATGGTCAAAAATACTCTATATCTCACATATGTGGTTTATTTTATATTATATAAGTAAAATTTTCAATCATTTAATAATGATTTTATTTTACATTACTAACAATTGAAATTGATTAAATAATATTTAATCAAAAAGATAAGGTTTAAAATAATATTAAAAAATTTTAAAAAATATATTGGTTGATGATATTAAAATATTGTATAATAATATATTAAAATAATTTATTTTGGAGGTATTTTGATTTAAATTTATATTTTTAGAAATTAATATTTTTATAAATTCTAAAAGTGCACCTCACCTCAATTTTAAAAGGGGACCTCATCCCTCACTTATTCTAGTCCAACTGATCCTTAATGACTAAAAATATCACTCCCATTTCCATTATAAAATTCCCTAGTTACATTATTTCAGTTTGTTGGTTCCCAAAATACCAACTCTAGTGTCCCAAGAGAAGATCTAGAGGGAGATCTCTAGAGAAGAAGTAATCTACTTCACCGACTCTCTCACAAGAATTTCTTCTCCTACATCCTCATCATGTGTCTTTTAAATTATAAATTATGAAATATAGTGTCAGATATATTATGATATGTTATTATGATTATGTAACAACTATATTATATCCTTTATCCATTCTATGAAAAACTAAATCACAATGCATACATACATACGGCTAACCGTCTCCGTGTCATTTTGTAACTTTTTTCATTGCCACATTACATAGAAGGTTGCAATGATGCATGTAATGAATATATATACTTATTATAACAATATATTTTTTCAGAAAAAAATATATAAACAGTCAACTTCTATACCATTTCTTAATTAATCAAATGATAACATCCCTCATGCGTTCGTACAACCTTCCATCTCCACAGTACGATGTGATTCATTCTCTATGATCACAATTAAGGGATTATTATATAAATGTTAATAATAAATAATATGATATATATTATCTTAAAATAATTATATAAATCTCATATCAATATTCTATACGAAATAAATAGTACATATATGAAAAAACACGCCTAATAAAAAGGAACCACTCAACACCCAAAATAAGACTAATAATAAAATATTAATAACAAAAGGATGATTATATGATCAATATGAACTAATATATATGAATATGGTTCTGGAATATTTAAATAACATTATTTCATCCATTATATAAGAATTTATGATATTTATGATGGAAATTAAATAAAATTTAATGGTTTGTTTTGTAATATCTTTATTATCCAATATTATTTATATGTAATTATATATCGAGGTACATTTATATTCCATGTCCATGTTCATTAAAAATTTATACAAAAATTTCCCAAAAACCCTTCTACAAGTGTTAAATATCATTTTTATACATATTTTAATTTTTACTAAATGGATAGAGTGGAATATTTTTTCAGCCTTCATAACGAAGTACATAGTGACTTTTCTAAAAAAAGTACATGGAAAATGATTTATTATAAATTATACTGCATGATTATTATTTCACACTTCCCTGATGCTCTAATGCCTCAAATATTCCCTTAAAATATTAGAAGGATATTTTAAAATAAAATTTCTTCTTTTCAAATTGTGTGTCATTTTTTCAAAAAAAAAACTATTTTTAAAGGAGAAAATATATTTTATTCATGATTTAATTTCTGGTTATATATATATTTTTTATTTTTAAGATCACAATCATTGGTGTAACATATGTTTTAATCAGGTTATTTTTGAATCATATTATCACTATTATACCTATGGTTGGTTTACTTTTATTATGGAATAATGACATTGAAATCTATTTTATTTCCATTGTTTTTTATTATAATGAATCATATTTATGATACTTGTTAATTTTTTTCAGTTATGATATGATGAATTAATAATGTTCTTATGGCCCACATATGTATGGTATTCATTATGTGATGGGTTGGAAGAATATCTCCCCCAATAAATAGGTAAATATTTATATCTAATTAGAAACACTGAACAATAATGTGAAATGAACTAAATTAAGTAATACGAAGCTACACAATGATGTAAACCTAGTTCAATAAAAAATACTATAATAATGAGTGAATTGTGTTTAGTAAAAGATATGGTCCACTATAATGGTCATGTAAATGATCCTCGACTAATATGGAAATTATTTTTAGTGATTATGTGTATGCAATAAATTTCATGTCTTGTGTTATGCACTCTAAAATTATGTTCTTTGATGAATTTCTATGATTTATCCCCTAACATGATATCATGATCTTTAATATGGAAGATTTAATTTTCAAATGTTATGTTTGTATTCTTATGTCTTATGATATGGTTGATATCTCTCTTGTTTACCATTTATGGCTACAAGATATCACTATTTATTATGATTCATTTTCCTCAATATGTAGATGGGTATTTATTATGATGCGTCAAAAAGTATTATATATATTAAGGAATAAAATGGAGGAAATATAGACGTGTTATGAATCAGTTGTTTAAGCATCCCCATTTCTAATGAAATTAATCTATACATTCCATGAATTATTTGTAATGTTTTTTTATTTATATTCATCTATTTAGATGTAATATCTATGTATATAATGTATGGGTCATTATATTTTGTATTAGAGAAAATGGTTAATTGGAAATTGAATATATGATGAAAAAAAATTTATAATATTAAGTACAAGTCTATGTAAAGGTTAAAATCCTAGTGTTTTGGTGATGATCATGAGTAACCTAGGATAAGACCTAAGGTGTCCTGAATTGAAATATTATTACCCTTGTTTATATGGTTTTAATTTTATGATTAATATATCTCACACTTTGGTTGTTGGATTTATTATATTCATAAAACCCAAAAGAACCGTGTTAATGTTGAGTATGATGGAAAATGCAGTGGTTGGCCTTCTAAGATACTATACATTTTGGGATCTAGAATAAAGAATCTTGTTTCCACGCTGACACAACAATCTCAACCTATGAATCATAAAAGAATTAAAAATGAGAAAAGAATGGAATTATGTTGTTTTGAGTTCTTTATGAGGAATTTCCCACCTTCTTTTTGTTGGTCTTCATGTCCACTAGTGTTTTAATAATGGATCAGTGCCACTAAAATGATATTTTCAACTCTCATATGTTTTGAAAATGATGAAGTTATCATGGAATTTTATTGTTTGGATGATGAATCTAATCTATAGTGGGGTCTTATCAAGAATAAAAGGAAAATATATGAAATTCACTCTATAGAATGTGATGATTTAATAACATTTCTTCAATATGTATTTTCCTTTTATTCTTAAAACGAAGATTGAAAAAGAGTACCTTGAGCATAAGAAAAAAGATTACGATATTTTTGGTAACTACAAAGAATATTTTACAAAAAATGAAAGGTATAATTTTGGAATTATAATCTAACTTTATATTAAGGTTGATCAATTATATTATGGAATAAATTTATGTATTTGATTGGACTTATACATAAGTTACTTCAATAGATATATTGAATAAATCGATGTTCAATAATGTTTGAGATAAATTCTGTCACAAATAAATCATATGGGATTTAGAAGAGGAGTAAAATTAAAATCATGTGAAAACAAGAAAACCAAAGTGATAAGAAGATGAAAATTCATTTATTCTCAAATTAGAAGTTAAGTTATTGTGAAAACTCTTAATGCCACAATAGTTGCATCATAGCATTTTAAATTTTCCCTAATTTAATTTTTTGTGAAAGTGCTTTCTAGAAATCTTTTTATCTTTCTTTAGTGAAATTTAATGTGATTCTTCCACTATATGGAGCCCATATCAATTTTCAATAAAGGGAAGTCACATTACATATTTATAATGAATCTTTGATCATCTATCTATGCAAGTATGTATATGGAAATATTATAGAAATTATTTCTTGTCTTATGGGGTTTGATTGGTGTAAATGAAGTTTATCCATCTCATACGGTTGGTGTGAAACATACCATTAACGATACACCTATTATATAGAAGCTTTTAATGGAATTTTGGGTGATTTTATATTTATTCTACTAACTAATGTTTTTGAGTTTTAATTGATCTCGTAATGGGTGTTATTATTATTTCAATGAATCCTTGTAGAATGGACCAAATTGATTTTCATGAATTAAATAATAAAAACCAAGAGAATATTAACGAGTGATTCATATGTACTAGTGCATCACCATGCGGTTCACATGAACTATTTTAGATAAAGAAATATTGAACAATTTGAATCTATATTGATTATCGAGAACTCAACAAGATCACTATCAAGAAAATTTATAATCACATATCATATTAATGAATTGTTAGACCAAATACATTGATCTAAACAAAATTCAATGATTGATCTTCATTATGGATATCATCAAATAAGGGTCAGGAAAGAGGATATATCCAAGAGAGAATTCGTAAAATGGATGAACAATGTGAGTTTATATTCATGTATTTTTGACTTACAAATGTACCCGACATCTTAATGGATTTAATTTATAGAGCCATTAGAGACTATCTTGATCATTTTTTGGTAGTATTTATAGACGATATTCAGGTATATTTGGTGATAATGGATGAACATAAGGATAATTTGGGGATTGTGCTGAAGACCCTACGAAAATAAAATATTTATAAAAAAATTACAAACATTAAATTTTGGCTTTAGAAATAATTATTTTTGGGTCTCATAATTTTAGGAGAGGGTATATATATGGATTCAGCAAAGATTTTTGTTATAGAACGTTGGCCTAGAACAACAAAGGTAACTAAGATCTGATGCTTTGTATTTTTGGCAGGATATTGTCGATGTTTTGTGAATGATTTTTCATGACTATCTAATACACTCACAATGTTGACTCAGAAAGGTGTTCATTTCATATGGAAGGAGGAATTTGAATAGAATTTCATTGAGCTAAAAATATTTTTATTCATTGAACATGTGATCATTGTAATATATAATGGAGAGACGGTTTTTATCGATAGTCATGCAACCATCACGGTACTAGGATGTGTTCTCAAGAAAATTGATATTGTGATATATTATTCCTCATGATAATTGATGATCCTTGAGAAAAATCACCCAAGAAAATATTTGGATTTAGATACGGTAATTTTTTAATTAAATATATATTGGAATTATCTCAATATATAGTGGTGTGATATATATTTGAATTCTTAAAAGTATATTTTTACTGAAAATGAGTAGAATATGTGCAAAAGAACATTCTTTGAGTTGATTATGATTACAATTACTCAATAAATTACCACCCTGGGAACATGATCAAGTTGGAATATGCATTTATTTGAATGGGTCATGCTAGCCTATTAATTACAAGGATAACAAAATGATCCAATATTTATGGATTTGCAAAGGATGGATGTAGCTATTTTAATGGATAGGGTAGAATCCAAAAAAAAGTTAATTGATTTTAAAATATCTATACAAGTGAATATTCTGGAGGGAGAGAAGGAAAATTTGGAACTATAAAAGAAGGTGATAAATGTTCCTGAGTTAACCTTGATTGTAATGGAATAATAAGGTCCCTGAACCATGTTTGTATTCCTCCTATACCAAAATAAAATAAGTTATAGGATAAATCTCATAGTTTATAAGTCTCTATTCATACTAGAAGAAAAAATATGTGTAGAGATCTAAAATATTATTTCTGGTTGGATATAATGAAAAGAGATATCGTATAATATGTATCTTGGTGATTTGTTTGTCAGTATCTTGATGTTGAGAGATGGAAGTATAAGGAGATGTTACAACAATTACCCATACCGGAATAGAAATGTGAAAACATCACCATTGAAACTATCATTAGTCTTTCCAAAACATCTAAAGGTCATAATGTTGTATGGGATATACTTGATATCCATAGGAAGAATCCACACTACATTACTATTATAGAATAATTTTCACTTGATCATCCTCTCAGGATATTTATAATGGAAGTGGTATGATTCAATGGTGCACCACATTCAATTATATATAATCTGGTTCTGAGGTTTACCTCGAATTTCTAGAGATATTTTCAGAATACAATAAATATAGAGTTATTTTTTGGCACTTATTATCATCCTAAGACAGATGGTTAGTTTTGGAAGTCAATTGAACCTCTATAAGTCATTTTGAGAGCTTTTTTGATGCATTTAAAAGGAGGTTGGGATCAAAATCTACCGTTGGTAGAATTTTATTACAACAATAGATTTCACTCCAGAAATAAGATGTCTCTTTATGAAACAATATACATTAAGAAGTAAAATATCCAACATATTGGGATGATGTTGGATACGGAGAGCTATTGGGACCTCATCTTGATTTGGAAATGGCAGAGAATCATAGATCTATTCAACAACATATAAGAGCGGCTCAGATCTAACAAAAACATTATCCCAATAATTGACCAGACACATAGAGTTAGAAGTATTTTATAAAGTATTTCTATAAATCCCTAAATGGTAAATAGTAATGAGATTTTGAAATAATGGAAATGAGATCTCTATGTAAAGTGGTCCATTTGAAATTCATTACTGCGTTAGAAGATAACTTATAGACGGGAACTTCCACCGAATGAATTTCAAATTCATGATTTGTTCCATTTATATATTTAAATAATGTTCATAACCAATCTTTCACATGTTATAAACTCAGACTTCAAAACATTGGATAAATCTATTTATTATGAAGAACAACCGATTGAGATTATGGATTATTGAAAAATAATAATATGAAACAACACAACTCGTTTGGTAAATGTTTTATGGAGGAATCATAATTTTGGGGAAGAAACATGGTAACTTTAAGATGTTTTAAGGGAATTTTATCCTTATATATTCATATACAACTGAGGAATTTAGAGAGCTAATTTTATTTTAAAGGGGTACAATGCAAGACTGTGATATTTTAAATAAATATCTCTCTTTAATTTCAATTCTTCTATATCATGCATCACACATAATCATGAGATTAAATTAACCATGATGCAATATAAAATGACCATTATAAACTATTAATTAATTTTAAAGGAATAAATATTTACAAATAATTTATGATAACATACAGTGAAATCATTTCTTACCAATTAATTAAAAACAAAAATATTAACCAATTGAATATAAATAGAATATTTTCATACTCCCAAATGAGTTTTATAATAATAAATGAAATTAATTACAACTAATGAATGATATTAATGAAATATACATTCAATATATTCTGTAAAATATTTTTGATATTCATCCAAGAAATTTCATAGTTGTAGGATAAGAAAAAACCAACATCATGTATAAAAACTTAAATTTTTCAAAAGGTATTTCTACCATCTTTTAATGGATAACCCAATATAAATAGAAAAAATTACACATTTATATTTTTAAAATGAAAAAATAAACATCATATTTTAAATTGAAATATAAATATTTTATTGGTAGAATTTTTAGTATTTTTAGAATATGTTTCATGTTATGATGAATAGTAATAAAGTATTTAACTTTAATTGAAAAAAAACATTTTCATTGAAGTAATTTATATTGTTAAACAATATTTTTAATTTAATTTATATTATAATTATATCAAATTATTATAATTTTATCCAATTGTTGTCATTGTAATTAATTTCACATTGAATGTTTATTTCATTTTATGAATGTTTTCACTTTTAAAATAGGTTTTCTCATTCCATCAACGTGATTAATTTTAAATTAATTACTGAATCATATGTTTTTTAAATTTTGAAAAATAGATTTCAAATACTGATTTAGAAGGTCCAAATTTTGTATGATGGTCCATTTTATTTTTTGGCCAATATGACAAGTAAATATTGTAAAATTTGTAACTACGATAAGTGATAAAATTGGGTAGTTTTGGATAAAAATAAATAATAAAGAGTATAAAATGACTGTAACAAATTCCGAAATTTTATTGGATTAATTAAATTTGAACCTAAATAATTAATTATTGTAATTAAGTCATTTAATTTACACTTGTACATTAAAATGTCTTATATAATATTCAAATAAAAGAAAAGACAACAAATGTCATTTTCCTTTTATGTAGTATCTCTTCTAAGACCACATGAGAACATATGAATGTTATGAATGAATAACAATGTAAATGTTTTACCTAAAAAATATATTTTTATGATATAAATTTATTTTTGATTTTTTGAGCCACTAGGATAAAATTATGATATTTATAAAAAATATTAATACAAATTTAAACATGTCAAATTCATGTTCTAAATAATATATCAATTTTAATATAAGATTATATATATTATCAATATAAATATAAATTTTTTTCTAAAATATAGAAAATTTATCTTCATCATGGTATTTTATTTTTAGTTTGTTTTGAATTAATTAATAAATTTAATAATTATGAAATAATGATATAGTAATTATTTTTTAAATAGAAATATCAAAACAATATTATTAAAAAAAATAATAAATTTAATTTTAGATAATTAATGTAAGAGAATAATTTTATAGTTGAAAATATCCTATTATGTGTATGATAAATTTTTTTTGGAATATATCTTGTCATCTTGATATTTCTAAAATTCAATGAAATTAATATTTTTAAAATTGATAGTGTAGATCTTTTATTGAAATAATGATTTTTTAAAAATCATCAAACATTTTTAAAAATAAAAATTAATTATTATATTGTATAAATATTCTAAACGAGTCATCTATGATCTAATTTATATAAAATAATAAATACTTACAATCATTTTATATTTAAAATGTTGTGATAGTAGTTAAAATTAAAATTGATTAACTATGGGTAAATCAAAATAATAAGATTTAAAACAATATCAAAATGTGTTAAAAAATATATTTTTTGATGAGATTAAAATATTATCATACATTTTATTTCAAATGAATGGCCATTTCAAGGTATTTTTAATGATATTGAATTTATTATAAATAATTATTTTTGACAATTGTAAAAGTACCCCTCACCTCAATTATAAAATCGGACCTCCTCCCTCACATATTCACATAAAGTTAATCCTTAAAACTAAAATTTCACCTACCCATTTAAATTATTAACTAATATATTCATATTATAGAGTTTTTTATTCTAAAAATACCAACTCCAATGTCTCTAATAGAAGATATAGAGGGATATCGATGATGAAGAGGTAATCTCATTTACAGACTCTATCAAGAGTATTTATTCTTCTACGTCCACTTCATGTGTTTTTTAAAATCAAAATTAATAACTCAATTATCACCTATATAATAATATTTTATTATTATTATGGAAAAACTATATTCTTCATTTTATCCATTCTACGAACAATGAAATTACCACGTGTGTGAACGTATTACATTCCATATCCACATCGTGGTGTGAAATACTTTAATCCCCACATTACATAGATGTATATAGTGATATAAATAATGAATATATATAATTATTATAAAATGATATTGATTTTGGAAAAAATATATAAAACATATACTTCCATACCACATCTAAATTAAGGGAACGATATCATCGCTCGTGCGTACATACGACATACCATCTCCATGATGCGGTGCAATTTATTCAACATAATCACCATTAAAGATTGATTATATAAACATATAGAATTAATAATTTCTTATATGTCGTAATATCTTTATATAAATGATAAAAGAATATTCTATATGCAATATCTAGGACTTATATAGACAACATTCAATAGAAAAAGAAGCAGTTAACACCAAAAAGATGATAATTAATGGAATATTAATAAAAAAAGTTGATAATATGATCCTAAATGATGTCATAAATTTGAATATGGTTCTTTATGAAGTTAATAAAATTATTTAATCCATTATATTATAATTTGTAATATGTATAATGGAAATCCTACCTAAGGTATTGTTTAGTTTTGAATTCCCTTTATTATCTGAGATTGTATAAACATAACTATTTAATGGCGTACGTTTTTCTACCATGTCCATGTTTCTTAAAAAATTATTAACCAAATCATTACTATTATTCTACAGTTCATTAAATTATTATTTATCCTTGTTATAAATTTTACAAAATGGTATGAATTGGATATTTTTTTCATATACCAAATTAGGTACATTGTGACATTTTCGATAAAATTACGAGGAGATGTTTAATTTCAACATATATAAAATGAATGGATTTTTTAGATTCCATGATTTCATAATTTCTCCCATACAAGATTAAATATTTATTTTTATATAATAATTTTTCTCTTTTAAATTATTGTGGAATTTATAGAAATGAAATCTTTCAAAAACCTAAATGATATTTTCCTCTAAAATTATTTTCAACATATTTATGAAAATTATTTTCCATATAAGATTTCATTTTATAATGTTAATAATGTTTTAATGGGGGTAGTTTTCACTGATATTATCCACATTATTCTTATGATTGGATTATTTTAATGATGTAATGACAACTATGAAGTCCATTTATTCACCAGGGATTATGTTATGAATCAATGATGCTATGAAACTCAGTTCTTTTTATGTGTTCATATATAATGAATGAATTTTTTTCTTTGGAACACATATTTATGGACTTCACTATGTGAACAGTAATACCTATATATATATGTTATTCAATTCTTAATGATTTATATCTCATGATATAGATAGTACTATAATTCTAAATGAACTCGGTTAAGTACTATAGGTCTTGAATGGGAAGTAAATTCGGTTTGGTAACACAGGGTGTAAATGAGGAGTGAACTTGGTTTTGTAATGTACTTATTCCAAAATAATGGAATTGGTATTGATCCTTGACTAATATAAAAATTATTTCCTATGATTATTTGGATTTAAAAAAATCCATGTCTTAATTTACACTATATGGGATTATGTTATTTGACGAAATTCATTGATTTTTTCCATTACATGATATAATGATATTTGAAATTAAATATTTCACTTCCAAATATTATGTTTTTATTCTTATCTATTATGATATGATTGATTTAACCCTTATTTACCTTAACTAAGAATCTGATCTTATACATTATTATGATTCTTTTGCACAAGTAATGAAAAAGTGTATTAATTATGATATTTCAAAAAACGTTTCTCAATATGAAAGAATAAGTAGGAGATGATGTATATGTTTTATTAAGGATTTTTTTCTCAGTTTCTATATAAACTAATAATAAACATTTATGGCATGGTTTTTTATGTTGTGTAATGAATATTCTTCTATTTAGATATAATATGTATGTTGGTAAGGTATGGGTTGTTATACGTATTATCCATTCTGGGTGGTGGAAATTTTTTTTCCTATATATTTTAACCACACTCCAATGCTCCTAGAGTGCACGATTTTCACTGGGGGCCGCACTGTTGGTAAATACCACTCTCAAACAATGTGACACACCTAGAAACCCACCAAACACCCTTTAGAGTTAACTGGGCATATAAGGCCCCAGACTTAAACATTACTTAATCTTGATTTATTACAATATTACACATTGAGGATCTTTTCAGGTTTGGAGTTTTAGAGAATTAAATCGAAAATCATGCATTACATTCCACATTTAAACCAGGTGGTTACATTAAAGACAATATTCAATTTTCCCATCCAAGGAAACATATTTAAAACAAAACATGGATTCTTTCATGAATCTTCCTTGACACTATCATCACATCATGTACCATTCCCTTGACCTGTGAAAAACATTTAAAAAACATGGGATGAGCATAAAAATCTCAGTAAGTTATATAAAAATACAAAATGAAAACAGTAGTCCATGTATACATAAAAATCAATCAAATCAAACTTTACTCATAAAACATAAGCACTTTAACATACCACATCAAATCATGAATAACTCATAGAAATCATAAGACATAAATGTAACTTGAGGGATTCATAACATTCTTACGTATGGAGTAACCCTCATGGTTACATTTGAAATACCCATCATAGTATATTCCCTAAATCTCATCGGAGAATCCTTGGCGTTTAACCCCTTCGTGTTACCCATGCATTGGAGAGCTATATCGGGCTCAACCACCCTTAGTTTTCCAGGAAACCACCCATCTTCATAAACTATGCCCAAGAACCATAACATAATCGTATCACATAAAACATGCAAAAAAGGAAACATAACATTTCCAAATTTCAATCACAAGATATAAATAACACATTGATATAATAAAAACATTATCAAAACAATTTTCAATACCAAAATAAAAGAAAATAAAATCATGGAATTTATTTTTCATTTACAAAAATTTATGGCTTGTAGAGGAAGCTAAAACTCAAATAATGGTCACAGCGGCGGAGAAGTCGTTGTCACCGCATACGTAATAAAAAACATTTCTTTTGTCATTTATAGAAACAAGTCATATAAAAAAGATTCCTTTTGAATAAAATTTAAATTCAAAGTGGTTTATACACTGTATAAAAGAAAGTTGTGTATAAAAAAATATGCCTCAATAAAAGGAGATTGAGACGAAGTCTCATACCTCGTGTCTGACATGACTCGATCGTTCTTCAATCTCCTAAATAATAAACTTGAGTAAATTTATACTTTATTAAGAACCTTTTTCATGTTCATTATTACTTTTATATCACTTATTTCCATGTTAAGAACACTATTTAATTATTTAAGTTAATAACGGTCGTTTTGGCGATCATTGGTACTTGAGTAAAAAATAAACTCTTTATAATTACAGGTTGTTCATGTGGTAAAATATCCATTATATCCAGAATTATATACATGATGTAGATATAATATATATCATATATATACAGCATATACATGAATTTATAATATTACATTACATTTAGAGGTAAGAAATGAAATGCACTGTTCATAGAGACGGTAATCCGTACGTTCTCATGAATGCTACTTTCATATCTATTTATTATTAAATGGAATTAATTCATAATGATATAAAGGTATATTATAATTACAATATAATATCATATACAATATCATTAAATAAATCCTTTATACGTCCCACATATGGTATTAACGAATCAAATCACTTTGAGAGGGCGGAGTCCGCCCTTCCTAAAATGAAGATATCGTGTTTACCCATAATGGAAATCATAAAGGTAATCCATAAATGAAAAATAAAGAACCACAAGTAAAACATAAACATAATATATATCATATATAATTATAGTGACATCTTAATATCCACCATGAAAGGTGTTAAAAGAAGATTGAATAATCATTGTTTTCTGATGCAGAAATTCGCCTTCCATAGAAACAATATGTTCTTTAAACATTAGACGGAGGTGTGTTTAAGTGTATCTCTAATACATCTAATAAAAACATCATAGTATAATTTAGATACTGGTTTTGTTACAAATTAAATTAATAAAAATGTTTTATGGGGTTGGAGAAGAAAAATAAAACAGAAGAACACAAGTTAATACATTACCTTTTAATCAGGTAACTCCTCTTGGTTTGAACAAAAAGGGTTTCTTGAAGAGATTTCTGCCTACGTTAAGGCTTCTATGATGAAGAGTGGGATGTGGAGAGATAAAATGGGTAGATCTTGACTGAGAAAATGGCTTGATAGATGTGGGTGATGAGGTAGAGGTGGGAGCCTTTTATAAGAGGGAGGAGAGGCACACTTGGAAAGTCAAGAAATGTTACTTTATATTAAAATGAGTTTCAGATTTTAAAGGTCCCACATTGATATATTTTGAGTATAATGTGTTAAGGGTTCTAAATATACTCATCTAATAAGTTTTTGTCAAGTTTAAGCCTTAGAGTTTACATTATCATTTCATTTTATTTAAATCGTTCATTAATGAGGTAATCGCTTAATCATCATGGGGTCATAAAAAATTTAATTTATATAATGTCTAAAAATTATTGAAAATACGATGATGTAGGAAATATTTTTATATTTATAATTAATATTTATATTTTAAGAGATAATTTATGTAGAAAAAATTAAAATTGTTTTACATAGGTGTCATATTCTTTTGTGATATTCTCTTTTCTTTAAAAATAAAATGATAAATTGTCACTATCACCCAAAAGTGATTCCATGGGGTCCCTAAGATTGGAATAAGGAATCCCATGGTCGGCCATGATACATCCAGTAGCATTAGGACACATTTTGGGTTCATTTTATATTATTATGTTATTATTTTATTACCCTTAACTACCTGATTACTAATTAATCACGATAATTAATGATAATTATCGTCATTACTATTCAAAATGTCCAAAAAATAAATGAGTATTAATTAAATAATTTGGACCATATGATTCCAAATATGGAATCTGTTTTACCAAATTCAAAACACAGAAATTGCAATAATTAATTTAAAAATAATTCTTGTTGTCAAAACAATTAGCGGGTTTTTTTGAAACAATATCTATGAAAAGTATGGCACTTGTTTATTCCCAATTCCAAAGTTAAATTAATCCTAATGACCAACATTGGATTAAATGGTAAAAATATAATATAATTACACTTTTAATCCAATTATAAAGATAATGTAACCATATAATTAAATTAGTTGAAAAAGCAGTTTTGATGTAAAATGTAGCATTTTTCACTATTCATTAAAAAATGAACATTGTCAGAAAAATTAAAAAAATTATCCAAAGTAAATTTAAATGTCCCAATTATAATTAATAAGTTTATTTTGAAAAATAGAGATTATAAAATTGTCAAAATGTTGAATTAAAAATGGTTTTCGATCAAAAGGCGGTAAAACAATCTTTAAAAAAATATTAGAGTATTACATGCTTAAGATTGGATTTATTCGCTTTTTAAACCTCTAAAACACTATCTAATTCATAAATATACATCTATTGTAAAATATATTATTCATTACTTACATGGGATGTTACATCCTTCCCCCCTTTAAAAAATATCATCCCCGCAATTTATTTACTTTTCAAATAATTTGCGGTATTTATCCCTCATTGCATTTTCAGATTCCCATGTTGCCTCTTAAATCATGTGTTTTTTTTTCACAAAGCCTTTACATGATGAATCAACTTATTCC
Source organism: Viscum album (assembly GCA_963277665.1). Lineage (NCBI taxonomy): Eukaryota > Viridiplantae > Streptophyta > Magnoliopsida > Santalales > Viscaceae > Viscum > Viscum album. Next base: position 1,592,448,398 of record OY728129.1, read on the forward strand.
GTAATACTTTCTCCTTGTGGTCAAGAATCTGGACTGGTTTTTTCTCATAATATAGGTTCTCTTCCAACTGAACTACCTCTGGACCCAAAACATGAGATGGATCTCGCATGTACTTCCTTAACATTGAAACATGATAAACATTGTGTACCTGAGATAAACTCGGAGGTAAATCCACTTGCTATGAAACTGGTCCAAATCTCACCAGAATTTAATATGGACCAATGAACCTTGGACTCATATTTACATTCTTACCAAATCACATTACACTTTTCCATGGTTAAACTTTGAGAAAGACATAATCACTTACCTAAAAAGAGAGATCCTTACTCCTTTTGTCTGCCTAACGTTTCTCCATGCTCTGAGTTGTTCTCATGTGTCTCTGTATCAGCTGAATTTTTCTGCCAAATCATCTACCAATTCCGGTCCCATAGACATCCTTTCACCCACTTCATCCCAAAAATCTGGAGTTCGACACTGCTTCCCATATAATGCCTCCAATGGTGCCATTTGTATAATGGAATGAAAACTATTATTATAAGAAAACTCAACCAAAGAATGATGTTGGTCCCAAATTCCATGATAATCCATTGAACAAGCACGTAGAATATCCTCCAAAGTCTGAATTGTTCGTTATGACTACCCATCTTATTGTGGATGAATAGCTGTAATAAAATTTAATTCAGTACCCAACAAATTCTAAAGGCCTTTCCAAAAGTTAAGAGTACGATCAGATACAATGGATAAGGGAACTCCTTGTAACCTGGCTATCTATTTAAGATACAAACGAGAAAGTTGATCTAGCAAAAAAGTATCTCTTATAGCAAGGAAATGAGATAATTTAGTCAAGCGATCAACAATAACCCAGATTTCATTATTACCTCGAGGTGTCATCGGTAATCCCACAACGAAGTCCATGGATATATAATCCCATTTCCACTCTGGTATTAGGTAAAGGATGAAGCATCCCATTCGGTAACTACCTCTCTGCTTTAACCTGTTGACAAGTCAAACACTTAAGAGTAAAATCAACAACATCTATTTCATTCCATCCCACCAGTAGTACTCTCGAAAATATCTATACATCTTAGTACTGCTTGGATGAACTGAAAATGAAGAACTATGAGCTTCACATAACTAATCTCTCTTAAACTGTGAATCACACTGAACACACAATCTCTTCCCAAATCTCAAAACACAATCATTATCAATTTTGAATTCAAAAAAGTTACCCTTATGAACTAGCTCTACCTTTCTATACAACTCACTATCTTGCTTATGTGCTTGCTTAATTCTGTCTGATAGAGAAGATTTCACTATTACCTGAAACAAAACAGAAGAACATCCTGCACCAACTACTTCTATGACAATTCTCATAAAATCCTTAACCAAAGGATCACGTTCCAAACAAAACATTGTTAATGAAGCATTACTTTTTCAACTCAAAGCATCAACCACTTTATTTTCTTTTCCCAGATGATAATGAATTGTACAACCATAATCCTTGATTAATTCTAGCCATCTTCTCTGTCACATGTTCAAATCTTTCTGAGTTAATACATACAATAATATTTTGTGATCAATATATATTTCACACTTTAAACTAAAAAAATGGTGACTCCAAATTTTCAAATCGAAAACAACATCAGCTAATTCCAAATTGTGTGTAGGGTAATTTACCTCATGAGTTTTCAACTGATGTGAAGCATAAGCAATTCCCTAATCATTCTGCATTAGGATGAATCCAAGTCCTTTCAAGGAAGCATCGCTGTAGATAACAAACTCACCATTCCTGGAATGTATTGCAAAAACTAATGAATTCACCAATCATATTTTCAATTCCTAAAAACAATCACACATTCTTTTGTCTAGATATACTTAACACCCTTCCGAGTTAGCTTAGTCATTGGACTAGATAACCGTGAAAAATTTCCAACAAATATTTTGTAATATCATGCCAAACCATGAAAACTACGAATCTCAGTTACATTTGTGGGTATTGGACATTCTTCAACAACCTTTGTTTTATCAAGATCAAGAGTTATCACATCTTTAGAAACAATGTGACCAAGGAAAGAAATTTGTTACAACCAAAACGCACACTTGATTAATTTCCCATACAATATCTTTTCTTTTAAGGTTTGAAAAATAATCCTTAAATGACTTTCATGATCCTATTTACTTTTATAAACCACCTAAATATCATCAATGAAAACAACCACAAACTTATCCATGAACTCATGGAAAACTCAATTCATAAGGTCCAAGAATATAGCAGGTGCATTGGTTATCCCAAAAGGCATTACTATAAATTCATAATGGCCTTATCATGTACGAAATGCGGCCTTCGGAATATCTGCCACATTTACATTCAACTTATGGTACCCCGATCTCAGGTCAATCTTTGAATAATACGGATCTCCCTGGTGCTGATCAAACAAATCATCGATATGAGGAAAAGGATATTTTTTCTTAATAGTGATGTTATTCAAGGCTCTATAATCAATGAAATGTCTCATAGAACCATCTTTCTTTTTAACAAATAAGACAAGAGCAACCCATGGTGATGTGCTAGGTCGAATCAAACCTTTCTCTATTAAATCATGAAATTTCTCCTTCAACTCTAAAAGTTCAATTTGATCCATTCGATAAGGCGGTTTTGAAATTGTCTTAGCATCAGTAACTATGTCAACAGTAAATTCAACTTTCTGGTCTAGTTTTATTTCAAGAAACTCATTAGTAAAAACATCATGACACTCATTTACCACTGTCACATCATTAATCTAAATGGTTCCTCTGTTTTCAAAAATATGTGCAAGGTAACATTCATTTCAATCTTTTACAAGTGTATCAGCCTCTTGATATGTTATCAACAGTAAGGGTTCATTCTTGTACAAAACTGAATTTCATTCTTAAAATAAACTTCTTTAGCCCAACAATCAATCTTAGCATGGTTAACAGTGAGCCAATCTTTCCCAGGATGACATCAAACTCTACAAGAGGTAAAACAATAAGGCTTCCAAGTAGGTTCTTTCAACAGATAAGGATAGAAAGATTCGTATAAATTATTTTTACCTCATCATTTACCCCAAATGTTTTTACCACATGTTTAGGAGTCATTTATTGAGATGGAATTCCCAATTTACTAGAAAATTTTTCAGAGATGAAAGATTGTGTAGACCCCGAATCAAACAACACATTAGAATAATCTGAGAAAACAAACCAAGTACCTGATACCACTTCATTTCATGGCCCAACATCTGCTGAAGTAGTTGCGAAAGATTTCACCACTCCTTTTTGCTCATAGTCTAACTACTTCCCATCATTTGAGCTCTTTGTCCAACACTCCTTTTCATAATGACCCATTTCATTTCACTTGAAACATTTCACTAACTGTTAATCAAATTTTGTCTTACCATCACCCTGATCTTTTTCAGTGAAATCACGAGTCTCATTTCCCATCTTACCACATCGGTAGAACTTACAAAAATTCATAAGACATTTCCCAGCATGCCTTTTACCAAATTTATTAGAAACTAGAAACATAATTTTCTTACCATCAGACATTTTTGAATAATTCTTCCCTTTCTCCTGACACTTCGGTCTCTTCATCTGTTGGTTGTTATAGAAAACGTGATAATCGGGAAACTCCATTTCCACCTTCTCAGTACATCGAACATGCTTTTCATAAATCTTGAACTCGCGAGAAGCTAAAGCCCTTCGATATTCTAGCTTTAATCCAGAGTAAAAACAATTGATTTTACTATCAAGGTCATAGATAAAATTTGGAGCAAACCTTGCCAATTGAGTGAACCATTCTTCATAAGCAGCCACTAAGTCATCCTCTTGCCTCAATTCCAATAATTGTTTTTCCATCCTAAGTAAAACAGCCTTAGATAAATACTTCTCAAGAAACATACCTTTGAATTCATCCCAGTCGAGATCATAAATCTCATCAGCGTCCCAGATATTTTTAACCATCAACCACCACTGATCTGCTTCACCCTCCAAATGGTAAATTTCAAGACTAACCTTTTGATTAACTGAACACCCCATGACATCGAAAATCTTCTCCAATGCTTTAATCCACTCTTCAAATAGCATAAGGTTAGATGATCATCTGGATGATGTGGGATATTGCCTCATGAAATGTCGCACCAATGACATATTCCTCTGTGGTTGATTTGGCTGATCTCGTGCATGGATACCACCACCATTTATCTCTTGAGTCAACTACGCCATTACAGCAAAAAACTGTTCAGTTCCAATTTCAACCATCTCAGGATTCCGATTCGGATGGTCATTTCCTTCTGTATTCCTTCCTAGCACTACTTCCCTGTTTCCTCTGCAGAAAACCATTCTGAACAAACATGTCTTAGATGAAGCAACAAGGAAATATTCAAATGATATATTATTTGAATTTGACCATAAAAAATATTTTTGGATAATAATTTAATATAATTCTAACTCATAATGTTATCTAACCCATACTATGATACGAACTATAAGGCCCCATCCTTAAAGAAATACTTAATCTTGAGTTATTACATGATTAAACATTGTGGATCTTTTTAGGTTTAGATTTTTAGAGAATTAGATCACAAATAATGCATTATATTCCACATTTAAACAAGGTGGTTACATTAAAGGAAATATTCACTTTTCCTATCAAGTGATACATATTAAATAAAACATGGATTCATTCATGAAACTTCCTTGACACTATCATCACATCATGTACCTTTCCCTTGACCTATGAAAGTCATTTAAAAAACATGGGATGAGCATAAAAATCTCAGTAAGGTATATAAAAATACAGAATGAAAACATTAATCCATGTATACATAAGAATCAATGAAATCATACATTACTCATAAAGCATAATCACTTTAAAATACCTCATCAAATCATGAATAACTCAAATAAATCATAAGACATAAAGGTAATTTGAGGCATTCATAGCATTCTTACGTAGGGAATAACCCTCATGGTTATGTTTGGAATACCCATCATAGTATATTCCCTAAATCTCTTTAGAGAAACCTTAGAGTTTAACCCCATCGAGTTTCCCAATGAATTGGAGATCTATATCGGGCTCACCCTCCCTTAGTTTATGATGGAACCACCCATCTAAATAAACAATGCCGAAGAACCATATCATAATCGTATCACATAAAACATGCATAAAGGAAACATAACATTTCCACATTTCAATCACAAGATATCATTAACACATTAATTTAAAAAAACATTATCAAAACCATTTTCAATACCAAAATAAAATAAAAGTAAAACATGGTGTTTATTTTTCATTTAAAAAAAGTTGTGGCTTGTAGAGGACGCTGAAACTCAAATAATGGTCATGACGGTGGACAAGTCGTTGTCACCACATACGTAAGACAAAACATTCCCTTTGTCGTTTAGTGAAACGATCTGAATAAAAAATATTTCTTTTTAATAAAAGTAAAATTAAAAGGGGTTTATACACTGTATAACAGAATTTGGTGTATAAAACAAAATATGCCTCAATGAAAGGAGATTGATACGAAGTCCCATACCTCATGTCCGACTTGACTTGATCGTTCTTTAATATCCTGAATAATAAACTTGAGTTAATTAATACTTGCTTAATAACCTTTTTCAAGTTCATTATTCATTTTATATCACTTATTACCATGTTATTAACACTATGTAATTATTGATTTTAATGACAGTCGTTTTGGCGATCATTAGTACTTGAGTCAAAAATAAACTCCTTATAATTACAAGTTCTTCATGTGGTTAAATAACCATTATATCCAGAATTATATTCATAATGTAGATATCGGATATATCAAATATATACCGCATATACATTCATTTATAATATAACATATCATTTTGAGGTAAGAAATGAAATTCACTGTTCATGGAGACGGTAAGTCGTACGTACGCATGAACGCTACATTCATTTCTATTTCATATTTAATGGAATGAATTCATAATTATATAAAGGTATATTATAATTACAGTATAATATCATATATAATATCATTAACTCCATCCTTTATACATCCCACATATGGTATTAACGAATCAAATAACATTGTTGGGGCGGTAGTCTGCACTTCCTAAAATGAAGATATCGAGTTTACCGATAATGGAAACCATAAAGGTATGCCATAAATGAAAAATACAGAAGAATAAGGAAAACATAAACATAATATAAATCATATATAAATATATTTACATCCTAATGGACACCATGAATGGTGTTAAAAAAATATTGAAGAATCATCATTTCGTGAGACAGAAATTCCCCATCCACAGAAACATTATGTTCTATTACCATTAGATGGAGCTGTGTGTAAGTGTAGTTCTAATCCTTCTCATAAAAACATCCTAGTATAATTAAGATACTTTTTTCTTACAAAAAAAATTAATGAAAAATGTTTAGGGGTTTGGAGAAGCAAAATAAAACAAAATAACACAACTGAATACATTACCTTTAAATCGGGTAACTCCTCTTGGTTTGAACCAAAATGGTTTCTTGCAAAGATTTATTCCAAAGGTAAGGATTATATAATTAATAGAAGGATATGTAGAGATAAAATTGGTAGAGATTGGCTGAGACAATGGTTTGAGAGGTGTGGGTAAGGATTTAGAGGTGGTGGCCTTTTATAAGAGGGATGAGGGGCACTCATGGAAACTCAAAAATGATACATTATATTATAATGTGTTTAGGGTTTTAAATGTCCCAAATTAATATATTTATAGGATAAGGTGATAAGGCTTCTAAATATACTCATCCAATATTTATTTGACATGTGTAGGCCTTAGATGTTACATTATCCTTTTATTTTATTTAAATAGTTCATTAATGAGGTAATCGATGCATCTTCATGCTATTATAACAAATTTAATTTATATAATAACTAAAAATTATAAAAGAAATACTATTATGTTGGAAATCAATTTTTCTTTCCAATGAATATTTATAGTATTATAGATCATTTATGTAGGCAAAAGTACAATTGTTTTACATAGGTGTTATAGACTTTTGTGATATGCTCCATTCTTTAAAAATAAAATGATAAAGTGTCACTATCTCCCAAAAGTGATTCCATGGAGTCCCTAAGTTTGGAACAAGGAATCCCATGGTCGGCCATGACACAAAAATTATAATTATGACACATGTTGGGGTTATTTTATATTATTATTTTATTATTTTATTACCCTTAACTACCCGCTTACTAATTAATCACGATAATTAAAGATAATTACAATCGTTACTATTCATAATGTCCAAAAAAGAGTCATAATTACATAATATAGACCTTATGATACCAAATATGGAATCCATTTGACCAAATTCCAAACATAGAAATTACAATAATTAATTTAAAAATAATTCACATTGTCAAAACAAAGAGCGGGTTTTTTTAAACAATATCTATGAAAAGCGTTGCACTTGTTTATGCCCAATTATAAAGTGAAATTAATCCTAATGACCACTTTTGTATTAAATGTAAAAACTATATTCTAATTAAAATTTATATAAAATTATAAATATAATATAACTATATAATTAAATAAGATGAAAAAGAAGTTTTGAAGTAAAATACAGTATTTTTCACAATTCATTAAAAAATGAACATTGTCAGAAAAATACCAAAAATTTATCCGAAGTAAATTTCAGTGTCCCAATTATAATTAATAAGTTTATTTTGACAAATAAATCTTATAAAATTTTCAAAAGGTTAATTTAAAAATGGTTATCCATCAAAAGGTGGTAACATAATATTTTAAAAGAATATTAGAGTATTCCCTGCTTAAGATTGGATTTATTCTCATTTTAAACATCTAAAACACAATCTAATTCATAAATAGACATAGATAAGAAAATATATTATTCATTACTTACTTGGGATGTTACAGGGCATGTCACATGGTTAATATAACCAATCTAAAACCACAAAAGCACCACCAGGACCTTATAGAGGCATACATCATTGTTATCACACTATTAAACAAGTTGTGATCCTTAACCATGTACATTAAAAGTTTTCCAAAAATAACTTATTTTCAACCACTGAATCCCCAAATCATATCAGAACTCATAAAAGAAAAATAAATAATCAATTAAAGCATACATAAAACTAGGAGGGTGTCTCGTATTCCTTACATTCTTTATGTTGACTATATATAATTAGGATTTAGTTAAACATTACATTGTTTTTACAAAACTAAAAAACACAAAATTTTATTATTTTAATAAATAAATTAAAAAAATTAACATTCTGTAAATTATTAATTTTTTATTGAACTTACTACAAATCCCATCATATGTGACGACCCATCATCCTCTATACTGTGTTAGTAAAATAAATTACATTTTTACCACCCAAGTATTGGAACACCAAAATCAAGGTTTTTTTGGGGGATATATGCTATTTTATTTGATGATTTCTTTTTCACACCCTATAAATATTTTAATTTATTTTTAAAAAATCAAAAAAACATGTTTTTTATGATCTGCTATTACTCTACATGTACTGACAACTCATAGGTGTAGAATCATGAACAAGTGGAGTATAATTATGATTTAAAAGATCAGATTCAAAGTATTGAAATAAATATAGAGCTTTTAAGATAAAAATAGATGAAATTGTTCATGAAAATTTGGATCATTTATAACAAGAGATTTTGTTAATATATGTTTCAATATTAATATTTTAATTTCAATATCCTATTGAATAAAATTAGAGGTACCTAAAAAATAATTCCACCTCAATAAACGATTTTTTTAAGGAGAGTGATGTTGAGTCCATTCATGGTTATTTTCACATATAAGATCAACAATATTTGTATAATTTATGGAATGTGTATTATGTCAAATATGATCTTCCCATGCCATGAAAAGTTGACGAATTAGATTCATTATACCTCACTCTAGTAATGGAAGAAGAAGACACCGCCCAAATGGTAGAATTTAAAGAATCACTAGAGCGTCTTAACTAACTACCTCCACCCACTACAAATCAAATCCAAGATGAACCTTCTAATAAATAATAAATTCAAGCCAAAACACCTCTTAGGTATAAATATTTCATGAAATACATATCATCTATTTTTTGAATCTAAATTGAGTACCAATACCTACATTGTGGAATTTTTAGAATCATCAATCACTTATCATACATATGAGGAAGATAATCAATAAGATGAAGATCCTATTAAGGAACATATGGATCTCCTAGAAGATATTGAACATTTATTTGATGGATACCTTGATGATATTTTGGTGTCTAATATTAAAGAAAACGATACATAAGATTCCTACATATAAGAGGAATATTTATATATTAATTACTCATACTTTTATTTTTTCCTATTTAAATTACCCTATCAATTTCCCTTTGACAATTATTTTGAGTCTGGATATCTGAAGAAACCACTAGACACTTAAGAATATGTTTCACAAGTAATAATAAATTTGAAGTAAGATCTACTCAATATCCTACCCTTTACTAAAAATTTGTTTCTTATTATGAAGTGATTGGATCTTGTGTACACTATCCATGGATTCCTCCATATCTAGGATGATTAAATTAATGCTGGAATAGGATACATGTGGTGGTTCAAATCAAACCATCTCCACCATTAAAACATTCAAGATGTTAGTTGGAAAAATATTTTTGGAGGAAGTCAAATTAAAATGACCACTTGGGGGGATCAATCAATAGTTTATCACTTATTTAATCTATTTTATATTATTTTTATAATAATAATTATTTCTATAATAAATTAGGATTTATCAATATTCTTTACTATTTTTTAGCATAATTTATCTGTTCCTTGAATATTAACATTCGTGATTTATTTTTATAGATCAATTGTTTCCATAACAATAAGAGGTGGGAGGATATTGAAGAGGTTTCCTACTTATGACTCATGATGTTAAAAGGGAAATGGTATTTTGAAAATTATTTAGTCTACAAAAGTTAAATTCATGATGTTAAAATGATTCAAAATAATAGCTGTGAAAATTTAATTGACATCACGAAAAAGATTCACATTGTGAAATGATGTATATTATATCATAATGAATAGAACTTTTGTGACATGAACTCAAGCTTCATAAAAATTGGATTATGAGTTACAATTCTTTATTTTACCCAAAAAGTTCAAAATTTTATATTTATCTTTAAAATAAATTTCATGACCTGAATTGAACTCATGAACTCTATCACCAATCAAGGAGACATAGATATTTCCAAGAAAAATAATTATTCCCCATTTTAAATTTTATAATAGATATGATTAGATGTGTAAAATTGTAATTTAATAAATAGAGTTATGAATGAAACGAAATTTTTTTAAAATCGTGATATTTTAAAATTATTTGAAAATTTTAGATGAAATTACTCTATGATTTGGATTGTTTTGAATTTATGAAATTGATATAGACTTTTTTTTTGTTTTTTTCATTTACATTTGTAATAATCCAAAAGAATATGTTTTAAATAGAGGGAAAATATCAAAAATAAATATTTCAAATACTTTTCTATTGTATGTATCATGAGATACATAGGCATGTTCTCTTCAAGAACATGATCATCATCTTATTAAGGATGTAACTGCACAAAATAACCATTTACAATATTCTGGAATTTTTATTATTGATCACTTTATCTTTGTAGCTAACTTGATATTGAATCCAATTCATTCTCTTATAATACATGAATGTTCTTGATAGGAAATGATTCGTGCAACAATCTTAATATATTCATTATGTCCCTACTCACAGTATTTCGCATGATATTATAATTATAATTTGAGTGGGTGATGTTATCCATGGTGTATGGGGAAGCTTGGAATTTTTCTATGTTTTTAATTATATTTGGTTAGAGGCCATGCTTTCATTGTACTTTAGTTCTCACCACTAATACATTAAAAAACTAACAAAAAATGAGGAATTAATGGGTTGTACCCTATGAACATAAAAAATCACCATTTTCACATTGATGATGTTTTTGACATATTAGGACAGGTAGGGGATATGATATTTTTCTTATCCTAAAATTTTAATAAATAAAACAAAACAAAACAAAAAAATTGATATTCAATATTATGATTACTTGTATTATCTACCCACTTTGGGATTTAAGGAATGGGGAGAAGTCATTTTTTGAGGAATGGTTCTATGATAATAATTTGATACCATGTAGTATGATAAAGAGGAAAACCTTCATTTTTAGATTTATTTTTATCCATAATTTATCTTCATTAATGCTCAGTGAATTTTAACCATAATTGAAATCCTTTATTATTAAATTTGGTCAATGTAGTCACATGGGGTAGATGATAGTTTTCTTTCAACCCTTTGGTAAATTACTCAATATTTTTGTATGATCATATTTCCATTTTACTTTTAACCATGACAGATCAGTAAGAATATTTTAGTGTGAGGTGAATTTCAAGTAGTGTTCACATTGATCATGAATTAATAAATAAAATTAAAATGAAGCTCATCAGTCTATAATTTAAAAAATGTGCATTATTGGATTTTTTTTAGTGAAGAATAATGAACTTAAAAATTTATTTTGTGAGATGTATAATAATTTATTTTACATTGGAAAATATTTACTTTTCTATCCTTTAAAATATAAAATTTGGTAGAATGAAGCTCCTTGGTGAAGTTTTTGAGACTTCATGATTGAGGAAAGTAACTTCGAAGTGCGGGGGAATTAACATAATAATTAGCTTCAAACATATTATAATATAAAAGAAATTTATTTTCAAATTAAATGACTAAAAATTCATATATATAAATTTTATTAATATTTTATGTTAGAATCCCATGTTTGACAGAAAATGAGAATAAAAGAAATGAATTCAATATATAGATGATGTCCCCAAAAAAAAGATAAATCAATGCTAAATTCCAAAGATCAAAACTAAATATGTAGATACAAATAAAGCCATACTTTATGGAAACATATAATTGAAATATTTAATTAGTCATTCGTGATTTTAAATACTTTAGAGAAGCAAGGAAGATAAAAATACGAATTAAAAAATAAATTCACTATATGACCTTAAGTGTCATGGTGTAACACATAGGGTATCATTTTGATACACCACAAAATAACCCAATGATGGTTTACAAAGTCCAATCAAGAAATGAAAACTTCATATATGTACATTTCACAGCATAAAATAGCTATTCATTATTTCAACCATCCTATGGTTCCTGGATGTGATGTTCTGGAATAAATTAATGATGGGCAGTGGAAAATATTAACTATTACACCCCATTCTCCCAATAGACTAATTAATACATCCATTTATGATAACCTGAGCATCAATAATACTAATATATATCTATAGGATGATTAATGACAACATTAGTAATCATGAAGAATCATTTATATTACTGAGGAAATGTAGTAGCTCCATTTACGTTTTTAATATCTATTTTTTAATTAATTTATTTCACATGTAATGAATAATAATATTTGAATTCATATATTTCCCCTTTTCCATTTAGTTTTTATTCCATCACACTCTCTCTATATATCTTATCTCTTTCCACCAGAATCTCTTGAACTTTCTGATGGTAGGTGACTAAACTATGGTTTTCCTCTCATGGTTGTGTCATAGTGTTGTAAAATTGTTTCACATTTATTATTAAATGAATTTGTTAAATATTTTGTTAATGAGACATAAGTGAACAGGTGTGGAGACAATCTCTTATTTAAAATATATATAATTCTATCTTATTCTCTTCTAGGTGGAGGTGAAATTCAATGTTCCAATGAGGATTTATAGGCATGATAAAAATTCCTCTCAATATTGGGAGTAGTAATCCATTTATGAATGGATTTATTTTCAAATATAATTAAATAATTGAGGAACTCACATAACCAATCCCATGAACCAATACTGCTCTTCTCGATGTTGCTTATTTTTTACACCATCATTAAATTGTTTTCACATTTCATTATATTTCCAAATCTCAAATACCTATTATTTTGTTATTTTATTTAATCAATAATAACAGAAAATAAATAAATACATTAAGTGAATTATCAAATATAAAATTTTTAACAAAAAATATCATCATGTTATATGACCATGTTCTGCCTCTATACTATATTATGAAAATAAATTTGATTATGTACCACCCTACGATAGGTACATTAGTGATTAGGTTTATAACTAAACTCCACATTTTTATCATATTGTATTTAATTATATATTTTCGTTCTTGTGTTTGTGTTTTAATAATATAAAATGTGTGTTATTTCAATCTTTATTTGATCATTGAAAACTATTTCCCTCTATTTTTTATGTTTTTCTTATGTTTCTATTTTTTTCATTAGTCTGGTTTATTGGGACTGCTAGATTGGAATATTTAATTTTTTTTAAACACACTCATATATATAATCATTTTCTAAACCACATACATATGTTAAAATATTCATATCATTGAGTTAGAATATTTTTATAGAGTATAAATTATAGTATTGATTTAAATCACTGTTAAATTTTCTAAATTTTATAAAACCAAAAGATGTTATTATAACCTGATATAATTGAAACTGATTTTTTTAATAAAACAAAGTATAAAATACCACTAAATGGTATGAAATTATTAAATATTATTCCCAAAATAATATTTACTAGTGGTTCAAAAAATCATCATTAAATCATTTGGGAGTAGTATAAACTATAGTGAAACTCATGCTTTGTTGTAATGTCACCATCAATAAAGGATCCCTCTCCCCAAACCATCATGGAATAATGAAAAATAATAATATTTCACCTTGAAGTATTATATTTTTCATTCAAATATTGTAATAATTCACTTTATTGATCTTTTGGACTCAAGATATTAGCCTATGTCATCCATTTTTAAGGATCTTCCATATAAATCTTAAAGTTCTAGATGTGGGTAATAATAATTACATAACATATTCAATTTTTCATGATCTAAAAATAAATTAACTATATATTTAAATTATCATTTTCACATAATTATTGTTTTTTTTCTATTTCAATAACCAATTATAAGATTTTCCCGGGTTTTTTATGAAAAATGATATTGTAATTATTGTGTTGGGCAGACTACCGCCTCCACGAAAAAACATGTTATATTTTAATTAACAAATAAAAGGATTTTCATAAAAGTTGAATTTAATAAATAATTATCATATTTATTTCTTTATTATGTTTCTTAAAAATGAAATTATAATAAAATTTTCTTGTGTTCTTTGTAAAATGAAATTGTCAACAATGTGTGGGTGTGTTGACTACCTTCTTGACCAAGTGATTCATTTTCATTTTTATTTTCATTCCCAATATAAATGTTGGGTCATGGTAATATAGTTAAAGGATATATATGATAATTACTATATTATTAGGATTAATTTATCAAAAATTGTGGAATATATTAATGATATGTTAATCAAACAGAGTTTGTTAATGAAATCGTATTAGAGAGAAATTAGAGAAAATTGATCTCTTCATTCTAAGTAATGATTTAATATAAAATAAAAATATATATATACGTAATTAATATTATGAAATATATAACTAATTAACAATAAATATGGTCATTATACATTTATAATAATAATATTATACCAAAACTACCTCATAATCATTTATTAATCTAAGTGTGTTTGTTTTGGTTTCAGTTAAAGCAGAAACTATTACAATAATATGTTTTTATAATAGGGATGACTATGAGAACATATTTATTTATATAAAATTTTATAAATATGTAAATAATTTATATACTAGTTTTATATGAATATTTAACTCGTTATTATGAAATAAAACATTATTCCTTAAGAGACACATAAACATTCTTGTCGCAGTTTCTAATCTTATAGATGGTAACAAAAACATCAATTAAATGATATTATAACATTATAAACTATATTTTAACAAAAATTATAGTAAATTAAATGATATAAAGATGATATAATTTTTAATAAATATATATATCAACACAACTATTAGTAAACTAGATTGATATGATAATGATTACTTACACCAGGTGTTGAAAATATGTAAAACAAATAATTGTTATATTTACATAATTACAATAAATGTGTATTATAAAATGTAATATTTATGAATAAGGATATTAGGTATGTATTTAATTAATTTAATTTAATTATTTGGGATGTTTTTTTCATGTGCAGAACGAATCCTGACAAAGGTTAAGGTTTTTGTCTCAAAATCCCCTTTGTGAGACATGTTTGGTATTATGTACCTAACTCCAATCAAGTTATGCATATAATTCCTATTTTAGAAATTATAGAATAAATTATCTTTCAATCATGGTATTTTGAGGTTATTTAAAATAGTTATCTTTAATTTAGTTTTTGTTTGAAATTTTCTAATCTTTTAAGGGTTTTCATTTACTCGATATTAATTTATTGATACATGTTACATATTATAAACCACAATACCTTTATATCATTTTCAATTTTTTTTTCTACCCCATGGATTTTTTATAATAAATTACCTTTTAGTTTTTTGAATTATCCATTCCCAATTATGTTCACTAATTCAAGTGGACATTGATTTAGTTTTTGATTCCTACGACATTATTTTAGGTATGTCAAAATTCTTTCCTTCAGTTATCATCATCCTCTTAAACTTAATTCATATAAGGTGGGTTAATTATAACCATTTATGGTATTTTATAGTATTCTATCATTATATTTTAGTTATATACACTCCAACCACGTAATCACTTTTTAAAATATTTCTCACTTCAAGGGTGATGTTATTTAGAAATCATCATCCTTCTACTTATAGTTGGGTTGAAAATTTATTATCCCTTTTGATATATTTGTACATTTATTATCATTCTAATACTAATGACTATTGGTATGTTGACTATATGCCTTTTAACCATACATCTTATTCCTATGAATTGGTTAGGATCATGTTATCAATTTTATTGACATGGGGAAATTTATTGGAGTTCTGTATATTGTAATACCAATATAGATGTTTTTATAAATTTTGATCATGAATTAATTATTCATTGTATCACATGATGAATTAAATGTAAATATGAAAAGTGATGGCAGTGGTCCAAAGTTATATAGGCCCCGGATGTATCATTTGATTTCATGAGATATACTTGTTTGGGTATATGGATTATTCTTATCCAATTTATCATGATTTCTTCACTATGGCCTTGATGATGGGAATGATTTCTTGTTTATAGAATTAATGGTAAGTATTTATATTCAATATGGCCTTGATGGTATGGTCAAGATGTATTTTTTTCATTCCATCATTATGAGATATGTACTATTTATATCAATGTTAATTTATATTTTCATGGATATAGCAGGATCTCAGTTTAAGTTAATCATAAAACATTGAGATTATTTATTTATTTAATATTATTTGTGGAATTATTATTTTTCACTTTTTTAGTAATATATTTTTCATACAGAGTATTTGATCTCACCACATACATTTGATTCTATTACTCTGGTGATGAATAAAAATATTACACATGATATTACTAATAGGATAGTTTTGTGGAATATATTTTGGTAGATGTTTTAGACTTATCCTGAGTTAATTTGTTTTATAATAAGTGAGATAAAATCGCATTACCTGAGAAAAGATGGGTTTTTATATTTATGTTTTATCTGAATTCTCTAAGTCTCATAATTTAAAACGACTTTTAGATTTATACAATGAAATTATTACTTTAATTAATGTAATTATGATATATTTATGTCTTAGAATCAATAGTTATAATTGAAGCATGTTTGTAATTTTATTGTATATGGGAACTGGATCTAGGAGTATGGCTCCAAGGTGTCAAAGTTGGTTTCAAATAAGGGATTAGAAAGGATTGTAGATTTTGGTGTTTTATTAGGATAATTTAAGCGGTGATAGGATAAGGTTGATCTAAATTTCAATGGTATAGATTATTATTTTTCATAGTATAAGATTAAATGTTATGGTGATAATTAAAATATTATTTTGGAATTAGAATATGATATGATTAGTCGAAACAATAGAGATAAATCTAATTGAGAATTAAAATTTTATGATTACATCTAAATGTTTTTGGGAAGTAGATATTTTATAGTTCTTCTAGAAATTACATCCCAATCTACATTCAATAAGTTGATTTAGTATTTCGAATAAATGTACCTATGGAAAACCCCCAAAAGGGTGGATTGGGTATTAAACCGATCGTTACATTTTTCATGATAAAAATCCCAAAATGTACTCCAAGTTTGACGCTCATGTGGAATATACTTCTATTAATACACATTATATTTATGAGATATTATAGTGTATTTGAATATGTATACATTAGATAAGAAAATAGGATAGCGGTTATGGTAAAAATATATTGAAACATAGAGATTGAAATGCCATCGTGCATATTAATTGATATGTGATTTCCTATACAATTGATAACTAGGATTTGGAGACAATATAATTAAATTAGTTTTGCTTTAGAATATTATAATAATATACACAATATTTAGAGATAGATATATTTAGTATTAGATTATGATGTATGACAGTTCCCAAATCAAAGTAACATGGTTTGAAACTAGATTTATATAAGTTGAAATATGAGTGATATATGATGAACTAATTATAATACAATAGTGTTTTAATAACTATTGTATAAATGAATGTGTTATAAAATGATGTCACATGACTGTATATTTTTTGGGGGTCATTTATATTAATTCTACTAAAATGATCATCACACATGTTACATATTTTTTATTAATGTCTTGAACTAGAAGTAACCATGGGAATGAGGGACAATACAAATATTAACACAATGAACAACCCAATATAAT
The DNA here is from genome assembly GCA_963277665.1 of Viscum album. Lineage (NCBI taxonomy): Eukaryota > Viridiplantae > Streptophyta > Magnoliopsida > Santalales > Viscaceae > Viscum > Viscum album. The sequence continues at coordinate 1,592,466,253 of OY728129.1, forward strand.
TGGATCAGGAGTGAGAAACAATATGATTATACCAATAAATATATTAGGAAATATTATTATAAATGTAATAATACTCAATATACCAAACATTATTCACATATACCCTTTTTCATATTATTATATATTTTATAACATAAAAATAAAATAATCACAACCTAAATATCTTGAGTTCATGTGTATTTGGAAGACTATGGTCTTAATACATCAAAATGGAATTAAAATAAAATGTCTTTTTTTATTCTACATAATAATTTCATAAATCCATTTTTGTTCCTAATAATTATTTGGATAACCTTGGGAATATAATGAATAAATATGTGATCTATATTACCTCGTAAGGTCAAAAACATGTTAACAAAGTATAACATGTGATTCAACATGCATAACATGATATCATAAAATTGAATAGTAAAGTTTTTTTATAAAATATATAACATGAATTGGTATCCCAATTCATTCCCAAAAATAATTTTTCAAATAAAATGTTACAATACAAATATGATGTGTAAATTTCAGACACCAGCATGGGATGGAGGGGAATACAATATGAGATTTTAAGAAAAAAAATCAAATTTTATAATGCATGAATAAGATGTTATAAAATCAAAATATCAATGAATTTCACAAGAAAGGGTTAAGGAAGTGTGAAACCATCGATATAATTTTTTATGTTTCAAATACAAGCTCCCATGTAAGCAAAAAATCAATGCATGAACTAGATAAAATGGGTATCTTCAACTTCGGTTGAAGGAATCTATAGACATCCTATAATTGATCGTTAAACCCTATTCATAATATCTAATCATATATAGTGAGTACTAAGAAACTAATTGATATCAGGTGTAAGGTCCTCATATTGATCATATTGTAAACTCATCCATAAATGATAGAAAACAACAGTATTCATCAGTATAATGGAACTACATCACCTCAACGCAATTCCAGAAGGCATGTACAGTGACTTGAAAAACACTCGTTATTACCAAACCATTAAGACAAAGGGAATATTAAAAAACCAAAAGGCCACTACATGAGATATATCTGCCACTACATCAATAGAAATATAGTAAATCCATATCAATGAAAATATTCAATCACCATCCAATATCGTCTAGGGAGAACATGAACCATGTGAAGTTAGATGAAGAAATGATCACAGTTGATGTCTAGTAAAAACACACCAGACCCTCTCTAATAAAAGGAACCCTAAAACAATAAAACACAAAATATTAAACAACTCTCTGAGTGTTAAAAAAATCACAAAAATTAATGCAAGAAAATACTTTTAGCGGGAAAAAAATATTCCAAAGGAATTTCAATAATGTTAAAGTCAGGGTTTCTTATATTCATCAAGAATCCTAATGAACATATGTTTTATAATTTCATTGAAATTAGAAGTAGTGTTATTTCCACCATAGTACTTCTAGATTGTTATTGTATATTATTAATCCATCCATGCATCAATGGCTTCCCCCCACAAACTCATCATTCACTTAAGAATCATTGAATTCCATATACTTTTTTACTCCATCATATAACTCATATAAGACATATATTACAATCTGGTGATCATCCACCATTGGTAGTGTTGAGGGATAAATGTCTTCCTTCCTATAACAATCTAGAAATCTAGTAACTATTGTTTTTTCCAATTGGGATTAGTCTTTATGCTTGCTCATTTTTCGAGTATTTTTCATGATGAATCTATCAGCATCCACCATTGGTATTTTTCCTTACTATGACATGATTTTAAGAAGGGATACTCAATTTTAATAAGTCTATCATCTAATTACTATGAAGATTCACTAGAATCAGATAGTTCATATTGGTCCTTCTCTCGACAAACATGAGCTTTAATGTGCTTCTATTAATCCTATTATAGAGGCGGATAGTCAATTACATCATTTTTGGCATTATCAAAATCATTAAAAAACCCTATTAGACCATTATTTTCAATAGAATGATGTGAAGGTTGTAAGGGGAATCATTATCAACTAAAAAATCCTTATTCTCATCAGATTTCTTCCATCTAGTAGGTTCCCTTACAACAGATAGAGATGCATCTTCTGTATGGATAACACAACTCCTGTCTATTCTAATATTTTGGTAACCTTTTACAACCCAATATACATTCCTATCCTTAGGATGTCCAGTATTACAATCACATTTTCTCAAAAAAAATCAATTATTAATTAAAAACTCAAAATAATCAGGTAGTTTTCATATAAAATATCCTGAAAAAATACATAATCACCATTATGCATAAATCTTTAGAAAGGAGGAGTCTGAGAAACATCAATTTAAATTCAAATTATAGAAACTAAGGGTCTAGAGAGATTCCTTTCCACCGAATCTAGTTTCAATAGGTTTCTTATTAGCATGAGAATTGAGTACCTACTAAATTTCATTCAAAAATGAAGTTTCAGCCTAGGGAATCCTACCTAAACTAGAATAATTGGGGATTCAATGTAGGGGATGAAAGATGGGGTCCCATTTAAAAACTCTTCTAGAACACCCTCAAAGAACCATGATAGTATCATCCAAGTTATATAACAATCACCCTTTGTAGAAATGAAAAAAAAACTACATTGGAAGAGTTCAACAGTCCGATATGAAAATCTGTAAAACATATGGATCCAAGATGATTTCATAATAATATTTATAATGGTGGTTTTTAAAAAAACCAAAAAGTAAAAATCGTGAGTCTGATTCAAGAGGGTTTACCAAGTTTGTTGAAAAAGGAATTACTGTTTCTCTATGGTGTTGAAAATGTTTTGGTTTTATTCAAAGATCAGAGACCACAAAAGCATTTGAACTGTGATCAGTGATTTCCAAATCTCTTCTGACAACCACATTAGTGAAGGAAATCAAAGCTCATGTAGGTTTTATAACTTTTTCTCATAGATTTTGGTTCATATGATTCATTATACATGTTTTCTTGTGTAATAACATTGATCACTCATCACATTGGATCATAATAGAAATAAAATAGAATAAGATGTTCCTAGAATAATTTGAATGTGGAAACAAAACAAAATAATACATAATCCCAATTTGAGTCTAACAAATAATACTACATCACATGGTTGATAATGTCCCATCATGGATTCTTTTTACACAAAAATCCCATACATATCATCTCCTAAAACTTATACATTATCCAATTCATTGGAGATTTATTTGGACACGCCCATAATAACATGAACATGCATATAAATTGAAAAATACAATAAATTATAAGGCATAAACAAAATTATTATCCATGGAATCAAATGTATTGTTTAATCATATAACATATAATGGTAATATGTAATTTCATACTTTTTTGAATAAAATATGACATTAAATCATTATTTTACATGATTAGTGTAAAAAAATTTCATATATCGTGATTAGTGAATTTTGGATTAATTTAATATGTAAAAAAATATTCCTATGTTACTTTAGGTATGTACAACATATTTTGGGTTATAGAGAAAATGATAAATAATCATTGAAGACGGTATGATAATTATATTTAAAAAAAATAGAATTGAACTAAAATGGTTTTTGATATAAAAATATGTTTCTTTATAATCTATTTATGTTTTAAAACATTTTATTATGTTAATTTTTAAATGATTCAATGAAAATGGAGGTTATCCATTTAAAATTCATTTTAAAATAAATAGAGATGGGGGCCTTTAACAGATTTAAATTACAGTCAATGAAAGGGAATTAAACATGAAATACATATTTGGTATGTATATAAATAATGTATAAGAATGAAATAATAATAATAATAGAGATATAAAATAAGGGAAATATAGGGAAATCATATCTAAATTAAAATGGGATGGTTTGGAGAGATCCCTTACAATATATTACATAATCATTCTTTACTGGAAGATAATGTCCGGAATAATAATATAATATTTAATAATTACATAATTAAAAAAATTACATTTATATTTTACATAATATAATTATTTTATTTTCATTTACAACCATTCAAATGATATATAAAAATTTACTTCACATTGAAAGGACAATCATTTCATGTTTCATAAGATAGATCAAATGTGGATAATTATGGATGTTACATTCAAATTGATCTAAATCATTAGAATTTAAATTAAATGGTATTGGTGAATTTATATAAAATAAAATTATCTAAAATATATATATGTTTTTCCAATTAGTTATGATTCAATTAGTAAATATTTTAATGTTAAACTGTTTGTTCAATTCAGTGGTTTTACTAAATTCCATTCACTGGTGTAATATTATTTTATATTATGTCTATATATTCTGTAATTAATTTGAAACAAATGTATAATATAAAAATTTAGCCTATTATAAACCATTATATATTATTCTAAATCATCCTTGAAGGCAGTAATGGAAAATTAAATACTCATCATCCATAGAAGATGTGAATCTACATAATATGGATAATTGTTTTATTTTTAGAATAAGTAGAGAATAAAACTAGATGCATGGTATGTACTCCACTGGACCACATAAATTATAATATAAAAATATATATATGATAATGAATATATTAATAAATATTTTATGATGGATGTGAAAATAATCTAGAAAAATGAATTTAAAAGAGGCAGTTTGAGAGTATTACCTCTTAAATGTCATCTACCTAAAAAACCACAAGGAACTAGGAATTGAACATTTGGTGATAAAATAAACACTATGATTTGTGGGAGAAAATTGGGAAGATAATTGGTAATAAATTTAGAAATATCAATTTCTAAGATGATGTGATGATAAGGGGAGGTGAGGTGGTTTTAATTATGGGAGGAGAGGGGCACTACTCAGTATTATATTCATTTGATTAATTATTTTGGTCATGACTACCAAATACGATTACTATTGTCACTATATATAGAAACTAAGTCATGTGAATTTTTACTAATGGTTTCCTACATCATCAATCACTCCTAATCTCATATATCAAACTCATAATGCAAATTAACATATTTTTATGTTCACAGAAAATTTAAATATTTAGAAAAATACAAAAATTTTAGAAAATCCATTTTTTGATGTGTATATTCCAAAATTGAAATCCATTTTGTAGGAAAAATATAAATATGTGAAATTTTATTTTAAAATAAAATCATTATTTATTTGAAAAATACCAATTTTAATGTTTTGATCATTTTTCAGACCATTTGAAAAATCACATATGGTCTAAAAGAATTATATTACATTTATAAAATAACACAATATTACATTAGAAACCCATTTAATGAAAATAAATAATATTTTAAATCATTATATATTTTTTATAACAATGAAAATAAAACATTTATGTTTTACAAAAAAAAATATATACATTTAAATTATAATTTTAAAAATAATTATTTACATATATGGGGATAAAAATATATCATATTCTCATTTTATAAAATCAATAAAAATAATATATTTTTTAATTTGGGAGTTTAATATATAATTAGTTGCATTTCTATTCAAAATAGACAGATTATTATTTCTACAATCATGTTACTATTCTAATAGACATTTTTGTAACCATAATATGAGTTCTCAATTTGAATAAATAAAAAAATTTCATAATTACATATTTCACATTTATATTATAAAAATATTATATGTATTTTATTTTTCAAGTTGAATATTGAATTACAAATATTCTACATCATATCTACCGTGTTTTTTAAGAGTGCAGTTATTCATATTGATTAAGAACTTACAAATTTTCATATATTAGTTTTCTTAAATTCTAATTTTTAACCAATTATAATATTTTCTATTCCAATGGACATTTATAATCTATATATGTAACTTAAAAATTATTATAAGAAAATATTTTTGGTTCTCATATTTGATGAATGTGCGTTATATAATAGTATATTAATATTATGACTCAATTAAATAATGAGAGAGGAAATTACATTTATAATATTCTTGGTCATTACATTTTTACCACATTAAAAAATCCCTCAAAATTTATTTTCTCAATATAAGGTTTAAATGGATGAGGATTCTTCTATGTAATTGATTCTTATTTTTTACATGTTTCCTCCTCACACTTATGGTTTCACCATAGTACTTTGACTATGTGAGTTGATTTGTTGATTTGAAAATTATCTCTACAGTCCATCATGTTCATTATCTTCTCTAATACAAGATATATTTTTTCAATTTTACAACCACTATATTAAATACTTATGTGGGATCTGGTATATACTTCTTCAGAAGTGGTATGGGTAATACATCATGTTTATGAGATAGGGTTACTTGACATGATATTAAACATTCCATAGATTTTTTGTGATCGAGAATCTCTAAGGGTCCATTGCACCTGATAATTAAATTTCACTTCTTCCTATGTGTCATGACCCTATTACCTAGAGATATGTGGTGGAAAAGGTTATCTCAAACCTAAAACATTATTTGTAATCGATGCTCTTCCCCATAGATTTATGTTCAATCCTTGTAGCCTTGATCTGTTTTAATGGTCTTATCCATTTATTCCATTTACGTGATCATTTAAACTATATGTAAGTTTCACTCTCCAACTTCATCCCATTGAGAAGGTGTTCCAAATGGCATCCCATAAAGAGATTCATATGGATCCCTTTTCATTCTTCAGTGAAAACCATTATTATGATAGAACATGATCAGAAGAATATTTTGATCGAATCCTCCTTTAATTTCCATTGAGATTAATATCATTAAGTCTTTTAAGTTAAATATAATATTCTCAAATTGAAAATAGTTTTGGTAGTGATAAATCATACTGATGTTCAACTCAATGTTTAGAGCATATTAGAGACCCTTCCAGAACATGGAGGTGAACGATGGATCTATAACAACCCTGATTTAATTACACACATAAACATGATTTATAAAAACAATTCACATGATTAAAATTATAAGATAAATAGTTCTATTGTATTTGGGGATTAGGAACATTGAATAACAACTTAGAATATAAAACACAAATCTTTATTTAAATCTTCTTTTACATAACAGAAACATTCATTCGTACTTACCATTGAATGGGATAACCTAAGGACAACAAAAGGTCAACAAATAAATATTAGTGAGGGTGTAAATAGTTAATAACATGAACAATATAGTACATTCAAGGAAATAGTCATATCAAAGGATTATAAGAGAAGCATGAACATAAAGACTTGATATAGCATGATTATCATAACATTAAAATGTGGAAATAACATTTAACATGATATTAGCATGATCCAAAGCTCATTACACATTGAGAATGAGTAAACCCTCATTTAACATGAATTATAATTATTAAACCCTCATTTCACTTGATGTATCATGATACTAGTCTTTACCCAATGCATTATAGCGTTGTTTGGGTGCACCATTCTTAATCGTTTCATTTCATGTATAAGTGTTCCATATAGATCATACAACATGGGGCCATTAAACATCATCATGTATTAAATGATAAAATAATGTTGAATTAATACATGATACTCTATAACTAATAAGTAAATGTTTGAAAATTTTAATACCCTTGGTAGAGAAAGGGGGATGGTATTCACTACACAATGACTTGGGATTGAAACATTTCGGTGCAATTTCAGCAACATAATGGTGTGACATTAGAATTAATTAGAATGGTTGTTGAGAGATAAAATGGTTATATCATTATATTTACATGAAATGGACATTATGGGGGTTATATATATATATTTACCGACATATGTAATGGAATTTAGACTGATAATATAGAACAATTACATGAATGTAAATGGAAAGTGAGGAATTATTTAGGGAATTTTTACATGGTAACGGGTTTGTATTGGAGGAATTAATGATGGAGAAATATTTATATCATCATTAAAACATAAGGATGGATATATGGGTGAGGTGGGAAATCATACCCTAACATTTATAATTGAAAATAAAATGGCATAACATTGTAAATAAATTTGAAAAAAAGAGAATGGAAGAAATCACTTGCATGGAAGTGTGATCCCAAAGGATTGGGAGAGGCTTGAGAGAGGCTTCATCGGAGCATGAGACACCTAGGGAGCATCATATTGAGCAGAGGGTAGAGATTGGTCGAGTTGAAAAAAAAATTAGTGAATAGGAAAGGTAGATTGAGTGGGTTTATATATGAAAAAAGAGGGAATTCTTTATTATTTTGGTTTTTGACACCACTCAATAAAATAATCAAAAGAACACACCATCGCATGATTTTTCCCATGGATTTTGAAAAATAAGAGTGGAATACATTATTTTATAAGGGCAATTTTTTATCTTCTTAAAATAATATGCTTGCTTCTGTTGAGGTGAATCTAACTCTCAATAATATTATTTTAAAATGATAAAATGTTTTATAAGATATGGAGGGTGCACTAAGGCTTTGTAAAATAAATAAAAAAACCTAAAATCAGATTATTTTAAAGGTAAAACATATATTGGATGACCATAATTTTAATAGTATTTTATTACATCACTATTAGGTGCTTATGATATCATAAAAGTCATTATATATTAAAATAGTGCATATTTTTTACCAAAACATTTGATTATCTTAGAAAATTATGAAAAATTCATCACTGTAATATTTCAATGCCATGATTCCAATTATAATATTCATTTTATCTAAATAATTTTCTAAATATTTTAACTTTTATTTTTAAAATAAAAAATAAAGTTTATTGAAAATTTAGGGGTTTCGATTAAGACAATATTCAAACCATAATTAAAATAACAATTATATTAACTCATAATTATACGATATATTATTTTTAAGAAACATTAATTTAGTAATAATATTTTATTAAAAGGTTATTTAATTCGAAAATCCATTAAATCATCATAATTTATTTCTTAATTGAATATTAAAAAAAATATTATTAATGCTTTAAAAACTATTTAGAAAGTTAAAATAATAAAATTAATGTATATTCTCTATACATTACTAATTCACATAATCGTAGTGCTAGGGTCTAGAAACATAACACCTTATAACACACATATAAGACAAAAGTGTATGGTGGGTGATGTTGACGGACTCTTGGAGATGCGCAAATTACAACCCTTGTGTGTTTATCTCTATTAACTCCAACATCTCCCATCAGTGGTTCTATTCAATGTTATCATATTGAAACTCATCTTGGTCTTGGTCAAGAGAGAAGCAAAATGATGCTACATCATTTTTGAGAACTCACTAATGGGATTCATATGGACCAATTCTACTAGATGAGTAAATTGTTTCCTTTATTTGTGTAAATTGGATTTGTTAAAACCATATATTTATACTAATCATGTGATTATTGTTCAAAAAATATATTATCTATGGTAACAATTCTTAATTGTATTTTAAAATCCAAAAACATAAAACCAAGGTAGTGTATATGTTATATATTCATTTTATATAATAATACATTAAATAGATGAAGATAATTTTTCATTAATAAATGTTTGGGTCACTAAAAACTTCCCCCATTATAGAATTTCACACATGAAAATTCCTTTTCACACACTAAAATATACAAGGGTAACTCCGCTTCATCACTTATAATGATTCTTATGTTTCTTATTCAAAATTTTTCTTTCACACAACACCTTGACGATGGACATTATTTTATTTCATCGAACGTTTTCCATATGATCTGTGATATTCACTGACTTCTCTTCACAGGAGAGGTCATTTTCCAATGGTACCACCTTGGTATTCAGTATATGCAATGGGTTGTGTATGTACATCATCAAGAATGATGCATAGAATATATCATGTAATTATGATTTCTATGTTGGGAGTGCTAATGAATAGGCCACTGCTCCAATGTGATCAAGGATCTCAAAACGGCCGATGTACCATGGACTAATCTTTCCCTTCCTCCCAATTCTCATAAATCTATTCCATGGAGATTTGATAAGGAATACCATGTCTCATACATCAAACTCGAGGTATCATTGACGATTATCAACATAGCTATTTTTTCCACTCTAAGATTCATTAATGTGCCACTAGATGGTCTTAACCTTTTCAAAATTTGTTCAACCATATCTGGACCTAATAGCTTTTTCTCCCCAAATCAATCCCAACATGCCAATGTTCTTCACCGTTTCCAATAAAGTTATTCATAATTATCTAATTGGAATCTTGAGTGGAAACTATTGTTTTATGTGAACTCAACCATACAAATATGTTGATCTCATCCTCCTATGAAGTGCATTGAGAATGCTCTCAACATTCCCTCAATTGTTTGAATAGTATGCTCAAATTGGCCACGAGTTTGAGGATAATAAGCCATGCTAAAGTTTATCATAGTATTAAGAGCATGTTGAAGACTCTTGTAGAACTTTGAGATGAATCTTGGATCTCAAACGGATACAATAGATAGTGGTACTCTTGGTATTCTTAACCCTTCTATGACATATATCCATTATATTTGACACAAAACGAAATCCTCTCAAATTTCAATGAAGTGTGCCATCTATGTAAGATTATCCATAACAACCAAGATAGCATAGTTTCCTTTGGATGTTTTCATAATCCCATTGGCAAATTCCATGGTGATGTTCTCCCATTTCCATGGCTGTATGGGTAATGGATGAATCATACCCTTAGACTTCTTCCTCTCAGCCTTCACTTGATGACATACTAGACACATTGATGTATAATTAGTGATCTATTTCTTTATTTTATCTCACCAATAAGCCTCTCAGAGATCTCAAAAATTCTTTGGGTTTCCTAGGTGAATGGAGAAATTTGATCTCTGTGCATCATCCAAATGATCAATCTTTAACTCCAGATTTTATGAAACACATTATATTGTCCCAAATATCCCAATTCTTTATTCATTAAAATTGAAATTTGAGGATTTGCCTTTTCTGACAGTTTCTACTTTCTTCTAAATTCATACATCATCCTTTTGAGCATCATTTTACATTTCTAGAAAATACTGTTGATGTATAATTTGTGAAATTATTGATGTTGTTCCAGTATTTATGATTTCCATGTTCATATTTAAAAAATATAATATGTTTCTATCCTTTTCAATTATTATCAATAAGAAAATAGTTAGGACCTTTCTACATAGACCATCTTCCACCTTTTTCGATTTCCTAGGGTGGTTACTGATTGTGTTAACATAGTCTCTGATCAGCTATAACAATCTTTGTTGGTGCATATTCAACTCATTCTATGTGAATATATTATTTATACTATTTAATCATTATATATTTCACAATTCTCCCCCATAATGATAATGCCTCCATAATTTAAAATTGAAGATTACTACAGCCTACTCCAAACCATGTGTTGGATAGATTTTCTCATAAATATTCAATTTCCATGGACCATAGGCAATGAAATTATCATTTTTCCTCAAATTAAATCAAATGGAGACATATAAAATTTTCAAAAATTATATTACCACAAACATGAACATGTGATCTAACACATATAGAATTTTTTTCCTAATAATTTAATATCATTTCTGTTGGGGAATCAATGTTCATAGAAAAGATAAAATCAATACTAATAGGATGTGCATTGAAATACATTATTAAATAAACTAATTTTATGTATTGGTAACATGTAATTCATTCATAATTATCTATCATAGCATAGTACATCCCATGCTCCCTTGATCATGGAGATTTTTGTTGTTCATCATTCTTCTCAGTCGTTGCAATAAAGCATTATCTTATGTAATATCTAACTTCTCCACATTTATAGCATATAACTGCATAAGATGCCTTTAAAATAACTTTGTTTCCACCCATCACATTATCTTTAATTCTATGGAAATTTTATACTTTTTTCCCTTCCTTTCCCCACATAACAATTCTTTTAGTCCATTTGTGACATTTCCCTTGGTGCCTTATTCTACACATGTTTCAAGAACAAAATTGGATCTTCTTCCCCTTATAAACATTATTAGGTAGAATTTCATGATATGTAATCTTACTCTTCATTAATTTACATGGGAATTCATGAATATTCCAATTGATAATCCTTATTTTTGATAGATGGTTTGGCATAATCACGAAATGTCCTACTTGAGCTCCCAGTTGATTGGGAATCTCGTTCAAACATTCATAATATTTCCCCTTACATCATTTATTAGCCATATTACTCATAATACTGAGAGTTTGAAAGAATAAAATGAAAATTATGGATTTGTATCTTAAACATTTTAACACATAAAAAACAATTCAATGACATTAAAGGAATAACATTTAAATTACATTTATCTCCTTAACTTAAAAATTTATAGGTTTCCATCTACGTTATCCATTATCTATATCCCATCAATAGTTCCTAGTGGAATTTTTTTATTCCATTAATATTGGTTCTTACTAAGATTGTGAATTTATGCAATCATATCCCCCGAGAGTTTTATAACTAAGAGTGCATAAAGGCCCATTATTGTGCACCAGTTCCCATTTGTGTCTAGCTCAATGCTGTGTTTTGGGGTTTTACCCATATATACATATGTGCTACATCAGCTTCTATCTGGTCATATCTAGAGGGGTATGTATTTTATTGATAAACCACATACTCAATACTCACCAAAATTTAGGTATTTTTTTATCATACATAGTCTTATCCTTAAGGCTTTCATTAGGGTTTTCTAATCCTAATCCCAAAAATAACTAAAATTATCCTCTAATAACAACTATAACAACCCTACTCTTTATTACAGACGTGAACATGATTTGAAACATAAAATATTTACTTTATACCACATATAAGGTAGATAGTTCAAGTTTCTTTGGGGATTTGAAACATTTCATAACAACTTAGAACAAAAAACACAACATCATTATTGAAATCTTCTTTTACAAGACTAAAACATTCCTTCATTCTTAGCATTAAATTGGATAACCTGAATATATGCATAAAAATGTATGATCTATGAATCCCATTACATGAGTAAACAAGGAATAAAATGAATAATATATTAAACTCTATGAAATAGGCCTATCAATTGGGGAAAAGAGAAACATGAACATAAAGGCATGGTACATCATGATTATCATAACATGGAAATGCATCAACAATATTTAACATGATATTTTCATGAGCCAAGGTTAATTTCACATGGATCATGATTAAACTCTCATTTATCTTGAATTATCATTAGTAAATCCTCATTTTAATTTATTTATCATGATACTAGTATTTACCCAGTGCATTTGAGCGCTATAAGGGCACACCCTTCTTTATTATTTCATTTCTTGCATAACTATGCCACATTGATCATACAACATAGAGACATTTGACATCATCATTTATTCCATTATAAAAGATATTGGAATTAATACATGAAACTATATAATCAACAAGTAAATTTTCATAATGGTGAATACCCTTGATAGAGAAATGGGCATGATATTCACTTTACATTGTCTTTGACTTTGAAAATCACTATGCAATTTCTGCAGCATAATAGCATGACATAATAATTCATAAAAATGGGTGAGTAGAGAGAAATGGGTATCACATCATATGTATATGAAATGGATAGTATTGGGGCCATATATATTGTCACGAACCGAATCTGGTCACCACCAAAAGCGGCACAAGACCCAGCCCGTGACAAGGCCCGAAGGGCGTTCTCGATCCCCACAGGCTATAACAAGTGCCCAAGTATCATAAAATTAATTTTGGGAATGATTTACCTGAATTTGTAAACATAAAACAACAAACGAAACCATGAAACCAAAACTGGATTTTTCAAACAAAAACATCTTTTACTAAAATTCATAACTGAATTACATAAATTTAAACGATGTATGAATACCATTACAAAGGTAAAAACCAAATAAGGACTAACCAAGAACCCTCATGGCAAGGGGCACCACCCTCAAGCCACCTCCACAAGACTTCACCACCAAGGACCTACTAGAAACCCGAACCACCGGAACTAAAAACTGTTCTCAACCTGCGACAACAAAAATAAGAAAGTCTACTTGCACCCAAGGGTGTAAGTAGGTTGTGAGCCAATTCCCTGTAGGATAACACCACTATGAGATTCCATGTGATAAACATTTAAAGATGAAAAGTATGAAAGATTTCAATAACATGAAAAGCTAGTTACAATTTCTAAAAGATGCCACTTTGAATAAAAACAGTTTTCAAGGGGGGTATTTTAATAGGATAACACTTTTAAAATAAAATTCAAAGCTATTGAATTTTCCAGCCAAATGTTTCGTATGCCGATGGTAAGTATAAAGTAACTAAAGAGCACAAGCAATAGGAAATATCCCCTAGGCACTAGCTAGCTATGGGTCCCAGGAACCTCGTATCTCGGTGAGAGTAACCATAAAAAATATCCATTATCGTGCCCGAGCCAGTAGTATGGAACATACCCATAACCTAGTGGTCCCCAATCATCATTATCATAGTTTAGTTAGAGTTTGAAGCGTCAATCTTGCTAATTTAAACTGAGGCCAAACCCCATGGATTCACTAGCATACTAGTACACGTCCACCAACCTAGATTCCCAGGTTTTCCCTTTGTTCTCAAACAAGTTCAACAAGTCAATAAATATACATTGAACATGAAAATATCATTTCCACGTCACAAATTCACCAAATATCCCATATTTAAATCACACAAGTCACAAAAATTCAATTTTCTTTCAAAATGATTTTGAAATCCAACTCACACCAAAATAGCCTGCAACACATTTCACATTTCTTCAACACTTCAACCAAACCATTAAACAATTTTATAAAACAATTATAAGATATTTGAACTCATATAAAAGCCACACATATGGAAAATAACACTCTTTTCATAATCAAATATTCAATTTTTCTCATCACACTCACACAAAACACTCCACATCACTTTCACATCACTTTCACACCTCAATATATCCTTTAATCAATTTAATAAAATATTTCCAAGATGATACATATCACATGACAGCCTTTTCAGAAATGAAATGTACCTTTTAAAAATATACTCATACAAAAACAGTTTTCTGATATAGATTCACCTATATCACAAGTCAATAAACCATTCAAAACATTTATAAAACAATTATAAGGAGTATACCCAAACTTTGCACATAAAACCCATTCTAAAACACTATTTTTAAGCCAAAAGCACACCGAGACCCTACAAAAACAGAATTGGCAGCCCAATCAACATATAATATTCCACTTTCAAATGTTATATAATCACCGTGAACAATATCACAAAAGATACCAATGTGAACACACAAATCCATAAAAAACTTCCAAGGAGTATACCTAGGTTATACACATAAAACCATTCAAAGACACACCCTTTTTATGCCCACATGGAACTATATTATTACCCAATCAAAATTGGCATCCCCTTTCAACATCTAATAAATCACGTCCACATTTTACAAAACTACCATAAGAGATAACACATGAAATACATTTTAAAATACACACTTCAAGAAAAAATTTATATTTAATACCAAATGCTTTACTATTGCTACCAAAAATGGTTATCTCATAATTCACAGAATATAAGAAACATGAAAAATCATTTAATCAAACAAAATAACTCATCATTAAATGGTTACCCATGGAATCACCTACCGAAATTGTTGAATCCCTCAAAACATGGTGCGAAACATCAACGACACCACTGCGGCACCACAATGATGATAAACCCAGCACTAGACCACACATTTTCACCAAAACGACCCATGGTTAAACCCTAGGTATGAACCCTAGGTTCTGGACACTTTGGAACATCATGAAAGAGGGATAAAACCCTAAGGAAATGGAAGAAGTGGAAGGGAGGTACACTCACCTGGGAAAATCATGAAGCAATTACACCGAATTAACCAAATGTTGAATCTCAAAGCAGCAAAACCTAATAGTTTGGCTCGACTGATGAGGAGGAGGTCATTTGGGGACTGAAATGGGTGAAAAGAGTTAATATTGGAGGATATATGAAGGAATGAATTTACCTTTTCAAATCTTCTCGATTTTAGAAACCCTAATACTTTTAGCACTCAATCGTAATGCATAATAGCTCCAAAGAGAAGAGAGAGGGATTGGCCGTGCTACTGGGTTCAACAGGCGCGTTTGAGGCTTGGAATCGTCGAACAATCTCTAAAAATGAAAATTTTATTAAATAATCAAATTTTATTTTTAAAACTGGAATTGGGCTTTCGGGTAGGCCCAATACCTTAAATAAAAACCCATATACACCTTGGTTATGGATTTCCAAAGGCTCCAAATTTTAATTTTGGTGTTAATATATCAGGGGAGGACATTTAGATGTTAGAATGAGAGAAAAATATTAAAAAATGAATAATTTATAAAAGAAACAAAATTTATTTTTAAATCTGGAATTGGGCTCACGGTTTGGCCCAATTCATGAAAACTCACATATTCTCCATAACACCATTGGAAACCCCTAAAACAATGAATTAATGGAAATTAAAATAAAAATACATTTAAAATAATCTATGTATGTGAAAATTATCCCCACCATGAAAAATTTCCACCCTAGAATGTCACAGTAAGGCCAAAGCAACAACCAAACCCAACTGAGAAACCAAGAGGTACTCCCTTCCCAGGTTTCTCCCCCAAAGGCCAAAACACATCCAGTGATAAATGAAGGAAGGAATACTGTCACAAACCTGACATACACCAATTTCCCAAAACAATCAATCACATTCAGTCTTAATCCCAAATTAAAACTCCTCAAACACAATCTGAACAGTACTCAATCAATTTACCCAAATAAACAACAACATCGAACAAGGTTAGACTTGCCCTACTATAACTAAACCATTGGTCACTCTCCGATATCAATGTTTACCCAAGTAATATGTACGTATTTAGATATCTCCAAATGGTAATACCTACTTCCCATACAAAACCAAGGAATAAATATGAGTTACTCGTATGAAGATACACAAATGAGCTCCCCAATGTAAGAGACAACTTAAATTTTATTCCCGAGACAGAAACAAGACACGAATAGGGGGAGGCCCAAACAGACTCCCTAGTACAAGGGGTATACATAAATTAGAAATTTACATAATAATATGCATGATACCCATGGTGGGTCTTCCGACTACGAGAACCTACCATCTTAACCGATCAGCGTGGGTCGACAATAAAAGTCCCCAAAATTAAGGAGTTGGGACGGTCGCAGTGTTAGTCTGCATAGTTTGGGAAACTGTGCAATAACAATGTGGATCCTTATATTTGCATGGTTATTTTTTTTGTTCATGGTTATAACTAACCATGTGAAAACCATGTGCTCAACTTGTCTAGAAAAATTTCCAACCATTCTCCAAATACTCAATGGAAACCAAAGGGGGGGGAATAACATTTTGTGGTGACATGGGTACAAGACCGTCCACCTATTTCCACTGAATGGGAACAAAAAAAGATATATGATGACACTATAGGTTTAAACTCCTCCTATCTCTCATACTAAGGATAGGACATTGTAAAAGGGTTTAAACGACACTGGTGTTTCCCCTGACTATGTGCCAGCTTCTCTCCGGGACCTATGGATGGAGCTCAAAATATTGAAGCATCTTCGGCCACGCAGTTGGGCTGTTGAAACCCCTATGTGGAATTTCTTCTTTCGATGCCACAAACAACAACAACGCATACCCCAATGGGTTCATCAAGACATAACACACTCCATAACCCACTTTACCAAAACCAGACATTTCACTGAAACAAGGGATCAGAAGATTCACAGACACTGCACCTTGTTTTTTTGGGTGAGAAACAACATAAGGGAAAGACATGTATAAACACCTTCCGCTAAGATAGATGATTTGATGATTTTCCCAAGGGAGAAATAGTCCAAACATAATAGAGACTCTCATATGATTTCCCAACTTTCACATTTATGGTCAATCGAGCACAAGACATCATAAGGTATCACCTAACATGACCATTGCGACTGATATAAACAATTCATGTGGAGGGAACTTATACAACATCCACAAACAACACACAATTCTAGAAAGTGGCCATAATATCCTATCATGACCATATTTCCAACACTTGTGGTTTAACATGAACTCATGCTTCAAAGAAACTGTGAAGAACCCAGAGGCCCTCTTAGACACAATTGAGACACTCATCCCCACTAACAACCCTATACCACTTCCAGGTTTGATGAGTTAGGAATCATAAGAATCTAAGGTTTCTTTCAACCTTCCACGATAACTCTCCTGCTACAAGAGGATCTATAAATCAAAGACAGGAATGGGGGTAGACTCAATAAACAAATATTGATAAAATATTTTTTATTTTGATCAATTGGAGGATTTGCCAATGGAGAAAGAATTCGGGATGCACTTTAGTTATGCATTAACCCTTAATGGGGCGTACCTTATCCAATGAGAGAACCCAAGGACCCAACAAATCTAGTCCATTGGTCAAAACATGCCACACACTAGATCCAAATACATGAATGGAACCACCGTAAAGGCATCCCAAATGTTTTTTCAAAAGATACCACTAACAATCCCTAAAACACAGCTTACCGAAAAACACAAACCCCAAACATAGTTCAAACAGAAGGGGTTCTTAAACTCAAAACATCCCACAACATCAACATTTTCAAAAACCCATAATACAAACCATACCAAACTAATCATCAAGACATCATGTTTTTCTTTAAAACCAATTCTTTGAAAACAAACGGTTTAGCAGTAAGTGTATCCACCAATGGTACCCCATGGGCCTCACACATGCATTTCTTTGTGCCACACCGGTCACCCTCCTCATATACATCCCAGCACTCATCAAGCCATTCCATCAACCATCCATCATCCCATATAACCCCATGTATGTGGTTTCTCACAGAAATACCAAAGGTTAAAAAAAATTATTTCCACTTTTCAAAACCGAAACGGTCAACCAACACATCCTTTTTTTTCAAAACTGCTAACCAGGAGATCAAAATCCCAATTCAAATATTACTAAAATTTTCAGAAAGACACAAAACTTTATACAAGAACTCAATTTCAAGATATTCACATCAATTTCATAACATCTCATCCCATTAAAACACCCTTTTATTGTTTAGAAAACTCTATTGGAAACACTTTCAAAAACCAACATCAATATAGTTCGTGCTTTCAAAAAAGGTGTAAGAACACCATTCTCCATTTCAAAAAAAAATCTGGAAATTCATTTCCACCATTTAATTAACAAAACCATTCCCTCATTATTTGAAAATCATTTTAGAAAATACTTTATTCTTCTTAAAACCATGTCACTTTAAAACCAAAGTCCATGATTTCAAAACTAAGGAACACAAGACAATGCAAGAGGAAACTAGTTTCAGTGGGTGACTTGGACATATGGTTGGCGACCATAATCCAATCACATCACAGTGGCATAGAGTGTACTAGGGAATATCCCTGGCTCCACATTTCTTGACAGGACCTGCGAGCTCACTGAGACCATTAACCCAACTCTCTTTTCATTTCCACTAACCATCATCAAACCAAGAAAACCAAAGGACTTAGATAAAACATGACATCCCTTGGAAACTTGAATCCTATCATTAGGTGTGGGGATTAGGCACACTACCCATAACTATAATACCAATTAACTTCAATACTAACTCCATACTATCCATACTGTTTCCCAAATAACATGACACAAGGAGTTAACCTGAACCTCCTTTGATACCATTATTTCACGAACCGAATCTGGTCGCCCCCAAAAGCGGCACTAGACCCAGCCCGTGAAAAGGCCCGAAGGGCATTACCAATCCCCATGGGCTGGCACAAGTGCCCGAGTATCATAAAATGAAGTTTGGGAATGATTTACCTGAATTTGTAAACATAAAACAACAAACGAATCCAAGAAACCAAAACTGGATTTTTCAAACAAAAACATTTTTACTTAAATTCATAACTGAATTACACAAATTTAAATGATGTATTAAGACCATAAAAAAGGTAAAAAACCAAATAATGATATCCAATTAACCCTTATGGCAAAGGGCACCACCCTCAAGCCACCTTCACAAGACTTCACCACCAAGGACCGGCTAGAAACAGGAACCACGGGAACTAAAATCTGTACCCAACCTGCGACAACAAAAATAACCAAGTCTACTTACACACAAGGATGTAAGTAGGGTATGATCCAATACCCAGTATGATACCACCACTAAGAGATTCCATTTGATAAACATTTAATGACAAAAGTCATGCAAGTTTTCAAAAACATGAAAAGCAAGTTACAATTTTTAAAAGATGCAACTTTGAATAAAAACAGTTTTCAAGTGGGATATTTTAACGGGCTAACACTTTTAAAATAAACCCTTAAGCTACTGAATTTTCCATCCAAATTTACCGTATTCCTATGGTAAGTATAAAGTAACTAATGAGCACAAGAAATAGGAAATAACCCCTAGGCACTAGCTAGTTGTGGGTCCTAGGTACCTCATATCTCGGTGAGAGTAACCATCACAAATATCCATTCTCATGAACAAGCCACTAGTAGGGAAAATAATCATAACCTAGTGGTCCCCAATCATCATCATCATAGTTTATTTAGAGTTTTAAGAATCAAAATTGCTAAGCAGAACTGAGGCCAAACCCTACGGATTCACTAGCATACTAGTACACGTCCACCCACCTAGATACCCAGGTTTTCCCTTTGTGCTCAAACAAGTTCAACAAGTCAATATATATAAATTGAACATGATAATATCATTTACACATCACAAATTCACCAAAAATACCATATGTATAGCACACAAGTAACAAAAAGCCAATTTTCATTCAAAATGATTTTGAAATCAGACTCACACCAAAATAACCCACAACACATTTCACATTTCTTCAACACTTCAACCAAACCATTAAACAATTTTATAAAACAATAATAATATATTTCAACTCACATAACATCCCACACATATGAGAAATAACACTCCTTTCATAATCAAAAATTCAATTTTTCACATCACACTCACACAAAACACTCCACATCACTTTCACATCACTTTCACACCACAATATCTCCTTCAAATAATTTAATAAAATATTTACAAGATGATACATATCACATGACATCCTTTTCAAAAATTAAATGGACCTTTTAAAAATATACTCCTTCCAAAACAGTTTGCTAATATAGTTTCACCTATTACACAACTCAATAAACCATTCAAAACATTAATAAAATAATTATAAGGAGTATAACCAAGCATTGCACATAAAACCCATTTCAAAAACCTCTTTTTAAACCAAAAGAACACCAAGACCCTACCAAAACATAATTGTCAGCCCAATCAACATATAATAATCCACTTTCAAATGTTATATAATCACCATGCACAATATCACAAAAGATACCCATGAGAACACACAGATCCATAAAACGCGTCAAGGAGTATACCAAGGTTATACACATAAAACCATTCAAAGAAAACCCCTTTTTAGGCCCACATGGAACTATATCATTTCCAAACCAAAAATGGAAGCCCCTTCCAACAACTAATAAATCACTTCCACATTTTACAAAAGTACCACAAGAGATAACACATGAAATATATTTGAAAAATACACACTTTAAGAAAAAATGTAACTTTAATAACAAATTCTTTACTATTGCTACCAAAAATGGTTTTCTCATAATGCACAGAATATAAGGAAAATGAAAAGTTATTTAATCAAACAAACTAACTCATCATTAAATGTTTACCCACGGAATCACCTACCGAAATTGTCGAATCCCTCAAATCATGGTGCGAAACATAAACTGCACCACCCCGGCACCACAAGGATGATAAATCCAGCACTAAACCACAAATTTTCACTAAAAAGACCCATGGATAAACCCTAGGTACGAACCCTAGGTTCTGGACACTTTGGAACATCAAGAAAGAGGGATAAAACCCTAAGGAAATGGAACATGTGGAAGGGAGGAACACTCACCTTGAAAAATCTTGAAGCAACTACCCTGAATTAACCAAATGTTGAATCCCAAAGCAGAAAAACCTGATAGTTAGGCTCTAATGATGAGGAGGAGGACATTTGGGGACTGAAATGGGGGGAAAAGAGTAAATATTGATGGAGATATGAAAGAATGTATTTACCACTTCAAATCTGCCCGATTTTAGAAACTCTAATAAGTTTAGCACTCAATCGCAATGCATAAGAGATCCAAAGAGAGGAGAGAGAGTTTGGGCGTGATACTGGGTTCGAGGGGATCATTTGAGGTTTGGAATCACCAAAAGAGCCTTAAAATAAATATTTTATTAATTAATCAAATTTTATTTTTAAAACTAGAATTGGGCTTTCGGGCAGGCCCAATCTCTTAAATAAAAACCCATATACACCTTGGTTATGGATTTCCAAAGGCTCCAAATTTTAATTGGTGTTAATATATAAGGGGAGGACATTTAGGATTTAGAATGATTGAAAAATATTAAAAATTGAATAAGTTATAAAAGAAACAAAATTTATTTTTAAATCTGGAATTGGGATAACGGTTTGGCCCAATTCATGAAAACTCACATATTCTCCATAAAACCTTTGGAAACCTCCAAAACAAAGCATTAATGGAAATTAAAAAAAATTGAAAATAATCTATTTATGTGGCATATATACATTTACAAACATATGTAATGGAATTTAAATTCATAATATAAAATAATTTCTTAAATGTAAATGAGAATAGAGAAATTCCTTATGAAATTTTAGCATGATAACGGGTGTGCATGGGAGAAATTAATGACTGAGAAAGAGTTCCCTCATCATTAAAATATAAATAGGGAAGTATGGTTGATGTGGGAAATCATACCCCAACATATGTAATTGAAAATAAATGGCCTTAACAACATAACGAAATTTGGACAAAAATGAGAAATAAATATTTTCCTTATTTGGAAGTGTGATGCCTAAGCATTGGGTGAGGCATTAGAGAAGATTCATGGGACACATGGAACCTTGGGAGGATTATAGTGATATTATGTCATTTTTTGGTCACGATACAAACAGTTTGAGAGAAGTGGAATTGGAGATTGAGTGGGTTTATATAGGAAATGAGAGGGAATTCATTACTATGTAGGTTTTGAACAGCACACCTTAAACTAATCAAAACCAAAACCAAACATTGTTTTTGCCAATGGTTTTTTTCCAAATGTTAGTGGAAAAAATTATTTTATAAGATAAATTCCCACATTTCTTAAAATATTAGGCTTGGTTAAGAAGATTTGTGTCACAATATCATAAAAAATTTAAAAAATTAAAATATTTTATATGTATTAGAGGGTCCACTATGGCTTTGTAAAATAAACCAAAAAAACATAAAATCACAATATTTTAAAGGTAAAACATATATTTAGAAGAAAACCATTTTATTTTATTTTATTACATCACTAGTGGTTCATTATGATGTCATGAATCACATTATATATTTAAATGGTATTTAATTTTTACCCAAAAATTCAATTGTCTCAGAAAATTATAAAAAATCTACCATTGGATAATTTAAAAATCCTCATTCCAAATATAATATTCATTTTATCTAAATAATTTTCTAATATGTGACTTTTATCTTTTAATATAAAAAATGACATTTATAAAAAATTTATGAGTTTCGAAAAAAACAATTTTTCAAACATTAAAAAAATTAAAATTGTATTCATAAAAAATAATATAATATTATATATTTATTAAATAGTAATTTTGTAATAATAGTTTATTTAAAAAAATTAATTAATTAATATTTTAATTCATCAAATTGTATTTCATAATTTAATAGTAACTAAAAATACTTTTTTGCTGTTAAAATTATTAAAAAAGTAACAATAAGAAGAAGAATGTATTTTATCTATTCAAAAATAATGTACATAATAATTTCTCTATGGTTTTATAACATAACCCCGTAAAATGCTCGCATAAGACTAAATGTTAAGGTGCATGATGGGGAAAAAATATCAGGAGTCTTAAATAACATCTCTCTGTTGGTAATCTCAATTAACTTCCACTTCTCCCATAGATAGTTATATTCAAGCTTAATGTGTTGAAGATCAGTTGGGTCATGGGAAAGAGATAAGAACAATGATTCTACCACCTTTGTGATATCTAAAAAATGGTCTTTTATGGAGAAATTATACTATATGTGTCCATCACTTCTCTTGCCTGAGTAAATTTGATTTGTAAAATCCCATTATATATACTATTCATGTGGTCACTATTTCACAACTATATTAGCAATGGTAAAAATTCATATCAAAAATTCAAAAATTCAAAAACACATAACCAAATAAGTACATATGTTTTATACAACCATTTTATATAATAATACATTTAATTATGTCACGAGTAGTTTTCATTAATAAAAATTTGGTTCATTACCTGATCTAAATTTGGTATAATAGATATAGGTTTTATAAACATATTCACCACTTATTTGATGTATATCCTTGCAATTTTATTGAATTATTACCCCTCTAAAATTTTAATTAAATTGGAAATATTTTTAATATGATCTATCACACCCCATAGAGTCTTATTTCTATTGATTCTCCTTGAAGATAAATGAAACAATTGAAATTGATATTTTACCATATCCATGTGGGTATGAGAAATGGTTTCATAATTCCCATGGAATTTTTCCAATTAGATTGCAGCTGCTAGAATAACAGGAACATTGATATATATCATATGATCACCTTATTCTTTCCATCAAACAAATAATTCCCTATGAGATCATGATACATCATTGTGTTCCCCGATTTGATAGAGAATGTAACATTTTGTGAATCATTTAACAATTCTTTCTTTATCTAAGTATTTCATAGTACACATATTCTTGATTAAAATATTAAAAATCCTTCATCAACGATTTTAAACTATGTGTATTTCCCATTTCTTATAGATTCCTCCTTCTTATGAATTTCTAGATAATCCCTTTTAAAATTCTTTATATTCTACCAATGGATTGCTTGAGAAATAATTTGTGAAGGGAATGATGATTTTATTTTCGTTATGAATCCCCAATATATAATTTGGATGTTTATAAGGATTCAATCCCTCTAAAAAATGATCATTGATAGGTTCATATGATCTTAAACATTATTTTCATTCCTAGGATATTAATGGATGGAGAATTCATGATCCTCGATCAGATCCAACCACAGACAATGGTGCATATTTATCTCCTTTAATGTGAATATATATTTTAGGATCTTCTAATCTGTATATATTTCAGACTTCTACATGTAGATATAATTCTTCCAAATCATCAATTTGAATATTTATATATCCAATTGAAAACATTTTCTAGATAGTTATACTCGTGAATGTGGGATGTGTTATCACATTATCATTTTACAATAGTACATAACAACCTCCAGGGCATCATTAATTATTATGGGGAAACAAAAATTTAATAATTTATAAGACTGAAAAAAAATTAATAAAAATATGTAATTGGAAATATTGAGATTTGAACCCACAGGTATAATCAATATGTTATAAATTAATTAAATAAATTGAAATTTAAATTTTATTATTGTTTGAAGAAAGAATATTTAGAAAATATTGGGATAAATATCAATAATAAATGTATTCGAGGTTTATTGATTTTAGGTTCATGTTGTAGATACCCATAACATGACGTACATTGACATTACATTAATTTTTCAGAACACATAATACCTGAAAAAAACAGATGCCCAATGATCGTATAAGTTTAGTGTCTTTGGAAACTCAGAGCATAATATTCTAATCATGGTGAAAGATCTTCAACATCTCCCATAATGACCTCCCACTTCTTTTTTCTTACCTAAAACATTTAATTATATCTTGGGGAAAAGAAAATATAAAATGGGTGCTCTCCAATGCTCAGTAATGGTATTCATGGAGAAAATAAAGCAATCTATATACATTTGAATTTAAAAACATGAACATAGTGTTTAAACATCAAAATATAGAGCAATGACATAAAAAATGGAAGTTTGAAAGGAAGAGATCATAATGTAAGATCAATAATGCTAAAATATCATGGGTAATAATACATTTAATTGTGGAAAACCATTAATCACATGATATTTTTTACATAGTAGCCAAGTCATTGCTTCCAAGACAATCATAGTTGACAAATTCCCTTACTGAATCGAGTTCACTCCGCATTCGAGTCTTATATCACTGAACTCGATTAACGTTACATTATAGCCATGTTTATCTCATGAGATATAAATCATTACCCAATTCATTGGAAAAATATATAGGTCCCACCCATCTCATAATGAAATCATTCTTACTTGTGCCACAAAATTTACTTATATCATTCATCATAACCCAATGAATATAATGGGTTTCATAAATATCATCCCATAAAAACATATACTATATAAAAAATGGATAACATTTCATCATAATAAGAATAAAACCAAGGAAATAATAGTGTCATTATACATGAAACATAATCATAATTAATAATGTCCTCTTAGATGGAAAATATTTTTGACAAAACACTTGAAATGAATACTTGTGGAAAATATCCTTTCTTCTTAAAAATAATTTTCCTTTCACAAAATGCCACACAATTTTAAAAGAAATGGATTTTATTGAAAATAATCATGAAACGTTGTAGAGGAAGCATCCTGAAAATTAGGCGTTATGAAACCGTAAAAATCATTTCTTTCCGTATAAGTTAAAAAAACATTATTCTCGTACTTTTGCAGGAAAATTCAAAAAGTTCCTCGTATTGTAAACAAAAGAAAGATTCCTTCCATAACACAATGTAAAAGTAAAATAGGGTTAAACATGACTTTAAAAATACATGGAATAATATTAAAAAATTTATGGAATACCTTTTTATGGACATTGATGAAAAATATAACCCCAGTAAATACTTACGTATAAGAAATCTTGGATAAAAATTTGATTTGAAAATTTATCCCTTACCTTATGTCCAATATCTTCTGTATGTGTTCGAGACTCATGCATAGTGGGTTTAAAAATATTATAATCTTGTAAAAGAATAGTAATAATATTTATTATATCATAAATGATTCAAATATGAATTTATATTAACCGTTCGTTTGTCAATTCCATGTTAAAGCATTGTTTTGGTTAAAATCATTTTATTTATCATACGTATTTGGAATTGTTGTTTCTTGATATTATTATTACTTATATCATGATTTACTTACTTCTAGAATTTAAATCATGATTTATATATCATATATATTTAGTATAAATATATAATATATAGATAAATTAAATTAAATACACCATTCATGGAGACGGTAGTCCGTACGTATGCATGAACGCGGTTTTCCTTTCCTTGTTGAAATGTATGGAAGTAAGTAGATAATATATATATATATATAAATCAAGTAGATTTATTATGTCATATATTTCATTATTATTCATTATATATAATTTATAATCATTCTTAAATGGTTAGCATAGAGAATGAATCACATCGTGTCGTGGAGACGGTAATTCGTGCGTACGCATGAGCGATGATATCGATCCCATAATTATTTAATGGAAATTGAGTAGATCATATAACATATCATAACTTGTATAATTTTATAATAATCATATTTAGTTATTATTTACACCATTTTACCCATACAAGTATGTTGGTGGTAGAAAAACATATTACACCACGGTGTGGAGACGGTATTCTGTACGTACGCACGCGCGATGATTTTGTTATTCATAGGATTGATAGAACATGAAATAGGTTTGTTTCATATTTATAATAACATCTCAGTATATAAGTAATACTTATGTTATTACATTATAATGAAACAGATAAAGAAGATGAAGTAGAAGAAGATATAAACATGAAGGAATTGGTAGAAGAGATTACTTCTTCGATGTGCCTCTTTTAAACTTCCTCTTAAGGAACTAGAGATGGAATTTTTAGAAGACCAAAACCACTATGATATAACTAGAGAGGTTGAGAAGAGAAATTGTCTTGGGTTTTTCTGAGCTTGAAGGCTCAAAATTGAGTAAAGAGGAGAGGGAGGAGGTGCCCTTTTATAAGGGAGGAGAGGGGCACCTTAGGAAAAACATAAAATATATTTTTATAATAAATTCATATTCGGTTTATAATGAATCCAAAGTGACTTAGATATAGGATAGGGTGGGGATGGGGAGAAATCATCTCAACTAATATGTTTTAGACAATTTTAGGTTACCATTTTAACCTTATCATTTAGATTTAACTCTGAGTTAAATAAATTAACTTTTATTGTATCTTCTTGTATTCTTACACTATATGGTTAATAAACATACTATAAACTACCAATAGAACCCCAATTGGTTCATTAATTTCATATATATTATTATATATGTCTTTTAGATGAACCTTCTATTTTTAGAACCATTATATAAATTAATAATATAATATTTGTTTTAAAAACTAATTGATGTCAATTTTAAAACTATTTGGTATTTGGTTTGCTATAAATTCATAACAGCATTATTACATCGAAAACAATTCATATATCCAATAAAAATATGTATCATTAACCTATAAAATTAGTTTAATTCATAAAAAGTCTCAAATTACATTTATATGGGTATTTATAATATCAATTATGTTAATATTCAATTAATAAAGTAATTACTACATCATCATTGTGTCAGAAATAAATTAAAATTTTTAATATCCAAAAAATATAAATAAAATACCATTATGGTAGAAATATTTTTAGAATTATAAGGAATATTTATTGTCTAATTTATCTTATGTATAACCCTATACTAAAAAAATATTATTTATTAAACATTGATTTTAACTCTTTTAACTCTTCTTTAAATAAAATAATAAAAAGTGTCCTAATTTAATCCAAGTGGACCTAAAGGGTCATATTTTAATCCTAAGGTTTTTTGTCGATTTAGACTTATATAATATAATTAGTACATGTTTTAGGGTAATAATAATATCATTGTTACACTAAATTATCCAATTTAATTTTAACCGTGGTAAATAAAAGTAAAAAAATTACTATTCACCAAATATTATTTTTATCTTATTGAACCAAATTTTACTTACTGATATCAACAAAATCTCTCGGATTGTTGAAATTTCACTCTTAGATGCGGTTAAATTATGTTTTATGTAAATTTACAAAATCTCCTAGGATGTGGGTAAAAGACGGTAAAAAATTAAATTGAATTTTTATATACCTAAAATTATTATAAAATGACTCCAATGAATTACATTGAACTTATTTTGGTATTATGTATCTATTTTAAAATAAAATAAATTTAAATAAAATAAAGGAATAATTAAATTAAAAGTCAGTTTTAACCAATAACTGAGTATTTTCACAATTCATCAAAAATTGAAAGTTTTCGGAAAAATACCAAAAGAATATTGGTGTATTTTACAGTATAATACATCAAGGAAATTAAAAAGAATATATCTCATAAACTCTTAGGGTGTTACATTCTACCCCCCTTAAAATGAATATCTCCCTCGAAATTCATTGGGGGTATAAATCATTCACTACTTGAATGTTTATTTCAGAGAATCCAAAATCATAAAAAAGAATACTAAAATTTAATTTTAAAAAGTGAAGTAAGAAATTTAATGGTTACTCAAATTAACTCATCACTAGGTTTCCACATATGGTAACATAAGTGAAAATATGGATATGGAAGAGAAATATAACCACCAACTTCTGATGATGAGTGGTAGAGGACATGGCTATAAAAAATCCAACAATCACAAAGCCATAAATTTATGATGATCTAAAGTACTATATGATTCATCAGTTATGAGGGAACTAGGTCATCATTTTTGGTTTTAAAATCTTTTCATTAAATTTGATGAATTTTTACATATGGATAAATACTTACTTGATTTTAGTGTAATATCATCGTTGGTCAGTCCATGAACAATTTCCACTTCATATCATAAAGAAATGAAGTTAAATATTTCATTCGTGAAGTGTTAACAGATCATGTGATACAATGATGGGTAATTACATTTCTCTGAAACAAAAGGTTATCAAAAGTTATTAAATATACATAAGTACATCTATGGTGAGATTAATTGTATATGGTTCCAAAAATGGACTTATACATCATGAATCATACCACTTAATGAAATAAAACTAGTTTCTACTAACTGGGGACTACCTGTTGGCCAGTGGTAGGCGATAAAGGCCTGTCGCACATTAGTTGTGGATTCGATTCCCACAACCTTGTCCGACGTGACGAGTTGTCACCCATCCTAGAGGCTTTCCTTTTTCTAAAACTACACAATTATAATATTACAGAAATAATATCAAAAAAAAGTTTTATCCTTAAAAAAAAATATCTGATGTCCAACATAATCCATTTCAATCTTTAGGCTTATCTGAAATACACTTGTCCAATCTCATAGAATAATGAAAACTATTACTTGAAAGGTCACATAACAAGAATGTGAATACCATCATTGTTCCCCCATATATCATATGAAATATCTTGTTTATCACATTCCAAACATGTGAATACCTTAATATTGTATTCTCTTGCAATATGAATTACCATAGAATCTTTGCGAAAACATGATTTCTTTAAAAATTCAACTATTTCCACATAACAAAATCCCAAAATTTCAATATAATCAAACTTTTATATAACTTTGTCCTTATATGAGCTCATTAATAATATCAAACATTTCATTATCTCATTATCCCTTCATTATGAGAATATCATCTGCTTTCCAAAATCACTTTTCATGGTTATCGGTACCATTCATCATATAATTTCAAATACTCAAGGAAATATAACAGCATAACAATCCTTATATTTTTCTATATTCCATATTACTATACATTTTTCATGTAATCATTCCACTACCTTTTCAAACCATTGACTGAGCATTATCATTTTATTCCTCAACACTTCTTTCATCTCATATATCATTTGAAGTGTCTTAATCATCATCAACATAAATACTACCCATACGACCATGCTGATTATCTTCATGAGATTTTCCTATATGGAATTGGTTTGCATAATGCCCATACATAACACATTTAAAACATTTAACGGTTGTTGATGTCTTTACAATACCATTATCTTTGTCCATTGTGCTAACAGAACCTTTTTTTTGCAATTACAAGCTTTGTGTCCTTCTTTTCCACACCCAAAGAATATTTTAGTTCCTTTGAAACATTATCCTTGATGCCTCTTCCCAAATGACTTACATAATGGAAATTGATCTTTCTTTCCTCAATAATCACCAGGAAACTCCATCTTTCTCTAATTAGCTGAGTCAGGAATTTTACCAAAGTTGAGATAAATGATCATATTATGATATTGCTGATTAGGCATAATAATGATGTTTCAACTTCCAAATACAATTTCATTTGGTATCTCATGATGAATATCAGTCCATTGTCTAGCATATTCCCCATTAACATGAATCTTCTTGTTTCCAGCCATTTTCTAAAACCCAAAAAGAATAGTGTGAGAAGGAAAAATCATTCAAGGAAATAAACATAATAAAGGGGGTTTACCTTAAATATATAAGATCTTATGTTTAATTGTATGATCGTTACCGTAATTCTAGGACTATAACCTATACTTATACCTAACCTTATGGAAATCCCTAGTCATACCTTAGAAATATCAATATATATAACTAATGTTTTCACATCCTAGATTCCAAAGGTTAACTAAACCTTTTCTCAAATACCAACTGTAGAGACCCATAGCTTGACGTACATAGGCATTAAATTACTTTTTCGGAATACTTAATACATGAAAAAAATAGACACCCAAAGACCGTATTATTTTAGTGTCTTGGGAAACTAGAACATAATCTTCTAATCAGGGTGAATTATCTTCAACATCTCCCATACAAATCTCCCCTTTTGTTTTCATACCTAAAACCATTCATTTTTTCCTGGGGAAAAGGAAAAATATAAAGAGTGAGCTCAAATACTTAGTAAGGGTAATCATGGAGAAAATAAAACAAACTATATAGATTTGAATTTAAAAACATGAACATAATTTTTAAACTTCAAAATCATTGGCTATGACATAAAACATGGTAGTACGTAAGGCATAGATCATAATGGATCATCAATCATGCTAAAATAACATGGGTATTAAAACATGTAATTGTGGAAAACCATTAAGCACATGAAATGATTTCCATAGTAGGCAAGGCATTTCTTCCTAGACCATCATTGTGGACAAGGTCCCTTACTGAATCGAGTTCACTCCTTATTCTAGTCCTGTATCACTGAACCAGATTAACTTTCCGTTCCAGCCATGTCTATGTCATGAGATATAAATCGTTACCAAATTAATTGGAGGGAGATATAGGTCTCACACATCTCATAATAAAATCCTTCTTACTTGTGCTACAAAATAAAAATAAATCAGTCATCATAACCCAGTGAATAAAATTGGTTTCATAAACATTATCCCATCATAAAATATTCCATAAGATGAATCAAATCATGGAAATAATAGAGACATTATACATGAAACATAATCATACTAAATAATGTCATCTTATATGGAAAATAGTTTTGACAAACCACGTGAAATTAATTCTTAAGGAAAATATCCTTTCTTGTTTAAAATAATTTTATTTTCCCAAAATGCCACACAATTTTAAAAGAAAAGGATTTTATTGAAAATAATCATTCAAACATTTAGAGGAAGCTTCATGAAAATTAGTTGTTATGAAACCATAAAAATTTGTTCATGCCGTATAAGTTAAAGAAATCATTCTCCTCGAACTTTTTCCAGAAAAGTCAAAATGTTCCTCGTATGGTCAACAAAAGAATGGTTCCTTCCATAACACAATGTAAAATTTAATGAGTGGTAAACATGACTTTAAACATAAATGGAATAATATTAAACACTTTATTAAAAAAATAATGGACATGGATGAAAAATATAACCCTATTAAATACTTACATATAAGCAATCTCGGATAATGATGAGATTTGAAAAATTATCCCTTACCTAATGTCCAATTTCTTCCGTATGTGTCTGAGACTCCTATATATTGGGTTAAAACATATTATTATCTTGTAACAGAATCATAATAATATTTATTGTATCATATATTAGTCACTTATGACTTTATATTAACCGTTCGTTTGTCAATTCAATGTTAAAGCAGTGTTTTGGGTAAAATCATTTAATTTGTCATACGTGTTTGGAATTATTGTTTCTTGATATTATTAATACTTATATCATGATTTAAATAATTAAAGAATTTAAATCAGGATTTATATATCATATATATTCAGTATATATATATAATAGAAAGATAAATTAAATGAAATACACCGTTAATGGATACGGAAGGCCGTACGTATGCATGAACACTATTTTCCTTTCATTATTGACTTGAATAGAAGTAAGTAAATGAAATATATATATATAAATAAATCCATTATCTTTATTATAAAATATATTTAATTATTTTTCGTTATATACACTTTATAATCATTCTTTAATGGTTAACATGGAGAATGAATCTCATCGCATCGTGGAGACGGTAATCTGTGCGTACACACGAGTGATGATATTGTTCCCATAATTCTTAAATGGAAATGTAGTGGATGATATAACATCACAGAACATTTATCATGTTATAATAATTATATATAGTAATTCTTTACACCATTATACCGATCCAATTATGGTGGTGTGAGAAAAACATATTACACCACGGCGTGGAGACGATATTCTGTATGTACGCACACACGGTGATTTTGTTTTTCATAGGACGGATAGAAAGTGTAATAGGGTTGTTTCATACTTATAATAACATATCAATATATAAATAGTACTTATGTTATTAGTTTATAATTAAAAAACTAAAGAAGAGGAAGTAGAAGAAGAAAGAAACTTGAAAGAATCGGTAGAAGAGATTACCTCTCCTTCGACATTCCTCTTTTAAACATCCTCTTAGGGAACTAGAGTTGGTCTTTTGAGATTAACGAACCTATATGATATAAATGGAGAGGTTGAGAAGATAAATTGGATGGTTTTTTCCGAGCTTGAAGGCTCAGAATTGTGTAAATTAGAGAGGGAGAAGGTTGCCTTTAATAAGGGAGGAGAGGGGCACCTTAGTAAAAACTTAAAATATTATTTTATAAAAAATTCATATTCAGTTTATAACGGCTCCAATGAGACATATTTTGCGGCTAGGGTGGTTATTGGTAGATGTACCCTGAACCAATTGGGTTTAGAAAATTTTAGGTTTCCATTTTAACCATATCATTTAGATTTAACTCTATGTTAAATAATTTAACTTTTACTGTTCCCTCTTGTATTCTTACACAATTTGGTTAATAAACATACTATAAATAGCCAATAGCACCCTAATTGGTTCATTAATATCATATATATAATTATATACTTCTTTTGGATGAACCGTATATTTTTTAGACCATTATATCAATTAATAATATAATATTTGTTCAAAAAACACTTTTATGTCAATTTTGACACTATTTGATATTTTGTTTTCTCTAAAATTATAACAGCATTATTTCTTCCAAAAAATAATCATCTAACAAACCCTAATATGTTATATTAACCTATAAAATTATTTTAATTCACAAAAAGTTTCAAATTACATTTCTTTGGGTATTTATAATATTAATATGTTAACATTTCAATAATATGGTAATTACTGCATCATCATTGTGTCATAAATAAATTAAATTATATAATTTGTAAATAATATAAATAAAATACCATTATGTGTGAAATATTTTTGTCTTTATAATGAATATTTATAGTCTAATTTATCTTCTGTATATCCCTATATTAAAAATGTTGTAATTAATAAACATTAATTTTAACTCTTTTAACTCTTCTTTAAATAAAATAATAATAAGTTTCCTAATCTAATCCATGTGGAACTAAAGGGTATTATTTTATTCCTAGGGTTTTTTTTTGTCTAATTAAACTTATACATTAGAATTAGAACATGTTTTAGGGTAATAATAATATCATTTTTACCCTAAATTACCCCCATTTACATTTAACCATGGTAAATAAAAGTAAAAAGTTACTATTAACCAACAATTATATTTATCTTATTGAACCACATTTTACTTAATTATATCAACCGAGTCTCTCGGATTTTTCAAATTCCAGTCACAGAACAGGTATAATTATGTTTTATGTCAATTTTCAAATTCTCCTATGAGGTGGGAAAAACACGGTAAAAAGTTCAATAAAATTTTTATATATCTAAATTTTTTATAAAATTAATTCAATTAATTAACATGAACCTATATAGGTATTATTTATCTATTTTGGCCTAAAATAAAATTATTTAAAATAAATTATTATTTAAATAAAAATTCGGTTTTGACCTGTAACTCAGTATTTTCCCTATTCATCAAAAATTGAATGTTTTCAGAAAAATACCAAAAATTCACCCTAGGGTAATTTTGATATTCCGAATCCAAAAATGAAGTCCATTTTGAATGTTAAAATTTATAAAATTTCAAAAAGTTGGAATTACTATTAATAATGGCTAGTTTATATATCGTTGTTTAGTGAAACTCGGTATTGCGTACAACACATGCTATCGGGGAAGGTCAAGATTGCATGTAATAAAAGCCAAGTCAGGGTTGTTTGTAGTGAACTATCCCTTTGGTGTTTCTTATAACATAATAAAAACTAATTTAATTTATATATTATAAAAAATCTATTCCTAATTTTTCATAGAATAATTACTACAAAATGGACTTGAAATTTTGTGTAACACGAGTCAAGAATAGTGTTGCATATACTGCAAGATAATATGGTGCTGCGTATAGAACAAGCTAATCATGGTGTAGTGTACAATATAAGACATCAATAAAATTAAAAGGAATATATCTCATAAAATATTTGGGTGTAACACATGTGTTATGAATTCAATTGGCTATGGATTTATTTAGATTTGGTGTCAAAATTGGGCTAGCAAGAATCCTTGTTCTGGTTATCATTCCCAAATCTTATGATTTCATCATTGGAAATGTCATCTATTAGACTTAATCCCAAAAAAATAGGCAACCCATAACCATGTTTAAACATAAATAACATAGGTTTACTTATTTTCATACAATAAATAGGATAATTAATTAACTAAGTTAAACAAAAAACCTCATTATGTCTCAATGGTCATTCAATATAAAAAAAGATGAATTATAATTCATAAAAAGTGTTTCAAAAATACAAAATAAGATTTATAGATAGGAACAATCCCCAATAGAACATCCACTATAGTCACATAATCAAACACAAATAAAACTAATCTCTCTTGCTTGCCCTTATGAGAATGAGTAGCATGGATTCTAGGGGAAGAATGGTGGTGTATAACTATTGAAAAGTAAGGCTCCGGATCATCACTCTATGTATGCAGCTCTCCCCCATTTGTCCATCGGTGTCCTCTAGATTGTTGCTATATCTTAATATACAGAGAATTGTATATTTTATATGGAATCCTGTCGAACCCCTCATCCATGTAACATTATTTTTTTAGCTCTGGAACTTACCCGATGTTAATTATAAATTGACATCATGAAATCTCTTAAATTTCAATACATGATTATACATTATGATTTTCAGGGTAAATATTCCTTGATGAATTATATAATCCATAAATTGGAAACATTATTCATCTATATACACAAATAAACACCTTAAATATCATAAAATATATCATTAAATACATCAATCTGTACGCAGCTCAATCCCATTATTGATGCAACATTGTATATCATTACAATTTTCCTACATTAGGGTAGTGTGAGTAATGGTGCAGTGATATCCCAATTCATTGACATGTTGAGGTTCTATCTACATTAATTAGTCCATATAAACATTATTCTTTTATAATTTTTCTTGGATAGTGTGTTTGAACATCAAGGGATGTTTCTCAAAAAGCATCCATTTTTTACATCTAGTCTAAAGAATGTATAGTTCTCTATCATAGGATCTAGTTTTCACCACTCCTCAATTTTATTTTTCTTATAAGAAATATATTATATTCTTTTACTATTTATACATTCCCTAATAATGATAATTCCTCCATCCATAACTCACATTTATCTACATCATATATAGATTCTCCCTTTTCAATTCTATTATCACAGTATTCAAATGCATCCCATGCTCCTCCTTACTCTTAGAGTATAGAAAAAATATCGTATACAATGAATAACACATATTTATTTTGGTAATCTCTGAAGAATATATTCATTATGACTATTATTTTTCTCAAAAAATTAATGGATCTGAAGGGAATCAATATGAACTCATAATTTCCATATCTTTTTTAGAAGTTATTAATAGAAATATCAATGATATTAACATTTAATTAGTGATATCATAACAAGTAATATTCCTTAGAGAGGTATTGGGGACCATTTAGTTGATTAATCATTTCACTATTCCATGTAAGGGTATACTTATTATTTAGCGCGATTTTTTTATTTCACAATAATCAATGTAGAGGCTCACTGACACATTCTTCTTCTTGATAAAGAGTATTATTGCACCCCATGGTGATGGAGTTGAACATACCTTTTATAGATTCAGTTATACTTAATTATTTAAATATTCCAATTCAATATTTTCCATTTTACAATGAGTCTTGTATATTATTAGTGATACATTTATAATCTTGATTTAGTAATCAGCCACCCAGTATGAAGGAAGACCACATAAATCATCAGAGAATACATAAGTGTAGTCCCACAAAATGGGCATGTCATCATGAATGATTATCTAATTTTTATCGACCATTTAAAAATTATATTATATATTATTAGGAAATAATTTCCATTATTGATATGAATTTTCGAAAAAAGACTTACCTAACTCATTACACATGTTCAAAATAGAAGGATGACTTGAGATGTGAAGAGTAACCTCTCAAGCCTGACAAATGATGTTGGATTTAAAAAAGGACATATACCCCATGACCAATATAGCATCAAACTCCACTAAATGTTGTTATATAATATTTTTTAGAGGCTCAACCCTCAAAGATTGACTGGGGGATGATTTGAATACATGGGCTATAATAATTACACCATTTGTTGTTCTTATATAAAAATCCAACCGCATGTTGTGTAGGGGATTTAGAATAGTTAGAGTAAACATTAAAGCTATTATTACTTGAATATAACCATATTCATATGGAAATTTTCAGGGTCAAGAATATATAATTTTATCGAATTACACTATTTTATTATTATTTTAATATTTTTTATATCTACTAAATATATGGATGAGAATAAAGAACTTCACATGAGAATATATGGGAAACTGTGAACATAGAAGGAATAAAATTTAAATTACATGTTTTTACTATCTCAATATTCTATAGATTTCAATTTATAATATCCATACCAATTTTAATATTAGGCTTTATAACCTAAAATTTTATACAAGATCTTCATAATAGTTTGTAATGAGTTTTTTTAATTTTCCAAATCTCATCCCTCAAGAGTGTCGAAGTTACTTTACAGAAATCCATCATTGTCATGAACTAAATGATGACTGAGTTAATAATCAATCCAAAATTAAGGGTTTCTATCTCTAGGTACTACTATTTTTAATCAACATATACTTGCTTCATCCAAATAGGAATGTAATTTCATGAAAACTGTTTGGTCTATACTTCTTCATATTTTTAGAATATTATATAATACATTAAATTATCCCAAAAATTCTAAATAATGTATTATATTCCTAATCCAAAAAAAATTATTATACCCTTATATGATAACAATTATAGTGCCACAATCCATCAACTATAATTATTACAAAATTTGTATATTAAAAAACCATAATCAGAACACAAAAATCGATAGGCCTAGTGTATTTGGAAGACTCGGTTGATGACACATCAAAATAAACTAAAATAAAAAATAACTATTTTATTATCGATAATAAGATACTAAATCCATTTAATCTCTTAAAACTAAAAATGATAACCTATGTACTAGAGAAAAAAATGGTTAGATAAAATGACTAATAATCAAATAAACGCGATAAGGTAGCATACCATGTAATTCAAAATGCATAACCAAATATCATAAAGGATAACGATCATGAGTAATAAAATGGAGGAATAATAAAAGAATATAGAATCCTAAGATTATTTAATCATATAAATGTGTCCAAAACATAAAACAAGATATAATCAAAATTAATGAATAGCAACTAACTAAATAGTAAATGGTGGATAGAGTCGCATAATGGTTTAATATTATCCCATACACCCATACATATAATCTTATGAGACAAATACTTTAGCCTATAATTTGTAGTGTTCTCTTATTATAAAAATAAATACAGGTACATTAATATGTGTTCAATACATGCGAATCCAATCATAAAAAAGAAACATAAGGATTAACCATGTAAAAAATGGATGGCATAATATTTTAATATAGCACAACTAGATCGAATTTCAAAATAGAGTGTATAAGATATGGTAATACAAATTTATGTACATTAGTATAGTAAAATTGATCATAGATCATGATAAATTATGTTCCAAATAAGTTAATATACATACAAGAGTGGCTATGATTCCTTGGTTTTGTATCACTTTTGTGAGGTTTTAGGGAAAATGATAACGAATTTTTAAGGATGGTAAGAAGATAATAGTTTCAATTAAATGATAAAAAAACTAAATTTGTTTCATATTAAAAAATATGTGTCTTCTGAAAAAAAGGATATTTTAAAACATTTCATTTGATTGGTACATTGAATGGGGAAACGAATAAACTGATGTCCCCTTTAATTGTATTTTATAAATATATTGATAATCAAACATTTAAAACAATTATGTTACCATCAACAAAATGTAAATTGAACTAGGTATATATTTTTTTTAAATTTATAAATAATATAGAATATGTAAATAAGAATAATATAGATACAATGTGAGGTAATGAGGGAAAAATCATAACCTAATGATTATGGTATAGTTCGAAGAGATATTTTACCTTATATTCAACAATCATTTGGAACATTAACTTAATAAACGTGATAATCATATTAAATCCCATAATAAAATAATTTTACAAAAATTAAATCTGTATTTTATTTTTCATAATTATATAATATTCATTTAAAATTAATTCAATGAGATATAAGGTTTAATTGAACATTTCTACGGGGATTATTTTTGTGGTTCCATAGTCGGATGACTTCTTAATAAATATGGATGATCATATTAGATAGAACTACTACAATAGAAGTGAAATTAATCTTTAATAATGAAATTATATAAATTTAAAATTTCCAAAATTTCTTTATTTTTTTGACATAGAGATGGTTCATTTAGTAATAATAGTGATATCAAATTTTTAGTTTATTTAAGCAATTTTACTATCCATCGTGAGTTATTGATATTTTTTATTTAATAATATAGATATATATTAATTAAAATTGAGAAATATTACATAATATACATATTTAAGTCATTTTAAAAAATTAAAAGTGAATTGAAACCTTTAATGAAAGTGGTAATAGAAAACAATAAAATCATCAACCATAGAGGTGGTGAACCGACATAATATGGACAATAGTTTCATTTTTTTATAATAAGATAAAATAAGATATGAATGATAGGTATTAAATTAAACTATAATGTTATAGTTTATATATATATATATATATATGTGTGATATTATATTTATTATTATATTTTATATGAAGGAGGTTAGGAGAATGAAGTATAAGAAAAAAATAGAAAAGGGTTTTTTTGAGAATATAACAACTGGAATCTTGTATCCATTAAAAACCTCTATTATGAACAATGAATTGTATTTTGGTGAGACCAATAAAACTAGAAAATTTGTGTATTATATTTATTTCATGGAATTTACAATATAAATAATGGTCCATTATTCATGGTCTTGTAGAAACTGTTGTTTCCATAGTATGAATTATTTTTTATAACAGATTGTTCATTCATTTAGTTTTTTATAATTATTTTAAACACATTTCAGATATGTTAGGAGAATTTTTTATTTCTATTGTTTTGTATAGTATTGTCTTACTATTTTTTAGTCATATACACTCTTACCACAAGAAACTTTTTCAAAATATTTCCCAGAGATTTTGTGATGTTATTATTTATTAATATATAATCTTTCAATAGATGGGTTATAATAATTTTATTCCTTTTAATATTTTAGGAAAAGCGTTTAGGTTCTTATAAAAATAGATTATTTTCATGTTTACTATGTACTTTATACCCATACAGCATATTATTCATGGTAGGTTATGATCTTTTAATCCCTATTATTTATATGGTAAAAATATTCATTATATGTATATTGTCATAGAAATACTGATGATTATTGGAAAAGATGAGTATGAATTTTTTATTTAATTTCCAAAATAATGAACCCATTGTACATAAACAAGTGAATATTTAAGCCTCAATTTATATTTCCCCAAAAAAATAGTATATCTTTGGATACAAAAATAATTTCTTTTTTGGTGTATGTGGGTCCAATTAATCATTTTTCAGTAATGGGGGTATTGATGGAATGGATGATGTCTTGGTTATGGACTTTACTATAGTGATGATGTATTTTTAAAGGCCTTTTCATTATTCTAATGATGTCTTGAATTATTATTTCCATTAGTATGAGTTAATTATTATTAATTTGAATGTTTAAATTTATTTCCATGTATATGTAATGCTTGGAGTTTCAGTAAATTAGGTAATTTTTCAAATTAATTATTTCTGACATATTATGTATTTCAGTATTTTGTTTTTAAAAGATTATATTATATTTTATCATTAATAATAATTTATCCTTAATCCATTATATTTTTTTCATTACCTTGGTTTTGAAGAAAAATATGACACAGGATACATCTAAAAATATAGCTTTGTGTAAAAAGTTGTCTAAGGATTTGAAAAATTATCATGAAATATTTAGTTTCTTATAGATTAAAAATTATATTTATTGGTTGGGAAAAAGATAGGGTTTTCTATTATG
Organism: Viscum album; assembly: GCA_963277665.1. Taxonomy (NCBI): domain Eukaryota; kingdom Viridiplantae; phylum Streptophyta; class Magnoliopsida; order Santalales; family Viscaceae; genus Viscum; species Viscum album. The sequence goes on from OY728129.1 coordinate 1,592,508,200, forward strand.
TTTTTATCTTAAAACTCTAAATCACCAATCATAATCCATATTGAGTTATATTTGATGAAAAAATTCTCTAAGTTGTGTTATTATGTGATAGTTATGTTCAAGAATCTATAGAAAGTATTGAATCTATAATGTAATTTATATGTTTTTGAGATGTCAATACAGAAGAATGCATCAAGGGTATCAATAGTGTCACCAAATATTATGATATAAGATCATTAGTGGGTATTAATATTTTCTTTTCTAAAGAAGTGAATAGATTTATATATTTTTACCCTTATTAGTAATCTTATTAGGAAAAATGGTATAACCCATTTTCCCCATAGGAGTAGAAGATGAAGTTATACGAAATATGAAAGAAAATAAGTTAGAATATTGTTATTCTTGAATGTATATATTATCAACTAATTTTCATATATACTGAGTAATTTAAATGGATTTGTGACATTACTAACTTGATTATCAAGCCTATATTCTTCAATCTGTAAGATAGTTATCTTAACATCAACTCATATAAAAAAATCATACCCTTGAATAGATTTGGATCAGACATCAAGAACTAAACTGGGTTTACTGGAATCCAAACTTTATATATGATATTTCCTATTGTGTGGTAATAACTATATAGATGGATCAACACATAGTGTATATAGAGTCAATATATTAGGAAAGGATACAAGTGGATTTTAATATCGATGCTAGTGTTCCAAAATCAATAGATATGATATATAATATATGCTAGATTGATATTAAAATTTAATATTGTAATGTTACATCATTTTTTAGTGTATATAATATAATATGACACATGATATAAAATATTCAATTGGATAAGAAAACAAAAACCAGATGTTATGGATATGAAAAGCATAAAAGGAAGAAGTGGAAAGTAAATGGAGGAATTCCCAATCGTAGAAAGGAGAATTAAAAAAATGTATAAATAAGAAGTTATTTAAGTAAAATTGAAGAGTATAATAGGATGGATTAATTGGATGATATAAATTTGAATACATTGATTAATGATAAATAAAAATATAAAATCTCATGTACTCAAATATAATAGGAAGAATAAAATAAGGAATTTGAGTTTGGGTGATCTAATCCCTATATAGATGAACATTTAACATTATAATAGAAGAAACCAAAGAGGAGGTGATCATGATAGATTGTGATGTAATTAATAAGAGAAGAAATTTTTAAAGGGAACCTAGTGATCACAAAGGGAAGATACATTATCAATGAATATAAAGGGGGAATACGAATGTTCATGATAACTTTTTCAAAAATAAGAAGTGGGAATATTACATGATGGTAGCAACCTAGATATCAAATAGATTATTATACATGGGAATATAAATATATTGAATTAACCTCATAGAGAAATATCCCATGAACCATAGGTTTTTGATGTAAATAAATTGAGAAGAAATATAGAGACAAAATTTAATGCGGATACAATTGCTAGTATGGTGGATAAGAAAAATAAAGGAGGACCTCATAAATTCAATAGATAGGATGAGATGAACAAGGATAAAGGTAGAAGCTCGTGTAGAGGTAAATATGGATTGGAAGTTAATTGATACTAATAACTATGAAAAATGATACTTCGAATATGTTAGTTAAAAATGAAGGGAAACCAAAGGCTTTAATTATAAGGATGGATGGTGGATGAAAAAAGTATAATCTGGATGAAAATTATTGTGATTTAATATAAATTATAATCGATATAAAATTTACAAAATGTGTAAACCCTTAGAAACAAAATTTATAAACAGAATACTAGCTTCTTAGATATTGTAAAAAAATTAACAAATTAAAAAAAAATTATATAGATATTTTTTAAAGGATGGGATACTCACCTATTTGCATAAATTCGACAAAATATGTTATTGAGACATTGTAGGTTTTCACAAACAACACAACTAAAAAAAGTGCATATTTTTATCATTAGTGAGAATATAATTATTTTAAACAAAAAATAAAAAGGAATGGTTTATTTAAACATTTCTATCTATGAGATGAACAAGTATTAAGAATGAATATATCATTTAACTGATACATATGAATCTAGGACTGTGATTATGTTACCATGGATTATAGTGGGAGACATAAATGAAATTATTAAGATTGATTAAAATATTGGAACTTTTTTAAGGTTCAATGTATAGAAGAATCACCATGTCTGTGATTAGTATTAACAGGTTTTTTAGATTTCATGGATCATTCTCATGTTGTTCTTGTCGTAATCACCAAGACCAACCATGTTTTTCATTTTAATATTGACATAATAATGACCAAAACATATAAATGATATTTTCATATTTTATATATAAATAATTTATATATTGATCTTGAGAAATAATACCTTATTGTAGTAATACTTTTTAATTGTGTGATAGGTCATCAAAAAATTCCTTTTTAAGTCATATTCATTAAAAAGTTATGATCCAATTATAGAATCCCTCAAGAGGTGATCCAAAATCAAATCATGGATCTCTGAGAAACTAAAATGTAATACATCCTGATATGTTGGGGGGTTATCATCTTGATTGGTTTTTTTATCACATCTAGTTCATTAAGACTTGAATAGTTCCAACATGTTCTTCTACTTCTTAAGATAGTGAGAGAAGGAGTATTATAAGAGAGAAGTTTTTATTCATAATAACTCTAAATTCTTGATTAACCCTACATAAGAGACTTAACCATTGATTTATAGAGTCATATTTTAGGTTAAAATATTTTTTGATTACACAAAATACATTAAATAATATTATAAACACATTCTTAACCCATTCAATATAATACTACTATTTTTATTATTATGGTGCGGAAAAAGTTTTGATAATAAAAATTTTATTTTAACAATAAACTAATTAATATCTATCACCGGGAAAAATCATAGTATTAACAGATTCCATGGAATTAATTTTATACCAGATTAATTATTTAATTTAAATTATTATTCATAAATAATGAATTTCATTCAACAAAACATAAATACAATAATTCCAATGTAATGATAATATTATTTATTTTTTCAATAAATACAAATAGAATTTAATTATTTTAAATAGAAATTCCTAGTGTTTTCCCTCTAGGATTATTTCTCAATGGAATTATGTAGGCTTTCCTGATGATAGGGAATACATTTATAAAATAGGTTACATAGACTATAAGAAACATTTTAATGTCACAATTTCATTAAACATAAATGATATCCCACTATGTAAAAAAATACCATTATCATAATATCTCATCAAGTAGGTAATACATATGTGACATCAAATCGCATTCTTGATACATCTTTCTTTGACTATCTGGAATAAACACATTTTTTCATCATGGATATGGAATTTAATGCAATAGTTTCATTTCTATCTAAGGTATTAGATTTCAATATCCATAAATATGGAAGGGATAAATACTTCCTTGATTTATCAACAAATAGAATGTATTTTTTCATACAACTAATTTATCCTACATCCCATGGACTTATAAAATCATGGTTTTTATCTAAAAAACATAGTTCATTAGTCATTACATGCATTAATGATAATAATAATGTTTAATAACCAGTATACATGTTTGATGATATGAATATTTGATGAAACATAAACGTATATAATTCCTACTAGTGGGTATGTTCTTATTATCTCCCATCATGGAGACTACAACCCAATAACTTCACAATATGAAGTCTAATCTACTTTAGATTACTCACACCTGACAGTAAGGATACTATGTGCATGATTATATAATGTTACCAAACTATAGAACTGTATTTAAAAATATCATAATGACATTCCAAATTTATCATCACAGTAGAAAAAAAATATGACCATATCAATGTGTAAGATACTCTAGGACATTATTACTACAAATTCATAAAAAACATGAAAAATATTTAAAAATGTCTTATTTTAATACTAATATATTCTAATACACATGTAATTTAAAGTACAAATAGCTAGTTTTAGAACAAAAAATTCAATAGACTCTAACTTGGACAAGATTAGAATACCTAAAACATGTATTCCACAAGACCTATCATGAAGATCGTGTTTTTGGTGAGTTATGGATTTAGTCAAAGGGTCCTACATGTTTTATTTCAGGGATATAATTTTGACTCAAATATCACCACTTTGGGAACAATTTCTATAGATATGATACATCTGAAGTGTATGTTTCTCCCACTTATGTGACCTTGCCTCCATTCAAAGGGATATCATTGTAGTATAATCATATTTCGGTGTGGGAAGATATTTATTAATTTATATCATGTTATGTACTTATAAATATTTGTGCATCCAAACTGATACGTTGGATAATATGGGATATAAATTATACTCAGGATCTAGAGTTGAATTTTCAACCACAAGTTTCTTGGAGATGTACCTTCTCACAACACCTACAATGATAGTGAATATGTATCCTTTTTCTGATATCATATCAACTAGATCAACTTCAAAACTGATATTATCATACAACGTAAAAAATTATTCCATATATCCTGAATTGAAACAACCTTGGAATTAATGGTATGTTATCTATTTAACGTAATTTAATATTTTATATTACACGCAACACGAACATGGCCTATGTTATACGCAAGATTGAGTTTCTATAATACAACACATTGGTATTATAATTATTTAAATGATATATTTATTTATTAACAAAATATTTTAATATGAATACTAAAAAATAAATTTTAATTGTTATTTATAATTTTATCACATAATTAAAAAATATTTATGAAATGTATAATTTTTTAAAAATAGTTATATATTTTGAAAACTGTTTTATTAAAATAACATCTTTTTATATTTTTTTGTGAAGAATAATAAAAAAAATTTATACACTCTTGAAAATTTAATTTGGTAAAATAGGCATCATTTTTGAATTATTAATATCAAAATTATCTTAAGGAGACTTTTTGGAATATTTCAAAAACATTCAATTTCTGATAAACAGTGAAAAATACTTCATAGTACATAAAACAGACTGTTTCATTTAAATTATTATATTTTTAAAAAAATTATCTTAAAGTAAAAAATAAATACAGAATACATATTATCCCAATGTATGTCATTTGATTCATTTTATATTATAATTAGATAAAAAATCATTTAACATTTTTATATCATTTTAACCATCTTCTAGGCACAATTACCCACCATCTAGGAACATTTTCAAATTAGAATAAATCATAATTTTATTGCTTTTAGGAAGTGAATATCAAAAATCTAATATACATAGTTTTCATAATTAATTAAAATTTTGTTTAATATGTTGTAAATAATTTTTGGTTAATTGTAACTTTTGAATTTTATTTAGCACGGTTAGAAGTTAATAGGGTTATTAAATGTCAAAATAATATTATAATAATATAAAATTACCCCCAACACATGAAATAATTCAAAGGAATAAGTTTTTTTCAACTTAAAATAAACGTTATGAAAAAAATGATCCTTTTTTATCCACTAGAGTTAGATTTGAAAATTAATTATATTTTATTTAAAGAAGAGTTAAAAGTGTTAAATTCAAATTTTAATAACTAAACCATTTTTAAAATATGGTTATATATAATATAAATTTTACTGTTAATATTCATTAAAAATGTAAAATTATTTCTTACATCATGGTATTTTATTTTTAATTTTTTGACATAAAATATTAATATGTATTTATGACCCAATAATGATTTAGTAATTACCTTATTAATGAATTATTAAAATAAATGATATTAAAAGTATTAAAATAAATTTACTTTTCTCATTTTGAGGACATGGATTAATTTTATAGAATAAATTGACAGATTAGGAATATGTTAATACATTTGGTTTTAAATAATCAATTTTGTATGACTTGAAAAATTCAATTACAAAATAGTGTAAAAATTGACAAAAATGAGTTATTAAAGAAATACTATTTTATTCAATGATATAAAAATCCTAAAAAACAAATATTAAGAAAATGGACATAGATAATGATAACAATGTCATTAATGATCCACTTTATGTTACCATTGCATTTTATAGTAACTAAATTAACCTTGTAGCTAAGGGTTAATCACAAAAGGTAAGGATATATTTTTTATGTAAAGATGTATAAAACCTATTGGTTTAGAATATTTAGACCCATACTCAAAGTATACACTAAATAAATAAATATTTTCTTTTAGAAACTGAAAAAAATTAATAAATTAATATTTCAACATTTTTTCTAAAGTGCCATCACTCCATTATAAAAGGGAACCTCCCATTCTTTTTCATTAAAACCTCCAAATCCATTTGGTTACACTAAAAACTATCCCAACCTCTTCCTAAATACCATTTATTCATCATAGAGGCCTTACATTGAGTGTAAATCCAATCTATGGAGCCTTTCTGTGCATATCAAAAGGAAACACCCGAAGAAAATGTAATTATTTTATCACCACATTCAAAGTTTTTTTCCTCTTCCACCTTCTCATTATCTGTTGTTTCCTATATAAAATAATAACTCAAGTACCGCATATATTCTGAGATGTTATTTTAAATATTGGAAAACCATATTCCTTATTCTACCCATCGGGTGAATAACAATGTCATCGTGCGTGTGTACGTATAGCTTACCGTCTCATCACCATGGTGTAATTTTTGTATTCAAAACAATGTTATTTTCATGGATATAAAGGTGAGTATTATGTATTTAAATAATCATATCATGATAATTTTTTAGTATAGTTAACATACCATATAATTCCACACCATTTAATCATTAAGGAAATGATATTGCTGCTCGAGCGTACGTACGACTTATCATATCCACGACGTGATGAGATTCATTTTGACATTCCCCATTCAAGGATGGTTATGGAAATATATATTATTAATAAGAATGTAGTATAGGACATAATAATTCTACTGGTAATATGTGTGTGTGTTTTTGTGTGTGACTGTGTTTACGTATATTTTTGTCACTTACATCAATACAACCCGATATAAAAATGGAAACAGGGATTATATGTACATAAGCCCTACGGTCTCCATGAATGGTTTATTCTGTTACATATATTTATAATATATATATATATATATTATTATATTATGTATGTATATTGTATATAAATCATTTTTATATATTCTCGAAGTATGTAAATCATGATGTTAGTGACATGATCAAAAATAACATGTTAAGACACGTACGATAAACAAAGAAATTATTACACAAAATGCCACTTTAATAATTAAATTATTGTTTAATGGGTAGTATAAAGTCATAAATAATCATATAGGATGTAATATATTTCTATATGGTTCTATTATAATTTAATATTAAACTATGGTCATTGTAAAAGAGGTTTAACGTACCCTCGAATAATGGAAAGTGTATGGTATGTGTTAATTTCTCAATATCATTATTATCTGAGACTGTTTATGTGTAAGTATTTACTGGAACATATTTATCATCCATTTCCATGTTTCATAAAACATCCTACAAAGGATATCTTTGATGGTTTAATGTATGAGAATCATTTACTAAATTATTATTTTAAATGTTTTGAATATTTATTTTCCTAAATCATTTTGATTATAGTCCATTTATTCAAAATGATTTTAAGGATTTATTTGTATGGACATGATTCTTTTAAATTTTTTATTAATTTAAAAAGGTATAAAGTGTTATGGGACACTTTGATAGAAAAAAATCTTTTTAATGGATTCATTTATAAATTGTTATACTTTTAAATGATTTCAAGAAAAATTAGATATTTATCTCAAAGAGTATTACTGATTATTTTCATCTATTTCAACATCCATTAATGGATTTTTTATTGAGGTAGATTTATTATAATAAAATAAACTATATTGTATTGAATAAGTTATGATATATTTGAATTCAGATATCCAATTTTTTTATAATTTAGGATTTATGTATAAATATTTATCATTTTGTATGCTACTTTTTATATGAATATTTATGTAATGATCCACTATTTTAATATGAGGAATACAATGGACTTACAATGTGATGGTTGGTGCCTACCATAGCCCCTCGATGCATCGATAGGTCTTATGAGATGAACTTGTGTCTTGGAACAAGGCCTTGCCAATATTATTAGTTTTAGTCTTGGAATAATTCCTTGACTATGTGGTTATGTTGTCCGACATTATGTATTCCATCATTATGAGATTAGTTATTGATGTTACATGTGATTATTCGACTAGTACAATATCCAGGTGAATATTTAAATGTAAATATTTGATTTATATTTTCCATATTATGATGCAGTTTATGATTAAATAGCTTTTGTTTCAATTTTATGCCTTTCCTTGAATGTTTATTCTATTTAATATAGTTTCTGATGTATTGTTATTGTAACATCCCAGATTCGGGTTCCACTCAACGGGTGCCCCAAACCCTGTTGGTCACATGACCTCAAGAGCATTTCCCAAAAAACCAGAGGATTCGGACTACCAGTGAGGGCCAAGGTATGATTGTGGGGAAACTATGCCCTCATTTTTTAAAGTGTAGAGCAACAGAGAAAATACAAAAATATTAAAAGATGAAGTAGTAAAAAATAATATTCTTAAATGGACAACAGTATATATGTAAAATATGACAATAGTTTTATATATAATGATGAAACATGTCCCTAAGTCTAAGAAAGCAGTCAAAATAGGATACACTGCAATATAAAATAATATAGTATAAGGCACTAGTACAGCAAAGAAAAATAGAAACAACGCAGTAGGAACATAGTAGCATCGCAAGCCTATGATTTGTCCCCTGCTCTCCTACTCCTCTACAACAATCAAGTACCTGTATAGGGCCTCATTCCCTTATCAACACCTACATCAATACAATCCATCTGGGCTAAATACATGAACCAAATAGGGTGTCAGAAATAAATCCCATTAGGCAACCACCAAAGGCCGGTTCCCCACTGTCAGTGATTTTGTGCAACAGTAGTGTGCAGTAATGAAATGCAACAAACCAGGAAGTACTAAAAAGTAATCATTCCTACAAGTAATATTACCATTTAATTAATATTTAACAATTCAATATAATTGAATTATAAGTTACTAAGACTCAGCCTCAGCCAACAATATCCTAAACAGTGATGTAACAAAACTATAACGGGCTATCTAACAAGTGGAAGGTAAAAAAATACCAAGACTGTGCTTTAGCGTTGAAGGTATAACATGTAAAAATCCCCAAAGGGGATATGCACAGTAAACAGAGTCCACATACATGCAAACCTTACCCTCAGGTAAATATAATCGAAACCCACAGGTGAGTAACCACAGGAATAATGAATATTTCTCTCAGGTGTACGAGATATTGCCCTCGGGCAGGGAAGCTACTGCCCACATGCATAATAAATGTTTCCCTCGGGCTAAATAAACAGTTTCCCTTAGGCTAATCAATACACTACCATCAGGATAAGAACGAAACTGGGTCATGAAAATCTCATATTAATGAAAATTATATATATTGGCTCCCAAGAAAACTCAAATCATTCTAAAATCATGGCATTCCCTTAGGTATCTTGGTCAAATGGCTAAAAAAGGGAACCGAACACACGGGGTGGACCTGTATCAAGGAAACGATCCCAAAGGACTGTTTAGACATATTCATTAAATTACCTACACAATTCTTGGTATTTTATCAATCATTGCCTCATCCATACAACACCCCAAACATGCGCGCGTAGCACAACGGTACACAAAACAGATCAACAGTTTGAAATAAACACCAGGCCACCTACCTCGATCCCCACTGATCGATTTAGGTGAAAAACACCTCATGAATCAACTGAGAAAGGTATAGATCTGGGATAAAATATTTCATGTTCAAATGTAAATAACGTCCCATAGAGAAAGAATTGTAAGGAAAGACCAAAGAAGAAATATAGTCTTACCAATGCGGTCTAAAAGAGATCACCGACAGAAGAATCATATTGTCTATGAGCATTCGAGAGCCCCTCCAAGCCTCAACCATCTCACTTGGTGCTCCTGGTTAATTATAATCTTCTTCTGTTGAAAGAGGAGGCTATAGTCGGTTTATAACAAGAAAACAAAACTACACATCGTATACTCTCAAGTACATGGTGTGTAATTTCCATTTTTTAACGGTTTCTCTGGTAGCTACTTTTCACCGCCTCACTATTCATATGTCGACATGATTACATGGCGTGTATTTCAAAATACACGGTGTGTACTGTCGATCTACTGCAGACTACTCCCACTGCCTTACTGTTCACCTGCAGACTTATTACATGGTGTGTAAATACAAAGTACATGATGTGTAGTCAGTTTTTACACCCCTAACAATCGATTGGCCTACACACCATGTGTACTCATCCCACACAGCCAATGTACACAGCATGTGGAAAAGTACATGGTGTGTACCCACAAAATTTTTAAATTTTCCCCATTTTCTTTATTTTCTCAAAAACACTCAAGGAATGGGGGAAAGAAGAAACTCATACCTCAATAATAAGAACCATGTTCTTACAAAAATCTACCCTTAATTCAATTTGTCCCCAAATTTATCTTCTAAGGGTGTTGAAGATAATGGTGAGAACAACTCTAGCCACTGAGCAGGTATGTCTATCTCCTGCTCCCATGTTTTGTCCTGCACTCAGTCATGCTGCCATATCACCCATACGAGAGGAAATCACCGACCTCGGAGAACCTTCGTTCTCTTATCAAAAATATGAATTAGATTATTCTCAAAGGACGTATCGACCTGAAGTTCAACCTCATTAGGCCAGAAAACATGAGACGTGTCTAACTGATAATGGCGCAGCTCGGATAAATGGAACACATCGTGCAAGGACTGATACCTCTCTAGTAACTACAAACGATATGAAACCATCCCGACTCTCTCCGGAATCTCAAACTTCCCATCATACCTAGGTTAATGTTTACCCTATATCATGATTTGGATGTGCCCCATCATCATTGAAACACGCAAGAAAACATGAACCCTGACCACGAACTCCAAGGAACGTCTGTGGTGATCAGCATAAGTTTCTTGAAGATTCTTTGTGGTATCCATCCACTTCTGTATCAGCTGGACCTTCCCTGGAGTATCCTGTATGAGACATGGTCCTAGTAAAGCTACATCACCTCCCTCCAACCAGTACAAAGGTGATTTTCATGGCCTACCATATATATCATCTTAAGGTTCCATCTCAATAGTATCCTAAAAACTATTATATTAGGAAAAATCAACCATGGGTATGTGCTTCTCATAAGAACCCCCAAAGGCCATGACACATGCACCCAGCATGTCCTCAAGCACCAGTATCATACACATTGATTGAATATTGGTCTGAGGGTGGTATGTTGTGATCAGAAGCACAAGTGTACCCAGTGCGCTCTGAAAACTCTTCCAGAAATGAGACGTAAAACTGGAGTCCATATCTGAAACAATAGAACGAGGGACCGCATGAAGGCGTAATACCTCTTGATTATAATACATCCTGAGATCATCAACACTGATAGTCTCCTTTATCGAAAAAATTGAGCTACCATAGTAAGTCTATCCATAACAATCCATACGAAATCACTGACTCGAGGTGACCTTGGAAACCCGGTAATGAATTCTATCGTGACATCATCAATTTTCCACTCCAGAATGGGTAATTTTATTAATAGTTCGGCTAGCCTCTGATGCTACGGCTTCACCTACTGATAGGTGGAACATCTCAAAAAAAATCTAGCTACCTCTCGTTTCATACCCGGTCACCAATACTGAAGTCTCAAGTCAATATACGTTTTGCTAACTCCGGGATGCTCTTCCCAAACTGAAGCCTGAAACTCCTGCAAAAAATCCTCGTATATATCCCCTACAACCCACACTCTTTCATGTATATGTAGTACCTCATCATCACAAATTTTCCATCCATGAGGAGAGTCTTCACTTTCCCTTGACTCCCATAGAACTATTCCTTCTGAATCTGATATTTATCTCATACTCACACTATACTGGAGGGTAGAAGTCACAGCTAAGAAATAAAGATAAGATCGCCCCTAACAATTGTGCACCACCAGATGCATCTTAGAGAAAAAATCCATGAGATGCCACTCACCAATGGCCTCCTGCACTGCATGTGACTTATTCCACCTACTTAGTGCATTAACACATGTGTTACCCTTACCGGGTGTATAAGCAAGATTGATGTTGAAGGACTAAAGGTATTCAACCCACCTTCTCTGTCTCAGATTCATGTCACAATGGGTAAAGATATATTTCAGACTTTTGTGGTATATAAACACCACAAAATTATCTCCCAATAGATAATGTCTCCAATAGCGTAACACATGAACAAATGTAGCCAACAAGAGATCATGCGTCGGGTAATTCATCTCATGTGGCCTCAACTACCGAGACCTTTAGGCAACTACTTGATCGCCCTACATCAACATTTCTCCCATCCCAATACCTGATTCATCATAGTGATCTATATATCTCTTCCATTGCTATGGAAGAATCTGGACTAGGGCAGATGTCAACCTTCCCTTCATCTCCGGAAAGGATGTCTCGCAAGCTTCTGACCAAATGAACTTCGTACCATTCTTAGTCAAACCCATCAAAAATGATTCTAAGAGGGAGTAGTATTGTATAAAGTTCATGTAGTTACAAGAAAACCCCATGAAACTATGTATTTAAAACACCCTCATAGGGTTATCTAAGGAAACTACCACTCTTACTTTCTTGGGGTCTACCAAAACACTTGCCTCAGAGATGATATGACTAGGAAGTGTGACTGGTGCATCAAAAAGTTTCATTTTGAGATCTTAGAATATAGATGATTCTCTCTCAGTGTATTATGTAATATCTCATGTTGGGTAGCATGGCTATGTCGAGTGTGTGAGTACATAAAGATATTGTCAATGAAGACTACCACAAAAGAATCCAGATATGGGTGGAACACACGGTTCATAAAATCCATGAAAAATGCGGGTGTGTTCATGAGTTTGAATGGCATGAAAAAGTACTCATATGGACCATTTCTGCTCCAAAAAATGGTAAGTGTTATGTTCAATGGTCTAATGCGCAAATGATGATATTCAGATCTCCTGTCAATATTTAAGAACAGTAATGATCCCCGAGGTTGATCAAAAATATCATCAATACTTGGAAAGGGATATCGTTTCTTGACCTTCAACTTGTTTAACATACAATAATCTACACAGAGTTTGTGGGTACCATTTTCCTTCATCACAAACAGGATAGGAGAACCCCAAGGAGAAGTACTAGGTAGAATGAAACCCTTTTACTGCAACTCCTCCAACTACCTCAATAGCTCATGCAGCTCAGGTGTATCCATCATATGAAAAGGAATGGACACCGATGCTGCACTTGGTAGAAGATCAAAAGATAAATCCACCTGTTGCTCTAGAGGTAGACCTGAAAAGTCATAGGGGGATACCTCCCTAAAACGATCAACTACTAGAGGGAAATTTTTCGGACAAATTTCTCTGGTCATCCAGATATAAACTCACAATCTGGGCTATCACTCCACCTCTCCCACGATGCTCGGGTCCAAATCAGCACACTTGGACATCCAATTCTCCCTTGTATAGAAACTATCTGCCCTCTGGTGATGTAAAACTCTCCTAGTGACGATAGATATCAACAAAGTCTCGAAAGGGTACCAACCAGTCCATCCTATGAATTTCTTCATAGTTATCATATCTAAGACATAGAGGTCCCATTGTAAGTGACACCCACCAACCTCTTGGAGGCACTCCATAAACTGACGCACAACAGTCATTCTAGTCCCCAATGGAGTGTTTAGAATCAATATATCAGAAGTAGAAGAAGAAGCACAGAGCATAAGGCTCTCCCCAACAGGAACAGATATAATGGTATGTGTAGCACCAATATCAAAATGTACTGAATATAATACAGAAGCAACTATAATAGTACCTATGATAGTGGAAGGTCTGGGATTCTGCTCATGTTGGGTTTGTTTCAGTACATATGCCTGCGAAGTGTTGCAGCCCTGCGACATAGGCTGGCTACCCAGAGCTGACCCGCCCTGTTGTCTTTAAGATTATGGTATCTGGCTGCCACGATGATGACCAAAACTTCGATCTGAACACCCCGATGTATTCAAATTCGCTAACATGTATGAATTTTTTGGCCCTACTCCCTCTTGAGGAGTCTGCTCATAACCCCTCTCAATAGCTACTACGAGAAATGCCCTGAAAAAACGCTGGAGATGTCCAATCTTGCCGCATTATCAGCACTCCACTAGGTCACATGGACAATAAAGTCTCTTGGGCCCCTCTTTACTGCAATGTTAGCACATCACATGGATAACTAAAGAAATATTCTGGCCAGTACTGCCATGGTGAGGGAAATCCATCTGCCTCTTTCTCTTACAGGTAGAAATAGTACCAGAGACTGGTGCTAAACCGCCCTGGCCTACACCACTAGCCTCCTATAGGTTCTGCTCAGTAATCAGTGCATAGTTCACAATAGCATGTACTGTAGAAAACTTGAAAACATTAAATATTGCTCTAGTTTCATATCAAATACCATCATCAAAGCATCTATCTGCCAACGTCTTGTCATCCAACTGAACAGGTGAAAAACATTGTATCTTGGTAAAGCTGGCAGAATATTCCATCACTAACATGGCACCCTACTATAGATTCATAAACTCTCAAGCTCTATCTTCCCTCAACGTCTCCGGAAAGAAAAATTCATAGAAGACAACCTAAAATCTCCTCACACCATGTCTCTATGATTCTCTATTTGATTGGTAAAATCCTACCATCTATTGGGGAAATCACACAACATGTAAGTTGTGAGCATGATCCCTCTCCCTTGAGGCGTCTCCAGATGCTCTAAGATAGTATCTATAGAACCCAACAGAAAATCCACAGCCTATTGTCTGCCATCCCCTGAAATTTTAGGCAGATGTTGCTTCTGGAATATACATGATAGATCTTCCATAGATGTGGCACCCGGTGGTCTCCTTGGAAGGTCTGTACAAACCATATGAAGCCTTCATGGAACTGTGCCTCAATGCATGTGTCCTGTATAACGGCTGGCGCTGCATCTGGATCTACAGAGGCAACCATCGGTAGCCTGTGTCCTACCATCTTTAGATTATAATCGTTGCCACACTCATGGTGAACAACTCATGGTCATCTCAGCAGAATGAATCTACGAGGTCAAAACACACCTCAAATTGAGAGCATCATTGACCAGGAATTGGAAGCGCAAGAAGGGAATATAGAAAAGAAATCATTCAATTTTTACGAACAATACTACATGGCATGTATAATAACTACATGGCGTGTTCCCCCAATTCATTCACATGGGGTGTACTTATGCCAAAACTGGTCATGTAACACACCAAACACATGGCATGTTGTCCAAACACAGGGCATGTAATTGAATTTTCTTCCCCCGCCCAAGTCCTTCTACATGGATTAGCCAGACGACTCTCTTTTAAATGAGACTAAATGGTGTGTATAAGGTCTACACAGTTTGTACTAGATGAGCTTCACCAACCCATATTGTCCGTTACATATCCAGGTGCACAACTCACTATATCAGGCGTGTTCCTGATAGACACGGCATGTATGGCTTAATTTCCAACTGCCCGTGTTGTAAGTGACACGGCTGGCTACTCGGGATGACACTACATGGCATGTACACCAACTCGTTTTCCCAACCACACGGCCATGTCCACATGGCCTCTCACAGGTCAAGACTGTATAGCGTGTCCCTTAGGTACACGACATGTACTAGATGAGCTTTACCGACCAGTGTTTATAGTCACACATCCGGACACACTGCTCACACAACGTGGACTGCTTGAGATAGACACGACATGTACTAAAAAGGATAACACCAACCCATGTTGTTAATTACAAATCTGGATTCCTATGTTACACTACATGGTGGGATAAAATGAGACACATCTTGTTTATGGAATGTCTTCTCAGACCGTGTTGTTAATGGCATGGAGAAAACATGGTCAACATGACATGGCGTGTACAACCAGTACAAGACCTGTTACCTCTACAGTATTCCCATCCCGTGTTCCTGCCTACAGGGACTATGACCTTGTTAGAAACTATACAGTGTGTACATAGGGTACATGGAATATACTTAAAAAAAATTCATTTCTTCCTGAATAGAAGAGTACATGGCGTGTGTTCATAAAACCACACGCCGGGTTGTCTGGATTTCTAGAATGTAGACCTCAGAAACTACTCTGGAGCCCCTTAATATTAACTTCCAAGCATTAGTATGAAAATTTTTGATCCTCTGGGGCCCATACTCTCCGCAAATAAATTTTTAGCACTCGGCCTTCACAACAACAGGCTGGATCATGATCTGCTAAATCCATGTCCAAGAGAGCCCATAATTCTCAGGAGACAATGTTTAGTGTCCATCAACCCAACCATAACATGTACCAATACCCAATCGATAATAGTTGTATCTATCAAGGTACCCATCACAACAACAAGCATTTTCTAGCACATCACCTATCATAACAACATGAAACTTATAAATGATTTCTCGTTCTAACGTAAAAAAACATCCCCTTGGGAAGAAATTGTAAATAAATAAATGATAAGATGGAAGGTCTTACCTCAGCTGTCTGAAAGAGGATCCCAGACGAAGAATCAGATTCTCAAAGAGCATTTGGGAGCCCCTCAAAGCCTCGGTTGTCTCTCTTCGTGATCCTACTTCGTTCTAAGCTTCCTTTGTAGAAATAGGAGGATATTTCCAGTTTATAACAAAAAAACACAACTACAATGTGCATAATCTCATGTACACGACTTGTACCTTATTTTTTTAACTATTCCTCTGGCGGCTACTTTTCAACGCCTTACTGTTCATCTGTCGACATGAATACATGGTGTTTGTTTCAAAATACACGGTGTGTACTGTCACTCCACTGGCGGCTACACCCACCTTCTTACAGTTCATTTGCCGACTGATTACACGGCATAGAAATACCATGTATATAGCGTGTAGTCATATTTTACTACCCTCACCGCCGATAGGCCTACATGCCCTGTGTACTCATCCCACATGGCCAAAGTACCCAGCGTGTAGAAAAGTACATGGCGTATACCCAAAAAATTTGGGATTTTACCCATTTTCCTTATTTCTTTTAAAAAACACAACGAAAGAAGAAAAGAAGAAATTTTTTACACAAGAATAAGAACTGAGTTCTTTCAGCTATCTGTACTAAGAAACTGAGCTCACCCATTTTTTATGTTTTATTTTACTAGGATGTCATGATGTATTCAGTGTTTGTTATGGCATGTTATTCTTGGAGAATAATAATGTCCTCAAAGGATCATATATATTATTGTAAATGATTTTAATTGTAATGTAGGGTTGATGAATGTATTATATTTTCTATGTCTTCTAAACTAATTAGTTCATTGGGACATGATTCCTTATATCATGCCAATGTATTAAAATAATGCACCATCTCTAGGCTTCATGAGTGGAGCCATTACAGTTGGTATCTAAGGATGTTTAACTGTAACCTTGGAACTATATTTAAAAAAACAATGATTAGAGAACATTAATATAAGATATAAATGGAGGATTAGTATAAAAGAACATCATAGAATTTTTGTAATGTTATATTTTGTTATTTTTCCTTGAAATATGTCCATTTCTATAAACAACAAAAATGTGTGGTTCTGGAATAGGTGTACCTTGGAGTAATAACTCTGAAAAGGTGTTCTAAGCCTGACTAGGGGTTACCTGGTACATGAAAATGGTCCATACTGCACACCAGTTTTGACACTCCTATGGGATATTATTAGGATAATTGGCATTTACATTACAAACCATTATAAAGGATTTATGATTAAATATGATTGCAATGAAACCATTTTATGATTATAAGATTAAATAAGTAAATAAATTTAATTTATATATAATGATTTAGTATTATTTGTATACTATATCATTTAATATATTATATTCCACATTTTAGAAATGGTTCATAGAAGAAGGAATGAGAACCCAACCAATGCATAATATCCATAGAGTAAGAAGGAATGTGTCTATTATGTTCTTAATCCAATATTTCGAAGGGAAATAATCTACAAATAATTCTCACCATATGAGTAAATATTATCACATTATAGTAGGATAGGTAAAAAAATATCCTAGGTATTATGAATTTATAAGGAATAGTGAGAAAAAAAGATAGTTGTGAAAAAACAAGCCTAATGAGAAAAAGGGAAAGATGGATTTTCAACATTTGATAAATGTGGAAAACATCACCATAGGATGTTCCTGAAAGGACTAGGTGTTTGTTAATAGTGTGGAGAAAAGGATCATACAGAAAAAGAATGCAAATGGAAGAAATAAAAAAACTAATATTCTGTGTTTCAACTATAGTGAAATTGGCTATTATGCAAATATATAGCCTATGCTTCAAGGAAATATTGCTCCAAAGACTCAAAGAGAACAATGTCAAGAAAAATATATTAGTAATCTCTACGTTGAATAATTAATGTATTAGTGTTTCTGGACGGATGAATCATGTTATTTGAGTATTTTATTAATAATGTACTGGTTATATGAATTATGGAAATAAATAATTATTGTACTATAGTACTATTTCATTGAGCATTTGAGATTGTATATTCCTATGAAATGTGACTCAATTGAAATTTAATCTTTTTGGAAAATACATGGTTGAGGGAATGATAAACCTTGATATGGTTCTTATATTGAGGTAGATATTTTGAAATAAGAGATAAAGGATTTGTATAAATTATACTGTATATTATTTACTATCTTGGAAGTAATTATCTTTTTTTATCCCATCATTGTTGGTGTTTACATCATTGTTGGATTTAAGGATTATATCTGCTATTCTATAAGAAATAATAGAGCCTTAAGGTATTTAATAAGGTTTTATGGTAATTCAAGGTGTTATAATGTTTTAAGAGAATATATGATGAAGGTATTCACATGTAATTATGTGTCAAAAACAGATCTTCATTTTGTTTACCTCCAATATAAATTTTTTGACTATGAGTGTGGAAACAAGTATTTTAGATAAGTCTATTGGTTGGAATAGGTTATGTTGAGCACTGGATATTATGATTGAGGTTAATGTATAATTTATTAGGTACTTTGGCCTAAACTTTTAGATTTCGGTAGACATATAAAATATTAAGGAAATTCTTTTGTACCTTATGATTAATCAAATGTGAATCAGGTGTAAAAAATAATTTTTTGAAATTTTTTTCCTAGTGTAAGGGATGGAGTGTAAATAGATCGAAGCACAACCAAATTATGATATTATGATTATGGGATGTAATGAAATCAATTATTTTTCTTGAGTTCTTATCTTGGGAGTAAATTAATATATCCTATTTAAAAAATCATCTAAAAAAATTTCTTATACTAATACCTTAGTTTTTTGAAAACAATGATACATTAAATCATTATTAATTTATGTCTTTGAAGTTCTCAATTTTTCCTTTTATGTTTTCACTTGTTGTTGATCGATGACCTCAATCACTCCCTATAAATATTTATATTTTTCCTCCTATTATGTTTCTTTAATTGAGACTAATGTTATTTTATTCAAAATCATAATTTGGTGTTGAATTTTTCAATTTCATTTCCCTATTATTAAGACTATCTTTTATTATCCATTTTTTCGATGTGGGTTTCTACAATGGTATTTTCTATTTTCATCCATTTATTTTTTAAGAACAATATAAAATAGTGTGGATTCAATTTAGTGATAGAGGGGGGAATGTAACACCCCAATATTTCATATTATGTTTAATATTTAATGTAATTTAATATCTAATATTTCATGCAACACAGCCATGGATTGTGTTATACACATTTTGGAGAATTTGTGAAACAGTACAATAGTATTATAAATATTTAAATGATATATTTATTTATTAATTAAATATTTAATATTAACAGTAAAAAATAAAAAAAAATAATTTAGAATGGTTTCTTATAAATAAAACATATTTATGAAATCTATAAGTTTTGTTAAAATATTTATATATTAAAAAAACTATTTTCTTTAATGAACAACTTTTTTTGTCCTTTGGTCAAGAATAATAAAATTTATTTTAGACACTACGTAAAATTGAATTTGTTAAAATAGACAACATTTTTTAATTTGGAATATCTGAATAATCATAGGTTGAAGTTTTGGTATTTTTCAGAATACTGTCTATTTTTGATGAATCGTGAAAAATACTGCAAATTACATAAAAACCGACTATTTAATTTAAATAATATTTTGAAATTAAAATTTATCTTAAATTAAAAAAGGATACATAATACATATTATCCAAATGATATTAATTTGATATATTTTATAATGTAATTTGATAAAAAAATTCAATGAAAGTTTTTTAACATCTTTTTACCCACCTTCAAGGAACATTTACCCACTTTTTGGCACATTTTTAAATGAGAATAAATCATAATTTTATAACTTATTTAATATAAATTTTAAAATTCCAACATACATAGTTGTCATAAATAATAAAATTTGGTTTAATTGGATGAAAATAATTATTGGTGAATAATAACTTTTGAATTTTTTTAGCACAATTAAAAGTAAACAGGGTAATAAAATGTAATAAAATATTATAATTATATAAAATTACCCAAAAAGATTTATTAATTCTTTTGGATAAGTTATTTTTAACCAAAAAATCCTTATGAAAAAATTTTATTCTTTTTTTGATCCACATGCGTTAGATTAAGACATTTATTATATGTTATTTAAAGATGAGTAAAATGTGTTAAATTGAAAATTTAAAATCTAAAATATTTTTTATATAGGGTTACACATAAGATGAATTAGACTATAAATATTAATTAGAAATATAAATAAATTTCCTACCTCTAGGTATTATACATATTATATTTAGACATTATATAATTAAATTTATTTATTACACAATGATAATGCAGTAATTACTTCATTAATAAATGATTAAAATAAATTATATTATAAATATTAAAATAAATGTAATTTGAACATTGTGATTCCATAATAAAATGTTATGGATGATAATGAAATAATAGGAATGTGTTAATAACTTTTTTGAAGGAATTGGGTTGTTATGACTTTAAGAAAAATCAATTATTAAATATTGTCAAAATTGACATAAATTAGTATTTAAAACAATTAATATTTAATTAAATGATAAAAAGATAAAAAAATATATTATTCAACCAAAGGAATTTTATAATGATATAAGTTTCATTAATGATCCACTTTATGATCCCTTATCATATTATATTAACTAAATTAATCATATAGTGTAAAAATCCAAGAATACATGGTTAGAGTTAAACTATTTAACATAGGGTTATTCACAAAATATAAGGATATATTTATACCCTAAAACTGTCTAAATCCTATGGTAGAATGGATTTATACACATGGTCATATTAGACTATAAATAAATCAATTGGTAGCTATTATGAATTTAAATCCATTTTATAATAAATTAATAATTCAACATTTTTTCTAAAGTGCCTCTCACCTCTCTTATAAAAGGGCGCGTTCCTTTCTTTTTAATTCAAAACTCCAAAGCCATTTGTCTTGGAAAAAACCAAAATATGTCTCCTAAAAACTACCATAAATAATCCATGAGGACATACATTGAAAATACATCCAACCAGTGGACCCTTTTTTTTCAAATCAAAATGAATCACCTGAAGAAGAGGTAATTATTAAATCAACTCTTTCAAAGATATTTTCTTATTATACATTCCCTTTCTCGGTTATTTCCATGATAAAATATAAAATCAAGTACCTTAAACGTAATTAGATTTCATTATAAATATGGGATGACCATATTCATTATTGTATCCATTCTTTGAATGACAATGTCACCGTGCGTGCGTGCGTTTGGCTTACTGTCTCCACGCATTGGTGTAATATTTTATTCCACGCTATGATATTTGTATGGATATATTAATTAGTATTATATATAAAAATAATTAAATATACATGATAATGTTTTTTTATTGTTAATATACCATCCAAATCCACACCATTTAATCATTAAGTAAATTATGTTGTTTCCCCTATGTACATACAACTTACTGTCTCCACTACATGATTATATTCATTTCCATGTTAACCATTAAAGGATGATTATAAAATATATATTATTAATAAGTATGTAATATGTTAAATAATAATTATACTGGAAAATTATATATATTAATTTACCTATATTTCATTCACTTGCTTCCAATACGATATGAAAATGGAAACATCATTTATGCGTACGTAAGGCGCACCGTTCAATGAAAGGTGTATTCCGTTTCATATATCTATATATTATTTATATAAATATATATATTATATTATATATATATTATATTATATATATATTATATAAAAACCATGTTTTATATTATGTATGTATGTAAAGCATGATCTAATTGATATGATCAAAAATAACATGTTAAAACACTTATGATAAAGAAAGTAATTATTGGGATAAATGCTTCATTTAAAATGAAATTATTATTAAATTGGTATTATAATGTAATAAATTAATCATATATGATATAATAAATATAAATAGGGTTTCTTATAATTGAATAACATACTATGGTTATTATACATGAGTTTAATCATACCCACGATTAAAGGAATGTATAAAGTAAGGGTTAATTCCCCTATCTCATTATTATCTGAGATGGTTTATGTCTAAGTATTTACTAGGAAAATTTTATCATTCATGTTCATGTCTCATACAAATTTCTTCAAAAGGATTCTTCATTTTTATGTGGAAGTTAATCTTCAACTATATTATCTTTTTAAATGTTTTAAATATTTATTTTCCTAAATCTTTTAAATTAATATCCATATTTTGAAAATTATTTTCAGGATTTATTTATATGGACATGATTGTATTAAATATTTAATTACATTCAATATATTGAATGTTTTATGTGACACTTTGATTCAAAAATATCTTTTAAATGAATTCATTTATAAATTATGATACTTTTAATTGATTTCAAGAAAAAAATAGATTTTTCTCTTATAGAGTTTTACTGATTATTTTCCCCTATTTCTACATACTTTTTTATATTATTGATTGAGGTTGATTTATTATAATACAATATTATATATTTTATTGAATGAGTTATGATATTTTTCAATTTGGCTGTCCTATTTTTATACCATTCATGAATTATGGTTAATGTATTAACATTTTGTATACTAGTTTTAATAATAATGTTTATGTTATATTCCACTCTTTTCCTATGAGTAATGCATTGGACTTAGTACGTGATGGGATGGGCCCGCTTTAACCCCTCGATGCATCAATAGGTCTCGTGAGACAAAATATTGTCTTGGAACAAGTCCTTGATAATATTATTATTTTTAGTCTTGGCTTGAGGCCTTAACTATGTGGTTATGATGTACATCATTATGCATTCCATCATTATGAGATAAGTTATTGATATTACATGTGATTACATTACTAGTAGAATATCCATGTGAATACGTAAATGTAATTATTTGATTTATATTCTACATATTATGCTAAATTTTATGATTAATGGCTTTTGTTTCAATTTTATACCTTGAATTAAAATTTTATGTTTATTTATGATAGTTTCTCTTATATTGTTATCCTTACTGAGCTTATGAGCTCACCCAATTCTTATGTATTATTTTCCCAAGATGCCAAGAAGTGATTTATGTTTTATATAAAGGGTTAATCTGAGAGAATAATGGCATTCTCAAATGATTATATATGTTACAGTTTATATTTTTAATTTTAATGTATGGTTGATGAATGTAGTCTTTTTTCCAATACTGCTAAATTGATCGATCCTTTGGGACATTATTCCTTGTAACATGCCAATGAATTAAAATAATGAACCGGCTCAAGGCTTCTGGAGTTGGAGAGTAACATCAATATCCCAGGAATTTATTCTTATTATGCCTTAAACAATTAAGTATAGTCATGACTATCATCCAATGGTAGTAACTTAGGACATCTTGAAGTATTCATAATACACTCAAGGCATATGTGTCATCTATCATATTACATATCATGACATACATGATTGGAAAATTCACAGATGTGTATGAAATCATCTTCATATGTTTTCTTTACTAATTGACAAATTCTCCAACAATGATATATATAATGTTACATTAGGAAAAACTCCCTCTTTTATTGTTCTATAATAAATCACTTCATTATAATGTAAATAAATGTAACTTGAATTTGGGTGAGAATCCACTTGGATCAATCACATTAAATCTTGATCTAAATAATATATATTTCCTCACTTTTTTCCATCATTGATATTAATTTATTAAGACTTTATGTAACAGATTATAAGGCAAAAATTTTGTTTCTATTTAGTAACATTCCATTGACATGCACTTCATAAAAAAGACTACAATCCCACAAAACATAATATAAACATAAGGATAAAATTAATTACTTATGATACCAAATTCCATTTTGGATTCATAAAATTTAATGGTCCTTGACCTAGATTCTTAAATTAATCCAATATAGTTATTTTTATTTTTCATACCATGTTGAAATCCTTTGGAGTCACAAACACATAAGTTTTCATCATATTTACTTATATGTAATAGTAATCATTTTGAAAGGTGGTTTATACATCCATTTTCCAAATCTGATAGTCATTTATATAAATAACATAAATTATAATTCTGATGGATTTCAGAATTGCAACTACTGAAAAGGGTTTTTAATAGTCGTCTCGTTGATGTTATCTGAACCCATTTTAACTAGCCATTCCTTATAAGCACTATATTGTCCATCCATTTCCATTGTTTCTTAAATTTAAATTTACAAGTAGTGGTATTTATATCTACTAGAGGATCTAGAATAATAAATATTTTTTTAAATTGGATCTTTTTTAAAATGTATGTATTTATTCAACTTAATAATATCTTTTCCATTTAATTCTTCCATATAGGTTACATGATCATTATTATCAACTAATATTGAATATTTATACACACTACATAGAAAAATGTATCATTCAGGAACTCAAACCTCTATTATACTCCAACATAAAACATGTGTGTCTAGAAATTATTATTTTATATGGATTTGTGAGATCAATTTGTGTTCCAAATATTGATAGACTGATCCATTAATTAATCAAATTCTATCTCAATCACACTACCTCTTTTAGATATGTTTTCCATATCAAGGAATACATTTTTTCTTTCAAAAATAAACTTTTTAGGTTTTGTATACTTAATTGACACTTATTTTCATAGGGTATCCAATAAAGGTTCACATTTTCCAAGGAGTGCTCATTGTTTTGCTAAATTTTCCTAAAAAATGCATCATAATACCATGAATGTAAATTAGACAATATGGTTTTCCTTCCACTGAATTTTTTAAATTTAATTACATTTTTTATTATGTTAAAACATTTTTTAGTATATTTATTTCTATCTATAAAGTGTATACAAAAAATAATAATGGAAGAATCACTTGAATCATAAGTAATCTGACTATGTCTAACATGGTTTGGTCCATCTGTTCACTTACATGATTCCATTAATGTGTATAAGTATTGGTGGGATAAGATAGAATCATGATCTACCATAAATATTCAATGTCGTGTGAATTATGTTATTCTCTACCATGTTCTCGGTGGTGTTTCTCAATCTTCTAACCAAGATGACTCTGTAAATTATTATTGTATTCTTTGAATTTACAAAGTAATCTGGCTTGTACCATATCATGTAGACATATACATATATAATAAAATCATAATTTAGATTTATAAATTATGTGTAGGCAACCCATGATTAAATAGGAAATGGTGTCCACACATCTATATAAAATAATTATAAAAACTCATTGTCCCTTACACATTTTCCACAAAATGGGGATTTGTTTCGTTTTCCTTGTAAACATGCACGAAAAATACCATGTGGTTTTAGATCAAATGAATCTAAATATTATACTAGTATAATATATTGAAATTATTTTTATTTACCTAAACTAGAAAATTATTTAATTTTTCGGTGTGGAATAGTTCATTTGAGACACTTTTTTTCGATTTCCATTACTTTTTTGAGTAATCCAACACATAAATACTGATTTAATTGTTCCTTATTATAAAATATACTATCCATATAAAAGACGACACATTTATTCCAAAATATTATATTAAATCCATCCATGTCAAGTATGGATTTAGAAATAATGTTTTTGGAAACAAATGGATAATAATAACAATCATTCAAAACCAATGACATTCTTATCGATAGAGTGTGGTGGTAGTCCTCAATAAGCACTATCGAGAATTTGGATCTATTGGATGCTCATATATCTACCCCCAATTGTCAATATTTATAAATATTCTTGGTTACTATAATTTAATTTATTTTTTTCACTGAAAGATATATTTAATACCCAATCTATTGAAATTGATAAATTGCACATGATAACAAATGCACATGAACCTTCCCATTCTTCCATTTCCTAGGTATATTATTTATTCAAGTGTCCCTTTTTTACACATGTGGAATAGATAGTACCATGTTACATTTATTTACCCTTGATATATCTACAATTTGAAGTGAATTGTGAAGTATAATTGGATTTAGATATTTTAAGGTGGCTATTCCTTTTACTCCCCATATGGATGAAAGGATTTTTATTCTTCATTTCATTAAAAAAATTGAATAAGAGTGAGTATATCTGTGAGAGGATTATAAATTTTTTTTCTTATAGAAATAAATAATAATCCTAGGGATGTTCCGATAGAGTGACATGATAATGATATAAATGTGTATTTATTCATGGAGTTAAAGCCCGATAACCTCAAGGCACTCAATATAGATAATGAGTTAAACTACATGAGGATAATTTTGTGCACCCTCACCAATATTTATCTTAAATAGAAAATATTATACATAAAACGTTATTATATATCTATCTCATAAAGTAAACCATAGATATGATATAGTATGTTCTATGAATCCATTTCCTCATGTAAAATCAATGGTTCTCTATACATAGATGATATATTAAAAAAATATTTTCAACAACGATGCTCAAGTGTTTATCATTGACAGAAAACTCTTCATCACTCTCCTCCTTCGTACATGGACTCGAAAATGAGTATTCTTGCATGTAATATTACTCTCTATAGAGGAACAAAATATAAGGCCCCATCCATAAACCTTACTTAATATTGAATTAAATGAAAAATTCACATTGAGTATCTTTTCATGGTTTAGAGTTATAGAGAATTAGGACATAACTATTACATCTTAAAATATTACAAAGTAGAAACCTCTACTAAGTTTCCATAAAATAAAAACTCTTAAAAGGAAACATGTCTAGTTACATGTTTTAGATATCATGACTTTGCATTGATCCCATCCATGACCCTATTCCACATTAATTCCTTTGAAAAACATTTCAAAAAAACTTGGGGTGAGCATAAATACCTCAGTAAGGGATACAGAATGAATGAAAACTATTAGTTTTTCAAAACAACATGTAAACCATTTATACTTTATCAAAGTAATACATTTCACCTTTATGAAGAAGTAAAAACTCTTCAATGAATAAAAGATCATTACTTACCCTTTTGTAACCCAAAGATTGCCATAAAATCCATATAAAGATAACATAACATATAAAGGTAACTTGGGACATAAACATACTTAAATGGAATAACCATACGGTCGACATCCACACATATCACTTAATTGAATAGCCATACGGCCGACTTCCATACCCAATGCATTGGAGGTTATAACGTAACCACCCATCCTGGTATTCCCGGCACCACCCGTTATATGGTTTATCACGTAACCACCCGTCAAATGTCCAAGTACCATTATAAAATTATAAGACATAAAACAAATATAATGGAAAGAAAAAATTTCCACACATTGATCACAATATATCACATAAATATATTGACATAAAAATCCATTATAAAAACCATTTTCAATACCAAAATACATAAAAGAGTATATGGTATTTATTTCATTTTAAAAACATTATGACTTGTTGAGGAAGCCAAAGACCAAATAATACTTGCGCGTACGTTAAAATAAACATTCCTTTTTGTTGTTTAGTAAAATGCTTTGTAGAAAAAGATTAATTTTGTATAAAAGTAAAAGTAAAAGGGGTATATACAACGTATAAATGAAAGTTGTGTATAAAACGAAATATGACTCAATGAAAGGAGATTGAGATGAAGTCCCTTACCTGGGGTCCGACTTGACTTGATCGTTCTTTAAAGTCCTAAATTTTAAACTTGAGTTAATTTATACTTGCTTAAGAAAATTTTTCAAGCTTATTATTCCTTTTATATAAATTATTTCCATGTTATAATCATTATGTAATCATTTAAGTTAATAATGTTTGTTTTGGTGATATTTGGTTCTTAAGTCGAAAGTGGACTTCTTACAATTACATGTTGTTCGTGTGGTCAAAAGTTCATTATATCCAGAATGATATTCATGATTTGTATATCATATATATCATATATATCCAGCATATACATGTATTTATAATATTACAAAATCATTTAGAAGTAAGAAATTAAATACACCGTTCATGGAGACGGTAAGTCGTACGTACGCATGAACGCTACTTTCATTTCTATGTCATGTTAATGGAATTAAAACTAAATGAGAGATATGTATATTTTAATTCCAGAATTATATTCATCATTTAAATGTAACATACATCATATTTATCCATTATATATATGTACTTATAATAGTACATTATATTTGGGGATAGGAAATTAAATACACCGTTCATGGAGACGGTAAGTCGTATGTACGCATAAACGCTACTTCCATTTATATTTCATATTTAATGCAATTAAAACATAATGATACATAGTAGTATTATAATTCCAGTATGGTATCATCTATAATATCAGTATATCTATCCTTTATACGTACCACATATGGTATTAACGAATCAAATCACTTTGAGGGGGAGGTAGTCCGCAATTCCTAAAATGAAGATATCGCGTTTACCAATAATGGAAACCATAAAGGTATGACATAAATTAAAAATACAGAATAATAAGGAAAACATAAACATATTATATATATAATATATAGATATAGTTTCATATTAATGTCCACCTTTGAAGGTGTTATATGAGTGTTTAACAATCATCGTTTCGTGAGGCAAAAATTCGCCATAAACAGAAACAAAATATTCTTTAACCATTAGATGAAGGTGTGTGTAAGTGTAGCTTGAATCCTTATTATAACAGAATCCTAGTATATTGAGGATACTGGTTTTGTTACAAAATAAACGAATAAAAAGAGTTTAGGGGGTTGGAGAATCAAAATAAAACAAAAGAACACAAGCGAAGAAATTACCATAAAATCGGGTAACTCTCTTAGATTTCAGCTCAAAGGCTTCCTTGGGAAGACTTATGCCCCATGTGTGGATTCTATGAGTTATAGAGGGATGTGGAGAGACAAAATGGGTAGGTTTGGCTGAGCCAAAGGCTTTGGAAGTGTGGGTAAGGTGGTAGAGGTGGGGGCCTTTTATAAGAGGAGAGGAGGGGCACTCATGGAAAGTAAAGAAATGTTACTTTATTTTAAAATTCGTTTTGAATTTAAAAGGCCACACATTGATATAATTCGATTATAAGGTGATAAGGGTTCTAGATATACACATAAAATAGTTTTTTGACTAGTTTAGTTCTTAGAGTTTACATTATATTTTCATTTTATTTAAATCGTTAAATAATGAGGTAATCACTGCATTATGATGGTGTCATAAATAATTTAATTTATTTAATGTCTAAAAATTATAAAAAAAATATCATGATGTAGGAAAACTATTTATCTTTCTAATTAATATTTGTAGATAAAAAAGATGACCTGTATAACCCCATGTAAAAATTGGTTTAGTAAAACCACACATGTTTGTGACATTTTAATTTTAACTTTAAATAAAAATGTATTAATGTCATTTTCCTACCAAAGTGGCTCAATGGGTACCCCATGTTGACCCATGGATTGTTTTGGTCGTCCATGACACATCCAATTACGGTAGTACATGTTTATAGGTCATTTCATAATATTAAAACAATATTTTTACCTTAAACCACAGTAATTACCTCTAATCGCGATTAACAACTTAAAAGTTACTATTCACAAAAAAAATCTTTTAATCCCATTGAACCAAATTTTAATTCTTAATGACAACCATGTATGTCATATTTTTGAAATTCAAAGCATAGAGGTGGTAAAATTTCATTTAAATGAAAAATCAGTTTTTTAAGTACCACTTAGTGGTGTCACTATTCATCAAAATTTATGTTTTTCAGAAAAATACCAAAACATCACCCTAAGCTATATTGGATATTCCGAATTCAACAAATGAAAAATATTTTAAAAAATTGAAAACATATAATTTTCTTTAATTAATTTAATAATTAATTCCCGCTGTCAGAGCAAATAGCGTGTCTTTATGAAACAATAAGTATCAAAAGATTGACACTAGTTTAAGTCTGATTTCAAAGTGAAATTTATTCCAACGACCACTGTTGTATTTAATTGTAAAAATATATTCTAATTTCATATTAAAACCAATTCAAAAGATAATATAATCATATAAATAAATTAGATTAAAAAGAGGTTTTGAATTAAAATACAACAGTTTTAACTATTCATTAAAAAATTATCTTTATCGGAAAAATATCAAAAATCTACACAATGTAAATTTTAATGTCCCAATTATAAAGGATAGTGTTATTTGGTCCAATAGAAATTATAAGAGTGAAAAAAACTATATTTAATGAAGGTTCTCAATGAAAAGGCGATAAGTGGACCTTTAGTGAATATTAGAGTATCTATGCCTAAAATTAGGTTCTTTTCTTATTTTAATCCTTTATCTTTTATTGGGTAAATATAAAAACATTTAAAAAACATATATAATCATATTTTAGTTATTTCTATTCATTTCTTCCAATACAACAGCTACGTGTTAACTACCATTTAAAATAATATTATTTTATTACTAGTGTGCAACGTAAGATTTCAAAGAAACTCTTTGTTGCGTATCGGGTACGCTATCGAACAGAACAACCCCTTTAAAGTAAAATTAATATTTAATTCAAAAATATATGAAAATGATTTATAATTTATTTACCTGGGATGTTACATCCTTCCCCCATTTTGGGAATTGCCTCCTCACAATTTTATTCACTTATCAAAATAAGTGGGGGTATTTATCCCCCATAGCATTTTCTGATTCCCATGTTTCCTCTTCAACCATATGGTTTTTCCACAAAACCTTTACCTAGTGAATTACCTTATTTCGCAACACTTGCTCTCTTCGGTCAAGAATTTGGTCTGTTTGTTCTTCATAAGAGAGATTCTCTTCCAACTGAACTACCTATGGGCTCAAAACATGACATGAATCTAGCATATACTTTCTCAACATCGAAACATGAAAAAAATTGTGTACCTGAGATAAACTCGGAGGTAAAGCCACTCGGTATGAAACTGATGCAACTCTCTATAGAATTTCATATGGTCCAATGAAAATTGGCCTCACCTTTCCTTTCTTACCAAATCACATCACACTTTTCCATGGTGAAACTTTGAGAAAAACATGATCACCTACCTCAAAAGATAGATCCTTCCACTGGTTATCTGCATAACTCTTCTAACTGCTCTGAGCTGTTCTCTTGTCTTTCCGAATCAACTGAACTTTTTATTCCATCTCTTTTACCAATTCTGTTCCCATCAGCTTCCTTTCACCCACTTCATCCAAAAAAGCTGGAGATCGACACCTCTTCCCATATAATGACTCAAATAGTGCCATCTGTATACTGGAATGAAAACTGTTATTATAAGAAAACTCAACCAAAGAAAGATGGTGGTCCCAACTTCCCTGATAATCCATAGAGCAAGCTCGTATAATATCCTCCAAGGTCTGAATTTTTCATTCTGACTTCCCATCTGATTGCGAATGAAAAGTTGTACTAAATTTTAATTCGGTACCCAACGACTTCTGAAGGCCTTTCAAAAAGTTAGAAGTATACCTGGGATCACGGTCAGATACAATAGAGAGGGGAACTCCATCCAACCTGACTATCTCTTTATGATACAACCGAGCAAGTTGATCTAGAGACAAAGTATCTCGAATAGGAAGGAAATGAGTAGATTTAGTCAATCGATTAACAATAACCCAGATTGCATTATTACCTCTAGTTGTCTTCGGTAATCCCACAACAAAGTCCATGGATATATTTTCTCATTTCCACTCTAGAACTGGTAAAGGCTGAAGAATCCCTTTCAGTAACTTCTACTCTGATTTAACCTGCTGACAAGTCAAACACTTGACAGTAAAATCAGCAATATCTTTTTTCATTCCTTCCCACTAGTAATACTCCTGCAGATCTCTGTACATCTTAGTACTGCCAGGATGAACTGAAAACAGAGAACTATGAGCTTCACATAACAACTCTATCTTCAACTGTGAATCACAAGGCACACACAATCTCTTCCCAAAACTCAAAAAACAATCATTATCAATGTTGAATTCAGGAAACTTACCCTTTTGAAATAGCTCTACCTTTTTTTACAACTCACTGTTTTTCTTCTCTGCTTGCTTGATTCTATCTGATAGAGAAGATTTCACTAATACCTGAAACAAAACAAAAGGAAATCATGCACCAACAAATTTTATTCCAAAGTTCATCAAATCCTTAACCAAAGGATCATGTTCCAAATGCAAAATTTTTAATGAAGCATTACTTTTTCGACTCAAAGCATCAGCCACTTTATTTGCTATTCCTGGATGGTAATGAATTGTACAATCATAATACTTGATTAATTCCAGCAATCTCCTTTGTCTCGTGTTCAATTCTTTCTGAGTGAATATATACTTTAAACTTTTGTGATCAGTATATATTTCACACTTTACTCCATACAAAGGATGCCTCCAAATTTTTAGAGAAAAAACATTAGCAGCTAATTCTAAATCATGTGTAGGGTAATTTACCTCATGATTTTTTTAACTGACGTGAAGCATATGCAATTACCTGAACATTCTGCATAAGGACACAGCCAAGTCCATTCAATGAAGAATCACTATAGATAACAAACTCACCATTTCTGGAAGGAAGTTCCAAAACTGGAGAATTCACTGATCTTCTTTTCAAATCCTGAAAACAATCATCACATTCTTTTGTCTAGATAAACTTAACACCCTTCCGAGTTAGCTTAGTCATTGGAGTAGATAACCGTGAAAAAGTTTCAACAAACCTTCGGTAGTAACCTTCCATAATAAGAAAACTACGGATCTCGGTATCATTTTTTGGTCTTGGCCATTCATCAACAACTTTTGTTTTAGCAGGATCAACAGTTATGCCATCTTTTGAAACAATGTGACCCTAGAAAGAAATTTGTTGTAACCAAAACTCAAACATGGTGAACTTTCCATACAGTTTATTTTACTTTAAGGATTGGAAGATAACCCTTAAATGACTTTCATGCTCCTCTATACTTTTAGAAAACACAAAAATATCATCAATAAACACAACCAATATTTTTCTCCTGAGTCAACTGAGCCATCACTGCAAAAAACTGTTTAGTTCCGATTCTGACCATCTTAGGGTACTGATTTGAAAGGTCATTTCTCTTTGTATGCCTTAACAAAAAAATGTTTTGTTTCCTCTACGGAAAACCATTTTAAACATAGAAATATCTTAGGTGAAGCAACATGGTAATCTTTAAATGCTATATCATTTCAATCATACCATAAATTAATTTATAATTTAACAAATTTCTAACTCCTAAAGTTGTCTAAACCGACCATTAATACCAACTATAAGGCCACAGCCTTAAACCTTACTTAATATTGAATTAAATGAATAATTCACATTGAGCATCTTTTCACGGTTTATAGTTTTAGAGAACTAGGACATAACTATTACATCTCAAAATATTAAAAAGTAGAAACTTCTACTAAGATTCCAAAAAATAAAAACTCTTAAAAGGAAACATGTCTAGTTCCATGTTTTAGATAGCATGACTTTCCCTTGTTCTCATAATTGACCCTATTCCACATTAATTCCTGTGAAAAACATTTCCAAAAAACATGGGGTGATCATATAAAGCTCTGTAAGGAATACACAATGAATGAAAACTGTTAGTTTATCAAAACAACAAGTAAATCATGTATACTTTATCAAAGTAATAATTTTCACCTTTATGAAGTAGTAAAAACTATTCAATGAATAAATGATCATTTCATACCCTTTTGTAACCCAAAGATTACCATAAAACCCATATAAAGATCACATAACATATAAAGGTAACTTGGTACATAAACATACTTAAATGGAATAACCAAACGGTCGACTTCCACACATATCACTTAATGGAATAGCCATACGGCCGACTTCCATACCCAATGCATTGGAGGTTATAACGTAACCACCCTTCCTGGTATTCACGGAACCACCTGTCATATGGTTTATCACGTAACCACCCATCAAATGTCTAAGTACCATAATAAAATCATAAGACATAAAACAAATATAATGGAAAGAAAATATTTCCACACTTTGATCACAATATATCACATAAATATATTGGCATAACAAATCCATTATAAAAACCATTTTCAATACCAAAATACATAAAAGAATATATGGTATTTATTTCATTTTAAAAACATTACGACCTGTTGGGGTAGACAAAGACCAAATAATACTCGTGGCGGCGGAAAAGGTCATTGTCACCGCGTACGTTAAAAGAAACATTCATTTTTCTTTTTTAGTAAAACACATCATAGAAAAAGATTCCTTTTGTATAAAAGTAAATGTCAAAGGGGTTTATACACCGTATAAAAGAAATTTGTGTATAAAATGAAATATTCCTCAATGAAAGGAGATTGAGACGAAGTCCCTTACCTCGGGTCCAACTTGACTCGATCGTTCTTTAATGTCCTGAATAATAAACATGAGTTAATTTATACTTGATTAAGAATCTTTTTCAAGGTTACTATTCCTTTTATATCAATTATTTCCATGTTATAAGCATGATGTAATAATTTAAGTTATTAATATTTGTTTTGTCGATATTTGGTTCTTAAGTCAAAAGTGGACTTCTTACAATTACATGTTATTCGTGTGGTCAGAGGTTCATTATATCCAGAATGATATTCATGATTTGTATATCATATATATCATATATATCCAGCATATACATGTATTTATAATATAACATAATCATTTAGAGGTAAGAAATGAAATGCATCGTTCATGGAGACGGTAAGTCATACATACACATGAACGCTTCTTTCATTTCTATGTCATATTAATGGAATTAAAACTAAATGAGAGATATGTATATTTTAATTCCAGAATTATATTCATCATTTAGATGTAAGATAAATCATATATATGCATTATATATATGTACTTATAATAGTACATTACATTTGGGGATAAGAAATAAAATTCACCATTCATGGAGACGGTAAGTCATACGTACGCATGAACACTACTTATATTTCTATTTCATATTTAATGTAATTAAAACATAATGATACATAATAGTATTATAATTCCAGTATGGTATCATCTATAATATCATTAAATCTATCGTTTATACGTACCACATATGGTATTAAGAAATACTGAAGCATAAGGAAAACATAAAAATATTATATAGATCATATATAAATATAGTTTTATCTTAATGGACACCTTTGAAGGTGTTATATGAGTGTCGAACAATCATCATTTCATGAGGCAGAAATTCTCCATCCACAGAAACAGTATATTATTTAACCATTAAATGAAGGTTTGTGTATGTGTAGCTTGAATAATTCTTATAACAATATCCTAGTATATTGAGAATACTGTTTTTGTTACAATGGAAATTAATAAAAAGAGTTTAGGGGGTTGGAGAAGCAAAATAAAACAAAAGAACACATGTGAAGACATTACCTTAAAATCGGGTAACTCTCTTAGATTTGAGATCAAAGACTTCCTTGGGAAGACATCTGCCCAAAGTGAGGATTCTAGGAGTTATAGAAGGATGTAGAGTGAGAAAATGGGCAGGGTTTGGCCGAGCCAAAGGCTTTGGACGTGTGGGTAAGGTGGTAGAGGTGGGGGCCTTTTATAAGAGGAGAGGAGGGGCACTCTTGGAAAGTAAAGAAATGTTACATTATTTTAAAATGTGTTTCGGATTTAAAAGTTCCCACATTGATATAATTTGAGGATAAGGTGATAAGGGTTCGAAATATACCCATCAAATAGGTTTTTGAAAAGTTTAGTTCTTCTAGTTTACATTATATTTTCATTTTATTTAAATCGTTAAATAATGAGGTAATCGCTGCATCATCATGGTGTCATAAATAATTTAATTTAATTAATTTCTAAAAATTATAAAAAAACTATCATGATGTAGTAAAACGTTTTATATTTCTATTTAATATTTATAGTAAAAAATATGACTTGTATAACCCCATGTAAAAATTGTTTTAGTAAAACAACACATATTTGTGACATTTTAATTTTGACTTTAAATATAAAGGTATTAATGTCATTTTCTTACCAAAGTGGCTACATGGGGTTCCCATGTTGACCCATGGATTGTCTTGGTCGGCCATGACACATATAATGAGGTTATGACATGTGTCTAAGTCATTTCATAATATTAAAAAATTATTTTTACCTTAAACCACACTAATTACCTTTAATCGCGATTAAAAACTTAAAAGTTACTATTCACCAAAAAAATTATTTTAATCCCATTGAAAAACATTTTACTTCTTAATGACAACCATTCATGTAGGATTTTTTAAATTCAATGAAAAGAAGTTGTAAAAGTTCATTTAAACGAAAAATCAGTTTTTTAAGTACCACTTAGTTGTTTCACTATTCATCAAAAATTGATGTTTTTCATAAAAATACCAAAACTTCACCCTAAGCTATATTTGATGTTCCAAATTCCACAAATGAAGTCTATTTTAAAAAATTCAACACATATATGTTGCATTAATTAATTTAATAATTAATTCCCATTGTTAGATAAATAGCGTGTTTTTATGAAATAGTAAGTATCAAAAGATTGACACTAGTTTAAGTCTGATTTCATAGTGAAATTTATTCCAATAACCACTATTTTATTTAATGGTAAAAATATATTCTAATTTCACTTTTAGACCAATTCAAAAGATAATATAATCATATAAATAACTTAGATTAAAAAGATGTTTTGAATTAAAATACAACATTTTTCACTATTCATTAAAAAATGAACTTTAGCTGAAAAATACCAAAAATTTACACAAAGTAAATTTTGATGTCCCAATTCTAAAAGAGAGTTTTATTTGGTACAATAGAATGTATAAGAGAGACCAAAACTATATGTAATGATGGTTCTCCATGAAAAGGCGATAAGTGGACCTTTAGTGAATATTAGTGTATCTATGCCTAAAATTGAATTATTTTCTAATTTTAAGCCTTTATCTTTTATTGAGTAAATATAAAAACATTTAAAAAACTTATATAATCATATTTTAGTTATTTCTATTCATTCCCGCCAATACAACGGCTACATGTTAACTACCATTTAAAATAATATTATTTTATTACTAGTGTGCAACGCAAGATTTCAAAGAAACTCTTTGTTGCGTATCGGGTACGCTATCAAACATAGAAACCCATTTAAAGTAAAAATAATATTTAATTCACAAATATATGAAAATTCATTATTCTTTATTTACCAGGGATTTTACACAAAAACCATATGCTTCTGAACTATTATTGGATGTTACTACTAGTAAGAAGATAGTCTTTCTCCAAAATTTATCATGTGGATAATGCAGAAGAAAAATATTAAACTTTTTTCAATTATAGAAGATAATATTATTTGTATTACTATTTAAATCTCTGTGAGACATAATAAATTTAATTTTATTATATATCCCTCAATTTAATCTAGTACCAATATCCTTCTCCATTGAACTCAGAATATATAGTTTTTTACACATTCTAGTGTCATGGATCCACATTCCCTTCTTTTATCGCAAGAAATGGAAAGGTAAATTTCATGATGGTATTCAGGTAGGTAAATATTTTTGAAAAATATGTTTGTAGATACGTGATCTATTTAGTGGATTTCGCAATCCTATAATTCTAATTAGTATCTCCTTGATAGTTTTCTTTATGTAATGTTATGTATAGAAAGGTCTACTACTCTTTATAAAGAATGGTTTTGTTATCCCAAAAAAATATTGATTCACTGTATAAATGTATTTTTCCCAAAATGGTTTGGTCAAACACTTATTTATATAGGTTACATTTTTAGTCATGTAATTGAAGACTAATTCTAGCCTAATATTATATTGATGTATTTTATTTTATAACACCTAAATTTTTTCATGTATTATCTTTTACATGTGTTAATAATATTATGTGGATATTACTTGAGTGATTAAACTTGTTTTGATTAAACACTTATGTGTACTACATTTATTTAAATTCAATAATTTCATATTATCCATTTAGTTATGGGATTATAGTGTTTCTTCCATTAATTAAATAATCTATAATAAATAAATTAATTAATATACATGTTACCCTCACATGAGAATATCCAATAGTTTATTTATTGAGTAGGACATAAATCAAACTATGACCTTGGGAAAGATACATTATTTTATTCTTGTCTTGAGTTACATCCTTCCATATGTCCACTTGTGTCTCACCTAGTTGGTGTCTTCTCAGTTCTATCTTAAACCCCATCTGAATTCCATTAGATACTCCATTTACTATAATTATTTATAACTCACAAAATGGTGAGGGGATCCAATGTATTGGTTATGTGGAATTATATAACTAACTGTGTACTCTTATTTCCTACTTAATAAATGAGGGAGTGATGAATCATATTCCATCACATTTAATTTAATATTGATAATTTAAAATCCATGAAATAAATTCAAATAATTTAAAGACTACATATACACGCATCTAAGTAATGGTCATGATTAATCATACATAAGATGTAGTTATGTAAAATTACACAGTCCAATAATCACATCTATTCATTCAATATTTTTATGATTCTTGCCATTATATTATTTGATTACTTAATTAATTCCCTTTTATATTAATCCCCATATAAATTCCCATGATACCAATAATTAATTAATTAATGGAAAATCAAAAACATGACATAAAATTAAATATAATTACAAAAAATTAATTATAATTTTAATAATTATTTAAAGAATTATTTTCATTTTCAAAAACATCTAGTTCTAATAGAGTAATTCTATTTTTATACTACAAATTTATATTTCAGTGTAATTTAATTTTTTCTTTTTTAGGAGACTTCATGATGTGTAATTATTATCTATATGATGTGTTCCTAGATTTTCGTATTCCTAGGTTAAATTCCTTGGGGTGTATCCTGTTTCTCAAGGGGACTAAATGGAATATACTAACCAGCTACATATTCTTTATCACAAATGTCATGTTTCCATGAAACCCACCAATTAACTCATCACAGTCTACAAAGTATGGACTACATTTTGTGTGATACATCTAATTGTTCTGTGTCCATGTAACTTATTGAATGAATTGGTGTGTATTTTAGGTGTAAGAATTAATACATTACATGACTTGTGTTTCAGTAATTTAAGAGTTATTATGTATCATATGGATAGAAACCATGTAATTTACCACATGATTTTCATGAATTCACCCCCTCAAATATGTGTACCATACGACATATAGACCAACTATGCACTGTGTTATCCAAATTACATAATCAATAGTTTCCCATAATAAAAACATTGTGGAATAAATTATATGTGTGTAGTTGATGATTGGGATTGTCATGTATCACACGACGCACCAAATTGCAATAAAAATGGGTAAAAAACATTTACTCCATCTACATGTAATGTTACTTATTCTCATTTTCTATAATCATTAGAACATCTCAATGCAATCTCTAGTAATTATTCATTTATTCTAGTACTTTAAAAAATTATGAATTATGAATGAAATAAATTGAATTTACAAATCATGTCAACTAAACATTAGATTAAATAAAAAATAATCTTGAAATGATAGATCTAACATGTATTGAGCTTAATCGATCCATGATTAAAAATTTAATTGTAAATTTAATACGTAGTTTCTCAAACACTACTGGGTGATTCTATGTATAGTGAGTGAACAATGTAGGAAAATAACCATAATATTTTTTTAGATTTGATATATCATTGTAAAATTGTGCATGATTTAAATAAAATGACCAATAGATATTTTCCTTAAAATATTGACATAAAAAATACATAAAACAAGAGAGGTTATATTTATTTAAAATTTATTATTTATTTAAATATATATATCTTTAAATTTTACATCAACTATGGACATTTCATTTAATGTGTTTGACTAATATAAAACCTCATTTTCAATTACATTCATAAAATAGGTACGATCCAAGTGTATAATACCTCATGTAGTGATCCATATGTGGTCTATTGATCTTAAAGAATAACGGAGGAAACGTTGTCTTCTAGAATTATGGATTTAACATCTTCTGTATTTTATCTAGATGGATTTTAATTACTTTATAATTAAATGATTCTCTCGTCTTCTTCTCATTCATGTGAGGATTAGATGATAAATATGAGAGGGAAATTAATAATTCATAATTATTCCCAATTATCAATTAATCATACAAAATAGACAAAACATCCTACTTATAGAGTTAAGATTTTAGTTAAAATATTATTTATTTTCACAATGGCATTAAGATAATATATTAATCATATTACTACCCAATTTTATAAAATAACGGTATTTTTATTATTATGGTGGGTACCAACTGCAACAATCATGATTATTATTTTACTGGATTTCAAATCAATATTTATCACCTGAAATGATCGTTGAATTCTTGGATTCGCATTAATTTATATTATAAATTAATAAATATTTAATTAAAAATTTTATTCATAAATAAATGATTCTTATTGTTAGAAAATGAATATAATTATTCATCATCCTTGAGAAAAATGACTATTTCATTATATCGGATTAAATATAATTACATAGAGATCAATAAACATATGTAATG
Organism: Viscum album; assembly: GCA_963277665.1. NCBI lineage: Eukaryota > Viridiplantae > Streptophyta > Magnoliopsida > Santalales > Viscaceae > Viscum > Viscum album. The sequence continues at coordinate 1,592,549,367 of OY728129.1, forward strand.
TGTGACCCTTGAGTATTATTTCTCATTGGGATTAGATTGGAATTCCAAAAGATTATGATTACTATTAAGAAATGAGTCATGAAACCCAAGATAACAAATATAATATCACAGTATCAACAACCAGAAACGAATGCTCGATGTGTAATTTATTTTGTTTGTTACAATATCCCATCACGCATTTCTATCATCCATGTCATAAACCTATATGATTGAAACAAATTTCATTTACTATATAAAATAAACTCATTGTTACATAATTGATGATGAAAATTATGAAATTGATTAATTTTAATAAAATGTATGAGATATCAACCACTATAAATATGTAATGGAAAAGTCCTTCCTTGACATATCCTGTAATAATATGTCATTCATGATACACCCAATGTACCCAAGATCCCATAAACATTTTCTACCACTCTTTATACTAATAAATATATGTGAATGATTCATGACATGAATTAATGATAATATTAAAGTCTAAATACCGTTACCCACCCACATATATAGTAATATATTATGATACATAGACATGTAAAGATCATAATGGCTAGTTTGTTCTCATAATATTCCATATTTGATAATACTGAGTGAGAACATAACGAGATAATGTCAAATCCTCTTATGAGTACACAGAGATGACTATAAATATAATATGTGACCTCATTATAGAATGTTTTTAAATATTATAACTATGTTTATGAAAATCATATTGGATTTTTTTAGTTATAAACATAGTGGGGAACTATTATGACATTATCATTGTGAAAGATAATCTTTGAAAACATTACATAAAATTCATGTAGAATAATGAACAATATGTAACATGATTTTTTATTAATATTCAAATAAACCAATATCCATGTAATCAAAACAAAAGATTGTTTCTTCTAGAAAAACAACTTCAACACATATCCCATTCAAATTGCTTGTAGGGGGTTTCATGAATTTGTCGATAACAATGGTATCTTTGATGTGAAAATTTATAGGTCAAAATGTATATGTTATAAGAATCATAGAATGGTGACATGAATATATGAATAATCAAGTATAAATGATTATACATTTTATTTCATGGACTTCATATTTTTTTCACTCTCCACATATAAAAATCATATCACAATCCAGATAGAGATTCTATTTTAAAAAAACGATTAGAAGAAATTTCCTTTCAAAAATAATAATTCATTGGAAAATAACATTTATTTTAAAATGGAATTAAATGTAGTTTTAAATGATTATATGGCTTCAATGGCTCTATTAAATCCCAACTAAATGATAAATTTCTAAGTATAATACATATATAATGGATAAAGGATTAGTTTTTGAGTTTGGATTAACTGATAAAAATATTGGTGGAGAAATTCTTCCTCATTTAGGGGATAAATATTTGTTGGGGATTTGGTGAAGTTGATTTTAAAATGGGATAAAATATAACTGACAATATTAATAACCTATTGAGTTAAAATCATTATATTATAAATGATCTATTTAGATCCATATAAATAAAATATAGATATATAAATACATCTTGTTTTATCAATTTATAAGGTCTTAGAAGGGCCACCAATCCATTATCTTAGTTGAATGTTTGGTAAATCATTATTGGTAAAAGAGAAGTCATTTTATAGTATATTATATATTACAATAATTATTTGATAAATAGTAAGGAAATATAAAATTTAAATTTAATTTATAATGTTATTGCTAATTTATTGATTAATAACAGAATAATTTTCTTATTTTATTATTATCTATAAATGAGATAAATAGGTTTTTTTATTCTCAAGATTGATAGTGTAACAACCCTATCTTTAATAACATGAATCTAGTGTATAATTTATTACATTGGCATAAGATAAAATGAGTTTTATCATGAAGGTCTAAATAGATAAGTAATATTGGTAAAATTGATGAATACATTATTCCCATATTATATTTGTATAAAAAAATTAAAACATAATTTTTTACTGGAATATAATTTTCCCCTATTGAATATCCACACATATAAAAAATAGTACACTTCCTGGATTCCTAGGAATGAAAAAAATAAATTTGAGCTCAAATGCTCAACAATTTTTATACAAGGTAGAATCTAACACATGTAAATGAATAATAATCAATATTTAATTGTAAATATATGACCATTTGTTCAATTTATTCATAAAAAGACTCTCATTATTTGGTATGGGATAATCAATGTGGATAGGTAAATAACTGAACACATATTCCATTTAAAAGACTTTACTATTGTGAATTGATTAGTATTAATCAATATGGAAAGATAAATAACTGAAGACACATGATATATAAATAACATTAAAATCATGAATAGATAAGGAATAATCATTATGGCAAGGTAAATAATTGAAAACATATTAAATTTAATCAAAAAACTAAGAAATTGAAGTGCCCAGATCAGTGTGAATCACTGAGAGGGGGATGGGGTGAATCAGTGATCCCTTAAAACTTTTTTACTAATTGATTCTTAATCAATTAAAACTCTATGGCTGGTTAAAGCCTCGATCCACTCTTCTTGTATCTCTCAACCTTTCCCGTATAATGCAGTAAATGTAAAGGCACTGGACACAAGGATTTACAAGGTTCGGCACCAAAGGCCTACATCCTTGCCATGCTCTCCCAGCATGGATTCTCCCATTATAACTTGTTAGAATTACAATGGTCGATACAGCTTCCCACCGTATCTCTCCTGAGTCCCACAGGAGGGTCTTTATACTGCGTCCCACAGTGTTACCAGAGTCCCACTGGCCTGCTCCAGAATCCCACTGAAGACTTCTTCTCCCTGAGTCCCACAAGGTCTTCTCCTGGCTCCTCGAGTCGCACGAGTAGCTCTTCTTCACTTTAAGCTTCTTCAAGTATCCTCAGCAGTCTGGGATAAAGACTGCTGGCCTTGCTCTGTACCTCTGATCACTTGTGATGATCAGGGTCTTCTCAATCTACTGAAAACTCAGACAACCAATCTCTTTAACTTCAGTCTGGCTCAGTCTTAGTCCTGGTCTTGGACAACTCAAATGCACACCACTGATTTGGCTCTGTTCACGTGTGCACGTGCATGCATGCATGCATGCACTCTCCTTTTCTTCCTCTTGGTGCAGTAGACCCACAAAGGGTGTAGTCACTTTAAGCACACACCTTCACTGAACTTCACACACTTTATCCAATTTGTTTACACACTTAGAGTGTGTTCTACTTTTGTGTGGGTCACCCCTTCTTCTTCTTCTAATGTGTATACACTTTTAGTGCACACACCCAGGTTCGGCCACTTCTTTAATTTGCACACAATTGTTTAACTTTAGCACACACATGAGTTGGCCTCCTCCTCTTCTTGTTGCACACACACACTTTAGTGTTCGATTTGTTTGTTCTTCAAAGTGTGCACACACAAGGTCACAACCCTCGGCCTCTTCAAATGCACACACTTAAAGTTTGTTCTTCTTTGTTCAAATGCACAAGAAAGACTATGGATTATTCAATGCTTACACACACACAAAGTGTGGTCTTCCACTTCACTTGGCACACACCACTTGGTGTTGTCCTTTGTGCACACACATGGCCTCGGGTTCTTCTTCTCCACTTGGCACACACATGAGGCAAGGCCTCGGCCTCCTTTGCTTCTTTACACACACTAAGTGTTCTTCACTTTTCACACACAAGTGCTCAAGCCTTGGGTTCTCCTTGCAAACACCAAAACCATAGGGTCTTATCTTCACTATGCACACAAGGCATGCAAGTCTCGGCCTTCACTTGAATTGCACACACACAAATAGTGTGTTCTTCCTCCTTATGCACACACACGGCCACGACCTTCCTTCACTTATTTCACACACACAAGGCTACGGCCTTTCTTGGATTCTTCTTGCACACACTTGAATTCCTTTGTCCTTCAAAGGAGGCGCGCAAGGTGTCTCGGTGCAAGGCTCCACAGGTGCACAAGCCTTCGAGCGCGCAAACTCCTCCTGCCGCGGGGCGCGCAAGTGCTGCACCCGCGGGCACTTCCTCCTGCCGCACAAGTATGCGGGCAGTGAGGGTGCCAATCCTTGAGCGCGCAAATTCAAGCGGCTCGGGATCTTCCTGTCGCGCAAGATAGGCGCGCAGGGAACTCTTTCGGGCCTCGGGTGGCACCGAGATCTTCAGCCGCGCAAGTACTTTGCGCGGCGGCTTCTTCTTCACGAGGCAGAGGCACTCACGGGTCTTCTGATTTTCGAGAAAGGATCAGCAAGCGGCACAGAGGGCTCGGCCTCATTTTTATAGGCAGAGACTGCCTCAGATTATCCGCGTGAAATAACTTCAAACACCCGAGATCTTCGGATCTTCAAGATTTCCAAAATCTTGTTTCTCCTCTGTTTCACGCGGCATCCCTTAGTTTTCGGCCTTTATCACGTGCATGCGACTTAGAACGCATGCACGGCCTTCCTTCGATCCAAACCATGCAGAGTATCAACACCGAATGGCCTCGCACCTTCGGTTTGCTTCGGCCTTCATCGAAATCTCCCAAACATTGCATGCATGTGTATTTTTAAGCATGGATCGGTTCAGTAGGTCCAGACGATCACCATGGAGGCTTTACTTCGATCAGCGGTGGCCGGGAGCTCGAAAACACTGCTCGGGTTACTCCTGGTTCGAACGGAGTTCGCGGGGAGCTTCGGTCGAGCTCGAGGGAGGAGACGATGCTGGGGCCGTCGGATGCGGTGATCAAAAGGGTTTCGACGGCTTGGATTAGATCGTGGCGCCGCGGATGGATCGTGCGGCGTAGATCAAGTGCGCGATCAATCGAGCGGCTCAGATTCAATCCCGGGAAATTTTCCGCGTCCCACATCGAAACGGGGCGCGGTTTTTCCGCAGCTTATTAACTAAGCGCTCCCCGCTCAACGCTCAGTTGCACTTCCCCCTCCACGGTGCCGCCCCGCACCGTGTTCTCTTCTGCGGGCGCGCTCTGCGCCCACTCTTGCTCCTGTGGGCGCGCCACTGGCGCCCACTATGCTTCCTGCGGGCGCGCCACTGGTGCCCACTATGCACACTGCGCTCCTCCGGGCGTGCCCCAGGCGCCTCTGTGGTGTCTGCGGGTGCGCCCCTGCCGCCCTGAGCTCGCCCCACGGGTTCCCCCTTGGGCGTGGCGCCTTAGGCCCACATGAGCCTTGGGGTTGAACCCACAAGGTGCTCACGGGCTGGCCATATTTTTTGGCAAAGGAAATGTAAAGACTTTGTTAAAAACAAAGTTCTCCTCCATATGAGTATAAGCCAAATGCCAAGCCACTCCAAGCCTTCCTCTAAGCCATTCATCTCTATTCTTCTTCTTCTTAAGAATTCCTCCAATTCTTCAACACTTATTTATCACTTAGGAATGGAATTCCCGAAGGTTTCTTCATCTTCAACCGAGATCCTGAATCAAATATTTCTTCATTAAACTTCATTGATCTAATCAGAGATCAATTGGAACATCTTCTGATTCACATGCACTAAGTGATAGTGCATGGACTTCATTAAACCACTTCATCCACTTACAACTTATGGATGGATCACTTTCAACTCCTCATGCATTGTCACTACAATGCATGGTCTTCTAATCATGTTGTGACTTTGTATCATCAGGATACAAGTTCTATGAACTTAAAGATCAGCTCAACAATCGTTTGATTTACTAGAGAATGTTTCAACCACATCTCCTATGCCACTTAGTGAATCTCCTAAGTGACATGCATCTTAGTACCATGGCCATTCTCCTTCATCACCATCACCATCACATCCTTTGACATTCACATCTTGACTCCTTGACATCCATTCATTCCAGGACAACTTCATGCCTCATTGACAACAAATGCAACACAATGCACTTCAATCTCCCCCTTTGTATTTGTTGTCAATACACTCCTTCAGCACATATGAATGGGTCAATATGTGTGCCAATATTTCTCCCCCTTATTGGCAATCAAATGCAAAGGTGTGGTGTGGTTCACTTTCACAAATCTCTTCCTCCCTTATAAAAGCATTTTCTTCAAAATCACTAAGAGAGGGATGATGCCACATGTTCTTCTTTAGCAAAGAACCTTTAGCTAGAACAAGGAAGAACCCGAGCCCTTAGTGCTTGGGTGTGTGTGCAAAGATAAATCAACTCTAAGTCTACTTGGGCTAACCCGGTGTAGAAAACAAGAGTGATGTAACCAAGGAACTCAATGCTGTCCACAATTCTCTACACATGTGAGATCATGCTTAGGGGCTTGAAATTTTTCAGATATAACAATGAATTGCTAAATCCTGCACATACTTCACAAAACTCATTAGAAAGTTCAGTGCTAAGATAAAGCTCCCCCTTTCATCTATTTGCCTTCAATCCATACTCCCCCTTAATTGACAAGATAAACTCAATTAAGAAACAAGGGATGAAAGTATGATTGGATTACCTTCACTTTTCTCAAGATGATATTAAATCCCAAAATATCATCTTCTCCAGATTGGCTCCCCCTCAAGGGGTGCACAAGATTCTTTCCAAACCATCCTCCAATTGAGAATGATCATCATCTTCAATTCCCTGCATTGTTAGCACATGTAAATACCAATGTATAAGGGAATAAGATGGAACCTCCTTGGTTCATTAATGTGAACAACAAGGTTGAGAAGATTCTCTCAACCGAGATGTCCCATTTTCACCATTCTTCACACTTGCACATTTGATCTTCAATGATGTTTGTGCTGGTGTGGATCTCAATACATCTTCATGTGAAATCTTCTTCTTCCTTTTTGCCTTAGCAATTTCCAGAATTTCATCTTCAGCTCTCTGGAGATCTTTGGAATGTTGCAACTGATGTGTCCATATGACAAGTATATCATTTGGAAGAGTGGCCCCAGTTCTGGAAGTTTCACATGGTTCCTTAGATGCTGTCAAGCTACCTTTCTTAGGCAACTTGTTTTCAATCAATCCCTTCTGCTTCTTCTGGATTGATTGTCTGTTTGAGTTCAGTCTTCCTCTATTGAATTTCATGGCTTCTTTACAAAGATCCATGATATGCCCTTTCTTTCCACAGTAGAAGCATTTCTTGGTGGTCCTTCTGGATGCATCACCCTTCTTGGGTCAGACTCCAAGGACTTATCTTCATTTCTCAAACACTTCTTGGGAGCATTCTCTACTTTCTTCTTGCTTCCCAAGGAATCTATTTGAGCCAGGTTCTGTGATCTTTTCATCTTTTGAGCTCTGGATACAGTTGTAGATTGACATGTATCTTTTTGACCACTTTTGCAATCATCCCAGATGTTGTCAAGTAATCCAAATCGTTTAGCAGTAAACAGATGTCTCTGGACATGTGGATGTTGCTTCTTTTCCTCTGGCTTGCTCCCCCTTGGCATGGGCTTCCTCTGTGCTTTGGCATTCAGTGGATTGTACCAACAATCCTTTGCACAATGCCCATACTTGTTACAACACCAACATTGACCCACAAATCTTGACTTCTTCATTCCTTCTGATTGTTGTGTACTTTTCTTGATTTGTTGTGTTGTTTCAGGAGAGCTCTGCTTCTTTACTGTCTTCATCCATATTTGTTTGGATTCATTCTTCCATCCTGCACTTTTTGTGGAAACACATTTAGAAACATGAGTACAAGATGGTATGGATGGTACCTTCTTTTTAGAAGATGTTGCCCTTTCATTAGAGGATGTCTTTCTTTTAGAATCATCCTTCTCAATGCATACTTGTGTAGCAACATTTCTTCTATCAGCTGACTGGGAGGATTCAGCTTTAGGTGATTGCAGATTTTTCAATATCACCTCCAATTCTAAGCATTTCATATTGAGGGAGTTCTTCTCATCCTCAACAGTTCTTAGCCTTCCTTCCCATTTCTCTTCCAGCTGTTTTATCTGGTCTTCATGCACCTTCTTCAATTCTAGCAATGAATTGTCAAGCTCCTTCACTATATTGACTTTGTCTTCGAGTTGAGCATCTCTGACATTCATTGAAACTTTGTGCCTCTTTTCCAGTGCATGGAAAACATCTTTGATTATTACTTTAAATAATTCTTTCTCAGAAAGGCTTCTCTGCAATTCTTCAGCAGTGTCTTCATATCTTTCATTGCAAAGAGATACTGTTTCATCTTTGGCATTTACCAGCTTTCTGAGAGTGTTGGTTATGCCAACCCTTTTAGCCAATTGGACTTCCAGAGAATTGGCTTCATCTTCTAGCTGTAATTTTTCTTCTTGAAGATCAAGGAGGCCTGTAGCTATACACATTGCAACTTCCTTTGGGACTCTCTTCTGAAGATATTTGATTGCATTTAGAAGATCATTGTTTCTTCCATCTTCATCACAGCTAGAGCAGGCTTCATCAGAAGAATGATAAAAGGAATTGTCATCTGATGTGACATTCACATTTCTTTCCATAGAGGGAGTTTCTCTGATTGCAACAACCTTCTTCCTCATCTTCTTTGCCTGTTTCTTCTTTCTATTTTTCTGAGTCTTGGAAGATATCTCCATTTGAGGCTGGTCACTCATTTCCTCAAATCTGCACTCCATATAGACTCCCTTGGATATTTTAGAGGTAACCTCCCTCTGATACCAATTGAAGTGCCCATATCAGTGTGAATCACTGAGAGGGGGAGGGGGTGAATCAGTGATCCCTTAAAACTTTTTTACTAATTGATTCTTAATCAATTAAACCTCTATGGCAGGTTAAAGCCTCGATCCACTCTTCTTGTATCTCTCAACCTTTCCCGTATAATGCAGTAAATGTAAAGGCACTGGACACAAGTATTTACAAGGTTCGGCACCAAAGGCCTACATCCTTGCCATGCTCTCCCAGCATGGATTCTCCCATTATAACATGTTAGAATTACAATGGTCGATACAGCTTCCCACTGTATCTCTCCTGAGTCCCACAGGAGGGTCTTTATACTGCGTCCCACAGTGTTACCAGAGTCCCACTGGCCTGCTCCAGAATCCCACTGAAGACTTCTTCTCCCTGAGTCCCACAAGGTCTTCTCATGGCTCCTCGAGTCGCACGAGTAGCTCTTCTTCACTTTAAGCTTCTTCAAGTATCCTCAGCAGTCTGGGATAAAGACTGATGGCCTTGCTCTGTACCTCTGATCACTTGTGATGATCAGGGTCTTCTCAATCTACTGAAAACTCAGACAACCAATCTCTTTAACTTCAGTCTGGCTCAGTCTTAGTCCTGGTCTTGGACAACTCAAATGCACACCACTAATTTGGCTCTGTTCACGTGTGCACGTGCATGCATGCATGCATGCACTCTCCTTTTCTTCCTCTTGGTGCAGTAGACCCAGAAAGGGTGTAGTCACTTTAAGCACACACCTTCATTGAACTTCACACACTTTATCCAATTTGTTTACACACTTAGAGTGTGTTCTACTTTTGTGTGGGTCACCCCTTCTTCTTCTTCTGATGTGTATACACTTTTAGTGCACACACCCAGGTTCGGCCACTTCATTAATTTGCACACAATTGTTTCACTTTAGCACACACATGAGTTGGCCTCCTCCTCTTCTTGTTGCACACACACACACTTTAGTGTTCGATTTGTTTGTTCTTCAAAGTGTGCACACACAAGGTCACAACCCTCGGCCTCTTCAAATGCACACACTTAAAGTGTGTTCTTCTTTGTTCAAATGCACAAGCAAGACTATGGATTATTCAATGCATACACACACACAAAGTGTGGTCTTCCACTTCACTTGGCACACACCACTTGGTGTTGTCCTTTGTGCACACACATGGCCTCGGGTTCTTCTTCTCCACTTGGCACACACATGAGGCAAGGCCTCGGCCTCCTTTGCTTCTTTTCACACACTAAGTGTTCTTCACTTTTCACACACAAGTGCTCAAGCCTTGGGTTCTCCTTGCAAACACCAAAACCATAGGGTCTTATCTTCACTATGCACACAAGGCATGCAAGTCTCGGCCTTCACTTGAATTGCACACACACAAATAGTGTGTTCTTCCTCCTTATGCACACACACGGCCACGGACTTCCTTCACTTCTTGCACACACACAAGGCTACGGCCTTTCTTGGCTTCTTCTTGCACACACTTGAATTACTTTGTCCTTCAAAGGAGGCGCGCAAGGTGTCTCGGTGCAAGTCTCCACAGGTGCACAAGACTTCGAGCGCGCAAGCTCCTCCTGCCGCGGGGCGCGCAAGTGCTGCACCCGCGGGCACTTCCTCCTGCCGCACAAGTATGCGGGCAGTGAGGGTGCCAATCCTTGAGCACGCAAATTCAAGCTGCTCGGGATCTTACTGTCGCGCAAGATAGGCGCGCAGGGAACTCTTTCAGGCCTCGGGTGGCACCGAGATCTTCAGCCACGCAAGTACTTTGCGCGGCGGCTTCTTCTTCGCGAGGCAGAGGCACTCACGGGTCTTCTAATTTTCGAGAAAGGATCAGCAAGAGGCAAAGAGGGCTCGGCCTCATTTTTATAGGCAGAGACTGCCTCAGATTATCCGCGTGCAATAACTTCAAACACCCGAGATCTTCGGATCTTCAAGATTTCCAAAATCTTGTTTCTCCTCTGTTTCACGCGGCTTCCCTTAGTTTTCGGCCTTTTTCTTGTGCATGCGACTTAGAACGCATGCACGACCTTCCTTCGATCCAAACCATGCAGAGTATCAACACCGAATGGCCTCGCACCTTCGGTTTGCTTCGACCTTCATCGAAATCTCCCAAACATTGCATGCATGTGTATTTTTAAGCATGGATCGGTTCAGTAGGTCCAGACGATCACCATGGAGGCTTTACTTCGATCAGCGGTGGCCGGGAGCTCGAAAACACTGCTCGGGTTACTCCTGGTTCGAACGGAGTTCGCGGGGAGCTTCGGTCGAGCTCGAGGGAGGAGACGATGCCGGGGCCGTCGGATGCGGTGATCAAAAGGGTTTCGACGGCTTGGATTAGATCGCGGCGCCGCGGATGGATCGTGCGGCGCAGATCAAGCGCGCGATCAATCGAGCGGCTCAGATTCAATCCCGGGAAATTTTCCGCGTCCCACATCGAAACGGGGCGCGGTTTTTCCGCAGCTTATTAACTAAGCGCTCCCCGCTCAACGCTCAGTTGCACTTCCCCCTCCACGGTGCCGCCCCGCACCGTGTTCTCTTCTGCGGGCGCGCTCTGCGCCCACTCTTGCTCCTGCGGGCGCGCCACTGGCGCCCACTATGCTTCCTGCGGGCGCGCCACTGGCGCCCACTATGCACACTGCGCTCCTCCGGGCGTGCCCCAGGCGCCTCTGTGGTGTCTGCGGGTGCGCCCCTGCCGCCCTGAGCTCGCCCCACGGGTTCCCCCTTGGGCGTGGCGCCTTAGGCCCACATGAGCCTTGGGGTTGAACCCACAAGGTGCTCACGGGCTGGCCATATTTTTTGGCAAAGGAAATGTAAAGACTTTGTTAAAAACAAAGTTCTCCTCCATATGAGTATAAGCCAAATGCCAAGCCACTCCAAGCCTTCCCATAAGCCATTCATCTCTATTCTTCTTCTTCTTAAGAATTACTCCAATTCTTCAACACTTATTTATCACTTAGGAATGGAATTCCCGAAGGTTTCTTCATCTTCAACCGAGCTCCTGAATCAAATATTTCTTCAATAAACTTCATTGATCTAATAAGAGATCAATTGGAACATCTTCTGATTCACATGCACTAAGTGATAGTGCATGGACTTCATTAAACCACTTCATCCACTTACAACTTATGGATGGATCACTTTCAACTCCTCATGCATTGTCACTACAATGCATGGTCTTCTAATCATGTTGTGACTTTGTATCATCAGGATACAAGTTCTATGAACTTAAAGATTATCTCAACAATCGTCTGATTTACTAGAGAATGTTTCAACCACATCTCCTATGCCACTTAGTGAATCTCCTAAGTGACATGCATCTTAGTACCATGGCCATTCTCCTTCATCACCATCACCATCACATCCTTTTACATTCACATCTTGACTCCTTGACATCTATTCATTCCAGGACAACTTCATGCCTCATTGACAACAAATGCAACACAATGCACTTCAGAAATAAATGCATCCATAGATAATACCATTACAAATATCTAATGGAAAATAATAATTTAATTCATAATGCATGAAATGATTAACAATTAGAAACCATGATATCTGGAATCCTAATACCTCTATTGTCATGAACAATAAAATGATGGTTTAGTATTATAGGATGAAAATGATTTTATTATAGCCAAGTGACTTACCACGTAATACCATTAATACATTTAAAGGCTATATAATTCTGGGGACCACCCATCACTCTATTTCCAAAAACAATCTCTTATAATCACTAATCAATTTATTTCCAAAACACTTCTGTCTAACATCAAATATCTATATTGTGTAATTATTATCAATTTTATCAATATTTCACCAGATATAAAAATAAAAAATAACATAGAATAATATATTTATATATGATATACAGTTTATTAAATAAAAATATTCTTGAGACATAATATAAATATTTATAGGAAATTTAATGTCCAATGATAACCATAATGTGAATATTTCAGTTGGAAGTTAACAACAAAAAATGAATCAAGAAAGTGAATGTAAATAATTTCCATTGTAGAAATGATCATAAATCATATTTGAAAAAATTAATGATGGTATCAAAACAACATATTTATAATTCAGTATGCATTAAATAAAGGTGTTTTTAATTGATGAATAGAAATCACATAAAATCATCTTTAAAAAATATATTAAGAAAAAATTCTTTTCATCATGAAAATATATTTTATAAAATAAAAGTTCACATAAAAATTCATTTTTTTTAAATAACCATTGAATATTATAAAAATAAACATTCATTATTGACTGATCATGATTGATAGAAATTCTATTCATGATGTACATGTTAAAATAATGATTCCTTACACTTTTTAATAAAAAACCAAATGGGCCTCATTTAGAAAATGTCATGATGATTCAATTATAAAAATTTAAAAGTCAAATAAAATGAAAACATTATACAGTAAATAATTTTTAAAATGTTAAAATAATTTTGTAAAACACATTTAAAAAACATGTATTTCTACAAAAAGTGATATTCATCTGAAGATAGAAATGAATTTTTATTTTATTAGAAACATTTTACCTTTCCCTTTAAATTCTAATGTATTGAAAAATGATAATATAACTTGAAAACATAATTAATAACTAGATTATATGAAAAATAACTCGGCTTATTAGACAGTAACCATATAATTACATTGAATTTTCATTCATGTATAAACAATACTGATTAAAATGATATTGTTATATAAACCCTTCAAAATATCATTACATTGAAGTGATAATTCATCAATGAATACATTATGTGTATAAAATTTTAACCCAATTAATAAAAGTAAAAATAAAACAAAATATAGTAAAATTACTTTACACACATAATCTTATAATTTCAAAGAATGTGAAGATTTAATATAATCCAATAAAAAGTAATTGAGACATAGAATTCTTTACCACATAGAAATTTTCAAGCTCATCCCTCATGGATTAAATAAATCATATTAAAACATAAAACTATATAAAGTATGAATGAATCCTAATATTACATTTCAAATACAAAGTACACACACTATATCAAATAAATTAAGTACATATCAATTCTATATAGCTCAATGAATGGAAATTGAGATAAATCCTCATGCCACATGCTTCTATTTTTTTTAAATGCAGTAGCCACCTATATAATAGTTTTAATCTTGTTATTAAATTATGAAAAAAACTTCATTATTATTTAAAATATCATATATGACTGTTTAAAATATTTTATCACCCATTCGTTAATAATATTTCATTATTTTTATTATATCAGTTGTTAATTTCATTGATTTTTATGTGGGTTTCGTCATGAATTTTCCCATTATATGACGTTATATAGTTCCACAATCTCTTAATTATTATTAATATAATAAATATCATTCTTTCTTCTATATTTATTTTTAGAATAATTATTTAAATTTTAATATTGGGAATAGATCGCATTGAATCTTGGATATGGTATGTCGTATTTACCCACAAGTGTTATTATCATTTCCTAAATCGGTGAAAGGGTAAGGAAGTGGGTAATATATTAATTTTAATAAATCAAATTAATTTCATATATGTCACCATAATTTTATAAATTCATATTTATTTCCTATAATATATAGAGTATGTGAAATACAAATCAAATCACTTCACATGGTGGTAGTCTCATGTACACTTGAGTGACATTATCTTATTTTCAACAGAATGATATGTAAGAATGTTTATGTAATATTAAAATTCAAGAATAATAATAGTCTCAAAAATATCATATATATCTATTAATTTCATAATTATATCTATTCATGAAATATGGTTATGGAAAATGGATTTCATCGGATCGTGACGTGGTAGTCCATCGTATACACAATCGATTGTTTCATTTTCCATTTATTGGAATAGGATATAGATATATGTAATGAATAGAAAATAATAAAATATTAGAATCTGTAAGAAACACAGGTTCTTATATAATCTTCATATCAAAATATTTTAATGTGGAGGAATAATACATTAAATAAAAATTATCTTTTAAGAACGTTACCTCTCCTGCGAGAAACTGCTTTATTTTTTAACAAAAAATCTTCCAAATTGGGATTTTTTATAAAAAAGGTCTATGATTCATTAGGGTATTAATGAATTAATTTGGATAGGTATTTTTTGATCCAAAAATATATTTTTTTTAAATTGTGGATGGTTGTGGGTGGCCTTTTATATGTGGTGGGGATTACACACGTTGCAGTTTTTAAAAGATTTAATTACACTCACGTTTTAATAATTTCAAAAGACTCAAAAATGAATATGTCTAAAATCTGAGAAGTTATAACATCAATAAATTTACATTAATTTATTATTTTAAATTTCTTATTTTTATTTTAACTCTATTTTCCTCATTTATCCACATAATAAAAAAGTTTTTAACTTAACTGTGGTAATTAGTTTTTACCATTATCATTATTCATTATGGTAAAAAATTAATTTGACCTTATTATATAATATTAATTTCTATGATTCCAAATATTGATTCTATATTTCAAAATTAAATTCAAAAAATTGGTAGATTCGAAATTAAAATTATAACAATAGATAAATAGAAAATGTGGGTTTCTAAATAGAAACTTCTCATATGTATAAAAGTTTTTACTAGAAAACAATTTTAAGAAATTTATTCAAATGATCTAAATTTGTTATAATTTAACTTAATTAAACAAACATTAATATATTATAATTTAAACTATCATTTTTTTAACTTCCTATTACTATTATTAGTAATTCATATACTTCTCTTTTGATCATGCTTTGGTTGGGTTTTATTTGGGGTTGTTTCTCGACAAGTTTAGAATCTTTTGAATGCTTAAGGGATAGTGTACGATTCACACTCGGATTCCCAAAACCATCCACCATGATAGTGAAAACCATCCAAACTGAGGGAGTGTTGTTTTTTATGGTTGGCACACAGTTTGAAAATCGTCTACCACCAAGTAGTGACAATGGACCAAGAAACGTTTTGATGCATATCTAGGGCACATTGTTTGTCTAAACCCTACATCTATACCCAATAACTATGAGTATGTAATTTTTAATCAGAAAATTATTTTCTAAAATACTAGAAAACTTTTTTTTAGTTCCATAATAGACCTGTATGACCCATAATTGATTTCACCTTCCATTATTTCTCCTAGTAGATATGTTTGACCCTTAGGTACACACCTAGAAGAGTGTTGAACCTAGGAAAATATTTCTCTATCTCATCCCAGTTATTTTACTCGTCATGTTCTATATCTCCCAATATCTCATATTTACTCATATGGTTTCTTATATCTATTTGAAGAATGGATTATTTAATACCCTCTTTTTGGATCAAATATCTATATTTGATTCATGAATTCTTTTTTTACCATTCTCTATTTGGAAATACCAATTAGGGTTTGGAGTATTGTGATCTGTTGACCCCGAGGAAAGTGGTTCTGATACAATGCCCAAATTTTATTAACGCTAAATTGGTGTTTTAATTTCAATTTTTTTATTTAAATTTGATTACATAAAAAATTAAATACATATAAATCTTCTTATTAGGAACCCAATTCAATTTAATTAGGGATTTTGGAATTTGGATTTGAAATTGGATATTGGCTTGAAATTGAGAAAACACCATATTTTTCTAAATTGGGGTGTATTGTAGTGCTTAATGAAGTTGGTGAAATTTATATTGATCGATTTAAATTTGTGGAATTGATGGAATTTTATTTACAGAATATATTGATTTTATTTATTGGATTTGAATTTTGTAATTGATTTGATGAAATTGATATCAAATTGGTAATTTTGAAAACGGATTAAAATACTTTTGATAGAAAATTTTGGGTTTTATATTAGAATTTTTTTTTATTAAAAATCCTTTTTCATTTTAAAATGAATAATTGTAATTTTTGATATGGTAGAATGTGATGTAAATATATTTTATATTTCATTAAAATAAACTTCCCATTATTAATTGTTCTAGAGCACATGTCAGACTATATAGTTACTAAGTTTTTGGGACAATCACATTAGGATGGGGATTCCCTAACACTGAATTGACACTTTAGTAAATTCTAGTGAGTCAACTCTTTCATTAACAATATTGAGAACATCGTATTCCATAATAGAATTCCAATGAGTCCTCTATTTCTAGTGTTGTAGGGAATGTGTAAAATTTTTGGTTATTGTCATATGATTATTTTAGGTTTCCAAAACCTGAAACTATCATGACTTTTGGTGGATAACCACGATTCTAACTTGTTTATATTTGAGATATTAATTTATTCCATTTTTTTTATACTATTTTACATTTCCTATGAATTTATATTAAATATTTTAAATAAAATATAAATTTAAGACATTGTTTTGAATGTATTTTCATAATTTGAAATGTAAATGCTGATTTATTTAAATATTCTTCTAAAATTATAAACCTATTTCATTTGAAACATAAATCCATCTCTAGTTAATTAAATTTTGGAATCTGTTATGGAATCCTTGGTGATACCCTATTGAAATTTTATCTCATACCCTACATGTGCCTTTGATTGTTTGTAGATTGTCTCATTCCATGTTCGATTAGGGGAATAAAACCACATTGAGGTGGGTGTAGCTATAGATTCATAGACATTTTCATTATCACCCATTATTAAAATTGATATATGTCATGATTTCTGGTATATTAAATTAGTACATTGGTTATTTAATCCTTTTTTGATTTTTGGTACACATCTCCCAATGGAGTTAATTTTTTCATTCATGTGTTTTTTGTCTTGTTTCTTCAATTTTAGTGTAAAAAAATCATTCCAAATTTCTTTTTTTATGACTCCAAGTGCTAGTCACCAACCCGTGGGGATTGGGAACACCCTTCATCTCATTTCAAAGTCAGCTGAGTTTTAATGTTACAAGTGTACTCAAGACAGTTTGTGGAAAACTGGTATTAGAGGTTTAGGATGATCTTATTGTTATGAAGTCAGTATGAATTTTGTTATATATCCAGGACTTATGAGTTAGTTTAGAATGATTTTATAGTAAAATAAAAATGAAATAAACCATAGTTATCTATTAGTAGTTTGGGAAATACATCTTGAGGACTATTTTTTGTATATTCCCTACTTTTGATTTGGGTAGTTTGAAATAAAAATCATTTCTTCTATATCTTTTGATTAATATTCCATTTTTTCTGTTTAATTGATTATTTGATGTCTTATTTATTGTATACAAATGTTGTGTAGAATCCTGCCACCTAGAAAGTGTGATAGTAGGATCCAGGTGATAGATAGTACTGAATATCCATATAAAAATCTTCTTATTGACCCAAATCTGGTTAGGTGATTGTGCACACTATCCATGAACCTGGACAAGAACTTCCACCAGCCCCCAATTAGGATCTTGCTATGGAACATTGAAGGGATGATCTAAGGAACTGTTCTCAAAAATAACATTTCAAGATTTTAGTAGTGTTCAAAGTCTGAATTGATACACAAGAGGCTGATGAATGGTAGAGAAGGATATAGTGTTTATTTTGGTTCTTGGAGACCCCTTAATAAATCAAGGTAATGGGTATAACCATCATATTTTAAGGACCTACTTGGAGATAGTAGGACACTCTGATGATATAGAAAAATGAGATATTAGAGTGGAATGAAATCAAAGTTCTTTTCACCATGTTGTTATATCCAATGTCAATGATGCTAGATAGGGAAACATAGTTTTTCTAACATGATAAGATTGAAAATACAATAAAACCATATGGAAATCATTTGAGAAATCATGTGTAGTATTTACCGGAGATATTATATAATGAGAAGATGAAGAATAAATGGTTCGAATTGGGATTATAATCAGATATTCATTCATAGTTTTTCTTGAAGAATATTCTTTCTTATGATGATGTGATGGATAGAGTGCTGATGGATGGAATGGACCTGTCAGGAAGGTTAGGGTTTTCAGGAGTCTCTGTTTCTCTTATTAGTAGTGTGGGTTATTTTAAAGGAAAGAAAAATCATGAGGATTCTCATGGTGTTTCTTGATCATATAGTCATTATAAATCTCCTTTAGTTCCGTGAAGAGGCCTGTTTATTTTCTACTAGCATGGAATGGTTGAGAATTCAAAGAGGGTATTCACTGAGGCATCTAATATATGTGGTTCTTTTGGGAACTGAGGACACCTATTGAAATTCATCTAGATTTATTACCCTCACCAAATTGGAATAGAGTTATCAACGTCTTCTAAATTTATACTCTAATTAAATGATTCATGTATACAAGGGTTCCAAAAACTTGTATCCAGAATAAATATTCATCACCCAATAAAAGAGTCTTTAGAGGAAGCAGACATAAGTCTAGTGATTTTGAGATGTAACATAACTATAGATTTGTCATTGGAGGCTTATCTATTTGATAATGGCACATCTCATTCATTTATTTTAACTTTTATTGTAAATATTATAATTATTCCAACTGCGAATTTGTCTAATGAAGTTTATATTACTAAAACAATTAAAATTATGAGAGATAAGTTTCTATGTTGTCCTATTTGTATTTTCCCACTATTATTTTACAATCTATCTTGGAGTTTTCTGGTTCTTGACATGAAATCGCTTTATGACATTTTTGGGATGGATCAATTCATTTCCAATAAAACCTAAACTTATTTTTATCTATGATGAATCTCCTTCAATACACCCGAGGGTGTATGTAATGTGTTCCAAGTATAATGGTACCCATGGTCGAGCACATTCATCCCTTGTTACCTAGAGTTGGGGAATATTATATCTGGGTTTTCATTTGATCTATAGTAGTAATCTTTAATATTTTATCAACTTCTAGTTTTCATTGAGTTTTTTGAATTTTTTCCCTCTAACTTTTTTTGTTTTTTCACCAATGATGGAGGTAGAGTATTATATTGAGTTAGTGTCTGGTACTAAATAATTTTTTATACCCTCTTAACAAATAAAACTAACTAAAATGAATTATTTGAAGTCTCAGTTGGTTGATCTGTTATAGAAAGGATTTATATGCCCTACTTTTCAACCATGGGGAGTACCAGTTATATTTTCTAATAACTCTAATGGTTCACTACAACTTTGATTTAATTACTGAAAGCCCAATCTAGTTAATGTAAGGAGAAAATATATGTTTCCACATATTTATGATATATTTTATCATTTGAAATGGGATAATTGGTTCTCAAAGATTGAATTTTTATCTCTTTACCATCAGTTGAGGGAAAAATAATCTGGCCTTCTAAAAACAGCCTTTGGTGGGTATTTTGTCCATTACAAGTATATTTTCATGCCTTTTGGTCTATCTAATTCCCCTATAGTATTTATAGATTTAATGAATAGGATTTTCATGGAGTATCTTAATACTATTGTGATATTATTTTTTGATGAAACCCTTATTTACTCTGTTTGAGAAGGATCATGGGAATCACTTGAGAACAGTTCTAAGATTGTTTAGAAATAATTGTCTTTATTCTATGATTTTGAAATATGATTTCTAGAATAGGTAACTGATGTAATAGGGACATGTAGTGTTAAAACTGGAAATATTAGTTGATCTGTAGAAGGTGATGTCTGTTATGACATTGGAACATCCCTTATAGTTTTTGGATATTTGAAGCATTTTGGTTTTAGCTAGTTATTATTATCAGTTCATAAAGGGATTCTCAAAGTTTGATTCTCTAATGAATTATCTTAATATGAAGGGAGAAAAACAAATTTTGGAAAAATATGAAATAATTATTTTATTAATCTGAATTTTCTTTGACTACTTCCCTAGTTTTGACCCTTCCAAAGGCCTCGAAGGGCTATGTGTTCTCCAATGATGTATTGGGTTCAGTTTTGTGCTATATTATTATATAGAGTGATCAAGTCCTTGATTATGTCTCTAATCATCCTAAGACACATAGGAATCATTATCAGTCAGATTACCTTGAACTTGAAGATGTTTTTCAAATGATTAATATTCAGTGATATTACAGTTATGGTGAAAGTTTTACCATGTTTTTATACAAAAATAGATTGAGTTATATATTCTTCCAAAAATAATTGAATCTCTTACATTGGAATTGGGTGGAAAACGTATAATATTTCTATTTTGAAATCAATTATAAATTGGGGAAATAGAATTTCAAACATGGATGATTTGATTTTTGAACTTCTAACCTAGTCCATGAAAGAATATTTGGAATAATGAAACTTGATGGCCCGCTTTTCACAGTTTCATATTGGAGCCTAGTAGTAAAAGGATGAGGCTTCCATGACCAGTGATTAGTTATCCTCCCCTCTTCATGCAATGAATATTAATGAACATAAATATGATGATGAGTTTAGTATCATTAGGTAATCTATTTATGGTGGGGAGACTATACTTGATAGGTGGTTCTCCAAAAATGGAATTCAACACTATTGGAATCATTTCAATATGTATTTAGTGTTATGAATGCTAAAATGGGGGATTTACAAAAATACTCATGGTAAGTTCACCCAGGAACAATGAATATTTTTTATGGATTTTAAAATATATTATGCTGGAAATGTATGAGATCGGGCATTGCTGAATTCATCTCTCATTGTTGTACATACCAAAAGGATAAGCTAGAGTACCAGAAACTGACGTGTTTTTTTCAGTCACATCCATTCTCTTCATTTAATTAAGATGAGGTCTCTATGGACATTTTGGTAGTGTTTATACATAGCTAGAGAAAGAATAATGTAATATGGTTTGTGACCGATCAATATCCAAAATTGGATCATGTTATTCACATTAATGATACGACCAATATTTAAGAGTTGGTAAATCTCATTTTGAAAAATATTATTCGCTGGCATGGGGTTCCATCTACTATAATCTATGTTAGGGATTGTTGGATTACTAGTCATTTTATATAGGAATATAGTAGAAACTAGGATATTAAATCCATTAGAGCTGGACATACCATCTATTTTCGGATGACCAGATAGAAAGTCTTATACAGATTCTAGATGCTATTATTTAAACATGCATTCTAAACTTTGGTAGGGAATGGAATAATAAGTTAGTATAGTTGAGTTTTATTATAGAAGTAGTTACTTCTTGATAATCATAATGGATCCTTTTGAATACTTTTATAGTCATCCTTCCATATAACTTTTTTATTGGACGGATATTGGTGAATTCTCATTGGTTGGGCTAACCTTGGTTCAAGAGATGACAATAAATATTTAGTTGATTTTTAAAAAAATTATAACTTCATAGAGACTATGAAGTCTTATGCAGATCATCATAATCTACTATTTTTATTCTCATTTTGTGTCCTATCTCTCTTCAAATTTTCACCACATTTGGATCATCTATAGCTCCAAAGGGAAGAGGAATTTTCTCTTCATTTTGTGGGGCATTTTTTGGTTGTTGAGCATGTGAGAAAGGTTTCTAATAATTTAGATCTTATACCACAATAGACATTGATACATAATATTTTCCATGTATCTATGATATGAAAGTATATATATGTTATATATCATTTTCTGATCTAGAGTGATCTAGAGGATAAACCTGATTTTCCCAAGAATGAATGTCTAGTCAGGGTAATTGATTCTGAAAACAAGGTACTTCATGGGATGAGGATACCATTGGTTCAAGTGACCTGATAACATAGTTATGATAGACACGAGATGTGGGAGATTGGGTCACTGATGAATGACCCGCAGCCTTATGTTTTTGGCATAGATGCATCGTTGTGGGTTTTCTAAGGGAAAAATGTTTTTATGGTGGCGAGTTTGTAACATCATTTTTTTATTTTCAAGTATTACTAAATGCCACTATTGATCATGAATTGTTTGAGTTTTATGTATGGTTTTTCAGATAAATATTTTAAATGTTTAATGTTTTTGGTATACAGAACAGTTGGAAAACTATTTTCCGAAATTGTGCACCCTACTAGTTAAAATAATGAAAACTAAGGCTCTAAGGTTTTTCATGGTCAGCTCATGGTCTGAAACAATTTGTGCCACCAAGTAGAGACCATGATCCCAGAAAAATAAGGGCTAATGTATAGGGTTCATGGTATGTCTAGTCCATGAGGCTTTTCCCAGCAAACAATGAATATCATTTATTTAATGCAAAAATTAATTTTTCAAATACCCGAATACTTTTTTTAGGTTCTTCACGAACCTGTACGAACCATAATGGATTCCTCCTTCATTTAGTGCTCCCTAGAGCAGTTCTTAAACCCTAGGATCCCTCCCAAAATCACATCTAAGCTATTAGAATGACGTTTGATATCTTCCAAAAAGCATATCGATTAAAATTGTTTTTATAAAATCCTTTTGGTTTTATCTTGGAAAAATGGAATTTTCTAGTTAAAAACCTATTTTTGTTTTTAAATGGAAAATTATAATTTTTGAATAAGATGTAGTGATTTAACAGTATTTTATGTTTTTTTTGAAATAATCTTACATTCATTTATTGTAAAGGGGAACATTCATTCCTCGGTATTTACAATGTTATTGGGATAATCATGTTATGATGGGAAAACCCTAACATCAAATTGATGATTTACAACTCTAATATGAATATTATTTAACATTTCTTATTCCTCGATAAGATGTCAAGGATTCATATATTTCTAGTTATGATGGATGAGTGTAAACATTACGGTTATTATAACATGATTGTGTGAGAATCCTCTGACAAAGAACTATCATACCTCTTGAGAATGACCATGTTTCTCTTTTATTTATATATGAGATATAGAATTATTCCAATGTTTGTAAACTATATTAAATAACATCTAAATTTATATAAAATATTTTATATAAAAAACATTTAATCTATTTTTTATAAATTATTTTCTTCATTTGAAATGTAAGTTCTGCTTTTTTAAAATACGCTTTTGAAATTCCAAACATGTTTTTTATGAAACGGAAATCTATGTTTGTATAATTAAATGTTGTAATCTATTATGGATTCCATGGTGAGACCCTACTGGGCTATTATCTCACACACTACTTGTTCCTTAAGATTTTTTATGATTATCATCATCATGTTCAAAAAATGGAAAAGAACAACATGAAAGTGGTTCTTATTGTTAATCTATGGACCTAGTGTGTAATTTCTAGTGGTAATTGGGTGGTTTGTCCTATTTTATTGTAATTTTATATTGAACATTTGGTTGATATACGTATTTTAATTCTGGTACATATCTCTCAGTGAAGTTTCTTTTGTATGCATACTAATGTTTTGTCCCGTTCCCACACTAGTAGTGGAAAACATCATTCCCATATTCTTTTCTATATGATGACATGTAAAAGTCACAAAACCATATGAATTAAGAATTACATTTAGTATATTTAATTTTTGGCCCAATTATCAAGTCACATGAGTACCTCGGCAAGTTCATGACAATTTATCCATTTAAATTGTTTTAACAAAATTGCATTTTTGAATAAATATCTATATTTTTTCAATACTAATCGAGAAAGGAAACATTTCATAAAAATCCATCCAATTCACCCTAATAAAATTTTGATATAATGATTTCAAGAATTATGTTCATTTTATCATGTATATGATTTATAATTATCAATAATTAATTTTAAATAATGTGCGCAAAAAATGACTAAACCGTATTTTAGAAAAAATCATTTTTCATAAATCATTCATTTTTCTTTTAAATGATTCTTATTTTATTTATATTAAATGGATAAAAAATATAAATATTTTTTTAGTATTATTAATATTCTTTAAATTAACGACTAAATTATCACGTGAAACTATATTATTGTTCTTATATATTCGAGGATGTTTTCGAGGATGACTGTTTAGCAAGCCATCAAAAAGGAATAATTTATTTAGAATTAAATATATCATAAATCATTGTTGTGTTAAATTTCTATTTTATATCAATGCTTCATTCCATATACAATATCAAATATGTTGTTCCCCTTTTAAAATCTCAAGGTGTTACGTCTTCCCACATTCAATAAAGTTTGTACTCACAATTTAAACATGATCTTGGTGATCAAGGGTTTGAAATTTCAAAATTACATTATTAAGAACCCACATAATAAAATGGTTAATACAACAAGATCTTAATAAGATAGAAATAGAAGTAAAATGTTCATATAGAATAATATATAATATATTCTGGAATAAAAGAGAATTGGTGGCAAGTAATGATATTGAAAAAGAAGAAAAGTTTAAATAATTATATAGACTGATAGAGATCATTGATCATAAAAAACATACTATATTATGGAATTTTAATGACCTAAAAACCATAAATATATTATAATTAATAAGGCAATCTGATCAATTTTATAACAATGTAATGAGGTATCATTTTTTAGGATTTTTATACCTAAATTAGACGAATTATTTTACCATATTGACTATAAACACGAGAAAATATACTTACATGATATCTTTAAATTTAATAAGAATAATTTAATACATTAGTTATACTTAGATCTATTTCAACTCCATCTATTAATCAATTAAATGATTGAAAAAAAGATATTTTTTCCCTGAATCACTAAAATTATGTTTTAATGGATCATAAAATCAATAAAAATATTGCACCCTATTCCACATTTCTCTGAATATTTTCCAAAATGTATATGATTATCATAAATTATCCAATATAATACATTAATATCTAAAAATAAATTGTAAAACCACTCACTCATGATTAATATTAATTTAAAAAAAAATTATGTAACAAAAAAATATATTTATTAGAATATCTCATATGCAGGTGATAGGTGTTGCACCCCTACCACCATTCTATTTTGGGGCCAAGCCTCATGTCCTTGGATGATGCAATGGGTTGTCTCCAGGGGTGTAGGTTCTAATTTTTAAAAAAAATATAATTACAATGACATTCCAAAACTCTAATGACCAATATTTACATAAACATGAAAAATAATACAAATAATAAAAGTTACCAACACAATTAATCTTATGATGAAAAATTAATCCTATTCATCCTTAGTTATTTTTTCAATAAAACACACACTGAAATAGTGGGTATTATTTCAATTAATTTCTCCCAATATATCATTATTCTTTGTTGAATCCCAAAACATTAAATAATAAAAATGTATGTTTAATAATATTATCTTATTATCAAATATTAAACCCATAATCCATTAATTGTAGAAAGAAGCCTTATGTTAATAAATTAATATATTGTTTTAAAATTTTACTTCATCCTTAGATGTTTAATGATTATTATAACCAAAATAAAATTGGTAAAAATACTTCTACAATATAAGTCTATAATACCAATTCATAAATACATTAAAAATTCCATTTCAACAAAGGGCATTCCTTATTATATGGTTTAACCATTAGCATAAGAAATTTAATTTAATAATGCTGAAGTTCTCCACATTTAATAAAATAAACTATAAATGTATCCCAATGATGAGATTTATATCCTTCCATAAAAATCTTCATTTTTACATATACATTCATTTAATTATTCATATCCTTTCCAAAAATATAAAATTGTCACATTCCATTCAGACACGTTCGATGGTTTCCATATCCACATTTTTAACATGTTGGAAATTTATCCCTATTATATCTATGACCTCTATAACTAGAGATCATATATAACACCATTGTTTTCATATTTTAAGATTCCAAGTGTTTGAAAATGTAAATTTAGTTTATCATATTTTTGGACAACTAATTAGGAAAAATCATGATATATTTTACTCCACTATTCAGCACATTTGGTAGCTCATAGTCACCATATTGTCTTTCTTATTCTATGTAAACATGATTCATTCAGGTACTATCCCTTGAATAAAATAAAAATGAAATTTTTGAGAAATAAATATCATAGTGGTAAAATGTAACACTCAAAGGTTCCATGGTATGTTTCTTTTTGAATAATACGATAGCGTGCAAAGTACACAACACCGAGTTCATGGACACCACGACCTATCAAACTAGCCATTTGAAAAGAGGTTATGAATTGTAATAACAACATTTTGAATATTATATATATCATATATAATTTTAACATTCATTTTTTGTGTTTCATAGACATTATATAAGGACAAAGTCAACATTTCAGATAAAAGAAGTATTTTTGAAAAAATGCAATTTTTCCGCCTTTTTATGAGGAACCCTTTTTAAATCCAATATTTGATACCAATATATTACAATTTGATAAAATTAAATTCTTATTTATAATCAAGACATAAAAATTTAGTTTGAATAAATTTTTGGTGTTTTTCTGATAACATTCATATTTTGATTGAAAATATCTTTTTTCATAAAAATAATTTATAGTGTAAAATGATAAATTTTAATTGTTTTGAAGTATAATTATATTATTGTTTCTTTGTTTAATAATATTTAAAAAATTGGAGATAATTTTACATTTAAATTGGACATAAACACATATCAATCTTTTTATTCTTTTTACAACTCAAAAACCAGCTATCTGGTTTTGACAACAAGAGTTAATTTTAAAATAATAAAGGAAACTTATATGTTTTGAATTTGGTAAAATAATCAACATTTTATAATTCAAAATATAAAAATTATATTAGGTTGAATGTTTGGTATTTTTTAGAAAACACCCAATTTTTGATAAATAGTGAAAAATACATCATAGTACATAAAAACTAACTTATTTATTTATATAATTTTTTTCATAAAATTTATTTTAAAGTAAAAAATAGATACATATTACCTATATTAGTCCAATGTTATTAATTGGATCATTTTATAAAAATATTAGATATATTTAATTTTATTGAACCATTTAACGTCTCTTACCAACCATCTAGGCTCATTTATAAATTTTTATAAAACATAATTTTATTGATTCTGTGAATAGAATTTCAAAAATCCAAGAGTCATAGTTGATATTAATAAGTAAAATGGGGTTTAATACGATGAATTTTTTTTTTGAAAAAAGTCACATTTAATTGTTATTTACCATAGTTAAAAGTAAATAGTGAAATTAATGGTAAAAATCATATTATAATTACCCTACCCCATGTCCTAATTATATCGGGGAAGTGTATTAAGACCAAAATAAACCTTAGGAATAAAATATGATCCTTTTTTATTCACATATATTAGGTTAATAAAATTATTATTATTATATTTAAAGTCGAGTTAAAAGTGTAAAATTCAATGTTAAATAACTAAAACTTTTTTAATATAGGTTTATACATAAGATATATTGGAATAAAAATATTAATTAGTAATATAAAAAATATTTCATACATCATGGTATTCTATTTATAATTTTTAGTCATTAAATAATTATATTTATTTATGACACAATGATGATGCATTAATTACCTTATTAATTAAAGAATAAAATAATTGATATTATAAATATTAAAATATATGTAAATTGTGACATTCGATAAATTACAAAAAATTTATAAATTAATATTACATGTTAGGTTTGATTAAATGTTTTTTATGTAATAAAATTGTTAGGGCCTTCAAAATAACCAAATACTAAATAGTGTCAAAATTGATATAAATGAGTTTCTAAAACCAATATAATTTAATAAAATTATATAATAATCCAAAAAATCGAAGGATCAGCCAAAGAACTTATATAATGATAAATATGTTATTAATTAACAACTTGAGTATATCTTGGCATTTTATTGTATGTTTATTCACCATGTATTATCATAATAACAGAATACATAAAATTTAATATATTTATCTAAGAGTTAAAATATAAAATATAAAGTTAATATGGTGACCTAAACTTGTATAAAAACTATTAGTTGAGAAGGTTTCCACCCATACCCATTTTATGCACAAAATAAATCATTTCCATTCCATTATAAACTGAAAATTACGTAATAATAAAATAATATTTCATGATTTTCCTAAAGTAATTCTCACCTCTCATATAAAAGGGTACTTACCCTTGTCTTAATTCCACACCTACAAAGACATTTTTATTGGACAACCACTAACCAAATATCCTCCCTACCACCAGAACATAAATGTAGAGGCCTTACATTGATCATAACTCCATCCTATGGAGGCCTTTTGACCAAATCAAATGGAACCACCAAAAGAACAGGTAATGACTTCATCACCTCATTCAAAGTACTTTTCTTCTTACAATTCCTCTTTCTTTGTTGATTCTATAAAAAATTAATAAATAATGTAACTTATTAATATGATTATGTTATTAAAAATATGGTACAAACATATTCATTATTCTATCCATTCTATGAATGATAAAGTCACCATACATGCGTACGTATGACTTACCGTCTCCACGTCGTCGTATAGTTTATTATTCAATAATTCTTTATTGGGATGTGTATAATAATGAAAATAAGTGATGTAAATAATAAATATAACATTTAAATGATTATTTATATTTGATATACCATCCAATTACATATTATTTCTCCATCAATGGAATCATACTTTCGCTTTCGTGTACGTCCGGATTACCGTCTCCACAAAGGTGATGAGCTTCATTTCCCATCGTAACCATTCAATAATTATTTTCTTTTTAGGACTAAAAATAATTTTTATGAACTTAATATCATTATTTATATGAATCAAATATATCATATCCAGAACAAACATGACTTACGTAACAAAACATATAAAGGAAAATGAATTAGATAACACCTGAAACAATGATACTACTAAAATATTATTAACAATTAAATATTAGTAGATCATATATGATATCATATTTTGGCAAGTAGTTCTTTGTATAAATTAATAAAAATGATTTACCTATTATACAGGTGGTTAACATACCGTCGACTAATGAAAATAACAAGGTAAGGGGTTTCCATCTCACTTACTATTCACGTGATATTCATGCTATATTGCAACTATTTCCTTTTATGTGGTCTATTTACTACCCAAGATTGTATTATTTGTGTAATATAATTTAATTTATGTTTATTTACATCTTCATGGTGTGATCCTTATTTGATGGGGTGTATTTTTCATTTGTTACCAAATTGTTAAGGGGGTTTCTAATTTCAATTTCCACTCATTTGGTTATATGCAAACTTCATTGATTATTTTACTCAAAAATTATGTGTGAAATCACTATTTATTTACTTATGTATTAATTTCCACTCCCATTTTTGTGGATATACTTTTTATAAACATAATAACTCCATTTATAATTTCTCAAGACAATGATATGAAATTTATATGATTAATCTTATCTCAATTTCCATTTATTGAGTGAAACATCCAAGACTTTGGTGTTGTTTTTTCAAGAATATGTGTCTATGTAATTTGATTGACTGACACTGATTATCCAATCATATTGAGTGTAATTTTATTTTTCGGACATATTTTTGAAAAATTATTTATCCTTAACCTAAGGATAATAACTTTATAATGTATTTAATCTCAATTTACATTCCATTGAAACTTCTTTGTTGTTATGCGCTAATAAACTTTTTTAATGTGTATATAATGACCTTTGACATATGATATCATGAATACCTTTATTACCGTGGTATTATTAAGTTTTTATTACTATTATCTCTCAAATATTTTTATTCATGTTTCTCTCATTTGGTTAGGAACTCTTTAACTAAAATATATTTTAAGGATTTATTTTTATTATAATTTCTCATGAATGTTCATGTTTTAAAAAATATTTTATGAATTTTTTTATATAGAAATGATTGTTTTAAAATTAAAATTCCTTTTAAATGATTCAATTTGGTATGGGATTATTTTATTAAAAAATCAATTTTAAATGGATTGTTGATAAATATTGAGACTTTTAAATGTCTTCATGATAATGTGGGTATTTATCTCAAATTGTTTTACTTATTATTTTAATATATGACAATATCCATCATTATTCATGATTGAGGTTGATTTATTATAATTCAATTGTTCATATTGTATTGAATGAGTTTTGTTTTACTCTGGATGTTCTATTTTAATACTATTCCTGGATTGGGGATAAAATATTGACATTTCATATGCTAGTTTCGATTTGAATGTTTAGATTTTGTTTCAACCATTTCATTTGAGGAATGCATTGGACGTAGACTGTAATGGGTGGAGACCTCTATAGTTATTTGATGCATCTGTAGATCTAATGAGACAAACTAGTTTCTTAGAACAATACCTTGATAATATCTTATTTGTAGTCTTGGCACAAGGCCTTGACTATATGGTTACGATGTTTTGAATTAGGAATTCCATCATTATTAAATTATATATTGATATTATATGTGATTATTCAACTAGTATAATATCCTTGTGAATAATTAATTTTCATCATTTTATTTTTCTTTTCTATAATATGTTGAATTTTATGGTTAAAAGTGTTTTATTTTATTCTTCTACATTGTGTTAAATGTTTATGCTTATTATTGATAGTTTCTGCTATATTGTTATCCTTATTGAGAATCTGAGCTCAACCCTTTATTATTTTTTTTCCTTAGATGTGACGATGTATATTATGTTTGACCTACATGGATAAGATAAGGGATATGAGTGTGTTCAATGGGGGAACATTTTTGTTGTTTTTTTAGGTTCTAAGGTAAAATTTATGTATAAATCTAGTACTTTCAAGGCTACTAAAATAATCTGTATTTAGAGACATGATCTCTTGTGATCATGCCAATGGTATGTGATAATGCACCAACTCTGGGTAAACGGGGTTGGGGTATTAGAGTTTTTATCAGAGAAAGTTTTGTACAATCCTTGGAAACATGATTTAGATTAACTATGATTAGTGTTTCAAAGAAAATTTATCCATGTCTGGTTACAAACAAGTAGAGGTGTCTACAGAATAGATGAACCTTGGGGTGAAAACAATGACAAGTAGTTTTTGGCTTGACCTGGGCTATCCTAATACACAACAACGGCCTTGATGCACTCTTGTTATTGACAATCCCATAGGATATGGTTAGGATAATTAACAATTTCATTACAAACTGGTTGGAAGGATTTTAATATAAGATCCGAATAAATAACCTTGATTAATACTATAGTTTTGTAGATTGAAAATAAGGCATCATGATATTATCTAAATTATTTTTTGACTATTTGTACTCAGACTCTCCTTTCTAGTTTTAGTCAATGGCGATATTCCATGGAAGTCATAGTAACATTGAATATGATTTATATGGTGTGTATGGTGGTAAAAATGAGCAATGAACTGGAATATTTATAGGTGTAAAATATATTGTGTTCATACAAAATAAATTTTCTAAAAATATGATCAACAACATATAAATTAAACTACTCTGGAACTCAAAATAGAAGAGAAAGGGGGTGAATGATAAGATGTCCAATAGTGGAGACCATTGTGAAAAGAAAGTCCATTTTCAATCGTGAAGGACATATAGAAGGAGAGACCCAGGAAAGTGTCTCAATAGAACAAATAAATGATTTATTTGATGGAAAGATGGAAATAAAGTAAATTATTTTAGAAGTAGAATAAAGAGTACTATGAAAGAAAATAAAAATTACCCTAAGAATACATTTACAGTCATTTTCTGAAAATTTAAGGGACCTAGGCATTACCCGAGTCAATATCCTATTCTACTAGATAACCTCTAAGTTATGAAATAACATTTGTGGAAATAAATTTATGAAAGAATGTTTAAAATTATTAATTCTCTTTGTTGATTGGATTGCATTAAAATACTTTTCTCTTATTTGTGAAACCCTGCAGTTATGTTAAAATGCTATTTGAGGGATAATTATATTTTCTTTTTTAAATATAGTTATAAAGGACTATTTAGGTTTATATAACCCTTGAATTTGAGTCAATTACAGGTTATTAAATATTAGGAAGAAAATGCATGGTATGAGATAAAATTTGTGTTAAAAATATGTTATTGTTATTTTTTAGGAATTTATCTCATTTTATAGACTTTTATAAAATTATATAGTTTTTGAATAATGAAAAAACATAGACCGTTTGACAACCTATTGCATTGGAAAAAGATGCATGAATTGAACCCACAACCAATGTGCGAGTAGAATTCATCGCCAACCACTTGACTAAGTGAAGTCCCGGGTTAGTATGACTAATTTTTTTCGTTAAATGATTTTATGGATCAAGAATATGTTGATTTTGGGATGTTTTTATTTATACTTAGTATTGGAAAATGAATTAATGATTAAGGGATAAATGTTATTTTGGAAGATGATCACCCTTTTGGGAACATTATATGCCTATGTAAAATAGAATACATTGTCATTTCATTTGAGGAGTAATGGTGGGTTTTCATTTTGGAAGAACGTATGTTTTATTTCTGGACATATAGAGATTTGGGTTATTTATGAAAAATGATTAACCTATCATAGAGAATATGTGATTAGGTTATTTACTTTTATTTATATGACTTTAATATTTGTAAGTGTTATTTTCAGATAAATGTTAATATTTGTGGTGAGATACTACAAGATCAAATCCTTCGGAATTAAGGGTTTCAAATATAGTTTGGATTATTTTGATGAATTTTAAGAAAAATTGTTATTTGAATGATATTTTTTGGACTTTGGGTTTTGTTTGTTTAGTTTAGAATATTATGTGTATTATTTATTTTTATAAAGGATTATCCTTTTTGGGGATCATCTGATCTGGTACTAATCATTTTTGTTTTGGATAATTTATAAACACTAAAGAAATGTATAGATCATCTAGTGTGGATTACGTGATTCTTTAGAAGTTGATTATATCACTTCACCTGTGACCAAGTCACCTTTAATACTTATGTTTTGGAGTGAAAGATAGTTTTTGGTAGAAATTATTTAATGTATTGAACTCTACTTGTCAATTATTTTATTCTCTTATTCAATTAATAAAATAATTTTTAATCATTATGTAAAGGATCATAAAACCAAAAATGTATAATCTTAATGCCTTCTGTTTTGATGAAATGATAATATTTTAAACCATCATAGATTCATGGATTTGAGACCCTCAATTATCCATTTACAGGTTTGTGATTGATTACAACAATCACTCCCTTTATATATTTATGTTTTTCCTCCAATTATAATTTCCACTAAATTTCTCCTATTTGAAATCCTAATTTGTTGGTGACTTTTCATTTTTCATTCCCTCTTATTAAGACATAATTTTCTTAAACCTATATCTGATTTGGGTTTTCAACATATGTATTTTCTATTTTTAAACCTTTTATTTCCAAATTATTTTTGAAATTAGAAGGAATCAATTTATTGAAGGAGGGAAGAATTTTACACCCCCAAGCTTCCACAATACGTTTCTCTTGGAATAATATGATAACATGTGAAGTACGCAACACTGAGTTCAAATGCACCAGGACCTATCAAACTATCCATTTAAAAAGAGTTTATGAATATTAATAATCGCATTATAAATTATATATATATCCCATATAATTTTAACACTCATATTTTTTGTTCCAAAAACATGATTTAAGACAAATTCAAATTTTCTGATAAAAGAATCATATTTTAAAAAATGCAGATTTCCCACCTGTTATTGGGAAACAATTTTTAAATAAAGTATTTGAAAAATTTATATTTCAATTTTATGAAATTAAATTCTTCATTAGAATAAATTCATGAAAAATGAATTTGGATAAATTTTAGGTGTTTTTGTGATAACTTTAATATTTAGATTAAAAAAAACTTTTTTCATCAAAATAATTTATAGTATAAAACTATAAATATGAATGGTTTTGAAGTATAATTATATTAAATGTTTATCAATTAGTAATATATTGGTCATTTTATGTAATTCTAAATTTAAATTTGACATAAACACATATCAATATTTTGATAATTTTTACGTCTGAAAAACCCGCTTTCTAGTATTGACAAAGGGAATTAATTTTAAATTATTTAATGAAACTTATATGTTTTAAATTTAGTAAAATATTGATCATTTTTTAATCAAGAATTTCATAATTTTCTTCGGGTGAATTTTATTTTTATTTTTCTAAAAACAATAAATTTTTGATGAATAGTGAAAAATACTGCATAGTACATAAAAAACTACTTTTATATTAAAATAATTATTTTTTATTTAAATTTAATATAATGTAAATATAGATAGATAATACGTATATTAGTTTTATGTAATTAATTGGATTTATATTATAATAATTTTAGACATATTAAATTTTATTGATCTTTTTAATGTCTCTTACCCAACTTTTAGGCACTTATGCAAAATTTCATAAAACATAATTGTACTTATTTTTTTAATTGATTTTCAAAAATACAAGAGATACAATTAATATTAGTATGTAAAATTTTGTTCAATTAGATGGATATAATTTTTTGTTAATAATAACTTTTGAATTTTATTTACCACGGTTAAAAGTAAATAGTGTAATTAAAGTTAAAAATGATATTATATTTACACTAACACATGTCCTAATTCTATTATATAAGGGTATTTTGACCAAAATAAATTTTGGATAAATATGATTGTTTTTTGATCCACTTGTATTAGATTAGGACGTTTTTTATTATTTTATTTAAAGAAGAGTTAAAAGTGTAAAATTCAATGTTCAATAACTAAAACATTTTTAATATTGGGTGATACAAAAATATTTTTAGAATAAATATAAAATAATAATATATAAATTTTTTCTACGTCATGGTTTTTATTTTATATTTTTTAGACATTAAATAATTAAATTTATTTATGACACAGTTATGATGCAGTATTTACCTTATTAATGAACGATTAAAATAATTGATATTATAAATATTAAATAAATGTAAATTGAGACTTTTGATACCTTCCACGAATTTTCTAGATGTTAATGACATGTTATGGTTGATTAAAAGTATTTTTTTCAATGTAATAATGTTATTATGACTTTCATAAAAACAAAATACTAAATAGTGTCGAAATTGAAATAAATGTGTTTTTAAATCCAATACTTTTTTATTAAATTATATAATAGTCTTAAAAAAGATATTGTTCTGAAAAAAGACTTATATAATGAAATATATGTCCCTCATAAACCAATTGAGTTTATATTTTCATTTTATACTATGTTTATTAACCTTGTATTATAATAATATGAGAATACACACTAAATGTTAAACTATTTAACTAAGAGTTAAAATATAAATGATAAGGTCAATATGGAGACCTAAACTTGTATAAAACCTATTGGTTGAGAATATTTAGACCCATCCCTATATTATCCTCAAAATAAATCTTTTTTATCCATTATAAAACGAACTTTATTTTATAATAATGTAATAATTCATTCTTTTCCTAAAGTAACCCACGTCTCTCTTAAAAATGGGTACTTGAACTTCTATTAATTTAACACCTCCAAAGACATTTGTTTCAGACAAAACTAGCTCAAATATCTTCCAAATTACCCTCAATTAATATTAGATTCCTTACATTGATCAAAAATCAAACCTAAGGACCCCTTTTGATCAAATCATAGGAAAGCACCCGAAGAAGAGCTAATGATTTCAACACCTCATTCAATGTTTGTTTAATCATCCACATCATCTTTATTTTTTGATTCAAAAACAAAATAATAAATCCAATACCATATACATACTAGTATTTTATTATAAATATAGAACAAGCATATTTTTTATTCTATCCATCCTATTAATGACAAAGTCACCATACATGCATACGTACGACCTATCACCTCCACGTCTGGGTGTTGTTTGTTATTCAAAAATTCATTACATTTAGGGGTATAAAAATGAGAATAATTAATTTAAATAATAAATATAACATGGTAAATATTCTTTATATATTATATACCATCTAATTACATATGATTTCAACATCAATGGAATGATATTTTTGCTCGTGCGTAGGTACATATTTCTGTCTCCACAAACGCGATGAGATTCATTCCCCATCATAACCATTAGAGAATAAATTTTTTTATTAATAAAAATAATTCTTATGAACTTAATATCATTCTTCTTTTGAAAAAATACATCATATCCATAACAAACATGACTTTCATAACAAAACATGTAAAGAAAAACAAATTAGGTAACACCCGAAACAATGATACTACTGAAATATTATTAACAATGAAATATTAGTATATCTTATATGATATCTTATTTAGGTATGTGGTTATGTTATGAATTAATTAAAATGATTTAAATATTATACAAGAGGTTAATATACCCTATAATACATAAAATTACACGGTAAGGCATTTTCGTGTCAGTTCTTATTCATGTGAAATTCATGCTATATTGCCACTATTTCATTTTGTGTGTTGTATGCATTGCCCAAGATTGTATTATTTGTGTAATATAAATTAATTTATTTGTATTTAAAAATCCAATGTATGATCCTTTTTCATGGTTTTTATGTTTTTTATGTTACCAAATCAGTAACGTGATTTCTAATTTCAATTTCAACTCATTGGGTTTTACGCAAACTTCCTTGATTATTTTACACTAATATTATGTGTGAAATCATTATTTATTTTGTTATGTATTAATTTAAAACTCCCCTTGTTTGGATATACTATGGATACACCTAATCACTCCATTGATAAATTATAAATATATCGATATGAACTGTATAAGAGTAATATTAACCCAATTTCCATTCATTGAGTTA
Organism: Viscum album; assembly: GCA_963277665.1. NCBI lineage: Eukaryota > Viridiplantae > Streptophyta > Magnoliopsida > Santalales > Viscaceae > Viscum > Viscum album. Next base: position 1,592,586,510 of record OY728129.1, read on the forward strand.
AATATCCAAGTCATTGGTGTTGTTTTTACAATAATATGTGTTAATGTCCTCTGATTTATTTACAATAAATATCCAATCATATTGAGTGTATTTATATTTTTCACTATATATTCTTCTAAATTATTAATCCTCAACCTAATGATATGGTCTTTATAAGGGATTTCATCTCAATTTATATTTCATTGAGACAAATTTGTTGTTGTGTAGTAATTCACTTTTATATGATGTATATACTGTCCTTTGACATATTATATTATGAATCCCTTTATTCTCAAGATATTATAATGTTTTGATTAATTTTATTATTTAATTCTTTTTATTCATGTTTCTCTTATTTGGTAAGGAACTCATTAACTAAAATATAGTTTAAATGATTTATTCTTCTAAATCATTCTCATTAATGTCCATGTTTTGAAAATTATTTTAAGGATTAATTTATATAGAAATTAATGTTTTAAAAATAAAATTCCTTTTAAAATTTTCAAAGTGGTTTGGGACACTTTAATTTAAAAATATATTATAAAAGGATTCTTGATAAATAGTGCGACTTTTAAATGATTTCAAAAAAAGTGATATTTATCTCAAATATTTTTAATGATTATTTTCATATATGTCAATATCCATCATTATTATTGAAAAAGGTTGATTTATTATAATAAAATCTTCCATAATGTATTGAATGAGTTTTTTTTACTGTAGATGTGTTATTTTTATACCATTCATGGTTTGTGGTTAAAATATTGACATTTCGTATGCTAGTTTTAATACGAATGTCTAGATTATCTTACAACATTTTCATATGAGGAATGCATTGGACTTAGTATGTGACAGGTGGGGCCCGATATAACTCTTCGATGCATCAGTAGGTCTCATGAGACAAACTAGTGTCTTGCAACAATGACATAAAAATATCTCATTTGTAGTCTGGGGAGAGGCCATGACTATGTGGTTATGAGGTCCAACATTAGGCATTCCATCATTATGAAATTAGCTATTGATACTATATGTGATTAATTAAATAGTAGAATATTCATGTGAATAAATAAATGACACTATTAGATTTATCTTTTTCATAATATATTAATGTTTATGATTAAAAATCTTTTTCTTTAGTCTTATACATTTCCTTACATTTTTATTCTTATTTATGATTGTTTAGGATATACTGTTATCCTTACTGACCATCTATGCTCACCCATTTCAAATGTTTTCTTTTTCCAAGGATGTGAATAATTATATTCTCTTTTACCTCTATAGATAGGATAAGGAATATGAGTGTGTTCATAGGGGACACATTTTCATTGTTGTTTATGACATAATGTAAATAATATGGTTGTACCAATTAATTTCAAGGCTACTAAACTAATCAGTTTTTCATGACTTGATCAACAGTGATCTTGTAATGGTATGTAATAATGTACCAACTTTGGGTAACTGGGGTCGGGGCTTTACAGAAAACCATATAATCATTTATAGTATTTCTAAATCATAACACCTTTTTTTCAATATAAGTTTCCTTAGTGTTAATCTTAGTCATTCTCTATCACCAACCATTCAAATCATTCATAATGGAATGTAAATAAAATTTGAATTGTCCAAATAGTATCCCATATGTGTGTCAAACTAGGTGCATAGAAGGTCCCATTTTCATGTACAAGTTAACACTTGAATCAATCCTAAGAAAACAATTTTGGAGTTATTCCACAAAAGTATATATATTCTAGAATAAAATCAACTTATAATATCTAGATAGGGATGTGTTTCATGGAAAAAATATATAATATCCTCCTTAATGAAAATTTTGGAACTTCTTTTATACTTATCCTCAACTTTTATCATAGGGTTTTGTTCCTTAATATATGATTTCCTAAATCTATATCCCAATGTTTCAGATAAAATTCCTTGGATTCTAACAGCAATAACCCTCACTCCAATAACCTAGATTTTTTTGCCAATATTATTACATTGGTATAAGATGCAAGTAATCGAATTTAGAAAAAACCGAATTGTTTAAAATTCATAATAAACTATATTCATAGATGATTCCCATATTAAATTTGAAGATACAAAATAAAAAATATTTTTCAACAATATCATTGTTCACAATAACAACTCTTTCCATATCATTCACATTACACTTCTAGGATTATGGGTAAAGGAATAAAAATAAGTGTGATATCAAATGCTTAATAAGAGTTTTGTAAACTTGAATCTATCCTGAGTAAATGAAAACTAATTTATTTGAATAGTCAATATGGAAAATAAATTTCTTATAATCAATAACAGTACTGTTAGGAATAGATAAGAAATGATCAATATGGAATGATATATAAATTAACACACATTCCATTGGAATTACATGGCTAGTATGAATAGATAAGAAATAATCAATATGGAAATGTAAATAACATAAGATAAATTTCATTTAAATAAATTAGACATCATAAATAAATATAAAATAGTTAATATGAAATGGTAAATAGATAAAAATAGATTTGGTTTTGTAATTAATTAATAATAAAATTCATCCAAAGAAGATATCATTATGAAAATATAATACATAAAAATAACTAAATTATTATTGATGGAAATTTTTAATTATTGGGTTTCATGGTATCATTCATTATTATACCTCTACCATCAACTCATTTCAAAAGAATAGTTGAAACTATAACATAATAACTTATTTAAATACACCTTATTGATTCATCACATGATAATATTGATGTATTAAAGGAATATATTAATTTTTCCCCACTTATTACTACATGTATAAATTATTACTCATATATCAAATGATCAACCTAATTTACGAACAATGTGCCTTATCATCAATAATTTGTATTGACTAATGTATAATAATTTGTCAATATTTCCCAAGAAAAAATATCCATTTAGAAAAAAATATGTATAATAGATATATGATTTAATAAATAAAATTATCCATAATAAATAATATTTATATTTAGGGATCATTTAGTGTCTAACAATCATAAGAAATTAAATATTTCTAGGTAAATTAAATCGCTATAAAAATTAATCAAGAAAGTGAAATGAAAACATTCTAGGTTTTAAATTATCATAAACAAAAAATAAAAAATTATTCTATCAATATAAAATATTCAGACTGGATTATATGTAAAAAGGGTTGTTTTTATTGATGAGTTGAAATACCATAAAAAGATAATTAAACATTCTTGAGTAAAATATCATTTTCATCTTGAAAACCATATTTTAAAACTACATATTCATAAAATATTTTGAAAATGAATATCTCTAAATATAACCTTTGAATATTTTAAATGAATCATTAAATATTTTATTATTCGTGATGGATATAAATTCAATTCATTCCATATTTGGTAAAACAATAATTCATTTTCCTTTTGGTAAAATCTAAGCATGCCTTTTCTTGAAAATTAACTAATGAATAATTTCAAAACATTTATTAAAAAAAGTAAATAGAGGTAAAAATTTATTCATTAATTAAATTTTAAATGGTTAAAAATATTTTTAAAAATAGTTTTATAAAACTTGTATTTTGATGAAAATTTATTTTCAACTGATGAGAGAAATGAAGATATATTTTTTTAATAACACTTTACCATTAATTTTAAGTACCAATGTGTTGAAATATGATACAATAACATGAAAACATAATTAATAATCATAGGATAAGAAAATTAAATTTTTTTATTACACAATTAATAAATAATTTCTTTCAATGGAAATTAAAATATAAAAAATCCCGATTAAACTGAGATTGTAAAAATAAACCCTTACCGAGATCATAACACAGAAGTGAGAATTAATAAATTAATCAATTATGTGTATCCAATGTAAATTTATATAAAACATACTAGATAAATCATAATATTTAAAATATTATTTTAAAATATAATTATTTAAATTAAAATACATTGATGATGTAATATTACTTAATAGAACGAAATTGTGCAATGAAATTCAATACCACTTCATAATCATCAAGTCAATTCCACATGTATGAAATAATTCAAAAAAAGATAAAAAATAATTATGTATGAATTAATATTGATATTAAATGTATATATGGAAGTATATACTCCATATAAAATAAATTATGTGCATAATATTATTATATTCCTCAATGATGGGAAATTGAGATGAACTCCATTGCCTCACACATTCATTTGGTTCGGTATGATTTAACCTCGTATATAATGGTTGTTTGAATGTTAGTAATTCATAACAACACCATATTAATATTTTTAATTACATATATTATTATCTTATTACAACTAACACATGTTTGTTAACAATATTTCATTATTTTCTTTTTTTCAAGTGTTAATTTCAATTTTTTCTCATGAATTTTTTATCATCAATGTTCTGGTTCCTATAAGTTATATAGTTCAATAATCTCCAGAAAAAAATATAAGGTATAAATATCATTTTTTACATTGATTTTTATAATTGTTATTTAAATATTAACCTGGAGAATTGATCAAATTGTTTTGTAGAGACGGATGGTCGTATGTACGCATGAGCCACGTTATCATTTATTTGTAGGGGGAATGGTTAAGGAAGTATTTTATATATTAATTTTTCATAATAAATATAATTTTAAATAAATCACATTTAATTTCTAAATATATCTGTATTACCTTCCATATGAATTTTATGTGAAAAATAAATCACATAGCTTCATGAGGTGGTAATCTATCATAAACATGAGTGAAGTTATTGTATATTAAGTGGAATGGATTGTAAAAAAGTATATGTTATGTTAAAAATAAATAATTAGAAGAATATCATAAATATATTATACATGTGTAAAATCTATCATATATCCATTATTGAAAAGTGGTTCTAGAAAATGAATTACATTGTTTCACGATGTGGTAGCCTGTCATACACATGGTCGATGATTTCATTTCTCGTATGATAGAAGAGGATATAGATATAGTTAATTATCATAAAATAATAATGTATAGTTATATTGAATATTTATATTTTATAATTTTATTATTATTTAATTATATTTTAAGGTAATGGAATAAGAAACAAAATAAAAAAAATTATTCAAAAACATTGCCTTTTCTTCAAACAATTTCATTTGGTTTTCTCTAAAATCATTCATGGGATGGATTTATATTTTAACAATGTGATATTGGTTATTTTTAGGATAGTAAAGAATTTATTTTGGTCTGTTATTTATAAAATAAATGGATCAGTATGTTTGATGTGTTGGTAATGATTGGTGTCCTCTTATAAGTGGGGGAGAGGACACACATGGAAGTTTTCTAAAGATTCAAGTACATACAAGTTTGTAACATTCCAAAGCATCCAAAATGGATCATTATCAAACTAATAGGTGATAATGTCTAAATATGGCCATAAAATGGGTTTTGGACATGTTTTAGGTCATTTAAAACCTAATCTTTTTAGTTTAACCCCCCCTTTTTAATTCATTTTTTAACTTAAACAGAAAAATTAATTTTTACGATCTTCACTTTTCATTATGGTAAAAACTATCTTGTCCCTATTAGATAATATAAATTATTCTGATTTAAGTTATTCAATCCATTTTTTCAAATTCATTTCTTATAAGGGGTGGAATCCAATTTAAAATTATACCCACACACATGATTAAAATATGGGTTTCTAAAGAGAAAATTTTCATAAGTATAGAAGTTATTAATATAATAATTTAATATTTAATTGATTAAATTTAAATATATTATATTAATTTTAATATATTTTAAATAATTTTACTACAAAGATGATTTGAAATAAAATTTTACTCTCTTAATTATTTAAATGAAAAGCAAGTTTTCAATAAATATGAGTATTTTTAACTTTTCATTGAAAAATTAAACAATTCATTAAAATAGAAAAACATCATCTGAATAAAATTTTGTTATTTTTATTTAAAAATTATGAATATATTATGAAATAAATTTTATAAAAGTGGTACAAATTATTTTTAAATTATGTATGCAAAGAGTGACTAAACAATATTTTATTAATATGTTGTATTTGAGAAAAGTTTTATTTTAATTTTAAATCATTGATAAATAATTTGTTACCAACATATAAAAATAATATTTTTAATTTAGTTATTAATATTCAAATATACTAATTTAACATCTAGATTGTAATCGTATATTATATTACGGTTCATTTAGACTCAAAAATGTGTGTTCTGCAAGAAATAAAATAGATCGATTTTATTTAAAAATAAATATATTATAAAGTCTTAGGATGTTAAATCATAATATATTATTGATATTTATTGTCATCTACTTTACTGATCAAGATGTTAATACTTTAAAATTATAGGGTTTTGTAGAGATTTCTCTAAGACCTGATGATTTTACAAATATTTTGTTCAAATAATTCTTTAATATATATCACTTGGATGTGGGGAAATTTTAATTTGATTCTCCCCAAATGTATTCCTGAAAAGTGTAATTTTTTCTTTGTTCCCCTCTATTTTTACTGATATTGAAAACTATAATGAGATTCATCTTCATTGTTATATCACTTTTTCAAAAAAATTACGATATAGTAATTAATCTGATTTCAAATAGAGTCTCATTATAGACCAATAATATCAAATCTATAAAACCCACTATTTTATAATATATTATTATCTTTATTAAATTTTACATCATTGAAATATTTCTTTATTTGAAATTACAAACATAATCGAACCGTTTTTGACATTATATATTATAAATAAACTAGAAGATGGAATGTTGTGTATGAATAGGACAAAAAAAATAAAAAACATTGAATAAAATATTTCTATTATACAAATTTTTTGAAAAATTCTTTGAAATATAAGTGCTCAATTCGAAATGTAATGAATAATATTATTAAAAGATAAATTATGTATATTTCATGATATTATATTTTTTCTATATATTATTTATGATAATAACTAGTAAACATTTTTTTTTGAAATATATTGGTAATAATTGAAAAATAATTCATACAGTTCTTATCAATATTACATAAATAAATACAAACTCATTTGAAGGTAAATGTTTTATTTTTCAAAAAAAATGTTTTAATATGCTCAATGAATTTCAATTTTGATAAATTTAAATAACCTCTATTAATAAGTTATTTCAATTAATTGAGTATATTATAAATTAAATTATTTAAATTTGAATTAATGTAATTATGATTACTACGAAATTACATAGTGTAATTGCATTTTATACTTAAAATACAATTTTATAAAAAATTGTTTCGGCCACATTTTATCGATATATTTAAATGGTAATTTTGTTATTTATAATAATTGAATTTAAGAAAATGGTTTGTATATTTGAATTAATAGTTTAAAATTTTTATTAATAGCCTCATTTTTTGGTCAAAATGTATAGAAAGGGTGTTAAAAATTCATTATTGCTATATATGAAAAAAGGATTGATTTTAGGTTAAAATATAGGTATGTGGGATAAAATAACCTATACAAATTCCTAAATCCTATAAATAGAATTTAATTGGACCATATACTATCATATATTTTAGATTTGTCTAATATATATTTAAATTCTAAGGATATTGACTTCTTTATATTTCAATGTTCTTAATATTTACATGTTCTCCACCCACCTCACTTATAAAAGGGAATGCCACCTCATGTCTTATTTACCACATAATAGGCTACATATCATGAAAAAAAATTTACAAAATATATTCTCAAAATATATATCCACTTTAAATTGTTCTTTTGAAAAAAAATAATTCCCCACGGATCCTAAAAAAGAGATCCAAATGAGGTTTCTCAAAGAAGAGGTATATTTATAAACTATATGTTTTCATTTTTATTTCTTATTCCACCTCCTTGAAATAGTTTATAAAAAGGATGATATAAAAACATCATTGTATTGAATAAATTTAAATGTTATTTTATTAATTAACTGAAGGTTTTTCATCTCCTTTTCCATCCAATAGGAAATTAAAGCATTGTGAATGAATTTGTATATACTATAATCTCTACATATCTTGTAAAATGTTCTTCATCTACAAGAATGGATGGTTATGTTGATTTATTAAGAGATTATATTTTTTTTATTAAATTTTTAGTATTATATAAGGGTAAAATGTTATTTTCCTTTTTAAACTCTCATTCTTTGGAAAATCATAACATCACTCATGAATACCTATCGATTACGACATTCATGAAGCGATGTGATTTATTTTTTACTTCCATATTATATCAATGGTAAACATAATAGAATTGGTTGATATATTTATATGATATTAATTATAGAAATATTGTTTTTGTAAATAGTAATAAATATTTGCCTTTCTTTCTTTTTATACATTTAAATGTGGAGATATTTGTTATTTATAAGTAATGGACACATTCTCCTTGAGGTGATGTAATTTGTTTGTTCATAACCTTATCATATATATAGAAATAAAAGATTTTATAATAAAGAAATATGATAATTATGAAATTATTTTTATTTTATAAATTATTAAATAATAAATGAGTTTCAAAAAATAGAACATTCGAACCAAAACAGGCCGGGAAATTAAACCAGTTTTATCTTGAATATTGATTCTAATAGAGAATTGTTAACGTTTGGGGAACTAAAAATTATAATGGAGTTATATTTAGTAATATTTCTATTAATAATTTTCTAGAATATATGTATTCTAAGGCTATATTTATTTATGAATATTTTGGAATGTGTGTAAGGAGTGACAGGACTTACGGTAAGGCTATAAGTTACAATATCAATTATTTTGGGGATTTTTTATATAAAATTTACATTGGGGGAAATTATATGATACATATATTATAAATCCCATTTATTTTATTCCAATTAATTTATTTCTTAATATTCATTTATTATTTCCATTTCCCCCTTTTTGGTACATAAAACTATCGAGAAATTGTTTTAATAGAAGTGGACCATATTTCTTTTATTTATGTTGTTAATCATTCTCATTCATGCCCACATTCTTAATAATATATTATATAAATTTTTATCTAAAGATTAATATTGTATGAAAACAATTAATTCTACCTTATACTTTAATTATAAATTATTAAAAATAATATTTTCAACTAGGTGACACACTTTTAAATTTTTTTAAAAATTGAAAATAATGTAATCTATTAGAGTATAAATATTGAATGGATTTTCTTATCATCACACACATTATTCATCATGATGTTTTATTTAAATTAAATAATTCTTTTAATAGAAAATTCTTCTTCCACTTTTTCAGGGAAATTTAATGTCATAAATGTTACCCAATGAAAAGGTATGTTTGTTCGGGATTTTGACAGTATATTTTAAATGATTTTATAAAATATATGTTTTATTTATCAAATACATTTTTTTATTATTTTTATTACTCCTTGTGGTTATGATCTTATTAGAACATTAAATTTATTTTATTAGATGTATTATGATGATTATTTCTTTTGATACTCTTATGAAACCTATTACATTCCCATAATTTCATTATGTACTGATAAAAATCATAATGAACCCCATTTCTTTTTCTATAGGTAATTGTATATTGGATTGATAAATGATTTTCTGATCTTGTAAAAGAAATATATATATGATTTTTTATATTAGTGGGACTATATTTATATTAAAATTAAATTAATTAGGTAATGTCATGTTGATCTCTCATTAGATAATATTGATAATCATGCATGTGGTTGTGAATATATATTCCAATATTGATGTGTTAGTATGATGTCTACTATATATACTCAAACATTAAAGTGTAGAAATGATTTAAAATGGATATTTCCTCAATATTATTCATGAATGTGATTTTGAATATCTACTTTATAATATTATTGATGGAAATTTATAGAAATAGTTATGTCTATAGTATTATGTATGGAAATGATTTCAAATAACTATTTTCAAAAGATTATTCATCGACATGATTTGGAATGGTTATGTTCTCGAGATTATGTGGTACATGAATGATAATAGATGTGTTCAAAAGATAATTTGTGAAAAGGGTATCAAATAACTATATTCACAAGATTGTGTGTGGAAATTATTTCGAACAGCTATGTTCACCAGATTTTGTGTGGAAATGATTACAAATAACTATGTTTATAATATTATGTGTGGGAATGATTACAAATATTTATGCCAAAATATTATTATTTACTATGTTTATAATTATACATGAATATGTTATGATTCATGAATAATGATTTCAAATATCATAATCTTATGAATTGTGATTTAGATATTCCATTATTATTTTAATAATGGTCCATTTTTTAGTATGATTTTTTATATTGAGACAGTTAAAAATATTATGTTATCATACAATTATGATCCTAATATCCTAAATTAAACTTGATATCTCAAATTTTTATCACTATTTATAATATAATCATACTATTTCATATATTTCCCTTACCTATATTATAAATGAAGGATTTATGTAATATTTTTAAATAAGGTTACTAAATATGATGAATATTTATGCAAAATATTGAATATTGTTCATCAATATGTTTATCTTGTATCTAGTATTTGAAGACAATAGATACATTTGTTACTACACCATTTATGTATAGAATATTCATATGAAATATTGTAATATTTGAATATTTAATTCTTGGGTTGCCTTATTTGGGTTCAAATAAAGATTTATTAATTTTAGAGAATATGATATAAGGATAGAACATAAAAATCCTATGATGATCCAAAAGTGATATATGATTATCCTAATGTGTTATATGTTTATAATAATTCATCATAAATTAATTTATTGAATCTATAATTATCTATTGAGTACTTACTATGATTAATTTGGCTTGATACTTTTGTTAGTAATTTTTTGGTTTATTATTTGTTGGAAACAAAATGAATTGTTCCATTGACGAACTTGATAAGAAATGAAATCACCATTCTCCTTAAAAACCTAATGTTTTTCAATATATTATTTCATATATTATTAATATCCTCAATCAACTCTCTCAAACTATTCATATAAACCGGAACCTTGTTGACCTTACAAATTCACCAAGGTTGGAGAATCATGCCATTGATTATTTTATATTACAATGTAAACCCTTGTTCAATGAATATTATGATCCAAAAATTTATAAAAAATCGATCAATATGATGAAAAAGATATTTATAATTATTTTTTTCTTAGATGATGAGAAATTGGTTTTGGTTGTTTGTTGTTTGGAAGGTGATTCAAATAAATTCCAGACTCTCATAAAGAATATGAGTCATGGGTAAAAAAATTAAACCCATTGAATTAGATGAGATTTAGGAAGTATTTATTAAAAATAATTTTCCTCCATTATTTTATAACAATACTGAGAAAAAATATTTGGAACTGGAGTAAAATGATAATGAATACATTGGTAACACTAATGGAAAAATTAAAATAATATCAAGGTAGACATCTTCTATTATCATTGACCCAATGATCTAAATTAATTTATCACTAGTATTCAAAAACCATTTCTTCATGTTTTCATATATATGTGACTTTGGTGGTAATTATGAAATCATAAAATGTACTCTGAAGGTAGAAGAGTAGGAAATCCAATTATTCCTTACTTTTTAGTGATTAAAATAGGAAAAATGAGCTTCTTGAACACTATAATTATGAATAACATTTAGGAATAAAATTTTAACAACATACAAGACAAAATTATAGGGTAAATCACTCATGAAATTGTATAAAATGAACTGCAAATTTATTCTAGTGCATAATGTATTTTTGTTGAGAAAGTGGTTTTTAATGATGAATTAAAATGTTGTATAATGAAATATATTAGAGTAATGACTCAACCAGTGAATTTTTATATTTCAAATTCAAGTATAATGGGAATTATTTCAAATAGTTCTCTAATAATATAGAAAATGTGGAATGTAGGCCTCTAAAAGCCTCAATGAAACATGATTACGGGATGTCCATTTCAATCATAACTTAAGTGGTTCAAGATAATTATGTGGTAAAAGTTACACTTGTTATCCACTATAGAATTACAAATGTTAAATATGATCTGTATTCTCTTAACTCTTTTATATCGATAGATTTTTGTAAAGGTTTCATGTAACCCCTTGAATGGGTTCACATTGAATTATTAGTGAAAAATCATAATGGTGTGATGAATTTTTCTCATTTTTATAACTCATCTTCAAAAGAGAATTTTGGGAATGTTATTCCTATAAATTATATTATTCCTCTTATAGATGAATTGATGTGATTATTCTGGAATTGATTGTCACTCTTAGTTTATATCCCATATCAACTGCTAAGGATAGATGTCACCATTGATGTTTTAAATAAACCTATGGTCCTATATCACTACCATTATAAGTATAAAACATTGATGATTATTAACTACATTAAATGAAAAAAATCTAATAAAATATCATAATGTTTCGCAAATGGTTGGTTAATACTGAACAATGATGATAAAAATATTTGTTTGGAGTATGTCGATATGTTTCCAGAAGAATTACCTAATCATCCATTGAATCATGATATAGATTTTGTAACAGAACTCAAATATGGTTTTACAAATATTTCAAATACTTTATATATAAATTAACTTATTTAATTATCATAACTGAAGAAGAAACTCCAATAGAATATATAAAAGGGATTTATATTCCCTAGTGTATCCCCAGAAGGTACATATATATACACAAGTAATGTTTTCATTATCCACTGAATGAAAAAATTGATAAAAAAATAATAAAATATCTTTACAAAATCATAATTATATTATATTTATCATATATATTCATTAAAGACTCCCACATGACTGTCTATGTATATTTTTTATAAAAAATTAACATTTTTCTATAGAGGTGGTTGTCTAGAAGTATGTACGAATTCCATTATCATTTCTCATAGGGTTAATTAGGTAAAAATAGTTTACAACAATGTAAAATAATTTAATTATATATGGATATATATTTCATAATGATAATATAGTTATATAACATTTAGAGTACGTTTGCAAAGAAAGAAACTCAATAATAGATCATAAAAGGGAAATTATCTCTTCTTCTACAACCCCTTTATAGGATACACATTAAGAAATAAAAGGATATTATTTTTGAAAGAAAAAAATATATAGTAATTGGTGATGGATGTTATGAAAATATTTTAGTATGGATTTTCAAATCTAGATGTCGTATAAGGTGTGAATAATTGAAGAGATGAGTGGCACATTCATGAGTGATGTTGGTGGAAATATTGTACATACTTACAACATTAAAATAATATAAAGTCATATTCAAGCTCACGTAGTACCATGGAATCCCAAATTACAATATAATATAATTTTGGATAGAAATATTTAATAGAATATTTAATCATTATCCTTATGTTTAGCCCGCCACCTGCCACCTCCCCGTGTGAACATGCGTTAATCCAATATAGAAATATCTTAGTTACATTTTATTATTATCAAAAATGAAATTGATCACATTATCAAATTTAAACAACTTTTTAAAAAATATGAAATCCATTTTAATTTATTCAATTTCTTTATAAACCATAAATTTTTAATAAAATAACCAGGTAACAACAACAAAATACCTTTTTAGAAAAATTAGTTTTAATGAATAAAACAAAATTTAAACTTATTATTCTCCAAGTAAAAAATTAAGTGGATAAAAAAATATTTGATTTAATATATTATCTAAAAATTTTAATAAAATAATTTATAAATTGTTTTTAATTTTATTTATTATCTTAATAAAAATTGTGTTCATAAAATAAATGTTTCTGAAAAATAACAATTTTTATATTACAATTAATCCTATTTAATTTATAACTAATAAAGTTTTTTATACACTTATAAAAATTAATTATATATATATTTAGTACTATGAATATTTTTAAGATAAAGCATATTTGATAAAACAATCCTCAAAATCTAAATATTTCAAAATGGTTCTTTACGATCAATAATATTTTCAATGTGAATTATAATTTATTTTCATTTATTATATTTCATCTAATACGATATAGTGGACAATATTTTATAATTTTTAAGAAATATTAACATACGTTTTGGGATTAATTATTCACAATATATCAAAAAAAATCTATTAATTTGAAATGTATTCAATAATCTACCCGTTCTATATTATACCACTTTGAATTGAATTTTTCACTCAAAATTATTTTAATTTCATACAAACAACTAAGGATATCCATGATTGATAACATACATAGGTTCCCTTCAATATTATTTTAATTTTATATTCCCCTAGAGAAACATAACCATGTGTGTGGTCTTTTTCCATATCACTTTTTTCTTAATGAACCAATATTTATATTGGATGTTCTTCATATGATAGATCATTATTTACTATTTTAACTTATGAGTTTAGTACATGTAAAATATCATATATGTAATTTCTAAAAATTGATACATAAAACACATTATAAACATGGGATAAGTTTTTAGGAAGAAACAATCGATATGTTACCACCCCGATACAATCAAGAATCTCATAGGAACTTATATATTTGTGTCTTCAAATTTCAATTGTTCCAAATCTCCTTATATTATTCCATGAAAATATTCTAAATAATACCATATCACCAAATTTGGACTCTATATCTCATTTAAAATTTTCAACATAACTTTTCTATTGACTATGATTCACCCTAATGTGTTCTTGAATTATATAACATTTCTTATTTTTCCACAATTAGATTTGGTCTTAATATATTTTGTTAGCTGACTTCATCCTAGCATGTTGGAGTTATGAACATATTTCCATATAGTTATTTTTAATGATCCATCTTAATGATCCATTCAAATATATTATTATTATAAAATGGACAATATGAAATTATTCATCCAAACATCCTTTGATATCCACAAAGAATGTTCACAAAATATATTCAAGGGATTTAATTTTCCTCTCAGATTTTCCATCATAATAAGTATGATATATATTTACAATTCTGGACTCTATATTAATGTATTTATAAATATTTATTTTAGACATAAACATGAACCTATTATATCAATCAGATAATGTTGAGTATTGTACTCTAGGAAACCTTACAACTTTATTAAGGTATATCATGGAATGTTGATCAAAAGATTAATCTTCTATGATAGGAAAAATTTGTTATTATCTTATAAGGAAAAAGAATAAAACCTAAAAACCATTATCCCATTTATATTTCTTGTGGATTCCCATGATGAAATTCATGGTGAATTTTTCCAAATTATAATAAAGCGTCGGAAACCGTTCTTATATATCCTAAAACAAATGTATCTCAGCATTATCATTCAGGAACACCAAGCATCAAGGTATATAATAAGTCATATATCTCATTATAGTGAACCATTTTTATTAACAACATTTAAAAAAAATTTAAAATAAATTATAATAAAAACTATTCACCGATTTAGAAGCCTGGTTTATTAGGAAGACTAGGCCCAAAATAAATCAAAATGAGAATAAAACACAAATTATTTATTTTATTCGCTATATTAAGATCCAAAAATCGTTTGATATCCTAGGAAAGAATATTACTAATATGGGGAAACATAAATAAAACTTGAGTGATAAAAAACTCAGAAATGGAATATATATAACAAAGTAAGATAGAATAAGAATAAAATATCATATCATGGTATCATAAGAGGCACATTACATAAATATTTACAAAGAGGAATTAAAATATTATTCATGAAATTGAAGATCAATGCATCATATTAATATGGAAAAAACATATAACATTAAATAATCATATGTCATGGTTAACATCCAAGACAACATCACATTATAGACAGAGTTCCATCATCAATTAGTTTTACTCCCGAATCCCATACATAGAATCCCATAAGACATAATAATTACCTAATGAATTAGATAATTATATTGTTTCACACATAATAACATGTATATTCATATGTGATTCATTTAATGAAAACTTTTATAACGTACAAGCATCAAAATTCCCATGGAAATAAAATAGGTTACATATTCATAACATATAAAAAAATGGAATACCATAATAAATTCTATAAAATAAGGGATTAAATCATTATTGGACATTAATGGATAAATAAATAAATAAAGTACATATATATGATGTTTTATATAATTGAATACATAAGAATATAAGGAAATAATTTTAAATCTATTCCATTTAATTGGGGTTTTTGGAATATGGGTTAAAGAATCCTTAAAGAGGGTAAAGTAATTGTAATTTCTATAAAAAAATTATATAAGTTTTTCTCCATAATAAAATTAGTTATTTCGAATCCATTTATATTTAAAATCTTTCATTGAGTTTTATATTAAATTAGATTATAAAATAGATAATTCCTACACAATAAACAATTCCAAACAAAAAAACAATTGATAAGGGAACCATTAAAACATGTATTTTCCTATAAAGTAAATTTTAATTAAAAAAGTTATATATTTTTTGGACATATATAAATACTAAATATTAATTATATGAGATTAATAGAGTTATAAAGTGTGGTAAATATATATAAATCTTATCTTAATGAAAATAGGGTTGTTCGGAGAGATCCCTTACCTCCATTCAATATTTGTTATGAATATTCACATAAAATTATTAATAACAAAATTATATTTTCTAAATATGTGATTTATACCATTATTCTAACATTTGTGATTCACTATCATGATTTTATATTATTAAAATTATATTAAATGATTTTTTAACTCAATCACTATTATCCCAAGGTCATTTATTTCATGGTTTCAAATGAAATTAATTGTTATATAATTACCCATATTCATATAAAATTATTCTAAAAATCTAGATGTGATATGAAAAAATGTCCTTCAATAAATTTATATATTCCAAAAAATCTATAGGTGTTTCAAACTAGTTATGTATAATTTAAAATAAATTTTATCGTTATGCAGATTTCTCTTTTAGGCAGTTTTTCAAACAATATTTAGATAGGTTCTTAGTTTTTAGTTTCAATAATATTAATAAATTATTACCATGAAATAATTTATAATAATAATATTATTTTTATATATATCTATAATATTATTTTTATATATATCACTGAATTCGGTGACATAAATTGATGTATATTCTTTATGGGGTTGGTGAACCATAAATTTAGTGACAACTTTTTCCTATTAGATATAAAAAATAGGAGTAAATATGATGTATAATATATTCAAAAAATATAATTACATTATATTTATTATATTGGTGTAATTATTTAATGTTGGATGGAATAATTTCTGAGGATGGGGAAGAAGAATAATTAAAAATCATTATTTAGAGTGTTACCTTATATATTGGATTTAACCTCTTAGTATTCCTCTTAAGGTTTTTTAAATTAGTATTTTTATGAGATAAAGGATTATATGGATGTAGAGGGACATGTGGAGTTATAATTGGGTAGATATTTTCAAATATATGGAATTCAAAATGTTTGAGGAGAAGGGGATGTGGGCTATCATTTTTATAAGGGGATATATGTGTTTTTTGAATATTATATACATTAGTTTATTATTTTTGCTCAATAATACCAATAATAATCAATAATAGGACTATATATATAGAAATTATTATATTTATGTTCAAAATAAGGGACACATGCATCATTAATGACACATTTCATCATGTATTTATTTATTTATTTAATTCTAATATTTTTTCATATTTCTCTATTTACAAAAAAAATTACTCTATTTTATAAGAATACTGATATTTTACAATTAAATATTTCATCATTTATATACTAATAATTAAAAAATATTAGTAAATTTTTTTGAGGTTTATTATAAATCTAATTATTAATTAAACTAATTATGTGTATGAAAATACTGATTTCTATAATATAATCATTTTTATAACCATTTTAGATGTATCATATATTCACATAAATTTATACAATCATTGAATCACTACATAAAATTACTTTATATAAACATTTTATCAAAATATCATTTCATTTAAATTTTTATATTTATAAAAAAATATAAATTAAAAATACTTATTTTATGAAAATAGAAACACATTTCTATAAAATTTAATAAAATTATTTATTCATTACATGAAATAAATTTTAATTTTTTTAATTTTATAGGAAAAATAATATTTATTTTAGAATTTCTTAGTAATGTTTTCTATTCAACTTTCTATGTTAACATTTACTATGGTAAGATCACTATTCCAATAGTCATATATTTAATAGCCATATTAGTCTTTGAAATTTTAAAAATACCTCATATTTCATTCCTTATTAATTAAATTCTATGTAATCTTACTTTTATATATATTTTAATTTTTAAAATTAATATTAATTTACCAATATTCTTCTTCATTTTTAATGATATGATCATGAATTCAACTATTCTAGGAGATCGATAATATCTAAATATTCAAATTTTGTTTTATCTAATTTTTTATTTTTTTATCAAATAATTATAATTTCAATTCTTATGGACATATTTATAATCTTCTTTTAATGTAACATTCAAAAAATAAATATTTTCTAGTTTTCATTTTGTATTTCATATGATCTATTTAATCCTAAATTAATAAATATTAAGCATATATATAATCCTAAAGGGAAATTACATTGATAACATTTTGGATGAATACATTCTTACCCATCAAGAAAATTAGACCCAAAATTTTTATTTGACACACTATTATGAAAATTGATGGGGGTATTCTTAATTTGTAGTTTCTTCTAGTTCCAATGTTTGCTCTGTGTACATAATTCTTCTCGATAGTACTTTTACATGGTTAATAGTGGTGTTACAAAGAACATTGCCTTTATGGTCTAATATATGTAATTTTTGATCCATATAAGAGTCACTATTCACTAATAATACAACCTCTTGATTGAGTACATGTTAGTGAACAACTATTTACTTTCCCAATAGGGATATATGAAATACTCCATATACTTGTTATGGGGTTTGAGAGAGTTATATTCAAATGGATGCAGCTTTATTGTGTTCATGTATTATAAAAACTCCCATTAATTCGCACATGGGAACTCCCAATGATTCCAACATTTATAATTTATTATGGACCGAATTTTAAAAAACAACATTTCAATTGGGGTTTTAGAGCCACCGACACATAGAAACTCACGTTTATTGAGAGGGATGTTTTTCAGGCTAATCACACCATATTTAGTGGGAATTTTTTCATTTTCTAAAAATCTATTATAGATTTAATATATGATGGATAATCATTTCCTAATCCCAAAATGAGACGGGGTACCCTAAAAATGACCAAGTGTTGAATCTATACGTAAGTATATATTGGTCTATTAATGATTATAATAGTATTTATCTGATTTTTTCATGTGTATCATGTTAATTGGTTGATTCTTATATTTTGAATCCATATAACTAGGGACTCTTGAGTTTTCTTCCATAAAGAGAGGTGATTAATTATATGAGGAAATAATTGAACCTTTTTAAGGCATCCTAGGTATACTTAATATATTGGGAATCAAAACCCATTTAGATTCATAAACATTTAAAATTTCTCATCATATGTAAATGATATACATTATGGAACATAGGTACTAGGTATAGATCTTGAGATTCAAGGAGGTGTCTTATGTATCCTGATAATAACAGGAATAAAAATTATAATAGTTCAATAAGCCCTTCGGACATACCCAAGGTTGATGCCTTTATATGGGGTTGTCATTTCATGCCACTAAATAGGGATTACACATAAATGTTTCCTTTAGTATGGGTAATACTTGATGTAATGATATGATCATTCAAAATTCCTACTCTTATATAAGTTATGTCCATTATGTGGAAAAATGTTAAGAAATTAATTAGTCTTACTACAACTTTATATTAGACATATGTGCTAGAAAAATCATTAGGGGATATTTAATATATAGCCCAAGCCTTAGGAAGGTCTCCAATATATCCTGGGTATATTAGGAATCAGATTTTCATAGTTTATTTATCTTCTCACTTTGTTGGTGGATGAGGAAGAACTATAAGCCCATAAGAGATATTGGGTCATGATGGATTGAATGTTGGAGGCATGGAGGTAATAACACCAATGTGGGTTCCCACTTGAGATCAGGGCTTATGAATGAAAATTATGTATCCTGAGTATTGAATGAATTATAATTCTCATTATTTAGTTCAGCGGATATTCATGAAAATGTCCACTATACATGGTTTTCAAGTCTCAGTACTTCTACCTGACATGCATAGATTATCTACATAAAATATCTATGGGTGTGTACCTAACATGTATTGGTGTATATACATAATTTATTAGGTTGTCTGGACATATCCTGGTTTCTTAAAGAATATATACTAATCAAATCTCTTAACAAGGTTTACTTTGCTAGTGGACATCACATAATCTGGGTTTCATGTTAAGGGATATTACATGATCAAGGATGACATGTCTGGAGGGTCTCATGTGTCTTCGATTACATGTCTGGAGACTATCACGTGTCTTGGATGACATGTACTAAGGGTTTCCCATGACATGAATTCCTTGCACAAGGGTCATTGCAAGAGCTCGCTATCTTTTACAGAAAACATCAGATGATCTAGATAACAAGTCTAGGGGACATCCTAAGTCATGTTTGACTATTCTGGAGGGTGTTTCATGGTCAAGATGACCTTTTAGGAGGATATCATGAGTCAAAGATAACATTACCTTATGTGGCTGCATAACATGGAACACATGTCTACAGAACATCACATGGTTTTGCTAGAAGGCCCATAGGGTATCTCAGGACTCGGGTGTCATTCTTATAGAGAATCACGTGACTTTCTGGATATGTCTAATGGAATTTTCATGATCTAAATGGAATGTCAGGAGTGTGTTTCATGACTGGGGAGATATTTATTGGTGTTTTTTCATGATCTGGGTAGGTCATGCCAAGTTAATGAATATTAGTGTATCTTTTTTTCATAAGTATCATACCTTTTTTAATCTTTACTCCTGAATTTTTTTAATATGAGCCATAATGTTTTTCTACAGCTTTTTTTTAGGCATCATGAAACCTAGTCAACATGTGGGTATTCATTCTAATAATCTAGCTGACATTACATAAGTCCCTCATGTGATATATATAGTGATCACGCAATGTTCTTATCCATTTTTCATGATCCATTATTTTTTTCCATGGATTTTACTTGGGAGAAGGCCTTTCTGAACACAGGCCATGCCACTCTGAGTAGTCTTCTCTTGTTCTCTTCTGTATCAGTCAACCACTGAATGTGTCTATCATTCTTTTTTTCCTATGTGGAGGGATTTATAAACCACTTTTTTGTTATATATAGAATTTCATGGTACATATTTCACGGATATGATATGGGTTTGATGGAGGTATTTTTGTATCATTTCTTACACATGATACCTCCGGAGGATATCCATGGTGTCGTACGATGATATGAATTGTGATAATGTTCTTCCATCACTATATTTATTGGACCCTAGCAGGTCAAATTAATTTTTCTTCACCATGATGACATGATAAAAGGATTTTATAAGGTTAGTCCAAAATTTATAAGAGTCTTCATGAGATTATAATTCCCATGGGAAGGCATTAGTGTGATCTATGATGACTCATCTAGGATCCTTCATGAGAAAAATGAAGCTTGTTAATAGTTACTATATGGGATTGTTTGATATAAAGGATGGATGTCAAGGGGGCCTTTGCAGGATAATGTTAACATGTCAAAGGGACATTGTGATATTATGCAGTCTTTTCAATGTGGACATGTGTGGTTAATAGTGATTTTGATGGGCATATGAGACCTTTCATGTGATGATCATTATACCATCCTGTCAAAATAAGCATCTAACTCTCAGTTTTTATCTCCTTATTTATTATATATGGAGAGAATATCTCATGATATAGTTTGAGTATTATTGAGGAAAATTATTCTTATTATCTAAAAAGAAACATGTAATTAATGATGGATCTCATTGTGATGTGGTATCATTTTCATAAACAACCTTTCTATTTCTTGGTGGGGTCTTTGGGGCGTCAGATAATCTAATGTACATGTTTGATACCCTTTTCATAATTATAGTGACACACTAAAATGTCTTTGTATGATAAGTAATACATGTTATCATTTCATCATAATGTCTTAAAGATCTCATGAATATATCACATGATGATATCACATGAAGATAAAAATAACTCTCCTCCTTATGAGTTTTCACGATTTCTATAATTTTATAATGGGATTTTAGATGATTCTCTGGCATCTTCAAGTTCATTAGCCACATGATTTGGAGGAACTAATTTGGTTTCTTCCATGTGATCTTCTACTAAATTCAAGACACATTCAATTGAATAGGGAGGATTTTCAAAGGGGATACACATGATCAAAATAAGATCATGCTCTATGTATTATCCATTCTAATGACTCTCAAAGTTCATATGGTCTCATATTTTTCTAAGGGTTATGCGATACATGTGAGAAGAAATCCTTCTCTTATTATGTTTTATGTGGAAAATAATACCCATACTTCAGGTATTTTTCTATTTAATATTTTATAATTAAATTTTGGAAGGTGTCAAAAAATCACGCTGCACATATATGAGAGATGTTCACATGGAAAAGGGCTCAGTATTGAGGAATGTTAATGTTCTACTAGGTCTTTAGAGATACCACCAATTAGTGTACTGGGTGACATATAGTCTTCCTAGTGGCCGTTGGTATTTTATTGAGTTCTTTATTAATATGGGTAAAGTAATGGATCATTCCACCATTAAAAATGAATCTCCATTTTTCTTGTTATCAACCTCATAGCCTAATAGATTCAAAATACCACCATATAAGGCCTTGATCATAATACCTCTTTGTAAAACATGATCATAATATCTATTTTGTAACAATTATTTTGAGAACTATTTATTGAGTCCTATCCATATTCTCATGCTACTCAAATAAATTAGACCATCACTTTTATGAATCAATATTGAATCAAATATCTATTATTTCTTGTACCTTCACCAACTTCCTTTGATGTATGGGTATCTTAATGGTTTTGCCTGATCTGTTTATTTGTGCACATGATCCCTTGAACATCATGTTGTTTTCATGACCATATCTGGGTTATGTGATCATGATTCTTATGAAAGGTCATGTATTCATGAGATATCTCATGGTTTTTACGGTTCTAAGGGCCCCTATTAGGTAATGTGATCTCCAATACCTTTATGGTTCATGTGGTTCACATGATCCTTTTAGATTTCTGCATCTCATCTGAAATTATTTTTTTATTATAAGATATATGATAATTATTTTATATATATGGATTCTAGTTCATGTCATATATCTCATGCATATTCAACGAAAGAGGTTATGGTAGAAGTGACTTTTCATAATTCTCTCATTTTATGTGTGGATGATGGTTGTTTCAATAATGCCGAATAATTATGCACATGTCTAATGATCCTTATGGGATTAATCGATAAGGAATATAATATTATGGACTTCTATCCTATCTATGGTTTTATTATTAACAAAAATTCTCTTATCCTTCTAGTATAGTAAAAAATCATTCATCTAGATTATATTCTAGAAACCCATAATACATGCTAGGAGAACATTTCCCAAACATGTCATTTCCGTACTGATGGTAAATGTGAAAATTAGTATATGGTAATGTTTATTACAATTTGATTTTATTGGAACCATATAGAACCTAACTTATACTTCCATATGTATCATTTTATATTTCATAAATTTAGCACATATTAGCAGTTTTGAGGATTCCCAATTTGGGCCATCAATTGAGGGGGTTCAGAATGGATTTGGGTTGCCTCTTCTGGGTGAATTATATTTCCTTTGAATTTTCCATCATGATTAAAAAGATCAGGATGTATGAGTAAATATATATTTTTTATTTCATTTCCTACTATAACAAGTTATTTATAACATATATGATCAATCACAGGATCTGATATTCAAACACATTTTACCAGATGCATGGAAATGTTGACATTGATCATTGGGACATCAAGAAATTTTATGATACATCTATATTAGGATGTAAGTATTATGATTTTTCACTGACAATACACATGGGATAACATGGATATAACCCCTAATCTTTCACAAGTGTTTATTAGGTTGGATGAAAATGAACTTCAGAAGCACCTGCTTCATAGGGAAAATATCTCATTCAATAAATGGGTGAGATACTTTATCAAAAAAAAAATCATTCTGATCCCAAAAACATGAATCCAAAGGCTTTAACTACAAACCAATCTTTTAGTATTGGGGTTACCTATTGGCCCATAGTTGAACATGTGAAATTCATCATCTAGGGGTGGTAGGTTATTCTAGAAGTTGATTATTCCATTTAGCATACTGGTTTTCTTTCTATGTACCCATGCATGTACTTACTCCCGATGAAGGAAAAGGATGGAGTCAAAGCCTATGCTTTCTTGATGGTAGCCTGTATGGAGGGATGGTAGCATGTTGGGTAAATCATCCCTATGTTGACCCTAATATATCACCTCCTACAAAATATTTCCTAGAGAAGAGCACCACATAAAATATATGTCCCCTTTTAGGTGTTATGATATTAGATGGGGGATTATTTTAGAGGATACGAGTACCTAAGAATCCATAAAATCCGAAAATATTGATTCAAACCATTTTTTTAGTGCATTAGTGGGTAAGGATTGTTACACTAAAGTATTGTGAGTTCTGTGATTTCTTAAGGTGTCATGACCATTTCTCCTAAAACCATTTTTTATAGTTACCACTGGTAGTATTTTAAATAATTGTGGGGGAACCCTTGAGGGAAAATCATATATGATGCCACTTTGTGGGGGTTTCCATTCTACCTACATTTATGGGAGAATTCTATATAAATGGTATACACCCTATCGGTTTAGCCATCAGTTTTATATTGTTAAAAATATATTTCATCCCCTTATTCATATATTATTTCAGAATCATCTGATGGTGTCTCACCAGTTTTAGCTAATGCTCACTAGGGAGGGTAATTAGGTTTGGGTAGAATTCCCTCCATATGATTATGAAATTGGATTCTCTATAAATTATTTTTAAAATTGGATCTGATCATACCGTAATGGGATATTATCTTCCATAATACATGAGGTAAACAATTTTCAATTGAATTTTGATGCTAATATAAGGTAGGTAGGAATCCTGTTTCGAGAGGAACAAAAGTACGAGAAGAGTCTCATATATAAGTGAAACGTTTATGTGTGGTTTTCATGATAATTGAAGCATATGATATAATGGATATAATGAGGACAAAATATGTGAGTTAAGTCACTCCGGTGATACTCTATCCCACTATATTTTATCAATAGATGACTTAGAAGAACACTAATTCTGATACTGAGATATAGGTATTATTGTTCTAGTCAAAGTTATATTTAAATATCTTTTCTCATATTAAATCTACCAAAGGTTTTACATTGAAAGACATCCTACTATAGTTAAGTCCTTTTTAGAGTCCTTGATTCAATGATTCAATGTTTAAAGTTTCGAATACATTATTCTTATATGGTGTAGAAAATGGTGGTTTGGGTCATGTTGGATGATTTTATTAATGATCAGTGAAATACCATCGTTGAGGAAATCGTAAGACTAGTCTTACCTTGGTGATTGATGGACCACATTTCTCTTTTAACCATAATAACATCCATTTTTTCATTCCCATTAACTTAGTAGACATACATGGATGAATGGAATCTCCCAATATTCCCAGTTCATTATCCTAGGGGTATGACTTTTAGAGATTAATTGAGTGGTGAACATGGTACAAGTGATGACGTGTACTGGGGACAATGTTCTTTGGTGAGGTAACTGATTACACCCCCTAGTTAAATCCCCTTAGCATAAAAATAATATTTAGGGACTTTTATAACTTATTTGGTGATCTAACATTCTAGAGACCCTACCTCAAATGGGATAGGGAAAAGTAAGAAATCATAACTAGAATATTACTCTACCAAGAATCCTCAAGTAATTATAGAATTTCATTCCTTGTTTTGTACTATTCCCATAACACATCAAAAAATTTATAAAATGCATAGGGCCCCTATTGAACCTAATTAGAGGAGAATATATCTTCCCATAAGGATATTTGTGATAAATATTTTGATTCCAGAGAACCACCACTATTGGGCTCAACCCGTCATGTAATAGAGAGTGACCTAGTGTTGGCTCAGTTAGGCATAACTCCAACTATAAATTTCCAAACAGTCATATTATTCAACATGGAATAGGAGAACACACTTTTGAAGGAAACTGATGTTTGTAGGTACTCTAGGAATAATTTATCATTAATGGAGGCTTGTTTTGGAGAATATGAATTACTTATTTGGAAGTTATAATCATGGTATACTTTTTTCACACAATATAACATTTCATGATATCTTTAAGCACATAAATGTTGTGTGAAAAGTATGACTTCAGATAAATAAATGGTTGTTCCACCATGTTGTTCGTCATAAGAGGGTGTTTCCACATCACCAAAGGATGGGGTTGGGGAAATAGATTTTTCAAGTAACACAATTGATAAAGGTATGTTTCCAATATTTTTTCTATATATTTCTCACCTAGGGATATCATGTCATCTATAATCTAACTAACAATCCCTTATTACTATATTGCTAACTACATCCTCCCTGGAGCCTAAAATTTCAAGACCCTTATTCCATGGGAATTAATTTAACTCAATCAACCAACACAAAGGACTACTCCTTACCCTCCTTGTAAAATTTTTTTGCATGACCCCCTCACATAGTGACTTATTCCCACAATTTATTTTTGTTCCCAAGATGGGATTGGGTCAAAGATTGGAGTCTACGTCACGTTATCAGTCGATGCGGATGATATGATAGAATGAGATTTTGATTATAATTTTAGAGGGTCCTATGGAGAGGATGAAGGATTACCTAGGTTATATTTGGTTCAGTTTCACTTCCCTTTGTATTGAGGTTTTTTGATCATTCAACCATTCCTTCTTAGGTAAAGGATATGATCTCTATGATGGAGAAAATGAGGCCCCTTAAATTGAGGGTATCCATAACTGATGGATCCTCTTTTGTAATATAATGTTGGGATGAGGCCTTTAATGAATCCTCCCAACATGTTGTGCAGGAGGAAACTCACCCAAAAGTGGTTCGCACTGGTAATGTTAAAATTGGTCATTTATACTATAATGTTATCCATCTTTAAGATGATCATTATTAGTTTCATTATACACACCAAACTTTAGAGAAAACCATACTAGACTAATAGGGGATTCTTGACATTGTGGATAATGTCAAGCTTGATGTTGTGTCCATGGTAGATGAGTTACATTTATAATGGAGGTGGAAAATGACTTTGTTGTTAAATTACAGAAATTAATTACCTATCTAGAGTAAAATAATTTCAAGATCTAGGAATCCAAAAAACACATGTAGTGATAGGAATTTAATTTCATGAACCTTTTTATATATTTTTATTCATGAGAATGGATTTTTTATATTGAGATTATCCATTTTTTATGTTATCAATGAGCAGATCATTCGAATTTTATATCAATATTTCTTTTATACATGATTTTCATGACATTTTACTTACATGATATTCCATATATCATCAATGATACCTACCCTTAATAAAATATCAATTAAACCTAAATACATGGTTTTTGATTCATTAATCATACATTATTTTTCTTAATCAATGATCATGAATTATCCCCTATATGAGATTCTTCATTGATGTATCATCCCCAATTCTGTGGAGATTAATTTATTTACAAGTGGATATTTTTTTTAAATTTGTGTCCTAGAGAGGGAATTCTCTATCATTTCTAAAATATAGTAGACATCTCATGAAAAGAAATCTTTTTTTCTTGGGGAAAATGATGATAGTTACATGATTTAAATATTTATATTTTATATTTCCCTAATTGTTTCAAATGATCATTATAGGGGAAGGATTAGAGGTCATGGACATTGATTTTTCTCGGGTTTACCTATTATGGGTTATAATATAGAATTTTTTTTCCTTTTGAATTTATGAGTACTTTATATTAGTTGGATCACATAGGGTTCATGTCTAGTAAATAGAGACTCTAATTTTTCATAGGAATCTATTTTCATTTTTTCTACATGGAAATCATTGATTCACTTTATTTTTTGAAAACTAGACCATTCTTTGTTTTTTAGGGCATTTAAGCTCATATATTTTATTGTTTAGTTTAGGGTATTTTATCTTGGGCCTCCAATCACTTTAATTTTGGGGATTTTTACTCAAACCTTCTATTTTTATGTATTAGGTTATTCTACATTAGGCCTTATTTTTCATTATTAGGGGTATTTTTTTAAGATAGCTTCTATGGATGTAGTTTGGGTTCTTTTAACTCGAACCACCTTTTGATGTAGTTTAAGTTCATTTACCTCAGAACTTCTATTAATTTAGTTTTGTCTCTATTAGTGTGAACATTCTATTTCTAGTAATATAACATCGACAAAGTAATTATCATCGTTTAGTTTAATGTAATATGGTATGTACATATTTCGTATGGACTAATTTCATGATGTAAGTATGTAAAAATCTATATAGTTTAAACTAAAACTCAAATGACATGATTGATGGATACGGAATTTGTCAGACATACTGTGGATGACCCAAAACATACTAATGAAATGAGTTCCACCACAGTGTTTCTATATCTCAGGAGGATTATAGCTCCTTTCTTAAATGTAGGTTACACCTATTGTTGGTGGGTCACAATCCGTTATAAATTATCCCATATGGATTTCATGCATGGTCATGAAGAGGGTATCCAGACTCTTTTCCAAAGTCCATGAATGATTTATGTGATACTATTGTTTGGGGGGGAATAATAGGAAAGTAGATTCCACATGGATAGTCAGAGTATGGGTGTTGTAATTAGAAACCCAAATGATTTAAATTATGAGTATTGAGTGGGATTGACATACCGGAGATGACCTAAATCACCTTAAGGTGTTGGGTTTCACTATGGTGTATCTATGGTTCATGAGGATTTGAGTTCTTTTCCTGTAAGGAGGATATGCGTCAAGTTAGTGGGTCAAAAGAACATATTCATGAGACTATATGGAATACATTCATGGTTAATATAATATGATCCCCACTATTTTACAAGGGCTATAAAAGATTCATCATGACTCAAACGTCCTGTTGCAAAGATGGTTATGGATTGAATGATATCCCAGAAGGGTTCTGGCACCCTAAGTGAGATCATATCTTTGTTGTGAAGGACAGTCCCTAGAACAAATGGTTTTTATTCATGGTGTGTGGTCCATAAAAGTTTTTTGTAATAGAGTGTATCATTCCTTCTTCGATAATGGGTACAAAATATGATGTTGTAGTGTCAAGGATGTCAATTCTACTTGAATATCCTGGTTATGGGAGTTGTAAATCATGGTTTGATGTTCTCTAATCAAGAGTGTAGATAAGGTAAAATCATGCCATGGAAGAGCCAAAACACTCGAAGGTGATGAGTTATTCTATAGTGACATCAGGGATTAGAAGGATTAAATAGCCACTTTTCATTTGAAAAAACATTTGTTTGACAATATGGAGTTCATATCAATGAAATAGTGGCATATATACATAGTCAAACAAATGGTTCCATAAAGGTGGGTCTCTTCCCATAATATCTATTGAAGGTTAGCAGAAATCTGGGGCACTTGAATCATGAATTTTAATTCATTGTGTATTTAATACACAAGAATCTTTCAAAAAACCTTACTTTTTTGTCCCCACCTAGACAAGACATTATCATACTGTGGGGATGTAGAACTCCTTTACTAAACATATTTCATAAACGAGGTGTCCCATGATCCACAAAGAGGGTCCCAATTTGGTCCATAGAGATGGTCGCATGAGCTTTATTACCTGTTTATTTAATCACTACAGTTTTCCTAATCTATGGAGATGAAGTGTTTAGTGGGAAAATGCATGACATTTTCTCAAATCTCCCTTTTTAATTTTTCATCCAAATAATTTTTATATATCTTTTATTATCAGTCTAAAATCATACGTCTTGGTCCCTCAAAGGATAATTCTCATGATCTTACATCATTGACCAAGGTGAATGTGGTTTAACGTCATGATGCTTATGGACCTAGAGATAGAGGAATATTAAAAAACCTAATTAGTATACCCATGTTCAAGAGTTATCCCACATCCTTTTGAGTGGGAGATGAAAAGGATGTAAATCATGGCTCAATGTTCTTAGGTCATGAGTGGTGATTTCGGAAAATCTAGTTGTTTAATAAGAGTCTTAGGGTTGTATGAAAAGAGAATCATTCAACTATTTTCTTCAAGGTCTTCTAACAATTTCCTATTTAGGTATGGATGACAATAAATGTTGATGGGGAGTCAAAAAGTAACCCAGGTCCCATAGGTTGTGGAACCATATTTCTTGACCACAATAGAAGGGATATGGGATGTTTCTATGGTACATGTAGTATCTCCACATCTCTAAAAGATAAATTGATCAATGTTACAAATGCATTTTCTTTTTCTAGATAAAATTTATGGGACAACCTTTACCTTGAAAGCGACCCCACCATTATTTTCCAATCTATTCTTAATTTTTTGATCTTTATATCTTGGAAAATAATAGTTAGGTGGTTATAATTCCTCTCATTCTTTTTTGAACATGCTCTCATCATCACACCGGATTACAGAGGGTCCTTTGAGTTAGGATGCCATTTTTAAAGGGACTTGGAAGGTTGATATCAACCCAAAGTGCTCATGATATGATGTGTGATTTACAATATGAGGTGTTTAAAGGATAATGAAATATCACCATACTCGGGGATACCTGGGTATGGTTCTTATTTTCCTTTGATAAGGAATGATGACCGGTGATGACCTGAATATTTTAACATCATGTAGTGGGAATTTATCAATTGTTCAGTTTAAATTCCATGTGATAATAATGTTTCCACGACAATTTAACATCAAGAGGTGAGGAAATTTTCCTTTCCTTCTAGTTTAACGTGATACTATAAGGATATGATAACTAACATGAAATTTTTTCAATATAACCTTAGACACACTATTCAATATTCAGATGAGTTTAGATACAGTGATCATATTTTATACATGCAAAGGCTTATTGGTGGGTATCCATTTGTTGGAGAAATTATTTTTCAGATCTATCACAAGCATAATAAAATCTTATATAGATATGACTTATGGATAGGTTGAATACACATTATTGACATGAACTTCTTTGAAAAAAGGTATATAATAAATTATTTCCCTATTCAATTTGAGTAACTATTTTTATGTAGTTTAATGCCATAAATCTATGAAATGGTTCCACATCCAAGGTTTAACTTAGTCGTGTCTGCCAGAGTGGATTTTATAGTTCCATAACTCAATTGATCCATGATCACTATGAAAAAAATGGAAAACTTCATAGTCAACAAATTCATGTGTGAGTTTGTCTCATATAGCTTACTACATAGGTCCATCCCATATGTATTTAGGGTTAAAACTGTTTTTTATCATTTTATATGTTTCAGATAAATCCAGTATTGGAGGTCTAGGTGTCCTTATAAATCTTGTCATGATAGTAATCATTATACAAGTATTTCATCCAAGAAAGTTCCTTACGTAGGTCTAAACGATATACATGGATGGGTGGACGTTTTTTATTTTTTTTATAGAATAAATAATAAGTTATATGGACATCACTACATATCCTACGAAAATAAAAATAATGGAACACTTAGTTCCTGAATTGGAAACTCTCCATGCTGGTCTAACACATATGCAGAGCGGGTAATTGTTCCCATTGATTATTGTATCATATTCCTTGATTAGAGATCCATATTTAACTATGTATCCATTGATGATATGATTCATAAAAATGTATAACTTTAATATAAAACTCTACATATAGATTTGAACCATATAGATATAGGTCCTTGTTCTTAGTGATTTTTAAATATCGACCCTGGATTGGAGATCTGAGCATCACTATATATCATATGATGAAAGAAACAATCCTTGTGTAGTTATTGAATAACTAAATCTCAACACATGTTTAAACCATACATAGTGGGGGAGATATGTTTTGATTGATTATTATAATAGGACCCAAGATTGCATATCTGAGATTCACTACATATCCTATGATGATAGGAATAAAGACAGACATAGTTCTTGAGTGGTAAAATCTCCACACTGGTATGACCCACATGAAGAGGTGGAAATTTTTCATTTTTATTGTTTCAGATGGACATTGTTTTGGGGATCTAGGTGTCACTATGTATCCTTTGTTGATAAAAATAAATACAGACATAGTTATTGAGAAACCATTCATTTTAACATCATGCGTCAAGTACGTAAGTGACTCAATAAAAAAAATATTATGTTTGGACAAAAGAATGGTTATCTAGGATTGACTAAATATCATTTAAAGGAATGAATCAAGCCATGTGTACTTCTTCAATGGGAATCACATTACACATGTCAGACCCATATGTAGAGGGGTCACAATTCCTATTGATTTTTTGTAGTGGGTCTGGGGATTAGAGACCTAGGCATCATTATGTAACCAATTAGATTAATAATCAAGCTTTATGAAGTTATCTAGTTTAGATGTGGTAGTAGACCAACCCCCAAGATAGTGTCTCTCACAAGAAATATCCAGGTTAATGTGATGTTTAAATCATAAAATGGACAAAAACTGGGAATTTTTAACATCAAGTGTCCAAGAATTGTGGTGTTCCATTTATGTTCTTTCATACCTAACCTTTCTACCCCTATCAGGACATGATGAATCCCAAACATGGGGTAATCCATTAGAATATTTCATAATCATAAATGAGTTATTCTAGGTGTTGTAAAAAAACAATGTCCATGTTTTCTATCACCACCTAGATAAAATTAAAAGCATGGTCATTTTGCATCATGTGGAGGCCAAGACAAGATATAGGATTTTGGATTTCCTAAATATCTCATCGGAGTGATAATAAATTCCTACATATTTCATGAAAATGAGGTAATTTAATTTCATATGGAATGTATTTCCACCATGCAGTTTAATGTCATTTGGTAAGGATGATGGTTACACGACATGAAAAGAAGGTTTGAACATTATTAGACATTATGATGTCTTTTGAAAATAATTGATGTGTTGTGGATAGCTCCCAAATTTGGGATCTTGGATTAAAAATATATAATGCGATTCCAGGAATCAATCCATTTATAGTTATTAGGAGAGATTCCCTATACAAATTTTACTCTCACATAGGGTTGAGTCAACATCATTTCTCTTTTTTCACAGATCTGGCTTGTGTGGGATATATATTTTGTGAGATGATGATGCCTTTCAAGTTAAAAACGTTTGGTGAGGATTTATTCCATAATGTTTTATTTCATGTGGATATGACGCCTTTTTTATTGTTTAGATTCATCTGTTGAGGACATGATTTGTATAGATTAATGTTATTTTTTAGGACATGTTCCATCTTTCTTAGCATAATTTGGTATGGAATTTTTTCCTACAGTTTAATGCAATGTGTTTAGGATTTTTCCCATATAGTTTAACACTATGGGGTATATTCATTACAAATTAACATCCTGGGTTTATGAGAAGTTTTGTACAATTTTCCATCATGTGATCAGGACGTGTTTTTTATACATTGACATCATGTGGTGAAGATGTGTTTTTTACATTTAAACATCATCTAGAATGTATGATATTTACAAATGAATTCCACACAATCCTATATCATTGTTTTCTAGTAGCAACTCAACCTCTTATTTTGGTGGGAGATCCTGGTCCCAACTTATGGGGATCACATGAGTATGCCTGGACTTCTTCCATTATGGTGATAATCATTGTTTCTATTAGTAATATGAGGATAATTATATAGAGGCATTTTTACCTAGGAATTTATCATCATTTGGACTGTCCCCATGGGAAATATTTATTTCTTAGCACCAAATCTATTCCCTATAGGTTCAATATATCAGGAGACACCCAATTTAGAGATAATAACTTATAGGTTCCATTTATTCAGTAGTTGGTATCAGTAAATCACGCTCTGGTTGGTGTTGACTATATTGATTTTTTCCATGTCACATATGGTGACTGATGAGAAAATCCTATAGTGTGTGATGTAGAAGATGACATCATCCTAGTCACGGTTGGCTAGAATTGTAACTACATTATCCAATGTGTTAAAATAGTCATTTTGTGACTAGGGGACATGATGCAAAGTGGGTTCAAAAGGGAAATATTCCATTTTTTGTATGACATAGCCAATGAGAGGGGGTAATTATTCATTTTTTAATAAAAAATTCTCCAATAATATACATAATCACTGGCATTAAATCGCATTTTATATTCAGGTACACTACTGGTAGTTGTAGGGATAGCTCCAAGATAGAAATAATGTCTTAGTATTAGACATAATTATTTGTGCATCCTTCGAAAGGTGAGAAAGAGTATGATAAAATCCCTTTTTTAGAAATAAATAAAACCTCTAATCCAAAATGACTGAGATTCAGGTTCTCACGGATTTTACTGATATAACCTTGGGAGGAAACATCAAAGTATATATTCCATGTTCATGGAGTTCCATGGCCATATAAATCATCTTTGATTGCTTGCTCGATGTCCACTTGTGTAATTTCTATGGGGGGGATTTCCCAAAAACAATTACCATAGACCCTCCCTTTCATTGACTTCTATGAATCAAATTTAATGTCATATTATTTTAGGATAACAACCCATAAAAAAACACCCACTTGATAAAAGAAATCCTTGGATGCACTTGAGTAGGTCTATACTAGAGTCTATGTGGACTTTATGGTGTCACAATTAATTCCTCAATTTGTTCACTACAAATATGAGTGTGATATAGTTTTTCTCAGCATCAGGATATCAATTATGAGATCCTATAATCATTTAGATTATTTTTCAGAGTTTTTTCTCATTTACTTCAAAAAATTTCTATGTGAGGAGAGTGTCAATAGATCATTATATGGAGGCCACATATATATTGATTTTATTTCCTTCTAATAGTAGTATCACGAACATTGGGTATAGAACATACTATTGCAGAATAAAAAAGGATTATTAGTGAAATGTATCCCATAGATATGTAATTCCCATCCTCAATATCTGGTTAAAGGGGATATATTTTCTGGCATGGTTGGAATTGAAATTTGGAATGTAACTGTGGTGCCCTCGAACCCCATCAGTTCATTGATATTCAAAGGGGTGAAATTTCTAGGATTTCACTTGAATTTTATGGGTATAACATGATGCTATGGTAGTGTACCAAAAATATAAATAACTTTCCATAGGATACAATGAATGTGGGATTTTAGGGATTTAGCTTTAAAATGCTCTATCACAACTTTTTGAAGACTATTTGAAGAAACATTAGGAGATCACATTGTTGTTTGGATTTTTCCACCATGTCATTTTCATAACATTTTTATATATTTTAAATAAGTGATTAAATATTTGATTCATGGAATTATATTGAGTATCACCAATATTATTTAATCCAAATGGAATGACAAGAAAAAAAGATCCCCTACTGTGCTCTTATTTAAATGGCATCCTCATCATTAATGGCCATATGTATTTGATTGTACCATGAATACCCATCCATTAGAGAATGTTCATGGAAGCCAATAGTTGCATAGATCAAGAGATATCTGATCATGGATTGGAAATCATCTATCTGGAAATGTTGATCAAGCTCTCTAAAATTATTGCAAACCCTATTTTTGTCTTTTTTTTCTTATATCGATGATTTTTTCATGCCATATAGGGTATTTCACCTCTCGGAAAAAAAATTTCTTTGATTAATATATCAACTTCTAACTCTACATTAGAATGATGAGATACATGTATCCTCTCTTCAACCTACTAGAAATAATGATGGTCATCAGGAAATCCAAGATGGTGTGTAGTCACATCTTGATTTTGTCTAGGAATTCCTTTATAATTCCATGAAAACACATATCAATGTTTCTTTAAAAATGAATGATACATATCATTATCATCGTGGGGCATGGTGTAATTAATCAATATAGTTCATGGTTCTTATTTTAGTCACTGATTTACCTACAAAATTTCATCATTTGTGAAACGTATTCCTTCCTCAAATGAGATAGGGGTTTTCCTGAGCTCATCCTCTTCTTCATCAATTATGAGTATGTGGAGGAATATAAGAAGAGGTAGATAATCTGAGGGAAACTCTATCACTATTGGGGTGAAAAAGGATTTGGAAATAGACATCATCATCCTATACTTCTTGAGTCATTAAATAGAGATTACTAGGTTGTTTTTATTTTACACTATTTCTAGGGATTGGAGGAGATTTTATATCTAGGATCATGTATACTACCTTGATCAGATTTATGGGTAAAACATCTTCACTTTATAGTATACTCTAGTGATTTTTTTGGAGGGACCAAAAGACATTTGGGGATGAATCTTATATATTTTCATCCATGATTGGTTTTTTACCCTCCCTCTTATATAAACCATCCTCAGCATATGTGGATTCAAAAGACTCGAAGTGAAAATTGTCTTGATATATTATTTCAACAATCCATTGATGGGGTATTTGATGAATTGATGAAATGTTGAATTTATGACCATTTGTCTATGAAAAAAATCATACTGAGGATGAAACTGTAAGCAGTGTATTATTAAATTACTATATAATCAACATTATTCAGGAGTTCCCCAATATAAACCTTGAGATTAATCATCTAGAGATTTATTTTGTTTCTCATGTAATACACTTAAATGGTTTTATTTGTGGGAGGAAAATCCCCTTCACTACATACCATGAGTAAAAGGGTTCGATTTGGGTTGAGGTTGATTCTGGAAACATTTAAAATCATATTACTTCGGATGTCAACATTTTCGACTCTCCTAAAACATATATGGATATTATGTGTCCCTGAATGAGATATTTTTTTATCTTTCTCTATGAATAAGATATAGACATAAAATATTTATGGAATGGTCTCTACTCGACAAAAAATATCTATAGAGACTTCTATCTCAACACCTGTGTACTCTGGAGGGCCTCAAATAGTTACTATCTGTGTGATTTTTGATGATAAAGAAAATCATGGACTAAGATTTTGGAAAAATTAACTACCAATGGTTTCATAATGTAATAATTGTGTTCTAATGTATGACACATCACAAGGTGGAGATTCTCTTTATTAGCCTACTCAAAAGAAAATTTATTTGAGGTAGACAGTCATGTTGTTTGTGCATATGCTAAGGTAGTGTCTTCATCTAGTGGGGGAGGCAGTATTATCCTTCCCCATAGTCTGGGATGATCTGACAATGTAACCCCTTCTTCATAGTTCTATAAATTACGAGGTGAAGACAACCGTTGGATGGTTCTTGAACACCTCTAAATCTCTTTTTGGCTTTGCAAGAGATCCTTCCCATTATTCTCAACTACATATATTTCCTTTTTGGGGATGTGACTGTGATATCATGTTTTTTCATGCCCATGATTTCATCTATGACTTCTACTCTTTCTCTTATGGCCTCTGGCTCTCCAATCATGTATATGGAATTCATAATCAGAGACATATTCATCAATGCAAATGGGGTTTCCAAGTGTATTATGTTAACAGTAGCAAGTATGATCTCCCCATACAATGAGAGTTCCTTTTAGTGGGTAATTTACCATTCTTTGAAAAACATTTGAAATAAATATAAAATATATATAGCTTATGTCGATGCTGAATTTAATTTTTTTCTTTTTTTATCTTCATATATCTGACGATTACATCCATCTCTAGGACACATATTTTATGGCACCTCCCAATGAAAGAAAAACTTTATGATTATGGGAATCTATTCTATTATAGTGGTATGATCTCATTCTATTGTATTTGGATTTTTCTAGATTTTGAACTTATACCCACACTTGAATGAAACTGTTTTCCAATTACCCTCCTCCTATAAATGGGAAATAGTTACACAGGTCAATAGTGTTGAGTAATTTTCTAGTGTCACCTTCACAGAATCAATCATTATTTGTGTGATGTATTTGAATATATACAATTCATGGAATGTGTGACCCAAAATCCTATAAAAATGGAAGTATTATTGGAAATTAGTGAGGATGACCACTTCTGGTTTCCGAAGCTATGGAGTATTGAGTATTTTATTTTCCATGGCTGTAATTAAATTGCCTAGGATTGTTTGATTTGGAAGTAATATTGTTTATTCATCAATTACTCAAATCTAGGATGAACCTTATCTCTTATTTTCATCTAGGATATGGTAGTTTTTATTCCAAAACCTCGATAGATGGTGGAGGGATATTTGACGCCTACCTAGGTTCTTTAATGGAAACGACTATGAGTTCAAGGGAAACTGTAGAATAATCTTCCTTACCAATCATTTTAACCAATGATGAGGGCATGATTCAAGACATATCTCGGGTCCACTGAATTGAATCTTCTTGACTTTGTGATAATTCAAAAATTTCATGGAATCTACCTAGATAATTTATTGTGACTAGGGTGTGTATAAGTAAATTGGAGATATTCACCCAAAATTTGTAACAATTTTTCCTATGAGAGAGTTCTGTAGATTTAACGGGGTAAAACCATTCCATATAGATGTTAAGTCATAGACACTATCATTTTTACATTACATCATGTTTTTCTAGTCTATGATCTTAATTTTCCATAGTGTGGAGTTTAATTGATAACAGAATAGAATAAGAAGGTCTTAACATCCCACAAAAAATCTACTAGGAAAGTTGTTGTATCAAACCATTTCATAACGAGTATGATTCTATAAAAAACATAACATTGTAGTCACATACTACTAATATAATTCTCCCATCATTAGACTCCATTATTCCACGAAGTGTGTGATATGTTATTTTGGATCTCCCACATCATCAATGTTATGGATGGTGGGATTACAGAAATTTTGTGCGGAGGGGGGGGAGTGTCATCCAGAAATTCATAATGTGGAATATTATCGAGCTAAATAGATTCACATATCTCTTCCATGGATTCAATTTGAGTATCCTGTGACTCAATTTTATTGAGATTATATAGAGGAAATAATTTTTGAGACACCTCTTCACTACAAGGAGAAGGTGTGGGGATAATGAGGTGTCCTATTTTAATCTCCTATTTATTGTTGATCCATTCTTAGACTGAATGGTTTCCAATGTATGGGATAGTATTTCACCATAAGAGAGGGATGTTACGAATTTTACTTCTTCATTTTGGTATATCAGTTTCCTAGATATATATTTGGTATGACACTTAGATACTACTCTTGTAGGAGGATCAACTCTTCCATGATGTAAGGGATCATGGATACTCATCTCTATCTAAATAAGATTCCCATTGAGAATGTTTCCTTTTATTATCTTCTCATCTATATTAATTAGATTTTGTATCTCATTATCATATTATACCGACTCTTCCTCCTTAAAGTTAATTTCATCTATTTTGGGTAATTAGTGGGA
Source organism: Viscum album (assembly GCA_963277665.1). Lineage (NCBI taxonomy): Eukaryota > Viridiplantae > Streptophyta > Magnoliopsida > Santalales > Viscaceae > Viscum > Viscum album. The sequence goes on from OY728129.1 coordinate 1,592,626,039, forward strand.
TATGACCACTTATTTACCATTATCATTAATAGTGTTTTTTTGTAGAGTTGGAAAACCAATATTCAGAGGTTCCTTATTTTGGATCCTGAGTTGGTTCCACATGTGTGTATCCTATGTTGCTGCATCCAAATCCCCCTCCACACTATGTATATATATTTCATATTTTGTCCCTCTGAATTTCCACATTGATTCACATTATCAATTATGTTTATGGTGATGAAATTCATTTAGGTATGTCATGAAATGGTATTGGTACCATTACTGTAGCGACCTGGGTTATTGGCCCTGTCAGACTTTGGAATAATTCTATGAATAATTCCAGAGCTAGGCGCAAAGACGGCGTGCGATTCTGAGGCTCGGTGTCCCCAGAATTAATTTTATAAAAATATTAATTATTTTTATACTATGCACGTGGCGGGTGTCTGATATCTCCTAAACGGTAACTCAGAACGAAAATCTGAGGGCACGGTTGCTTCTGGAACGTGCCGTTTTCCCTAGGCGCGGTGTAAACTTTGCGGGCGCGGGCCTGCAGTGAGAAACGCCACCAGGGGTGTTTTCATAAATAAGTAGCGAAGTTAGTGTGCGAGCGTCAGCTCGAATAACTTCTGAACGGAGTCTCGGATGGAAAATCTGAATCCGCTGTTGCGTTTAGAACGACACGTTTATCCTAGGGGTGACCTTACTTTTGTTCGTATCGGGCGTCGGGTCCGAGGCGGGTTTGGCGCCGGCGGGCGGCTGATATAAATATCATCCCCCCCCCACAATATTGTTCCTCTCGATGTTCTTCATCGTTCTTCACCGCCGCTCCGCCGAATCGAGCAAACGAAGCGCCCATGAGCTCGGAATTTGACGGCGGACGTTCTAGGAGCGCGCAACGGAAGCTCTGGAGTTCGGATCTAAGGAAGAATGTCGGCATTTCCCCTGCGAGGAAGGCAGTTTGAGTTTTAAAATCCCGTACCCCGTTTACTTGTTGTTTTTCTTCAAATCTTTATAAGGGTTGTATAGTTCGGATCCCGAGGTTTCCGAAACATGATTCGGATCTGATTCTGGAGCACCGGGTTGCTCCCGGGGGTCCCCGGAAGTTTTCTGGCGGAAATCATGGATTCCAGCGGCGGCAATGGTGGAATCCGGCGAGGCAGGGCGATGGCGTGGCGGCGGCGCGGCGGTTTCCGACAGTGGTGGCGGCAGTACGACGGAATCCGGCGGGGGCGCGGTGGTTTCCGACGAGGCTGGCGGTGGTCCGGCCAGGATTTTCCGGTGGTTCTTTAAACCCCAGAAACTCGCAAAACCGAAACTCCGATTTGCGAGCCCTTTGCGGTGACACGTTCCTTGCATCGAGAAGGACCTTTTGAAATCACTTTGAAAATTTTATGGTTCGGGTTCATGCCCCGAGAGTTAGAAATGTCGTATAATATAATAATATTTTATTATTTTACGACTTCGGGTCGTTGTAACTTCTACCCGGAGCGTCCGAATGACGTGCCGTCAGTGGCGTTGTGACCTTGATGATACGGCGGACTTTTTGAGTTGGTTTCCGGGTGTTGGAACTGAGAACGGGGTGCGGGCCCCACGAGGCTGGGTTTTGGCGTTTGCGGAGAAACGCAGCTTTTGCACCATAAGTCCGATTTCGGCGGATGATTAGTCGATCTTGTGTGTTTTTTTGAGAAGATCGCAATGGTGTGATTCGCTCGATGTATTTCTGGATCGAGGCATGGGCCCCACACAAGCTGGCTTTGGTGAACAGTACCTTTTTCACCGGGTGTTCGTTTCAAATGAGCGAGTAGTCAATTTCGCTTGTTTTTTCGAGGGGATCGTCATGGTATGATTCGCTCGATGGGTTTCGGGATTTTTGTGTGGGCCCCGCACGAGTTAGCTATGGTGAATAGTGCTTGTTTTCACTGGTTCTCCGTTTCGGTCGAGTAAGCAGCCTATCCTGCATGTTTTTTTGTGTAGATCGTGATGGTGGCCTCGGTATTGGCCTTGAAGGTGCGTAGTGTGGCGTTGTTGTGGGTCGCTCGGGTTAGCGACGTTTTGGACCAGCAGTGGTTGAGGGTATTCCCTTGTTTCGTTCCCACGAGGGTTCGTGTGGCATCACAACCTTCGTATAGGTTTGTGATCCTCTCGATGGGATGTTTAAACTGATAGAGTTGTGGCATCTCTCCAGTGGGCCCGGAGTGGATCCTTTAGCATCTTTACCCTAGATCGGGTTCTTGGTATCGCTGTGACCGCTTATTCATGGGCAGAGATCCCCTATCTAGCTAGTTAACCCCTTAGGGTGTGTGGCATCATCGGGGATATGATCCCCTATGCGGTGGGTCTTGCCCAGTAGGGTTGTGGTATCGTCGGGTATATGATCACCTACTCGGCATGAAGTTTATATTAGGGTTGCGGTATCGTTCATTATGCGATCCCCTACTCAGCGCGTGGTTTCGGTAGGGTTGTGGCATCATCGGTTCGATCACCTACATCGTGAGTTATTCCAGATAGGTTTCCGGTATTTTCATGACCATCTTAATTTGGACGATGATCCTCTATCTGAGTGTGGAACTTCTGTCGAGTGCCCGATCATGTTGTGGTATCCCCCAACGGATCCTGGGTGTGATCCCCTATCTATGAGAACAACGTATGCTAGATCGGGTCGTGGTATCCCCCAGCGGACCCTGGGAGTGATCCCCTATCTATGAGCTACGTATACCGGAGTCGGTCTTGGTATCCCCTAGCGGACCCTAGTGGCGATCCCCTATCCGAAGAGTTTGGTGGTTATGTTGTTTCTTCAGTGATGTTATCTCACGAGCGTAGTCTCTCGGGTGAGTGTCTGAGATGTTTGTTTAGGACCCAGTGGATTGTATCTCTTAGATGAGTGTCATCTACTATGACTGTGTTCATGTGGTGTACTCTCCTGGTTGGGATAGTTGCTGGTGATGAGGTCGTTACCTCTTGTGGCTTGTGGCCTAAGCTGAGTATATCTGGATTGTTCAAGGTGTATGTATGGGCATACACCTGAGCTGAGCTGAGCTGACTAGTTGTGTTTAGCCGAGGATGGTCATGAGATGAAGTTTCTCTCTCATCTGGGTTCCCTCTGGCTAGGTTGAGCGGACTGTTGCCTTTCATTTTCTCCCTTGGGTTTTGGGTTTTTGGGGTGTCTACTGAGTATGTTTATACTCACCCATGCACAGGCTTTGCCCGCACATGTTTGTGTCTTGTGCATACCACAGGCCTTTCGACGGAGTCCCAGGAGGACCCGGAGCAGGCGGAGCTGAGTGAGCGAGACTGACCGGGGTGTTTGTCGGTGCGGTGCCGAGGGAGATTTCCGGAGGTGTTTGTGGCAATGTTCCCCTTCATCAGAGAAGGTTGGACGCGCTTTTATAGTTTACTTTTGGTGGGCCCTATTTTTCCCTTTGTAATTCTGTTGTACTCTGGTTGTGGGATAGTGTATGCATGCTTTTTCTTTTCAGTTTTATATATCTCTGCACTGTTTCATGGAGGTGTTTGTGGGTGTGTGCGTATAGGTACCATAGGCTAATTCCTCCCATGTGTGTGATAGCCTACTCTGCGCTGGTCTCCAGCCCCTGGCCTATTGGAGGCGGGCTTGGGGAGTCGCGGCTCGAGCCCCGTTGGGTCGGGTCGTGAAAGAGTGGTATCAGAGGAGGTTCCACCTTTGGGATCTCAGAGCGTAGCTGGTCTAGCTGTGAGGTTGGTTTGGGTTTCATTGTGGCAGTGTTAGGATGTTTTGAGTTTGTCTTTTCGGCCAGGGACTCCATTGTTGGTGTGGTGGTCGACGTATCCATACACCAGGACTCTGATAACCTGCCTTTCGACTCGGGACATTCGTACACTGGTCGCAGGTACATAATGGTACATGCATCATATAGGACTGGGTTTTTGGGTTTTTCCTGGTCCTTCTCGAGTAAGCTCTCCAGATATACTCATTGACTGTGGTGCGTCTTGGATGTATTTCAGGATGCCTCCACGATGACAGCCAGGGAGGGTTACGCAGCAGGATTGAGCTGACGACCCACCCCATGTAGAGGCTAAGGAGCAGGGCGCAGGTTCTGAGGTTGCACCACCAGGTGGTCTGCTAGTTGAGCCACCACCTGTTGAGCAACTGGTTGTGCCAGTGGTGTAGGACGAGGTTACGCGCAGGCTGAGTGCACTGCACGAGTTCTAGAGGCAGCGACCTCTAAGGTTCCGGGGTGATCCAGACCCCCAGGCAACTGATGACTGTCTTGAGGCAGTCACCTGAGTTTTCCGCCTAGTGAGGACACCTCCAGATCAGATGGTGGTCCTAGAGGCGATCCTTCTACATGGTTCGGCTGGGCGATGGTGGATTTTGGTGATGCAGTCCCATGATGAGGAGACGCTCACGTGGGCAGAGTTTGAGCGGCTCTTCAGGGAAGAGTTCTATCTGGTGACGCTGAGGTCAGTGCGGTTCCAGGAGCTTCTGCAGCTTCCACAGGAGAACATGACTGTGTCGGAGTACTCATAGAAGTTTACAGACCTATCGCGCTACTCCATGGATATGGTTCGATACCATTTCTTTAGGGATCGGACCTTCGAGCAGGGCTTACGTAGGGACATCCGAGCAGGTGTGGTTTCCTTGTGCCTGCCCACCTATGCTAGAGTGCTGGAGCGAGCGTTGGTGGTGGAGGGTTTTCTGGATGAGCAGATTCCCCCTGTTAGTGTTGGGCACTCGAGAGATGAGAATTCGTCAGTAGGACCGGCATCTGGTAGCTGAAAACAGACTCAGGGGTCAGGACGTGGTCGACGTTTCAGGAGGCAACCCCAGGATGGAGGATCTGAGGCTCATGGCCAACAGGGCTCAAAGGCTAGTTTTGGTCAGCCGCAAGAGAGGCGGTGTTACGCTTGTGACGGTCGGGGACATCTTGCTAGAGATTGTCTAACCCAACGTGCTGCTGAGAGGGAGTCGGTCGATGGACTGCCTTGGCAGTGGCAACGTCTCGAGCAAGGAGGTCCGCAGGGCGGCGGACGTGGCGGAAGAGCTGGTGCAACAGTAGGTGGTGGTAGGCAGTACCAGTTTCCACCACCCGCACCCCCAGGTGGTCCATGCCAAGCTTAGGGAGCTGGTGGTCGAGAGCGAGGACAACTGCATGGCCTGGAGGCATTCGACCCAGAGGCACCACAGCTGGATAGAGGTACGCCTTGTGTCTTTTCTACTTACTGTAGTAGTTTTTCAGACACTGTTTAGCGATACTCTTTCCTTTTGTTGCTTGATCGAGTTTTGTTCAGGGCGTTGGTAAGACCCTGTGTGGGAGTTGTTCTGCATGCTTCGAATGCGTGAGGAATAGGGATCCTTCCCCCAATGAGACACGTTTTTGTGACACGATTAAAACCATGCGGGTGAGTCAGTGCCGCCCAAATTGGATAGTATTGAGGTGTAGTGGATGAGTCTCTCTAACATATGTGTTTGGGCATTGGTGTTTGTTGGGGATCTCGCTGGTGTGTGAGACCCAGTTGAGAGTCAAGTCGCTTTCCTTATGCTTAGTGCTTTTTGGGGACGAAAACTTCTAAGGGGGGGGGAGGATGTAGCGACCCAGGTTTTTGGCCCTGTCAGACTTTGGAATAATTCTATGAATAATTTCAGAGCTAGGCGCAAAGACGGCGTGTGATTCTGAGGCTCGGTGTGCCCGGAATTAATTTTATAACAATATTAAGTATTTTTATACTATGCACGTGGCGGGGGTGTGATACCTCCTAAATGGTAGCTTAGAACGGGAATCTGAGGGCACGATTGCGTCCGGAATGTGTCGTTTCCCTAGGCGAGGTGTAAACTTTGCGGGCGCGGACCTACGGTGAGAAACGCCGCTAGGCGTGTTTTCGTAAATAAGTAGCGAAGTTAGTGTGCGAGCGTCGGCTCGAATAAATTCTAAACGGAGTCTCGGATGGAAAATATGAGTCCGTCGTTGCGTTCAGAACGGCGATTTTACCCTAGGGGTGACCTTACTTTTGTTCGCATCGGGCATCAGGTCCGATGCGGGTTTGGCGCCGGCTGGCGGCTGATATAAATATCACCCCCCCTATCGTTCCTCTTGACTTTTTTTCGCCGTTTTTCGCCACCGTTCCACCGAATCGAGCAAACGAAGCACCCACAAGCTCGGAATTCGATGGCGGACGTTCCAGGAGCGCGCATCGGAAGCTCTGGAGCGTGGATCTAAGGCAGAACGTCGGTGTTTCGCCTGCGAGGTAGGCGGTTTGATTTTTGAAATCCTGGACCCCGTTTACTTGTTGTTTTTCTTCAAATTGTTATAAGTGTTGTATAGTTCGAATCCTGAGGTTTCCGAAACATGTTTCGGATCTGATTTTGGAGCACCGGGGTGCTCTAGGGGGTCCCCGGAAGTTTTCCAGCAGAAATCCCGGATTCCGGTGGCAGCAATGGCGGAATCCGGCGAGGTAGGGCGGCGGCGCGGCGGCGGCGCGGCAGTTTCCGGTGACGGCGACGGCGGTACGGCGGAATCCGGCGGCGGCGCGGTGGTTTCTGACGAAGCTGACGGTGGTCCGGCCAGGATTTTCCGGTGGTTCTTTAAACCCCCGTAACTCTCAAACCGAAACTCCGATTTGCGAGCCATTTTTGGAGACACTTTCCTTGCGTCGAGACGGACCTTTTGAAATCACTTTGAAAATTATATAGTTCATGATCGTGGCCCGAGAGTTAGAAACGTCGTATAAACTACTAATATATTATTATTTTATGACTTCGTGCCATTGTAACTTCAACCCGGAGCGTCCGAATGACGTGCCATCAGTGGCGTTGTGACCCTGATGATACGGAGGACTTTTTGAGTTGGTTTCTGGTTGTTGGGACTGAGAACAGGGTGTGGGCCCCATGAGGCCGGGTTTTGGCGTTTGCGGAGAAACGCAGCTTTTGCACCAGAAGTCCAATTTTGGCGGATGATTAGTCTATCCTGTATGTTTTTCCGAGAAAATCACAATGGTGCGATCCGCTTGATGTCTTTCGGGATTGAGGCGTGGGCCCCACCTGAGCTGGCTTCGGTGGATAGTACCTTTTTCACCGGGTGTTCATTTCAGACGAACAAGTAGTCGATTCCGCATGTTTTTCTGAGGGGATCTTCATGGTATGATCCGCTCGATGGGTTTCGGGGTCGTTGTGTGGGCCCCGCAAGAGCTGGCTATAGTGAATAGTGCTTTTCCACCGGTGCTCCGTTTCAGTCGAGTAAGAAGCCTATCCTGCGTGTTTTTCCACGTAGATCGCGATGGTGGCCTCGGTATTGGCCTTAATGGTGCGCAGTGTGGCGTTGTTGTGGGTCGCTCGGGTTAGCGACTTTTTGGACTAGCAGTGGTTGAGGTTACTCCCTTAGTTTGTTCCCAGGAGGGTTCGTGTGGCATCACAACCTTCGTATAGGTTTGTGATCCTCTCGATGGGATGTTTAAACTGTTAGAGTTGTGGCATCCCTCCGGTGGGCCCAGAGTGGATCCTTTAGCATCTTTACCCTAGATCGGGTTCTTGGTATCGTTGTGACGGCTTATTCACGGGCATTGATCCCCTATCTAGCCGGTTAACCCCGTAGGGTTTGTGGCATCATCGGGAATATGATCCCCTACGCAGTGGGTCTTTCCCAGTAGGTTTGTGTAATCGTCAGGTATACGATCCCCTACTCAGCATGAAGTTTATAGTGGGTTGCGGTATCGTTGGTTATGCGATCCCCTACTCAGCGCGTGGTTTCAGTAGGGTTTCGGCATCGTCAGTTCGATCCCCTACATCGCGAGTTATACCAGATAGGGTTCCGGTATCGTCGCGACCATCTTTATTTTGACGATGATCCTATATCTGAGTGTGGAGCTTCTATCGAGCGCCAGATCGGGTTGTGGTATCCCCTAGAGGATCCTGGGTGTGATCCCCTATCTGTGAGAAGTACGAATGCCAGATCGGGTCGTGGTATCCCCCAGCGGACCCTGGGAGTGATCCACTATCTGTGATGTACGTATACCGGAGTGGGTCATGGTATCCCCTAGCGGACCCTAGCAGCGATCCCATATCTGAGGAGTTTGGTGGTTATGTTGTTTCCTCAGTGATGTTATCTGACGAGTGTGGTCTCTCGGGTGAGCGTCTGAGATGTTTGTTTGGGACCCAATGGAGTGTATCTCTCGGATGATTGTCATCTGGTATGACAGTGTTCATGTGGTGTACTCTCCTGGTTGGGACAGTTGCTGGTGATGAGTTCGGTACCTCTTGTGTCTTGTGGCATGAGCTGAGTATATTTGGATTGTTCAAGGTGTATGTATGGGCATACACCTGAGCTGAGCTGAGCTGACTAGTTGTGTTTAGCCAAGGATGGTCACGAGATGGAGTTTCTCTCTCGTCTGGGTTCCCTCTGGCTGGGTTGAGCGGACTGTTGCCTTTCATTTTCTCCCTTGGGTTTTGGGTTTTTGGGGTGCCTAATGATTATGTTTATACTCACCCCTGCACGGGCTTTGTCCGCAGATGTTTGTGTCTTGTGCAGACCACATGCCTTTCGACGGAGTCCCAGGAGGACCCGGAGCAGGCGGAGCAGAGTGAGAGAGACTGACTGGGGTGTTTGATAGTGCGGTGTCGAGGGAGCTTTCCAGTGGTGTTTGTGGCAGTGTTCCCCATATTCAGAGAAGGTTGGACACGCTTTTATAGTTTACTTTTTGTGGGCCCTGTTTTTCCCTTGGTACTTCTGTTGTACTCTGGTTGTGGGATAGTGTATGCATGCTTTTGTGTTTCAGTTTTATATATCTCTGCCCTGTTGAATGGAGGTGTTTGTGGGTGCGTGCGTACAGGTACCATAGGCTAATGCCTCCCATGTGTGTGATAGCCTACTCGGTGTTGGTCGCCAGCCCCTGGCCTATTGGAGGCGGGCTTGGGGAGTCGCGGCTCGAGCCCCGTTGGGTCGGGTCGTGTCAATTACACTTAATACAATTGGAAGACTTGGCATTTCTTTCATCAAGGTTGTTTCTGAAACCATTCCATGATTGAAATTTATTTCTTACAAACCCTGTAGGGTATGATTTCTCTAACTGTGTCTTCCCCTTGTCTTGGCCTATGAATAATGAACTTGAGGGAGTTTCAGGTTGTGTTTTCTGAATGGTCCCAAAATATAAGAGGTTCATCTTGTAGAGGGAGTAACAGATGGGATGTCGACCAATAATATTTACCTCCCAATGTTGAGAGTCCTGATTTCATTTATTGTGATGTTGATGATTAAAAATATCTCATCCCTACGTGGTGGAAACTATTCAATGCCTCTATTTTATGTTTTTATCTTATTATTATGGATATGATTATTCCTATAGTGTATTGGATTTCTCTTATTATGGGATTTAAGATATAAGGTCCCTCGGCCCTGGAAATGAGGTCGATCTAGAAGTACCATTCATATCTCCTAGATCCTATTTGGGTGTTTCAAACCTAGTTATGGGGATTAAAATAAAAATTACCTAGTACACTAGGATGGGGTTCATTTGAATCTTCTACCAATATGTACTTTATCCACTTAGGGATGGTTTATTTAAGGGATGGATGAGGTAGTAAATATTCTCACATCGTAATGAGGTGGGTCTTCCCATTTATGGATTCTATTGTGGATTCTATTGATAAATATTATATTTTGAATAGGTGTACTCTTGTATGAGCTGGGTACAATGGAATCCCCAGATGGGAGTCATTTTCTATGATTATTTTTCATATTTACCACAAATCGACATATGTGTTTTAAATGTGTTCTCATTGATTCAAGGTGCCTTGTTCAATGATATTTTGGAAATCCTCTCCCTCCATTAATGATTTTTGGGCATCATTAAAGTAAATGCATTTCATTGCAGTGACCAACTAGGTTTTGCGTTACCTGGTCCACAGATTTATCTGGAGTCTATGACATTACATGGAACTCTATTCAGTGATTTCTATTTTCTAGTTTGTGGTGAAGTGAAATGCTCCGTACCTCCCCCATCCAAATATAAGGATATATGATGATGTTTTCTTTATTATTTTTTCAAGAGTTCTGTTGTAATTAGAGCAATCATTTTGTAGATTTTCACTATTCCTTTCATGTTTCAGGTCCCAACACATGATGATGGTAGATAGGTCTAGCTAACAATAGAGTATATTTAGGCTTGAAAGGTGAACCTAATATCTTGGATAAGATAGGTGTCTAAAATTCTGTTTTTGTTGATTTTCCCACATATTTTGGACTAAAGAAGTCATGAACTCCTTCTCTATCACTTCCGGGATCTCATAGTTAGAAGTGAAATGGGGTCAAAACATGGTTGGGAGGTTATTTTGGGACAAATATCACTATATATCAATGAAGGATTTCTTTTCGATGCTTTTTTCGGGGTGCGCGCATCCATCTATGGAGGATGAAAGGCACAATTTTGTTTCCCCACATTTCTGCTTTCCAAAGGAGGGTGACATCTGTCACTTTTCTAGGGATGTTTTCTCCCAAATGGAAACGAGATAAAGGGATATTGGTTGTTCCTTCAATGGTTTCTTCCTCGAAACATGCCACATAGTCCTGGTCTCCCTTATAGATTTAATACATTGTTTTTTGAAACTCGTCCTAGCACTATATCTTCATGGATACAATTTAATTAAAATTCTTCTCTCGGGACATTCCAAGGGGTCTGGTCATGGTAGCCACATTCAATCAGGGGAGTAGACACATTGGGCATCACTAGTGTTTTTGTACGCTGGGACACTGGCACGCCTGTCTTCCGTCTCTTATTATAGGGCTTCTCGAGGGCATGGAAGCTTGAGGCTTCCCACATAGAACACAGGGAATCAAATCCAATGGGCATGTATCTGTGGTTTTTGTCATCTTTAAATGTTTAACACAGGGTATGCCGCAAGTTTAACATCCAGTGGAGATGGATCAGATTAATCCGAACACTTGCTGGAGTGGATCAAATGGGTGTGACCCATGTAGAGAACACCGATATTGGGGCCAACATATGGTTTAATTCCCAATCACTATTGAGGGGAATAGGGAATGTGATGTCATGATTTCACCAGGATGTGGTGGATCTGATAATAATCAGGATGGATGGTGGGTGGATGAATGAAGTAGAGGGGGGGTTGATATAAGACCATCAGAAGGTTAATTTTGAAGTTTGGATTGAGATTAAAATAGACTTACTACGTATCCCCATGGTAGGGAATCAATGTCTGCATAGTTAATCTTGACAATGGATTACTGCTGGTTAGAGTTCCAATGGCTTGCCGTTGAATGGCGTTTCAACAACTTACCACTGAAAGGGGAAAACAATGGCTTCCCAATGAAAGAGGTTGGAAACTGATTACCAATGAATGGAGTGAAAACGGCTTGCAATTTAATGGGGATAAAAAAGTGGAATACAGTTTAACATCATGTTGGACGGGGGTGGACTGATGTGAAGTGGCTGATACCATTGGTTTTTGGGCATGAACATCAGGGAGGATTCCTATATACCCTGCCTTGGCAAGGATCATTGTCCACGTAGTTCATGTATGGGGAAGTAGTCGGTGAACCGACTTGAATAAGGACCTGGGGTCTAGGTGGATGGTGGGATTAAACCTCATGGAGGGATCCTATGTACCTTTATATAGAAAAGATCAAATACAATGTAGTTAAGTGTTGGATTTGTGTGCAATGACTTAACATTGACAGGGGAAACAATGACTTACTGCTGATTGGGGTCCATAGTTTAAAGTCATGCATGATGGGGGCGAACCATCATGAAGGTGATCGAAGCAATCGAGTGTTGTGCTTGAACCTTTTGTAGGCTTCCTACGTACCATGCCTTTGAAAGAATAAAATTCCACATTGTTTGGAAACAGGATTTGGGGCCTGTGGTATGAGGTGGGATAAGGTGTTGGTGAACCAACATGATGAGGGTTGGAGTAACCAATGGTTGGTGGGATTGATCCTCATGGAGGCATCCTACGTACCTTTCCTTATCAAGGATAAAAGACCTCCTAGTTCAGGTTATGGGGGCTTGGTACACTGGCATGAAGACTTTCAGGACCAATGGATGGTTGTGGGCATGAATCTTAGGGAGGCTTCCTACATACCCTTACTTAGAAAGGATCAAAGACCTCGTGGTTCAGGTGTTGTGCGGATTATACTCTAGACTTCCCAGGGAATATATCATGGTCCGTTCTTGCTCTAAGCCCACATGAGTCACGATCGGTGTGAGAAACAAGAGGTAGCAGAGACCTGATGATCATGTCATGAAACATGTGTCTATGGGAGGTGAAGTGGGGCTTACACAAAATCACCAGCCCAAAGAAGAAATAGGGGCTTATGAATTGTTAGCAGCCTGAGAAGTTAGGACATACTCCAGGATGGAGGCCTGACAACAACAAAGCCCTACGGGATAGGGATTAGGCATCGAAGAATGGAGGGGTCAGACATCCATCCTCCACCCCTCTCTGGTCCTTGGGACCGAAGATAAAAGTAGGAGTAGGGATGCTACCTCCTGCATGAAAAGTTGGGGGATTACACTAGGGTGGTTGCCCCTTCCCCAAGTTGGATGCAATGGGGAAGTAATCGTTTAACATCATGTGCTGAAGATGATGGTTCATGGAAGTTTAAAATCCTGTATCTCGGACGGGGTGGGTTTTCTCCACACCCCTAGGACTTACATAACTGGTACCCTCTGCACCTTGGTGAAGAGAAGGGACAGACAACGCTGTGGTGACGGGTTTTTATGGAGAGAACTGTTGGGGTTCCACATTAGCATGGATATACGAAGAATCAATAGTCATTTATGTGCCTATGAGAAGAAGAATGAGGCGAAGCAACACATCGGGTAGTATCATCCATGGGACATTGAAATTATTTCGTGCAAACATGAGGGACCACACGACGAATGATCATGTGACGCAGGTGCGTTACGCTTAAGAGTGGATTGAGAATCTTTCATCAAGGTGAGGGAAGCACATGGAATGCAGGTTAGAGAATGGACCGATGTAAAATAGGAAGTATGCACATAGAAGGAAGTGTCGGTGTGAATATTGGACCATAGGTTCCAAGAAGTAGGTTTGTGCGCACGTCAGACGGGTGGCACACAAGTGGGACATATGGCATGCAAGATGGAGTTGTTCGTCGGAAAACTGGGGGGTGGGTGCCCAAGTTGGACCAAAGGCATGCAAGAAGTAGTCTTGCACGCACGTCAGACAGGTGGCGCGCATGAACATTTGTCCCTTAGGGGGCGACATGATAGATGTATCCCTTACGTGAAATGATCTTTAATCATTTATGAGGTTCCAAGGGTATGTCTGAAGGTGGCCCCACACTACCGCGCAACCACCATTACCTGATGGCCATGTTTTTTCACGTAGTCATGGAAGAAGCGGTTTTCTTGTAACAAACCATCACTTCATCTTCTGTAACAGTCCCTGAAGAGAGGTGAGACAGTTTTTTTATAGCCAGAGTCCCCGAAGTGTCGCACAAGGTAAAGGCGCACTAGGGACAGGCATGAAAACCACGGCAGACGGCGCCTGAGGGCACCGAACCAGTCTTGTTCATGGATACCCCAGTTTTATTCCACCTTGGGCGCAGAAGCGGGGGATGGAGTGACCAGCGTAGAAATGGTTGTTCCCAGCAGAAAGGGAACAGCTACGAAACCACTGGTCGGGGAGACCTTCAGCGCCGAATGGGCCCGCACACAAATGGTCGTTCGTCGCGCCTTCATCGTGGAAACAATCTCGGGCACACAAACCCATTTTTGACGCCACCTTCATCATTCAAGAGGGGTCGGAGTGGCTGCGCACGAATGTAACACCTGATACTTTTATGTTATATAAATCATCAAAGGAATCGTTTTCTACACACAACACTAGCTTGGCTTTCTCTAAACGAAATCGCGACCTTCCTCGATAGCTTGCGTCGTACGCAATATCGAGTTTCACTAAACAATTATATGGTATTAAAATATTACTAAAAATTGCCCTTATGAATAGTAATAACCACTTTTTGAAATTTTATAAATTTTATTTTTCAAAATGGACTTCATTTTTGGATTTGGAATATCGAAATTATCCTAGGGTGAAATTTTGGTATTTTTCTGAAAACATTCAATTTTTTATGAATAGTGAAACCACTAAGTGGTAGTTCAAAAACTGAATTTTTCATAAAACATAATTTTACCGCTTCTGTGAGTGGATTTTGAAAAATATGAGAGGCACGGTTGTTGTTAGTAAGTAAAATGTGGTTCAATGAGATGAAAATAATTTTTGGTGAACAGTAACTTTTTACTTTTATTTACCACGGTTAAAAGTAAATAGGGTAATTAAGGGTAAAAATGATATTATTATTACCCAAAAACATGTCCTAATTCTATTGGATAAGTGTAATTCGACCAAAAACAAACTTAGTAATAAAATATGACCATTTAGGCCCACTTGGATTAGATGAGGACATTTATTATTAATTTATTTAAAGAAGAGTTAAAATAGTTAAAATCAATGATTAATAAGTAAATAATTTTTAATATAGGGTTATATATAATATAAATTCGACTGTAAATATTTATTAGAGATCTAAAACGATTTCCTACATAATGGTATTTTATTTGTAATTTTTAGAATTTAATAATTTAATTTATGTATGACACAATGATGATGAAGTAATTAGCTTATTAATGAAATATTGACATAATTGATGTTATAAATACACAAATAAATGTAATATGAGACTTTTAATGAATTCCACTAATTGTATAGGTTAATATGATATGTTATTATTGATTTAAATAACATTTTTCGAACTAATAATTCTGTTATGATTTTCACAAAAATCAATTACTAAATAGTGTCACAATTGACATAAAATAGTTTTTAGAACAAATATTATATTAATAATTATTATTTTATTCCTAAAAATCTAAGGTTCTGCCCAATGTCTTAGATAAGGTTATATATAGTAATAATAAACAACTTGGGGTTCGTTTGGTAGTTTATAGTAAGTTTATTAACGTTATAGTATAAGAACACAAGAAGACACGGTAAAAGTAAAATTATTTAACTTAATGTTAAATCCAGATGATAAGGTTACAATACGAACCTACACATGTCTAAATTCTATTGGATGAGAGGGTTTCGACCCATCCCCACCTTAGCTTTGAAAAAAATCAATTTGGAGCTATCTAAAACCGAACTTGACTTTATAATAAAATAATATTTTTAGTTTTTCCAAAGGAGCCCCTCTCCTCCCTCATAAAAGGGAACCTCCTCCCCCTCTTCCTCACACCTCATTGAGCCTTCAAGCTCGGCCAAACCCTGCCAATTTCTCCACTCCACTTCCCTATAAACATCCTAGAGGTCCTGGTCTTCTTCGAAGACCAATTTTAGTGCCCTAAAAGGAGGTCTCAAAGAAGCACTTCAAAGAAGAGGTAATGTCCATTTCTGATTCTTTCATCTTTATTTCTTCTTCCACTTATTCTTCATTAGTTGTTTCATTATGAAGTAATAAAATCAGTATCACTCATATACAGATATGTTATTATAAGTATGAAACAACCCTATTTCACCATCTATCCATCCTACGGAAAAAGAAATCACCGCGCGTGCGTACGTACGGAATACCGTCTCCACGCCGTGGTGTAATCTATTTTCCACCACCACCTTACTTGGATGGGTATAATGGTGTAAATAATGACTATATATGATTATTGTAAAGGGATATTGATTCTGAAATAGTATACATACACTCCAATACAATTCCATGATCATGGGAACGATATCATCGCTCGTGCGTACGTACGGAATACCGTCTCTACAATGTGATGCGACTCGTTCTACATGATCTTCATTGCATAATGATTATATAAATGAATTGAATGAATGAATATGATATATATCACACTAATAACATTCTGGTTATGAGGTATCTATAACCTAAAGAGAATAATACGAATTTATTTGACAAAACACGCATAAGAACAAAAAGTAACAAACACCCGAATAACAAGTTGTAATGAAATATTACTAATAAGAAGCTAAGAATATGACCAAATGTGATATCATAACAATGAGTATGATTCTGTAATAAGTCAATAACATTATTTATATCATTATTCATGAGGTTCGGACACGTACAAAGCATATCAGACCTAAGGTAAGGGAAATATCACAATCTCATTTTTATCCGAGATTGTTTATACTTTGGCATTTACTGGGGTGTATTTTATCATCCACATCAATGTTTCCTCAATATGTAATATTATTTCCATTCAACTAAAATTGTCTAAATCTGATTTTACCCTTCGGTTAGTTTTTAGTAAATGATATGAAAGGAATCTTTTGTCATTTTTCATATGAGGTACTTTTTTGAATTTTCTGACAAAAGTATGAGAAGAATGTTTTTTAACTTATACGGCATGAATGGATTTTTAAAAAATTATTTCCAAGAAGTTTCCTTTACATGTTTTCAAGATTATTTTTAATCAACTTCTTTTAGTTTAAAATTTTATGACATGTTAAGAAACGAAAAATGTTTTTGAAGTAGGAAGGATATTTTCCTCAAGAATGGAGTTCAAGTGTTTTATCAAAATCATTTTCCATATATGATAATATAGGGTTCTGATTCTATCCATATCATTACATTGATTTGATTATGTTGTGATGGAATTATTTTTATGAATTCATTTATCTTATATGAATTGTTTTATGATGTCACGATGTTTAATAATTCCTTTTTTATTACATGGGTTATGCAATGATGTATGATTTATGATTTTTGTGGCACACATAATAATGGTTTCATTATGTGATGGGTGGGACCTATATCTCCCTCCAATGCATTGGGTAATGATTTTATATCTCATGTGATAGACATGGCTGGAACGGCAGGTTAAACTGGTTCAGTGAAACAGGACTGAAACGAGGAGTGAACTTGGATCAGAAATGGACTTTGTCCACTAAGATAGTCTTGGTAATGAGTCTTGACTAATAAGAAACGATTCTCTATGATTATGTGTGTATGCCACAAAGTTTCATGTTTTATGTTATGATTATTGGGATTAAAGTTCACTACTATGATTTATCCCATGTTATGAAATTATGATTTCTTTTGCAGGTTAAGATTTCCAAACGTTATGCTCTTATGTATATTATGTGATTGATATTTCTTTTGTTTACCCTTACTGAGAATTTGAGCTCACCCTTTTGTATGTTTTATTTCCCCAGGTCAGGAAGAAGGTTATTAATTAAGATATGCCAATAGAGACTATAGATATGATGAAATAAATGGGAGACAGTGTAGACTCTTTATGAACCAGTTGTTTATGTTTCCCAGTTTCTAAAGACACTGTACCTATACGGTCCTTTCCTGGGATTCTTATATGTTGTAATAAGTGTGCTTCAATTTTGAATTAATGACAATGTATGTAATGTATGGGTCGTTATAGTTGGTATCAGAGGAAAGGTATAGTCAACCTTTGGGAACTAGGATGTGAAAGCCTTAGTAAGAATCCTAAGGATAAGTCTAAGCATAGAACACTATCTTAGTGTTTTAGAAATGGCCATGAATAACCTAGGATAAGACCTTATGTGTGAAATTTTATTCTTGATTATGTGGTTTTCCTATTATAATTATTGTTTCTCACACTATTCTTCTTGGTTTTATTCAATGGCTGGAACCCGAAGGAACTCTATTAATGCGGAATGCGACGGGCAATGCAATGATTGTCTCCCAGAGCAACCAAATGTTATGGGAGCTTGAATGCAAAATCTTGTAGCCATGCTCACACAACTTTCTCAAGCTATGAATCATGCTGGACTTCCAAACGAGCAAAGGAAGGAGCAACATTATGTTGAATCCTTCATGAGACAACGTCCACCTTCATTCAGTGGGTCTACTGATCCATTAGTTGCTGAACAATGGATTAGTACTACTGAAAAAATATTTTCAGTTCTTCAATGTTCTGAACATGATAAAGTCATCCAAGCAGTGTATCATTTGGAAGGAGATGCTGATCAATGGTGGAATCTTATTAAGAATACGAGGCAAAGGGATGAAATTTAGTCCATGGAATGAGACGATTTTAAGAACTTATTTTTCAATAAGTACTTCACTCGTATTCTCCGAACAAAGTTGGAGAAAGAGTTTCTTGAAGTAAATCAAAAGGATGATGAATATGTTGGAACTTATGAAGCAAATTTTACAAGACTTGCAAGCTACGCTTCTGGTATTATTATCCAACCTGAGAGTAAGATCGATCGATTTTTTGTGGCTTAAAACCAAGTATTCGAAGGGCGTTAGCCATAAGGGACTTCAATAGCTACGAGGAAATCATTCGATGTGCTATCAAAGTAGAGATGGAGATTGGAGTAACCCATCAGTCATATGGGTTTGATAAGAAGAAGAAAATGGAATTCAAAGGAAAATATAAAGAGCACACTGAAAAGAAGATGAGCTTTCCCTTATGCTCAAAGTGTGGAAAGAAACATGGAGGGATTTGTCTTAAAGAGACAAGTAAATGTTTCAAATGTGGAAAGTAAGGTCATAGGGCATTTGAATGCCGCAATGATGGGAAGAAGATGTCTAATGATGAAAACAAAGGAAGGGATACACATAATGGCCCTTCTACTCTTCAATGTTTCAAGTGAAAGGATATGGGGCATTATGCCAATCAATGCCCAAATCCAAGGGTTGATGATGATGGTCAATGTCAACAAACTCTTAAGGCTAAAGACAAAGGAAATTCACATGCAATTTCTATCAGCGATGTGGAGTACGATAACGATGTGGTGAAAGGTACACTTACCATCCACTCTATAGTAGAAAATGTTTTATTTGATTCTGGATCCACCCACTCCATTATTTCTGAAGAATTTTCTAAGGTTATCACTGTATTACCTCAACAATTAGATGTTGAGTTAGCTGTGACAACCCCTAATTGAACAACAGTCGCATGAAAAGTTTATAATTATTTTCTGATTGATGTTTGTGGGAAAGTGCTTCCTGAAAATCTTGTGATCCTTCCTATAGTGGAATTTGATGTGATTCTTTGCATGGATTGGCTTTCCTTACATGGAGCTCAAATCAATTGGCAATGAAGGGAAGTCACATTTCATATTCTAGATCAATCTATGATCGTATATCGATGCAAGGATGAACATAACCTTCCAGTGGAAATTTATTCCATTTTATGGGTATTGATTCCACTAAATGAAGGTTATTTATCTCAATTGGTTGGTGAGAAACTCACGATTAAGAATATTCCCATTATACGGGAGTTTGATTATGTCTTTCCAGAGGAATTACCGGGTCTTCCACCGAATCGTGAAGTTAAGTTTTCAATAGAACTCGTACTGGGTGCTTTGCCTATTTCAAAGACACCTTATAAAATGGACCCAAATGAGTTACAGGAATTGAAGAAGCAAATCCAAGAAAATCTTTATAAGGGATTCATACGCCCTAGTGCGTCACCTTGGGGAGATCATGTTCTATTTGTTATGAAAAAAGATGGATCAATGAGACTCTGCATTGATTATCGAGAACTTAACAAGATCACTATTAAGAACAAATTCCCTCTCCCGCGCATTGATGACTTATTTGACCAACTATGCGGAGCTCAATACTTTTCCAAGATTGATCTTCGTTTAGGGTATCATCAATTAAGGGTCAAAAAGGAGGATATACCAAAGAGGCTTTTGGTACAAGGTATGGACACTAAGAATTTATAGTGATGCCATTTGGTCTTACCAATGCCCCTGTTATCTTTATGGATCTGATGAATAGAGTCTTTAGAGACTATCTTGATCAGTTTGTGGTAGTCTTTATAGATGATATTCTTGTCTATTTAAAGAGCAAGGATGAACATGAAGATCACTTGAGAATTATATTGAAGACCCTGACAAAGGAGAAGATTTATGAAAAATTTCCCAAGTGTGAATTTTGGCTTCAAAAAGATTCATTTTTGGGTCACATAATCTCAAAAGAGGGGATATCTATGGATCCAGCAAAGCAGAGGTTATCAAAAGATGGTCGAGATGAACAACAGTAACTGATATCCGGAGTTTTCTTGGTTTGGCTGGATATTATCGACGTTTTGTGAAAGATTTTTCACGATTATATAATCCACTCACCAAGTTGACTCGGAAAGGAGTTATGTTTTTCTGGACGGAGGAATTTGAAGAGAATTTCAAGGAGTTGAAAAGAAGGTTATCCAGTGAACCTGTGCTCACACTGCCTTGTAGTGGAGAAAGGTTTGTGATCTATAGTGATGCATCCAAGAATGGATTGGGGAGTGTTCTTATGCAAAATGATATGGTGATATCTTATGCCTCACGATAGTTGAAAATACATGAGCAAAATTACCCAACTCATGATTTGGAGTTAGCTGCGGTAATCTTTGCATTAAAGATTTGGAGGCATTATCTTTATGGAGAAAGGTGGGATATTTATACTGATCATAAAAGTTTAATGTATATTTTCACACAAAAGGAGCTGAATATGTGCCAATGAAGATGATTGGAGCTGATTACGGATTATGACTCCTCAATTCATTACCACCCTGGGAAAGAAAACAAGGTGGCAGGTGCATTAAGTCGACAAGACCATGCTAGTTTATCCATGATGAGGATAACAATAGATCCAATATTTATGGATTTAAAAAGGATGGATCTGGGAATTATAATGAAAGGGGAAAAATCGTATCTTTCTCAAATTAATGTTGAACCATCTATACATGTGAAGATTAAAGAGGCACAGAATGAAGATGTAGAGTTACCAAAGAAGGTGAGAAATTTTCCTGAATTCAACCTTGATTGTGATAGGATAATAATGTTCTGGAATCAGGTTTGTGTTCCTCCCATCCCCAAATTAAAGAAGGTGCTGCTGAATGAGGCTCATAGTTCTTCATTCTCTGTTCATCCTGGAAGCACGAAGATGTATAAGGACCTGAAAGAGTACTTCGGGTGGGATGGCATGAAATGAGATTATGCTAAATATGTCTATCGATGATTGGTTTGTCAACAAGTTAAAGCCGAGAGACAGAAGTCTAAGGGGATGTTACAACCATTACCCATACCCGAATGGAAATGGGAAAACATCACTATGGACTTTGTCACATGACTTCTTAAAACATCCAAAGGCAATAATTCTATCTGGGTCATATTGGATCATCTTACAAAATCTACACACTTCATTGCTATTAGAGAGGATTTCACTCTGGATCATCTTTCAAGGATATATGTAAAGGAAGTGGTAAGATTTCATGGAGTACCACTTTCTATTATATCTGATCGGGATCCGAGATTTACCTCGAAGTTCTGGCGAAGTCTTCAGCATACTCTGGATACAGAGTTGAGTTTCAGCACTGCTTATCATCCTCAGACAGATGGTCAGTCTGAGAGAACAATTCAAACTCTAGAAGATATGTTGAGAGCTTGCACTATGGATTTCAAAGGTGGTTGGGATCAACACCTACCTTTGGTGGAATTTTCTTATAATAATAGATTTCACTCCAGTATTCAGATGGATCCTTATGAAGCTCTCTATGGAAAGAAATGCAGGACTCCAACTTGCTCAGATGAAGTTGGGGAAAGAAAGATATTAGGACCCGATCTCATTAATGAAATGGCAGAAAAGGTCAGATCTATTCAACAACACATAAGAGCAGCTCAGAGTCGACAGAAAAGTTATGCCGACAACCGAAGAAAAGAGCTAGATTTTGAAGTGGGTGATAAAGTGTTCTTATGAATATCTCCCTAGAAGAGGGTCATGAGATTTGGAAAGAAGGGGAAGTTAAGGCCTAGATATATCAGTTCTTTCGAAATACTGGATCGTGTTGGGAAGGTAGCTTACCGATTGGCGCTTCCACCGAATCTCTCTCATGTTCACGATGTGTTCCATGTATCTCTCCTGAGAAAGTACATACCTGATCCTTCACATGTACTCAGCTCAGAAGTTGTACCACTGGAGCAGGATCTTTCTTATGAAGAACAGCCGAGAGAGATTCTAGATCGTAGCGAAAAAGTCCTACGAAACAAGACCACTCGATTGGTGAATGTTTTATGGAGGAACCACCAATTTGAAGAAGCTACATGGGAGCTTAAGGATATGATGAGGGAGAGGTATCCTCATATGTTTGTTACAAAGTGACGAATTTTGAGGGCGAAATTCATTTTAAGGGGGGTAGAATGTAACACCCGAGACTTTTATGTTATATAAATCATCAAAGGAATCTTTTTCTACACACAACACTAGCCTGGCTTGCTTTACACAAAATCACGACCTTCCTCGATAGCTTACGTCGTACGCAATACCAAGTTTCACTAAACAATGATATGCTATTAAAATATTATTAAAAATAGCCATTATGAATAGTAATAACCACTTTTTGAAATTTTATAAATTTTATTTTTCAAAATGGACTTTATTTTTGGATTCGGAATATCGAAATTATCCTAGGGTGAAATTTTGGTATTTTTCTGAAAACATTCAATTTTTTATGAATAGTGAAACCACTAAGTGGTAGTTAAAAAACTAAATTTTTCATAAAACATAATTTTACCGCTTCTGTGAGTGGAATTTCAAAAATTCGAGAGACACAGTTGATGTCAGTAAGTAAAATGTGGTTCAATGAGATGAAAATAATTTTTGGTGAATAGAAACATTTTACTTTTATTTACCACGGTTAAAAGTAAATAGGGTAAATAAGGGTAAAAATGATATTATTATTACCCTAAAACATGTCCTAATTCTATTGGATAAGTGTAATTCGACCAAAAAAAACTTAGGAATAAAATATAACTATTTAGGCCCACTTGGATTTGATTAGGTCATTTATTATTAATTTATTTAAAGAAGGGTTAAAATAGTTAAAATCAAAGTTTAATAAGTAAATAATTTTTAATATAAGGTTATATATAAGATAAATTCGACTATAAATATTCCGTTTAAACCTAAAACGATTTCGGACATAATGGTATTTTATTTGTAATTTTTAGACATTAAATAATTTAATTTATTTATGACACAATGATGATGCAGTAATGATCTTATTAATGAAATATTGACATAATTGATGTTATAAATACCTATATAAATGTAATTTGAGACTTTTTATGAATTAAAATAATTTTATAGGTTAATATGACACGTTATTATTGATTTAATTAACTATTTTCGAAATAATCATTCTGTTATGATTTTTACAAAAATCAATTACTAAATAGTGTCAAAATTGACATAAAATAGTTTTTAAAACAAATATTATATTATTAATTATAATTTTATTCCTAAAAATCTAAGGTTCATTCAAATGACTTTGATAAGGTTATATATATTAATAATAAACAACTTGGGGTTCGTTTGGCTGCTTATAGTAAGTTTATTAATCTTATAGTATAAGAACACAAGAAGACACGGTAAAAGTAAAATTATTTAACTTACTGTTAAATCTAAATGAAAATGTTACAATAGGAACCTAAACATATATAAATTCTATTGGATGAGATTATTTAGACCCATACCCACCTTATATTTTAAATAAATCAATTTGTAGCTATATAAAACTGAACTTGACTTTATAATAAAATAATATTTTTAGTTTTTCCAAAGGAGCCCCTCTCCTCCCTTATAAAAGGGAACCTCCTCCCCCTCTTCCTCACACCACATTGAGCCTTCAAGATCCGAAAAACCCTGCCAATTTCTCCACTCCACTTCCCTAGAAACATCATATAGGTCTTGGTCTTCTTCAAAGACAAATTTTACTGCCCTAAAATGAGGTCTCAAAGAAGCACATCAAAGAAGACGTAATGTCCATTACTGATTCTTTCATCTTTATTTCTTCTTCCACTTCTTCTTATTTAGTTGTTTAATTATGAAGTAATAACATCAGTATCACTCATATACGGATATGTTATTATATGTATGAAACAACCCTATTTCACCATCTATCCATCCTACGGAAAACGAAATCACCGCGCTTGCGTACGTACGGAATATCGTCTCCACGCCGTAGTGTAATCTATTTTCCACCAACACCTTACATGGATGGGTATAATGGTGTAAATAATGACTATATATGATTATTGTAAAGTAATATTGATTCTGAAATAGTATACATACACTCCAATACAATTCCATGATCATGGGAATTATATCATCGCTTGTGCGTACGTACGGAATACCGTATCCACGATGTGATGCGACTCGTTCTACATGATCTTCATTGAATAATGATTATATAAATGAATTGAATGAATTAATATGATATATATTACACTAATAACATTCTGGAAATGAGGTATCTATAACCTAAAGAGAAGAATACGAATTTATTCGACAGAACACGCATAAGAACAAAAAGTAACAAACACCCGAATAACAAGTTGTAATGAAATATTACTAATAAGAAGCTAAGAATATGACCATATATGATATCATAACAATGGGTATGATTCTGTAATAAGTCAATAACATTATTTAAATCATTATACAGGAGGTTTGGACACCTACAAACATATCGGACCTAAGGTAAGGGAAATATCACAATCTCATTTTTATCCGAGATTGTTTATACTTTGGCATTTACTGGGGTGTAATTTATCATCCACATCCATGTTTCCTCAATATGTAATATTATTTCTATTCACCTACAATTTTTTAAATTCTATTTTACCCTTTGGTGAGTTTTTAGTAAACGATATGAAAGGAATCTTTTGTCGTTTTTCGTATGAGGTGATTTTTTGACATTTCCGACAAAAGTACGAGAAGAATGTTTTTTTAACTTATACAGCATGAATGGATTTTTAAATCATTATTTCCAAGAAGCATCCTTTACATGTTTTTATGTTTATTTTTAATCAACTTATTTTAGTTTAAAATTGTATGACATGTTAAGAAAGGAAAAATGTTTTTGAAGTAGAAAGGATATTTTCCTCAAGAATGGAGTTCAAGTGTTTTATCAAAATTATTTTCCATCTAAAATAATATAGGGTTCTGATTATATCCCTATCATTACATTGATTTGATTATTTTGTGATGGAATTATTTTTATGAATTCATTTATCTTATATGAATTGTTCTATGATGTCACGATGATTAAGAATTCCATTTTTATTACATGTGTTATGCAATGATGTATGATTTATGATTTTTGTGGCACACATAAGAATGGTTTAATTATGATATGGGTGGGACCTATATCACCCTCCAATGCATTGGGTAAAGATTTTATATCTCATGAGATAGACATGGCTGGAATGGCAGGTTAAATCGGTTCAGTGAAACAGGACTGAAACGAGGAGTGAACTCGGTTCAGAAATGGACTTTTCCACTAAGATAGTCTTGGCAATGAGTCTTGACTAATAAGAAATGATTCTCTATGATTATGTGTGTATGCCACAAAGTTTCATGTATTATGTTATGTTTATTGGGATTACATTTCACTACTATGATTTATCCCATGTTATGAATTTACGATTTCTTTTGCAGGTTAAGATTTCCAAAAGTTATGCTCTTATGTATATTATGTGATTGATATTTCTTTTGTTTACCCTTACTGAGCATTTGAGCTCACCATTTTGTAAGTTTTATTTCCCCAGGTCAGGAAGAAGGTTATTAAGTAAGATATGCCAAAAGGGACAATAGATATGATGAAATAAATGGGAGACAGTGTAGATGCTTTATGAACTAGTTGTTTATGTTTCCCAGTTTCTAAAGACACTATACCTATACGGTCCTTTCCTGGTTTTCTTATATGTTGTAATAAGTGTGCTTAAATTTTGAATTAATGACAATGTATGTAAAGTATGGGTCGTTATAACAGAGGGCAGAGTTTTGGGTGGCAAATCGAAGGCCAGCGTGCAATGGTTTCCGCGCTGCCGTCCGATTGCACTCACTTTTTTCAATTTTTCACACTCCCACCCCCCGGGGCCTGTGGTATCTTTTTCTTCATCTTGGATTCATTCAAAGCACATTAATATACCAAAAATGTCCCTCCTCCAGATTTTAGTGTCCTTAAATGCACCCCCCTCAGAATCAGAGCTGAATTGGAACCAGAAGGTCTGATTTTGAGGGGACACTGAAGAATAGAAATGAATTCTTTGGTGGTGTGAAAAAACACCGATTACATGTGAAAGAGGGATGTCCAGACAAGGAAGGCGTATCCATGATTTATAAATAGGTCTAGGGACCCCTGGACCAACATTGACTTTTTCCACATGATAGGATTTCTTCCACTCACTTGAAAAAAACATCCTCTTCCGTGCGTAATATTCCACAATTAACTCCAGGTTTTTCACACCATCCATAATCGTTCCACTCACATTAACCGTCTATCACACCACCACCGTTTATTCCACTGATTCCTCTATCTTTCCTACAAACCCCTTTGGAATTCTAAAAATTACCACTCATCAGTTTGATGCTGAGAGGGAAGTTACAGCTGCACCAAGGAGAACACAAATGATCGTAAACCATCATATTCTTCATGCGATGAGGGTCATTTCTAACAATAAAATTATTTTTGGTATTTTTACAAAAACCCATAAGGACTACAACCTGAGAGAAATTCTGTCGCAATGGAATTAATGTCTTCTAGAAGAAGTGTTGATGCCATGTTTTGATATGGATGTACCACGGTCGTGGGTGACGCGTGAGGATAGTCTACCACAATTCCACATTATCAACAACGACCATCTAGCTAGGGAGAAATTGAATACATCCATGTACATCGTAAATCTGAATACTAGAACGGTGGCTGGAAGTGATCCAGTTCTCAAGGAATATCCCTCTATTTATTCCAGTACATTCAGATGAAGCATTACCAATGAGACAACGGGCTGACAAGAGTGGGATTTCAAATCCGGGGGTAGCTTCCCCAATGAATGGGAATGGGAATATTGGGTACATCAGACATGCGAGGAATTTGTGCTAGGGTTGTGGGCCATTGTGATTTTCAAGGCCGTTTGGACATCTCAATTCCACTTCTATCGAAGACAAGACTTAGTAACAAGACTGTTCAGTCGCTGGTAACCTGATACCAATACTTTTCTCCTCCATCATGGTGAGCTTTGGATCAGTATATGGGATGTCCACTATATTAGAGGGTTCCCCTTGGCGGGATATCAATATGATGAGGTCTTTCTGACAGAAAATTTTTGGGGGGATAAGACCCACCCCCTGATTCGGTCATGGAAACTGCTGGAGCTCACTAAAGTGGAGCTCAAAATAAAACATATCTTAAATAACATATCCTAATTAGGATGGTTTAGACTCTTCTTGACCCAAGACACTGCCATGAAAATTCCAGGTCGACGGAAGAAATGGACGAACACATCTCAGTGGGGAAAGACAGTATTATATTGCAATATATTGTAGATGGGAGAATATCGATCATTGAGATTTGGCATCAATGAATTTCGAGATCTGAATGTGAGATATGATGGGTTCCTCAAAGAATTGTTGAGCGGTTGGTTGATACCTATGAGGGACATGAGGATGGGAGTCCACCCGGGGACGCTTGTGATGGTTGGGATCAGGGAAGCAAAGAACAAAGTTAACCTAGGGGTACCAGTATTGGATAGGTTATACAGTATCCTAGGATGTATTTCATGGGTAATTATGCCCAGGAGGATATGTGGGCCATTATAGATCATTCACGGTTTGGTTGCAGCCCATTGTGGTGGGTATGACATCATGAATTCCATTCTCCCCAGGAAACGGTATGTGTCCATCCATTTTGAACATCGTCGGGATCCATCCATTGACACTCAGGGATAACAGAGTCATGATCATGATCAGAAGCCACACTAATTTCGAATTTCACCCATTCTGAACCCATGTTTCGCAAATGGTAGATGACAGGCGGGGTCTACTAAGGAAAAGGGAGTACTTTCAGAGCATTCGGGGTGGCATACTGGTGGCACGAATTTACAACACAATCTTCTGCGAAGCCTATGTGCCAAAAAAACTTTCAGGCCATTCAAGTGTGTGAAATGGATTCCCAAGAAAGTCTATACATCGGTATGGGAAGAGAGACATCATTTCATTCTCTTTCAACTATGACTTCTGTTCATGATGGCAGGACTAGGTGAAATCATTACTCTTCCCCCTCCGATGTTAGCACTGGACAACTGACAGAGTACGTTGAACACTGGATGAGGACGTACGCTGAGGTGGTTTTTTGGAAATTTGTTCGGAAAATCAATAAAACTTGTGTAGAGCCTAAAGATCGGGAAGGTGGGTAAGGTTCCACGTGGGATGTGAGGTAGATAACTGGTCAGGGGGATAGTTTGGTGTAGGTTGGTACATCATCGGCCTGGGAAATGCAGGCCAAAAGTGTGCCTCTACCCTCTAATAAAGGGTGGTCTCATGCACGACCTCAAGGTCCAACTAGGGACCTCCATGGGAAGAAACTCAGCTACCTCTGGACACCCTCTTCCATTTCTATCTTCCCTTCTCTGTGGTCTTCTTGGATAACGCTGCGACAACCATAGACATGTACGCATGACAGCAGGGGCGATACGAAGAGCCGCATCTCATGGTGAATGTGATGCTTAGCCAAGCACAAGATCGAGGGTGACTAATGTTAGAGGATGGAAGTATATAGGATGAGGATGGAGGAGAAGATGAATAAGAAGAATATGATGAGTATGAGGATAATGATGAGTAGAAGGAACATTTTGAGGTCTTGGTGGCGAGTGGCCTCCAGGAGCTCCCACTCACCAACGAAGTTCCCGAGAGAGCGGTGAAATTGTAGGCTCTGATACAGAACTGCCAGAGCATCTTGAGGTATGGTTTAAAACTCATATTGGTTTTCATCATCATTTTTTTGTCTAGATCTGTCAACCAAACATTGTCTTGTTTAGGAACACGTTGGTGAGGGTTCCTAGGAAGCCATCCCCACCGAAGGCAAGGGTATACTTGTGGAGACCGAGGAGCAACCTCAGGGTTTAGTCCTTGGGAAGGTGTGTAATGGGGCACCGATCTCAGATGGACTAGGTGATGATGAGTTGGGAGGAAGGCCTCCCACTATTACCATTGTCCAAGAGTATCTGACACTGGTAATTGAGTTTATAAGCACTGAAGTTTCTCCCGTGGTGGTCTCCCCATGCCACAGGCTTTGGACACCACTACCCTCGGCTCATATAAGTTCTTTCTCACTGGTGTTTCTTTATTTGCTAGAGAATTCAGAGAATCAAGATATTGAGCCCTGATGTGGTGATCACGAGGTTAGAGGCATGACAAACTGTCGAATCCGAGACATCTGCAGGAGAGGGATGGGAAATAACCGCATCAGACATTGCAGATGAAACAATTAAAATTTATCCTACTCTTGAACTCGATTAGTCAGGTATTGCAATGAGGAATGGTAATGTTGCCTGGGTTGAACTCTATCCCAACGAGAGCGAGGTCAATTATGAGGTGGAGATTCCCAGAGAAGACCCTACTGTTGAGCTCCTCACTGCATTCCCCGACAATCGGACCACGGATCATGAGGATATAGATGATTTCGATTGGGAGGTGGCCAATGAAAGCTGGATCACGCATATCAAAGGGTGGATGTATATCATGTGGTTTCTCGGTCATCCTCAAATGGAATGGCTAAAATGGATGGGATCACTCCATACCTGGAAACACTTTCTCTATGCTGGCTGGGTGGACACTCAATGCCTTCATTTGATAGTCCATGATTACATGGTCGAGAAGCTACACAAGGGCAGCGAACGCTCTGAAATTGCCTAGTGTTAAGAAGAGACAGGGAGTACCTGAGAATTATTGAAGGCAGAACATGAATTCCAACATCTAAATAAAAATATGAATGAGAAGGAGGTATTCATCGCAAATTGCTCCGAAATTGTGGAGAAATTGATGTCCAAGATGGAGGACACCAAAGAGCAGCTGGTGGAAGAAGGTCAACAAATGACCAGACTCCAAACTAGGCATGTGCAAGAACATGCTAGGGCCAGTGATCTGCACCCTGTGGCCACTAATGAAGAGAAGGTTCTTAGGGGGTGGGAGGAAATCTTGGAGACCAAAAGCCAAAAGGAAGTGTCTCTAGAGTGATTTATCCAAGATGATGATCTTTAAGGGCCCTATTTTTGTTGAACTAATAAACATATTTATCATTATTGTCTTGTATTTTGAACTGTATGTATGGATAGATTTATTTAATAGTTTTTTAGGTTTAATGCATTCGACTAAAATCCTGAAATAAGTATAAATACATTCCTATGGGACACTTGGAGTATTATTTTATTCGAATGTAGGAGCACCAACAAAAATTCGGGCACCCAAGGTTCGAAAAACCAATTCGGATTCCCAGAAAGATAAGAGAGAGACTCAACTGGAGAATGAATCTCTCAAAATAGTCAAATTACCATTTTCCTGTAGTGCTCCTCTTCATGAGCTATGTAACACTAGGGGAACTGGAATAAATCCGGACATAAGTGAATGAAAAGTGTGAATTGCAACACCCTAGATTCAAAACATTGTAGGGGTGGCGTGACACTAAAGCATAACTACTGACTATGTTAAAAACAAAGTATCCGTATTGGATTATCCTGAAATGGGTATTAAAAATAATGGTTGACCACTCACTATGTTCGAGACATGGGGCCTGACTCAAAAAAATCATCTATTAGTCTTCTTGAACATTGGACCAGGATATTAGGCAAACCATAGGCTGAGTATCGATATTGTTAGGGGGTTCCTTTAGACATGAAAGTTGACAAGGGTCCGAATAAGGGGCACCAAAGTGTGGAATGTGGATAAATGGTTTGTTCAAACAAAATCCAACAGTCTAGAAATTACAATACCATGGTGGAATCACATTATATGGGAACATCAGTCTAATCAAGGATCATTCCTTCTTTTAGACAGGAGCTCTATGTAAAGAGATCCACCGCTTCCCATTGTCATCATGGGGCATCCTGAATTTGATTATGTAAAATCTGATGTTTCATACTTCTACACAAGGGGTCAGGTCAGGGGGCTGGAAATGAGGATGAACATGATTTATTATTCCTGGGGTTGGACACAAGGTGAAATTCCTGGGTGTCTCTACGTATAATATGAGAATGGGAATCAATCCATATGCAGTTCTGGAAGATGTTGTGTAGTTTAAAATATTTAGAAAGGACACAGAGCGGTCTTAGTTTATGTTCATTGAGCTTGGACCATGGATGTTAAGAAATGTGGGAGACACATGGTGGAGTAATTATAAAACCCGATGTGAATGAGGACCTGGGGTTCCGACCACCAGGCATTCCCTGGGAAGGATTTGGGTAGAGGGACCAGAATCAAGAGTTAAACTGGGCCCATGGGGGAAGTGCTCGGGCATTGGTATATATCTCATGAACCATACATAGTTCTAAGGGGTGGAACGGTAAGGTACTAGTTTCGGGGATAAAAACGGTGTGCGGGTCTGACCCTCGCACTAAAATAAGCGGCCTTTGATAGGTCTTATTTTTCCTTTAGGGTGAATGAAGGCTTTTTTGTGTTAAGCGACAATCCTAGGATAGAATGTCCCAACATTGGCACAAGAATCTAGCCAAATGAATGCACTGACAAATGGTATGGTGTTTGACCGATACCAAACATGATGTCCCTTGAGTGAGGACAAGACATTACAGTTAAATTTTTCTTCATGAGGCCAGGATGATATTGTCTCAGTTTAAGGTCATGTGATGGGACCAACCATTCATTTTAACATCGTGCATCACAAACGTACTAGAAATGAGGCTAAAAAGGTGGATTTTTCATGATGCAATAAAGAATACCCAACGTGAATGAGGAAATGATCTTATACCACATTGTGCACAATTCCGAGAAATAAACCTTAGGCCAAGTGGCCAAAATGAGTTAAGAGGGTAGGATGTATGAGAGGCTGGAACTCAGTTAAGCTGGACCCGAAGACAAGATGACCGGGTATTCCTACGTATCCCATGAGGATGGGAATAAAGAGACACATAGTTATTGAAGGTGCCATTTAACGTCATGCAGGACAAAATACAACTTAATGTCATGCAGTACAATAGGTAGAAGGGACTGCCTCATAGTATGGGCCATATGTGGTGTGGATCTTGCTATCCCGACGTGAATGAGGGCAGAAACCCATACACACCACACTAGATGACCCTATAAGGGTGGGGGACTAAAAGACATAGTAGAAGAGGTAAATTGGTGGAACTGATCTGGGCCCAAAGACGAGATGTCTAGGCCTTCATATGTATCCCATGTAATGGGGATCAATCTTTGTGTAGTACTACAAAACGGAAATATGAAAATATCTTAGTTTATGGTGTCAAAACTCAGACCATGGAGAACCAGGACTATCCCATGTAAAGGTAGACCATAACCCAGTCCATAGGCCTACGTGAGTAGAACTCGGTGTAGGAAAAAATGTTGTATAAGGTATTTTCAATACATTAAATACATGGAAAGGGGAAATTGGTGGAGCCCTGAATGATTTCCTTATCATATATTTTTTCTCCTAACGTGTGGATGCGCACTGTGGAATAGTACCAATAATTTTTATGTTCTACTTGGACATTATGAGGTGGAGAAGTATGTGAATCATGTAACTGACATTTTGGGATTAATGGGGTTGTCATGGAAATGGATGATAACTATTTACTGTGTTCAAAAAACAAAATCCATACCATGTCATCCCGAAATGGGGACAAACAAATCAGTGCTGACCGTTGTCTATATTCGAAACGTGGAACATGTTGTGATTTGTTTCCCAGAACCCTTAAGGATGTTGGCCCATAATGGTAGGCGAGTCCTAGGTCCAAGCATCTATGCCATTCGGGGGTCCCTTTGGATGTGAATGGTGATTGAAGCCCTAATGAAGGAGAGCACGAAGCCTGAAAAATGGGTGAAGATGTGTCTGAGTAGTGTCCGACATTCTAGGAACTAAACCAGGGCACCCATAGGCTCATTGGTGAATCTTTGAAGAGGTCTGAGGGGATCATCTTGATAGCGGACGATATGAAAAGACCAGGATATCACCAAGGGAAGGAAAATTCATTGGAGGAGGAGGTTAATCGAATGGTTGTTACATCACCTGACGTGGGTGAGAACATAATCCCATACCACACCATATATTTCTTGATATGGGGGAATGTAGGCCATGTGGCCAAGATGGGGCTGGAACCGAAGAAACGATGCTCAGGCGGTTCTACGCATCCCATGAAGATGAAAATCAAGACATATGTAGTTCTGGAATCACACATAGTTGTTGGATACCATAATGAGGGGGTGTATGAAACAACGAGTAACTTGGCGTGAATGAGGACATAATCCCATACCACACTGTACAACTATAAATAGGAACTTGGGTCTAGAGCCCGAAAAGGCCAAGTGGCCTATGGCTAGTCCTCAGTTTGGAAGACCCAGTCAATTCACAATTTAACATCATGTAGTGAGGAAGAAGAAAGGGGTAAGATACCCTTAACAAGGGAGGTGTATGACGTAATGAGTAACCCAACGCGAATGAGGGTATAATCCCATAACACACCGTACAATCTTGTAAGAGTTAATACTTGGGCCGTGGGCCTATGAAAGGTAACATGAAGCGCGGTAGGGCCTAGGCTCGTGGTATCGACAATAGATGAAGGGAGGGATGTCTTAACGGGATATGTGTGTCATGGTGAAATAACCTGTCGTGAAGGAGGACATAAGCCTGCTCCGCACCACCCAACCCTACATTAGAACTTGGGACAGGGCAAAGAAAACGCCAAGGGGTCGGAAAAGGATAAGGGGCCTGAGGATGGGTGTCCCGGCCAATGGTAGACAGACGACCTCATGTGTAGTTACCACTTCAACACAGCTCCTAAGCCCATGTGAGCTGTGCTTGGTGTGGGAGAAACGGATCCGGTCTCGGCTTTCACCATCATATAGGGGTCTAATAGCTGGCATTACCCGAAGGGAGTTCATTTCGTGGAGATACAATGGGGAGGAATGAACCACTACACTCAATGTTTGTGACATCTTGGGGTGGATCTATTGACAATGGACAGCTTCTGACCAAGTTCAAAACACAACGTCCCTAAAGCAACCTCAACTAGGAACAACAAATGATCATCGACCATTGACTATATTCTCAACGCGGGACTTGGATCAGCTTGTTGCTCAATATACTTGAGGGCATTGACTCGTAGTGGTAGGAGAGCCCTTATCCCTCACATCCACTCTATATGGGGGCCCTTTTTAATAGGAACGATTATGGAGTCCAAATAAAAAGAGTGGGTGAAGCATAGATATAACCATCTATGAAAGAGGTGAACAACTCCAGGGAGTGGGACGTACGGTGGAATCGATATAAGCTCGACATGAATTGGGGAAAAATCCTACACCACACAGTATGTCTTGACCCATGGGGTGATCCTGGCATTTGTGTTGGGCAAATAGATGACATTTCAGGGTGTTCCTACATGTCCCATGAGGATGGGAATCAAGCCATACATAGTTCATGAAGGCCATGCAGTTTAGCATCGTATGATGAGAACATGGGAGGATAGAAGAACGAGGAGTGGGAACATGGTGTGATCATCATAATCTTGACATGAGTGGGGATAAGGAAGCCCATACCACATCATGAAATGACCCTCCGAGAGAACTATACCTTTGGGGGATAGCCAGAGAGAAGATTTTGGGGGAACAACTTAAGATGAAATGATTGAGAGTTATTATGTATCCCATGTAGATGAGATTCAAGCCACATTTAGTTCTTAGGGTGAAATTTAATATCTTGCAGGATGACATATAATTTATCGTCTTGTGGGATGAAGCAGTTTAGGGTCATGTGGTACCATCATGTAGTTTAGGGTCATGCAGGGCCAAACAGTTTAAGTTCATTCAAGACCAAGAGTCTCATACAATGTATTACTTGAAGAACATGGAATTGGTGAGAGAATTGATACGCTCTCCATCCATGGTCAGTTGGGAGTATTATACAATTTGTTAAACCATATAGATTACATATAGTCCTTCCCATTTGGTCTCATTCATGGGTGGTTTCCTGCCATGGATCATTAGTGTCTAGAGGTCCAATACCAAGTCGCCCTGTAGGAAAGAGCGGAGGTGAACATTCTTGTTGAAGGCTCTAACTATCTTATTCTGATGCCTTTCCAGATTGTACATGGCACGAATCCTATACTCATCATGTGATTCCAATTAAACCAAATGAGTTGTAGCTACATTATATGGAACCTTCTAGTCATAGACTGCTATTCATAATGAAGACAACTTGATCTCACTGGGAAGGATGGCCTCGGCTACGTATACCGGAAAATATGGGGTCACATGGGTGGAATTACGAGTCATCGTCTGAAAAGTGCAGAGGGAATTGGGGAGCTTGTCTGTCCAACTCTTCATGTTTTAACCAACGATTTTCGGTAAAATGTTAGTGAGTGTGTTGTTGAACGCCTTGATCTGTCCATTTTCTTGTGTGTGATAGAGGGAGGTATGGATTGAACGGATGGTGTACTTGGCATTCAATTTATTCAGCTCAGCTGCTCAAAAGCTGGTGTCGTTATCGGTGAGGATGGTGTGAGGGACTCCAAAATGGTAGATGATATTGGAGCTCACGAAGTTGATGATAGAATGGGTCTTGACCTCCTTGAGCAAAACTGCTACTGCCAACATGGAAAAGATATCGGTGGTGGTCAGGATGAACTTGCATTGGCGAGCTATCGCTGGTGGATATGGCCCCACAACATCATGTCCCCATACTGAAAACAGCAAAGAGTAATTGGTGGAGTGGAGAGATTCTGGAATCCGATGAAGGAAGTTATCATTAATATGGAATGCGTGACATATCATGGAAAACTTGATGAAATCATGGGTCATGGAAGGCTAGATGTACCATATCCCTTGGATCTGATAGGTCAACTATGGACCATTCTACATAGTGCCACAGAAACCGGCATGAACATCCTACATGACCTGGGAAATAATGACTCCATGGATGTTGTGGAGGAGAAAAACATCAAACTCGCACTTGTAGAGTATCTGATAAAGACTATGACCACTTAGGAGGGTAAACAGTAGTGTGAGGCATCAGATTTTCTCTCTCTTATCACAATCAGCCAGTAGGAAACCATATTCGAGATACTTGAAAAAGGGGTCTATCTAGTCTGGGATCAATTCAGCCACTTAATCTGAGGGACCTGGGGGTCCGGACATAGAGGATCCAGGGGTAAGATTACTTACCCGCAAGCCGTCGTCATCATCTAGGGTTATGGGAGCAATGAATCTCCTATGTTCTACATGTATAATCAGGTCATATTACTCGGGTTTTGCAGGTTATGAATCCAGGCTGGTAAGGAAGTCATCTCGGTCATTCTGAGATTGAGGGACGTGAGTAACTTCCGTTTGAGATAGGATCCAGGCCAGTAGCTGGAGAGTGCGTTCCAAAAAAGTTATGATCTCTGGATTTCCTATGACGTAGTCACCGATGATTTTATTGATAACCAGTTTGGAATCCCCTTTCACATGAAAATTGGGCTCATCGATCTCGAGGGCTAGCTTGAGGTCAGTGATAAGAGCCTTGTACTCCACTTCATTGTTGGTGCAGCCTTCTGATCGAATGAATGAATATGGAATAATGGCATTAGTCAAGGTGAAAAAGATAATACTCTGGACTACTCTATTGAGTCTTGGATCATTGATCTTTCTACCGGTGGGACTCCGGGAGGCACCATCAATGTGCATTTCCAACACGGGATGGCTTGATCTACTGAGAGGATTGTGTCGTCGGGAATATCCAGGTCCAGGGACTGGTCCATGGGGGTTGGATGGGCAATATGAAAATCTGCCTAGGCATGTCCCATGATAGCCTTCTATGGCACGAACTAGATGTCATACTACTAGAGTATTACCTCCCACCAAGTTAGTCGGCCTGTCAGCATGGGAAAACTTAGGATATACTTTAGCGGGTCTACCAAGGATCCCATATGTACCTCATGGTTCTGCAAGTAGTTTCGCAACTTCTTCATGGAAAATATGAGTGTGAGGTAGCTTTTCTCAAAAGAGGAGTATCTGGTCTCCATATCAATGATCATATGACTGAGGTACTATAGGATCTTCTTCATACACACATTTTTCTTCTAGGTGAGAAGGGCACCAAGAGATAATTCTAGTGTAGTAACATAAAGGAACAATGGATTTCCAGAGATGGGTGGCTTCAGGACTAGAGGCTGAAGCAGATACCACTTGATTTCCCATAATGTGGTCTGGCACTCTTCATCTTACTCCTAGGTAGAGCCTTTCTTCAGGATCCAAGAAAAGGGCTTACACTTCCTAGCCAGATTCGCAATGAATCAGTGTTTTTTGGCTATGTGGCCTTGAAACCCTCAATAATCTTGAATATTGCTTGGGCGAGGCATCCAGTTGGTGGCCTTGATCTTCTCTGGGTCGATCTCAAGGCTTCGGTACCTGAAAAAAAATCCAAGGAATGTCCCAGAGGTGACCCCGAAGGCACACTTCATCAGGTTCATCATCAGGTGGTAGGAATGTAGGAAGCCGAACACTTTCTTAATGTACTTGATATGGTCCTAGCGCTGGAAAGAATTGACCACCAGATCGTCTAGATAGAATTCCACCAATGTCCCATGGATTGGCTTGAATATGTCATGTATGGCCCCCTCATTGGTGGACCTTGCATTCTTTAAGCTGAATGGAATAACCTGGTAACATAATGTACCTTGGGGTGTACGGAAAGTTGAGGACTCCTCTTCCTCAGGGGCCATTTGAATCTAGTAGTATCCAGATTAACCATCCAAGATGGAGAGGGCTTGGAACCCAGTCATGGCATCGATCAACAGTTTTATCACAGGAAAGTGAAAATCATCCTTCGGACATTGGCGGTTGAGATTATAGAAGTCGATACGGACTCTGATATATCCATTCTTCTACCTAACATGCACAATGTTGGCCTGCCATTTGGGGTACTAGACCTCCTTGATGATGTTGGCTCTGACGAGCTTGTCAACATCGGCCTCCACCGTGGAGCCCTGAGAAGTGGGCATATTTCTTGGAGGGTTCTTGTACCCATGATGATTTTATGAATGACCAAGGCTGTGGATGACTACTTGAGGATCTAGTCCTGGAATCTCATAGTAACTCCCGGAAAACACATCCCAGTGCAATATACGGAAGTCCACGTACCACTATTTCTCCTCAGGGGGTATGGCGGCACTGATCAATGTGGGCCTTGGATCTACCTCACTACCAAGGATCACCTATACTAGTTCATCGACCGTGGCAGAGATGCCCTCTTAAAATGATGGGGGAGTATCCTCCAAATCCTCTTCACTTATGGAGGAGGGATCTCTGGTGAGATGCGCTTCCTCTGGGTTGACAGCCTCTTGTGAGAGGCAAGTGCCAGCCTAGGTGGCAGTGTACATCATATCATGAGATTCATTTTCTACTAAAACATTAGCAATTATGGTTTTAGAGCTGATCATATCTGGTCTTTGGCCCAAGGGGACATGCTTGATGATATTAATGGAATATTTTCAAGTTGGCTTGAGCTGGTTGATTCGATCCTAGAGAGATTTTCAAGTATTACATACTGTTGTAGCCATGGGGTGGACACCCCAATACCGTACAAGGGTAAGAGGCTCCGGGATCACCAGGTCCTAATTTTTTTAGGAGTACAAGGTGATTTTCTATCATTTCTGGGACCTGGGAATATGTTTCTCCCTTGTACCAGACACATCTAAACATTGACCCATGAAGGGGGTTGAGGCCTCCAATCGATGGTTTGGGAAGACATAGGCATCTTCCAGACCCACCTAGGGGTCAGTTGCAGCTGTGACGTGTTTAACCTCAATGGCCTGAATCTGAATTCATTAATTTTGTAATAGTCGGCATCCAGGTAGTGGGCTTCATAGGAGAAAAATGGAGACACTTCACCGTGGAGTATTCCTACACGACCATTACAAGTGTATTAGAGGTACAATTTATACGACGAGGGAACTGCCCTGTGCAAGTGGAGCCATGGCCTGCCCATAAATGCATTGTATGCAGTGTCATGGGAGACAAACATAAACTCAGTTCTGGCTACTAGGACACCGAACTGGGTATTTAAGTGGATCTTACCGACTAGGTTCTACTCTGTCCTATCATATCCCTATATTCTAAAATCGGAGGGAGTCAAGTCATCCTTGGATAACCCCATATTCAATAGTGTCCACGTCGGGATATGGTTAATCCCAGAGTCAATGTCGACAAGACAGTGACGAACCTCGATGCCATTAAATTTTCCTATGATGTACAGTGGGAGGATGTGTCCCTATACGGGGGATCCTTTATCTTCTCCATATAATTAAATGATGGCCTAACATTCAACATTCACGACTACTTCAACATGAAAGGCTTCTGCAGCTGCTACCTCCATCTCAAACTATATGGGGCTTCTCAGAGCCTCAATGAGGGCCTCACATCTATCTGATGACAGGAGAAGAGCCTCAAGGATGGAAAACCTCACTGGGATTCTAACAAAGCGATTGAGGACATCATATTTCTGTGTTAGGAAAAAACTTCGACTTGCAGGAGGTCGCTCGGTGATATGAGGTATGGAGGGTCCTGCCTGCTAGACCGACGGCTGGTTGGTGCTGGGCATGTCTCACTGTTCACTAGTCGAAGCCCGAAAAGTTGATGTTGGATTAGTAGCAGATGACTAAGATCGGCATGTATTAGGGTAGGCTGATCGCATCATGGATGAGGTAGATCTACCCGATTGAATAATACAAATGGCGGTGGTGGCGGGCCTGACGACACCAGATTAAAAGGATGTGCATGAAAAGCCATGTGCTGAGTCTACTATCTAGTCTTTGTGGCATGCACGGCCTTGATAGAGGTTCCATCTGATTTACCTCGATTCTCCATATGGATTTTCTCCGCCGACGTTGGCATTGGTTGGGGTCATGGGGGAGGTTCTCCTGGCGCTCCCCCTCGTCGGGAGTCATATAGTGGTTTACCAACTTCACAGTGTCGACCGAAGCATCCCCTTAAATATCGCTTTAAGAGTCATCTACTACTAGGTGGATTCTAGGAGGAATCCCAATCTCAAGGGGCATGAAGTCACCGAGAGTGCTGGATGATGATGGAATTGGAGGGGAGTGTTGCTTTCCCTTCTATAACCGATGCTTGTTTGTTTGGGATGAGTCCGACTGAGATGATGATACAGATGTGGTGGCTATAAATTCTAAAGGTTCTAAAAGATTCATTTGAGAACTGATGATACCATGGGAATAGGAAACAATTTTGCGAGCCATCCAGACATCTTACTTCGGGGACCCATGGTTGGAAACCTACTGGCACACACCTTCGTCTTCGCGTTCGCTATGAAGCCTTACGAAAACACCGACCACTTCTACCGAGGCCGGGTCCATCCTGACTATGTTGTTTTTGACCAGGTATTGAATACAATATTTAAACACATAGCACTACTTGAGGGTGTTTTCCAAGATCTAATGATTAGGGCAGTAGTTGGGGCGATTAGTGAGTTCCGCCTCCTCCAGCCTTCTTCAGTCAAGCAAGCAAACGATTCCTTGTTCCAATGCTCTTCTAAAATATATAATAACCTGATTCTCGTTGAATCGGTATTTCAGGTTTCTTTTATCCGGTAAGGGGGTCCTTGGGGCCTAGCCCTGATGAGGAGTTGGAGGATCTTGTCGTGGAGGCGGACACTTATTGTCCCAACTCTGTGGTGGCAGCATATTACGCAGGGCCACCTACCAATTTTGGGTTGGACGCTGCTGGACTGGAGGCTGTGCCTATGGTGGGGGGCCTTAAAAAGGTGGTGGAGGCGGCTCTACTATTAATAAATCCAGCTGTCTGGGGGCCTCTATTTGGGCCACTATAGTGGGCTTGGCTTTGATGTCCCTTCTCATGGGAATTGAGGGAGGCAACGGGCATGCCTAGATGGCCTGTTATAGAGCTTCGTCCAAGCGTTGGGCCTTATCAGAGAAGTCTCAAAATCCCCCAGTGTAGTTTTGGGTTATCAGAGAGTGAAACAACTCCATTTTCACATTTCCTAAACACATTGTTATTAAATTCTCTTGAGTCAGTGGCATGTCAAGTGAATATGTAATCCCTTTCCACCGGGCGATGAAGTCTGTGACACGCTCATCAGGCCTATGCTTGCACCTAAAGAGGCCTGTGATGTTGTTTTTTCATGTGTTGGAGCAGAACTGGTAGATATATTTCATGTGAAGGTCCTCCAAGCTAGTTACAGATCCAACGAGGAGATGGTTGTACCAGAAGAATGTCGTCCCCTCAAATGACTGAACAAAACAGCGGATCATGGCTGCCTCCTGTTGTGCTAGAGTCCCTTACATGGGCCCACACCTTGAGTTGAAGTTGGCCAGGTGATGTGGTAGGTCCCATGTCTCGTTAAAGGGGGATAAGGTAGGATTTTCGAAACCCAAAGGTTTCGGCATATCATCCACCCATGCGAGATATGACTTGACATCACGTGGGATCACCACCTGTAGCATTTCTAACACCTGAAGTTTGAGCAATGAGTGATGTCGTTGGATCATTTGTGAGGGGGTCCCTGTCTTTATCGGTATCCCAAAACACGAGTGTGTTGGAGAGTTCTTCACTATGGTATGGTAGCTCAGTGGCTCATGGGGCGGCTGGTGGCATGACCCTCTGGGTGGCTGGGGGAACTCGAGCTAGGTTCCTTGTATTTCTGCATCGTTCTAGAGGGTTTGGTGAGACATACCATGCCATCATGCAATGATTTTCATCCTCAACCTTGTCCATGTGGGTATCATGATTAGGGTTTAATGGGGGAAGCTCGCCAAGGGGATTTTGTTCCTTCCCCTACTCTATTGGCCTAGGATTTCCATAGTCGGGCCATCGCTCTACAGCGCGTTCAGCCAGGATGTCATTAACTAACTGCTTCTGATCAACATGTTCTTGGCGCAACATGGCCTTCTCAGGTTCCTCCTCTGTCTTCTTCATTTATGTAACACCCCGACCCCAGCTACCCGGAGCCAGTGTGTTACTTCGTAACATTGGCATGATCACAAAAGATCAAGTCTCGAAAGACCGATTAGTTTAGTAGCCTTGGAAAGACTAGATACATTCATAAATGTTACATTACATCATAAAGTGAAAAACTAATAGCAAAGTCTTCATAGTCCACACTCATATCCTCTTCTGACTATCCCTGCAGGTCATTCATAAAATACTTCTTCACATCCTGGAAATTATTAAAACATTGAAAGGGGTGAGCTCAGATGCTCAGTAAGGATAACAATATTTCTAAAGCTTTCATAAATAAACATAAACATTTAAGGCAATGTATAACTAAAACAAAAGCCTTTTAAACTTGAACATCAACATAATATAGAAAATGTAAAATGAGATAATGCCATTTACTTCTTCACATGGATATTCTACTGGTTGAATAATCACATGAAATATCAATAACCACTTTCGTAATGATGGAATGCATAATGCCAAACATTCTGAAACATTTTTTCAAGGCCTCGACCAAGACGTCTAAAATGATTAAGGCCTCGGCCAAAATCACAAATCAAATTGGGAAAGGGCCTCGGCCAATTCCACGTCGAGTTGTCTCATGATACCTACCGATGCATCGAGGAGCTATAGCGGGCTCCACCCGTCACATGTTACGTCCAATGCATTCCTCATATGAATAGGTTTAAACATATCATAAACCATAACATAATCGTATCACATAAAACATGCATAAAGAAAACATAACATTTCCACATTTCAATCACAAGATTTCAATACAACACATTGTTATAATAAAAAACGCTTTCAAAACCAATTTCAATACCAAAATAAAATCAATTTAAAACTTTGTATTTATTTTTCATTAAAAAAAGTGATGGCTTCTAGAGGAAGCCGAAACCCAAGTAATGGTCACAGCGGCAGAGAAGTCGTTGTCGCCGCATAAGTACGGAAAGGAAAACATTCCCTTTTTTTCGTTTAGTAAAACGCTTTGTATAAAAAAGATTCCTTTTGAATAAACGTAAATGTCAAAGGGGTTTATACACCATATAAAAGAAAGTTGTGTATAAAACCAAATATTCCTCAATGAAACGAGATTGAGAAAAAGTCCTTAAAAAGATCATTTTTAAAATAAAATAGATCTATTATGTGTATTAACTATAAGTAAACATAAATAAAGTACAAATACAAGATAGGACATAATAATATCATGACATAATTTGAAAGTAGAATATTAACCCAAAGAATGGAAATTGGGTTAAGAAGTTCCCTTACCTTGTGTCCGACTTGATTCGACCGTTCTTTAACCTCCTGAATAATAAACTAGAGTTAATATCTACTTTATTAAGAACCATTTTCAATTTCATTATCCTTTTTATATAACTTATTACAATGTTATGAACATTATGTAATTATTTAAGTTAATAACGGTCGTTTTGTCGATCTTTTGTACTTGAGTCAACTATAAACTTCTTATAATTACAAGGTGTTTATGTGGTAGAATATCCATTATCTCCAGAATTATATTCATGATTTAGATGTCATATATATCATATATATCTAGTATATACATTCATCCATAATATTATGTAACATTTGGAGATAAGAAATGAAATGCACCATTCATGGAGACGGTAAGCCGTACGTACGCATGAACGCTACTTTCATTTCTATTTCATATTTAATGGAATGAAATCATAATTATATAAAGGTATAATATAGTTCCAGTATAATACCATATATTATATCATTTACTCCATCCTTTATACATCCCACATATGGCATTAACGATTAACATCACTTTGATGGGGCGGTAGTCCGCACTTCCTAAAATAAAATTATCGCGTTTACCCATAATGGAAATCATAAAGTATGCCATAAATGAGAAATACAGAAGCATAAGTAAAACATAAACATATTATATATCCTATATAAATATATTGACATCTTAATGTCCACCTTTGAAGGTGTTATATGAGTGTTGAACAATCATCGTTTCGTGAGGCAGAAATTCGCCATCCACAGAAACCGTATGTTCTTTAACCATTAGATGTAGGTGTGTCTAAT
The DNA here is from genome assembly GCA_963277665.1 of Viscum album. Classification (NCBI taxonomy): domain Eukaryota; kingdom Viridiplantae; phylum Streptophyta; class Magnoliopsida; order Santalales; family Viscaceae; genus Viscum; species Viscum album. The sequence goes on from OY728129.1 coordinate 1,592,670,045, forward strand.
TGTAGCCCGAATAATTCTTATAACAAAATCCTAGTATCTTGAGGATACTGTTTTTGTTACAAAAGAAATTAATAAAAAGAGTTTAGGGGGTTGTAGAAGAAAAATAAAACAAAACAACATTAGAGAAGACATTACCTCAAAACCGGGTAACACTTTTTGATTTGAGCCAAAGGATTCCTTGGGAAGAGTTATGCCCAAAGTGAGGCTTCTAGGAGTAAGAGGGGAAAGTTGGGAGAGTAATTTGGAAGAGTTTGGCCAAGAAAAATGGCTTGATAGTGTGAATGAGGTGGTAGAGGTGGGGGCCTTTTATAAGTGGAGAGGAGGGGCACTCTTGGAAAGTAAGGAAATTTTACGTTATTATACAATGCTTTTCGGATTCTAAAGGTCACACACTTATATAATTCGTGGATAAGGTGATAAGGGTTCTAAATATACCCATCTAATAGTCTTTGGACAAGTGTAAGCCTTGGATTGTACATTATCTTTTCATTTTCTTAAAATCGTTAAATAATGAGGTCATCGCTGCATCATAATGATGTCATAAATAATTTAATTTATTTAATGTCTAAAAATTATAAAAAACATACTATGATGTATATTTTACAAAATTCCTAACATATAAGTTGCATTAATTAATTTTATAATTAATTCCTGCTGTCCCAACGAATAGCGTGTTTTTAAGAAACAATTTATATCAAAAGATTGGCAATTTTTTATGTCCAATTTCAATGTTAAATTAATTCTAATGACCACCATTGGATAAAATGGTAAAAATATATTCTAATTATACTTCAAAACCACTAAATAGTATAATTTATCACTATAAATTATTTTGATTAAAAAAGTTGTTTTGAAGTATTTTTCACTATTCATAAAAAATTAGAAGTTCTCAAAAAAATACCAAAAATTCAACATAGGCTAATTTTGATATTCCGAATCCAAAAATGAAGTCCATTTTGAAATATAAAATTTCTATAATTTTAAAAAGTGGTTATTACTATTCATAATAGCTACTTTGATTAGTCGCGGTGTTTTAGAACTCGAAGTTGCGTACAATGCAAGCTATTGCATTATTGAATGAGAAGCGTATCGTGGAATCTCGGAGTGTTACATTCTCCCCTCCTTCAATAAATTGCGTCCTTGCAATTTGAAATTTTTCTTTGAAAATAAAATGTTGAAAAGAGAAAATACCTTTGTGTAAAACCCACATCAGAAATAAGATTAATAAAATTTATCCTTAATAAGAGGGAAAGGGAAATGAAAAAGTCACCACCCAATTATGATATCTATTAGGAGAACATTGGTGACAATTAAAGACATATAATTGGAGGAAAAACGTAAATATTTGTAGGGAGTGATTGAGGTCATCAATCACAATCAACTGTCAAATTGAGGGCCTCAAAGACTTCAATCTATGTTGATTTAAAATATCATCAGTTCAACAAGACATAAGGTATTAGGATAAAAAAAATTTTGTTTTAATATCCCTTTACTAAAGTTTAAGAATTACTTTATTCATTGAATAAGAGATAGGTATATTTATATTTATGCTTGACAATTAGTGTTTCAACCTTCAACTCATCCTTCACTCAAAAAGTTAATAGAACTCAAAAATATTATACTTATCCTAATTGTATAAGGTTCCAAATGTTAACACAAACCATTTAGATTAGTAAAATTATTTTGTAATAACCAGGAACTTCCTGTAGGCTAGTGGTAGGAAATAAAGGAATTTCGCACTATGATTGTGGATTCGATTCCTACAGCTTTGTCTGACGCGACGGGTTATGCCCCACCTTGTAGGTTGTCCTTTTCCTAAAACTATAGTATTATAATATTCCAAAAAAAATCATCAGAAATGTTTTAACCTTAAATAATACTATCCAAAGTTCAACTTAATCCATTCCAAGCATTATAGTTATCCAAAATACCTCTGTCCAAACATTCTCTAAAAGGTCTCTAAATTCCAAAATCAATTGTAACATCAGATTCCCCAAACAAAGAAAAGTTTCTCTTATTTTCACATACTAAAAACATGATTACCTTAATCATATTAAAACCTTTCTGAAATCAACAAGTACTAAAGTACAATCCTTATATATATATATATATCAAATTATTCTAATAACCAGAATATAATCCATGAGTCCAAAAGAACCAATACTTTAATTATTCTGATTCAACTGTAGTAACAGCATAAGATTTTCCTTGATCCCTTGGCCTTTTCTGAGGTAAGTTTACCTGACGCTTAGGACATTCATTTGCATAATGCCCCATTTCCCTACAATTATAGCATTCAACATTGATAGCCTCTTTCTTTCCCTTACAATCACGTGCCTGGTGACCGTTTTCTCTACATTTATAACAAACTCCCATTCCTTTTAGGCAAGTACCAGGGTGATTCTTCCCACAATTATCACATAATCGAAAATCCTTATTTCCCTTTTTCCCTTTATCTGTCTCTTGTTCCACCGTTCTCTTCTTCTCTTGCTTTACTTTGTTGTCATAAGACTTAGAGAATTCCTTTTCTGTCTTGATAGCACATGAGACAATATCTTCTTATGTTGAGAACGATTGTGATACTAAAGCTCGACGGAGAAATGGTTTTAACCCATCAAAGAAACGATCAATCTTACCTCTTGGGTTACGTATATAATCTGCAGCATACCTCGATAACCTTTTAAAGTTGGCCTCATACTATGCGACATTCTCATCCTCCTTTTGTTTCATACTCAGAAATTGTCTTTCCATATCTGCTCTATGGTCACGAGGAAAGTATTTTTCTAAGAAAAGATCTTTGAACTCTCTCCATTCCATATTTGATACTTCATCATCTTCCTTTGTGTTTTGAATCAATGCCCACCATTGATCGGCATCTCCAGTGAGGCGGTAGACTGCCATGATAACCTTTTCCCTTTCACTACTCCCCAAGGCGTGGAATATTTTTTCTAAGGAATTTATCCATTGCTCAGCTACTAATGGATTTGTACCCCCATTAAATGTTGGAGGTTGTTGCCTCATGAAGTGGTCTAACATTGATCCTCCACGTTGCGGATCAGGGTGCTCCATACGAGTAAGGTTATTATTCATAACCTGAGTGAGTTGTCCTAGTAAGGTAATAAGTTGATCAGCACCAGTTGTATCTCCAGGTCCACAATAATTATCTTGAGCAAGAAGGAAATCCCTACACGGAGTGTGTGCATTGATACGGTTTCCATTCCTTCCACTAGGCGCCATTTCTAAACAATGGCATAAACTATATTAGTTTATGAATCAAAATACATAATTCCATACTTATAAAATACAAAACATAAATTGACATATTTATGGATATAATACATAATCATAAAAAGAAATGTTTTCTTTGATAAATTATATACTCATAACCCTTCATAGTGGTTTTTAAAGAAAATGAGAATTATCCTAATAATATCCCCCTGGAGTGTCGTAACCAAGAGTGCAGCACGACCCGTTGTCGTGCACCCGTTCTCGTTCGAGTCTAGCTCAAAGCGGTGTTTTCGGTTTTTTCCCCTAGGTACATCTGTGCCAGAGCCGCCTCTACCTGCTCGTATCCAGACAGGGATGTATCGCTCAGAAAACTTACAAAATCTCTATAATACAAAAATTCTAGGAAGTTCTTCTATACTAATCCTTAAAGTCTATCTTCAGGCTATGTGCTCTAATCAGAGTTTATCTAAATATAGCTTCCATGGTTAGTACTAAACTGCCTTTGATACCAACTGTAACACCCCGACCCCAGCTACCCAGAGCCAGTGCGTTACTTCGTAACATTGGCATGATCACAAATGATAAAGTCTCAAAAGACCGATTAGTTTAGTAGCCTTGGAAACACTAGATACATTCATAAATGTTACATTACATCATAAAGTGAAAAACAAATAACAAAGTCTACATATTCCACACTCATATCCTCTTCTGACTATCCCTGCAGGTCATTCATAAAATACTTCTTCACATCCTGGAAATTATTAAAACATTGAAAGGGGTGAGCTCAGATGCTCAGTAAGGATAACAATATTGCGGAAGCATTCATAAATAAACATAAAAATTTAAGGCAATGTATAACTAAAACAAAAGCCTTTTAAACTTGAACATCAACATAATATGGAAAAAGTAAAATGATATAATTCCATTTACTTCATCACATGGATATTATATTGGTCAAATAATCACATGCAATATCAATAACCACTTTCATAATGATGGAATGCATAATGCCAGACATTCTGAAAAATTTTGTCAAGGCCTCGGCCAAGATGTCTAAAATGATTAAGGCCTTGGCCAAAATCACAAATCAAATTGGGAAAGGGCCTTGGCCAATTCCACGTCTAGTTGTCTCATGAGACCTACCGATGCATCGAGGAGCTATAGCGGGCTCCACCCATCACATGTTAAGTCCAATGCATTCCTCATATGAATAGGTTTAAACATATCATAAACCATAACATAATCGTATCACATAAAACATGCATAAAGGAAACATAACATTTCCACATTTAAATCAAAAGATATCAATACAACACATTGATATAATAAATACGCTTTCAAAACAATTTTCAATACCAAAATAAAGCAAGTTAAAACTGTGTATTTATTTTTCATTAAAAAAAAGTGATGGCTTGTAGAGGAAGCTGAAACTCAAATAATGGTCACGGCGGCGGAGAAGTCGTTGTCGCCGCATAAGTACGAAAAAGAAAACATTCCCCTTTTGTAGTTTAGTAAAACGCTTTGTATAAAAAAGATTCCTTTTGAATAAACGTAAAAGTAAAAAGGGTTTATACACCGTATAAAAGAAAGTTGTGTATAAAACCAAATATGCCTCAATGAAAAGAGATTGAGAAAAAGTCCTTAAAAAGATCATTTTTAAAATAAAATATATCTATTATGTGTATTCACTATAAGTACACATAAATAAAGTACAAATACAAGATAGGAAATAATAATATCATGACATAATTTGAAAGTAGAATATTAACCCAAAGAATGGAAATTGGGTTAAGAAGTTCCCTTACCTTGGGTCTGACTTGATTCGACCGTTCTTTAAAATCATGAATAATAAAATAGAGTTAATATCTACTTTATTAAAAACCATTTTCAATTTCATTATCCTTTTTATATCAATTATTACAATGTTATGAACATTATGTAATTATTTAAGTTAATAACGGTCGTTTTGTCGATCTTTGGTACTTGAGTCAACAATAAACTTCTTATAATTACAAGGTTTTTATGTGTTAGAATATCCATTATCTCCAGAATTATATTAATTATTTATATGTCATATATATCATATATATCCATTATATACATTCATTCATAATATTACGTAACATTTGGAGGTAAGAAATGAAATGCACCGTTCATGGAGACAGTAAGCCGTACATACGCATGAACGCTACATTCATTTCTATTTCATATTTAATGGAATGAAATAATAATTATATAAAGGTATAATATAGTTCATGTATAATATCATATATAATATCATTTACTCCATCCTTTATACATCCCACATATGGCATTAACGATTCACATCACTTTGAGTGGGCGGTAGTCCGCACTTCCTAAAATGAAATTATCGCGTTTACCCATAATGGAAATCATAAAGTATGCCATAAATGAGAAATAAAGAAGCATAAGTAAAACATAAACATATTATATATCCTATATAAATATAGTTACATCTTAATGTCCACCTTTGAAGGTGTTATATGAGTGTTGAACAATCATCGTTTCGTGAGGCAGAAATTCTCCATCCACAGAAACCGTATGTTCTTTAACCATTAGATGTAGGTGTGTGTAATTGTAGCTCGAATACATCTTATAACAACATCCTAGTATCTTGCGGATACTGGTGTGGTTACAAAAGAAATTAATAAAAAGAGTTTAGGGGGTTGGAGAAGAAAAATAAAACAAAACAACATTAGAGAAGACATTACCTCAAAATCGGGTAACTCTTTTTGATTTGAGCCAAAGGATTCCTTGGGAAGAGTTCTGCCCAATGTGAGGCTTCTAGGAGTAAGAGGGGGACGTTGGGAGAGTATTTGGGAAGAGTTTGGCCGATCCAAATGGATTTAAAGTGTGAATGAGGTGGTAGAGGTGGGGGCCTTTTATAAGTGGAGAGGAGGGGCACTCTTGGAAAGTAAGGAAGTTTTACATTATTATACAATGATTTTCGGATTCTAAAGGTCCCACACTTATATAATTCGTGGATAAGGTGAAAAGGGTTCGATCTCTACCCATTCAATAGTCTTTGGACAAGTGTAAGCCTTGGATTGTACATTATCTTTTCATTTTATTAAAATCGTTAAATAATGAGGTCATCGCTGCATCATAATGATGTCATAAATAATTTAATTTATTTAATGTTTAAAAATTATAAAAAAATACTATGATGTAGGAAATCGTTTTAGCTTTCCAATGAATTTTTATAGTAAAAAGTATGACTTGTATAACCCCATGTAAAAATTGTTTTTGTAAAACATTTCATGTTTGTGTCATTTTTTACTTTAACATTAAATAAAAGGTATTTATGTAATTTTCCAACTAAAGTGGATCCATGGGGTCCCCAAGTGGACACATGGATTGTCTTGGTCGGCCATGGCACATCCAATGAGGGTAGGACATGTTTCATGCTTATCTCATATTATTAAAACATTATTTTTACCTTAAACTACACTAATTACCTATAACCGCGATTAAGAACTTAAAAGTTACTATTCACCAAAAATTATTTTAATCTCATTGAACCACATTTTACTTCTTAATGACAATCATGTATGTCGGATTTTTGAAAATAAAAACACAGATGTGGTAATATTTCATTTAAACGATAAATTAGTTATTTAACTACTACTTAGTGGTTTCACTATTCATCAAAAATTGAAGTTTTTCAGAACAATGCCAAAATTTCACCCTAATCTATAATTGATATTATGAATTAAAAAATGATGTCTATTTTACAAAATTACAAACATATAATTTGCATTAATTAATTTTATAATTAATTCCTGATGTCACAACAAATAGCGTGTTTTTAAGAAACAATTTATATCAAAAGATTGGCAATTGTTTATGTCCAATTTCAATGTTAAATTAATTCTAATGACAACCATTGGATAAAATGGTAAAAATATATTCTAATTATACTTTAAAACCACTAAATAGTATAATTTATCACTATAAATTATTTTGATTAAAAAAGTTGTTTTTAAGTATTTTTCAGTATTCATAAAAAATTAGAAGTTCTCAGAAAAATACCAAAAATTCAACATAGGCTAATTTTTATATTCCGAATTCAAAAATGAAGTCCATTTTGAAATATAAAATTTCTATAATTTTAAAAAGTGGTTATAACTATTCATAACAGCTACTTTGATTAGTCGTGGTGTTTTTGAACTCGAAGTTGCATACAATGCAAGCTATTGCATTATTGAATGAGAAGCGTATCGTGGAAGCTCGGGGTGTTACAATTGAGGAGTACAGTTCAGACTTCTTGGCAGCTTCAACGTGCTCTTTTCCCTTACTAGAATTCCTGCTGAGTACGAATGCCTCGATGGGCGTAGGGAGACCAAGAAGGTTTCTCTACAGATGAGTAATCCTTCACGATTGGTCCAATAGTTGTGGCATGCCATTGAAGGTATTTCACGATTGATAAGCTCTAGTTCTGCTTCCTCGCCCATTATATCATCCATGTTTACTATGACCCTTCGCAGGGTAATGTCCTCGATATCTCCTAGCGAGTCGGTATGCCACCAGATTGGACTGAAGAGGGGGGCAGCATACTGGCCCCAGCCACATAGTATCACATTACGGGTATCCTCCTTGATAATTTTGTGGAATACAATGATACTCTGAATGAATTGTTGTTGTAGGGCCTTACGACGACCTGATGACTTTGGGTGCGGGTCCACATGGAGTGTGGCCAAATCAACATGATGACATTGCTCATTGATGTCTACTAAATGCACTTGGCTCCTAGGGTAATCAAATCACTGATGACGATGACTATAATGCATCTCCTAGAGGGTTTGGAAGAAACAATCAACTTCCCCTAGGGTGAGGGATTCCGGTATGCCAAAATTTGGTGGGGCAACATGTCAGAACTTCTAAGGGAAGTGGTCCACTGGTAGGATGTTACATAAGCTCCTCAACTCAGATTCTGGGTCTGGACATTGATTGCCCCATTTTTCAACTGTGGGTTGTTGAGAAACATGATTATGTACTGAGGTAGACTACTGGGATGGCAGGCTGGTCGATGGAGAGTACGGCGAGCGGGATGACAGACCCTTGAATCTTCGGCTGTCCTCCGAATAGTTTAGTGACCTGGCCACTACGTCGCATTAGGACAGGATGACGGTCACAATTCCCTGCTCATGGAATAATTCTTCTAGCGATGGGTCGTGTTTCTTATCACCTTCCATTGATCCTAGAATAGTTCTCCTTGATCTCGTGTCGAGGTAAAGAGCGCTTCTGGTGATGACGGTGGTGGCTTCACGACCGTAACCTCTAGGATTGCCATATTTATTATCCTCCTGAATATATCTATTGAGGTAGGTAGGAATCCTATGTACAACGCATTATGTGAGTACCAGGATGATGCACCTCAACCCTACTATGACCCTTGACACGAATGAGCGAGAGGAGGTTCCCGCGCTGAGTCGCACTCTGCCTCAGAGTCTGAAAATCAGACTAGTTTGATCTCTATTAGGACATTCCCAAAATTCTTCTTATGGGGGGTGATGATTTGACTTCATGCCCCTATATGGTTTTTTGAGACATGGAATATTTCTGACATGATGCCTTTCAGCCGCACTGGTGCTGGGGTGGAAAGCGTTTCCACTCATGAAAGTCGGGTTGCGAGAAGCACTAGGTCATATGACTAAGGGGACATGGGGAGGTCCTACATGGGTATCAAGGGAGCGGCAAGGACCTCCAATGGAACTGGAAGAATCATGGGGAGTACCTCCACCCTTTTTTTCCCTGGATACCTCAGTATGAGGAGGGTCATTGTACCGACCTAGCTGACCACAAGTAGGACATCCGTGCTAGGTGTAGGTGGAGAGAGACTGTAACACCCGAGACTTTTATGAGAAATATTTTTGTTTTTATAAATCATAAAAGGAATCTTTCACTACACACAACACTATATTGGCTTGCTTTATAGGCAATCACGACCTTCCTCGATAGCTTGCGTCGTACGCAATACCGAGTTTCACTAAACAATGATATGCTATTAAAACATTATTAAAACTACCTGTTATGAATAGTAATAACCACTTTTTGAAATTTTATAAATTTTATTTTTCAAAATGGTATTCATTTTTGGATTCGGAATATCAAAATTAGCCTAGGGTTAAATTTTGGTATTTTTCTGAAAACCTTCAATTTTTGATGAATAGTGAAACCACTAAGTGATAGTTAAAAAAACTGAATTTATCATAAAACTTAATTTTACCACTTTTGTGAGTGGAATTTCAAAAATACGAGAGACACGGTTGATGTCAGTAAGTAAAATGTGGTTCAATGAGATGAAAATAATTTTTGGTGAATAGTAACTTTTTACTTATATTTACCACAGTTAAAAGTAAATAGGGTAATTAAGGGTAAAATTGATATTATTATTACCCTAACTGTAACACCCCAAGATTTCATAGTGTGTTATTTCTTCAAAATAATTCAATAACTTGCACTACACGCAACACCGAGTTCAATCACACCATGACTTACAAAAAAAAGCCATTCAAAAGAGGTTATGAATAGTATTATCTAAATTTTAAACATTATATAATCCTTATAATTTTAGAATACATATTATGAGTTTCTTAGATATAATGCAAGAACAAATTCATTTTCAGTATTGCAATTTTATCAACTTTTAATAGTGAACCCTTTTTAAATACAATATTTTAAACTTTTTGACTGAATGGGGACATCAACAAAATTTAAAATGAAACATCCCAAGATTCCACGGTACACTTTCCTTTGAATAATACAGTAGCGTGTGTTGTACGCAACTTCGAGTTTTAACACACACCACAACCGATCAAACTAGTCGTTATGAATAGTAATACCTACTTTTTGAAATTATATATATATTTTATATTTAAAAATTGACTTCATTTTTGGATTCGTAGAGTCGAATTTACCCTAAGGTGAAATTTGGTACTTTTCGGATAACTTTCATATTTTGATGAATAGTGAAAATTACTAAATTTTAATTAAAAACAACTTTTTTAATCAAAATAATTAATAGGGATAAATTATGAATTTGAGTGGTTTAAAAGTATATTTATAATATATTTTTACCATTTAATATAATGTTGGTCATTGGACATAATTTTACAATTAAACCGAACATAAACAAGTGTCAATCTTTTGATAGTTATTATCTCCTAAAAACACGCTTTTTGTTTTGACAGCGGGAATTAATTTTAAATTAATTTCTGCCACTTCTGTTTTTTAAATTTAGAAAAATGGATTCCATATTTGGAATCAGGATGTTCAAATTATGTAAATAGGTAGCTTTTATTTTTAGACATTTCGAATAATTACTGTGGTAAATATTTTATTTACCATGGTTAAGGGTAAATCCGGTAAATAAGGGTTAAAAAATAATATTATAATAATATTAAATTACCCTAAAACGTGTCTTAACCCTATTGATTGATACATGGTCGACCATGGGCATCTTTGGGTCGATTTTGGGACCCCATGGATCCACTTCTAAGTGATAATGACACTTTATTTTAATTAAGTTAAAATGAATACAAAAATGACACAAGCATATATCTTTTAGAAAAACAATTGTTACATAGGGTTATATATGTTGTATTTTAGATTATAAATATTCATTATAAATATAAAAATATTTCTTACATAATGATATTTTATTTATAATATTTAGACATTAAATAATTTATTTTATTTATGACACAATGATGATGCAGTAATTACTATAATAGTGAAAAATTAAAATAATTGATATTATAAATACCCAAATAAATATAATATGAAACTTTTAATGAATTAAACTAATTTAATAGGATAATATGATATATTAGTATTGATTTAATTGACTTTTTTCGAAGTAATCAATCTGTTATGAGTTTCACAAAAATCAACTATTGAATAGTGTCAAAATTGACATAAAAGAGTTCTTAAAACAAATATTATATTATTAATTGATATTAAATTTCTAAAAAACTAAGGTTCGGCCAAGAGACTTATATCATGATAGGTTCATCATTAATGGACAACTTGGGGGTCTCTTGGATGTATGTAGTAAGTTTATTAACCATATTATATATAAATACAAAGAGACATTGTAAAAGTGAAACTAATTAACTTAGAGTTAAAACATAAAGATAAGGTTAATATAAGTACCCAAACCTGTCTAAATTATATTGTTGAGTTGTTTTCGACCCATCCCCACCTTAACCTTTGAATAAACAACTTTTGATCCATTATAAATCGAATATGAATTTATTATAAATTACTATTTCTAGCTTTTCCAAAGGTGCCCCTCACCCCTCTTATAAAAGGGCACTCCTCCTTCTCATTTCTTCACACCTTCAAAGCCTATTGGTTCGGCCAAACTCTGCCCAAATACTCTCCCAAATTCCCTCACTACAACCTAGGGGTCTTATTTTGATCCGAAAGCCAACCTAAGGAGCCCTTTTGATCAAATCAAAAGGATGAACCCGAAGAAGAGGTAATGATTTCACCACCCTTTTCTAAGTTCATTTCTTCTTCCACTTCTTCTTCCTTTGTTGTTACCATTATAAAATAATAAATACAGTAAAATATATATACTGTGATTTTATTATAAATATGGTACAACCATATTCAGTATTCTATCCACCCTTTGAATAACATGTCACCATACGTGCGTACGTACGGCTTACCGTCTCCACGTCGTGGTGTAATTGTTATTCAATATATTATTATTTGGATGGGTATAATAATGATCTGTAACTCATGTAAATGATAAATATAAAATTTTAATGATTCGTTATATATGATATACCATCCATTTATATATTATTTTAATATCAAAAGAATGATATTGTCGCTCGTGCGTGCGTACGGACTACCGTCTCCACGAACGCGATGAGATTCATTCTCCATCGTATCCATTCAAGTATAATTATCATTTGATGATTTAAAAAATGATGTTTTAGGACTTGATATCATTCTGGATATGAATAATATAAAACCTATCCTTTACAAACATGTCTTACGTAACAAAACATATAAAAGAAAACAAGTAAGCTAACACCCGAAACAACGATAATACTAAGATATTATAATCAAATCAATATTAAAAGATCATATATGATATCATATTAATGTATATGATTATTGTATAATTTAATAACAATTATTTCACCATTATACAGGAGGTTAACCTACCCCAACCAAGGAAAAGTACAAGATAAGGGTTATTTCACAATCTCTTCATTATCCGAGGTTGTTTATACGTAATAATCTACTGGGATTTCTTTACCATCCACATCCATGTTTATTAGAAATGTATTTCAAAACATATTTATTATTTACAAGAGTATGGGTTAAAGTCGTTTATACCCTTGTTTGACTTTTTATAAGAGGTTTATAAAGGAATCTTTCCGTCGTTTTCAAAACAAGGTCCTTTTTAACCTTTTCGACAGAATTATGGTAAGAATGTTTTTTTAACTTATACGGTGGGTGCGGCTATTTTCCGCCGTTATAAAATCCTCAAAGCTTCCCTTAAAAGCTTATAAGAATATTTTCAAATAGAATTTTTAATTTTATATGGATCTTAAATGATTTCAAAATAAAAGGAGATATTTCTTTTAAAAGAATTTTGATTTCATCTATGTCAACATCGTTTGATGGATTTTAAGATTATTTGAAGTTGATTTATTATGATACAAAACTTCTATATTGTATTGAAGGTTTTGTGATATGTTTGACTGTGGATGTGCTATTTTTATACCATTCATAGTTTATGGTGAAAGTATTGACATTTCGTATGCTAGTTTTAATACGAATGTTTATGTTATGTTTAAACCTTTTCATATGGGAATGCATTGTACTTAATATGTGACGGGTAGAGCCCACTATAGCTCCTCGATGCATCGGTAGGTCTCATGAGACAAACTAGTGTCTTGGCACAAGGCCTTGACAAAATCTTATTTGTAGTCTTGGCACGAGGCCTTGACTATGTGGTTATGATAGTCTGGCAATATGCATTCCAACATTATGAAAGTGGTTATTGATTTTTGCATGTGATTATTCAATTAGTAGAATATCCATGTGAATAAGTAAATGGCATTATTTCATTTTATTTATGTCGTACCATGTTGAAAGTTCATGTTTGAAAGGCTTTTGTTTTAGTTATACATTGCCTTAAATGTTTATTTTTATTTATGAAAGTTTCCGCTATATTGTTATCCTTACTGGGCGTTTGAGGTCACCCCTTTTCTATGTTTTATTTTTACCAGGAAGTGAAGAAGTAAATTATGAATGACCTGCAGGGATATTATGTGGGGATATGAGTGTGGATTATGGAGACATTATGTTGTTGTAGTAGTTTTTCATTTTATGATGTAATGTAAAACTTATGAATATATCTAGTGTTTCCAAGGCTACAAAACCAATCGGTCTTTCGAGATTTGATCTTTCTTGTGATCATACCAATGTTATGTAATAATGCACCGACTCTGGGTAACTAGGGTCGGGGCGTTACAGTTGGTATCAGAGGAAGTTTAGTACAAACCTTGGAAGCTAGATTTAGATAAACTCTGATTAGAGCACGTAGACCTAAGATGAACGTTGAGGATTAGTGTAGAAGAAATTCCTAGAATTTTGGTATTGTAGAGATTTTGTGAGTTTTCCGAGCAATACATCCCTGTTTGGATACGAGAAGGTAGAGGCGGCTCTGGCACAGATGTATCTAGGGGTAAAACCCGAAAACACCGCTTTGAGCTAGACTCGGACGGGAACTGGTGCACAACAACCGGCCTTGCTGCACTCTTGGTTACAACACTCCCGGGGGATATGCTTAGGATAACTCTCTTTTTCTTTACAAATCATTATGAAGGGTTTATGAGTATATACATCCTCAAAGTAGACATTTTTATGATTATGGATTATATCCATAAATAGTTCAATTTATGTTAAGTGTTTTATAAGTATGGGATTATGTATTTTGATTCATAAACTGATCTAGTGTATGCCATTGTTTAGAAATGGTGCCCAGTAGAAGGAATGAGAACTCCATAAATGAACATGATCCAAAGAGAAGGAAGGATCATATCTTTCATGGTCTTAAGCTAGAATTTATAAGAGAAATAGTCTCCCATGTATTATCATCATATGAAGAAATAATATCATGTGTTGATAAGATAAGTAAAGAGTTTACTGAGTCCTATGGCTTTGAAGGCAAGCAAGAGAAGAAAAGGATGGAAGAGAGAAAGATGGATAAAGGGAAGAGGGAAAAGAAGAATTTTCCCATATGTGGTAACTGTGGAAAGAAACACCCTGGAACTTGCCTGAAAGGAATGGGAGTTTGTTATAAGTGTGGAGGAAAAGGGCACAAAGTACGTGACTGCAAGGGTAAGAAAATGGTTTTAAATGTACAATGCTTCATTTGCAAGGAGTTTTGACACTACACGAACCTATGTCCCAGTCATCAAACTATGCCGCAAATGATGTTATTGGATAATAATCAAGTTATGATACTACCACAGATGAAGAGGAATGATTAGAGTTCTTATGTTGATTATGTCGATTTAGTGTTGTATCAACAATGTACTTGTTATAATAATTATGGAGTATATAAGGATTGTACTGCAGTACTATTTCATTAAGGACTTGAGATTGTGTGGACCAAAGAAAAGTGACTCAATAGCAGGATAAATTTTTGGAAAATATATGGTTGAGAGAATTATAAACCATAATATAGTTCTGATACCGAGGTAGTGATTTTCGAATAATACATGATTATTTTGGAAAAATTATATTGGATATTCTTGACTACCATGGAACGGATTAATGATTTGTATATATCATCATTGTTGGGGTTTAAAACATTTTTGGATTGATGAAGTATATCCAGCATTCTATATGGAATAAGGGAGAATGTATGTAATCAATAAGGAATATGGTAATTCAGGATGTTTCAGTGTATTAAAAGAATACATGATGAAGGTATTCATATGCTACTATGGGGTAAAAAGGATCTACATTATGTTTACCTTCCTTATAAATGTTGGACTGTGAGTTTGGACAGAAGTATTTTTGATAGTTATAGTTTGGATTATTTTGGATTGCCATAAAAGGACAACCCGGAGGTCGGGCGGCAACCCGTCGCGTCCGGCAAGGCTGCGAGACTTGAAGCCGCAACCGAAGGGCGACAAGGGTGTATCACCTACCACTGGCCCACGAGATGTCCTGGATTAAATAATGTAATTTTTTTTAAATGATCTGGTAAATGAATTATAAATTCATTAATTTTGGAACCCTGTACGAATAGTATAAATAGAAAAAAAATTACATTCTATTATCTTTTAGAGTTAAATATGAGTTTGTGGTAGAAATTTTTTAATGGATAAAACTCTAATTATAAAGTAAGTATATCTCTTTATGATCTTAGCCAATCTCATAAATAAATTCCTCAACATTAATAAAAGGAACTTAGAACAAAAATTTTGTCCTAGATGGTACCTTAAATCATCACTAATTTATGGCTTTGGGATTATTGGCCTTTTCATAGCCATGTTCTCTACCACTCTCCATCAGATAATTGATGGATAGATTTCTCTTCCATATCCCTATTTTCCTACATGGAACCCTAGTATGTGTTATTTTCGGTAATCTTCATACTTTCCACCCTTTGTTTTAAATAGAGGCCTCATTAATTCATTTTTCGATGTGGGATTTCAACTAAGATATTTTGAAACGTAAAAAATGTGTTATCCCAATACCCTATGTGTTGTTGAACCGGTGGTATTTCAAATCATCATAGATTGATGAGTTTAAGGACCTCAATTTTATACTTGTTTGTGATTGATGACCTCAATCACTACCTATAAATATTTACGTTTTTCCACCAATTATATGTCTCTAATTGCCACCAATGTTCTCCTAATCGAGATCATAATTTGGTGGTGACCCTTTCATTTCTATTTTCCTCATATTAAGACTAAATATTAGTAACCCAATTTCCGATGTAGGTTTTCCCACAAATATATTTTCTATTTTCAACCTTTTATTTTCGAAGAACAATTTCAAATTGCGAGGACGCAATTTATTGAAGGAGGGGAGAATGTAACACCCCAAGATTTCATAGTGTGTTATTTATTCAAAATAATTCAATAACTTGCACTACACGAAACACTGAGTTCAATCACACCATGACTTATAAAAAAAAGCCATTCAAAAGAGGTTATGAATAGTATTATCTAAATTTTAAACTTTATATAATCCTTATAATTTTAGAATCCATATTATGAGTTTCTTAGATATAATGCAAGAACAAATTTATTTTTAGTATTGCAATTTTATCAACTTTTAATAGTGAACCCTTTTTAAATACAATATTATAAACTTTTTGACTGAATGGGGACATCAAAAAAATTTAAAATGAAACATCCCAAGCTTCCACGATACGCTTTCCTTTGAATAATACAGTAGCGTGTGTTGTACACAACTTCGAGTTTTAACACACACCACAACCGATCAAACTAGCCGTTATGAATAGTAATACCTACTTTTTGAAATTATATATATATTTTATATTTAAAAATTGACTTCATTTTTGGATTATTAGTGTCGAATTTACCCTAAGGTGAAATTTTGGTACTTTTCGGATAACTTTCATATTTTGATGAATAGTGAAAATTACTAAATTTTAATTAAAAACAACTTTTTTAATCAAAATAATTAATAGTGATAAATTATGAATTTGAGTGGTTTAAAATTATATTTAGAATATACTTTTACCATTTAATATAATTTTGGTCATTGGACATAATTTTACAATTAAACCGAACATAAACAAGTGTCAATCTTTTGATAGTTATTATCTCTTAAAAACACGCTTTTTGTTTTGACAGCCGGAATTAATTTTAAATTAATTTCTGCCACTTCTGTTTTTTGAATTTAGAAAAATTTATTCCATATTTGGAATCAGGATGTTCAAATTGTGTAAATAGGTTGCTTTTATTTTTAGACATTTCGAATAATTAATGCGGTAAATATTTTATTTACCATGGTTAAGGGTAAATCCGGTAAATAAGGGTTACAAAATAATATTATAATAATCCTAAATTATCCTAAAACATGTCTTAACCCTATTGGTTGATACATGGTCGACCATGGGCATCTTTGGGTCGATTTTGGGACCCCATGGATCCACTTGTATGTGATAATGACACTTTATTTTAATTAAGTTAAAATGAATACAAAAAAGACAGAAGCATATATCTTTTAGAAAAACAATTGTTACATAGGGTTATATATGTTGTATTTTAGATTATAAATATTCATTAGAAATATAAAAAGCTTTCATACATAATGATATTTTATTTATAATTTTTAGACATTAAATAATGTATTTTATTTATGACACAATGATGATGCAGTAATTACTATAATAGTGAAAAATTAAAATAATTGATATTATAAATACCCAAATAAATATAATATGAAACTTTTAATAAATTAAACTAATTTTCTAGGATAATATGATATATTAGGATTTATTTAATTGTATTTTTTCGAAGTAATTATTCTGTTATGAGTTTGAAAAAAATCAACTATTGAATAGTGTCAAAATTGACATAAAAGAGTTCTTAAAACAAATATTATATTATTAATTGATATTAAATTCCTAAAAATCTAAGGTTCGGCCAGGAGACTTATATCATGATAGGTTCAATATTAATGTACCACTTGGGGGTCTCTTGGATGTATGTAGTAAGTTTATTAACCATATTATATAAAAATACAAAGAGACATTGTAAAAGTGAAACTAATTAACTTTGAGTTAAAACTTAAAGATAAGGTTAATATAAGTACCGAAACCTGTCTAAATTCTATTGGTTGAGTTTTTTTCGACCCCTCCCCACCTTAACCTTTGAATAATAAACTTTGGATCCATTAGAAACCGAATATGAATTTATTATAAATTAATATTTCTAGCTTTTCCAAAGGTGCCCCTCACCCCTCTTATAAAAGGGCACTCCTCCTTCTCATTTCTTCACACCTTCAAAGCCTTTTGGATCGGCCAAACTCTGCCCAAATACTCTCCCAAATTCCCTCACTACAACCTAGGGGTCTTATTTTGATCGGAAAGCCAACCTAAGGAGCCCTTTTGATCAAATCAAAAGGAAGAACCCGAAGAAGAGGTAATGATTTCACCACCCTTTTCAAGTTCATTTCTTCTTCCACTTCTTCTTCCTTTGTTGTTACCATTCTAAAATAATAAATACAGTATCATATATATAATGTGATGATATTATAAATATGGTACAACCATATTCAGTATTCTATCCACCCTTTGAATAACATTTCACCATACGTGCGTATGTACGGCTTACCGTCTCCACGTCGTGGTGTAATAGTTATTCAATATATTATTATTTGGATGGGTATAATAATGATGTGTAACTCATGTAAATGATAAATATAACATGTTAATGATTCTGTATATATGATATACCATCCATTTATATATTATTTTAATATCAAAAGAATGATATTGTCGCTCGTGCGTACGTACGGACTACCGTCTCCACGAACGCAATGAGATTCATTCTCCATCATATCCATTCAAGTATAATTATCATTTGATGATTTAAAAAATGATGTTTAAGGACTTGATATCATTCTGGATATGAATAATATAAATCCTATCCTTTACAAACATGTCTTACGTAACAAAACATATAAAAGAAAACAAGTAAGCTAACACCCGAAACAACGATAATACTAAGATATTATTATCAAATAAATATTAAAAGATCATATATGATATCATATTAATGTATATAATTATTGTATAATTTAATAAAAATTATTTCACCATTATACAGGAGGTTAACCTACCCCAACCAAGGAAAAGTACAAGGTAAGCGTTATTTCACAATCTCTTCATTATCCGAGGTTGTTTATACATAATAATCTACTGGGATTTCTTTATCATCCACATCCATGTTTCTTAGAAATGTATTTCAAAACATATTTATTATTTACAAGAATATGGGTTAAAGTCATTTATACCCTTGTTTGACTTTTTATAAGAGGTTTATAAAGGAATCTTTCCGTCGTTTTCAAAACAAGGTCCTTTTTAACCTTTTCGACAGAATTATGGTAAGAATGTTTTTTTAACTTATACGGTGGGTGCGGCTATTTTCCGCCGTTATAAAATCTTCAAAGCTTCCCTTAAAAGCTTATAATAATATTTTCAAAGAAAATGTTTAATTTTATATGGATCTTAAATGATTTCAAAATAAAAGGAGATATTTCTTTTAAAATAATTTTTATTTCATCTATGTCAACATCCTTTGATGGATTTTAAGATTATTTGAAGTTGATTTATTATGATACAAAACTTCTATATTGTATTGAAGGTTTTGTGATATGTTTGACGGTGGATGTGCTATTTTTATACCATTCATAGTTTATGGTGAAAGTATTGACATTTCGTATGCTAGTATTAATATGAATGTTTATGTTATGTTTAAACCTTTTCATATGGGAATGCATTGGACTTAATATGTGACGGGTGGAGCCCGCTATAGCTCCTCGATGCATCAGTAGGTCTCAGGAGACATACTAGTGTCTTGGCACAATGCCTTGACAAAATCTTATTTGTAGTCTTGGCACGAGGCCTTGACTATGTGGTTATGATAGTCTGGAATTATGCATTCCAACATTATGAAAGTGGTTATTGATTTTTGCATGTGATTATTCGATTAGTAGAATATCCATGTGAATAAGTAAATGGAATTATTTCATTTTATTTATGTCGTACCATGTTGAAAGTTCATGTTTGAAAGGATTTTGTTTTAGTTATACATTTCCTTAAATGTTTATTCTTATTTATGAAAGTTTCCGCTATATTGTTATCCTTACTGGGAATTTGAGCTCACCCCTTTTCTATGTTTTATTTTTCCCAGGAAGTGAAGAAGTAAATTATGAATGACCTGCAGGGATATTATGTGGGGATATGAGTGTGGATTATGGAGACATTATGTTGTTGTAGTAGTTTTTCATTATATGATGTAATGTAAAACTTATGAATATATCTAGTGTTTCCAAGGCTACTAAACCAATCGGTCTTTCGAGATTTGATCTTTCTTGTGATCATGCCAATGTTATGTAATAATGCACTGACTCTGGGTAACTAGGGTCGGGGCGTTACAGTTGGTATCAGAGGAAGTTTAGTACAAACCTTGGAAGCTAGATTTAGATAAACTCTGATTAGAGCACATAGACCTAAGATGAACATTGAGGATTAGTGTAGAAGAACTTCCAAGAATTTTGGTATTGTAGAGATTTTGTGATTTTTCCGAGCAATACATCCCTGTCTGGATACGATCAGGTAGAGGCGGCTCTGGCACAGATGTACCTTGGGGTAAAACCCGAAAACACCGCTTTGAGCTAGACTCGAACGGGAACTGGTGCACGACAACGGGCCTTGCTGCACTCTTGGTTACGACACTCCCGGGGGATATGCTTAGGATAACTCTCATTTTCATTACAAATCATTATGAAGGGTTTATGAGTATATATATCCTCAAAGGAGACATTTTTATGATTATAGATTATATCCATAAATATTTCAATTTATGTTAAGTGTTTTATAAGTATGGGATTATGTATTTTGATTCATAAACTGATCTAGTGTATGCCATTGTTTAGAAATGGTGCCCAATAGAAGGAATGAGAACTCCAGAAATGCACATGATCCATAGAGAAGGAAGGATCATATCTATCATGGTCTTAAGCTAGAATTTATAAGAGAAATAGTCTCCCATGTATTATAATCATATGAAGAAAAAATATCATGTGTTGATAAGATAAGTAAAGAGTTTACTGAGTCCTATGGCTTTGAAGGGAAGCAAGAGAAGAAAAGGATGGAAGAGAGAAAGATGGATAAAGGGAAGAGGGAAAAGAAGAATTTTCCCATATGTGGTAACTGTAGAAAGAATCACCCTGGAACTTGCCTGAAAGGAATGGGAGTTTGTTATAAGTGTGGAGGAAAAGGGCACAAAGTACGTGACTGCAGGGGTAAGAAAATGGTTTTAAATGTACAATGCTTCATTTGCAAGGAGTTTTGACACTACGCGAACCTATGTCCCAGTCATCAAACTATGCCGCAAATGATGCTATTGGATAATAATCATGTTATGATACTACCACAGATGAAGAGGAGTGATTAGAGTTCTTATGTTGATTATGTCAATTGAGTGTTGTATCAACAATGTACTTGTTATAATAATTATGGAGTATATAAGGATTGTACTGCAGTACTATTTCATTAAGGACTTGAGATTGTGTGGAACAAAGAAAAGTGACTCAATAGCAGGATAAAGTTTTGGAAAATATATGGTTGAGAGAATTATAAACCATAATATAGTTCTGATACCGAGTTAGTGATTTTCGAATAATACATGATTATTTTGGAAAAATTATATTGGATATTCTTGACTACCTTGGAACGGATTAATGATTTGTATATTCCATCAATGTTGGGGTTTAAAACATTTTTGGATTGATGAAGTATATTCGGCATTCTATATGGAATAAGGGAGAATGAATGTAATCAATAAGGAATATGGTAATTCAGGATGTTTCAGTGTATTAAAAGAATACATGATGAAGGTATTCATATGCTATTACGGGGTAAAAAGGATCTACATTATGTTTACCTTCCTTATAAATGTTGGACTTTGAGTTTGGACAGAAGTATTTTTGATAGTTCTAGTTTGGATTATTTTGGATTGCCATAAAAGGACAACCCGGAGGTCGGGCGGCAACCCGTCGCGTCTGGCAAGGCTGCGAGACTTGAACCCTCAACCGAAGGGCGACAAGGGTGTATCACCTACCATTGGCCCATGAGATGTCCTGGATTAAATAATTTAGTTTTTTTAAAAGATCTGGTAGATGAATTATAAATTCATTTATTTTGGAACCCTGTACGAATAGTATAAATAGAAAAAAAAATTACATTCTATTATCTTTTAGAGTGAAATATGAGTTTGTGGTAGAAATTTATTAATGGATAAAACTCTAATTATAAAGTATGTATATCTCCTTATGATCTTAGCCAATCTCATAAAAAAATTCTTCAACATTAATAAAAGGAACTTAGAACAAAAATTTTGTCCCAGATGGTACCTTAAATCATCACTATTTTATGGCTTTGGGAATTTTGGCCTTTTCATAGCCATGTTCTCTACCACTCTCCATCAGATAATTGATGGTTAGATTTCTCTTCCATATCCATATTTTCCTACATGGAACCCTAGTATGTGTTATTTTCGGTAATCTTCATACTTTCCACCCTTTGTTTTAAATAGAGGCCTCATTAATTCATTTTTCTATGTGGGATTTGAACAAAGATATTTTGAAACGTCAAAAATGTGTTATCCCAATACCCTATGTGTTGTTGAACCGGTGGTATTTCAAATCATCATAGATTGATGATTTTAAGGACCTAAATTTTATACTTGTTTGTGATTGATGACCTCAATCACTACCTATAAATATTTACGTTTTTCCTCCAATTATATGTCTCTAGTTTCCACCAATGTTCTCCTAATCGAGATCATAATTTGGTGGTGAACCTTTCATTTCTCTTTTCCTCATATTAAGACTAAATTTTAGTAACCCAATTTCCAATGTAGGTTTTCCCACAAATATATTTTCTATTTTCAACCTTTTATTTTCAAAGAACAATTTCAAATTGCGAGGACGCAATTTATTGAAGGAGGGGAGAATGTAACACCCCAAGATTTCATAGTGTGTTATTTCTTCAAAATAATTTAATAACTTGCACTACACGCAACACCGAGTTCAATCACACCATGAATTACAAAAAAAGCCATTCAAAAGAGGTTATGAATAGTATTATCTAAATTTTAAACTTTATATAATCCTTATAATTTTAGAATCCATATTATGAGTTTCTTAGATATAATGCAAGAACAAATTCATTTTTAGTATTGCACTTTTATCAACTTTTAATAGTGAACCCTTTTTAAATACAATATTTTAAACTTTTTGACTGAATGGGGACATCAAAAAAAAATTAAAATGAAACATCCCAAGCTTCCACGGTACGCTTTCCTGTGAATAATACAGTAGCGTGTGTTGTACGAAACTTCGAGTTTTAACACACACCACAACCGATCAAACTAGCCGTTATGAATAGTAATACCTACTTTTTGAAATTATATATATATTTTATATTTAAAAATTGACTTCATTTTTGGATTCGTAGTGTCGAATTTACCCTAAGGTGAAATTTTGGTACTTTTCGGATAACTTTCATATTTTGATGAATAGTGAAAATTACTAAATTTTAATTAAAAACAACTTTTTTAATCAAAATAATTAATAGTGATAAATTATGAATTTGAGTGGTTTAAAAGTATATTTAGAATATATTTTTACCATTTAATATAATTTTGGTCATTGGACATAATTTTACAATTAAAACGAACATAAACAAGTGTCAATCTTTTGATAGTTATTATCTCTTAAAAACACGCTTTTTGTTTTGACATGAAAAATTAATTTTAAATTAATTTCTGCCACTTCTGTTTTTTTTTAATTTAGAAAAATGGATTCCATATTTGGAATCAGGATGTTCAAATTGTGTAAATAGGTAGCTTTTATTTTTAGACATTTCGAATAATTACTGCGGTAAATATTTTATTGACCATGGTTAAGGGTAAATCCGGTAAATAAGGGTTAAAAAATAATATTATAATAATACTAAATTACCCTAAAACGTGTCTTAACCCTATTGGTTGATACATGGTCGACCATGGGCATCTTTGGGTCGATTTTGGTACCCCATGGATCCACTTGTAAGTGATAATGACACTTTATTTTAATTAAGTTAAAATGAATACAAAAATGACACAAGCAAATATCTTTTAGAAAAGCAATTGTTACATAGGGTTATATATGTTGGATTTTAGATTATAAATATTCATTAGAAATATAAAACGATTTCCTACATAATTATATTTTATTTATAATTTTTAGACATTAAATAATTTATTTTATTTATGACACAATGATGATGCAGTAATTACTATAATAGTGAAAAATTAAAATAATTGATATTATAAATACCCAAATAAATATAATATGAAACTTTTAATGAATTAAACTAATTATCTAAGATAATATGATAAATTATGATTGATTTAATTGACTTTTTTCGAAGTAATCACTCTGTTATGAGTTTCACAAAAATCAACTATTGAATAGTGTCAAAATTGACATAAAAGAGTTCTTAAAACAAATATTATATTATTAATTGATATTAAATTCATAAAAATATAAGGTTCGGCCAAGAGACTTATATAATTATAGGTTCATCATTAATGGACCACTTGGGGGTCGCTAGGATGAATGTAGTAAGTTTATTAACCATATTATATAAAAATACAAAGAGACATTGTAAAAGTGAAACTAATTAACTTAGAGTTAAAACTTAAAGATAAGGTTAATATAAGTACCCAAACCTGTCTAAATTCTATTGGATGAGTTGTCTTCGACCCATCCCCACCTTGACCTTTGAATAATTAACTTTGTATCCATTAGAAACCGAATATGAAGTTATTATAAATTAATATTTCTAGCTTTTCCAAAGGTGCCCCTCACCCCTCTTATAAAAGGGCACTCCTCCTTCTCATTTCTTCACACCTTCAAAGCCTTTTGGTTCGGCCAAACTCTGCCCAAATACTCTCCCAACTTCCCTCACTACAACCTAGGGGTCTTATTTTGATCATAAAGCCAACCTAAGGAGCCCTTTTGATCAAATCCAAAGGAAGAACCCGAAGAAGAGATAATGATTTAACCACCCTTTTCTAAGTTCATTTCTTCTTCCACTTCTTCTTCCTTTGTTGTTACCATTCTAAAATAATAAATATAGTATCATATATATACTGTGATGTTATTATAAATATGGTACAATCATATTCATTATTCTATCCACCCTTTGAATAACATGTCACCATACGTGCGTACGTACGGCTTACCGTCTCCACGTCGTGGTATAATTGTTATTCAATATATTATTATTTGGATGGGTATAATAATGATGTTTAACTCATGTAAATGATAAATATAACATGTTAATGATTCTGTATATATGATATACCATCCATTTATATATTATTATAATATCAAAAGAATGATATTGTTGCTCGTGCGTACGTACGGACTACCGTCTCCACGAACGCGATGAGATTCATTCTCCATCGTATCCATTCACGTATAATTATAATTTGATGATTTAAAAAATGATGTTTAAGGACATGATATCATTCTGGATATGAATAATATAAAACCTATCCTTGACAAACATGTCTTACATAAAAAAACATATAAAAGAAATCAAGTAAGCTAACACCCGAAACAACGATAATACTAAGATATTATTATCAAATCAATATTAAAAGATCATATATGATATCATATTAATGTATATGATTATTATATAATTTAATAACAATTATTTCACCATTATAGAGGAGGTTAACCTACCCCAACCAAGGAAAAGTACAAGGTAAGGGTTATTTCACAATCTCTTCATTATCCGAGGTTTTTTATACGTAATAATCTACTGGGATTTCATTATCATCCACATCCATGTTTCTTCGAAATGTATTTCAAAACATATTTATTATTTACAAGAATATGGGTTAAAGTCATTTAAACCCTTGTTTGAATTTTTATAAGAGGTTTATAAATGAATATTTCCGTCGTTTTCAAAACAAGGTCCTTTTTAACCTTTTCGACAGAATTATGGTAAGAATGTTTTTTAACTTATACGGCGGGTGCGGCTATTTTCCGCCGTTATAAAATCTTCAAAGCTTCCCTTACAAGCTTATAAGAATATTTTCAAAGAAAATGTTTTATTTTATATGGATCTTAAATGATTTCAAAATAAAAGGAGATATTTCTTTTAAAAGAATTTTGATTTCATCTATGTCAACATCCTTTGATGGATTTTAAGATTATTTGAAGTTGATTTATTATGATACAAAACTTCTATATTGTATTGAAGGTTTTGTGATATGTTTGACTGTGGATGTGCTATTTTTATACCATTCATAGTTTATGGTTAAAGTATTGACATTTCGTATGCTATTTTTAATACGAATGTTTATGTTATGTTTAAACCTTTTCATGTGGGAATGCATTGGACTTAATATGTGACGGATGGAGCCTGCTATAGCTCCTCAATGCATCGGTAGGTCTCATGAGACAAACTAGTGTTTTGGCACAAGGCCTTGACAAAATCTTATTTTTAGTCTTGGAACGAGGCCTTGACTATGTGGTTATGATAGTCTGGCATTATGCATTCCAACATTATGAAAGTGGTTATTGATTTTTTCATGTGATTATTCGATTAGTAGAATATCCATGTGAATAAGTAAATGGAATTATTTCATTTTATTTATGTCGCCCCATGTTGAAAGTTCATGTTTGAAAGGATTTTGTTTTAGTTATATATTGCCTTAAATGTTTATTCTTTTTTATTAATGTTTTCGATATATTGTTATCCTTACTGGGCATTTGAGCTCACCCCTTTTCTATGTTTTATTTTTCCCAGGAAGTGAAGAAGTAAATTATGAATGACCTGCAGGGATATTATGTGGGGATATGAGTGTGGATTATGGAGACATTATGTTGTTGTAGTAGTTTTTCATTTTATGATGTAATGTAAAACTTATGAATATATCTACTGTTTCCAAGGCTACTAAACCAATCGGTCTTTCGAGATTTGATCTTTCTTGTGATCATGCCAATGTTATGTAATAATGCACCGACTCTGGGTAACTAGGGTCGGGGAATTACACTAACACATGTCATAATTATATTGGATAAGTGTAATTCGACCAAAAAAAATCTTAGGAATAATATATGACCATTTAAGCCCACTTGGATTAGATTAGGACATTTATTAATAATTTATTTAAAGAAGGGTTAAAATAGTGAAAATAAAAGTTTAATAAGTAAATAATTTTTAATATAAGTTTATACATAAGATAAATTCTGAGATAAATATTCATTAGAAAGATAAAAATATTTCCTACATAATGTTATTTTATTTGTAATTTTTTAGACGTTAAATAATTTAATTTATTTATGACACAAAGATGATGCAGTAATTATCTTATTAATGAAATATTGACATAATTGATGTTATAAATACCAAAATAAATGTAATTTTGAGACTTTTTATGAATTACACAAATTTTATAGGTTAATATGACATGTTATTGTTGAGTTAATTAACGTTTTTCGAACTAATCATGCTGTTATGATTTTTACAAAAATCAATTACTAAATAGTGTCAAAATTAACATAAAATAGTCTTTAAAACAAATATTATATTATTAATTGTTATTTTATTCCTAAAAATCTAAGGATCGCCCAAATTACTTATATAAGGTTATATATATTAATAATAAACAACTTGGGATTAATTGGGCTACTTATAGTAAGTTTATTAACCTTATAGTATAAGAACACAAGAAGACACGGTAAAAGTAAATTTATTTATCTTAATGTGAAATCTAAATGATAAGGTTAAAATAGGAACCTAAACTTGTCTAAATTATATTGGATGAAATTCTTTTGAACCATCCCCACCTTAGCTTAGAAATTAATCAATTTGGAGCTATTTAAAATCGAACTTGACTTTATAATAAAATAATATTTTTTGTTTTTCCAAAGGAGCCCCTCTCCTCCCTTATAAAAGAGAACCTATCCCCCTCTTCCGCACACCACATTGAGCCTTCAAGCTCGGCCAACCCCTGAAAAATTCTCCTCTCCACTTCCCTAGAGACATCGTAGAGGTCCTGGTCTTCTTCGAAGACCAATTTTAGTGCCCTAAAAGGAGGTCTCAAAGAAGCACATCAAAGAAGAGGTAATGTCCATTAACGATTCTTTAATCATTATTTCTTCTTCCACTTCTTCTTCTTTAGTTGTTTCATTATGAAGTAATAACATAAGTATCACTCATATACTGATATGTTATTATAAGTATGAAACAACCCTATTTCACAATCTATCCATCCTACGGAAAATGAAATCACCGCGCGTGCGTACGTACGGAATACCGTCTCCATGCCGTGGTTTAATCTATTTTCCACCACCACCTTACATGGACGGTTATAATGGTTTAAATAACGGCTATATATTATTATTGTAAAGTGATATTGATTCTGAAATAGTATACATACACTCCAATACAATCTCATGATCATGGAAACGATATCATCGCTCGTGCGTACGTACGGAATACCGTCACCACGATGTGATGCGACTCGTTCTACATGATCTTCAGTGCATAATGATTATATAAATGAATTGAATGAATGAATATGATATATATTACACTAATAAAATTCTGGAAACGAGGTATCTATAACCTAAAGAAAATAATAAGAATTTATTCGACAAAACACGCATAAGAACAAAAAGTAATAAACACCTGAATAACAAGTTGTAATGAAATATTAATAATAAGAAGCTAATAATATGACCATATGTGATATCATAACAATGAGTATGATTCTGGAATAAGTCAATAACATTATTTATATCATTATACAAGAGGTTCGGACACGTACCAAGCATATCGGACCTAAGGTAAGGGAAAATCTCAAAATCTCATTTTTATCCGAGATTGTCTATACTTCAGAATTTACTAGGTAATATTTTATCATCCACATCCATGTTTCCTAAATATGTAATTTTAGTTCCATCCACCTACAATTGTTTAAATCCAATTTTATCCTTCGGTGAGTTTTTAGTAAAAGATATGAAAGGAATCTTTTGTCGTTTTTCGTACGAGGTACTTTTAGACTTTCCCGACAAAAGTACGAGAAGAATGTTTTTTTGAAACTTATACAGAATGAAAGGATTTTTGAAACAAAATTTCCAAGAATCTTACTTTACATGTTTTCATGTTTTTTTAATCAAATTATTTTAGTTTAAAATTGTATGACATGTTAAGAAAGGAAAAATGTTTTTGGAGTAGAATGGATATTTTCCTCAAGAATGGATTTCAAGTGTTTTATCAAAATTATTTTCCATATAAGATAATAAAGGGTTCTATTTCTATCCCTATTATTACATGGATTTGATTATGTTGTGATGGAAATATTTTAATGAATTTTTTTATCTTATATGAATTGTTTTATGATGTCACGATGTTTAAAGATTCCCATTTTTATTACATGGGTTATGCTATGATGTATGGTTTATGATTTTGAGGCACACATAAGAATGGTATCATTATGAGATGGGTGGGACCTATATCTCCCTCCAATTCATTGGTTAAAGATTTTATATCTCATGAGATATACATGGCTGGAACGGCATGTTAAACTGGTTCAGTGAAACAGGACTGAAACGCGGAGTGAACTCGGTTCAGAAATGGACTTTTTCCACTAAGATAGTCTTGGAAATGAGTCTTGACTAATAAGAAATGATTCTCTATGATTATGTGTGTATTCCTCAATGTTTCATTTTTTATGTTATGATTATTGGGATTACATTTCACTACTATGATTTGTCCCATGTTATGAAATTATGATTTCTTTTGCAGGTTAAGATTTCCAAAAGTTATGTTCTTATGTATATGATGTGATTGATATTTATTTTTTTACCCTTACTAAGTATTTGAGCTCACCCTTTTGTATGCTTTCATTCCCCAGGTCAGGAAGAAGGTTATTAAGTAAGATATGTCAAAAGGGACTATAGATATGATGAAAAAAATGGGAGACAGTGTAGACGCTTTATGAATCAGTTGTTTATGTTTCCCAGTTCCTAAAGACACTATACCTATACGGTCTTTTCTTGGTTTTGTTATATGCTGTTATAAGTGTGCTTCAATTCTGAAGTAATAACAATGTATGTAAATTATGGGTCATTACAGTTGGTATTAGAGGAATGTTATAGTCAACCTTTCGAAACTAGGATGTGAAAGCCTTAGTAAGAATACTAAGGATAAGTCTAAGCATAGAACACAATCTTAGTGTTTTAGAAATGGACATGAATAACCTATGATAAGACCTTAAGTGTGAAATTTTATTCTTGATTATGTGGTTTTCCTATTATAATTAGTGTTACTCACACTATTCTTCTTGGTTATAGTCAATGGCTAGAACCCCAAGGAACCGTGTTAATGCGGAATGAGACAGGCAATGCAATGATTGTCCCCCTGAGCAACCAAACATTATGGGAGCTGGAATGAAAAATCTTGTAGCCACGCTCACACAACATTCTCAAGCTATGAATCATGCAGGACCTCCAAACGAGCAATGTATGGAGCAACATTCTATTGAATCATTCATGAGACAGCGTCAACCTTCATTCAGCGGGTCTACTTATCCATTAATTGCTGAACAATGGATTAGTACTACTGAAAAGATATTTTCAGTTCTTCAATGTTCTGAATATGATAAAGTCATCTTAGCAGTGTATCGTTTGGAACGTGATGCTGATCAATGGTGGAATCTTATTAAGAATACGAGGCAAAGGGATGAAATTGAGTCCATGGAATGTGACGAGTTCAAGAACTTATTTTTCAATAAGTACTTCCCTAGTATTCTCCAAACAAAGATGGAGAAAGAGTTTCCTGAACTGTAGCAAAAGGATGATGAATCTATTGGTACCTATGAAGAAAGGTTTACATGACTTGCAAGGTACACTTCTGGTATTATTATCCAACCTGAGAGTAAGATTGATTGCTTCTTTAGTGGCTTAAAACCAAGTCTTCGAAGGGAGTTATCCATAAGGGACTTCAATAACTATGAGGAAATCGTTCGATGTGCTCTCAAAGTCGAGATAGATATTGGAGTAACCCATAAGTCATATGGGTTTGATAAGAAGAGAAAAATTGAATTCAAAGGAAAATCTAAAGAGCACACTGAAAAGAAGATGAGCTTTACCTTATACTCAAAGTGTGGAAAGAAACATGGAGGGAGTTGTCTTAATGGGACAAGTAAATGTTTCAAATGTGGAAAGGAAGGTCATAGGGAATTTGAATGTCGCAATGATGGGAAGAAGATGTCTAATGATGCAAACAAAGGAAGGGATACACAGAACGAACCTACTACACTTCAATGTTTCAAGTGCAAGGAGATGGGGCATTATGCCAATCAATTCCCAAATCCAAGGGTTGATGATGATGGTCAACGTCAACAAACTCTTAAGGCTAAAGGAAAAGGAATTTCACATGCAATTTCTATCAGTGATGTGGAGTATGATAACGATGTGGTGAAAGGTACACTTACCATCCACTCTAATGTATAAAATGTTTTATTTGATTCTAGATCCACCCACTCTTTTATTTCTGAAAACTTTTCTAAGGATATCACCATATTACCTCAACAATTAGATGTTGAGTTAGCTGTGACAACCCCTAATAGCACAACAGTGGAATCAAAAGTTTATAATTCTTCTCCGATCGAAGTTTGTGGGAAAGTGATTCTTGAAAATCTTGTGATCCTTCCTATAGTGGAATTTGATGTGATTCTTGGCATGGATTGGCTTTCTTTATATGGAGCTCATATCAATTGCCAAAGAAGGGAAGTCACATTTCATATTCCAGAACAATCTATTATCGTCTATCAATGCATGGATGAACATAACCTTCCAGTGGAAATTTCTTCCATCTTATGGGTCTTGATTCCACTAAATGAAGGTTATTTATCTCAAATGGTTGGTGAGAAACTAATTATTAAGAATATTCCCATTGTATGAGAGTTTGATGATGTCTTTCCGGGGGAATTACCAGGTCTTCCACCAAATCGTGAAGTTGAGTTTTCAATAAAACTTGTACCAGGTTCTTTGCCTATTTCAAAGACACCTTATAGAATGGCCCCAATTGAGTTGCAGGAATTGAAGAAGCAACTCCAAGAGAATCTTGATAAGGGGTTCATACGCCCTAGAACATCACCTTGGGGAGCACCTGTTCTGTTTGTTAAGAAAAATGATGGATCAATGAGACTCTGCATTGATTATCGAGAACTTAACAAGATCACAATCAAGAACAAATATCCTCTCCCACGCATTAATGACCTATTTGACCAACTACACGAAGCTCAATACTTTTCCAAGATTGATCTTCATTCAGGGTATCATCAATTAAGGGTCAAAAGGTAGGATATACCAAAGACGACTTTCCGTACAAGGTATGGACACTATGAATTTATAGTGATGCCATTTGGTCTTACTAATTCCCCTGCTATATTCATGGATCTGATGAATAGAGTCTTTAGAGACTATCTTGATCAGTTTGTTGTAGTCTTTATAGACAATATTCTTGTCTATTCAAAGAGCAAGGAAGAACATGAAGATAACTTGAGAATTATATTGAAGACCATGAGAAAAGAGAATCATTATTCCAAATTTACCAAGTGTGAATTTTGGCTTCAAAATGTTTCATTTTTGGGTCACATAATATCAAAAGAGGCGATATCTGTGGATCCCGAACAAATAGAGGTTATCGAAAGATGGTCGAGACCAACAACAGTAACTGAGATCCGAAGTTTTCTTGGTTTGGCTGGATATTATCGAAGTTTTGTGAAAGATTTTTCACGATTATCTAATCCACTCACCAAGTTGACTTAGAAATGAGTTATGTTTTTTTGGACGGAGGAATGTGAAGATAATTTCAAGGAGTTGAAAAGAAGGTTATCCAATGCACCTGTTCTCACACTGCCTTGTAGTGGAGAAAGGTTTGTGATCTACAGTGATGAATCCAAGAAGGAATTGGGGTGTGTTCTTATGCAAAATGATATGGTGATAGCTTATGCCTCACGACAATTGAAAATACATGAGCAAAATTACCCAACTCATGATTTGGAGTTAGCTGCGGTAATCTTTGCATTAAAGATTTGGAGGAATTATCTTTATGGAGAAAGGTGTGACATTTATACTGATCATAAAAGTTTAAAGTATATTTTCACACAAAAGGATCTGAATATGCGCCAAAGAATAATGTTGGAGCTGATTAAGGATTACAAATACTCAATCAATTACCACCCTGGGAAAGAAAACAAGGTGGCAGATGCATTAAGTTGACAATACCATGCCAGTTTATCCATGATGAGGATCACAAAAGATCCAATATTTATGGATTTACAAAGGATGGATCTTGGAATTATAATTAAAGGGGAAAATCGTATCTTTCTCAAATTAATGTTCAACCATCTATACATTTGAAGATTAAAGAGGCACAGAAAGAAGATGTCGAGTTACAAAAGAAGGTGAGAAATGTTCCTGAATTCAACCATGATTGTGATGGGATATAATGTTCAGGAATCGGTTTTGTGTTTCTCCCATCCCCGACTTAAAGGAGGAGCTGATGGATGAGGCTCATAG
Organism: Viscum album; assembly: GCA_963277665.1. Lineage (NCBI taxonomy): Eukaryota > Viridiplantae > Streptophyta > Magnoliopsida > Santalales > Viscaceae > Viscum > Viscum album. Next base: position 1,592,703,705 of record OY728129.1, read on the forward strand.
TGTTTCATTCTCCATTCATCCTAGAAGAACTAAGATGTATAGGGACCTGAAAGAGTACTTCTGGTGGGATGGCTTCAAAAGAGATGTTGCTCAATATGTCTCTCGATGCTTGGTTTGTTAGCAAGTTAAAGCTCAGAGACAGAAGTCTAAGGGGATGTTACAACCATTAACCATACCTGAATGGAAATGGGAAAACATCACTATGGACTTTGTCATCGGACTTCCTAAAACATACAAAGGCAATAATGCTATCTGGGTCATAGTTGATCGTCTTACAAAGTCTACACACTTCATCGATATTAGAGAGGATTTCTCTCTGGATCAGCTTGCCAGGATATATGTGAAAGAAGTGGTAAGATTGTATGGAGTACCACTTTCTATTATATCTGATCGGGATCTGAGGATTACCTCAATGTTCTGGAAAATTCTTCAGAATACTCTGGATACTGAGTTGTGTTTCAGCACTGCTTATCATCCTCAGACAGACGGTCAGTCTGAGAGGACGATTCAAACTCTAGAAGATATGTTGAGAGCTTTCTCTATGGATTTCAAAGGTGGTTGGGATCAACACCTACCTTTGGTGGAATTTTCTTATAATAATAGCTTTCACTCCAGTATTCAGATGGCTCCTTATGAAGCTCTCTATGGAATGAAATGTAGGAATCCAACTTCCTGGGATGAAGTTGGGGAAAGAAAGCTATTAGGACCAGATCTCATTGATGAAATGGCAGAAAAGGTCATATCTATTCAATAACACATATGAGCAGCTCAGAGTCGATAGAAAAGTTATACCGACAACCGAAGAAAAGACCTAGAGTTTGAAGTGGGTGATAAAGTGTTCTTACGAATATCTCCCTGGATGAGGGTCATGAGATTTGGAAAGAAGGGGATGTTGAGCCCTAGATATATCGATCCTTTCGAAATACTGTATTGTTTTGGGAATGTAGCTTACTGATTGGCACATCCACCGAATCTCTCTCAAGCTCATGATGTGTTTCATGTATCTCTCCTGAGAATGTACATACCTGATCCTTCACATGTACTCATCTCAGAAGTTGTACCGCAGGAGCAAGATCCTTCTTATGGAGAACAGCCGATAGAGATTCTGGATCGTAGCGAAAAATTCCTACGAACAAGACCACTCGATTGGTGAAAGTTTTATGGAAGAACCACCAATTAGAAGAAGCTATATGGGAGCTTGAGGATATGATGAGGGAGAGGTATCCTCATTTGTCTGTTACAAAGTGACGAATTTCGAGGGCGAAATTAATTTTAAGGGGGGTAGAATGTAACACCCGAGACTTTTATGAGAAATATTTTTGTTTTTATAAATCATAAAATGAATCTTTCACTACACACAACACTAGCTTGACTTTCCTTACATGCAATCGCGACCTTCCCCGATAGCTTGCGTCGTACGCAATACCGAGTTTCACTAAACAATGATATGCTATTAAAATATTATTAAAACTAGCCGTTATGAATAGTAATGACCACTTTTTGAAATATTAGAAATTTTATTTTTCAAAATGGACTTCATTTTTGGATTCGGAATATCGAAATTAGCCTAGGGTGAAATTTTGGTATTTTTCTGAAAACTTTCAATTTTTGATGAATAGTGAAACCACTAAGTGGTAGTTAAAAAAACTGAGTTTTTCATAAAACATAATTTTACCGGTTCATGTGAGTAGAATTTCAAAACTCCTAGAGACACGGTTGATGTTAGTAATTAAAATGTGGTTAAATGTGATGAAAATAATTTTTGGTGAATAGAAACTGTTTACTTTTATTTACCACGGTTAAAAGTAAATAATGTAATTAAGGGTAAAAATGATATTATCATTACCATAACACATGTCCTAATTCTATTGTATAAGTGTAATTCTACCAAAAACAATCTTAGGAATAAAATATGACCATTTAGGCCCATTTGGATTAGATTAGGACATTTATTAATAATTTATTTAAAGAAGGGTTAAAATAGTTAAAATCAAAGATTAATAAGTAATTAATTTTTAATATAAGGTTATACATAAGATAAATTCGACTATAAATATTCATTAGAAATCTAAAAATATTTCCTACATAATTGTATTTTATTTGTAATTTTTAGACATTAAATAATTTAATTTATTTATGACACAAAGATGATGAAGTAATTCTCTTATTAATGAAATATTGACATAATTGATGTTATAAATACCCAAATAAATGTAATTTGATACTTTTTATGAATTCCACTAATTTTATAGGTTAATATGACATGTTAGTATTGATTTATTTAACTTTATTCGAACTAATCATTCTGTTATGATTTTCACAAAAATCAATTACTAAATAGTGTCAAAATTGACATAAAATAGTTTTTAAAAGACATATTATATTTTTAATTGTTATTTTATTCCTAAAAATCTAAGGTTCGGCCAAATAACTTAGATACGGTTATAAATATTAATAATAAACAACTTTGGGTTCGTTTGGCTCTTTATATTAGGTTTATTAACCTTATAGTATAAGAACACAAGAGGACAAGGTAAAAGTAAAATTATTTATCTTAATGTTAAATCTAAATGATAAGGTTAAAATAGGAACCTGAACTTGTCTAAATTCTATTTTATGAGAGGATTACGACCCATCCTCGCCTTATCTTCGAAATAAATCAATTTGGAGCTATTTAAAACCGAACCTGACTTTATAATAAAATAATATTTTTAGTTTTTCCAAAGGAGCCCCTCTCCTCCCTTATAAAAGGGAACCTACTCCCCCTTTTCCTCACACAACTTTGAGCCTTAAATCTCGGCCAAAACCTGCCAATTTCTCCTCTCCACTTCCCTAGAGACATCCTAGAGGTTCTGGTCTTCTTCAAAGACATATTATAGTGCCCTAAAAGGAGGTCTCAAGGAAGCACATCAAAGAAGAGGTAATGTCTATTACCGATTATTTCATCTTTATTTCTTATTCCACTTCTTCTTCATTAGTTGTTTCATTATGAAGTAATAACATCAGTATCACTCATATACTGATATGTTATTATAAGTATGAAACAACCCTATTTCACCATCTATCCATCCTACGGAAAATGAAATCACCGCGCGTGCGTACGTACGGAATACCGCCTCCACGCCATGATGTAATCTATTTTCAACCACCACCTTACTTGTATGGGTATAATGATATAAATAATGACTATATATGATTATTGTAAAGTGATATTTATTCTTAAATACTATACATACACTCCAATACAATTCAATGATTATGGGAACGATATCATCGCTCATGCGTACGTACGGAATACCGTCTCCACGATGTGATGCGACTCGTTCTACATGATCTTTAGTGCATAATGATTATATAAATGAATTGAATGAATTAGTATTATAGATATTACACTAATAACATTATGGAAATGACGTATCTATAACCTAAAGAGAAGAATAAGAATTTATTCGACAAAACACGCATAAGAACAAAAAGTAAGAAACACCAGAATAACAAGTTGTAATGAAATATTACTAATAAGAAGCTAAGAATATAACCATATGTGATATCATAACAATGAGTATGATTCTGGAATAAGTCAATAACATTATTTAAATCATTATACAAGATGTTTGGACACGTACAAAGCATATCAGACCTAAGGTAAGGGAAAATCTCGAAATCTCATTTTTATCTGAGATTGTCTACACTTCAAAATTTACTGGGTAATATTTTATCATCCACATCCATATTTCCTCAATATGTAATATTATTTCCATACACCTACTATTGTTTAAATCCAATTTTACCCTTCGGTGAGTTTTTAGTAAATGATATGAAAGGAATCTTTTGTCGTTTTTCGTACGAGGTACTTTTAGACTTTTCTGACAAAAGTACGAGAAGAATGTTTTTTTAACTTATACGGCATGAATTGATTTTTAAAAAAAAATTTCCAAGAATCTTCCTTTACAGCTTTTAGAGTTTATTTTTAATCAACTTCTTTTAGTTTAAAATTGTATGACATGTTAAGAAAGGAAAAATGTTTTTGAAGTAGAAAGGATATTTTCCTCACGAATGGAGATCAAGTGTTTTATGAAAATTATTTTCCATCTAAGATAATAAAGGGTTATGTTTCTATCCCTATTATTACATGGATTTTATTATGTTGTGATGGAAATATTATTATAAATTATTTTATCTTATATTAATTGTTTTATGATGTCACGATGTTTAAAGATTCCCATTTTTATTACATGGGTTATGCTATGATGTATGGTTTATGATTTTGTGGCACACATAAGAATGGTATAATTATGAGATGGGTGGGACCTATATCTCCCTCCAATGCATTTGGTAATGATTTTAAATCTCATGAGATAGACATGGCTGGAATGGCAGGTTAAACCGGTTCAGTGAAATAGGACTGAAACGAGGAGTGAACCCGGTTCAGAAATGGACTTTTTCCACTAAGATAGTCTTGACAATGAGTCTTGACTAATAAGAAATGATTCTCTATGATTATGTGTGTATGCCACAAAGTTTCATGTTTTATGTTATGATTATTGGGATTAAATTTCACTACTATGATTTATCCCATGTTATGAAATTATGATTGCTTTTGCCGGTTAAGATTTCCAAAAGTTATGTTCTTATGTATATGATGTGATTGATATTTATTTTGTTTACCCTTACCGAGCATTTGATCTCACCCTATTTTATGTTTTCTTTTCCCAGGTCAGGGAGAAGGTTATTAACTAAGATATGTCAAAAGGGACTATAGATATGATGAAATAAATGGGAGAAAATGTAAACGCTTTATGAACCAGTTGTTTATGTTTCCCAGTTTATAAATACACTATACCTATACGGTCCTTTCCTGGTTTTGTAATATGTTGTAATAAGTGTGCTTCAATTCTGATGTAATAACAATGTATGTAATGTATGGGTCATTATAGATACCAGCCTTCCCCCCTCTAGTTTATGAGGTGAGGAAGATGTTCACCAATTGCTAAAAGGACCCTGGGAGGATCATCACATTTAAGAGAGATCGGACGTGTAATGTCCCAACACCAACGGTTGGGGGGAAATGAAATGACTCCATACATAGTGTAATGAGCATGGAAGAGGTGCCCGTACCGAGTATCACTGTAGCATGGAAGACCATCATTTAGATTGTGGGTGAAATGGGGAATACCTCCATGTTGAGCCTCAATGTTATGAAGGATCGCGCTCTCTGTGGTAGTGGTATGGGGATGACCTCCGTACTAGAAGGAATCACTGCAGAATAGCTCGCGGTGACCACTACTCATGTCGGCAACCAAGAGAGTCAACCCAGCCGGCCTGTGGGGTGGTTGTGGCCTCGATCCTAGATGGGTGTATAAGTTCCCCTGCTCAGTGTATGCAGGGAAATGATGATATGTTTCGACGGTGTCTCCGGCCACCACAGCTATCGACGTTGATGCCCTTTGGCGGGAATCCTCAGCTTGTGCCAGACGCTGGCATCGGGTCGGACGAACCAGTGTCGGTGGTGTAGGTAGGTGGCTTACATGCTCCTCATCTAGTAAGACTGGGCGGTAGTGATGATGCGGCCAGGTGGGATTCATCGTTAGGACCCCTGGAATGGGACTCTGACCGGGCTGGCGTGGACCTCACGTACTTCATATGCATATGGAATGGAATGGTCAAAGTGCTCCGGGGACAGGCTCCCAAAACGGTTATTTGTCTGTGTGCGGAGATGTGGTTCCCAACATGGCCCTCAGGGGCGACATTGGCAATGAGGTGTAGAAGCCTCTAGATCTAGGTGGTCATATAGGGTCGAGATTATGACCTCCTCCTCGTAACGATGCATGAAGTCATTGTAACCCTCTTTTGAATGACCTCAGAGTGGGAGAGGTTCCGTGGTCACCCCAAGGTCGTAGATGTAGAGGTCGTTGTGGAAGAGGTGAAGCCATGTGGAACATCCATGCTGCCGCTGCGCCGACCCCTACATTGATGGGCAGGGCGGGGATCACATCCAAGTAGAAGAAACTTGATTTTTGAGAAGAAGGGAGATTAACTCATCATTGCTGAAAGAAAAAGGAATTGACGACCAATTTTCCAGCATCATTACATATTCTGTGACCGGTAAGAGGGATCCACTCTAACTACATCACAGAATGGGATTTCCAACTTTATACTTTCCCAAATTCTGGTGGGTTTCACACCAGAAATGATTTTTTCAAGGTGGTACCTAGTTCCAAATAGCTTGATCTAGTGAAACATCAATCCATTTTTTTCCTCGATAGATACAATTCTCCTTTTGACAAGAATAAATTCACTTTGGATTTACTATTTCTATTACTAATGCTTTCCCCAGGTTGCGTGTATCAGGATGTGGAGGATGAAAGGCCTGGTTTTTTCCCTATATTCCCTCTTTCAAAAGGATGGTGGCATCCATCCAATTTTCAGGGACATTTAATGGTTGATCGAAACGGGATGATGGGATGTCGGTTCTACCTTCCTTGTATTCCTCCTCGAAACTCGTCACCTAGTCTGTGTCTCCCTTATATATTTAATACATTGTTCGTGAAACTCTTCCTAGTGCCATATCTTCATGGACACTAATTAATTACACTGCTTATGTCGGGACATTCCAATGGGTATGGTCAGGGTGACATCCTTGGGTCTGGGAAGAAGTCGCGTTGGGAATCACTTGTGTGACTAGACGCCGGGACACTGCCGCGTCTGTCATAAGTCTCTTATTATAGGGATTCTCAAGGGTGTGTATGCTCGAGGAATCCCACATACAACATGGGGAATCATATTCCATGGGCCTGTATCTATGGTTTTCCTCAACTTCCCTTGTTTAACACAGGGTATGCCGCAAGTTTAACATCCAGCGGATACAGATCAGATTAATCAGAACACAGATTGGAGTGGATCTGATGGGTGTAACCCCTGGAGGGAAAAACAATATTGGGGCCAATTTATGGTTTAATTCCCAGTCATTGTTGTGGGAAATAGGTAATGACATGGAATGACTTTTCTGGGATTTGGTGGCCTGGATAAGAATCAATATGGATGTTGGTTGGATGAATGAAGTAGAGGGGAATGAAATTGGACCATCACAAGGGTTAAAATGAAGTTGTTTTATATCCTCGAAGATACTTCCTACGTATCCCCATGATAGGAAATCAAAGTATGCATAGTTTATCATGAAAACGTCTTACCTTTTGTAAGACTTGCAAAAGCATACTGCTGAATGGGGTGACAATGACTTACTACTGAAAGTGGCTGACAACAGCTAGCTGCTAAAAGAGGATGGCAATGGATTATCACAGAATATATTGACAATGGCATTCCATTGAATGGGAAAAAAGAGGAATGCATTTTAACATCATGTAGGATGGGGGTGGACCGATGTGATGTGGCTGGGACTGTTTGTTGTTGGGCATGAACCTCATAGAGGCTCCCTACGTACCATGTCTTGGCAAGGGTAAATTTTCACGTAGTACAGGTATGGGTAAGGTGTCGGTGAACCGACCTGAATAAGAACATGGGGGGTCCAGGTGGATAGTGGGATTGAACCTCATGGAGGCTTCTTTTGTATCATTCCTTGGAAAAGATCAAAGAACACAATGTTTAGGGTTGGATTTGAGTGCAAAAGGTTACCACTGACTGGGGAAACGATGACTTACAGCTGATTGGGGTCCACCGTTTAACAAAATGTAAGACAAATCTTTACCATCGTGAATGTGGTCGGAGCGATAGAGTTTTGGGCTTGATCCTCGTGGAGGCTCATTATGTACCCTTCCATGACAAAGATCAAAGTCCACTTATTTCAGATGGGGGAATTTGGGGCATATTCTCAGAGACGTCCCAAGGTGTTGGTGAACCGACATGAAAAGGGTTGGAACAACCAATGGGTGGTTGGATTGAAGCTCGTGGAGGCTTCCTACATACCTTGCCTTCAAATGGATTGAGGACATCATATTTCAGGTTATGGGGGCTTGGTGTACAAACGTGAATATGGTTGGGAACAATGGATGGTGGTGGGCTTGAACCTCAGGGATGGCTTCCTACGTACCATGCCTTGGCAAGGATCAAAGACCTAATTGTTCGGGTTGTGTGGGGCATACACTCTAGGATTCCCAGAGAAGAATTCTTGGTCAGTTCTTTCTCTAAGCCAACCTGAGTCATGCTTGGTGTGAGAAACAAGAGGTAGCAGTGACCTAATGATCACATCGTGAAAGGTGTGTCCGTTGAGGAGAAGTTGGGCTTACATGTAATCAGTGGCCCAAAGAGGAAACAAGGGCTTATGCATGGTTAGCATCCCAAGAAGATGGAATTACTCTAGTATGAAGGAACGATGGTGACAAAGCCTAGAGGGAGAGGCATTTGGAAACTAATAAAGGAGGGGTACGTCATCTACCCCCCTCCTCTTTGGTCCGAAGGAACGAATAAGAAAGGAGGAGTATGGATGCTTCCTCCTACAAGAAAATATGAGGGATTACGCCAGAGTAGTTTCCCCTTCTCCGCGTACGATGCATGGGGGGGTCAGGCACAGTTTAACGTCATGTGCTGAGGATGATGGTGCTTGGCAGTTTAACATCCTGCATCTTGGACAAGGTGGGTTTTCTCTGCACCCCTATGATTTACATAACTAGTACCCTTTGCACCTTGGTGAAGGGAAGGGACTGGCAATGTTGAGGTGAGGGTTGTTATGTAGAAAACCACTAGGGGTTCCACGTTAGCGTGGCTATGCGTAGAAGCAAAACTCGTTAGCGTACCTATATGATGAAGCATGAGGCGAAGAAACACAATGGGAAATATCGTCCATGGGACATTGAAATTACTCCATGAAAAACTGAGGGGCCACATGGTGAATGAACGCATGAGGCATGTGCGTCGCACATAAGATTTGTTTGAGAATGTTTCCCCAAAGTGAGGGAATCACAAGGAACACAAGTAGGACATGTGGCATGGAAGATAGAGGTTCTGAACGAAAAATAGGGGTGAGGGTGCAAGTTGGACTAGAGACATGCAAGAAGCAGGCTTGCACACTCGTCATATGGGTAGTGCGAAAGAACGTATCTCCCAGAGGGGGCCACGCTCAATAATCGACCCTTGCATGCAATGAATTTTTAAAAATTATGAATATACAAGGGTCGGTCCGGAAGCACCCCCACCCTACCGCACAACCACCATTACCTAAAGGTCATGGATTTTCACGCAGTCGTGGAAGGTGGGGTATGCGTTCTACAGAGCATCGTTTCTTCTTCGGAAACCGTCCCTGAATATATGGGAGATGGTTTGTCTTATATCCGGAGTCCCCAGCGTGTCATAAAAGGTACATGCGCACAAGGGAAAGGTGTGAAAACCTTAACCGACAGCACCAGGGGGTGCGGAACCAGTCTCGGCCACGAAAACCCACTTTCGACGCCGCCTTGGGTACAGAAGCTGGGGCTAGGGTGAACTGCACACAAACAACCATTCCCCTCCACCTTCGGTGTGGAACCAGTCACCGCCATGAAATCACAGGTTGGGGGGCGAGGGGGGGGGGGAATGGTCCTGCATGCAGATGGCCATTCTTCGTGCCTTCGGTGCGGAAACAGGCCCACACGTGGAAATCCCCTTTTGACGCCACCTTCAGAGCGTAAGTAGAGTCGGAGCGGTTCTGCGTAGAGGGCCGAGTTTTGGGTGTTGATGCAAGGGCCGAAGCGCAACGATTTCCATGCCGCCAGCCACCTGCATTCAATTTTTTCAATTTTTCATGCGCCCACCCACTAGGCCCTAGGGTATCATTTTCTTCATCCCAACATCACTCAGATTGATCACATCCGCCCGAAGGGCCCCTCCTCCATAATTAGGCATCAACAGGATTGCACTTCATCAGAATTATATGAATCCACATATTGAGAATATAGAAGTTTCTTCTTAGGGTCTCATATTGGCCACAGAGAAGGACTGATGGTAGTTTAGAAGGAACTATATACGATTCAACCAAATGTTTTGAGAACCTCTCTATAAAAAGTTGTCGATATTTTTAGAAACTCTTTATAATGAGGTATCTGAGAATGTTATGGTTTCTTTTTCTGAGGGATGCATCCCCATGGGTAGGTTGACCATGAAATATTTCTTGAGTAGAGTCCCATTAATCCATCTCGACACTACCATGAGGAGTACTATCACAAAAAAGATCATGTTATTTATCATTTTAATAATCAATTGACCCTTGAGGTGTTCTTTATATGCGTCATATAGCCTCAAGGATGATGGAATTGAGAAATTATATGATATGTGCCTCATTTTTCATTGGGGCCAAAACATTTCAACCAGTAATTTAGGGTTTTCCACGAATATAAGTCTGTTTCAGGTAATCTAACAAAATATGTTCATAACCATCTAGTGATTAAGGAATTTGATCCCACTACTATAAATATTATGGGAATTTCTAATGAGAGACTTCATTTTCGGTAAGAATATGATCCTCAGTGTGGTTTGTTTCCAAAATATTCTAGTAAACTATAGTTGATGTAGAGAAATGAATATGGTTTGGATATTAATTCCCCACTGTAATAAGTCTATGGACCTCAAAATGGGGTAAGGGATATGATCCAAATATTATATAGCCTCAAATTATTCTAGTGTAGTATTCAATCAATGTAAATAGTGATATGAGTCTGGTATCTATGAGCTTCAATAATTTTTCAAGTAGCTTTACTGATATGAATATTATCATGTCCTGGGTCATGTTCCGCTCTCATTTGGTGTGCCCTATTTAGAGTGGGTATGTGGGAACAAATATTATGCCTTTGTATAATTTGTTTTAGTATTTTTCGACAAGGATATGAGAATGTCCCATGGCATGTGATTCTCTCACTTGGTAAGTCTTAGTTGGGGAAGGTATATGATCCATATCTGGTGCCTTTGGAGCATGAAACCGGTCTTTTTTGACATGAATGTGTACTGATCCTGAGGCAAGTTATTTTATCACTTGGTAATCCCTAGTTGAAAAAAATATGTTCTCAGTCTAGTGCCTTATCCTCTACCGAGATATGATTCTAATCCAATTATAAATGAGAAATAATACATGATATCACTAGGGGAAAACTTTTTCATAATGATCAATGTTTTATAATACCATGGATATTGAGATAGAAATATTAACCAATCCTAGTATCTATAATATTTTTGAAATATTCTAATAGATTTATATATCTTTTTCTAGAATGTAATTAAATTTAAGAATATTGTTTTCTAGAATGCAAGACTGCACATTTTTTATCTTAAATATGTACTAGAGGATGTCTTCGATTAATGTAGGGATATATTCCCACTCCATTCATCATTATACCATCATAATATGTCAATGGACTTCATAAATGGAGGTATGAATATAAAACTCCCCACAGATACTGAAAAATATACATGTATACATTCTATAAGTGAACTGGAATATAAGCATTCTCACTTGATACCGATATAATATAATGATAGGATTCATCAGTGAAAGAAGGAATATGATCCCACTCCAAGTTTTCTTGATATTTATTTGCCTAATGTGACTTCCTAGGTGCTTATGAATGGGTATTAGTTGTGGAAATGTGTCTAGTAGTTCCCTTAGGGTTGTGAATGAATATAAGACTTTTTATGTCATCTAACAAAATATGTTCGTAACCATCTAGTGATTAAGGAATGTGATCCCAATACTATAAATATGATGGGAATTTCTAATGAAAAACTTCATTTTCGGTAAGAATATGATCCTCAGTGTGGTTTATTTCCAAAATATTCTAGTAAACCATAGTTGATGTAGAGAAATGTGTATGGTTTGAATATTAATTCTCCACTGTAATATGTCTATGGACCTCAAAATGGGGGAAGGGATATGAGCCAAATATTATATATCCTCGAATGATTCTAGTTTAGTATTCAATAAATTTAAATAGTGATATGAGTTTGGTATCTATGAGCTTCAATAATTTTCCAAGTATCTTTACTGATGTGAATATTATCATGTCCTAGGGAATGTTCCGCTCTCACTTGGTGTGCCTAATTTAGAGTGGGTATATAGGACCAAATATTATTCCTTTGTATTATTTCTTTGAGTATTTTTCAACAAGTATATGAAAATGTCCCATGGCATGTGATGCTCTCGCTTGGTATGTCTTAGTTGGGGAAGGTATATGATCCCTCTCTGGTGCCTTTGGAGCATGAAAGCAGTTTTTTTGACATGAATGTGTACCTATCCTGAGGCAAGTGATTTTCTCACTTGGTAATCCATAGTTGAAAAAAATATGTTCTCAGTCTGGTGCCTTATCCTCTACTGAGATATGATTCTAATCCAATTATAAATGAGAAATAATACATGATATCTCTAGGGAAAAACCTTTTCATAATGATAAATGTTTTATAATACCCTGGCTATAGATATAGAAATATAAACCAATCCTTGTATCTATAATATCTTTGAAATATTCTAATAGATTTATTTATCTCTTTCTTGAATGTAATTAAATTTAAAAATATTGTTTTCCAAAATGCAGGACTGGACATTTTTAATCTCAAATATGTACTAGATGATGTCTTAGATTAATGTAGGGATATATTCCCACTCCATTCATAATTATACCATCAGAATATGTCAATGGACTTCATAAATGGAGGTATAAATATAAACCTCCCCACATATACTGAAAAATATACTTGTATACATTCTATATGTGAACTGGAATATAAGCATTCTCACTTGATACCAATATAATAAAATGATAGGATTCATCAATGAAAGAAGGAATATGATCCCACTCCAAAATTTCTTGATATTTATATTCCCAATGTGACTTCCTCAGTGTTTATGAATGAGTATTAGTGGTGGAAATGTGTCTAGTAGTTCCCTTAGGTTTGTGAATGAATATAATACTTTTTTAGGTCATATAACAAAATATGTTCATAACCATCTAGTGATTAAGGAATGTGATCCCACTACTATAAATATGATGGTAATTTCTAATGAGAAACTAAATTTTCGGTATGAATATGATCCTTAGTGTGGTTTGTTTCCAAAATATTATTGTAAACCATAGTTGATGTAGAGAAATGAGTATGGTTTGAATATTAATTCCCCACTATAATATGTCTATGGACCTCAAAATGGGGGAAGGGATATGAGCCAAATATTATATAGCCTCGAATGATTCTAGTTCAGTATTCAATCAATGTAAATAGTGATATGAGTTTGGTATCTATGAGCTTCAATAATTTTCCATGTAGCATTACTGATATGAATATTATCATGTCCTGGAGCATGTTCCGCTCTCATTTGGTGTGCCCTATTTAGAGTGGGTATATGGGACCAAATATTATTCAATTGTATTATTTTTTCAGTATTTTTCAACAAGGATATTAGAATGTCCCATGGCATGTTATGCTCTCATTTATGTAAGTTTTAGTTGGGGATGGTATATGATCCCTATCTCGTGCCTTTGGAGCATGAAACTGATATTTTTTGACATGAATGTGTACCTATGTTGATGGAAGTTATTTTCCCACTTGGTAATCCCTAGTTGAAAAAATATGTTCTCAGTATGGTGCCTTATCCTCTACTGAGATATGATTCTATTCCAATTATAAATGAGAAATAATAGATGTTATCTCTAGGGAAAAACTTTTTCATAATGATCAATGTTTTATAATACCCTGGCTATAGAGATAGAAATATTAACCAATCCTTGTATCTATAATATTTTTGAAATATTGTAACAGATTTATTTATCTTTTTCTTGAATGTAATAAAATTTAAGAATATTGTTTTCCCAAATGCAGGACTTCACATTTTTAATCTCAAATATGTACGAGATGATGTCTTCGATTAATATAGGGATATATTCCCACTCAATTCATCATTATACCATCAGAATATTTCAATGGAATTCATAAATGGAGTTATGAATATAAACCTCCCCATAGATACTTATAAATATACATGTATACATTCTATAAATGAATTGGAATATAAGCATTCTCACTTGATACCACTATAATATAATGATATGATTCATCAGTGAAAGAAAGAATATGATCCCACTCAAAATTTTCATGAGATTTATATGCCCAGTGAGACTTCCTCAGTGCTTATAAATGAGTATTAGAGGTGGAAATGTGTCTAGTAGTTCCCTTAGCATGGAGATAATGGGCACCAGTGTGATGGAGATGGTGATGGTGGTTGATTTGATCCCTCCTTGGTGGATCCTATACCATAATATAGTGGTAGTAGACTTCATTTAACACCATTATTAGATATTAATGTTAGTGATGGTTTTAGTCAAAGGATAATATTTTGAAGTGATTGGTGGTGAAATGAGTACCACTAGATTCACTGAATCTTTTGTTGGATTATGTAGACTCATTAGTTTCATCATATGTATACCTTGTGTATATCATCATCTTTGAGGACTATACCATGTTGGTGTTAATCCCATTCAATTTCTTTCTCCACCCTATATTGAATTTTTTAAATAGGTTAGGTCATTCTAGAACCCAAGAAGTTTATATCCATAGTTGAAATTCCATAATGATCACAAGATAAAGACATGATATAAGGTTAACTATTGTTTATGATAGAAATATCAAATTTCATGAAGAAAATAAGGAACAAGCTCACCAATTAGCTTATCATTTTATGCATGATATGATCGTAATTAGAAATACATAGGTAAAAAATTTTAAATTTCTTATTCATGGTTCATCCAATATATTCATGCAGAATTCTTACATCAAGATTGATCTATTTCTTGTGAACCCCAATTAAAAAGGATAAATCCATAATTGTTTAATAATTTATGATTTTATCATCAGTTTTACCATTTTTTTCATAGAAATAATATGTTGAACAGTCTAACCCAATAGTTGATTGTTTGGTGTTTCATATATGTAAAATCATTCACATCAGGTTTACCGTTTTTGTGTCTTATATGGAAACTATTAATGGTTCACACATCCATAACTGAGTATGGACATATTTCCCAATGGAATGTGGTCATTTGGGTTTTAGAAACGAACAAAACATATAAATTTACACTGGTTAAGATTGTGGGAGGTAAGGCTCATCACAACCTTAGGGGGAATTTTTTCCTCCTTAAGGCCTCTATTATATATTTATTAATCCCGATATGGGACAAGTTACCAAAAAAATGATCTAGTGTTAAATCCATCTATATGTAAACAAGGTTATATTAATGAATCTATCTATATGTATATAAGGTTTTTCATCTGCCTCCCATTAATGAGTAGCTTCTTAAATTATGAATCCATATAACCAATTACTCCGATGATTACATCCATAGAACGAGGTTATTACTATATCAATGATGTGATTGAAGCTTTATGAGATTTCCTACATATCCTATTTATAACAAGAATCGAAACCCAAATATTATGATGGACACATGTAGTTTATTTTCACGATAAAAATACATACTTATGGGAAATTAGGAACTAGGTATTGATATTGATCCTCATGGATGGGTTCTTTGTATCATATTAAAAGTAGGTATCATAACTGTCAAAGATAAGTCAGATACTTGGGACATACCATGAGGTTTATTCCCTTAAATGGGGTAGTTAAATCATTCCTTTGAATGGGTATTACACACCAAGTATTCCCTTGATGGGGGGGGGGGAATTCATCATGTGAATGACATGATCATTGAAAATTCCAAATGCCATGTGATAAATTCTTTGTGTGAGAAACATGTGATAAAATTTAATCAAAATAACCACATATATTTGTGGGACTAATGTGATGGGAAAGATGTTATGGGATATTTGATAAGTATATAAGCCCTTAAGAAATATTCTTATGTATATTTGGTATAGAAGGAATAAAATTCATCAAATACCAGTTATCCTCACACCTATTTAGTGGGTGAGGAAGAATGATAAGCCCATGGGATAGATTGGGTATTGATGGTTAATGTTTATAAGGCATGGAGGGATATACACAGATGCATCTTCCCATTTTAGACCAGGTGTTAGGAAGGAATCCTTTCTTTACTGGGTATGGATGGAATCAGAGTTCCCATTGTTCAGTTGGGGGTATTCTTGAATATGTCCACTAGAAAAGGATGTCATGTTCAGGGATGTCTTCTTGACATGACTTAATTTTCTAATTGAGAAATATATGGATTTATTGCTAACATGTTCTGGGTGTCTATATGATATGTATGATGATGCCCAGACAAGTCCTAGTTCCCTGGAAGACATGTCCAGAGACAATCATCTTACCCATTTGACTTTTATGAAGGATATCTCATAATATGAATGGAATATCGAGATGAAATCATATAATCAAGGTTGAAAGGTTTTTAAGGAATTTAATGAAAAGGATGCCACATCAATAGGGTCTCCTGTGACCTGAATAAAATGTCTGGACGGTGTTCCATAACCTCGCTAACCTGTTCAGTGTACATCCTGATACCTAAATGACATATCCTGGAGACATCGTAAGATCTGTATGACATGTCTGAGGGACATTGTGAGATATGGATTGATTGTGTCGGGGTTTATTCATGGTATATATGACTTCTCCTTACGGAATCATTATATCTTGATGATATTCCATTCTATCGCTACAAAACTATGGTGTCATGTTGGGAGGACATTATTATAATTGGATGGAAAACCTGATGGACTTTTCATGACATGGTTTTCATGCCTAGAGGGAATCATGTGACTTGATTATCACTAAAAAGGGACATTTAATTATCTAAATGGCATGTCAAAATTGTATCTCCTTACTTTGGTGACATGTCCCTATGTATCCACATGAGCTTCTTTGGTCATGTGAAGTGCATGAAGAGTAGTGTATATATATTTGAATAAGTCTACCATTTTATTAGTATTTAATCTAGTATTTATTTCAATTGTACGTCAAGATTATTATTATTTTATAATAATTTAGTAATCTCATGACCCATTACACATGGGATACCTCCTTCTCATAATCTGGATTACTTGACGGCAGTATTTAATGTGATCAATTGAGTGTTCATGTGAAGAAACTATTCATGTGGCATGATCCCTTATCTTGTTCCCAAAATATTACTATGTGTAATACCATTATGATCATATGATGGGATTCTTCATGGAGTCTACTCCTAACCTCACCTATAAGAGTTTCCCAGGGTCTTTTTTCATCATTATTTATTTCTCAAGGTGATGGATTTATAGGCCTTGCTACACCAGTGATATGTCATCTTGCATGGCCCATGTCGTGTGGTTATGAGTTAGTGTTAGTGGATGAATATTTTTACCACATGCTTTGCATGATACAGACCTGGGTCATCCATGGAGATGACTAATGAAAGCGACCATTATAATGTTACATCATCAACATGTTTATTGGAACTCATCCAATCCAAGGGGTTTTTCTTAACAATTTTAACATTTCAATGGGGTTTCACAAGGATATTCAGACATGTTTTAGAGTCCATGTGAGCTGAGGATTCCCATATAAATCCTTGAACAATACTGAAGAAAACATTTCTATGGTATTTCATGAGACAAAATCCTATTTTCAAGGGGGACCCAATGGGATCCTATGAGATAAAAGAAGCATGTCATGGGGGGACTCCATGGAATTAGGTTGAGATGTTTTAGGGCCCTCATGATATCATTAGTTTTGGTCGACAGAGCCTTGTGTGTTCAATTGTGATCTCCCATGGAATATGAACCCTATTGTGTGATGTTCAACATTTCTACCCCACACATTAAGTTTCGTCATTTCTCCTCTTTACATCTTATATTAGTCTACAATTATAGGAGATCTATTTCCTCAATTTTTTTTGTCAAGGATAGTCATTCTACTTGATTATGATGAGTTGTGTGACTGATGATGGATCTTAGGGTGATGCAAGAGCATTACCACGAACAAATCTTATATTTTTAACTAGTTCTCAGTGCGTTGTCTAATCAAATAGACAGGTCCGTTAAACATTTCATGATGAAGGTGATAGCCTCTACATGATAAGGATGGCATGTTATCAGCGGTCCTCAAAGTATTTCAGATCACATGAGTATGTTGCATTAAGATAAACATAACTATGCCTCGTAATATTTTTCATCCAAAATCCACCATTATATTATAAAGGGAATTTTGATGATTATCAACCATCTACTAGTTCAAAATTCACATGATTCAAAGAAACACATTTGTTAGCCTCTTCATGATCAAACATGGTTGTCAAGAAACATTATCAAGAATAGGGAGGCTCATCAAAGGGGCATTACATGATCAAAAATAGATCATGGACTATGCATGATCTATTCTCATGACCCAGGGATAGTCAAGCGATCAGGAATTCATAAAGGGCTAGACAATTCATGTGAAATAGTAACCTTGTCATCCATTTTGTAGAAACAATAACACAAATGCTTTAGGCATTTCATCCATTCTTGATTTTATGATGCTCATTTTACAGTCATCAGTAGTTGTCAAATATTATTTACATTTTTTACTATTACATCATTTAATTTAGGTCTTATAATTATTTGTTCTAAAACATTATCCCAAAACAATGTGGTTCGATATCTATTCCTATAATGGTCTTCATAAAGATCATGTTGGATGCTTTAGTTAAATCTGTTATTGTATGAGAACTCTTACAAAGAAATATGTATATATAATCCATATTTTATGAGCATTTATAAAGGCATTATAATTCCCTCCAGTTTCCATATATTCTACTTATATTTGATATTAGTTTTGAGTAATAATCCATATTGAAGTTTACCTCTGTCTTTAGATCATATAGAATTATTTTCTAGAGCTTGGAGGTAAATATCATATCATCATTATATAAAATTTATAGTGGTGTTCCATGAATCCTCTCTATTTATATTTTGTACATCCATGTATGTTGATTGAGTGAGAAGTCTTTTAGAATAGTAATTAAATGACCAGTCTTTGTAAGATGGTCCACCAGAAAATATATGGAATTATTCCTTTTGGTTTTCATTTGAAGTCATGTGAAAAATAAATTGCATTATACTATTATTTTATTATGTCTATCGGTATTGGATGCATCATTTCCATGTAATTAATCCTCTAATACCTCACTTCCAAAAAAACCAGACTCATAGATGTATATTATTTGATCATATTCATCATGTTATCCCATCAATATTGTTCTCTAATATCACGATACATCTTTGTCCTTAGTGATTAATAAATAAAGTTAATGTTTTTGAATCATTAAATATATCATTCTATATCTCCAACATTTATGGTATACATAATCCTAAACCAAATATTAAAAATAATTCATCATCATTTTTTAACTCTAAGGATTTAGATTTTTTAATTCATTCTAGCTTCTACTTTATTTTGATATCATCACATTTATTATCCTTTCAAATCTATAGAATGGATGGTTGTGAAATAATTTGAGTGGGTATGATGTAGTTCCTTCCATTCTAACATCCATGATCATCCTTTTAATTTCTATGAGGATTTAATCCTTATCAATTCTAATAATTGATAAGGTTGTATAATCCTTTCTACTCAGATCGTCTTCTACTATTTTCAATAACAAGATGGTAACAGATTGATAAATAACATTCCTTGATCATATATAACCATCATATAAAGAATATTTGAAAATCATTTTGTGTTAATATAGATTCTAGTCTCTTATGATCAATATATATTTCATATTTCTATTCATTTGGATAATTCTATCAAAATAATAATGCGAATATCATTTTATCCATCTCCATATCATGAATTGGATTCGTATACTGAATTTTATCTACCGTGGTATGTAGACAATCTCATTGTTAATTTTTTAAATTAAACACCCTAATAATCATTATAATCAATATAAATTACATTATATGATGTTAGTTTGGGTACTTGTTCAGTGATAAGCCTCTTTTTATATTCCATTAATATTTATTAACAATAATTGGTCTCGAATAAATTTACCCCATTGTGTATTATCTTTGATAGAAGGTATGAAAATTATAATAAGTTTATAAAATAAAATTTATAGTACCAATATAATCCAATAAAACTAAATATCTCCATAATATATTTTCATCTGGACCACTCTTCAATCACCATTGTCATAAAAAGACAAAAGATTATCTTTATTGGTAATTAAATGACATAATAATAAAACTATATCTATCAATAACAAGAATTTTCTATATTTTCTATATATTTTATCGTTTTTATAAGTCATTTTCACACTATTCAAATACTCTTCATGGTCCAATATGCTTTTTGAGTTTATCAGAATATAATTTATAAAGACTACCCAAAATATTCCAAGCTAATCTATCAAGATTACATTCACTAACTCCATGATATTTTTTGGATAATTTTGGATTCCAAAGAGAATAACTATGAACTCATATTGTCCATACCATATTCCAAGGGTGGTCATGGTGATATCTTACTTCCACTCCTTTAATTGGTGGTATCCAGACTTATTGTCAAACCTTTGATAAGTACTCGACCTCACATAATTGATCAAAGAAGTCATAAATATGTGGTAGTGGATAATTTTTCTTTATAATTACATTTTGGAGTTCATCCTAATAAATTTAGGGGTACATTAACATATCCTCCTTCAGGAAAGTGGGACTAGAGCACCCCATAGTGAAGTACTCAGGCATATAAACCCCTTTTCTAGATTCTCTTGTAACAACACCTTAAATTCATCTTAGTCAATGCTGTTTTTTACATATGTACTCTTAGTTATGGTATGAGATCTAGGTAAATATTCTACTGAGAATTCAAACACTTATATGGTATGAAGATCAAGCATCTCTTCCAGGAATACAAAAATATAGTCTATCAAAATAGGCACGTCTGAAATCATGATTCTCTACTTTGTCTCAATCATTTGAGAAAGATATTCTGTATGATAAGGAAATAATTTCCATGCCTGATAATAATATTCCAAATTATATTCATCCACATCCGTACACATGTACTGAACTGGACGATGACTTGGGATATAGTGGGTTATTTCTCTATCTTGACAGTTGGTGTGGTATTTATTCAGGGAAAGCCAATCCATGCCCAATATTGTATGAAATTCCCCAAAATGAAGTTTGAAAAGGTTAGGAGGCACGTTAAATACATTAACATTGACTAGGTAAGAGTTATATACATAGTTTATACTAATTTACTTTCTTTTTGTTCTAATAAATAACTGAAACTCAATGTTTTGAGGTGATGACTATATAACTATACTAAATTTTCACAGTATAAAATAATTTATAGAATTATAGTTATATAAAATATTTGATCATCGTGAAGAGATAATGAGAACTCCATTGACTACATAATTATGGTTCTATTCATTTATAATAACCAAAATAGATATAGGGATGAAAATACAGAAACTTATAAGTATATAAATTGGGGAACTATGAGTCTTGACGCAATAATTTATAATTTAAGTCTATTTAATAACTTATTAGACTCTATCCTTCAATCTAGGTTATCAATAGTGATTTTCCAACAATAATTTTCTAACCAAATTATCTATTCAATTCCACTATTATGGTTCAAAAACAATTTTTTAATTTATAGAAGTATATCACTTTGGAGTGTCAAACGAGGTGTGCAGTCATGCCACTTTTTCATAAACCGGGTATAGTTTGAGTTAATACTAAATGATCCCTTCTGAGGTAATTACCAAAAGGTTTCTCTATTCCAGAGCCACATCCACTAGTATTATCCCAAATGTGATTTCATTTCATGGAAATGTCTCATTATATACTATTCCAAAAATTCAGGATACTTTCTTATACATAGAGTTATCCCTTTGGATATTACTAATGAATTCTTTTCTTAATACAACAAAATAAATCATGCATTCACTTATACCAATCATATAGTCCCAAGACTCTAGAATATATAATTACATTATTTTCATCATTAAATATATAACAAATAAAACCCATGGATTGATAGGGATATTTTCATTAGAAGAATATTTTTTTAAAACAACAAAATGAGACTAAACCTCAAAATATTAATTTTACTCTCTACTGTGATCTCAGAAGTCCCTTTAGATCATAAAAAATGAATAAGATAACCTAGGTAATATATTAACAAAAGGGGTGAGCTAAAAAATCTAGTTCTTCAATTAACATAACAATGAATCATAACATATGAATAAAATGACATATCATGACATAATACGAGGCAAGTTACATGAATGATCACGTAGAGGGATGAAATAATTATGCTGAAAATAAAAGATCAAGGAATCATCAGAATATAGAAGTAAAATAGAATATGAATTAATCATATGTCAAGGCTAACCACTAAGAAAACATCACATGGTTGATAGAGTTTGATCATGGAATTGTTTTACTTAATAATCCCATACTTGGTAAATGTCAAACTACTTAACTAAGAGTTAAATCTAAATGATAATGATAATATGGTGACCTAAACCGGTATAGAACATATTGTTTGAGATGTTTCCAACCCATCCCAACCTTATCCTCGAAATAAATTATTTTGAATCCATTATAAATTGAAAATTATTTTATTATAAAATAATATTTCGTGTTTTTTCTAAAGTTACCCTCACCTCTCTTATAAAAGGGTACTTCCCCTTGTCTTAATTTCACACCTCCAAATCCATTTCTCTCTACAAAAACCTCCCCAAATACCTTACCAACATCACACAACTCAACCATTTCTCCTTAAATTTATCAGAAAGCCTACTTAAGGAGCCCTTTTGATCAACTCAAAAGGAAACACCCGAAGAAGAGGTAATAATTTTACCACCCTATTTCAGGTTCTTTTCTTCGTCCACTTCATCTTTATTTATTGTTTCAATACTAAAATAATTAATAAAGTATCTTCTACATACTTTTATGTTATTATAAAAATGTTAAATCCATATGCGTTATTCTATCCTTCTAATAAATGACAATGTCACCATACGAGCGTACGCATGGCTTACCATCTCTACGTCGTGGTGTAGTTTGTTATTCAATCACATCATATTTTCATGGGTATATTAATGAGTATAACTGATATATGTAATAAATATAACATATTAATGATTATGTATATATAATATATCATCTAATTAAAAAAAATCATCATCAATATAATGATATTTTCAATCGTGTGTAAGTACGGATTACTGTCTCCACGAACGTGACAAGATTCATTCCCCATCGTAATCATTCAAGAATAATGTTCATTTTATTATTAAAGTTAATCTTTATTAACATAATATCATTTTTTACATGAATCAAATACATCCTATGCAAAAAAACATGGCTTACATAACTAAGAATATAATGGAAAATGAATCAATTGACACCTAAAATGATGATACTACTCAAACTTTGTTAACAATGAAATATTAAGAAAAAATATATAATATCATTTTTTTGTATATAGTTCAAGTATAATTTAATAAATATATTTTATCTATTATACATGAGTTCAAAATACCATTGAATAAGGAGAAATACTTGGTAAGGATTAATTATACAATCACTTTTCTTATATGAGGTTTTTAATAAGTATGTTTCTATGAGGACCTCTTTATCATCCACATCCGTGTTTTATTAAAAATGTAATTTGAAAATTTCTTACTATCTACTAGACTATGGGTTAAATTCATTTATACCCTTATTTGATAATATATGTTTGGAATGTAATTGTTTTCTTGTTTTCCAAACAAGGTGCATTAGGACCTTTTCGACAAAATTAATGTACGAATGTCTTTATTTAATATATACGGGTGTGCAAATATTTTCTTCCATTATAACATCGTTGAAGCATCCCATACAAGATTATATAATTATTTTAAAAATAATTTTTTCTTTTATAATTATTTTACATTTAAATGAATTCAAAATAGAAATAGATATTTCCTTAAAAAGAGTTTTTAGTTTATCTATGTCAACATCGTTTGACAGATTTTATAATTTTTTTAAGTTGAATTATTATGATACAAAACATCCATATTTTATTGAAGGTTTTTTGATATGTTTGACTATGGATGTGTTATTTTTACACCATTCATGGTTTATCGATAATTTATTCACATTTCGTATGCTAGATTTAATGCAAATGTATATTTAATGTTTAAACTGTTTCATATGAGGAATTAATTGGACTTAGTAAGTGATGGGTGGATCCCGCATTAGATCCTTGATGCATCCATAGTACTCATGAGAAAAATTAGTGTCTTGGAAAAATTCATTGACAAAATATTATTTTTAGTCTTGGCACAAGGCCTTGACATTATTTGTATGAAGTCTGGAATTATGCATTCCATAATTATAAAATTGGCTATTGATATGGCAAGTGATTATTCGACTGGTAGAAAATCCATGTGAATAAGTAAATGTAATTATTTTATTTATATTGGCCATATTATGAATATTTTTATGTTTTAAATGCTTATGATTTAGTCTTATACCTTAACTTAAATGTTTATGCTTTTTTATGAATGTTTTCTTTATATTGTAATCCTTACTGGGAATACGAGCTACCCCTTTTCTATATTTTATTTTTACAAAGATGTGAAGAATACTATTGTGATAGACTAGTGGGGATAGTCTAATGGATAGTCTAAGGGATATGAATGTGTTCAATGGAGACAATGCTGTTGTAGTTTTTCATTTTATAATCTAATGTAAAACTTATGAATGTATCTAGTACATCCAAGGCTACAAAATTTATAGGTATTTAGTGATTTGATCACATATGATCAAGACAATGTTAGGTAATAATGAACTGAAAATAGGTAATTGGCATCGGGGCATTACAGTTGGTATCAGAGGAAGTTTAGTAAAAACCATCAAAAGTAGATTTAGATAAACTCTGATTACATCAAATTACCCTAATAAATACATTGAGGATTAGTAATGAATAACATCTTAAAATTTTAGTAATGTAGAGATTTGGAGTATTTTCCAAGAAATATATCCCTATCTAGATACAAGCAGGTAGAAGTTTCTCTACCATAGATGTACGTAGGAGTGAAAACTCCGACAAGGAGTTTCAGGATTTACCCAGGTCATCCTGGTACACAACAACAGGCCCTGCTACACTCTTGATTATAAAAATCCCATGGGATATGCTTAGGATATTACATATCTTAATTACAAACCATTTTGATAGTTTTATGAGAATATAATTCCTCAAAGAAAACATTTTTTATGATTATAGATTATATCCATAAACAATTCAATTTATTTTAATTGTTTTACAGGTTTGAAATTCTGTATTACGATTTATAATCTAATATATTGTTTGCCATTTTTTAGAAATTGTGCCTAGAGGAAGGAATAAATACCATATCAATGCACATAATCCATGTAGGAATTTTCCACCTACTCAAGATAATTATAGTGTAGATGGTGATGTAACTGAGGATGATCATCTTATCACCACACCGGGATAACTAAATTAGGTTGTGAATAATAAACTTACGCATTTGGGGCACCCAGATCCACAATTTAGATTATCAATGTTAGAAAACTTAATGAGGCACAACCACCAACATTGAATGGGTCTATAAATCCAATTGTATCATAGAAATGGATAAGTTCATTAGAGTAAATATATCATGACTTGGGGAGTAGTGAATGGGAAAAAGTTTTCATGGATGTTTATTGCCTCACGGGATATACAAATGAATGGTTGTCATTAATTCAAAACACAATGGAGGTTGAAGAAGTATAATGTCTGTAATGGAGGGAGTTTAAAGATAATTTCTTAGAATAACACATTCCTTGTGACCATTGATCGGATATGGAAGGTAAATTTTTATGTCTGAGGAAAAAATAGTATTAGAATATCGCTATGTATGTTTCTAAATTCACACGGTTTTCAAGGAATGCTGTGGATTATATAAATTACCCAAGATTTAATATTGAACGTTTCACTAATTAGATAAAACACTTCTCCATCTAGGATTAGTGTCACAATCCTACACATCATACGAATATATTGTCTCTTGTGCTATAATGACAGAAAAAGAATGCTCTAAGTCTTACGACATTAAGGAAATGAAAGAGAAGAAGAGATCTACTGAACAATCTGGAAATCAAAATAAGGGGAAGAAGGGAATTGTCGAATATTCATCCTATGGTAAATGTGGGAAGAAAAACCTCAATACATGACTAAGGGGATTGGTAGTCTGTTATAAGTGTGGTGAAAAAACTCACCTTGCTCATAATTGCAAGGGAAAAAAGGCTATCAATGTTTAATTCTAAAATGTAGATAAAATTGGCATTATGAAAATGAATTTCTTAAATTTCAAGGGAACTTACCTCAGAATAGGCCAAGGGAGCAAGGACAAGCTTATGATATCACTACTGGTGAGGATTAATCACTAAAAGGTGTGATGATAGGTAATTTAATGGTTTCCTCAAGTTTATCCAATGCTTATTTGTTTCTGGATCATCACATTGTTTCATATCTTCCAACTTTTATAGGAAAGTTAGATATTTTAAATCTATCTTAACAAGGGATTTTTTCAGTAAAAACACTTACAGAAAGTGTCATCGCACTAAAGTTTGGTGAATCATTCCCATTAGGGCATATAAATTTTATTTATCAGCTGATCTCACCGTCATACCCTTGATTGAATTTGATATAATCTGAGGAATGAATTGGATTTTTAACCATGATTTGAAAATTTATTGCTAGAATAAGGAGGATAGAATTTTCCATGATGATTAAGAGTACCATATCTTTATAGAAGAAATGTCACCACCTAACTCTAATCTAGATCCACCCCAGTTGCTCTACTAAATTGAATTATTGTGGAAGAAGAGAAAGAAAAAACAATGTGTGAGGAAAATAATGTTCGAATAGAGGATGCACCTATTTTGAAGTAATATGTTGATGTGTATCGAGAGGATTTACCTTGTCATCCACCAGATTGTGAAATTGAGTTTTCTATTGAATTAATTCCTGGTTCAAGGCCCATATTGAAGACCCATTATAGAATTGACACTATGGAATTATTGGAACTAATGAAACAACTAGATGAATTGTGTAATAAGAGATTTATTCGCCCTAGTGTTTCTCCATGGGGATCCCTTGTTCTATTTGTTAAGGGGAAAGACATATCTATGTGGTTGTGCATTGACTACCTGAAGATCAATGATATACCAATAAAGAACCAGTATCACTTACCTCTCATTGATGATTTATTTGACCAACTTCATGGAGCTCAATATTTTTCAATGATTGATCAACGATCTGTATATCATCTGTTGTGTATGAAGAAGGAAGACATTCCGAAAAAAATATTTCGAACCAGGTACCTGCATTACGACTTTACAATAATTCCTGATGTAATGCCTAATTCTCCATCTGTCTTAATGGATTTAAAAATAGAGTTTTCAAGGAATATCTTGATGATTTTGTAGTTTTCTTATTAATGATATCTCATCTTACTAAACAAGCTATAAAGATCATGAAAATCACATGTTCACTATTCTAAAAACACATAGATGAAATGAATTATATAAGATGTTTAGCATGTGCGAATTCTAGTTTCATGAGATTTATTTTCATGGCCATATTGTCTCTAAGGATGGAATCTCTATGGATCCTCCAAAGACCAAGGAAATCCAAGAATGTCTAGCACCAAAGACTATAATAGGAGAATGATGTTTTATTTGATTAGTATGTTATTATTGACATTTCGTCCAAAATTTTTCCTCTTTAGCTAACCCATTAACCAACCTCACAAGTAAATGGGTTAAATACATTTGGAAAAAAGAGTTTGAATAATGTTTTGAAGAAAAAAAGAGAAGATTATTCAATGCTCCTATCTTGACTCTACCATCATGGAACGATGGGTTTTGTTATTTATAGTGTTGTTTCAATGAAAGGACATGGTTGTGTCCATATGCAGAATGATAGAGTTATTTACTATGCATCATGACAACTAAAAATTCGTGATCAAAATTATCCCACTCATGACATTGAGTTAGCAGCTGTAATCTTTGATTTCAAAATATGGAGACGGTATCTCTATGTGGAAAAATGAGAAATTTATACAGATCATATGAGTTTGATGTATATTTTATCACAAAAAGAACACAACATGAGGCAAAAGAGATGGCTCGAACAACTCATGGATTAGGATTTCAAAATACTCTACCACAACAGGAAGGAAAATAAGGTGTCATATTCTTTGAGCAGAAAGGATCATGGATTTTTCAACAAGATGAGAGTAGAATGCGATCCTATATTCATGGATCTTGTAAAGATGGGTATGGGAATAACTATGGAATGTGAAACATCAATACTTTCGAATGTTTGTGAAACCATCTTTACTTGAAAGGATAAACAGTTCTCATACTGATGACGAGGAGTTTCAAAAGATGATTAAAGCTGTCAATGATGGGATATTGAGTGACTTCATATATAAAGATGGAATTTTGAAATTTGGGAAGATACTTTATATTCCTAACATACCTAATCTAAAGGTGGAATTGTTGGATGATTCTCAGAGCTCCAATTTCTCTATACACCCAAGGAGCACCAAGATGTATAGAGATTTTAAGGAATATTTTTTTGGGGAAACATGAAGAGAGAGGTTGCTGATTTTTTTAAAGATGTTTGGTTGGCCAACAACTGAAAGATGGATGGAAACATTCTGGAGGAGTCTTGCAACCTCTTGTCATACCTTATTGGAAATGGGAAAATATTATGATGGACTTTATCATGGGTCTTCCAAATACTCCTAGAAGTAATGATGCAATATGGGTAATTGTTGATCATCTAACCAAGTCCGCACTTTTTATTGCTATAAGAAAAGATTTACAACATGAAATTTTGGCAAGAATATATATTAATTAAGTTGTAAGACTTCATGGTGTACCCCTATAAATTTTTTATGATAATGAATGTAACGCCCCGACCCCAGTTACCAAGAGTCAGTGCATTATTAAATAATAATGGCATGATCACAAGAGATGAAATCTTGAAAAACCGATCAGTTTAGTAGCCTTGGAAACACTAGATATATTCATAAGTCTTACATTACATCATAAAGTGAAGAAAAACTAAAACAACATCTTCTCTTCATATCCCAACACACTATCCCTGCATGTCATTAATAAAATACATATTCAAATCCTAGGAATAATTAAAACATGGAAAGTGGTGAGATCATATGCTCAGTAAGGATAACAATATAGAGGAAACATTCATAAATAAAAATAAGCATTTAAGGCAATTTATAACTAAAAAATTCCTTTTAAACATGAACTGCATCATAATATGGAAAAGATAAAATGAAATAATGTAATTTACTTATTTACATGGATATTCTACTAGTCGAATAATCACATGAAATATCAATAACCAAATTCGTAATGATGGAATGCATAATTCCATACGATCATAACCACATAGTCAAGGCCTTGTGCCAAGACTACAAATAAGATTTTTCAAGGCCTTGTGCCAAGACACTATTTTGTCTCATGAGACCTACCGATGCATCGAGGAGCTATAGCGGGCTCAAACTGTAACTTATTAATTCTAGTGCATTCCTTATATTAAAAGGTTTAAACATATCATAATAAATTCCAAAGAACTATAACATAATCTTATCATATAATAAAATGCATAATGGAAACACAAAATATCCACTTTTTAATCAGAAGACATCAATACAACACATTGATATAATAAAAAAAGTATCAAAACAATTTTTAGTACCAAAAGAAAAGAAAAGAAAAAATTTTATTTATTTTTCATTTTAAAAAAAATTATTGCTTGTAGAGGAAGCCGAAACTCAAATAATGGTCACAACGACAGATAAGACATTGTCGCCGCATACGTAAGACAAAACATTCCTTTTTTTCATTTAGTAAAAATTATTCATATAAAAAGATTCTTCTTGAATAAAATTAAAAGTCAAAGTGGTTTATACACCGTATAAAATAAATTTGTGTATAAAACAAAATATACCTCAATGAAAGGAGATTGAGACGAAGTCCCTTACCTCATGTCCGACTTGACTCGATCATTATTTATTCTCTTGAATAATAAAATATAGTTAATTTATATTTTATTAAGAACCGTTTTAAAGTTCATTATTCCTTTTACATCACTTACTACCATGTTATGAAAATTATGTAATTGTTTAATTTAAGAACGGTCGTTTTTTCGATCCTTGGTACTTGAGTCAAAAATAAACTTCTTATAATTACTAGTTGTTTATGTGTTAAATATCCATTATCTACAAAATTATATTCATGATGTTGATATCATATATATCCAGTATATACTTGCATTTATAATATTACATAATATTTAGAGGAATGAAATGAAATGCACCGTTCATGGAGATTGTAATTCGTACGTACACATGAACGCTACTTTCATTTCAATTTCATATTTAATGGAATGAAATCATAATTATATAAAGGTATATTATAATTTTATTATAATATCATATATAATATCATTAACTTCTTCCTTTATACATCCCACATATGGAATTAATGATTCAAAATCACTTTGAGGGGGCGGTAGTCCGCACTTCCTAAATGAAATTATCGCGTTTACCCATAACGGAAATGATAAAGGTATGACATAAATGAAAATACAGAAGCACAAGTAAAACATAAAAATAATATCTATCATATATAAATACACTTAAATCTTAATTTCCACCATGAGAGGTGTTAAAATAATATTGAAAAATCATCGTTTCATGAGGCAGTAATTCGCCACCCACAGAAACAATATGTTATTTTATCATTACATGGAGGTGTGTGTATGTTTAGTTCGAATCTTTCTCATTAAAACATACAAGTATATTTATGATAATTTTATTGTTAAAAAAGAAATGAATAAAAAGATTTTAAAGGATTGTATAAGCAAAATAAAACAAAAGAACATAAGAGAAGAAATTACCTTTAAATCGGGTAACTCCCTTTGGTTTGAACCAAAAGGGTTTCT
This sequence comes from Viscum album, assembly GCA_963277665.1. Lineage (NCBI taxonomy): Eukaryota > Viridiplantae > Streptophyta > Magnoliopsida > Santalales > Viscaceae > Viscum > Viscum album. Next base: position 1,592,734,660 of record OY728129.1, read on the forward strand.
TGAAGAGATTTATTCCTTAGGTAAGGATTCTAGGATGAAGGGAGGACAGTTGAGAGGGTATTTGGGTATAGGATGGCCGAGCTAAATGGATTTTATGTTGTGAATAAGGTTCTAGAGTTGGGGGCATTTTATAAGAGGAGAGGATGGGCTCTTTTGGAATGATTGAAATGTTACTTTAATATGAAATAATTTTTGTATTTTAAAGGTACCACGATGATATATTTCGAGAATAAGTTGATAAGGGTTTTAAATACACCCATCCAATAGGCTTTATACAATTGTAAGTCTTATATATTTCCTTATCTTTTCATTTTATTTAAATCATTCATTAGTGAGGTAACCACTGCATCATCATGGTGTCATAAATAAATTTATTTATTTAATGTAAAAAATTTTAAAAAAAATAACATGATGTAGGAAATATTTTTATATTTCCAATTACTATTTATAGTCCAAGAGATAATTTATTTAGACAAAATTAAAACTATTTTACTTAGGTGTTACATACTTTTGTTATATTTTCCTTTCTTTAAAAAATAAAATTCTAAAATGTCACTATCACAAAAAAGTGATTCCATGGGGTACCTAAGTTGGCACAAGTCATCCAATAGTTGGCCATGACATAAACAATTGAATTAGGACACATGTTGGGGTCATTGTATATTATTTTGATATCATTTCATTACCCATAACTACCTGATTACTAATTAATCCTGATAATTATAGATAATTGTAGTTGTTACAATTCATAATTTCCCAAAAAAAAAGAGTCATAATTACATAATTTGGACCTTTTAATTACAAATATGGAATCCATTTTACTAAATTATAAACACATAAATTTAAGTAATTAATTAAAAAATTATTCCCGCTGTCAAAACAAATAGCATGTTTTTAAGAAACAATATCTATTAATAGAATGATAATTGTTTATGTCCAATTTCAAAGTGAGATGAATTCTAATGACCACCATTGGATAAAATGGTAAAATTATATTCTAATTATACATTAAACCCACTCAATAATATAATTTATCACTATAATTTATTTTTATTAAAAAAGTTGTTTTTATGTATTTTTCACTATTCATCAAAAATTGGATGTTCTCAAGAAATACCAAAAATTCAAATTAGTCTAATTTCGATATTACGAATCCAAAAATGAAGTCCATTTTGAAATATAAAAATTATATAATTTGAAAAGTGTGTATTACTATTCATAACAACTACTTTGATTGGTCGTGGTGTTTTAGAATCTCGAAACTAGCTTACAATGCAAGCTATTGCATTATTGAAAGAGAAGTGTACAATGGAAGCCTGGGGTGTTACACTCTTCCCTCCTTCAATAAATTGTGTTCTCGTAATTTGAAATTGTTTTTCGAAAATACATGGTGAAAATAGAAATTACCTTTGTGGAAAACCCACATCGAAAATAAGGTTAATAAACTTTATCTTTAATAAGAGGGAATGGGAAATTAAAAAGTCCCCACTAAATTATGATCTCGATTATGAGATCATTAGTGGAAATTAAAGACAAATAATTAGAGGGAAAATGTAAATACTTTTAGGGAGTGATTGAGGTCATCAATAAAAAACAAGGGTAAAATTGAGGGCCTCAAAGCCTTCAATCTATGGTGATTTAAAACATCATCAGTTCAACAAAACATAAGGTATTAGGATACCACATTTTTTGTATTAATATCCCTTTCCTAAAGATTAAAAATTAATTTATTCATAGAATAATAGAGAGTTATATATATATAAATACATGAAAATTAGAGTTTCAACCTTCAAATAATTACTACCACAAACTCATCTTTCACTCAAAAAGAAAATAGAAATCAAAAGTATTATGTTTAACCTAATAGTACAAGGATCCAAATATTAACACATACCAATTAGATAAGGAAAAATATTTTGTAATAACCAGGGACTTCTTGTAGGATAGTGGTAGGTAATAAAGGCTTGTCGCACTATGTTTGTGGGTTTGATTCCTGCAGCTTTGTCCAATGCGACGAGTTATCCCCTGACCTGCAGGTTGTCCTTTTACTAAAACTATAGTATTATAATATTCCAAAAATATTCTTCAGAAATGTTTTAACATTAAACAATACTATCAAAGTTTCAACTTAATCCATTCCAACCTTTATAGTTATCTAAAATACCTTTGTCCAGACTTTCTCTAAAAGGTATCTAAATTTCAAAATCAATTGTAACATCAGATTCCCCAAATAAGGTAAAGTTTATCTTATTGTCACATACTAAAAATTTTATTACCTTCATAATATTAAAACCTTAATGAAAACAACAAGTATTGAAGTAAAATCCTTATATATATCACATTATTCTTATAACCATAATATAGTTATTGAGTCCAAAAACACAAAAACAATAATTATTCATCTTCATATGTCGTAACAACATAAGATTGTCCTTGACCACGTGGCCTTTTCTTAGGTAAGTTTATTTGGTTCTTAGGGAATTCATTTTCAAAATGCCTCATTTCTCTACAATTGTTGCATTCAACATTGACAGCCTCTTTCTTTCCCTTGCAATCATGAGTCTGGTGACCTTTTTCTCCACATTTGTATCAAACTCCCATCCCTTTTAGTCAAGTACCAGGGTATTTCATACCACAATTATCACGTAATAGAAAATCCTAATTTCCCTTTTTTCCCTTTATATCTTCTTACTCCACCGTTATCTTCTTCTATTACTTTACTTTGTTGTCATAAGACTTAGAGAATTCTTTTTTTGTCTTGATAGCACATGAGACAATATCTTCGTATGATGAGAAGGATTGTGATACTAAAACTTGATGGAGAACTGGTTTTAACCCATCAAAGAAACAATCAATCTTACTTCATGGGTTACATATATAATCTGCTGCATGCCTCACTAACCATGTAATGTTAGACTCATACATTGCAACATTCTCATCCTCCTTTAGCCTCAAACTCAGAAATTGTCTTTCCATATCTGCTTGATGGTCATGAGGAATGTATTTTTCCATGAAAATATCTTCAAACTCTCTCCATTACATACATGATAATTCTTCATCTTCCTTTTTATCTTTAATCAATGAACACCATTTATCAGCATCTCCAGTGAGGCGGTAAACTACCATGATAACTTTTTCCCTTTCACTACTCCCAAAAGACTGAAATATTTTCTCTAGGGGATTTATCCATTGCTCAGATACTAATGGATTTTTACACCCATTAAATGATTTTGATTTTTTCCTCATGAATTGGTCTAACATTGATCCTCCACATTGCGGATCAGGGTGCTCCATATGAGTAAGTATAATATTCATAACCTGAGTAAGTTGTCCCAGTATGGTGATAAGCTGATTAGCACCAGTTGTATCACCAGCACCTCTATAATTATTTTGACCAGGAGGGAAATCCCTACATGGAGTGCATTCATTGATATAGTTTCCATTCCTTCCACTCGGAACCATTTTTAAACAATGTCAAAAACTAGATTAGTTTATGAATTGAAATACATAATAACAACCTTACAAAAAACCTAACATAAATTGAAGAGTTTATTCATATAATAGATAGTCATAAAATGGTTATCTTTGAAGAATTATATACTCATAAACCATTCATAATGTTTTGTAATGAAATCATGAATTATCATAAGCATATCCCCCGGGAGTGTTGTAACCAAGAGTGCATCAAGACCCATTGTCGTGTACCAGTTCTCGTTCGAGTCTAGCTTAATGTAGTGTTTTCGGGTTTTACCCCTAGGTACATATGTTCCAGAGCTACCTATGCCTTCTCATATCCCGAGAGGGATGTATTACTCAAAAAATATAAATAATCTATACTTTACCTAAATTCTAGGATGTTCTCTATACTAATCCTCAAATTCTATCTTAGGGATATGTACTCTAATCAGATTTTATCTAAATATAGCTTCCAAGGTTAGTATTAAACTTCCTCTGATACCAACTATAAATCCCATAACCCAATTATCCAGATTCAGTGCATTATTACATAATAATTTCATGATTACAAATGGTCAAGTCTCGAAAGACTGATTAGTTTAGTAGCCTTGGAAACATTAGATATATTCATAAGTCTTACATTAAATCATAATGTGAAAAAAACTACAACAACATATTTTCTTCATATCCCCTCATATTATCCCTATAGGTCATTCGTAAAATACTTCTTCACATCTAGGGAAAAATTAAAACATTGAAAAGGGTGAGCTCAAATGTTCATTAAGGATAACAATATAGAAGAAACGTTCATAAATAAACATAAACATTTAAGGAAATTTATAACTAAAACAAAATCCTTTTAAACATGAAATCAAGTATAATATGGAAAAGATAAAATGGAATAATTCCATTTACTTATTCACATGGATATTCTACTAGTCAAATAATCACATGAAAAATCAATAACCACTTTTATAATGATGGGATGCACAATACCAGACTATCATAACCACATAGTCAAGGCCTTGTGCCAAGACTACAAATTTAATTTTGTCAATGCCTTGTGATAAGACACTAGTTTGTCTCATGAGACATACCGATGCATCGAGGAGATATTGCGGGCTCCACCCGTCACTTATTAATTCCAATTCATTCCTTATATGAAAAGGTTTAAACATATCATAAACAATGCCCAAGAACCATTACATAATCGTATCACATAAATCATGCACAAAGGTATCATAACATTTCCACATTTTAATCACAAGGAATAAATACAACCCATTGATACAATCAAATAATTATCAAAACCATTTTCAATACCAAAATAAAATAAAAGTAAAACCTTGTATTTACTTATCATTTAAAAAATGTTATGGCTTGTAGAGGAAACCGAAACTCAATTAATGGTCATGGCGAAGGAGAAGTCGTTGTCACCGCATACGTAAGACAAAAAATTATTTTTTCATTTAGTAGAAACACTTCATATAAAAATATTCCTTTCGCATAAAAGTAAATTTCAAAGGGGTTTATACACCTTATTAAAGAAAGTTGTGTATAAAACAAAATATGCCTCAATAAAAGGAGATTGAGAAGAAGTCCCTTACCTCGTGCCTGACTTGACTCGATCGTTATTTAATCTTTTGAATAATAAACTGTAGTAAATTTATATTTTCATAAGAACCTTTTTAAAGATTATTATTCAGTTAAATCACTTATTACCATGTTATGAACATTATGTAAACATTTAATTTAATAACGGTCGTTTTGTCGATCCTTGGTACTAGAGTCAAAAATAAACATCTTATAATTACTAGTTGATTATGTGTTAAAATATCCATTATCACTAGAATTATATTCATGATGTAGATATCATATATATCATATATATCTAGTATATACATGCTTTTATAATATTTGATAACATTTAGAGGTAAGAAATGAAATGCACCATTCATGGAGACGGTAAGTCGTACGTACGCATAAACGCTACTTTCATTTCTATTTCATATTTAATGGAATGAAATAGTAATAATATAAAGGTATACTAAAATTATAGTATAATATAATATATAATATCATTAACTCCATCCATCATAAGTCCCACATAAGGCATTAACAATTCAAATCACTTTGAGGGGGCGGTAGTCCGCACTTCCTTAAATGTAATTATCGCATTTACCCATAATGGAAATCATAAAGGTATGACATAAATAAAAAATACATAAGCATAAAGAATAAATAAACATATTATATATCATATATAAATATAGTGACATCTTAATGGCCACCATGAGAGGTGTCAAATGTTGATTGAACAATCATCATTTCATGAGGCAGTAATTCGCCACCCACAGAAACAGTATGCTCTTTAACCATTTTATGGAGGTGTGTCTAAGTGTATTTAGAATCATTCTCATAACAAAATAAAAGTATATTTATGATACTGGTTTTTTTACAAAATAAAATAATAAAAAGAGTTTAGGGTGTTGGAGAAGAAAAATAAAAAAAAGTATATACGAGAAGAAATTACGTTTAAATCGGGTAACTCCTCTTGTTTTGAACCAAAAGGGTTTCTTGGAGAGCTTTCTAGCTAAGTAAAGGCTTATAGGATGAAGGGAAGAAAGTTGGGAGGGTATTTGGGCAGAGTTTGGCCAAGCCAAATGGATTTTATGGTGTGAATAAGGTGGTAGAGGTGGGGCACTTTTATAAGAGGAGAGGAGGGGTTCTTTTGAAAAGATTGAAATGTCACTTTATTATGAAATTTTTATCAGATACTAAATGTCACAAAATGATATATTTCAAGGATAAGGTGATAAGGGTTAGAAATAAACCCAAAAAAGAGGCTTCAAACAAGTGTAATTATTATATTTTACCTTATCATTTCATTTTATTTGAATCGTTCATTAATGAGGTAATTATTGCATCATCATGGTGTCATAAATAAATTTATTAACTTAATGTCTAAAAATTATAAAAAAATTCCATGATATATGAAATTTTATAAGATTGAAAATGACTATTTATAGTCTAAGAGATCGTTTATGTAGAAAAAATTAAAATTGTTTTACTTACGTGTTACATACTTTTGTTATATTTTCATTTCTTTAAAAAAATTAAATGATAAAATGTCACAATCACACAAAAGTGATTCCATGTGGTCCCTATGTTGGAACAAGGCATACCCTGGAAATCCATGACATGAAAAATAGCATTAGGACACATTTTGGGGTCATTTTATGTTATTATGAAATTATTTCATTACCCTTAACTACCCGATTACTAATTAATCATTATAATTAAAGATAATTGTCTTTGTTACTATTCATAATGTCCAAAAACAAGAGTCTTAATTAAATAATTTGGACCTTCTGATTAAAAATATGGAATCAATTTCACAAAATTCTAAACATAGAAATTGCAATAATTAATCTAAAAATTATTCCCGCTGTCAAAACAAAAAGCATGTTTTTAAGAAACAATATCTATCAAAAGATTGACAATTGTTTATGTCAAATTTAAAAGTGAAATTAATTATAATGACAACCATTGGATAAAATGGTTAAATTATATTATAATTATACTTAAAAACCACACAATATTATAATTTATAACTATAAATTATTTTGATTAAAAAATTGGTTTTTAAGTATTTTTCACTATTCATCGAAAATTGGATGTTCTGAGAAAAATACCAAAAATTCAAATTAGGCTATTTTAGATATTCTGAATCCAAAAATGATGTCCATTTTGAAATATAAAATTTAAATAATTAAAGAAGTGGGTATTACTATTCATAATGACTACTTTTATTGGTCGCAATGTGTTAGAATCTCGACCTTGCGTACAATGCAAGCTATTGCATTATTGAAAGAGAAGTGTACAATGGAAGCATGGGGTGTTACAATGATCCCCATTTTACATCATGATTCTAGAAAAGTATTTAAAAGGTCCTGGATATTGAACTTTGTTTGAGCACTTCCTTCCACCCTCAAACTAATGGACAATCAGAACCGACTATTCAAACATTTGAATAAATGTTGTGATCTTTCAAACGTGAATTTCAAGGTAAATAGGATAAATATTAACCTATGGTAGAATTTTCCTATAACAATAGCTTCCATTAAAGTATTCATATGGCACCATATGAAGCATTATATGGAAAGAGATGTCTCACACTAACTTATTGGGATGATGTTGGTGAATGAATACTTGTATGCCCAGAACATTTTGGGGAAATAATAGAAAAAGAGATGATTATCCAAACCCACATCATAGTTGAATAATGTAGGCAAAATATCTATAACAAAAACTTAAAAAATGATTTAGAATATCAATTAGAGTACTATTTTCCTTGAAGGTATCACCAGGGAAGAGTGTTTTAAAATTTGTAAAAAGGGTAAATTGAGTCCCTGGTACATCAGACCTTTCTAAATTCTAGGGAAAATTGTAGTTGTGGATTATCATTTGGAAATGCCTCTGTGTATCTCCAAAAGTCAGGATGTGTTCCACATATCACTGTTTGGAAAATACATGCATGACCCAATGCATGTCCTCACCTATGAGAAAATTTAAATGGAACCTGCTATGTCTTATTGTCAAGAACCTGTCAAAATTTTTGATACCAGAGAACAAGTGTCGAGAAACCGGATGACTCATCTGGTTAAATATCTATGGAGAAACTATATGATGGAAGAGGCAATGTGAGAACCAGAGGAACTAATGATGAAGAACCACCCGAATCTTTTTATGAGGTAATATTCAAGAAATTTTGAGGATGAAATTATTTTAAGTATGGAAGAATGTAACACCCCAAGTTTCCATAGTACATTTCCCTTTGAATAATACAGTATCTTGCGTTGTACACAACATGGAGTTTTAACACACAATGATCAATCAAACTAACTGTTATGAATATTAATGACCACATTTTGAAATTTAATCATTTATATTTTTCAAAATGATAATCATTTTTTGTTTGAGAATGTCAAAATTCTCTTAGGGTGATGTTTTGGAATTTTTCTAAAAACTTACATTTCTTGATGAATAGTGAAAAACAATGCATTATTGTTTAAAACTGACTTTTTAATTAAATAATTAGTTATTTTATAATAATTTATTTTAATTAAATATAGATACATAATACCTATATATGTTTTATTTAATTTATTGGATTCCTTTTATAATGAGTTTAGATATATAAAATTTTATTGAACATTTTACCTTCTTTTACCCACCATCTAAGAGGATTTGAAAATTTTCATAAATATTAATTTTACTACATCTGTAAGTGGAATTTAAAAACTCTTAGAGAAACTATTAACATAAACAAGTAAAATTTGGTTCAATAAGATGAAAATAAATTTTGGTGAATATTACGTTTTGACATGTATTTACCACTGTTAAAAGTTAATAAAGTAATTAAGGGTAAAAATGATATTATGAATACCATAACACAATTAGTAATTCTATTGGATAAGAATAATTAGAAAAAACCTTAAGAATAAAATATTACCCCCTTTGTTCCACATCGATTAGATTAGGGCATTTATTATTATTTAAATTAATGAAGAGTTAAAAGATTTAAAATCAACATTTAATAAATAACCAATTTTTAATATAGGTTTACACACAATATAAATTCGACTATATATATTCATTAGAAATATATAAATATTTCCTACATAATGGTATTTTATTTATAATTTTTATAAATTAAATAATTTAATTTATTTATGACACAATGATGATGCAGTAATTACCTTATTAAGGAAATATTAAAATAATTGATATTACAAATATACAAATAAATGTAAATTGAGACTTATGATAAATTAAACTAATTTATTATGTTAATAAGACATGTTACGATTGATTAAATAATTTTTTTATAAGTGATAATGTTTTTATGGATTTCAAAAAAATGAAATACTAAATTGTGTGAAAATTGACATAATTGAGTTTATAAAACAAATACTATATTATTAATTGATATAGTAATCCTAAAAACATAAGGATTGACCAAAGGACATATATAAGGTTATATATATTAATAATGAACCACTTTGGATTTAGTTTGATCATTATAGTTGGTTTATTAATCATACAATTTAAAAATAAAATGAGACATTGTAAATGTCTAACTATTTATCTAAGAGTTAAATTTAAATGATAAGATTAATATAGTGACGAAAACCTTAATAAAACCTATTGGTTTAGTGTTTTCGACCCATCCCTACCATATCCTATAAATAAATCATTTTGGAGAAATTAGATACCAAAAATTATTTTATTATGAAATAATATTTCAAGCTTTTCCTAATGTGACCCTCGCATATCTTATAAAAAGGTACTTCCTCTTCTCTTAATTTCACTCCTCCAAAGCATTTGGATGGGACTACCCCAGAAAAAATAATTTCCTAACATCCCTTGATTCATCCCAGAGTTCTTAAATTGATCATAAATCCACCCTATGGATCCCTTTTGATCAACACAAAAGGAAACACTCGAAGAAGAGGTAAAATATTTACCACCCTCTTTGAAGTTCTTTTCTTCTTCCACTTCCTCTTTATTTGTTGTTTCCATAACAAAATAATAAGTAAAGTACCTTATACATACTTTTATGTTTCTATAAATATAGTACAACCATATTTGTTATTATATCCATCCTATAAATGAAAAAGTCACCATACGTACGTACCTACAGCTTACCCTCTCCACGTCGTGGTGTAGTTTTTTATTCAAACACATCATTATTTGAATGCATATAATAATGAGTATAATTTATATAAATAATAAATATAACATGTTAATGATTCTGTATATGTGATATACCATCCAATTAAATATGATTTTAACATCAATATAATGATATTGTCGCTCATTCGTACGTACAGATTTCTGTCTCTAGGAACACAATGAGATTCATTCCACATCATAATCATTAAAGAATAATGTTCATTTTATGATGGAAAATAATGTTTATGAACATAATATAATTATTTATATAAATCCAATACATCCTATCCACTACAAACAAGGCTTATATAACCAAGAATATAAAAGAAAACTAATCAGTTAACAACCTAAACAATGATACTATAGAAATATTATTATCAAAGAAATATTAGAGGATCATATATGATATCATATTTATGTATGTAGTAATTTATAATTTAATAAAAATGTTATAACTATTATACAAGTGGTTAAAATAGAATCAACTAAAGAAAATTATAAGGTAAGGATTAATTCTATAATCCATTTACTTATATGAAGATTTTAATACGTAAGTATCTACCGGGACCTCCTTATCAACCCCATTTGTGTTTTCTTAAAAATGTAATTCTAATTTTTTTACTATTTAATAGAATATGGATTAATGTCATTTATACCCTTATTTTACCTTATATGTTAAAAATGGAATCTTTCTGTCATTTTCCAAACAAGATACATTATGTCCTTTTTGACAAAATTAAGGTAAGAATGTATTTTTTTAACTTATAAGGCAGCTGCGGCTGTTTTCCACCATTTTAACATCATCAACGCTTCCCATAGAAGCTTATAAGAATATTTTCAAAATAAATGTTTTCTGTTTTAATTATATGACTTTTAAATGATTTCAAAATAGAGAGAGATATTTCTCTGAAAAAGTTTTAATTTCATCTATGTAAACATCCTTTGATTGATTTTAATCTTGTCTGAAGTTGATTAATTATGATATAGAACATCCATATTGTATTTAAGGTTTTATGATATGTTTGACTATGGATGTGTTATTTTTACACCATTCATGGTTTCTTGATAATGTTTTGACATTTCATATGATATTTTTAATACAAATGTTTATGTTATGTTAAAAAATTTTCATATGGGGAATGCATAGTACTTAGTAAGTGTTTGGTGGATCCCACTATAGCTCCTTGATTCATCAGTAAGTTTAATGAGACAAACTAATGTCCTGTCACAAGGCTGTGGCAAAATATTATTCTAGTCTTCACACAATTCCTTCAATATGTTGTTATGAAGTCTAGCATTACGCATTCCATCATTTTGAAATGGGCTATTGATATTTCCTGTGATTATTCAAATTGTAGAATATCCATGTGAATATGTAAATGGAATTATTTGATTTATATTGGACAAATTATATAGATGTTTATGTTTAAAAAGATTATTATTTAGTCTTATACATTGCCTTAAATGTTTATGCTTATTTATGAATGTTTCTGCTATATTGTAATTTTACTGAGTATTGAGCTCACCCCTTTCTAAATTTTATTTTTACCAGGCTATGAAGAAGTATATTATGACTGACCAATAGGGAGATTCTAAGGGATAGTATATGGGATATGAATGTGGTCAATGGATACTAAACAGATTGGTATTCTAGGATTTGATCCCTTGTGATCATGCCAATGTTATGTAATAATGCACCGAACCTGTGTAACTGGGGTCGGGGCATTAAATTTTCAAATTTTAATAATAAATTTACTATCATTATCTGTCAATATTTGTGTGGGATCCCAAATATGGTGCTGATATCAGACTTCATGACATTGATGATGTTCTTTTTCCTAATGTTTATGAGTGGAATATCATCAGTACATTTACAGAACAAGTTATTTTTAGTAATTATTTACATAAAATACTAGGTTTTAGCAAATAGATATAATCCAATGACATCCATTACACATTTGGAAAATAGAAATGTGTGTTTGAAAATTTTAAATTATTCCATTTTTAATGGATAAAGTTCTAATGTATCTGGAATGAATGTCACCTGTAGATGAATGTTTTATAATAATATGTCATCTAAGGCTATAAATACCCAACCATATTAATTTAATTAGAATGATTGATCCTATACTAACTAGTTCCATTAGAGCCATTGCTGGCATCTTGAATAAAAGATATTGTTTCCCCTTTATTAATGTATCTAAGGAGAACTCCATTAAAGACTCATTTATAGAGGAACATATAATGATTTTATTTTCAAAAATAGTACATCAGACTCTTTCAATTAGATTTATCTTTTATTTATTTATTTTCAGGAACTATCCCACATTAGAGGTAGTACAATTTGAATCTAACCATTTGAAAAATTATATAGTTCAAGGATAGAATTGACATTTTTAATCTCATCCACGATGATTCTAGTAAACTGCAATGCCATTCTCTCATTCACAGTGATGATTACCATATCTTCCCTATGTAGACCTACCAAGGAAATAGAATCAATGTATAATGAATATTCCATGTTATTCTATGATTGCATGAAATCAGTTATTAGTGGTTTTCATGAGAACTCCTCCACTAACCATTGTATATAGTTAAGTAGGGTGATCATCTATTCCTTTTTCATGACATATTCATCATTGATTTGGATGATTACAAAATCTAACTAACAATTTAATTTTCAGTGAGGAAAAGGTATTTACAATGCTATTTATAAACCAATAATGATGAAATATTATTCAACCTCATTTTCTATGCTGATTTTGTCAACTGAATATACAAAGTTGAATTTTCTTTTCTGAAGAGTTAACAATGACTCCAAAACCGACTCTATTGAATTTGGGATCTTATATTATTTTCAATTTTCATTATAGCGGTGAAGTCAAAATACAATTCTATTTATTATCTTTATTATTCAATAAATAACACCTCTTCATCAGAAAATTTGGAATTCAATTATTTCTTTTCCGAAGATGGATTATATGAAATCAAACTTCAAATGACATCCACTTTATTGAATTTTATTGTATGAATTGAACTTGAAACAACATCAAAATTACATCCCATCATAAAAAGACTCTAGTGATTATCATATGGTTGAGGATATATTTTCGTGGGTCACAATAAGATACCAAGGAGAGATTGTGGTTTTTCGAGTAGTGTGTAACACCACAGAATTTCATAGTACGTTATATCATTAACGTAATTTCATAGCTTGTGTTACATGCAACACAGAGTTTGAGCGTACCATGACTTACCAAACTTGCCATTAAAAAGCGTTTATGAATAGTATTAACTAAATTTTTAATTTTATACACTCCATATAATATGAACAACCATATTATGTGTTTCTTATACATAATATGATAACAAATTTTATTTTTCAGATAAAATATGTATTTTTCAAAAAATACTATTTTACAGCCTTTTAATACAGAAACCTTTTTATATTAAATAGTTGAATCATTTATATTTTCAATTTAATGAAATTAAATTATTCTTTAGAATTGGGACATTAAATTTTAGTTTGGATAAACTTTTGGTAATTTTATGAAAACATTCATATTTTGATGAATAATTAAAAAATTACTAAATTTTAATTGAAAACAACTTTATTAATAAAAATAATTCAAAGGGTTAAATTATTTATTTAAGTGGTTTAAAAGTATAATTATATTATATTTTTTATCATTTAGTATAATTTATTTTTTACAAGTAATTTCACTTTTAAATTGGTCATAAACACTTGTTAATCTTTTGATAGTTTTTACTGCTTCAAAACATGCTTTATGGTTTTCAGAACGAGATTTTATTTTAAATTAATTAATGAAACATCTGTGTTTTTAAATCGGTAAAACAGACATCATCTTTTAATTTATAATTTCAAAATTATAATTTTCTTATTTTTGGGTATTTTTCTGAAAACATTCAATTTTTGATGAATAGTGAAAACACTTCGTTATATATAAAAACTGAAAATTTCATATAAATAGTTAATTTTATTTTAAAATTAATCTTAGAGTCAAAATAGCTACATTATAAAAATATTTGTCAAACATAATTCATTGGATTCATTTTCTAATAAGATTAGGCATACATAATTTTATTGATCTTTTTTAATATCTTTTTCCCACCTTCAAGGCACATTTTCCAATCTGCATAAAATATAATTTTATGGATTATGTGAATTTAATTTAAAAAATCCAAGAGAAATGGTTGAAAAAATTAATAAAAATGTGGTTTCACAAGATGAAAATAATAATTCATGCATAGAAACTTTAGAATTTTATTTACCATTGTTTAAAGTAAATAAAGTAATTAAAGGTAAACATAATATTAAAATTACCACAACACAAGTACTAATTCAATTGGATAAGTTTATATAGACCAAAATAAACTTTAGGAAAAAACTAAAATCATTTTGATCGATTTGGTTCAGATTAGGTATTTTATTATATTTTATTTAATGAAGAGTTAAAAGTGTTATATTCAATGTTTAATAACTAAACCATTTTTAATAAAGGGTTTAACATTAGATAAATTAGACTATAAAAATTAATTAGAAAGATAAAAATATTTCATACATCATGGTATTTTATTTATAATTTTTAGACATAAAATTATTAAATTTATTTATGACACAACAATGATGTAGTAATTACCTTATTTATGAAATATTAAAATAATTTATATTTTAAATATTATACTAAATAAAAATTTAATCTTTTGAATACGTACACTAATTTTATAGGTGAATATGAAATTTTTGGGATGATTCAATGTATTATTTCGAAAGTCTTAATTTTTTAATGACTTAACAAAAATCAATTACTAAATAGTGTCAAAATTGACATAAATGAGTTTTTAAAACAAATACTATATTATTAAATGATATAATATTCCTAGAAATATATGTTTAGGCCAATGGACTTGTATAATTATTTATATATCATTAATTATCCACTTTACATTATTTTTAAATTTTATTGTCTGATTATTAACCATGTATTATAGTAATAAAAGAAGACATGGTAAAAGATAAACTATTTTACTAAATGTTAAATCTAAATGATAAGGTTAGTATTATGACATAAACTTTTCTAAAAACTATTGTTTAAGAATAATTAGAGCAATCTCCAACGTATCCTATAAATAAATCCATTTGGATCCATTATAAGTAGAAAATTATTTTATAATAATATAACATTTCATGGTTTTCTTTAAGTGACCCTCACCGCTCTTATAAAAAGTTACTTTCCATTCTCTTAATTTCACAGCTCCGATGAAATTTATCTTGGCCAAAAACAACTAATATATCTTCAAAACTATATTAACTTCAACCAAGAGGCATTTATTTGATCATAATTCCAACCTATGGATCCCTTATTTTCAAATCAAAAGGAAACACCCATAGAAGAGGAAATTATTCCATCCCCTCTTTGAAAGTTCTTTAATTCTTCCACTTCCTTTTTCTTTGTTGTTTCCACAAAAAAATAATAAATCCAATACCATATACATATTTTGATGTTATTATAAATATAGTACAACCATATTCGGTATTTTATCCATCCTATGAATGACAAAGTCACCATATGTGTGTACGTATAACTTATGGTCTCCACGTCGTGGTGTAGTTTGTTATTCAACACTACATTATTTGGATGTGTATAATAATGTGTATAATTATTTTGAATAATAATTATTACTTGGTAATGATTCTGTTTATTTAATATACTATCCCTTTAAACACCATTTCACGATCAATAGAATGATATTATCGCTCATGTGTATGTACGGCTTACTGTCTCCATGACGCGATGACATTCATCTTCAACGATCACCCTTCATGATTTTTTATAAAAATATATACATTAATAAATTATGATGTTTTTGAAATAATATCACTTCTCTAATAATATATATATATGTATAAAAATAAATGTTGTTTACCTACATTCATACTATACGATAAGAAAACAGAAACCAAATTCATTCATACGTACGAACTATTATCTCCATGAATGTTGTTTCCATTTAATATATCAATATATAATACACATTTATATTCAGAATATACATTATATATAAATCATGTTCTATATTCATGATGTATGTAAATCCTGATATATGGGATACAATCAAGAATAATAAGTTAAAACAAGTGCGATAAAGAAATAAATTATTTCCTGAAATGTTAAATTAACATGAAAATTAATACTAAATGGGTAGTATAACGTAATAAATTAATAATATATGATATCATAAATTTTTATATTGTTATAGTGTAATTTAATATCATACTATAGTCATTATACATGTCTTTAAACATACCCTATACTAAATGAATGTACAAGGTAAGGGTTAATTCCTCAATCTCATTATAATCCTAGATTGTTTATGGGTAAGTATTTACTGGGAATTTATTATCATCCATTTCCAGGTTTCATAAAAATGTTTTGAATCTGAATATTTTATATTTTTGTTTAAGGGAATCTTTATATAATTTCCATTTTAAATGTTTTAATGTTTTTTTCTAAATCATTTTAATTAACGTCTATGTTTTAAAAATGACTTGATGGATATATTTATTTGGACATCTTTGTTTTATAATTTTAATTCCATTAAATTATTTCAAAGTGACATGGGACAATCAGATTCCAAAATATATTTTAAATAAGTTCCTTTATAAATGTGTGACTTTTATATGATTCACAAAAAGGGATATTTCTCTCAAAGTGTTTTAACGATCATTTTTTTCTATGTAAACATCCTTTAATTGTTATTATACTTGATTTAGGTTTATTTATTATAATACAATCATCTAAATTGTATTGAATGAGTTATGATATTTTTGACTACCGATGTGCTATTTTTATACCATTCATACTTTGTGTTTTAGGTAATGATATTTCTAATGCTATTTTTAATACGAATGTTTATGTAATGTGTCAAAATTATCATATGAGGATTGCATTAGACATAGTATGTGACGGGTGGAGCCTGCTATAGCTCCTCAATGCATCAATAGGTCTTATGAGAGAAAATTGTGTCTTGGTATAAGGTCTTCACTAAATTTCTATTTGTATCCTTATAATGAGGATATGAAAATGTGGTTATGATGTCCGACATTATGCATTCCATCATTATGAAATTAAATATTGATATTACATGTGATTATTCAAATAGTAGTAGATCCATTTGAATAAGTTAATGGAATTATTTTATTTACTTTTTCCATATTATGCTGAATTTTATTAAAAAGGATTATGTTTTAGTCTTATTCATTTCCTTAAATGTTTATGATTATTTATGTTAGTTTCTCCTATATTGTTATCCTTACTAAGAATCTGAGCTCACCCAATTCATATGTATTATTTATTCTAGGATGCGAAGAAGTGTATTATGATTGATATGTAGTGTTAAGCAAGGGGAATAATGGAATTCTAAAACTATTATCTATATTTTGTTTTATTTTATTTATTTTAATGTAATGTTCATATATGTAATCTATTTTATAGCACTTCTAAACTGATCGGTCCATCTAGACTTGATTCCTTGTAATCATGACTATGTACTAAAGTAATGCACCGTCTCTGTGTAGCTATTGTCGGGGAAACCGATTTCGTATAAAAGGAATTTTAGCAACAACCTCGTATGTAGATTTAAATAATCTTTTATTATTGAACATTACCCTAAGAAAAAAATTGAGGAATAGTATAGATGAACATATTTTATTTTTGGTGATATTTATATTTTGTGAATTTTAAATTAAATACATCCCTATCTTGATACGAGTAGGTAGAGGATGCTCTGGCACAAATATATCTAGGGTAAATCCCAAAACACAGTTTTGATCTAGACTTGAATGGGAATTGGTGAATGACAACGGGCTTTGATGCCCTCTTCATTACGAAAAACCCTGGTGATATTCTTAGGATAATTCACATTTTTCTAAAAACCATTATGAAATATTTATGAGTAAATATGTTAGCAATGAAACCATTTTTATGATTATGGTACTAAATGTGTGAAAATATTCAATTAATGATGAATAATTTTCTAGTTTTTATATTATACATTATGATATGATCTATCCTTTTTTATTTTGTCATTTAGAAATGGAGCCCAGTATATGAAATGAGAACTCTAACAATACACATGATCCAAGTAGAAAGAATTACCATATCATTCATGGCCTTAAGACATTATTTAAAAGTGGAATATTCTCCCATGTATTCTCATCATATGATGAAATAGTATCATGCGAGAATATGATATTTAATAAATTACATGAGTCATATAACTTTGAAGGGAATCTAGAGAAGAAGATGATGGTATAGATAAAGATGGATAATGGGAAGAAGTAAATGAATGATTTTCCAATATGTAAAAAATGTGGAAATAATCACCTTAGGATGTTCTTGAAAGGAATGGGATTTTTTTATATGTGTGGAGATAAAGGACATCATGTCCATGATTGTAAGGGTAAAAAAAGTTCCAAATGTACAATGTTTCATTATCAAAGAGTTGGTACACTACGCAAATCAATGTCCCAATCAATAGAGTATACCCTAATTAATGCTATTAGATAATAATCAAGTTATGATACTACCACAGATGAAGATATATGATTTGTTTTCTTCAGTTGTTATTAAATAATTGTTTAATTTGAGTATTTTATTAACGATGAACAAGTTATATGAACTATTATGTATATAAGGATTGTATTGAAGTATGTCTTCATCCTGGATTTGAGATGTTATGGTACCATGTAATTTGACAGTTTTGAGTTAATGTTTTATGAAAATATATTTTCTTTAAAAAGACAAACCATAATATTGTCTTGATAATGAGGTAGTGATTTTGTAATAAGATATAGGTGATTTGGATATAGTATATTGGGTATTATTGACATCCTTTGAACTGATTAATGGTTGGGTTACTCCATCATTGTTGAAGGATTACAATGTTTTGTATTTAAGGAGTATATCGAGTATTCTACATAAAAAATGGGATAATAAATGTATTAAATAAGGTTTTATGGTAGTTCAGGATATACAATGTTTTAGGAGAATACATGATTAATGTATTTACATGTTATTCTGTTGAAAAATTAGATATTCATTATATTTATCTTCCTTATAAATTTCATACTATGAGTTTGGAAAAAAATAGTTTGGATAAGTCTAAAGGTTGGAATGACTTAATTTAGAATTTTTATACTATTTTTTAAGGTTAAAACATTTTCTAAGATTATTTTTGGAATAAAATAAAAAGGACAACCTGTAGGTTGGGCGACAACCCGTCGTGTCCAGTAAGGCCGCAAGACTTGAACTAGCTACTGAAGGACAACATGGGTGCATCACCTACCATTGCAATATGTGACGTCATGGTTTTAATAATGTATTCTTATTAAATGGTCTAATAGATGAATTATAAATTCATTTTTGGAACCCTATATGGTTATGATAAATTTTATATTTTTGAGTTCTAAGATGAGTTTGTGGTAGAAATTATTTAAAGGATGGGACTCTATTTGTCAAGTGTTCATTTTTTTCATATTCTATGAAGCTATTAATTCAAAAACATTAGGGAATGTACCTTAAATCCAAATATGTTTTATCATAATAACTTATGTTTTGTTGAAATGATGATATTTTAAATAGTCATAGATTTATGGATTTAAGGCCCTGAATTTTTCATTGAATTGTTTGTGATTGATGACCTCAATAATTCCCTATAAATATTTATATTTTTCCTCCAATTATAATTCTCAGTAGTGTTCTCATATTCCAAATACTAATTTGGTGGTGATTTTTTTCATTTCCCTTTCTATCTTTTTAGGAGTAAATGATATTAACTCAATTCCCGATGTGTGTTTTCCACAAAGGAATTATCTATTTTAAATATTTTATTTTCAAAGAACAATTTCAAATTGCGAGGACACAATTAATTGAAGGATCAGAGAATTTAACACCCCATGATTTCATAGTACGTTATCTCTTTGATGTATTTCAATAGATTGTGCTACACAGAACACCGAGTTCGAGTGCACCATGCTTACCATATTAGATGTTCAGAAATCGGTTATGAATATTATTAACTAAATTTTGAATTTTATATACTCCATATAATTTTTTCATCCATATTATGTATTTATTATCCATAATATAAGAACAAATTCAATTTTTTAGATAAAATAAGTATTTTGAAAAAAATTCAATTTTACCACCTTTTAATGGGGAACTCTTTTTAAATCCAAAATATGTTACTTTTATATATTCAATTAAATTTAATTAAATTATTATTTATAATCAGGAAATAAAAAAAAATTAATTTTGGGTAAATTTGTGGTATATTTCTGATAACATTCATATTTTGATGAATAATAAAAAAATACAAAATTTTCTTTGAAAACATATTTTTTAATCAGAATATTATAAAGTTATAAATTATTCATTTGAGTGGTTTTAATGTATAATTAGATTATATTTTAATCGTTTAATAAAATTAAGGTTTTTATAAGTAATTTTACATTTAAATTGGACATAAACACTTGTCAATCTTTTGATAGTTTTTACTTCTTAAAAACATGCATTATGGTTTTGAAAACAACAACTAATTTTAAATTAATTAATTAATCTTCTATGTTTTCAATTTCATAAAATATACATTGTTTTTTAATTTAGAATATCAAAATTATCTTTGGGTTAATATTTGATATTTTACTGAAAACATCCAATTTTTGAGGAATTGTGAAAAACACTACGTTGTGGATAAAAAACTACATTTTTTTTAATAATTACGATACAATTAAAAATTTATCATAATGTAAATATAGATACATAATGAATATATTTTTCTAATGTAATTAATTGGTGTCATTTTATAATAACATTAGATATATAAAATTTTATTTTACTTTTTGAATGTATTTTACCCAACATCTAAGGACATTTACAAATTTGCATAAAACAAAAATTTATAACTTTTTTGTATTGAATTTCAAAAATAAGATATACATGGTTAATATCAGTATGTAAAATGTGGTTCAATAGGATGAAAATAATTGTTGTGAACAGTAACATTTGAATTTTATTTACCACGGTTAAAATTAAATAAGGTTGTTAAAGGTAAAAATAATAATAAAATTACCCCAACACATGCCCTAATTCTATTGCATAAAATTATTTAGACCAAAATAAACATTAGGACAAAAATAATATCCTTTTGAACCATTATGGTATGATTTTGAAATTTATAATATTTTATTTAAAGAATAGTTTAAAGTGTTAAATTCAATGTTTAACAACTAAACCATTTTTAATATAGGGTTACCCAAAAGATAAATTATAATATAATTAATAATTAGATATCTAAAAACATTTCCTAAATCCGGGAATTTTATTTATAATTTTTAGAAATCGAATAATAAAATTTATTTATGCCATAATGATGATTCCCTAATTACCTTTTTAATGAAATATTAAAGTAATTTATATTATAAATTGTATAATAAATGTAAATTGAAACTTTTGATGCCATCCAAAAATTTTCTAGGTGAATATGAAATTTTATGGATGGTTTAAGGTATTTTTTTCTAATTCATCATGTTGTTATGACTCCAAAAAAAATTAATTACTAAATAGTGTCAAAATTGATATAAATTAGTTTTTAAAACAAATAATAAATTCATAAAAGATATAATATTCATATAAATCTAAGGATTTTCCAAAGGAATCCTATAATGATAGATATATATTTTATTAACAACTTTATGTTATCTTAAAATTTTATAGTATGTTTGTTTTGTTAACTATGTATTATAATAATACAAGAAGACATGGTAAAAATAAACTATTTAACAAATGGTTAAATCTAAAAGGTAAGGTTAATAGGGTAACATAACTTAACTAAAACATATTGGTTGAAAGGATTTCGACCCATCCCCACCATACCCTTGAAATAAATCCATTTAGAACCATTATAAACCGAAAATTATTTTATAATATAATACGTTTTCAAACATTTTATAAACTGAACCTCGCCTCTATTATAAAAGGGTACTTCACCTTATATTAATTTCACACCACCAAAACCGTTTTTCTCAGCCAAACCCTACTCATATATTCTCCAAACTATACTCTGTTCATCCTAGATGTCATACATTGATCAGAAAGGCAACTTATGGATCCCTTTTGTTCAAATCAAAAGGAAACTCCGGAAAAATAGGTAATTATTTCACTACCTCTTTCAAAGTTCTTTTCTTCTTCCACATCTTCTTTATTTTTTGTTTCCATAACAAAATAAAAAATATAGTAGCCTATAAATAATTTATGTTATTATAAATATGGTATACCCATATTCACTATTATATCCTTCCTATGAATGAAAAAGTGTCCATACGTGTGTACGTATGAATTACCCTCTCCACGTCGTGGTATAGTTTGTTATTCAACACTAAATTTTTTGGATGGGTATATTAATGAGTATAATTAATTCTAATAATGAATGTAACATGGTAATGATTCTATATAATTTAATATAACATCCAATTAAACACCATTTCACCATCAATAGAATGATATTATCGTGCATGTGTACTTACGACTTATCGTCTCCACGACATGATGAGATTCATCATTGTAACGTCCCAGATTTAGGTGCTACACAATGGGTTCCCCGAACCTGGTTGGTCTCACAACCTCAAAAGAATTTCCCCAAATTCTAGAGGCTACCAACTAGAACTGAGGGCCTAGGACTAATATTGGGGAAACTATGACCTCACTTTAACAGTGTATCACAACAGAACAAAATATTAAACATACAAAAGCAGAAGTAGTAAACAATATAAACATGAATAGACACTAGAACTGATATAAAAGATATCAAACAGTCATATATATGATGATGAAAAATTCCTCTAATTCTAATAAAGTATCCAAAATACGATACAATGCAATCTAATATAATAAAACACAAAGTAAAAAGTACAAAAGCACTAAAAAAGTTCAACAAGAACTCAGCAGCATCGAAATCCTAAGCTCAGTCACATGATCTCATACTCCTCTACAACAATCATGTACCGGTGTAGGGACCCTTTCCCTTATCGACACCTACAACAATCTAATCTATTTTTATCCAAGAAATTATCCAAACATGGTGTGTGAAATAAATCCTAGTTGGATACAACCAAAGGCCCGTGCCCAACTGTCAGTGAAAATGTCCTACAGTCGTGTGTAATAATGAAATCTAGTAAATTAGGAGGTACTAAAAAGTAATTATTCATACTCGCTACATTGAAATTTCAATAATTATTTAACAATTACAAGAATACGTATTTTCATGGCAGGTAAAACATAAGAAATCACTACAGTGAATATGCATAGTAAACATTGTCCTCAGATGTGCAAATCCTTACCTTCAGGCAAACAGAAACAAAACCCTCAGGTGACTGCCCTCAGGCATAATGAATATTCCCCCAGGAGAATGTACCATTTCCCTCAAGATAAACACAACCTTATCCTTAGGCTAAAAAAGAAATACTGTCATAAATTATGAAATGTTACCCTCAGTCTAAGAATACTTTTCCCCTAGGGAAAACTGAACCTTTCCCTCAGGATAAACAAAACCTTTCCCTTAGTCTAAACAAAACCTATCTCTAAGGAAAAACAAAACCAGGCCCTCAGGGTAAACTAATACTTCCCCTCAGGCTAAAAGAACCTTTCCCTCAGGCTGAAAAAAATATTTCCCTCCAGCATTACAAAGGAAAATAAAGTAAACAGGCTAAGCACAATGCATAAGAAATAAATTTATATTTCTTTCCTCTCAAGAAAACTGAAACATTCTAACATCACGGTATACCCATGGGTATCCTGGACAAATGGCTAAACCAGGTAAATGCACCCTTGGGGTGGCCCTGGATCAATTCAACGATCCAAAACAGCAGTTTATAAATAATCTTACGAATAACTATGAAATTCTAGGAATCTAAACAGTCAAGGCCTCATCCACATGACAACCCGAACATGATCGCATGGCATAATGGTACAAAAAAGTACTTAACAGTTGGAATTAAACACAAGACTAACTACCTTGATCTCCTCAGATCGATATATGTGAAAGGTACCTCCCTAAACAAGAACAAATGTTGTAGATATTAAATAAAATATTACTCGTTAAAACCCAAATAACCTCCCTTAGGGAAATAATTGGAAGGAGTGGTTCAAGAAGATATAATATCACACCAGTGTGGTTCAAACGAGATCGACGATGGAGGAATAAGAGTCCCAGTGAGCATTCATGAGCTCCTCTATATCTTGGCCTTCTCTCCCAAGGCTCATGGTGTGTTCTATTTCTAATCTAACATATTAGAAGGCCACTACCTGCTTTTAATGAAAAAATAACTACACTGCGTGTACTCTCAAGTACATGACATGTACTTTCCTTTTAAACTATTCCTCTAGAGGCTACATTCAACTGCCTTAGTGCTCATTTGAAAAATTGATTACATATATTGTATTACTAAGTACATGGCATGTAATATCATTCTACTAGTGGCTACTCCCACTACCTTACTGTTCACCTACCGACTGATTACACAGCGTGTATTAATAAGTACATAGCTTGTAGTTAGTTTTTACACCCTTAATCACTGACAAATGTACACACCCTGTATTCTCATCCAACACAGACAATGTACATGGCGTGTATACAAAATTACATGGCGTGTACCCATAAAATTTGAATTTTTTACACATTTACCTTGTTTTCTCATAAACACATAAGGAAAAATGAAAAGAAGAAACTCATACCACAAGAATAAGTACTGGGTTCATACAATATTCAATGATCACCCTTCAGGAATTTTTATAAAAATATATACATTTATTAATTATGAGGAATTTGGAATTATATAACTACTTGAATAATATATATTTCTGTAGAAAAATATGTGTTTTTTTACTTCCATACTATACGATAAGAAAATGGAAACAATGCTCATACGAACGTACAAACCACAATATCCATGAACGGTGTTTCCATTTCATTTATCTATTTATTATACATAATTATATTCTAAATATATATGAAATATAAATCACATTTTATAGTCTGGAAGTATATAAATCATTATCTAACTGATATGATCATGAATATCATGTTAAAAAACTTATGATAAAGAAATAGATTATTACCTGAAATGTTACTTTAACATGGAAATTACTAATAAATGGGTCATATAAATTAATAAATGAATCATATATGATATAATGAATATTAATATTGTTTAGGTGTAATTTAGTAACACACCAGGGTCATTATACAAGAGGTTAAACATACCCTCTACTAAGGTAAAGTACATATTAAGGGTTAATACCTCAGTCTCATTATTATCCGATATTGTTTACGAGTAAGTATTTAATAGGAAATTTTTATCATACATTTCCATGTTTTATAAAAATGTTTTCAAAAGGAATATATTGAGGTTTTGTGGAAGGGAATCTTTAGCAAGATAATCATTTTCAATTTTTTAGTGATTTCTTTTCTCTAAATAATTTCAAATTAATGTCCATGTTTTAAAAATTATCTTAATGATTTAGGTATTTGGAAATTATTGTTTTAAAATGATTATTCCATTCAGAAGTTTAAAAGTGTCATGGGACACTTTGATTCAAAAATCTATAATAAATAACTCGATTTATAAATGTGGTACTATTAAATGATTTCACAAAAGGGATATTTCACTCAAAGAGTTTTACTGATCAATTTTAACTATGTCAGCATCCTTTACTATATATTATCCTTGAATGAGGTTGATTTATTATAATAAAATCATCCATATTTTATTGATGTAGTTATGATATGTTGGACTATGGATGTGCTATTTTTATAGCATTTATGGTTTCTGGTTAATGTATTCATAATTTTTATTCTCGTTCTTATAAAAATGATTATGTTATATTTTAATATTTTTATATGGACAATGAATTGGACATAGTAAGTGGCGGGTGGAGGCTGCTATAGATCCTCCATGTATCGGTTGGTATCATGTTACAAACTTGTTTCTTCCCACAAGGCCTTCAGAAACTTTATATTTTTTGTCTGGGAACGAGGCATTTACTATGTGGTTATGATGTATGACATTACGAATTCCATAATTTTAAAATTAGATATTGATATTACATGTGATTATTTGACTATTAGAATATCAATGTGAATAAGTAAAAGGAATAATTTGATTTATCTTTTCCATATTATGATGAATTTTAATTTTAAAAGACTTTTGTTTTAGTCTTATATATTTATTTAAATGTTTATGCTTATTTATGATAGTTTCACCTATATTGTTATCCTTACTGAGCATCTGAGCTCACCCCTTTCATATGTTTTATTTTTCCCAGGAAGCAAAGAAGTGTATTATGATTGATATGCACGGTTAAGCTAGGGAAATAGTAGAATTCTCGAAGGATTATTTCTATTTTGATTTATTTTTGAAATTTTAATCCAATGTTTATATATGTAATATATTTTCCAAAACTGGTAAACATATCAGTCTATAGGAACACGATTCCATTTAATCATGCCAATGTATTAAAATAATTCACTGACTCTTGGTAAATGGGGTCAGGTCGTTTCAAAGTGCCTTAGTTTCCCATATTTAAATACTAACACAAGGTAAATCTTATCTATATCTAAATATTGTGTCTTTATATGAGTCATGGTTATACTATGATAATAGATACTATTCTCAATTCTTTAATCATAATTTTGTGCATAAGAGTCACCCAATGGTCATTAAACCATTTTCAAATATTAAATGAGTATATTTCTTTTAAATGAGTCATTAGAAATTATGGAACCATAATTTATTTCTTAATCATTTTAATGGCATCCTAAAAATCAATAATCCATTGATAGGTCGCTCCTTATATTATTATCCTTACAAAAGGTAAATATATTCCTACAATATTCACTCTGAAGTATTTGATGTGGGTTAGGTATACCTAATGTCCCCTCAACTCTTCAATGTCTTGAGGAGGTTGAGTTTCATGTACATCATTATTATTCTTAGGTTAATCTTCAATTCCACGATGGTATACTATGAATCCATGAAACATTACTAAGGTTAAACAGAAAGAACATTTCAAGGGATTCATTTTCAATATATGTCACCTTAGCATGTAAAAAACAATCTCAATATTACTATGATTATTAGAACACTTCTAGGATTTTACCATCAAATAATCGTTGTATTACTCGATGGACATTCCAAAGAGGGTTTTTAATAATAGACTGATAGTGCAATTGTATGTGGTTCCAATATTCTTCAAACCAAATGGAATCACCTGATAAGAGTATATTCCTTTTCATTGCATAAAATAATATTCATGTTCTTCTTTATTGGTGATATTGATTTGTATATATATTTACTTACCGTACATAAAGTATAGGGATTGATATTTGGTAGTTTCATTGATCAGAAGTTTTATAATTTGAAATTGGAAATCATATTCTTGAAAATATCTGTCGAGATCCCTAAAATCGATGAAAATTATAATATTCTCACATCTATTTTTGACAATAAAAATATTTGCTAGCCACATTGGGTATTTGGGCTTTTGAATGATTTTTTCATTAATGAGATTCATAGATTTGGATTCAACATTTTAAGTTTGATTTTGAATCATTTATTTGGATTCCAACATAAAACAATGAGGTTCTTCTATAAAAATCAAGTTGTGGGTGGCTATATTGGTGTCAATGCAAAGAATAATAATGTAATTCCTGGAGAAAATATGTTTGATACTTCATAAATTTTTTATATAACTCTTATTCATCTAAATAAGTTGTTATGCCAACCAAAACATCTCACAAATCTTCCTATTTACCAAAAGTATTCATTCTCATCACATCAATTGTAACAAAAACACCACCATAGGATGATGGAGGATGTCTTTGAGATTATCCTTTTTTTCCTCTTCCTCTACACCGGTCAGAAGGGTAATAGGTTACAAAGAAGGATCATTAGATCTATAATATGTGTCAGTATCCAGAAATTCAAAATTTAATGTATGGGTATCCATATTTCTTTATCGATTATATGAGACTTTATCTTGACTAGAATGAAAATGTAACGCCATTATGATGATTTGGGGACAAAAAAAATGGAATTCTCACCTAATAGTTCCCACTATCAAGAAAGTCATAGAATAATTTAATATTTTTGAGTTCATTTGATGTAATTGATGTCAATGTAGTTGAATTATACTTACTCAAATACGATTATAAATTTTCAATTTTCATGATTAAAAATCTGTATTCATCATATTCCTCTTTAAATATTTTATATAAGGACGTTTTATGAATATTTGGGGAATCCATAACCTACATCATCAGTCATGGGTTATTTTCCATCTATTTATTATAATCGTTCATTGATGTATTGATATTTATAAGACTCAAATTGATCTTTTTCACCATAAAATCTATGAATGGTCCATTAACATAAGGTTTGATACAATTATGGCATAATAAATGGATTTATGTATACCAATTTAAAAAATTCCTCTTTAAAATGATATTAAAAGATATATATCTTATTATAACAGTAATGTGTTAGAGTAAAATGGATTATGTAAGCTATGGTGAAACCCATTAAACTAGGAAGTCAATCTATAATGAGGTTGTTTAATAAGCCATTATCAATGAAATATCATCATGTTTTAAGGTAATTTTCTACCTAGATACATACAAGGTTATGATGTGTTTCATCATAATAGTATCCATGTCCTACCTTATGAATGTGACATCTACATGGCACTCCATGTGATTGATCTCTACATTATATATTTCAATAATGATATCCTTGATATAGAACTATTGTGGGATTAATAGGGATTATACAACAACTTCTAGGATATATTTTGAGGGATTGATAGCATCCATTATTTAATTCCCAGCAAAGATAACAAAAAATTATTTTAGGATGTAATATACTTATGCTAAAGATCTATATTTTAAGATGTGGGGTTACACATTGGGAGGAGATTTAGGTGATTGAGTGCTTTATTTTGATTATTTAATTATTAAAAAATATGTTTAAGTCACTCTTGTCAATGGTGGAGAAGGTTGAATTGGTATTCCCGCTTATTTGGGATGATTGGACTATTTCAGCCTCTCCAACTGGTACTCCAAACCAATTGAGTTTGGATGAATCTTGGAAAATGTGGGATCATTTTCAAGTTCTTTGAAGGATAACTAAAGGACATTCCCAGATTTTTTGATAGAATAAATAAATCTGGAAGGGATATGAATAGAACATTTAAATCCATCATAAGCATACTCATTATTGGTGAGTGGATCCATTTAATGAATGAAATTAATGGATTTGACAAGTACTTATTTATCTGACAAGGATTTCATTTTTTGGGGTGGTTCCCATGGAAACGTTTTGTGGGATGGTTACCACCCTATCATGACATGAGGAATGAATTCTAAGAGATTCGACACTAGATTTGGTACTAGTAAAATTTCATCTTTATATACTTGACTTTTTACATTATGGTTTGTCACGACCCGCCCTCGGGGTCCGTGCCGTGACTACCCCAATCCTGCCCTCCATAGGCCAGGGGCTGCCGACTAGCACCAAGGCGTAAATCCCGGTAAAAATGGAAGGCATTGCCTTTGTAAAGTAAACAAACACCACGGAGTAAGCAAGCGGAAAGTAAACACTAAGCAAAAGCAGAGTACAACTAAAAGTGCGGAAAAGTAAATGGGCCAGTAAACAAACCCAAACTGAAAGTAAAGTACAACTCGAAAGGGAAAACAACAACTGAAAAGTAAAAGCCGCTACACTGAGCTGTCCACTGGAAATCCCACCTGAAGGGTGGGTACAGATAGCTCCACTGCTCCACGGGTCCCGCCGTCCGCTCCGAGCACGTCCCGCCCAGTGGTCCACCTCCAGGTACCGTCCTGCTCTACGAGCCTCAGTTATGATCAATGCTGTCCGTCGTCTGCAACCAACACAACGTAGTGCGGGCAATGCCCGTGCAGGGGTGAGTATAAACTACTCAGTAGGGACCCCGACACCCCTAAAGGTCTCTCAAATCCACAAAGGATAAACCACGAATAAAGGTACAATCACAAAGTAACAACCGGCACTGCTTAGGTATATTCCCAATCATATACCTAAGTCATCAAATTCAAATACGCTCCAACCTCCGAGCCCAAGTACAACTCAGTCCACACAGGAAAGTAAACGTATTCCACAAAGGAAAGCAAAACGTAATCCACACAGGATAGCACAACAAAATCCACACAGGAAAGCAACAGGATTTAGCTCACACATGTATACTTCTTCAAAGGATGATAAAGATGATCTCTGATCCATCTAAGTCGTCGGACCCACGAAGGATCGATAGGTAACTAACCCCCGCAAAAGACCCACACAGGATCGGGCCCACATAGGACATGTAGGCGCTGGTTCACACAAGACCGCTGAGCGCAAGGACCCACACAGGATCAGACCCACACAGGATTGGGCCCACACATGACCTGTAGCACTGATCCACGTAGGATCGCTGAGTGCTGTAGTCGTCGTCGTCGAATCCACACAGGATCTCTGTACTGTCGTCGTCACAATCATAGTAGCAGTAGCAGTAGTAGCAGTAGTAGTCACAGTTGCAGCCAGCACTAGGGTTCCCGCACACAGTAAGCTCGTTCGGAGGGTCCGCTCCATGAGCCGAGAGGATGATACATCAACTGTCACAAAGTCCAGAGTTGATGTATCCAAAACTTTCGTATCGTCAACAGGAACTCAACGCAACAGACGGCGCGTCGATCGGACGCCCGGTCTGAGAGTTATTGGCAATTTCGTCCCCGGGGCCCGGTTGATTTTCAAGGAAAAACCAACCCGACCGTACTCCACCTGTGTCCAAACCTCGGGAGGAGTATTCCAAAAGAGCCTTCTCACTAAGAGGAACACAACAAAGCTGACGGCACGTCAATCGGACGTCCGTAGCTCAAGATATGAGCGTTTCCCCTCCGAAGGCCCGGTTGGTTTCGTGAACGAACCAACCCGGCCGAACTCAAAGTGTTCCGAAACATTGAGTGCGATATACCGAAACGCCCGTCTCGATCCATGGATCACGTTGCCGCAGACGGTTCGTCGATCGGAGGTCCGTGGCTCAAGTTATGGCCAAAAGACCGAAACCGTCTCGAAACGGGGGGTCCGGGTCCGTGCCGACCCCCCTGGGTCGGCCCGAACCGGGTCGACCCGACCAGGGTCCGACCCAGCCCGGCCGGCCAGCCGGTGGCGCGGCGGCCTGGCGCCGCACGGATCATGCGCGGGGGGCTAAGCCCCCGCTTCCAGCAAGGCGGCGCGGCTTAAGTGCCACGCCTTTTGGAGATCAGGCCCCCCTCGTGGGGGACTGCTTTAGGAAACCGGGGGGGCCGCCTGCCCCCCTCAAAGGAACCCCCCCCTCATAAATGGGGGGGGTTTAGAGAGTTGACCGGGGGAATTTATTCCCCTGATCTTTGACCTTCCGGCCGGCCACCTGGCCGACCGGTTTTTCTCCAACGGGACCGGCAAGCTGGTCCCCTTCAGGTTTCCGACGCCGGCGGCCCGGCGTGCCGCCGGTTTTCCCGTCTCACCGCGGCCCAGAACCGGCCGCGGTGTTCTTCGTCCGGCGCAGTGCGATGACACCGCGCCCCTCCGCTGTGCCTTTGATTCCCTTCGACGCGGCGCGACGACGTCGTGTTCTTGATGATCCTTCCACGTCGCGGCGCGATGGCGCCGTGCAATTTAAGTGTGCGAATATCCGCGTGGTGCGACGACACCACGCCATCTTGTTTCAACCACAGGATAAAATTATCAAGAACAAAGGAGGGGGTTCGGTCGTGTTCATGCGGTCCGGCCCCCCTCACATTAAACAATAACACATAATGAAAATCCTCACGTTAGTCATGCTAGAACCACGAACAAGGATAAATAAATAAACAAATAAAAACAACCCCTACCTTGGGTTCAAGTTCGAAGATTGTCAACGACCCGCGGAAGACAACGTCGCGGAGGTCGGGCGTCACGGTAGTCGTTCGTCAAATCTGATGACGAAGAGGTACGTCCGAAGAGGTACGTCGTTGGCGAATATTTGTATGCCGACGAAGGGAGTCCGAGGAGGAAGCGGCGTTCCCTTTCGTTGACACGGAAGACGAAGAAGAGAGGAGCGGCGTTCTTCGTCAAGGCTTGATCGTTCTTCGTTAAAGCTTGAGCGTTCTTCGTCAAAGTTTGAAGAAGAAGGAAAATCTCTCAAAAGCTCTCAAGATGGCTAAACAAATCTAACCAAATAAAATAAGATAGAGACTTATTTTATTCACAAACTTAACAAATTGAATTTCAAAGGTTTAAAATTCAAATAAGATAACTCCAAAATTAAATAACAATTTGTCATGTCATTTAAATAGGGGTTAAGGGAGTTTGAGAGAAGATGGAAGGATTAGCTTCGTGTGGGTCCCACCACACTTAATCCTCTCAACGGAGGTTAAGTGGGTGTGGGTTCCACCCCTTACTTCCTTTGAGATAAGTTAACCAACAAAAGTAAAATAAAAAGTGTTCCACATTTTTATTCAACTTTTTTTATGATTCTCCCAAAAACTAACTTTCGTCCCGCAATAAACACAACTTCAGAAAAGATCTCCTTAAGCGAATATCGGCGTTGCGAGTTCATCGGTGCCCTCGGATTTCAATTCCGAGCACCGGATCAAAATTTTGGATTTCCAGCTCGTTCGTTCACTGAACGTACCTGAGCCAAACTTCGGAAATTGATTCCGGGCACACCGGGCCTCGGAATCAGGTGCCGTCAGAAACCGTGCTCTTGTAAAATTTCAAAGAAAATTAAGAAAAAATTTCCCTTGAATTTTAAGGGTCTTTACATTACTCCCACCTCAGGGCTATACGTCCCCGTAAGGATACATCAAAAACTAGGGAAACAAAAGAGGGTACTGAGCACGCATCTGAGCCTCCCGTTCCCATGTGCTCTCCTGGAGATTCCCGTGCTGCCATCTGATGCGCACAAGAGGAATCGATCGCCCACGTAGGAACCGCTCTTTTCGATCCTCTATCTCCACCGGAACCTCCGTAAAAGTCGCCCCATTGTCAACGTCAAGCTCCCCATGGTCAATGATGTGCGTCGGGTCGTGCACGTATCTCCTCAGCTGAGATACGTGGAAGACGTCGTTCACCCGGTGCAACTGAGGTGGCAGAGCCAGGAGATAAGCCACCTCTCCAACCCTGCTGAGGACCTGGAAGGGTCCGATGAAGCACGGTGATAACTTGCCGCCTCGGCCAAATCTCCGAATACCACGTCGAGGTGAGACCTGCAAGAAGACGTGGTCGCCATCCTCGAACTCCAGTGGCCTCCGCCTCCTGTCAGCATATGACTTCTGCCGGCTCTGAGCTATCCTCATCCGCTCCTGGATGACCTGGACCTTCTCTGTCGTGGCCTGGACCATCTCCGGTCCCACTAGTGCTGACTCCCCAGGGTCTGTCCAGCACAAAGGAGATCTACAAGGTCGGTCGTACAACGCCTCGTACGGTGCCATCCCGATGGTGGAGTTGTAGCTGTTGTTGTACGCAAACTCCACCAAGGGTAGGTGGTCATCCTAGCTACGACCAAAGTCTAGGACACATGCGCGGAGCATGTCCTCGAGAGTCTGAATGGTCCTCTCCATCTGACCATCCGTCTGAGGGTGAAAGGCTATGCTCAGACGTAGCTGTGTCCCGAACACCTCCTGCAACCCCTTCCAAAGCCGGGAAGTGAATCGAGCATCTCGATCGGAGACGATAGATGATGGAACACCGTGGAGCCGCACAATCTCCTGAACGTAGAGACGTCCCAATCTCTCCACTAAGCCCTGCTCTCTGATGGGTAAGAAGTGTGCCGACTTTGTGAGTCGGTCAACAATCACCCATATGGAGTCGTGACCTCTAGAAGTGTGTGGAAGTCCAGTCACGAAGTCCATAGATATGCCGTCCCACTTCCACTCCGGGACCTCCAAGGGCTGTACCAAGCCTGCTGGTACCTGATGCTCTGCCTTCACCTGCTGGCAGGTGAGGCATCGAGAAACGAACTCTGCTACTGCCTTCTTCATGCCCAGCCACCAGTGCTGTCGTCTGAGGTCCTGGTACATCTTCACCACTCCAGGATGTACCGCCAATGGAGAAGTGTGAAACTCTCTCAGCACTTCCTCTCGTAAAGCGACTGGTACCGTGGTACATCCTCTGAAAAAGATGTCGTGCTCTGCTCCAAGGGAGAAACCATCAGGTGTCTGTCCCGAGGATATCTGTGCACGCCATGTCTCACAGTCAGCTTCCTCACGATGTGCCTCTCTGACCCGCTGCAGTAGTGGAGGGGTGACTGTGAGAGACTGGAGGAAGGCTGCTCCATCTCTATCCACGAAGGATATCTGTAAAGAGGCTAGCTGCTTCGTCGCCTCCTCAAGTAGCTGAATGCCCGTCCTCCTGCCGAGGGCATCGGCTACTACGTTCCCCTTCCCAGGAGTATAGACTATCTCAAAGTCATAGTCCTGGAGGAACTCGAGCCATCGCCGCTGTCTCAGGTTCAGGTCCTTCTGCGAGAAGATATACCTGAGACTCTGATGATCGGAAAAGACTGTAAAGCGCTCGCCCATCAGATAGTGTCTCCATGTCTTCAGAGCGAAGACCACTGCTGCTAACTCCAGGTCATGGGTAGCATAGTTCTGCTCATGCGGCCTCAACTGACGTGATCCATAGGCGATCACTGCCCGCTCCTGCATCAGAACACATTCGAGTCCGATTCCTGATGCATCGCAGTAGACTACGTACCCTACTCCCTCCTCAGGCAACCTCAAGATAGGTGCGCTAGTCAATCTCTGTCTCAGCTCCTGGAAGCTCTGCTGACATCTGTCTGACCACACGAAGGGTTTCCCCTTCTTCGTCAAAGCTGTGAGTGGTGCCGCAACTCTAGAGAAGTCTGGCACGAATCTCCGACAGTATCCAGCTAGTCCCAAGAAACTCCGAACCTCAGTCACGCTCCTGGGTGGCTCCCATGCTAATACAGCCTCGATCTTCGCAGGATCCACTGCAACTCCCGCCTCAGAGATAACGTGACCCTAGAAGTGGACCTCACGTATCCAGAACTAGCACTTCGAGAGCTTACAATAAAGCTGGTGCTCTCGGAGTGTGTCTTGTATAACTCGCAAGTGATAGGCGTGCTCCTCCTCAGTCGTAGAGTAAATCAGAATGTCGTCGATGAAGACCATGACAAACCGATCGAGGTATGGCTGAAAGATCCTGTTCATGAGAGCCATGAACACTGCTGGAGCATTGGTTACACCGAAAGGCATATCCAAGAACTCATAGTGGCTATACCGACATCTGAAGGCCGTCTTCTCCACATCCTCGTCTCTGACTCTGAGCTGATGATAGCCTGACCTGAGGTCTATCTTCGAGAACCACCGTGCTCCCTTGAGATAATCAAAGAGGTCATCAATCCTCGGTAGAGAATACTTGTTCCTCACTGTCATTTGGTTCAGGCGACGATAGTCAACACAAAGTCGCAGGCTCCCGTCCGCCTTCTTGGTAAACAAAATCGGGGAAGCCCAGGGTGGAACACTGGGTCGGATGAACCCCTTGCCCTGCAAGTCCTCCAACTGTACCCGTAGCTCTCGAAGCACGGCGGGGGCCATCTGATATGATGGAGTGGAAATCGGGGCTGTCTAGGGGTACAAGTCAATATAAAAGTTTACCTCTCTATGAGGAGGTAGCCCTGGAACGTTGTCGGGAAAAACGTCTGCAAACTGATCCACCACTGCAGGAAAACCAGGACTCCGCACGTCAACTGCTCCAAGGATGAGGCTAGCTAACTGATGAGTAATGGGGTGTCCTCTCCTCCGCGGAAGTCCATCATGTGCTGTTATGGCTCCCTTCTCGCCGATGAAGGTGAACCTGCTCCCATCGGTGCGTACACATCGCACCTTGCGCCTAAAACAGTCAATCTGCGCATGGACCGTAGATAGCCAATCCATGCCCAAGATGACGTCGTAAGGCCTCGACGCTGCTACAAGAAGATCCCAGCCGAAGCTCTCGCCTCCTAGAGTAAGCTCACACTGCCGGCACCAGTGATTAATCGTCGAGTCTGCTCCCGTAGGATTCTCTAGCCGTAAGGATCGAGCCAATGGCTCTGTCGGAATCTCCGAGCTCCGAACAAGGGCAGTGGCTATGATAGAGTGACTCGCTCCTGTGTCTATAAGTACTGCAGCAAGGTTGGAATATACACAGATAGTACCTCGAATCATCTTGGGTGTGCCGTGGTCGTAGGCCTCTGCTGCCTGGAGCTATGCCTGTCTTTGCCCGCCAGCTCCCTGTGGTCGGGGTGGACCTCCTAGTGGTGTTGGTGGCAGGGCCTCAAAGTGTCGCCCACCACCGGCTGCTCGTCCAGCTCCTCTGCCTCTGCCTCGGTGGTCCCTCAACCGACTGCTGCTCCTCGGCATGGCGGGTCGGGCAGTCACGAGCCATGTGGCCCTGCCCGCCACACGAGTAGCACTGTCTGCCTCTCGAAAGACTAGCTCCATGCTGTGTGCCCCGCACTGCTGAGCCAGTGCCCTGAGGTCGTCTGCCCGAAGGTCTAGTCTGTCTGGACCCCTGAGTCATCCATCGACTGCCTGATGCAGATGACTCTGCCACGTGCCGCCCTGCGGTGGGTCGCTGCGCAGGTGTAGACTCAGCAAGGAAGCTCTCGATCAGAAGGGCCCGCTCCAGTACTCCTTTCTGAGTCGGTATGCTGAGGGAGATCAGCGATGCCCTGATCTCGTGTCTCAACCCCGGCTCGATGTTCCGGGCCCGGAAGAATGGGTCCCGTACCATGTCAGTCGAGTAGCGCGGGAGATCAGTAAATCTCGCCGAGTATTGAGCGACTGTCATGCTGCCCTGCCGCAGCTGAAGAAGCTCCTGGATACGCACCGCACGAAGGGTGGCTGGGAAGAACTCCGAGCGAAAGAGGCTCTCAAAGTCCATCCAAAGTAGAGATGCCTCATCGTGCACCTGGAGGATCAAGCTCCACCATCGTCCTGCTGCTGCGTGTAGTAGGCTCGCAGCGAGGATCACCATGAGGTCTGCTGGTGTCCTCACTAGCCTAAACACACGTACCACTGCCTCCAGACAGTCCTCGGCTGCCTGGGGATCCGTCTCCCCACAAAACCTGGGTGGTCGCTGGCGCTGAAACTCATACAGTGCGCTGAGGCGACGTGCATCGTCAGCGGCTGGTGCTGGAAGTATCGGTGGCTCGACGGGTAGAGCTACCGCCGGTGCCACTGCTGACAAAGGGCCCTACACCGAAGCCTCGTCGCTCGGTGGGCTGTCGTCACACTCGACTCTCAGAAACATAGCTGGCTGCCGTCGTGGGGCCATCCTGAAAAGGAAACAGGTGCGCCACGGTCATAACATTATACCTAGTGAGCTGATATAAGTAATCACAAAGAAAAATTTGAAACACACACGCAATCAATGTTTTCGTACATTAAGTCAGAAATCAGAAGTCACGGTCCTGGTGTACGGATACGTCGGCCGCCGCACCAACACTGGACTCCCTGGACTGATAACCACACTCAATACGCTAAACATTATTTCTTCACATAGAAAAGATCAGAGTTCGCGGTAGAACAGAACTCCTCTGATACCAATTTGTCAGGACCCGCCCTCGGGGTCCGTGCCGTGACTACCCAAAGCCCGCCCTCCATAGGCCAGGGGCTGGCGACTTGCACCAAGGCGTAAATCCCGGTAAAAAGTGAAGGCATTGCCTTTGTAAATTAAACAAACACCACAGAGTAAGCAAGGGGAAAGTAAACACTAAGCAAAAGCAGAGTACAACTGAAAGTGCGGAAAAGTAAATGGGCCAGTAAAAAAACCCAAACATAAAGTAAAGTACAACTAGAACGGGAAAACAACAACTGAAAAGTAAAAGCCGCTACACCGAGATGTCCACTGGAAATCCCACCTGAAGGGTGGGTACAGATAGCTCTACTGCTCCACGGGTCCCGCCGTCCACTCCGAGCACGTCCCGCCCAGTGGTCCACCTCCAGGTACTGTCCTGCTCTACAAGCCTCAGCTAAGATAAACGCTGTCTGTCGTCTGCAACCAACACAACGTAGTGCGGGAAATGCCCGTGCAGGGGTGAGTATAAGCTACTCATTAGGGACCCCGAGACCCCTGAAGGTCTCTCGAATCCACAAAGGATAAACCACGAAGAAAGGTACAATCACGAAGTAACAGCCGACACTGCTTAGGTGTATGCCCATACATATACCTAAGTCATCAAATTCAAATACGCTCCAACCTCCGAGCCCAAGTACAACTCAGTCTACACAGGAAAGTAAACGTATTCCACACAGGAAAGAAAAACGTAATCCACACAGGATAGCACAACACAATCCACACAGGAAAGCAACAGGATTCAGCTCACACAAGTATACTTCTTCAAAGGACGATAAAGATGATCTCTGATCCATCTAAGTCGTCGGACCCATGAAGGATCGATAGGTAACTAACCCCCGCAAAAGACCCACACAGGATCGGGCCCACATAGGACCTGTAGGCGCTGGTTCACACAGGACCGCTGAGCGCAAGGACCCACACAGGATCGGACCCACACAGGATCGGTCCCACACAGGACCTGTAGCACTTATCCACGTAGGATCGCTGAGTGCTGTAGTCGTCGTCGTCGAATCCACACAGGATCTCTGTACTGTCGTCGTCGCAGTCACAGTAGCAGTAGCAGTAGTAGCAGTAGTAGTCACAGTCGCAGCCAGCACTAGGGTTCCCGCACACAGCAAGCTCGTTCGGAGGGTCCGCTCCACGAGTCGAGAGGCTGATACATCAACTGTCACAAAGTCCATAGTTGATGTATCCAAAAGTTCTGTATCGTCAACAGGAACTCAACGCAACAGACGGCGCATCGATCGGACGCCCGGTCTGAGAGTTATTGGCATTTTCGTCCCCGGGGTCCGGTTGATTTTTAAGGCAAAACCAACCCGACCGTACTCCACCTGTGTCCAAATCTCGGGAGGATTATCCCAAAAGAACTGTCTCACTAAGAGGAACACAACAAAGCTGACGACAAGTCAATCGGACGTCCGTAGCTCAGGATATGAGCGTTTCCGCTCCGAAGGCCCGGTTGGTTTCGTGAACGAACCATCCCGGCCGAACTCAAAGTGTTTCGAAACATTGAGTGCGATATACCTAAACGACCGTCCCGATCCAAGGATCGCGTTACCACAGACGGTTCGTTGATCGGAGGTCCGTGGCTCATGTTATGGACAAAAGACCGAAACCATCTCGAAACGGGGGGTCCGGGTCCGGGCCGACCCGACCCGGGTCCGACCCGGCCGGTGGCACGGCGGCCTGGCGGCGCGGCGGCCTGGCGCTGCATGGATCACGCACGGGGGGCTAAGTCCCCGCTTCCTGCATGGCGGCGCGGCTTAAGTGCCGCGCCTTTTGGAGATCCGGCCCCCCTCGTGGGGGCCTGCTTGAGGAAACCGGGGGGGCCGCCTGCCCCCCTCAAAGGAACCCCCCCCCCCCCCTCATAAATGGGGGGGGGTTTAGAGAGTTGACCGGGGGAATTTATTCCCCCGGTCTTTGACCTTCCGGCCGGCCACCTGGCCGGCCGGTTATTCTCTAACGGGACCAGCAAGCTGGTCCCCTTCCAGTTTCTGACGCCGGCGGCCCGACGTGCCGCTGGTTTTCCCGTCTCGCCGCGGCCCGGAACCGGCCGCGGTGTTCGTCGTCCGGCGCGGTGCGACGACACTGTGCCCCTCCTCCGTGCCTTTGATTCCCTTCAACGCGGCGCGACGGTGTCGCGTTATTGATGATCCTTCCATGGCCCGGCACGACGGCGCCGCGCAATATAAGTGTGCGAATATCCGCGTGGTGCGACGGCACCACGCCATCATGTTTCAACCGCAGGATAAAATTATCAAGAACAAAGGAGGGGGTTCGGCCGTGTTCATGCGGTCTGGCCCCCCTCACATTAAAAAATAACACATATTGAAAATCCTCACGTTAGTCATGCTAGAACCACGAACAAGGATAAATAAATAAACAAATAAAAACAACCCCTACCTTGGGTTCAAATTCGAAGATTGTCAACGACCCGCGGAAGACAACGTCGCGGAGGTCGGGCGTCACGGTAGTCGTTCGTCAAATCCGATGACGAAGAGGTACGTCTGAAGAGGTACGTCGTTGGAAAATCTTCGTATGCCGACGAAGGGAGTCCGAGGAGGAAGCGATTTTCCCTTTCGTTGTCACGGAAGACGAAGAAGAGAGGAGCGACTTTCTTCGTCAAGGCTTGAGAGTTCTTCATCAAAGCTTGAGCGTTCTTCGTCAAAGTTTGAAGAAGAAGGAAACGCTCTCAAAAGTTATCAAGAGGCTAAACAAATCTAACCCAATAAAATAAGATAGAGACTTATTTTATTCACAAACTTAACAAATTTAATTTCAAAGGTTTGAAATTCAAATAAGATAACTCCAAAATTAAATAACAATTTGTCATGTCATTTAAAGAGGGGTTAAGGGAGTTTGAGAGAAGATGGTAGGTTTAGGTTCGTGTGGGTCCCACCACACTTAATCCTCTCAAGGGAGGTTAAGTGGGTGTGGGTCCCACCCCTAACTTCCTTTGAGAGAAGTTAACCAACAAAAGTAAAATAAAAAGTGTTCCACATTTTTATTCAACTTTTTTTATAATTCTCCCAAAAACTAACTTTCGTCCCGCAATAAACGCAACTTCGGAAAAGATCTCCTTAAGCGAATATCGGCGTTGCGAGTTCATCGGTGCCCTCAGATTTCAATTCCGAGCACCGGATCAAAAGTTAGGAATTCCAGCTCGTTCGTTCACTGAACGTACCCGAGCCAATCTTCGGAAATTGATTCCGGGCACACCGGGCCTCGGAATCATGTGCCGTCAGAAACCGCGCTCTTGTAAAATTCAAAGAAAATTAAGAAAAAATTTCCCTTGAATTTTAAGGGTATTTACATGGTTAAACCAACTCTGGAAGATTGTATGATGGAGGATTTAAATGTCGATGGGGGTAAGAACACAATAGAAGAAGACACTAAATATATAATCAATATTTTAATTTATGAAATTATGATAGCATGCGTTTGATTGATCATCATTCCATTCATCCATTTATTGAACTTATATTCACCGTTACCACATATACATATTGCATAACAAATTTAACATTCCAATAATCAACCATCTTTTGGATAATATCTTCAAAAGAAAATAAATTCTTTATAGATTACTAGAAATGGGGAGTTTTCAACTATCTATGTTGGTTCTATATAAAAGACACAACCTAATCTTCTTGAGGAAGATATAGGCTTAGGTACTAAGGTAAATCCTTCCACCTAAAAATCAAATATGAGAATCTATCATTATCTCACTATTTTAATTATGGGATGTTAGGGATTGTCGACTTCCATTGCATAAAGCTGAATTCATAATGAATTTTTTTGAAGTGATAATTACAACCATTGACTAGCCTTGCTAGTAACCCGGTATTCAAGGTAATGGCTATCCCTTCCATCGTCTATATAAAGATCATCAGTTTTGGTGATTCATTCTTCTAATGTGTTCCCATCATTGGATCATAGGGAGATACATAATTCAATAGTTGTGTTCTGTATCTATAAAGACAATAAATGTTATAAAAGCACAATGCCAAAATTGGGACTAGGGAATAGTTTCATCTACCCATTTAGGATAAGGATATATTTATAACTGTATGGGTTCATTATGTCCTTTAATATCTTAAAATAGACTTGTACACGATTCAATAGTATCGATGAGATATAATAGGACATATAGATGGATCATAATTTTTATAACGGCATCAATGGCTGGAGACTAATATAAAAACATTCATAATTTTTCACTAATAACCATCATGGGTTGGCCTATGGAAATTAATATGAAATTAATCTAGACGCTACCCTAATAGAGGAAATTAATGACTTTATGACACTGTTAAATCCATGTAAATGGGTTATTTAGATCACAAATTTAGTAGATGTACTGGATCCAATTTTGTTAGCATGATGTAATCTTCATATTTATGGTGATCAACTGGCCAAGTAAGATGAGTTTCAACATAATGAAGATACCCTTCATTAGTGATTCCTATGAATAATTTTTTTGAATATCTTAAAATCATTTATAACAGTGATTCAATGTAGTCATCTAATAGGTGTGATATAACCACATCATTTCCATTTTCATTAATTTATGTCTGTTGTAGATGTTGTTGCTAAAAAATTGAGTAAGGTCACATATTTATATTTTCTTTTTGATTTTTGGTACAGACACCCTCTTATATAATTTTTATGTGGATCATGTTTGATGAAAAACATCCTCCTCCTATTGTCCTTCACCAGACCCTCTTATGTTTCATATGTTGGGCTAGTTCTTATGATGTTAACAAACACAAAATTAATTTATAGAATCAAATAATCATTATAATAATAGTATGGTTTACCACTCTCAAGATATCTATAGATACTTTTTTGGATATTCAGTAGTGGTTATCCACTTGATGGATCACTTCCCCTTGTGAGATCTATGAGGATTAATCCTTTCTATAAACAATTCTCCCTAAACATTTTTCAAAGGTTAATCATGAATGATCCCCAAAAAACTTCATTGTACACATTACCATGTATAATCTTGGGCCCCTAGATAAGACTCGTTTTATTTTTTCATTTCGTGACTCACCTCCACAAACATGAAAAATTGAATTTTGTCTGGAGGAGTTAAGGTAAAATTACCACCGGCTATATGCTTTTTAGATTTTAATGCTCCAATAATGTAACATTTTATGATATATTTAGAGACCATTAAGTAGGAGAATATGTTAAAAAGGTCTCCAT
Source organism: Viscum album (assembly GCA_963277665.1). NCBI lineage: Eukaryota > Viridiplantae > Streptophyta > Magnoliopsida > Santalales > Viscaceae > Viscum > Viscum album. Next base: position 1,592,777,816 of record OY728129.1, read on the forward strand.
CCTACGGGCAGGGGGTGAACCAATATTTTCAGCATTTTTACTTTCATAACATCCATCTTAATCTTGGATATATTTATTCGAGCATGTGCTGGGTATAGAGCATAAATTTAATTTGAGATACTTTTTATAGATGTAATCACTATTACTCAATTATTGGATTTATTTAACATGAATCTTTCTCAATATTTTCATAATATTTATGTAAAATTATTTTGATTGATTTATCTCATTAGAAAGAATAAATCTGAATTTTTTCATTGTTGATTCCATCTAAGAATACTGTCTATTATTTTTGGTGCCTACATGTGGGATATATCTTGAATTGAAAAATTTATACAATTCCACATCTTTTGGGATTTTTTTTCAGGGAAAAATGTGAAATTTAATGCATTATTTTCATCTCATCCCCAAATATATACACTAGATGGGGAATCAATAATTAGTTTAAGTAGAATATGAAAATAATTAAGACATGAACATTGAATACCCTTTCACTAGTTTCCTTATTTTAGGAATCATAAAAATGTAATGAGAGCCAAGATAATTTGACAACAAAGTTATTATATTTTCTTGACATGATTCTGGTATCATTCATTAGTGAAAATGTTATTTTACACGGTAAAGAGTTTTATATATATTTAGTTTAATTTTATTTACATATTTTTAAATAAAAATTTATAGAATATCATAATGATTAGTCTCTAGGTCTATAAGATGACCAATATATTGTCTCTAGCTAATTTTCATTACAAAATCACTATGTTATCTTCACATTCTATGAGAGATTCCACTACATAGTCTTACCAAAGTTGTAACTTACCAACTATATTATTGTAGAAATGAGGATTATAAAGGATCTTTTCTATTGTGATGGAAACTAGGTGACTCATGGGTGGGTTAATGAATTACAATTTCCATCTGTTAGGTTCTAGCTAAATAATAAGGCATATTTTAGTGATAATGCATCAAAGATGGATGGCTTAATCATCTCTATATCAGTGTAATATAAGGTCTTTATCATAATTTATTCAGTAATGGGTAGGAATTTTTGTTGAAATATTATATCTCCATGGGAAGTAAATTCGTAGTGAACACTATCAGGGGGATGGCTACCATCATGACTTAACATCTTGTCACAGAGAAGAGTTTGACAATATTTACACATTGTAGAACCTTTAGTGTTCGAAGGGGAAAGGGGGGATCTTATTTATATTTTATCTTCTGATGATGAGGTGGGATTCTATGGTACTCATTTTGATAAAGGTTCTCATGATAAATATTTTTATGGATACGAAGGATCTGTCTTTGTTAAATAATATGGGGAGGACATCTAGTGTTGTCAGTTTCAATGTTGTAGGGACAACCATTAAAACTAAAAACACAACATCCTTGAACTAGTATCTATACAAGAGGTTCTTTGGATGGAAATGATAGATTTTTAAGGCCTTAATAACACTATCATTATGAAGATAAAAGATGTTAGAATACATATATACACCATATCACCACTAGTGAGACTTCTTTTTAGATGTTCTTTAATAAGCTGTAAGAGTCAAATGTTATGAATTTTGAATATCATATACGGAAGCACACCTGAGTGGTTATTTTTTCATTCTGGTATATGTTTATAGGATTATGTTTTTTTTACAGAGATATATTCCTACCCTAATTTTGTCATTGAAATTTATTGATAATATCTAGTGGTATAATAATGTGTGCATGTTTGTGTTTTTCATTAATTTTGTGACTATACTAATGACCCTCCTTGATAAGAGAGGTAGTTTCTTCCTACTCTTGAGCAGTTATATAAATATACTGATGTGTACTCCCTCAGCAAGATCAAGGTTGTGTTTTTGATCCATCACTACTTCTACTGATGTCATGATATGTTGATATCTTTTTTGTTTGTTCGAATGAAAATAAAAATACTCTTCCACTCCCACAAGGATCTGTTGGAAGAATTATAAAATATGAATGGGAATATATTCACATTACATGGATAGAGTATAGATATATGTCTGGTCCTTTCCTCCCATTCCTATTGAAATACACCGACAAACTTATAATGAAGGGTAAAACCAGGGTATGACCCTATGTGTTGTCAGGGTATACTAAAGAACATCTTCATGTGCTGCTAGACTGTTCTAGAATTATTGATGAGTGAAGGTCGAGTTATTTTCCTACAGACACATTGATTTTGTGGTATGTTGTTCCAATTATTTGGCATAGATAAGGACATATTCTATCTCTCAATTCTTTATAACCTTTTCACCTTGGAAGGCTATCTAGTGTTCTCAGGTCTGGGTAACCAAGGATGGGGCCTATGGAATTGTTTCATCTACAAGCCGAGGACATTATGTTAAATAGAATTTATAATGTCAAATTTTGGAATGATCTCTTTTGGATGACTATTGTGTCATGACAATGAGTCTTCTATCAACATCTTGATCTACCTCCCTGTGATATTGAATGAAATTTTTGTTTCATTCTTAGGAGAGGTTACCAAATAATTTTGAGACATAAAGAGATGTTTTTTCTTCTTCATAACCACTAATAACATGGTTTATGGTTGGTGAGGCTTCATAACCTATAGGGATTCACAAATGACCTTTAGAGTTTGGATAATATAGTTTACATGGTATTACCAAACCAGTGTGTTTTCCCTCTTCTGTTGAAAAATTGAGGAGAGGGATTTTTTCCTATTTTTTGACAAGGACCCTACTCATATGAAAATAGTTTCATACATTTTTAATGTATGGTTATAAATGATTTTGATTAATTGGAGTTATGGTTGGTGTTTCTATTGGTGGGTAAAAACTCAAACAAGGAACCCATCAATTTATATCACATATAAACAAATAATTAAAAGAAATATTACTTTAAAAGATCCATGTTAGACTTATTCATTTCATAAATGTACATAAGATGAAGTGGTAGGAATTTTGGGATATGTTATTATTATTTTTAATGAAATATTAATATTAGGTTCACCATTTTGGTTCCTCACTCAGATCCATGTGTGGTTATTATTGTATATGGAAATAATCTCACTCTAAAACTAATTTCTAATGGTGTTTATTTATTGAATTAGAATAACCCAATGGTTCTATCATATATGATAGTATACATAACTTCTTTCTAAATGTAGGTTGTCATTCCGGTATTTTTTATACCGATTATTTGGATTTCACATTATTATATAGGATGGGAGGTCGATATTAGCACAACTTGTTGTGGGAATTATGTCATACTCTTGGACTCTCTTATAGATTTATAAGGGGTTCAAGAATAATTCATAAATACCAATTTTTAATAGGTATACATTATGATATAGATCAGTGATAAACATGTATTGACAATAATACATCTATATATATAAGAGGTTCTCAATCAGTGGATCCATTTTTATGTATCATAAGTTCTTAAACAACAATACCATATGTAAATATCAAATCAATCCCATTAATGGAAACATTTGATTGTATAATTTGTTCTCCATCAATGGTATCATATATATATATGTGTGTATATATATACATATATGAGTTTATCTATTTTTTGTCATGTGATGATGTTTTCAATTAATATACTTTTCTTCTCTATAATTTATCATCATCTAGGGAGTGTTTTGTTGTGTTGATTTTGGGACCAGGCCCCTATTGGGGGTTCTTATGTATCCTCAAGAAATAAATTGGAACAAACATAATTTATTTCTACTTAAATGGGGGAAATCATTCCTTTTAGTTTCATGTGATAAGGAATATTCCATGTGTATATTTTATTGTCATTTTGTAAGGACTTTTAGTTGAAGAGTTCCTAAAAATTACTTGTGAGGGGGTTTATGCATGAGAAACCCTTTGTGGTTGATCTCATAGGAAATATTATCTTGTGAATATAACTGTCATGAAGAATATGTTCTTATGAGGATAATTTTGAAATGAAATAGAAGAAATATATCCTTATTTGTGGGGCATGATCTTACAAGTCATATAAACCAATATAAATTGTTGTCTATTGAATATATTAGTTTTTAACCTATGGGAGAATCAAATTTATCTTATTGATATAGGAATCAAAGACAATATAATTCATATGTTTTTGGGCCTACACTAACAAGGTAGGACAACTGATGATATTTTGATTATTCTTGTGATATGATAGTCACTAATATCTATTCCCATGTGATTCAAAAATAATTTATGAAATAAAATATTGTAAAATATTCATTATATAACATAATATCATTCTAATTCAACATTAAAATTAGAATTACAAATCAAATGAAATCACATGATTGAAATTTATTCCTCATTCATTGTAAGGTAGATGGATATAAAATACATGATAAGTATGATATCATGGTTGAAATTTATTGTCTCTTTCAATAAGGGATTTCCAATGATTCATCTACTCCTCATCCACTAATGGACAAGTGTGAGGCTATGGTAGGTTAGATTGGGAGAAATAAATGAGGCTTAATCAAAGAGGGATGGCCATTTTCATATTTTTAGAATATTTATGAAGCTTGTTTTGGGGCTTCAGAATCTGCTATTCCTAAAATAGAAAATACATATGCATCCTTATTTGCTTTATATTTCTTATAGACTGTGGGTGGGGAATGATTCTAAAATATAAAAGAATTCACCTATCACTACCTCTATGATTAGAACCAATATTACCAATGGGATGCATGAATAAAAATTAATTTAAGGCTCTACCTATTATGGAGTTTAATTGTTTAAAATATTTGAAAAAGGGAATATGTGATTAGAAGGGTGACATGTGGGTCTATCTATAATTATAATCGTACAGGTCCCGAGATCTTGGAGGGGTGGTAATTTTTCCTTCCATGGGTATTGGTTTTGGATAGAGATAAACATTTTGATATGTTATGAAGTGCATAAAATTAATCCAACCACTTTATGGAAGTAGAGTTTTGATCTAGGATAGTTAAATACCCTATGTACATGCCAATTTGTATACTTGTCTCACTATTCCCGATTGGGAATCGCAAAGTGTCTCCCCAGAAAGGACATTCCATCAATAAATCTGCCAATTGAAAATCAGAAAAAAACCATTTTTGATGGCCAAGGGTGTCTCCCTTTTAAAAAATTATTTCCAATATGTTCAAGGAAATTTGTTATGGTATTCATTTTGTGAGGTTTTATTTCCGTTTATGGTGACGAAGATAAATATTTAAATGAGTGGTCTTCCTAGAATGGAAACATCACTCATAATATTTATTGATATATAATATTTCTCTATATTTATATTTGGGTTTAATTGTGTGTCCCTATATTATCTTACTTTTGGTATTTATAGGATGTGAAAGAAAACAAAATTCTTTTAATGTACGGTCATGTAACATACATAATTCTATGTAATAGGTGATAATCAATGCATAATCCACAAACAAATTTCATATGTGGGGGATATGGAAAAAATTACTCACATAACAAGTTATTTTCATTTATGTGTGTGGTGTATGAGGCTATATATATTGTATTTTTATGAAAACAATTTTTATTTTTGGGTTGGTGTAGCTATTTCCTTATTCCAAAAATGATTTTCATTTATAGGAGGAACCGTTTAACCACTATAAATTAGAAATTATTTATTTTGTAGAGGAATTGAGTAAACTCCTCAAAAAATAATTTTTTACATACTATGGAAAGTATTGGATTTGGTATAGCTTACATGATGTGCAATTTGGGAAATTTCAGTATCTGTATGATTTGATATCCTTTTTTAAATGTACTCACATACTCATTTTCATAGTTTTTTAGATGTGTTTCAGAATTATCTCAGTTACAATTTGGGATTAGTTAATAAAATTTCAGGCTCACGTATACTAATGTATACCACATAAGGAAATAATATATGAGGCATTAACATCAAAAAGTCCATAGGAAAGAAATGGGTTACTTAATCAGGTCATATAACATAGCTAAATGACATATCATAATGAATTCCATGAAATAAGGTATTAAATAATTCATGAAAAGTTTTTAGATAAAAAGTGATTCATAGGATATAAAAATTATGTCTATGTGAATTTAATACAAAAAAAGTTTATATAAATAATTTTTTAAGTATTTTATTTAAGTGGGGTTTTAGAAAAAATGGATAAAGAATAAATAATGAGGGAAAGGGAATAATATTTTTTTAAAACAACAAAATTGAATAAACTAATATTCTATATGAAATTGGGTGTTTTTAGAAACCATGCATGGATAAAAAATCCCATTGAGTATTTCTTGAAATAAAGAAATAAAACAGAGAAGTTCTCTTTGATTGGATCTTTTTAAAGGTAGAAATGGATAAGAGAACCTTTATAATATGTATATCATTATCAAGGAAATCTAAATTAAACTAGGTATATATAAGTGCGACATAAAAAAAATATGTAAATAATAATAATATATAGAAAATATGAGGTAAATATAGTGAAATCATAACCTGAATTAAATAGTGTGATTTAGAGAGATCCCTTAACTCATTCCATGATTCATTCTGTGTGTACATGTAACCTTATAAATAAAAAAATTAGATTTAATAAATATATTATTTATATCATTTATTTAAAATAAATTTTTATTATAATTTGATTTCATTTTTATTCATTTATTTGATATATTATTTTTGTTTCTATTTCCCATAGTTCATCCATTTCATGGTTCCAAGATCTAATTAATTTGTAGATAACGTTTTATTTGATTTTCAAGTAGGACTACAACTAAAAAAGTGAATTGAAATGATATTTGATTACGTCCAAATGTTTAAAAGTACCCAAATGTCCAAATTTACTAAAAAAATATGTATTAATTAATTGTTAGCAATATTATTGTAATATGTTTATTTTATTTAGGAGGTTCTACAGACCATCATAAACAAGATGAGTTTTATTTAATAAAAAAATATTAATATAATATTGATCCTGCTATAAGTTGTAATATACTTATTAATATCATATTTACAAATAATATTTTTTCCATTACCCGACTCAAAGGTCATTATGAAAAAAGAAGTATAATTGTTATGGTGGTGGTGAACTGACTAGTTTGTTAATAATTTTTATGTTTTAGAAATAAAAAATAAGAGGTTGGATGATGGATATTCCATTAGCAAAATAAAATTCTACAATATTTATTATAGTAGATCAATTATGTCATGTTGGATACAATTGTTTTTTTTACAATGAGATTGTAGAAAAATTAAAAAACTATATTGATAGTATTACAATCTTGTTTGGATTTCTCCACTATGGATTTCCCTTATGGAACATCAGATTGATATTTTTATTAAGACAATTCATTTAGGTACATGTATGGGGATATGTATATATAATGTTTTTTGAAAATTAGAAATGTTTGTAAGTTATAAATGTTTTAGTATAAAGGGAGATGTTGGTGGTATTTGTAGGGGTATAAAAGAGGTGTTTTTATTTTGAATATTATAGTTTTTAGGATTTTATTTTTGAACAAGACTACCAATGGTGAGGAATTTTTTTAATATATATAAATAATATTTAATTTATTTCAATGTAATAGTCAATTACATTATCCATGACTCATTTCTTCGTGTATTTTAATTTTTTTTCAAATTTTCAAATTTCTTTATATTTCAATATTCACTAAAAGTATATCTACATTATATGAAGGCTAAAAAATTAACCTAAGAAATTATAAATTTTATTTAAAAAAAAATTAAAATCAATTTTATTGAATCAACATTATAAATAGGAGAAATTTATAATTTTAAAAAATAATTATTAATTTGAAAATTAATAAATTTTATAATATTATAAATTTTATGAACCTTTGAAAACAAACATATAAACACATTAAATGAAATTATCATTAAAATTACACAAAATATTATTATATAATCCTTGTTTATGATAATAGACATTTTTTAATATTATTATATTCATTACAAAGAAAGAAAAAAGTCATATTTTAGAAAATTTACAAGCACCTATTTTATTATTTTAAAACATTTACATATTATTAAAATGACATAAATTTTCCATATATTCATTTGATAGGATAAATAAATATTATTTTATAATTTCAAACACAGTTTTACTATTCTAACATTAGGATTACTATTTATAATGTCCATATTATTATTCAAACGCTCAGATTACTATTCCATATATCGAAATTGTAATGGTTATCTAGGTTCCATGACTTCTATAAATACATTATATTTAATAAATTTTTTGTTCAATTATATTTAATTCAAAGGTTATATATATTTATATTTTCAAACTGAATATTGAATTGCTCATATTTTTCTTTATATTTAGTTTTTGTGGGAGTGAGATCATTCATGGAAATGATTATATCCATGTTTTCATATTAATGTTATATTATTTTTTTATCCCATTATAATATCTTCAATTAGTATTTCCATATGTATTCTCTAAATGTAATTTCAATGTAAATATAATAAAATGATTTATCTATTTAATATTTGTTTCAGGTGATTTGTATAATACTAAATTTCTAGATATTTCACATTTACATACTCAAAAGGGGAAATTCGTATGAATAAATATTTTTTCATTATAGTATTCACATTATCCAACTATAAATACTTGTTATGATGTCCATACATTATCATACATATAGGATAAATAGATAAAAATTAACTATAAGATTCCTCAAGAATATTATTATATAATTCTCGTATTGAAAAAAATATAATTGGTTCTTGAATATGAAAATTATATTATATTCAAGGATGAACATAGAAAAAATTCATATATATATCTATAGCTTAAAATATTCCTTTTGTGGCACATTAATATTCACCTGAATATACTGTTTAAAATTCATCTTTGAAAGATAGAATATTTATACTATCATTATGATTTCAAGGTCCATCATTTGAAACATAAATATTATTATATCTCCTTCAATACTAATAATAAGAAAACACTAATGGTAAATCTGGATCAGAGCATCAGCCTCCTCTATCGCCTTTTGGAGTTATATTGGTTAATAATAATATTTAATATGTTCCAACAAATTCTATAGATAATTTTAAACTATTTTCATGTCAATATATACATCAATATTTAATGATAAATATATTTATCATACCTTTCCCAGCAAATATAATTACTCCATATATTAAAAAAACAAATACTGGTTGATCAAAATCAAGAGGTGGTTATTTTTTTATAAACCATAATTTTTAAATTGTAATAAGCTTATAAAATGTGATTATGATTTTTTGACCAACCAAGTCCCTTCATCAATTCATCATTATAGATCACAAAAACTTCTTCAATACAAGGTTCTATAAGCATAGGTTAATTGGAAAAATATCTATTTACTTAATTAAAACTACCATCACATTAATTTGTATATACTAACATGGATACCTTTTACATAAACATAATTAATTTATATTATATCAATGAGAAATTTCTCATAATGAATTAGTAGTATCCATACATTCCACCAGAGCAATGTATTTCGGTCGTTGTTTATTGTTTAGAACAATCTTCAATAACTTCCAAAATTTGGTGATCAACTAATATACACTTTCTTGAAATTATGTGACCTAGAAATCAAAAATTCTCTCTATATAATTAAAATATAATAAATTATACATAAGGATTCTTATTCCTCAAACAATATTTATGTCCTTCTTTTCACCTAAAATATATAAGAATAACGTCTATAAAGACTTCCAAAAACTAATAAAGGTAATCTATTATGGATTTACTAATAAGATCCATGAAGGTAGCTGGGGAATTGGTATGTCTAAATGTAATAACTATAAATTCAGTGTTCATACCTCCTTCATATGGTTCCATAGATATTTTCTCCTTTTTGACCCTCAAATGATGATATCTATAATGGAGGTTAATCTTTGAAATGTGTGAATATCCTCACATTTAATCAAATAAATCCTAAACATAGGGTATATGGTACTTTTTCTTGAATTTAAAATTTTTATATACCTAATAATCAATTCAAAATCCCATTGAACCAAATTTCTTCTTAACAATAATAATATTTTCACCCCATGGTGACACACATGGATGAATGAATTCTTTATCAATATTCTCTTATAATTTTTTATTCAATTTGTACACCTCAACCAGGTCTATTCGATATAATGTCTTTGAAATTGGTTTACCACTAGGTATGAGTTCTGTTGTAAAAATAAATTCATGATGAGGGTGAATACTAGGATGGAATTCATAAAATACACTGGAATATTCCCCCACAATAGGCTTATATTAAATATTGAGATTCTTACCAACCATTTAAGATATATACCACTCATAAATATGTATTAAGACCCATATAATTGATGTGATCTACTTTTGAATTTCATATTCATATTTAAAATGATAGAAAATCATAGGTTCATTCAGAATATTAAATTTGAATTCCCTTATAAATTTATATGGTGTCTATATAAAGAAAAAAAATTCACTACCGAAATTAAATCAAACATAACTATCTTGTGAATCAAAAGATATATAAAAACATATTTTAAAAACATATTACAGATTATATATAGACATAATATGTAATATTAACTGATAATTCATCTTCTAATAATTTAGGTTTTCATGTCATACCCATAGAAAATTCCTCAAGTATAATTGTGTGGGTAGAACTAGAATAAAATAATATATTTTATATAGACTAGATTATAAATGATCATTTCACGAATTAAGTCTCCTGGCCCATTTAAATAGTTTTGATCACAAGATTATTATTTTTTGGAATAATAGGTCATTGAGATTGATTGTTAGCAGTAACCCTTGGATTCATGCAATAGATAGCCTAATTCCCACACTTTTTTTATTATAGCATTGGAGTATGGATTGTAAATTTTATTGAACTCTATAAAAATTTATTTCATAAGATTTCTTATTTATATCGCTTATATATTCACTTTCTATATGCATATTCCTTCCATATATGAGAAAACGTCTACTACACATAGGAAAATTTAACATGATCTTCTTTTTAACTTATGGTATGGAAGATTTATTTTCTTTCCTTCATGGGTTTTATTGTTATAATATCCTAAAATATTCATATTTATCTTCCTATACAACCATGAGAATGATAAAAATATCCAATCTCTAATTATTCATTGAGATTAAATCAAACTAATTCTTTATAGATTATAAAATACCATGCGAGAAACTCCTTTAAAGAACTTTGTTTTAAGCCACTGATGATCTTACCAATTTTTCATTCAATGTCGGTTATAAAAACAAAATTTTACCCCACATGTCTTATAGAATTTTCCCCAAAATTTATAATAGATTCATCAATATCATATTTATGAACAAGGAATAACTCTTACATTTTCATGCATAGAGTTATGGAAATTACATACTGAAAAATACCATCTTAAACTCATCGTATTACATTGAGTAAATTCCTTCTTCTAGATTAATATTATTAACATGGTTATACCATTATTCTACTTAAAATTTTAAAATGATATAGAACTATGAATCTTTTATCATGCGCCAAGAATTATATAATGAAAAATAACATTTCAGTGGTATTTATCAATTGGTCATCCACTAGACGATCATAAAACCCACATAATTAATGAGGATGTGTCCTCATCAGGGACTCAAGGGTAAATTAGTCCCTCTATTTATCATTTGTAATATAATCACATTTCATGGATTCAGTGTGTTTTTTGATCAAAGGTATACTATTTGTTTTCCAACTCTCTTCATGTTATGTTGATCAAGAGTAATATCATTTAATTATCTATTATATTCTTCTGTAACAAGATTCAACCTTATTATAGATTTTTACTAAAATAAAACAAATCATAGTCAATGCATCAATCCACAATAATCATTGTAATAAATCATATGATCATGAAAATCATTCTTAATACATCTAAAATTTTGATGTATTTTCAGCTACTTACATAACTTTTAGGTTCAACATATATAACTTTCAGTTAATCATGGGTGTTCTTAAGTTAATTATTAGTATTCTTCAGAATATAATATCTAATAATAAATAAAACCTGCATTATTACAAACTGAGGTGGACTGAGAAAAGAATACACAAGTTTCATTAATTTATATGATAACATAATATATTAGAAAATATTTCACACCTCAAAACTCTAAAGGATTACTATATTTTAATACAAGATACATAATCAACTTATTTAATATAATATATTCAATATATCCTAAAATGTTCTTTTCTCATATAACCTTTGATTGAAATTTTTTACTTAATATATTTCTTCATAACCTGTAGAGAATGGATACATAATAAATTGTTAGATATGATACTTTATATCAGTAAACATTGGAGATATCAATCAATTAACCATTACAAAAATAATTTTACAATAAGGGTTTGAGAAAATTATACTAAAATATGATTTTCATACCAAATCAAAAGTTTATCATAAATGATGAGTCATGGCATAAATCATTAGCATTTAACAAGACATGAATCATTAGAGTGTGGAATAATCATTAGTTAATCATGATCCTCAATACCATATCATTGGAATTTTTTAACATTCACATGCATAAAAACTCATTTCATTAGTCAAAGGTCATTACAAAGACCATCATCAAATAGTAGAGAATGTCCTATAATGGATGTGGTTCACTCTCAAGCCTCTTTTCTTTTTTGTAATAGGTTCACTACCTCACATATTTCTTATTATCCCAAGAGATATCAATCACTTCCAAATGAATCGGAGGTATATATCATTTTCCGACCCTTTACATAATTAAAAATATACATATATATTCCATAAGATCATAAAAAAAATCCATTATATCTTAATTTAACTATGGGAAAGAAATGGGTTCCATAGAATCTTTCTAAAGCATCATAATTATAATCTATATAGTGAAATAATGTTGATGGTATCATATGTTCATATGTTCATAGAAGATAATGAAACATAAAAATATATTAATGTAGATGGAAAAAACCTTTAAGGGATCATTTGAACATTTCTTCTAAAATATAAGAAAAATATCCTTTTAATTTGATAAAAGATTAAATATAATTCCAAAACAATGAAAAAATAATTATGTTTTAAAATAACTGTGTAACATATTAGTAAAATTTTCAAATAATACAACCTTTATTAAGGTGGAAAAAATTCATTGTGAAGTAAATAATAAAATAAATATTCATTTATCACTTTTCTGAAAACATCATAAATAAATAATTTCAGAAACCATTGTAAAAATTCGTTTCTAATAGTTTGAAACGAAATTAAAATGTTTTAGAATATGACATCCAATGATAATTGAATAATTAAAAAGATAATTCTTTAAATTCATTTATATATCATAGACATGGAAGATAAGTTTCTTTAACCAATGAACAAATAATGTTGGATTTTCAAAAAAAACACAACCAGTATCATATTAGCTACCATGGAGAGGAGAATAAATGGAAAACATAAAAAATAAAAGAAAAAAATATTATAAGATTTTTTTTGTATTTAAATATTATGGTCACATAACGTCCTTCAATGAAAATTTAACATCGACAATCATTAAAATAATTAATTTTGTATCATAAAACCTTATCTCAAGTCCGAAAATTCTCTACATGTCATCTTAAATTTGTATATAATAAATGTAAATTTATTATAAATATATTATATGACTATATTAATACTTATATTACAATATAACAATTGATTACAATTTATAATTATATATTTATTAATAATTCTTTATTAAAATAAATATCCAGGTCTTTCTATACTGTTTCAGATGCATATTCATATTCGACTAGTCCAACACTTTCACCTTGTTATTGGTTTCATTATGTCTATAATCGTAATAATTCTATAATTATCACATTTATTCAACATATATATTATTATAACCATTCATATAAGTTGATAAATGAAAATTGAAGGGTATCAACTCATTGAGACAATAGTCTGTTTTCACTAATGAATCATATTTTCCTTTTACAATGAATGGGAAAAAAAGGAAATTTACCTAATAATATTTATTTTAGGATATTTTAATGTCATAAATATAATATATATTCATTAATTACATCCATATGACCATCCATGTATGGAGGGAGTGAAATATTAATCACATCGCTTTGTAGATGTGGTAGTTCACACATAATAACAACTGATGTTTTCATTTATCATGGGATAGAAAGCATAATGAAAATGGTTGTAAAAATAAAATAAAGATATTAGTAAAATAATGGCACTAATTTCAATATTTTTAGATTGTTATATAACATTTTTTATTGGTTAAAGAATAGATACACTCTAAATATTTCATTAGAGGCAATTACATCTTCTTTGGTAAACATCCAGTGGCTTACAACTTAAGCCATAAAAGGATGGTATTTTAGGATGAATATATGGCTTAAGAAATGGGAAATAAAGTTAGGAATGTATTTTTTTATATATTAGATGAGATAGTTTTCCAATAAAATTTCATGTGTGAAGAGGTTGTGCCATTTTATAATTGTGGAGGGTATCAAAGATGTAAATTCTTAAAAGATTAAAATATAATAAATACATATTCACGTAAAATTTACACCAAGGAAACCCATATTTTATATACGTGCATCAAAATTAACGTGAATGTTTTCCCATTTTTTGATATATATTATGACTTATCTCTATGTTTAACACAACCACCATGTTAGTTATTTTAATCATTATTACAGTGACATACATTTAAATGGTTATTATACATTAGGAATAATAATAAAATTTACCACATTTCTAAATTTAAACCACCTTTTTCTAAACCGTAACAAAATTACCATATAAAATTTTAATTAGTAACATATATTTATTTTAATATAAGCACATTAAATAAACCAAATACTATTTTAGTAAAAAATAATTTTAACCATAACCCAAAATTTATTGGTTTTACTCTCCCAGGATAAAACACTAAATATATTTTAAATCATTTCACTGAATATATTATCTAAAAAGTTCATTAAACTAATTCGTCAATATTAATTTATTTAATTTCTTAAGTTAAATACACACATCATGAATAAAATAAATTTTTCTATAAACATATCATTTTTCATTATGACGATAGTATTTTCATATATAATCAATTTATAACCAATGAATTATTTATAAATATGTTTAAATAATAGTTTTAAAGAACCAAATAATTTGATTTCATTTTTAAATAAAACCTATATCATAAAAACAATGCCTATAAATGAAATATTTCAAAAAAAAAACTTTAAGATCAATAGAATTTCATAGCTAAATTAGAAATTATATTTGGAAATTATATTGAATTTACAAACTATATAATCATGTTCATTTTATAAAAAATATAAATTATTTATTTGAGATAAGTGTTTCCTGATTTAGAAGTTATTGGATTCCTTTATTTAAAACATCAGAGTATATGCTAAACTCTCTCGGTGTTATATTGATGGTGTGGGATAACATCCCAAATGATCAACACCTAACATATTTAAATGATATGATTCAAAATTATTCTTTCAAGGAATATGAATATTAGATATACTTATCATTTAGAGAAATTGACCATTGGTTTTCCATCTATGTTGGAGGGTGCTTATGAAGGATCCAAATTAAGGCAAGTATGCATTTCCATGTTGAGGCATCCTAGGTAGCTAGACTCAGTTATTATTTATAGATATAAAAGGCTTATGAAATTATCAAGATCATGAGGTGTGGATTGTTAATTATGGAAATAAGGTTTTGAAAAGGGTGGAGGAGGAATCTCATTCCATATTTTAACATAGTTAGGTTATGGTGGTTGTTTAAATAGTTTAAAAAATTTGTGATAGAATGTATGGTTTAACATCATATGACAAGGAATTGAGAACTATAAAGTTTAACAGCATAGAAAAATGACTCAATAACTATTAATTTAGGAATAATGGGATATGTAATCAAGTCCCATGTAGTTTAACATTATGTGATAAGGACATAGGTATCATTCAGTGTAATTTCATGAGATAAGGACATAGGCACTTTGCAGTTTATCATCATATAACAATGACCAATGTTTCATTCTATTTAATGTCATTATATAAGATGTTGGGTGAAATATAATTTAACATAATCATAATGTACTTACATGTCACAATTAATCACCATGTGATTGGGAAAAAGGTATTGGAAGCCTCATTCGAGTTTGACTCATGCATTAGGTGAAACAACCTCAGCTCAATTACAAATCTGTAAGGGCCTAGAAATAAAAATAAATATATGAACATGGGGTCATGTTATCCTAGTGTATGTATAAAAAAAACAAACATATTCATGTATCCTTTTATTTCTATATATTATTTAGATGATAATAGAATTCTCAAATGCCAAATAGGGGAAGAATTACATACATCCAACAATGATATAGGTTTTTCTGTCAAAGAAATTATTTTATATTCCTGTGATAGAGTTTCCAAGAGTCACTACATATAAAATATTAATAGGGTTCAATCCATATGTATTTATTCAAAAGACACTATATATTGATCTAGATTATGCACAGAGGGAATGGTTTTATCATTAACATTAGTCCATTGAGAAAGCCCAATGTGGACGATAAAACATGAATATAAAGGTGAATGTAAGAATTATTTGTTAATAAAGTATGAATTAGGTCCCAGGATAGGGGATATTAGGCATAAATATATATCATTTAGATGTAAGAATTAATATATACATATTTCTAATAGGAAGGACCCCTACATTGATCTATCTTGTATAAAAAGAGGAAACATTCTCTTATTTTGATAGAGGATAAAAAAAGGAGGGGGATATAGGGTGGTATATTGGACATGAAAATTTTACCTGAATAAATAATAATTCACTAAAAAGATATCACATAGGTCTATTATTAATGTGAGGTAAAGGGTCTCACCGTAATGCCACCCCAAATATTTTAAGGGGTCATGTAAATAGAACCTTATGTCATGTAATATAATGTTATGTATGTTGGATGTCATTCACTACCATTGAAAACAAATCATCTCTACTATGGTAATTAGAAAGATTATCCAGATCTCTTAGCTCATGTTATTTATACTTGGTATAAGAAAAAAGAGATAACTAGAAGATCATCCAACTTGTATTAACATTCATGTTGGAGAACTTACGACATATTTTTACACCAATTGCAAATAATGAAAATTATGCACTACTTTTTCTCTTATGAGGAGTGATGTTATTGATAATGATAAATATTTCAGTCCTGGACTTGAATTGGATATCCAAACCCCACATTGTATCCATAAATAATACGAATTTATACACATATAGTTCGTTTAATATTGGATCCCTTTATAGTTCAGATTGTTATGTGTGGAAAAAGGGTTTTTTCAGGGCAATTATAATGATAGGGATAAATCATTCCCAATATATTCTGAGTTATCTTTTTGGAAAGATTATGGTATTATCTAATGGAGTGATGAGTTTAAGGAGACACTTTTATCAATATTAGGTACGATTGTGTAGGGTCATCCAATCCTTGTCCAAATAGAAATGTCTTGGTAATAGGGAGAACCCCTGGCATGGTGTAGATTAGGTGATCTTGTACATCCAAAAATATCCCAATATGTTATAAATTAATACACACATCTTTCATGAAACAAAACTAAAATGATTAATCTCATATGAATTGAAATTATATTTAGTCTCACCTCAATGAAATTTCATTGGGATGATGAATCGAAAGGTCCCAAATCACTAAGATGAGAGATGGTATTTTTTTTAAGATTTATAACTGGGGCTATGATAAAAGATCATTAAGCCACTATATATTCTATTATGATAGTAATCAAGTGATATATAGTTCATAAAGGTGATATTCCCCATATATATTGGGGTCATATAAAGATAAAATGTGTAATTTTTTTTCTAATCATATTTTCCTAGAAAATAATTCTTCTAATAAACGATCCTACATAGATTTGGGTCATACGCAATAGAGGGGAATTTTATTATATTGGGAACAAACACAAAAATATATCAATACCATTAATGTTTTTCGGGAATAATAATATTTGAAATAAATTTCTAGTGTTGTTTTACCGAAATGTATTAAATTTCTAGATTTCATTATGAATCCTATGAAGATAGTAATCAAGACACACATAGAACTAATGAAATGATAAATATTCATATAAAAATATTGAATTAGGATGGGTAAGTATTATATCGTAAACTAGGATAATAATTATGTACGGTTCATCTTACATAGTCATACCCATTTAATCCTTATAGGATAGATAAAGAGCACATGTGTTTTTGATGCTCATGAATAGTGGAAAAGAATTTTAGCATGTATTCATGGATATATAACTCTATGATGAAGACTAATATATACTTATATATCTTTATGATATATAGTAGTGAACATATTCATCATGTTATGCATAGTTTTATTAGTCTTCTTCTACATATAAATGATTCATGTTCAAGGGTAATTTTTCGGCTTCACCATAGCAATGTGCCACACACTAAAGTGATGAAGGTCATTTTCATTGATTAAATTTAGTGATGGACTGAGGATAGAATATCTTAACGTAAATGTGTATCCTGAAATAGAAGAGATCAAGCCACATGTAGTTCCTTAACAATTAATTACATCTATTTATCAATCATATTTTCATTGAAAACTTTCATTTTATTTGATTTCTTTTTTTTCATCTTTTAAGTCAATCCTTATATAGAAAAATGAAGAATAATTATTTATCCGATGAAAACATGAATAAATCTACATTTAGCTATTATATGGGGATTCCTTTGAAATGATCAAAGCTTAAATATATGGGGATTTTTTATTGATGAAATTAATGATTGTGCCCTATATGAAATCCAGGAATCACTGTGTATTCAATGCAGATAGAAAACAAGATACACACAGTTATTGAATAGTTATATATATATATATATCTAATATATAGTAATAATGTGATTACTTTTTCATTAGTCTAATTATAGTTAAATACTATTAAATAATAATTCCTATATGGATTTAGCTCCCATATATGAGAATATATTTTTAGAAATAAGGATACACTAAGAAGTCTTGAGTCATGAATGATATACTTACTTGTTGCTATTTAACGTTATGAATCAAGGATGTTAACTATGAAATTTAACATCTTATAGTGAGGATGATAATCCATGTTTTTTTAATGTAATTCAATGAGGACTCAGTCCAATCTATTTAATTTTTTATAAAATGTAATGGGGATCTATTTATATTAAGTTCATGCTATAAGGACCACGATTTCTTATGTTTTAATATCATGAAATAGTCCAATAGTATTCCATATATTATCGTGTATATTGGACATTATGAACTAACAAGAATCATAAGAAATATTACTAGGAAATATTTATTTAGTGGGAGGATTTATGAACTTCATATCTGTAGGTTATAGGGAGTAATTTCAATTAGATTAAAACTTATGTATGAGATAAATTACTTCCCACATTGGATCTATATTTGGATGATTATTACCTGAAATCATTAGTGCTTATATACCCCACAAAATATCTCCCTATAGAATATAATGGATGAAAACCTTCTTATTTTAAACACATTCAATTAGATTCTGATAGAATCCTTGGGTTTTAATTGTTTGAAACCTCTTTTCATCGAATCATTATAACTCATCCAAAATCTTATGTGATTGTTTACCATCATAGATATATCAATTTATATAAATATATAGTGTTAGAAATAATAGATTTATAGTTAGAATTATATCAATTTCATATATATTTAAATATGGGGTTGCTTGAGTGGAAATATGATTTGTGGTGAAATAATCCTGTAAGGAATATAGAATCTTATTTTCCTCTGATTTTTTATCTTTATCAACCATATTTTCATGTATTCGTGACTATATATTATTGAAGTCCTATAACTACACATTTATAGCTACATGATAACATTATAATTAGTTGGACATAATTTTATACTACATATTCATCTTTATAAATCAGAAGATAATAAAATGTAATTTTTTTTAATCAGTATTGTGTGAGGCATACCAAATATGGTGATGGTGTAAGACATAAATAAGTATATATTATTCTATATTATAGCTTCCATGATGGGTATATACTCATCTACTTTATCTAATATGTAAATTTGATTATGGATGTACATAAAATACCTAATTATAGTTGGGGGATATGGCCCTATGACATTCACTACACATATGGAATACTACCAAAAGTATTTATTAGTATGAAAAGAATATAAGGGATGATGGATGAAAATGTAATTTATTTTATGATAATGGAACATCTTGATGAATTCCTTGTATCATTGGGTCACCGATGATTATAAATATCCAAATCTCGTGATTTTTTAGGATAACATTGGTCTATAAATTTCAAAAACCACACAAGGTTACATGATATTACTATATATTAGAGTGGAATTATTCTCCTTTAATATATACATGGATGAATCAAAAAAATTCACTTGTATCGTATTTTCAATTAATTTATATTTTTATAGAGAATGAAGTTTCCTAACTATCATCAGTTCTATTAATTCGTTACTCATTATAAAAAATGGATTTCACTTTTGAGATATTCTATTACGGAGAGAATCCCTCTAGTAAGGGTATCTTTTGACATGAATATTGGATCTTCATGATTTGGTAAGATTTTTTCATTCATTTTCCATTCGGTTAATATGGATAGCACTCTGTAGTGTGTGATTTGTAAAATTATCTCAACCCAACTAGGATCAACCAGGGCCATGGCTCCATTACCAGTACATCATAACAATAATTCTATAATTGAGGGATGTTATTAAATGTTGGATTAAAATAGATACTATGCATAAGTCCCCATTTTTAACCAAGTATTGGTTTTAAGTATTCCTTATTCATGAAATATTCATTTTATTATTCTTAATTACTAGTATTGAGACACCATTAGTATTCAAATTTATAACATTGTGTAATAGGTCTAACTCCAAAATTGTGATGGGATGTTGGTATTCTACAATGTTGTTGTTTAATCAATTAGATAGTAAGAAATAATATAACATAAATATCATGTTCAGGAAGATTAATACAATCCCATTATGATGTCTAATGAGCATAATGGTTTACTTTATTTTCTCTATCAGACATTGAGAGGAAACATCAAAAGAATTCTCCTCTATTTGGGAAGGTACATGGATAGTAGGAACATATTAATCTAGGTTCTTGGTATTCACTAGTGTTTTTCTTAGGTAGGGTGTGTTTTGAAAAAGTTATCTACTACGTAAATTTTTATTTCTTATATGATACTAATTTAATGTAAAACTATTTTAGGATGTCCTCCCATCATTCCAAATTCATTATCTACATCATAGGGGAGAAGATGTTAATTATTTGATAAATAAGGCATTCCATGTAGAACTTATCATGATATAAGTAGTGCATCATATTTTATACTGTGGAAATCACTATAAGATAGTTCTTCTCAATTCCATAATATCATTTATTAAAATCTTTTATTTTTTATATGAGATAATATAGATATTTTTCATTACCTATTTAATTTTATATAGGATAGAGGCTCTGAGAGATCACTTTCTAGTGGTCACATATTTGAAATGTGGCATCCCTTATAATATAGACATAAGTAGAAATCGTTGAAGTATATATCACATTACATTTTTTAGTCTAATTGATAGCCTTCTCCCCATCATTATGTTATTTCATTCTACATCAATATAATTAAGGTGTGGAATTTTAGAATTATATTTACAATAAAATTCATGATGTATTCACTGCATAATAGATTCATTTTGAACTTATTATTGTTTTATGAATGTGGAATTTCATGTATTGGACTAGGACTATCCGGTCCGCCCTCAATAGCATGGAGGAATACTAGAAATCCATGGATTTTTCTTAACATATCCTTTTAAAAAGAACATTAGGAGGGTCATCCTAAAATTATATCCCTGAAATTTTCTAAAAATAAATTTGATGATAAATAAGGAATGAACATCGAAGATGGGGTTTACCCACCTGATCCTTGATATATCATCCCTAGATCCTTCCCATAAAAGTACTGAAGATGCATATTTTAGATTCTTGTTAAGTGGTTCTAACATTATTTAAATAGAGGTCCATGACTAATAACAGAATATACATTGGGGTTCTTTAAATGTTATGGATTAATTATCCTTAGGGGCCATCCTAATATGATTGTATCTTATATAACCATCCAAGAATGAAAGTCTATTCAAGTACATATTTCCATCGATTTGATGTTCTAGGATCTAGACATGGAAATCATCCTTTAGGGAGTGATGATTAAGATCCCTAAACACTATAAAAACCAAAATATTCCTTTTATATTAAATAATGGTGTTGATATTGGGGAAATATTATGATTACATAAATTCATTGATGATGTTTAATTTAATAATATCATCAAATTTGGTTTTTAATTTAGCGGCATGAGATATATGAAACCTACTTGTTTCCTTCTTTGAACATTGACGATCTCCTAGTAGGCCTAGATATAGGGTGACACGTTATAATCTAGACTTGTAATATTGGTAAAATTCCATATGAATACATAATGATGTTGTTTCATGATGTAAATATACATTTTAATTTCTTTCAAAGTAATATAGACATTGATAAATTAGGTCTATGATTCTTATTTGGTTCCCATATTTACATGGTCGAGCTCTTCAATTGTGGTAGAGACACCATCCGAAAATTATGGAGGGGATTCATTGAGATCATCATCCTCCTGTTCAAATAACTCATTGTTGTTCGGGTGAAAAGATGAAAGACTATTTTTATTTTTGGATGATGATGGGAGTGAAATATTTTCTCCAAAAAATTATAAATGGATTCCCCCTGGTGTTGAGATTACGGATGCATTGAAATTGACAATTGTATAAGGAGAAAAAATCCTATTAGATTTTAGGGATTATATATGTGAAGATTCATCCCTTAGCCATGATGAGGCAGTCTTTCCTAATCCAAATGATGATGCAAAAATATCATGGGGTTTAGAATATAAAGAAGAAGCATGTATGCTTGGCTCATTATCATAGGTAGCGCCATTCTCCCCATGTACAACCTAATTTCATTCTAATAAGAACACATCAACTGAAAAAACCTTCCATATATAAATAAGGGCCAGTGAAAACATTGAATTTCTGTGGATCCCTAGATCCGGGTTTTTTCCCACATTAAATTAATGGGAAATAGATAATCCATAATGAATCAGAATTATATAAATGGAATATCCCTGTCTAATTAGATAGTTGTGTCATATTTAATAATTTAGTATTATATAAACAATATGTGGAACATGATAGAATAAAAAAATTAGTATATAGACTTGGAAATTAAATTTTTATAATTAAAATATCCACAACTATTGAAAATATTATAAAGGGATAAAAATTGGAAAATAAGAAAAATTGAATATGAAAATAAAGATATTCTTGATGCACCGGAATGATTTCACTCACAAACAACACTTTATAAATGAAGCGGATTATTATGAATAAAATTTTCATTTTGAACAATAATATATAGACATATATATATTTATATATATAATATTTTGTCAAAATAGAATCAAATGAAGAACAAATGAAACCTGGGGTACATATAAAATGAGGGGAACACATATACTTGTTGTAAATATGACTATTAGAATATTAATTTGACAATTGGATTAGTAATATTATTGTTAAGAATGTTAAATTAGCCATTAGAATAGTAACCAAACCTATTTAATAAAAAATAATATTTATTTATCATATAAAATTAAAATATAAATATTTATCTTAAGATAAAAAATAATTTCATTCAAAATGACAAGATAAGTGTTTTTATGTTTTAAAAAAATATGTTTTATTTATTTTTGAATGATAAATATAAATTTTTGGATTAAAATTTATTTTCATAAAATTATTTTATAATGAAACGTTATATTGTATTATAATGATATTATATTTTTAATATACCAATGTAATTTTTCAAAGGGTCAAAAACATGATTGTATTGATAAATTTGAGGATATTTAAATAATAAATAATTTTATTTAAAATTTATATATATAAATTTAAAATTTTATTTCATAAATATTTCATCATTATTAGAATTTACTCGTCAAAAAATAATTAAGGTGATTTTTTTGTATTTTAGTAAAATATTTAAAATTTTACTGAATAGTGAAATGTAGAAAAAAGTAGTATTTAACAATTAATGTTAATTATGGGATTTATTGTATATGGAATGATGTAAGGACCTATATTTTTAACTCACATGCACAAATTAAAATATTAAGTCACAATATTCATAACTATTAGTAGTATGTAGTGAATATAATTTTTTAAAAATACCTCTCACCTCCCTTTATATATACCTCGCCTGACATCCACTAATCCTCACACATTCTAATTAATGGATCTTACCAAAGCTCTACCAAAATATTTTCACATATCTTTCTATAAATCCCTAAAAAATCTCCTTAGTTTCCAATCCCAATGTGTTTTAAGTGTAAGAATATGATGAGACATCCATAAAAAAGGTAATATCCTAAACCAAGCCTTTTAATTTGTTTTCATCATTATACTCTAATAAAATTCCTACAATAATATATACAAAAAAATATTATTGTGCTAAATTAATATAAATCATCCAACATATTCATGTATAATTCTAAAATGAAAATTTTCTTCATTACTTAGTGGTTCACTTATTCAATGAACAACACACATCATTTTTCCCCACCACCTTCAAGGATGGTTATAGAAATAGTATTACTGTTATATATGATCATAATATGTATTTTTAAATTATTTCATGTTATTTAATGTGTTAATAATATTTTAAATAAAGAAATTAATAAATTTCATGATGTTCTGTAAAATCAGCTAAATGAACTAGCTGTATAAAGAATACATTTTTAAATAATGAATCATCCCTATGATAAAAAACATAAAACAATTTGAGACCATTTTTTAATGTTAATTAATATTATTTCATATCATTATTTTTAGTTATACTTTTATTTGATAAGTGATTTATTAATTATCCACTTATTACACCAACCTTTGAACCATGAAACAACTGACCTTGGGACCATTGAAACTGAAAATATATATCAAGTAAATGACATTAAAATAACATATAATATTGATAATATATAAAATATATAAAAATAATGTTCTCAACAATATATTTAACCATTATAATTTTATTGTTCAAGAGGATATGTGACAGTGTAGAAAAAACATTTGACATAGGTTAAAGGATCTATCTGAACCACCCTAATTCTCTAGGTATAGATTTATATCTATTTACATGACATTATATCTCTATTATTATTATTTAATAAATATATTTTTTACATGTCCCATATATATAGTTTATTTCACCTTTCTTTGATGGTTATATACATGTTTAAATGGTTCCCCTGTCAATAACATTCATTATGAAAAGATGATTGAAGGGAATTTATTTTCATTATTTCCACATTTCATGTTCCACGCAATGATAATTTTTTATCATTTATTATACTCTAAAACACTAATTTTATTATGGAAGAATATTTTGGTAATTTCTCTCTTATAAAAATTATTTATCTTTTATCCTATTCAATTATTCTTTATATGTTTTTCAAAAACCCTACCTAAAAGAATATTTACAAAAATATTTCTACACAACATTTATTATCTTAAATTCACTAGGACATTATTTTGTCATCATATTATTCATTATCCATTTATGGATGTACAAAAATGATCAATCACTTGATTAATGGAATTAATTATGATATACCATTCAGTTATGATATAAGACATGATTATGTGAACCATTTCATTTCTGAGTCATTTTATAATATTGATGCCCAATATTTGATTTTCTTACAAGGAGAACATATGAATGTACTTGTTTCTATGGGTGAAAAAATACAATACTCTAGTACATTTGGTATTTTGTATGTATTTTGAGATAATGTGTATATGATTAAGCATTAATACTTTTCCATGATGGGACTCTATCCACCTAGAAATGTTATGTTAGAAGTTATCCTTGACTTCTTATTACGTCGTGTTAGATATGGATTCCACATTCCAATAATTCATTTAACATATTTTCATGAATACTTTTATCATTCCTCCGTGTGATCATTCATATAATTTTCCTCATATGATATCTTGATTTTTTATTTGATTCATATATTATAATGTTTTATAATTTTTATTCCTTTAATGGTATTTTTAGGCCACACATATTCTTTTTGTATTATCCAGATTAAACTATTCGGTTTTATAAGATTAATGGGATTTAGGATCCCATTTTATATAATAATATAAATATATTAATTATATTATTATTTTGATATATTATGAACTTATTCTCCTAAATTCACCAGACATCTAGACCAATGGTTTTCTTTGTAGGACATTTATATTAAAAATCAAGTAATAAAATATGAAAGAGTCTTGGGTTACAATATAATAATTAATGAGTAAGTTACATGGGTTTTGTAGAGAAGTTCCCAAATCATTTAATGAAGCCACCTGTGTGTCTCCTTCCATAATCATCTTCTTTACGTTGGTCTTGTAGAAACCCACTTCATCATATTTGAATTCATAGGGTTTTAATAGGGTATCATCACAAACATATTACAGAAAAAATTCTATTGAAAGGGAACATTTGGAATTTATGGTATGATAATTGAACCAAAATATTTCTAAGAATCAACAGTCTTCAAATAAAATATTGTGTAGTGTGTCTTATTGGATTACTATGTAATAAGATTTAAATAAATGTTTCTTGATATTGGATTTGGTTTTGATCCTCCCAAGGAGAGTTTCATTAATTTTTTCATACCATTGAGTGGTAAACCTTGATATATATAATTCATATAAACAATATTCCATATATTGAATGCTTAATATGATTATAATGTTGATCTAAAATCTATCTCCAACCAAATACTTCTTATACTCAATATTCTCAGTATTTTATAATATTTACAAGGGTATGATATTTCCATGAATAACAATATACCAATCATTCTCTAAGATCGATATGACCTCATTTAATTATGATAAGGTATCCAATGTTTCATACAAGTCAGTCATAGAATCTTCATTATTGAATTCCAATGTTATTTGAAGATGCTTAGAATGTGAATCTATGAGATCTATTGAAATCTAAAGTGTATCTAGGATTAAATATTTGGTTGGGATTGTTTTATATTTTTTCATGATTCCATATTTCAACCCTAATGGTCAGTGCATTCCAACATGGGATTTGTCTTTATCCTACTATTTTTAAGTCATATAATTTGGTTTTGATGATCCTTTTTCCTATAAAAATCCTATGGGAATTATTTCTAGTGATGGGTTATGTCAAGAATATTTTCCCACATGAATAGGTGACTTAGATTGTTGAATTCCTACCAACTCATATCCAAAAATAATTTAATTTGTTTGATTACTTGAGGGTTGGTGAATGACTATCTAATCATATTAGTTTCACTCTTATCCTTATTTTTCATTCATGTAATTGGATTAGACAAATATGTGGTCAGAATATTAATCTCAACCATTATTACATCTCTCCTTACATTCTTATCCCCTGAAACATCTTTCCTTCCTCCCCTAATTCTAGTCAATGTTTTCTTGTTCACAAAACGCTAATTCATCAGATAATGGGTCTACCATGTGGATTATATTGAAAAATACATATTATGATGCTTCATCTAATGATGAATCCAATTTTTAATGGTTGGGGTCAATGACTCATTTATTATTAAATCAATGAAAATTTATCTTTTCACTGGGGAGAGGGAGATCCATTAAATTGCCCAAATTCCCCGTAAGAATTTACCCTATTACAAGGCATGTAGGCCCAAATTTTTGGCCCACATCCCATTTTGTGAATAGTACTACCATAGTACCCGCCTGCTACAGTTCTTCTACAATACCGCCACTACTATAGTATGCTAGAGTACATGCACCCAATGGGTTATGAACTCCCATTTTTCATATATGATTACATGGTTCTTACCACTGAGCCAATGATAGGTTATGATACTATAATTAATGGGGTTTGTAAATCTATGAGATTCTATATTAGTTTTGGTTTTAATCATAGATACTCTTCATATTTTATTTTCTACTTCTCTCACTTAGGACATCCTTACATTGATAGAATGTAAGGTTTCACTTTGGATAAAACATTGGTAATTTGGGACAAAACTTTTGATTGCTTTTTCCATCAGGATAGAATAATATTGACTAATTGTATTTGAGGTTATCTCGTTATTAAATATTACTTCACAAATGGGTATTATATCTTAACCATCACCATATTACTCTTGTCAGATAATGGACACATAGGGCCATTGTGTTGAGATTTTTATAATATCACATTCCCAAAATCATCCATTTTCTAGAGGGTGTAATCAAATAAAAAGTTGTCTTGGATAGTGCAGATCTATATATTATGAGATTATAAATAGTGTAGAGGATCTCTGTAGATGACATAATCATGTTTTATAGTATTTAGAAAATTTATGAGATTATTTTCAATTGTGGTAATGGTGTAACCCGAAACCTACCCTTTTAAAAAATATAAGGTATTTTATTCATTCCTCGTATCACAAGAGACCTTATACATTCCTTTCCTCCAAGAGATGGAAATATTTCTATTTTTAACACTTTGTAGGATACATCATGTGTTATGAATCATATCTAGGTCTCATAGTAATTATCATTTCTGGTTTAAGCATGAAATAGGTCATTATGTAGTTACTAGTATATTTTCTCATGGCCATGATAATATGACAATATTGTTTTTTCGTGCATTAAATAACATCCAATATACATTGTTATGTGTATTAAAACTTCTAGAAATCACCTATGTATTTCAATTGGATTAATAGTTCATGATCTCATTATTGAGGTTCTCAAAAATAATATTTTGTTGATTCTTTTGTGGGAGTTTTATATAGATAAAATATGTCATAACGTTGCATCAAGAAATGTAATATATTAGCCTCTAAATTTCATCATGGTTACAATTTGAGAGGCCAATTAATACCATATTCTGTATTATAAATTTGAAATGGTATCAAAATTTATTATGAAAGTATTCCTATCTTGTAGTGGATCCATCTATAAAACTAAAATAACATATGAATGATATAACCTTTATAGTTTAAACACATAATATTAATTTTATTACTTTGGTTGCACAATTGTTCCCATCCTAGGACTGTTCTGGGACAAAAAATGTGATATATGCTAATCTAAATTTACTATTCCATTAATGTCTGGAATAAAGGGATTTGTGATGTTACAGGGCAGTGGAGTAGTGTACAGATGTTTGGGGTATCATATCCTCATTGGATGCACAATGAAATATCATCCTTATATAGATTCTGTTCAAGAATAAAATGAATCAATGTAACTACTGAGTTCGTATGGTTATAATTTTTCAGCCTAATCTTAAATATATATAATAATCATGGGTTGAAAGGATTTCCTTGAGTGTATTGGTTATTGACTATAGGTTCAGTTGGGGTTGGGTGGTTTTCTTTGGAATGATGGAATTCATTTTCATAATAGGGAAAAATATTGGTCTTCATATTCCATAAGGTTTTGGGAGAGAAATTTTCAACATCTATAGAAAACCCGGTGGTCAGACTCATCTTAGGTGAATTGAGAAACCCATTCCTATTGAGTAAGAGGAAAATTTTACTCCTATACTTAAAGCTCGTAATTAGAAGGAATATTTCCCCTGAGTGATTTTAGATTGAGTCATCAAAAATTGAATATCTCATCCTCAAATTATGTTCAGTTTTTGGAGACCTAATCATTTTATACTTACATATTACATCTTATTATATTAATATTCATTACTTATCATTATGATCCACATTCTAACCGTAATGGTCTATCATATTTTGAAACATGAATATATACAAAAATTTTACATAAAATATATAATTCATCACTCACTTATATATTTAAAACTAGAATAATTTTGAGACATATCATAATTAATATCATTATGAATGTCATGAGGAAAAGGAAACATAATAAAAAGTGATATCAGATACAAGATAATGAAAAAATGGATATTTAAATGATCATGAAATAATATCATGATCACAATGGTATGATAACATGATATTAACATTGGTAAATAACAACTATAAATCTATTTTAAAATAAAAAGTCATTTCATAATGTATTGATGTTCATAAGAAATGAATCTTAAAGGAATTAAAGAAGAGGAGAAATACTATCATAAAATTGGAATAAGATTATATCAAAAAATAGTCAAATAAAATGGGTCATAATAATATCTATATAAATATTATTTTAATTCTACACACAAAGACAAACATCACAATTTATGATTGGGACAACCACCCATGTACCTTCTTCGGGACTGGGATAACCTCTTATGTACCCTATTTTGGGATTGAGAGAACCTCTGATATACCCTTTTATCTCAATAAGTGTTAATATTTTTCCAATTAATTGGTGGGATATAAAATAACTCCCCCTTATTACATAATCATAATAGATTCATATATATACCAAAATATCATGAAAATATTTATCATTTGACCATGGCTAAACCATTATAAAAAGAAAATAGGTTTTGTCATCATTTCATCATAAGAATCATAAACCATATTAATTAATTAATGAGTACTGATTCATTGTATTGTATATCCAATAGATCATAATAATAATTTAATGATGTTTTATATATTAAAATACATTCAAAAGATAACTGGAATATTTCTTAAAGAAAATACCCTTTTCATTATGAAATCAATTATTTAATGTCTAAAAATTTATAAACTTATGTGGAAAATATTTTAATATAAATAAACAATGAAATATTATAATGTATTATTTAATCCAAATATAATTCATAATGGTAGTAAATTTTTAAATTCAATGCACCTTAAAAATGATTAATTTTTAATTTTCCTTAAAAAGGGAAAAGTACTTCATTTAAAAAATTAAAATAAATTATTGTTTAAATTATTTTTAGAAATTAAAACGTGGGTAGAAAATATGTTACATATTCATTTTATAATGGTAAAAACAGTCTTCAATATAGTTAAAATAAAATATCGACATGGAAGAAAAATATTTCCAACTAAAGAGATAAATAGAGTTAGATTTCATTAAAAACATTCGTTCAGTCAATTGATTACTTCTAGAGATGAAAATGAAATGAAAAAAATATAATATCTATAAATAATCATATTATAAAAAAATAAATATTATTTTGGAAATATGGATCATATAATTTCATCATCCATAATTTAATCATAAGCGATCCTGGTAAAAAGTGTGATTGTAATGTAAAATATTTATATCAAGTCTAACATGCTTTTTAAGCACTCTACACTCATTTATAATAAAATAATATTTATTATAATTTTATAAAATAAAAATATTATTCACTATAATTCCATATATGTTACACTTATAACATTTCTACACCCATTTATTAAAAATTCATTATCGATAGTTTTGTTTGTGGGTGTCAACTCTTTAATTTTTCATTAATATTTGGGATTAATAGTTATTGTTCTTATATATGATCATGGATCCATCATATGTAGAAATTTTTTAATGACATAAATATAATATATATTCATTATATACTTATATGGAATCATTAATAATAGGTATAGATTATAAAATTATTTAAACAATTTATATAGATTGTAGTACATACATACACATGAATGATGTTTTCATTAGATAATGAAATGAAATAAAGAATGAAAAATAATATTTAATTATTATAGAAATAAAATTATATCATAAATATAATTTATTTTTATTAGACCCATCATTATGTCAACCAATTTGAGGATATGATGAAAAATGATTCACATCACTATGTGGATGAGGTAGTCCACAAATACCCATGAGCGAGACTTTCATTTCCCATTTCAAGGAAAAGAGGTTGAAAATGGTTCTTATGTGATCATTATAAAATCTCATTATATTTATGATTTATTATTCATAATATTAATATGGATTTATTAGATTTAAATTATTTTTAGTAATAAAAAAATCTAAAGTGTTTAGTAATAATTTATACCTCTGTATTGAGAGACCTTGGTTGGCTTACACTTTATGACATGAAGGATTAGTCTCCAGAGAAGACCTAAGGCATGATGATTAATGGATGGAAAAAAGGAAAGAATTATTATAGGTATTTTTAGTTATATAAGAATAAATATTAATAAATAAGGGTGGACCTGATTTGATCTCTTATAAGTGATTGAGAGGAAACATATGGAATTACTTAATGAATTCAAAAAATATAATCCCACATTCTTAAGATAATAACTCAAAATGAAAAAATTTAAAATATAGGATAAGTATGTCTGAAAAAACATCATAAAATAATAGATATACACATTTAAGTGGTTATATTACCATTTATCTATATTTACCCCTCACCAATAAACCTATTTTAACCATTACCATGGTTGAAAATTTCAGTTTTTACAATTAATTATGAAAAAAAAGATGACCCCTTAAAATAAATTAATATGATGATTAAAAAAATAAATATATATTTTAAAATTATGTTTTATATGTTTTATAATTTAATTTTAAAATATGTGTGCAAAAATCAGAGAAATGCAATTTTTACGATCGATCAAAAATTATATTTTTTTATTATAAAACACTTTTGAGGAAAAGTGAGAAACCATGAGGTCCATAACCACCCACATAGAAGCATTAATTGAAAACCTAGAACAATCTATACGATCAACTGCTCCCGAGTAATTGCACTATGTTGAAGACTTCAAGAAGCATGAACCTTCAGCAAGTAGTCCCATGCAGAAGTGCAGGGTTATAGAACCACTGGAAGAGCCATACCCTCTCAAGAAACATCCAAATGGGATGCTACGAAGAAGGATTCATGATTTAATCCCAATATGGAGTAGATCAACGTAGGGTTTTTGAGAGTGAAGTACCATACATTCCTCAAAACTAAACATAGATCTGGATCTAACATAGACTCACCTCGTATGCCATTCCACTAGAAAACAAAGCCTAACTATTAATATAAATAGAGTCATGAATTTGTATCTTGAGATTATCAGAGTCCACATTCCTACATAATTTTCATGATAAAGATGAAACCTATGTGTCTAAAACCACAATAATCATATTTTAAAACACAAAAGCTAGCTGGTCCAAGGACTGTATGTACTCCTCCATGGTGATCTTCCATGTATTGAATCCCCAACTAGAATGAGATAATGTTTTCCAATCCATGATTATTTATCCTCATTAAGAGACACACATAAGGACCTACAAATCCTCTTGAAGACCACTTCTTAATTTTCATTATGAACCAATAACTTCTCTGTCACTTCCTTATTAGAATGTAAAATCTTATCCAAGGGATGATCATCACGGTCCTCTGGTCTCATATGACTCAAACTCTCAATGACTAATTTCTGTTCATTTAACAATTTTGAAGAGAGAGACTCCAAATAAATAGGAAGATAAGAGTAATCCATCCTCCCCTCCATCCTCTTAAAATTCATGTTACTCTTCATGCATGAGGATTTATCTTTCAAGTGGTCAAGTTCACTTCTGTTGGATTCCTTCACGCAAACCACATCTCTCTCAATCAGGATAGCTGGATCAGATTTCACTTCAACCTCACGAAGGACTTCAAACCTATTTCTCAAGTAAACGTGGATCCATTACAGATAGTATGTTCCTCTAACTTCTCCATCCCTGTAATGCCCCGACCCTAGTTACCCAGAGTCGGTGCATTATTACATAACATTGGCATGATCCCAAAGGATCAATTCTTGATAGACCGATTAGATTAGTAACCTCAGAAACACTAGATATATTCCTAAGTCTTAAATTAGACCATAAAGTAAAAAAACTATAACAACATCTTTCCTTCATATCCCATCATAATATCCCTATAGGTCATTCATAAATTACTTCTTCACATCATGGGAAAAATAAAATATTGAAAGGGGTGAGCTCAGATGCTCATTAAGGATAACAATATAGCAGAAACATTAATAAATACGCACAAACATTTAAGGCAATGCATAACTAAAACAAAAGCCTTTGAAACATGAAATTCATCATAATATGGAAAATATAAAATTAAATAATTCCATTTCATTATTAATATGTATATTCTACTAGTCTAATAATCAAATGCAATATCAATAACCACTTTCATAATGATGGAATGCATAATGCCAGACTATCATAACCACATAGTCAAGGCCTTGTACCAAGACTACAAATAAGATATTGTCTTGGCCTTGTGCCAAGACACTAATTTGTCTCATGAGACCTACCAATGCATCGAGTAGCTATAGCTAGCTCCACCCGTCATTTATTAAGTCCAATGCATTCTTCATATTAAGAGGTTTATACATAACATAAACATTCATATTAAAACTATCTTACGAAATGTCAAAAAATTCTCCATAAACCATGAATGGTATAAAAATTACACATCCGCAGTCAAAAATATCACAAAACCTTAAATACAATATGGAAGTTTTATATCATAATAAATCAACTTCATAAAATCTTAAAATCCATCAAATGATGTTGACATAGATGAAAACAAAACTATTTGAGAGAAATATCAAATTTCTGAAGTCATTTAAAAGTCACATAATTATAAAATAAAACATTTACATAGAAAATATTCTTATAATATTTTAAGGGAAGCTTCGATGATTTTATAATTGCGGAAAATAGCTACACCCGCTTTATAAGTTAAAAAAATACATTTTACCTTAATTTTGTCGAAAATGTTAAAAAGTACCTTGTTTGGAAAATGAGGTAATGATTCCTTTATAAACATCTTATAAAAATTCAAACAAGTTTATAAATTACATTAAACCATATTCTATAAAACAGTATGAATATTTTGAAATACATTTTTAAGTAACATGGATGTGGATGATAAAGAGGTCCCAATAGATAATTACGTATAATAAACCTCGGATAATGAATAGATTGTGAAATAAAACCTCACCTTGTAATTTTCCATGGTAGAGGGTAGGTTAAACTCCTGTATAATAGTTAAATAATTTTTATTAAATTATAAAAGAATCATATACATAAATATGATATCATATATGATCATTTAATATTGCTTTTTTAATAATATCTTAGTATTATAATCATTTCGGGTGTTAACTTACATGTTTTATTTAATATGTTTTGTAACATAAGCCATGTTTGTTATCCATAAGTTGTATATTATTAATATCCATAATAATATCAAGCCCATAAAAGTTATTTTTAATCATTAAATGAGAATTAGACTTGAATGGATATGATGTGAAATGAATCTCATCGCGTTCGTGGAGATGATAGTCTGTACGTATGCACAAGCGATGATATCATTATTTGGATTTTAAAATTATTTATAATTGGATGGTATATTATATATACAGAATAATTAAAATGTTATATTTATTATTTACTTAAATTACACATCAATATCATACCCATCCAAATAATAAGGTTTTGAATAACAATTACACCACGATGTGGAGACGATAAGCAGTACGTATGCACGTATGGTGACATGTCATTAAAAGGATGGATGGAATTGAATATGGTTGTACCACATTTATTATAACATCATAGTATGTAGAAGATACTGGAGTTATTGTTTTATAATGGAAATAACAAAGAAAGAACAAGTTGATGTAGAAACGAACTTGAAAGAGGGTGGTGAAATTGTTACCTCTTCTTCGGGTTATTCATTTTGATTTGATCAAAATGGGTCCTTAGGATTGCTTTATGATCAAACTAAGGCCTCTAGGTTGAATTGAGGGAAGTTAAGAGAATATTTGGGAGGTGTTTGGAAGAGCCAAAAGTCTTTGAAGGTGTGAATTAGAGAGAATGGGGAGTGGCCTTTTATAACAGGTGTGAGGGGCACCTTTGGAAAAGCTTGAAATATTATTTTATAATAAATTCATATTCAGTTTCTAATGGCTCCAGAGTGGATTATTTAAAATGTTAAGGTGGGGATGGGTAGAAATATATTCAACCAATATATTTAAGACATTTTTTGGTCACTATATTAACCTTATCATTTATATTTAACTCATAGTTAAATAGTTTGACATTTACCATGTCTCTTTGTTTTTTTATATTATAAAGTTAATAAACATACTATATAACTCCAAGAGTCTCCAAAGTGGTCCATTAATGTTACCTCTATGATAAGTATTACATTATATCATAATGTAAAAATAACTACACCAACATCTTTTCTTGATATCCCCTCCTATTATCCCTATAGGTATTTCATAAAATACTTCTTCACATCCTGGGAAAAATAAAACATTGAAAAGGGTGAGCTCAGATGCTCAGTAAGGATAACAATATAGTAGAAACATTCATAAATAAGCACAAACATTTAAGGCAATGTATAACTAAAACAAAATCCTTTTTAAACATAAAATTCAGCTTAATATGGTAAATATAAAATGAAATAATTCCATTTATTTATTCACATGGATATTGTACTAGTCGAATAATCACATGAAATATCAATAAACACTTTCATCATGATGGAATGAATAATTCCACACTATCATAACCACGTATCCAAGTCCTTGTGACAAGACTACAAATAATATTTTGTCAAGGCCCTATACCAAGACACTAGTTTGTCACATGAGACCTACCGATGCATCGAGGAGCTATAGCGGGCTCCACGTATCATTTATTATGTCTAATGCATTCCTCATATGAATAGGTTTAAACATAACATAAACATTCGTATTAACACTAGCATACGAAATGTCAATACTTTCTTCATAAACCATGAATGGTATAAAAATAACACATCCACAATAAAAAATATCAGAAAACCTTCAATACAATATTGATGTTTTGTATCATAATAAATCAACCTCAAATAAGCTTAAAATCCATCAAAGGATGTTGACATAGATGAAACAAAACTATTTGAGAGAAATATCTCTTTTTTGAAATCATTTAAAAGTCACATAATTATAAAATAAAACATTTACTATGAAAATATTCTTATATGATTTTAATGGAAGCTTGGACGATTTTATAATTGCAGAAAACAACTGCACCCACCGTATAAGTTTAAAAAATGACATTCTTACCTTAATTTTGTCGAAAAGGTTAAAAAGGACCTTATTTGGAAAATGACGTAATGATTACTTTATAAACTTCTTATAAAAATTCAGACAAGGGTATAAATGAATTTAACCCATATTCTGTAAAATAGTGATAATATTTTGAAATACATTTTTAGGAAACATGGATGTGGATGATAAAGAGGTCCAAATAGATAATTATGTATAAACAACCTCAGATAATGAAGAGATTGTGAAATAAACCCTAAACATGTACTTTTCCTTGGTAGATGGTAGGTTAACCACCTGTATAAAAGTTAATTAATTTATATTAAATTATAAAATAATGGTATACATAAATATGATATCAAATACGATCTTTTAATATTTCCTTTTTAATAATATCTTAGTATTATCGTTGTTTCGGGTGTTAACTTACTCGTTTTATTTAATATTTTTTGTTACATAAGTCATGTTTTTTATCCATAGTTTGTATCTTATTCATATCCAAAATGATATTAAGTCCTTAAAAATTATCTTTAATCATCAAATGAGAATTAGACTTGAATGTTTATGATGGGGAATGAATTTCATCGTGTTCGTGGAGACGGTAGTTCGTATGTATGCACGAGTGACGATATCATTCGTTTGATATTAAAATAATATATATTTCGATGTTATATTATATATAATGAATCATTATAATGTTATATTTATTATTTACATCAATTACACATCAATATCATTCCCATACAAATAATAATGTTTTGAATAACAATTACACCACAACGTGGAGACAGTAAGTCATACGTACGCACGCATGGTGACATGTCATTCAAAGGATGGATATAATAATGAATATAGTTGTACCATATTTATTATAACATCATAATATATAGAAGATATTGGAGTTATTTTTATATAATGGAAATAACTAAGAATGAACATGTTGAAGAAGAAAGGACCATGGAAGAGGGTGGTGAAATTATTACCTATTCTTCGGGTTCTTCCTTTTGATTTGATCATAAGGGCTCTTTAGGTTGGATTTCTGATCAAAATAATGCCTCTAGTTTTAATTTAGGTAAGTTGAGAGAATATTTGGGCTGGTTTTGGCTATAAAAAAATGCTTTGAAGGTGTGAATTAGAGAGAAGGGGGAGTACCCTTTTATATGAGAGGTGAGGGGAACCTTTGGAAAATCTAGAAATATTATTTTCAAATAAATTCATATTCAGTTTATAATTGTTCCAAAGTTTAATATTTAAAGGTTAAGGTGGGTGTGGGTCACAATCTATTCAACCAATAGATTTTAGACAGGTTTGGGTCACTGTATTAACCATATCATTTCTATTTAACTCTTCGTTAAATAGTTTGACATTTACCATGCATCTTTGTATTTTTATATTATATAGTTAGTAAACTTACTATGTACATCCAAGAGACCCCAAAGTGGTCTATTAATGATACACCTATCATGATATATGTCTTTTATCCGATCCTTAGATATTTATGAATAGAATATCAATTAATAATATAATATTTTTTAAAAACCTCTTTTATGTCAATTTTGACACTATTGGGTATTTTGTTTTTCATAATTTCATAACAGCATTATCACATCGAAAATAATTTATATAACCAATAATAATCTTTCATGTTAACCTAGAAAATTAGTTGAATTCATAAAAGGTATCATATTACATTTATTTTGATATTTAAAATATCAATTGGTTTAATATTTCATTAACTAGATTATTACTTCATCATCATTGTGTCATAAATAAATTTAATTATTTAATGTCTAAAAATTATAAATAAAATACCATTATGTGGGAAATCATCTTATATTTCTATTGAATATTTATAATCGAATTTATCTTATGTATTACCCTATATTATAAATTTTTTGGTAATTAACTTTGATTTTAACTCTTTTAACTCTTCTTGTAATTAAATAATTATAAATGTCATAATCTAATCAAAGTGGACCTAAATGTTAATATTTTATTCCTATGGTTTTTTTGGTTGATATAAACTTGTCCATGTGTTATGGTAATATTAATATCATTTTTACCCTTAATTACACTATTTACATTTAGTCGTGGTAAATAAAAGTAAAAAGTTAATATTCACCAAAAATTATTTTTATCCTATCAAACCACATACTACTCCTTGATATTAAATGTGTCGCTCAGATTTTAGAAATTCCACTCACAGGAGTGGTAAAATTATGTTTTATGTGAATTTTCAAATTATCCTACGAGATGGGTAAAAACGGTGAAGAGTTCAATAAAGTTTCTATACATATGAAATTATTATAAACTGAATCCAATGAATTGAATTGAACTTATATAGTTATTATGTATTTATTCTCACATAAAATAAATTTAAATAAAATAAATAATTATTTAAATAAAAATTCGGTTTTCAACTATAACTCATCATTTTTTCACTATTAATAAAAAATTGAATATTTTCAGTAAAATACCAAAAAATTCACCATAGGCTAATTTAGATATTACAAATCCAAAAATGAAGTCAATTTTGAGAGATAAAATTTATTAAATTTGAAAAAGTGGGTATTACTATTCATAACAACTATTTTGAATGATTATGGTGTGTGTTAGAACTCAAAGGTGCGTACAACACAAGCCACTGCATTATTCAAAGAGAAACGTACCGTGGAAGCTTGGGGTGTTACATTCTCCCCTCCTTCAAATAAATTTGTCCTTGAAATTATTAGAATATTACCGCATAAAAAGACTCGGGAGGTTTTTCATCATAATGTTCCTCGGGTTCCCACATTTCCTCTTCCATCATAGGGTTTCTCCATAGAACATTCACCAGACGAGTCGTCTAGTTTTTCAGCACTTGTTCTCTTGTATCAAGCCTCTTGACGGGCTCTTCACAATTAGATAGATCGGGTTCAAGTTCTAATTCATCGTAAGTTAGTACATGTGTTGGGTCAGGAATGTATTTTCTCAACAATGAAACGTGGAACACATCGTGAACTTTGGAGATACTTGGAGGCATTTCCAAACGGTAATCTACAGCCCCAATTTGTTCAAGAATTTCAAAGGGTCATATGTACCTGGGACTCAATTTACCCTTCTTACCGAAATGTATAACTCCACTCCTTGAATATACCTTCAATAAAACATGATCCCCTACCTGAAATTCTAAATCCTTCCTTCGGTTATCAGCATAGCTCTTCTACATACTTTGAGCTACTTTGATGTGGATTTGGATTAACTTTACTGTTTCCATCATTTCCTCTACTAGTTCCGGGCCTACAAGTTTTCGTTCACCAATGTCATCTGAACAGGTCGGTGTGCGACATCTCGTTCCATATAATGCCTCATGTGGTTCCATATAAATACTTGAATGGAAGCTATTGTTATAGGGAAATTCCACGAGAGGTAAATATTGATCCCACATACCCTGAAAGTTAATTAATAATTATCTCAACATTTATTCTAAGGTTTTAATTATCCATTCTGATTGTCCATCAGTTTGGTGGTGGTAGGTAGTGCTCAAATGAAGTTCAGTATCCGGGGCTTTCTGGAGTCTTTTCCAGAATCATGATGTAAAACAGGTATCATGGTCAGAATCAATTGACATGGGTACTCCATGAATTCTCACAACTTCATTAATATAGAGTCTTGCCTGTGGTTCAAGTGGTAAATCTTCCCCAATAGCATGAAAATGTGCTAACTTGGTAAGACGGTCAAGAATGACCCATATTTCATTATTCTTTCTTGGAGTCTTTGGTAGTCCAATGACAATGTCCATTATGATATTATCCTATTTCCACTCATGTATGGGAAGAGGTTTCATGACTCATCTAGGATGTTTACTTCTAGCTTTCACTTGTTGACAAACCATTCATCTTGAGACAAAATTGGAAATATTACTCTTCATGTTGTCCCACTAAAAATGATCCTTTATATCACTATACATTTTGGTTCTCCCGGGGTGTATAATGAAATTGGAACTATGGGAATCATCCAAAAACTCTCTTTTTAGATCAGTTATATTGGGAACACAAAGCCTCTTCCAAAATTTCAAAATTCCATCTTCACACAAAAAGTCACTCAATCTCCCATCATTGAAAACTTTAATCTTATTTTAAAATTCATCATCCCCGGTCTGAGAACTCGTTATCCTTTATATTAAAGATGGTTTGGCATCCATTTGAAAAATTATTGTTGTTTCACCTTCCATGGTGATTCTTATATCCATCATTACTAAATCCATGAAAATAAGATCCCTTTAAATTCTCATCATGTTCGAAACAACATGATATTTTCTACTCTAATAAACTTCCACATTATTTTCCTTCCTTGGGTGTTAGTGTATCATGAAATCATAAAACATTAATAGTATAATCCATTGCATTTTACTCATGTTGAGTTCTTTCTGTGAGATAATATACTTCAAACTCTTGTGATCAGTATAAATCTCACATTTTTCACCGTAGAGATAGTGTCTCCAAATCATCAAAGCAATGATTACAGCTGCTAACTCAAGATCATGAGTAGGATATTTTTTCTCATAAATTTTTAGTTGTCGTGATACATAGGCAGTAACCCTATTATGCTGCATAAGGACACAACCAAGTCTATTCTTCGATGCATCACTATAAATAACGAACCCATCAGTCTCTGATGGTATATTAAATATAGGATCATTGAATAATATTCTCTTTAGTTCTTCAAAACATTATTCACACTCTTTTGTCCAAACCAATTTAACCCCTTTACGTGTGAGATTTGTTAATGGCTTAGCCAATCAGGTGAAATTCTAGAACAAATGTTGATAATAACCTACTAAATCAATAAAACTGCATACCTGAGTTATGCTCATCGGTGCTGGCCATTCATGGATTTCCTTTGTCATAGAAGGATCAACATAGATTCCATCCTTAGAGACAATATGTCTAAGAAATGAAATCTCCTGAATCCATAATTCACACTTACTAAACTTCTCATATAATTGATGTATTCTCAGAGTCTTCCGGATAATGCACAAGTGTTTTTCATGATCCTCATAGCTTTTTGAGTATACAAAGATATCATATATAAATACCACCACAAAATCATAGAGATATTCCATGAAAACTCAAATAATTAGATCCATGAATACAGAGGGTGTATTAGTCAATCCAGAAGGCATTACTGTAAACTCATAATGTCCGTACCTGGTTCGAAATTCTTTCTTCGGAATGTATTCCTTCTTCACACACAACTGATGTTATCCAGATATAAGGTCAATCTTTTAAAATTATTGAGCACTATGCAGTTGGTCAAATAAGTCATCAATGTGAGGTAGGCGATACTTGTTATTTATTATTATACCATTGATTTCCCTATAGTCGATACATACCCTCATAGATCCATCTTTCTTCTTAACAAAAAGGATAGGGGCTCCCCATGGAGAAACACTAGGGAGAATAAATCCCTTATTACTCAATTCCTCTTGTTGTTTCTTTAGTTTAACTAATTACATAGAGGCCATTATATAAGGGGTCTTCGATATAGGCCTTGAACCGGGAATTAAATCAATGGAAAACACAATTTCTCATTCTGGAGGATGTCAAGGTAATTCTTCTGGAAACACATCAACATATTGTCTCACAATTGGTACATCCTCTATTTGAACATTCCTTTCCTCAACCACAGTCATTTCATTCTCTACCTCCCCAATAATTGAATTTAGTTGAGCTATAGGGGTGGATCTTGGTAAGAATTAGGTTGTGATGATTCTGCTCTAAAGATAATATTTTCTTTATCATAATTATAAAAAATAGCAACCACTTTCTTCATAAAATAAATTTTTGCATCATTGTATGAAATCCAATCCATACCGAGGATTATATAAAATTCAATCATAGGTATGAAGACTAGATCTGCAGATAAATAACATTTTTGAGATCTAATGGGGACTGATTCACAATTTTTTTTG
Source organism: Viscum album (assembly GCA_963277665.1). Taxonomy (NCBI): domain Eukaryota; kingdom Viridiplantae; phylum Streptophyta; class Magnoliopsida; order Santalales; family Viscaceae; genus Viscum; species Viscum album. The sequence continues at coordinate 1,592,820,963 of OY728129.1, forward strand.
CCATGATACACTGCTTAGTAGTTTTGACTGACAACTCCTTTTTTAAATCAAATTAAAAATATTATATTTTCTTAGAAAACTAGGAAGATATGACACAATGTGATGATCCAGAATCAAATAATTCATTTTCTAAACTTGAGGAAACCATTAAATTACATGCCACCATGTCTTTTGGAGATTCTACCTCAGCAGTAGTGATAGCATAAGCTTGGCCTTGATCCCTTGGCCTTTTCTGAGGTAAGTTCCTATGACACTTAGGACATTCATTTTCATAATGTACCATATCCCTGTAGTTGTAGCATTGAACATCAGTAGCTTCTTTCTTCCCCTTGCAATTGCGATCTTGGTGGCCTTTTTCACCACACATGTAACAGACTCTCATTCTATTCAAGCACGTACCATGTTTTTTCTTCCCACATTTACTACAGTATGGATATTAAAATTTTCCATTCTTCCCCTTATTTCCATTTCCAGAGTTATCAACAGATCTCTTCTTCTCTTACATCGCTTTAAATTCATAAGACTTAGAGAATTATTTTTCTCTCTTGATAGCACATGAGACAATATCTTTGTATGATGAGAAGGATTATGAGACCAATGGTCGATGGATAAATGGTTTTAACCCATCAATGAATCGATCAATCTTACTTCATGGGTTATATATATAATCTGAAGCATACCTTTCTAACCTTGTAATGTTAGCCTCAAACAATGCGACATTCTCATCCTCCTTCTGTCTCAGACATAGAATTTTCTTTTCCTTATTTACTCGATGGTCACGAGGAAAGTATTTTTCTAAAAACATATATTTGAACTCCCTCCATTCCATATTTGACACTTCATCATCTTCCCTCATGTTTTGAATAAATGACCACCATTGATCAATATATTCAGTGAGGTGTTAAACTGCCATGATAAATTTTTCCCTTTCACTACTCCCCAATGCCTAAAATATTTTCTCTAGGGAACTTATCCATTGCCCAGTTTCCAATGGATTTTTACTCGTATTTAATGTTGTTTGTTGTTTCCTAATGAAGCGATCTATCAGTGAACCTCCATGATACAGATCAGTGTGCTCCATACGGGTATGGTTATTATTCATAACCTGAGTGAGTTGTCCCAATATGGTGATTAGGTGATAATATCTAGTTCTATCACTAGATCCACTATATTTATCTTGAGTAGGAGGGAAATACCTACTTTGAGTGTGTGCATTTATACAGTTTCCATTTCATCCACTAGGAACTATTTCTAAACAATGGCATAAACTTGATCATTTTATGAAACAAAATACATAATTCCATACTTGTAAGACACTTAACATAAATTGAACTATTTATGGATATAATCCATAATCATAAAAATGGTTTCATTTAGGATTTATATACTCATAAACACTTCATAATGGTTTTTAAAAAAATGAGAATTATACTAAGCATATCCCCCGGGAGTGTCGTAACCAAGAGTGCAGCAAGACCCGTTGTCGTGCACCAGTTCTCGTTCGAGTCTATCTCAAATAGGTGTTTTCGGGATTTACCTCTACGTACATCTGTGTTAGAGCCTCCTCTACCTACTCGTATCCAGATAAAGATGTATTGCTTGTAAAACTCACAAAATCTCTACAATACTAAAATTCTAGGATTTTCTTCTATACTAATCATCAAAATCTATCTTAGGGATATGTGATCTAATCAGAGTTTATCTAAATCTAGCTTCCAAGGTTTGTACTAAACTTCCTCTGATACCAACTGTAACGCCCTGAGCCCAGTTACCTAGAGTCGGTGCATTATTACATAACATTGGCATGATCACATAAGATCTAGTCTCGAAAGGCTGATTAGTTTAGTAGCCCTGGAAATACTAGATATATTCATAAGTATTACATTAGATCATAAAGTAAAAAAAACTACAAAAACATCTTATCTTCATATCCTCTCATACTATCACTACAGGTCATTCATAAATTACTTCTTCACATGCTGGAAAAAATAAAACATTGAAAGGGGTTATCTCAGATACTCAGTAATGATAACAATATAGCGGAAAATTTCATAAATAACCATAAAAATTTAAGGCAATGTATAACTAAAAAATAAGTCTTTTAAACATGAACTACAACATAATATGGAAAAGATAAAATGAAATAATTCCATATAATTATTCACATAGATATTCTACTAGTCGAATAATCACATGCAATATCCATAACCACTTTCATAATGATGGAATGCATAATGCAAGACTGCCATAACCACTTAGTCAAGGCCTTGTTACAAAACTAAAAATAAGATTTTTTCAAGGCCTTGTTCCAAGACACTATTTTGACTCATAAGACCTACCAATGCATGAAGGAGCTATATAGCGCTCCACCCATCACTTATTAAGTCCAATTCATTCCTCATATGAACAGGTTAAAACATAACATAAACATTCGTATTAAAACTAGCATACAAGATGTCAATACATTCTCCATAAACCATGAATGGTATAAAAATTACATATCCATAGTCAAACATATCAAAAAACCTTAAATACAATATGAAAATTTTGTATCATAATAAATCAACATCAAATAAGCCTAAAATCCATCAAAGGATGTGGATATAGATAAAAACAAAACTATTTGAGATAAGTATCTCTTTTTTTGAAATCATTTAAATTTCACATAATTATAAAATAAAACATTTATGTGTAAAATATTTTTATGAGATATTAAGGGATGCTTCGTTGATTTTATAACCATGGAAAATAGTTGCACCCGCCGTATAAGTTAAAAAAAAGACATTCTTACCTTAATTTTGTCGAAAAGGATAAAAAGGGACTTGTTTGGAAAATGACATAATGATTACTTTATAAACGTCTTATAAAAATTAAAATAAGGGTATAATTGACTTTAACCAATATCCATGGATGTGGATGATAAATAGGTCCCAGTAGATAATTACATATAAACTGCCTCAGATAATGAAGAGATTGTAAAATAAACACTTACCTTGCAAATTTCCATGGCATACGGTAGTTTAACCTCTTGTATAATAGTTAAATAATTGTAATTAAATTATAAAATAATAATATACAGAAATATGATATCATATATGATCTTTTAATATTTCTTTTTTAATAATATCTTATTATTTTCATCGTTTCAGGTGTTAACTTACTCGTTTTCTTTAATATGTTGTGTTACATAAGCCATGTTTTTTATCCATATTTTGTATCTTATATATATCCAGAAAGATATCATGTCCATAAAAATTATTTTTAATCATCAATTGAGAATTAGACTTGAATGGATACGATGGGGAATGAATCTCATCGCATTCATGTAGACGGTAGTCCGTACCTACGCACGAGCGATGATATCATTATTTTGATATTAAAATAATATATAATTGGATGGTATATTATATATACATAATCATTATAATGATATAGTTATTATTTAATTCAATTACACATCAATATCATACCCATGAAAATAATAATGTTTTGAATAACAATTACACTATGATGTGGAGACGGTAAGCCGTACATACGAACGTATGCTGGCATTTCATTCAAGGGATGGATATAATACTGATTATGGTTTTACCATATTTATTATAACATAATTGTATATAGAAGATTCTGGAGTTATTGTTTTATAATGGAAATAACACATAAAGAACAATTTGAATAAGAAAGGAACCTGAAAGAGGGTGGTGAAATTATTAGCTCTTCTTTGGGTTCTTCCGTTTGATTTGATCAAAAGAGCTCCATAGGATGGATTTATGATCAAAATAAGGCCTCTAGATAGAATTGAGGGAAGTTTCGAGATTATATGGGCAGGGTTTGGGCGAGCCAAAAGGCTTTGAAGGTTTTAATTAGAGATAAGGGGAAGTTTTCTTTTATAAGAGGGGTGAGTGGCACCTTTGGAAAAGCTAGAAATATTATTTTATAATAAATTTATATTTGGTTTATAATGGATCAAAAGTGGATTATTTAAAGCGTAAGGTGGGTATGGGTCGAAATACATTCAAACAAAAGATTTTAGACTGGTTTGGGTCACAATATTAACCTTATCATTTATATTTAACTATTAGTTAAATAGTTTGACCTTTACCATGTCTCGTTGTATTATTATATTATACAGTTATTAAACTTACTATATACCTCCAAGAGACCCCAAAGTGGTCCAATAATGATACATCTATAATTATATTATTCATTTGGATGATCCTTATATTTTTAGTAATATACTATCAATTAATAATATAATTTTTGTTTTAAAAACTCTTTTTTGTCAATTTTGATACTATTGTGTATTTTGTTTTTGATAATTTCATAACAGCATTTTTATTTCGAAAAAAATGTATATAACCAATCATAATATGTCATATTAACCTCTAAAATTAATATAATTCATAAAAAGTCTCAAATTACATTTATTTTGATATTTATAATATCAATTATTTTAATATTTCATTAATTAGGTAATGACTGCATCACCATTGTGTCATAAATAAATTAAATTATATAATGTATAAAATTTGTAAATAAACTACCATTATGTAGGACATAATTTTTTCTTTCTAATTAATATTTATAATCGAAGGTATCTTATGTACAACCCTATATTAAAAATGTTTTAGTAATTAAACATTGATAATAACTCTTTTAACTCTTCTTTGAATTAAATAATATCAAATGTCCTAATCTAATCCAAGTGGATATAAATGATAATATTTTATTCCTAAGGTTTTTTTTGGTCGAGATACACTTTTCCATGTGTTAGGGTAATATTAATATAATTTTTACCCTTAATTACCCAATTTAGTTTTAACCGCGATAAATAAAAGTAAAAAGTTACTATTCGCCAAAAATTATTTTTATCTTATTGAACCACTTTTACTCATTCATATTAACTGTATCTCTCGGATTTTATAAATTCCATCAAAATGAGCAGTAAAATTAAGTTTTATGTAAATTTGAAAATTCTCCTAGGAGATGTGTAAAAGATGGTGAAAAGTTCAATAAAATTTTTATATATCTAAAATTATTATAAACTTACTCCAATGAATTACATTGAACTTATATAGTTATTATATATTTATTTTTTCTTAAAATAAATTTAAATAAAATAAATATTTATTTAAAGAAAATTTGGTTTTAATCTATAACTTAATGTTTTTTCACTATTCATAAAAAATTGAATGTTTTTCATAAAAATACACAAAATTCACCCTTGTATAATTTTGATATTAAAAATGAAAAAATGAAAGCCATTTTGAAAGATAAAATTTATAAAATTTCAAAATGTGGGTATTTATATTCATATCGGCTAGTTTGATTGTTTATTGTGTGTGTTAGAACTCGAAGTTTCGTAAAACACACACTACTGTATTATTCAAAGAGAAACGTACCATGGATGGTTGGGGTTTTACAATCCCTATTTGGAATGGATGCATCCATAGCGGACCCCAGCATCCCCTTACACAGATAATCATTGTTTGACCTTAACTCCTCAGCAAGCGAGGCAGTCAACACCACCTTCTTGCCACCTGTTGTCTGTTACAAGACTACATTACTCCCATTCCTCTGAATTTCTCGTAAAACATCTTCATGTGGGGAAATTATTTATCCCTACCTCCCAATATGGTCGTAAGGACCCACGATGCCCTGCTTCATCCTGAAAAACACCACAGACACCTTCGGGTTAATATGATGAACCATGGCCTTCTTCAACACCTCAAAACTAGTAATAGCCTCAACAGGTGAATTGTAGTCCACTGTAGTGCTGACAGAGTGTTCCTCCTTCACCAGCCATAAAAAACTAATTTTCCCAACATCTATCCTCTCTATCATCTCTTTTATGTTCTAAGCTAGCCTGCTCACATACCTTTGAAACATTGCGATGATCATTGCTCACCATCCTAGTCACAACCCAGTGACAACCCTCCATTGAAATATTTCCAAATCACCTACCCACCAATGTTGCAGACCCCATCGAAAAAAATCATAAGAGTTCCCCAAATGCCTATATATAGAAGAAAAATCCATCCAATTATCATATATCAAACATTTATTACACCTATACTCCTTGCTGGATATAATCTATACAACATCAAAGGGAACTATAGACACGTCCAACCCAACACACACAGGCGGATTAATAGGGTGAATAACCAAGTCCATGCATATATCCAAACATAAGTACCTATCGAATATATTGCTAATCATTCTGATGATAGTAGGTTTTTTTAATGGTATCAGAAGGTTAAGGAAATTAAGCAAAATCGCATTAGAAGGAAAATCACGATTAATGTGAAACTGAAAAAACCATTAAAACATAAAGAACTAGAAACCATTATAGCACCATGGATACCTCAACCAAGAGTTGATGAGGTCCTCCTCTGATGCAAATCAAATCGTGATATGTTGATTATCATAAAGGCATGTTGTCTCTCTTTCATGGAGGTCCAGTGAATTGAAGACAAACATGTCAAAGGAATCAACTGAAGGCCTTCACTACTTAAAACATGCGACCAATGTGAGATTCTTAAGAACAAGGGTTTGCTTGATCTCTGAAGTCTATATATTAATATTTTAGAAACCATCAATGATCTCTATCACTTTAGGGAATAAAACAACTTTCAAGAAAGGAGGCAGAAGTTCGGGGATTGGAAAGGGGTGAAAAGAAGGATGTCCTTTCTTGATGGAATTCAAAGGTCCCACCCCCACTGTGGGTGGGGAAGGACCGGTGTGGTTTCCACTATCATCACCGAGAGGATAATATTTTTCCTTGGGTTCCCAAGCATTCCTCCCCACTACCATATCAAATATAAAGAAAAACCATATTTAGAAAAATGAATTTTCAAACAAAGAACTAAATTTACATTAATTTTATTCTTAGTAGTCACCATAAAAAGAAGGTTACCATATTTAAATGAATATTAAAAAATAAATTTCATTAAAAATAGTAATAAATATATAGTAAATTTATTTTTTAGATAAAAACACTTTGTACGCATAAAAATTGTTTTTAGAAAAATAATGTTTTTTCCAAAAATATTCATTAGACTATAACAAAGTATACTATTGATTCTTATGTAATTAATTAAATTATTTCAAATTAAATTAATCATATATTAATTTTTTATAAAATAAAAAAATTTATCTTCCTTTTAGATAACATTATTTATTGAAAAATAAATGAATTTCATATAAAAATTGGTATTTTTCACTATTAACTGAAAAATAATTATTTTTAGAAAATTTATAAAAAATAAAATTATGATAATAAAGACATGATTATTTAAAAAACATATTAATTCACAAAAATAAAATTTAAAACAATGGTTGATTCCCAGATATTTTAGGATCTAAGTGTGCTCGGTCCTAAAAATTTATTAATTAAAATAAAAGAACACACAAACACCTAATAAAATTCGAATTAAACCCTAAAATACAAAAGATAAAACCCAAAGCAAAGATGTATTGAAATCCCAAAAAAATACATCCAATGAAAAATTACTTTTGAGTAAACACATACTCTTCTAAAAAACATGCATATCTCAAAGTCTTCCAAAAAAGACTCCCTTCAAATACCCAACGATCTCCTCTGCCAACCACCCTACACAAAATTATTCAAAATCAATTTTTTAAGGAAATATATTTTTGAATCATAAAATTAATTTAATGAAAATTGAGTGATAATTTATTATGTATAATACAAAAATTATCATTATTTGGAAAATTTATACATTTTGATCATAATTATGTTATAATTATATATACATTACAATCTAATTTCTTGGTTATAATTATATACTATATCATTGTTTATTCAGACTCGGAGTTCTGTGTAAGGAAATCATTCATATAATTTATGTTTATATTAACAAAAATGTTGGATTGTTATAATATACCACCTCCATAAATGATTTTTTCCATCAAAACAGTGTCAGTCTAATTTAACAATTAGTATAACTCTACTTCATATCATCGTTGTGTTTTGGTATATTTTTATCAAATTTATGATTTTATGAGTGAAATTTTATAATGGGAGTGGTCTTTTTCGAAAACACATTATCTATATGATCCAATATTTTAATATTTTTTATTGATAATAAATATCATGATATGGTATTATGAATTCATATTTTATTTGATGTGAAAGATTATGTATGTACTTTCTCATGAGAGATACATGGAACACATCATGTACTTGAGAATGGTTCTGTGTAAGTGAAAGTGATAAGCTACAGTCCTTACTTGATCAAAAATATTAAAGGTTCCAATATACCTCGGTAATATAATTATCTTACTTCAAGTTATCATAACATTATTCCATGGATAAACTCACTAGAATACCTTACCAACAACTTCAAATTTTAGATATCCACAATTATTGTCTGCATAAATATTATGTTCTCTCTTAGATGACTTAATGTTTTTTTTAATTTATATAACCTACAATGATATTTTATCAGTTATCTTAGGCCCCAATATATTATTTCTTCCAAATCAACCTAGCACATTGGAGTTCTGATTTTACTTTCATAGCTAGCTTCATTTGAATACATTTGAATGATCGACTAAAAGTTATTATTATAATATAATTTGATAATAAGAAGTTGTTGATCCCAATAACATTTGAAATCCATAGCATATGATCTCATCACATCCTATAGGGTCTTAACGGTTCTCTTAAACTAACCATATATCTATGGATGATAAGTAGTAATTAATCGCAACTCTATATTAACGGTTTTCTAAAGAGTTCCCTTTATAATTGATGCCAAAATAATTTCTCGATTAGATACAATATATCATTTAAATCTATTAAACCATAACGAATCCTTATTGTATTTCATTAAAATATGATAAAGTGGTAAATATTCCTTGATATCAATTAATATTTTTACTTTATAATATGATTGAATATAACCCAAATATAATTATGGTCATTAGATGTCAGAGAAGTCCAATGATGAAATCTTAGGTATTCTGTCCCTATTTCTATTTTTTTGGAAATGGTTTTAAAATCACCTCAAATATTTTTCACTTAGCCTAAAATTTCAATCATAATATGAATCGAGACACACTCTGAAAAATATATCTTTAAGATATTCCACCTAAAATACTCTTTCATATCTCAATACATCTTCATACTTCTAGGATGAATGAAGAATTATGGGCTCTGAAATTCAACCAATTGCTCCTTCTTTAAGTATAGTATTAAGGGGATACATACTCAGTTCCAAAACTATATCATTATATCACAATGTTGTTTAATATCAATGATGTTTCTATACTTATTTTTCATGTAAACATCTTCCTTCCATTCCACTTTAATCTTCAAATGGATATATTTTTCAATAATCATTTCATAATATTAATATTCCACTCCTTTAAGATTTGTAGATCATTTCATTGAAAATATAATTTTTTTTATATTTTTCTACTTCTCATCATATATGTCACGACCCGCCCTCGGGGTCCGTGCCGTGACTACCCCAAGCCCGCCTTCCATAGGCCAGGGGCTGGCGACTAGCACCAAGGCGTATATCCCAGTAAAAAGGGAAGGCATTGCCTTTGAAAAGTAAGCACACACCACAGAGTAAACAAGCGGAAGTAAACACTAAACAAGCAGAGTACAACTGAAAGTGCGGAAAAGTAAATGGGCCAGAATACAAACCCAAACTGAAAGTAAAGTACAACTCAAAAAGGGAAAAACAGCAACTGTAAAGTAAAGGCCGCTACTCCGAGCTGTCCACCGGAAATCCCACCTGAAGGGTGGGTACAGATAGCTCCTCTGCTCCACGGGTCCCACCGTCCGCTCCGTGCTCGTCCCGCCCAGTGGTCCACCTCCGGGTACCGTCCCGCTCCGCAAACCTCAGCTAAGGTCAACGCTGTCCGTCGTCTGCAACCAACACAACGTAGTGCGGGCGAAGCCCGTGCAGGGGTGAGTATAAGCTACTCAGTAGGGACCCCGAGACCCCTGAAGGTCTCTCAAAATCCACAAAGGATAAACCACGAAACAAAGTACAATCACGAAGTAACAACCAACATTGCTTAGGTATATGCCCATACATATACCTAAGTCATCAATTAAAATACGCTCCAACCTCCGAGCCCAAGTACAACTCAGTCCACACAGGAAAGTAAACGTATTTCACACAGGAAAGCAAAACGTAATCCACACAGGATTGCACAACACAATCCACACAGGAAAGCAATAGGATTCAGCTCACACAGGTATACTTCTTCAAGGACGATAAAGATGATCACTGATCCATCTAAGTCGTCGGACCCACGAAGGATCGATAGGTAACTAACCCCCGCAGAAGACCCACACAGGATCGGGCTCACACAGAACCTGTAGGCGCTGGCTCACACAGAACCGCTGAGCGCAAGGACCCACACAGGATCGGGCTCACACAGAACCTGTAGCACTGATCCACGTAGGATCGCTGAGTGCTGTAGTCGTCGTCGTCGAATCCACACAGGATCTCTGTACTGTCGTCGTCTAATCCACACAGGATCTCTGTACTGTCGTCGTCTAATCCACACAGGATCTCTGTACTGTCGTCGTCTAATCCACACAGGATCTCTGTACTGTCGTCGTCTAATCCACACAGGATCTCTGTACTGTCGTCGAAGTCACAGTAGCAGTCGTAGCAGTAGAACAGTCGCAGCCAGCACTAGGGTTCCCGCACACAGCAAGCTCGTACGGAGGATCCGCTCCACGAGCCGAGAGGCTGATACATCAACTGTCACGAAGACCAGAGTTGATGTATCCAAAAGTTCCGTATCGTCATCAGGAACTCAAAGCAACAGACGGCACGTCGATCGGACGCCCGGTCTGAGAGTTATTGGCATTTTCGTCTCCGGGGCCCGGTTGGTTTTTAAGGCAAAACCAACCCGACCGTACTCCACCTGCGTCCAAACCTCGGGCGGAGTATGCCAAAAGATCCGTCTCACTAAGAGGAACACTACGCGACTGACGGCACGTCAATCGGACGTCCGTAGCTCAAGATATAAGCGTTTCCGCTCCGAAGGCCCGGTTGGTTTCGTGAACGAACCAACCCGGCCGAACTCAAAGTAAACCGAAACCTTGAGTGCGATATACCGAAACGACCGTCTCGATCCAAGGATCGCGTTGCCGTAGACGGTTCGTCATTCGGAGGTCCGAGGCTCAAGTTATGAGCCAAAAACCGAATCTGGTCCGAAACGGGGGGGTCCGGGTCCGGACCGACCCGGCCCGACCCCCCCCCTTGGGCGGCGCGGCGGCCGGCGGCGGCGGCCGGCGGCGGCGGACGGCGGCGGCGGGCCACGTGGCGGCGGCGGGCCGCGTGGCGGCGGCGGCGGGCCACGTGGCGGCGGCGGCGGCGGCGGCGGCGGGCCGCGTGGCGGCGGCGGCGGCGGCGGGCCGCGTGGCGGCGGCGGCTGCCGCACGGGATTGTCACGCGGGGCATAGCCCCGCGTTTTTCCTTCAAGCGGCACGGCTCAAGCCGTGCCTTTGACAAAAACGGCCCCCGCAAATGGGGGCCGGCTTGACAAAACCGGGGGGCTGTTGCCCCCCCTCTTTAAGTGAACCGCCCCCCTCATTAAGAGGGGGGTCTTGAAGGTCCGGCCGGGGGTTTAATCCCCCGGTTTTTATGACGTCCGGCCGGCCCGCTGGCCGGCCGGTTTTTACCAACGGGACCGGAAATTTCCGGTCCCTCCCTTGACTTCCGACGCCGGCGGCCCGGCCGCCGGTCTTACCTTCCGCCGCGGCCCGGAACCGGCCGCGGTCTCCTCGTCTCACCGCGGCCCGGAACCGGCCGCAGTGTTCGTCGTCCGGCGCGGTGCGACGGCACCGCGCCCCTTTCGCCGTGCCAAGAATCCTCCCAACGCGGCGTGTCGGCGTCGCGGTCTTGAAGTCTCTCCTCGGCGAAGCGCGACGGTGTTGCGGAAAACATAAGCATGTTCATCCGCGTGGTGCGACGGCACCACGCCTCTTGCTTCCACCCGCATGAATCAACATGAACGAAGGAGGGGGTTTCGGCCGTGTTCGTGCGGTCCGACTCCCCTCGCGTTAACAAATAACATAACTAAAAGTCTCACGTTTAGTCATGCTAAAATCCACGATTCAAGAATGGAGTAAAAATAATTAATAAAAACATCCCCTACCTCGGGTTTGAGGTTTCAAGAATTCTCTACGTTCCGCGTAAGACGGCGTCGCGGAAGTCGGGCGTCGCGGTCGTCGTTCGTCAAATCCGTTGACGAAGAGTTACGTCCGATGCGACACGTTGTTGGCGGATCTTCGTTTGCCGACGAAGAAGGTCCGAGGAGGAAGAAGAGGTCCGAAGATACTAGGTCTCCGTGTCGATGATCCTTGACGAAGTGTTGTCGTTCTTCGTTGAGGATGAAGACGTTCCTCGCCGGAGAAGATGAAGACGTTCTTCGTTCTTCGTCAGAGCTTGAAGAAGAAGGGAAAGCTCTCCAAAGACAAACAAAGAACCCTCAATAAAATAAGAATACCACTTATTTTATTAACACACAACTCAAAGGATTTCAAATGTTTGAAATTCAAAAGAGGGGGTTTAACTCCCTTAATTAAATAAGGGTAACTTAAGCCATTAAAAGAGGGGTTATGTATGTTGAGAGAAAAAGAAAAGACTTAGGGGTTCGTGTGGGCCCCACCACACTTAATCCTCCCAAGGGAGGTTAAGTGGGTGTGGGTCCCACTTCCAACCCCCCTTAGATAGGTTTTTAAATAAATTAAAAAATAAAATTTGTATTACACAAATTTTATTTAACTTAACTGAAAATCCCCAAAACGTAACTCTCAACCCGCAACAAACGCAACTCCCGAAAAGGTCACATTAAGCGAATATCGGCGCTGCGAGTTCATCGGTGCCCTCGGATTTCATTTCCGAGCACCGGATCAAAAGTTAGGAAATCCCGCTCGTTCGTTCACTGAACGTACCCGAGCCAAACTTCGGAACTTAATTCCGGGCACTCCGGGCCTCGGAATCAGGTGCCGTCTGAAACCGCGCTCTTGTAAAATTCTAAAGAAAATTAAGAAAAAATTTTCCTTGAATTTTACGGGTCTTTACATTACTCCCACCTCAGGGCTTTACGTCCCCGTAAAGCTACATCAAAAACTAGGGGAAACCAAAAGAGAGTACTGAGCACGCATCGGAGCCTCCCGCTCCCATGTGCTCTCCTGGAGATTCCCGTGCCGCCATTTGTTGCGCACAAGAGGAATCGATTGCCCATGTAGGACCCGCTCCTGGATGACATGGACCTCCTCTGACGTGGCCCGGACCATCTCCGGTCCCACCAGAGCTGCAAGATTTCTCTTTTGCCGAAAAGAGAAATCTGGTCTCATCCCCTGGATGAACCACATTCTTTGCCTAAAACAGTCAATCCTAACATGGATGATACTAATCCATACTAAGGATGACGTCGTAAGGCCTCGACGCTACTACTAAGAGATTCAACCGTTACTCTCGCCTCCAAGGGTTGAGTCACACTGTCGGCATCAGTGTGTGGTAACTGGGCCTCCTCCAGTAGATGTCTCACAAGTGAGGGTCAAGTCAACAGCCAAAACTGGAACCCCTTAGTAACATTACGATAGAGGACAGGAACGAAAACATCACAAGGTATGCATCTTTTATTATTGCAGCTCGTAATACAAGACGCTACACAAAAGCAACAAGGAACCAGAAGTACAAAGGATGTAACCACTAGTTCTGCTCCTGTCCATCGGCTCCCAGAGCTCCATGATCGAAGGCCTCGGCTGCCTGAAGCTGAGCTCTCCCCTGCGGTCGGGGTGGACCTCCTGGTGGTGGTGGTGGTGGTAGAGCCTCAAAGCGTCGTCCACCACCTGCTGCTCGGCCAGCTCCTCTGCCTCGTCCGCCTCCTTCCTGCAGACCGCCACGGTCGAACCTCTGCCTCTGCCTAGGTGGTTCCTCAACCGTCTGCTGCTCCTCCGCATGGCGGGTCGGGCAGTCACGAGCCATGTGGCCTCGCCCGCCGCATGCATAGCACTGTCTTCCACTCAAAAGACTGGCCCCGCGTTGTGTGACCTGCACTGCTGAGCCAGTGCCCTGAGGTCTGGTCTGTCTGGACCCCTGAGTCATTCGCCGACTGCCAGCTGCAGATGACTCTGCCACGTGTCGTCCTGCGGTGGGTCTCTGTGCTGGTGTAGACTCAGCAAGGAAGCTCTCGATCAGAAGGGCCCGCTCCAGTACTCCTGTCTGAGTCGGTATGCTGAGGGAGATCAGTGATGCCCTGATCTCGTGTCTCAAACCCTGCTCGAAGGTCCGGGCCCGGAAGAATGGGTCTCGTACCATGTCGGTCGAGTAGCGCGAGAGATCGGTGAATCTCGCCGAGTACTGTGCGACCGTCATGCTGCCCTGCCGCAGCTGTAGAAGCTCCTGAATGCGCACCGCTCGGAGAGTGGCCGGGACGAACTCAGAGCGGAAGAGGCTCTCGAAGTCCGTCCAGAGTAGAGATGCCTCATCGTGCACCTGGAGCATCAAGCTCCACCATCGTCCTGCTGCTGCGTGTAGTAGGCTCGCAGCGAGGATCACCATGAGGTCTGCTGGTGTCCTCACTAGCCTAAACACTCGAACCACTGCCTCCAGCCAGTCCTCTGCTGCCTGGGGATCCGTCTCGCCGCGAAACCTGGGTGGTCGCTGGCGCTGAAACTCATGCAGTGCGCTGAGGCGACGTGCATCGTCAGCGGCTGCTGCTGGAAGCATCGGGGGCTCGGCGGGTAAAGCTACCGCCGGTGCCACTGCTGACAAAGGGCCCTGCACCGAAGCCTCGTCGCTCGGTGGGCTGTCGTCTCGCTCGACTCTCGGAACCCTAGCTGGCTGTCGTCGTGGGGGCATCCTGAAAAGAAAACAGGTGCGCCACGGTCAGAACAGTATACCTGGTGAGCTGGCACAAGTAATCACAAGGAAAACTTGAGACTTTCATAAAGCAGATCAGTATACCCGGTGAGCTGACACAAGTAATCACAAAGAAAACTTGAAACACACACGCAACCAATGTTTTCGTGCATTAAGTCGGAAATCAGAAGTCAGGGTCCTGGTGTACGGATACGTCGGCCGCCGCACCAACACTGGACTCCCTGGACTGATAACCACACTCAATACGCTAAACATTATTGCTTCACATAGAAAAGATCAGAGTTCGCGGTAGAACCGAACTCCTCTGATACCAATTTGTCACGACCCGCCCTCGGGGTCCGTGCCGTGACTACCCCAAGCCCGCCTTCCATAGGCCAGGGGCTGGCGACTAGCACCAAGGCGTATATCCCAGTAAAAAGGGAAGGCATTGCCTTTGAAAAGTAAGCACACACCACAGAGTAAACAAGCGGAAGTAAACACTAAACAAGCAGAGTACAACTGAAAGTGCGGAAAAGTAAATGGGCCAGAATACAAACCCAAACTGAAAGTAAAGTACAACTCAAAAAGGGAAAAACAGCAACTGTAAAGTAAAGGCCGCTACTCCGAGCTGTCCACCGGAAATCCCACCTGAAGGGTGGGTACAGATAGCTCCTCTGCTCCACGGGTCCCACCGTCCGCTCCGTGCTCGTCCCGCCCAGTGGTCCACCTCCGGGTACCGTCCCGCTCCGCAAACCTCAGCTAAGGTCAACGCTGTCCGTCGTCTGCAACCAACACAACGTAGTGCGGGCGAAGCCCGTGCAGGGGTGAGTATAAGCTACTCAGTAGGGACCCCGAGACCCCTGAAGGTCTCTCAAAATCCACAAAGGATAAACCACGAAACAAAGTACAATCACGAAGTAACAACCAACATTGCTTAGGTATATGCCCATACATATACCTAAGTCATCAATTAAAATACGCTCCAACCTCCGAGCCCAAGTACAACTCAGTCCACACAGGAAAGTAAACGTATTTCACACAGGAAAGCAAAACGTAATCCACACAGGATTGCACAACACAATCCACACAGGAAAGCAATAGGATTCAGCTCACACAGGTATACTTCTTCAAGGACGATAAAGATGATCACTGATCCATCTAAGTCGTCGGACCCACGAAGGATCGATAGGTAACTAACCCCCGCAGAAGACCCACACAGGATCGGGCTCACACAGAACCTGTAGGCGCTGGCTCACACAGAACCGCTGAGCGCAAGGACCCACACAGGATCGGGCTCACACAGAACCTGTAGCACTGATCCACGTAGGATCGCTGAGTGCTGTAGTCGTCGTCGTCGAATCCACACAGGATCTCTGTACTGTCGTCGTCTAATCCACACAGGATCTCTGTACTGTCGTCGTCTAATCCACACAGGATCTCTGTACTGTCGTCGTCTAATCCACACAGGATCTCTGTACTGTCGTCGTCTAATCCACACAGGATCTCTGTACTGTCGTCGAAGTCACAGTAGCAGTCGTAGCAGTAGAACAGTCGCAGCCAGCACTAGGGTTCCCGCACACAGCAAGCTCGTACGGAGGATCCGCTCCACGAGCCGAGAGGCTGATACATCAACTGTCACGAAGACCAGAGTTGATGTATCCAAAAGTTCCGTATCGTCATCAGGAACTCAAAGCAACAGACGGCACGTCGATCGGACGCCCGGTCTGAGAGTTATTGGCATTTTCGTCTCCGGGGCCCGGTTGGTTTTTAAGGCAAAACCAACCCGACCGTACTCCACCTGCGTCCAAACCTCGGGCGGAGTATGCCAAAAGATCCGTCTCACTAAGAGGAACACTACGCGACTGACGGCACGTCAATCGGACGTCCGTAGCTCAAGATATAAGCGTTTCCGCTCCGAAGGCCCGGTTGGTTTCGTGAACGAACCAACCCGGCCGAACTCAAAGTAAACCGAAACCTTGAGTGCGATATACCGAAACGACCGTCTCGATCCAAGGATCGCGTTGCCGTAGACGGTTCGTCATTCGGAGGTCCGAGGCTCAAGTTATGAGCCAAAAACCGAATCTGGTCCGAAACGGGGGGGTCCGGGTCCGGACCGACCCGGCCCGACCCCCCCCCTTGGGCGGCGCGGCGGCCGGCGGCGGCGGCCGGCGGCGGCGGACGGCGGCGGCGGGCCACGTGGCGGCGGCGGGCCGCGTGGCGGCGGCGGCGGGCCACGTGGCGGCGGCGGCGGCGGCGGCGGCGGGCCGCGTGGCGGCGGCGGCGGCGGCGGGCCGCGTGGCGGCGGCGGCTGCCGCACGGGATTGTCACGCGGGGCATAGCCCCGCGTTTTTCCTTCAAGCGGCACGGCTCAAGCCGTGCCTTTGACAAAAACGGCCCCCGCAAATGGGGGCCGGCTTGACAAAACCGGGGGGCTGTTGCCCCCCCTCTTTAAGTGAACCGCCCCCCTCATTAAGAGGGGGGTCTTGAAGGTCCGGCCGGGGGTTTAATCCCCCGGTTTTTATGACGTCCGGCCGGCCCGCTGGCCGGCCGGTTTTTACCAACGGGACCGGAAATTTCCGGTCCCGCCCTTGACTTCCGACGCCGGCGGCCCGGCCGCCGGTCTTACCTTCCGCCGCGGCCCGGAACCGGCCGCGGTCTCCTCGTCTCACCGCGGCCCGGAACCGGCCGCAGTGTTCGTCGTCCGGCGCGGTGCGACGGCACCGCGCCCCTTTCGCCGTGCCAAGAATCCTCCCAACGCGGCGTGTCGGCGTCGCGGTCTTGAAGTCTCTCCTCGGCGAAGCGCGACGGTGTTGCGGAAAACATAAGCATGTTCATCCGCGTGGTGCGACGGCACCACGCCTCTTGCTTCCACCCGCATGAATCAACATGAACGAAGGAGGGGGTTTCGGCCGTGTTCGTGCGGTCCGACTCCCCTCGCGTTAACAAATAACATAACTAAAAGTCTCACGTTTAGTCATGCTAAAATCCACGATTCAAGAATGGAGTAAAAATAATTAATAAAAACATCCCCTACCTCGGGTTTGAGGTTTCAAGAATTCTCTACGTTCCGCGTAAGACGGCGTCGCGGAAGTCGGGCGTCGCGGTCGTCGTTCGTCAAATCCGTTGACGAAGAGTTACGTCCGATGCGACACGTTGTTGGCGGATCTTCGTTTGCCGACGAAGAAGGTCCGAGGAGGAAGAAGAGGTCCGAAGATACTAGGTCTCCGTGTCGATGATCCTTGACGAAGTGTTGTCGTTCTTCGTTGAGGATGAAGACGTTCCTCGCCGGAGAAGATGAAGACGTTCTTCGTTCTTCGTCAGAGCTTGAAGAAGAAGGGAAAGCTCTCCAAAGACAAACAAAGAACCCTCAATAAAATAAGAATACCACTTATTTTATTAACACACAACTCAAAGGATTTCAAATGTTTGAAATTCAAAAGAGGGGGTTTAACTCCCTTAATTAAATAAGGGTAACTTAAGCCATTAAAAGAGGGGTTATGTATGTTGAGAGAAAAAGAAAAGACTTAGGGGTTCGTGTGGGCCCCACCACACTTAATCCTCCCAAGGGAGGTTAAGTGGGTGTGGGTCCCACTTCCAACCCCCCTTAGATAGGTTTTTAAATAAATTAAAAAATAAAATTTGTATTACACAAATTTTATTTAACTTAACTGAAAATCCCCAAAACGTAACTCTCAACCCGCAACAAACGCAACTCCCGAAAAGGTCACATTAAGCGAATATCGGCGCTGCGAGTTCATCGGTGCCCTCGGATTTCATTTCCGAGCACCGGATCAAAAGTTAGGAAATCCCGCTCGTTCGTTCACTGAACGTACCCGAGCCAAACTTCGGAACTTAATTCCGGGCACTCCGGGCCTCGGAATCAGGTGCCGTCTGAAACCGCGCTCTTGTAAAATTCTAAAGAAAATTAAGAAAAAATTTTCCTTGAATTTTACGGGTCTTTACAATATATAATTAGCATTTTAATTTGTTCTCAAAGAATCATCCACCATGTTCAATTTCCCAGAATGATAAAGTAGTGATTAATAATTTTTATTAATCAAATCCAAAAATACTCTCTTGAAGATTATTTAACACTATATAGGTAAATATATACTTTAAAAATTAATGATTATTATATATCTCACACCATTCTCTATAAATATAATTTAAATATCCCTTTAATGAAAATATTACAACTAATAACTCCAAATCAAGAGTTGGGTAATTTTTTTAACTAAAAAATAATTATAATTAATTATAATCTATCAATTTATCATTATAAAAAACCCTTCTCATACCCTTAATTGATGAATTACTATAAATAAAAAACCCTTCTCCGCTATAGTGTAGTGTGAGTACAGGACCAAACATCTTAATGATCTAACTTTCTCATGAAATATAAATGAATTTCATCTATTATGACTACCTAAATACTAATAATGGTAATCTCTGAAGAAGCTACTCATCAAATTTGTGAATATAATGGGGGAATTAGTTAGAACAAGTAGGATTACAATAAATTTATTTTGTATATACCTCATATGAAATGATATATTGGTCATATATTTTTGATTGACCCTGAATTGATAATATATAAAATGAATGTCCATATTTTTTAATATCTATCAAACAAATCTTTAATAATGGGAAAGGGATAAATAATAATTATATTATCCTTTTAATTTCATGTTAATAAATTATGATAATAATTGATCCATATTTTCTCTTAAAATGTGAAGGTGAACCCCATATAGATGCACTTTTCCAAATAAATCCCTTATCAAAAATACCTTATTGTGGATTCTTCAATTCCTATAACTCCGGCCGGGCTATTCTATATGGATTAAATAAAATAACTATAGCACCATCTATGAGTTCTATTGAAAACTAAAAATTTAAAATTTTTGTAATAATGTGAAACTCTTATAGAATAATATAAAAAACTCCCATTCAATAGGAATATAATTGATTTTGAGGTTCTCCCTAAGAATTAGCGATAAATTTCGACCATTAAATATGAATTAAGGACCAGAAAATAAATTTGATTTTTATTAGAGGTTAATATTTATACTCTTAAGAGTATAAAATAATAAGATGGTTTAAAATATCACACGTAACTTATCTCCCCCACCAATTGATATATAATTTATCTTTATAAATTTAATACATGCTATAAATAACATCTAATTCAACTAGATGATGATAAAAAAGAATTTCCACAAGAACATTCCCACAAACACAAATCAGAGAATCCTAATTGACTTTATATGTGATAATCAAACCATTAAGAGTTTTCACTTCTAATTCAACATATAATTTGCGAGTCAGTAATATGGTTCCCTTTGAAAAATCTTTATATATCAAAGACTGAATATATTCTGAACCAAATATTATATTAGAACCTCTATAGTGGATGGAATGTGAATTATTCTCCACTTAGTTATCATACCCCACATTAGCAATAATGATCACATGATATTTCTCCTTTTCTCTAATATTAATATGTATCTAACAAAATTCATCATCATTATCCCTCATGTCCAATATATTTTTTAGAATAATGACCATAATCATTGAATTTGAAACACTGGTGCCTGAGTGTTGAATTTAATAGATCATTATCTTTATTCAAATCATTATCTAGCTTCTTGGAATCACTTCATCATTATATTTCTCAGTGGGCATATATTCCTAGATTAAAGAATATAATATTACCAATAAGTTAATTTACTCTATTTTTCTTTCCTACTTCTAGAATAAATGAAGACTTTTCTTATTTCCTCCTTGGTTTTTATTATTTTAATTACCATTGAATTACATATTTCATTTATTATTAATATTCTGAGAATCATGGGTGAATCTGATATCCATTACGACCATGATATAATATAAAATGATCTATTCATATCTAATGAAGTATCTTATGGTTAATTCCCTTTAGATACAATGTTTTATTCCACTGAATAGTCAACCAATATTTCATTCAAGTTGGATGATAATAGAAAAATAGTACCTAAAAAGTATTATAAATTTTTTTTGTATATATACTAATTGATTCGTAATCCTTCTAATTTATATAATATAATTACATATCAATTTTGATATGTAAATTATAAAGAATGCACACATTGAAAAATAAAATTTTAAACTCATCCCACTCCATAGAATAAATTTTTTATCGTTTTCTAATGTTCTTAATAAGATTCCACCATTTATCTACTTCACCTTCCAAATATAAAAACCCAAAATAAAATTCTCATCCTCCAAATACTAGAATATATAAATTATATTTATATTATTACTGGTCCATTTCATAGAAATTATTGGATCAGTAAAACCACTAAAATAAGGTGGATATTGCCTCTTAAAGGACTCAATATAATGTTATTATATCCCTTCCTTGTTTGGAATCTTCGAATGATTCGTATCATGGGAGAGATTTATAAGCATGCCAATTATATTTTTACCTCCATATAACATAAAATTTTGTTTCTCATGTGGATAATCATTGAATTTTTTATCACATTCTGGTTTACCAAGATTCCATCTAGTTCCAACCATTGACTAAAACCAAAAACAATAATTTTAACAAAAATACTCATAGTGAGAAACTCAAAAGTAAAGAAATCAATTTATATGGTGTTTGAATAATGACACCTCATTTTTAGACAATAATACCTTAGGATTATCCTAGGTTATCTGGAGTCATATTGTAGCCAAATATTTTATAATAGTTCATCAATAAAATGTTAATGAACCTAGAAATATCCCCCATGAGTGTTTAATAAGGTTTAACTATAATTTCCCCACATCATGCACTAGTGATTATGAATTTAATACTCAACCTACCCCATTTTGAATTCCCCCCCAGTACATTTGTGACATAGCTACGTCAACTTTTCTGTGTTGTTATATTGATATATTATCAGGGAAAATTACAATTATTTCGTCACCATAAAATAGAATGTTATCCTAAGATAAATCATACATGAAGGGTTCTCATATTATTTTCCATAAATAAATAATATTTCCTATGCTAACAGCTTCGGTTACCTAAGCATTTCATATTAAAATATTCCGTCTTATTAGATGAATATACATTAAATATCATTATTATTCATTTAAGAACCATCAAGGTTTATTATCAT
The DNA here is from genome assembly GCA_963277665.1 of Viscum album. Taxonomy (NCBI): domain Eukaryota; kingdom Viridiplantae; phylum Streptophyta; class Magnoliopsida; order Santalales; family Viscaceae; genus Viscum; species Viscum album. The sequence goes on from OY728129.1 coordinate 1,592,842,981, forward strand.
TAGAAATGATGATACATAAGATATTGGTATATAAATGATCGATATCATAATAAACATATTTCATTATAACTTAAACCCTTCTTTGAAATATCATACTTAAAATCATTCTTTATATCCAAGTAAGAAATAAAGCATAATTAAGAGTGAGATAATATGATTAGTATGATTAAACAAGGGAGTTATCAGTGATTATTTATAAAAAACATGACAATTTGGGTATGAAAAAATGAACATATATTTTGAACATCACATCTATAAATTCTTAGATAATTATCATGATTCATTTCATAATACATAGAAGTTCATAAGACCAGAATTATAAAGGAATAATAATATAGATCATATGTCTAGGATACCAACTAATATATTCATTTCATGATATTATTAGTTTAACAACCCATGTACAAGAATCAGTTAATGGAAAACCTCATGTGTACCCTCTTTTCATCTTGTGATAACACCTCATGTAACATTTGAGATTATGAATAATTTGTCTTTTATCAATTCATTATAGATATATTATAGACCCACCCAACAAATTATCATACCCATTAAAATTTATTCTACAAGATGATAAAAAAATTATCATTTCATCATTTCTTAACAAATCAAAAACAAAAATGAATTTTCATTAATATTTCATCTTCAAGGTTATAAACCATCTAAATCATGAATAAATATGGTAAAATTTTTTATATGTTCCCATTAATTCTTAAGAAACATCATATTATTTTTTAACAGAATGAAATTCCTTTAAAATGTCGTTGGACCATTCCTTCAGAAAAATACCCTTTCCATTATGAAATAAATTAATTAAAATGAAAAAAAAACAAAAAATAAATATTGAGACTTTTAAATAAAACAGAAACTAATTTAATATTTATTATGGTTGGAAAATCCATTCCTTCAGTGTACGTTAAATCTATGATCCCATTTGTATTTTTGGTAAAAATTCAAAAGTACATCATTTTGAAAATGGAAAACAAATTAATTTTATTATTTTAATACAAATTGAAAATTTTACAAATTAATTTATACAATAATTGTGTAATGGTAAAAAAAATTTTGAAAAACATTTAAATAAATATTTATGTGAGAGAAAAAAATATTACAAAAGGGAAAAATAAAGGTTTTTTTCCTTAAAAATATTCTTATTGTCCATTTAGTATATAATGAGAGGAAAATAAAATGAAACATTTAATATAATAAAATAATTTTATTAGAATAAAAGACATAATATTTGAGAAATATACAACATATAACTTTATCATCGTTAATGTAAGCATAAAAAATCATGTTAAAATGTAATATTGTAATGTAAAACCCTGACCTCTAGTCTGACATGATTCATAACTACTCCAAAATTATGTATACTAAAATAAAATTTATTATAATTATATACCATAAACATATTAACTCAATAAATTATATATATGGTCCACTTATAACATTTAAACACTTATTTTTTTAATAATTCTTTCTTAAAATCATAGTTTTAGGGTGTTCACTATTTTCTTTTTCCAGTAAACATTATTTTGGCCATTCCAATACTTCTAATCAAATCATGGTAAGAACATATAAACATTTTAAAACATTATATATATAATATATATTTATTATATACATATTTATAATCATCTATAAAATCATGATATAAAAATATAAATTACACCATTCATGGAAATGGTAGTTCTTTAGAACATGTGAATGTTGTTTACTTTTTTCAATAAATTTTAAAAAAAGAGTGATAAAAATTATTTTATCATAATTGAATAATAAAAAAATGTATAACCTATAATTATTAAATCCATCGTTATATCCACCAATATTAAGTGGTGAGGAAAAAATGAATCAAATAACTATGTGGAGGCGCTAGTTACCATGTATGCTCGAGCTACACATTCATTTACCATTTGATGGAAAAAAGGTAGAATATGTATGGACCATCATCATAATAACATATAAATATATTTATGATAGTCATATATTCATGTTATAATGGATGTAATAGTTTTACATAAGCGGTACTAAGAAATAAAATCTAAAGATCTGAGTAATGATGTATTCTTCTTCTTTGTGAGACATTATTTTTATTACACATTAATCATTGAATTATTGGTCTCAAGAGAATAACAGAGAATATGTTGAAAATTTTAAAATGTAGATTTTTTTGTGTAAGTGTTTATAATGAAAGAAGACTCAATTTTTATTAGTAACATTGTATATGGGATACCCTTCTATAAGTGAGGTAGAGTGGACAAATGGGATTACAAAAATGGTCTAAATAATGTATTGTAACATTCTAGTGAAAATAGATCCAAATTGAAAATAATTATAAGTTATGATAATTTGTGGAAATAATATATTCATAAAATAATAATTAATAATGTTGATCTAGCACTAATACCCTTATCACATAGTATACCCCTGATAATCCCATTTTAACATTAACCATGATAAAAATAAAAACTGCATTGACAATTCATTATGAATAAAACTTTATGTGGTATAATCTAAATAAAATTATGATTTAATATACGAAATAAATTTTATCAAATTTAGTATATATAATAGGTAAACAATTATAGATAAGAATGAAAAATTCAATGAAAAAACATTTTAAGATAAATGAATTTTTCTGTATAATACTGAATTTACATTCATTAATTTACATTTAAAACATAAATTGAATAAAAAAATTATCTAAAATAATATATAATATATAAATTTTGGTATGACTATAATCTCTATAAAGTGATACATTTTTTCATGCCTCAACAGCTATGTCCTGGAAGGAGTCCCCCACTAGATCAACAATGAAAACATTCACCAACACATACCGGGTAGTAGAAATCCTTTCAACATCAATGAAATAATTGATTGAATATTAATTCATTATACCCTAATTGAAATATACATTACGGTCCTCCTTCAGGTCCCATTTCACAAGGGTCCATTCTGGTTTAAGGGCTATTTGGGGTTTAATTTTATTTTTCTGAAGTTCCCTAACAGCAATATATAGATGGTGATCCTGAGGGGGTCTCTAACTATCATTACCAGTAATAGATCAAATGATAAGGGTGATTCATGTAGTTTTAAAAATGGTGGAGGTGAAAACTATTAGAGGTTGTTTCTAATACTACACAATACTAAATATATTAGGAGTGGTAAAAATCTCCCCCATCCATGAGGGTTAGGAATAAATAAAGTCCACCATTATAACATCCCTAATCAATTGAAAATTTAATCATCCAATGTATGGAGGTAGTGGTAAATATTCCACTATCTAACTAGTTGAGGTAACTCCAAGATAGATTCCATAATTATAACAACCCTGTATTTTACAGCTAAAATTATATGATTTTAATTGTAAAAAAACATCATATTAAAATCCAAGGATTTTAAGGTCTAGTGTCATAGAAGACTATGTAAATAAAATAGAAAACATGGGACTAAATATAACATTTCATTATTTAGTATTCATAAATGGATCCTAAATTGTGTTGTGCTCAGACATCTTCATAGGATAACATCGGGATAACCTGAAAAAAGGATTGGTCTAAAAATCCAAGATAGGGGATAAACATAAAAAATACAGCATTAGTACATGGGTTATAATAGATAACATAATGATATAAAAAGGAATATGACATATGGAATTAGAATATATAAACATAGGATCATAAAATAATGAATAAATATTATTTTGGAATCAACATAAAACATGAAATTATAAAGATTCAAGGATCATTCTAAATAGAGGATCGCAAGTCAAGGTTAACCATAAAGACTTTTTCACATGGTAGCATGAGTCACGGATAAGCACCAAGACCATTTCACATTAAATATAATGAGACTCAAATGTACCAAATTAATTGGAGAGATTTTTCTTCATACCCATATTTTCATTATCATGAACATGTTTCTATATAAATAATCATATACAATAAAACATACATAAAAATAAGGATACCTAAATAAATAAAGGATTATCATAATCATGTAAAAAAGCATAATAGATGGTTGTATCATACAAGTGTCCATGAAATAATGGAATAAAAATTAATGGAAATTCATAAGGGAAAATAGGTATATTTAATTTTTAGTGATGTCAAATAAAATTGACAGCATGTAAGAAGTTTATTTAATAATTTTTTGCATTAAACCATTTTAGTGCGGTTTAATTGAAAATACAAAAGAGCATTCAAAATAGAAAATGGAATAATATTTTATATCAACAAATAATTCAACCAATAAGGTTTTAATGATAAGTATTACGATTTTATACAAATAATGGTGGATAAAAATAGATTATATAGTGCACTTCAAATTGGTTAAGAATTTGGGATGTTCACTTCCATCGGGCTTCCTTGCCTGGAAGAATTTAGGAGGGAATTATTTGAAAACGTTCATATCTCCATAATGATTGATTAATAGATATTGATAAATTATTTTGAATCCTATACAATTCATTTATAATATTTTCTTAAAAATAATAGATAACATCATTTAGGATAAAAGAAATATTGAGCAACCTGAAGGAATAATAGAGGTTAAGGTAGAATACCTTACATTAAGTCCAAAGAAGTCCATTACTTTATATTAATGTCTAGGATAACAAAATTTAATTCATTAATTAATATTTATAGATCCAATTATTCATGTAATGGATTTAATTTAACATTATTAAGGTTATTCATGATCTTTTTTGATGGGTTAATAGGTTCAATTTCATTATTTGGGAGAGTTTGTTTCATGGGTTTTCGTGATTGGTTTATTTATATAAATGTAAGGATAAACATGAAATATGAGAATTGTTGTACATAATTTAAGTTATAGGTTAATATTGAACATTCAACAGATTACCTATTTATAAAATTAATTTGGTTATTTGAAGTCAAGATGAATTATTATATAAAACATTAATGATAACTATTTTTGTTAATTGGAGGTTTTTTTATCACATTGAACACATTTTTCTTTATAAATTTGTATCACTTGTACAATACATTATAGAACCTAAAATTAGTAATAATACATATATTATATCATGGTTCAACAATTAAAAATGGTGTCATGACCAGAATTGAAGATGGTAATAGTAATTGAAAACTCCCCACCCTTGAATGTGATAAATTAACATATCTTAGATGGTATTTTAATTTATAGTATAAAAGGAGGAGAATAGATATATGATGATGAATTATTATATTATCATAAAACAATTACAATACATTTAATTAATGGGAGTTATCAAAAATAGTTTATATAAGGAGGTGAGGAATGAAATGGAAAAGAATGGAACATTTAAAAGAACAAAAGAAATGCGAAGAGGAATTTACCTCTTGAATATGTCTTACTTGAGAACCTTTTAAGAGAAGAGGAATTGGTTTTTTGATGTTACCAAGGGAAGCTAGACGTGGGATAGGGGATTAGAGAGAAATTTGGAAATAATATAGATAAGTCGTAAGAATTGATAGGATTAAAGGGAAGAGGTAAAGTGGGGTGGTATTTACAATGGAGGAGAGGAGGGGTTTCCCATTATTTTAATAATTAGTTTAATATTATTTCTCATGACTATGAATAGTCTTAATTTATTTGACCATAAATTGTAAATAGTTCATGTATGTTTTATATAATGGCCTTACATCATTCATACTACATCTGATGACATCATAATTACGTATTAGGCCTTTATTATAAATTATCATATTTTATTATTCACCAAAAATTCAAGTATTTTTGAAAAAATCCCAAAATTTCACCCCAAAAATTTTTTAAGTGTATATTTCAAAAAACAAAATCCAATTTATGAAAATAATGTTCTAAATGAGATAAATTTAATATTTAATTAAAATCATAAATTAGTAGGAAAAAAATCGAATATTAAAAATGATTTTTTAACAAATTGAAAAATTAACAAACGTCTCTAAGAATAATGTTATAATAATAAAAAAATAAAAATAATAGTTTATTAATTCACTTTGTAAAAATTAACACTCTTTTAATTTATGAAATTAATCAGACAATTGTAATTAAATATATCTCTCTTACAGAAATACCAACACTTAATTAATAATTTTTAAAATATTTAATTACTTATAATATGATATTATAATATCATATTATCACTTATAAAACAGATAAATATTATTTAGACCTTATTAGTGAGGTTATTATTCAATTTTATAGTTTACTATTCATAAGGTTAACATTATTATTCTAATGTTCAAGTTACTATTTCATCAGTATATGTTCTTTATCTAAAGTGATGATTTTATTTCACTCATTCCATATTTATAAGATCCTAAATATGTTATATTAGTAATATTATATGATTATACTACAAGACATGATTATAAGAAGGATATTCCATTTATTTGGAATTATGTCAATACATTTTCCCCCTATTATGAAATTTCACCATCAAAATTACGTTTTACATTCTAAGCTATAAAGTGGTACAGGTACTTTTCTGTTATTCCCCATTGAGTTCCCATGTTTCCTCTTCAAACATATGGTTCTTCCATATTACTTTCACTAGGTGACTTGTATTTTTGTATATAACATTATCTCTACACTCAATGATTTTCACTGGCATCTTCTTATAAGAGAGATCATTCTCCAATTGTACCACCTCTGAAGACAGTACATGTGATAGATCTAGTTTATACGTTCTTAAGAGAGATACATTGAAGAAATCGTGTACTTTTAACATGGTAGGTAGATGTTCTGGTTGATAGAATAAAAATTGGACACTATCTTGAAGGAGCCAATGTACCTGTAACATAGCATTCATTTTTCCCAATTCTCATGAACTTATTCTATGCAAATATGTGGAGGAATACCATGTCCCCAACTTTGAACTAATGGTCCGATCGATGATTGTATTCATAACTCTGTTATCGACTCTTGGCCTCCATTATGGATTTCTAAATGGTTAACAACTACACTATTTCTACAACCATTTTATGTTCTACCATCTTACGCTCACCGACTTCATCCCAACATGTCGGTGTTCTTCAACATTTTGCATAAAAGGCTTCATATGGTGCCATTATGATGCTAGAGTGGAAACTATTATTTTAGAAGAATTCAACCAGTGAAAGATGTTGGTCACATCCTCCTTTTAAGTCCATAGAACATAATCTCAAAATACCTTCCAATATCTAAATAGTTCGCTCAGATTGTCCATCAGTTTGAGGATTCTATGTTCTACTGATGTTAAACTCAGTTATTAGAAAATGTTGGAGACTTTTCAAGAACATTGAGGTGAATCTTAGTTCTCGATCAGATACAATAGATAGTGGTACTCCATAAATCCTTAACACCTCTTTGGTATTTATCTGTGCAATTTCATCCAGTGAAAAATCCTCTCAAATTTCAATAAAGTGATAATTTGTTGTAAAATGATCCACAATGACCCACATAGCATTGTTTCTTGTGGATGTCCATAAAATTCTAGTTAAATATTACATGGTGATGTTCTCCCACATCCAAGTTGGTATAGGTGGTGTTTGCATTATCACCTTAGAATTATTTCTTTTAGCCTTTACTTGTTGACATACCAGGCGCTTTGATGTATATTCAGCAATCTCTTTCTTCATATTGTCCCACAAAATGTTTTCTTATGGATCTCAATACATAATTGTGCTCTCAGTGTGAATAGAGATGGTTCAACTTTGTGCATCATTAAAAATATCCTTCATTAAATCGAGATAGGGTGGTACATATAATTGTGACCTAAATCTTACAATGCCTTCTTCATCAATCTTGAACTCAAATTATTTTCAGATTTTTAATAGCTTCCACCATTTTCATGATTTCCAAATCTTTTCATTGAGAATAATTTATTTTCTCCATGAGGGATAGTAAAGAAACCATTTGAGAGAAGATTTCTGATTTTCCACCACTTATGATTCATATGTCCATCCACTTATAATCTAAGAAGCTTGGATCATTTTCAATTATATTCATTGATAAAGATGTGTGATCCTTTTTACTTAGTGCATTTTCATCCTTATTTCCCACACTAGGGGGTATTGGATTGAGTATTAAAAATAATTGATGATATATAACTATCATAATTGGTTCATATTAATAATTTTCGATGTTAATATATATTTTAGACTCTTTTGATCAATATATATCTCACACTACACCCCATAGATATATTTCCATCAAAATTTCAAAGCAAAGATCACCGCTGCCAACTCCAGATCATCTATTGAATAGTTTTTCTCAGGTATTTTCAACTATCTCTAGGAATATTCTACCACGTTTTCATTTTTCATTAGCATACATCATAATCATTTCTTTATATCATCAATGTACACCATAAAGACTTCTCCCATTATTGGGATTGTGAGTACTGGCGTAGGGACAATCCTATTTTTCAACTCCTTAAAATATTCTTAACATTCACGAGTCTAGAAAATTGTCACCCCCTTCTATGTCATCATTGTATGTGGGTTTAAATATATTGAGAAGTTCTTCACAAATCATTGATAATACATGGCTAGTCCTGGAATGCTGCAGATATCTGTTACAGATATTGTCTTGGGCCACTAATAAATTCTATTTTACATATAAGGCTCTATATATATTGTTTTTCTAGTGATATCCATCCCCATGTATTATAATTCCTCCATCAGGAACTCACATATACTATCAGTTGTATAAATGTTATCCCTTTGTAATGTCATCGGCACAGAGTTCAGATGCACCTCATGTACCTCCTTTCTCTTAGAGTAAATCAGAATATAATCAATAAATGCTACCAAAACTTTTCCAAGGTAATATCTAAAGAATTTATTCATTAAATCCATGAATATTTTTGGATTATTATTGAGTATGAAGGGTATCACTATGAACTCATAGTTTCCATACCTTATTCTAAATGTATTTTTGGGAACATCATCCTTATCTTCCTTTAATTAGTGATATCCCAACCGAAGGTCCACCTTAGAGAAATAACTAGCCCCACAATGCTGATCGAATAATACATATATTTGTGGTATGGGATACTTTTACTTTAATTTTATCTGATTAAGCTAAAAATAATCTATGTAGAGGTGCATTGAACCATCTTTATTCAAATTTAATAGGAATGTCACACACCATAGTGAATCGGTTGGGTGTATAAAACCATTAATTAAATTCTATTTTAACTACCTTTTCATTACTACTATCTCAACAGTGTATATTCTATAAGATTCCATTGATATTGGTAGGGATCTATGAATAATTTCAATTGTGAACTCAACCTATTGACTAAGAGGAAGACCATGATATTTTTTTGGGAATATATCAGTGTCATACGTCACGATGGGCATATCATCGAGAAGAATCATCCAATATTTCTTTACCATTTGATGTCAACATGCTTGCTCATAAGTAATATAAACACATGAGAAAATGATTCAAGAGGATATTCATCTTCCTCTGTACACGTATAATGAATTGGAGGATTCTTCGGGATGTGATGGATGATCTCCCTTTCCCGACTTTTGATGTTGGATTTGTATAAATATAACCAATCCATCCCCAATATAATAAAAAAATCCACTAAAAGAAGTATGAAAATATTTTCTAGGTGGATAATCCCACAATACTTTATCAGGGAGGAGTAATAGTCATTGGATTCCATTATTTATCTATTCCCTATTCTTAGAGATAACTTATCCTCCAAATATTTTGGTGGTGTTTTAACACCACTACTAAAGATTCAAGAAATGACTGAATTTTTAGAACCATAAAAAATAGTATGTTTACTATTAATGAATGATTAACTTGTGTACTTATCACAACATCATTTTATGGATCCACCATAGATGTGGTGATAGCATAAGATCTTCCTTGTTTCCTTTGAGGTTGTTGTTGATTTCCTCCAACAACCCATGGCTTATAGAAATTGTTAGCATAATTCACATGATCCTTGCAGTTGTAACACTACACTACATGATGATTATAGATATGAACCTCATTTATTCTTCCACATTATTGGAATTCTTCATGTACGTCTTGTAATTTTTAGGTATATGACAATTCTTCCACATTATTGGTTCTTTTTTGATATGTCCTAGTATGATTGTTCCCAAACATTTGACATGTGGTATGTTCGATCCTCTTACCATCATGGGATTTAATTTCCAAACCACCCATATTAGTCTTTATTTTACTCTATTTTTTCACTGAGTCTATGAGGCCAATTAGATTATCTGATATCCATTTCTGCCTTGAGGGAACAACATCCAATTTACTTTTAATGTAAAAGTACCAAATCACCATTTTTTCATAGACTTAGTATTAATATGCTAAATAAGAAATCATCATATCATTTGGTGTTAATGATAGAGGAGGAGGAATATCTTGAAAGCCTAGTGAAGTATTCTTCATATGCCCTGATGGACTCATCTTCCTTCTACATTAGTCTATGGAAATCTCTTTCCCTCCTGAGACAAAGGGTTTGGGGAACATATTTATTTAATTTTTTTTATAAATTCCTCCCAATCCATGCAATATATTTGCTCCTAGGATATTTTATTCTTTAGTAGTGTCCACCATAGATAAGATTCCCCTTTAAATGATAGACTTCAAACACAACACTCTCTTTTTCTGATCATTGGATGAAAGGAAATATCTTTTCAATGGTGTTAATACACTGTTCTACAGTGAGGGGACTCGTTGATCCACTAACAAGGGAGGCATTTTCGACATGATGAATTCAACAAAAAATTTCTCATTTATTAGAGTAGGATGGAGTTCCACATGATTTGTGTTATTATTCATAAGTTGATCCAACATTTCATATACTTTCATGATGTATTGAGCTCCCATACCCTTCATTTTTTGACATATATTTAGGGAAATATTCATGTTCCCTATCACAATGATTGTTGGAATGTGTTCTTCTATTTCCCTTAATTTTCTAATTAAAATAACATACAATTTTGGGGCTTGAATACTAAAATAATAAGCATAAAAAAGGTTACATTAAATATAAAAGGATAAACTCTTAAAGAAAAAGTATATTCAAGCATTTGATTCTATATGTTTATATCTAGGTTATCCTTGATTGTTTTCATATTGTAAATTCTTATACACACTTTTGTATTCCATTAATAATGGTTCGTAAGGAGATTTTCAATTTACCAAAGCATATCCATTAGGTGTGTCATACCAGGAGTGTATAAAAGGCCATTTTCATGCGCCAGTTCCCATATGAGTCTATCTCAGGGTGATATTTTATGGTTTTACCCCAAGACACATCTATGAAAGATCCACATCTACTTTTTGGTGTCTAGATCGGGGTGCATTTTTTTGACAACCCACTTACCCTGTACTTACCAATATTTAGGGATTATTTCTTATACTTAGTCTCATCCTCAAGGTTCATACAAAAGTGCCCTATTCCTAATATATAAAAACAACTAGAATATCCTCTAATACCAACTATAGAGACCCTAGCCATATACACATAAAATAACATTATTTTCATCATAATAAACAAGATATTATAATCCAAGGATCATAAATATTATTGTCTCAGAAGACTAGGTACATAAAACAAAAAAAGGGAGCAAATATAACATTTCATTATTTATTCTTCATAAAGAGATCATAACTTTTATTATTCTCATACATATTCATAGAATATACTAGGGATAACATGAACAAAGGGATGATCTAAAAATCCTAGAAATGGAATAAAAATAAGAAATAAAGCTTTAGAACATGGGTTAGAAAGAATAACAGAATGTTATAAAGAGGCATGTAACATATGAAATCATAGTATATAAATATGGGATCAAAAAATAATTAATCGATAGAAATGTGGCAGAAACATAAAGCAAGACTTTATTAGGATTCAAGGCTCGTTGCACATAGAGGAGAAGAAGTCAAGGATAACTAACAAGATAATTTCACATGGTAAAACAAGTCAACGATAACCGCCAAGACCTTTGCATATAACAAGTCATGAGACCCAACATTACCCAATAAATTTTATTAATAATTTGGAGCATCCATATTATCATGTTCATGAATCTTTTTCCCATATAATTAATAATACATAATCAATCATACATAAACATAAGGGTACCCATAGAAGGGAATGTGTATCATAATTTTGTCCAAAAGCTAATAGATGGGTGTATCATACTAGTTCCCATGAAAGAATGGAATTAAAAAATTCATGTACATTCATAATGTAAAATAGTAATATCTCAAGAAAAGTGATTTCAAATATAATTGGAAACATGTAAGAAGTGTTTTAATGAAATTTTATCATTAAATCATTTTAGTGTGATATTAAGGAAAATGCTACAGAGAATTCAAAATATAAAAGAGAATAATATTTTCTATAAAACCAGAATTTAACAATTAATTATTTTATAATTTTTTTATAGAAACAATGGTTTCTTAAAATAGAGGATAGAATGTACTATAAATTATGTAATAATTCTGAATGTTCCATTGAAACAAGCTTGCTTATCAGGAAAAATTAAGGGGGGGGGAGGAATCATTTAATAATGTGTATATCCCTGAAATATGATGATTAATTGATATTGATAAATCACTTTTGAGCCTATAAGAATAATTTAGAATATGTGAGTAAAAATAATAGATAAATTCATTTGTTTAAAAAAATAATAGAGCAACCCAAATGAATAATGGAGGTTCAGGTAGAAACCCTTACCTTATGTGTGAAGGTGTCCTTAAATACATCTTAATGTCCTAGATAACCAAGTTATAGTAATTAATTAATACTTAAAAAACCACTTAATCATGTAATATAATTAATAAAACCTTATTAAGATCATTCCTATCCTTTTTATGGTTAAGAGGATCAATTTCATTGTTTGGGTGTGTTTGTTTACTTGGTTTTCAAGATTAGTTTACTTATATACATGTAAGGATAATCATAAAATATGATAATGGTTGTATGTAATTTATGTTTAATTTTATTATTAAACATAAAATATATTACTTGGTTATAAAATTCATTTGGTTATTTTGAGTGAAGATGAATCATTATATAAAATTTTAATTGTAATTATTTTGTTTAATTGGATATTTTTTATAACATCGAACACATATTTCATTATAAATTATTATCATTTGTAAAAAGGAATAAAAAACATTATGTTATACCTAAAATATATATTATAGTCTAGTTCAACCATAACAATGGTTTCATGACCATAATTTAAGACGGTAATGGAAATTGAATACTCAGCATCCTTGAATGCGATAAATTAACACATATGAGATGATGTTTTCATTTTTAATATTAATGGAGGAGAAAGTATAGATGATGAATAATTATTCAATTGTCATAACAAAATTAATCTAAATTTATGATATTGTATTAATCATAACATTTGTATTAAAGTATGTGAACAATGAAAATGAAAATCTTGGAACTGGAAATAAATGAAAAGATTAATTTATCTCTTGAATATTTATTCCATGAAAACTTCTTTAGGGAAGATGATTTGGTTTTTTAGAAGATACCAAGGGCTTATGGACATGAGAAAGTGGATTATGGATATATTCAGGTAGAATTTAGACCATGATTAAGGTTTGAGAGGGCTAAAGGGTAGAGGTAAAGAGGGGTGGTATTTATAGTGGAGGATAGGAGGGGTATCCAATTATTTTAATCATTCATTTAATATTTTTTCTCAAGACTATGAATAGTCTTCATTATTTTGAAACAAATATTATAGAGTCTATGTGAGTTCTTGATAACGGCCTTACATCTTCCATACATCATCTTATGACATCATAATCTATGTATTTAGCATTTGTCGTAAATTATTGAATTTTATTATTCACAAAAAAATTTAGGATTTTAGAAAAATCCCAAATATTCACTCCAACAATTTTTTTATATTTTGATTTCCAAAATTAAATCCATTTCTTGTTGAAAAATTCTATATATGATAAATTTAATTTATCATTAAAATCATAATTTACTTGAAAAATATTAAAACATTAAAATTAAAATTGTTTTTATAAAATATTGAAGAATTAACTAAGTTTTCCTAAAATTATTTTATGAGAATAATTCATAATTATAATAATTGATGAATTAATTTAAAGAAAATAAATTTTATTTTAATTTATTAAATTCATCATAAAATTGTAATAAAATAAACTTGACATATAAAAATTCCAACACTTAATTAATAATTTTTGAAATATTTACATACTTATAATATGATATAATTATATCATATTGTCACTTATATGATAGATAAATTTTTTATAATTTCAATAGTGAGGATAATATTCAGTAGTTTGTTTTACTATTAATAAAGGCCTCATTACTACTCCAATGGCCAAGTTACCATTTCATCGGCATATGATCCTTAACTCAAGAGATACACTGTATTTCAGTCATTATCTATTTAGATGGTTTTATATTTTATTTGTGTAATATTATATGATTATACAATAAAACACAGTTATAATAATTTAATTAAACTGATAAACTATTGGTTAATTATTAATATGGTTACTATTGAGTTTTTTTTTATTGATTTTCACACTTTCACTTGGGTAAAATTTAGCTGTAGTGCATGGTCATCATGTGATGTTCTCATCATATTCGGGTTTCCTAAAGATATGGGAGTGTAAATTCATATATTATATTCTAAATTGAATTTATTAAAGAATTTTTATAGGATTAAACCATTGGTATGATCCATTTTGTCACCCCTCTTTTTTGTCTTAATGGAATGAATGTTTTTTTCAATGGACCAATTATAAAATGCATTATTTTGGCTTATGAAATATCTTATCGTAATTAAATTTCATGAATTAATATATTTGGGACTCTACTATTATTCATATACTATAATTTGAAAGAATCCATACTCTCCCTATCCTTAGATATACATGTTATACTATGTGACTATGATTATCAACTAAAGTTCCCTCAAACTGTGGAGACAAAAAAAATACAAATTCTCATAGTGTTTCTATGGACTTGAATTATTAGCTAGGGAGAAATTATAAAACTTGAATTGAAAATAGATATCTTCAAAAAACAAGAAATTACCATCATACCATTGATATGGGAGGTTATTATAAATTAAATAATAATGGTTTACCCATAATTTGATTTCATATTTAATGTATAAATTCAACATTTAACCCATTTGGGATGTTATATCAGGGAGTGATAATTGAAAAAACATTAATGGGTGATTATTCTTATCTATTTATTTCTATATGTCTAGGTATCCATCAATATATTTTGGAGGAATTTTTTCCACCTTATCTAACCACCACAACTTCATTATATGTTCTTTATCATAATGGGGTCTTTATTTATATTTTTTTAAATTAAGTTGGACATTTGGTTGTTTATTCCATGAGAATGGATTATCATAATGCTTCATGTGTTGGTCAATATGATGGATATATCATAATTTCGTAAATAAGGGGAGGACATTATTGTAGATTATTCTAGGGAGGACCTCAAAACCACTAATCAAAATACCATTTGGAGGACCTCAATGGATAAATATACTCTAACTTTTTGAAGAGGATTTGACATACTCTGAGGACAACAGACATAGGTATTGTAGGTCTGCAAGAATGAAATAACTAATCACATCAGTAGAGTGTTTATTCTATTGGTTCATTTTCCACTCTTAAAGAGATAGTACATTAGATCATATTCTTTTGGTAGACCAGTGAAACATTTAATGGTAATATTCAATGATGTCCCTTGAGTCATTGATGGTGTTGGTTGATGATCAACATGGTATTGGATAATAATTTTCTCATATCCATTTTTCTACTAAAATATGTCAATGGGTCCCCATAGAATATGTTAGAATATGTGCCTTTCTACCAGTATCCACCATGCCATTTATATGGATCCCACTATTTTATTATATTCATTTACATAACATTTTATAAATAGAGTATTTTTTAATGTTTAGTGTCTTAGAAAAAAGGTACATAATACATGAAAGCATGATAAAATTTTTCTAATAAACCTGAAAGGATTAATTATAGGATAATCAAACATTTTATTGATTCATCTCATAACATTGGTATATACATCAATGTGAAGGGTGAGCAAAAGGCCTAGTAAGGGAAAAAGGGATTCAATTTACTTTTTATCTTGAGTAAAATCAATAAGAACTTGAGTAAATTCCTAAAGGCATGATAAAAAGTAATATAATAATAATAATAATAACAATAATAATAACTTGGAAATACGAATAAATCATTTAATTGTTCCATTCATAAGTATATCTCCCAGATTTATCATCTAGTTGTCATAAAATATACAAAGGTTATTCAACAATGTATCATAAAATATGATATTACTAAAGATTAAATTCATTACACAATGCATTAGATTATTATAAGCTTGCACACATAATATGTATTACTTAATGTGGGACACATAGATTATAATAAAACATTTCATAAATAACCTCTAGAGATTAATAGAAATGCGTTACATATCCAAATCCTGATGTATTTAAGAAGTTCTTAAAGACAAGACCTTTATGTCCGTTTTAAACTCACATGAAATGAAAGAGGGTTTCATGTTTTTTAATACCTGAATAAAATAACTTATTTTTACATATAAGTAAATATATCTAAAAATAAAATAGTTTTTTGTATTCACAAAAGAAAATAAGAGAATTTATTTACAAAAACATAGAAATTTTGAGAAGAAAATTCTCCAACATAAAAGGTAAGAAACATGGATTTAGAAAACATTAAAAAGAGAGGGTGAAATGGTTTCCCATTCATAAAATAATATAAATGTATAAAATGGATAGAATAACATAACATTGTAATTATAATAAAATACCACATAAAAAGGAAAAATGAAAGTAAAAGAGAAGTTCATATTTCCCTTACCTGGAAGAGTAACTACTAAAACACGATGATTGGGGACCCGTGGGGCTTGAGGAAACCTTGGGTTGAATACATGAGAGGTTAAACTATAATATAATTTTATAGGAAGAACTAGGAAAAAAATTAAATAACATAATGTGTGGGTATTTGTATAAAAAAGTGAGGGTGTTTTTTATTAATTTACTTGGACACCTCGTTAGTGGTATTTACAAAACCATGGGCTCTCCAACTGTGTTCTTATATGGTGTTGGATTCATGGGACACATATTACATTATTTGAATCCAAAATACTCTACCATAATTTTATATTACTCATTAAATAATTATGACATAGTAAGGATGTCATTGAACATACTGAAAAATTAAAACTGTATTTTTACTATTAACGAAAAACTAATGTATTTTATAAAATTCTCATACATTAACCTATAACTTCTATAGAGATTCTGATTTTAATAATGTCATTTATTTTATCATATAATTTTGTAAACATCATATATTTAAATTTTAACTATATAAATAATTATTTATTAAAAATAACAGCAGACCGAAAATACATTGCAAATTTTTTTACACGTGAAACAAATAAAATTATTTTATTATTTTCAATTAAAATAGACTATTTTGATAATACTATTTCATTAGATTAGAAATTTTAAACCAAAACATATTTTAATTTAGCAATTTATATCTCTTTTCATATTAAAATATTTACCCAAAAAAACAAATAATCAATTTCCATCTCATGTTTTACAAAAAACCACAGTTAAAATAGAAATGATGAATTAACTATTTGAATTAAACAAAGGGATTAAATTTTAGGTAACAATGTAATAAATAGATAACACATTATAAAACTCGTATACGTCCTAAGGTTAAGGTGTGTGATGTTAATAGACTTTTGGAGCGGCTCAGATAACATCTCCAGAGTTGTAATCTCCACTAACATGAAATTATCTCATATGTGATTTTATTCAACAAAAAGATGTTGTTCTCATCTTGGGATTGGAGAAGAGTGAATACCAAAGAAGTTACCTCCATCCCACATTCAAAAAAATGGGCTTCATATAGAACAAATATACTAG
The DNA here is from genome assembly GCA_963277665.1 of Viscum album. NCBI lineage: Eukaryota > Viridiplantae > Streptophyta > Magnoliopsida > Santalales > Viscaceae > Viscum > Viscum album. The sequence continues at coordinate 1,592,860,962 of OY728129.1, forward strand.
ATGAGTCCATTGACTCTACTTTTTACCTTAATGAGCCACTATGATTTCTATTTATAATACTAATAATAACAATAAAATTATTATTTAGATTATAGTTTCCAATGGTCATAATGACTAATGGTTATAATTTACCAATAGTCATATAATGGTTGAAACCCAATGGTCACATTTCAATAACACTCACTTCATTATTAAAGAGATATAGTTTTTTTGAGTACACAATTATATAACTCACATTTTAGGAAGAAAATATCATTCACAATGTTTGGGTCGTTACATTCTTTCCCACTTAATAAATTATGTCCCCAAAATTTCATCTCATTCCCTTGGTTGAGAAAAGTTTAAGGTAATTTCTCCAAAAAATTTCCTTTGGTTCCCACATATCTTCTTCTTATTTGTGGATCCTCCATAAAACATTAAAAATATGGTTTGTCTTATTGATTAGAACATTGTCTCTATGGTCCAAGATATCCAATTGTTTCTTCTTATAAGAGATTTCATGTTCTATTTGTACCACCACCGGATTTAGTACTTGTGAAAGTTCAAGAATGTAATTTCTCAAGAAAGATATATGGAAAATATCATGATATTGAGGTAAAATTGGAGGAATTGTAAACTAAAATGCCACTTATTCTATGAGATAAAGTATTTTATAGGGTCCAATGTACCTTGGGTTAATCATACCTTTCTTTCTATACTTCATGACTCTATTCAATTATAAAATTAGAAGGAATACATTATCAACAACATCAAACTACAAACCCCTTGTATGATTTTTAGGATATCTATTCTTCCAAATATTATTAGATATTATATGTTGTTAGATGGAATGAACAAAATCAATCACCTCTTATGGAAGATCGGGTCCAAGAAGATTTCACTCAACAATTTCATCCCAAAAAGTAAAAGTTCTACATCACTTCAAATGTATAGATTCATAGGATTCCGTTTGAATACCCGAATAGAAAATGTTGTTTTGTGAGAAAAAAACTAATTGGAGTTGCTGATCCCATACACATTTAAATTTCATTGATCATGTTCTCAAAATGTCCTCGATTATCTAAATAGTCATTTTATATTTTCCATCAGTTTTTGGATGATAGGTCATATTGAAATTCAATTTAGTAATCAGATCATGTTAATGATTTCTACATAATTTTGATGTAAACCTTGGACCACATTTATAAATGATAGAAAGTGGTACCCTAGATATCCTCACTACTTCCTTTATGTAAATCTTGGCAAGTTGGTCAATAGAGAAATCTTCTCAAATAGAGATAAAATGGGTAGCCTATGTGAGATGATCCGCTATAACTCATATCACATTATTTCCTTTGAATGTTTTCAAAATACCAGTGACCAAGTACATTGTTGTATTTTCCCACGTACATTCTAGTATAGTTGGTGGATGTAATACCCATTTAGTGACTTTCTCTCTTCCTTCAATTTTTGACACACCAGGCACCTTGTGGTGTATTTTCCAATCTCCCTTTTCATATTATCCCACTAATAATGATCATGAATGTCCTTATGCATTTTAGTTCTTCCATTACGTATATATAATGTTGAGATATAATATTTATCTATTACATCCTTCATTATTTCCAAAATAGATTGATCACAATGATTTGTATGAAATTTCATTATCCCTTCTTGATCAATTTTGAACTCAAGAAAATTCAAATTCTTTATTGCCACTAACTTAATATCTGACAAAGGATCTTCTCTTTGTTATTTATTGATCTTATCTAGTAATTAATGTTGATAATTAATTTATTTTAGGGTTGATCGTTTTCCTTCCCTTAGGATTCTGATGTAATGTTTTACTAGGTCTTTGATCAATGTATCTCTTTGAATCCTCATCATTTCAATAACATCATGGTCTTTCTTACTTAATGAATTAGAAAATTTATTTTCTCTTATAGTATGATAATGAATTGAACGTAGTCTTTAAATCTTTCCAACCATATCTTATCACTCATGTTCAATTCCTTTTTCATGAATATATACTTCATGCATTGATGATCTGTTTATGTATCACATTTCTTCCCACAAATATAGTGACTCTATATCTTAAGATTAAAACAACAACATCTATCTCCAGTTCATGGACAAGATAGTTCTTCTCAAGAGGCATTAACTATCGAGATGCATTAAAAACCACGTTGTCATTTTTCATGCGGACACACCCAAGCCCTTTTAGATATGCTTTGCTAAAAATAATTAAACATTCTCTAATATATGGTATATTTAATACAGGTGTGGTAACTAATATTTTCGTTAACCCCTGGAAACTTTCTTTACATTCCTTTACCCGGATGAACATGACCCCGTTTTATGTTCACTTGGTTAGTGGATTAGAATGTCGTGAATAGTTTTTCACAAACCTCATATAAAATCATGATATATAAAGGAAACTATGAAACTCAGTAAATATTTTTGTTTGAGGAAACTCTTATACAAACATTGTCTTTACAAGGTTAATTGATATTCTTTCATTGGTTACAAATTGACCCAAGAAAGAAATTTTTTCTTCCAAAAATTCGCATTTTCAAAACATTCAAAATAACCTCTCCTTACCCAGAGTTATTAATATAACTCTTATATGATCCTCATTATCTTCATGTCTTTTAGAATATATCATAATATCATAAATAAAACTACCAAAAAGTTATCAAGTTATTCATTAAATACTTTATTCATAAAATCCATAAACATTGATGTATAGTTAGTTAAGACAATGGGCTTGAAAAAAACTGAAAATGCCCATATATTGAGTAGAATGAGGTTTTTGGAATGTATTCTTTCTTTACCCTCAATTGGTGATAACCTGGTCAAATAACAATCATTGAGTATAATTGAGCCCCATAAAGCTGGTAAAATAAATCATTAATTATTTGTAGAGGGTATTTGATCTTCACTGAAATACCATTATGTTCTCTATAGTCAATGCATATTTTCCTTGATCCACCCTTATTCTTCACAAAGAGAACATTTTATCCACAAGGAGAAACACGTTCTCAGATAAACCCCTTCTGAAAAAGATCGTGGAGATGCTTATTTAATTCCCCCAATTCTACCTTTTCCATTATATATGCGGTCTTCGATACTGGATAATATCTAGGCATGAGTTCAATGGGGAACTCTACCTCTATTTATAGGGGAGGTCAAAATGACTCCTTAAAAAAATATCAACATATTCCCAAACAATATATACTTTTTATACTGGTATACTTATATATACTTCTTCATATTCACCATTTAATTTTATAAAGAAGGCTATCAGAGGTGATTCTACACAAAACCCTGGTCAACATATCTCTCAGTTGTAAAAAATTTAGGTATACCATTCAAACCTAATTAGATATCCTAGTTTCATCATTTTATCTTGGTATTATACTTTGAGATCTCATCCATTCATAGTATAATGTCGAATTTTTTCAAGGGAATGACTACTAGGTTTGTGATGAGATTATTCCCACCAAATTAAATACTAATGTTTCTATACACTATCAATTCTTGGAGAATCTCTTGAAGAGTCATGACTGATATTTATATTTCTAGAAATTCATGGATTGATTATATATTACTTTCAAACATGGAGGAAATAATGGAATTCATAAAACCAGAGTTAAACAATTTACTTATTGGAATAGAGATATCAAAGAGAGTAAATTCCATTGCATCATTGGGATCTTTAACATCATATGTTGTAAAAATAAAAATCACGACCTTTTTCCCTTGGCCTATGATGATGTTGATGGAGATACCCCTCCATTAACTTCAGATTTAGAAAATGATTGGAATAGTAACCATGTTATCCACACTTAAAGCATTGGACTTTAGGATGGGCATACACCATCCACCCTTTATTGTTAGTGTTGATATGTTGACTCTTCGCCTCACTAGGATAGTTCCACGAAATATAGCCTTCACTTCCACACTTAAAACATTTCCCAATACCGAGAATGTAGTTCTGTGAATACTTCAACCCATAATTGCTTCTGGTGGAATGTTTCACATTCATTCCTCCTCTTCCTTGAATCAAGATCCTCCTCATGTTTGAATCCAAATATCCCTTTTTTATCATTCTATTTATGGGAGTGATGTGTCTCTATGAACTCCAGTTCAGCTTTCATATCACTCCTCACAATCAACATAAAGTGTTCACTGTCTCAGTTTCAAATATTCTTTTTAAAATGAGGTCTTAGTACATGAATGAATCCATCACCCATACCATTAGAATATTTGAAAATATATAGGTATAATTGGAAAGTCTTCTTATGTTCATCTCCTAGCTTCCCACATATTCATTTTCCTTGTCAATTTTCATTCTCATTGAATGGGGAAACTATATTTTTAAATAGTTTCCCTTGAAATCTTCCAACTACATAGCTATAATCTCCCATCTTAGATTCAAGTTTTCAACTAGTTTCCACCATTTATCATATTCTACCTTCATGTAGTACATATCCAATGATTATTTATCATGTTTTGAACAATGAAGTATAGAAAATATATTTTCTATAGAGCTTATCCACTCTTCACCAATAAATAGGTTGGTAGATCCACTGATCGAAGGTGGTCATTAAATTATAATGGACTCAATGGATTTTTTTTCGAATCAAGCTGAGTTTGGTCTTTCAGCTTGATTCATGTTATTTGTCATAACTCGAGTTATATGATTCATCATTCTTGTGAATTTTTTCTGTTTTGTCCATCATCAGAATGTTGTGAGGTCCTGATATATTGCGCTCACAATTTATGTTGTTTCTTTTATTTCTATCCTTTTTCTAAAAGATGAAAACCTTAGTGAGAAACAATTTCATTTCAAAAATAATATTATTTTGGGTGAACTTTTATGTTATATAAACTCATTATTAATAATTTTATTCATTTAAAACAATATGATTTTCTATAAATACTTCTTAATGGTTCATAAAAAGATTTTGATGAACCAAAAATATCCTCAGAATTGTAAAACTCAGACTGTAGCAAGACACACTGTTCTCTCCCAAGTTAGTATGATTTAGGCCCGACACACCTTTTCGGAGTTGTTACCCCTAATTATATATGTTCCAAAGTTACATCATCTTGTTCGAATCCTGACCAATATTTAATTGTTCAAAAATATATTACCTATTATTTCACGAAAATACAAATATTTTTTACAAAATTTAAACATTTCTTTGTTGTTATTCATAATTTTTTCCAATCATAATCCACAAAAATAATTAAACATCCCTTTGATTACAATTCTGGAATACTACTTTTTTAATACATAACATTACAATGAATTTTAAAAATAGAGGATCTTCCAATGTTTAGTATCTTGAAAATAGTGTACAAAATTCATCATAACATGAAACAATTATTTTAAAAAACTTTATAATATTCACCATTGGTTTATCGTAAGATCAATTAATGATTCTCATAACCTGGGGACATATATCAATGGAATTGGTGATCATAAGGCCTAATAAGGGAAAACAAGGGAATCCATTGACTTGTGATCATGAGGAAAATAAAAAAGAACATGAGTAAATACATAAGGGCCGGAGAAATAGGAACATAATAATTAGTACATTAATAATTACTTTTAAATGTGGCTATAACATTTAATTCATTCAGTTATAAGTATACACTCATGTTTTATATCCATGTTTTCATAAACATTGGCAAGGTTATTCACTAAGGTATCATAAAACATGACATCTCTAGGGATTTAATTTTGTACCCAATGCATTGGATCACAATCATGGAACACCCTTAATATGTATTAATTAATTTTATCCATGTATATAATAATAACAAATTTCATAAATAACCCATGGTGAATAAAATAAATGAGTTTCATATCAAATTCATGATGTTTTTAAGAAGTTCGTAAAGACAATATCTTTAGGTATTTTGTAAACTCGTGGAAAGGTAAAATTGGTTTCATATATGATAATACCTGAATATAATAGAACATTTTTATATATATTTAAATACCCCTTGAAAATAATGATTTATGGGTATTCACAAAAGAAAATAATATAATTTCTTCAAAAAATAGTGAAATTTTAAGAAGAAAATTTGATAGCATAATGGGTAAGAAACATAGTTTTAGAAAAAAAATCAAAAATATAGGAGACATGGGTATCCCATTCATAAAATACTATAAATATATTAATGGGATAGAATAAAATTTAGATAAGAACATAGAATTGATATTTTAAATACATACAACATAAATGGTAACATGATAGTAAAAGAGAAGTCAAGATTTCCATTACCATGAAATGTAACTCCTAAAACTCAAAGATGAGGACCTTAAGGGCTTAAATAAACCGTTGGAGGACTCCATGGAAGGTAAATATATCATATATTCTAGAATTATTAATTGTTAATGAATGTAAAAAATTATATGGGTGGGAATTTATAGAAAAAGTGAAGGAGTTTTTTTATTAATTTCCTTGGTCTCCTCACTAGTCGTATTTGAAAAACCATGGGCTTGCCCAAAGTATTTTTCCATGGTATTGGCCGCATGGGCCACCTATTACATTATATTCACCCAAAAGAGTCAACCATAATTTTATATTACACATTACAACATAATGACATATTTTGGATGTCGTTAAACATAACAAAGAAATCAAACGGCATTTTTACTATTTACAAAAAAGTAATATATTTTATAAAATTCTCAAAAATTCACCCTAACATAATATCAAAATTTTGATTATAAAAATTTAATTTATTTATCATAATAATTAATTATATATAATATATTTAAATTTTACTTATAAAAACTCATTTTTATTGAAAATAATAGCAGACACATAATTTGCAGTTAAATGCATAGGAAAATTTTTAACACTTGAAAAAATATATTTTATCATTTGTAATTAAATACCATTATTCTGATAAAAGTATTTCATTATAATAAACATTATTATTAAAACCGTAGTTTAATATGATAATTTATCTCTCTAAAAAGTACAATTTTTACCCAAAAAAACAATTTATCAAATTTCATCTTTAATTTTACAAAAAACTATTCTAAAAATGGAAATGATGAAATTACAATTTTATTTTAAAAATTTGTTTTAAATTTTAAGTAACCAACGAATAAACATATAACCCCTTATAAAACCAACATAAGACAAAACAGTATGGTGTGAGATGTGATAGACTCTTGGGGGTAGTTTGGATAAAATTTCTTGAGTGATAATCTCCACTAACATGAAATTCTCACCTATGTGATTTTGTTAAATCTTAACATGTTGAAGCTTGGAATGGGATTGGTCAAGAGTGAAGCCCAAACCCGCTACCTCACTCCCATGTTTTGAAAAATTGTCTTCGTACGACATGAACCAACTTGATAAGGCCATCAACTATTTATTTTTTATTAATTAACCCTTATCATTTATATTAATAATACTAATTATAATTTTTAAATTATTATTAAGATTACTATTTTAAACTATCATTATAAAAAATGGTAATAATATACCAAATTTAAAAAATGACAAATGGTTATAATGGACCAATTTTCATATAACGGTTGAAACCAAATGGTCACATTTCAATTATATTCACTTAATTTTTAAAGGGATACTGTTTTATTGAGTACAGAATAATATAACACACATTATTAGGAAACAATTACCTTTAATTTTTTTGGGTTCTTACAATAAATTTAGTCTTATATAGTATTAATATGGGATGGAGTGTGTAACTTATTTTGAGCCTCATTCAAGATATACATAGAAGCCTATTGGAAATAGGTTGTAATATGAGACCACTCAGGTGTTACTGTGTAAATACAAAAACTAATATCCAAAAATGTAGAAAATATATAATCCTACTCTTTAGAAGAAACTGAGATGTGTTGAAAAGATTCTTCAACATCCATGGGATAATTTATAGAGACCTAAACATAGGATATCATTGATATATTGTATTTATAACCATATTTTAAAACATTCAAGATCTACTGAGATATATTTTGGATAATATTAAATATATATTCATGTTCATACATTATCTCTAAGATGTGTTTGAGGGGCTTCTATAATGACGATGAGATTATGTGCATGTTCATTAATGGGATTACAATGATTTTCAAACATTTTTATTCTAATTTACATTAAAATATGTAGAAATGATTTTTTTATAAGGGAGAGAATATTTTTCTACCCCTAGTTTCTATAAGGATATGATAGAATACATTTTATAATGCTGGAAAATTGTGTAGAAAGTCTATCTAGTCACAAATTGGGATATGGTCTTTCTTGATGGTTATAATGTTCATGTGTTATAGGGTATTTTAAGTATAAGTAAGGATTTAATATATATAATTGTTTTTATATCTCACATAACAAAAAGTGATCTCATAAATACTTGGGTCTGATTGATCAGGGGAATATATTTGATAGGAGGAGTCCTTGGTAAGAATCAGAGGGGTGGTGGACACACAACCGTAATAATGATAGTGATTTTTTATGAGACATTAGGGGTCAATATAGTGCTAATTTAAGGTTTTAAATCTCATTATATACCACGAAAATATAAGTGATTTCATAATTATCATGATCTGGGTATAGATTCTTTCAGAAGTTGACATTGGAAATAGGTTCAACCTGCTTTCCAACAGATTTTGTTTGACAATATGGGCTAAAAGAATTCAGTTGTTGGAGACTCTTGTATGAAAACTATAGGGTATGAATAGTACCATGTCAATATTAATCTCTCACCATCATATATTTTACATGGTATTAAAGGTGTAAGATTATAGATGTTGGCCTTCCATTCATGGGGGACACAGATTTTTTAAACGCAGATTCATAAGAATGTTAATTAGATGATGATGTCATCAATTTGGATTGAAGGGATATTTAGAAATGGTAACATTAAATTCATGAACCCGACAAATAAGAACACTAATAAATATATTATATCATGTGAGAACCTATTTTACTAATTATTTTCATAGTTCAAAGATTCACATCGATTTCACCATTTGTTTTGTGTCTGTTCTTGATAGGTTTTCAACATGGAATGGAAAACATCAATTAACTCTGGTAATCCTGATAATAATTGACATTACAAAACTTTTTTTCTAGAGATAGGTAGTCACAAAGTTTTGTAGATAGTGATTCATTGGAATATGCATTTGTCAAGAGGATGTGAATAAAGGATCATCCTATCATTTTCTAGGGAGTTGTAACCTAATTTGGGACTCTTGTAAATTTAACTTATTTTTTCAAGTCATTAAAAATTTCATAGGATTAGACTAGTTACCCCTATTCTAATGATGAATCAATCCTATGAATTTATGTGATCATATATATGTATTATAGGTTCCCCGTATATATTTTACTTCTTGGAAATGATAATTTTATGAACATGATATTTAAATCCATATAGTTGGGATATCTAGATAATATTATCATACAGGGAGGTAATGGATGTATCATAATTTAGAATGGACCCTTGAAAATGGTGTCCTAAAAATCCTCACAAAGGGAAATTTAACTTGTATAGTTATGTACCAAATGATAGTACATGTTTTATCTTTCAGGGTTCTGTGTGGTTATCACCACCTAGGATTTTCAATCCTAAATATCACATCTTTTATATTAATATTCAATATAATTTTCAAATATAGGACCTTGGACCATAGTGGTTTAGAAAATTTGGAGACATGAAATAAAATTATCATATTTCATGAAATAACATAAACATATACTAAGAAGATACTAACATTTACTAATCTTCTTAGACATAGCCTACTTAATACCATTCTTTAGAAACTGGGGAAAGGAAACATAAGAAATAGTGAAAATATGTTCTTTGTAAAGGTAAATATTTGTTTTGTCCATCAATGGTCATATGGATTTAGAAGATAAAAATAAAGGTTTGTGTAATGGAAATAATTTATAATTTTAATAACCAATCTATCAATGATCATAATCCTAAGTCATAGTATTATGTTTATCAATTCAAAATACAGGAATTTTAAGAGTGGGAGATCATCAAAAATCAATCACGAGCCCTAAGTACATGTCATAAATGTGTGTCTCCTTCATAATTATAAAAACAGTATCATTTATAAATATTGACAATTGAGAGCATAAAATTATAGTATATGATTCATCCCTAACTGTTTCACATGTCATAACAGATCTGGAACCACCATATTTTCCTATAGTGGATCAAGCATATTGACTTGTTTCCCAAAATGTATCAAGAACATCAATTTGAATCCCATAATTATGTCGTGATATATAATTATTTACCAAATTCATTGGTGAGATATATAAATACAGGACATCCTATCACATTGTTAAATCCATACAAATGTTTTCCATAAGAGAATTATTCATATTCTTTAAAAAATCACACAAATAAAACATTTTTCATCAATATTTCTTCAATCCATCATAGGATAACCCATGGAAGATAAAAGGGTTTCAAATAAAATCAAATTATAATGTTTGTAAACGACCTAGATAAATATTGAGGATGGTACCATTGGATCATATCCCTATTAAAACATAATAAACAAAAAGTTTTTTTTTAGTTATTGAATATAAATATAATTAATAGTTTATTAAAATTATATTGAGGAAGATAATCTTTCATTTATAAAATAAATTATTTAAAAGAAATAAATTTCAAAAATATTATCATAAAAAATATTTGAATATAAATCTGAAAAAATATAAATGAATAATTTAATCATTGAGTGGTTATGAAAATATTGGATTATTTTAATGTTATCCATGTTAAAAGAAAACATTATTTTCATATTATTATATAAAGAGAAAATTTAACTTTAATTATGAAAATAAAATTTTGTTTAGATAATTTTTTATAATTAAAAAAAGGGTAATTTTTTTTAAACAATAATTATTGAATAATAAAAACATTTGTGAAAATTTTGAATTTTTAAAATCATGGTCATTGAATGAAAATATTCTCTGTTAAATATTAAATAAATATTTAGTTTTTTTCTAAAAAACATTATTTTGGACTATTGAGTAAATAAATTGAGGAAAATGAATGGAAAACGTGTATTTTAATGAAATATTATGAGTATAGGAAAAACTAAAGAGATTTATTAGATATTTTTCATATAATTTCTAGAAAAAAATTCAAGTAGAAACGATCACAATTAAATTTCTGATTGAAATATAAATCCATTACCTCATATCTCATGTTTCTTCATACACATGAAAACATACTATATAATAAATTTTTGTCTTTTTATATTTTTTATTTGAAAATATTCATATCTATCATACCAAGTATGTTTTACATATGACATATTATCACCCATTAATAAACAAAATGTTATTAAAATGACTATTTTGGGTGATAACTGCTTCATTTGTCATGTATGGTTTAGTTCAACAGTGTAGGTCCTTGTACATTGATCATGGATCTATAATATCAAAACAACCATGATATAAATATCATATATATATATATATATATTTATTTTAAATATATTTATACTCATCTATAAAAGTTAGATATGTAAAAATAATTACACCATTCATGGAGATGTTGGGTCATATATACACTTGGACACTTTTTTAATTTGTTGACTGATACAACAAAATAATGTTGAATAAGAATTCACCATTACAAGAATACTATTATATCACATACAAAAATATTCATCAATTACATCCTTATTGACATCCATGTATGATGAAAATGAAAAATAAATCACTCCACTCTGTGGAGGTCACAGTCCACACACACAAAACTAATGTTATCCTTTTCCAATGGATTGGAAGGTAAGAATCATTATGTTGTATTATTATTAAATAATTATAATTATTTAATAATTATTATTTATATTAAATAAATATAAAATTATATTCATTCGTGAGAGGTGGTGATGGGTAATGTATTACATCGGTTTATGAGGTGGTAGTTTGTCTTATAGATGATCAACAAGTATTTTTTGCATTTGTGGAAGATGATATGGATATAATTAATTAAATTAACATAATAAAATATCACTATATGATATATTCAAATATCATTATTTTAAAATATTTTAGAATTAATTTAAGGAGTTAGATAAAGAAATAAAATGAAAATTCATGATTGTGAACTATACCTCTTCTTTAAAAAACCACTTTAGGTTCAGTGCTAAATCTTTATAAGGATTTATTTATGATTAAACCATGGAAGAAATGTATAATAAAAGTAATTAAATAAGGTATTATATTAGGTCATGAAATAAGGAATCCATGAGGGGAAATGTTTGACACCACGATTTTCAAAACCATGCACCTAAACCTTGAACCTCCACTTGTTATTTGGCACTATGGTTGTCTCCATATAGACAAAAGTGGGAAAACTTCATGGTCACTTACAATACACAAAAGGCCCCACATGGTAATGTAGCCTAAGGTTTGTGGTTTTAAAAAATGTTAAGTATAGTTCTTGTAAAATTGTTCCAAAATGAAATATTAAATAAAAATAGAGGATATATGATCCATTTTGCACAATTAAATATGAATTCGATATGTTTAGAGGTCAACGTCTATCTAATGTTTTAATTTTATCCCCCTCGGTAAACCATTTTTTACATAAACCACAGTAGAAAATTTTTATGATTTTTAGTAATAATTAAAGAAAAAAAATAATATGAAAATACTATATAATATTAATTATTATAATTCCAAATATGGAATCCATTAGACCAAATTTAAGTCATATAAGTTTGAGAATATAATTTGAAAATTAATCTTGTAATCGGGATGAAAAATAGGTTTCCAATGAAAACTTTTTCTTACGTATAAAATGTTTTCATATCAAAATTAAACATAAAATTGATCCCAATTACCTAAATTAAATTGTTATTAATATGACAGAACTTATTATACTTTTAAAACCATTTAAAAAATAACTTTTTAAATTCCTTCAATAATAAGATAAATTTTAATAATTTTTTTTCATTATTAATCTGAAAATTACTATTTTATAAAAATTATTATAAATTCACTCTAATATAAATTTAAAATGTATATTTTAAAAAAGTTTCATTTAAAAAAATAAATTTTCTAAATGTGGAATATAATTAATTATAATATTTTCTCACAAAAGCTAATAAAAACCATTTTAAGGAAAAGGTTTATTTTTGAAGCATATAATGATTTTTCTAATATATATATATTATTTATCTAAAAAAATTATATATATTTTTTAATTTATTTATTTTTATTAATACAAATCATTTAATAAAAAAGTGATAATGTTATTTTATATTGTAGTTCATTTCAACTCAGCATTTCGTGTATCGTATACTATCAAAGATATTTATTTAAAAAGTAATATATCATACAATCTGTGGGTTTTGTATTCTAGCCTATATAAAATGAATTTATCCATAAAATTTGAATCTCTTTGATAAAAACATAAGGATAAACATGTTTCATTACCTTCTCATTTTTCCAATTGTCTTCTCTAAATTTTGTATTACTCTTGATAAATTTGACCAGTTGAGTAGTCTTGTTTCATAGGAAATTACCTCATTAATTTTAGATTTATAATAATTATTCTTCATAGGAAATAAAATTTTCCATTGGTATGAAATATTAGTTTAGTACATTTTATATATCAAGTATGTAGTTCCTAGAGAGGGATATATCGAACATGTCGTGAACTTGATTGTGGTTTGGTATAATTTCCATGTGATAAGCTGTCATACATACAGTATCAAGAATGTATAAGAGGATAATATACCTAGTGATCATTTTTCCTTTATTTTTCTTTAATATTATAGTTTAATTACATGGATAACTAAATACAAATACCTTATCACCAACTTTTAACTCAAGATCTCATTGACTATTATTATTGTAACTTTTTATCGACTCTTAGATGCCTTGATGTGTTGTTGAATAGTTCTCACTTCTATACCATTTCCTTAGCTAGATCAGGACCAAATGTCATTATTTCTCCAACATCATCCATGAGTGTCGGAGTTCTGCAATTCTATAGAGGGATTCATAAGTATTCATCTAAATTATTGAGTCAAAGCTATTTTTATAAGAAAAAATTACAACAGGAAGGTATTGAGCCCAACCACAATTGAAATCCAGAGAACAACATATGAACTTATACTCTAGAGTTTGAAAGGTCCTCTAAGAATGACCATCTATATGAGGATGATAATTATTGATAAAAACAATTCTGTGTCTAGATCCTATATAAGAATTCACAATAACTTCATGGTAATCTTCGGATCCTAATAAAATATAATTGAATTTGGTACCCAATAAAACATTACCACATCCTTAATGTATATTATATAAGTTTATTAAAAATATGTATCTATTGAAAAAAATTAAGTGTATTGAATTTTTAAGAAAATAAACTAAAATTGAAATAGAATTGTGGACTTTATATATTTTGGGGTGTTCATTAAAAAAATCAATTGTGATGTTTTCCCATTTCCATTTTGGTATGGATAATGGTTATAGCATCTCCTCAGACATTTTTGTCTCAGCCTTAACTTTTGGAAATACCAGTCACTATGACACATATTTGACAATATCCATTTCAATTTTTCCAACAAAATTACTCTATAATAACTCTATACATCTGAATACAGAAATGATGAATAGAGATTTATGAACTATGAGCATCATCCAACAACTCCTTTTTAATAAATGAAAAGGAAGGGACATATACAATGTTCTAGGACATTATCATTCCATCACAATCATGGTTGAATAAGGGGACAGTTCTCACCTTCTTTTATATCTCTATATCTTCTATTTTTTCCTCCATGATCTTTACATGGGCAGATGGATGGAATTTTTTTTAAAAAGATAATTTATATCCCCTTCATATAATATTTCCAAAATCCATACATTTATATCATTGAAATATTAGATATTTTTATATAAACTAGCAGGATCCTTTTTACTGATACCATCAGCAACATTGATTACTTTATATGGGTGGTAATGTATTGAGTAGTAATAATCATTAATCATCTCCAACCATCTTTTCTAGTACATATTAATCTACATTGAGTGAATATATACATTTATATTTTAATATCAGTATATATATCACATATTTCACTGTAAATCTATTATCTCTATATCTTTAATGAAACGTTTACCACAACTATTTTCAAATCAAGAGTGTGGTAGTTTTTCTCATCAACCATAAATTTGAATAAGGCGTAATCTATAACTATATAATTTTATATAAAAAAATCCTTTTCCTCTTTTTGATTAATTTATATAGATTACAAACACATATCCATCGTAGCTTAATGTATGTACATGTTCACGGATAGACATTCTCTTCAGTTCCTAGAATATTTCTTCACATTCATCTATCCAAAAGAACGTGTCTCCCTTTAATGTTAACATGTAGATTGGATTACATTGTCATGAGAAATTATATAATAAATATAACTAATACCCAAATAAGCCAATAAAACTATAGATCATGATCACAATGATTTCACTAGGACAATGCTCAATAAATTCCATTTTTTTGGATCCACATATATACCCTCATTTAATATTTTATAGCACAAAAATGAAACATTATACAACCAATATTCAATCATGTTTAATTATTCATAAATTTTCCCTTTCATTAGGGGATTCAATACAATAATCAGTTGATATTCATGTTCATACTTACACATTAAATATATAATGATATCATCTGTAAATACTAATATAAACATATCAAGATAATCTTAAAATAATATGTTCATTTAATCCATGAATATTTTGAAATAATTAGTATTTACAAATAGAATAACTATATGTTCATTATTTCGCTAGCATGTATGGAATATATTTTTAGGTGTATCCTCATTTGTGACCACCAATTAATGATATCTATAATCAAGATAAATATTTTAAAATTATTTTTCTCTTTGAATTTGATCAAATAACTCATCAATATGGGGTTGAGGATACATGTTCATGATATTGATCTTGTTATGTTATTGATGATAAATATATAGTTGCATTGATCAATATATATTCTTAATAAAATGATTGTTTTCAACCCATGATGATGCATTTTTCTATATAAATATCCTATCAATATTCTCCTAGTGTTTCTTATTTTATTCTTATAACTCTATTCGGGAAATTCTAAAAGTAATCACTTAAAAAGTTTCATCCCCACGTATGAGTTATATTATAAACTATAAATCATGACATAGTGTAAAACTAAGAAATTATTCAATAAATACATCCAAACATTCATGATAAATACAAATATATTTTATTTTTTTTGTCTCCCAAACCATATGGAAAAATAGCCTTAATTAATGGGAAATAAACCCAAATGATTGAAGTAATTTCCATTGGAATTTTTTTTCATCCATGAACTAATAAATTATCAATGGATTATGTGGAATACAAAATGTGACATCCCTTCCTCAGAAATGGATTTGTATACACATAAATAAATTCAATACATGCTAAGAATAACATCATGATTCACTAAAGGGAGAATCATAAGATATGTATGAATCACATTCCTAGAAAAATCCATTCTAGAAAGAAACTATATATGTGGGATTTTATCATCATAATATTAGGAATTTTCATTGATAAATCAATATCTATTCATTGAGCTGGTAATTCAATACCCCTTGAAATTTCCAAATATGTAAATGAGTGGGTTTATCTAAAATCTAATGAGACATTAGTTATTCTATATTGGATGATATGTGTACATTTCAACACATCATTCTCAAAAAACTATTCATAATTAGTTATCATATTAGATATACCTTTTTAATTAGTCATAAGAATTTTATAATTCTAACCATCATCATAATCCTTTGTATTCTTTCCGTAGTTGAAAAAATTACAATATTCCTTTAATTTTATGCACTATATCAAGTGGGGTGCAGTAGTTTTCTTCATTTTATCAATCATTAAATTAAATGTCTCATTTATTGCCTTTCAAAATTTACGAGCTTTAGAACCAAAATTTTGATATATAAATGACCTATCATTTCCATTCAGTAAATTCACCTATTGTTACTTCACACATATCTATCTTGTAGATGGATTTAATTTCTTTTCACAATGTGATTTTTTGGTTTTTCATGAGACAATATCTTCCTTTTCATACCAGACCCATGATAATGGTAGGAATATAAAATATACATTTCCTAATTGGGTACACATCAAATTATTTCATTGTAGAGAAAATATTCTCTTATTGATAACACCATTCAGACACTTGGATTTAATCCCATTAAGAATAGATAAATTTTTATTTACATCGTAATAATTAAACCATAAGAATAGATTGGAATTCATGAAAAACATTCCTTATAAGTACTAATGGGTTCAACGCACTTCTCATTAAGCTCAATGAATTCTTTATCCATTATTTAATAAATAATAATATTTATGTACTTAATGTAAATATTATTTAAAAATCATCCCATTCCATGGATTTAATACCTTCATGTTGTGACATATTCTTAATAAGGTTCCATCATTGATCTAATTTACCATAAAAATGATAATCATCTATGAAAAAAAATTCATGTTTTTAGAATTGGAGAAATGAGAATATATTCTCCATAGAGATGATCCATTTCTCATCCACTAGTGGATCATATGACCCACTAAAATAAAGTGTATGTTTCCTCATAAAGACATGACAATATGTTATTCCCTCCATTGATCGGTTGGAATATCAATGTGATCTATGACCTGAGAAAGATGTGTTATCATAGAAAATGGATTCCATCTTCCAACTCACATAACATTTGGTTTCTTAAGAGTACAATCATTTGATTTTTTATAACATCCATTGGCATGATGACCTCTAGTTTTGTACATTTATTAAAACAAAAAAACCAATGTGTAATCATCAAGATATAAAAATTATGTTAAATTATCATATAATTATGAAACACCATTCATAGGATGTCAAAATAGTGAAACATTATTCCTAATATATGATACCTTAGGTATATCCAAGGTTATCCATGGTCATTAAAAAACATTAGGATGTTATCAAATACTTTGACTTATCCGCATAGTTTTCACCAGTGTTTTCTAAACATATTCACCAAATATTGACTAAAATCGTCTTTAAAAATGACTATAATGACCTATGATTTTCTTATATAAATATTTAATATTTTTCATAGCATCCCAATCTTGGTTGGACATATAGCCTTAAAAATTCCTACCCATATTCTAGATGCTTTCGACTAGAAGTGAGTGTCTATGGTATTATCGTGGGGATACTATAACCTCATTTTCAGAGTGTAGAATAGTTGTAAAAATTATTTATAAACAAAAAATGTATTAATAAATAACTAGTAATGGAGTAATATATCATCCTGATATAGAAATAGTCAAACAATATATTTCATATACAAAATAATAATCATGTAATCTGATATACAAAAAGGGGAATATGTGTGCAGGAATATACATCATTCAATATAAGAATACAAAATGGAAAAAAATTATCTCCAATATCATCATGAAAATAAGCTTAGTCACTTACTCCAATACTCCATCCTATGAATAAAATCAATCATCCACAATAAGATGCATCACTTTGTCTCCACCTACAACCGTAAGATCTTTTCATGTACCAACAAGAAACCTGAACATGCTGTGAGATATAATAAGTATTACACCACTAAAAATTCCTATTAAAATCCACTTTTTTAATATAAAATGAGTATCATTCATGTAAAATAAAATAAAAATAATAATAAATGTAAACGTCTTTCCTCTAGTTCTTAAATGACACTAAGACGACACTACCTACGTTGGTATAAGATATGATATCTTCTAACTTGTGAAAAAAAATTATTTATATATATATATATATACTGATGTTTATAGATACATATAGATATGCTACTACTAGTTAGAAACCTAGGTGTAACTAAGGCATCCATGGATATTAGTATGAAGCTTATAGAATGTCAATGGATTATGTGCCTAGGTTTCAAGAATCATATGGGTCGATATGATCATTTTTTTAAAATGTGGGACTCCATGCCTAGTTATCACTTTTAATTAGAGACTTCATCCCTATATATCACATTTCACTTGGGACACCATGCACATATATCACATTTCACATGGGATTCCATGCTGGTATATCACATTTCACATTCGATGTCATGACTGTATATCACATTTTAGTGGGGATATCATGACCTATATCGCATTTCATTTGGGATTCCATTCCCATATATCTCATTTAAATTGGGATAACATTCTCATATATCTCATTTCAATTGGGGTGCCATTTCCATTAACCACATGTGGATGGGATTACATTTACTAGTATCACAAAAAATGGGATTCCGTTCATGTAAATCACATTTATATATTAAGGAAGATTATGTATGGAGATAAGAAAAATGATGACATACAATTCATTTGACATGCTGTTTAATTAAGAGTCATATAACTTATTTATATGTAAGTCACATTAAATGTTCACACCACTTAAATTCCATTTAATTTATATACTTGTTACCCTAACGAATCAACCAAGATTACTTAGAAGTAGGATTATCCATATAACCATTTAATAGTTCAAGGGTGTCACAAAAACATTCCCTTAGGGGTAGAAGTTGTTGAGGTAGGGGACCTCTAACAGTAATGAAGTATAGATGGTGAATGTTTTTACAAGGATGATGATTTATAATAATAAATACAATGAATTTAAGGTGACACATAGAATGTATGGAATGTGGAACGAGGGTTAATGTTATAAAGAGTCTCAGATTTGGGAAGAAGTGCTAGACCACCTACCATAGGTTGGAAGATGAACCCCTTTCTGTTATCAGCTTTAGGTTCTATATATAATGGTAGAAGTCATAAAAATATAAAAATTTCAATAAAATAGGGCTACTAGATTACTCCATAATAGCATAAAAGATGGAAAGATAAATTATGAAATTAAGGACGAAGAGTGGATATATTACCGATATGCATCCAATTTTACCCAACAATGAAGGAATTGGGAAATGAAATATGATTCTAGATCAATGAATAGGTTGGAGGAATATGGAAGACACCCATGCATGGGAGAGGTTATACATGTGAATAGTGATGAAAAAGGAAGATAAACCATTTAAAAATGATAGTGTTAAAATGGCCTTTTCATAAATTTTCATGAGGTGCAAGGTTTGACACCACAGTTTTCAAAAACATGCACCTAAACCATGAACCTCCACATTTTATGTGGCACTATGTCTGTCTCCCTATAGACACAATTCAGAAAACCACATGGTCACTTACAAGAAACAAGAAGCTCTACATAGTCATGTAGCCTAAGGTTCTTGGTTATAACTAGGCATGATCGCCTCTGTAGTTTAATGTAACTCCCACATCATTGAGTCTTATTGTTAGTACTAACCATATGCTAACCCTGTAGTTCATGCTGACTCTCCAAAATATGGAATTCTAGTATCTGAATGAGCCTCAAACTCCCCCAGACCCATCATGATCCTATTAAGAACATTTAAGTCATAAAACGATGTGTATTATATGGTAAATAAATTATATGTGCCCCTACTAAATGAAATAATGTTAAAAAAATCCCCTCATTAAAACAAATTTTACCTGAGTTTAATTTTTTAGAATGTTAAAAAGTTGTTTGATAAAATTTACAGCCACTTAGCACATATGAGGGCCTCTCTTTACCATGTATCATTGTGTACATGGTTTTCCATCCATATTAACCATAGTATAGGAACCCAACTATCATAGAAACCCTTCATTCTCTAATCATAGATACACATGAGATTCTAATTAATGAAAGAATTTACCTCCATCTCAATATCTTAAAGATAAAATGAATTATACATGGGAAATAGACATAGTAAATCTATTATACAAGGATGATGTAATGCATGTACTGGTTCTTTTGTTGTAATTACATCTGATATGCTACCTACCAAAATCTCTACAAGATCTCAAAAGGCCCAAGATAATAAGGAAATATACTTCCCTATCTCCAAATCTGTCTATGAACACATCTGGGATAATCTCACAATATGACATATTGTCCCACCTTATACTTAATAGGAAAGTGGGGATGAAATGTATAATACCTATTCATCAAATAAGCTATATGAATGTGCTTCTGAATAAGATACACATATTTTGAAGTTTTCTGAACATGAGAAGGTCCCGGTAGTGCTACCTCACCTACCACTTACTAGCATAGGGGTGAACGGTATAACATATTGTATGGGGCCTCATAGGGGGTCATATAAATAGTTTCCCAAAAATGTTATAGTCGAAAATAGATGAGTGGTAGTTGTTTTTACCAAGAACCTACAAAATCATCGATGTATGCTCGATGTGTATCCTCCATCACTGGAATTATACACTCATACTTACCATTAGTATGAAGGTAGTATGCCATACTCAAAAACACATGTGAACCTAGTGCCTTCCATAATCCCTTCCTAGATTCTCATTTTAAACAGATCATCTAAGTATAATATGATAGAATGGGTAATTCCATAATGTTTTATAATCTCTTGATTGTAAATCCTCCAAATATCATCTACTAAAAATGTATCCTTTTTTGGTATAAGGTGTGTGAACTTGTTCAACATGATAATGATCACCTATAACTACCAAACTCATTATTACAAACCTAAAAATCATTTTATTACATAAAACAAATCACCTGATACAATATAGAATATTGAAAGGTCTACAGTCTTTGGGGTATAGGAACATTACAAAACAACTCAAAACAAAAACCCAACATCTTATTGAAAACGTCTTTTACATAAGCACATCATACCTTCGTACTTAGAAATACATGGGATAACATGAGGAAATTCATAATTAAAGGGTGATCTATGAATCCTAGTAAGGTAGAAAATGGCATACCATGAATAATATAGTACATTTTAGGAAATAGACAAATCAATGTAGTGAAAAAGAAACATGAACATGAAGTCATGATATATCATGATTATCATAACATGGAAATGTGGCCACAACATTAACATGATATTAGCATGATCCAAGGCTCATTTAATATGGAGAATTCGTAAACCCCCATTGAGCATGAATTGAACTGATTAAACCCTAATTTAACTTTTTGTATCATGATAATAATCATTGCCAAATGCAGTGGAGAGCTAATATGTCACACCTTTCTTAATCATTTCATTTCATGCATAAGTGTGACACATCAATCATATAATGTGGATTCATTATAAATAATCACTTATTACATGATAAAGGAATTTTGATTTCTTACATTAAACTCTATAATAGTATGTAAATTTTCATAATGGTGAATACCTTAGATAGAGAAATGTGCAAGGTATTCACTACACAATGAATTTGGCTTGGAAAATCATAGTGCAATTTCGACAGAAAAAGGATGTGACATATGAATTCATAAAAATGGTTAATGAGAGAGACAGGGACATCTCATAACAGATAAATGAAATGAATCTTAAGGGTTTCATATAGATACATTTTCTAACATATGTAGTGGATATTAGAATCATAATAAAAAATAATTTCATAAATGTAAATGAAAAGTTGGAAATTCCTTAAGGAATTTTAGAATGGTATCAGGTCTACATGGGAGGTGTTAATGAGAATGAAAGGGGTATCTAAACATTAAAACATAAAGAGGGAAATACATTATATTCTTTAAATCATACCCCAACATTTACAATTGAAAAAAAGTGCATAACAATATAAATAAATTTGAATAAAACGGGAAAGGAAGAAATCCCTTACTTGGAAGTATGATCCCAAAGGCTTAAGAAGGGATTGAGGGAGGATTCATGGAAGCTTGGGAAACCGTGGTAAAATTTTAGAGTGTGTTAGTAAGAGGTTGAGATCCAATGGATTTGAGTGAAGTGGGATCTCGGGTGGGTTTATATAGAAAGAAAGAGGGAATTCTTTATTATTTACATTTTCAAAGCACACATTAAACTAATCAAAACCACAAACTATCCCCTGGATTTTTCCAATGGGTTTTTCCAAATGGGATTGGAGTGAATTATTTTATAATTAAAATTACTGAAAATATTAAAATATTAGTACTTCATTGGTGGAGGTGAGTCACACTCTCAATGAAATCATTTTAAAAATATAAAATGTTTTATAAGTCTTGGAGGGTTTACTATGTCATTGTAAAATAAATAAAATAAACCTAAAATCAAAATATTTTAATTTTAAAACATATATTGGATGAATATAATGTTTATAGTATTTTATTATATAACTATTGGTTCATTGTGATGTCATAAAACACTTTATATATTAAAATGGAATTTAATTTTTACCCAAATATTCGACTAACTCAGAAAATTATGAAAAAATCACCATTGGATAATTTCGATTTCCGGATTAATAAAATAATATTAATTTTATCTGAATAATTTTATAACTCTGTTATGTTTCAATTTTAAAATAAAAAATGACATTTATCCAAAATTTATGTTTTTTTGATAAAAACAGCTTTACAACCATAATAAAAATTACAATTTTGTTCATAAAAATAATAAAATAATTTATATTTAATGAAATTTAATTTAATAATAATAATTAAAATATAATTTAATTAAAAAATCTATTAAATAAAAAAAAATATTACTTAGTTGAATATTAACATAGAAAACTATTTGTGCTTTAAAAAATATTTATAAAGAAACAATAATAAAATGAATATATATTATTTATACAAAAATAGAGTACATAGTTTTAGTTCTGGTTTCTGATTAAAACCCCTTTAAAACACTCAATAATACATAAGGGTAAGGTGTGTGATTCTGACTGACCTTTCGGGTGGCTCGGATAACAACACTTGGGTGGTAATCTCAATCAACTTCCACTTTTCTGGTAGACAAGTCTATTTAAGCATTTCATATTGAATCTTAGTCTGGTATTGGTGAAAAGAAAATCCTAGTGACGCCACCTCCTTTTGGGGCTTCAAGAAATGGGCTTCGTATAGAGAAATTCTACTAGATTAGGCCATTACTTCCATTCTCTGGGTAAATTGCATTTGTTAAAGCCCTATATTTATACAAATCATGTCATCCCTATTCAACATCTATATTAGCAATGGGAATAATTCATAACGGTATTTTAAAATACAAAAACATAAAACCAAGGAAGTGAAAATGTTTTATATAGTCATTTTACGTAATAATATATTTAATCAGATCAAGAGTAATAATCACTAACAAATGTGTGGGTCATTACAATCTTCCCCATTTAAAAAATTCGGCCCTCAAAATTTCATTTTCCCACACTAAAATTGATTTGGGTAACTCTACCTCGTTACTTTCTCTGGTTCCTATGTTTCTTCATCAATCTTTTGTTTTTTCCACATCACCTTTACAAGGGGAATTTCCTTTTTTCATAGGATTTATTCCCTATAATCTATGTCCATCATCGGCTTCTCTTTATAAGAAAGATAATTATCCAATTGTAAAACCTATGGGTTGATTACATTTGATGGGTCAGGTATGTACATCCTCAAGAGTGATACAACGAATACATCTTGTACTTGAGACATGTTTGGTGGGAGTGCTAGTCGAAAAGCCACTCCTCCAATGTGATCAAGGATCTCAAGAGGGCCAATGTACCTTGGAATAATCAATCCCTTCTTCCAAAATCCCATAATTCTCTTCCACGTGGATATATAGAGGAATTCCATATTTCTAATAGAAGACTCCAGGTCTCATGAATGATTATCCGCATAGCACTTTTGTCGACTCTTAAGTAGCTTTAATGTGTTGTTGGATGGTCTTAACCTTCCCCACCATTTTTTTGACTGTTTACTCACCTAAATGTTTTATCTCCCCTACTTCATCCAAAATGTTAGTGTTCTTCCACACTACCCATACTAGTCTTCATAAGGAGCCCTTTGGAATCATGAGTGGAAACTATTATTGTATGAGAACTCCACCAGAGGAAGATATTGATCCCATCCTGTTTTAAAGTCCATTGTGTATTCTCTCAAAATGTTCTCATGGGTTTGGACAGTCTGCTCAAATTGGCCATCAGTTTGAGGATGATAAGTTCTACTGATGTTCATCTCAGTATTCATATCCTGTAGAAGACTCTTTTAGAACATGGAGGTGAATCATTGATCTCAATCATATACAAAAGATAACGGTACTCCATTAATCCTTACAACTTCTCTGACATATATTTTTTCTAGTTGATCTAATGATAAATCCCCTCAAAATGAAATGAAGAGTCCTGTATTTGTAAGATGATCCACAATAGCCCATATATCATTGTTTTTTGGATTTCTTAGAGGATGGTTGATTCCTTAGACACAATCATCTGAGAAATATACAGATCCTCATAGTGTAGTAAAATCCATTCTTGAGATGATGATGCTAAATAATATTCTTTTTCCTCCTTACACATCTATAGAATAAGGGGTTGATTCTACATATTGAGAGTGATTTCACTCTCACAAAAATTTATTTTGGAACTATATATAGAAAAATAATCCATTACAAAAATTGCTTCAAATAATACTAGAGGGAGTATGATGCGGTTCAATGGGAAGTACAGTCCATAAATAATGACAGGGGAAGAGTTATATTCATTGGAGCAATGATTTCCCCATTTTCTGTACTCACTGACATATTAAATTCCATGATTTGTGGTGGTATTGGGATTTTTATACAAAACATTCGGGATACAAAAGAATGTGTAGAACCATGATAAAAAATTATGTTCTCTATTCATGAATGAAAAACTAGCGTACCTTTCACCACATCTTTTTTGGGGTTCACATTGGTGGTAGTGATGACAAAATCTCACCCTCACTACCTTGGAGGTTGTTGGTTTCCTCTGAAAACCCTGTTTTTTGGGCACTGATATTCAAGGTGCCACGACTCATTGTAGTTCAAGAATTTAAAAACACATTGAGGTTTGACCAGAGCGTTCCTATCCACTATCGTAGCCACATGTTTCTCTTGTCAGAAGTTAATAGCTAAGTGACCTTCTCTGCTACCCCTAAAGCATTTCATTTTCCCCTCCAATCAATTTTTGGGTTTTGTATTTCTGCACCTTTAAAAAGTGGGGTTCTCGACCTTCTTATCACTGTTGGATATCTCCATTGGACCTCTTGAATTAAATTCTATATTATGCCTCTTATCCCTGTGATACCGTTGAGATTATCCGGTCTCCATTTTGAATTTTAGGGAATATCAGAAAATTTCCTCATTGTTATTGAATTGATGGATCTATAGAGCTATATATAGGTTAGGATTCATCCCATAAATGAAATGGTAGAACTTGCATTCGAGGGTAGCAACAAGGCTGAAGGTGTATTGTTCAATCCTTGTGATGTTTTACTCATATGTTCCGAGAGATATATTGTCTTTTATGCTTTATGGCAAGGAAGTCCATATCCATCTTCATTTAGAGGGTGCACCGAAAATATTTATCGAAAAACATTTTTTGGAAATCCTTCCATTCCAATGATGCGACCTCATACTCATACTTTTTATTTTTTATCAAAGTCCACCATTGATCATCGTCACCCTCTATACGATAATCATTCAGATGAACCTTCTATTGTTCATAACATTGAATGATGAAAAATATCTTCTTAATGGA
Source organism: Viscum album (assembly GCA_963277665.1). Classification (NCBI taxonomy): domain Eukaryota; kingdom Viridiplantae; phylum Streptophyta; class Magnoliopsida; order Santalales; family Viscaceae; genus Viscum; species Viscum album. The sequence continues at coordinate 1,592,887,595 of OY728129.1, forward strand.
GTTGATCCATTGTTCGGTGATTGAGGGATCCGAGGATCCATTAAAAGTAGTAGGTCATTATCTCATGAAGCTATCAATTGTGATTATGTCTTTCTTATAGGAGGGTTGAATGATTCTGAAAACCCATGTTTCTATTTAATACATGAGATAAATGAGATATTATCAGGATAATATTTTTGATTACCACTCCCACTTGATTGGAAATCTCATTATAATAGTCGTCACATTGATCTTCACATCAGTTGTTAGTTCGATTCCTCCTATTAGTGGCCATTGGATAGAATAAAAGGAAGTTAGGGTAAAACATAAAGGGTAATACAAATACAAAAATGGATGACTTATAAATTACTTTTATATCTTAACATAAGATTTTATAGTCTTCAATCTATGTTATCCATGATCCACTTCTACACATATAACCTTAAGGGATTTTTTTTAATTCCCATAACAATGGTTCATACCTAACTTGGGAATTCACCACAGGATTTCACCCAGGAGTGTAATAACCAAGAGTGAATCAAGGCTCGTTGTCATGTACCATGATACCTAGGGTCAAGCCCAAAACTCCTTATCGTAGTTTTCAATCCTAGGTATATCTGTGATAGAGCCGCCTCCACCTTCTTTTATCCATAAATGGATGTATTTTCTTGATAAAATACTTAACCATAACTCCCCAAAACATAGGGATGATTTTATTATACTTATTATTATCCTTAAGGATTCAACTAGGGTTTTCTATTCCTAATCCAAAAAAAACATTATCCTCTAATACCAACTATAAAAACTCTTCTATTTATTATAAAACTAAACATTATTTATTAGATAAATCCTCAACTTGATAAAAACATAGAACATTTAGTGTTCTATGTTATTTGGTGCTTAGCAACATTACATAATAACTTCAAACATAAAATGAAAATTTTTATTGAAAACTTTTTTTAAATGACCACATCATTCTTTCTTACTAAGCATTTCATGGGATAACCTGAGCACATTCATAATAAAAGGGTGAGTGATAAATCACAGTAAGGGTGTGAAAAGGAATATCATGAAGAATAAAGTTGATTATATGATATAGGAATATCAACAGATCACATGAGAATCATGAACATGAATCCAAGATTTAGTATGATTATCATAACATGTAAATGTGGCCACTACATTTAACATGATATTAGTAGGTTCCAAGGATCATTGCGCATCGATCATGAGTAAACCCTCATTGAAAATGAATTATCATGACCAAACCATCATTTCAATTGACTTATTATGATACTAATCTTTACCCAATGCATTGGAGTTCTATCCGGGCACACCCTTCTTTATCATTACTTTTCATGCATATGTGTGCCACATTGATCATATAAAATCGATTAATTAAAAATCATAATTTATTCCCTGATAAAGGAATGTGGAATTCGTACATGAAACTATATATTAAATATTTAAATTTTTATAAAGGGTAATACCCTTTATAGTAAAATGGTCATGATATTCACTACACAATGACTTTGGAATATAAAATCGTAGTGCAATTTCGGCAGCATAATGGTGTGACATAAGAATTCAAAAAAATTGATAATGAGAGATAAAGTTGATTATCATCACATGTTCTTGAAATGGACATCAATGGGGTCATATAGATACATTTCCCTAAATATTTAATGTAAATTATATTCAAAATACTAAATAATTTCTTGAATGTAAAGGAGGAGAGAGAAATTCCTTACAGAATTTTGGTATGGTAACAGGTGTACATGGGAGGAATTAATGAAAGATAAAGGGGTATCTCATCATTCAAACATAAAGAGGGAAGTATGTGAGATGTGCGAAAACATACCCTAACATTTACAATTTAAAATAAAAGGGCATAACAACATAATGGAATTTGGACAAAAATGCGAAAGTTAGAAATCCCTTATTGGAATTGTGATCCCAAATGATGGATAGGGGATTGAGAGGGAATTACTGGGAGATTGGGGAACCTTGGGAGGATTATAGAGAAAGGATGGAAGATGTTGGTCAAGCTCTAAAGGCTTTGAGTGAAGAGGAAGTGGGAGTTTGGGTGGGGTTATTTAGGAAAAGAGAGGGAATTATTTATTATTAAAGTTTTGGATACCAAATATTAAACAAGTCAAAACCACAAACCATAACATGGATTCATCCAAAAAAGAGTGGAAAGAATTATTTTATAATTATAATGTCCAAAATTCCTAAAATATTAGTCTTTCTTATGTTTAGGTGAGTCACACTTTCTACGAAATCTCTTTCTAAAGATTATATGTTTTATAAGTCTCGGAGGGTCCACTATGGATTTGTAAAATAAATAAAATAAACCTAAAATCACGTTATTTTAATGTTAAAACATATATTGTACGAAAATAAGGTTTATAATATTTTATTAAATAACTTTAGGGTCATTATGATTTCATTAAACACATTATAGTTTTAAACGATATATAATTTTTACCGAAATATTTGACTCTCTCAAATAATTATGAAAAAATCCCCATTGTATAATGTCGATGCCTTGATTCCAAATATAATATTAATTCTATCTAAATAATTTTCTATCTCTGTTAATTTTCAATTAATAAAACAAATATTTATCGATGATTTATGAGTTTTGACAAAAACAGCTTTCAAACCATACTAAAAATTACAATTTTATGCACAAAAAATATATGATCATTTATATTTAAATAAAATTAATTTAATAATAATTAAAATATTATTTAAATAAAAAATATATTAATTCATGAAAAATGATTTCATAGTTTAATATTAACTAAATATTCTATATTTTCATTAAAAACTATTTACGAATTAAGAATAACAAAATGAATGTATATTAATTATACAAAAATAATGTACATAGTAATATTGGATGGTATTGTAATATAACCCCTTAAAATACCTGAATTACACTTATGGGTAAGGTGTGCAATGGTGTCAGGCTTTTGGGGTGGATAGGATAAATCGCGCAGGTGGTAACCTCTGTCAACTTCCACTTCTCCCGTAGACGATTCTGTTCAAGCTTAATGTGTTGAAGATCAGCTTGGGCTTGGTCATGTGTGAAGCCCAGTGATGCCACCTCCTTTCCAATATCTGAAAAATGTTCTTCGTACAGAGAAATTCTTCGGGACGATTCCATCACTTCCTTTGTCTGAGTAAATAGAATTTTTTAAAGCCGTATATTTATACTAATCATGTAATCACTATTAAATGGAAATATTTGAAACAATAAAAAATTTTATTAGTATTTTAAAATACAAAAACATAACACCAAGGAAGTGAATATGTTTTATATAACAATTTTACATAATAATGAATTAATTCAGATCAAGAAGAATTTTCATTAATATATGTTTGGGTCGTTACATCATCCATACAACATTAATGAATTGTGAGGATATCAACATGCCCACTAATAAATCCATCGTCATTTCATTAAATTTCAACTCAATATTGGATAGATTTTGTAGAGGTCTAGTAGGTCACTAGTTCTTGACCATCAAATGTTCAATAGTTCAACTATGTGTGAAAAAAACTGCAATCTACCTCTTCATATCAAGACACCAATTCGAAAATCATATGTCTTTGTTCATATTTAAAAGCCCATGGATAATTACCCCAAAAAGGAATGATATTCCTATATATATTTTTCTTGTATGTCTGTAGGCACCCAATCACATTCATGAAAATTTCGAATCACATATTCATCAATAACCCAACCATGAAATGGGTCCTCACCTGAGACACTCTCTATCGACATAATACCAACATGATCTAAAATATTATTCATAATTACCCATTATAAAGGGGATTATTTCATCTATAATGATAATACAATACGCTTCACATTATATTCCTAAACCTTCAGGTATATATTATAAAATAGGGCCATCAACTACCACTCACTAGTGTCCTCTTCTACAACATGTGTCTCTGTCCTCCAAATCAGGGTGTAAGCTACTATATTTCCCTTTCATGGTGTATAATACACCTCAAATTTTAATGAATGTATGTATTATACCAACGTTTTCTTCATATGATGAAATTCATGTTGTGTGGAAATGTATTTATGATTTTTTTGGTTCGTATAAAGTATGAACCACTCCCCCAATAGATAATGCCTTCAAAATCTGAATCCATAAACCAAAACATCTATATCATGGGTTTTCATCGGGTAATTATTCTCATGAGTTCTTCTCTAGGATAACCTATACACTATAACTATATATCCCTACATTAGAAATGATCTTATACCAATTCTTGGGGATTTACAATAGACTGTGTAGCTTCTTCCCCTATATTCTATTATCTGGATCGGAGCAAAATAGAATCCAACTTTTATCTTCTAATAGGCTTCAGCACATGATTAATAACCTAATAAATTCACACCAATATTATTAAAACTAATTATAAAAATTACTATGTGTTATATGTATTAATTTAAATGACTATAGTAGCTATTTATCCCCAATAAACAACATACATGAAATACATTCTTGGTCTATTACTAGGAAACCACAGTTCTCACCCTCTCTAGATCAACATATGCTACATACTAAAAGATTATGTAACCATGGATTTTAATCTCAATGATCAAAAACTATTATTTTTTCATCTTTTCATTCATAATGTCGTCTCTTGATGTATACAAAATGGTCTCATGATTTTTGGAAAGGATGTATAGAGTACAAGAATGAAATAAGATATCATCCATGAAAACTACCAAAAATGAATCTATATATGGGTGTAAAAAATGGTTAATTAGATATATAAAGACGATGGTATTTATTTTAATACCAGACACCATAAAAAGATGCTCTTAAAATCCGTATCTACTATGAAATGTCATACATGGTATGTCTGACAGTCTCACATGCACCTGCTGGTATCCTGAACTCAAATACATCAGGGAGAAAACCATCTATCCTCAAAGTATGTAAAATTTTTATTCTATATCAGTATGTGGATACCAGTTCTTAACCAAAATTTGGTTCAACTTTTGAAAATCCTTACACAGACATATTGTATCATCCACCTTCATGGAAAATAGCGCTGGTGAACACCACAGTAAAGTATTGGGTCATTAAAACCCCTTAGTATCTAAATAAGATATATTTTTTAAGGATTAATGGATAATAGGTCCATGCATAGTAGTAAATCAGTGGAGAACTCAACGTATATCATAGTAGGTAGCCTAAAAGTTGTTTTAGGGAAGATGTCCCTCAAATAATTCAAAATAATTTGGAATTTCATACATCATATACCCTGATTGCTTAAAAAGATATTGTCTAACTATGATATCAGTCCATCTATCCGAAATTGGTTAGGTCTAGCTCGACTCACCATTACAACCCATTAAACCATATGAATACAGATACAACCCTCATATGATGTGAAGGGCAACCTCCTGTGATACAAATCAACGTGTGAAAGATTGGGTACTAACCATTAAATTATAAGTATCAAATAGAAACCTATCATATAAAAAAAATGGATCCATATTAATCAGTACCAACTAATATCAAGGGTAACCCCTTGCACTCGTGTATACTCTCTTATCAAAATCCCAATGGTTTGTCGAGAGTCATCATGTCATAGATGTACACAACTTCGAAGACCAGAATATCTATAATTATCATAGAGATAAAGTAATGTGAATTGAACATTTGGAATAATATAGAGACAAAGGTGGAGGATAATAGAATAGTAACTCTATCAATAGAAGTCACAATACTCAAATTTTCTAGGGTAGGCTGCATTGCACAGATATATCCAAATCTATGTCCCTATGAAATGATTTTGGCATCATGAGAAGGTCTGATCTACTGGCACTGAATATCTAGATCCTTGATACAATGTCCATGACCCCGACATCATCCTAAATATTCAGAATTTCTCCATCTACCTTTCTGAAAATGTGCTATAGATATTATCCTTGAAGGCATAACTGATATAGATCCTCTCCCACCAGGAAGAAATTGGAGTGTTTTAAAGAAACACTGATAATTCCAAATCCTACCAAATCCTCAACACTCAAAATTTTTTCACGGACACTCATTTTTATTATTCTTAGTCTTTCCTCGATGTTGGAATAATATGTAGCCATCAATTGGTTCCATCTGGCTGCTAATACCCCCACATGCAGACTCAATGCAACGCTTCATGGTTCTAAAGTAACTACTTCTCTATCTCAGTATGGATCCTCCATGTCCCACGCTATTAGATTCCCTAAGGTTTTTCTTGATCATAAGGTCATAATTCAAAATATCTATAATTGTGGTTAGTCAAAATGCATTCAATCAAAATTTAATGTAATATAAAATCCCATCATTGAATTGCCTCAATGTATTCAACTTTCCAAAAAATAAGGGCCAGTTCAAAGCACTAAGTATCACTGAAACATGAAAAATACTCCATCACCATCAGAGTACCATAATATAGGTGCATAAACACCCTACCATGGTCTTCACTTATTGTTTATAGAACTCAATAATCATAGAAGGATTTCTATACATCTACATTGACCATACCCTTATGATGAATTGTCTGAGTAATCACATCCCACCATTTTCATGGAGGAATCTTGAAGAATGTATAATAAAATCCAGGACCTCCTTTATGTAGGTGTCTCTAGATTCTCAAATATGGAAAACATATCCTATAGCCTCGAATTTACAACCTGGGGGTCACCATCCCCTATAAAGGACTCAAAATTCTATTGTTAAAATTATTATGTTAACACTGCCACAGTAGTGGATGTTCATATAGATCCTTCAATTTTCATTAGAAATCATAGGAAGATCTACCAAAATAATCACTTCTTCTCATATTAAGAGTAATGGGAGATGAATCATGTGGAAATAATTGAGGAAATTCTAATGACGTAGGGCTCTCCACCTTCAGAGCATGATAGTACCCACCTTCCATGCCCCAAACACAAGGAAATCATAGTGGTGTAGTTATAAATTATTCAATTGAATTCCTCATATAAGAATTAGAAATATAAAGGATTAAATATAACTAAAATAACAGGTACATAACCTTCTTATAAACATGTCACACCTCTTTGTCTTCTTTGAAATACATTTATATGTGATAAGAAAGGTCACCAAGGTCAAAAGAGACACCACATACTTCTTAATACTACGGTCATGTCAGGTTAATGGAAACAATCATATATAATAGGTCATGGTATATGGAGTTTGAATTAAAATTTAAAGAGGGAACAAACCTTTAATTTTAAATTTTCATACCTATTTAGTAGTAACTATAACACTCCAAGCTTCCACGATACGCTTCTCTTTGAATAACAGAGTAGTGTGTGTTGTACACAACTTCATGTTCTAATACACACCACAATCAATCAAACTAGCCATTATGAATTGTAATACCCACTTTTTTAAATTTTTTAAATTTTATATTTGAAAATGAACTTCATTTTTTGGATTCAAAATATCGAAATTATCCTAGGGTGAATTTTTTCTATTTTTCTGAAAACATTCAATTTTTGATGAATAGTGATAAAACAATGAGTTGTAGTTTAAATTCGAATTTTGATTTAAATAATTATTTATTTTATTTATATTTAATAAACATCAAAATAGACGCATAATACCTACATTAGTTCAATTTAATTAATTGGAGTTAGTTTAAAATAATTTTAGATATTTTAAACGTTTATTGAACTTTTCATTGTCTTTTACCCACCTCCTAGGAGAATTTGGAAACTCACATAAAACATAATTTTACCACTTATTTGAGCGGAATTTAGAAAATCCAAGAGACACGGTTAATATCAAGGAGTAAAATTTGGTTTAATAAGATAAAAATAATTTTCGGTGAATAGTAACTGTTTACTTTTATTTACCATGGTTAAAAAGTAAATAGTGTAATTAAGGGTAAAAATGATATTAATATTACCTTAACTCATGTCATAATTCTATTGGAATAGTGTATCTTGAAAAAAACAACATTAGGAATAAAATATTATCATTTTGGTCCACTTAGATTTGATTAGGACATTTATTATTATTTAATTCAAAGAAGAGTTAAAAAAGTTAAAATCAATGTTTAACAACAAAATTTTTTTAAATATAAGGTTATAAATAAGATAAATTAGATTATAAATATTAATTATAAAGATATAAATATTTCCTACATAATGGTATTTTACTTATAATTTTTAGACTTTAAATAATTTTATTTATTTATAACACAATGGTGATGCAGTAATTACCCAATTAATGAAATATTAAAATAATTGATATTATAAATATCAAAATAAATTTAATTTGAGACACTTCATGAATTACACTAATGTTATAGGTTAATATTTTATATTAGGATTGTTTATATGAAATTTATTCGAATTAATAATGTTGTTATGAATTTATCAAAAATGCAATACCCAATAGTGTAAAAATTGACATAAAAGAGTTTTTAAAACAAATATTATATTATTAATTGATATTATATTCCAAAAAATATATGGTTCAGTCAAAGGACTTATATAATGATAGGTGTATTATTAATGGACCACATGGGGGTTTATTGAAGTTTATAGTACTTTTATTGACTATGAAAAATAAAAATAAAAGAGACATGGTTAATGTCAAACTATTTAACTAAGAGTTACATATAAATGATAAGGTTAATATAGTGACCTAAACTAGTCTAAAGTCTATTGGTTGGACGGATTTTTAGCCATCCACACCTTAAAAATTAAATAATACACTTTGGAGCCATTATAAACCGAATATTAATTTATTATAAAATAATATTTCTCGCTTTTCCAAAGGTGCCCTCACCGCCTTATAAAAGGGCACTCTCCATTCTCTCTAATTTACACCATCAAAACCTTTTGGCTCGGCCAACCCCTGCCCAAATAACTTTCCAATGTCCCTAATTTCAACCTAGAGGCCGTATTTTTATCAGAAATCCATCCTATGGAGCCATTTTGATCAAATCAAAAGGAAGAACCCAAAGAAGAGGTAATGTTTTCACCACCCTCTTTCAAGCTCCTTTCTTCTAAAACATCTTCTTTCTTTCTTATTTCCATTATAAAATAATAAATCCAGTATCTTCTATATAATGTGATGTTATTATAAATATGTTACAACCATATTCATTATTCTATCCATCCTTTGAATGACATGTCACTATACGTGCGTACGTACGACTTTCCGTCTCCACGTCGTTGTATAATTGTTATTCAAAACATTATTACTGGGATGGGTATGATAATGATGTGTAATTAATGTAAATAATATATAAAACATGATAATGATTCTGTATATATGTTATACCATACAATTATATATTATTTTAAAATCAAAATAATGATATTGTCGCTCGTGCGTACGTACGGACTACCGTCTCCACGAACGCGATAAGATTCATTCCCCATCGTATCCATTAAAGTATAATTCCCATTTGATGATTAAAAATAATGTGTAAGTACATGATATAATTATGGATATGAATAATATACAACCTATCTATAACAAACACAACTTATTTAATAAAACATATAAAAGAAAATGAGTAAGTTAACACCCAAAACAATGATAATACTAAGATATTATTAACAAGGCAATGTTAAAAGATCATATATGATATCATATTAATGTATATTATACTTCTAAATTAAATAAAAATTATTTCACCATTATGCAAGATGTTAACCTACCATCGACCAAGGAAAAGTACAAGGTAAGGGTTTATTTCACAATCTCTTCATTATCTGAGGTCGTTTATACGTGATTATCTACTAGGACCTATTTATCATCCACATCCATGATTCTTAAAAATGTATTTAAAATAAATATTACTATGGTTTAAATTCATTTATACTGTTTTTAACTTTTTATATGATGTTTATAAAGGAATTTTTCTGCGCTTTCCAAACAAGGTCATTTTTAACCTTTTCGACGGAATTAAGGTAAGAATGCCTTTTTTAACTTATACGGTGGGTGCGGCTATTTTCCACCATTATATATTCATTGAAACTTCCCTTACAAGATTATAAGAATATTTTCAAAGTAAATGTTTTAATTTGTAATTTTGTGACTATTAAATGATTAAAAAAAGAGATATTTCTATCAAATAGTTTTGATTTCATCTATATCAACATCCATTGATGGATTTTAAGCTTATTTGAAGTTTATTGTGATGATTCAAACTTCCATATTGTATTGTAGGTTTTGTGATATTTTTTACTGTGGATGTGTTAATTTTATACCATTCATGATTATTGAAGAATGTATTTACATTTCGTATTCTAGTTTTAATAAGAATGTTTATGTAATGTTTATACCTATTCATATGAGGAATGAATTGGACTTAATAAGTGATGGTTGGAGCCTACAATAGCTACTTGATGCATTGGTAGGTCTCATGAGGCAAACTATTGTATTGGAACAAGTCCTTGACAAAATCTTATTTGTAGTCTTGGCAAAAGTCCTTGACTATGTTGTTATGATAATCTGGAAATATGAATTCAATCATTATGAAAGTGGTTATTGATATTGATTGTGGTTATTTGACTAGTAGAATATCCATGTAATTAATTAAATGGAATTATTTTATTTAATAATTGCCATATTATGCGGAGGATCAATTTTAAAAGGCTTTTTTTAGTTATACATTGCCTTAAATGTTTATGCGTATTTATTAAAGTTTCCACTATATTGTTATCCTTACTGAGCATCTGAGCTCACCCCTTTCTATTTTTTATGTTTCCCAGGATGTGAATAAGTATTTTATGAATGGTCTGCATTGATATTATAAGGGGATATGAGTTTAAAGACATGATTTTGTTGTAGTTTTCACTTTATGATGTAATGTAAACTTTATTAATTTATCTAGTTATTCCAAGGCTACTAAACTAATATGTTTTTCAAAACATGATCTTTTGTGATCATGAAAATTATATGTAATAATGCACTGAATCTAAGTAACTGGGGTAGGGGCTTTACAGTTGGTATTAGAGAATGTTTAGTACCAACCTTGGATACTAGATTTAAATAAACTCTGATTAGAGCACATAGACTTAAGATGGACTTTGAGGATTAGTATAGAAGAACTTCCCAGAATTTTGGTATTGTAGTGATTTTTTAAGTTTTCCGAGAAATACATCCATGTCTGGATACGAGCAGGTAGAGGCGGCTCTGGCACATATGTACATTGGGGTAAAACTGGAAAACACCGCTTTGAGCTAGACTCGAATGGGAACGGTGCATGATAAAGGGCCTTACTGCACTATTGGTTACGCCACTCCCATGGGATATGCTTAGGAGAATTCTCATTTTCTTCACAAACAGTTATAAAGGGTTTATGAGTATATACTTCCTCAAAGAAAATATTTTTTTATGATTATGGATTATATACATAAATAGTTCAATATATGTTAAGTGTTTTCCAAGTATGAAATTATTTATTTTGATTCATAAACTTATCTAGTTTAATCCCTTGTTTATAAATGGCACCTAGTGGAAGAAATGGAAACCCTATAAAGGCACGCACTCCATGTATGGATTTCCCTCCTGCTCAAGATAATTATAGTGCAGCTGGTGATGAAACTGGTGCGGACCAGCTAATCACCATACTGGGACAACTCACTCAGTTTATGAATAATTACCTCACCCATATGGAGCACCATAATCTGCAGCGTGGAGGATCAATGTTAGATCTCTTCATTAGGAAACAACCACCATAATTCAATTGGAGTACAAATACAATAGTAGCAGAGCAATGGATAAATTCCTTAGAGAAAATATTTCATGCCTTGGGAACTAGTGAAAGGGAAAAAGTTATCATGGTAGTTTACCGCCTCACTGGAGATGTTGATCAATTGTGGTCGTTGATTCAAAACACCAAGGAAGATGATGAAGTATCAAATATAAAATGCAGGGATTTTAAAGAGCTTTTATTAGAAAAATACTTTCCTCGTGACGATCGGGCAGATATGGGAAGGTAATTTCATAGTCTGAGAGAAATGGAGGATGAGAATGTCTCAAAGTATGAGGATAACAATACAAGGTTTGAAATGTATTCTGGAGATTATATACGCAACCCAAGAAGTAAGATTGACCATTTCTTTGATGGGTTAAAATCATTTCATTGCCGATCATTAGTGTCACAATCCATCTCATCGTATGAAGATATTGCCTCATGTGCAATCAAGACAGAAAAATAATTCTCTAACTCTTACAACTTTAAAGAAAAGAAAGAGAAGAAGACGTCTACTGATCACTGTGGAAATGGAAATAAGGGGAATAAGGGAAATGTTTAATATCCATCCTATAGTAAATGTGGGAAGAAACATCCTGGAACGTGATTGAATGGAATGGGAGTCTGTTACAAGTGTGGTGAAAAAGGCTACCAAGCTCATGATTACAAGGGGAAGAAAGAAGCCACAGAGGTTTAATGATACAACTATAGGGAGTTGGGACATTAAGCAAATAAATGTCCTATGTGTCAGGGAAACATACCTAAAAAAGGTGAAGGGATCAAGGCCATTCTTCAGATATCACTACTACTGAGGTATAAGCTTCGAAAGATGTGTTGGAAGGTAATTTAATTTTTTCCTCATGTTTAGAAAGTGCATTATTTGATTCTGGATCATCACATTGTTTCATATCTTCCCAGTTTTCTAAGAAAATTAGATATTTAAAATTTGATATAACAAGGATATTGTCATTTAAAACTCATAAGGGAAGTATCATCGCAACAATGTTTTGTGAATCAGACCCCATTTGAGACCCTAAATGTTCTTTATCAGCTGATCTCATCATCAAACCTTTGATTTAGTTTGATATAATCCTCGGTATGGATTGGATTTCAGACCATGATGTGAAGATTTATTTGTAAGAAGAAGGAAGTTACAATTTTTGATGATGATGATAAAGAACACCTTATCATTAGACAAGAATCGTCACCACCTGATTCTTACCAAGATCCACCCCCAGTAGGTCAACTAAATTCAATTATTGGAGAAAATGAGAATGAAATAACTATGGGTAAGGAAAAGAATGTTCAAATAGAGGACATACATATTGTGAGAGAATATGTTGATGTACTTCCAGAAGATTTACCTAGACATCCTCCAGAATGAGAAATTGAGTTTTCCGTTGATTTAATTCCTGGATCAAGGCCCGTATCGAAGACCCTTTATAGAATGGCCACTCTGGAATCAGAGGAACTACAGAAAAAACTAGAGGAATTGAGTAATAAAGGATTTATTTTCCCTGGTTTTTCTCTATGGGGATCCCCTATCCTTTTTGTTAAGAAGAAAGATGGATCTATGATTTTATGTATCGACTAAATGGAGATCAATTCAATAACAATAAAGAAAAAGTATCCCCTACCTGGCAATGAGGATTTATTTGACCAATAGCATGGAGATCGATACTTTTCTATTATTTACCATCAATCTGGATACCATCAGTTGTATGTGAAGAAGGATGACATTCCGAATATAGCATTTCGAACTAGGTACGAGCATTACGAATTTACAGTAATTCCATTTGGGATGACTAATGCACCCTCTATTTTCATGGATCTAATGAATAGAGTTTTCAGGGAAAATCTCGATGATTTTTTGTGGTATTTATTGATGATATATTGGTATATTCCAAAAGCTACGAAGACCATGAAAATCACTTGAGGATTTTCCTGAAAACTCTTAGAAGACATGAATTATATGGGATGTTTAGAAAGTGTGAAATCTGGCTTCAGGAGATCTCTTTTATTGGCCATATTGTCTCTATGGATGGAATCTCCATTGATCCTTCTAAGACCATGGAAATCCAAGAATGTCCAGCCCAAATGATTATAACTGAGGTACACAGTTTTATTGGTTTAATAGGTTATCATTAGCGTTTCATCCAGAATTTTGCCTGATTGGCTAACCCATTATCGAAGCTCACATGTAAAGGGGTTAAACTTGTTTGGGAAAAAGACTGTGAAGAATTTTTTGATAAACTGAAGAGATGATTATTCAATTACCCTATATTAAATCTAGCATTGGGGAATGATGGTTTCACTATTTATAGTGATGCATCGAAGAAAGGACTTGGTTGTGTCCTTATACAGATTGAAAGAGTTTTGCCTATGCATCACGATAGCTGAAAATTCATGAGAAAAAATATCCTACTCATGATCTCGAGTTAGGAGCTATGATCATTGCTTTTATGATATAGAGACATTACCTCTATGGTGAAAAATATGAGATTTATACTGATCACAAGTGTTTGAAGTGGAATATCTCACAAAAAGAACTCAACATGAGGAAAATGATATGGCTTAAACTACTCCAAGATTATGATTGCATGATATACTAGCACCTGGGGAAGGAAAATAAGGTGGAAGATTCATGGACTAGAAAAGATCATGGAGTTCTGAATAAGATGAGAGTTAAGAGGTATCCTATTTTTTATGGATCTAGTAATGTTGGATATGGGAATAACCATGAAAGGTGAAACATCGATAATTTTCCAAATGGTTTCCAAATCATCTTACTAGATAGGATAAAGAGTTCTCAGACCAATGAAGAAGAATTTCAAAAGAAGATTAAAGCTGTGAATGATGGGAGATTGAATGACTTTGTGTATAAAGATAAAATTTTGAAATTTTGGAAGAGACTTTGTGTTCCTGAAATACCTGATCTAAAAAGGGAATTTTTGGACGATGCTTATAGTTCCAATTTTTCTATACACCCTTGGAGCACCAAAATGTATAGGTATTTTAAGGATCATTTTTGTGGGACAACATGTAGAGGGAGATTTCTAATTTTGTGTCACGATGTATGGTTTGTCAACAAGTGAAAGCTAGAAGGAAATAACCTAGAGAAGTAATGAATCCTCTTCCCATACCTAAGTGGAAATGGGATAATATCATAATGGACTTTGTCATGGAACTACAAAATACTCCTAGAAGGAATGATGCAATATGGGACATTGTTGATCGTCTTACAAAGACAAAACATTTTCTTGCTATATGGTAAAATTTACAACTTGAACGTCTATCAAGGATATATATTAGTGAAGTTGTGAGACTTTGTGGAGTACCCCTATTGATTTTTTCTGATCATGATCCCCATTTTACTTCAAGATTCTGGAAGAGTCTTTAGAAGGCCTTGGATACTGAACTTCATTTGAGCACTACCTACCACCCTCAAACAGATGGGCAATTAGAACAGACTATTCAAACCTTAGAAGATATGTTGAGATCATGCTCACATGACTTTCAGGGTATGTGGGATCAATATTTACCTCTGGTGGAATTTTCCTATAATAACAGATTCCATTCAAGTATTCTGATTGCTCCATACAATGCATTATACGTAAATAGATTTCACACAGCAACCTATTGGGATGATGTTGGTGAAAGAAAACTTCTAGGCCCAGAAATTTTGGAGGAAACGATGGAAAAGGTGAAGGTAATCCAAACCCACATCAAAGCATCTCAAAGAAGACAAAATATCTATGGTGAAAATCGAAGGAATGATTTGGAATTTAAGGCAGAAGATCATGTTTTCTAAATGGTATATCTATGTAAGGGAGTTATACATTTTGGTAAAAAGGTAAATTGAGTCCCAGGTACATCAGAAATTTCGAATTTCTAGATTGAATTGGGGCTGTAGCTTACCATTTGGCAATGCCGCCATGTCTCTACAAAGTTCATGATGTGTTCCACATATCACTATTGAGAAAATACATGCCTGACCCAACGCATGTAATCACTTACGAGGATTTAGAACTAGAACTCGATCAATATTATTGTGAAGAGCCCGACATGATTCTTGAACTAGAGATTTTGTGTTGAAAAACTAGGCGACTCGTCTGGTAAAAGTTCTATGGGGAAACGATAATATGGAAGAGGCAACGTGGGAACCTGATGAACAGATGATGATGAATCACCAGAGTCTTATTATGCATTAATATTATAGAAATTTTGAGGACGAAATTATTTGATGGGGTGGAGAATGTAACACCCCAGGCTTCCACGGTATGCTTCTCTTTGTATAATACAGTAATGTGTGTTGTATGCAATTTCGAGTTCTAACACACACCTCAATCAATGAAACTAGCCGTTATGAATAGTAATACCCACTTTTTCAAATTTTATAAATTATATCATTCAAAATGAAATTCATTTTTGGACTCGGAATATCGAAATTAGCCTACGGTGAATTTTTGGTATTTTTCTAGTAACATTAAATATTGAATGAATAGTGAAAACAATGAATTATTGTATAAAACTGAATTTTTATTCAAATAATTATTTATTTTATTTAACTTTAATTAAGATAAAAATATATACATAATACCTATATAAGATCAATGTAATTCATTGAAGTTAGTTTAGAATAATTTTAGATATATAAAAATTCTATTGAACTTTTCAACGTCTTTTACCCACCTCCATGGATAATTTGAAATTCACATAAAACATAATTTTACCACTTCATTGAAAGGAATTTCAAAAATACGAGAGACACGGATATGATCAAGGAGTAAAATGTGGTTCAATAAGATAAAAATAATTTTTGGTGAATAGTAACTTTTTAATTTTATTTACTACGGTTAAAATTAAATATGTTAATTAAGGGTAAAAATGATATTAATATTACCATAACACATGTCCTAATTCTATGGTACAAGCCTATCTTGACTAAAAACATCACTAAGAGTAAAATATTATCATTTTGGTCCACTTGGATTAGATTAGGACATTTAATATTTTTTAATTCAAAGAAGAGTTAAAAGAGTTAAAATCAATGTTTAATATCAAAAACATTTTTAATATAGAGTTATACATAAGAAAAATTATATATATTCATTATAAAGATAAAGATATTTAATACATAATGGTACTTAATTTATAGGTTTTAGGAATTATATATTTTTATTTATTTATGACACAATGGTGATGCAGTAATTACCAAATTAATAGAATATTAAAATAATTGATATTATAAATATCAAAATTAATGTAATTGGAGACTTTTTATGAATTGCTATAATTTTATAAGTTAATATGACATATTTTTACTGGTTATATGAATTGTATTCGAAGTAATAATGTTGTTATGAATTTATCAAAAACAAAATACTCAATAGTGTCAAAATTCACATAAAAGAGTTTTTTAAAAAAATATTATATTATTAATTGATATTATATTCGTAAAAATATAAGGGTTGGAAAAAAGACTTATATAATGATAGGTATATTATTAATGGACCACTTTGGGGTCTCTTGGAAGTTTATAGTATGTTTATTGACTATATATTATAAAAATACAATGTGACATGGTAAATGTCAAACTATTTATCTAAGAGTAAAATATAAATGATAAGGTTAATAGAATGACCCAAACCTATATAAATATATTGGTTGAAAGTATTTCCACCCATAACCACCTTAACCTTTAAATAATCCACTTTGTAGCCATTATAAACCTAATATTAATTTATTATAAAATATTATTTCTATCTTTTCCAAAGGTGCCTCTCACCCCCTTATAAAAGGGCACTCACCCTTATCTCTAATTTACACCTTCATAGCATTTTGGCTTGGCCAAACCCTGCAAAAATATTCTCTAATCTTCCCTCAATTCAACCTAGAGGTCTTAGTTTTTTTAGAATGCCTACGTATGGATCCCTTTTGATAAAATATAAAGGAAGAACCCGTAGAAGAGGTGATGTTTTTACCACCCTCTTTCAAGTTCCTTTCTTCTCCAACTTCTTATTTCTTTGTTATTTCCATTCTAAAATAATATCTACAGTATCTTATATATACTGTGATGTTATTATAAATATTTTAAAACTATATTCAGTATTTTATCCATCCTTTGAATGACATGTCACCATACATGCGTATGTACAACTTACCGTCTCCACGTCGTGGTGTAATTGTTATTCAAAACATTATTAGATGGATGGGTATGATAATGATGTGTAATCGATGTAAATAATAAATAAAACATGATAATTATTCTGTATATATGATATAACATGCAATTATATATTATTTTAAAATCAAAATAATGATATTGTCACTCATGAGTACGTACAGGCAACTGTCTCCACGAACGCGATGATATTTATTCCCCATCGTATCCATTAAAGGATAATTCTAATTTAGTGATTAAAAATAATGTTTATGTAGTTGATATAATTCTGGATATGAATAATATACAACCTATCCATAACAAACGTGGCTTATGTAATAAAACATATAAAAGAAAATGAGTAATTTTACACCCGAAACAACAATAATACTAAGATATTAATATCAATGAAATGTTAAAATATCATATATGATATCATGTTAATGTATATGATTATTTTTAATTTAATAAAAATTATTTCACTATTATATTGGTGGTTAACCTACCCTCTACCAAGGAAAAGTACAAGGTAAGGTTTTATTTCCAAATCTCTTAATTATCCGAGGTTGTTTATACGTAATTATCTATTGGGACATCATTATCATCAACATCCATGTTTCTTAAAAATGTATTTCAAATCATTATTACTATGGTTTAAAATCATTTAAACCCTTGTTTACTTTTTAAAAGATGTTTACAAAGGAATCATTCCATCATTTTCCAAACAAGGTCCTTTTTTACCTTTTCGATAGAATTAAGGTAAGACTGTCATTTTTAACATATACGGTGGGTGAAGATATTTTCTGCCGTTATAAAATCGTAGAAGCTTCCCTTACAAGCTTAGAATATTATTTTCAAAGTAAATGTTTTATTTTATAATTTTTTTACTATTAAATGATTTCAAAAAAAGATATTTTTCTCTCAAATAGTTTTGATTTCATCTATGTCAACATCTTTTGATGGATTTTAAGCTTATTTGAATTTGATTATTATGATACAAAACTTCCATATTGTATTGAAGGTTTTGTGATATTTTTCAATGTGTATGTGTTATTTTTATACCATTCATTATTTATAGAGAAATTACTGTCATTTCAAATTCTAGTTTTAATACGAATGTTTATGTTATGTTTACACCTATTAATATGAGAAATGAATTGGACTTAACAAGTGACAGGTGGAGCCCTCTATAGCTCCTTGATGCATTGGTAGGTCTCATGAGACAAATTAGTGTCTTGGAACAAGGCCATGAAAAACTCGTATTTGTAGTCTTGGCACAAGGCTTTAACTATGTGGTTATGATAGTCTGACATTATGCATTCCACCATTATGAATGTGGATATTGATATTGCATGTTGTTATTCAACTAGTAGAATATACATGTAATTATGTAAATGGAATTATTTCATTTTAACCATATTATTATGATGATCAAGTTTAATAGTCTTTTGTTTTAGTTATACATTGCCTTAAATGTTAATGCTTATTTATAAAGCTTTCAGCTATATTGTTATCCTTACTGAGCATCTGAGCTCACACCTTTCTATGTTTTATTTTTCCCAGGATGTGAAGAATGATTTTATGAATGACCTGTAGGGATAGTAAAAGGGGATATGAGTGTGGAGACAAGATGTTGTTGTAGTTTTCACTTTATGATGTAATGTAAACTTTATGTATGTATCTAGTTATTCCAATTCTATTAAACTAATCGGTCATTCGAGACTTGAAATTTTGTGATCATGACAATGTTATATAATAATGCCCGACTCTGGGTAACTGGGGTCGGGGCATTACAGTAACTATTTCATTTAATATGTCATATTCATTTATGTATATTCTCATTGATTAGTATTTTACTATATCATAGTCTAGATAAATGAGTCTCTATTCTCAATTTGTAAAGGATCATACTTTATATAAATTAAAATTTGCATGTCATGTAACTCTGATATGAACCATACATCTGGTCTGAGGATGTTATAGGTCATATAAAAGGATTTTATTAAATTAATTGATATTTCTAATTTATAAAATTACAATTTTCATAAATTATAACAAACTTTTCATCCCATATAACCAGGGAAACATGGCTCAAAAATAGGATTAGTATTTCATTAATGTGCCACCATTATGCTTTACATGATATAACCTGTTGGATTAATACTAACACATTAATTAATACAATTATTATATTCCAATAAAAAAAATTATCACATTTTAAATACATAATATTCAAGTCACTTTCAACAATCATATCCATTTCATGTAATAAAGTAAATAAGATACACAAGTATTTCATAGAAGAATGCATGACGTGTGAATTCTCAAGTTCCTATATTCATGAATGAGATGATTCCTTCTTTGTGTAATAGGATTACGAAAAGGAATTCCATAATAATAATATTAGTAATATTAATAGCAAAAAACATATGCATCACCCTATAAGGAAATCAATATTCCTTCAATTGGAACAAACAAATAAAAATATTTCAACCAAGAAAAATTTTATTTCCCATATATGTGGCTTAGATACTCATAGTCACATTATTATTATGAAATTCAGATATAGTATTAGTCTTAAATCTAATACCTAAATTGTAATACAAGAAGAAAATTCCTTGGATAGAACTTTATAAGCTCTGGGACCCAATTCACTCATATATAACATAATCCAGATGGCTACATGGCCTCATGTACACCTCTATGTAGGCCAAAAGCTACCTACTAGCAGTTATGGTTTAGGGTGGAAGAGTTGGGAGAATAAACACTTGTGATCAAAGTGTATCACATCAGTTCACATAAATAATTAATAACATTATTAATAATAAATTTCAACTAGTGTAATAATTAAACACCTAGAAAAAACATGCTAAAACAAATTAATTGTCATATACCAAATGTTTCTCTAGTCATGTGACATACAAAAAGGGGAAAAGGGGTAAAGGAATATACATCTTGCTATATAGAAATTAAAATAAAACGTATTAATTATTTCTTCTAGAATTACGACTATAATCTCAGAACTCTACTTCTATAATCCTTACTATGAAGAAAATCAAGAACCCATACCCGGATGTTCTCCTTTCTCTCTCCTAATATACATAAGATCTTTTCCGGAAACAACCGATGGACCGAATAGGGTGTGAGATAAAATAAGTAGACCACCACCAAATATGACTTGTAAAATTTAACTATTTCAAATACAATTAGTAGTGTGCATTTATAATAATGTAATCAAAATATACAATTTAAATGGTTCGGCTCTGGTTCCAAAAGGATCTCAGCTTCCCCAACCAGCTTCAACATAATATAACATATCTCTGTCCTTGAGGGAAAAAGTATATAGATGTGTGTGTCTGCAAGTGTATATATATATTTTTTATATACATACTGATTTTTAAAGTCATATATATACATAAAAATACTATCCATGGACCAAATAATGACTCAAAAATACATGGATAGTAGTACGATGCTCATAAAATGTCTAGGGACACAATACTCGGGTGTCAAGAATCATATGGGTCACCATTCCCCTTAAATAAAATATAGGATTGCATTCCCTATTATTTCATTTAATTTGGGTATCTATACCCGTATATCAAATTTCACTTTGGACATCATTCCCTTATATAACATTTCACTCAGGATGCTATATTGTTATATAAATGTTCAATACATTTCACAAATACATACCTGAGGACCGTAAAGTTTAAATATATTAGGAGTATGGATAAAAAATATTATTATTTCAGGAATTATCTTCTATGTATCCAACTATGATCTTCCCATTTATTACTCTTCAAATAAATTCCTCACTCAAAATCCTTTCTTCAAAAACTATGGAACATAAACATTATAATGTGTGAACTCAGATGCTCAGTAAGGGAAGAATGAGAGTTATCATTCAATGATTATATATATGTATAATGTAATAATGAAAGTATGAGATCATGATCATTAGTTAAAAAATTTATACCCATTATTTCAAATATCATACACATGAGTCATATAGTAATTCTTTATAACTTCAAATAACATGAATCAAAAGTGTGAGAAATCAATGGTAATCAATCTTGAACCATATATCGATGTCATAACATTGTTGTGCCCTAATAATTATAGAAACCATTTAATATGACAAGGTTTAATATAGATACAATGAAAAAATACTGTATTAGAAATCCCTACCGATTTAACTTATCATAACAGATTATAAATCCGCACTTTAATCACATAAGTGATCAATCACATTGACATTGTTTCCCCAGTGGATCAAGCATATTCACTTGCATCCCATGATTATATCATGAGATATAATGATTTAACACATTAATTAGAGAGAAAAATAATTCTAGGACCACCCATCACACAATAAAATCAATACATATGAATTCCATAAGACCATTAAGTGTATCATATTATAATCAAACAAAACAAAACCAGTTTCATCAACATTTCATCAATACATCATAGAAATAACCATGGAAAATAAATAGATTTCAAAAAAATAGCACAATAATAATCATAAAAAAAAGAAAAAATAATTAGCGTACCATTGCATCATATCCATAGTAAAACAAAATAAACAACAATGTTCATTTTTCTGGAATACAACACCTTAAAAGGACAATTAAAAACATTCTTGAGGAACCAAAACTTTCTATTCTTTAAATCAATTCCATAAAATAATAAATTTCCAAAATATTATGGAGAGAATATTCATTTCATATAACTATAAGAAATTTTCAAGAAAAGATCATTTTATTTAGTGGTCGTAATGATGGGATATTCTATTCATGTCATATATATTAAAAGAAAACATTCTTTTCATATTATTTTTAAAAGTCCAACTGAACATTTTTAAAAAAATAATAACAATCATTTAAAATAATTTGGTTAAAAGTAAAAAAAGGTAAAAATTATATTAAACAATAATTGGAGATTAGTAAACAAATTCATTAAAATATATTTTTACAAATCATGGACATGGAAGAGAATGATTCTTGATCGAATTTAAAAACATCATCATTTTTCTTTAAAAAAAGAATTTAAGTATATTAAGTACATAAATTGAAAAAAATTTAAAGGAAAAATATATTTTCAATAAATTAAATAAATAAAAATAGATATATTTATCATATAATTTTATTTTTTTTCTTAAAGAGTAATTCATGAATAAACAATTCAATTTAAAAATAGTTTTGAAACCTAAATCCATTACTTCATGTTTTGATTTTATTTATACAAGTTTTAAACACATATAAAATAACTACAGGTTCATTCTACGTAAATTAATAAATATAATGATATCTATAAACCCATTTTTGACTTACATAGGATGTATTATAACATATATATTGACAATTTGTTATTAAAATCACTGTTCCGGGTGATAACTGATTTGTTTTTCATCTATGTTTCAGTTCGTAAATCATGGGCCTTATGCCTCGATCAAGGTTCCATATTCTCAAATATATTAATCATGATTTAAATATAATATATATTCAATTTTAATATATTTAGTTTCATCTTTAATAGTTAGAGATAGAAAAATGTATCACATCGTTCGTGGAGATGTTTAGTCAAATGTACGCATGAACAATATTATCATATTTTGATGGATGGAATAAAAGAAAGGTAAAAAATAGTTGAACATTGTAGAATTATTATTATATCATATTAAAATTATATATTCATAAATTATAACCTTATTACCTTCCATTTAAAATGGAAACTAAAAAGGAATCACATCGCTTCATGGAGGTGGTAGTCCACACATACAGATAAGAAACACTATCATTTTCCAACAAATTAGAAGGTAATATGATAGATATGATATATTAATTCTAGAAGTATAATTCAATCACAAATTCCAGATATATATATATAAATCAAAAGTATCATTATATCAATAAACTAGAGGTGGTGATGTAAATTGAATTACAATGGTTAGTGAGGTGGTAGTCTACTGTACACATGATCACTGGTTTTGCTTCCCATTTGGTGGATTTGATGCTGCTAGCACCTCTACTAAAACCCCAGACTCCATCTACAAAAACATACTCTATTACTATCAACATGGGAGTGAACACCAACAAATCTATTCCCCAACCTCACTTTCGATACGCAGGTAGAGTGAGACGATAGTGCCAAATTTCCAAGAACCGAGTTAGACTATCCAATTGCAGAACCACGAATTGTGAAAAACAAGGAACAAATGGAATAACTTTTTTCCATCCACTCCAATACTACATGTCCATTTCAAAACAAGCTAGCATGAAGACGCTTTTCTAGACCCAAAGGGAAGAAAAGGTCAACGCACTGAATGACGACCACTGAAATGCTACTGCTCGGTCCAACTGCATGTATATATATTATACAGATTTTATTTTTTTAGAATAGTTTAATAATATTTTATATATTTAGAAGAGGAAATAAAATTAAAACACGTGGTTAAGAATTTTACTTATTATTTGGAAATTCTATTTATGTTTATCCCTAAAATCGTCCTATGATTGTTTTATGATAAAAAATAGAGATTATATTTCATATAGTGTGATTTATGGAAGGTATATGGTATTTATTTGGTGAAATAAATGTCTATTGATGTATATATAGTAGATGTGTGGGTGACCCTTTAAAATTGAGGGGAGTGAGACACTTGTAATTTCTCAATGTTTCAATATAATTTCAAGTAAATTTCTTATAAAAATGGTTCAAAATGGATCATTAATTACCATAGTATGATATATGGTATAAATATTTACATATAATATAAAATGAAACGTTTTTAGTAATTTTAACCCCAAACAGTTTACTTTAACCCCCTCGAAAGCCTTGTATTAATCATAATCATAGTAATGAATTTTTATTGTTTTTCTATTCATTATGAAAAAATATGTTTACATTTAAAAAAATTTATTATTAATATTCCATATATTGAATACATTTAATCCAATTTAATTCATATACTTTTTCAAACATAATATAAAATTATACTCGGAATCGCAACAAAAAGTGGGTTTCCAATGAAAAACGTTTCTTAAGTATAAAATTTTTTTAAATTAAAATCAAACATAAAATTTCTTAAAATAACCTAAATTAGATTTATAATAATATAATTTAATCAATTTAAATTTTTAGATCATTTTTAATATAAAAAAATTATTTATTTAAAAGAAAATCAATTTTTAATAAAAATCAATATTTTTTAAAATTCATTTAAAATTTAATATTTTTAGTGATTATTAAAAAATCACTTTAAGATAAATTTAACAAGTTCATTTCAAAAGTGAAGTTATTTTTTTAAAATTAACTTAATAAATGTGTCATAAAATTAAATATATTATTTATCCAAATAAAATAAAAACCATTTGAAGGAAAACATATCATTTTAATGAATATAAAAACACTAATAATATATATATATACGATTTATTTAAAAATAAAAATATCATAAATGATTAGGGTTTTATAGTAAATGCATTATTCCTATATTTTAAAACCCATGTGGTGTATAATCCTAGGCGAACATGCCTAGAAATGGTCAGTGCCAAAAGTATACATGACTAACCCTTTCTATTTGGCTTTAAAGGAAATATGACCTAATGAGGATAGATTGGTTTGGATATTAGAAATATGAATCACGCTGTAGTATATGGTTTTGTTAGGGATATGTATAATATTTGAAAATATATTATGAATTAGAAAGAATATAGTTCTTTAGGTGTTGGATAAAATTTTGATAAATATGGATGGATGATGGATTTCGTATGGAATACAGCCCAGGTGAATATGATATTCAAGATCATGGGAATATAGCCTAGTCTAGCAGGAGGTAAAATATTTCACAATGAATATGGATCCATGTATGTGGTTAATGAATATTGATGATATATGGTTTGAACTATTGGTAGGTTTCAACTATATTATGCTATAAAAGGAAAAAAATCCCACATAGTTTGATTTTTATAGTTTAAGGTTTTGTGGTAGAACCATACCATGCAAATTAGCATCATATAGTAAACATTTTTTCTTGATGTTTTTCATTATGGGACTAAGATATTTTACATGTGGTTTAACAGTGATTTTTGGTGATGTCTATTTCATAATATGTGTAAAATCATAGGATCCTATGGTACATACGCATATAGGACCTTTCTTATATTTCTCAATAACTAGTCATCCGAATGAGATCATTAATGTGGGTATGATTGATTTCGAATTACAACTATAAATGAATCCAATTTTAGAGGAAATGTGCTTATGTTAATGACATGATACATTTATATATCTAATATCATGTTAATTATACCTATTGTGGAAACAAAGATATTGAATTTTGGTAAAATTATATTATATTTTTCAATGATTTTTTAATTTGAATTATACACTGAGTAGTCCTTCTATCAGTATCCTTATATTTATGATGATATCTTCAATGGGAAACATCTTGGGTATTATAATTGAATAATAATACAATCCTCTCTTCTACCCATATTTTGGTAGGAGATAGTGGGATTTGGGTGTAGGGGAATTATAGCCTCTTATAAAAAAACTAGGGGATTAATCTATGATTGATTAACTGTTGGGCTTGGATCATTGAAGGGATATAAAATACAACAATGATTCTGTAGTATTATCAACACCACCTAGAAAATTCAGGACCTTGTTATCAAGGAAAATAAATATTTCACACCCTCTCTGGGCCATATTATTTAGGGAGTGTGAATTCGAGTCAACTTAGAGTAACCCATTATCCATACTTCTAAATCTCGTGCTAAAAAATAAATATTATATTACTGAATTTTATATTGATAAATGTGACCCAATTTTTTCCCAAGAAACATAAAACATATGATGGAGATATTAGATCACATACATACCCAAGGGACATTTAGGTAAATTATTTTATTGAAATAAGAAAAACTATTAATAACATGGATTCATAAACAACAAGATTATAAATATTAACATTATCTCCCACTACACCCAAATTTCAAAATAGTTAATCCACATCAGCAATATGAAATACTTCTTGACACATTTAATTTTACACTTTTACTCATAACCATGGGAAAAAAATAAGGTTGATCTTAGATTCCTAGTAATTGTAAACATGTGAGATACATAATCATACCAAGATCATTAGGCTATGAGAATATGAGAATAACAATTAAAAATCATACCCTAAATGTCAATTATTATAATCATGAATCATATAATCAAATCTTGGTAGTTTGTAAGACAAGATTCATAAGATAATAAATAGACATCATCGATGTGAGTATACCATTGGGATAAGAAATAGAATTTTTTGCATACACGTAAGCATAAAAAATATTATTTGAGGGAAACTTACTCAAAAATCCATAAGAGTTTTGGCTTGGAATATTCACCTGAGTACAAGATTTGGGATTGGTATGACCTCCAATGTACTTTTTAGTCTATGTCTTAGGATGAAATCTTATAAACCATATTCTTGTAGGCTTGGGTTGAGCTCCTATGTATTCTATTGTTACATGCTTAGGATAACCACCCGTGTACCCTTTTGTTGTTGGTCTCGGTTGAACATCAGAGTACCGTTTGAGCTCATAGATATTTTTTCATAACCAAATTTGTTGAAGGTAAATATATGTACCACCCATCTCAAAATTAATATTTTCCAAATTTGATCCATAAGAAGAAAAACCATTCCTCACATTATAACCCATGTAATGAAATGTGTTTCATGAACATTTTATCATCACGTATCTCATTGAAAGAAAACGAGATTCATAAAATTCAGGACATAATTTTAAACCAATCATAAAATTAATGAGTATAATATCCTTGAATAATATCCTCATTAAATCATATATAATATTAAATAATGTTATGTTATATGGAATGTAATTTTGATTGATCACTTCCAATATTTCTTAAGTAAAATATCCTTTCTGACATGAAATTAATTTCTTTTAAAAGGAATCACAATAACAAAAGAAAAAAATTATATTAAAATAACATTTTAATATTTTAGAGAAATATTTATGGTATTAAAGCATCATTCCGGTAGCAAGTACTACTCATGCTTTATAACAATCATTCCTTTTCTATTTTTGTCGAAACAATCTTAATGAATCTTGATTGGAAAATTAAAAAATCAATCCATTAAAAACATTTTGTAAAGAATAAAACCTGAGTAATATTAAATTTAATCAATAAGAGTAGGATGGAAAAAAAATTTCAGAAAAAAAAATTAAACATGAACATGGAAAAAATTGAGTTTTAACAGAAACATTAAATAAATAATTTTGAAGAGAAAATATTTTATATATATCATATCATAGAAGTGAGAATTAATAAAATTAATTTATTATGTGTATAAATTATAAATCCACAGAATTTTTTTTTTAAATTTATCAAATATAATCAATATTAATACAACACATAATCATAGAATGATATAATCAATCATGTAGAAGGATAACTCAATGAATGGAAATTGGTTTATGAATTTCCATTCCTCTTTGTAATCAGTAAAACATTTTGAACCATAAAAGAAATAATTATCAAATAAAACATTTAATAAGATGAAAAAAATAATATTAATGATATAATATATCTTATTTATATATATACACCACCCACAATAAATAAGTGGTGAATAAATCATATATCTCATTGAAGAAATAGTGATACGTGAAACCCTTACCTCAAACATCCCTTTAATAGAGAAACAATTAAACTACTATATAATGGTTTAAATAATGTTATTAATTAATTATTGAACTATAATCATACTTTTAATATCTGATGTTATACTTTTTAAATATTCTAAGACCCATTCTGTAACAATATGTCATTATTTTTACTGTTTCAGGTGTACTGGTTTCATCATTTTGACATTTGTTCATTTGTGTATAATTAAAGATTTTATTATAAATTTTAAAATTCACAATAATTTAAATAAAATTCTGTTAATGAAAATAAATGATTTTAAATTTTCCCATATATAATTTTACATTTATACATGAGGATGAATTATTTAAGAAAATATAAATGATAAATATTTAGTTTCATTTGGGGGTTTTTATGACCATCACAGTCTAGTGTATTTATATATTAAATTATGTATATATATAAGTTATTGAACACAAAATAGGTTATTATGTAGTAATTAATGTATTATTTAACCATAAAAATAGTTTAATGACCATCAATGAAGGTGATTGTGGAAAATGACCAAAATAATTATTCAAAGAGGTGATTAACCTGCATAATTTGGAGAGTAGTTTCATTTATTTGAATATGAGGAGATTAAATTTTTTTTTAAATATATATTACATTAGAAACAGTAAAACAATGTATATACATGATTCTGTATTTATCATTCCACTGTGGATGATGGAGGTGTGAAGAAAGAAGAAAAATAAAAAATAAGAGAAGTGTTTTGAGGAACTTAATTCTTGAATATCACCACCTTGAAGGGTCCGTTAAAGTCCGTGGAAATAGAATTTGGGTGACATAAGTATCCCTTTTACATGGGGAGATATTGGATGACTGGTTTGTGTAGATATTTTAGGATATTCAAGACATTTGAGGATAAATGGGATGGACATGGATTGTATTTATACATGAGGAGGGGTCATTTTAAGTGATTAAATAATGAATATTATATATTTAAATCCAACCACATTGAGGTGGAATCAATTTAATATAATTTTAAAATTAATAAAGGTTTTAAGGTATGGGTATTTCAGATAAATAACTCAACAAACAATTTAATTTTATTGTTTCTAGGAAATGTCAGATTTTACCTTTCAACATTAACGTTTTTAATTGTTTTACATATACTACAATAAAAAATTATTTTACCACACTAAATTTTTTATGAATAAAAGTTAATATGCCTTTACAATTTACATTGTACCTTATTATTAAAAACACTAAATCCATTTAACCAAATTAAAATCACAAAATTAGAAAAAATATTTTTTAAATTAATCTCAAGAACGAAATGACAATGCAGGTATTTAAGGGGAAAATGTTCAAAAGATTAAAACATTTTTATATAGAAATTCAATATATAAATATTTTTAATGACCCAAATTCTATTTATAGATGAATAATTTAAATATTTTTACATTCAAATTTATTTTAAATACAATTTTATAATATAAATTATTTAGATGAAAATTTCTTTTCCAATTAAAATTTATTATTTTTCAATATTCATCAAAAAGGAAACTTCTCTGAAAAGTACCAAAATTTCACCCAAAGATAAATTTTATTTTAATATTTAAAAAATGAAGTTTATATTGTAAAATATTATTTTTTAAATTTTTATTATTTAGTTTTATAATAGGTTCTCTAAAAAAATGAAGCAAAATCACTTTTTAGGAAAATATAGACTTTTATGCTAAAAATTGAATTTATTCTTATCCTACGGTTATAAAAAATATTGTATTAATTAAAACACATTTTATTGAATAGATAAAATATAAATTTAATTAATATTGTTTACCAATAGTGATTAATTTATTCTTTTAAGATAAAATTCCATTGTGGGCATAAAAATAGTCTTTCTTTTAGAAAAGAACCTTTTTGTTCATTTGTATCTTATTATGATTTACAATTAATTATTATCCAATTATTTGATTTTTTGGACATGTGAAAACTATATTTTTTTAATGTAGTTTATCTAATTCTTTATTACTATTCTGATGACTAGTTGATCACTATATCAGTTAAATAATAATTTTTTGGAGTTAATTTATGATCAGTATTATTTTAAATGTAAGTTATATATGATATTAAATTTATTTAATAAACGATATATACTATAAAATCATTGGGAGTTACAGTATACCCCCATTAAAATTAATTTCTCCCTTGAAATTCATTACTCATATATAAATGAATGAGGATAATTATGCCTCATATCATCCTCATGTTTCCATATAGATTCTTCAAGCTATAGGATTCACCACCAATCATTTACCAAGTTAGTGGTCTTTTTAATGAAAATTTCTCTATTAGATCCCGAATCACTATTTTTCATTCCTTACAAGGAATATATTTCTTCAATGTTATGACCTAGTATTTTAGTAAATTTTAATGATTAGGTATGTAATTCCTCAGGAGAGATACATGAAACACATCATGAACATGGGAGACATTTGATGGAAGAACCAATTTATAAGCCACCACCCCGATACGATCATGAATTTCATGAAATCGTGTCCTCAAAAATTATAAATTTCACATCAAAAAATTAAGGTGTATATTTTAAAATCCCTTGGTGTGAAACCCATAGAATAAAAATGGTCCATAAATCATCATCCTGAAAAGAAAGAAAGGTAAGTATGATGTTCACCAAAAAACACACATACTATGTTTCCATGTAGAATAACATGGAAATAGAAGACAAAAATGACTCTCAAGGACAAATAGAGTGTCACAGAGAACATGATAATGGGAAATATTACCATCAAAAAATAAATAAAAAAATTATGGGTTAAAATTAAAATGATAATATTAAATGTATAACATTTATTTTCAAACTACATTTCCTAAAATTGAAAATTTTCTTACTACCTATAAGATATATATAAGGAAACATAATTACTTGAAAATTATAATTTCATCCCCATATTTTCTCTAAATAATGAGTATTGAGAATGGATATTTTTATATATAAAGAATCATAATCAAATATTTCATATCAAATCATCCACAAAATAATAGCTATATATTCTTCCTATCACTATGCATTAACCAAAACTAAAATTGTTATCAAAATATATTATCATAAAAAAGCAAAAAACATTATATGATTAATATCTAATTCAATAACAAATAATCAATTGTATTACCCAAAATTTAAACCTAGTTCATTTGATATATATCATTTCTTAATATTCCCCAAAACTATTCTTTCATAAAAGAGAAACAAAAAAATCAGAAGGGTTTGATCATGTAGTCTTCAAAGATAAATTTTATCATTTTTCTCTAACTAACCTCAATCACTCTTAATGTATCATACAAAAAATACTAGTTTCCAAAATGACAACATCTTCTAGATATTCTAACCATTATCATAAATAACCTAACTCACCATACAATAAAATCATACATGCTTACAAAATATAAATAAAACATTATTCATAAAAATAAATTTGATAGTATTTTATTTACCATAACCATATAGGGTTACCAAAATTGTGAACATATTCCAAAATAACATTAATCATGTAATCACCAAATCACTACCAATGTCATGGTTATCTATAAAATATATTTTTTTTTCCAAAATGATCTTAACCTTTTATCAATTAGATATTTTTAATAAAAGAGAATTTTTTTATTCTAACTAATACATCATGTAGGCTAGTGGTTGGAAATGAAACCTTATCTCCATTTGGTTGTGGGTTAAATTCTCATAGCATCTCTAGATACGATAGGATTTCACCCATATAATGGGTTGTCCTTTTCCTATTAATATATTACTATAATCCATATAAAAGTACATAAATATGAGAAAAATCCTCAAAAATAAAAGACCTTAATATGGTTTAACCTTAGTTTTTTTCTCATAAATTATTTTTTTCATCCCAAAATGTATTAAATAATAATTAACTAAAAAGTTAATGTCTCCAAAAATTTCATTAGTCAGGTTAAAATTTCTAACCTAAAAGCCTCTAAATGGGTTCTAAAAAACTAAACTTATGATCAACCTAAAAATTATAAACCCATGATGGTATATATAACTATTAATTATACCAAAAAATAAAATATCCAAAATCCAAGGTCGGAAAATCCTTAATATAATACAAACTACAACATCCAAATATTTTCACATCCAAATCTGTTGCTAAAAACGTAATCATTTCACTTCTAACATTGATATAGATATTTTTGATCCAATTATTTTACAAATAACCATACATGATAAAAAAAATATTATATTACTTACATATCAAAGGGCCATTTAGGTTTAATGATCTAGATAAATTGAAGAAAATATTAACAACTTGTGTTCATAAATATCTGTCCCATATAGATCAACATTATCTCCCACTATACCAAACTTTGAAAAAAATTCATCAACATTGTCCATGTGAAATAATTCTAGACATAGTTTATTTAACATCATTCCTCATAACCAATGTAAAATAAAACATAAGAAGGGTGATCTGAAATTATTATTAATGGTAAACATGTGAGATACATACGCATACCAACAACATAAGGGTGTCATAACATGAGCCTAGCATTCAAAAAGAATACCAAGCATATAAAATATAATAATATACAATCATGGAAATAAATATTTTCAGTTCATAATACATTAATAAAAATATAACTGAATATCATGATCCACTAGAGTATAATAATAAAATAAGATATGGAATTTTTGGCATACACTTCAGCATAGAAAATATTTTGTAAATCATACCTACCAATACATTCATAACATGGTAGGTTGGTTAATTCATAGATGTATACTCTTGGTGATTGGGATGACATCTGGTGTACCTTATTTTTTCGGTATTATTATAACACCATGTTTACCCTCTTGTTGAGGTCTTGGGTTGACCTCCCATGTACCCTCTTGTTTCCGGCTTGTGATAAACAAACATGTAAACATTTGTTGCGATCTGGGGATAACCACCCATGTGCCCTTTCAAATCATAAATAATTTATCATTACCAAATGAATATTTGAGAGATATAGGTCCAACCCTTAAAAAATTAAAATTATACATATATATTCCTCAATAAAATAAATCATTCGTCACATCATAACCCATGTAATGAAATGAGTTTCATAAACATTTAATCATAACATAACTCATTGAAAAGAAGTGAGATTCATAAAAATTATGATGTCGTAAACATAAACCAACCATAAAAATAATGAGAATAATATCCTTGAATAATATCCCTTGTAATGAATAAGTATTATCAAATAATGTTATATTAGATGGAAGGTAATATTGAAAGATCACTGGAAAAAATTCTTGATAAAAATATCATTTATGTCAGGAAATATATTATTTTAAAATGCCTTCCAATTATAAAATAAACCATTTTATTTGAAAATGAACATATAATCATTTAAAATAAGATTCAATAATTAATGAATCGTGAGGCATGGAAAATCTACTCATGCTATATAAAAAATCATTCCTTCAATTTTGTTTAGAAAATAAATAAAAAACCTTGCATGGAAAATGACAAAATATTCCTTGAAAAGGCGTTTTAAAAGGTAAAACTTGTGTAAAAATGACACTAAGAAATCCTTGGAGAATAGTAAAAACATTTTTTTAGAAACAATTTTATAAAACACAAATATTGAAGAAAAATTGTGTATAAATTTAATATTTAAAAAGATAATTTCTAAGAGATATAAACTTATAAATATCACATCATTGAAATGAGAATTAATAAAATTAATTCATTTATTTATTTTCTATAAATGAATATAAAATAGTGGAAATGAAACATAATATAATCCAAATTCATCCTATAAATAATAATTGTAGGACATAATCCGTGATGTACAAGTCTAACCCAAAGAATCAAAATATGGTATAGAATTGTATTTCCACATTGTAATCAGTCAAGTAGTATGCCCCATAAAAGTAATAATTATCAAATAAAACACTCAATAGAAGTATAGTAGTATGATTAATGATATTATATTTAAAAGGATTGTATATACACAACACACAATAAATAATTGGTAATTAAGGTATATAAATCATATAAGAAATAGTGAGATGAGAAACCCCTACCTAATACTTCCCTTTAGTTCTGCAAACTTTAAACTCATGTATAATGGTTTTAATAACATTTTTAATGAATAATTGCACTATTATCATATTTATAATATTTTATATAATAATTTGAAAAAATATTATAACCCATTCATTGATAATATTTCATTATTTTAGTTGTATCTGTTATGTTTGTTTAATAGTTTCATCATCCGTTTAATTATGTATAATTATGTATTTTCTTGTAAAATAGAAATAAAAATCCCTAAGTGAAATGATATTTTATTAATTATCTTCCATAATTTTAAATTTTCACATTTATAATTTTTATTTTTTATATAAGGATTATTTAATTGGTAAAATTATAATGATAAATGATTAGCTAAATTTAGCATTTTTCTGACCATCACAAACTAGTTATGTTTTATTTAATATTATTTATATATATTACTTATAATAACCCTTCATTTTATTACACACTTAAACAAGATATATTACTTAAAATATTTACATGATATATGATAGAATATCTAGATGATTATTGTATTTGTTTCTTAGTAACATTATATAAAAACTTATAGCATGAAACACAAAGTCATTATTGAAAACTTCCTTTACATGACAACAACATTCCCTCATACATAACATTGCATGGGATAACCTGAGGACATTCATAAGAAAATGGTGAACTATAAAGCCCAGTAAGGGAGTAAAAAAGGAATAACATGAAGAATACAATACATGTTAGGAAATAGGCATATCAATGGAGAATAGAAGAAGCATCAACATTAAGGCATGTTATAGCATGATTATCAACACCAGGAAATTTGGAATCAACACTTAACATGGAATTAGCATGAGCCAAGACTTATAGAACAATGAGCATGAGTGAACCATCCTTGCACATGAATTAGAAAATATTAAATCCCCATTTCTCTTTAATTTTCAAGAGTAAATATTCATTTCACATGACATATCATGATAATAATATTTACCCAATGTGTTAGAGCGCTGGCAGGGTGCACCCTTCTTAGAAAAATTCATTTCATGCATAAGTGTGCATCATGGATCGTAAAACTTGGAAATATAAACATTTATTCCATGATAAAAGATTGTGGAATTAATAAATGAAACTCTATAATCAATAACTAAATGTGCATATTGGTGAATACCCTTGATAGGGAAATGCGTAATGTATTCAATACACAATGACTTGTTATTGGAAAAAACACATAGCAATTTTGGCAGCATAACAACGTGACATAAGACTTCATAAAAATAGTTGATGATGTAGAAAGGGTGTCTTGTAATATGTTCATGAAATGGAATGTAAGAGTATTATAAGATACACGTCCCAACATATGCAATTGAATTTGGATTCTTAATTCAAAATAATTTCTTGATTGTAAATGAGGAGAGAGAAATTCCTTACAGAATCCCAGCCTAGCAGCGAGTGTACTCTGCAGGCATTAATAAGAGAGAATTGGGTCTCTCATCATACATAAATAAAGAAGGACGTATGGGTGAGATGAAAAATCATACCCCAACATTTATAAATGAAAAATAAAATGGCATAATAATATTATGAATCTTTTATAAAATAAGAACGGAAGGAATCACTTACTTGGAAGTGTGATCTGAAAGGCAAGGGAGGGGATTGAGAGAGGAATCCAGAGAGATTATGGTGCCTTAGGAGGATTCTAGTGAGATGAGGGAAGAGGTTGGATGATTACCAAAGGCTTAGAGTTAAGAGGAAGTTGGAGCTTGGGTGGGTTTATATAGGAAAGGGGAGGGAATTATTTATTATTTAGGATTGGGACACCACACATTAAATTAATCAAAACCAAAAACTAAAACATGATTTTTACCAATGGTTTTTTACAATAGTGAGTGGAAAACAATATTTTATATGTAAAATGGCCAAACATATTAATGAAATAAGGTTTCTTTTGTGGAGGAAAGTCACACTCTCAAGGAAAACAATTATAAAGCTAAAATGTTTTATAAGTCTTGAAGGTCCCACTAAGGCTTTCTAAAAAAATAAGACAAACCTAAAATAACATTATTTTAATGGTAAAACAAATATTTTCCATAAAAATTTGTTATATTTTATTACGTCATTATTGGGTCATTACGATGTCACAATATACATTATATAGTTAAATGATATTTAATTTTTACACCCAAATTCAATTGTCTTAGAAAATTATAAAAATTCACTGTTGGATAATTTCGACATCATGATTCAAAAAATAATATTAATTTAATCTGAATAATTTCATAAATATCTGAATATTTAATTTTAAAATGAAATCCGACTTTTATCGAAAAATCATGGATTTTAACAAAAACAGCTTTCAAACCATAATAAAAACAACAATTTCCTTCATAAAATTATATGATCATTTATTTTTAATAAAAAATAATTTAATATTAATAATAATATTTATTAAAATATTATTTTATTCCAAAATCCATTAATTGATCAAAATAGATTCATTAATTGAATATTAACTAAAAATATTATTTCTTCTTTAAAAACTATTTACAAAGTAACAATGAATGTATATTATTTATTCTATAGACAAATAATGTACAAAACAAAAATTCTAAGTTCTTGTTACATAATCCCTTATATCAATCACATACGACTTGAGTGTATGGTGTGCGATGGTGACTGACTCTCGTGGTGGCTTGGATAACATCCCTAGGGTGGTAATATCTTTGAACTTTATACCATATATGGTTTTGTTTGAGCATAAGATGTTGAAGCATAGGTTGGGCATGGTTAAGAGCAGTGCCCAATGATGCAAGTCCTTTCCGAGCTCTAAAAAATGGGCTTCCTACGGTTAAAGTATACTAGATGAGGTCATCACTTCCATTTTCTGAGTAAATTGGATTCGTTAAATCCCAATATTTATACGAATCATGTGATCACTGTTCAATGAATATATTTACGATGGTCACAATTCATAATGGTATTTTAAAATCCAAAATCATAAAACCAAATAATTTCACATTTTATATAACAATTTTACATAATAATACATTTAATTGAATAATGAAGAATTTACATTAATGAAAGTTTGGGTCGTTACAATCTTCCCCCCTTAATAAATTTCTCCCTCGAAATTTTAGTTGGCCACACTAAGCCAGATTTGTGTAATTCTTCTTCATCACTTCCTCTAATTCCAACAACGCTTCTTCAAACTTGTGGATTCGCTACAACACCTTGTTGAGGGGAATTATCTTATTTCGAAGAAATTTTTATTTATTATCTAATATCTTCACAGGTTTCTCCTCATAAAAAATATCATCCTCCAACTATACTATAGATTACATGTGAAGGGTTTGTTATGTAATTCATTAAGAGGGATATATGAAATACATCATGTACATTGGTCATGTTAGGTGGAAGTTCTAGTCGATAGGCCATAACCCCAAAACGATCATGAATAATGATGGGGTCGATATACCTAGGACATAACTTCCTTTTATGTCCAAACCTCATGAAATTCATTAATAGAGATATGTATATAAATACTATTTCTCTATCTTTGAACTTAATCTCTCATCAACTGTTATCTTCATAAATCTTCTGTAGAAATTGGGTAGCCACGATACGATGATAAATGGTTTTCACCTTATCCACCATTTCATTTACAATTTCATGTCCTTGTAGCTCCTTATCTCCAACATGATCCCAATATTCCAGTGTTCTGCACCTTTTCTCATAAAGGGCTTCATATGGTTTCATTTGGATGCTTGAGTGAAAACTATTATTGTAGGAGAATTCAACTAGTGGAAGATGCTGGTCCCATCCTCCTTTAAAGTCTATAGAACATGATCATAACATATATTCATTAATCTAAATTGTTCCCTCATATTGGCCATCATTTTGAGGTTGATATGCCATACAGATATTCAGTTTAGTGCTTAGATCATGTTGGAGACTTTTCCAGACCATTGAGGTGAATCTAGGATCATGATTGGATACAATAGATAGTGGAACTCCATGTATTCTTACTACTTATTTGATTTAAATCCATGCAATTTGATCCAATGTGAAGACCTATCTAATCTCATTAAAGTGAGATTTATTTGTAAGACGATCCACAATGACCCATATATCATTGTTTCCTCTGGATGTCCTGGGATGTCCACTGACAAAGTCCATGGTAATGTTCTCCCACTTCCATGATGGTATGGGTAGTGTATGCATCATCCTTATAGAGTTTAGCCTCTCATCCTACACTTGCTGACATACTAGGCACACAATGTATATTTAGAAATATTGATTTTCATATTGTCCCACAAAAGTTTTTTGGGAGTTCATGATACATCTTTGTGCTCCCCAGGTGAATAGAGAATGTTGATCTATGTGCATATTTTATAATCTACTTCATTGTATTTGGATAATATGCTACACATAATCGAGACCCAAATCTCTCAATTCCTTCAGTGTCAACCATGAAATATGAGGATTTCCCATTTCTGATAGCTTCCACCCTTTTTAAATTTCAACATTCTTTAATATAGCATCCATTAACCCTTCCAAAAGAGACGGTTTAAAAATAATTTGTGAATGGATTGATGATGTTCCTATCTTTATGATTCACATGTCCATCTTCATAAAATCTATGAATATTGGACCCTTCTCAATTCTCATCAATGATAGAATCAATGGATCCTTTATAATTATAGCATCTTCCACCTGGATCACTTTCCCAGGACGGTAATGGATTAATTAGTCATAATCTATGATCATCTCTAACCATTTTCATTGGAGCATATTCAACTCATTCTATGTGAATATATACTTGAGGCTTTTGTCATTAATTTATATTTCATACTTCTCCCCAAAGTGGTAATAACACCATATTTTTAAAGCAAATATCACCACAGCCAAATCAAAATAATTTGTTGGATAAATATGCCCATGAACATTCAATTTCCTTGAAGAACATGCAATTAATGTTTCATTCTTCATCAACATAAAACACATGACCTTCTTCGAAGCATTATTAAATATGACAAAAAGCTCTCTACTTTTTGGTTATGTGAGAACGGGTGTTGTAATAAGCTTCATTTTCAACTCATTGATGCTTTATTCATATTCATCACTAAAAGAAATCTTTACTCCCTTCTGAGTTATCTTTGTAAAATGGATGGAAAAGTTTGATAAATTTCTCACAAATAGTCGATAATATCTAGCTAACCTCAAGAAGTTATGGATATATGTTACTATTATTGGCCTCAACCATCCCTCAATTATATCTCTCTTGGAAGGATCCATAGATGTACCATTTTTTTAATGATGTTTCATAAGAATGAGACATCCTTCATCCAAAACTCATAGTTGTTGTACTTTTCATAGAGCTTCTCCTTCAGTAAGGACTCTTGTACAGTTCTTAGATCATCCTCATGATACTCCTTGGTTTTGGATTATATTAGAATATCATCTATAAATACTACCACAAATATGTCAAGGTAATCTATAAAAACACCTTTCATCAAGTCCATTGTAATTTCTGAAGTATCTGAGAGTCCGAAAGTCATTATTATGTATTCATAGTTCCCATAGCTTGTACGAAATTTTTTTAGAGGATATCTTCCTTCTCCACCCTTACGTGATAATATCCTAACAGTAAATTCATATTGGAGAAGTATTGTGCTCCATGAATCTGATCAAACAATTCATCAATTCAATACAGAGGATACTTGTTCTTTATCATTATTTTTTTCCTTCATGCTAATTAATTCAAAGGCGCATTAACACACCCTTCTTATTGATGAAGAGGACTGGTGCATTCCATTGTGTTGCACTTGGGAATTTGAACCCTTTATCAAGATTCTCTTATAGTTATTTCTTCAGTCCCACTTACTCTACAATAACCATTATATACGGAGTCTTGGATATTGGAAACTCCCCATCTGTAAGGTCAATTGATAATTCAACATCTCATAGGGAAGTAATATCCACTCCTGAGATGATAGTGTTAATTATGGTTCATCTTCCTCCTTGAAAATGTATTGAATTGGGGGTCAATTCTCCAAATGAAGAGTTATTTCCCACTCACAGAAATGTATGAGGGATCTATAGAGGGAAATATAATACATTACAGGAATTGGATGAAATTACACTTGAGTGAGTATGAATAAGTTCCTCAGGAAGTTCAATCCACCGATTAAGACAGGGGAGGAGTTATATTTATGGGAGGCAATTATTTCCCCATTAGTTATACTCACTGAAATCATTACTTCCATGATTTGTGGTGGGGTTGGGATTGTTCTACTAAACTTTTTTGATACAAAATAATGAGTAGAAACATAATCAAAAACTATGTTTTCTATTCTTGAATGAATAACTAATGTACCTATCACCACATCATTGTTGGGGTTCACTTCGGAAGTAGTGATGGAAAAATATCACGCTTTCTACCATGGAAGTTGTTGGTTTCCTCTTAAAACCATTTTCATAGGTAACTGGTTTTCATGATTCCCTGGTTCATTGCAGTTGAAGAAATGAACAATGCATTGATAATCGAACAAAGCTTTCTTCTCCTCTGTCACAACCAAAAGTTTTTCTTGTTAGATGTTAATACCTAGGTGTTCTTCTCCTCCACACCTAAATCATTTCCTCATCCCGTTCAAGCAATTTCTGGGGTGCTTTTTTATGCAAATTTGGCTAGGGGGTAGTTGGATCTTCTTAGCACATTTGGATATATCCATCAGATTACCAGAATTTTAGTCCACATTATGCTTGTTATCCCCATGATACACATAAGATTTACTAATCTGTATTTTGACCTTGAGGGCACATCAGAATATTTCCTTAAATCTGCCGATGTCACGGATCCCCAGGGAATTCTGAAAGCTAGGATTCAGCCCACCAAAGAAGCGGTAAAACATTAATTCAGGGGTGACGACAAAGACAGAGGTGTATCGTGAAATCATTGTGATGTTTTCCTAGTAGTCTCTAATGGATTCATCTTATTTTTCCATGGGGGAAATGAGGTCCATTTTTTTCTTAAGCCGAAGGGTGCAGGGAAAATATTTATCGAATAATGTTTTCTGAAAATACTTCCCTTCCAACACCATGATCTCCTCCTCAGGCTTCATATTTTGGATAAATGTCCACCATGTATCAGCTTCACCCTCCATAAAATAAGCATCCATAAGAACCTTACCTTGTTTGAAACATTTAAGGTTTTAGAATATATTTTAAATGGATTAAATCCATTGTTCTACAACTGAGGGTTCAGGTGATCCATAAAAAGTAGGAGGCCTTTGTCTCACGAAGATTTTGATAGCAACTTGTTCACTCCTAAGGGGGTGGGGGGTTGAAAGTTCCAATTGACCCATGTCTCTATTAAAAACTTGATTTGAATTAGACAGTATCATGATGATGTTCATGATTCTGTCTCGCATAGGATTGGGTACCTCATTAGAACTATCATCACATTGATCTTTACATCGGT
The DNA here is from genome assembly GCA_963277665.1 of Viscum album. Taxonomy (NCBI): domain Eukaryota; kingdom Viridiplantae; phylum Streptophyta; class Magnoliopsida; order Santalales; family Viscaceae; genus Viscum; species Viscum album. Next base: position 1,592,929,752 of record OY728129.1, read on the forward strand.
TGTTAGCCTGATTCCTCCAATTAACAGCAATTAGCTGGAATAAAAGGAATGTTAAGGGCAACACCTAAAGGGAAATCCAAGTACAACTGAATGACTTATAAATAACATTTATTTCCTTAACATAATTATATTTTTTCTTCAATCTATGATATCCATGATTTACATTATAGAATATATTCTTTGGGGAATTTTTTTAAATTCCCTTAATATTGGTTTTTATTAAGATTATAAATTTACCAAAGCATATAACCCTGTAGTGTTGTATCCATGAGGGCAGAATGGCCTATAGCTATGTACCAAGATACCCTAGGTAAAGACCAGAACTCATTGTCAGAGTTTTCACACCTAGATACATATGTTCCAGAGTCAACTCTACCTGCTCGTATCGAGACATGGATGTATTAGCCTATTAAACCACTTACTTAATACTCACCAAAACATATGGATGTTTTTATTATACTTAGTCTTATCCCTAAGTCTTTCAATAGGGTTTTCTAATCCCAATCCAAAAAATAACTAATCCTATCCTATGACACCATGTATAACAACCCTTCTTTTTATTACACACTTAACCATGATTTATTACAAAAAATCATCACTTGTTACAAAATAAGAGATTGATAGGTCTAGTGACTTTGGGTATTATAAACATTACCTAATGAATTAGAATATGAAGAATGAAATCATTATTGAAAACATACATTACATGACCACTACATTACTTCTTACAATGCATTGCATGGGATAACTTGAGGACATGCATAAGAAAATGTTGATCTATAAAGCAAAATAAAGGAATAAAAATGCATAAAATTATGAATAAAATACATGTTAGATAATCTTCATTTTAATGGAAGGTAAAAAAACCATGAACATAATGGCATGATATATCATTATAATCATAACATGGAAATGTGTCATAGATACTTAACATGGAATTAGCACTAGCCAAGGCGCATTGCACATGGAGAATTAAAAACCCCACATTACACTTGAACTAACATGAATAAATCCTTATTGAACATGATTTAGCATGATTAAATCTTCATTTCACTTAACGTATCATGATTATAATATCTAACCATTTCATTGAAGCACAATAAGGTCACACCATTATTAAACATTTCATTTCATGCATAAGTGTGCCACATGGATCAGAAAACATGAATTCATCATAATTTATTCCATGATAATGGAATGTGGATGTTGTACCTGAAAATATATAATCAATAAGTAAATGTGAATAATGGTGAATACTCATGATAAAGAAATTTTAATGGTATTCACTACACAATGAAATTGTCATGGGAATAGCGAGGTGAAATTTCGGCAGCATAATGACATGAAATAGGAATTAATAAAAATGATTGATGAGAGAGAAAGGTGTTTATCATTGTTTTTACATGATATGGATAGTAAGGGGGTAATATAAATACGTGTACCAATATATTTAATTGAATTTGGATTCATAAAAAAAATAATTACTCGAATTAAATGACAAGAGATAAATTCCATACAGAATTTCAGCATGGTAACAAGTGTACATGGAAGGAATTAATGAAAGATAAATGGTATTATCATTGTTAAAAAATAAATAGGGAAGTATGTGTGAGGTGATAAATCATACCCTAAAATTTATTATTGAATATAAAAGGGAATAACAATATTATGAATCATGGATAAAATGAGAAAGGAAAGATTCCCTTGGAAGTGTGATCCCAAAGGCTTGGGAGGGACTTGAGAGAGGCTTCTTGGGAGCTTGGGGCACCTTGGGAGGGCTATAGAGAGAGAAGGGAAGTGGTTTGAAGAACTCGAAAGGATTTGAGTGAAGAGGAAGTGGCATACTGGGTGGGTTTATATAGGAAAGGGGAGGGTATTCATTATTATGTAGGTTTTTGACACCAAACATTAAACTAATCAAAACCAAAAATCATCTTATGGTTTTTTAAAATAGTTTTTTCCAAAGGCGAGTGGAAAAAAAATATTTTATATGGCCAATGGCCGAGATTCTTAAAATAATAGTGTTTCTTACGTGGGTGTGAGTCACACTCACAAGGATATCAATTTAAAAAGAAAAATTGTTTTATAAGTCTAGAAGTGTGCCCTATGGATTTGTAAAATACATCAAAAAAACATAAAATAACATTATAATAATGTTAAAACATATATTGGCCGAAAATAATGTATATATTATTTTATTAAATTACTATTGGGTCATTATGAGGTCATAAAACACATTATATATTTAAACAGTATTTAATTTTTACCCAAAAATTCCACTATCTCGGAAAATTATTAAAAATTCACCTTTGGTTAATTTTGACTTCTTAATAAAAAAAAATAATATTAATTTTATCTAAATATTTATATAAATATGTTAATTTTCACTTCTAAAATAATAACTGACATTTATAAAAAAAATCCTGAGTTTTGACAAAAATAGCTTTCAAACATTAATAAAAACTAGTACATCGCCCGTCCATATGCACTACGTCATAAATGAAATATGAACTAAAAAATGTATTTGAAATATTAGAAGTGATAAATGGAATTTAATAAATAATGTATTGAAATTATAAATCTATTCATAGAAACAAATTATGAAAATCTAATTTATATATACTTGAAATAGGAAAACAGTGAAACAGATTCATGGTAAGAGAACTTGCAATTGGAAACAGAAATTACTTGTCATTTTCATGTCACCTTTGAAATAGAACTATGGAATGTTATTTAATCCTGATAATAGAACATAAATACACTTTTAAGTAGCAGATACATGTTTGACAAAAATTACAAGAACCATGATTTTCAACAATAGAGGGTGTGTAGATCAGATTAAAATTCATGTCCTCAGAATGTGCAGACAACAGCCTCCCAGTACTACCATGTATCATTGATACATGGTAGAAGTTTATCATGTCAGTGGAAAGTTATATTGATCCATGTAATATATATTTAAATATTACTGTGAGTAAATGAGACATATTACTAGGAAAAATAATATGGGAAATGTACTGAAGTGAAAAAAATCATGTCATAAAAAATGGGTTATTTGTTTACAGTAGTTATCTATGAAAAGAACATTGATAAAAATTAAATGAAAAAAATTATTAATATCAAAAGGTAAAATCATTACTAATACTAATAATAGAAAAATCAGTACTAATTGAAATAGTAAAAGTGGTCAATCTTGGTACCTTGACACCCCCCCAATTTTCCAGCACCTCCTCGTACCCCCATCCCAGCCCTCATCCTCCCCTCCACTCCATCCTGCCCAGCCCCTCCCCCCTGCCCTCATCCACCCCTCCCCTCCCCTCGAACCTGCCCAGCCCCTTCACCATGCCCTCATCATTCCCTCCACTCCCCTCCCCTCCATCATGCCCAGCCCAGTCCTCCCGCCCTTATCCTCCCTTGCCCTCCCCTCCCTGCCACCCCTCCCCTCACCTACCTTCCCCATTCCATCATCCCACCTGCCCTCCCCGCCCCCTCCCAACCTACCCAACTTCTTCCCACAACAGCCCCCTCCCCCCATACCTCATCCTCCTGTCCACTCCCCTACCCTCCATTCTGCCCAGCCCAGTCCCCCCCCCCCGCCCTTATCATCCCCTACCCTCCCCTCCCCACCACCCCTCCCCTCCCCTCCCCGCCCTCCCTACCCTCATCCCCCCTGCCCTGCCCTCACCCCTCCCACCTTGCCCAAATTCTTCCCACAATATCCCCCTCCCCCTGCCCTCATCCTCCCTCCCCCTCCCCCTCCAACCTGCCAAGCCCCTCTGCCCTCCCCCTCCAATCATCCCATCCCCTCCCCTCCCCTCACCTTCCCACTAACAAAAATTTATTCTGACCTTGTCCCCCCCTCCCTGTTCCCATCCTCCTCCCTCCCTTTTCCAGTACTATGTGCTAAATTTTATTCTGTAGAACAAAATGGTTTGAGCTTTATAAAATGATGGATGTAAGGATGGTCTCATGAATTGAACTGAAACATAACAATAAATGCACCCAATTTAGGAACTGAACAGAAAGAGAACACAACATGGTGTCAAAACATGAACTCAAGTAAAATAGAGAACAAACCGGATCCAAATCAAACCCTAAGGTCTAGCTAAGTGGTAGTATTATTGCAGGGTGATGAATACATGTGCATTAATTAATTAGAAAATATAATATAAGGAAAATGTTAAAGTAACAAAACTAATGATAAATTCCCTCTGTTCAATCAATTTTAACTTTTTTCTTTAATTCCTATGAAACAGTTTGTTATCAGTTTATATTCCTGAATGGATATTTGTGGTAACAAACATGACATGTTATAATATTCCCACAATATAAGCAACATGCATCATAATTCTAAGACAGAGAGGGATATATGCAATACCTTAACTGATGAAGGAGATTCTACAACACCTACAGCTCCATGAAGGTGGCCAGTCATAAACCATGTAAGATTAACCTTTAACTACAAACATGTACCACAGATTAGAAAAAATAAATTAATGACCTAGAGCGGGGTGCACATTAAATATGTGGCATACACACTAATTTGATAATGATAGAAATATCATCTTACCTCAGGATTCTAGACATAGCAATCAATTAGAGAATAATATTTTATTAGGTTGAAATACATTGCATCAGCAAGAAACATTCTATGTCCAAATCATAGAGCCCTGCACGTCAAAAGCCTTGCAACCACCCAAGTGAAATGCTGGTTACAGCGCAGTGGACATCAATGAACATAAACATCTTCAATCAACAATTATAAGTAGATAATATTTTGAAATAACATTAATAGGATATATGCATACGTGAAATTGTGGAATGAAGAGGGGTCATTCCAAGCTAGGATCACTTCATCTATCATTCCCCTGGTCTGAAGAAAGATGTAACTGAAATAAGCTTCTATCATAACCCCATTCTGATGAAAACTGTAGCAGAAAAACATAGTCTGATGATGTTATTTTTTAATCCCAGTCAATTTGAAACAATTATTTCAATCAAAATCTGTTATGACAACCTTTCACTGAAATCAATTTTATCCCTTCCTTAATGAATGACATGTGGTTGATGGTAAAAAAATTATCTTATTATGGAATGTTGATTACTTATTATAAACATGATCTATTCATTGATATAACATTCAGGTTGCATGTTTTCAGTTATAATATAAATTGCACAAAATATTTACTTTGATATTACTGATGATAATGAATGAAAGTGTTTAAGTGATTGGAATGACATACCATGCCACAATTGAGAAGAAGTATTTCTTCATGATGATGGTGGTGAATGTGATAGAAGAATTAAGACTCCCTCCCCTACCCAGTACTCTGTGCTAAATTTTCACTTGTAAAACAAAAAATTTTGAGCAGAATAAAATGCTATATGTAAGGATAGTCTCCTGAATTGAACTGAAACATAACAAAAAATGCACCCAACATAAGAACTGAACTGAAACAGAAGACAACATGGACTCGACACATGAACTGAACTAAAACATAGTATAAGACAGACCCAAATCAAATTCCTAAGCTCTAGTTAAGTGGCAGTAGTCCGGAAGGGTCATAAATACATGTTCATTAATTAAATGTAGTAGTCCAGCACCATAGCTTCTCGCCCATCACTAATAATAGAAACCCAAACAATTTAGACATCAAATATCCAAAATCTCCCTTTCTAAAATAATTTTACAAAAATGTAAATCTACATGAAAAAAATCCATCATCATTCAAGAAATAAATCATGTAATCAGAATGCAAAGATATAGTAGATTTATGAAGTACAACTCAGATTAATTGAACTATAGTTGATCCGGTTTTGTTCAATATCTGTTCGGTATGGTTTATTAGTAATTAAATATAACAATAAAAAGTTCACATGAATGGTGTCATTTATTCCTGAAAATATGAAGTATTTTCCTGTCATTACTAAAACATATCCATAATATTTAGAAAACTTCTAAGGAGTTTTAACAATACTATGTTAAAAGTAAGATAGTATATAGCATGAGTTGAACAGTCCCAATAATTATATAATTCTATAAAATATTTGAAAAACTGACCTGCATAATTTCGTCAGCTGATTTGTGTTTCTTTAGTTAGAAACTGGACTTCAACATCAATATCATCTTCCCGTATAATAAATACAAATACATCACCCATGGTATCTAAAATATAAAAATTTGAAATAAATATGTAAGATTGCATTTTTTATAGATAAATTATTTATATTTGGTCTAAAACTATGAGATACATCAGGAATAATATAATTTTAAATTAAAATTACTAAAAACAGTTACATAAATGCTACTGAAAACCATTTAAAGGATAAATCATTGATCAGAATATGAAAGAGGCACAATATAGTGGAATGAACATTCATAAAAATTGTTCATGAACATGGAGGAGATGTTGTTTATGATTGACAATCAGATATTTGATGGCCAGATTAGGTAGATATTTTCGGAGGACATTATTGTGGGGTCGGGGTGGGGATGGGGGAGTCGCAGACCTTGCTTAATTACATTTTCCCTCAAACATTTATAGGTTTGAAGGCAAGGGGAATGCATCCACTGCTTAAATATTGTAAATCCATGCACATGGAATATATATTGTAGTCATCATTTCAGTTTCCACTGTTTCCTCCAATATAGTACCCTATAAATAATGGTAGCTTAACAAATGCAAAAAATAAGGAATACCTTCTTTGGACCTGAAAAAACATAGACGTGCCATCGAGTTTGTGGACCTATGGAGAAGATTCGAACATAATCACGGATGATACAATGATGATCATGGAGGAGAATTTCTTTAAATTTTTGCCTCATCTTTATTGGATTATACATGCCCCGAACAATGAAATAATCTTTCCATCAAGATTGATATAATCTAGAGTGTTGTATTCATGATAAGTCAGAAAATAAACAGGGGTAATCTAATCTATCATTCCAAAAATTTTAATGTGTGGATAAGTAAATGTTGTTGAATAAATCAACTACCAGAATTTTATTACCCTCCACCTTTTGTATCTCCAATTCCCCATCCTCCACAAGAATCTAATTAAAGTTTTATTCATTGGAATATGAATCAATGATTATTGAAATTATGGTTTGTTGGCCATGTGAATCACCCATAGACTATAAAATTATAATGGGATGATCTTTTGCCATTTTTAAATATGTACATATACAATATTCAACTAAACCAACTATTAATGAAAATATTATATTTCTTTTGTAATACATTGGATCCATTATTAATAGTGAATCTGTTGGTTTTAAATGTGACATAGAGCTCATAAGTGTGTTAAGTTCAAAAATAGAACCATTAGTTCTCATTGGTTTATTATCCAGTGGTGGCCATTTAAAATACCCTACGTCAAAATAATTTTTTTTCAACTCAAATATAAAACACTCTGTCCTAACACATGTATTTATAATATATTGTAATGCTAAAACAGAGAATACCTTATCCATAAAAGTCATCAGTCTTGAGAGAGAGTATGATATCGAATCCTTTTTTATCACATAAATAATTCTTAATTGAATGGAATACAGATCATATTATACATCACTACAAAGAAAAATAGAAGAGGCAAATACATACTGATTTAGGTCATATATGTACGAAAAAAAATACAATTGAAAATTTAAGGTAATTAACAAAATTATGGCTCTTTGTTATGTTTAAAAAACATTGAAAACTGCTTATCCTATGAGCATGAACTGTATGAAATTTTTGAGGATTCAATACCTTATACTATAAAAAATATCAAGTATAAGATATATGGATATAAACTTGAGCAATGTTTCAATACAAACTAAAATCCCATAAACTATGGAGAAAGTGAACCAAAACTCATTTAGTTATAACTGAATTATAAAATCAAACACATTTCTAGATCATCCTATTGTATTCACATGCACTAAAGAAATAAATAAGTATGTAATAGTTTAAACAGTAGTGGAGTTCACAACCAAAGAGATATTTACCTCAATAGTCTCAGAAATATCCATTATAGAGATAACTAAATCACATCTTGGATATCATTGACCTGAAACCTTCACATAAAATTCCTTCTAGAGAAACCTGCAAATTAAATGGGAAATGTCTCACAAACAATTTAAATTGAAAGGTGGAAAACATAAAAAAATTGAATAAAAAATAGAAACACAAACATGGATGTCTATTTATTCTTCCAACAATAGTATGATTTGTTCTTCAACAGGCGTATGAGGTGATATCCAGTTGTTTTCATGCATGGAAAATAGAAAAATAAATGTTATTAAATTGTAAAATAACATCTGATACATGTCATTAATAAACTATGTGATCACATCATTCAAGGAATTTTCATCACTAAGACTTTTAGTGTTAAAAAAAGATTCAAATTGACGGAATAAAGCATTAGATATGCTCCCCTAAACATTAAAAGTATTTTCATTCACCTTAATGTTGGAGATATTTTTTTGGATCCTTCTCACCTTCTTCATGATGTGAAAAAATAGAGTACTTATAATACCCTCTTTGAGCCATTGTAAGTATAACTTATTTTTAAGAATCCATTAATCATCAGGAATTCGCTCTCCAATATTATATTGTAATAGAACCTCCTCAAATGAGGGGATGTAAAGTTTACCAAAACTATTTTGTCATTGCAAAATATCATCCTTAGCATTCTTGATTTCATCATTCATCCTAGATAATTTAGCCTTATCCCATCCTCAAAGAGATGATTGGTAGCTTTCAGCTTTAACTTGAGCCTTTAGAAAACATTACCCACAATCCACATCCGTACCTCCTATAAAATATCCCTACATTCCATAAAATGGAGATATGATTTAGTGAATGTAAAAGTGATAGTAGATCTCCTATCATCAGTCCATAAGAAAAACAAAGGATGTCTATGTATTGAAAATAAGTTGGTGGCTTGATTTTATGTGCGGTTACATGACACATGTTATGTTATTTTTAAATAAGAACATCATTAATGCAAAAAATAGTAATGGAGTTCACCAACCAAGGAGATATTTACCTAAATAGTCTCTGAAATTTCCCTTACAGATACAAATGAAGAACATCTTGGATAACATGTGACCTGAAACCTTCACATTAAATGTCATTTAGAGAATCCTATTCATTAAATAGGAAATGTCTCTCATACATATTAATGATGAAGGTGAAAACCATCAAATAAATTAAAAACAAAATATAAATAGGTACTTGGATGTTTTTTTGTTCCCAATAACAGTATGATTCGATCTTCAATTAGTGCGTGAGGTTTTTTCCTTTTTTCCTACGGAGAAAACACATAAAAATGTTTTTAAATAGTAAAATTACAATTTATTGAGTGTTGTTAGAGAAACCTGAACATTAAATGGGCAATTTCTCGCATAAAATATTGATTGTTGATTGTATTTACTCTTGAACTTCAACGTGAGTGAAGTCAATACAATGTTAATTAAGACCTCTTACCATCTCTTCTCAGTATGCACCCCCTTCACGAGCATTGAAATAATGAGAAACTAAAAAACAATATTTCAAAACACAAATATATCGTATAATATAACTGCACATGATCATATCAAAACCCTAGAAACTAAATAAATCAACATGTATTCCAAAATATATTCCCTATTTAGCATCATAACAATGAATTTTTCATGGGATTGATAAACTTTTCCGTACCAAATCACGTAATAAAATAAGAAAATAGTTTCACAATAGAAAAATTTACCATTAAATAATTTAGGGTTCAGAATTGCTAATACATAGAAAATTACATAGAAGAAAATATATAAAGTAGGTTCGACTTCTATTAGTTCGGAATTCCATGCTTCTTAGAAGAGGCCATCCTCTCGGTAATGTCGGTGGCCAGCTTTATCCCATTCTTCATCAGGTATTTCCCATTGTCAAGCATGTCACATGGAAGTTTAATTTCTCATATGAGCTTCTTGAAGTCATAGTCCACCTCGATGACAAGACACAAGTCATTTTGATATGTGATATCTTCTTGTGAATAGTTGAATTGTTTGGAGGCTTGAATGCGTAAACTCAAAATGGTTTCAAATAAATGTGTATAGAAATAAATTAACTGTTAGGTGATCAAAATTAAATATAAATGTATGTGAAAATATAACTAAAATAAACTACAAAATTTGAAACTAAAGTGAACCCATAGATGATATTGTATGGAATTTCTCCCTCACTCCTTTATGTTTGACATAGGATAAGAAACATGGGTTATAAACTATTATAAAACAATGTGTAGATAATTTTTTAAATAAAATATTCAGAAACCATTCGCATACTGATGATGAATCATTCTTCTCTTACTAACTTAAACAAAGGATTTTGATGTATTGAAAATAAGATGGTGACTTGCATGTGGGTGGGGGTACATAACACATGTATTATTTAAAGAATTAGAGAAAGGGGTTATTCAAACAAAAATTAGCATATGAATCATCTAACATTGTCAGTTAACTCCTGATATTTATATAACTTTCAGACCATATAAGAATTATTTTAAGAGGGCATATATCCTTTCTGAGCATCAAATAACACTGAAGTCCACCCACGACCACTTATGAACACATTTAGTGTCAGAAAGACTGGATGTAATAGAAATGGGCTTCAAATCCCTAAATCAACCTGCATGAAAACAGTCTGCAATACTGTCCTGGTGGTTGAAATCATATAAATATAGTTTTTCCCTATAGTACACTAAAAATCTAAGGAAAATATATTTGAGAATATAATCATCAATAGAAGAGAAAAAAATGTCATTAAATGAGTAATGCTCTGCATGAAAACCATCCAGCAAATCCGATAAACATCACAGTCAAAATAACTTCCAGCATATAATGACATCCAGAATGAATAACCAATGGGAATCAATCAAAAAATAAATTAAAACAATAGTTAAAGAACCAGATGTATATTGAACTGAGTTGATACCAGAAATAGAATGGCAAGTATTTTGATTCTTCCAGTAGGCATATTAGGTCAAACCTGAAATGAAACATTGATGTGGGAGGGAATACAAGATGTAGTAATTGTGCAGGGAAGTGAATGGGGCATCTCAGGCTACCTGAATCTTCTAGGAAAAGCACTAAAATAGTTCGTGGTTGTAGCTTTTGAAAAATTAATTGATCTTTTAAGGAAATAATCACGAACAATGATGAAAAAATTAGCTAATGTTCTATAAATGATTTTTTTCATTGGGAACAAGAGTTTCATATCACAAAAGATACCTTTTATGATGATGAATGTTTTGTTGACATATCCTGATGAAAAGCTCCTCGACCCCGATTTGAGAGTCTCTAACAACCAAATGTTTGAAATAACCCTGAATCAATACCGACACTATTTTCTTGAAGAATACTGAAATAATGTGTGATTTATGGTCGCCACTATTTAATCAGTGGAGGCATAAGATCCCGATGTGATGGATCTGAAGATGGAGCACATAGAGCCGGATAGCATAGAGAAGGAAAAGTAGATAGATCAGGTTGATGAGGAGAACGTGAAGGTGGAGGCTGAGAAGCCTAATGAACACATGGTAGTTGAAGAGTTATAGGTATCCTAACATGGGGGCCAGAATGACGGATGAATGGAGGTAAATGTCGAGGTGTAACTCTATGAGAATCGGGGGGAAGGAGGTCACACATGGGATGAAGGAGAGGGATGAACTGAAAACCTAATAGGGAGAAATGAATTATGGTAGTGTGGCGATAATAATTTAGGTTTGGAGAAAGAATAAGAGGGTAATCATGGAGGGGAGTGGTGTGGGATGGGGGGATATTCCGGAAGGGGGAGGGAGAGGGGAATCATATAGGGGAATAGAAACCAGGCGATTCTGGGAGGGGAATAGGAATTATAGATGAGGGAGATGCGAATTGGGAATGTGTTACAGGGAGGGGAGCATGAGAGGGAGGAAAATCCTGATCGAAGATTGATAGTGGGTAAATTTTAACGATATGGAGTGTGGAATAATGGAAATAAGGTGACATAGAGGCATGGGAAAGTGACACGTCAGAAATGAAGATTCCAAGATTAGTATATATAGTAGATTACAATTGCATTCATAAAATTATAAGATCATTTATATTTAATATAAAATTAATTAATAATAATAATAAAATTTTATTAAAATATTATTTAATTCAAATTTCCATTAATTATCAAAATAGATTTCTTAGTTGAATATTAACGAAAAATAGTATTTCTTCTTTAAAAACTATTTAAAAATTAACAATGAATGTTTCTTATTTATTCTATAGAAAAATAATTTACATAAACATTATTATAGTGTCTTATTACATAACCCTTTATAACACCCGTATATGATCGAAGGGTAAGGTGTGTGATGGTGACAGACCCGTGGGGTGGCTCGGGTAACTTCACTCAGGTGGTAATATCTATTATGTATTTCATGTAGGTAGTTATGTTCGAGCATCACTTGTTGAAGATAGGCTTGGGTATGGTCAATAAGGAAGCCCAATGACACCACCTCATGTATGAGCTTCAATAATAGGGCTTCGTACATGGCATGTCTACTTGATGGGGTCATCGCTTCCATGGTCTTATAAAATTGGATTTGTTAAAGCCCTATATTTATTCTAGTCATGTGATCACAGTTCAATGACTATATTAGCAAAGAAAACAATTTTTTATTTTATTTTAAATCCAAAATCATAAACCCAAAAACATTCACATTTTATTCAACCATTTTACATATCATTTAATTAGTTTAAGAGTAATTTTAATTAATTAATGTTTTGGTCATTACATTATGTACAAAAAATGTAATAGGTTATAATATACATATTAAACTATTAAATTACCATATTAATAGTTGTATGACCAGCCATTAAGGTGGTAAAGTAAAAAAAACAAAATCATTATTCACGGAGGTGATTGACCAGAACAATTTCGACAACAATTTCATTTCATTTATTATGAGGAGATAAAAAATAAAATTTATATAAGATATTTTTATCATAAAAAAACAATTATAGTATATAAATGATTATTTAGTTATCATTCCTTGATACATGGAAGATGTGAGAATTGTGTAGAATATGAAAATAAACCAAGAGATTTGTTTTTTGAAAATTACCCCCTTGAATATCACCTCCTTGAAGGATCCCATAAAGATTATGGAAATGGCCATTGGGTTAGAAAATAAGAACATTGACATGGTGAAATCATAGAGGAGAAGTTTTGGTAGATATTTTAGGATATTAATTTATTTTTAGGAGAAATGGGTTGGTGAGGTGTGGAATTTATTCTTGAATAGGGGTGGTTTTAAGTGATTACAAAAATTACTTTATATTTAATGCTATCTACATTGATGTGGAATTAATTTCAATGAATTTTGATGATAATTAATGTTATAATGGACGTTTAGGTTCAATAAATAAACCAAAAAAAATTTAATTTTTTAGTTTCTAGGTTTTTTAAGCTTTAAACATTTAACATTTACATATTTCATAATTTTACATATACTACGATAACTAATTCTTTCCAAAGTATAATTTTTAGTTCTAAAATTAAAATCATATTAAAAATAATTATGATATTTTTATTAAAAATATGGAATCCATTTTACCAAATTGAATTCAAATAATTGTAAAAAAATGGTTAAATTTAGTCTCCTAGACGACATGACGACATGTGTATTTTATGAAAAAATGATCAAAATATTGAAATTCTTTTATATAAAAATTAAATTTGAAAATGATTTAAATGAACCAAATTATATATATTGAATAATTATTGAACTATTCTTACTTTCAAAAATATTTAAAATGTAATTTAACATTATAAATTATTTAGAAAGAAATGTAGTTTTTAGTTAAAAATCATTATTTTTTCACTATTTATCATAATTGAAACTTCTCCTAAAAATACCCACAAATTAACCCCAAGATAATTTTGATATTATAGTTTAAAAAATTAATTTTAATTTTTAAAAATAAATTTACAAATTTTTAAATTTGCTGTATTAATATTGGTTCACCACTAAATGTTATTGAAACCACGTTTAAGGGAAAAATATATTTTTATGTAAAATTGGATTTATAATAATCTTTAACCTATAAAAATTATTAGATGAATTAAAAATAAATATTTAATAAATAACAGATAGATTCCATTATGGAATTTTACCAAAATTTATTAATTTAATATTTTGTGATAAAATTCCACTGTGGGCATTAAAATAGTTATCTTATAAAAATTAATACATTATGTTTAATTTTTTTTTTTACATTTTAAATTAATTGGTAACAGATGAATTAATTTTATAAACAAGTGAGAATTATATTTTTCCAAAAAAAATTAATATCATTCATTCCCATTATTCTTACAGCTAGGTAATAGGTACAACAATTAAATAATAATTATTTTGATTTTTTATGATCATATTTTTGTGAAATGTTATTGAAGAAAATAAATTTATATAAAAAGGAGATACACATCATAAATTATTGGGGTGCTATAAAAACTTTTTCAATTAAGTTTAATATTTAATTGGTTCACACTAGTGTGCATTACCCGATCATATTCATCATGAGGATATGGGGGATGATTTAAACTATCCATTTTAATGATTTAACCTCGATGGAAAGAATCCTTGAAGGTATTTTGAGTTTTATTTATATGAATACATGACTTGGATTAGGTTGATGGCATTGGGGAGGATCTCTATTACATTTTTTGAGGTAGGAGGTGGATCCAATGTAGATATCTTTATCGTCATCACTGTGCACACCAAGTCTATAAGCAGAATATTATGTGTGTAGAATTTTTATCCTGGTGTATTCCACATATCCCATTCACATGAGTCATTTTTATGAGGTAAATACTCACACACCATATTGAGGTAGTAATATTAGGTTACCATCATGTGGGTGTGTTTTGTGGTTTAGTTGTCTATTTTTTTATCTCATAATATAATTTTTCTCTATATAGTTCACATATAATACTTCACTTAGTTTATATATCTTAGTATAGTTTACATATTATCATTCACATAATATTATTCAACAAATAGAGGTTAACTTTTAATCTCTTTAGTGGATTTTTTATACTATTCCATTCTTTATCTTTGTAACCTTTCACCACTTCCTCTATGTCTGTATCCTGTATGTTTTTTAAACTATTTATTTGCATACATGAGGTTTATATATCCTATAATAGGTGGTTTTACAAATAATAACCCATTAATCATATGGGATATCATTGAAAATCTATCGAGTGAGAATCTTATATATCAGCCTACATGATCACATACCCCAAACCCATTTTATATTTTTCAATGGAATAGGGAAAGATCTTTTGGATGACCCATAACTACCCTAATTTGGGATGACAGTTGATCCTACATTCATGAACGATCTTTTAAATGGATTACATTCCTATATTTGATCATATGATTGGCTATGAGAAATTTTATAGTCCTTTCATGAAATATAAGTATTAATATTAATATTTCCTTCATGTAGGATATCGTAGGTGTATATTTTACCTATTGTATATCATGTAGTTGTCCATGTGAGGTTTTATGGGGCCTTTTCTATTGAACAATGTCTTAGTGGGGTATGTGATTATAATTTTCCATTAGTGAATGCCTAGACCATTTATGATAATCTAGTCTATAGGTGACCTCTTATAGGGTATCATCACTACTACGCATACCCCATTAGGGTCACAAATCATCCAAGAGGGATTACATAATTCCTAGGTGAATGTTTCTTTAGAAATTAACTACTTCTAGGGATATCACACACCCATCCATGATTCCTTAAACGACTTTTCCAAATTTTGTTTATTTCTGTATGATTCGACATCATGCAGATAATCCTATAGAAATAAAAATGTATGTTATAGTTTAATTATCACATTATTTTATTTTTGTGGGAAAAAATAATAAGGCACTAAGGGATGGTTTTAAATTATTGATTTGTGGATTAGGTAAGATCGTGTTCTAGTGAGTTGTGAAAAAAAAGAAATTTATTTCTCCAATGGACTATGTTGTTTTCTATCAATATATATTTTAGTATCCTTACTTCTATAAAGGTTTAATGATTTTATAGGGATATTCATTAAATATCAATGATATATTATGGATGAATGATTTGAAATATCTGCTCATAACATCAAACTACTATAATTTTTAATGAAATATTTAATCCCTATGTCTTCACTTTAAATTATACATAAAAATGTTTGATAAACTTTAACTAGGTTTTATTTCTTTTTCAAATTTATATATGTAAAATTATTTAATTGTAAAACATTATAACAATGAAATATGATATTTTTTCGAATTTTGGGAATTTTTTGTTTTCATTCCACTATTAATAATTGATTTAATTTTACACATTATATTTCACTTTATTAGGTATTTCTAGATATATTGTCTTCTAAATTACTGTTATATGAACCCCATTGAATAATATATGATAATTTTTAAAGGGTATATCAAAAATAAATTTCATTTGTACTATCATATTATAATGATTTTTATTATTGAGTAAATCATTCCATTTTGTATCAAATTCCCATCAAATGTGGATATCATTGGACAACAAAATTGACTTCATAGAAAGATCCTCAAGGGTGATGGAATTTATATAAGTTGTGTTGTTATTATTACCATTTTATTGAGGTATTAGTCTCACCGTTATGTTTTTCATAATATTGTAGACATTGTACAATATGTTAATACACATAACATTATTCTTAGGTATTATAATCCATCTTGGGGAGAATGTTGGATATCAAAAGCACATAATAAATATTTTAAATTATGGTTTCAGGACCACATTTTTTAGGAGTTATCAACAAATCTAAAATCTTGTTCTAGTTTTATTAAATGGATATCTATAAGTCCAAGTTTAAATATATTATCATATAATGGATTTGTAAATAATATTTACATAATCTATGAAAAGTAACTAGATAAATATATAATGATGAAAAATATTGAAATTACTCTTGTGGTAAAATAAATTCATCTATATGGAATCAAATATATAAATTCAATTTATTCATATATATAATACATTAGTATAATAAAAATAATAAGGAATTTTAATTATAAAAAATTTAATGTGATTATTTTTTACTGAATATGGTTTGATAATATTATTTTAGGTAAAATTGTTGAATTAGTATTTAGGAATGTGAATTTTATTAACGTTATAAAACAAGATTATTTAAAATTGAATCATATGAGGTAAAAGTATCTTAATCATCATATCCTATAATAAAAAATTAATAATTTTTATTCCATCAAAAAAATTTAAAATATAAAAATTCCATTATAGATAACCCTTGTAATGGTATAGATAATCTAGAATAGTTACTTTCATTGGTCCAGTTGTTGGATATGTCAAGAGCATGATTAATGAACGAATAATGGCTTGTGATATGAAATTTTATCTATGGGACAATATTTTAGTAGTGGGGACTATAATTTACTATGACATGCATGTTAGAAGTCCTGGTTATGTCATGGTTCTAGTAATTGTAGAATAGGGATATAAGAGGTGAAATTCATTATCTTGTAAATTTTAGGGATAATTGATGTATATCCCCTTAATAGTGTCTTGGTGTTGGTCTAATAGTTTTCTGAAGTAAGGAGAAGGCCAGATGTTACGATGAAGTGATCTCTATTAAGTCATGGAGGTTTGGAGATTTTTGTGGTCCATTTTTTCATATTTTAAACTTTGTTTCCTTGAATCTGAAATTATATCTTGGCCCCTTCAAATATTATCGGATCTCATCTTTGACCATGACTTTAATTACATAGGGTGGTTTTAATTAGTTCTGTTTCAGCATGTCCATTCTTGTTACCCTATATCAATGTCAAAACAAACTCATTATGGTGTCGTATATGTGTTTTCATAGAGACTTTTGTTTGGCAAGGATGGTAATAAAGTAGGGGACTCCCTGAATTCCACTAAACCATCTTCTTCCCCTTGACTGTTGGGAGATTCTAAGTCAAATTTTTTGATAAATTTTATACCCTCTTCAATATATTTGATACTTAGATTAGGGATCATGTTTTTAATTTATCTATTATGAGTTCTCATTCTCTTGTTCTCAGATACCTTCATGTTCTTCCACTATGTATTGATAGTGTTAGTGATGATTCAATTTGAGTGATGTTAGGGTTGGGATTTTGTTGGTTATATTTTATTATAATGAATGATCGAGGATTCCCTCGTGTAGTTATTCCTTCACTTCCCTATATTTTATGTACATCTACTTAAATTTAATTTTTATGCTCTAGTTAATGTCATGAATTCTAGAAAAATCATTTGTTGTATTTCTAAATGTGTTGGATTAACATAAATTTGTCTCCATGGGTGAGGAGTATAGATTGGCCTAATAAATATAATGAATTATTCCCCATAGAATTTAAATGGGATGGTGTTAATCTCATTTGTTTACTTATTTACCTTATATTTCTTATGATATTTATACTAGTTTTTTACAATTTGTGAAAATCATTGTTTTTATAGAGACTTGTGTGTGGATTTTAAGAATTTTTATTGGAATTCACCATTAAATATAGCATAATATCATCAATATGGTAAAGAAACCATTTTTGGAGAAATTTGGTAAAATAATAATGTTTCTAATACTATAAAAAGGTATATAATAGTGTTTGTTTCTAAAAATGGTCTTCATGGGCTTGTTGTGATTATTTGGCCCTTGATAGTCATTTTTTATTCGTGTTTTTGTAGTAAACTTGGTGGTTTTGTACATTTTTCCTACGTATGGTTTTGGATGTGATATTTTCAGATAGCGGGGTTATGTTGGTTGGAATTTGTTTTTAAATGGGGTTATATTAGTTGGTTATCTATTAGGAAGTAGGTCTGTCATGGTTAGTAAGGAATGAGTCATGGGATGTTTATGTGGTTGTAGTTGATGTTGTTTGGGATAGTGCTGAACGTTTTTTGGTAGGTCTATGGTTTCCATTTTATGGATGGTAACAGAAAATGTGGAGATTTTCATATCATAGTGGCATAGTGGTTTTATGTTATTGTTTTATAGTCACAGAATTATAGTTGAATATAATTTTAATTGATGCATGGAATGGAATTGAGTAATGGATCAAATTGGTATGAAAAAAAATGTATTGTGTTTTCCCATTAAATATGGGATTGAATGGAATAATAAATGTAATTTGGTTAATAAATGGTAAATCTTGAAGTGGTGTAATTACCTAGATAAATATAAATTTATGAATGATTTGTGTATATTTTTTAATTGGGAAGCTGGTAGGTTGTGGTGTATTTGTTTGTTGTGGGGTAAGGTCTATACAATGTTGTATTGTACCTTTTTTAGGGTTAAGATAGATTTAATAGTTTGTCACTAGTGTGGATTACATGGGTTAGTAGGGACACAATATAAGTAGACCATTGTTAGTGGTGTAACCCAAGGAGATCATCTTGGACAATAGATTTTAGGGGGACGAATTATTTGATGCAAAGACAATTTGTTTATAACTTGACCTTGTAAAATGTTTCTTACTATAGTGTAGAGAATTAATATAAATATAAAAAACATGATATTTTCCTCAGGGTTTTTAATTATTTGTTTTTTTGAGGATAATAAACAAATAAAATAAAATTAAGTTGATTTAGAAAATTATAGTCTACTTGGATTAGTGTGTTCTTATTACACTTGTAGAGATGCATCGTGGTCATTATTTGGTAATGGATTTGGTGGGTGAGGTTCAATACGATAACACAATTGACTATATATTGATATAACTAGTTTGATGAGTATATGGATTGGATGATTACACTGTGTGAGATCTAGTGTTAGGAGTTACTTAAGTGTTAAAATAGAGTCTTTTGTCTATAGATAGATTTCTATGCGGAGGATATTGATATCATTTTATATCTAATCAAAGCTAGGACTGAGTATCTAGTGACACTGTAAATTATTTAGATTTTTAGAGTAATTCTATAGTTATAGATCTTTTATCTTATGTATTTAAAGTAGGTATATGTATTTTTTTGATTTTGAGCCAAAATTTCTAGTCAGGCCCATATTATCGATGATGGGGGTGGTTAAGATGTATGTGCTTATTTATCTTAAATAATGGATATTCAGTATGTAATAAATCAATACTAGGTTTAATTATATTTATCTCAATCAACTATGTTTTTTCCTAATTAGTCTAGAACTCAGTGTCTGGGGTGGTGGTGTGTCCCATGGCTCATTATATAGTCTCCTCATTTATGTTACTTATAAACATATAAGTAAAAAATATGGATGAGGTGATTTTATGGATGAATTCTATGATGGGTTAATCTTAATAGGGTATCCATCAAGGATTCTAAAAGAGTATGGATGTTGTTGGTGGTTCATAGGTATCAGTGTATTTGAGTTTTTAGTTGGCTAATACATTACCTCATCAGTATGCCCCATCCATTTTATCTAAGGACAATAGTCCACATTCCCCAACTGGGATATTTTCTCTTATATTCATTGCCTATTGAGATCAAGGCCATCTTCTTTCTCAGAATCCCATTATTGTTGGGGCTCAACATGTCAGGGGAAGACAGATCCCCTATCATCCTCAAAATCCATAGTTACTATAGATGCCATATTAAGAGAAGGTGTAGTCACATTTTTTTATGCTGGGAGGAAATGGATTTGGTAGAGAATAGAACCTTGATATTCCTCATCCAAAGGAAAATAATTCCAAGAAACGAAATAAAATGGTCATATGTAGTGACAAATATTCTTTAGATGTAGAAAACATCATTCAATATATGGTCCAATTCCATATATACTGGAGTTCAATTGAGGTATCATCAATTTATCTTCAATAATGCTCAATATTTTATTTTATTTTGGATCAAATCATTCATTTATTTCACCCACATTGAATTATTTATTGGAATTCAATATGGAGATAATTTTAGTGCCTCGGGTGTTGATTGCATTGGTCGGAGGTAAGAAAATTCTATTTGATGCGTGTTTGGATTGTGATATGACGATGAGAAATAATTAGTCATCTAGGGATTTCATTCTACTTTAGTTATGTCTAGAAGATTTAATAACTAGAATCAAGTATTTGTGTTTTTTCACAACACTACTGATCTCATATAGATTATAATTGTGTTATTTGATGAGAAGTTTTAGTGTGTGGTGTCAATTGGTGAGTGGAAGAATCAGATGGGTGGTATACGATTATATTTTTGTTGTTGTCTTATCTTGTTTCCTTATCCTTGAATCTAGTAGATTCACAGGTGATGGAGATTCATAGGTTGGGTGAAAATGATTCTGATGTTCTTCCTAATGAGGTTGTAGTTTACCACAGTTTTTGTTATATCAAGTTCAGTATATAGTTTCATTAGAGTACCTTTTAAATTATGATGGATTATTATCAAACAAAACTATTTGAGATGTAAGATCTCAAAATTTTGATTGATGATATCTTTTAGAAGAGCATTATCTATCCATGTTTGTCATTGAGGGTTCAACTATGTTATTCACCAAAATGGAAGATAGAGGTCTGTGATTGGGTATGGATGAATGATTATTGAAATAGGTGATGACCATGAACTATTACCCCCTCCCAATGATTGATGATTTATTTGACTAGTTCAATGGATCTATTTGACTTTTTAATATTTATTTAAATATATCATAATATGAGTGTGAAGGAGGAGGATATCATGAAGACTACTTTTTGTTATTTTCTTGGGTACTTATTTCCCATTATCTTGTCATTTTGTGTCATGAATTCCCCTTTGTATTCATGGGGATCATAAATTCTATTATCTATGAGTTCCTAGATTAGTTCGAGGCAGTGTTAATCGATGATATACTAATATACATATGTTTATCCTAGTTGTATGTTGAGAACCTTTGGTCCATTACACTGGTCCGCTAGAACCATCATCTTTATGGTAATATCTCTATGTATATATTTTGGATGTTGTAGGATAACTTCATTATATATTTAGTTTCATGGTATGGAAGGTCATTAGATCCATTGAAGATTAAGGCAGTTGTAAATTGGGAAACACCCCCAAGAATTGTTTTTAGAGGTCAATGGATTCCTATGTCCCAAGAATAATTAGCATATGTTTTTATTCAACTTCGACAATGTTAAATTTTTATGTCCATGTTATATAATAAAAACATTCCTTATTATGGACTTATTAGTGTCAAATATATTTTAAATACCTAAATGGGAGGTTTATCAGTGATTTCATTCTTCTATTACCATAGTAGGGGTGAATTTGGAGGTGTTTGGTTATTATTTAAATCTTAGTTTGTGTTATTTCATGGTGATAAATAGTGATATCATAGGGGTATGGGATGCAATTTCAATATGACTGTTTTTATGCCTCCCATTATATTGTACTTTAAATAGTATATTTTCCATTAATTATTTGGTGAAATTACCTCATTGGTGAATCGTGTGTGGTTTTTATAAATTAAAATATTATGAGGCACATTTTATTATAGAGGGAAATGAATCTATGATGGAATATGTGGCTGGAGTTTCTCTATGTTTATGACATAGAGTTATCCTACATCCCATGGAAGAGGAATGTATTTGCATATGTATTGTGTAGAATTTCATGGGGATACATTTTTTATGAATCTGAATTTTTTTATAGAGGGATAAAAGAGCTTGAATTATAATTATTGATATATAATATTTTGGTCGTAGGTATTTTATGTTTCAGATGTGAGTGAAATCAGCCTTATCACAAAGGGTTAAAGAATCATAGTGGGGAGACTCAGTGGTAGAAGGGAACCAAGGTCATGTCATCTATAAAGATTCTCATGAGGGATGATCATCGTATGAATCATACTAGATATTGTTTCATGGGATGTTTTTATTAAAATTGGATTTTCAAGAGTAAGTTATTTGTGGGATCTATATAATAGCATTCAAATTGATCATGGTGTTTCCAAGATGTATCATTCCTTGAGGGGTCATCTTTGGTATCTGAAGATGAAAATATTTACGGTGAAGATCATTTAATTGTCTTTAGTTATCTCGTAGTTCAATGTAGAGCATCATATTCTATGAGGGATTATATAGAAATTGTAAATCCATGGTTGGAAATGGGGGGAAATATTTTTTGGATTGTTTCAATGGTATACCAAAATTTTACGGAGTATTTGATTGCATTTGGGTTATCATAAATTAGTTAATTAAGTTATCTCTCATCTTGGTGACCCGGGATTCGAGGGTTGTTGAGCTTCTGGTTGGGTGGTATATGGGTGATGTGGTGTGGGTTTACATGGTACTAAGGACTATACTTTCAAATTCAGATCCTCATTTTATCTCATGACTCGGGAGAGGATTACAATTTGCATTAGGATCTCAATTTGGACTCATCATTTCCTTCCATGCTCAAATGGATTGGTAGATGAAGTGAACAATAAAAAAATAGGTGGATATGATGAAGGGTTGGATTGTTTATTTGGTGGATCTTGAGTAGGATATTTTCCCATGGCTGTCTTCTCTTATGAATACATATTCCACTCTTCCATTGGGATGGATACATTCAAGGTGTTGTATGGGATTCATTTTGAATCTCTATTAGTATAGGTATATATTAGGTATTTAATAGTCCTTGGTATGGTGCAAGGAATGACATAGATGATTAATATGGTATATGGGAAGATCTAGGAGGTATAGAACAATCAGTTGTTGTATTTGAATAAACAGACGAAGCCTTTAGAGTACAATGTTGGCAACCATGAGTTCATTTTTTTTCTTATAATCATGGGAAGTATATTATTAGTATGATTAAGTTGTATCCCCAATTTATCAACCCTTTTGTGTTGTTTTCGTTGCATTTGTAAGGATGTATAGTGGTAACTACATTCTTTATAGATGGATATCACTTATGAAATCTTCTATGTGTCACAACTCCAATGATATATTCTTAAGGATTTTCATATCATCTATTAGAGATATTTTTATTTAAAAGATTATTCATCTATTTTATAGTGATTATTTAAGATTTAGGATCATTAGGATATGGTATTTAAGGGGTGTTTGATTCCATTAAGGTTCCTCAAATTGGTAAATGGTGATATAGAGGACTATACATGGGAAAATGACTCACTGATGCATTCTTAGTAACCCATGATATTTGAATCGTGATTTTTCAAATTATGTAATGTCTGAATTTCTATTAATCTTATCCAGATAGTCATTTAAATTGTTATTTTGTTTGGTTGATGTCATCTTAATATTTAATAGGTAAATTATATCTGAGTATTTGAGGATTTTTTATTGGTGTCCCTTTATGAGTTTGGTTTTGATTATCAAGGATTACAACCATTTCAGAGGTATCTAATATTTTGGGATGAATATTCTTGGAATATTAATATCAATGTTTTGGGAAATAGAGATCTCATGTGGAGGATGGAGGAATGAATTCTGGTGTTTGATATAAAATTTTTTTTGGAGGAAACAATTTTAGTTTGGAGTTCTATTTTATGTTGTGAGAGATCATTTTTAAGTCCTGGCTATGATTTGGTTCTATTAGATTTGTAATTTGGACCAAAGATGTCAAATTTGGTGGCCATTACATTTTAGGGACCCCTCCAACAAGGCCCTTGAGTTGTGATATGGTGTTGTTCAGGTAGTTTATCAGGGAGAAAAAATGATATAGGTTGAAGGATAATGATATTCATTGTGTTGTGGTGGTAGAGCTAGTAGTTTCAAATCCTTGTTATATATATGGTTGTTTTACCATGGATTGTGGAAATAATTATTTTACACTCTTATATTTATTGGATCAAAACATTAACCAAAAGATGAGTTTCAATGAGAAATTTTTATTATGCCCATTTCCACATGGAAATCCATGTTCTGTTATAGTCTTGTTCAAAAAATAGGTATTACAACATAATATATATATTAGGTATTGTCCTTTTGATTTTATGTATTTACTTTAAATGCTAGGGGTTACCCAATTTCCATTGATTCACCATTATTTCCATCGACTTTTATGCGATTACATGGTGATTTTGAGATACTATACATCATTTCTTCCATAGATTTTATCCTTTATTTTCTAGATTTATTATTTGGTATCCAATGTGATTTATCTATATTTACTTATTTTTTCATTCCCATTCTTACCTTCAGGATTTTAAATAGTGATACCAATTTTATTTACAATATTTTAGGGAAGTGTTTTTTTATCAGAAATTAATGTGGTATGGGTTGATCAAGAATTTCATTTTGTGGTTTCGGTCTCACCATCTTCTCTTTCTTGCCTTATATTTCACAATATATTGTAAAGAATTAATTGAGGTAGGGTGTTCGATAATTCTTGTTTATTTTTTATAAATCATGTTATTATAATGATTTCAACTCATTAAATAATATGTATAGACTATCTTAGGATAGATAATAATCAATAACTCATGTAATGTTAAGGTAATGGGGTCAATCACATGTGATTACTCATTT
Source organism: Viscum album (assembly GCA_963277665.1). Classification (NCBI taxonomy): domain Eukaryota; kingdom Viridiplantae; phylum Streptophyta; class Magnoliopsida; order Santalales; family Viscaceae; genus Viscum; species Viscum album. The sequence goes on from OY728129.1 coordinate 1,592,955,246, forward strand.
TTATGATATTGATAATGATATTTATGGTTGTATTATACTATAATTGAATATAATTATTTATATGTATCCTTTTCTGTAGTTGATGTTATTTATTATTTGATTTTACCTTTTATAAATGTTTGATCCCTTAAATAAGATAAATAAACCAATAGTTAATTATTTTAAAAATGGATGGATGATTTATTCAAGAGAAACATTTTTTTATAAGTGGTTGTTTTCTAAATTAGTTTTCATTTTTTTTGTTATTCTTGTGAGGACTTTATTGGGAATTTTTTGTGGAATTATTTATGTGGTTAATGTTTGGGATGTTATGTTTTAATTTTTATAGATGGTTTTGGATGTGATATGTGTTAGTAAGTATGGTTTTATTGGTTTCAATGTGTTTTAAATTGGGGCTATTATGGTTAATATATATTCCATCATGAGTTACTTTTTTTTTTGTTTAGTAGAAATTTATTAGGTATCATATATGGGTTTTGTTGAAGGGATACAATTTCCTTTCCATAGTTATGAGGAGGGGATGTTGATATTTTTTTCATTCGATGGAATGGTTGATGGAAGTAGTTGTTTTGTAGTCAGCAGGTAGTATTATAATATAACTAGAAATGAATTATGAAATGGGAATGGATAATGTGTAATGGATGAAATAGATGAGGGAAATGTTTGATGGTGGTTTGTCATTATATGGGGAATTGAGTAATATAATGAATGCAATTTGTTCATTTAATTCTTTATCCTCAAATAGTGGATAACATGGATAAATAGAAATTTGTGAATTATTTATATGGATGTTTTAAGTGGTGTGATTTCTAATTTATGTGTATTTGTTGGATGTGTGGGATGTCCATGAAAAGAATTTCATTCAAACTGTAGGATTGAAATATAAATATAGATGGTCACTGACAAGAGAGGGTTGAATTGTATGTTTAAAAACATTCTATTTTAACGATAAGGATATATATGTTTATCAAAGATAAATAAGGTAAATTCACAAAACCTCTTTGGTTCTTAATCAAATGGATAATTGGGAGGGACCCTATCTAATTTTAATACATCTAAACATATACAATGTAAACTTAAGAAAACTAATGTAGGTTTTACATAGAAAAATATTCTACCTTAAATCATATGGCATATTATATATCAGAGTTATGAAAGTATAATAAATTATAATATTGTTGTGCATTATTTATTTAAGAAAAATTAAGGGGAAAGAAAACTTATAACAACAATAATTAAACAACTAAGAAATCTTTTAACCTAAAGAGAAGGGTATCTAACAACATTGGATAAAGGTCCCTTGATTGATAATTTCAAATAATTTTTTCTTACCTAAAGTAGGGTAAACCCTTGATAATAATATCAGAGTCTATCTTGATATCCTTGAGAACTCTCGATCTTTAAGGGACATGGAACTTTTGCCTTCATTTCCCCAAAAGTCCTCGAACATTAAGGTACTTGACACCTTTGTCTTCCTATCCCTGGAATCCCTCGATTGTACACAACAAGAATTAGTGTCACATAATGTAAGCTGAACAAGATGTTCACGGTTGGAGAAAATGTTCATAAATTGCTCAAGTCATGAGAGTATTTCTCTCTGCTGAAATCACATCACATAATGTAATCTCTAAGAACATAAATGAATATTTATGTATTTCCAATGATCTCATATTTATAGGAAAAATGTCAATGGATATATCCCTCCACCGATGGTCATATTTTTCCTTGAATAGTAGAGGGAACTATAAAAGTGTCACTCAACCAACGGTTTGTTAGAAACATATTGTATGACATTGTTTTATGTTGGAGAAACTTATGAAACATTATCATTCTTATGAACCAATAATATGTAAGGAAAATAAAGTAGCTTAAACAAAATTGAATTATCAGAATATATGGAATATTGAATTCATAGTCTAAAAATATGAACAGTCAGATTCTAGAAAATTGGATATTTAGAATTTGAATTCTGATGAATTCAGAGTCTAAATTCAACAGAATTTGGGGTTGTAATTATAAGGTATTCTGAGTCAAAATTAAGATGAATTCGGAGTCTGAATTATGAATAATTCAGAGTTTGAATTCTATGTAATTAAAAGGTTAACTACTAAGGAATTCATGGTCTAAATTAGATGGAATTTAGAGTCTCAATTCAAAGTAATTCGGAGTCTGAATTCTGGGGAATTCAGAGTCTAAGTTATAGGGAATTTGGATTTTGAATTATATGGAATTTGGAGTCTGAACTATAATATATTTGGATTGTGAATTTCAGAGAATTCAATTCCTAAATTTTAGAGGATTTGGAGACTAAATTTTAGATAATTTGGATTCTGAATTTCATAGAATTCAGAGTATGAATATAGAAACACTCAAAATCTAAAAAAGTGTAATATTCCAAAGTTTTAGATAAGGATCTGAATTTTTGGCTTAATAAAAAATGGTTATACATGGATTTGAGAAGTCATTAAATAAGATATTGACATTCAAGGTAAGGATAAAACATTACATGGAGAAATAAAAATTTCCCTATGAAAATAATTCTTAGAGAAAAAAAAATTCCTTAGGAAAATCTGTTTCTGATTTTTAAAATATAAAGGAATGAATAAAATCATAAGGAAACCATATAATCTCAACAATCAACCCATTTTTTGAAATCAAAAATAACCTTTCAAAAAAGAATATATGGAATATGGGTTGTCTTTATCTTTTAACAAAAAACATATCTCACATTACTTATGACTTATGATGAATATGACTAACTTCGCATTATGTTTTGAAATCCCTAAGTATCATATTCTGGTATTTATAATAGAAGATACATTTTCTTTCATAAGAAAATATTCTTTAAGTAGATTCTCTGTTACTTAATCATACCCATACTTAGGTCATTTTATTTTTTTCTTAATATTCTTTTAATCATTCTTTTCTCCAACTTTGTTATTTTCCAAATGGAATGGAGGGAATTAAAAAAAATTTCCGGATTGATTTCAAATATATATGAACAAATAATGAAAGAAAACATTCATTATGATAAGAAAAATCATCACATTGGAAAATAAAACAAAAGATTATATTGTAAAGAAAATAATTCGTCCTTATTTTCCTTAGGCATGAGTTTTCTCAAGGTAGCATATAATTTATTCATCTATTTGTGGTAATCTTCAAAACTCATACAAAGCTGATCCTGATCCTGATTCTTCTTCTTGATAACTTTTATTTTTTACATCTTGAGACATTAGAATTTTTTTTGGAGACTTTGTTATCTCTTTTTTCAGTTTGAATTTTTTTCAAACTCTTCCATGAGTTCCCTTTCTCACATTAAATTTAGATCAACATAATTTATATTACAATTCAGATCACTATCTACTTGAATCCTATCCACTTGCTCGAGATTCATATTTTCTCAAAAATATATTGTAATGATTTTGGTTGAATCATTCTATCTATCAAAATCATATTTTATATAATCATGTAAGTCATCCTTGATTTTCATATCATCAATCATTATCTTAGTCCAGTTGTTTTTTTCTTACATGATCTTCTATTGTAATAATAACCAATATGAAATGTATGGAACTCTATTTCAAGATGGAAAAACTTTTCCATGAGAATGTATTTTAATTATAACATTTTATTTAAATAATGCTAAATAAAATTACATCTTGAATCCATACATGATAATAAAGGTATTATGCTCAATTAATTCTCCAAATAAAGAACAATGAAATCCTGACCCATCAAAGATGAAGATTATGAAGCTGATTCCTTTTTCAGTGAAGAAACATTATCTAACTCCTCAGATTTCTTATTGGATGTTCCACAACAAATTTATTATATTTTACAACCATATCCTTTCTATGTGATCCATCAACCAATTTTTTCAATTATTGAATCTAGATACTTCTTTCACAACTTTTGGAGTCTCATGTTCACTATCTAGTACTTGGATTATCTTGTCTACGTTAACAAATTCTTTCACATCACCTTATTTTATATCATAAGGATGAATAAAATCATGGTAGATTCTCTCATCATGATTTCTTATTAATCTCATCCTTTTCATCATCATATTTCACTTGAGACATTACTTTGATTGATTTAACATTGTATGTTCAGATCAATAACTTGTTGGAAGGACATTCCTTCTCATTATATTCTCCCTCCTGTTTGATCACATCATCACTTTTGTCTTCTTCTTACTATTCTTCTTATTACTAAACTATTTCTTCTTCCACAACAGGTTTGGGGATTGAAAATTTATTTCACATATTTTCTACTATAAATTTCTCTTTAGGGAAGGATTATGGTACCTAATCTATTCATATGCTTTCTCGTTATCCTTAACATGGTATTGGAAGATACAATCTTCTAACATTTTCTTTGTCATCTTCTTCTCTTTTTCTTGCCATTCAATTTTTTTTACAGATTGATTCTTTATTCCATTTGCATCATCTGGGTCTAAACCAAATCTTTCACCACCATCTTTCTTCTTCTTTTTATTCTCAGTTCACATTGATATTATATAATCAGAAAAAGACTTTTTCTTTTTCAGCTGTAATGGAGATGAACGATTTTTTTGGAATGACTGCTTTATTCTTTTTACACAGGTTCTTTCTCTTTTCTCCTCTTCTATGTTTTCATGGAAATTTATCCTACTTCCCCTTTCTAGATTAAATCGTTAATATCACTCTTATAAATATCATAAAATGATATTAAATTGATACTGAAACCAACTTTTATCATACTAATAGTCTCATCACTCAATAATATAATCTTTAAGGTACTAGGTTTTGAACTGCAGGTAATTTTAAAGGATTTTAAATAGAGAGTGATGATCATGGACAAGATCACCATATACTTGATTATCAATGACTTGAGGGTTCCATTATTTATCTTACTAATTCTCAGAAGGATGTACTTGATCTGGTTTACCTTTCTCAGATTCACAAAAAATTCCATCATAATAATATCACTTTTTTTAAGAGAGTCACGGTCTCCCTTTCTCGGAATAAGAAATCATTTAAACCACAAAGCTAACGAACTGAATTTGTTTGGGTGATGGTTGATCTATGATTAATTTACTCCCTTGAGTCCAAGGAACTCAATTTCCTTTTCCTTCTCAAAACTTCTTACCTTATCTATGAACATGTGAGAGAAAAATATTGTTTCTCCTTGATAATGAATACTGAGAATGTTTTCATCCATGATGAAGGATAATGAATAGGTTTTTCGATATCTCTTAAAGGAAATAATTTCTCTTCCTCCTTATACATAAAAACCAGATCATGAAAGGGTCAGGAAGAACCAGATCATGATTCTTCAGTTTGGCTACACATAATCATTCCCATCTTTTCATGTAGATATTCTTCGTAATCTAATAATTATAATAGGTGAAGAAATTTGGATAACCAACCATTCTAGGTATATTTTTAAGAACTTGATTTCCATGTTTGAAGACAAATAATTTTATAAGGAATTATCATGTGACATTCATAATGTAAGGAAACTGATAAATCTGAATGACAGATTTGTAGGGTTGCAAAGCTTTGACGCAAAAACTCTTGAAAACTAATGGGGGATAAAAATATTTGGGGCCTTTATATAGGCTTCTTAGTGACAGTTTTAATTCCCAATTCAATCCAATGGTTGAAATAATCATGATATAATCTGATGGTTGAGATAAATACCAGAAATTTTTTTTGATGGTTTTGATCTTTTGAGGATCTAAAAAAAATATCAGATTTAAGGAAAGTGAATTTGTGAATATTTTCTAAAAAAAATTTAAATATACCAATAATTAAAAAAATACTATTACAAGGATTTATGTTAGTAAACATACCTTCCATATTTCTTAGAATGAATTGTTAGTACTGATAGCGTTCATCTTATATTTTAGAAATTTTTATAAAGTAAAGGAAATTTTTTGCGTTATAAAAAATAATGTTATGGGAAGAAAAAAATTTATGTTCCTAAAAAATTAATGAAAAAAAGTTAAATTATGGAAAATAAATTATAATTCTCTTAGTGAAACAAAAAATGTTCCACCCCAATGAAAACGTGTTTCTAAGGTAAGGAGATATATTTAAACAACAAAAAGGATTTAGATTTAATTTCTAGAAAACATTCCCATGTGAATCTAGCGTAATAATCATCTAAGAATATAGATTATTTTCCTCTAATACTTCGAATTTTTGTTGGACCAAAAAGTTTCATATTCACTAGCTAAAATTCATTAAAGGTTAAGACTTCACCGATTGATTTAATGCTTGGCTAATGTTTCTTTCCATATTTACAAGTATCACAAAATATTTGAAGAATGAAATCCATGTTGTTGTAGATCCTTAACATGTTATTTCTTTAAGAGTTTTCATAATTTACTAATGATACATTTTCATAATCTTCTATGACATAACTAATAATTATCTTCCATTTCACTATGGTAAGGTATGTCTTGGCTCTTATGTTCTTCTATGTTCAGTGTATATACATTTTTTTACTTATAGTTAGAGAGAATACACTCTTCCTTGGAATTGTGTACTAAGAATTTATCATTCCTAAAATTTAAAATTTTAACTTCATCAAATAATTAGATTATTCTTATAAGGTTGTTCTTATGACCTTTAACACATAAAAAAATTGAAATTAATGCTATTCTAGGAAGAAAAATGTTACTTATTCCAACAATTTCTCACTGTGAATTATCTTTAAATCTTACATTTCCTCCATTCATCTTGATAATCATTACAAAGAAGTATTTGTTAGTAGTTATGTGCTAAGAACATACACTATCAATGTACTATATATTGTTGTTGGTACTTTATATAATTTTCTGAAAATAAAAGAGTTAATCTTTTGGAATCCAAACATTATTTGATGTGAAGATTTTAAAAGGTAAAATCTTAGGAATCCAAATTTTCTTTAAAAAATAATCCTTATGAAAACATAATGATTCATTTTTATTTGAAAAACAATTTTTTTTTCAATGTATACCACACTAACATTTGGTGATGAAGGATCTATGTTGTTAAAAAAATAATTATAACTAAAAACGGGTTTTGAGTGAGTATAAAAAAATATAGAACTATTCCTAAGAGGATGATGCCGTGTAAACATTTTCTCAAATTATTTCCTTCCCAGAGTAAAATTTGATAGAATTTTCATTAAAGAGAAAAATTTCATATTTTATTCTAATGAATAAATTATATTTCATAAATTCATTAGTTTTAGAACTCCAGTTACCCACTAGAACATTTTTCTTATAAACAACATTTTCAAGATCCTTATAAATTTTATCCTTCTCAGAAAAAACTTCATTAAGGTTTTTAGAAAATTTTTCAAAATCAAATGTTTTTTAATCAAGGTAATTAGAATGATCTAATACTGATTTTGTTAAAATAGAAATTGGATAATTTTATTTCATTTAATTCTTCATTATCTTATAGTTTTCATTCTCAATTAATTTAAAAAATATATAAACTTCATTAAATTATCTTAAATTATTATCTACTGATGGGAATGATTAATCATCTAAAGATTCATAATATTGTTCATTTAGAAAATTGTCATTTAATTAAATATTGGTTAAGGATTCATCATTGTGTACCTTATCCATAAGATAATGATTTTCAATAGGTACTTTGGATATAAGACTAATATTCTTCTGACAAGAAGATTCATATTATGAAGTTCTATATGAAGAGTCACCACCACTGGCACTGAAGGTGTCATATTCATTTAGGACATTCTTTTCCTTAGTTTTGTAGTACTTCTTTCTATTCCTTTCTAAAAAAAATTCATTTTTGTCTTTTCTATTAAGTATAGGACAATCAATTCTGGTATGACTAGCCCTTTTACATTCATAATTGGTTACTTTAGAATATTTTTTGTCCTTTCTATATATTTTCTTATATATGTACTAAAAATATTTCATTCACACACTCTTGTCCATCCATCAAAAATAATTGTATAATTCATTCTTAGACTATTCACTTTAACTTGACTTAGATATAACAACAACGTTCATAGAATTTAATCTTGTTACTCATTCAAGATTCTAGGATTTATATGTTTTATTGAAAGCTACACTTCCATTACAATTATTTTTCTTATTGAAATCAGCATCTCTCTTAATCCTCGTTTCATGTTGAGGAAGAGTGACAAATAACTCATCAAGAGCAATGTTATAGAATGTCCTATTTTCATCAATATTTTTCCTTTTAGATTCCTACTCATTAGGCATAATATCAATTATCTCATCAACAAGAAAATCATCATTAAGGCCTTTCTCTCCCATATATTGAAGACCATTGACAGTAGTGATAAATATTTTTTTCACTTTGAAAACCAATTCTTCATAAATAAATATAAATCCATGATATTCATCTCTTAGTATGGCCCTTCTAGTTTCTATCACTTTTGATAATCCAAAGTGTGTATCATTAAGTTTCATCCAAATATTGTTGGTAGCTTCGTAAGAATATATTTGACTATATATATTACTGGTCATAGAACTCAACAAAGTATTTCATACCTTGTAGTTTAATTGATATTAATTTTTTATTTTTTGGTGAATGTTATGACTACATTGTCTAGAATTTTGTAATATCTTGTGAGAAGGAAAATGTTTTCTACACCAGTGTTAATGAAAAAAGCATTCATCCTATCTCTCAAGTACACATAATCATTACCACTAAAGGATGGTGTTCATGTATGATTATGGTTTTCTATAAAACCAACATCTATACTTTCCAATCTATAATAATAATTTCCAAAAAACTTGTTAATAGTTAAAAAATTTAAACAAAAATAGTATTTAAGTAAAACGTGAGAAATAAAAGTAAACAAAGTAACAATGATCAAGAAAATGTGAGAAAGAAAACTTATATCAATGTATAATTACTTCAAAGACCATTCTTTGATGCAAATTGCAGGATCAAAATATAGATGTAGATGCTAAATTATAAGAGGGGTGAATTGAAGTTTTAAAAACATTCACTTTTAACAATATAGAAATATATGTTCAAAAATTCCAAACAATGTAAATTCAAAAACCCTAATAGGATCCTAAACTAAGGGATAATTGGTTGGGCATAGTTCTAGTTAGAAGCAACCAAAACATAAACAAGTTAAACTTAATGAAAATTAATCATTTTATTACATAGAGAAATAATATACCTTAATGTTTATAAAATATTATATATTAGAGTTATAAAAGTATTTGAAAGTATAAGAAATTTGTACTTTATTTCTATAACAAAATAAAACTCATAGAAAAATTGTTACAACAATAAGTAATAAAGTAGGAAATATTTTAACCCAAAGAGAAGGTATCCAAAAACCTTGAATAAAGGCCCATTGATTTATACATTGAAAAAAGGATGTCTTACCCACACCATGGTAGCCCTCAGTAAGAATATCAGAGTATGTCTTACCATCCCCAAAAGCCCTCGAACATTATGTTAATCGGCACCTATGTCTTTATCTCCTCAGATGTCCTTGAATATTAAAGTATTCAACACCTCTATCTTTCTATCCCTAGAAGTCCTTGATTATACAAAAAAACAATAGGAGTCCCACAATGCATGTGGAACCAGATTTTCACATTTGAACACGATGTTCATAAATTGTACATGGAATGATAGTCATTGTCTCTTAAGAAATTACTTCAATACATGTAATATCTAGAATAATAGAATGATATTGACCTCATTCAAATGATTTACTATTTATTAGGAAAACATCAATGGTCGGATCCCTCCTCCAACTGTCTTGTTTATCCTTGAATCCTAGTGGGAAATGTGCAGGTGTCACTCCAACAATAGTTAGTTAGAAAGAAAATGTATTACATCATTTTTTGTAGGAAAAACATGGGAAACATTGAAAATCTTAATAATCAATAATATATAAGTAAAATAAAGTATCTTAAAAAAATTGAATAATCATAATGTATGAAATATTAAATTTGAGTCTAAATATATTAACAATCAAATTATAGAAAAATGGATATTCTAAGTCTGAATTTGGATGAATTTCGAGTCTGAATTATAAAGAATTTGGAGCCTGAATTATAATGAATTTGGAGGCTTAATTCTGATGATTTCGGAGTCAGAATTATATGGAATTTGGAGCCTAATTTCTAAGTAAATAAATTCCTAACATATAAGGAATTTAGAGTCTGAATTATGAGGAATTTTGAGTCTGAATTCTATTTAATTAGGACTCTTAATTATAGGGAATTCGGAGTCTTAATTATAGGGAACTCAGAGTTTGAATTATAAGGAATTTGGAGTCTGAACACTATGAAATTTGGAGTCTAAATTTCAATCAATTCAGAGTCTAAATTTTAGATAATTAAAAGTCTGAATTTCAGAAATTTTGAATTCTTAATTTCAGAGAATTTAGAATCTAAATACAGATGCCAACGAGCCCATACCCGAGTGGTAACGACTCCTGCTTGGCATCCAAGAGACCCAGGTTCAAAACCAGGTGGAGGTGAATAAATGGGGTACTGTAGTATTACTATAGAAGTTACTTTAGCAGTTATCATTCAATATTGTAGTAGTCGGAACTATTCACCCGATTTGGGCCTTCGAGCCACCAGTTTGGGCATATGTGTCTCCAGGGCCTTTGGGTCATCAATGTCATTCGTGTCACAGGGCCTTCAGGTTGCGTAGACCATGGAGTAGCCCAATTCACATAGTACAGTCCCTAAAAAGGATCAGAGCCACAAGAATAGCAGCCACTAGATGTAGAGCTTACTGGATTGGAAGAATGAGAGGGTATGGAAGCCACCATCTGGACCAGGCACCGTGCTGTTTTGTATGGGGAAATGCTAGCTGATCAGCAATGCAAGGTGCGGAGCTAAGGAAATCGATGTTTCAAGATGCTGGGGGAGGGGCAGTTCTAGTGATATGGGCCTACAAGTCATGTTAAGGGCATGGTATGCCTTTGGGCCTTCGAGTCATGTATTTCGGGTCAGGTCGGGCCTTATTTCATGGGAATACGGGTCATGTACGGGTTCCCCTTCAACCCTTAAATAAGGATTATCTATAACAAAATAAAAAAAGAAGGCCTTCAGGGAATTTGGAGGAATCTAAATAATGAAAGACTCAAAATATGAGGAACTATAAAATTCCTTGGTTTTATATAAGGATCCTCATTTTTGTCCTAACAAAAAAAAGATTATACGTGGATTTGAGAAGACGTTAAATAAGACATTGAAAACCAATGTCAGGATAAAATGTTTCTTATAGAATGAATATTTTTCGTCAAAAAATTATTCATAGTGTAAGATAATTTTCCCTAAGAAAAAGTTTTTTTTATTTTCAAAACATAGAACAATGAAAAATGTCATAAGGGAACCTTATTGAATCAAAAATTTCCCCCTTTTTGGAAAGAAAAAACAACAATTTGAAATAGAATAAAAGGAATACGGATGTGACTTTTTGATCATTAAAAGATAAAATTTTCTCCCTTCACTTATAACTTATGATGAATAAGTCAGAATCCCACATAGTTTTTGAAATCCCTAAGGATCGTATTCGGGTCTTTATTAGAGAATTTATTTTTTTATGCTTAATATAATATTCTTTATATGGAATACCCCTAAATTAATCTCCCAAAAACGTAGTGAATTCTCTTCTTTTTTACATAATATTATTTTGATCATTATTTTCTCCCCCTTTGTTATTTTTAAAATGGAATGGAGGTAATGAACAAAAATTGTTCCTCTACGATTATAAATACATAATACAAAATAATTATAGAAAACATTCATTATGATAGGAAAAATTATTACTGGGAAAAATAAAACAAAAGACCAGGTTGTCATGAAAATAATTCATCCTTATTTTCATTCTACATGAGATTTATCAAGAGAGAATTTAATTTATATAACTCATTATGATCATCTTCCAACCTTATATGCAACTGATTCTAATCCCTATTCTTCTCTTTAAAAGAATTTATTTTTTCTTCCTGAGACTTTAGAATTATTATATGAGACTTTATTACATCTTTTTTTCAATTTGAACATTTCTTCCAACTATTCCCTAAGTTCTCTTACTCCCTTTAAATTTATAGCATCATAATTTAGCTTACCATTCAGATCCCTATCATCTTGAATCTGGTCCACCTGATTGAGATTAAAATTGCCCGAGAAAAATGTTGTATGGTTCTTATTGAATCATTTGATCTTTCAGAAGCATATTTTACTGAATCATGGAATTATTCCATGATTTTCATATAATTAGTCATTCTTGTAACAGCCCGAGATTTTATGAAAAATATTCTTTTTTATTTCACTAATGTCTTGTGTTGTATGCTACACCAAAAGGAGCTTGCACAACACGCATCCTTGACTTGCCTTGCATTACACGCAATCGCGACCTTCCTCGATAGCTTGCATCGTACGCAATACCGAGTTTCACTAAACAACGATATGCTATTAAAATATTATTAAAACTAGCCGTTATGAATAATAATAACCACTTTTTGAAATTTTATAAATTTTATTTTTCAAAATGGACTTCATTTTTGGATTCGGAATACCGAAATTAGCCTAGGGTGAAATTTTGGTATTATCCTGAAAACTTTCAGTTTTTGATGAATAGTGAAACCACTAAGTGGTAGGTTAAAAACTGAATTTTGCATAAAACTTAATTTTACCGCTTCTGTGAATGGAAGTTCGAAAATCCGAAAGACACGGTTGATATCAGTAAGTAAAATGTGGTTCAATGAGATAAAAATAATTTTTTGGTGAATAGTAACTTTTTACTTTTTTTTACCGCGGTTAATAGTAAATATGGTAACTAAGGGTAAATATGATATTACTATTACCCTAACACATGTTTTAATTCTATTGGATAAGTGTAATTCGACCAAAAACAAACTTAGGAATAAAATATGACCATTTAGGCCCACTTGGATTAGATTAGGACATTTATTATTAATTTATTTAAAGAAGGGTTAAAATAGTTAAAATCGATGTTTAATAGGTAAATCATTTTTAATATGGGGTTATACATATGATAAATTCTACTATAAATATTCATTAGAAAGCTAAAAAGATTTCCTACATAATGGTATTTTATTTGTAATTTTTAGACTTCAAATAATTTAATTTATTTATGACACAAAGATGATGCAGTAATTATCTTATTAATGAAATATTGACATAATTGATGTTATAAACACCAAAATAAATGTAATTTAAGACTTTTTATGAATTACACTAATTTTCTAGGTTACTATGATATATTAGTGTTGATTTAATCAACTTGGTTCGAACATATAATTCTGTTATGACTTTCACAAAAATCATATATCAAATAGTGTCAAAATTGACACAAAATTGTTTTTAAATCAAATATTATATTATTAATTGTTATTTTATTCTTAAAAATCTAAGGTTCGGCCAAATGACTTAGATAAGGATATATATATTAATAATAAACAATTTGGGGTTCGTTTGGCATGTTATAGTAAGTGTATTAACCATATAGTGAAAGAAAACAAAAAGACATGGTAAAAGTTAAATTATTTAACTTAGAGTTAAATCTAATTGATAAGGTTAAAATAATACCCTAAACTTGTATAAATCCTATTGGTTGATAGGATTTTGACCCATCCCCACTTTAGCTTCGAAATAAGACCCTTTGGAACCATTATAAACCGATTTTGACTTTAATATAAAATAATATTTTGAGATATTACTAAGGTGCCCCTCTCCTCCCTTATAAAAGGACACCTCCTCCCCCTCCTCCTCACACCAGTTTGAGCACTCAAGCTCGGCCAACCCCTGACAAAATCTCTTCTCCACTTCCCTAAAAGAATCCTAGAGGTTCTTTTCTTCCTCAAAGACCAATTTTAATGCCCTAAGAGGAGGTCTCAAAGAGGCACTTCAAAGAAGAGGTAATTACCGTTACCAATTCTTTCATCTTTATTTCTTTTTCCACTTCTTATTCTTAGGTTGTTTCATTATGAACTAATAACATCAGTATCACTAATATACTGATATGTTATTATAAGTATGAAACAACCCTATTTCACCATCTATCCATCCTACGGAAAAAGAAATCACCGCGCGTGCGTACGTACGGAATACCGTCTCCACGTCGTGGTGTAATCTATTTTCCACCACCACCTTACATGGATGGGTATAATGGTGTAAAGAATAACTATACATAGTTATTACAACATCATATTGATTCTGATATATTGTATAATCCACTCCAATTCAATTCAATATTTATAGAAATGATATCATCGCTCGTGCGTACGTACGGACTACCGTCTCCACGACGCGATGAGATTCATTCTCCACGTTAACCATTTAAGAATGATTATAATGTATATATAAGAAATAATAATGAAATATATGACATTATAAATCTACTGGATTTATGTATATATATACATATGTATGTCATCTACTTACTTCCATTTCAAGACAATAAGGAAAGGAAAACATCATTCATGCGTACGTACGGACTACCGTCTCCATGAACGGTGTTTTTCATTTTATTTATCTACCTATTATATATATATATACTGAATATATATGATATATAAATCATATTTTATATTCTGTAAGTGAGTAAATCATGATATAAGTAATAATGATGTCAAGAACAACAAGTCAAAACACCTACGATAAATGAAACGATTTTACCCAAAACGCTTCTTTAACATGGAATTTACAAAATAACGGGTAATATAATGTCATAAGTGAACCATATATGATATCATAACAATGCATATGATTATGTAATAAGTCAATAACATGATTTAAATCATTATACAGGAGGTTCGGACACTTACAAAGCAAGTCGGACCTAAGGTAAGGGAAATATCACAATCTTATTTTTATCCGAGATTGTTTATTCGTAAGTATTTATTGGGGTGTATTTTATCATCCACATACATGTTTAATCAATATGTAATATTATTTCCATCCACCTACAATTGTTTAAATCCATTTTTACCCTTCGGTGAGTTTTTAGTAATATGTACGAAAGGAATCTTTTGTCGTTTTTCGTACGAGGTACTTTTTGACTTTTCCGAAAAAAGTACGAAGAATGTTTTTTTTAACTTATACGGCATGAATGGATTTTTAAAACATTATTTCCAAGAAGATTCCATTACAAGTATTCAAGTTTATTTTTAATCAACATCTTTTATTTTAAAGTTGTATGACATGTTATGAAAGGAAAAATGTTTTTGAAGAAGAAAGGATATTTTCCTCAAGAATGGAGTTCAAGTGATTTTCAAAATTATTTTCCAGCTAAGATAATATAGGGTTCTGTTTTTATCCCTATTATTACATTGGTTTGATTATGTTGTGATGGAAATATTTTTATGAATTCCTTTATCTTATATGAATTGATTTATGATGTCATGATGTTTCAAGAATCCCATTTTGTTACATGTGTTATGCGTTGATGTATGATTATGTGGCACACATAAGAAAGGATTCATTATAAGATGGGTGGGACCTATATCTCCCTCCAATGCATTGGGTAAAGATTTTATATCTCATGAGATAGACATGGCTGGAACGGAAGGTTATTTCGGTTCAGTGATACAGGACTGAAACGAGGAGTGAACTCGGTTCAGAAAGGGACTTTGTCCACTAAGATAGTCTTGGCAATGAGTCATGACTAACAAGAAATGATTTTACATGATTATGTGTGCATGCCACAAAGTTTCAAGTTTCATGTTATGATTATGGGGATCTCATTTTCACTTCTATGATTTATCCCATATTATGATATTATGAGCTCTTTTGCAGGTTAAGATTTCCAAAAGCTATGTTCTTATGTATATGATGTGATTGATATTTCTTTTGTTTACCCTTACTGAGCATTTGAGCTCACCCTTTTATGTTTTCTTTTCCCCAGGATATAAAGAAAGGTTTTAGGTAAAAAAAAGGGGAAGATATTTATGGGAGATATTGAAGATCTTTCACCACGATTAGAAGATTACGTTCCGAGTTTCCAAAGACACTAAACTATTACGATCCTTGTGTGTGTGTTTCTGTTATGTACTAAGTATTCCGCAAAAGTAATGTGATGTCCATGTACGTCAGGCTTCGGGTCTCTACAATTCTCTTAGACCATTTGGTTGTTTACATACATTATATCCTATGAGCATCATAACCAATGTGAAAATTTTCAATATATGGTTCATGTTGGATAATCATTTCGAGGAGCTACATTATTAATTACAAATTTTGATTCAAAGAATGATGGAGATACTGAAATCATGAATCAATACTTGGGGATAAGGATAAATTTTTTCCTATCTTCTTCAAATATAGAATAATGAAATCCTGACCCATCGAAGATGATGATTCGTAAGCTAATTTCTTTGATACTGAGGAAAATTTATCTAACTCTTTAGCTTCCCTCTTGGATTTTCAACCAACATATTTATTATCATGAATAAAAGCAACATTTCTAGGTGTGTCACCAACGAAATGATTTCTATTATCAGATATAGAGATTGATTTCAGATCTTTTGGACTCTCATGTTTACTATTTGAGACTTTCATTATCTTATCTACATCAAAATATTAGTCCACAACACCTTCTTTAATATCATTAGGATGAATGAAATCATGGTTTATGATCTCTTCATCAGAAGTTTTATCAACCTTATCCATTCCATCATCAATTCTCCCTTGAGAGATTATTTTTTTTTTTGATTTATCCTGGGATGTTCTACTTGATAACATGTTAGAAGGACTTTCTTTCACATTATATTATTCCACATATTTGACAACATTTTCAATTTTTGACTTCTTCTTCCTATTCTTATTTTTCCTCAACTATTTCTTCTTCCAAAAATGGTTCAAGTATTGAAAATTGATTTCCTTAGTTTCTACTAGAACTAGCGCTTTAAGGATGGATTCCATTACCTAGATCGATTCTGATGCTTTCTTAATATCCTTAAAAATGGATCGGACGATCTCAGCTTCTAAAATTACTTTTTCAACTTCTTATATTTTTGTGACTTTTAATTTCATCATAACCATGAATATTCAATGCCTTTGCATCAGTAAGGACTAAACACAATATAGAATCAACATATTTCTTATTCTTATTCTTCTCTCTCTACTTTTTGTAATACATCATCTAAAAAAAGACTTTTTCTTTCATACCATTGATGAAGATGACTGAGTTTCTATAATGGGTTACATTTCTTTTAATTTATGTTCTTTCCCTTTTTTATTCTTCTAGTTTTTCATGGATGTTTTTCCTATATACCATTTCATGATTAAATCTTTAATCTCACTTTTTAGATGATCATAAAATTCCCCAGACTTGATTCTAAAACCTTTTTTCATCATACAAAGTGTTTTATCACTCATTAATATAATCATGAAGGTTTTAGGTTTTAAACTACATTGAATTTTAAAAGCTTATAAATAGTGAATGATGATCCTTGATAAGATCATCATATACATGATGATATGGTATGTCAGGTATTCATTTATTATGTTACTAATTTTCAGAAGGATGTACATGATTAGGATTTCCATTCTCAGATTCCCCAAAAAGTCCATCATATAGATATCACTCCTTTTAAGAGAGAACTCATCTCCATTTCTCAGAATATGTAATCCCTAAAACCAAAAATCTAACAACGTAATGTCTGCTTTAATATGGTTTATATTTGTTGAATTTTCTACATTGAGTCCAAGGAACACAATTTCATTGTCCTTCTCAAAACATCCTACATTTTCCGGAAACTTTTGGGGGAATAAAACATATTTACCTTAATAAGGAAGACTGAAATTGATTGAATTTATGAAGAAGGATTATGAATATGTTTTTCCATAGCTCTTGAAGGAAAATATTTCTCATACTCCATTATAAAATCTAAATTAATCATAAAATGCTATGAGAAGGTTAGGATAAACTGGATCCCGATTCTTTAGTTTGGCTACACATAATCTCTTTCATCCATTCTTCATGATATTCTTCGTAATCCAATTATTATACTTGGAATGTAATATTGGGTTAACCATCCATTCATTGTAAATATTCCAATCCTTGATTTCCTAGTTTGAAGACATCTAATTTTGTGTGGAAACTTCAGGCGATATCTGAAATGTAAGGTAACTAAGAAATCTGAATGACTTATTTGTATATCGACAGAGCATCTGGGAAAAACCTCTTGAAAACCGATGTGGGACACAAATTTGAGGGCTTTGTAAAGGCATCATAGTGAAAGTTCAAATTCCCAATTCAATCCAATGGTTCAAATAAGTTTTATCTGATCTGACGGATGAGATTAATGCCAAAGAAGAATTTGGTAGGTTCCAAATATTTGAGTTTTTAAGGAGACATCAGATTTAAGGAATGTTAATTTAATAGGGGTTTCATACAAAAATATAGAAAAACCAACAAGTAAAAAATACAATTATAAAGATTCAAGTAAGGAAACATACTATCCAAATTTCTTATAAAGAATTGTTAGTATTGATAAGGTTCTTATTAGATTATAGTAATTATTATTATGTGAGAAAAAATTTTATTTTCTGGGAAAAAAATTAAGGAAAGGAATATTTTAGGTTCTGAAATAAATTTAAAGGAATGAAAATTTTTATATTACAAAAAAAATTATGGAAAAGATAATTTTTAGAGAAAAAAATGTAATCCCTCTAGGAAAAAGAGTTTTTTAATGTAAACATATAGGTTTCAACAAGAAAATTTCTTATAATTTATTTGGTAGAAAATAAACCCATGTGAATCAAGTGTTATAGTCAACTAAAAAAATACATTGTATTTTCTAGCAATACTTTTAGTTTTTGTTGGTCTGAAACATTTCATATGAAGTAGTAGTAATTAATTAAAGCTTAAGACGAAACCATATTATTTAAATAATGAAATATGTTTCTTACCATAGTGACAAGGATCACAAAATTTTGAAGAATGAAATATTTACTCCGGTATATCCTTAACATGTCTTTTAGTAGAGGGTTTTCGTATGTTACTAAGGTTAAAATGATTTATTCTTCTATTCCATAACTAATATTGATCTTCCATTTCACCAAGAAAAGGTATGCCTTGGATCCTTAGGTCTTCTATGTTCAGTGCATAAGCATTCCTTTTCCTATGAGTAGAGTGAATAAACTCTTCCTTGGAATTGGGTACTAAGAATTTATCATTCATAAAATTCACAATGTAACCTTCATTAAATAATTGTATTATTCTTATAATTTTGTGCATAATACCTTTACAAACCATTTGAAATTAATACTTTTCTATGAATAAAAATGTTATATATTCCTACAATTTCCCCTTGAGCATTATATTTAATGGTTAATTTTCATCCTTTTGTCTGGATAATCATTTCAATGATGTTTTTTTACCAGTCATGTGATGGGAACATCCACCATCCTTGTACCATATATTGTTTTTGGTACTTCCTTTATTTTCATGAAAATAAATAGTTATACTATTAGAATCCAAACATTCATGGATTCGAAAATTATAGAAAGTACAATCATAGGAATCCACATTTTTTTGAAAAATAAGACTAATGAAAACCTATGTATTGTGATTTATTTTATGATCAATTTGTATCCCATTTTCCACCACATTAGCACTTTTTTCAAAAAGGAGAACATTGGTGAACAAAATAATTATTACTAAAAACTAGATTTGAATTAGTACAACCCAATCTAGAACTATTCTTAAGAGGATGAAGTTGTTAATACATTTTATAAAAAACATTCTTTCACAAAGTGAAATTTGATAATAAAAATTTAAGGAAGAAATTTCAGATTTTAGTCTAATGAATAAATTTGTATCCTTAAATTCATTAGTTTTAGAACTTGAGTTAGCCATTACAACATTTTTCCTATGAATAACATTTTCAAGATCCATAGAAAGCATATCCTTCTCATAATTAACATTGTTTCGGTTTTTAGAAATATTTTTAAAATCAAAAGTTTGTTGATCATGATCTTTAGAACGATTTCATACATCTTTTTTTAAAACAAAAAGTCATGAATTTTCTCTCTCTAACATAGTCTATGTCTTATAATTCTCATTCTCATGTAATTTAGAAAATCTAGAAACCATTATTAATGAAGTTAATGTATTATATCTTAATGATAAATATTAATCACCATAATATTCATAATATTCTTCATTAGAAAAAATAGAATTTAAAGAAATTTTTTATAAGGATTCATTATTGTGTACCTTATTCATAAGACAATGATTTTAAATAGGTACTCTAGATATTAGGCCAATATTCTTTTGAATAAAAGATTCATAATATGAATTTTCATTTGAAGACTCGTAGCCACTGGAACTCCTAGTGTCATCAACAATCAAGAATTTCATAGCCTTACATTTGTATTACTTATTTCTGTTCCTTTCAAAATAATTTTCTTTTATGTCTTTTGTCTTAAGCATAGGACAATGATGTCTTGTACGTCAATCCCTTTTACAATCAAAACTTGTTCTTATAAAATCTTTCTTTTCCCTTCTATCATTCTCTTATATCAATACTGAAAGAAAATTGTCCAAAACAATTTTTCATCCTTATATAAGAATTTTCTAATTCATTCTCTGATTGTTCCCTTTTACTTGATTCAGATATATCAACAGCTTTCATAGTTTTTGATCTAGTTACTCATTCAGAAGTCTTGGATTTAGATATATTATTGAAAGATACACTTCAATTACCATTATTTTTCTTCTTGAAATTATTATCTCTCATAATTATTCTTTCACGCCGAAGAGGAGTCCCAAATATCTCATCAAATTTGATGTTATATAGTTTCCTATTTTCATCAATAGTTATCATTTTAGATTACCACTCATTAGTAAAGATATCAATTATCTTATCCACAAGAACTTCATCATAAAGCCCATTATCTCCCATAAATTATAGACAATTGACAATAGTCATAATTGTTTGTTTCATATTAATAAATGGTTCTCTATAATAATTTATAAATCCATGATATTCAGCTCTTAGAATATCTCTTCTAGTTTCTATCACTTTTGACATTCGAAAGGGTGTAACTTGAACTTTTATCCAAATACAGTTGGTATCTTCACAAGAATAAATTTGACTATATATATTCAGAGTCATAGATCTCACAAATTATAGTTCACCTTATAGTTTAATTGATATTATTGTTTTTCTTGGTTGGTGAAATGTTTGACATCCTTGTCTAGAATTTTATAATCTCCAGTGAGCATGAAATTGTTGTCTACTCTAGTTTTGATGAAAAAATTCTTCATCCAATCTCTCATGTACTCATAATAATTAATAGAAAATATTGGTGTTCTGGTAGGATTAAGGTTTTCTATAGAACCAATATTTATACGATCCATTATATAAAAATATACTTCCAAACAAATTGATAATTGTAAAAATTTGTAAACAAAAAACTTTTTTTTGTAAAACAAGATAAATAAAAGTAAATAAAGAATAGGTGAGAAAGACAAACATGAGAAAGAAAACTTATATGAAAGTCTAATTATTTCAAAGACCATTCTCTTGTACCAACTGAAGGATCATAATATAGATGAAGATGCTCAATTACTATAGGTGGGTGAATTATAATATTAAAAACATTCACTTTTAACCTTTGGTAAATATATGTTTAATAGAGTTAAACAATGTAAATTCACAGAACATATTTCGTTCTTAAAAAAGGGTTAATTTGTAGGGCCCAAGTGTAATTATAAGAAACCGAAATTTAAACAAGATAATCTTAAAGAAACATATGTCGGTTTTACATAAAGAATGATTATACCTTAATGTGTATAGAATATTATATATAACAATTATAAATTTATAAGATAGTATATGAAAGTTAAAAATTCTTTCTTTAACAAAATACAGAAAAAAAAGAAAAATTGTAAAAACAAAATGTAAATAAGTAGGAAATCTTTTAACCAAAAGAGAAGGGTATACAACAACCTTGTATAAAGGTCACTTGATTTATACTTTAAAGAATGTTAATCTAACCCACACCATGGTAACCCTTGATAATAATATGGGAGTCCTTCTTGTTATCCCCACAACCCATGAACATTTAATTAGTCAGCACATTTATTTACCTATCCTAGGGAGTTGTTGAAAATTAATATAGTCGACATCTCTGTCTCCTTATCCCGAGAAGGCCTCTATTGTACACAACAAAAATAAGAGTCTCACAATTCATGATGAACAAGATGTTTAGGTTTGAACAAGATGTTTATAAATGACACAAGGCATGATAGTCCTTCTATTTCTAGAAATCACTTCACATAATGAAATCTCAAGTATCATAGAATGATATTGAGTTCCTTTAAATGAGATATTATTAATTGGAAAAACTTCAAAGGTCAACTCCCTCCTCCAACTGTCTTGTTTTTCCTTGAATCTCAATGGAACATGTATATGTGTCACTCAAACAATGGTTAGTTTGAAACAAATTGAATGATTTTTTTATGTTGGAAAAACTTAGAAACATTATCATGCTTATGTATCATTAATATTTAAGGAAAATAATGTAGCATAAACAAAATTGAATTATCAGAATATTTGAAATATAGAATTCACAATCTAAATATATGAGAAAATATATTCTCTAAAAAAGTACATTTGGAGTTTGAATTGTGATTAATTAGGAGTCTGAATTGGGAGTAATTAGGAGTAAAATTATGTGGAATTTGGAGTCCGAATTTTGATGCATTCAAAGTCTGATTTCTTAGGATTTTAGAATATTAATTCTAAGGAATTCGTAGTCTGAATTATAAGGAATTCTATTTCTGAATTATAAATAATTCAGAGACTGGATTTTGAGGAATTCAGAGTATGAATTCAAAGGAATTAAGAGTCTTAATTCTATATAATTTAGAGTCATAATTTAAAGAAATTCATTTTTTGAATTTCAAAGAACTCAGAGGTTAAATTTTTAAGAATTCAAAGTATTAAATTTATAAAATTCATATTCTGAAATTCCTATAATCCGAAGTATGAATTTTTGAGAATTTAGAGTCTGAATATCATAGAATTAAGAGTCTAAATTTCAGAGTATTCAGAGTCTGGATATCGAGAGACTAGAAATATAATGATTTTTAAGATTCTGAGCATTTAGATAAGGATCCTAAGTTTTGGATTAATAAAAATTTGGTTCTACTTGGTATTGAGAAGGCTTTTGAGAAGTCTTTAAATAAGATATTTAAAAAAAGGTAAGGATAAGACATTTCTATGAAAATTATAATTTCCCTTAATAAAATGTGTTTGTGATTTTCAAAACCTAGAGGAATGATAGAGTCACATGGAAACCTTATTGACTCAAAAAAAAATCACAATAATTTTATAGTTATCCTAATGTTGACATCATCTGGAATGGGGGATTTGGATATTTGATAAAGGGTCCCAATAAATTTATCCATTAAATTATGAAAAGAGTTCAAGGAACATTATAAAATTCAATGATTAGTTTTTTATAAACCGTTTTCTTCTTAAAAAAAATATGTGTTCACTTCTATAATTACATAGTCTATATTAATTGATTAGATAGTAGTGTAGAAAATGGTTTCTGTTCTAACCGGTTATGTAAATATCAAGAAAAAACATGGTTGTGATGTGGATATTGAGTAAATATAAGAAGGTGGGAATTATTATTAACATGGGAAACAACCTATAGGTGAGAAAGTGGAAAATTATATGTTTAAAAATAAGAGTTATGTAATATGGTAGTGTCTATAAAAATTATTAAGGAAAATATCATTTTCCAAAATTCAAGGATAGATAGAATTCTTGTGGTAAACCTATTAATCACAACGATCCTATTTTCATTTTTTTCATTAGGTTCCATACTTGAATGAACATTTTTATTGATAAATATAGTTGTGATATTATTGAACATGAATTAAAGGAGACAATTTGAGAAGACGTTGGGGAAACGTTATGATATCCTTTATTATTTTTCTTAAAAATTCAAAATGATTCATTAATCTACTCTTTATTATTATTTTTAAATAAAATTAATATTTGTATATTTTTGGATGAAATTAATAATAATGTTATCTATTACAGTTCATAGAGAAATAAATATATTTATGATGAAACCTTACCTTAGGGATACTATAGGGAAATTGAAACCACACCAACCAACTATATACTCAAGCATCAAAAACCTTGTAACATGGGATGCTTTCATTTTTCATAGAGAGGACAATGAATTTAAAATGTATTTATATTTTATTATTATATTTTAAAATAAACATATCAATATCTTTGGTTCTGAATTTTTAATTTGTGAAATAGAAAAATAGATTAGAGAATAAACTATATGCATTGAATCCCCCATACAAATATTAATTAAGTGAGGATGGGGTACGATTCACATGATTAAAAAATTGTACGTATTTTAAATATAAATTAAATATTTTTTGATATATAAAAACAACATAATTATTATCCATTGTTTATATATATATTGATGAATCATAATCTCAAACCACTACCATCCCACATCATGTGATGTAAAAGGAGTATCATACAAATAAAAAGAGACAAATATTAGATTCAGACACACATGATGGATATGAATCATTTTTAAGTATTACATAAATTTTATTATTTAAAATAGTTTTCCATAAGAACGAATCTTATCCCAAATGTAAAGGACCCCTTAAGTGCATTTAAGAGACCCGATATCAAATCCAGGTGGGGACTAATTTCCGGGAACATTAGAAGCACTATAGTAGCATTATAGCATGTAATATAGTAGGTACTGTAGAAGGTACAATAGGAGGAACCATGCAGAACAGTAGCAGACACTGTTGTAGGAACTATTTGTCACTGTAGTAACTGGAAATATTCCCCAGCTTGGGCCTTCAGGCCACTGATTTGGTGCAATAGTCCTTTAAGGCCTTCGGGCCACCAATACCTTGTGGTCAGTAAGGCCTTCGGGCCAACTCAAGGCCTTCAGGCCACATTAAGTGAAGATGCAACCCATACAACCTAAAAGGAACAAGATTCAGAAGGAGGAGGAGCAAGGAAATTTCACCATAGAAGAAGCTAAACAGATTTTATGAATGAGGTGGTATGGAACCTTCGATCAGGACGAGCATGTGAATACATGGGAAAGCCTAGCCGAACAGCCATGCGAAGGTGGAGAGTTGATTTCACAATGAAGGTGTTGGGGAGGAGCAGTTCGATGTAGTTAGTCAGGGTTGTATGTAATTTTTGGATCCTACGGGCAATGAATTCCTCTAAGGCCTATGAGACATGTAATACATATACCTACAGGCCTTGTAAGGATTCCACCTCACCCCTTGAAAGGTGGATTAACAAAAATCAATAAAAAATGATGGCCATTAAGCCATTGGTGGATCATCATCTAGCTTATCATTGATTAATTTCAATAGATTTGAATTGTCTTCATAAATATATTCGTGATTAATGTGACGGTTTTTTAGTTTCAATATGAGAATAAATTATGAATGAAATGATGTAGGGATGTGAAAATTATATTAAAAAAAGATACAGGCACATTAATATGTTATAATAAATAATGATAGTTGGTTGAGTTATGTGATAAATGTTTTTCTTCAGAAAGATAAAAAAGATGATAAAAATATCATAAACCACAACATGAAGAGCCACACACACCCGGTGTTGACGATATCTATTCACCACAGAGGCTTTCCTTACCCACGATAAGTGATTATATTATAATAGTTTATATTAAATTCGAATCAAACAAGTATTTTTACCATTCTTGTACTAAAATTATATAATGTGAATTTTATTATTATTTATATTTATCAGAACCCATTCGTTTCATTTTTATGAGTGGTATAATGTATAATACCCATTTGAATGATCTAAATAAAAAAAATTTAAAAATATTACGTGATATAATTAATTCAAAAATAACATCAGTCGATAAGTGAGCTACCAATTCCCCAATGATTATCAAAATGATTACACAAAAATTATATCAGGTATGTTTAATCATATAACAATACATTGTGAAAATGTTTCAGGTACTTCTAAATTTCATTTATTTGGAAAACATTTTTTAATGAATGAAGAAGAATAAATCATGGAATTTTATTTTAGAAAGGGAAACATAAGGATAAATATAAGTTCAAGTGAAGACTATATAATTGATCAACTATAATATATGATGGACCAATCGCGGGTAATATGTCCCAATAAATTACACTTTTTCATTTTTTTAATAATTCACATCCATATAGATATTGTTGGGTGGAAACAGGTAATGGATGATGCTATAAAGGGGGTGAATGGATGAGATTAAAAATTTAAACAATTAAATTGATTCATTAAATTAATTAAAAAATTTAATGAATAAGGGTAATTTGTAGTGGAAAAATTAAATAACACAAGGATATTTTTTATATATGTTTAGTCAAAAATGAGCCTACTATAATCTTGTACCTCTCTACTCATCAAGTGATATGTATGCACTAAAAATGATTTTTATGGGGGGATCATAACCCAATTAAAAACTCCTTTTTTAGTGGAGGGATAACCATGACACAAACTTTTGAATGGGGAGTCACAACCCCTACAACATGAATTTAGACATTGGTATTAACATTCTAAATAATACAGATATTACGTACTATGATTCACAACCCCTAAACCCTTAGACTAGAATCTTGATGTCATAGCCTAACGAATAATGGATAAAAAATATTTTTTCTGTCTAAAAGAGAAATTAGATAAAATAGATTTTGTGTGAGAGATAGGAAATAGTTTTACCGACTCATAAACTAGAAAAGATAAGATAAAAATGAAAACACTAGTACTAGATCATGAGATTTGGATTCTAACATCTTTTAAAGGTGATTATATTCAAATAAAATTTATTTTCTCACTTAAGAGAATGTCAATGTGATGAAACAGAATCTCATAGGAAGTTGTAAATTCCATGTATGTTCAAAGTTCACAATAGATTCTCTTTAAAAAAAATAGAGTATCAAATATGTTAACCTGTGTATATTTTTGTAACAATTATTGTCTTACCAAATAAAAATGTATATAACAAATATTAATCAGTTACAATAGCTCCATATTCTTTAGATATTTAAAATAAATTGAGTTAGGAGATTTCATAAATATATTCCTAAAAAACACAACATTGTTTCCTCTTTATTGTTGTAGAATAAGTCTTAAATAAAATTATTTTAATTAATTTGAATAAATATTTTAGAAATATATCCAAAAAAAATTAATGATTTAATACACATGTTTAAATCCATTCAATCCCATTTAATTTTAGTTGAATCACCTCCAGAAAACTAGTAGGACAAATCAAAATTAAATTAAAATATTTAAATATAAATAAACTTTAAACCACCGACATTATTAGAAAGATATATTGAAACAATTTATTAGTTTTTATCTTTATATAGAAATTATAATATTAAAATCTCTTTAATAATAATCCTTATATTTAATTTGAATTTATCCATTAGAAAAACCTTTTAAAATAATCCATAAAAATATGAAGTAGATTAGTTTTTAGAATAAAAGCACAATGTTATAGTAAAAAAGTAGGGTACACATGGTATTTGAAAAGTAAGGTACATGTGACAGTAGAAAATAAGGGTACATAAAACTATAGAAAATTGGGGTACTCACGACAGTAGAGAATTAGGGTATATGTGACATTATAAAATAAGAGTAAATGAGACAAAATCAATATAGGGTACACCAATGTAGCATTGCGATCACTAACATAGAATTGGGTTTCCAATATAGGATAGGGTTTAGAACATAGTGTTGGGTTCGCCAACATATCATAGGGTTCACCAATTTAGTGTGATGTTCACCAATTTATCTTAGAGTTCAAGAATGTAGAGTAGCGTTTCTAACATATTGTATAGTTTTCTAACCATACTTCCCAGAAGTAGAGTTATAGAACTATACTATTTGAAAGTAGGGTTGTTGACCCATACTTTGTGAAAGTAGGGTTTTCAGACAATACTCTATGAAATTTGGTTTTCTGAACCATACTATATGAAAGTTAGGTTTCTGAACCACACGTTGAAAATGTAGGGTTGATGAACCATACATTTTTAAAGTGGGGTTATTAAACCACGCTTTGCAAAAAATAGGATTCCATACTTTAATAATATTCAATGAATATATAATGGGTATTAAAATAATATTAAGGCTTTGTTAAATAAGGCATATTTATAGAAAAACATATTAGATTTCCAACAAATCATGAATAAAATGAATTTGATATACACTGCTCCTGAAATTATCAACAATAGATGTATCAACATTCTAGAAAAACTGCAGCTATGATATCACATTTCATAATGTCATATAATTAAATGATCATACAAATGAAATTTTTATACTTTTATTTTAAATAGTTAAATAATCAGAAAATTTTTTATTTATATAAAAAAAGTTTTCATGCAAATCTTATATTCGTTTAACTTACAGTAAATTAAATACAACAAATCTTTAAAACTAGAAACTGTAGAGTTTCCAAAATTTCAGAAGAATCTTTTTTTTAATTTTTAGATTACTATACATTCATTTTCATACTTTATTATAAAATAATTAATTCTAGGTAATTATCTTATATATCAAATGTGATAATTAAAAAAAATTGAACACTATTAAATGAGATATCATCAAAATTATGATTAAAAGTAATCAAACCATAGAAAAATAATCAAACAAATGAAAATACTACACATACACAAACATATATCATGTTTTCCAATATATTTATTTCCTATATTGAATATGAATATAAAATTTATTGTGATTCAATTAATGGGATGATTTTTCTTTATAATGTAATTGAAATTATCAAGAATGAGGTTTAGGGAGCCCCGTTTGTGAATGTATACATGAAGTACATTTTCACAATTTTTTTCCAATAATTGATCTAAAATTTTTATTGTTGTGTAAAAATATTATTAATTTCTATATGATTATACACTAATGTAATGTGAATACCATGAAAATTTAAATATTTCTTTATTAGTTGTAATGTCACTTCTAAATAATTACTTTCAATGGATGAAGATGAAATTTTAGTGCGATCACACCAAGTTTCTATAGAGTTTAAAAAGAAAATAATAGATAGTGTTGTCTTCTTAATAGATAAGTTTAATGGTTAAAACTCTACAATATAATTAAATAAAATATCTCTTTACTTTTCTCTATAACTTATTTTTTTTTATTTTTAAAATCATTGTATTCTCATTGTGATCAATTAATATTCTCCAAAGTTAGATGTTATTGTTATAATTCATGGATATTAAAACAAATGACAACACAATATGTCCATTATGAATTTTTAGACATTACCATTTATATTTCACAAATAAACATAAAAATATATGATTAATATTATATTTTACCGTGATATTTTTTATAAAAAATTGGTGTTTATTTTTCACTATTACCATGTTATGGGGATGGTAATTTATGATAAGAACCTCATGGATTTCTATAAATGGATAATCATCAAGGGTTATGTAATAATATTTTTCTATCAAAACATATATAAAAATAAATAATTTGTTTCCTTAATGATTTTTTAATCTGAAATAGATTAATCGAATCAATGGTTGTTATTATATTTTTTATTTATAAAACATGTATTATTAAATTCATAATGTAAAATCTCAAAGTAGTTTTTCAAAATTAAAATACATTTCCATTTAAAATATTTTTTAAAAAATTTATCTAAATTTTTATAGTATTACAAGGCTTACTGAAAATCCATATATTTAAGTGGGAATAAGTTTGTTTCAAAAACAATAGGTGTCTTACGTATTGAATAAATTTTTGAATACATAATGTAGAGGTTTTTTCCAACCAAATTTTAATATTTCTTATTTCATACAAATCAAAAAGAGTATGTTTATCTTCTACTTATTTAGTTAATTTTTCTATCATTTACTATCATTTACGGGGAAATATATTTTAGTTCAATGAAATTTTTATCTTTTCATATTTATATTAATATTGAATGTTTTAATGAATTAAAATAATATTGTTAATAGAAAAAAGGTACACCAATTTATTGTTTTGAATTTTAAAGTTAAATTTTATTTTAAAAAAAATGTATCACATAGTAAAAACAATGAAAACATTCATATATTTTCATGTACCTTTAGAAAAATGATTATTTAATAATTTGTGACATATTTTAATTAATCAATCATCAATATTGTGAAAAAATAGTTATTTTATAAATTAAATTTTGTGTATTTAGTTTAAAAGTGGCATTTTAATTCACAACACATGTCACACGTAAAAACTACGAAAACTAACTCATATTTTAATGATAAATTAAAAAACCTCAGTGTGTCATTTATAAAACTTCAGAATTGACTACATATCAATAAAACACATGGTGTGGTTGGAATGAATCAATGATTATGTTTTCATTTAAAAGGGTTGTATTTTTTCATAACCCACATCACATATTCAAAAGTAAGTAACCAAGATCTGATTGTGATAATAATTTATAAAAAATATACTTAATTAATTTTTTATATATAAGTATCATCTCCATTTCAATATAAAACAATATATTTTTAATACAATGTGAAGTGTTTATTTCAATTTAAAAGTTTAATATTTGTTCAAAAGATTCTTTACCGACTAAAGTCTAACAAAACAGAATCGTATTACCTTCAAACCTTAATACAAATATCAATAATTAATTTTCAATGCGTAGGAATATACCTTAAATAAATCCAATTCACGGGGAATCCAATATGATTAGAAGTACATGATTCATATTTAAAAGTGACATTTCAATTCAAAACATGTATTACAAACTCATTAATAAGAAAAATCACTTGGATGGTCTTGATACTTCTATAATTGTTTCCATTATTGATTTGTGAAAAATAGTAATTAACCACATGCCAATTTTTTATATAGTGTGGTTAATATGATTGAAAGTGTATGTTTTCCTGGAGAAGGGATAATTTAGTTAAAAATGTATATCATATACTCAAAACTAAAAAAAATTTAAAAAATTTGGTTGATTCATTTGGAAAATAATATTCTTTAATTTTTTGAGTTGTAGTAATTTACCTCAAATCAATCCAACTTGATAATATTGTAGATTTTTTTTAATGTGTGTGTTCCAAAATAAAAAATTATATTTTGGGTCAAAATGATCATTATGCAATCAAAACTGAGCTAACATTCCTGTATTTTCATGATACATTAGGAAAATTATATATTATTCATTAGATATATATTGGAAGTAATCACACAATAATTTTGCTTACAATGAGGTCAATATAACCAAAGGTGTGTATTGTTAATTTAAATTTGAAATTTTAATTCAAAACATTGTCCTCAAAGTTAAAAAAGATAAAATGTGGATAGAAATTCAAGATACTTTAGGATAATTTATAGTTATTAATTAATATACTATAGTAATGAACCACACATAAATCCAATATATTCTTTGAAAATAAGAGTGAATGTGTTTGTTTTTAATTTAAAACCTATATTTTAGTTCCAAACATGTTTCACATAATCAAAGTAGATAAAAATCATTGATAATTTTATATTAATTTGAAATGTGTTTTATATATGTATCATGTTAATATTTTTATTTACATATTATATTTTAACATTATTCAATTTTATTTATTCATTATTTACGCATTATTGTATCATATTTATGTTTGGTTTATTTATTTATAGTATTTCTAAATGAATCAATGATTTTTATTAACTTTACACCTCTATTTTTATTGATCATTGGATGAACTAATAAGGTGATATTGTGATCCCCTCCATTTGCACATATTATTACATAAATATTAACATAAATATATATTAAACACAACCTAAAGATCGAGATGCCATGTGTCATTGGAATTCTAGGTAGATACATCATAAAAATTAAACTAAAATATAAAAAAAATTATTCTCCTTAGTGAGATCATAAATATCTTTGTGCTCCGAAATATTATAGAATAACGAGGGGAATACATAAAGTAAATAAATGATCTAAAATACTAGTAAGAGAAACAACATAACAAAAAAGAATAATAAGTTTTTCGAAATGTGTAATATGATCTCATAAAATATATGGATCTTGAGTAATCAAAATGGAGAATAAAATAAAGAACATGAAATAAAAATATAATGTAATAATAGGAATGTGGAACCAATATAAAACATAATATAAGTATAATTCAAGAATAACTGCCATAACAGCATCACAAGGTTGATAAAGTCACATATGGATTAGGTTTACTTATTAATCACATACATATCATATCATGATTCATAAACAATACCAAATTAATTTGAGAACTATTTTGGTGAAACCATAATAATTTGTACATGAATATTTTTTCCACAAAAATAATATCTATCATAAGTAATAAATATTAGGATTACTCAGGAAAAGAAATAGATTGGGTGACTTTTTCAAGTAGCATTAACAAAAAGCATATCATATTGATTTCCTTCATAAAAGTGAAAAAATTATTTTACATTAACAGGGTAAAAAATAATAATATATAATTATACATTATTTCAAAATAAAGAAAATATGTGAAAATAGTGAATAGGTTACTTAAGATATATAACACATAGCTTGGTTTTAGGGAAAATGGAAAAGAGTATTTAAAAAGGGTAAGATCATAATCTTTTTTATAATACCATAAATGAACTAAAATGGTCATAGATATAAAAATAAATTATTTAAAAACCATGGATATATTAAAACATTTCATTATTTGGTAATTTAAATGGGGAAAAGAAGACAAATAAGTTCCCTTTAATCAGATTTTTGAAATAAATTGAGAATGAAACATTTAAAACATGTATATACCAATCAGAGAAAGATGAATTACACTAGTTATATTTTAATGGGACATATATACTGAATATAATATAATTAAATAAAAATATTATATGTATTAAGTGATGTAAAAATAGATAAATCATAACCCAATGATAATGGGGACGTTCGCGTAGAGCCCTCATATTATATTCTTGAATAATTATTCATTTTCACATGATGTCCTGAATAAAAAAATTAATTTCAATAATTACATAATTAATAACTATATATATCTATATTTGAATTTTTATATTATAAAATGTTCATTTCTAACCATTTTAAAGAGATATACAGATTAATTGTACTTTTTATAGAGTGTTTTTTTCTTGATTCCAGGGTGGCACCCCTATGGTTAATTGCTGAGGTTTT
Source organism: Viscum album (assembly GCA_963277665.1). Classification (NCBI taxonomy): domain Eukaryota; kingdom Viridiplantae; phylum Streptophyta; class Magnoliopsida; order Santalales; family Viscaceae; genus Viscum; species Viscum album. The sequence goes on from OY728129.1 coordinate 1,592,988,481, forward strand.
TTTAAAATGGGACTATAATTCAATATGTGAAATTACATGGTATTCATGAACTTATTAAAATATTAATGTTTTCAAATACTTATTTTTTTCTTACATATGGATTATTGATTCTGTAAAATAAAAATCTATATAGTATGTTAATTTGGGCTGTTTTACCGACTATTAGAGACTATTTTTTTATTCCAAATTATGTCTATATTTTCATTAAATAGTTTTAAATATATATTATATATATATTTAGTTCATTTAAACCCATTATAATTAAATTTATAGCTTCCAAGAAGGTGGTAATGGAAAATAAAAACTCATCATCCCTAAAGGTGATGAACTGACATAATATGGATAATGGTTTCTTTTTTACAATAGGAGGGGAGGAGAAGGGAATATATTAAACACATTTTATTCAAAAGATGACATTATATTTAATATATTATACTATATTTATTATACAAATTATTATATGTTACGTGGGGAGAAGGTAGATGAATCGAATAATTTAAAAGATTTTATTTGATAATATAACCTCTTGAATGGTGTATCCTTGAAAGACTCCTTAAATTACTTTGAATTTCTATATTTGTGTTACTAAAAGAATAGGTACGTGGTGAATAGGATTGGTATGATAATAGAGAAGAAATTTGGAATGCTTCAATCCTTATAAGGTGTGAGGAGAAGGGGCTGTTAGGGGTGGTATTTATAAGGGGATAAGAGAGGTGTTTATGAACATTATATTCATTAGATTATTATTTTGCCTCAATAATAACAATAGTGAATAATCCTATGAATATATATTAAATGGTTCATGTGATTTTTAAATAATGAGTTTTTACATGTTTTCATTTTTTAATTAATCATATATTTAACTTATATTATTAAAAACCATGCTTTATCGTATTTCACTATTCACAAAAAATCATCTATTTTGTAAAAAACTCACCATAATATTTTTTTACATTTATATTTAAAAAATAAATCAATTTGAAGTATTTAATTTTATAAATATGATAAATTTAATTTTTAAATGGAATCCTTATTTGAAAATTACCATTTTTAATATTATGATCATTTTTATAAGCTTTTGAAAAAATACATATTGTCTCCAAAATTTATATTAAATTTATAAAAGGCATAATATTTATTTGTAAACCCATTTTATGAAAATTAATATTCTTATAAATAAATATATATTATAAAAAAAATTATTGTTTTACAAAAAATTTAAAAACTTAATTTATGATTTTTATAACATTTGTTTACTAGTAACTTGATATAAATATTTAATATTCTCATTTTTAGACACCTAAATATTAATTTTCATTTACATAAGTGAGTTTACATTTCTAATGGTTAAGATACATTTCTAATGTTCAAATTACTATTCCAATTATCATATTACTTTTCTAATAGACAGATTTGTAATAGTTATATGGGTTCCCTAATTTATATAAATACCTCATATGTCATTGATTATTCAATGAATTATATTTTCTCTCAATTATGTATATATTTTATTTTTTGAAGTTAATATTTTATTAGTAATATTAAGAATCATTTTTTTAGTATTTTCAGTGAGTGCAATTATTATGGGGGGGTCGATTGGATCTAAATTTTCCAATTGTCATTGTCTTATGTTCTATTTTTTCTCATTATAATATATTAGATTATTTTGGCCATATTTATTCTATAAATATAATGTTTAAATTTGTATAATAAAATTTAGTTGGTTTTATCATGTGGTGTGTGTACATTATATAGTATTATATTACTAAATAACAAAAAATTATATATTTAGAAGGGAAATTCCACTGATAAATTTTTGGTCATTACATTCCCCCCTTATTAAATTTCTCCCTCTAAATAAAATATTACATACTAATGTGGAAACATGTGAGGTTATTTATATTTCATGACATCCTTAGGTTCCCATATAATCTCCTCATACTTGGGGGTTTCTATATGAATTTGACTATGTGAGTTGTCTTGTTGCGTAGTACATTACCTCTCTAGTCAAAGATCATTAATTACTACACATTATAAGAGATATCATTTTCCAGATATACCACCTCAGAATTCAGTAATGTGATGGATCTGGTATTTATATCATTGAGAGTGATACATGGAATAAATCATTTACTTGAGATAGGGTTGTTGGGTGTTCGAGTTGATAGGCAGAAACACTGATGTGGCCATGAATCTCAAACGCGATGATTTAAATATTGAATTGCATTCACTTCTTCTCAAATCTCACGACTCTATTTAATTGAGATATATAGAAAAAATTATCTCCAAACCCAAACACTAGGACAAACCGAGGACTTTTAATATAGACTTCTTTTAACTATGAGAATCTAATTTGTGTTGCTGAATGATTTTTAGCTTTTTAACCATTTCCTTTACCATTTGAGGATCCAGTAGCTTTATATTCCCAACATCATCTAATCACATAAGTTTTCAACATCACTACCCATAAAGTGCTTCATGTGGATCTATTTTTATTCATTATTGAAATCTATTATTGTATGGGAACATGACCCAAAAAATATTCTTATCTGATCCTCCATCTAAGTATTTCATGTGTGATCTCAACATTTATTCATATGTTGGGATGGTCTGATTTGATAGTAAATCAATTTAGGGGTGATAAGTCATAGTAAAGTTCAGCTCAGTGTCTAGAGAATATTGGAGAATATTTGGAAACATGGAGGTAAATCTCATATCATGATCAGATAAGATCAATAGTGTTATTCATGCAGCCTCACCGCTTATCTGTTGTATAACGTTTCATGTTTATCAAGTGAGAAGTCATAAATAATTACTGACAAGTGTGAATTCTTTATAAGATGGCCTACCACAACTCATATAGAATTATTTCCTTTGAATTTCATTAGAAGACCAATGAATAAATCCATAGTGATTTTCTCCCATTTTCATATGGGTATGGGTAATCTTTTGATCATTCCATTATATTTTCACCTTTCAACCTTCACTTATTGAAATACCATTTATTTTAGTGAATATTATTTGATCTACTTATATAAAGATTCCCACAAATAGTGATTTCAAAGATCATAATACATCTTCTTTATCTCTAGGTGGATAGAGGAGTTCTAGTTATGTGCTTCATTCAATAACACTTTCATTGTCTAAATACTTTGTTATACACAAAGTCATGGCCAAAATATTATAACTGCTTTATCCGTTTTAATCTCTAAGTAATTATCAATTATTATAGGTTCCACCTTCCCCTGAATTTCCACATCATCTCACTGAGAATCTTTTAACTTATCCAAAAGGGATAGTTGGGAAAACAATTGGGAATTTAATGATAATGTTCTATTCTTTATGATTACCATGTACATCATATGAAGGTCTAATGTGATTTTATCTCCTTCAACTATCATCATGGATAAGGATTAAGGATTCATTATCCTTTGAGTATCTACCACTTTGTTATGTTTACAAAGATTGCTGTGGATTAAGAATTCATAGACTTCGATCAGATGTAAACATCTTCAATGGTTTAATTTATGATCATATTGTGTGAATATAATTTTTATTTTCTTAGGATCAGTATATAATTTACACTTCTACCCATAGGGATAATGTCACCAAATCACCAATAAAAATATTACCATGACTAACTCAAGTTCATGTGTTTGATAGTAATTATCATGAACTTCCAACTACCTTGAAGTTTAGGCTATCACATTTTCTGGTTTTATTTGTAATAGACAAAATTACTTTATTAAATCATCATTTTATACAAATAAAATTTCTCCACATGAGGGTAGTGTGGGTACTAATAAATTGATAAGCAACATATTTAACTCCTTGAATCTCTCTTCACTTTAACTGGTCATCAAATTCATTAATATTTTCAAAGACATCTTATTTATGTGATTTTACAATCATAATATTTTTCCCACATATTGGTAGTAATACTCAAAAAGTCAAAATAAACTACGGATATCTGTTATAGTGTTGGTCTAGGACATTCATCAACAACTCTTATATTAGAAGGGTACATGGATATAACTTTGATAAAGATATCATTCCCTATGAATGATATCGATTCCATCCCAAAATTTCATATACTATATTTATTATATAGATTCTATTTTTCAAAAATCATTCCCATAGTATTCCAATACTCCTCATGATTTTCATTGTTTTTATAGTTTATTAGAACATTATCTATATAGTATACCACAAATTCATTGATGTCATATGTCATATCCTGAACTTTCTAGAGATGTATCATACACATTTTCCGGAATTTTAATACCATTTTTTGTGAATAATTTGGTTGAGACATTTCTTGTGTTAGTTCATGTGATTTTTATTTTTTTAGGGTTTTTAGGTAGAGCACAGTTGGTGCTCAGTTTTCCCAAATCATTCTCCCACCACCAAAAAACTTGAACCCATAGAAAAAGGGGGTATGCATGATTAAAACAAAATTATTAAAACTGGGTACCAGTTAGTATAAAATTTTCACACTATATATAAGGGGTTCTTGGTTAGGTCACACATTTTAGAAAACCTTTTGGCCCCACCCCAAAAACTGTGTACATAGATAATTAAACCCAAAATATTTTATTTCAAAATTCATGACCCCGAGTTTTTATTTATAATAACCCAATATAAAAATAATAAAATTAATATTACTTATTTTATATATTAAGAGGATTCCATGGCCCCTCAAAACTATTTAAATTCCAATTGAATATCTGATAAATGAGATTAATCCCTCTACGATATGTAATCACTTCCTCATATGGATTTTCCATATCTAATTTCTCATTCCCATTGGAGAGGGATGATTTTTACTATGTTAGTTTTGGTTTAGATATATGTTTTGATAGATATTGTTTTGTTGGATCTTGATCCTACTTTTTGATTCTAGATCTATTCCATTATTTTGAATTTGATCATTCATCATCTAATTGAGGGTTACTGTTCGGCAATGAATCATCAATGATCTTAAGGTCGGTGGTATAATTTTTTCCAATAGTCTTTATTATGATATCATTTATGTAATTTTTATATTTCATTTCCACATTGATAAATTTCTTGTAAATTTTATTAAAAAATTGATTTCCATTATGATTGTGAGACCCTTCACGGATCTCATTAGACCCATTGGGGATTTAAAAATAGTTTTTATTGAATCCCATGGGTTGTGTTTACAGAAATGAGATTGTGATTTATGAAATTTTAAAAGTTTAATAAATGGTTAATGGATATAAACTAAATCCTTACTACATGGATTCTAATTTTTATGGATTTTTGCATTAACCTTAAGGAGTTAAATAGGCGTGGTTAATTGATGATAAATGGAATAACGGAAAATTTTCATCTGATTCCATGAGATAACTTTTAAAAAAATGGTTGTGATTGATAATTATAATGGTGCACCATGATGAGAATGGTTGAAAGGATGGTTAATGATATTGAACATTGCTATGGATATGATATGCATTATATTTTTAATTGATTTATAAATATGGTGTCGGTCAGGGACTACTGGTCTTTATACCCATGGGGTGAAAAAATGATGATCTAATCCTCTAATTCATTCATTTGAACAATAATGTATGGGTTTGGGAATATTCTAAAAATACTAATGAGTTGTGGGACAGAGAATGATTCTTAAAATAACTATTGGGTTCCATATTGATTCTCTAGGACCCCATGATATTATCATTATACTGATGTTCCATGTGAATGAGATATTGGTACTTGGATTAAAGCTCCAAGGTGCTGAATATAAAATTTAATTTCTATAAATAATTATGTCCGTTGAAAAAATAAATCATGTAATATCTATGGTATATGGTTCAGGCTCTGACATAGTTAGATGTGGGTGTGATGTGATAAACTAGAATATTAAATGTGAAACATATTTACTTTTTTCCCTTACCATTATTCTCTACATAACATCATAAAATGTAATAGACTATGTATTGATTTATAATTCATTAGTGGTGGCCAACTAATTTGTCCTCACATATTACATATGTTGCTTGATCAGTAAACGAAAAGTCCTTATGTTTTCTCGATAGTATAATGTAAAGAGAACAATGATATATGGATGGTCTAGGATTTGGGATACAATAAGGATAAGGAAAATATACATGATATTGAGGCCTCCGTTGTATATTTCAATGTGCCCTTATTTTGCGTTATCATTTGATAGTTTTCACCTCTATGGAATGACATATTTACTGCATTGGTTATAATAATTTTACATATTTTGGATCTATAATGATATATTGGTTTTATATTTATTTTGTTTGACTATTGGTTATTATATATTATCCTTTGACTATTGCATATTATTTTCCACGGTATATATTCTTTTATATTGAGAGTATAGTATTCCCATTTTAAACATTAGACGCTAACCGTTTGTCAGCAACAAATACTATATTGGGACGCGTGCTTGATTAATGTAATAAACCAGCTTGGGGAACTGGTATGTCACACCCTGGTTAAGATGTCACAATGTAGTATCAAAGGGGTTTTGTTTTATTCTTAGTTTTATTAATATTTGATAAAGGTAAAAAAGGGACTAGGATGAATATTTATATGGTTATGATCACAACGTTGGGAGTATCTCATCCATGAATGGGCAAAAACAAAAGTACCCAGGGTGGTATTAATATTCTTGATGCTTACCGTTACAGTTTTCTGATATTTCAGCATTGGCGATTCGCTTTATGTGAGATGTTATATCTTTATTAGATTTTACATTTTTGATCTATATGGAATGGGAGTTGATTATACATATATCATTCCATGAAAATGGGATTTCATGTGACATGCATCATTATAGGAATTCATGTAAAATAAATTTATCATTGGGTTATGGAAAATTAAAATTATTTTCGTTATTGAGTATTTTAAATGTAAATGTTTCATGATAATAAATTGATAATTAAAAATAAATAAAATTATGGTAATTTGAAATGGATAAAATGGGTGTATTATGGGAAACATATGATATGAAAGTGTTATAACCTATGATAACAATGACCTGAGTGAGGGATGATTGAGGGTAGTGATAGTGCCTCAATTTTGACCATGTGGTAGTGTATGAGGGGTGACATGTCATGAATTTATTTGGATACCTCTTATGTGGATGTGATAATGACGGGTTATGTGCAATAATATGTGTGTTTGTAACTCTATATACATGAATCCATCATGATATTTATTTTTATTATGACAAGAGGACATGGATTGAATTGTACCTATAGTTGTTGAACCAGAGGCCCCGATAGTTTTAGATGAAGGTTCGATCAAGAATCTTAGTGAGAAAATTTATCAATTTATATTGTTTATATATAGTGACACAAAGATGGTTGTATGGAATATACCTGATTTTACATGGGAGTTTTAGATACAGTAGCCAATATCCCTTACCATAGAGGGTGTACCTGAGGTAGATGAGTTCTATATTGAGTTTACCCAGACAATTCTTGATATTTTAGAGAATCCTTTTTATAAGAGGGTCAAATTGGCTACATAAATTTTTCAAGGATCAGTGACGAACTAGTAGAATATCCTTTCTCAAGATGAGTAGTCGGAGTGTATTTTATAGAAGGAATTTTGGGATAAATTCATGGAATAGTATCAACAAGAGATTATTAGGTAGGATAGAGAAGTTGATATTATGTGGTTTACCTAAGTAAGTATATCTGTGATGGACTATGCAGGTCACATCACATATATATATTTCCATGTTCTGGTACTATTAGGATATGATGCAACTTCAGTGAGACAATTTGATGATATAATTATATGTTTGTTTAAGTCCCAAAGAAAAATCTACAAATTTAATAAGTTTGTTATGGTTCTGAAATATTCCCTCATTTATGAGGGAAACCTTAAGGAGGATTCTGATGGAGTATATAAAATTTTTAATATATTACTAAGAGGTACATATTCTGAGGGTAGGAATAATCAATACGATAACCTTAACCCCTGAAATGGTAATCCTATTGTCTAGGGGGGAGGATAAATTACTTTTGGAATCACTCGAGTGATTTTTTATTAGTGTGGTAGGCTGGCTCATTATCGTAATCAGTATCCCTATCCTTCAGTAGTATACCATCCCAACCTTTATTACACACTAAAACAAGATTTATTAAATAAAATAATCACTTTATATAATATAGATGATATATATTTCTAGTGTATTTGGAACTTAGGAACATTACATAATGACATAAAACACAAAACAAAGCATCTTTATTGAAAACAACCTTTACATGACCACTACATTCCCTCGAAGATAGAATTGAATGGGATAACCTGAGGACATGAAAAAAAATGGAGAGATATAAATCCCTCTAAGGGAGTAAACAAGACATAAAATGGAAAATAAAGTTCATGTTAGGGAATATTCATATGAATGAAGCATAAGATAAACATGAACATAAAGGCATGATATAACATGATTATCCTAACATGGAAATGTGGAAATAACATTTAACATGATATAAGCATGATCCAAGAACCATTTCATATAGATCAAGATTAAACCCTCATTTCACTTGAATTAGCATGATTAGACCCTAATTTCACATGACATATTATGATACATGTTTTTAACAAATGCATTGGAGCGCTATCGGGCCCACCCTTCTTAAACATTTCATTTCATGCATAATTGTGCCGCATGGATCATATAACATGTATTCATTAAACATCATAATTTATTCCACGGTATAGGAATGTGGAATTCATATATTAAACTCTTTAATTGATTTGTAAATGTTCCTAAAGGTAAATACCCTTGACAGGGAAATGGGCATGGTGTTCACTATACAATGACTTTTGGCTTGGAAAATCTCAGTGCAATTTCGGCAGCATAATGGCGTGACATAAGAATTCAAGAAGATGGATGATGGGAGAGAAAGTGATGTGTCATCCTATTTTCATGAAATTTAATGTAATGTGGTCATATAGTTACATTTCCCAACATATGTAAAAAAATTTAGATACATAATACAAAATAATTTCTTGAATTTAAATTAGAAGAGAGAAATTCTTTATGAAATTATGTCATGGTAACAGGTGTACATGGGAAGCATTAATAAGAGGAAAAGGGGTCAATCATAATTAAAACATAAGGAAGAATGTATGGGGGTGGTGGAAAATCATACCTATAAATTAGTACTTGAAAATACAAGGGTATAGAAATATAAAAAAACATGGAAAAAAATGAGAATGTAAGAAATCCCTTACTTGGAATTGTGATCCAAAATGATTAGGAGGGGCTTGAGAGAGGATTATTGAGAGCTTAGGGATCCTTGGTAGGAATCTAGAGAGTGCAGTCATAGGTTGGTCAATCGCCAAAGGCTTTTAGTGATGATAAAGTAAGAGCTAGAATGGTAATATATAGGAAAATGGAGGGAATTAATTATTATTTTCATTTTGGAAACTACACATTAAACAAACCAAACCACAAACAAACCCATGGTTTTTTCCCATAGTTTTTTCTAAAGTGGAGCAAAAAAAATTATTTTCAAATTTCAATAGATAAACATCTAAAAATATTAGGCTTGATTTTGTGTAGGTGAGTCACAATCTAAAGGTAATCAATTTAAAAAGATAAAATGTTTTATAAGTCTTCTAGGGTCCACTATGGCTTTGTAAAATGAATAAAAAACATAAAATAGAATTATGATATTTCTAAACCAGTTATTGGAAGAAAATAATGTTTATAGTATTTTATTACATCACTATTGAGTCATTATGATTTCATAAACCTCGTTATCTATTTAAACGATATTTAATTTTTACACGAAAATTTAATTGCGTCGGAAGATTATGAAAAATTCACCATTAGATAATTTTGACATCCTTATTCAAAAACTAATATTCATTTTATCTATATAATTTTCTAAATTTTCGAATTTTTATTTTTATTATAAAAACAGACATTTATAAAAACTTCATGGGTTTTGTCAAAAATATCTTTCAAACCATAATAAAAATTTCAATTGTATTCATAAAAATTATAAAATAATTTATATTTAATAGAAAATAATTTATTAATAATATATCATTAAAATATTTTTTAATTCCAAAATTCATTTATTCATCAAAATAGATTTTTTAATAGAATATTAACCCAAAATTATTATTTTTTATTTAGAAACTATTTAAAAATTAACTCTAACAAAATGAATATATATTCATTATACCAAAATAATGTACATAATATTAGTTCTAGTGTCTTGCTACATAGTCCCTTATAAAACCCACATGAGACCAAAGGGTAGGTTTTTTATGGTGACAGACTCTTGGGGTCTCTCTAATAACCTCTCCAAAATGGTAATCTCTCTCAACTTCCACTTCTTTCGTAGGTGGTTATGTTTAAGCTTAACATGTTGAATCTCAGCTTGTGCTTAGTCATGATCAAATCCCAGTGATGCAACCTCCTTTTCAAGGTCGAAAAATGGGCTTCATATGGAGAAATTCTACTGGATGAGGTCATTTCTTCCTTTTTCTATGTAAATTGGATTTTTTAATGCCTATATTTATACAAATCATGTTGTCACAATTCAATATCTATATTATAAATGGGAACAATTCTTAATGGTATTTTGAAATCCCAAAACATAAAACCATGGTAGTTTATATTTAATATAACCATTTTATATAATAAGAAATTTAATTAGATCAAGAGAAATTTTTATTATTAAAATATTGGTCCATTATAATCTTCCACTTTCAAGAAATGTTTCCCTCAAAATTTCTTTTTCCCACACTAAATAATATATGGGTAACTCTACCTCATGACTTTCTCTCACTCCCACATATCTTTTTCAAACATTTGGTTTCTCCAAAACACCTTGACGAGGGGAATTATCATATTTTTTGATCTTTTTCTCTATGATCTGAGATCATCATCAGCTTCTCTTCATAGGACATTTCATTCAAAAATGGTACCACCTCTAGACTGAATATATGTGATGGGTCAGGTATGAAAATCCTCAAGTGTGATACATGGAATACTTCATGTACTTGAGATAGGATTGGTGGGAGTGCTAGTCGATAGGCAACTACTCCGATGTGATCAAGGATCTCAAAAGTGCTGATGTACCTTGGACTAATCAGTCCCTTTTTACCAAATCTCATTAATCTATTCCATGTTTATATGTGGAAGAATACCATGTCTCTAACATCAAACTCTTGGTCACATCTAGGATTGACAACATAGCTTTTCTATCAACTCTGATCAGCTTCGATGTGTTGCTGGATGGACTTAAACTTCTCTGCCATTTCTATAACCATCTTCAGACCTAGAAGTTTTTGTTCCCCATCTGCATCCCAAAATGATTGTGTTCTATGACACTTCCCATACAATGCTTCATAAGGATCCATTTATAGGCTTTATTGGAAACTATTGTTGTAACAAAACTCAACCAATGGAAGATGTTGATCCCATACTCCATTTAATTCCATCGAGCATGATCCCAACTTGTCCTCAAGTGTTTGCATAGTCAGCTCAGATTGGCTATCAGTTCGGGGATGATAAGTCATACTGATGTTCATCTTAGTATCAAAATCATGTTTAAGACTCTTCCAAAACAGAGAGGTGAATCTTGGATATCGAATGAATACAATATATAGTGGTACTCCATGCAGGCTTACCACATCTCTGAGGTATATCTGTACTATTTGATCCATTAAGAAATCCTCTTAAATTGCAATGAAGTGTATGTTTTTTTGTAATATAATTAACAACAACCTATATATCATTGATTCATTTTGATGTCTTTAGATGTCCTGTGATAAATTCCAGAGTGATGTTCTCTCATTTCCATGCTGGTTTGGGTAATGGTTGCATGATACCCTTAGACATCTACCTCTCATCCTTCACTTGCTGACATACCAGGCTCTTTTTTGTATACTCAACGATATCCTTTTTCATTTTATCCCACCAATAATTCTCTTGGAGATCCTGATATATATTTCTGTTTCCTGGGTGAATGGATAAATTTGAACCATTTGCATCATCCAAAAGATCCATATTTAACTCCAGATTCAAGGGAACAGATAGAATTGACCCAAATCTCACAATGAATTCTTAATTGATATTGATCTATGAGGATTTTCATTTTCTAATATTTTCTACCCTCTTCTGAACTCCCACATCATTCTTTTGAGCATCCATTAACCGTTCAAAAAGATATGGATGGGAAATTCGTTCTGAAAGGATTGATGATGTTCCCTTCTTTATGTTTCCCATTTCTATCTTCATAAAATAAAAGAAGATTGGGTCCTTTTCAATTCTCATCAATGATTGAAATGATGTTTCATTTCTACTTAGATCATCTTCCAAATTGTTCGCTTTCCCAGGGTGGTAATGGATTGAGTATTCATAGTCTTTGATCTACTCAAACCATCTTTGTTGGCACATATTCAACTCTTTCTGTATGAATATATACTTTAGACTTTTGTGATTTATGTATATTTCACACATCTCCCAAAAGAGATTATTCCACCAAATTTAGAAGAGAATATCACTAAATCCAACTCCATATCATGTGTTGGATTGTTTTTCTCATGAATTTAAATTTATTTTAAGCATAGGTAATGACTTTGTCCTTTTGCATCATCACACAACTGACGCCCTTCTTAGACGAATCATTAAATACGACAAAAAGATCTCCAATTTTAGGTAATGTGTGCACATTCACGATGATAAGATTCTTATTCAACTCCCTGAATCATTCTTCACATTCATCATTCCATGAAAACTTGACTTCCATTCTAGTTAACATAGTTAGAGGGTTCGAAAATCGTAAGATATTTCTCACAAATCGATGATAATATTCATCTAACCCTAATAATATATGGATACCGGTCACCGATGTATTAAATTTTTTAACTAATATTTAATCACTGGATTTTAAAGAAAGTATTTATTCAATTGCTAAATAAATTATAGAGTAGTTCAAATAGAAAAATACTGATTTTAATGAAACATTTTAATTAATAAGACCATTACAAAATATTGGTTACTGTGAAAGTTGTCACACACCAAATAATAATAATAATATAATTATTATTAAGCGACATGGTGTTTATAAAAGGTAATAATTGTTATTTAATTGATTGAATGCAATTAAATTATATTTTAACATAATTAATAACACTATAAATAAACGGATATGTCTATTGTGTAGAGTATTTGAAATGGTGAATATATAATTGATACGCTCCACTAATTCTCTCTCAACTCCTTATTCGCTAATCCGTTCAAGAACCAGCAGCGAAAGATATATTTCTCTGATACCAAAGAATGATCGATAATGAATTAACAATCAAAGACCTTTTACTCACCATTCTAGCACCTAGAGATTGAGTCATATTTCTTGGAGATCATGGGATCACATGTGGATCACTACTAGGGGGATTCTATGCTTGTATACTCACAATGAAATGAAGGTATTCTAAAAAGAACATTTAAAATGATCAAAATTCACCAATGAAGAAATTTTTTAAGCTCCTCTATTAATTTCATAAAATATTAAAAAAAAATTATTATAATTTTTTACATGAAATTTCCTGTCTTTTGGATTCAAGAAATGATATATTAATTTTTTATTTAATAAATTTCCCATCGGCAGATGCTTCTTTTTCACTCGTAAATATCATTTGTAATCAAATTGGTCGTGTTTAAATTTATTGTTTTTTATATCCTTTTTGATCTATGTGAAATTTTGGTAAGATTTTCATTTAAATTTTATCATCTTGAATCTAATTTGAATTAACATGTTAACAACATAATAATCATTTTATATCACTATTTTATTTTATTAAAGGATTAAGATCAAATGAATAATGACCAAAGATTACATCAGGAAGTGGAAATTCATTGGCTGGTAAAACAGGGTTATATGATATGTGGCTGGAGAACACATTGTATACCCAAGCACATTGTATCTAGATGCATCAAGAAATTAATTACTCAATATTAATTTTTTTGAACACTGAATGTTGACTGGGCCAACATGGCACATGACAAGTGCATACATGTTGTGTAGCGGGCATGTACACATTGTGTACTTTGGTCGATTTAACATGCCAAATTCATGGGGGTGTGACTTGGATATACAGAAACCAAGGTATATAGTATATATTTTGATGTAAAAATAGTGTAGATTCCCATTAATCAGAAAAATAAAAATTATATTAAATTTAAAAAATGAATAATTAAAACCCTTATTTTATTGATAGGAACATCATCATGTTTCTGAAAATTTAATAATTGTTTTAAAGAATATTAATTATCAATTAATTTCTTGTAATTAATATTTAATTATTGGTCTACCATTTATTTTACATGAATTTCATTAATTATGTGTATCTCCAAATAAGATCATATGATTATTAATATGACAGAAAATTAGTTAATTTATTTATTTATTTATTTATTCAATTTTACATATCATAAATAATAAAATAAATAATTATGAAATAATTTCTAGCTATTTACTTTTTCATGTTCATTGAATGTATGACCATTAATGAGCTTGAACAAGACCTATTTATGTGCCATATGTTTTAATTTAATTTATTGCAAGAGTCTACCATTATTTAATATTAAAATAAATGATGGATTGTGAGTCATCTATACATGCATTATTATATAGGACCAATACGTCCAAGTATATTTATGTAACCTCATGTAACCAATCATGTGGATCTCCTCACGTATGTGTGAGTAATTATTATTAGTAATTAATGGAGCATTCCAATCCACATGGTGGAAGTTCATGATGAAAAAATAATGATTCCAAACCAGATGATACATATGTGGATAGGTTTAATGTGGTAATTCTTTCTAAGATCCGAAATAAGAGTTATTTAACCTAAGATAAATATTGATTTAATGTCTTACCATTAAATCAAATAGTAGATAAATCTCATGAATGCCTCTTTTAAATAATTATTTATTGTGTTCTATGAAATTATTTATTTTATTGATTCAAGTTCGTGATCACATAAATAAATGATTAATTTTTAAATACAGAAACTAAATAAATGAATTATGTGTAAATGTTTTATACAACATACTTATTTAATTAACTTGCAGTTAATATTAACAAGGAATATAAAGGAAAAAATAAGATAAAAATTTATGCATAATAAAATAAAATTCTTCAATTAAATATTACGTCAGAATAAGTCTTCTATTACTTGAATTGGAATGAATCCATAGAACCAATTGTATTACATGGAAAATTTTTGGACACTTACTTTTATCAGGGAGTTCTCACAATAGTTTTGGGTTGACTTAAACAAAATTGAATTGATTTTTATGACCAATGTGTGTTTACTAAAAATTTTGGGAATGTATTTTGGAAATTTAATTCATGATTTTATGATAGGGTAATCCATTAAATGATTCAATAAGTTGGAATTCCACACTTGGAACGATCAACTACCAAATTACTTTATTATGGTTTTCAAGGAAAAATTTGGATCTTTAAAAAAGTTATTGAGGATCATTTCCTCTATAATGTTAATGTATCTATAAATTCTGTGTTAAATGCTGAGGGCTATTGATACATGATAAAATAGTTGTATATATGAAAAAAATAATAAAAAATAATATTTTATTATATTTCACCTATATTTAAATCAATTTTTTTTAATAATATTCTCTTTTAATTATAGAATGAAAGAAAAAGTTTATCATCCACATTATCCCTATAATCAATATTGGAGAAATATAACCTCCTAATTGGATGTAAATTTTAGGAGTGTTTTAGATTCTTCATGTTGGGATACACCATGAATTGAAATATTACATGCTGGTATACTCAATGCCTAATCCGCCTTCTTAGGTGGTGAGTAATGAAGAGTTACATCAGTATGAAAAAACATCCAAGTGATGTGGACAATATTCGGTGTTAGATTTTTTTGTTGATGTTGAGTGAAATAATGAGGTCTCATGAAACCATGGATGTGTATATCATGATTGGGCACCTCTATGGTATTTACCATGAGAGATATAGACCAGAATGGTTTTGTATTTCCAAGGTGATCTTTTAGATAATGCTCGGAGAGGGTGCCCCAGCTAGGCCTCAGGTAGTAAAGATCATTTGCTACATTGAGCGCTTAGATTTTCTGTGGTTTAAACCCCTTGATGAACTTGTCAAAGTAATCATTATATATTCACTCCCCCATTGATTATTTAGTTTTTTTTTATTTTAATATGAACAACATTGAGATGTATTTTCCAGATCTTCTTACTCTTCTTCATCAAGTAGATAATGAAATGAAGTGGGAAAAAACATTTTACTTTATGGTGAAAAAACATGAAGTAAAGTAGAAGATCATTGAGAAATAATCTTTTCCACACCCTTAAAAGAATAGGAATATAAATGTGTAAATAAGGGAATATGATGTTGTTTGTTTCTCATGGTGCAAGTAGGGCCACTGGAAGAAAAATTTCACCCAGCCAAATATGAAAGGGAAAGCTTCTGGTGTGATTGTTATCAATTGAAATTTATCTATTTTAAAAAAAATTATTATATAAAATTATGGAGCTTACATTTGTATTCAAATACAAGAACCAAGAAGATTCATAAAGTTAGAATTAGTAGAGGTAGTTCTTCGAGAATCCAACAAAGAAAAAATTTTCATTGTAGCTATCCGGGACTACCACCACACATTGACAACTGGAATGATATTGGTTTTAAAGATTTTATATTATGTGACTTTAGTTACCAAAACCGTATTTTTGTATCTAGACTTGATACTAATAAATTTATTTTCAAATATGATAATAAAGTTGGATTCTTCGAAAATTTGATAATTTTTTAAAGTAAGGACCATTTAAATAATTTTCTTTATGTCTTGGATTACATGAACCAAATAATGGAAATCAATAATGAATTTACATCTAATGACTCATACCATGACCCAACTTTTCCATCACTAGGTATTTCATTTAAATTAAAAGTTCTTGACTAAAATACATCAAGATGTATATTTAGATTCTTTTGAACTAAAACAATGTTGTCTTTTTCATGCATATTTATAAAGAAAAATAGACAAATCCCTATTTAGTGGGAAAGGTGAAATGACTAATGATATTCTTGAATTAGTTCATACTGATGCATGTAGACTAATTCTTGTTTAATCAAGGGGTGGTTATTGTATCTTAATGACATTTACTGATCATTTTAGTAGATATACATATGTCTACTTAATGAGGTTTAAGTCGTATTATTTTGAAAAATTCAGGGAATACAATATAGAAGTTGAGAACCAGCTTAGTAAAATGATTAAGAATCGTATCCCAGATCATGGTGGACAATATCTTAAACAATAAATCATTAATTATCAACAGAAATTTCGGATTTTATCACAACTCACTCCTTATACTCCTCAGTTGAATGGTGTTTGTGAAAGGAGGAACTGCACCTTATTGGAAATTGTGTGATCAATTATAACTAATGTGAGTCACTCATTATCCTTTTGGGGATACACATTAAAAAATCATTATATGTACTAAACTGAGTGCCAAATAAAGAAATAGATGGTATACCGTAAAAATAATGGAATGGAAATAAACATTTGTGGTGTAACATACAGTTGTGGTGTTTTGAATCATTTGTTAAGGCCTTTTCATTTGACAAGTCTTCATCACAAGACACACATTGTATCTTTATATGTATTCCCAAGGAATCAAAGGGACACTACCTATACAATCCTTCATACAAAAAGGTAATGGTTGACTGACATGCCACATTTCATGAGGAGGATTTCAGCTCCAAAATTAATAGTGGGAGTTATATAGACATTGATGAAGCTCAATATTAAGATAAAAAATAGTTGTAACATGAAGAAATTCCACAAATACCTATGAAAGATGAAGTTTTTCCATAGAAACAATTAATACATAGGAGTACTAGAGAGGTTAGAAAACTAAAATAGTATGGTTTTCTATTCACCGAGGATGCTGACTCATTATAATTTGATAATGATGATTCTCTGACATACAAGGAAGCAGTAATTGGTCTACATTTTTCCATGTAGCAAAAAGACATGATTTCTGAAATTAATTACATATACCTCAACAAAGTCTATATTTTCGTTGAACATACAGTATACGAGAATAATTTTGCTCAAAATGGGTATTAAAGAAAAAACGTGACATGGAAGTACAAATTAGTGCATATAATTAGTTACTCGTTGAAAATGGTTTTAAACAACATCAATGTGATAACTATGATGAACCCTTTTCCCCATTAGAAATGATTAAATCCATCAAAATTATACTTTTCATTATAGCATTCTTTGATAATTAGGTTTTGAAAATTGATTTCAAAATAGCCTATCATAATGGGATCCTTTGGGAGGATGTCAATATGACACAGTCCAAAGGGATTATGACTCCAATGGATTCCAACAAGGTAAGAAATTTGAAAATATAAATTTATGGATTAAGGAAGGCATTTGGGTCATTGATATTTCATTTTGAAAAGACCATAATAGATTTGGGTTTCATAAAGAACAAATGTGATCTGTGTGTCTATAAGAAGATTAGTGGGAGTGTAGTTGTTTTCTTAATAGTATATTTTGATGACATATTACTCATTTGAAATGAAATTCCAGTCATACAGACTAGTAAGGAATGGTTAAATAAATACTTCCCTATGAAAGACATGGGTGAGTTGGTATATATTCATGGGATCATGATCCATCGTGATAGATACAAAAGTTTTATTCACCTCTGTCAAAGAACATACATTGACAATATACTAAAGAGATTCAATATGGAACAATCCAAGTGGGGGTTGTTGTGAGTGTCACATGGCCTTCATCATTCCAAGAAAATTCATCCTCAATCACATGAATAATGAAATAGAATGAAAAGGACTCTATACAAATCAATGAATGGGTAATTCATGTATGTTATTCTATATAGTAGTCTTGATGTCACATATGCATTATGTGTGGTAGGAAGAAATAAAGATGATCCTAGTGACCTCCATTTAATGGAAGTAATGACTATTCATAAGTATCTGGGTTGTACAAAAAATATGTTTTTAGTTTACAGATGATTTGAGGAACTAGTCATCATAGGATATGAATATTATAGTATCCAAATTGATCAAGATGTCATGAATTCAAAAATGGGATACATCATCACTCTAAAGGATGGTGTTGTGAGCCAGAAAAGCTCAAAGTAGGTTGTGGTTTCTGATTCTATAGCAGATTATGAGAATATTATGGATTCTAAAGTAGCTAAATAATTAGTATAGATGCACAACTTCTTCAAAGATCCTGATTTGCTGCCTAGAATTAAAAAACACATCACGCTCTTTTGGGAAAATATTGATGTGCTGGATCTTTTAAATGATCCAAGGTCACATCAACGGACGATGCACATACTTCATAAGTATCATCTCTTGAGGGATATTTGTAAAAGAGGTGAAGTTTTAGTGATCTGTATTTCCAAAAATGACAACATCGAGGACCCCATAACAAAATCATCAACATAAAAGAAACATGAATATCAAGTGTGGTTTAGCAGACTCAATGTCGTATGTAGTTTTCTCTAGTCTATGTTGGAGTTCGTTGTATTTGGTGTCCTAGGTCCAAATTTTTGTACTTTAATTACATGAATATTCAATTTATTTACTATTAGTAAAACCTCTTATTACATATTGTTTTTGGTTCTTCATGAATCTAATGTAATAATGTCATATTGTATATGTCTTATTAATAAGGTCATGGCAGTTCCATGCTATGATAAGAACCTTGATGTGATATGGAGATATTCTCAAATAAAGTTTTGTTGTTGGATAACATACCAGGAGAGGACACATAGTACATATACTATCAGGTGTGAGTACACATAAGAAGATGATCCTTCTTATCATGAGGTTCACACTTGGTAATCTCTAATACTGGAGATTATGAGAACATATTCGCTAGTGGAAATTCATCATAGTTTGGTGTCATTGGATATTATTATCTATGATCATGTGTGATTTTGCTTAGACAATAATATTATTTTTATTTAATGTTTCATGTCACATACCTTGTCATGACCCATCACTCTAGGCCAATGTGTTGACTACCCCATTCTTGCCTCCCATAGGATAGGGGTTAGTGAAAAGCACCGAAAAGCAATATCCATCTAACGGGAAGGAATTTCGTTTAAACCTGCACAAAAACACCATCGAAGAACACAAAAATAACAAAACACCATAAAAAATATTTTAGTAAAAAGTTTGATGATTGTAAATGGGCCAGAATAGAAGCCCAACTGAAAATTACATGTGCAAATGAAAAGGGGAACTAGCTCCAAGATCGGCCACCAAGGATCCTACCAGAAGGATGGGTATAGATTGTCTCTACTCCATTACACATCAGCCTCTCTCTTCTGTGTACCACCTGGTCCTGGGTCCATCAAGTCTCATTCCAGCTGCTCATTGTCTACAAAATACATAACAATGTTCAGGCGAATCCCAAGCAGGGATGAGTATAAAAATACTCATTGGGGACCCCAAGACCCCCAATGGACTCCCAGAGTTCCACAATGGAAAAACCACAAATAAATACATCAACCAAAATACATGGTCCAATAGTCCACTCACACCGGGTATACAACTTAGAGATTAGGAATAAATATGACTAGTCGTAAAATATATCATTTTATTCCATTTGGTAGTTTTCACAACTCACCCATGAAGTATTTGGTCTATTGTCAATCCATATAGGGTCGTATGTCATTGATCCATGAGGGGAAACTCCAAGAATGGTCCTTGTCAGTTCGCACATTGATGATCCATATAGGATCTCAATAATGCTGATCTACATAGTGTCTCTATGATGATGATCAACATAGGGTCACTAGAATGATGATCTACACAGGGTTGATATGATGCTAATCCTTATAGAGTCACTAGAATTATTATCCGCATAGGGTCGTTATGATTCTGATCCACATAAGGTCTTTATAATGCTGATCAACATAGTGTAGATATGATGCTAATCCTTACAGAGTCACTAGAATGATGATCTGCACAGGGTCACTATGATGCTGATCCACATAGGGTCTTTATAATGCTGATCTACACAGGGTTGCTCTTCAATTGACAGCCAGCCATAGGATTCCCACTCATAGCATGTTTTATTCTGGGAGAACCACTCCTAAATCCCTCAGTCATATTTAAACTGATATGAATTCCCAAAAAAATAATACCCATGGGACCTCCCTATCAAAGGGGTCCCAATGTGATTGACAGTGCCTCAATCAGATGCCCAGTCTATGAGATATTGGATTTTTTCTAAAAAGGGATCGGTTGGGTTCAAGTCTGATCCAACCCACATTGAACGTAAAACTCCATAGAAACTCACATAGAGTAACTCAAAATGACAGACTTGTCATAAGGGTATTTATGCTATAAACGGCGCGTCATTCAGACGCCCGATCTGTTAGTTACACCCCTTTTTTGGGAAATGGGGTTGATCGCACCACGGTCCATCCCGGCATGGTCGGGCTCCCCGAAATATTACAAAGCGACTTCTTCCGAAAAGGGATCCCATTTACACTAACAGAGTGTCGAACGGACACCGGGTATGTCAGTTACAGGTGTTTCTTTATTCAGGGACCGGTTGGGTCAGGGCTCGGTCCGACATGGTCAGACCGGACCGAGGCAACGGGTCACATGGTCTACCTGACCCTCCCATGGTTCGTAACATTAAGGTTCGATCCAGTTCATGGGGTCCGTCCCACTGGGGTTGGCCGGGTTCTTTTCGTGGTACTGGGTTGCAGTTTTCCTGGCCCACCCATGCTGGCCCGTCGGGCCGCGGGTGCGGCCTAGCCCGCAGTAGGTCCGACCTACTGGCGGGTCCAGCCCACTTGGCTGGCCCACGGCCAGCTCATTCCACCCCAATGTCGATCATTGTGTCTTGGTGGCCCAATAGTTGTGGTTCAGTTTTTCTATCAGGTGGGGCACTGCCCCACCGCTTGAATGGTTGGTCATTTGGCCGACCGGGTTACGCATATGCGGCGCAGCGTATGGTCGCAGTGATTCTTCCTGTTGCGGCCCATTGGTTGTGGCTTCTTCGCTCCACCCCATTCTATCGTCGCTGCTTTGCATCACCAGTGATTCCTGTTGCTGATTCCCTTGTCTCTCGTCGCTGGCAACCTTCGCCCCCCACAGCGCGTCGCCGCGCACCGCCTTCCAGCACCTGTGGCTGGTTGCCGCTGGTCTAATCCAGCTTCTGCTGAAATGGCGTGCAAGCGATTTCTTCCTCCGACCACCGAATGTGCTCCGGTGGTTTGTTATTGGTTTCATATACACCTATAGATCTCAAGTGCTATAGTTGTAATAGCGTGACCCACTATTTCACTTTTCCATTAATCTGTGGAAAACGTCTTTTAATAAGGGTGTATGAGCGAAGTCACGAAGGGTCCGCACATAGTTTTTTTTCCCGATCCCTCAACATTAATGTGATATGAAGTGGGAGCAAGGTAAAAAATGAAATATAACATTTAAACAATCCCCTACATGGACGATACTTTAACTGATGAGGATCGATAGAACTTCCTTCATCATTGTCACCAGTTTGTGATTCCATGCTGCTCATCATCACACACTAAAACTAGTCTTGTCCTCTAATTGGTTGGTGTCATGGTAATTTTCTTGAGATTATTCACTTAGTGAAGACTTTCTAACACTCCACCCAAAGCTCCATATAAATAGGAGTGGGGAAGGGTGAGTAACGCATGGGGAATTAATGATGTTAAATTAATTAATTAACCTCCCAAATTCCAAGAGTGTGGTTACAAAAATAAAGGGGAGTCAATCCATTTAATGTATTGACATGTCATTGGTCCCTCCACCACCACTAGTTTATTAATGGAAAAGAAAAAAAATTAAATTAAATAATTTTTTTTTATTTTTTATTCTTTTAAATGTCCAGAAACTATATTTTTCCCTAGACCTAATACGGTCGAAGTGATTCCACCCTTAATAGAATCCTAGGATTTTGGATTCAATGGATAAATCTTATTATTAATATGATAAATTGTCCAAGAGTTATAAAACATATCATTCATTATTATGGAATATACCTTAAAAATGTTCATAAATTCAATTTGGGCTCATTGGGACTCGGAATCACGCGTTGTTAATTTTCATAGACTCATAATAATACCTAATAATTAAAAAAATATTATATGGAATTTCTGGGTCTTTACACTCTCCCCAACTTAGGTATTTTCATACCTAAAATCTATAACAAAACTAGGGGATCAAATGGGGGTACTGAGTATGTATCTGAGCCTCCCGCTCCCATGTACTCTCCTAGAGATTCTTGTGCGGACAATGAACTCACACCAGAGGAATCGAACACCCACGAAGGACCCTCTCCTTTCGATCCTTTATCTCCACCAGTAACTCTACAAAGGATTCCCCATCATCGATGTCAATCTCGCCCCCGTTGATAACGTGCGATTGATCATTCACGTACCTCCTCAACTGTGACATGTGGAATACATCATGCACCATATGCATCTATGTTGGAAGACATAGGTGATACGCCATCTTCCCATCTCTGGTGAGAACCTAAAAGGGTCTGATGAACCTTGGAGATAGCTTCCCGCCCTGAACAATTGTACATAAACACCATCGAGATGAGACTCATAGGAAGTCATGGTCTCCCTCTAAGAAATCCAAAGGTTTATGTCTCCTATCATCATAAGACTTCAATTGGCACTTGGCCGTCTACATCCCCTCCTAGATGTTCTGCACCTTATCAATGGTAGCTCATACAAACTTTGGACCCAAAAGTGCGGACTCTCTCAAGTCTATCCGGTATAGAGGTTATTTTCATGGAATCCCACACAAGGCCTCAAACAGAGCCATGCTGATGCTCGAGCGATAACTATAGTTGTAAGAGAACTACTCTAGTGGCAGGTGGTCCACCCAACAACATCTAAAATTATGGAATCAAACACAAATCATGTCCTTGAGTGTCACAATGGTCTGCTCCATCTGACCATCATTCTGATGATGGAAGGTGGTTCTCAAATGTAACTAAGTCCTGAACTCCTCCTGTAATCCCTTCCATAAGTGGGATATAAAATGGTCATCGTGATCTGAAACGATCATCATTGGCACCATGTGAAGTCATACAATCTCTTGTATGTAGTGGCATCCCATGCTCTATAATGATCCCTACTCTTGGATTGGTAGGAAGTAGGCTTACTTGCTAAGTCGATCAACGATCACCCCGATGAAATAATGGCTCTCGGACATATGTGGATTCCCATTCACAATGTCCATGGAGATATAAACCCTCTTCCACTCTAGTACCTCGAGTGGTTGAGCTAATATTACTGGTGCCTGATTCTCATCCTTTAGTTGCTGACAAATGATCCATCTAATACAAACTCCGCCACCACATTCTTCAACCCTGGCCACCAGTACTAATGCCAGTGGTCTTAGTACATCTTCACCACTCGAGGATGTACCACCAAAGAGGTTGTGTGAGAATCCTTCAACACCTCCTCTCATAGCTTCACTGGTACCATGGTGCATCCACTGATGAGGATAACCCTATCCCCACCATAAAAAATCCATGAGGAGCATGTCCTAGGCATTTATGTGCACATCAAGCCTCACAGTCTACGTACCCAAGTTATGCCTCAATGATTTGCTGAAGGAGTGGGGGAGTAACTATCAATATACTGGAGATAAGCTTCATCATCACTATCCATGAAGGATAACTGTAATGAAGGTAGCTGATATATCGCCTCACTCTGGAACTATTGACTAGACCTACTACTGAGTGTGTCGGCCACTAAGTTCCCCTTTCCAAGAGTGTATACTATCTAAATGTCATAGTCCAGAAGGAACTCTATCCATCATAAATATCTTATGTTCTGGTCCATATTTGAGAAGATGTACCTAAGACTCTTGTTATCAGAGTAGAATATAACACGCCCTCCCCTCGTGTGGTGTTTCCACATAATCAGCACAAAGACCACAACTGCTAACTCCAGGTCATAGGTAGCATAGTTTTGCTCATGCTATCTCAACTGCTGTGATCCATAGGTGATCATCGCCCTCTCCTGCATCAAGACAGAAACTATTCTAGTCCATGATTTGCAACACTAGACTACATACCCAAATACCTCATATTGTAGCCTCAAGATGGGGGAACTCATAAGTCTCTGCCTCAGCTCTTGAAACTCTGCTATCATCTCTCCATCCACATGAAGGGTTGTCCCTTCTTTGTCAAATATTACAAGGGTGTCGCAAATACCTCATGATGTCTCAACTTCCATGATCTGTAAATGATCCTTTCTCAATCCTACTTCATGAAACAACCTATTCTAGTCCTTGATTCATCACAGTATTCTACCTGCCCAAAAACCTCTTCTGGTAGACTCAAATGGAGGAACTCATCAGTTTCTTCCTTATCTCCTAAAAACTCTTATAGCATCTCTCCATCCACATGATAGGTTTTCCTTTATTTGTCTTATATTACAAGGGTTTCACAACTCTAGAAAATTTAAGTTGGAATATCTGATAGTACCAAGCCAATTCTAGTAAACTCCACACATCGGTCACACTCCTGGGTGGCTCCCAAGCAGGAACTGGCTCTATCTTTTCCGGATCCGCAGCAACTCCTGCCTCTGAGATAACATGAACTAGAAAGTGGACATCCCATATCCAGAACATTCACTTCCTACACTTTCCATAAACTTGGTTCTCTCGGTGTGTATCCCAAACTATCTACATGTGTGTGGCGTGATCCTCCTCTGACACATAGTATATCGTGATTTTGTAAATGAGGACTACCACAAAGTGATCAAGGTAAGGCTAGAAGATTTTTTTCATGATCCCCATGATCACTTCTAGAGAGTTGGTCACACCTTATGGAATTATCAAGAACTCGTCAAGGCCAAAACGATTTCTAAATGTTGTCTTTTGAACATCCCTATCTCGTACCCTAAGTTGATGATAACCTAGTCTATGGTATAAAATATAAAACCAATAAGCATCTATCAGGTGATTTAAAAAATTATCAATTCTCATAATTACATAATTTTTCATCATGGTCACCTGGATCAGGCATCGATAATCCACATAGAGCAGTAAACTACCATCTTCTTTCTTGGAAAAAAAAATTAGGGATGTACATGGAGAAACAACGGGCATTATGAACACCTTCATCTCAAAGTCCTCCAGTTTTACCAGTGACTCTCAAAGCTCCACAAAAGCCATTCGATATGCTGGTGTAGATATTGGTGTCATCTCGACTTATAGGTCTATGTAAAATTCTACCACTCATTGTGGATGTATTCCTGGAACATCATTAAGAAAGACATCTATATACTTTTTCACCACTATAGGATAAATCAGACTCCTAACGTAAACATCTCGAAGGATGAAGTTAGCCAACTGAAGAGTGATTGGATGAACACTCCACTGAGATAGTACATCATGTGTTGTTAAGGTTTCCTTCTAACCGGTGATGGTAAACCAGATCCCATCTTCATAGAAACATTTATCTTTGCGCCAAAAAGAATCGACCTAAGCGTGGACTGTGGATAGGTATTTCATATCCAAGATGATGTCATAAGGCCTTGAAGCTGCTACTATGAGATCCCAGTCAATGCTTTCAAATACTTCTGAGTGCTCACACTGCTAGCACAAGTATGTAATCATCAAAGCTTCTCTCGTATGAGTCTCTAATCGCTAGGATCGAGCCAAAGGCTCCATCTGAATATCTGAGATTTCAACGAGTGTCGTGGAAATGAAAGAGTGACTGGTACATGTGTTTATATGTACTACAACTAGGGTGGAATATACATTGATCATTCCACTATTAATCTCTAGAGCATCATGTTCATAGGCCTCTATGACCCGTAACTGTGCTCGCACATGTCCACCAGTTCCCTGTGGTCATGGTGGACCTCCTGGTGGTGGTGGTGGTAGAACCTCAAATCACAACCAACAACCTGTTGCATGACCTACTCCTCTACCTCATCTACTACCCTACAGACCTCCTCACTTGAATATCTTCCTCTTCCTTGGTGGTCCATCGACCATCTGCTGATCGTCAGTATGGCGGATCGGGTAGTCGCGAGCCATGTGGTCCTGCCTGCCGCACATGAAGCACATTCAACCTCCCAACTGGCCTTCTCTACCTAAAGTGCTCTACAACTCCTACCTTCCATCTCAAGGTCATCCACTGGTGGGTTGGGCCTTCTTGGACATCTGCATCATTTGTCTACTTCCTCTTACAGATGACGCAGCTAGCTATCATCTGGTGGTGGATCTCACCATCAGTGCCTGCTCATCTATAAAGATCTCCACAAACAATTCTCACTCGAGCACTCAAACCCATGTCAGGATATTCAGCGATATCATTGACACTCTGATCTCTCACTAGAGACCCTTATTAATTGTTTTGTCCTTATAGAATGGGTCATGTTCCATGTTGGTGGAGTAGTGTGAGAGGTTATGGAATATCTCCATGTACTGGACCACATATAAGCTGCCCTACTATAAGTGTAGCAACTCCTGGATAGACGCTGAGCATAGTGTCATTGGAACAAACTCCACCAAAAATAGGATGCCAATGTCCATATAGGTAAGGGCCACCCCATCATGTGTCTTAAGTGTCTAGCTCCACCATCACCCTGCTATGCCCTAGAAGAAGGCTATCATATAGGATAACTATCTACTCTTCTAGTGTCTCAACCAAGTGAAAAACTCTAGCCATAGCCTCTAGCCATCCCTCAGCTACCTGGGGTTCTATCTCACATATAAACCATGCAAGCCACTATCTTTGGAACTCATTCAACACACTCAATTGGCATGCATGGTTTTCTGGTGGCGATGGTGGTATATTCTTCCCCATGGGTGGTGGTGCTGCTAGTGAACCACCCAAAGGTGCTACCACAGTATGACGACCCTACACTGAAGCCTCGTCGCTCGGTTGGCCGTCATCGTGTACTCTCTCATGAATCCTGGATGGTTGTCTTCATGGAGGAATCATGAAAAAACTAGGTGTTCCATGGTCAATAAGTTATACATGGTGAGAAGACTCAATGAGATCAAACATTAAACACAATCAAAACACACACAATAATGGTTTTTGTGCACCAAGTCAGAAATTAGAATTAAGGGTCTTGGTGTATGGTTAATTTGGTTGCCACACCAACAGTAGACTACCCAAACTAAAAAACACACTCATAAAACATAAAACTATAGAACTATTAAATGATCAAAGTCAAATTTATTCAGTTGAACTGACCGCTTTGATACCACATTATCACGACCCGTCCCCGGGGGCCTATGTCGTGACTACCCCAAGCCTGCCTTCCATAGGCCATGGGTTGGTGACTAACACCGAAAATTTGTATCCCTATAAAGGGAAGGAATTTCCATTAAAACTGTAAAAACACCCATCCAAGAAAAAAAAAGGAAGAAACCATGAAGTAGACTACTATAGTAAAATTTTGTTGAATGATAAGGGGTCGAAATACAAGAC
Organism: Viscum album; assembly: GCA_963277665.1. Lineage (NCBI taxonomy): Eukaryota > Viridiplantae > Streptophyta > Magnoliopsida > Santalales > Viscaceae > Viscum > Viscum album. The sequence continues at coordinate 1,593,017,044 of OY728129.1, forward strand.
CAAATGAAAAGTAGAAGTGCAACTGAAAACAGAAAAAACTCCTGGATCATCTACTAAGGATCATACCTAAAGGGTAGCTACTTATTATCTCCACATCACTCTATGTCAGCTCATATTCTCCATGTACCACTGGGTCCTGGCTCCTTCAAGTCTCAACCTAACTTCTCATTATCTTTGTAAGACAGAACAAGGTGTGGGCGAAGCCTGTGCAGGGGTGAGTATAACATTACTCAATAGGGACCCTGAGACCCTCGAAGGTCTCCCAATGTTCCACAAATATAAAACCACAAATAATGACCTCAATCACATAGCATGAAGCAACCATCTGGTCACACCAAGTATAAAACTCAGAGTTTAGGAATAAATATGATTAGTCATAATCTATATCATTTTATTCAGTTAGGTAGTTTCCAAAACTGAACCATAAAGGAGATATTTCATTGTCAATCATCACATGGTTAAATTATGTTGATACATTATTGGCCTCTCTAATATTGTTCCTCGTTGGGCTTCACACTGCTGATCCACACATGGTTGATAGAGTGTTGATCCACATAGGGTCGCTATGTTGTTGATCCACATAGGGTCCCAAGAATGCAAATCCACATGTGGTCTCTATGATACTAATACACCCAGGGTCTCTATGATTTTGATCTACAGAGGGTCACTAGAATTTTTATCCACACTAGGTCGCTATGATCCTGATCCACATAGGGTTGCTATAATGCTCATCCATATAGGGGTTCTCTTCAATTGACAACCTTCCACAGGATTCCCACTCCTTGCTCAATAGATTCTGGGAGAACCTCTCCACAATCTATCATTCATAGTTCAATAGGTAAAAATTCGCATAAAAATCATACCCATAAGACCTACCTATCATAGGGGTCCCAACCTGATAGACGGCGCGTCGATCAAATACCTGATTTTTGAGATATGGTCACTTATGTAAAAACGCCCGGTTGGATTGATGTCTGATCCAACTCATGTCGCATTTCAAACTTTGTAAAAACTCACAAAGAGTACCACCAATAGGCCATCATGTCACAAGGGACATTTCTCCATAGACGTCATCTTCTTCGGCCCCTCGGTCTATTAGTTAATTCCATTTCATTGAAATGGAGGTGATCACACCTCGGTCCAACCCAACTTGTTCGGGGCCGCTAGAAAATTCCAATGGGATCGATTCCTAAAAGGGATCCCAATGCCACTATCGACATGTCGAACGAAAACCTGGTTGTCAGTTATGGGCATTTATTTATTCGGGGACCGATTGGGTTTGTGTCCTATCTGACCTAGTTAGATCAATCCGACCAATGGAATCTAAGGTCTAACTGACCCTACCTGGGTCTATTACATTAATGGTTGTCCATGTTAACTAGATCCAGACCATCGAGGTCGGCCCAGTTTGGTACGCAGGCCTAGGTCGCAGTTGTCCAGGACCACCGGGTGGGGCTCGGCCCACCCGTGATGGCCAGTCGGGCCGCGAGTCTGAGTTGGCATGCTTGTAGGTCTAGCCCTCTGGGCGGGATAAGCCCGATGGGATGGCCTGCATCCAACTCGTTCCACCAGAAGGTGGATCTTTATGTCCCACTGGCCCTGTGGTTGAAGGGTTGTTTCTCCAGCCAGTTGGGTGCTGCCCCACCGCATGAATAGTCGGTCGTTTGGCCGACCGGGTTCTTCCAACACGGCGCGACATGGGGTCGCACTGCTCCTTCCTGTCACGGCCTACTGGTCACGGCTACACTGCGGCACCCCCTTCTATTGCGACTACTTCAGCACCTGCGGGCGCCGCCCTTGTCCTGTGCAGCCGGATCGGGGCAGCCGTCTTCAGCCACCACGGCGCGCCACCCTCTACCGCCTATAGCCAGTTTCTGTGGGTCTCCTATGGCCACTACCAGCCGCCGCCAACATGACACTTCTATGGATTCTTCTGCAGGCTACCAGACTTGCTACGATAGTCTGTTCTTGATTTCAATTGCTCCTACAGCTCTCCCGTGTTTTTTTCGTCATAGCATGACCCACTATTTCTCATTACCATCAATCTGAGGAATACATACCTGAAGAACAGAGCATGAGTGAAGCGACGATGGGTCTGGGGCATGATAGTTTTGCTCGCTACCTCTACGTTAATGTGATAGCATGTTGGATCAAGGTAAAACATCACTGATATATTTTAAACCAACATCCTACCATAAAAGACGTATATTGATGATGATCGATGGAACCTCCTTCGTATTTTTCATCGGTTCGTGATTCAGTGGTGTTAATCACCGCTCAATGAAACTGGTCATGTCCTCTAAGTGGATGGAGTCATGTTATATTTCTAGAGCTTTGTTTCATGGTGATGTCATGCTATCACTCCTCCTCAATATCCCTATAAATAGGAGAGGATAAGGGTGAGTAACACACGTGGAATTAATGATATTCATTTAATTATTCGTCCTTTTAAATCCCAATGGTGCTCTTAACTAAATATAGTGGAGTCAATCCATTTAATGGCTATACATTTCACTGGTCCGGCCAACACCACTAGTACTTTAGAGAAAAAAAGAGAGAAATAAAATAACCTTGTTATTTTATTATTCTTTTAAATGTCCAAATTTTTCTCCCGACCTACAACGGTCAAAGTGAATCCTCCCTTGAGTGAATCCTGATTTTGTGGATTCAACGGTTCCCTTGTATTTTTAATCTATGAAAAGGTTTAAAATATAGAAAATGCCACTCATTTGTTAACAAAAAATTCCAAAAAAAGTTCATTAATTCATTTTGGGCACACTAGTCCTCGGAATCACACGCCTTCATTTTTCACAGAATTTTAATAATCCCCAATAATTTTTAAAAAATATATAGAATTCCCAGGTCTATAAATACTGAGATATATTTCATAAACCATGATGATAATAATTTGTGGATAAGTTGGATATATTGGGTGTGTCATGCATGACATGGAATTAATGTATAATTGAAGGAATTATTTTTCCCTTCCATCTATATAAATGATTTAATATCGGTACTTTTATTGGAATACAACAGTATCACTAAATTCCATGTCCATGGTGTAACGACGAGTTTATTCTAGATAGTAAAATAAAGAAATATCGAGAAAATAGGTTGGTGAAAAGGTTATGAAACCTTCCTGATGAGATATTATGACAATGTGATTGTATTACAGATTGTGAATTTGTGTGCGGTTGCTGAACATGAGACATTCTGTTTTTTTATCTTGGGATCCTTAACCTTTTAATAGAATCTAATCTTAGACTTTAGGAAAATCCACCAAAAGGTAATGAGAAATAATCCTAGAGGGTCACATGATATGTGTTTAGAATATTTCAATTAAATTATATTTTATTTTAATTAATGGAATAAATATTTTCATTGAGTTTGAGGAATAATTTTAGTAAATTTATTTTAATCCAATAAATTTCATAAATATTTATCCTCCATCATGTGAATAAATTATTTATTTTAAAAATTTTATATTTCAATTAATATATATTCGCTAGATTGTGAATAAAATATTTCATTATGAATAAAAGAAATATTTAGTTTTTCAATAACTGAGAGAGGATTTCAAAAGGACCATGACCGCGTCTAATGAAAAATATTAATTAATAAGACCATTACATAATATTTTTTATTGTGAAATTTGGTGCACACAAAAAAATTATAAATATATAATTATTATTATGTGGCATCAGGTTTATAAAAGGTAATAAATCTTATTTAATGGATAGTGTGCAATTATATAATATTTTAAGTTAAATCCTAACTCTATAATTAGGCAGTTATATCAATATTATTGAGTATCTGAAATTGAGAATAGAGAATTGTTACACATAGTGAATAGTCTCTCAACTACTCATTATATATTCTTCTCATGAATGAAAACTACAAGAGATATTTCTTCAAGATTAAAGAATTAGTGATCAAGAACAAACAACACAGACATTTAAATCATCACCCTAGCACATAGAGACCGAGTGGTATTTCTCATAGATCATAGGAGCATGTGCGTATCACAGTTAGAGTTATTATATACTAATATTCTCACAGTGAAATGAATATAATTTTAAAGGATATTTTTAGAGGATTAACATTCACCAACGAATAATGCTACTAAACCTAGGTATTTATTTATTCAGAAATTATATAAATTAATTATAAATTTAATGTGAAATATTATTGCTCATGGTTTTGGGCTATAATATGTTAATTTATTGTTTAATATATCACCCACCAGTACTTTCTTCCACTGCACTAATTCAAATCAAAAAAAATTCACAGATGATGATTTGGGTGAAATGTATGTTCAATATATAGTCTATTTATGAAGGGTGACATGGATCATACATTGAATCTATGATTCATGATTTTCTTCACTTTTCAATAAAATCTTACAAAAGGCATTAGGTACCTAGGTGTTTCTATGTACATATTTTCAACCATAGGTAGATGAGAAATTCGAGAAAACTCTTCATGTGCAAGAGGACATGGTGTGGGCTTACATCCAAGATTTTTGTGGTTCTTGGGAGAATCACATGTTGATCATTGATTCAACCTATAAAAATTGTTATAACATAATATTCATATTGATCCATTATGATAATATTTATTATAGTTCATGAAGATCGCCACTATGTTGGATGGATACATATAAGTCAGGGATGTTGGGAAAGAGTCTCATTCAGGTGACATAGGAAAAATTTTAGTTGCTTTAAAAATATATCTCAATGGATCAGAGTAGTAAGAATTTGTATGATGATAATATTCACCAACCCCTTGAGTTTATATATGGTTATAGTTTATTACATCAAAATTTATTGATATTTTTTTCATCATAGTATTCAGAGCTAGGGAATGTTGGTACTCATGTTTTCTAAAATATTTACGATTTTGGAGATAATCAGACCGGTAGAAAATAAATTTGGATCTTCCACAGAGCTATAGTGGTATGAATGATTTTTTTCAAATTTTATAGCTTTATAAATAATACCAGAACCCATCTCAGCTGATTGATGTTGATGATGTTGAGATTAATGTTTATTCTTCCTTTGAGGAGAATCTGATTCGTGTTTGGGATGGCAGTGACAATGCGTTGTGAGGAAATAATCCATTATTGGTATATGTGATTTAGTATCATGGTTGTGTTTAAGAGTAAACATGGGATACAGAATTAGATATGTGGGCCCAGTGACCCGGAGTTTTCATCTTTGGATCTTATTGATGTATGGGATTACATCTTGAGGATGAACTATTATAATGTGGGTATATTTTAAGATTCCAACCTTTTTAGAGATGTATCAGACTAATTTTTAGTTATTTTAATACCTAATTTTTTTGAATTATTTAGTTGATTCCATTTTTGATTATTTTTTGGAGAGTTATGGAGGTTTTTTAGAGTTTTTGTGTAGTACATAATGGGCATACAATTTCCCCAAAATGTATTCCCACCCCAAGTGAACTGTGAACCCTTGGATAGTGATGGATTCCATAGTTGGCGCACAACATTTCAAATAATAATCCACATTGGATAAGTCATGAACCCATACAATAGGGATACATGGTTAGGATACATGGATTTTAAAACATTGTGGCCCCACCCAAGAAATTTTTCTTAAGGAAAATTAAACCCCTTAAATTTTATTTAAAAATTATTAAACCATCAGTTTTTATCGTTAATTAACCCAAATTTACAAAATACCATTTCCTATGATTTTGGGGGATCCCAGATGGATTATAATGATCCTAAAAACTCTTCGAGTTGTAAATAAAAAATCTAGTGAATGGGATCAAAGGATCTACAAAATTTAATTTCTTACTCATTTGGAGTTTTCTTTTTATCAAATTTATCTTTCCCATTGGATAGTCCTTATTTTTCCTCCATTTTTACAATTTTAGTTCTAGTTTATTTTGGATATATTTTCATTGGATTCTGACCCTATGTTATTTTCCTATATCTTGTCCACTATTGTGAATATTATCATTCTATATTGAATTGAGGGTAACATTTTGGAAAGCGTTCATTAACAATCTTGAGGTAGGTGGTGTAATTACTTTTTCCCATAGTATAAACCATGATTATGTGTTTGTAATTATGATATTTAATTTCCACATTTGGGAATATATTTTAAATTGAATTAATAAATTGATTTCTCTCATGATTATATGACCCTTCAGAGATCCCATTAGACCCATTTGGGATTTGAGACCACTTTTGATGGAAACCCATGGGGTGTGCCAATACATATGAAATGCTGATTTATGACATGTGAAAAGGGGAATAATATTGTAATGGGATTGAACTAAATTATTATTTGAAGGATCATAATGGGATTTAAAGGGTCACTTATCTTAAACTTGATGAGTTAATGAGATGTGTTTAACTAATGATAAATAGATTAACATTGAATTGTTCATATTTTTCCTTCTGCTGGAATTAAATAACCATGATAGTGATTGATAAATGAAATGGTTCACCATGACGATAATGATTGAATATAATGTTCATGTTGTTTAACCATTATGTAGATGTTATATCTGTGGTATTTTTGATTGATTTATAAAGGAGGTGTGGGTCAAGTATTGGTGATCCGAATACGCATGAGGTGACAGACTGATGCTTCTAGCCTCCAATTTGTTACACCCCCAGATTTTATGAAAAATATTCTTTTTAATTTCATTAATGTCTTGTGTTGTACACTACACCAAAGGTATCTTTCACAACACGCATCATTTACTTGCCTTGCATTACACGCAATCACGACCTTCCTCGATAGCGTGTGTAGTATGCAATACCGAGTTTCACTAAACAGCGATATGCTATTAAAATATCAATAAAACTATCCGTTATGAATAGTAATAACCACTTTTTGAAATTTTTTAAATTTTATTTTTCAAAATGGACTTCATTTTTGGATTATAAATATTGAAATTAGCTTAGGGTGAAATTTTGGTACTTTTCGGATAACTTTCATTTTCTGATGAATAGTGAAAATTACTAAATTTTAATTAAAAACAACCTTTTTAATCGAAATAATTAGTAGTGATAAATTATTAATTTTAGAGGTTTTAAAGTATATTTAGAATATATTTTTACAATTTAATACAATGTTGGTCATTGGATGTAATTTCACATTTAAACCAGACATAAACAAGTGTCAATCTTTTGATAGTTATTATCTCTTAAGAACACGCTATTTGTTTTGACGACGGGAATTAATTGTTAAATTAAGTAATGAAACTGATATGTTTTGAATTTGGTAAAATATACATCATTTTTCAGTTCATAATATCAAATATATCTTAGGCCTAATTTTTGGTATTTTTCTGGAAACATTCATTTTTTGTTAAATAGTGAAACCACTAAGTGGTAGTTAGAAAATTGAATTTATCATAAAACATAATTTTACCGCTTCTGTGAGTGGAATTTCAAAAATCCGAGAGACACTGTTGATTTCAGTAAGTAAAATGTGGTTCAATGAGATGAAAATAATTTTTGGTGAATAATAACTTTTTACTTTTTTTTACCACGGTTAAAAGTAAATAGGGTAATTAGAAGTAAAAATGATATTATTATTACCCTAACAAATGTCGTAATTCTATTTGATAAGCATAATTCGACCAAAAACTACCTTAGGAATAAAATATGACCATTTAGGCCCACTTGGATTAGATTAGGACATTTATTATTAATTTATTTAAAGAAGGGTTAAAATAGTTAAAATCAAAGTTTAATAAGTATATCATTTTTAAAATGGGGTTATACATAAGATAAATTTGACTATAAATATTCATTATAAAACTAAAAATATTTCTTACATAATATTAGTTTATTTGTAATTTTGAGACATTAAATAATCTAATTAATGTATGACACAAAGATGATGCAGTATTTATCTTATTAATGAAATATTGACATAATTGATGTTATAAATACCAAAATAAATATAATTTGAGACTTTTTATGACTTCCACTAATTTTCGAGCTTAATATGACATGTTATTATTGATTTAATTAACTTTTTTTGAACTAATAATTCTGTTATTATTTTTACGAAAATCAATTACTAAATAGAGTCAAAATTGACATAAAATAGTTTTTAAAACAAATATTATATTATTAATTGTTATTTTATTCCTAAAATTCTAAGGTTCGGCCAAATGACTTAGATAAGGTTATATATATTAATAATAAAGAACTTGGGGTTCTTTTGTCTTTTTATAGTAAGTTTATTTACCATATAGTGTAAGAACACAAAGAGACATGGTAAAAGTAAAATTATCTAACTTAAAGTTAAATATAAATGATAAGGTTAAAACATGAACACAAACTTGTATAAATTCTATTTTATGAGATTATATCGACCCATCCCCATATTATCATCGAAATAAATCAATTTGGAGCTATTTAAAACCGAATATGACTTTATAATAAAATAATATTTTTAATTTTCCAAAGGTGCCCCTCTCCTCCCTTATAAAAGGGCACCTCCTCCCTCTCTTCCTCACACCACTTTTAGCCTTCATGCTCAGCCAACCCCTGTAAAATTCCTTTATCCACTTCCCTATAAACATCCTAGAGGTCGTGGTATTCTTCAAAGTCCAATTTTAGTTCCCTAAGAGGAGGACTCAAAAGAGGCTCTTCAAAGAAGAGGAAATATCTGTTACCGATTCTTTCAACATTATTTATTCTTCCACTTCTTCTTATTAGGTTGTTTAATTAGTAAGTAATAACATCAGTATCACTCATATACTGATATGTTATTATAAGTATGAAACAACCCTATTTCACCATCTATCCATCCTACGGAAAATGAAATCATCGCGCGTGCGTACGTACGGAATATTGTCGCCACGCTGTGGTGTAATATATTTTCCACCACCACCTTACTTTGATGGGTATAGTGGTGTAAATAATAACTATATATGATTATTGTAAATTGATATTGATTCTGAAATAGTATACAAACACCCCAATACAATTCCACGATCATGAGAACGATATCATCGCTCGTGCGTACGTACGGACTACCGTCTCCACGACGCGATGAGATTCATTCTCCACATTTACCATTCATGAATGATTATAAAGTATATATAATAAGTAATAATGAAATATATGACATAATAATGATACTAGATTTATGTGTGTATATATGTTTGTCGTCTACTTAATCCCATTCAACTCAATAAGGAAATGAAAACAGTGTTCATGCGTACGTACGACCTACAGTTTCCTTGAATGGTGTATTTCATTCCATTTACTTATCTATTATATATATGTATATTATGAATATATATTATATATAAATCATGTTTTATATTCTGGAATTAATTAATCATGATCAAAGTAATCATATGAATAATTACAAGTCAAAACACGGACGACAAATGAAACGATTTTACCCAAAACACTCTTTAACATGGAATTTACAAAAGAACAGGTAAAATAAGGTCATAAGTGAACCATATATGATATCATAACAATGAGTATGATTCCAGAATAAGTCAATGACATTATTTAAATAATTATATAGGAGGTTCATACACTTACTAAGAAATCGGACCTAAGGTAAGGGAAAATATCACAATCTCATTTTTATCCGAGATTGTTTATACTTTGGTATTTACTGGGGTGTATTTTATCATCCACGTCCATGTTCCCTCAATATGTAATATTTTTTCCATCCACCTACAATTTTTTAAATCCAATTTTACCCTTCAGTGAGTTTTTATTAATGAATATGAAAGGAATCCTTTATCGTTTTTCGTACGAGGTACTTTTTGACTTTTCCGGCAAAAGTATGAGAAGAATGTTTTTTTAAATTATACGGAACGAACAGATTTTTACAGTTTTATAAAGACTTATTTTCATGAAGCTTCCTAAAAAGATTTCATGTCTATTTTCAACAAAATATCTTTCTTTTAAAATAGCATGACATTTTTTGAAAAGAAATTGATTTTGAAGAAGAAATGATATTTTCCTCAAGAATTCATTTCAAGTGTTTTATCAAAACACTTTTTCCATCTAAGATGACATTATTTCATATGTGTATGTTTCAAGTATAAATTCTATATGATTTACATGGTTTCACTTTTCTTATTATGAAATGATATCCATTTATTTTATATGGATTATGTGATTATGGGATGATGTTTATGAAACCCATTTTATTTATTGGGTTACTATTAATGATGTATGTTTATTTTGTGGAACAAGTAAGCATGATTTAATTATGAGATGGGTGCGACCTTTATCTCCCTCAAATGCATTGGGTAAAGATTTATATCTCATGAGATAGACATCGCTGTAATGACAAGTTAAACCGGTTCAGTAATACAGGACTAGAACGAGAAGTGAACTCGGTTCAGAAAGGGACTTTGTCCACTAATATGGTCTTGGCAGCAATGCCTTGGCTACTATGGAAATCATATCATGTGGATAATGGTTGACACAATTACATGTTTTATTCCCATGCTATTGTATCATTCTTAATGTTTCTTTATGATTTCGGCCTTACGTACTTCCATGTTTTGTGTCATTTCTCAAGCTTTTGATGTTTAAACATTATGATCATGTTTTTAAGTTTAAATGTATATGGTATGTTTTATATTATCCATGCTTACCATTACTGAGAATTTGAGCTCACCCTATTTTTGTTTTCTTTTCCAAAGGATATAAATAAAGGTTTTAGTTAAAAAAAGGAATATCTTTATGGGAGATGTTGAAGATCTTTCACCACGATTAGAAGATTATATTCCGATTTTCCAAAGACACTAAAATATTACGGTCCTTGTGTGTGTATTTTTTTTATGTACTATGTATTCCGCAAAAGTAATGTATTCTCCATGTACGTTAAGCTTTGGGTCTCAATAGTTGGTATCAGAGAAAAGGTTTAGTCAACCTTTGGAAACTACGATGCGAGAACGTTAGTGAGATCCCTAGAGATATTTCTAAGGTATGACTAGGGATGTACCTAAGGACAAGTATACATATAGGATATAGTACTAGAACTATGGTAACGATATTAGATTAAACCAAAGATGTTAGATATTAAAGTTACTCCCCCTTTATAATGATTTTTTCCTCTCACACTATTCTTTTTTGGTTTTAGAAAATGGCTGGAAACAAGATGATTCACGATAATGGAGGATATGATGGACAATGGAATGATATTATTCATGAGAAACCAAATGAAATGGGATTTGGAAGTCCAAACATCATTATTATGCCGAATCAGAAATTTCATAATATGATCAATAAAGTAAAATTTGGTATGTTTCCTGACTTGGATAATAAGAGAAAGATGGAGTTTCATGATGATCCTAGAGGAAAGAAAGTTCAATTTCACCTATGTAAATCATGTGGGAAGAGGCATCAAGGATAATTTTTCAAAGGAACTGGAAGATGTTTTGGGTGTGGAAAAGAAGGACACAAAGCTAGTAAGTGCAAAGGAAATGGATCAGTTAACACCAGGGATGAGGATAATGGTATTGCTACGACATAAACAATAGTTAAATGTTTTAAATGTGGAATGTACGGGCATTATGCAAACCAATTCCCTAAGGGAAAGTCTCATGAAGATAATCAGTATGGTCGTTTGGGTAGTATTTATGTCGATGATGATGAAGAGACTAAAAATGATATCTGAGATGAAATAATTGTTGAAGCTCGGTCAATGGTTTAATAATTTAGTGGAATGATTACATGTTTATCTTGTGTAATGTTGAATAATTAATCTCATGGTACTATGGAATAAAGAGACATCTAAGGATTGTTACACTGTTGTCTTTCCTTGAGTTTTGAAAGTGTATGGTTAATGGTACCATTATCCATGAAAGGTTATTCAGATATTTTTGGAATGCAGATGATATGCGCATAATGAAGGGATAAGGAGGAAATTAAATGTTTTATAGTATTCATGAGTTCATGACTGATATAAGGAGAAGGTTATATCATGGTTTGAGTATATAGAATTTTTGGATTTTGGTATGTGGAAAGAGTTATCTTTTGACAGCATTCATGGTTTCACTAAGGTTTAATGGGTATTCATTTTTCAAGAGAATACATGATTAAGGTATTCACATGATTGGAATGTGACCAAAAAGATATATGGGGGATAAATGATGTTATTCACATGATTGGTTGACGACATTACAAGTAATCATTTTCTTCATACTATGAGCTTTGACCGAAGTATTTTAGATAAGCCTAAAGATTGGAATGGATTACGTTAACCATATGTTATTATTTTTTAAGGATAGAAATTTTTTTTGATATTATTTATGTAATGTAGTTTTAGAAAAAGGACAACCTGCAGGACGGGCGACAGCCCATCGTGTCAGACAAGGCTGTCGGAATCGAACCCACAACTGAAGTGTGACTGGCCTTTATATCCTACCACTGGCCTACAGGAAGTCCCTGTTTAGGAGAAACTAGGTTTATTATATTATGCAGTATGATATATGAAGTATAAGTCCATTTTAGGAACAATATATGATTAATCTCACTATAGATGGACTTATGTAAGTTTTGACAACTTTTCTAGACTTTTTTTGAGACAGATGGAATGAACCATCATTCTATCACATGATCTGCTAACACATCATTAATGACAAATTCAACTTCATTTCTTTAAGAGATGAAGTGGAAATTTCATAAAGAATGACCAATGGTGAGACTATACCAAAATCACGAAAGTATTTCTTCTAATTCCAATTTCATTAACTTTAGGGAAATGATCTTGAAAACCAAAAATGTTGTCCTAGTGCTCTTATATCTGATGAATCATATGGTACCTTAGATCATCACAAATTTATGGCTTTGGGATTGCTGGCTTTTCCATTTCCATGTTCTCTACCACTCTCCATAAGAACATGATGGTTAGATTTCTCTTCCATATCCATATTTTCACCTATGTGGAAACCCAATGATTAGTTTATTTGGGTAACCATTACGTTTCATAATTTTATTTTTAATGATTGGTTTTGGTATTCCTTTTTATGATGTGGGATTCTATTAATGAAACATTCGAGGAGTAAACCATTTATAACCCCGACGAATTTCGAGGGCGAAATTCATTTTAAGGGGGGTAGAATGTAACACCCCGAGATTTTATGAAAAATATTTTTTTTAATTTCATTAATGTCTTGTGTTGTACACTACACCAAAGGGATATTTCACAACATGCATCATTGACTTTCCTTGCATTACGCGCAATTGCGACCTTCCTCGATAGCGTGTGTAGTACGCAATACCGAGTTTCACTAAACAACGATATGCTATTAAAATATTATTAAAACTAGCCATTATGAATAGTAATAACCACTATTTGAAATTTTGAAAATTTTATTTTTCAAAATGGACTTCATGTTTGGATTCAGAATATCGAAATTAGCTTAGGGTGAAATTTTGGTACTTTTTGGATAACTTTCATTTTCTGATGAATAATGAAAATTACTAAATTTAAATTAAAAACAACCTTTTTAATCGAAATAATTAATAGTTATAAATTATTAATTTGAGTGGTTTTAAAGTAGATTTAGAATATATTTTTACAATTTAATACAATGTTGGTCATTGGATGTAATTTCACATTTAAACCAGACATAAACAAGTGTCTATCTTTTGATAGTTATTATCTCTTAAGAACACGCTATTTGTTTTGATGGCGGGAATTAATTTTTAATTTAATTAATTCCACTGATATGTTTTGAATTTGGTAAAATAGACAACATTTTTCAGTTCATAATATCAAATATATCTTAGGCCAAATTTTTGTTATTTTTCTGGAAACATTCATTTTTTGATGAATAGTGAAACCACTAAGTGGTAGTTTAAAAAAATGAATTTTTCATAAAACTTAATTTTACCGCTTCTGTGAGTAGAATTTCTAAAATTCGAGAGACACGGTTGATGTTAGTAATTAAAATGTGGTTCAATGAGATGAAAATAATTTTTGGTGAATAGTAACTTTTAACTTTTTTTTACCGCGGTTAAATGTAAATAGGGCAATTAAGGGTAAAAATGATATTATTATTACCCTAACACATGTCCTAATTCTATTGTATAAGTTTATTTCGATCAAAAACAACCTTAGGAATAAAATATGACCATTTAGTACCACATGGATTAGATTAGGACATTTATTATTAATTTATTTAATGAAGGGTTAAAATAGTTAAAATCAATGTTTAATAAGTATATCATTTTTAATATAGGGTTATACATACTCTCAATTAGAATATAAATATTAAATAGAAAGATAAAAATATTTCCTACATAATGGTTTTTTATTTGTAATTTTTAGACATTAAATAATCTAATTTATTTATGACACAAAGATGATGCAGTAATTATCTTATTAATGAAATATTGACATAATTGATGTTATAAATACCAAAATAAATGTAATTTGAGACTTTTTATGAATTCCAATAATTTTATAGGTTACTATGACATGTTAGTATTGAGTTAATTAACTCTTTTCGAACTAATTATTCTGTTATGAGTTTTACAAAAATCAATTACTAAATAGTGTCAAAATTGACATAAAATAGTTTTTAAAACAAATATTATATTATTAATTTTTATTTTATTACTAAAATTCTAAGGTTCGTCCAGAGGACTTAGATACGGTTATATATATTAATAATAAACAACTTGGGGTTCTTTTGGCTTGTTATAGTAAGTTTATTAACCTTATAGTTTTAGAACACAAAAAGACACGGTAAAAGTAAAATTATCTAACTTAAAGTTAAATATAAATGATAAGGTTAAAATAGTAACTTAAACTTGTCTAAATTCTATTGGATGAAAGGCTTTCGACACATCCCCACCTTAGCATCGAAATAAATAAATTTGGAGCTATATAAAACTGAATATGACTTTATAATAAAATAATATTTTTAGTTTTTCCAAAGGTGCTCCTCTCCTCCCTTATAAAAGGGAACCTCTTCCCTCTCTTCCTCACACCACTTTGAGCCTTTAGGCTCAGCCATCCCCTGCAAAATTCTCTTCTCCACTTCCCTAGAAACATATTCGAGGTCCTGGTCTTATTCAAAGACGAATTTTTGTTCCTTAATAGGAGGACACAAAGAGGCGCTTAAAATAAGAGGTAATGTCTGTTACCGATTCTTTGAACATTATTTCTTCTTCCACTTCTTCTTCTTAGGTTGTTTCATTATGAAGTAATAACATCAGTATCACTAATATACTTATATGTTATTATAAGTATGAAACAACCCTATTTCACCATCTATCCATCATACGGAAAACGAAATCACCAAGCGTGCGTACGTACGAAATACCGTCTCCACGCTGTGGTGTAATCTATTTTCCACCACCACATTACATGGATGGGTATAATGGTGTACATAATAACTATATATGATTATTGTAAAGTGATATTGATTCTAAAATAGTATAAATACACTCCAATACAATTCCACGATCATGAGAATGATATCATCGCTCGTGCGTACGTACGGACTACGGTCTCCACGACGCGATGAGATTCATTCTCCACATTAACCATTCATGAATGATTATAAATTATATATAATAAGTAATCATGAAATATATGAAATAATAATGATACTATATTTATGTGTATATATATGTATGTCACCTACTTAATTCCATTCAACTCAATAAGGAAACGAAAACAGTTTTCATACGTACATACGACCTACTGTCTCCATGAACGGTGTATTTCTTTCCATTTACTGATCTATTATATATATGTATTTTCTGAATATATATTATATATAAATCATATTTTAAATTATGTAATTATGTAATCATGATCTAAGTAATCATATGAATAATTACAAGTCAAAACACGGACGACAAATGAAACAATTTTACCCAAAATGCTCTTTAACATGGAATATACAAAAGAACAGGTAAAATAAAGTCATAAGTGAACTATATATGATATCATAACAATGAGTAAGATTCAGGAATAAGTCAATGACATTATTTAAATCATTATACATGAGTTTCAGACACTTACTAAGCAAATCGGACCTATGGTAAGGTAAAATATCACAATCTCATTTTTATCTGAGATTGTTTATACTTTGGTATTTACTGGGGTGTATTTTATCATCCACATCCATGTTACCTCAATATGTAATATGGTTTCCATCCACATACAATTTTTTAAATCCAATTTTACCCTTCGGTATGTTTTTAGTAAATTATATGAAAGAAATATTTTTTCGTTTTTCGTATGAGGTACTTCTTGACTTTTCCGGCAAAAGTATGAGAAGAATGATTTTTTAACTTATACGACACGAACTGATTTTTACTGTTTTATAAAGACTTATTTTCATGATGCTTCCTAAAACGATTTCATGACTATTTTAAACAAAATATCTTTCTTGTAAAATAGAATTACTTTTTCTGAAAAGAAATTGATTTTGAAGAAGAAAGGATATTTTCCTCAAGAATTCATTTCAAGTGTTTTATCAATACCTTTTTCCATCTAAGATGACATTATTTCATATGTGTATGTTTCAAGTATAAATCCTCTCTGATTCACATGGTTTCACTTTTCTTATTATGAAATGATATCCATTTCTTTTATATGGATTATGTGATTATGGGATGATGTTTATGAAACACATTTTATTTATTGGGTTACTATGAATGATTTATGTTTATTTTGTGGCACAAGTAAGAATGGTTTCATTATGAGATGGGTGGGACCTATATCACATCCAATGCATTGGGTAAAGATATATATCTCATGAGATATACGTGGATAGAATGGAAAGTTAAACTGGTTCAGTAATACAGGACTGGAACGAGGAGTGAACTTGATTCAGAAAGGGACTTTGTCCACTAAGATGGTCTTGGAAGCAATGCCTTGGCTACTATGGAAATCATATCATGGGCTTAATGGTTTCCACAATTACATGTTTTATTCCCATGCTATTTTATCATTCTTAATGTTTCTTTATGATCTATTCCTTACATACTTCCATGTTTTGTGTCATTTCGCAAGATTTTGAAGTTTAAACATTATGTTCATGTTTTTAAGTTTAAATCTATATGGTATGTTTTATTTTATCCATTCTTACACTTACTGAGAATTTGAGCTCACCATTTTTATGTTTTCTTTTCCCCAGGATATAAAGAATGGTTTTAGGTTAAAAAAGGAAGATCTTTATGGGAGATGTTGAAGATATTTCACCCTAATTAAAGATTATATTCCGAGTTTCCAAAGACACCATACTATTACGGTCCTTGTGTGTGTGTTTTTGTTATATACTAAGTATTCTGCAAAAGTAATGTAATGTCCATGTACATTAATCTTTGCGTCTCTACACAATTCATGCATGTAAACAATAATTTATGTGTTATGGACTGATTCTACAAATACTTGTGAGGTGTGGGGTATGGTTTGATGCTTTAAATACCCACACGGTGGAAGAATGATTCCCTATACCCCCATGATATTGGCATTGGACCGGTGTTCCAAGTGCCTCAAATATTGTCACATCATTTGATGTTCAAAGGAACTAGATATGAAATGGGAATTAAATGAAAAATGAAGTCCCTAAAATGAAATAATTGAGATATTACTATGGTATATGGTTCATAATATGGGATGGGATGAATCAAACACGTTGTAGTTGATTAAATAATATTAATTGTAAAGAATGTTTTCTTTTATTGCATTGTATTTATTCTTTAATACAATTGGAGGCACTTTTATAGACTGGGTAGTTTGTTATATTTCATCGGTGGTGGCTAAATGAGTTGTACTCACACCCTACAATGGATTCTGGATCTTTAATCGAATAGAAATCCTGTTTATAATAAAGGATAAGGGAAACAATCTTATGTTATATGGTTGAGTTCGGATTCAGGATGAAGCAAGGATGACATAACCTAAAATGATGATGGGATCCACCTGGGATATGATAATGTGTCCTTATTTTGGTTTTTCATAAGACACTGGACACTTTTATTGAATGATATAATTACTACATTGGTTATTGTCATTTATCATATTTTGTATTCATCATGATATATTGTACTTATATTGATTACGGTTGATTATTGGATATTATTTATTATCCTTTGATGATTTTATTTTTATTTCCACAATTGTGCTACATTGATAAAGAGGGTATAGTCTCCCAATGATACAAATTCACCCCTTTCTACTAGTTAGTAACCACTATCATATGGGGAGGTGCACCTAAGGCCATTTAATGAACTAGCACAGGGAACCGGTATATGACACCTAAGACGAGATATCAATATATATATATATATTCTATTCATTAGGTACATGATGATTATTGGGGAATTAGTGAGACTAACTGGAATTACTATGAACTCTTGGTCTCCATTGCTAATTTGAAAGTAATTTTTTAGAATATCCTCCTTCACCTTGAATTTGTGATATCCCATCCATAGGTACACCTTAGAGAAGTACTATCAATGGTGTAGTTGATCAAAAAATTAATTAATCTTTGTTCTGTGAGACTTATTCATTATTGTGATATTTTTGATTTCACGATAATCAATAAAGGGTCACATTTACCCATCCTTATTCTTGATAAAGAGGACTGGTAAACCCCATGGTGAATCACATTGGTATATAAAACACCTTTTTATATTTCCTTGTAATTTCTTCATTAGTTCATCCACCTAAATGGTGGACATTCTATAGGGATTCTAAAATATGGGAAGATTTCCAATTATAATTTCAATTAAACACTCATGCTCTATGAAAAGAGAAATACCAGGTGACTCTTCAGGGAATACATAAATATAGTCCCTCAAAATGGGAATGTATTCATTCATGATTCTCTCTTTACAATCAATAATTTGAGTAAGATATTTTTTCTCATATGGTAAAAATATCCGATCTTGAGATGAATATTCCAAAAAATATTCATGCACATCATTACTATTTTATAGAATCAGATAATGACTCGAGATGTTAATAGTTATCTACCTCTCCTAATAGTTGATGCTAGATTTATATAGGTACAACCAATAAATTCTCATTATAGAATCAAGTTCTAAATAAGTAAGTATGAAATGATTTTTTTGGATGATACGTACACAAAAAAATTACTTGCTATGGGTTATATATAGGGGGTGCAGTTCTTTTTTCATTTTCAATTCTCATATATAGCTCTCACTTCATTTTTTATGGTGGTCATTGAATATGTCTACCCAATTCTATACATATGAAAGAATGTGTAAGACTATTATTTTATAAGATATATAAATCTTACAGATGGATAACGAGTGAACCTTTATCTATTTGATTCTGGTTTTGGTAATTTACTATATCTAAACTAAACATAAGGATGTGAATAATTAAACTAAAAATAATTTAAAAAGGAAAAATTTGAATAAATAAGGAATAAATTATAAATGTAAACTATATCATGATTTAGGAGGCTCTTGGATTAAATCATTGTTATATATAGTAATATTTTTATTATATTTTCTAACCTAACCATTTATTCTAGTCCTTCATAATGGTTTGTAATTATATTATGAAAATTCTAAAACATATCAATCAAGAGTGAGAAATATCATGTGAGTTTGATGCCATAACATGATATCAAAAAATAGAAATATCGTGAGAAATCACATGGAATAATAACATAAATTACATGGAATCATATGATCATGGAATTTTAGGAATATGGGAAATCCATAATACATGACATAATCATAATTCATTTCTAACTGGTAAGAAAACATCACATGGTGGAGAGTCCTGTCTGGGATTGTGTTTTCTTCCTTATCCACTAAATATCATCTAATGTGACACAAACATTATCCAATTTAATGGAGTACTATCTGGGAACACCTATCGTATCATGTACATGAATATGTGTTCTATATGTTGAAAATCAATCACAGCGTATAAAAAAATGATTATTTGTGGAAATAACTGGATTGTCTAATCATGTCCTATAGCATAACCAGATGGCATATCCTAATGGTTTGCATGAAATAAGGGACTAAAAAATTCATGTAAATTAAAAGGAGAAATAAATAATTATATATCATGATAAATTATTTCCAAATGATGTTATTATGTAAAAGTATATGATGGGTTACATTAGATATTAACAATATAAGTGGGGTTTTAGATAATTGGGTAAAGAAAATTTAAACTGGGAAAGATCACAATAATTCGCATAAAACCATAAATGAAATAAATGTTTATTCAATAATTTTATTTTATAAACAATATGTTATTTGAAAAAATTTCATTCAATGGTATATTGAAGGATAAAAACAAAAAATAGAAGTTACCTTTTATCACCTTTCTAAATGAAATTAAAAATGTCACATTAAAATTGTGAATTTCTTAATCAAGGAATGGTGAATAAAACGTTCTATATATTTTTGAAAAATACATAAAGAATATATAATAATTGAAAAATAAGAAATATACATATATATTCAGTTAAATATGGAGAAATCATAACCCAATGAAAATGGGATGTTTCAAAGAGATCTCTTACACTATTATCTAGAATTGTATTACACTTCAAATTGATGTCTTAAATAATAAATTTTAATTTAATATTTACATAATTATAAACTTTTACATATAAATTTTATAAATTATAATTATATTATGTTCATTTACATACATTTCAATGAGATATAATGTTTAATTTCACATTTCCATGGGCGTTCGTTTCATGATTCCATTGTCAGATCACTTGTGGATAATTATTTAAGTACATTTATAATTAGTCTACAACTCCATATGTGAAATGAAATGTCATTCAAGACCTATTATAAATTCAAATGGTCTAAAATAAACATTTGTTTTCTGAAATATTTATGAATCATTTATAAAGACATTAATGTTGTTGGGTTTGTTTACTTTGGTGTTTTAACTAACCAGTGTGAACTAGTTTCATTTTTTACAATATGTCTATATATTTATTAGAGAACCTGAAAATATATATAATATAAATATTTAAGTCATTTTAAACCATTATAAGTATATTTTAACCTACCCTGATGATAGTAATGGGAAATAAAAACTCATTATCCATGGAGGTGATGAATCAAAATAATATAGACAATGGTTCCATTTGTTCGAATAAGAGGAGGGGAGAAGAAGATGAATGGTATATATTATGATTTTACAATAATATTTCTAGATATATGTGATACTAGAGTTATTATTCATTGTTTTAATAGGGATTTTATAAGAAGATATAATAAGAAATGAATTTAAAATATATAGTTTAAGAATATTACCTCTTGAATGTTGTGTCTTTGAAAAAATACTTAAGGCGCATGGAATTTATCTTTTTCTGAGACTAGTGAAACTATAAAATGGGGGGATTATTGTAACAAAATGACCTAGGTTTCCCTCAAACCCAACAACTGACCAGATCCAACACATACCTGAAGGGTTTTCATGATCCCCATAGGATGGCGACAAGCATTTGGGAATCGAATGACAAAGGGGGAATGATTGCGCCAAACCTAAACAACCTCATGTCCCATATATATATATATAGAAAGAAATAAATAGTAGAATAATAAAAATATATATTCCATAAAAGTGAAAATAAAATAAAAACAAACAACTATAATGTGTCCAAAACATTAAAGGATAAGTCCTACTAAAAAGGGATAAAACCAACAGCTACACCAAGTGACGACATGGACACAATTCCACCATCTCACCACCAACATCCCAACTCATCAAACATGAAACTATTCTACCTCACTGTGGCACCTTGTCTTTCCCTACGCTGGAAGACATACGAAGTTCTTTTCACCACTGAAGAGGTGTGCAGGGTGTGAGCTAACATGTTTTGTAGGATCCCACTTAGGTATTCCATATCATGTCTCTGTATAACCATTCTTTTGTGCATATTTTAAATATAATATGGCATTATAAGAACCAAAAATGTTTGATAAAAAACATTTTAGGCATTTACCTTTTTTAACATTTCTAAACAAAAGACATTATGAAATGAATATCAAGGATTACTCAGAAATCAAAGAATTCCAAAATAGAAAGAGCGTCACGGGCATCTGTACCAAGGATCACTATAGGTTATACTAGAATACTACTCATTAAACAACAATTCAAAAGTATAATCTAGTTCCTAGAACACATGCCTAATATATAAAAGAATACTGCATGAATAAACCCCGTGACAATGTCAATATTCATCCCCAAGAACAACAATTTTAGGAATCAAAGGAAATTCCAATCATAAAACCTAATGATAATCACACGACATAGATGATGGTATCAAGATAATCCTTCCAACTAAATACCCATGGTAACCCATGTTCTACTTCTCACAAATCAAATTCACTATTTCAAAAGTTCTCATATCCTATTCATTTATCAAAAACATGGGAAACCCCATTTTTCTTCCAAAACCCTTTTTGACCACAATCAAATAGTAATTCTAATTTGATAAACAATTTTTATGAAGAAAGATAAAATCATGCTAATTATTATAGTATAGAGACCGAACCACCCACCTTTAAATTAGGGATGCACATGCCCACAACAGGATCCACCAACAACGAATCACAAAAAACAACAAAAGAGATCATAGAACCCCAATCCATACACCATAGAATTGATTAAATTTGAAAATAAAAGTGTATAACGAGAAGTTAAAACCACATAACTCAAAAACAAAATCTCTCTACCCCAATTCCACAAGGAATGACCTATTGAACGAGATCATCCTAAGGATCTTAGAATCATACAAGAGGAAAAAACAACATAGATCAACATATCAAATGATGCAACCCAAGGATGCTACTATAATCAATATAAATGAAGAATCAAAAAGGTTACTGTAAAACCCCGATATTTTTATGAGATATATATTTTTCTTTTCATTGTGTTCTTGTGTTGTATGCTAAACCATGGCAATTTTGTGTTGTACAAAACACTGTCTTATCTTGCGGTATACGCAACACTGTACTTGGATTTTGTTACATAAAATTTCATGTTATTTTGATATAATTCATTTCATGCATGTCCTCATTTATGTGAACAACAAAATATTATTATGATACCCTATAACCAATTCATTATAATGGTGGGTATAAATAGTATTAACTTTCTTCTCAAAAACTATTTAAATGAAAATAAGTGATTTTATAAAATAATAAAATCACTCTTGATGAATTTTATGAATGCAATATTTGTATAATTTTTTTAATATAATGTTTAAAATTCATATTATATGTTATCTATACATGATATATGAAAAAATCAAATTTTCAGGTAAAATAATTATCTTTTAAGAAATATAATTTTTTCACCGTTTGATAGAGAACCCATTTTAAGTGTTTTTTTAAAAAAATTATATATTCTTTTTGGTAAAATAAACATTTTTTTTTGGAAGCATGAAATCAAAATTTAGTATAGATAAATTGTCAGTATTTGTATGATAACTTTTATATTTTAATGAATAGTTAAAAACACAACCTTTTAATTAAAAACAATATTTTCATATAATTTATTTATATTTTTACATTATCTTTTCCATGGTTTTAAAATATAATTAGATTATTTTTTCATAATTTAATCCAATTTTTTCCATTAGAAGTAATTTCACATTGAAATTTGTTAAAAACAAATGTCAATCTTTTGATGGTTTTTACATTTTAAAAAACATGTTTTATCATTCCCTCAACAAAATTTAATTTAATTTAATTACTGCAACTTATGTGTTTAAAATATGGAAAAAATGGATTCCATATTTGAAATATGTGTGTTGAAATAAATTTAACATGTTACTTTTTTTGGATATTATGAATAGTATCTAAGATAATTTATATTTAACATGGTTAAATATAAATCGGGTAGTTTATATAACAAATTAATATTATAAGGACAATAAAATTACACTAAACATGTAAAAACACATTGGATGAGTAATGATCGACCCTTAATACCTGAGGATCTAAATTTATTCAATAAATGGATTTTTTTACATAAATATGAAATAAATATTATTAAAATAAAAAAATGTGGAATGAAAGTGACAAAATGTCACCCACTTATTTCTTATAAGTATAATAATATTAATATAGTGATAAACATGATAAAAGGTAAATAATAAATAGTTTTATGAAATATAATTAAATTGTATATATCATTGTAATTTATTTAGAATATTAATTGATTAAATAATTTCCTTAAAGGCTTATATAATGATGATATATAAATAATTTAATTGATGAAAAATAAATAAACTGATTTTTAATACAATGATAATAACTATTAAAAGACAATAACACTTGAAAAAAATGTTTTGATGGGTATATCTCAACCATAATCATCTAAGGGTTGTTTTAGTGACCATTTTGAGCCATATAAAAATAATTATGACACCTACGATATTTTATTCAAATTGATGTTAATGTTCTCAAGTACATGTTTTAATAAATATAATCTTTTTTAATATATAATTTTATATAATATATTTTCTAATAAAAATATTCATATTAAAAATATAATGATTATAAAAATTGAGGTATTTTATATTTAATTTTAACCCCAAAACAATAATATTAAATAATTACACAAAAATGATGTAGTGTTTATTTTATTACTATAAATATCAAATTAATGCTATTAAAAAATAAAATAAATATAAATTGGGATAATTAATTTATCCAAAACAATTTATATTACCTTGACATCGTATAGATATAATAAAATATTTTTTGGTTATCATATTTTCTTGATATTTGTAAAAATTCATTAAATGAATAATGTCAACATTGACCGTATTAATATTTTTTTGAAGTAATTTTTTTAAAATTATTAAAAAATCCAAAATATTTTAAAAAAATATATAATAATAATGGTATACTCTAAAATATTCTATTTTTTTCATTTATGGTCTAATTGACATCTAATAAATAAAAATTACCCAATTTTAATATTGAAAATTTTGTTACCTTAATTAAAATCAAGAGATAATAATTAAGGGCAAAACAAAATGATAAAGTTTAAAATTTAATGAAAACATGTCTAAAAATTATTTATTGATGATATTACAATCTTATGTCATCTTATTAACAAAATTAGGACATTTTTGGGGTTTTTGGATAGATTTTTATTTTCTTATAAATTAATATTTTTGGACATTCCAAAGGTTCCCCAAAAACAATTATAAAAGTGCACAACCTACCACATTTCTCAAAATCAATTTGGGACTTCAATATTGGTTATAAACTTCCCATTTCCATTATCAACATCCCCAGTTTGATTATATAGGTTATGGGCTTCTAAAAAGGAAAACTCTATTGCCTTTAAGAGGATATCTAGAGGGAGGATATTAAAGAAGAGGTAATCTCCTCTACTGATTAATTCAACATTCTTTCTTCATCTACAACCTCTAGATATGTTTTTTAAATTATAAATTAATATATATAGTATCATCTATATACTTATATTTTATTATGGTTTCTAACAACATCATTCCACCTTCTATCCATCATATGATAAATGAAAATACCATGGGTGTGTACATACAGCTTACTGTATACATGTCTTGGTATAATCTATTTTTCACCACCACATTACATGGATGGTTATGATGATGTAAATAATAATTATATATGGTTATTATAAATTATATTTATTATGAAAAAACAAATACACCATCAACTTTCATTATTTCAAATATTAAGAAAATGATATCATCACTCGTGCGTACGTATGACATACCATCTCCACGATGTAATGTGATTCAAATCCATGACCACCATTTATGCATGATTATATAAATTTATATAATTAATAAATATGATACATATTACCTTAATATATATTTTTTTATAATTTTGTTACTATATCCTATTTATAATAATTGGGACTTATATGACAACACATGCCAAAGAGAATAATGTAGTCAACACCAAAATAAGAGTAGTAATGAAAATTATTAAATGGGTGTTAATATGATCACATATGATATCATAAATATAAATATGGTTCTGGAATAAGTTAATGAAATTATTTAAACCATCATAATAATTTTTGGATATGTTCAATAAAGAGTGTTAATGTGATCACATATGATATCATAAATATAAATATTATTTTGGAAAAACTAAAAGAAATTATTTGAAACATATTACAAAAGTTTCAGATATGTACAATGAAAATCAGACCTAAGGTAAGGGGTTCTTTTGTCTCACTTTTATTTCTAAGTGAAATATTCCTTATACACAACCTATTTCGTTAATGTGGTGTTTAAATTTCCGATCAATATTTCTATGATACTTATTATGAAAGTTATGATATTTTAAATTGAATATTATTTTATTTATTTTATAAGGCATATGATTTCACAGATTATAAATTGTGTAGGGGTAATTTTTCAGTCTTATTATTATCCCATATTGATTATACATAATTATTTACTAGTGTATGTTTATTATCCATATCCATGTTTTATAGAAATTATTTTATTAAAATTTTGTTATTATCTTATATGTTTTTAAAGCCAATTTTAACCATTTTTTTAATTTTAATACATGGATTGGAAGGAATGTTTCTTTGGTTTTCCATACGATGAACTTTTTGACATTTCTGAAAACAAGTATGAGAAGAATGTTTTTTTTAACTTATACATCATGACTGGATTTTTGTGCTTTTATAATACCTTATCTCCATAAATCGTCTCATAATGCTTTTCAAGGTTATTTTCAAAAAAAAATTCTTTTAAAATTATTTGGTGTTTTAATAAAAGAAATAGTTTTTGAAGAAGAAATTATATTTTACTAAAGACTTAATTTCATGTGTTTTATAAAAATTATTTTCATTTAAGAAGACATTGTTTAAATAAGGTTTTGTTTATATCCCCATTATTAATATAGTCTGATTTTGTTTATGAATGAATTTTATTTTTGAAGTCATTTTTTATAAAAATTATGAAGGAATGATGTTTAAAAAAACCATTTTATTCTTTGGGTTATGCTATGATGAATGATTTAAATTATATGGGAACACAGAAGAATGATTTTATTGTGAGATTGGTGGGACCTATATCTGCCTCAAATTCATTGGGTAATGATTTATATATCATGATATAGACATGGGAGGAATGAAAAGAAAATATGGTTCAACAATACATTGCTAGAAATGGAATGTAAATTGGATTCAGTACTAAAGGGATGGAACAGAAAGTAAACATTGATTATTAATGGGATTTTTCTACTATGATAGGCTTGGGAATTATCCTTGGATAATATGGATATGATTTTATATGATTTTGTGTTTTCTAGAATTCCATGTTTTATTCCAAAGTTATTATCTCATGGATCATGATCCTTTATGATTTATGTCTTATGAACTGCAAATATTTATTTCATGACTCAATATTTTGATTTTTTTATACTTTTTATTATTTCAAAATGTAATTTCTATGTTTTTAAATTCTTATTTTTATAATTTTTTTCATACTTTATATGTTTACCCTTACTAATAATTTGATCTCACCATTTTCATATGTTTTTTCCCTAAGATATATAGAAATGGTTTAGGTATGATAAATAAAGGGGAAGATCCTTGTGGGAGATTTTGAAGATCTTTCTACAAATTAGAAGAATGTGATCCAAGTTTCCGAAGGCACTAAACTAATATGGTAATTTTGAATTTTTTTTTGTAATATATTATGTATTCTGAAAAAATGTCGTAATATCCATGTATGTCAATCTTGAGTTGTTAGACTCACCAAGAGAGACGCACCACAATTGTAACAGATAACATGTACTGATCAGATCTATCTGGATGGGGGGAAGTATATTATAAATATCTAGGGAGAGCTATAGGTCGAGGGTGAAAAATCAAGGAGAAAAAACGGACACAAAACTATTGTGTGTGTGTTATAAAATTGGACATGGGTTGTTTCTCAACGTGTAATATATTTACATTTTGTGAAATCCATGGTGTACAAGAACACTAAAATATTTTCCACCTATGATTAAAAATACATTATTCATTGAATGAAAAATGTGAAACCACCCTTCATGGGATTTAAAATTTCACAGAATGAATCCCCTTTCACAGCTTGTATCCAGCAATAGTTACATAGCATGTAACTTGGTTACACGGCCTGAAATTCGTCTACATCCTGTAGAAAAAGCTGGTTAATGATGAAAGTCCAACAAATCTCTAACTTCTCCATTATAGGTATCCTCCCAATATAAAATTAGGGAATCCCCTTTATGAGGTTAAGGTAAAAACCTCATAAAATGGTAATATGATGTTATAAATCCCCCCATAACGACTTTTTATCCCAAGGATGATAGGTGGAAGATATAATCCCTAGAAATAGAAGACGCCACTAATCCCTCATCAGTGAATCATGTTCCCAAGTCTCATGAGAAAATGATACTTGTTTCCATATAACCTAGGCCAATGGAATCATCTTCCCATGCAAGACATTCACTTGGTTATCAATAATATCAACCAGTTTCTCCAAAACCAAAAAATCATTCTCTTACTCAATTTGATCATAACATAGATGGTGAGTGGGATTAGGATGGAATTCCATGAGCTAAGACATGTGGCAATACATCATGTATACATTTCAACTAAACTGAAAGTGATAACTGATAAGCAACCTATCTATGTCGTTCAACTATTTAACATATATCAAATTTAACATTTCATATTTCGAAACTTGACAGTGACCCAACTGAGGAGGAACATTCAAGAAAACCCATTCACCAATAGAAAACACTGAAGGTTGAAATTGTTGATATGAATATGATTTATATTGACTTTAGGATGTAACTAGATATTTATGTACATCCTGAATCATTTTCGATGTTTCCTAAACCAAACATGGATCAACTAAAGATACTTCACATGACCTGGACCAAAACAGAAGAAATATACTTGGGAGACTATACAACGCCTCAAAAGGATCCATCATGATTGATGACAGATAAATATTTTTTTTAAATAAACCTAACCAGTTTTAGATATTTATCCCATTATCCTCCAAAATCCAATACATAGGCATGGGGCATATGCTATAGGATCTGAATCACACGATCCTTCTGACTGTATTTCTGTGGATGGAATGTTGTTCTCAACATGACAAGAGTTGCCATTGCCTCTTGAAGACTCCTCCAAAACCTCATGGTAATCCTAGGATCCCTATATGAAACAATGGAATAAGGACTCGCATGTAACTTCAAAATCTCTTCCACATGCAGCATAACCAGATCATCAACATTAGAGGTGTCTTTTATCAGAATTAATTGAGAAGACTTCATTAACTGATCAACATTCAGCCAAATACAATTTCTCCCTTGGATAGTCCATCGCAATCCCACAAAAAATCCATCAATACAGCTTCACATTACCAGATCAAAACCATAAGGGGTTAAAGTAAACCAAAAGTTTTCATGTCATATTTTATTATATATTGGCAGGTGTAAGAGCGAGACACAAACTTCGTGATGTCACGCTCCATACACAACCTCTATTATCACTTCTATATGTCATAATAAATCTACATAGTGTCTAGATGAACATAAATAAAAGTGATATGAAAATGGAAAAAGGCTAAAATTCTCCATGATATAAGGATGACAATCATTTTCCTGAAGTGAAGTATACCAAAAGAAGAGAGAGACCGACTAGGAACAGTCTCCCTACCATAAAGGCTTTCTCAATGCTTCTAAAACCCATCATTATACTACTGAGTCTGAAAAATATACTCCAAGGGTGATGATGATTATTTAACACTGTTCATAACCATACTTGAATGTTCCACATAAGAATTAAAGCACAACTAAGTAATAGAATCTAAAATATTCCACTACTCCTTCGATTCCTGAATAGCCTAAAATGGTACTTTCCTATTAAGGGCATGTACAATGACATTTCCTATTCCTGGGGTGCAGGTGATGTAGAATTCAAACATGTAATGGTATTCTACCCATCATCTCTATCTGATATTCAATTCTATATAATAAAAGATAAATCTCAGACTCTTATGATTAGAGAAGAGAGTGAACTTCTCTCAAAAAAGACAGTGTTGCCAGCATTTAAGCACATGCATTACAGCAGAAATCTATAATCATTAGTGGGTTAATTCTTCTCATGAAGTCAAACTTGAAGAGATCTTTACAAAACCACATGGTCTTATTTGATAAGCGCACATCCTAAAACAGCACCATAAGAATCTCCAAACACCATATACCCGTTACTGGGATCAGGTATGATCAGAATAGGAAACAATATCCTAAGCTGTTTCAGTTCATCATAAGAAGACATACACTTTTCATCATATGTGGATTTCACCACTTTTTAATGAAAGATCGTTAAAAGTTAATGCCAGCGTAGAGAATTCGATAAAAACTGTTAGTAGTATCCAACAAGTCCAAGGAAGATAGGTATCTCAAAGACATTTTGTGGTTCCATTAATGAAAAAACAACCTTCACCTTATCTGGATCAACTAATAATCCATGTTCAAAAATCCTATTACCTAAGAACATCTCATTATTAATCCAAGCACTCCATTTCAAAATCATTCCATTCAAATTCTTAATTCAATGAATTATAATAACAAATATCAGATAGTGCTCATGCTCACGCATAGATTTCAAATAAACCAGAATATCATCCATGAACAATTACAAAAAAGTGTGAAGATGTTGATGGAATATCTGATTCATCACAACCATAAATATTTTAAGAGTTTCAGTTAGACCAAAAGGTATCACAAGATATTTATAATGGCCATACCTACTCCTAAAATATTTCTTCTTAATATCAGACTCCAAAATTCTGAGCTGATGATAACCTAACGAAAGATCAATTTTTTGAAAACCACCTTTCCATATTTAACAGGTAAAATCATTAATCCACATGAGGAAGATGATTATTTTTCTTAACCATCACCCGGTTCAACTTTGGATAGTCCACACATAACAAAAGTGAACCATCAACTTTCATAGAAAAGAGATTATGTGTTCCCTAAGGTGAAATGATTGGGAGAATGAAACCATTTTCTAACATGTAGTACAACTAAATAATTAGCTCATTCATCTCCATTGGTTCAATAAGATAATAATGTATCAATATCAAAAGTGTACCTGGATCTAGGTCAATCATATACTCTACCTCTCTATCTAGAGGAATACCAGAGAAGTCGTCTGTGAAAATGTCAGGAAAGTTTTGAAAAATACAAGATTTATCAAAAATATGATAAATGTAACCTGAATAAAACATAATAGGAGATAGAAAACTCTTATTCTCCAGGCGGGAAGGCCCTAAAAAACTTGATCTCAAATCCCACTCTCTCTAGAACAAACAAGATCTCCCACCAATAGCATCAAACGAAACACACTGATGGTATAAATCATCCTTGGATCAATGAATGACAAGAAAATCCATACCAAGGATGAAGCCAAAGAGATCTAGATTAAGATCAATATAATCCTAGACCAAATATGTATTATTAATCATTAACGGATAAGAGGGTCATTGAAACCCCAAATCTTTCCTCTAATAGGGAGGTGTCACTAACTCCATTGTAAATGACATAAGTTTAGTTGGATGATTAATAATATGAACAAAATGTGTATACATGAATGAGTGGGAGGCACCAGTATCAAAAAAAGAAATTTATACTAAATATGAAATAAAGATAATACCTCTCACTATCATTGGACTTACATCAACTTCCGCTGGACACCCATCTATGATTTGAAAATGCACCATGGCTGAGGGATGTGGATAGATCCCTATAGTCTTCAATGCTTCTGACTTCCCTATAGTAGCCATTGGATCTGAACAACCCAGACCATAATGATGCATTGTCAAAACCTAATTGAATCGTTATAAGTTACCAATGTATCCACAACTATTTCAGGTCTCTACAGGCATAGGAAAATAATATCTGTTGTTCCCTTCTTTTCTACACTAATAAAAAGTCAGAGGCATGCAGCTGACTTCAAAAGACACTATAGAGGTGGATCGATGTAGATACCCACCTCCCGATCTTCTATGATGATCCTTACACATCATTTTCTTATCATGCATGCTACTAAAATTGTTCCTTTATGGAAGATACGAGGAGAAAATCCAACCATATCATCCATATTTATCTCTACCATCATATCTCTCTCTAACATCTCTACAAAGGTAGAAATATTCAACATAAATACCTATGATCTGATAATAGTTTTCAAACCCTAGAGGTACTTATGTGTCTTTAGCTGGTCATTCATTACCACATCTATTGAAAAACAGAAAACATTGGAAAATAATTTGGTGTACAACAAAACTAAATGCACTCCCTATTTCAAATATTTTAATTCTAGTGACATTTCCAGCATCATGGACTATAGAAAAAACTTCTGAAATATTTGGGTTTTGAAAACATTCCAATTTAATTCCACATGACTGTATTCCTGGACCATGGAATCCCACCATTGCTTGCTAGAACCCCAAAGCCTAAACTCCACAAACATTACCCATACATTCTCATCTTTTTTTGGGATGTTTAGTATTTTATTGATCATATCCAACAAGTACTACACCTCTTGAGATTCATCTGTTCCTTTAACGGATGTTGTCTTCAAAAGTAAAAACTCTCATGATCTCTCTCTCTCTCTTCTACATCTTAGTTGTATCTATAAAAAATCTCTATACTCACGGTACATATTGATCGATAGAATGAAATTCATATAATATATTCAAAATGATATTCTAATCTATAGGTGGATTCACTGGAACGGAATCAACTATATCCTCCTGAGGAACTCATGGAAGACGTCTCAAAGGTGGACTACCGCACAACAAAATATGATAATGATCAAACAACATAAAAAATATCAATTCAAACTATAAAACCCATAAGCAGAAACAAATATTTTAAACAAAACCCAACACCGGAGACAAATAACTAAACATCCCATGTAATCATGAGTCTCATCACAATAAGAAGAGGCCAAAGACTTATCACAACATACCTCTCATGTTCCGAAAATCCTATCTAATGTCTAACATGCATCCTAAGGCAAGAAATCTTGAGGATATTCAGCCTCTTATACCAAATTGTATTGAACCAACTACAATTTCTCTCACACTCAGCACCAGACCTGATCTGTCACATACCCGAAGTTTATTCCTAATCCCCACAGGCATGAGACACGTATCTAAGCATAAAATGAAAAAGAAGGGGGAATGATTTTTCCAAACCTAAATAACCACAAGGAATATATATATATATATATATATATATATATATATATATCAACATGTAATATATATTTTATATACAAAGAAACAAAAGAATAATAATTAATATATATTCCATAACCATGAAAAGACAATAAAAAAATTTGGAAAGTATCCAAAACACTAAAGGATAGGTCCAAGTAAAAAGGCCTAAAACCAGAAGATACTCGAAGTGATGGTTTAGATGCACTCCCACCATCTCACCTCTAGTTACCCAACATAACTGACATGAATCCTCACTGCCTCACTGTGGAGCCTTTCCTTTCCCTGCACTGGAATACATACAAAGTCCTACGCATAACTGAAGAGGTCAGTAGGTTTAATATAACATACATAGTAGGATCCCACCTAAGTGTTCCACATAAAGTTAATGTATAACTGTTTCTGACGCTTTCGCTGGGGCGTGCGTGCATCCGTCCGTCCGCGGAGGAGGACACGCGACTTTGTTGCCCCGCATTCCCGCTTTCCAAAGGCGGTTGACATTCATTCCATGTTCTGGTACGTCTTATCCTTGATCGAAACTGGATGATGGGATGTCGGTTCTTCCCTCCGTGGATTCCTCCTCAGAGCTCATTACCTAGTCTGGGTCTCCCTCATAGATTTAATACGTTGTTCGTGAATCTCACATCCGGTGCCATATCTTCATGGATGCCGGGTAATTACACTACTTCCATCAAGACATTCCATGGGGTCTTGACATGGTAGCGACCTTCGGTCGGAGTAGACGACAACATCAGGCATGTCAGGGAATCTTTGGGTGCATGGACATTGGGGAACCTGTATTTTTCCTAATGAGAGGGCATCTCAAGGGTGCATAACCCGAGGCATGTACCTGAGGTTTTTATCAACTTCCCGTGTTTAACACATGGTATGTTGCATGATTAACGTCTAGCAGAGACGGTTACACCAAAGGCGTGTCATCCGAGGTTTTCCTCAGGCATCTCATGTTTATCACGAGGTAGGTCGCGAGTTTAACGTCTTGCGGAGACAGGAAAGAAAGAAAAAAAGATCAAAGGGTTTCATCGGTGAACCGACGTGAATGTAGACTCGTGGTTCCACTAGTGGTGGGCTTGAAACTTGGGAAGGTTTCCTACGTACCATGCCTTGACATGGATCAAAGTCCTCGTAGTTCAAAGGATTGATTGAATACAGTTTAATGTCATGCGGGATGAGAATGAACCCTGATGTGAATAAACGATGGGTAGTGGGTGTCGGCGAACCGACGTAAATGAGGGATCCTGGTCTGATGGGAGATGGGCCTGAACCTCTGGGAGGATTCCTATGTACCATGCCTTGACATGGATCAAAGTCCTCGTAGTTAGGGTTGTGGAATATAGTTTAACATCATGCGGGACGGGGGTGGACCGACGTAAATGAGGCCGGAACGACCAGATGGTGGGTTGACTTGAACCTCAGGAAGGCTTCCTACGTACCATGCCTTGACATGGATCAAAGACCTCGTAGTTCATATGGGAATGGGTGTGCAGTTTAATGTCATGCAGGACGAAGGGAGGAGCATACAGTTTCATGTCATGCTGGACGAGGGTGAAACTCAACGTGAATGAACGACCGAGCAATGTGGCTTGAACCTCATGGAGGCCTCCTATGTACCATGCCTTGACATGGATCAAAGACCTCGTATTTCAAATAGGATGAGTCGCAACGGCTTACCGTTGGACCGGAATGCAGTTTAAAGTCATGTTGGATGAAGGTAGAACTCGATGTGCATTGGATGATGGGTGGTCTTGATCCTCGGGGAGGCTTCCTACGTACCATGCCTTGACATGGATAAAAGACCTCGTAGTTCAAAAGGGGCTTTTTCGGTGAACCGACATGAAAGTAGACCCGTGGGTCCACTAGTGGTGGGCTTGAACCTCGTGAAGTCTTCCTACGTACCATGCCTTTACATGGATCAAAGACCTCGTAGTTCATATGGGTGAGTCACAACGGCTTTCCCTCGGACCAGAATGTAGTTTAATGTCGTACTGGACGGGAATGGGACCCGACTTGAATAGGTGATGGGTGGGATTGAACCTCTTGGAGGCTTCCTACGTACCATCCCTTGGCATGGATCAAAGACCTCGTAGTTCGCTGTGATGGGTCGCAACTGCTTACCACTGGACCAGAATGCAGTTTAACGTCGTGCTGGTCGGGGATGGGACACGACGTGAATAGGTGACAGGTGGGCTTGAACCTCATGGAGGCTTCCGACGTACCATGCCTTGGCATGGATCAAAGTCCTCGTAGTTCGCTATGATGGGTCACAATGGCTTACCACTGGACCAGAATGCAGTTTAACGTCGTGCTGGATGGGGATGGGACCTGACATGAATAGGTGATGGGTGGGCTTGAACCTCATGGAGTCTTCCTACGTACCATGCCTTGGAATGGATCAAAGACCTCGTAGTTCACTGTGGGTGGGGGTTAGGGTCCGTGCTCACTCTAAGCCCATGTGAGTCATGCTCGGTGTGAGAAACAAGAGGTTGCAAGGACCTGACGATCATGTCGCGAAGGATGCGTCCGTGAGAAGTGAAGAGGGGCTTACGCGTGAGGCGGCCCATGGTGTTGGGACTTACTCCAGGATGGAGGCCCAGAATGGCTTACCGCTAAATGGGGTCACAACGGCATACCACTGGATTGGGATGTCAATGGATTACCGCTGAAAAGGAGTGAAAATAGTGGATGGGGCATATGCTAGGAGGCTGCCCGGGTGCTACTAAGGAGCGGCAATGGTGAATGGGGCTTATACAAGGAGCTGCCCGGGTGCCGCTATGGAGCGGAAATTGTGGATGGGGCTTACGCTATAAAGCTGGCCGGGTGGATATGGGGCTTACGCCCTGAGGCGGCCCAAGGTGTATTCCTCACGTCTGGCCATGAGGACATCCCAACTCACTAGCGGGTTGAGGTAATCACCTATGCGCTAGCGCACAAGCGGTATAATGCCAAGGGCATTGGAATCTATCCCAACAAAGGGAGATGAAAAGCGTGAATCACATGCCCAATATTCAGAACGTCGTGAGATTGGCGTGGTGATGGAGGATAACTGTTGACCGTAGCGGAAACGTAGCATCCATATCACGTTAGCTAGAAATGAGTACAACAAATGAGGGCTGACTGCTGACCATGTTCGCAACACGGGGACTAACTCAAATATCGTCGATCAGTATTACGGAACGTTGGCCCAGGACATCAG
Source organism: Viscum album (assembly GCA_963277665.1). NCBI lineage: Eukaryota > Viridiplantae > Streptophyta > Magnoliopsida > Santalales > Viscaceae > Viscum > Viscum album. Next base: position 1,593,053,522 of record OY728129.1, read on the forward strand.
GCGGACCATAGGTCAAGCATCCATACTGTTAGGGGGTCCCTCCAGACGTGATCAGTGTTCCGGGGCGTTGGCCCAGGACAGCAGGCGGACCATAGGTCGAGCATCCATAGTGTTAGGGGGGTCCCTCCAGACTTGGACGTGAGTGACGATCCAAATGAACGACACGCAAAGCGTGAGGTGGAGTGATGGAATGTTTGAATGGATTCCAACTCTCTTGATATTATGCCACTGTGTTCATGGCATTAGGAATCTTATGCTTGGTGCACAAGGCATCTCTTGTTTAATGGAAGAGGCATCCTATGTTTGGAACATATGTATTACTACGGTTTAAAGTCATGTAGATAGGACTGTTAGCATCTCATTCTTGGAGAAAAAGGCATCTTACCATTTGTTAGATAGGGGGAACTATAGTTTAGAGTCACGTAGATAGGACTGTTGTATCTCATGCTTGGAGCATAAGGCATCTCTCGTATAGGGAAAGAGGAATCCTATGTGTGGATCATAGGGAGAATACTACAGTTTAGAGTCATGTAGGTAGGACTATTGGCATCTCATGCTTGGAGAATAAGGCATCTCTCGTATAGGGAAAGAGGCATCCTATGTTTGACACATAAGGGTTACTACAGTTTATAGTCATGTAGAGAGGACTGTTAGGCAGAAGGTGCCTAGAAATGGTTGGTGTTGGGACTTACGCAAGGGCGGCCCTTTCTGGTTCAACCTGGCATAGGAGCCAAGTGATAGTATTTGGAGGAGTTTCCTGAGTAATGGTTCGACTCAAGGTACTCGGGGAAATTGATGATGAGAATCTCAACTCACGACATGGAATGAAACCCAGAGGAATATTTCAACTCAAGGTGTTTCATGGTGTGTGGAGGAGTATCTCTAATCATGGTATTCCATAGGTGGAAGGTGGGGGCGCATAAGTGCACAATGGAAAATCCTGAAATCCCGGCACGAAAAGGTCGTGGTGTGACTCTCCATTTATTATGGGGGACTGTGACGGTTGCGAAGGGACAGGCCCGGAGGGCCGGGACCGTAGCCCGGCACAGACCCCGAGCGGGGGTGCGGGGGCGTAGGCCCCGCGGTATGGACCGGTGGGCACGAAGGTAGGATCCTTGCAAAGGATAGGTCTTCGCGAAGTAGCTTCGAGGAGCATGGCCTCACGGAGCAATAGTCTCTCATGGAGAAAAGGGGTCTCGCAGAGCTTGGTCTCACAAACCAGCTTCGCGGAGCATGGCCTCGTGGAGCAATGGTCTCTCGTGGAGCAATGGGGTCTCGCAGAGCTGCTTCGCGGAGCGTGGCCTCGCGGAGCATGGACTCTCGTGGAGCAAAGGGGTCTCGCGGAGCTTGGTCTCGCGAAGCAACATGGAGGAGAATGGCCTCACGGAGCATGGACTCACGGAGTCTCAGCTCGTGTAGCAGCGACGCGAAGGTAGCTGCTCGCGGAGCATGGCTTCGCGGAGTCGCAATTCGGAGCTCCGCTCGGCCGCCCAAGGGGCGAAGTGGTCGTGGCCGTCTTTTGGGGATGGGGGTGAGCTGGGTATTTATAGGCAAGGGGCGCCATGAAGCATAACTCCTTCGCCGTCTCAGGTGCTTCACGGCGCGCTCGCGAACGTCAAATTCGTTCGCGGAGAGGTACCGCCTCCGAAGCTTCGCGGCGGGCTCGCGAACGTCATATGCGTTCGCGGAGAGTTACCGCCTCCGGAGCTTCGCGGGACCGCGATGCTTGGGTGCTTCGCATCGGTGCTTCGCGAGGGGTCTTTGCGGTGCATCGCGAACGCCAAATGGTTTCGCGGAGCCTCTCGCCTTATTGCTTCACGGCGGCGCTCCGCGATCATGGAGGGGGCTAAGCGAATGGGCTTCGCGAACCAGATTCCCAGCCAAACTTCAAACGTCCATAACTCCTAATTCGTAACTCCGTTCGGGCCCTACGACCTACCAAATTAAAGCTTGCAAAATGGGCTACGATCTTGGATCATGTATGGAAGAATTTGGAAAATTTTGGGGATGTGTTTTCCAGGGTCTACAATAAAAATTCATGAATAATTATTTTAATGAAGAAATTTTTAGATATGTAGTAAATACATTTTATAGAAAACATGGTAAACATTAGCTTTTTTCATAGTTCTAAATAAAATCAAGTACAATATGCATATAAAGGCTAACTCAAAAATCCAATCACAACAAAATAGATTCATCGGTATAGGTAGCAGTACCAAGGATAAGTATATGTAATACAGGAAAACTAATCGTACCACAATAATTCAAATGTAAAATATATTTCCAAGAACATAGAACTAGGAAGCAGTGGAATACCCCATGAGTAAACCTCCCGACAATGTCAATATACACCCCCTCAAAAAATGGAATTTAGAAATATAAGAAATCACCATGAGAAAACCTCCCGGTAATCACAAAACAAGGATTATGGACTCAATCTATATATTCCACCTATGTACCCATGGTATCCCATATGAGAATTTTCATAAATAAATTTCCCTATTTAGAATGGACCCGTGTCATTTTAATTATTAAAAAACCAGGAAAACACTATTTCTCTAAAAAAATCCATTTTCATCACAAATAAATTTTCATTCCAAATGGATAAACCAATTTTATGAAGCAATTGAGAATTAAGATAATTATCATAGGCCAATGACAAAACCATCCACCTTAAAACTCAGGTCACTCACACCCACAATGGGATCCACCAAAAATGAAACCCAAAAACACCAGAAGAGAAAAAAGAACCCAAATACATACACCTTAGTGTGGATTTTATTGTATAAGAAAATGGTCAGTAGAGAATAGAAAAACAAATACCTCAAGAACAAATCCCCACCTTACCATGAAGAATAAAGAACGACCATTAGAACAAGATCGCACTAGGAATATTATATGAAGATAAAATGAAGCACCAACACAGATCAACAGATCTTATGATGCAACCTAAGGATGCTACCAAAATCATTAGTAGTGAAGATATTGTAAGGATACTCACCCAAAGATAACCACTGTAATTACAACAGAGATTGAGTGCTGGTCAGATCGATCTAGAGGAAGTGAATTCTCACAAAAAATACCTGGGTAGAGCATTTGGTCGAGGGTGAAGAAGCCTGGAGAAAATAACTAAGACAAAATTGTTGTTTCTATGTTTTAAAACTAAAATTTGTTTGTTTCACCATGTGTAGTATAGTTACACACCATAAAAACCATAGTATACATTTTTGTTGAAATATCTGTCGCCTCAGAAAAAAAGCACGTTATTTAAAGAATTCACGATGTGAACCCACCTTTCATGAGGAGTAAAATTTCACATTTCGAATCCCCTATAATAGATTGTACCTAGACATAGTTAATGGAGTATAACCATATTACATGGGGTGAAATAATTTTGCATCCTATAGAAAAATATGGTTAAAGTTGAAATTCGAATAAATCTCTTACTTCACCATTATAGGTTTCCTAAAAAATCACAAAAAATGAAAACCCCTAACAAGGTTAAGGGTGAAAACAATAAAATGGTAATGAGGTGTTACAATTATAAAGATTATTTGGTTTATATTTTTATGGTTATAAGGCCATATAATGTGTGATGAGAAGGTTTTGTGAGGGGCATTATTTATAAGGGGAGTAGAGAGGTGATTCATGAATATTTTATTCATTAGTTTATTATTTTTTCTCACGAATAATAATATCATTGAATATTGTGAATATATATAGTTAATTGGGAGTTTATGAGTTATCACATCATTCCTTAATCATTTAACCATGTATTTAACTTATGATGTTAAATATTGTATTTTACTGTATTTCATTATTCACCAAAAATAAAAATATTATAGAAAATATAAAAAAATCACCCCAACTATTTTTTACATATAGATACCAGAAATGAAATCCATTTTTTTAAAATTATTTTCGAACAATGATAAATTTTATTTTTGAATAAAATCATAAAATATTTTAAAAATATCTTTTTTAATATTATGAAATTTTTTTGACCCTTTAAAATTTTATTTATAGTCTCAAAAAATTATATTATCTTTATAAAACAACTTAAAATTTATTATAAACAATTTTTTTAAAATAAAAATTATTTAACAAATTTATATTTTTTATAAAAATTATAATAAAACATTTATATTTTATAAAAATATAAACACTTATTTTATCATTTTTAAAAAATTTATTAACTTCTATCACGATATAAATAAGTGATATTCTCTTTTTTAAGATACCTAAATATTATTTTTCATTTCTAGAGGTGATTTATGTATTCTAATGTTATAGTTACTACTCTTAATAGTTAGGCCACTATTCCAATGATCAGATTACTATATGAATGGTCAGATTTTTAATGGTTATATGGGTTGCCAACCTTTTATAAATAACATATATTTCATTCATTTTTAATTCACAAATATTTTATCTCAATTTTATATAATGTTTCATTTTTTAAATGAATATTATATTATTAATATTCTATTTCATTTCTATAGTGTTGTTCATGAGTGTTCTAGGTGATCGATCATATCTAAATTTTCTTATTATTATACGTTTCTCTATTTTTTCTCCCAATATAATAATTTAAATTATTGTTGAATTATTTATTCTTTAAATGTAATGTTTTAATTAATAAAAAAAAATTAGTAGGTTTTATAATGTATTATGTATGCATTAGATAATATTATATTACTAAATATGGAAAAATTATATATTTAGTAGGGACATTACATTGATAAAATTGTTGTTCATTATATAAGGTATTCTCTAAGATGGATTATTTTCCAAATGGATGGAAGATTTAAATATTTATAATGGATTGTAAAAATAGATTTAATCATAATATATTATAATATTTAGGATATAAATTTATTTATAATTATAATTTTTAAATTATAATGTTATGAATTTTTTATTGTAATTATATTTGGTCATTATTATTTACTCTTCCACTTTGGAAGTGTGTTTTTCAAGTAGTATCTCGCTACTATAGGTGGGGAGGAATTTTTCAACATTATAGATAATGATAATGAAAGAGGTTTTTAACAATTCTAGTTATTAAAATAAAAAAATGGATTTTATTTGTATTAGAAGTCATGTTGGGAAAATATTAATTTTATCAGTACTAAATCTATCACTTATAAATAGAACTAATAGTGGTTCTTTTTAACATTAATAATAGATGAAGTACATTATTATCGATCAAATTATACATGATATTTAAGCACTGGTATTGGAAATACTTCCAAATTTTCAATCCAAATTCAATTATAGCATTTGTTGACGTATAACATTGTAGCTTGATAATTTTATATATTGGAGTTATTTTTAAGGGGATCAAGTGATTATATGGAATAATATAATAAAACCATGGTACAATAATACCTATGGGTCTAGGAGGAGCTATGATCTTAATTTTATAGGCCATGTTGTAGATAAGTCCATCACACCACAACCACATGGCCATGCATGTTTAGTAAAGGGATTATTTAACTAGGGTAAGTGGGAATCATAAAAAAATCATGATAGTCACACTGTAATGTGAGTAATAATTTTATGAATATAATTAATCATTTAATAAGTGGTATTTTCAATAATCTGTTAGATCGAAACACCATACCATATGTATAGATAACATGCTTAAATGCATAATAATTCCTTAAATATGAGGATACATTCACAAACTCTAGATAAGAGAGATTGAACTTTGAGGAATCTATCTAATTAATCTAGTAGGCATTATTGATGGATTTTGGTAGTAACTGAGTAGAATAACTGGGGTGCACAGATAATCCAAATTCTATAAAAACTCAAGGAAACTATGAATGATTAGTCCACAAGTAAATAATTTTTAACATCAGTCATATACATGGGATGTCAAGACCATCATACATCACCTTTCACTGATCTTTGTGATAATAAGATAATAATATGGATAATGATTTCACAATATCTAAACACCAAGGAATATCCACTCAATTACATGTGTGATTGAACCTTGTAAAATACTATTGTGTCGTGTTTTCTCTTTCTCACCCATTATTTTTTAATCGTGTCATTTGTGATCCAATCACAGTAATTGGTGAAGGGAAAATGAGTTGGGGGAAGGAGTTTTGATAACTACTTATTCAACCACCCCTCGGTGGTGTTTTACCATCACTGTGACCTATCATTTGGTATTTTGTTCTTCTTATTGTAATTTCATATATTTTCTTATTGATAAATGCATTCTTTTATATCTTATATATTTTTATTAAAGTGTTTTATAAAGAGAACACATATTGTACACAATAAATTATCATCTATGTTTGAAGTGGGGGATAAATTCCCTTGCATAAAATGGTTTCAAATGAGTTGAAAAAATAATTTCCCTTAAATAAGAAACTGATTACGTTGATTTTTTAGTTAGTTCATCAAATTTTATCATTATTTTTAAAATTAATTAAATATGGAAAAGAAAAATAAAATCGAAATTTTTTATTTTTTTAATTATATAAAAACTAAATTATTTTTCTTCTATATTTAATAAGATAAATAATATTGAAAAATATGGTGATAAATCTAAAATATCAATAATAATAATCAATGTGGAATATGGTTTTAATGAAGGAAAAATATTCAAACATAAATGGAACAAAAAGTCAACAAAAAGGAATATATTCTAAATACATGATGTCCCATCTGATGATTAAGTTTGGGAAAGAGAGAAAAATGAAATTTGAGGATGAAGGAAATAAAATTTAAATTAATAAAAAAAAATAGTATGAAGAACACACAAGTGAAAAATTAAGAATTTTAAAGTGGGATGTTTTGATGATAAAACTATTTATGATGAGTCACTAATATACTTTCAATTAAATGTAGAAAATTTAATTAAATTATAATGAATCAAAATTATTAAAAAAGAAATATGGTATTTGAATAATGAGATTGGTTCATTGAAAAAATTCTTGATAAATAGAAACCCAAATACATTGACACGATTCAAGTGAATTTTACATGAATGAATGGGGATATTAGGAAATTATCGATTCTAGGGAAAAAATGTTTTAGATTTCCATAGAAAATAAAGTTTATATAAATAAGTAACTATAATATCTTGTAGAAAAGTCAGTAAAAGTTAAAAATTAAAGGGTAAAAGATTATTCTATGAATTTTAAACATTATATAATGGATTTTTTTTAAATTCTCTAAAATAGGAAAAAATATAAAGACTTATATTTTTGATGTAATTTGATTTAAAATTATATGGAATTATTTTGAGACTGAAAAATCTGGTGGCTTTTGATTCCACGACCCCGAGTTTCTAGAATTATTCTTAGATGTTTGGTTAAGAATTAATTAGATCCTGTAAGCATTTTTTCATGAAAATGTGGAATAACTCTTAAACAGCTTCCCGTATCAAGAAATCTGAACGCACAGTTGCGTTCTGGAGGGTGAGTTTACCTTAGGTTCATCTTAAGTTTAGTTGGAACATACCACCTATATGAAAACACAAAAATGGAATAACCATAAATAAAACAATTAAATAACATTCATTTATTTTTCAAATGTTTATAACTCCGGAATGGTGAGTCATATTAATAATTAGATACCACCGCCAAAATCGGGACGATATTCTTTTTTACGCAGATACTAACATTGGTCAACACGGGCCAAATATGGTTGTTAGTTTTTGTCTGTAAATAAAATAATTATGTAACAATTAAATTATGGTTAAAATCCCTAACTTCTAAAAAGTAACTCAGATAAAAATCGGAGATTCATGTTTCGTTCGTTGGGTCATTTTTCCCTTAGGTAGAGTCTACCATCGAAAAGTGTGAGTCGGTGGTCAATGATAATAATTTATTTAACATATTTTATGATATGTTCAGTAAACACACCGGTGGGATTTTCATCTTTTTGAACCAGTGACAAAATTAATAGTATAAGGGAACAGTTAAATCTGCAGTGCCAGATATTTTAATTCGACCGCAGTGGGTTTGGAGAAAAAGTTAGGTTTTTGGACTTTTTAAAATAAATAAAATAAAAAAACATTATTATTTTCTTATCATTCATATCCTCCAATGGGAAAATTGAGTATGGGACTCACGATGTGTCCAACCAATAAATGGATTAACATGTCAATATTATGTAATGACTTTGTTGGGGAATTCGGAAGGTTCTTAATTAATGAGGCACCATTAATTTCCCATGTGGTTACTTACCCTCCACCTCTTCTATTTATATGGACCTTGAGGGGAGGCACTGGAAGAGCTTCACAAAGAAACAAATTGGTGGAAAGTTCCACGATGCCAAAACCTTATAAGATAGATTTGGTTTTAGCAGGAGGTGACAGAAGACACCGTACCACGAACTGAAGATTGATGTACGAGTGGTGCTGGTAGAATCTAGTTATTGAGGATGACAAACACTGATCTTCTTACCCAAACGAGCACTCACAATGATTCATGAGGATGAGTTTTGATCCTTGATTTAAATTCTGTTGAATTATATTGAACCACTCTATCCTCCCTCTTCTTTAGGAGCTAAAGCAGATGGCATGAGCCAAATGAAGCCGACTTGAACCCTCCGTTGTCTTACTATCCTTGCACCTCTTTGGAATACCGTCTGCGTGGCCGCATCAACCGTCTTTGAAGGAGGCAGTGGGATGAAGCGCACCGAAAGAGGTGGCCCTGGAAAAAAGCCACAGAATTCATCGGAGTGTCTGGAACCGGCTGGCCGCAGATGATGTGTGGATTGCCGTCACGTACTGCCTGTGAGCTTGGGGTCGCAGCTTGTCAGTCGTGGAAGATAGAGGAGGAGGTCGGCACATCATCCGGCCTCAAAAGCGGAGGTGGTGCGACCATCATGTCATCGGAGAGTGGGATAGGTGGTTCAACCATTGTCCCATCGGCGAGGGAGATACTAGGGGGATCGTTTCCCCCCTTATCATATTAGGCAGACAACAGTCGAGCCGCCCCTTGCAGGTCGCACCCTAGGTGGCCGGGCTACCCCTTGCGGGTCGCGCCCTCTTTGGCCAAGAATGATTTATTCCATGAATCCCATTTGTGGGCTGCCCTTTTGCGGGATTCCCTATTTGGTATGATCTTCCCCTTTTTGGTCCGCCCTTTTGGGGGCCCCCTATTGAGTACACGCTGCCCCTTTGTGGGCCTCCCTTTTTCAGACTGCCCTATTTGGCCTGGGCCGCCCCCTTGAGGGACACTGTCCCCCCCCCCCCCCCGCTCTTATGGGCCACTCAGGACCTTGTCCTAGCAGGTTGTGCCTGCCGTAATCCATCCTAGACTGGGTCAGGCTGGGTTTCTCTGATCGGGTCAGAGAGGATCTGGGCCCGACCTGGACCAAAAAGACTACAAGATCCATATCATGAGAACCATACCTCGATTTGATGAACCATATATGGAGTTGGTATACATAGATAGATAAGGTCATTTTGGTATAATCCTATTGAGTTTTAAAGATAGTTGGAGTATGGCCTAGTTGGATTGAACATGAACACAACCCGGCCCACAGAAAAAAATGCTTATAACTCACAAACCAATTGTTAGATTGACACACTATCTGTCACATTGGAATCCTTACGAAATGAATGTCCTTTGGGTTACTCATATTTTTAGAATATTTGTGGTTGATGTATGACCTATTCCATGAGGGGAAGATGCTACGCAACTCGACCGCACCGGGTTCAAGGAATCCAGTTGTTTCTAGTGAGGCGGTTGTTGGATATAGATCATACAGAGGTCCGGGCTCATCGATCCTCTAAGGGTCAGAACATACTGATCATGTGTGGGTCAAATCCTATGTGGGTCAGCACTCAGCGATAATATTTGGGTCATCACATATCGATCTTGTGTGGGTCAGATCCTATGTGGGTCAACACTCAGCGATCCTGTGTGGGTCAGCACATATCAATCCTGTGTGGGTCAGATACTATGTGAGTCATTGTGGTAGTTAGTACCAATCTACTCTGGGCGGGTCAGATCCCCTGTGGATCATTTCAAGGGATAGTTACCTATTAATCCTTTATTGTACAAACTCTTTATGGTCAGAAGTACTTTCTTTTAACAGAATAAGATGATATAGCTTCGCGACTAATCATATGTAATTCTATACTTCCCTGAAAACCTGGTTTGAGATGAGACTCCGTTTTCGTTATGTTTATTACTTCATGCATTGTGATTAAGAACATGTTTTTCGGTTTTCCTTTTCATAATTCTAAGAGACATTCGGGGGTCTTGGGGTCCCTACATGTCATTGTTATACTCAGCCCTACATGGGCTTCACCTACACCATGTTGTATCTTGTGCAAACGACGAGCAACTGGGTTGAGGTTTGAGGGACACATGACTAGGTGATATGCGGAGGAGACGGTTGGATGTAGAGTGGTGAGGTGGTGATATGTACCAAACCATCAGGTAGGATCCACATAGGATGACCCTAGTGATGTTTCATTGTTTTCAGTTGTACTGTACTTTTTAGTTGTACTTGTACATTTCCAGTAGGGCTTGTATTTCATCCTCTTACATTCAGAAATATTTTACTACAATAGTTACATAGTGGAATATTCTTGTTGCTTTCAAGTATTTTTGTCTATACAAGATTAATGTAAATGTCTTACCATTATAATGATACACCTTTCTGGTGCTAGTCGCCAGCCCCTAGCCTATAAAATTTAGTCTTGTGGTAGTCATGACACTAGCCCCTAAGGATGAGTCATGAAAAAGTGGTATCCAAGGGGTCGGTTCTACTAAAGAACAAATACTCTGATCTTTTTATGGAGAATTAATGATAACTTTTTTGAATGTGGTTTTCAGTTTGGGGAGTCCAGTGTTGGTCCAGCGGTCGATGTACCCATACACTAGGACCCTGAATTCTGATTTCTGACTCAGTGCACAAAAACACTGATTACATGGGTTTTGGAAATGTTTTTTACTTCCTTTCATTGCAGTACTCTTACCAGGTAATGATAATTATTGTGGAACACCTATTCCTTATCAGGATGTCGGTGCATAGACATCCATCTAGGATTCTTGATAGGTTAAATGGTGATGTCCCACCGAGCGATGAGGCTCTAGTGTAGGGCCCTCTAACTCTATTGGCACCTTCGGGTGGTGTACCGATAGAAACACCATTAGTTGGGAAGTAGTTACCACTAGCCGTACTAGCAAATGGTGCATGCCTACTTAGTGCGTTTAACGTGTTACAGCGGTAGAGGAAACTGATTTTTCGAGGTGAGAGATATTCCCAGGTAGGTGAGGACTGGTTAGAGGTTATGGCTAGAGTTCTCTGCCTAGTAGGGACACCAGTAGATTAGATGGTGACATGAGATGCTTGTCATTATTAGTGTGTCACCATGAGGATGGTCCACATGGTTAAGAGGAATCGAAAAATGGTTTGTTTCCCGAGATGGTACATTCGGGTAGTGTGCCAGTTAAATCACTGCATGTTGTTCAGTAGTTACAAATGGCGGTACCAGTAGAGGAAACATGTAGACTCAGTGCCTTACAAATGTTTCACCATAAAATACCCCTCATGATTCGATGTGAGACCAACTCAGTGGTGGTCAAGGACCGACATGAGGAGGTGGTCTAGTTTCCATCATGCCAGAACGCCATTCCACCATAGGGTGGTCCTAGTAGAGATACTTTATCCTAGCTCAGTAGGACGATGACAGGGTTTATATTAACCTGATCTTGAGAAAAGTTGACTTTTCTCTGGACAAGGTTCAGAACATTCCTCTTAGAAGGGGTCTTTTCCATAATAATATAAGGTCTGAGTGTTCCCTAGATCTTCTACAGCTTCGGTAGAATGACTTGTCGGTAGCTGAGTGTTCATCAAGGGGTACCGACCATTCCAGGTACTCGATGAATAAATTTCGGTAAGTGCATTTGGGCTTGGTCCTCCATGTGAGGTGTGTTTAGGGACATCTAAGACAATAGTATTTCTCTATGAATTCCTACATATGTTAGGATTCTAGTGAGAACCATTATGGTTGAATGTTTATTGGATGAGCGGAAACAACCATTGAATGTCTATAGTGGGAAAGACGAAAACTAATACCAGTCTTAGAGAATTGGGCATGTAACATGTATTGGGTAGAGGAAGTGACATGGATAGATGAATATGTCGTGCTATAGAAATTGAAGTGGTGATTGGAGAGCAGCATGAGGTGGTATACATTTAAACACGTTTCAACCACCCCTCAACATGGTCCCCCTATGCTTAGAGAGCGAGATGACCTGGGTAGGGAGTAGCTGCGAGGAGTCACGGAGTGTGACCCAGGGGATCCAAGAATGATTCGAGGTATTGTATGTGTCTACTACTATATACTATTTTAATAGACATAGGTAACAATCATTCCTTCTAACAGTGAATATTTTTTCAAGACCTCGAGTTTTTGGTTAAACCAAAGACTTGACCCTTACGTTTGGAGACAACTTTGGGAGGTGACTCGGTAGTCACACTTATGTCGATAGAATGATATAAAACTTGAGATGAGAGTGTTGGTTAGAACCTCTTTTTGGTAGTTTCGAGGCCTTAATAATTTAGTTTGGGAATGGACTATATATCAATAGATCATACTATGACTGATTGTATTAAGTAAAAGGTTTGTGGTTTATCTACAACGTTGGAATGGGGTTTTCATTGGTCAGTGAAAAACGATAAACAAACAACATATGATAAACTCAGGCATATGAGGGTGAAACCGATCACTCTACAGTCAGCCATCCTTACCCTCATGGTATCAGGAGTTTTTAGATTTCGGTTCCGAATAGGAGTTGATGATTTTGGGGACATATTTTGAAAATATGTTTCCTAGATTTCCTCCCAAAGGGAGAGAGACTTCTACTTTGGCTGGGTACTACCAGAGTTTGGTACCTAACTTTTCCAGGGTTGCGACACATTTTTCATCATTGACAATGAAGTGGGAGCCTTTAATATATATGTGGATGTGTCAGTAGAGAATTCATTAGATAAGATAGATACTAAAAATCCCCCACCCCATATTGAGGCTTCTAGAAGAGGGAGTAATGTATATAGTCTACTACGACGCATCCAGGACTAGAATGGATTATTTCTCTAATGCAGGTGTGGGCATTGATCGCCTACGACTCATGAAATTTGTGACAGAATGAGCAGAACTATGCAACCTATGACCTATAGTTAGAAGAAGTGGTCTTTGTGATGAAGATGTGGTGAAACTACTTGATGGGTGAACGATTTACTATTTAGTCTGATCTCATAAGTCAAGGGTGTATCATTTCACAGAAAGACCTAAACCTAAGATAAAGATGATGGATGGAGTTTAAATATAACTTTGACCTTGATATTGTTAGGTCGGACAGGGTAATGGCAGATGGTATAGTGGGGGAGTGAATAGACCAGATTAAAAATTTAATCAAATAAATTAATTATCAAAGTTAATTATTAAATTTAATTAGCAGTGGAAAAATTAAATAACACAAGGATGTTTTTTATAGTATTTCGGTCCAATGTAGGCCTACTCTACTCTTATACCTCTCTACTCGGTGAGAGATACATGTGGACTAAAATTATTTTTAATGGGGAATCATAACCCAATTACAAAATCCTTTTTTAGTGGAGGGATAACCACGACACTGCCTTTTCTGTGGGGAGTCACAACCCTTAGATCCTGACTTTAGATACTAGGAGTCACAACCTAAACAGTCTTGACATTAGATACAGGGAGTCACAACCCTAAGATCCTGAATTTAGAATCCGGGATTCACAACCTGAAGAAAACGAATAACCAATAATGATTTTGTGTGAAAAATCATAAACAGAAAAATAGAGTGTGTGTGAGAGATAGGATGTAGTGTTACAGAATCATAACCAGATGAAAGAGAATATAAATATTAAATTACATGAACTGGTTCTTGCGGTTTAGTTTATCACGTCTCGTCAATGAAATTGTAGTCGAAGCAGAATTAATTCAGTGCTTGAGAGACCGAGTAGGTGGTGAAGCAGAGTGTAACAGGACGTTGCAAATGAAAAGAAGATTCAAATTCACAGCCCCTTCTCTTTGTATTGTGTTTTTTTTCTGTAGGATAGAATGATATATATAGAGAATAAAAATATATAGTAGGTGCAGCAACTCCACTTCCATAGGATATTTAACATTAATTAAGTTAGAAGATCCCAAAAATATCTCCCTAAAAATAGCGGAACTATTGTTTCATTATTCTCGTAGAATAAATAAAGGAATTCAAAATATTTTGAATAAGTCTTCCAATAAAATCTCTAGAATAATAAAAGCATTGAATTATTCAAAACATAATTTTAAATCAATTTAAAATTATTTTAACAAAGTCAAAACAGTTCTAGAAAACTAGCAGCATATTCTGAAATTAAATTCAAGCATGTAAATTTAAACAATCTTGAAACGTCCAAATTTATTTATAAAATACATTGAAGAACGTTATTAAATTTTCTCTCTAAATATAGCACCAAAAACATTAAAAAATCATTCATTATGATCCTTATATTTAATGAGGATTTTACAAAATAAATCGATAAAATATAATCCGTATATTTACAGAAAATCAATTTTTAAAAAATTGCACCGAATGAACAGTAACTTCGGAATGAACACTAATTTCGAAATGAACAGTAACTTCGAAGTGAACATTAACTTCTGAGTGAATAGTAACTTCTGAGTGTATCGTAACTTCAGAGAGAATAGTTACTTCGGGGCTAACAATAACTTCAGAGCAAACAATAAAGTAATTTAGGGTTAGAACAGTAAAGTAAGGTATGAAATGTAACGTAGGGTATGAACAGTAACGTAAGGTATGAACAGTAACATAGTGTATGAACAGTAACGTAGTGTATGAACAGTAACCATACTTTTGTGAGATAAAAAAATGAACCATACATTTGAGATAAAAAATGAAACATAATTTTTATAAAAATGAACCTTACTTTTCAAAAAAATAAACCTTACTTTTTATAACAAATGAACCTTAATTTTGATGACAATTGAACCTTAATTTTGATAACAAATAAACCTTAATTTTGTTAACAAATGAACCTTAATTTTGATAAAACAATAAACATTACTTTTTATAGAAAATGAACCATACTTTTAATAACAAATGTACCATACTTTTGATAACAAATGAACCATATTTTTGATAACAAATGAACCATACTTTTGAGATAAAAAGGAACATTACTTTTGGAACAAAAAATCTGGACAGAATGTTGTGACAAAATTCAACGAATTTTAATGGGCTTTTATAAGCCGATTCAGACTTCGGTCAAATATATTAATTTTTATAAAAACTCATTATCTTTCCAAAAAAATAATAATCAATTAAAACCGACATCTATAGGTCTTGAAATCATTAAAAAATAAAAGAACGACAATTTTGGAAAAAATGCTACAACAAAACAGTATATAATAACTTCATTCAATTAAAAGTCCATTCAAACGATATTTTTTTTACTTTGATGTAAACTAATGAATTCAAGATAATCATTTTATCTTTCGATAGAATCATGTTTCATGCAAATCGGAAAACTGTAGAAGTAATAGTAAAATAAATACATAAATGTTTTAAAACAGTGAAATGTAGAGTTTCTAAAAACATAGTAGAAACTTCATTAAATTTTTTAGAAATAGATAAGAATTTTCAAAATTCCTCATTAACTAATAAAATATAGAAAAATATCTTATATATCGAATGTGATAATAATCACAAAAATTCAAATAACATAAATTAAGATATCATCAAAATTCATAATAAAAGTAATCAAACAAAATCATATGAAATCAAATTAAAGGAAATATGGACATGCAAAAACAGTCTCCCCATTTTTATTTGATTACAAATCCAAAACATTTAATCCATAAATTAATTTTTTAAAAAGATTAAAACCAAATTATTTTTCACCAAAAATTCTCTCCAAAACTTCTCTCTCTTTTTGTAAATAAACAAAAAGTGAAAACATGCTCCCCCTAAACAAATACAGCAAATAAAATTTAAAATTCCAACATACCACGAGAAAATTTAATTTTCTCAAACTGAGTAGAGTCTAAAGTATTTATAAAAATATCTGTAAGATGATTTTCAGAAGGGATAAATTCTAAAACAATATCACCCATATTCACATGGTCTTAAATGAAATGAAATATATGATCAATATGTTTTGTTCTAGAATGTTGTAAGGGGTTTTTAGAAATAGAAATTGCAGATGGATTATCACAATAAATAGGTTGTTTATCAAGATAAACACCAAAATCACATAAAGTTTTCTTAATCCATAAACTTTGAGCACAACTACTAGCATCAGAGATATACTCAGCTTTTGCAGTAGATAAAGCAATAGATATTTGTTTCTTAGATGGCCAAGATATTAAACATTTTCCCAAAAGATGACTCATACCAGATGTACTTTTTTATTCAATTCTACAGCCTCCAAAATCAGAATCAGAATATGATGTTAAATCAAAATATTTATATTTTGGAACAAATAAACCAGAATCAACAGTTCCTTTAACATATCTAATTATTATTGTAATAGCTTCAATATGACATTCTTTAGGATCAGCTTGAAATCTAGCACATAAACAAACACTAAAAATGATATCAGATCTAGATGCTGTTAAATATAGCAAGCTACATATAATACCTCTATAAACTATTAAATCAACTGATTTACTAGATGCATCACTATCTAATTTACAATTAGTACCCATAGGAGTTTTCATAGATTTATAGGAATCATGACCAAATCATTTAACTAAATCTTTAGCATACTTAGATTGATTAAGAAAAACTCCACCTTTCCTTTAAGAAATTTATTGTCCAAGAAAATACATTAATTCTCCAATTAAACTCATGTCAAATTTAAAAGACATCAATAAAGAAAAATCATTACAAAGTATTTCACTAGATGATCCAAAAACTATATCATCAACATAAATTTGAACAATTAAAATATCATCAGAAGATATTTTAATAAAAAGAGTGGGATTAACATTGCCTTTCTTGAATCCATTTTTTAATAAAAATAATGAAAGTCTTTCATACCAAGCATGAGGTGATTATTTGTGACCGTATAACGCTTTATATAATTTAAAAACATGGGTGGGAAATTTTTCATTTTCGAAACCTGGGGGTTGATAAACATAAACATCTTCAGTAATAAAACTATTAAATAAAGCACTTTTTTACATCCATTTGATATAATTTAAATCCATGAAAACACGCAAAGGCTAAAAAAATTCTAATTGACTCTAACCTAGAAACAGGTGAAAATTAATATTAAAAATATATACCTTCTTTTTGAGAGTATCCTTGAGAAACATGTCTGGCTTTGTTTTTGAAAATCTATCTAGATTCATCCAGCTTGTTTATAAAGATCCACTTAGTTACAATTACATACTTATCTTCAGGCAATTCTACTAAATTCCAAACATTATTTCTAAAAAACTCATTTAATTCATCTTGCATAGAAATAATCCATTTTACATCTTTTAATGCATCATTAATATTAACAGGAACAAAATCAGATATAAATGAAGAATTGGAACAATAAATTAAAATTAAATTTCTGGTTTTGACACTAGAATCATCATTGCCAATTACATTTTCAACATGATGATATTTGTGAATCATCCAGGATCTTGGATCAGGTTGAGAAGGAGTATACTCCCCCTTAATTAATTCACTCTTATCTTGAGAAAAATCTTCACCAACATTAAAATATCTAAACTCATCATCAATAACATTAGAATAAGATTTTATTTTAACATTATTTTCATCAAACATAACATGAACAAACTCTTCAATAACCATCGTTCTTTTATTATAAACTCTATAAGATTTATTGTTATTAGAATATCCATGAAAAATACCTTCATCACTTTTAGCATCAAATTTAACTAAATTATCCTTTGAATTTAAAATAAAAACTTTGCATCCAAAATCTGTAAAATAACCAAATTTAGGCTTTTTATTTTTGAATAATTCATAAAGAGTTTTCTTTAGAAAAGCTCATATAATAATTCTATTTGAAATATAACATGAAGCAAAAATAGACTCAGCCGAAAAATATCTAGGCAGATTATATTCACTTAACATTGTTCGAGCAATTTCAATAAGAGTTATATTTTTCCATTCAACAACGCCATTTTGTTGTGGTATTTTAGGAGTAGAGAAATTATTAAAATATCAATTATTTTCACAGAATTTTTAAAAATCTAAATTATTAAATTCACCACCTTTATCACTATGAATAGAAATAATCATACAAACTTTTTCATTTTGAACTAATTTAGAGAAAGAAGTGAATTTAGATAAAGTACCATTTTTATGAGCTAGAAAATATACCCAAGTAAATCAACTATAATCATCAACAATAACTAAAGTGTATTTCTTTCCACCAAGGCTAGAAACTTGAGTTTGACCAAATAAATCAAGATGTACTAACTGTAATGGCTTAATAGTACTTATCTCATTGATAGGTCTACAGGAAATTTTGTGTTGCTTCCCTTTCATGTAGGCGTCACAAATATGATGTTGTACTTTCTTCAAAGAAGGAAGATGCTAAATATTCTCATGCTTTGAGAGCTTATGTAACATTCTAAAATTAACATGACATAAACGTTGGTACTAAAGGATGCAGTCATTCTGTATAGAATTCAAACACTTTACAAGTCGAACAGTTAGTTTAGAAAAATCAATAGTTTAAATATTATCTTTTCGATTATCATAAAATAATAAACAATCATCTTTAAAAACTAATAATTTATCATTTAGAAATTTTACTTCCATTCCATCATCACATAATTGTGATATACTAATTCAACATATAACACTTTGGAAATAAATTTAGAATTTTAAATACCAACTTTACAAAAACCTTTTAACGTGCCTTTGGAATTGCCTCCAAAAGTAACAGTGGCTCTATCACATGTGTTGTATGATGTGAACTTTGATTGGTCTCTGGTCATATGACTAGAGTATCCACTTTCCATGTAATATATGTCGTTCTTGAGACATCCAAAGCATCTTTCACACAAAAATCAATTAATTGACAATTTTGGTACCCAAGCTACTTTGGGTCCAATAAGATTAGTAATAAAATTTTTACGTACCCATACAGAATTTTAACATGTATTGTAAGGTAATATTGATAACAAGGATTTAGAAATATTATTTTTTTTATATCCCAAATATTTTTTAAATCTAAGTGAACAGCCACTGGCATAGTGACCATTATTGCCACATTTAAAACAAGTAACTGTTGACGTACATCCTTTTTTACTTTCAACAAAACAAGTTTTATACATTTGAGGTAATCTTTTATCATAACAAAAACCATATTTATATTTATCTGTTTTAGTCAAAGACATAATCTCATGATATTTTTCACAACCTTTAATAAAAGCAGATAAATTTTGTTTAAGACATTCAACTTCCTTTTTCAATTTCTCATTCAGATCTTGGACAATTTTCAAATTATTATAAACTCTTGAATGAGAAGAAAAATTAGTGTTTATTAACCTTTTATTTTCTTGCAAAATTACTTTATTTTCAGAAATAATTTTTTCGTTATCTTCTTTTAATTTTATTATATAAATCAGCAGCATTGAAAATATATTTTCATAATCTTTCAATTTCTTTATTTAATTCAAAAAACATTGGGGTTTTCTGATTAATATTCAGAATCAGAACATTCAGAATAATAACTAGAATTACAAACCTTATCCAGTGATGCCATGAAACACAAGTTAGAAGAATCTTCGTCATTTCCAGATTGTTCACTACAATCAGATTCTTCAGTACAACTCTAGCTGGTTCCCAATGCCTTTCTATGCTTCTTTTTGTATTTGTCTTTATTCATTAGTTTAGGGAAATCAGGTTTAATATGACCTTTATTCCTACACACATAACAATATACATCTAAATCATTGTAATTTGTATCACCTTTCTTATCTCCCTTATATTTTTCTTTTTGATAATTTCTACTAAACTGGTTTTTGAAACCTTTCTTTTTCATTCTTTTGTAGACTCCAGTTACAATCGGAGCCATGTCTTCCTTTTCAATATCCTATAGTTCAGAATCAAAAGAATTATTAGAAATAAAATTTATAGACTTAAATGCTACACCTTTTCTTTTTGTTGACTCATCATCAGCTATGTTCTTCAGTTCCAGTTCATATTGGAGTAGTGATCCAATCAGTTCATCAAGTTTGTACTCTTTGAAGTTCTTGCTTTCATCAATGGCAACCTACTTTTGCATGCCATTTCTTAGGTAATTCTCATAAGACTCTTTCAACAAGTATAGGATTTTACAGAGATTATCCAAGTGAATTCATACCATTCACAATGATTTTGAATCTATGGAACATTTGGTTTATAGTTTCATATTCACCCATCTTGAAATCTTGATACTTTTCACGAAGCATTCCATGTTTGGTTTGGATCAATTTGTCAGAGCCAAGGTGAGTAACTTGAAAAATCTTCCAAATTTCATGAGTTGTCTTACTTGAAGAAACATGATTAAAAACACTTCTGTTAATATCTCAATATAAAATATTAATGACTTTTTAATTTAACACATATCTATTAGCAACAATTCCTGTAGGAGTATCTGGATCAGCTTCAGGCAGTGTGTATTGTTTTGACATGATAGACCAGTGCTCAATGCTCAACTGTATGAGGTATGCCTCCATTCGGGATCTCCAGTATGCATAATCATTGCCATAAAAATGTGGTGGCTTCTGAGGAATCCAAGCATCATTCGGGTTTAATCATCCCATCATATAAGATCTTTATCCTTAGACCGTGAGGTCTAGGAATATGTTAGCACAATAAAATATAAAAGCAGATAAAAGATATTATTGGATAAATTCCTGAAGTAACAACCAAGTAAAATGAAATATAAAGATAGAGAAAAACTATTCTTGAGAAGGTTATCCATTGATACCATTTGTTAGGTGAGACAGGGTAATGGCAGATGGTCTCGAGGGGGGGTTAATAGACAAGATTAAAAATTTAATCAAATAAATTAATTATCAATGTTAATTATTAAATTTAATTAGCAGCGGAAAAAATAAATAACGCAAGGATGTTTTTTATAGTAGTTTGGTCCAAAGTGGGCCTACTCTACTATTATACCTCTTTACTCTGTGAGAGATAAGTGTGCACTAAAATGATTCTTAAAAAAGAATCCTAACCCAATTACAAAATCCTTTTCTAGGGGAGGGATAACCACGACACTGACTTTTGTGTGGGGAGTCACAACCCTTACATCGTGACTTTAGATACTAGGAGTCACAACCCAAATAGTCTTGATTTTAGATATAGGGAGTCAAAACCCTAAGATCCTGACTTTAGAATCCAGGTGTCACAACCTGAAGAAAAAGAATAACAAATAATGCTTTTGTGTTCAAAAGCATTAACAGAAAAATAGAGTGCATGTGAGAGATGGTAAGTAGTGTTACAGACTCAGAACTAGATGAAAGAGAATATAAAAATTAAAGCACAGGTATTGGTTCTTGAGGTTTAGTTCAGAACGTCTCGTCAATGAAATTGTAGTCGAAGTAGAATTAATTCAGTAGTTGAGAGACTGAGTAGGTGGTGAAGCAGTGTGTAACGGATGTTGCAAATGCACAGCAGAATCAAAGTTCACATCTCCATCTCTTTGTATTGTGTTGTTGTTTTTTTCTGCAATAGAGAACAATATATATAGAGAATAAAAATATCTAGCAGGTGTAGCAACTCTGCTTCCTTAGGATATTCAAAAGTAATTATGTTAAGAGGTCCCATAAATATCTCCCTGAAAATAGCAGAACCGTTGCTTCTTTATTCCCATAGAATAAATAAAGAAAATAAAAATATTTTGAATAAGTCTTCCAATAAAATTTCCAGAAAAATAAAATCATTGAATGATTCAAAATAGAATTTTAAATCCATTTAGAATGATTTAAACGAAGTCAAAACAGTTCTTGAAAACTAGAAACAGATTCTGCAATTAAATTCAATCATGTAAATTTAAACAATCTTATAACGTACGAATTTATTTGTAAAATACGTTGAAGAACGTTATTAAATTTTCTCTATAAATATAGCACCAATAACATTAAAAACTTTTTCAATATGATCCTTATATTTAATGAGGATTTTACAAAAAAAAATTGTTAAAAAATAATCTATATATTTGCAGAAAATCAATTTTTAAAAAATTGTACGGAATGAACAGTAACTTTAGAATGAACAGTAACTTCAAAATGAACAGTAACTTCTGAGTGAATAGTAACATCTGAGTGAATAGTAACATCAGAGTGAATAGTAACTTTGCATCTAATAATAACTTCGGAGAGAACAATAATGTAACATAGGGTATGAACAGTAACGTAAGGTATGAACAATAACGTAAGGTATGAACAGTAACGTAAGGTATGAAGAGTAATGTAGGGTATGAACAGTAACTATACTTTTGTGAGATAAACAAATGAACCATTCATTTGAGATAAAAAATGAACCTTACTTTTGATAATAATGAACCTTACTTTTGATAAGAATGAACCTTACTTTTGATAACAAATGAACCATACTTTTGATAACAAATGAACCTTACTTTTGATAACAAATGAACATTACTTTTGTTAACCAATAAACCTTACATTTGATATAAAAATGAACCATACTTTTGATAACAAATGAACCGTAATTTTGATAACAAATGAACCAGACACTTGATAATAAATGAACAATACTTTGGAGATAAAAATGAACCCTACTTTTGAAACAAAAAATCTGGACAGAATGTTGTGACAAATTTCAACGAATTTTTAAGGGCTTCTAAAAGCAGATCCAGACTTAGGTCAAAACTAATAATTTGTAGAAAAATGCATTATCTTTAAAAAAAGGAGAATCAATTAAAACAGACATCTACAGGTCCAAAAATCCTTAAACAACATAAGAAAAACAATTCTGGAAAAACGGCTACTGCAAAACAGTATATCATATCATCATGTAATTAAAATTACATTCAAACGATATTTTTAGACATTGATGTAAACTAATGAAATCAAGATAAACATTTTATCTTTCCACACAATCATGTTTCATGAAAATCGGAAAAAGTTAGTAGTTTCAGTAAAATAAATACATAAATGTGTTAAAATAGTGAAATGTAGAGTTTCTAAAAACATAGTAGAAACTTCATTAAATTTTTGAGAAATTGATAAGAATTTTTAAACATCCTCATTAAATACTAAAATATAGATAAATATTTTATATTTACAACGTGATAAGAATCACAAAAATCCAAATAAAATAAATTAAGATATCATCAAAATACATAAAAAAGTAATCAAAAAAATCATATGAAATCAAATTAAAAGAAAATATGCACATGTACGAACTATCTCCACCTTTTTGTTTGATTACAAAACCAAAACATTTAAACAATAAATGAATTTTTTAAAAATATTAAACCCAAATTATTTCTCACCAAAAATTCTCTCCAAAACATGTCCTCCTTTTTGTAAATAAACAAAAAGTGAAAACATGCTCGCCCTAAACAAATGCAGCAAATAAAATTTAAAATCAAACATACCAAGAGAAAATTTAATTTTCTCAAACTGAGAAAAGTTTAAAAGATTTGTAAAAATATCTGCAGCCTGATTTATAGAAGGGATAAATTCTAAAACAATATCACCCTTATTCACATGATTTCGAATTAAATGAAATCTAAGATCAATATGTTTTGTTCTAGAATGTTGTAAGGGGGTTTAAGAAATATAAGTTGCAGATGTATTATCACAAAAAATAGATAGTTTATCATGATAAATACCAAAATCACATAAATTTTTCTTAATCCATAAGCATTGAGCACAAATACTAGTAGCAGAGATATACTCGTCTTCTGTAGTAGATAAAGCAACAGATAATTGTTTCTTAGATGACAAAGATATTAAACATTTTCCCAAAAAATGACACATACCTGATGTACTTATTTGATCAATTCTACAGCCTCCAAAATCTGAATCAGAATAAGATGTTAAATCAAAACAGTTATATTTTGGATAAAATAAACTAGAATCAACAGTTCCTTTAACATATCTAATTATTCATTTAACAGCTTTAATATGAATTTCTTTAGGATCAGCTTGAAATCTAGCACATAAACAAACACTAAAAATGATATCAGGTCTAGATGCTATTAAATATAGAAATCTACCCATCATACCTCTATAAACTATTAAATCAAATGATTTACCAGATGAATCACTATCTAATTTACAATTAGTACCCATAGGTGTTTTTATGGATTTATAGGAATCAAGACTAAATCGTTTAACTAAATATTTACCATACATATATTGATTAAGAAAAATTCCATCTTTCCATTGAGAAATTTGACGTCCAAGAAAAAACTTTAATTCTCCCATTAAACTCATGTCAAATTCAAGAAGACATCAATAATGAAAAATCATTACAACTTATGTCACTAGTTGATCCAAAAACTAAATCATCATCATAAATTTAAACAATTAAAATATCATCAGAAAATATTTTAATAATAAGAGTGGGATCAACATTTCTTTTCTTGAATCTATTTTTTAATAACAATAAACAAAGTCTTTCATACCAAGCATGAGGTGCTTGTTTGATACCGTATAAAGCTTTAGATAATTTAAAAACATGGTTGAGAAATTTTTCATTTTTGAAACCAGGGGGTTGAGAAACATATACTTCTCCAGTAATAAAACAATTTAAGATAGCTCTTTTTACATCCATTTGATATAATTCAAAGCCATGAAAACATGCAATGGCTAAAAAAATTTAATTGACTCTAACCAGAAAATAGGTGAAAATGAATCTTCAAAATCTATACCTTCTTCTTGAGAGTATCCTTGAGAAATAAGTCTGGCTTTGTTTTTGACAATCTTTCCAGATTCATCCAACATGTTTCTAAAGATCCACTTAGTTCCAATTTTCTACTTATCTTTAGGCAATTATACTAAATTCCAAACATTATTTCTAACAAACTGATTTAATTCATCTTTCATATCAATAATCCATTTTGCATCTTTTAAAGCATAACTAATATTAACAGGAACAAAATCAGAAATAAAAGCAGAACTAGCACAATAATTGAAAATAGAATTTCTGGTTTTGACACCATAATCAAAATTTCCAATTACATTTTCAATAGGATGATCTTTGTGAATTGTCCATGATCTTGGATCAAGTTAAGAAGTAGTATACTCCCCCTCAATTAATTCACTCTTATCTTGAGAAATATCTTCCCCAAAATTAAAATCTCTAATCTCATCATCAATATCATTAGAATCTGAATTTATTTTAACAATAATTTCATCAATCAAAACGTGAACAGACTCTTCAATAACCATTTTTCTTTTATTATAAACTCTATAAGAATTAATATTATTAGAATATCCAATAAAAACACCTTCATCACTTTTGGATTCAAATTTATCTAAATTATCCTTTGAATTTAAAATAAAAACTTTGCATCCAAAAACACTAAAATAACCAACATTAGGCTTTTTATTTTTGAATAATTCATAAGGAGTTTTCTTTAGAAAAGGTCAAATAAGAATTTTTTTTGAAATATAGCATGCAGAAAAAACAGCCTCAGCCCAAAAATATCGAGGCAGATTATATTCAATTAACATAGTTGAAGCCATTTCAATAAGAGGTCTATTTTTCCATTATACAACACCATTTTGTTGTAGTGGTCTAGGAGAAGAGAAATTATGAAAATATCCATTATTTTCACAGAATTTTTCAAAATAAAAATTATAAAATTCACCTCCTTTATAACTACAAATATAAATAAACATACAACCTTTTTCATTTTGAACTAATTTAGAGAAAGCAGTGAATTTAGACAAAGTATCATTTTTATGAGGTAGAAAATATACCCAACTAAAAATACTATAATCATCAAGAATAACTAAAGTGTATTTATTTCCACCAAGGCTATAAATTTGAGTTGGACCAAATAAATCAAGATGTACTAACTATAAAGGCTTAATAGTACTTATCTGATTGATAGGTCTAAATGAAATTTTGTGTTGATTCCCTTTCATGCAGGAGTCACAAACATGATGTTGTTCATTCTTCAAAGAAGGAAGCTATAAAATATTCTCGTGATTTGAGAGATTATGTAACATTCTAAAATTAGCATGACCTAAACTTCATTGCCAAATGATTCAGTCATTCTGTACAACATTCAAACACTTTACCTCTTGAACACATAGTTTAGCAAAATCAATAGTATAAATATTATATTTTCGATTAGCATAAAATAAAAAACAATCATCATAAAAAACTAAAAATTTATCATTTTGAAATTTTACTTACATTACATCATCACATAATTATGATATACTAATTAAATTATGTTTTAAACCTTCATCATATTAATCATTGGAAATAAATGCAGAATTTGAAATAACAACTTTACCAAAACCTTTTACTATGATTTTTGAGTTTTCACCAAAAGTAATAGTGCCTTCATCACATGTGTTGTATGATGTGAACTTTGATGGGTCTCCGGTCATAGGCCAAGATCATCCACTATCCATGTACCATATGTCATTCATGAGACATCCAAGGCATTTTTCATACAAAAGTCAATTAATTGACAACTTTGGTACCCAAGCTACTTTGGTTCCAATAGGATTAGTTATAAAATTTTTAGGTACCCGTACAGAATTTAAACATGTATTGTAAGGTACTCTCGAAAATAAGGATTTATAAATATTAGTTTTTGTAAATCCCAAAGATTGTTTAAATCTAAGTGAACAGTCATTGGCATAGTGACCATTAATGCCACATTTAAAACAAGTAACAGTTGAAGTACAACCATTTATACTTTTAACAAAACATGTTTTATAAATTTGAGGTAATCTTTTGTCATAACCAAAACCATATTTATTTTTATCAGTTTTAGTCAAAGACATCATCTCATGATATATTTCACGAACATTTATAAAAGCAAATAAATTTTTTTTAAGACATTGAACTTCCTTATTTAATTTCTCATTCAGATCTTGGGAAGTTTTAAAATTGTCATAAATTGTTGAATGAGAATTAGAAGAAGTTTTTATTAACCTTTTATTTTTTTTGAAAAATTTCATTATTTTCATAAATAAGTATTTCATTATCTTCTTTATGTTTATTATATAAATTAGTAGCTTTGAAAATATCTTTTCTTAATCTTTCAATTTATTTATTTAATTCAAATACATTGGGGTTTTCTGATTCATATTCAAAATCAGAACATTCAGAATAATAACTATAATTACAAACCTTATCCAATGATGCCATGAAACACAAGTTAGCAGATTCTTTGTCATTTACAGATTGTTCACTAGAATCAGATTCATCAGAGCAACTCCAGCTGGTTTCCAATGCCTTTCTATCATTCTTTTTCTATTTGTCATTATTCTTTAGTTTAGGGAAATCGGGTTTGATATGACCATTCTTCCTACACTCATAACAAGTTACATCTGAAGCATTGTAATTTGTATCACCTTTCTTATCTCCCTTATATTATTATTTTTGAGGATTTCTACTTAACAGGTTTTTGGAACCTTAATTTTTTATTATTTTGTAGACTCTATTTACAATCTGAGCCATATCTTCCTTTTCAACATCCTGTAGATCAGAATTAGAATCATTATTAGAAATTACATTTATAGACTTAAAAGCTACAACTTTTATTTTTTTTGACTCCCCATCAGCTATGTTCTTCAGTTCCAGTTCATATTGGAGTAGTGATCCAATCAGTTCATCATGTGTGCACTCTTTGAAGTTCATTTTTTCATTAATGTCAACCTTCTTTGCATTCCATTTCTTTGGTAATGCTCGCATGAATCTTTCAACAAGTATAGTATTTTCCAGAGATTCTCCAAGTTAATTCATTCCATTCACAATGCTTAAGAATCTATGGAACATTTGGTTTAGAGTTTCATATTCACCCATCTTGATGTCCTGATACTCAGCACCAAGTATTCCATGTTTGGTTCAGATCAATTTTTCAGAGCCAAGGTGAGTAACTTGAAAAATCATCCAAATCTCATGAGCTTTATTGCATTCAGAAACATTAATAAAAACAATTATATTAATAGAACAATATAAAATATTAACGACTTTGTAATTTAAGACATATCTAGTAGAATCAATTCCTATAAGAGTATCTGGATCAGCTTCAGTCTGTCTGTATTGTTTTGACATGATAGACCAGTGCTCAATGCTCAACTGTTTGAGGTATGCCTCCATTTGGGATCTCCAATATCGATATTCATTTCCCTCAAAATTTGGTGGCTTCTGAGGAATCCAAGCATCATTCGGGTTTAAACCTACCATCTTATAATATCTTTATCCTTAGACTCTGAGGTCTAGGAATAGGTTAACACAATAAAATATAAAATAAGATAAAATAAATGATTGGATAAATTCTTGAAGGAACAACCAAGTAAAATGAAATATAATGATAGAGCAAAACTATTTTGAGAAGGTTATACATTGATACCAATTGTTAGGTCAGACAGGGTAATGGCAGATGATCTAGAGGGGGGATGAATAGACCACATTAAAAATTTAATCAAATAAATTAATTATCAAAGGTAATTATTAAATTTAATTAGCAGTAGAAAAATTTAATAACTCAATGATGTTTTTTATAGTAATTCGGTCCAAAGTGGGCCTACTCTACTCTTATACCTCTCTATTCGGTGAGAGATACGTGTGCAATAAAAATATTTCTAAAGGGGAATCATAACCCAATTACAAAATCATTTTCTAGTGGAGGGATAACCACGACACTGACTTTTGTGTGGGGAGTTAAAACCATTACAACCTGACTTTAGATACTGGGAGTCACAACACAAATAGTCTTGACTTTAAATATAGGGTGTCACAACCCTAAGATCGTGACTTTAGAATCTGGGAGTCACAACCCAAAGAAAAAGAATAAAAAATAATTCTTTTGTATGAAAAAACATAAATAAAAAATAGAGTTCATGTGAGATATGAGAAGTAGTGTTATAGACTCAAAACCAGATGAAAGAGAATATAAAAATTAAATCACAGGTACTGGTTCTTGAGGTTTAGTTCATCACATCTCGTCAATGAAATTGTAGTCGAAGCAGAATTAATTCAGCACTTGAGAGACCGAGCAGGTGGTGAATCAGAGCGTAACAGGACGTTGCAAATGCACAACAGATTCAACGTTCACAGCCCCATCTCTTTGTATTGTGTTGTTTTTTTCTTTAAGAGAGAATGATATATATAGAGAATAAAAATATATAGCAGGGGTAACAAGTCTTCTTCCATAGGATATTCAAAATTAATTAAGTTAACAGATCCCATAAATATCTCCCTGAAAATAGCAGAATCGTTGCTTCTTTATTCCCGTAGAATAAATAATTGAATTCAAATTTTTTTGAATAAGCCTTCCAATAAAATCACCAAAATAAAAAAATCATTGAATGATTCAAAACAGAATTTTAAATCCATTTAAAATGATTTAAACTAACTCAAAACAGTTCCTGAAATCTAGCAGCAGATTCTGGAATTAAATTCAAGCATGTAAATTTAAACAATCTTGAAACGTCCATATTTATTTGTAAAATACGTTGAAAAACATTATTAAATTTTCTCTCTAAATATAGAATCAAAAACATTAAAAACACATTCATTAAGATCCTTATATTTATGATGACTTTACAATAAAACTGTTAAAAAAAATCCATATGTTTACAGAAAGTCAATTTTTAAAAAATGGCACGGAATGAACAGTAACTTCAGAATGAAGAGTAACTTCGAAATGAACAGTAACATCGAAGTGAACAGTAACTTCAAAGTGAATAGTAACTTTGGAGCCAAAAATAACTTCAGATTGAACAATAAAGTAACGTAGGGTATGAACAATAACATAAGGTATGAACAGTAACGTAGGGTATGAAAAGTAACGTAAGGTATGAACTGTAATGTAGGGTATGAACAGTAACCATACTTTTGTGAGATAAACAAATGAACCAAAATTTTGAGATAAAAAATGAAGCATACTTTTGATAAAAATGAACCTTACATTTGATAAAAATGAACCTTACTTTTGATAACAAATGAACCTTACTTTTTATAACCAATGAACCTTACTGTTGATAACGAATGAACCTTACTTTTGATAAAAAATGAACCTTACTTTTGATAAAAAAAGAACCTTAATTTTGATAATAAATAAACCATAATTTTGATAACAAATGAACCATACTTTTGATAACAAATTATTCATACTTTTGATAACAAATGAACCATACTTTTGAGATAAAAATGAACCTTACTTTTGAAACAAAAAATGTGGACAGAATGTTGTGACAAAATTTAATGAATTTTTAATGGCTTTTTAAAGCCTATTTAGACTTCGGTCAAAACTATTAATTTGTAGAAAATCTCATTATCTTTCAAAAAAAAGAATCAATTAAAACAGACATCTACAGGTCCCGAAATCATTAAAAAATAGAAGAAAAACAATTCTAGAAAAACTGCTACTACAAAACAGTATATCATAACTTTATGTAATTAAAAGTCCATTCAAACGATATTTTTATACTTTGATGTAAACCAATGAAATAAAGATAATCATTTTATCTTTCCACAGAATCAAGTTTCATGCAAATAGGACAACTGTAGAAGTTGCAGAAACATAAATACATAAATGTTTTAAAACAGTGAAATGTAGAGTTTCTTAAAACATAGTAGCAACTTCATTAAATTTTTTAGAAATAGATAAGCATTTTCAAACTTCCTCATTAACTAATAAAATATAGATAAATATCATATATTTACAACATGATATGAATCAAAAAAATCCAAATAACATAAATTAAGATATCATCAAAATACATAATAAAAGTCATCAAACAAAATCTTATAAAATCAAATTAAAGGAAATATGATCATGAACAAACATATATAGTCTATACATTTGGGAAGGGGAACGCGGTAGTAGATAAACTCAAAAAAGGTAGTGTTTACAACTACTGAGTGAGGTATTAGAGAATCTAGTCGTACTGTGGATATCCTTCGTGGATAAAGATAGAGCTGCATACCTATAGTCTATGATGGTCACTGTCCCAATTCATTAGCGAATTCAGGAGGCATGGCTTGAGATGTTGATTGCGAGGCCCGGAGTGCTCAGATATCCTCAGGACGATCTCTTGATGTATTTTCTGAAGTTGGGTAGCATGTAATACTATTTATAGGATACACTATGGTATCAGTTATGATTCAGGAGGAGGTGTTAAGAGAGATCCATACATTCCTCTTTAGCGGTACATAATGGAATAGTGAAGGTTTACCAGGACATCCGTTGTAAGTACAGGTGGATAGGGATAAAGAAAGTAGTGGCAGAAGTCTTACGCTAACAGAAGACAGAGATCATTGGATTTCCAAGAGGGGGACCATGTATTCTTGCATGTCTCTCCTCATCGGGGTCTGAAAAGATTTCTTCGAGGTGGTAAGTGATCACTAAGGTTTATCGGACCATTTCAGATACGTCGGTGGATAGGTGACGCATCATACCACATGGAACTTCCACCATAGTTAGAGAGGATGCACGACGTCTTCCATGTATCCCAGCTGAGGAGATACATGCATGACCGATCATATGTCATCGAACATGGCGAGCTAGAAAAAGACAATATGGGCGAGGTTTACGGAGGTTTTAGTAGATATTGATGATAGACATGAGCGAGTCCTTCATGGGTGATCGATACCTCGAGTGCGTATTCACTGGAACAATAGGAACCTCTATGAGAGAACATCAGAGTGGGTGGCTTATAGTACTTCTCATTAACCCCATTTGTTATCTTAGTCTATGTTGTGGATTTTGGGGAAAGAAATCCCTAAGTTGTGGAGAATGTAAAGACCAAGATTTTACATGTAAATTGTTTTTCATTATATGTAATTATTTCAAGACCTCAAAATTTGACAAAGCATTATTCCATGGACCAAAGTTCCCGGAATGATCCGTTGATGTTTTGTTATGCTTTAATTAGCACGCTTATGTAGTTTTACTAAAAAAGTTGAATAACTCTTAATCGTTTTCCCTGATCTGAAATCTGAGGGTACCGTTGCGTTCATGATGGTAGGTTTACCATAGGTGCGACATAAGTTTAGTCGGCACATGTCTCCTGTGAGAAAACCTGAAAATGGAATAAATGTAAATAAAATAATTAAATAACGTAATTTAATTTTTCAAATGCTTATAACTCACGAACGGTGACTCAGATTAAAAGTATAAGACCACCAAAAAACTTGTGAGTGTATTATTTCATTAGGAAAATACTAACATTGGCAAGCGTGGGCCAAATAAAGATGGTATTTGTTGGCCGAAAATAAAATAATTAAGAAACAATTATTTTATTGTTAAATCCATAACATTTAAATGGTAACTAATATTAAAAATCTGAGAGTATCATTTGTTTCTTTGGGGTGTTTTTTCCTTAGGAAGAGCGTAACCTCAACCGGCACGAGTCGATGGTGAATGTTAATTATTTATTTATCTTTTTAAGGTACATTCAGTAAACGTGCGGGCAACATTTTCTAACCTTTGAATCGGTGCTTGGATTAAAAATATGTGGTCACCATTGAATCCGCACCACCAGGATTTGCTTAAGGAAGACTTTAGGTCGACTAAAGTGTGTCTGGAGAAAAAGTTTTGTTTTTGGACTTTTTAAAAGATATAAAATAAAATAAAATTATTATTTTATTTCCTTTCATATCATCCAACAGACCAATAATGTATGGTACCCATGATGTGTAAATCCAATAAATGGCTTGACCTATCAATATTAAGTAATGACATCATTGGAGAATATGAAATGTTCCTAATTAATGAACCCCCTTAATTCCCCCACATCGTTACTTTCCCTACCTCTCTCTT
Source organism: Viscum album (assembly GCA_963277665.1). NCBI lineage: Eukaryota > Viridiplantae > Streptophyta > Magnoliopsida > Santalales > Viscaceae > Viscum > Viscum album. Next base: position 1,593,086,495 of record OY728129.1, read on the forward strand.
ATTTATATGCATCTTGGGGGGAGGTACCATCACAACATTACAAAGAAATGAAGTGCTGGTAATGTGCCGAGATGTCAAACCCTTCAAGCACGTAGATAGTTTCAGCAGGAGGTGATGAAATACATCAATCCACAAAAAAAAGATCAATGTACAGGGGGCACTGTTGGGAGATAGTTGCGGAGGATGGAAAACACCGACCATATTCCACAAACGTGTGCTAAGCATCATTCTTGAGGTAGGGGTTTGATCATTTTTTAAAATAAAGTGAATTATATTGAACCACTCTGTCCTCCCTATTGCTTACGAGCTAATGTGAAGGGCGTGTGCCTAAAGAACCCAGCTAGAACATTCCGCTATCTTGCTATCCATGCGCCACTGTGGAAGACTGCTGGTGCAGCAGAACCCACCGACTACGATGGAGGTGGCACGAAGATGTGTGAAACATGATGAGGTCACAACACAAAGCTATGGTAGTCATCAGAGCGACTAACAATGATTGGTGGTGGAGGAAGTGCGGTGCACTGTCTGGTGCCACCGAAGAGCAGGGGGTCGTGGATAATGATCCACGGTGGACGGATGAGGCCACTGGCACATCGACCTGCCACAAAAGGGGAGGTTGCACGACCAGTACGCCGCTGAAAAACAAATGCAACGGCTGAAACTAAGGCGGAGGAGGAACCTGCTGCGTGGGTTTCGTGGCCAGCGGGAGGCGACCACATGGAACCACCATTTCATGAAACTGAATGGCCTCTAGGAAATTCGGGATACTGGGGGGAATGTTTCCCCACATTCCATCTTGGGCGGACAACGGCTAGGCCACCCAATGCATGTCACACCCAACGCTTCCAGGCTGCCCGTTACGAGTTGTTCCCTATGCGGCCGAGCTACAACCATTTTGGGCCACCCCCTTGAGGGATTCCCCTATTCAGGGATCAATTGTTGCAGAAAGACCAATTTGTTCTGAGCCTCCCCTTTGCGGGCCTCCATTTTATGAGCCCCACTATTCGAGCCAAGCTGCCCCATTGCTGGCCTCCATTTTGCGGGACACCATATTCGGGATTGGCCACCCCCTAGAGGTCCACCCTCCACCCCCCCCCCCATGCAGTTCAGGCCGACCCCTTATGGGCCATGCCTGGAATGGCCTAGCAGGTCGCATCTTCCGTGGCACAGCCTAGACCAGGTATGGCCTGGTCGGACCAGACCTGGGCCCAACCAGCCCTAGAAACACATAAAGGATCATATCATGAGTACTGAATGCTCTTTTGATGAACCAACTATGAATTTGGGTTCCTTGTAACGAGAAGGTCCTTTTCGTATACTCCTCCTGAGTTTTGGAGACTGTTGGGGTACAGTCGGGTTGGATGAAGTCCGAATCCAACTGGGCCCCGAGAACTAAAAAGTTTATAACTCACAGAACGGGCATCCGATCGACACACTGTCTCTCGCGTTGGAACCCTGACGACATGATGGTCCTTTTGGTTACTCTATTATAGATATTTGAGGTAGTATAGGTATGACTGATACCACGAGGGTCAAATTCTATAGAACTCGAGCGAAATGGGTGCAAGGAATCCAGTGGCTGGTAGTGAGGTGGCGGTTGGAGACAGATCATATGGAGTTCTGCATTCAGCCGTCAGGTGTGTGTTAGAACATACCAATATTTTTTTGTTCAGATCTTATCTGGGTCAGCACTCAATGATCATATGTTGTTCAGCCCATACCAATCATGTGTTGCTCAGATCCTATGTGCGTCAATACGGGGGTTAGTAACTATTGACTCTCGGTGGGTTGGATCTGGTGTGGACCATTGTGGGGGTTAGTTACCTATCGATCCTATGTGGGTTAGACTCCACGTGGTCAGAAGAAGTGCCTCTTAACAGATCATTCTGATCTAGATTCATGATTAATTATATGTAATTCGATACATCACTGAAAACCATATTTTTGTTGAGACTCTTTTTTAGCTGTGTCTTTTTCTTCATGCTTTGTGGTTTTCCATTGTGGAATTCGAATATACCATCAAAGGTATTGGGGTCCCTATTACTTATTGTTATACTCACCCGTACACGGGCTTCGACCTAATCTTGTTGTGTCTTGTGCAGATGATGAGTAGTTGGACTCTGGTTTTATGAAGCCAGGACTAGGTGGTATGCAGAAGAGGCGGGAGAATGTGGAGTGTTGAGGAGGGGATTTGTTCCTATGATTCATGTTGGATATTCGGAGGATGACCCATGAGTTGTTTATTTTTTTCTAGTTGTATTGTAATTTTTCTGTTGTAGTTGGACTTTTCCAATTGTGCTTGTATTCCATCCCATTACTTTCAGCACTCTTTTACTACAATAGTTACATAGTTATTGCTTCTTGTTGCATTCTAGTCTGTGTGTTTGTACATGTTTAAAGGAATTTCCTTCCCATTTTAGGGATACACCTTTCCGATGCCAATCGTGAAACCCTAGCCTTTGGAAGATGGGATTGATGTAGTCATGACACGGGGTGCGAGGGATGGATCATGACTAAAATAGCTACTGATGTTAAAAAATTTACTTGGATATAGTCCCATGGTGTCATTAACAATTGTGTTGGATAGAAATATTTTGAAACTACATAGTGGCAGTTGGGATAAAATAAAAAGGGTGATGACTATAATGATAAAGTTAGATACACCCATTTATATATCAAATTGATTTATAGAAACTCCTTAAATAATTAGGTTTTTGAATACAAATAATAAGATAAATAATCCTATGGTAAAATTAAAGGTAACTTAATATGATACAAAAAAATGAGATTGATGAATAGAATGATATTTGTGAATTTTGATTGAAAATAAATTAGAATATTTCTCATAATCTATTTAACATCCATAGATAATTCACATTAAAGGAAGGTTTCTGTGTTATGAACAGTACAATAACACATATTGTGTCTATAATTACAATTTATCACCCTATTAATCAAATAGATCCATTGAATTTAGGAGGATTCAACATGATGTCCACCAACACCATAATGTAAATTATCTAATAGAAACGGTGAAGTTACAAAATATCTTTGATCTTTTTGAGGAAAGATGTTGGAGGTGTGATCAATTCGGACACATTTCTAATGAGTGTCTTATAGTACTCTCATAAAAGAAAAATAAAATGTAGAATTACAAGTATATAAATTGGATGAATAATAAAAACTGTGAAATAGTGGTTATAGATGGTTATAAAGTTAGTAAATGAGAGAACTATTGTATACTTGATAGTTGATTCTCATCAAACATGGATGGTATCAAAAATATATTGAAAGGAATTTTCTGTAATGATAAAGGATTTTTTACTTTAAGAAAGGATAGATCACAAAATAAAACAGAATTTGGATTAACTAAGAATAGGGATAATGAATCTAATAGTGTTCTCTTTATCGATGTGTTGTAGAATAATATTTTGACATTTTCTTGGATTTTTTAAAATTAGAATGAATAGGTTTTCTAGATGAATGGTTGTTTCATTATGAGTGTGAATGTTACAGAAATTCAAAACAAGAGAAAATGAACTGGGGAAAATATACCTTAAATATAAAATTATTAATTTTTTTTCAAGAGCATAACAGTGGATAATCTGCTATGTAATAGAAGGATTATATAATTATAGTAATATAACATTGATATGATTATCAAATATGAATAAATGATAAATATATCATAGTTAAATAACTAAAGACTCAATACACATCTTATAAAGGAATTTTTTTTTTTGAAAAAGAGTCATAAGGAAGTGGAGAACAAGGAAAAGAAACCTCTTAGGTTGATACAGTAAGATGTTTTTTTAGGTCATATAGAAATCAATCGACAGAGATAGTTACTTCATAACCTTTAGAGATGATTTTACTCATATGAAATATATCAATTTTTTTAAAAGTTAAAAATAATATTTAGAGATTCAATCACTTTTTATGGAGTGTTATGAACCCAATATGATGTGTTATCAAAATATTTTAATCTGATAATTGATTTATATACAACAATAGCGACTTTTAGTTATATCATAAGAATTCTAAAATAATCCACGAATATAGTTTTACATACAAACCTTAAAAAAACGTAATATCTAAGCTGATGAAATGAATTTTCATAGACATGGTATAAACCGTGATATCAAAGTAGGCCACCAAAATTATTTTTTAAGACAAATCGTAATAAAAATGACTATAATATCAATCAGTTTTTAATCTAACTGAAATCTATAAACATTTTAAATTATATGATTCTGAATAGATGCAGGATATAAAAATAAAAAAGTATTTAAAATCTTTTATTTCCTCAACAAAATAGATAAAAATTTATGAAACTTTTTTGAGGTAGTCTATGAGGGAATATTTCTTAGATACACACTTAGTGGATGAATATATCGATGTTATAAAAATAATATTAGAAATATCATTCTTTGAGAATGATTTTATTATTTTTGGAAGGAATGGGTATGTTTTGTTGTTCTTTATAAGTTCACATATGATAATAGTTATATATCATCAATTTATGTTCATCCCTTAAATCTATTTTAAAAAAGGTCCTGATAATCACCTATATGTCGGTTAGAGGCATGGGAGTTAGGAATTGTTTTTCCAAGTCTTGTACATGTGAGGATAAAATATATTTACCTCATTGGAAAACTGTAAACAACCACTAAAATATGGTGGAAAATGAATACACTCTGGAGATTACTCCATTGAGAGTTTGGGGTTAGAGAATTTTTATTTTTAAAAGTATCACCTTAGTTGGGATGGAAAAGGATATAATTGTTGTGGATTTTAGTTCCCAGGTATGTGGTGTCACTCAAGGTTTTCAATAGGTTTGATACTTTAAAAATCTATTATCACATTATCATATATACAATGTTATGAAATATTTATTCAATGTATATAAACTATGGAGATACCATATCAACCATTTATTATGTGGGTAGTGGCTTCATGGGAGAATCAATGTAGAATATTGGGGATGATATACTGAAGTGTAGGCATAGTTGTTGGAGTTTTTATCCAGTGAGCCCCGATGATGCATCTTGGGAATGAGCTTCTATGTGGTGAGGATGTTGCAACACATATCATATTATGAGGTTTGAATCTAATATACTATTTGGAAAACGTCACTTACATTGTTGATTTTTAGTTGTTATAGATGTAGATCATGGATTGGGGTTCTTTTTAGAGTATTTGAGTATGGTGTCAAACCATTTTTCGTTATAGAATAAGGAATTGAGCACATTGTAGTCTCGTTGAGGGAAATCAGTGAGCACTGCTAATGGGGCCATTACACCAGGTCATCCATCATGTTGATAGTAACCTGAGAATTGTTATAATGTATTGAACTGGGTGCCTTGTGATATGCGACAAGGTACATAGTGGTTTCCTATAAAAAATTATTTAAATTTTTAAGGATTTTATTTAATTGGACAAATTTTTAATTTAACTAGGTTAACAGACATTTCCTTTATTATTATCTTCTCAACCCCATTAGCTCTTCGTTCAATTTATTCATACTCTAAAAGTAATTATCATTTTATACATCTCATATTTGAATCCTTTTCATCATAAAATATTACAGGTGGTAAAATTATTAAACCACATCCCACCAATCACTATTTCCTTATCACCTTAATATTTAAAATGATCTATGTTTGATAATGTATACAATATGTTGCCCTGAGCCTAAACCATCAATGAAATATTATTATTTAACGTTGATCATTATATGATATCCATTAAATTGGAATATATGAATATGATTAATAGCTTTATGATATATATATATATAATGTTCCTACTCAATATAACTTTATTGAAATATTTATAGTAAATAATCTCTCAATTTTTAGTATGTTCGTATTAATATTAAAAAAAATTATCCAAAAATGTTTTTCATTTAATTTCGTGAGAAAATATTATACTTAATTTCATTAATGTTTTTAAAATTAATTTTATAATATGAAAATAATTTTTGAATTCCTCATATCAATGTAATATTAGGGTGGAATTTTTTTTTTCTAAATGATTTATTTTTTTTAATAGGGATAATAACTGATTTTTCATATAATATCCTTTCTTTCTATTAAATAAATTAATTTAAAAGTGAAATTATATTTTTAATTTGGTAATAAAGTGACATATTAACCAATTTATTAATAATAATATATTTAATTTCATTTTAATATCTAATTGTCATGATTTTAGTATAATTCTATTTTCACGCATAAAAACACAATTTCCATAAAACTAAAATTAAGTGCATATATTTTGTCCATTTTCATTAATAAAAATAACCCCTAATAACGAAATATTTCAATGAAATATATATAATATGTAATATTGTATAGGATCTTAAATTAATATAATGATGATTTTTACACATTGTGTTAATATAAGATAATATATTCCTTGAAAATGAATTTATTTTGAAAAAGATTTTCTCATTGTGTTTTTTCAGTTTAATCATAAATTATTTTTTTCAACTATAATGTTTTAAATATCGTAAAATGATTTATATAATAAAAATCCTAAGGTCCAAAATGTGTAAATAGGTTAATTTTATTTTTTTCTCTTATGAATAATCGGAGTAAATATTTGTTTCCATAATAAAGGTAAATTGAGTTATTTAAGGGAAAAATAATTTGATGATGACTAAAAATTAACCCTAACACCTGATTTTTTTATTGTATAATTATATATCATCGATAATCATTCAAAATTCTATTATAAATAATTTTTAGATATGGAAAATATTGTGACCCATATAAATATTTATGTAAAGAAATTAAAAAAATGTTACATTAATGCTTTTAATAACTATAATATGTTATAAAAGGGATAAAAATAAAATATATTCAGTTATAAATAGTAATTTAAAAAATAAATTATTTTTTATTTATCATTTTAATATATTTATAATTTTTATTAATGATATAATTATCATCAATTTTTATAGAATGACAATGCTGTAATTCTTTTATTAAATGAAAAATAAAATAAATTATTTTAAAAATATTAAAAGTAATATAATTTGAATGAATAAATTTTATTAAAAAATTATTTATATACTCATAAAATTATAGTTATTCTTTTATGTTATTTATTTGAATTCTAGATTTTTAGTTATGTTTTTAATGATAAATCTAATTAATAGTGCCAAAATTGACATAGAAAATATTTTTTAATAAATATTACTTTTTTTCAATCATTTAAAGTTAATAAAATTCTATAATCTTCTAAATTAACTATAAATAGTTAATAATACCATAAATGGTCCATTTGCTTCCATATTTCCTTTCATAACAACTTTCACGAGCTCTAATGAGTAAAAACATTAATATCATGGTAATTATCAAAAATGGTTAAAACAGATTATAACAAAAATATAATGGTGAAAATATTACTTAAATTTTTTAAATTTCTATTTTATAGAATTATTTTGACTCATACTTATATTTTATTTTAATATTAACATTTTGGATGAACTTGGATATAAAAATAAATTTATATTAGATTAGAAATTTAAGAAATTATTAAAGTATCCCACCCCTCTCTTATAAAACGGTGTTTATTCTCCTATTTTCAATACACATAAATAACTATTTAGAAAAAAAAATTAATCAAAAAACCCATTACTTACTTAAGTTACCACATCCTAGAGTCATTTTCTTATTATAAAACCCTCCTTGGAAAGCTTTTGGTGCAATCTTAAAGAGGTTGTCCAAACAATATATGTCATTCTTGACAAAGCATTCTTTATTTCATTATTCTTTCTACTCCATAAAATAATATTTATAACTTAAGAAATAATTAAACTATTATCTTCCATATACTTAGTTTTTTATTAGAATCTTTATCCATCTCCACTTCTATCAAATGGGAAATGAAACCTCTTATCATTTGTACAACAGAATACTTCCCCATGAACAGATGTAATTTTTATTTCATCAACACCTCTAATGGATGGATATAATAGTATATTTAATGAATATATTTTATATTTATGAAATCATTATACTTTTTAAATTATAATATCACATCTACCTTTTTTCAGTCCATTCAATTGTGAAAAGAATATTGTCACATTAGTGTTTCTGTGGACTATCGCCTCCATGAAGCAATGTGATATATTTTTTATTTTATTTAGAAATGGATCAGAATAAAGTTATATGTAAATTCCTGTAAATTTCAAGGGTAAATTATTCTTAATTTTCTTTGGGATTTTAGGAATACGCAGTTTCTAACGGCACCTGATTCCGAGTCCCGGTGTGCCCGAAATCAATTTTCGAAGTTTAGCTCGGGTACGTTCAGTGAACGGACAAGCAGGTTTTTATAACTTTTATACAGTTGCTCAGAATCGAAATCTGAGGGCACCGATGAAACCGCAGTTCCGGTTTTTGCTTATGGAGACTTTCAATGGAGTTGTGTTTTCTTGGGAGGTGATGTTAAATAAATGAAGTAGTTTAATTAAAGGGTGAAATAAAATACATGCTGAAATTTAATTTCTACTCTGGATAATTATAACCTACGTGTGGAAGTTGAGGTGGGACCCACTAAATCCGAACTACTCCTGATAGTTTATTGGTGAGCTGGGCCCCACACGAGCCCCACCTTTTCAATTTCATATAACCTTTCTTAAAGTTGGAAAGCCCCCAATTATTTTGTAACTCACCCACTCTTCCTCTTTAATACATGTCAACCCCTCAAGTTTATGAGGAACCTTCTCTCCCTCTCTTTAATTAAATGCCGACGTGTTTAATTAATGAGGATCCTTCCTCATTTTTAATGTTCCACTGTAGTGGATTAATTGCGTGGGTCCCTATTTCATAAATCCCGAATTTATGAATTGCGTGCCAACGACCAACCCACCACTCCTATTTAAAGGAGGCTAGGGGGAGGGGTTTTGGACGGCTTCTTCAAGTGTTGGAATGCTAGCAGGAAATCACGACGCCCAGCTCATGGAGATTTTTCCTCTTCCTCTAACGAAGATCGAAGAACGCCGACACCACCCTCGGCATCATTCTTTATGATGTTGACGGAATGATGCCCGTCTACAGCGACGTCGTCTACCGCGACACCGACGAACGCCTTTTTCATGGTAGGGGTTCATGTTCAAATTTTATGGATTAAAATTGTGCTTTCTTTGTGAAAGTTGTTTTATTTTGGGCTGCTTGTTATTATTTAAATGGGAGGAGGTCAGACCGCACGAACACGATCAATCCTCCTCCCCTTTATTGATGTTCACCTACATGGTTTAGAACGGAGGAGGCGCGGTGCAACAGAACCATGCTGGAATGAGGATGAACACGACGAAAGTGAGTGGCACCGTTGCGCCGCGCCGACGAAGCCTTATGAAGACGCGGGCAAGGACGATCCGGGACGGAGGAGCGCGGAGCCATCGCGCTGCACCAGAGCATCACGAAGGACCACGGTCGGGGCGGTCCGCATCGGAGGGGCGCAGCGCCGGCGCCCCGCGCCTCTCGGACAAGGCCGCGGCGGTGCAGGGAGGGGCGGTCGGAACCGCCGGCAGCCGGTGCATGGAAGGCGGGACCCGCGGGGGGTCCCATGGCGGCACACCGGCCAGCCAACTTGGCAGTCTGTTTTCTGAAGAACTAGGGGTCGTAACCCATGGCTGGAAAAGAGGTGGGCCCCCCATGTGGGGGCCCATTCTTTCATCAAGGGGGGCAGCGCCCCCCCCCCCCCCCCTTCCGCATATGCTAGGCCAGCACAGAGGCGCCCCGCTCGGACAGCGCTGAGCTGCCCAAGACGGGCCGTGCCGGGCCATGCCCTAATGGGCTGGACCCGGACCCGGGTCGGGTCGACCTGGTTCGGGCTGACCCATGGGGTTTTGGGTCGGGTCGGTCTGGGTCCAAACCCCCCTAAAATCAGATAGGTTCATACAAATGCCAAAAACATTGGCTACAGACCTCCAATTGACGCACTATCAGTTGCGATGCGATCCTTGGATCCAGATGGTCTTTTCAGTGTATTACACTCAAGGTTTAGGAGAACTTTGGGTATGGCTGGGTTGGTTCGCACAAGAAACCAACCGGGCCCTCTGAGCGGAAACACTTATAACTTGAGCCTTGGACGTTCGATTGACGTGTCGTCGACTTTGTTGGATTCCTCTTAGTGAGACGGACCTTTTGTCTTACTCTGATCGAGGTTTGGACGTATATGGAGTACAGTAGGGTTGGTTTTGACTTAAAAACCAACCGGGCCCCTAGAACGAAAAAGCGAATAACTCTCAGACCGGGCATCTGATTGATGCGCCGTTTGTCACGTTGAGTTCCTATTGTCGAGACGGAACAGTGGGATACATCAAATACAAACTACGTGTCAGTTGATGTATCGACCCCCTTGGCTCGTGGTGTATACCCTCCCGAAATCGAGCATTCTGTGTGCAGGAACCCTAGAGCTGGCTGCGACTGCGACGACGATGATTACTGTATTGGGATCCTCTATTGGTTCATCAGTGATGGCGACCATAGTGAAATCATCCTGGGTTTCGATGGAAATGACTACTGTTCTTGTATCCTAGGTGGGTCTGGAAGTATGTGACTACTATTCATGTATCCTACGTGGTTCTGGAAGTATTTGACTCTATACTTGTATCCTACATGGGTCCGATCGAGTGGATGGTCTTGTATCCTTTGTTGGTCCGACAGCTTAGCTGGTTATGTATCCTACGTGGGTCTGACAGCTCAGATGAATCAGTTGCTACATATGATCATCTCTATCACCTTACTAATATGTATACCTGTGTGAGCTAATTCTTTACTTTCAATCATTATATTCTATATGATTGAATTTCTTTCTTATGTGGATTGAATTGTGCTTTCCTATGTGGATTGGGTTGTACTATCCTGTGTGGACGTGATCAAACTTGGACTCGGATGTTGGATCCGAACTGGAATTGATGACTTAGGTATATGTATGGGAATATACCTAAGTAGAGTTGGTTGTTATTTCATGATTGTATCTTTCATTTGTAGTATATCCTTTGTGGATTCTGGGAGACCTTCAGGGGTATCGGGGTCACTACTGAGTAGCGGATACTAACCCCTTCATGGGATATGCCTGCACTACATTGTGTTGGATGTAGACGATAGACAACACTAATCGTGGTTGAGGTTTGTGGAATAAGTCGGTACCTGGAGGTGGACCACTGGGCGGGATGTACACGGAGCGGACGGTTGGACCCGAGGAGATGAGGAGGCTATCTATACCCAACCTTCAGGTGGGATTTGCAGTGGACGGCTCGATGTTGCTGCTTTAATTTTCAGTTGTTGTACTTTATTTTCATTTGTACTTTACTTTCAGTTGGGGTTTGTATTCTGGCCCACTTACTTTTCCGCACTTACTATTGTACCCAGTTTTACTTAGTGTTTAATTCTGTTTACATACTATGTGGTGTTTGTTTTATTTTACAAAGTCAATGTCTTCCCTTATATTGGGATTTACGCCTTTGATGCTAGTCGCCAGCCCCTGGCCTATTGTAGGTGGGATTAGGGTAGTCACGGCACGGGTCCAGAGGATGGGTCATGAAAAATTGGTATCATTGGAGTTTGGTTCTACTACAGAACTCAGGACTCTGATCTTTCTTCTATGTGAAGCAATAGTGTTAAGGGTTTTAAATGTGGTTATCAGTACAGGGAGTCCAGTGTTGGTGCGGCGGCCGACATATCCATACACCAGGACCCTAACATCTGATTTCTGACTTAGTGCACGAAAACACTGATTGCATGTGTGTTTCAAAATATTTCTTTATGATTACTATGTGTCAGCTCAATAGGTATACTGTATTGACCGTGGTGCACTTGTTACTTTTCAGGATAGCCCCATAATGGGAGCTAGCTGGGGTTCATAGCTTTATATGAGACGACAGCCCACCGAGCAACAGGCCCTCGGTGCATGGCCCTTTTACAGTGGAGGCACCGGAGGTACGTCTACCTGTCGGGCCACCGATGCCACCAGCCCCAGCCACTTAGAGTGCACGTTGCCTTAGTGCACTGCACGAGTTCCAGCGTTATAGACCGCCCAGGTTCAACTGGTTGACAGACCCTCAGCCATCCAAGGATTGGCTGGAAGATGTAGTTCGAGTTTTCATGTTAGTGGTGACACCAACTGACCTCATGGTGATCCTTACAGCGAGCCTCCTGCACGCGGCATCAGACAGATTGTGGAGCCTGATGCTCCAGGTGCATGATGAGGAATATCTCCTCTAGATGGACTTTGAGAGCCTATTACGCTCAGAGTTCATCCCATCCACGCTACGTGCGGTGCGCATTCAGGATCTACTACAACTGCGGCAGGGCAGCATGATGGTAGCCATGTACTCGGTGAGATTTACCGATCTCTCATGATATTCGACGGACCTGGTACGGGACCCATTCTTCCAGGCATAGACCTTCTATAAGGGACTAAGGCATGTGATCAGGGCATCGATGATCTCCCTCAGCATTCCGACGCAGGCAGGAGTACTGGAGAGAGCCCTTCTTGTAGAGAGATTTCTTGCTCAGCCTACACCAGCAGCGAGACATACCGCAGGGCGGTAGGTAGTAGAGTCTTCTGCAGCTGCCAGTAGACGGATTTCACAGAGGTCTAGGCAGACCAGAACAGTAGGCAGATGGCCTTAGGACACTGGCTCAGAGTTGCGGGGAACATGGCACAGAGCCAGTCTTACGAGGAGCAGATAGTGCTACAAATGCGGCGGGCAGGGCCACATGGCTCGTGACTAACCGACCCGCCATGCAGAGGAGTAGTAGAGGGTTGAGGGACCACCGAGGCAGAGGCAGAGGGTCGACCATGGCGGTCCTTAGGGAGTAGGCGGATGATGCATAGGAGTTAGTCGAGTAGCAGGTGGTGGGATATGCTTTGAGGCTTTACCACCACCACAACTAGGAGGTCCACCTCGACCATAGGGAGCTTGCGGGGAGATTAAGGCTCATCTTAAGGCGGCGGAGGCCTACGACCACGACACACTAGAGATGATTCGAGGTACTATCGGTGTCTATTCCACCCTTACTGCAGTTCTTATAGACACAGGAGTGAGTCATTCTATCATTGCTATTGCCTTTGTTTGGAGCTCGGAGATTCAGACAGAGCCATCGGCTCGGTCCTTACGGCTAGAGACTCTTATGGGAGAAGACTCGATGATTACACACTGGTGCTGGTAGTGTGATCTTACTCTAGGAGGCGAGAGATTCGGATGGGATCTTCTTGTAGCGGCGTTGAGGCCTTACGACGTCATCTTGGCCATGGATTGGTTATCTACAGTCCATGCTCAGATCGACTGTATTTGGCACAAGGTGCGGTGTGTTTGCACCGATGGGAGGAGGTTCACCTTCACCGGTGATAAGGGAGAATTGGTAGCATAGGATGGACTCACGCAAGGGAGATGACAGACGAGCACTCATGATTTGGCTAGCGTCATCCTAGGAGAAGTTGACATGCAGAGTTCGAGTTTTCCTATAGTGGTGGATCAGTTTGCGGACATTTTTCATGACAACATTCTAGGACTACCTTCTCGCAGAGAGGTAGACTTCTATATTGACATGTACCCCGGGACAACCCCGATATCTACTCCAGCATATCGGATGGCTCCCACTGAGCTTCGAGAGCTACGAGTATAGCTGGAGGACTTGCAGGGCAAGGGATTCATCTGACCCAGTGTTTCACCCTGGGCTTCCCCGATTATATTTTCCAAAAAGGTGGACGGGAGCTTGTGACTATGTGTCGATTACCATCGCATGAACCAGGTGACTGTGAGGAACAAGTATCCACTACTGAGGATTAATGACCTCTTCGATCAACTCAAGGGAGAACATTGGTTCTCGAAGATAGACCTCAGGTCAGGCTATCATCAGCTCAGAGTTCGGGATGAGGACGTGTAGAAGACGGCCTTGAGATGTCGGTACGGCCACTATGAGTTCTTGGTTATGCCTTTCGGTGTAACCAACGCTCCATCAGTGTTCATGAGTCTCATGAACATGATCTTCTAGCCTTACCTCGATTGATTTTTCATGGTCTTCATCGACGACATATTGATATACTCGACTACTAAGGAGGAGCACGCCTACCACTTGCGGGTTGTACTGGACACACTTCGAGAGCACCATATTTATGGTAAGCTCTCAAAGTGTCAGTTTTAGATACATGAGGTACACTTCTTGGGACACGTCATCTCTGATGTGGGAGTTGCGGTGGATCTGGTGAAAATCGGGGTAGTGCTATCTTGAGAGCCACCCAGGAGCATGGCGGAGGTGCAAATTTTCTTAGGTATGGCTGGATACTACCGGAGGTTTGTGCCATACTTCTCTAGAGTTGCAGCACCACTTTTAGCTTTGACTAAGAAGGGGAAACCCTTTATGTGGTCAGATAGATATCAGCAGAGCTTCCAAGACCTGAGACAGAGATTGACCAGCGCACCCATCTTGAGGCTATCAGAGGAGGGAGTAGGGTACGTAGTTTACTACGATGCATTAGGGACCGGACTCAGATGTGTCCTGATGCAGAAGCGGGTAGTTATCACCTATGGATCATTACAGTTGAGGCATCATGAGCAGAACTATGCTACCCATGACCTGGAGTTAGCATCAGTGGTCTTCGCTGTGATGATGTGGCGACATTATCTGATGGGTGAGCGCTTTACAGTCTATTCTGCCCACCAGAGTCTCAGATACATCTTCTCGCAGAAGGACTTGATCCTGAGACATCGAAGATGGCTCGAGTTCCTCTAGGACAATTAAATTGAGATAGTCTATACTCCTGGAAAGGGAAACGTAGTAGCTGATGCTCTCAGTAGGAGGACGGACATTCAGCTAGTTGGGGAGGCGACAGGGCAGCTAGCCTCTTTGCAAATATCCTTCATCGATAGATATAGAGCAGCCGTTCTATAGTCACTCACAGTCACTCCTCCACTACTACAGCGGGTCAGAGAGGCATAGCGTGGAGATGTTGACTATGAGACACGTTGTGTACATATAACCTCAAGACATGCACCTGATGGATTCTCTATAAGAGGAGAGCACGATGTCCTTTTCAGAGGACGTACAATGGTACCAGCTGCTTTACAGGAGGATGTGCTAAGGGAGTTTCACACTTCCAGTTTAGCGGTACATCCAGGAGTGGCGATGATATACCAGGATCTCAGAAAACACCACTAGTGGTCGGGTATGAAGAAGGTTATAGCAGAGTTCATTTCTCAATGCCTCACTTTCCAGCAGGTGAAGATAGAGCACCAGGTACCAGCAGGCTTGGTACAACCCTTGGATATCCCAGAGTGGAAGTGGGATGGGACATCTATGGATTTCGGGACTGGACTACCACGTACTTCTACAGGTCATGACTCCATTTGGGTGATTGTAGACCGAATCACCATGTTGGCACACTTATTACCCATTAGAGAGAAGGGATCAGTGCAGAGCATGGGATGCCTCTACATTCAGGAGATCGTATGGCTTCGTGGTGTGCCATCATCTATCATCTTTAATCCAAATGCTCACTTTACTTCCCGGATTTGGAAGGGGTTGCAGGCGGCATTGGGGAAAAAGATACATCTGAGAACCGCCTTTCACCCTCAGATGGATGGTCAGACGAAGAGGACCATTCAGACTCTCAAGGACATGCTCCGTGCATGTGTCATCGACATTGGTCGCAGCTGGGAGGACCTCCTACCATTGGTGGAGTTTGCATACAACAACAGATACCACTCCACCATTGGGATGGCACCATACGAGGCATTGTACAGCCGACCTTGTAGATCACCTCTGTGCTAGAGAGACCCTAGGGAGTCAGTACTTGTGGGACCCAAGATGGGCCAGTCCATGAAAGAGAAGGTCCAGGTCATCCAAGAGCGGATGAGGACAGCTCAGAGCCGACCGAAGTCTTATGCTGACAGGAGGCGGATACCATGAGAGTTCGAGGATGGAGACCACATTTTCTTGCGGGTCTCACCTCGATGTGGATTAAAGAGATTTGGCCGGGGCATCATGTTACCTCTATGCTTCATCAGACCATTCAAGGTTCTCAGCAGGATAGGCGAGGTGGCTTATCGCTTGGCTCTACCACCTCAGTTGCACCGGGAGCACGACATCTTCCACGTATCTTAGCTGAGGAGGTACGTGCACGACCGGACACATATCATCGATCATGGGGAGATGGACATTGATGACATGGTGACTTTTTCGGAGGTCCCGATGGAGATCAAGGATCGATAGAAGCGGGTCCTACGTGGGAAGTCGATTCCTCTACTCTGCATCAGGTGACAGCACGTGAACCTCAAGGAGAGCACATGGGAGGGGGTGGATCAGATGCGTGCTCAGTACCCTCATTTCTTCCCCTAGTTTGTGATGTATCTTTACAGGGACATAAATCTCGGAGGTGGGAGTAATGTAAAGGCCTGTAAATTTCAAGGAAAAGTTTTTCTTAATTTTCTTTCTGATTTTATGTTTACGCAGTTTCTGAAGACACCTGATTCTGAGGCCCAGTGTGCCCGAAATCAATTTATGAAGCTTCATTCCGGTACGTTCAGTGAAAGAAAGAGTGGTTTTTTTAACATTTGAACCGATGCTCGTAATTGAAATCTGAGGGAAACGATGAAACCACATCGCCGGTTTTTTCTTAAGGAGACTTTCACTGGAGTTTCGTTTTCTCGGGAGGTGATATTAAATAAATTACTTGGTTTAATTAAAGAGTGAAATAAAATATGTGATGAAATTTTATTTCTACTCGGTGTAATTATAACCTACATGTGGAAGTTGACGTGGGACCCACTAAATCCTAACTCCTCTTGATAGGATAATAGTGAGGTGGTCCCCACACGAGCCCCACCTTTTCAATTTCCTCTAACCACTCTTAAAGTTGGAAATCCCCCCATTATTTTGTAACATACCCACTCTTGCTCCTTAATACATGTCAACCCCTCATGTTTATGAGGAACCTTCCCTCCCTCTTTTTAATTAAATGCCAACGTGTTTAATTAATGAGGATCTTTCCCCCTTTTTAATGTTCCACCGCAGAGGATTAACTGGGTGGGGCCCTATGTCATAAATCCCTCTTTTATGACTTGCATGCCAACTACGAACCCACCACTCCTATTTAATGGAGGCTAGGGGGAGGAGTTCTGGACGAATTCTTCATGTGGAAAACGCTAATAGAGAAGCACGACGCCCAGCACATGGAGAGTTTTCCTCTTCCTCTAACGAAGAACGAAGAATGCTGATGCTACCCTCGGCTTCATCCTTTCCAAAATTGATGGAACTACGCCCGTCTACTGTGATGTCGTCTACCGCGACGCTGTCTACCGTGACAAAGACGAACGCCTTCTTCGACGTAGGGGTTTAATGTACAAATTTAATGGATTAAATTTTTGCTTGCTTTGTCAAAGTTGTTTTATTTTGGGCCGCCTATTATCATTTTAATGGGAGGAGGTCAGACCGCACAAAAACGGTCGATCCTACCCCCCCCCCCCTTTGTTGATGGTCACCGTCGTGGTTTGGAATGGAGGTGGCGCGGTGCAACGACACCGCGCGGGAACGAGGATGAATACGGCGAAAGTGCGCAACACCATCACGCAGTACTGACGAATCCTTAGGAAGCCGTGACCAAGCACGAGTTGCAGTGGAGGGGCGCGGTGCCATCGCGCCATGCTAGAGCATCACGAAGGGCAGCGACAGAGGGGCGCGATGCTGCTGCGCCACACCGATCGGACAAGGACACGACATAAGGAAGCAGTGGTGCAGAGAGGGGTGGCCAAAACTGTCTGTCATTGGCGCATGGATTGCGGGACCCGTAGGGTGTCCTGCGGTGGTACACCGGCCGGAAAACTCGGCCGGCCATTTTCGGAAGAACTGGTGGTTGTAACCCCCGTCTGCCAAGGAGGCCGGCCCCCCATATAGGGGGTCCATTTCTTCAATCAAGGGGGGTAGTGCGCCCCCCCTTTCTGCTTCCGCTCAGCTAACGCTGAGCCGCCCGGTCCGGACTGGCCGCACCGGTCCGGGCCGCGCTGGCCGGGCCGCGCCGAGCCCTAATTGGCCAGACCCAGACCCCGGTCGGGTCCACCGGGTTCGGCCCGACCTAGGGGGTTCTGGGCTGGGTCGGTCCGGGCCCAATCCCCCCTAAAATCGGACAGGTTCGTTCAAATGCCCATAACATGGGCTACTGACATCCGATTGACAAACTGTCAGTTGCGATGGGATCCTTGGATCAAGGCAGTCATTTAATAGTATTACGCTTAAGGTTTCGGAGAACTATGGGTATGACCGGGTTGGTTCGAACACGAAACCAACCAGTCCCTCGGAGAGGAAACGCTTATAACATGAGCTACGAACGTCTGATTGATGTGTCATCGACTTTTTTGGATTCTTCATAGTGAGACGGACCTTTTGTCTTACTCCGCTCGAGGCTTGGACTCATTTGGAGTACAGTCGGGTAGGTTAAGACTTAAAAACCAACTGGTCCCCTAGAACGAAAAAGCCAATAACTCTCAGACCGAGCATCTGATAGACACACCGTCTGTCACATTGAGTTACTATTGTCGAGATAGAACATTGGGATACATCAACTCTGGACTACGTGTCAGTTGATGTATCGACCCCCTTGTCTCGTGGAGCAGGCCCTCTTGGAGTCGAGCATGTTGTGTGTGGGATCCCTAGAGCTAGCTGCGACTGCGACGATGATGACCACTATACTGGGATCCTCCTTGGGTTCGGCAGTGACGACAACCATACTGAAATCCTTCGTGGGTTCGACGTCGATGAATACTATTCATGTAGCCTTTGTGGGTCCCATAGTATGTGAAGACTGTTCTTGTATCCTACGTGGGTCTGATAGTATTTGACTCCGTACATGTATCGTACATGGGTCTGACAGAGTGGATGGTCTTATATCCATTGTGGGTCCGACAACATAGCTGGTCTTGTATCCTACGTGGGTCCGACAGCTTAGATGAATCATTGGCTACATCTGATCATCTATATCACCTTATGATGAAGTATACCTATGTGAGCTGAGTCTTGACTTTAAACCATTATCTTCGATATGATTGACTTGCTTTCCTATGTGGATTGGGTTGTGCTTTCCTATGTGGATTGGGTTGTACTATCCTGTGTGGATGTGATTGAACATGAACTCGGATGTTGGAGCCGAACTGGAATTGATTACATATGTATATGTATGGGCATATACCTAAGTTCAGTTGGTTGTTATTTCGTGATTATATCTTTCCTTTATAGTTTATACTTCGTGGATTCTAGGAGACCTTCGGGGGTCTCGGGGTCCCTACTGAGTAGCGTATACTCACCCCTGCACGAGCTATTCCCGAACAACATTGTATTGGATGCAGACAATGGACAACGCTGATCATAGTTGAGGCTTATGGAGAATGTAGGTACCTGGAGGTGGACCATAGGGTGGGACATACACAGAGCGGATGGTTGGACCCGAGGAGCTGAGGAGACTATCTGTACCCACCCTTCAGGTGGGATTTCCATTGGACGGCTCGGCGTTGCTGCTTTACTTTTCGGTTACTGTACATTAATTATAGTTGTACTTTACTTTCAGTTTGGGTTTGTATTCTAGACCACTTACTTTTCCACACTTACTATTGTACCCAGTTTTAATTAGTTTTTTGCTTCAGTTTTCATACTCTGCGGTGTTTATTTTCTTTTATAAAGGAAATGCCTTCCCTTATATCAGGATTTACGCCTTTGGTGCTAGTCGCCAGCCCCTGGCCTATGTTAGGTGGGCTTGGGGTAGTCACGACACGAGTCCCGATGATGGGGAGTGATAATATATTTAATAAATATATATTATATACAAATTAATTTGGTGATAATTTTTATTATTTACCTTTCATTTATTCCATTTTTTGAAAAACGAAAATAGTGTTCATGTGTACACACGATTTATCATCTCCATGAACAGTGTGATTCATCTCTAGTTTCATAGATGACAAAAAAATATGTGTATAATAAAATATATATGATATTTATATTATGCTTAATATTTTTAATATTATGAATCAATGATCAAATAATAATTATCAAAAGTAACAAAACAAAACATACATGAAAATTGAATCAGTTATCACCCAAAACACTAATTTTTATAAATATTCATTAATAAAAAGGTGATAAAATGTTATGAATAAATAATATATGTTGATATATATATATTAATATGGTTCTATAGTATATTTATAATCAATATATATTTATTATAAAATATTATTTAACACGTACAGAGGAATTTGAACCTAAGGCAAGGGATCTTCATCTCAATTTTATTTTTGTGAGACACGTAACATATTCACCACTTGTTTCTATTATGTAATGAATATAATTCCCATGAATTTATTTTATTATTATTTTTACAATAGGAATTATATGAGTTTACATATCCATATGTGTTTCATTATTTCATATAGTGTATGATTACAAAATTATTAATGTGGTATGTGCTTTATGTTATAATCTCGTTGTTTATTAGGATTGTTTATTGTTGTTATTTCAATAATGAAATTTCATAATCTACCTATAAATAATATAATAAAATTTCATATAATATAATGATTTCTATAAATTACATGTTTCTTTAATTTATATAAATTTATGTGGTCAAGATACCAAAATAATGTTTTAAGGAAAACAAACATTATCTATATCTTCAGTCCAAAATCCGTTCTCTTCCATGTTAATGATTTTTTTTAAAAAACTAAATAATCTTTTTAATATTATAAAATGATTATATAAATTCATTTTTACCAATGTATGACTTTATAAAAATTTTAAATTATTCTCCATTTCATTTCTGGAATGAAGTGTTTTTGACTTTTTACCGAAAATTAGAATGGAATAATTTTTTACCACACACAACATGAATGAAATTTTCCCTCATAATGATCAAAAAATTATCTATAGATTACTCTATATGCTTTAAAGGTATTTTTAAAAGAAAATAATCCTTTAATATTTGGTAAAATTATATATTTAAAATTTAATTTTCATAGTGGGAATAGTATTTTCTATAAGAACGTTTTTAATGATCTTGTAATGATAAATATATTATTCATTGTTGACAACACCGGATTATATCTTATTATATACTAGGGATATGATACAATGATACAATCCTTATTCATTCTCTATATTTTTTTTGGTAATTATGAAATGATGTCAATGAAACCCATTCCTTCTACAGAAGTTTTGATATGAGTAATTAATGAAATTTTTATGAAACAAATTTCATTCCCATGGGTTATGCCATGAAAAAATTCAAATGAAAACTACTTCTTTTATGGGTTATGATATGATGAATCTTTTATGCTCATGTGGTGCACAACTATATGATTTTAATCATGTGATGGGTGGGCTTGAAATTATTTAGCCTTGTAATGCATTTCGTAAATATGGATATATCATTACATAAATCAGACTGGAATAGGGAGTAAACCCTATTAAGTAAGGCCATTTGTACACTATGACAGTATATTTAGTGAACCTTTACTACTATAATGGCTTATGGAGTGAACTCATTCCACTATGATATTATTTTAATTAATCAATAATTGCTAAGGAAATGAATTTCCTTGAATTTCTATATGCCATAATCTTTTTTCTTATTCCAATGTTATGCTCCCATGGATCATTTCCATTGATCCCATTATGATTTATACCTTATCAACTACCTAAAAATATTCCATGACTCTTAATAATGTTTTATGATATTCAGAGTAGGGTTTTCAAATGTTATTATCATGTTCTCATACCCTTATTCTCATGGTATGTTTGAGTGATCTTTGATATCTCATGTATTTACCCTTACTAAACATATGACCTCAACATTTATTATGTTTTATTTCACCATTTTATAAATAAATGTATTATGTTTGATATTTACAATAAGATTCTGGTTATGAATAACTATGTGTCATACGATATAGATATGTTATAAACAAATTTTTTATGCATCCACATTTCCAAACCTATGTGATTATAGTTTATATTTTTATGTTATGTAAGTAATATTCATATATTAAGATGTTATATCTATGTATGAAAGGTACAACTTACTAAATTTTGTATCTGATCATGGTTTAATTAAAATTTTAAAAATATGATGAGAAAAATATATTAATAACAGTTAAGGAAATTTAAAGTATATGAGAACATACTATGTAATGGTAATGAAAGGGGTACTATTTTCCTATAAAAACATTTATGTAAAGATAATATAATTATGTGTTTCTTAGATGTTTCTAGGGTTAATAACCCTGAAAATATTTTGTTGAGTATAACTCATTTATTATTCTGATGCACGCTGAAGGTTCCCTTACTACATACTTGGTTTGAAACACCCAAGGGTTATTCTTAGGTTAATTCACATTTTATATATGATCCATCATGGAGGATTTAAATAGATGTTGATCTAGAATGACCAAGGTAAAATATAAGGTTTCATTTATTAAAAAGAAGGAATCATGGTGTCTATATCCTATAAATTATTTTTCATAATTATGATCTTTTTTTCTCCCATCATGTTTTTTTGGTTTTATTCAATGGTTGGAACCAGGAGGAATGATATTAGCTATTAATATGATGGGAAATGTGGTTATTCTAAGAAACCAAGGGGATTATTTCTTAATTGAATGTTTTTTAACCATTCATAATCAGTTATCATGATATGTCAATAACAACCTATTCGTTAACTTATTCTTACATTCAAATACGAAGAGAAGGATTGATTCATCAATGAGAACATGTGGTTGAAAAAATTGAGTAAAAATGTCTCAAAGTACTTTATGTTATAAAACCATCTCTATCAGGTCAGAATATAGAAATAATTATTTCACTAACATATGGGAAAATATAAAAATATTTCTACATCAAGATCATTTTATTTCGAAATTTTGGGTGATATTCCATGATAGTTTTAGCATCCAGTTTATCAATATTTCCTACTTATAGACCTATATTACCTCGGTCAATTATTCTAGATCTACTCAGATCCATTAATTAAAAACATATTTGATCACTAAATGATGTATCAAATAACGAATTTTTATAAACAAATAAATTTAACCCAATAAAAAATCTACATGAAGCATCCCCTTTGTTATTTGGATGGGTGATATTTTTCTTCCAGTGGTACTTTTTTTCAAATATAATACAATATAATCTTGTTCCCATGATTTCCCCTTGATCTTACTCTTATTGGAATGTAGTGAAGAAAATTTGGGTTTGAAGATATTCAAATTCCCCTTACTTTTTTCATTATGAGGACATAAGGATGTTCACACATCATTTACTTATCCACTTGGTTAATAAGAGTGAGAATATCTTCTAAAAACATCTCAATGATTATCATATTATAATTGACAACAATATTGGAGAATCTCTGATTGAGTGTGGCCTGATTGTGTTCATTTTTAGTTTATCAGAGAGTTTATACCATATATAATCTTGGGTCTCAATGTATCCCATGAGATTTACTATGTGAATCCCATCCAGTACACCCTCTATAAGCATACTATAAAATAGTGCTGTATAAATTTCAAATTGTTCTGTCTAGATTTCTACCGATATAAACCATAGAGATTTTCAAGCATGCTCTGCACATCCATATTTTCATGAGACTTCATTATTTAACTACACACAGATTATATCATAAAGAAATAAACATAGATTGTGTCACTAAAATGTTTTTTATAGTAAATTAACAAATTATCACTCACCTCCATGGAAGGAAGATAAGGCATTGACGATTGTAGCATTTACGAGTTTCGTTTGTGGGGTATCACAACCCGAAGGTTTCTAAACCATTCAAATAAATTACTTCTAGTGAGGGTATGTTAGTTCTCAATTTTATATCCTATGGATAGAGTGGATGAAATTTTTTCAATTTTTATATAATTATAAAATCGAATATTATTATTACATTTCATGAAAACAAATTATACGAGAAATGATAATAATAAATTATTATAAATATCCCACTATTTTATCATGTACAAATATCCCTCACCATTGAACATATATTGTCTATTTTCCAAGACATTCTATATGAAAGGGTTCATATAACCTCCTCATAACCCCAACAAGGGTTGGTCAAGCTAAAAGAAGATATAAAATTAGGTAGGTATTTTCCAATTGTGGGCTTTTAGGTCCTTAATCCATTGACAAGAATCCTCAATCCTAATATCCTGATTTAAATTTCCTCAATAATTTCCTCTAAGATACATAAAATTTAGTAAGGGATACTTCTATTTATATAAGATGATTAATTCAACCCAAACTCATCATAATAACGCCACATTAAATGTATTTTCCCCAAAGAGGGATGGTAAAAAAACATTCTTCTAAGGAATTCATTCATAATCAGTTAATGGAAAGATCAGTATGACATGATATTATGTTTTAGAAATTTTAATTTATTATTTATAAAAATATATATTGGTTTATCCTATACATATATTGTTAATATTAATTGGATTTTACTTTATTAATAAAAAACGTTAGATAAAATGTTTATGCATAATCTATCTATTTAAATTTCATCTTGGCACATTAATTATTTTATTTATGTGGTCCTTCACATAAATAAATTATTTAAAACATTTAGAGACAAAATTAAATTAATAAATAAATAAATTACTTGTTCATGAGTCTATCTACTTTTTGATTTAGTAAGCGATCATTAAATCAGCTTAAGGCTTAGGAAAAATAAATCATATCACTGCCCTTAGAATGAGTTATCCAATTACACTTGTCAATGTGTATATCACCTAGGATAGAATAATAATGGTTCTACCTTGAACTGAAACCACGTGTCTTGAAAAACTCCATTAATTACATCATTTAAAACAAGCAAATTGGCAAGGGTGACCAAAGGACTTATTAAAAGGGAATTACGTAAAAAACCATGGATGTTTATGTCCTACATAATAGTCAAGGTAGGTATAAAACACATGCTATCATTTAATTTAATATTAAATAACTTTAAACCCATGCACTGTATTAAATTTAACAAATCCAACACATACACTGGTATTCGTTTATCTCATGAATGGCCACACATGAAAACTACATAGAAAAGAAAACCAATTAAAAATAATTTATTATTATGTTATTATCCAGATAAATGTGTTTACTATAATTAACTCATTAATTACATTTCATCTTAATGAATATATAAATCATCTTAGATATAAAATTAATTAATGAATTAAGGGGAAAAAAATATAGAACCAATAATTGCAGATTTATTACAATAAATCAAATGAGCATTTAAAATTCGTTAACAAAATTATTAAATTTAAAAAAAATTGTAGAAATAAAAAAATAATGTTTTAATGATAGAAGATTTAATTATATTTATTTAATTATACCATTACTTGGGATACTGCAGAGTGTATACTATCTAGAAACACTTTATGTACCTTGGTTTCTATGTATAGGTTACGCTCTTGGAGCTTCAGTATATTATCTCGACCAGACTATGTGGCATGTACAAGAGAAAATCACATCATGTATCCACATTCTATGTTCCTAGGATAAACACCAAGTATTAGGCATGTATCTCAACTAGACTACATAGTGTGTACAACACAGCTACACGATGTGTATTTCTTATAATTGGTGTATGTTGTACTTAATAAATATAGCAGTTTAAATTTTATATTTGGGAAATGATGAACTATACTGAGTGTACACTATATAAAAATTATGTTTATCATAAATTATTCAGGCTGGCAATATTTCACAGTTTGACCATGTATAATAACCATAAGAATTTTGTGATTTTCAACCATAACGTCTCAGATCCTGGTACAACTCCAGAGGTTCCTTGAACCCAGATGGTCACATGACTTCATGCGAATTTCCCCAAACTCCAGAGGCTACCGACTAGCAGTGAGGTCCATGGTCTGATAGTGGGGAAACTATGCCCTCATTTGTCAAATTGTAGTGCAGCGGAATACAACAACAACAGAAGAAATAAGCCATACACATTTAATATGAACAACTATAGTACAAGATAACCAATAGTTATATATATAATGATGAAACATGCCTCTAGTTCTTTGAAAATAGCGAGAACATGTTACACAACAATACAGTACAATACCATAGAAAGTATAGGTACAATAGAACAAAACCGAACAGCCGGTAGCATCACGAGCATAAGCACGGTCCCATGCCACTCTACTCCTCATCAAAAATCTAGTACCTGTATAGGGACCCCTTCCCTTATCCATACCTGAAGAAATGTAATATGTTGGGGGCCGAAAACATGACCCCAAACAGGGTGTGAGAAATAATTCATAGTTGGCACACACCAAAGGCCCGTGCTCAACTGTGTGAAATTATGCAACAACAGTGTGCAGTAGTAAATGCAATAAACTAAGCAGTAATCTAATGTAACTAACATTACCAATTTCATTTCCATTTAAATATTCTTTTAGCAGTCAAATTTAATAAAATTCAATTTTCCTCATAACTAAGACATCGGGCTAATCAGAACCTTTCCCTCAGGCTAATCTAACCATGCCCCCAGGCTTACACTCAAGTAATCAGAATCCTGCCCTCAGGCACTGCCCTCAGGAATAAAAGATATTTCCACGAAGTGTATGAAGTGTCGCCCTCTGGCACATAATTCACTGCCTTCAAGCATACGAAAATTTTCCCTCAAGAGAAATAGAATGTTTCCCTCAGGCTAAGCAGTACCTTTCCCTTAGGCTAAACAAAAATACCCTTAGGCTGAAAAGAACACTGCCCTTAGGCGCAAGTAACGGGGCCATTCCCAACATGTAAATAATAAATTCACATAAAATTCCTCTCAAGGAAATTTAATACACATTATTACAATGGCATACACTCAGGTATCATGGCCAAATGGCTAAACAGAGTAACACACACCCGGGGAGGTCCTAAATCCACGAAGCGATCCCAAATGGCATTTTATTATCAAATTTAAAAACCTATACAATTCTAGGTATTCAAAAATACATGGCCTCATCCACACGACACCTTAACATAGTTTTTTTGTTCAATCAGTTCACAAAAATGCACAACAGTTCAAATGTAAATAGTAATCCACCTACCTCAATTAACCATGATCGGTATAATTGAACTACGGTCCTCGAATCGTCCAAGAACTATGAAGATATGAGGTTAAATAAAACCTATTCAAATGTAAATAAATTTCCCTCAAGAAAGAATTGGCATGAATGTATTAAGGAGAAGGAGAGGCTTTCCCGTACGATTCCATCAAGTTCGCCAGAGGCGAAAACAGATTCCTGGCATGCGATCTGGAGCTCCTCGAATGTTCATCCCTCTCTCCCAACTCCTCCTCTGGTTCTAATCCTTCCCTGTGAACATGGGAGGATGCTGCTCATTTTAAGCAAAAAAAAAACAGACTACACGACTTGTTCTATTGAGTACATGGCGTGTACTTTCCATTTTTAACTGTTCCTCTGAAGACTTCTCACCAGCTTGGCATTGTTCATCAGTAGAAATGGGTACACAACGTGTAATACCTGAGTACTGGGCATGTAATGTCGCTCAGCCTGCCAACACCTTACTATTTTCCTGCCGACTGACTACACGGTGTGTAAATACAATCTACACGGTTTGTTGTGGGTTTTTTACACCTTTATTCATCGACATTGATACACACCTTGTGTACTCATCCCACACGGCCAAAGTACACGACGTGTGGAAATGTACACGGCGTGTAGTCACCAAATTTTGGATTTTCTATATTTTCCTTATTTTCACAAAAAAACTTAAAGAATAGAGAAAGGAAGAAACCCGTACCGCAGGAATAAGAACATGGTTCTTACACATCACTAACCCATGTTGGCTACAAAATGTGTACTGTAGATGCACACCATGTAATCTAACATCTCATATACCAAGATCGACTAATCTATACGTAGTGTATAATAAATAAACAATGAGTAATTAACTTCTGGTTTATTAATATATCACATGGTACATCTATTTTTAGTTCACATGGGTACATGGAGTGTACTCTAGCTACACCCCATGTAAAATCGTTTAACTAGAAAAATTATTTTTCACATCCCAATGGAATTTCGGGTCATTCTTCATCTATTATTAGACCTTTAAGATAAGGAAACACTATACAGTCGTGATTCAGATGCTAATAACATGTAAATTCAAATTGGACTATATAATGAATAATATGAAATGAAAATATAACCACTATACTTCATATATCAAAAATCTAATAAATAATTATAAATTTAAAATGTGATTTGTCTAATCTCACTAGATGTTTTCGAGCACCGCGGAAGTACGTGGTGGTGATCGATATATTAAAATTTATTTTAATATCTCATTTCTCAATAACCCAAGAGAGGATATTCTTCATTAAATTTGTTATTTATTTATTTTAATCTTGAATAATATAAATAACTCAACATATAGAACTCTCATTGTTGACTTTGTATATTGTCTGAAAGACACTTTTCGACTATCCATTATTGCGATGTGAGGATCCCAAAGTAGAATCCCTATAGGGTTGATCCACATGTGTTCCTTTGATCATTCAGAAATGTATGTAAATTTTCATGTTCTCTGATAGTTAATAATTTATCTTGGGTTATTCATTTTGGTTTCTAGTCCACTAGTCTAGAAGGAATATCACTTGTGCATATCATTCTTGAGTTGGATAGAAGACGATTCGAGAGAAAAAAATTATGTGCAATGATTATTTATTTTAATAAAAAACCACAAAATATACATAACAATATATTTATAGATGTAACTACCCCTACCAACAATGATACCCTACTTGGGATCGAAATGATGAAAGGGAGATAATAAGCCTCATATCCCACCTCTAGTAGGCCCCGGGATGCTGACTAGCACCAAGGGTGTACAATCTCACAATATCGGAGGAATTACCTTTTTTTGAAAAGAAATATCGAGGGATATGATTGTTCATCCCCAAAGAAAATACAAGACATGCATATAACAAATAAAAAACCATCCCACATTTATGTGAAAAATGAAACTATTACAAATCAAAAAGTCTTCAAAGAATGTACCAAAAGTAATGCTAAGAAGTGATATAGAAATTGTCAAGATTTGAGATAGTATGATCCTACATGATCTTTAAATTACTCCTAGAATCTATAATGTTATATATATATAGGGTGATCATAAAAGTATAATCAATAGGAAAATATAGGTCTCTCCTAGACATGTGAATAAAGAATACTAATTCCTCTATTAGAAAACTGCAAAACCAAATCAGCACCTAAGTAGGTACACTAACCACCCCAACCTCACCGAAGGCATGCTCACCAAATAATTCTAGTCATGTAATGTAATATGTAATGAAATTTGATAATAGTGTACCCCTAACCACATTCCCACTAATTATACACTCTCAAACTGTAAAAAAATATCATGCCGCTCCCACCTCTTATGAACATACCACATTGCATACCACTTGCACACACATGGGCTAACAACCACACCACATCCTGCCCATAGAAACCATTGCCAAAAATGACATCACATCCCACCGAAAAATAGCTGGGCCAAAAACTACATCACATTCTTCCTATAGAAACCAAATCCACAAAGTAAATCTCATCCTGAAGACACCTGGGAAAAACCAACCCATCTCATCCTGAAGACACCTGAAAAAACACAACACATCTCATCTTGAAGACACATGGGAAATAGCAAATTGCCTAGACACACATGGGCCTCACAAACCACAACCTTCATAAAGAAATTTTGGTTATCACTACCTATATGAAGGAGTAGGGAAGATTTGGTGGCCATCCATCCATCCCACCACCATGATACTTAGGAAAGACACCCTCCTCCATGATGATGGGGGTGTTCAGTACATGGTGCTCAACTAGGGTGGGGTGATTAGAGAAATCAGAAGGAATATATAGGTATATACATATAATGTCTTAATCACTCATCCTATCTTTTGGGTTTTCTAATAACATCCAAATCACAGAACTACCACCATTTTTGATAGCTTTATAAAAACAACACCACAAAACATGCCCCAAACCCAACCAATTCCATTCATTATTTAAAAGTTCATTTATTTATTCCAATAATCGAACCAACTTAGCCATTCCAAATTTCATCAGTAAAAAATTATTCATTCCATCACTACCCGGGAAACTACAATGCACAGTACACAATAAGAAACACAAAACAATTCACATAGAGGATGGATAACCATGGTAAATTAACCCAATTCAGCGTCCCTCTTTGTTTAACACCCATTCATGGTATAACATATATAGATCCCTAGATACGGGGAGAATCATTATATATGATACTCACAAAGATACTCTAGGATAATTACTCATACCAACTGTCACCATCCTTCCTCAATGTCATCCCTTAAAAACCATCCACACATAACCACAACCTGCAACACATCACCACACAACCTGATCACAACTTTGTTTCACAAAACTTCTCATCCACCCCAAAATCAATATATCACTCAACATGAGATTCCATTTTACCACCAATTCTATCCCACAACACACATAAATGCTCACAACCACACCATAGATTGAACTAGATAAAAATTAAATTTAAAAAAGTATTCTTTATTTAATTATCCTTAATAATTTGCGGGTTATCCGATAAGCTATATAATCTTGGAGAATCCAATCATTTTCTGAGTGTACGTAATTAACCAATTCCCACATGTAAGTGCCCAACCAAAAAAACACATAAATTCCATAATTTATTTGTCTGCAAACAAAGCCATCAATGGCCACAATTTTTAGCAGGGTGTTTATCTCATATAATTCACAACATCACAATAACATCAAAGCCACAAAATCATGAAAAATGGATCTTTGTACCCCTTTTCAATTTCATTTACCCATTTCTTATATTTTATTAGTGTAGAAAAACCTTTACCCATAGGCATGCCAAGGTATATCCCCCCATGATGAAAAATCATGGTGAAATAAAGGAAAACCTTACCTCGAAGGGGTGTCAATGTTCTTTGTTTGTAAATAGATCACACATTGGTCCTTCGATTTCCTCTCCCTTGAGATCTGCATCCACCTAGGGATGTAGTTGAACCACCACACATATCAATAACTAAATAAGAATACATTATAGGAATGTATGAATGACCTCCATGACATAGAAAGTAGAGTAGGTGGAAAAGAGATTCAAATCCAAAATAAATCATTGAAACAGAAGAAGGACACACCATTGATCGAAGGCAGATCACTACAGATCAATGAAAGAAGCATGATGATTGATACCTATCAAAGGAATCTACAAAATGCCAAAGAAGGGACTCTAGGGTCTCCTAGGATGAAAAAGTGGGATGCAGTCATATGGTTTTTGAAAAACCAAGCAGATGGAATATTTTGAAAAATTATCACATCAGGGTGTTACATGACATGTAATCCCCTTTCAAGTCATGTAATACCTTGAGGTTCACTTCCACTAAAAAATGTCAATCCTCTTGATTTATTTTATTTTTCAAATGCTAAAGTATTAAAAACTTTAAAACATTATAGAAAAACCATGAAACAAGGTTCTACATCATATAATATAGTTACACGATGTGTAATCCCCATTCCTCAAGAGTTTAGAAACTGAAGTTCTTTAAACTCCCTCTGAACCTCCTTCATACACTACAACGACAAAAAAACCTATGTTACAGACCGAGATGACAAAGACCATTACATATGATAACTATCAAATGACTATTTCCCTATAGAATCCAAAAATGACCCTAGAAGGGAAAAAGGGTTCCAAACACCACCCGAAGAGATTTCTCTCTAGGATGTTTACACTCTTAAATCACTGCCAAAAAATAAACACATCAACAATCAACAATGAACCGTTTTTTTATTTGAAAATTCCATATCCACAAACACCTCCTCGGAAAATCATATAACCTAAAAAACCACAAGGCACACCACACGAGAACAACAACCACACTATCCTAACACACGAATCATGGAATGTTATCCTCCATGAAAATACTCTATCCACTACGGGGGTACTAACTCGCCCGCATTAGTTTAATCGAATAAAAATTAATACATCTTGATTAGGAGCTAGGTCCTCCCCTTTACAAGTGTTAGGATTTTATCACATAGCACTCTACACAGAACATTACCTTAGAAAAAAACTCATTTCATATAAAAAAATGTTATGAATTCACAATTCAAAACAAAATAGAACAATAAAAATCTCAAAACAACACCAGGTACTGGGCATGAATCTATTTTTATCACTACAAGTACATTCCTCCTAGACAAAGTGCCTCTAAATCACATAGTCCAACGAATTGTTCTTCCATGAAACACCCTATTCAAATGATCATGGATCTCCATTGGAAAATCCATAAATGTTGCATCATCATCAATTTCAAAATCTCCCCATTCTATGTCATGTGTGTCATCATGTAGATACCAATGGAGATTTGAGAGGTGGAATACGTCATGTATCCTTTCCAACTGTGGTGGAAAAACCAACTGGTATTCCACCTCACCAACTCACCCTAACACTTTAATGGGCCCAAAAAACATGGGGGAAAGCTTACTCCCTCTTCCAATCCTCTAATTCCCATGTCAAGGAGAGACATTCTAGAACACGTGGTCATTGACCTCAAACTCTAAGGGCCAACTTCTGTGACCGGAATATGAATTCAATTGATCTTGTTCTACTTTTATCCTTTTATGAACTAGCAGAGCATTCTATCTCAGGCTTTTCACCACATCCAGAGAAAGAAAAAATGTCTCCCTAACTGCCACAGAGTACAATAGAGAATTAAAAGGTATCCCATACAAAGCTTCAAATGGATCCATGCCATCAGAATAGTGATATCTATTATTAAAAAAACTCCACCATGGTAAGATGGTGTACCTAAGATCAACCAATGTCCAGGATGCATGCCCGCAGCATGTCCTCCAATGTTTGGATAGTCTATTCTATCTTCCCATATATATAAGGGTGGAATGTAGTTTTCAAGCATAGTCGGGATCAATAATCCTGGTACAATACCCTCTAGATTCTTGAGGTGAACTGTGTGTCCTGATCTAAGACAATGGACCTCACAAATCCATGAATATGAAAAACTTCATCCACATACCTCTTGGCCAAAGAATCCATTGTGCTTGACTCCTTAATCACTAATATGTGGGCTGATTTTGTCAATAGATCCATTATCACACATATATCATGATATCTTCCTGGATATTTGGGTAAAAATCTAACAAAAACCATAGAGATATCATCCCACTTCCACTTGGGGACATCCATGATTTGTAATAAACACCCAAGAACATGGTGCTCAACTATTACCTTCTGTAAAACCATGTACTTCACCAAAAACTCAGCAAATTCCCATTTTATCCCAGGTTACCAAAACTAAATCATCAATGTACGATAAATCATGAAAAATTCTGGGTGAACCACAAAAGGTGATCTGTGAAACTAATGGAGGACTCTCTCATGCACTTCCATTGGAATAAAAAAATTCCCTCAAAACTACATCTTGTTCTGACTATCCTCCGACCATCCCTCTGAATCATCCCTTTGGCCAATATGATCATGAATCACTTTGGACTATGAATAACCACGCTGAGACAACACCACCTATTAAATTATAGAGGATTGTACCATCATCTAAACCAAATTTCCCTTACGACCATAAAATTTGACATCAAAGTAAATGTTTGTCAACACCTCCATAACTATCCAAACATTAATAGCTACTCAAACAACCACCTTTTGTGACTTTCTACTCAAAGAATCAGCCATAACATTTTTTCCCATGGTTCCGGAGATCTTGATATCATTTTCATGAAGAAACTTCTCCCACCTCTCTTGTCACATATTCAGATAATTTTGAGAAAATACATACCTCAAGATCTTGTGATCTATGGAGACCAAAAAGAAATTACAAATGAGTTAATGCTACCATAAATTCAATGTGAAAACAATTTCTGATAGATCTATGACTTAGGTGGAATAGTTACATTTCTGGGGACATAACTACATAGACCTATAAGAGAATACTCCTCACTAATGTATCAGAACACATCCCAAACCCCGAAAAAAAACATAACAAAACACCTTGAACATCACCCCTTCCTCAGGAAACTAGAGAATTGGAGCACTGACAAACATCCCCTTCAGGTAATAGAATGTCTCCATGCAATTCTTACCCCAGAAAAAAGCATTCTATTTTCATGTAAAATTCGTCAATGGTGATGAACCTTAAGCGAATTTGGGTACAAATATTCGATAATATCCTGGAAGACCTAAAAAACTATAAACATCTTCCAAATTTTTGGGTATTTTATTATAAAAAACATTTTCATCATTCTAAGGGTCCACCACCACACCCTGATGTGAAATCACATGACTGAGGAAATGAACCTCTAAATTCCAAAACGTACACTTGGACAACGTTCCATATAGTTGGTGATGTAGAATAACCTTTCAAATAGTTTAGAGATGTTCAGTATGATCCTTCTATGACTTCATGTATATAATGATATCATCCATGAACACGATGAAGATTCTATCAAAGAACTCATGAAACATAGATTTTCTATGTCCCATGAACATGGATGGTATATTATTAATAATGAATAGTGTGACTTTGAACACGAAGTTCTCATTCCTATATCTGGAAGCAGACTATGGGATATCACCCTCCTTCACCGTCAACTGGTGATATCCAAACCGTAGATTGATCTTAGAGAACTAGTTCTCCCACTCATCTGGTCGAAAAGATCACATATCCTTGGAATAGGTTAACAATTCTTGATTGTCATCTGATTAAACCTCTAGTAGTCGAAACATATCCTCAGTCCAAAATTTGAATTCTTCATTGAAAATCACTAGAGCACCCCATGGGGAAACAATGGGCTACATAAAACCCTTTTTCAATAGATCACCAATCTGAATCCTCAACTCCAAATACTCAGAAGGTTCAATATGATATGGAGACATAAAAATTGGTGAAGCCCTGGTTTGTAATTAAAAATTGAACTCAACGCCACATAGAGGGGGTAGAATCACACCCTCCTCGTGTAAAAATCAATGAACTACCCAATGACCCTTTGAACGTCCACCATCTCATCATCCATTGACTCCACAGATAGCGCATCTAACAATGAGATAATGGGTTTAGTTCACCAACTACCTGCCCCACGACCCAACTCACAAAAAAATACACTTTCTAAT
The DNA here is from genome assembly GCA_963277665.1 of Viscum album. Lineage (NCBI taxonomy): Eukaryota > Viridiplantae > Streptophyta > Magnoliopsida > Santalales > Viscaceae > Viscum > Viscum album. The sequence continues at coordinate 1,593,121,753 of OY728129.1, forward strand.
TATCCCCATATGAAAACACAACTCTCCTCCAGAAGCTGTCGAAAAATGGAATACCAGAAATACAACTAGTTGATTTCTAGGATGATATATTATGGTTGCATCAGTAGTAAGAAGAGATCCAACAGGACTGATGTGGTCCCATCATGAGTCTACACCCCTGGACACATCAAACAAGTTGGTCTACCCTACGACTATCGTACTCAACACCAGAGGCATGGGAAGTATATCTACGTATAGTCATAAATAATGGGATAAATAGGATTATATAAATGAGTGTGAGACTTATAAATCAAAAAATGAACAAGATAAGTTGCTAAAAAAATTGATCATATATCTAACGACATCTGGAATTGCTTAAACTGCTTCCTCTACTATGTGAAACTAACCACACTGAGATCCCCTATATATCTGATGAAGAAAACATACACAACCATCCTTAGTTAATAGTCCATGAGAATAAGGGAATATTAAAGTCACCCTTTATGAGCTACATCTCCCCTAAACGATGAAAAATTATGTTATCCCTACTACTGAAATGGTCACACTAGCTACTGTTGTTATGGATGGTGCTGAACCTATCCACCTCAACCAAATTGAGCTTTGGCACCAACTGAGCACTGATTCCGAGGATGGACACAAATACCGAAGAAGAAAAACATCTACCCCAATCCTATAATAAATCCATGGGGACCGCTGGAAAAAGTTGTCTAGTAAGGAACCTACTCTGGTGGTCTTCCCATCGATCAAAATCACAATGGTCCTGGTACCAATGACCTTCCGCTGGTAGCCCCACCTCTTGAAGAACTCTGATGTATCCCCTTTCATAGTATACCACCTCATGATTGCATCCTCTCGACGATGGTTTCAAAATTATGAAACTAAAAATACGTTGGTGTCATAAATGTGGTAACCACATACTGGATGGAAGGGTGAAGCGCTTCTTCAAGATGTCTTGCACGATACTCATCGTCTAGAAAACGATCTCTGAAAAAGTGAAAAGATTCTTGAAATTGATCGCAGAATCATGTACTGACACACTCCCCTACTAATGGGAGAGTAGATCCTTCATTTTCTTACAATTCATAGTAAATGAACGGAACTTTTCTAATATCTCCTTTTTAATGTTAACCAATAACACAACTACCTCCTCTTGCTCTCCCAGAAACAACATCCACCATCAAAACGCTTATCCCCAGAATTAACTAACTACCAAAGGGACCCTATAATCTATCAAGGAATGAATAAGACTAAATGAAATCTCTATCTCCTTTATAAAACCTTTTATCTCTAAATCATAATCACATTCCTCATAATTTCCCAAATTCAACCATTAGAAAGCATGCAACAACCACTGCGAAAAACCATCCTCCTCTACTAGATCAACCCTACAATAACCAATTGAATCTACCTACTGAACCTAAGTCACATGTGAACATGTGGTCGATGACCATGTTCTATAGCTAAAAATGAAATCAATGATTTTCTATTCTCGAGTAGTAAGGAATTTTTGATTCATTTTAACTTATTTAATTCATTTAATTAATTTTTACCCATTTTAACCATCCTAAAGCATTCCAATTAAAAAAATAACACATTTCATTTTGACGAATTTATCTTTCCTAGAATCTACACCCAACAAATAGTGTAGCATCACTTGGTCATTTTGAAAGCTGATATTACTTACATCAGATCATGAGGGGGCACTAAAATCCAATGTCCTAGCTGGTCTTCCCTGGCCTATGTCATGCACCAAGATCATCTGACACTATTTTCCTACACAACCATGAAATAATAACTATTCTTAACTTCAAAATCTATCTTATCTCTCAACCATCACCATTGATACCACTTTTTCATGACCAACTCCCTCCAAAGATACCACCCTTGTGCTAACAATGAAGAAAGTGAGATAATGACCCATGAGTCTCACCTCTTGTAGTCCCTAGGTTGGTGACTATCCTGAATGGTGTAAAATCTCAAAATATTGGAGGAATTAAACCTATTATAAAAAAAGATCGTAAAATATTATGGATCATCAAATAAAACCTTGACATGTATAAAAGAAATCCAACACCATCCCATATGCTTGTGAAAAATAAAACCGATACAAATAAAAAATCCTCAAAATTATGTACTAAAAGTAAGACTAATTAGAAACACATAATGTTTCAATATTCAAGAGAGTAAGGTCTAACATGATATATAAGATAATCCTAGAATTATGAAAAAAGTTTACATTCGTAGTGGGAGAATAAAAGTATACTTAGTAGGAAAACCAATGTCTCTCATGAACATGTGATGGAAGCATACTAATGCCCCTGTTACAAAATAGAACAACCAAATCATTACCTATGAAGGTATACTAACCACCCAAACCTCACCAAATGTAGACTCACCAAATAACCCAAGCTAAGTAATGTAATATATAATTCATATCGATTATAGGGTACCCTGCACCACTTTCACACTAATTATCCACTCTCACACCCTAATGGAAAACATCCTAGAACTCCCCTTATTTTGAATATTCCAAATCTCGTCCCTCCCACACACATGTAGTCCTCAAATGCAAATCATAACCCACTTTCAAACACCAAGGCCACACACCACATCACATCCCATCCGTAGGCACCTATTCCACAAACATCATATCATCCCACTAGAAGACACCTAGGCCACAAACCACACCTCATTCCGAATTCTCCTAGGAAATTACAACACATATCATCTAAAATACACCTTGGAAATCTCAACACATCTCAAACCGAAGACACCTGGGGAAGCACAACTCCCTCATGCATACCTAGGCCTCATAAACGATGGCCTTCCATAATAAACATAGGTTATCACCCCTTGGAAAAGATGAAGGACCCTAGAACACCATGAGAGGGGAGGGGTGAATCAAGGTTTAAACTTTTTCTTTTAAAATTATGGATATTTTCCCCATATTGGTAGGAACATATTAAACATTTCTGATAAGAATGTGTAGAAAAAAATCACATGAAAATTAAAGACATGACAATTTTACTTGATTTACCACTAAGATTTACATCCATGGAATATTCGCCAATTAGTTCTCATTCAGGCCGAAGTCTACTAATCTTCACAAGATATAGAGTAAAAATGTATAGAATAGTCACTCTCTAACAGGCGCACTACCTTTAAATGGTTTTAGGGGAAACACACTGCTTCCCTTGGATCACTTACATTGACTCCCTCTTGCTCACTATGTCGGGAAGAATCTATACCCAAAGTATCTAATTGAATGTCTCATCAATGGGATTTCATTAAATCATTCTTCCTTAGATTTATATAGATTCCATGTTGAAGTCATGTTTTCCCCTGTATATGTAATCTAAATTTCAAAAACTATTCATTCACAGACTTCTTCTCTACAATCTAACCTTCTTCCTCATCGTATTATAGTGCTCCACGTACCACCTTAACATAATTACTCTTCAAACCATAACTGAGTACTTCATTTGAAAACCTAATTCAGATAATCCATTACTTCGTCTCTCGGGTACCACTTCTTCAATGCGGCCCAACTTCTCCGTCGCGAACAATATTTCACATACTACCTTCTTTTGTGTACTGCCATTATCCATGCATTGCCTCACTTTCTCCCCATACTGCAAGAGCACCATGAACTGTGTTCTTCCTCTACATACAAACTCTGCAATACGGGCCTTTCTTCCGTTTGCAGACGACAAAAAAACCTTCAGAATAATTACATCCACGTGTGCCACTTTAGTCTTATCAATATTCCTAAATTGATGAATTACTATATACAATTTTTCTCTAAGTTCTATTTTAACAATGGGAATACCACTCCTTATATAGAAAAATTGATCTTCCTAATCCGCTAATCAGAGAATTTCTAAATCATTGATATGGAACCACCTTCACTGTGATCATTCACCTACTACAAACCATTTCCCAATACAGTTCGTATACCACTACTCATCCCTTTACTGTGGTCAAAATATTATACCAACTGATCAATGCTACATTTCCACAAATGATAATCCATCCCATCAACTGCCTCTTCTGTGAACCTCTCTACCACATTTTCACAAATGACACGCCATCCTGTGAACCGTTATGCCTTCCACATACCACGAGCATTCCCATGAACCAAAATTCTTCATTGTGATCCATTCCCGCAACATGGTTCATGGTCTTCCATTCAGAGTATCATATTTCGTGATCCGTGAAATTTTCCTACAATGTGGTTTGCAGTTCACATCCTTTGCTAAAACAATTACTTTATTGAAAACAAATTTTGATTTTGAGGCCCAAAAATTTTGAACACACTGGGAAACTACACCACCTTCTATACTGCTTTCATCCTCAACTATAACACCAAATTCTTTACTAACTTCTTGATCAACCCAATTTGAATCAAAAACTAATAGAAATCATACATTGTTTCCAAGAAATAAAATCACTAGTCCCAAAAATCAACACAGTTGGGTTATATGGAAATCTACAGATACATTCAATGAAGCACCTGTAACAACTAAAATCTTATATACAAGAAACATATCAGCCAAAAACAATATAATTCTATGTGTTCATTTACAATTATATAATACAAGAGTGTGTGAATGAATTGGATTCTCATTCTCCACCATTTTAACTTTTTGAATTTCTCATATATCCAAGAAAAATAAAAATCATTCCACTCTTTACAATTGTTGAATTGATCGTACTAATGTTAAATTTATACATTCATCCTCATTGTAAATAAACACAAAAATTCATATTTTGGGATTTAAGGAATTAAGAACACTCTGCATGGATAGTACATCCCGCAAAACCCATCAACACATCATTAAAAAATTTACAATGGTTAGCAAAAAAAGGAAGAGGGGAACCTTTTTAATATGCTCATGCACTGGGAGGATATTGAATACCAAGGTTCAACTGAAGATTCTTGAACACATGTGCTGACAATATCTTGGACAGTATGTCATCCACTTTATCACCCGTTTCAACATGATCTATCTTAATCATGTCTTGTTCAACTATTTTCCTTGATTATGTGATATCTGAACTCACTGTGTTTCATATTGTAACTCTGAATTGGATTCTTTGTAAAATCATTTGTGCACTTGTTATCAAAGTGAATCACTATTGGTGGTTTCACCTCATCACCAATATCTATTAGTTGTTGCTTCATCCATAGTATTTGAGTTCAATTCATTGTAGTGGAGATATACTCAGCTTTAGATTTACTATGAAAAGAACATTCTTGATTCTTACTCAACCAACCGACACATTTCGTTCTAATAAAGAATGATCCACCACTTGTGGAATTTCCATCAACAACATCTGCAGCCGAGTCAACATAAAAAAATGCAGACAATTATCTATCTCTTCCTGTAAAAAACTATAATCCATAATTTTCAGTTCCTTGAATGTACCTCATGATTATTTTCCCTTTATCCATATATTATACTTTCGTATTACAATAAAAATTTCCCTCTAAGCATGTTGTAGAGACAATATCTAGTCATGTCATTGTCAAACACAATAAGCTTCCAATGATTCTCTTATGTTGTGTGGGACCTACATAAGTATCATCCTCATGCTTTTCATGTTTATTTCTAACCACAGTCGGAGTCTACATTGGTTTGGATTCATGCATATTAAATTTATTTATAAATTCTTTTTTACACATTTCCTAAGAATTGAATGTGTATTATTTCTTCTGAATAACATTAAACCCTAATATGTATGCGAGTCCACCGATTAATATAATTCAACTTATGATTTCAAGTGATCCAAAAAATCATCCACTGATACCATCCTGCTTCAACCAAATATATTATCATCTATATACACAAAAACCATGATCTGATCTTTTTGACAACTCTTCACATAAATATTATTATACAATCCCCATGTTTTCTATTCAATATTCTTCAGATAAGAATCCAACATAGATTTCCATGCTCGTGGTGCCAGTTTTAGACTATATAGATCCTTATTTAATCAAAAAACCATCATTTCGTCATTACTAAGAAGAAATCACAGTAGTTGTTCAATATTGACATCTTCTTCAAGAATTCTATTTAATAATGTTTTATTGACATCCATTTGATACACTTTGTATCCTCTTTTTATTTTTATGGTATGAAACTACGAGATGGACTCTTTTATAGCCATTGAGGAAAATGTTTCTTCAATATCAACACCCACAATCTATGAATTTATTTTACACACTAGTTGTGATTTATTTATGATCACATTTCCATGATTTTTAAATTTATTTTTGAAATTACTCTACGCAACAATCATATTATGGGTTTCAAGTTTCTTAACAAGAACCCATGATTGTTACATATCGATATATTCCAATTCTACATTCATGGCCTTAACCCATTATTCATCCTTTACAGCTTTATCAAATGAGTATAGTTCAATGATTGAAATAAAGGAATAAAATAAACTATTTTTCATTCTCCTTTTCTATGTTGAATATTTCCAATCCCCAATAATGTGGGATCGATCAATTTATGCTCTTCGATTTATCCTGTGAGGTTCAAAAGAATTTTATTCACCCATGGATTCTTCTTTTGATTCATCTTATGATTCAAATTCATGATGTGCCTCCTAGATGTCTTTCATGCCTTCCTCCACCTATGATTCATCCCTTTGTAAAAAAAAACTTTTTTAATGCTTTTTCATGTCTCCAGCATTACTTTATTCGATATTGAACTTTATTGTGCATCGAGATGCAAGGTGGCCAACTCTTCCACTACGAAAACAAGTCTAACATAACATGCCTTAAAATATCTTTTTGACATTCATGAACATCATAGAAATGAGTGAATTTTTTTATTTTTCCTCATTATCATCATCAACATGATCTCATGAAATTTCAAAATTTTCTATGTCTTTGAATGTTATTTCCTTGAATACTTGAGTCGTTGCATCTTACAGTTTGACGCTCATCTCATATTCCACTAGGCTTCTTAGGAGATATTCTAGAGAAAGTTTGAAAGATCCATTTTCTCAAGGGATTACACTTTTTCATTATAAGAAGGTGTAAGTATTCTCTAAATTTTCTTCCCAATGAAAATGACTTTGATATCATCCCCAAGTCCTTATATTTCTCCAACAACATCAGTAATTCTTTTAAAAAATGTATCTGTAGTTTTTCTTGGTTGAGTCATCAGATCATCAAAACTATTGTGAAAAGGTTGTAGTTTTTTATCCTTAACACTTCATCCACCGTCATAAATATTTTCATTTTTTCCAAATAATCATTGTTGATGTAAAACTCATCACCTTTACAAATGTCTGATCTAAAAAGATGAAGGGAAGGCATTTTGTGCTTTTACATCTACATCAGATATTTTATTATATGTTCCAGTCATAGAAAACCTAGTTCGATCAGTAACCTGTATTCTTGTTTATTTTTAAAGTGGACATCCATTACAATTTATCTTCAATGAGATCTCATATTATTTTTCTTTTTTTGGAAGTTACATATATAAAAGTGGGTGAGTCCTCTAACATTCACTATATTCACTAAGGTATAAATGAACTATAGATTTAACACCATCAACCTTTACCCTCTAATAACTCTTCAATGAGCTTAAAACACCCTTATATGGGAGGGGTGAATGATAGTGTAAACTTATTATTTTAAACTGATGGATCTTGTTCCTATGTCGGTAGGAACATATTATACCAGTCTGATGGGAAACGTCATAAAACAAAAAATCAAATGCAAAGATAAGACACATTACTTTTACATGTTTCGCCACTAAGGGATACATATAATGATCATATGATGATAAGTTTTTGGTTGACCAATTTCCACAAATATTGAATAATTGTGGAGTATAAAATTTTAGAAAAGTCACCTAGTGTCAGACACCTTACCTTTAGAAAAGTATAAGAATATCACACTACATCCCTTAGATCACATCCATTGACTCTTTCATGATCACTGATTTGGGAAGAATCTATACTTATTTTATCAACATGAAGGTCATTTCAATGGGTTTTCATTAAATCATGCATCCTTAACTGTATATAGATTCTTTGTTGAATTCATATTTACCCTATAGATTTAATTTAATTTTCACATGCTATTTGTTCGTAAATGATTCCTCTACGAACTATAAATCTTCCTCCACTTATTTCAGTTATCCACATACCACCTTCACAAAATGCCTCTAAAAATCATGATCATATACCGCTATTGAAAACCACATTCATGTGCTACCTTTTCTTCTTATCTATTATACCACTTCTCCACTATGGACCAACTTCTCCCTTGCAAAATGTCATTCACATAATTACTTCCTTTGCATACTACCTTGCTCCACGTACATCCTCAATATCTCTTCATACTATAGTAAAAACAAGGACTGAGTTATTCCTTCGGATACAGACTCCCCTACATGGACATATGTTCCCTTTTTATAATACATAAAACCCTTCGGAAAAATTTATTCTATGTGAACCTCTATTGGACATAGCCAAATTCCCAGAGTAATGAATTAATCTAATGAAATCCTCTCTCACTTCTATTTTTAAAATGAAATATTCACTCCTCATCTAGTCAAATAGATCAACATATTCTCTAATACAAGGTGTACAAAATCGTTGATATGGCAATGCCTTCACTGCGTATCCTGCACCTCCCACGAACCCTTTTCCTATTTGGGCTGCATACCACAACTCGTCCATTCATGGTGGCTGATCTCTTCAATTAACTGATCTCCAACTCATTTCTGCCAACAAAAAGACATATCTTGAATCATCTCTTCTGTGAACCACTTTGCCTCAATTTTTCGAATGACACACCATCCCATAAACCATCACTCCTTTTGCATACTATGAGCCTTCTTATGAATCACATGATTTCATCGTCAATCGTTTCCACAACATGGTTTGTGGTCTTGTATTCTGTGTACCATATTTTGTGATCCAATAACTATTTCCACTATGTGGTCCTTGGTTCACTTCCATTTCTAAAACTCTTAATTTTACAAAAAAGACACATGATTTTGAGGCCCAAAAATATAGCAAACAGTAGGAAACTGTTCCACCTTCTGTACTGCTTTCGGCATCAATCGTAAGACCAAATTTCCTGGAAACTGCTTGATCAACCCAATATTGATTGGAAAATAACACTAAAAATACTCCATTTTCGGAAAAGAATGTCCTTGGTTCCAACAGAAGGAGCAGGGAAGAGCAGGTATCCCACCATCCATCCTCCTAATAGTATGTTTGGGAACGAAACCCTCCAATGTGATAATGGGGGTGTTCATCACATGGTGCTCAACTAGGGTGGGGTGCGTATAGGAATCACAATGAATATACAAGAATATAAATATTAGATACCAAGAACCCAACCTAACCAATGGTTTTTCAAATAATAGTCAACTCACAACAATAACACCATTGTTCCTACCTATAAATGCACAATGCCATAGAAAAACACAAACCCAACCAATTAATTTTATTAATTACACTATTTATTAAACAATTCATTTATTTATTTTGGTAACTGAACCAACTAAGCCATTTGAAACTTCATCAGCAAACATTTATTCATTGCATCACTACATGGGAATCTATTAAGAATAGTACACAATAAAATTCATGCAGAATAATAGATAACCATGCTAAATTATCCCACTTCATAGTTCCTCTCTGTTTAACACCCATTTATTGTATAATATATGTTGTTTCCTAGATACATGGTGATTCTTTATGTATGATACTCATGGAGAAACACATAGTGAAATACTCATACCAACCATCACCATACTTCCCCAAAGTCATCATTCCAGAACTATCCATGCACGACCACATCCCACAACACATCATTACATAGCCCGATCGAATCAATGCTGCAAAAAGCTTCTCATCCACCCAAAAATTAATAAATATATCAACCAGAGATTCTACTTAACCAGCCAATCCATCCCACAAAACAGATATGTGCTCATTACTACACCATTATACATACCATAAAAATCACAATTCATATTTAATAAGGCATTCCTTATTTAATTAAACTTGTTAATGTCGATGTTATTATAGAAACTGTATAATCCTAGGGAGTCCATTCATTTGATGAGTGAGTGTAATTAACCAATTCCTATATGTATGTTCACATCAAATAATAACACATGTATTCAATAATTTATTACTATGCATACAAAGCCACTAATGGCTGGAATTTTCAGCAGGGTGTTTAGCCCATATAATTCAAAACATCATAATAACATCAAAGCCACAAAACATAAAAACGGATCTATCTACCCATTTTCAATTTTATGTCACTAGTTCTTATCATTGATTAGTGTTCCCCATCAATGGTCTATAGTTAGACACAAGTAGATCCTCCCCACATCATGCACAATCAATGATAAATAAAGGAAAACCCCTATCTTGAAGGGGGTCAACGTTATTCACATGGAAAAGAATCATAGAAAAATCCATTGATTTCGGCTCCCATGGTATTTACATCAACCTAGGGATGCAGGGGAACAATCGCACCAATCAACAACTGAAGAAGAATACATTAGAGAGAATGAATAAAATACACTATCACATGGAAAGATTAGTTGGAGGAAAAGAGAGACCAACCCAAAAGAAATTGTTGAAATAGAGGAAGGATGAAACATGGGTCTAGGATGGATTTCTATGTATCAATGAGTGAATCTCGATGATTGATTCCCTTTTAAGAGATCTATAAAACATGATAGAAGGGACTAACCAATTTCCATGGATGAGAGAGGGGTTTGTAGCCATTGGGTTTGCGAAAACCCAATCATCTTGAATTTTTTAAAACATTACATCATTGGGGTATTACACAACATGTAATCCACTTTAATTTTGTGTATTTCCTCGAGGTTCACATCCATAGAAAAATGCATCACCTCTTGATTTATTTTATTTTTCAAACCACATATTATAACATGGTGTGAAACATTCTGGACAAAACGTGAAATAGGGCTTCATGTTGTGTAATATAGTTACACGATGTGTAATACATCATCCTACAACCTTTAGCAATAGATCTTATTCAAATTCCATATGATCCTCCCCTGAACACTCCAACAACCAAAATCTAGCAATGTAATGGATCGAGATGACATAGAACGTTACAATAGATTTGGGTTTTAGGATAAGAAATATTATTTATTTTCATGTCATCCCTTAAAAAATATTTTATTCATAACGAACCCTATGAAACATAATAATAATATTATTATTTTAATTTGAGGAATCAGATAGAATGATAAACAATATTTTCCAGTTTGTAAATAAATATTTATCAACAGATGTTTTATTATTCAAAACAACCTCCTCGGAATTTATTGAATACCCAAATAAATAATTAAATAAAATAGTTCATTCACCAATAAATATTTGTGATTGATCAAACATGAATAAATTTTCTTAATCTGTCTTGAGAATGGTATTTAATCTATTAAATTCAAAATATAATTTAATTACAATCAATGGAAACACATAGTGTGTGACCCTCTAGGATTATTTATTATTAGAATTAGGTGTTCTTTCCTAAATTCATGGATCAATATATAGAAATGGGTAAAGGGCCCCAAGATAATGAAATTAATTTCAAAATAACTAAAACAAATTATGAACAGTCACCGTGTGATGTAATTTCTTTACCACAGTATCTCATTGAGTAGATTTCACATCAATGTCACCAACAAATATGCTCTATATGTTATTCTATGAATGTATGAATTAAATTCATCGTAACACCATGGCTATGGAATTGAATGTTTTTGTTTTTTTTCCAATCAGAGGGTTGACATATCAACTTCCATAAATAAGAATAGGAAAAATCTAACATTGATTTTTTCCATTAATGACATGTCAATCATGACACACCCAACATACCCTATCTCACCATAAACATATGGTGTCATGGTTTTTTTCCTAAAATCAATGTGTGCAAATCATGACATCGAATATTGAAAATCTAAAAGTCTATGGACCGTTACATATTATTTCATATTGGAATATTCGATGATACCAACACATGAATAATTCCTACTTCCATGTATATTCACATTATCTATTGTCATAGAGATTATGATATTTGAACTTCATGAGAAGAAGCATCATCTACATAGAAGTACTCACACTAAACATTATACACACTATGGGCCCTTTCATAGTAAATTATCATATAATTGAACAATATTCAAGAATATTGTCATATTACAACAATGTTCTCATCATAGAATGGAACTGTTATGAACTTATCAATGTGATAGATATCCTAGAAAATTATTATATTATATCTATGAAGAACAATGAGCCATAAATGATAAGATATTTTACTAATATTCAAATCATTAAAAATACATATATTCACTTTAAAAACAATTGGTTCTATTAAACCAACTCCAACATTACCCATTGACACCTATCTTATACCATAGATGCTAAATGAGTTATTTATCTCTAATTATCTCATATTGGGTATTTGTTAAACCTAACCCAAATCTATTAATAAGTAGAAACATATACATGTATTAATCACCACCAATCTCTACCTAATTCAATATGTTAGAATATTAATGTTTATCATTCTCTTAATCTAACCCCAGCCAGTGAGTGATTGTAATGTTAAAAACTATAGTATCTCATAATCATCAATAAATTTCCATCACTTGTCTATACCACAACATTAAGAGGGTGATATTAATAAAATATTCATAAAATTCAAATCATGGATCTTCTTACCAGGAATAAGATTTTTTTTTAAAGAAAGGGGAAGATCCAATTTAAAAAAATAGACGAAACAAATAGGAGGGGAACAAATACAGCAAGAAAACCCACATTAAAAATAGATATGAGCTAGAATATCAAACAAAAAAACATCAAAGAATGAACTAAAAATATGGAAAATAAATTTAATGAGTATGGTTAGGACCTCTCCTACCCCTACCTTGATAATCTCTTCCACGTGGATGTTGGTTGTGCTTCATTGTTTTAGATCTTTTTTGTGGTTCATGAACAAAATATGAATATTTTTTATGAGTTTCTATAACACCAATTACTCTAGATCCATCCATATAACATGGTTTTTGAGGAATGGATCAAAGACTTATATTCACTATGATCACTGCCTCCATAAGGATATATTTGGAAAGAACAACCTCTACATCAAAAGTATCATTAGCATAAGATGTACCTTTACTCACCTCATAACTGAGATGAAAACATGATTTAGAACCCCCACTATCTACCTCATTTTGAGATCTGGTCCTAATACATGTTTCACTTCTTGGGGCCCCTTCCAAATTCAAATACATCAAACAACCATCCTTAGGTAAATATAAAGGATAAGACCTAAACTATTTATAGAAAACTTTGACATTATAAATATCTCTTGCAACCAGTATTGACGTATTAGGTGAATGAGATATAAAGAGATTGGATTAGTCAATGGATTGGGAAGCATCCTCCTAGATGGAAAAAAGTATCCATATTCTGGTACTGATGTTCAAGTAGCTTAGAAATATCCTATGATATTAGTATAACATTAGAAGCTAAATTCAGTGGAATGGATATATCATTATCATTAAATATGGGGGTAGTAAAAAACATATATTTCAACGACTAAAGTATTTTCATCAGGATTCATTTCCATGGAAACATCGTCATTAGAAACATGTAAATTTCCATCCATCTTGTTAGCATCAACCAAATCCCTATCAATTGAAGACAAACCAATATGACAAGAAATAGAAACATTGGATCGGTCAAAGGATGGAAAAGAATACCCTTACAATGAAAAAATATCCATACTCTAGACCTGAGTTCATTCACACTATTATTCTTCATTTCCCTTATAATAATTATATGCCATTAATTGTGATCCCAAATCTCTATCAAAATAGTATTGTATAACCCATATGATAATTCCTTATAATTAATATGCTCAATAATTCATTTTATTTAATGTATACCCACATTAACCATCCTAATCATTTATTATTAATCATCTACCTAATCCAAATTTCTTAGTTCATTTAAACTATAATGTCTTGATATATAGGAATATATATTATCAAGTTAACTCTTTTGTATTTCATCTTTGATGATATTTTCAAGCTACCAAAATCATTTCCCTAGTAATTACCATTCATTTAGGTAGTTGGAATACATTAAAAATGGATTGTTTATCATTTCCAAAAATTCATTTCTAAACTAGATTCATCTCTTTCATTATAACCATAATTTTTCACTCTACCAATTATAGATATTCATTCCATTCACCTAAACAAATATTACAATTAAATAATTGATAATTAATATTATAGACATATTTAATGTTGTTAAAATATCATAATGAATAATCATTATCAATTTAATTTATTTATTTATATTATCATTAATGGTATAAAGTCATTTAGATATATTGATTAAAAATTTAACTTATTTCACTCAAGCATGTGTAATTCAATTCTAATGACCATATTTGGAATATAAGAAATTAATTTTCCCTTATATAGAAACAATAACCATAGGGTAATCCATAAAAGTTTAATAATTTTCTCCTTTATATCTTATAAACATTTAATATATAATACATCCCATTTTATTATTTCAACACGTGTTTTCCTTGTTAATATTTTTTATTTCCATAGTTAACCATAATCTTCCAATATTATTTGAAATGCCTTAAAATTTTAACATAATTCAATAAATTAAGTATTACTTTAATGAAATTATAATATTCAATGAAAATATAAATTTTAAATCCATATTTTTAATTCATGCTCTATGGTCACATTTTCATCATTCGAAACGTTTTGATTATGGTAGTTATTCTTCAATCTCATTACTTCTGTGTACCTTGTCGATGAAAATATTCTGTAGTAATAATAATATTTTCCATAATTAGTCAATAGTTATTAAACATAATTTAATAAATATATCTTTAAAAAAAGTCTAAAATAATATAAACATGGCTTTATTAGGTTAGGAGTTACAAGTGGCTTCCATTGCAACATTCAATGTCCAAAATCGACCTCACATGTCCCCCTCCATGCCTCTCCCTCTCTCATCCAATTATTAATTTCCATTTTGCATACCCATCCACTCCACACACCCATGGTCTAGCCTCATATTCCATGTTCATCTCATAGATGTCTCATTCATGTTTCTTCATGGAACATATGATCATGGTGCTATCTATGATCGTGTCATGGTTTAGGTGAGTCACATCAACTAGGTTTTCAAATTATATTTATTTGAAGGCATATTTAACCACACATAATTCCATGAGGATCCATTTAGGCTTCCCTTCCATAGACCTACTCGATGTGTACCATTTAATTGAATAGTGTATTAGATAGTCCATTATGTTTCTATTTCCACACCACCATTGTCACCACCATCCATGGATGTTTAACCATTATTGAACATCTTTGATGATCACCAATATTTTCTCATATCATCTTATTGGTGAAATTATCCTAAATATTTAATCTAATTTCCGAATTTCTTTAATTTAGTTTCTCAATTCGAATATAGAAAATGAAATTCCTTAAAATATCTCTATATAATTTATCTCACATCGTAAGCATGATTAATGTGATTCTATAGTAATTAGGTGTATTTATTCATGGGATATATGTTGATTATTCAAAGGGTTCATAATTCAAATACTTGAATTTATTAACATCAAATTATAAAATTTATCATTAAAATTTCCCTCTTGGTTTATTCCATATTTTTTCAGGTGATTATGGAAATTCTAAAGTTACTGAATTCATTTGAGATTATAAAATAATGAAAAGGTAGATTTTTCATAATTTAAACAACAATACATTAAATTGAAGATAGAATTTTTAATCACAAAAATTTATCTGTATGGTATCCTGTAATCCCTAGCACAATTTATATAGATTCTTAATCCATTATAACAATACCGATATTGTAAAAAACATATGTGAGTTTTATATAATAATTCATAGTTTAATCAATAATATAATACGAGTAAAGGCCCATAGATTTATAATTATTGTAATGGACACTTCAAAAACATAGAACCATATATTTTCCATCAAAATCCTTCATTATCTTGTAATGATTCTCACCCTTGGGGTAACCTCTACATGAAATAATTATCTGAAACCATGCATCCTTGGATTTCCTCTAAAATATGAATATATAAAGGTTTATAGGTTAAATAATATTTTTATTAAATACTATTTATTCTATAATATTTATCACTAATGATGATTTTCAATCATAACTTATTTAAAAATATACAATAATGTTATGGTTAAGGAAGAATTCCTTTACTGGATCTGTGACAATGTTCGTTTCTCAATCTGGTGTTATATTATGAAAGAATTTACATTATTCTCATCATTAAATAAAAAATAATATTTTCTGCTAAAAAATATTTTTGAATTCAAAAGAACACTAATTATCATTATTTAATGAAAATTAAAACTATTAAGTTTAATTAAACCAAAACATGTATCACATTCTTAGTATATAAAAATAAATCCCAATTTAAAACTCAAATTGTTACATTCTTGACTCCATTAATATTTCCATCCTTGAATGGTATTAAACAATAAACTTCCACAGTAAAAAATTGAAAATACACTCAATATAAATTCCAATCAATATTTTATCATAAATGACTTAAATCATAGTACACTTTCATATCTACAATAATTTCATAATATAGAATTTACATACATACCCTATTCTGGTCTCCACCATCAAAAAATGGCAAACTTTATAATCATATTCCATTAATATCCTAGAAAATTTACCATCTATCCTTAGAGAGAGAAATAAACTCCCATCCCCACCTTTTAGAAGAAACCAATAATTATTACACATATACAATTGATTATGATGAATTTATTCATTAATAATTTCTAAATGATCAATATATAATGATTGATTATCAACAAAAATGAATCAAGACATGACACAACCACCCTTTCCCAACCACACAAAACTCCCCTGAACAACCTAATAATTTCAAAAAACAACAAACCCCTTATTATTTGACGGGTATATCCACTAATAAAAATTTCACATGATATAAAAATGGGATAATGTCATATTTATTTACCCTTAATGGATCACTTAAAATATTCATTTTTTGATTAAATATCTACTCCACCAGTCAGTTCCTTGATCGACACTACGGTATTTCATTCATTTATAATGGAACCAATGAAAAGGTATCAATTGGAGATTCCATAAAGTGTTCCATTATACAGTATCTAATAATAGGGAAAGGTTTTTGAATAACCTAATTATAGATGTTGATGATTAATAAACCAACCAGGATTTGTTTCATTGATTGTTTCATCCCTTCCTGAAAATATCATAAAAGAGCCCCTTCTTTCATGGATTATCACTCTAGATAGAAATTACATTTATTTGAATTTATACAATATAATGATGCATTTACTAACTATGATAAAAATTATTCTATCACTAAGATTTTTTCTCACATTCACTTCAATTATTATAATTACCCTATGTTATTAAACCACTTTCACTACATAAGACAACATAAATTTTCATTATAGGTTCCAAAAACCATTCACCCACTATATAAGATGATCACATAAAACCTTTCCAAAATACCACAAAAGATAATAACAACCAATATTTTTCATTAATTTTATCAAACTAACACTTGATCAATAAATATATTTCCACCACATCAAAAAAAATTAAATTCCTATCTAAGTATATTCCCATTGACCATTGTTCGGTCAAGTTTTACCTTTCATCTAGATTAAGATTTTTCTTGTTTATTCTCACTCTACAGTGGAATCTATTATTAAGAAGGACTTAAATTTGATTCTTTCCTCGTTAACCAAATATAATAGAATTTAATAGTTATATTAACATGTATTACACCCTCCATGGAGTGTACATATTAGTCATGTAAATATACCCACAAGTGGTCTGGTCTAGACAATAGAACATTATATGAATGATATAGAGTGCAACTAGTAATGAAGTTAAAAAAACAACTCAAATTATAATATGATCATGAAATCAATTATTATAGATCATCATTATTAATTTCATATACCTTGAATCAATAGAAACATCATCATGAATGAGTGTTATTATAGTAGACCACCATATTGATTTCAATATCTTGGAAATAGGGAATAAATTTACCGAGTACTTTTACATTAGAGAATTTCACGAGTCTATTAACCATGATTAATAACATTGGGAAAATATTTTTTCATAATTTTAATCATAACTATGATAAATATCTCAACATTAAATACACTTCCATTTTGCTACTTTGATAATAAAATATCTATCATGTTAAACTAAACAATGTGTGGTTTTGGAGTCTCTGCCTGACAACCAAAAATGTTTTTATTATGATTACTTGAATATACATGGATTGAAATATTGATAAATTCATTATCACATCCTGATTGTACTTCTACATGTAATTTAATTTGATAGTGTCCCATGGGTACTTGTTACCCCAAAAGTTCATTGAAGTTCCCCACTATGATGGTAACTTTGAAGTGATATGACAATATTCTTAAATATATGTTCTCTAGTCGAATGACATCATTTAACTAGACACATGCAACTTTTTCTATCAGGGGTAGGATTCTCATAATACAATGATATTTCTTTTCAAAAAAATATCCCAATAAAATCTATAAGAGAAGTGGTTTTATGAATAAACCTTTTAGTATGAAATACACATGTTATATGTGTCTATCAAAAGTTTGTTCTATAAAAAAATTCATTAAATCATACACTTGAGATTGGTATTAATACAAATCTTATGTCACATTATTTGATTTATTGATGAAAACCATGATAATGTATGTTCACAGTGATTTGGGGTATGTGGGGAAGGTCACAATTAATATGGAATTAATGAATAAGTTGATAAATGATTTCTCCATTCAGAGTTAATGAATGTAGATATATTTGTCCAATTGATTAGAATAGAACTTCATGATATAGTCCATGGACAGGGTAGTTTTTGTTGTGAAATCATTTCAAGTAAGACAAAAAAGAATATATCTATTTTATAGTTCGATGATACATGTAATTATACATGCTTTATGAGATGACTGAGAGACTATATTACACAGTGTTTATTCATAGGATGTTATTATCATCATGAAATTTGGATTCTTTCATTATAGATGTGATGATGCTTATATTTTCATAAATTTTATTTTTGTAACTCAATATTTTTATCCGAATAAAAATTTTAAGGTAAATTGCTACATTTTTAGGTTTTAGTAATACATTGTACTTAATTATGAAAATGACTTATTTCTATTATTTCTAAAAAAAATCATCTTAGTATTTACAACATAACATTTTTTACACGAACCAAAATTGTGAAATTAATTTTTTTAGGTATATATGTTTTTTGGGATACTTTTCATTCACCTAGAACTAAATTTGGATCTAACCATATATGGCCCAAATGAAACATTGAAATGTGGCCCCAGAATCTTTTCATATTTGTAATGAATTTTTATAATGGAAACAGATATCACTAATGACATTCCCAAATATTTGAATTTTTAAAAAAGATAGATAATTGTATTAGCAACAATTTTTTTAAATATGGATGCTCATTTTTCATCCATTTTCAAGGAAATAAATGTATGGTAACTTGAAGAATGGGAACTAAAAGAGCATTTGAGTCCAGATATGTTTTATTTATTAATATAGTGTTATCTAATGTTTCATGTGCCTAATGAAGAATAAATTTTTTTGAGGTAGAAGATAAGACATATGAGAAAACAATTATAGAAGTACCCATTTCTATATTTAGCCATTTAGTAGGAAAAGTAATCATGATATTTTGAAGGATATATTTGTATGGAAAATAGCCACCCTCATTCAATAAATTTGTACCTTCACTTTCATTTCAAACAGTTAATCATTATTCTGTTACTAATGATGTTTTATACTACACTAATAGTTTTAAATATTTTGAATACATATAATTTGTATCTCCCCCTCACATTTTTTTCTCTTTTATGTTTCTCACTCCTTGAATCTCATCTCCATGAAAATAAAGTGTTAAAGTTCATACTTGTTTGAGGGAGGAAGAAATGATCACTATGAGTTTCATGCAGTGAAATGGTTTACCAAATTCAATTTTATAAACTTAATATTGTTTAAAATGGTTTCTCTTGTGGTTTCTTCTGTTGGATCTAAATTTACAGATTATACACAAGAGGGGGGTGAATTGTGTCTTTTGCAATTTTCGCAATAACTATTCTCTTGAATGAGTTCTATCCTTTATACTTTATCAGATTTGATCGTGCATTAGAAAAATCAAAATTAAGAACACAAAGATGTATAGTGGTCCAGGGAACAGAAATCACCTAGTCCACTCCACCAATGCTCTACTCCACGAGCTTGGTGATTTTCACTATCTGGTCCTCTTTTCCATAGACCGATTCACAACTGAGTACAGGCAGTTGACACCTTTACAATCCAAGGAAAAACAAATCCTACTGGTTCAAACCAAAACCTACACAGCATAGAACGAGAAGCTGGTTACTCAAGAATAAAAATAATTTCAGAAAGAAATTTCTAGTTGATCTTCACAATTGCAACAGAATGCAATTGACAAAAGATTGATCGAAGTCTCTAGAAATATTGATCTTCAAGATAAGAAGTTCTAAGTTGATCCAGTTGTAGTAGATATAGAGATATAGTTAACAACCTCAGCAGTAGTATATCCACAGTAGATATTCGATGTGGAATAGGTGAATCTTCTTAACGAGTTCCTTCTTCTTGAAAAAACAGAGCTTTTACGCTCCTGTTGAATCAGCAGATTAATCGTGAATAGTTGCAATTTCTATTTTCCACCTGTTTTAATAATAGATCAATCACACCCCTTGTAACTGGTGTTTTAGAGAGAGAATATATAATAAAGAATATCCCCTGCAGATTTAGATCCATAAATGTTGCCTTCTGATTCACGATATTTCGAAAATTTGAATTTACAGAGAACTCGTAACTTCCCTTAAGACTAAGCATAAAAAGCTCCTTTTAATTAGATCATAAATACATTAATAAAATGGCTTTGAATCAGTCAAATTCGTAATTTAAAAACGACTTTAAATCCGTCTTGAAATCCGCCCAGAAATCAGCTTACGGATCATTGTACATAAATACCGTCTGTCAAAAT
Organism: Viscum album; assembly: GCA_963277665.1. Taxonomy (NCBI): domain Eukaryota; kingdom Viridiplantae; phylum Streptophyta; class Magnoliopsida; order Santalales; family Viscaceae; genus Viscum; species Viscum album. The sequence goes on from OY728129.1 coordinate 1,593,142,976, forward strand.
TTTCGACTCCAAACATAAGGTTGATGACGTGGACTCCAAAAGTAGGATTAATAACATAGTCTTAAAACGTAGGGTTGAAAACGTAAGGTTGATAACAAACGTAGGGTTGATCATCCATACTTTTTCTTCAACATTCAAATGTACGGTAAAAGATCCATACTTTTACTTGATCCATACTTTTCCAAGAACGTATGGTTGTTCACAAAAGTATGGTTGATGAACAATAATTTTGAGAAATAAACGTAACCTTTAAAATTTACGTACGGTTCTCCATCCATACTTTTCTGAAAACCAAAACGTAGGGTTCCTTCCTAACGTAAAGTTCTTCTTCCATACTTTGCTGAAAATGTGTGGTTGTTTAACCATGCTTTTCTCTTATCTCAAAATGTATACATGCTTTTCATCCTTACGCTACGTTTATCCATGTAGGGTATGAATAGTGATTCCAAAATGCACTAAAATAGATTCCGCGCTATATTCATCTACGTAAGATGTGAAAAATGTTTCCAGAATGCGTTAAAATTGATTCCGCGCTAAGTAATAAATTCTCGTTATTTCATGAGTAAAATAAATTAATAAACTCCTGAAAAATACTAAGTAAAATCATTATAAAATAACAAAGGGTATTTGTGATCATTAAAATTATCATAAAGAAAAAGAGTATTATTTTCAATAATCTCCCCTTTAAATAACATTAATACACATTGTTGAAAACAATACTTTTCCCAAAAAACTCCCTCTTTTTGATGATCACAAAAACCGATAAAATAATTAAAATTAGTTAAAACAAAACAAAATTAACTTTCAAAATTCGTTATAAATTTTTAAATAAAAACTTCTCCACCAAAAAGATAATTATAAATACAAATGTATCATCTAATTTTCTCTTTCAATAAAAATCATTCTCCCCCTAAATTTTGATGTTGTGTTTATCCAAATTCTCCCCATTTTTGTGATATCAAAAAGATTGAAAAATCATGCATTTTAACACGTTTACTATTGCACTGAACTATTAATAAATCCTATTAATAACTGTTTATCAATAATTAAATCTGGAGTACTGGCATATTAAAAATAAAGTTTGTAAAAAAAATAAGGAAAGAGACAAATAAACAATGAAGAAAATTTTCATTCAAAAACAGTAGTATATGGATGAAAATGATATACATAGGAATCAAGGTTTGGGTAAGATAGGCAACAAGGTCTATCTCCTCTGAATTGCAGACATGATTTCTGTAAACTGTTCCTGAAGTCTCTTAATCATCCCATCTCCATGCTTGATAATGAGCTTTCTGTTCTACTGAGTCATATGAATATCCTCAATTAAATTGACTCTGAAAAACTCATGCATCCTTTCATATTTTTCAACAAATACTGACAGATTATCTGATAACTGGTCTAACAGAATTCTGATTGATGGCTCACTAGATGTCAGTTGAACCACTAAGAAATTCTGATTGTCCATCAACACTGAAAAAGGAGCACTGTTACAATAAAGATCTTGTATATTGTCATTCATATTGCTCAACGCCGATGTGATAGCCTGAAACTTTTTGATTAAATCAGGTGAAGTACCTGATCCACTAACAGCATTATTTGCAACTGATGCAAATTGGTTCGCCATAAACAACTTCAGATCTGATAAATATGACTTTATAACCATTTTAGATTTTCATTGCGTAACAAAAGTCAGCATATCCTCCTAAAAAAATTCAACATCTTGCCTTGAAACTGTACACTCCATCAGCTTTTGAAAATTCAAATTTTCTAAGTCTAAATCATTTCTCAGAGAAGCATTCTCAGATTCCAACTAAGATACTTTCTTGTATAGTTCTTAAACTTTTCATTGAATCAGATTCACCCTGTTCTTGATTCACATTCTTAGATTGATGTAGCAATACCAAAGGAATTGATTCAGAATCCGATTTTTCTTTTTTTTTGTCTTGAGAAGGATGGTCCACATATTTTTCCTTAGAGTTTTCAAACTCCTCCATAGAAAAATCCTCTTGAAGTACCTTTGTTTGAGCATCAGAAGCAAGATCATCACATTCTTCTGCGTCTTTGTCTTCCACTGGAATTTCAACAACAACATTTTCAAGAGTTTCCTGAGGTTTGGCCACTTATTCTCCAGGCACTGCCTCCATCTCCTGTTCCTGTTGAAGTGGAACTTCAACATCAGCAACAATCTGTTCCTGATTTTCCATTTGAGCTTCGTCTTGAGCTCCTGATTTCTCTACTGAAGTCGTTCTCTCAGTAACATATTCCATGGTTTTATCAACATCAGCTTATCTCACAAAAGAATAAGAAAATAAAGGTTCTGTTGGAGTTTCCAAAGCAGTGGAAGTGACTTCCTCATTTACTGGTCTTTTTCTTCTTAATTGAAGTTCCTCCTAGGTTCTGTCTTCCTCAACATCTTCCATTTCAAAACGAATCTTTATTGCTACATTTCTGACTTTGGATTTAGCTTGTCCCTCATTGTACTTAGCAGGACGAGCCTGAGAACTCTCTGAGTCTTCATCAACTTCTACTGGAAAAAGTTCTCCTTTAATTGTGCTCCAGAAATATCCATCTTTCCTTAAGGTTCCAACATTAAACATATTACTGTGATGACAGTTAACTCTTGCATCCACTAATCTCACCATGTCTTTCTTAAACAGCAGCATAGAAATAAATCTACGAAAGGGATAGAAATTCATCCTCGCCTCACTTTGACAGCAGTAACTTAGATACTTTATCATGTATCTTGGAATGTTTAACTTAATATCACATAACATAAGAAACATTATATACATATCATGGTACAAAATCTTCTCCATTTCTGCCATCCGTGGAGCTATTCCGGTCTGAATACATTGTACCAAAATCTTCTGATCAGGTTCCAAATACTTAACAAACATTTTATTTATTGTCATGTTATCGAATAGAAAAGACATAATGTCTTTGGATTTATGCATAGAATCTCCTATATTCTTAAATTAAAAATGAAAAACTCCCTAATGAGGGTAGTTGAGGATCTGACTAATCTCTACTGAAGAAATTGAGAAATCCTTATCCTCTATTTTAGCCATCATACTATCTTCGGTATCTCCCAGACTAAATTGTATAGATTTGTAGAAGTATCTATGTTCTAATTCAAACATAAATTCCGTATTCTCACTGTTGAACATATGTTCAAGATTCTGAAATGACAGCGCTTGCTTCAATAACATATTCATCTAAAATAACAAGTCAATATCGATTACCTTACCCTGTAAGATTTTTCTTCCCTCAGTGCGTTGTCTCTTGGCATTGCTCGGCTCAGCCTCACTGGCTCTTTTAGTCCTTACCATTGATACAAGATTCTCTGAAGGATTTAAGGTTAGAGTTTCAGAAGTTCGATGATTAGGGTTTCAGAAGAGGTAGGACGATTTTTAGATTTCGAAAGGGTTTCTATTGAAGTGAAAGGGTTTAGAAGTCGAAAAGGCTCTAAAAGCCTTGATTCCCATGTAATCACTAATCATTACATATATTTAAAAACAAATAAATTTTTCATACGATGAAAGAAAGAAAAAATTAAACATTATTTAATAAACAAAATAAAATTTACATAAAAATAATTTATTTAAAATTAAATAAACCTAGATCGCCCTTAATAAAATCAAACCTTGCAGTGGGAAGAGGTTTAGTAAAAATTTCTGCTAATTGAATTTTAGTATTTAAAAATTCTAAAAATATATCCTTTTTAATAACATGTTCTCTTAAAAAGTGATGCCTTATATCAATGTTCTTAACTCTAGAATGACTAATATGATTTTTTGAAATATTAATTGCACTTGTATTATCACATAAAATAGGTGTATTATTAAACTTCAATCCAAAGTCCATAAGATTGTTTTTCATCGAAAACACTTGTGCACAGCAACTGCCAGCAGAAACATATTCTGCCTCAGCTGTTGATAGGGAAACTGAATGTTGTTTCTTACTAGACCATGATACTAAGGACCTTCCTAAAAAGTGACATGTACCTGATTTAATTTTTCTATCTAATCTACAACTTCCAAAGTAAGAATCTGAATATGAAATCAAATTAAAATCATATGTTTTAGTATAAATAATAGATTGAAAAACAGTTCCTTTTAAATATATAAATATTCTTTTAACATTAGTTAGATGGGATTTGTTGGGATTTGATCGAAATCTAGCACAAAGACATACTGAATACATTATATCTGGTCTACTAGCAGTAAGATATAACAAGCTACAAATCATACCTCTATATAACTTGTTGTCAACTGATTTCCCAGTTACATCCAAATCATGTTTTATATTAGTACACATAGGAGTTGTAAATGTCTTGTTGTTCTCAAGTCCAAATTTCTTAAGTAAATCAGTAATGTATTTTCTTTGATTTAAAACATTTCCAAAATAATTTTGAAATATTTGAAGACCCAAAAAGAAATTTAATTCTCCCATCATACTCATTTCAAATTCTTCTTTCATTAATTTGGAAAATACATGTCAAATAATTTCATTAGTTGATCCAAAGATTACATCATCAACATAAATTTGAACCAATAAAACATTATTTTTCACAGTTTTCTTAAAGAGTGTTGGGTCTGCCATTCCAACAGAAAAATCATTTTTTAAAAGAAAAGAACATAATCATTCATACCAAGATCTAGGTGCTTTTTTAAGACCATAAAGAGCTTTAGTATGTTAAAAAAGAATCAGGTTTTTGAGAGTTTTCAAAACTAGGAGGATGATCAACATAAACATCATCCATTAAATAACCATTTTAAAAGGCAGATTTAACATCCATCTGAAATAATTTAAAATTCATATAATAGGAATAGGCTAAAAGGATTCTAATGGCTTCTAACCTAGCAACAGGTGCAAAACTCTCATCATAATCTATTCCCTCTTCTTGATTATATCCTTTAGCTACTAATATTGATTTATTTATAGTTATTGTGCCTTGGTCATCCTGTTTATTTCTAAAAACCCATTTGGTTCCTATTACAGGATAATTCTTAGGTCGTTCCAATAAATCCCAGTCTTCATTTCTTCTAAACTGGTTTAATTCAGCTTTCATTTTTATTACCGAGCTTTCATCATCTAAAGCTTCTTCTATCATCTTGGGTTATTGTTGAGATAGGAAGTCAGAGAATTCCACTAGGTTTCCTAAGTTTCTTCTAGTTTGAACACCAGTTTCTAAGTTACCTATTACAATTTCTAAAGGCCGATTCTTTAGAATTATAGACTGTCTAGGTAATATATTTAATGTTTCTTCAGTATCATGTTCCTTTGAACTAGACTTAATTTCTTTTATATCATTTTCAATATCATTCTATAAATTCTCAAGTCTCATGTTATCATTAGAGTCAAGTTCATCCATTTGTTCTGTCCTTTTCTCAAAAGGATTAGATTCATCAAATTTCACATGAACTGATTCTTCAACAATCCTTGACTTTTTATTATAAACTCTATAAGCATCGGAGGTAGCAAAATATCCTAAGAAAATACCTTCATCATATTTTGGATCTAACTTACCAAGATTATCCTTGGTGTTTATGATATAAACATTGCATCTAAAAACATTAAAGTAATTTACTTTATGTTTTCTGTTATTCCATAGTTCATAGGGTGCCTTTTTAAAAATAGGTCTAATTAAAACTCTATTAATTATATAACAAGTTGTATTCACAGCTACTGCCCAGAAATATATAGGTAGGATATATTCATTTAACATAGTTCTATACATTTCTTGAATTGTTCTATTTCTTCTTTCTACAATCTCATTCTGTTGAGGTGTTCTGGGTGTAGAAAAGGTGTGTTTAGTACCCATATTTGAGCAAAAGGAATTAAATTCCAGATTCTCAAATTCTCCACCATGATAACTTTTTAATGAGATTATATTGAAAACTTTTACATTTTGAACAGATTTGTAGAAACTTTCAAATAAATTAAAAGCTTCATTTTTAAATTTCAAAAAGAAAATCCATGTAAATCTTAAATAGTCATCAACTAAAACATATATTTATAACATAACATCTATGATTTCTAATCTTGATGATCCAAAAAATCCATATGAATAAGTTCTATAGGTTTAGATGTAGAAACCTTATTAACAGATTTGAAGGATGATTTGTGTTTCTTTCCAAGTTGACATGCATTACAAAATCTATCACTTTAAAATTCAAGACACGGTAAATTAGAAACTAAATGTTTCTTAGATAACTTATGTAAAACATATACATTGCAATGACCAAGTATTCTATGCCAGAGCTAGGATTCACTTACTTTAGCAGTCAAGCAGTTTACTTGTTGTTTACACAAGAAATTTAAATCCAAAGTATAGACATTTTTAGTTCTTGGTGCTTTAAATTAAAACTTTTTATCTTTAGAAATAGTACAAAAATTGTTATTAAAATCAACAGTATATCCATCATCACAGTGTTGAGAGATACTAATCAGATTGAGTTTTATTCCTTGTACATAACGTACTTTGTTTATTGAGACTGTATTTGGATCTCCAACAGTTACAATGCCATTGATTTTTCCTTTGGCATTATCACCAAATGTGACAAGCCCACCTTCCTTTTGAGTGAGTGAAGAAATATTCAATGATATTCCACTCATATGTCCTGAGCAGCCACTTTCCATGTACTATATATCTTTTCTTCTCTCGTAACCTACTACCTGCAAAGATATTCAAACAAATTGCTTTGGTACCCATATTTTGTTGGATCCAGGAGTGTTAGCTAGCAATGATCTGGGTATCCATATTTTCTTTGTTATTTTAAAATTAGTTGAATCATATAAGTCTTTTGAAACATAGGATTTCTTAATAACACAAATTTGAGGTTCTCTTAAGAAACAATTTTTAGCTTCATGTCCCTTTGCCCCACAAAAATTACAATTAATATTTTTAGAGTTAGGAAGAAACTACTTTTCATATAGCTTTGGTTTTTCTACTTTACTGCCAATTCCAAATCTCTCCTTTTTAATGACAGTTTTTCCAAGAATTTCATTTAATGAATTCTCTCCTTTTGTAAAAAAATGTAGCATGTTTTTAAGATTCTACTTCATCCTACAGTGATTTTATTCTTGATTCAAAATTAATATAGTTAGTTTTAATCAAATTATATTTATCATTTAATTCGTTATGTTGTTTCAGCATTGTGTCTCTTTCATCTGAAACAGCTTTATGTATATTTTTTAGTGACTTATGTTTCTTAAATAGTGAGTCATATCTTTCATCAAGCATATTGCAGTAGGATGCAGGGTTTTCATTTGCGTAGCTTGATTCATAATGTGATTCAGAGGAGTAATATGAGCGTACATCAAACGTTTCTCCCACGAAACACATGTTTTCCTTTATATTGTCTTCTTCTTTCTCTGAGCATGATTCAGAAGAGCTACTAGAGTCTTCAGATACACTCCACGTGGCTTTCATAGATTTCTTGTATTTCTGATCAAAGTCAATTCTTTTGAAGAATTTCTTCTTCTTTACATCCTTCAATTCTGGGAAATCTGGTCTGATATGTCCCATCTTTTTGCATTCATAACATCTCACATCCTTATTATCTCCCTTAATGGATTTTTTGAAGCCTATTTTCTTGATGTAGAATATTCTAAATTTTATGGCTAGTTGAGCCAGTTCTTCATCTGAGTTGGATGAGTCAGATCTTTCTGATTTCGCTTTGACTTCTTTTCTCTTCATCTTTCTATTCTTTTGTAATGAAGTTTCCTTTAAGTTAGTATCTTCTCTATTGATAAAAACATTATGTTCATTAGCTTTATCTTAAGTTTCAGCTTCATACATCATCAGTGTACCAATCAACTCTCTCATAGTTAGATCTTTGACAGGTGTTGATTGTCTGATTGCAGTAGAGATACCATTCTATCTAGTAGGAAGTACTCTCAGCACTTTTAATGCTTTATCAGCCTGCTTGATAGGTTCTCCATGAGCAGTTAAGTTATTGACAATTTCTGTAAATCTCCCATTCATTTTGGGAATGCTCTCACCTTCAATCATTCTAAAAGTATCAAATTTCTATTTTGAAGTTGCATATCTCATTCGACTTACATTATCTGTTCCTTCATATGCCACAACAATTTTTTGCCACATCTCATATGCTGTCGGGCACTGAGATGCTCTGTTAGATTCATCTGGTTGTAGACCGCAGATAATTACATTCATAGCCTTCGAGTTCATATCATACACTTCCTCTATAGCAGCACTCCATGCCTCAGGAATTTCAGGAATTTCATAAGGAGTCAGAATTTTTGAATAGACTCTATATCCAAGGGTTTTCAGGTATATTATCATGCATGATTTCTAGTAACCATAGTTGTCTCCATTAAAATATGGTGCTCTAACCATTGACATCCCTTCTCTTGTATCATTCATGATACTCTGTTTTATAATCCTTAAATGCTTCTAGCATTCTGAGGCTCTATCATAAGCTCCTCCTATGATACCAAATGTTGGATCTGAATCTACAGATTATACACATGAGGGGGGTGAATTGTGTCTTTTGAAATTTTTACAATAACTCTTCTCTTGAATGAGTTCTGTCATTTATACTTTATCCGATTTGATTGTGCAGCGGAAAAAGTAAAATTAAGAACACAAAGATGTATAGTGGTTCGTGGAACAGAAATACCCTAGTCCACTCAACCAACGGTCTACTCCACGAGCTTGGTGATTTTCACTATCCGTCCTGTTTTCCACAGACTGATTCACAAGTGAGTATTGGCAGTTGACACCTATACAATACAAGTAAATACAAAGCCTTCTAGTTCAAACACGAACCGACACAGCTTAGAACGGGAAGCCGGTTAATAAAAAATTAAAATAATTTTAGAAATAAATTTCCATTTGATCTTCACAATTGCAACAGAATGCAATTGACAGCAGATGGATCGAAGTCTCTTAAAATATTGATCTTCAAGACGAAGTAGTTATGAGTTGATCCAGTTGTAGTAGATATAGAGATATAGTTCACAACCTTAGCAGTAGTAGATCCACAAAAGATATTTGATGTAGAACAGGTGAATCTTCTATCGAGTTCCTTCTTCTTGAACAAACAGAGCTTTTACTCTCCGGTTGAATCAGCAGATTAATCGTGAATAGTTGCAATTTCTGTTTTCCACCTATTTTAATAATAGACCATTCACACCCCCTTGTACCTGGTGTTTCAGAGAGAGCATATATAATAAAGAATATCTCCTGCACATTTAGATCAATAAAAGTCGCCTTCTGATTCGCGATATTCAAAAATTTGAATTTACTGAGAAGTCGTAACTTCCCTTAATACTCGGCATAAAAATCTTCTTTTAATTTGATCTTAAATCCATTAATAAAACGGCTTTGAATCAGTCAAAGTCGTAATTTAAAAATGACTTTAAATCCGGCTTGGAATCCGCCCAGAAATCAGCTTACTGATCATTGTACATAAATACCGTCTGCCAAAATTTCTGACGCCAAACGTAAGGTTGATGACGTGGCCTCCAAAAATAGGATTAATAACATAGTCTTCAAATATAGTATTGACAACGTAAGGTTGATAACAAACATAGGGTTGATCATCCATACTTTTTCTTCAACATTCAAATGCACGGTAAAAGATCCATACTTTTACTTGATCCATACTTTTCCAAGAACGTATGGTTGATCATAAAAGCAAGTTTGATGAACCATACTTTTGAGAAATAAATGTAACCATTAGAATTTATGTACGGTTCTCCTTCCATATTTTGCTGAAAACTAAAATGTAGTGTTCCTTCCTAACGTAAGGTTCTTCATCCATAATTTGAAGAAAATGTATTGTTGTTTAACCATACTTTTCTCTTATCTCAAAAATTATACATGCTTTTCATCCTTACGCTACGTTTATTTATGTAGGTTATGAACAGTGATTCCAGAACATGCTAAAACAGATTCAGCGCTAAGTAATAATTTCTTGTTATTTCAAGAGTAAAATAAATTAATAAAATCTTGCAAAATAATATGTAAAATCATTAGAAAATAACTAAGGGTATTTGTGAGCATCAAAATTATCATAAAGAGACATAGTATTATTTTCAATAATCTCCCCCTTTAAATAACATTAATACGCATTGTTAAAAACAATACTTTCCTCAACATCTTCTTCCTTGAATAATAATTTATTCTCCTCATATATATATATATATATATTCCTTCCGTTTAATATTTTAGTCATTCATACAGTGGATTTTTACTAATTTATTTATGTGGAAGAGTATTATCCTACATGTAGGGGTTTTTGTGCAGGGTAGTAACATTTGAAATTAGAGTTGAGTAGTATATATTAATTTGGTTATTGAGTGGAATATAAAGAGTTTTTAGATACTAATGATAACATCATTGTGAACTCCAAAATACAGCTGCCATTTCTCAATGACTCCTTTTTGGTTTCTCTTTATTGTGTTTATATTTATATTTTCCTATTTTTATATTATTTTAACCCCTCACTATTTGAGTATAGAATTTTCAAATATATTATAAAAAAATAATAGTTGTAGTAGAAAATTAGTTTGTGTGATTGGCCTCCTTATGAGATTGACACTAGGTCTTGAACTATATTGTATGATTAGACATGATTAAATATATTGACCATAGATAATGTGACAATCCGTGCATATTCGTGTGTATTAATGTATTGGTAGATGTTAATCGCTGACTTTAGTAATGTTCAGCCTAATGCCCCTATGAAATTGGAATAATGAGACACACACTATGTGAATCTTAAACCTTAGTGAAATTCTAGATGAATTAAAATTTAGAATTTAATATTAGTCTACTGATTTTGAGAAATATTCTTTATTCAAGATATTTTTACCACATATATTCAATCACCTACTATTTGAGAGAAATAATATTTGATTTGAATATTTAATAAATATTTATCCACCAATTTAGTCAGTATGATATTTATTTATTTGTTTAATGAATATTGCAGTGAAATTTATTTATATAAATAAATGGTAATTAATCTAGGATCAATGAATATCAAGGAGCCAAGCCCAGCTGTGTTATGGGTCCAATGAAAATGATATATTAAATATCATTTTAATAAATATAGATTTAATTATTTAATAATTGAAATTAATTTTCACGGTAGGTATTGAACATGGAAACAAAATAATAATAATATTATTATTTTTATTAGACACAAGGATAAATGAAGATTAAGCTATTGGTTAAGGGCCTATTTGCAATTACCAATTCTTAATTTATCTCTTCAAATAGATGATTATATCATTTTCTTAGGATTACAAATATTATATGAAATTATGGGAAATGAATATTCTCTAGAGAACTCTCTCAACCCTAGAGAGACATTTCTTTGGAATTCTCTCAAGAACAAAAATCCCAAATCCTCCTCCCTCTATAGTCCCCAAGAAAACTATATGAAATCATTAAATCCTTGAAGGAATTATTTCTATTGTCAACATCGTACTATGCAAGTGTTTTTTGGAATCATTTAAGATTTAAATAACACCCTTCCGAGATTCATAGAACGTATGTGGATTTCCTCTAAAGAAATCAATCCTCGAATCCTTTGTCACGACAATGATATTACAAGAATATCTCGACCAATTCATCAATGAAAAACTAATTTCAAGTGAGGCGATTATTTTTTGATATAAATTAATTATAAATTATAAATTATGATCTTGACTCTGTGGATTATGGGGGCGTTATTTTTCTAGTTCTGAAGAATAATTTGAAAAGGTTGATGAAAAAAATGCTTGGGAATAAGCCCAACTGATTCTGCTGCACCTCAGAACCTTCATGTGGTATTGAAAAAAATTTATTGTGGTGGCACTATATACTAGACAGGTAATTCCATAGAGGCTCAAATATTATGAAATAAAGAACAAAAAATTTCAATCAACTCCGGGAAAGAAAGAGATAAATTTAATGTGTAAGCAAAGTCCCACTGCCTTCGCCAATAAATCAAAAAGTACACATTTCAAGACTACTATTTGAGTTTTCTTTTGTATAAAAAAATCCCTTATTCAAGGTTTATCAATATCATAACTTATTAGGTAATTATATTTCATCTCATCAATTATAACCATATTATTTTTATTTATCATTTATATAAACTCTTCCATTAAAATGTAGCAGTTATTAAAAATAAATTTTTGTAGTTAGGTTATAGGTCAAGATATTAATATCAATCATTTTAAGGAGATGAATGTAAAAGGGACTGCAACAGGGTTTTAGTGGGTTCAACTGTGACATGGCCTTGTTCATCTGTGATTGAAGCATCTATGTAAAGGCTTGAAGAGGAGTCACAATTAATCTCTAAAGAAGCAACATTGGCTTTAGTGGGATGAGCACTAGAATTGTTAATAGAGGATAAACATCTATTTATGGTTCAACAGTGTGTTGAGAAACCGCTAAAATTAATAGGTAAATTAAGCTATGAGTAGGTGTGCAAATGTTCTGCGATTTATAATGATCTTTAAAAAGTTTTGTCAATGTACCACTAGGAATATTCATTGATACATTGAATAACTTATTTCCTTGATTATTAGTCTTATTAGGCCATTTTGTAATATTTTTTAAAACCATAATTTATTCCACTCAAACTAGTTTAATTTCGATTACCATGTTTAGAATATTATAAATTATGTTTCCATGAAAAATAATACTCTATAGAAAAAATGATAATAATAATGGGTTTTCCATTTGTGTATTATAATCATTTAAACATCCAGATTTCACCCCCTTTTTTATTAGTTCAATCACCTACACATCCATTCATTACTAAAGAATTTCACTTAATTATTGCCATCTTTTAACAATGAAAAAAAACAAAGATAAATGAGGTGTTTTTATCATTGATAGCTAAAAACACTTATAATGACCTGTTTTATCCACTACTAAAAAACCCTCATTTATCAATAAAAAAACATTGTTGACTTATGTACCGTAAAAATGATTTCTAGTTTAACAGTTCTTAATAACGTTTATAAATTCTCTTTTTATCAGCACTAAAAAATGCACTCATAAATGATCATTTTTTCAAAATTAAAAATAGTGCTGATATTTATATTTTTCTACCCATATATTTATTCGTATATTAATATATATTTATATATATAATTATTATTCAATACATTTATAAAATATATTTTGTATATATGTGTGTTTATAAATAAATAAATAAATACCTTTATATATGTATGTTCTATGTGTGTATTTATAAATATAATTATACATATTTATTGTTATCTTCATAGATTATATATTAATATTTATGTACATATATAAAAATACATAGATAACAAGATTTAATTTGTTAATACAGACAATCACAAATTCACATGCACACACATTATACAGACATTGTATAGTTATGTAAATATTTATACATTTATTTAATAAAATGGATATTATTATTTTTAGAAATGGTTCATATATTAAGAATGATATTTTATATGTAAATATGATTACAAATTTATTTATAAAATTAATATTTAATGTGTAAACATATACAAATATGCGCACATGATTATATATTAAATTATAAATAACAATATAGTATGAAAAATAATAAAATTAGAATCTCATAATATCCAAATCTGTGTACTATCTGAAAATAAATTGATGCTCGACCAAATAATATAATAATAATCCCTTAAATGATGATTAAATTCCATCAAATGTTAAAACATGGGGGTACCCCCCACAAAATAACTCAATATTTGAAGACTTTTTGGAATTTTTTGACCACAAAAAAATGATTTCCATGGTTTACATAGGACACCACAATGTATATCTTTTTTAGACTTTTATTTGATATGTTTTAGATCTTAAACGAACATCATGATAAGAAGTTATGATCGTTTGAAGTTTGAGTCATATTCAGAACTCATTCTAGATTGTTTATTTATTTGAGGAATATTTTTATCTAAAAATTTTTATTAAATGACTATTATTTGATCATAATTTGAAAAATGATAAATAATATTTTTAATATTAATATATAAACAATTTCAACAAAATATCTTATATATTATGTGAGATTTCATAGTTCATATTATAAGAATCATTGTCAATAAAATATATTTTATTTATGTCAATATCAATATATTTTTACATTAATATAAGATTTTTAATGATATATAACTTTTTTATGAAATATGCGTATTATCATAGGTAAAGATAATTGTTTTAGATCTAATAATTGTCATACTTCTGTTTGTGCTAAAAAGTCATAGATAAAAGTACAATTTATCAGCGTTAAAAAAATTTAAATAAATAGGGTATATTTATAAGAAATAAAATGTGCTAATAAAAGTGCTGCTTATCCATGATATTTTAGTGCTAATAAAAGTAATTACTTATCAGAATTTTTTCAACACATATAATGGTTAATGCTAGATAAAGCCAAATATGTGATAATGAGCTAAAAAAGAACTGACAGAAGCATTTTCTTTATCAATGATTTTTCTTAGCACAGATAAATGATATCTTTTTTGATGCTTCTTTTTAACACTGATAGAAGGGAGTCTTACCAATGTAGATAAAAAGGTTCCTATCAATATATATATATATATATATATATATTATTAATTTTTTTTTAATATATAAGTACATTTCTAATAATATATATATATATATATAATATTTTCCTATATATGATTGATATAGTACTACAGATGTATTTATAGTTACCATATAATATATTTAGTGAAAAAAGGGTTTAAAAATAATTTAAAAAAATATTAAAAAAAATTTCCCATTAATATCGAGTAATAGATATTTGATATCAATATTGGTATAATAAAAATTCAATTATTATTTAATATATTAAGATACGATAAAAAGAGACTTGAACTTCAACCAGACATTACCATTGATTCATGTCTCTCTATGGGCTCTACCACTTATCAAATCAAAGGATGTGAAGAGATTTATTCCCATTAACATTATTGAAATTTGTAAACAATTTTTTCATGGTAAAAAATCCTTGATGGAAATCCAATAATTGGTTTTTAGTTAGGATATATACTAATTTTATAATATTTGAGGGGATTTCACATTCAATTGCGAGGGTATTTTTTCTGATGGACAATAAACTAATTGAATTGGTTTACACTCATATAAATATATTGGTGTTGAAATTTTGATGTTTTTCATATTATAGAGTTATTTATAAATAAATATAGACATATTTTCATATATTTACATTTAAATCATTTAATTGTACAAATAATTATCTAAATACATTTAAAAAAACAATTCTTTCTTTTATATATAGACCATATGATAAAAAAATAATTATTAATTTTATTTCAATTAAAAAATTATCCATTTGATTTATGATATAAAAATGTATGAATATGTATATAGACATACAAAGGCATATGTAATGTTATATATAAATATATTTTTCTCTGTGAGTATATATTAACAAACATATATATATATATCTGTGTGTATGTGTATTCTAATACATGAAGGTAAATATTAGCATTTAATAAATGGAAATAAATATTTATAAATATATTTATATTTATATATATATACACACAGACACATGTTAATATAAATATAAACACACTCACACACAAACAAACACACACACACATAAACACATAGAAAAAAATATTCTATAAATGTATTTCAAAATTATTATATGAATACATATAATTAAATGTAAATATAAATATGAAAAAACACCCGTAAATATAAATATAAACATACACAAATGAACACACACAAGGACATAAACTATAAAATAATTTGTCTTTCTAACATGGGTATATCTATTGGTAAAACTGAATTTTTTGTTTGTAAAAGGTTTTTCCAACCAAACTATCCCTGCCACTAAATTGTTCACTACTAGAAAATACATCTATCCAAAAGGAGTTATATCCACAATTTAGAGAAACCCTAATATTAACTTTTAGTGCATGTCTATGCCAATAGTTTCCTAAAATTTCATAGGTATTGAGGTCTCGATATGTGTAGGCCGCTCAAGATCCTACTCCCATGCTTCACATTTGAACCCCAAGCCTCACCCATGAATTTGTGATTTCCCACTACCATTAATATATTTTGGCATTATCCCTACCCATCTCAACTGGATTTGGCCCACCCCTCCTCTCCTCAGCTGATTTCGGCCTCCCCGTACCCTCCTCTATTGATGTTGGCATCCTCCAGGTTACATTGCACCCATCCGAGGATGTCATTTCTATTTTTCAAATGTTTTGGAATATTTTTTAGGTATTAATTTCTTTCCTACTCTTATTTAATCTCTTGTGTTACTCTATTTTCATTGGCATGAGTCTCTTTTATAAAATATCCATTTGTTTTTGATGTAGTTTTTTAATATTTTCCATCTATTTTAGATACAGTTGCCTGATTTTCCATCTGTTGTGATTGAGAACACCATATTGCATCAACTACCTAATGTAGATATAGTTAATTTTGATTTTTATATAGTGTTACCAAATAATAATTGGTTGTTTATATGATTGGAGGGATTGAAATTAGATCCCAACCATCTATGGTGTGGTTTTATCTCGATCTTAACTCCCTTCTACTGTTATTTCATCCTGCAGATCTATATGTAGTGGTTGATTTATTGAAAGAGAATACGAATTTTGTTATTTATATGAGTTATTGTTCATGAGAAATCCATTTTTATAATGTGGGAGTTTAAGCCGGTAATATCACCATTTTTTTATGCAATGAATTCATCTAGAATTTTATGTAGCTGATTTAACAATTTTCATTATTATAATAAGTGTAGAATTATAATGATTCAGATTCCTTGAGAAATTGAAATAGATAATACAAAAAATATAAAATATATAAAATCATTTGTATGGAGTATATACATTTTGATATATGTGATATTTCAGTTTCTCATTTTGGAACATAGATTATTTTGAGGAACCAATTGGTTATATTTCAATTATCACCCCTATTTCTATATATTATTTGTATAATTTTTAAAATGGTCTTCCAGATTGGGGTGACTATACAATCTCATAATATGGGAGATTAGTAGAAATTAGATGATTTATTATTCCGTAGGTGTAGTTTTAATGTAGTATTTTCCTCACTGCTATTTTAGTTTGTATGATATTATGTGGATATTGATAATTTGATTAAGACATCGGGTGATTGTATTCCATTTTGATTGGTGGTGATTGGTGGATAATATTGATTTCTAGTGATTAAAGATGATATTTTCTCTTATATTACATTTTTTATAACCTCATTTCTAGTTTGTAACCCATAACCAATTAAAGGTCAGTTTCAGGGGGGCACACCTGACTTCATTATTGACATTGAATGGGTTATAATAGATATGAGTTATGATAATAATAAAATAAGAGTAGCAAATAATATGACATGAGTGGAAATAACATTGTTAAGGAAAGTAATGAATTTCATCCCATTGGTAAATAAATTCATTAAACATGAATAGGTGGATGATCACATTACTTTCCATGATGAAAATAATGATGAAAAATATATTTATATCATAACACAACCTTGAAATTATTTGATGGAAATGAATAAAAATTGGAAAAATATATTTTCTTGAGTTATACTAAATTAACGAATGAATAAAATAATTACATCTTTATAAAAAAATTATAAATATCATAGAATTTATTGATGAATTCATTTTAATAAAAAATATTTTGATGATAACCCATTGACCATTTGGATGTAATTTTTTACTAATGAAACAATAATTCACAATGTGTTGATATCAGTTAAAAGAAAAAGGAGTTACACATTTGGTTTTTAATGACCTAGGAAATTATAATCAAATTTAAAAATATAAATATATTTAATGTAGTCATATAAGGGAATACCATTACATTCAACAAAATCCTTTGTGTAATAATAGATTTAGATTGAAAATTAAATTATACACATGATAACCTAAGTGAGAATCCCATGATTTTACTTACTATATGAATATCATTTGTATGAACCATTGTTCAGTGACTTCTAGAAAGTCAACCAGCTATAAAATCATGATGGTGGACATGCCACATTTGTAATAATGAAATGATAAAAATCCCATGTGTATACATAACTAGATTTATCAATTATATTATTATTAAATTTATTTTATATAATGTTTTACGTAAGTAAAATTATGAATCAATTAGTCAATTATGATTTTTTTATGGAGATTAATTTTTGAATTAAATAATAAATGTCACTGATTCCAATGGTAAAAAGTAATATTCAATATATTTTTTTTAATGTGTATATGTTATTGATCTAAATTTCATTTCATAAGGACATGTTCTATGCTTGAGTACTGTTGATAGTATTTACTTGATATGACATAGAAATTATAATCACTATCCCACATAGATACCCACTTTGATTTTTTATTTGTATACATCACATATAGTATATTGTATTTTTATTATTCTCTATTTTTCTGGCTACTTGCATGCTTTTATGGATTCCAAATCTAAATTGTTTTTAATTAATTTTTTAATTATGATTTTTTTGTGGATTTAAACATAATTTCATCCCTTGTAAGAGAATTGAAAAAAGTTGAATATATCATACTCATCATAGTTCAATTGGGTTTCAAAAGAATTAAATTTTTTTAGATTTGGAATTTAACAATGCTTCATATGGAGGTTGTTTACAATTTCTATGCTATATTTTTTATAAGATAATGCTTAATCTAGGAATAAGTTAGCTACCATATAAAAAATATGATTTTGAAACAAACTTTTATGTTTAGTATCACTGTAGAGAGGTGGAAAAATATTCTAATATTGATGAATGAAAAGAAAGAATTAGTATGGGGAATTTGATATTTGATCAGTTTCCCTTTTTACATCGTCAAAAGAGTGATATAGTATAAAAATGAAATAAGGAAATTATTTCAATACAAATGATGAAAATACTAAATTTGATGATGTTGAGAGAGTGAAAAATTTAATGGATGATCCTAGAACTCTAGTTTTTTAGGAATGTACAAACACAACCATGTTATAATTTTTATTGAAGTTATATCATGGAAAAACCATGTATGGAATTTATAATACTTATATTGATTATATTCTTACCTTTTTAAGGGACTTACGTCCAAATGGAGAATTTATTCCCTCAAATCATTATAATTCCTTGGAATAAATTTTTTATCTTCGAATTTATACTAATAAAGTTCTCTCTTGTCCAAAGGAATATTTTTTGTTTTTGGAGGAAACAGGTGGCCATAATTACAATAATGAATGTGGTACATCTTGATGAATGGAAAATAAATGTGGAACACCATTATTTGTGCAATAGAATGTCTTGTGGAACGTTCCCTTGATTCATATAATTCAAAATATATTTATGTCCATAGAATTATAATCTAATGTGTTATGAAATGATTGCGATAGAATTAAAGTTAATAATGATTTGGTTCATCCTGCATATGGATTATCATTGCATGAATTTGACGCAGAATATCATGATTTTTCATCTCTTGTGAACAATGGAAGGTTGGGTCTATCCTATGATGATTTTAATCAGTTTGTTCATATGCTTACTGATCACAACATGTGGCCAATTTTTTGTAATTTTGTTAATATTCTTCCATGGATGCGTATGAAAATAACTTTAAATTTATTGAGTATATTGATATCTATAACTTATGATCCCACAAATTATATAGAAGTCTACTTTCAGCCTTTAATAAGAGAGTTGAAGCAGCCTTGGGATAAGGGTGTGCAGACATTGGACACTTCTTCAAAAATTATATTTCAGAAGCATGCAGACTATAAATGATTTCCTAAATTATGTGATGATCTTTGGTTGGATCATGAAGGGAAAACTATCATGTCCTATATTTATGAAGAATACCTGCTAGGGGTGTCTTAAATATCATCGTAGTTTTAGTTTTATAGGGGCATCAATGATTCTTTCCAATGTATGATCAATATAGGATGAACCATCGATGGTTTGATAATACTATTGAAACTGTACAACCATTTAGAAGTATGCTAGCTATTGATGTGCTTAATGAATTTAAATGTTTCATTTTTATTAGGGAATGGTCAGATGAAATCTATAAATAGTAAGAATGTTTTCACTGAATCCACTTACAATTAAAAAAATGGAAATATTGTTTTTTGATTTTACATATTGGTCTGCAAATTCTTTACATCATTGTTTAGACGTAATGCACGTTGAGAAAAATAAATGTGAAATGTTTATTGAATGTATTTTAAATACCAAGGGGAAGACCATATATGAATTCCAATCTCATCAGAACTTTTTAGATTGGGGTATTCAACCAGAACAACATCCTTTGTGTATCATTGAAAACAAATGGAAAGTTACTTGTGCTTCATATATGGTGGTAGTATCATAAAAATATCACGTTATAGTAGTATTATATAATATCAAGGTTCCTAATGTCTATTCCAGGAACATATCTAAATTTTTCAATAGAAGAGATCTGAAAATAAAATACATAATAACTCATAATTATCGTATCTTTCTTCATGAAATAATTACTATATAAATTTGACATATGCTATCAAAAAATTTAAGGGTCACAATGATTTTAATGTGACATTTTTAGATACCTTCTTTCTAAAAGTTTTTTCAAGTAATTACTGATAAATATGATGTTGTTGGTGCCATTAATTTTTTTTGAGATGGAAAATGTTTTCCTCCATCCTTTTTCACATGCATCATGCATTTAAAAGTCCATATTCCTATTGAAACACTTCTTGTGGGATCATATTTTTTTTATGGATGTATAATAGTAAAATAAATATGTTCACAATGAAATCATATGCCTAAATCAAGAATTATCCAAAAGGATCTATTGTGATAGATTGTCTAGCTCAAGACTATTTGGATTTTGGTTCAATATTCTTGTCTGATGTGAGCACTAGAAATGTCCATACAATGAGAAATAAAGATGTCCATTTGGGTAAATTGATCCCTCATTTCCATCACATCCCCATATAGGAGGAATTGTTGGGTCTTATACATTGGCAACATTGATCCTTGAAGAGAGTGATATGGCACATCAGACAATCTTGTTTAAATATTGTTTGATCGATGAATAAATTACGTAAGTAATTTGGATATTTATTTTTTATCTCATATGATTAATTTTATCACAAAACTTAGTCTTTTATTACTATTTTTTGTAGGAATCATATAAACATTTAATGTAGATTTCACCGATCATTACCTTTGAGATGTAGAGAGGCTTTGCATAGCATAGAGTGTCCTATTTGGTGGAAATATATGGTATGACCAATATTTTAATTAGCTTAAAATATAGATATCCATTTAATTGTTTTATTTTTAAATATTTAATCTCATGATTTTACAGGTTGAATTAATTTCTCACGAATTATGTGCATTGGATTTTGGTCCCAATTATTTGGTTCATGATGGAATATCTTTAATAAAAAACGGGTATAAATTTGTTAAAACTGATAGAATGGTGAAAATGAGAACACAACATGATGTCATTATGTTAACTGCTACTGTGTATTGTTATTCTAGTGCATCAGATATTTGATATCAATATGAAGATATTTTTTTAGGGACATGTTGATAAAAATTGTTTTTGGATTAGTACTATTACAATTAAGTAAGTATGATGAAATGTAAACAGTTTGATTTAATGATGTGACTAGTTACATTTATTGATGAATATGAATTCAGAGTTATTAACATGAGTAGATTCCTATATACTATTTAACCATACATTTTGTTATTAATGGAAAATTGTGTTTTACGTGGAATATCATCTAATACCTGATTATGGTGTAATTAATGAAGTAATCCCGAGACATATTTTTTACAATGTTAGGGAAAAAACTTCCAAAATTTAAGCCCTTATTTTCACTTACAAAAATACTTCATTTAATGACTCAAATTGTCTCATTTTTAGAGTTGATGTTAAACCTGAAGTAGTGGGGGTAATAAATAGAAGAAACCATATATTCTCACTGTTTTTTTAGTTTACATATAAATGAGTTTCTCAAGTAAAAATTTCTTTAATTTGTTCTAGTTTGGAATGAAATGTTTATTTAATATTTTAAAATTTAATTTAATTTAATTATATTTATTTAAATTCAAAAAAACTAGGTTTAAAATATGTTTTTTAAAAATGTATAACTTGGTTTTACTAAAAATTTTATGACATCTCTGAAGCCTTATTTGAGTTCTAGGTTTTATGAAGGTTTTTTAAATAATGATTCTAAAAAATGTACATTTAATTTTATAAAGACTCTGAAAAATACATCAGAACATCGAATGAAATGACTATTTGATCCTAATCGATAGGTGCATGATCATGCATTGCCTCGTTCGCTTACATCAGTAAGTATAATAATTGTAATATTTTTTTCTACATTACATATTGTGTCAGGTTAATATTCTTTATCCATTTTTGTTTCAAATAATTCAATTCCAATAGAGTTTCCACCTCATATCGCTAGTACGGATCTGAGTGGGGATTCTCCTTGAACTTGATGGACAACCCATCATACCCATTCCAACACTAACCCACCAGCAGACACCCCATCTACCACACCTTTCCATCATCCGATTGAAAAACTAAGGATTTTCTTACTCATTCCTACATCATCTCACATAGCCTCTTCTTCCCATTCCACATCTACACTACCTCCAAATATGTTCCCACATTTACCATACCCATATTCGTTGATTCATCCCCTGAATGATACCCATATTCTTCCATGCATATGCTTTATTTATTTCATACCACCCATACAACATATGAAGAGTATGTTCCTTCATCTTCCACTCTAGTGCATGAAGAGAACCTAGATTATATAGTGGAATATATAGTTCCATCAGATGATGATGATATAGGACATCCCACTTATCTATCACAACATATTGAGCAGCCTGCATCGGGGTTTTTATTATAACGATGTCAATTTATTCCACTTATTTTTTTTCCTGTAGTACCATGACATAATTATTCTTTTTTTTCTTTTATATTATTTAGTGGCATATTCTATTAGGCAATAGGGAAACACTCATATGGAGGAATCCTGGAATTTCCAAACACAAATACTCGTGGGTTAAAATAAAGATAAGGAGATGATAGGTAAACATTTCAGGAAGTTTAAAAGTTTCATGGACACTTTAACCAAGTACCATGATATAATTATGTTGGAACCAATATCATAGAGACATCCCTATAATGACATAAAGGAAAAATAATGGGTGAAAATAGGGTTAAGAAAAATTGATAAATATATATCTATATTATTATTTTATATATATCTGAATTAACATGTTCGTGGTAGAGTCAGTTAAACATTCCCAATGGTAAATTAGCTAATACTATTAGGTTAATGGATCTTGGGGATTAATATAAATCATAAAAACATTAGTTGTGTGTTGGATGGAAGAGAAGATTTGAATCTAATATAGAGGGAGAACCCATATTCTATGACCATCAAAAAACTCAATATCCAAAATTATTGCATATTGGAAGATTGATGAGATTAATTTATTCCCAATAATTAATGGTTTCATATAAAATGTACTTCTTATTACATGTACTTATGTTTTTAGAATCATCAAGGAATAAATGATTCAATGATATATCTACACACATTGGGCCTCACTACAATGCCCGAGCATGAGATGCCCCAGGTACATTAATCTAAATTGAAATAATGTCCTCATTTATATTATTACTATTGGACTTATGTAAAAATGGCCTCTAGTCTAAATGGTCAATTGGTTAATATGACTACGTCCCATTTGGCCATTCGACCTATAGCCCAATTGGCCAATTGGCATCTACGCCAAATGGGCAATTAGCCTCTATGCATAATGAATAATTGGGCTTTAGGCCCAATGTCCTATAGGCCTAATGACCAATTAGACTATAGGCCTAGAGCTCAATTGGTCATTAGGACTACATCCTAATTTTCCATTAGGACTAGATTCCAATTGGCCATTATGGACTATAGGCCTAATTGGAAATTGGCCTATAGGCCTATAAGACAATTGGCCATTAGAAATAATGGAATATTGGCAATTAGGCCTTGAGGTCAATTGTCCTATAGGCCAATTATACATTTTATAATTAATATAAAAAATTCATATTAAATAGTATTTAATGTCCATAATGAGTACCTAAGATTTTAATGTGTTTTTGATTACCTTTTATATATTAATATTTGTCATCAATGATTATCACATTTTTAAAATTATGAATTTTTCATTCCTTCAATATATATTCCTTTTTATAAAATGTTTACATTGTGAATATGTGTATAAAAATAAATTTTATTTACATTAAGATATATTGGCCATTGAAGTATGTGTACCAAAAGATAAATTATTCTACTTAAGTAGGAAGAAAACAGATGTAAGTGAAATTAATACACAAACCTAAGAAAAGATTTTAAGTTTTTTTATTTATATTTCAAATATTTATACGAAATAAATAAATTAATATCTTAGTTATGTTTTCAATATAATTCCATGTAGGCCCTTAATGATAAATAAGATGACAACATCGATCTGAATGATCATTTGAGTTAGGTATTAGGTGATGAGCACCAGGGATGATTCCGATGACAAGTAGTGGAAAACATCATCCCCACATGGAATTGGTCCTCATTGGGGTCCTCTCATACTTTGATTTATAAATCCCTTATGCTGTATTATTTGATGCAAAAAAATAGCTTTAGAGGGGTTCTAAAGAAGTAAACAAGAGCATGAAAGAAGTAAGATGATCACTGAAAAATTTCTAAAAGATATGTTGGTTATAAGTCAATCACTTCCATCATAGGATGGTTTTACTATTAACTCATATATGGAATCGATTCATTATTTAAATGATTATCCAAGTGATATAAATGTGGTTCTTAGTGGTGATCGAGTTGAAGGTGGTGATGTTGAAGGTGGTGGCGATGATGTTGTTGATTATGTTGCTGCTCCAAATGATGATGTTAGTGAGTATGTAGTTGCTGCCGCAACTGATTATTATTAATATAATCATTTTTCGATGCTATTGAGGATGAATATATTGGTTATGGGGGAGATATTGATCCCCTTCAATTTTGACTTAGAAGGATGGAGACCTGTGCAATTCTATAATGGATTAAATTTATTTTTTTATGGATGTATATGTATGTTTAGTTATTTTAAATGGTTTGAAAACTATTAATACATATTGGATGGATTCTAAATTTTGTAAATTTATATTTCGTTGAATTTATATTGTATTTGTATTTGATTGAAATGTTTAAGAGATAGAAGAAGAAGTGGAAGAAGAAGTGGTGGTGTTGCTTCCAAATGCAAGCAACTACCTATACCCATTGTTTTTAGAATTGTGGTTATAGGTTATCTAATGGGAAAATAAATACCCATTGTTTTAAAAAAAGTGGGAATATATCTATACACATGGTTTTATTAGTAATGTTGGTATGGAAGAATTAATGGAACCTATCACCCTTGTTTTTATAAAACTATTGGTATAGGTCTATACTGACCCCTCAATAGGCCAATGTTTTGAAAATAGTGGGTATAACATATACCCAAAGATTTAGGGGATATAAGCACAGTTTAAAACTATAGGTATCAGTGTCTTCTCTAGTAATGTTTGGTAAAAACAATGTCACTAAATATTATTGCGAAAGATAAAATATTTGTGTTGCAAATATAATAATACCAGTATAAAATATATATGTTGGAGAAAATTATTAGCAACATATTTATAAAAAAATATCTATTAGTAATTGTTTTATAAAATTTCATAACCAATATCAATATTTCATAAATTTTTGTAATTTATAGTTCAAATAAGATATTATTTTTTGGTATTTCAATATTTATTTCTAAAATTTTAGATTATATTTATTAATTATAGAAATTTAATATTCCCTTTTTAATTATAAAACCAAATAATATTTTCACAAATGTTCAAACTCAGGAAAAAAATCATCATATATATGTATATATATTTAATACAAAATGGATCTTTACATATTTAATTTTATTTCTAAACAAAAATATCATAACAAAACAGAAAACCAATGGATCCACCTATGTTGTTGAACTCGCAAAAAATGATAAAAGGGAATGCCGTCTCTTGAATCCAATGAGTAAGAAATGATAATGGTTGAATAAATGTCACTTTTACCCAATATCATTCATCACCCAAATAATTACAATATAAAAAATGTAGTTCTAATAGCCATTTGAAACATGAAGTCGATATTCCACACCCTTCAGCTCTAATATCTACACAACAAACAACTAAAGTGAATACACACAAAACCAGTGATATAAATTAACACGAATTGAAACAAAAAAATGTATGTATAAAAACATTTCTTCATAGAATGATAATTTTTCAATCATGATCCCTATTGACATCTCAACAAGTCAATTCAACATCAATACTAGTGAGTAACCACAAGTTACTGTTATTCCACACCCTATGGCTCTAAGATCTTCAAAACACACATCCAATGTGCATACCCAAAAATTAGTGAAAAATATATACATTAATTAAAAATAATATAAGAATAAATGAAACTTTATAAACGATGTCCATATAATGGGAATTTTTCATTCATCATATTTGTTAACAGCTCAACAAATCAATTCAACTCTAGTACGAGATAGAAACCTCAAGGTGAGGATATTCCAATCCCTTAATATATAAGATATACTACCAACACATCCAAAAGTAATCCCCTAAAATCTATGAAAATATCGGAATGAAATGAAACCAAAATAGAAAAAAATGAAATTATAAATACAAGAAAATATAAAATAATCTACATTTCTATTGAATTTCCTTTTGCCTTTAAAAAAATGTAGTATCTAAAAAACAAGGAAATAAGCATTCAAATACATTGTTTGATTTATAAAAAATTTATAATCGATATTAGGGTTGAAATAATAACATGAAATGTAAACATTATATCAGATTATTCTATCAAATTGGTACAATAGTATCAATTACCCACCTTCTGGCAATCATCTCCTTGAACATGACACCAAATCCTTACACATCTAATTTGGTAGTGTCGTGAACCATCCCCGGGGGACGGTTTAGTGGCTACCCCATCCCACATTCTATCTACTAGGGGCTGGTTACATGCATCAAAAGGAATATTCCATAAAATATGATGGTATTTCCTTTAAACCTTTAAAAAACACGGTCCGTGTACAAAACAAGAAGCAACTGGGTTGTAAACTATTGAATTAAAAGAGTGCTAAATGTAAAATTGGGCCAGAACACAATACCAACGATAAAAGTACAAGTACAACTACAAGTAAAATATAACTAAATGAACAAGGGAAAAACTACTAGGTCATCCTTCGAGGTTCCTACCTGAAGGGAAGGTAAAGATCACCTTCTCAGAACTCCTCATCTGTATGTCTCCTCCACGTACCACCAGGTCCTGGCACCCTCAAAAATCATCCCAACAGATCATCATCTTCACATGACACTACATGGTGTGGGTGAATCCCATGCAGGGGTGACCATAACGATACTCAGTAGGGACCCCAAGGCCCCGAAGGTCTCCTAGAATTCCACAAATAAAAAACCACTAGCTAACACCACGAAGGTAATGTACAACATAGGTAAATTACCAAAAACCATAAACTCAATAACAAGAAAAAAGTAAAGATAGCTCACACCAGGATTTATTCTTTAGGTAGTAACAAGTTACATCCCCTTTCACATCGCCGAACACCTCAACTTCTGGAGAACTCCACCTATATCGAGTACAGTGGTCCTGCCACTTCACACCGGGGCACTTCCCACTAACCTTGAACTATTGATGTACTCCTACCCATCGTTTATCGTGGGTCTCTCAGGTCACTCAAAGCCTTCCCTACCCACTATGGTCTTCTAAGGTACTCCTCCCCAACGTGTACTGTGGATGCTCCCCACTGTGGCCTATTGAGTTACTCCTCCCCATCGCGTACTGTGGCCATCAAGTTACTCTGCCCCATCACGTACTTCTCCCCAAGACATTATTTTCAACAAAACCATCAGGTAATCTCACAATGAAGTTACTCGATGATTCAACATGTCATAAGGGTTCCATAGAAATAGGCAGTGCATCATTCAGACACCCGGTCTGTGCGTTATTGGCTTTTCAGTGCCAAGGGCATGGTTGGATTCGGGTGTCATCCAACCTGGCCATACTATATCTCTCTCAGAAACTCTAATAGAGTAAGTCAAATTGGATGACTTTCACCAAGGGTCTCAACTCCATAGATGGGTTTTCAAACGATTGTTAGGTTCTCATGGTAAGGTCTTTTGAGTGATTATGGGCCCAGCTGTGCCTGGGTCCGGTCCGAATCAGTCTGGGATGGACCGAGGTGGTATGGGCCCACTTGGAAGTTGTTTAGTCTATCCCACTAGAGGTTCATCCTTCAAGGGAGACATAGCTAGAATAGGGGACTTGGCATGTGTGGGGTTGCGGCCCGCTGGGGTGGTGGCCAGGTCTGAGGGCGGTGACTTGGTGCAGGGGAAGCGACCTAGCGCGTGGGCAGAGGCTCGACTTAGGGAGGCGTCTCAGTCCATGGGCAGTGGCATGGCATGAGAGATATTTCCTGGTGCGAGGGAGGCATCCCAACTTGAGGGCGGACACCCGTTCCAAGAAAGGCGGGCCCAGATCGAGGGAGGCGGCCCGATGTGAGGGTTGAGGTCCGGTGCGACGGAGGGGGCCCAGTGCAAGGGTGGTGGCTCGGTTTGGTCTAACGTAGGGGGTATAACCCCCTGGTCTCCCTAATTCCCGAATGGATCACAACTCATACGGTTTGTGAGGCGGCGGTGCCATGCGGGCGCCGCTCGGTCACCTTGGAACCCTCTAGAGGCATGTTTGGCCTCCATTGTGGCTTCACTCGTGGAATACATTTGCTGGAGGTTCAGAGGTCAGGACAAATCCCTTCCCATGGCCGAAATTTGTGATGGCCACCTCCTCCATCTATCGTGGCTGACGATCCATGACCCTACTCTTACGGCGTGCGTCGACGCTCTTACAGTCTTCCATCGAGGTGAAAGGATAGAAAGATATCAGAGGGTTCATTCTAGGTTCGTTAGGTCCACGACCTCCACAATAGCTCATATTATATGTATATTAAGGGGTTGAATAATCAATTGAATTAAACAACATGATAAACCCCACGAAGATATCCAACAACAACCACAGACATAGAAGAATGAATAGCAAGTCAACCAGTTAGTCGATTGACCCACGTTTTTTGAATTATTAAAGAATGGGGAAGATGGACATTATTTAAAAAATCATAAATGAAATAATACCTTCCCCGAAAAACCATTGGTGAGCGTCTGTTCTTGAAAGTAGGTCGGCGTTCATCATCCCCATAACCAGTTCAAAATGACGCCACTTATACTTCGTCTTCCAGTTCGTGGTTCGGGGTCGCCTGTCACTTCCTGCTGGTTCGACACTATCTTCTTAGGGTCTGGCGTCATGGATCACCTTTTTCACTTCGTTTCATGGTGATGTTATTCTGTTACCTCCCCTGAAGGTCCATGTATACAGGAGAGGGGAAGGAAAAGTAACGACATTGGAATTTATTGCTGGCTCATTAATTAGTAAGCTTTCTAATTTCCACAACATTTTTATTACATAGATTGGAGGGTAAAGCCATTTATTGGCATGACACTTCCTCGGTCCCACCTTTCCGCTTTTCCGATGGATAAATATAATAAAAATAAATAATAATTTCATTTAATTTGATCTTTTAACAATATAAAAAAACTAAATTTTTTTCTTGACCTACCATAGTCGAGGTGAAGATTCCATTAAGTGAATCTCATTGTCGCAGATTCAATGGTGGCCTTAGATTTTTAATCAGAGTAACAGTTCAAATGTTGCAAAATGTTTCCCACGTGTTCAGTGAACGTACCTAAAAAAAGTTTAGTAAATTATTAACAGTCACCCTCGACTCATGCCGGTCAAGGTTAGAATCTACAAAAGTGAAACACGCCCCAACCAACCCAACATTACTCTGAGATTTCCAATTCGAGTTACCATTTAGTTGTTATGAATTTTACAATAAAATAATTTTCACTTCATAATTTTTTTACTCCAAAAAACAAACATTCACTGGTGTCCTGCATAGGCCAATGGCAATATCTTCTTAAAGAGAGAATTTCAGAACCTAATTCTTATTCTTGAGGTACAAGTTTCTTTTTTCCATTTTAATTTACAATTTTTCAGAAAATAAGTAAAATGAGGAAAAATCCCAAATTTTGTGTGTACACACCATGTACTTTTCCACACGCTATGTACTTTGTCCATATGAGATGAGTACACCGGGCATGTAGGTCTGTCGACGATGATGGGTGTAAAAACTAACTACACACCATGTTCCTGGCATTCACACGATGTATAATTAGTTAGCAGGTGAATAGTACTACATTGGAAGTAGCTGCCAGAAGAGTGACATTACACACCATGTACATAGGAATAAACATTGTGTACTCATGTAGACATAGGAACAGTTCGGCGGTGAAAAGTATCCACCATAGGAACAGTTAAAAAATGAAATGTAAACACCGTGTACTTTAGTGTAAACACCTTGTAGTTTATTTTTTTCACTTAAAATGTGTAGTAGCCTTCTCATTCGGTAGAGGAGGTAGTGGGTGAGTTTGGAGCATCGAGAGAGAAGGTTGGAGCATGGATGATCTCCCGATCATATGCCAGGAATCCATTTCATCTGTCATCAATCTTGTTTGAACCATACGGGTAAGACCTTCCTACTCCTTGAGCCATTCTTACCAATTCATTCCTGAGGGTATATTATTTGATTTTGAACATGTAGTTGTTTATCCTAGATCTACATAGTTTTTGGATGTTTCAGAAGGTGTCTTTCACATATATTTACCAAGGGATATCCAAGTAAGTGGCATGAAGTTTAATTCCAACATTCATGTGGGTTTTTTGTACCATTTTTCTACGCACCCATGTTTGGTGGTGTCTTATGGCTAAGGCCTTAACTGATTAAATACCTATAATTTCATAGGTAATGTTTTGATCATGTATAAACAGTTGTTTGGGATCTTTGCTAGGATCCAATTCCACCTCATGGGTCAGTTTCCTTTGTTTAGCCATTTGGCCAGGATACCCATGGGTATGCTGCGTTTTACCATGCTTTGAATTTACTTGAGAGGAATTGTATATAAATTACTTTGTTATGTGTTTGACTCAGCCCTGTTACTTTTCTACCCTGAGGATAGTGTTTTTTCTTAGCCTGAGGGAAACATTCATCATGCATCTGGGTAGTAGTTTTGTGCTTGTGGGAAACACATCATATGCTTTCAAGGAATATTTTTTATGCCTATAAGTAGTCACCTGCGAGATTCGATTTTGATTACCCGAGAGTAATGATTTTCATGTCTACGTACAAAGATTACATTGTATATTCACTGTGGTGATTTATTATGTTGTACCTTCCAAGAAAAAGCCCATGCATGGGATTAATAAATCATTAATAAAATGATAATTTAATTGCTATAGATATTTACTTTTTAGTACTTCCATGTTAACTGCATTTTATTACTGCATATTGTCGATGCACATTTTCACTGACAATTAGGCGCGGGCCATTGGTGGGTGCCTATTGGAATTTATTTCTCACACCAATTTTGGGTCATGTCTTGGGAAAAAAATATTATATTGTTGCAGGTATAGATATGGTCAAGAGTCCCTATACATGCACTTGATTGTTCCAGGGGAGTAGGAGAGTGTGGGACCGAGCTTAGGATTGTGATGCTACTAAGATTTAGTGGCGTTGTTTATTTTGTTTTGCTGTATATTCCTTTGTATTATATTGTTTTATAATGTAGTGTATCCATTTTTTGCTACTTTCTTATACATAGGGATAGATTTCATCATTATATATGATTGTTTGTCTTTTCCATTCTTCAGTACTGTGTCCATTTAATCATTGGTATTGTTTACTACTTCTTCTTTTGTATGCTTGTATTTTGTTCCACTGTGTTAGCCTATGAAAATAGTGGGCATAGTTCCCAACTATAAGGCCTATGCCCTCGCTTCTAGTTGTTAGCCTCTGGCATTTTGGTAAATGCGCTTGAGGTCATGTGACCAACTAGGTTCAGGGCACCCGTTGAGTGTCACCCAGATCTGGGACATTCCAAAGTGGTATCAAAGGTGTTTCTTTTCCCATGAATTACTATTTCAAACCTATATCCAGGGATGGTATGGAATAGGTACTTGGTAATATGTTGTTCCCAAGAGTAGGTAACCTGTGTACAGGTAAAAGCCAATTTACCTAATGTTGCTATTTTTTTTATTTTTCAATTTTTCTGTTTCTTTGATTTTCACCATTGGGTGATGCACATGTGGTGTGTTGTTTATATATTTATACTTGGGTTCTATTTAGTTGCAACATGATGAGATGAGGGCATTCTCTAGCATGAATCATTTAGGAACATGTTAGAATCTGATTCCATGCATAGTTTCCATGCCATGTAGGAGCATTAAAAATTGCATGTAGTTGTGATAGATGTTGTGCTAGAAAATGAATGATATTGTGTTAATTACCTAGATAGATAATAATGTTGTTGATAGGGTATTGAAACATGTTTAGGTTGGGTTGATGGGCACTAAAAATTGGTTCCTGATAAGTATGGGCTCTCTTGGACCGAAATTTAGCGGATCATGATCCAACCTGTTGTGTGAAGGTCGGGAGCTAATCATTCGTTCGTGGGGAGTGTGAGCTGACACAGATTGGAAATTGGCATACCAATTATTTGAATTTATGAAAAAGGGATTTTGAGTAGTTTTTGATATCAACTATTTGGAAACCCATAAAACATGGCATGTGGTTTTATGATCACATTCCCTATACTCATCTGTTTGTGAATAAATGCAAAATTTTTAAGTACACACCGTGTACCCTATATAATCCCCGTGTTGTTTCTAACCATATCATAGGCCATGTAGGCAGAAATATGTGATAGTGAAACTTTGAGTGAACACGCCATGTACCGATTGTACACGCCATGTTGTGTTGACCCTGTGTCTGCCGTGTAACTTGAAACACAGACAGAGAAATCAGAGATGATACATGTCATGTCAATGATTTACATTCTGTGTAGTGTACCCTGGGAATCCAGCCGTGTAACAAACAAACACAGGTCAGTGTTACCCAACCTTGTACACATTGTGTGCCTGTGGGACATGCCGTGTCGTATTGACCGGTGAAAGACCGTGAGTACTTTTTCATGTGGCTAGGAAAACAGTGTGGTGTACACACATTGAGCGGGTTCAACTTGCTGTGTGGTGTCAGCTGAGTATCTGGTCATGTCACTAACAACACAGGCAGTTGGAAATTAAGTTGTACACACTGTGTCTATCTAGAACACGTAGTGTAGTCTGAGCTGTGTATCCGGCCGTGTAATATACAACATGAGTTGGTGAAGCTTATCTAGTTCATGCTGGGTAGATATTATATAAGCCGTGTAGTATCGTTTAAGGAGATCCATGGTGCTAATCCATGGTGAATGGATCAGGTAGGGGAAGAAGATTCAAGTACACGTTGTGTGTGCGGACAACACGTCGTGTGTTTGGGGTGTTACACGACCATTTTTGGCAGAGTACATTCCCATGTGAAAAACATGAGATAACATGCCTTATTGTTATTATACAAGTCGTGCAGTCTTGTTTTCTAAAACATGAATTTTTTCTTTCTCCTGTTACCTTATTACACTCCCTGTTTTAGTCCTTGATAATCATATATAAGGCATGTGTTTGGTCATTTATAGTCATGCCGTCGAGACGACCATGCGTTTTTCGCCATGAGAGAGGCAACGAGTATAATTCAGAGACAGTAGGACAGGGTCTACCGATTTAACCTCGAGCAGAGCGAGATGCTGCACCATCCATTATACCGGACATATGCACGAAGCCATAATTCTGTGAAGGCTTCATACAGTTCATGAAGACCTTCCAGGGAGCACCACCTTCTTCCACATCAATGGTGGAGCTGACATGTATATTCCACCAGAAGAATCCACCTATGTTCTCAGGGGATGGAAGACTGTAGGCTATGGAATTGTGGCTGGTTTCTATACAGACAATCTTCGAGCATCTAGAGATGCCTCAAGGGAGGGGGTCAAGCTCAGTACTTACATGCTACGTCATTCAACCAAAATATGGCAGGATGTTACCACCTAGATTGAGCATCATAGAGACATGGGGTGGGAATAATTTCGGGTAGTCTTCTATGATTTTTTCATTCTGGAGACACTGAGGTAAAATCGAGCTTGAGAGTTCATGAATCTACATCAGGGTTCTATGTCAGTGATGGATTATTTTTCTCCCTTCACCTAGCTACATCTCTTTGCACCTGTTCTGGTGGGTGATGAGTTGTTGAGGGCACAAATCTTTGAAGATGGTCTTCGATATGACATCCGAGCACTGTTGAATTTTTTCAGGTTTCCTATAGTTCAAGCTATTGTGGACCAGGAACTAATTACTCAGAAGAACCTACAGGATGCTAGTGGTGTAGGCCCTGTTGGTTCAGCAATAGTTTCTGGTACTATTTCTACCGGTATGAGGAGGAGGCAAACGGATTTCTCTCAGGGTGGAAGTACTAGACAGAGGAATTATTCAGGTGGCCTGGTGATGTGGTACCAGTGCGATAAAGAGGGGAACAAGAGACCTCAGTGTACATGTGACCTAGTGGAGTGTCGAGGTTGCGGAACGACAGTTCATCTGCTG
Source organism: Viscum album (assembly GCA_963277665.1). Classification (NCBI taxonomy): domain Eukaryota; kingdom Viridiplantae; phylum Streptophyta; class Magnoliopsida; order Santalales; family Viscaceae; genus Viscum; species Viscum album. Next base: position 1,593,177,752 of record OY728129.1, read on the forward strand.
TGCTTTTGCAGGGAGTTTCTACTAGGGGATAGTGAGAGGGGTTCTGTGCAGACTCTGCATGCAGAAGTAGGTCCCTCAGCTTCTTTTCAGTTGGGTAATTGGGATATGATAGGATGTTCATGCTGAGGTAGTGGTCGTGGCAGTGGTAGGCAGACACCAGGATCATAGAGACAGCAGGGCGGGTCAGCCCAAGGTATCCAGGCTGTGTCGCTGGGTTGTGGCACTGGGAAGGCATATGCAGTGCAATAAACCCCACAAGAGTAGAATCCCGAAACTTCCACTGTCAATCGTACTGTTCAAGTAGCTTCTATTTTATCTTCTGTACTTCTCGATATGGGTGCTACACATAGCTTTATATATGTGCCCATTTTGGGGATCCATGGATCTTTGTTTCTTTTTTTCTGATGATAGGACCCTTGACACTCTGTTAGGGACCAGAAAAACCATTGTGCGTTAGTGCATGGAGTTCCCCCTAGAGGATTGTGAGTGTCACTTTCTATTGGATCATTATGTCTTAGAGATGACGAGCTATGACGCCATTCTTAGAATGGAATGTTTTGTACCCATTTGAGCATTTATAGATTGCTATCGTTGTAGGGTGAGTTTCACATCCCTAGAGGAGAAAGAGATTCTATAAAAGGGTGAATGGGATTTCTAGGCGAGTCGAGATATACCAAAGAATCGTGGGTGAGGTGGTGTGACAGCCCATATTGTGAGTTTATATCTAGATGACCAGGGAACTTGTTAAAAGGATTTACCTCTAGTGGTTGATCATTTCAGTGATGTCTTCCCAGATGACTTTTCATGTCTTCATCTAGAGAGACAGGTGGATTTATCTATTGATCTTATGAATGGAGTAGCACCAGTGTCCATTCCTCCTTATAGGATGGATATACTAGAGTTTTAGGAGCTCAAGAGTTAGTTTGAGGAGTTTAAGGAAAAGGGTTTCATCCGACCCAATACTTATCCATGGGGTTTGTCTGTCCTGTTTTCTAAGAAATCAGATGGTACCCTCAGACTTTATATGGATTATGGGAAGCTGAACCAGATTACAGTCAAGTACATATATCCGTTTTTGAGGATTGAATATCTTTTTGATCAACTTCAAGGAGAAAGAGTGTTCTTGATGAATTAATTGAGATCCGGATATCATGAGTTCCTCATTAGACCATCAGACATACTGCATACAGCTTTTCAGAGAAGATATTGTCTATACGAGTACTTGGTTATTCCATTCAGACTCACGAACGCGCCTATATTTTTCATGGCTCTAATGAATCGTTTGTTCCACCCTTATCTAGATTCTTTTGTGGTTGTCTTTGTGGACGATATCTTGGTGTACTCTTACACTCAACACGACCATGCAAACCATCTTGAGATCATTATGAGTACACTGAGATAGCATCATCTATATGCTAAACACTTGATGCGCCACTTTTGGAAGGACCTGTTACACTTCCTGGGTTATATCATCTCAGAGGGAAGAGTTGTGGTAGAACTACAAAAACTGAGAGTAGCAATTTTTTGGGAGCAGCCTAATGTTTTTTTCAGATACAGAGTTTTGTGGGGATGGGTGGTTACTACAAGAACATTATACATAAATTCTACCACTTAGCACCACTTTTGATAGGTTTGACTAAAAAGGGGGTGAAGTTCATTTGGTTCGAAGCTTGCGAGACAACCTTTCAGGAGTTGATGGGAAGGTAGACATCGACACCAATCCTGATACTTCCAGAACAAGGGAAGAGCTATATAGTTTACTATGATGAATCAAGTATTGGGCTGGGAGCAGTGTTGATGTAGGGTGATCGAGTAATTGCATACAGGTCTTGTAAGTTGAGGTCACTTGAGAGGAATTACCTGATGCATGATCTTGAGTTGGCTACAGTTGTTCATCCGTTACGTTGTTGGAGAAATCATATCTTGGGAGAACATTTTTTGGTGTTTACAGACCACAAAATTCTCAAATATATCTTCACCCAGTGTGACCTAAATTTTAGACAGTGAAGGTTGGTTGAATACCTTTAGTCCTTCGTCATTGATCTTGCTTATACACCTAGTACGGTAATGCAGTTACTGATGCTTTGAGTAGGCGGACTCTAAAATATTCATTATAGGAGGCTAGTGGTGAGTGGAAGCTCATGGACTTGTTATCTAAGATGCATCTAGAGGTGCATGATAGATAGGGGAGAACCTATCTTTTTTCCATAGTTGTGACTTCTACCAACCTGGATAGAGTGAGGATGAGACAACTATCAGATTCGGAAGGCCTAGCTCTGTGATGTCTGTGGAATGTGAGGACCTTCATCCCGGTTGGATGATAGGCGATGACAAGGTACTGTGTATCCATGGACCAGTGTGGGTTCCAGGGGATATACGTGAGGATTTGATGCGGGAGTTTCATGCATCAGTTTGGGCAGTGCATCCCAGTGTTACAAAAATGTATCGTGACATGAGGAATCAATATTGGTGAATAGGTATTAAAAGAGAGGTATCTAGTTCTGTTATGATACTTTACACCTATAAGAAGGTGAATGTGAAGCAGGAGAGGCCAGACAAACTGTTACAGTAGTTACCCGTCCTGGATTGGAAATGGGGTGACGTTGAAATGGATTTTGTTACTGAGTTTCCGATGTCACCTTGAGGCAATTATGTCGTGTGGGTTGTTGTGGAAATACTTACAAAGGTAGCTCAATTTTTTTCCGATCAAGGAGACCCTCGTTGTGGGTGATCTTGGAAAGTGGTATATTCGAGAGGTCTTACTTCTTTATGGGGATCTATGTTCAATCATTTCACATAGTGACGCCTGTTTTATGTCTCATTTCTGGTAGAGCATTCAAAGGGAACTGGGTACATAGGTTCTTATGAGCACAACTTACCACCCTCATTCTAATGTCTAGTCAGAGCGTATGATACAGGTGCTTGAGGAGATTATATGCGAATGCATCCTGGACTTTGGGGGATCTTGGGAGAGGCACATACCCCGGGTTGGGTTTTCCTACAATAACAGTTTTCAGGAAACTATTGAGATGGCACCTTACGATCCCTTATAAGGTAGGACATGCCGATCGCCCCTGTGATGGATGGATGTAGGTGAGGCTGCATTACTAGGACCATGTCTCGTGTAGGAGACTTCAGAGCATGTCCAGTTGATTCATAAGAGGATGGAAAATGCATAGTCTTGTCAGAAATCTTATATTGATTGTCACATATGGCCCTTGGAGTTCGTGGTCAGGGATCAGGTTTTCTTTCATGTTTCACCGAGGTTGGAATATAGGCGGATCATGACATAGGGTAAACATTCACCAATGTATGTGGGGTCATTTGGGATTCTGGAGAGAGTCGAGTCAGTTTCCTGTCAGTTGCAGTTACCACAGAGGAATCAGTCCATGCACGACGTCTTCTATTTACCTCAGCTGCGCCATTACCAGTCAGACATTTCTCATGTCTTTCATCCTGAGGAGGATGAGCTTTAGGCAGATTCATCCTTTGATGAGAATCCTATTCATATTGATGATAAGAGCACGAATGTTCTTCGAGGCCGATTAGTTCCTCTTATACGGGTTCTATGGAAGCATGGTCAAGTGAAAGACGAAAACTGGGAGTGAGAGACTGGAATATGTGATCAGTGGCCAAAGTTGTTCTGAGCTATATCTTCACCACCCTTGGGAGGAAAATTCAAGGTTGAATTTCTTTAACGGTGGAAGTTTTTAAGAACCCAGTTCATATTCTTGAGGTACTGGTGTCTTCTTTTCCCATTACAATTATGGTTTTTGAGAAAATACGGAAAATGGGGGAAAATCCTTAATTTTTTTGGGTACACACCGTGTACATTTCCACACGCCATGTACTTTGGCCATGTGGGATGAGTACACAGGGCGTGTAGGCCTGTCAGCGATAAAGGGTGTAAAAAACGACTACATGTTGTGTACTTGGTATTTACACATTGTGTAATCAGTCAGTAGGTGAATAGTATGGTGGTGGAAGTAGCCACCAGTGGAGCGATAGTACATACTATGTACTTAGGAATACACTATGTGTACTCATGTCGATAGAGGGACTATTCGATGGTGAAATATCACCACCATACGAACAGTTATAAATGAAAAGTACATGCCGTGTTCTTGGGAGCGCAAATCGTGTAGTTTTTTTATCAATTAAAATGGGTAGTATCCACCTCATTCGGTAGAGGAGGTAGTTAGTGATTTTGGAGCAATGAGAGAGAAGGCTGGTGCCTGGACGATCTTTTGATTGCACTCCAAGAATTTGTTTCTTCCGACGTCGATCATGTTTGAACCGTGCAGGTAAGTCCTTCTTCCTCCTCGATCCATTCTTACCAATTATTTATTGAGGGGATGTTATTTGAGTTTGAATGTGTATTTGTTTATCCTAGATCTATGTCGTTCTCGGACATTTCTAAAGGCATCGTTCACATATATTGATCAGAGGAGATCAAGGTAGGTGGTCTGATGTTTAACTCCAACTATCATGTCGTTTTTGTGTACCGTTGTGCTACACGCCCTTTTATGGGGTGTCATATGGGTGTGGCCTTAACTGATTAAATACATATAATTTCATACATATTCTTTTTATTATGTATAAACTGTTGTTTGGGATCGTTTCTTGGATCCAGGGCCATCCTGTGGGTGTGTTTCCCTTTTTCATCCATTTGGCCAGGATACGCATGGGTATGTCGTGACATAGCATGAATTGAATGTCCTTGAGAGGAATTTTATATAAATTTCTTTCTTATGTGTTGGGATCAGCCCGGTTTCTTGTTTAGCCTGAGGGTACTGTTACGTTTAGCCTGCAGGGAACTCTTCTCATGCCTGTGGGAAGTAGTTTTGTGCCAATGGGTGACACCTCGTAAGCCAGGAGGAAATATTTGTTATGCCTATGGGCAGTCACCTGCAGGTTTTGATTCTGATTACCTGAGGGAAGTATTTGCATGTCTGCGGACAACATTTACATTGTATATTCACTATGGTGATTTATTATGTTGTACCTTCCATGATAAATCTCAGGCAAGGAATTGATAAATAATTAATAAAATGGAATTGTAATTGGTAGAGATAGTAACTTTTGAGTACTTCCTAGTTTACTGCATTTCATTAATGCAAACTGCCATTGCACATTTTCACTAACAGTTGGGCAAGGGCCTTGGGTGGTTTCCTACTGGGATTTATTTCTCAATCCCTATTTGAGTCATGTCTTGGGCCCAAACAGATTATATTTTTGCAGGTGTAAATAAGGGAAAAACTCCCTATACGGGTAATTGATTGTTAAAGGGGAGTAGGAGAACATGGGACTGAGCATAGGCCTGCAATGATACTATGTTCATGCTGTGCTATTTATTTTGCTTTGCTGTATTTTCCCTCGTATTGTATTGTTTCAGACTGAATTGTATCCTCTTTTGGATTTTTTCTTTGTCTTAGGGTTATATTGCATCATTATATATGACTTGATTTCTTTTCCTAACTTCAGTACTATGTCCATTTCAGCATTAGTATTGTTTACTACTTCCACTTTTTTATTCCTGTCATTTATCCCACTGTGTTATAGTTTGACAAATGAGGGCCTAGTTTCCCCACTATCAATCCTAGGCCCTAGATGCTAGTTGGGAGCCTCTGGAGTTTGGGGAAATACGCTTGAGGTCATGTGACCAGCCGGGTTCGGGGCACCCGTTGAGGAGCACCCAGATCCGAGACATTATATAGCATAACCTCACAAGTTCCACGGTTGTCTTGGATATAAAATCTGTGTTATATTTCATGAGTTATATGCATTTGAAAAATAAAATAACATTATTTTATTATTTTATTTTCGGTTATGCCATTTTCGGGTTTTCTCACAGGAGGCCCACACTGACTAAACATAAGTCGGGCCAAGGGTAAACTAGCCATGCTGAGCACAAAGGTGCCCTCAGATTTCTGATCTTGGAAAACATTTATGATTTATTCATATTTTTTTGGAATACTGCATACACGCGCTATTTAAAGATTAATAAAACTTTGACGGATCATACCAGACACTCCGGGCCTCAGAATCACGCGCCGTCAAATTTTTCTATCTTAAAAAAATTCTATATAATTAAAAAACATTTATACAGAAATTCCAAGTCATTACATTCTCCCCACCTTAGGTATTTTCATCCTCGAAATCGAAAGAACAGACTAAAGAAATATATGGGGGGTAATGAGCATGAGTATGATACTCCTGGTAAAATGTGCTCTCTTGGGGGTTCCCATGATACCAGAGAACACGCACCAGAGGTATCGACCGACCATGAAAGACTCGCTCCTATAGATCCTCAAACTCCACCGGGAACCCCGTAAAGGTCACCCCATCACAAAAGTACAACTCTCCCTAATTGATAACGTGCGATGGATCATACTCAAATCTTCTCAACTGTGAAACATGGAAAATATTACACATCTAGTGCATCTTTGGGGAAAGCTTTAGAAGATACAAATCCTTGCCCATTGTGCTGAGAATATAGAAAGGTTTGATGATCCTCTACGATAACTGTCCACCGCGACAAAATCCTTGTAAAACTCATAGTTGTGAGACTCATAGGAAGACCTGGTCTCCCCCCTCCTGTCGGCATAAGACATCTGTCGGCTATGTGCAGTTTTCACATTCTAACAACTGAGGCATCATGATAGTAACTCTGATACTTTTTCCTTCATCCTAGGCCATTAGTACTGACACCAGAGGTCTAGGTATATCTTTACCATTCCAAGATGTATCGTTAAAGGGGGTGTATGGGTGTTTCTCAAAACCTCCATCTTAAGAATCACTTGTACCATGGTGCCTCCTCTATAGAAGAAGACGTTCTCCCCGCCTTCTAAAAATCTTTCATGAGACCTTCATGAGGATATCTGAGATCTTCAGGCCTCGCAGTCAACATCTCATGTTGTTCCCCCCTGAAATTGTTGAAGAATTGTGGGAGTGATAGTCATAGACAGGAGGTAGCTTCTCTATCATTATCCATGAATGATATCTGAAGTCTGACTAGCTTCTCTGATGGCTCACTCAACAGTTGTTGACCAGATCTCCTGCTGAGTGCATCTGCTACCATGTTCCCCTACCCATGAGTAAGACAATCTCAATGAAATATTCCTGGATGAACTATAGCCATCTTCAATGTATCGGGATCAATCCCTTCTATGAGAAGATACACCATAGACTCTTGTGATCAGAGTAAACAACAAAATGCTCACCCATCAAGTAGTACCACCACATCTTCAGCGCAAAGACCACTACTAATAACTCCAGGTCAAGGGTATGTAATTCTACTTATCAGTCTCTATCTCAGATCTTAAAATCATTTCCATGACTTCCCCATCCCAAAAAGGCTCCCCCTTTTGACAAAGATGAAAAGGGTTCCACTACCATCGAGAAGTCGGTTACAAATCTCCAGTAGTACCTAGACAAAGAAGATGTACCTCTCCCTTCAGGGAGGTAATCCTAGAAACATCTTTTGAAAATATTTCTCCCTGATCTACCACCCCTGTTTGAAACTGGAAACTCCAAACTCTTGCTGCCAAGAGGGTTAGTCTGGTCGACTAAAGAGTGATCGGATAAGACCTCCTTTACATTGTTTTATCTTCTGTTTCTTGGGATTCATTTTTCACAAACCATGGAAAAACCCATTCCCACTTTATTTATAAACCTCAAAACTTTTTCAAATAAAGCCACTCTGAGTATGAACTATGGATTCCTAGTTCTTACCCAAAATAACGTTGTATGGCCTCAATACTACCACCAAGAGGTTCGAACCAAAAAACTCAGCTCAAATGTCCGACCACATAGCCATCTTAAGTGTGATTATCATGTCTCCTCCCAAAGGTATCTCTAGACATGAGGGTCACGTCAATAGTTTAATAGAAAACTCTATGTCTTGGAAATTATTTGTGGAAGGATGGAATGATTGATTCATATATTTATTAATACAGAAGATAATAATAGACACAGGATGTACATCAAATCATTCCTAGATACCTTTGGTCACACTCCATGACTGCATGCATCTACTCCCATGTCATGTCCCCGACTTCATGTGCCTGTTGGGGACCACATTGGTGGTGTGTTTGTAACATGTCAAAATGGACACCACCTCATGATTCTCTCCTAGATTTTCTTCCACATATATAGCCATGTAGATTCATCTATCCTAAACTCTTCATCTTCTCAAAACATTATACATGCCCAGGTCTATGAGACTGGTGTCATTTTCCTGCTTTCCCACTATTAACATTCACTGGCTGCAGTTGCTCCGCCAATGAACATTCAACCAAAACGTTTTTCACTATAACCCTAACATAAGTAGGAATGCATAGAGGAATAGGGCTAGCTCGGATGTCCCTCAACACAATCCACTCGGAGGTCTGAGCCCTGAAGCACTAACCATACTATATTTTTCAATTACATGGGATGGTCAGTTTTCCTTAATGAAAACTCAGCTACCGACATGTTGTCCTGCCAAAGCATTAGAAGCGTTAGGGAACTCTCATCCCATAGCTCTATCTGGAATTATACCCCCTCTTTTTGATCAAGGTTATCATGCTTTTCCACATAAAGGTCACATATTATCAAGATCTGGGTAAGCTAAACCCTATCATCATCCTGCTGAGCCTCATAGAAGTCTCTGTACAAGGACCGCCATCTGATCGAATGGTGCCCTGGCAAGATGGATATTCAGTCACAACCTCAAGACATTCCTTAGCCTCCTATATTTAGGGATTTTTGTGGAACATGAGGGGTATCTGATATTGAAAAATAGGTAAGTCACTATGCCTATATGTGTCCTCTAAGGGTACTGCCGGTTGTAAGTGCTGACCTACATTCAGTGATATAACTGACACATGACCAGAAGGTACAATCTCAGAAAACTGCCTATATACCAAAGCATCGTCACAATGCAGAAAATACTCATGGTAATTCACTAGAATAGACTTGATGCTAAGATCACCATCTTCTCTATTGGTGTATCAACTAGGCTGAAAACTCTAGCCACAGCCTCCATCCAGTCCTCAACCGCCGATGAGTCAACCTCATCTCATAAAATCAGAAGCCTATACTACTAAAACATGTACGATGAGCACTATTTGTGTGCACCCTCTGCTGGTGGGGCTAGTGGAAATTGTTTTCCAATGGGCAGCTGTACTGCTGGTAGACGACCCGAAGGTCCTAGTTACATAAGGTGGCCCTACACCGAGTCATCATCGCTCAGTGTTCCTTCATCGAGTACTCTCTCATGAAACCTAGGAGGTTGTCTTCATGGTCGCACCCTAAGAGAAAATATGTGTGTCATGGTTAAAAGTAATACATGGTGAGATAACTCAAGAAAACACGACAATGACTTTTCAAAACACACGCAATCAGTTGTTTTTGTGCACTGAGTCGGAAATCAGAACTCAGGGTCTATGTGCATGGAGACGTCAGCCGCCACACTACCACTGGACCACCAAACTGAAAATTTCAATAATAAAACTTAACATTACTACCACCTAGAAAAGATAATAGTCCTAGTTCTTCAGTAGAATCAAACTCCTCAGATACCACTTTGTCATGACCCGTCATCGGGGGCTCGTGTCGTGACTACCGCAAGCCCGCCATCCATAGGCCAGCGGCTGGAAACATGCACTGAAAGGTATATTCCCTAAAACAAGAAGGAATTGACTTTTATCACATTCAAAGACTCGATATGTGAACACAACAAGAAGCAAAAATGAAGTAAACTAACGTAGTAAAACAATTATGAAAGAAAAAAAGGGGTTAAAATTCATGCCCAACTATAAAAGTAAAAGTACAAATAAATGTACAATATAACTAAAAGAAAAATTGAAACAGCTACAAGTTCTTCCTCTGAGGATCCAACCTAAAGGTTTAGTAATGATCACCTCCACAAAACTCCTTGTCTGTCCATCTCCTCCGCGTACAACCAGGTCCTAGCTCCCTCAATCTTCAGCCCAGCTGCTCGTCGTCTGCACAAGACACAACAAGGTCCGGGTGAAGCCCGTGAATGGTTGATTATAATGATACTCAGTTGGGACCCCAAGACCATGATGGTATCCTATAATTCCACAATGAAAAACCACAGGGTAACCCCATGAAGGTAAAGTACCACACATGTAAAGAACCACATAACATAACCTCAATCAGAAGCATAATGTAATGACATCTCACACCAGGATTTATTATTGGGGTAGTAACAAGTAAAATCAACTATATCATCATTGAACACCTAGAATGATGGATAAATCCTCTTATATCGAGTATAGTGTGTCTGTCATGTCACCTAGAGGCACTTCCCACTAACCTTGAATTGCTGAGGTACTACTCACCATCGCGTATCATGGGTCTGTCGGGTCACAAAAAGTCATTCCTCCTCACCGTGATTTGCTAATGTAAACCTCCCCATCATGTAATGTGGCCTCTCACCACCTTTTCCTATTAAGGTACTCCTCCCCATCCCATACCGTGGCCTTTGAGTCACTCCGAGTCGAAAATTATCCAGTAATCAGGTCTCTACTTGTCGTAGGGTTTCGTACGTAGTGCGCATGAGAGAATCACTCCCCAAGACATCAGTCACATCTAAAATAGAACCAATTCTCACAAAAAATATACCCGATGATATTCCATGTCATAAGGGATCCAAAGCAATAGAGGGCGAGTCATTCAGACGCCCGGTTTGCACACTAATGGCATTTTAGTGGAGAGGGCTCGGTTGGATTTGGGTGCGATACAACCTGGTCAAACTCCATGTATCCCTATGACTCAAATGGAGTAAGTCAAAAGAAAAGTATCTCTTTAAGGGTCTAAAAAACACAGAAAATTTCATCAAACGGGCATTCGGTTCACAAGAAATAGTCTTTTGACTGTTTCTGGGTGCGTGTCCAGTCTGACCCGGTCATACCGACCCAGTCCGACCTCATCTGGGCTGGGCCGAGGTATTCTTGTTCCATATGGCTGATGTTTGATCCCACCGGAACGGGTGGCCTGACTAGAATAGGGTGGCCCATAAGGTGATGGATGACCTGCGTGGGGAGGTGACTCACTTGGGTGGTGGCCCGGTCCGTGGGAGGCTGTCGTCCGGGGAGACAACCTAGTCTCACAATCGCTGCTGGCTCCGAGGGTGGAGGCTCGGATCGAGGGCGGCAGGACGACTCATGGAAGGCTTCCCGACTCAAGGGCGGGGGCCCTATCGAGGTGCAAAGGCCCAACTTGAGGGTAGTGGCTTGGGCCTAGGGTGGCGGCCCGGCTCGAGGGCGACAGACCAACTCGAGGGTGGCAGTCCTGTGTGAGGGTGACAGTGAGGTTTGGGGTGAGTAAGGGGCGTAACCCCCCAATATCCTGGTTTTTCGAATGGACCAGAGGTCATTCAGTTTGTGAGGCAGGGGTGTCATGTGGGCGCCGCTCAATCTTAGTGAAACCTGCCATAGGCAGGTTCAACTTCCTCCGAGGCAACTGTCACGGATTCCGTTCACTAGTGGCACGGTGGTTGCACTGCCTCACTTCCTGCAGCCGTCCATCATGTCATCTCCCTCCTCTCTTCTCTGCAGCTGATGATCAGCGAACCTCCTCTTATGGTATGTGTTGATGCGCTTGAGGTTTTCCATGGAGGCGCAAGGATATCAAGATATCAGAGGGTTTGGGATGGGTACTTTTGGTCGGCACCCTTCGTGTTAGCTCATATTATGGAGGATATTAAGGGATTGAATAATAAATTTAATTAAAAAACATGATAAAACCCACAAATATACCACACAATAACCTCCATGAAAGATGAATGAACTGTGGGTCAACCTGTTAGTTAGTTGATCCACCATTTGTATATTATTCCTGAACTGTGAAGAGGAAAGTTATTTAAAAAGCATAAATTAAATAACCCCCAACCACGAAAACACATTGATGAGTGTCTACACTAGATGTTGGGTCGATGTTTTACATCCCCAAAACTGGTTCCCAATGACGCCACTCGTACATCGCCTTCCAGTTTTTGGTTCTATGTTGCTCATCCCCTCCTACTGGGTCTGCTATGTCTTCTAAGTGTCCGGCATCATGGCGCTCTTTAGAACTTCATTAGTTGGCGATGCTGTTCCAGTACATCCCCCCATTATCCATGTATATTCTAATGGTGTAGGTTATGTACTAACATTGGAATTTAATGGTGGATCATTAATTAAGAAGCTTTCTATTTTCCCCCAACGTTCGTGTTACTTAGATTGGAGGGTCAGGCCATTTATTGGCTTACACATCACCGGTCCCACCTTACCTCTTTTCCGTTAGACAAATAGAATATAAATAAAATAATAAAGTTATTTAATTTGTTCTTTTAAAAAGTTACATTAACTATCATTTTCTTTGGACCTACTATGATCGATGTGATGCCTCCGTTAAGCGAATCCCAATGTTGCAGATTAAACAGTTCCCTCATATTTTTAATTGGAGAAATAGTTAAAAAGTTTGAAAATTACGCTCGTGCATTTAGTCAATCTACACGAAAAAGTTCAGTAAATTATTAACAATCTCCCTCATCTTGTGTTGGTCGAGGATAGGCTCTTCCTAAGAGAAACATGCCCCAATGAACCCAATGGTACTCTTGGATTTCTAATCCATGCTTCCATTTCGAAGTTATATATTTAACAATAAAATAATTGTTGCATAATTATTTTATTTATGGAAAAAAGATAACATTCACTGGTGGCATGCACTAGCCATTTTTAGTATTTTCATAAAGAGGGGATACCCTCATGAGTTTAGCAGTGGTCTCATATATTTTATCTGAGTTACCATTTGTGAGTTATAATCATTTGAAAAATAAAATAACCTTTTTAATTATTTTAAATGTGGTTATGCCATTTTCGTGTTTTCTCACTGAAGACCCGCATCGACTAAACATAAGTCACGCCTAGGGTAAATCTACCATCCAGAGCACAATGGTCCTACAAGATTTTGGATCCAGGAAACCGTTTAAGATTTATTCCAGTTTTTTAGGAAAACTGTGACGGATCATTCTGGGCACTCCGAGCCGCGGTATCACGTGCCGTCAGATTTCACAGTCTAGAAATAATTCCATATAATTAAAAATTTTAAACTTATATTCTGGTACATTATAGGTAGTAAACCTTCCAACCGATGCATAGTCATGATCACAACAAACATAGATCACCATGGGTCTTATCTGTAGTTAGACCATGCTTGAAAATTCTAAAATTAGAAAGCATTGGTTTAAATTCCATAGTTAAAAAAACATATAAAAATATATTATATCATAGCTAATAATTTTTTATGTGATCAATACCACTCACATCACCTTTTTTAGTTCTCAATATTTGGATTCTTACGAGAACTAAAAAAGGAGATGTGATGGGTATTGATCACTTAAAAAATTTATCAGCTCTGATAGATGTAATTTTTATCTATGTTTTTTGTTGTTGATAATGAGGTCCTTTATCAGTGCTAAAAAGATAAATATAAATAAGGGCTGATAAATAACTTCATTATAAATGATTTTTTCTACTATAAAGGTTTTATATATCAATGCAATTTCTAGGATAGATAAAAGGGATCAACACTTAATGTCACTAACAACAAAAATGTTTTTCTCATGATGATAAAACCCTTTTTTGCCAAAATAATGGGAATATCTGTAGTAGTGATTGATATTTTTGGTCATCATAATTAATCAACCTATATTATCTTCAGCCACTAATAAATTTAGTGACTTTAAAAACATTATGTAGTATCATAATTGAAAAATAATGATAAACATAAATATAAATGTGACTTGTATCATTGTGATGCACATCACCTTCAACTGATTTCATTCATCAAAATAATGCTCGAATTTATTTTTAGATCTCATAACATGAGTGTACCTTGATAAAAATATTATTATTTAATATAAATAATATTATATATAATTATTCCATTGGTATTTAACAAAATTTACATATTTCAACATTAAAACATTTCTAAACTTATCCAAATAGGGTTCTATTAGATTTGGAGTGTTGAGAGGAGTCAAAAAATCTTTCAATGTCCATAGAAGCCCACACACCCCCTAACTCAACTCTCAAAATCTTTTTCAAGCAAGGGTTTCCCCATCACACACCCATGCACTCCCCACACACTCCAACATGCCTCTCTCGCCACAATTACCTTGTAGATTTTTGATTCGTGTGGATAATAGCACACTATAACCTAGTAACTCTCAATTATTTTATTTTATTTATTTTATTTTATTATTTTCTGGAGGATTGGATATTTTTATTTATTTTTTATGAAATTATAAATATTCATTGTACTCCATGTGGTTTGAAAATTAGTGCTAAAACTGTATATATAGAGTCTATAATTTAATAGATTCAATTCACATGAGTGTTGTACAATTTAACTAACCATGTTTTCCAACCGTCTAGGCATTCTAAGTGTATGAAGTTATGGTTTCATAGTTGGTGGCGTGTTTGGATAATCATGAAACTAATCTACGCGACTCGACCAAGAATTATGAATTTTGAATACCCCAAATACCCTAATTTATTTTTAACCCCATTTTACCTCACCCCAATCCCACTCTTAGCTAAACACCCCTCATGCCCATGGAGGTCTTTCTATTTCACACCTCACCTCCTTAGATTCAACGTGTTCTCATATAATTTCTTATGAGATTATCTCATCTGAGGTTCTCGGCTTATCCTTACTACTCCTCTCCTATTTTCTTATTTTATTCTTCCCTCCATTATTACACACCACCATATACAAAACCAAGGGTACAATTTTACTTCTAAATTAGTCTTGGTTCTCAATGATTGGGTGTACAACTGGTTACTCTTGGGAAATTATTCTTCCGAAATTGATCATTTCAATGGATCTATATTTGATTAAATTATGTTTAACCCTAACATAACATTTAATTATTAGAATTATTTATTTCATGCTTTTTAAATAAATTTCAAATGTACAATACATGTATTTTATGTATTTATGAACCACCATGAGAGGGAAAGCAAGATTCGATTGGTTTCCATTGAGTGCATTGGGCTTTTCCTTTTAAAGTGCGTGTTTCAAAAAAAATAGAAACTACTTTCAACACCAACTAATAGATGGATTGTCAAAATGGATTTTATCCTCGAGTTCTCATGTTTTAAAAATAGGCTTGGTTCAAAAAATGGGTTCTCAAATGGTTATTAAGTACTATATGGAATTTCAATTAATAGATGAAATTCAAAGAATTAAAAAATATTTAACAATTTTTTAAATAGAAATTTATGGTTAAGAGAAGTTTTTGATGAACATGGAGGGTCATAAAGATAAATGTAAGTTTTTTATTTATACATGGATGTACACATTAATACGGAGATATGAGAATGTCCGCAGAAAGTGAAAACACACAAAAATATGTAAATTTATATGTTTAAGAAAATAAAAAAATCTTTTATAATTTCAATTCCATGGTAAAAATGGTCATTTATTTTTATATGTTTTAAAATGGATTCGAATGTTAAACTACAATACATAATCGATACTTAAAAAATAATTCTTTTAAACCAATAAATAATGATAAATGAGAAGTTTCATTGGTTTTTGAGTTGAGAATTTATTGTTGAGGAAAATGGAATTTTTATTTGAACCGATTATTAGTTATTGATATATGTATTTTCCATGAATTAATGATGTTTATAATAATGTTTTACTTTAACATTTTTTATCTATTGGTGTTATTAAAACCTCATGGGTTTCCCAGGTGACTGGTTAGGTGATATAATATTGGATAATTTCATTTCTACTAGCTAGGATACTTGTCTGTATTTTTAGAACCCCCTTACACTAGTTAGTGATGTAGAGTCCCATGTTTTTGAACTGGGTGAAAATACAAATTTTTTCTAATTTTATTCGTTTAAATGATGTGTAGGTAATAAAACCAAGATTAAGGTTGATGTTTCTTGATATAGGACATTTTACATGATTATATAACATCTTTTGGTAAAGGCTTGAGGAGTTTTTCGACATACTCAATGTGTTTGGGGGAACTGAACCAAGAAGTGGCATTCCCAAAGGCTGCACACAGTTGGTCAAACCATGTTGTTCAAGTCGTGTGACTTGTTATAGGTGATTTAGAGGAATTCACATGGGCTACACCTAGTTAGTCAAACTGTATGGATAAACTCTATGGAATACTTTTGTTATCCAGTAATAGACGCACGGTGTATGTAAGGTATGTTAGACTGTCTTGGTCAAATCGTACGACCTACCCAGTTTTATGTTTTGGGTAAATTTATTTAATTAAATTCCAAGAAAATGGTTTTTAATTATAATTTGTGAAATTGGGGTTTTATTTAAAATAATTCAAGGCTAAAAGGATTTATATTTAACTATTTTAAACGTGGGATTCATTTTACTAAATTCGGTTGAGAGAATTTATTTAAATAATGACGAGTTGGAGTTTTTATTTAATTAAATTCATTGAAAGGGAATTTAATTAAAAGAGGTGTAAATGAGGAATTTGGGGTTTATCTAAGTGGTTTTTTCATTAATTATTAATAATAATAATATAATGGTTATTATTATTATTATATCTTTTATTATAATTAATTAATATTGTTTTTATTTTAATTAGAGGGGAAATAAAGGATGAGGCACACTTCCCATAATTCCTCCTACATGAACCATGCACCTGGCCTCCCCCATCAGTGGGGCCCCACCCTTCCTCCCGGATCGCTCTTCACATGCTTATATCATCCTAGATCCTTCATGAAATTTGTCTTTTATCAGTGAGGTGAGTCCTTCTATGTGCGTTTCATTGTTTACATTGGTTGTTTCGACTCTCTACCACCTAGTTGTGTTTAGGCTGAAACCCTATATTCATGTTTAATTCAATTTCATTGTTTCATTTGATTCAAAGTGGTGTGGATGATGTCTTGGGACCTGTTTCTCCTTATTCCAATGACTTCTACTGATGTTCAATTGATTCTACATGAGTTCGTTAACCACGGTCATATTCGGGTAAGGCATTATACTTGATAATTGGTTTCAAACCCCCTTTAATTACATGCATTTAGAGATATATGAGTCCCCATTTAATTATTGGGTGTGTTTTGGTCCTCACCACACTAATTTTGGTTGCTAATTTTTGTTTTCAAGGTGTTTATATTCATTCTGAGTGTGTGTGTGTTTTTGTAGAAGTGTGTATTCATGATTCGATGGCACGTTACGTCAAAAAGATTTTCCTCAGCCAATTCTATGAGGTAGGGTCCTCAAGATTTCTCAAATTAATAATACATTGTAGTTTTTAATTATAATTGGCGATGACTTTGACTATAATATTTGAATTATTGGGTTATTGGTATAAATTGAATGTTAGATTATAAAATCTTGTTTTTGTAATAAAACCCCTCAATCGAGGTGTGTTTCCATCATGCTAAAAACATAGTGATGGACTGATATGTTACATTAGCTTTCAATTATCTGTTTTCCTATTTCAACCCTAACATGTTGAAAAACATGGGTTAATATGAAATTGTTATTATTGGGCAGGATCTGTTGAGATGATTAATTTTTAATTAATTATGTTCTCTGAGAATTGAAAATGGGATAATTAATCACATGATTAATTATTAATTAATTAGTGGGTTATATCGAGACAATTAAATTTTTGATTTAGTTGTGGGTTTCGATATTTTATTATGAGATTTTAATCATGGGCTTAATTAGGAGACATTGAATTGGTTAATTACGGTAATTAATAGGGGGATTAAATATAATGTTTTGTTTATAATAAATTGAGATAATAAATTGTAGATTAACTATGTTCGTTTTCATTAATGGTTAGGATAAATAATTGTGCAAATTAGTTATGGAAGAATGATATTTTGAATGAGATAATTAATTGTATATTAATTATGCACATGAGGTTGTAATAAATATAATTAATTGGGGGATTAATTATGAGATGTGAAATTTCTAGGTTGATATAATTAATTGAGGATTATTTATGGACCTTGTTGTTGATTAAGATAATTTACTGTATGATTAATTGTGACATGTTGATATTTGTATTGGATAATTAATTGTGGATAATTTATAATGGAATATGATTTGTGTTAATAAATTAATTAAATTATGATTTAATTAATGGAATTATGGGCATGGTTAATTGTGGAGTTATCTAATTGATTTTGGTGTATTTCACTAACCATTAGAATATTAAGGGAATGGGATTGGAATATTTATTATTAATTAAGTATTGTGTTTGAATTAATATATTTGAAAATTTATTAATGATTGTGATGTGTTGCATGCTATACAAGGTGGACGATTGAGAAAGTGGGTGCTAGACAAGGATTTATAGACTGATTGAGAGGCAGGGGAGTTAGACAAGGTGTTCTAACCCAATAGTTGTTGCAATCTCTTATGAAGTGAGTTGGTATAAATAGAGATATACATTGATTGAGAAAGTTGGGTGTGAGACTAGGAGATCTACAACGATTGAGAAAGTGGAGTGTGAGACATGGAGATCTACACTGATCGAGAATTTAGAATGTGATACATGGAGATCTACACCGATTGAGAACATGGAGTGCGAGACAAGGCAATATACACAAATTCAGATTAGGGGTGTTTGACATGGCTTTCAACACCAAATGAATGGACATAATGAATTATAAATTGAACTAGAGGAATTAATCACACTTTAGTTAATGTTATTAAATAAAACAATGATTGAGATGAAAATGTTTTGAACTATGACATGAGTTGAAGTAGTACTATGTTATGGTATTACCTATGGAACATTTCGAGCATCATCATGAGTCAAGGTTAGTATTGAGGTATGGGTAACAATGGAATCCTTGGACATAATAAATGATTAAGTTTAGAATAATTGATAATGTGTTAATTGATATTTATTCTTGATAAATATGTGTGTATGGTTCATGGGTAGTCTCTTATTTCAGATATGGCCCAAAGTAGTTGTCGTTGTTAGGTGTGCTTTTAGAACCTGGACAGGGTGTTGGATGTTTATTCAGTTTTTTATTACTTTGATATATCTGCACACTGTTTAATAAAATTATATTGTCAATATTGAGATAAAAAATAGGTTATCCTGTCTTACTAATATATATATATATCACACCACATTTAGGCCTTCATTTCACATGGGTACCCATGTTGAATTTACTTGTTTCAAGAATATTGACTTTTCATGTGGTTGTTTACTTGTACCAAGGTGTTAGGAGAAAATGGTTGAACAAGAGCTCAGTATGCTAGTGGAGATAAACCTTAGGAATTTTGAGTTTTTTAATTATTTTTTTACTATGATGTAAAATATGATATATTTTTTACTCCATTGAAGTACGCTTCACCATGATATGAATGAACTGTATAAAATGGTGTTGGCAGTTTTCAATATTCCGTTGATTATTGTTTTATATCTGCTTTCGCTATTGTCATATTTTATTATATATTTCCACTTTTCACTCAGAATACGAGGGTATAGTCTCCCCACTGACTATCCTTAAACCCTACGGGGAGATGTGCATGAGGTCATGTGGTGACTGGTCCGGCTACTGATTTGAGTCTAAGCAGGGTCAAGACATTACAAAGTTGTATCAAAGGATCATGATTTCATTATGTTTTCCATTGTCTTTTAATTTTGTGTTGGTAGATAGGATACTAGGAAAGTGTCGACCCTTGATCAATATCTGTGCTTGGGACTAATCACACAATGTATGAGAAATTACCATGTGGTCAAGGATGGGAATTGATATTTATATTATTCATGGTTACAATTGATTTGATTTCACCTTGACTGACTGGAGTATTTTATGCAACTTATTGATTATTAGAATTTAGAAACTTTTCTTTTACCTGATATGGCATGGATGTTGCATTACATGAATTATCATATGCATATATAGATTTACATGTCATGCACATTACATTCCATGTGGGTTCATTAGTAGGATGCCAGCTAATTTTTATTGTGTTTGAAGGGTAGAATGCTATATTTTGGTCTTCTATAACATTCCTAATATTATAACATATTTAGATGATTATATTCTAGGTTTCCTCTATTATTAGCATGTTTTGATGTTTTTCCATGCTCTTGTGTTTTTTACTGCTGGTGTGTTACTGCTTATGATAACATTCCAGAGAAGTTTTGATGTGTAAATTGCTGCATGAGTAGAAAATTGATAGATTGCATTTAAAATATGATCCAAAATTAGTTGTAAGGTGAATGGGCACCTTATTACTAGAAAAGGGAATCTATTTATTTAAAAATTGAAAAATTTCCTTATAATGTTAAAATGTTAAATGTAATTTTGATATGATAAATGAGAGATGAATTCCGATGGTATGGTGTATGGGAACCTTAATGATTGGTAAATGGAAACCCATGTGACCGATCCTAGTATAACCATAGTGTGTTTGAAAATTGTTTTAAATGTAAAACTATTCTATTTTGAGAAATGAACTATTATATGGTTATTTTTGGGAGAACCAAGATGTTTTGAAGAAATGGGACCCTCATAGGTCACAGTATTATTAAAAAATTAGATGTTAAATTTACAGTTTAAAATGAAATGGCACTAAATGTTAAATCTTAGTGTATATTTATTATAGTTTTTCTATTTGTATTAGGAGCATTGTTTGAAAACCAAGTTCCTCACTATGGAATAGTACTTGTTGGTTTGTTAAGGTAATTTCAAATAATTATAGGTTTAAATGAATTAATGATATGGATAAATAAGAAAATGGGGATTTTGAGCTAAGTGGGATCTGATTTTTCGTGACCAAGAGATTGGGTCGGGGCGTATGCATCATAAAGAAGTAGGTGTGGTTGATTGCACACATAGATTTGAGATGCCTTGTTTTCATTGGGTGCTTTTGATGTAGGTACCTTTGAGTTCCATTTTACCTAGTAGGATTTTGAGTTATAAAGAACAAAACCCTTATTTTTATGGGTGGTCATTGTATCATGACTCTTGATATGGGGATAATCATAGAAGAATATATGGTTCAACCAAATTGACATGCCTTAGTCATTGTCATTTTTTAAAGATATTATAGTGTTAACTCAATATTATTGAGATATAGGTGTTAAGGTAAGATCATCCCACTACTCAGAGGGAATTTTTGGGTCTTCGGTGTTTTGACATGCCAGTCCGTTTAATTTTTAGTTTCATGAGTGATGTTGACATGGTGATTATGGTTCATAGAATGCCACACGTGTGTTTAAAGTGATTCTGAACTAGTGATCTTGTGACCATTTGATATTTTCTTCGAAGAAATGGATAGTCCTAAGGGGGTTAGTGTTGCACCAGTATGTTTTTTTGGAATATTTTTAGTGGGTCGAATTGAAAATATAAGGATTCCTTGGGTGAAATAGGGATCGTGGATTGTTTAATGACGTATCGGTAGGGGGAGCTATTAGATTTTTTAAGCATCAACCGAAGACTGTTCAAATAATCATTTGGTGACCAGGGTTTACTCTTGGTGTGCACTTCTGAATGGCATGAAAATATAACATATCTTCACATCATCCTGGAAGAACTGAGATATTTTCTTTCTTATGTTTTTATAATATTTTAAATGTCATTGGGCAAGATAAGTTGTCGAAATTGTGGTTGTATCTGAGATGTGTGGTTCTTCAAGATACACTACTATTCTTGTTGGGAAATGATGGTTTTCAAATTTCCTTGTGATGGATTGACATAGAGAGGTCATCGAAAGATAAGTGAAGACTTTGGGTTACATGTGGTTGGTGATGGAATTGTTTTAAAGGCACGTCACTGGATTAAGGGTGAGTGTGAGTTTTTGGGTTGGAAATTTCATTCAAGGTAAGATCTATAGTTTGGGTGTTCGACCATTAAATTACAAGTCCATTGTTGGAAATAACCAATGAGTGAGGGGTTGATGAGACAATGTTAGGATCATGTCTCTAGTTGGGTTGGTTCATTTTTTCACTTTTTCGTTGTTTGGGTTCATTTTTGGAGCCTTGTATAGGATTTTAAAGGCTTAATATAATAGGTGTATCTTTTGGTTAAATGTATGTTTGGTGTTTGGGAATGAAATGTTACCATTTAATGAGACATAATGACCATGGTGGGTTGTTTAATGTTGCTGTTTTTCCCTCTGGCTTCTCGACGATGAGAAGTTTTTATGGTGTGTAGATTGCAGAGTATCCTATTTATTAACTGGAATAAAATAATATTTTTTTATATTCTTTTTAATTTTTTGGACGGGTCAGTCTTATAACCATGATGCAGGTTGATGTGTATTGATTTTGGACCATTTAAAAGGGTTGATAACGGACTTGGGTAAAGGATCAAGGGGTTTTCCAAAAGGCTCAATGGGTTTCGAGAGCACCAGATAGTAGTGGCGTTCACACGAGCATTGCATGTTTGGTCAAACTGTGAGGGTCAAACTGTGCGGCTTTCTATAGGTGAGGTTGAGGAATTTTCACAAGTTTTGCACAGTCAGTCAAACCATGGAGATCAGCCATGCGGGATAATATTGGTATCTAGTAGAAGACACATGGTCTGTGCATGGTCTGTTAGACTATGCGTGAAAAACCATGTGGCCTACCTATTTTAATGTTTTAGGTTAATTTATTTTATTAAATTCTAGGGAAAAGGGATTTTATTTAATTTTTTAAAATTAGGGTTTCATTTAGTTAAATTCAAGGGTATAATTAATTTCATTAATTGATGCAAAATAGATGTTTTTTCAATTAAATTTAGTTTATAGAATTTAATTAATTTGTGATGAGTTGGAGTTTTTATTTAATTGAATTTTTTGAAGGGAATTTAATTAAATGAGCGGTAATGTGAAATTTTCGGTTTATCTCTGAGGTTTTTTAACTAATTATTAATAATATTAATAATATAAGGGTGAATATTATTATTATTTTTATTGTTATTATATTTTTTATTATAATTAATTAATGATGGTTTTATTCTAATTATAGTGGAAAGAAAGGAGGAGGCGCACATCCACTCCTTCCTCCTATGTGAAGCACACACTAGGCCTCCCCCAAGGGTGGCACACCTGCCTTCCTCATGATTCCTCTTTACACGATCATCACCTCCCAGATCCATTACTAACTTTGTCCATCATAGTGAGGTGAGTAATTCTACATTCATTTTTGGTTTTCATCAATTATTTGGACTTTACATCGCCTGGTCTCTGGTAGGCTAAAACCCTAGATTCAGGTTTATTTCATTTTCTTTGTTTCTTCCGATTCTTGTGGTGAAGATGATGTGTCAGGACCCGTTGGTCTGTATTCCAATTATTTCCACTAAATTCGAAGTGATTCTACTCATGTTGGTTCACGACCATCATATTCAGTTCAGGATTCATACCATATTATTGGTTTTACAGCCCCTTGAATTACATGTTTATGGTGAAATATGAGTCCCCATTAAATTTTTGGTTGTGCATTAGTCCTTGCCTCACTAATTATGGGTTTTTATTGTTGTGATTAAGGTTATGAGATTAATTATCAGTGCACACACGTTTTTGTGGAAGTGAGTGTACGATAGTGGGTGGCGGGTTGAGTTAAAAAGCATTAGCTCGACCAATTCCTTGAGTTAGGGTCCTCGAATTTTCTCAAAATAATAAAATAACTGATTTGTTTAATTACTATTGATGAGGTATTTGACTAAAATTTCTAAATGACTTTTTTGATATAAAATGATTTGATAGATTACTAAATCATGTTTTCTAATAAAAACCTTCAATCAATGTGCACAACATTCAAGCTAAAAACATAGTTATAGACTAATATGTTCTTTTAGATTGCGGATATGTTTTCTCAAATTTCTACGTTACATTTTTTAGTACAAAGGTTATGTGGATTCTATAAGTATTGGGTGGGATCAGTTGAGAAAATTAAGTGTGAGAATTGAAATTGAGATAATTAATTAGAGGATTAATTGTTAATTAATGAGTATGTTATATTGAGAAAATTAAATTGTGAATTTGTTGTGTTCATTGAGATTTGAAATTTAGATAATTATTTATAGGATTCATTATAAGATATTGAATTGTTTAATTAAGATAATTAGCCGGGGGATTAATTGTGATGTGTTGTTTTGGAAAAATTGAGATAATTAATGGTAGATTATTTTTGTGATTTTGTAGTAATGACTTGGATAATTATTTTTTGTAATTAATAATGGAAATATTTTATTTAGAATGAGATAATTAATTGTGGATTAATTGTGTGCTTCAGGTAGTATTATAGACAATTAATTAGGGGATTAATTATGTTTTGCGGAATTGGCTATGATGGGATAATTAATGGTGGATTAATTATGTGCCTTGATATTGATTAAGATAATTAATTTTGAGATTAATTATGAAAATTTGAAATTTTTATTGGATAGGTAATTGTGGAGAATTTATTATGGAATTATATTTGTGTTAATAGATTAATTAATCGATGAATTAATTAATGGAATTTTGGACATAGTTAATTGTGAGGTTAACAAATAGATTTTGGTGCATTTCACTAATATATGGTTTAATATGGGAATTGGTAATGATAATTCATGATGAATTAATTATAGAACTTGGATTAATGAATTTTAGAAAAAATTAATGACTGTGTTGGGTTGGGTGCTAGATGAGTCCTTCTAGGCCAATTGTGAAAGTGGGTGCAAGAAATGGTGTTCTAAAGCAATTGAGAAGCTTTGGAATTAGACATGGTATTGTACCGTAACAGTTGATGCAAGCACCTTCTATGTGAGGTGGAATACATAGTGATCTACACCGATTGAGAAATATGGGTGTGAGACAAATAGATCTACACTGATTGAGAAAGTTTAAAGTGAGACATAGAGATCTACACTGATTGAGAAAGTAGAGCGTGAGACATGGAGAACTATACCGATTGAGAAAGTGGAGTGTGACACATAGCGATCTACACCAATTGAGATTAGTGGTGTTTGACACGGCATTCAACACCAAATAAAAAGAAATAATGAATTATATATTGAAATATAGATGTGATTCACACTTGAGTTATTGTGATTAAATAAAGAAATGATTAAGCTGGGAATAATTCAAACCCTGACATGAGTCAAAGTAGGTACCAAATTATGGTATTACATTGGGAAAATTTAGGGGTCTAGCACAAGCCGAAGTTGGTATTGAGGTATAAGAAACCATGGGAACTTATGAGATAATAAATTATTGATTATAGGATAATTGATAAATTGTGAACAGATATTTATGCAGGACAAATATTTTTGTAAGGATATTCTTTATACACATCATTCAGCTATGGTCTGAAGCATGTATCTCCGTCAGGTTTCCTTTTAGAACTAGTATAGGTTGTTGATTGTTTATTCAGTTTTGTTATTGCTTTATTGTATATGAACATTGTTTGATGAAATTTCATTTTCAAGATTGAGCTATATAACTAGTGGCCCAACCTACTGAGATTTATATCTCACTCCATATTTGGGAATCCATTGCACTGGGAAACCTGAGTAGACATTACTTGTTTGCAAGACAATGGAATTTTCTTTTGGATGCTTACTTGTATTGGGTATTTAGGAGTGAACAAATGAGCGAGAGATCAAGATTCATATAAAGATTGCCCTTGGGGATTTTGTGTCTTTTCTAAATTTTTGTACTGATATTTAAATCCTAATGTTTTTTCAATTGATATAATGTATGTATCACCATGACATTCATAGATTGTATAAACCGGCATTGGTCATTTTCATTATTTAGTTGATAATTATTTAATATCTACTTCCACCATTTTCTGGGTTTATTATATAATTTCACTCTGAACTCTAAATATGAGGGTATTGTCTCCCCATTAACTATCCATAGATCCTCACTACTTGTCGGTAGCCTATGGCGTGTGAGAAGATGAACACGAGGTCATGTGGTGACCGATCTAGCTATCGATTCGAAGGTAATAATGTTTAAGATGTTATAAGTGATGTGTTACACTTTCCAATAATTGTGTATCTCCCTAATTATTAATGTATATCTATGTTTACCCAACAACTTAGTGACCTGTAGTGTGTTTTTTCCATGATTCTCACTTTAAATTATCATTTTATTGACTTTTCCTTTGGTTTTATTTTATTTTTCAACGATTATAGTCTATCCCACAATAAAACATTTTTTTTACTATGTATTTAGTGATATATTTGGTAGTGTTGAGTTAATGTAATTTCTTTTTTAAGAGTTATTAAATTAATGTGTTATGTTAATTTTTATAAGAATTGTTATAAAATAGATTGATTTACAGAATGGGTTTTAATAGAAATTCTTATGGACCTATTTTGAAAATTATAAGAAATCCTATCTTTTTAAAAATAATATATTTTCATACTAGAAATAAAATTTTTCTTTAATTAAATTATAATCATATGGAATGGTGGGCGGTGGCCGACAGGGTATTTACTTGATCATTTATTTTTTATAACCCATCTTCAATTTTACTACTTGATATATATTGATGTTAATAGAATTTTAGTACTTGATGTAGTCTGAACCTGGTACATTGGGGAACATTGAACAATCATAATAATAATTTTTATTTCTTTGTATTAAATCTATCCAAATAAGGAGTCCTAGTTTTTTTATATCATAAAATTATGGAACATTATAATTTTGGAGGCTAAGAAAGGAATTTGGTGGCAATAACGTCTACAGGTGATAGTGTCTGGGGGAGAATGAATGGATTTTTTATTTTAAGTTTATTTTTTATAATGTTACTTGTTTTATTTTCCTACTTATCTGATTTCATGTGGATTTATGACTTGTTTATGGGTCATATATAAAATTATAATTAATTTTTATGATTAATATTTCATTTTTTCGAGGTGAAATAATTCCAAAGTGACGATTCCTAGATTCTTTGGCACTTGTTCTATCCCATGGGGATTGGGAATTCCCTTTGTTCTTTTCCACATTCTGGATTGATTGTCGAATGAATGGATGGCTCATTCCATTTCGCGATAAATGGTATCGGGTCCTAGTTTCTTAAATGAGACTATGTTCTTAAATCATCCCTTATTATTTGTTGTATCTTGTAGATGGATATAGGATCTTCAGGGCATTAGATGTAAGTAATGGGTTAGTTCCAAATCACCACTATTCATGATGAAACCTGAAATTCCAAGGGATATCACAATTTGAATTATGAATTTAAGTTTTTTTACTTCTTTGGTATATATATATATATATTTTATATACTTCAATTATGATTTCATTGGAAATTTGATGGGATTCCATGAGATATTTTAAATATTTAGGGTGAAATTTCTATGAATGAGAAGGTACTAATAACTCACATGGACTAGAAAATAATGTAGAACCCATGAGGTAGGTTCCAAGAAACTCTCTATGGTAGTTATATTATTTTCAAACAGTCTATCAAAATGTGTGGTAAAACCATGTACGACCAGTATCCCATTTGAAATTTTGTTATCAATTATTTTTTTATTTATAATTATTTGAAGTAGATTGATATTAAAATTTGGTCTGATTTGGATGGATAATAAATTGAAATATTGTTTTAAGGTGATAAAATAATGTTATCTACGGTTAACAAGGGTTTAATTATAAATTAAATGAAATGTATATTGATTTTCAAGTCTCTTGTGGTGTTATAAAAAAGAACATGTAATTTTTTAATATTATTTTAAATGGAAATTGGATGCTTTAGGAAAGGACACTTTGGTTTTCAAATTGGATTACTAAGAAATAAATGTTATGCAAATTGTAAGGGATTGAAATAGTTTTTCAGTAAGTTTCCACGATTTTGAATACTCAAAAGTGCTATTTAAAATTTATTTAAAATGATAAACTCATGAAAATTTTTCATTTTAATATTAATATGTTTTGTGATTAAGATTTTTGTTTATAATAATTTATTTGAAATGTAAATTATTTTTTTGGGGTGATTAAATTTTGTATTGATTATGTAAAGGGGTGTGAGAAGTTAATTTTTATGAAACAATAATTATTATTATGAAATGTTTTGGTCTTAAAGATATTATTAGTGGTTTTATGAGATGAGAACCTTGATTTTATTTTGTCATGTTATCTTATTTATTTTTTTGGATACATGTTTGGTGTTGTTTTAATATTTATCTATAAAATTATTGAGTGTTTTATGGTCATATAAATTTATTATTATGGGTTCTTGATCGAATGACTTCTTGAGGAGGGCCATGCTGAAGTTTTATTCAGTGGGTACATCCTCATTTTTATATAGATTTATATGATTTTGGATTATGTGATTGTATCATCAGTTTAGTTATTCTTCATGAGGGTTTTGTTGATGAGAGTTATAGTGAGAAACAAATTTCAATTACTAGGCATGGGAAATCCTCGGTGTTTGAATTTTCGTTGACTAGGATGGACTTTACATCGACTAAGTTTACGCTCGGGATGGTGTTTGTATGATTATTATCAAAATCACTATAAATTATAATTTGGATTATGATCTAGTTTAATATTGTTTTATCCTTGACCCTGAGTCAGAGATCATGTAATTTTGAAAGGTGTACTCATGATTTATTCCTCATTCCCCTTCTATTATTAGATACAAATTAGTTGATAAGTGTTTTAGTGGCTTTTATTATATATAATTGTCATAGTTTCTTAAATTTCATGTAAATATTTAGTAGTAGTTTAATGAATATTTCATGTAATTATTTTTTATGTCTTTATTTTATTTGTTGGGGGTGTGATTTTGAGTGCTTTTCATAGAGTGACCATTCCTTGTTTATCAACCATTATAGTGGAACCGTTAAATTTAATGGAGACCCACATGTGTGTCAAAATATTTTATCCTCTCTGGATGAATAATTCATATGTGACTTTTGAATTAGAGAATGTATAAAAGTTATAAGGTTTTATTTGTAGGTGGAGTGGTCTTCAGTTGGTTGTTTGGTTAATTTCTCTTTTTATCCCAAGTTCCTTTGGTGCAATTTCCTTAGCAAGTTTGGTAGATTTCTAGGGAAATAAAGGTTCATGTGGGGAGTTGTATTTCAACACCTTAGCTCTATTAATCTATGTTATTTTATTTATTTATCTAATTAATTAAAATTTTTTTCTAGAAGATGATATCATATATTTTTGGAAGAAATTGAAATTTTGAACAATTTTTAATGTCACATGGTTTATCCAAATTATTGGATAAACCATGTCTAATACATGAAATTATGGTCTAAATTTTAAGAATGTATATTCACATGGTTGGATTATGGTTTAACTAACCATGTGACCTAATCCTGTGGGTGATCCAGGTGTATCTAGTTCTAGTCATGTAGATGAAGTATAATATTCCTATCAATGAGACAAAATAATGTTACTATCTTAGGATTTCAAATTTTAAAATTCCCAAAATAAAATAATATTGTATTTAACCCCATTTTACCTCTCCCTTGGTCACACAATCCACATTTTTTTGAAGGGATCCCTCACATATGTCCCACCTTCTCCCCATTCCCTCAAATTGAAGGTGTTATCCATTTATTTCTTAGAGAATTCTCTCAGGTTTGGTTCTCTTATATTCCTTACTCCTCATCCTATGATATTTTAATATTTTATTCTCTTATATTTTTATGTGCACCACATTGATCAAAACATAGGGAAGGAGTTTTGTATCAAACCATCTAGGGTTAACCTAAAACATCTCCTAACCTAGCCCATGAAAAAGAATAATAAATTCCTCTCTAAATTCTAATGACTTTCGAATAGGTGAGATACATACATAAATTAGAGTGAAAAAAATCTCCATTGTATATGGAGTGCAAAAAAAATCTTGGAAACCATACCCACTATGTTAGATCCTTAGCACCTCATGAGGATGAAACCACTTGATCTAGGTTGAATACTCATATATAAGGGATTGCACTCATCCAGATCTCCAATTTTCTCCATAATACCATAAAACCATAATAATAAAAGGATAGATACAGATCAAAAATTAGGGCCAATTCCTGATCAAAGATATCTCAAGGTTCTCGTCCTTAATCCAATGTTCTGAGTAAAAGATAAAATAAAACATTTATCCAAAGAGAAACCATAAAAGGGGTCATGCATCCTTGGAAAAACTGTTCAAATATATGAACTTGTATCATTGATAAATTATTTTCAAAAAATGAGATAGGCCCATCCATGGTCCCCTAGATCTCACCATCTAACAAACATCCACCATAGGCTCTCTATGACCCTCATCAGGTCCAAACCAAAACTTCGGTCTTCTATGGTCCTTGAAGTCATATAATTAGTATATTTATAACTATAAATTCCCATGTTGTACCAATGTTATTGATTCATTCACTAGAAAATAACCTCAAGTAGAATAATGGGCACAGTAATTGCAGAACTCCTTATAAGGGGATCCTATAACTGATCCAATGACAGGAAAAAACTAGTATTGAAACATTCCAAATATCCCTTAGTGGCCTCCAAATGATCCTCAATCTACAATACACCAAAATAGGTATTCATAGTCTAAGAACATAAACTAAGGAATTCACAATGGCCCTAATGACAATATCAAAAGTAGGATCATATAAGGGATCCTCAGCACAAGCCAAACCAAGACACATGATTTTATCAACCACTATCTACAATAACCACTAATAAATTGATCAGTAACCATCCCACTGCATAATAAATAAGTGTCCCTCGTACTCATATTAATTACTCAAAGGCACCCATCCACAACCACCATCCCACAATGTCAACCTATCCCGAAGTCTCCATGATATCTACTCCTCAGGCAAATGATCTACACCTAGACTTTTCTGAACTTGGGTGAATGGTCACATAAGGTAGGGAAAAACAAATATTTCCTCATAGATACTATACAATCCATTATTCTAAGATCCGTCCAAATAACCTAAAATAGATCAAACTAGCACACTTGATCCAAGATGATCACCAATCCCACAACCCAAACATGGGCCTCACAACTCATAACCAAACCTACTGGAAGATTCTAAATCCAAAAATTGAAAACTCAACCATCTAAAATATGTCAATAAAAAAAACATCCATGATTCCTATAAATATTAATAGGATTCCACCAATATGATGTACATGAATAAATGATCATAATCGACTTCCAACAAGTCTAATTTCAACTACAGGGTGAAGAATAGGAAAAACACAACAACGTGGAAAACAAATATGAAGTGTACTTTAGGTACATGACATGTAACTCCAAAGGTCCTACAATTATATGTGATATAGTCCCCACTGATTGTGTACTTTTTTAATGTACATGGCATGTGTGCCCTATACGTGGTTTGTACCCCCGTATCAGTACCTACCATTGTAACTTGGTCCCACTCAGCATGTAGAAGTACCTACTACATGACGTGTACCACCCTTTACCTGATGTGTACCCCACATGGGGTTTAAAACTATGTGACATGTCATATACACAGACACAAGGTCTTTCTTAGAATAGTACATAGACATTTTTTGTATACCTCGCACAAGATATATTGTGTACACTACACATCCATGTACCTCTCACACACCTTGAGTCATCACTATATAATGTATACCCCCGATACATGAAACTTATTGTCAATAACAGATCTTACATGAATGTTAATAACAAATAGTGTGATTTTTTATAAACTACATTTTATGTTCATGGGATTTCCTTAACAGACCCCCAAGGGACCCGAAACACTTGATTTCTCCCCAAATGTTACAGAACATACACCAAAAACCCCAAAAGTGGGATTAATACTTAAAATACCTAATAATTATGTATTTTTAGAGAAAACATAAAAAATCAAACCATAGGGTGTAAAACACCAGATATTTACATCAAATCTATTCCACACACCTACAAGTCCTCGATCTACCTTCAAAAGCTCTCTTTGGGTGGGGCCTCCTCCTCCCTCTCCCTCTTCTCTAAGTCTACCTCTCTTGGATGAAGACCCTAGGGGATCCCTATAAGAATTCATGAAAAACCAAGGGGAAAATGAACAATAAAAATTTTAAAAAGAGGATAAGGAAGAAATCAAGAAACCAAAAACAAAAAGAAAAGTGTCTGTAGCACAAGCTTGACACCAACGATGAGTTTATCCCTCACCTATGAATAACCCCTACACCAGAATAAAATGAGAATATAGAATATTAGTAAAATTATCAATTTAAAATATATGACCAAATGAACATGTGTGATTAAACTAATATTTAATTAATTAAATATGAAATATTCAGTGAAAATTAGAATGTATTATGTCTACACAACACTCCTATCCTATGGTAATTAACTTATTCTGGGACCAACATAGTGGTTAATTTTTTATAAGACCATATTATAGAATAATTTAATATTTTTCATTTAAAAATCTTGGGAATAAAAATGTTCAAATTTACATGAATTTTCACAACTAGTGATTATGAAATTCAACATATTTTCGATTGTAAATTGGTTTTAGTTATAAATATCATGGTGCATAATGGGTTTATTTGACATTAATTCTCAAAAAATTGATCATTATTATGTATCTATACTTTTGTAGGCCCGTTAACCCCCTTCCTTAACCTTTAATTTTCAAAACAATTGAATATTTTTTTTCTAATTAAATTTCTTATTTCTAATTCTTCTATTGTTTGTATTTTTGAACCTCATTAGGTTGGAAAAACCTTTTCTATTGGATTCCTTTGTATATAATGTTATTCTTCATTTACAGTGTGTGGTTCAAAATTATTTTGTTACTAACTTTCACATAAGTTGTTTGAAGAATTTTCCAAATGGATTTTACTCTTGAGTTTTGATGTTTTAAAAAGTGGAATGGTTTCAAAATGAGTTATCAAATTTTTCTTATGTTATAAATTCTATTTAAAGTAAAACATGAAATAATATTTAATAATATATTGTTTAAATATTTTTATATATATAAATATGTGATTTGGAAATTTTTTTAACAAACATAGATGGGAACACACAAATACATAGTTTTATTTAAATA
Source organism: Viscum album (assembly GCA_963277665.1). Lineage (NCBI taxonomy): Eukaryota > Viridiplantae > Streptophyta > Magnoliopsida > Santalales > Viscaceae > Viscum > Viscum album. The sequence goes on from OY728129.1 coordinate 1,593,210,748, forward strand.
TCCAGGGATGTATATATTCACCATGATAAATTTGAATATGAAAATATACTGACCTATATATATACATGTAAATTTGTATGTGTATAAAAACAATTAAAATTCAACGAATTTAAACTCAATATTTTAAATAGAATTTGTTATATGTTTTAAAATCAATCCATACTGTAAACTATTAGGCTCAATCAAAAAATTAAAAGACTTGTTTTATACAGTTAATAAATGTTAAATGGGATGTTCCATGACTGTTTTCTTATAGAATTTATTCTTGAAGAAATTTGATGTGTTTTTTGGACCTAAATTTTTTGGTTATTGATCTTTATATATTTATAGAATTTTTTCTATTTCTAGAAATTTTTTACTTTAATTTATTATGGAAATAGGTTTTATTAAAAATTTATTGAAATTCCATTTATTAGGTAGTTAAACATATATTACCAAAGATCTATTTCACGAACCATGATAGTGATGTTTATGTTTGGTACTCCCTTTAACTTGTCTATGATGTTTTAATCATTCCAATAATTGAGGGTCACCCTAATTAGGGATATACGTCTAGGATTCCCCTATCCCTTAGTGAAATGTATGGTGTATTTACCATGATGTTCACATTAAATCATTAATTGTATAACATTCCCTCACACATGTTTTAATTTATATTATAATGATCACATAGACATTCCCAACATGAAGATTAGTTATATTTATGTATTTGGTGATTTATTCTACTGTTTTTTTATTCATTAACAAAATTATTAGGAGTTATTCATATAATTTGTATACTAGGGGGTTTCAAAGAATATGTGTTTGAAATTTTTTGATTTATATAAATTGAAATTAAAGAAAAATCTTCTGGTTATATTTTCAAAATTATAATGAAAACATATTTTTAAAAAATTTATATTTTTTAAAACATTCAAGAAAATTGATTGATTATTAATGATTAATCATGTGTAAAGGTGGGTGATGGTATATTAGTAATGTTTAATTCTCATTCCTATTTTATAAAAAATTTGTCAGTTTATTACATGATTTAAATAGGAATTATTGGGGTTTCAGTGTTAGATAATGTGTGACCATGGGTAACAAGAGATTATTGAACATTCATATTAGTATTATTTTACTACCTTAGTAATATATTTTTCAAAATATATTATCCTATTTTTTTATTTCTTTAATTTGTGTCTTAAAAAAATTGTGGAGGCTGATAAAGGAATCTATTGTTTTTTTTCAACAGGTGAGAGTGTCTGGGGTTGAGAAAATGATTTTTTTTGTTTTAAATTTATTTATTATCATTTGGTCTATTTTATTTTCTTACTTATCTAATTTTCCATGGATTCCTGTCATACGAATGGGTCAGGATGAAATTTATAATATTTAATTTTTATATTTTTTCATTTATTTGATATGAAAACATTTTACAAAGTGGTGATCCCAAGATGACTGGGAATTTTTGGAGGCCATTAGGATTCAAGACTTACCTTTTGTCCCTACCATGAGCTAGTTCAAGAATTTAAGGCGTGGAATAATAAGGTTGTTCTATGAAATTTCCCCATACCAAACATTCCATAGTGCAAAAAATAAAATTGGGTTTGATTATCTAACCCACTTCTACCCTGACATCTGATATTATAGAACAGATAGTCCTATGACTTGTGCAGCATACCATATAGATCTAGGGTCATGACCATTCAGTAGTGGTATTTTTCATGTGAATTTCTATCTATTGACAGCTTTAATATCCCATTATGTCATTCCATCACGTAATTATTTTTTCCATTGATGCCTCTTTCTATATTATTCCATGATATATTGATCACTTTTTACCATCTTTAATGATCTATAAAACATTACTTTGTCTTCTCTATAATGAAAGGATCATAAATATGTAATAAAATTTATATATTTATATTATATTTGGTTAAATTTATGAGATAATATGAGATTCCAAAATAATTTTCCTTAAATTTTCTTTTAAACAATTCATTCAATCGATGTTATGAAGAATCCATTAGGCTTTATATTTCATTATCATGAATGAGATATCCTCAAATTATGAAATAAGATACTTATTTTTCGATATTGTTATTCTTTAAATTCCTTAGTTTGATTCAAAATTTTATGAAGGCATTAAATCCTTGAATAATATATAATAATGATATAAAAGGTTCTTCTGTAGTTCAAAAAACAAGCCCTTTGAATTTTAGAGTTCATTTTAAACCACAAAAAATTTATCTAAAATATCCTAAAATCCATAAATAAATATTATCATGTATTAATCTTTTTGAACAATATTGAATGGGATAATGATATATTTTAATTGTAGAATATAATATGAAGTTTTAATAATAGATCAATAATTGAGAGTATCAACAACTGAAAGATATGAAAAATGGACATCTAAGAATAACCTCATCATACCATGGCCATGATGATGTGCAATTATCTAGTGATGATCCTCCCTTTGGTTGCATCATTTTTATAATATAATTATACAAAACCCATATTTATATATATTCCCCTAAAATATGTTTTTATCAATAAAGTAATAACCTAAGATGGCCAAAATTTATCTCCCAAATAGTCTCACATAATGTGTTTTCAGAGGTCAATACCATAATGATTTCTTAAACGTCTTGGAAGTACTGTTGGATTTTCCATTAATTTTAGTGTGATTACAGTGCTAGGGATTATCAAAGAACACATCATTTATTAAAGACTCGTCAAAAATATCCAAATTAACATTAAATAACGATTAATGAACATTGTGAATGTTCCTATATAAAGACTCCCTACTTCCATTATATATATATCATGTATAGATAATCAAGTGAAAAATCATTGTGAATAGATATAAAAATAATTGCATCTATTAAATGATAAAAAATAACATATATAATATTTTTCTCTTTCGATGTAAACATGATAATCATGATTAAATAAACTATCAAATTATTCTACTTCCATACTAGAATAAGAATTGATTACATAATTCCCATGGATAACTTATGTTAATCATTTAATTGTCGACATACAAAACATCCTGATGTATAAACAACTATCTATAATTATATTTTTTCTAACCAATAATGCTCTATAATATCCAAGAGGATCAGGTTAATCCTATGATGTATAGATAAGTTAAATATATGAACATTATCAATTAATTCATTCATTTACATAGACATATATAAAACACACAATCTATTTCAAAATAGTAAAAACCATACCTTATCCATGATAAACATGGATATATTACCATCTTGAACTACTTTATTTACAATTTATAATCTATATTTATCATATTGGTTCCCATTTATGTTCTATTTTTCTGATTATTAAGAGAAAATATGATATTGATAAGGTGAAATTAATTCATTTTATGATTTACATGAATATGTTTTTTGAATTATTGATTATATAATGGTTATCTGATACTTGTTTTATAATGTTCTCTATGATCCTTCTAGGAAAATGTATCATATAATCTATATATGTTTCTATAATTTTAATGGGTGAGTAAATTTCAATCTATAAATATTTTCAACCTCATATTTTTTCACATAAAAATTAATTATCTAAAAATATATATTATGTACTTCTATGTCACATATTTATGTAATTGATAATTTTCATATGCAACTTTAAATGATTAATATACTTATTCTCACTAATGTAAATTTTTTTTCAATAAATTGGATATCAGTATCCCATTCAAAATTAATTCAAATAATGGCCCCTATTTTAAGCGACAATGTGAATGGGAATCAATTATCTTAAAGAAGGAAATATCAATATAGTTATAGTAACTAACCTCATCAGGATCTCTTGGAATATTTACATTATCTTATTAATCCTTATAAACATAATCTCTTCCAATTTTTCATGATTTGGTGGTTGAATATTCTTTTTATAAATCATCATTATTACATAACTATCCCCAACTTCATGAGTCAATACTCATGATTTTTTAGGCAGGTCCTAGAGAGAGAGAGAGAGTAAAAAAGACATAGATCATACATCTAGGAACATGGTCACGAAGGTGGAGGTCTCTCGTTTAAATATATCTAGGAACTTGAATATGACATGTCTAGTTGGTGATCACTGAAGAAGGTGTATAGAGAGAACTGATAATGGTATGAGTGGGTGTGGTATTAATGATATATTGGTGATGGAGATTACTGATAATGGTTGCACTGTATTTTTTAAACCCTTAAAAAAATTTAGTGCTGATAACCCCTATATTTATTAGAGCTTTTTTGAGCGCTAATAAAGGCAGTGTTTATCGATGATAAGAAATAATTGATAAATGTAGTGATGATAAAGGTCCTCGTTATCAGTTATTCTTTTCACTAATAAAAGATGAATTCATGAGTTCAATTTCTATCACTAAAAAGGGTTATTAGGTTATAAAGGTTCTTAAAACATAGAAAGTTTTTGGGCATTGATAAAACAATTTTTCTGCACTATTAAAGGGCTTATCTTTTTCATCCTTATAATTAATCTACATATATCATTCAAAACCACTCATTAAATTTTCATTAATAAAGAAAATTAAATAATAAAAATTTTGAATAATAATTATCAATAAAAAGATATATTTGATATCCATATTTAAGATGCATGTCATCTTCAGCTTATTTAATTCATTAAATAATATTTGAAGTTATTTGTATATATCATAACATGAGTGTGCCATTAAAACAATAATATTTTTTATTATTAATTATATTTTATATAATTACTGAAATGTTATTTGATTTAGTCTACTAATTTAATCATTAAAACATTTACAAAATCAATGAAAGACGATTCCATCAGATCTGAAGTGTTGTGAGGAGTCCAAAGAACATTCAATGTCTAAATCTGAGCACACACAAACCCTCACCTGACTCGTAAACATATTTTATAGTATTGGTTTCCCTCTAACACACCTACACACTCCCCATACACTCAATCAAGCCATTAAAACCATAATCTCCTTGTATATGTCTGATTTTCATTCTTCATGCCACACTCCAACCCTGGTATTCTAAATTATTTTACTTATTTATTAAATTTTTTTGGAGGTTTAGATTTTTTTTCATAAAATTTATATATTTTAATCATTTTTGATAGGTTTTGAAGTTGACCATTATTTTGGTAGCTATATTGATATAGTGTACAATTTAATAAAATTGTTTCAAATAAATGATATACTATTTAACATACTATGTGGTCAAACTATGTGAGTGATCTTGTTGTATCCAGTTATGGTTTCATAGTCGTTGAATGGTTTGGATAAAAATTAAAATACATATTTCAATATCACATATGAATTTAGTCTTGTATTTAACATATAACGTTAAAAACCATATTTTATCATATTTAATTTTTAACCAAAAATTAAACTATTATAGAAAAATATAAAAAATCATCCAATGTTTTTTTATATGTAGATAAAAAAAATAATCCATTATTTGAAAATAATATTCAATATTTGATGAAATTAAATTTTATAAGAAAAATACTTATTTATTTTTAAAATAATAATTTTAATATTATAATCATTTTTCTGAACCATAAAAAATTATTTATTGTATCAAAAAATTAGATTCCCTTTATAACATAGCTTAATATTTATTATAAACACTTTTTTGAAATTAATCATTTTTTTAAATATATATAATTTGTATATGAAATAAAACAAAACATTTATGTTTATACAAAATATTAACACTTATTTAATCATTTTAAAAAAATATATTTATTTGTATCATGATATAAATATGTAATATTCTCAATTTATACAAAAAAAAAATTATAATTTACATTTCCCTAATAGAGTTTATTATTCTAACTATGAGGTCTGTAATCCAAATAGTTAGGTTACTATTCTAATGGTCATATGTGTAATATTCATATGGGTTTCCTAAATTATGTAAACACCTAAAATTTATTTCATAGTTCATTCAATTCTATTTTCTATCAATGTTATATATATATATATATATATTAATTTTTAAAATTTATATTAAATTTCTAATATTTCTTTTCATTTCCATAGTTTTGGGCCCAAGTGTGATTATTCTGGGGATTGAGCAAATAATAATTTTCCTATTATTGTTATCATATTATGGATTTTTCCAAATGTAATAATTTAAATTTTTTTGGCCTTATTTATTAAATAAAGTTAATGTTTATATTAATATGATAAAATTTTGTTGTTTTTACGAAGTGGTGCATTTGCATTATATAATATTATATTACATAATATTACATAATTATATATTTATAAGGGAAATTATATTGATAAAATTTCGGGTCATAGAAAAAATCTTATCTATGACATGTATTATTTTGAGTTGGATATAAATTTTAGATATTTATAAGGTATTATAAGAATCAATTTAGTTATAATACATTAGAATGTTTTTTATATAAATTTATTTGAATTTTTTAATTTTTTTTATAATATATTGTAATATAAATTAATTTATAATTTAAATGGATTATTATTATTTAATCATATGTTTTAAGTGTACATTTCATGTTACAGTACACTAATATAGGTTATATGTAATTTTATCATCAATATAGATAATGTTGAACAAAAATGATTTAATTAATAGTAGTTCTAGAGATTATAAAAGTGAGTTTTATTGTCACTAAAAATCATGTGGAAAAAATATTATTTTTATTAGTGCTGGCTTTAGAACTGATAGAAAAATTTTATCAGTTCTTTCATAGAATTTATAATATTTAATGGACTTTATTATCATTAAAATTTTCAACGATTTTCATGTACTGATAATGGCCTTATAGCAAGATTTCCAAACCAAAATTAGTAGTAGCCTCTCTATATATATCACATCGCAACTATATATTGATGTATTAAGATGTTTTTCTTAATGGTATCGAGTAATGATATGGAGTGTACCCATAAAATCATGGGATAAAATTTCAAGAGTTACAAAGAGGAACACTGGTCATTATGCTATAGGACATATTGTAGAAAATTCCATCACACCATAATTGTTGGACTATTAATGTTTCATGGAGGATTGGTTAAAATGTTGTAGTGGGAATTATAAAATAATCATGATGGGTCTACTACAATGTGGGTTATCATTTTTTCAATATAATCAATGATTTAAAAAGTGGTAAATCTAATATTCTATTAGATCTGAAAACCATGATATATCTATAGAAATCAAACTAGAATTCATAATAATTATACAAATAGGAGAGGTCTTTCACAAAATACGAATAATTGATAATGAACTTTCAGGAATATAACTAATTAATATAGTTATCATTCTAGAGGTATTTTGGATCTGACTGAGAAGAATAATGGGGGTTCACACATTACTAAATTCAAATTGCACTCAAGGAGACTATGAATCATTAATCCAAATGATTATAATTTTCATTATCAATCATATACATGGGATTTCAAGAATATAATTCAAAATAAATCCATTTATTATTTATAGTAACATAATAATATGAATATAGGTTTCAAAATATCTAAACACTTAGTATTATCTACTCAATAATAAAAGTGAGTGAACCTTGTAAAAACTCTTGAGTCATGTGTGTTCACTCTCTCCCATTCTTTTTTCATAATTCCATTCTGATCTATTAACAGTAACTAGTGAATGTAAAATGAGTTGAGAGTAGGTTTTTTCACAACTACTAATTCACCTACCTATCAGTGGTGGTTCATTCTCACATGGAGTAATTATTTTGTATTTTGGTATTCATATAGAAGATTCAAAAATTGTATTATGGATATAATTATTAATTATTTCTCATATCTTTTGATGATGTCGTTTTATAGGGAGCACACTTATAGTACAATATAAAGAGGATTCCATGATTGATGGTAAAAATACATATATGGAAGGATATGATAGTCAAATACTTGATTTCAAATATATATTATATTCATGTGTTCAATGATAATGATAATAATATTCATGAATATGGAATAAATAAATTTTTTATAAAATAAGATTACTAAATCCAATTGGATATCATGTAATTCTTTACTCACATATCTATTAGAGATGAGGTTGATAGGAGTCTTGGGTACAAGTAAAATCAACCAAATTTGTTGGAAAATCCATGATATTCCCAATGCAGATAAATAGGTAAAGGATTTAGGTTTACATTCATTCAAGTATAAATATTATGATATTATTTTGTAGGAATATGAATTAGTATATTAGGTTTTAATTTGTGTAAAAAAATTATAATAACAGTTAAATGTTACGAATAAATTCATAAATATTATACCACATTTTTGAATTTGAGGACAATACTCCATGATAAATTTAATGCAATAATTTCATATCTTGAAAAGTATTACTTATATGATTAAATAGTTACAAAAATCCATAATATGTTGATATATTATGGGACTATTAGAGGAAAAATTTATAGATAAAATTAAATTCAAAGTAGGATGGGAATTTAAATTCCAAAAAAAAGTTTTAAAATTAATGAATAAATAAATACGCATGAAGAAGATGATGATTCAAAACATTTTTTGGGAATTCAATGAATTTATGTAAATATTTTAAAAATTCTTTCAATATTGAAAAAAAAGAAATTAAAACATCCATTTATGTGTTTTAAATGGGTAAATATTGCATTACTTTTCATTGATTCCCCCTAAGAGAAATTATAGGGAAACAATTCCTGATCAATCTCAAATATCATTAAGAATAAATAAGGTGGAGTATTTTTATAATGAATAAAAACAGCTTAAATACAAATATAATAAAAACACATCAATGAAAATGAATTTATTCAAAATACATGAATTTATATCTTATGATTTGGTATGTAAAAGAGAGATAAAAAGTCTTTGAGGATGAATGATATTATGTTTAGATTTCTAAAACAAAATAGTATGAGGCACCCTCTAGTGAAGAAGAAATGATTAGCGAAGAGAGGTGTATTGAAGATGAAACCCATTATGAGGATACACTAAACTAATTACACTTAAAAATCGAAAATTTGTTTAACTTAAAATAAATCTCATTTAATGAAAAAGTGGTATTTTCATTGAAGAATTATAATGGTTTATTGAAATGACTCTTGATGAATAAAAATATAAATATATTGTCAAACCCAAAGAGGATTATAAATTAATATAAGATGATATCAATGAAAAAGTTGATTCTAGGTATAATATGTTGAAGATTACCATTTAAAATAACATTTCAAAAAAAATATTACATAAAAAATATTTCATGTAATCTAATAAAATATGAATATTAAATAGTAAAATACTATGATGGGAAGTTTAAAAATACTATAAAAGATGTTATTAAATGATTCAAAATTGAATAAATATTATTTTATTTTATATATCATCTTATATATTGTACTATGGTACCATAGACCATTTTTTTGGACACCAGATCATGAAAAAAATTAGGAAAGTTGAGTTAAAAGGAAAATGTTTATAAATAAATCGATAAAGGATAATAAACCCATTTATATATCTACTCGATATATAGAAACCTAAAAATGAAATTCGTTAGGTAAAAATATTAATAAAAAGTAGAATCTTATGTGAAAAGATTAGTTAATTATATATAATCTCAAGAATGAAATAACTGAATGGAATGATATATTGAAATTTTTATAGAAAATCAATGAGAGTATTTTGAATAATCTATTTATTATACAATGATATTTCACATTAAAGTTAGTTTCTAGCATTTTTAATAGTATGAGAGACAATATTATGTTTTCTAGTAATAATTATCACAATATTAATCAAATAAATTTCATTAATTAAGGAAGAGTCAACCTAATATCCCTAAATTATATAAAAGAGAATATCTTGTAACACCCCATAATGATGACAAGTTAAATGACTAAATGATACAAAATATATAAACAAGGTGCACCTTTCTTTTCAAGAGTCTATCTGATTAGAACTACACAGTTAAGCAGGCTTGGAATTTTGTAGTGATCTGGATGGGTGACCATCTGGGAAATTTCCTTTGGTGTGTGAGAGTAAGGAAAAATAATAGTAAAAAGAATATGTGTTGGCCTATGGGGATAATTCATTAGTCAAAAGACATGTTCAGACATGTTGGTGAGACCCATGGAGAATACCATGTGTCTGTAGAGAAACGGGTGACACCTAGCGATCTTTACATTGATGACCATATTATAGTAGGGTGTTTGTACTGTCATCGAGTCCCATTTTTTACATTTGGTATTGTAGAAGGAACCCAGCCTTATCTGTGGTGCACTACCATGGTTGATATATAAGGTCCAGAACAAGGCTGTTGTGCTCTTAGGGGGGATGTAACACAATATAATGATAAAGGGATAAATGAATAAATGATAAGAATCATGTAAACAAGGTGAAACGTTCTTTTCTGGAGATAAACTGATTAGAAATACACAATTAAGCATGTCTGGTCTAGAGTATTGATCAGGATCAGTTACTATCTGGGAATATTCTTATGGTGTGTGCAAGTAAGGAAAAAGAACACTAGAAAGAACATGTGTTGGCCTGAGGGGATAATTCATTAGTTAGATGACTTGTTCATGAATGTGGGTGGTCTCTAGGGAGGGGACCATGTGTCTACAGAGAAACTTATCGTTTGTAGTTGGATATGCCCCAATATCCATATTAAGGCTGAGTGTATGTGCTTTCAGTGGGGCCCAGTAGTTATAAACTAATAGAGAAGGTAATGTTACCAAATATCTATGATCCCCATGATATAGTGGAGGTTTGATAAATTCAATGACAGTACTAAAATGATTCATATAGTTCTTCCAAAATAATAAAATAAAATGGATAATTACAATTATATCACGAATAAGAATATTCCAACCTTTAAATGGTGGTTGTGATTTCTTATAAATCTAGAAAAGGAGGGATGAATTGGACACTTGACAGTGGTTTTTTGTTACATACGACCAATAAAAAAATATCATTAATGGAATTTAGAGTTATATTGAAAGAGTCATAAATTTTAAAAATTATAGATTACTCAACGTGATGGGAGTTAGAAGAACTATCAATGGGGAGAAGAAATTAAAAGTAATTATCATTAAAGATGTGTTGAAGCATAATCAATTGAGTGTTCCTAGGATTATTAAATATTACAGTGAAAATATTTTCCATAAAAATGGTTCTGTCATTGGTAGTATAAAGTTTAAAAAATTCTAAATACGGGAAACCAAACCAGGGAAATTATATTTAAATTTCAAATGATTAAGGATTTTTCTTCAAGAGAATAATGGAGGAAAATAATCTATGGTGTTGAAGATTTATATATCTATGGTAAAAGAAGCTAAATAATATTTTCAAACATTGATAAATGAGAAATATATCTTACTTGAATCATTAATGTTTAAATATACATCTCCCAATGGAAAAATGTTGAACAACTGTCATTAGGTAGTAGAGATCAATATGAAAAAATCTATTGATTTTATACACTAAGATGTTTTTGGTAGAATGATATTGAAATCAATCAATAGAGATAGTTAATTCATAAGTTCTATTTATGATTTTACCCTTAAAAAATATATCTATTTTAATCCAAGTAAATAAAAATATATTTATAGATTCAATCTCTTTTTTAGAGTTCTATGAAACTAATATGATGTGTTATCAACATATTTTTGTCTGCTAATTTATCTAAATATAAGAATGTTGACATTGAGGTATATCTGAAGAATTATGAAACAATTCATGAATATATTGCTAGATACACACAAAAAATGACGCAGTTTCCAAGAAGAACAACCAAATATTCATAGATTCAGGTTGAACCATGATATCAGAGCATGGAACTATAATTTCTTTTTGAGACAAACCATAATAAAAAACTGACTATAATCTCTATCAGTGATTAATATGTCTAATTATTTCAAAATTCTTTATGATATATGTTTTTAATAGATATAGAAATAATAAATATTAATTTTATTTGTATGTTATTATGTCATCAATATCAATGATAAAAATTTAGAAAATTCTATGAGATAGTCAATGATGAAATATATCTTCGATGCAAACTCAATGGATAAATATATAATTGTTATAAAAATAATTTATGAAATATCATTCTTTGGGAATGATTTAATTATTTCATGAGATCATGGGTATTTTATCTTAGGCTTTAGAATTTCACATATAACAATATTTATCATTAATATATTGAGGTTCCACCTTTACACTTATTGTGTAGTAGGACATTACAATAAACTATATAATAGTTAGAGGTAGGAGTGTCAGTTATGGTTCTTCTATGTCTTGTATTAGTGAGGTTAAAGTATATTTAGATCATCGATAAGTAGATAAAAACCACTAAATGTAAGTGTAAAGTAAATATTTGTTGGATATTAATCCCCTGAATGTTTTTGGTTAGAAAATTCTTATTACTAAGAGAATCACCTCAAGTGGGATAGAACATGATACAAAGGTAGTTCATGATAGCTCCCAAGTATGTTGTGTTATTCTAGGTCATCGATAGGTTTGTTAATATTAATTATAGATCAACACATCCTCAGATATACAATGTTATGAATGATGTATTACATTTATCTAAACTATGGAGATACCATATCATCACTTCTCACATTATCAACATCTATGAAGTATACTATGAGTTAGATACATCATTCATGGAATGACTGATTCATATTTTGTATTACAGTTAAAAGATAAACCTGTGAAACATAGTGATTATGAGGGTAGTGGTTTTATCAATGTATGTAGTAGGAATCTTGGGGATGAGATATTGATAGGTGGGTATGGTTGTCAAGGTATTTTTCTAGTGAGGCCTAATAATGAATATTAGGAATGAGATAAAATATAGTGGGTAGGATTCAACACATATAATATTATGTTGTTTCAATCTAATATATATTGTTTTGAAAACCACATTTACATTTTTTTGATAGAGATGTTGTTTAAGGCCTTGGTGTTTGATTAGAAGAGTTTTCTATGGTGTTAGATCATTTTTCATTATAAATTATGGAACTAATCGCCTTTGGTCCTCACATCTTGTACTTTGTATCATGTACTTAGTGAATATTGATGAGTGGACCATATCACTATTGTAGTCTCCTAGTGGATGGTGACCTTAGAATAGGTGGTAACAGTGGAACTAGGTACCTATGGATAGTTGAAATGATACTACTTGGTTTACTGGGCACTTTTATTTCGATTTTTAATAATATTATTAAAATGTTTAAATAGGTCATTTAAATGGGTTACCACACATTTCCTAATGCCCATCTTCTCAACCCCAAGTTCCCTTACTTACACTAATTCATACATTAAGAGTAATTTTCTATTGATATATCTCAGATTTAAGTTTTTTTGATCTGGTAAGATTCAATTTGTTAATACTATCACCCATATTCCCTCAAACCCCTATTTATATATCACCCTAATTTTAAAAAAATGTAATTTAATATATATGAAATAAAATTGTGATCCTAAACAAACTATGAAATTTTATTATTTAAATATAACCATGGTAACCTTGTTGTAAATTTTTAGTTATTAATAGGAGTATAAAAATTATGAAATATATATATAATTTTACTAATTAATATAAATTTATTGATAAATTATTAATAAAAAATCACTCAAATTTTAAGAAGGTCATTTTATTCTTCAAAAATATTTTGTTGTCCGAAATTATTTTTATTACTTTTTATGAGAAATTATTATAATTATTTTCTATAAATTTTTGAAATGTTATTTTATAAAATAAAAATAATTTTTTAAATCATCATTATGGAATTTATTAAGGGTTTAATTTTGCTATTTTTTTTGAATTGATGGATTTTTCAGAATATAGTGAAAATTGGTGATTTCTCAAATACCGTCATTTATTTTTATTTAATAAAGTAATTTAAAAGTACTGTTATATTTTTTATTTTGTATTAATGATAACTAAAAATTATTTTATTTTTTATAATATAATTATTTTAATTTTAACAATCAAATTTCATGTTTTTGGTAAAAGTTTATTTTTATGCTTAAAAACATTATTTTCTGATAATGGGTTTTAAGTCCATAAAGTTCCCCCAATTAAAATAATTAAAATAACACTTTATATAGGAATATTTATACCAAATTGATATATTATTTAATGATTTATTTGAATTTAAATTCATATAAATAGTATTTTTAGTCATTTAGTTAATACATGATCATATATTGCTTGAAAAATACATTTTTTTGAGAAACTATTTTTCATCGCGTCTTACCAATTTAATAGTAAATTTATATTTTCAACTTTTATTTTTTTATTATAAAATATATTACAAGTTTTTAATTAGGAGGCCCTAATTGGGTAAATATTTTTCATTTATTTTTGTTCATTATGAATATTAATTGTACTAAAATGTTTTATAGTGTAAATAATAAAATAGGTTATTTAATGGAAAAACTAATTTTACTAGGGATTTAAAGTGACACTAAAATTTGGATTATTTTTATTTTATGAGTATAATTAATATATATTTATCCAAAATTATAATATATGGCCATTTTTCCCATATGAACATGATTGTGACCATTAAGAAACATTATGTAAGGAAAATATATGAATGTCACTTTCTTGCTTTTAATAACTATAATATTTTGTGATAGGGATAATAAAAACATATTTAGGTTTATAAATATTAATTTTAGATATTAATGATTTTTAATCACGGTTATTTATTTCTAATTTTTATTGATGAAATAATTACCTTATATTCTAACTCAATATCGATGCTCAAATTATTTAATAGAAACAATGATATTAAAAATATTTAAAGTACTATAATATGAATGAAATATTGTGTTTCAAAAATTTTATATAAATTTAACATTATAATAAATTTTTAAATGTATATATTGAAATTAAAACTTTGTATTGTTGTTATTTAATGTCATATTAAATGAAGAGTTCCAAAAATTAAATTAATGATATTTTATCATAAATAATATATTATTATTAAATTAAATATTTAATATTCATAAAATTTAATGATAAAGATTTTATAATATAAAACATTTTTCAAATATGTACAATTTCTCGGTTTTTAGTAACTTTCCTGACCTCTATTTAGTAAAAAGTATAATACAATGGTAATTGTTAAAAAGTGTTAATAATATTTAAAACAAAAAATAATGGGGAAAACATCCCCTAAAATTGATCAAATGTTATTTTATGAGATTTTTTAAATTCATAATTATATTATATTTTAATATTATAAATTTGGATCGATTTGGATACAAAAATTAATTTATTTTATTTTAATGATTTACGAAATTCCATGAGTCTCCCTCCCCTCTCTTTTAAAGGGCATATCTTCACCTCCTTTATAAAAACATAAAGAACCATTTGATTTGGAAAATATATACCCAAATAAATTTCTTTACTTCCATTCCCAAATCCTATAGGAAGTTTTTATTAAAAATACCTATTAGGAAGTATTTTTGTGGAAACCTAAAGTGGTTTTCTGAAAAAAGATGTACACTTCTTAACCAAGTGTTTTGGTTATAATTATTCGTCCACCTCATAAAAATCATAAAAAAATATGATGAAATAAAAAGTTTATCTTATATATACTGATATATAATTATTTTAATTACATAATAAATTTCCAGCTCATCTTCTTTTATTTGGAAAATGAAATCATCGATCATCTGTACGGAGAACTACCACCTGACGAACTGATGTAACACTAATAAAAAAACGCCATTAGCGACCGCCAAAAGCGCTCGCTATAGGGCTCTAGCGGCCGCCCAGCGACCGCCATTGGCGGTCGCTATAGGAGGCCCCGATTTCGGCCTCCAGCAACCGCCAAGCGGTCGCTGCAGGCCTCCTGCCGGGCAACCTATAGCGACCCCTTTTGGCGGCCGCTATAGATTTGTTTTAAAAAAAAAGTCTACTAAAATAAATAAATATATATATATATATATATTAAAAAAATATTCACATATATACTATTAAATACAATATTTAAAATATATATATATATAATATATTTTAAATGTTTTAATATATATAATATTAAATATATGTATAATATCGAATCATTGTGCTATAATAATTTAACACCCCCGATTTAAGAAATGCTATCATTTTAGGTTTTTCGGAGCACGTTTGCTCCGAATTCGACCGCTGCACGCCGTTTTGGTGTTTTATGACTCCGGAAACGCGTTTCCGGCCGCCGCGGTCAAACAGAACCTCTGATTGACGTTCCATCTCTCCGAAAATTTCACAATTCACGCAACGGATGTTGTTGTGCGGTTTCATGGCATTCGGAGGTCGTTCGGGTGGTTTTGACCCCCCCAACGCGCCATTTCAGCGCGCGCTGAGCTGCTGAAAACGATGCATTCGGTCGTGCCGCGCGCACCGCATATCCAATGGATGTGCCGCCTCCTCCTGCATCTCATAAATACTATTCCTATCCTTCTCGTGCGGTTTCAGGTTTTTCGGAGCACGTTTGCTCCGAATTCGACCGTCGCACGGCGTTTTGGTGTTTTATGTCTCCGGAAATGCGTTTCCGGCCGCCGCGGTCAACTGTCACCTCCGATTGACGTTCCGTCTGTCCGAACAATTAAAAATTCACGCAACGGATGTTGTTGTGCGGTTTCGTGGCATTCGGAGGTCGTTCGGGTGGTTTTGACCCCCCCGACGCGCAATTTCAGCGCGCACCGAGCTGCTGAAAACGACGCATTCGGTCGTGTCGCGCGCACTGCACGTCCGATGGACGTTCCGCCTCCTCCTGCATCTCAAGAATAATATTCCTATCATTCTCGTGCGATTTCAGGTCGTTCGGAGCACGTTTGCTCCGAATTCGACAACCGCACGCCGTTTTGGTGTTTTATGACTCCAGAAATGCGTTTCCGACCGCCGCGGTCAAACGACACCTCCGATTGATGTGCCGTATTTCCGACAATTTCAAAATTCACGCAAAGGATGTTTTCGTGCGGTTTCGTGGCATTCAGAGGTCGTTCAGGTGGTTTTGAACCCCCAACGCTCCATTTTAGCGCGCGCTGAGCTGCTGAAAACGACGCATTCGGTCGTTCCGTGCGCACCGCACGTCCGATAGACGTGCCGCCTCCTCCTGCATCTCAGGAATAATATTTCTATCGTTCTCGTGTAGTTTCAAGTTTTTCGGAGCATGTTTGCTCCGAATTCGACCGCCGCACGCCGTTTTGGTGTTTTATGACTCCAGGAACACTTTTCCGGCATTCGGGGTCAAACGGAACCTCCGATTGACGTTCCGAATCTCTGGCCATTTCACAATTCACGCAACGGATGTTGTCGTACAGTTTCGTGGCATTCGGAGGTCGTTCGGGAGGTTTTGACACCCCGACGCGCAATTTCATCGCGCACCGAGCTACTGAAAACGACGCATTCGGTCGTGCCGCACGCACCGCACGTCCGATGGACATGCTGCCTCCTCCTGCATCTCAGGAATAATATTCCTATCGTTCTCGTGCGGTTTCAGGTCGTTCGGAACACGTTTGCTCTGAATGCGACTGCCGCACTCTGTTTTGGTGTTTTTTGACTCCGGAAACGCGTTTCTGGCCGCCGCGGTCAAACGACACCTCCGATTGACGTGCCGTCTGTCCGACCATTTCACAATTCATGCAACGGATTCTGTCGTGCGGTTTCGTGGCATTCATAGGTCGTTCGGGTGGTTTTGACCCCCCAACGCGCCATTTCAACGCGCGCTGAGCTGCTGAAAATGACGCATTCGGTCGTGCCGCGCGCACTGCACGTCCGATGGACGTGTCGCCTCCTCCTGCATCTCAGTAATAATATTCCTATCGTTCTCGTGCGATTTCAGGTTTTTTGGAGCACGTTTGCTCCGAATTCGACCGCCGCACGCCGTTTTGGTGTTTTATGACTCCTGAAACGCGTTTCCGGCCGCCGCGGTCAAACGGCACCTCCGATTGACGTGTCGTCTCTCCGACCATTTCACAATTCACGCAACGGATGTTTTCTTGCAGTTTCATGGCATTCAGAGGTCGTTCGGGTGGTTTTGACCCCCCAACGCTCCATTTCAGCGCTTGCCGAGCTGCAGAAAATGACGCATTCGGTCGTGCCGCGCACACCGCACATCCGATGGACGTGCCGCTTCCTCCTGCATCTCAGAAATAATATTTCTATCCTTCTCGTGCGGTTTCAGGTCATTCGGAGCACGGTTGCTCCGAATTCGACTGCCGCACGCTGTTTTTGTGTTTTATGCCTCCGGAAACGCGTTTCCGGCCGTCACGGTCAACCTTCACCACCGAATGATGTGCCGTCTGTCCAACCATTTCACAATTTACGAAACGGATGTTGTCGTGCGGTTTTGTGGAATTCGGAGGTCGTTCGGGTGGTTTTGACCCCCCGACGAGCAATTTCAGCGCGCGCCGAGCTGCTAAAAACGACGCATTCGGTCGTGTCGAATGCACCGCATGTTCTATGGATGTTCCGCCTCCTCCTGCATCTCAGGAATAATATTCCTATCGTTCTCGTGCGGTTTCAGGTCGTTCGGAGCACGTTTGCTCCGAATTCGACCGTCGCCCGCTGTTTTGGTGTTTTATGACTCCGGAAACGCGTTTCCGGCCGCCGCGGTCAAACGACACCTTCAAATTACGTGCTTCTGTCCGAACATTTCAGAATTCACGCACCGGCTGTTTTCGTACGGTTTCGTGGCATTCGGAGGTCGTTCGGGTGGTTTTGACCCCCCAACGCGTCATTTCAGAGCGCGCCGCGCTGCTGAAAACGATGCTTTCGGTCGTGCCACGCACACCGCACATCCGATGGACGTGCCACCTCCCCCTTCATCTCAGGAATAATATTCCTATTGTTCTCGTGCGGTTTCAGGTCGTTCGGAGCACGTTTGCTCCGAATTGGACCGTTGCACGCCGTTTTGGCGTTTTGTGGCGCCGAAAACGCGTTTTCGGACGCCGCAGTGAAAAGGAACCTCCGAATGACGTGACTTCTGGCCAACCATTTCCGAATTCACGCATCGGCTGTTTTCGTACGGTTTCGTGGCATTCAGAGGTTGTTCGGGTGGTTTTGACCCTCCAACGCGTCATTTCAGCGCGCGCCGCACTGCTAAAAACGACGCATTCGGTCGTGCCGCACGCACCGCACGTCCGATGGACGTGCCGCCTCCTCCTGCATCTCAGGAATAATATTCCTATCATTCTCATGCGGTTTCATGTCGTTCGGAGCACGTTTGCTCCGAATTGGACCACCACACGCCGTTTTGGTGTTTTCTGGCGCCGAAAACGCGTTTCCGGCCGCCGCGGTCAAACGGAACCTCTGAATGACGTGTTGTCTGGCCGACCATTTCAGATTTCATGCACCGGCTGTTGTTGTACGGTTTCGTGGCATTCGGAGGTCGTTGGGGTGGTTTTGACTCCCCCAACACGTCATTTTAGCGCGCGCCGCGCTGCTAAAAACGTCACATTCGGTCGAGTCGTGCGCACCGCACGTCCGATGGATGTGCCGCCTCCCCTGCATCTCAGGAATAATATTACTATCGTTCTCGTGCAATTTCAGGTCATTCGGAGCACGTTTTCTCCGAATTGGACCGCCGCACGCCGTTTTGGT
This sequence comes from Viscum album, assembly GCA_963277665.1. Taxonomy (NCBI): domain Eukaryota; kingdom Viridiplantae; phylum Streptophyta; class Magnoliopsida; order Santalales; family Viscaceae; genus Viscum; species Viscum album. Next base: position 1,593,230,340 of record OY728129.1, read on the forward strand.
GTTTTATGGCGCCGGAAACGCGTTTCCGACCTCCGCGGTCAAACGGCACCTCCGAATGATGTGCCGGCTGGCCAACCATTTCAGAATTCAAGCACCGGCTATTGTCGTATGGTTTTGTGGAATTCGGAGGTCATTCGTGTCGTTTTGACCCCCCAACGCGTCGTTTCAGCGCGCGCCGCGCTGCTGAAAACGACGCCTTCGGTCGTGCCGCGCGAACCGCACATCCGATGGACGTGTTGTCTCCTCCTACATCTCAGGAATAATATTCCTATCGTTCCTGTGCAGTTTCAGGTCGTTCGGAGCACGTTTTCTCCGAATTGGACCGCCACACACCATTTTGGTGTTTTATGGCGCTGGAAACGCGTTTCCGGCCGCCGCGGTCAAACGGCACCTCCGAATGACGTGCCGTCTGGCCGACCATTTCAGAATTAATGCACTGGCGGTGGTCGTACGGTTTCGTGGCATTCAGAGGTCGTTCGGGTGGTTTTCACCCCCCCCCCCCCAACGCGTAATTTCAGTGTGCGCCGCGCTGCTGAAAACGACGCATTCAGTCGTACCGCGTGCACCGCATCTCCAAATGACGTGCCGGGGGGGGGGGCTGTACGAGGGTGCAGGGGGATGTACGGGGGTGCGGGGGGGCTGTACGGGGGTGAGGGGGGCTGTACGGGGGTGCATGAGGGGCTGTACGGGGGTGCGGGGGGCAGTACGGGGGTGCGGGGGGCTGTACGGGGGTGCGGGGGGCCTGTACGGGGGTGCGGGGGGCTGTACGGGGGTGCCGGGGGCTGTACGGGGGTGAAGGGGGGCTGTCCAGGGGTGTCGGGGGCAGTACGGGGGTGCGGGGGGGGGGGGGGGGGTCTGTATGGGGGTGCTGGGGGCTGTACGGGGGTGCGAGGTACTGTACGGGGGTGCGGGGGGCTGTACGGGGGTGCGGGGGGGGGGGTCCGGGGGTGCAGGGAGCTGTACGGAGGGGGGGGGGTTGTCCGGGGGTGCAGGGGCTGTACGGTGGTGCCGGGGGGGGAGGGGGGGCTGTACGGGGGTGCGAGGGAGGGGGGGCTGTACGGGGGTGTGGGGGGCCTGTCCGGGGGTGCGGGGGGCTGTACGGGGGTGTCGGGGTGGGGGGGGGGGGGCTGTACGGGGGTGCGGGGGGCTGTACGGGGGTGCGGGGAGGCTATCCGGGGGTGCGGGGGGCTGTACGGGGGTACGGGGGGCTGTCCGGGGGTGCTGGGGGCTTTACGGGTGTGCGGGGGGGGGGGGGGGGGGGGCTGTACGGGGGTGAGGGGGGGGGCTGTCCGGGGGTGCGGGGGGCTGTACGGGGATGCGCGGGGGGGGGGGGGGGGGCTGTACGGGGGGGGGGGGGGGGGGGGGGGTTGTACGGTTGTGCGGGGGGCTATTCGGGGGTGCGTGGGGTTAGAGTTTTTAAATGCACGCCTTAGCTATCATATAATAAACAAGAAAAGAAATAAATTATAAGTACACAACCTTCTAATTAAAATTAAATGAATACATACAGTACATCAATGTCAACCCCACCAGTAAAAACAAAAAACATATCTCGTAAATATATGATGTGTCACGCGTTGTCATCAATGCAGCCTTTTTCTGGTGGGCCAGGGGCCTACAAAAAATAAACATTATAAATATTTTAATAACAAAAATAATTTAAATTAAATAAATAAATACAGTATATACCTGCGTCGTATGATCCCCTGCACCATCAGCTCGACGCACATATTCTCGCAGTGCTCTAACGTCAGCTGTCAATTGCGCATTTGCCTCCTCGGAAGCGCGCAGCCGTGCCTCAAAATCTGAAATCTGCTATGTCATATGAGCAACAGCAGGACCGACAACCGCAGCGCGTGACACTACAGAACGAAAAATCCCTGCTCCATAGGACAAACTATAGCCATGCCCGTCCCGACCGTTAATGCGATGAAACATCTCATCCCGTCGCATGGGAAGCTGTTGCTGGTCCTCTGGAAGATGTTCTAACTCAGCTTCAAATTGAGCCTGTGAAATATTTAAATATATATAAATATATATATATATGTTAATATATAGATTTATGTAATTATTGGTATATACAGACACTTACTATCAATGCTGCAACCTCTGGATCATTGCGATCACGAGTCCTCATCCACACCGACATTTTATTAGTTGCTGCACCTTGCTTTTGCAACTGTATATTAAAAGAATATAAACACAAAACCATATTAAATATTAAATTAAAAAATTCATAATATATACCTCATGTCAAATCTAAGACACGTGATGAGTCCCTAGCCTATGAGGTGGTCCCTGCAATGGTCGATTCTCAGAATGGCGTGTTGACACCACCTACATTCAATTCATTCAAATTTCAAAAAAATCACATATTCTTGAAAATATATATACACCAAAATAATTAATATACAAACCGCAACACCCTCAGTAGACCAATATGCATCCAAGTCATGCCACTGAGCCGGGAGGACACCTCTCGGGACTTTTTCCAAAATGTCTAGGGCACCCACATTTGGTACCCAGTGGTCCCTCTTCACTTTGCCTTTATAATCATTCCACATCTTACGGAATTTTCTCATACACACGGGCTGAAACTCTTTAGGGCATTCTTTCAAATTTTTCTATAAATAAAATAATCAAACATATTACTATTCTTTATACATAGAAAATAAAGTAAAATGATTTTTTTACCTGAACCTCCCTCCATAGACGATCTAAAGTGTTCTGAGGGATAGAATCTCAGCCACGCGTGGTCAATGGAAATCGATGTGGGTCACGTATGATATGACCCAGCTGACGAATAAATGCTGGGGCATTCGGTCCCACAGGATGAAAAACCTCATCAAATGAAACATCTATCATCGTGTCGGAATTCCATGATAATATGGCACGACCAGGGCCTCTCCTACGAGAGGAAGAAACAGCCGAGTCTGATCCTGTTGAAAACAATTTTATATATAAATTGACAAATGTTATATATATATATATGTATGTATATCAATTACATAAAAAAATATAGAAAATGACATTCAAACATACCTCGACCCTGAGACGTAGATGCCTCAGATGGATGATGTGGATCTTCTGCCTCTTCCCCTGACATGTCTGCAGTCATAGAAAACATCAGTAATGAGTCCAATGTGTTTAAAAGATAAATTGGATTGTTCTTAAAAAATCAAACTTGTACAACTGTTAATCAATCAAAAAATGGATTGAATAATTAGTTGTGAATGAATTTTAAAAAATCAGAATGTTAACAAAACAGATATACAAATTTTGTACAAAACCAATCAATGCATAGCCAAATTTCAGATAGAACTAATAAAAATTCAAGCAGCACATGAATCAGATGAAGAATACCTCAAAGGGATGATACACCGACCATAACATCAATAAATCACGAGTAAAAACAACCTAAATATTTATGATTTAATTAACTTACAAAAGTGAGGATTAAAACTTATAAAGATTTATAAAATGATTAGATAATTTATGATATCCAAGGACATTCTACTGAATAGAAGGAAAACAATTATACCTTTAATTAAGCATGCAAATCGACCGGTTCTCCTTCAACAGCCGCTCTGAACCAATAAATATCTTCTTCACATTGAACTACGGTATGTTGATCAAGTTGTTGGTAAAGAAACGGAACAGTCTCAGGTTTATCTTCTTCAAATAAAAACACTCCTCGCCGAGACATTTTGACAACAACTAGCCAACTTGGATCCGAAGGCAAAGTAACGAAGAATACTTGTTCCTTTTGTGATGTCAAAATGAAAGGTTCATTCTCGACTCGTTCATTATTTCTTTATAACATATAGTTAAAATTAACCAATGAAAATTGATATTGATTGACTTTACATCCACGCACTGGATCAACCCAATTACACTTTAACAATATGTATTTCAAACTGTGTCTGTATACAACATCAATGATGTCTATCAATTGACCATAGTAATAACCAGAATCGTCAAAGGGACAATCGATGCCACTTTTTTGTGTTGCTCGTTTGTCGTCAACATCTTTAATGTGAAATCGAAAACCATTAGCATCAATAGCTTTATAATGACGAGCTGTTATAGATGGACCTTCAGCCAGTTAGATAAATACATCAGGTAGCGTGGGGTCCCCTAACTCCCTCAGCTTACGAACCTACAGAATTTATAAAAATCAATACTGATATATGCAGAAATAATTAGTATAATACTTCACTCATAATGAAAATCAATTTATACATACATAATCCTTGAACCAATCATGAAATGACGCATAATGAGATTGTTGAATTTGCAACTCAGTCGCACAATGCATCTCTTATTTTATCACATTAATGTGTTTCTTGCAAATGATAACGCGATGTTTAAAAGATCATCTTATGAAAACAAAACATGTAAACGTTATACAAGCACCTTGATAAGATACTTACTGCATTAATGGTGAAACTGATGGAGTATTGACCAAGATATATTGATGTGCCTGTATCCACTTGATGTTGTCCATATCAAATGTGGTTCCTTCTCCAACTGGACCATCATGAATCTGAGAGGGATTATCTAATTTTGTTTCAACATCCGTATGATATTCTACACAAAAGGTAGTACACTCATCCATCAAATAACCATTGGCTATTGATGCCTCTGTATGAGATCTGTTGCGTACAAATCTTTTCAATGTACTCAAATACCGTTCAATAGGATACATCCACCTGAATTGAACTAGACCAGCAGCCATTACTTCATCAGTTAGGTGCACTGTCAAGTGGACCATAACATCGAAAAATGAGGGGGGGAGAAATGTTTCTCAAAGTGACAAAGCGTAAGTACAATTCGGTCCTGCAAACTTTTTAAATCACTCATTCGTTGATTTCTTAAACAAATCTGTCTAAAATAATTACTCATCTCAATCAAGGTCTGAACATCATTAGGGGATAAACAATCACAAATTGCGATTGGAATCAACTGCTGATGTAATATGTGATTGTCATGACTTTTCAACCCTTGAAATGTCTTGCTCTTCAGATTCACACACTTTGAAATATTAGAAGAATAACCATCAGGCACCTTGACCATCTTCAAAATGGAAAGAAATGCTTCTTTCTCCTCTGTAGTCATTGTATACTGTGCAGCAGGCATATATGCCTTGTTTCCCTCAGCTAACTGTAAATGCAACTGTTTCCTTAAACCCATTTCTTCTAAATCACGACATGCATTAAAATGGCCTTTTTTTTTTCCACTGACAACTAAAATGGTCCACAATATGTTATCAAAAAAAAAATTTCAATGTGCATGACATCCAAATTATGCCTCAACATGTCAGTTTTCCAATACGGAAGACTATAAAAAATACTTCTCTTTTTCCAATTGTGACTGCGCTGCCAACCCGCAGCACGAATATTACGTACTGGAGGAGCCACCAAATCCTGAATTTCATATATCGTGCGGATGTTTTCTTCCTCAATCTGCGATAACATTTCGACTCCTGTCATGATCTTTGGTGCTGGGCTGAACTCTCTAGAACCATCAAATGCCACTCTATCCTTTCTGAATCTGTGCTGAGGAGGGAGAAAACGCCTATGACCCATGTGTGCCCATTTTTTGGATTGTTTAAGCCATTCATATTTTTTACTTTTATTACAACAAGGGAATAAAATTCCCCTTTCGTGCTCCAGCCTGATAAATTTGCATAAGCTGGGAAGTCATTGATTGTCCACAATAAAGTAGCATGCAGTTTGAACATTTCATTCGTTTTGCAGTCATAAGTCATCACACCATCGCTCCAAAATTCATTCAACTCATCAATCAATGGCTGAAGGTAAACATCAATCATATCCCCCGGACTTTTAGGTCCATCAATAAGAGTGGAAAGTAATATAAATTTTTGCTTCATACAAATCCACGAAGGAAGATTATATGGAACCAACACCACGGGCCATGTGCTATGAGTTACACCAAGGATAGACTTGAATGGATTGAAACCATCTGCTGCCAATCCCAATCAGACATTACGAACATCTTTAGAAAAGTCGGGATGTATCTTATCAAAATCCTTCCATGCATGAGAGTTTGCCGGGTGGGTTAACATATCACTTTCATGAACTCTTTCTGCATGCCATCTCATTAAATTAGAAACTTTAGATGACATAAAAAATCTTTTCAACCTCGGTTTAAGGGGAAAGTAACACATTTTCTTTACAGCAATCGGTTTCCCCTGTATCACAATCTGACTTTGATGAGTATTATTTCCCCTGTTCTCTTTCCACCTGGAAGCACCACAAACCGTACAAATATCAAAATGGGTAGTTTCTTTTCTAAACAACATACAGTTGTTTGTACATGCATCTATGGTCTCATATGTAAAACCTAAGTTCTCTGTCAACATACGAGCATAGTAATACGACTCAGGAATCTTAGCATTGCCAGGAAGAACTTTTTTCAATAAAACCAAAAGCATGTCGAATGATGTGTCTGACCAGTTATTCAAAGTCTTCAAATGCAACAAATCCACGATAAACGACAGTTTATTGTAAGAAGTACATCCAGGATATAATTCTATTTTCGCATCATCAAGTGCTTCATAAAACCTCCTCGAATCACGATCTGCACGAGAGCAAAGATTTATCTCACCGGTCTCAAGATTCTGGATGTCAATGCCTTCAGGATCAAACCCACGTACCATTTCAATAAGCATTTCATGTAATGGATCAGTCATCCTTGCATCAACATCCATCGGAGCTGCATTTGTATTTTGAAAACGAACATATTCTTCTCCATGACGAGTCCAACTCTTATAATTTTTCAGAAATAAATTAATGAAAAGCTGATCCCTCACAGTATCTCGTGTGAATTGATATCTATTAGCACATTTTCTACATGGACAACTAATATAGTCACTTCCAAATCCTCTCATGAAATCAATAAACTGCATAATGCCATTGAAATATTCTCTAGACGTTTGATTTGGAAGATCAATCCAACTCTTATCCATAATTATATTTGTATAACAAACATTTACACAATACTTATTACATTTACATTTTTCAAATAAACTATATTTAAAATAAATATTAATCATTTGTTTATGAACCATTGATAAAATAATAATGTAACTGAAAGCCCATGTTACCTGATTGAGCTACAAACCTAAAAGGTAGGGGAGCCGAAGGCGGTGCAGCGAGAGAGAGGAGGCAGCGAAGGGGAGCCGGAGCCAAAGGCGTTGCAGCAAGGGAGGGGACTAGCGGCGGCGGCAGCAGGGATCTGGAGGAGAGGAGGCGGTGAGGGTATGGGGGACGGGCAGCGAGGGGGGGGGGGTTTGAGGTGCGGGGGGGCATCCGGGGTGCGGGGAGCGGTCCGGGGTGAGGGGGGGGGGGGGGTGGGGTTGTACGGGGTGTCGGAGCCATCCGGGGTGGGGGGGGAGGGTTGAGGGGGCGGAAGGAGGAGGGCGGATGGCATGCGGCGGGGGAGGCCGGGCGGCGGGGGAGGCCGGGAGGCGGGGGGGGGGGGGGGCTGCTTCCGGGGGGCGGCGACGGGGGGGGGGGGGGAGGGGGGGGGGGGGGGGGTTCGATCGAGAGGGGGGCGTGGGGGGCGCAAAAAGGCCCGGATGTTTTTTTATCAAGGCCAGCGACCGTCATTGGCGGTCGCTATTAGATATCTATAGCGACCGCCAATGGTGGTCGCCTGATTCCGGGGGGCTTCAATGCCCCCTTTTCTAGTAGTGTAATTTTTATTCCATCTCAGCTTCTCATTGATTAATAAAATTTTAGATTTATTATATATAGATATATATATATATTTATTATATTTATTAAATATTTTTTTAATGAAATTATAATATCACCTCCACCTTCTAACCTTCTATTCATTTCGATAAAGAAAATGTCGCTTGAGCGTACCGTGGACTACCACCTCTACGATGCGATGTGATAGTAGATTTTTCAATCTATTTTGACATGTATGGTAATACGGATATATTTAATTAATACGTATTATATATAGTATGTACAAATTATATATTATAGGTAATTTATTATTTAAATGTTATTTATTACATTCGTCAAAAAATAGAGACAATGTTCTTGCGTACAAACGACTTATCATCTCCCTGAATTGTATAAATAATTTTATCTATCTCTAGTTTTATATATTCCAATAAATTTTTATATATAAAATTATATATGATATTTATATCATGATTATAATTCTATAGATAATGTGACCCCAATCAAAAGACAGTGACCAAAATGTTTGAACCAAAACAGACATTAAAAATGAAGTAGTTATCACTTGGAGTAATGATTTTAATAATGAATTATTAATTATCAAGTAATAAATGATTATACATAAATCAAATATGTTACGGTATATATGATTATGGTTCTATAATATATTTTTAATAAATATATATTTATTATAAAGAAGGATTGAACATGTATAATGGAATTCAAGGATAAGGTAAGGGATCATCATCAAATTTTTATTTCTATGTGATATGTTTCGTATTTACCACTTTTTTATTTTATGTGGTTTATATAATAACCAAGAATTTATTTTTTGATTATTATTATTATAATTATTGGGATTTATATATCCATATAATTTTATTTCCATCACAGGGATTTTGATTCAAAAATTAGAAAATTGGTAAGGGTTTTACATTATAATCTAATTGTTTATTACGATAGATAATAATTATGCTTATTATGATAAATTTTCATGATATAATAAAAAATAATCTCATAATGTTTCTTATGTAATGTTTATTTATTGAAATTATATGTTTCACTTTCATTTTCCACTTTTTATATACTTAATATTCTTAAAAAATATTTTTAATTAAAACCGACTTTATCTCCATCTTCGGCTGAAAATCATTTCCTTCTATACCCATGTCATCTGAAAAGCTTTTAAATAATGTTTATAATATTACAAAATGATATTTAATTCCATTTTTCCCTTGTTTTACTTCAGAGAAAATGGATTAAACTCAACATTTTTTTTATTTTCTAAATGAGGTACATTTTATATTTTACCAAATATGTGAAATGATTATTTATTTTAAAACACAAATAGTAAAGAAAATTGTATACCATAATGACCACTCAATTATTTATATGTCACTATAAAAATTTTCATGGATTTGTTAAAGAAATGTTTTCCCTGAATATTTAGGAATTTTTTATATTTTAAAATTTTAGTTTCTTAGGGTAAAGAGTATTTTTCTAAAGAATGTTTTTAGTGATATTGTACTTGTATTTATAGTAATTATCAAAAAAACCCTTTATTCAACTTATTCTCTTATATGGATATGATCTAACGATTCAATATTTATTTTTTTCTAGATAGTTAATGATTACGATGACAATATGTTCATGAAAATCGTTTATTTTTAAATTAGTTATGATATGACGAATAATTAAAATGTTTATGAAATACATTTATTTTACATAGGTCATGCCATGAAAAATGCTTATGAAACCTATCTCATTAATGGGATATTATATCATGATGGTTTTTTATATTATGGAACATATCTATATGGTTTTAATTATGTGATAGATGGGATTTAAATTATATATCCCTCCAATTCATTTGGTAATGATGGATATCTCATGATATAAATGGAACTAGAATATGGTGTGAACCGAGTTTAGTAAGGCACGTTTTCCACTATTATAACTGCTATTATATCCTTATAAATGATATTATACGACTAAGGGAATTATTTTATATGATTATGTATGATCCAAAAACTTATGTATCATTCTAATTTTATGATATCAAATATCATATTATTCGATCCAATTAGGATTCATGGATTATGAATTTCCAAAATTTATTTCATGACCCATGATTATGATTTATGATATGCATAGTATGGTTTTAAAAAACTATTCTCATGTTCTCACACCCTTATGAACATGTAATATTTGATTTATCATTTATATCTCCCTTGATTACCCTTACTGAGATTATCAGATCACACATTCATATGTTTCCTTCTCCCATTTTATAAATATAGGTATTAAATATGAAATATATATATTTAAAGGGTATTAGTTATGGAGAACTATGTGGGAAACTATGTTGATATCTTATGAACCATTTGTTTACATATCAATGTTTCCAATGACACTGGAACTATACGATTTTGGTGTGGATCATTATGTTATAAATTAAATATTAATCTATTAATATGTGATACCTATATATGAATGGTATGGGTAACTCTCATGAGCTAGGTCTTCCCTTAGTGGATGTTTGGAGGGATAGATTTGTATGCTGCTTCATTGATATCATCTCCCCTTACCTCGATCCATCCATGCTTCTCTCCCCATATCCCCCTTTTATCCCTCCTCACCAATCATTATTGCTTTTTTTCTTTCATTCCTTTCTTCCTCCACTCTTCCACTATTCCTCATATAGTCTTTCATCTCAATTGAAGCCACAATTTCTATTAATCTAATCATTCCTTCTTGTTACCGTATTTCTGACCCCATTCTATTATGATGGGATGGTTTTCATGGGGATGTCTGGGATGTCAAAGTTGAGTTGTGTCAATATCTTAGGATCTTAACTTGCATAAAATCTCATTTTTTTAGTTGTGTTTTTCATGGTGTTTGTTTCATCGTCAATGTTTTACTGATGTTCAATCTTTCTAGTGGTGGCTTTGATAGTTGAGATTGGTGGTTCTGCATGAAGAAGAGCTTTTCTATAGACCCCATAATGCTTAAAACTCTAATATAGTTCTATGTTCCTTTATCTCTCTCCAAATCGTTCTATTGTGGTGTTTTCATGTTGGCTTTGGGATATATTGTTTTTTCAATCATTGGTGTTCTAGGAGGCACTCCTTTTATTCTCTTTGATCTAATCCATGGTTGTAGTCATAAGTGGAAAGCTATGTTAGTAGTTCATTATAGTTTATTCCTTAAAAAGGGTTTGTTCGGTGCTATTTTTCTTGTTTCCGGATTGGTGAAGGGAGGGAAGGTATAGAAAATTTCATGTCTTTCCCTAGTGAAGGTGGATTTAGTTTTTTTAGCCGTGGTGATTCCAATGATATTTGAAGTTGAAATTTTCTAATGGTTCTCTTACGGGTAATGGATTTCACTATTGTTTTGGATACCAGTTTTATGCCTCAACAATGATGATGATTCTCAGAGTTGATCGTTCAGTGATATTACAATGGTTAGTGGGTTCTCATCCTCAATTGGAGAGGACAACTATGATCGAGTGTTAGGGTGTGCAGCATAAGGTGGCTCGATGTTTTGGATCTCATGGCATGATGCGGTCAAGTGGTGTTGGGATCAATGCATGGTCAAAATTTTTTTTCATTTTGATCCTCCATTGACTTTGTATTTTGAAATTTTGGGTGGATTTATTTGATTTTTTGAGTTTTTGGTTAACACTAAACAATAATGAAGATTTTATATTGTTGGAAAAAATGGAATTTGAGGAATTGAATGGGTTATAATAGTTGATATCAGAAAAAAAAAATTTGTTATCCTTTGGAAGATACGATGAGAAATATTTTGTGTGAACCCTTTTCGTAATTCTAATGATAAGAGAACATCTTATGTTATGTTAATGAAAGGGTTGCACTTTTCCTAGAAGAAAAATATTTTTTTATTTGATATGTGGGAATGGTTTTATAAAATATGCATCTAAGGTAATAAAATTGAAAATAGTTGATAAAGTATATCTCATCCATAATTATGATTTATTGTTAATTTTACCTTACTAGACACCTAGTCTTACACTCTCAAGGGATATTCTTAAGATAAATCAAATTTTACTTATTATATATCATTAAGGATTAGATTATATAATGATCAAGAATGAACTAGGTAAAACACAATCATTTATTGTTTTTAAATCAGGTGTCTTAATATAAAAATCTTTTAAATTATTTTTAATAATAATAATTATTTTTTCTCAAACCATGATTTCTTGCTTTTAGTCAATGGATAGAACTAGGAGGATTGATATTAATGCTAAATTTGAGGGTAAATTCAGGTATCTAGAGTAACAAAATGGGATTATAAATTAATTTATAGATATTTTGATTATTCCTAATAAGTTATCATGATATTTGATTAACAAACTATTTCTTAACCAACTATACAACTCACCGAAGAAGAGAAGGATAGAGTCCTCTAAGATCTCAGTTGGTGGAGACCGAGGAGGAAAAAAGGCTTAATTTCCTTTACTTCCAATATTTAGAAATATATAACTAGGTGATTATCTCAATAGAAAATGAAAATTCTTAATATGCCGGAAGAAAGGGTATAGAGAAACCGATTATCATGAAAAATGTATTATTTTAATAGAGAGAAATAAATTTCATCCTAGATATCTATTTATATTTTATTATCTTAATTTTTTTGTGAATTATATATGTAAAAATATTATTTTAAAATTTAACTCCTAGACAAAGGAAGGACCTATGTTATACCAATCATTGATGTGAAATGTTTGAAGTATTTTTGTTTTTGGATTCAATAATTTTATTGTAGAAGTACTATTTACCTATGGTATTTTTATACTAATCATGAAAAATATTAGGATTTTGTTAATTTTGGAATCATATATGTCTTCATGTAAGATTATATTAATGGTTATAGATTCCATCGTGGGTTTATGATGTTAATTTTGATCAAATATGTAAAATATTATACAACAATTTTGATGTTTTAATTTATGGTATTTTAATTTGATTACATTTTTGGAGATGTTTCAATAGGATACAATATTGGTAACCTTCAGGTTCAACATGATATATTATATGAGGAATAATCCACATTTAATAATTTTAAATATATTTACAACCTTTAGGATTTCTATGGTCTTTGATTATAAAGGTTATATTTAAGGATGTACAACATAGTTCACACCCATTATAAGAATTACATTAATATATTTTTAGTTATAAGGACAACCTGTGAAATATGAAAAGGTCATTTGGCTTGAACTAGCTACTGTTGTTGGAACCACTTTGTGTATATGGTTGTATTTGTTGTCAATAGTTGTCAATGCAGATCAAAATGAATAAGATCATGAAGTACTTCGATGAAGTAGAGGAGTGGTGATTCAGATGATTGTTGTGCTGATATTAAGTTCAAAGAACATGTGTCAAAGGTGATACATTGTTTACAACAATGAAGAATGTGAGGAGTAATCCATTCGAGGATTATTAAAGAAGAATGAGCTTTTTGGATGAAGACCATGCAATTACGAATGATTGCATGAGAACCATGCTAGAGACTTCTTGACGGATTGAATCACATGTTTTGCATGAAGTTGATCATGACAGCCATGCTAGAGACTTCTTGACGGATTGAATCACATGCTTTGCAAGAAGTTGATCATGACTGTTGATGAAGAAGACAATGTGCCAATGAGTTGACTTCTGAGATGGCCATGCAGAGATTGCAATTATGAGAAGGCCATGCACATCACATTGTATCAGAAGATAATGGTACTAAAGTTGTTCCTTCAAAGAATACATATCACAATAGTGAATTTTGTGATAAAAGCCAAAGAGTTGCTGAAGGATACAGACCACCAAGAAGAAGTGCTGTTGAGGTGATCGTGCTTGTTGACAAAGCAAACAAACGATATACAAATTTGTTGACAAAGGAGATTCCATGGTGACATGTCGAGTTCAAAAGTTGTGGTCAACGATCTATGTTTGATTCATGAACATCGACAGAGGAATGGATGATCTGGAGGCGGTACAAAAAGAGAAGATACAAAGTGGCGCCGTTTTCCAGTGTTTGCCAAATTTCAGGGCCTCAAAATCAACAAATGAAGAATAGTGATTTTGGCAAAGGGACTTGCGCGCCATACTCTTGGAGGATAAAATACTTGCGCGCCATATGTTTTTGAGGATCAGAACATCAAAATTTGGCTAAGGAAAGAAGGTCGCGCAAGTGTTGGTTGGGTCGCGCAAGTGAGTTACGCGACAGAGGTTACTGGAGACAAGACTTGCGCGCCGTTGAGGGACTTACGCGCCTCCGCGCAGGGGGTCCAGTTTGCCTATAAATACTGGACCACCCCTCCTCATTTCCTACGGAGCTCAAGACTTTGAGATTGTTCAAGCTCTCGTCGCGCAGGTGGTTGAGCCGCGCAAGTGGTAGTTTGGTCGCGCAAGTAGAGGTTGCGCGCCAACTGATGGTTGAGTGCCCTAGGTGATTTGGGCAAGGAAGGAAGTGAGTCGCGCAGGTTTGAAGTTCAAGAAGGCAGAGTCGCGCAGGTGATTTGGAGACACTTGCGCACCAGGTTATACTTGCGCGCCTGAGACTTGCGCGCCGCCGGGAGACTTGCGCGTCGGGCTTGAAAAGGAGACCCAGACACTGTTAAAGTACGCCCGCCTTTCTGGAGCTGCACAAGAGCTGAACTATTGCCTGATACTACTGGTGCAAAGTGAGATTGAAGAAGAAATCTAAATGATACATGCATGATCTCATGCATACATGGAGAATTGATTCTGACAATGCCGAGTAAGCTGAGCTTCATTAAGTAAGAAATCACATCAGTGATTGTGATTCAGGCAAACGAAGACAAGGGGATCTAGTGCATTCATTCATTGCACTAAAGAAGAAGGATTGAACTAAAAGGAGCATCAAATCTGAACCCTGATGCAAGCAATGTATCATGCAGAACAGGAGACGAAGAACTTCAATGCACACCTATTGAAGAGACCTTCACGTCTATAAACTGAGTGAGACTTCACCAACGGCAGTGAGCCAGGGGGAGTCAACGGGAGTGACCCGAGGGACGCAGTGAGCTATCCCTGAACAATTGTAAAGGCAGTGATCGTGGGACAGAGTGTCTGTACCCGAACATTTGTAATCTGCAGCTAGTGAAGCATAGTGGATTTAGGTATGACCGACAACCTGTCGGCGTATGCTCCTTGGACGTAGCCCTTAGTGGTGAACCAAGTAAAAATAGTTGTTTCATCTGTCTCTGCATGTGAATGTTTAATTGCTGATCATATCCATCATACAGGTTTAAGTAGTTCCTACCAACGTGGGAACAAGATCCACAACTAAAAGAAGAAAAAGTTGCCACCCTGATTCACCCCTCCCCTCTCAGGGTGTCTCGGGGTCCTACAACTGTATGGTGATAAGGGTGAAATGTGTAATATCCTATCATTTTATAGGTATCTATCTTCATGTGTTTTTTGTCGGACCTCTGTGTCCAAATATCATTTAGAGATAAAGAGTTGTTATTGGGGAATATAAAATATAGTATATGGATGTATGTTTATTTCAATTAATGGAGTTTGGGTATAAATGTGTTAAATTGTATTATGATGGGTTTCCATGTTTTCTGAGGGCTTCAGAGGTGGTTTGATCACTTTTATCTAAGTTATATAGAAAACTATTTATTGTGCCATCACAAACCCTGTACATGTTACACAATTTTTAAAAGTATCCTGAAACAATTTTTGAACTGGTTCATGAAGTGAAGTGGTTAAAAATCATATATCTAATTCATATCATTTAAATTTTTCTTGGGATAAATGGAAACCTGAGGAAATGGTTTTTCTAGTTTATCCTAAAAATGAACTAATACGCAACGTGAAAGGATTAAAAATAATGAATTCTTTATAACCAATATTTTTAAGTTGTTATCATGTATAATATTTTTAATTATATAGTATATAGCCTTCTCCTATCAACCGTAGGTATAACTATTCGTGATTTTGGAGTCCCTTCATTCCGTACAGACATCTCGATTACACATATGATCCATGTTGTGTATTTCTGTTTAGGTTTTCCTTCTCTCTTGTGATACCATGTTGTTTTTTGTATAATATTTTTACCAGAGGATTCCTTTGGGGTTTATGATCTTGATATGGGTTTATATAATCTCTTATTTACATATCATGTGCCTTCATCCTTTTCGGCATTGGTCGTTGGAAGCAATGTGTTAATCGATTTTTAATGTTGGAGAATCTAAAACTAAACCTATGGTATATTTAATTGTTAATTATGTGATATAAATTTATTGCACCACCATGACATGAACAATGATTAAATAAACAATTAATTATGATAAATTATGGATTGGAATATATTTTTTATCACTTTGGATTCAACTATTTATGCTAAATGGATGATGGATACCCATTGGGTGAGAGAACCCTTGAATATATATTTGAATTGGATAATGGATTAAAGTGTGTTTATCATGACATGATACCTTTGGTGATTTTTTGATATTGAATCCCTATGTAATTTATTATTAACTATTAAAATTATTTTTTATCATTTGAGATACTAAAATATGGTTTATTGAATGATAAATGGAAATTTCCATAATTAATAATTGAGGCTTATGATGCGATATTGTGATATCCTTGGTATTATTACATTTTATAATATAATTCTATAATGATTATATTGATTAAGATATGTCTAATCCTATGTTGTAATGATTATATTGTGTATGATCTCCACGTCCAATGTTATAATTATTATATTGAGTGGGCTTTTGCCCAGTCCCATGATGTAATTCATATATTGGGTTGGCTTTTCTTAGTCCCATGTATTAATTCTTATATTAAGAAAATTATGTATATTCATATACTGAAATTAGAATATAGTATTCTCAAACTATATTTCTGTAATTTTTCCAAGGATATATGGTTGTTGGTCGGCATGGTTGTGATACATGCTCTGAGACATTCTAAGAAAGTTACTAAGTTCATTTCTTATTTTATTGTGTTAATTGATTATCCAATACACCTATTTATAACTTCATTACATAAATTTTAATAATATTGGTTTTCTTTTGGACCTGGTGGTGTCAACCTACCGATTTTTAGTCATACCCTATTTGGGTCACCATTTGGTACCCTAGAATATTATACAGATGTGGGTTTGGACAAGGGAAATGTACTATGTTATTGATTGTTTATTTACTTGATGGGATGGAGTACAGATATGGGTTTGAAATATGGTTTGGGACTAGTGAATTTTAGGATTTATTTTCTGTCAGATGATTCTTTTATTTTCATTATTTCAGGTTGACATTTAGTTACATCTTATATTGTCACTACATAATTCTTCATTATAGATTTATTAGTTTAAACTTTACATTAAAGTTGTATTATATTACTTTTCTTATTTTTTGATACTCTAAAATTTATTTATATGATTTATTCTTCTAAATTATACTCTCTACCAAGGGTTATGGTCTCTCCACTATACACATCACACCCTCACCGCTAGTAAGAAGCCTCTAGCATATGGTGATGCACACTTGAGGTATAGTAACAAACCCATTTTGGCCAGGTGATAGAGTACATGATTATGGGATGTTACAATGTGGTATTAGAGAAAATGTTATTCTTTTCTATTTTTTACTATTTTGGAAAGGTAGAAATGAGACTAGGATATGTTGAGACTTAGTAATTATCTTGTACATGGGAGTTTCTAACACATACATAATGAAAATATCTATGTTCCTAGGGATGGTATTTTTATTTATGTTGTTTTCTTATTGTAGATGATTTTATTTCACACTAAATTATTCACAGGTTGTGTGATGTTATTATTCCAGGATGTTATTGTTTCATGAGGATTATATTTATGGTCAATTATCGTGTGAGATGAGTATGCATGAATCATTATAGGTACATATGAATATATATTGACATTCATTGTTCATGATAGGGACATATTTATTGATCTTATTATGTATTTGAATATATGAACATTGGTATAGGATACCTATTATATTTTACAAAAGGCATGAAATTAACTGTTATTTGATGATAAATACTTGTAATCCATGTTTAAAGATACTAGAAGTAGTGAATCTTTTTTGTTAACACCTGTTGAGGCTGAATTTATTTTTATCTAATGTTCTAAAGAGTGTGTTTATCTTGTTGGGAAAATTCCTCCTCATTGTCATTGAGTTGAGCATCAGGAGATTGGAAATCAACCTAATCCTAATATAACTGATCCATATTTTCTTATAACTCATGAGAATCATATGGAAGTTTAGATTCATGATAGATTCTTGAGGGGAATGTGATGTATATATGGAGAGACTATCCACACCATTCCTTTAATGTCTGAGCTGACAAGAGAGTAATAGCTATAACATCATACTCCATTCACTTGGGAGGGAGGTCCCCCATAAAAATTCAGGATTGAATAAATATTTATAATATTCAATCATCATGAGACACGCGCATATATTAGGGTGAATATTTGTATATATATGATACATAGACCAGCAAAGCATTGGAGGGATATTATAGGGTAGACTATGAAGTAGGAGGATTTTTATTGTAAGGACATCAAGGAGATGTTTTCAAGACACTTCAATCCAAATAAATTGTGAGATGAGAATGATCATGATTTTATGCATATGAAATGGGATGAATTTCCATTGATAGATTAAAATGAACATTTCACGAACATGAAATGGTTTGTACCATCTTGAGATAATAATGAGATCTAAGAGGAAATAAGTTATTAGGATACAATTTTATAAGGGATCAGGTCATAGGTGAACATAATATACCAGAGTATCGCATCAAGTGTGGTGAATGAGTCACAAATAATGAAAGGAAATATGAGATAGGACTTGGGAAGCATCATGTTTTATTTCATAGGAAAAACATGGATCACTTCTCCTTGTGATTAGAAGAACTGTTATAATAGTTTCTACTAAATCAATAGAATATATGGAGAAGTCAGGGCCATAGGAATCCATCATAAGACCTTATTCTATTACTGTGATTTCAGTTTTTAATGTTGGGACACATGCGACATAGATGTTTGTACCCAACATTGGAATTCCATGCTTGTGGTAGGATGGTACACCTACAATGGTTTTTCGGGGTGTGAAGAAGCATAGAAGTGGTAGGGGATTAAGACAGGTACCATAGTCTATCATGGACAAACCTAAACCATAGTTTATAGTTAGCTATATTTACCCATGATGTTTAGGTCGATTGAGAATATATGGTGCCCTAGTTTTTTAAATAATAGTACCAGGGGAAGGGAATAACACAAGAGAGTCAGGATAGAGCTCAGGGAATAGGTGTTGGTCAATACATGTTATATATACAACTCTGAATATTTTGGATATAAGGCTTTATATAATCCAAGGAATGATTATTATATCATATACCATTTCATGTGTTTCCTTTATATAAGAGCATCACATTCCTTTTTATCTGCTCATTTTCAGAACTCATTGGGATTGGTTGTGGAAAGCATGGATGGTACATTGACCATTGATACACCATTAAGAGTGTGGTTAGATAATATTAAATTTTTTTAAGGTGTGTTCTCTAGAGAATGGTAGTTACCATTTATTTTGGGAACCGTTTCTACTTGAAATGTTAGGTTTTGATTTGATTCTTGGTATGGATTTTCTATTTCTATACAAACCTCATATTGACTATTACGCAAGGATATTTGAATTTATATATTCATAGAGAGATGAACATTATCACCAGGGTGAGTGAGATCTTTAGGATGGTTATGCATGAATAATTCAATGCATATTGGATTGTCTGATGTCTTAGATAGAAAGAATTGTTCATGATGATGATGTAATTTTGTGGGATTTTTTTCCTCTAGGTGTATACTATATTCATGATTTGTTTACTATTGAGTTATATGAATTTCCTCCTAAGAGGGATATATATTTTATTGTTTATTTGGTTTTGGGAATAGAGAAATTTTCTATCCTTCTAAAAATATTGACACCATTAGAACTTCTGGAGTTAAAAGTTTAGTTGGAAAATCTGGAAGCTAAAGGTTTCATGTGGATTAGTACATCTCCATGGGGTTCTCTAGTACATTTTTACAATTAAGGTTGATGGTATACTGATCTAAAGCATGAATTATTATATATTGAACCAAATGACGGTCATGAACCATTATCCCATTCTACGCATCGATGATCTCTTCAATCAGTTGAGAGGTGATAAGATATTCTATAACATTGATTTCAGACCTGGATACCACCAATTGTTAGTTATTGCATAAAAAATACCATTAACATCCATTAGGGGTAGACATGGATTGAATGAATCCAAAGGAATTTTTTCTAGTTTGACAAAACTTATAGTGGTATTCATTTCCTGGATGAAGAGGATATCTCATCATTTTTTTGATTGGTTTTTGGTGGATTTTTAAAGGAAATATTAGTGCACTCAATGTTAGGAAAGGATCATGCCAAAAATATTGAAATTGTCTTGTGTACCTTGAGAGAGAATATTCTCTATGAAAAGACAACATAATTCATTTTCTATAATGATAAAGTGATCTTATTTGGCCATGTCGCCTTAGAGGTATGAGTTTTAGTGGACCCAAAAAAGCTGAAACAATCTTATATAGGTAGAAACCTATGAATTTCTTTATTATTCATATATTTATAGGTTTATAAGGTTATTATCAGTGTTTTGTCTAGGAGTTATCCCATCTGGAATCACCAATGTTAGGGTTGACCAAGAAGGGAGTGAATATTATTTTTTCAGATTCTCACAATATATATTTTCAAGAGCTAAAAGGAAGGATAAAATTAACTCCTTTCCTCTCATAAAATATTTCAGGTAAATCATATATTTTGTACTGTGATGCACATGGATTCAAACTCATATTAGTTCTTATGTAGGAGGGTTGATTGGATTTATATGTCTCTTCAAAACTAATACCCCGTGATAGGAATTACCCTATTCATGATACAATGTTTTCTACAATGGTACATTCCCTAAGATATTGGATATAATATATTATGGGTAAGAGGTTTGTGGTGTAGATGGACAACAAGATCCTTTGGTACATCTTTTCTCAATGGGACCTCAACCTTCAGCATAGGAGGAGGGTCATGTATCTTAGTATTTCAACTTCGAGATGGATTACACACCTAGAAAAGATAACAAAATTGTTGAATCATTGAGTAGGATGACACAAATAGAGCTAGTGTGGGATTATTATAACGAATGGTATATGATGTCACTCTTTAAAAACATGTATCTAAATGTTCAGGAGTCTCAGTGATGTTTATCTTTGAAATCAACATCTATTATACCTATTCTATTGGATTTTATCAAGGACGATAAGCTATCTGATCCATAGGGCTTAGTTCTGAGATACAAATTAATGTTTAGGGATACACCATTAGGATGGACTCTTAGTAGTGGAAAATATCATCTTTTCTATGGTCATGTATGGGTTCCTTTGGTCTTTTTCATAGAACTGATGATATATTTTCATTATTCTAGATGGGTGGTTCGTCATGGAATAACAAATTTGTATCATGTTCTCTGAATATTGTACTGGTGGTCAAAAATGATGAAGGAAGTTATAACATCCTGGACCTAGGTGCCTTCCAAAGGTTCCCCAGAATAGGTTGGTCACAGGACCTCAAGTGCATTTCCCCTAATTCTAGAGGTGAACAAACTAAAAGTGAGGGACAAGGTTTGATATTAAGTAAATATTCCCATATTTTCAGAGTATACATAGAAGAAAAAAATAGTAAAAAATAGTATATGAAATAATGACAAACATGAATAATAATGGAATAATTAAATAAAAAGAACAAATGGATCACACACACACACACACACACACATATATATATATAAATGATGCATGTCATATGTGTCTAGGAATGCAGCCAAAACTGGTCACATAGTTGGAAATAGAACACAATCTAATACAAAAGAAAAGCAAGTAAACTCCAACAACATCACATGCCTCATCTTGGTCCGATGGTCTAAAAAACCAACAATAATGAAGTACCTAATTAAGAAGGCCTCTTTTCCATATCTATACCTAAAATCATATAATATGTTTGGGTCCAAAATTTTGACCCAAATAGGTTTCATGAAAAATTCCAGTAAGAAACAACCAAAATATATGTGTCTGACCATCAGTAAATATATATAGAAGATAGTATTAAAAAATTAAGCAATAAAATAGGATGTATTCAAAAGTAAAATATCTTAATGTTTTCAATTAATTTTTATTATTATTTATTATTCATTTATCAAATAATTTCACCCTGGTCTATAGCCTATTCTCTATATCCCCAGTGTATGTAACAAAAAAGATGTCTCAGTAGACCACTAAAAAAAATAAAACTGAATCCAAGATTCTTATTTGTGTTGGAAGACACATCAAAATCATTCAATTATTCACCAACGACACTTTGGTAAATCTCTCATGGTATAAACCCATTGGTCCTGCATAGCATCAATTCCTTCAATAACAAACCTCTCAGAATGATCTAATGTTTTAACCCCTTTGGTCCAATATATCATCAAGAAAAATATTAATGACTACCTAGGAAATATTTCATGGTCTAATCCCCTCTGGTCAAATATGTACACCCAGGATCTCATAGTCTTGTATAAATAAACTGGAAGTCCCCTATGTCTCCCAGGTCTAATGATCCCACGGTCCATTGGAAAAATAATCTGGGGTTCCCCTCAGTCTTCCTAGTCCACGACACTCACTGTCCATTGGAAAAATAATAGTGCACATATCATAACAATGAATCTCATGTAATATATAACTACAACTTGGATAGAAATTCACAATGCATATCACAATCAATTCATATAATTAGTAATGATATCATATAAAAAAGGCATTGAATATTGGGAAATCCTAACAGACATTATAGACCAAAATACCATAACCAATCAATCAAAGAAAATCCACAATGGGGAGTCCCGTAAATAAGTTATTTAACCTTATGCATAAGAAATAACCCTGATTCAATTAAACAAACCATAACAGAAAAATACATGGTTTAATTAAAAATCAAGATATACCAAAAACATTTGAATTAAGAACTTTTATCACATATAATTCAATGAAAAACAACAAACGCCACAAACCACCAACCTCGATGTCGTACGTTTGATATAATTGAATGTCCGGCCTTGAATCATCCTAGAATAACATAGATCAATGAAATGGGAAAAAACTACCAACATAGAATAAATCACAAGAGAGGATGAATCGGGATGATATGCTCTAGGGGTTTTGAGAACACACCGGTGGGATTCCAACGCACCCAATAGTGTCTCAATCGGATCTCGGACAGAGAATCGACAAGTGTCAAGATTTTGTCGGTCGTTCCACAACACTCCAAATTGAATCTTTGGGGGAAGATAGTGCTTCCAAACATGATATGTGATACACTTCCTATATATTAAATAAAAAGAAAACTAAACAACATTTTCATTAAAACTACACATTGTGTATTAGCCTTAACCGGTCCCCAAATTAAGAAGTCTCCCAGGACACCACACAACCATATATTCAGCCGTTACATGGTCTAAACGTAGTTGTTTGCGGAAAGATATGTACACAATGTGTTCTCAAAAGTACACTACATGTACTTATAAAGTCATATTTTTATCCATTTTCCTCTAAATAACCTGAAAACAGGATCCATACATTAAAAAAAGATCTAAGTTATTCAAAATTTGGTACCCAGATCCGGTCTGTCACATGAACTCAATCACATTAACAAAAATTCCAGAGGTTCCCGATGAGATGTGAGGGACATGGAGTGAAATTGGGGAAACTATTCTCTCACTAGAAGAGTATAACCAATGGAAAACAAATAGTATAAAATAGGATAAGCAATAATTCCAAACAAGAATAACAGCTGAAGACTAAAAGTAAAATAACAACTACAATATATATATATATGATGAATGCCATATGTGTCTAGGAAAGTAGCCAAAATATGTAACAAAGATGGGAATATAATAAAATCTAATAAAAAGGAAAGGCATTTTAACTCTAACTACATTGCAATCATCAACTTGGCCCCATTCTATCCAGCACCGAAATAATCAATTACCTAATGAAGATGGAGATTCCCCTTATCTATACCTACAATCATATAATCTGTTTGGGTCCTAGAACATGACCCATATAAGGTGTGATACGAATCCGAGTAGTTAACCACCAAAATATCTCTTCCTAACTGTCATTGAATGTATATTGCAGGTAATATGAAAAAAAATTAAATTAATAAACTAATATGTACATAAAAGTAAATAATAATATTGTTTTCAATTACATTTATTTAACATTTATTATTTATCGTTTGAATCATGTAACCCTGAGCTCCAACCTAAGCTCTATATCCCCCATGTATGTAAAAAAATAGATGCCTCTGAATAACACCTAAACAATCAAATAAGACTGAATCCAGGCTTAATCATTGGCATGGAAGTTACATCATAATCATTGAATTATTCACAAATGACCCTCTTGAGAAGCTCTAATTGTCTAACTCCTTTGGTTCAACATAGAATCAATTCATTAAATAATTACCCCTTGGGAAAGTCCTCAAAGTCTAACCCCTTTGGTCCAACATAGAATTAAGAAACATATAAATGACCACATATGAATGATCTCAAAGTCTTATCCCCTCAGGTCAAATATCTAAACCAAGGATCTCATGGTCCTATGTAAATAAATTGGATCTCCCCTCATTCTTCTACGTCCAAGTACCTCATGGTCTATTGGAAAAATAATTTGGAAGTCCCCTCATTCTTCTTGGTCTAAGGCTCTCACAGTACATTGAAAATATAGTAGCAAACATATTATATCAAAGAAGATCATGTAATCTTTAACTACCATATGGAAAAACATTCGAAATTCATATCACATGCATTTCATATAATTAATAACTCCATCCTAGAAAAACAATTCTTGAAAAACAAGGAACTAGTAACACGAAATCTAGACCAAACATCAAATACCAATAAATCAAGGGAAACACACCCATGCCGTGTTTCATAAACAAGGTATTTGACCATATGGTTGAGAAACAACCCTTAGTAAATTAACCAAACCATGACACAAAAATACAAGGATTAGTTCCAAATCAAACGATACCTAAAATGTGTTCATCTATAACTTTTAGCATATAAAATCCAAATACAAATAATAAACTTCAGAAGAAACCGTCCTCAATGTCGTACAATTGTTATACTTCAACATCGGACCTTGAATCAGACATTACCGGCATAGATCTAAAAAATGGTGAAAACCTCCCATCCTCAAATAAATCACATAAAATGATTAATTAGGAGTAATGGCTCTATTTGTTTTGAGAAATCACTGGTGGGATTCCAATGTTCCTGAATGTGTCTCAATTGTAGCTCATATGGAGAATCGGGAGGGGTTCAGTGTTCTTCAGCCATTCCACAGCGCTCCTATACGAACCCTGGGGAGAAGACAATGTTTCTGAACATGAGATGTGACCCCTTATGATATATGAAATAAAAATTAATCTGTATGGTGTGTTCATTAAAACTGCTTGTTGTGTAGTATCCTTAACTGACCCCCAGCTTTAGAGGTCTGTTAGGTTGCCACATGACCATGTATTCGGCCATTATAGGGTAATTATGTGGTTGTATATAGCATGATATGAAAAAAATGTGTACTCATAATTACATGGAATGTACATATAAAGTCCATTGTCCTTCCTTTTCATCAAAACAACCCAAAAACAAGATTCATAAATTAAAATAAGATCCACTTTCTTACAAAGTTGGCACCCAGATCCAACTAGTCACATGAACTGAAGGGAATTTCCCCAAATGCCAGAGGCTGCCAACTAACAGCACCGGAAAAGGTGTGATGTTTGGGAAACTATGCCCTCATCGGAAGAGTATAAAAAATCGAAAAAATAGTAAACAGTAGTAAAATCAATAATGTCAGTCAAGAATAACAGTGGAAGTCTAGAAGTAAATGAACAACTTGATCATATATATATATGATGTATGTCATATGTGTCATGGAAAGTAGGAAAAATAAGTTAACATGATGAAAATACAATACAATCCAATACAAAGGAATAATAATAAATCTTAAACAGAATCGCAAGACTCATCTTGGTAACATGATCTCAAGCACCGACAACAATCAGGTAACTAATGAAGATTGGAACTTTCCCTTATCTATACTTGCAATTATATAATCTGTTTTCTCCAAAATAATCTACCAAAGTGGTGTGATACCAATCATAGTATGAAACCACCAAATGAACTGTGCCTAACTGTTAGTGAATATATATAAGGTAATATGAAAAAATGAAGCAATACATTAGGAAGAAATGAATTGTAAACAACCCTAAATTTTCTTATTTCATTCATTTAACTTTTATTATTCATACATTGAATCATGTAACCCTAGGCTATATCCTAAACTATGTATCACCTATGTAAGAAACCAAATTGATGTCGCAAAAGACAACCTAAACAATCATGTAATTCTGAATCAAGGCTTGTGCTCTGACCTTGAAGATGTGTCATAATAATTGAAGTATTCAGAATTGATCCTCTAGGAAATCTCTCATAGTATAACCCCTTTTGTCTAACATAGAATCAATTTATTAAATAATTAACCTCTGGGAAAGCGCTCATCATATAACAACATTGGTCCAACACAGTGTCAATAAAAATATAAATGACCACCTGCGAAAGCTCTCATGGTCTAATCCATTCCAAAAAAATATTTACACCAAGGCTCTCATTGTCCTTTTAAAATAAACTAGAAGACCCCTCATTATTCCTGGTCGAAGGCTCTCATGGTCCATTGGAAAAAATAATCTAAAAGTCCCATCAGTGTTTCTGGTCTAAGGATCTCATGGTCCATTGGAAAAATAATTGCACACATATCATAACAAAGCATCTAATGTAATCTATAATTACCACATGGATAAAATTTTTCGATGCATATCAGAATAATTTCATATAATTAGTAACAATATCCTTGAAAACTAGTCAAGGGAAAAATCCTAACATTCATTCTAGACCAAATGGACATAACTAATCAATCAAGGGAAACACACCCATGGGGGGTCCTTTAAAAAATTATTCAACCTTACACATAAGAAAAAACATACTCAATTAAATATAAAACAATAGGAAAAAGAATGGTTTAATTCAAAATAAATCATTACCCAAAATGTTGGCATGCAACACTTTTAGCAAATATAATCCATAGAAAAATAATGAAAGGAACAAACCACCAACTTCGATGTTGTACAATCAATATAATTTAACATCAACCCTGGAATTGGTCTAGATTAGTGTAGATCTATATAATGGTGATAAAAAACCATCCTCGGTTAACTCACAAGAGAGGATGAATCAGGGAGAAAAGATCCAGTGGTTTTGAGAACTCACTGGTGGGATTCCAACGCACCAGACAGTTTCTCAATTAGAGATCAGTTGGAAAATTGGGAGGGTTTCAGAATTTTTCAGCCATCCGACAATGATCATTTTAAAAACATTGGGAGATTTAAGTGTTTCCAAAAATGAGACGCGACCCCTTATAATATATAAAATAAATAGGAAAATAAACTAATTTTTCATAGAAACTATAGGCCATGTATTAGCCTTATTCACACACAAATTAATAGGTCTTCCAGGTCACCACATGACCATGTATTCGGCCATTACATAATCAAAACGTGGTTATATGCAGCAAAATAGGTACCCTTTGTGCACTGAAAAGTACAAGGCATATCCTTATAAAATATCCTTTTCTTCTTTTTTCTTCAAAACAACCAAAAAACAAGATCCATACCTTATAATAAAATTAGGGTTCTTACAAACATCCCCCTAAATGAAATTTACCCTAGAATTTTACATTCATGGGTGGGGAAGAAGAATCAGACAACATATCCGGCCATTGAGATCGCACATCGGACTACCTCTCCGATGTATCCTTCTGCACTCACCCATGATTCCATAACACCCATACCTATAGAATATACGAGCCATGTAGAACATTGGTGATGTGATCCACAATCCAAATAGGCTGCTCCTCGAAGGATGAATCCACATCTAAAACAGCCTCCTTGGGTTGAAAAACATGAGATGAGTCTGAAAAGTAACTCTATAGCAGAGAAACATGAAAGACTTCGTGCATACAGTGATACCTCTTAGGTAACTTCAACCAATAGGAAACTGTCCTGACTCTCTTGAAAACCTCAAATGGCTCAACGTGTCATGGTGATAGCTTCCCATATTTCATAATCCTCATGTGTCCTAACCTTAGGGAGACATGCCGGAAAACTTGATCACTAGACTCGTACTCCACTTGTCATCTTTACTGACCAGCATAATATTTCTGCCAAGACTATATAGTAGCCATCCCTTTCAAAAAATACTCAACCATATTAGTGGTCTCCAAGACTAGACAAGGTCCCTTCATTGTTACCTCGTATTCTTCCAGCCATCATAGGGTGACCGGCATGTCCAACCGTACAAATCCTCATAAGATGCAACTAGAATCGTTTCCTAAAAACTATTATTGTAGGTAAGAACCACCAAGGGTATGCGTCTCTCCAAAGATCCCCATAAATCATGCACTCATGATCAAGGAAATTCACTCAAACTGGAATCATGTGCTT
This sequence comes from Viscum album, assembly GCA_963277665.1. NCBI lineage: Eukaryota > Viridiplantae > Streptophyta > Magnoliopsida > Santalales > Viscaceae > Viscum > Viscum album. The sequence continues at coordinate 1,593,258,771 of OY728129.1, forward strand.
GGACTGGAAATCTATCATGGGATGGTAATCTGTACTCAGAAGTGCCTATGCACCCAAAGTCCGCTTTAGTCTCTAGAAGACATAAGAAGTAAAGTAGATTTCCCAGTATAAAATTATAGATTGCAGAACCATGTGAAAAAATATTGTCTATCATATGTAAAAATTCCCAAGCTCATCAACATTGAAGGTTTAATTATTCGGAATGAAATGTGAATCCTTCACGAGTTTACCAAAAACAACCCACACCAAATCATTACCACATGTAGACCTTGGTAAACCCATTACTAAATCCATTGTGACAAAATTCCACTTCCATTCAGGATTGGGTATCTGTTTTAAAAGCCCTAATGATCTATGATTCTCTGCATACAACTACTGTTAGGTGGAAAAACCCATAACAAAACTAGCTACATACCATTTCATGCCTGGTCACAAATACTAACATTGAAGATATCAATAGATCTTGTTGAAACCAGGATGAATTTACCATTCCAAGGAATGAAAATCTCCCAATATCTCCTCACATATGTCTATGGAAACCTATATGAATCCATGAAAAATGAAAAACCTCATCCTCACCTATGGTCCACCATTGAGTAGGGTCTTCACTTGACACACTCTCCCATTGGATTAGGCCTTCATAATATGGATGCTACCTCATTCTCAATTGATCCAGAAAAGTATAGGTAATAGATATAGGAGAAAGAAATGTTTTCCACAGTTTTTCGCACACCTCAAAATTTATCTCAGAGAATAAAGAGATAAACTAACCATCACATTTTTCCTCCTAAAATGCATATATATGAGTTCCCATGCTGAAAGCATCAGCCACTGAGTTGCTACTCATTGGGTGGTAGACAAACTCAATGTCAAAGGACTGATGGTACTAAACACACCTTAACTGTCTCAAATTCAGGTGACACTAAGTAATGATATACTTGAAGATTTTTTGGTCAGTGTATAACAGAAAATGCTCTCCCAAAAGATAATATCTTCAATATCATAAGGAATAAAAAACCATGGATAACTTGAGATCATGCATTGGGTAGTGCCTCTCATGCATCCTCAACTATCGAGACCCGTACACAACTAATCCATCCCCTCTCATAGTCACCGCTCCAAACTAGATACCAGATGCATCAAAGAAAACATTTTAACTCTTACCCTATTTCAGATAAATTAGTATCATTGCTGAAGTGAATCTCTCTTCATCTCCAGAAAGGATGATTCACAACAATCTGTACACAATTTATTTCACCCTTCTTAGTCAGGCCCGTATGTGGCACTTCTAAGCATGAAATATCTGGAATAAGGCGTGTTTAGAAAGTATCCACCACCAAAAAACACAATACCTCAAAGACATTCTTTGGATGCTCTTAAGAAACAACCACTCTCGCTTTTTCTGAGGGTATTGATACTCCTATCTCTAAGATGAGATGTTCTATGAATTGAATTTGGCCAATCCAAATGTGGCACATTGAGATATTTGCATATAACTGATGCTCTCTTAGTATTCTCAATACAATATCATGATGGATGTCATGGTATGGTCGAGCTTGAGAGTTCCCCCAAGATATCGTCCATGAAGACTACTACAAAAGAATCCATGTATGTATGTAACACTCGGTTATTCAGTTCCATCAAAACTACCGGCACATTTGTGAGACCGAATGACACAATGAAATATTATTATAGACGAGACCTACTCTAAAAGGCTATAAGAGTTATGTATGATAGTATAATGTGTAACTGATGGTAATTGGAACTCATGTAAATCGTTGAGAACACTTAGGGACTTCAAAGATGATCAAAGTGATGATCAATACTTGATAATGGATATCAGTTCCGGACCACCAATTTTTCATGTTTCTGATAATCCAAACAATGTCTGAGGGTACTGTATGTCTTCGTAGAAAAAGGACTGGCTAACCCCAAGGAGAAGTAATGGGTCAGATGAATCCCTTTGCCTGCATCTCCACTAACTATTTCTTGATCTCGTGTAATTCAGGCGTAGCCATCTAATAAGGAGGAATGGACACCGGTTCCACTCCAGGAACAATATCAATAGATAAATCCACTTCTCGATATGGTGGTAAACATAAAAAGTCATCTGGAAAAAAATCTTTAAAATGATCCACCATTGGAGGAAAGTCCGTATGTAAATTCCCCTGGTAATCTAGATATAAACAATAAATCTTAACATTAATTTATCCCCACCCATGATTCTTGGGTCCTACTCTGCTCCCATGGAAATTCCATTAACCCTTAGGTAGAAATGACCCACCCTCTAATGACGTGAAACTCACCCTCAAATGATAGCAGTCAATAATGGGCAGAAAACATTCACCTGTGATCTAATTTCGTACCTAAGACCATCCTCAAATCGCCAAGCTAGTGATCACTCATCACCCCACAAAATATGTGCGAAGTGATGAAGCTATGTAAATAAATAAGTGTAATCCATCACTGAATGAGAACCCTACTCTAAATGTGAAACTCCTAGAAATTTCACGGTAATTTTCCCTTTGAATAATACAATTGCTTGTGTTGTTGGAAACCTCAAGTTCAATCACACCACAACAAATCAAACTAGCTGTTATGAATAGTAAAACCCACATTTTGAAATTTTATAAATTTTATTTTTTAAAATGGACTTCATTTTTGAATTGGGTATATCTATATTAGATAATCGTGAATTATTGTTATTTTTATGAAAACATTCAATTTTTTATGAGTACTTGAAAAAGTGAGTTATTGTTTCCAAATGAATTTTTATTTACATAATTATTTATTTTATTTAAATTTATTTTAGGTCAAAATATAAAAATAATACTAATATAAGGTCAATGTAATTAATTGGAGTATTTTTATAATATGATTATGTATATAAAAATTTTAGTGAACTTTTTAACGTCTTTTACCCACCTCTTAGTAGAATATACAATTTGGAATAAAAGGTCATTTTACCGCTTCTATGAGTAGAATTTAAAAAATCTGAAAGAGACGATTGACATTAGTATGTAAAAATTGGTTCAATATGAAGGAAATATTTTTTTTATGAATAGTAACATTTTACTTTTATTTAGCTCGGTTAAAAGTAAATAGGGTAATTTAGGGTAAAACTGATATTATAATTACCCTAACACATGTCCTAATTCTATCGTATATGTTTAATTCGAACAAAAATCACCATAGGAATAAAATATTATCCCCTTTTGGTCCACATGGATTAGATTAGGAAATTTATTATTATTATATTTAATGAAGAGTTAAATGTGTTAAATTCAAAGTTTATTAACTATTCCATTTTTTATATTGGGTTATACATAAGATAAATTCAACTAAAAATATTATTTATAAATCTTAAAATATTACCAATATAATATTTTTAATTTGTAATTTTTTGATGTTAAATAATTTACATTATTTATGACACAATGATGATGTAGTAAATACCTTATTAATGAAAGATTAAAATAATTGATATTATAAATATCCAAATAAATGTAATTTCATAATTTTGATGAATTAAACAAATTTTCTAGGTTACTGTGACATGTTATGGTTGATTAGATTACTTTTTTCAACATATTCATGCTGTTATTATTTTAACAAAAACCAAATAATAATACACTCACAATTGACATAATTGAGTTTTTAAAAAATTACTATATTATTAAATCATATAATATTCATAAAAATATACGGTTTGTCCAAAGGACTTATATATGGCTATATATATTAATAATGAACTACATGGGGTCTTCTTGTCATTTTATAGTATGTTTATTAACCAAATAATATAAAAATAAAAAGAGACATGGTAAATGTAAAACAATTTAACAAACAGTTAAATCTAAATTATAAGGTTAATATGATGAGCTAAATCTGTCTAAAACCAATTAGATTAGAAGTTTCCTACCCATCCCCACCTTATCCTATAAATAATTTATTTTGGAGCTATTAGAAACTGAAAATGAATTTATTTTGAAATAATATTTCTAGATTTTTCTAAACTGATGGTCACCTCTCTTATAAATGGGAAATTCTCTTTCTCTTAATTTAAAATCTCCAAATCCATTTGGTTGGGCCAACCCCTGCATATATATCCCCCCAAATTTCCTCCCTTCATCGGAGAGAACATCCTTTGACCATAAATCCATCTTATAGAGCCCTTTTCAACCAATCAAACGGAAGAACCTAAAGAAGTGATAAATATTTCATCTCGTGTTTCACGTTCATTTATTGTCCCAATCCCTATTTCTTTTTTTAATTCTAAAATAATAACTCAGGTTTCATCTATATGTTGTGATATTATTAAAAAAAAATTCCACCATATTGGTTATTTTATCCATCATATGAATGAAAATATCACCATATGTGCGTATATACGACTTACTGTCTCCACGTCCGGGTGTAGTTTTTTATTCAAACACTTCATTATTTGATTGGTATAATAATGAGTATAACTGATGTAAATAAAAAAAATATAACATGTTAATGAATCATTATATATGATTTAAGATTCAATTATATTCTATATCACCATCAATTGGATGATATTGTCGCTCGTGCGTACGTACGAATTACCGTCTCTATGAACGCGATGAGATTCATTCCCCATCGTAATAATTCAAGAATTTTTTACATTTTATGATTAAAAATAGTGTTTAATAAATAATTATCACTCTGGATATGAATCAAATACACCCTACCCATTATAAACATGGCTTACATAACAAAACAAACAACGGAAAAGGAATCAGGTAACACCCGAAAAGACAATAATAATAAAATATTATTAACAAAGTTATATTAGAAGATCATATATGATATCATTTTATGTATATGGTTCTTTAAAAACAAATATTTAATTATTATATTGGTGGTTAACGTCCCCTCAACCAAATAGAAGTATGAGGTAAGGGTTAATTTCAAAATCTCTTTATTATCCATGATTGTTTTTAATTAATATCTACTGGGACCTATTTATCATCCACATATGTGTTTTCTTAAAAACATATTTCAAAACATTTTTACTATTTACTTGACAGTGGGTTAAAGTCATTTATTCCATTATTTGACGTTATATGTTTTTAAAGGAATCTTTCTGTTGTTTTAGTCTTATACGTTTCCTTAAATGTTTATACTTATTTAGGAATGTTTATGCTATATTGTCATCAATACTGAGAATTTGAGCCCACCCATTTCTATGTTTTATTTTTCCCAAGATGTGGAGATGTATTTTATAGTTCACCTACAGTGATATGATAAGTATTTAAGTGTTTTCAAATGGAGAAAAAATGTTGTTTATGTTATTATTTTAAGGATGTAATGCAAAACTTTTGAATGTATCTAGTACAACCAAGGCTACTAAACGAATCGTTCCTTCAGGATTTTATTCCTTGTGATCATGTCAATGTTATTTAATAATGCACTAACTCTGGGTAACTGGGGTCGGGATGTTATAGTTAGTATCATAGGTTTTCTAGTTCAAACCATGAAATCTATATTTAGAAAACATCTTATTAGAGAACACTACCCTAATATAGACTATGAGTATTAGTATAGAAGAACAACCATGTATTTTTTTTACTGTAGTGAATTTGTGATTTTTACAATAAATACATCCATATCTATATATGGGTAGGTAGAATTTGCTCTATTACAAATGTACCTAGGGATAAAACCCAAAAACACCGCTTTGTTCTAGACTTGAACGGGAAATGTTGGATGACAACGGGCCTTGCTGCACTCTTGGTAACGACACTCCGGGGGGATATTCTTAATATAACATTATTCTTAATTACAAACCATCATGAAGGGTTTATGAGTATTTACATTCTCAATGAAAACATTTTTATGATTATGGATTATATCAATAAACTGTTCAATTTATGTTAATAGGTTTTATAATTTTGGAATAATGTATTTTGATTCATAAACTAATCCAGTGTATTCCGTTGTTTAGAAATGGCACCTAGTGGGTGTAATGGAACTATATCTATGCACTTAATCGATTGAAAAATTTCCTTCCTACTCAAGATAATTATAGTAGATCTAGTAAAGCAACTGGTGCTGATCAACTTATCACCATACTGGAACAACTCAATTAGTTTATGGATAATAACCTTACCCATATAGATCAACCATATCCAATACATGGGAGGATCAATGATAGACCTCTTCATGAGACAGCCACCTCCAACATTCAATGGGAGTAAAAATCCATTAGTAGCTTATAAATGGATAAATTCATTTGAAAAAATATTTCATGCTTTGGGGAGTAGCGAAAGGGAAAAAGTTGTCATGAAAGTTTATCTCCTCATGAGAGATGCATATCAATGGAGGTTATTGATTCAAATAACAAAAGAATAAAATTAACTATCAAATATGGAATGGAGGGAGTGTAAAGTTATTTTAAAAAATCATAATTTCCTCGTGACCATCGAGTGGATAAGGAAAGAAAATTTCTGAGTTTGATGAAAAAGGGGGTTGAGAATGATTCAATGTATGGGGATAACATTAAAAGGTTAGTAAGGAATCCAAAAGATTATATATGTTACGCGCGGAGTAAGATTTTTCGATTCTTTGAGGGGTTAAACCCATTTGTACAACGAGCATTAGTCTCACAATCCAGCTCATCGTACAATGATATTATCTCACGCGCAATCAATACGTAAAATTAATTCTCTATTTCTTACGACATTAATGAAATGTAGGAGAAAAATATATGTACTAAACACTTTGTAAAGGGAAATATTGGGAAAAAATGGAAATGTTGAATATCCATCCTATAGTAAATTTGGGAAAAACACCCCTGTATTTTCCTGAAGGGAATGTGATTCAGTTACAAGATTGGTTAAAAAGGATACAAATCTTGTGATTTCTAGGGAAGAAAGAGGATTTCAATGTCTAATGCTACAATTGTATATAAAAGATACATTATGAAAATGAATGTCCTAACCGCCAAGGGAACAGCCTCAGAAAATGCCATGGGAGAAAATCTCGGCTTATGAGATCACTACTGCTGAGGTTGAATCTCCTAATGTTGTGGTGGTAGGTAATTTAATAGTTTCCTCAAGTTTAGCCAATGATTTACTAGATTTTGGATCGTCGTATTGTTTCATATCTCCCCAGTTTTAATGTAAAATTAGATACTTTCATTTTGACTTAACAAGGTAGTTTTCACTCAAAACACTTAATGGAATTATCATCGCAACAATATCTTTTGAATCTGTTCCCATTATGGAATATTAATTTTCTTTATCTGTAGATGTCATTGTCATACCCATGATTGAATTTGATATAATCCTCTAAATGGATTGGGTTTTGGACCATGATGCGTAAATTTATTATAAGAAGAAAGAGGATACAATTTTTAATGACGATAAGGAGTACAATATCTTTAGAGTAGAAATGTCACCACCAGATTGTTATCTAGATCCTCCCCCAGAAGCTCTACTTAATTCCATTATTCGGGAATAAGACAATGAAATGATTATGAGTGAGCAAATGAATATGTGAATATAGGATGTACCTATTGTTCTAGTATATATTTACATATTTCTATAGGATTTATCTAGACATCGTCCAGAATGAGAAATTGAGTCTTCCATTGATTTAATTCTTGTTCCATGGCCCATATAGAATACCCCTTATAGAATAGCCACTGTGGAATTAGTGGAACTAAAGAAACAGCTAGAGGAATTGAGTAACAAGGGATTTATTCTCCCTATTGTTTCTCCATGGGGAGCCCCTTTCATTTTTGTTAAAGAGAAAGACAGATCTACGAGGTTGTTCATTGACTACATGGAGATCAATTCAATAACAATAATGAACAAGTATTTCCTACTTCACATTGATGATTTATTAAATGAAATGCATGGAGCACAGTAGTTTTCAAATATTGACCATCGATCTGGATATCATCGGTTGTGTGTGAAGAATGAATACATTCAAAAAATGTCATTTCGAACCAGGTACGTGCATTAGGAGTTTACTGTAATTCCATTTGGATTGACTAATGTACCCTCTATCTTCATGTATCTGAAGAATAGCGTTTTCAAGGAAAATATTCATGACATTGTAGTGGTATTCATTGATGATATCTTGGTATACCCCAAAAGTTACAAATATCATGAAAATCATTTATGCATTAATCTAAAGACTCTTAAAAGAAATAAATTATATGGGAAGTTTAGCAAGCGTGAATAATGGCTTCTGGAGATTTCTTTTCTTGTCCATATTGTCTCTAATGATGGAATCTCTATTGATCTGTCAAATACCAAGGAAATCCATGAATGACCAACACCAATGAGTAAAACGGAGGTATACAGTTTTATTTGTTTAGTATGTTAGTATCGACGTTTCGTCTATAATTTGGCCCAGTTGGCTAACTCATTAACCAGGATCACTCGTAAAGGGGTTAAATTTATTTGGACCAAAGAGTGTGATGAATGTTTTTAATAACTGAAGAGAAGATTAGTCAATGCTCTTATATTGAATCTACCATCAGGGAATGATGGGTTTGTTATTTATAATTATTCTTCAAAGGAAGGACATGGTTGTGTCATTATGCCGAATTATAGATTTATTTATTATGTATCACAATAATTAAAAATCCATGAGGAAAACTTTCCTACTCATGATCTTGAGTTAGAATCTATAATCTTTACTCTAAGAGCATGGGGACACTATCTCTTTGGTGAAAAATGTGTGATTTAAACTGATCACATGATTTTGAAGTGTATTTTCTCACAAAATGAACTCACCATGAGGCAAAGGCGATGGATTGAACTACTCAAGGACTGTGATCTCACTAAAAAATACCACCCAGGAAGGCAAATAATGTGGAAAAAGATTTGAGAAAAAAGGTTAATAGTGTTCTGAATAAGATTAGAGTTGAAAGGATTCCTATGTATATTGATCGAGTAAAAATGGATATGGGAATAACCATGGAAGGTGAAACATCAATTGTTATCCAAATGGATGCCAAACCATATTTACTATAAAGGATAACGTGTTCCCAGACTGATGATGAAGAGTTTCAAAAAAGATTAAAGATGTGAATGATGAGAAATTAAGTGACTTCATATATGAAGATGGAATTTTGAAATTTAGGAAGAGACATTGGGTTCCTGATATACCAAACATAATAAGGGAATTTTTATATGATGCTCATAGCTCCAATTTCTCTATACACACTAGAGTAACCATGATTTATATGTATTTGAACAGATATTTTGGGTGGTACAACATGATGAAAGAGATCGCTGATTTTGTGTCATGATGTATGGTTTGTCAACAACTGAAATATTGAAGGCAACAGCCTAGAAGATTCATGCCCCCTATTCCCATCCCTGAGTGTAAATGGGTTAATATTATGACAAACTTTTTCATTGGGCTTCCAAATAATTCGTGAAGGAATGATGCAATATGAGTCATTATTGATCATCTTACCAGGTCAGCAAATTTTTTTACTATAAGAGAAGATTTACCACAATAACGTATGGCATGACTGTATATTAATGAAGTTGTAATACATCATGGAGTACCCCTATCGATTGTTTCTGATTGTGATCATTTGTTTTATATCAATATTCTAGAAAAGTCTTCAGAAGGGCCTGGATACCATTGTTTGGGCACTTCCTACCACCCTCAAACTGATGGAAAATTAGAACGGACTATTCAAACCATAGAAGTCATGTTGAGATCTTTCTGAATTGACTTTCATGGTATGTGGTATCAATATTTACCTTGGGTATAATTTTTCAATAATAATATATTCCATTCAAGTATTAAGATTGTTGAGCAATGTATTGTTTTCAAACAATTCAAAATAATGTTTTTTAAAGGGGGAGATTATTTCAAATAATACTCTGTCTCTTTATGATGATTTTGATGCTCACAAATACCCTTAATTATTTACTAATTATTTCGTTGAGTATTTTGGAGGAATTTATTTTATTTATTTATTTCATACAACGAGATTTCATACTTCATTTATTCCAAGATCAATTTTAGCGTGTTCTGGAATCACTGTAGCGCAAGATCAATTTTAGCGTGTTCTGGAATCACTGTAGCGCAAGATCAATTTTAGCGTGTTCTGGAATCACTGTAGCGCGAGATCAATTTTAGCGCGTACTGGAATCATTGTTCATACCCTACGTTGATGAACGTAACGTATGGATGAAAAAGTTTACTTTTTATGTTAAAAGAAACGTATGGTTAAGGAACCTTACGTTATTTTGAAACGTATGGTTAATGAATCTTACGTTGTTGAAAAGTATGGAAGAAGAACATTACGTTTGGAAGGAACCTTACGTTTTCGTTGTTGGACAAGTATGGAAGAGAAACCGTACGTTAGTTTTCATTGTTGAGTTTGTTTCTCAAAAGTATGGATCATCAACCTTACTTTTATAATCAACCGTACGTTCTTTGGAGAGTTGAAGCGAGACAAAGTATGGATGATCAACCCTACGTTTGAATGCTGAAGAGAAAGTATGTACGTTCTGAACCTTACGTTTGTGAACCTTACGTTTGTGAACCCTACGTTTGGAGCCACGTCATCAACCCTATGTTTGGCGTCGGGATATTTTTGACAGACGATATTTCCTTTTGCATTGGTCAAACAAGCGGATTATTAAGCGGATTTCAAGCCGATTCTTAAGTACGACTTTGACTGAATCAAAGACGATTTTCAACGGATTACTGATTGATTTAAACGGAGCTTTTTATGCCGATTCTTCAGGGGAGTTACAACGGCTCTGTTATTTCATTTAATATCGCGAATCTAAAGAAGATTTTCATGGATCTATTTATGCGGAAGATTTTCTCAGATTTGAATATATATGTTCTATCTTGGAAACTTAGGATATATATATATACACAGGAAAGTGTGTGAAATATATAGATTGATCTTTTAACGAGCAAGAAACAGAGACTGTGTAAAGGCGTTCTTTTCTGGTGATCGAGAAGAAGTGTAAAACCTTTATTGCCGAAGGAAGATCTTGATAGCAGATTCACGTGTTCTACATCGACTATCTGTTGTGAATCTATTTCTGCTGAAGTTGTGAAGTTTCTGGTAATATCTATTGCAACTGGATCGACTCAGAACTATTTTGATTACAGATCTTTATTTTCTGAAGACAACGATCTATCTACTGTCAATTGCATTCTGTTGCAATTGTGAAGAACAACTGGAGAAGTGTTTTCTTTATCGAAACCCTTTTTTATTTTTGAGTGATCAACTTATCGTTCTAAGCTGTGTGGGTTCGTGTTTGAACCAGGAAGGCTGTGTTTGCCTGAATCTTGTAAAGGTGTCAACTGCCTGTACTCAGTTGTGAACAGGTCTGTGGAAACGAGGACCAGATAGTGAAAATCGCCAAGCTCGTGGATTTGAGCGTTGGTGGAGTGGACTAGGGGCCTTCTGTTCCCCGAACCACTATACATCCGTGTGTTCATGCTTTTACTTTTTCCGCTGCATATTTAATCGTACAAAAGCATAGTGGACATAATTTGTCTAAATTGAAGAGATTGTAATAATTTTGAAAAGACACAATTCACCCCCCTCTTGTGTGTAATCCGTAGATTCAGATCCAACAATTGGTATCAAAGGAGGAGCTTCTTATTTTTAAAGTCTTATCAAGCTAGAAGTATTTAAAGATTATACATAGTGTATCATGGCTGATATGAGAGAGGGAATGTCAATGGTCAGAGCACCTTACTTTAATGGAGATAATTATGGCTGCTGGAAATCACGTATAATTATTTATCTGAAAAATCTTGGTTACAAAGTCTATTCAAAGATTCTGACTCCCTATGAAATTCCTGAAAATCCCGATACATGGAGTGCTACTACAGAGGCTGAGTATGACATAAATTCAAATGCTATGAATGCAATCATCTGTGGTCTAGGACCAGATGAATTTAACATAGTATCTCAATTCCCGACTGCATATGAAATGTGGCAAACAATAGCTGTTGCTTATTAAGGAACAGATAATGTAAGACAGATGAGATATGCAACTGCTAAGTTAAAATTCGATACTTTCAGAATGATTGAAGGAGAGAGCATCACTCAGATGAATGGAAGATTGACAGAAATTGTCAATAATATAACAGCTCTAGGAGAACCAATCAAGCAGGCTGATCAAGAGTTGAAGGTACTGAGAGTACTTCCTACTCGATGGAATGGAATCTCTGCAGCAATCAAGCAATCATCTTCTGTTAAAGATCTAACTATGAGAGAACTGATTGGTACATTGATGATGTACGAAGCTGAAATGAAAGATGAGGTAAATGAGCATAAAGTCTACATAAAAAGAGAAAATACTGCTTTGAAAGTGACTTCTCAACAAAAGGATAGAAAGATGAAGAACAGAGAAGTAAGTGCTAAATCAGAAAGCTCTGATTCTTCAAATTCGGATGAAGAACTGGCTCAGCTAGCCAGAAAATTCAGAAAGTTCTACAGTAAGAAGAAAGAATTCAAGAAATCCTTCAAAAAGGATAGCAAGGAAGTGAGATGTTATGAATGCAAAAAGATGGGACATATCAGACCGGATTGCCCAAAATTGAAAGATGCAAAGAAGAAGAAATTTTTCAAACGAGATGATTATGAACAGAAAGACAAGAAAGCTATGAAAGCTACTTGGAGTGTTTCTGAAGACTCAAGTAATTATTATGAATCAAGCTCAGAGAAGGAGGAAGCCAATTTAAAAGAAAATATGTGATTCATGGCTGAAACTGATGAGGTACACTCATATTACTCCTCTGACTCAAATAATGAATCAAACTCTGAAACAAGCTTCTCAAATAAAAAACTTGCAGCTTACTGCAATATGCTTGAAGAAAGGTATGACTCATTATTTAAAAAATATAAATCTATAAAGAACTTGCACAAAGCTATTTCAGATGAGAGAAATACTTTGCTAAAACAACATAAGGAATTAATTGACAAATACAACTCTACTGACTCAAATAAAATTAATTTTGAATCAAAAATAAAAACTCTACAGGATGAAGTAGAATCTTATAAAAAGGCTGCATTAGTTTTTACAAAAGGAGAAAACACCTTAAATGAGATACTTGGAAAAACTGTAATTAAAAAGGAAAGGTTTGGAATTGGAAGTATAGGAGAAAAACCTAAGTTATACAAAAATTATTTTGTTCCTAGCACTAAACAGGTTATTTGTAACTTCTGTGGAACAAAAGGTCATATAGCTAAAAACTGTTTTCTAAGACAACCTCAAAAATGTGAAATTAAGAAAGCTTATATTTCCAACGATCTATATGATTCAATCAATTTTAAGGAAACAAAGCAAATCTGGATACCCAGATCACTGCTTGCTAACACTCCTGGACCCAACAAAATATGGGTACCAAAGCAATTTGTTTGAATGTCTTTGCAGGTAGCAGGTCACCAAAGAAAGAATGAAATATGGTATATGGACAGTGGCTGCTCAAGACACATGAGTGGAACTTCAGCTAATTTCTCTTCTCTTACTCGAAAGGAAGGAGGACTTGTCACCTTTGGTGACAATGCCAAAGGAAAGATTATTGGTATTGGAACAGTTGGAGATCCAGAGACAGTCTCAATCAACAAAGTACTTTATGTACAAGGGTTAAAACACAATCTGATAAGTATCTCTCAACTCTGTGATGATGGATACACTGTTGATTTTACTAACAATAGTTGTACTGTTTCTAAAGATAAACTGTTTAAGTTTAGAGCACCCAGAACTGATAATGTTTATACTTTGGATTTTTATTCCTTGTGTAAACAACAAGTAAACTGCTTAACTGATAATATAAGTGAATCCTGGATCTGGCATAGAAGACTTGGTCATTGCAATATATATGCTTTACATAAATTATCTAAGAAACATCTAGTTTCTTGATTTTCCTAGTCTCAAATTTGAAAATGACAGATTCTGTGATGCATGTCAGCTTGGCAAGAAACACAAATCATCATTCAAATCTGTTAATAAAGTTGCTACAACTAAACCTCTAGAACATATCCATATGGATTTGTTTGGACCTTCAAGAGTAGCAAGTTTAGCTGGTAAATTATATGTTTATGTATTATTTGATGATTATTCTAGATTTACTTGGATTTTCTTTTTGAAATTTAAAAGTGAAGCTTTTAGTTTATTTGAAGGTTTTTGTAAATCTATTCAAAATGAAAAAGGTTTTAATATAATCTCATTGAGAAGTGATCATGGTGGAGAATTTGAGAACTAGGAATTTAATTCCTTTTGCTCAAACATGGGTATTAAACACACCTTCTCTGCTCTAAGAACACCTCAACAGAATGGGATTGTAGAAAGAAGAAATAGAACTATTCAAGAAATGGCTAGAACTATGTTAAATGAATATAGCCTACCTATATATTTCTGGGCAGAAGCTGTTAATACAGCTTGTTATATAATGAATAGAATTTTAATAAGACCTATTTTGAAAAAGACACCCTATGAACTATGGAATAACAGAAAACCTAAAGTAAATTACTTTAAAGTTTTTGGATGCAAGGTTTACATCTTGAATACCAAAGATAATCTTGGTAAATTTAATCCAAAATCATATAAAGGTATTTTCTTAGGATATTCTGCAACCTCCAAAGCTTATAGAGTCTATAATAAAAAGTCAAGGATTGTTGAAGAATCAGTTCATGTGAAATTTGATGAATCTGATCCTTTTGAGAAAAGGATAGAACAAATAGATGAACCTGATTATAATGAAAACATGAGACTTGAGAATTTAAAGAATGATTTTGAAAATGATATAAAAGAAATTCAGTCCAGTTCAGAAGAACATGACACTGAAGAACCTTTGAATGTAATGCCTAGACAGTCTAGAACCTTAAAGAATCACCCTTTAGAATCTGTGATAGGTGACTTAGAGACTGGTATTCAAACTAGAAGAATCTTTGGAAACATAGTTGAATTCTCTGCTTTCCTATCCGAACAAGAACCTAAGACCATAGAAGAAGCCTTAGATGATGAGAGCTGGGTAATAGAAATGCAGGATGAATTGAACCAGTTCAAGAGAAATATGGTTTGGGAATTAGTTGAAAGACCACATGATTATCCAGTAATAGGAACTAAATGGGTCTTTAGGAATAAACAGGATGATCAAGGGATAATAACTAGAAATAAAGCAAGATTAGTAGCTAAAGGATATAATCAAGAAGAAGGAATAGATTATGATGAGACCTTTGCACCTGTAGCCAGGTTATAAGCCATTAGAATCCTTTTAGCCTATGCATCTTATATGAATTTTAAATTATTTCAGATGGATGTTAAATCTGCCTTTTTAAATGGTTATTTAATGGAGGAAGTTTATGTTGAGCAACCTCCTGGTTTTGAAAATTCTCAAAAACCAGATTCTGTTTTCAAACTTACTAAAGCTCTTTATGGCCTTAAACAAGCACCTAGAGCTTGGTATGAAAGACTAAGTTCTTTTCTTTTGAAAAATGATTTTACTGTTGGATTAGCAGATCCAACACTCTTTAAGAAAACTGTAAAAAATAATGTTTTGTTGGTTCAAATTTATGTTGATGATGTAATTTTTGGATCAACCAATAAAATTCTTTGTCATGAATTTTCAGAATTAATGCAAAAAGAATTTGAAATGAGTATGATGGGAGAATTAAATTTCTTTTTGGGTCTTCAAATATTTCAAAAAGATTTTGGAAATGTTTTAAATTAATGCAAATACATTACTGATTTACTTAAGAAATTTGGACTTGAAAACAGCAAGACATTTACAACTCCTATGTGTACTAATATAAAACTTGATTTGGATGAAACTGGAAAATCAGTGGACAACAAGTTATATAGAGGTATGATTGGTAGTTTGTTATATCTTACTTCTAGTAGACCAGATATAATGTATTCAGTATGTCTTTGTGCTCGATTTCAATCAAATCCCAAAGAATCCCACTTAACTGCTGTTAAAAGAATTTTTAGATATTTAAAAGGTACTATTTATCAATCTCTGCTTTATCCAAAAACCTCTGATTTTAATTTAATTTCATATTCAGATGCTGACTTTGGAAGCTGTAGATTAGATAGGAAGAGTACTTCAGGAACATGTCACTTTTTAGGAAAGTCTTTAGTATCATGGTCTAGTAAGAAACAACACTCAGTTGCCCTGTCAACAGCCGAGGCAGAATATGTGTCTGTAGGTAGTTGCTGTGCACAGGTGTTGTGGATGAAAAACACTCTTATGGACTTTGGATTAAATTTCAATAATACACCTATTTTATGTGATAATACTAGTGCAATTAATATTTCAAAAAATCCTATTAGTCATTCTAGAACTAAGCACATTGATATAAGACATCACTTTTTAAGAGATCATGTGTTTAAAAAGGATATATTTTTAGAATTTGTAAATACAGAAAATCAATTAGCAGATATTTTTACTAAACCACTTCCCACGGCATGGTTTGAATTTATTAAGGGGGAGTTAGGTTTATTTAATTTTAAAGAATTTTTTTTTTAAAATCTTATTCTGTTTTCGAATTCTGCTTAATTTCTGTTTCCCGCTATAAGTAATTTTATTTTGTTTTAAATAAAAGTAATGATTAGTGATTACACGGGAATCAAGGCTGTCAGAACCGTTTCACCTTCTAAACTGTTTCACCTTTTTCGGAAACCCTTTCGAAAACCTAAAACCGCACATCTGCTCCAAAACCCTTTTCTGAATCTTCAAACCCTAAACTTTCGAACCTTCAGAAATCGTTGTTGAAATGGCAAAGACTAAGCGTCCAGATGAAGCTGAGAGCAGTGCTGCAAAGAAACCTAAAGTAGTTGGTCGGAAAATACTGCAAGGTGAAGTCATAGATTTAGAATGGCTGTTTGAAACAAATTTACTGTTGAAGCAAGCATTGTCGTTTCAAAGCCTTGAGCAAGCTTTTAATAGTGCAAATTCTGAGTTTCTATATGAGGCAGAAATGAGACATTTCTTTAGAACTGTTCAGTTTAGCCTTGGAGATACGGAGGATATTTTATTGGCTCAAATAGAGGATAAGGACTTTTCCATATCATCTGTAGAGATAAGTCAAATTCTTAACTGCCCTCATGAAAAAGTTTTTCATTTCGATTTACGGAATATTGGAGATTCTGTACATAAGTCTGAAGACATTATGTCTTTTCTGTTTGGAACCAGACTGATAAAGAAAATGTTTATTAAAGATTTGGAGCCCGATCAGAAAATCTTGGTAAAATTTGTTCAGACTGGTTTAGCACCAAGGATGGCTGAGATGGAGAAAATCCTATACCCTGACATGTACATAATGTATCTTCTGATGTGTGATATTAAGTTTAATTTTCCTCGGTTTATGATAAGATATCTGAGATACTGCTGTCAGAGTGAAGCAAGAATGACCTTTTTCCCTTATGGAAGTTTCATTTCTTTGTTTTTGCATAAATGAGGAATGATCAGATTGGTAGATGCTGGGGTGAAATGTCACCACAGTAATGTTTTTAATGCTGGAACTTTAAGGAAAGTAGGATAATTCTGGAGCACAATTAAAGGAAAACTCTTACCTGTTGGAGCTGAGGAAGACTCGGAGAGTGCTCAGGCTCAACCGGCTAAGTCCAAGGAGGGACAAGCAGAATCAAGGGTTAGTACAGTGGCAAGGAGAATTCACTTTGAGATGGAGGAAGTTGAGGAAGAGATAAGTCAAGAAGGACTTCAATCTAGAAGGAAGAGGTCAATTGATGAAGAAATTATCTCTCCTGCCTTGAAATCCTCTGAACTGGTAATTTCTTATTCATTTGTGAGAGAAGCTGTTCTGGAGCAGACTGCACTGATAGAGGAACCAGTAGCTCAACCGGAAATCCAAAAAGAACCTCAATCTGCTGCTGTGGCTGTTGAAAAAGTAATTCCACAAGAACAACTTATGGAGGCAGTGCCTGGTGAAGAAGTGGCCCGACCTCAAGATTTACATGAAAATATTGTTCTTGACCATTCAGTAGAAGTTAGAGAGACTACTGTTCGTGATGAACATACTTCTGAAGCTAATACAGAGGTACTTCAGGAAGATTTTTCAGTGGAAGTATGACAACCCTGCTTTTTATTACAACTTAAACATGCTTTATTACATAAAACTTCACTTGATACAACAAAGAAGATCGAGAGGTTTAGTGTCTTTGGGGCTTAGGATCATTACATAAAAACTTTAAACATGAAATACAACATCCTTATTGAAAACTTCCTTTACATGACCACTACATTCCTTCGTACTTAGCATTGCATGGGATAACCTGAGGACATGCATAAGAAAAGGGTGAGCTATAAAGCCCAGTAAGGGAGTACATAATGAATAACATGAGGAGTACAATACATGTTAGGAAATAGGCATATCAATAGAGCATAAGAGAGACATGAACATAAAGGCATGATAAAGCATGATAATCATAACATGGAAATGTGGCAACAACACTTAACATTGAATTAGCATGAGCCAAGGCTCATTGCACATGGAGCATGAGTAAACCCTCATTGCACTTGAAGCACGAGTAAACCCTCGTTGCACTTGAATTAGCATGAGTCAACACTCATTGCACATGACGTATCATGATACTATACTTTACCCAATGCATTGGAGCGCTATCAGGGCGCACCCTTCTTAAACATTTCATTTCATGCATAAGTGTGCCACATGGATCATAAAACATGGATTCATAAAACATAATCATTTATTCCATGATAAAGGAATGTGGAATTCATACATGAAACTTTACAATCAATAAGTAAAAGTGCATAAAGGTGAATACCCTTGATGGAGAAATGGGCATGGTATTCACTACACAAAGACATTGGCTTAGAAAATCGGTGCGATTTCGGCAGCGTAACGGCGTGACATAAGAATTCATAAAAAGGGTTGATGAGATAGAAAGGGGTTCCTCATCATATTTACATGTAATGGAAAGTAAGGAGATCATATATATACATGTCCCAACAATAGAAATGGAATTTAGATTCATGATACAAAAGTATTGCTTGAATGTAAAAGAAGAGAGAGAAGTTCCTTTCGGAATTTCGGCATAGTAACGGGTGTACATGGGAGGCATTTAATGAGAGAGAAAGGGGTCTCCCATCATTCAAACAATAAGAGGGCAGTATGGGAGAGGTGCGAAACCATACCCCAACATTCATAAATGAAATTAAAAGGGCAATACAACTTAAAGAAAATTGACAAAAAATGAGAAAGGAAGAAAAACCCTTACTTGGAAGTGTGCTTCCAAAGGCTAGAGAGAGGCTTGTGAGAGGCTTCTTGGGAGCTTGGGGAACCTTGAGAGGATTCTAGAGAGAGTAGGGCAGAGTTTGGACGAACTTCAAGGGCTTTGGATTAGGAGGAAGTGGGAGCTTGGGTGGGTTTATATAGGAAAGGTGAGAGAATTCTTTATTATTTAGGTTTGGGACCCCTTATATTAAAATAATCCAAACCACAAACCATCCCATGGTATTTGCCCATGGTTTCTGGAAAAGGGAAGAGGAAAACAATATTTTACAAGGACAAGGTCCGAACATATTAAAAAATTAGGGTTGCTTATGTGGAGGTGAGTCACACTCCCATGGAAATTAATTTTAAAAAGGCAAAGTATTGAATAAGTCTTGAGGGCTCCATTAATGCTTTGAAAAGTGAGTCAAACAAACCCAAAACCTCATTATTTTATTGATAAAACACATATTGGCCGAATATAGGGATTATGGTATTTTATTACATCACCATTGGGTCATTATGATGTCATAAAACACATTATATATTTAAATGGTATTTAATTTTTACCCAAAAATTTGACTGTCTCAGAAAATTATGAAAAATTCACCGTTTGATAATTTCGACGTCCTGATTCCAAAAATAATATTTATTTTATCTAAATAATTTTCTAAATATATGAATTTTCACTTTTAAAATAAAAACCGACATTTATAAAAATTCACGGGTTTTGACAGAAATGGCTTTCAAACCTTAATAAAAATTTTAATTGCATTCATAAAATTATAAGATCATTTATATTTAATAAAAATTAATTTAATATTAATAATAATATTTTATTAAAATATTTTTAATTCAAAAATCCTTTAATTTAATAAAATATAATTCTTAATTAAATAATAACTAAAAACATCATTTGTACTTTAAAAACTAACTACAATGCATCAAAAATGACTAGAAATTATATTCATTATTATATACAAAAATAATGTACATGAACATGGTGCTACTTATTTTTTACATAACCCCTTAAAATAGCCCCATAAGACCTAAGGGTAAGGTGTGCGATGGTGACAGACTCTTGGGGTTGCTCGGATAACATCGCTCGAGTGGTAATCTCTATCAACTTCCATTTTTCCCGTAGACGATCACGTTCGAGCTTGACTTGATGAAGCTCAGCTTGGGCTTGGTCAAGGAAAAAGCCCAAAGACGCCACCTCCTTTCCGAGCTCCGACAAATGGGCTTCGTAAGGGGCAATTCTACTGGATGAGGCCATCGCTTCCTTTGTCTGAGTAGAAAATTGGTTCGTTAAAGCCTTATATTTAAACTACCCAGATGATCACTGTTCAACGGCTATAAAAGTAACGGTCACAAATCTTAACGTTAAACTAAAGAAGTTGACATCATATAAAAACATAAAGAAACATTTAACTGGATCAAGAGGGATTTTCCATTAATGAAATTTTGGGTCGTTACAACATTCCCCCCTTAAGAAATTTCGCCCTCGAAATCTTCCTTTTCCCACACTAAAACAAATGTGGGTAACTTAGCTTCATCATATCCTCCGACTCCCAAGTTGCTTCTTCAAACTTGTGGTTTCCCCACAACACCTTGACGAGGGGCATTGTCTTATTTCGTAGAACTTTTTCTCTACGATCTAAGATCTTCACTGGTTGCTCCTCATAAGAAAGATCGTCTTCTAATTGTACCACCTCGGAAGAGAGTACATGTGAAGGGTCTGGTATGTACTTCCTTAAGAGGGATACATGGAAGACATCATGCACCTTGGCCATAGTAGGTGGAAGTGCTAGTCGATAGGCCACAGCCCCAACACGATCAAGAATCTCGAATGGGCCGATGTACCTTGGACTTAACTTCCCTTTCTTTCCAAACCTCATGACCTTCTTCCACGGAGATATGCGTAAAAACACCATGTCTCCGACTTTAAACTCAAGGTCTTGTCGACGATTATCTGCATAACTCTTCTGTCGACTTTGGGCAGCCTTGATATGCTGCTGAATGGTTTTCACCTTCTCCACCATTTCTTCGACCATTTCTAGTCCAAGCAGCTTACGTTCACCGACCTCATCCCAACATGCCGGTGTTCTACACCTTTTCCCATACAGGGCTTCATATGGTGCCATTTGGATGCTCGAGTGGAAACTATTATTATAAGAGAACTCAACTAGGGGAAGATGTTGATCCCATCCTCCTTTAAAGTCCATTGAGCACGCTCTCAACATATCCTCAAGTGTTTGGATAGTCCGCTCGGATTGGCCATCAGTTTGAGGTTGATAGGCCGTACTGAAGTTCAGTTCAGTATTCAGAGCATGTTGAAGACTCTTCCAAAACTTAGAGGTAAATCTTGGATCTCGGTCTGACACAATAGATAGTGGTACTCCATGCAACCGTACCACTTCCCTGATATATATCCGTGCCAGTTGATCCAAAGAGAAATCCTCTCGAATAGCAATGAAGTGTGCAGTCTTTGTAAGACGATCCACAATAACCCAGATTGCATTGTTGCTTTTGGATGTCCTTGGAAGTCCGGTGACGAAGTCCATGGTGATGTTCTCCCATTTCCATTCTGGTATGGGCAATGGTTGCATCATCCCCTTAGACTTCTGCCTCTCTGCCTTCACTTGCTGACACACCAGGCACTTTGATGTATATTCGGCGATCTCCTTCTTCATATTATCCCACCAAAAGTTTTCTCGGAGATCTCGATACATCTTTGTGCTCCCTGGGTGAATAGAGAAATTTGAACTATGTGCATCATCCAAAAGTTCCTTCTTCAGCTCCGAACTTGATGGGACACATAGTCTTTTCCCAAACCGCACAATTCCTTCTTCATTAACATTAAACTCTGAGGATTTTCCCTTTTTGATAGCTTCCACTTTTTCTTGGATTCTCGCATCATCCTTTTGAGCATCCTTTAACCTTTCCAAAAGAGATGGTTGAGCAATCATTTGTGAAAGGATTGATGATGTTCCCTTCTTTATGATTCCCACGTCCATCTTCATCAAGTCTAAGAAGATTGGATCCTTCTCAATTCTCATCATTGATAGAATTGCTGGATCCTTTCTACTTAGGGCATCCGCCACCTTGTTCGCCTTCCCAGGGTGGTAATGTATTGAACAGTCATAATCCTTTATGAGCACTATCCATCTTCTCTGGCGCATATTAAGCTCTTTCTGTGTGAATATATATTTAAGACTCTTGTGGTCAGTATATATCTCACATTTCTCTCCATAGAGATAATGCCGCCAGATTTTCAAGGCAAAGATCACCGCCGCCAACTCCAGATCATGCATTGGATAGTTTCGCTCATGGATTTTCAACTGTCTTGAGGCATAGGATATCACTTTATCATTCTGCATCAGCACACATCCTAAGCCCTTCTTCGAAGCATCACTGAATACCAAAAAAAGTTCCCCACTTGTGGGTAAAGTGAGCACGGGTGCAGTGATAAGCCTCCTTTTCAACTCCTTGAAGCTTTCTTCGCATTCATCACTCCAAGAAAACTTTACTCCCTTTCGAGTTAGCTTGGTAAGAGTGTTGGACAATCGTGAGAAGTTTCTCACAAATCGTCGATAATATCCAGCTAACCCCAAGAAGCTACGGATATCAGTTACCGATGTTGGCCTCGTCCATCCCTCAATTGCATCTGTTTTGGAGGGGTCCACAGATATCCCATTGCTTGTGATGATATGGCCCAAGAATGAGACCTCCTTCAACCAGAACTCACACTTGCTGTACTTGGCATAGAGCTTCTCCTTGCGCAAAGTCTCCAGTACAGTTCTTAAATGCTCCTCATGGTCCTCCTTGGTTTTGGAGTATATCAGAATATCATCTATAAAGACTACCACAAATTTATCTAGGTAATCTCTAAAGACTCTATTAATCAAGTCCATGAATATTTCTGGAGCATTGGTGAGTCCAAAAGGCATTACTATGAATTCATAGTGCCCGTACCTTGTACGAAAAGCAGTCTTGGGGATATCTTCCTTTTTCACCCTTACTTGATAATATCCCGACTGCAAGTCGACCTTGGAGAAGTATTGAGCTCCACGCAGCTGATCAAACAAGTCATCGATTCTTGGGAGAGGATACTTGTTCTTTATCGTGATTTTGTTAAGTTCACGATAATCGATGCAAAGCCGCATTGACCCATCCTTCTTCTTGACGAAGAGGACTGGTGCACCCCATGGTGATGCACTTGGGCGTATAAACCCTTTATCCAGATTCTCCTGTAGTTGTTTCTTCAGCTCTTCAAGCTCAACAACAGCCATTCTATATGGAGTCTTGGATATTTGTAGCGCCCCAGGTATAAGTTCAATTGAGAACTCAACATCTCTTCTTGGAGGAAGACCAGGAAGTTCCTCGGGAAATACTTCAGCGAATTCCCTCACAATAGGCATTTCTTCAAGGGTGGTTTATTCCTTGGACTCAATCATCTGAGCCAGATATGCGTGCTCATAAGGCAGTAATATCCATGCTTGAGATGATGGAGCTAAAGGAGATTCATCTTCCTCCTGACACTTGTAAAGAATCGGGGGTCGATTCTCCATATGGAGTGTGATTTCCCTCTCCCGACAATTTATGTTGGCTCTATATAAGGAAAGCCAATCCATGCCAAGAATTGCATCAAATTCCACCAAAGGGAGTATGACGAGGTTCGCCGGGAAATTCAATCCACAGATTATAACAGGGGATGACTTATACTCATGGGATGCAATGATTGCCCCATTTGCCGTACTCACCGACATCTTTACTTCCATGACTTGTGGTGGTGTAGGGTTTATTCTACTAAACTTTTGAGATATAAAAGAATGCGTAGAACCTGAATCAAAAAGTACATTCGCTATTCTTGAATGAATAACTAGCGTACCTGTCACCACTTCGTTGTCGGGGTTCACTTCGGCAGAAGTGATGGCAAAAGCTCTTCCTTGCTGTCTTGGAGGTTGTTGATTGCCTCCGATAACCCTTGGATTAGGGAACTGATTCGCAAAATGACCCGGTTCTTTGCATTTGAAGCATTGAACAACGCGTTGAGGTTCGAACGGAGCGTTCCTCCCCTCCGTCGCAGCCGCGAGTCCTTCTTGCTGACAGTTAACAGCTAGGTGCCCTTCGCTTCCACACTTGAAGCATTTTCTTGTCCCCCTAAGGCAATTTCCAGGGTGCTTCTTTCCACACTTTTGGCATGTGGGGTGCTGGAATTTCTTAGCGCCGTTGGATTTATCCATCGGACCACCAGCATTGAATTCCACCTTCCGCTTCTTGTCCCCATGATACCCCTGTGATTCTCCGATCTCCATTTCAACCTTGAGGGCACATTGGACAATTTCCTCATAGCTGTCGAAGTCACGGATCGCTAATGCTTTCCGCAAGCTAGGATTCAGCCCACCAAAGAAGCGGTCAACCTTGCATTCGGGGGTAACGACAAAGCCGGAAGCGTATCGTGCAAGCCTTGTGAAGTTTGCCTCGTACGCTCCCACAGATTCCTCATCTTTCTGCTTGAGGGAAAGGAAGTCCCTTTCCATCTTAAGACGGAGGGTGCGTGGAAAATATTTATCGAAAAACATCTTCCGGAATACCTTCCATTCCAAAGCCTCGATCTCCTCCTCAGGCTTCGTATTTTTGATCAACGTCCACCATTGATCAGCTTCACCCTCCATACGATAAGCCGCCAGGAGAACCTTCTCTTTTTCAGAGCATTGGAGGATGGAGAATATCTTTTCAATGGAGTTGATCCATTGTTCAGCAATCGTGGGATCGGATGATCCACTAAAAGTAGGAGGCCTTTGTCTCATGAAGATTTCAATAGCGACTTGTTCTTTCTTAGGGGGGGTTGAACGTTCCTCTTGACCAGTGTTTCTCTTCAAAACTTGAGTTAGCTGAGAGAAAAGCGTGACAAAGTTCGCGATTCCCGCTCCCATTGGATTGGGCATCTCATTGGTACAATCATCACACTGATCTTCACAACGGTTGTTAGCCCGAGTTCTCCTATTACCGGCCATTGGCTGGAATAAAAGGAAAGTTAGGGGTAACACATAAAGGGTAATCCAAAGACAAAAGTTGATGACTTATAAATAAACTTTAATCTCTTCAACTCATGAGTCTATAGGATTCAATCCAGGCTTTTCATGATCTTCCTTCTAACATATATTCTTAGGGGCATTTTTCCCTTAATAAGGGTTCATACTAAGATTGTAAATTTATCAAAACATATCCCCCGGGAGTGTCGTAACCAAGAGTGCAGCAAGGCCCGTTGTCGTGCACCAGTTCCCGTTCGAGTCTAGCTCAAAGCGGTGTTTTCGGGTTTTACCCCTAGGATACATTTGTGCCAGAGCCGCCTCTACCTGCTCGTATCCAGACAGGGATGTATTTGTTTGATAAACCACTTACTTAGTATTTACCAAAATTTAGGGATGTTTTTATTATTCTTAGTCTTGTATCTAAGGATTTACTAGGGTTTCCTAATCCCAAAAATAACTAAACATATCCTTTGATACCAACTATGACAACCCTGCTTTTTATTACAACTTAAACATGCTTTATTACATAAAACTTCACTTGATACAACAAAGAAGATCGAGAGGTTTAGTGTCTTTGGGGCTTAGGATCATTACATAAAAACTTTAAACTTGAAATACAACATCCTTATTGATAACTTCCTTTACATGACCACTACATTCCTTCGTACTTATCATTGCATGGGATAACCTGAGGACATGCATAAGAAAAGGGTGAGCTATAAAGCCCAGTAAGGGAGTAAACAATGAATAACATGAGGAGTGAAATACATGTTAGGAAATGGGCATATCAATAGAGCATAAGAGAGACATGAACATAAAGGCATGATAAAGCATGATAATCATAACATGGAAATGTGGCAACAACACTTAACATTGAATTAGCATGAGCCAAGGCTCATTGCACATGGAGCATGAGTAAACCCTCATTGCACTTGAAGCACGAGTAAACCCTTGTTGCACTTGAATTAGCATGAGTCAACACTCATTGCACATGACGTATCATGATACTATACTTTACCCAATGCATTGGAGCGCTATCAGGGCGCACCCTTCTTAAACATTTCATTTCATGCATAAGTGTGCCACATGGATCATAAAACATGGATTCATAAAACATAATCATTTATTCCACGATAAAGGAATGTGGAATTCATACATGAAACTTTACAATCAATAAGTAAACGTGCATAAAGGTGAATACCCTTGATGGAGAAATGGGCATGGTATTCACTACACAAAGACATTGGCGTAGAAAATCGGTGCGATTTCGGCAGCGTAACGGCGTGACATAAGAATTCATAAAAAGGGTTGATGAGATAGAAAGGGGTTCCTCATCATATTTACATGTAATGGACAGTAAGGAGATCATATATATACATGTCCCAACAATAGAAATGGAATTTAGATTCATGATACAAAAGTATTGCTTGAATGTAAAAGAAGAGAGAGAAGTTCCTTTCGGAATTTCGGCATAGTAACGGGTGTACATGGGAGGCATTTAATGAGAGAGAAAGGGGTCTCCCATAATTCAAACAATAAGAGGGCAGTATGGGAGAGGTGTGAAACCATACCCCAACATTCATAAATGAAATTAAAAGGGCAATACAACTTAAAGAAAATTGACAAAAAATGAGAAAGGAAGAAAAACCCTTACTTGGAAGTGTGCTTCCAAAGGCTAGAGAGAGGCTTGTGAGAGGATTCTTGGGAGCTTGGGGCACCTTGAGAGGATTCTAGAGAGAGTAGGGAAGAGTTTGGACGAACTTCAAGGGCTTTGGATGAGGAGGAAGTGGGAGCTTGGGTGGGTTTATATAGGAAAGGTGAGAGAATTCTTTATTATTTAGGTTTGGGACCCCTTATATTAAAATAATCCAAACCACAAACCATCCCATGGTATTTGCCCATGGTTTCTGGAAAAGGGAAGAGGAAAACAATATTTTACAAGGCCAAGGTCCGAACTTATTAAAAAATTAGGGTTGCTTATGTGGAGGTGAGTCACACTCCCATGGAAATTAATTTTAAAAAGGCAAAGTGTTGAATAAGTCTTGAGGGCTCCATTAATGCTTTGAAAAGTGAGTAAAACAAACCCAAAACCTCATTATTTTATTGATAAAACACATATTGGCCGAATATAGGGATTATGGTATTTTATTACATCACCATTGGGTCATTATGATGTCATAAAACACATTATATATTTAAATGGTATTTAATTTTTACCCAAACATTTGACTGTCTCAGAAAATTATGAAAAATTCACCGTTGGATAATTTCGATGTCCTGATTCCAAAAATAATATTTATTTTATCTAAATAATTTTCTAAATATGTGAATTTTCACTTTTAAAATAAAAACCGACATTTATAAAAATTCACGGGTTTTGACAGAAATGGCTTTCAAACCTTAATAAAAATTTTAATTGGATTCATAAAATTATAAGATCGTTTATATTTAATAAAAATTAATTTAATATTAATAATAATATTTTATTAAAATATTTTTAATTCAAAAATCCTTTAATTTAATAAAATATAATTCTTAATTAAATAATAACTAAAAACATCATTTGTACTTTAAAAACTAACTACAATGCATCAAAAATGACTAGAAATTATATTCATTATTATATACAAAAATAATGTACATGAACATGGTGCTACTTATTTGTTACATAACCCCTTAAAATAGCCGCATAAGACCTAAGGGTAAGGTGTGCGATGGTGACAGACTCTTGGGGTTGCTCGGATAACATCGCTCGAGTGGTAATCTCTATCAACTTCCATTTTTCCCGTAGACGATCACGTTCGAGCTTGACTTGATGAAGCTCAGCTTGGTCTTGGTCAAGGGCAAAGCCCAAAGACGCCACCTCCTTTCCGAGCTCCGACAAATGGGCTTCGTAAGGGACAATTCTACTGGATGTGGTCATCGCTTCCTTTGTCTGAGTAGAAAATTGGTTCGTTAAAGCCTTATATTTAAACTACCCAGATGATCACTGTTCAACGGCTATAAAAGTAACGGTCACAAATCTTAACGTTAAACTAAAGAAGTTGACATCATATAAAAACATAAAGAAACATTTAACTGGATCAAGAGGGATTTTCCATTAATGAAATTTTGGGTCGTTACAGGAAGAGTTTTTGGCTTCAAAAGCTAGTTCAGTGGATCAACCTTGTCAGGACATGGACAACGAACAGTCAGATGCAGATTCTTTACCACTTGCCCTGCCTCATCAACCTATTTCTGGAGATGAGAATAGAGCACAAGGTGCCCCTGATTCGAGAAAAGAAGAAGTTGTTGAGTTGTACAAGCGTATCTCTCAATTAGAATCTGAGAATGTTAGTCTCAGAAATTCTCTGAACTTAGAGCAGTTGAAGTTTCAGAAGCTGAAAGAATCTACTGTTTCAAGACAGGAAGTAGATTTGTTTAAGACTGATATGATGCATGCTGTTCATCAGTTAAAATCAGAGATGGTAAAGAAAGATGATTTGTCTGAGATGAAGATTTACATGGAGAATAAATTTGAGTCTGTTGCAAACAATGCTGTGAGTGGATCAGGCTCTTCACCTGATTTGATTCGGAGATTTCAAGCAGTTACTGCAGCAATGAGCAATATGAGTGACCGATTACACGATCTTCAGTGTAATAGTGCCCCTTTGTCAGTTTTTCTAGATAATCAGAAATTTTTAGTGGATCAGTTGACATCTGGAGAGCAACCGATTAGGATTCTTTTGAATCAGTTATCAGAGAAACTGGCTCTTTTTGTTGAAAAAGAAGAAAGAATGCATGAGTTTTTCAGAGTTAATTTGATTGAAGATATTCATATGACTCAAGAGAACAGAGATCTTATCATCAAGTTAGGAGATGGGATGATGAAGAGGCTCAGAGAACAGTTTACAGAGATCAAGACCGCGATTCAAAGGAGATAGACACCCTTTTTTTTCTTCCCTGTCTTATCTATGAACCTTGATTCCTCTGTATATCACAATCGTTTATATATAACAGCTTGTGAATAAAAATTCTTTTCTTACTTCTTTTTGTTTTGTTGTTTATTGATTTATGATTAAGTTAGCCAGTATAACAAATTCACTTATTCATACACAGTTAATTATAGCATTTACTTATAGTTCAGTGCAATATTGAATGTGTTCAAATCCGTAATTTTTCATTCTTTTTGATATCACAAAAAGGGGGAGAATTTGGATAAACACAACATTTAAATTCATTTGTTTCCTATGAAGAAATTTGGATATATAAGAGAAGACATTTATCTGTTATCTATTTTTTAGCTGAAAATTTATTTTTATGGGGGAGAAATTTTATTATAGTTAAATATTGTTTTAATCCTTTCAAAGTTCTAAAATTTTATAAAACTAATTTTTCAATAAAGATTGCAATTAAATTAGTTCTATTATTTTATGGGTTTTGTGATCATCAAAAAGGGGGAGATTGTTGAGCAATGTATTGTTTTCAAACAATTCAAAATAATGTTTTTTAAAGGGGGAGATTATTTCAAATAATACTCTGTCTCTTTATGATGATTTTGATGCTCACAAATACCCTTAATTATTTACTAATTATTTCGTTGAGTATTTTGCAGGAATTTATTTTATTTATTTATTTCATACAACGAGATTTCATACTTCATTTATTCCAAGATCAATTTTAGCGTGTTCTGGAATCACTGTAGCACGAGATCAATTTTAGCGCGTACTGGAATCACTGTTCATACCCTATGTTGATGAACGTAACGTATGGATGAAAAAGTTTACTTTTTATGTTAAAAGAAACGTATGGTTAAGGAACCTTATGTTATTTTGAAACGTATGGTTAATGAATCTTACGTTGTTGAAAAGTATGGAAGAAGAACATTACGTTTGGAAGGAACCTTACGTTTTCGTTGTTGGACAAGTATGGAAGAGAAACCGTACGTTAGTTTTCATTGTTGAGTTTGTTTCTCAAAAGTATGGATCATCAACCTTACTTTTATAATCAACCGTACGTTCTTTGGAGAGTTGAAGCGAGACAAAGTATGGATGATCAACCCTACGTTTGAATGCTGAAGAGAAAGTATGTACGTTCTGAACCTTACGTTAGTGAACCTTACGTTTGTGAACCCTACGTTTGGAGCCACGTCATCAACCCTACGTTTGGCGTCGGGATATTTTTGACAGAAGATATTTCCTTTTGCATTGGTCAAACAAGCGGATTATTAAGCGGATTTCGAGCCGATTCTTAAGTATGACTTTGACTGAATCAAAAACGATTTTCAACGGATTACTGATTGATTTAAACGGAGCTTTTTATGCCGATTCTTCAGGGGAGTTACAACGGCTCTGTTATTTCATTTAATATCGCGAATCTAAAGGATATTTTCATTGATCTATTTATGCGGAAGATTTTCTCAGATTTGAATATATATGTTCTATCTTGGAAACTTCGGATATATATATATATACACAGGAAAGTGTGTGAAATATATAGATTGATCTTTTAACGAGCAAGAAACAGAGACTGAGTAAAGGCGTTCTTTTCTGGTGATCGAGAAGAAGTGTAAAACCTTTATTGCCGAAGGAAGATCTTGATAGCAGATTCACGTGTTCTACATCGACTATCTGTTGTGAATCTATTGCTGCTGAAGTTGTGAAGTTTCTGGTAATATCTATTGCAACTGGATCGACTCAGAACTGTTTTGATTACAGATCTTTATTTTCTGAAGACAACGATCTATCTACTGTCAATTGCATTCTGTTGCAATTGTGAAGAACAACTGGAGAAGTGTTTTCTTTATCGAAACCCATTTTTATTTTTGAGTGATCAGCTTCTCGTTCTAAGCTGTGTGGGTTCGTGTTTGAACCAGGAAGGCTGTGTTTGCCTGAATCTTGTAAAGGTGTCAACTGCCTGTACTCAGTTGTGAACAGGTCTGTGGAAACGAGGACCAGATAGTGAAAATCGCCAAGCTCGTGGATTTGAGCGTTGGTGGAGTGGACTAGGGGCCTTCTGTTCCCCGAACCACTATACATCCGTGTGTTCATGCTTTTACTTTTTCCGCTGCATATTTAATCGTGCAAAAGCATAGTGGACAGAATTTGTCTAAATTGAAGAGATTGTAATAATTTTGAAAAGACACAATTCACCCCCCTCTTGTGTGTAATCCGTAGATTCAGATCCAACAAAGATGACACTGAATGAAGAATTATACGGAATGCGATGTCGCACACCAACTTGTTGGGACGATGTGGGTGAAAGAATCCTCGTAGGCCGATAACTTGTTGATGAAACAATGGAAAAGGTGAAGGTTATCTAAACCCACATCAAAGCAGCCCAAAGTATGCCAAAGAGCTATTCCATTAACTGTAGGAAGGATTTGGAATGTCAAGTAGGAGACTATATTTTCATGAAGGTATCTCCATGGAAGGGTTTAATAAATTTTAGTATTAATGGTAAATTGAGTCCTAGGTATATCAGACCTTTCTAAATTCTAGAATGAATTGGGGTTATAACATACCATTTGGCAATGCAGCCAAGTCACTCCAAAGTCCATGATGTGTTCCATGTATCACTGTTGAGAAAATACCTTCCAAACCCAACCCATGTACTTAGCTAATAGGAAATTGAACTGGAACCTAATCTATCTTATTGTGAAGAGCCTTTTAAAATTCGTTATACCAGAGAACAAGTGCTGAGAAAACGGATGACTCGTCTGGTGAATGTTCTATGGGGAAAACATAAGATGGAAGAGGCAACTTTGGATCTCGGGGAACATATGATGAAGAACGACACAAATATTTTTAGGCAGTAATATTTTAAAAATTTCAAGGATGAAATTATTTTAATGAGGGTAGAATGTAACCCTCATGCTTCCATGGTATGTTTCCCTTTTAATAATACAATAGCTTGTGTTCTATGTAACTTCGAGTTCAAACACACCACAACCAATCAATCTATCCATTATGAATAGTAATACCCACTTTTTAAAATTTTATAAATTTTATTTTTCAAAATGTACTCCTTTTTTGAATTTCGAATATCAAAATTAGCTTTGTGTAAATTTTTGGTATTTTTTAGAAAACATTAAATTTTGGATGAATAGTAAAAACATTAAGTTATTTTTCAATACTGAACATTTTGTAAATAATTATTTTTTTATTTAAATTTATTTTAGGAAAAAATAGATACATAATACCAATATAAGTTCAATGTAATTCATTGGAGTCATTTTATAATAAGTTTATATTTATAAAAATTTTATTGAACATCTTTTGTTTTTTACCCACCCCAAAGGAGCATTTGAAAATTTGCATAAAACTTAATTTTAGCACTTTTATGAGTAAAATTTCCAAAATCTAAAAGACACAGTTAACATCAGTACGTAAAATGTTGTTTAATAAGATGAAAATAATTTTTGATGAATAATATCTTTTTTACTTTTATTTTCCATGGTTAAAAGTAAATAGGGCAATTATGGTTACAAATGGTTCTATAATTACCTTAACACATTTACTAATTCTTTTTGATAAATGTAATTCAACTAGAAAAAACCATAGGAATAAAATATGACCCCCTTTTTACCACATGGATTTTATTAAGACATTAATTATTAATTTAATTAAAGAAGAGATAGAAGATTTAAATTAAAATTATAATAACTATATCATTTTTAATATAGGGTTATGCATAAGATAAATTACACTATAAATAATCATTACAATGTCAAAAATATTTACTAGATAATTGTATTTTATTTATAATTTTTTGACATTAAAATTTTTAATTTATTTATGACATAATGATGATGCAGTAATTAACTTATTCATTAAAGATTACAATAATTGATATTATAAATATCCAAATAAATGTAATTTGACACTTTTTATTAATTCCACTAATTTTATAGGTTAATATGACATGTTATGGCTGATTAAATAATTTTTTTTATGAATTAATCATGATGTTATGTGTTTCAGAAAAACCAAATACTAAATATTGTCCACATTGACATAATTGAGTATTAAAAAAATACTATATTATTAATTGATATAATATTCCTAAAAATTTAAGGATAATAAAAGGACTTATCTAAGGTTATATATATTAATAATTAACCACATGGCTTTTGTGTGGCTTGTAATAGTAATTTTATTAACTATATAATATAAAAATAAAAAGACACATGGTAAATGCCTAACTATTTAACAAAGAGTTAAATCTAAAATATAAGGTTAATATGATGACCTAAACTGTCTATAACATATTGTTCGAGAGGTTTTAAAACCATCCCCAACATATCTTCAAAATAATTTATTTTCGAGCCATTATAAACCAAGAATTATTTTATTATAAAATAACATTTCAATCTTTTACTATAGTGACCCTCAATTCTCTCATAAAAGGGAACGTCCCCTTCTCTTAATTTCACACCTACAAAGCCATATGTCTCAGCCAAAACCTACCCAAAAATCTAGAAACTTTCCTCCCTTCATTACAGAGGATTTTATTTAGTCAGGAATTCAACCTAGGGAGCCCTTTGGTCAAATCAAAAGGTATAACCACAAGAAGTGGTAAAAATATCATCACCTCTTCCAAGTTATTTTCTCTTCCACTTCCTCTTTCTTTATTGTTTCCATTATAAAATATTTCTCTAGTATATTCTATATTATATGAGGTTATTATATAAAATGTTACAACCATATTAATTATTCTATCAATCATATGAATGAAAAAGTCAACATACGTGCGTACGTATGGCTTTCCCTCTCCACATCGTGGTGTAGTTTGTTATTCAAAAAGAACATTGTTTAGATGGGTATAATAATTAGTATAACTGATGTAAATAATAATTATAACATGTTAATGATATGGTATATATTATCTATCATTCAATTATATATGATTTCACCTTTAATTGAATGATGTTTCCGCTTCTGTGTACGTATCTATTATCGTCTCCATGAACATGATGAGATTCATTCCCCATCATAATCATTCAAGAATAATTTTAATTTGATGATTAAAAATAATTTTTATGAACTTAATATCATTCTTGATGTGATTCAAAAATAATTCTATCCATAACAAACCCAACTTATATAACAAAACATTTAAAGGAAAATGAATCAGTCAAAACCTAAAATGACGATAATAATAAAATATCATTAACAAAATAGTATTAGATGATCATATATGATATCGTATTTATGTATATGGTTATTTAGTAACAATTATTTAACTATTATAGAGGAGTTTAACATACTCTGGGACAGAATAATTAATTTAATTAAACATCAAGATAAACCCCACAACAATACCCCACAACAACCTCCTGCAAAGATGAATGAATTGGGGTCAACCTGTTAGTCGGTTGGCCCACCATTTTCATATTATTCCAAAATGGGGAAGTGGAAAATTATTTTAAAAACATAAATAAAATAACCCCAATCACGAAAACCTGATGAAGAGCATCCGTGCATGATGGTGGTTCATTGTTCTTTATCCCCGCAACTGGTTCCCAATTACACCACTCGTACGTCACCTTCTAGTTCGGGGTTCCGTGTCACCTATCACCGCTTACATGGTCAACTAGGTCATATAAGTGTCTTAAATCATAGTTATCCTTTAGTAATTAGTTGGTTGGATATTTTGTTCTGGTACCTCCCACAAACTCCATATATATTCAAGAGGGGTAGGTTAAGTAACAACATTGGAATTTAATGGTGGCTCATTAATTTGGATGCTTTCAAATTTACCCCAATGTTGGTGTTACATAGATTGGAGGGTCAAGCCATTTACTGGATTGACACATCATTGGTCCCACCTTATCGCTTTCCAACTAGAGGAATATAATATATATAAAATAATAAAGTTATTTTTTTTGTTCTATTAAAAATGTCCATAAACTGTCTTTTTTCACTAAACCTACTACGGTTGAAGTGAAGCCTCCCTTAAGTGAATCCCAGTACTGAAGATTCAATAGTTCTCATAGATTTGTAATCCGAGAAACGGCTCAAATGATAGAAAACGCCACATATGCATTTACTGAACGTACCCAAAAAAAGTTTAGTAAATTATTAATAATGTCCCTCCACCCGTACTGATCGAGGTTAGGCTCTTCTTAAGTGAAACATTCCCCAATGAACACAATGGAACTCTCAAATTTCCAATCTGAGTTACCATTTAAAATTTATGGATTTTAAAATAAAATAATTGTCACGTAATTATTTTATTTACAGCCAAAAACTGACATTCGCTGGTGTCATGCGATGGCCAATGTTAGTATTTTCTTAAAGGGAGTATACCATCATGAGTTAAGTGGTGGTCTAATATTTTTAATCTAAATTACCATTTTTTTATTTATAAGAATTTCAAAAATAAAATAAAGTTATTTAATTTTTTATTTACGGTTATTCCATTTTTGGGTTTTCTCACTAGAAACCCATGAAGAATAATCATAAGTCATGACTAGGGTAAACCTGCCATCCTATGCACAACGGTGCCCTTAGATTTCTGATCTGGGAAACTGTTTAAGAGTTATTTACTTTTTTTCAGAATGATTTCTTACGCACACTATTTGAAGATCAACAAAGCTTCGACATATCATTCCAGGAACTCTGTGCCTCAGAATCACAAGCCATTAGATTTCATGATGTCGAAATAATTCTATATAATTAAAAAAA
Organism: Viscum album; assembly: GCA_963277665.1. Lineage (NCBI taxonomy): Eukaryota > Viridiplantae > Streptophyta > Magnoliopsida > Santalales > Viscaceae > Viscum > Viscum album. The sequence goes on from OY728129.1 coordinate 1,593,294,710, forward strand.
TTTGGAAATTATGGGACATTATAGGTAGTCAACTGGCCAACCCAAGAATAGCCAAGACCACAACAAACATAGGTCACCATGGGTCTTATCTATAGTTATACCATGCTTCAAAAGACTAAATTTAGTGAGATTTGGTTGAATTCCTCGTCCAGAAATATGTTCAATGTATTAGAATCATGGTGTATTACCTGTGTGTAAATTTTTCATAGCTAAGTATTAATAAATTTTTAAATATATGAACTATGAAAAGGTTTAGATGTTGTTTCTGAGTATTTACATATATAGAAGGATACCTATAAAAAATAGTGGGAAATGGGGAGGGTTTACCTCATACCCTAACTTCATTCCATGATTTATCTCCCAATCTGGAATATAGCAAGTCATCTTGATCCTTATTCAAGAAACCGATAAATCTAATATACCTCTCTTTAATGATAGTAATAGCCACCATGATGTACAAGAATGTACTAAATTGTATAGAATTGAAAAAAATTATATAGGCCATGTGTTCTAGCCATGAGTACTTGAACATGTGGCCTTTAATGAATTGAACACATGCCTATGAGTATTGTGTAATGATGTGCAGGCCTTTACAGACCAAGTGATAGACCATGAGGTTAAATCATGTACATGCCAGGGTTACGTGACAAGTAATGTTTCATTGGTAATATATCATGATGTACAGGGTTTTACAATCCATGTGTTCAATCTTTGAAGAATTTGACACATGTCTTGCACATAAACATGATTGATTTTAGCTCAAGAAGGCCTATACAATTCATAGTATCCCATGAAATACAATATCACCATTTTAGAAACATGGATCTTATCAATTTAATGAAATAAAGAATACATGAATGCAAAGTGAAAATTCAAAATAAAAAGAAACAATATTAATAATGTAACCAAATTGAAAACGTTTTTTTAAAAGATTCTAAAAAATAGATAATCTAGAATGAATAGAAGCTATAAAATTAATATACCAATGGATGTGGAAAGGTATCCCATAGATCCATAAATCCCTATAATGAAACATTATACATTACATAAGTTGTAATTGAATGCATTTTAATTATAAACTGCATCTATTGATTTATTTAAGGCATAGTGAATATAAATGGAATATTTAAACTATATATTATACGTAATTTTGAATCCTATTAAATTGTAAAAATGATACTTTACATTAAAAAATAAAATTGAATGCATATAATACAAAAGCAGGTGGATTGAAACTAATGAGGATGGGGGAAGATGATACAATCTATAAGAGTCAATGTCTTAACCTGATAAAATTTTTTTCGACTAGATTATTTACACCTACAAAAATATAAAACTCATCAAATTAACACAACACAAACTTACCGTAAAAAAATGAAGTTGGTCACATGTACCTAGTATAAAAATCCTCTGAAGAAAATCCTGACATTACTTCCAAATTCAGTACACAACATCCAATTAGAACTCCATTAATATACTAATGAAAATTCCATAACATAATATTGCTTAGGAAAAAAATCGTGTGTAAAATTGAAATAACATGAGAACTAAAAAAAGCAGTTATCAATTAAAAAATAAAATATTAATTGGGTATTAACAAAGAATAAAACGTACAAATAACTCAAAAATATAATTAAATGTAAATAAATGTAAAATATAATTCACGAAAATGAAACACTGTTAATTTATAATCAATTAAAAATAAAATTTTATGTTTAGAATGTAAATTAAATCCAATATATATCAAAATTTTCTATATATCATATAATTAAATCATTGACCTGAGAAATGAATTGAAAAAACCATTAGAAGTAAAAACACTCAATATCAAACTCAATGGTATTATAATTTTTTAATGTAAGAAAATGAATATAATCAATTTACACACCACATTGAATGATAATCATTCACTTGTCAAGAAAAAACAAAACACTGAGCCATTCCACACAAAAAACCCCACAAATAAATTTTACCAAACACAAAATGTCCAAGAATTATTCAATAAAGGAATAATGAATTAACTTATAATTAAATTATTGGGGGTTTATTCATATGTAAAAGAGTTGGAATATAGATCACACTACTGGAAAGATGATCTTTCCCAACACTTCTATACCAACGGTTTGTACAAACCGTTGGTATAGCTACCATTTCCCAACAGTTCACCAAAACCGTTGGGAAAGCCATAGATTTCCCCACCATTCCCAACGGTTTTGGTGAACCGTTGGGAAAGGGTCACTCTTTCCCAATGGTTTATGCTAAACCATTGGGATAGGTTCTTTAATTGTTTTCCAGATCTACTAACCGAGAACATTATATAAATCAAAATTTTAAATAATTATGATAATACATATATATATTTATGAAATTATGTTTACAAAAGTGATGTCAGCTTAGTGGTTAAGTCGTTCGATTATAAACGTGGGGTCCTAGGATCAAATCCCAGCGGAAGTTTTATTTTTGGAATTTATATAACAACGGTTCCATTACTGTTGGTATAGATTTCATATTACCTATACCAACGGTTTCCAAAACTGTTGGTATAGGTCTATACCAACAGTTTTTGTAAAACCTTTGGTATAGACTTATCCCAACGACTTAATTGGCTACGGTTCTCCAAACCGTTGGTATAGGCTATACCAACAGTTTGGAGGCCTATACCAACGGTTCCAAACCATTGGTAAAGGTTAGTTTTCCAGTAGTGTCATTTATATACAAAGATGATGATTTTAAAAACACTAGAATTTAGAGATCCATTATTTATAATGATCACATAAATATTTTTATCGACTTATGTTTATTTTTCATGGTTTTTATGTAATTTTTATGAATATTACTACATGTAGTGATGTTAATAGAAGATTTGATAGTTTCATAATATTTGAGAAGATATTGGTTGTTTAATTCCTAATCACATGAAATGTGATATTTGAATCATGTTCCATGTATGTTGTTAGTGTGAAAAATTTATACATGTTTGAATGAAATATCATATGAGGTGTGCATCATATAATCTATGTGGGTGTTTCATACCGTCTCTATCATAGTTATCAATGAGAAGGTATCCATTATAAACCTAATATAATTAATACAAGGACATCCATCTAAGGAACATCAATTAATAAATTGTATCTCGGTTTTCCACAATGTATGCACTATTCCACCCTTCATATTTGGATTTGAGCTAACATGACAATTATTTGCATTTAGTCAATATGAATCTAGTTTTTATAGAGAATAAATGATATATAGGAAAAATTAAATCTACCAAAAAATAATGTCATATTGGGTCACTAATATTTGGAATAATTTACAAGCTATGTCGAATACCACTCATTAGTTTGAGATGGATATTTATAAGGGAGCGTTAGTTAATACTCTTAATGTCACTACAGAATATAAGGATTCTATTGGAAGCCTTAATGTTGGTGATAAGTGGAATATGGATCCAAAAAAAATAACAAATTGGTTTATCATATTCTTACTTTACAAATAGATTTTTGAATTGATCAATCAAAGGCTAGTAATTGTATATTTACAAAAACAGATTTATATATTCATCAACATTAGAGTAAAAAGGGAAAAATATTTACATTCCATTTTTAGTATTGAAAATGTGTTCACATGGAATAGTATAATGTTTAAGGAACCAAAATAGGATGTGCCTTAAATTGTATATATCAAATTAGGTCATTCCTCAAATCACACGAGTGTCATAGTAGAAATATTTTCTGAAAACCCTTTTTATTAGACACCTATAACAATGAAAAGAAAAATTATATTATTGGAATAGGATTACATACCTATTTTAGAATTCGTGATTTGAGTATTGAAAAATATAAGTGATAATGTTTTAGAATAGGGAGGCCTTCAAATCAGCTAATTGGAATAACAGGATTGTCAAAAATAGTTTCTATAATTAGTTGGAATATAGGTTGACTGAAAAACCAATATAGAAGATGTTTCAAGGCAAAAGTTCCAAGGTCAAACTTTCCATAATCTCCAGAATATTTTACCATTTAGTTTATCACCCCCTAAACATAATTAAATTTAATATAAATTAACTAAAAAACTGGATATTTCAATAATATAACCAAATCCTTCAAACACACGTTAATAAAAATTCATTCTTTGGAAATTCATACATGTGTGTCCATACATGTGTATCAAATATATGTGTTTGGGAACCAAAAAATTATATATATGTGGACATATGAAAAAATTCACATACTTGTTAATAGGGTATGATAATTCATAACACTATGAAACCAATATGAATACCCATTTTGATTAAAGAAAATAAGTGAAAATAGTAATCAAACTGTAACTTTTAGAGGAACTCAATGCACCCTATGAGGCAAGTTAAATATCTATAAATAGATGTAATACATGAAGTATATGGTTATATATATACAATTAAATCCAATTACTAGGACACTATAAAGGAAAATATAAGGCATGTGATCTGAAATAAACATAAAAGTTGTGCTCGTTGTAAGAAAGTATTAAATTACAACCCATCGAGAAGCTTGATGTAGGGAAGATCTTTAGAGTTATTCCTAGAAAGCATAGCCAATTTTTTCATAATGTTAATAATAAGATGAATTTTATGAAATTTTATAGTTATAAACTAAACAAATTAAAATTTTAATAATGTAACTAAATCTATCTCAGAAATTTTATATTATATTTTTTTCCGGACTTTATTAATTTATTATTTTTTATAGAAGAACCTGGAGAAATAGCTTATAAATATTTAGAGTGTATAAAAATAAATATCCCTAAGAAACCAATATCAAAATCCATCATGATTATGGAAATCACGTGATGAAAAAAATGAAACCTGAACATACAAGAAAACCATGATGCATCATGCAAGGAAACGACAACATCCTCTAATTAAATGAATACCTGTGTTTATATATAGAATAATAAATAATTGAAGTACAATTTTAACCCCAATACACTTCAATTACCTTATTAGAATATAATATGATTCATATCTAATCCCCCATTGGGGATATCTTGAATTATATTGAACGCTCTAAACTCACCAAGACCATTAGATGAAGGATCACTTATTTTCCCGAATGGCCTGAAGGCCTTCATTTTTGTTGATTTTTGATAACCCACCATTCAAGGGATGAGGGGATCCATTACAAGGACCGTAGGCTCATAGATTACAAGGCCTGTAGGCTAAGGAGATTACAAGACCCGAAGGACTTAGGGAATTCATACATATGAATATCTTATCCACTAACCTAAAATTCCGTACACAACAACATCTAAAATGGGCTACAATCTTAGATCAGGAACATTAATAATCAATAATGAAACAATAAAACACCCAAAACTATGCTAGGGTTCATATGGGTCATGCGTATAATAAGGAAGAGATGAAAACTCATAATAAAATATAGGAATAAGATAGTTAAGGAAATGAAATGAAATCTAGTGGAGACTGCATGTGAAATAGGAATGATATATATCTAGATTCGATGAATAGAGGAGGCGGGAGGTGCACGGCTAGGCTTCCACCTAGCTGGAGAATGCAACATAACTAGGAAAGGGAGGGTTTGGGTGATGTAGGGGAGAAAGGGAGAGGGGAAATGTAAAGGTAAAAAAAGAATAAAATAAAAACAAAAAAAAATTCTTTACATTTATCACACATCGTTTGACTGCAAAAAATAAACATAACCAGTTTTGGGTGTCACAATAGAAGAAAAATTAACAGTGATGTTTTCATTGCGGCTTGACCCTTTTAATTTAGGTAATACATTGTCATATTATTAGTATAAACTAAAAACGTTACCATGATTTATAAAAAATTTATATATAATTTATGTATAATTAAAAAAAATTAAATATATATATATTACGAAAAAATTACATACATATAATTAAAATATTTATAACAGACCTTTTCTTTTTATTTTTTTAATAAATTTAATATTTCAAAAATTATAATCATTTTTTATCAATTTAATATCATATATATATTATTTTTTTGGTAAAATAGTTTATTTTATTGGATAATTTAATGCAACATATTTTTATGATGTTACAAAATTTGATGATAATAACAGTTAATAAAAATTGATTAATATTTTGGAAAAACAAATTTAGCATTAATATGATATAACAAAAGATTTAGCTACTGGTAAAAGATTTCTTGGTCTAAAATGGTCTTTATCAACTGATATAACTATTGGAAAAATCACGTGTTGGTATTCAAAATTTATACCAATAAAATTTATTATTTGTTGAAATTTCACATTTTTACAAACTGATGTATTATTTGTCAATAAATGTGTATAGGTATAATACATTTTTTTAGTTATATTTTGAAAATGTATTTAAAATAATCATATATAAATATATGATTAAATATAAGGATAATATATATATATATATATATATATATGTATATCATAAATTTTAATATAAATTAATATCGAGTTTTTGTAATGGAATAGGGGTGCAAAGGTCGGGGCCTTAGCTGTAAATCATGCTTTGTTGATGTAGGTGGAAGGGCTAGCATGTGAGCACAAGTAAGGAGGTTTGGCGAGAACAGATAGAGGAAAAAGTGGGTGGAGGAGTGTTAATATTGGGATTGTAACGTGAACTAAAAAAGGTGATATGATGGGTACTGATAACTTAAAAAAATTATTAACTCCGATAAAAGATATTTTATCTATGTTTTTTAGTGTTGATAAATGGGGCCTCGTCACCGCTAAAAAAATAGAGATAAATAAGGGGTGATAAAGAACCTCATTATAAACGAATTTATTATCATAAATGCTGTATTTATTAATTATATTTCTAGAATTGATAAAAGGGATCAACAAATAATGTCACTGACAACAAAAATGTTATTTCTCATGATGATAAAACCCCGTTTTGCACTATTAAAGGGAATATCTTTAGTAGTGATTCATCTTCTTCATCATCATAATTAATCTACCTATATTATCTTTATCAACTCATAAATTTAGTGAATTATAAAAAGATTGGTAGTATCAAAATTTAATAATAATGACCAACATAAATATAAATGTGATTTATATCTTTATGATTCACCTAACCTTCATCTCATTTCATTCATCAAAATATTTCCAAAATTTATTTTTATATCGCTTAACATGTGTGTAACTTAAGAAAAAAAATATTATTTAATGTCAATAATTTTTTTATATAATTATTCATAATTTAATTAAAAATATTTACAAATTTTAAAATTAATGCATTTATAAAATTATCCAAAGATGGTTCTATTAGATTTGGAGTGTAGAGAGGAGTCCAAAAAACATTCAATGTCCATCCAAAATCACACACACCCTAACTCGCCTCTCCTACTATTTGTTAAGAAATGGTTTCCCAATCACACACCCACACACTCCCCACACACTCAAACATGCCTATTTCAAAACAATTAACTTTTGGATTTCTGATTTGTGTGGTTAATTGCATACTCTGACCTAGGTGTTATCAAATATTTTATTTTATTTATTTAATTGTTTTTCCTGAGGTTTTGATCTTTTTTTATTTTTTCGGAAATTTTAAACATTTTTTGAATGTCATGTGGTTGGAATATCAGTGTTGAATCCAAATATATAGATTCTATAAATTAATAGAGTCAATTCACACTAGGGTTATACTTTTTAACTAACCATGTTTTCCAACCGTCTAGGCATTCTAAATGTATCCAAGGATGGTGTCATAGTTGGTGGCTGGTTTGGCCAAGCCTGAAACTAATCTGTGCAACTCACCCAAGAATTAAGATTTTGGAATTCCCCGAATACCCTAATTTAATTTTTAACCCCTTTTTACCTCACCCCAATTCCTCTCTCAGCTGAACACCCCTCTTACCCAAGGAGGGATCTCTATTTCACCCCTCACCCCTTTGGATTCAAGATGTTCTCCTCTGATTTCTTATGCTATTATCTCATCTTAGGTTCTCATATCATCTTTCCTATTCCTATCCTCTTTTCTTATTTTATTATTCCCTCCTTTATTACACACCACCTTATCCAAACCCAAGAGAACACTTTTTGTTCTAAATTAGTATTGGTTCTCAATGATAGGGTGTCAGATGGGTTACTCTTTGGACTTTCTTCATTCAAAATTGAACAATTAAATGGATTTATATTTGATTGAGTTAGGTTTTCCCATTACTTAACAATTAATTCTTAGAAATATTGATTTCTTCTTTTTTTATTATATTTCAAATTTACAATACATGTATTTTATGTATTCATGAATCTCCTTGAGAGGAAAACCAAGATTATATTAGACCGCTTCATGAGGCAACAACTACCAAAATTTAATGGGGGTAAAAATCCATTAGTAGCTGAGAAATGGATAAACTCCTTAGAGAAAATATTCCATGCCTTGGGGAGTAGCGAAAGGGAGAAGGTTATCATGGCAGTTTACCGCCTCACTAGAGATGCCGATCAATGGTGGTCATTGATTCAAAACACAAAGGAAGATGATGACGTATCAAATATGGAATGGAGGGAGTTCAAAGAGATTTTTTTAGAAAAATACTTTCCTCATGACCATCGAGCAGATATGGAAAGGCAATTTCTGAGTCTGAGAAAAAAGGAGGATGAGAATGTCGCAAAGTATGAGGCCAACTTTACAAGGTTGGTGAGGTATGCTGCAGATTATATATGTAACCCAATAGGTCAGATTGATCGTTTCTTTGATGGGTTAAAACCATTTCTCCGTCGAGCTCTAGTATCAAAATCTTTCTCAACATACGATGATATTGTCTTGTGTGCTATCAAGATAGAAAAGGAATTCTGTAAGTCTTATGACAACAAAGTAAAGCAAGAGAAGAAGAGAACGTTGGAAGAAGAGACAGATAAAGGGAAAAAGGGAAAGAAGGATTTTCCATTATGTGATAATTGTGGGAAGAATCACCCTGTTACTTGCCTAAAAGGAATCAGAGTTTGTTATAAATGTGGAGAAAAAGGTCACCAGGCGCATAATTACAAGGGAAAGAAAGAGGCTATCAATGTTGAATGCTACAATTGTAGGGAAATGGGGCATTATGCAAATGAATGTCCTATGTGTCAGGGAAACTTACCTCAGAAAAGGCCAAGGGATCAAGGTTAATATTATGCTGTTACTACAGTTGAAGCGGAATAATTAATGTATTGGTGCTTTTGGACTCATGGATTATATTCTGGTTATTAGAATAATGTGATATATATATAAAGATTGTACTGCAGTACTTGTTGTTTTAGTAAGGTTTTAATATGATTAAGGTAATCATATTTTTATTATGTTACAATAAGAGAAACATTACTTTGTTTGGGGAATCTGATAAATTGATTTTGGAATTAAGAGACCTTTTAGAGAAAGTCTGGACAGAGGTATTTTGGATAACTATAAAAGATGGAGTGGATTATGTTGAACCATGGATAGTATTGTTTAAGGTTAAATCATTTCTGAAGATTATTTTTGGAATATTATAATACTATAGTTTTAGGAAAAGGATAACCTACAGGGTGGGGCATAACCCGTCACGTCGGACAAAGCTGTAGGAATCGAACCCACAATGATAGTGCGACAAGCCTTTATTTCCTACCACTAGCCTAAAGGAATTTCCTGGTTATTACAAAATAATTTTACTAATCTAAATGGTATGTGTTAACATTTGGAACCTTATACAATTAGGATAAGTATAATATTTTTGAGTTCTATTATCTTTTTGAGTGAAAGATGAGTTGAAGGTTGAAACTCTAATTGTCAAGCATAAATATATATATACCTATCTCTTATTCAATGAATAAATTAATTCTTAAACTTTAGTAAAGGGATATTAAAAAAAATTATCCTAATACCTTATGTCTTGTTGAACTGATGATATTTTAAATCAACATAGATTGAAGTCTTTGAGGCCCTCAATTTTACAGTTGATTGTGATTGATGACCTCAATCACTCCCTACAAATATTTACGTTTTTCCTCCAATTATATGTCTCTAATTGCCCCCAATGTTCTCCTAATCGAGATCATAATTGGGTGGTGACTTTTTCATTTCTCTTTCCCTCTTATTAAGGCTAAATTTTATTAATCTTATTTCTGATGTGGGTTTTTACACAAAGGTATTTTCTCTTTTCAACCTTTTATTTTCAATGAAAAATTTCAAATTGCATGGACGCAATTTATTGAAGGAGGGGATAATGTAACACCCCGAGCTTCCACGATACGCTTCTCATTCAATAATGCAATAGCTTACATTGTACGCAACTTCAAGTTCTAAAACAACGCGACTAATCAAAGTTGCCGTTATGAATAGTAATAACCACTTTTTAAAATTATAGAAATTTTATATTTCAAAATGGACTTCATTTTTGGATTCGGAATATCTAAATTAGCCTATGTTGAATTTTTGGTATTTTTCTGAGAACTTTTAATTTTTTATGAATAGTGAAAAATACATAAAAACAATTTTTTTAATCAAAATAATTTATAGTGATAAATTATATTATTTAGTGGTATTAAAGTATAATTAGAATATATTTTTACCATTTTATCCAATGGTGGTCATTAGAATTAATTTAACATTGAAATTAGACATAAACAATTGCCAATCTTTTGATATAAATTGTTTCTTAAAAACACGCTATTTGTTGTGACAGGAGGAATTAATTATAAAATTAATTAATGCAACTTATATGTTTGTAATTTTGTAAAATAGAAATCATTTTTGAATTCAGAATATCAAATATTTCTTAGGGAGAAATTTTGGCATTGTTCTGAAAAACTTCAATTTTTGATGAATAGTGAAACCACTAAGTGGTAGTTAAATAACTGATTTTTCGTTTAAATGAAATATTACAACTTCTGTGTTTTGATTTTCAAAAATCCGACATACATGATTGTCATTAAGAAGTAAAATGTGGTTCAATGAGATTAAAATAATTTTTAGTGAATAGTAACTTTTAAGTTCTTAATCGCGGTTAGAGGTAATTAGTGTAGTTTAAGGTAAAAATAATGTTTTAATAATATGAGATGAGCATGACAAATGTCCTACCCTCATTGTATGTGCCATGGCCGACCAATAAAATACATGGGTCAACTTGGGGACCCCATGGAGCCACTTTAGTTGGAAAATGACATAAATACCTTTTATTTAATGTTAAAGTAAAAAATGACACAAACATGAAATGTTTTACTAAAACAATTTTTACATGGGGTTATACAAGTCATATTTTTGACTATAAATAGTCATTGGAAAGCTAAAAGGATTTCCTACATCATAGTATTTTTTTATAATTTTTAGACATTAAAGAAATTAAATTATTTATGACATCATTATGATGCAGCGATGACCTCATTATTTAACGATTTTAATAAAATGAAACTATAATGTACAATCCAAGGCTTACACTTGTCCAAAAACTATTGGATGGGTAGATTTCAAACCCTTATCACCTTATACACGAATTATATAAGTGTGGGACCTTTATAATCCGAAAATAATTGTATAATAATGTAAAATTTCCTTACTTTCCAAGAGTGCCCCTCCTCTCCACTTATAAAAGGCCCCCAACTCTACCACATCATTCACACATTCAAGGCATTTGGCTCTGCCCACCTCTGCCCAAATACTCTCCCAACTTCCCCCTCTTACTCCTAGAAGCCTCACTTTGGTCAGAACCCTTCCCAAGGAAGCCTTTGGCTCAAATCAAAAAGAGTTACCCGATTTTGATGTAATGTCTTCTCTAATGTTGTTTTGTTTTATTTTTCTTCTCCAACCCCCTAAACTCTTTTTATTAATTTATTTTGTAAAAACACCAGTATCCTCAAGATACTAGGATTTTTTTATAAGAATTATTCGAGCTACAATTACACACACCTACATCTAATGGTTAAATAACATACGGTTTCTGTGGATGGTGAATTTCTGCCTCACGAAACGATGATTGTTCAACACTCATATAACACATTCAAAGGTGGCCATTAATATGTCACTATATTTGTATAGGATATATAATATGTTTATGTTTTACTTATGCTTCTGTATTTCTCATTTATGGCATACTTTATGATTTCCATTATGGGTAAACGTGATAATTTCATTTTAGGAAGTGCGGACTACCGCCCCCTCAAAGTGATGTGAATCGTTAATGCCATATGTGGGATGTATAAAGGATGGAGTAAATGATATTATATATTATATTATACTGGAAATATATTATACCTTTATATAATTATGATTTCATTCAATTAAATATGAAATATAAATGAAAGTAGCGTTCATGCGTATGTACGGCTTACCGTCTCCATGAACGATGCATTTCATTTTTACATCTAAATGTTATGTAATAATATAAATGCATGTATATACTAGATATATATGAGATATATGATATCTATATCATGAATATAATTCTGGATATAATGGATATTTCACCACATGAACAACTTGTAATTATAAGAAATTTATTGTTGACTCAAGTACCAAAGATCGACAAAACGACCGTTATTAACTTAAATAATTACATAATGTTCATAACATTGTAATAAGTGATATAAAAAGGATAATGAAATTGAAAATGGTTCTTAATAAGGTATATATTGTCTGTAGTTTATTATTCAGGAGGTTAAAGAATGGTTGAGTCAAGTCAGACACGAGGTAAGGGAACTTCTTAACACAATTTCCATTCTTTGGGTTAATATTCTACTTTCAAATTATGTCAAGATATTATTATGTCATATCTTTTATTTTTACTTTATTTATGTGTACTTATAGTGAATACACATAATAGATCTATTTTATTTTAAAATGATCTTTTTAAGGACTTTTTCTCAATCCTCTTTTCATTGAGGCATATTTGGTTTTATACACAACTTTCTTTTATACGGTGTATAAACCCCTTTGACTTTTATGTTTATTCAAAAGGATCTTTTTTATACGAAGCGTTTTACTAAACGACAAAAAGGGAATGTTTTACTTTCCGTACTTATGCGGCGACAACGGCTTCTCCGCCGCCGTGACCATTATTTGAGTTTCGGCTTCCTCTACAAGCCATCACTTTTTTTTAATGAAAAATAAATACAAAGTTTTAACTTGCTTTTATTTTGGTATTGAAAATGGTTTTGAAAGCGTTTTTATTATATCAATGTGTTGTATTGACATCTTGTGATTGAAATGTGGAAATGTTATGTTTCCTTTATGCATGTTTTATGTGATACGATTATTTTATGGTTTATGATGTGTTTAAACATATTCATATGAGGAATGCATTGGACTTAATAAGTGACGGGTGGAGCCCGCTATAGCTCCTCGATGCATCGGTAGGTCTCATGAGACAACTAGACGTGGAATTGGCCGAGGCCCTTTCCCAATTTGATATATGGTTTTGGCCGAGGCCTTAATCATTTTAGACGTCTTGGCCGAGGCCTTGAAAAAATGTTTCAGAATGTCTTGAATTATGCATTCCATCATTATGAAAGTGGTTATAGATATTGCATGTGATTATTCGACCAGTAGAATATCCATGTGAAGAAGTAAATGGCATTATCTCATTTTACTTTTTCCATATTATGTTGATGTTCAAGTTTAAAAGGCTTTTGTTTTAGTTATATATTGGCTTAAATGTTTATGTTTATTTATGAAAGCTTCTGCAATATTGTTATCCTTACTGAGCATCTGAGCTCACCCCTTTCAATGTTTTAATAATTTCCAGGATGTGAAGAAGTATTTTATGAATGACCTGCAGGGATAGTCAGAAGAGGATATGAGTGTGGACTATGAAGACTTTGTTATTAGTTTTTCACTTTATGATGTAATGTAACATTTATGAATGTTTCTAGTGTTTCCAAGGCTACTAAACTAATCGGTCATTCGAGACTTGATCTTTTGTGATCATGCCAATGTTACGAAGTAATGCACCGACTCTGGGTAGCTGGGGTCGGAGGGTTACAAAATTAGCAACTAACTTCAACACCAAGTGTTTGATGGATTTTCATAATGGATTTTACCCTCCAGTTCTCATGTTCTAAAAATAGGCTTGGTTCTCAAAATGAGTTATCAAATGGTTCTTAGGTACTATATATAATTTCAAGTAATACATGAAATTAAAATAATAAAAATATATTTAACAATTTTTTGAAATAAAAATTCATGGTTTAGAAATGTTTTTGATGAACTTGGATGGCCATACTAATATATGTATGTTTTTTATATATACAGGGATGTACAAATTCATATACAGACATGACAATGTGAATATAATGTGAAAACACATAGAAACATGTAAATGTATATGTTTATGAAAATAAATAAAAGGATTAGAAATTAAATTCATTGGTAAAAATCAACATATATTTTTATATGTTTTAAAATGGATTGCAATGTTAAACTTTAAGGCATGATAGATACTTAAAAATGAATTCCTTTAATCTAAAAATAAATGTTAAAAGAGAAGTTCCATATGTTTTTTATTAGAGTATTTATTGTAATGGAAATTTGTTTTTTTCTTTGAACATATAATAAGTTATTGGTATCTATATTTTCATTGAAATAATGAAGTTTTTATTAATATTTTACTTTAACATTTTTATCTATTGGTGTTATTCGAACCTCATGGGATACCAAGGTGATTAGTTATGTGATATTATACGGGATAAGTTCATTTCTACTATCTAGTATACATAAGAGTATTTTTAAATCTCCCTCACACTAGCTTGTGATGTAGAGTCCCTTGTATTTGAACCAGGTTAAAGTAAAAATGTTTTTGAATTTTTTTCCACTTCTGGATGGGTAGGTCTTAAAAAAATATTCAGGTTGTTTGTTTCGTGAGTTTGAATCATTTACATGTTTAGATAACGGCCTTGGGTAAAGGGTCAAGGAGTTTTTCATGTGGCTCAATGTGTTCGAGAGCACCGAACCTAGCAGTGGAATTCCCACGAGCTGTGCACGGTTGGTAAAACAATGTTGTTCAAACCCTACGACATTATATAGGTCAGGTAGAGGCATTCACATAGGATACACCCGGTTAGTCAAACTGTACAGATCAACTATGTGGAATACATTATGAATCTAGTAACAAACGCACAGTCTACACACGGTCTGTCAGACCTTTTGAGTCAAACCGTATGACCTACCTAGTTTTATGTTTCAGGTTAATTTATATAATCAAATTACTAGAAAATGTTTTTTCATCTAAATTTGTGAAATGAGGGTTTTATTTGAATAAATTAAATGATAATACGAATTTATATTAATTAAATGAAATGAGGGATATATTTTAATAAATTCGATTGATAGATTTGAATTAATTAATGTTGAGTTTGATTTTTTATTTAATTATATTCATTGAAGGTAATTTAATTAAAAGAGGTGTAAATGCGAAATTTGGGGTTTATCTATGA
This sequence comes from Viscum album, assembly GCA_963277665.1. Taxonomy (NCBI): domain Eukaryota; kingdom Viridiplantae; phylum Streptophyta; class Magnoliopsida; order Santalales; family Viscaceae; genus Viscum; species Viscum album. Next base: position 1,593,310,102 of record OY728129.1, read on the forward strand.
TGTGTTATAATTAATTATTAATAAAAATAATATAAGGCTGATTTTTATTATTATTATATATTATATTATAATTAATTAATTTTATTTTTATTATAATTAGAGGGGAAAGAAAGGTGGAGGCACACGTCCCCTAATTCCTCCAACGTGAAGCACATACCAGGCCTCCCCCATGGGTGGGGAACCACCCTTCCTCTCGGATCCCTCTTCACATGATCATCTCCTCCTAGATCCTTCATGAAAGATGTCTGTATCAGCTAGGTGAGTGCTTATATATGTGATTCATTGTTTACATTGGTAGTTTTGGCTCACTGTTACCCAATCACTGTTAGGCCAAAATCCTAGATTCGTTATTAATTCAATTTTATTTATTTCATCTGATTCAAAGTTGTGCAGATGATATCTTGGGACCTGTTGTTCCTTATTACAATGACTTCCACATATGTTAAAGTGATTCAACTAGAGTTTTTTAACCACTATCAAATTCAGGTAAGGCAATATACTAGATAATTGGATTCAGGCCCCTTTTAATTCCATGCTTATAAAGATATATGAGTCCCCCTTATATTTTTGGGTGTGAATTAGTCCTCAATGCACTAATTGTGCGTGATTATTTTTGTTTTTAAGGTGTTGATATTAATTTTGAGTGTTTTTATGTTTTTATATAAGTGAGTGTACATGAGTCGGTGGCACGTTATGTTAAAAATAATTGTCCTGGCCAATTCCATGAGATAGGGTCCTCAACATTTCTCTAATTAATAAAACATAGTTGTTTTTTAATTATAGTCGATGATGAATTTGACTGAAATTGGAGAATTATTGGTTTAATTTTATAAAATGATTTGTTAGATAACAAAATCATGTTTTTGTAATAAAACCCCACAATCGAGGTGTGTTTCTATCATGCTAAAAACATAGTGATAGACTGATATGTTACATTAGCATGCTGATATGTGTTTTTCTATTTCACACCTTACATGTTGGCGCACTTTGTTTAAGAGGTAATTATGATTATATGGCAGGATCAGTTGAGATAATTAATTTTGAATTAATTATGTGCTCTGCGAATTGAAATTGAGATAATTAATAAGAGGATTAATTATTAATTAATGCGGGAGTTATACCGAGACAATTAAATTATGAATTATTTTTGTGCTTTGATATTTTAAGTTGAGATAATTAATCAGAGGATTAATTATTATATATTGAATTGGTTAATTAAGATAATTAATTGGGGGATTAATTACGATGTTTTTTTGGAAAAATAGAGATAATTAATTGTGGATTAATTATGTTCTTTTGCAGTAATGGTTGGGATAAATAATTTTGTAATTTAGTTATGGAAAGATGATATTTACAATGAGATAATTAATTGTGGTTAAATTATGCCCTTGATCTTGTATTAAATATAATAAATTGGCTCATTAATTATGATATGTGAAATTTTCAATGTAGAGATAATAAATGGTATATTATTAATATTCATTGATGTTGATTGAGATAATTAATTATTAGATTAATTATGAAAAGTTATGATTTGTATTGGATAATTAATTTTGGAGAATTTATTATAGAATTTGATTTGTGTTAATAGATTAAATAATTTATGAATTAATTAATGGAATTATGGAAAAAGTTAATGATGGATTTTACTAATGGATTTTGGTCTATTTCACTAAACATATATTATTAAGGTAATCGGTTTAGATTATTCATGATGAATTAATTATTGAGTTTCAATTAATTAATTTAAAAATTAATTAATGATTATGATGGGTTGTGTGATTATACATGGGGGATGACTACGAATGTGGGTGTAAGACATGGCATACTAGACGGATTGAGAAGTAGGGGAATTAGACATGTTGTTTTACCCTAATTATTGATGCAAGATCTTATGATGTGAGGTGGTAGAAATTTATATCTACACTGATTGAGATTGATGGGTGTGAGATAATGAGATATAAAATGATAGAGAAAGTGGAGTGTGAGACATGGAGATCTACACCGATTGAGATGTGGATTGTGTGAATTGGATATCTACACTGATAGTGAAAGTGGAGTGCGAGACCAGGTGATCTACACCAATTCAGATTAGGGGTGTTTGACATGGCGTTCAACACCGAATGAATGGAAATAATGAATTATAAATTGAACTAGAGACATGAATCACACCTCAGATAATGCTATTAAAAAATAATGGTTGAGATGAAAATAATTCGATCTATGACATGAGTTAAAGCAGTAATGTGTTATGGTATTACCTATAGAACATTTCATGCATCATCACAAGTCGAGGTTAGTATTTTGGTATGTGTAACCAAGGAAACTTTGGAGATAATTAATGATTTAGTAGAGGATAATTGATAATGTTTTAATATATATTTATTCCTGATAAAAATTGGTGTATGGTTTCTCTGAAGAGTCTTATATCTTCTATGGGCCTAAGCAGGTATCACTGTCAGGTTTGATTTTGGAACCTGGACAGGATTTTGGTTGTATATTCTATTTTCTTATCACTTTGATATATCAGTACATTGTTTAATGAAATTACATTGTCACGATTGAGCTAAAAAAATAGGTGGTCCCAACCTACTAAGATTTATATATCACAACTTATTTGGGCCTCCAATATATCGGGGTACCTGAGTAGTCTTTACTTATTTTAGGACTGACTTTTCTTGTGGCTGTTTACTTGTACATGGGTGTTTGGAGAAAAGTAATGAACAACTGCTAAGGATGCTAGTGGTGATATCCCTTATGAATTTTGAGTCTTTTAGATATTTTTTACTAAAATGTAAAGAACGATATTTTGTTTACTCCATTCAAGTATTCATCACCATGACTTGAATTATTTGTAGTATAAGGGATTGGACATTTTCATTATTTCATCAATTATTGTTTTATATCAGCTTTTGCAGTTGTCTATGATTAAAATATATTTCCACTGTGCACTTAGAATATGACGGTATAGTCTCCGCACTGAGTATCCATAAACACAATGGGGAGATGCGCTTGAGGTCATGTGGTGACTGGTCCAGCTAGTGATTTGAGGCTAAGGTGGGTAGTGACGTTACAAAGTGGTATCAAAATATCATGTTTTCATTCTTTTTCCTTTTTTCATTCTATTTTGGTTTGGTAGATAAGATACTAAGAAAGTGTTGACACTCAGTTAATAGTTTTTCTTGGGATTGATCACAAAAATTATGGGAAATGGCCATGTTGTCAAGGATGAGAATTGATATTTTTACTGTTCATGGTTATAGTTGATTTGATTTCACCTGGGGTGACTAGTTTGTTTTCTACTAATTATTTATTTTGATAATTTTGAGACTTTTACTTTACCTGATTTGGCAAGGAAGGTTCATTACATGCATTATATTAGGCACTTAGTGATTCACATGTCATGTATATAACATTCCATGTAGTTTCATTATTAGGATGCAAGCTAATTTTTATTGCGTGCCTTTGGTGGAATGCTATGTTTTGATCTGCTTTAACATTCCTTCTATTATAACAATTTTAGAAGATTATATGATGTGTTTAATCTGTTATTATCATATTTTGATGTTGTTACATGATTATATGTTATTACATGTTATTTTGATACTGATTATGATAACATTCTAGAGATGGTTTGATATTTAAATTACAGCATTAGTAGAAAATTGATTAACAATATTTACAATAGGATCCAATTACAATTTTAAGGTTAATGGGTAGATTTTTACTTGAAAAGGGTAACCCTTTATTTAAATGATTGAAAAAGTGCCTACTAATGTTAAAATTAAAAATGTATATTTGATGAGATAAATGAGAGGCAAATTCCAATGGTAAGGTGTATGGGAACATTATAGATTGATAAATGGACACCCATGTGACTGATCCTAGTATAAACATTTTGCTTTTGGAAGTGGTTATAAATGTAAAACTGTCCAATTTTGGGAAATGACCTCTTATTGGGTTGGTTTTCGACGAACCAGGATATTTGGGATAAATGGTACCCTCATAGGTCTCCTTCTTATTAAAAGGAATTTAGATGTTTAATTTTTTATTTAAAATGAAATGACACTAAATGTTAAATCTTAAAGACTATGTTTATTATACTTTTCCAATTTAGATGCGGAGCATTGTTTGAAAACCAAGTTCCTCATTTTGGAATTGTACTTGTCAGTTTGTTAAAATAATTTCAAATGATTAGAGGTTGAATTGAATTAATGGAATGGATAAAAATGAAAAATGGTATTTTGGTCCTAGTGAGATATATTTTTCTTGACCAATATATAAGTTCAGGTTGTATGCATCATAAGGAACTAATCCTGGTAGGTATCAAACTTATTGTTGAGATGACTTATTTTCGATATTTGATTTCAATGTTGGTACAGTTGAGTTACATTATACCTACTAGAATTTATCAGTTTTAAATAATTACACCCTTTTTTATGGGTGGTCATTGTATCATGAATTTTTATATGGGAATAAGCATTGATGAATACTTGGTTTAGTAGCATAGACAAGCCTCAGTCATGGTCATTTGTTAAAGATATTATAGTGTTAACACTATATTAGAGAGATAGAGGTGTTAAGGTAATATCAACCCACTATTCAAGATGAAGTTTTAGGACTTGGGTGTTTCGACATGCCAGTCAGTTTAATTTTCATCTTTCATGAGAAATAGTGAAATTTTGATCATGGTTAATAGAATGTCACACGTGTGTTTAAGGTGTTTCTGAACTAGTGATATTTTGACTGATTGATCTTTTCTCTGATGAATTGGACACTCCTAAGGGAGTTATGGTTGCATCTGTAATTCTTTTTCAAGATTATTAGTTGTATGTATTGAAATAATACAGATTCCTTAGGTGAAATATGCATCGAGGCTTGGTTGATGACACATTGGTAGGGGAGATGATCCCTTTTTGTAAGAATCTACTAGTGATAGTTCAAATGATCATTTGGTGAAAATGATTTACTCTTTGGTTTACACTTGTGAATGAAATGAGAATATCACTTATCTTCACCTATTATTATAGGAACTCAGATAGTGTCTTTCTTATTTTGTTCTAATGTTTTAAAATTTGTTGGTCTTAATAAGTGGTTGTTATCTGGGTTGTACGTGATATGTGGTGTTCTTCGGGTTACATTTCTATTCATGATGGGAAATGACAGTTTTAAATTATCCTTATGATGGATTGACATAGAGAGGTTACCAATTTATAAGTGAGGAATTTGGGTTACATGTGGTTGGTGATGGAATTGTTTTAATGGCACATCGTTGGTTTAAGGGTGAGTGTGAGTTTTTGTGTTGGTGATTTCCTTCAAGGTAAGAGATATATGTTGGGTCTTTGACTATTAAATTACAAGCCCATTGGTGGAAATAACCAATGAGTGGGGGGTTTATGAGAAATTTTAAAGATCATGTCTCTATTTTTTTGGGTTCATTTTTGCACTGTCTCGATGTTTGGTTTTATTTTTGGACTGTTGGATCGGGTTTTAAATGCTTAATCTGTTAGGCATGTGTTTTGGTTAAAGGTATGTTTGGTGTTTCGGAATGCAGTGTGACAATTCAATGAGACTTCATGAACATGGTGGTTTGGATAATGTTGTTTTATTTTATTATGGCTTGTTAGGGATGTGATGTTTATAAGGTAGGTTGATTGTAGAGTCTCATGTTTCTTAACTAGAATAAAATATGAAATTTTTTGATTTTTTTTTATTTATTGGACGGACCGGTCTTAAAAACAATATTCATGTTGAGGTTTCATGAATTTATACCATTATAAATATTTGATAATGGATATGGGTAAAGGATCATGGGGTTTTCAAGTAGCTCAATGGGTTTCAGGAGCACCGGACATAGTAGGGGTGTTAACACAGGCATTGCACGTTTGGTCAAACAATGAGGGTCACACTGTGCGACATGCTATAGGTGAGGTAGATACATTCACACAAGCTGTGTACGATTGGTGAAACCATGAAAATTAGCCGAGAATAACACTATAGGTATCCAGTAGATGATGCACGATCTGCGCAGGGTCTCTTGGAACGTGTGTTTCAAACCATGTGTCCTACCCAGTTTAATTTTTCGGGTGAATTTATTTAATTAAATTCATGGAAAAATGGATTTAATTTAATATTTTAAATGATGTTTTTATTTTATTAAATTCATGGATACGAGGAATTTCATTAATTTATGTGAAATAGCAGTGTTTTTTAATTAAATTTAGTTGTGAAAATTTATTCAAATGGTGATGATTTGGAGTTTTTATTTAATTAAATTCGTTGAAGGGTATTAAATTAAATGAGTGGTAAATGTGGAATTTTGCATCTATCTCAGAGGTGTTATAAATAATTAATAATAATAATATAAGGGTGAATATTATTATTATTGATATTATTATTATATTTTTTATTATAATTAATTAATTACTGTTTTATTCTAATTATAGTCGAAATAAACGAGGAGGCACTCATACCCTCATTCCTCCTATGTGAAGCACACAACAGTCCTCCCCAAAGGGTGGATTACCTCCCTTCCTCCTACTACCTCTTCAAATGCATGTCACCTCCCTGGTCCTTTAATAACTCTATCCATATTGGTGAGGTGAGTCTTTCTCCATGCTTTTTTTTTGTTTTCATCAGCACTTTGGACTCCACATTGCCTGGTCGGAGGTAGGCTGAAACCAAAAATTCCAGTTTATTTCAGTTTCCTGGCTTCTTCGGATTCTTGGTCGTGATGATGATGTTTGTTCTGTATTCTATTGACCTCCACCATAGGTGACATGTTTCATCTCATGTTAGTTCATGACCATCATATTCGGTTAAGGTTTCATATCAGATAATTGGTTTCATAGACCCTTGAATTACATGCTTATTGTGAAATATGAGTTCCTATTAAATTTTTGGGTGTGCATTAGTCCTCTCCTCACTAATTTTTGGTGATTATTGTTGTTGTTAAAGTGATGATATTAATTCTGAGTGGACGCATGTTTTTGTAGAAGTGTGTGTATGTGAGTTGGTGGAACGTTGATTTAAAAAGCATTGGATCAACTAATTCATTGTGGTAGGGTCCTCAAATTTGATTAAATTAATAAAATGACAAATTTTTTTATTTATGGTTGATGATTAATTTGAATAAAATTTCTAAATTATTTGTTTATTGGTATAAAATTAATTCATAATTAAAAAAATCATGGTTTTGCAATAAAACTCCTCAATAGAGGAGCATTGACTTCAAGCTGAAAACATTGCTATAGACGAATATGTTTGTTTAAGTTGCAGATATGTGTTTTTCTAATTTCCCCCTTATATTTTTAAGGACTAAAGATATGTGGTAATTATAAGTATTGGGTGGGATCAATTGAGGTAATTAATTTTGAATAATTTATGTGCTATGAGAAATCAAATTGAGATAATTAATTGGAGGATTAATTAAAAATTAATGGGTGGTTTAAATCAAGAAAATTAAATTGTAAATTATTTGTGTTCATTGAGATTTGATATTGAGATAATTAGTCATAGGATTAATTAGGAGATATTGAATTGGTTAATGGAAATAATTAGTCATGGGATTAATTGTGATGTATTGTTTTGGCTAAATGGAGATAATTAAGGGTGGATTAATTATGTGATTTTGTAGTTATCATTTACATAATTAATTGATGAAAATAATTATGGAAATATGTGATTTAGAATGATATAATTAATTGTGGATTATTTATGAGCTTGAGGTTGTAGTATAGATAATTAATTAGGGGATTAATTATGAGATGTGGAATTCGATATGTTGGGATAATTAATGGTTGATTAACTATGTTCCTTGATGTTGATTAAGATAATTAATTGTGAGATTAATTATGGAAATTTGATATTTGTATTGGGTAATTAATTTTGGATAATTTATTATCGAATTATATTTGTGTTAATATATTAATTAATTACAGATTTAATTAATGGAATTTTGGATATAGTTAATTTTGGGGATAACTAATGGATTTTTGTGAATTTAACTAATATTTGGATTAATATGGGAATGGGTATGGATAATTTATGATGAATTAAGTATGGATCTTTGATTAAAAAATTTAGAATAAAATTGAAGTCTAGGATGGGTTGGTTGCTAAACATGGAATTCTAGGATAATTAGGAATGTGGGTGCAATAAATGGTGTTTTAAACTGATTAAGAAGCTTGGGAATTATAAATGGAATTATACCCTAATATTTGATTCATGAACTTGCGATGTGAGGTGGAATACATGGCTATATACATCGATTGAGAAAGATGGGTGTGAGACAATGAGATCTACACCGATTGAGAAAGTGTAGTGTGAGTCATAGAGATCTACACTGATTGAGAAAGTGTTGTGTGAGACATGGAGATCTATACTGATAGAGAAAGTGGAGTGTGACACTTCGAAATCGACACCAATTGATATTAGGGGTGTTTGACATGGTCTTTAACATAAATGGAAATAATGAATTATATATTGAACTACAGATGTTAATCACACTTGAGTTAATGTGATAAAATAAAGAAACGATTAAGATGAGTATAATTCAAATTAAGACATGAGCTGAAGTAGGTACAAACTTATGGTATTACATATGGATCATTTCAGGTTTTATCACGAGCTGAACAAAGTATTGAATTATAAGTAACCATGGGAGCATTAGAGACAATAATTTATTGAGTATAGGATAATTGATAAAGTGTGAATAAATATTTATGATTCATAAATATTCTTGTATGGTTCGTGTGTAGAATCATATTTCAACTATGGTCCAAATCATGTATCCTTGTTAGGTGTCCTATAACTAGGATGGGTTGTTAGTTGTTTATTTAGTTTTGTTATTGCTTTGATGTATATGAACACTATTTAATGAAATTTCATTTTCACAATTGTGCTAGTCCACCAGCGGCCCGACCTACAGAGATTTATAACTCACACAATATTCAGGCCGCCATTTCACTAGGACAACTAGGTAGACATTACATATTTGTAGGACTGTGGACTTTTCTTGTAGATGTTTACTTATACCAGGGAGTTAGGACTGAAGGACCGAGTGAGCGCTCGGATGCTCATAGAGATAGCCCTTGGGGATTTTCAGTCTTTTCTGTATTTCTGTACAGATATGTAAAACATGATGTTTTGTCAATTGATTTCATATATGTATCTCCATGTCATTCAATCATTTTATAAACTATAATTGGTCATTTTCATTATTCATTAGTTTATTGTTTGTTATCTGCTTCCACCATTTTCTGAGTTTATTATCTATTTCCACTATGCACTCTAACTATGAGGGTATATTCTCCCCATTGACTATCCATATTACATCACTACTACTCAACAATATATGGTGTAAGAGGAGATGTGCTTGAGGTCATGTGGTGACAGATCTAGCTACCGATTCGAGGGTAATCCAAGTGGGGAAGGTAGAATTGATGTGTTACACTTTCCAATAATTTAGTATCTCTTTATTTATTAATGATTATATATGATTTCTCAACCACTTAGTGACATGAAGTTTGTTTTTCCCGGATTATCACTTAAAATCATCATTTTAATGAATTTTACTTTGGTTTTATTTTATTTTTCCATGATTATTGTTTTTCCCTCTATACAACATTAATTTAATTATGTATCTAATGATATATTTGGTTCTGTTGAGTTTATGTAATTTTCTATTTAATATTTATTCAATTAATTTCTAACAAGAAATGTTATAAAAATATGTTTTTAAAACATTTTTATTTATAGAAATAGATTTTAATGGAAATTCTTATTAACCTTTATTGAAAATTATAAGGAAACATATCATTTTTTTAAATAATATATTTTAAAACTAGCATGAAGATTGATCATTTATTAATTTTTATGCATATGGAATGGTGGGTGGTGGCCGACTGGGTATTTTCATGCTCAATCATTTTTTATAACTCATTTTAAATTTTAGTCCAAAATATTTCTTTGAGTGATTTGAATTTTAGTGCTAGATTGAGTGTGACCATTGGACATGGGGGATCATTGAACAAGTATAACAATTTTTTTATTCCTTTTTATTTGATCCAACCAAATAAGGCATCCCCATTTTTTATATCTTGAATTCATGGAACATTATAATTTTGGAGGCTATGAAAGAAATTTGGGGGTAATCACTTCTTGAGGTGATATTGTATGGGGGAGAATGAAAGAATTTTTTTTGTTATAAATTTATTTATTATAAAGTTAGTTGTTTTATATGCCTACTTATCAGATTTCATGTGGAATTTTGAATTATATATGGGTCATATAGAAATTTGTAATTAATTATTAGGATTCATATTTCAATTTTTTCTGGGTGAAATCATTCCTAAGTGACACTTCCTAGATTCTTAGGCACTTGTGCTAGCACATAGGGATTTGAAAGGCCTTTTGTTCCTTTCCATAGTCTAGATTGACTATCTAATGAATGGATGCCTCATAACATTTCTTGATAAATGGTATTAGACCCTAGGTTCTTAAATGTGACTATGTTATTAAATCATCCCTAATTATTTGTGGTATCTAGAAGATGGATATATGATCTTCAGGGCTCAGGATGTAGGTAACAGGATAGTTCCAGATCACCACTATTCATGATAAAACATAAGACTCCTGGTGATTTCAGTATTTGAATTATAAATTTGAGTTTTTTTACTTGTTTGGTATATATATTTATATTTAACTAATTACATTATGATTTATTTGGAAATTTTATGGGATTCTTTGAGATATTATAAATATTTGGGGTGAAACCTGGGTGGAAGAAAATGCACTAAAAGCTCACATGGAGTAGAAAATAATGTAGTGCCCATGTGGTTGGTTCCATGAAACTCTCTATGGAAGTTACATAATTTTCTCACAGTCCATAAAAATGTGTGGTCTATCAATGTACGACCACCAGCTCATCTGAAATTTTATTTTGAGTTCTTTTTAGATTTTTAATTATTTTAAGTAGGTAGCTATTGAATTTTGGTCTGATTTTGAAGAGTTTTAAAATTGGATATAATTTTAAGGGATTAAAATACCTTTTTATGTAGTTAACACTTGTTTAGTTTAAAATTATTTGAAATGGATATTGAGTTTCAAGACTCGATAGGTTTTATAAAAAATAACCTGTAATGTTTTAAAATTATATTAAATGGACATTTAATGATTTAGGAAAATAATCATTGGTTTGTAAATTGGATTTCTGAGACCTAAATGTTATAAAATTATAAAGTATTAATTTTGATTTTTAGTAAGGTTTCAAGATTTATGAGAAATCAAATGTGATATTTCAAAATGATTTCAAAGTAAAAAAATCATAAATATTTTTTGGTTTAAAATTAATTTTTATGTGATTGTGATTTTGGTTCATAAAAATTTATTTGAAATGTAAATTATTTTTTTGTGGTGTTTAAATTTTGTATTGATTACCTAAAGGGGCGTGAAAAGATAATTTTTATGAAAACAATAATAATTCTTATGAAATATTTTGGTCTTAAAGATATGATTAGTGTTTTATTGAGATGAGAACCTTGATTTTATTTTATCATGATAACTTTTTTATTTTTTTCGATACATGTTTCATGTTTGAATATTCTTCTATAAAATTATTTAGTGCTTTTTCGGCTTATAGAATTATTATTATGGGTTCTTGATCAACTTAATTCTTGATGTGGTCAATGCTAATGTTTTTTATATGGGAACCTCCTCATTTTTATATATGTATTTAGATTATATTAGATTATGTCTTTGTCTAATCAGTGTGGCTGTGCTTTATGAGGGTTTAGGAGATGAGAGTTATAGCAAGAAGAATTTTTGAATTACTAGGCATGGAAAATCCTCGGTGTGTGAATTTTGGGTGACATGGATGGACTTTACATCGACTAAGTTTATGCTCGACCTTGTGATCACATTATTATTATCATGATCACTATAGTTTCAAATTTGAATTTGAGGTTCTAGGATACCCTTGTTTTATCTTTGACCTTGAGTCATAGATCATGTAATTTTGAGAGGTGTAATCATAATTTATTCATCTTTCCCCTTCTATTATTAGATAAAAATGAGTTGATAAGAGTTTTAGTGGACTTTATATAATATAATCGTCATACTTTCATAAATTTCTTGTACATATTTAAGAGTTGTTTGGTGAATCTTTCAAGTTATTATTTTTTATTCCTTCCTTTTATTTGTATATTATGTGATTTTTAGTGCTTCTCATGGAGTGACATTTCCCAATTGATCTTCCATTCTAGTGAAACCCTTAAATTTATAGGAGACCAAATTTGTTTTTCAAAATCCAATATCCCTTCTGGATGAATATATCAGATGCGACTTCTGAATTAGAGGATGTTCATTGGTTACAAGGTTTTATATGGAGGTGGAGTGGTCTTCAGTAGGTTGTTTTGTTTGTCTCTATCTTTATCCCACGTTCCATTGGTGTGTTTTACATAGTGATTTCGATAGATTTTTAGGGAAATAAAGGTTCATGTGGGGAGTAGAATTGTCACACCCTAACTCTATTATTCTATGTTATTTCATTTATTTATCTACTTTTTTTCCTTGAAAAAGAGATCATTTATTTTTTGATGAAAATGAAATTTTGATCATTTTTTCATGTCACATAGTTTATCAAAATTATTTGATAAACCATGTATAATACATGAAATTATAGTCAAAATTCTATGAATATATATTCACATGGTTGGATTATGGTTTAACTAACCTTGAAACCTAACCCTATGGGTGATCTAGTAGTATCCCCTGCTAGTCATACAGAAAAGGTATAGCTTTCCCAAGAATGTGACCAAATCATGTGACTATCCTAGGATTTCAAATTCTAAAAATCCCAAAATTAAATATTATAATATTTAACCCCTTTTTACCTCTCTCTTGGTCAAAAAATCCACATGAAATTGGAGGGATCAAACACATTTGTCTCACCTTCTCCTCCTTCCCTCTAATTCAAGGATTTATCCTTTGATTTCGTAGGGAATTATCTCAGGTTTTGTCACACCTGAACTTTTAAATTAATATTATTTTATTATTTTATCAGACTTCGAAAATTTCTATCAAGTTGTGGATCAAGCCTCTTTTAATTTTTATTTGCATTTTTTTGACGAATGAATGCTTTCCCCTTGACAAAATCCAGTGCCTGGGCAGTGCGTTTTATAAGCTTTGCGGCTTTGCCTGGTCTCCGTGCAGCCTGCTTCATGTTCAAGATAGATAAATAGAATGAGTTTAATGATTTATTTTAATAATTATAATTATGGTAATTTTTAATATTATTATTATTATGCTCACCAAGTTTATTAATAGAGTGTAATTATAATTAAGTTATTTTTATTAACTCTCTATTAATTTTGTTAAGTATATTATGTTTATTAATATCATATTAAAATTATTAAAATTTTTATTATGATTACGAATAAAAATATTATTATTGTTTAGTTTATAATAATTATTATTATGTTATTATTATTATTATTATTGGAGTTTATTAAAATTCTTATTAAGTGTATTATTATTATTGTTTATTATGGTTTTTTTTATTGTATTTTCATTTATTTTAGTTTATATCTTATTTATTTCATTTCTTTTATTTTTTTCCTTTCTTTTCTTGGTTTTTTTCTTACTGTTTTTCCTCCCTGTGCGTCGCGCATAGCGCCCCCCCGCTTTCTCCTGATCACGCTACCCCGCCTTACCCTCCTTCTCCCGCTCCTTTTCTCCCCCTCCAGCTGAAGCCGCCAGCGCGCCTCCATCTTCCTTCGATGATAGCTCTTCTACGACGGCTTCCCCCTCCCCTGCTCATGCAACCCGGCCTCCCCACACTTCTGTTCGCATGACCTGGCTGATTGGGAGCTCCGACACTCCGCTCTTCCACTCCGGCGATCAAGTCTCTTCCTACTTTGGCGAGAAAATCCCTTCGGTGAGCCTCTTATACCTCTCTCTTCCCTTATTTTGTTTTTTATTTTATTTTATGGGGTACACTTTTCTTGGCCGAACCCTAACATGTTTTTGGGTTCTCTTTCTGATTGATTTTTGTTGTTTCGGTTCCTCTGGGTTCCGTCGCAGGTGGTTTTAGCCACCACTGTCAAGAGAAGCGGGTTCGCTATGGTCTTCGGGTGAGGATTCTTCAATTTCTTATTTGTGTATTAATCATAATTTTGGGGTTCTATGTTTCCTGGGTTGCTATTTTGGTTTTCTTGTGTTGTTTTTTGTTCCAATTCTTGAATTAGGGTCAAATTGTGGTTGCTTGTGGTGTGTTTGGCGCGCGATCAAAGTTTTGCATTGGAATTCGATGTTTTAACACCGATGGTAAGTGTTTCTGCATATAAGTTTTTTTGATGAATTAATTTTCATTTTTAATTAATTTAGGATGCTCTTTAATTAATTTTCTGAGTGCGAATTGTGTTTATTTGGTGAATTGTTTTACTTTCTTAAATAAATTTGGTGTTATGTGGTTGATCTGTTTGGAGCGAAACTAGTATTGAAGATGTTCAGTATGCCTTGGTATTTTATAGCATGTTTGTTTCTAATGGGGTTTGTTTTTGGGGAAAATCCATGTTGTGTTATTTGATGTTAATTTATAAATCATGATGTTGGTTATTTTGATTTATGTAAGTGATGCGAATGATGTTTCCAAAGGTTTTAGGGTGCTTGTTTTTATAATGAAAAGGGAATTGGCTGTTTTTGAGGTATGTCCTTTGTTGCATCATTCATGGTTGTTTTATGAATTCTAGAATTGATTTATTTAAGGACATTAAATCTGCGAATCTAGTTCTGCTTGAGGGTTGGGTGCATTTTCTTTTGCTGGTACTGTCTTTCGGGGTTGCCCGTGAAACCTTTCTATGGAAAACCCATGCCGAATTGTTTATCCGTGTTTTTTTAACTATGCAGTTCGTCTATTAAAATGTGTGTAGGCTGCAGTTGGTGTTTTGGTGTTTCATCTTGGCGCGTTTGGTTTTAAAAATGATGTTTTGAATGTTTTTCTTTTGGTGCGAACCCTTGATGCGTTATTTTGAAATGTTTTGTAGATCGTTCAAGTGTTTTTGTTGTTTTATTAAATTATATGTGTAGTGTGTTGGGCCTTGCTTCGTTGGTTTTGGTCCGCGCGTGTCGAGGCATCCTACATGTATATGCATAGGGTAAGACATATATATATATATATGTCCTATTTGTACATATTCCCTCATGGCATGGGGAATATGTTCAATGCAGCTAGGGGTGTGTGTATATATATGTATAAATGCATGTGCGTGTGTGTGCCAAGTGTCGGTTCAAGTGGCCATTGACAGATAACGATGAGTTTGAGGTTGGTCCTCTAAAACTATTCCTTTAATTTGAGATTCATAATTTCCTGCTTGTTTTAAAAATATGTTTTACATTTACGCTATATACACATACTGTGAAATCAAGTTACAGTTACTAGAAATGATTATGCCTTTGCTTTGGAAACTGAAATAAATTTTTAATGATATCGGACTTAAGTGACCTTTCTTAAAAAAAATTGATTTCCTAAAGTGGTTTTGAATTTGTAATGTGTATTTCCAAAGTTGTTTGGTCTTTTAGCCAGTTAATTGTAAAAAGTATTCCCTTTATGTAATAAAGCCCATTTGGAACCTTAAGAATGTTTTATGGAAAAGAAAAACCTCTCTTGAGGCACACCCCATTGGTTTTAGAAAATGATTTGTATGTTGAAATTTTTATAATGTGCCTAATGTTGAAGTTTATGCATTGTGTGACATGAAAGAGGGGGAATGCGCTTAAGGAGGAAGAACAATGGTGAGAGTTTGAATGAGCTTTTGATAACGAAAATTTTATATTCATATATGTTTACATGATAAAGAAAAAATCACCGTCACTTGAAATAGAGCACAATGGGAAACTCGGGTATCTAGGTGGGTGACCAGGACTAGTACGCTAGATGACACGATAGGGGTTTGTCCCGGTTTCTCTAGTAGGATTGACGCAACAACACTAAATAAACATATGAATTTCTGAGGGTCGTGGTCTTCTAAGCCACGTTTTCGGAGGGTCGTGGCCTTCTAAGCCACATTTTTTGAGGGTTGTGGTCTTCTAAGCCACGTTTCACCGAGGTAAGAGGTCTCTAGGTTCCCAATTTTTCTTGCTACCTACACATAGTGCTCATTTGTGACATGCTGCTTGTGATGTAACTTTCTTTTCAGTTGTATCATACATGGTGTCTTGTTTGTAAAAATCACATTTTATTCCAAACTAGTTTCTATTCATTTTGAAATTTTAAAGCATACTTGGAACCTATTTTGAAAATTTAGTAAGAGTGAAATGATTTATTTGAAAATGCAAACTCATTACTTGAATTTGAAAAGAAGGGAAAACATTATTTTATTATATCTTATTTTCAAACTAGAATAGTTGGATTTCTTAATAAAGGCGGAGGCATAGGACGTGGTAATATTTTGGCTTTCTACTGAGCATCTCGGTGCTCACGCCTTCTTTACTTTTCAGTTGTAGGTTTCAGTCTTGGATCACTTTTGGGAGCGAGTGTGGTTGTCGTACCGTAGTGATCCACAGGGTCACATGAGGTATGTCATGTTTCTTTGTTTATTCCTTTTTCTGCTGCCATATTGTTTAGTTAATTTTCATTTATTTATCTTCTTGTTCAGTTTATGTTTATTTATCTTTGGCATGGGCCAAACCGTTCCCAACTAGTTTGTTTTGATGCCCGACACTAGTTGCTAGCCCATAGGGATCAGGAACGCCCTTCAGGCCATGTCGCGGACCGGGTCAGGCGTTGGGTTGGATGATGACCCAGCCTGGTTCGTGAAAAAATGGTATCAGAGGAGGCCCTTGTTATTTGGGGTGTCAAGTAGCTAGGTGATTAAGTGTGTCGGGACTCGAGGGGTAGGTGCGGGAAGGACTTCATGAACCCTTTCCCATCCCGAGACCCGAGTTGCCAAGCATAGTATGAGATTTGAGTTTTTCTTTTTCTTGTTCTATGTGGATGAGGGATCACAAGGGAAGTGATCCGGTGTTACGCAACGAGCCTGCATGGAGTAGCGACCCATGTACAGCCTGAGTGCACGGTTCAAGATACTTCTTGTGGTGGATACCCGCTTGGAGAATGGTCTTCTAAGCCATGTTTCTGGGTTGGCATAGAAACAAGTCCCTTATTTTTGGAATGTTTAATGTGAGTTATTTTTGAAATTCATTTTGGTTGGTGTGAGTAGATCTCAAAATTGAAAATGGATTTTTGTGAAGGTTTTTTCAAAAAAGAATATGGTTGGAGTGGAAAATGGTTTTTGAAATGGAAGATGTTTTGGAATTTTGAAATGTGTTTCTTTAATGATAAGTGACTTTATCAGTTGGTTGGGAATTTGTGCTTTGTGCTTAATGGTCTGTTTTGGAAATGAGAAGTGTCTTGAATTGACCCTTGGTATTCCTATGAGTGATCACATACATTGAGGTGCGCATGTGCCAAGTTGGGAAATTGGTGATGTGAGTGGATGAATGCTTGAGCTAGCACTGTATATGTATGTGTGAGACTTCATGGGATATCAATGGTGGATATTTATGTGGTTTTGGTTGCTGAAAAATGGTTTTCAGAAAGGGTTTTTCAGATGTTTAGAAAAGTGAGTGAGAAATTGTTTAGTGTTCTCTTTTCGTGTTGGGTATTCTTTTTCGTGGGTTCTTGGTTTTGACATATTGAATTGTGGTTGGAATAGTGATTTGAGTTTGAGATTTAGTTTGTTATTGAGGAGTGGAATTTTGATTTATGATGAGTTTTGATTCAGATTTGTGCCTCTTGTTTTTGAGTATGCTGCCCAGAAAAGTCCCAGAAGTTTCTAGTGAGCATCTTCTAGTTGTTGGTTCTACCCAGACTCTTAGAAGGGTGGTGGAATTGAAATCTTTTCGGTTGTTGTTCATATTCCGTGGTGATCATGATCTATCAAAGGTAGCGAACTGGCTTGGTGAAATCATTGGTGTTTTCAGGTTATTGGAAACACATAAAGCTAAGAGAGTCTGTATTGGTTCAGGTCCGTTTGAAGGTGAAACTTGGGATTGGTGGAGGATATAATCTAGCGTCGTTTCATGACGGTATGTCTTGGAAGGTGTTTAGGACCACTCTCGTTTTATGGTTTATATTTTTGGAAGTGAAGGTAAGGGAGCGGCCAAGGCTCGTGAGTGTCCAGCAAGTCCAACGAATAGTGAAGTCCTACGTTGGCCATCTCAAGATGTTGGTTTCCTTTTCTCCAAAGATAACGTCACCGAATCAGTTAAAGTTTATCTTGTGTGGGGTCTTCGTCTATTGTTCAAGGACCGATTCCCTTTGGTGTTTGGGATGGTTCCCCATTCTGTGAGAGCGAGACGGAGGAACCCATCTCATACAAGTTTTCTCGTCAATTCCATCTTCTATTAGTCGGGCCACTCTCTTGTTCGCTTATTTTGTGGCCGGTTTGGGTACTTTTAGTCGCCTCATCGTCATCCATTGAAGACTTGCTGTCGGTGTGGCTGGTTGGGGAACATAGAGAGGTTCTGCTAGCGGGAATGTCAGAAAGAGCCTCGACTGATAGATGTTAGCTCCTGACTGTGGGGAAGCAGATGCTTCGAGACATCATAGCTCCAGCCACAGGTCTCAGAGTGAAGCTTTTCACGCAGTCAGGAATTGTTGGGTGTGGGGCACCTTGGTCTAATTTTTGTCTCCAATGCTGAAATGGGGATGATCAGAATTTCCTTGTTGTAGCTCTCCCATATTTGAAGGATCTATTTTGTTGTAAGAGGCGTAAAAGTCTCTTTTTCTCGTTGTAGTCTTTGTTCTTTGATCACCCCACTGTTGTTGTAAGAAGGCATGGTGATCTCGTCTTTTTGTAGTTCCGGTAGTTGCGCCTCCTCAAATGTGACCTGTTTTGTTTTAGTACATGCTCGTTTTGTAGATTCTCATCTCTTGTGGAAATGATGAGTCATGGTTAATTCCTTTATTTGGGATAATTATTCTATGGGTTTTCTCATGTGTCAGTAGTTTCTGGTTTGTGTTGGAAGTTCTCGTGTCGTTCTATACTTGTTGGTTTAAGTTGGGCGGTTATTAAATGGGGTGGATACCCACCATGAATCATGTCATGCCTTCTTCAAGGTTTGGTCTGTGGGGCGTTTTCCTTGTGGATCAAGTTAGTAGTTCCAAAGATAACTCATGCTGAGAGTCTCAATGTTGGTTGTGCTAGTCGAGTTCTTGTGGTGGGGAGAACCCTCCTCATTTCCTGATGGTTCTTCTCTTTTCAGTTTCCCTCAGAGTTTGTCTGGTGTAACTGGTGGAGTGAAAAGTCACACCAAGTTCATGTTTTTGTGGGTCTAGTCCTGTTTCTAACTCGAGTTTGATTCCTCGTTCGGCTGGGTGACTTTCTGGGGGTAGAATTTTTTTGTGGTGGGGAGAATTGTCACACCCAAACTTTTAAATTAATATTATTTTATTATTTTATCAGACATTGAAATTTTCTATCGAGCTATGGATCAAGCCTGTTTTAATTTTTTTTTTCATTTTGTTGATGAATGAATGCTTTTCCCTTAACAACATCCAGTGCATGGGCAGTGCGTTTTCAAAGCTGTGCGGCTTTGCCCTGGTCTCCGTGCGGCCTGCCTCATGTTCAAGATAGATAAATAAAATGAGTTTAATGATGTATTTTAATAATTATAATTATGGTAATTTATTATTATTATTATTATTATGCTCACCAAGTTTATTAATATAGTGTAATTATAATTAAGTTATTATTATTAACTATCCATTAATTTTGTTAAGTATATTTAGTTTATTAATATCATATTAAATTTATAAAAAAATTTATTATGATTACTAATAAAAATATTATTAATGTTTGGTTTTAATTATTATTATTAAGTTATTATTAATATTATTATTGGAGTTTATTAAAATTCTTATTAAGTTTATTATTATTATTGTTTATTAAGGTTTTATTTGTTTTATTTTTATTTTCTTTTATTTTATTTTCTATCTTATTTATTTATTTTCTTTTCTTTTATTTCCTTTCTTTTCTTGTTTTTTTCCTGGCTTTTTTTCCTCCCGGTGAGTCGCGCACAGCGCCCCCCCCCCCCCCGCATTCTCCTGCTCACGCTACCTCACCTTACCCTCCTTCTCCCGCTCCTCTTCTCCCCCTCCCGTCGAAGACACAGGCGTGCCTCCCTCTACCTCTGGTGACAGATCTCCTGCAGCGGCTTCCCCCTCCCCTGCTCACGCAACCCGACCTCCCCACTCTCCTGTTCGCATGGCATGGCCGACCCGGAGCTCTGGCACGCCGCTCTTCCACTCCGACGATCAAATCTCTTACTGCTTTGGCGTGCGAATCCCTTCGGTGAGCCTCTTCTGCCTCCCCTTCCCTTATTTTGATTTTTTATTTTATTTTATGGGGTACAAATTTCTTGGCCGAACCCTAACATGTTTTGGGGTTCACTTTTTGATTGATTTTTGTTGTTTCGGTTCCTCCGGGCTCCGTCAAGGCCGGTTTTAGCCACCGCTGTCAAGAGAAGCAGGTTCGCCATGGTCTTTGGGTGAGGATTATTGAATTTATTCTTTGTGGATTAATCTTAATTATGCGGTTTTATGTATTCAGGGTTTCTATTTTGGTTTTCTTGTGTTGTTTCTGGATCTAATGCTTGAATTAGGGTCAAATTGTGGTTGCTTGTGGTGATTTTGGCGCGCGATCAAAGTTTTGCATCGGAATTTGATGTTTCAACACCGATGGTAAGTGTTTCCGCATATAAGTTTTGTTTGATGAATTAATTTGCTTGTTTAATTAATTTAGCATGTTCTATAATTAATTTGATGAGTGCGAGTTTTGTTTATTTGGTGAATTATTTTACATTCTTAAATAAATTTGGTTTTATGTGGTTGATCCGTTTGGAGCGAAGCTAGTATTGATAAAGTTCAGTATGCCTTGGTATTTTATAGAATTTTTGTATCTAATGGGGTGTGTTTTTTAGGAAAACCCATGTTATTTTATTTGAAGTTAATTTATAAATCATGAATATGGTTATTTTGATTTGTGTAAGTGATGCAAATGATGTTTCAAATGGTTTTAGTGTGCTTTTGTTTTTTTAAAAGAAAAGGGATTTGGGTGTTTTTGAGGTATGTCTTTTGTTGCATCATTCATGGTTGTTTTATGACTTCTGGAATTGATTTATTTAAGGACATTAATGCTGTGAATCTAGTTCTGCTTGAGGGTTGGGTGCGTTTTCTTTTGCTGGTACTGTCTTTAGGCGTTGCTCATGAATCTTTTCTATGGAAAACCCATGAAAAATTGTTTATCAGTGTTTTTTAACTATGTAGTTCGTCTATTAAAATGTTTGTAGGCTGCAGTTGGTGTTTTGGTGTTTCATCTTGATGCGTTTGGTTTTAAAAATGATGTTTTGAATGTTTTTCTTTTGGTGCGAACCCTTGATGCGTTATTTTGAAATGTTTGTAGATTGTTCAAGTGTTTATGTTGTTTTATTAAATTATATGTGTAGTGAGTTGGGCCTTGCTTCGTTGGTTTTTGGCCGTGTGTGTCAAGGAATACTACTTTTACATGCATAGGGTAAGATATATATATATATATATATATATATATATATATATGTCCTATTTGTACATATTCCCTCATGGCGCGGGGAATATGTGCAATGCTGCTAGGGGTGTGTATATATATATGTATAAATTCATGTGCATGTGTGCGCCAAGTGTCGATTCAAGTGTCCATTGAATGATAACGACGAGTATGAGGTTGGTCCTTTATGCCTATGCCTTTAATTTCAGATTCATAATTTCTTGCTTGTTTTGAAAATATGTTTTACATTTACGCAATATAAAAATACTTTGAAATAAGGTTATAGTTGCTAGAAATGATTATGAATTTGCTTTGGAAACTGAAATGCATTTTTAATGATATCGATCTTAAGTAATCTTTCTTTAAAAAATCGATTTCCTAAAGTGGATTTGAGTTGGTAATGTGTATTTCCAAATGTGATTGGTCTTTTGGCCTTTTAATTGTAAAAATTATTCCCTTTATGTAATAATGCGCATTTGAAACCTTAAGAATGTTTTATGGAGAAGAAAAACCTCTCTTGAGGCACCCCCCCTTGGTTTTAGAAAATCTTTTGTATGTTGAAAGTGTTATGATGTGCATAACCTTGAAGTTTATTCATTGTGTGACGTAAAAGAGGGGGAATGCGCTTAAGGAGGAAGAACAATAGTGATAGTTTGAATGAGCTTTTGATAAAGAAAATATTATGTTCATATATGTTTGCATGATAAAGAAAAACTCACCATCACTTAAAATAGTGCACAATGGGAAACCTGGGTATCTAGGTGGGTGACCTGGACTAGTATGCTAGATGACAAGACAGGGGTTCGTCCTGGTTTTCATATCAGGATTGACACAACAACACTAACTAAACATATGAATTTCTGAGGGGCGTGGTCTTCTAAGCCACGTTTCACCGAGGTACGAGGTCTATAGGTTCCCACTTGTTCTAGCTACCTATAGGGATTACCCATAGTGCCCATTTGTGACATACTGCTTGTGATGTAATTTTCTATTCAGTTGTTTCATATCTGGTGTCTTGTTTGTAAAAATGACATTTTATTCTAAACTGGTTTTTTTCATTATGAAATGTTAATGAATTCTTGGAACCAATTTTGAAAATGTAGTAAGACTGAAATGCTTTATTTTAAAATGAAAAATCATTACTTGAATTTGAAAAGAAGGGAAAACATTATTTTATTATATATTATTTTCAAACTGGCATAGTTGGATTTCTTAATAAAGGCGGAGGCATAGGAAGTGGTTATATTTTGGCTTTCCTACTAAGCATCTCGGTGCTCACGCCTACTTTACTTTTCAGTTGCAGGTTTCAGTCTTGGATCGCTTTTGGGAGCGAGAGTGGTTGTCGTACTGTGGTGATCCACAGGGTCACCTCAGTTATGTCACATTTCATTGTTTATTCCTTTTTCTGCTGCCATGTTTATCAGTTTATTTTCTTTCATTTATCTTCTTGTTCAGTTTATGTTTATTTATCTTTGTCATGGGCCAAACAGTTCCTAACTGGTTTGTTTTGATGCCCGACACTAGTTGCTAGCCCGTGGGGATCGGGAACGCCCTTCGGGCCATGTCACGGACCGGGTCGGGCATTGGGTCGGATGACGACTTGGCCTGGTTCGTGACAGGTTATGATCTCCTCTATTCCTTTCTCCTCATACTATGATATTTTATTATTATATTACCAGCTATTTTTTTGTTCACGACATTGATAAAACCATAGGGAATGGGTTTTGTAACACACTAGCTTGGGTCATCCTGAAACATCACCTGACCTAGCCCACGAAAAAGCCTCATACATGCCTATGCAAATGCACAAGGCTTATGAATACGTGAGATCCATTCATAAATATGAGTGAAATAAATTTCCTTGGTATTCGGCGTGCAACAAAATTCTTGGAAACAATACCCACTATGTGAGTTCCACAGCACCTCATGAGGATGAGGCCGCTCAATCCTAGGAGAATACTGAACTCTAGGGGACATCACTCATCCAGATCTTCTATTTTCTCCCTAATACCTCAAAACCATATCAAAAAAAGGATATAGCCAGATCAAAAAATCAGTCCAATACCCGTTCACAGATATCTCAATGGTCTCCTAATTTATCCAATGTTCGGAGTATAAGATACCACAAAAACTCTATACAAAGTGAAATACAACATGGGGTGATGCAACCTTGAAAAAACTAATCAAATATATGAACTAGTAGTATCGATAAATTCTTGGAAAAAAATGACATAGGCCCCTCCATCGTCCCCTCTATCTCACCATCCAAAAAAACAGCCACCATAGGCTCTCTATGACCCTCATCATGTCCATTCCAAAACATCGGTCTTCCATGTGTTTTGAGGTCATAGAATAAAAATATCTATAACTACAAACCCCCATGTTGTACCCATGTTATTGATTCATTCCCAAAAAAATATCGTCAAACAGAATAATGGCCACAATAAGTGAAGAACACCCTATAAGGGGATCCTATAACTGATCCAATGATGGGAAAACCACTATAGAAACATCACAAATATCCATTATAGGCCTTTAACTAATACTCAATCTACAATACACTCAAAGAGTTGTCCTAAATATATGAACTTAAACCAACGAATTCACAACGGTTCGAATAACCATATCAAACGTAGGATCCTACAAGGGCTCCTTAGCACAAGGAAAACAATGACACATGATATTATCAACCATTAACTACAATAACCACTAAACAGTCAATGAGTATCCATCACACTATATAATCATTAAGAGACCCTCAAACTCATATTAATTACTCAAAGGCACCCAACCACAACCACCACCCCACAATTTCAACCAATCACGAAGGCTCCAAGATATCTACTCCTCAAGTACAGGATCTAAACCTCCACATTTATAACCGTGAGTGAATATCCCATCATCTATTGAAAAATAAAGATATCCTAATAAATACAATACAATCTAATATTCTATGATCCTTCAAAATAACATGAAATAGATCACACTAGCACACTTGATCCAGGCCGATCAATGATCCCACAACCCACACTTAGGCCTCACAGCTCATAACCTAACATACTGGAAGATTCTAAATCCAAAAATTGAATAAATTATCCTACTAAAATATCACAATAAAAACCCATCCATGCGGCCTATAAATACTAAAATTATTCCACCAACATAATGTACATGGACAAATGATCAGAATGGACTACCAACAAGTCCAATTTCAACTAAAGGTTCAAAAACTGGAAAAACACAACAATGAGGAAACCTAATATGAAGTGTACTTCAGGTACATGACATGTAACTCCAATGTTTTTACCTTATTGTGTGACATAGGCCCCACTCAGTGTGTAATTTTTAAATATACATGGAATGTGCACCCTATACATGGTGTGTACCCCCATATCAGTACCTACCTGTGTACGTTGGTCCCACTAAGTGTGCAGAACTCCCTACTACATGATGTGTGCCACCATTTACATATAGTGTACCCTACATGGGGCTACAAACTATGTGACTTATAATATAACCCCACACAAGGTCATTCCAATAATAGTACATAGCCACTATATGTATACCTCACACATGATTTGGATGTGTACCCTACTCATCCATGTACCTCTCACACACCATGATTCACCACTATATAATGTATACCCCTGGTACATGGAATGAATTCTTAATCGATAATATTCATTGAATTTTATGAACAAATAGTGTGAGTTTTATAAAATAAATTCCACGTTAAGTGGTTTTCTATACCCTAACCGCCCCCCAAGTTACTCGAAGCACTCGATTTCATCACAAAAGTCATAGATCGAACAGAAACAACCTAAAAATGGGATTAAAAATTAAAATAACAAATCTATTGGAATATTTAGAGAATACATAAAAAATTAATCCTCAAGGTGTAAAACACAATATATATACCTCAAATTTGTTCCACACACATATAGGGCCTCGGTATACCTCCAAAAGATCACATAGGGTGGTGCCTCCTTCTCCCTCTCCTTCATCCCTCTGTATCCCACTATGGGATGAAGACCCTAGGGGGATACCCATATGAATGCATGAAAACCCACGGGGAAAATAAACAATAAATATTGAAAAAAATAGGAGAAGGATGAATTCAAGAAACAAAAAATGTAAAAAAGGGGTCACTAGCTAGATCTTGACACCCACGGAGAGTTTATCCCTCAACTATAAAAAACTATATTCCATAATAAAAAGAAGATATATAATATTAATACAAATATCAATTTAAAATATATGAAAAAATGATCATGTGTGTGTAATCTTTTATTTATTTAATTAAATATGAAATTTTCAGTGAAAATTCGAATGGATCATATTTAAAAAAAACTCTAATCTTATGGTAAATAACCTATTCTGGGAGCAACTGATTGGTTTTTTTTCCGATACCACCTTATAGAATAATTTTAAAAATTTTATTTAAATTCTCATGGGAATAAAAATGTTCAAATTTCCAATAATTTTCACAACTCGTGATGATGTAGATAATCAACGTTTTGATTTTAAATTGGTTCTATTTATAAATATCATGGTGTGTAATGGGATTATATGTCATTAATTCTTCTAAAATCAATCATTATTACGTATCTATACTTTTTTGAGGACGGTTAACCCCCTTCCTTACCCTTTAATTTTCATAAAAAAAGAATATTTTTTTCTAATTAAATTTCTTATTTCTATTTCTTCTATTCTATGTATTTATGAACCTCATTGAGTTGGAAACCGAGTTTCTATTGGTTTTAATTCAATAAAATGTTATTATTCCATTAATGTAAGTGGTTCAAAATTATTTTGTTACTAACATTCACATATTGCGTTTATAGGATTTACCAAATTTATTATAGTCTTGAGTTTTGATGTATTAAATAGAGGTGTAGATTTAAAATGAGTTCTCAAATTGTTCTTATGTTATAAATTACATTTAGAGTAATGTATGAAATAATATATATTAAGAAAATGTGTAAATATTTGTTTATATAAAAATATTAGGTTTGGAATTGTGTTTAACCAATTTGATGGGCACACACAAATACATAGGTTTTTTTATATATACATGGATGTACAAATGAACCTTGAGATATTTGAATATGGAAATACAATGACGTATATATATATATATATATAATTTTATATGTGTATGAAAAAAAAGAAAATTCATGGAATTTAAACAAAATAGTTTAAATAGAATTTTTTATAATTTATAAAATCAATTCATAATGTAAACTATATGGATCGATAAAAAAATAAAAACAATTGTTTTATACCTTTAATGAAAGTTAAATGTGAAATTCTAGGAGTGTTTTCTTATAAAATTTATTCTTGAAGAAATTTTATTTTTTTGGGACCTAAACTTTTCAGTTATTGATATATATATATTTATGACATTTATGATGTTACTGAAAATTTTTTACTTTAATTATCTATTGTTGTAGGTTTTATTAAATGTTTTCTAAATCTTAGTACATGGGTGGGTAAACAAAAATTACAGAACCTCTCACTCCACTATCCATGATATTGATGTTTATTTATGGAACTCCCTTTAAATTTTCTATGATGTTTTAATAATTCCAATAATTGAGGTTCACCCTAATTAGTGTCGTATTTCTAGGATTTCCCTATCCCTTAGTGTAATTTATGGCGTATTTCCCAATATGTTCCCTTTAAATCATTAATTGTATAACATTACATTACATTTTTTTTAATTTATTTTATCATGATAACATAGACTTTCCCAACATGATGCCTAGTTATCATAATGTATTTTTATATTTATTATAGTGTTTTTAGATTATTTAACAATATTCTAAATATTTATTCAAATACTTCTTTACGAGGGGTTTTCCATGAAGAAATGTTTAAAATGGTTTGATTATTGAAATGGACATTAATGAAAATTCTTATAGATCAATATTCAAAATTATAATGAAAACATATTTTTTTAAATAATATATTTTAAGACATTCAAGAAAATGGATCGATTATTAGTGATTACACATGTGGAATGTTTGGTGATAATATAATTGTAATGTTTTATTGTCATTCCTATTTTATAAATTTTTCTTGGGTTTAGTACAATATTTAAATATCATCTATTGGGGTTTCAGTGTTAGATAATGTGTGACCTTGGGTAACGGTTGATTATTGAACTAGCATATTAATTTTATTTTACTACCTTAGAATTATATGTTTCAAAATTGGTTATATTTGTTTTGTTTATTTCTTTAATTTGTGTCTTAAAATAATTGTGGATGCAGATAAAGTAATCTATTGGTTTTTTTATACAGGTGAGAGTGTCCAGGGTTGAGAAAAAGGATTTGTTTTGTTTTAAATTTATTTATTATAATGTGGTCTATTTTATTTCCCTATTTATCTAATTTTTCATGGATTACT
This sequence comes from Viscum album, assembly GCA_963277665.1. NCBI lineage: Eukaryota > Viridiplantae > Streptophyta > Magnoliopsida > Santalales > Viscaceae > Viscum > Viscum album. The sequence goes on from OY728129.1 coordinate 1,593,338,097, forward strand.
ATTATAAGAATGGGTCCAGTTGAAATTTATAATAGTTAATTTTTCTATTTTTTTCCTTAATTTGATGGGAATAAAATTTTACAAGTGGTAATCCCTAGATGATAGGGAATTTGTGGAATCCATTAGAGATCAAGACTTCCCCTTAGGCCCTACCACGAGCTACATTGAGAATCCAATGGATGGAATAATTAGGCTATTCTATGACATTTCCCTATACCAAACTGTCCCTGGTGCACCATATAAACTAGTATTTGATTAGCAAACCCACTTCTACCATCTCATGTGATCTTATAGAATAGATAATCCTATGACTTATGTAGTATACCTTATATATCTAGGTTCATGACAATCCATTAATGCTATTTATCATGCGAATCTTAATCTATTCATAGCACTAATATCCCATCGTGTTATTCCCTCAACTAAATATTTTTTCTATTGATTCTTCTTTCTATATTCTCCAGGTTATATTTATCACTTTTTACCATCTTTAATGATCTAGAAAACATTAACCTGTCTTCTCCATAAATAATGGATCTTAAATATGTAATTAAATTTATATATTTCAATGTTTTATTTGGATAAATTTATGATATTATATGAGATTTCAGATTATTATTCTTTATAATACCTCTTAAACAATGCATTCAATCAATGTTAAGAAAAATCAATTAGGAGTCATATTTCATTATTGTGAAAGAGATATATTCAAATTATGAAATATGATTCTCAAATTCCCATATTGTTATTCTATATATTAATTAATTGGATTCAAAATTTTAGGAAGGAATTAAATCATTGCATAATATATAATAATCATATAAAAAAAATTTCCAAAATTCAAAAAACTAAACCTTTGAATTGAAGAGATATTTTAAACCATAAAAGGTTTCTCTAAAATATCTTGAAATCCATTAATCCAAATTATCATGTAAAAAGTGATTTGAACTGTATCGAATGGGATAATTATATATTTTAATTTAGAATATAATTTTAGGTTTTAACAATAGATCAATAACTGAGAGTATCGATGACTCAAAAATATGAAAAATGGACATCTAAGATGAAACTCATCATAACTTGGCCCTGATGATCTTTTTTTCTCTGGCGATGATCCTCCCATTGGATGTATCCTTCTTATGATAGAATTTTCCAAACCGGATATTTATATATATTCCCGTAAAATATGTTTGTATAATTAAAGTAATAACCTACGATGGGAAACATTTATCTCCCATATAGTCTCAGATAAAAGGTTTTCAGAGGTCAATAACATAACGTTTCCTTAAAAATATTGGAAGTACTGTTGTATTTTCCATTAGTTTTAGTGTGATATGTAGTGCTAGGTTGTATCAAAGAACATATCATTTATTAAAGACTCATCTAAAATCTCCAAATTAATCTTAAATAACGATAAATAAAAATTATGATTGTTCCACCATGAAGACTCCAATAATCCATTATATATATATATACTTTGTATAGGGAATCTAGTGAAAAATCCATGTGAATAGATATAAAAATGATAAAATATATAAAATGATCAAAAATAACATATATAATATTATTCTCTTTCAATGTAAATTGGATGATCATGTTAAAATAAACTATAAAATTATTCCACTTCTATACTAGAGTAAAAATGGATTAGATAATTCTAATGGATAAATTATGTTATTCTTATAGTTGTCGACACACTAATCAACCTAATGTATAAATAGTTATGTCCAATTATATTTTTTTCTAATCGATAATACTCTGGAATATCCATGTGCATCATGCTAGTCTTATGATGTATAGATATGTTAAATATATGTACTTTATAAATTATTTCAATCATTGACATTGAAATAAATGAAACACATAATCTCTTTAATAATAGTTAAAACCATACCTTATCAATGATAAACATGGGAATATTACCATATTGAACAACTTTAATTATTATTTACAATCAAGATTCATCATATTGGTTCCTATTTATGTTCCATTTTACTGATGATTAAGAATAAATATGATAAAGATAAGATTAAATTAATTCATTTTTTGGTTTACATGTTTATGTTTTTGGAATTATTGATTATATAATGGTTATTTGATCATTGTTGAATAATGTTCTCTATGATCCTTCTCAGAGAAGGTATCATCTATTCTATACAAGTTTCTATAATTTTAATGGGTAAGTAAATGTCAATATATAAATATTTTCAACCTCATCATTTACCAAATGTTCAATTAATTATCTGAAATATATATTTTTGAATTCTATGCAACATCTTTAAAGAATTTTTAATTTTCATATGCACCTTAAAATGAGTAATATACATCTTCCCATGAAAATTTATTTCAATGAATATGTTATCAATATATCATTCTAAATTAATTCAAATAAAGGCACCTCTTTTATGTGACAATGAAAATGGAAAAAAGTATCCTAATGAAGAAAATATCAGTATAGGTATAGTATGTAACCTAATCAGTATCTCTCGGAATATTTACTTTAACTTATTTAACTTTATAAACATAATCTCTTCTAATATGTCATGATTAGATTGTCGAATATTCTTTTTATAAATCATCATTAATACATAACTAAGACAAGGGTATCACCACCTTCATGGGTCACTAATCATGCTTGTTTCTATAAGTTCGAGAGAGAGTAAAAAAGACATAGATCATACCTCTAGGAACATGGTCATGGAGGTGGAGGTCTCATATTTAAATATTGCTAGGCACTTTCATATGACATGTATAGTTGGTGAGAACTAAATATGAGGTATAGAGAGAACTGATAAATGTATGTGTGGGTGTGGTAATTATGATATAGGGGTGATAGAGAGTGCTAATAAAGGTTATCCTGTATTTTTTAAACACTTAAAAAACATTTTTAGTGATGATAAACCATATTTTTATTAGCACTTTTTTGAGCGCTAATAATGGCGATGTTTACCGATGCAGTGAAAGAATTGATAGAAGTAGTGATGATAAAGGTCCCCATTATCAGTGATTTTTTATCTAATAATGGTTGATTTCACGAGTGGAATTTCTATCACTAATAATGGATATTTGGTAATACATGTTCTTACAACATCAAAATTTTTTTGGGAATTGATAAAACCATTTTTGTGAGCTATTAAAGGGTTGATCTCTAGTAGTGATTGATCTTTTTCATCATTATAATTACTCTACATATATCATTAAAAACCACACATAAATTTACATTCTTCCAAAACATTAATTAATATAATTTTTAAATAATAATTATCATTAATAATATAAATTTGATATCCACCTATAAGATGAATGTCATCATTATATTATTTAATTCATTAGAATAATTTTTTAAGTTATTTTTATATATCATAATAGGAGTGCTCCATGTACACAAAAATATTTATCATTATTAATAATATTATATAATTATTGAATAGTTTTTTGATGTATTTACTAATTTAATGCTTATAATATTTACAAAATAAATCAAAGACGATTCCATCAGATCTAGAGTGTTGTGAGGAGTCCTACAAACAGTAAATTTCTGAATCTGAGCACACATGCACCCTCACATGAATCGCACACTCTTTTTATAATATATGTTTCTCCTTAACACACCCACACACTCCACATACACTCAATCAGGACATTGGAACCACAATCCCCTTGTAAATTTCTAATTTTCCTGCTTCATGTCACACTCCAACCTAAGTATTCTCAATTTTTTTACTTATTTATTATTGTTTTTTGAGGTGTATATTTTTTTCAGAAAAAATATAAATTTTAATAATTTTATATAGGTCTTTAATTTTGACCATTATTTTGGTAGCTATATGGATATATTCTAAAATTTAACAAAATTGATTTAGATGATTGGAATATCGTTTAACTAACTATGCGGTCCAACAATGTTAGAGTTCTTGGTGTATCCAGTGATGGTTTCATATTTGGTGCCAGGTTTGGATAAAAAATAAATAACATAGTTCATCATCACATATGAATTTAATCATGTATTTGAAAAATAATGTCAAATACCAAATTTTATCATATTTCATTTTTAACCAAAAAATTATCTATTTTAGAAAAATATAAAAAAAATTTACAAATTTTTTTGATATGTAGATTAAAAAAATAAATCCATTATTTGTAAATATTTTCTATATATGACGAATTTACTTTATATAAAAAATACTTATTTGTTTGGATAATACCAATTTTAATATTATGATCATTTTTATGAGAGTTTAAAAATTATTTATGACGTAAAAAATTTATATTGCCTTTATAAAATAGATTAATATTGTTTATAAACCAATTTTTTGAAAATAATGATTTTTTAAATATATATATTTTTTATGAAAAATAAAATACAACATTTATGTTAAAAAAAATATACACAATTATTTTATCAATTTAGAAACATATATTTTTTGTATCATGATATAAATATGTCATATTCTCATTTTATAAGACACCTAAATATTTATTTACATTTCCATAAGAGAGTTTAGTATTCTAACTGTGAGGTTACTAATCATAATAGTTAGGATATTATTCCAATAGTCATATTTGTAACAAGAATATGGGTTTCCTACATTATGTAAATACCTCATATTTCTTTCATAGTTCATCCATTCTATTTTCTCTCAATCTGATATATATACATATATATATGTATATTAATTTTTAAAATATATTTTAAATTACTAATATTCCTTTTCATTTACGTAGTTTTAGTCCCAAGTGTGATTATTATGGGGGAATGAAAAAATCAAAATTTTCCTATTATTGTTATATTATTTACTATTTATTCAAATATAAAACATCCAATTCATATGTCCACATTTATTCATTAAATGTAATGTTTATATTAATATAATAAACTGTTGTTTGTTTTACAATATTGTGGGTGTGCATTATATAATATTACATTATCAAATATGACATAATTATATATTTAAAATGGAAATTATATTGATAAAATTATGATTCATTGAAAAATATATTAAATTAGATCGATTGTTTTTGTTTTGGATGCAGATTTTAGATATTTATAATAAATTATAGGAATAAATATAATCATAATGCATTAGAATATTTTTTATATTAATTTATTTCAAAATGTAAATTTTTTATAATATATTGTAATGTAAATTGATTTTTAATTTAAATGGATTACAATTATATACTCATATGTTTTTTAAGTGTACTTTTCATGTAACAGTGCACTAATATTGGTTAGAATAAATTTTATCAGTATTATAGATAATATTGATGAAAAATTATTTTATCAATCCAAGCTCTAGAGATGACAAAAGTTAGTTTTATTATCACTAAAAATCAGGTTGCAAAAATATTATTTTTATTAGTTCCGACTTTAGTACAGATAACAAATATTTTCTTAGTTCCTTCATAGCATTGATAATAGTCAAAGAAATGTATTATAATTAGAATTTTAAATGATTATCATGTATTTATAATGGACTTATTTCATGATTTTCAAGCCCAAATTAGTAGTAGCCTCTATATTTGTATCACATCGCAACAATATAGTGTTGTATCAAGATGTTTTTCTTAAGGGTATCGAGTGATTATATAGAGTATACCCATAAAATCGTGTTATAAAATTTCTTGAGGGTCAAAGGGGACCACTGGTCATAATTTTATAGGACACATTATTGAAAATTCCATCACACCATAATTTCATGACTATTTATGTTTATTTTATGATTGGTTTAAAAGTGGAAGCTGGAATCATAAAATAATCATTACGGGTCTACTACAATGTGTGTTATAATATTATCAATATAATCAATGATTTTAAAAAGTGACCTTTTTTATTTTCCATCAGATCTGAAAACCATGATATATCTAGAGAAATAAAACTAAAATGCATAAAATTTATCTAAATATGAGGGGTCCTTCACAAAATAAGTATAAGAGATAATGAACTTTTAGGAATATCACTACTTAATAAAGTTATCATCCTAGATGTATTTTGGATCTAACTGAGAAGAATAATATGGATTCAGACAAAATATTAATTCCAATTTCACTCAAGGAGACTATGAATGATTAATCAAACTATTTATAATTTTCTAGGTCAATCATATACTTGGGATTTCAAGAATATCATACAATACTAATTCAATTTATTTTTTATAGTAAGATAATAATCTGAATACTGGGTTCACAATATCTAAACACTACGGATTATCAACTCAATAATACAAGTGAGTGAACCTTGTAAAAAACACTTATGTCATGTGTGTTCTCTCTCACCTATTATTTCTTAATAGTACCATTTTTGATCTAATCACATTAACTAGTGAATAGAAAATGAGTTCAGAGTACGTGTTTTCAAAACTACTAAATCATCTACCTCTCAGTGGTTTTTCATTATCACTTGGAGAAATCATTTGGTATTTGAGTATTATTATATAAGTCCCAATTATTTTATTATGTATATAAGTATTATTTTATTTCACATATGTTGTGATGCAGTAGATTTATAGGGAGCACACTTATGGTAAAAAATAAAGGGGATTCTATGATTGATCGTAGAAATACATATATGGAAGGTGATGATAGTTAAATACCTACTTTCCTATAAATTTTATTTTCATGTTGTCATGTAGAATGATATAAATATTCATGAAGATGGAATAAAAAATATTGTTTTTATGATAAGAATACTAAATCCTATTAGATATCATTTAATTCTTTACTCTCATCTCTATTAGAGAAGAATTTGATAGGAGTAAGGTGTATAAATACAACAAACCAAATTTGTTGGAAAATCCTTGATATTCATGAGGGAGATAAATAGGTGAAGGATTTCGGTTTAAAATCATTCTAAAATAAATATAAGAATATTATATTATGAGAATATGAATTAGTATATCATGATTTCATTTGGAGAAAACCAACTATAATACCAATTCAATGATATGGATAAATTCATAAATATTATTCAATAGTTATGAATTTGGGGACAATCCTCCATGATAAATTTGATTCAACAGTTTATTCTCTTGAAAATTAATACTTATATGATTATATAATTGAAACAATAAGTCATATATTGTTATCTTATAGGAAAAATAGAGGAAAAAACTTAAAGAGAAAAGTCAATTTAAAGCAGGATATGAATTTATATTCTTAAAAGGTTTAAAATGAGTTGAATAAATCAATCTGCAAGAAGATAAATATGATTCCAAATGTTTTCTTGGGAATTCAACTAATTTACATAAATATTTGCAAAATTATTGCAATATGGTAAAGAAAAACATAATGTAAAACCTCCATTTATATGTTTTAATTGTTTAAATATAGCATTATTTTACATCAATTTTATTTAAGAGAAATAAATGGGAAAACATTTCAGATCTATCTCAAATATCATTATGAATAAATAAGGTGCAATGTTTTTGTAAAGAATAAAAACTATTTAAAATCACATAGAATAAAAACACATCAAAGAAAATTAATTTATTCTAAATACAAGACTTTATATCTATTGACTAGGTATATAAAGGAGATATTAAAGGACTTTGAGGATGAAGGATAACATGTTTTATTTTCTAAAACAAAATAGTCTGAGAAACTATCTAGTAATGAATAAATGATTAGTGAAGAGAGGAGTAGTGAAGATGAAATCTATTTTGAGGAGGTACTAAACTAATTCCAATTAAAAATAGAAACTTTTTTAACATAAAATAAATCAAATTTACTGAGAAATAAATATTTCCATTGAATAATTATAATGGTTTATTGAAATAACTCTTAGTAAACAAAAATATAAAACTATTTTTTTTAAAAAAAAAAGTGGAGTTTACATTAATAAAAGAAGATATCAATGAAATATATTATTATATGGTTAATATATTGAAGATTAAATTTAAAAATAACATTTAAAAAAATTATGACATAAAATATATTTCAAGGAATCTAATAAAAGATGAATATTACATAGTAAAATAATATGTTGGAAAATTTAATTTTTTTATTAATGATGTTATTAAATGATTCCAAATTGAAAACATAGTTTTTTATTTTATAAATTTACTTAGATATTTTCCCATGGTACCATGGAACATTTTTTTGGACACCAAATCATGAAAAATATAAGTATAGTTGATATAAAATGAAAATGTTTATAAATACATCGATAAAGGATAATACACCCATTGATATGTCAAATGGATATATAGAAACATAAAAAAGGTAAGAATAATGATAACATGTAAAATCCTATGTGAAAATTTTAGCTTATTATAAATGATCCCAAGTATGAAATAGCTGAATGGAATTGAATATTTATATTCTGATAGAAAATCAATGTGAAATTTGAAGAATCTATTTAATTCCCAATGATATTTCACATTAAAGTATGGTTGTATTGTTTTGAAAAGTATGAGCAACAAGATTATGTTTTCTAGTAATTTTATGACAATATCAATCGAATATATTCCTTAAAATGAGGTGGGGTCTACCGTATATCCTTAAATTATAGATGATAAAATATATTTTGACACCCTATAACGATAACGAGTTAAATAAAAAATTGAAACGAAACAGATAAACAAGGTACACCTTTCATTTTATGAGACTATATTATTAGAAATCCACAATTATATATGATTGAAATGGAGTAGTGATCAGGATGGGTGACCTTATGTGAAATTTCCTAAGGTGTGTGAGAGTGAGGAAAATTAATACTAAAAGGAACATGTGTTGGAATTTGGTGACAAGTCATTAGTCAGATGAACTGTTCGGACATGTTATCTGGCCCTATGGAGGGGACAATATGTCTTTGGGGAAACTGGTCGTACCTAGTGAGCTAGGCCCCAACTACCATATTATGGTAGGGTGTTTGTGCTGTAAATGAATCCCATTTTTTACATTTGGTATTAGTGAAGGAACCCATCCTTAAGTGTGGTGCACTGTCTGGGTTGATATATAAGGTCCACAACAAGGATGTTGTGCTCTTGGGGGGGGGATATAACACTGTAGAATGATAAAGTTAAAAATGATTAAATGATATGAATCATGTAAATAAGGTGAATCTTTCTTTTCTAGAGCCTATATAATTATAAATCCACAATTAAGCTGGTCTTGTCAAGAGTAGAGTTCAGGATGGGAAACTATCTGGGAAGTTTTATAGGGTGTGTGCGGGTAAGGAAAAAAGAAAAATAGAAGGAACATGTGTAGGCCTATGGGGATAATTCATTAGTAAGATGACCTGTTTCGGAATTTGGGTGGTCCCCAGGGAGAGGACTATGTTTCTATAGGGAAACTAGTCGTTCCTGGTTGCCTATCCCACAACATCCCTATTAAGGCAGGGTGTATGTGATTTTAGCGGAGCCCAGGTGTTATAATCTAATAAATAAGGTAAAGTTACAAACTATCTTTGATCCTTTTGAGGTGTTGGAGGTGTGATAAATTTAATGATGTTACTAAAATTCTACATATTGTTCTACCAAATAATATGGATAATTACCATTATATCATGAATAAGAACAATTAAAACCATTAAATGTTGGTTGTGATATCATATAAATAATGAAAAGGAGGGAGCCATTGGATAAATGATAGTTTCTTCTAGTCACACAATAAAAATAAAAATATATCTTTAAAGGAATTTAGAGTTATGTTGAAAGATACAAGAATTTTAGAAATTATAGATTACTCAACTTGAATGGACTTGGAATAACAATCATTGGGGCGAAGAAATTCAAAGTAATTTTCATTATTGATGGTTTTAATTATAATCAATTGAGTTTCCATATGTTTTTTTAAAATTAAAATGAAGTTATTTTCCATAATAAAGGTTGTGTCATTTGGAGTATGAAGGTTAAAAAAATTATACATAAGGGAAACCTAATAAGAGAAATTATATTTTAAAATTCAGATGACTAAGAAATTTTTTTCATGACCATAATGGAGGAAAATAAGCTATGGTATATAATACTTATATATCTAGTGTAAAAGAACATGGATAAGATTTTAAAACATGGAGAAATGATAAATATATCATAGTTGAATCATTAAAGGAGAAATATACAACTCACAATAGAAAATTGGTGAACAAGTGTCACAAGGTAGTGGAGATAAAGATGAAAAAAACTCTTAAGATGATATACTAAGATGGTTTTAGTATGATGTTATTGATATCAATCAATAGATAAAGTTAATTCATAAATGTTATTTATGACTTTACTCTTATAAAATATATCTATTTTATTTCATGTAAATAAAAATATGTTTATAGATTTAATCACTTTTTTAGAGTGCTAAGAACTAAATATGATGTGTCATCAATATATTTTAGTATGATGATTGATCTAAATATAAGATTTTTCAATTTGAGGTATATATTAACAAGTATAAAACAAGTCCTCAATATAGTGCTACATACACACAATAAAATATGGAGTGTCCAAGAAGAAGAACTACATTTTCATAAATGTAGGATGAGCCATGATATATGAGCATAGAAATATAATTTATTTTTTGAGACAAACCATAATAAAAATAGACTATAATCTCAATCAGTGTTTAATATGTGTGGATTATATAATCATTCCTTGTGAGAATTTTTTTGAATAGATTTAGTTATTATATAGATTGATGTTATTTGTAAGATCTTATGTCATAATTATCAAAGATAAAAATTTAGGAAATTTCTTTGAGATAGTCGATGATGAAATATTTCATTGATGCAAACTCAATGGATAAATCTATCAATGTTATACAAAAAATTTAACAAATATCAATCTTTGAGAATTATTTATTTATTTCATGAGATCGTGGATATTTTATCTTATGTTTTAAAATATCACATATAATAATATTTATCATTCATCTATTAAGGTCCCACCATTAGACTTATTTTGTTGTAGGACATTGCAATCCACATTATAATAGTTAAAGGTAGGGTAGCAAGTTATGGTTCCTCAAATTCTTGTATGGGTGAGTTTAAATTATATTTAGATCATCGATAAGTTGATAGCTACCACTAAAATTATGTGTAAAATAAATATTGGTTGGATATTAATCCCTTAAAAGTATTTGGTTGGGAAATTTTTTTTCTATGAGAATCACCTCAAGTAGGATAGAACATGATACTAAGGAAGTGGATTATAGTTTCCAAGTATTTGGTGTAATTCTAGGTTGTCGATAGATTCAGTAATATTAAATATTGATCAAAACTTCCTCAAAGACTCAATGTTATGAAACATGTATTCCATTTAACAAAACTAGGAAAATTCCATCTCATCACTTCTCACATAAGCAACATCAAATAAGTATACAACGAGTTAGATATATCATTCAAGGAATGGATGTTTCATATTGTGTATTAGAGTTTAAAGATAAATCAATGAAATAAGGTCCTTTTAGTATGTGGGTAGTGGTTTTATCAATGTATGAAGACAGAAACATGGGGATGAGATACCGATAGGTGGGTAGAGTGATCAATGTTTTTTTTTCTAGTAAGGCCTAATAATGCATATTAGGAATGAGATTAAATATAGATGGGAGGTTTAAACACATATAATATTATGTGGTATTAATCAAATATACTGTTTGGAAAACATCATTTATGTTATTTTTTTGTTAGAGATGTCGTTCAAGGCCTGAGTGTTTGTTTAGAGGAGTTATTTATGTTGTTAGATCATTTTTCATTATAATAGATGGAACTGAGCACGTTGGGGCCTCGTATCGGGTACTTTGTATCATGTACATAGCGTTCCTTGATGAGTGGACTATATAAAAATTGTAGTCACCTAGTGGATGGTGACTATAGAATAGGGAAAAGAGGGGATCGAGGTACCTATTGATAGTTGAAACTATACTAGTTGGTTTGCTTGGAACTTTTATTTAGATTTTTAGTTAACATATTAAATTGGTTAAATAGGTAAATTAAATGGGTAACCACACATTTCGTAATGCTCAACTTCTCATCCCCATGTTCCCTCAAATACCTATTTATATATCACCCAATTATTAAAAAAATTTATTTATTATATATGAAATAAAACCCTTAGCCTTAACAAACTATGAAATATTATTATTTAAATATAACCATTATAACCTAGCCGTCAAATTGGAATGTATTAATAGGATTAAAAACATTATAATATATATATATGTATATATATTTCCTAATTAATATAATTGTATTGAAAAATTATCAGTAAAAAATCACTCAATTACGAGGAAGGTCATTTTATTCTTCAAAAATATGTTTTCGTCAAAAATTATTTTTATTACTTTTTAAGAAAAATTAGTATAAATAAATTATATAAATTTTAGAAATGTTATTTTTTTAAATTAAAATCATTTTTGAAATCATCCTAATTAAATTTATTTAGGGTTTAATTTTTGTATTTTTTTGAATTGATTGATTTTACAGAAAATAGTGAAAATTGCAGATTTCTCAAATACATTCATTTATATTTATTAAATAAAGTAATTTAAAAGTCCCATTATATTATTGATTTGTTATTAAGTGAAATACAACCCATTTTATTTATTATAATATATTTAATTTAATTTTAATCATCATATGTCATGTTTTTTGTATAAGATTATTTTTATGCTTTAAAAATTTATTTTCTAATAATGGGTTTTAGTGCGTAAAGTTAATCGATTTTAAATAATTATAATAACACTTTATAAAGAAATATATAATTCAAATTTATATATTATTTAATTATTTATTAGAATTTAAATTCAAATAAATTTTATTTATAGTGTTATAATTAATATATGATCATATATTTCTGGAAAAATTCTTTTTTTTTGAAAACCATTTTTTATCGCGTCATGCGAATTTAATCATAAATTAAAATTTCCCACGTTTAGTTTTTTTAACATTAGAAAATATATTACATATTTTTAATTTAGAGGTCCTAAATTGGTAACTATTTCTCTTATATTTTTTGTTATTAGGAATAGTAACTTAAATAAAAACTTTTACAATGAGAATTATAAAATAGTTTTTTAAGGGACAAAATAATCAGATAAGGGATAAATAAGGACACAAAGATTTGTATTTTTTATTTAAGGAGTATATTTAATCTATAATTATAAAAAATTCTAATACATTACTATTTTCCATATGATCATGATTTTTAACTTTATAAAACATTATGTAATGAAAAGATAAGAATGTCACTGTCTTCCTTTTAATAACTACAATATTTTGTGATAGGGATAATAATATTATATTTTAGTATATAAATTTTTATTTTAGATATTATGTATTTCTTATCATTTGAATATATTTCTATTTTTTAATGAAATAATTACCTTTAATTCTAACTCAATATCGATGCTGTATTTGTTTAATAAAACAAATGATATTAAAAATATTAAAAGTAATAAATATGAATGAAATATTGTGTTTCAAAAATTATATATAAAGTTAACATTTTAATAAATTTTTAAATTTATATATTGGAATTATAACATTGTATTGATATTATTTAATTTTAAATTATATTAATAGTTTCAAAATTGACATTAATGATATTTTGTCATTAATAATATATTCTTAAAAGATTTCAAATTAAATTTTTTAATATTCTAAAAATTTAATGTTAGATAGTTTATAATATAATACATTTTCCATATATGTACCATTTTTCCTTTTTTAGTGACATTCTTGACCTCTTATTAGTAAAAACTATAATACTATAGGAATTGATTAAAAGTGTTAAAACAAAAAATAAGGGTGAAAACATCACCTAAAGTTGTTCAATTGTTTCTATAATAGATTAGTTAGACTCATAATTATCTTATATTTTTATATTATAAATTTGATTCCATTTGTATATAAAAATTAAATTATATTAATTTAATGATTTAAGAAATTCCAAGAGTTTCCCTCCACTCTCTTATAAAAGGGCATCTCTTCTCCTCTTTTATGAAAATATAAAGAACAATTTTATTTAGAAAATATATACCCATATACATTCCTTACTTCCTTTCCCACATCCTAGAGGACTTTTTTATTATAAATCCCTCTTAGGAAGGATTTTATTGGAAACCTAAAGTGGTTTTCTGAAAAAGATGTATTATTCTTAAATAATTTTTTTGTTATATTTATTCTCCCACCTCCTAATAATCATCAGAAAATATGGAGAAATAATAAAAACATTATATTCCATATACTTACATCTTATTATTTCAATTACATTACAAAAGTCCAGCTCATCAGCCTTCATATGAAAATGAAATCATCGATCGTGTGTATGGAGAACTATAGCCCCGTGAACTAATGAAATTTTTTTTCCATCACATCCTCTCATCGATGAATATAATTTTAGATTTAATATATATATATATATATATCATTTATCAACTATTTATACTTCTGAAATTATAATATCACCTCAACCTTTATTTATTCCATTCCTTGGAAAAAGATAATGTCGATCGAGCGTACACGTTGACTACCACCTCTACGGTGTGATGTAATAAATTTTTCATTTTATTTTGAAATTTATGGTAATAATAATATATTTACTGAATATTTATTATATATATGATAAAAAATTATTATTTTTATGTTATTTATTATTTAAATTTTATTTAATCCATCCGTTCAAAAATGGAGACAATGTTCATGCGTACATACAACCTATCGTCTCCATGAACGGTATAATTAATTTTCTCTATCTATGGATTTAGTTATGCCTATAAATTTGTATATAATTAATTATATATGATAATTATATCATGATTATAATTCTGTAGATAATGGGACCCTAATCAAACGGAAATGACCAAAATTACTGAACCAAAACATACATGAAAAATGAAGTAGTTATCACATGGGACAGTAATTTTAATAATGAATTAATAATAATCAAGCAACAAAATATTAAACATAAACCATATATGGTATGGTTTATATGATTATGGTTCTCTAATATATTTATATTAAATATATATATTTATTATAAAGGAGGATAGAACATGTATAATTGAATTTAGAGCTAAGGTAAGGGATCTTCAGCAAACATTTATTTCTATGTGATATGTTTCATATTCACCACTTGTTTCTTTTTTTTTTGGTGTATATAATAACAATGAATTTATTTTATCATTACTATTAATAAAATTATTGGTATTTATATATCCATATAATTTTATTTCCTTCACGGGGCTTATGATTCAATAATTACAAAATTGGAAAGGGTTTTATGTTACAATTTAATTGTTTATCAGGATTGATTATAAATATACTTATCAGGAGAAAATTTCTTGATATAAAAATAAATAATCTCATAATGTTTCTCATATTATGTTTATTTATTGAAATTATAGTTTTTACTTTCATTTTCCTCTTTTTATATAAATAATATAATAAAAGAATGTTTTTAAGTAAAACCGAATTTATATCTATCTTTGGTCAAAAATACTTTTCATCCATAGCCATGTTTTTTAAAAAAAAATTTAAATAATGTTTCTAATATTCCCAAAGGATTTTTAAAGCCATTTTACAATGTTTTCATTCAGAATAATTGGATTAAAAGGAATCATCCTACCATTTTCTAAATGAGGTTAGTTTTACATTTTACCAAAAATGTGAAAGGAAAATTTATTCTAACACACACAGAATAAAGAAAATTTTCTTCCAGCATGAAAACTAAATTATTTAAATATCACTCTATATGTATTCATGGATTTGTTAAAGAAAATTTTTCCATGAATATTTTAATGTTTTTTATACTTTAAAAAGTTATTCACTTAATGTAATGAGTATTTTCCACAAGAACATTTTTAATGATCTTGTAAAGGTATTTCTATTAATTATCAACAAAAACCCTTGATTATACATGTTATGTTATATGGATATAATCCAAAGATTCCATATTTATTATTTCTATAGATGTTCTATTATTATGATAACAATATTTTCATGAAACTCATTCCTTTTCTATAAGATATGATATGATTAATAGATAAAATGTTTATAAAATCCATTTATTTTATATGGGTCATGAAATGAAAAATTCTTATGAAACCTATTTAATTAATGTGATATGATATCATATGGAACATATCTATACGGTATTAATTATGTGATAGGTGGGATTTAAATTATATATACCTCCAATTAATTAGGGAATTATGGAAATCTAATGAGATAAGTAGAACTAGAATATGGAGTTAACCAAGTTTAGTAAGGCACTTTTTCCACTACGATAGTATTGGGACTAAACCCTAAATAAAAAATATTTTAGGGAGTGAACCAATTATACTATTATCTCCATGTGAATGATACTAGATTAATAACGAAATTAATTTCCATGATTATGTATTATCCATAAATTATGTATTATGCTAATGTTATGACATCATAGATCGTGTTATTTTATCCCATTATGATTCATGGATTATGAATTACAAAAATTTATTCCATGACTCATGATTATGATCTATGATATCCATAGTGTGGTTTTAAAATGTTATTCTCATGTTCTGACATGCATAAGAACTATTTATATTTGATTTATAATTTATATCTCACTTGATTACCCTTACTGAGATTATGAGCTCACACATTCAAATGTTTCCTTTTCCATTTTTATGAAGAAAGGTAATATGTATGATATATATATATAAAAGGTTTTAGTTATTATGAACAATGTGGGATGCTATATAGATATATTATGAACCAATTTTTTATGTATCCATGTTTCTAATGAAACTATAACTATACGATTTTGGTGTGGATCATTTTGTTATATACTAAATATTCATTTATTAATATGTGAAACCTATATATGAATGGTGTGGACCACTCTCTTGAGCTAGGGATTCCCTTAGTGGAGGTTTGGAGGGTGAGGTACACACTCTGCTTCTCTGATATCATCTCCCCCTTCCCTCGATCCATACATTCTTCTCTCCCCACTTACCCCTTTTCATCTTCCTTACCACACATTATTGTTTGTTTTCTTTAATTCCTTTTATCCTCCACTCTTACACTCTTCCTTATATACTCTTTCCTCTCCATTGAAGCCACATCAGCTATTCCTATACTCTTTACTTCATTTCATTGTATTTCTAACACCATTCTAGTATTATGGGATGGTTTTCATGGGGAGGTTTGGGACGTGAATGTTTATTTGTGTCAATATCTCAAGAGCTCAACATTCATTCGATGTCATATTTTTATAGTTATGTTTTTCATGGAGTTTTTTTTTCAACTTTGATGTTTTAATGATGTTTAATCTTCCTAGTGGTGTCTTTGACGGTCAGGTTTTGTGGTTCCAGGTGAGGAAGAGCTTGTATATTGAACCCCTAATGCTTAAAATTCTACTCTAGTTTCATGTTCCTTTATCCCTCTCCCAGTCGGTCTACTATGGTGGTTTCAAGTATGATTTGGGATATATTGTTTGTTCAGTCAATGGTGTTCCATGAGGCACTCCTTTTCTTGTATTTGATCTAATCCATTGTGGTACTCATTAGAGGAATGTTATTTCATTTGTTCATTGTATTTTTTCCATAAAAAGGGTTTTCTCAATGCTATTTTTCTTGTTTTTTAAATGGTGAAGGGTGGGAAGGTATATAAAAGTTCATGTATTTCACTATTGAATGAAGATTCAAGTTTTTAGCCATGGTGATTCCAATTATGTTTGGTGGTGAAATTTTCCAATGGTTCTATAATGGGTCATGGATCTCTCTACTGTTTTGAATACCAGTTTTATGCCTCAACAATGATGATTATTCGCAGAGTTGATCTTTCAGAGAGGTTATGATAGCGAGTGTTTTCACATCACCAATTGGAGAGGATTATTGTGATTGAGTTTCAAAGTGTGCGGCTTAAGGCAGCTCAATGTTCTGGATCTCATAGCATGATGTGGTTAAGTGGTGATGGGATCAATGCATTATCAAAATTAGTTTTTAGTTTTAATATATGTAGACTTTGTATTTTGAAATTTGTTGTCGCTTTATTTGAATTATTGAATGCGTGGTTAACTCTAAACCTTAATGTGGATTTTTTATTATTAAAAAAATGGAATTTGATGAAATGAATTCGTTACTATTGTTGGTATTAGAGAAAGGTTTTGTTATCCTTTGGAAGATAAGATGAGAACTTTTTTTGAGAACCCTTAGGGTAATTATATGTATAAGAGAACATCTTATGTTATATTAATGAATGGGTTGATATTTTTCTATAAGAAAAATATACTTTGTAGGATATGATAATTAGGAATGGATTTAGAAAATATGCCTCTAGGGGTAATAAAATTGAAAAGAGTTGGTAGAGTATATCTCAGCTATCATTGTGATGTATTGATATTTTTCCCTTACTACACACCCAGTTTTACACTCTCAAGGGATATGATTAAGATAAATAAAATTCTAAATTTTTTCTATCATTAAGGATTGGAATATATAATGATCATGAATGAACTAGGTAAAACTTAATCATTAATTTATTTCAAATATGGTTTCTTGATATAGTCATCCTATAAAATATTTTTCATTATTATTATTATTGTTTCTGAAACCATGATTTTTTACTTTTAGCCAAAGGATAAAACTAGGAGGAATGATATTAATGATGAATTTTACAGTATATTCAGTGATTCAAAGTATCCAAATAAGATTATGAATGAATTTAAATATATTTTGATTATTCATAATTAGTTATCATGGTATATGATTAACAAACTATTCCTTAAACAACTCTATAACTCACCGAATAAGAGAAGGATATAGTCCTCCAAAAGATCAGTTGGTGGTGACCATTGAGGATAAAAGGTTCAATTTCCAATATATCCAAAATTTTGAAAGAGACAGCCAGGTGATTATCTCAATGGAACATGATAATTTTTTATGTGTGGGAAAAAGGGTATAGATCATCAAATTTTCAAGAAAAAAGGATGATTTTAATATAGAGGAATAAATTTCATCCTAGATATCTATTTACAATTTATTATATTATATTTTATGGGAATTATCTATTTCAAAATCTTATTTTAAAATTTTACACCTTGAAAAAGGAAGGACATGTGTTATACCAATCATTGATGTGAAATGTTTGAAGTATTTTTGTTTTTGGATTCAATAATTATATTGTAGAAGTATTATTTACCAATGGTATATTTTAGCCTAATAATGAATAATCTAAGGATTATGTTAATTTTGGAAGCATAAATGACTTTATTTAAGTTTATATTAAGGGTTTTTGATACCATCATGGGTTTATTATGTTAATAATGATCAAATGTTAAAAATATTATTCAACAATATTGATGTTTTAATTTATAGGATTTTAATGTTATTAAATTTTAAGAGATATTTAATAGGATACAATATATGTAACCCTTAGGTTCAACATGAATTATTATACGAGGAAGAATAATAATTTAATAATTTTAATGGTATTTACAACATTCTAGAATTATATAATCTTTGATTATTTAGGTAATATTAAAGGATGTACAACATATTTCAAGGTCATTCTAAGAATTAAATTAATATAGTTCTAGTAAAAAAGACAACATGACACATATGAAAAGGTAAAGGGTCATGAACCATCAACTAAAGTATTATAATGTTGAAATGTGTAAGATACCATATATTTAAAGGTATGTAACATCATGAGTTTTTTTGTTAGACCTTTGTGTCCAGATCTCATTTAGAGATGAAGAGTCATTATTGGGGAGAATAATCTATAGTTTAGGGATGTATATTTATTTCAATTAATGGAGTTTGTGTATAAATGAGAAAAATTGTATTATGATAGGTTTTCATGATTTTTGATGGCTTCAGAGGCAGTTTGTTCACGTAGTTAGGCGGAAACCTTTTTGTTGGGACATCACACACCGTGTACGTGTTACACAATGTGTAACTTTATCTTGACACAAGTTTTTAACTTTTCCATGAAGTGAAGTGGTTAAACATCATACAACTATTTCAAGTTACTTAAATTTTGACTGGGATAAATGTTAACCTGAGGCTATGGTTTTTATAGTTTAATAAAAAATGAATCAATACAAAACATTAAAGGATTAGAAATCATGTAATCCTCATAACCAACAGTTATAAGTTGGTATCATGTATAATATTTTCAATTATATTTTATAATTCCTTTTCATATAAACCTTATGTATAACTTTTCATTATTTTAGAGTCTCTTCCCCCATTACGGACATCCTGATTACACATATGATCCCTATTGCATGTTTTTTAGGTTTCCCTTATCTCTTGTCATATCATGTTCGTTTTTCTATAATATTTTGTCCATAGGTTTTTTTGGGGGTTTTTGATCTTGATATGGGTAGATATAGTTTCTTATTTACATATGTTTTTCCTTCTTCCTTATTGGCATTTTCTATTGGAAGCACTATGTTAATCGTTGTTTAATGTTAGATAATCTAATCCTAAACCTATGGTATACTTAACTGTTAAGTATGTAAAATACATTGATTGCACCCCCATGACATGAAAATTTATTAATTAAATAATTAATGATGATAAATTAAGGATTGGAATATTTTTGGATCCCTTTGGATTCAACTATTTGTGCGACATGGATTATGGATACCCATTGGGTGAGAGAACCCTAGAATATATATGTGAATTTGATAATGGATTAATGTGTGTTTATAATGACATAATAACTTAGGTGATAGTTTGATATTTAATCCCTATATAATTTATTTTTACCTATTAATGCGACTTCAGATCATTTGAGATACTAATGGATGTTATATTGAAAGATAAATTGTAATTTCCATAATTAACCATTGAGGCTTATGATGTGATATTCTGATATCTTTTCTATTAAGACATGTTATGATATCATTATTTAATGATTATATTGATTAGTATATGTTGAATCCCATATTGTAATTATTATATTGAGTATGATCTCCAACTCCCATGTTGTAATTCAAATATTCAGTGGGTTTTTCCATGTCCCATGCAGTAATTCTTATATTGAGTGGGATTTTCCTAGTCCCAAGTTATAATTATTATATTGATAATTTCATGTCTAGTCCTCTATTTAAATTTCAATATAGTATTCTCAGACAATATTTTTGTAATTTTTCCATGTATCTGTGTTTGTTGGCCGGCTTGGCTTTGATACATGCTCTGAGACTTTCTAAGATAGTTCCAAGGTAGGTTGATTATTATATTATATTATATGGTTATTAAATATACCTACTTATAACATTATAATATAAATTTGTATCATATAGGTTTTATTTTGGACATGGTGGTGTCATCCTACTGATTTTTACTCACACCCTATTTGGGCCTTCATTTAGTACCCAATAAGATTGCACATATGAAAGTTTGGACAAGGGAAATGGACCTTGTTATTTATTTTTTATTTACTTGATGGGATGGAGTATGGAGATGGGTCTGATATTTGGTATGGGACTAGGGAATATTTGGATTTATTTTCTGTCAGTTGATGGTTTTATTTGCATTATTTCAGTATGACATTTAGTTACATCTTATATTGTAATTACATGATTCTTCATTATGGGTTTATTATTTTTTCCTTTACTTTATAGATGTATTCTATTCTATTTATTCTTTTTTGTTTCTCTAACATTTATTTTAATGGGTTATTATACTAAATTACAATCTATTCCAGGGGGTATGGTCTCTCCACTATACACATCACACCATCAACGCTAGTCTGAAGCCTCTGGCATATGGTGAGGCATGCTTGAGGTATAGATGAAACATCCCAAGTAAGTAAAGAATTATTTATTTTCATATCTATGTCTATTTATGAATCAGATAGTTTTTTAAAGGCTTAAAATGAGAACAAATCCAATCATAAGCATAGAATTCTCAAATAATTTTAAAAGATTGTTTTACTGCCTTTTGATGGAGAACCATTTTTAAATCTATCATTAACAATTTTATAATCTCTATTTGTCAAAATAAACATATTCTTTAGAATCAGGTCATTGAAATTTACTTTGGATAATTTTTTTGTATTTTTCTGACAATGTTCAATTTTTAATGAATAGTGAAAAATACTGCATTTTACATCAAAACTGCTTTTTCAGCCAATTAAATTATATGTATAGATTGTCCTTTTAATTGGTTTTAAAGTTTAATTTGAATATATTTTACCATTTAATACTGTTTTTTTCATTGTAATTAATCTCAATTTGGAATTGGTTATAAACAGGTGTTAAACATTTGATAGATATTGTTTATAAAAAACCCGCAATTTGTTTTGAAAACGGGAATTATTTTGAAATTAATTAATATAATTTCTGTGTTTAGAATTTGGTAAAATGGATTCCATATTTTGAATCATATGGTCCAAATTATGTAATTTAAATTCTTTTATTTTTGAAAATTTTGAATAGTAATGACAGTAATAATCATTAATTATTGTGATTAATTAGTAATCAGGTAGTTAAGGGTAAAAAAGTTATATGATAATAATTATATAAAATGGACCTAATATGTGTCCTAATTCTACTAGTTGTGTCATGGATGACCATGGTATGCCTTGTGCCAAACTTTGGGACCCCATGGAATCACGTTTTTGTGATAGTGAAATTTTAACATTTAATTTTTAAAGAAAGGAAAATATAACAAAAGTATGTATCACCCAAGTAAAAAATGGTATTTTGGTCTGTGTAAATGATATCATAGACTATAAATATTAATTGGAAAGCTAAAAAATTTCATAAGTCATAGTATCTTTTTATTATTTTTAGAAAATAGATAAATTAATTTATTAATGACACCATGATGAAGCAACCATTACCTCATTAATGAACGATGTAAATAAAATGAAAATATAATGTAAACTCAAAGACTTACACTTGTCAAAAACCTATTAGATGGGTGGATTTAGAACCCTTATCACATTATCATCAAAATATATCCTTGTGGGACCTTTAATATCAAAAACTCATTTTATAATAAAGTAACATTACTAGACATTCCAAGAGTGCCCCTCCTCCCTCTAATAAAAGGCCCCCACCTCTACCACCTTTTCCATACCTCTCAAGAAATTGTCTTGGTCAAAATATACCCATTTTATCTCTCCAAAACCCTCTATTAATCATAGAAGCCTCATCTTAGGCAGAAAGCTCTTGAAGAAACCCTTTTGGTTCAGACTAAGGGGAGTTACCCAATTTAAAGGTAATGTCTTCTCTTATTAGCTTTTGTTTTATTTTGCTTCTCCAACCACCTAAAAACATTATATTCCTTTCATTTGTAACAACACCATAATCTTAAATATACTTGTATTTTTTTATGCTAAGGATTTTATTTACACTTACACACACTTCCGTCTAATGGTTAAAGAACATAATGTTTCTGTGAGTGGTGAATTACTACCTCACGAAACGATGAATGTTCAATATTATTTTAACACCTTTCATGGTGGCCATTAAGATGTCACTATATTTATATATGAAATATATTATGTTTATATTTTCCTAATGCTTATGTATTTATCATTTAGGGTATACCTTTATGGTTTCCATTATTGTTAAACGCGATATCTTCATTTTAGGTAGTGCGGACTACCACCCCCTAAAAGTGATTTGAATCATTAATGTCATATGTATGATGTATAAAGGATAGAGTTAATGATATTATATATGATATTATACTGGAATTATAATATAACGTTATATCGTATGTATTTCATTCCATTAAATATGAGATAGAAATTAAAGTAGAGTTCATGCGTACGTACAGCTTACCGTCTCCATGAATTTTGCATTTCATTTCATACCTCTAAATTTTATGTATTATTATGAATTCATGTATATACTTGATATATATGATATATATTATATCTAAATCATGAATATAATTCTGGATATAATGGATATTTTACCACATGAACAATTTTTAATTATAAGAAGTCTATTTTTGACTCAAGTACCAATGATCGACAAAACAACCGTTATTAACATAAATAATTGCATAATGTTCATAACATTGTAATAAGTGTTATAAAAGGAGTAATGAACTTGAAAAATCTTCTTAAGCAAGTAGAAATTAACTCTAGTTTATTATTCAGGTGATTAAATAATGATCATGACATGTCAGACACGAGGTAAGGGACTTTGCCTCAGTCTCCTTTCATTGAGGCATATCATGTTTTATACACAACATTCTTTTATACAATGTATAAAACCATTTTACATTTACTATTTTTCAATAGGAATCTTTTTATACGAAGTCTTTTACTAAATGAAAAAAGGTAATGTTTTTTTCTTACATTTGCGGTGACAATGACTTCTCCGCCGTCATGACCATTATTTGTTTTTCAGCTTCCACTACAAGCCATAACTTTTTTTAAATGAACAATAAATACCATGTGTTAATTTTTGTTTATTTTGGTATTGAAAATGGTTTTGAATATTTTTTGATTATATAAATGTGTTTTAGATATCTTGTGATTGAAATGTGGAAATGTTATGTTTCCATTATGCAAGTTTTATGTGATATGATTATGTTATGGTTCTTGGGAATTGTTTATGAAGAAGGGTGGTTCCATGATAAAATAAGGGCGGGTGAGCCCAATATAGCTCTCCAATGCCCTGGGTAACATGAATGAGTTAAACTCTATGGTTTCTCTGAAGATATTTATGGAATATGTTGTGATGGGTATTCCAAACGTAACCATGAGGGTTACTCCCTATGTAAGAATGTTATGAATGCCTCAAGTTACCTTTAGGTATTATGTTTTCTATGATTTATTCATAAACCTTTCGATTTCATGAGGTATGTTAATGTTTTTATGTTTATGAGTGAAGTATGATTTCATTGATTCTTATGTACACATGGAGTACGGTTTTCTTTTCATATTTTTATATCCCTTACAGATCTTTTTATGCTCATCCCATGTTTTTGAAATCTTTTTCACAGGTCAAGGGAATGGTACATGATGTGATGATAGAGTCGAGGAAGTGTCAAGAAAGAATCCATGTTTTATTTTAAAAATGTTTCTTTGATGAAAAAATATTGTCTTTTATGTAACCACCTTGTTTAAATGATGAATGTAATGCATGATTTATGATCTAATTATCTAAAACTCTAAACATGAAAATATATGAAATGTGTATTCTTGATATAACTCAAGATTAAGTAATGTTTAATGCTGGGGAATT
Source organism: Viscum album (assembly GCA_963277665.1). Lineage (NCBI taxonomy): Eukaryota > Viridiplantae > Streptophyta > Magnoliopsida > Santalales > Viscaceae > Viscum > Viscum album. The sequence continues at coordinate 1,593,363,233 of OY728129.1, forward strand.
ACAGTTGGTATCAGAGGTTGGTTTAAATAAATTTAGGAGTTAGAATTCTAATAAATGATTATCCCAAAAATATTTTTTTATGGTCAAATTTAAATGATATATCATTTGAAGATTACTGTGTTTCTTCATCTAAGACATGTTTGTTCAAAATGGTTCTCCATAGAGGAAACAGGTAAGTAACTCTATGAAGGAATACATAAGGAAATGACCTTCCAAATCAGCATCCTGAGATGGTTGGAATTGGGAATGAATAGATTGTTGCAGTAATGATGTAGTTCAATCAAGAGATAAATGGTAGTGGTATTCATGCACGAGATCAGCTAGATCAACCACATAATAACATGTTAGTGGTTGAACATTTCATGAGCCAACATCCCCTATAATTAAGAGGATCATCTGACCCTGTTCTAGGTAAAGGGTGGATTAAAGAACTGAAGATGATTTTCAATGTCATGGGGTGTTCAGAAAATCAAAAAGGTTAGTCTTGCTAGTTAACTTTTTGAGGGTAAATTAGATTAGTGTTGTTGGTGTTTAAAAATATCAGGGATGCTGATGAGATTGATGCTCTTGACTGGGATGAATTCAAATGTATGTTTCTTGATAAATATTTTCCTATGGCTATTTGACATAGGATGGAAAAACAATTCTTGGAATTGAAGAAAGAGGATGACTCAGTGGCTGTTTATGAATAAATTTTTACTTGATTGGAAATGTATGTTATAAATTTTATCTGTGACATTGATAGTACAATCAATCATTTTTACTGAAGATTAAAGGCAAAATATCAAAGGTGTTTAGCTTCTTGTGAGTTCATGAGTTATGAGAAGCATGTTCGATGTGCTGAGAAGGTGGAAATGGAGTTTTCTGATGATCAAGTATTCTATAACAACCAATAGAAGAAGGGACCGAGGTTGCAGAAGAAAGGGAAGAATATTTTAAAAAGTTATGATGGTAAGAAAACCATGTTTTAAGTTTGTGATACATGTGGTTAAAATAATGCTGGGGAATGTCTTTCGAATTCTGGAAAGTTCTACCGATTTGATAAGATGGGACATAAGGCTCGTGATTGCACTGGAAATGATCAGGGTGATGGTAACACCAAATTTGATTTACAGTTACTGAATTGTTTGAATTGAAATGAGATGGGTCATTATGAAAACGAGTGTTCGATAACGAGCTTAAATGATGGGAAGAAGCCAGACTCCAAGCAGAAAGGTTTGGTGAAATCCATTTCAACTACTTAAGTAGGTTTTGGGCTATCAAATTAAGTGGTATCATTGATTTTGTTTTTTTCAGATTATGCCAATGTATTGTTTGATTCGAGTTCTACACATTCTTTCATCTCTGAAAAATTTTATCATAAATTGTGAATTCCGTCTCAAGAAATGACTCCTGAGCTTGTGGTAAAAACACCCGGGGGAAATGTTGAGGCAAAAATAATTTTTAATAATCTCCATATCCTTATCCGTGGAAAGAACGTACAGGAAAAACCTTATTGTTTTACCTCTAGTAGAGTTTGATGTTATCCTGGGTATGCATTGGCTCTCTGTTTACCATGATAAGATTGATTATAGAGCTAAAGAAGTTTCCTTTTATAATGACTTTCAGTTTGTGTACAAGAATGAACCCTTACTGTTGATAACATATCAAGAGGCTGAGAAACTTGTAAAAGATGTAAATGAATGTTACCTTGCACATATTGTTGAAAACAAAGGAACCGTTCAGATTAATGATGTGCCAGTGGTAAATGAGTATCCTAATGTTTTTCCTGATGATTTTCCTAGAATAATTCATGATCGAGAAGTTGAATTTACTATTGAATTAATTCCTGATGCTAAGCCAATTTTAAAACCCCCTTATCGAATGGCTCAAATTGAACATTAGGAGTTGAAGATGCAATTGCAAGATTTATTAGATAAAGGTTTTATTCAACATATTACATCACCATGGGGTTCTTCTGTCTTATTTGTTAAAAAGAAAGATGGTTCAATGTGACTTTGCATTGATTATAGATCCCCTAATAACATCACTATTAAGAGAAAATATCCTTTACCTCATATCGATTATTTGTTTGATCAGCTCCATGCAGATCATTTGTTTTCAAAGATTGACTTGAGATCGGGGTACCATGAGTTGCTAGTGAAGGAAGAATATGTTCTGAAGACTGTGTTTCATAAAATATATGGTCATTATGAATTTGTAGTAATGCCTTTTGGGTTATCCAATGCACCTTCTGTATTCACGGACCTTATGAATAGAATTTTCCATGAGTTTCTGGATATGTTTATGGTTGTTTTCTTTGATAATATTTTGTTGTTTTCAAAAAGTAAATAGGATCATGAAAGTCATTTAAGGGTTATTTTGAAAACCTTAAATTAAACAAAATTGTATGGGAAATTCAGAAAGTGTGAATTTTTGTTGCAACAAATTTCTTTCCTTGGTCACATTTTTTCTAATGATAGAATAACTATTGATCCTGCAAAAACAAAGGTTATTGAAAAATCTCCAAGATCCACAAATGTATCCATGATTTTTAGTTTTCATTGTTTGGTAGGCTATTACCGAAGGTTTGTTAAAAGAATTCATGGTTATCTAGTCAAACGACTAAGCTAACTCGGATGGTTGTTAAGTTTATCTGGAAAAAAGAATGTGATGATTGTTTTCAAGAATTGAAATGAAGGCTGGTGAATAATCTTTTTTTGGAAATACCATCCATGAATTGTGATTTTGTTATTTACAGTGATGATTTATTAAATGGACTTGGTTTTTTCCTAATTCAGAATGATCTGGTAATTGCTTATGCTTCACGTCAGTTGAAAACTCATGAGGTAAATTACCCTACACATGATTTGGAATTAGCTATTGTGATTTTTGCTTTAAAAATTTGAAGGCATCGTTTGTATGGTGTAAAGGGTAAAATATATACTGATCACAAAAGTTTAAAGTATATATTCACTCACAAATAATTGACCATGAGATAGAGGAGATAGCTAGAATTAATCAAGGATTATGAATGTACAATTAATTACCATCCGAGAAAAGAAAATAAAGTGGATGATGCTTTGAGTCGAAAAAGTAATGCTTCATTAACAATGATATGTTTGGAACAAGATCCATTGGTTAATTATTTGATGAAACATGGAATAGAAGTTGTTTGTGAAGGATGATCTTTTGTTTTGTTTTAGGTATCAGTGAGATCATATCTTTCAGACAGAATTAAGCAAGCACAGAAGAAAGACACTGAGCTGTAGAAAAAGGTAGAGCTGGTTCAGAAGGGTATGTTACCTAAATTCAATATTGATAATGATTGTGTTTTGAGATTAGGGAAGATATTGTGTTGACTTGTGATTCAAAGTTGAAGAGAGAGTTGTTATGTGAAGCTCGTAGTTCTCCGTTTTCAGTTCATCCTAGCAGTAATAAGATGTATAGAGATCTTCGGGAGTATTACTAGTGGAATGGAATCAAAAGAGATATTGTTGATTTTACTGTAAAGTGTTTGACTTGTCAATATTTTAAAGCAGAGAAACAATTACCAAAAGGGATGCTTCATCATTTACCAGTGCCAGAGTTGAAATGGGAGAATATATCCATGGACTTCATTGTGGAATTTACAAAGAATCCTCGAGGTAATAATGAAATATGGGTTATTGTTTATTGCTTGACTAAATCTTCTCATTTCCTTGAAATACCAGATATTCTTTATCTAGTAAAAATTTCTCATTTGTATCTTAAAGAGATATTAAGGTTACATGGAGTTCCCATCTCCATTGTATCTGATCGTGATCCCAGGTTTAAATCTATCTTTTGTAAAGGCCTTCAGAAGTAGTTGGGTACTGAATTAAATTTTACTAAATCTTTACATCCTCAATAAGATGGGAAGTCAGAAAAAAGAAATCATATATTGGAGTATATGCTACGTTCTTGTTCGATGGATTATCAGGGAAGTTGGTACCAACATATTTCTTTGGTTGAGTTTTCTTATAATAATAGTTTTCATTCCAGTATACTGATAGCATCATTTGAGGAATTATATGGGAAGTGGTGTCGAACATCATATTTTTGGGATAAAGTGGGTGAAAGGAAGTTTATGGGACCAGAATTGGTAAAAGATTTGGCAGAAAAAGTTCATCTGATACAGACACACATGAGAACAGCTGAGATCAGGCAGAAAAGTTATGCATACAACAGGAGGAAGGATATCTCTTTTGAGGTAGCTGACCATGTCTTTTTTCAAAGTTTCACAAAGGAAAAGTGTGATGTGATTTGGTAAGAAAGGAAATATGAGTCCAAGTTTCATTGGACCATATGAAATTCTGGAGAGAGTTGGATTAGTTCCATATCGAGTGGCTTTACCTCCGATTTTATATGAGGTACACAATGTTTTTAATGTTTCAATGTAAAGGAAGTACATTCCAGATCCATATCATGTTTTGAGTCCATAGGTAGTTCAGCTGGGAGAGAATCTATCTTATGAGGAACAACGAGTCCAGATTCTTGACAACATAGAGAAATTATTTTTGAATAATGTGATTCATCAAGTAAAGATTTTGTGGAAAAACCACATGATTGAAGATGAAACATGGGAATCTGACAAGGTAATGAGGGAAAATTTCCCAACTTATTTGATAAGTAAATAAATTGTGGGGACTCAATATTCTAAATGGGGAAAGTATGTAACATCCCGAGTAAGTAAAGAATTATGGATTTTAATATCTATGCCTATTTATGAATTAGATAGTGTTTTAAAGGCTTAAAATGAGAATAAATCCAATCTTAAGCATAGAATTCTCTAATATTTTTAAATGATTGTTTACCACCTTTTGATAGAGAACCATTTTTAATTCTATATTTTGAAAATTTTATAATGTCTATTTTTCAAAATAAACGTATTCTTTAGAATCATGGCATTGAAATTTACTTTGGATAAATTTTTGGTATTTTTCAGACAATGTTCATTTTTTAATGAATAGTGAAAAATACTGCATTTTACTTCAAAATTGCTTTTTCATATAATTTAATTATATTGATTGATAGTCATTTTAATTGGTTTTAAAGTTTAATTATAATATATTTTTACAATTTAATCCAATTTTTTTCATTGTAATTAATTTCACTTTGGAATTGGTCATAAACAAGTGGTAAACCTTTGATAGATATTATTTCTAAAAAACCCACTATTTGTTTTGACAACGAGAATTATTTTTAAATTATTTACTAAAATTTATATGTATGGAATTTGGTAAAATTGATTTCATATTTTGAATTATAAGGTCCAAATTATGTAATTATGACTCTTTTGTTTTTGGACATTATGATTTCTAATGACGTTAATTATCCTTAATTATCGTGATTAATTAGTAATCGAGTAGTTAAGGGTTATAAAATAATATCATAATAATATAAATTGACCCCAACATATGCTATTGGTTGTGTCATGGATGACCATGGGATTCCTTGTGCCAGACATTGGGACCCCATGGATTCAATTTTGTGTGATAGTGAAATTTTATATTTTATATTTTTGAAGAAAGGAAAATATAACGAAGGTATGTATCACCCAAGTAAAAAAAATTAGTTTTGTCTATGTAAATGATCTCTTAGACTATAAATACTCAGATAAAATCTAAAAATATTTCCTACATAATATTATTGTTTTTATAATTTTTAGAGATTAAATAAATTAATTTATTTATGGAACCATGATGATGCAGCGATTACCTCATTAATGAACGATTTAAATAAAATGAAAAGATAATGTAAACTCTAAGACATAAACTTGTCTTAACCCTATTGTATTGGTGGATTTCGAACCATTATCACCTTATCCTTGAAATATATCTTTTTTGGGACCTTTAAATTCTGAAACTCATTTTATAATAAAGTAACATTTCTAGACTTTCCAAGAGTGCCCCTCTACCATCTTATAAAAGGCCCCCACTTATACCATATTACCCACACCTCTCAAACCATTGGCATGGAAAAACTATACTAATTTTATCTCTCCATATCCCTCTCTTCATCATAAAATTCTTACCTTCAGCAGAATGCACTTCTAGAAACCGTTTTGGTTCAAACTAATGGGAGTTACCCAATTAAAAGGTAATGTCTTCTCTTATGTTCTTTTGTTTTGTCTTGCTTCTCCAACCCCCTAAACTCTTATTTTACCTTTATTTTGTAACAACACCAGTATCATAAAATATACTAGGATGTTGTTATTATAAGGATTTCATTTACAATTACACAAACATTTGTCTAATGATTAAAGAACGTACTGTTTCTGTGAGTTTCGAACTAGTGCCTCACGAAACGATGATTGTTCAATATTTTTTTAACACCTTTCATGGTAGACATTAAGACATAACTATATTTATATATGATATATATTATGTTTATGTTTTCCTTATGCTTCTGTATTTTTAATTTATGTCATACCTTTATGGTTTCAATTATGGTTAAACGCGATTTCTTCATTTTAGGAAGTGCGGTCTACCACCCCCTCAAAGTGAGTTGAATAGTTAATACCATTTGTGGGACGTATAAAGGATGGAGTTAATGATATTATATATGATATTATACTAGAATAATAATATACCTTTCTATCATTGCGATTTCATTCCATTAAATACGAGATAGAAAATGAAAGTACTGTTAATGCGTACGTACAAGTTACCATATCCAAGAACGGTGCATTTCATTTCATACCTCTAAATGTTATGTAATATTATAAATTCATGTATATACTGGATATATATGATTTATATGATATCTACCTCATGAATATAATTCTGGATATAATGTATATTTTACCACATGATCAACTTGTAATTATAAGAAGTTTATTTTTGACTCAAGTACCAATAATCGATAGAACTACCATTATTAACATAAATAATTACATAATCTTCATAACATGGTAATAAGTGATATAAAAGGAATAATTACCATGAAAAAGGTCCTTAATCAAATATAAATTAACTCTAGTTTATTATTCAAGAGATTAAAGAATGATCGTGTCAAGTCGGACATGAGGTAAGGGACTTCGTCTCAATCTCTTTTCATTGAGGCATATTCTGTTTTATAAACAACATTCTTTTATATGGTGTATAAAACCCTTTGACTTTTAATTTTATTCAAAAGTAATATTTTTAAATTAATCATTTTACTGGATTACAAAAGGGAATGTTTTTTCTTACGTATGTTGCGATAAAGACATCTCCGCCACCGTGACCATTATTTGATTTTCAGCTTTTTCTACAAGCCATTACTTTTTTAAACGAAATATAAATACAATGGTTTAATTTTCTGTTATTTTGGTAGTGAAAATTTTTTTCTTAATTTTTTGATTATATCAATGTGTTTTTGATATATTGGGATTGAAATTCTGAAATGTTATGTTTCCTTTATGCATTTTTTATGTGATACGATTATGTTATGATTCTTAGGCACTATTTATGAAGACGGGTGGTTACCTGATAAACTAAGTCTAGGTGAGGCTGATATAACTCTCCAATTCAATGGGTAACATAATGGAGTTAAATGCTAAGGTTTCTCTGAATTGATTTAGGGAATATGATGTGATTGGTATTCCAAATGTAACCATGAGGGTTATTCCCTATGTAAGAATGTTATGAATGCCTCAAGATACCTTTATGTATGATGTTTTCTATGAGTTATTCATAAACATTATGATTTCATTAGTTATGTTAATGTTATTATGTTTATGAGTGAATTATGATTTCATTGATTATTATGTATACATGGACTAAGGTTTTCATTCTGTATTTTTATATCCATTATTGAGATTTTTATGCTTATCCCAAGATTTTTAATTTTTTTCACAGGTCAAGGGAAAGGTACATGATGTGATGATAGTGTCGAGGAAGTTTCATGAAATAATCCATATTTTATTTTAAATATGTTTCCTTTGATGTAAAAAATAATGTCTATTATGTACCCACCTTGTTTAAATGTGGAATTTAATGCATGATTTCTGATCTAATTCTATAAAACTCTAAAACTAAAAAGACCCTCAAGGTTTATTCTTTAAATAACTCAAGATTATGTAATGTTTAAGGCTGGGGACTTACAATAGTAACCAACCTATTTTAGCCATGTGTGAGAGTACCGGATCAGGGGATGTTACAAAGTGGTATCAAAGAAAAGGTTATTATTTTCTATTTCATTTCTTTTTTGGAAAGGTAGAAAAGTGAATAGTATATGTTGAGACTTTGTAATTAGCTTGTACATGGTAGTAGATAACACATATACAATGAAAATATCTGAGTTCCTTGGAATGGGATTTCTATTTTTGTTGTTCCCTAATTATTGATGATTTTATTTCACTCTAAATTATTCATAGGTTGGGTGATGTTATTATATTATGATATTATTTTTTATTTATGTTTATATTTATGGTCCAGTATTGTGTGAGATGAGTGTGCCTACATCATTATAGGCACATATGGGCATATATTGACATTCATTTTTCATGATAGGGAAATAATTGTTGCATGAGATATATACTTGACTATATGAACTTTGGTATAAGATACCTATTATATTTGATAAAGGGGAATAAATTAACTGTTATTTCATGATAAATACTTTTAATACATGTTTAAAGAGACCATATGTAGTGATTCTTTATTGTTATCAAATGCTTAGGCTGAATTTATTTTAATCAAATGTTCTATGGAGTGAGTTTATCTTGAAGGTAAAATTCTTCCTCATTATCATTGAGTTGATAATAAGGAGAGTGGAAAACAACAACATCCTAATATAACTAATCCAGAGATTTTTATAACTCATGAGGATCAGATAGATGTCCAACTTTGAGGTAGCTTCTTTAGGGGCATGTGATCTATAGAAGGAGAGACTATTCACACCATTCCTTTAATGTCTATGATGACAAGAGAGTATCAGATATAGAATATTCCTACATTCATTGGGGAGGGAGGTCGCCTAGAAACTAAATTATGGATTGAATCGTTATAGATAATATTCAATCAGTATGAGACACCCACATATATAAGGGGGAATATTTCTATATATATGATCCATAGACCAACCAAGCATTGGTGGGACATTATAAGGTAGACTGGGCAGTAGGAGGAGTTTTCATGGAAGTATATCATGGAGATTTTCTCAAGACACCTCTATCCAAATACATTGTGGGATGATAATGATCATGATCGGATGCATATGACATGGGACAACATGTCAATGATGGATTATAATGAACTTTTCACCAACCTAAAATTCTATGTACCATCTTTATCTGATGATGTGATCTAAGAGGAAATATGATTTTAAGATAGGGTTTCATAAGAGATAAAATCATAGGAGAACATATCCTTCCATTGTATCTTTTCAAGTGTGAGGAATATGAACCACATAATGAATGGGAATATGAGAGAGGCCTTGAGAAGCATCATGTTTAATTCATTAGGGAAAACTGGGAGCCCTTCTCCTTGTGGTAAGAAGAACAATTATAATAGAATCCACTAAGGCAATAGCATGTAGAGATGTCATGGCTGTTGGAATCCATCCTAAGATCATGTTCTATTATAGTGATTTCAGTTTTGAATGTTGGTCCACAAGAGACCTCGATGTTTGTACCCAACATTGGAATGCCATGATTGTGGTAGTATGGTACACCTACAAAGGTTTTTCGGGGTGTACAGTAGCAGTGATGTGGAAGGGGATTAAGACATGTACCATAGTCTATCCATGACTAACTTAAACCTCATTATACAGTTATCTAGTGTTACACCAGGCGTTTAGGTCGAGGAATAATATGTGGTTCCCCAGTTTTGGAACAACTGTACCAGGTAGAGGGAATAACTCAAGTGAGTCCAGATGGAACTCAGGGAATAAGTGTTGGTCAGATCACGTTATATAGACCACTATGAATATTGTGGATATAGGAACACATATAATCCAAGGTATGATTCATTTATCATATACCCTTTCTTTTGTTTTTTTTATATTAGAGCATCACATTCCATTTTATCTGCTCATTTGAAAAACACTTTGGTATTGGTTATGGAAAACAAGGATGGTACTTTCACCGTTGATACACCATTGATAGTGTGGTAAGATAATATCAAATTTCATAGTGTGTGATCTATAGATAATGGTAGTTAACATTTATTTTGGGAACCATTCATACTAGAAATGATAGGATTTTTATTTGATTCTTGGTACAGATCGGCTAGTTTTATACAAACCTCATATTGACTATTACAAAATGAGTTTTTTATTTCTATCTCCATAGGGAGATACATATTCTCCCCAAGGTGAGTGATATATTCTAGATTTTTTTTCATGAAAACTTAATTGCATATTGAATTTTCTCATGCCTTATATGGATAGCATTATTCATGATGATGATGGATTGTGGTAGGATTATTTTCTTCTAGATGTATACTATTTTCAAGACTTATTTACTGTTGAGTTATACGAAATACCTTCAAATATGGATATAGATTTTATGGTTGATTTGTTTAAGGGAATAGAGCCAGTTTCTATACTGCTGAAAAGAATGACACCATTAGAGATTCCAGAGTTAAAAGTTCAGTTAAAAGTTCTGGAAGCTAAAGGTTTCATATGGATTAGTACATCTCCATCAGGATCTCAAGTACTTTTCATAATAATGTCTGACGATACACTTATCTAATGCTAGAATTATCATATATTGAACCAAATGAAGGTCAAGAACCATTATCCCCTTCTACGCATTTTAGATCTCCTCGATCATTTGAGAGGTGATAAGATATTCTCAAACATAGATTCCAGACCTAGTTTACACCATTTGTTAGTGATACAATAAAAAATACCATGAACTTTTCTTAGGGGTATACATGGATTATATTAATTCATAGGGATTTTTTCTAGTTTGAACCAATCTACAGCGGTGTTCATTTCCCAGATGAATATGATCTTTCATTATTTTTTGTATTGGTTTTTGGTTGATTTTTTAAATGAAATATTAGGGTACTCAATGTCATAAAATGATCATGCCAAAAATTTGAAATTGTATTGGGTACATTTAGAAATAATCTTCTTTATGAAAAGGCATCAAAATTCATTTTCTAGATTGATAAAGTGAACTTCTTTGGCCATGTCTTCTTAGAGGTATGAATTTTAATGGAGCCATAAAAACTTGAAACCATGTTATATATGGATAAACCTATTAATTTAAATATGATTCATAGATTTATATGTTATGTGGGTTATTATAAATGTTTTATCTAGTACTTATCCCATCAAGAATTACCAATGATATGGTTGACCAAGATGGGACTAAATTTTTTTTGTCAGATTCTCAAAATAGATATTTTCAAGAGCTAAAAGACATGATGAAATTAGAACCTTCTCCCACATAACCTATGTTAATAAAATCATGTATTCTACACTATGATTCATTTTGAGCTGAACTCAATGTAGTTCTTATGTTGGAGGATCGATTTGTTTTATATGTCCCTAGAAAACTAATACTGCATTATAGGAATTACCCAACTCATGATACAATGTGTTCTAAAATTGTACATGCTCTATGATGTTGGATATAATATATAATGGTTAAATGGATTGGGTGTAGATGGAAAAAAATTTCCATTGGTATATATTTTCTCAATGGGACCTCAACCTTCAGCATAAGAGGTTGGTCAAGTGTCATAGTCTTTCAACATCGAGATGATTTATACACATAGAAATGGAACCATCATTAATGGATCATGGAGTAGGATTGCACAAATAGAGCTACTGTGGGATTATTATTATGATTAGTATATGATAACACTCTTTAAAAACATGTATCTTGAAGTTTAGGAGTCTTAGTGATGTGTATCTCTATCATCAACTTCTATTATACATATTCCTTTGGATTTGATCAACGATGATAAGATATCGGATCCATAAGTCTTAGTTTAAGAGGCAAATTAATGTTTAGGGATACACCGTTAGGATGGACTCTTTGTAGTGGAAAATATCATCATTTTGGTGGTCATGTATGGGTTCTTATGGGCTTTTTCAAGGAACTGATGAGATATTTTCATTAATCAAAATGGGTGGTTCATCATGGTGGAACAAATATGTATCATTTTCCCTGAATACAGTACTGGGGGTCAAAAATGATGAAGGAAGTTGTAACATCCTAGATCTACGTACTTCCCAAAGTTTCCCAAGAATAGGCCAGTTACACGACCTCATGTGCCTTTCCCCAAATCCTAGAGGCTTCCAACTAGTAGTGAGGTCCAGGGATTGATATTATTGAAACTATTCCATTATTTTCAGAGTATACATACCAAAAAACAAATAGTAAACCACAACTTATCGAATAATGAAAAACATGAATAACAAAAGAATACAAAATGTAAAAGAACTAATGGAATATATATATATATATATACGAATCATGTCATATGTGTCTAGGAAAGCATCCAAAACGAGTCACATTGCTAGAAATATAATAAAATCCAGTATAAAGTGAAATCAAGTAATCTACGACAACATCACAAGATCCATCTTGGTCCCATTGTCTCCATCACCAATAATAATCATGTACCTGATGAAGAATGTATCTTAACTATATCTATACCTACAAACTTATAATAGGTTTGAGTCTAATATTGTGACCCAAATAGGTTGCAAGATGAATCCTAGTAAGAAACTTTCAAAAGATCTTTGCCTATCCATCAGTGAATATATATAGAATCTAGTATTTAAAAATTAAGCAATAAACTAGGAAGTAATCAAAAGTAAAATATCTTAATGTTGTCAATTAAATTCATTTAACATTTATTATTCATATATCTAATCATGTAACCTAGATCTCTAGCCTAATCTCTGTATCACCCATGTAAGTAGAAAAATGATGTCTCAAAAGACCACTAAAACTATCAAGTAAGACGGAATCAAAGCATGTGATTTTTGTGGGAAGACACATAAAAATCATTAAATTATTCACAAATGACCCTATAGGAATGCACTAATTGTCTATACCCTTTTTTCCTATAATGCATCAATTCATTAAATAACAAACCTATCAAAAAGATATAATGGTATAACCCCTTTGGCCCAACATAGCATCAAGAAACATATAAACATCTACTTGGGAAATCTCTCATGGTCTAGTCCCCAAAGGTCAAATACCTATACCCAAGATTTCACAGTCCTGTGTACATAAACAGGAATTCCCCTCAGTCTTCCTGGTCTAAAGCTCTCACGAGCCATTGGAAAAATAATTTGGAAGTCCCCCCAGTCCTCCTGGTACATGGATCTCATGGTCCATTGGGAATATAGAAGCGCACATATCATAACAACGAAACTCATGTAATATATAACTACAAAAAGGATTGAAATACACAATGCATATCAAAATCTTTTCATATAATTAGTAACTCAATCGTATAAAAACAAGGCATTGAAAACATGTCAAGCCGAACATGAATTCTAGACCAAACAACCCTAGCCAATAAATCAATGGAAATGAACCCATGGGGTGTCCTGTAAATAAGGTATTTAACCTTACGCATAAGATACCACCTTTAGTAAATTAACCAAACCATAATAAGAAAAGACAGTGTTGAATTCCATATCAAGATATACCCAAAACATGTGAATTCATCACATTTAACATAATAATTTCATGAAAAACAGTGAAAGGCACAAACCAACAACCTCGATGTCGTACGATCGATATAATTGAACATAGGGCCCTGAATAATCATATAATGACCTAGATCAACAAAATGGGGAAAACCTACCAACCGACAACAACTCACAAGATTGGATAAATCAGGAAGAAAGGCTCTAGAGGTTTTGAGAACTCACCAGAGGGATTCCAACACACCCAATAGTTTCTCCATGAGAGCTCAGATAAAGAATCGAGACGGGGTTGAGGTTCGTCGGCCGTTTAGTAGTGCTCCAGTATGAAACATGGGGAGAAGATTGTGTTTCCAAACATGAGACATGACACAATTCTGATATATCTAATAAACAAAAAGCTACACAACATGTTCATTAAAATTACACATTGTGTAGTAGCCTTAACTATCCCCTGACATAAGTGGTCTTCCAGGACCCCACCGGACCATGTATTCAGCTGTTACATGGTAAAAATGTAGCTTTATGTAGTAAAAGTTTTACACAATGTGTACTCATAACTACACATCATGTACTTATAAAATCAACTTTTCCTCCATTTTCCTCAAAAGAACCCGAAAATATGATCCATATATTAAAATAAGATCCAGGTTATTACAAAGACGACACCCAGATCCCATCGGTCACATGAACTCAAGCACATTTCCACAAATGCCAGATGTTTCTGATGTGAAGTGAGGGACAAGGTGTGATATTGGGGAAACTATGCTCTGAATGGAAGAGTATATACAATGAAAAACAAATAGTAAACAATATCATAAGCAATAATTTCAATCAATAATAATAGTTGAAGACTGAATGTAAAAGAAAAACTACTGAATATATATTTATTTAATGATGAATGTCATGAGTCTCTACTAATGCATCCAAAATATGTCACAAATATGGAAACACAATAAAATATAATACAATGGAAACCAATGTAAACTCCAACTTCATCGCTAGCCTCAACTTGGCCCTATTCTATCCGGCACCAACAAAAATCCATTAACGGATGATGAAGTGAGATTTACCTTATCTATTCCTACAATAATCTAATCTATTTGGGTCCTAGACGATGACCCAAATAGGGTGTGAGACGAATCCAATTAGGTAACCTCCAAAATATCTATTCCTAACTATTAGTGAATATATATTGCTGGTAATATAAAAAAATGAAGCAATAAACTAATAAGTAGTTAAATGTAAACAATCATATAATTTTCAATTACATTCATTTAACATTTATTAATTATCAGTTGAATCATGTAACTCCAATATCTATCCAATTCTTTGTATCCCCTGTGTTTGTAACAAAAAATAGAAGCCTCATAATACCACCTAAACAATCAAATAAGACTGATTCCATGATTGTTCTTTGGCATGGAAGATGCATCATAATCATTCAATTATTCACAAACAATACTCTAGGAAAGCTGTCTTTGTCTAACTCCTTTGCTCCAACATATAATCAATTAATTAAATAATGTCCCATTTGAAAAGTTCTCATGGTCTAACCCATTTGGTCCAACATTGAATCAAGAAAAATATAAAACACCACCTATGAAATCTCTCACGGTGTTATCCCCTCTGGTAAAATATCAACAACAAGGCTCTCATGGTTCGATGTAAATAAACTGGATGTCTCCTTAGTCTTCCTAGTCCAAGTCTCTCATGGTCTAATGGAAAAATAATTTTAATGTCTCCTCAGTCTTCTTGGTCCAAGGCTCTCACAGTCCATTGAAAAAATAATAGCACATATATCATATCAAAGCAGATCATGTAATCTATAACTACAAACATGACTAAACATTCACAATGCATATCACATGCATTTCATATAATTAGTAACTCCATCCTAGAAAAATAAGGAATGAAAAATGAGGAATGCATAATAGGAATTCTAGACCAAACATCCATTACCAAGAAATAAAGGGAGACACACAAATGGTTTCTCCCATAAACAACGTATTTGACGTTATGCCTGAGCATCAACCCTTACACAATTAACTAAACCATAATAGGAAAATACAAAGTTTAGTTCCAAATATAATGATACCCAATATTTTCTCATTCAGAACTTTTAGCATATCCAATCCATATACAAACACAGAATGTCACAAACCACCTTCTGTGATGTCGTACAATTGATATAATTCAACATCGGCCCACAAATCTGACATGATCAACATAGATCTACAAAATGGTGAAAAACTCTCAACCTCAAATAACTCACATGTGAGGATGTATTATGAGTAGTGGGTCTTGCTGTTATGAGAAATCAGTGGTGGGATTCAAACACACATGATAGTGTCTCAATCATTGCTCGGATGGAGAATTGGGAGGGGTTCAGAGTTCTTCAGCAATTCTGCAGCGATCCTATTAGAATCACGGGGAGAAGACATTATTTCTGAACATGCGATGTGACCCCCTTATGATATATGAAATGAAAATAAATCTTCACAGTGTGTTCTTTAATACTTCATGTCGTGTAGTGTCCTTAACCGACCCTTGACATTAGTGGTCTGTCATGTCACCACATGACCATGTATTCGGCCATTACATGGTAAAAATGTGGTTTTATACCACTAGATAGGTACAATATGTTTACTCATAAGTACATGTCATGTACATAGAAAATACACTTTTCTTTGTTTTCATAAATACAACACAAAAACAAGATTTATACCTTAAAATAAAATCACGGTTCTTACAAATTTAGCACCCAGATTCGATTAGTCACATGACCTTAAGGATATTTCCCAAAATCCTAGAGGCTACTGACTAGCAGCACCAAAAAAGGTGTGATATTGGGTAAACTATTCCCTCATTGGAAGAGTATACACAATAGAAAAAAAATAGTAAACTATACCAGAACAATAATGTCAAACAAGAATAATAGTAGAAGACTGAAAGTAAAAGAACAACTTGATCATATATATATAATTGATACGTGTCATATGTGTCTAGGAAAGTAACCAAAATAGGTCACAATGCTTGAAATACAATAAAATCCAATACAAATGAAGAACAAGAAAACTTACACAAAATTGTAATCCATAACTTGGTCAAATGCTCTCAGGAACCATCAACAATCAGTTAACAAATGAAGAAGGGAACTTTCCCATATCTATACATGCAATTATATAATCTGTTTGGGTCCAAAATCATGTCCCAAATAGGTGTGATACGAATCCATGTAGACAACCACCAATAGATCTGTACCTAACTGTCAGTGAATATATATAAGGTAATGTGAAAAAATGAAGCAATACATTTGGAAGAAATCAAAAGTAAACAATCCATTAGTTTTCAATTACATTCATTTAACATTTATGATTCTTCTGTTGAATCATGTAACCATAGGCTATTTCAAAAACTCTGTATCCTCTATGTATTTAACCAAATAGATGTCTTAGAAGACCAACTAAATAATCATGTAATACCAAATCAATTCTTGTACTTTGTCTTTGAAGATGCACCATAATCATTCATTTATTCACAAATGAACCTCTAGGAAATCTCTAATGGTCTATCCCATTTTTTATGACATAGCATCAATTTATTAAATAATTTTCCGCTTGGAATGATCTCATGGTATAACAACATTGGTCCAACATATCATCAATAAAAATATAAATGACCACCAGGAAAACCTCTTAATATCTAATCTCGTAGTGTCAAATATCTACACCAAGTCTATCATGGTCCTTTGAAAATAAAATATAAGTCTCCTCAGTCGTCCAGGTCCAAGGATCTCATGGTCCATTAGAAAAATAATAGGGCACATGTTATTACAAGGAATCTCATGTAATCTATAACTACCCCATGTATAAAAATTATCAATGCATATCACAATGATTTAATATAATTATAAACTATATCCTAGAAAATAAAGGCATCCCATAAACAAAGTATTTAACCATAAACCAATTCAAAAAACCTTAATCAATTAAATAGAACACAATAAATCAAACATAGTTTAATTCAAAATCAATTGATACCCAAAATGATGACATGAAACACATGTGGGTTATATAATCAAAAGAAAAAAAGAATAATTGAACAAAACACCTACATCATTGTCGTACGATCTATATACATTAATGTTTTCCCTTGAATTGTCCTAGATTGGTGTAGATCTACAAAACGGTAAAGAAAAACCAACATTGAATAACTCACAAGAGAGGATGAATTAGGGAGAATGTTTCTAGGGGTTTTGAGAACTCACTGGTGGGATTTCATCACCCCAGAAAGTTTCTCAATTGGAGATTTTATGTAGAATAGGAAGGGGTTCAGAGTTTCCCGGTCGTTCTGCAATTTTCCTGCACGGAGCATGGGGAGTATGAACTGTTTCCGAACATGAGACGCGACCCCCTTCTGATATATAAAATAAATACAAAAATACCTATTTTTTCATTGAAACTATAGGCTGTCTATTAGCCTTAACCACCCCCACAAAATTAAGTGGTCATCCAGGTCACCACACAGCCATGTATTTGGCCACTAGATCATCAAAACGTGGCCATACATGGCAAGATTAGTTCCTAGTGTGTACTCAAAAGTTTACGACATGTACATAGAAAATCATCTTTTCTTCTTTTTTCCTAAAAAAAGACGAAAAATTGTTCCATACCTTAAAAGAACATCTCAGTTATTTAAAACATCCCCTTAAAACAATTTACCCCAGAATTTCCCTTTCAAGGGTGGTGAAGAAGAATCACAGAACAACTTCGGACATTGATATTGAACATTGGTCTACCTCTCTGATTTATCATTTTACACTTGCTCATGATTCTATAGCACCCATACTAGAGGAACATACCCAACACGTCAAACAATCATTCTACAATCCACGATCCAAATAGGGTTCTCGTCAAATATGACTTTTCGTCTAACACAACCTCCTCATATTGAAAAACAAGAGACAAGTCTGAAATGTAACTCCATAGCCGAGAAACATGAAAGACATTTTGCATAACCTGATACCTCTAAGGTAACTATAACAAATAGGAAAACAGCATGAATCTCTCCAAAACTTCAAATGGCCCAAAGTATCTTGGTGAAAGCTTCACCTCTCTCATAATACTAATGCGTGTCAACCATTGGGTGACACGCAGGAAAACAAGATCTATAACCTTGAACTCTAAAGCCCATCTCCATTGACCAACATAATATTTCTACCAAGACAATAAGGTATCCATCCTCTTCCAAATCAACTCCATCATCTCAGTGGTCTCTGGGACAAGACGAGGTCCAAAAAGAGCTACCTCTCTTTCCTCCATCCAACATATGGGTGACTGGCATGTCCAACCATAAAAAGCCTCATAAGGTCCCAGTAGAATCATTTATTAAAATTATAATTGTATGTAAGAACCTCATGGGGTATGAGTCTCTACTAATATCCCCCAATATCTATTACTCATGCTCGATGAATTTCTCTAAAACTGGAATCGTGTGCTAGGACTGGCCATCTATCATGGGATGGTAAGCTATACTCAGAAGTACCATGTACTCAAAGCCCTCTCTAGTCTCTGGGAGACACAAGTAGTAAAGAAGGTGTCCATATCTAAACCAATATAGTGTGAAACCTTGTGAAAAGGTATTGTCTATCATATGTACAACATTCAATGAAAATCAAAAATTAATGTTTTCTTGATTGGTATGAAATGTGAAACCTTCGTGAGATTGTAAACAACATCCCATAAAACATCATTACCTTGAGTCGACCCTGGTAAACCAATCATGGAATCCACTGTGACATCATTCCACTTCCATTTGAGAATGTTTAACTATTGTAAAAGCCCTACAGATCTATGATGCTCAGCCTTCACCTACTGATAGGTAGAACACCACATAACAAAACTAGATACATACCTTTTCATGCCTCGCCACAAATACTGTGGTTGTAGATATCAATACATCTTGGTGAAACCGAGATGAGTTTTTCATAATGAGGAATAAAAATCTCACAACAGCACTTCGCATATGTCTCCTGAAACCAATATGCATTGATAAAAAATGAAAAACATAATCCTCACATATGGTCCTCCCTGAAGTAGGTTCTTCTCTTGACACACTATCCCATTGGATTATGTCATCATAATATGAAAGCTGCCTCAATCTCACTCGATCCAGAAAAGTATACATAATAGATATATAAGAGAGAAAGGTTTTCCACTATGTATTAGGCTCCTAAAATTATATCTTAGAGAACATAGCCATAAACTAATAGTCATTTATTTCCTCCTAAAATGCCTATATATGAGTCTTCCTTCCCAATGCATCAGCCACTGAGTTTCCATTACTAAGAATGCAGACAAACTCAAAGTCAAAAAACTAATGGTACTCAACCTACCTTCATTGTCTCAAATTCAGGTGAAGTAGTGTAAAGATGTACATGACGGTTTTTTGGGTCAATTTATAACACAAAATGCACTCCCAATAGATAATATCTCTAATATCATGAGGTATGAAAAAACATGGATAACTTGAGATCGTGAATAGGGTAGTTCCTCTTTTGTATCCTCAACTATTGAGACCCACACGCAATGAATCTTTCCCCCTTCATAAGCACCACTCCCAACTCGATACATGACACATCAAAGTAAATAGTGAAACTCTAACCCTATTATTGAAAACATAGTATCATTTCTGAAGTCAATCTCACTTTCATATCTGGAAAGGATGATTCACAAGAATTTATCCACAATTAATTCCCACCTATCTTAGTCTGGCCCAAAAGTGGCACTTCGAAGCATGAAAAGTCTTCAATAAAGCATGTGTAGTAACTAGACAACCTAAGAAAACACTATAACTCAAAGATGTTATTTGGATTCTCTTAAGAAACAACCACTCTAACCTTTTCGGTGTCTAATTCTACTCATATCTTTTAGACGACATGAAATAAGAAATGAATAGGGTCCATCCAAAAGCGGGACATTAAGAGATTATCATATAATGAATGTATCTTAGTCTTCTTAAAAAAAATTCAATTTGGATGTCATTGTCATGTGGAGTGTGATAGTACCCCAAGATATAGTCCAAGAAGAATATCATAAAATAATACATGTAGGTATATAAGACTTGGTTAATCCGTTCTATGAAAACTACTCACGTGTTCATGATACCAAATGACTTAATAAAGAATTCTTATAGACCATACCTACTCTGAAAGGCAATAAGTGGTATATCTGATAGTCTAATGTGTAACTGATGATAACTGGATCTCATGTAAATCTTATAGAACACTTGGGCTACACAATGATGATCAAATTGATGATCAATCCTTGATAAGGGATATCGATTCATGAACATCAATTTTTCCCGCTTCTGATAATCCAAAAAATGTCCTAGGGTATCGTATGTCTTCTTAGAAAAAGGACAGAAAAATCCAAAGGAGAAGTAATGGGTCAGATGAATCCCTTTGTCTTCAACTCCTCTAAATACTTCTTGATCTCCTGTAATTCATGTTTAGGCATCTTATAAGGAGGAATGGAAACTAGTACCACTCTTGGAACATGATCAATAGAGAAATTAACCCCTATAAATGGTGGTAAACCTGAAATTCCATTGGGAAAAAATCTCTAAAACAATCCACCAGTGGAGGAATGTTCATATGTAAATTCCCCTAGTCATCTAGATATACACTAGCAATATGAAAATTAATTTACCCCCACCCATGATTCTTGGGTCCTGCTCTTCTCGCATTGAAATACCATTCACCTTTGTGTAGAAATGATCCACCTTCTCATGATGTGAAACTCACCCTGTGATGATAGTAGTCAACAATGTGCTAAAAACATTCACCTGTGATCTGATTTCGTAACTAAGACCGTCCTCAAATCTCCTAGCCAGTGATCACTCATCACCCCCCATAATAAGTGTGAAGTGATGAATCTATGTAATGAAAAAAGATTAATACATCACTAAATGAGAACCCTCTTCTATATGTGTAAAATCCCAAGATTCCAGGGTATGTTTCCATTTGAATATTACAATTTCTTCTATTGCACGCAACATCATGTTCAAACACACCACAACCAATCAAACTAGCGGTTATGAATAGTAATACCCAGGTTTTGAAAATTATAAATTTTATTTTTTAAAATTGACTTCATTTATGAGTTTAGAATATCTATATTAGCTTAGGGTGAATTTTCGGATGTTTTCGGATAAAATTCAATTTTTGACAAATAGTTAAAAATAGCGAGTCATTGTCTAAAACAGAATTTTTATTTAAATAATTTTTTAATTTATTGAAATTTATTTTAAGTAAAATTTTAAACATAATACCTATATATGTGCAATATAATTAATTGGAGTCATTTTATAATAATTTTAGATATATAAAAAGTTTACTAATCTTTTTTTAGTCTTTTACCCACCTCCAATGAGCATTTGCAAATTTTAATAAAACATAATTTTACCGCTTCTGGGAGATGAATTTCAAAAATCCAAGAGACACGGTTGACATTGGTATGCAAAATATGGTTCAATAAGATAAAAATAAATTTTTGTGAATGGTAATTTTTTTCTTTTATTTAGCACAGTTAAAAGTAAATAGGGAAATTAAGGGTAAAATGATATTATAATTACCATAAACCATGTCATATTTCTATTGTATAATTATAATTTGACCAAAAACAAACTTCTAAAAAAATATGATCCCCTTTTGTACACTTGGATTTGATTGGGACATTTATTATTATTTTATTTAAAGAAGATCAAAAAGAGTTAAATTCGATGTTTAAAAACAAAATTATTTTTAATATAGTGTAATAAATAAGATAAATTCGACTATAAATCATCATTAGAAATCTAAAAATATTACCTACATAATGATATTTTATTTAAATATTTTATATATTAAATAATATAATCAATTTATGACAGAATGATGATACGGTAATTACCTTATTAATGATAGATTAAAATAACTGATACTCTAAATATCCAAATAAATGTAATTTGAGACTTTTGATGAATTAAACCAATTTTAATGGTTTATCTATTATTTTATGGTTGATTAAATAATTTTTCTTTGACGTAATCATGATTTTATGATTTTCAGAAAAACCAAAAACTAAATAGTGACTAAATTGACATAATTGAGTTTTTAAAATAAATACTATATTATTAATTGATATAATATTCTTAAAAATATAAGGATTAGCCAAATGACATAGATAAGGTTATATATATTAATAATTAACCACATTTGGTTCAATTGTATTTTTTTTGTAATTTTATTAAATATATAATATAAAAATACAAAGAGACATGGTAAATGTCAAATTATTTAACAAAGAGTTAAATATAAAAGATACGGTTAATATGATGACCTAACCCTATTTAAAACCTATTAGTTGAGATTTTTTAGACCCATACCCACCTTATCCTCAAAATAATTCATTTTTATGCCATTATAATCCAAAAATAATTTTATTTTGAAATAATATTTCAATATTTTCTTAAAGTGACCCTCACCTCTCTTATTAAAGGGAACTTCCCCTTCGATTAAATTAGAATAGCCAAATCCATTTGTCTCAGCAAAAACCTAACCAAATACCCACCCAGCATCCCTCCCTTCATCCTAGAGAACATCCACTGATTTTAAATCTATCCGAAAGAGCCCTTTTGATCAAATCAAAAGGAAGAACCTGAAGAATAGCTAAATATTTCATCACCTCTTTGAAGTTCTTTTCTTCTTCCACTTCTTATTTCATGGTTGTTGCCATTATAAAATAATAAATCAATTATTTTATATATACTATGATTTTATTATAAAAATGGAATAACCATAATCATTATTCTATCAATCATATGAATGACAATGTCACCAGAAGTGTGTACGTACGGCTTACCGTCTCCACGTCATGGTGTAGTTTGTTATTCAAACACTTAATTATTTGGATGGGTATAATAATGAGTATAAACGATGTAAAAAATAAATATAACATGTTAATGATTCTGTTTATTTGATATAACTTTCAATTATATACGATTTCACCTTCAATTTAATGATTTTGTCACTCGTGCGTACGTACGGATTACAGTCTCCATGAACGCAATGAGATTCATTCCCAATATTATTATTTCAAGAATAATTTCCATTTGATGATTAAAAATGATATTTAGGAACATAATATCATTCTGGATATAAATAAAATCCATACAATCAATAACAAACATAGCTTACATAACAAAACATATAAATGTAAATGAAACAGTTAACCCCAGAAAAGACGATAATAATAAAATATTATTAACAATTTTATATTATAAAATCATATATCATATGATATTTATGAATATGGTTCTTTAATAAAATTTATTTAACTATTATACAGGAGGTTAATATACCCTCGACCAATGATATGTACAATATTAGGGTTAATTTCTCAGTCTCTTTATTATTCGATATTGTTTTTATGTATGTATCTATGTGGACCTCTTAATCATCCATATCTATGTTTTCATAAAAATATATTTCAAAAAAAAATTAATATTTACTATAAAATGGGTTAATGTCATTAATACACTTATTTGTCATTATATGTTTTGAATGTAATTTTTCAATCATTTTCCAAAAAAATATACTTTATAACCTTTTCGATAAAATTAAGGTAAGATTTTTTTTAATATATACAGTGGGTGAGGCTATTTCCTAACATTATAACATCTTCATAACTTCCCTAACATGATTTTAAAAATATTTTCAAAATAAATTATTCCTTTTATAATTATATGACTTTTACATGATTTCAAAATAGAAAGTGATATTTCTCTAAAAAATGTATTGATTTCATCTATGTCAACATCATTTGGATGGATTTTAATGTTAATGGAAGTTCATTTATTATGATACTAATCATACATATTGTATTGAAGGTTATTTGATTTATTTGACTGTGGAAGTGTAATTTTTACACCATCCGTGGTTTATGGATAATTTATTGACATTTCGTATGCTAGTTTTAATACAAATGTTTATGTCATGTTTAACCTTTTTCATATGAGGAATGAATTGAACATAGTAAGTAATGGGTGTATCCCACTATAGATCCTTGATGCATGTGTAGGTCTCATGAAAAAACTATTTTATTTAAAAACGGCCTGATAGAATCTTATTTTTAGTCTTGGAATAGGGCTTTCACTATGTGGTTATGAAGTCTAGCATTATATATTCCATAATTTTTAATGTGGATATTGATATTGTATGTGAATATTAGACTTGTAGAATGTCTATGTGAATAAGTAAATGGAATTATTTGATTTTATATTTTCTATATTATGCTAAATTTTATATTTAAAAGGATTTTATTGTTGTATTATACATTTCCTTAAATGTTTATGCTTATTTAGAAACGTTTCCACTAAATTGTTATCCTTTATGGGCATCTGATCTCACCTCTTTCTATGTTTCAATTTTCCTAGGATGTGAAGAAGTATTTTATGCTTCACATGTAGGAATAGGATATGGATATAAGTGTATTCAAAAGGTTAAAAAAATTTGTTGATGCTTTAATTTCATCACGTAATGTAAAACTTATGAATGTATATAGTATATCCATGGCTACGAAAATGATCGGTCTTTCGGGATTTGATCCCTTGTGATCATGCCAATGTTATATAAAAATGCACCGACTATGGTTAACTGGGATTGGGGTTTTATAGTTGGTTTTATAGGATGTTTAGTACATATATTTGATACTAGATTTAGAAAGACTCTGATTATAGAACACTATACTAAGATAGACATTGAGGATTAGTATAGATGTACTTCTATGAATTTTTGAACTATAAAGATTTTGTGAGTTTTCCAAAAATACATCCATATATGGATAAGAGTAGGAAGTTGCGGCTCTGGCACAAATGTACCTAGGGGTAACTCTCAAAAACACCACATTGAGATAGACTTGAACGTGAACTGTTGCAAGACAATGGGCCTTGCTGCACTCTTGGTTACGACACTCCCAAGTGATATGCTTAGGATAATTCTCATTTTCATTACAAAATATTATGAAGGGTTAATGAGTATTTACATTATGAAAGAAAACATTTATATTATTGTGGATTATAACCATAAACTGTACTATTTAAGTTAAGTGTTTTATAAGTTTGGAATACTGTATTGTGATTCATAAAATAATCCAGTGTATGTCATTTTTTAAAATGGCGCCTAGTGGATGAAATGGATACCATATCAACATAATTAAACTTTCTAGGGATTTCACTCCTACTGAAGATAATTATATTAGAGCTGGTGAAGCAACTGCTGCTGATCATCTTGTCACCATTCTGGGAAAATTCACTAAGGTTATGAATAATAACCTTACCCATATAGAGAACCCTGATCGACAACGTGGAGGATCAATATGAGACCGCATCATGAGGAAACAACCACAAACATTAACTGGGAGTACAAATCCATTTATAGCTTTGAAATGGATAATTTTCATAGAAAAAATATTTCATGCTTTGGGGAGTATCAAAAGGGAAAAAGTTTTCTTGGAATTTTATCGCCTAATGAGAGAAGCAGATCAATAGTGGTAATTGATTAAAAATGCAAAGGAATATGATGAAGTATAAAATATTGAATGGAGGGAGTTTAAAGAATTTTTTTTAGAAAAATATTTTCCTCCTGACCATTGAGCGGATATGGAAAGACTATTTCTTAGTATGAGGAGAAAGGGGAATTAGAATGTCCTAAAGTATGAGAGTAACTTTATAAGGTTGTCAAGGCATGTAGAAGATTATATACGTAACCTGAGGAGTAATATTGTTCCATTCATTGATGGTTTATAACTATTTATCCATTTAACATTTT
The DNA here is from genome assembly GCA_963277665.1 of Viscum album. NCBI lineage: Eukaryota > Viridiplantae > Streptophyta > Magnoliopsida > Santalales > Viscaceae > Viscum > Viscum album. The sequence continues at coordinate 1,593,389,712 of OY728129.1, forward strand.
TCTCATAATCCATGTCATAGTATAATGATATTGTCTCACGTGCTATCAATACAAAAAAGTAATTCTCTATGTCTTACGACATAAAAGCTTAGAAAGAGAAAAAGTGATCTACGAAACACTCTAGAAATGAAAAAAAGGGGAATAATGGAAAAATTTAATATCCATCATATGGTAAATGTGGGAAGAAACACCCCAGTACTTACCTGAAGGTAATCAGACTATGTTAAAAGTGTGGTGAAAAAGACCACCATGCTCGTGATTGAAAGGGGATGAAAGAGGCTATCAATGTTGAATACTATGATTGAAGTGAAAAGGTTCAATATGAAAATGATTGTCCTAAGGAGCAAGGGAACATACATCGGAAATTCCAAGGGAGCATGGCCAAGCTTATGCGTTCACTACTGTTAATTTTGAAGCTCTGATAGATGTGGTGGTAGGTAATTTAATGGTTTCCTCATTTTTATCCAATGCTTTATTTGATTCAGGATCATCCCATTGTTTCATATCTTCCCATTTTTCTAGGAAAATTAGATATTTTCAATTTGACATAACAAGGGTCTTGCCAGTCAAGAAACCTAATGGATGAATCATCGCAATAATGTTTTGTGAATCAATTCCCATTAGGGCATATAAATGATCATTATATGCTGACTCATAATTATAACCATGATTTAATTTGTCATAATTCTCGGAATGTATTGGATTTAGGACCATGATGCGAAACTTTATTATAAGAAGAAGGAGGTTATAAATTCTTATGATGATAAATAGTACATTATCATTAGAGAAAAACATTCACCACCTGATTGTTATCGAGACCCACCCCCAGTAGCTCTACTAAATTCTATTATTGGGGATGAAGATAATTGAATATCTATGGGTGAGTAAAAGACTGTTCGAATATATGACATACCTATTGTGCAATAATATGTTTTCTTGTTTCCCGAGGATTTTCCTGGACATCCTCCAGAATGAGAAATTGAGTTTTCCAATGATTTAATTCTTGGTTCAACACCCATATTGAAAACCCCTTTTATAATAGCCATTGTGGAATTAGTGGGACTAAATAACCAACTAAAGGAATTCAGTAACAATGGATTAATTTGCCCTAGTGTTTCTGCATGGGGATCCCTTATCCTCTTTGTTAAAAAAAAATATGGATCTATGAGGTTGTGAATTGACAACAATGAGATCAATGCTATAACAATAAAGAACATGTTTCCCCCATATCTCATTGATGATTAATTTGAACACCTTATGGAGCTCAATATTTTTCAAAGATTTACCATCGATCTGGATATCATCAGTTGAGTGTGAATAAGGAATACATTCCAAACAAAGAATTTTGAACCAGGTACAATCATTATGAGTTTACATTAATGAATTTTGGATTGACTAATGAACCCTCTATCTTCATGGATCTAATGAAAAATGTTTTTAAGGAATATCATGATGAATTAGTAGTGGCATTCATTGATGATATTATGGTATACATCAAAAGTTACCAAGATCATGAAATTAACATGCACATTATTATATAGACTCTTAGAAGAAATGAATTATATGGGAAGTTCCTCTTGTGTGAATTCTAGCTTCAGGATATTTCCTTTCCTCACCATATTGTATCTAAGGATGGGATCTTTTTTTATCCTTTAAATACCAAGGAAATCCATGAATTTCCAACACCGATGAGTATTACTAATGTACGTAGTTTTATTGGTTTAGCAGGCCATTATCGACATTTCATGGAGAATTTTTCCCGGTTGGCTAAAACATTAACCATGCTTACTTGTAATGGGGTTAAATTTGTTTGGACCAAAGAGTGTGAAGAATGTTTTGATGAACTGATGAAAATATTAGTCAATTCTACTATCTTAACTCTACCATTAGGGAATGATGGGTTTGTTATTTATAGTGATTTCTCAAAAAAAGGCCATGGTTGTGTCTTTATGCAGAATGATAGAGTTTCTACATATGCATCACGAAAACTAGAAAATCTTGAGCCAAACTATTCATCTCATGATCTTGAGTGAGCAATTGTAATATTTTCTCTAAAAATATGGAGAAACTGTCTCTTTGATGAAAAATGTGAGATTTAAACTAATCTAAAGAGTCTGAAGTATATTTTCTCACAAAAATTACACAACATGATGAAAAGGTTATGACATGAAATACTCATGGATTATGATTTCAGTATACAGTACCACCCAAGAAACAAAATAAGGTGGTCGAAGCTTTGAGCATAAATTATCATGCAGTTCTGAATATGATGATATTTTAAAGGGATCCAATATACATGGATCTAGTAAAAATGGATATGGGAATAAACATGGAAGGTGAAACATCAATTATTTTTCATATGGTTTCCATAACATCTTTACTAGAAATGATAATGAGTTCTCCGACTAATTATGAGGGGTTTCAAAAAAAGATTAAAGCGGTGAATGATGGGAGATTGAGTGACTTCAAATATGAAAATGGAATTTTGAAATTTGGGATGAGACATTGTGTTCCTGATATACCTGACCTAATATGGTAATTTTTGAATGATTCTCATAGATCCAATTTCTCTATACACACTATGAGAACCATGATGTATATGGATTTGAAGGGACATTTTTGGGTGGGACAACATTAAGAAGGAGATTGCTGATTTTGTGTCCACAAATATGGTTTTTCAATAAGTGAAATATGAAAGGAAATAGCTTGGAGGCATCATGCAAGATCTTCCCATACCTGAGTGGTAATGGGATAATATTACGATGGACATTTTCATGGGGATACCAAAGAATCCTACATGGAATGATGCAATATAGGACATTATTGATGGTCCTACCAAGTCAGATCATTTTCATACTATAAGAGAAGATTTAACACATGAATGTAGGGAAAGAAAATAAATTAATGATGTAGTAAGACTTCATGGAGTACCTTTATAGATTGTTTCTGATCGTGATCCCCATCTTACATCAAGATTCTGTAAAATTCTTCAGAAGGCCCTGGATACTGAACTTCGTTTGAGTGCTACCTACCACCCTCAAACTGATGGACAATCAGAACATACTATTCAAACTTTAGAAGTCATGTTATGATCTATCTCACAAGACTTTCAAGGTATGTGGGATCAATATTTACCTTTGGTATAATTTTCTGTTAACAATATATTTCATTCATGTATTCCTATGGCACCATATGAAGTGTTATACAGAGAGAGATGTTGCACACCAACATGTTGGGATGATGTTTGAGAAATAAAAATCATTGGCTGAGAACATGTTGATGAAAAAATGGAAAAGCTGAAGGTTATCCAAACCCACATCAAAGCAGCCCAAAGTAGGAAAAAGAGCTATGCTGATAACTGAAGGAAGGATTTGGAATTTCAATAAAGAGACCATGTTTTCTTGAAGGTATCTCCATAGAAGGGTGTTATACATTTCAGAAAGAAGGGTAAATTGAGTCTTAGGTACATCAAACCTTTTGAAATTATAGAACGAATTGGGGTTGTATCTTACAGTTTGGGAATGCCGCCAAGTCTCATAAAAGTTCACGAAGTGTTCCATGTATCACACTTAAGAAAATACATTCTAGACTCAATGCATGTACTCACCTATGTGTAAATTGAACCAGAACTTGATCTATCTTATATTTTAGAGCCCGTAAAAAACATTATATCAGAGAACATGTTCTACGAAACTGGAAGACTCGTCTGGTGAATGTCCTTTGGTGAAATCATAAGATGGAAGATGAAACATAGGAACCAAAGAACAAATGATTATGAACCACCTGAACCTTTTTAGGAAGTAATATTCTAGTAATTTTTAAGAAAAAATTATTTTAATGATTGGAGAATGTAACCCCCCAAGCTTCCACAGTACGTTTCCCTTTGAATAATATAGTACACTGGGTTATAAGCAAATTTCTATTCAAACACACCAAAACCAATCAAACTAGCCATTATGATTAGTAATACCCATTTTTAAATTTTTAATATTAATATTCATCAAAATGGACTTCATTTATGAATTTGGAATATCCATATTATCTTAGAGTGAATTTTTTGTATTTTTCTAAAAACATTAAATTTTTTATAAATACTGAAAAACTCAGAGTTATTGATTAAAAATCAAATTTTAATAAAATAATTATTAATTTTTTTAATTTTTTTATGATGAAATAGATACATAAAACCTATATAATTTCAATTTAATTCATTGGAGTCATATTATAATAAATTTAGATATATAAAAATTTTATTCAACTTTTTACAGTCTTTTACCCTCCTCCCATGACCATTTGCAAATTTTCATAAAACATATTTTTACCCACATTTGTGAGTTGAATTTCTAAATCTCAGAGACAATATAAACACCAATATGTAAAAATGTGGTTCAATAATATGAAAATCATTTTTGGTGAATAGTAAATTTTTACTTTTATTTCCCACGGTTAAAAGTAAATATGTTAATTAAGGGTAAAAATGATATTAAAATTACCCTAACACATTTCATAATTCTATTGGATAAGTTTAACTAGACCAAAAAAACCATAGGATTAAAATATGATCCCCTTTTTTCCACATGTATTATATTAGGACATCTATTATTATTTTATTTAAAGAAGTGTTAAAAGAGTTATGTTCAATGTTTAATAACTAAACGAATTTTAATATAGGGATATACATAAGATATATTTGAATATAAATATTAATAAAAAATTAATAATTAATAATTACATAATGGTATTTTATTTAGAATTTTTAGACATTAAATAATGTAATTTATTTATGACACAATGATGATGTAGTAATTACAATATTAAAGAAAGATTAAAATAATTGATATTATTAATATCCAAATAAATGTAATTTGAGACATTTGATGAATTAAACTAATTTTATAAGTTAATATTACATGTTACGGTTGATAAAATAGTATTAGTATAAATTAATCATGCTTTTATGATTTTAACAATAACCAAATACTAAATAGTTTCCACATGGACATAATTTTGTTTTTAAAACAAATAATATATTATTAATTGATATAATATTCCTAAAAATATAAGGTTCTGCAAAAGGAGTTAGATAAGGTTATATATATTAATAATGAACCACATCGGGTTTGCGTGGCTTGTTATAGTATGTTTATTAACCATATAATATAGAAATACAAAGAGACATGGTAAATGTCAATCTATTTAACAAAGAGTTAAATGTAAAAGGTAAGGTGAATATGAGGACCAAAACCTGTATAAAACATATTTGTTGAGGGGTTTTCTACCCATACATTCCATAGACTCTAAATAATTCATTTTGGAGCCATTTGAAACCTAAAATGATTTTATTGTGAAATAATATTTCGAGATTCTTTTTAATGTGACCCTCACCTCTATTATAAAAGGGAACTTCCCTTATCTAATGTTCACACCTCCCAAGCCAATTGTATCACCAAACCCCTACCCAAATATCCTCCCAAAATTCGTCCCTTTATCCTATATGCTTTTCTTTGGTTAGAAAGCTGACCTATGGAGACCATTTGATCAAACCAAAAGGAAGAACCCAAAGAAGAGGTAAATATTTAATAACATCTTTCAAGTTCTTTTCTTTTTCCACATCCTATTTATTTGTAGTTTCCATTATAAAATAATAACTATAGTATATTCTATATACATTGATGTTATTATGAAAATGGAACAACCATATTCATTATTGAATCCATCATATGAATGACAATGTCACTATACGTGCATATGTACAGCTTACCGTCTCAATGTCGGGTTGTAGAATGTTATTCAGACAATTCATTATTTTGATTTGAATAATAATGAGTAAAAATGATTTAAATAATAAATATAACATGTTAATGATTCTGAATATATGATATAACATTCAATTATATATCATTTCACCTACAATTGAATGTTATTGTCCCTCGGGTGTACGCACGGATTCCGTCTCCATGAACGTGATGAGATTCATTCCCCATTGTATCATTCAAGAATAATTTTCATTTGATGATTAAAAAAATGTTTAAGAACTTAATATCATTCTAGGTATGAATTAAATACATCTTATCCATAACAAACACATCTTACATAACAAAAATTATTAAGGAAAATGAATCAGTTAACACTCAAAACGACAATAATACTAAAATATTATTAAAAAAGTAATATTATAATATCATATATAATATCATATTAATCTATATTTTTCTTTAATAATAATGATTTAACTATTATAGATGTGGTTAATTTACCTTTGACCAATGATAAGTACAATGTAAGGGTTAATTTCAAAATTTCATTATTATTTGAGGTTGTTTTCATGTAAGTATCTAATGGGATCCATTTATCATCTACATCCATGTTTTCGTAAAAATGTATTTCAAAACATTTTTAATATTTAATAGACAATGGTTTAAAGGAATTTATATAGTTACTTGATCATATATTTTTTGAAAGGAATCATTCCTTCATTTTCTAAACTAGGTACTTTATAACCTTTTCGATAAAATTAAGGTAAGAATGTTTTTTTAACTTATATGGTGGGTGTGGCTATTTTAAACCATTATAAAATCGTTGAATCATCCCTTACAATCTTATGAGAATAATTCCAAAAAATGTTTTCTTTTATAATTATATGACTTTTAAATGATTTCAACATAGAAAGAGAGATTTCCCTAAAAATGATTGATTTCATCTATCTCTACATCCTTTTCAGGGATTTTAAGCTTGTTTAAAGTTGATTTACTATGATAAATATATTCTATATTTTATGGAAGGTTTTGTGATATGTTTGAAATTGGATGTGTTATTTTTACACTATTTACGGTTTATAGATAAAATATTGACTTCTCGTATGCGAGTTATAATACGAATGTTTATGTTATACATAAACCTTTTCATATGACAAATACATTGGACTTAGTAAGTGATGGGTGGAGCCTACTATAGATCATTGATACATCGATAGGTTTCATGAGACCAACTAGTGTATTGGAATAATGCCTTGACAAAATCGTATTTGTAGTCTTCGCACATAGCCTTGACTATGTGGTTATGAAGTCTGGAATTATGCATTCCGTCATTATGAAATTCGATATTGATATTTCATGTCATTATTCGACAAGTAGAATATCCATGTGAATAATTAAATGGTATTATTTGATTTTATCATTTCCATATTATGATGAAGTTTATGTTTAAAATGATTTTGTTTTAGTCTTATACATTACCTTAAATGGTTATGCTTAATTATGAATGATTCTGCTATATTGTTATAATTTTTGAGCATCTGAGCTCACCACTTTCTATTTTTTATTTTTACCAGGATGTGAAGAAGTATTTATTAGTTGAACTACAGGGATATGATAAGGATATAATTGTGTCAAAAGGGGGAAAATTATTGTTGATGTTTTTATTTAATGATATAATGTAATACCTTTGAATGTCTCTAGTACATAAAAGGCTACTAAACTGATCAGTCTTTCTGGATTTGATCCCTTGTGATCATGTCAATGTTTTGTAATAATGCTCTAACTCTAGAGAACTGGGGATAGGGAGTTAAAAAAATGCACTAAATCCTTGGTTTTTTCATCCCACTACATCTCATGGTAGAAGTAATCATAGTTGGTCCTCTGTAACTCTTTCAAATTAATATCCCGATGATGTCCCTCCTCTAAGATAACATTCCACTATCACTTTTCAGAATCAAGGAGAATTCATGCCACTAGCTTCACTCTCCTACTAGGATGCATATATATATGCTTGAATATAGAAAGCATGGCCTCCAACCAGGACTCTACTACATTTGGTCCCCCATCCCTAGAAAAAGTGGGAGGATGCTACAGTTGGAACACCAGTGTCAACTTTTCCATGATCCGGGCATAACATGGTACTCCTAGAAAGGTCTGCATCATTCCCATATGGCCTTCACGGAATTATGCATCAGCACCCATGTCCCGTCTAATAGCTGGTTCCATGATGGGCACATCGAGGATATTTTCTAGAGGTCCTAGATCTACCATTTCTAGTGTCTAGTCATCACCCTGTACCTAGCGAACAAAGAAGGGAGTCTTGGTGGCATGACTCTGCAAGGTCAATTGCACACCTAAGAACAATATTAACTAAAATGCAACTCATAAGTGAAATAATGAAATAGGTTAAAGAAAAATTCATGTTTTTTAAAATATGGTTGCATGGTGTGTAGAAACCCTACAAGGAGTGTCCCCTTATGCCTTTACATGGGTGTGTACCTTTGATAACATGGTCATGTAACACCCCTGGCACACCATGTGTTCCACTTGAGACATGTCATGTACTTGAATATTACTTCCTTCCCAAGTACTTATACATGGAAAAAATACAAGGTTTCTCCTAGTGTAACACTACATTGTGTTTGTACTATAGACACTGCCTGTACAAAAAATGTTCCATCCACCCATGTCATTAGTCACACATATGGATACATGATTGACTTCAACATAAAGTGGACTCATAGTACACATTATGTTCTTCAAAAAGTTTACCAACCTCGTGTCTTCTCACCCAGTCAGTAACATTCTCAACAACTACACGATGTGTACATATAGTACCCAACATGTACATAAGTAATTCATTTCTTCCATAACAAAAGGACACATGAAATGTGTTCCTAACATCACACACTATGCTTTCAGGGATTTCCAGACAGTATTCTTCTAAAAAATTTCTGAAACACTAAAATATTAATATTTTTCCATGGAATGCCATGTTCCGATCTATAAGAGCCCATAATCCTTGAAAATCATAGATTATCATCCTTATGCATTTCATATCTTAATAGAATTCCATTAATGTTCAAACATGATTCACAAAATTCTGATCTAAGAGGGCCCATTACACTTCAGGGACCAAACATTGTCATCCATCCAAATTTATAATTTCATATACTAATACCCTATCAAAATAGTAGGTATTTATATCATGGAATCTATTACGACAACATGCATATCTAGCACAACATCTACCACCACAACATGCAATCAACAATGTTCTCTAAATGGAATGTCAAGAATCAATGACATGTGATTTCTAGAAGTGCCTATATGATGCAAGAGATGGATTACCCACATCTCATAAGGATGAAATAGAATAGAACCAAAATGATATCAATACTAACAGCACAAAACTAGTACACTGCCCAACAATGAAATCAAATTAACAATAATAGTTACAATTCAAAATTTACAATTCAATTCGAGGTAAATTTGGTTTTCATTATATACGATGTAGCTTCTCATAAGAACAACTAATTACCAAATTATATTTCCTTCATATCATTTTTGAATGTTTCCTAAAATAAAGATAAACTAGAAAATAACCCTTTGAAACCACATTTTAACATCCCGAATTTGGGTGTTGCCCAATGGTGCCCTGAACCCTGTTGGTCACATGACCTGAATAGAATTTCTCCAAATGCCAGATGATTCCAACTATAAGGGAGGCATGTGGTGTGATATTGGGAACACAATAAGCTCATTGGATGAGTATAAACAGCGGCAAACAAATAGTAAACAATAGCGGAAGAAATATTTCCAAACATGAATAAAAAATAACACTAAAAGTAGAAGATCAAATAAATAATATATATATATATATGATGAATTTTATATGTGTATATGAATGCAGCCAAAATAGGTCACAATGTTTGAAATACAATTAAATCCAATGCGAATTAAAAGTAAGTAAACTCCAATAGCACTGCAAGCCTCCTCTTGGTCCCATGCTCACCAGCACAAAAAAATAATAATACACCTGATCAAGAAGGGGATTTTATATTATCTATAATTGCAATCATATAATTGTTTGGGGTCCAAAATTAGGTCCCAAACAGGGTGTGAGATGAATCCCGTTAAGAAACAACCAAAATATTTGTGCCTAACTATCAATGAATATATATAGTACGTAATATGAAAAGATGAAGCAATAAACTAATAAGTACTTAAAATTAATCTATCCTAATGTTCTAATTACATTTATTTAACATTTATTATTCATCCACTGAATAATTTAACTCTGGTATCTAGTCTAAGAACTATATCCCACATGTATGTAACAAAACATATGTCTTATAAGACCACCTAAACAATCAAGTAAGACTAAATCCTAGCTTGTGCATTGTCTTGGAATACATGTCAAAATCATTCAATTATTCCCAAAGAACACATTGGGAGAGATCTCATGGTTGAAACCCTTTGTTTAGACATAGAATAAATTGATTAAATAACACCTAGTGGGAATTCTCTTGCAGTGTATCCCCTTTGGTCCAACATATAATCATGAAAAATATAAATGACCACCTATAAAAGATCTTGTGGTATAATCGCCTTGGGAAAAATATCTACATCATGTCTTTCACCGTTTTATGTAAATAAATTGGATGTCACATTAGTCTTCCTAGTCTTAGGATCTCACAGTCAATTATAAAAATAATTTCGGAGTCCCCTCAGTCTCCCCGGTCTAAGGTTCTCATGGTTCGTTAGAAAGATAATAGCATGCACATCATAACAAAGAATATCATCTAATATTTATATACAACATGAATAAACATTCAAAATTCATATAATAAAAATTTCATATAATTAGTAACTCCATCCTAGAAAAACAAGTCAAGGAAAACAAGGAATTCCTAATAGGTATTCTAGCCCAAATGACCATAATCAATTAGACAAGGGAAACACACTAATGGTATGTCCTATAAAAAAGGTATTTATCCTTATTCATAATCAAACAACCTTAATCAATTAATCAATCTAGAATAGAAACATGCAAGGTCTAATTACAGATCATGTGATAGGCAAAACGTGGGCATGCAGAAATTTTAGCATATATAGTCCAAATATGAACAACTATCAGCACATACCATATACCTTGATGTTTTACGATTGATATAATTGAACGTTGGCCCTTGAATCAACCTAGATCATCATAGATCTACAAAACACTAAAAAACTCCCAACCTTGAAAAAAACATGAGATATGATAAATCAGGAAAAAAAGGCTCAAGGGTTTTTGAGAACACATCAGTGGGATTCTAAATATCCTAGTGGTGTCTCAATCAGAGCTCAGATAGAGAATCGGAAGGGGTCTAAAGTTCGTCTTCCATTCTAGAGTGCTCCTGTACAAAACACGGGGAGAAGAATGTGTTTTTGGACCTGTGATGTGACCCCCTTCAAATATATAAAATAAAACAATAACTACATGGGTTGTTCTTTTTAATTACACACTGTGTAGTTGCCCTAACCATCCACCGAATTATGTTGTCTTCTAGGTCACTACACAACCATGTATTCGGCCATTACATGGTCAAAACGTGGCATTATGTAGCAATAAAGGTACACGGTGTGAAATCCTAAGTACATGGACTTTACATAGAAAATCTTATTTTAATTTTTTTCTCAAAACAACCTAAAAATAACATTCATACCTAAAAAATAAAATCTATTTTCTTACAGAATTAGTAGTATTTGTTGGGATATGTTTCCTATTTTAGTATGTGGATACCCAAAATCATAGGCTAGTTAGCCTATTGTATCATGTTCCCATTACTAAGTACAAATGGGATGATATCACAATGGATGTTGTGACATGTTTAGCATGGAAAACCCTATATGAATCATGCAGTATGGGTGCTCATGGATCGACTGAAGAAGGTATCTCACTTCATACCTATATTGAAGTCCTTCACTACTGATGATATGGTTTGTCCCTATGTGAACAAAATAGTTTGGTTGCACTATAATTTTAGTAGTATCATTTCTCATAGAGGTCCTCTTTTCACATCACAATTAAGGGAGGGTCTTCATAAAGATATTGGACCACATGGTGTTTTGATAACAACATATCAGCCTCATCTTTATGGTCAATTTGAACATACATTTTAGGTTTTGGATATTATGAAATGTTATTGTTTTTTGGATTTCAGTGGTACATTGGATCAATAAATGGAAATTGTGGAGTTTTCATATAATAAAATCTTTTTTGCATCTATCCAGATGGAAAATTTCAATGCTTTGTGTGGAAATTCATTCCCTTAACCACTTTGTTGGTAAGAGGTAGGAGATTTAGTGCTTGTTGGGACTAGTTTTGTGTAAGAGACATTGAGTAGGTTGAACTGAATAGGAGGTAGTTGTTGACTACACAGAGTAGGCATATATATACAATAACCAACAATGATGGACTTTAATGTTCATGGTTGGTCATAGTATTTTTATTCGAGATATTTCTAGTTTGGTGGAACACAGTATGAGGAAGTAGGGAAGTATATCACCGATGTTATTTTGGACGTTTGAAATAGTTGATGTGGTTTGTCTGGTGGTGTGCCAATTATCCCTTCTATATCACTACAGTTCCCTGAATGATGTGTTTTACATGTAACATCTTAAAAAATATTATTTTTACCCTTATCATATGATATACTTCAGGATGTCAAGTGTTTTATGGATGTTTCCATTGATGATAATATGATACATTTTTTGATCATATTGATAATTATCTATAGGTTTAGGCTATAGGTATGGTCCGATTATAGATGAATCATATGCAGGTTATGGAGGAGACATGGGATATGACATATGATATGTGAGAAAAATGGTCATAATTTTTCATTGAGAACCTACATTGATATTTTAATCATTATAGGTATGATATAATATATAGAGGGGAGGTTATAAGGTCTCATTATTTCTAGGTACATCACTCCTTGATTTTTTTGGATGTTGTTTGTCATCTCTCATTCAGAGATAGATATCCCTTATTTCATAAAATGAATTAAATTTCATGGGTTTATGTATATTTAATTTAATTAATTCTAGGTATTAACACATTAAATTGGTTTATGAAGGTTTTTCCATGATTTTGAAAATCATCATAGGTGGTTTACGCACTTTCATCAAATATGGGATAAACACTATTTGATTGGTGATTACATGTTGTATACATGTTAAACAATCTATAACAAATGCCAGAAACTAGTTATGAACAAGTTTATGACGTGAAGTGGTTGCATGTCATGATACTAATTCACATCCTATAAATTTTGATCAGGATAAATATTATCCCAAGGTGAGGGAGTTTTTCATTGTAACTTATAAATGAATAAATAAATGATGTGGAAGGATTACATGTCACATGTTCCTCAACCGCAGTGGTTTTAATTGGGATGCGTGTATGAAATTTTTTATTTAATCACATGAATAATTCTATTATCAACCCTTGGGAAAGCTACGGTTACTTTTGGATTCACTTCATCCCTCCCAGACATCTCGATTACACATTTGATCCCTGGTAAGTGTTTCTGTTTTTGTTTCCTTCCCCCCCTTTATTCCATGTTCGTTATAGCATATTATTTTGACTATGTTTTATTTGGGGGTTTTGATCTTGACCTTGTTTTGTCTAGTATCTTCTTGTGATCTTCTATGACTTTATACTTCTCTGTGTTTTCCATTGGAATCATTATGTTAATCACATTTCAAAGGTAGGGAATTCAGACCAAACCCTATGGTATGTTTAATTTTTTTAGTATGTGCATTACTATGATTAGGCCAACATAACATGAGCATTGATTAAATTAATAATGAATAATGATAACTGATGGATCGTTTTTTTATCACATTGAATTTAGATATTTTTATGACATAGCTTATGGCCACCCATTGGGTGAGTGAACCATTGAATATATATATATATATGAATATGCTAATAGATTAAATTTTATTTTTCATGACTTGAAACCTGAATTGATTTCTTGATAGTGAATATTGAGGTAATGGATTATATATTATTGTTATGACTGATAAAAATTTGAGATATTAATTGAAGTCTTATTGAAATAAAAATGATAATTTTATTAATTTACCACTAAGGATTATGATGTGATATTGTGATATCCATTTTTTTATGACTTGTTGTGTTATCATGTTGTAATACTTATTTTAAGAGGTCTCTACCTAGTCTCATGATGTAATTCATATATTCAGTGAGATATTCCCAATCCCATTTTGTAATTGATATATTGAGCTAGATCTACCCAATACCATACCATACTACTTTTATTGATCGGGCACTACCAAGTCTCATGATGTAATAGTTATATTGAGTGGGATCTACCTAGTACCATGCTCCAATTCATATATTGATTGTGCTCTACCGAGTCCCATATTGTAATTATCATATTGAACGGGTTCTACCCATTCCCATGATGAAAGGTTTATATAATGGGATCGGCCCAAATTTCTGTTATTTTTCCTTGGATATGTTGTTATTGGTTAGAAAGGTTGTATTACATGCTCATTGAAATTCTAGAATAGTTCCAAAGTAGTTTGATTCTTCTATTATTTTAATTGATTATTTAATACACCGTTTAATCACTTGTTTGCACAAACTTTTTATTAGACTGGTTTTGCTTATACACAGTTTTTTCAACCTAATGAGTTTTACTCACACCCTATTTCAGCTGTCATTTGGTACCCGAGAAGATTACATGGTTCCATGTTTTAGAAAGGGAAATGGCCATGTTTCTAATTATTTATTTCCTTAATGGGATAGAGTTCAGAGATGGGTCTGACATGGTGTTCGAGACTAGGGTATTTTGGGATTTATTTCATGTAAGTCAAATCTTTTATTTGAATTATTTTTGGAGTTACATTTAGTTATAAATAAGTTTTTCTTTACATGATTCTTCATTATTGATTTATTAGTTTCTCCATTACTTTTTTGTTTTAGTATAATTTGTTCCCAATTTTTTCTATTACATTGATATTTTTGATTATGGATTATTATATTGTATTTTACTCTATAATAGGGGTTATAGTCTACACACTATACATATCACACCCCCGCTACTATTCCGTATAATCTAGAATATGGGGATTTGTGATTTAGGTCTAGTAACCACCCTATTTTGGCCACTTGAGAGATTGACAGATTAGAGAATTTTATAGGATGTCTTCCACTCAACTATGTGACATCAAGGTGTGTATAATTTTTTTAAATGTTGTGAAAGATATAGGTTAATTTTATTTTTGGAACATATGTTTATCATAGAAATGGCCATGGGATTGAAATTTAATTTAGTTATTAGGTTATTTATTTTATTTAGGCTGATGTTCGCTAATTTGAGAAACATATATGATTCAGGTAAAAAAACATTATTGTATTTTATTTGATGATTAAATATTAGTTTATATTTTAGAATTATATTTGATTTTAAGGTAACTTTATGGTTATTCAATTTATTTTTTTAAGTGATTAACAAATCATTGATATTATATAATTAGGACATATACATTTTATGTATGAGTCATTAAGAATGATTGATGTTATTTGGAGATAAATGTTAGATTTATCATGGAAGAATATGGGATTAAATAGTTATAATATTTGGGTTTAATTAAAATTTTGGAATATTTTGAATAATTATTAGGTTTGTTACTTATCCAATGATATATGTTGAACTGTAGGTGTTATTTTTTAGGCTTTGGTGGTTAATATTTTATTACCCCATATGAATATTATTCTGTTTGATAAATATTTTTTAATAACAACAACTTTCATTGAAATAATATTATAGTAGTAATATCTTGTTATCCTTTCATGGATTATGTGACATCCTAAAAGCTGATTTTAGTACTTAGGATTCCAATATTCATCTTTAATATCCATCGTTTGGTGAATAAGATGATATTTTGGTGTAAATTAATTAAAGGATAAAATTATACTTATCATGTATGTATATTTATATATATTCAACATCTAAATGATAATAGAATTCCTTAACTATATTAGGTGGATTTGTTTACCTTCGTTGATGCTGATTTGATGGTCTCTTTCACACCTCATCATTTTATAGATTATTGTTCGTTAACTATCTCTTGATAATTCATTTTTTTGTGATCAATGATCTCTATAACTATCTATAATTAATTCTACAATAAAATATTCCTTGAAACATATATTTTCACTTCCTAAGAATGATCTTATATTTGGAAACATAGTTATTAAAAAATATTTTTATTTTATTTTCCCTCTTTTCAAGAGGAACCTTCATTAACCGGTTTTACGATGTGGATTTTTAGAAAAAGAATTTTCCAATGTTATACCCTAGATTACAAATACCATGTTAAAAATTTTAGGATACAATTTATAGGGGGTGGAATATAACACCCTTATATTCCTGAAAAATTAGGTTCGATAACATCTATTCCATGCCACACCGAGCCTAAACGAACCACGACACAATATTATTTAAATACAACTATCATAAACCCACTGTTAAATTAGAATATATCGAAAGTATTAAATTATGTATAAAATATATATAAAGCAGCCAAAAAATATAAATTTATTTATATATTCATTGTAAATAATCACTCAATTTTTGGTAAATTCATTTAATTGATTAAAAATACAATTTCATCAAAAATGATTTTCAATTTTTTGGAGAATAATTATTTTTTTTAATTTGAAGAAATGTTATTTTTAAAATTAAAATAATTTTTAAATTCATTATATCAAAATTATCTCGAGGTAAAATTTCATGATTTTCTAAATGGATTTATTTTTCAATGAAAAGTGAAAATAACCAATTTCTCAAATACATTTATTTATTTCCATTAAATAAAGTCATTTAAAAGTTTCATTTGATTTTATTAGTTAGTAATGTAAAAAAATGAAATGTTTAATTTCTAATAATACAATTAAATTCATTTTAATCAATAATTTTCATGATTTTGGTATTAGTGTATTTTTATGGTTAAAAACACAATTTTTTTTAAAAAACATTAAGTCCATAAATTTTATCGATTTTAGTTAATTAAAATAACCATATTAATGAACTATTTAACAAAAAAATTTATATTATGTATATAATTATATTAATATAAATTTATAAAATGATGGTTTCTAGTTATAGAGATAATATAATATCATTTATTTGTTTATTTTTTTTTTGAAAAACAATTTTCATCGCATTTCACCTGTTTAATTTTAAATTGAATCGTTGATGTTTTTTATAATAGTAAATTTATACCATATTTGGAATCAAAGGGTCCAAATTACCTAAATAATACCCTTTTATTTTTCTTAATTATGAATAGTAATTGTGGTAAATATTTGTTACAATGATAAATTTAAAATGGGATAATTAAGGAAAAAATAATCTTATAAGGACATTAATGTAACCATTAAACCTGAATTTATTTGATTTTAAAAGTATAGTTAATCCATTATCTTTCAATATTATAATATATTAACGATTTTTCTATATGGCCATGATTTTGACATTGATAATATATTATGTCAAAAAAATCAAAAAAATGAAACTTTTTATTTTAATAACTATAATTTTCAAACGATATAGATGTGAATAATCTATGTTCTATTATAAATATTAATTTTATAGTTAAATTATTTTTTATCAGGGTAATTTATTTTTGATTTTCTGTAATGAAAAAATTAGCTTATATTTTCTACAATGCCAACAAAGTAATTATTAAAATAAAAGGAAAATAAAATAAATTATTTTGAAATTATTAAAAGTAATATAATTTTAATTATTTATAGTATTTCATAACAATTTTCGACAAATATATCATTTTATGGATGTTTTAATAGTATATATTTGAATTCCATCACAGTATTTATGTTTTTAACGTCAAATTAAAGGAATTGTATCAAAATTGACATTAATGGCATTTTATAATAAATAATGTTTTATTACATGATATAAAATTCCTAAAAATATTATGTTAATTTAATTTAATGATAAATGGTTGATAATATAATACATGTTCTATTATGGAGTTTTTATATTATAGTATCTTTCTAGATCCTTAATGTGTAAAAACATTAATACCATGGTAATTGTCAAAAAGTTTTAAAACTGGTTAAAACAAAAATTCATGATTGAAAAATAAAAAAAACTATATACAATTTTTATTTAATGAGATTATTTGGACACATAATTATATAATATTTTAAACATATCTATTTTGATACAATTTTATATAATCATTAATTTATATTAATTAAATATTTTAAGATATTCTAAGAGTGACCCTCCCCTTTCTAATAAAAGGGATCCATTTATCTTCATTTATTTACACTTCAAGAAACATTTTATTTTTAAATTTCAACAAAAATTATCTTCCTTTATTATATTGAAATTTCATATATTATTTTTTTGATTAAAACCACTCTTAGGAATGATTTTTGTGCAAACATAAAGACGTTGTCCGAAGAACATGTATAGTTCTTAACCAAGTGTTTTTATATTAATTGTTATTAAACCTACATAATATATTAATAAAAATACAAAAATAATAAAACCATTTTCTAAATTATACTATAATGTTATTATGTAATTTGATAACCTATATCCATGTCATCTTCCCTCAAAAGAGAAATGAAACTATTGATTGTGTGTACGAAGGACTACAACCTCGTGAACTGTTGTAATTCATTTTCCATCAACACATCTAACAAATAGATATAATGATGGGTTAAATATATATATATATATATATTTGATATTTAAGACATAATTATACTTCTATATTTTAAATATCACATCTACCTTCCCACATTTCAATCCATGGGAAAATGATAACGTCACTCGTGTGTACATGTGGTCATCCACTTCCAGGAATTGCTACGACACATTTTTTATTTTATTTTAACATGGATGGTAATAAGGAAATATTTAATAAATATATATTATATATATGATATACAATTTTTTATAGGAACACAAATTATTATTTAACCTTATTTAATTCCATTCATCGTAAAATTAAAATAATGTTTGTGCATACGTATGACATTCTGCCTCCATGAAGGGTGTATTTCATTTTTTAATATAAACAATTATAGATGACCAAAAAATGTTTGAAATGAATATATATAATATTTATATCGTTAATAAAATTCTATAGTTTATGGTACCATGATCAAAGTACAATGACCAAAACTCCAACACCAAAAGATACCTGAAAATGATGTAATTATCACCTGTAATAATAATTTTGATAATGCATTGTTATAAAATTGGCGAAAAAAGATTATAAATAAATCATAAATGGTATAATTTATATTACTATTTTTATGTAAAAAATTCAGAATAATTCTCAAATTTTTATATATGAGGTTTAAACACGTAAAAATGAGTCGAATATGGTGTAAGGTATGTTTGTCTCAATTTTACTTATGCGATACATATGACAAATTCCCCACTTGTTTCTTTTATTTCGTTTATATACTACCAATCAATGTATTTTATGTTCATTAATATGAAAATTATTGGTATTTATAAATCCAACTAAGGCTATTTAATTCACAAGGCTAATGAGTAAAAAATTACACACGAAATCTAGTATCATCATTTAGTTTATCCTAGATTGGAAGTGATTTGAATAACAAACCAATTACATGAAAATAGAGGACACAATCTTAAATATAAAAGAATCACTGATAGGTATAAGAATTATGAAATGATCTATGTTACTAATTCACTTACCAGCACGCTACCAACATGATAAATAGATCTAGAATCAGTGTTTGGATGGAGGAGAATCAGAAAAACCTATCTTGAAATCTTGGAGGAAATTTTATGGGGGATGTTCGATGGATGGAACAAGAAGAATGGGGGATGGGGATTATATTTAAAAATGTGCCTACATATCATTTTCTAAAAAAACATCTCCGTAATTTGCAAGGCGTATAAGTTCCTTACACATTATATAAATCTTGTCGTCCTCCACCTGGGGAAACACTACACATGACAAGAAATGGGACTTCCAATGATATTACATGTCAGGTATATAATACACATCGTGTATTCCAATTAAATGGTGTATAATTAGTCTGTAGAGAATTTACAACCCTAAATCATTTTCCGTTAAAAAAAACAACCCAACCAACCCATGGACTAACTTTAAGGACTACTCAAAAAAGAGAACATTAAAAGGTCATAAAGAGGAAATTAAAAAGAACAAAATTTGAAATAAAAATGGGGTTCTAATAGTCTTCCCATTATATTAAATTATATCTATGTTCACCTACTATGGGTGGTAAAAAAATTTCTAATAAAAACATTTACCATTGAGCACGTATGTTGGCCTCATACTCCCAAGTCTCATCTTATACATGGTCGCTCTGCCATAGAACATATACTATCAAGATATATGTTCCATGGAGAAACTTAATTCTCTAGAATATTATTCATATATGGTACTATACTAAAAAATAGGACTTTAATAGTGGTAAAAATGTCCTTTATCATCTCTAGAGAAGTGTTGAATACTAGGGAAAGGTTAAAAGCATGATACAATTATCATACCTTGTAAAAGATCAAATAATGTGGACTACTACATTGTGCTGAAACAACACACTACAACACTGTTATAATGTGTTTTAATAGCATACTGCAACACAAAAAACTTCTTGAAATAAAAAATTCATGCATAGAGAAAAAATTTGATTGAATAGAAAATATTCTAGAATCGTTTACTCAGTTTTGTTGATGTGATGCGCATTTTAAACTAAAATGTTACTTTTATATTGAAAAAAGAACATGGATTCACAATGGCCACACCATGTGTAAAATTTAGGTGCATATGATTATTACTCATCTCAAATAACATATGGATTGTTTTAATAATGTATCTAAAAAATATGAATGCGTTTATCCGATTCTGAGTACACTGCTTGTATTTTTTTTACTAAAATGTCATTTTAAATTAGAAACATGCACATAGACTCAAACAAATAACATAATGTATCAGTTTGATTTGAGGAAAATACCTAAATGTTTCAAATGACTTATTAATTAATTTCATAAATTATGAATAAAATATGAGTGATTTTTCTCAGTTTTTCGTGAGTGATTTTTTTTGAACTATGTTGAAGACTTAAAAATAATAATGGACACATTGTGTCATTCAGGTAACATCACGTATCATATTGAGGTTCATCTAATTACTACACATCACAAATGAATTATGGATTGTTTCCATAATGTTTCAAAATAATATGAATGAGTTTTCTCAGTTTTGAGTAAGCCAACCAACCTTTTTTATTAAAACTGATGTCACTTTTAAATAAAAAATAAAAAATGAGTCATATTGGTCACACCATGCATCAGATTGAGGTACAACAAATTTCCACATATATAAAAAGACTTATGGATAATTTTCCAAATGTATCAAAAAATATGAATGTTTTTTCTCAGATTTGGTTAGGTCACTTATTTTTTTGTAAAATTTCATTCTAAACTGGAAACACACACATTGATTTATACATATCACACAATGTATGAATTTGATGTGAGAGTAATTACTACATATAAAAAAGGAATTATGAATCGATGTCCTAAATTATCAAAAAAATAAGAGTTCATTTGAATTGCTTTCAAGGATTGACTTTTTTGAACTATCAAATTTTAACTGATAATAGACACATTGAGTCATAGTAGTTACATCATGAATAGAACTGAGGTGTGTATGATTCCTACATATCTCAAATTACTTATGGATTGTTTTCCAAAAGCATAAAAGCCTTCAATTTATTTTTTTTGTTCTGAGTATCTTAGTTGTAATTTTTACTAAAATTAATGTAATTTTTAAATAAAAATAATCACTTAGTGTCATACCGGTCACACAATGTTTCAGATAGAGGTGTGGATTATTTCTACACATCCCAAAGTCACTGAAAATTCTAAATTCAAATGATTCAACATTTCCAAATTCTTTATATTTCAAACTGCCAACACTTCATATTGACTTCATATTAATTAGTGAAAAACCTTCTTCCTTTTTAAAGGTTAGAAGATCATGGGAATTCAAAATTGAATAAGATTTCCCAGAAAATACAATTAAATCAATATAAAGTGTTGAATGTTTTAAAAAAAGGAAATAATAACTAGTTGGGAGAAGAACCTAATGATAATGAAAATTGAAATTCATTGTTTTCTCTAAAAAGGGAAATGCCTCCCATTTGTGATAATTACTCCATTGGATGTAGTTATTAACTCAACACCTCCACCGTGACTAACTCATTCTCGATCAAATCTCTACACAACTACAGAAATGACAGAGTTATGGGTAAGAAATAAATAGAGAGGGTGGAGATGATAGAATTAGATTTTGCAACTACATTGTTGTGGAACCGGATGGTTATGGGTTACTAAAGTGTAATCTCATCTAATGATATTATTTTAATTAAATTAAATTATTTTATTGGATGTCGGGGACGAGTTAATTATGAATTAATTTCATTTTTATCCTTGAATTTATCCACAACGATCCCAATAAATCTTTAATAAAATAAATTGTTAAGGATTTTTTAATATATCTTCTTGATAAAACATGGTTTTTTAATATGTTTTATTTTATTGAAAAAAATAATAGGGATCTATATGATTGTGAAAATTGGTTGATGGTGGTGTATACATTGTTCACAGATGCCTTGATAGGCAATAAACAAGAATGGGGTTCACACATTCCACCATCGAAAACAATAAAATGAAGGTCACTCCTCATTCAAAACACAATTAAATAATGAAAATCTACATAAATATTATATATATGTAATATATTATTAATTTTTTTAAATATAATTATATATATATGTATATTATCATTCATATTTAAATTTATTTAAATTTAAAATATATTATTTGATATTCATATATTTATATATAATATTATTTTTTTCAAATGAATCTAAAAAAATATATTAATAATAAATTTTAAAATATAATATTTATAAATAATAATTATTTTGTGTAATTTTGTATAAAATATATTTTTTTTATTATGGAAAGTTAAAATATTTCCAAAATATATATATATATTTAGCTAATTTTATTATTTTAAATGTAACCTAAGTTTTCAAAATTTTATTGGTTAATTAATTATAAACGTTATTATAGTTAACTAAATTTATATATAGACCCAATATATATATATATAGACATAAAATGATGAATGCCTAAAAATAATTTTAAATATATAAAATTTGATAACATCAATTATATTTTTTTGAATAAATGATGTTGCAACCTAAGGATTCAAGGGAGGCCATATAATATGCATTTACACATCCTTTAATTTTAGGGAGGTCCATAAAGAAGTTGTTATAAAGCAGTAATATAACACAATTATAATCAATAACCCTTATAATATAATATCAGAACATATTAAAATAAATACAATCCCATACTTATTTTGAAAACATAGTTCAATTGAAAATAAATAAATATTGTATCACCCTTACTAAGATTTCTCCTAAAATTAAAAAACCAAATTCTGAGAAAATAAATTTTTACAGAATCCCCTAACACAAGAATATTAAAACAAAATTTTAAATTTTTTTCCAATATATGAATTTCCTAAAACATGTTTATGTTGCTTCTTCATACCATTATTGTAATGAGAATTGGTTTACTAAATCAATTATCTAATTTGATTAAGGTTTTTATATCCAAAACCTCAACTATTTATACTGTGGAATAAAAATTTAATTATTTGGTTCATCTAACGATTAGAGATGGTTCACTATGATTTCAAAACATTAAAAATTTTAAGCCTGTGGAGAAAATTAGGGTATAAATGTAAAAAAAACAATTGATTCAAAATATTAATTTAAAATGACCAAAATAGGATATCTAAAATAGTAGTCAAGAAAAAAATGGATCATAAACAAAAGAAAAAGAATATACCATGACTAGAGCACCAATAGAGAAATAAAATCAGATCCTACAATGGAAAATTGAATCCCTCATATCCAAATTACTAAATGAAAAATATAGAAAGAAAATTGGAACCTATAATGGAAAACCAAGTCCAACCTTGCTAGGATGAAGAACATATGATAACCTTACATCCAGATCTTGATGTTCTCTTCAGAAACCCTACCTACAACTATACACTGGATGATAGATGATGAATGAGAATCTAGAGGTAGTGGGTTTGTGTGACTGGAGTGGTTTTGTGTGATTTGATATTTTAATCACCCTCGAAGAGTGTCAGCAATGACTGTCTTCTAAATAAATATTCTGATATCACGACAGGTTCGCCCCATGCTAGATTTCGTTAATTAGGCAAGGACACATTTGTCAATGCTTTTACAAATGGGCTGATAAAGGGTCATTTTATCAACACTTATTATTTATGCACTAAGAAAAGGCATATTTATCATTAATTTTATATCATTGATAATGGTAGGTCTTTATGAGTGTTAAAAAAGCACTGACTAATATTTCGTTTTTCAGCCCTTATTACATTATATTTTATATTGGTTATATAATGAAAAATATAAATAAAAAATTGTAAATATATATATATATACTTAATCAATATATTTATATATAAATATAGAAAATATATTTTTTATAATTTTATAATCATTTAAATATATAATTATTATTTTATAATTATGTGAATATTTTTAAAAAATATCTTTCAAATCATTAAATATATTTATATATATATATTATATATATATATATATAATTATAAATACTATAAATATATTCATTATTTATGAAAGTTTATTAAAAATTTAATAATTATTTAAATATATATAATTATATAAATACATTTAAAAAATTGATATTTATTTATAATTATAGATATATAATTTTATAAAGAAAGTGTATATATTATTCAATATTTTTATATAAAAATAGATTTGTATAATTTTTTTAAATTTCTTTTGATAACATTATTAATGAATATCTAATTTTAAGTGCGTGTGTTTAAAAAATGAGTAAAATTGAATTAATTATAAATATGTAAACATTAATAATATTGAATAAATGAATAAGTTTAGCGAGTGTGCATCATATATAAAAAATCACTAATTATGTATATGTGGAATCAATATAACACACACTTGGTCTATAGTAAATTGAAAAATCAAATGACATTCAATTATATGTCCATTAATCTATGAAATTTGTTAGTATTTTTAATTCATATTAATTTTTAATTATAAACCATTATTGACTATATGAATATTTAATATAAAGTGCATAAATATTTTATAATATATAATTCATATTTATATAAATTTATATATATATATCTATATATTTAATGTGTACTATTTATTGACATCATCAATAGTCATATAATAAATAAAATGTTTAATTATTTTCTCAAATTACTTGTTTTTTTTTTAATTTTATATATTTATATATTTAATACAAAATATTTTTTAGTCTTTATAATTTATATATACTATAATCAATTTGTTAATTTTTATCAATAATTATTTAATTAGTAAAATTTGTAACATCTTTTCAACAAACTCATTTTTTATTATTTATTTAATAATTTAATTTTATTTATTCAAACCATTATGTGCACGGGAAAAGTGATTATAAAGGACTCCTTTATGATCACAAAAAATATAGCATTGATAAAGGGTACACTTTATCATAAATAAAAACAATGTAATGATAAATGGTTAAATATATCAATGCTTTCTTTACCGTTGTAAAAGTTGTTATCTATAAACACTTTTTTCTACTAGTAAAAAATATCAATATTATTAAATGCCAGTTTTTTAGTAGAGACACTTCTCAAAATAAACATCAACATTGAACTCAAATTCATTCGGATCAAAATTATGAGATGGGATAGCATGATAACAACAAATCTATGAAATGTGAATTATGTTTCTCATGGGACAATAACTCTGAGGTAGTAGCAACTAAGATGATACCAGCATGACTCTCTCTTTAATCATAAATGTCTATAAAAACAACTTCCCTTTCCATTGTATTCATCTATTCCCTTTAATGGGAGATACCTGCAAGAAAAACGATCCCTGACCTCAAACTCTAGAGGCTATCAATTGTGATGGAAAAAATATTTCTGTCTAGACTAAGTTGTAGGAATATACTTCTCGATCTACTAGACCTTATTCAAAGCCTCATTCACGAGACTAGGAACTAATAAGTCTTTTTATCCTAAATCTAGCTATAATATAGGTGAATGAAATGAAATACTAAACAAGGACTCAGATGGATCTATTTAAATTCGCACCAGAAAGATATTTTTATACGAAAAATCGATGAGAGGGATATGATTCTACAATTACCACAAACATTAAAGATGAAATCTAAGAGCATGTCCTCTAGAACATGTATCATTTGTAAAGAATATACATTTGTCTATGGTTGAAATAGTGTGCTAAATAAATTAGTGTATCCATAGCTTTATAAAACCCCTACCAGAACCGTGAAGTGAATCCTAGATCCCTATCTAAAATGATAGTATGAGTGTCCCTGTGTAGTTGTATGATCTCACTGACATATATCCTATCTATATCATCATCTGATAATGTCTCTTGGATAGGAAGGATGTGACCTACGTTCATCAGTCAGTCAATGAGTACTCATATTACGTCACTATCTCGAGGAGACCTCAGCAAGTCGAGTACAAAACCCAAAACATCACCTTTCCATTTTCATTTTGGGACTAGAAGATGAAGTATTAAGCCTGAAGGTCATTGGTTATTTTCCTTCACCTATGGACAGGTGTCATCCCAAGTGATAAAGTTTGATATATGACATTTTATCTTATACCCCTCATACTATCATCACATATATCAAAATATTTGAGATGCCTAGTGAACTACCCATTAATATGCATGGGACTCACATGTCAGTTCTTCTCTCATATCTATAGAAACATAGACACATACATGTACACATAAAATGTCATCCCTATACATAATCCAATATCGAGGTGGTTTCTCTCCATAAATACAATCCAGGAGAACCAATCCTTTAGGATATAAAATTACCCACTCATCCCCTTATTAAGGAGGGAAGAGTTTACTATCAAGTATGAGATATACAAATGCAGATGACTATCATTAAAAACCAAACACATCTTAGAAAACATGGCCATAATTTTTCATTCATCAGTATCTTTTCATATGGATAGTTCCTGAGATGTTTGACTCATCGCATTAGCTACTATATTTCCATTTCTATGAATATAAACAAACTCAAAATTAAAGTACTGATGAAATTCAACCCATATTCAATATCTGATATTCAGTTCATGCAATGTAATTATATATTTGAGGCTCATGTGTTCTGTACACACCACAAAGAACTCAACTATTAGATAGTTTCTCCAGCACTACAAGGCATGGACAACTGCTATGAGCTCAAGGTTTTATATCAGGTAGCTTCTCTAATGAGCTACAACTGTTGAGTTCGTACGATGGTACTCATTACTCATGGATTGTAAATTATTCTAAAGATAGGGATGATTCATCACAGAACAATATATAACCTCTTCCAGGCTATGGAAGAATTAGAAAAGGTACTCAGGCAATCCATATTTTCTGTTCCAGAATGGTTTTATCACACTATACTAACCACTATAAATTGAAAACATTATTTATAATACCATTAAGATGTATAACAAGGTGTGATAAGTATAATATTAAATTCAATTAATATCTTTCCAGTGCTAATAAAATCAGATAATAAAACTTGTTCTTTGGTTGTGCCTATGAAACCATAGCAGTAATCTCATTTGGTTCAATAGATACTTTTGATTTGGAGACTATATAGCCCAATATGTGAAATTTTTTGATCCAGAAGTAAAACATAAGTATCGTGGGAAACTTTTGATGCTCTCTCAGTGTATTAAAAATGATCTTAAATTGATTAGCATATTTTCTACAAGTATGAGAATACACCGATATTTATTCCAAGAATCCCAAGAAAAAGTGATATCGATATGGGTGAAAAAACATATTCATTAAATACATGAAAATGGTAGGAATTTTATTATGACTTAATGAAATAAAAATTTACTCACACATACTATACCTAGTTTGAAAATCTATATGAGGTGTTTGTGATGGGTTGACTTACACATGATGATAAATCGATCTCGGGTCGATCTTAGAGAACACCCTAACTCATTGAATCTGGTCAAATATATCATCTATATGAGGTATTTGATATCGAGTTTTTTCCTTATCCTAGTTCACCATCTCTAATCAATTCATAAATTAAGGTTCCCATATGCCTTCTTTGAAAAAACCATATATTGGGCCTAATTGGAAGTTCTAGGCCATATAAAACCATTGGGCTATAGATACTCCATCATCTACTTCATCTCATGAATCAGAGTAGATTTCATACTTTATGGAGTAATGGACCCAAAGGCATCTATAGATATAAGATCAATAGAAAACTCTACCTCTCTCTTGGGATGTAATCCAAAAAAATCATCGGGAATAACTTCCATTAAATGACCTACCACTAGAGGATTTGTTTTGATGTAAAAGATAATCCTCCTCTAAGAGATTAGAAATCCAGGTTTTCACTCTACATATCTCATGATGTTGTGGTCCATATCTACTACTTGGATATCCCAATCACCATTTTGTGGATAACTGTGGCCCTCTAGTTATTAAAATACTACCATTTAGGGATAGGAATATATAAAGTTGTGATATAGGGAAAACCAATCTATCATGAGAATGAAATAAAATCCTATCATCTTCATAACAATTTTGTCCCACAAGAAAGTGGTACTGTCTATTTTATGGGGACAATAACTACATTGACATATTCCCCATATCCATACTCCCGACGGTGTATCCAGGGCCATTACAATACAATAATACAATATTTCTAGTCTGAGATATTCCACAATAGATAAATATATGATGTAATTTCAAGAACCTATATCAAATAAATTGAATACAATTGTAGAGGAAACTAGAATAGTACAACATACTATATATGGTCATGCACCTGGATACTCAGGTATCAGTTATAATGCATGCAATAAACCTAACCCAGGACCATGGGCCATAGCCAGACTACCCTGATTATGATCACTTGGATGGAACTGATGATCTGTAATCTAGATACCATGGTCATTACCTCCTCTGTAACCAGTCTTTCTATTGATAATCCAACTCACTAGATGAAACAACATAAAAGATCATTCCCCTAAAGGTGGAGTTTGTAACAATCCTCTTCCTCATGGAAATGTTGGAAATTTTTGACAAAATCAATTTTGATGCCACATATGGTCACAAGCATGCCAATTCATAATCTCTCTATCACACTGAGGCTTTAGATAGCCCTTTCTTCAACACTGATGACATATAAAGGAGCTTCTGGTGAGATTTCAATGATTTCCACTTATTTTATATGAAACTTTGAAGGAACGCATTATCCTAAAGGAAGAACTATTGGCCTTCATCCACACTGATCCTCTATGCCCGATACTATCTCTTTTCCTCATCTTTCCTTTAGTGATAAGTTCCTGATTACAAATCACAATGAATGTAGGTAAGAGAAAAATATTCACCATTGTATGAATAGAATATTGGAATCTATCCTCAATGAATATGGCACGCGAAATATCATCACAAGCTAGAAGTAGTGAAAATTTATTTAACTTTGTGAAATGTCTGATTATACCATAAATTACATAGAAACCTACTCCAATTTCAAGGAATAACTGGCTTGGTTTTCTATGAATGTATGAGGAATGAAATGATCATAGACAGTAGTTTTGAAATCATCCATACCATGATCTTATGGTGACTATCATGGGTAATGACATCCCACCAGTTCTTGGATGAATTACAAAACATGTAAGTAGTATGATTGTCCCTCCTCTTTGGATGAGTATCTAGATGCTCAATGATAGATAAGGTGGCCTCTATAAAAGAGTTAGTATACTGTGGACCTCCATCCATTGAGATGGTCTGAGGATGCTGTTGCTAGAAGATAATCCCCCATAGGTGCTGGTTATGGTGTACCTTTTAAAAACTACATTATACTTAGTAAAATCTCAGAAATATAAGTTTTAGTACTGATATTTGGTTTATAAAGTGGTTCCTTAGGTTTCGCTCTAAGTGGTATGATTGGAGGTATAGGGGCCATCACGTCTAAAGCGTAGTCACCAACACCCTCATGGAACATGATATAATGATTTTTTGGCAGTGTTGTTCTAGAAATTTAATGAACACTTATTAGAAAAAGATTTAATAAATTATATTGATAAGAAGAAGAAAATCATAAGAGTATAGTCTTGCTACACATGGTATACCGCCCCAAATACCCACATAGAAGACTATGTATTTTAAGTTCTCAATTGTAAATTACAAGGTATTTAATAGATGAAGGGTCAATAGAAACCTGCCTCTTCATTTGCTGGAAACCAATTATTTAAAGTCATATTACACATTTTGAAGTAGTATTTTGTTATAAAATTATATCAATGTTTGATTAAAATGGATTGTCAGTCCAAATCAATTAGGTCATATACACCTTATTACTATAATCAACACCCATTTAAATTCTAATTCGGCCAATCTACATTCAATATCAGATTGTAATAAGTTATATACAATGGATTGACACGGTAAAGTACATGTTACAAAAAATCAAGGCCTATACACCTAATGAATTGGAACTATAAATCAATAAATCACATCCAAATAACAACATCGGCATATTATAATTACTATAGAATCACTCAACAATCCCACAAATTATAGTAAAGTGAAATTAGTGAAATGCACCTATATGGAATTGCATATGAATGGCATGTGATTTATAGGTGCCTAAAATGAACGACTATTAGTTATCCATTCCCTCATCGATGAGGTCCAAAGATTAAATGCAAACCTCAATCACAATAATAACAATAACAATCCCATAGCATGTGCGCCACCCAATGGTGAAAGAATGTCAAATTTTAAAGGAAATAACTATACAATAATTGTTATTCAGGAAACATAATATTTGTTCTTAACATGGGTTTCCTACACCCACACATGACTTATAACCTTATTAAAAGTATTCCAAATCTCCCATATATTCTCTCCAAATAATAAAGACAGAATGGAACCCTCTAATACCACATTGTGGTGTCCCAAACCAAGGTTCCCCTCATCGATGCCTTGCTCCTAGTTGGATGCATGACCTTAAGCACATATTCCCAAACACCATAAGATTCCACCTAACAGTGAGAGAATTAGGTGTTTCCATTAGGGATATTATTCCATATTTAACAGATAGTAATACAATAGATAAATAATATAACAAGTAGTGGAATAAATATATTAATTAATAATAACTAATGAAATATATAATAATTAACTATAACTGTAAGCTGAATCATATTCAAACTTCTTATTATACATGTTATGTCTCTATAAAACTTGAAAACATTGATACAAGGAAGCATTCCTAAAATCCTATAAAAATAATCAAAAAGACCAATAGTAATCCAAACATCCTAAGATCTGGATCAATTATCTTCTACCAAGATCCCACCTAATAAACAAAGAAATATCATGTGTCCAATGTAAGACTCCTCCCCTTGTCAACAACTACATAAATGTAATTTTACTAGGTACCAATGGTTTACCAAATAGGTTTAGAGATATATCTTATTAGGCTACCACCAGGGATGTATATACATATATTTCATGTAATATTAATTGAAATTGTTTAAAGACATGAATATATAAAATTAAGGTAGCATAGTAATGTAAATTCCCATGTACCGGATTCCACCTCAACGAGTGTATGAACATGTAACCATTACATTAATTAATATATTCTAGTTTATATAATAATTCATATGAGGTATAACCATCAATAACATCAGAATATGTAAATAATAATGATAAAGGATTTAGGATATAATAAGTAATCCATGATGATGATAATAATAAAGTGGATCTAAGGTAATAACTAATGCATCAATGAACCCAAGGGATGATCTAACTCAGTAGTAACCTATAACATGTATATAAGGGGTATATGTGTAATCCTACGGGAATCTCTCAAGGATTCAACTATAATATTATCTAATAGAGTACATGTAATCCATCCATGGTAAAACAGGTTATGTAGTTACTAGGCCCAATGGGTGTACCCATGGAATCTCATGACCGCAGATTCCACACTCGATCCATGTAGTATATCCATGAAATCATATAATGATTATTAAAGGATAATATAGTTTCATATAATGAATATACTACTAGAAAAAGTTCAAGTTTCATGGTGTTTATCAACATTGGGAACAGACATACTTGAATTATAATGGTATCCACGATATCTCAAAGAATTCCCACAGAAATCAAAGGCTGGCTCAAGTATGACCATTCCTATAAATATTTCCTTGTCCATATGAAATAGGAACCTTATACATGATCAATTATATATTTATTCCATCTAATACTCACTCCATTTAATAAGTTTAAGGTTTCAATCCATTCCTTTTATTAGCTTGAAATGTTTTAAGGACATGAAACTATTTTTTATATTAATCACACTTTGATTATATTGTTCTCCCATTTAATATTCATTAATATGTCAAGGCATGCTAAGGATGTGCAACCATATAGAATTAATTTATCATAATCTAGGCCATGTGATATCCATAATACTCTTACCGATTAACCATTTAAGAATTAATTAATTAATTAAACACTTATATTAGAAGGGAAAGTGATATATCCATGTAAAAACCATTTATAACTCATTAATTAAATTAAAACACTTATCTTTATCATGTTTAATCCATATCTCACCAGAACAGTGGTGAAAATGGTCTTAACAAGTTACTAAAATCCTAATTATGGAAACAACCTACTTGGGGACGTCTACGTTGAGGTTATGACTTCCAATGAAGGATAAAATATATGAAAATGGTCTTAGAATACAATTATAATGACTCTAAGAAAGGAAAGTGAATTTAATAGGCCAATCCTAATGAAATTTATTTGTAAACAATAATTATAGTTTATAAAATGGTGAATCCAAAGGTATGAGTTATATACCACCTACCTAAAGTTTTTACGACTCTCGTTGTCCATTATTGGCCTTTATTTTGACCTAGATTGGAAATTATCTAAATAATGGACCAATAACCTAAAAATAGATCATATGAGTCTACATCTAAATAGCATCACTAATAATAATAAGTATGATGAAAGGATCTAATGGAATGAAGCACTTACCAACACAATTCTAATGTGAAGGAGATATCTGGAAACAGTGTCAAGAAGGATGAATGGTGAATGAAACTAGCTTGAGGTCTTTAAGTAGCTTCTTACAGGGTACCTCTTGTGTGTGGAAGAGAGAGAGTGAGGGAGGGGCTTCTTTTTAAAAATTAGGTCCCTGTATGTCCAAGAAAACTGGATGGGAATTTACCCAACATGTAAGTTCCTTATATATCAAGTATAGTTAGGGGTCCTTCCCCTAGAAAAGCGCTCTACATGATGTTAAAAATAGCTGAACAAGCTATTAAACATCATGAATTGAATACACATTATTTATTCCAATTACACAATGTGAAATTATTCTACATCCGACCTCCAACCCTCATATCTATTCTTTTCCATAAACAACCGAATTGGGCCATGGCACAACATTAGGGTTAAAGATAAAAGGATAACTTTACAAGATCATAAACATGAAATTAAAAGGATCCACACCAGAAATAAAAACTATATTCTTACATGACCACTCAATTATTAAAAGATTCATCCACAAGTTTTTATGGTTCTTCTCAAATAAAATGTTTCACTTAATATTTTTTTATTTTAATAAGTTATTTTCAAAGTGGAAAAGGTATATTACTCAACAATGTTTTTAATCATATTTTAAGGTAATTTCAATTCATCAATGACCCAAACACTTTATTATCTATATTATTTACTCATAATATGATCTAATTATACCATATATATTCATTCTTAATATATTTTATAATTATATTGAAAATATGTTTAAAAAACGCATTCCTCTTCCATGATTTCTGATATGATGAGTTGATGAAATTGTTATAAAACCCATTTAATTTATAGGGGTTATATCATGTCTAAATAATAATGAGAAATGATTCTTTCTTGGTTCATTAAATTATGAAAGTTTTTTGATATTGTAGAGTAAATTTATATCATTTTCATATGTGATGTGTTCACCCATAATTATATACCCCTCTAGTTTAGTGGATAAATACAAATATCTCATATGATAATTTATACTGGAAAAGGAAGTGAAGGTAGTTCAGTAATAGATATTTCCATTATGATAGTCTTTGGAGTGATCCTTGACTACTAAAAAGGTTTGTTGAGTGAAACCATTCCACTATGGTGGCCCTATTAATGATCCTTGAGTACTAATGGAATTATTTTATATGGTTATATGTATGCAAAAAAATTATTTCTTATACCAATATTATACACTCATGACTCATGTTATTTTAACCAATTATGATTCATGTCTTTTAAACATCCAGTATTTATTCAATGAATTAAGATTACGATATATGATATGTAGGCTATGTTATTAAAATGTTGTCCTCAGGTTATCATATCATTATTCTAATGTAGGATAGGGTGATCATTGATATCTCACTTATTTACCCTTACTGAGCATATGATCTCTTCCTTTCTTATGTATCATTTCCCCGTGTTATTAATAAACTTATTAAGTATGATATTTCTAATAATGGTGTTAGTTATTATGAACTTAGTTATAGAATATATAGATATGTAGTGAACTCATTGTTTATGTATACATGTTTGAAAAGGAACTACACCTTTGTGTTTATAGAAGTGATCATTAGGTAATGTAATGAATATTCCTCTATTAAGATGTGATATCAATGTAAGCAATTCCTGGTTCACTATAGTTTCTCTCATGATCTCATTATTTTCATCTGTTTATGATTTAAATTTGGTGTTTTTTCATGGTGGTATGGGTTCTCTTGATTTTAGTTTATTCATTTAATGAAATTTCATGTAGATTCTCCAATGACTAATTACTAGGTGATCTCTATCAGTAGTCATCGATTAATTTTTGTAGAATCTTTATTGTGATATACACATGCAACTAGGCATGTGTGAGTTATCTATATTAAAAACAGTTTTTATTCCTTGAAATTAAATAAATGAGCTAACATGATATAAGCACATGTGTGTTTTCTTCATATTTTATTTTACACCATGGTTATTGACAACTACAAATTTGACCAACATGATAAAAAACCTTATTAAGGAACCTAAGAGGTGAAACCCTAATGATATTATAATATAGTGGCGCTTAGATGGGGACCTATATTTATTACATATAATTGAATGTGTAATTAAATTTTATGTACATAGAGGTGGCCTCAAATGAATGTGATAATGGGAAGAGGATGTGTGTGAGTAACCAATTGAAGATAAAATTTATAATGGTACTAGGTGAGTTTTCAAACCTCAATAAACATTAAGATATATATTTTCTTATATAAAATGTTGGATTATTATTTTTATATCATAATAAGTTATTTATATAGTGTTAATGTTCATTAATTATTGGATATATGGTATATATTTTTATTATGAGGTTGTGTGTAATACCAAAAAGTAAACTTATTGATTAATTGTTGTGTGTAATTCAAAATTGGGTGGTGATTCTTTGTTAGAAGTTGGTTGTAATACCAACATGAAATTTATTTTAATGTTAGGATTTGAACATAGGTCCATTTATAATCATATTTATTTATGTTAAATAGGTTGGTGAAATGATAACCATGAACATAAATAAGAGTTAGTTGGGTGTAATTCCAACCAAAGAGGATTTATGATACAATTTGTATTTTATGTAATATATATATTGATTGATGTTATAGTATTGGAGTATTTGTGACCAGATATGTGTTACGTGTTGATGTGGTTATTCTACTATCCATGTATGACTTGGTTGTATAATTGTGTGCATTTCTATCTAGTGTTCCTGATCATATGGGACAATATGATGGGCGATGTCCTATCGACCCTTGGCTCTGCTATGTGACATGTCTAAACTCAAAAATGAATCTAGTAGAAGTAGGTATTATCAATTTTTTGTGTTATTAATGATCATGGAAATATTATGGTTATTTTTTTATCTTATTTTATTATATGTATCATGTCACATTAACAAGTACGTATATAAATTGATAATGTTTACTGAATCCATTTGTGGTGGCCTACTAACTTTTAATTACACCCAAATTGGTTTCCTTGATACTAGTATATATTTCACCTAACATCATCTAGGTAGAGGAAATAACATATTTGTTATGGTTCGGTGAGCTCGTATAGAAAGGTCAAAGTTGGGAGATAGGACCAAGCTATGAATCAAGACTAATTTTATAGATATCCCCAGTTTTGGTTATTTTAACCTAGTTGTATACAATTTAAACTTTGAGGAACATGTTCATCTCTATGTGAATTGTGTGATGTAATGAAATAGATTTTTTCACATATTGTTATGAAATATATTCTTTTTTATTTTAACATATGGTTGAGGGAGGATAGGATTTTTCTCAATCTGGTAACACTCTTCTTTGAGTTCATTCTGATCACAATCATATCTTAATGGATTTGTGTCTCAATAGGTTAATATCATATACTTGACATTTGAATCTAAATAATTTCGGGTTAACTATCCCAGGTTTAAGGAAGAATGTAAGTGAAACATGGGAGAAAATATTCATTATAAGTCCTTTTAAATTTATGGTTATGAAACATAAGTCTATGAAGGTAAATCTTATAGCCTGGAGTAAACAGTCATTCTCAGGACATGATTTGAATATACCAAGTCCATAAAATAATCTCTTGCAGTGTTACAGACTTAATGAGGCTCAAGATGTTATCTTTAGGGATGAGCTGCTTTCTCATTCTAAATTTCATGAACTGTTGTCCTTAATGGAAAACCTTTATCGAATTTAATATATTTTTAGGTGGTTGATATATTGTGATAGTAATTAAATACATTTTCATCACATTTATTGGGAAAAGAATGTGAAAAGTGGCATGAATTTCCACATAGTTGGTGGATTTATTTTCAGATTTGACAATGATATTTATGGTGGTTATTTTAATTATTTAGAAATTAATTACCAGGATTTAGGGAATGAAAACAATCATAAAATGTTTAGGAATAACTCTTCTACTCTTCAGGCCTCTCAAAAGGACATGATCACTAATGTCCCCACTGAGGAAAATGTTATAAAGGCTGTCTTTTCTGTGAATGATGATAGTGTGGATAGGCTGGACCGTTTCTCCAATATGATATTCATGTCTTATTGGGATATTGTTCATATTGAGATCGTTAACGCAGTTAGTGATTTTTTCTATCATTCATACATTCCTTTTGGATCCAATGTTATCTTTATTTCTTTGACTCCAAGGAATGATAATTATATTGATATTCGATATTTCAGGAATGTGACAATAGGTAATACCCTCTAAAAGGTTATTAGTAAAATTTTGGAAAACATTTTGGGAAGAATTGATAATTATTTTATCTCCACAAATAAATTTGGGTTTGTTCTTGGAAGGAACATTCAAAATTTCTTGTAAACATCTTCTAAATGTGTTAATATTATGGGGAGGAAAGTGAGGTATGGGAATATGGATCTTAAAATTGATATTTCAAAGTCTATTGATACAATGAAGTGGGGATTCATCTTTTCAGTGTAAAAAATGCATGGGTTTTCTAATGGTTTTCTAAATAATTCATAATATTGATTAGTTTTATTCATTAGAGTTATATGCTTCCTGTTCTTACCAATGGCTCTCCTAAATATTTATTGGAGTGCTCCAGGGGAGTGAGATAAGTTGATCCATTTTCTGGACTTCACTTTTCTATTGTGGTGTATTATTTGAGCTATTGTATTTTGGATCTTGTGCACGCTGGTTTGTTTCAACAAAAATAGTTAGGAAGAGTCCATTTTGGTCCTTAACTCATTTTATATGGCGACGATATTCTCTAGATTTAAAAGGATAAAATGGTCACTATTCGATATATTAAGTCATTTTTTGAGTATTATGAAGAGGTTTCTGGTCATGTCATCAGTTGGGGTGAATCCTCTATGTTTTTTAGGGAAGGTGTTATCATTTAAAATCAGAATAATATTGCATAGAAACATGAGGTTAAGAGAGGATATTTATATTTTATTTATCTAGGGGATCACCTTTTTTGGGGTGTTCTTAAAAGATGCTAATTGTAAAATATTCATATCAAAATTCATAATCAGATGGCTACCTAGAATGGGAAATCTATGTCTCTGACTTGGCATGTATGTCTTGTTAACTCTATGATTATCTCCATGGGTGTTTATGTTTTTTCTCTCTACAGATGGTCTAGAAATATTCTCAAGGAGTTATAGATATTGATTTGAAACATAATTTGGACTGTCTCTGTCACTGAAAGAAAGATTGTTACAGTTTCTTGGAGTGATTATATTAGTCATGTTGACATGGGAGTTATGGGGCTTAATGATATTAATATATTTAATTAAAATCTCATTAAATGGTTTACCTAGTCCCTTTCTGACATCTAATGATTTTTATTTCTAATATTAATGTAATAGACTTGTGTACAAGCTTTTAAAAGGGAATTTCCTTTATGTCCCCTCTTCGATTTGGTCTTCCATCAAGCATGATAACCTCAACCATTCTGTATCCTCAAAATGGGTTGTTTGAAAAAATTCATCCTTGAATTGTTGGTAGACTATTTGTTTTCCTGTTGTATTATTGATATTGTTGACATTCCTCCTATATTTATGGATCCCCCTATTTCAAAATTTCATAACAATTCCAATGCTCGGGAGCTTCATCCAGATCCTTTGATGATGGAATTAGATTGTTATCATTAGTCTACTATTGACACTATGATTTGGATTCCTAATGTTCATGGTTCTATTGAAACCAAGGAGGATTATAGGTCTATGTGTACCATTTCCCACACGGTGTAAATTTGGAATGATGTTTTAACTATAGAAATATTGATGAATATGTATTCTATAATCTATATGGATATTGAGAAGGCATATTGAACTTTTATTTAATATATGTATAAAAATTGATTAGGAATTTTAGTGGTTGTTGGGGCCCACTATATCCCCTCGATGCATCGACATGTCTCATGAGACAAATTAGTTGGCGACAAACCCTTTGAGTTTGTTTCCAAAAATCTGACAGGTTTCTACACACATAACTAAACCATTTTAATGGTATTATGGTATCATGCTTGAGATACATGAAATAAAATAAATAATAATTATCTTTATTCATTATCATTTGTTACTATCTATTATGTTTTCACTATGACAAAATCTATGGATGCAATTTCATTCTCAGTTTATTAATGGCATGATTTTTTCATTTATTCACCATGCCATATTGATTATGTAAAATTGTTTACGATTGACTTTTTATCTAATTCATGCTTTCAATATTTTTAACACTTAATAAGCATTTGATATCACCCCTTTCATTTGATTACCTTCAATAGGTGATGAGGAGGAGATCATTTATTGAGTTTCTATGGATGCAGTTTTTAGTGTTTGTTATGTATAGTATTTTGAAACCTTTTAACATGTAATTTGAGTTACATCTATGTATCTAGTATCTTCTAGACTATTAAATCGGACTTTACTTCAGGATTTAATTTCTTATAACCATTTCAATATCACTAGTAATGCACCAGCTCTGTTTTATACAGGTCGAGGCATTATAGTTGGTATCAGAGGATGTTTAGTGGAAAACATGGAAACTATATTAGAATTTATAGATTAGGGAACTAAAGCCTAATGTATTAGCTGATTATAAACATACAAGAACATCCTTTAATTTTTTTAAGGAATAGATTAAGTGGATATTTCTAGAAAACAAATCCCTGTCTGGATACAAATAGGTAGAGGTGGCCCTAGAACATATGTACTTATGAGTGAAAACACCAACAATGAGTTTTGAGCTTTAGCCGGGGTATACTGGTACATGGAAGAATTCCTTTAAACACTCTTGGTATTGACACTCCCATGGGATATGCTTAGTATAATTCACATTTTCATTATAAGCCATTATGAAGGATGTTAAGGTAAATGTTTCCTCACAGATACTATGTTAATGAGATTAGCTAGGCATTAATTTTACTCAATGTTATGTTCTTTTCTATATGATATTCATATCCTAATATTGCGTATAAAATAATTTAGAAATGGAACCTAATGGGAGAAGGGTAATCGATACATGTGGGCAACATAAGGAACTCCATGTAATTCAATTCAACATAATCAATTTTGGAGTAGAATAGATCATGCCCATATTGTGAAAACATACAGAGGTTGTGACCAATAACCATGCCACACCTGTATTGGATAGTTTCATAAAACATATTCCCCCAACATTTAGTGTGACTAATAATCTAGTTGTTGTTGATCAGTGGATCTAGTCCCTTGAAATGATATTCATTGCATTAAGATCCAATGAAAGGAAAAGTTAGTGATAGAAGTATATAGTCTCAAGGGTGACGCTTAGAAATGGTGGTCCATAATCCAAAATACTACTGAGGAAGAATAAATAATAATATATGGAATGGAGTAATTTTTGGGAATTATTCTTCAAAAAAAATTCCCTCATGATAAATGAACAAAAATGAAAAGAAAAATCCATATCTTAATGAAATTGGAAGAATACATTGTTGTAGAGTATGAGTCTACCTTCACAAGACTATACAGGTTTTCCATATATTACATACGAGACTCAAAAGAAACGATTGATTATTTATTTGAAGTTCTTAAGACATATATTCAAAGGGAACCATCTTCTCAAAAAAATTCATCATCTAATGAAATTGTATCGAGTTCCATAAAAAATTGAAATAATTATCTAGAACATGTTTAATCAAGGGAAAACAATATAAAAAGAGGTACTCTGATAACCGAGGGAAAGGTAAAGGATCAATATAGAACCAGGGAATGAAGAAATTTTCATTATGTGAGAACTATTGAAAGAATTATCCTGGGAAATTGTAACAGCCCAAGATTTTATAAAAAATATTCTTTTTAATTTTATTAATGTCTTGTGTTGTACGCTACACCAAAAGGAGCTTGCACAACACGCATCCTTGACTTGCCTTGCATTACACGCAATCGCGACCTTCCTCGATAGCGTGTGTAATACGCAATACCGAGTTTCACTAAACAACGATATGCTATTAAAATATTATTAAAACTAGCCGGTATGAATAGTAATAAACACTTTTTAAAATTCTTTAAATCTTATTTTTCAAAATGAACTTCATTTTTGGATTTAGAGTATCGAATTTAGCCTAAGGTGAAATTTTGGTACATTTCGGATAACTTTCATATTCTGATAAATAGTGAAAATTACTAAATTATAATTAAAAAACAACTTTTTTAATCGAAATAATTAATAGTGATAAATTATTAATTGGAGTAGTTTTAAAGTATATTTAGAATATATTTTTACAATTTAATACAATTTTGGTCATTGGATGTAATTGCACATTTAAACCAGACATAATCAAGTGTCAATCTTTTGATAGATATTGTTTCTTAAAAAAACACGCTATTTGTTTTAACAGCGGGATTTAATTATAAAATTAATTAATGCAAATTCTATGATATGAATTTGGTAAAATAGACTTCATTTTTGAATTCGGAATATGAAATATAGCTTAGGATGAAATTTTGGCATTGTTCTGAAAAACATCAATTTTTGATGAATAGTGAAACTACTAAGTGGTAGTTAAAAAAATTAATTTCTTCATAAATCTTAATTTTACCGCTTCTGTGAATGGATTTTCAAAAATCCGAGAGACACGGTTGATGTCAGTAAGTAAAATGTGGTTCAATGAGATGAAAATAATTTTTGGTGAATAGTAACTTTTTACTTTTTTTTACCACGGTTAATAGTAAATAGGGTAACTAAGGGTAAATATGATATTACTATTACCCTAACACATGTCCTAATTCTATTGGATAAGTGTAATTCGACCAAAATCAACCTTATGAATATAATATGACCATTTAGGTCCACTTGGATTATATTATGACATTTAATATTATATTATTTAATGAATAGTTAAAATAGTTAAAATCAAAGTTTAATAACTAAAACATTTTTAATATGGGGTTATACATAAGATAAATTCGACTATAAATATTCATTAGAAAGCTAAAAACATTTCCTACATAATGCTATTTTATTTTTAATTTTTAGACTTGATATAAATTAATTTATTTATGACACAACGATGATGCAGTAATTACCCTTTTAAGGAAATATTAACATAATTGATGTTATAAATGCTCAAATGAATGTAATTTGAGACTTTTTATGACTTAAACTAATTTTCTAGGTTACTATGATATATTAGTGTTGATTTAATTAACTTGTTTCGAACATATAATTCTGTTATGACTTTCACAAAAATCATATATCAAATAGTGTCAAAATTGACACAAAATAGTTTTTAAAACAAATATTATATTATTAATTGTTATTTTATTCCTAAAAATCTAAGGTTTGGCCAAATGACTTATATAAGGATATATATATTAATAATAAACAATTTGGGGTTCGTTTGCCATGTTATAGTAAGTGTATTAACCATATAGTGAAAGAACACAAAAAGACACGGTAAAAGTTAAATTATTTAACTTAGAGTTAAATCTAATTGATAAGGTTAAAATAATAACCTAAACTTGTCTAAATCCTATTGGTTGATAGGATTTCGACCCATCCCCACTTTATCTTCGAAATAAGACCCTTTGGAACCATTATAAACCTATTTTGACTTTAATATAAAATAATATTTTGAGATATTCCTAAGGTGCCCCTCTCCTCCCATATAAAAGGACACCTCCTCCCCCTCCTCCTCACACCAATTTGAGCACTCAAGCTCGGACAACCCCTGAAAAATCTCTTCTCCACTTCCCTAGAAACATCCTAGAGGTTCTGGTCTTCCTCAAAGACCTATTTTAGTTCCCTAAGAGGAGGTCTCCAAAAGGCGCTTCAAAGAAGAGGTAATTACCGTTACCAATTCTTTCATCTTTATTTCTTCTTCCACTTCTTCTTCTTAGGTTGTTTCATTATGAAGTAATAACATCAGTATCACTCATATACTGATATGTTATTATAAGTATGAAACAACCCTATTTCACAATCTATCTATCCTACGGAAAAAGAAATCACCGCGCGTGCGTACGTACGGAATACCGTCTCCACGCCGTGGTGTAATCTATTTTCCACCACCACCTTACATGGATGGGTATAATGGTGTAAAGAATAACTATACATAGTTATTAAAACATCATATTTATTCTTATATATTATATAATCCACTCCAATTCAATTCAATATTTATGGAAATGATATCATCGCTCGTGCGTACGTACGGACTACCGTCTCCACGACGCGATGAGATTCATTCTCCATGTTAACCATTTAAGAATGATTATAAAGTATATATAAGAAATAATAATGAAATATATGACATTATAAAGATACTGGATTTATGTATATATATATATGTATGTCATCTACTTACTTCCATTCAAGACAATAGGGAAAGGAAAACAGCGTTCATGCGTACGTACGGACTACCGTCTCCATGAACGGTGTTTTTCATTTCATTTATCTATCTATTATATATATATATACTGAATATATATGATATATAAATCATATTTTATATACTGGAAGTAAGTTAATCATGATATAAGTAATAATAATGTCAATAACAACAAGTCAAAAAACCTACGATAAAAGAAACGATTTTACCCAAAACGCCTCTTTAACATGGAATTTACAAAAGAACGGGTAATATAATGTCATAAGTGAACCATATATGATATCATAACAATGAATATGATTCTTTAATAAGTCAATGACATTATTTAAACCATTATACAGGAGCTTCGGACACGTACAAAGCAAATCGGGCCTAAGGTAAGGGAAATATCACAATCTCATTTTTATCCGAGATTGTTTATTCGTAAGTATTCACTGGGGTGTATTTTATCATCCACATCCATGTTTCATCAATATGTAATATTATTTCCATCCAC
Source organism: Viscum album (assembly GCA_963277665.1). Taxonomy (NCBI): domain Eukaryota; kingdom Viridiplantae; phylum Streptophyta; class Magnoliopsida; order Santalales; family Viscaceae; genus Viscum; species Viscum album. The sequence goes on from OY728129.1 coordinate 1,593,433,682, forward strand.
CTACAATTGTTTAAATCCATTTTTACCCTTTGGTGAGTTTTTAGTAATATGTATGAAAGGAATCTTTTGTCGTACGAGGTACTTTTTGACTTTTCCGACAATAGTACGAAGAATGTTTTTTTAACTTATACGGCTTGAATGGATTTTTAAAACATTATTTCCAAGATGCTTCCTTTACAAGTTTTCAAGTTTATTTTTAATCAACTTCTTTTATTTTAAAGTTGTATGAAATGTTATGAAAGGAAAAATGTTTTTGAAGAAGAAAGGATATTTTCCTCAAGAATGAAGTTCAAGTGTTTTATTAAAATTATTTTCCATCTAAGATAATAAAGGGTTCTGTTTTTATCACTATTATTACATTGATTTGATCATGTTGTGATGGAATTATTTTTATGAATTCCATTATCTTATATGAATTGATTTATGATGTCATGATGTTTCAAGAATCCCATTTTTATTACATGTGTTATGCGATGATGTATGTTTTATGATTATGTGGCACACATAAGAAAGGATTCATTATAAGATGGGTGGGACCTATATCTCCCTCCAATTCATTGGGTAAAGATTTTATATCTCATGAGATAGACAGGGCTGGAACGGTAGGTTATACCGGTTCAGTGAAATAGGACTGAAACGAGGGTTACTCGATTCAGAAAGGGACTTTGTCCACTAAGATAGTCTTGGCAATGAGTCATGACTAACAAGAAATGATTTTCCATGATTATGTGTGCATGCCACAAAGTTTCAAGTTTCATGTTATGATTATGGTGATCTCATTTTCACTTCTATGATTTGTTCCATGTTATGATATTATGATCTCTTTTGCAGGTTATGATTTTCAAAAAGATATGATATGATTTTTATTTCTTTTGTATAACCTTACTGAGCATTTGAGCTCACCCTTTTATGTTTTCTTTTCCCCAGGATATAAAGAAAGGTTTTAGGTAAAAAAAAGGAAGATCTTTATGGGAGATTTTTAAGATCCTTCACCACGATTAGAAGATTATATTCCGAGTTTCCAAAGACACTAAACTATTACGATCCTTGTGTGTGTGTTTTTGTTATGTACTAAGTATTCCGCAAAAGTAATGTAATTTCAATGTACGTCAAGATACGGGTCTCTACAGTTGGTATCAGAGGAAAGGTTTAGTCAACCTTTGGAAACTAGGATGCGAAAACGTTAGTGAGATCCCTAGATATATTTCTAAGGTATGTCTAGGGATGTCTCTAAGGTTAAGTATACGTATAGGTTATAGTCCTAGAATTGCTCTAACGATCTTAGAATTTAACCTAAGATGTTAGATATTGAGGGTACTACCCCTTTATTATGTTGTTTTCCCTAGCATGATTTTTCCCTCTCACACTATTCTTTTGGGGTTTTAGACGATGGCTGGAACCCGAAGGAACCGTGTTGATCAATGCAATGGACAATGCAATGATTGTCCCCCTGAGCAACCAAACGATATGGGAGCTGGAATGCAAAATCTTGTAGCCATGCTCACACAACTTTCTCAAGCTATGAATCATGCAGGACTTCCAAACGAGCAAAGGAAGGAGCAACATTCTGTTGAATCCTTCATGAGGTAGCGTCCGCCTTCTTTCAGTGGGTCTACTGTTCCATTAGTTGCTGAACAATGGATTAGTACTACTGAAAATATATTTTCAGTTCTTCAAAGTTCTGAACATGATAAAGTCATCTTAGCAGTATATCGTTTGGAAGGTGAAGCTGATCAATGGTGGAATCTTATCAAGAATACGAGACAAAGAGATTAAATTGATTCCATGGAATGGGACGAGTTTAAGAACTTGTTTTTCAGTAAGTACTTCCCTCGTATTCTTCGAACGAAGATGGAAATGGAGTTTCTTGAGCTGAAGCAGAAGGATGAGGAATCTGTTGGTATATACGAAGCAAATTTTACAAGACTTGCAAGGTATGCATCTGGCATTATCATCCAACCTGAAAGTAAAGTTGATCGATTTTTCAGTGGCTTAAAACCAAGCCATCGAAGGGCATTAGCTATAAGAGACTTCAGTAGCTATGAAGAAATTGTGTGTTGTGCTATCAAGGTAGAAATGGAAGTTGGTGTTACATATCCATCTCATGGTTTTGACAAGAAACGAAAGATGGAGTTCAAGGAGAAATCTCAGAATAATGGTGAAAAGAAGATGAATGTTTCCTTATGCACAAAGTGTGGAATGAAGCATGGTGGAGATTGTCTTAAAGGGACTAGAAAATGTTTTAAGTGTGGAAAAGAAGGTCATCGAGCAGCTGAGTGTCGAAGTAATGGAAAAAGGGATTCTAATGAAGTGAATAAAGCAAACACTGCAGAGAACGCACAACCAACACTTCAATGCTTCAAGTGCAAGGAGATGGGACATTATGCCAATAAATGCCCTAATCCAAGGGTTAGTGATGATCGACATGAGCAACCGCTTAAGGAAAAGGACAAAGGGAAGTCACATGCGATCACTATTGGCAATGTTGAATATGACAACGATGTGGTGGAATGATTAAGTGTTTATGTAATGGGATTCCAAAATAATGTTGTATCTTGGAATATTGGAATATTTATGTATTGGTCTAATGTGGTATTCAAAGTGATTGAGATATTATGCGCATAATGAAGGGAAAACGAGAAAATGAAATGTTTAACAGTATTCATGAGCTCATGATTGATATAAGGACTAAGTTTGAGTATATAGAATTTTGAGGATTTTGGTATGTGAAAAGTGTTAACTTTTAACTGCATTCATGTTTTCACTAAGGTATTCAAGAGAATACACGATTAAGGACTTTGAATGTTTGGAATGTGACCAACAAAACATATCTTATGATATATGGGGATCGATGATGGTGTTAAATCTCTCGTAATAATTTTCACTATATTATGAGAGTCGACTGCAGTATTATGGATAAGCCTAAAAGATTGGAATGGATTATGTTGGACATAAGTTAGTATTGTTTGATTTTTTGATATTATTGATGGGATGTTATATAGTTTTGGAAAAAGGACAACCTGCAGGACGGGAAACAGCCCATCGCTTCGGACAAGGCTGTGGGAATCGAACCCACAACCGAAGTGCGACTGGCCTTTATCGCCTACCACTGGCCTACAGGAAGTCCCTGTTTAGTAGAAACTAGTTTTATTATATTAAGCAGTATGATATATGAAGTATAAGTCCATTTTAGGAACCATATATGATTAATCTCACTATAGATCGACTTATGTATATAATTTTTGCTAACCTTTTGTTTGAGACAGATGGAATGACCCGTCATTCTATCACATGATCTGCTAACACTTCACGAATAACAAATTCAACTTCATTTATTTAAGAGATGAAGTGGAAATTGTTCTAGGCACGAACAATAGTGAGATTGTACCAAAATAAAGAAAGTATTTATTCCAATTCAAATTTTCAACTTTAGGGAAATGATCTTGAAAACCAAAAATGTTGTCCTAGTGTTCTTATACCTGATGAATCGGATGGTACCTTAGATCGTCACAAATTTATGGATTTGTGATTATTGGCTTTTCCATAGCCATGTTCTCTACCACTCTCCATCAGAACATGATGGTTAGATTTCTCTTCCATATCCATATTTTCACTTATGTGGAGGTAACCGTTACGTTTCATACTTTTGTTTTTAAAGATTGGTTTTGATATTCCTTTTTACGATGTGGGTTTCTATTAAAGAAACTTTCAAATAGTAAACCATTTATAACCCCGACGAATTTCGAGGGCGAAATTCATTTTAAGGGGGTAGAATGTAACAGCCCAAGATTTTATAAAAAATATTCTTTTTAATTTTATTAATGTCTTGTGTTGTACGCTACACCAAAAGGAGCTTGCACAACATGCTTCCTTGACTTTCCTTGCATTACACGCAATCGCGACCTTCCTCGATAGCGTGTGTAATACGCAATACCGAGTTTCACTAAACAACGATATGCTATTAAAATATTATTAAAACTAGCCGGTATGAATAGTAATAACCACTTTTTAAAATTTTGTAAATCTTATTTTTCAAAATGAACTTCATTTTTGGATTCGGAGTATCGAATTTAGCCTAAGGTGAAATTTTGGTACATTTCGGATAACTTTCATATTCTGATGAATAGTGAAAATTACTAAATTATAATTAAAAGACAACTTTTTTAATCAAATTAATTAATAGTGATAAATTATTAATTGGAGTAGTTTTAAAGTATATTTAGAATATATTTTTACAATTTAATACAATGTTGGTCATTGGATGTAATTGCACATTTAAACCAGACATAATCAAGTGTCAATCTTTTGATAGATATTGTTTCTTAAAAAAACACGCTATTTGTTTTAACAGCGGGATTTAATTATAAAATTAATTAATGCAAATTCTATGATATTAATTTGGTAAAATATACTTCATTTTTGAATTCGGAATATGAAATATAGCTTATGATGAAATTTTGGCATTGTTCTGAAAAACATCAATTTTTGATGAATAGTGAAACTACTAAGTGGTAGTTAAAAAAATTAATTTCTTCATAAATATTAATTTTACCGCTTCTGTGAATGGAATTTCAAAAATCCGAGAGACACGGTTGATGTCAGTAAGTAAAATGTGGTTCAATGAGATGAAAATAATTTTTGGTGAATAGTAACTTTTTACTTTTTTTTACCACGGTTAATAGTAAATAGGGTAACTAAGGGTAAATATGATATTACTATTACCCTAACACATATCCTAATTCTATTGGATAAGTGTAATTCGACCAAAAGCAACCTTATGAATATAATATGACCATTTAGGTCCACTTGGATTAGATTATGACAGTTAATATTATATTATTTAATGAATAGTTAAAATAGTTAAAATCAAAGTTTAATAACTAAAACATTTTTAATATGGGGTTATACATAAGATAAATTCGACTATAAATATTAATTAGAAAGCTAAAAAGTTTTCCTACATAATGATATTTTATTTATAATTTTTAGACTTTAAATAAATTAATTTATTTATGACACAACGATGATGCAGTAATTTCCCTTTTAAGGAAATATTAACATAATTGATGTTATAAATGATCAAATGAATGTAATTTGAGACTTTTTATGACTTAAACTAATTTTCTAGGTTACTATGATATATTAGTGTTGATTTAATCAACTTGTATCGAACATATAATTCTGTTATGACTTTCACAAAAATCATATATCAAATAGTTTCAAAATTGACACAAAATAGTTTTTAAATCAAATATTATATTATTAATTGTTATTTTATTCCTAAAAATCTAAGGTTCGGCCAAATGACTTAGATAAGGATATATATATTAATAATAAACAATTTGGTGTTCTTTTGGCATGTTATAGTAAGTGTATTAACCATATAGTGAAAGAAAACAAAAAGACACGGTAAAAGTTAAATTATTTAACTTAGAGTTAAATCTAATTGATAAGGTTAAAATAATAACCTAAACTTGTCTAAATCCTATTGGTTGATAGGATTTCGACCCATCCCCACTTTATCTTCGAAATAAGACCCTTTGGAACCATTATAAACCGATTTTGACTTTAATATAAAATAATATTTTGAGATATTCCTAAGGTGCCCCTCTCCTCCCTTATAAAAGGACACCCCCTCCCCCTCATCCTCACACCAATTTGAGCACTCAAGCTCGGCCAACCCCTGCCAAAATCTCATATCCACTTCCCTAGCAACATCTTAGAGGTTCTGGTGTTCCTAAAAGACCAATTTTAGTTCCCTAAGAGGAGGTCTCCAAAAGGTGCTTCAAAGAAGAGGTAATTACCGTTACCAATTCTTTCATCTTTATTTCTTCTTCCACTTCTTCTTCTTAGGTTGTTTCATTATGAAGTAATAACATCAGTATCACTCATATACTGATATGTTATTATAAGTATGAAACAACCCTATTTCACCATCTATCTATCCTACGGAAAAAGAAATCACCGCGTGTGCGTACGTACGGAATACCGTCTCCACGCCGTGGTGTAATCTATTTTCCACCACCACCTTACATGGATGGGTATAATGGTGTAAAGAATAACTATACATAGTTATTAAAACATCATATTGATTCTGATATATTGTATAATCCACTCCAATTCAATTCAATATTTATGGAAATGATATCATCGCTCGTGTGTACGTACGGACTACCGTCTCCACGACGCGATGAGATTCATTCTACATGTTAACCATTTAAGAATGATTATAAAGTATATTTAAGAAATAATAATGAAATATATGACATTATAAATATACTGGATTTATGTATATATATATATGTATGTCATCTACTTACTTCCATTCAAGACAATAGGGAAAGGAAAACAGCGTTCATGCGTATGTACGGACTACCGTCTCCATGAACGGTGTTTTTCATTTCATTTATCTATCTATTATATATATATATATACTGAATATATATGATATATAAATCATATTTTATATTCTGGAAGTAAGTAAATCATTATATAAGTAATAATAATGTCAATAACAACAAGTCAAAACACCTACGATAAAAGAAACGATTTTACCCAAAACGCCTATTTAACATGGAATTTACAAAAGAACGGGTAATATAATGTCATAAGTGAACCATATATGATATCATAACAATGAATATGATTCTTTAATAAGTCAATGACATTATTTAAACCATTATACAGGAGCTTCGGACACGTACAAAGCAAATCGGGCCTAAGGTAAGGGAAATATCACAATCTCATTTTTATCCGAGATTGTTTATTCGTAAGTATTCACTGGGGTGTATTTTATCATCCACATCCATGTTTCATCAATATGTAATATTATTTCCATCCACCTACAATTGTTTAAAACCATTTTTACCCTTCGGTGAGTTTTTAGTAATATGTATGAAAGGAATCTTTTGTCGTACGAGGTCCTTTTTGACTTTTCCGACAAAAGTACGAAGAATGTTTTTTTTAACTTATACGGCTTGAATGGATTTATAAAACATTATTTCCAAGAATCTTCCTTTACAAGTTTTCAAGTTTATTTTTAATCAACTTCTTTTATTTTAAAGTTGTATGACATGTTATGAAAGGAAAAATGTTTTTGAAGAAGAAAGGATATTTTCCTCAAGAATGAAGTTGAAGTGTTTTATTAAAATTATTTTACATCTAAGATAATAAAGGGTTCTGTTTTTATCCCTATTATTACATTGATTTGATCATGTTGTGATTGAATTATTTTTATGAATTCCATTATCTTATATGAATTGATTTATGATGTCATGATGTTTCAAGAATCCCATTTTTGTTACATGTGTTATGTGATGATGTATGTTTTATGATTATGTGGCACACATAAGAAAGGATTCATTATAAGATGGGTGGGACCTATATCTCCCTCCAATGCATTGGGAAAAGATTTTATATCTCATGAGATAGACAGGGATGGAACGGTAGGTTATACCGGTTCAGTGAAACAGGACTGAAACGAGGGTTACTCGATTCAGAAAGGGACTTTGTCCACTAAGATAGTCTTGGCAATGAGTCATGACTAACAAGAAATGATTTTCCATGATTATGTGTGCATGCCACAAAGTTTCATGTTTCATGTTATGATTATGGTGATCTCATTTTCACTTCTATGATTTGTTCCATGTTAAGATATTATGATCTCTTTTGCAGGTTATAATTTTCAAAAAGATATGATATGATTTTTAATTCTTTTGTATACCCTTACTGAGCATTTGAGCTCACCATTTTATGTTTTCTTTTCCCCAGGATATAAAGAATGGTTTTAGGTAAGAAAAAGGAAGATCTTTATGGGAGATTTGGAAGATCTTTCACCACGATTAGAAGATTATATTCTGAGTTTCCAAAGACACTAAACTATTACGATCCTTGTGTGTGTGTTTTTGTTATGTACTAAGTATTCCGCAAAAGTAATGTAATGTCAATGTACGTCAAGATACGGGTCTCTACAGAAATGCCTGATAGGAATGGGAGTATTCTATAAGTGTAGAGAAAAGGGTCATAAGTCGAATGAATAGAAGGTGTATAAGCAATTTGATGATGTTCAATGCTAAAATTGTAGAGAGATAAGACACTATTCAAATGACTATCCTATGAACTCATGAAAAGTTACTCAAAAAGGCCATGATAGCAAGGGAAAGCATATGCGATTACAATCATGGAGGATGAAGTTCTTAATTATGTGGTGGCATGTACTTTAATATTTTATTCAGAGATAGCCAACACTTTATTTGATTCTGGATGATCACATTCATTTATATCTTCCTAGTTTTCCAAGAAAGTTAAACATGTACAATATGATTTACTAAAGGAGTTTCTAGTCAAAACTCATAAGGGATGTATCATTGAAACAAAGGCATGTCAATTATCCCCTCTCATATCACATAAACATACTTTAGTTGATAACCTTATCATCATACCAATGACTTAATTTGATATAATTATCGGTATAAATTTGTTGTCAAACTATGATTTGAAGATTTTTTACAATAAAAAGGAAATTACAATTATTGAAAATGGTTTAAAATCAATATTATTTAGAGTAGAAACCTCGCAAACTGATTCTCATCTTGATCCACCCCTAGTAGCACTAAACAATTCAATTATTGTAGGGGAAAAGTACCCAATATTTATTATTATGGAATGAAATATTCAAATTAAATATGTGCATGTAGTACAATAATATATTGATTTCTTTCTAGAGCATTTACCTGGACATCCTCCATAATGGAAAATTAAGTTTTCCATTGACGTATTTCCTGGTTCAATGTCTATTTCAAAGACCCCTTATAGAATGGGCATTATGGAGTTAGTTGTGCTAAAGAAAAAACAAGAGGAAGTGAGAGATAAAGGATTTATTCAACCAACTCTTTCTCCATGGGGAGACCATATTCTTTTCATTAATATGAATAATGGGTCTATGGGGTTGTGCATTGATTACAGAGAAATAATTTCTATTACTATAATGAATAATTTACTTATGCCATAAATTTATGATTTACAAGATCAACTTCATAGATAAAAATATTTTTAAATGATTGATCTTCCATCTGGATATCATCAGTTGTGTGTGAGGAAGGAAGACATTACAATAACAGCATTTTTAACTAGGTATGGGAATTACAAGTTTACAGTAATGTCTTTGGACTGACTAATGCGCCATCTATTTTTATGGATATGACGAATATATTTTTCAAAGAATATTTTGATGACTTTTTAGTAGTGTTAATTGATGATATCTTGATATACTCTACAAGCTATGAAGATCATTAAAATCACTTGCGCACTATTCTGAAGAATCAAAGAAGAAATGAATTATGTGGGAAGATTAGCAAGTGTGATTTTTGGTTCCAAATAGTTTCCTTTATTGGCCAAAGTATCTCTAAGGATGGAATATCTGTAGATCTTGTGAAGACAATGGTTGTGAAAGAATGGCCTACTCCATCAAACATAACTATGGTAAATAATCTTGTTGGTCTAGCAGGTTATTATTTGCATTTCATTCAGAACTTCACCCATTTAGCCAACCCAATAACCAAACGCACACGAAAAGGGGTTAATTTCATATGGGAAAAAGAATGTGAAGAATGTTTTGAATAATTAAATAGAAGGATATTGAATTCTCTAATCTTGACTCTACCATCATGAAATGATGGATTTTTTATCATTAGTGATGCATCAAAGAATTTACTTGGATATGTCCTTATGAAGAATGATAAAAGAATTTCCTATTACTCTAGGAATCTAAAAATTCATGAACAAAACTATCCATCCCGTGATCTTGATTTGGAACCTATAATATTTTCATTGGTGATATGGAGACACTATCTCTATGGTTAAATATTTTTGAAATATACCGATAAATAGAGTTTAAATTCTATTTCCTCATATAATGAACTCAACATGAGGCAAAGAAGATGGATTTAACTACTCAAAGATTATGATTTCACTATACACTACCACTGAGGGAAGGAAAATAAGGTGGTAGTTTCATTGAGATGAAAGGAACATGGTGTTATGACAAGATGAGTGTTAAAAGGGATCATATTTTCATGGATCTACTAATGATGGATATGGGAATAATTTAGGAATGTGAAACATCGATACTTTTTTCAAATAGTTTCCAAATTTTCTTTACTAGAAAAGATATAGCGTTCTCACATTGATGATGAGTTTCTTAAAAATAAAATTAAAGATCAAAATGATGGGAGATTGATTGAACTAATATATGATGATGGAATTTTGAAATTTTCTAAGAGGATTTGTGTTCCCGATATACCTGATCTAAAAAGGGAATTGATGGATGATGCTCGTATCTATAATTTTTATATACAAACTGGTAGCACTCTGATTTATAATGATTTGAAGGAACATTATTGGAAGGAATATATATAGAGGTAGATTGCTGATTAGGTGTTGAGAAGTTTGGTTTGCCAAAAGATGAAGGCTGGAAGACATCATCCTGGATGAGTCATGCAACCCCTTCGCAATGCTTGGATATCGCGAAGCTCCTGCCTCTTCGCGAAGCTCACTGAGCCAACGCGGGGCGCACGTCTTTCGCGGAGCTTGAGTAGCCGCCGCGAAGCTCCTCTTTCGTGAAGCACTCTGCCTTCGCGAGAGACCTTTGTGAACCGAGAGGAAAGGACTTTCTCTGAAATTCTCTCTCTCCTTCTCTCGAGGGGGTCGGCCTCTATTTATAGGCAATTCCAACGACCCTCGACCTTTCCGCGTGAAGTCAACACCACGTCATTTCAAATTGCGAAGCTCCAAAGTTTCAGCCGGAATTCTGTCCAAATCACGAAGCACCACGTCGGTTTTCCGTTCGCAGAGCTTGACGTAGTCACGAAGAATCACCATCAACTTACCTTCAGGGCGCACCTTCGTTCATGGAGATCATCGTAATCGTGGAGAAACACCGTCAACATTCCTTTGCGGCCCGCACCTTCGCATCGAATCTCCCTCGCAAAGCCCTTCTCCGCAGCGATGTGCTTCGGCCTCTGCCATTCGCGAAGCTTGACGTAATCGCGAAGAGTCACCGCTTCTATTCTTCTAGTCTTCACGAAATCCAATCCATGAATCCCATATTCACGAAACTCATGCCTTTTTCATATAAAAAAATGATCTTCCTGGAAATCCACTCTTCTCGATGCTCAGCAACTTCTAGATTTTGGACCCCAAAAATTTGGCAAACACTGGCAAATAGTGCCACCTTCAAAACTGTTGTCTGCTTGAACGGTATGATCTCTTTGCGGGTACACGATCCGAACATCCATTGATGATTGAAAACAAATACAAACCACACTCTAAATCATGAATAGAAGACCATGGTTCCAACAATATCCTCCTTTGGGTTTGTTGGAAATCAGAAGAAAAATTCAATAGATCTCCATCTATGTAAAAACCAAAAAAACGCAGGAATCAACCCAGCCAACACTCTAAGCCTACGTGAGCAATGCACAGTGTAGAAAACATGAGAGGAGCCTTGAATTGGGTTCCACTATTTTCCTTCTCATTCTTCTCATCACAGCAGTTTCCTGAATTTATTCCTTCTCTTTTCTCCCCCATTGACAATAAAACCAAAGACCAGTAAATGTTTTTCACGTTCAGCTCAAACCATACTCCCCCTGGATAGTATCTCCCCCATAAACCTGCATCATATCCGTAAATAGATTAAAACATTTATAACAAATGGGGAGAGGAGAATTCCATAACCTCCTTATGCACTGGGAGGTGGTCAAACATAGAGGTTCAATCGATGCTTCTCAAACATAGCCGCTGACAGTGGCTTTGTCAGTATATCAGCCACTTGCTCATCTGTTCCCACATGATCAAATCTAATCACGCTTTGCTCAACTTTCTCTTTGATAAAGTGATACCTGATTTCAATGTGTTTTGTACGAGAATGCTGAACATGATTCTTCGTAAGATCAATTGCGCTCTTATTGTCACAGTAAATCACCATTGGTTGCGTCACCTCATCGCCAATATCAGTTAATTACTGCTTCATCCATAGCAGTTGAGTGCATTCCTTTGTGGAGGATATATACTCATCTTCAACAGTACGAAGAGAAGTACTTTCTTGTTTCTTGCTCAACCAGCCAACACATTTCTGCCCAATATAGAAAGCTCCACCACTGGTTGACTTTCTGTCTACAACATCACCAGCCCAGTCAGCATCAGAAAACGCTGATAATTCACTGTCTCTGCCTACAAGAAAAAAATATCGCGAAGTTATGTGCACCTTAAATGTACCTCATGATTCTTTTTACTGCTGCCATATGTTCCTCATTTGGATTACTCTGAAAGCGTGCCACAAGGCATGTTGCAAAGACAATATCTAGCCTTGTCGCTGTCAGTTACAGTAGGCTTCCAATGATCCTCTTGTACATGGTGGGATAAACAGAGTTCCCATCCTCATGCTTTCAAAGTTTAGTTTGAACTGCAATCGGAGTTAACATTGGTTTGGAGTCTTTCATATTGAACTTCTTCAGCAACTCTCTTGCATATTTTTCCTGAGAAATGAAAGTGTATTCCTTCTTTTGAATCACTTTCAGCCCCAAGAAATATGTGAGCTCCCCAATCATTGACATTTCAAATTCTGATTTCATGTGGTTGGAAAATTCATCCACTGATTTCTGCCTGCTGCCACCAAATATGATATCATCAATGTAGACAAGAACCATGAATTTATCTTTTGTAGAATTCTTCACATAGAGATTGTGATCAACTCCTCTTATTTTAAATTCAATCTTCTTGAGATATGAGTCTAGCCATGAGTACCATGCCCGTGGTGCCTTCTTCAAACCGTACAGAGCTTTCTTCAGTTTGTAGACCTTTGTTTCATCAGTACCCAAAACAAAGCCCACTGGTTGTTAAATGTAGACTTCTTCTTCGAGTACACCATTCAAGAATGTTGTCTTGACATCCATTTGATATACTTTATATCCTCTTTGGAGTGCCACGGCAAGGAAAAGCCTGATTGACTTCAGTCTAGCCACTAGAGAAATGGTTTCTTCAACATCAATGCCTTCAATCTGGGAATATCCTTTACATAACAGTCATGCCTTGTTTCTGATGACACTTCCATGCTCATCAAACTTATTTTTAAAGATCCATTTGGTACCAATCACATTGTGACCTTCGGGTCTCTGGACAAGATTCCATGTCTGATTCTTGTCAATCTGATCTAATTCATCATTCATGGCTTTCACCCAAGATTTATCTTTTGCAGCTTCTTCGAATGAGGATGGCTCTACAACTGAGAGAAATGCAGATTGCTTGGTATTCCTCATCCTTCTTGTTTGAGTGGGTGCACTCCTGTCCCCAATTATATTGGATGGATCAATATCAGCTCTTCGATTTCTCCTGCGAGGTTCAGTAATATTCTCTTCAGCCATAGTTTATGCTTCAGATTCTTCTTCTGAGTCAACATCATGATGTGATTACTGAGTGTTTTGAACAGCTTCCTCTATTTCTGCATTTGTATTTTCTTCACGTTCACATTCATCCTGACTTTCTATCACATTAGCATATGACTTCCTTGAAGAATTTGAGGTTTTCTCTTCAATTATCTTAACATAACTGCTTTCCACAATCCTTCCCAAACGCTTGTTGAAACATTTGTAGGCTTTTCTGTTCATTGAGTAACCGAGGATATTCATTCATCTTCATTGTCGCCATATTTCCCTTGATTTCCTTCTTTGTTTTGATGAAGCATTTACTTCCAAAGACACGAATGTATTTTAGATAAGGCTTCCGTCCATGACACAATTCATATGGTGCCTTCGTCTCACCCATATAAAGTCATGTTCAATTCTGAATGTACACTGCAGATTGTACAACCTCTTTCCAGTAATGTCGTGGAATACAACTCTCAATCAGCATAGTTCATGACATGTTGTTCACATGTCAATTCCTACATTCAACAACTCCATTTTTGTTGTGGAGTTCTCACAGAAACTACCTCATGTTGTTTCCCATGTTTCTCTAGATAATTCTCAAATTCAATGGGCGTGTATTCTCCTCCATTGTCAGATCGCAACACTTTGATTGTTCGTCCAATATCATTCTCGGCGATTCGCCGATATGTTTTCATGCAGTCAAGGACTTGTCGTTTCCTGTGAATGACCATCACACATGCCATTCTACTGTAGTCATCTATGAAAAGGACAAAGTACATTTCTCCATGAGTTCCAGCAATATTTATTGGCCCACAAACATCTGTATGAATCAGATCAAGAAGGTGAGATGCCCTTTTCTTCTTTGGCCGATATGAACTGCAGACCAGCTTCCCACGAATACAAGCATCACAAGATTTTTCACGCTCATGCTTCAGGTTGGGAATGTCCATGACAATTCTCAATTTTGATATTTTTTCCATGTCTTCTTGATTGATGTGTCCCAATCTTCGATGCCAGAAATTGTTTTCTTCTTCAATAGTAATGTAACATACATTCTCTTCACTATCAACTTGATACAAGTTGCCTTCTGTTCTGCATCCCTTCATAAGTGAATTTCCAGTTTTTCCCTTGATAGTGCAGCCTTTCTGATGAAAATTAACTATAAGTCCTGAGTCACAGAGTTGACTCATGCTGAGGAGATTATGACTTAGGCCATCTATGTAAAGGACTTCAGTCTTCTTTAGTTCTCCATTAGCAAATTTGGTACTTCCACTCCCCTTGATTTTCAGAGTCCCATCATTAACAAATCTTACTGTACCATCAACATTATTTATGATGTTCGTTAGTAGGCTGGCATTACCTATCATATGAGATGAATAATCGCTATCCAGAATCCAGGTACTGTTGTTCTTTTTAGCTTTGAGGGCCACCTCTACAAGGTTGGATTTCTCAATCTGCTTCCTTTCCTTCCATGAGACATTAGATTGAGTATATAGAACTGATGGCCTTTCAACTATCTCTTCCGCGTATCCAGGTTCTTCATAGTCAAAGTCTTCTTTGAGAGGTGATAACCTGTTTGAAAGAGCAACACTATCTTGCTAACGAGACATGACTTGTCTTGAACTTCGGTATGAGGTGTCGATGTCCCTTCTCTGCCTGCAATTAGCGGCCTTATGACCAAAGTTAGAACAATGAAAACAATATCCATAGAAATTATTTCTTCTATATGAATTAGGATATGAAAATTTTCTCCTTTGTTGAGCATCTATATCTTCTCCATTCAGATAGCTTCTTGCCTCTTCACAATAAGACATGGTATGGCCTAGATAGCCACAGAACTGACACTTCATGAGAGGAAATGTGTTCTCACTTGAATTTCTTCTTATACCCTCTTCCTTGGGAGAATAGCAATATTGTCTGTCATTTCTAAATGTTTGAGGATAATTTTTAGGTCTCCTTTTAGTTTGGATTGAGGATTCCCTTTTTGTAAGTCTAGGTAACATTTCAACATGTTCAACTTTCATCTTATTTTTCTTTTGGATCTTTTCACTTATAGCAATTGATGTCTCAGCCTCACAGCCAATTCCACTCTTTCCCATGCAAGTGGGTCTTTGATCACTCAAGATTTTTCCAACCCCATCTGAACCACAGTTGGCCCTTACAAGTAATTCTGCATCTAAGAATCTTCATAACTTTATTTTCCTCCTCGATTCTTTTGGAACTGATTCAGTCTCCAGTTTACTCCTTAGAGTAACTACTTCCTCTTCAAGACCCTCAACAGTCTTGGATTTTTCATCCAGTCTGGATGTGAGGTCATTGATGACCTTTGCCTGCTCTTCAATTCTCAGCTTCAGATCAACTACATCATCATTTCTTTCTATAAATTTAGTCTGTACCTTCACAAATTCTTCCAGTCGTTCAATTTCATCTTCAAGTTGATCAACGTATTTAGCTGATTCTTCTACAATTGATTTCCACTTATTTCAGGTCTTACATTTAATCTTAATCTTACTAACTGCATCCTTAAGTTGCACCTCAGGATCTACACAAGTTCTCAATTGTTTTTCCCCATCAGTATCTTCTGACTTTTCAACACTGGCCATCATAGAAGCATGGTTCCCAGTTTTGAATTCTGGTTCTTCTTCATCACAGAATTCATTATCATCTTCTTCCTCTTCACAGACAAAACTCTTCCATTGCATTTTCTTACCAGATTTAAAGTCTCCCTTTTTTAAAAACCTTCTCTGATGCTTCTTGAAGTTTTCATCTTCACTATCATCATCATTGGTATTCTTCAAGCACTGAGAGGCAACGTGCCCAACTTTTCCACAATGGAAACATGCGAGAGGTAACTTCCCTTTGAATTTCCCTTTCCCCTTTTGGAACTTCTTTGCAATGAGAGAAAGAATTTCCTTTTCTTCTTCATCTTCACTGCTACTATCCTTTGAGATTTTCAGTTTATCCATGGCCTTGAATTCCATCTCCTTTCTCACTCGAGTCGTAGCATCTTCAGGTTTGACTCTCATTTCATATGCTCCCAAACTGCTCAGTAGATCATCTAGAGAATGTTTGGAAAGATATCTTTCCTCAAGGGCTGACACCTTCGCATTATACAGAGGTGGAAGTCATCTCAATATTTTTCTTTACAATATCAATGTCATTGATTTCTTCACCTAGACCCCGAAGAGCTCCAACTAATTCAGTAATTCGATTGATGAAAGAGTATTCATTCTCGTCTGAATGCATCTTCAGATCATCAAACCGATTGTGCAGCACTTTTAGTTTCGCCTCCTTCACTTTGCTATCACCTTCATAAATATACTCACGTTTATCCCACATGGATTTTGCTGAGGTGCAATTCATCACCTTTAGGTAGATCTGATCAGAAAGGGCTGCAGTGAGTGCATTCTGTGCTTTAACATCTGCTTCAAGATGTTTCCTATCTGTTTCAGCCATAACAAGGCCTGTTGGATCAGTGACTTGTATTCCTTGCACAGTAGAAAAAAGAACATCCATTCCAAGAGATCTCAGATGATATCTCATTCTGTTCTTCCAGATCTGGAAGTTGCTTCCATCTAATTGAGGAACTCCCCTGACATTGACTGCGTTATCCATGACAAAAGAGGTCAGATTCAACACGAGCAACCTCCCTCTGATACCACTTGATGGACCCTGGGACACCCTGAGAGGGGAGGGGTGAATCAGGGTGACCAATTTTTCTTTTAAAGTGATGGATCTTGTTCCCACGTTGGTAGGAACTTGTTGAACCTGTATGATGATTATGATTAGAATGCAAACATACACATGCACATGGATGACACCGCCCTTTTTACTTGGTTCGCCACTAAGGTCTACGTCCAAGGAGCAGACGCCGACAGGTTGTCGGTCGTACCAAAATCCACTATGCTTCACTAGCTGGAGATTACAAAAGTTCGGGCACAGTCACTCTGTACCAGGCTCACTGCCTTTACAGAGGTTCAAGAATCTCAAAGCTTCCCTCGGGTCACTCCCGTTGACTCCCCCTGGCTCACTGCCGTTGGTGAAGTCCCACTCAGTTTATAGACGTGAAGGTCTCTTCAATTGATAGTCATGAAGTTCATTGTCTCCTGTTCATCATGAGACTTTGCTTGCATCAGAGTCCTGAGTTAATGATCTATTAGATACAAATTCCAACCACTGATGAATACCCCCTTTCCCTTGTCCACAGGGAAAACAACCTTTGGAAAAAAGGCCTTCACAAAGTACCCTACTTCGCAAGGCTCCCAATTTTTCAAAGCTCAAACAAGACTTCGTGGATCCCCTGCCATTTCGCGAAGCTCAATCGCGAAGCACTCTCGTGATGCTCCAGCCTTCGCAATGCTTGGATATTGCGAAGCTCCTGCCTCTTCGTGAAGCTCACTGAGCCAACGTAGGGCGCACGTCTTTCGCGGAGCTTGAATAGCCGCCGCGAAGCTTTTCTTTTGCGAAGCACTCTGCCTTCGTGAGAGACCTTTGCGAACCGAGAGAAAAGGACTTTCTCTGAAATTATCTCTCTCCTTCTCTCGAGGGGGTCGGCCTCTATTTATAGGCAGTTCCACCGACCCTCGACCTTTCCGCGCGAAGTCAACGCCATGTCATTTTAAATCGCGAAGCTCCAAAGTTTCAGCCGGAATTCTGTCCAAATCGCGAAGCACCACGGTAGTTTTCCGTTCGCGGAGCTTGACGTAGTCATGAAGAATCACCATCAACATACCTTCGCGGCGCGCCTTCGTTCACAGAGCTCATCGTAATCACATAGAAACACCATCAACATTCCTTCGCGGCGCGCGCCTTCTCCGCGAAGCTCCCTCGCAAAGCCCTTCTCCGCTGCGATGCGCTTCAGCCTCTGCCATTCGCAAAGCTTGACGTAATCGCGAAGAGTCACCACCTCTATTCTTCTAGTCTTCGTGAAATCCCATCCATGCATCCAATCTTCGCGAAACCCATGCCTTTAGCATATAATAAATGATCTTCCTGGAAATCCACTCTTCGTGATGCTCAGCAACTTCCAGATTTTGGACCCCAAAAATTTGGAAAACACTGGGAAACGGTGCCACCTTCAAAACTGTTGTCTTCTTGAACAGTATGATCTCTTTGCTAGTACACGATCCAAACTTCCATTGATGATTGAAAAAGAACACAAACCACACTCCAAATCATGAATAGAATACCATGGTTCCAACATTTATGGTGTACCCTTATCAATTATTTTTTATTTTAATCCACATTTTACATCAAAATTCTGGAAAGTTCTTCATATGGCTTTGAATACTGAGCATTATATGAGTGCTTCTTATCACCCCCAAACTGACGGACAATATGAAAGGACTATTCAAACTATTGAAGACATGATGTGATCATGCTCTCTTGACTTTCAAGTTATGTGGGGTCAATACTTTCCTTCGGTGGAATTTTCCTACAATAATAGTTTCCATTCTAGTATTCAAATTGCTCTATATGAAGCATTATATGGAAATTTATGTCAAACTCTAACTTGTTGGTAAGAGGAAAAATATAGGCCCAAAAAATCACGGAAAAACCAAAAAAACGCTGAAGACAATCGAAGCCTATAATAAAGGAGCCCAATGTAGGTAGAAGAGTTATGATGACCACCAGGGAAATGATTTGAAATTCCATGTGTGAGATCATGTATTTATGAAATTTTCCCCATGGAAGGGTGTCTTATGGTTCAGTGTGAAAGGGATACTGAGCCCCAGGTACATTAGACCATATGAAATTCTAGAAAGAAACAGTGTTATAGCTTATTATTTAGAAATGCCACCAAGTCACACCAAAATTTAGGATGTGTTCCTTATGTCGTTATTGAAGAAATACATGATAGACCTAATGCATGTACTCACTTATGAAGAAATAGAACCGAAATCTGATTTGTCATACATTGAAGAGTGTATCAGGATTCTTGACACAACGGAGAAATTATTGATAAATCGAACTACTTATCTAGTAATGGTTCTTTAGAGAAACTAGAATATGGAGGATGAATAATGGGAACCTGATAATGTTATGATGAAGAACCACCCACATCTTCTTTAGGAGTTTATACAAAAAATTCCAAGGATGAAATTTCCAAAGGAGGGAACAATGTAACACCCAAATCATTTTATGGTATTCTTCTCATAAATATATCATTTTTATAGACATTATTATCATAAAGAACTATGTTCCTTTAAAAAAACATATTTTTATATAGCATATAGTTTTAACATATCCATTAAACATGAAGTTTTCCACTGGTGGGTTTTGAATTTCGAAAAGCAATCATTTAGAGTATTGACCATTTAGTCATTTGGAGTCTGATAGAACCAATGTTATAGTTGTATTAATAGTAACATACCCTTCTGAATTGTAAAATAAATACTTATATGACCCTAATGAATAGTAAATAATTATTATATTTTATTTTCTAAAGGTAATAAAATAATGAGATCTTAATTAATTTTTCAATGTGATGTAAAAAAATTATACCGTTAAATTGTTATTTTTGGAATTAATTATAATTTTTTATAAAATTAAATTAAAATTTATAATAAAATATTTTCTAAATTGGAGTTTGTTTTTAAATTATACAAGTTAAAATATGGATAGGGTGGATATTTTTGGATTTCTTTAAAATGCATGAATTTTTCATGAATGGTAAAAATATAATTTTACATCTTTAGTAGTTTAATGACATAATAATGAGGTAATAATGAAATATAAAAGGTTGGTAAAATTTTGAATAGAAATATATGACCTGATCTATTCCATGTGGCTAAAAGCATGGGTATTCCCATGGTTTTGCAAAAACAACTAATGAGGTGCCCATTTTAATTAATAAAAAACTCCCTCTCATTTACTATAAATACCCACCCACCTGCTTTGTTTTGTTTCAGTACAAACCCATTATCATCAAATCCCTAGTATTATTAACTTCCTAGAAGTCATACCATGGTGTCCTCAAACCCCATGGTCCTAACCTTCATGTTTCGTGAGTTACTCTTCAAGGTAAGACAATAAACCAACCTTTTCTTTTCTTAAAGCTTTCATTTAATGATTTATATTTTATTTTCAACATTATTATGTTGGAATATTTCACTCCATATTATCCTTTCTATATATATAATGTGAGAGTGATGAGATCCCCCCTTTATCACATCAAACTATTAGTTGAAATATTAAGTGATGACATTAGACTGCCGAATTTGTTTGAGAGATTTCCCAATTTTTTTCTATTTTTAGTTCCTTTCTTTTATAATTATTACCTCATCATCTATCATCAAAATGATATGATAATTCAATTAACTTACATGAACTAGAAATATTTTATTCTTATGTAATATTTTATCAACATCTATCTTCCCCCTCCTCTTATTCTAAAAATGAAAACACCATCTCATATGTGTTAATTTATCACATTCAAGGACGAAATGTTCTCAATATTCATTACAACGTTCAATTCTAGTCATGAAACCATTTTTATGGTTCAAAAAAATCAGAATATATGTATTTAATATCATTAATGTTCTATAATCCTTACACCCTCAAAATAAAAAATAATTTTACAATACAAGTTCATTATGAACAAAACAACCATGTTAATACAAACGTTTGTGATTAACATTTAACATATGATTCATCATCATTGTATATAAAACTAAATCATTTAAATATCATTTCTCTCTATGAAATTTTATTAATAATATATATTAACAATTCTAATGGTTTATCCACATTTAAAATGAACTTCCATTCATGAATACATGTAAACGGATCATGAAAACCAAGGAAGAAAATGCATTCAAAACAATAAAAACCTCTTAAACCCATAAAGGGGACGTGAATGAACCAAATAATGTTATACTGAATCAAATAAATTTATAAGTGGTTCTGGAATTATTTATTAATGAAGCTAAATTTTACTATTTATGTCATTAAAACCAATGAAGAACACACTCGAGTGTGTGATAAGGGGTTTCTCATCTAAATTTTAATTCCTTTAGATTTCACTTGTTCACCACTTATTTCTTGTATGTGGTATATGTGTACTTCCATTTGATATATAATATCATGATTCTATTTATATTCATGGTATTATGTGATTCATTTAGTGATTATTGTCTTTTGGTCATACGATTCAATTGATTACAATATGGTATGTGACTTTGTCTGAATTTCCAAATCATTGAGTCCTAATTTGTATTGGGAACCTAATATTATTTATGTGGTATATCTACAACCCATTTGAGATCATACTTCATTTGAAATTATAATTTTGGTAAATATTCATTTTCTTGTCGCTTGGATATTACTATTTTCTTAAGTCGTATACCATTTCACATACGGTGTTAATTTTGAAAGATGTTTCAACTATGGGAATATTGATGAATCTGGGTTGTATACTATATACGAATATTGAGAAGGAATATTGAACTTGTACTAAATCTATGTACAAAGAATGATTTGGACTTGCAGTGCTGGGAGGGCCCCACTATATCACCTCGATGCATCAACCAGTCTCATTAGACAAATCAGATGGAGACAAACCCTATGAGTTTGTTTCCAAAAATAAAATGGGTTTCTACCAACATTACTAAACCACATTAACAGTATCATTCTATCATGTGCATGATGCATGCCATACAATTAATAATAATTATCATTATTCATTATCAATCGTTACAATCCATGAGGTTTTCACTATGAAAAAATCTATGGATGCAGTTTTACTCTCAATTTATTAATGGCATGAATTCATCATTTATTCATATTTCCATATTAATTATGTAAAATAGTTTATGATTCACTAATTATTGAATTTATTCTTTCTCCATTTTTAAACCATAATGAGTGTTTGAGCGCAATCCATTCATTTGTTTACCCTCAACAGGTGATGAGGAGGTGATCTTTTATTGAGTTTTTGTGGATCTAATATTTAGTTTTTTTAATGTATTGTATTTTTTGACCTTTTTCAATGTAATTTGAGTAACATATATGTATCTAGTTTCTTCACGACTACAAAATTGATCATTCCATCAAGATTTTATTCATTATAACCATGCCTATATTGCAAGTAATACAAAAACTCTGGTCTAGAGGGGTTGGGGTGAATGATCTTAGAAAACGTATCATATTCCTACTAGAATCACAAAATCCCTTTGTGATTATCAGATCAATGAAGTCCATCTCAGCTTAGCATCATCACAATTATTCCACCCTAAGTATTAATTAGTGTCTTTGTGGGCACACTAGATTCTTCCTATACGCACCATGTTATGGAATATTATAGTGGTGTCCTCCCAATCACTAGTTCTCTTCTATAAATTTTTCAAAACTGATGTTTGAAATTATCCTTCACAAAGATCATACACAATGCTCTTTCACAATGCTCATTCTTTGAGCTCCTTCACAGAGCACACTGCTTTTCAGAGCTCGCTGCTTCACAGATCTCGCTTCTTCGTAGATCTCACTACTTTGCAGAGCTTACATACTTTACGAAGCACACAGTTTCTGCAAAACAAACTGTCGTTACAGAGCTCACAACTTCTCAAATCTCACTAAGACATTTCTGATAAACCTATTTTTGTGAAGCACATTGCCTTCACAGAACTACTTTATTCATGAAGAATCATCACAATTCGAGTGCTCTAAAATTCCCGTGATGACTTTGTACTTATCTCGAGGGGGTATGGGACTATTTATAGGCATCTTCCACTAACTCTAGACCATTCTAGCCACCTCAGCACCACATCAACATCAAATCGAGGATCACCAATATTTCGGCCTAAATTCACTCTTTTTCGTGAAGGACTATGGCTATTTTCTAGATTCATGATGATCGTCATAATAACAATGAATTCCATCATATCCTTTGTGCCACTGTAATGATCTTTATTCCATTACAAAACCATAATTCTCTTTCTACATTCACGTTGCTACGATTCTCCATCTTCCTTTTCACCACAAAGCATTCTTGAGAAGCTCTTAACCTATGCCATTCGCAAAGCTCATCATAATTGTGAAGAACACCAACAAATTTCTTCATGTATTCACGAAATACACTTCATGAAGTCCATATTTGAAAAATTAATACATTTTAAATATTAGGATATGATCTTCATGAAAATACACTTTTCAAGATGCTAGCCAAACTCCAAATTTTTGACCCAGAAAATATGGAAAACACTGTGAAACTACACCACCTTAGACACCAACTTTTCTATGACCAACCATTATCATTGGATGCATCATTTATTCCCCTTTCCTCCATAAATATTGGATCATATGTTCTCTAAACAACATATGAACTTTGTGAAATATAGACCAACAATGCATCGTTAGATTTACTATGTAATGTATTATAACTTCACTATCTTCCACCAGTATCTTTCTTTACAATCTCAACTGAATGTGATTGGAATCACATTAAGACCATTCTCATGCATGGATATTTTGAATTTAATGCTCATTAATGGTCACATCACTCTACTAATTTTTCACTTGGATTGTGTGTTCTCAATTCATTCACATGGGTGCATGCATGATGTGTTCTCAGCCAAACGAAATTGACCCTCTTCTCTTCTTGAACTCATCATGAAAATCACAAAACTCTTTTCTTTTGAATGATCAAACATACAACATCACCTTCAACAATTTATTCTTTAGTCATCTTTATGTGGATGATACTTCACCACACTTCATTATTGTAAAAAATGTGTAACAATGGACACATGTTCTTTAAACTTTAAGATCAGTGCATCAATAGTCTGATTAAATTGAAGGATAATTTCTCAACCATGACATTAAATACTATGATTGAATAACAATTATCCATGAATCCTCATTTTTGCCTACCTCCATTAAAATTAGAGTCATTATTCATCACTTTCTTTATTATGACCCGCATTGAAAGCTATTGACACCAAATACAATCTTCATAAACAAAGTATTCACATAACAACCATGTTGACTCATCCCTCCCCATTGGAGAATTGTTTACTCATGAGAACGTTTGTGATGTTGTGGGACTTACCCTTGGGTATGCAGACATTGTGAATTATCTAGAAACATCTAGGGTCCCCAATTATTTCCGCACTTCCAAATCCCAGAGACAAACATTATTTTTAGAGGTACATTTGGGATGACTTATATTTGTGGAGAATTTTTGGTGACCTAGTAGTTCATTGGTGTGTCCAAAACCATTAGTTCACATTTTTTGACCTTCTACCACATTTTAGCCTATAGGGGCCACTTTGGCTCTCAACGTGCATCTCAGAAGGTTATTAACTATGTAATTTATTGGGAAACATTGTATAATGATTCCCATTGATTTTCCAAGTCATGTAGTCATTTTAAATTCACCACGAATATCTCCAAGAGTAATGAAATTCCCTAACAACCCATGTTATTTGGTGAAATTTTTTATTCATGGGGTATTGAATTCATGGGGCATTTTTGACAATCATTTGGCCTTGTGAACATCAATTTGGTTGTGGACTATGTCTCTATATGGGTGGACACAAGGGCCACTATGACTGATGACTCGCGAGTTGTTGTTGTTTTTGTAATGTCCCAAATTTTTAGTCAGGTTGGTTTTCCTATAGTCATCATTAGTTATAAATGTTCACATTTTTTCAATCACAACATGAATAAAATGATTTCTAATATGGGGTTGATCATAATGTCTCCAATGCATATCACCCCAAACTAATAGACAAGCAAAAATCACAAATTGGGATGTTAAGATAATCATGTAAAAAATAGCACAACCAAACAAGAAATATTGTTGTTTGGCCTGGGATGACGCAATATGGGAATACCGTACAACTTTTAAAACCCCATTAATAACTTAAACACACATAATTGTGTTTGGAAAGGCTTCTCACCTCCAGGTGGAGGTAGAATAATGTGAATATTGGGCTATTAAACAATGAAATGTGATCCTTTTAGATATAGGTGAGCATATAAAGATTGTGATTCAGGAGTTGGAATAAATTTTATTTGATGCATATGAGAACTACCGAATCTATATAGAGAAGGAAAATTCTATCCCTGATAGCATGATTCAGCAGCATAAGTTTTATATTGGTGAGAAGGTCCTAATGTACAATTTAAGTCTAAATATGCACCTAGTTAAGGTTTGTTACCAATGGATCAACCTTTGTATTGTTACTAAAGTTTACCCTTTTGCTGAAATTTAGATTTTTCATGAGCAGAGTTGAATAAGTCATACCATCAATGTGAAGTGACTTGAACACTTCTATGAGGATTTTCTAAAGAATATGGAAGAGTAAATCCATCTTCTTGAAGAAACATACTAGTGAAACACATGAGGTTTTATCCTTCCTTCTCACATTTTAACTTATAATAGAGAGGACACTACACATTCTATTTATGGGGTGCATCGGGGTGACACATTTATGGGTTCATTATGATTTTTATAATCACTCTTATTTCTTCACCTTTTCACATTATTTATGGTATTTTTACCTTTCCCTATCTTGTGGAGTTCAATAGAATTTCCATTGTCTTTCTTCCTTATTCTCCATTTCTACTTCATTATTGTATTTTTACTTTTCCCCCATATGAGAACAAAATCATGGAACATAGATAAAATTCATGTGTAATATTATTATTACATGTTGATTTAATATTTGATGAAAACCTTTCAATATTATGGAATGAATGTTTGTATAAATTTAACATCAGGGAATGATTTTTAATGAATTGGATTTCTGTAAATGATATAAATTGTTGTATCTCTATGAAGCCTTTGAGATGATTGATGCCCATTGTGTGAGTTGTTTTGGGAAAACAATGTCACTAATTTCTCTAAAAAAATTTCTTTAAACCACAATGTTTGAAATTTTTTACTTAATAGAAGTTAAATATATGTTTGGTTATAATTTTTGAACATTAAATTATATTTCCATAAATTCGTTCCTTATCTGATCTGATTCATTATTGTACTAGATTGACCCATTCATGGGAACCTAATATCCGACTATTTTATGCCCTAAAAAATTGGATTGTGTCTTGGGAAGGTCAAAAACCACTCCTCCTCAACCTTTGATCTTTTTATAGCTATTACAATTAGTGTCATGAAAAGATCATACAATGGTTGATAGATGAGTGTGAGATTTGTTCCAAATGCATCTTTTGAAAAAATGAGGGGTGTGATGAAATGTACAACATATGGGGGTATCTAGGTCAGGATATTATGGTTTGACTTATGGGAATAATTATGGGAGTGGGTCTTGAAATATGATTTAAAAGGATGTTGGGAAGGTTTGGCGGACAAAATCATTTAAACAGAAAAATGTTAAAATAGCCTATATTTATTGGATAGAAATTTAAAAGAATAGAATGGAATGGTTTTCACACACACACATGGAGTGTTTGTGGTATGGTTGACCTTTTAATTCCTTGATCAATTCGGTGTCATTAATCTCCTTTAATTTCATTTTGATATGATTTATGAGACATCTTTTTCCATTTTAGTATGAAGAACCTCTTGGTTTGGTTTTTGCATTGATCACATTATTTTAATGGATTAAAATTTAATTAGATATTAAATATTCATGATTTTGGAAATATATAAAAGCATAATTTTTTGGATTTTGGTCTTTGACAAGGAGTGCAAATGGTTAGGTGTGGGGGTGTGATCGCATAGTGATTCACTATTTAATTCAACCCTTACACTGTAGTTTTAACATTCTTTTGTAATGAATATTAAAAATATAATAATAAATTTCACAATTATATTTTATTCCATTAATTAATTATTATAAATTTTTAATAGGGAAATGTTACTTGTTTCTCTGTTTACATTGTAGGAGGAGATGATTTGGAGAGCCCGTGAAGGGATTCAAGCAAAATGGGTCAAACTGCACGAGAGGCCAAGCTATAATGATGAAATTAATATATATTGTGGATAATATGTGAATATAATTTTTCTAAATATGGGTGTATGAATTAAAAAAAATATCTTCTATATTTCTCTATAAGATCTTGGAGCCCAATTTATCCATTTGGAGGCCCAAAATAGGCCCATAGTGTGAAGAAATTATGAGCCGGCCAGATTAGACCAAACTTTGGTATTGGGGCCATAATGTGGGCCTCAGTGATACAATAGGTATTATTCTACATTCCATGGACATATAAATCCACTACACACATCCTATCATACTTTCATGACAATTGAACACGTTTTGTTCAGTCAACATTCCAGATAATAGAGTATTAAAAGGTATGTTTTGAATAGCGACCTAGTCCCCTAAGAACATGACTTCTTTTGTGGAACGTGTGATGTTTTTGTCCATAAAATAACTCATCTAACTCATTATATCAGGTTTCATGACCAGGGGTGAAGCTTAGTCTAATCTTATAGCTTTCTTAATCCATTTTTTTCACTCCTTTCTCATGTACTTCAATGCTTCTTGGTGATCAATTTGGGGGGGTGTGCTTTGTTGTAATCCTGAGCTCCACACCTGTAATCTTCATAAGGTAATTGAATTTCCTTTAATTTTTTCAATTTTTTTTCATATATACCCTATAAATTTTTTTTATTTTACTATGACCAAATAAAAATCAATATAACAAGAATGCATAGCCTTCTGTGCATAAAATTGATTTGTGATGATTTTAGTGCAGTTGCATCTTTTCTCACCCCATCCCTTTCATGAGTGTTCAAATTTATTGTGTTAAGTTATAAAATCCTAGAGATTTATCCTATGAATATTCATGTTAATGTATTTTGGAATATTTTTATAATTGACAAAAATCTGGTCATCTCATCACATTGTATATAGGATTCCTTGATTGATTTTTGTTTTTTACATCAATTCATGTTTGTTGATTTTGAGCGGTTGATGATAATCAATATCATTTTTCGATAAAATCCTAGGTGGTAACAAAATAATAACTCTAAAACTATTAATAGATTCATTATGGATAAAATCGTGTAGTTAATGATCATTACCTTTCCCTTGATATCGATGACAGATATAGATTCAAGGGACAGTTACCCGGGATGATCAAAGTTTCTCCAACCGGTTTCTCTCTTTAGTAATATAATTTCAATTTCTGTTTTTTTGAATCAAAACCCCTGTTAAATAAAAATCATTCCCCTGTTAGTTTCTTAATCAAAACATTAATTTTTATTAATGATCTAAGGATCCATTGAAAGACGACCTAGTGTAGCTGCTATACTGGATAAATTCAAGTTAAAAATAAAAAAAATAATTTGGAGGGCTTGACAACGTGATCATCATATCATTTGACTTCTCATTAGTAACATAAACATAATATTCAATTTTATTCTAGTTGCTTCTTGTTCCCTCCATTGACTATAACTATAAATAATCAGGCAAGAAACTATTATCATAGTGAGGAACCACATAATATTGGAAAACCACTTATATGATATATAAATTTTGACCCATTCTTTATTCTATACCATCATAGGTTTATCCTAGTATATCAATTTCAAAAATCCATTTAAATCATTCATGATTGATCATATAGAGTTTTTGAATTTCTAAATCTTAACCCCCAGGAGTGTCAAACCAAGGCTGTATCAAGGCCTGTTGTTGTGTACCAGGTTATCCCTGAGTCAGACGTGAAGCACATTGTCAGGGTTTTTAACCCAAGATAAATTTGTTCCATATCCATATAAACTACTAGTATCCTAATAGGGATTTAATTCATGGAAACCACTTAATCTATACTTTACCAAAATTCAAGGATAATTTCAAATAATTTTCCCTATCCATAAACATATCCTTATATACAACCCTAGACATATCCATAGAAATTTCCCTAGGGGTATCACTAATGATCTCTCAACCTAATTTATAAATTTTGACTAAAATTTAATTCTGACACAGATGATAAAAACCCAATGTTGACATACATTCACATGACATCAATTTATCAGAATACATAATATATTACAGAAATAAATACTTAAATACCGTATTAGATTTTTAAATTTGGAGAAAAAGTAAATATAAAAAATAGTGGATACGGGATCTTCATTATCTGTGACTAGAATATTCTCAACAATAAAACATCTTAGAAATATGAAAATAAACATATATTCATAACCTGTGGGAAAGTAAACATAGACTGGGGTGAGCTCAGATACACAGTATGTGTAATCATGGGAGAAATGTAAACATAATCATGAGCATAAGGGTATGAGAACATGATCATGAATATATAAGATCATACAATACATATCAAAGATCATAAATAGAAACCATGGAATAAATATTGGATAATCATAATATGTGTATCATTTGAAAATGAAGAACATAATACATGAAATCAAAATATAAGAATAAAACATGGAATTTGTGGCAAACACATGAGCATATAGAATGATTTCCATAGTAGTCAAGGATTCATCGTTGATGTGATCATAGTAGTATGAGTTCACTCCTCATACCACCCAGGTCGTCATGGTTCACTCTCGTAACCATTTCAGTAGTCAATGTTTACTTCCAAGACCATCATAGCAAAAGATGTTCTCTATGTTTCTCTAATGAGATATAAATATATACCCAATGCATTGAAGAGATATATATTTCCCACCATTATCATAATGAAATCATAAATACATGTTCAATGAAATCATAAACAATCAGTTAAAAAGAAATAAAATGGATTCCGTGTCAAAAACATGAAATAATATCATAACCTATGAAAAATATACAAGTTTCATAATCATTTCATCAAAATCATAACCCTTGAAAAGAAGAGATTTTCTGAAACATCATTCCATCAAAATATAAAAAATCCAAATAATTAATATGATTGATATTATCGAACTATAACCAATTATGTCATATTAT
Source organism: Viscum album (assembly GCA_963277665.1). Lineage (NCBI taxonomy): Eukaryota > Viridiplantae > Streptophyta > Magnoliopsida > Santalales > Viscaceae > Viscum > Viscum album. The sequence continues at coordinate 1,593,463,974 of OY728129.1, forward strand.
AAGGGGAAGGATTTTTCAATATCGCATGGAAAATGAATCTTCATTAAAAATCCCCTTCCAAAATATAAAACATTCTCAAAACCCATTTCATGGAAAATAAAGAGGATAAAATGTATTGAAAAGTTGATATTTTTTTGAAAATCATTTTCCATAAAAAATAAGAAAAAATATTGAAAACAATTTAAATCGTTTTTCCTTGAAAAAAATCTTTTAAAAATAGAAAATAATCATTAAAAAAGTTAAAACATAATACATTTAGTTGAAATCCTTTTCCTTGAAAATGAGCTTTAGAATGATTTTAAAAAATTTCATGAGGAAAATAATCATTAAACATGTCAATGTGTCCCACGACACATTAAAACATTTGAATCATAGTCCTCATTGTTCAGTCAGATGTCCTCTTCTGACATCTATATTACTTTTTTTGGAAATCACAGACCCTTAATTAAATACCCAATTACTATTTTTTTCATATTAAACTGTTTTAAGAATTAATTCATATGTATTTTTACAATACATTCATTTAGTCATTTTGAAACATATTTTATCATTACAATTTTTTCATATGGATATGATAATAATTGTACTCACGAGTTATGTAGAAATGGTTAATCCTATGATTATACAAATGAGACAAGCTATTATTTCTATCATACACAATGAATATGATTTTTGTCATACACAATGTACAGTTTTTATAATCACAATATGTTTGTAATGATATAAATCTTAGTGACCCTAAAAATAAAAATAATATTTCCCATTTTCATTTAGTTTTTTGTATCCAAAAAATAAAATCTAAATTAAAGGAAACCCTTTAAATGAAAATTATTTCATTTATTCTATTTCAATATACAATTAAAATGATGTCAATGTTTCAGTTATAAGATGACCATTGGAGGGCCAGGTGTCTAAGTACCTCTGAAATTTAATGTAAAAACTCAAACATTGGATTCCAATATGACCGTTGTTATGAAATACTATAAATAACATGTATTTTTAAAAGAACAAATATTTTAAATAATGGGAAACACTATACGATAACTTTTTCAAAATGTTGCTATGTGTGAAATAATTGAAGTGTACTAGTGTTGAACAACTTTTTCCACATACTTGTAACTTACAATATATTGTTTTTCTTTGTTTTATGCAGATTATAGTGATTATGATTAATGTATTCCATGTATATGAAGATATTTGTTCTCATAATTTGTAGATTGAGGGATTTTGAGACTAGTAAGGGAGAGGCATTGATCACCTTCTTGATCAAGGGTTTACTATGATAGCAAGACAGAGCATGATCATCATATTGGGGGATTACACTAGTGTGGGTAAGAAAAAGTTTTTGGAATGTATAAATCAAGTTACATATATCCAAGGTTATTGGGTACACTTATCTTTTATTTAAATGAATTGTATTTATTTAATTTTTTTACTTTTATGTTGTTTTATAAATGAAAGTGAATTGTTTAAAATATTTATTTTCCTATTCTTTATTCTATGATTATAATATTTCTAATTATGATTTATATAAATACAATCAATTCATTTACTCAATATGATTCTATATTTATAATTATAGAATCATTAAATTATATCACTTTATTTATCGTAATCATTAGGATTATGATCCATATCATGCTTACTATGGTTAAATCTTTTTTAATATTGCGAATACGATTAATTTAAATCATGACTTCTGGATTACCTATCATAACCTGCTAGTTACGATACATTTTCTATCATACCTAGGGCCTTGTATGATTATTATTGTATTACATTAAGATGCTTTTTGAATTCAATTAGTTTAAAAGTTTTTAATATGAATTCCATTATGGATAGAAACAATAGTTTTTGAATGTACAATTTACCCCCTTTCTCGTATTGAGTCATCTACATATATATTTATATACTATAATTGGTATCAGAGAAGTGTCACTATGATAATGATACTCAAATTTGGTATTAGAGGATGAATCTATTATTTTTACTCTGATTATTTTATTCTCCTTTTCACGTACGTTATATTTTTTATTTAATTTTTTTCTATAAATTCATGTTATACTAACTTGTGCCGAGGAAACAAAATCTTTGTATTTTTTTAAGGATGGAAGGACTTAATTATTATTAAATATAAAATCTAAAACCCATAAGACCCCCAATTTTATATGAAAATGGTTATGAGTATTTTAGATAAAAAATCTCTAATCAATATAGAACTTGATAAATTTTAATTTTGATGGATAACTAAAATATTCATGAAAATCAAATTAAACTCTTTAACAATCAGGAGAATATAAAAATTCAGTTGAATTATAAGGTATTTAACACATTACTTTTTTATATAAATAGATATATATATATATAGCTATATTTTATCTCTTGAAGTAGTCAAAAATATTTGGATGAATTTAGAAATCACTAATTTCAGTGATTTAGAAGTTTTTGAGACTATAAGAGACATGCTAAGAAAACATTACCAGGACTTTGAATATCCGTATGGAGAACATGTTGTTATGGTGAAACAATGGATCATGAAAATTGGGAATAGTTTACAAGATATCATTGAAAATTTATTTGATGGTGAGATCTATGTGGAAATAATTATAGACATCATGCTAAATGAATGTAAATCAATAAGAACAATAGTTGATGAATGTAGGATGATTAAAATTATGACACTAGAGGATTTATTTGGAACTCTCATATACTTTGATGTAAGGATATAAATAGATGCTGAGAAAGTTAAAAAGAATAATATCAGAGTTTCTTTTACATCTACATCATATCATATGAAAGCTCAAACTCTTAAAAAACTTATTAAATCAAAAATGAAAAAGTAGGTTATGCTTCAATCAAACTCAAGTGATTCAAAAAAAATTGAGAAAGAGTTACCCAATCCTTCTTAATGAATGAAAAATATTGTTGGTAAAAAGGATTTTTAATATTAGTATAAAAAATTTAACAAAGAAAGAAATGATAATAAATGTTTTTAAGATACCTATTATGAATGAAAAGGATCTATAAACATAAGAACTGATTGTCTAGAACTGAAAAGAAATGATAGAGTAGAATGGTGACATAATAGAAATCAGATAAAGTATTACAAGACAAATGGAATGAATTTTTTGAAATCTAATGATTCATGGAGTTCTAGTGGATGAGATTATTCTAATGATTTTTCATACAATAAAAACAACTGAAATAAGAATATTGGTCTATATTCTAAAATACCTTATAAAAGTAAATGACTTATGTCTAAGCAATACACTAAGAATCATTTAATCAATACGTGTTTAAATTATAATTATCATGGTGAAAATAAAAATATATCTTAAGATAAAGGCTTCTCTTCAGCGATTGATAACAATACATTACCTTTATATGATAATGTTTCTAGATATTCAAGATTCCTTCAAAATAAAAAAATTAATGTCAATACGAAACGTGAAAAAGAAAATTCTAAAATAAATGTTTCCACAAAAGAAATTTTAGATATTTCAAAATATCTTGACACGAAAACATTTCAAATTGGTTATATTTCTAAAAACATTAACGAGGATAATTATGAGAAGGACGAGATTTCCAATTATTTTCAAAAATTCATTTCAATGAAAATTATTCTAGAAACAAAACTCACATATGAATCTAATAATTATGTGGAAAATAATTTATTTATTAAACTAAAGTTATAAATGTTTTCACTATATAATAATTTATCAATAATTAACCCTTGTAAGGAAATATTTTATAAAATGCATAGAAAATTTTTTCCATAATGTAATAGTTTAAGAATGGGATATAATCATTAAAAACCTGTTTTTAAAAACAAATATTTTTTTCCTAAAAATTCCCCATTTGGGAAAAAATGTTAAAGTGTAGGTCATTGGATGAAAAAGTGTTCCACAAAAAAATTCAATTTCTAGGGTTCCACAATTCCCATTTTTCCAAACCATTATAGATTCCCAGAATCTTGTTTACTAACATTTCTAGACCCAATATGGTTTGGGTACAAAAATAACTAATTCTTGTGTTTTCCATAAATAAAATTTAATTACTAACAAAAAGACATATAGTACATAAATACTTGATGTTCTCATAATATGACTGGTAACTAAGACATCTTTGAAAAGATTAGTGAAATTAATGGTGGAAGAGTTACCTTTAAAGACAATGCTCAATGATTTATTGTTGGTATATGTAATATTATTCATTTAAAAATTTCTTTTATTTAAATAGTTTTATTTGTTAAAGGTATTAAACAAACCATATATTCGCATTTCAATTATTTGATGTAGGTTAGCTTATGAATTTTAGGAATGATAAATGTGTAGTGTATAATTCCAAGGAAAAATTCATTCTATCTTCCAATCGGCATGAAATTGTTTCCACAAATAACTTGAAAGACCTTTGGTGCAACGAAATACCTTTCCATTGTGTAATGCATTATCCTTATTGTTTATGACATAGAAAGTTAGAACACTTTAACCATATAATCTTATATAAATTTACTAGGAAAATAATTTTTTGTGATCTACGAGAACATAGATTTTATTCTTCAAAAGTATGTGATCCTTGACAATATGGAATGAAACATAAGTCAAGAACTAAATCTAATAGTGAAGTCTCAAATAAGTATGACTCAAAATTATTACATAGGGACTTATTCATTCAAACATAAACTATACGTATTAGAGGCATTTACTATTTATTTCTTTTAGTTTATTATAACACAAGATATACATGAGTCTAATTACTGTAAAAAATATGAATCCTACTGTTATTTAAAAACATTTTAGCCAAAGAAAAAAATGAGAAAACCCATCCATTGATAATTATTCACAGTGATCATGATGTAGAATTTTGAAATTCTCCATTGGAAATATTTTTATGTATGAATGATGTTATACATAACTTTTCACCATCAATAACTTATAAAAAATTGTGTTATTGAATGAATAAGTCATATTATTCAAGATATAATGAGAGCCATGTTGAATTATTATTATATGAAAAATATATTTCGAAAGAAGCTGTTAGTACCGCTTGATATTCTATTAATCATGTTTCAATTAGAACATTTCTTAATAAAACATCTTATGAGTTATGGATAGGGAAAAAACCAAAATATTCATACTTCAATGTTTTTTATGAAAATTATTAATTTTGAATAAAAATGATAATTTAAAAAAATACTCTCCCAAATACGATGATGGTATATTTTTAGGATTTTAAACTACATATAATTCATATTAAATTTTCAATAAATATTATTGTACTGTTGAGGTAATAGTACATGTCAAATTTGATGAAATTGACCCTTTTGTTTTGAAACAATCTCAACCTAAATCATCTGTTGAATTTTCCAAAACTAATTATCATGCTTTGATAGAAGGCTCCTCTAATGAGGAGAACATTCAAGAAATTGTTTCTAAAGTCTTCACTCCAGTAGACTTTCTACATTTTTTGATGAAAAAGTTTTTACAGAAGTCAATTCAGTTTTTTATTTAGAATCATCCTGGTGATAATATTATCGGTGATGTAAATCAATATGAAAGGACTATCAGTTCATTGATAAATTAAATATAAAATCTTGCATTCATTTCTCAATTCAAACCAAAAACTCTGTAATAAGATTTAGGTGATGTATATTTGATCAAGAAAATTAATGATTAACTAAATTAATTGTAATGGAATAAATTCACGACCGTGGTTGAGAGAACTAAATAGACCATTTTAATTAGAGTAATATCGGGTTTTATAAACAAATCTATTGAAAATATATTCATTTTCAGAAATAAATCAAGACTAGTTGATAAAGGTCATAATCAAAAATATGGAATTGATTATAAAGAAACCTATTATCTAATATCTAGACATGAATCTATTCATATTATAAGATCCTTTTCAACATTCATTAGTTTCAAACCTTTTCAAATGGATGGGAAGTGTGATTTCTGAAACAAATATGTTCATGATGAAGTTTCTGTTGAACAACCTCTAGTATTGAACATAAAAAACATCCTAAATATGATTTTAATCTTACCAATGATTTATATGTACTTACAAAAGAACCTTGAGCGTATTATGATACACTTATAAGAATTTTTTTACAAAATCATCTTATTAAGGGAACTGCTGATCCAACTATTTTTATTAGGAATGAAAACAATTTTTTTTATTTTTCAAATTTATGTTGATGAAATTATGTTCAGATTAACTAAGTAATTATTTATTGATAATTTTGAAAATACACTGAAATTTTTGTTTGAAATTATTTCGATGGGTATGTTAAAATTCATACTTAGATTTCATATTTATCCAAAAACATGAAATAACCTATATATCACAACATATGAATATTAAAGAACTAATTGAAAAGTATGGATATAAAAATAATAAATGTATTAGTACTCCAATAGGTACCTCAAATAATCTTGATATTGATGAAGTGGGTAAACCATTTGATCTAACATTTTTTAGAGGTGTGAAAGGAAGCCTACTATACATAACAACAAGTCGACTAGATATAATTTTTTTAGTATTATCATGTTAAAGATATCAATAAAATTTAAAATAAACCTATTTAAAAGCTATGAAAATATATTTTAATTATTTAATGGGGACTATGGATTTGGAACTTTTCTCTTCTTTTAGAAATGATATTTAACTAAATATTTGTCATATTTTGTCTTTGGTGGTTTTAAAATGGATATAAAAATGTATATCTAGAACATGTCAATTATTAAGTGATTCGTTAGTTTATTATTCATGTAAGAAACAAAATTTAGAAGAACATTCCACTATAGAAAACAAATATGTGGTAGTTGGGTGTTGTGCTCATGTGGTGTGGATGCAACAGCCCTCACATTTTATGGAAAGATTTAAAAAAAACTCAAATAATATGTATTAATACTGGTGACATAGCCTTAAGTAAAAACAATAAAAATAAATCTCATTCAAAACACAAAGATATTAGGTATCACATTCTTGGGGATCACACACTAAAAAGGGATATCATTTTACAATTCATCAGAACACTAGAACAACATTCCTATATTTTTACAAAATCATTTTGTTCTGATTGATTTGAATTCATTAAACAAAGGATACGAATTATAAATGAAATGTAATCATTGATATCTAATTATTATTTAAAAAATATCCTTACATTAATTTCATCCTTTTCAGGGGGTAGATATGTTTTATATTTTATAAAACATTTATTACCCTGTATATTTTTCATAATTAAAACATTCATATACAAAATGTTTCGTAATAAAAATGTTTCATACTCTAAATATTATGTACTCCGAAATTATTAAACTCAATTTTTTTTATAGGCATAAACTTTAAAACTCATAAATGTTCATACTCATACATTTTTATATCCATAAATTTTCATACTCAGAAATCTTCATTCTTGAAATTTTTTTGTAGTTAGAGATTTTTTACTCATAATTGTTCTGCACATATTTTTCAAAGGAATAATTTTCACAAAAAACATTATATTATTTTCATAGAGATTATATTCTATTCATACCCATAATATATTTATTTTTACTCAATTTTTTTATAATAATGATTTATTTTCAAAGAAAAATATCAACTCCAATAGATATATTCTAAAATTATGATATTTTAAAACACTTACCTTACACATTCATCATCCAATCCAAAATTGTTTATATTTAATATGATTTTACTTTTCATTAAAAAATTGTTGTATTCATGACAAATACAATAATATTTTTTTTAAACCCAAATGTTAAATTTTTTTTGATAGTTTAATCATCTTTTATTTGATCTGAACTGTAGAAATAATAATGGTCATATTTCATCACCTTTATAAAAGGAAGCATAGCCTATTACACTCTAGGTTTCATTTACTTTTCATCAATGCATTTCTGATCCACAAATAGTTATATATGAATGTTTCCATACTCAGTTTATTTCATTGTACCAACGTCAGTACCATCCTTAAACACTCCAAATATAATGCTTCGGAAATATTTCAATAACATGAAGCTCTGTAGGTAATGTTTAGATAATAGTGAGTTTCATGATATGTAAAATTCTTCATTGAAAATAATTAAAACATTTCAATGGTTGGGAATTAGTTTGTGTATATAAACCCAAAAACTATCAAGATTGGATTATTATTAATGAAGTGAGGCAGTTTTATAATTTAAAAATGATTGATGATGACTTAAAATTAACATTTTCCATATGAAATAGAAAGATTATGTTATTATAAAAAAAGAGGAAAACATATTATGTGTACCATCTGTGGGTGATTCCTTTTACCCATCCCATAATATAATAAAAGAAAATGCAACCCTGAAAAATGATAGGGATGTGAAATTTATTTTTGAGATTCATGAGGTTAAGAGAAATCATAAAAATTTAGCACCAGACAATCACCTTATGACCCACTGGATTCAAGGTTTTTTGATCCCTAGAAGTGGTGACAGAGAAACCCTAAATCTCTCGGATGTATTTATTGTGGATTACCTTGTTAATTTTAGAAAGCATAATTGGATGGGTTTCATTTTTGTAACCATCCATAATTTGAAATATGGTTCTATTATGTCTCAACTGGTTATATTTCCCATGATATTGAGTAATTTCATTTCAGAGAGATTGAGATTTTGTAATATTATAGTCAATTTAGTACCATGAAATATTAGAGTTACTTTGAATAGTGAGGATATGATAAAAGTATCGTAATTTCATTTTTCTACAGAATCAAAGATGTTTGTTTATGATAATGAGGTAGATGTTCCAAAAAAAATAATTGGAGGATGACAGGGAATCCAAAAATAATAAGTGTCGATTATTTCTAGGAATAAAAGAAATCCAATTCCAATTCATCAATAAAACATATCAGGAAAATAATTTAACTGATGAAATAGATACTAAATGAAGAAAATATGATGCCGAAAAAAAGAAGGAGACTCGCAGTTTGTTCTCAATCCTATTGAATCCTTATCCAAAAAAATATGTGCCAAATAAACTCTCAATGATGATGAAAAGAAAAATACATTGAAATAGAGAATGGTGGAAATTCTTAATATTGATAATTTTTTAAAAGTAGTTGAAAAGGAAAGTTGTGTAGTAAATGTTACATAACCCTTTCTTAATGAAACGATTACTCTCATTTTAGCTATAGGGAAAGAAAAAAACTACATGGTGTATAATCATCACTCAATGAATCAAAAGAAAATACATCAGAAGAAAATCAAGAAACCATAATGGGAGAGATAGTTAACTTTATCATAGAATAATAATATGAAATAATTGATAAGAAAAAAAATATATATGAAGTAAAAGTAAAGGAGCAAGGTGAAAATGAAGATGGTCAGGATCAAAAGTCTCAGTACAATATAATACTGATATGGTCTTCAGAAGCCACATCATACAAGATACGATCATCCAAAGAACATTAATAAAAAATTACACTAAAAAAATCCTAACTGAAAATGTAATTCATTTTCCAGAAAAGTAAGAACACTCCAAGAATGATGATGATTGGGATCATAATTTTATAGATGATGATGATAAAACTATTTTTGTAGATCTTCATGAATGTGAAAAATATAATGATTTGTATAGCACAACTTCATTAAAAAGGATGAGTACAATATTCAATACTGTAAGAGAATTTAGAAAGAAAATAATTTTTTTCTAGTAATGTAAGGGTAGATTGATACAGTTTAAGAATATATAATAAAAATATTAGACTTTGTCAAATCTCTAAGAAAATTTCAACTGAATCTCAAATCTGATTACAATGTTTTTTATGAATGTTTTTGTCAACATAAAAAAGCAATGAAACCATGTATTGATGTTGTCACATAATGGTGAAGAAATAATGAAACTACATGAAATTTCAATTGATGTTATTACATGTCTTGAAAATAAATTGACTATTGCATTAAAAAAATTGTCTAGTGAATCTTCTCAAAGATAAAACATTTACAAAGCCTATAAGAGTATCCAACTAATGAAATAAATGATATTGAAAAGAAGATAAATGTTATTAAATCCCATGTTTCAAATATTATGTTTCCCAATGTTTGGATAATCAATTTAGAAAATGAATATGTTTTACTGATCAATAGTGTTGAAGTTACAGATTAAAAAATCAAATTTGGGGAAGAAAATATTCATATTCAGGAAGAAAAGATTTAATTATAGGATGAAGAGCATCGTACTCAGGACAAATTTTTTAATGAGTAGGAAGATGTTTTTCAGTCTCAAAATAAATATCTTGATAAGATGATGGATGATAGGAAATAATTTAATAAAATGAATACACATGCCCAATATATCATAAAAATGATATTGAAAATGAAATGTAATATAATTTTTTCAAACTCTTGTAGTATTTGATAAATTAATAAAATACTTTGGCATATACAAACACCTTGATAGATTTTTTTTCATTTTTTCATATCAATTTTATTTCACATACACTAGTTTATAAAATATTATATTACTTAATGTATTTTTTTATATCTATTTCTTTTACTGGTATTATATCACCATCTCTATTCCTTTTTGTAAATTAAAATGCTGGAAAATGATTTATAAAGAGGGAGAATGTTTTTGATAGGGAGAGAATGAGAGAATGATCCTAAGATAAGGAGAATGGATTAATAAGGGGAATTTATTTTTTTTAAATGAATATAATCCATATGGATTTTTATCCTAAGGTAGAGTTAATCATATTAAATATCATATACACAAGATACATAAAAATATATGTTTGATAAGTATAAGGGTTTAAATTTGGCCACGATTGTTCTATAAATCACTTTTTGATTTCTTTTTTACATATTAATTTTACATTTTAGACTTGGGCTTTGTCATTTAAATAATGGTTTGGATTCTTGAGTCTAAAAAACTCATTTTAATTCGCTATTCCTTTTGTTCTAAAATCATCAAAACATTCTTAAATACCTAATAAATAACTTATTTATATTCAATCAATATTAAGAATGAATTCATATATTTGAATACCGTACTTTCATTATGAATTTTTTAATCAGATTTTATCAACATGTTTTTTTCATATAAATATGATAATAATTATACTCATGAGATTTGTTGAAATGATTCATTCCATGATTATTATAATGATACTAGATATTATTTCCTTCGAACACACCAAATAATATTTTTATCATACACACAATAAAATATATGTACTAATAGTATTTCTTTAATGCTATAAATCATAGTGACCGTCATAATGATAATCATTATATCCTTTTCATTTAGTTTTCCATATCTAGAAAATTGTATTGAAATGAATGGAAAACCATTAAATAAACAAAATTGTGTATTATGTTTCAATATAAATTTATAATGATATCTTTTTTTCAATTATAAGATGACCGTTGGAGTGACAGGTGTCCATGTCCTTCATAAATTTCATGAGAAAATTTGATTGTTAGAATCCAAGACAACTGTTGGGATGCAGACCTATAAATACCAGGTCATTTGAACAAGCTCATAACATTTGAAAAATGGGAAACACTCTAAAATGGATTTTCAAGTTTACTTGGAATATCATTACCTCTTCTGATGCTTCATTCGATTTCATTTCAACCCGGTTTTCTTCAAGATTGTGGAAATCATATCCTCATTATCTATTTTCTTCTATTTGGCTGGCATTGAGGTCTTATTTTAATGGGTTTCTGACTTCCTCAAAATGGTTGGTGAGTAGGGATTCTTCCATGAATATAAAGAGCACTATTTGGTTATCCAGATCTCTTCAACAGGATGTTATCATTCCTCCTCAGCTTTCAAATGCCTAGATCTCCTTTTTAAAGGCTGACTGTATGGGATTAATGGAGCTTATTCCCTCTGATTTGCAATCTGAAATTTTGAATTACCTGTTCATGGATATTGACACTCTCAACTGGGAACCAAACAGCACTAGCCTTTTTATTTCTCAGCATATGTACATTTTTCTCTGTACTGGGAAAACTTCTTCACCACGGTGGCGGCTTTCCTATTAGAATTCCTTCATTCCACCTTCCTTTTTTCTGCTCTTATGGAAGATTTGGAAGAGACATCTACATGTTCATTGTATTCTTCAAAGAGCTTGATTCCAGCTTGCTTTGGCCTACGCTGTTTTTTGTGTGGCTATTGAATCTATTTATAATCATTTTCTCTCTTGTTCTATGATATGCAGTCTCTGGAAGTACATCCAATACATGACTGGGTGCTGTTTGGATGTTAGCTATGTGGATAACCTTCTTCATTCTATTGCTTATGCCTGATACAATGATCAGGTCAGGAATATCATTATGGTTGTTGTTTCTTCTTCCATTGGGTTCATTTGGAGAGAACGTAATGCTCAACCTTTTGAGGAAATCACACCCACTTTTCATTCTGTTGTACGGGATATTCATAGGTCTATTTTCACTGCTTCTAAGATTCAAACTGGATGTATGCACAATGGGATGAATGACTTTATTGTTTTGAGGAATTTTGGTGTGAGTGGTAGACTGATGAAGCCATTGGTTCTGAAATCCATCAGATGGACTTCCCCTATCCCTTCTTAGCTGAAAGTCAATATTGATGGTGCGGCTGCTAGTTAACCTGGGCCTTCGGGTTGCGGTGGAGTGTTCCGCACCTATAGGGGCTTTGTCAAAGTTTTCTTCCATCAATATATTGGGCTGGGTTCTACTGTTGAATATGAATTGTGGGCCATGATCAATACTATTAATTAGGCTTTTAATTTTGGATGGAAATTTCTTTGGTGGGAATCAGATTCTACGGTGGCTGTCGATCTTCTTAAAAACTAATCTACGAATGTTCCTTGGGTTTTTCTACCTTATTGGATTGAATGTCTACATCTTCATAATTCGATTGTCATTGATGTGACTCATGCTTATAGGGAGTCTAATATAGTTGCTGATGCCTTATCAAAGAAGGCTATTTAGGAGTCAATCTCAGAATGGTCTTTCATCACCCCTGATTATTGTGTGCAAATTGTTGAGGCTGATGCCTATGGCAAGTTATTTTCTCATCTTTGTAAACCTCCCTTTTGATGCTCTGACTTTGCACATTATTTTGTAATAAAATTTTGGTAGGGGTGGATCTATGATTCATTCCTAGGACTTTTGAGTAAGAAGATATTTTTTCCAATGTTTTTTGGATCATGTGATTACTAGGATAATAAGGTAGAGGCATCGATCACCTTCTAAGTCGAGGGATTACAGGAATAGTAAGACAGAGGCTCACCATCATATTGATGGATACCCTGGTGTGGGTAAGGCAAAATTTCCTGAAAGTATAAATCAAGGGACCTCTATCTATATTTATTGGATACCCTTCTATTTAGTTTAAACGAATCGTATTCATTTACTTGTTTTAGTTTTCTTTTTTGCATTGTGAAATAATGTGAAAATTTTTATATATTCATTTTCTATCGTCTATTACAAGATTATGATATTTCTTATTATGATTTATGTTCTTATGATCTATTAATTTAATCAATATGATTCTATAAAATTTATGATATAATTATAAAATAGATGAACTGTATTTATTTTAACCAACCTGATTACAATCCATATCACGCTTACTATATTAAATTTTTTTTTCGTACTTCGAATACAATTTAATTCATTTTTGACCAATGGAATACATATCATAACAAAATGATTACGAGACTTTGTTCATCAGACCCAAGGACCTATCTCATTTTTGATATAATAAATTAAGAGGAATTTGGAACTGAATTAGTTTAAATCCTTATATACTAAATTCTTTTATCCATAAAAGCAACAATTTTTAAATTTACAATTCATCCCCCCTCTTGTATTATGTCATCCACGTATACATTTTGATCATACAAGTATGAAATAATAACATTAAAATAATATTAAGATATCTTGAAAATAAGGATATTTATGATATAAAATGGAATATTGATGTCTATATACCTAGTAAAATTACACAGGTGCACAATAAAACATGTGTCAAAAAGAAGGAAAACTGAAAAAAAAACTACTTTATTCATTTGCTAAACTTCGAACAATAAAATCCCATGAAATAGAGAGTATAAAATGTTTATGTAAATAAACATAAATTAAATAATAAAAATAAAATAATACATTCATGGGAAATATTTATACCTCACAAAATAAATGAGTGGTGAATATAGTATATAACTCATGAAAATAACGAGTGAGATGAAATTCCATTAACTTTTGTCTTGAATTATTATTTTATATGTATATAATTCATGTATAATTAATACATGTTTATTATAAATCTACCATATAATCATATTCTATTATATCCTACCATATATAATTCTATTATTTTTTTAATTCCCGCTTATTTACTCATCCTTATTAATGTTACATTTCGTGTAATAATCAATTTGTTTAGAATACTTTTTTTTATCTTTTTGTTCATATGATTCTTACATAGATCAATATTTAATTAATTCTATATTATAAAACATGATTTATATATCATATATATTAAGTATATAAATATTTATAAAAGATAAATATATGAAATAGAATACATCGTTCATTAATACGGTATGTTGTATGTACGCATTAATGCTATTTATGTTTTTTGATTGTACTGAATGGAAAATGGTAAATGAAATATATATGTATATGTATGTATATATATATTGTTACAATATCACTATTCTTTCATATAATTTTTATGTATTCATTATATAAAATCTTGTAATAATATTTTAATGGTTAATGTTGATGATGAATCTCATCGCATCATGGAGAACATACGTCATACATACATATGAGAAATTGTAAAATTTTCATAATCGTGAAAGTGTAAGGAATTTGAATGTTAATTAATAAAAAATAATAAATTTCATGTATTATTTATGATGTATTTGAATTATATCTAATATTATTACCATCAAAATAAATTATTGATGAAAAATAGATTACAATGTGATGTAGAGATGGTAGGTCGTACGTATGCACTCATGCTAATTTCATTTTTCATATGATGAATAAAATCTTGAATATGGTTGTTACTTAATCATAATAAAATCTCATAATATCTTTGATACTCTATTTATTAATTAATAACAAAAAAAACATGAAAAAATAAATACAATTGAGAGAGTATGTAAAGAAGATTAACTCTTCTTCAGTGACCTTCATCTAGATATTATATTAGGGATAATAGAGTTTATATTTATAGAAGATAAAAACATAAAAAAACATTCATAATGATGTTAGAATGATAAATGGTCATGTTTTTGTCGGGTTATAAGGATCAACGTGGTGTGAGAAAGTGAGGGAGGAGGTACCATTTTATAAGAGAGGGGTGGGGAACTCTTGGAATCTCTAAAAAATATATAATTAATAAAAATTGATTTTACATTTAAAATTGCTAAAAAGTCAGTTATTTTTAAGACAATATTATTATGGTTCTAAATCCACTGAAATAATTATTTTTTATACATGTTTTGATCACAATATTAACGTTATGGTTTAGCTATAACCCTTAGTTAAACCATTTAAATTTTACAATCGCAACAACGGTTTTTTATCTTTATGGTTAATATTGTTACTATAAAATGGAAAAGTAACCCCAAGTAGATCTATTATGATATTTTTAACCATATTAAAGTTATATTTTCAAATTATATATTTTTATTAATTTTGATTCATTCAATAAATTATTATTTATTTTTAAGTATCATTGATTTCAATTTTGACACTATTCAATATTTGTATTTTTAATATTACCATATTAACATGATAAATTAGAAACAACATTTATATACCTCAAAAATATGTCAAATGTATCTATAAAATTAATTTAGGTCATTAAATGTCACATTTTATTTATTTGACTATTTTTAATATCATTTATTTGATATTTCATTTAATTAAACAATCACTACATAATAATTGTGAAAGCCTTAAACTAAATTATTTATTCTCTAAAAATTAAAAATAAATTTTAATTATGCTGATAAATTAATTATAATTTAAATTAATATTTATTGTACAATTTATATTCTATATAAATCTATACTAAAAATGATATATTTATTAATAATATGTGCATTCAATTATTAATTTACCGTTAAATATAATTTAAAAAATTTCGTATTCTTACAAAAGTTTCTCAAAACGTGTATAATTTCAGCCTAAGAATGATTTTTGTCGAAAAAATCTCATACAAGGAAATTATAACAAGTGTTTGGGACATTTTATAATATTATAAATTTAGTTTTTACCTTCAATTACCCATTTTAACCTTAATAATGGCAATAAGAATTTACAAAAGTAACTATTCATAATATCCCAAAAATAAATTAGGTCATATTAGATACTAAATATCATATTTATTACATCTGTTTATGTCTAGATAATTAAATTAAAATTCCATAAGTGAAAAAATTATGTTCAATGACAATCAAACAAATGTGGAGATAAGGTGGGAAAAAAGGATATTCAAAAGATCAATAAGTTTTTTATATCTAATTTCAATATATAAATGATTCTATTGACCTAAATTGGATTAATTTGTTTTATAATTAATCTATTGTGACTTTGAATATAAATTTAAACTATAATAATTCTATAAATAAAAAAGGAAAATTTTTACTACAATGGAGTATTTTTGACTATTCATCAAAAAAATGAAACTTCTAAGAAAAATACAAAACTTCTCCCTAAGAAAATTTTGAAATTCCAATATCTAAACTGATGTTTGTTATATCAAATTAAATTTCTAAGATTATCTAAAATTTATTTTATTATTGTTCATATAAGGACAAAAAATAATTTTTTTATTAAAATAATATTCATAAACATATAAAGACATTACCAAGGATTATAAATATAATTATAAAAATGTTTTATTTATTTTGAAAAAAATTATTAAAAAAAATTAAAAATGAGTTATTATTAATAATATTACTATGTTTAATGTCATGGTTATAAGTATCAATTTTTAATAATTAAAATAATAATGTGTTTTTCACCGAGACTTAGTGTTACAAGTATTATAGGCCAACATAGTTTTCCATACAGCACAATATTAACATGACGTTGTGTGTAATGAATTCCAAAATTAGTGCTTTTATATAACAATTAAAACTTGTATTCATTGTTATGTGTAGTAAAAAATATCAAAAAGATTAAATTAATTGGAAAAAAATCAAATAAATTGTTTTTTATTGCACTTATCCCCTGGAGGATGCTTCATCCTCTTTTAAGGATATGGATGATGAGATACTAAGATCAGCTAAAATACATCGTGTGTGGTTTTTTCCACCTTCTATAATAAAAAGGGCTACACTAACTAAGATTGTTCCCAGATGGTGTTTTCGTTATCTCTAAGAAGAGACTCATGTTCCATTTTCTCCTCCATTTATGACAGGGAGGGTCAGTAAGCCTATAAAATCCAAGGCTGTTAAATCATCTTCATGATAGACTGGGAGGTCTTAAAAATTCATACAACAAGAGGCATTCCAATTTTGGAAGGACATGTCGTCTGATGCTCAAATCAAATGGGTTCTTCTTCATGTTGGACTATATATTCCAGGGATATGAGGTGCATGAGCCCCACCTGATCTTTCATCCAAGGAATATCCCACTGAGGTGAGGATTTATATTCGGGAGCTACAGATTCTCAGTTATGAAACCAATGAATCAATCCCTACAATAATATTGGAGTAGGACATGGTGATTTTGCGGGCTGCTGATAGGGTAAATGTCCCATCTTCTGAAGAATGAATTCAGTATTTCAATCACAAAGATGTGAGTTCTCATTTTCTCATATATTTTTTTATTTCATTTTTTTATCTAGAAAAGAATGTTTTTGCTAAGGGGATGGTCATTAGGGTTTATAGTGGGCTCAGTAAAAATCTACCTCGGTAACCTCAACAAAATATGGCCCAACTGGTAACCCACATGGGCCTGATAAATCATCTCTCGAACAGAGAGATCTATCCCTAGGGAAGAAAACAACAGAGGCTAATATGGAGAGGTAAAATATATTTCCTCATTTGAAACGTGTTTTTGAGGAGGCTAATGCTAGACCTCCATTGTTGAAAAGAAATAAAACTGGAGATTAAAATCTAAGGGAAAGCACCTCATTAGTAGTGGTGAGTCATCATAGCGCCATTGATATATGATTTATCTAGAACAAATGAATACTTTCTTATATAGTTGCAGGATATCCTTAACTATACTCTATTATGGGAATTATATATGATCCTATAAGAACTGAGGTATCTCCCGACCATGCATGGATCTCTATTGGAAATTCATATCCCTCTACAGGAGAAATGTCAATGGTTGAGGATACATCATCTGCTCCTATCATCATTCCTGCCACCATAGAAAGTAAAGAGGGTTATTTTAATTTCCAAGGATTATTTTAAGGTATTAAAATATTATTATTGAATTTCATCTTTACGATATGTCAGGCTAATATCTTGAACCATTGGATCCAATGAAAACTGATGGTAACCTTGTGGCTGTCACCATGGTATCTATTCGGGTCTCAAGTCATCGGAGGAGGGAGATGTTCTAGGTCATGAGATAAATATTCCTAGTGTCACAATAAGTTACATTGCTATGGGAATTGGTATATCAATAGATTCCTTAAGAAATCTTGGCATGTCATTTGAAGAAATGATAAAACATATTTATAATCCTACTACTTTAGCATAATTTGAGGCACATAATAGAGAGTTGAATGTATGTGATTATTAGTATCTGTGCAACCAATTTATTTATGAATGATTATCCAATAATGAATAATTGAAATGTGCAACACCATAAATTGATAATGTTATAGTGATGGTGCAAGAACAAGATGTCGAAGTCCATACCAATTCCACTATTTAGTTGGAGCCAGCTCATGTGGTCCTTGAAAAAGAAAATACAACTAATCCTCTCTTTGCGAGTCACTGGAAAACACCTAATTTCATCAATCATCCTGATTTCATTGTTGAAATTTGTGAATTTATGGATTCTATGGAGAAATATTCCCCAAATATTGAACTTTTATAAGGGAAGTATCAATGAATTCTTTAATCATTCCCTATTTTTGGTCAATAGTTATATTGCGGATAATGATGATTCTTTCCCATTGTCCAACATCGTCAAATATAATGGTTGGGTCTGATGTAATAGACTCTATGGAAATGCATTCAGTACAACAAAAAGAATACATTGTTAACCAAGATGTTATGTGAAAGGGTGCTTTAATAAGTGAACATATCCCATTGTATGTTTCTCCCTTTAAAAGTGGCTCGAAGTAAGATTTGGAGCTAAAAATACTCTTTTCATCACACATCATGGGATTAGTGGGATATATTGAATATAATATCTGAGAAACATCTTTAATACATTCCTTTGTGAATCTTAAAAATAATATTTCTATTTGGTATAGTGGGATATAATGGATTTGATTACCACATGATTAATTCTGCAACGAATGTACTCCTTCCCAAATGATAGAGAGATCATGGCTTTCATATGTACCTCATAATGGAGAAACAACTCATCAAAATTGATTATTTCTATGCGGAATTATCCCAGGTGTTGGAAAACCATGCCATGATTTTAGATAAATGTAAACAAAAGATTAATGAGAAAACCATTCAATTGTCGCACCTTGAGATGGAATTGGATGCTACTCATAGGGAGCATGTACAACTCCACCATTCATTAAAAGGATCTATGAATTTGTTGTAAGATACTATTGTGGGTAAACTAGAAGCACTTCACAGAGCCAAGGAGTTTGAATCTGTTTAGTTGATTAGGATTCAATAGGTATATGATGGGGTTTTGGAGGCCATTAAACAAATTAAAAGTTATTTGGGTAGTATCATATAAAATTTGAAGGGGAGAATCTATCTTATTGATTCCCCTATAGTTTTTTTGATCTAGAAATGAGAATATTTTTCATCTTATAATCATTGATGTCTTCTTCCCTATTTTATTTTTGTGATCATAATATGACATTCAAGATGATTTTCATAGCAAGACATTTTTTCATCATCCAGTCCAAACCACACATATGAGATACAGAAATAATCTAATTTTTTCCTGATCCATGGGGCCATGGGTACATATCATGACTATTTCTATGGTTTCATGTAAATTAATACAATATTTTTTCCTTATGTATATATTATTATTTTTTTGCTCAGTTTTTACCTAAACCATAGAGAGTTTCAGTCAATCAAGACGATAATCATCTTTTTTCCCGAGTTGCTTTTTTTGTTTTCAATCTAGTGAGTACTTTGTCTCTTTATAAGGGTTGTTTAAAGTCATTATTTGTTTACTAATGATACTAGTGTTTTAGGTCAAATATATCTGACAATAGAGTGTGAAATTACCCCAACATGCACTATGTGTGGAAAATGTTCTCACATTCTTTAGATATCTAGTGTGGAATCTTGAGTGAAATTTTTTTTTGGTTCCTGAATATAATGCATGATATAAAGAAATATAAGAGATCCTTCGGGAGGTCTATGTTACCACGAAATGAAAAATCCATTTGTGGGCTATTTTATGAAAGGCCAAATGGGTAACATGCAACATAGTCAAATAATGGTGTCCTTATGTAGACATGCCCTAAATATTTTAGGAGGATTATTCAAAGCCAACTGGGTTGTGTTACAATATAGTAAAAGAAAAGGAATTATAATGAATTCTGGCATTCTATCACTAATGACCATTGTTTAAGATTTAGACTACTCAAGACCATGATGGGTATTTTTGCTAAATGAGGTATATGAGATTAATGGAATATCTATATTGGTATTGGACATGAATGGTAAAACAAACCTACATGAATTTGACTTGATTTATGGTTGGTGAATTTTTTTATATGATCGATGTCAGGTGGGATGTTCCCTCTCTGACAATGGTTGATATATTGTGTAGTTTAATTTTATACGACCATGAAATTGATCATGTAGTTTAAAATCATAAGGAAATGACATTTTTTTAAAATTTAAATGATTATGACTAGGATGTTATGCTATGTAGTTTTAGTGTGATACAAAAAAGACATTATGCTATGCAGTTTAATGTCATACAATAAGAAAATTAATCTATGATGTTTAAATTCGTATAATGAGGGAATTAGGGGATATAATTCATAGTCATTATCATTGATAGAACAAATTTTGATTATATAATTCTTCATAATTTTTCCTGAAATGTGCTACCATATTTTGGTGTGTGAGGAGAAAATTAAAGTTGTGATTTGGGGATTCATAGATATAAAGAGTGTTATGGGAAAAGGGATTATGATTTTATAGGTGGAATATCTTGAGGGTGAACTTACCACAAGTATAGAAACCTATTTTTTGGGATGTTCTATGAACGTTCAGCTAGAGTGCATACTGCATAGTCAATATTGAAATCCCTTGGATAATATGCCCTAGAATTTGAGAGAATCATATTCAAAGTCTTTCTAGGGTGTGTTACAACGTATTCATAAAAAGTAGTCCTCCAGAATTTTGAAATTCTATCAATAAATTTGGATGAACGTTTTCAATGATTCGATATCCACCGATCATAATGTTTACATTACTGGATACAATTACCTAAACACTAAAGGGGAATTTCAAGAAAAAATTTCCCATGAATGGGGAAATGATGTTTACTATGAAGGCTTTATATGATGAAGATACTATTGTTCCTATAATGTTAATTTATATGACTAGAACAATAATATTATGGAAAAAAGATGATACGAGGTTATTTGAGCCATGTCCATTTTTACATACTTAGGACAAGAAGGATGAAGTGGTAAACAATTGTCTTAGAGATCTTTCAGATCCAATGACAGGATATAGGAAAAATATAAAAGGTAAGACCATATAATTCGTTGAATCATGGTTCCCAATATAATTTCTACAAAGCATATGATTATGTATGATGATTTTTTAGAGGGGGAATAAACCACTAGTTGACATACCCATTTTGTGGGATGATGTTTTCACATCCAACTATGATGTGTGATTTCATAGTCCAATAGTTTCATACATAAGTTGACATTTTTATTTTAAGGTGAGTTATATAAAACCAACATTGGATTGTTACAACATAGTTCGGTTCAAATTATCTTATATATCAAGAAATTTTACATCAGAAGCTTTAGAAATATTATAGAGCTTTGAAGGAATTTAAGATTTTGAGTATGATGTGTGGAAATGATATGTTAGAGC
Organism: Viscum album; assembly: GCA_963277665.1. Lineage (NCBI taxonomy): Eukaryota > Viridiplantae > Streptophyta > Magnoliopsida > Santalales > Viscaceae > Viscum > Viscum album. The sequence goes on from OY728129.1 coordinate 1,593,486,202, forward strand.
ACAAAGGATGAATTTTGACTGATATTGGCCATATGATTGGTGCTCCTTACATGGAGCTGACTCATATATAGAAGGTATACTTATTTGATTCCGTTGTGGAACATTTGATGAGGGGACCCAAAATAAGATCTCCTAGAGAGATCTTTGTATATATGTAGGAGAGGGGGCATTTATATTTTCCCCAAGGCTAAGACTAGGACTAAAGGCCTATGTATCACTACATATCTCAATAGGGGTGAGAATTTTTCCACATGTAGTTCTATGAATAATGTTCCCCCCTCACTGATTAAATTAATGTGCATAGTACATGAGGTATTTTTGGATACTGTTTCATTTATAGGATGAGAAATCATATTAGACCCCCTCATGTTGATCAAACTCATACAAGGTAGAAATGGGGAATTTCCATTATTGTGTTGTAGTTTGTCTCATGATTGATGTTTTGATTGTCATTGCATATCTCGTTGGAATGAAAATGAATACATACATAGTTCTTGAGGGGACTGTCTAGTTTATTGTTATACAATGAGGGCATCTAGTGCACCTTTTATGGTCTTCAACGTGGGACCATGGTTACCACAATGTGAATTGATATTTCTAAATCATGCGGGGAATATTTTTACCAAATATCCTATGAAAACATGATATATGATCTGTGTGAGAAAAATGTTGTGGATACAGTTTATTCTATAGAACAATGGTAGTGAATGTGAAGGATATGGGAATGTAGATTATGTGGTGGTTGGGCCAAGATTTATGATCCAAGCATCACAATGTATCTCATCAGTCTGAGAATCAATCCACATGTAGTTCTTTAAATCCCATGTAGTTTAACATCATGTGGTATGGATGATGTTGAACCATCACAAATGAATGAAAATGTTTTAGCTAGACATGAGGATGGAAATCTAGGAAACACTAAGTGACTAATAGAAATGATAATAAAGCCACATGATGTTCTTGCGAGGTTTGATATATAGTTATAATAAATACATATGGAGTGTGGTGTTTTTTATTGTGTCTAGAAGCAAGATTTTAGAAATGGTTGTCACTACATATCTTTCTGGAGTAATAATCAAGACATATGTAGTTCTTGAAAATTGGTTTCCATATCAATCAGGGTTTCACTTGGGGAATGGCAGCCTTAAAATTTTATAGAATAATGGTTACCCATAGAAATGAGGTCTAGGTGTCATTAAACATCTCATTGGAAGGAGAATCAATAAATATGTTCTTGAAAAGTTCCTTATATAGATCTGGTCAGTATATAAGGAAAAGGTAATTTTATATGGTCATAGTAGGATTCAATTTTGGATATCCAGGCATCACTACATACCTCAAAAATATGATAATAATGCCACAAGTATTTTGTGAAAAGATCATGAAGATTACCATTAGGTGATTAGAACATTTTTCATGTAGTTAAATTTATTGTGGTTAGAACGAGGGTCAACTGACCTCAGAGAAATATTGCAGATGTACCAGTGGGTAGGAAACAAGTGTCACTATGTACCTTGCTAGATTAAGAATCAACCCACATGTAGTACTTGAAGAATGATCCCTATGTTGTTCTGATTCATACATAGGGAAAGTCACATTATATTTTTTTGCGGCTATTTAAAGGATGTGAGATATGTGTGTCACTACATATCCAACTGGAATGTGAATGAATCCACATGTAGTTCTTGAATAGATTAGGCATGTTTAATATCATGTGATAAGGTCATTGGTCATGTAGTTTACCATATTATGGTAAATGCAGAATATATGTTGGGACTTACACTTATAAAAGGGGACCAATTATCATTGTAGATTGATAATTACATGAGTGGGGACAATACATGCTGAATTCCCATATTTTCTAGCTGATGTCTAGCTGAGATGGAATATCGAATCACATAGGGGTTAATGTGATGCGATTAGGACCAACACATGATTTGTAGGTTCATTTTATGGGAATACGAGTAGTATCTCAAATTATGGAACTTTAGTGGGTTTTGGATCTCAAATTAGAGGAACATTAACCTTGTAATTTAATATCATGCAGTGAGGATGAATGAAAACTGTCATGTTTAAGTCATGCGACTAGGACCTTATGTCGTGTTGTTTATCATCGTGCTTCAATGATGATAATTCCTCAAATGTTAACATCGTGCGAGACACATGATATTTATTTTCCTTTTATTATCATGGAATAATGACCAACTATGTAGTTTAATAACTTGTAGTTGGCATGTATATGGTGCTATACAGTTTAACATTCTACAACTATGATGAATGTGTTGTTATTACAAAAAAATATTCATTTAGGATCATAGAATTGGTTAGTGTCATAATGATTTTTCCATAAATTGAGATCAATGAATAAGACCTGTTAGAGAGGAATTTGTGTATATAGTAAGGTCCATCCTATTTTTTCTCATGTTTTGGAGTTTTCATTCTTATTATCATTTGAGTCCAGAGGACCAATACTAATTCTCCTTGGAGAAATTAATGGAGGTGGACCTTCCTGTAAAAGGCTCACGCTATCTAATTTTGAAAGACCTCCAGGTGTTGAGAGGTACGAAATATATTTTCACTTAGTCACTCCATTTCATCGAGTAGTATCTGGAACTTCTCACATGAAGACAGCTGGTCATAGATGTATGTACCTAGTGATGATAATTAAACCTCAATGAGAAGGACTACTTATTTTCATTATACCAGTGAGTATGGGGTTTCCTGTGTTGTAGTACAGTTTGTAGACTGATAATTGCAGAAATCATGGAATATATTCTTTGGTCAGACTTTTTATCGTTATCAACTATCTAAGGGAGTTTGTTTGACATATTATTATTGATATAAATTATATTTCATTTAGACACTTTATTATAGTGGGATTAATGGTTGGATTTAATATTTTATCCCTGATGTAGCTTTTCCACAAAAACAGAATACAAAATGGTTCCATTTTCTATCCGTATTGTATGAGGTACACCAAATCTGGAAATGATGTTGTCATTCACAAATACTACAATGCATTTCTCACTAACATAGTTGAGGGATATTTCATCATAAAATTTGGATAATAATTTAGTAGTAGTTAATATGTATTTGAACTGCTTGGCTGTATCTAGAGGGTGTGGCCCTAAAAAATACATTCCCCATATGGTGAATGTATCAGAGTATTTGGATGTATTTAGAATCATTAGGGGTTGATGGATCAACTTTTAATTACCTTTATTGTAATTACATTTCATGGTTAATTCTATAAAATCATGTGTCATCAAATGCCAAAATTATCCAAGGCCTTCATATTTCATCAGAAAGCATATACCCTAATAGGTGGGAACTATAGGATCAAACATGTACTTATTTCATAATAGCAATAATCTCTAATCCTTCTCCACATATAAGTATAACTCCATCAAAGCCTCATTTATAGAGGACATTCTATTTATTTGGGCTATTATAAACATTGATGTTTAATTTCTCACAAGTATATCTTATCTTTTCTTTCTCTATTCGGTGGGAGTACCCTATTCTTGTGGTAGTCTAATATCATAATAATCCACATGGTAGTAGGGATATATGATTCAAGGATAGGACAAATTCCATTAATTTCTTTTATTCTAATATGAATAAAAGGTGATACCATTCTATGGTGGGAAATGCTGATTATTGTTTCATCCTAGTTCAGATCATCCGGAGCTATAGATGCATTTTCCAATTCATATCATTGGGCATTATGTTATACTGGGATATGATTCGATGATGGATATGAGGGTAACTCTGCCATCAACCATACAACATAGTCAAGCAGGGGGATCAAATCTTTTCGTTTATGGTTTAATCCCCATTGATATGTTTTATTATCAAATTTGAGTCACCCTTCACCTCTAGGTGGTTCATGTGTATTTAGAGTGCCAATTCTAGCCTACAATGAGGGCCCATTATTATAACTATTTCTTTTTATATCCTTATGATAGTAGAAATTATTATGGTAATACTTCCTTATTAGAGGAAATGATCTTGATCCCTAACATACCTTTTTTTAGCATAGAGTATTCCATCCTTCTCTTTGTTGGGTAGCTCGATGCTCATACAAAATATGTTTCACATGTTTGGGGTCCGTCCTGAATAAAGAATATCAATTCATCTAGAAATTTAGTATTTAACAATTTTGTTTCTACAGACATGTTCTTAGTAAGGAAATCTACTATAGAATGACCTTCACTACTTTCTAAATAAATAATTGTATATCAAACTATTGCAGAATAACCGTATACCATAACAAACATCCTGTAAATATTGGATGACTGAGGATATATTAGTGCGGTTTATTATTATAGAACAATTGGACATCATGGTGTTGCAGATAGTACCTCATATTTCAAATCGAAATGATTAATTCCATGCATATCTTCTCGATATCAAAATACCAAGTCTCTACATTAAGCATAGTTCAACTAAAATAATAGAGCCTGTATTCATTTCTAGCATCATTATTTTGTGTGAGGATGAAGTTGAGTGATTTCTATTGGGATGTCACATATACGATGAGAGTCCTTCCCTCAATATTAGGAATTAATACTAGTTGGGTCAACAGGTGATTCATGAGGGATTCAAATTCATCCAAAAAATTTCTATTCCATTGATATTTGACCCCCTGTCTTCATCAATTTAGAAAATGGAAAACACATTCCTTCAATATTATCTGTGCTATATCTGATGTAGGCCATGTTTCATTGAATTCTACACAACTCTATAAGGTTTTTATGAGGTGATATCATAAGGGTGGATTTTTTTATCTAAGGGTAAACTTCAATCCTGTGGTGGTGTAAAAAAATGTGAGAAACTTCCTTGAGGTTACCCCAAAACCACATTACAAGGGATTCATCTTCAATAAATATTATCGCAGCTTATTGAAGATGGTTTCTATATCATTTAAGTAGCCAGAAAATTGATGATACTTGACCAATAAATAATAATCTTAGCCTTCAACAAACTTCCCCAGAAAAGGTTTGAAGGTGTGGTGCATGGCAAGTTGGTATGTGGAAGCTGCAATCTTCAAGATGAAGGAAATTACCCATTATAAAAATATAACATGGTGTGGCTCTAAATGATGTGGCTTCCTAATATTCTAGGGCCATCTTTATTTAGTTTTACCCTAAATAGTCATCCCTAAAGGAGATGACTTGTATCCATCTATTTAATCATTCCGTAGTTCTGTAAATAGGATCTGAAATTCATCTTTCGAACAGTGACATTTGAGATATCTGAAGTCAATGAAAACTCTAATTGTCATTTTTTCTTCTACACTAGAATTATGTTGTCCTATAATTTTGGATACTATAAATCGTAGGTGACGTCTTCCTTTACGATATTACCCACTTTAGCCTCAATTTTGAAGGTGTGAGATATATGGGTCTATTTGGATACAAGTTTATAACATCAATTTTCATATTGAAAACCTATGTGGTGGATGGATACTTCATGTTTGAGGCCTAGAATCTTTGAGTAATTCTATATAAACCTATCCTGAATGTTCTTTAAAAAATAAGTATATATTTTCTTTTTTGTAATTCATGGCCGCAATGATCATAGTGGGTCATTGATCTTCATTTGTACTCAAATTTATCCCTATGAGTTCATCCATAGTGGTGGAGATTCTTTTTTCAAATACGGGAGGGGAATTCTTGAGGCCTTCATCTTCTTATAGTTCCTCATGTTTTACTTCATTCACATATACCCAAGAGGTAGGTGATGAAGCAAGAATATTGGAGTTAGGTGAAGAGTCATCATTTAGACATCCATATTATAAGGCAATCATTTCTGGATCAATTAATGGGGTGAGGCCTTTTTAGAAAATGAAATGGAAGCAAAATTACTAAGAATGAGAATATCTATCTTCTACCATTAACAAGAGAACTTCTTCTAACCTAACCAATAAAACATGAATTATTTGAAGCTTGAGGAATGTAATTAAGGCTATTTCATCTAGGAATTCCTTACCTCATAGTGAGTTGGCAACTTATCTTGAAATGTTGGTTCGAATATTCATGACAGGAATTACAAAATTCACCCAATGAGTGCTCTAATTTGTTCTCACCCCTTCAATTTGATTAATGGAAAGCGCATTCTCAGCACTAAATTTCTTGAAATTATTAGGTGGTATAATCTCCATCTTATTAAGGTAATTTATTTGAGTGACAAAATAATCCACATATTATTTATCTCTATTATGTATGAACCCCATGTCAATGTACTATGAATCATTGTATTTTAATGTGTCCTTGTCACCATGGAATGTCCCAATTTGACCATTGATATAATGTTTGGGGCATTGGTTGTATAATTAATGAATGTTTTCATGTATATGTATCAAAGGTTTTTTTATTAGGACATTGAAGGTTGGATCCCATCGAACAACCTTGAATTCTGAGTCTGACACAAGATCTCGAAACTGAGTTCATAGTGTGATATGTCCAATAGGTAGTTGATCATTATTTTCATAAACTCGTAAAATTAGAGTGTAGGGGACAAGTGAGGTTTAATTATTTTCCATTTTCAATAAATTTTCATCAAATATAAATGTCATTTATCCTTCTAGACATATACAAGGGCCTGATGTATCCTTCTACGACAACATCCTCATCCTAGTCTATGAATGATATGGCCACATGGAATTATACCGAATCATTCTCCACATGTTATACTGCCGAAACAAAAACATCCACTTCAATCACCTCATGGCTCATTAAGGCCTCTATGAGTGATTCATGAATGTATTTTGAAATATGTAATGCATTTAGTATTGAACATATGTCCGGAACTAGGGATAATTGTTTCAATACATCACTCCTCTGATTCATAGGTCTGCACTTCCCTACTTGAGGTTATTGTTTGATTGGTTATTTGTCATCTTATGATGATTATGAAGAAAACCATTCCATAAAAAATCACTTGAATGTGCTTCCACTCCTAGTGGGGTTGAATGGATCGGTCTACCCATACACCATGTTTGGATGGGCAGTGGCATACCCATTATTCAATCTTAAAAAATGATTGTTTCAGGGAAGAACCTATCATGAATGGGGGAATTCCATTATTCCTGTTGATCTCATTGGATATATGTCCCATTATATTCGAACAAGTAGACAGTTTTAGTATGGGAGTGGTTAATGTAGTCACTCCAACAATGACTGCGTCTTCCCCATTATCATTGACTCTGGCGGCTTCTTCCCCTGGTTTCCAAATAAATCCTAGGGAATTCATGTTCCTAATAGTAATAATCATCTTTTAAGGGATCCATTTAGTGAATAAAATTAATGTAATTGAACATAAACTACTTTATAGATGATGATTCTCTCTAGTGGGTAGATCCATTTTGTACCATTTATCGGGGTGCCCATTCATTTAAGACCATCGACATGATGTTTTCAATAGTCAAGGATAACATTGCCCTTGATAAGAGATCATATTCCAAAACATTCTTTGTACCGTTATGACAATGTAACTTTTTAGAGGAATGAATTTTAGAAGGCTGAGCAATAGATGATGTTGGCTGTGTTGAAGTGGAAGTTGATAGAGGCACATTCATCTTTTGAAACAGTGTTTAGAGGAGAGCATGAGTCCTTCGATCATTTTCTTTACCATCCAATCACCAATGCTTTTTCACAATGATGGTATATACATATTTCAATTAATTTTACTCTTCTGTATTAGTGGACGAAACATATGAAACTTGAGTTGTCGAATTTTTTAGCTTCACATAACCAATGTAAACTACCTTTTTCAATTTGTATTTGAAAATAAAATAATCCTAGAAGTGGTTCCCCAATATTTAAAAGGAAGGGAAATAATTTTGGATATATTAATCACTTTTTATTATATTACTTCTAATTATTTGGAAACTTTAATATGATGCTTTGGAATACTGAAATGAATTATCATGGGACTTGGTCATTTAAATAATTATAAATCATGTTTTTTTTATCACCTCAAACTATTCTTTCCTCTGATCTCTCTGATCTTCTTGATGAGTTAGGCATTGTTGTTGATTCCTGCAATGTTGTTCCGGATGATATGGTGTGGGATTTGAAGTAGGATTGGGTATAGGGCCTAATGTCTGTGTAATAATGAAAGCCTATTCATTTTGTTTTCTCCTTCCATAAGACAATGAAATTACAAGGGATTTTTACTTAATCTATGTAATAGAGTCTTCTACCATTATAAAAAACATGGAAATGTCCCAAAACCCTCCTGTATATTTCACAAGAATCAACGGTGTGAACAACTCACCATGAAGATTTTTTATACATATGGGAAAAATTCATCTTGAAGGAGTGATGGGTTTTGAGAGTATATCAATTATTTACCATATGTAATGAAATTTAAGACCCTTTCATTCTCCAATTTCATTTTAGTTCATTAAATCAGATAATTGATCATCAGTAGTGTTGAACTAAACTACAATATGAACTTTTAATGGAGGTATTCCCATAAAATGATGAATCATGAATGAATACTTATGTACATACAATTGTTTTCCCATGTATTTAATGCACAAACACATGATTTTCATAGACTCCTACTAGATAGGGTTCCCCAACATTGTATCATAATGGGAGATTAATTGTTTCAAGTTCATCTCAAGGTCTCCCAATCCATTGATGACTGGAAAAATAATATTTCCAAAGTTTTTTGGGTGAATATTCGGATATACCCATTCAAGGTAAGTCTTATTTTTGGAATGTATTAGCATGTGATGTTTTTTTTTGTGGCTTCCAATCAATACTTAAATAATTCAATAGTGTTCATAACATATCAAAAAAATGTATGATAGAGTCAGGAACTAAATATGTGTGACAACTTGGTCCTATAAAGTTGGAGCAATTTATAGGTCTATTGGCAATAGAACTACATGTATATTTCATGAGGAAACCATAGGTGAAGGCATGTAAGGATGTTCCTAACCTTTCTCTGGTTTCACACTTAATGGAGGTAATTCTCAGTCAGTTACTACAAGATCTAAATATATTGGTGGTTGGTTTCCCATGTTGAGAAGTTGTTTCAGACCTACTTTAGTAGGTGTGGAAAACACTATTTTTTTGTGGTGAACCAACCAGAAGTTCAAGTTGATGATCTGATTACAGAACATATCTCGTAGGAAAATTGGATTAATGTAGTTATTCCTTGATTCTTTTGAATTTTTTATCTCTTCCTCTTGGTGAGTAAATATTTCCTCCAAATAAAGGGGCATAACCACTCTAAAAGGAATGTAAGGTACTATTTTACAGTAACCTTTTTCTGTGTTGGGTACCGTTGGAGGAAGTAATAATGGATTGTTTGACGGAGTGACCAAATTCAGGGAAGGCCCCTAGTTTTGGGTATGCACATATCATTCAATTGTTTTGGTATTAAAGTAATTTTCAAATTTAACGTCCTCTTTTTCTCCCCATGAATTGGCCGCATGTTCTACAAAATATATAATTTTAGTGTTGATTACATTCACTGATGCATAATAAATTGTGGTTAATCTACCAGTGTGTTTTCACATTACAAGCTTCGATGGACTCTAATGGATAGGGAGCGCAATGAAATGTAATTCCTTATGTGAACACCATCATCTAATATTAACACCAAATGAGGTATTAGCGATCAGGTGTCGGAATCACATTAATGTGACAAGGAATGCACATTGAAGGGATTCTTGATATTTCTCTATCTTTGGATGTTGAGAACACATGAGAGTTACCACGTCAATTGGGAATTGATATCCTTCTATTACCTTTACATGAATTATGTACTCATCATAAGGTAATACCCTTTCTTTCATGTGATGCTTATTTCTTTCATACGTTTAACTGGATTTTATGTACACTATATTTTTAAAATTCCTCAGGAATTATATATAGAGATGTGGGTAAATTCAATAAAATGACAAGTTTTTCATATTAATCCCGTTATTTCCATATATTTGTATTGTCTTATTCATCTTTTTCTAGAGGTTCTACACCTGGTCTGACCATAATGGACGCTTTCCGACTATCTTATTATAATCAACAAGATTGGTAGGGACCAATTATATTACATTGGAATGTGTGTGTTCCAATTGTGTTTTATAGAATGATTGTCTCTAGGGACTTTATTTAGGTTGATAAAATATTTCATCTTGTAATGATAAGGAATTAGACACGACTATCATTGTTTTAGTATATGCCTCACGATGGGTCATTCTCATCACTACATTACTAATAGAAGAATTATCATGAAAACATGAAAAACAATTGTAGAGAGAAATTTAAAATTTAACGCCATCATGGGGATTATTTCCATAGTGGAATACCATAAAAGGAATACCCACGTTCTCCTTGATATTCATGCAACATGGAGAGCCATTGTGACTCTCATTAGAATATGGGATCTCGAGATAAATCAGATTGTGGAAATGAAGAAAGACTTCATAGTGAAGTGTCTAGAGAGAACCTTTATAATTACTACAATGACACCTATAATTTGGTAATAGGGGTTAGGATATTGACCTTCCATATATAAGTGTCTAAGGTTTTCAGGAACTCTAGCATTGAGTAGAGCGGGATCATAGATCAAATCATTACTTTTGATTTGTCTTTGGTGAGGCTTCTTTATGGAATCCTTATTGAGAGTTACTAGGGCCACCTTTTAGGGGAAGTGGTTATCTTGGGCTAGTGTTCATGACTTCCATGTATTTTCCATTGGTATAGGTCGATTATGTCTTGTTGGAGCAGGTGTATGTTACCGATTTAGTTTTCCACATATAATGGGGGAACTTTCTCCATGGTCCTCCTGGATGGGAGAAGATGTATGTACCACTTCGGGGAGACATGTTGATGATCCATCCCACTTGTGGGGGAAGATTTAAGTGTACATCCATCAGTCACTATAGTTGTTATGATTATGATTTACTGAAAAGTCCATAGATTATGGGAACATATTTTCATTTTACATTTCACCATTGTCAGGATATGCTTGGTGACTTTAATAATTGGAATGAGGATAGGTTACCACTATGTATCTGTAGTAGGTGTATGTGCCTTCTTATTTCACACCTCTCCTATTAGTACATTCTAACAGTACTCATGTGTTGGAGAATAGAGTTGAGTATACCCCTCCTTGTCATCAGGAATTTCATAGTATCATCTCCAGGTGCTGCCAGATGAGGTTGTTGGAATTCTTGATGGATGCAAGAATATGGATGTGCCTACTTGTATCTTGTTTCCAAACATGTTTCTTAGGCTAATTCAAGTTCGACAGATGAAGCTTTTGAAAATATTAGTGAGTATTGATAGGTTTATGTTCCTTATCATTTTATCTAGTCAGATTTAAATGGTTTTATTCCTGGAATTCTTCTAGATGAATCTGTTGAATGTCAGAATTGAGGTAGATAGGCATTTTTTCCCACACGTAATTTTCCAAAAAATTGGCTTAATACGATTATATGGAGGGGTAATTGGTGTGACATTGTTCCCTAGTGATCATTCTATACCCATTTTTGGTCTTCAATAATGTCTGGATCTATATGAACGTGGCATGTCGAATAAGGATGGCACCCACATCATGTTGAAGACTCATAAACGTTGGGCATTGGAAGCAACATTTTTTTGGAAAGACACCTTAAGAAGGACCCATATGTGTTTGGGATGAGGTTATATGAAGCCTCTTGCTCCATCTCCCTAAGATAAGGGTTGGAATTTTTTTTGTGATCCTGGTATAGGCTCCAGAAATTGTTGAAGATGCTGGTCAACTCCACCTATGTCAAGACAACTGGTCATCGCTGACCAAATGATCAATAGGTCTTACTATGATGGAGGGCCTATCGGGTGGCCTTCATGGTTGATATAGTACCATGATTATGGTAATCTTACAATAATGTATTAGAGACCCATCATTTAAACCACTAGGTTGGTGATAAAATCCATTGTGTGGATGAAGACGTGGTCTAAACAGAAGCTAGAGAATGTATTGGTTGAATTTGGAGGGATGTCATTTTATTTATGTGAGTACATGGAAATATTTTCCTATATATACATTAACCAAAAATAAGAAAATACATCAAATTGACATCTAATTTGACTGATCATGTGTTGGATTGTTTATCTTGACTATCATTTTTTCATTTTAAGTGCAAACAGTGTCCCATAAGAGGTTAGATCTATCATCTTGGTTATGTATTCAAACCAGGTTCAATATTTATTATTTCCCAATAAAATGTGTTAGGGCGAGAAATGATTATTTATTAATGGTTTCAAAATCAATAGTTCCTGGAATTAGAAACCCCCAACAATTTTGTATCCATGGGAAGAATTATTGAATACTCTAGGAAACGTTTATGGACATATGATATGTTCATGATTCTTTAATTAATTTCCATGTATGCTGTCATTACCCATTGAATTAATAACCAATTATTAACATGAATAGATTTTAGAGTCATCTGTATTTATATATATATATAAGGTTATCCATCAGTGATGATATATGTATATATCTGAGGTTATCAATCAATGGTACTCTCTTATATACTTATTGTAGATTATTTCGTCATTATTTTGATGATGTAATATTTCTATCCACACAATAGGGTTATCCATAGTGTATCTCCATCCAAGAAGACATGGGGGTTTTTTGAGGTTGGGATCGAACCCATGTGATGGGATTCTTATGTATTCTCGTGAAAGGAATCAGAAACCATGTAGTTCAATGCTTCTTAATAGGGCATGTCATACCTTTTATGGTCATTTGATAAGGAACTAATCATAAAATTTATCATCATGTAGAAAAGAAGTCCATGAAGATGGTTCCTTTTCAAAGTTTACTCTGGGACTTATACCAAAGTGACCAAGGAAACCTGGAAGGGATTTAAATTTCCAATTCAAATTAGACCCTCCTTGGAATGAGACGCAAAGAGAACAAGGTTGTTTTGGTATTTTCGGTTTGGAATTAATGTATGCTTCTGATGTATCCAGTTTGGATGAGAATCAAATCCCACATATTTCATTGGTGAGGACCCACACTTATAGAGGCTCTCATAAATTTGTATGTAGGGGTGTATGTTCTTTTTAGAGGATTAAGTGGGGTCCTGGTCATAAATATTATTCCTTGATGAAAGTGGATTATGATTGGGGCTTATTATTTTATAGGATTCCCAAGGAAAATTGTGATTTTGTCTTACATCTGAAGAGGATTCCCTTTGATGGTTTGGGATCCTGTGGATGTCATGTCCACCATTAACCTATAAACACATGTGAGACATGATTGGTGTGAGAAACCAGAGGACAACGATGATTTGGGAAACCACATAATTTAATTTTCTTTTTCGTTGGATAAATGTCATTGAGAACCCATTCCAATAGTGGAATTTTGAAGGAAGGTGAAAGAAAGATTCAAAGGAATATTTCCTTCAAAAACATGAACATGATGGCACATATTCCATAATATTGGAAATAATTTGTGTGCATATGATTCTGGATGATTCATGATTGAATGTTATAGACAATAGGAAGTCAATGATCTAGAAAACCATACAGTTCTCCTCCTCCACTAGTGGAAGAGGCCATGGATACGAAACTTCCCTATCACCACATTACCTTGGAATGAATCCAGGGTATGAAGACTAAAGAGGGAATGAAACCAGAGAGGTCATGCATGGAAGGAAATGGTATTACTATGTGAGGTATTCCATAAAACTTTTCTTTTACTGAGAGAGGATGTTATAATTCCATGTTGAATATAAAATCAAGATTAATCCTTACCCTCCATATAGAGAACATAAGGCTCTGGGTCATAACGACGACAAAGTTAGGAAATGGTCCAAGCCCTTTTATCTGAGACCGGGAACTCCCTAACATTATCCTAAGGGTAGGGTTTCTTGTTACATAGGGAATGAATAACCAAATACACTATGTGGACACTAGATATTTGTTATGAAAATTTCAGGAAACCTATGAGAGAAAGCATGAAAATCTAATTTAGAGACACAGTGTTGTGACAATTTTCATTGTATTGGACGTCTAGAGGTTTTAGTGGATATTTATAAATTTTTTATTTCAGAAAATGGATCAAGAGGAGGAGGGGACCTTATATGGGTGGTTTTAAAGTGGTACTAATTTCAGGCTCTCAAGTGGTTTAAGATATAGATAACCAATGGGTCTCGCACATAGATTCTTCAAGGATCCAAGGAAGAATTGCACGGGGGGTTCTCTATGAATATAAACATGGGTGAGATGATGGCACCATGGGCGTTAGGAAACATAGGAACCGTAACTTGGGAGACACCTTTTTGGAGCCTCAAGGGTTTCCACCAGTGTTCTTGGACATGTTATGTATATTTATCTTGTTAATGAATGGGGCCACACAAAAGTGTTCGTCACTCATGTGGAAAAGGGTTCCTCACATATGTGTTATGTTTTTTAAACCCTAGGAAAAGTTACATTTCACTACTCCCTTCAATTACCTCCTCTTAATGTTTTATAATTCTACATATACATGTTTGGAGGGCTTGAGTGAAGTACTAGGGGGAGTAGATCTTCATGAGGCATTTGTGAAATTTTCTTTCTATAAATGAAGACCATCAGATACTATTTATAAGAAAATATGGGACCTTGGATGAAGGGAAAATTAGACTTATGGTTTTTAAGTAGGTATTTTTCATAGGTGTTCCACTCATGTATCTCACACAGGATCTCACTCAAACCGATCAGAGTACGTTACCACGTAGATTCCGCTTATTGGAAATAATGAATAACTGCAATGATTACATCTACTTCAATGAATATAAAATATATTTTAACCATGATAAACCACATTGGGAAAATTGTTTTTAATATGTGTAAACATAACTATGATAAATATGTCAACATTAACTAAACTTCCATTAAGATACTCTGATAATAAAAGATTGATCATTTGAAACTGCACCATATGTGGTGTAGGAGTCTATTCCCGAAAAAAAACTACTTTTTACTTTATGATTACTTGTATATTCACGGATTTTAAAATTAATAATGTTATTATCATATAATTATTTTCCATTACATGATAATTATTGTGTTACTATCTCAAGGGTACTTGTTACACCAAAAGTACATAGGATTTCCCCATTATGATGAGAAACATGATGTGTTATGAGAATATTAATGAATATATGTTATATAGTAGAATGAAATTTCCTAATGGGATATGTATGATATAGTATATCTAGGGGACAATTATCATAATACATTAATACTTTTTCTCATAAAATCATTCCAATGAAATCTCTAAGAGAGGGGGTTTTGAGAACAAACCATCCAGTATGAAATCTATATGTTATATGTGTCAATTAGATTTTTTTTCTATTAAATTTTATATTAAACCGTATAATTGAGATTATTATTAATACATTTCATATGTCCTGTACTTTGACATATTAATGAAGACCATGATGACAGATACTTAGGTTGAAATAGGGTGTTTGAGGTGCATTGCATTTGATATGGAAATAATTAATAATTCGATAAATGATATTTTTTCATCGAAGTTAATGGATGTATATATATTTGGACGTTTTATAAAATTATAACTACCTGATCAAATACATTAAGATAATATTTTAATCATTGATGTCACATTCTAGAATTCATAGATAGTAAATTGAGTGTATCGGTTGATAATACAAGCAATTATACTTTCTTTATAAGATATTGAGAGAGAGAATATATTACACAATGTGGATTCATGGCAGGTTATTATCATCGTGACATTTAACATATTTCAATATGGATTTGATGAAACTCAAATTTTCACAGAATTTTTTAATTCAATATTCTAACCCCACAATATTTTTATTTTAAGATAAATTGCCACATTTTTAGGTTTTATTACTATTATTGACTTAATTTTGAAAATGATTTTATTTATTTCCTGGAAAACACCAGCTTGGTATTTAATTCATAAAATTTTTTACTGTAAACAAAATTATGAATTTTTTTTATGCTATTCTGGCTATTGAGATACATTTCTTTCAACTAGAACTGAATATCAATCTAACCATAGATGGACGAATTGAAGAATAGAAACTAGGAATCAAAATCTATGTATTGTTTTAATGAATTTTAATGATGGAAACTTATCTTAGAATTGACAATACCAAATATTTAATGATATTTTACATAAATATAGAGAAGAGGCTAAGGAATAATATCTTTAACTATATATACATGTGATTTACTATTTTTTATTGGAAAAGTGTTATGGTAAAATAGAGAATGTGAATTTACCGAGCCTTCAAGTATAGAGAAAATTAATTTTTAAATGTGGTGTTTTCTATTGTTTCATGTTGAAAATAAAGTAGAAACATTGTGAGAGAAAATATAAGAGGGATGATATTTTCTTTATAGAAGTCCAAATTTCTAGGCTGTTTATTTTTTGGACCAACTACTCATGATATTTTAGATAATATATTTGGAGTTATAATTACCCATCTATCATTCAATAAATTTTTACCATCAATTTTATTTTAAATAGTTACTCTTTTTTTATAAAATAATTATTTTTTCTACTATTTTAATAGTTTTCAACATTTTCAGTTTTTATAATTTTTATTTTTCTCACACTTATTCATTTTTGTTTTATATTTCTCCTTATATGAATCTCATCTCAATGAAAATGGAGAGCTAGCCTTATTACTTGTTAAAGGGGTGAAGAAATGGTTACATTGGGATTATTATACATTAATGGTTTCTCAAATTCAATTATATGAAATCAATACTGGTTTAAATGGTTTCTCACTGGTGAAAAAATTATTTTTAACATTTTTTTAACACCAGTTAGTATGTGATGTTACTACAATTAATTTTCTAAATATGTTTTTAATATTGGTTAGAAAAAATATTCATTGAAATTAAATTATTATGGGATTTGTTCAGGTTGGTTATGAAATAACCAATGCGAGAATGATTTTACCATGTTCATTTTTAATAAAATGGACTTGGAAAATTGTTTTCACATCGTTTATTGCAGAAATAAAGTAAAAAAACTCCAACATTATTGATTTACACATTGGTAATAGGACAAAAAAAGTGAAAAATAAATTATCACATACTTTACACATAGGTTATAATATAACCAATGTGAACCATTTTCCACATTGTTTTTTAAATGGATGTGGTAAAAGAATTTTCACAATGGTTTTTTATAACCGATGTAAAAAATCTATAATAACATGATTTTTATATCAATTATGAAAAAACTAACATGATAAAAATATATTTTTTAAAATAAATATCTTTTGATTCTTCCCCTCAAATGAAATAAACAATTAAAACAATTAGAATAATTATATAACACCATCTGAATAATATCAGATCATACACTTATAATTTGAATTTTCAAGCATATAATATATATTACATATAAAATAATATCAAATAAAACCTATTAAAAGATTCTCTTTTTCAATTTTTATGTGTCTAATATCCTATCCAATATAATTTCGAGTGTCTTCAAAAATCTATAAATTAAAATGAAATCATTTACAATGTATTCTGAAAGAAATGATTAAAATACTCAGGAGATGTTTATAATGAAATATAACCTTATGGAACTATGTAAATATCCAATTTGAAATTGTTTTATAAATTAATTTTAAAATAGATTATCCACATTCATTTACTACTTCTGATTGATTAATATCATGTTTAATTGAATTTTTAAATTATAATAAATTAATTAATATATCTAAAAATTTTTAATTTTTAATTTATATTAAACATTTCAATTACATATCTGATCTTTGTGGATTATTTTATTATTTTATCTCTAAGAAATAAAATTCCTTATTTGAAAATAATATAAATAAAATAAATGTAAATGTAATTATAATATATGAAATTGTTACAATATTCAAACATACATGTTCAATACATTTATAAAATATTCTCTCACTTAACCATGGATAAAACATAGCAAGTAAAGTGTCTAATACATTGAAAAAACCCAACATCCAATTAATACTGATATATAAGAAAATTTAATGTTATTGGTTATTATTTTATGTGATATACGACACTTTTTGTGATATATGTTTCATACTCTTGATCATATGGAATCCTTCATTACTGAATAATTTCATTATTTTGAAAACTTATCTTAATAAACAAAATTCATTATTTATCATTCATTGTCATCACTATTGGTGAAATAAATTATGTGTCCATAAATACATATACTTCATTGTTTTTATGTTGAGTGAAAATAGTAAAAATATACCAAATACAAAAAAAAACAGTAGTATAAAATTTCAATTAATTAAATGAGTATAAAAAACATTTAATCGAGGTACATGGAAGAAACTAGTATCTTGTTGATGCCTAACTAATATCAAGTTAATAGATCAATGATATCATTTTTTTAAAAATCACTGTCATTAAATGCCAAAAAAACACAAGCTTCCATAGGAATCTAGTAAACATACAACAAAAAATTTTAATGTTATGAAAATATAACAAGAATCATATAAATTGTATCTATATGTAATATCCTACCTCAGATTCCACTTAGCAGTGCCCCGATACGGTGGACCACAAGACCTCCAGTGTGACATCCCATACACCAGAGGCTACCGACTAGCACTGAGGGCCTAAGGGTTTTCCATATGAGGAATATTACCTCAAAAATCAGAGTGGATAATAGTAGAATATACATGTATAAAATTGGATACAATGGAAGCAGACACTACGAGGACATGAATAACCTCCCACAATAGTGGAAGTTCTAATAAAAAATAGACAATAGAAAAATAATAACAATAAATCATGAAACATTACAAAAAAATATAATATAAATAAAATAACTGATAAAAAATATTTATGATGATCACAATATTAGGTTTCTATAAAAAATGAAGAAACTATATATGATGAAACATGCATATACCACATGATATAACAAAAAAACAAAAGGAAAAAAGAAGAAAATACTAGAATTGATATAATATGATCCTTCCTATGCTTATGTTCTCTATCACAGTACTTGGAATCAATCATCATAAGTTGGATGAATCATTTTATCTATACATGAAATCATAAAGTCTTCTTGGATACCATGTGTGGCCCAAGAACCAAGTGATATATACTCACAAAGCCACCACTAATGGAGTCTAGATAAAACCATCTCATGAAATATAAAATGAATAGTTTCCAATAAATTATATATTCCGTCAAGTAATTATGTAATATATACCATTTTAGGTTCTTCTTGGGACACCTTTCCATTCACTACCAACTTTGTCTTATGTTGGATATCTCTGAATCGAGGTTACCCACACATATGTGATGTATTTTAAGAGATTTTAGGTAATGTTTATTTCTGTAAACCACCCCTAATAATGTGTATTAGGTTGGTGGGAACATCATAGGATTTCAAAGTACAAATTTTTATTTTTAATTTAATTCACTTGTTTATAAATTATTTAGAAGCACCGTGATCCCATGTAAAGTGATCCCAAGGGAATCCCATGTATCACTCTAGATAATTTAAATATTTCTAATGTCGTGGGAGTTTATCTAAGGTGACCCATGAATAATATCCTAATCATCACTCTAGGTATGGTGTGAATACGAAAAGAACTAAACTCTATGGGAAACCATGATATTCCACATAGGGGTCTGAGTATCTCTCATCGCATGGGGAAATGTTCATTTCACTAAGCCCATTTATAGCATCCCCCTTGGGAACTAGTGTCAATCATCTATAGGTAAATTAGAAAATGCATGGAGAGTCCATCCCATGCATATCTAGTGTTTTCCATGGTGTGTTTTCAAGTTTTTAACAAACAAAAAATGAGGCACAATCAGCCATTCCAAGGGTTCCTTAAGACAGAACCCCATTTATCACGCTTTTCACAAGGTGAGGGTAAGCTTTTCTTAGAAAAAAAATATAATTTAGAAAACAAAAAATTATAAGATTCTAAACCACATAACAATTTCATTTAGTTCACAATTAAAATTTTTTCATGAAGTTTAGGGACATAATTCATGGTCTACCTTTCTAACCAATTCAATTTTATAGTTCAATGCACTTATTATATAGGAATCACACGTCAGGTGGTGTATAATGATTTATAATAGTGGATATTAGGATATCAATGGGATTGTATAACCCAATGGGGTCTCTCAAGATAAGGTGATCTGATGAAGAGTTGATTCACCAGTCTTTAGGGTCATATAAGGAATGGTAAGTCTCTAGATTTAAATTATTTAAATATTTTTATGTGTCAATTGAACTATATAACATGTGGCACAAAGACACAATAAATATAATTCAATGGAAGGTGAGGAAAAAGCTAGACCAATTACCTAGGATTCATATAAGACTATTCATCCATTTTTTAACTTGAATCGATCTAGACTGGAAGATATCAATGAAAATTTCAAATGTACAGAAAATTGGGAAAATTTACTAGAATCCTAATAGATAAATAGAGGATAATAGTAACGGAGAATAGAAGGAATAGATTACAGAGCTAATCTTAAGCTTCCTAATGCATTTGATGGTGATGGATTCAGTGATAAGATCGTATACGAATAAAATTCCATAATAAGGTGAAAGGGTGGATAACTCGGTGGGTGTTTCTAGAGAAAAAAGGTGGGATAAGATAAATGGGTATTAAAACATATCACGGGAAAGGGTTAGTTTTTCAATTATTTACTCAGGCACATGGTTTGGCCACACGATTATCCAAACTGTGCACTAACCATGAACCATGTCTTCATAAAGAGGGGGGTCGAATGGGCCGTGTAACACCCAAGACTTTTATGTTATATAAATCATCAAATGAATCTTTTTCTACACACAACACTAGGTTGGCTTTCATTACACGAAATCGCGACCTTCCTCGATAGCTTGCGTCGTACGCAATACCGAGTTTCACTAAACAATGATATGCTATTAACATATTATTAAAAATAGCCGTTATGAATAGTAATAAAAAGTTTTTGAAATTTTATAAATTTTATTTTTCAAAATGGACTTCATTTTTGGATTCGGAATATCGAAATTATCCTAGGGTGAATTTTTTGTATTTTTCTGAAAACTTTCAATTTTTGATGAATAGTGAAACCACTAAGTGGTAGTTAAAAAACTGAATTTTTCATAAAACATAATTTTACCGCTTCTATGAGTGTAATTTCAAAAATCAGAGAGACACGGTTGATGTCAGTATGTAAAATGTGGTTCAATGAGATTAAAAATAATTTTTGGTGAATAGTAACTTTTTATTTTTATTTACCACGGTTAAAAGTAAATAGGGTAATTAAGGGTAAAAATGATATTATTATAACCCTAACACATGTTGTAATTCTTTTTCATAAGATTAATTTGACCAAAAACAAACTTATGAATAAAATATGACCATTTAGTCCCACTTGGATTAGATTAGGACATTTATTATTACTTTATTTGATGAAGGGTCAAAATAGTTAAAATCAAAGTTTAATAAGTAAATAATTTTTACAATAAGGTTATATATAAGATAAATTCTACTATAAATATTCATTAGAAATCTAAAACTATTTCGAACATAATGGTATTTTATTTGTAATTTTTAGACATTAAATAATTTAATTTATTTATGACACAATGATGATGCAGTAATTATCTTATTAATGCAATATTGACATAATTGATGTTATAAATACCCAAATAAATGTAATTTTAGACTTTTTATAAATTCCACTAATTTTATAGGTTAATATGACATGCTATTATTTATTTAATTAACTTTTTTAGAACTAATAATTCTGTTATGATTTTCACAAAAATCAATTACTAAATAGTGTCAAAATTGACATAAAATAGTTTTTAAAACAAATATTATATTATTGATTTTTATTTTATTTCTAAAAATCTAAGGTTCGGAAATATGACTTAGATAAGGTTATATATATTAATAATAAACAACTTGGGGTTCGTTTGGCTGCTTATAGTAAGTTTATTATCCTTATAGTATAAGAACACAAGAAGACACGGTAAAAGTAAAATTATTTAACTTAATGTTAAATCGAAATGATAAGGTTACAATAGGAACCTAAAAATGTCTAAATTCTATTGTATGAAAGGATTTAGACCCATAACCACCTTATCTTCTAAATAAATCAATTTGGAGCTATATAAAACTGAACATGACTTTATAATAAAATAATATTTTTAGTTTTTCCAAAGGAGCCCCTCTCCTCCCTTATATAAGGGCACCTCCTCCCCCTCTTCCTCACACCACATTGATCCTTCAAGCTCGACCAAACCCTGCCAATTTCTCCACCCAACTTCCCTAGAAACATGATAGAGGTCCTGGACTTCTTCAAAGACAAAATTTAGTTCCCTAAAAGGAGGTCTCAAAGAAGCACTTCAAGGAAGAGGAAATGTCCATTACTGATTCTTTCATCTTTATTTCTTCTTCCAATACTTCTTCTTTAGTTGTTTCATTATGAAGTAATAACATCAGTCTCAATCATATACTGATATGTTATTATATGTATGAAACAAACCTATTTCACCATCTATCCATCCTACGGAAAACTAAATCACAGCGCGTGCGTACGTACGGAATAACGTCTCCACGCCGTGGTGTGATCTATTTTCCACCACCACCTTACTTGGATGGGTATAATGGTGTAAATAATTAATATATGTGATTATTTTAAAGTGATATTGATTCTGAAATAGTATACATAAACTCCAATATAATTCCATGATCATGGGAATGACATCATCGCTCGTGCGTATGTACGGAATACCGTCCACGATGTGATGCGACTCGTTCTACAAGATCTTCATTGCATAATAATTATATAAATAAATGTAATGAACTAATATGATATATATTACAATAATATAATTCTGTAAATGAGGTTTCTATAACCTAAAGAGAATAATAAGAATTTATTCGACAAAACACGCATAAGAACAAAAAGTAACAAACACCCGAATAACAAGTTGTAATGAAATATTACTAATAAGAAGCTAAGAATATGACCATATGTGATATCATAACAATGACTATGATTCTGTAATAAGTCAATAACATTATTTAAATCATTATACAAGAGGTTCGGACACGTACAAAGCATATCGGACCTAAGGTAAGGGAAATATCACAATCTCATTTTTAACCGAGATTGTTTTTACTTTGGCATTTACTGGGGTGTATTTTATCATCCACATCCATGTTTCCTCAATATGTAATATTATTTCCATTCAACTACAATTGTTTAAATCCTATTTTACACTTCAGTGAGTTTTTAGTAAAATATATGAAAGGAATATTTTGTCGTTTTTCGTACGAGGTACATTTTTGACTTTTCTGACAGAAGTATGAGAAGAATGTTTTGTTACATATATGGGATGAATGGATTTTTAAAACATTATTTCCAAGAAGATTCCTTTAAATGTTTTCAAGTTTATTTTTAATCAACTTATTTTAGTTTAAAATTGTATGACATGTTAAGAAAGGAAAAATGTTTTTGAAGTAGAAAGGATATTTTCCTCAAGAATGGAGTTCAAGTGTTTTATCCAAATTATCATTCGTCTAAGATAATATAGCATTCTGATTCTATCTCTATCATTATATTTATTTGATTATGTTGTTATGGAATTATTTTTATAAATTCATTTATCTTATATGAATTGTTTTATGATGTCACGATGTTTATGAATTCCATTTTTATTACATGCGTTATGCAATGATGTATGATTTATGATTTTTGTGGCACACATAGGAATGGTTTAATTATGAGATGGGTGGGACCTATATCTCCCTCCAATGCATTGGGTAAAGATTTTATATCTCATGAGATAGACGTGGCTGGAACGGCAGGTTAAATCGGTTCAGTGAAACATGACTGAAACGAGGAGTGAACTCGGTTCAGAAATGGACTTTGTCCACTAAGATAGTCTTGGCAATGAGTCTTGACTAATAAGAAATGATTCTCTATGATTATGTGTGTATGACACAAAGTTTCATGGATTATGTTATGATTATTGGGATTACATTTCACTACTATGATTTATCTGATGTTATGAAATTATGATTTCTTTTGCAGGTTAAGATTTCCAAAAGTTATGCTCTTATGTATATTATGTGATTGATATTTCTTTTGTTTACCCTTACTGAGTATTTGAGCTCAACATTTTGTATGTTTTATTTCCCCAGGTCAGGAATAAGGTTATTATGTAAGATATGCCAAAAGGGACTATAGATATGATGAAATAAATGGGAGACATTGTAGATGCTTTATGAACCAGTTGTTTATGTTTCCCAGTTTCTAAAGACACAATACCTATACAGTCCTTTCTTGGTTTTCTTATATGTTTTCATAACTGTGATTCAATTTTGAAGTAATGAAAATGTATATAAAGTATGGGTCATTATAGTTGGTATCAGAGGAAAGGTATAGTCATCCTTTGGAAACTAGGATGTGAAAGCCTTAGTAAGAATCCTAAGGATAAGTCTAAGCAAAGAACATTATATTACTGTTTTAGAAATGGCCATGAATAACCTAGGATAATACCTTAAGTGTGAAATTTTATTCTTGATTATGTGGTTTTCCTATTATAATTAGTGTTGCTCACACTATTCTTCTTGGTTTTAGTCAATGGCTGGAACCCGAAGGAACCGTGTTAATGCGGAATGCGAGGGGCAATGCAATGATTGTCCCCCTGAGCAACAAAACGTTATGGGAGATGGAATGAAAAATCTTGTAGCCATGCTCACACAACTTTCTCAAGCTATGAATCATGTAGGACTTCCAAACGAGCAAAATAAGGAGCAACATTCTGTTGAATATTTCGTGAGACAGCGTCCACCTTCATTCAGCAGGTCTACTGATCCATTAGTTGCTGAACAATGGATTAGTACTACTGAAAAGATATTTTCAGTTCTTCAATGTTCTGAACATGATAAATTCATCCTAGCAGTGTATCTTTTGGAAGGAGATGCTGATCAATGGTGGAATCTTATTAAGAATATGAGGCAAAGGGATTAAATTGAGTCCATGGAATGGGACAAGTTCAAGAACTTATTTTTCAATATGTACTTCCCTCGTATTCTCCGAACAAAGTTGGAGAAATAGTTTCTTGAATTGAAGCAAAAGGATGATGAATCTGTTGGTACTTTTGAAGAAAATTTTACAAGACTTGTATGGTACGCTTCTGGTATTATTATCCAACACGAGAGTAAGATCGATTATTTAGTGGCTTAAAACCAAGTCTTCGAAGGGCGTTAGACATAAGGGACTTCAATTTCTATGAGGAAATCGTTCGATGTCCTCTCAAAGTCGAGATGGAGATTGGAGTAACCCATCAGTCATATGGGTTTGAAAGAAGAGGAAAATGGAATTCAAAGGAAAATCTAAAGAGCACACTGAAAAGAAGATGAGCTTTCCCGTATGCTCAATGTGTGGAATGAAACATGGAGGGAGTTATCTTAAAGGGACAGGTAAATGTTTCAAATGTGGAAAGGAAGGTCATAGGGAATTTGAATGATGTGATGATGGGAAGAAGATGTCTAATGATGCAAACAAAGGAAGGTATACACAGAATGACCCTACTACACATTAATGTGTCAAGTGCAAGGAGATGGTTCATTATGCCAATCAATGATCAAATACAAGGGTTTATGATGATGGTCGACGTCAACAAACTCTTAAGGCTAAAGACAAAGGAAAGTCGCATGCAATTTCTATCAGTGATTTGGAGTACGATAATGATGTGGTGAAAGGTACACTTACCATCCACTCTAAAGTAGCAAATATTTTATTTGATTCTGGATCCACCCACTCCTTTATTTTTGAAGAATTCCCTAAGGGTATCACCGTATTACCTCAAAAATTAGATGTTGAGTAAGCTGTGACAACCCCTAATGGCGCAATAGTCGCATCAAAAGTTTATAATTCTTCTCCTATTAAAGTTTGTGGGAAAGTTCTTCATAAAAATCTTGTGATCCTTCCTATATTGGAATTTGATGTCATTCTTGGCATGGATTGGATTTATCTACAGGAACTCGTATCAATTTCCAAAGAAGGGAAGTCACATTTCATATTCCAGATCAATCTATGATCGTCTGTCGATGCAAGGATTAACCTAACCTTCTAGTGGAAATTTCTTCCATTTTATGGGTATTGATTCCACTAAATGAAGGATATTTATCTCAAATGGTTGGTGAGAAACTCACGATTAAGAATATTCCCATTGTACATGAGTTTGATGATGTCTTTCCAGAGGAATTACCAGGTGTTCCACTAACTCGTGATGTTGAGTTTTCAATAGAACTCGCACCGGGTGCTTTGCCTATTTCAAAGACACCATATAGAATGGTCCCAATTGAGTTGCAAGAATTGAAGAAGAAACTCCAAGAAAATCTTGATAAGGGATTCATACACCCTAGTGCGTCACCTTGGGGAGCACTTGATCTATTTGTTAAGAAGAAAGATGGATCAATGAAACTCTGCATTGATTATCGAGAACTTAACAAGATCACTATCAAGAACAAATATCCTCTCCCGTGCATTGATGACTTATTTGACCAACTACGCAGAGCTCAATACTTTTCCAAGATTGATCTTTGTTCAGGGTATCATCAATTAAGGGTCAAAAAGTAGGATATACCAAAGACGGGTTTCCGTACAAGGTATGGACACTATGAATTTATAGTGATTCCATTTGGTCTTACCAATGCCACTTCTATCTTTATGGATCTGATGAATAGAGTCTTTAGAGTCTATATTGATCAGTTTGCGGTAGTCTTTATAGAAAATATTCTTGTCTATTCAAAGTATAAGGAAGAACATGAAGATCACTTGAGAATTATATTGAAGACCCTAAGAATGGAGAAGCATTATGCCAAATTTACCAAGTGTGAATTTTTTCTTCAAAAAGATTCATTTTTGTGTCACATAATCTCAAAAGAGGGGATATCTGTGGATCCAGCAAAAACAGAGGTTATCGAAAGATGGTCGAGACCAACAACAGTAACTGAGATCCGATGTTTTCTTGGTTTGGCTGGATATTATCGACGTTTTGTGAAATATTTTTCATGATCATATAATCCACTCACCAAGTTGACTTGGAAAGGAGTTATGTTTTTCTGGACGGAGGAATGTGAAGAGAATTTCAAGGAGTTGAAAAGAAGGTTATCCAGTGCAGCTGTGCTCACACTGCCTTGTAGTGGAGAAAGGTTTTTGATCTACAGTGATGCATCCAAGAAGGGATTGGGGTGTGTTTTTATGAAAAATGATATGGTGATAGCTTATGCCTCACGACAGTGGAAAATACATGATAAAAATTACCCAACTCATGATTTTGAGTTAGCTGCGGTAATCTTTGCATTAAAGATTTGGAGGCATTATCTTCATGGAGAAAGGTGTGATATTTATACTGATCATAAAAGTTTAAAGTATATTTTCACACAAAAGGAGTTGTATATGCGCCAAATAAGATGGTTGGAGATGATTAAGGATTACGACTACTCAATTCATTACCACCGTGGGAAAGCAAACAAGGTGGAAGATGCATTAATTCGACAAGCCCATGCTAGTTTATCCATGATGAGGATCACAAAAGATCCAATATTTATGGATTTACAATGTATGGATCTGGGAATTATATTGAAAGGGGAAAAATTGTATCATTCCCAAATGAATTTTCAACCATCTATACATGTGAATATTAAAGAGGCACAGAAAGAAGATGTCGAGTTACAAAAGAAGGTGAGAAATGTTCCTGAATTCAATCTTGATTGTGATGGGATAATAAAGTTTAGGAATCTGGTTTGTGTTCCTCCCATCCCCGAATTAAAGAAGGAGCTGCTGGATGAGGCTCATAGTTATTCATTCTCTATTCATCCTGGGAGAACGAAGATGTATAGGGACCTAAAAGAGTACATATGGTGGGATGGCATGAAAAGAGATGTTGCTGATTATGTCTCTCGATGCTTGGTTTGTCAACAAGTTAATGCTGAGAGACAGAAGTCTAAGGGGATGTTACAACCATTACCCATACCCTAATGGAAATTGGAAAACATCAATATGGACTTTGTCACAGGACTTCATAAAACATCCAAAGGCAATAATGCTATCTGGGTTATAGTGGATCATCTTACAAAATCTGCACACTCCATTGCTATTAGAGAGGATTTCTCTCTAGATCAGCTTTCCAGGATATATGTAAAGGAAGTGGTAAGATTGCATGGAGTACCAATTTTTATTATATCTGATCGGGATCCGAGATTTACCTCGAAGTTCTAGCAAAGTCTTCAGCATACTCTGGATACAGAGTTGTGTTTCAGCAATGCTTATCATCCTCAGACAGACGGTCAGACTGAGAGAACAATTCAAACTATAGAAGATATGTTGAGATCTTGCTCTATGTATTTCAAAGGTGGTTGGGATCAACACCTACCTTTGGTGGAATTTCCTTATAATAATAGATTTCACTCCAGTATTCAGGTGGCTCATTATTAATCTCTCTATAGAAAGAAATTCAGGACTCCAAATTGCTGGGATGAAGTTGGGGAAAGAAAGAAATTAGGACCTGATCTCGTTGATGAAATGGCAGAAAAGGTCAGATCTATTCAACAACACATAAGAGCAGCTCAGTGTCGACAGAAAAGTTATGCCGACAACCGAAGAAAAGTCCTAGAGTTTGAAGTGGGTGATAAAGTGTTCTTACGAATATCTCCCTGGAAGAGGGTCATGAGATTTGGAAAGAAGGGGAAGTTTATCCCTAGATATATTGGTCCTTTCAAAATACTGGATCGTGTTGGGAAGGTAGCTTACCGATTGCCGCTTCCACCGAATCTCTATCATGTTCACGATGTGTTCCATGTATCTCTCCAAAGAAAGTACATACCTGATCCTTCACATGTACTCAGCTCAGAAGTT
This sequence comes from Viscum album, assembly GCA_963277665.1. Classification (NCBI taxonomy): domain Eukaryota; kingdom Viridiplantae; phylum Streptophyta; class Magnoliopsida; order Santalales; family Viscaceae; genus Viscum; species Viscum album. The sequence goes on from OY728129.1 coordinate 1,593,515,136, forward strand.
GTACCACTGGAGCAGGATCTTTCTTATGAAGAACAGCCGATAGAGATTCTAGATCGTAGCGAAAAAGTCCTACGAAACAAGACCACTCGATTGGAGAAAGTTTTATGGAGAAACCACCAATTAGAAGAAGCTACATGGGAGCTTGAGAATATGATGAGGGAGAGGTATCCTCATCTGTTTGTAAAAAAGTGACAAATTTCGAGGGCGAAATTCATTTTAAGGGGGGTAGAATGTTACACCTGAGACTTTTATGTTATATAAATCATCAAAGGAATATTTTTCTACACAAAACACTATCTTGGCTTACTTTACATGAAATCGCTACCTTCCTCGATAGCTTGCATCATAAGAAATACCGAGTTTCACTAAACAATGATATGCTATTAAAATATTATTAAAAATAGTTGTTATGAATAGTAATAACCACTTTTTGAAATTTTATAAATTTTACTTTTCAAAATGGACTTCATTTTTGGATTCGGAATATCGAAATTATCCTACGGTGAAATTTTGGTATTTTTCTGAAAACTTTCAATATTTGATGAATAGTGAAACCACTGAGTGGTAGTTAAAAAACTGAATTTTCCATAAAACATAATTTTACCGCTTCTGTGAGTGGCATTTCAAAAAATCCTAGAGACACGGTTGAACTCATTAAGTAAAATTTGGTTCAATGAGATGAAAATAATTTTTGGTGAATAGTAACTTTTTACTTTTATTTACCACGGTTAAAAGTAAATAGGGTAATTGAGGGTAAAAATGATATTATTATTACCCTAACACATGTCCTAATTATATTTTATAAGTTTACGTCGACCAAAAACAAACCTATGAATAAAATATTACCATTTAAGCCCACTAGTATTAGATTAGGACATTTATTATCAATTTATTTAAAGAAGGGTTAAAATAGTTAAAATCAAAGATTAATAAGTAAATAATTTTTAATATAAAGTTATATATAAGATAAATTAGATTATAAATATTCATTAGAAAGATAAAAATATTTCCTACATAATCGTAGTTTATTTGTAATTTTTATACATTAAATAATTTAATTTATTTATGACACAAATATGATGCAGTAATTATCTTATTAATGAAATATTGACATAATTGATGTTATAAATACCAAAATAAATATAATTTGAGACTTTTTGTGAATTACAATAATTTTATACGTTAATATGACATGTTATTATTTATTTAATTAACTTTTTTCGAACTAATCATTCTGTTATGAATTTCTCAAATATCAATTACTAAATAGTGTCAAAATTGACTTAAAATAGTTTTTAAAACAAATATTATATTATTAATTTTCATTTTATTCCTAAAAATCTAAGGATCGGACAAATGACTTAGATAGGGTTTTATATATTAGTAATAAACAACATGGGTTTCGTTTTGCTGCTTATAGTAAGTTTATTAACCTTATAGTATAAGAACACAATAAGACACGGTAAAAGTAAAATTATTTAACTTAATGTTAAATCTAAAGGATAAGGTTACAATGAGAACCTAAACATGTATATATTCTATTGGATGAGAGTATTTCGACCCATCCCCTCTTTACCTTTTAAATAAATCAATTTTGAGATATATAAAACCGAACTTGACTTTATAATAAAACAATATTATTAGTTTTTCTAAAGGAGCCCCTCTCTTCCCTTATAAAAGGGCACCTCCTCCCCCTCTTCCTCACACCACTTTGAGCTTTAATTCTCGGCCAAACCCTGACAATTTATCCACTCCACTTCTCTAGAAACATCCTAGAGGTCCTGGTATTCTTCAAAGACCAATTTTAGTGCCCTAAAAGGAGGTCTCAAAGAAGCACTTCAAAGAAGAGGTAATGTCCATTACCGATTCTTTCATATTTATTTCGTTTTCCACTTCTTCTTATTTAGTTGTTTCATTATGAAGTAATAACATAAGTATCACTCATATACTGATATGTTATTATAAGTATTAAACAACCCTATTTCACCATCTATCCATCCTACGGAAAATGAAATCACCGCGCGTGCGTACGTAAGGAATACCATCTCCACGCCGTGGTGTAATCTATTTTTCACCACCACCTTACTTGGATGGGTATAATGGTGTAAATAATGACTATATGTGGTTATTGTAAAGTGATATTTATTCTGAAATAGAATGCATACACTCCAATACAATTCCATGATCACGAGAATGATATCATCGCTCGTGCGTACTTACGGAATACCGTCTCCATGATGTGAGGCGACTCGTTCTACATGATCTTCATTGCATAATGATTATATAAATGAATTGAATGAATGAATATGATATATATTACACTAATAACATTTTCGAAATGAGTTATCTATAACCTAAATAGAAGAATAAGAATTTATTCAACAAAACACGCATAAGAACAAAAAGTAACAAACACTCGAATAACAAGTTGTAATGAAATATTACCAATAAGAAGCTAAGAATATGACCATATGTGATACCATAACAATGATTATGATTCTGGAATAAGTCAACAACATTATTTAAATCATTATACAGGTGGTTCGGACACGTACAAAGCTTATCAGGCCTAAAGTAAGTGAAATATCACAATCTCATTTTTATCCGAGATTGTTTATACTTTGGCATTTACTGGGGTGTATTTTATCATCCACATCCATGATTCCTCAATATTTAATATTATTTCCATTCACCTACAATTGTTTAAATCCTATTTTACCCTTCAGTGAGTTTTTAGTAAAAGATATGAAAGGAATCTTTTTTCGTTTTTCGTACGAGGTACTTTTTTGACTTTTCCGACAAAAGTACGAGAAGAATGTTTTTTTAACTTAACGACATTAATGGATTTTTAAAACATTATTTCCAAGAAGATTCCTTTACAAGTTTTCAAGTTAATTTTTAGTCAACTTATTTTTGTTTAAAATTTTATGACATGTTAAGAAAGGAAAAATGTTTTTGAAGTAGAAAGGATATTTTCCTCAAGATTGGAGTTCAAGTGTTTTATCAAAATTATTTTCCATATAAGATAATATAGGGTTCTGATTCTATCCCTATCATTACATTGATTTGATTATGTTGTGATGGAATTATTTTTATGAATTCATTTATCTTATATGAATAGTTTTATGATGTCACGATGTTTAAGAATTCCATTTTTATTACATGGGTTATGCAATGATGTATGATTTATGATTTTTGTGGCACACATAAGAATTGATTCCTTATGAGATGGGTGGGACCTATATCTCCCTCCAATGAATTGGGTAAAGATTTTATATCTCATTAGATAGACATTGTAAATACCCGTAAAATTCAAGGGAAATTTTTTCTTAATTTTTATTGGAATTTTACAAGAGCGCGGTTTCAGACGACACCTGATTCCGGGGCCCGGTGTGCCCGGAATCAATTTCCGAAGTTTGGCTCAGGTACGTTCAGTGAACGAACGAGCGGGAATTCCTAACTTTTGATCTGGTGCTCGGAATTGAAATCTGAGGGCACCGATGAACTCGCAGCGCCGATATTCGCTTAAGGAGACCTTTTCCGATGTTGCGTTTATTGCGGGACGAAAGTTAATTTTTTTGGAGAATTATAAAAGTTTAATAAAAATGTGGAACACTTTTTATTTTATTTTTATGTTAGTTAACTTCTCCCAAAGGGAGTTAAAGGTGGGACCCACATCCACTTAACATCCCTTGGGAGGATTAAGTGTGGTGGGGCCCACACGAAACCCAACTTTTCAACTTCTCTCAAAAAACTCCCTTTAACCCCACTTTAAATGTTTTGACAACTTAGCTTATTAATTAGGTTGAGTTGTTTAATCTTTTTCAAACCTTTGAAATTCAAAAAGGTTTGGTTGAGTTAATAAAATAAGCTCTTAGCTTATTTTATTTGGTTAGAATTGTTTAGCCATCTTGAGAGCATTTTGGGTTCTTCTCCTTCTTCTTCAAGCTTTGACGAAGAACGCTCAAGCTCCGACGAAGAATGCCGCTCTTCTCTTCTTCGTCATCCGCGTCAACGAAAGGGAACGCCGCTTCCTCCTCGGACTTCCTTCGTCGGCATACGAATATTCTCCAACGACGTACCTCTTCGGACGTACCTCTTCATCATCAGATTTTACGAACGATTACCGCGACGCCCGACCTCCGCGACGTTGTCTTCCGCGGGTCGTTGACAATCTTCAAACTTGAACCCAAGGTAGGGGTTGTTGTTGATTATTTATTTATTTGTTTATTCTTGTTCGTGGTTCTAGCATGACTAACGTGAGGATATTTAAATATGTGTTATCATTTAACGTGAGGGGGCCGGACCGCATGAACACGGCCGAACCCACTCCTTTGTTCTTGTTGATTTATCATGCGGATGAAACAATATGGAATGGTGCCGTCGCACCACGCAGATAATCGCACCATTATATTGCGCGGCGTCGTCGCGCCGCGCCGTGGAAGGATCATCAAGAATGCGACGTCGTCGCGCCGCGTCGTAGGGAATCAAAGGCGCGGTGGAGGGGTGCGGTGCCGTCGCACCGCGTCGGACGACGAACACCACGGCCGGTTCCGGGCCGCGGCGGGACGAGAAGACCGGCGGCTGGGCTGCCGGCGTCGGAATCCGGAAAGGGGACCGGTTTTCCGGTCCCGTTGGAGAAAAACCGGCCAGCCATGTGGCCGGCCGGAAGGTCAAAATCCGGGGGAATTTAATTCTCCCGGCCAGCACTAACCCCCCCCCCCCCATTTTATGAGGGGGTCGGTTTCCTTGAGGGGGGAAGGTGGACCCCCGGTTCTTTTCAAAGCAGGCCCCCCCACGAGGGGGGGTGGGCAGTTTCCAAAGGCGCGACTAAATGCCGCGCCGCCAATCCGATGAAGCGGGGGCCTAGCCCCCCGCGCGTGGCATCAGCTGCGCCAGGCCGCGCAGCCGCCAGCCGGGCCGCGCCGCCGCGCCGGACCACCGCCGGCCGGGCCGCGTCGGACCCGGGTCGGGTCGACCCGGTTCGGGCAGAACCAGGGGGGTCGGGCTGGGTCGGCCCGGACCCCGACCCCTCGTTTTTGAGACGGATTCGGTCTTTTGGCCATAACTTGAGCCACGGACCTCTGATTGACGAACTGTCCGCAGAAACACAATCTTTGGATCGAGACGGTCGTTTCGATATATCTCACTCAAAGTTTCGGAATACTTTGAGTTCGTCCGGGTTGGTTCGTTCACGAAACCAACCGGGCCTTCGGAGCGGAAACGCTCATATCTTGAGCTACGGACGTCCGATTGACGTGCCGTCAGCTTTGTTGTGTTCCTATTAGTGAGACAGATCTTTTGGCATACTCCGCCCGAGGTTTGGACGCAGGTGGAGTACGGTCGGGTTGGTTTTTCCTTAAAAACCAACCGGGCCCCGGGGACGAAAATGCCAATAACTCTCAGACAAGGCATCCGATCGACGCGCCGTCTGTTGCGTTGAGTTCCTGTTGACGATACGGAAATTTTGGATACATCAACTCTGGACTTTGTGACAGTTGATTATCAGCCTCTCGGCTCGTGGAGCGGATCCTCCTGTACGAGCTTGCTGTGTGCGGGAACCCTAGTGCTGGCTGCGACTGTTACTGTGACTACTACTGCTACGACTGCTACTGTGACTGCGACGACGACAGTACAGAGATCCTGTGTGGATTCGACGACGACGACTACAACACTCAGAGATCCTACGTGGATCAGTGCTACAGGTCCTGTGTGGGCCCGATCCTGTGTGGGTCCGATCCTGTGTGGGTCTTTGCGCTCAGCGGTCCTGTGTGAACCAGCGCCTACAGGTCCTATGTGGGCCCGATCATGTGTGGGTCTTTTGCGGGGGTTAGTTACCTATCGATCCTTCGTGGGTCCGACGACTTAGATGGATAGAGATCATCTTTATCGTCCTTTGAATAAGTATACCTGTGTGAGCTGAATCATGTTGCTTTCCTGTGTGGATTGTGTTGTGCTATCCTGTGTGGATTACGTTTTGCTTTCCTGTGTGGAATACATCTACTTTCCTGTGTGGACTGAGTTGTACATGGGCTCGGAGGTTGGAGCGTATTTGAAATTGATGACTTAGGTATATGTATGGGCATATGCCTAAGCAGTGTCGGTTGTTACTTCGTGATTGTACCTTTCTTTGTGGTTTATCCTTTATGGATTTTGAGATACCTTCAGGGGTCTCGGGGTCCCTACTGAGTAGCTTATACTCACCCCTGCACGGGCTTTGTCCGCACTACGTTGTGTTGGTTGCAGACGACGGACAGCGTTGATCTTAGCTGAGGCTTGCAGAGCAGGACGGTACCTGGAGGTAGACCACTGGGCGGGACGTGTTCGGAGCAGACGACGGGACCCATGGAGCAGTGGAGCTATCTGTACCCACCCTTCAGGTGGGATCTCCAGTGGATAGCTCGGTGTAGTGGCTTTTACTTACAGTTGCTGTTTTCCCTTTCGAGTTGTACTTTACTTTCAGTTTGGGTTTGTATACTAACCCATTTACTTTTCCGCACATTCAGTTGTACTCTGTTTTTACTTAGTGTTTACTTTCCGCATGCTTACTCTGTGGTGTTTGTTTACTTTACAAAGGCAATGCCTTCCCCTTTTACTGGGATTTACGCCTTGGTGCTAGTCGCCAGCCCCTGGCCTATGGAAGGCGGGCTTGGGGTAGTCACGGCACGGGCCCCGAGGACGGGTCGTGACAAATTGGTATCAGAGGAGTTCAGTTCTACTGCGAACTCTGATCTTTTTTATGTGAAGCAATAATGTTTAGCATAGTGAGTGTGGTTATCAGTCCATGGAGTCCAGTGTTGGTGCGGCGGCCGACGTATCCGTACACCAGGACCCTGAATTCTGATTTCCGACTTAATGCACGAAAACATTGATTGCGTGTGTGTTTCAAGTTTTCTTTATGATTACTTATATCAGCTCACCAGGTATACTGTTTTGACTGTGGCGCACCTGTTTCCATTTCAGGATGGCCCCACGATGGCAGCCAGCTAGGGTTCCGAGAGTCGAGTGTGACGACAGCCCACCGAGCGACGAGGCTTCGGTACAGGGCCCTTTGTCAGCAGTGGCACCGGCGGTAGCTTTACCCGCCGAGCCCCCGATGCTTCCAGCACCAGACGCTGACGATGCACATCGCCTCAGCGCACTGCATGAGTTTCAGCACCAGCGACCACCCAGGTTTCGCGGGGAGACGGATTCCCAGGCAGCCGAGGACTGGCTGGAGGCAGTGGTACGTGTGTTTAGGCTAGTGAGGACCCCAACAGACTTCATGGTGATCCTCGCTGCGAGCCTACTACACGCAGTAGCAGGACGATGGTGGATCTTGATGCTCGAGGTGCACGATCAGGCATCTCTACTTTGGACGGACTTTGAGAGCCTCTTCCGCTCGGAGTTCATCCCAACCACCCTTCGTGCGGTGCGTATCCACGAGCTTCTTCAGCTGTGGCAGGGCAGCATGACGGTCGCTCAGTACTCGGTGAGATTTACTGATCTCTCGCGCTAATCGACCGACATGGTACGGGACCCATTCATCCGGGCCCGGACCTTCGAGCAGGGTTTGAGACACGAGATCAGGGCATCGCTGATCTCCCTCAGCATACCGACTCAGAGAGGAGTACTGGAGCGGACCCTTCAGATCGAGAGCTTCCTTGCTGAGTCTACACCAGCGCAGCGACCCACCGCAGGGTGACACGTGGCAGAGTCATCTGCAGCAGGCAGTCGACGGATGACTCAGGGGTCCAGACAGACCAGACCTTTGGGCAGACGACCTCAGGGAACTGGCTCAGCAGTGTGGAGCACACAGCGCGGAGCCAGTCTTTCGAGTGGAAGACAGTGCTATGCATGCGGCGGGCAAGGCCACATGACTTCTGACTGCCTGACCCTCCATGCAGAGGAGCAGCAGACGGTTGAGGAACCACTTAGGCAGAGGCAGAGGTTCGACCGTGGCGGTCCGCAGGGAGGAGGCAAACGAGGCAGAGGAGCTGGCCGAGAAGCAGGTGGTGGGCGACACTTTGAGGCTCTACCACCACCACCCCCAGGAGGTCCACCCTGACCTCAGGGGAGAGCACAACTTCAGGCAGCTGAAGCTTACGATCATGGAGCTCCGGAAGCGGGTGGACTAGTTCGGGACTAGCTCCAGGCATAAAGGCTTTTTTTCCATAATGCCTCTAGCATGGTAGTTTGTGTTTCCTTTTGTCTTTGTTCTTTAAGTTGAAGTAATAAAAGACATTTTCTTTGGTGACTTTTGTTTTCTTGTCTTTTTTTTGTTTTTACTAAGAGGTGTCGGTTAAAAACTGTTGACTTGACCCTCACTTGCGAGATTCTTACTGGAGGAAACCCAGTGACCACACACTGATGCCGAAAGTGTGACTCAACCCTTGGTGGCGAGAGTGACAGTTGGATCTCTTGGTAGCAGCGTCGAGGTCTTACAACGTCATCCATGCCATGAATTAACTAATCATGATGGGATTGACTGTATTAGGCAAGGAACGTGGTTCATCCAGGGGATGAGACCGGATTTCACTTTTCGGAAAAGGAGAAATCTATGCAGCTTTTCCTTACGTTAAGGAGGAAGGGGAAACCCTTCGTGTGGCCAGACAGATGTCATAAGAGCTTCCAGGAGCTGAGACAGAGATTGATCAGTGCACCTATCTTGATGTTGCCTAAGGAGGGAGTAGGGTATGTAGTTTACTGCGATGCATCAGGGATCGGACTCGGATGTGTTCTGATGCAGGAGCAGGCAGTGATCGCCTATGGATCACGTCATTTGAGACCACATGAGCAGAACTACGCTACCCATGACCTGGAGTTAGCAGCAGTGGTCTTCTCTATGAAGACATGGTGACCCTACCTGATGGGCGAGCGCTTTACAGTCTTTTCCGATCATCAGAGTCTCAGGTACATCTTCTCGCAGAAGGACCTGAACCTGAGATAGCGGTGATGGCTCGAGTTCCTCCAGGACTATGACTTTGAGATATTCTATACTCCTGGGAAGGGGAATGTGGTAGCTGATGCCCTCAGCAGGAGGACGGGCATTCAGCTACTTGAGGAGGAGACAGAGCAGCTAGCCTATTTGCAGATATCCTTCGTGGATAGAGATGGAGCAGCCTTCCTTCGGTCTCTCACAGTCACTCCTCCACTACTGTAGTGAGTCAGGGAGGCACAACGTGGGGACACTGACTGTGAGACACGTCATGCACAGATATCCTCGGGACAGGCACCGGATGGTTTCTCCCTTGGAGCAGAGCACGAAATCCTTTTCAGAGGACGTACCATGGTACCAGTCGCTTTGCGAGAGGAAGTGCTGAGATAGTTTCACACTTCTCATTTGGCGGTACATCCTAGAGTGGGGAAGATGTACCAGGACCTCAGACGACAGCACTGGTGGCTGGGCATGAAGAAGGCAGTAGCAGAGTTCGTTTCTCGATGCCTCACCTGCCAGCAGTTGAAGGCAGAGCATCAGGTACCAGCGGGCTTGGTACAGCCCTTGGAGGTTCCGGAGTGGAAGTCGGACGACATATCTATGGACTTCGTGACTGGACTTCCACGCACTTCCAGTGGTCACGACTCCATCTGGGTGATTGTTGACCGACTCACCAAGTCGGCACACATCTTGCCCATTAGAGAGCAGGGCTCAGTGGAGAACATGGGACGTCTCTACGTTCAGGAGATTGTGCGGCTCCATGGTGTGCCATCATCTATCGTCTCCGATCGAGATTCTCGCTTCACTTCCCGGCTTTGGAAGGGGTTGCAAGAGGCGTTCGGGACGCAACTACGTCTGAGCACAGCCTTTCACCCTCAGACGGATGGTCAGACAGAGAGGACCATTCAGAATCTCGAGGACATGCTCTGCGCATGTGTCCTCGACTTTGGTCACAGCTGGGAGGACCACCTACCGTTGGTGGAGTTTGCGTACAAAAACAGCTGCCACTCCACCATCGGGATGGCACAGTATGAGGCATTGTACGGCCGACCTTGTAGATCTCCTTTGTGCTGGACAGACCCTGGGGAGTCAGCACTGGTGGGACCGGAGATGGACCAGGCCACGACAGAGAAAGTCCAGGTCATCCAGGAGCAGATGAGGACAGCTCAGAGCCGGCAGAAGTCACACGTTGAAAGGAGGCGGAGGCCACTAGAGTTCAAAGATGGCGACCACATCTTCTTGCGGGTCTCATCTCGACGTGGTATTCAGAGATTTGGCCGAGGCGGCAAGTTATCTCCACGCTTCATCGGACCCTTCCAGGTCCTCAGCAGGGTTGGTGAGGTGGCTTATCGCCTGGCTCTGCCACCTCAGTTGCACCGGGTGCACGACGTCTTCCACGTATCTCAGCTGAGGAGATACGTGCATGACCCAACGCACATCATTGACCATGGGGAGCTTGACGTTGACGATGGGGAGACTTTTACGGAGGTCTCGGTGGAGATAGAGGATCGACAGGAGCGGGTCCTGCGTGGGCGATCGATTCCTCTTGTGCGCATCAGATGGCAGCACGGGAACCTCCAGGAGAGCATATGGGAGCGGGAGGCTCAGATGCGTGCTCAGTACCCTCATTTGTTTCCCTAGTTTTTTATGTATCTTTACGGGGACGTAAAGCCCTGAGGTGGGAGTAATGTAAAGACCCGTAAAATTCAAGGGAATTTTTTTCTTAATTTTCTTTGGAATATTACAAGAGCGCGGTTTCAGACGGCACCTGATTCCGAGGCCCGGTGTGCCCGGAATCAATTTCCGAAGTTTGGATCGGGTACGTTCAGTGAACGAACGAGCGGGAATTCCTAACTTTTGATTCGGTGATCGGAATTGAAATCCGAGGGCACCGATGAACTCGCAGCGCCAATATTCCCTTAAGGAGACCTTTTCCGAAGTTGCGTTTATTGCGGGAAGAAAGTTAATTTTTTGGGAGAATTATAAAAGTTTAATAAAAATGTGGAACAATTTTTATTTTATTTTTATGTTAGTTAACTTCTCCCAAAGGGAGTTAAAGGTGGGACCCACATCCACTTAACCTCCTTTGGGAGGATTAAGTGTGGTGGGGCCCACACGAAACCCAACTTTTCAACTTCTCTCAAAAAACTGCCTTTAACCCCACTTTAAATGTTTTGACAACTTAGCTTATTAATTAGGTTGAGTTGTTTAAACTTTTTCAAACCTTTGAAATTTAAAAAGGTTTGGTTGAGTTAAAAAAAAGAAGCTCTTATCTTATTTTATTTGGTTAGAATTGTTTAGCCATCTTGAGAGCATTTTGGGTTCTTCTCCTTCTTCTTCAAGCTTTGACGAAGAACGCTCAAGCTCCGACGAAGAACGTCGCTCCTCTCTTCTTCGTCTTCCGTGTCAACGAAAGGGAACGCCGCTTCCTCCTCGGACTTCCTTCGTCGGCATACGAAGATTCTCCAACGACGTACCTCTTCTGACGTACCTCTTCGTCATCGGATTTGACGAACGATTACCGCGACGTTGTCTTCCGCGGGTCGTTGACAATCTTCGAACTTGAACCCAAGGTAGGGTTGTTGTTGATTATTTATTTATTTGTTTATTCTTGTTCATGGTTCTAGCATGACTAACGTGAGGATATTTAAATATGTGTTATCATTTAACGTGAGGGGGACGGACTGCATGAACACGGCCGAACCCCCTCCTTTTTTCTTGTTGATTTATCTTGCGGATGAAACAAGATGGCGTAGTGCCGTCGCACCACGCGGATAATCGCACGATTATATTGTGTGGCGCCATCACGCCGCACCGTGGAAGGATCATCAAGAACGCGACGCCGTCGCGCCGCGTCGTAGGGAATCAAAGGCGTGGAGGAGGGGCGCGGTGCCGTCGCACCGCGCCGGACGACGAACATCGCGGCCGGTTCCGGGCCGCGGCGGCACGAGAAGACCGGCGGCCGGGCTGACGGCGTCGGAAGCCGGAAAGGGGACCGGTTTGCCGGTCCCGTTGGAGAAAAACCGGCCGGCCAGGTGGCCGGCCAGAAGGTCAAAAGCCGGGGAATTTAATTCCCCCGGCCAGCACTAAACCCCCCCCCCATTTTATGAGGGGGCGGTTTCCTTGAGGGGGGCAGGCGGCCCCCCGGTTCTTTTCAAAGCAGCCCCCCCACGAGGGGGGGGGGGGTTTCCAAAGGCGCGGCTAAAAGCCGCGCCGCCAATCCGATGAAGCGGGGGCTTAGCCCCCCGCGTGTGGCACCAGCGGCGCCCGGCCGCGCCGCCGCCGGCCGGGCCGGGTCGGACCCGAGTCGGGTCTTCCCGGTTCGGGCAAACCCAGGGGGGGTCGAGCCGGGTTGGCCCGGACCCCGACCCCCCGTTTTCGAGACGGATTCGGTCTTTTGGCCATAACATGAGCCACTGACCTCCCATTGACGAACCGTCTGCGGAAACGCGATCCTTGGATCGAGACGGTCGTTTCGGTATATCGCACTCAAAGTTTCAGAATACTATGAGTTCGGCCGGGTTGGTTCGTTCACGAAACCAACCGGGCCTTCGGAGCGGAAACGCTCATATCTTGAGCTACGGACTTCTGATTGACGTGTCGTGAGCTTTGTTGTGTTCCTCTTAGTGAGACGGATCTTTTTGCATACTCCGCATGAGGTTTGGACGCAGGTGGAGTACGGTCGGGTTAGTTTTTCCTTAAAAACCAACCGGGCCCCGGGGACGAAAATGCCAATAACTCTCAGACCGGGCGTCCGATCGATGCGTCGTTTGTTGCATTGAGTTCCTGTTGACGATAAGAAACTTTTGGATACATCAACTCTGGACTTTGTGATAGTTGATGCATCAGCCTCTCGGCTCATGGAGCGGATCCTCCTGTACGAGTTTGCTGTGTGCGGGAACCCTAGTGCTGGCTGCGACTGTTACTGTGACTACTACTGCTACGACTGCTACTGTGACTACGACGATGACAGTACAGAGATCCTGTGTGGATTCGACGACGACGACTACAACACTCAGCGATCCTACGTGGATCAGTGCTACAGGTCCTGTGTGGGCCCGATCCTGTGTGGGTCCTATCCTGTGTGGGTCTTTGCGCTCAGCGGTCCTGTGTGAACCAGCGCCTACAGGTCCTATGTGGGCCCGATCCTGTGTGGGTCTTTTGCGGGGGTTAGTTACCTATCGATCCTTCATGGGTCCGACGACTTAGATGGATCAGAGATCATCTTTATCATCCTTTGAAGAAGTATACCTGTGTGAGCTGAATCCTGTTGCTTTCCTGTGTGGATTGTGTTGTGTTATCCTGTGTGGATTACGTTTTTCTTTCCTCTGTGGAATACTTCCACTTTCCTGTGTGGACTGAGTTGTACTTGGGCTCGGAGGTTGGTGCGTATTTGAAATTGATGACTTAGGTATATGTATGGGCATATACCTAAGCAGTGTTGGTTGTTACTTCGTGATTGTACCTTTCTTTTTGGTTTATCCTTTGTGGATTTTGAGAGACCTTCAGGGGTCTCGGGGTCCCTACTGAGTAGCTTATACTCACCCCTTCACGGGCTTTACCTGCACTACGTTGTGTTGGTTGCAGACGACGGACAACGTTGATCTTAGCTGAGGCTTGCAGAGCAGGACGGTACCTGGAGGTGGACCACTGGGCGGGACGTGTTCGGAGCGGACGACGGGACCCGTGGAGCAGTGGAGCTATCTGTACCCACCCTTCAGGTGGGATATCCAGTGGACAGCTCGGTGTAGCGGCTTTTACTTACAGTAGATGTTTTCCCTTTCGAGTTGTACTTTACTTTCAGTTTGTGTTTGTATACTGGCCCATTTACTTTTCTGCACATTCAGTTGTACTCTGTTTTTACTTAGTGGTTACTTTCTGCTTGCTTACTCTGTGGTGTTTGTTTACTTTACGAAGGCAATGCCTTCCCTTTTTACCGGGATTTACACCTTGGTGCTAGTCGCCAGCCCCTGGCCTATGGAAGGCGGGCTTGGGGTAGTCACGGCATGGGCCCCGAGGACGGGTCGTGACAGACATGGCTGGAACGACAGGTGAAACTGGTTCAGTGAAACAGGACTGAAACGAGGAGTGAACTCGGTTCAGAAATGGACTTTGTCCACTAAGATAGTCTTGGAAATGTGTCTTGACTAATAAGAAATGATTCTCTATGATAATGTGTGTATGCCACAATGTTTCATGTTTTATGTCATGATTATTGGGATTACATTTCACTACTATGATTTATCCCATGTTATGAAATTATGATTTCTTTTGCTGGTTAAGATTTCCAAAAGTTATGCTGTTATGTATATTATGTGATTGCAATTTCTTTTGTTTACCCTTATTGAGAATTTTAGCACACCCTTTTGTATGTTTTATTTCCCCAGGTCAGGAAGAAGGTTATTAAGTAAGACATGCCAAAAGGGACTATACATATGATGAAATAAATGGGAGACAATGTAGATGCTTTATGAACTAGTTGTTTATGTTTCCCAGTTTCTAAAGACACTATATCTATACGGTCCTTTCCTGTATTTCTTATATGTTGTAATAAGTGGGATTCAATTTTGAAGTAATGACAATGTATGTAAAGTATGGGTCGTTATAGGTCGGGTGCATAGATAGGATAACTATGTGGATGTTGTGTAGAGGATACTATTAAAAATGAATGAACCAGCCGTATGAGGGTGAAACCATTCTCACATGGTTTTAGAAAACCTTAATGACCCCCAACTCTCCTCTACCACAAACTACGCTATTCGAGAATCAGTGTGGGTTTGGATACATAGATTCTACTCAACGTACGACCCAATATGATTATCTAACTCCAAGGTATTTGGTCTTTGAATAAGCCTTGGAAACCCCCATGTCATTTCTAACATCATTAGGAAACATTAATAGGGAAAAACTAAGAATTAATGTCACAAACAACTATTTGTACCTTGGGAAATGTAAGGACGTTAAACCTTCCACCCTTAAGACAACTTATCCCTGAGTTTCCCTTCTAAGGGTGGTAAAATGTTATCTGAGAAGATATTCTTCCACTAAATAGATAAATTGGATTCCCACTCCCAAGTCAAATTTTGAACATATTCATACTGACATAGCACTCAAATCAGTGGAACTAAATTTCCTCGGAGGGCCTCCTTGCTCCGATCAATGATACATATAGGATTTTCCATGAAGGATGCATCTTCCTCCCACACTATGTCCTTGGGGTCAAAATAAGTAGATATATTAGGATGGTAATGAATATTTTGCAATATGTGGAAGACTTCTTGCATGGAATAGTACCTTTGATGTAGCTGTAGCCGATTGGATACCAGCCCTACCCACTCTGATATCTCTAATGTACCAATTAAATGAGGTGATAACATTCCCTATCTCATAATTCATCTATGATCCAATCTAGATGATACCTGTAGAAAAAATGACGTCCCACTGCAAATTCTAGATGCCTGTGCTGATGATCGATATATGAATTCTTCTTATATGGAGTTATAGTCATATACGTCTAAATAATTTTTACTTTCTTAAATGTCTCTTGAGAACAATGATGACCTTTTAATGCTATATCGCATAAATCTAACCTGCATAGAGGTTATGTAAATAGACTACCATAAATGGACTTATATGGATCCATCTATATCATTTCATAACATCTATTTTTATATTAAAAATGAAAAATAGGACTGCAATTTTCCCATGAACCTCCAAAATTAAGGATACATGCCAAAAGCATGGCCTTTAACACCCAAATATTATTCTTGGACTTCCCATCGATCTAAGGTGATATGATGTACTCAAGAGATCTTGTTAACCTAGTTCCATTTGAAACCCTTTCATAAACCATGAGGTAAACTTGGTGTCTTGGTCTGATATGATTGAAAGGGTCACACCATGAATGAACATTGTCTCTTAAATATAATGCCTCGTCTGATCATCAACTGAGAAGATCTCTCACATCGGTAGGAAGTGTGAGAACTTGGTAAACCTTTTGATGATCACCCATACCACATCGATGCCTCAAGGAGGTATTGAATATACCATCATGAAATCCATGGTTATATCATTGAATTTCTAGTAATGAATGGATAGAGGATAATGAATTCTAGTAGGTCACTGGTGGTCTGCCTTCACCTACTCATAGGAGGAACACCTTGGGAATAAGCCTGCAATCGTCCTCTTCATATATGGCCACAAATTCTGATTCAGAATTTCTTGGTACATATTGGTAAGTATATCTGTGTAATTCCCAAATAGATACATGATATTCCTTCTTTATCTTTGCATATATATCATAAGGAACCCATACATGCTAATGGTAGAGTAGGGTCTCAATATCATCAACTACCAAACCAAGATGTGGGTTGTCACCTATGACTCTTTCCTGTAAGATGAGGCCCTTATAATTAGATATAGGTCTCATCTGAAACCACTCTAGAATGTAGTATGTCACATATAGAACTATTAAATGAAGCTGCATGTGCTACTCCTAAACTTCATGGTGCATCTTAAAAAAATAGATCCATCAACTACCACTCACATTTGGCCTGATGGATAGTGTGAATTTATGTCATCAAGGTCAAGGAATTTACTACAATATTATCCTTACTTGATTTATAAGAAATATCATTGTCAATGGACTGTTGGTACAAAACCCATATGTGTTTCATGAGATTCAAGTGTCGTTGTGTGGAGATATATTTTTAATGTTTTTGGTCCATGTTTATGATGAATCCCTCACCCAATATTCATTTCCCCCAAATACGTAAGGCATGAACCATAGATTCAAGTTGAGGTTGTACATAGGGTAATTCATCTCATGAGGTCTCATCTAGAAGGACCCATATGATAAAGCCCGATAACATGGAATCAAAATTACTCCAAGACTGATTTCTAAAGAATCACAATACATACTAAAACCTCTAACAATTTCTCGAAGAATCAGGATCTGTGTTGATGATAGTCTTTAATTTATGTCTTGAAAATATATCTCATAGGCTTCAGCAAATAAGAACATTACACACATCTTAGATAGGGCTATAATATGAACTTATAAACAGGATATGTCCTCAATGAATCACATGTAATATCCAGCTATACTAAATAAATTTCATATGTACAACACATTTTTGGTCTTCTCAAAGAATTCCCCAACATTTACTATCTTTGGATAAACGTATACAATTCCTCAAAAATTATATAACCCATGAAGCGAAACTTATTGATCCAAAATTGGTATTTTATTAGCTTCACATATTGCTTGTGCTCGGTCAATGTATTCAGAAAAACTTCAAGATGGTTTTCATTGTTGTGAATTGTGTGTTAATTCATTTATATGTCATCTATGAAGACCATAAGAAATGAATTCAAATATTCTTGGAAAACTCAATTTAGTGGAACCATGAAGACTTTCTTCATGTTCATAAAACTGAACAACAAGGATAGATACTCATACAAGTCATACCTTGTCCAGAAAGATGTTCATGGAATGTATGATGGCCTAACACTCACCTGATGGTTTCATGACCTCAAATTTATCTTGGAGATAATATACGCTCCTCAGAGCTGGTCAAAGAGTCCATATATAAGAGGATGTGGATACTAGTTCTTCATGGTAAACTAGTTCAATTGGTGGTAATTTATGCATAAATATAGGGTACCATTATCCTTCTTAGAGAAAAGGTTGGGTGAACCCAATGCAGAAGTGTGGGGTTGGATAAAACCTTTCCTCTCAAGATCATACAGATAATTCTTGAGTTATTTAATATCAGTAGTTTCCATCCTATATGGAATAATGGACACTAGTTCCACACTTGGAATAAGCTAGGTGGTGTCCATGACCTATCTCTCCAGAGGTATGCCTGATAAATCATCAGGAAAACTTCTATAAAATGATCCATAATATGAGGTAATTCCACTAGATTAATTCACTAATTAGTCATGAATAGACTTTCAATTTGAGTTTCACCCTACCTATCCCTTCATGCTTAGGTCTAGTTAGGATAATGTGATTATCCCATTCTCATTTATGGATATATGTGCTTCCCTAGGGATATGTAAAGGACACTCGTTAATGATAGAATTCCACATGGTCAATATAAGACATAAGATATTGCATACCAATAAGGAAATTGATGCCAGTAATTTTGATGAATAAGATATTTCATAGGAAATGGTACCCACCTATCTTAGAGTTAACTCCTAGAACTTGTGTATGACCTCATATCAGACCCCTGACTGTGTATCAAGAGATATAACACCACAGATGTACTATAATTCTTGGCACAAACCCTCCACAACAGAAGAAGAGAAAAATGAGTGTGATGAACCTATATCAAACAGTGATGACAATAAATTAAATGCTACTAGAATAGTATGTATAACTGTAGATGTCAATAAACTCAACTCCTTAGGAGTAGGTTTCACTATATATACATGGCTGTAACTTGACCATGAAAAGCTACCAAACTACCCATGGTAGGTCCACTCGACTGGCAATGATTATCTAAACCATAAATACCTCAGCCTCAACCTCATATATGGCCAATTATTCTAGTAATAGATCAAATCCAAACTTGATGTTGAACCACTGATCTGATATGTAAAAGTGGTGTCAGTACAAATATTGTTTCCCACGGTACTGGATGAAAATTTCAGCAGAAATAGAAGTGGTGCCCATCCTGCCGTAAGCTCATCAGTTGATCTGGTTCCTCATACAATAATGCTTCTTATGGAATAGCCTACCTCCCTGGTGACACAATAAAAAGATGTTGATTCATGCCACATGGCAATGATTTCCCCTATAAGTACCCTCCAAATGACATTTCCCATCATTGGATAAACCACTTCTCTTCCTGTAAGGTGAACTTCCCTTTCTCACAAGCTCAAAATTTCCCAAGATCCACTTAATGATGATGGCCTATTTCAATATATTATAAATGGTTTTTAGCTAGTAAAAATTCAGCTGTGACTAACTGGCGTTAGAAATACCATCCTAAAGTTTCCTTGCATTAGTGATCTCTTCACCAGTCATGATCAGTGAAAAAAAATAAATTATGATGAAGAGAAATGGATAAATCATCAACGACATGTTACCTCTATGAAGGTGAATTAACTCCCAATAATGGTATCTTCTCATGTTCTGTGGAATGAAGAACTCAAAAAATGATTTCTAGAACTCTTCCAAGACCATTCCCTGATGTCGAACAGCCTGATTAAGGATGTCCAACCAATGATTAGTGGATTCACATAACATATAAGTAGAAAGTTTGATCCTCTTCTCTAGAGGACATTCTATATGCTTGATTATAGATAACATGGAATCTATCCATGAATTATTATCATGATTACTACCATCCCCTAAGAGGGTGGGGGGATTTTTTTACTGGAACTTATGGGTCAACTCTTCCATGGTAGGGGAAAATCAAGGAGCACCATGTACTAACTGCATGAAAAATAATTATGTTTCATGGATCAATGAATTGGTTCCTTGTAAAATATCTATAGAAGGTACCTTAGGTGTTTCCTTATTATGTATTACTTGTGGATAAGGTCCCACCACCTCCAGATTGTGTTCGTCGCCTCTTTCATAGTTTATGATTCGAGGATGTCAAAATGGTATAACTATAAAATTTACGAGATAACTCCTTAGATAATATTTAAAATCATATTGGGAAACTGATAGAAAGAATGAATAAACAAAATTAATTTATATAACTAGTCGCACATATACTATTGCTTTTAAATCCATGTCTAGTTGGTAAGAAACTGTCATAGAAAAATCACAAGAGACATATACTATTTCTCACATCAATGGTCGAGTTAGGGTCAAGGTCTTGTATCAAACATATAGTATGACCATTTCAATATAAAGGTTATATACTTATTAAATTCATACTCGTTTCTTTATATAAATATACTTAAATGGTTTCATTAGGTGGATCAACATGTCCCATTTATAAGGGATCATATATGATATAAAATTTAATGAGTCATCAACTTAATCTTAACAATAACACATTCCATCACAAGTAACCAATGGTCCATCAATTAATATTCCATAACTGACACTTATAAGGTCTAATTTAAATTAGTCTAGAAAAACTATTAGATTAAGGGGGATAATTTATGTGTAATTTTTGTTCTCTCTTCCATTTATGGAATCTCAGCATATTTCCACATATAATAATCAAGGAACCAATAATATTCATCAAGAAATTGCGCACAGAAATGTAGATATATAATGACATAATGTATGAAATTTAAATCCCATGGTTCCTCGTATGATGTGTGTTTTTTAATATGCCATTACATTTCTTGGATAGGGAAAATAATCCATTAATATTAAAAAATTTGTTAATAATAATAAAAGCGCAAAATAAGTGTATCACCTAATGTTGAAATCTAAGAATATAAAAAAACTGAAAATAATAATAACATTTACGCATCGCATGTAATCTAGGTTTCCCATGTACATGGGTTAATTACTCCTAGGAACAAGTTCATTATAAAATTCCAAAATTTTAGTACCTTTTTAAATAACCAAATAGTAAATCAAAAGGAGAATAATTACTCTAAAATAACTTTCAACATTCACCTTTGGATCATTCTTAGTAGTTCCTAAAGATAGTGCAACACAAGACCTAAAGTTCACCATCTCATATGCCATAGGCTGCTGAATACTAGAAATAGACTAGAGTGTGTCTGTGGGGGGACTATTCTCTCATGGATCTGACTGGAGATAAAAGGAATATACATATATAAAATAGGATTCAATAGAAGTAGATAGTATGATAAAAGAACCACTAAACCACCATAGTTTAAGAAAAAATAATAGTCAAGCAACAATATAATAATAATATTAAACCGTGCAACAAAATTAAACAGCCAAATCTGAATAAATAATAGAAATTTTTTTGTTGATAACTGATATTTCATGTTTCCATGAAAAAATGAATGATATTATCTACAAAAGATTAGACATATAGAACATTCTAAAAAATATAAAATTACTAAAAATAGATACTACATGCATCGCCAGCATTGGCTCAGTCCTCTACTCTCATACTCAATCCTAGTATTGTTAATCATGCATATGAAGTTGGATTCATCCATTTATCTATACCTATTGTCATGAAGAATTCTTACGAAAAAAATTTAGACCAATTGGTGCATGATATATACTTACTAGGACACAACCAAATTGTCTAGATCAAACCATTTCATGAAAAATAAAATATCCATTATTCCAATAAATAATAGATTCAAGTAGATAAATATATAATAAATACCATACTAGGATCCACTTATGACACACATCCAATCACTACCATATTGGGCCTAATATAGATATCTATAAACCAAGGTAACATGTACATGTGTGAAATTTGGAAAGATCCAGTATTTAAATTTTCAAAGTGTGTACCATCCCCCAACAAGTGATTTTCCTTGAAGGGTGCATCTTAGGAGTTCCAAATCCACGTTCTTAATCATTAATTTAATTAAAATATTTATATAATATTAATATCCACCTTGAGAATGTCCAAGGATATCCCACGAGAATATCATGTATCTGTCTAGTGGCTCTAAATGTGTCCAATTTCATGGGAGTCTATCTAAGGAGACACTTGAATTATTTCCCAAGTGTCATCCTAGGAATGCTAGGAAGAAGAAAAAACTATCCTGTTATTATATCATTGTTATCAAATATTGGAGTATGAGTCTACCCCATAGAATGGTATAACCATCACACCACCAAGCCCATATATGATGTATCTCTTAGAGTACTGGTGTCACTCATTTGGAGGTAAATTTGAATATGTATTATGATCCCATCCCAAGACTATATAATTTCTCCCCCTGTGTGTCTAAATGTTATTAAAAAACCAACTATAAATCTCGATGAACCCATACATGGGTTCCTTAATTAAAAACCCATAGTATATCCCTCAGTACATGGTGGTATTATGATTTGGTTAGAAAAAAATATTGTATAGAAAATAAATCCTTATATGATTCTAAAACATTTAAACATATCATTTAGTTTACAATTACATTTGAGGCTTGATGTGTAGGGTCATAAATCATTGATTTTCACTCTATATAATTAAATTAATTATTTCAATGAACTAAGGAAAAGGTAAACACACATAAAGTGGTTTTTAACAATTTTGAACAATGATAGTTAGGATTTCAAGGGAAAGGGAACGCCCTAGGGGGTGTATCAATATAGGGCGATCAACCGAACGATTGACACACCACTTGATAGGGTTGAATTAGGCATGAAAATGATCTCAATTTCATTTATTTAATGCATCTCTAGAAGGCTTCATCATTTGGCACAATAGCGCAAGGTATAGAATACAATAAAACATAGAGATTGAAGCTAGAGATCCTACCTTATATTCGTAAAAGACCACTCATACATTGTCGACACTTGAATCAAGAAAGAAAAATATATTTAATAAAACATATAATTCCATCAAAATGAGGAAAATGAGAGTCCACATAAATATAGAAATAGGGTATTTGAAAAACATATAATGGTAGGAAGAGGAGTGTAGATCATAACCCAAGATTTCCAATGCATTCGATGGTGAAGGATTCAGATATCGGATGGAGGGGGTATCAAAATATCTATGGAAGAGGAAGGGGTGATCTCAGTAGTATCTGATAGAATAAATGAAGGTGATGAAGAGAAATGTGTATTAAAATATTTTATTTGAAAAAGTTAATTTTCCCATTATTTACTGGGCCTTAAGATTTGGTCACATGGTTGTCTCAATCGTGTGCCAACCGTGTATCCTATTCTTCTTGAGGGGCCTCAAATAGGAATGGAACGCTTTTTGGATAAGCGGGAACAGGCTACATAGTGGCCACTATGAAAAATAATACCACTTCCCACATGGGTGTGTAGACTATAGAATAGATTTTGAGAAACCATATGACCCCTACTATATTCGGTCGCACACAACACTATTGGGTAAAACATTCATATTGGAATATTATGTTTCTAAAAACCGTGTGACCTTGTCCGATTCTTAAAACACTGAGGCTCTATGATCCAAAAAATGTCTAGACACCCCCTTGACCTATATGACTTCATTAGATAACATTAAAATGGATAAACTAAGTCATTAAAATGAAAACAATGGTTTGTACCTTGTGAAAATTCAATACATTACACTATAGTAAAAAAAACATTTTATTTGTTACTATGTATATAATATTTATTTACCTTTAAAGTATTCATATAACTAAAAGAGATATATATACATTTAATTTTAAATACATTAATGTAAAAATGAAATAAAATATAAAATATGTACATACCACTATGATAATATATCTAACATGTCTAGATTGAAAAACTAAAAAATAGTCAACACTTTTCCAACTATAGTCCCCAAATCTGTAGGAAATGGTCTTATAGATGATCTATCTGTAATACCTTTTATAGTTATGCTTTGGTTCTATATCAAAATGTGTTAATTATGAATGGTATCAACAACATAAAATATCATCCAATATTAAATAATATGATGTTAGGGTTTATCAACTTACAACACACAATAATTGTGAAACTATAGTGGAGGGGGTGTTGGATTAAGATAAGAAAGATGGGGTTCTTAGGAGGAGGTGTATGAGTAATATTATTATAAAGAGTGGGATATTTTGGTGGAGGAGGAGAACTAGCATTTTCAGTCTGAAACGACTTGTTGATGTCAATAAACATCAATTATATCAGAGCTCTAATATTATTATACATCATTAAAAAGTATTCTAAACAATTTCTAACAATGATTTTTTTAATAATCATCTTCCATTTAAGAAGATTCAGAATGTGATGTTTTTTTACCAATGCACCTGTTATGTATCCAAAAACATGACCCGAGTGATTGGTATTTTCTAATGGTGTTGGTAAAATATCATTACTACCCTCAGTTATAAACACCCCATGTGTTCTCTTATCCTAAAGAGAGTCATGTAAGTAATATTTAAATAAATCCATAATGAATCCAAATATATAATGAAATGATTATCATAAACAAATAAATAACCTAAGTGTCATACAGAACTCTCAGCTACCACCCTTGACTCTTTCATAAGATATTGTACTTTCTTTCTCATCTGATGTAACACCCCGAATCTAGTTATACAAAGTCTGTGCATTATTACATAACATTTTCATGATCACAAAATATCAAGTATTGAAAGACCGATTAGTTTAGTAGCATTGGAAACACCAGATACATTAATAAGTCTTACATGACATCATAATTTGAAAAACTACAACAACATATTCTCCAAATTCCACACTTATATACCCTCAGACTATCCCTACAGGTGAGTCATAAAATATTTCTTCACATCCTAGAAAAAATAAAACAAATAAAGGGTTGAGCTCAGATGCTCAGTAAGGATAACAATATAGCGAAATCATTCATAAATAAGCATAAACATTTAAGGACATTTATAACTAAAACAAAAACATTTTTAACTTGAAATTCAGCATAATATGGGAAAAATAAAATGATATAATTCAATTTACTTATTCCCGTGGATATTATACTAGTCTAATAATCACATGAAATATCAATAACCACTTTCATAATGAATGGACAATTACAAATATTCATAACCATATAGTCAAGGGCTTGTGCCTACACTACAAATAATATCTTGTCAAGGCCTTGTCCGAGGACACTAGCTTATCTCATGAGAACAACCGATGCATTGAGGAGATATAGAGTTCTCCACCCATCACTTACTAAGTCCAATACATTCCTCAAATGAACATGTTTTTACATAACATTAACATTATTATTAAAACTAGCATACGAAATGTCAATACTTCATCCATAAACCATGAATGGTATAAAAATAACACATCCATATTCAAAAATATCACAAAAACATCAATACAATATGGATGTTTTGTATCATAATAAATCAACTTCAAATATTCTTAAAATCCATCAAAGGATGCTGACATAGATGAAATCAAAACTATTTGAGAGAACTATATCTTTTTGAAATCATTTAAAAGTCACATAATTATACAATAAAACATTTAATAAGAAAATATTCTTATAATCTTGTAAGGGATGCTTCGAAGATTTTATAATGGCGGAAAATATCCACACCTTCTAAGATAAAAAAATTCATTCTTACCATAATTTTTTCAAAAAGGATAGAAGGGACCTTTTTTGGAAAACGACAAGATTATTACTTTATAAAAATCTTATAAAAACTCACAAATTGGTATAAATTACTTTAACCCATAGTCTATTAAATAGTAAAAAATTTTGGAATACATTTTTACGAATCATGGATGTGGATGATAAAGAAGTCCTATTGGATAATTACATATAAACAACCTTTGATAATGAAGTGGTTGTAGAATGAACCCTTACATTTTACTTTTCCATTGATTAGGGTAGGTTAACCTCCTGTGTAATGGAGAAATAATTGTTATCAAAATATAAAAGAATCATATACATTAATATGATATCATATATGATCTTTTAATATTGCTTTGTTGATAATATCATAGTATTATCGTTGTTTCGGGTGTTAACGGATTCGTTTTCCCTTGTATTCTTTCTTATGTGAGTCATATTTGTTATGGATGGTATGTATATAATTCATATAAATAATTATATCAAGTATTTAAACATTATTTTTAATCATCTAATGAATATTATTCTTGAATGGATATGATGTGGAACGAATCTCATCGCGTTCGTGGAAACAGTAATCTGTACGTACGTACGAGCGATAATATCATTATTTTGATATTAAAATAATATATAATTGGTTCTTATATCATATATACAGAATAATTAACATGTTATATTTATTATTTATATCAATTTCACTTAATTATTATACACATACAAATAATAATGTATTGAATAATAATTACACCACTACGTTTAGAAGGTAAGCAGTACGTACACACGTATAGTGACATGTCATTCAAGGATGGATAGAAAAATGGATTTGGTTGTACCATATTTATAATAACATTACAATATATAAGAGATACTGGAGTTATAATTTTATAATAGAAACAACAAATAAAAAGGATGTGGATGAAAAAAGGAATTTAAAAGAGGTGATGAAACATTTACGTCTTCTTCGGGTTCTTCCTTTTGATTGTTCGAAAGGGCTCCATAGGATGAATTTCTGACTAAATGAAGGCCTCTAGGATGAATTTAGGATAGTTGATAGGGTATTTGGGTAGAGGTTGGCTAATCCAAATGGCTTTGAAGGTGTGAATTAGAGAGAATTAGTAGTGCCCTTTTATAAGTGGGGTGAGAGGCACCTTTGGAAAAGTTATAAATATTACTTTTTAATAAAATCATTTTCGGTTTCTAATGGCTCCAAAGTAAATTACATAAAGGATAATGTGGGAATGGGTCTAAAACCACTCAACCAATAGGTTTTAGACAGGTTTGCGTCACTATATTAACCATATCTTTTAGATTTAACTCTTAGTTAAATAGTTTGACATTTACCATGTCTCTTTTGTATTTTTATATTATATGGTTAATAAACATACTATATACATCCAATCAAACCCCAAGAGGTTAATTAATGATACCCATATCATTATATAATTCTTTTGGCCAATCCTTAAATTTTTATGAATCGAATATCAATTTATAATATAATATCTATTTTAAAAATTGATTTATGTCAATTTTGACACTATTTGGTATTTTGTTTTTGAAAAATTCATAACAGCATTATTACGTCAAAACAATTCATATAACCATACCTAATATGTCATATAAAACTATAAAATTATTTTATTTCATAAAAAGTGTCAAATTACATTTATTTGGATATTTATATTATCAATTATTTTAATATTTCATTAATTTGGTAATTACAGAATCATCTTTGTGTCATAAATAAAATAAATTATTTAATTTCTAAAAAATATAAATAAAATACTATTAATTAGGAAATCTATTTTACCTTTAAAATTCATATTTATAGTCTAATTTACCTTTTGTGCAACCCTATATGATAAATCTTTTATTTAATAAACATTGAGTTTAACTCTTTTAACTCTACATGGAACTAAATAATAATAAATGTCCTAATCTAATTAATGTGAACCTAAAAGATCATATTTTATTCCTAAGATTGTTTTTGGTCAAATTAAACTTATCCAATAGAATTTTGACAAGTTTTAGGGCAACAATAATATCATTTTTACGCTTAATTACCCTATTTACTTTTAACCGTGGTAAATAAAAGTTCAAAGTTACTATTCAAAAAAAAATATTTTCATCTTATTGAACAAAATTTTACTCCATGATATTAACCGTGTCTCTCATATTTTCAAAATTCCACACACAGAAGCGGTAAAATTATGTTTTATGTGAATTTGAAAATTCTCTTAGGATGTGGGTAAAAGATAGTGAAAAGTTCAATAAAATTTTTATATATCTAAAATTATTATAAACTGACATCAATGAATTAAATTGAACATATATAGGTATTATGTATCTATTTTGACCTAAATTAAATTTAAATAAAATAATTAATTATTTAAATAAAAAATCGGTTGTAAACTATAACTCAATGTTTTTTTCACTATTCATCAAAAATTGAAAGTTTTCAGAAAAATACCAAAAATTAACCCTAAGATGATTTCGATATTATTAATCTAAAAATGAAGTCAATTTTGAAAGATAAAATTAATAAAATTTCAGAATTTTCGTATTACTATTCATAACGACTAGTTTGATTGGTTGTGGTATGTTAGAACTCAAAGTTGCGTACAACACACGCTATTGAATTATTCAAAGTGAAGCATGTCGTGCAAGCTTGGGGTGTTACATTCTCTGCTCATTCAAATAATTTAGTCCTCAAAATTTCTAGAATATTACTGCATAAAAAGACTCGGGTGGTTCTTTATCAGATGTTCCTCGGGTTCCCACATTGACTCTTCCATCTTAGGGTTTCTCCATAACACTTTTACCAGACGATTCAATCGGTTTTCAGCACAAGTTCTCTTGTATCAAGAATCTTGAAAGGCTCTTCGCAATAAGATAGATCAGGTTCTAGTTTTAATTCCTCATAGGTATGTACATGCGTTGGGTCAGGCATGTATTTTCTCAACAGTGATACGTGGAATACATCATGAACATTGGAGAGACATGGCGGCACTGCAAAATGGTAAGCTACAACCCAAATTCGTTCTTGAATTTTGAAAGGTCCAATGTACCTGGGACTCAATTTTCCCTTCATACTGAAATGTATAACACATTTCCATGGAGATACCTTCATGAAAACATGATCTCCTACCTTAAATTCTAAATCTTTCCTTCAGTTATCAGCATATCACTTATGCCTACTTTGAGATTCTTTGATGTGGTTTTCTATTACCTACACCTTTTCCATCGTTTCCTCTGTGCCTAAGAGTTTTCTTTCACCAAAATCATCCCAACAGGTTGGTGTGTGACATCTAATTCTGTATAACGCTTCATATAGTGCCATATAAATACTTTAATGGAAGTTATTGTTAAAGGAACATTATACCAGAGATAAATATTGATCCCACATACCTTGAAAGTCATGTGAGCATGATCTCAACAAGACTTCTAAGGTTTGAATGTTTCGTTATGATTGACCATCTATTTAGGGATGGTAGGTTATGCTCAAACAATTTTTAGTATCCAGGTATTTTGGATGAATTTTCCAGAATCATGATGTAAAATGGGGATCACGATCAGAAACAATCGATAGCGGTACTCCATGAAGTCTTAAAACTTCATTAATATACAATATTACTAAACGTTCAAGTGGTTAATCATCTCTTATAGCAAGAAAATGTGCTAACATGGTAAGACGATCAACAATGACCCATATTGCATCATTTCTTCTAGAAGTCTATGGTAGTCCCATGCCAAAGTCCATCGTAATATTATCCCATTTCCACTCAGGTATGGGAAGAGGTTTCATGAATCCTACCAGTTTTTGCCTTCTAGCATTCACTTATTGACAAACTATACATCGTGACAGAAAATCAGCAATCTCCCTCTTCATGTTGTCCCACTAAAAATGTTCCTTCAAATATTTATACATTTGGGTGCTCCCAGGGTGTATAGAGAAATTGGAGCTATTAGAATAATCCAACAATTCTCTTTTTAAATCAGGTATATTGGGAACACAAAGTCTCTTCCCAAATCTCAAAATTCCATCTCTATACACAAAGTCACTCATTCTCAAATCATTCACATCTTTAATATTATTTTTAAACTCTTTATCACCATTCTCATAACTACTTATCATTTATATTAAAGATGGTTGGGAAACAATTTGGAAAAGTATAGATGTTTCACCTTCCATAGTGATTCCCATATCCATCGTTACTAGATCCATATATATAGGATCATTTTCAACTCTCATTTTGTTCAAAACTCCATGGTCCTTTATACTCAAATCATCCCCCACCTTATTTTCCTTACCTGGGTGGTAGTTTATAGTGCAATAATAATCCTTGAGTAGTCCAAGCCAACGCCTTTCCCTCATGTTGAGTTTTTTTCTTAGAAAATATACATCAAACTCTTATGATCGGTATATATCTCACATTTTTCACCATAAAGATAGTGTCTCAAAATTTTCAAAGAAAATATTACAGCTGCTAATTCAAGATTGTGATTAGGATAGTTTTTCTCATAAATTATTAGATTTTGTGTTGCATAAGAAATAACTCTATCATTATGCATAAGGACACAACCAAACCCTTTCTTTGAAGCATCACTCTAAATAACAGACCCATCATTTCCCGATGGTAGTGTCAAGATAGGAGCATTGACTAATATTCTCTTTAGTTCATCAAAAAAATCTCACACTTTACTATCTAAACAAATTTAACCCCTTTATGTGTGATCTCGGTTAATGGGTTATCCAATCTGGAAAAATTCTAGATGAAACGTTGATAATAACATGCTAAAACAATAAAATTGCATACGTTAGTTATACCTTTCAGTGATGGCCATTCATGGATTGCACTTGTCTTAGAAGGATGAACAGAGATTCCATCCTTAGAGACAATATGGCCAAGAAAATAAATCTCCCTAATCCAGAATTCACACTTGCTAAAGATCACTTATAATTCGTGTCTTCTATGAGTCTTCAGAATAATGCGCAAGGGACTTTCATGATCTTTGTATATTTTGGAGTATAAAAAGATATCATCAATAAATACCAATACTAAATCATCGAGATATTCCTTGAAAACTCATTTCATTAGATCCATGAAGAAATAGGGCGCATTGGACAATCCAAAAGGCATTACTGTAAACTCATAATGCATGTACCTGGTTCAAAATGATATCTTCAGAATGTCATCCTTCTTTACGAACAACTTATGGTATCCAGGTCGAAGGTCAGTCATTGAAAAGTACTGATCTCCATAAAGTTGGGAAAATAAATCATCAATCTGAGGTAGGGGATTCTTGTTCTTCAGTGTTATATCATTGATCTCCATGTAGTCAATTCAAAACCTCATAGCTCCATCATTCTTCTTAAGGAAAAGGACAGGGGCTCACCATGTAGAAACACTAGGGAGAATAAATATCTTATTACACAATTCCTCTAGTTGTTTCTTTAGTTCCACTCATTCCACAGTGGCCATTAAATAAGGGTTATTTGATATGGGCCTTGATACAGGAATTAAATCAATGGAAAACTCAATTTCTCATTCTGGAGGATGTCCAGGTAAATCTTCTCTAAACACATCAACATATTATTTCACAATAGGTACATCCTCTATTTGAAAATTCATTTCCTCACACACAGTTATTTCATTATCTACCTCCCCAATAATTTAATTTAGTTGAGATACTGTGGGTGGATCTAGATAAGAATTAGGAGGTGATGATTCTTCTCTAAAGATAAGGTGTTCTTTATCATCATCATCAAAAATACTAACCTACTTATTATTACAATTAATATTTTCATCATGGTCCAAAAGAGAATACATATTGAGGATTATATCAAATTCAATCCATGGTATGATGATGAGATCAGTAGATAATGATCATTTATATTCTCTAATGGGAACTGATTCACAAAACCTTGTTTCTATGATAATTCCCTTAGAAGTATTGACTAACAACACACTTGTTAAATCAAATTGGAAATATTTAATTTTATTAGCAAACTAGTAATATATTAAACAATGTGATGATCCAGAATCAAATAACGCATTGGCTAATCTTGATGAAACCATTATATTAGCTACCACCATGTCTTTCAGAACTTCAACCTTAGTAGTATTGATAGTAGAAGAATGTACATGATCCCTTGGACTTTTCTATGGAATGTTACCCTGACTCTTAGGACATTCATTTTCATAATTCCCCCTTTCTCTACAATTTTAGAATTCAACATCGACAGCCTATTTCTTCCCATTGAAATCACAAGTTTGGTGGCCTTTTCATCATACTTGTAACAGACTCCCATTCCCTTTAGGAAAGTACAATGGTGTTTCTTCCCACATTTACTATAGGATGGATATTAAAGTTTTCCCATCGTCCCCTAATTTCCATTTTTAGAGTGTTTGGTAGATATCTTCTTCACTTTCCTTGCTTTAAAGTCATAAGACTTAGAGAATTCTTTTTTTGTCTTGATAGCACATGAGACAATATCATCGTATGATGAGAAAGATTGTGTGACTAATTCTCAATAGAGAAATGGTTTTAACCCAAAAAAGAAATGATCAATCTTACTTCTTGGGTTATGTATATAATCTGCTACAGGCCTCACTAACCTTTTAAAGTTAGATTCATACTTTCGAACATTATTATCCTCATTTTTCCTCAGACTCAGAAATGGACTTTCCATATCAGCTCGATGGTCATGTGGAAAGTATTTTTCTAATAAAATATCGTTAAACTCCCTCCATTCCATATTTTATAATTCATCATCTTTCTTTGTGTTTTGAATCAATGACCACCATTGATCAGCATCTCTAGTGAGGCAGTAAACTGTCATGACCACTTTTTCCATTTCACTACATTCGAAGGTGTGGAATATTTTCACTTCAGAATTTACCCATTGCTCAGCTACTAATGGATTTATACCACCATTGAATTTTTGTTGTTGTTTCCTCATGAAGCAATCTAACATTTATCCTCCACGTTGTGGATATAGGTGCTCTATATGGGTGAGGTTATTATTCATAACCTGAGTTAGTTGTCCTAGTATGGTTATTAGATGATCCGCACCAGTTGAATCAATATCTCTACTAGAATTATCTTGAGCAGGAGGTAAATCCATACATGGAGTGTGTGCATTTATAGGGTTTCCATTTCTTCCAGTAAGAACCATTTCTAAACAATGGAATAAACTATATTAGTTAATGAATCGAAATACATAATTCCAAACTAGTAAAACACTTAACATAAACTGAGCATTTTATGGATATAATCCATAATAATAATAATAAATCATTGTGAAAGTATATACTCATGAACCCTTCATAATGGTTTGTAATGAAAATGAGAATTATCCTAAACATATTCCCTAGGAGTGTCGTAACGATGTGTGTAGCAAAACCCGTTGTCATGCACCAGTTCCCATTCGAGTTTATTTCAAAGCAGTGTTTTAGGGTTTTACCCATAGGTACATCTGTGCCAGAGCTGACTCTACCTACTCATATCCAAACATGGATTTATTTATTGGAAAACTCACAAAATATATACAATATAAAAATTTTGGGAAGTTCTTTTATACTAATCCTCAAAGTCTATCTTAGGGTAATGTTCTCTAATCACAGTTTATCTAAATCTAGATTACAAGGATTGTAATAAATTGCCTATGATACCAACTGTAATTCGCTGACCCTATATACCTATATTTGGTTCATTATTGAATAACATTTTCATGATCACAAAAGATCATGTCTTGAAGAAATGATTAGTTTAGTAGCCTTGTAAACACTATATACATTCATAAGTCTTAAATTACATCATAAAGTGAAAAACTACAACAAAATAGTCTCCATTTTCCACACTCATTTCCCCACAGAATATCCATATTGGTGGGTCATAAAATACTTCTTCACATCTTGGGAAAAATAAAATATAGAAAGGGGTGAGCTCAGATGCTCAGTAAGGATCACAATATAGTGGAAACGTTCATAAATAAGAATAACGATTTATGTCAATGTATAACTAATACCAAGGACTTTTAAAAATGAACATAAGCATAATATGAAACAATAAAATTAAATAATTCTATTTACTTATTCACATGGATATTCTACAAGTCGAATAATAACATGCAATATCGATAACCACTTTCATATTGATGGAATGCATAATGCCTATCTTCCATAACCACATCGTCAAGGCCTTGTGCAAATACTACAAATAATATTTTGTCAAGGCCTTGTTTCAAGACACTAGTTTGTCTCAATAGACCTACCAATGTATCAAGGAGTGATATCGGGCCCCACCCATCACTTACTGAGTCCAATTCATTCCTCATATGAACATATTTAAACATAACATAAACATTCATATTAAAACTAGCATACAAAATGTCAATACATTATCCATAAACCATGAATGGTATAAATATAACACATCCATAGTCAAACATATCAAAATAACATTAATACAATATATAAGTATTGTATCATAATAAATCAACTTCAAATAAGCTTAAAATCCATCAAAGTATGTTGACATAAAGGAAATCCAAACTATTTGAGAGAAATATCTATTTTTTTGAAATCATTTAAAAGTCACAAAATTATAAAATAAAACATTTACATTTAAAATATTCTTATAATCTTGTAAGGTAAGCTTCAATGATTTTATAACGGCGGAAAATAGCCACACCCACAGTATATGTTAAAAAAGACATTTTTACCATAATTTTGTCAAAAATGTTAAAAAGGACCTTGTTTGGAAAAAGATGGAATGATTCCTTTATACGAATCTTATAAAAAGTCAAAGAAGGGTATAAATGACTTTAACCCAAAGTCTAGTAAATAGTACAAATGTTTTAAATACAATTTTAAGAAACATGGATGTGGATGATAAAGATGTCTGAGTGGATAATTACATATAAACAACCTTGAATAGTGATGTGGTTGTAGAATTAACCCTTACCTTGTACATTTCCTTGGGTGAGGGTAGGTTAACCTCCTATGTAATAGTGAAATAATTTTTATTAGATTATATAAGAATCATATATATTAATATGATATTATATAAGATCTTTTAACATTTTTTGTTAATAATATCATAGTATTATCATTGTTTTGGGTGTTAATAAATTCGTTTTCCTTTATATTATCAGTTATCTGAGTCATATTTTTTATGGATGGTATGTATCTTATTCATATCAAGAATGATATCAAGTAATTAAACATTATTTTTAATCATCTAATGAAAATTAGTCTTGAAAAGATTTGATGGGGAACAAATCACATTGCGTTCATGGAGACGGTAATCCATACATACGCACGAGTAATAATATCATTCTGTTGATATTAAAATAATATATAATTGGATGTTATATCATATATACAAAAAAATTATCATTCTATATTTATATTTACATTAATTACACAACATTATTAGACCCATCCAAATAATAATGTATTGAATAACAATTACACCACGACGGGGAGAGGGTAAGCCGTATGTACACACTTATGGTGACATGTCATTAAAAGGATGGATAGAATAATGAATTTTGTTGTAACAAATATATAATAAAATCAATGTATATAGAATATACTGGAGTTATTATTTTATAATGGTGACAACAAATAAAAAGGATGTGGAATGAGAAGGGAACATGAAAGGTGTGATGAAACATTTACCTCTTCTTCGGGTTCTTCCTTTTTATTTGATCAAAAGTGCTCCTCACGTTGGATTTATGACTAAGGTAAGGCCTCTAAGATGAAGGGATGATAGTGGAGGGGGTATATGGGCAGAAGTTTGCCTAGTCAAATGGATTTGAAGGTGTTAATTAAAGATAATGGGGAGTTCCATTTTATAAGAGGGGTGAGGGGCAACTTAGGAAAAGATTGAAATATTATTTTATAATAAATTTTTATTCAGTTTATAATGGCTCCAAAGTGGATTTTTTAAAGTATGAGGTGGGGATGGGTCGAAAAAAACTCTAAAAATTCGGGTTAGACAGGTTTTGGTCACTATATTAACCTTATATTTTAGATTTAACTCTTAGTTAAATAGTTTGACATTTACCATGTCTCTTGGTATTTTTATATTATATGGTTTATAAACTTAATATATACTTCCAAGAGAACCCCAAGTTGTTAATTAATGATAAAAATATAATTATATAATCCCTTTATCCAATCCTTATATTTTTGGGAATAAAATATCATTTAATAATATAATATTTGTTTTAAAAACTCTTTTACGTCAATTTTGACACTATTTGGTATTCTATTTTTGCTAAATTTATAACATATTTATAAGTTCATCATATAAAAAATCCTAATAAGTCATATAAACCTAGAAAATTATTTTAATTCATAAAATGTATCAAATTACATTTATTTGGATATTTATAATATCAATTATTTTAATATTTCATTAATTAGGTAATTACTGCATCATCATTGTGTCATAAATAAATTAAATTATTTAATGTCTAAAATATATATATATAATAAAATTATATAGGAAATATTTTTACCTTTATAATTAATATTTATAGCCAAATTTATCTTCTGTGTATCCCTTTATTAAAAATGTTTTAGTTATTAAACTTTGATTTTAACTTTTTTAACTCTTCTTTCAATTGAATAATAATAAATGACTTAATCTAATCCAAGTAAAATTTATGATATGTGTGTTATGATATCATAATGACACAAAAATGATTTAATAAAATAATATAAATTATATATTCTTCCAATTCATGTTTTACAATTAAAATAATGCGATTTTGGGTTTGTTCGATTTATTTTACCAGTACATTAGTGGACCCACCAAGAGTTGTAAAACATTTTAACTTTTTAAATGAAATTATTTGAGAGTGTGACTCACCTCCACATAACCAAACCTATTATTTTAATAAATTTAGCCATTGGAATTATAAAATATTGTTTTCTTCTCCCCTTTGGTTAAAATAATGGGCCAAAACTATTGTCTGGTTTACGATATTGATTAGTTTAATGTGTGGTGACCCATACCAAAATAATAAATAATTCCCTCTCCTTTCCAATATAATCCCATCCAATATCCAACATTCTCTTCACTAAAATCCTTTTTAATTCGTCGACACTCTGCCCTCCCCTAACTGTAATACTCCCAAGGTGCCGCAAACTCTCAAGAAGCCTCTCTGAAGCCTCTCCCAAGACTTTGGGATCACACTTCCACGTAAGGGATTTCCTCTTTTCCCCTTTTTGTCTCAATTCTTTTATGTTGGTATATTATTTTAATTTCAATTAAAAATATTTTAGTATGATTTCAAACCTCCCAGATAACACCGTATTTATGTTTGAATTATTTGAGACCCCTTTAACTCTAATTTAATTCCTCTTATGCACACTTGTTACCTTGTTGAAAATCCGTATCAAATTTCCCTCTCCTCATTAACATTGAAGATATTCCATTGTATTGTTAATATAAATTACTTTAAATGTGTTGGGACTTGTTTTTATATGAACCCATTAGTTTAATTTTCATGTAAATATGATGATACACTATTTCTCTCTCGTCAACCATTTTTATGAATTTTTATGTCACATCGTTATGCTGCTGAAATTGCGCCGAGATTTTCCAAGCCAAAATCTTTATGTAGTGAATACCATACACATGTCTCTATCAAGGTTAATCACCTTTATTCACATATACATATATAATTTTTCTTTCATGTGTGTGTTCCATGTTTCTTAATCATGGAATAGCATGTTATGTTGATTGATTCCATGTTATATGATTCTTGTGGCAAACTAATGCATGAAATGAAATGATTAAGAAGGGTGCACCCTGATAGCACTCCAATGCATCAGGTAAAGATTAGTATCATGATATGACAAGTGAAATGAGGGTTTACTTTGGATAATTCATGTGAAATGAGTATTTACTGATTCTCATTGTGCCATGAGCCTTGGATGACGCTAAAATCATGTTAAATGTTTTTTCCACATTTCCATGTTAGGCTAATCATGTTATAACATGTCTTTATGTTCATGTTTATCTTATGCTATGTTTATATGCATATTTCTTAACATTTATTGTTTCTTTCATGTTATTCCTTTTTAACTCCTTTATTGGGCTTTATAGATCACCCTTTTCTTATGCATGTCCTCTGGTTATCCCATATAATGCTAAGTATGATGGAATGTAGTGTTCATGCAAAGGAATCTTTCAATAAGATGTTGCGTCCAATATTATAAGTTGTTATGTAATGTTCCTAAGCCCCAAAGAAACTAGACCTCTTGAATTTTTTTGTTTTATAAAGTGACATTTCTATGTAATAAATAATGTCTATGGGTGTAATGAAATGAAGGGTTGTCTGTTGGTTTCAGAGGATATGTTTAGTAATTTCTTTGGATTTGGATTAGAAAACACTAGAGAAGACTTAGTGAAAAGACTATGTATTATAAAAACATACCTAATTTTTTGTGGGTGTTGATTAAGTGTTTTATCCCGAAAATACATCCATGTATGGATACAAGTAGGTAGAGGCGGCATAGGAAAAGATGTACCCAGGGGAGAAAACCACGAGAAGGGGTTTCAAGATTGACTTGGGATATCCTGGTACACAACAATGGGCCTTGCTACTCTTATGATTATAAAATTCATGGGGGATATGCATTGGTAAATTCACAATCTTAGTATGAACCATTATTATGGGAATTCCCCTAAGAACATATGATTGAATTTAGATCATGGATAACATGTGTTGAAGCCTATGGATTCATAAGTCAAGGAAATAACAGTTATATATAAGTCATCACTTTTGTCCTTGGATAACCATTTATGTGTTATCCCTAAACGTCCTTTTCCTCCTTCCAATGGAAGGTAATTAGAGAACTCGGGCCAAGAATTGACGTGAAAATCAATGTGATGATTGTGCTATTGAGATGCCCAATCTGATAGGAGCAGGAATTGTGAACTTTGTCAGGATTCTCTCTCAGTTAAATCAAGATTTTAATGTAAATACATGTCAAGAGAATTGTTAAGCGCCCCCTAATAAAGAACAATTTTTTATCGAGAGCTTCAGGATACAAAGTCCTCCTACTTTTAATGGATCATCTGATACCTCAATCGCTATACAATGGATCAATTCCATTAAAACGATATTTTACATCCTTCAATGTTCTAAACAAGTGAAGGTTCTCCTAGCTGCTAATTATATGGAGGGTGAAGCTGATCAATGGTGGACATTGATAAAAATATTAAGCATGAGTAGGAGATCGAGGGGGTGGAATGGAAGGATTTCTAAAAGATGTTTTTTGATAAATATTTTTCATGCCCCCTCCTACTTAAGATTGAAGGGGACTTCCGTTTCCTCAAGAAAAAATACGACGAATATTTCGGAGTGTACGTGGTAAAAACCATAAGGGTTTCACTATATTCCTCTATTTTTTTGTTACCCTCGAATGCAATATTAACCACTTCTTTGGTGGGATGAAACCTAGCTTGTAGAAAGCACTGGCGATCTGTGACTTTGACAGCTTTGAAGAAATTGTCAGATGTTCCCTCAAGATCGAAATGGGGATCATATAATCTTTGAGGTACCATGGGGATAAAAAGAATAAGGTGGAATTTAATTATAGTGGTATTATGGATAAATCCAACAGTGGTAAGAAAATATAGCTCCCAACATTCCAAAGGTGTTGAAAGAAGCACCCTAGAAAATTTCGATAAGGGGACGAGGAAATGCTTTAGGTGTAGAAGATAGGTGAACCTGAATATTAACTATTAGAAAGAAAACAGCCATGACTGTGACAAAAGAGATAAACAATCCATTCGACCCTCAATGAATTGTCCATTAGTTCAACTGCAAAGAACCAAGGCACTTTTCAAACCAGTTCCATAAGCTAAGGGTTTTTCGGAGGAAACCAACAACCTAGAAGGCAGCAAGGGAGATCATTTTCAATCACTCCCGCCTAAGTGATCCCCAATAATGATGTGGCAACAAGCACTCTAGTAATTCATTCATGAAAAGCTACATACTTTTTGATTCTAGTTATACGCATTTTTTATATCCCGGATGTTTAGAAAAAAAAATCCTAACACCACAAAAAATAATGGAAGTAATGATTTTAGTGAGTACGGAAAATTGGAAAATCATTTCATCCCATGAATATGAATCCTCTCATGTTATAATTTTTTTAGTGAACATCCTGGAAAACCACTTCATACTCACTGTGGGAGAATTTTATTCAATTATCGTCATGGATTTAATTTTCATATATATAGCCAATAGAATGTGTCCTGAGAGGGAAATGACTCTCCATATGGAGAATCGACCACATAATTCTATACAAGTGCAAGGTGGAAGAATAATATTTTTCGATCCACTATCTCAAGCATGTATATTACTGCCATATGAGCACAAGTATCCAGCATAGATGATTGAGTCTAAAGAAGCAACTATTCATGAAGATAGTCCGATTGTGATGGAATTCGTTGATGTATTTCTTGAGGAATTTCCTAGACAACCTCATACAAGAGATGATGAATTCTCAATTGACTACGTACCTAGGGAATTGCTAATATCCATGAATCCATATAGAATGGTTATTTTGGAGCATAAGGAGGTGAAGAAACAACTATAGGAGAATCTAGATAAGGGATTTATACACCCATGTACTTCACCATGGGGTACACTAGTCCTCTTAGTCAAGAAAAAGGATGGATCAATGTTCCATTACATTTATTAACATTAGCTTAAAATTCCAAATAAAGAACAGGTATCATCCCCCTTCAATTTATGACTTGTTTGATCTGCAGCATGGGAAAAAATACTTCTCCAAGGTGGATTTGTGGTCAGAATATTATCATGTAAGGGTAAAGAAGTAGAATATCCCCAAGAATACTTTTCGTACAAGATTTTGGCACTACGAATTCATAGTAATTCATTTCAGACTCACTAATTCCCTAGAAATAACCATGGAATTGATGAATAGAGTCTTTAGACATTACCTAAACAAATTTGGGGTAGTCTTTAAAGATGATATTCTAATATACTCCAAAACCATGGAGGAACATTAATAGAATCTAAGAACTATACTAGAGACCTTGCGGAAGGAGAAGATCTATGAAATGTATGGCAAGTGTGAGTTCTGGTTGAAGGATGTCTCATTCATGGGCCATAGCATCACAAGAAATGGGATATCTGTGGATCCCATCTAGAAAGGTAAAATTGAGGGATGGATGAGGCCAACATTGGTAACGAATATTCGTAGCTTCATGGGTTTAGATGGATATTATCGATGATTTCTAAGAAATTTCTCACGATTTTCCAACCCTCTGACAAAGATAACTAGGAAGTGTGTAATGTTTTCTTGGTGTGATGAATGAATGGAAAGAATTTGGGAGTTGAAAAGAAGGTTTTTCACTATGCATGTGCACACATTACCCACATATGGAGAACTTTTTGTGCTATTCATTGAAGATTCGAAGAAGTGACTAGGTTGTGTGTTGATTCAAACTGATAGTCATTGAAAATGCTTCAAGGAAATTGAATTTTCATGAGAATATTTATACAACACATGATTGGGAGTTGGTTTTGGTGA
Source organism: Viscum album (assembly GCA_963277665.1). Classification (NCBI taxonomy): domain Eukaryota; kingdom Viridiplantae; phylum Streptophyta; class Magnoliopsida; order Santalales; family Viscaceae; genus Viscum; species Viscum album. The sequence goes on from OY728129.1 coordinate 1,593,555,830, forward strand.
TCATCAATTTAATAATTTGGTGGAAATATCTCTTTGGAGAGAAGTGTGAAATATATACGGACCACAAAATCATCATCTATATATTCACACAGAAAGAGTTAAACATGTGGAAAAGAACATTGATAGGGCTGACCAATGGCTATGACTGCTCAATCCATTACCCCCATGGGAAAGGGAACAAGGTGGCTAAAGATCTATGTAGAAAGGACCCAATGATTATATCATTGATGAGAATTAAGAAGGATCCAATCTTATTAGATTTAAGGATTATGGAAATGAGAATCATAAAGAAGGTAACATCATTAATTCATTCACAAAGGATTGCTCAATTTTCACTTTTTAAATGGTTAAAGGATTATCAAAAGGATGATGTGGGGATTTAGAAGAAAGTGGAAGCTATTAGAAAAGGGAAATCCTTGGATTTTAATGTTAATGAAGAATGAATTGTGCGATATGGGAAAATAAAATGTGTTCCATCATGTTCGGAGCCGACGAATGACCTTTTAGATGATGCACATAGTTCAAATTTATCTATTCACCCAATAAACACAATGATTTATCGAGATCTCCGAGAGAATTTTTTGAGGGATAATATGAAGAAGGTGATCGGTGGAAATAAATCAGTGTTCCTGTTGTGTCAGCTACTGAAGGTAGAGAGGCAGATGTATAATGGGATGATGCAACCATTACCCATACCAGCATAGAAATGGGAGTACATCACCATGTAATTTATCAAAAGACATCTGGAGACTTCTAAATGAAATAATGCAATCCAGGTTTTTTTTGCAACACCCCAAGCTTCCACGGTACGTTTCCCTTCGAATAATGCAATAGCGTGTGTTGTACGCAACCTCGAGCTCTAACGCACACCACAACTAATTAAACTAGCCGTTGTGAATAGTAATACCTATTATTTGAAATTTTATAAATTTTATTTATCAAAATGGACTTCATTTTTGGATTCGTAATATCGAAATTAGCCTATGTTGAATTTTTGGTATTTTTCTGAGAACTTCTAATTTTTTATGAATAGTGAAAAATATTTAAAAACAAATTTTTTAATCAAAATAATTTATAGTGATAAATTATATTATTTAGTGGTTTTAAAGTATAATTAGAATATATTTTTACCATTTTATCCAATGGTGGTCATTAGAATTAATTTAACATTGAAATTGGACATAAACAATTGCCAATCTTTTGATATAAATTGTTTCTTAAAAACACGCTATTTGTTGTAACAGCGGGAATTAATTATAAAATTAATTAATGCAACATATATGTTTGGAATTTTGTAAAATATACATCATTTTTAAATTCGGAATATCAATTATAGCTTATGGTAAAATTTTGGCCTTATTCTGAAAAACTACAATTTTTGATGAATAGTGAAACCACTAAGTGGTTGTTAAAAACTGATTTTTCGTTAAAATGAAATATTACCACTTATGTGATTTGATTTTCAAAAATCCGACATACATGGTTGTCATTAAGAAGTAAAATGTGGTTCAATGAGATTAAAATAATTTTTTTGGTGAATAATAACTGTTAAGTTCTTAATCGCGATTAGAGGTAATTAGTGTAGTTTAAGGTAAAAATAATGTTTTAATAATATGAGATGAGCTTGAAACTTGTACTACTCCTATTTGATGGGTCATTCCCGACCAAGAAAACCCATGGGTCAACTTGGGGACCCCATGGAGCCACTTTGGTTGGAAAATGACATTAATATATATTTATTTAATGTTAAAATTAAATTGAAACAAACATGAGTTGTTTTACTAAAACAGTTTTTAAGTGGGGTTACACAAGTCATAATTTTGACTATAAATATTCATTAGAAATATAAAAATATTTCCTACATCATAGTATTTTTTTTATTATTTTTAGACATTAAATAAATTAAATTATTTATGATATCATTATGATGCAGCGATGACCTCATTATTTAACGATTTTAATAAAATGAAAAGATAATGTAAAATCCAAGGTATAAACTGGTCTAAAGACTATTGGATGGGAAGATTTCGAACCCTTATCACCTTATCCACGAATTATATAATTTTGGGACCTTTAGAATCCGAAAATTATTGTATAATAATGTAAAGTTTTTTTACTTTCCAAGAGTGCCCCTCCTCTCCACTTATAAATGGCCCCCACCTCTACCACGTCATTCACACTTTCAAGCCATTTGGATCGGCCAAACTCTTCCCAAATACTCTCCCAACTTCCCCCTATTACTCATAGAAGCCTCACTTTGGGCAGAACTCTTCCCAAGGAATCCATTGGCTCAAATCAAAAAGAGTTACCCGATTTTGAGGTAATGTCTTCTCTAATGTTGTTTTGTTTTATTTTTTTTCTACAACCCCCTAAACTCTTTTTATTAATTTCTTTTGTAACAACACCAGTATCATCAAGATACTATGATGTTTTTATAAGATGTATTCGAGCTACAATTACACACACCTACATCTAATGGTTAAAGAACATACGGTTTCTGTGGAATGCGAATTTCTGCATCACGAAACGATGATTGTTCAACACTCATATAACACATTCAAAGGTGTCCATTAAGATGTCACTATATTTATATATGATATATAATATTTTTATGTTTTACTTATGCTTCTGTATTTCTCATTTATGGCATACTTTATGATTTCCATTATGGGTAAATGCGATAATTTCATTTTAGGAAGTGCGGACTACCGCCCCCTCAAAGTGATGTGAATCGTTAATGCCATATGTGGGATGTATAAAGGATGGAGTAAATAATATTATATATGATATTATACTGGAACTATATTATACCTTTATATAATTATGATTTTATTCCATTAAATATGAAATAGAAATGATAGTAGCGTTCATTAGTACATACGGCTTACCATCTCCATGAACTGTGCATTTCATTTCTTACCTCCAAATGTTACATAATATTATGAATGAATGTATATACTGGATATATATGATATATATGACATCTAAATCATGAATATAATTCTGGAGATAATGGATATTCTACCACATAAACACCTTGTAATTATAAGAAGTTTATTGTTGACTCAAGTACCAAAGATCGACAAAACGACCGTTATTAACTTAAATAATTACATAATGTTCATAACATTGTAATAAGTGATATAAAAAGGATAATGAAATTGAAAATTGTTCTTAATAAAGTATATATTAACTCTAGTTTATTATTCAGGAGGTTAAAGAACGGTCGACTCAAGTCGGACACAAGGTGAGGGAACTTCTTAACCCAACTTCCATTCTTTGGGTTAATCTCTTACTTTCAAATTATGTCATGATATTATTATGTATTATTTTGTATTTTTACTTTATTTATGTGTACCTATATAGAATACACATAATAGATCTATTTTATTTTAAAAATGATCTTTTTAATGACTTCGTCTCAATCTCCTTTCATTGAGGCATATTTGGTTTTATACACAACTTTCTTTTATACGGTGTATAAACCCCTTTGACTTTTACGTTTATTCAAAATGAATCTTTTTTATACGAAGCGTTTTACTAAACAACAAAAAGGGAATTTTTTTCTTTCCGTACTTATGCGGTGACAATGACTTCTCCACCGCCGTGACCATTATTTGAGTTTCGGCTTCCTCTACAAGCCATCATTTTTTAATGAAAAATAAATACAAAGTTTTAACTTTCTTTTATTTTGGTATTGAAAATGGTTTTGAAAGCGTTTTTATTATATCAATGTGTTGTATTGATATCTTTTGATTGAAATGTGGAAATGTTATGTTTCCTTTATTCATGTTTTATGTGATACAATTATGTTATGGTTTATGATATGATTAAACATATTCATATGAGGAATGCATTGGACTTAACATGTGACGGGTGGAGCCCGCTATAGCTCCTTGATGCATCGGTAGGTCTCATGAGACAACTAGACGTTGAATTGGCTGAGGCCCTTTCCCAATTTGATTTGTGATTTTGGCCGAGGACTTAATCATTTTAGACGTCTTGGCCGAGGCCTTGAAAAAATGTTTCAGAATGTCTGGCATTATGCATTCCATCATTATGAAAGTGGTTATTGATATTGCTTGTGATTATTCGACCAGTAGAATATCCGTGTGAAGAAGAAAATGGCATTATCTCATTTTAATTTTGCCATATTATGTTGATGTTCAAGTTTAAAAGGCTTTTGTTTTAGTTATACATTGCCTTAAATATTTATGTTTATTTATGAAAGCGTCCGCAATATTGTTATCCTTACTGAGCATCTGAGCTCACCCCTTTCAATGTTTTAATAATTTCCAAGATGTGAAGAAGTATTTTATGAATGACCTGAAGGGATACTCAGAAGAGGATATGAGTGTGGACTATGAAGAATTTCTTATTAGTTTTTCACTTTATTATGTAATGTAACATTTATGAATGTATCTAGTGTTTCCAAGGCTACTAAACTAATCGGTCTTTCGAGACTTGATCTTTTGTGATCATGCCAATGTTACGAAGTAACGCACTGGCTCCGGGTAGCTGGGGTCAGGGTGTTACAGTTGGTATCAGAGGCAGTTTAGTACTAACCTTGGAAGCTAGATTTAGATAAACTCTGATTAGAGCACATAGCCCGAATATAGACTTTAAGGATTAGTATAGAAGAACTTCCTAGAATTTTGGTATTATAGAGATTTTGTGAGTTTTCTGAGCGATACATTCCTGTCTGGATACGAGTAGGTAGAGGCGGTTCTGGCACACATGTACCTAGGTGTAAAACCCGAAAACACCGCTTTGAGCTAGACTCGAACGGGAACTGGTGCATGACAACGGGCCTTGCTGCACTCTTGGTTACGACACTCTCGGGGGATATTCTTAGGATAATTCTCATTTTCCTTACAAAACACTATGAAGGGTTATGAGTATATAATTTATCAAAGAAAACATTTCTTTTTATGATTATGGATTATATCCATAAATAAGTCAATTTATGTTAAGTATTTTATAAGTATGGAATTATGTATTTTGATTCATAAACTAATATAGTTTATTCCATTGTTTAGAAATGGAACCTAGTGGAAGGAATGGAAACCGTATCAATGCACGCACTCCGTGTAGGGATTTCCCTCCTGCTCAAGATAATTATTGTGGAGCTGGAGATACAACTGGTGCTGATCAACTTATTACCATACTGGGACAACTCACTCAGGTTATGAATAATATCCTTACTCGTATGGAGCACCCTGATCCGCAATGTGGAGGATCAATGTTAGACCGCTTCATAAGGCAACAACCGCCAACATTTAATGGGGGTACAAATCCATTAGTAGGTGAGCAATGGATAAATTCTTTAGAAAAAATATTCCACGCCTTGGGGAGTAGTGAAAGGGAAAAGGTTATCATGGCAGTCTACCACCTCACTGGAGATGCCGATCAATGGTGGTCATTGATTCAAAACACAAAGGAAGATGATGAAGTATCAAATATTGAATGGAGATAGGTCAAATATCTTTTCTTAGAAAAATACTTTCCTCGAGACCATCGAGCGGATATGGAAAGGCAATTTCTGAGTCTGAGGCAGAAGGAGGATGAGAATGACGCAAAGTATGAGGCTAACTTTACAAGGATAGCAAGGTATGCTGCAGATTACATACGTAACCCAAGAAGTAAGACTGATCGTTTCTTTGATGGGTTAAAACAATTTCTCCGTCGAGATTTAGTATCACAAACCTTCTCTTCATACGAAGGTATTGTCTCGTGCGCTATCAAGATGGAAAAGGAATTCTCTAAGTCTTGTGTCTTTAAATCAAATAAAGATAAGAAGATATCCGCTGAAAACTCTGGGAAAGGAAATAAGGAAACAGGAAAGAAGGGAAGAAATGAATTTCCACCCAGTGATAATTGTGGTAGGAAGCACCCTGGTGCCTTTCTAAAAGGAAAAGGAGTATGTTACAAGTGTGGTGAAAAAGGCCACCAAGCTCATGAATGCAAGGGAAAGAAAGCGGCTGTCAACATGGAATGCTATAATTGTATAGAGAAGGGACATTATGCAAATGAATGTCCTAAGCATCAGGGGAACTTATCTCAGAAGAGGACAAGGGATCAGGGCCAGGCTTATGCTATCACTACTGCTGAGGTGGAAGCTCCGAAAGACGTGGTGGCAGGTAATTTAATAGTTTCCTCAAGTTTTTCAAATGCATTATTTGATTCTGGATCATCGCATTGTTTCATATCTTCCCAGTTTTCTAAGAAAATTAGATATTTACAAATTGATTTAACAAGGGAGTTGTCGGTCAAAACTCCTAAGGGAAGTATTGTTGTAACAATGTTTTGTCGATTAGTTCCCATTACAGCACCTAAATGTTCTTTACCTGCTGATCTCATCGCCATACCCATGATTGAATTTGATATAATCCTCGGTATGGATTGGCTTTCGGACCATGATGCAAAAATTTATTGTAAGACTAAAGAGGTTACGATTCTTGATGATGATGATAAGGAACACCTTATCTTTAGAGAAGAATCGTCGCCACATAATTCTGTTCTAGATCCACCCCCAGTAGCTCAACTAAATTCAATTATTGGGGAGGAAGAGAAGGAAATTACTGAGGGTGAGGAAAGGAATATTCAAATAGAGTATGTACCTTTCGTGAGAGAATATGTTGATGTGTTTCCGGAAGATTTACCTGGACATCCTCCAGAATGAGAAGTTGAGTTTTCCATTCATTTAATTCCTAGATCAAGGCCCCTATCGAAGACCCCTTATAGAATGGCCACTGTGGAATTAGTTTAACTATAGAAACAACTAGAGTAATTGAGTAATAAGGGATTTATTCTCCCAAGTGTTTCTCCTTGGGGAGCCCCTGTACTTTTTGTTAAGAAGAAAGATAGATCTATGAGGTTGTGCATCGACTATAGGGAGATCAATGCTATAACATTAAAGAACAAGTATCCCCTACCTCGCATTGATGATTTGTTTGACCAACTACATGGAGCTCAATACTTTTCAATGATTGACCTTCGGTCTGGATACCATCAGTTGTGTGTGAAGAAGGAAGACGTTCCAAAGACAGCATTTCAAACAAGGTACGGGCATTACGAGTTTACAATAATTCCATTTGGATTGACTAATGCACCCTCTGTTTTCATGGATCTAATGAATAGAGTTTTCAAGGAATATCTTGATGACTTTTTAGTGGTATTTATTGATGATATCTTGGTATACTCCAAAAGCCACAAAGATCATGAAAATCACTTACGCATTATCCTGAAGACTCTTAGAAGACATGAATTATATGAGAAATTTAGCAAGTGTGAATTATGGCTTCAAGAGATTTCTTTTCTTGGCCATATTGTCTCTAAGGATGGAATTTCCGTTGATCTTTTTAAAACCAAGGAAATCCAAGAATGGCCAGCACCGACAAGTATAACTGAGGTACGTAGTTTTATTGGTTTAGCAGGTTATTATCGACGTTTCGTCCAGAATTTTTCCAGATTGGCTAACCCATTGACAAATCTCACACGTAAAGGGATTAAATTATTCTGGAAAAAAGAGTGTGAAGAATGTTTTCAAGAACTGAAGAGAAGATTAGTCAACTCCCCTGTATTGACTCTACCATCGGGGAATGATGGGTTTGTTATTTATAGTGATGCATCGAAGAAAGGACTTGGTTGTGTCCTTATGCAGACTGATAAGGTTATTGCCTATGCATCACGACAGCTAAAAATTAATGTGCAAAACTATCCTACTCATGATCTTGAGTTAGCAGCTGTGATCTTTGCTTTAAAGATATGGAGACATTACCTCTATGGTCAAAAAGGTGAGATTTATACTGATCACAAGAGTTTGAAGTATATTTTCTCACAAAAAGAACTCAACATGAGGAAAATGTGATGGCTTGAACTACTCAAGGATTATGATTTCACGATACATTACCACCCAGGGAAGGCAAACAAGGTGGCAGATGCTTTGAGCAGAAAAGACCATGGAGTTTTGAATGTGATGAGAATTGAAAGGGATCCAATTTTCATGGATCTAGTAAATATGGACATGGGAATAACTAGGGAAGGTGAAACATCAATGCTTTTTCAAATGGTTGCCAAACCATAATTACTAGAAAAGATTAAGAGTTCTCAGACCAATGATGAAGAATTTCAGAATAAGATTAAAGATGTGAATGATGGAAGATTGAGGGACTTTGTGTATAAGGATGGAATTTTGAAATTCGGGAATAGACTTTGTGTTCCCGATATACCTGATCTAAAAAGGGAATTGCTGGATGATGCTCATAGTTCCAATTTCTCTATACACCCTGGGAGCACCAAAATGTATAGAGATTTGAAGGAACATTTTTGGTGGGACAATATGAAGAGTGAGATTGCTGATTTTGTGTCGAGGTGTATGGTTTGTCAACAAGTGAAAGTTGGAAGGCAACATCCTGGTGGAGTATTGCAACCTCTTCCCATACCCGAGTGGAAATGGTATAATATTACGATGGACTTTGTCATGGGACTACCAATGACTCCTAGAAGGAATGATGCAATATGGGTCATTATTGATCGTCTTACTAAGTCAGCACATTTTCTGGCTATACGGGAGGAACTACCACTTGAACGTCTAGCAAGACTATATATTAATGAAGTTGTAAGACTTCATGGAGTACCCCTATCGATTGTTTCTGATCGTGATCCTCGTTTTACTTCAAGATTTTGGAAAAGTCTTCAAAAGGCCTTGGATACTGAACTTCGTTTGAGTACTGCCTATAACCCTCAAACAGATGGACAATCATAACGGACTATTCAAACCATAGAAGGCATGTTGAGATCATGTTCTCTTGACTTTCAGGGTATGTGGGATCAATATTTACCACTGGTAGAATTTTCCTATAACAGTAGCTTCCATTCAAGCATTCAGATGGCACCTTATGAAGTGTTATACGGAAAGAGATGTTGTACACCAACCTGTTGGGATGACGTTGGTGAAAGAAAACTTGTGGGACCAGAACTGGTGTAAGAAACAATGGAAAAGGTGAAGGTAATCCAAAACCACATCAAATCAGCTCAAAGTAGGCAGAGGAGCTGTGCTGATAACAGAAGAAAGGTTTTGGAATTTCAGGTGGGAGATCATGTTTTCCTAAAGGTATCTCCATGGAAGGGATTCATACGTTTTGGTAAGAAGTGTAAGTTGAGTCCCAGGTACATCGGACCTTTCGAAATTCTAGATCGTATTGGGGTTGTAGCTTATCGTTTGGCGATGCCGCCAAATCTCTCCAAAGTTCACGATGTTTTCCACATATCGCTATTGAGAAAATACATGCCCGAACCAACACATGTACTTACCTATGAGGAATTAGAACTGGAACCCGATCTATCTTATTGTGAAGATCCCATTAGAATTCTTGATGTGAGGGAGCAGGTGCTGAGAAACCGGACGACTCGTCTGGTAAAGGTTTTGTGGAGAAATCATAAAATGGAAGAGGCAACGTGGGAACCTGAGGAACTTATGATGAAGAACCACCCGAGTATTTTTATGCAGTAATACCCTAGAAATTGCGAGGATGCAATTATTTGAAGGAGGGGAGAATGTAACACCCCAAGCTTCCACGGTACGTTTCCCTTAGAATAATGCAATAGCGTGTGTTGTACGCAACCTTGAGATCTAACGCACACCACAACTAATTAAACTAGCCGTTGTGAATATTAATACCTACTTTTTGAAATTTTATAAATTTTATTTATCAAAATGGACTTCATTTTTGGATTCGGAATATCGAAATTAGCCTATGTTGAATTTTTGGTATTTTTCTGAGAACTTCTAATTTTTTATAAATAGTGAAAAATACTTAAAAACAACTTTTTTAATCAAAATAATTTATAGTGATAAATTATACTATTTAGTGGTTATATTTTTACCATTTTATCCAATGGTGGTCATTAGAATTAATTTAACATTGAAATTGGACATAAACAATTGCCAATCTTTTGATATAAATTGTTTCTTAAAAACACGCTATTTGTTGTAACAGCGGGAATTAATTATAAAATTAATTAATGCAACATATATGTTTGTAATTTTTTAAAATAGACATCATTTTTTAATTCGGAATATCAATTATAGCTTAGGGTGAAATTTTGGCCTTATTCTGAAAAACTTCAATTTTTGATGAATAGTGAAACCACTAAGTGGTTGTTAAAAACTGATTTTTCGTTAAAATGAAATATTACCACTTCTGTGATTTTATTTTCAAAAATCCGACATACATGGTTGTAATGAAGAAGTAATAGGTGGTTCAATGAGATTAAAATAATTTTTTTTGGTGAATAGTAACTTTTAAGTTCCTAATCGCGATTAGAGGTAATTAGTGTAGTTTAAGGTAAAAATAATGTTTTAATAATATGAGATGATCTTGACACTTTTCCTACTCCTATTAGATGAGTCATGGCCGAACAATACAACCCATGGGTCAACTTGGGGACCCCATGGAGCCACTGTGGTTGGAAAATGACATTAATATATATTTATTTAATGTTAAAATTAAATTGACACAAACATGAGTTGTTTTACTAAAACAGTTTTCAAGTGGGGTTACACAAGTACAAATTTTTACTATAAATATTCATTATAAATATAAAAAGATTTCCTAAATCATAGTATTTTTTTATAATTTTTATACATTAAATAAATTAAATTATTTATGACATCATTATGATGCAGCGATGACCTCATTATTTAAAGATTTTAATAAAATGAAAAGATAATGTAAAATCCAAGGCTTACACTTTTCCAAAGACTATTGGATGGGTATATTTCGAACCCTTATCACCTTATACACTAATTATATAAGTGTGGGACCTTTAGAATCCGAAAACCATTGTATAATAATGTAAAATTTCCTTACTTTCCAAGAGTGCCCCTCCTCTCCACTTATAAAAGGCCCCCACCTCTACCACCTCATTCACACTTTAAAGACATTTTTCTCGGCCCACCACTGCCCAAATACTCTCCCAACTTCCCCCTCTTACTCCTAGAAGCCCCACGTTGGGTTGAACTCTTCCCAAGGAAGCCTTTGGCTCAAATCAAAAAGAGTTACCCGATTTTGAGGTAATGTCTTCTCTAATGTTGTTTTGTTTTATTTTTCTTCTCCAACCCCCTAAACTCTTTTTATTAATTTCTTTTGTAACAAAACCAGTATCCTCAAGATACTAGGTTGTTTTTATAAGAAGTATTAGAGCTAAAATTACACACACCTACATCTAATGGTTATAGAACATACAGTTTCTGTGGATGGCGAATTTCTGCCTCACGAAACGATGATTGTTCAACACTCATATAACACCTTCAAAGGTGGCCATTAAGATGTCACTATATTTATATAGGATATATAATATGTTTATGTTTTACTTATTCTTCTTTATTTCTAATTTATGGCATAATTTATGATTTCCATTATGGGTAAACGCGATAATTTCATTTTAGGAAGTGCGGACTACCGCCCCCTCAAAGTGATGTGAATCGTTAATGCCATATGTGGGATGTATAAAGGATGGAGTAAATGATATTATATATGATATTGTACTGGAACTATATTATACCTTTATATAATTATGATTTCATTCCATTAAATATGAAATAGAAATGAAAGTAGCGTTCATGTGTACGTACGGCTTACAGTCTCCATGAACGGTGCATTTCATTTCTTACCTCCAAATGTTAGGTAATATTATTAATGAATGTATATACTGGATATATATGATATATATGACATCTAAATCATGAATATAATTCTGGAGATAATGGATATTCTACCACATAAACACCTTGTAATTATAAGAAGTTAATTGTTGACTCAGGTACCAAAGATCGACAAAACGACCGTTATTAACTTAAATAATTACATAATGTTCATAACATTGTAATAAGTGATATAAAAAGGATAATTAAATTGAAAATGGTTCTTAATAAAGTAGATATTAACTCTAATTTATTATTAAGGAGGTTAAAGAATGGTCGAATCAAGTCGGACACAAGGTGAGAGAACTTCTTAACCCAACTTCCATTCTTTGGGTTAATCTCCTACTTTCAAATTATGTCATGATATTATTATGTATTATTTTGTATTTTTACTTTATTTATGTGTACCTATAGTAAATAAACATAATAGATCTATTTTATTTTAAAAATGATCTTTTTATGGACTTCGTCTCAATCTCCTTTCATTGAGGCATATTTGGTATTATACACAACTTTTTTTTATAAGGTGTATAAACCCCTTTGACTTTTACGTTTATTCAAAAGGAATCTTTTTTATACGAAGCATTTTACTAAACGACAAAAAGGGAATGTTTTCTTTCCGTACTTATGAGGTGACAACGACTTCTCCGCCGCCGTGACCATTATTTGAGTTTCGGCTTCCTCTACAAGCCATCATTTTTTTATTGAAAAATAAATACAAAGTTTTAACTTTCTTTTATTTTGGTATTGAAAATGGTTTTGAAAGCGTTTTTATTATATCAATGTGTTGTATTGATATCTTTTGATTGAAATGTGGAAATGTTATGTTTCCTTTATGCATGTTTTATGTGATACGATTATGTTATGGTTTATGATATGTTTAAACCTATTCATATGAGGAATGCATTGGACGTAACATGTGACGGGTGGAGCCCGCTATAGCTCCTTGATGCATCGGTAGGTCTAATGAGACAACTAGACGTGGAATTGGCCGAGGCCCTTTCCCAATTTGATTTGTGATTTTGGCCGAGGCCTTAATAATTTTAGACGTCTTGGCCGAGGCCTTGACAAAATGTTTCAGAATGTCTGGAATTATGTATTCCATCATTATGAAAGTGGTTATTGATATTTCATGTGATTATTCGACTAGTATAATATCCATGTGATGAAGTAAATGGAATTATCTCATTTTACTTTTGCCATATTATGTTGATGTTCAAGTTTAAAAGGATTTTGTTTTAGTTATACATTTCCTTAAATGTTTATGTTTATTTATGAAAGCTTCCGCAATATTGTTATCCTTACTGAGAATCTGAGCTCACCCCTTTCAATGTTTTAATAATTTCTCGGATGTGAAGAAGTATTTTATGAATGACCTGCAGGGATAGTCAGAAGAGGATATGAGTGTGGACTATGAAGACATTGTTATTAGTTTTTCACTTTATGATGTAATTTAACATTTATGAATGTATCTAGTGTTTCCAAGGCTACTAAACTAATCGGTCTTTCGAGACTTGATCTTTTGTGATCATGCCAATGTTACGAAGTAACGCACTGGCTCCGGGTAGCTGGGGTCGGGGTGTTACATTTTTGGATTGTCTTACAATGTATGAACACTTCTTTTAAATTCTAGAATATTTCTCATTGGATAAAATGACACAAATATATATATCAGGAAAGTGGAAAGGCTGCATGGAGTACCACTGTTTATTTTATCTGATCAAGATCAATGATTCACCTCTTTGTATTGGGAGAGTCTTCAACATGCTCTGGATACTGAACTGAACTTTAGTACAACCAATCATCTTCACATTGATGTTCTATCCAAGAAAACTATTCAAAAAGTGGAAGATATGTTAAGATCATGTTCAATAGACATTAAAGGAGGATGGGATCAACATCATCCTTTGGTGGAATTTCCAATAATTACAATTTCCACTCGAGCATCCCAACGTCACCATATGAATCCCTTTATGGGAAGAGTTGCATAACACTGAAATGTTGGGATGATGTTGGTGAGCGTAAGCTGCTAGGACCAGAAATAGTCGAATAAATGGTGCAGAAGATGAAAACCATTCTACAACATATCATGGAAGCCAAGAGTTGACAAAAGATTTATGCTGATAACCGTCAATGATGCCTTGAGATTAAAGTTGGAGACATTGTATTCCTATGCATATTTGCATGGAAGAAGGTAATGATGTTTGTAAAGGAAGGGAAGGCATGTTCTAGGTATATCAGCCCCTTCGATATTCTTGATCATGTCAAGGTTGCGGCCTATAGACTAGAACTTCCACTTACCAAGGCCAAAGTACATGATGTCTTTCATGACTCCCATTTAAGGAAGTACATACCAGAGCCTTCACAAGTAATCTTTTAAAAGGTACTAAAGTTAGAGGATGATATTTCTTATGAGGAGAAACCAGTGAGGATCTTAAATCGTAGCGAAAAAGTCCTATGAATTAAGACAATTCCCCTCATGAAGGTGTTGTGGAAAAACCAATCTTTTGAAGATGTGACGTGGGAATTAGAGGAAGTGATGAAGCAAAGTTACCCTAATAATAATTATTATGGGAAAATTAAATTTTTAGGAATAAATTTCTTATGGGGGAATATTGAAATGACCCAAACTATCATTAATGAATATTTCTCTTGATTTAAATAAATTACTTATTATGTAAAATGGTTATATAACATATGAACTTATTTTTTTTATGTTTCAAGATTTTAAAATACCATTATTAATTGTTACCATTTCTAATATAGTCATTGAACAGTGATAACATGATTAGTTTTAATATAGTGCTTTAACAAATCCATTTTACATGGAGAATGGAAGTGACGACCTCATCCAGTAGACTTGCCTAGTATGAAGCCCATTTGTAGGAGCTCAGAAAGGAGGTGGAATCATTGGGATTCACTATTGACCATACCCAAGCCGAGCTTCAACATGATAAACTCAAACAGAACCTCCTACAAGAGATGTGTAAGTTGATAGATATTACCAACCGAGCAATGTTATTTGGGCCACCCCAAGAGTCTTTCACTGTCACACACCTTACCATTCACTCGTATGTGGGTGTTATAAGGGGTTATATAACAAGACCATATCAGTATGATTATGTGCATTATTATTGTATATATTAATCAATTTACATTCATTTTAATATTGTTACTTTGAAAATTGTTTTTTAAAGCGCAAACAGTGTTTTTAGTTAATATTCAACTAAGAAATGTATTTTGATTAAATAAAGGATTTTTTAGTTAAATAATATTTTAATAAAATATTATTATTATTAAATTAAATTTCATTAAATATAAATGATCATATAATTTTATGAATGCAATTGTAAATTGGATTAAGGCTTGAAAGACGTTTTTGTAAAAACCCATTAATTTTTTATAAATTTCGTTTTTTATGTTAAATGTAAAAAATTAAAATATTTATAAAATTATTTAGATAAAATAAATATTAATTTTTGAATTAGGATGTTGAAATTATCAAATGGTTATGTTTTCATAATTTTCCGAGACAATCGTTTTTTTGGGTAAAAATTAAATATCGTTTAAATATATAATGTATTTTATGATATCATAATGACCCAATATTGATGTAATAAAATACCGTAAATGTAATGACCAAACAATATGAGTTTTGAAAATAAAATAATGTAATTTTGGGTTTGTTTTATTTATTTTACAAAATGTTAGTGGACCCTTCAAGAGTTATAAAACATTTTCACTTTTTAAATGAATTTCTTTCAGAGAGTGACTCACCTCCACATAATAAACCCTCTATTGTTTAGAGTTTCAGCCATTGGAATTATAAAATACTGTTTTACACTCCCCTTTGGAAAAAATAATGGGCAACATCCATGGCCTAGTTTATGGTATTTATTAAATTAATGTGTGGTGACCCAAACCTTAATAATAACAAATTCCATCTCCCCTCCATTATAAACACACCCAAGATCCCACTTCCACATCACTAAAAGCCTTTGACGTTCATCCAAACTCTTACATAATCTCTCTATTATCCTCCAATGGTTCCCTAGGCTCCCAAAACGCCTCTCTCATGCCTCTCCCAAGCCTTTGGGTGCACACTTCCAAGTAAGGGATTTCCTCTTTTCTCATTTTTGACTCAATTTCTTTATATTGTCATCCCCTATTAATTTAAATTAAATATTCTAGGGTATGATTTATCACCAACCAATAATATACTCCTTATGTTTGAATTATTATATGTCCCTTTCACTCTCATTTAATTCCTCGAATGCACACCCGTTACCATGCTTAAATTCTGTAATGAATTTCCCTCTCCTCATTTACATTCAATAAATTCCATTGAATAATGAATATAAATTAATTTAAAAATTTTAGGACATGTTTCTATATTAACAAAATACTTTAAATATCATATAAATATGATTATACATCCATATCTCTCTCATCAACCATTTTTATTAATTTTTATGTCATGTTGTTATGCTGTCGAAATTGCACTGCGATTTTCCATTAGAAAATCATTATGTAGTGAATAACTATAAAGACCCAATGTTTTTCAATGAAAATTACCTTATTATATTTCTGTAATAAAATAACATGAAAACATAACATAATTAACTACTAAGTGATAAGTGACCTTTAAACATAATTTTTTCACTTTTGTGTTTGGAATTTCAAAAATCTGACATACACGGTTGTGCTCAAGATGATTTTTGGAGTCTAATGAAACAAAAATAATATTCAATGAATATTAAAGTACCCTTAGGAATATTAACATAACCTTATGAATAGTAATACGACCCTTATGAATAGTAAATCATCCAATATAAGAGTAACTTTACCCATGAATAATTAAATAAAATGAATACATCTTAAAAGTGACAATTTGACCATAGTAAACGTTTTAGAATTTGGTTAGTCATAAATAATTAATTATAACAAACTAATTAATTATAAGGAAAATGGATTTTCTTAAATTTTATTCATTATTTATCAAATCAATTTCTTTTAGTTTGAAGATAATTTTATAAAACCCTATGTAATTTTTGAAAGCACTATAAAATCTATTTTAATTTTAAAAACTGTATTTTTAATTAAATTCTGATTTTAATAAAATATTAAATGAATAACATTTAGAATTTATTTTTAGTAAAATGATATTCTTTTTTGGATTCTATAAATCGAAAAATGGTATGAGAAAATTTTTGGGATTTTTCTGAAATACTTGAATTTTTTATGAAGATTTGAATCCGATAATTGACAATAAATGCTAAATAATGTATTAATTGAGTCATCAATGATGTTATGCTGATGTAATCCCACTTGGTTCAGGATCACAAGATAAAATTACTATTTTGGGTCATTCATGACTCACTATTCCTTGTCTTAGGGGAAATTAATAAAGTAATGAATTTTATATTTAGGAAACCCCTCTCACCTCCACTATAAAAGCCACCATTCACACCCTCATTTACTCACACCTCTCATGCTCCATGCCTTCTCTAAACTCTACCCAAAAACCATACCTATCCCCTCCCCCACGTCCAAGATCTTTGGGTCTCATCAAAAGGCCAAGCTTAGGCCCTTATGGAGGTTCTGAAGAGAAGGATTCAAGAGGCAATTTCTCTCCCTCTTCTCCTTTAATTTCTTTTCAAGTTCAAGTTCATTTCTTTTCTCTCCCCACCTATATTCATCCAAATTGTATTGTAACTCTAGTATTATAAATATACTATAATTTTATGATTCTAATAGGATATTATATCATCCAACCCCATTCCCTCTCCCTTTTATTTTATTAAATAGAACGTTGTTCGTGAGGTGTTAATTTTTCACCTTCAAGAACAACATGCTTTCTTCTTCCATTTCTACCTTCAGATCCAGTCATGAAACCATTTTTATGGTTGAAACCGAACATGGTATATTTATTATCTACTATTTAATGATCTGTAACTAACTTATGATCATATTTCTTTGTGATGAAATAAAACATGTTTATTATGATAGAAAAACCGCCCAAATTATCCCAAATAATCATCATTTAATTCTTATGTAATGATTCATCCACATCGATCTAATTTTTTTCATTATAAGATCATCCAAACTCCTATAATATCATTAATTACATGTAATATCTGTTTTGGATGATTACCCATGTTCTACCCAAACATCAATTTAAGAATAAAAGTGAACCACTCAAGAAAACCAAAAAAACTAACATTCCCAAATAATGTTTTTAAACGATA
This sequence comes from Viscum album, assembly GCA_963277665.1. Lineage (NCBI taxonomy): Eukaryota > Viridiplantae > Streptophyta > Magnoliopsida > Santalales > Viscaceae > Viscum > Viscum album. Next base: position 1,593,573,785 of record OY728129.1, read on the forward strand.
TAACTCATACAGAGGAAAATAAATTCACTTAATGATACCATAATGAACCATATTAATGTAAAAATGTTCTGGATTTATAAATAATGAATATAATGTCATTATTTAGGACATTAAAGAGAAGGAAGCATTCAGGTACAAGGTAAGGGGAAATCTCAAACCCAATTTTATTCCTTTGGGTTCTCCCTCTTTCACTCAATTTTTGATGTGGTTACTCTTCAATGATCATTTATTCTAAATTTTCATTACATTTATGGGTTATAAATTTTTTTCACTGGTTGTTATATCAAACAAAATGTTTTCCAAAATAACTCCTCTCTTAAGAACACCCCTTTTACTTCTCACTCAAAGTGGACGATTCTTATAACATTTATGTCATTACCTATTTCTTTTGGGAACCCAATGTTTATAAATGTGTTCATATGAAATGAAACCCATTCAATTACATGTGTTAATTATGTACATTTTTTATATGTGTTCTATTTGGCAATCATAATGATGATAATGTTATGATGTGACGGGTGTGCCCGAAATTATATAGAGATCCAATGCATTGAGTAAAGTGATGAATCTCATGTGTAAATTTGAAATGATGTGTGAACAAGATGATATTATGCTTCACAAGTATGTGTTTTATTTAACCAGTAAGACAAGATTTTTCATTTTTATGCATTGCCACATTTCATGTCTTATATTTATGATTCTTCTCATGTTCATGATCTTTTTCCCATGTTCTGATTATGCTAACCCCATGCTATTTTGTTTCTACATATGATCTTATTGGGCTTCTAGCTCACCCATTTTTATGTATATCCTCGGGCATCTACATCTATTAAGGAGATGAAAAGTTACCATAAGAATCTAGAGATGAAGAAATTAAATAAATGTTTATGCTTGGTGATGTAATTGTTATGGATGGTCCTAGTTTTCCCTAGACACAAAACCTTTGGGTCCTATATGTGTAATAATATTATGTTGTTTTCATTAAAATGGTGTAATAGTAATGTACGAAAACGTCCGATCATTATAGTTGGTATCAGATTCAAGGTTTAGTTATTTTATGAATTAGGATTTGTGAACCCTAGAGAAGACCTCTAGTATGAGATTGAGTATAAATATACACACACGAGTATTTACATATGGATCCCATATGTTATTATATTAGTATAAATTGTTCAAATGAATAATTTATGTATTCATGAATTGTTTACTTATGTTTTGTTCTAACCTTTTCTATTTTAGAAAATCGTGGGAACTTGGAGAAATCAGGCCAACAACTTTCGCGAGGGCCAATGCAATGATTGCCCGACTGACACACCCAATGATTTGGGAGTTGGAGTTCAAAACATCATGGGAATGCTTACCCATTTATCATAGGTTATAAAAAATAACCATAATAATGGGGAATTTCCTCCTTCACTAAATATGGAGCAACTGGCTATCAAATGTTTTATGTGGCAATGACCATTGACGCATAGTGGATATTATGATCGACTAGTTTCCGAACAGTGGGTCAAATCCGTGGAGAAGATCTTTTCTGTTCTTCACTTTTTTATGATGGAGAAGGTGACCCTAGTCATTTATCATCTATATGGAGAAGCGGATCAATGGTGGGAATGATTAAGAACACCAATCCAATGGAAGAAATTGAAGTAATGGAATAAGAATACTTTAAGGTAATGTATCTTAACAAGTACTTCCCACGAACTCTTCACATGAATATGGAGAGAGAATTTACAGATCTCAAGAAAAAAGAAGGAGAATCGGTCACAACCTATAAAGAAATTTTCACCAGTCTCTCAAGGTATGCTTCGGGTTTTGTTATCAACAATGATAGCAAAATTGTTAGATTCTTTAGTGGATTAAAACCACACCTTCGAAAGGCTCTTGCAATTCGAGACATTGGGAGTTATGAAGAAGTTGTTCATTGTGATATCAATGTGGAGATGGAGTTTCGAGAATGGTCCCATGGTTATAGTGATAAGAAAAGAAAGATGGAATTTAAATCTGGTGGATCTAAAGAAAAAATCAGGAAGGAAAATCAACAACCAACATGAAAAAAATGTGGGATGTGGAACCATGGGAACTGCCTCAATGGGATGAGGAAATGCTTAATGTGTGGGAAATAAGGAAACCATGCTCAAGAGTGTCTAAAACACACGAAAAGGAAGATGAATGTAGCTGATTAAAGGAGAGGACCACTCATGGTTCAATTCTACAACTGTAAGGAGCTAGGGTACTATGCAAACTAGTTCACTAAACCTTGATCTCTCGTGGGTAGTTGGTGTCAGCAGCCACCAAAGCCAGAGGAAAAAGGGAAGGCTTATGCCATCACTACTACGGTGGTGGAGCATGACAATGAAGTCATACAAGGTACACATCCTACTCACTCAAAAATTGCAAAAGTCTTATTTGATTCTGTTTCTACACATTCCTTTACATCTCAAATGTTTCATAGGACTATAGATTTAAAGCCCTAAAACCTTGAAGTGGAGATATATGTAAAAAAACAAAGTGGTGAAATCATAGCAACCCATGTCATTGACTCTTCTCCTGTTGGCGTATGTTGGAAGATAGTTCGGGAAAATCTCATAATACTTCCCTTGGTGGAATTTGACGTTATAATGGGAATGGATTGGCTATTGTTATATAGATCACATATCAACTGTCGGAAAAGGAAATATCTTTTCATATTCTGAACCATCCCATGCTCCACTACAAATTCAAGGAATAACGTGAATCTCCTATGAAAAATACTTCAATGGTGTGGGTGTTGATTCCCTATGAAGAATCATTACTCTCCCAAATGGTTGAGTCGAAGGAATGTTCCAACCCAAAAGAAATGACCATCATGAGGGACTATAACGATGTATTTCCTGAAGAGTTACCTGGAATTCCCCTAGATCATGAGGCAGAGTTCTCAATTGAACTCATACCTGGAGCTATTCTTACCATGAAGTGTCCCTATAGGATGGATCCAATCGTACTGGAGGAGTTAAAGAATCAGCTGCAAGTGCATCTAGGCAAAGGGTTCATATGCCCTAGTGCATCACCTTGGGGTGCACCAGCTCTCTTTGTGAAGAATAAGGATGGAATAATTCAGGTGTGTATGGATCATCAGGAACTCAACAAGATCACCATAAAGAATAAGTATCCTCTCCCAAGGATTGATGACTTGTTCGATCATTTAATAGGAGCTCAATACTTCTCAAAGTTGGATCTTCATTCAGGATATCATCATGTAAAGGTGAAGAAGGATGATATTCAGAAGACTGCCTTCCATACACAGTATGAGCACTATGAGTTTTTGGTGATTCCCTACGGACTTAAGAATTCCCCTGTAATCTTCATGGATTTGATGAATAGAGTCCTTATACATTACCTCAACAAATTTGTGGTCTTGTTTATTGATGATATTCTCATCTACTCAAAGAGAAATGAGGAACAAGAAGAATGTTTAAGACTTGTGTTGGTGACATTAAGAAATGAGATTTTGTATGCCAAGTTCAACAAGTGTGACTTTTGGATAAAGAAAGTCACATTATTGGGACATGTGATCACATGTGAAGGGATTGATGTGGATCCTTTAAAGGAAAAGGTGATTGAGGAATGTCCTAGGCCCTCTAGTGTCCCAGGAATCCGTTGTTTTCTTGGATTAGCTGGTACTACGGACGTTTTGTGAGAAAATTATAATGATTGTCAAGCCCGCAAACTAAGTTAACAAGGAAAGGGGTAAAGTATGTATGGACGGAAGAATGTGAGGGAATATTCACGAAGCTAAAGGGAAGTCTGATAACTGCACCTGAAATAACACTACCAAAAAGTGGAAAAAATTTCTGATATACAGTGATGGTTCAAAGAATGTCTTGGGTTGTGTACTCAGGGAAAATCATATTGTGATAGCGTATGCATCATGAAAGTTTAAGATCCATGAGTAGAACTACCCAAGTCATGATCTATAGCTTGCAGCTGTGATTTTTTCCCTGAAAATATGGCGGCACTACCTTTATGGAGAGAAGTGTGACATATACAACGACCACAAGAGCCTAAAGTTAATATTCACACAAAAGGATCTCAACATGCATCAAAGGAGATGGTTAGAGCTAATCATGGATTACTATTGCTCTATTCAATATCATATTGGATAGGTGAACAAGGTAGCTGATGCTCTAATTAGAAAAGATCCCGTGACTCTATCCATGTTGTGGATTGAGAAAGACCATATCTTCATAGATATGCAAAGGATGGATTTTTAAATCATATGTATAGGGGATACATCCTACCTTGACCAAATGATTGCGCAACCGTCCATCTAGGAGAAGATTAAGGAAGAACAAAGGGATGATGTTGACACACAAAAGAGGTTGAATTCAGTAAAGGAAGGGAAGCTTCCAGAGTTCCATATCAATGATGATGGTGTGATTTGGTTTGGAACGTGGCTTTCTTTACCTTCATCACCAGGGATAAAGAAGGAGCTATTGGATAATTCACATAGCTCAACATTATCTATCCTTACTGGGGGTACCAAGATGTACCGTGATTTTTTAGAACACTTCTGGTAGAATAACATGAAGAAGAATATTGTGGAATATATATCAAGGTGCTTGGTATGTCAGCAAGTTAAATATGACCAACAAAAGTCCAAGGGTGTGATGCAGCCATTTCTTAAACCCATGTGGAAATGGGATAATGTTACTATGGAATTTTTCATGGGTATCCTGAATATGTCAATGAGAAATAATGCGATATGGGTTGTGGTTGATCGACTCACCAAGACTGCCCATTTTATTGCTATTTGAGAAGAACTATCACTTGAACAACTTGCAACGATATATGTGAAGGAAGTGGTGAAACTGCATGGTGTTCCACTCTCAATTGTCTCTGCCCGTGATCTAAGGTTCACATCTAAGTTCTAGAGGAGCCTTCAACATTCATTGAGTACGGAATTAAATTTCTGCACGGCCTATCACCCCCAAACTGATGGCCAGTCAGAAAGGACTATTCAGACACTAGAAGATATGCTAAGATCCTACTCTCTTGAATTCAAAGGTGGTTGGGATCAGTATCTACAATTGGTTGAATAATCATACAACAATATCTTCCACTCGATTATTCAGATGGCTCTATATGATTCTCTGTATGGAAAGTGATGTAGAACTTCAACATGATGGGATGAAGTTGGAGAAAAAACCTACTTGGACAAAATCTTGTTCAAGAGATGATAGAGAATGTTCAAGTCATCCAAAAACAAATCAAAGCATCTCAAAGTCAGCAAAATAGCTATGATGATAATCGTCGAATAGACTTGGAGTTCGACGTTAGAGATAAATTGTTCTTTCGAATATCTCCATGGAAGAGAGTCAAGCGATTCGGGAAGAAATGGAAGCTAAGCCCATGGTATATTGGTCCCATTGAGATCATTGACCGTATAGGAGCTGTGTCCTATCGTCTTTCATTTCCACCAAATATGCATCATGTTCATGATGTGTTTCATGTATCACTACTAAGGAAGTACATACCAGTCCCCTCACATGTACTAAACTCATAGGTGGTGCAGCTGGAAGATGATATCTCAAATGGGGAGTATCCAGTAAAGATTCTGGATCAGAGAGATAAGGTTCTACGCCATATGACAAACCATATTTTCAAAGTGTTGTGGAGGAACCATAAATTTGATGAAGCATATTGGGAACCAGTAGAGCCAATAAAGGAAAAACACCCTCACTTGTATGTGTAAAGTGAAATTTCGGGTTCATAATTTTTTTAGGGGGGAAGAATGTAACGACCCAATGGTTTTCAATGGAAATTACCTTCTTATATTTCACTCATAAAATAACCTGAGAACACAAAATAATGAACTAGTAAGAGATAAGTAACCTTTAAACATACGTTTGTCACTATTGTGTTTGGAATTTTAAAAATCTGACATACACGGTTGTGCTTAAGATGATTTTTGGACTCTAATGAAACAAAAATAATTTTCGATGAATAGTAAAGTAACCTTAGGAATAGTAACATACCATTATGAATAGTAATATGACCCTTATTAATAGTAACTCATCCAACATAAGTGTAACCTTACCCATGAATAATTAAGTAAAATTTATTAATCTTAGAATGTGACAATTTGACATTACTAAACGTTTTGAAATTTTGTAAGTCATAAATAATTAATTATATCTAATTAATTATTTAAAGGAAAATTTATTTTCCTAAAATTTATTAATTATTTATCAAATCAATGTCTTATAGTTTTTAGATAATTTTATAATACCCTATGTAATTTTTTAAAGCACTATAAAATCAGTTTTAATATTAAAAACTGTTTTTTATGTAAATTATGATTTTAATTAAATATTAACATAATAATATTTAGAAAATTATTTTACAAAATTTCAATTAATTTTTTGATTCTACCCATTGAAAAATGGTATGACTAATGTTTGATGATTTCTCCGAAATACCTGAATTTTTGATGAATAGTTGAATCCGATAATTCAAAATAAATGCTAAATAATGGATTCATTGAGTCACCGATGATGTTATGATGATTTAAGACCACTAGGTTCGGGATCACAAGATTAAATTAATAATCATGTTCATTTGAGACTCACTATTCCTTGTCTTAAGGGAAATTAATAAAATAATGTATTTTATATTAAGGAAACCCCTCTCCCCTCCACTATAAATGTCACCTTCACACCCTCATTTCCTCACACCTCTAAAACTCCATAACTTCTCTAAACTCTGACCAAAAACCTTCCCTAGAACCTCCCCCACGTCCAAGAGATTCTGGTATCATCAAAAGACCAATCAATTGCCCTTAAGGAGGTTCTCAAGAGAAGGATTCAAGAGGTAATTTCTCTCCCTCCTCTTCTTTAATTTCCTTTCAAGTTCAAGTTCATTTCTTGATCTCTGCCCACATATATTCATCCAAATGGTATTATAACTCTATTATTATAAATATAATGAAATTTTATGATTCTAATGTTATAATATATTATCCAACCACCATTTCCCCCTTCCTTTTATTTTATTAAAGAGAACGTTGTTTGTGAGGAGTTAATTTTTCACCTTCAAGAACGACATGCTTTCTTCTTCCATTTATATTTCAGATATGTTCATGAAACAGTTTTTATGGTTGAACCAGAACATTTTATATGTATTATCTCCAATTTAAATATCTGGAACTAATTTATGATCATATTTCTATGTGATAAAATAAAACAAGTTCATTATTATCGAAATACCGCCCAAATTAACCCAACTAATCATCATTTAATTATTATCTAATGATTCATCCACATGGATATAATTTTATTAATTATAAGATAATAGAAACTGATGTAATATCATTAATAGCATGTAATATTAGTTCTGGATTTTTACCCATGTTCTACGCAAACATCAATTTAAGAATACAAGTGAACCACTGAAGAAAACCATAAGAACAAACATTCCGAAATAATGTTTATAAACGCTATAACTCATCCAAAGGCACATATATTCACTTAATGAAACCATAATGAACCATATTAATGTAAATAAGGTTATTTATTTCAAATTATTTAATATAATGTCATTATATTGGACATTAAAGTGAAGGAAGCATTCGGGTACAAGGTAAGGGGAAATCTCGAAACCAATTTTCTTCCTTCGGGTTCTCCCTCTTTGACTACATTTTTGATATGGTTACTCCTTAAAGATAATTTTTTCATCATTTTATTTACTTTTATGGTATATACATGTTTGTCACTGGTTTTTATTTCAATAAAATATTTTTCCAAAATAACTTCTCTTTTAAGAACACCCATTTGACTTCTCACTCAAAGTAAACAGTTCTTGTAAAATGTATGTCATTCCCACTTTCTTTTGGGAATCAAATGTTTATAAATGTCTTCATATGAGATGAAAATCATTCCATTACATGGGTTAGTTATGTAAATTTTTGATATGTGTTCTATGTTTCATGCATAATGATGATAATGTTATGATGTGGAGGGTGCACCCGGAATTATATATCGTAATATGAATTTTTCAATGTGATGGGTGTGCTCGGAATTATACAACGCTCCAATGAATTGGGTAAAGTGATGAATATCATGAGTAAATGTGTAATTTTGTGCGAACAAGATGTTATCTTGGATCACAAGTATGTGTGGTATTTAACCACTAAGACATGATGTTTCATTTTTATGCATTTCCACATTTCATGTCATATATTTATGATTCCTCTCATGTTCATGATATTTTTCCAATGATATGATTATGCTAACCCCATCATATATTGTTCTTATATATCCCCTTACTGGGATTCTATCTCCCCCATTTTGATGTATATCCTCAGGTGTCTACATGTATTAAGGAGATGACAAGTTCCAATAAGAAGCTAGAGAAGATGAAATTAATTAAATGTTTATTCTTGATGTAGTAATTGTTATAGATGGTCCTAGTTTTCAAAAGACACTAATCCTTTGGATCATCTATGTGTAATAATATTATGTAGTTTATTTTTAAAATGATGTAATATTAATGTAAGAAAATTCCGGGCCGTTATAGATGGTATTAGAGACAAGGTTTAGTTAATTTGGGAATTAGGATTTGTGAACCCTATAGAAAACCTCTATTATGAGATTAAGTAAAAATATGCACACAAGAGTATTTACATAGGGATCCCATATTTTATGCTTTTAGTATAAATTGTTTAGATGAATAAATTATGTATTCATGAATTGTTTACTTGTGTTTTGTTCTAACCTTTTCTATTTAAGAAAATGGTGGGAACTAGGAGAAATCAGGCCAACAACACTTGCGAGGGCCAACACAACGATTGCCCGAACGACATCCCCAATGACTTTGGAGGTGGAGTTCAAAACATCATGGAAATTTTTAAACAATTATCTTAGGTTATGAACAATAACCATAATAATGGGGAATTTCCTCCTTCACCAAATAGGGAGCTACGGGCTATCGAATGTTTTATGCGGAAAGACCACCGATGTTTAGTGGATCTTCTAATCCTCTAGTTGCGGAACAGTGGGTCAAATCCATGGAGAAGATCATTTTAGTTCATAACTATTCTGAGATGGAGAAGGTGACCCTAGAAATTTATTGTCTAGATTGAGAAGCTGATCAATGGTGATATTGGATTAAGAACACCAAGCCATGGGAGGAAATTGAAGAGATGGAATGAGAATACTTTAAGGTAATGTTTCTTAATAAGTATTTCCCATGAACACTTTGCACGAATATGGGGAGAGAATTTATAGATCCCAAACAAAAAGAAGATAATCTATAACAACCTCTAAAGAAAATTTCACAAGGATCACATGATAAGCTTTGGGTTTTATAATCAACAATGATTGAAAAATTAATATATTCTTTAGTGAATTAAAACCACAACTTCGAAAGGCTCTTGCAATTCAAGGCATTCTGAGTTGTGAAGAAGTTTTTCAGTGTACTATCAAAGTATTGATGGAGTTTGGATAATGTTCCCATGGATATGGTGATAAGAAAAGAAAGTTCAAATTTCAAGATGGTGGATCTAATAGAAATGGTGGGAAGAAAAAACAAGGACCCTCATGCCAAAAATATAGGAAGTTTCACCATGGGAAATGCCTCAACGGGTCGGGGAAATGATTCAAGTGTGGGAAAGAAGGAAACCATGATCAAGAGTGTCGAAAAGACAAGAAATTGATGGAGAATGTATCCGATGAAAGGAGAGAACCGCTCATGGTTCAATGCTACAATGGTAAAGAGTTATGGCACTATGCAATGCAGTCCACTAAACCTAGAGCTCTCGAGTGTAATCAGCATCAGCAGCCACCAAATCCAATGGAACAAGGGAAGACTTATGGCATCACTACTGCAGAGGTTGAGCATGATAATGAAGTCGTACAAGGTATACTTCCAATTCACACAAAAGTGGAAAAAGTCTAATTTGATTCTGGTCTTACGCATTCCTTTATATCATGCAAGTTTGCTAGAACTATATAATCAAATCCCCAAAACCTTGAAGTATATATATCTATAAAAACACCAAGTGGTGAAATCATTGTAACCCATGTGTTTTACTCTTATCATGTTGTCGTCTGTGGGATGATTCCTCTATAAAATCTCATAATAAATCCCTTGGGGGAATTTGACGTTATAATGGGAATGGATTGGTTATCATTATATTGAGCACATATCAAATGTTGGGAAAAATAAATATCTTTTCATATTCTGAACCATCCCATGCTCCTCGACAAATTCATGGAATATCATGAATCTCTTTTGAAAAATCCTTCAATGGTGTGGGTGTTGATTCCCTATGAAGAATCATACCTCACCCAAATGGTTCAGTCAAAGGAAAGTGACAACCTTGAACAAATGACCATCATGAGGGAATATGGTGATGCCCTTTGGACATACTAATTCCCATGCGTAACCTTGGTGTGCACCAATGCTCTTTGTGAAGAAGAAGGATGGAACCGTGCAGCTGTGTATTGATTATCGGGAACTCAACAAGATCACCATAAAGAACAAGTATCCTCTCCAAAGGATTGATGACTTGTTTGATTAGTTAAGTGGAGCTCAATACTTCTCAAATGTGGATCTTCATTCTGTATATCATCAGGTAATGGTGAATAAGGAAGATATTCCAAAGACTGACTTTCGTACAAGGTATGGGCACTATGAGTTTTTGGGGATGCCCTTCGGACATACTAATTCCCATGGAATATTCATGGATTTTATGAATAGTGTATTTATTCATTACCTCAAAAAATTTGTGGTAGTGTTTAGTAATTATATTATCATCTACTCCAAGAGAAAGGAGGAACATGAAGAACATATAATACTTGTGTTGGTGACATTAAGAAAAGAGATGTTGTATTCCATGTTTAGAAAGTGTGGATTTTGGATGAATCGAGTCACATTCTTGGGACATGTGATCGCAAGTGAAGGGGTTTTTGTGGATCCTTCAATGAAAAAGGTGATTGAGGAATGGCCCAGGCACTTTAGTGTCACAGAAATCCGTAGTTTTCTTGGATTAGCTGGGTACTACCGAAATTTTGTGGGAAACTTATAATGATTATCAAGCCCACTAACTATGTTAACATGGAAAGGCGTAAAGTATGTCTGGACGGAAGAATGTGAGGGAAGGTTCAAGGAGCTAAAGAGAAGACTGATCTCTGCACCTGTACTCACACAACAGAAAAGTGGAGAATGTTTTATGATATACAGTGATGCTTCAAAGAACATCTTGGGATGTGTACTCATGAAAAATGATAATGTGATAGCCTACGCGTCATGATAGTTGAAGATCCATGAGCAGAACTACCCGACACAAGATCTAGAACTTCCAGCCGTGATTTTTGCATTGAAAATATGGCGGAACTACCTTTATGGTGAGAAGTGTGACATATACACTGACCACAAGAGCCTAAAGTTTATATTCACACAAAAGGATCTATACATGCATAAAAAGACATGGTTAGAGGTAATTATGGATTATGATTCCTCTATTCACTATCATCCTGGATTGGCAAACATGGTAGCTGATGCTCTAAGCAGAAAAGAACCTGCGACTCTATCCATGATTCGGATTGAGAGAGACCCTATCTTCTTAGATATGTACCAGATGAATTTGGAAATCATAAAGGTAGGTGATACATCCTACCTTTCCCAAATGATTTTTCAACCATCCATCCAGTAAATGATTAAGGAAGAACAATGGGATGATGTAGGGATACAGAAGAAGGTGAATGTAGTAAAGAAAGGGAAGCTACTAGAGTTCCATATTAACGACGATGGTGTGATTCAGTTTGGAATGCGGCTTTGTGTGCCATCATCACCCAGGATAAAGTAGGATCTATTGGATAATGCATATATCTCAACATTCTCTATCCATAATGGGGGTACCAATATGTCCTGTGATTTCTGAAAACACTTCTGGTGGGATAACATGAATAAGGAGATCGCATAATATGCATCAAGTTGCTTGGTTTGTCAGCAAGTTAAATCTGAGTGACAAACGTCTAAGGGTATGATGCATCCATTTCTTAAACCCATGTGGAAATGGAACAATGTTACTATGTACTTCGTCATGGGTCTCTCGAAGACGTCAAAGGGAAATAATGTGATATGGGTTGTGGTTGATTGACTCACCATGACTGCCCATTTTATTGCTATCTGGGAAGATCTCCCACTTGAACAACATGCCAAGATATATTTGAAGGAAGTGGTGAGACTGCATGGTGTTCCACTCTCAATTGTCTCTGACGGTGATCCATGGTTCACATCTAAGTTCTGGAGGATCCTTGAACATGCTTTGAGTACAAAATTAAATTCCAGTATAGCCTATCACCCCAACCTGATGTCCAGTCTGAAAGGACTATTCAGACACGTGATGATATGCTAAGAGCCTGCTCTCTTGAATTAAAAGGTGGTTGGGATCAGCATCCTGTATTGGTTGAGTTCTCATACAATAATAGCTTCCACTCGTGTATTCAGATTGATGCATATGAAGCTCTGTATAGAAAGAAATGTAGAACTCCAACCTGTTGGGATGAAGATGGAGAAAGAAATCTACTTCGACCCAATCTTGTTCAAGAGATGACAGAGAAGGTTCAATTCATCCCTAAACACATCAAAGGTGCTGAAAGTTGGAAAAAGAGCTATTTTGACAACCGTCGAAGGTACATGGAGTTTGATGTGGTAGATAAAGTCTTCCTTCGACTATCTCCATGGAAGAGAGTCATGTGATTTGAGAAGAAAGGGAAGCCAAGCCCATGGTATATTGGCCCCTTTGAGAACTTTTTCCGTATAGGAGCTGTGGCCTATAATATTTCACTTCCACCAAATATGTCTCAAGATCATGATGTGTTTCATGTATCACTACTGAGGAAGTACATACCAGACCCCTCATATGTACTAAACTCAGAGGTGGTGCAGCTAGAAGATGATCTCTCACATGAGGAGCATCCAGTATTGATTCTAGATCGAATAGATAATGTTCTACGCAAAAAGACATCCCATCGTGTCAAAGTGTTGTGGAGGAACCATAAATGTGATGAAGCATTATGTGATCCAGAAGAGGCAATGATGGAGAAACACCGTCACGATTTGGTGTAAAGTAAAATTTCGGGGGCAAAATTTCTTAAGGGGGGAAGAATGTAACAGCCCGATGTTTTTCAATGGAAATTACCTTCTTATATTTATATCATAAAATAACATTGAAACATAACATAATGAACTAATAAGTAATAAGTAAGCTTTAAACATAAGTTTGTCACTTTTTTGTTTGGAATTTTAAAAATCTGACATACATGGTTATGTTCAAAATGATTTTTGTAGTCTAATGAAACAAAATTAATTTTCAGTGAATAGTAATGTACAATTAGGAATAGTAACATACCCTTATGAATAGTAATAATACCCTTATGAATAGTAAATCATCCAATATAAGAGTAAACTTTCCCATTAATAATTAAATAAAACTTATACACCTTAGAAGGTGATAATTTGACCTTAGTAAAAGTTTTGGAATTTTGTAACTATTAATTAATTAATTATAACTACTTAATTAAATTAAAGGAAAATTTATTTTCATAAAATGTATTCATTATTTATCAAATCAATGTCATCTAGTTTTTAGATAATTTTATCTGACACTATGTAATTTTTTAAAGCACTATAAAATCTGTTTGAATCATAAAAACTGTTTTTTATGTAAATTATTATTTTAATTAAATATTAAATTAATATTATTTAGAAAATTATTTTACAAAAATGGAAATAATTTTTGGATTTGACCCATCAAAAAAAGTTAGGAGTAATGTTTTGGGATATTTTCTGAAATACTTGAATTTTTGATGAATAGTAGATTTCGATAATTCACAATAAAGGTTAAATAATGGATTAATTGAGTCATCGATGATTTTCTGCTGATGTAAACCCACTTGGTTCGGGATCACATGATAAAATTACTATTATGGGTCATTAAAAAATCACTATTCCTTTCCTTAAGGGAAATTAATAAACTAATGAATTTTATATTAAGGAAACCCCTCTCCCCTCCACTATAAAAGCCACCCTTCACACCCTCATTTCCTCACATCTCTTAAGCTCCATTCCTTCTCTAAACTCTGACCAAAAAACTTCTTTAGGCCCCCCACCCATGTCCAAGAACTGGTGTTCTCATCAAAAGACCATTATTAGGCCCTTAAAGTGGTTTTCATGAGAATGATTCAAGAGGTAATTTCTCTCCCTCTTCTCCTTTAATTTCATTTCATGTTCAAGTTCATTTCTTGATCTCTCTCCAAACATATTCATCAAAATGGTATTGTAACTCTATTAGTATAAATACACTGTAATTTAATTATTATAATGGAATATTATGTCATCCATCCCACTTTCCCCCTTCCTTTTATTTTATTAAAGCAAACGTTGTCCGTGAGGTGTTAATTTTTCATCTTCAAGAACGACATTCTTTATTCTTCCATTTCTACCTTTAGATCTGGCCATGAAACCATTTTTATGGTTGAATCCGAACATGTTATATGTATTATCCCCTATTTAAAGATTTGTAACTAACATATGATCATATATCTATGTGATAAAATAAAACAAGTTCATAATGATCGAAAAACCACCCAAATTAACCCAAATAATCATCATTTAATTTATATCTAATGATTCATCCACATGGATCTAATTTTATTCATTATAATATTGTTAAAAATATTTTAATATCATTAATAACATGTGATATCAGTTCCAGGTGTTTACCCATGTTCTATGCAAACATCAATTTAAGAATACAAGTGAACCACTAAAGAAAAGCATAAAAAGAAACAATCTCAAATAATTATTTTAAACGCTAAAACTCATCCAAAGGCATATAGATTAACATAATAAAACCATAATGAACTATATTAATGTACACAAGGTTCTGTATTTCTAATTAATGAATATAATGTCATTATACAGAACATTAAAGAGAAGGTATCATTCAGGTACAAGGTAAGGGGAGATCTTGAAACCAATTTTCTTCCTTCGGGTTCTCCCTCTTTGAATCCATTTTTTATATGGCTACTGATTAAAGATAATTTTTTCATCAATGTATTTACTTTTATGGGATATAATTGTTTTTCACTAGTTTTTATGTCAAAAAAATGTTTTCCAAAAGAACTCATCTTTTAAGAACACCCCTTTTACTTCTCACTCAAAGTGGATGGTTCTTGTAACATTTATGTCATTCCCTCATTCTTTTGGGATCCCAAAGATTATAAATGTGTTCATATGATATGAAACCCATTCCATTAAATGTGTTAGTAATGTACATTTTTTATTTGTGTTCTATGTGTCAAGCATAATGATTATAATGTTATGATGTGACGGGTGTACCTTGCATTATATATCGCAATATGAATGTTTCAAAGTGACGGGTGAGCACAGAATTATACTGTTCACCAATTCATTGGGTAAAGTGATGAATATCATGAATAAATTTGAAATTATGTGTGAAAGAGATGATATCATGGATCAAAAGTATGTGTGGTAGTTAACCACTAAGACCCGATGATTCATTATTATGCTTTGCCACATTTCAAGTCTTATATTTATGATTCCTCTCAGGTTCATGATCTTTTAACCATGTTATGATTATGATAACCACATGCTATATTGTTCTTATATATCCTATTACTGGGCTTCTATCTCACACCTTTTGATGTATATCCTCAGGTGGCTACTTGTATTAAGGAGAGGACAAGTGCCAAAAAGAAGCTAGAGAAGATGAAATTAAATAAATGTTTATTCTTGATGTTGTAATTGTTATGGATGGTCCTAGTTTTCACAATACACTAAACCATTGGATCCTATATGTGTAATACAATTATTTTATTTATATTGAAAAATATCTAATAGTAATATATGAAAATGTCAGGTCGTTATTGTTGGTGTCAGAGGCAAGGTTATGTTAATTTGGGAATTAGGATTAGTGAACCCTAGAGAAAACCTCTAGTATGAGATTAAGTACAAATATGCACACAATAGTATTTACATAGGGATACCATATGTTATTCTTTTAGTATAAAATGTAAAAATGAATTATTTTTAAATTCATGACTTGTTTACTTTTGTTTTTTTCTAATATTTTATATTTTAGAAAATAGTGGGAACCAGGAGAATTCAGGCCAATAACTCTTTCGAGGGCCAATGCAAAAATTACCTGAACGACATCCCCAATGACTTATGAGTTGGAGTTCAAAATATAATGGCGATTCTTACCCAATTATCTTAGGTTATGAAAAATAACCATAATAATGGGGAACATCCCCCTTCACCAAAGAGGGATAAACTGGCTATCAAATGATTTATGCGGAAACGACCACCGACGTTTAGTGGATCTTCTGATCCACTAGTTGCGGAACAGTGATTCAACTCCATGGAGAAGATCATTTCCGTTATTCACTCTTATGAGATGGAGAAGGTGACCCTAGACGTTTATCATCTTGATGGAGAAGCTGATAAATGGTGATATTTGATTAAGAACACCAAGCTATGGGAGGAAATTGAAGAGATGGAATGTGAAGGCTTTAAGGTAATGTTTCTTAATAAATACTTTCCACAAAATCTTTGCATGAAGATGAAGGGAGAATTTATAGATCTCAAGAAAAAAGAATTAGAATATTTCACAACATATGAAGAAAATTTCACAAGGCTTTCATGGTACGCTTTGTGTTTTGTTATCAACAATGATTGGAAAAATGATAGATTCATTAGTGGAATGAAACTACTTCTTCGAAAGGATCTTGAAAATCGAGACTTTCGTAGTTATAAAGAAGTTGATCAGTGTGCTCTCAAAGTTGAGATGGATTTTGGAGAATGGTCTCATGGCTATAGTGATAAGAAAAAAAATACTGAGTTTCAAGCTGGTGGATATAATGACAAAGGTTGGAAGTAAAATCAATAACCCACATGCCAAAAATGTGGGATGTTGCACCATAGGAACTGCCTCAAATGGATGGGGAAATGCATCAAGTGTGGGAAATGATGACACAATTCTCAAGAGTGTCGAAAAGACATGAAAATGACGGATAATGTTGCCGATTAATGGAGATAACCACTCAAGGTTCAATGCTACAACTATAAGGAGCTAGGGAACTATGAAAACTAGTGCACTAAACCTCGATCTCTCGAGGGTAATCAGCATCAGCAGCCACCAAAGCAAAAGGTACAAGGGAAGATTTATGCCATCACTACCACGGAGGTGGATGGTGATAATGAAGTCATACAATGCACACTTCCTATTCACTCAAGATTGGAAAAGGTCTTATTGGATTCTGGTTCTACGCATTCCTTTATATCACGCAAGTTTTCTAGAACTATAGAATCGAAGCCCTGAAGCCTGGAAGAAGAGATATCTGTAAAAATACCAAGTGGTGTAATCATTGCAACTGATGTGTTTGACTCTTCACCTGTTGGCGTATGTGGGATGATTCTTTTGGAAAATCTCTTAATACTCCCCTTGGTGGAATTTGACGTTATAATGGGAATGGATTGTCTCTCATTATATAGAGCACATATCAACTATCAGGAAAAGAAAATATATTTTCATATTCTGAAACATCCCATGATCCTCTACAAATGCAAGGAAAATAATGAATCTCCTTTGAAAAATCTTTCAATGGTGTGGGTGTTGATTCCCTATGAAGAAGCACGCTTCTCCCAAATGGTTGAGTTGATGGAAAGTGACAACCTTGATGAAATTCCCATCATGAGGGAATATAGAGATGTATTTCCTAAAGAGTTACCCGAAATTCCCCTAGATCGTGAGGTAGAGTTCTCAATTGAACTCATACCTGGAGCTACAACTATCTCGAAGTGTCCCTATAGAATGGCTCCTATCGAACTGGAGGAGTTATTGATGCAGCTGCAGGAGCATAAAAAAAAGGGTTCATATGCCCTAGCGCATCACCATGGGGTACACCGGTGATCTTTGTGAAGAAGAAGGATGGAACAATGCAGATGTGTATCAATTATCTGGAACTCAACAAGATCACCATAAAAGAACAAGTATCTTCTACCAAGGATTGATGACTTGTTCGATCAGTTAAGAGGTGCTCAATAATTCTCAATGGTGGATCTTCGTTCTAGATATCATCAGGTAATGGTAAAGAAGGAAGATATTTAGAAGACAGCCATTCGTAGAAGGTATGGACACTATGAGTTTTTGTTGATGCCCATCAAACATACTAATGCCCATGCAATCATCATGGATTTGATGAATAGAGTCTTTATACATTACCTCGACAAATTTTTCATAGAGTTTATTGATGATATTGTCATCTACTCCAAGAGCAAGGAGGAATATGAAGAACATCTAAGACTTGTGTTGTCGAAATTATGAAAGGATATGTTGTATGTCAATTTCAGCATGTGTGACTTTTGGATGATTAAAGTCACGTTCTTGGGACATGTGATCACATGTGAAGGGATTTCTGTGGATCGTTCACAGACACTGGCGATTGAGGAATGGCCCTATCCCTCTAGTGTCACATAAATCCATAGTTTTCTTGGATTAGCAGGGTACTACTGACCTTTTGTGAGAAAATTCTCATGATTGTCCAGCCCACTAACTATGTTAACATGGAAAGGGGTAAATTATGTCTCGACGGAAGAATGCGAGGGAAGCTTCATGGAGCTAAATAGAAGATTACCATTGTGCATGTACTCACAATAATGAAAGGTGGGAAAAGTTTTATGATATACAATGATGCTTCAAAAAATGGCATCAGATGTGTACTAATGAAAAATGGTAATCTGATAGCCTACACCTCACGAAAGTTGATGATCCACAAGCAGAACTACCAGATGCATGATATAGAGCTGGTAGCCATTATTTTTTCCTTGAAAATCTAGTGGCACTATATTTATGGCGAGAAGTGTGAGATATACACCGACCACAAGAGCCTAAAGTTTATATTCAAACAAAAGGATATAAACATGCGTCAAAGGATATGGTTAGATATAATCGAGGATTATGATTTATCTGTTTACTATCATTCTGGAAAGGTGAACAAGGTAGCTGATTCTCTAAGTAAAAAATAACATGCGACTCTATCCATGTTGTGGATTGAGACAGACCCTATCTTATTAGATATGCAAAGGACGAAATTGGAAATAATAAGGGTAGGGGATACATCCTACCTTGCCCAAATTATTGTGCAACAATCCATCCAGGATAATATTAAGGAAGCACAATGGGATGATGTGGAGATACAAAAGAGGGTGAATGCAATAAATGAAGGGAAGCTGCCAGAGATCCATATCGACTATGATGGTGTGATTAGTTTTGGAACGTGGCTTTGTGTGCCTTCATCACCTGGAATAAAGAAAGAGATATTGGATAATGCACATATCCCAACATTCTCTATCCATCCAGGGGGTACCGAAATATACCTTGATTTCCATGAACACTTCTGGTGGGATAACCTGAAGAAGGAGATTGTGGAATATATATCAAGGTTCTTGGTATGTCAGCAAGTTAAAGCTGAGTGAAAAAAGTCCAAGGGTATGATGCAGCCATTTCTTAAACCCATTAGAAAATAGGAAAATGTTACTATGGACTTTGTCATGGGTCTCTCAAATATGTCAATGGGAAATAATGAGATATGGTTTGTGGTTCATCGACTCACCAAGACTGCCCATTTTATCGCTATTCATGAATATCTCTTGCTTGAACAACATGCAAAGATATATGTGAAGGAAGTGGTGAGACTACACGGTGTTCCACTCTCAATTGTCTCCAACCATATTCCAAGGTTCATATCTATGTTCCTCAGGAGCCTTCAACATGCTTTGAGTACAGAATTAAATTTCAACACGGCCTATCACCCCCAAACTGATGGCTAGTCTGAAAGGACTATTCATACGCTTGAAGATATACTAAGAGCCTACTCTCTTGAATTCAAAGGTGGTTGGGATCAGCATCTCCCATTGGTTGAGTTCTCATACAATAATAGCTTCCACTTGTGTATTCAGATTGCTCCATATGAAGCTCTGTATGGAAAGCGATGTAGAACTTCAACCTATTGGGATGAAGTTGGAGAAAGAATGCTACTTGGACCCAATCTTGTTCAAGAGATGACAGATAAGGTTCAAGTCATCAATAAACACATCAAAGCTGCTCAAGGTCGGTAAAAGAGATATTCTGAAAACCGTCGAAGGGACTTGGAGTTCGATGTTGGAGATAATGTCTTCCTTCGAATATCTCCAGGTAGGATAGTCATGCGATTTAGGATGAAAGGGAAGTTATGCCCAAGGTATATTGGCCCCTTTAAGATCCTTTACCGTATATGAGTTGTGTACTATCATATTTCACTTCCACCAAATATGTCTAAAGTTCATGATGTGTTTCAATTATCCATACTAAGGAAGTACATACCAGACCCCTCACATGTACTAAGCTCAGAGGTGGTGCAGCTGGAAGATGATCTCTCCTATGAGGAGCAGCCAGTAAAGATTCTAGATCGGAGAGATAAGGTTCTACGCAACAAGACATCCAATCTTGTCAATGTGTAGTGGAGGAACCACAAATTTGAGGAAGCATCATGGGAACTAGAAGAGGCAATGAAGGAGAAACACCCTCACCAGTTTGTGTAAAATTAGATTTTTGGGGTGAAATTTCTTAAGTGGGGAAGAATGTAACGACCCGATGTTTTTCACTGGAAATTACCTTCTTATATTTTTGTCATAAAATAACATGAAAACACAACATAATGAACTACTATGTGATATGTGACCTTTAAACATAAGTTTTTCACTTTTTTTGGGAATTTTAAAAATCTGACATACACGGTTCTGCTCAAAAGTGATTTTTGGATTCTAATGAAACAAAAATAATTTTTAGTGAATAGTTATGTACCCTTAGGAATAGTAACATATCCTTATAAATAGTAATATGACCCTTATGAGTAGTAAATCATCTGACATAAGAGTAACCTTACACATGAATAATTAAATTAAATTTATACATCGTAGAAAGTGAAAATTTGACCTTAGTTAATGTTTTAGAATTTTGTAAGTCATAAATAATTAATTATAACAAATTAATTAATTTAAAGGAAAATTTATTTCTTTAAAATTTATTCATTATTTCTAAAATAAATGTTTTATAGTTTTTAGATAATTTTATAAGACCCTACATAATTTTTTAAAGCACTATAAAATTAGTTTAAATCATAAGAACTATTCTTTTAAATAAATTCTGATTTTAATTAAATTTTAAATTAATAATATATAGAAATTATTTTAGAAAAAATGGAATTTATTTTTGGATTCGACACATCAAAAAATGGTAGGAGTAAATTTTTGGAATTTTTCTGAAATACTTAAATTTTTGATGAATAATAGAATTCGATTTTTCACAATAAATGCTAAATAATTGAGTAATTGAGTCATCGATGATGTTCTGTTGATGTAAGCCCACCCAGTTCAGGATCCCATGAAAAAATTACCATTCTTGGTAATTCAAGAGTCACTATTCCTTGTATTAGTCGAAATTAATAAACTAATGAATTTTATTTTAAGGAAACCCCTCTCCCCTCCACTATAAAAGCCACCCTTCACACCCTCATTTCCTCACACCTCTCAAGATCCATGCCTTATCTAAACTCTGCCCAAACACCTTCCCTAGACCCCCACCACCCCCCACATCCAAGAGCTGATGGTCTCATCAAAAGACCAAGATTATGCCCTTAAGGCAGTTCTCAATAGATGGATTCAAGAGGTAATTTCTCTCCCTTTTCTCCTATAATTTCCTTTCAAGTTCAAGTTCATTTCTAGATCTATCCCCACCTATATTCTTCCAAATGTTATTTTAACTATAGTATAATTCATATACTGTAATTTTATGATTATAATGGGTTATTATATCATCCAAATCCCTTTACCTCTTCCTTTTTTTATTAAAGAGAACGTTGTTCATGAGGTGTTAATTTTTCCACTTCAAGAATGACATGCTTTATTCTTCCATTTCTACCTTTAGATCTGATCATGAAACCATTTTTATGGTTTAAACAGAACATTTTATATGTATTATCTCCTATTTAATGATCTTGCACTAAATTATTATAGCATCCCACATTTTTATCAAATAAACATTCATTACATTTTTCAAAAACGAGGATCTTTAAAGTTTAGTCTCTAGGAAACCAGGAACTTAAAACACGGAAAAAAACATTCTTCCTAAACACTTTAAAGGCTTCTCCACATGTTCATCCTAGGTTATTGTATCTCATAACCTGGGGACATACATCAAATGAAAGGGTGAGAAGAAGGGCCAGTAAGGGAACTAGGGAAAACATTTAACATGTGAACATGAGATACATCAATAAAGTCATGAAAAAAAACTTTAAGGCATGAGAACGAAATCGTGAGTCATATCATAATAAAAATAAAATTTTTCATAACTTGAAGATGTGGATAAAACATTTAATATTGACAATAATTTCGTTTCACCAAGGTTCATACCCATGGTGTCATTTAAACATTATCAAGGTTATTCGCCAATGTATCAGTCTAAAAGGTCATCTCTAGAGATTAAGTCATTACCCAATGAATTGAAGCCCTATCAGGGCACACCCTTGACATGTCTTTATAATAATGTGATCCACATATATCATCATCAATCATTTCATAAACATCCCATATATTATAAAATAAATGGGTTTCATTTCATAATCAAAACGTTTTAAAACTGCTTTAAATACATGATCTTTATGTCACTTTAAACCCACGGAATGGGAAAGAGGGTCTCATGTATGTAAATACCATAATCTAAAATATGGAAACATGGTTTATATGTGAGTACCCCTATAGAAGATAGATCTTTTATTATTCACTTAATAAAATAAAATAACTTTAGAAAAAGAGAGAGTCATTTTTGAGACGGAAATTCTGCAGCATAACGGCTATGTTTCGGGGATTTAGAAAACATTGAAAAGAGAGGGGACAAGGGTAAAACATTCATAAATGACCCATAAAACAGTATAGGAACAGAATATAAAGTATTTAAGAACATGGTAATGAAATTTTAAAGACATACCATATGAAATGAGGAACATTAAAGGAAGAAAAAAAATAAGATTTCTCTTATGAAAATTTGGCAGCCTAACGGCGTCACTTAAACATCAACAAAAATGAATTGACGAGATCAAATAGGATCTCTCATCATATGAACATAAAATATCAGTATGATATATTTAGATATCATATCCCAACATAATAAAAAGGAACATGAAATACTTGACATGAAAATAGATCTTGAAAACAATAAGGGTGAAAGAATCCCTTAGAAATTCGGCAGCATAACGACACCACTAAAACTGTAACAAAAATGAATTGATGAGATAAAATAAGATATCTCATAATATGAACATAAAAGATCAGTATGATATATTTAGATATCATACAACAACATAATAAGAAGGAACATGAAAGACTTGACATGAAAATAGATCTTGAAAACGAGAAGGGTGATAGAATCCCTTAAAAATTCAGCAGCTTAACGACGTCACTTAAACTTCAAAAAAAATGAATTGATGAGTTGAAATAGGGTCTCTCATCATATGAAAATAAAATTTCATTATTATAGATATATAGATCATACCCCAACATAATAAAATTGAACTTGAAAGACTTGACATGAAAGTAAAACTTTGAAAAATGAGAAGGGTGAAAGAATCCCTTAAAAATTCAGCAACCTAACGGCGCCACGTAAACATTCTTAAAACGAAATGATGAGAGTAAGAGGGGGTATATAATAATATGAACATAAAAAGGTCAGTATAATTAATATAAAAGAACCTCCTAAAACATAATAACATGGAGCATAAAATAAATGACTTAAAAGAGATCACTTGAAAAGAAAGAGAGGGGTCGGATCCCTTACCTTAAAACATAACTCTTAAAACTCAATGGTTTGGACCTTGAGGGATTGGGGGAACCTTTATAGGACTCTTTGGGAGGTAAGGAGACCATATAATCGATGGGGGAGAGTTGGGAGTGAAAAATAAAGGAGGAAAGGGTGGGTATTTATAGGGAAAGTGAGGGGACAAGGCATTAATAGCCAAGGGACACCTCATTGGTGGTTTTGGCAAAACCATGGGCTTTCCCATGGTATTTTCCCATGGTATTGGCCACTTGGGACTCCTCATACCTTATCTTACTATTCATAAGTCGACCATATTGATTACATACTTAATACATCATTTAATGATGCCATTAAACACTCATAACTTAAAAACTGTATTTCCACTATTCATCGAAAATACAACTTTCTCAGAAAAATCCCAAAATTTCACCCTAACCAAATATATATGCTATGATTTCAAAAATGAACTCCATTTTATAAAAATAATTTTCTAAATATTTTTAATTTAATTTTTTAAATAAATACACTATTCACCGAAAATTCATTTTTTTCAGAGAAATCCCAAAAAACTACCATAACATAATATCGATGCTATGAGTTCAAAATTGAAATCCATTTTATAAAAATAATTTTCTAAATATTTTTAATTTAATTTTTAAATAAAAAAAATTATTCACCTGAAAGAACAAATACTTGAATTATTATTTATGAAACCGATATTTAACCATTTTATTGAATAACATTACTTAATCAAGGTGCCTAAATTATATTAATACTTTCTTTAAGTGAGATTACTAATCCATTTGGTCACATTACTAATCCTAAGCATAAAATCACTATTCATAATTTACTATTCATCAAAAATTATGTTGATATTATTAGACTCTAAATTTCATACAGAACATAATTATAGAAGTCCATTTTTTGAAAATCATTACACATTTTTAATTATTTAAGATTTACATAACCATTTTTAAAATATCCTTTCTCTAAAATTCATCAAAAATATGAATACTATATTTATCCGGACATTTGAAAATTCATAAGCTTTATCATAAGAAGGAATCAAAATTTTTATTTAAAACAAAGGATTACACAAGGTAGTTACGGTGTCCTTACATAGCCCCGTATCACACCAGCTTAGGACCAAATTGTAAGGTGTGCTATGGTGTGAGAATCCGAGGGAGGCTCAGCCAAAATCACACGAGTAGTAATTTCTATCAGTTTGAACTTCTCATGAATGCGATTCTGTTCTAGAATCACATGATGAAGTTTGGATTGGGTTTAGTTCAGAGCAAAGCCTAGTGGTGCTACCTCCTTCCACAGTTCTGTTATATGGGCTTCGATCAGTCCAAGACTACTGGGTGAGGCCATCGAATCTTCTTTCTATATTAATTAAAAAAGATTACTTGTATTTAGAGAAAATAATCGAAACATTTAGTTTCCATCGGTCAAATTTACCAATGGTCATATAACATTCAAAAACCAACGGTCTCATTTTAATTATAATCATGTAATCAAATGAAATAGTTTTGTTGAGTATAAGAAAATAAAATCACACAAAATTAGGAAACAAGATTTATTCAAAATTTTAGGTCGTTACAATCTTCCCCCTTAAGAATTTGTGTCCTCACAATTTTTAAAATTGGGTTTTGAAATTTCATTAAAATTTCCACATTGGAAAAAGATTTAGTAACACTATTACTTTAAAAGAATGAAAAGGAAGTACAATGGTCACCCGAGTTAACCCACACTAGGATTCCATGTAGGAAAACATGTGTAGACCCCAGAAAACGAATCGCCAAAATTTTCCAAATGCTTCCATACATGATCCAAGATCGTAGTCCATTTCTCAAGCTTCGATTTGGTAGGTCGTAGGGCCCGAACAGAGCTACAGATTAAGAGTTATGGACGTTTGAAGTTTGGCTGGAAATCTGGTTCGCGAAGCCCATTCGCGAAGCCCCCCTCCGTGATCGTGGAGCGCCGCCGCAAAGTAATGAGGCGAGAGGCTCCGCGAACCCGTTTGACGTTCGTGATGCGCTGTGAAGACCCCTCGCGAAGCACCGATGAGAAGAACCCGAGCATCGCGGTCCCGCGAAGCTCCGGAGGCGGTAACTCTCCGCGAACGCATTTGACGTTCGCGAGCCCGCCGCGAAGCTCCGGAGGCGGTACCTCTCCGCGAACGAATTTGACGTTCGCGAGCGCGCCAAGAAGCTCCTGAGGCGGCGTGGAATTTCTTCTTCACGGCGCCCCTGCCTATAAATACCCAGCTCACCCCCTTCTCCGAGAGGACGGCCACGACCACTTCGCCCCTTGGGCGGCCGAGCGGAGCCCCGCATTGCAGCTCCGCGAAGCCATGCTCCGCGAGCAGCTTCCTTCGTGTTGCTGCTCCGCGAGCCGAGACTCCAGGATTCCATGCTCCGCGAGCCTATGCTCCGCGATGCTGCTCCGCGAGACCGTGCTCCGCGAGAGCCCTTTGCTCCGCGAGCCCTTTCTCCGCGATGCTGCTCCGCGAGACCAAGCTCCGCGAGCCCTTGCTCCGCGATGCTGCTCCGCGATGCTGCTTCGCGAGACCAAGCTCCGCGAGAGCCCTTTGCTCCGCGAGAGACCTTTTCTCCACGAGGCCATTCTTTGCGAAGCTGCTTCGCGAAGACCTATCCTTTGCAAGGATCCTACCTTCGCGCCCACCGGTCCATACCGGGGGGCCTGCGCCCCCGCACCCCCGCTCGGGGTCAGTGCCCGCATCCCAGGATTTTCCATTGCGCTCCCACCTTCCACCTATGGAATACCATGATTAGAGATTCTCCTCCACACACCATGAAACATCTTGAGTTGACATATTCCTCTGGGTTTCATTCCATGTCGTGAGTTGAGATTCTCATCATCAATCCCCCGAGTACCTTGAGTCGAACCATTCCTCAGGAAACTCCTCCAAATCCTATCACTTGGCTCCTATGCCAGGTTGTACCAGAAAGGGCCACCCTTGCGTAAGTCCCAACACCAACCATTTCTAGGAACCTTCTGCCTAATAGTCCTTTCTACATTACTATAAACTGTAGTAATCCCTATGATACAAACATAGGATGCCTCTTTCTCCAAACAAGAGATGCCTTATGCTCCAAGCATAAGATGCCTAATAGTCCTTTCTACATGACTCCAAACTGTAGTAATCCCTATGTTCCAAACATAGGATGCCTCTTTCTCCAAACGAGAGATGCCTTATGCTCCAAGCATGAGACGCCAACAGTCCTATCTACATGACTTTAAACTATAGCACTCCCTATCTAACAAATGATAGGATGCCTCTTGCCCTATACAAGAGATGCCTTATGATCCAAGAATAAGATGCCTAATAGTCCTATCTACATGACTTTAAACTATAGTAATCCCTATGTGCCAAACATAGGATGCCTCTTGCTCCAAATAAGAGATGCCTTATTCTCCTAGCATGAGATGCCAACAGTCTTATCTACATGACTTTAAACTATAGTGCACCCTATCTAACAAATGGTAGGATTCCTCTTACTCCAAACAAGAGATGCCTCTTGCCCTATACAAGATATGCCTTATGATCCTAACATGAGATTCCTATAGTCCTACCTACATGACTCTAAACTGTAAGTATTATCCCTATCTAACAAATGATAGGATTCCCCTTGCTCTAAGCATGAGATGCCTTATGCTCCAATCATGAGATGCCAATAGTCCTACCAACAAGACTCTAAACTGTAGTGATCACCCTATGTGCCAACCATAGGATGCCTCTTGCATTAAACAAGAGATGCCTTATGCTCCAAGCATAAGACGCCTAATGCCATGATTACAATGGCCTGATTCCAATGCCCCTTGGCATTTTCCCTCTTGTGCACTAGTGCATAAGTGAAGGCCTCAACTCACCAGTGAGTTGGGATGCCCTCATGGCCAGACATGAGGAATACAACCCGGGCAGCTTCCAAGCGTAAGCCCCAATCACCAGTGCCACTCCTTAGTGGCACCCGGGCAGCTTCCCAACGTAAGCCCCATTCACCATTTCCTCTCCTTAGCGGCACCCGTGCAGCTTCCTAGCGTAAGCCCCATTCACCAGTGCCACTCTTTAGTGGCACCCGGACAGCTTCCTAGTGTAAGCCCCATTCACCATTTCCGCTCCTTAGCGGCACTCGGGCAGCATCCTAGCATAAGCCCCATTCACCAGTGCCACTCCTCCGTGGCACCCGGGCAGCTTCCTAGCGTAAGCCCCATTCACCATTTCCGCTCCTTAGCGGCACCCGGGCAGCTTCCTAGCGTATGCCCCATTCACCAGTGCCACTCCTTAGTGGCACCCGGGCAGCTTCCTAGCGTAAGCCCCAATCACGAGTACCACTCCTTAGTGGCACCCGGGAAGCTTCCTAGTGTAAGCCCCATTCACCAGTGCCACTCCTTAGCGGCACCCGGGCAGCTTCCTAGCGTATGCCCCATTCAGCATTTCTGCTCCTTAGCGGCACCCGGGCAGCTTCCTAGCATAATCCCCATTCACCAGTGCCACTCCTCAGTAGCACCCGGGCAGCTTCCTAGCGTAAGACCCATTCACCATTTTCGCTCCTTAGAGGCACCCGGGCAGCTTCCTAGCGTAATCCCCATTCACCAGTGCCACTCCTTAGTGGCACCCGGCCAGCTTCCTAGCGTAAGCCCCAATCACCAGTGCCACTCCTTAGTGGCACCCGGACAGCTTCCTAGCGTAAGCCCCATTCACTAGTGCCACTCCTTAGTGGCACCCGGGCAGCTTCCTAGCGTAAGCCCCATTCACCATTTCCTCTCCTTAGCGGCACCCGGGAAGCTTCCTAGTGTATGCCCCATTCACCAGTGCCACTCCTTAGTGGCACCCAGGCAGCTTCCTAGCGTAAGCCCCAATCACCAGTGCCACTCCATAGCGGCACCCGGGCAACTTCCTAGCGTAAGCCCCATTCACCAGTGCCACTCCTTAGCGGCACCCGGGCAGCTTCCTTGCGTAAGCCCCATCCACTGTTTTGTCCCAATCCAGCGGTAAGCCGTTGCGACCCCATTTAACGGTAAGCTGTTATGACCCATTCTAGCGGTAAGCCGTTGAAACCCCCAATCGGCGGTAATCCGTCATCAGAAGAACTACGTGGTCTTTGATCCATGTCAAGGCATGGTACGTAGGAAGCCTCTTCAAGGCTCAAGCCCAAAATCATCATCATTCTTTTCCATGGGCCTCCATCCTAGAGTAAGTCCCAGCACCATGGGCCGCCTAACGCGTAAGCCCCTCTTTGCTTCTCACAGACGCATCCTTCGCGACGTGATCGTCAGGTCCTTGCAACCTCTTGTTTCTCACACCGAGTATGACTCACGTGGGTTTAGAGTGCGCCCCGACCCTGACCCCTCATCCATTTCCACCTGAACTACGAGGTCTTTGATCTATGCCAAGGCATGGTACGTAGGAAGCATTCATGAGGTTCAAGACCACTAATAGTGGAGCCCCGGGTCTACTTTCACGTCGGTTCACCAGAGAATCCATAGCGAACTACGAGGACTTTGATCCATGTCAAGGCATGGTACGTAGGAAGCCTCTATGAGGTTCAATCCCACCCGTCTTCCATGTCGTGTCTCACCCCGGTCCACCATGACGTTAAACTACATTCTGGTCCAGTGGTAAGCTGCTGCGACCCATTCCCACATGAACTACGAGGACTTTGATCCATGTCAAGGCATGGTACGTAGGAAGCCTTCCAGAGGTTCAAGCCCACCACTCACTGGACCAAGGTCCACTTTCACATCGGTTCACCGAAGAACCCATTTGAACTACGAGGACTTTGATCCATGTCAAGGCATGGTAACGTAGGAAGCCTTCCAGAGGTTCAAGCCCACCACTCATTGGACCAAGGTCCACCTTCACGTAGGTTTTCTGACAAATCCCCCACCTGAACTACGAGGTCTTCGATCCATGTCAAGGCATGCTACGTAGGAAACCTTCTCGAGGTTCAAGCCCAAAAATCATTGGCCCAAACCGTCTCCTTGTCGGTGTGCCAAACTCCCATCTCCCATTGGACCAAGGTCCCTCATTTACGTCGGTTCGCCGATACCCATCGCCCGTCGTTCATTCACGTCAGTGTTCGCTATCATCCCGCATGACGTTAAACTGTATTCCATCAATCCTATGAACGACGAGGACTTTGATCCATGTCAAGGCATGGTACGTAGGAAACCTTCCCGTGGTTCAAGCCCACCGCTAGTGGACCCACGAATATACTTTCACGTCGGTTCACCGAAAAAACCCCTTGAACTACAAGGTCTTTGATCCATGACAAGGCATGGTACGTAGGAAGCCTTCCAGAGGATCAAGCCCACCACTCGTCGGACCAAGGTCCACCTTCACGTCGGTTCACCGACGCATCGGACCAAGGTCCACCTTCACGTTGGTTCGCTGACGACATCCATCGGGCCAAGGTCCACATTCACATCGGTTCACCGGAGCCATCCCGAACTATGTGGACATTGATTCCCTGCCACAGGGATACGTAGGAAGCCTCTTCAAGGCTCAAGACCAACTTCACCATCGCCCCTGCGATGGTCCTGTTTCACTTCCCCTACACTTTATTAATCCATCCATCAACCATCCTGATTCTCACCCGGGCCGCCATATCCCGGTGGGGTCATGCCATCCACCTCCTCGCTGCTCCTAGCAGTACATGGGCCGCTTTCCACATGTAAGGCCCATCATATCTCCAGGTCGTTGTCCTCTGTGTACACCCTGATTCATCACCCTTTCGAACTACGTGGGTTTTGATCCCTGTCCTCTACACAGGGTACGTAGGAAACCTCCAAGAGGTTCAATCACAACCAATGGTAATGTACCCCATCCTGGGGTGCACTCCCCCTGATCCGCCCTCAGTGGTGTTCAGATCATCCATTATGGTGTGACATCACCCCTCTACGGGGCACACCACCATTGATTCGTCTCTATGGGATGTTCTGATCACCCTTATTTCGTCTCCGCAAAACGTTAAACTCACGGCATACCTTGTGATAAACATGAGATGCCTGAGGAAAACCTCGGAGGGAACGCCTTTGGTGTAACCGTCTTCACAAGACGTTAAACATGCTGCATACCCTGTGTTAAACATGGGAAGCTGAGGAAAACCTCAGATACATGACTCGGGTTATGGACCCTTGAGATGCCCTCACATGAGAAAGAATACATGTTCCCTAATGTCCATGCACCCAGAGATGCCCTGACATGCCTGATGTTGCCGTCTACTCCGACCGAAGGTCGCTACCATGTCAAGACCCCATGGAATGTCTTGATGGAAGTAGTGTAATTAACCAGCGTCCATGACGATATGGAACCGAGAATGAGATTCACGAACAATGTATTAAATCTATAAGGGAGACCCGGACTAGGTGACGAGTTCTGAGGAGGAATCCACAGAAGGAAGAACCGACATCCCATCATCCCGTTTCAATCAAGGAGCAGACGTACCTGAACAAGGAACGAATGCCGCCCGCCTTTGGAATGTGGGAATGCGGGGCAACAGGCAGCGCATCCTCCATAGACAGATGCGCGCGCCCCGGCGAAAGCGTCGGAAACAACATGTACATGGAGGAGAAAACAAAGGGTCATGTTCTGAGGGAGAGTGATATAAAACATGATTAAGAGAAATTTAACCATGAGAAAATCCCAAACTTAAGATGTGTGTAAATGGTCTTTGATTACCTAGTAGGAAACATAAACTAACAACATTTTTATTTTACCTTTCTTTTCATAATTTTGAGGAATTCATTTACTACATAGAACAAAAACAATAGGAAATATACCTACCTTCAAGTAGAGTTTCGTCCTTTAATAAGTCTCTACCCAAACTAATCTTTTCTCCAAACGATGAGAATTTGAAAACACTTGGTCTCATCAAAAGCACAAGAATCATCTTCTAGAGAATCACATAATCCAAAAAAGATTAACTATCTATTTCTTCTATCTTTAATCATTATACCAAAAACAGAAAGGGTAAGGTAAAACAACTTTTAAAAAAGAAAGGATCCCATAGGAAGGGAATCTCCTTTAAATCTTCAAAATTCCATGGTACTACACAAAGTTCATCATAGACCATTCTATAAATAACGGTTCTTAAAATTCCTCAAAATAAACCAAAATAAGGTTGAAACCCAAACAAAAGAATTATTTGATAACATAGTCTACCAAAATAAACTTTTTTGTTCATCTCCAAACAACATCAACCACTCTTAACATCTTATAACAAAAGTAGCTAACCTAAACATATTTTACCCAAGATAGGTTAATCATTTCCATGAGTAAACTAAATTACTATAAGTCCACCCTATATTCATCGATTCTTTAAAATAGAAGTCAACCTTACTCCTCAATGAAAATACTAAAGTAATCTATTTACCTCGATCATATAGGGTCCCTAAAATAGTGAACGTCTTCCAAAATAATAATCATCTTTTAATACCTAAATCATCTCTATAATATTAATATGGAAATTGTCACATTTCCTATCACATTGGTTGTTGGGACATGTTCTTCCATTTTCCGCCATTAATAAAGAAAACAAAGTACAAT
Organism: Viscum album; assembly: GCA_963277665.1. Lineage (NCBI taxonomy): Eukaryota > Viridiplantae > Streptophyta > Magnoliopsida > Santalales > Viscaceae > Viscum > Viscum album. The sequence goes on from OY728129.1 coordinate 1,593,606,280, forward strand.
TAAGGGCTTAAATACATAGTCAATAATCATGAAAAGGAACTTAAAGCATAGAAGGATAACTTTTAGAAGAAAAGTATACCCTAACTTGTGATCCCCTAGGTTACAAGCTTGGTTATCCATGATCATATATTCTTACATAAATCTTTATTTTATTTTATCTTTGTTCCTTTAATAATGGTTCATACTAAGCTTATGAATTTACCTAAGCATATCCCCCGGGTGTGTCGTAACCAAGAGTGCATCAAGGTCCGTTGTCATGTACCAGTTCCCATTCGAGTCTAGCTCGAAGCGATGTTTTCTGGTTTTACCCCTATGTACATATGTGACAGAGCCACATCTACCTACTCGTATCCAGACATGGATGTATTTGCTTCGCAACCCCTTACTCAATACTCACCAAAATACCAGGAAGATTTCATATATTTAAACTTTTCTATAGGGTTCTTCCTAGAGGTTTCATATCCTAATTTCCACAAATAACTAAACCATCCTTTGATACCAACTATAGCTTCCCGCATATTTTTCACATAAACTTCATTACATTTTACAAAACCGAGGATCTTTATGGTTTAGTGTCTTGGAAACCAGGAACATAAAACATAAAAACATAAAAAATTATTCATAAAAACTTGAAATGATTTTCCTTATGTTCATCCGAGGTTCATTACTGCATCTCATAACCTGAGGACATATATAAAAGGAAAGGGTGAGAAGAAGGCCCAGTAAGGGAAACAAGGTGAAACATTTAACATGTGAACATGAGATACATCAACAAAGTCCTGAAAATGAACTTTAAGGCATGAGAAAGAAATCTTGAGGCATATCATAATAAAAATAACATTTTTCATAATTTAAAGATGTGGCTACAAAATTTAATATTGAAAATCATTTCGTTTCACCAAGGTCCATCCCTAAGGTGTCATTTAAAAATTACCAAGGTTATTCACCAAGGTATCAGTCTAAAAGGTCTTCTCTAGAGATTAAGTATTTACCCAATACATTGGAGAGATATCAGGGAGCACCCTTGACATGTATTTATTATCATGTGAGCCACATATATCACCATAAATCATTTCATATGCAACCCATATAGCATAAAAGAAATGGGTTTCATTTTATAATCAAAACATTTTAAAACTACTTTAAAGACATGATCTTTATGTCACTTTAAACCCACAAAAAGGGAAAGCGGGTATCATGTATGTAAATACCAGAATTTAAAATAGAAAAACACGGTATATATGTGAATACCCCTATAGAAGAGAAATCTTTGAGTATTAAATTAATAAAATAAAAGTACATTAGAAAAAGAGACAGACATTTTTGAGACGGAAATTCTGTAGCATAACGGCTATGTTTTGGGGTTTTAGAAAACATTGAAAAGAGAGGGGAAATGGGTCAAAAATTCATAAATGACCCATAAAACAGTATAGGAACAGAATATAAAGGATTTAAGAACATGTTAATGAAATTATAAAGACATACCATATGAAATGAAGAACATGAAAGAAAGACAAAAATAAGATTTCTCTTATGAAAATTCGGCAGCCTAACTACTTCACTTAAACTTCAACAAAAATGAATTTACGAGGTCAAATAGGGTCTCTCATCATATGAAAAAAAAGATCAGTATTATTGATTTAGATATCATACCCAAAAATAATAAAAAGTAAAATGAAAGACCTAACATGAAAATAGATCTTGAAAACGAGAAGGGTGAAAGAATCCCGTAAAAATTCGGCATCCTAACGGCACCGCTTAAACTTCAAAAAAAATGAATTGACGAGATCAAATAGGGTCTCTAATAATATGAACATAAATTATCAGTATGATATATTTATAGATCATACCACAACATAATAAAAAGTAACATGAAATACTTGACATGAAAATAGATCTTGAAAATGAGAAGGGTGAAAGAATCCCTTAAAATTTCAGCAGCTTAATGGAGTCACTTAAACTTCAAAAAAAATGAATTGATGAGATCAAATAGGGTATCTCATCATATGAACATAAAAGTACAGTATGATAGATATAGATATCATACCCCAACATAATAAAAAGGTACTTGAAATACTTGACATGAAAGTAGAACGTTGAAAAATGAGAAGGGTGAAAGAATCCCTTAAACATTCCGCAGCCTAACGGCGCCACTTAAACATTCTTAAAACGAAATGATGAGAGTAAGAGGGGGTCCCTCATCATATGAAAATAAAAAGTACAGTATAATTAATATAAAATAACCTCCTCCAACATAAGAACATAGAGCATAAAAGAAATGACATAAAAGATGTCACTTGAAAAGAAAGAGAGGGGTCAGATCCCTTACCTTAAAATGTAACTCTTAAAACTCAAAGGTTTGGACCTTGAGGGCGTGGGGGAAACTTGATAGGACTCCTTGGGAGTAAATTAAACCATAGTTTCATTGGGGGGGAGTTGGAAGTGAAAACTAAGGGAGGAAAGGGTGAATATTTATAGGGAAAGTGAGGGGAAAGGCATTAATGGCCAAGGGACACCTCATTGGTGGTTTTGGAAAAACCATGGGCTTGCACATGGTATTTTCCCATGTTATTGGCCACATGGGACACCTAACACCTTATATTACTATTCATAAGTCTACCATATTGATTACAAACTTAATACATCATTTAATGATGCCATTAAACACTCGAAACTTAAAAACTGTATTTCAAATATTTATCGAAAATTCTACTTTCTCAGAAAAAAACCAAAATTTCACCTTAACCAAATATAGATCCTATGATTTCAAAAATGAAATAAATTTTATAAAAATAATTTTCTAAATATTTTTAATTTAATTTTTTAAATAAATACACTGTTCACCGAAAATTCATTTTTTTCAGAAAAATCCCCAAAAATTACCATAACATAATATCGATGCTCTGAGTTCAAAAATGTAAACCATTTTATAAAAATATTTTTCTAAATATTTTTAATTTTATTTTTAATTAAAAAAACTATTCACCCAAAAAAACTAATACTTGAATTATTATTTATGAAACCGTTATTTAACCATTTTATTGAATCACGTTACTTAATCAAGGTTCCTAGATTATATTAATACATTATTTAAGTGATATTACTAATCCATTTGGTCAGATTAATAATCCTAGGCATAAAATCACTATTCATAATTTACTATTCATAAAAATTATGTTGATCTTATTAGTCTCCAGATTTCATACTGAACATAATTGTAGAAGACCATTTTATGAAAATCATTACACATTTTTAATTAATTAAGGTTTACATAAACATTTTTAAAATATCCTTTCTCTAAAATTCATAAAAATTATGCATACTATATTTATCTAGACATATGAAAATTCATAAACATCATCATAAGATGAAATCAGAATTTTTATTTAAAACAAAGGATTACATAAGTCAGTTACGGTCTCCTTACATATCCCCTTATCACACCATCATAGGACCTAAGTGTAAGGGGTGATAAGGTGAGAGAATCCGAGGGAGGCTCGGCCAACATCGTATGAGTAGTAATTTCTATCAGTTTGAGCTTCTCACGAAGGCGATTCCATTCTAGAATCACACGATGAAGTTCGGCTTGGGTTTGGTCCAGAGCAAAGCCTAGTGGTGCTACCTCTTTCCAAGTTCTGTTAGTTGGGCTTCGATCGGTCCAAGAATACTGGGTGAGGCAATCAAATCTTCTTTCTATTTTAATTAACAAAGATTACTTGTATTTAGAGACAATAATAGAAACGTTTAGTTTCCAGCGGTCATATTGACCAATGGTCATATAAGAGTAAAAACCCAACAGTCTCATTTTAATTATACTCATGTTATCAAATGAAATGGTTTTGTTGAGTATAAATTAAAATAAAATCACACAAAATTAGGAAACAAGATTTATTCAAAATTTCGGGTCGTTACACTTATGATCATATTTATAAGTGATAAAATAAAACATGTTCATTATGATCGAAAAACCGCCCAAATTAACCCAAATAATCATCATTTAATTCATATATAATGATTCATCCACATGTATCTAATTTGATTCATTATAAGATCATTAAAACTCTTGTAATATAATTAATAACATGTAATATCAGTTCGGGATGTTTACCCACGTTCTACCCAAACATCAATTTAGGAATACAAGTGAACCACTCAAGAATACCATAAAAACAAACATTCCCAAATAAAGTTTTTAAATTCTATAAATCATCCAAAGGAACATAAATTCACTTAATTAATCCATAATGAACCATATTAATGTACTTAAGGTTCATAATTTCTAATTAATGATTATAATATCATTCTACAGGACATTAAAGAGAAGGAAGCATTCATGTACAAGGTAAGGGGAAATCTCGAACCCAATTTTCTTCTTTCGGGTTCTCCCTCTTTTACTCCAATTTTTATATTGTTACTCCTTAAAGATCATTTTTTCATCATTTTATTTACTTTTCTTGGATATAAATGTTTTTCAATGGTTTTTTATGTCAAACAAAATGTTTTCCAAAATAACACCTTTTTTAAGAACAACCCTTTTACTTTTCACTCAATGTGGGAGGTTCTTGTAACATTTATGTCATTCCTACTTTATTTTGGGAACCCAAATTTTATAAATGTGTTCATATGATATGAAACCCATTACATTCCATGGTTTATTTATGTACATTTTTTATATGCTGTATTTGGAAAGCATAATGATGATACTGTTATGATGTGACGGGTGCACCCGAAATTATACAACACTCCCATGCATTGGGTAAAGTGATGAATCTCATGAGTAAATGTGAAATGATGTGTGAACAAGATTCTAGTTTTGTTCACAAGTATGTGTGGTAGTTAACCACTAAGACATGATGTTTCATTTTTATGAATTTCCACATTTCAAGTGTTATATTTATGATTCCTCATATGTTCATGATTTTTTCCCATGTTATGATTATGCTAACACCATGATATATTGTTCATATCTATCATCTTAATAGGATTATATCTCACACCTTTTGATGTATATCCTCAGGTGTAACCATGTATTAAGGAGAGAACAAGTGGCAATAAGAATCTAGAGAAAAAGAAATTAAATAAATGTTTATTCTTGATGTTGTAATTGTTATGGATGGTCCTAGTTTTCCCAAGACACTAAACCATTGAATCCTCTATGTGTAATAATATTATGTTGTTTATCATTAAAATGATGTAATAGCAATATAAGGAAATTCCGAGTCGCTATAATAACATAGACATGTATCTATCAAGGGTATTAAATATTATGAACATATACATATTAATTGGTATTTTTATGTGTGTATTCCAAATTTCATAATCATGGAATAAATTATGATGTTGAATTATTCAGTGTTATATGATTCATGTTTCACACTTATGCATGAAATGAAATGATTATGATGGGTGCGCCCTGGGAGCAATCCAATGCATTGGGTAAATATTGGTATCAATATAAGTAAAGTGAAATGTAGGTTTACTAATGCTAATTCATTTGCAATGATGATTTAATCATTATCCTTGTGCAATGATCATTGGCTCATTCTAAAATAATGATAAATGTTGTTTTCACATTTCCATGTTATGTTAATCTAGTTATATCCAGCCATTATGTTCTTGTTTATATTCTGATCCATTTATATTCTTATTTCCTAACTTTCATTGTATCGTTCATGTTATGCCATATTAACTTTCTTACTGATATTTATAACTCATCCTTTTCTAATGTATTTCTTGAGTTTATCCAATGAAATGTTACGTAAAAGAGAATGTAGTGGTAATGTAATGGATGTTTTCAGTAAGATGTTGCGTACTACATTTTAAGTTGTGATGTAATGTTTTTAAGCCTCAAAGACACTAGACCTCTTGATATTCTATATTGTATCAAGTGAAGTCTTCTATGTAAGAAATAATTTATAAGTGTTTTACTAAATGAAGGTTTGTTATAAATAGAGTGTATATCAAGTGCGGAATAAGAAACATCAATGGGTGTCTACATTGATGAAAATTACATTATAATAGAATTATAAATTACATGAAAAAAGATATGTTGATAGTAAAATATATTTTTAATTAACCATTATTAAAATGTTTTTAATTTATAAAATATTTAGTATAATAATTACTTTAAAAAATTTAGAAAACAAATATGGGAAAATTATAATGAAAAATTGAAAATTTTGATAGAGAATTCATTGATACTAAAGTGTTTAATGAAATGTTCATTTTAGTCATTTATAATGTAAAATATAAAAAAAATATAACCAAATTAAATTATAATAAAAATATACAGTGATATCCATAAAACAATATATGTAATATATACATAGTGTAAAATGATCATCATTTTATAAAATTATATTTAGAAGGTTCAAGATACATGAAACAATTAATTTACGTTCTTAAACACATGTATATTAAATAGTAAGATGAGATATAACAATAAAAATACCATAAACCAACAATGATTAAAATTCAATTCGATAAGTATACTAGTTTTTCACGATCCTTAAGAGACATATCATCTGACAGAGGGCTTATTAATCAGATATAATAGTGATAGATGAAAATAAACCTTGTGTTAAAAAAATCAGGGTTCCAGAAATATGAGAAAATGAACACAATCAAATTGAAACACTGAAAAGGTAAAAATCATTATAGATATTCAATTTTATATGAAATTATCCCAAGAAAAACCAAAATAGTGGATTGATAGTCTGTGAATCATACATAAAATATGAGTAAATCTATATTAAAATGCGGAATGATGTGGAAAAAAAGAAGTGTGTTTGATGATGGTAATGCGAGTTTAGATTCCACCATATCAAAAAAATGAGGGTCAGGGATTCTGTTCTATTGAACTACCAGAAGTGAGAAACAAAAATGTGGGAGGTTTACTTGAGAGACAAATAGATATATCTTCTATGTGAAATGATGTGTCTGATGAAACTTTGGTGTGTATAGAGATCGTAATGTGATATTGGAGTCTATTGGATCGAAGAAGTAATGGTTAGGTATACCACATGTGAGAAATGATACTACTATCATGAGAATGAAAGATATTGAAATTAATCCACTAATGTTTCATAATATTTTAAGTCATAAAATGTTTGTTATTTAATAACCAACATGAAAAAACCATAAAAAAGAATTGGAAATTTCGTTTTCATGTCATTTCGAAACAACCAATGTGAAAACGTTGTTGCGATATATTGTTTTTGCACTACTTTCTATTTTTATTGTCTTGATTTTTCAATTAATAATTTATTCTACCTCATTCATATATATTCCTCCTGTAAAATATTTATGTGATTCTTATGATGGATTTTGACTTCGGTATTGATGGGGATGATTATTATCCTACATGAAGATGTTTTGGTTGGGGGTAATAAGATTTAAAATGGTGGGGTTTTGGGTGACAATTATTAATCTAATTATAAAAATTAATATTTAGTGATATTTAAGAATAATGATATAATAAATTTTATCTCACAAGGAATGTATCCATTTCCTACTTACATCTTCTTTATTTTCATTATTGCGTCTTACATTTATATTTTCATTTTTTGTATTAATTAAACCATCCACTATATTAATAAATTATTCCGTTGTATATTATAGAATATAATAGTGATAATAGACAATTAGTTTGTGTATGTGTAGTCACTGTGAGAGAGATCATAGGTCTTGAAATATACTATATGATAAGGAAAGAAGAAATTTGTTGATTAGAAATCTATAAAAATGACCACACATTTGGGGGCATTGATGGGTTGATAGACACTAATCTTGATGTTTAGGAATGTTCAATCTAATTCCAATGAGAATGAGGAAAAAAGAGTCACACACTAAGTGACTCTATAACCCTAGTTACATTTTATATGAATTTATCATTATAATATTTCATTAGTCTCCAATTTTGATAGTTATCCATTATTCATGTTATATTGATCACATATATTTAATCACTAGTTATTTGAGAGAATGAATATATGAGTTGAATATTTAACAAATATTTTTTTCTACTTTAGATAACATAATAATTAAATATTTGTTGAGTTAATATTGTAGAGAAATTTATTTATCTAAATAAATAGTCATTAATGTAGTTCCGATGAATACTGAGGAGTAAATGTCACAAAAGTTATGTGTCCATTGGAAATGATATATTAAATAAAAGTTTAACTCTTAAATAAATGATATTTATTTTTTCTGATGGGTTTTCATGTTTCAACGAAATAATAATATAATTATTATCAGACACCTGATTTTCTTAAGATTATGCAGTTGGTTACGGGTCTATTTGAAATTACAAATTCTAACATGGCATTATAAATAGTTGATTATATTATTTTCTTAGGATTGGAAATAAGTGAAAATATTGTAAAAAACATATATTCTCTAGAGATCTCTCTATACACTAGAGAGAAATTCCATTAGAATTCTATTGAGAACATAAAGATCTATCCATCCTACTCCCCCTTCATTCCCCAAGAAATCGATAAGAAATAATTGATGCCTTGAAATAATTATTATTTGGATAAAAAAAACATGACAAAAGTATTAGAATCATCTGTAGAAGCCCCGTGAGATTTGATTAGCGATGTTATGTGGTTCATAGAGAGAGTTTGGATCAATGCATCTAGAAGAAAACTATCTATGAATCATACATCACAATAACGATGCAACAAAAATAGGTTAAATAATTTGACAATGAAAAAATATGTTCAAGTATGGTGATTCATTATATATATTATTTTTCCACTATTCCATTTAAATTCCTTTAATGGTGTTTTATATAATTTCATCAAATCTAAATAAGGGTTATTATTTTTCAGGGGGCATGAAGACATTTCACATATGATTTTATTTTTTTGAGATTAATTTTATATTTCCCAATTATTTCCATCCCATGTTTTTTGGTCTCCTTACCTAGACATCAGTTTAATCAGAGCCATCGATAAAGAGAGATCAAGCAAACCTTGGTTTCCCTACGTTTGTTTATTTCAGTCGTCTTCGATCCATTATGCCACCTTCTTACCGCTCTATTTATTTTAATGTCCCATGTACTGTACCTCCTTCAATTATTTGTACTGAATGATATGATCAGGGATGTTCATGCAGTTGTAATCCCATGGCTCCACCAGAATTTCCTGACACTACCTTGAATTCCATAATGCATCTATTTTTTTGATGATTAATGACTATGTCTCTCTCACCTCATGGTGTCTCATTGGTTCATTGAGTTCTCTACCTATGTGAGGCTCTACATCAGCATCATGAAGAAGAAGAAGAATGAGATCTTGGGGATTCCTTCCACCCATGCTCCCCTCTTCCAGGATTATGACACCTCATACAATCAGAGTACATCTCTGATGGATATTCAGTGGAGAATAAAATTGGTTCTAGGTTATGTATGACTATGATTCAACATTATTTTAGATCATGATCTATTTTTCGTTATATCCTATATTTGGTAGAAATTATTTGCTATATTTCGATTTAATTTTTTTCATGTAATGTTCTACCTCATTCTTAGGAGTGTGTGTGAGTCTGTCCAAGAGTTGATTATGTTGACTCTACATGACATGATTTACTATTGGAACCTATTTCAATAATGATGGCCTACATGGATAGTTTTTCAAGTTTCATTTTTTCCTTTAAGTCTATATTTTCCTTTTTTTCATCAAAATAAAATGATTACTAGGGTGGTGTTATCACCATGAAAGTTGGTTCAATCGAATATAAATCACATTATATATATATTCCTTTAACTTTATATATTCTTAATTTGGTTATTATAGTATCTATATTTCAGAATATAATCTTTCTATTCATTTATCAGTAAATGATTAATTGTAATTATCATATTATAAAAACTAAATACCCGACATTGAATCTTGCATGTTTTAGGGTTTAATAATTTCACCCCAACAAGGTGTATTAGAGCCAACTATGACATTTTATAATTGTTCTACTAAATTTGTTATTGATAAGCTTGTTATATAAAATGATTTTAATATTTGGAGAGTTAAAATGACATATTTAGTAGACCACGATGATTTAGTTTATTCCATTTCGAATTCAAGAAAGAATATTACCACTGCTTCCCTATATGGGTAGATTGACATTAGATACATTAATTCCTTTGAGGAAACTCTTTGGGAATCATGTAGGGTAATTATTTTATCTTTAAGAGGTAAAGTTCTTGAAGAAGTATCATATGAGTCATATGTCGATGGAATATGATCTAGGATTGAATCCCTTTATATGATAAAGTCATTTAATAGTAGATTATATAGGAATATGAGATTAATACATAAAAAATGCACCATGGACCTACTTTCGGTGCACACATTGATGAATTTAACATAATCATGTAAGATCTAGACAACATAGGCATAAACGTTTTTGATGAAGATGAGGCCATTATACTAATAACATATTTATATGATTCATTAATTATTTCAAATGATCTATGATGAATGGAAATGATACACTTAATCTTGAAAATGTAAAAATCATATTTACCCTCTAAAAAAAATCATTGGAAAGGTTCTGTTAAGACCTAGAATGAGGGTTTATGTATTAAAGAATACATTTCTCTAGAGGTAGAAGTGAGTCTAGGGGCAGGAGAAAAGAAATGTGTCAGTCTAGAAAGAAACGATACAAGACTAAAAACAAATTAATTAAGTGATTTTTATGCTAGAAACCTAGAATTATTAAGAGTAACTAACCTAATAAGGAAGGAGACTATAGAGACAATAGGAATGATCATTCCTTGTTAGTTAAGATGTACTATGATAGTACTGACGTGTTAAATGTTTCTAACATGTCTATCTATGATGAATGGATCTTAGATTCATGATGATCATTCAAAATGTTTCCCTTAAAGGAGTTATTTATTGATTAATGGAAAATTGTATTTGATGCGAATTTTTTGGGGAACAACAGGAGCTATATTATTATGGGAACATACAATATTTCATTAGAGATTCATGATGGGACTGTTATGTATATTGGGGAAGTTATGTGGAAACCAACGTTAAAAAGAAACCTAATCGCCCTATGAATCCTGAAAAACGATGTATAATGTTAATCCAGATTATGGAAGCCTTAGAGTTTCCTGAGTATCCCTTAAATTTATGAATGGAACCCTTCGCAATGGTCTTCATGTGTTATATGATAAGGTTTATATAATTCAATTTAACAGATCTTTTAGATCACAACATGACTCCACATCCTTTTTTCATTGATGGTTAGGGGACTCTAGTGCCAATGGACTTAGTGAAATAAAAAAATTTGGGCTTTTGAGTAACATCAATCTAAGAAATATCCCATTCTATATGGATTGAGTATATGGGAAGTTCATAAGATTCATCTTAAATAGGTCAATGTATAAGGTGAATGAAACCCTTGAATGAGTTCATTTAGACTTGTGGGGTCCTTCTATGGTCACCTCCCATGGCGTAGGTGTATACATCGTGACATGTATTGATGACTTATCTAAGAATTTATGGATTAATATACTCGAGAATAAGTCTAATACTTTTAATAACTTTTAGAAATGGAAATATGTGGTTGAAAGTGAGTTTAATAGGAATCTCAAATCTTTAATAACTGATAATGGTTTAGATTATCTATCCACATAATTTGTTGAATTATGTGAATCTGATGAAATGATGAGATATTAGTCTATTGTGATAACTCCTCAAAATAATTGATTTGAAGAGAGAATTAATTGGACTGTTCTTGGGAGGGTTAGGTATATGATATCCCACTCAAAACTCAGAAGGTCCATTTGGGATGATGATTCTTAAAAATAGTCTATATTATCAATTAATTCCCATATTTTTCAATGTTTTTAATGACACCTAAAGATCTCTAGAAAGTCTCACCCTCAAGACTTGCACACATTAGGAATTATGGTTCCATCTATTATTCTCATACACACACAGTTAAGCTAGCTCATAGGGCTATTATGTGTATATTTTTGGGTTACCCAAAGGGTTTTATGTGGTATTGTCTATGGTTAGATAAACTAGTTTTTCAAAAATATTTGATATTCTGAGATGTCAAGTATCATGTGATTGGTCGGTCCTAAGATATATGATATGAACCTGAAGTGAATTTTAATGAAACTAATGTACCCGGTAGAGTACCCACTCCATCAGGTTTTGAATTATATTTTGAATCAATCCACCTCTCACAGTCCACGACTAGTCCTACTATCCCCATTTTCTAGACTGAATTTTTATCTAGTTTAACTTCATATTATGAACCCGAAATTGAGGAACATGAGGATCTGAGCAATGATCATCTCATTTAAGATAGAGATAGAGGAGTTTTATATGTAACATATCACATTTCAATCTGACAGACCTTTATTCCAATGCATTTAATGTAGGAAATTATTTCGTTAATTATAAACATCAAACATATAAGCCTGATATTAATTACAAATATGCCACTTGTTGGTTGACTGAAATGAAATATGAGATTAATTATCTTCTTAAAAACAATACTTGGGTTATTGTTTCAAGACATATTAACCAAAGAGTATTAGATTCTATGTGGATTTATAATAAGAAATATATTTTTTTGGAGATACTCAATTAAAATTCTAATCTAGAATGGTTTCTAAAATATTTCTTCAGACGGAAGGTATTAATTATAGCGAAATTTTCCCCCCATTTATAAAACAATAATATATTATAATTTTGATTGACTTTTCTATCATGTTATTTTTTCATGTTGAACAACTATATGTAAAAACTGAATTTTTAAACATGGTACTCCTGATAAACAATTTATATGACTCCTCCTAAATGAATTTAAATGATATTCAAAACTATTCATGTTTTCATTCTTAATAAGTCTTCATATGGACTTATAAAATATTGAGGACAGTTGAATAAGAGGATTGATTCATTTATTATTGAAAATCTGCTTTTGAGATGTAAATTTGATGCATCTGTATATTATAAAACTGTTAAGCTTGAGTCTATTTATCTATTATAATAAGTTGATGACATGATTTTAATCTATAGAAACATGAGGATTATAAATTATATCAATAATCAATTCAATTGTGTCTTATAAATGGAATAAATAGGACTTCATATTAATATCATAGGTATATACATACTAAGAGATAGGAAGGCTATAACCTTATACAAAAAAAAATATGTTTTTATTAATAAGGTATTAAGATGATATCTATTTTAGCATGTCAAACATATTAGTATTCCTTTAGGGAAAAATAATTTTTTTCCCTTGGACCAATTCCATAGAAATGATGATGATTCTTCTTTCGTGAATAAGATTCCATATGCTATTGTAGTATGATGTTTTACATATGATATGGTATGTTCTTTCCTAGACATTGTATTTTATATTTGTACTTTGAGCAGGTCTATGGGGAAACCTGGTACGCCTCATTAGTATTCATTAAAATTAAAACTGATTTATGTCTCTATATATTATAAATTGTGCATTTGATATAGATTAAATAGTAATTTTGATAATTATATAGTTTTATTTTCTAACTGTCATTATGCTACATATGTTGACACTGAAAAGGATATCACTGGTTTGTTATTTATTTCATATGGAGGATTGGTTTCCTAAAAGTCCAGTATGCAGTCAGTGGTTGAACTCTCCAAAACTATTGTAGAGTAGATTTCCTTGACAAAATCCATAAAGAGTATATATGGTAGAAATTTTTCAATTATGAGTTGTCTTTATCGGCACATATGATAATAGTACACTATGATAGGAAATGTACATTAAATATATCTAAAAACTATGTTTTTCATGGCAGGTTGAAGAAAATGGATATTTGACTTCAATTTTTTTGGTATATTATAGAATTTGGGATGGTGAGTGTCACTAAGATATCCATTCTGGAAAATTTAGATAATAGTTTGACTAAGGACGTTCCATTGTCCAAATTCATGCATTGCTTAAAATTAATGAATTTATCCTAAATTTTATAACATATGTTGCGAGAACATCATCTGAAAATTATATTTAATTTCACTATGGTTATTTATTGTATTTTCTATTATTGCTTTTAAATTCCAATAATATTTTTAAATAACAATTGTTCATATTTAAATAATGGTGTTTATTTTGCATGGGGATTTTTCATGGGACATGTATACTATTCACAATGGGTTCTAATTTTTTGGGTTTTATTTTAGGTTGCCCGATTAATTTTATCCATTGTTTTTTGGTTTCCCTACCTGGATAATAGTTTCATCTGGACCATTGATAAGTAGATATCCAAAAACCCTAGGTTTCCTTGAGTGTGTTTCATTTTCATTAATTCAATCAATTATGCCACCATCACACCACAAACATTGGTCCACCTATCCTAGGCATTGTACTACCTTCAATTACATGAACTGATGACTTTGATATGAGCCGTCAAGGCGGATATAATCTTGTGCCTACTCCAATACTAACTACCACTCCTTGGCCTACCTTGATGGATATATTGAAACATTACTTCATGGATCTAGATCTCTCACCTCGTGGTGTCTCGTTTGGTTTGTCGAGAGCTCGCCCTGTGTGAGGCTATGTGCGGAATATCGGAGGAGAATAATGAGATATGTGAGATTTTGACCACATGTACTCCCTCTATGAAGCTCGTTACACCTCCAGTAACAAGAGTACTTCTCTAGTGGTGATTCCGTAGGTAATCGACATTTTTCTAGGTTCTGGACGATTGAACATCAAGAAGGTTTCAAAAAATGGCCTATAATTCATTGTATCCATGCATCAATAACGATTCTAGGCTCTATAGTGATTTAATTTCTTTTTACATGTATTGTTCTATATCCATCTAGGGTGTTTGGATGAGTGGAAATAAGAGTGGATGTCATTGAATCTAGGTGACAGACTTCACCATTCATACATAGTACAACATGGATGACCAAATCAGATAGTTTTCATGGTTCTTTCCCATTTTCCATCTTGTATCTAATTGGTTTTTTGTTTTATTTCTTCTTAATAAATCGATTACCGATGTTGTGTTCCCACCATGCACGTAAGATCAAATTGATTAGAAGCAAGTTATATCTATTGTACTTTTCCTTCTTCTATTGACAATTTGTTTCCAATATCTTGATTTGGGAATGGAATGAGTATGTTCATTTATCGCCAATTGATTAATCAAACATATAATATTATTAACCCCCAATATACAATAAGGGATATTTTATGTTTTAGGGTTTAATAATTTAACCCAACATTATCATTCGAAATTAATTACAAGTTATATATGATGATCTTTTGTTTCTGTATTCTGGGGTTTTTATTTTTCTAGTTTTGATGATTTATCTAAAGAATTTGGGGAAAAAACATTGATGGGAATGAGCTCATCTACTTCTTCCATGCATCAGAATTTTCTGGTGGAACTTCAATCGATGAAATTATAGTTTTACCACTATAGACTAGACATGAAATTTGATGGAGGGTTAAAAATCATTCAATAAAGATCACAAATTTTCAATAAAATCAATGAAATGAAAAGAGAAATTCAAAAGGCTAGGTGAATCCCATTTCATTTTCCCATAATACAGCTCCAACACATTACATGATTACTATTTGATTTTTCATGGGTATAAAAAATCCCTTATTAATGGATAGGACACAACATATCATACAATATAACCACAATCCTTCAATCAACCCATTATATATATTCTTCCAATTCACATATAGTAATTATCAAAATTCACTGTTTTTAATTAGGTCATAGGTTATAAAATTTTTATTAAACATTTTATGAAGGTTATTATGAAATGGAACAAGTACTGACTCTCATCCGCAATAGTGTTCTAGTTGATTCATATGGTCCTTGGCAGTTTTCATATGTAAGTGAAACATCTATGTAAAGGCTTGGAGAGGAGTCATAAATAATCTTTGAAAAATAAGAATGAGATGAAGAGGGATGACTAAGAGGAGTATCTACAAAAGGGAAAAATATATCAATTGTTTATCAGTGGGTGTTGTAAAAATATTAATAGGTAAATTAATTATTTTGCTGGTTAGAAAAAATCACCTATTGAAATTGATCTATAAAATTTATTTTTAAAATATATAAGGAATATTAATTGTTACATTAAATAAGTTCCTTCATCTATCAATATTCTTTAAAAAAATAATTTATTCCACTAAAACTAATTCAATATTGATTTCAATATTTAGAATATAATAAATTCTTCTTTTATGGAAATATTTCTCTATGGAAAATAAAAAAAATATAATAATAAATGTTTTACCCTTTCAACATTATTAACACGTAAAATCAAATATTACATCCCTTTTTATATGTTCAGCCACTGACGCCCTGATTCATTCATTATCTGAGAAAAAATTACATTGATAAAATGGTTAGTGTTATCATCACTAGAAAAAAACTCTGATAAAAACTTGTTTTACATGCCCTAAAAAATAATTGAAAAAATCATCATGTTTATCATTTTTTCCACACTAATAAAAAGGGGATTTGTTAGTACTGATAAAAAAGTTTCCCTTAAAAAATACATATATATTATTAAAAAATAAATATCTATTTATAGACACAAACAAACAAACACACAAACAGATATATATATATATATATATATATATATGATATTTTCATAAATATAGTTTATATAATTTAGAAATATGTATTTACAATTAACAGATAACTTTTTTATTGAAAAATATTTTAAAATTAATTAAATATTAAAATCACTTAATATTTTTATAAAAAATATTGAGTAGTAGATAATTAATAAAAATTTGGTTATAGGACAAATTTAAAAATTAATTAATATATTAATATAAGATGAAATGATACTTGATCTTAAAACATACGTAACATTTGATCTAAGTGTCAGTTTGTTCTATACTATATATCAAATCGAATCATTTAGAGAGATCTACATCTATTAACATTATGATAGCATGGTCAATATAATGCCCCAACCTTAAATATTACATAATCTTGATATAAGTAAATAATTTTAAATTAATTCACATCGAGGATCTTTTCAGGATTATAGATTTATGGAATTAGGTTACAACTCATACATAACTACTTAAATACTACAAGAATAAAATTCAACCCACTATCCCTTTTATCATAAAAAAATATTTTAAAACTAAACATGTTATCCTTCCATGTTCATATATAATAACATCTCCTTGATCCCATCCTTATCACTATTATTATATATGTTATGTGAAATCATTTCAAAACATGGGATGTGTATAAAAATCTCAGTAAGGGATACAAAAAGATGGTAAAATCATAGTCTTTGGAAAACATGTAAACCATGAAAACATTACCATAAATTAATACTTTTCACCATTATAATGTTTAAAATACTCTTCACTGAATATATGCTCTTTCATTACCCTTTTTTTTAATCTAATGATTTCCATAAACCCATAGAAAGAAACATATAAAATATAAAGGAAACAATTGAAATAATAATACATAAATGAAATAATCATATGGTCATCTTCCAAACAAATATCTCTTACAAATGGTATACTTATAAGTCTGAATTCCATACCCAATGCATTAAAGGTTATAACATAGCCACCCATCCACAGTTTATCATAAAACCTCATATCTTTGGATTATCACTTATCCACAAATCATGGGGTTATCAAGTGACAAACCATCAAATGTACAACTACCATTATATAATCATAACACATAAACTATTGAAATTATTAAAATATCACTCATAAATATTCATTTTCAAATATAATAAAACCATCCAAGATATTGAAATATTTATTACATTTCTTAATCTTTTTAAAAAAATTAATAAAGGGACATTTGAATCCAAGTGTCCTACAATAATTTGAATTTTTAAATGAAATTAATATTCTATAACATTGATTTCAATATAAATAAATTCATAAATCACATTTTGAATAAATTTACATAAATTATAAGTTTTTGGAAGAATAAATCATTAAAAAATTAAAAATGATGTTTTAGTTAATGCAACATTTTCTCTTTAAGAAACAATTGAAAAATAATAATTATGGAATAAACTTAATAAAAAAATAAAATATAATGAAAATATATTATTTAATGATATATAATGTAAAATAGATCATGTATACACCTTATATTATAATAATGGTTCATAACATCATAATATGACTTAATAAAAGGGGTTACCTTATGTCCAAATTATCTCGTACATTTATTATTTTATGAATAATAAAATTATGTTAATACTATATAACATGAAATAAATTTTCAATTTTATTATTCCTTTTATATCACTTATTAAGACAATATAAAAATTATAAAACTATTTATGGTCTTAATGTATGCTTTGTCGATTTTCGGTACTTGGGTCAAAAATGAACTAGTTTGGATGTAATATGTCAATGTGGTCAAAATCCCATCATATAAAAAATATTATTCATGATTTCAATATCTTCTATATCCATTGTTAATGTATTTATAATAATCTAGAATAATTGGAGATATGAAATGAAATGCACCGATCATAGTGACGGTAGGTCGTACGTACGTAAGAACAATACATTCATTTGTTTGGCATATTAATAGAATAATATTAAACTGAAATAAATGTATATTATAATATAAATATTATATTAATTATATATATGTCTCATATATTTTATAATACAATCATTTATAAGTTCCTTGTATAGCGGGAACAAGTCATATCGCTTTAAGGGGGCGGTAATCCACACTTTCTCAATCAAAATTATGTTATTTAAACAAAATGGAAAGCATAAAGGTATTTTCTAAATAAAAATTACATAAGAATAGTGACAATATTAAAATATTATATGATATATGTAAAAATATTTTCCATTATAATAGCCACCATGATAGGTGGTAGGGGAAATTGAACAATCATCGTTTGGTGAGGCATTAGTTGGTAGTACATAGAAACATTATGTTTATTACCAACTAAATGGAGGTGTCTGTAACTGTATATATAAACAATAAAATAAAATAATCCAATTATATTTAGAATTTTGTTTTTTTAATTTAATAATATAATAAGTAGTGTTTAGGGACTTGAGAATTGAAATGATACTAAAACTCATGAGATAAGGTGTTACTTCTTAATCCGGTAACATCTTTTCTTTATTCGAAAAGGATTCCATGAAAGGTTTTATGCCTTATAAAAGGATTATATCATGATGGTATAGATTATTGTAAGAGTTTTGGGTTGGTATTTGTCAAATAAATTGGTTCTTGAAGTGTTAGTATTCGATAAGAGAGGGTACCTTTTTATATGAGAGGGAAGGGGTACCCTTGAAAAATATTAAATTATTAAATTAATTTAAATTAACATGTTAATTATAAATGCTCCATAATGATATATTTGTAATATATGATTAGTATAGTTATGAATCCTCTCATACAATTATTTTTTGAATTTTATTGATTTTATTTTAAGCTTTATATTTTTAGTTTACCCTTATTTATTCTATTTTAATTTTAATTATGGTAACAACATTTTTATTTTTAAGAGTATATTGATTTTAATTATATAGGGTTAATTTCCCATAATTGGACACTTAAAGAACATTTGGACAGTATAATATCCACATTGTGATTTTAAATGATTTTATTGTATTTTTAAATAATTTAATAATTTTCTATTTTGATAAAAACGTCGATTATTTCAATTTTAACCTTTTCATATTATTAAATTTAAAAAATGTAAACAAAGAGATAAATATGAAATACAATTGAATAGTTCTATAATAGTTGATATTACTCTCTAATGTTTTAAGATATAAATTTTGTCATATAATATTTATTTTAATATATATTATATAATTTATTCGATTTCGTCATAAATAAAGCAATAACTGCATCATCATTGTGTCATAATAAACCTTAATTATTTAAAGTATAAAAATTATAAATAAAATACCATAATTTAAAAAAAATTATATTTATAATTACTTTTAATAATATAAGAGATAACTTATATAAAACCATATTAAAATTATTTTAGTATGAAGATATATTTTTATAATGTATTTTCCATCAGTTTAAATTAAATGTTATTAGTGACATAATCACACCCATGCGGCTTCAAAAGGAAAGCGTTTCTTTCAAAGGGGTTTTCTTGGCCTTCCATATATCAAACAAAATGATTAGGAAAATTATTAGGATAGTAGTATATTGTTATAAAATTATTTTTACCCTTTTTAACAGATTTATCCTTTAACCATAGTAAATAAAAATAATAAATAAAGTTACTATTAATCATTTCCAAAAATAAAAGGGAAATACATACATAATTTGGACCTTCTGATTCAAAATATGGACTTAATATTTCTATATTCAAAACATATAAGTTACAATAATTAATTTATAATTAATTCTCAATGTCAAAATTAGAAAACAAGGTATTTAGAAGTAAATCTCATCAAAATATTTACATATGTTTATATCAAAGATCAATATGAAATTACCTCCATTTAAATATTTGGGATAAATAATGAAAAAATAATATTATTATAATCGAAAAAAATTTAAATGAATAATCTAACAATATAAAAAAATTTGATGAAAAAGCAGTTTTGAATTAAAATGTAGTATTTTTCATTATTCACTAAAATGTGAATTTTTTCAGAAAAATAGAAAACATTCAAACAAATTAAATTTTGACGTCCCACTTATTAATAAGAATTATATTATGTCAAATAGGAATTATAAAAATTTCAAAAACTATATTTTAAAATGTGATTTCCATCAAAAGTATGTAAAACAATTTTTTTTGAAAACTAATTATTTTATCCAAAAAATGGTTATATTTTTATATAATGTATATAAAAAATATAATACGATCTTAAAAATTATATTGAATATTTTAAATATATATTTCATTAATAAAAAACTATAAAGTGTTATTTTATTATTTTAAAAACTCACCTATTTACATTTAAATAGTTTTTCATGGAAAAATATCATTTTAATTAAATGGGTTTTTATTTTCCTTTATAAAAACTTTTTTCCAAAAAAATCAATTTAATACATCTGTAATTTTTTTTGAAAAATATATTAATAATGTCTATTTCAACCATTTTAACATCTAGGTTATGATGTAAAATAAAAATACTGTGTTGTCTACTTATGTTCGATTTGTAATTTTATGTGAGCTATCGAACATAGTGTCTCATTAAAAAAAGTTGGGAGGTTAGAGTCACACATTATTCATGGATGGAAAATGTCTAAAAGACCAAAAAACCATATTTGTTTGATTGGATATCCTATTTTTTTAATATTTAATGAGATTTGACTTTAATTTTAGAGGGTTTTTTATTGAGCCAAAATTTCTTCACTGGGCATAAACTCATATGGATATTATGGTGTTGAAATGATAATTTTTTTATATAATTGTGTTTTTTATAAATAAATTTACTCATATATGCATATATTTACATAAAAAAATCAATTTTAAAATACTGTTTAAATATATTTACATATAAATCATTTTATAAAATATATAGACTATATAACCCTTAAAAATAATTATTTATTTTATTTTAAAACAATTATCTATTTTATTTATGGTATAATAACATATGAATATGTATATACATATAAATTTTATATTTAATGTTGTAGATAAATATATATTTCTGTGTATCTCTATAAAAGAAATATTATTTATGTATAAATTCAAATACAAGAAGGTAAATATTAACATATAATATATGTAAATTAATATTTTTATTTTTATTTATAAATACCAAAATATATTTATATATATAATTCAATTATAAAAGAGGGGAATGGAGGATTAGGAGGGGAAAATCCGACAATTACTGTAAAAAGAAGTGCTCTAAACCATTAGATGAGCATTAATCTCTTCTATAGCCATTCAAATTTTCATGGTTCTTGGTAAGCCTCATCTGTCACAGGGTTATTGAAAGGAGGTCATGTGGATTTCTTCCATTTCTCAGGTTCTCCAGTAAGATCATTCCCTAAAAATCGGATTGTGCAACGTATTGTCTGGAAAGGTGATATAGAAAATGAATCTTCTTTGGATGGCGCAACATTAGAGTGATTAGAGCTCTAAAAAACTTCTTCATCAGGAAAATCCTATTTTGAAAAGGTATAGTGCCCTTGAAAGTCTGAGATCTAATTTATTGGTTAGCTTATGTTTGGGATTTCTTTGATTTTAGATGTGTTTATTTGGGATGAGTATTTTTCAATATGTTATTCCCCTCAACAGATTTGAAGGGATGAAAATGGTGCTTTGGATCAGTCAATAATTAACCATGAACTGTTAGGACCAATCAGTAGATATTAGGCATCAATATAAATGCTTTTAAGGACACTTTTTTGTTCATGTATAGATGAAAATTTATGTTTTTAATTGGGTTCTATGGAAATTTGATATTCTATTTTTTATTGCGACTGTGATTATAATCTCAATTCAGATTGATATGACAGCTGAGAAGGTGATATTAGGTCATTTTTCAAGACTTTTATTTGTGGATGATCCAAAATCTCCAATTATTGACACATTGTTTTTTTCTACCCCAATGGATGAGATTAATCTAATGATTGTTTTTGAAAAATTACCATTGTTTTGGGAATATTTCTATATCATTAGTCATTCAATGTCCAGCTGTTGGTGGAATATTGATTGTGAGAGGTGTAATTTAAAGGGGCATGATACATTTCCCTTTTGGAGAAAACAAGGTAATTCGGATTAAGATATCACTAACCAGGTGGATGATACTGTCCATCATAGCACTAAATGTCTAGAAATGGGGGATTTCCTAAATAGTGAGGAGGATAATCTATATTTAGGTGATGTTGAAAAGAAACAAAAAACATGGCATGTGATTTATATATGTTGAGATAAAGAAAAATCTTCTGAATGATAATTTCATGAATGAAACTTCAAAAAGTATTGATGTTTTTGTTGGTCATAATGATTTTTAGGGACATTTGGATTATGAGATGAAACTTGAAAATATGGAGGTATTTGTTTCTAAATCTATGGTGGGAGGTCATAAAATGTAAGTTAAATGTAACAAGAGAAAATTTTGATCATTGAGGATGATGTGTTTCAAATGGCTATACACAAGAAAGATGCATTCGAATGCTAGGGAAAGGGTTCTAGAGAGTCACCTCACCTGCATGTTGTGACATAAAATGTTTTTAGTATGCTTGAATCCGAGAAAGAGGATGATGTTGTTTCACAAATTCAAGTTGTGGAACCTCTAGAGGATGATTATCCTATAGTGGGATACATTTCTCTTGTGGAATCTCACATCGATAATGCTGATAAGCAAGATTATGTTTGGAAATAAAAAACCTAAATTTGGGGGATACATACAAAGGGTTGTGACCGGGGACATGAGCATGGAGATAGGATTGTAGCATGTGGGAATGAGATCACCAGGTTATCCAAGGCTCTAACAGTAGAACTGGAAAAGCTTAGGGATAAGTACTACGTGATTCTCAATGGAAAAAAAATCACAATCTGAATGGGAATCTAATGATGATGATGATGGGTCATATTATGGTTATATTGATGGAATTTTACTTCATGATCCATAGTTTTAGTATTGTATGTGGCCTTGTCTTTTTTATTGAACTCGTCCTTCCTCTTTCTTGAAAGATACTTTTTATTTTTCATTAATAAAGGTACCAGAACTTCTAATTCTTGATAAAATTTTTCATGTGTATGTAAAAATATAAACACACACACACATAAAGACACAAACAGTAAAATACTTCATAATTTTTTTTAATAATAGTTTTATGAATACATATAATTAAAAATAAATATTAATATGAACACACAAACATAAATTACAGTTTAAACACACAAAAATAAACACACACACACAAAAATATTTTTTAAATGTATTATATATAATTATATATAAATATATAATTACATATATATACTAAAAACATCTATCTAAATATATATAAATAAATATATTAGTCAAAAAATATAGAAAGAAATAATATAAAGTAGTGGTAATGGAATGTGTGCACAGAGGTGGATGTCTCATTTTTAGATTCAGCTAGACGGTTGCAGATGATGGAGGTAGCATGTGATCATTGATAAAGGGGCCTGGAGAGAACAAATAAAGGCATGATAGGGTGGGGGAGTTTAGAGATAGAGGTACTAGAGAGCATTGATAATGGTGATGTGGTGGGTTCTATGCACTTTTAAAAAATTATTAGCACTGATAAACTATATTTTTATCATCATTGTTATGTGTTGATAAATGGGTAATTATAGGTGAATGGAAATCACTGATAAATGTAGGGATGATAAAGATCCACTTTTTTGATTTTTTTTAATTTACGGAGGGTGGATTTGTCATCAAAATTTGTATAACTGATACAAATAATATAATTTTAAGGTTTCTTACAACATCAGCCATTTTCATGTTATACTGATAAAACCCTTTTTGTGTGATTTTAAAGGAAGGATCTTTAATAGTGAATGATATTTTTCATCATCATAATTACTCTAGCACTATTATTTTAAACCCCACATAAATTTGGTGTCTTCAAAAACTATATGTAATATCGTTATTGAATAATAATGATCAACACAAATATAAATGTGATATCCACCATTTTGATTCAAGTCATCTATATCCCATTTCATTCATCAAACTAATTTTTTATTTTATTTATATATCTCATAACAATAGAGTTCCTTGACCAAAATATTAGTTTTTTATTAAAAATATGATTTATATAATTATTCCAAAGTTATTTAACTCTATTACTTATTTCATCCTACGAACAATTCCAAAATCACCAAAAGATTATTCCATTAGATATCTAATGTTGAGAGGGGTCCAAAAAACATTCAATGATGATATTTGATCTCAGATGCACGTTCATGTACCAATCCATCTATTTTTCAAGTATGGGTTCCCCCACGGCACACCCAGTCACTCCCTACACACTTAATCATGCAACTTGCACCATACTCCTGTTATAGATGATTGATTTTCATTGTTAATTTCACACTCTGAAACATGTATATTAAATTATTTTAGTTATTTATTTTATTTTATTATATCTAGGAGGATAAAATATTATTTATTTGTGATTTTATTTAATTTTAACACACGTTTATATGTCACATGGTTGGTCCATTAATGAGACAAACACATTAATAGTGTTTACAATTAAATAGAGTAATTTCACATGGGTGGAATATGGTTATTATAAATGTTTGGTCCAACCATGTGGGTATTCTTTTTCTATCTAGTGATGGTCGCATGGTCAGTGCCTGGTTTGGCTAAGCATGTAGGTGATCTGTGGGACTCACACAAGAACTACAATTCTGGAATTCTCAAAATAACCTAATTTAATTTTAAACCACATTTTACCTTACCCCATTCCCAATATCGTCCGATTACACCTTATTCAGAAGGATGGATCCATCATGTGCGTCAAACCCCATTGATTCAATGTGTTGTCCTATAATTTCAAGAGTTATTTTCATTGGTTAGGTTCTCCACCCATACATCCTTCTACTCTCTTATTTTTTTGTTTAATTATTCCTTCATTTACTACACACCACCGTATCCAAACCTTTGGGTACAATTTTATATCCTAATTTGTTTTGGTTCTCAATGCTATGGTGCAAAATGGGTTTCTCTCAACCACAAGATCATAAAAAATCAAACATTTCAACATCTAAAATTTAGATTGAGTTAGGATTTCCCAATTACTTAAGTATAAATTTTAAGAATAATATATTTTTATATTAAAATTAATTTTAAAATATCTAAAATGTAACACCATGAGATTTTGTGAAATATTTTTTTTGACTTAAATTAATCTTTTTGATATTTATCATTTCATACAACACTAAATATCGATTTTGATATATGAAATTGCTATGTTTTTATTGCATTTTAAGAAAAAAGTAGTCTAGATTCAACTATATGAAACAATTATATTATCTTTTAGTACACACAATAATGATTTTGACTTGTGTTCTATACAATTCTATGTTTCTTCGTTAGTATATGTTACACACAATACCAAGTGTTGATGAACTACAATATACTATTAGTTTTGTTATTAAAATATTATTATTGTTACCACCAACCTATTTGAGTTGAAGTTATGAATAAAAATAACATAATAGTGAAAAAATAATCCATAAATGTAAATAAAATGATTATTTTGGTTATCAATTAGATATAAATGAATGTAAGAGCTATTTAAAAATAAAGGAATTACATTTCTATGAAAACATTTTTTATGTACCAACACAATTTTATCTAAATAAGTAAATCCAACTGCATTTGATAAATGGTTTCAATAAAGATTATACATTATATATTCAATTCATATTTTTTATACTCATCCTATTTAAATGATTGGTATAAGACTAGAATAAATCCAATTTGATAAATAAAATGATTTATTTTTCTAAAAGGTAATTTTGCCAACTTTTAATCGAAAACACATTTGGAATATATATTATGACCTTGTTTTAATTATAATATGATCAAATAAAATTCATTATTGAATTAAAAATTACATAATTATCTTACTGTTTCATTGGGTTTTTTTCAAAAAAACATCATTTTTTGATGAATAGTGAAAAATACCAACATTTATTTCAAACCTAATTTTTTGTCTACATTATTTATATTGTTAAATTATTTTATAATTACATTTTAAATTATAATTAGACCAATTGTAATAATATTAATCCCATTTAGGTCACATGAATCAATTTCAAAATAACATTTTTTATAAAAACATTGCAAACTATTAAACATTTTATCTTAAAAACTCACTGTCATGACACATTTATGGGATTAATTTTAAATTACTTTCTGACACTTTTGGGATTTGAATTTGGAAAAATGGATTCAATATTTTGAATCATTATACTTTATAATATATAATAATTTCAACTTAGTTTAAAAATATTAGTGGAATTAAATAAAAGTAATCACAATGATTAAGGTAAAAACGAGTTTACTTAGTGGTTAAACATTAACTTACGGGTCCAAGTTCCCAAGAAATATGTCCAAAAGGAAATAAATGACCATATTTCGACCATATCCACCATTTTATCAGAAATGGATAATTATATAAGGCACACGATGTTAGGGGGACCTCTCAAAACTGTTTAATATTTTATAATTTCAGGAATGCCTCTCCTCCACTATTAAAGGTCACTCACCCCCTCACTTCCTCATAGCTCTCAAGTCTCTTTGGCTCATCCAACTCCCACCCAAATAAATTCTTATCATCCAACCTCTTAACCTAGAAGACCTATATTAGGAATAAAGGATTCTAGGTTAATTGTTTTTCACAATCCAAAGTGAATTACCCAATGAATATGTGGATTGGAAATGTAAGAAGAATGTCAAGACATAAGGTAAGGATTATCTCATCATAATTTTTTATGAGATTTGTTCCTTATTTACTAATTGTTTCTTTTGTGTGGTGAATATAGTACCCATGAATATTTTATATTTTTATTATACTTAAATATATTGATATATAAATAACCATTTTATGATCTATCTTTTATGGGGTTTAAGATTCAACGGTTACAAAATCGATAAAGTGATTTGGTCTTAATTTTCCTTGTTTGAGATACAAGCCATGGTATGCACTATATTATTCTATAAGGTGTTAAAATAACCATTGGTATGTTATATCACAAATATAATTCTTTTCCTGATATTGTAATCTTCATGTAATGTTATTCTTTGATGGGGAACATGATTCAATGTTACCAAAGTGGTAACAGTTTATTGATACCATTTCAGTGTTTATCGGGATTTTTTATTAATATGCTCCTATTGATGAAATATTATGATCTGTCACTCAAGAAATATAATGAATTTTATTATACTCTTATTATTTATTATATCATCATGTAATTGAATTATTTTTCCACACTTTCTACCTCTGACATTTTAGAATGTGTTTTTAAGAAAATATGGATTTTTAGTCAGAAATATGTGTTCTTTCAAAACCATGTTTTCAAAAAATGTTCTACGATTACACTATGATCATTAGAATACAATTATAAAGATGTTTTACCTTAAAAATGGTTTTTCAAAAATGAATCTCCTTATCGTTTTTATCACGGCACTCTTCTAAACAATTCACAGTGCCAAAGGAATGTTCAACATGTACAGATTTACCTTCCTTAATTTTCTTGAAGCTTCATTTGAAATTTTAAAGGTTATTTTTAAAAGAAAAAATTTCCCTATTATTCTATAAATTCATTATTTTATAGTTGATATCAAATAAAAAGGGATTAAAAATGTTCAATACTTTAAAAAGTGATTAAAATGGTTTTTATATCTTCTTTTACATGTTTGGATATCTATATTCAAATGAAATTTTTTTTCATAATGTTTTACATTTTATAATGTTTTATTCAACGTGGAAATGATATTTCCCACTATAAATGTTTTAAATGATTTTTCATGGTTCCATTATATGTATTGAAAGTTGATTAAAAGAAAAATATTTTCAAAATGTTATATATATTAAAAGTGATTTTTGATGAAAAGTTACCTTCCAAGTGATCTTTCAGAATGCTTCCCTATCTGAGATGATATCCTTCGATATAGATTTTGTTTTACTAGGGTTATGATCCAAGGATGGAATTTTTATTCTATCATTGAATGATTTTTTATTAATATGAAAGGTTGTTTTTGAAACAAGATTCTCATCCATGGGTTATACCATGATAAAACACATATGAACTCTACTTCCATCCACTGGTTATTATATGATGAAATTATTATGAAAATTGTCTCTTTTTCATAAGTTATCATATGATGAAATGTTTATAATACACATTTCATTTCATGGGTTATGATATGATTCTTATGAAACCCATCACATTTAATGGGAAAGGATATGATGAATATTATATTATATTTTGGAACATTCATGTATGATTTCGTTATTTGTTGGGTGAGACCTATATCTCCCTCCAATACATTGGGTAATGGTAAATGATTTATGATCTCAAAGGGTACATTGGAGGGCATACAAAGACCAAAATAAAAGGGTACAGAGGATTGTATCCCATTACTAAAACAAGATGGTACATGGATGGGTATATCAATATTGAAACAAAAGGGTACATGTGATGTAACCACAATACCAAACCAAGAATGTGGGTGGGAAGGAATCACAAACCCAAATAGGAGAGTACTATAGAGATCATACCAAAACTATAACATGTGGGAACACATAAGGGCCTCCAAAGAATAAATAAGGTGCACAAGGGATTATACAAAGCCTAACATTTTACAAAGGCCTTGGTAGGATTCTTTAATATATTATTTTCTATAATTAAGTGTATGCCAAAAATTCTATGTCATATTCCTATGTTTTTCACTCATTAATAATGACCCCGATTGCCTTATGATTCAGGTATTATGAACATCCAATAATTATTACCTAGATGATATATATTATCCTTGATATGCAGGGTGTGATATTCAAATGTTATTCTCATGTTAACATACCCTGATGCTCATGTTATGCTTACAAATATCCATTACGTACCCATATTAAGAATATGAGCACACCATTTCTTTTATTTTCCATTTCTAGGTTATGAAGAAATATATTATGTAGAATTACCAAAGGTTAATATATTTGTGGCAAAAATTAAAGATATTACAAAATGTTATAAGATTGTGTTCCTTGTTTCTAAATACAATAAACTATTATAGTCCCATGGCATTTAGTTTTGTAATTTGTGGAATAATCATCTAAATTGATGTAATATCAAATTATGTTAATCCCAGTTCGCTATAGTTGGTATCGAACGAAAGTTTTAGTCAACCATTAGAAACTAATATGAGAAACATTTAGTGGCTTCCCTAGGGATATTTATAAGGATATTTCTAGGGATGTATCTAATGATAAACTTAATGTTCAATAAATTTTAATATCGGTTTCATTATTTAGGCATCCTATAATAAATATTTTGATGCTTTTATGGTTTTTTAATATGATATGTGGTCCTCAAACTGTAAATTATGGTCTTAGTAAATAGTTTTAATTAAGAAGAGCTTAGTTAAAATTGATTTTTTTAAAATATGGAAAGCATGAGAAATATAAAAATTAATGTCTTAAGTGGAAATCCCATGATGATAAATAGAAAGGTTTTAAAATTATTGGCAATATAGAGGAGGATAAATAGACTTGAAATTACATTTATTGGTATGGGATGTTCTAAGAATAATATTTACCTTAACATAAGAATCATTATTATATTGATTTTAAGGAACCTTTATACACACTACATATTTCATATTCTAAGAAAAGTGGTTTTAACGAATAATTTGATAATGCCTGAGCAATGGTTTAAGAATAAAGTTGGAAGATTGACGGGTATATTTACTGTAATTTGAGAATAATGTTATATGAAACAAGAAGTATATGTTTGGAATTTTGGATTTAAAAAAATATAATGAATGGTGTTTATTTAATCGAAATGTGATTTAATGGAAATTTGATATTTTGATTAAGGGTAATAATCCTTAATGACTTTTTTATGTTGACAAAATTATGATTACTCTCAATAAAAAGATAATTATAGATAAAATAAATTGGATAGTACCAATTACCATGGAACCGATTATGTATTATTTGAATAATTGGTATATTCTATTATGGGAAGAGTTTACCACATTTTTTGGATTTAAGGAATATTTCTAATAATCATTGGAAAAAGAATAAATGTATGTTTTTAATGAGGAATTATAGATATTACCATGTTTCTAGATAATATAAGATGAAGGTATTCACATCTTTTGTTTTTGACACTCACGATGTACTTTATGATATATGGGGGATCATTACTAAATGTTTTTGGGAAATTTAGTGACATTATAGTTTGGAATTTAAAATTTCAGATGGGTTGTAAGGATAACCATTTGTGGAATGGTTTATGAATATTTAATAACATTTTATAACCCTTCTGTTCTAATAAATTTTGATGGAATGAAATATCATACTATTTATTAATCTCCTGATTCTTCACGAATGACACATTCCCCTTAATTTCATAAAATAAAAGATGAATTGGAAACCGATCAAGGCATAACAAAAAGTGAAATTGTTTGGAAATAATGTAAGAATATATCGTTGTGAAAATTATTTAACTTTATGAAAAGGGTCTTAAAATATAATTTTATCCAGTTATCATCATTTTTAATGATATCAATGAACTTTTTCCAGCCATCTTGGGAAATGTCTTTATGATTGATAAATTTCTCCTATCCATTTTCTCAATCAATCTCCAACAGAAATTGAATAATATATTTCTCATCCATGTTCGTGTTTTCACATTCCAACTATATTCTCCTATGTGGAACCCTAGTTGTGTGTTACTCTTGGTGACCATTTCATTTAAAACTTTTTTATTTAAAATAATGTTTTGGTATTAATTTTTATGACATGGGTTTTTATGAATGAAACTTCAAGTATTAATCATTTTATAACATAGATGAATTTTGAGGAAAAATTCATTTTAGGGGGGTTGAATGTAACACCGTGAGATTTGTTGAAATATTTTTTTTGAATTAATTTAATCTTCATGATATTTTTTATTTCACAAAACACTTAATATAGATTTTGATATATGAAATCACCAAGTTAGTCTTGAATTATAGGCAACATGAAGTAATTATTACACTAAATGCAACACGTAGATTTACTTTCAGCACAAAGTTATATCTGGATTGTGTTACACACAATTCTGAGTTCCTTCAATAGCTTTTAAGTACATGCAAAGACAGGTTTCAGTAAACTACATTATACAATATATATTTTCATTAAAATATTTATATAGTTACCACATATTTATTGGAGTATAAGTTAAAATAACATAAACAAAATCGTGAAAATATTATTTACATATGTAAGTGCAATTTATCCTTTGGTTATCAATTAAATATAAATGAATATAAGAACTACTTTAAAATAAGGAAGTCACTTTTATAATTAAACTATTTTTTATGTACTAGTATATTATTTCCTTAATATAGTAAACAAACCACATTGGATGATTTTCTCTAATTATATTTATATATTTTATATCCGATATATATTTTTGAAACCATACAACATATTTGATATGTATAATATAGGAATAAATAATATTTTATGAAAAAATATGTATTCTTCTAAAATTTGATTTTACTACATTTTAATAGTGGACCAATTTTAAATATAAATGTTGAAGCTTTTATAAATTTTATCTAATAAAATATTCTTAATTTTTTAATTCATAATATAAAAAAGAACATAGGTTAACTATTTTTGTTTATTTTGAAAAACATCATTTTTGAGGAATGGTTAAAAATAATGAATTTCAAATCTAAATAATTTTTTTCTAGTTTATTTATATTATTAAATTATAAATTAATTTGGTTTTAAAGTGTAATTATATCAATTTTACATCAATTAATCTAACCAGTAGTATAAAAATAGTTCTAACATTAGCATTTTAATGACTTTTCTAAGAGACCAACATTTAAAGTATAAATCAAGGAATTTTGGTATCAGGGTTTTATAAAACCAACACATAATAATTTTGTAATTGGGTTTATTATGTTTGTTTTTTCTATAAATGACAACAAAAGTTCAAAAATTATATATTTTGGCATAACCTTTCATAAAAACGGACCCCAGAAGTAAAAAAAAACAAGCCTTTAGTGTATGGTTTATCAAATAACCAGCGTCCAATATGATTACTAGGATTTTTGTAAGCATCTAATTGATCAGTCTTGGACAAAAATGGACATACAGATAAAAGGATATGGATGTTGGATGTTGAACTTCTCTAAGAGAAGTTTTAGAGAAGTGCAATGTTCAATGGTCATATCATTTGATCTATGACTCTGTTTGTTCTATGTAACCACTAAAATACAATATTATAAGAAAATATATAAGTTTTAAATACTTTTTGACATCTTTTTCAAGAAACAACTAACACCAAAAGGCAGTTTTATGAGTCTTTTTCATTGTCTTTTGTAAAAACATATTCCAAAAGTAAAACAGCATGCTTTTGGGTTTAGTTGTTTCCAAAAAACGACATCAACTATTACTATAAAGATTTAGTATTTTCACTATGATTCAAATTTAATGATCTTAAATAAAAAATGGACTTACGTTTCAAATTTAATGGATGATGGAGGTTGAACATCTATAAAATAAGTCTCACATAAGTCCATTATTCAAAGGTCATAGCTTATTATCTATAAAACATTTTGATCTAAATGACCAATCAAATCAAATATTAAAAAAAATATACTAGTTGGAAATTCTTTTTGACATTAATTTTTTTTTAAAAACATAAAATATTATTAACAATAATTTTTATTTTTCATAAGCATTTAATTGATTGGTCTTGGAGAAAAAACATACTTAAGGATCAAATGTTATGGATATCATAATTTGAACATCTCAAAGAGATGTATTAGATAATTATAACTTTTAAAGGTCCTTAATTTTGATATATAACATCATTTTATCTAAATAAACAATTAAATAAATTCTTAGATCACAAGATACAAGTTGGAAATATTTTTTCATGTTGTATTTTTTTGAAAACCGATGCCAAAAGCTAGTTTTATTAACTTGTTGCATCTACTTTTGTAAAAAGAAACATTAAATCTAGAATTTAAAATATGTGGGTTCATTGTTTATATTTTTTAACAATTCATGTTTAATTTTTCAACATCACTTATGATTTTTAATATGATTTCTTTGAAAATATTTACATTTTCTATATATATATCTTTATTCTCTTTCTTTCAGCATTTTGAACCTGTTCTATTTAATTAAATTTTAAAAGAATCTTCAATCGATGATTTGAAAAGGTATGAATTCTAATAATATAATTCCTTTATTATTATTTTCATTCATTGATAAACATCTTGATAATTTTACTTACAATGATTCATTGTTATTACGTCCGAGTTATGAATATAAAACATCTTTATTATATTTACCAAACAAGTTGAAAAATTCTTTATCGATCACCGGTTTCATTACCGCTTTAGATCCACCATGGAAACAAGAGAAATGATGATATGAAATATATCAATTTGATGGATTATTCTAAAAGCATTGTAATTTGTTCAAATACTTATGTTTATTTTTTTCATTTGGTTTTTGTAATTATCATTTCTGTTTCGTATGTTTTCATTGAAACGTATTGTATATATCAAGACATATATAATTCCAACATCTGATTGGTAACTCCATTTTTTCTCTACAACTATTCAAATAGAATCTTATAAAATTATCTAAAACTTGGTAATATGTTTTGGGATCATTTTTAAATAACAAATGCCAAAAAATAATTTCAGCATCCATTCTTAAAGAAACATAATTTAAAAGACTTCTATGAAGGTTTCTACCATCGGTTTTTCATGAACTGATGTTAAAAGAAGGGTTCTAATATTGGTTAAACAAAATATGATTTTAAAAGATATACATGAGGATATATAACATTGGATTATATCAAAAATCAATGTAAAACCCTTATATAATTGTTCATTCGAAGTCATATTTTTCTTCAAACCAACTTTGAAAATAATTTTTTTTTTAATGTCTGTATAAAAAAACCAACATTAAAAATCTAGTTTTTTACATTGGGGATTAGATATCAGTTAAAAACTGATGTTAAAATTTTAAAAAAAATATAATTGAAGGATATTTTTATACTATTTAATGTATGTAATTAGAACCACTTTCACATTGATATTAGATATAAATTTTCTTAAAACAAATAAACATTTTCTCATAAAAAATCATCATTACGGCACATATGTGACATTAATTTTAAACTAATTTTATCCACTTATCTTATTTGAATTTAGAAAAAATTATTCAATATTATAAATAATCATTATTTATTATATATAATAAGGTAACCATAGTTTTTTTTCAAAAATTATTATTCAATTTCATTTAAATTAATTGCAAAGATTAAGGTAAATATCAGTGTACTTAATGGTTAATCATGAACCTAAGGGGAAAAATACACTAGATACATGTCCAAAATCAATTGTATGACAATATTTAAAACATATACTACCTTGGACCTAAAATTGAATGTTATTGGAGGCACATTATATAAGCTATACCTCTCAATAGTTCTTACCTTTTTATATTTACAGGAATGATATTCCGCCTACACTTTAAAAGGTTACCCACCCCCTCACTTCCACACTCCTCTCAAAAACAATGGATTGTCCAAAACCTACCCAAATAATCTCCCAATATACCTACTATCAAACTAGAATAATTAATTTAACACGAAAGAAAACCAATGTAGTCCATCTCAGAAAACCAAAACGAATTAAAAAAATTATAGGAGGTTTGGATGTATACAAATAATTTCATGACTTAAGGTAAGAGTTTTTTCATCTCACTTTTATTTTTGTGAGATTTATTACTTATTAATCACTAATTTTTTTCTGTTGTATATACTACTTGTGAATATATTCAAGATTATAATTTAGAATTTATATGTATTTACATATCCATTTGATGGTCTATATTTTAAGGTGTTTATAATTTAATGGTCACCAAATTAGTAAAGTAATTTTGTATCAATTTTCTTTCTTTGAGACACATGCCATGTTATGCACATACATTCACATATGAGGTTTATACAATATCTATTTACATATTATATCTTGAATATCATTCTTTTCATGATATTTTATGATTTATGTAATGTTAATCTTTAACGGGGACTACGATTCAATGTTACCAAAGGGGTAATTAGTTATTGCTTCAATATCATCATTTATCATGATTGATTATGAATATGATTATATTGATGAAATATTATGATCCATATATTGATAAATATCATGAATTTTATTACCATTTATTATTAATTTTATATTAATGGAATGCTTCCATTTTCCAAATATTTGGTACATAAAATAATTAATAAAGGGTTTTTAAGAAAAGAATAATTTTTAGTCGTAAATATATGTCTTCCAATACAACTTTTTATAGAAATGTTCTCAAAAAACACTACGATATTCCTTAATGATATTTAAAATACATTTTACCCATATTTTACCATTTTAAAAAACGTTTTTAAAAGGAATCTCATTTTTGTTTTTCAATCAAAAAAATCATACTCCATTTTTTAACTAAAAATGAAATGTTTGATTTGTTCTGATTTTACCACCATAATTTCCATGAATATTCCTTTTATATTTTAAAAGGTTATTATTCAATGAATACTTCCCCTAATATTATTGAAATTATATTTTTAACGATGTTTTCAATGATAAATGTTTACAAAAATAATTAATATTTTAAAAAGTGATTAAAATTTATTTCATAATATCTTTTCTTTGTTTTCAATTTTATTTTCAAAGAAAATGATTTTAGAATGTTTTATGTTATAAAACGTGTTTCTCCAAGTGGAAGGGATATTTTCCTCATTAAATATTTTAAATGATTTTTATGAATCCTTTATATTTTTTGAAAGTGGTTTCCATGAAAGGAATTTTGAATATATTAAAATTGACATTCAAAGAAACGTTATGTACCAAGTGATATTTCAGAATACTTCTCGATATTTCAGAATACTTCTCCATCTACGATGATATACATAGATATATTTTATTCTTTATTATGGTTGTAATCCCTGAAAAAAATTATAATTCTTTCTTTGAATGGCTTATGATCAAGATGAAATGTTATTTGTGAAACCCGATCCTCTTCTACGGGTTATACCATGATAAAAAGTTTATGAAACCCTCTACCTTTCACAAGTTATTATATGATGAAATTACTATGAAATTTATCTCTATTCAAAAGGTAATGTTCTAATGAAAGGTTTATGAGAAACTTTTAATATATTGTGTTATGATTTGATGTTTATGAAACCCATCTCTTTTTATTAGTAATTACATAATGAATGTTTTATTGTCTTGTGTAACATGCATTTATACATTCATTATGTGATTGGTGAGAACTATATGTACCTCCAATTCATTTTGTAATGATAAATGTTTAATGAAAAAAAGGGTACACGAGAGGTAATCCCAATATTGAATCAAGATGGTACATGGGATGGAACACCATGCCTGAAACAAGAGGGTACACAGGAGGGAATCCCAATCTGGAAACAAGAGGGTACATGGGAGAAAATCACATCATCTAAACAAGAGGGTACACAAGACAGAATCCTAAGCCCAAAATAAGTGGGTAAATGGGAGGGAATCCCAATCACAAATAATAGGGTACACATGAGGTAATCTTAAGCCCCAAATAAGAGGGTACATAAGAGGGCATCAGATTCCCAAAACAAGAGGGTACATGGGAGGGCATCCCAAGTTCGAAATAGGTACATAAGTGATTAACCTAAGAATAAATTTTTATAAAGGTCTTAAAATGTAACCTTGATATAAGATTTTCTATGCTTATGTGTAGTAAAAAATCCATGTCTTATTCATATGTTATGCTCTGATTGATTATATTCTTGATTCCTTTATGATTCGTGTCTTATAAAATACCAATCATTATTCCATGACCGATCTATATGATCTTTGATATATAGGCTATGATCTTAAAATGTTATTATCATGCTCTCAAACACTTATATGCATGTTATTTATACATATCAACATTATTTAACATTACTAAGCATCTGAGATAACTATTTGTTATGTTTCCATTCCCCATGTAATGATGAAATGTTTTATGTATAAGTACTAAAGGGGAAGATCTTTTTGGGAGACATTGAAGATATTTCACCCAGTAGGAAGATTTTTTTCCATGTTTCCAAATAACCTAAACCATTTTGATTCTTGGGCATGTACATCAATATTATTCTGAATATTCATCTAAATTGACGAAATATTCTTGTATATTAAGCCCATGTCACTATATAATACTTTTATTTTACATATTTATGAACTTATTTGAAATGTAAAGTATGTTTCACATGGTTTCCTTTGAGTTTGATGGAATTATTCTTTTAAAGCGCATGTTTAATTTATTTGGAAACTTCCTTTCACACTAAGAGTTTGATGGATTGTCTAAATGACTTTAACTCTTGAGTTTGGTTGTTTTGAAAAGAGGAATAGTCTTGAAAATGATTTCAGAAATGGTTCTTAAGTTATATATGAAATTTCATGTAATATGTAAAATGAAAAGTATTAATAAAATACTTAAAGACTAGTTTAAACAAAATTACATTGTTTAGAAAGTTTTTTATGAATTTGGATGGAAATTGACATAAAAATTGAATATTAACTACTAAAAAATAATCCTCTACCAAAGAATGAATTTTTCAGTGCTAGCCAAATGCACTAATAATGTCAACCATTATCACTAATAAAAGAAGTGCAGATAAAGGGGAAATTTTATCAGGGATAAAAATGCTAATAAAGGGTACACTTTATCATGGATTTTTTAGTGCTAATAAAGTGTAACTGTTATCATTGTTTTCTTTTAGCACTGACAAAATTTACCGTTTATCACTGCTTTATCGTTAGCGATGATGAATTTTATCCTTTAATAGTGAATTATTTTCAGCACAGATAATGGATACTATTTATCAGTACATTAATTTTAGTTATAATAAACGGTATCATTTATCAGAACATTTTAAGCAGTGGGAATGCTATAGAATAAAATGAAATAATTAAACAAATAAAAAATATTAACAATTTTATTATTTATATAATTATTCTTAAAAAATGAATAAATTGAATATACATATATATAAATTATTATATATAATAAATACTATTATTTAAATATATAGATATGTTAAAAGAATAAAATGAAATAATTATAAAATAAAAATTTCACATGAGTAAATTATGAATAAT
Source organism: Viscum album (assembly GCA_963277665.1). Classification (NCBI taxonomy): domain Eukaryota; kingdom Viridiplantae; phylum Streptophyta; class Magnoliopsida; order Santalales; family Viscaceae; genus Viscum; species Viscum album. The sequence goes on from OY728129.1 coordinate 1,593,645,193, forward strand.
ATTAAAAAATTTATTTATAAAATAATTATTGGTATAAATAAATAAATTTAATATAAATATATATAGATTTTAAATATTAATAAATAGTAGATATTAAAATTAGATTCATAAAATGAGGAAACTATAATAATTAAACAGAAATAATTAAAAATTACTAAATATACATTTTATTTAAAAATTTATTAATGAAAAAATTATAAATAGTAGTGAATAATTATAAAATATATATATATATATATTATTTATAAATATTAATGTATAATATATATTAAATATTAATATATAGAAAATGAATAAAAATGTAAACATTATAACATTATATTCAATTTTAATGGTGTTTTATTCTTCAATTTAAATTAAATCAAATATCGTTTGTTATATTGATTTCACATAAATATATGTTATTGATCCATTTTTATATACAATGCACACATGCAAATATTTACGCTATTAAGAAAATATTTTATAGAAACACATACATCTAATACTTATATAGTAAATTTCAATTTTAATATATTTTATAACTTCATTATAACATGATACATTTAATATATTATGTTTCTAATTAGTCAATTTTATTTATTTATTTTTAAATTTATTATAGTCAGGAATTATTTATTCATTTTTAATATTTTTAGTTTTTAATTTGATTGTTTTCTTTTAGATTTCTATATATTCTTATTTATTTACTATTTTCTAATATTTTTAATATGTATTCAAATTTAATTCAATATATACATATATCCATATTTTTTGAATAATATATATTTTATTAATAAAACATATCCTTTTTCTCAATATTTTTAAAGTGTAAAGAATTTGAATTATTCAATTACACTTATTTTTAAAATAAATTTATTTAATATTATCCATTATTAATGTTAAAAATATTTTTGAATAATTATATATAAGTAAATAAATAAATGAATATTCATTATAATTAAAAATATATATTTATAATTGTTATAAATAAATCAATATTATTTTTTATAATAGTAAATAACTATAAGTATATAAATATATTTAAGTAAAAGAAGATAAAATTATAATAAAGTTATTTAAATAATGTACTTGGAGAGTTGAACTCGATTACTCAGTGAGACAAATAGGGGAAACTACCACTAATCTACACCATATGGCTATATATATATAATTATAAAATTTAATAAATATATGAATATATGAATATATAAATATATAAATATATATATATTTATTAATGTATTATTCATATATTTATAAATAATTAATTGTATATTTTAATAATCATAAAATTATAATACATATATTTAAACAATAAATATTTTTCTATTTTTATATATTTATTATATACACATATATAATTATATAAATATAAATATATTTAAATATAATTTTTAATTATATATCTATATATTAGGTCCATAGGGGTACAATTACATTAAACACCCACATATGGCCCACATAGGCCGGAAATGTAGACCATAATCCCAACGGGGATAACTCATCTATGAAGCCTTATTTATTAAATACATGGGCCATAGGACCAGTGGCCATGGATCCTATTACATGGATCATACGCCCAGTGGATAAGAAGGCCCATTACATGGCCCTGAAGGTTCTGAATATTTTACCCAAAGGCCCTTTTGTGAATATTGTTACGACAATACCTGGATGAATATAGTGCCAGTGTCGCTATAGTACCTTCCGCCCCTACAGTGCATCATGTTAATGGTTATACCACTACTATAGTATGCTGCACCACTGATTCATTACCCTTCATACACTAGGAGTTGAAACCCCAATATCTGATGTATTATTAAAGGGTTCTTACCACTAGGCCAAGCCCAAACTACATTTATTAAATATATATAATTTTAAATATATATATAATTGTAAAATTATATTTAAAATTATATAAATATATATAATGATAAAATCTATTTATAAATACAAAATAATAATTATAAATATATTTGTAATTGTATATTAACTATATTTATCAAATAATATATTTATAATTAGAAATAAAATAATTTTTTAAATAGTATAAACTAATTATATATAAATATTATATATTTAAAAAATTGTAAAATTATTAAAATCAAATATATAATTATTTAAATATTTCTACAATTTTTTATTTATAATTATAATTATAAATCCTTTTTCAGCACTAATAATAGTTAATTTTATTAGTGCTTTTTTGTTACTGATAATGATCGAGCATTATGGGTGGTAAAAAAGTGTGGATAAAGATTCATTTTTTTAGAAATTAAAAAAGAGTTAATAATAATTTCATTCATCAATGATTATCAATTTGGAGCTTATAAAAGTGTCCCCAATCTATTTTAGAGAACATTAACCATGACTCCTTTAGTCATGATTCTCAATCTCCCACTGAACATCCCTGCTACTCGTAGTAGTCCTCTACCTTCTCTCAAATGAATCAATGCAAGAATCTAATGAATGTTTTTTTCTAATTTTTCTCTCTTGTTTATTTTTTTGGGTTCTTCAGTTTGTGTTTTTGTGTTGTTCTCAACAATGAAGAAACCTATATCACATCTCTCTCTATCTCTCACTTACTGATACATTCACAAAACTACCCCTACAATGTAAACTCATTTCAACTTTTTATTTGACCACTACGAACTGCATCTATATCTGATGTTGCAACTAATGGTGATTTTTTTGATGTATCCAGTATATTATTTATTATCTCCTTTTTGATAGTTTTTTTCATTCTTTTAATATTTTTTCCATAATATGACATTCACATGATGTTGAAAAATGGTTATTATTATAATGGAATAAATTTATCGTGATTTTTTAAAAATGAAGAATATAATATGGGTCTATATACATAATATTTTAATGTTAATGGTTTAATCTAATTTAGGGGACTAATGTTTATGTTTTCCTATTTATATTGGCCAAAATTATCAATATTTTATATAGATAAAATTTAATAAGGAAAAAACTATTTATATTTTCATTGAAATCAATATAATCATATTTTTTTAGTTTTTCCTTTTTTCCAAACAAGGTGGGATGTATTTTTATGAAGAGGCATGTTTATAATTTATTTATAAGTTTTTATTATTAACATATTTACTGAAAAATATATTAACTAAAAAAATTTGGTAATAAAAGAAGATGATATTCAATGGGTTAGGGAGATAATTAAAGAAGATACCGTTTCTTTCCATTATCAATTAATGGTTTCCAATAATTTCTTAATTTCATTAAATATATAATTATTTAAACTAAATATTGAATTTTTATAAACTAATTGTAAATATATTTTATGAATTATCATAATTTTAACATTAAAAATGAAAACATTTCAAAGCACAATACACCATATTAGATTCTAGTATAAGAGTTTCCATATGTGGCATCATCTACATAAGACGTTATATATGAGTTTACGTTTCTATTAAATAATTGTATAAATAAATTTATCATTAAGAAATAAGTCATTTTTTATGAAATAAAATCATTTACGAAAATATATTTTATTTATTTCTGTGTGTGTTATGTTATCAATACATTTCTCTTCTATAAAATTATAACATCGCAATAGAGTCAAACTATTCATAACCGGACCTGAGTTGAATAAAAATTTTAATCAACACTTTGAACCATCAGACAACTTGTAAAGAATTGATAATAAATATATATAATTCAACAAGATCCATTATAAATTGTTTTTAAAACTAACTCACATGTCATTTGAAACTATGTAAAATAAAACATTATATAATCCCATAAATCAAAATGCATACAAGAATAAAAAAATAACAATAGGATAAACCCAAGGTGAAAATATAACCCTATATAAATAAAAAACATATCATTAATAACACAAAATCCACAAGTCTATAATAGCAATCATTTGATACCATATCCCTTCCAATATATAATAAATCCTTGAAATATTCAACCCAATGAAGCATCAGCTACATGTGAACCAAAATTCTCATAAAGTGGTTATTTAAAGTAACTAAGTAGGTTTCCTCTGATGATTTTTTATTCCCTTGATCCACATGAAATAGATGTATTTCATTTTTATTTTATAGAAATATTGAGAATATATGATAATTGAAAGGATCATACAAAACATAAAAGTCATAATCAATATAAAAGAATTTTCATAAAAAAGGACCATGAGTTTCACAAATAAGGTTGTGTAAATAATGATTCATTTTGGTTAGATAGATATACAATACAATACATATCGTACATATAATTCAAATTTTCATGAATCTTGCATGAAAATTGTTACTATCTTGAAATGAAATATAATACATCAAAAAGTGTATATAACTATCCTTCGCTACCATTATTTTATCCATATTCAGATTCTTGGTTTACCTTTATATATTGATTATTGATTGAACACTTCATTCCAAACTATCCTTATTCCCATCATTTTGTTTCCGAAGATCATTGATGAAATTCCTCCAACTCAAATTATGTACATTAATCTCAATAAATTCCACTTCCACAACTATGAATACCACATCTCCCAACTCCTTATTTAAATCATTCAGCCTTTCATCCTCCACATTTATTTGTTCCCAAGAATAGGAACAAAGACACATAAAAATTAATCAAAAAACTATGAAAAAATTTATTAGGATTCTTGGAATGAATTTTAATATAAGACTCACTCATTTACTATAGATAAAACATCATCAAAAATTATTTTTAATTTTTATGGAGTTACATTGGATCCTATTATATCTATATATTTATGCATATATCAATTAGAATACCACAATGATGGGTGAACACCTTAAAACTAATCATGTTGCATAATGTTTTTGAAAAAAAACTCCCCAAATTATCATTTTTATTATCTTACTTTTCAAAATTAATAAATTTAAAATGGTACCAATATGACACTCAAAGGTATTCCTCCCACAATGACCCAAATTCCCTATCACTAGTTTTGGATCCATCTTTAGGATAGTTTATTTTAGAAGCCTTGATAAATGGATGGTTTTCAGGATCTCCCATCCACCTCACAAAAATACCACCACATGTTTTTATCTTCTACATTCCATACCAATTAAATAATCATTTCCTATGATGTGGAAAATGGTAAATCATTGTGAGTGGATGTAAATGAATTTGATTGGAATCCATGTGAATTTGAATTTTCATTCCTTAATTATTGAAATGTTATATGTTAGAATACTTAATTAGAATTTCATTTAGGTTATTTTGAACCTCAAAGGATATAGAGATCATATATTTGAGATACAAGTGAGGGAAAGGGACTAGTAACATATGTTGGAGTCGGTGAAACACAATGGGAATGAGTTAATGTTCTTAGGGTACTGTCTGACACCTTTCATATTCCAAAAAATTATTATTTAATTTTGTTTCCAGAGACACTTCCCCGTCTCTTATATGTTTTTTGAACAACTCTACATGGTGTTAATAAAAAATGATCCCATTTACCTGATTTGTGATGAATTTTAGTGAGTGTATTTTATGAAATATAAGTGGGTGTCCATAAAATATAGGGGATTGATATCATGAAACAAAATAAAATAATAACTGTTCAAGAGATATGTCATAAAGGAACATTGGAACCAGAATGATGGGAGGAAGGCTAGTTTTACAGATATTTTAAGGTTATGGATCCACATTGATTGACCCATTGTGTGTTCCCAATTATTTTGGAGCTCGGAGGATGCTTGGAGGATGTTTGAACGGACACAGGTGTTGAGAACTAGGATAATGAATCATTCATGGTGTGAAAGTTGTTTTCTTGCTGTGTAGAATAATTTAAGAAGATGAAAATTGTATTCACACCATGGAATATTTAGGGGTATATAAAAATAAAATAAATGAAAAAGTTGTGTGTTTTTTTGGTGTAAACTAAGATCTAATAATTACATGACATGAAAGGGGATTACACATCATGTAATCCCACAATGAGGTAATGTTTTAAAACATTTAAGCTGCACAAGTTGTCAAACCATATGGTTTTAGCTTCCCTCCCTCTCATCTCAAGCGACCCGAATGTCCCTACATTACTGTTTTGGAGATACCATTGACTGGAATTGATCTCGGGTATCAATCTTGGATCTGGGGTGACACGGAATGATCGAAAGTATGTTTTTCATCAGATTCCTAGCAGTTTATCAAGGTTTTTATCTCATTTACACTCGTATATCTGGTTGTGCTATATAAGTTTCTTACTAATGGTTCGACAGGGTATCTATAAGATTTTGTTGTGGTTGTTCCAGTATGTCCTCACTTCGATGCAGTTCTCATGGGAGAGGTGATCAGATATCCGTTGTGTGGTATATTCTCATGAAAATAATGTCAAAGACCTTTCGATGTAGGGGATACATTTATTCACTATTTATTTACATACAATCACAGAGTTAACTTGATTTATTTTCTTGGATCATAATGAAATTGACCCAATTATTACTTGAACCAAATTAAATAATTGGTATCGATCACATAATGTTGTTATTTCTTCATTCCATGATAATAGTTATCCTCTTAATATTCTAGATAGTGTGATATCTATGTCTTTATTAGTTTAGAATTTTTTCCTTGATAGAAATTTGTAAAGAACATAAATCTATAATTAATTGAAAATTAATTTGATAAAATATAATGAGGCACATTTTGTGAACTATGTTGTAGTCATTAAAATTTGATGATTATAAAATTGTTGCAAACAAGAATATTTAATTGATTTTTTTAATGACCCATTATCATTTTGATACACGTTGATAAAAAATTTAAAGTGTGATAAAATAAATCTGTAAATAATTTTCGATTGATTGTGATATCTTTTTTCTTAGGTTTCCCATAGTTAGAACCAATAAATACATAATCAGTTAATTCATGATGGAATAAGAATCAGTTGTGTGATAAATTTAATTCCATGCAGGGCTTGAGTTTCCTACTTGATTTTATAGTCCATGTACCTTATTCATCGGATATGTGAGAGTCCATTCTGTGTAAAGAATGAATTTATTGATTTGGGTCCCAGAGCCAACTACTATGTTTGTTTCATGCTGCTTGTGATATTTTTGATCCTGGAAGACTATTTTTTTTATGTGAGAAGGAGGCCCCAGATGTGAAATGAGACTAAGATGGATAATCATTGAGGGATGTTATAGTATGAGGGGTAGGTAGTCCTAGTTTTTGTGGTTGTAGTTATCCCCTTGATTGATGAGATGCATTGTTTTTTGAATGAAGGTGTCGGGGATAGAACCGGAGGAGACATAACATGTTAAAGAAAAAAAATCCCATTGTTATGATGGATGTTTTATTTTTGAATAGGTTTTTTGGATGTTAGCTAGGTTATTGTCTATGTGCATTCAATTACCCACCGATTGAGTCATATGGATTTGTTTGGTTAATCTCTTTCTAAGGGAGGTGAAGACACACATGGTATTCCAAATGTATTCCATGTGTAACTCCCCATAGTTGGATGTTATTATTCTCTTAATATAGGTTGAAAATATTATATGGGTAGTCTATATACTCAATCTGTTGATACCCTTTTATTTATGGAACATAGAGTATTTTACTAATGAATTTGTTTATATGGAGAGTAATTTTGTTAAATAGATTAATAAATACTTAACCCATGTTGTTGGAACTTGCTGGGATATAATACTGAGGTCGAAATTATGAGGAGATGTGAACTCATTTTACTTATGCCTAGAGGGAATATATCATTGTTGAAATTGTAATGGTATGAAATTTGGAAATTATAATGGTTTCTTAATGGTTAAAAATTAATTAATTAAAAGTGGAAATGATGAAAATAGATAGATTAATTAAATGTATCTCTTTAATTGTTTTTATTCATACATGATATATAGTCCCAGTAGTGGAAACCAAGAGTCCAACAGATGTTATTGTAGTTTAGTGTTGTACTTGGTTATTCCCATAGATAGTTTGTGAGCTATATTATATCATATACATTTTTTGCATCTATATGCAACTCCACCCTACCGATTAGGGAAACTGACATCCTAACGATTCTAAGCCCTGGGTGTGTTTTCCCAAACACCCCAATGGGAGGATATATGGTTTACTACCCCCTTTGGCCCCACTCATTCTCATGGTAGTTACTTGTGCTGTAATGCATGACAATTCATTTTTTCCATATATGTTTATAGAGGGATGTAATGGCTTGTGGTTGTTTCACACACATGTAATCTTGTTATATTTATCATAGGAATACTACAATTAAAATGTGTATTGTCTATGAGGGATTGAAGAACCATACTCGGTGTATAGGTTATGATGGCTTTATGTATAATACTAGATGTATGATACATGTTATGAGATCTGTGGGGTCTCCTAAAAACAACCTTGTTACTTTTGGATATGTGGATGTGGTGGTGTGTGTTGCATGAGTTACATGTTGTGGTGCTTCACCCAGGTGTCTACAGGCTAGCCTTTTGTGGAAGTGGTATCAAGGTAATCTTGATATTCTTTATTATATAATATTATAATGCAATGCATTAATGGTGAGAGTATCCCTATTGAGGATAGGAAATCATTACACATGTTTAACTGATGAGTTATATTCACTTTGTTTTCATTATGATTTATCATGATTTCATTATTTTTGTACGAGATGATCCGAGGAGGATTATACTGAGTATACTATTATTCTCAGCCTATATATAAATAATTTTTTAGGCCAGTTAGAGAATTTTGGATATCAGGTTGGTTACTATTAGCATGTGGATTGTAGGAACTATTTGGGATTCGTGGTCACTAACATAATTTTTCATTTGTCACACGTAGTTTTTCTTTTCAGTTGTAGTAGTTCATACATGATGTTACATTTGAGTGCATGTGTTTTCATCAATATTGTTGTCTGAGTTTGAGTTGGTTTGTTTCTATCTTATCCATCTATTCTACATGAGTCTCTACTAAATTGGAATGCCTATCATCTTTGTGTATATTATACCCTCCTTGCTAATCGTCAACCCGGGGCCTACTGGATATACGAATCGGGGGTCACTGTCTCTTTTCATCCTTTTACAGCTTAAGAGGGGTGAAATTTGGGGTGAGGGGTTCATGAAAGAGTGGTATCAAATGTTAGGTTGATGGATATTATGGATTTTGGAATTAGGCACATGTGAGGTTGGTTGGGTTGGTAGGGGAATGATTTTAGCTATGTTTACAAAGAACTTTAATCATGAGAGGCTAGATGAACATTGGTATTTAGGGCCCCATGTAATCTGATTCATGGACCTTTAATCTTACAATGGACACTAAAAAAGTGATTATGGTTGCTGGTTAGACACATAGGAAAGGATCATGTATCATTCTTCTTTTCACCTATGCATCATTGTGTATACCAAGGGGTAGGTTAACCAAATATGAATAAAAGAAAATATATAATTAATGTTAATATATACCATATTCTATTTTTAGAAGCTCTAATTGTTTATTATTTTTTAGTTGTGGCTCCTTGTCGACATCTTCCTTCGGTTAGTGAAGAAGATATTTAGTTTTTTCCCCCAGCAGATCATTCCAGAGTAGTGGTCGATGATGATGTAACTTATAGGAGGACACTCCAAGAGTTTCTGATCGATCAATGATCAAAAATCACAATAGATATCACTAGTTATGATGATGTCATGTGGGTATTTGATGTAGTGGTGGTTATTGTTCCTCAAAGACCTCGAGGAGTTGGTAGTCTCATTGGAGTAGTTCTGAGACCAGTTCAGAGCCGAGTTTATTTATTAAACCAGAATGGTGACTAGTCTCTAGTCGTTTCCTTCCCTTCAGTAGGGGATATCTAATTTGAGAGAGTTTAAAATATATTTTAGGAACCATCTGTGAGATTCTTCAGACCTGTTTCTGAATGATGAGGCCATAGTGAGGAATTTTGAGGGGTCTTTTCATCCAAAGATATAGTGCGAGGTCACCATATTTGTGTTGAATACGTATTTCATGGTGTTGGTAAGAGAATGAGTCACCTATAAGATATTAGCTTAAACTAGATCATTGTGATAGAGGATTCTTCCATATTTCTCTTGAAACTGATATGTGGTTTGGGTTTCAATGTTTTCTGGATAAAAGAACCTCCAATTAGCTAGGGGGTAGGTTTTTTCCATCAAAGTCTCATTTCTATGGGGCGGTAGCACTTAGTACCATGACAAGGTATCAAACACTTGTTTTTCTTTTGGAGTCCAACGTCATTAGTATATAGAGTTCATCAACATTCTGATAAAAATGTATGCACCATTTGTTCTACATTTGGTTTCACAATTGAGGCGGTTCTAGCCATGGAAACACATATAGGTTACTCAAATTTAGGTTGAAGAGAGAGTTTATGGGGAGGCAGAGGATAGACTCAGGATTCTTCCAATCCTCAGATAATAGAGTACTACTAAATATGTGGTTTTCAACATGGTTAGAGATGCAATGGAGTAGGTCAGGGTCAGCTTCATGATTTTATATTTCCATACCATGTAGAACCCGATGTTGTTCAAGGTATCCTTTTCTTTTTCCCCTTGGGTGAATGATTTATTTGATTGAGGAGTGACACACTCTTTCATATCACATACCCTTGTCCTTGCTTTTGTACTTGAGGTAGAGATACTTTTAGTAACCTTGGTGTTGACTAAGCCTGTTAGAGGAAAAGATGACATGTTAGAATTATGTAGAAACTATGAGCTAGGGCTGGGGTATCACCACTCATAGGGAGATTCCATATTCTTATTAATACAACCATATGGTGTCATCCTCTGTATGGATTGGTTTTATTTTTTATATGATATCTTGGATTTCTTCGGTAGGTAGGGCAAGCGATACCATCAAATACGTCATAGTAATGTTTTATCCTCATCATCCCTAATGGTTGAGAAGATGTTCAGTTCATCAGAGGTGCAACAGTTTTCATTTCCTAGGGTCGTAGAAGAGTACCCTGAGGTCTTTCCAGTGGATGTTATATGATTACCCCCTTGATGATAGATTGATTTTGGGATCAAGTTACAACCATGTGTGTCTCTGATTTCAATGCATCGATATAGGATGAATCCTTATGAGTTTTTAGAGATTCATATATAACTCAATGATATGATTTAGTGTGGTTTTGGTTGGACATGTGTCTCACTAGTGGGTCCACTAGTTTTGTTCGTAAAAAAGACTAAAATCAGTTTGGGGTTGTATATCGATTATCGTCACTTGAACCAAGTGACAGTGAAGAACAACTATCCTCTAATGTGGATTGATGATTTCTTCAATAATATAAATGGTGGAAGTTGGTTCTTAAAGAGTGATTTGTTGTCAGGATATCATCCAATGTGTGCAATGGGTTAGGATATCCCAAATACTATGTTATGTTGTCATTATGAGCATTATGAGTTTATCGTTATGTCATTTGATGTGATCAATCCTCTAGCTGTTTTCATGGGGTTAATGATTGATGTTTTATGGGAGTTCATGGATATGATCATGGATATTTTCATCAATGACATAATAGCGTACTCTACATCTTAGGAGGAACATGTGAAGCATCTACGTGACATCTTGGGAGATCTTCACCATTGGATGTTTTTTGGGATGTTTCAAAAGTGTGAGTTTTGGGCTCGAGAAGTCTATTTCATAAGAAATTTTGTATCCCAGTAGGGGGTAGTTATGGATATATCAATGACCAAAAACTTTGTGTCTTGGGAAGCCCCCAAGATAGTAGTAGATGTGAGAAGTTTCCATTGGGAATTTAGGTTATTATAGTATACATGTAACTGACTTTTCTTGGGTTGTGAATCTTTTGACAGTGTTTACAAGAATGGATTTGGAGTTATTGTGGACTTATCAGTGTCTATCATATTTTGATTATTTGATTGAGAAGTTTTTCAATGCTCTAGTTCTTTATTTTCCAATAGATGGAGTACAATTTGATTATTTCGATGATGCCTTGAATCATAGGTTGGGATATGTTCTAATGCATTATAGATTGGTAATTTGTTATGGGACTCATTAGTTACAAACCAATGAACATAACTATGAAACCCACGATCTCTAGTTAGCAGAAGTGGTGTTTCCCCTTTGTTGTTGAGGAATTACCTCATTGGAAAGCGCTTTGTGGTATTCAATGATCCGAAGATATTGAGGAATGTTTCCTCCCAATGTGACATGAACTCATGCCAACATTACTAATTTGAATTATTACAGGACTAATACTTCAAGATTTCATATAAACATATAAAGGGAAATGTTTTGGCCAATGCATTAAGAAGGTAGTCATGTAGTGATGCATTCTGTGAATCTGGAGATTCCTATAGGGTGATGGAAGAACATTCAACCTTGCCTCTATATATGGGAGAATTCGGGTGAAGAGGTTGTATTTTTAGATGATTGTGTATTCATATATGGTGATACTGGTGGAAGAGAATCATTTGTATGATCAAGAGGTGGAGGTCTATAGAGCCCTTTTTGTGGTGAGGACCACGATGGCTGTTTTGAGGATGGACAACAACATGTGTTATTCCAGGGAAGGCCTTTTGTTCCCTTCGAATTGCAAGAGATGGTTCATTAAGAGTTCCACAACCCATTCTTAGTGGTACATAATCACGTGAATATGATGTACCGAGATTTGAGAGGTCAGTTTTGTTGTCTTGGGTTAAAGCATGAAGTTGTAGTGTTTCCGTCTAATTGTTTGGTATGTTAGAAGGTGAAGGCCGATCACTGTGTTACAGGTGGTTTTCTCCAGCCGTTAGCTGCTCCTCAATAGAATTGGGTGGACACATTGATGGAAAATTTTCTGATTTAACTTGTGATCAGGGAGGATATTACACTATATAGATAGTAGTGGACTATTTGATGAAATTTATCTCACTTTATAGTGATCAAGGAGTCGAGCTCAGTTGACATTTTTTTGAGGAAATATATGGAAGAGGTGGAAAGACTCCAATGGGTCTGGAGGATGATCATTTTTGATCGAGATCCTAATTTTACCTCCAGAATGTGGAGAGGTCTGTAGAATTATTTTGGTTCTCAACTATTCCTAAGAATAGTTTTCATCACCATACGAATGGTCATACAAAGAAAACCATCCATACTCATGAAGATATGTTGTTCTCTTGTGTCCTAGATTTTGGAGGTTCATGGATGGGGAACTTTCTCTTTATAGAGTTCTTATATAAAAATATTTTTCACTCCACCATATGAATGAATCCATTTGAAGCCTTGTATGTATGTCCTTTCCATTATCCATTATGCTGGACTATGGTTGAAGAGATAGAATTTCTCAGAGTATAAGTAGTAGATAGTATGACAAAGATGGTTCAGGTGATTTGAGAGTTGATGAAGGCTGAACATAATCTTATGAAATCCTATACCGATCATGGGAGGAGACCTATAGAGTTCAACAATGAGGATCATGTGTTCATAATGGTGGTTACCCATCATGGGAATTGACTATTTAGTCAAGGGAGTATGCTTTCTCCTTAGTTTGTAAGGCCTTCTTAGGATTTGGATCTTGTTGGTGTTGTGGCATATCAAATTACTCTTCCTCGACGAATGTGCCAGATACACAATGTTTTTCACATGTCGCAGCTCCATTTTTCTTTTCATAAAGACTATCACATCATTAATTGGTTCAAAATCAAAGATGATTATGACAGTGTGACCTTTAAGGAGCATCCTGTAGAGATCCAAGACCATCCGGAGAATGTGTTACGTGTTTGTGTTATCCAATTGGTTCTTATCGTATGGTGGCATCGTGGTGAGGAGGAAAATACATAGGAATGTGAGTCGTAGATATGAAATCTGTACCCTAAGCTATTTTATGGTTATCTCTTCTCATGTCACATTGTTCATTTTATGGTTGTAGAACATTATGGTTGTGATATGGATTTATCTTGTTTCATGTTGTTACATTATATCTTTTGAGAGGTATCTCCCCTCAGTGATTATTTAGTAGCTAGTTGTTGTTTTTTTTGCTTTTCACTTGTTCATCTAGTGAGGTCGTGATCTCCTCTGGTGATGAGACCCTTGAGAGGTATTCAAGGTGTGTCTATTCTGATAACCCATTTTTTATTTCATCTCAATGATTGTTTTGGATTCTTAAGTACAAGAATATATGGATGGGTATTTAATGGAAGGGCCTAGATCCACATGGATAGACAATTTTTTTGCCCTCGATACTTCTGCTGATTAGAGGTGGCTCAGAGGAAGTATGTAGGGAATTTGGGGTTGAGAACTGATAAAAGATATATTTCATGGTATGAAAGTGGGTTTGATGCTATGTAGAACAATTTATCAATGTGAAATTGGGAATCCTGATGTATAATATTTCAGGGTTTGAAGAAATAAAAATAAAGAAAATGGAGGAGGTTTTTTCAGTGCAAACTAACCTTGAGAAATTGCACAACATGAAAGGGGATTTCAAGTCTTGTAATCCCTTGATGTTGTAATGTTTCACAATATTCAAGCCCCTTGAGGTGTAAAAACCTATGGCTATAGCTTCCCTCCCTATCATCCTAAGAGAACTTATATTCCCCACTTCATCATTTTGGAGATTCCTAGGATTGGAATCAATATCAGGCTTCCATTTTTGATCTATAGTGACTAATCTTGATTCAATGTTTGTTTTTCCTCAATTTTCTAGTGGTTTCTTTGGTATTTGATCGCATTTAGTCTTGTATATTCTCCTTATTATGGAAGTTTCTTACCCATTATTCTAGTGGGGTTTATATCAGTTGTTGTTGGTGCGGTTATGACACTAATTCCTCAGTTGGATGTAGTTCGTAAGAGAGAGGTGATCAAATATTAGTTGCATGGTTTGTTCTGATGTGAAGAATATCGATAAAATTTTTAGATAGGGGATTCATTGATTGTCTTTTTATTTAAGTTCAATTATAGATTTAGCCTGATTTATACCCTTGGAACATAATGAAATTGACCTAACAATCAAATGATGTAGATTAATGAATTGGCATTGATAACATAACAATGTTCTTGTTTTAACCCTGATAATGGTTTTCCTATTGATTTGATACATAGTGTGATATATATGAATTTATTGATTTATAATTTTCTATATAATGGAAATTAATAAAGAATGTAAATTTGGAATTAATTGATAATTAATTTGGTAAATGATAAAGAGGATTGTTTAATGAATTTGATAGTAGTTGTTACAATTTGATGATAATAAAATTGATACAAACCTGAATGTTTAGTTTAATTTTTTAATTATCCTAATGCATGTTTATTCTTGTGGATAAAATAATTAATGTCATGTTAAATTAATTGTTAAATTAATTTTTTAGAGCTTGTGATATCATGATGCATAGGATGGATGTTGTTTGAACCTATGAATAATGAATCAATTAATTCAAGATGTAATAAGAACCAGTTGTGTGATAAAAATAATTACATATAGGGTTTGAGTTTCCCAATTTATTGTAATGGCCAAGTGCCTTATGATTTTCAGTATTGAGATATAATTTTTTGTAAAGGATGAATGCCTTGATTAGGGGCTAAAACCCCCATTGATATGATTTTTTCTTTCTTCTTGTGATATGGATGTTCCTGGAGGGTTGTTGGGGTTGTGGGGGAAGGAGGGCCTGGATGTGACATGATCCTGGGATTACTGATCTTGGTGGGATATCGTTGTATGAGGGGCTTGGAGGCATAGTTTTTGTGGGTAGCAGTTTACACCTGGAGTGATGAGATGCATCATTTTGTGCATGCGGATGTCAGGGATGTCACTTGAGGTGACTGAATAGGTTAAAGCTGAACTTATCCATTACTATGAATAACATATACTTATTGAATAAGTTTTTTTGCTGGAACCCAGTTGTTTTTTATCTTCATTCCTTTAGCCATTTCTATAGGTAGACAGATGTTTTTGGTTACTCTCTTTAAATGGGAGGCAAATAAGCATGGGTTATTCCCTATGATTTCAATGTTTAGTTCCTAATGGTTGGAGGAGTTTAATATCATACTGTATGTGAAAATTAACCAATGGCTAGTCTATCTACTCACTGTGTTGAGACAATTCAGCTAGGGGAGCATATAATTTTTTAATAGAGCAATGGGTGATATGGAACGTAATGTTCTTAGATATTTGAATAAATGTTTAAACCATGTGGTAGGAGATTTCTTGGATTAAATGTTGAGGTTGAAATTATAAGAATTTTTGGACTTAGTTTTCTTGTTCTTAGAGGGCATGGATCATTGATAAACTATTAATAATATATATTATGGAAATGGTAACAAATTTTAATTAATTACCATAATTTAAAACTGATAAAAAGGGATAAAATAATTTAATGTTTCTCTTTAAATGGTTGTTTGATTACAGGATATATAGTCTTAGCAGTGGAAACTGGGAGTCCAAGAGATGTTAGATACATTTGAGTCTGAGAAGAGGTTATTCCCATAGTTTGGAAGTGAGCTATATAATACCCTATACTTTTTGGGTTTCTATATGCTAATCCACCATTTCAGTTATGGAAATTGAATCCCCTAAGATTCTGAAACATGGTGGTGTTTTACAGAACTTCCCTGTGGGCGGATGGATGGTTGACTACCCCCTATGGCCCTGCTCTCTTCTCTTGGAAGTTACTTTTTATGGTATGCATGATGGTAAGTTTTCTTTATATATGTGTAGATATATTAAATGGATTTCTGTTATTTCATACACATGTATTCTGGATATAGATTCATTAGGAAAACTATAGGTATATCATTTATAGTTTTTGATGGACCGAGGATCCTTACTCTGTGTATAGGGTATGTTGGATGGAGGTATAATAATCGAAATATGATACATGTTATATGAGCTTTGTTGGCTCCTAGAAACTATTAGGTTACTTTTGAATATGATGAAGTGGTGGTGTGTGATGAACAAGGATCATGTTATGGTGATTCGTCCAGGTATTTGTGGGCTAGAATTTTTGGAGAGAGATTCTCAGGATGTGCAATATTGGGGCAAAGCAGAAAACCTGTGGGGAATTGGTAGCGGTGTTCGCTTTATTTAATTTATTATTTTATTTGATCATGTATTTGATAATTGGTGATATTATCTAGGTCGAGGTTGGGAACCAATTATACCAGTTTAGGTGATGAGTTAGTTTCACTTGTTTTACACATACTATAGAAAGAATTCATTACTTTTTCATGAGTGGTCTAGTGAATATCATACTGAGTATACTATTATACTCACCCTTCCTATGTATAAAATATTTTTAGGTCAGTTGGAGAGGGTATAAGATTAAGGTAATTACTATCAGCTTGTGGGTTTTAGGAGTTTTTTGGGATTCACAGTCACTTCCATCCTTTAACTTTTTGTATATGTAGTATTTTATTCTATTTGTAGTTATTCATTCCAGACATTACATTTCTGTACTTGGGTTTTGTAACATATTGTATTCTGAGTAGGAGTTAGTTGGTATATATCATATCTCTCTCTTTTGCATGTGTTTTATTTTAGGTTAAAGACTCCCATATGTGTGTTTACTATGCCATCGGAGATAGTTTCCAACTGAGGGCCTACTAGAGGTAGGACGTGGGGGTCACTATCTCTATTCTCCCAATTCCGGCCCAATAGGGGTACAATTTTCCATGATGGATTGTGATAGAGTTATTAAAATCCATCATCATGAGATGGAAGACAATTAACAATCTGTGGGTGGATCAAATAAAAGGCAGTGGAGGACAGTTCTACTATAGTATTGAAGTATTATATCTATTATCATGACAGTACTAATTTTCATGAAATAGTCTTTCGAATGAAGACACTTATGCAAAGAGTGTATTTTAATATTGTTATTCCATAACAATTAGATGATTTACAACTCATACATAAAATGTCATCTACACATGAAGAGTTTACCAATCCCAAGGAAAAAATTGATCTTGATGATGAAATTGTGGAATTATTAGGTTATAAAAAACAGATTGATGAGGTAAATAACTACATTAAAACATCATAGTGGTGAATAAAATTATAAAGGGAATACTTCAGGGTATAAAAATTGAGATGGGATGGAATCAATTCGGCCAACCTCTTAACACCAACAAATCAATGTTTTTTTATCTTTGGGTTACAATGTGGTTAAATGTGATTACTGAAATTGATTCATGGTTCCATTTCCAACTTATAATGAAAGAAATACTTTAGAAATATATAATATTAATTCTACAATTTACATTTTCTATTTTACCGAAAATTTATATTATGAATCGTTCATTTATTTTTCATTATTCATTGTAGAGATCATTTTTTTGAATATTTTCATAATAAATAATTCTTAATGGACACTAGGAAAGAGCATAGAGGATTATGAACAGTTCTTATAGTGTAACTTCTTAGGGTTGGATAGGGGAAAGTAATGACCCTCCATCAATTTTGTTATACACTCATTATAAATCAGGAAACATGGACTACATTCATCAATCACATTTATGAGAAATCATATGAGGTTCATTTTAGTTTAAAATATATTATTTTACATTATTAATTTTAACCAACATCATTATCAAAATTTACTTATGAAATAACAAAAAGGAGTTGAAAATAAATAATGTGCATAAAAACCATTTTACCCCTATCGGAAAGTAAGAACGTGGTACTATTCATTATAGAATTAATTTTCATGTATTTTATATCAATAAAAAAATCATAATTATGTGATATGAAACAAACTATGTCCCTATTTATTATGAAAATGAATGAACCAAAAAATGAATCCACTTCCACCCCACACCATGTGATATAGAAGGAGGATCATGTAAATAAAGAGGGTCAATTAGTTGATGAGAACAAAAAAATAGTATGGGAAACATGTGTATGTATGAAATAATTTTAATTAATTATTATTTATACAATATTATTAAAATATATATTTATTTTCATATTTTTTATATGGTTTAAACATAAGAATCATCAACAATCGTACCTGAAGAAAATCTTCATTCAATAGCTTTGAAGCGGCCTGCAAAATGTTGTCACATTAGAGGATTAGGTTTTGAAGTATTTATTAATACAAATTTAGAGATTATAAAACCACATGAAGATACATATAATATGGTGATAAGATTTTACACAAAAATATACTCACTGCAAGATATTATTAGTCAGTCTGGTTTCACAGACCAATGTATTATAAATGATCTAAGAGAACCAACAATCCACAATTGAAACAAATGATTCCTATATATTTCAGTCTAGCCATTACCCCATCCAAATATCTCACCCATGGTAATCAATTTAATTATTAAACTTTCTTCCAAATGGGAATCAAATAACTTCTTACAATTTTATATTCCTAAAATTATGTAGGGTATAGTTGTATATGATTTGTATCTGTCAACACCCACGTATATATGTGGTGCTATGGGTACAATGTATAATATCCCAAGAGAAAATCTACCCCATAAAGATATCCGAGAAGATTACATTATAGAATGGATTTTGGTATCTCATGGAACTAATGTCGAGTATCATGTTCCACTTGATAGTTCAAATATTACAATGGTTAAAGATGTTGTTGGAGCTTCCATAACCTGGCTGTATAATATTATAAAGATAACATAGGTATGTATTTGACATATTTTTTCCTATGAAAAACCTATAATGGTAGATGATAAAATTTCTGATGCAAGGTATGAAAGTATATATTGAAAAAGTGGTGGATAAATTAAAGGTCTAATCAAAAAATATATTGAATCGTCCACGAAAATAAAATAACCTTACAAGATTAGATCCTCCCCACTAGTTCTAGATAAACAGTTATTATCATTAAAACAACATAAAGAGACTAAAGTTAATGATAAATCTATGTATTCTTTGAATATGAAAAAGAAATATATGGAAGTTCCTTCACAGACATAATTGGTCTTGAGACTCTAAATGAGATTCTCAAACATGAATGGTTGGGTTTCTGAGTTGTGAACATTCAAATAAGGTACATTTTCATGAAACATTTTCCCAAAGAATGATCTAAAATGTATATTAAATTTATTAACAATTCATATTTTTATAGGTTTTTTATTATAACTATATTAAGGGAATACCATGAAAAGTAGAATTTGGATTCATTAATCGAGGTATCTTTTATATGACATAACATAGTTTTGATGATGAATGAATTAATAAAAATGATGAGTTACTCAATGTGTTAAATAAAAATGTTTCCAAAAATGTAATATTTCTTATTCTTACAAAGAAAATTTAAAACAATATTATATAGTCATAGATTTGTTTTTCGTTTTATCATTACATAATGTTTTTTAAGGACTACTATATGTTGATCACAATAAATATGGACACCCTGATTATTTATTTTTTGGATCCAATGCATGGATTTCAATCCAACAAATCATACATGATGTATATTGTAAATTTTTATCACACTTCAATATATATTTTATAGATAACATCAAATTATATTTTTTAGTCTTTGTTTGATCAATAATTTTGTTTTGATAGTATGATTGATAAATATAGTATAGATCATATAATTAAGTGGGTGTCTGAAGGGATAATGCATTTGAATTAATAAAAATGGAAACAATAATGTATATATAGAAATATTTACCTTTAAAATGATTCAAAATTATTTTGTAGTTTTGGTAAATGTTTATGCAGTTTCTAAAACTAGATAATGGGATAGATTGTGGATATTATTTTATATAATTAATGAGAGAGATCCAGAAGATTGAAAGGAACAACAACCCACCACATTTAATCTTTTTAGGTAAATAAAATTTAATTAAATATATTTCATTACAATTTATTTGTATATTTTTTCTCAATATCCCCAAGATTACTGACAACCTTTTTTTCAAAATAAGAAATTAAATAGTTTCGAGATGAGTGGTAAGATTACCATTTATCCAAATTCAGGCCAAAAAAATTTGGTGATTACCTCCAAAGTTAATGATATTGTATGATTTATAACCATTGAAATGTTTTTGGGGTGTGAATCATTAGTGTAAAAATTCTAATATATTATTTTTTATCCCATTCCCATAGAGAATTATAATTTAAGAAATCAATTTGTTTAGAACTGATGACTGCAAACATTAAAATTGTTGGGTTGAACAAGAGTCAGAGGTTTAGGCGGAGGCATAGTCAGAGATAGAGACCAACATGAAGGAGGTGGCAGAAGTAGGGACTGAGGTAGAGAATGGGTTATAGGATGAGAAGACGCACAAGCTTTCAAATAATAAAATTATTATGTAGTGATGTAGAATGAGGATCATACAAAGATTGTGCTTGGGAACAACTATTGAAATGTGAAAAAATAACTTTTTACTTAAGACAAGATCTATTGACATGGGGTGTCAAGTTGATTATTGAAATAATGTTTTCACCACAAGTTGAAGTGATTTTAAATAGGGTAGTAATCCACCTGTAAGACCATTTTGTTTTTGAAGATTAAAATTTTCTTTTTGTATTATTAAATCTACATCTGCACAACCCACAATCATAAAAAAAATATTTAATTCAACATATATGTTTGAATAAATATTTCTATAATCATCCAATTATTTCAGTAGTAATATGAGAGGACTATTGGAGTACAAAGAACTTTGATATATCATGGACATTGAGGAGGGATGGTGTCAATGTGTATCTTATCAGTTTAAAATTTACATTTTAATACCAAGAATTTCTAATCTCTTAAAACCAATTAAAAATGCTCAAATTTTCTTTGAATCTAGGTTAAAGATTCACAAATCATTTATGTCATGTATGATTTAGTCTCATGTCAAACCCACAAATGATGTGACATGTATGACTCAAAGTGTGGGTTTCTAGTTTAAAATGGTATTTTAGAAACAAAACACCGGTGTCATAAAAAAAACTAAAAAAAATAGAATTAATTTGGTACTTTAGGATAAAGATTCAAAGGTCATTTGTGATGTGTATGAAAAAGGAACACCACAATCTGATGAATGACAAGACCATTATGACTCCAAGTGCATCTTTTTATTCCAATATGACATTAATTTTAGTAATAAAACTACTAACAAAATTAAAACTAAGAAAAAAGATTTGATTGTTTCGTTATATTACTAAAATGATCTATAATTCATTTTTGATGTGTCAGAATCCTCTTCATCTTAATCTGACTCAAAGTGTTCAGATCGACCAGTTAGAGGCCACTCATCATACTAATGTCATCAGAAGGAACAAGCATGGGGGTCCCACCTGTGATTTTATGGGCTCGAGAAGAGGTCCTACCCACTCTAGAACGTCCCACCGCGGTCCTCCCAGTACCCCTTTTGATATCAGCCCTGGTGCTCCTCACACCCTGGCTTTCTCAGGTGGAATTCCTCCCCGCCCTAGCACCAGTATGGCCTAAGGACCTATTCATGTCAGAAAAATACCATGTCCAGAAGATCCATCCAGGGGCTAGAAGGTGGGTTGTTGCCGTCATAAAAATGATTTGGGGAAGGTCTGGATAGAGATCAAACTAGTCCGCTTCTTAGACTCTGAAGCAGAGTACGACTCAGTGTATAAACCCTCCCCTCTATCCTTCTGGCCAAGGGCTGTGGCAGGAACGAGGCCCATCACCCTAGTACTCCTAGAATGTGAGTTCCATAGGATTCATGCCTCCCTCCACATGTATATATTGTAAGATGAAAATTTAGCAACCCCACAGGTTACGGTCGTTCCATCACCACCATTGTCATCAAAAGTACTCTCTACCTCGACTAGAGATCATAGAGAGTTGTTCTGGGGATCAATAGTGAGCGAGCAGCATGGAGTCATATCACTAGTATCCATATAACTAGTTCCAGGAACTAAGAATATCAACCCTTCTAATCACGACATAGAGGCAAGGTCACTACACTCTTCGAAGGATAACCCAAAATTCGACGGCAAGTCATCCTGTTCGTCGTATTCCCCATTGGCCGGCCTGCCATCCGAGTGGTCTGTCTCAGTACCACTTCCAAATCCATAGCCACCTCTAGTTGATGAGTGAGGTAATGAAGGGTCAGACCCAGAATCTGTGCCAAGGAGCTTATAGAATATCCTCATAGCCTACCACTTCCCCGAGATGTTCTGGCCAGTTGTTTGGCCGAATTTTAGTGCACCGGAATCCCTCACTCCAGAGGAAGTTGAGTGTTTCCATCAAACCCTCTAGATGATGCACTTCTTCTTTCATCATTATCGATTGGTTTATCACCTAAGACAAACACATTTTGAATACATTGATGAGAAATTTCACCTAGTGGTTTTTTCCGCACTCCCTCTGGTCCAGTGCCCTGAGTCACCAGGCCAGCTTAAGGCACTCCAACGGAAATGCATTCAGAGTTCGAAGGTACTCCACAATATTATCAAGGAGGCTTCACCCTACGTTCAAATCTATGGCTAGGGTATTTCTGCTGCCCTCCTCTTAAGTCATCTTCAATGGCATCCCGAATCATTAGGCGATATAGAGTACATGCCCATAGGGAGTTTCACGGTCAACATGGAATAAATATTGAATGAGAAGAATGAGCGGGATCTTCTTTATTGGGACATACCACCCCAAGGGAATGCCACCACTATTGGATCTATCAGGAAGTGTTACTCCCCAACAGAGGAAACTATTGGGTCTCCCTGTGCCCACTGAGGCATTGGTCCTTAGCCGAAATCATGGTATGGGTAGAGAGCACCTTGGAGCTGCCAAATACTCAAACCAATCCACCTCAGTGCAGAAGATGGAGGAAGGCCTTAAGAAGGCCATGTTGTGCCAACAACCTGCGGAATAGAAGAAGTTGTTCGGTGACCTCTTTGCTGAACACACTGCATAGAGATGACCATACTACGACAATCCTAGTCCAGGGCAGTAGGGGAAGGAACAACATCCCCTCAGCAAGTTGCCTCTAGGGGGACCTGACCATCATGCCCCTGTAGACTGAGTTGAGGCAGGACCTTGCAGCAAGAGGGCACGGTATGTCTCACCAAACCATCTGGAATGACACAGCAATCCATGGAACTCAGTTCGGGTTTCCCCAGCTGCCCCACAGGTCGATCCACCAGCCTCTCTATGAGCCATCGAGCCACCTTACACTATTGGAGAGCACTCCATTGGAGTCGTGGTTTGGGACCCATATCATGACATGGACCCTCACCCATATGTTCCAAAGGAGGCAAAAATTTCCATCCTTGAGGCGATAGAAACCGAAAAGTGGTACTACCACCTGATGGCATGGCATATCTAGCTTGGGTGGATGATATGCTAGCACCTCAGGGTTTTGGGAATCCCACCATTCCCCACTTCAATGGGATATGGGTCCATCCAAAACATATGAACCACTTCACTTCAAGGTGTGGGCTCATATTAGGGACTCCAGCGCAGTAGGAGGTTGTCAATATCTTTTGGTTTGGGAATACATTGGAGGGGCCTACGTTTTTATGGTACAACCATCTCCCCATCACATCAGTGACCAGCTGGGAGGACCTCAGTAGGAAATTCTTCTACTAGTTCATCACCACCACATGGAAAACGAGCATCGCAGACCACTTTAAGTTCAAACAGAGGCCTGTATAGCATGTCCCTGACATTATCACCTAGTGTAAAGGGATTATATACTCCCTTGACATTCCACGGACTTAAGAGAAATTACTAACAATGTGTGTAGGGAATGTTAAAATAGAATTGGTTCTCTCTCTGATCACCTAGAACTACAATGGAGGATTCTGACACTTCTCCGATAAGGCCTAGCACCTGGAAGAAGTCATGCAACAGGCTATCCAGGCACATCTGTTGCCCCCTGTAATTCTTACAAGGATGGATTCCAGAGTCGAGCCTGATGTGGGGGCCAAAATAGTGGCACCCAGACTGCTGGAACTATTACTAGTGGAGCCTCCTCTGCAACCTCGCAGAGGCTTGCCACCACAGGTGCAGCCTCCAGCCCAGCAACCTCCACCTCAAAATCAATAGGTTCACCCATGTAATGTGTTTCCACTGCTTTGGAAGGAAAATCATGCCTTGCCTCTTTTACATGCTCCTCCAGCCTCCTATTAGGGTTTGGCAATAAGGGAACCCCTTTCAGATAGTAGAAACTTAACACATTCATTTAATGATAATTATCATTCCGGGTATTTCTGATGTGTCTTGGAACATGGGATTTTGTGTTTTCCTAAGTGTTGAAGGCCAGAAGGGGTGAACCTCACTCATCACCCTAACTACTGCCCCTATCATTGGATCCTGGGACACACTCTCAAGTAGTGCTATGTGTTCAATACCTGGCTTCAAGACCAAGTCAATGAGAACATAGTCAGATTGGTCCCAGCCCCGACCCAAGTGGCATGCGTCGTCATAATGCCAGACAGTAGCAGCGATAGTGAGGGAAGGTGGAAGTAGGTTTCTAACCACAGATCCAAAAAATATGATGATTGGATGTCTCAAAAAACAGTCGATCATGTCCATGGTATCATCTGTGCATACCTAAATCATCCAGATCCTTTAGAATCTACGACCACCACTTCTTCATCGTCATATCAAGAAGCATATTCCCAAAGGAGAAAACACTGGTGATGCAAGGGAAATCAACGCGCCCCTCCAATGACATCATTGTCCCATACATTGACAGAGATCAAGCCCTTGGAGCAGAGGATTCCTCCCAGAATCTTCCCAGTAGTGGATAGCTCATCGAGTGACTGTAAAGTGTACGCTTCAGTTAACACTGCTGAGTTGATAAACCCCTACATGACTCCCAATAATGGGGATCTCTAGGGGGATCTCCCAATGTCCCCAGACGAAACCAATGTCGACAGAGTCGCGACCATATGGGTCATTGAGGCACAATAGTTGGCACTTCCATCCAGGCCGTTCACACCACTAAGACCACACAACAGTCTCAGCACAGAGCTCAGAATGTGTAGCCTCCTCATCCAGTTTCATCAGGCCCACCTTCATCACCGTTTGTGCAACTGGATCAGGTAGAGCCACCTCGACCTTGATACGACCAGACACACCCTGCTACAGGCCAGTCTCAGTCATCCGGACATCATCTGTTATCCACTCTATAGGATCTGACTACAAAGCATTATGATATATCTATCACCCGTCAGCCGTCTGCCCAGCCGACAGGGGCCACCGTACAGCTGGTTATAGAGCGAACTATTTCAAGTAGCAGTTCATGTCTAGCATGGATGTATGATGTTCTCAATCTCCTTTCTAGAATACCATCAATGATTTCCATCCTTGAGGCCCTTCATGTATTGATATATACGAATGCAGCCCTTGCTAAGTCTTTAAGAATCCCCCTCCAGTTTGGGACGGAGGTAGCATCTGCATAGGCCTTTCATGGGGAAGTGATAGATTATGCTGAATGCTATGAAATTATCTCATTCTTCGGAGAAGATAAAGGTTCTCCCATATAGGGGCACATTCTCCCATTATAAAGCACTGACCAACTTAATGGTGTGGAGGTTCACTGTTGTCATATTGACACTGACTTCGTGATTAACCTTATCAAGACATAGACAGTTCAGAAGCTGGGGTTATACGAAGATGACTTGACTCCCTCCGACCAGAAAATGCCAGGAGATGATAGGACATAGTAGACCCTTGTCGGCAAGATCCATTTGAAGATCCAGTTTGGTGGCCTAGTTTCTAGTACTGAGTTTATGGTTGTCTCCCAAGACACCACCAACAATACATTGATGGGTAGACCATAGATCCACCTGCATGATGCAATTCCATCATCATATCACCAGTAACTCAAGTACTACTTCAATGATCAATTGGTTGTGCTTTAATGTGATGTGTCTCATTTTGACTCTTGTGACGCCAGCTACCTGGATGACAACTATTACATAATCATGGACAAGGAAAATCAGGCCAATGAGGTCGAGCATGCCATGGTTGCAATCGACCCCTAGGAAGGTATGGATGACACCTACGTCTTCCTGATCCATCAATTGGATGCCACAACCCCTGATATGGGGCAATGTCATGTTATCTTTGACACCAGGGGGATGTATATTCTTAGGTCCAAGAGACGTCAGAAGATCACTTAATATTATTATACGAATCAAGCCTATGTGATCCCAAAGCCCCCTAATCCCATAAGGTATTGAGATGTTCGCCCCTGGGAAACATCGTTATGCCATACTTGCATATTTCACCATGCTCGAATTAACCAGCTCAAGGAAATGTGCCACTATTACGTTGATATCATCAAGCGTCCTTCCTTGGGCCAAAAACCAGATGGGATCAGGTCGACAGCCTTCATTGCTAAGGTTTCAGCAGTACAAGAATCTCCTGATTCTATGAACATTGCTGCTCAGGCTGGTACTAGCCTCCCATCAGTATCTGCCGACCCATAGGAAGATCCTCCCAGTAGGGATCCCTGCTCCACAAGAAAAAGTACCAACACTACTGATTGTTTCCCACATAGTGCGTGACTCACATGGGATTAGTAGTTCTGGTAGGACGTATACTAGCGTATCCATTCCACACATACCTTTCCTCATCGCAGATGACATCAAACTACGCTCTCAGAACTACATATGGCTTGATTCCCATCCTCAGGAGGTATGTAGGATCGCCCGACCACTTTGCTTTGGGCCGAACCTAATTTTTACTTTTCATCCCTTTACCTGAGGAGTTTCCTCTGGTGATACATGGTGTTATCCAGACTCCAAGTCCCCATTCACGTCTATTTCATAGCTACCGCACCAAATAATCCCTTCATGGGATCTTCCCTTTCACTCCACGTCCAATTGTATGAAGTTAAACTACACGAGTCCATATGACCTCAATGTATGACACTAAACTATGGTCCTATGCTAAAAAAGTTTAGGATGACCTATGTTAATCATGGGATGTATTAGTTTCCTCTCGGGAGAGGATTCCCCCTACCGGTGTTGGTCTCTAACCACACCATTCCCTAAGTACTATGTTTGGATTGATTCCCAACCACATGAGATACATAGGAACCCCCAGTCATCATGTCTTCTAGTCCAACCCCAGTAATCATAATTCTCATTCCACCCTATTTTTCTGGTCCCTTGACCATAGCTCTTTTGGGGAACCATAAAGTAGCATATTTACCCTAAACAAGTTCAGGATGCACCATGATAATGTTGGGAGGAAACATTTTCCTCATCATAGAAGAACTATTTGGAAGTATGTTTGGTCCCTGATCAGACTGATGTACCAACCTAATACATTTCCACCATGGTGGTGTAATTTCAAGATAGTTAGACCCTAGTCAAACAAACCCATCAATCCACTCTCCACACATTGGATTCCCTTTATTCAGATCCTATCCCTCTTTCACATCATGAGAAACCCCCAAAAAATATGGATGCATGGCCTATGAACTACCATCTTTTTGGGACTAACATTCTGGGAGACTAATTGCTGACATTTTCAGTCAGGCGTTGGGTTTTGAACATGTTTAATGGTCAGCCCTCATTTTTTATTCCCATTTTAGGCTAACACAATAAGGATTAAATTTTTCTAACATGGTCAAAATTCATTCTTTATTGTCACAGCATCACTATTCTATTCCGAATCATGGTTATTGAGATTCAAAACATCACTTCCCCCTGTTCAGGATCCTTCCAGTGCCCCTAGAGTCACCCCATTCATGCACAAGGGCACACTAGAAAATTGGTAATTTGACTATTCTGAGAGCATCATTATATTGTTAGGTCTCTCCCTTCTATTCCTGGTAATAAGGATTGGGTTTTCAGACCCTGAATACCTGAATCATGGTTAAAAATCATATTCTTAGGTGGAGTGATATAGTGATCATCCCTAGTTTCTCACATTTGGCTCGACCCACATGATCATAGGTATCGATCACTAGGTGTTTCATGAATTTAATAGATTCCTGTAAAACCAGTACTAATTACAAGACTCATGCAACCTATGGAATTCAAATAATCAATGAATGAAAATGCATTTGATGGTTAGTTATCTTTACAGCACTTGAGGTTCTACCCCAACCATGTATATGTTAATATCGTCAATAGAATGTTGCAGCTCCACCACCCTCCGGCTTGTGGAATCCAGGATATGCTGCCACCTGTTTATTTCTCATTCCTCCTCAGCCACGATGGGGAACAATTCATCTACTGCAATCTGGGCCTTCTCTACATTGGTCCGGATGAAGGCAATTTCCTCAAAGGCTTGCCTTAGGCCTTCTTGGGCCTCTTCTAGATGAGCCTTCAATAGAAATATCATCCCTGATTGCACAGTAAGGGTGGCTGAGTGCTCATCCACCTAGACCTGCAACTGCTGAACTTTGTTATCACCCTCCCAGAGATTCTTTATTTTCAACACTTTCCTCCTATTCCAACCCACTCCAAGGCCACAATCACTCTCCCAAATATTCTCCACCAAAATATCTCGGACAAGCATGTGAGGGCGTTGGGCATCCACTACCCCGGTATATAATTCACATCGGTGTGTGAAGGTTTTGTCTATCTCATCACTCCATAATGCTTATTGAGTGTCATCAATGAAGTGCATGATTAGATTACTTTATCAGCGATAGACTATTTTGATGTCCATTACATCAGTGGTTGTCTTGTCCCAGTCATCACAGTTGGCACGCTCATATGCGGGGAATACCCTCATGAACTTATTAGTAGGGTCTGCATCTGGAATTTGATCACATACGGATGGACCTGGGCTATTTTATCGATCATCATCATCATATCCCACCTCAATAATCTCAGGCATAGCCCTACTGGCAGTCCCACCGGTGATCGGGAGCACCACAGTTCGGTCTCTCTAGATTTCCGCCTCCATGGTCATTGGAATTTCATTGAGAATGATGCCGCCAGAAGCCCCGACCAACCTCCCCAAGGTGCCCCACACTATTGGAAGAACTATGAACACCAAAGTGGGCTTGGATGTACAGTGATAGAAATCATGAATATGGTATAATATAGTTACAAATATCAAATCCTTGGTCTTGTTCTTGGGATGACACTGTGGGAACCCCGAGGCGTGGCCCCCCATATATTGTCAGATGGTCTGAATGCTTCGGAAGGGTCACCTCAGGTGTCCCTGGCCTCACTGGACATAGAAAATGATGTAGCAACTGGTGTGAATCCCAAAGAGCCCACACCTGTATCCACTAAGGGACGAGATCAGGTGATTTGAATTAGAATCTCTTGCATAGTTCAAGTATCAGAAAGGAGTCCAGAATTACATAGGAGGAGACTCTAAGGAAGGGGCTTGGTATTTTACCTCAAGGGCCTCTGTAAATTCTTCGAGGTTCAAGTCATGATCGCCGACTTCGACCTCCTCTAATGGGCTCCATCTAGCGGCCTCATCCCCCCAGGTGGACTCGTCAGATTCTTTCTACAGAGGTAAGCACTCTCTTAATTCAGTGACGGACAATTATAAAGGGACCGTGAAATCCAACTTCACCTTGACACGATTTATCGTTGGATTCGGGGAACCCCAAGAATGCCCAATGTCCTCTAGCTCTTCCATGTATTGCTTCGCCTCTTCTCGGGACACCACAAAGTTATCCCTGATTTGGAAAATCTCTAAAAAAATCCATCCCAAGATGGTTCAAGTGTTGCACATCTCGGGTGGGATGAGGAATTGTCAATTGACTTCCTAGATATCCCAATCCTCTGGGAAAATAGCATTCTCCGGCATGTCTATATGCCGCAACCGCTTTCCCAGAAACAGGGTGGGTATCCCGTGGAACACCATTAGTTTTCTCCCCTCTGGATGAATCTGTTCATCTAGAACCACCAGGTCCCCAACCATTATATGATATATCGTCGTTTCCACACTCTCAAATGTTGTCGGCTTCACCACCATGGCATCCCACCACCGCGAGATTCCCTTGACGCCCTCCGGACCCGACCTCGCGGTTGTGGAGGCTCACTATCACCAGCCCGAATGGTGGGTTGCTTTATCATTTTCCAGGAGTAGGCTTCCTCTCAGCTTCGGGAATAATATTTTACCATCCCGAAGGCAGCAAAATGTGGAGGCAGCTCATTCGGCATTTTTCCATCTTCCCGTGTGAACAAGAGTCACATCTGCCTCATCACTCACGGGTGCTCCTCGTGGCGCACCACTAGATAGACCCCTGGTGTCAGTCACTACATGCACTAAAATTTACGGGAAAATCAGTGTTGGGTGTAAGGCTCACAGAGGGTCTCGTGGTCCACCCTTGCCTCTAGGACTCCACCTCGAATGTATAGGAGATAAGACCAGTTCTCTTCCATTCCATGGCTATCATCAGTAAAAGAACCTATTGGCAATGAAAATGGCTGAAAGTTGAATTACACCACCTTCCACGTCTAGTTCAATACCAACATTGTGGTCATCTTGGCCGGAACGATTCTAATGGAGGTCATAATAGTGGTCTATATGTTCAACACTGAAGATGATATGGGGTTCAGGTACTCATAAACCCACTAACATGCACTACTATCCACCCATGCCGGATGTTGAGTGACTCGTATATTCATTGTGGCCACTTCCCCTCGCTGATGTGCCATAACATCTTGAATATCATGGTGAGCATTGGGATCTTGAGGATGACTTGTCTTCCCATAACTAACATGGATGCCATGATAAATGTGTTGGGTCGTAGGCCCTAATGTGTATCCCTCACTGGTAGAATTCAACCACAAATGAGAGCAGTGATGAATGCTGTCAGCCTGACTACTTGCTGTTGCTCGGTACTAACACTGAATACCAAGGTTTTCAAATGGATATCCTCCAAGAGTCTCTAGTATGAGTTATCTTTGCCTTGTTGAGCCCCCCATTGGTTAGTCTGAGGCCTAACCGGATACCTCCTATCTTTCACGAAATTCAGAAAATGCTTGAACCATCGCCTGAAATGGACATCCCTCACGAATTCTTTGTCCTCTCCCAGAACGAGCTCCATCAACGCCATCACCAGCTGAAACATTTTCTCTGGATCCTCTCATACACTCAATATGCGTATGAATTAATTATACATCATCACCAATATCGGGAGCCTTGATATATGGTGTATGTCCCACATGCTGATACCAACCTCCATGTGGTGCAGGTGGAAAGTGTCGGTCCTTGATGACCACCTACTCAGCATCTCCAGCATCCGTAGCATTAGCTGAATGATGTCAAAATGGGATGCCCAAGATTCCTCATATATGCCCCCCTCCCCACCATGACCCCAAACTCCTCACATGAGGAACCTACCCAGTAGGCCCAAGCCAAAGCATCTGTGTTGTTTCCGCCCTAGCACAGGTCCCACTCCTCAGACCCTCCCATCCTCGGGTTACTCAAGGATAAATTAAAAAATTTCTGGTACAGAGGGGTGGATGTCTCTGGCACCAATGCCTCCCCATCCACATTGTTCAGGTGGTTATATAGGCAGTTCGCATCAACTGGCGTGGAGTCTGATCAGGCATGACCGTCAGCCACCCTGAACCATTAGCGCTGACACATCGTACTCTTAAACTAGTAAGCTAGATCATCCCTATGTGCATCATAAACTATGACATAATCCCTCAACTAGAAGCCGTACAAAGGAAACTTCTTGAACAGTGGACAGTTCCTCTGGCTCTCTGATAGTAGATTAACCAATGAACTGTGGTCAAAATGGATACATATTAACTCCCCTATGCCCATGATGTTCCACATCTCCTCCATTTGGGCAGCGTCTCTGAGGACCCACCTGGCAGCTTCCTGATGAGCCATTCAATTTTATGTTTGATCATTTCTGGTGTTTGCGAAGCCCTTTGGAGAAGAAATGTCATGGAGATCGTTCCCAATGAATTTCGTGGATCCCTTCCCCGAAAATCAAAAGAATGTTTCTAGGTGCTGTCACGAAGTCAGAGAGTCACTATGTTCCATGAAGTAGAAGATCTGATTCGTGGAGAGAAAGTGAGGAGTACATAGAGCATCACAAATCCAGAGTGCTACAAGCTGAAGACGTGAAGGAAAGGAAGGAAAAAATAGGGTTCAACTCCCCTATTTATAGGAGACAACCTTCGGAGCTTCATGGCGCATCCATGTCGCTCTGAGAATTACAGTGCTGCCAACCGACACGTCGCCTATCTTCTTAACAAGACCTCTTCACATAATAGCTTCATGGGCGGCGAGAGTTTTGGCGATTGACCCTCATAATTTGAACACAGATCTCTCATCAGCTCCAAGTATGAGGGAGGGCATTTGTTGATGCCAAAAATTGGGAAAAAGAAGAACAATATGGACTCTCCCAGTCTGCCTCACAGAGCCCTTTCGTGAAGCCCCATGGACCCATGCCCAGTACAGAGCAAGGAAATGGTAATGCTCTATTATCCATTTTTATGTTCATGACCCGCCACCCACCATGGAGGTGGTAACACTCTACGACCGCATTTGACGTTCGCGATCTGTCGTGGAGCTAACTCCATCTCCGCGCTGAGCGAGTTCTGATTCATAACGCCTCTTGCCAATAAATATAGGGGCCCCCTAAAGCCCAAAAGATATAGCATCCAACTATTCACCTTCTGAGCTCGCAAATCAAAAACCCCCTCTTACTCTGAGAAACATGAGTTCTTCAGGGTACTTTTGCATTGCGAATTGCCTCCCCCTTGTCCTTAATTGTTCCCCTCATCTGAGAGGGATTCCTTTTGTGAAGACCACGTGCCATAATGAAAAAAGAATATTCCCACAGGGATTTGGGTTTTCATGAAGCATTTATTCATCGCGAAACACCCACAACACCCACATGACCTATATGCTAAGGTAGGGTCATTGTGCTTCGCGAAGCACATTGCTTCATGACACCATACATTACATGGAACCCCTATGTCGTGAGGCATTGCTTCGCGAATACCTTTCCACTTTGGGAAGCTCCTCCAATATAAACCTATGAACTATGCATAGCCGAGAAAATTTTACATTGCAAATCACATCCATTCACAAATCCCTTCACCTACATGGAGCATCGGAGCTTCACAAGGTTTATACTCGTGGCCCCTTTTTCTTTACAACTACTTTTCCCATGCATCCCTTTAGGTTTGCTCAAAGCAACTTCAAATCCCCTTGGATGATACCACCCTTTGAGTGGCTTCGCCTCATGCTTCTTCACATAAGCATGCTAATAGTTATTGCTTATTCACATTGCTACGCTAACGTGGACCCCCCAGTGGTACGCTACATAAAACCCCCCAACCACGGTGTTGATGGCCCCTTCGCTTCACTATGGTGTAGAGGGTTCCATCTATGTAAGTCCTAGGGGTGTGGAGCAAACCCACCTCATCCAAGCTGTAGGGCGTTAAACTGCCCATCACCTTTGTCCTCAACACACAATGTTAAACTATTGCTTCTCCACATGCATCATAGGCGGGATACCAGACCTTGTACATTGTCTACGTCTATTGTTCTCCACAGGAGTGAAATAATTCCTCACATGGAATGAGATCCCCTTTAATAAAGGGGAATCTATCCGTGGGGAATGGGCAAACACCATGGTGAAATACCCTAGCTTTCCATGCAAAAGGATGCACCCATGCTCCTCCTATCTTCATGGGTTCCATGTCACTCTCCCATTGGGCTTTGCCACCATCCAGTAAACCACCATGGAGTAAGTCCCAATCTTTATATCCCTGGATGGTGAAACATTTGTAAGCCCCTATTTATCCTTCGGGGCACTAACCAAACATGAGCCCCCACTTCACTTCCCACAGATGCACGATTCACGAAGTGATTTTCAGGTATTTGTAGTCCTCTGTTGATCACACCGAGCACGGCTCACGCGGGCATAGAGCAAGCATCAATTATGATATCCTATCCGGGCATCCTAGAGTGTAAGCCCCAAACACAAACTTGAAAAACGTGGTCTTCGATACCTTCCATGGCGTGGTATGTAGGATTCCTCCATGGGGTTCAAGCCCAACATGGGGTCGTTCTGACCCCCTTCCACTTCGGTTTCCACACCACCTAAACTACGAGGTCATTGATCCTTGCCAAGGAACAGTATATAAGAATCATCCATGAGGTTCAGGCCCACAATTTATCTATGCCCCAGGTCCTCCTTCACGCCGGTTCACCCCCATCCTACTTGACATTAATCTATGAGTCTCAATTAGCTGTAAGTCGTTATCTCCCCCTATCAGTGGTAAGATGTTGTTTCCCCTAGTTAATGATAAGCTAGTGCATGCACCTAAACTATATGGACTTTGATCCTCAGCATGGTGAGGTACGTAGGAATCCTACCTGTGCTTCAATCCCACCACCCATTGGTTTCAACCCCCCTTCACATCGGTTCACCAAACTCCTCCATGAAATACGATGTCTTTGATCCTTGCAAAGGCATGGTATATAGGAATCCTCCACGAGGATAAAGCCCACCATCCATTTGGACCCCAGGTCCCCCTTCGCATCGGTCCACCGATCCTCATCCCATATGTGTAAAGACCCAGAATTTCTAGGGAATTTTTTTAAAATACATGGGAATTTTACGAGTCCGTAGTTTTTGATGGCACGTGATTCCGAGGCCAAGAGGGCCTAGAATGATCTTTTGAGGTTTTGTAATACATAAATTAACATGTGTATGTAATTTTCCATAAAATGTGGAATAAATCATAAAGAGTTACTTGGATCAGAAATCCAAGGGAACCATTGTGCTCAGGATGGAGGCTTTATCCTAGGCATGGCTTTAGTTTAGTCGGCACGAGCCTCCTGTGAAAAAACCGAAAATAGCATAATTGTAAATAAAATAATTGAATATTGTTATTTTATTTTTCAAATGCTTGTAACTCACAAACGATAACTCAGATTAAATATCTTAGACCACTGCTGAACCAATTAGGTTATGATTTCTTTAAGCAGATACAAAACATGGCTCAGTGAGGGCCACTAGAGAATGTTAGTTTTTGGCCGCGAATAAAATAATTAAGTGAAAATTATTTTATGGTAAAATTCATGACATTTAAAAGGTAAATTGGATTAGAAATATGAGGGCACCATTGGGTTTTTTGGAGCATGTTTGACCTATGTAGATCCTATCCTCGACCGAAGTTGGTCAAGGGTGGCTGTTAATAATTTTTTGAACTTTTTTAGGTACGTTCAGTAAATGTGCAAGCGATGTTTCATAAATTTTGAACCGGTGCTCGGAATTGAAATCTGAGGGCACCGTTGAACTCGCAACACCAATATTAACATAAGTAGAACTTTACTGCAGTAGTGGTCTAATATTAATGGATTTTAGTTTTTCAATTTTTGTGGAAGAATAAAAGAAAATATTTTATAACTTATTTTATTTTTTTCATTCATTTGGAATTTCAGAGGTGGGAACCACATGAGGAGGGCGAGAATTTATGGCTAAGAATTAAATGCTTAGTTATACAATTATGTAACCATCATAACCTTAGACATCGGCCTAATTAATTATGCCAACACAACTTAATTAATTAACTTGTTAAATTCTTGGTTTTTCCCCTTTATTGTGCCAACATTAAAACTTAGATTATAATTTTGGAACCACACCTCTCACGGGGGAGGATTGGAGGATTATAGGGGAATCCATTGGGGAGATACATCTTCCAAAGAAGAAAAACGACGCTATCTTATCCCTCTCGAACCTGGGCAAGAAAGGGAAGACGTCGCCCGCGAATAACGTCACCAAAAACATCTTCATCTCCTCCTGACATCTATGGAACGATGTCACCTTTACATGACTCCGTCATGTGATCAACGATTACAGGTAGGGGGATTTAAATTATTTTTTGAAATATGAGATTGAACCTCCGTTCTTCATCGTACAAATTTCTGGTTCAGTAGGACAAATGATATCGCAGGAAAAGGAGTGTTTGGAAGGCACGAACACAGTCCAAACCTCCCCCCTTTGTTTGTTTCCATTTGATGACGATGGAGGTGGACCGAAGAAAGGATCTGGTGGTGCAAGTCCATCGGGTCGCCACAAGGGCGCAGGACAACAATGCCGTGTAGAGGAACCACGTCGTGGCCATGTGGGCCACAGTGCTACCGAAGGGGCGGGGTGTTGTCGCACCATGCCGGAGTGGAACCGCGGATAAGAGGGTCGCGACAGATGGAGAAGCATGTCGCCATCGCGACATGCGGTGGAGCGAAAGGCCACGGCCAGGTCGGGCCACGAAGGTGGAGTCACGGTGCCATCGCGCGGTGCTACTGAGGAGGTGCAGAGGGGGCAGGCCGGGCCGGCCGCCATGGAGCCGGACCAGTGGGACCACCCAGGTCCCGTGGCTCCAGAACCGGCGCAAAGCACTGGTTATGTTCGATAATACAGGGTGGGGGGCAGCCCCCTCACATGCGTGGCGGGTCGGGCCACCATGGGCCGGCCCTCGGTCGGGCCACCCCTCAGCCTGGCAAGCGATTGGGTCGGGCTGCCCCTCGGCTGGGCTGCCCCTCAGCCGGGCCACCATGGGTCGGGCTGTCCATTCTTATCAGGTCGCGCCTTTGGGTCGGGTCGCTCTTTCTGGTCTGGTTCCCCCCTTTGTTTGGGCCGCCCACTTGGGTTGTGCTGACCACTCGGGTCGGCCCGCATCCGCGAACTGGGCCATACCCTGGTTCGGACTAGGTTGGGCCGGGTTTGTCAATTGGGTCAGACAGGACCAAGACCCGCTATGGCCATTTAAACCTTTTAACCTACATCTTGTGCTACGAGTGTCTGATCAATGAACTGTCTCTAGAGATGGAATTCTGGGAGGGAGAAGTTTATTTTGGAATATCCTACTACATGTTTGGACACTGATGGTGTACCGTCGGGTTGGTTTGAGCCTAAAAACCAATCGGGCCCCTGGAATGAAAATGCCAATAACTCACAGACCAGGCATCCGATTGACATAACTCCTGTCGCATTGGCTTCCATATTAGTAGAAAAAACTACGTGATACATAAACTAAATAATTAGTGGTATTTGATGTATCGAAACTTGGCTCGAGGAGTAGACCCTCCCGAAATCGAGCGTGATGTGTACGAGATCCCTAGGGCTGGCTACGATTGAGATTACCGGATCCTCCGTGGGTTCGACAATGACACTATTATACCAGGATCCACCATGGTTTCGACAACATTTACTACTATACTAGGATCCTCCATGGGTTCGACAGCGATTATTACTGTACCAGAATCCTGTGTGGGTTCCACAGTTCTAACTTCTATTCTTGGTTCCTGTGATGGTCCAACAGAATAGCTGGTCTGGGATCCTGTGTGGGTCTGACAGCTTAGCTGATCCTGAATCATTTGTGGGTCAAACAGCTTAGATTTATCAGTGACTATATCTGATCATCTCTATCATCGTACAAATGTTGTATACTTGTGTGAGCTGAGTCTTGACTTTCAGTTGATATTATAGAGATGACTGAATTTACAAATTTTTTGGAATGGGTTGTGCTTGGGCTCGAGTTTTGGAGCCAGACTGTGTAACTTTGGTATATGTATGATCATATACCTAAGTACGGTTGGTTGATACTTCGTGATTGTACCTTTCTTATGTGGTTAATCCTTAGTGTATTTTGTGAGAACATGAGAGTCTCAGGGTCCCTACTGAGTATCATTATACTCAACACTACACGGGCTCTGTCCGCACCTCATTGTGCTCGATGCAGACGACAGACAATGCTGATGGAAGCAGAGTGTACGAGGAATGGATGGTACTGAGTGGTGGACATCACGACGAGATGGTATCTAGAGAATATGGATGGATGTGGAAAACTGAGTAGGATATCTATACCAACCCTTTAGGTAGGATCCATGGTGAATGATCCAGTAGCTTCTAGACACCTTCTATCTTTTTTTCTTATAGTTCTACTTGTTTTTCCTTTTCGTTGTACTTTACTTTTGGGCTTGTATTTCCGGCCTCTTTTACTTTCCAGCACATCTTTTGTAATACACTTTTTACTTAGTGTATTATTCCACTTGTTCTCTAGTTGTGTGTGTTTACGTTTAATAAAGGTAACTCCTTCCCAGTTATAAGGATTTACACCTTTGGTGCTAGTCACTAGCCCCTAGCCTATGGAAGGCGGGTTTGGGGTAGTTTGACATGGGCCCCAGGAGACGGGTCGTGAAAAATTGGTATCAAAGGAGTCAGTTCTACCATAGAACGTAGGACTCTAATTATTCATACGATGAAGAAATAGTATTAAGAGTATTGAGAGCAGTTTTCAGTCCTGGGAGTCCAGTGATGGTGCGGCGGCTGACGTATCCATACACCAGGACGCTGACTTTTCAATTCTGACTAAGTGCACAAAAACACTAATTGCGAGTGTGTTTTAAATAGTATTCTTCGTGAACAATTTGATTCATCTCAATAGGTATAACTTATTGACTTTTTCGAATCTGATCCTTATCAGGATGACGCTGCGTAGACAACTAGATAAGGTTTCCAAGAGAGTACACGATGACGGCCATCGAGCGATGCAACTCTGGTTTAGGGCCCTCTTACTATATTGGCAATTTCAGGTGGTGTACCAGCAGCACCACCACCCATTGGGTAGAAGATTCCACCAGCTACATTGGAGGATAGTGCATGCCGACTGAGCATGTTGCATGAGTTCCACCGGCAGAGGCCTCTATGGTATTGAGGTGAGACAGATTCACAGGCAGTAGAGGAATGGGTGGAGGCTATTACTAGAGTTTTATGCCTAATTGAGATACTAGTAGAGAAGGTTTTTATGTTAGATATATATATTTTTTTAGCGATATACCATGAGGATGGTCCACATAGTTATGAGGTTTCAGTACATGGACCGTTTTCAGAGATGGTACCTTCAGGCGGTGTGCCAACTATATCAATGCCTATTGGACTGCAGACACAACCAGTGGTACCAGTAGAGGACACATGTAGGATTAGTACCTTACATGTGTTTCATCAACATATATCACTCATGTTCCATGCCGAGCCCGACCCACAGGTGGGTGAGGACTGGCTTAAGGAGGTGGCTGAGTGTTTTCTAGTGCTTATACAGCTTCGGTAGGACGACGTGTCTGTAGATGATTATTCATTGAGGCACACCAATCATTCCTGGTACTCGATCAATATTATATGATCAGTACTTCAGATCTCATACCTCTAAGCGTGGGGTGTTTAAGGATATATGATCCAACAATCGTTCCTCTATGAATTCCTACATATTTTAGGGTACTAGAGAGAACCCTTGTGGTAGAAGGTTCGTTGTCTAAGTGGATAAAACTAGTAAATCTTAGAAGTTGGAAATCATGAAACTGGTGCCAGTCTTAGTGACTTGAGAATGTAAAATATTTCGAGAAGAGGAAGTCTTAAAGGCAGATGAATCTGCAGGGCAACAGATGTGGAAGCAGTGCTAGGAGAGAAGCATGAGGTGGTGAACATTTTGACATGTTACAATCACCCACCTTGTAGTCCCCGTCAGGCTTAGGGTGCTGGAGGGAAGGTAAAGAAACTAGCTGCATGCAGTCAAGGAGTGTGAACCAAGGGCTCTAGGAATGATTCGAGGTACGATCTGTGTATACTACTCGCTGCCATATCATTAGACATAGATACGAATCATTCCTTTATTC
Source organism: Viscum album (assembly GCA_963277665.1). Classification (NCBI taxonomy): domain Eukaryota; kingdom Viridiplantae; phylum Streptophyta; class Magnoliopsida; order Santalales; family Viscaceae; genus Viscum; species Viscum album. The sequence continues at coordinate 1,593,685,629 of OY728129.1, forward strand.
CAAAAATCTCGTCCTATACCTGGAGTTTCTGGTTAAGCTGTTGACATGACCTTCACGTCTAGATATACCATCAGGAGGATAATCGATAATCACACTTACAACGATGGTGTTATCTGACCATTGAGGTGAGAGTTTCAGTTGGATGCTCGTGGTGGTAGTGTCGAGGCCTTACGACGTTAGTTTGGGTATGGACTTGGCAACCACAGTTCATACACAGATTTAATGTATTAGGAAAACATTTTGTCGTTTATCTACAATATTGGGATGTGGTTTTCCTTAGTTGAAGAAATGGAAACCCATGAAGCACATGTTAAATTGATGCACAGGGGGGTGCAACCATTTACTCTTGAATTGCACATCCTTACCCCCGTGGGAGTAGGAACTCTAGGTTTTCAATTCCAAATAGAAGTGACAGTACATGGGGAAATCTTTTCAATATATGTTTCCTAGATTACCACCCAAAGGGGGGAGGGACGTCTTCATTTGATGGATACTACTGAAATACCATTCGAGACTTCTCCAGATTTACAGCACCACTATCATACTTGAAAAAGAAGGGGCAACCCATCGTGTGGTCGGAGATATACCAGTAGAGATTTCAGGATCAGAGGAAGATGCTGACTAGTGCACCCATCTTGAGGCTACCAGAGGAGGGTTTTGGGTACATAGTTTATTGTGATGCATTAGGGACCAGAATTGGGTGTGTCCGGATGCAGGAGGGAGTAGTGATCACTTATGGTTCTCAGCAGTTGAGACAACATGAGAAAACATGTGCTACATATGACCTAGAGTTAGCAGCAGTTGTCTTCACCTTGAAGATGGGGTGGAACTATCTTATGGGCGAACATTTGGTAGTCTACTTAGACCACCAGTTTCTCAGGTATATCTTCTCCCAGAAGGACCTGAACCTGAGACAGTGGTGTTGGCTTGAGTTACTCTAGGGATATGACTTCGAGATAGTCTATACTCTGGGGAAGGGGAATGTTGAAGCAGATGCTCTAAGTAGAAGATCAAGCATTCATCTGCTCGGAGAGGAGATGGAGTAGCTGGCCACATTGATTATATCTTCTATGGAGATGGATGGATCAGCCTTTCTACAGTCTCTAATAGTCACCCATCCACTTATTTAATGAGTCAAGGAGGCACAACATGGGAATGTTTACTCTGAGAAACAGCGTACTCAGATATCCTCAGGGTAGACACCTGATGGATTTTATGAAGATGGGGAGCTCATAATTCTTTTCAGAGGATGTACCATGGTACCAGTTGCACTTCAGAAGGAAGTGTTGAGGGAGTTACACACATCTCCTCCATCGGTACATACAGGAGTGGCGAAGATGTACCGGGACCTCCGATGACTGCACTAGTGGCCGGTAATGAAGAAAACAGTGGCCGAGTTTCTCTCATGATACCTAACTTGTTAGCAAGTGAAGGTGGAACAACCGGTACCAGCATGCTTGTATTAGTGTTTGGAGGTCCCAGAGTGGACGTAGGATCAGATATCTATAGACTTTGTAATGGGTCTTCCACGTAAATCAAGGAGATGGAGACCTCTGGAGTTCGAGGATGGCAACCACGACTTTCTACGGGTCTCACCTCGATGAGGTCTATGGGGATTTGGCTGAGGAGGCAAGTTATCTCCATGTTCATTAGACATTTTCAGGTTCCCAATATAGTAGGAGAGGTGGCTTGGCGCTTTTCTCTTCCACCTCTATTTCACTAGGTGCACGACGTCTTCTACGTATCACAGTTGAGGAGATATGTGCATGACCCTACCCACATCATCGCCCACGGCGAGTTCTACGTTGACGACGGGGCAACATTCACAGAGGATACAGTAGAGAAATAGGATCGAAAATAGTGGGTCCTACGTAGACGTTCGATACCTATGATGTGCTTTCGTTGTCAGCATGGGAAGCTCCAGGAGAGCACATGGGAGTGGGGGGCTCATATGCGTGTTCGGTACCCCCTTTTGTTCCCTTGGTTCAAATTTTAGCTTAAGGGGACATAAATCCCTGAGGTGGGGAGAATGTAATGACCTATAATTTCAGTGGAAATTTTATTTTCCTAAATAATTGGGAATTTTTTGAGTCTACAGTTTCAAATGGCGCGCGATTCTGAGGCCGGGAGTGCCTAGAATTATCTTTTGATGTTTTGTTAAACATAAATTAACGTGCATATGTAGTTTTCCTGAAAAAGAGGAATAACACATAAATGGTTATTCGAATCAGAAATATGAGGTCACTGTTGTGCTTAGGATGGCAGATTTACCCTAGGCGTGACTTAAGTTTAGTCGGCCCGAGCCTCCTGTGAGAAAAAACGAAAATGGCATAATAGTAAATAAAATAATTGAATAAAGTTATTTTATTTTTCAAATGGCTATAACTCACAAATGATAACTATGATTAAAAATATGAGACAATTGCTGAACTCGTGAGGCTATAATTTCTTTAAGAAGATATTAACATGGCTCGACGAGGGCCACCAGAGAAGGTTATATTTTTGTCGCGAATAAACTAATTATGTTACAATTATTTTATTGTAAAATTTATAACATTTAAACAGTAACTCGGATTTGAAATCTGAGGGTACAATTGGGTTCTTTGTTGAGTTTTTCACTTAGGTATATCCTAACCTCCACCACAGTGGGTCGAGGGTGGATCTTAAAATTTTTCCTAACTTTTTTCGGGTACGTTCAGTAAATGTGTGAGCGGAATTTCATAACATTTGAACCATTGCTTGGAATTGAAATATGAGGGCACCGCTGAACTCACAACATCGGTATTCACTTAAGGATACCTTCACCGCAGTTTCATTCTAAAGAGAATGGATGTTAGTTTTTCACTTTTTGTTGAAGAATAAAAATAAAATATTTTACAAAATATTTTATTTTTATATTTTAATTTTGAATTTCAGAGGTGGGAACCACAAGAGGAGGGTCGTGAAATTATGGCTAAGAATTAAATTCCCAGTTACACAATTATGTAACCATCCGACCCTTGGAATTCACCCTAATTAATTATGCCAACACAACTTAATTAATTAACTAGTTAAACTCTTGGTTTTCCCCTATAATGTGATAACCATAAAACATAGTTTATAATTTTGGCTCCAAACCTCGCTAGGGGGGGGGGATTGGAGGATTGGAGGGGAATCCTTTGGATAGATACATATTCTAATGAAGAACTATGATTTCGTCTTATCCATCTCCAACCGGGGCGAGAAAGGGAAGATGCCGCCCGTGAAGAACGTTTCCATCGATGACGTCATCTCCTCCCAAATTCAACAGAATTCTGCCGCCATTACACAACATCATCAAGCGATCACTGATTACAGATAGGTTGTTTTTTATTATTTTTTTAAAAATGAGATTGAACCTCCGTTCTTCGTTTTACTAATTTCTGGTTCGGTAAGCCAAATGATATAGCATGATGGGGAGGGTTTGGACCGCATGAACATGGCCCAACCCTCCCCCTTTGTTTGTTTTCGTTTGATGATGACGGAGGTGGACAGAAAAAAAGATTCAGTGGCACATGGCTTTCGGGTCGCTACAATGGCGCAACACAGCCATGCCGCGCAGAGGAACCGAGTTGTGGCTAGGCAGGCCGCGGTGTTTCCGAAGGGGCGTGGTGTCGTCACACCGCGCCGGAGAGGAACTGTTGTATAATCCCAAGTAATTAATGAATAATATATATAGTTATCTATGTCTATTTATGAATTAGATAGTGTTTTAGAGGCTTAAAATGAGAATAAATCCAACCTAAATCATGAAATACTCTAATATTTTTAAAAGATTGTTTTACCACCTTTTGATGGAGAACCATTTTTAAATCTACCTTTTGACAATTTAATAAGCTATATCTGTCAAAATAAACTTATTCTTTATGATTGGGAACTTGAAATTTACTTTGAATAAATTTCTTGTATTTTTTCTGATAATGTTCATTTTTTTAATGAAAAGTGAAAAATGTTGTATTTTAATTCAATTCCACTTTTTAATCTAATTTATTTGTATGATTATATTATATTTTTACTTGGGTTTAAAGTGAAATTAGAATATATTTTTACCATTTATTCCAATGGTGGTCGTTGTAATTAATTTCACTTTGAAATTAGACTTAAACTAGTGTCAATCTTTTGATATATATTGTTTCATACAAAACGCTATTTGTTATGACAGTGGGAATTATTTATTAAATTAATTATTGTAACTTATATGTATTGAATTTTGTAAAATATACATCATTTTGGAATTCAGAATATCAAATATAGCTTAGGTAGATGTTTTGGTATTTTTCTAAAAAAACATCAATTTTTGATGAATAGTGAAACCACTAAGTGGTAATTAAAAAACTGATTTTTTGTTTAAATGAAATTTTACCACCTATGTGTTTTGAATTTCAAAAATCCGACATACATGGTTGTCATTAGGAAGTAAATTTTGTTTCAATGGGATTAAAATAATTTTTTGGTGAATAGTAACTGTTAAGTTTTTAATCGTGATTAGAGGTAATTAGTGTAGTTTATGGTAAAAATAATGTTTTAATGATATGAAATGACATTTACACATGTCCTAACCTTATTGGATGTGTAATGGCCGACCAAGAAAAACCATAGGTCGATTTGTGGGACCCCATGGATCCACATGGGTAAAATAATGACATTAATGGCTTTTATTTAAAGTAAAAGTAAAAATGACAGAAACATGTATTGTTTTACTAAAACAATTTTTACATGGGGTTAAACAACTTAGAATTTTGACTATAAATAGTCATTGGAAATATAAAAATATTTCCTACATCATAGTATAGTTTTTATAAATTTTATACATTAAATAAATTAAATTATTTATGACACCATGATGATTCAGTGATTACCTCTTTATTTAATGATTTAAATAAAATGAAAAGATAATGTAAAATATAATTCCTACACATATCAAAAACATATTGGATGAGTATATTTAGAACCCCTATAACATTATCCTCAATGTAAATCAATGTGGGACCTTAAAAATCCGAAACGCATTTTAAAATAAAGTAACATTGTATACCATTCCAAGAGTGCCCCTCCCCTCCTCTTATAAAAGGCACCCACCTCTACCTCCTTACCCACACCTCTCAAGACTTTGGCTAAGACAATCTCTGATCATTTTGACTCTCTACATCCCTCTACTCATTCTATATGACTTACCTTAGGCAGGAAGCTCTTCAAGAAACCCTTTTGGTTCAATCCAAAGAGAGTTACCCGATTTTAAGGTAATGTATTCACTTGTGTTCTTTTGTCTTATTTTGCTTATCCAACCCCCTAAACTCTTTTTATTCATTTATTTTGAAACAAATACAGCATCTTCAATATTCTATGATGTTTTTATAAGATTTATTCGAGCTACACTTACACACACCTACTTCTAATGGTTAAAGAACATACTGTTTCTGTGGATTGTGATTTTCCGCCTCACGAAACGATGATTGTTAAATATTCTTCTAACACCTTCAATGGTGGAAATTAAGATGTCACAATATTTTTATATGATATATAATATGTTTATTTTTTTCCTTAAGCTTCTGTATTTTTCATTTATGTCATACCTTTATGGTTTCCATTGTGGCTAAACACGATAATTTCATTTTAGGAAGTGCGGACTAACGGCCCCTCAAAGTGATTTGATTCGTTAATGCCATATGTGGGACATATAAAGGATGGATATAATTATATTATATATGAAATTATACTGGAATTAAAATATACCTTTATTTAATTATGATTTCATTCCATAAAATACAAAATAGAAATGAAAGTAGCATTCATGCGTACGTACTGCTTACCGTCTCCATGAACGGTGCATTTCATTTATTACCTCTAAATGTTATGTAATTGTATAAATGGATGTATATAATGGATATATATGATATATATGATATCTACATAATGAATATAATTCTCGATATAATTTATATTTTACCCCATGAACAAACATGTAATTATAAAGAGTTAATTTTTGACTCAAGTGCCCAGAGTTGACAAAACGACCATTATTATCCTAAATAATTACATAGTGTTCATGAAATGGTAATAAGTGACATAAAAGGAATAATTAACTTGAAAAAGGTTCCTAATAAAGTAGAAATTAATTCAAGTTTATTATTCCGGAGGCTAAAGAATGATCGAGTCAAGTCGGACACGATGTAAGGGAATCCGTCTCAATCTCCTTTCATTGAGGCATATTTTGTTTCATAAACAACATTCCTTTATATGGTTTATAAACCCCTTTGACTTTTACAATTATTCAAAAGGAACCTTTTTATACGAATCATTTACTAAACGAAAAAAGGGAATCTTTTTTTTGCCGTACGTATGAGACGACAACAGCTTCTCCGCCGTCATGACCATTATTTGAGTTTCAGCTTCCTCTACAAGCCATAACTTTTTTTTATTGAGAAATAAATACCATATTTTACTTTGGTATTTAAAATGGTTTTCATAATTTTTTTATATCAATGTGTTGTATTGATATCTTGTGATTGAAAGTTGGAAATGTTATGTTTCCTTTCTGCATGTTTTATGTGATATGATTAGGTTATGGTTTTTGGGCATTGTTATGAAGACGGGTGGTTCTGTGATAAACTAAGGGTGGGTGAGCCCGATATAGCTCTCCAATGCATTGGGTAACATGAAGGCGTTAAACATTAAGGTTTCTCCGAAGAGATTTTGGGGATATAATGTGATGGGTATTCCAAACGTAACCAAAAGGGTTACTCCCTACGTAAGAATGTTATAAATTCCTCAAGTTACCTTTATGTCTTATGATTTAAATGATTTATTCATGATTCGATGATGTATGTTAAAGTGCTTATGTTTTATGGGAAACCTATTATTTCATTCTTATGTATATATGTACTCATGTTTCCATTCCATATTTTTTTATAACCCTTACTGAGATTTTTATGCTAATCCAATGTTTTTGAAATGTTTTTCACAGGTCAAGGGAATGGTACATGATATGATGATAGTGTCAATGAAGTGTCAAAAAAGAATCCACGTTTTAATTTAAATATGTTTCCGTTGATGTAAAAAATGAATACTATCTTTTATTGTATCCACTTTGTTTAAATGTGGGATGTAATGCATGTTTTATGATCTAATTCCCTAAAACACTAAACCTGAGTAGATCTTCAAGGCGTATTCATGAAATATCTCAAGATTATGAAATGTTTAAGGCTAGGGCCTTATATTTGGTATCAGAGGAAGGATTAGATGACATTAGGAGTTAGAATTATATTAAATTATTATCCAAAAATATTTTTATTAAGGTCAAATTGAAATGATATAGAATTTGAAGATTACCATTTTTCTTTTCTTAAGATATTTCTTTGTTAAGAATGGTTTTTCATAGAGGAAACAGAACAGATTTTCTGGGAAGGAATACAGAGGGAAATGACCATTCAAATCAGTATCCTGAGATGGTTAGAATCAGAACTAATCAGTTTGTTGTAGTGATGGATCAGTTGACTCAATTGAAAAATGTTGGTTGTTTTTATTGATATATTTGGGTGTTTTCGAAAAGTAAATAAGAGCATGAAAGCCATTTAAGGGTTATCTTAAAAACTATAAAATAAAAGAAACTATATGGAAAATTTATCAAGTGTGAGTTTTGGTTACAACAAATTTCTTTCCTTGGTCACATTGTTTCAAAAAAATCGCATAACTGTTGATATTGCTAAAAAAAGTTGTTAGAGAATGGACAAGACCCACAAATTATACTGATATCTGTATTTTTCTTGGTTTTGTAGGTTACTACTGAAGGTTTGATGAAAATTTTTCATGGTTGTCTAGTCCAATGACTATGCTAACTCAGAAGGGGGTTCAGTTAATCTGGACAAAAAAATGTGATGATTGTTTTCAGGAACTGGAAAGAAGATTTGTGAATGCTCCAGTTTTGGCACTACCTTCCAGGAATGGTGAGTTTGTTATCTACAGTGATGCTTCATTTAAAGGACATGGTTGCATCCTAATGAATAATGATCAGGTAATTGCTTATTCTTCACAAAAGTTGAAAACACATGAGGTAAATTACCCTACACATGATTTGGAATTAGCTGCTGTTGTTTTTTCTTTAAAAATTTGGAGGCATCATTTGAATGGATTAAAGTGTGAAATATATACATATCACCAAAGCTTAATGTTTATATTCACTCAGAAATAATTTAACATGAGACAGAAGAGATGGCTAGAATTAATCAAGGAATATGATTTTACAATTCATTTCCATCCAGGAAAATCAAATAAAGTGGTTGATGCTTTGAGTTGAAAAACTAATGCCTCATTAACCATGCTACATTTGGAACAAGATCCATTGGTTTTTGATTTGATGAACTTTGGAATAGAATTTGTCGGTCCGGGAAGTTCTTTTGTTTTGTTCCAGGTATATGTGAGATCATCTCTATCAGACAGAATCAAGCAAGCACAAAAACAAGACAGTGAGTTTCAGAAAAAGATAGAGCTAGTTTAGAAGGGTAAGATGCCTGAATTCAACATTGATAATGATTGTGTATTGAGATTTGGGAAGAGATTCTGTGTGCCTTGTGATTCACAGGTGAAGAGAGAGTTGTTATGTGAAGCTCATAGTTCTCTGTTTTCAGTTCATCTAGGAAGTACTAAGATGTATAGAGATCTTCGGGAGTATTACTGGTGGGACGGAATGAAAAGGGATATTGATGATTTTACTATGAAGTGTTTGACATGTCAACAGGTTATAGCAGAGTGGCAGTTACCGAAAGGGATGCTTTATCCTTTACCGGTTCCAGAGTGGAAGTGGGAAAATATAGCCTTGGACTGTGTTGTGGGATCACCGAAACAACTCGAGGTAATTATGAAATCTGGGTTATTGTTGGTCGCTAGACTAAATCTGCTGATCTCGTTCCTATTTGAGATACTTTTTCCCTAGATCAACTTTCTCGTTTGTATCTTAAATAGATAGTCAGGTTACATGGAGTTCCTCTCTCCATTGTATCTGATCGTGATCCCAGGTTTACTTCTAACTTTTTGATAGGCCTTCAGAAGATGTTGGGTACTGAATTAAATTTTAGTACATATTTTCATCCTCAATCAGATGGGCAGTCAGAATTAACAATTCAGACATTGGAGGATATGCTACATGCTTGTTCGATGGATTATCAGGGATGTTGGGACCAACATCTTTCTTTGGTAGAGTTTTCTTATAATATCAGTTTTCATTACAGTATATAGATTGCATCATTTGAGGCATTATATGGAAAGTGGTGTCAACCTCCGGCTTTCTAGGATGAAGTGGGTGAAAAGAAGCTGATGGGACCAGAATTGGTAGAAGAGATGGAATAAAATGTTCAGTTGATTCAGAAACACATGAGAACACCTCAGAGCAGGCAGAAGAGTTATGTGGATAACCAGAAGAAGGATCTATCATTCGAAGTAGGTGATCATTTTTTTCTCAAAGTTTCACCGTGGAAAAGTGTGATGCGATTTGGTAAGAAAGGAAAGATGAGTCCAAGGTTTATTGGACCATATGAAATTCTGGAGAGAGCTGGATCAGTTGTTTACCGAGTGGATTTACCTCCGAGTTTATATCAGGTACATAATGTTTTTCATGTTTCGATGTTGAGAAAGTATATGCCAGATCCATCTCATGTTTTGAGCCCAGAGGTAGTTCAGTTAGAAGAGAATCTCTCTTATGAAGAACAACCATTACAGATTCTTGACTGAAGGGAAAATGTGTTGCGAAATAAGGTAATTCACCAGGTAATGGTTTTGTGAAAAAACCATATGGTTCAAGTGGAAACGTGGGAATCTGAAAATGCTATGAGGGATAAATACCACCACTTATTCAATAAATAAATAAATTGCGGGGACACAATTTTCTAAAGGGGGGAGGATGTAACATCCCAATTAAGTAATGGATAATAGATATAGTTATCTCTTTCTATTTATGAATTAGATATTGTTTTAGAGGCTTAAAATGAGAATAAATCCAACCTAAAGCATGAAATACTCTAATATTTTTAAAAGAATGTTTTTCCGCCTTTTGATGGTGAACCATTTTTAAATATATCTTTTTAAAATTTTATAACTTATATTTTCCAAAATAAACTTATTCTTTATGATTGGGACATTTAAATTTACTTTGGATAAATTTCTGGTATTTTTTCTGATAATGTTCATTTTTTTATTGAAAAGTGAAAAATGTTGTATTTTAATTCAAAAATTATTTTTAATATAATTTATTTTTATGATTATATTATATTTTGAAAGGGTTTTAAAGTGAAATTAGAATATATTTTTACCATTTAATCCAATGGTGGTCATTGGAATTAATCTCACTTTGATATTGGACTTAAACTAGTGTCAATCTTTTGATATAAATTGTTTCATAAAAGAATGCTTTTTGTTCTGACAGTGGGAATTAATTATTAAATTAATTTTTGTAACTTATGTGTTTTGAATTATTTAAAATATACATCATTTTTGAATTTGGAATATCAAATATAGCTTAGGGTGATGTTTTGTTATTTTTATGAAAAATATCAATTTTTATGAATAGTGAAACCACTAAGTAGTTCTTAAAAAACTGATTTTACGTTAAAATGAAATTTTACCACCTCTGTGTTTTGAATTTCAAAAAGCCGACATACATGGTTGTCATTAGGAAGTAAAATTTGGTTTAATGGGATTAAAATGAATTTTTGGTGAATAGTATCTTATACTTTTTTAATCGTGATTAGAGGTAATTAGTGTAGTTTAAGGTAAAAATAATGTTTTAATGATATGAATCGAATTTGAAACGTGTCTTACCCTTATTGGATGTGTCATTTCAGACCAAGACAACCCATGGGTCGATTTTTGGGACCCCATGGAGCCACTTGGGTAAGATAATGACATTAATGGCTTTTATTTAAAGTAAAAGTAAAAATGACACAAACATGTATTGTTTTACTAAAATAATTTTTACATGGGGTTATACAAGTAATATTTTTGACTATAAACAGTCATTTAAAATATAAAAAGATTTCCTACATCATAGTAGTTTTTTATAATTTTTGGACATTAAATAAATTAAATTATTTATGACATCATGATGATGCAGCGATTACCTCATTATTTAACTATTTAAATAAAATGAAAGGATAATGTAAACTCTAAGGCCTAAACAAGTCAAATGCCTATTGGATGAGTATATTTCTAACCCTTATCACCTTATCCTCAAAATACATCAATGTGGGACCTTCAAAATCCGAAACCCATTTGAAAATAATGTAACATTTTATACCTTTCCAAGAGTGCCCCTCATATCCTCTTATAAAAGGCCCCCACCTCTACCTCCTTACCCACACCTCTCAAGCCTTTGGATAGTCCAAGATCTGATCATTTGTTCTCTCCACATCTCTGTCCTCATCTTATAAGCCTTACCTAAGGCAGGAAGCTCTTCAAGAAACCCTTTTGGTTCAAACCAAAGGGAGTTACCCGATTTTAAGGTAATCTATTCACTTGTGTACTTTTGTTTTATTTTTCATCTCCATGCCCCTAAACTCTTTTTATTCATTTATTTTGTAACAACTACAGTATCTAAAATATACAAGTATGTTGTTATAAGATGAATTATATCTACCCTTACACACACCTACATCTAATGGTTAAAGAACATACTATTTCTGTGGATGGTGAATTTCCGCCTCACGAAAGATGATTGTTCAATATTCTAACACCTTCAAAGGTGGCCATTAGGATTTCACTATATTTATATATGATATATAATATGTTTATTTTTTCCTTAATCCTATGTATTTTTCATTTATGTCATACCTTTATGGTTTCTATTGTGGTTAAACACGATAATTTCATTTTAGGAAGTGCGGACTACAGCCCCCTCAAAGTGATTTGATTCGTTATTTCCATATGTGGGACATATAAAGGATGGAGTTAATGATATTATATATGAAATTATACAGTAATTATAATATAACTTTATTTCATTATGATTCCATTCCATAAAATAAAAAATAGAAATGAAAGTAGTGTTCATGCGTACGTACAACTTACTGTCTCCATGAACTGTGCATTTCATTTCTTACCTCTAAATGTTATGTAATATTATAAATGCATGTATATAGTGGATATATATCATATATATCATATCTATATAATGAATATAATTCTGGATGTAATGGTTATTTTTCCCCATGAACAAACATGTAATTATAAAGAGTTTATTTTTGACTCAAGTGCCCATGGTCGACAAAATGACCATTATTATCCTAAATAATTACATAGTGTTCATGACATGGTAATAAGTGATATAACAGGAATAATGAACTTGAAAAAGTTTCTTAATAATGTAGAAATTAACTAATATTTATTATTCTAGAGGTTAATTAACGACTTAGTCAAGTCGGACACGAGGTATGGGAATCCATCTCAACCTCCTTTCATTGTGGCATATTTTGTTTTATACAAAACATTCCTTTATACAGTGTATAAAGCCCTTTGACTTTTATGATTATTCAAAAGGAATATTTTTATACTAAGCATTTAATATACGACAAAAGGGAATGCTTTTTTGTCGTACGTATGCGGCGACAATGACTTCTCCGCCACCGTGACCATTATTTGAGTTTTTTCTTCCTCTACAAGCCATAACTTTTTTTGAATAAAAAATAAATACCATGTTTTACTTTGGTATTGAAAATGGTTTTCATAATGTTTTTATATCAATGTGTTGTATTGATATCTTATTATTGAAAGGTGGAAATGTTATGTTTCCTTTATGCATGGTTTATGTGATATGATTATGTTATTGTTCTTGGGCATTGTTATGAATACGGGTGGTTCTGGGATAAACTAAGGGTGGTTTAGCCCGATATAGCACTCCAATGCATTGGGTAAAGTGAAGAAGTTAAACAATAAGGTTTCTCCAAATATATTTAAGGAATATACTATGATGGGTATTCCAAACGTACCCAAGAGGGTTACTCAATACGTAAGAATGTAATGAATGCCTCAAGTTACCTTTATGTATTATGATTTCAATGATTTATTCATGATTTGATGAGGTATGTTAATGTTCTTATGTTTTATGTGAAAACTATGATTTCATTCTTATGTATATATGTACTCATGTTTCCTTTCCATAACTTTTTATAACCCTTACTGAGCTTTTTATGCTCATCACATTTTTTTGAAATTTTTTCACAGGTCAAGGGAATGGTACATGATATGAAGATAGTGTCAAGGATGTGTCAAGAAATAATCCATGTTTTATTTTAAATATGTTTCCATTGATAGGAAAAATGAATACTATCATTTATTGTAACCACTTTGATTAAATGTGGGATGTAATGCATGTTTTATGATATAATTCTCTAAAACTCTAAACCAGAAAAGATCCTCAAGGTGTATTCTTGAAATATCTCAAGATTAAGTAATTTTTAAGGTAGGTGCCCTATATTTGGTATCATAGGTAGGTTTAGATTACATTACGAGTTAGAATTATATTAAATGATTATCAAAAAATATTTTTTTAATTGTCAAATTGAAATGATATAACATTTGAGGATTACAGAACAGATTTTCTAGGAAGGCATACAGAGGGAAATGACCTTTCAAATCAGTATCATGGGATGGTTAGAATCAGAACTAAATAGTTTGTTGTAGTGATGGATCAGTTGACTCAGGTGAAAAATGTTGTTTGTTTTTATTGATGATATTTTGGTGTTTTCAAAAAATTAAAGTGGAGCATGAAAGTCATCTAAGGGTTATCTTGAAAACCTTAAAAGAAATGAAACTGTATGGAAAATTTAGCAAGTGTGAGTTTTGGTTACAACAAATTTTGTTCCTCGGTCACATTGTTTAAAAAAAATGGCATAACTGTTGATCTTGCTAAAACAAAAGTTGTTGAAGAATGGCCAAGACCCACAAATGTAACTGATATATGTATTTTTCTTTGTTTGGCAGGTTACTACCGAAGGATTTTTGAGACTTTTTCACGGTTATCTAGTCTAATGACTAAGCTAACTCGAAAGGGTGTTAAGTTAATCTATACAAAAGAATTTGATGATTGTTTTCAGGAACTGAAAAGAAGATTGGTGAATGCTCCATTTTTAGCACTACCGTCCATCAATGGTGAGTTTGATATCTACAGTGATGCTTCATTGAAAGGACTTGGTTGCGTTCTAATGTAGAATGATAAGGTAATTTCTTATGATTCAGGATAGTTGAAAACTCAAGAGGAAAATTACCATACACATGATTTGGAATTAGCTGCTATTGTTTTTGATTTAAAAATTTGGGGGCATCATTTTTATGGAGTAAAGTGTGAAATATATACTGATCACAAAACCTTAAAGTATATATTCACTTAAAAATAATAGAACAATAGACATAGGATATGGGTAGAATTAATCAAGGATTATGATTGTACAATTCATTACCATCCAAGAAAGGAAAATAAAGTGGCTGAGGCATTGAGTTGAAAAAATAATGCTTCATTAACCATGCTACGTTTGGAACGAGATCCTTTGGTTTTTGATTTGATGATCTTTGGCATAGAAGTTGTTGGTGCAGGACGTTCTACTAATTTCTTCTAGGTATCATTGAGATCATCTCTATCAGACAGAATCAAGAAAGCACATAAGCAAGACAGTGAGTTGTAGAAAAAGGTAGAGCTAGTTCAGAAGGCTAAGATGCCTGAATTCAACATTAACAATGATTGTGTTTTGAGATTTGGGAAGAGATTGTGTGTGCCTTGTGATTCACAGTTGAAAAGAGAGTTGTTATGTGAATCTCATAGTTCCCCGTTTTCAGTTCATCCAGGAAGTACTAAGATGTATAGAGATCTTCGGGAGTATTACTGGTAGGACAGAATAAAAAGAGATATTGCTGATTTTACTGTAAATTTTTTGACATGTTAGCAGGTTAAAGCAGAGTGGAAGTTACCGAAAGGGATGCTTTATCCTTTACCAATGCCAGAGTGGAAATGTGAAAATATAACCATGGACTTTATTGTGGGATCACCGAAGACATCTCGACGTAATTATGCAATCTGGGTTATTGTTGATCGCTTGACTAAATCTTCTCATTTCCTTCCTATTGAAGATACTTTTTCCCTAGATCAACTTTCACGTTTTTATCTTAAAGAGATAGTCAGGTTACAAGGAGTTCCTGTCTCCATTGTATCTGATCGTGATCCCGGGATTACTTCTAACTTTTGGAAAGGCCTTCAGAAGTCGTTGGGTACTGAATTAAAATTTAGTACATACTTTCATCATCAATAAGATGGGCAGTCAAAACAACCAATTCAGACTTCGGAGGATATTCTACATGCTTGTTCGATGGATTATCAGGGAAGTTTGGACCAACATATTTCCTTGGTTGAGTTTTCTTATAATAACACTTTTCATTCTAGTATACAGATGGCACCATTTGAGGCTTTATATGGCAAGCGGTGTCGACCTCCAGATTTCTAGGAAGAATTGGGTGAAAGGAAGCTAATGGGACCAGAATTGGTAGAAGATATGGTAGAAAAATTTCAGTTGATTCAGAAACACATGAGAACAGCTCAGAGCAGGAAAATGAGTTATGCCGATAACTGGAGGAAGGATCTATCTTTCGAGGTAGGTGATCATGTTTTTCTCAATGTTTCACCGTGGAAAAGTGTGATGCGATTTGGTAAGAAAGGAAAGATGATTCCAAGGTTCATTGGACCATATGAGGGATTTGGATCAGTTTCTTACCAAGTGTCTTTACCTCCAATTTTATATCAGGTACACAATGTTTTTCATGTTTTGATGTTGAGAAAGTATATGCCAGATCCATCTCATGTTTTGAGCCCAGAGGTTGTTCAGTTGGAAGAGAATCTCTCTTATGAAGAACAAACAGTCCAGATTCTTGATCGAAGGGAGAAAGTGTTGTGAAATAAGGTAATTCACTAGGTAAAGGTTTTGTGAAAAAACTGTATGGTTGAAGAGGCAACGTGGAAATCTGAAAATGCTATGAGGGATAAATACCCCCACTTATTAGATAAGTAAATAAATTGCGGGGACACAATTTTCTAAAGGGGGGAAAGATGTAACATCCCATGTAAGTAAAGAATAATAGATATAGTTATCTATGTCTATTTATGAATTTGATATTGTTTTAGAGGCTTAAAATGAGAATAAATCCAACCTAAAGCATGAAATACTCTAATATTTTTAAAAGATTGTTTTACCGCCTTTTGATAGAGAACCATATTTAAATCTATATTTTGACCATTTTATAAGTTATATTTGTCAAAATAAACTTATTCTTTATGATTGGGACATTGAAATTTACTTTGGATAAATTTCTGGAATTTTTTTGTGATAATGTTCATTTTTTTAATGAAAAGTGAAAAATGATGTATTTTAATTCAAAACCACTTTTTAATCTAATTTATTTGTATGATTAGATTATCTTATGAATTGGTTTTAAAGTTAAATTAGAATATATTTTTACCATTTAATCCAATGTCGGTCATTGGATTTAATTTCACTTTGAAATTGGACTTAAACTACTGTCAATCTTTTGATATATATTGTTTCATAAAAAAACGCTATTTGTTATGACAGTGGGAATTATTTATTAAATTAATTATTGTATGTTATATATTTTGAATATTGTAAAATAGACATCATTTTTGAAATCTGAATATCAAATATATCATAGGGTGAAGTTTTGGTATTTTTATGAAAAACTTCAATTTTTGATGAATAGTGAAACCACTAAGTGGTACTTAAAAAACATATTTTTCATTTAAAGGAAATTTTACCATATCTGTGTTTTTAATTTCAAAAATACGACATACATGGTTGTCATTAGGAAGTAAAATGTGGTTCAAGGGGATTAAAATAATTTTTTGGTGAATAGTAACTTTTATGTTTTTAGTCGCAATTAGAGATAATTAGTGTAGTTTAAGGTAAAAATAATGTTTTAATGGTATGAAATGACCATGACACATGTCCTACCCTTATTGGATGTGTCATGGAAGACCGTGAAAACCCATGGGTCTATTTTTGGGACCCCATGGAGCCACTTGTGTAAAATAATGACATTAATGTCTTTTATTTAATGTAAAAGTAAAAATGACACAAACATGTATTATTTTACTAAAAAAAATTACATGGGGTTATACAAGTCATATTTTTTACTATAAATAGTCATTGGAAAGATAAAACTATTTCCTACATCATATTATTTTTTATATTTTTTAGACATTAAATAAATTAAATTATTTGTGACATCATGATGATGTAGTGATTACCTCATTATTTCATTATTTAAATAAAATGAAACGATAATGGAAACTCTAAGACCTAAACATGTCAAAAACCTATTGGATGAGTATATTTCGAACCCTTATCACCTTATCCTCAAAATAAATCAATGCGGGACCTTCAAAATCCGAAACTCATTTGAAATAAAGTAACATTTTATACCTTTCCAAGAGTGCCCCTCATCTCCTCTTATAAAAGGCCCCCGCCTCTACCTCCTTACCCACACCTCCCAAGCCTTTGGATCGGCCATTATCTGATCATTATCTCTCTCCACATCCCTCTCCCCATCCTAGAAGCCTTTCCTTAGGTAGTAAGCTCTTCAAGAAACCCTTTTGGTCCAAACCAAAGGGTGTTACCCAATTTTAAGGCAATGTCTTCACTTATGTTCTTTTGTTTTATTTTGCTTCTCCAACCCCCTAAAATCTTTCTATACTTTTATTTTCTAACAACTACAGTATCTTAAATATAATAGGATTTTGTTATAAGATGGATTCGAGCTACACTTACACACACCAACATCTAATGATTAAAGAATATATTGTTTCGGTTGATGATGAATTTCTGCCTCACGAAACGATGATTGTTCAATATTCTTATAACACCTTCAATGTTGGAAATTAAGTCATCAATATATTTATATATGATATATAATATGTTTATGTTTTCCTTAAGATTATGTATTTTTCATTTATGTCATACCTTTATGGTTTCCATTGTGGGTAAACACGATAATTTCATTTTAGGAAGTGCGGACTACCACCCCCTGATAGTGATTTGATTCGTTAATGACATATGTGGGATGTATAAAGGATGGAGTTAATGATATTATATATTTAATTATACTGGAATTATAATATACCTTTATGTCATTATGATTCCATTCCATGAAATATGAAATAGAAATTAAAGTAGTGTTCATGCGTATGTACGGCTTACCGACTCCATGAACGGTACATTTCATTTCGTACCTGTAAATGTTATGTAATATTATAAATGAATGTATATAATGGATATATATGATATATATTATATCTACATAAATAATATAATTCTGGATATAATGGATATTTTACCCTATGTACAAACATGTAATTATAAAGAGTTTATTTTTGACTGAAGTGCCCAGGGTCGACAAAACGACCATTATTATCCTAAATAATTATATAGTGTTCATGACATGGTAATAAGTGATATAAAAGGAATAATGAACTTGAAAAAGGTTCTTAAGAAAGTAAAAATTAACTAATGTTTATTATTCAGGAGGTTAATGAATGATCGAGTCAAGTCGGACATGAGGTAAGGGAGTCCATCTCAATCTCCGTTCATTGAGGCATATTTTTTTATACACAACATTCTTTTATACGGTGTATAAACCCCTTTGAATTTTATGATTATTCAAAAGTAATATTTGTATACGATGCATTTACTAAATGATAAAAGGAAATGTTTTTTTGTATGTATGCGACGAAAACAACTTCTCCACCGCCGTGACCATTATATGAGTTTCGACATCCTCGACAAGCCATAATTTTTTTTAATAAAAAATAAATACCATGTTTTACTTTGGTATTGAAAATTGTTTTCATAATGTTTTTATATCAATTTGTTTTATTGATATCTTGTGATTGAAAGGTGGAAATGTTCAGTTTCCTTTATGCATGTTTTATGTGATAAGATAATGTTATGATTATTGGGAATTGTTATGATGATGGGTGGTTCCATGATAAACTAAGGGCGGGTTAGCCCGATATGGATCTCCAATGCATCAGGTAACGCGAAGGAGTTAAATGTTATGGTTTCTCTGAAACGATTTAGGGAATATACTATGATGGGTATTCCAAACGTAACCAAGAGGGTTACTCCCTACGTAAGAATGTTATTAATGCCTCAAGATACCTTTATGTCTTATGATTTCTATGATTTATTCATGATTTGATGCTGTATGTTAATGTGCTTATGTTATATGGGAAAACTATGATTTCATTCTTATGTATATATGTACTCATGTTTCCTTTCCATATTTTTTTATAACCCTTACTGTGCTTTTTATTCTCATCCCAAGTTTTTGAAATGTTTTTCACAGGTCTAGGTAATGGTACATGATATGATGATAGTGTCAAGGAAGTGTCAAGAAAGAATCCATGTTTTATTTTAAATATGTTTCCGTTGATGGGAAAAATGAATACTACCTTTTATTATAACCACTTTGTTTAAATGTGGGATGTAATGGATGTTTTATGATCTAATTCTCTAAATCTCTAAACCTGAAAATATCCTCAAGGTGTATTCTTAAAATATCTCAATATTAAGTAATGTTTAAGGCTGGGGCCTTATAACTATGGCCATGAGGGCCCCATCGGATGGAGAAACACAATGATGTCGCGCCGCGTGGTGGAGCCGAAGGTGATGGCCAGGTCGGGCCGCAGCGGTGGTGGCGCAGCGCCGTCGTTCCGAACGAAGGGTGGCAGGACAATGGTGTTGTCGCACCTCGGTGGAGGTGCGGAGGCGGTCAGTCGGGACGGACGCCATGGAGCCGAACAAGTGGGACCACCCAGGTCCCGTGTCTCTCGAACCAGCACAAAGCGCCACATACATTCGACAAACCGGGGGGGGGGGGCAGCACCCCCCACCAAAGCATGGCCGCCTGGGCCACAACAAGCTAGTATGCCATGGTCAGGCCATCCCTCGGCCAGGCCTCTCATCGACCGGGCCGTCCCCAGGCCGGGCCGCCCTTCTGGACGGGCCGCCACGACTGAGCTTCCCTTCGGGCGGGCCCCCCTCGGTCGAGCCGCCACGGGCCTGGCCGACCCTTCAGGCCAGGCCGCTCCCTGGGTTTAAGCCGCCCACTCAGGCTTGGACGACCACTCGGGTCGGGCCGCATCCGCAAACCGGGCCAGACCCTGGTTCGGACCAGGTCGAGATGGGTAGGTCGACTAGGTCGAACCGGACGCAGACCTATTATGTCCATTTACACCTTTTATCCCGCATCTTGGGCTACGGGTTTCCGATCGACGAACCTTCTACAGTGAGTGAATTCTTAGAGCGAGATAATTATTTTGGCATATCCTACTATAGCTTTGGACATAGTTTTGGTATGGTCAGGTTGGTTTTAGCCTAAAAACAAACTGGGCCCCTAGAACAGTATTGCCAATAACTCACAGACCGGGCCTCTGATTGACGCGCCGTCTGTCGCGTTGGATTCCTTATGATGAGACGTAACTGCTGGATATATCAACTCAAGACATCGTGGTATATGATTTATCGACACTTGGATCGAGGAGCGGACCCTCCCGGAATCGATCGTGTGGAGTGCAGGAAACCTAGGGATGGCTACGACATAGATTAGAGGATCCTCCATGGGGTCGACAATAACGATACTATACTAGGATACTTCATGGGTTCGACAGTGATGACTTATGTACCAGATTCCTCCATGGGATTGACAGCAATGACTAGTGTACTGGGATCCTCCGTGGGTTCGACAATGATGAATACTATTCTCGAATCCTATATGGGGTTGACATTTAAGACTTCTATTCCTGGATCCGATGTGGGTTAGATAGGATCGATGATCATGGATCCTGTGTGGGTCTGATAACATTGTTGTCCTAAATCCTATGTGGGTCCGACATCTTAGATGAATCAATGACTACATCTTATCATCTCTAACACTCTACAAATGTTTTAAACTTGTGTGAGTTGAGTCTTTATTTTCATTTGATATCATCGAGATGATTGAATTTACTTCATTTCTGGAATGGGTTTTGCATTGGATCTAGAGTTGGAGCCGGACTATGAAACTTTTGTATATTTATTGGCATATACCTATGTAGTGTTGGTTATTATTATGTGATTTTAACTTTAATATGTGGTTTATCTTTAGTGGATTATGTGAGTCCTTGACGGTCTCGGGGTCCCTACTACGCATCATTATACTCACCCCTGAACAGGTATGCCCGCACCTCGTTGTGTTAGATGCAGACGATGGACAACGCTAACCGAGGCAGATTGTGAAAATACTAGACAACACCCAAAGGTGGACCTCATGACGAGTTGGTATCCAGAGGAGATGGACTGACATGGAGCACTGATGAGGCTATCTATACCAACTTTTCAGGTAGGATCCATGGTGGACAATCCATGAGATACTAGACACCTTATAGTTGTTTGTCTTTTAGTTGTACATATTTTGTCTTTTCCTTGTTCTTTACTGTTGGGATTGTATATCCAACCACTTTTACATTTTGTCAGATCTTTTTTAATACATATTTTACTTAGTGTTTTCTTTCTCTGGTTCTCTGGTTGTGTGTGTTTACGTTTAATAAATGAAATTCCTTCCCAGTTATAGGGATTTAATCCTTTGGTGCTAGTCACCAGCTCTTGGCCTAAAGAATGTGCATCTGGGGTAGTTTCGACACGGGCCCCAGGAGATGGGTCGTCAAAATATAAACTACATGGGTTTGATCTCTATCTTTTAGGTAGGGTACTATTTCCCTCGTAATTTGGGGATGACCTCTTGGATGGGAGATTCAAATGTTACGATTGGTTTCTAACGGGTTTGTTCGTAGAACCGGAAACATCCAATGATTCCACATCCATTTGGACTTACTTTCTAAATGTAGGTGCTCATTAGCTTATAAACTGATGAGGCTTAGGAATTTGCATTGGTCGAGAGGATGGTAGTTCGGACTCATCACCCATTTTTGAGGGGAATTATTATCTACTCTGGGACTCTCTTTATAGATTTAAGTTATGTTCATGAATCCTTATAATATTACCAAGTATAAAATGATCTTTCCTTCAGTTTTGACAATCAATGAATAAATATGTAAGAAATTTAGAGAATATTATATATGTATTTTAGGTTCTTCATCAATATATAATCATCTATATCTATTTAGAGATTCATTGTCAATGGTATCCTTCAAAACATTTATATAAAAGTCTCTTGGTCATTATGATGACCAGGCTGGTTTTAAAGCCACTCAGTGGGGCACTTGAAGTTTATTGTCATTCAAAAGGACATGAATTATTTCAGATTTGGGATCGAACCCGTAGATGGGCTACCTATGTATCCTTTGTTTTGGAAAAGGATTCATAACCCATGTAGTTCGAATAAGGGAGTATGATGTTTATGATTTATGGCGCAAAGAAGGATGTCATAATTACTTTTACCCTCTAATCTCACGTGAGTCATGCTCGGTGTGAGAAACTAGAGGTATTGGTAATAAAATAGACAATTGGGCCATGAAAGTTGTAATCATAAGAAATGGTTTGGGTCTTATGTATGTATGAATGCCCAGATAAATGATGGTTAGGATTTACTTTGGGAATAAAATCCTGGAAGAGGGTCCATAAAGGTATATATGCTTCATGGAGATTTGAATACTCTAACTTGGGACTTATTCATGAAAAGGAAAACCCAAATTAGGAGAGGATTGATAATTGGGTTTTACTCCTGAGACGGAATCCCAGATCAAACGTAAATTAGGACTGGTTAAAGAGAAATTAATGGACTTGGGGCTTACTCCTTAAAAGGAAGACCAAAATTTTTTACTGGGACTTATTCCAAAAAAGGAGGCCCAGGTTAGGGGACTTGGGGCTTACTCCTTAAAAGGAAGCCCAAAATCATAACTGGGACTTATTCCTGAAAAGGAGACATAGGTTAAGGGATTATGACTGGGACTTATTCCTAAAAAAGGAGTCCCAGGTTATGGATTAGGCTTTGGGGCTTACTCTTGAAGAAGATGCCCAAATTAAAGGACTTATAACTGGGGATTATTCCTGAAAAGGAGACCCAGGTTAAGGATTCGGGTTTGGGGCTTACTCCTGAGGAGGATGCCTAGATTTGGGAACTTTAAGAATTTGGGGCTTACTCCTGGGGAGGATGCCCATGTTTGGAGGACTTAGGACTGGGGATTATTTCTAAAATGAGACCCAGGTTAAGGATTTAAAGGATGAAGTTTAATGAATGAACTCTCAATCTTTAGTGACATAAAGATTTGTAAATCACTAGATTTTGGGAGATATTCCACCGAATTCCTTTCAGATAAGGAAGTCAAATCATGAAATAATGCCATAAATGGATTTGAAGAGTGTCTTGAAGACTGAATCTTAAATAGGAAAGGAGTAATGGCTTAAGAGGGGTAAAATGGGAAAGATGGGCACCCAAAAAGAAAGGGGCCTGCAAGTCTTGGAAGACGTGCAAGTACTGCATGGGCGCGCAAGTGTTGGTCGCGCAGGTATACTTGCGCGACATGTGTGGGGTACTTGCGTGATGTTCAACTAGCATTGAAATACTTGGGCGACTCGTTATTAAAGCCTTAAAATCGTCTTGAGGGTCTTCCAGAAAAGGGACGCGCAAGTTCTATCGAAGGAGTAAGGTGGCGCGCAAGTGTAACCACTTCCTTTAAGGGCTGGACACTCAAGCCTGCAAGTGTTGATGAGTTTCAACACTTATTCCTTCCTCCTTCTCTTTAGATCATCCATTCTAGGTAAGAAATTACCATAGAAGTGTTCCAGAAGCTTTGAGAAGAGACTTGGGCATCAGGAGCTTCAATCCGAGTTTCTGGAAAATGATCTTCCCTGAATGGGGGGGCCACAAGGTCTATTTATAGGCATGAGAAGACCATGGGCGGTTACTGGGCGGTTATCACTTTGGTCGCGCAAGTCACTTGCATGACCATAAGGCGTTGCGCAAGTAGACTTGCACGACCACTAGACGGCGCACAAGTGTACTTGCGCAACCATGAGGGAACTTGCACGACCTATGGGCAATGTTCTCCTTGTTCAACACTTTGTCGTTTTTTGATGTTTCTTCAAAGGATGAATCACTTTGGACTAAGTTATTTCCCTTTTTTTAGTCGTTAGACTCTGTGATGGAAAGGAGCGTCAACAAAAGTCCCCCCTCAGAGTTTGATCTGGAAAAAAAAGAGGATTTGACTCTGAGGTGAAAAGAAAAACACTAAATATTTCAGTTTAAATTCATGCATGTAGGACATAAAAAGGCTAATGTTTTAAGGTTGAAATAGCTTTGATCGAAATGGATTAGAATTGACACAATTCCTTGAAAATTCATCTGAAAACATACTACCATACTCAAGTATGAGGGAAAATATGTAAGCTATAACTTAATAATATTTGAATCTGCAGAATGATATGAAAAAGAGCTAAAAGGCATTAGAATATGTAGTTTCTAAGAATGAAGTTTCCATTATTTAACAAACCCATTAGGTGGTTGAATATTGCAGGGCCACCTAAGGGAATTGGATGCATAGTTAAATAAAATGGTATCTTTTGGCTAACAAGTCTGTTATGTAGACTGTTTATGCAAGGCCACCTATGGGCACGTGCTGCATAGTTAGGCAAAAAGAATTCTTAGAAATTTACTTTCCTAGTGATAAAAGCCAGTGAAAGTTTATGGAGATTCAAATTTTCTAAAGTATAGAGTTTACTGTATGGAAAGTGGTACTTGAATATGGAGAAGATATTTCCAAACAAGATTATCGAAGAACTAGATGAATATCACTCCTACGAAGGTCTGACCCAAATGAAGGGAAGAAGAATAAACCATATACTTGATTACATTCAGATCATGAAAAAGGATATGGGACAAATATGTTAAGGATGGATTTTTTTGCGGATCCCTACATACTATCGTTTAAGAAAAATAAGGACAAAAGAGGCATTCTTCCCAAGAATGAAGTTACCACAATTTAACAAACCCGTTAGGGGGTTTAATTATGCAGGGCCACCTAAGGTCATTGGCTGCATAGTTAAATAAAATATTATCTTTTGGCTAACAAGTCTGTTTTTTGGACTGTTTATGCAAGGCCACCAATCGGAACGTACTGCATAGTTAGGCAAAAGAATTCTCAGAAGTTTGACATTTTTGTGACTAAAAGTCATGAAAAGGGTTATGAAGATCTAAAAATATTTAAGGTTAGGATTATAACACATAAAGATGGGTATTTTCCAATGTATATAGAGATACATAGGTCTATAATAACCATAATCATGTTGTGGTTGGGTCCTGAATTGAAATTTTGGACTTCACTATGTATCTCATAAGAATGAGAATCAAGACATACGTAGTTCTTGAAATGCAGTTTAATGTCATGCAGGACGAAAGTATGAGAGATCTTAGTTTAGTTTCATAGAGTTTGGACCATAATAATGAATACACAGTGTGTGTTTTCATGAGGACTTTTCATCCAAGGGGCTGAAAGTGAAATTTGGGGTTAGGCCCAAAAGACTTGGGGCTGGATTCGAGGGATACTCAAATGTTCCTACGTATCCCATAAGGATGGGAATCAAGGCCATGTAGTTCTAGAACTACCCTTTGTACAAATTTGGTTCGTACATGTGAAGGGTGAAAGGGGACTTTAGTGCAATGATGGTTTAACCCGAGATAAAAAGTTTAGGAATTACCATGTATGCACGTAATCTTTTGAAATGAAACATGATTGAAAAATCAATATAAATAATGGTTCCCTCTAAGAGGAGGAAATCAAATAGTATTGTAGTTTATTGTCGTACTGGACAAAAGTGTTGTATAGTTTAACGTCGTATAACAAGGACGAATGTGAACCAATGTAAAGATATTGATTCTAGGGGTGGTTTCACAAATCAACATCATATGAGATAGACGTGAACCGATGTGAAGAGATTGGTTTTGGGATTGAACCTTGGGAGGTTGCCTACATACCTAGCATGGAAGGAAAGGATCAAAGTCAGTGTAGTTCAATTAAAGAATGAATTAATGATCAAGTTTTTCTTGGGGGAAATGACCTAAAAAAAGTTGTTGGGACTTACACATGGTTAGAGGCCCAAAGAGAGTGTTATGGTTGAGGTTTTCTCTAAGCTCACGTGAGTCATACTCGTTGTGAGAAACAAGATGTAGCAACAACCTTAATGATGCACAGTTTAATGTCATGTAGCAGGGACAATATGAAGGGGCTATGCAGTTTAAAGTTTTGTAGTTAGGACAATTGGTGCTGCACAGTTTAGTGTCATTAGTAGGGAAAAAGTACAGTTTAATGTCATGTATGATGTATCATGAACTTTCTGTACAGTTTAGCGTCATGTAGTTAGGACGATGGGGACAATAGAGTTTAACATCATGTTATACGAAAGGGGGGGCTGTATAGTTTAATGTCATGCAGTGAGGACAAAAGAATGCACCATTTTAACGTCATGTTGGACGCATTGGGGATTTTTTCCACAGTTTAACGTCATGTTGGACGAAAAAAGGGACGATACAGTTTAGCGTCATGTTGGACCAAAGTGAGAATAGTTTAAGGTCATATTCATAGACCGTGGATGGTGCATTTTAAGGTCATACAAGACCTTTGATGCTTATGTAGTTTAACATCTTTCCGGATGTAAGGGAATTTTATACAGTTTAGCGTCATGTAGTTAGGACATCACAATTTAATGTCTTGCTGGATGAAAGGGACTTGCAAACAGTTTAGGGTCATACACATGGACCGTTGAAGATGCAGTTTAAGGTCATACAGGACCTAGTTGCAGTTTAAGGTCATACTGGACCATTTAGGGAATTTGTTTTCATAGTTTAACATCGTGTGGGAAGAAGTTTCAGTTTAAGGTCATACTGGACCATTGCTGTATAGTTTAACGTCATATAGCAAGGACGAACTGGTGCTGCACAGTTTAGTTTCATGTTGCGGGGACATCTTGTGAATAGTTTAAGGTCATGCTGGACCAAGGAGGAGTTTAAGGTCATACTGGACCATTGCTGTATAGTTTAACGTCATATAGCAAGGACGAACTGGTGCCGCACAGTTTAGTTTCATGTTGCGGGGACATCTTGTGAATAGTTTAAGGTCATACTGGACCAAGGAGGGTGTAGTTTAAAGTCATACCGGACCATGGTGTAGTTTAAAGTCATACAGGACCATTTAGGGAACTTTTTCACAGTTTAACGTCGTGTGGGATGAAGTTGCAGTTTAATGTCATACTGGACCATTGATGTATAGTTTAACGTCATATAGCACGGACGAACTAGTGCCGCACAGTTTAGTGTCATGTTACAGGTACATATTGTGAACATTTTAAGGTCATACTGGACCAAGGAGGATTTTAAGGTCATACTGGACCATTGCTGTATAGTTTAACGTCATATAGCAAGGGCGAACTGGTGCCGCACAGTTTAGTATCATGTTGCCGGGGACATCTTGTGAATATTTTGTAGTTTATACAAAATATTTCTTCAAAAATCTGGCATTAGTTGGAGTAGTAATGAGTTCTCCATCCATCGAGATTAATGAATAAGCTCCATTGGAGTAGACCCTATGTATTGAATAAGGTCCTTCCCATTTTGGCTCAAGCTTGGGAGGTTTATTTCCTCGTATCATTGGAGTTTTGAGAACTAATACCAATTCTCCCTGAATGAATGAACGAAGACGAACTTTTTTGTTAAAAGCTCATTCTATTCGATTCTGATAGATTTCCAATTGGTGCAAAGTGCACAATCTTTTCTCATCTAACAGTTCCAATTCATTCAATCGCTTTTGGGATTGCTCATCTGTAGATAACAGATCACAAATGGCTACTCTCAGTAAGGGAAATTGAACATCAATTGGCAAGACTACTTCTGTTCCATATACCAACGAATATGGAGTTGACCGCGTTGCATTGTGGGTGGTAGTACGATAATCCCATAAAGCATGAAAGAGTTTATCAGGCCATGACCTCTTATCTTTATCCACCATCTTTTCCAGTATATTTGAAAGAGTCTTGTTAAAGGCTTCTATTTGGCCATTGGCCGCCTCATGATACCGATATAAATGGTTGGATTTAATGTTGTATTCTCGATACAATTTCTTCACCTCAGAAGAACAGAAGTTGGGGCCGTTGTCTGTCAATATGGTATGAGGGACACAAAATCTAGTAATGATTTTAGACTTGATGAAACTAACAATGTATTTAGAACTAACTTCTTTGAGAGGTACTACCTCTACCCATTTGGAAAATAAATCAGTAGCAGTAAGAATGTACTTAAACTACTTGGCCGTAACTGAAGGGTAAGGTCCCACCACATCCATTCCCCATGTGGAAAATGGCCACGAGTATTTATCTGTATGAAGAAACTCTGGAGGTTGATGAATGAAGTTTGCATGTACTTGACATGAATGACACTTCTTTGTGAAATTAACACAATCTTGTATCATTGAAGGCCAAAAGAATCCAAGCCTTCGAATTTGATCATACAATCTATGTCCAAACTGGTGGGCACCACAGACTCCTGCATGCACTTCTTTCATGACAGCCATTGTCTCTTCACCATCAATGAATCTGCAGAGAACTCCATCAAAACCACGTTTGTAGAGAATTATCTCTAGGTGGTTTGGGCTATCATAAAGAGTAAAATTGACCACACATTGCCGGATTTGTCCTTTCTCGGCTCTATCAGGTGGAAGTGTTACATTTTGAAGGTAATCCCTGATAGGTGACATCCATCCTGTAGTATGACCATACGATTCAGGAATGGGACTAATTTCATTAATTTCCTCTGTTCTGGCTTGAACATAAGGTGAAATTACACGACAGTGGGCAACACTGATGGTTGTCTCATCCCAATTTAGATCTACTAGAGCTGTGGCTATATTAGCTAGCGCATCAGCTTGAACATTTTTTGATCGTGGGACATAAGAAAATATCGGTTTTAAAGGGAATTCCACCATTAACTCTCTGACGTAATCATACAAAGGGATTAAGTCTTCTTTTCTGATGGCATAATCCCTATTGACTTGTTTGATTACGAGGTCTGAATCACCTTTCACCTTTAAGTGATTCACTTGTGCTTGAAGTGCTCACTCCAAGCCTATGATAAGATCTTGGTATTCGGCTTCATTATTGGTACCACCTTCCCACAATAAAAAGGAATAAGGTAACAATGCCTTATCTGGAGAAATGAGCACAATTCCTAAACCAACTTTGTTGAATTTAGGATTTTCCATTTTCTTCCCTGTTTGACTTCTGGAAGCACCATTAAAATACATTTCCCATGTTTGAGGACTCTCTTGAATAGAGAAAACTTCCTCATCATGGAGTTCAATATCTGAAGATGTGTCTTCCACTGAAGGATGTTTAGCCAGGAAATCAGCCAGAGCTTGGCCTTTTATTACCTTTTGAGATACATACTGAATGTCGAACTGCTGCAAAATAACTGCCCACCTTGCTAGACGTCCTGTAATCATTGGACGACTAATGATGAATTTGAGCGGATTATTGCGAGATACCAATTGGACCTCATGATGTTGCAGGTAGTGTCTCAGTTCTTGAACTGAAAAGATTAATGCCAGGTAGCACTTCTCAATACATGAATATCGGGTTTCTGCTTCAAGCATAGTTCTACTGAGATAGTAGAGGCTATTTTCATTCCCAGCATCATTCTTTTGACCAAGAAAGGCACCCAAAGATCTCTTTAGAGCTGTCACATAGAGGATAAGTGGTCTTCCTTCAACAGGTGGCATGACTACCGGTGGACTCAAGAGGTATTTCTTGAGAACATTAAACTCTTCTTGACATTCGTCAGTCCACTGGTAAGTGACTACTTTTTTCAATAATATGGTAAAGGGTAAACTTTTTCCTGCCAAATTGGCGATGAAATGCCGAATATAGGCTAAATTTCCTTGAAGTCCTCTTAATTCATTCAAATTCGGAGGAGGTGACATACCAAGGATTGACATTGTCTTCTCAGGATCGACTTCAATACCACGATGGCGTACAACAAAGATGAGGAATTTTCCTGAGGTTACCCCAAAAGCACATTTTAAGGGGTTCATCTTCAAATTATGTTGTCGAAGCTTGTGGAATATGACTTCCAAATCAGCCAAGTGATTAGAACGTTGATTGGATTTAACCACCAAATCGTCTACATAGAATTTAATAAACTACCCTAAGGAAGGATTGAAGATACGATGCATGGCGCATTGATATGTTGCACGTTCATTCTTTAAACCAAAGGGCATCACCCGGTAACAAAACACACCTTGAGGGGCTCTGAAGGCTGTAGATTCCTCATCTTCTAGGGCCATTCGGATCTGATTATATCCAGAATATCCATCCATGAAGGAAAGTACTTCATAGCCAGTCGTCGCTTCAATTAAGAGTTCTGTAATCGGAACTAGGAAATCAACTATAGGACAATACCGAATAAGATCTCTGAAATCGATGCAAACCCTAATTTTTCCGTTATTCTTCTTTACAGGGACAATATTAGCCAACCACTTGGGATAATGAAATTCTCTGATGAAGTTAGATTTGATCAGCTTATCCACTTCAGATTCAATTATGGAAGCATAAGTTGGGTGTGTTCTTCTCGCGGCTTTCTTAAATCCTTGATGTTCTTTTGTTAAACCCAAATGATGAGTAGCAACATCCGGATCAAGCCCAAGCATTTCTGTATAGTTCCAAGAAAAAATATCTTTATTTTTATTTATAAAAGAAATATACATCTCTTTCTCTTCAAGGGTCATGGCCACACTACTTAAATTGGGTCGTGGATCTTTCTCTGTACCCAAATTTATTTCTCTGAGTTCACCCACAGTGGTAGAGATACCCTCTTCAAATGCTGGAGGAGCATCTCTAAGATCTTCCTCTTCCTCTTCATCATGTGCTATTTCTTCCGTTTCTACCTGCATAGTAGATGAAAAAATGAAATTTTCAAGATTAGAAGAGATGTCAAAATTTGAAAATTTTGAAGAAGAAGCTTCCATTTCCGACCCTATTGATGATAAAGTGCATTCTATGGGAAATAAAGAGGAGATTATGGAATGAGAATTGACATAATTATTCTCCTCTGATGTTTCTATAACTTCTTCTGGACTGATTGGCGAAGTATAGACCTGTTGGATTTCAGCAGATGAAATGAAAACATCACTACTTGTGTTTTCATCACTGTTTGGTAGGTTACCAATTTCTCCCATGTTGTATGGCTCAATTGTCGTAATTGACATTATGGATCTTTCTATAAGATTATTTTGATTTTGTCCTATTTTTTCAATTTGAATGATAGGTAACACATAATCTGTACTCACATGTGTAAATGGATTTATTGGAATCTTCTCCAAACCATATGGAGAATTAACTTTGGTAATTTCCTTTATTATAGATTTCTCTCTTCCCTTCATGTGATAAAATTCAGCCTCAATGTATTGAGACTCACATGTCATGAATGAGGCCTTATCACCATACAATGTTCCAACTTGACCATTGAAACAGTATTTGAGGCATTGATGGTATGATGAACGGATAGCTGCATGCTGATGTAGCCAGGGTCTTCCAAGCAAGACGTTGAAAGCTGAGTCTTGATCAATAATCATGTAATCTGAATTGGATACAAGATCTCCAAACTGAGTTTTGAGTGTAACATCGCCCAGTGGTTCTTGTTCATTTTTATCATATCCTTGTAACATCATGGTAGATGGAGATAAATCAGATTCCGTGAGGCCCAATCGACGAAGTGTACGAATGGGCATGAGGTTGACTCCTGAACCATTGTCAATGAAAACTCTTCAGATATCTACACCATTAACTTTTCCAGATAAGTACAGAGGTTTTATGTGCCCATGAACAACATCATCTTCATCTTTATCAGTAAAAGATATCACTGCATGGCCTTCTGCAGGATTATTCTCTATGTGATAGACATCAGCTGCAGCTATTTCAGCTTCAAATTCCCGAGGACTTGACAAAACATCGATGAGTGCTTCCCGAAGATCTTTTGACAGATTCAAAGCATCAAAAATTGATAACATGGATGGTACTTGGGCCAAGTGCTTCAATATATCATAATTTTGATCAAGAGGTCTGCGTTTCCCAACAGGAATATGCGGTTTTGTAGGTACCATGGAAGCAGATGCTTTGGAAGCTGATGCATCTTGTATTGGGATAGAAGTTGGCAATATCCTTGGTTTTGGAAGATTATACCGATTAGATCCATTTACTTTCTAAGATAAAGAAGATGGAATCTTCAATCGGTCTTCTAAAATAACTGTTCCAAGACTGAGTTGACTATTGGAAGAAGAACTTGCTTGTTCTTTTTGAGCTCACTGAAGGGCTCTACCATGAGTTTCTGCTGCATACACAGTGATAGCAGGGGTAGAATTGGAGTAGTGTCTTCGGAATGATCCACGTCTTCCCTTGTAACCTAAACCTCTGGAACTTCCTTGGATTCTCTTATTTGATACAGGGAATTCAGGCTCATCAAAATTGAAATTACGACTGGAATACAGATTTTTTAATTGGATCATATTAACAGAACCGAGGATTAACTCTTCGTATAATGAAGACTCTGCCTGACTAGCATGTTTAGGCTGTGTCGTTTGATGGGGCAGTTCCCGTGGCTTTGAATTAGATGGCATAAAGTCTTCTAGAGTCAAATACAATTTAGGCTTTGACACATACTCATCTTCTTCTGATTCTTTTTCCTTCTTTGAATCAAACCGTTTCTTTGAGGACTTTCCCTCTGACGAAGAGGGTTTTACCGCAATATTCATGGAAGAAGACACAATTGGTTTCTTTAATTACGTTCAAAAAATGGCCTGAGTTCGATTGATTGTCTTTCTAACCATCCAATCATCATACTTCTGTGCATTTCTGCTTTTGAATTCGTTCCATTCACCTTCCTCCTCTGGAACTGTAGCAGTAACACATGCTACCTGAGTCGAAGAACCTTTCAACTTGACTTGTCCCAAGTCGACCATCTTTTGCAGGAGGTCTTTAAAGACAAAACACTCCTGGATGGGATGCCCCAACATTTGATGAAAGGGACAATAATTGGGACGGTCTTCATATCCTTCCTTGTTTGGCCTCTTGGGCACTGGTAATTGAACCAAATTATTTTCCAGAGCTGAAATGAAGTAACCAGGAACTTGCTTATTTTTGAAAGAGTATGTTTTACTCTTCAAATTATCAAATTGTTTTCGTCGTTGATCTCTTTGATTAATTGGACGAAACGGCCTTTGTTGTTGGCGTTCAGGAGGCGGAACCCTTCGAGAAGATGAAGGTTTTAAAGTAGAAATAGGTATAGGCGCTTGTTTAAGCATAACTGTAGCAGTTTCTGCTTTACCCATTCTCCTTCCTGTAAATGATGGAATTACACGAGATTTAGCCTTAACCTGTATAAGGGAATCTTAAATCTGCTGAGCGATTGAAGTAAGGTCTCGAAACCCTCCTGTGTATTTCACAGGGATCAATGGCGTGCGTAATTCGTCACACAAATTTGCCACACAGATTGGAAATAGCTCTTCCTGAGTGAGTGCTAAACTCATGGAATATGTTAATCCCTTCCAGTGAGAAATGAAATCAGAGACTCTTTCTATCTCCCTTTTCTTGCAGTTTGTAGGATCGAAAAATGTCATCTTTGGAAAAGTTGACCTAAACTGAAGAAGGAATTTTTGGCGAAGATCCTCCCATCCGACGATTGACCGGGATTGCAAGCATGTATACCAGACAAAAGCTGTTCCATGCAAGGTTCGCACGAAGCATGTGAGTTTCACTGCTTCTTGCTGCTCTGGAGTTCCCATCATAGGATCACAACAAGGAACGTAATGTGTCAAATGTTGTTCAGGGTCACCTGATCCATTGAAAGTAGGGAAAACAGGGTTTCCAAAACTGGATAAAGGAGAAATTGAATCTACCCATTCAGGATAAACTTTCTTTTCTGGTTGAACTTGCATCCGTTTCCCTTCCATAGTTTCTAACCGAGCTATTAATGACTCAATAGTAGTTATTAACTTTTGAGAAACATCATGTTGAATTTGGTATTGGGTAGGAGCAATGAATGGAGCATGGACAGATGTGGTGATTGGTGCTGCAACTGACGGTAGCACTGCCAACCGTTGTTGCGTTTGAATCGTAGGATTAGACCTCTGAGGGTGTACTAATAAAGGATGATATTCCGTATCCATCTCATTAGCTGCAACAAATTCCTTCGGCTGTCGGACTTCAGCATTCTTAAGAAGAAGACTACTCTCAAGTAGTTCTGCATTCAACCTTCTTAATTCTTTCATTTCTTCCTCCAGTTGTGCAAACCTTTGCTCTAATGAGAGCGATTGACCTTCTCCAGAGGAAGGATATGTAACCTGATTCTTTCCCCTCCCTTTGTTGGATACTTTTTGGAGAGAAGGAAGTGGATTACCTAGGTTCTGAGTAATCCTTTTACTTCGTGTACGCACACCTTCTTAATTTGTATCGGCGCGTACATTTTCTTGAGCAGGACACTCTTCATCTGAGTCCCCTGAGTGAGTCTCCCCTGGTGGATTAGCAACAACAGCATTGATGACATTGATTGATGCATAATGCATCAAATCCCTTCTATCAACATTTCTGTGATATTGTCTTCTTTCATGTCATTGATGAGACATTTCCTTTTGTTGATTTAATCCATTAGGAACTTCTTGATGAGCAATAATCTGGAGTGAATCTCCTAATAATTTGGCTCTTAATTCCTCTTGGGGCTTCTTCCCAAGTCGAGAAAAGACCGATATTCATTGAGAAGGGGATTGATGATTTGAAAGAGTCCCTAGTCTCGTAAACTGGCGATGTTCCTGCTACTTACGCTCAACTCCTCGAATCCCATTTGTTGACTCTGAGGGTTGGGTTAAAGGAGTCCCCAGTCTGACAAGCTGGGGTGGCTCTTGACATGCTATGTCTGAGACCTTCTTAAAAGCTCTCTTGATCTTGCGAATCTTAGTTCAAAAATTAGCTGGATGCATTAACATGTATCCACTTTTATCACCTAGTTTAACAGACCGTTGGATGATTTCTGAAACTTCTGTCATTTGATGATGTGTTTTCTCCATACGAGAGTCTTTTGCAATATTATCACCTGCTTGATGTAGGATCAATTCAACAACTTGTTCTCTATATTCTTGATTTTGAGAGGAACTAGTTGAAGCCTATTCTTGAGCAAGCTTTTTATTACAAACAAAGCCCATTGACTGTGGCCGGCCATGGGCAATAACATTGCATGAGACCATTTTCGGTGGGCTTTGTTGACTGGAAAGCACTGAGAAATTTAGTGCTCCGTGAACACCCCATCCTCTTATATGAACACCAGATGGAGCATTGGAAATTAACTGATGCAATTTTATTAGTGCGCCAATGCATGAACGTTGACGGGTTCTCTGTTGCTTTTCAGCCTTCGGATTCCGAGAGACTAATAGAGATGCCAAATCAATCTGGCGTTGTAGCCCTTCTATTATCTTAATATGATTTTCATATTCATCATAAGCTAATACCTTCTTCTTAAATTGACAAAGAGTTGTCCATATTTTGAGACGAATATCATGGATTCCATCTTCCATCAACATCTTTGGAACGTCATACTGGGAGTCAGCCAAAGGCCAAAACATGACTGGCACCTCATTTTTCGCCAGTTTTTTCCTCATGTTCAGCATTTCATCTTCATCATTAGATGAAGATTCTTCTACCTGTTTTGACCAGAGTTGGTGTTTCCTTGTTGCTTAATCGGATTTAACAAGATTGGTAGATAGATAATTGATCAAAATAGAAGATGCATGACTTAGGGGTGGTTTGGAGAATGACCTACACCCTGGGCTATCTTATGATTGAGAAAGTATTTCACTTCCTAGCGATAAAGCATCATACATGACTGGTTTCGCATTTGCAAGTGCCTCAAGATAAAAGGGATTTCTCGGCACTACATTGTCCACTGGAGTATTTTCCAGGCAATGCGAATCACTACTTCGGAGAGGACTTTCGCAGTGAAATTCATCATCATGGGGTGGACCACCATAATGGGTTACAGCAAAAGATGAGATCTCTTGCTCCTTGGCCTTCTGACCACACAGAGGGTTCGTGTGGCTCTCATCTGAAGATGAAACTTCAAGATTGACCGAATTGTCATGAAGCAAGCCTTCATGAGGAAGTGTCTGTTGAAGACCTTCGGAATTTATGTTCCCGTTATTGGGAATTGAGGGAGTAGAATCTTGA
The DNA here is from genome assembly GCA_963277665.1 of Viscum album. Taxonomy (NCBI): domain Eukaryota; kingdom Viridiplantae; phylum Streptophyta; class Magnoliopsida; order Santalales; family Viscaceae; genus Viscum; species Viscum album. The sequence goes on from OY728129.1 coordinate 1,593,721,934, forward strand.
ATTCCAACAGATAAATGTCTGAGGGCTTCAAGAACTCCAGCATCGAGCAAGGCCTTGTTACATATTGGCCTTTGATCTCCCGACTGTGCTGGGTGAATCTTTTTCTTAGATGCCTTCTTACTCACTTTGGAATCCACTTGTTGACGAAATTGGTTGCTCTGAGTAGGTGTATGTGCCTGATCATGAAAGATGGTCAGGTTAAGCTGACGATATCCACTCAAATCAGGTGTATGTGCCTGACTTGGTTGTCCGTATGATATGGGGGAGTATTCCCCATAACCCTCTTGGACTGGAACAGATGTGTGTGTCTGTTCCGGAGTGAATCGTTGATGTGTCACTCCACTTCTAGGGATAGATTTATGTGTCTTTCCCCGAGATGATGCTGAAGCTGTTATGATATCCTGGCAATCATCCAGAATATGAGTAGGAATTTTCTTCTGCTCTTTCACCATTGAAAAAATCTGCTTGGTGACTTCAGCTGCCGGAACGGGGATATACGTCCATTCCAAGATTGGAGTAGGTGTATGTTCCTGCTCCTGTCCTCCTTTTCCTGTATGTGAATCCTGACAGTACCCATGTGTGGAGGCAGAGAGTTGAGTCTGCCTCCAGTTTGTCGTCGGAGCTTTCCGACTTACTTCTCCATGCACTACCAAGCGAGATTGTTGGAAGGATTGATTAGTACTAGCAGGTGTATGTTCCTGCTGATTACACTTAGCCAAACATGGTTGACGATATCCATCATATGTAGTCAGGTGAGCCTGCTGAATAACTGATGATGTATAAGCAGGTGTATGTTACTGCCTATAGTACTCCGCCGGAATTGCCTGGCGGGATTGGCGTGATGCTTCCAGACGAGTCTGCTGGACAGCAGAATTAAAATGGACAGGTGTGTGTGCCAGCTCATTGTTCTCCACCAAGTTAGGATGATGGAATTCTCCAGAGATGTCAAGGATGCAAACCTACCCATTGTTAATCGGATTCCGTCTCTGGCGGTTCGTCTTGCCTGCTCGGGTTCGAGGAACCTGAGACGAATGCCTGGAGTCGGTACCCTCATCATGTTGAGGGTGCACTGCCGCACGTGTCTGGCGGTGATTGTTGATGGGAGCCCTTGGGAAGGACTCCTGTCTTTTTGAATTAAGGCCCTGAGGGACCATCTCATTCACTTCCTCAGAGTAAGGGAGCGAATGGAAATTGCATTCCGGGGATAACGACCCGAAACGGTTGGAGACCGTAGTCAGCACCGCCTGCCTCTTGATCACTGGTCGTCGTTGTCTGGATGACATGTGTGAGTTGTTCACTTGGAGGGTCTGTCGGGAAGCCTACAGAGTTGGGATGGTACTGTGTTGACGGTACTCCTTAACCAGTGCATTTGATACCCAGCGTTGAAGACGCTGAGTAGGTGATGTCATCCTCAGAGCGGATGATGATCCAGTAGGAATAGCAGCAGTGATATTTGCAGCAACAGTATTCATAGGTGTGATTTTGAGAGCATCCATTATGGAAATACATATGATCTTGGGAAGGAGTGCCTTTTTTATATAACAGACGTAATCAAGATAAATTCAGCTACTTCATCCTTTGGATGAGCACACATGTCAATGATTGTTTTTGTTATCCCTCTTATTGAGTTTTAAATAGGGTCTTAACAAATAGGTAAAATATCATTTTAACTTGGTTAAGGATTCACGTCGGGTTCACGATTTTTTGTTTCCCTCGGAATTCGGGGATGACCTCCTGGATGGGGGATTCAATCATTCCGATCGGTTTCTAATGGGTTTGTTCGTAGAACCGAAAAAATCCAATGATTCCACATCCATTTGGACCTACTTTCCAATGTTAGGCGCTCATTATCTTGTGAACTGATGAGGCTTAAAATTTTTCATTGGTCGAGAGGATGGAAGGTCGGACTCATCACACCTTTTTGAGGGAAATTATTTTCTATTCCGGGACTCTCTTTATAGATTTAAGTTATGTTTGTGAATCTTTATTACATTACCAAGTATAAAATGAGAATTCCTTCAGTTTTGACAATCAATGATTAAATATGTAAGAAATTTCGAGAATCATTTATATGTATTTTAGGTTCTTAATCAATAGAGAATCATCTATATCTTTTTAGATATTCATGGTCAATGGTATCCATCAAAACATTTATATATAAAAGTATCTTGGTCATTATGATGACCAGGCTAGTTTTAAAGCCAGTCAGTGGGGAACTTGAAGTTTATTGTCATTCAGAAGGACATTAATTATTTCAGAGTTGGGATCGAACCCGTAGATGGGCTACCTACGTATCCTTTGTTTTGGAAAAAGAATTAGAACCCACGTAGTTCAAATAAGGGAGTATGATGTTTATGATTGATGGCTCAAAGAAGGATGTCATAATTACTTTTACACTCTAAGCTCACGTGAGTCATGCTCGGTGTGAGAAACAAGAGGTATTGGTAATAAAATAGAAAATTGGTCCATGAAAGATGAAATCATAAGAAATGGTTTGGGGCTTATGTATGTATGACTGCCCAGATAAATGAAGGTTAGGATTTACTTTAGGGAGAAAATCTAGGAACAAGGTCCATAAAGGTATATGTGCTTCATGGAGATTTGAATACTCTAACTTGGGACTTATTCCTGAAAGGGAAACCCAAATTAGGAGAGTATTGATAACTGGGTTTTACTCTTGAGAAGGAATCCCAGATCAAATGTAAATTAGGACTGGTTAAAGATAAATTAAGGGACTTGGGGCTTACTCCTAAAAAAGAAAGCCCAAAATTTATGACTGGGACTTATTCCTAAAAAGGAGGCCCAGGTTAGGGGACTTGGGGATTACTCCTGAAAAGGAATCCCAAAATTATAACTGGGACTTATTCCTGAATAGGAGACCCAGGTTAAGGGATTATAAATGGGACTTATTCCTAAAAAAGGAGGCCCTGGTTATGTAATAGGGTTTGGGGCTTACTCTTGAGGAAGATGCCAAAATTAAAGGACTTATAACTGGGGATTATTCTTGAAAAGGAGACCCATGTTAAGGATTCAGGTTTGGGGCTTACTCCTGAGGTGGATGTCCAGATTTGGGAGCTTTAAGAATTTGGGGCTTACTCCTGAGGAGGATGCCCATGTTTGGAGGACTTAGGACTGGGGATTATTCCTGAAAAGGAGACCTAGGTTAAGGATTTAAAGGATGAGGTTTAATGAATGAACTCTCAATATTTAGTGACATAATGATATGTAAATCACTAGGTTTTGAGAGATATTCCACCAAATTCCTTTCAGATAAGGAATTCAAATCAAGAAATCATGCCATAAATGGCTTTGAAGAGTGTCTTGAAGACTGAATCATAAATAGGAAAGAAGTAATGACTTAAGAGGGGTAAAATGGGAAAGATGGGCACCCAAAAATAAATGGGTGCACAAGTCTTGGAAGACACGCAAGTACTGCATGGGCGCGAAAGTATTGGTCGCGCAGGTATACCAGCGCAACATGTGTGGGGTACTTGCGTGATGTTCAACCAGCATTGAAATACTTGGGCGACTCTTTATTAAAGCCTTTGGAATCCTCTTAAGGTTCTTCCAGAAAAGGGACGCGCAAGTTCTATCGAAGTTGTAAGGCGGCGCGCAAGTGTAACCACTTCCCTTAAGGGATGGACACTCAGGCGCGCATGTGTTGATGAGTTTAAACACTTAGGCCTTCCTCCCTCTCTTTAGATCTTCCGTTCTAGGTAAGAAATTACCATAGAAGTGTTCCAGAAGCTTTGAGATGAGACTTGGGCGTCGGGAGATTCCATCCGAGTTTCGGGAAAAAGATCTTCCCCAAATGGGGGGCCCACAGGGTCTATTTATAGGCAGGTGAAGACCTTGGGTGATTACCGGGCGGTTATCACTTAGGTCGCACAAGTCACTTGCATGACCATAAGGCATCGCACAAGTAGACTTGCACGACCACTAGGCGGCGTGCAAGTGTACTTGCGTGACCATGAGGGAACTTGTGCGACCTATAGGCAATGTTCTCGTTGTTCATCCCTTTGTCGATATTTGATGTTTCTTCAAATGATGAATCACTTTGGACTAACGTATTTCCCTTTTTTCAGTCGTTAGACTCTATGACGGAAAGGAGCGTCAATAGGTACATTGGATTATTCCATGAGGATCAACCCTATATAGTGGTATGCCATTGTGACCCCACCCGTTGATAAGCTGTTGTGACCTCAATTAGAGGTAAGTTGTTTGCGTCTCCTACTCGGTGGAATGTTGTTGTATTACCATATGATGGGACCCTCATCTTTGGTCTATCCACGCGGGATCAGACCCACATCAGCTGCTAACCATGCATTTTCCAAATACACATCACCAGGTTGTCATCCTATGTGTACACGCCCAAATCAAGTCCATTGCCTGGTCTTCCCTTCGAGCCCATGTGTTTCATGAAGGTCAAGCCCCAACCCAGAGGCTTTACTTACATTGGGTTCAATACATGTGTCCATTCTCCTGATCCACCTCCTTAGGCATCCCTTCGTCCAAGTGAACTACACAGACTTTGATTCCCTGCCAGGGGGATATGTAGGAAGTCTCCTCAAGACTCATTCCCAACATTACCGTCGTCCTCATGGAGGTTCCATCCCATCCACCATAAAATTCATTTAAACACCCCATCATCCATATTGATTCTTACCCAGGCGCCACATCCCAGTGAGGTCATGAAAGCTCACCCCCGAACATTAGTGTTCCTTCCTAAGGTTTCACCCATCTGATCATCTTTAACTAGTGTTCTGATCTCTCCGATTCATTTCTTCCAGAAGGTAAAACTATGACATACCCTGTGTTAATTGTGGATAGCTGAGGAAAACCTCAGATACATACCTATGCATATGATTCCCCTCCTTCGATGTGGGATGACTTGGCCATCTGTTCCATCAAGAAGCCCTATAATAAGGGGAAGAAACCCAGACGCACTAGTGTTCCAGCATCCTGACATGCATGTGATGTCCAACGTGACTAATCCTCTTATCGAAGGTCGCTTCCCTGACCAGACCCTTTAGAATGTCCCGATTGAAGCTGTGTAATTTACTGTTGTCCATGAAGATAGGGTACTAGGATTAGTTTCCAGAACAACCTCTTAAATCTATAAGGGATACCCAGAATAGTTATCGAGTTTCGAGGAGGAATCCATTGAAGGAATAGTTGACATGCCATCATCTTGTTTCGATCAAGGAGAAGATGTCCTTAAACATGGAATGGATGCTTCCCACCTGTGGAATGTTTGGATTCAGGGAAACGAAACCACGCTATACATACTCAATTAGACAGAAGCACACACCCTAGATAAAGCATTATAAACCATAAGCCACACCACAATCCGACAGACGGTGTAACGAGTATGACTACATGTGAAACTTTTTATTCAAAATTGACATTAATTTTAGTGAAAAACAACATATATGCTCCAAACCAAGAAAATATTTTCATATTTTTTTCTAGAGAAATATGACCCATAAGTCAATTATGATGTGTAAAAATTGGTTGCACCTCAATCCTAATAACAGTGTGATCGATATGACTCAATTTGTCTGTTATCAGTTTGAAATTGAAATTTTAAATCAAAAAAGTAGTACTCAATGAAAACTAAGAAATAATGCTCGGATTGCCTTGATAATTTAATAAAATGGTTCATAATTAATTTTTGACCTGTAGGAATAAGTCTCTTATCAAACCCAAACATGATGAACCCTGTATGACTGAAAGTGCATGTTTCCAGTTTAAAATTTATTTATGGTTAAGAAAATGTGTCCTAATAAAAACAATGTAAACGAATTATGATTTTTATAATACATTTGGAAATTTATACATCATCCATTTAATATATATTAGAATTATACAGACCTCAATCCAACTCAAAATGACTCCTTTTGTGCCTTTTTATTCAAAATGTTTATTAATTTTAGTAAAGAAATATTACACTCTATAAGGGTGTTTTTTTCATTTATCAATCGTGGAAAATGTTATATCATTTGAATTTTGTATTTTTATATGAATTTGTAATTTTTTCTCTTGTTTTTTGTGCTCTTTTATGTGATGTAGTGGGTTATTATAGTACACTGCATGCCCTATTCACGGTGTGGTAGTGTGTTTTAACATTAAACTGTGGTATTTCCCCTTATGAGAGATACAAAATTATCTAGTAAAGGGTTCATTATTATATATTTTAAATGAATTGATAAAAGGTCCCATTAGCATCTCTTTTAGCATCATTGAGAAAGGGACCATTTCTCAGCACTTAAAAAATGTTTCTTTATCAGCGCTACATAAATGTGATGATAAATGGTTTCCTTTGTTATCACCTTTTAAAATACATAATAAAATTTTGATTTGTATGCAATTTTTTCACCGATAAGTAACCCCTTTATCAGCTAGCTTATAGCGCTGAAAATAGACTTTTCTTTTTAACCACACTATGGTAGTCACTGTTTTGTTAGCGTTGATAAATAAATATTCTAGAGATGATAAAGTATGATTTTCTAGTAGTGTGTGTATATTTACATGGATTTACAAATTAAAATAGAGATATGAGAATGTGTGCATAAATTGAAATACACTCAAACACATGTAAAGGTTTCAGTGTATGAAAATAAATAAAATTATTTTAATTTATATTCAAAGGATGAAATGGAATTTTCGTTTTACATGTTTTAATATGGATTCCTAAATTAAAAAATAAGGTAAAATCAATAAATTTAAAAAATGTATTAAACCTTTAACAATTATTAAATGAGTGGATCCATGGATTTTTTCTTAGAGTATTTATTATTTATTTTTTTGAGTTATTTTAACCTACCCTAGGTTGTTGATATCTATATTTTTATTTCAATTATAAAGTTTCATGTAATGTTTTACATTATTATGTTTTTTTTCTGGTGTTATTCAAACCTCATAGGATGCCTATGTTCATGGGGAGGTGAACATAGAGGGTATATGATTTCCTTCCACTAGTTTGGCTAGTTAAGTGTAAATTTGGTACCCACTTCCAATATCCAGTGATGTGCAATCAATTAATATAATGTAGGGTCTCCCTATATATTGATATATTTCTAGGTTTCCCCTAACCCGTAATGTCCCGAAGTGTTTTCCCATGATTCCAGCTTTAAATTATTAATTTTATGAATCCCCTTACTTTAGTTTTATTTTATTTTTCCATGATTGTATAATCTATCCCACTATACACCCCAGCCATCTTTATGTATTCAGTGATTTATTTTTTCGTGTTTAGTTTCTTTTATTTTCTTCAAAATAGATATTCAATTAATGTTTTAAATGTTTTTTTCTAGAATAAGTTTTTAAAATCAAATGATTTATATAAAGGGGATTTAAATGAAAATTTTATGGACATGTTATCAAAATTATAGGTAAAAACAATTTTTTGAAATAATGTATATTCAAACATGAATAAAACTAGATCATTTATTAATTTTTACAAATGTGGTAAGGCTTACAGTGTCCTGCTGGGAATTTACCTGCTCACACTTTTTTGATAAATCGTTCTCATGTTTAGTACAATATATATCTTGGAGAAATTGAAATTCTAGTTTTGGATGATGTGTGACTCTGTGTCATAGGGGATCATTGAACAAGTATGTTAGTCTGATTTTAAAGTAGTATTTATCGATTTGGTCAAATAATCTATCTCAGATTTGTTTAATTCTTTAATTTGTGGAACAATTAATTTTGGAGGTCATGTAAGTCATTTGGTGGTGATCATTTCTTTAGGGGAGGATGGTTGTGTGGGTAAAGGAGGGATGGTTTTTTAATTGATTTATTATCTTTATATTTGTTTTATTTTCTTATAAATCTAATGGGTTATGGACATCCAACTCATCTTTGGGTCATTATGAAATTTATAATTAATTTTTATGCTTCTTATTTCATTTATTTTTGGGGTGAAATAATTCCCATGATGTACTTCCTAGGTTAATTTTAACTTATGCTTTGTCGTGGGGATTAGGAACTCACTTTGGAATCTTCCTCATACTCTATCGAGTGCACAAGGAACAGAAAACATGGGAAAAAATAGGATAAAATTTTTTAGATGATATGTTCTTATGTGGGAAGAAGTTCTTAAAGTATTCCTTTTTTTATTTTCGGTGTCTATTAGTTAGAGATAAGATCCTCATGGTTTAAGAGGCATGTCATGGGTTTGGGCCTGATCACCACCGCCCATGATGAAACACGAGTTTCCATGGTATTTTGGTATTTTAATTTTTAATACGAGTTTTTACATTAATATTTTGGTAGATATTTAAATATATTTTTTCTATTACATGTTTTTGGTGGTTATATGGGTTTATTTGAGAAATGTTTAATATTTGGGGTGAAAAGTGGTTGGAAAGGAAGGAATTAATCACTCAGATGGCCTATATATTCATTTTTATCCAATTTGGATGGTTTCAAGAAACACTCTATAGTAGTTCATTATTTCCCCATGATCCATCAGATAGTTTGGTCTAACCATTTACGACCACTTTCCCCTTTATAATTTCATTTAGTGTTTTTTATTTAGAAATATTTGGAGTAGCTTGGTGGTACAGTTGGATTTTTGATTTCGTGGATTCATAAAATGGAATCGTGTTTTATAGGTTTGAGAATGATTTTCAAAATTATTAAATAATTATATCATTATAATTAATTATAATGGATTATGAGTTTTAAAACTCATAAAGTGTTCTAAAAAATATGTAACAATTAAAAAAATTCAAAGAGAATTTGATTATTTTTTAAAGGAAGTGTGGGGTTTTAAAATGTTTCTATTTGCACTAAAAGTTATGAAAATTAGAAATGATTAATATGGGGTTTTAATAAGTTATCATGACTTCGAAAATTAAAATGTTGGGTTTTAAAATGGTTTTAAGGAGAAACTCAGAGTAATTATTTGGATTGAAATTAATTTGGGATGTGATTGTTATTTTTATTCTTGATATTTTTTTGAAATGTGAATTATTTTTGGACGGTGTGTTTAAATTGTGCAATAATTATGTGAAAGGGGTGAGAAAGTTAATTTTTATGAAAAATATGATTCATTGGAAATGTTTTGGTCTAAAACCTATGATTTTTGTTTTGATGAACAATGAAACATGATTTGGTTTTACCATGCTAATTTTTTAATTTTTTTTTTGGGATTAGTGTTTCATGATATTTGAAAATGATTCCATAAAAATCTTGAGTGTTTTTGGGCCTTGGAGATATCCTATTATGTCTTCATGATTAAATGAGTTCTTGATGTGGTCTATGAAAGAATATGATTCTTTGGGTCCCCCTTAATTTTTATGTTGGTTGAGATGCTTTTGAGTAATGTTTTTGTCTGATTAGTGTAGTTGTGCTTCTTGAGGGGTTAAGCGATGAGAGTTATAGTGAGAACTATTTACGAATGACTAGACATGGGATACCCTAAGTGTGTTAATTTTGGCCAGCTAAGATATAATCTATATAGACTATTCTTATGTTCAGACTAGTGTTGGTTTGTTTATTACCAAGATAAAAGTTCAATGATGTGAGTTTCAATGGCCTTTTTTTGGAGAATCACTAGATCTCATCAAAGGTCACAAGATTATTTAAGAGTTGTTTGGTGAGGATTTTGAGGTATTATTTTTTTATATTCCTTTTACATCATTGGTTTTTGATTTGTAGTGTTTTTTGTATAGTATCCATTCCTTGATGATCCACCATTATAGTGAAAACCTTAAATGGTCAGAAAACCCACAATGAGTTATAATTTATTTTCCTATTTGGATGAATATGTAGAATGTGACTTGTGAATTTTAGAAGTTTCATAGGTTCCTAATACTACCATGAAGTTGGAAGGTTTATCAATTAGTTTTTTGGGTGGGTTCTATTATAAATCCATGTTCCTTTGCTGTGTCTTTTTTCTGGGTTATATGGGTTTCTAGTGGATAAAAGGGTCATGGGGTGGGGGGAATTATCACACCATGAATATGGAATTATTCATTAATTTATTATCTATCTACTTATTTAAATTAATTTTATTTTAGTGGATCATATCTTATATTTTTGGATAAATTTTAAAATTCTAAACCTTTTTTCATGTCACATTGTTTAGCCCCATGGTTGGATAAACCATGTTTTGAATGTGTAGGTAGGGTTATTAATTTGGCATAGTTGATTAACATGGTTGATACATGGGTTAACTATCCTTGTGACCAAACCATATGGGTATCCTAGGTGTATCCAATTCCAATCATACAGATGATGCACAATTGGGCCAAGCATGTGACCAAATTGAGTGACTCTCCCTAGCATTAAAAATTTGAAATTTTCAAGATAAAATAATATAACATTTAACCCCATTTAACCCCACTCATATCCCCTATCATTTGATGACCCCTCATATGTTTTGAGGGATCCCTCACACATTCCTCACCTCTTCCTCATTCCCTCTGATTGAAGGTGTTCTCCTTTGATTAATTATGTGATTATCTCAATTTATGTTATACTCTCTTATTTCTTCCTCCTCATATCCTATTTTCCTATATTATTCTTCCCTCCCGTATATTGAAATATAGTTCCTTGACTTGTTTTCCACTCAATAGTGTCTGAGATGTTAAGACATTAGGCAATAGGTTCACCTCCTTATATGCCAAAGGGTAACGACTGGTCGTTAGGTTATAGATAGACGATAGTGGGTAGACTAAACACTATGGTGATAATAAATATAATGGTCCATATGAATATAAAACTACATAATAAATACCTTACCATAACAGAAGATAAATATAATCATATTGGAAGCATAAATAAACCACATTATTGGTAATCAATCCCAAAGGAATAAACCATTTTTAGGTGATAAAAATTCCATATAAGGGTAAAAATACAAATAATCTAGGTCCCCAATGGTCAAACATATCAGTATATATATATATATTCCAAAACGAATTCCATATTGATATAGAGGAACCACCATGGTCCACTGCGACCTGTCCTTTGGAAACACAACACAAGGATTTCTAAGGTCCGTCTCCCGATCTTGATACCTTACCAGATCTCAAAGAAAAAAAGTCTACATGCATCTGGAGGGGCCTATGTAGGGTGTGAGTATTAAATCAGTATGAAACCCCCAACATGTTACAATTTACATCCATAACTCTGTAGGTGTATAAAAAAATTTCATAAAATACAAAAATACTCATTTAATAACTTATTCCACTCCACTTCTGCTTAAAAACAATAAGTGGGAAATCAAACTTCTTCAGAAGATTACAAAATATTTTTGAAAACATGCCCCGAAATACATATTGGCGATACAATACATGTTTCCCAAAATATATTCGTAGTGGTGAGGACCCATGGCCTAATTCCCAACAATCCCTTATAGAATAACATATTATGATAACAGTTAGGTTCATCCTATAAATATACCATCAACACCACACTCCATCAATCATGTAACCTATATCCAAACAACACTCCCAACAAGAAGACCTAGGTACCACAGACCTCCACTCATAAAACATCATCGGTTCAACAACACGACATCCCGATGAACGAAAATGTATATCTTCCAATATATAATTCATCATCATCAGCTAAAAATCTAAATGTCATAAGGAACAAAGAGACTTATCCTCCCATAATTCAGCCCATCAGTCCCAACTATAACATAGAGCATCAAACCCCAAATCCCGCTATGTTTTATCTCCATCCATGTGGATTTTTATGGTGATCACCTCTAAAATTACTAATGTTCATAACCATCCACTAATTCAAAATATCTATGGAGGCCTCCACAAAATCTTGAAGTCAAAACAACCTCAAATGAGTATAATATATGTTAACATGACTCCAACTGTTAATCGACCAACAATAGCGAGATCCAATCACCACCAAGTACATAATAAACAACATCTGCAACCTTGTTCTCCTAGGACATTGTCTCAAATTTCCAATTTTAAACACCATCTCAAAATACATGGGCCACGCCCTCAACCTGATGACCTTTTGACCTGAAATATTGACGCCCATATCAAATCAACTGGGTGATCATCACCACCCAATTTATCTCATCCCACACCGTCAACATGATGACCTTGTCACCACACTCCAGATGATCAAAATCAACCAATCCTTAGGCCATGCCCATTACATTCCCATAGAACCAAAGCATGCAATATATACAATTTAATTAATTGAAATTCACCCAACTGATCTATCCAACCTAACTTTTCACAAGACCTTGAACTAGTATAACAGCTATGATTAGTCTAGGGAATTCATAATAAAATACTTTTACATAAATTATGCAATAAAAAGAGAAGTATGAATTTAATAGGGGTCTCTCTCAAACTACCCCAATGGTTGTATATAGAAGTCACCCCAAAACACACGTATTATTAAGGGGAAATCTTGTAACTGCCTACCATATACTCATAGGTCCCCACTTATTTGATACGAACCTCTATATTGAGGTGAAACAATATGAAATAGATATTTAGACAAATGAAACAAAATAGGGAAAGATCTCACAATAATTTATCGTTTTTATGTAATGAAAATGAAAAGGATATTTAAGTGGATTTAAGGGCATATTAATGCACATACAATGAGACAAATGATGTTCTAATCAGATATAAAATGACAGAGTTAGGAAATAACCTAAGAGAGGAGGAAAAATGGAGACCCCATATTGTGCATGTAGTGGAATGGATGAGAAATAAGTGAAAAATATTAAATTTGATGTAGGGGAATAAAAGTAATTTCATCCATCTAACTTATTTGCATGGTTTTACCACAAGGTCTGGCTAACCATGTGCTAATAGTGTCGTGCTCACAGTTACTCTTAGGAGACCACACATTTCGATCAAACTATGCACCTATGTCAATGCATTCCGAAAATATAATTTATAGAACCAAAGCCCCAAAAAATCATAAAAAACCCCAAGGAACATTCTATGCCTTAAACTCCATCCAAAGAAGTCTTTGGATCAATAAAACTTTTGGAATTATGTCTTGAAAATCAAAAGGAGAGTTTTCTCTATTACCAAAATAAATTTTTTAAAAAGGTTGAGGAATTTTAACCTAATAAAAAACCCAAGATGACATAGTCTCCCCACCTTATAATTGATCTCTCGTAAGCTAACCATCATTACCTAATGATGTTATCAAACATACCCATCTCATTGAGATTATCCCAATATACAATAGTCATTAGCTGCATTCAATTATTCTCATAGTATTCCCCAACTTATTAATTACCTACCTAAATGCTTCACATCCCAATATTTAAATTACCAATGGTTCCATATACCATCCCATGATATAAAAGTCATCCCATAATGTATTGTCATCCCTAAACCTTTTAGGTGTACAATTCATTAATGTGTTATTCTTGACTCCTATAAAATCTTTCACCTCATTAGATTCCCATTTATTTACTATTCCTTTCATGATACTCATCAAAACCCACATCTAATGAGATTCTCACAATTCATTCTACTCAAAAGATTATAAAAAAAATAATTATCATATATATATATTAATTCCCATAATAATCATGATTCCTACACACATAATGAAAATAATGAATCATACTGATTCCCATAAAAATTTCTGATGCTTATACATCTCATATATAACACACATTATACTAATTCCATCATTCAAACCAATTCTTGGTAAGTCCCAAAAAATCCACATGCATGACATTTACCAAAACTGGTGAAGCTGACAAAAATAAATCTTAGTCACACCCTTGGCATACCTAGAACTGTCACCAACTCATCGACATGATCAGACCCCAATAGCTCAACATAATGAAACTATCCTGAATCCTTACTACCTAAGGCAAGCCCTCTCAGGGAGTCTTCCCTAATAACTGACCACTGAACCCACTATTGGATCTCTCTATCTCTCTCCCTACTCGAGGACTACCACATCTAGCTGAATATGTAATACCATCTCCTTGTACTATTCAATGTCTTACCTCATATCCATGTGTCTTACCCAACCACTTATTTATAGATGTCCGTAAAGGCAACCTGAAAATCCTATCCAAATGGTCCATCTGGCCTCAAAACTGACCCAAATTAGGAACCAAATCACACTAGGTCCAACCATATCCTAGAAACCCACACTAGAAGCACAATGTCTATGAACCAATCCTTAGAGGTATACCAAATTCATTGTCCTGACTACTCATTTGAGACTCCTCACAATCCCGCTTTTAGCTATCTGAATCACCACCTCTATGCTCACCTGAAACCATCACCTAGATCATATAAGAACAATTCTTCATGTTTCCCAAGACTATTAGTTCGGGATCCACCTCCTTATATAATGATTTCAACATCAATATGTTTATCAACCCCTTGATTGTATTCCACAAACCATCCTCAAAATTCCTCAACCTAGTGTTGTATCCAACCAATGTAGTTGGTGAAAAATGGACAGGATCTATGAACTTGGATGTATAGTCCATGATTGAAGTATCTCCGTACAAGATATCCATGATATTGTGGGCCTTATATTTTATCAATGACTCTGGAAATATGTTCTCTAAGAACCTTGATTCTAAATCCTTCAAAGATAGTCCCCCATGTCTATAATCCTACACCTGTATGTCCCACCAATGATTTTTTATTCTTCTATGCAAATATGTATCTATATTTACCCTCCGACCATGGGGTTCATCATGCCGATTGAAGATATTATACACTGTTTTGATCCATTTCTCTGCTACCTAAGGACAAAAATCACCCTAAAATAATGAAAAGTAATGAGACAAGAACTCATGAGTCAAATATTTCATTGATGGAACCGATACTTAAGCACCCCTGTCGATTCCTTATATGACACAATATAATATTTATTTATGATCATTGTCTAACAACAACACAAAACATTAATCCTTTTGTATTTATAGTACCTGTATTGGATACTGTACCTATAGATCATGTTCATCCCGACTATGTAGGTCCACACAACAACACTCAAGGGCCTCATACTGTGTACATTCATGCGGAACCCTATCACATCTTTTATAAAACTCCATTAAAACTTGCCTAGGTGGAACCACACTAAATCCAAAATACAATGGTTAAAAAATAAAAATAGTATATACAACAGAGATAGGGAAAACTGTAAGATGAAAATAATATCACCACCCATACACTCCGCTACCCCACCTTGTCGCAAGACATCTGGTCTCATGTCCCCTCAGCTACCAATATCGGAGTCAAGTATCATATATAATCGGGTCTCATATCCCCTTTCCTATGCATAGTAGAGTCATCAATCACATATCTTGTATATCAATTTAATTTATATTATTATAATAATACCAAATAGGATAAGAAGGAAATCAATATTTAGATTCATTATTGACACTTTAAACAACTCTCCCCCTTTTACAATCCCCACCTACTCATAACATAGTCAAGACCATATATCACACATGCATATCATATAATATTGATCTCATTAGATACATCATACCTAGGTTGGATGAGTATAATTCCACCAAGGGGGACAAGTTATAAAACATTATTCATATTCATGTTGACACATAAATCTCCTCTTAGTGAATTTGAGGTTCACAATGATGATCCTACTACAAAACACAAAGTATATGAGCTTAATATCCTATCAGGATGCATGAAAAATCCACCCATGTAATACAATTCCATGGTTAAAAACCATTTAATAAAATAACATCACGCCCCAGTGAACCATTCTTGGTGGAAATAAATCAATTATAAATGAAAATAATTAGAAAATAATTTTTCCCACCGAAGAAACATGGTCTTTCTCTCATGAATGGGGATACACGCACCAAACATGAGTTATTTACCATGTTCCAACAATATCCTAGTCCAAGGTCAATCATATCCCAAATTGTAAGAAAAAAATAAAAATAAAGTATTTTTATTTCATTTTTATTCATCTAAATGCATTTAATATTTAATACCAATGCCATGTGAGGCTACAAGGAAACCCAATCAAATAAACTCTTTTATTACCATTTATAGCACCTTGACCCACTTCCCACCCAACAGTACTACGGGCCAGTTGGCCATTGTGCCTTTAGTGTGCCTCCCTATATTCCAAACGATTCAAAAAAGTAGTTAGAGTCTAGCTAGGTGATATTTGGGAGACTATACAATCTGGCAATAAAAAATAATTAATGGTCCATGTTTTTATAAAATAGTAGAAGAAAGTCCATATCATAGTGGACAAAAAAGTTAATCATAAGAGAATCATAAATAAATCAAAATTATAATATTTAAGGAGAATAGAATAAATAATTTTTAGACGATAATATTTTTATAGAAGGTTATATGAAACAATAATCATTGTCACTCGTGGATGTCTATATTAGTATTCTATAAATAAAATCCAGCTGGATGTTCAACGAACTACATAGGAACCACTACGGGCCACTACTATCCATACTGTGAAAAAGGTACCTCAACACTCACTCAGGTCCAAATTCAAAGACTAATACCTTAAATGATATCAAATATTTAAATTATACATGCATCTATAGGGTCCAATTTAGTGTTTTAGTAGGAACATAGTATGCCACCACCATTGTTTCACTATTTTACATCCATGATCCTACAGGTATATGAAAAATGTTATAAAATGTAAGAACATGTTTATGTTATAATTTAACACACTCAACCAATGTTCAAAAACCATAGGTGAGTGTTCTACCTAAACCATCCAAAGCATAAATATCTCTATAATTGTTCCCCCAAATATATATTTGGAATACAATAAAATTATTCCAATATATATTTTCTATGGTGAGGAACCATAGATTAACAGTGAGTCAGGTCCTTATGAATAACATAATCGGTGAACCATTAGGTTCCAACTACAAATATTCCATATCCACCTCATTCTACTGATCATACAACCGACGTCCAAACAATACACCCCACAAGAAGTCCTAGGTCCCATATACCTCTTCATTGAAATCATCGTTGCCTCAACAACCCAACATCTTGAGGCATAATGATGTACATTCAACAATATATAATAAATCACATTTGGATCAACAAAATGATGTACACAGTCATAGTGATATTCATCCACCTATAATTATGGACCATTGGTACCCCGTCAAATGACAAGCCTTATCCCTAAACTGATGGTATCAACACTATCCCTCGATGTTCCATCAGTATACACATGTTTTTTTATGGTGAGAGACACTCACATAACCAATTGTCAACACCATACCCTATGATAAAATATCTATAGAGGCCTCCACCCACAACGAGTGGTAAACAACACCTCAATTGAGTTCTATTTGTGTGCTCATGTCTTTAACAACACATCAACCAAAAAAGGTGTGGAGAAATCACAAACAAGTAAAGAAGCCAAACATTTTAGAACCTCGTATCCCTATAACTATGTACCTAAATATTGATGGTCAACACCATCTCAAATCACATGGTCCAACTCATCAAACTAATGAACTCTTCACCTAAAATCTGAACAACCATTTCTCCTCAGACTATGGATCCTAGTCAGGCCATGTATCTTAGGACATTCCCTATACCTGAAAGCCATATCCCCTCAGACGAGGTGATAAACATCACCTCAATCCTTAGGCAATGCCCATCACATTCCAAATGAACAAACATATTCAATATAATTATTTTAATTATATTAAATTCACTCAACCATCATATCACTCCCAGTTGGTCAGAATCTATATACCCATGTTATCATGTATGATTTGTATAGTGAATTATAAAGACATCCCAATGTATTAATTAAACAATTAAAATTCATAATTGAATTAACTAGATTTCTCTATGTGAAAAACCACATGTGAGTATATAGAATAGAATACAGCCCAAATAACTCAAAAAATTTTGGAGAATGATAGGAACCACTTACCTTATACATGTAGGTTCTCAGTTGTTCAATATCGACCTCTTACATGAGACAAAATGATATGAAATCAATAATTAGACAAATTACATGAAAATAGGGAAACAATGTTCAAGTAGATTTTCTATTACATATAGTGAGATAAATGAAAAATATATGTAAGTTGACTGAACGAAATTACAATGAACTTCATATGAGATGAACAATGATCAAATCAGAGCTCAGATGACGGATTTTGGCTGAAGACTAAGGGAGGGGGAAAAAATTGATACCCCCCAACATTGAAAGCATTGGAATGTAGTAGAAAGAGAAGAAAAAAATATATGGGAGGGATGGGGAATATGTAATTTCAACTGTTTTAATTTCCCACATGTATTAGTTGTATTGTTTGGTTAACTATGTACTCACCGTGTAATGATCATTAACCATGAACAACAACTAACATGGTTAGACACATGCTTTTCCAAACCATGCAAAAATTATACATATTCCCCCTATATAAAAATGTAAAGATTACACATGATTTTTCATTTCAACCTACATTAATTATAAAACTATTTCTAGTGATGAATTGGGAATCATAGTTACACTGGGGAGGCCACATGGTTTGATCAAACTGTGTTCCTCTTTCTACAATTTACTAAAACTAAGTTTCAATGGTTTGACACCCCCAAACCTTATATAAACCCCGAAGTAACTTATCAATCCTTAAAAAAATCCTCAAAAGAAGGAATTGGGTAACAGAAATCACATTATTATGTTTCGAATATCAAGAGAAGATTTGTCCTAACCACTAAACTCAAAAATTATAAAAGGTTTTGGAAATTCTCCCTACTGAAAACCAGGAGATGTTACATGATATACATTAGTAATTCCCAATTGTAGATTTTTTATAACGAACAAGCCCATGTAAACCTAACATGTCACCCCTTCTATCTCATCACAAGGTATTAAGTATTCCCCCCCTAATTTCATAAGATGCTGACTAGCGGACAAGGTCTAATAGATACATTGGGTATATTATAACCATTGGTCAGAGTAAAATAAATTTGAAAATAACCAAATCATCAGCATGGATAAAAAAAGTATTAATATTAAATCACATAAATAGGAACATTCTATAATAAATGAAATGTGTCATATAGTCAAACACAATTCAAAAAAGAAAGCACATGACAAACAGTCTCGACTAGGCCAACAACATAAAAAAATACATGAATAATAAATACAGTATATTGTACTGACAACACTAATCTAAACAACGTACCCTGTCACCCTAACCATCAAGATTTACTAGATTAATCCTAAGATTCCACAGGAGCGGCTCCACTCAACCTAGAAACACTTGTACTCAACCCCATCTATAATATAACAATTATTTAACATGAATAGAGGCATAAAATATACCCACACACTAAGGTGATCATACAGGGGATGAGAAATATATCACTATTGGACACCCCTATTATTGGGATGAAAATATGTTTCCATAATACATGCATGCATACATGATAAGCTAGGTATAGTTGAAACTAACAACAAACTTCCTAAAAATAACAACAATATATAATATGGGGGATGAAATCAAATAAAAAATCCAACTATGGGTTATATTATAACAACTGTGGTAAATATACCCCTTGGCTGGCCAATGTAAGGGGATTTAGAAAATGTGGCTCACCCAGCAACATGACATCAGTTGCGTACAATAGATCTATATAAGATCTCCAAGGCTTATAAATGATGGGGCATGTAAATTATAATGATGGTAATAACCATCATATTATATATGAAAACGGAAAAATACCAAGCTCTAGGACTCTAATAGGATTATCTGAACATGTGATAAGGAAATCTTAGCCTACATTACGAGAGAACTTCTTATCCCTGATAAACCTGTAGAAATAATTGGGATATAACTATGGACCCAAAAATTGGTGGGAAATATACATAAACTAGGTGTTCACAAAATTAATGGGACATAGTGCACAACAAAATCAACTAAAATAAATCCAAATCGATGTGCCCCTCAGCACCTCAGGTGCTTGAACCACTCTGGCCAGGGTAGACACTCAAATAGAGCTAGGATGCTCTAATATAGATATCTCAACACCTCTATAATCCCTTGTATCAATATCCAATTGATATATGAGGAAAAACATGAATAATTATGTTCAATTCTTGATCTATGATATCCTAAGGGTATCCTCATCAATAAAAAGTCTTGAAAAAAAACTACCTCAAAAATCATGACCAAAGACCAAATGAACATGGTGCAATACAACCTTGAACACACCGTCTATATAGATGAACTAGTAGTGTTGATAAGAACATAATCAACAATAAATGGGGCATCCCCAGAGTCCCTTGTATCTCTCAATACAAAAAACAACAATCATAGTCTCTATATGACCCACCTCTATGATATAAACAAAAACATGGGGATCCTATGTCCCCCTGGGTCACAACATAAAGGGACATTCACTTAGGAAATCCCGTACTACACCCAAGATCTCATACCATTCCCATCAAAAGATCCTCAAATAGAACTAATTCAAATAACTATGAAGAAGAACATATGAGTGGTTCCTCTAGCTCAAAAAGGTGGGACACAATGCGTACAGAAACATAAAAAATGGACAACTATGGTCTCTGAATTATCCTTTCTATAAAATTCACACAAATTGAAATCCAAAATCCATGAACCTGAACCTAGTAATTTGAAATGCACCTTAAAACCCCCTCAAAATAAGTACCCTACATGGGATCATCATCACAATACAAACCATGCCACAAGAGCATTATCATCCACTAACTACAGTAACCAATAATCAATTTATCAATAACTGGACCATTATATAATCCTCAAGTGACTTTAAAATGCATCTCAAAAGCACAAATACAGCCATCCATAATCCCCATCCCATTATGGCAACCACTCCCAAAGGCTCCAAAATCTCGGATAATTAACAATAAGATCAAAAAAAACTTCTCTAACCACGAGTGATCAATCTCATCATGTTCGAAAAAACCAAGATCTCAATAAAGATATTATATGATATATCCTTATGAGATTTTTCAAACGAACCTAAAACAAATAACAGTTTTACACTTGATCTTGGTTAATCACTAAGCTTACAACCCTCACCCCAGACTCACAACTCACAACCCAACCCACTAAAAGATTCATAATCCAATTGTTGATAATATCCTCTATCTGAACTATCTTAGTAAAAAACCATCCATAAAGCATCAAAACTTTGAATGGATTCCACTATCTTGATCAATGTGAAAAAGCCCAAAATGGACTATTAAAAATCCCAATTCCAAATCTAGGTTAAAAATAGGAAAACCACACCAAAGAACAAAATGTACAGAAAATGTACTCTCGGTACTTGTTGTGTAAATCTATTGGTCCTCCCGGACCATGTTCCAAATGGTAACTAGCATGAACTTTTCCAAGGTACATGGATTGTGCACCCTGTACATGGAATGTGCCCCACATCAGCACCTTCCTGTGTACCTCAGTCTAACTCAACATGTACAATTACAAAATACACAAAATATACCACCCCTAAAATAGAGTTTACCCCATAAGTGGTGATCATCCATGAACCTGGATATGTACACCCTACATAGGATCTGGCCATGCGTAGAAAAAAATCACTAGTTGTGTACGTGCTACAAGATCTTCCCAGGTACCCTACACATCAGTGATCCCTGGGCACACCCCGAGACACCACCACATAGAATTTATGCCCAATACAAGACATAAATTATAAAAACAATCTCCCCTTTAATAGGAATAATTCATTTCATGTGTTCTCTTAACTTCACACCTTGTACAAAGGATTTCCTATATGAGAACTTCCCAAATGGCCCGAAAGATCCGATTTCTCCCCAAAATCCATCGATGAAACCCCTAAAGATACCATAATCACCCAAGAAACATGATTAAAAAAACTATGATGCATAAATTTGTGGAAAAAACATAAAAATAGTTTGACTTTAGGGTGTAAAACACCAATGATTTAATCCAGAACCATATGACACACCCAACAAGCCTCGATCAACCTCCAAATGAGCTCCCCAAGATGTTCATCCTCCACCACCTCCCACTTCCCTCACTATCCCTCTCTTGGATGATGTACTCAAGGGATAAGGGATGCCCAATAAAAATCATGACAATCCATTGGGAAAAATAAAAATGAAAAAAAGAATAAAATGAAAAATAAGTACAGAATAAAAAGAAAATGAAAATAAAAGGGTCTCGAGCCTAGGTATGGTGTTTACGATGGGTTTAAGGCTCACCAAGAAAAAACCCCATTCTACACACAATTGAGGAGATGTTATCTAAATTATAATTTGTTTGTTAAAATACATGTATAAATGAACATGTATGAATAAATTAGTAATTAATTATTTAATTTTTAAATAAATAGTGAAAAATCAAATTGCTCATATTTACACCAAAAGCCTATCGTCGGGAAAAAGCCATATTCTAGGACCAATAGTGTTTTCATAAAAACTATCTGAGATCATATTATAGGAAGATATACTATTTATTCCCTAAATACCCATTAAAACAATGTTTATCAAATTTCACAAAATATTCAAAACACCTGATGGTGAGGATCATCACAGTTTAAATTCTCAATTAGCCTCAATTATAAATATTGTTGTTTTTGAGGGGATCAATTAAAATTTATTATTCTAAAATTGTACATTTTTATGTCTCTGCATTTTATTGAGGTACATTATCCTCATTCCTTAACTTTTAATCTTCAAAACCATTGATCTATTTTTTAATAAAATTTAAATTTTTGATGCTTCTAATGTATGTATTTATGAACATCATTGAGTAGGAACCCATGTTTAACTTGGATTACATTAATTTAAATGGAATTTTTTTTATAAAGTTTGTGTATCAATGTTTTTCAATAACTACCTTGTATATTAGGTGTTTGATGGATTTCAAAAAAGTATTTTACTCTTGATTCTTATGAATTTAAAAAGAGGCTTGGTTTTAAAAATGATTTTTCAAATGGTTCTTATTTTCTACTTATCATTTCAAATAATACATTAAATTTTCAGTATTAATAACCTTTTAAAATATTTGTTTCAATAGAAATGTGTGATTTGGAATTGTTTTTTAAAACCATAAATGATTATTCACATATACATAGGTTTATGTATATATACATTGATGTAAAAATTCACATAGAGATATGTGAATGTGTAAATAGAGTGACCTATATATATAAATGTATATGTACATGTGTATACAAAAAAATTAAAGTATTTTAATTTATAATTAATAGATGAAATATATTTTTATATGTTTTTAAATTCATTCCAATAGTAAACAATAAGAACCAATCAAAACTTGTAAAAGATCTATTTATTACATTTAATGAATGTTAAATCAGATCATCCATGAAACATTTCTTGTATAATGTATTATATGTTGAAATTTTATGTTTGTCTTGAACATACGCGTATTGGTTATCTATATTTATATGTTTATGAAATTTTTGAAATTTCTATAAATGTTGTACTTTTATGTTTTGTGGTTGTAGGTGTTATTAAAACATTATGTGAAACCAAGTTCTTGGGTAGGTGAACATAAATGGGATGATTTCACTTTCTACTATCCATACTAGTAAAGATTATGTTTTTACTCTATTCCACTAGTATGTGCTATGTTACTCATTACACCAATTGAGGGTGTCAAAAATTAGCGACATATATCTGGGTTTCCCCAATCCCTTAGTGACATGATAAGTGTTTTCTCTAGGGTTCTAACATTAAATTAATATTTTTATAACTTTCACTTATATATTTTTTTTATATTGTCATGATTATATAACCATTCACACTATAAATCATAGTCATGTTTTTAAATTTGGTGATTTATTCTAGTGTGTTGAGTTTATTCATTATCATTTTTAATAGTTATTTACTTATTGTTTTACAAGATGTTTCACCACAAATAAGTGTTTAAAATTATTGGGTTTACAAAAAGTTGTTTTAGGGAAAACACATAGGAATCTGTTTTCAAAATTATTAGAAGAGCCAATTTTTAAAAACTATTTAACTTATATAGTATAAATAATTGGTCATTAATTTATTTTTAAATATGTGGATTTGTGGGTGATTTTATTCATACAATGTTTGATACTAATTCTTATTTTATAATTCAGATTCAAGTTCATAACAAGATCACTGTTGGAGATATTAATGTTCCAGTGTTAGATAAAGTGTGAACGTTTGTAAAAGGGGATGATTGAACATGTATTTTAGTTTTATTTTATGGAAATAGAAGTATATTTGGTCAAATAGACTATCCCAATTTTGATAACTTATTTATTTTTTGTCACACTTTATTTATAGAGTATGATAAAGGAATATTTTGATTTTAATTTCTATAGGTGAGGGTGTCCATGGGTGAGAAGATAATTTTTGTTTTAAATTGATTTATTATCATTCTATTAGACTTATTTTTATGCTTATCTAATTTTACACGAATGTTTGACAAATTATTGAGTCAATAAAAAATTTAAAATTATTTTTTTCTATATTTTTTCATTTAAAAGATGGAAAAAATTGTTCTCAATGGTGGTCCCTAGATTCCTAGGTACTTGTGGAAACCACGAGAACTTAGGATACAATTTATGTGATTCCATGAGATAACTAGACAATACAATGAATGGATGGATTAGTATGGTTTGAGACATTTAAATAGACCAAAATGTCCTTGGTTCTACAACTGAACTTGGCTGGGCTCAACAGATCATCTACTACCATACCATCTGATCATATAGAACATACAATACAATAAATTAATCAGCATTCCCTTTGGTTTATGTTATGTTTCCATTCATTTGGTTTTTTTAATTCAAATTTATATTTATTCATGGCTCAAATACCCCATGCTGTCATGCAATTATCTAATTATTTTTGAGACTGATGCCTCTTTCGGCCATTTTTTCATGATAGTTTGACCATTGTTGATGATATTTAATGATCCCCAAAATTTTAATTTGTATTATCAAAAATAAAATTATCCTAAATATGTCTTTATTTATAAATATTACATTATTTTAATTGGTTAATTAGAAAATTTTAAAGATGAATCATGAAACATTCTCTCTATATGCAGTTGGAAAACTATGTTATACCAATAGTCTATAACCATTGTTATAGGCTCCAGAACCATTGGTATGTCCAATACTAATGGTTTTGTGAATTATTGGGATTATAGGAAATAATATTCATTTATAAGAATGATTTAAAAGGGTATAATAGTTATAGCCTAGGGTAACATTTGAATAATGATTAGTTGATTTAAATTGTGGATAAAAATCAATACAAACAGTTCCTAAAACCGTTTTTATAGAGTCCTATCAAAAATTAAATTATAAAAGTGGTTCTTTGAACCATTGTAATAGCTTCATACCCCAATGGAAAATTGAAACACCATCCAACACCTCCCATATATCCTATAAATAAATTAAAAACAAAGATACATATTTAATGTAGTATATTTATTTTATATTATGAATTTTACCATCTTGTTATCAATTGTTTTCAGACCATTGAAAATACGATAATATACAAATACATTCTAAAACATAAATCATGTTTAGTCATTAAACATAATCCACACATGTGTCTTTACATTAAACTCAAATATGGAGGGGGTAAATATCATCCTCATCACCACTTGTGCCATCATAATCTTAATTGACATCCTCAACATCTTCATCTCTTGGATCATCATCATTGTTGTCATCATCATTATCATATTTTTCCTCATCATAACAACCTCCACCACCACCCCCAGAATTATCTCCCCGACCACCACTAGTACCCTCGTTGACATCACTCGGTGAATCAAATAATAAGAGTATTGTTTCCTTAAATGTGTTAAAAACATTATCATACACTGATGAAAGATATGAACATATAACTATCATAGATTTTAGGAAAAATTCAGTGACCTTTTTAACACATTCATGCTATAGTATTGCCAGTTGTTTTTGACGTGACTACTACTTAATGAGAGTTTTATAGATTAGTGGTGTGATTTATTTGAGAGGCCTTCAATTAGGGCCTATAAGTACTGGGGACAATGCTTTTCTTAGGTAAACCACAGACACTACCATGGTTCTCCTCAACTAAAACCTATCTCAAATGATCATTTGGTCTGATGTAGTCACATTTTTTCTCTTCAAAGGCCATCTGGGAACACTATAGAAAATTTTAAAAATACATTTAATTATTAATTATGTATAATTTGAAATATCAATAAAAGGATTTAAATCATTGGTTATGTTTGTGATTTTATAGAACATCCATCATTTTTCCTCCCACCCATGAAAAATTATTTTTATTGTTGCACACGAACCTCATTTCCTAATTTAAATAGATAAAAATGGTATTTATTTTATAATCATAAATTATTGAATAATATGCAATTGATAAACACAAAATTATTTTGAAGGCATTTTTTATTATCCATCTACTAACATCAAGCTAAATCATTTCCACATTAGATGAAATTATAGGGGTCATTCATTACGTGGTATTAAATTCAATTGTCACATTAGATTAATATTAATGGTAATTAATATACATGTGATTAAGTGATAGAAAAGATAAAATGTGGATTATAGACCAGGGGAAAACTATGTTAGTTTAATAATATACTAAGAAAATAATTTCTATGTAACCAATTTAAGCCAAATAATAGTTCAAAAGAACATAGAATGGATTAATTTTTTTGTTGTTAAGTAAATTCATAAAATGAAGAATAATATAACAAGATAATTGGCTAAGATTCATCATTGAAAACCATATTAGTTAACTACATGGTCTCTATCCATCAGATGTTCTTAATTACAAACTTACCATATCATAATATATAATTCATAAATGAAAATAATATGAGTTAACTATAAAGTCTCAATCAACTAATATCCATAATAGTGATTAATAGTAGAATCAGAAGGGGATCCAAAGAATTAATTTTCATCTCTCTCAATGTGAAATCATTTTTAGATAATGACATCCTTCACATAATTTCAATATTTTTAATTTATTACATTGAAATATAAATATAAATTAATTATAAATTTAATATTATTGGTATAGCATAATCAATAAATAATAATTAGCATACTAAAAATGGGTATGATATAGATACCTCTTGTATGTTCATTTTAGTATAATTCTATCTGTGATATGTTATTTGGTAATTTCGTCACATGGTTATTTTGTGTATTTCATCATTTCATTCCTTCATTTGTTAGGTAATTTGGTAATTTTTTAATCAGTCAGACTATTTTTCATATTATTTGATATTTTAATTTGATTCAATTTGGGTGAGGTTGTTTCGTTCATTAATGGGTTATGTCATTTGGATCAATTATGGGTTATATCTTTTGGAATATATTTCCATTTGGTCAATTGGAATGATCACATAGTTCTTTTTAAGTCATTTTATTTCAATTGATTTTTGATTGAGCATTTACCTCTTTTTTTGGTTATATCATTTTGGAGGTATATAATTTGATATATTGTAGGAAATATTATTTTTTCACTTTGGTTTAGGTCATTTTGAGTTCAGTCATTTTCTATATCTTTGGGTTATGTAATATTTGACTTAGGTCATTTGGTTTATTTTGGGATAAGAAATTTAGATCATTTTAGAGTTATGTAATTTGGGTTCATTCACTTGATCATTTTTTCATTTTTGTTCCGTTCAATTGGTATACATGGGTTTATGTAGTTTTTTTTACTTTGGGTTATGTCATTTTGATGGTTTTGGGTTAGGTTTTATTTGGTTCTGTTATTTTATTAATTTTTGTGTTATCTATTTTTTTTATGTTATGTTATATTTTTATCTATGGTTAGCTCATTTGGTTTATTTTTCGGTTATATATTTTTTTGGGTGACGTAATTTTGTTCATTTTGGTAGTTTGGTTATTCGTTTGTATTGGATTTGGATATTTGATCAATTGTTCATTTTTTGTTTGGGTTAAATAGTTTTTTTATTGTTAGGTTTTTTATTTTTTTGGGTTAGGTTATTTATTTCATCATTGTTATGGTATTTGATTCATCTTGTTTTTTGTAAATTGATTAATTTTGTGTTAGGTTATTTGGTTTAAAATTTTATATTTAACTGAGAAGTTCTCAAATATCTCCCTTGAGGATTTCTATTTTCATTGAATCATGTTTTTAGTGATAAAATGAATAAATTGAAATATAATTTAGGTGTTAAATTGAAATCACGAATGATAATATTTATGGAATTCATTGGAACATTCAACATGTTTTGGGAGTAATGTTATAAAAACCTATAGGTAGCAATATGACTTCATTAAATATTTTCATTATAAATTAAAGGTGTATTTATAACATTATATTAAAGGGATTCATGTGATGAAAACATAAATTTCAGGAAGAAAATATACCTAAATTTGGAACTTCCAACCTTCAATATTACTAAGATATTTTTTTCATTCATCCTTAAGAATATATGAGTTTTTTTAAGTATTTTAACACTATTTTATTTTATTTTAAATCATTTATATACCTACTTAATTTTTTTATTCTTCTTGAAAATACAAATCAAATGAAAGATTTAGTTTTTTCACTTATTTAATTAATGTTCGATTGATTTAAATAGAGTATAAGTAATGAAATGTATGATGATTTTATAGTTTACAAGAAATCTGTTTATTAAAATTAATTTTCTACTTAAAAATGAAACTAATGTAAATAAATTTGAATATAATGAACTTGACAGACTCATGTAGATCTAAGATGAAAGACAATATAACATCTATAGTTGGTCTAATAATATCATCAGTGGGTATGAGAATATATAAAATCACTGGTTCACCATAGCATAATGAGCTTTTTCTTGAGAACATATCAAAACCAGAAGTATCCTGTTTTGAGAAATTTGGGCAATAAGCACACTAAAGAAAAATAAAGATTTTTAGGTCATTGGTTGAACTATAATATGTTTGGGAATAAGGAACAGGACTGTTTGGATTATTATTCAATATTAGATGAAATATTGAATATTATATTTTTCCCCTCTCAACATGAGAAATATTGAAGCCCATATAATAGAGAGATCCCCCAAATCTTAGCTTTATAAAATAATTCCCAATTACTTATGTAACAGTATAAATATTGATATTATTAATATTCAAATTAACGTTCCTGGAGCCTCTCATGCTCTGCCATTGTAGTAAACCCCAAAGTGTTCATATACATCATAACAACCGTGTTATTTTTTGTTTTTTCTTGATGCATCATGAGATGAAAAATTCATTAAAATTAATAAGAATTAATTTTTCAATTCAATCCTTTAAAGATTAAGAATAAGATAAAATCATTACTATTACAATATACAATCATTTTTGGGTATTGTGTTGTAGGAAAATGAGTGAATACTGGCACACCTGTTAAATCATATCCAACATAGATCATCCAACCAACATATAAATTATGCTTATATGGTCACCAAAACTCCCCATGATCCATAAACTATTCGATGTTAGTAGCTTCACAGTCAGGAAAGTTAAATGATGTTGAACTGAACATGTTAACTCATATCAGTACAGCCGTAATATTTATATCAATTTAGTAAATTTCATACCTTATCTCCACCCATGGTGTCTCATTGATTTAACTATCGATATTACTCCTTGATACTGGAATCACTAGAATAATATCATTGTACATGGATAATGTATCCACAAAACATCTATTATTCTAGTAATTTTTACCCATTATTTGATTATCATAATTGTAATTTACCATTATTTGTGTGAGAATATTATATTCTTAAACCAAACAGGTTTGCACACATCATCTATTTGATGATCCCACTGAATAAGATAAAATAAAAAAATTAACTAATTAACAGTACATGAAAACATTATGTGATATAATTTTGGACACTTATAAAAAACCTAATCTAGGATGATCATTAGGCTCAGATATATCCGAGGGATTTCCTGGATCAGTTTCCTCTGATAGATGTTCATGTTCCAATGCATGCACTGGGTTATCTTCATATTATGTAGTGGAATATGAGGTATCCCAATCATCATATCTTTGATAGATTATAGGGGAAGAAGGTGGAATATATATTCTAGAATAAGGATATATGAAATAAAGATACATCATATAATATGTTATGGTATAGTTTGTAACATTCCTAGATGCGGTGTAGAGATTATATGATAAGTTGAGCCAAAATAAGATTATTATGGTGGCATGGATCTAGACTTCCATGGAGTCTCAAGTGTAGAATAAAGAGGATTGATTATGGGATGTCTAATTTAGGGTCTTGTTCTGAACAGGTTCAATATGTTCTCCATGTAGCTCTAGGAGAACCCCCACTCAAACCCATACTTATAGTATAAGGACAAGTAAACAGTACTTTTGATTAATGGCCAAATATTTTTTGATAAATAATAATAACATGATAGTAAATGTAATGTAGGAAAATAATATTACCATTATTATACTCACTAAGGGAACTAGAGGAGGAAACCCTTTTTATCACATTCATTGGTTTTTATCAAGGATTATCCTTAATAAATATTCTTTAATATCATTCATAATATTAATATGAATAAAATGTATTTTTTTAGAAACAATTTTTTAGTATTATTCAAATAACATAGATGTCAAAAAATTTATAAACAACATTATAAAATATTTTAAAAAATATAATTTCAAACCAGGTTATACAATTTGCAAAAACTAGTTTTAAATATTCATTTTTTAATTGATATAAATCTAATTAAATGAAATGAAAATAAGAATTAATAAAACAATCACATCATTCCATACTGAATCTAATTAAAGTAATTACAATATTACCTACTGGAGAAACCCACACCTAGGTAAAATAAATGAACTTTGAAAATATATGGTTACTACTATATATTACAAATCATTACTCCACGATAAACATTAATTAGATATAGAGAGATTTTGACACCTGATTGTAGAAGTAGCAGGGCCCGAGAGTAACCCATCGCACACACTAACTGTGATAACAGAGATTAAATTTTATCTGAAAATCTCAACCTAGGGTTTGGATATGGATGTGTGCTACAAAGGAGGGAAGAAGAAAATAATAATGGAGGAGATGGGGATAAAAGAATATGTAAAACCTAACATGAGAAAATTTCATCATAAATTGGAGGAGAACACCTTGAATTAGAGGAAGGCATGAGGATGTGAGGAGTGCATGAGGGAGACCTCATAGGGTGTGAGGGGTGTTCCGATGAGATAGGGAGAGGGGTGATGTAAAATGGGGTTAAAAATTAAATTAGGGAACTTTGGGAATTACAAAATTTTAATGTCTGGGTTATTCAAATTGATTATCCACATTCTTTTCCAAACTAGGCACCATGCATGTGACTATTAGTCGATACACCTAGAATGAACACATGGTATGAAAACCAGATTAATTAATATGAATTCCAAAAAAGAGAATCTATATTTTTAAAATTAACACTCTGTCCATAGGGCTATCTCATTTATTTGATAATCACATGAATTGTTTTTAAAAAAATTCTATATTTTTTAAAAAAATTAATATTTGATCATCATGAACAAATAAAATAATTGTGAATTCTAGGGTCGTGGCATGACATGAACCATGAGAATCAGACATCTACAAGAGTATTGTGGTACAAGTGGCCTCATTGAGCATGTGAAAAATGTGTGGGCATGCCACTGAGAAACATTTGTAGCAAATAGAGAGGAAGAGGTGTGTGAGACAATTTGAGAGCATGTATTTGATTATTATATGTTTTTTGGACTCCTCTAAGTACATAGAATCTAGAAGGACCATCATTGGGTGATTTTTGAAATGTTTGGAGGATGAAATTATTAAAATGTATCAAATAAATTTGGAATAATTATATAAAATATTATTAATAATAAATAATACTACTTTGGTTAGGGTACAATCATGTTATGAGTTATAAAAATAACATTAAGAATTATGACGATTAATTAAATAAGTTAAATATAGTGTGTATTAAAAATTTTAATATCACATATATTTTTATTTAGTATTCAATAATGATATTACTTTTTTTATTGGAATATACTAAATTTATGAGTGGCTTTAATAATATAAGTAGAGTAATTATGATGATGAGAAATATTAATCACTACTATATAAAATCCCTTTAACAACATATAAAAAGGGTTTTATCTTCTCAAAAATGATGTATAAACCATTAAAATATGATATCTTTTTTCAATATTACAAATTTCTCTAATAAATTCACCATTTTTACTGAATATATAGTGGATAAATGGTGATTTTATTATAAAAAATTTTATCAGAAATTTTAGCACCAATAAATTTCTCCTTTAACAGTGCTCAAAGAAGCACTAATAAAAATATGATTTTTCAGTGATAATAATTTTTTTAATTGCTCATTACCCACCACAACAACTTTATTAGAACTCAAAAACATCCCTATATCAGTACTCCTAACCCCAATTATACCTTTATCAACACTCTCCAGACCCCTTTATCAGTTCTAACCTACTATCCCGACCACCTATATATACCTAGATATATTTAACCCTTATACCTCCACCTCTAAACCCATATTCCCAAAAGTATGATCAGTATATTTTATACTCGTTTTATATTACCTATATACACAAGAACGAGTAGTGAAACATAATGGTTATGATAAAATAGACTTTGTTTATTATTGATAATGTTTTATAGTAAATAAAAATCACCACATCTAACAATGAAAATATTCAAAGGATTATGTTTATAAGGATCAAGGAGTTAATTGAAAAATCAAAATAGATTAACATGATGTTAGTTAGTGTACATATAATAATATTTCCTTCTTTAGGAGAATATTTTCCCATTTAAATTTTCACATCAAGGTGTGGATTCATTTCACTGTGATTTAAAATAGATATTGATAACACATGTATTTAAATAATTTTATATTCATGAGAAGAAGTATATTAATCATATCATGGTGCATAAGAAAATCATCCATTCCTTCAAGATGTGGAATAGAAGTTAAAAAAATGTACTATCACATATTTAATTGAAAGTGTGGTAAAATATATTGTTGAAAGTATTTTTAGATTAAGTTTACCCCACCCAATATAATTATATAATGTTTAATAGATTAGATGATACCTTTATTAGGAATGACCGTTGAGCTCTTTCTTCAAAAATAACCAAGAACAATAGATTATTTGAATAACATTGGAATGTAAATCATACATAGAATTTAATTATATATTTCCCATATTATTTCAGAATAATAACTACTAGAGAATATTAATAGGAACCAATAAGATGATAATTGATTATAATTAATATTTGAAGTGGTTCGATATTGTAGTATTACCATGTTTTACATGACTGACGGAAAAGTAATTTTTTATTATTGAACAATAAGAAGAAACCTAAGTAGTTACCAACACATATGGGGAAGAAATGATGAAGACCATGGGAATTAGCCATAATAATGAGCTTATAATAACTAGGTTATGAACCCATGTAGGTCTAAAATAATGTTCTATTGAATCCCTTTACTAGAAAAGGAATCTAACACTAAATTCTCATCCCTCTACGTTTGATGAACATGAAACCTATGGTTATCAAACATCATGAATTTTATAAAGAAGTATGATTTTCCCATGTTTATTTATCCATCCGATGTAGAGGTCCAACAAAAATGGTAGAATTGGTTTCAACATCTATAGTATGAATATTATAAATCAAGGACAACATGTGACCAGTGATAATGGATATTGCTTATACACCAATAGAATTACCTGGCCCATAAAAGGAGTTGAATAATAGAATCACCAAACCCCATTTCTCCCTCAACAGACCACCCATTTCATTTCCCCAAAGCAACAAATGCCATCCCCATTCATTTTAACACTGGTTTTTAGTAACATTCAATTGACACATCTTCCATAGTACTTTTGACATATTTCTCCCATATAAATTCATAGACATTGAATAATTATTATTAATGAAATAGAAGACAACACACCATTGATTTGAGTACCTCAATCTACCATAATTTCGTTCACCAATACATGATAAAAGTGATGAGAATACCTTCTTCCATATCTTTTCTTGTTCTTAGCCTCCAAAAGTATCCAAGAAACTACTAACAAAATGAAACCACATATCTTCACCTCCACACAATGCTATAAAACTCCCCAGAAACACGAATCAATAAACTCCTACATTGATTCCCTACACTCGTATATGCTCATTACATGACCCCTATAATTCTAAAATCTCTTCTACTAATCACATATAAAGAAAATATACCACATTAATACTGGCCATATCACAAAAAAATTGACATTGGGAAACCAATGAAACACTCTTAATATATACATTATCATCTGTATGAAGATATTGTTTCTTCATTCAATGAACCAAAAAATTCATATTTTCTTGGATAACTTTGGTGCAATTTTTTCCCATTCACCAGCCTGCCTTTATGCATGCATAATTTCTCTATTTTCCAGTACACTAAATTAATATAAATATGAACCTGAAAAATTATATCTATCCATATCATTTACTAGAATTATACTATCATAAATATACTTCATATTGTTATTAAGAATGGTGATGATAAAAAATGGGAACAAGGTAGTCTCCCTGTATTGGATATTCAAGAAAATGGAACCCTAACAAATATAGTGTTAATCTATCCTGGTTCATCTTCCATAAGGGAATATCAATGCTTCCAAAAACCCACCCAAAAGTATCCTTTTGGTACACCATTTAACATTTCATGCACCATGTAAGGATTTACTATATCTTAATTCATCCCTCCCATTCCTTCGATTATTCCCCATAACTGTTTCTAATGAACCTCACCCATAACATGATACCATCAATGATTTTCCATACAAGTTTCACCTACAAGGACTACATGGTTTTTGAAAATCTATTAATATCAATGCCACCTCCATCAATCATCCATTACAATATCTTATATTACACCTTGCATCTCCACCGTGATTGGTTATAATCCCATAATAAAGTTTCATTATTTTTTTCATCTTCTCAATTTCCCCCTTTAAATCATTGATGATAGAAAACACTTGAATTGGCATAGAAGTAAGAACACTATTTATAAAAGTGATATATTCTATAAATTAGAGGAATAAATTCTTCTAGTTCATTATCATTCCTATCATTCGATTAATAATACATTCATATAAATCTTTTTTAGATCCTTCTTTTTTATATTAGATCTCTACATTATTTTAATGTTTGTTTCCACCCATGAATACCTAATTCTACTTGAATTATCATACTGTGTCCAATTGAACTTTTTTTATATATGACCACAACAATTAATTTTATTGATATGTGTCTGGACACCCTCCCACCAAAGATTCCCCTCTTGAGCTGGCAATGGTGAAAGAGAGATAATGACCCCCGAGTCCCGCCTCCAGTAGGCCCCAGGGTGGCGACTAGCACCAAGGGTATGAGTTTTCACAAATATGGGAGGTATTACCCTTTTTATTATTTAGGATCGGAAAATAGGACAAGTCAACCATCAAAAAGGAAAAGAACAAGTGTATAGAAATAAACCCAAATGAATCCCACATGTATGTTTAAACAATTTTATTACAAGGTACAAGTACAAGAAATCTCAAAGTACAATACCAAAAGAAAACAAGGTACAACAACAACAACAACTCCAACTGTCCGACTAGTAGGGTCCCGCACGACCCTAGTAGTCCTCCTGGAAACCTGAAAGTAAACGTAGGGTGAGCATACAAGTATAATCATTAGGGAAACCTAAAGCTCTCGTGCACAAGTGGGGAGACATCCTAATGTCCCGTGAGAACAACATAAGAAACCTAGCAAGGAATTCTATCCACCCAACCTCACCATCCACACTCACCAAAACACAACCACAACATGTAGTTATATATAAGAAACAAGATTATTGGTTACCCCACACCATTTCCCTTTTTGTTAGCCTCTCTTCCTAACGGCGAACGACCTAAAGCTGCCACACTCTCCTCGCTCGCACACACCTGGGCCTCACAACCACATATCCCGCCCGCACACACCTCAGCCTCACAACCACGTATCCTGCCCGCACACACCTGGGCCTCATCCCGAAGATTCTTGGGAAACAGTAGAACCTGCCCGAAGAGTCTTGGGCTAAAACGACCCCAATCGAAACCTACCTAAAGAGTCTTTAGTGTAAGGTCGCCTCAAGCCATCACAGCCTAGGGGAGAAGGAGTAGGAAGGTGCTAGTAATTAAGGGAAAAACACCCTCTCCCATAAAATGGGAGTGTTCGAAACTAAGTGATCAACATGGGTGGGGTGCGATAAAACACAAAAGATATATATATATATATATATATATACCAACCACACAACCCAACCTATGGCTTCTAAAAAGAGAAACTGAGCACGTGCCTCGGAACTGCTACTACGAAGCATGCATAGAAAAAACAAACCCAACCCTCTTAAGGTTTTCACATTTCAGTAGAAATAGTTATTTAGTTCCTTAACTACTAGTCAACTATCCACATCCAACCACATAAATCATTCGTAAGACATATCCCTGCCATCCACAAATCATGTTAGGAAAACACAAGCAGCACAACCAAGCCCTTCTTATCAACCAACCAACCCCATTGATTATTAAACCCATTCCATTACCATGACCCACCATTCATTAACTCTTACACTTTTTTTATTATTCAAAACCCATAGTCTATTCAAAAACAAGCCCATACCTGCAGCCCCGCTTCCAAACACCATAACCACAACCACACCAAAACCCGTACATCATTATCCCTTTAATACCACTTATCGCAGACCTGCTGCCTGTCACCAAAATTGAATTTACACCAACCCACAACCAAGCCATCCGCAACCCCGCTACTCACCCTATCCACAACAAACCACAAAACATCCGCATCACATGCCACGTATCCATGACAACACCCACATGTTCATTATTCCATTTTTTTTAGTCGGGGTGATCACACAAGGGTTCCAGATTTTAAATAGCCAACTTTACATGATTAATCAATTTCCACATTCCAAAAATTTCCACCACAAAAATGGTCTAGAAAGATAGGGCAAAATTTTATTACACAAGCAAAGGCCCCCAATGACCCTGATTTTTAGTAGGTAGAATCTCATTCAATTCACAACATAATATCACATGATATAAATTAACAGCAATCACAACTTCCCATCCCCATTATATAATCCAGTTATTATCTTTATTAAACTGGTTCAAAAGTGTTTTACGTAAGCAATAGAACACCCACCCCGCATGACGCACAAATTAAAGAGATGAAGGTAAGATCCCTACCTCAACAGGTTCTTGATCGCAACGCTCCCCCGTATCAACCTTAGAAGACGTCCATCGACGTCTGTCACTTCTGTCGGGTCTCGGAAAAGCCTCCTCGGGTGGAAGTCGGAAAGTATAGGCCGAAGGAAAGACAACAGATCCAAGCTAGGAAGCTTCGTCTCATCATTACGATCCTGTGGCCACTGGTGGATCATAAATCGGAGCTCGGACGAATAATTTATGGATGAAAGAGCCTTCGAGTCTCTTGAGAGATCTCTGCTCAGAGGAAAGGGGAGGAGAGGGGTGAGTTGAAAGGAGGAGGGGACCCCTCCTTTTATAGGCGGGAAAAGCAAAAGTACACGGTGTGTACTTTATGGTACACGGCATGTACTAGGTTCTTTCACACGGTCTCCACGTGGCACCCAACACGGCTCTACGGCCGTTGACTGGTCAACACACGGTTTGAGGGTAACGCATACGTGGGGAAGGACTACATGGCGTGTAGTTTGGACACACGGCGTGTACTCATTAATTGCACACGGCAAGGACACGGCTCCAACACGGTACATGGTCGTTGACTAGTAAAGCGTATGCAAGGAAGGACTACACGGCATGTAGAACTGGTCACACATCGTGCAATAAAATTTCCAAACAACAAGGACACGACTTGCAACACAGGGTATACCCGGAAAGGGGGTACATGGCGTGTACTCAAACTATACAGCGTGTAGTTTCAAAATTTTGGAAAGTATGGGAAAGATCCATCTTACCCTCTAGAATACTTCTTGACCTTCTTTTTGACAAAGTAAAGGGCCGGAGAGGTCTGGCCCATTACATCAGATAACTCTTAATACATTCTCGTCCCTGAGAATTCAAAAACCAACCCAGAGGAACCCAACAAGATACCTCTTAGGGTTCTCGTTATAACAGGAACCCAACCAACAACCCTAATAATATGTGTTAGGAATTACTTCTCCTATGTTGAGATATTATCTGCTTTAGGAAGCACTGACTCGCCTGCACGGGTTTAATCGCATCCTCATTAATGTGTATCGATTAAGAATTGGGTCTTCCCACTTTCATACATTAGGATTTGTCAACTCGCACTAACCCAAACACCACAAAACCAACACACAGCCCGAACACGTGGGTTTGGGAAATTCCTTCACCTATGTCGAGATATTATCCACTTTAGGCGGCACTGACTCGCCCGCACGGGTTCAATCGCATCCGCATTAATGAGTCTCGATTAAGGGTCAGGTTTTTTTCCCTATCCCACACATCCGTACATTTTACACATTACCCGGGAACCAAGAAACAAAAGGTCTCTCAACTGACAATCCAAGCATTCCATATAACAAGGGTACAAAGTACAACATTAAAACAAAGCTCATAAGAACAAGGGAAAAACACTGGTCAAAACAACTTCGGGTACTGGTCGTGCATCTGGGTCTCCCGCTCCCAAGTGCTCTCCTCGAGGCCGCCATGCCTCCACAACACACGAACCAACAGAATGGTTCGTCCACGAAGCACCTTTTCTTTGCAGTCATCGATTCCGACTGGTCGTTCCTCATTGGTCGCATCGTCTCCCATGTCTAACTCTCCCTAGTCGATAACGTGGGAGTCGTCGTGTAGGTACCGACGAAGCTGGAAAACATGGAAGACATCATGAACTTTCTCCAACTGAGGTGGCAAGGCTAGCTGATAATCCACCTCGCCAACTTGCCTCAACACCTCAAAAGGTCCAATGAACCTAGGTGAGAGCTTGCTCCCATTCCCAAACCTCTGCTGCCCCGGTTGAGGGGAAACCTTCAAGAACACATGATCTCCCACCTCAAACTCCAAGGGCCTCCTCCGACGATCTGCATAAGACTTCTGTCGGTCCTGAGCCGCTTTCATCCTCTCACGTACAAGATGGACTTTCTCTGTGGTGTTCTGCACTACCTCTGGCCCAAGAGAACCTGTCTCACAAACCTCTTCTCAGAAAATGGTTGAACAACATGGCCTTCCATACAAAGCCACAAACAGTGACATTCCAATAGTAGAGTGGAAGCTGTTGTTGAAGGAAAAATCTACTAAAGGAAAGTGTCGTACCCATGATCCTCCGAAATCCAGAATGCATGCTCGCAGCATGTCCTCCAACGTCTGGATAGTCCGCTCTGTCTTCCCATCGGTATGGGGGTGGAAAGCAGTTCTAAGGCGTAGCTGGGTGTCAAAAGCATGCTATAACCACCTCCAGACTCGTGAGGTTTACCGAATATCCCGATCTGAGATGATAGTATTTGGGACTCCATTAAAAAGTACCACCTCTTCTATGTACCTCTGTGCTAAGGTACTCATTGAGCCTGACTCCTTAATTGCTAAGAAGTGAGCCGATTTCTCAGTCGATCCACCACCACCCAGATAGCATCATAACCACCCTAAGCTCTGGGTAGTCCTGCGACTAAGTCCATTGAGATTTCATCCCACTTCCACTCGGGGACATCTAAAGGATGCAACAAACCACCGGGAACACGGTGTTCATCCATCACTTACTGACACACTAGGAATATAGCCACAAACTCTGCCACTGCCCGTTTCACCCCGGGCCACCAAAACTAATCCCTGAGGCCATGGTACATTTTTCAAACTCTTGGATGTACCGCCAAGGCTGAGCTATGGAACTCACAAAGAACTCCCTCACGCATCGCCTCCGAAACAAACTACCTTCCATGGAAAAGCATCCAATGTCGGCTGTCCTCTGAACATCCTTCTGGAGCATTCCCTTGATAGACACGATCCCGCATCACTTTCTCCTTGGAGTTCCCCCACTGAGACTCTTCCACCTGCTGCAACAAGGAGGACTGCACCGTCATCTGAAACAAACAGCCTCTAACACCTTCTACCCTTGCATCCAAGTGTAAGGCAGCCAACTCTCCCATCGCCTTCCAAGCATCAGCGGATTCCCGAACTACTTCCTGATGCGACTTCCTGCTCAGAGCATCAACCACAACGTTGCCCTTCCCTTCAGTGTAATAGATCTCAAAGTCATAGTCTTGGAGAAACTCAACCCATCTCTGCTTCCGTATGTTCAGGTCATGCTGGGAGAAGATATAACACAAGCTCTTGTGATCTGAGAAGACCACAAAGTGCTCCCCAAAGAGGTAATGTCTCCAAAACTTCAGTGAAAACACTACTACTGCAAGCTCCTAGTAATGGGTGACATAGTTATGCTCGTGAGGGCGCAACTACCGAGACCCATAACAAATCAATCCCTTCTTCTACATCATCACTCACCCCAGACCAAGGCCAGAAGCATCACAAAACACCTCATACAACAACCCTTCCTCTGGAAACTAGAGTACGAGAGCACTGACAAACTTCTCCTTCTGGAAGTCAAATGCTTTCTAGCACTGCTCGCTCCATAGGAAGATCGGTTGCTTCCTCGTCAAAGCTGTCAAAGGAGCAGTAAATCAAGAGAAGTGTGAAATGAACCTCCGATAGTACCCTGCTAACCCCAAGAAACTACGAAATTCTTCCATGCTCTTGGGTGCTGCCAAAGAAACAACTTTTTCCACCTTCGACGGGTCCACTGACACTCCATGATGAGACACCACGTGCCCAAGGAAGTGTACTTCTTGTGTCAAGAACATACACTTTGACAATTTCTCGTAAAGCTGGGGGTGTCGAAGGACTTCCAAGACTGCCCTGAGATGCTCAACGTGCTCCTCCATTGACCTTGAGTAGATCAAGATTTAATCAATAAACGCAACGACGAACCGGTCCAGAAACTCTCAGAAGACAATGTTCATATGTCCCAAGAACATAGTTGGGGCATTCGTATATCCAAATGGCATCACTACAAACTCAAAGTGCCCATACCTACACCTGAAATCCGTCTTCGAGATGTCACTATCCTTTACCCTCAGCTAATGATATCCTGATCGTAGATCAATCTTAGATAACCAACCTGCTCCCCATAGCTGGTCGAAGAGATCATCTATCCTTGGGAGGGGGTAAAGGTTCTTGACTGTTACCTGGTTCAACCTTCGGTAGTCTATGCATAGCCTGAGACCACCATCTGCCTTCTTCACGAACAAAACTGGAGCACCCCATAGAGACATGCTTGGTCGACAAAACCCTTCTCCATCAGATCTTCAATCTGAATCCACAACTCCGAAGGTGCCATCCGATAAGGGGACATCAAAATCGGACGGGCACCAGGCTGTAAGCCTATCCCAAACTCAACGTCACATCGGGGGGGGGGGGGGGTAGATTCACAAACTCCTCACGGAAAACATCGAGGAACTCCCCAACAACTTCCGGGACATCCATCATCTCTGTATCAGCTGGAACCAATGATTACCCGCCAAACAAGGAAAGGAGAGGCTCCACACGCCAGCTTCCCACCTGATAGCTCCTCTCACCAACAAAAGCTACTCGCTGCCCATCCATGTCGGATAACACGACTCTTCTCCGGAAGCATTCGATAACGGAACTAATAGAAAACAACCAGTCGATGCCTAGGATGACATCGTATGGCAGCATCTGTAAGAGAAGAAGGTCCCCACTAGATCGATGCGGTCCCAATGTCATCCCACATCCCCAGCAAACACAAGATATGCTGTTCTGACCTCCAACTGGTGTACTCAACACCAGTGGTACGAAAAGTATCTCTATGTCTAGTCCCAAAGCATGGGCTAGACCAGGTGCAACGAAGGAGTGCGAAGATCCTGAATCAAACAAAGCATATAAGAGTGCTGAAAAAACAAATCGTACCTCGCACCACCTCTGGTCCTACTGGAGCTTTCAACTCTGCTGTGTGCAACTGTCCACGCCCAGCTCTTCTGCCTATCTGATGTTTTCCACCTCACCGACCACGCCCTGGTTAAGGTCCCTGAGGAGCACCCTGAGGTAGGCCTCCTCCTACAATGTCTGCCCTTGGAGGAGTATGGTCCTGCTGCTGCTGGAAAAGCCGTGCTGGCAACTGGTGCTGCTGAGGTTGGCGCTGAACCTGCCCACCTCCACCGTACTGATCTCAGGTCGGGCACCGACTCTTAACGTTCCTGAAACCTCCACAAGAAAAACACTTCGGTCCTTGGCTCGTGAAAAAGGGACGAGGACCCAAAGATCTGAACTGGAACAACTGGGGCCTACTCCCCACTGGTCTGAACCTGGAAGGTCCCATCGTAGGAGACCTGCTGCTGAATGCCTTCCCCTTCGACGAACCTAGCTGGATCCCCTCTTGGGGTGCACCTCCCAGCGAGTGCATCCTCTCTACAATCTCTTCCTTCTTCTGTACTGCCAAGTACGTCGGAAGGGTGAAGGGGGTGACAGCATACTGAAGCGAAGAACAAAGTGCCTCCTCTAAACATCTCTCCCGAGACAACTCATCCGAAAAGAGATCCGGAGCAAAGCACATGAGATCTTTGAACTTGATCCCCAGCTCTCATACCTTCATACTCCCCTGCTAAAGGGAGAGTAACTACTGGTGGTTCTACGCCTTGATCATGGAATAAAGGAATTTCTCTCAGAATTCCTTCTCAAAGTCAGCCCATGGAACCTCTACCTTTATCCTCTCTCCGAGGTAGAGCGTCCACCACTGTCGTGCCGCACCTCTCAGCTGACTGACTACTCGGGGAACCCAGTACTCCCTCGGAGCATGGATCAAGGTAAAATCGATCCCTAGCTCCTCAAGCCACCCATCTGTCTCTGTATCCGAAGTACTACCCTCTTACTTATTGAGCGTCTGCCGCTGGAAAGAACGGAGAGTCTTCTGAACCACCCGAGGATGACTTCCAGGTGCCATAGCTGTACGGTAAACAAGGATCGCCTAATCCCAAGTAGTAAAGAAAAACTCAAGGTCTAGTTTTATCATTTTATTTTAATTTCTTTCCCACAACACCCAAATCAAGTTAAACACAATCATGATGATGCATGTACCTTCCTTAGGGTCTCTACCCTACAATCAATGTAGTATCCCTTGGTCCTTCGGTAGGCTCAGAGTCCTTGCATCGGATCACGGGGGGCCCTAAAATCCAGTGTCCTAGCCGGTCTTCCCTGACCTATGTCACGAACTAAGATTGACTAACACTGTTTCCCTACCATCCCATGGAATCCTCACTGTGCCTAACTCCAGAATCCATCCTAACTCTCATCCTCCCTCTGATACCATTCTGTCACAACC
The DNA here is from genome assembly GCA_963277665.1 of Viscum album. Lineage (NCBI taxonomy): Eukaryota > Viridiplantae > Streptophyta > Magnoliopsida > Santalales > Viscaceae > Viscum > Viscum album. The sequence goes on from OY728129.1 coordinate 1,593,765,405, forward strand.
CCCTCCCACCAAAGATGCCCCTCCTGAGTTGGCAATGGTGAAAGGGAGATAATGACCCCCGAGTCCCGCCTCCAGTAGGCCCCGGGGTGGCAACAAGCACCAAGGGTATGCGTTTTCACAAATATGGGAGGCATTACCCTTTTTATTATTTAGGATCAGGAAATAGGACAAGTCAACCACCAAAAAGGAAAAGAACAAGTTTATAGAAATAAAACTAAACCAATCCCACATGCATGTTTAAACAATTTTATAACAAGGTACAAGTAAAAGAAAGCTCAAAGTACAATACCAAAAGAATATAAGGTACAACAACAGTAACAACTCAAACTGTCCGACTAGGAGGGTCCTGCACGGCCCTGGTAGTCCTCCTGGAAACCTGAAAGTAAACATAGGGTCTGCATACAAGTATACTCAGTAGGGAATCCTAAATTTCTCTTGCACAAGTGGGGAGACATCCTAATGTCCTGTGAGAACCACATAATAAACCTAGAAAGGAATTCTATCCACCCAACCTCACCTGCCACACTCACCAAAACACCAGCACAACAGGTAGTAGTATAAAAGAAACAAGAGTATTGGGTACCCCACACCATTTCCCTTTTTGTTAGCTTCTCTTCCTAACGGCGAACGACCTGACGCTGCCACACTCTCCCCGCCTGCACACACCTGGTTGTCAAAACCACGTATCCCGCCCGCACACACCTGGGCCTCACAACCACGTATCCCACCCGCACACACCTGGGCCTCATCCCGAAGTTTCTTTGGAAACAGTAGAACCCGCCCGAAGAGTCTTGGGCTAAAACCAACCCAATTGAAACCTACCCGAAGAGTCTTATGTGTAAGGTCACCTCAAGCCATCACAGCCTAGGGGAGAAGGAGTAGGAAGGAGATAGTAACTAATGGAAAAAAACCCTCTCCCATAAAATGGGAGTGTTCGGCACTAAGTTCTCAACATGGGTGGGGTGCGATAAAACACAAAAGATACAGATATATATATATATATACCAACCACACAGCCCAACCTATGGCTTCTAAAAAGAAAAATTGAGCACGTGCCTGGGAACTACTACTACAAAGCATGCATACAATAAACAAACCCAACTCCCTTTAGGTTTTCAAATTTCAGTAGAAATATTTATTTAGTTCCTTAACTACTGGGAAAATATCCACAACCAACCACATCAATCTTTCGTAAAATAGATCCCTGCCATCAACAAATCAAGTTAGGAAAACACAAGCAGCACAACCATGCCCTTTTTATCAACCAACCAACCCCATTGATTTTTAAACATGTTCCATTACCATGACCCACCATTAATTAACTCTTCCACTTTTTATTTATTATTCATAACCCATAGTCTGTTCACAAACAAGCCCATCCCTGTAGCCCCGCTACCAAACATCATAACCACAACCACATTGGAACCCATACATCATTATCACTTTAATACCACTTATCGTAGCCCCACTGCCTATCACCATCAAAGCATTCACACCAACCCACAACCAAGCCAACAGCAGCCCCGCTACTCACCCTATCCACACCATCCTACAAAACACCCCCATCACATGCCACGTATCCATGGCAACATCCACATGTTCATTAATCCATTTTGTTTAACTGGGGTGATCATACAAGGGTTCCAGATTTTAAACAGCAAACATTACGTGATTAACCAATTTCCACATTCCACAAAGTTCCATCCACAAAAATAGTCTCGAAAGATTGGGAAACATTTAATTGCACAAGACAAGGCCCCCAACGACCATGATTTTCAGTAGGTAGAATCCCATTCAATTCACAAAAAAATATCACAGGATATAATGTAACAGCAATCACAACTTCTCATCCCTGTTATATAAGCCAGTTATTATCTTTATTAAACAGGTTCAAAAGTGTTTCATGTAAACAATAGAACACCCACCTCGCATGATGCACAAATTAAAGAGACGATGGTAATATCCCTACCTCAACAGGTTCTTGATCGCAACGCTCCCCTGGATCAACCTTAGAAGACGTTCATCAATGTCTGTCACTTCTGTCCGGTCCCGGAAAGGCCTCCTCGGGTGGATGTCCAAAAGGAAATACAATGGAAAGACAACAGATCTAAACTCCATAGCTCCGCCTCGTCGTTACGATTCCATGGCCGCTGATGGATCGTAAATCAGAGCTCAGACGAAGAGGTTATGGAAGAATGAGCCTTTGAGTCTCTTGAGAGATCTCTTCTCAGAGGAGAAGGGAGGAGAGGGGAGATTTGAAAGGAGGAGGGGATGACTCCTTTTATAGCCGTGAAAAGAAAAAGTACACGGCGTGTACTTTATGGTACATGTCATGTACTCGGTTATTTCACACGGTCTCCACGCGGCTTCCAACACGGCTCTGCGGCCGTTGACTGGTCAACACACGGTTTGTGGGTAACGCATACACGGGGAAGGACTACACAGCATGTAGTATGGACACAAGACGGGTACATATTTATTTCACATGGCAAGGACACAACTCCAACACGGTACACAGCCATTGACTGGTAACGCATACGCGGGGAAAGACTACATGACTTGTAGAACTGGTCACACGGCATGCACCCATTATTCCACACATCATGGACACGACTTGCAACACGGGGTATACCCGGAAAGGGGGTACACAGCGTGTACTCAAACTACACGGCGTGTAGTTTCAAAATTTTGGAAAGTGTGGGAAAGGTCCATCTTACCCTCTAGAACACTTCATGACCTTCTTTTTTACAAAGGAAAGGGACATAGAGGTCTGAGCCATTACAATATGCTAGTAGATAAATTTTATATGTAAGTCCATGTGTTTATTGAACCGATTAATTTATCTTAAACTTCCAAGAATAAATAAAAACATGTCACTGAAAAACATTAGTTGATCCACTTTTCTAATCCCAATCCAATTTAAAAATGGAATTATCTTCCCCTTATAAAATATTTGTTTGATGTTTCTTATATGTCCCCTTGATCTGCCATAAAAAGACAGTGAGATAGTGGACAACCATTCCTAACACCACACACAGATTTGAAAAATTCAAAGACCCTCGCCTTTAAATAACTGGTAATACAGTGGGACACCTATCGTATGAAGAAAAAATAAAAAAAGCATTGAAACCAAATTCCCTCATGGTCCATATGATGAAACTCTATAAAAACTGATTGCATGCCTTTTACATGTCTATATATTGCATAAAATTATATCAAAGAATCATTTTCATTGTATAACCCAATGATTTTATGATACGTTTTCATTAACAAAATAAATATTTAATAGCTTGTGTTGCACACCACACCGATTCCAAATGCACCGAGTTCTATTATAACCTAGAAATTAAAATAGTGGGAGTGAATAGTAGTAACCATATAATATACAATACATTATTAAAATTAATTTTTCATGTTTTCTTGAAATGACATATTAAAAATCCAATAAAACAAGTATTTGTCCAAAATGCAGTTTTACCACCTTTTGTGGGAACACCCATTTTAAATATGTTTTTGACACATTTATATGTTATATTTGAAAAAATAATTTGGAATATCAAAACTAACATTGGCGTAATTTTCGGTATTCTTCAGATAAATTTTATAATTTAGTGAATATTGATAATAATGCATTTTAATTCAATAACTTTTTTTTCATCTAATTTATTTATTTTCATAGATTATAATTTAAATTGATTTCAAAGTATAATTAGATTAAATATTAATCAATAAATCCATAATAGTTCATTAGAGTCAATTTATAATTTAAATTATATAAAAAAATATTTAAAACTTTTGAACATTTTACTTTAAACACCGACTTTTTCATTTGGTCTGTATATTTATTTTTAAATATAAATTTCCCAATCATATGAATTAAATTAGGTAAACTGGATTATATTTTTGGGCTAAAAAGGTAAAATTTAGTTTATATTCCCTATTTTATTTTTATGTATAAAAATTTACCCTGGTTAAAATATAATTTACCCTGGTATAGGTAAATTTGTGACAAGGGTTAATGATAAAAGGTAAAATCTAACCATACCTAGAAATTGCGACAATTACTAGTTGTTTGAGGTTTGGATCGTCTATAACCAGCCTAAAGAACATAAATTAAAATGATAATTTGTTTAATATTAATTCCACCTCAATTTGGTTAGTATAAATTAAAAAATGATCAATAATTTAATCACTTGAACCCACCAATCCTCAAGTAATAAGACAACCCTCAGCTCTGCATTTTGACCCAAAAAGCCTTGTAGTTCATCAAATATCTACCCAAACCTCTCCTAATCAATCCCCCTACTTCCAAGAACTTTTTATCTAACCAAAATACCCAATATAAATTCCTCAAGTGTCTTTTAAGGATGTGATATTCAAGACATAATTTTATCAATGTAGCCCTCTGATGTTATTTTCTTTTTCTACTCAATCCTCACCACCATCATAATCAATGGATGATAAATCAAAAATAATTTATATACAGATTTTTTATATTTATAATGGAATATATCATATACATTTCATCTCCATCCTCCTCATATTCAAAAAAATGAAATTTTTGTCCAAGTTATGTTGATTAATCAACTCCATGAATACTATTATTTATTATTGCATTAATGTCTTACCTTTAAAATAAATTTCCTATTAAATAATGATTTAATATTTAAATTAAAACCTATTATATATTCTTTAAATTTTACTCCTTCATTCTTTCCATATTGTGGATATACAGTAACATCGTTTGTGGAAGTGTGGACTACCACCCCCACAAAACAATGTGATCTGTTCATGCTATACAAGGAACATATTATGGGTAATTATAATAAAAAATGTAAGATATATGACATAGATATTATTATTTTATTATAATATACATATTTATCATTAAATATTAAATATGTTAATATGAAAAATAAATGAAATTAGCATTCAGGCATGCATACGACCTTCTGTCTCTAGGAACAATGCATTTAATTTCTTATCTGCAAACATTATATAGTATTCTAAATATATATTTAGTCAATATATAACTAAATTAGGTAATGGTTTAAATTTTAGAAATGACAAAATAATTATCTATTTAATAGAATAATAAAATAACAAGTCAAAACATACTTGAGAAAACTATGCTATTAACAACTGAAATACTAAAATAATTAACGATTGGTAACAAACAGATAATAAGATATTATAAGAAGAAGATATAAAATATTATGAACATTATTATGGCTATATAATAAGTTTTTAACACTATCCAGACCATTATAAAGGATTTTATAGGAATATATCCCAAATGGAGTGACAATGTAATGGTTAATTTCCCAATATCATTATTTGTGGTTGTTTATACATAAGTATATACTAGGAAACATTTATAATCCATGTACATGTTTCATAAAAATGTATTTCAATGTATTATTACTATTCCTAAAACACTATTTTATGTCATTTATTACAATTCCATCATATTTAATTAACATTTTGAAAGGTATCTTTTAGTCATTTTCCCAACTAAGTACTTTATGTTTTTTCAAAAAATTATGGAAATAATATTATTTAACTTATATGGTGAAATTTTATATTATATAATGTGAAGATTATATATGGGGTGACTAAGGAGTTGACATAGGAGACTCATACGTCAGGGGGGATGGCCTCAGAGATCCAAATTGATGAGGGCAGAATTGTGTCCTCGGAACAAAAATCTGATCATGAAATTGAAGGGCAACAAAATCTGGGTGATGGGAACATTTCAAGGATTCGAGAGGAAATCAATAAATTAAGGGAAACTGATAGGATATATGGAAGGTGGGATGATATAAAGGATGATTCCCCAAAAAATCATCATATAGTCAGCTATTATCGAAGGGAAAGCTGCTGTTGTGGATGATTTTCAACCTGTTCCTCCTAGGAAAGCGAGACAGTGGAAGGACTATTCCTATCTCAAGCCGACTATGGTCACCAGGTCTCATGGTCCCTTAGTTTACTCTGACGGGTATGAGGATTATGATGATTCCTATCAGTTTTATTATGACTTATGTTTTTCTCTAGTTTGTTTTCATGGTGGCATGGTGCTTGTATATCCCCTTCCAACTCCTTGTTGTACTATTTTTTCTTTTTCAATAAGAGGGCTCTGCCTAAATATTTCGACTATAATTGCCGACCTTTTAAATGGTTTCATTGTAAAAATAGATATCTCTCTTAATGAGTTTTAATTATTTTATTAGATTATTTTCATCAATGTCAACATTTATTATTGTATTATATGATTAATTGAGGTTGTTTTTTTATCATAAAATAGTCTTTATTATGTTAAAGGTTTTATGATATGTTTTAATAAAATGTGATATTTTTATACAATTCATTGTTTATGGTTAAACTATTAACATTTCGTATGCTATTTTTAATATTAATGTCTATGTTATGTTTTAAAATTTTATATGAGGAATGAATTAGACTCTGTATGTGACAAGAGATGCACTCAATAGCCCCTAGATACATAATTAGTTATAATGAGACAAACTAGATTGGGTTTTTACCTGTTTATGAATGGTCTTGTCATGAGGTCATGACAGTGTGGTTATAATGTATGAAATTAGACATTCTCTCATTATAAGATTACTTATTGCTATTATATATTGTTATTTTAATAGTAAAATATCCATGTGAATGGTTATATTTGAATTATTTGATTTATTATTTCTATATTATTCTGAAATATTATGTTTAAAAGGATTGTGTTTCTATTTTATAATGTACCTTCATAGTTTATGTGTACATAAGATAGCTTCTACAATATTGTTTATCCTTACCGATCATCTGAGATCACCCCATTATTATGTTTCATTTTTCCAAAGGATACAAATATGTATATTATGACTATCATGAAGAAATAAACTAAGGGATTATATTATTTTCAAAGTATTTAGTATTTTTTTTTCATTTCAAGATGTAATTTTAAACTTTTGTTTGTATCTAGTTTTTTGAAGGCTAAAAAGCTGATCGGTCCATCAGAATTTAATTCCTTGTAATAATAATAATGTAATAAAATAATGCACTAACTTTGGGAAACTAGGGTTTGGGTGTTATATTTATAAACACCCTCGACCATTTATTTTGAAAAATATATTTCATATTGTATACTTCAATCATAAACATTCCCATCCCACTCATCAGAGACTAATCATGGAATAACACATCTATGTCATTTATGAATAAGGAAATCAAGTATTTTATAGGAAATGTTGCAAATATAGCCTGGTCTATATAGATTAAGTGTAGAAGGATCCATTACTCTTGTAATGAGAACCAAATTAGTGGTACTCATATCCTTATTCAATGCTCAACCTATAAAAAACCTTGCACCACCTCCCATACACGATCCTTGATAATATCCCATGAAACCATTTAGAGAGCTCTTGGAAATCCATCCTGACAGAGACTACTTTCCTCCTTCATGGTGAAAATGGTACCCTTTATCACTTCATCCTCCAAAATAGCCTCCAAAATTTGATAGTCTTATTCCTCCACCATTCTGGGGGTGGAACTCATGAAAACAACCTCTCCATTCACCTTGTTATGAATTCCTTCATCAAATTTATTTGATCCATCTAGTGAGTTCTCAATGTAATCCATCACCATAATCCCTGAAACATAAAACTTATAAATATATATGATCCATCATAATATTTTATATTAATCACATAGATAAAATTTTATATTTAAAACACATTTAGATGTAATCAAATTTCCTATCCACACCCTTTGTCATAAGAGATCACGATTTTTCCCATAACAACCACTTAGTCTTTAGGAGATTATCTTCCAAAATATTTTTCATTTCACTTAGATTAAAAAACATTTCATATTCTTAGTTATCATAACAATTCTCATAATTTATTTGGATGGACTCTAAAAACCCGTTTGGATTAACATCTCTATCCATTATTTTATAATACCACTTATACGCATCCCTTTTCAGATGATGAAGATGATGCATAAGTCCCACCCATGTAGTACCATGCCCTAGTTTTTTTCAAGACCATATTTCCAAATATATACATCTATCCACTAAGTACAAATTATTATAATAAAAAAAGATATTTTCCCTCTGATCCTTCTTATATAAATGTAACATATGTAGTGAGTGATCCAAGAGTGTATTGGTGAGATGAATTACTATGGTCCTTAAAAAAGAATTCATACCTTGGTTATTGGAGAGGCATCAATCTATCATTATCCATATTCATAAATTTATTTTATATTGGGACACATAGTAAATTTAATTCCCACGAATCCCCTATCCAGGGGACCATTTGAATCCACAAACTCTCTGAAGTATTTCATTTCATTAGCTTGGGAACGAAGATCCTACACTTTTCATTGAATACAAAACTATCATATTGAATGTTTTCCTAATGAACCATGGATGGTGATCTAGATAAAACATACATAAGATTTTATATAAAATCATTATATCTTAGGCCTAAATGTTTTCGTAAAATAAAGAGAGAAAATCTTGGTTCCAACTACATGTATTCTTTTGGTAATGTTATATAGAGAAGCGTCTGTAAATTCTATTGAAACTTCTTATTTTTAGAAAACCAAGAAATTTATTTTTATTTTATTTTTATTAATGTAATTAATCAATCCCATACTCGTGGAAAAAATTTATATATAATCCACATCCTTTTTAGGTTTAAAAATGACGATAAAAGATGTGTGCTGCAATCAAAATTACCTTGTAATAAAAACAATAATCACTCGATCCCCCTAAACCCTTGGAATTATAGATGGGGATTGAAATCATTAAACAATATGAAATATGGTCTTCTAGTATAATATATTTATATATTAGTGGATAAATTGTTTATTGAAGACTAACTCACTCTAGCACGGGTTATATGTTCATTTTCTACTAAGGATGTAATTATCTTCACAATTTTACCGTCCTTTCAAGGTTTAGGATCTCATTCTTTAACAACCTCATCAGACTCCACACGAAATAAGAACCTGTTGGGAGATCATGAAAAAGGGATTTGAGATGTCAATATTGTATCATCTTGAAAAATTGAAACCATCATCATCCTCTGTGGATAGTTCTAAGATGCTGGATCTCCTCTACCACTCCCTCTAGTACTAATTTTCTAGAATGTGTGTTTATTTATATCATAAGGGTTTTAATTTTTATGGAATGTGAACAATGTTACATAAACGGTGAAAAAATATGAATACTTTAAGATGACATGAAGGTATAATCACATAGTGTTTTATCATTGAGATTTATACTTGCAGTTTTTAGAGTGGTAGAATGGATAGGGTTTGAAATCTACTCAATGGTCCTAAATAGTTGGATAGATGTCTGGAATGTATGGTACATCTTGTAATTTTGAAAATCCAACCAATTTCCATGGCTCACTCCCAAATAATTAGAGAAGAAACTGAGGCTGCCATTAAAACCAACTCTAGAACTCCAATACTCCGGACACCTACACTCCTAATAAATGATAAAAATTGGGACAATATGTGTCTCTAGGGATCAAAAAACACAACATATTAGCCACCTTGAACACATTATTCTTCTAATACACATGTCCACAGAATTCTCTTTGAGCCAATACTCCACACAACACCTAATTAAATCTTGATAGAACACACAGTTAAATATTGTGAATCCCTCACCAACCCCGATTAGAATAAATAACAGTAGATTCACCAATAGATCCTATTCAATAAAAATATATGGGATTAAAACTATTTAAAGACTTCTAGAATACTCATCAAAACAAAGGAAACTACCCAAGGAAATACCAACTGACTATATAATAGGAGGACCATGAAACTGAAACGGGAGGCCTAGAAGTCTGACCAACACCGAATCCTGGCTTGATTCCATCCCATAATATGCATCATAGGACCACTGAGATAGGGAAAAATTCCGAACACCACAATGATGAAACTTATTAAACAATAACTCCATGAAATCATAGATGGATAATAGATTAATTCAAAAGGAAGATCTTGGGAATAATGATATTTTTACTAGATGATTATGTCTCTATGAGCTCAGGAACATCCTATAAAAGTAATGAGAGGGTCTCTCAAGACCAAGTAACACCACTAGTGATAGGTTTTATAAGTTATATATTATCTAAGGTCTGACACAAAAAATTTAACTATGGGGAACTGATCCACTCGATCAACATAGTTGGGCACAATCATAATGGTTGGAATAATATGAAATAAAAACCTAGATGAAGGGACATAAAAACCAGTTATAACCACCTTGAAGGAATTTACCATCATGGATTCTACCCCTCTAGACTTTTCAATAGCCTTAAATAATGATATATAAGGGAGAACATATCAAACTTGTAACACCAAATGATACTTATCTATCATTGATAACTCCAAATAAGTATCCGAAGAGGGTTGATAAATGGGGTGAACATTTTCCATTTCCCTTAACCATATTTTATTATGTTCTAATATATATTTTCCATGTATAACTTGTATAAGGTAAGATTTTTACAATTTGGAAATATATTGTGTGTTTCACCTATTTATAAATTAAAGAATGAATTAAAAAATAATGTTTATAGATTGAACATATCTATACATCATGGGTACTCCTTGATGTACATGGATATTATAGATCATTCTTGGTTTCAAAAAATATAATTTTAGATAATGGTTTAAAAATCAACATATTTATTATAACAATAATTAAATTATTAATAAAAGTTTTCCATGTCAATTATATAATCATTTCATATTATAGTTTAGAAGTGGGGTATTTTTATAGTGTATTTCATCATGGACTTCCCCTATACATCAAAAGTGAATAATATTATAGATGTTTTGATTAATTATTATATAGATTAAATACTTTTTTATAATTATTTATATGGACTTCTCATTTTATTATCTCTATAAGATATATATAATGAATGTAGTGAGACTTCATGTTAGAATATTTTTAATTTTCATTGATCATTATTTGGGGTTCATTTTCTAATAGTAAATGATACTTTAAAAAATTATACGATCTTTGGTACACCTAGAACTACATATCACACTAATACTAACGAAAAAACCAATGGTAATATCAATAGTTTTAGGGAATTTTTAGTGTATTTACTTAAGAAAACCCCTTCTGTGACACTATTTGGGTGAGATTTGTAGTCTATCGTAGTTGATTCCTCTACTAATACAAATATATTTTAGAGGAAAAAATATGGGAATGGGGTTTGGATAAAGCCATAATAAAGAGGATACCACCAAGGGGAGGATAATAACTATTAATTTGAGGATCAACATGGCCAATTCATAGTAATTTTATAATTAGATGTCCTTTTTATGGTTTTGATTTGGTCTTACTCTCAGTAATTTTTCTATTGATCATGTTTTTAATAATTGTCTAAAATTAAAGGATGTTTTCCTACCATTCAATATTGTAACAAAGGATTAAAACAATAATATTTTAGATTTATTTTTTATGAGATATTTTAGAGTGGAATTCTTGGTTTTAAAAAATACCACATCATTTAAATGGGCCTATTTCCCAATATGGAATATTCATTTATATGCATACTATATATTATGAAATGAATTTTATTCCTATGTAATACTTTAAAAATGATGAATAAATTTATACAATAACAATAGAGATATTTTAGGCTAATTTCACCAAATTATAAAATATCTCTTGCATGGTAAGGAATTATTACGCCTAATATATTTTGATTTTCATCGATTCAATGTGCGGTTTAAGAAAAAATATATTTGGATTTATAAATTATTACCGTGTAGGAGATATCCTCAATTTATAACACAAGAGCCTAAAATTACACTATAGTTATTTCCTCTATTCATTCATCAAATTAAATGGTTCCAAAGTAATTAAACTAATTTCATAATATATAGTTTTCCTATAAAAGTATTTTCCAAAATTCAAAAAAAAACATTTTGAATTGACAAGATATTTTTTGAAATGTTAAATATATATATAAAATAACTCAGAATACATCAATCAAAACTATGATTTTCTAATCCATTAGAACTGTATTGAATAGGATAAGGATGTATTTTAATATTAGATAATAATTAAAATTTGATCAATAGAAGAATAAATGATAATTACAATGACTAAATATTTAAAAAATGGAAGTATATAAATAAAATCACCATACCTTATCTCTAATGTTTAACTATTCTCTTGTAATGATCCTCCATTTTTTGGTGTTCTTCTTATGATGACATTTTCAAAACCCCATCATCTTCTATATTCATCAAAAATATATTTGTATAAATAAAATAATTATCTATGATGGACTATATTACCCACTCATATAATTATAGAAAAGGGGTTTTAGAGTTAAATCCCATAATGCTTCCTTAAACATATTGTATGTACTTTTGGATTGAATAATAGTATTGGTATATATGTAGTGATATAATGTATCGAATAACATATAATTTATTAATTACTCATCCAATATCTCAAAATGAACCTTTAATAATGATCAATGACAATTAAAAATTTTCCACAATTAAGTCTCCCTACCTCCATTATATATATCCATTATAGATAATCAATCAAGGAATCCTTTTGAATTATGATAAAAATTATTGAATATATGTAATGATCAGGAATAACATATATAATATTATTTTTTTTAGATTTAAATTGAATCCCATTATGAATTACACTATAAAATTATCCCAAATCCCTATTAGAATAAGTAATGATTATATAATTCCCATGGAAAAATTTTGTTAATAATTTAATTGTATTCATGCTAAATACCTTGAAGATTAAACAGTTATCTCCAATTATATTTATTCCAAGAAATAATGGTCTAGAATAATCATTTACACCACGGTTCTCCTAGAAGTATAAGGATGTTCAATCTATAAGAACTATACATTAATGTTTTATTTAATTTAGACATAGATGAAAAACACAATAGATTTCCAAATATTAAAAAACAAACCTTATTCATGTTAAACTCATGAAATATATATGATAAATCAAAAATGGAATTTGAGGGAAATTGGAGAATGTTCCATATGAACTATCTATTTGTCAACCTTCTCAATTGTCTGTTTGTAGTTATCCAATGTAGTGAAGTCTCTTGTAGTGCTATTAGATGGATTATTTATCCCTACAATGTCATGATAAAATGGGGTTGTTAAGTTTATATGGGTGGGATACTCTATTGTAATGTCCTTAAAAGAGGTTCTCATTGGTTAATATATTAATTCTTCCATGGTTTTCTTTCCCAACATCATGTCCATTATGACTGTGCTCTAGTGTGTTGATCGAGTGGATGCATTCCACATAGTTGGACATTCGGTGGAGGACCGTATTGAAGTATTTAATTATAATATTCTGTCATTGGTGTTAAAATTAGATCATTAAAGACCCTTTTATTCCAGTTTTAGGCAACTTGTGATCTCATAAGTATATAATTAGCTAGAATCAATTTAATCATCTCTATATCAACCTTTTGTATTCATAAATTTTTCAAGGAAGATTTCGTGAAATTTTGATCCTGGGAGGCATGATATTATGAGGATGGGGGGTTTCCATCTCATTGTATTCATATATCTTCAATGGTTATGAAACATTGTTCCCCCACTTTAGAAATGAGAAACTTGACTACATCAAAGAACACTGTTTCTAGAAAATTAGTATCATACGGAGTGGTAGAGGATATATGTGTACCTCAAAACATTTCATAAATGATAATGATGATTCAAATTTTTCTAGAGGGTTCCCCATTACATATCAGGTCCCTTCATCATTATCTCCCATCATGTTCTCAGTTATAGGGTGTAATATGAGGTAGTGGAAGCATTTAATCATATTGGCTGTAGAGATGGAAAAAGTGTGAAGATTGATGCTTCTTTAGAGAAGAGATAAATTTTCAACTAAGCCAGAGGGTGAGAGTATTATATACATATTTTACGTACTATGGCAGTTATCTTTTTGTATAAGATATTTTCAAAAAAATTAATGATATATATGCTTATTTTGAATTCTAGGGGTTTGTGGGCTCAAACGAAGAATGCATTTTTATAGTGAATATTTGGGGTAAAACACATCCATTATAGTCATTAAGAAACCTAAACAGAGATTTCATCACTCATAATTCTTCTATATGAGTATATTATTCATCTATTATATTTATTATAATCCATGAAACAAATATGTCTCAGTTTTTTGGAAGCAAAGACCTTCAAAGTAAATCATGGACGCTTCTTCACAGCACATTAACAGAAGAATACATCTGTGTGGTAGTGAGATTTTATTGTCATTATTTAATAATAGATCGAAGCTCTTATCTATGTTTCATTGAGATAACATGCAATGGATTTTTAGGGGAAACATAAATAGGATTTTAGTGGATTGGAGGAATGTGGATGGGCTTCCTTTTCCAAAAAATCAATGCCCGACTTCATGGAGTTTTTAGGTTCAAATGGTTTATGGATATGGTCTTATAGGGAAGTAAATTTATTTAGTGTATCAATAAAAGGAAATACTAGAATATTGATGTGGCTTGAGCACTGAATCTCTAATAATCATTGGGAGGATTCTCATCCAAAGGCCACACTAATAAATCCCACTAGAAAACTCTTGGATACCTCACCACTTATGGTTATTTTAAAAAAGAAAAATCATATGGAAAATCTCTTATATTTTTCTAAAAATTATCACTAGGTGGATGGATTTTTTTTGATGGTAAGATGGTCTTGGTAGAAAATAGAGTGTGGTAAAAATGGGTGACACTTATGTATTGAATGTTTCAATTGAAAATGGTTGCACAAGATTTATATTCTACATGAATGGATAGAGACATCACTGTTGATAGGAGAATAGAGTAAATTGAATTATAATAGGATAGTCTTCATAGTAACTAGGATGATGACACATTTTTTATTCTAGATGAAAAGAAAATTATATTGGTTAACAATATCATAGATATTGAGAGGGCATGTAGTGAAAAATAAATAACATTTTGGATCAAGGAGGGTGATAGTAAAACTTCATAATTATAGTTTTTTTAAAGATAAAATGAGTCCTATATGATTAGTATAAAAATTGAGTGTGGATATCATGGAAAGGATGTTAATTTTGCAAGGAAGATGATGAGATATTTCTTTGTGTACTTATGATGAGGAATGGATAATTTCAATAAAGGATGAAAAAACAAGGGAAATTATGAATATTGTTTCATGAGATGCACCCTTAGACTTGGAGGGATAGGGAAAATAATAGTTATTAGGCTATTCTAGATGAAAAATAGAAACCATTTACTATATTTAGAATGATATATGACTGATATCTTGGTTATAAATGATTTATAGGATCATTATATTTTTCTTCATTTGATATTATCAAGGATAATGTGGGGGAAGAAGAGTAAGATTAATTTAAAAGGGTAGTATTAAATATACATATGAATGCCTCCAATGAGGTTCACATTCCAATAGTGAAGGAACCGACTACTCTTTATCTATATAGACAAAAAATTGGTTGAACCTTTTCCTATAAAATCCATACATTCCTTATAAATAGATGAACCAACCAAGTTATTCCATGTTTTTTCGTGAAATAAAAACATGGATTTTTTCAAGGAAGAAGTATTCAAGGTGCAATTGGAATTGAAAAATTAATGATATAGGATATTTATATAAAGACTCTTTGATAAAAGTTTATGTACCAGATGGATGTGGAAAAGGTGTATGATCAATTAAAATAGTGTTCCATCATATGGTCCATGAGGGTAATTGGGTTAAAATGATGTTTTTGTTATATGTGATTCATATATTATGTGTCCTCTTGGATTAACATGTCATTAATGGAGAGGGGGTTTACTTTTTTTAATAGGTTCATGTTGTTTGGGAATGGGATTATCTATCCCCCACTCTCTCTATCCTGAAGCAGGAGGGCCTAACAAGGAATATGAAATAGAGATTGGAGGAGAGGAATATAATTATATTTATAAATAGCTTTAGGAGTGGAATAATAGCTCACATTATGTTTACTAATGACATGTTTTTATTTGTAAATGGAATTCCAAGATCAATTAATTGGTTCAATAAAATTATTGAATCATATAGAAATAGATCATCCAGTGGGTCAATCAAAATAAGAGTAGTTTATTTATTTCTTACAAATGTTCAAGTAGAAACCATATGTTAATTCATCAAAAAATAAGTATGAAATTGTGGAAATGTCCAATGAAATAACATGTAAATCATATAGTAAATGGATGGATAGAAAAGTCATTATTATAAGGTTTAATTAACTATATCAAGGGAATGATAATCAACTAGAAAAATATATTCCTATTATATGGAAGATGAATCACATTGATAAATACTTTAATTAATTCTATACCAATGCATGTTTTTTCTATCATCAATGAACTGATGGGGACAATCGAGAAGCTAAAAAACATCATGAAAACCTTTTTCTGGGAGGAGAACCTGTCTGGGTGGATCCACATTCTATAATAGAGGAAAATCGATTGCGTTATTGATAAAGATGGAATTAGCCTATGTAGTGTTTCAAAATACATTCTGGACAAACAAGAGAAAATGATGTGGTGCATCATATAAGGGAACTCATTATAGGACATGTATATGAAAAATATTTATGGTGATGAATAAAGGAAATTTTACGGTCAAACAAGGAGATAGTCAAGACTTACATTGTGAATACAAACTCAAATCTAAGAGATGACATATAAACTACATTGGGCAATGAATGAAGTAATATTAACATGTGGAAAGAGATATGGGCTAGAGAAACAATAAAATTTTGAGGGCTTCTAGTTTTTGAATATCTCGAATAGAGAGGATAGAATATTCCCAGATTTTATAAGTAGCATTATTAAATATGATAAGAAGGATCATTATGAGAGAATCATTATAGTATATGATACATGTAGATGTGATATTTCATATTTTCCCTTAGGATAATTTAGTGGAGGGGACTATAGAACAATGTATCATGAATGAAGAAAGACTGAAGTATGGGAACCAAAACATTGGTTCAATGAGATCATATTTATGATGAATTTTATGGTGTGGTGAATGAGGAACCAAGATCTTCCTACCGATGAAAATGTGCAGAATAAGGGTGTGTACTTGGAATCCCAATGCCATTGCTGTGCATTACAAAGACTTAAATCAATCTAGAATATTTTATTCAAACGTGATTGAGAGAATGTAATTTTTAATTATATAGGTCTGGGTATGAGCATATACAAGTGAGGAGAATTAATGCTGGAGATTATTGAGGTCTGGTTCCATGGAGCTATCCAAAAGGCGTGGCAGTGAAGATATATCATTTTATATTTTCAGTACTGTGTGGGATCCTCTATGAGGCTAGGAATAAGGCAAGAGAATGTACAATGTCTTATCCTCTATTTTTTGGTGTTTTTGAAAGATCTTATTGTGGCACTTGGTGCTCTAGTGAAAGGTGGGTGTCTTATGTTGCGTTAGTCAGTATTCTTGCAAGGCTAAGCATCAATAAGAGATAAAGAGGTCGATGTAACTAGAGAATCTGGGTAATGTATAATCCAAAAAAAATAGAGGTTCAAATTATTGTGGATGGAACATGTGTCTTTAGGAGAATTAGAGGGGGTGGTCTGGTGAGGAATAACATGGGTTCAATGATTCTAGGATTCAACTCCTCTTATGGGCTAGGTAATTCTATTGGAATAGAGGAAAGAGACATGATACATGGTTAGATGATAGACTTTATTTGTAATATAAATATTACAGATATTAAAATTAATTCTACCATATTGGTTGGGCTTTTGACTGGGATGGACAAATCACCATGGGAATTGGTATACTTTGTTATAAATTTAAAGATGATTATAAACTATGGAATTAATCATGGTCAAATAAATAGGGAAGGGATGTTTTTAGATCATGACTTGGCCAGAAAAGGGAGTAATGTAAAGAGAAATATGTTACACTTTTATGGTATCCTAACCTAATGAATATATGATCATTTTTAGGGATAATACCCTCAGTATTCATCATTTCTTCCCTGTGAGTTGATTGAATCCTATGTTTCTTCAAATTGTTCAACAGGAAAAAGTAAATTTTCAATCATTCATGTAAAGATGGGAATATTATTATGTTAAAATACATAAATTGTTTTTTACAATTTAGTATCACACTATTATCTCCACTTAATATTATCGCGTGGTGATTCTTGTGAAACAATTTGAGAATTATATGATGAAATTCATTGCATTTATGATCTAAAAGTCTCTATTTTTTTCAAATAATTGATTACAGAATGGTTCTTCATTCTTATTGAAGGAAGAGATCCACAATCCTTCATGGTAAAGGTATCATCTAATATATTCAACTTTCTATAATTATATTATGTTGGTAAATTTTAATATATAATTACTTTCAACTTTATATTTTATTCCATGTTAATTTAATTTCATGAATATATATATTATGAACATCTTGGCCAGAATTATAAGTAGTTAATAATTTTTCTCTGCACCATGACATGCATAAGATACTAATTCTCAAGAATATTAAATAATTTCAATGTATATGTTATCACTATCTCATTATAAATCAATGCACAAAGAATCCCCTCTTTGAGGAGATAAAGTAAATATGGAAATATAATCATAAAGAAGGAAATATTAGTATATGTATTCTAACAAACCACTTCATGATAACTTTGAATCATTCCTTTCACTACATGGTACATATAAACATAATTACTTGAATGTCTTCATGGTTATAGTGTAGAATATTCATTTTCCAACATACATTTTTAATAATCCACTAAGCCTACTGTATCATCACCTTGATGAGTCACTAATGACGCCTATGTCTACAAGTACTGAATAAATAGTCATAAAGATATATATCATACCTCTAGGAATAGGGGCACAATTGTGGGGGTATTAGGTTTAAATATATCCAGGCACACACAAGTGGTGGGGAATTGGGTGAGCACTGATGTAGGGGTCTTTCTAGCACAGATAATGGTATGAGAGGGTGTGTGAGTGATGATATAGACATAATGGAGAGTACTGGAAATTTTTGTGTGGTGGGTGATGAGAATATAAATGAAATTATTAGCATTGATAAACACAATATTTATTACCACTTTTTTGAGTACTGATAAAGGGGGGAATTATCGGTGCAAAAAAAGCACTAATAAAAGTTGTGTCAAAAAAAATCATCATTTATCAAAAAAATTTATTGAATTTTTTTTCACATATTAATATAATTTCTAATGTAGAAAAAACAAATCATCTTTTAATGGTTCTTACAACCTCAATGTTTTTTTGGGGATGACAAAAATCATTTTACATACTGTTAATGGGTGGATCTGTATTACTGATTGACATTTTTCATCATTATAATTAACATTCCTATATTATTGGTAACCACTAAAATATTTAGTGACTTACAAAACATTATTTATTATAAATATTAAACAAGAATGATCAATATAAATTAAAATATTATATCCACCTTCTTGATTAATGTCATCTTCAGCTTATTCCATTCATCAAAATAATTCATAATTTTATTTTTATATCTCATATATTGAGTGTTACTTTACCAACTAATTATTATTTAGTATTAATAATATTTTATATAAATATATCATTTATATTTGACACTGTTTAGTAAATTCATCATTCAAGTAATTCTAAAATCACCCAAAGATGCTTCCATTAGATCTAGAGTGTTGAGAAAATTCCAAACAACATTCAATACCCAAATCTAAGATCACAGATGCCCTCAATTACCTACCCCTCTCTATTTTTTACATGTGTTTCTTCGTGGAACAGCCACACACTCCCATACTTCATAATTCCTATCACAACATTATACCCGTGTAGATGTATAATTCTAATGGTTCATGCCAAACCCCGACACCTATGTTATCAATTATTTTATTTATTCAAACTTTTTAAAAATTAGTTTTTTTAAATAGAAATTTTAAACATTTTTGTATATCATTATGTAACATACTTTTAATATTTTAGGTACTCTATGACCTCCATTTTTATTATTTATTGTTTTGAGTTCATCTCAGTTAATTTGAAGAGAAATATTAAAAATTTTGGAATATCCTAGGTCGTGAAATGTTGACGCAAGGTTTTCCCAAACTATGATGTCATGACCCATCCCAGAGGGGTCCGTTCCACGACTCCACAATACCACCTCCAACAGGCTAGGAGTTGTTGACTATCACTAAGTAGGAATATCAATAATAGGTGAGGAACATCCTATGTACCTATATGGACACACACATCTCCAAGGAAACAAATAATGAAAATTAAAGATCCAAGAAAGCTATCCTTGATGAACACTAAGTAAAACACAGTGAGAGTGCATCATAAGTTAATGTTCTAGGTGAAAAAATGGGTCAGTATAAAATTGCGCCAAAATAAATAGAAAACACCAGTAAAACCTTCTGTCACTATAGAACATCATCATAAAACCATACATGAAAGGTCGGTGAAGAGTAGCTGCCTAATGTTGTAGGAGTACACCGCGTCAGATTGATCTAACTGAGCACCACCTGGTCCAGTTCCTCCCGGGGGTCCATCAAAGCATTGGTCAACATTACAAGACATGGAAAATGTGGGCCACACCCATAAAATGGTGAGTAAAACAATACTAAGTAGGACACCCCAAAACCACAATGGTAAAGAACAAGGGAAAATTCACAATGAAAATCACATTCATCTCCACACATGAATATTCCCATACAAAGACCAATAATATATATATATATAATCATCTCAAAAACTATGAATTGTTTCGTCCTAGATTCATTACTATCATTAATAAACTCATTAAATTCCCAAATCATAACACCTATAACCATGAGGATACACATCATGCGAACAAACTTCTCTTATGGGACCATTTTGAGAGATATAATCCATAAGAAACAACTCTAACATTATTAATGGAATGTATAAGAGGACATGATACATCAGGAACATCCTACAATGTCGACATCCAATTCCGAAATCAAGTGGTTAAGTCATCTTTGTATTTTTTTCAACACATGATTAAGGAAACCCAAGTGAAGAGGCCCTCCCCTTGGCACTACATACAGTTGAGGGAGAACTACTCCAGACTAACTTGTGAAACCTCAATCACTCTCGAAAACTGTAGCCTGCTCCTCAGCTTATTGATGCAGTACTAGCTCTTATCTATTTAAAATTCACATAATGTGGAGGGGCCAAATCCTCATAGATATTTCCTACAGTCAAGGGAGATCCAACTGTAATAGAGGACTCGCTCCATGCCGCTATTCAAAGATAGGGGAGTAAGAATTAAAAAGCAAGGACTGATGCACTGGTTTCAATATGGGATTTGTACTCATGAAAGAACCACACCCTAACATTATAGGGGAGTACTACTTTGTATATCAAGGACTCGGACCCTACCTGATAGTAGATTAAAACTCATTGGGATGAACACTCTGGTTTGAAAGGGTTGTACTGACTATGAGAGTTTGTTTTCTATAGGGGACCTGCAATCTAGTATGTAATGGGAGTACCAAACATATGGTAGATGACCTAATCCTTAGCATGATAGGGGAGTAGAAAATCATATAATAAAGGACCCACAACATACCCAATAGGGGAGTACCTACATTATTGATACACCAATTAAGGGGTTACCCGCACCATTGTTCGTCATGGGAGTAACACCCCCTGAAAAAAATCAAAATGTTAACGAACACATTCCCATGGATTGGGGAGTTTCATCTCTACCAAGTAATATCTGTAACGAGTACCCTCTCACCCAATCATCAGGTGTGTACCATTCTAACTTCTCTTTATACATACCACCCCAATTCTTTTTAACGTATCCATGTACCAGGTGGACCCACACTCCAAACTATTAGTCCGTCCTCCAACATTCAAAAAAACTCACTTATAATATCTCAAATGGACATTCTCATCTCCAGGGTCTCATCTTCGTAGATGGATCATTAAACAAATGCTCTATTTTAATGTTATAGGTGTTTTAGTGAAAAGGGGCTTGTTGGGTCCGAGCATGGGCCATGATGACTCACCCTAGGCGAGCCCACCTCGATGGGGCCCATCCTAGTGGCTCTAGACCGACCTGATCAAACATGAAAGTTAAATCCACCCAGATAATGTGAATCACTATGTCATCTCCATGCCACACGTCTGGTTCATCCGACCACTAATCCCGCACACTTGAGTCTTGAGCTACGGGTCCCACACTCCCCACCACAACATGATGTTGCGACCTTACACCACAAGGGTAGTCACATAGTTAGGGATGTCATAACTAGTTCATGCTGCCTCAACTGTAGTGGCACATGGCTGCAGTCATGGGCTGACGCCGGTGCACTATTGGCTTTTTCGTCGAGCTATTAGACTAATTCTGGTGGTCTGATTATCATTCGAAAGAGGTTTCGGCTTCCTCGTGTTGTGTTCTTCATCTTCAGGTGTTCAAATTCATGTCCCTACCCATGCATCTAGAAAATTATTGAATTGATGTATCTCCTACATTGATTCAATATGTTTTTTGCAGTCATTGTCGCACCACTCTTATGTCGTCATGAGGTTATCTATCTTATTTTGGATCATTGCATTGTGAGAAAGATATGAGACGAACCACTATTCTTAACCCCATGAAGAATGTGAGGAATGTGTGTTTCAAATGGGAGAATACAAAAACATTTAAAAAATCGAGGAATTATCCTCCTCCTTTCTTCGTTATAGCATTGGTATTATCTTGTTAGAATGATTTAACAGTACACACCAAAACAGAATCTCATTTCCCCCAAAAATATCCCATAGTCAAAACCCTCCAGCAAGAATGATCAATTAATGGGTCTACCTTTTTGTGGGTTGATTAGTGTTCATCGTTTATAAATCAATAACATGGAAAATATAATCCAAACCAATCACCCTACCAATATCTGGTCCAATCATTCACGAGGATAGAAGCTCTTTTTCTGTCATCGTCAATCTTGTGATGAATTATCTCGACCCTTGCACTGATTTCCTATACCAATTCGACAACATTTTTTTGCCAAGAGAGAGACTCTCTTATTTTCCTCAGGTGATCTCCTAGGTTATGGGAGTAACCTTGGATCTCTGAGGAATATTTTATCAAAATAAAAATTGTGTGAATCAAAAATATTTTTAATAAATCAACATCCAAAATATAACATTTTTGCATGGCCCTATCCGAACAATGTTAGGACCTTCCATAGGTAAGTTCTATTTTCTTAATGAAATGGTGCTCTTGGATTACTGATTACAGCATCCATTTTAATGATAATAATGTCTATAGTTCACATCTCGAGCACTTTTAATTAAAAACTCATCATTATTCAAATATATATCTCAGGCACACCAAACTTCAAATTTGTATGCCGTCACAAAAACCAATCTCAAATGTCTCCAAAATAATTTATAAAAATAAAATCAGAAAAATATGGGTCATTACATTATCCCCACATTAGTACTTTTCATCCCTAAAAGGAAAAATCCTACACTCATGGGAGGAAAAATTGAACTCTGAACTAGGATCCCTTACCAATGAGCTCATAAACGGTCCTTCTGCTACTTACAAGCACACAATTACAGTAACAACTTAGATCAACCACTCTTACATCCAGCTTCTTCAATTCTGACACCATGAAACAACGACAAAAGTCTCTTTAGTATCATCATGTTGGAATGCATGACGATACATCTGTTGTCATTGGGTCTAGTAGCTCACCTACACACTAACTTAACATAGATAAGAATAGAACTCCCCAGTTTACATCCACCCTTGGGTGAACTGTACTATAGCCTCTATAATTATTATGCATTCTAGGTTGATGGTAATCCCACATGAGTATTTATAAAAAACAACAGGCCTACGCAAGAGCAAACATGGGGTCTTATTAGGACCTCTATCTACATCCACTAGGATCCACATAGTATTCTAAAAAAGAACACTTCTACACCCACTAATGACATCCCAACCGAGTATGGATGGTAAGTAGCAATTCAATACTATGGAAAAATCACAAGGTCTATCTTTTTCGACCATTTAAATGATCCCAAGAAAAAGAATTGGTGAAAAAAATCTATTAGATGGGCCATGAATTTCTCCAATACTTCATCGAAAAAAATCACCTAGAATAAAAAAACCACGAGATTCTCCCACCATACCTCAATAATTAGTTTCAAAAACCTCCTTCTCAGTAAGCGTTGATTGAGGGTTCACCATGTGATGTCTGGATTTCCCATTGACTGAAAAGGATACTCCACTTAATCATCACAGACACACATCACCCTTCACCTAAAATAGTCAATCAGGGAACGAATGGAAGTAGTCAATACAATGAATGATGTCAAAGGCATTGAATCTACTACTAATATATGCCAACTAAAAATATCTCATACATGATTTGGGTAACACTATCATCACTACTGTGTGATTATCGATAATCCAACAATAAGAGTCTGTAAAAATGAGGGTCAATACCACTGTTTGATCAGAACCTATAAGTCTGAAACAAACCTCGTTGTAGAAGGAGAAATATTTGCACCTATGTCCATTAGTACAAAAGAATAAAAAAGAAAAGACACGAGTCATACCTGAGATATCTCCTAGGGAATCTAGGTCATAATCCCTGACCGCATGCAGTTGTCCTAGTCCAAGGCCTCCAGCTCCCAAAGGTAGGAATAGACCACCTGGGGGTGTGGGGGTAACACTACAAACTGTCTGTCACCTCCTACTTTTCTTCCATCTCCTTTTCCTCACATGCCATCTTGTGAAACTCCTTGCCCCGGGAATTGTCTTGGCCAAAGCTGCTCATCATTAGGCTCCCTTCCAACAACACGATTGGTAAGAAAATCTCTATAGATACTTCCCGACTATCCCAAGTGTAAAAACACCTCTACCATTACTGATTAACTACTCAACAGTACTCATTCACTACAGGCCCATGCGTCCGTGTTCAAGCATGAGTATTCATCCTATGAAACTATTTGTATCACCTTTTATCTTCCATCACTTGCATACACCTCTATCTCATGACATCTTATGTAGGTAACATCCATTTTCACCATAAATAGTAAAACCTCAACCACCAGGGCCCTATCCATCACCCCAAATTGGGTCTAAATGCTAAGGGATATCATCATCCCCCTGATATCCAACTGTAGTCCCTACTCAATGGTCTAGGCCTTAAAGAATGGGTCTTAGCCCATCCTCATAGAGTAACAACATAAGTCTGTGAATCTTACCGACTAATATGCTACAATCAATACTCTATACTATAGATGTAGTAGTTCCAATATACCCACACAGTGTAATGTTTCTAGAAGTAATTTCCTCTAAAGAGGTACTCAAATACTATACATGAGAGGGTCTCTTCCTCGTACGTTTGGATCCCTAAGATCTACCATCATCTTTTTAATCCTTAAAGAAGACTCATGGATAGGATTGCAATCTGGCTAGGAAATGTTCTCATATGGTGGAAGATGCACATGAAAACCTCCAACCAATCCTCATGAACTTGAGGATATGACTCCCCTCAGAACTAGGGAGGTCACTATTTATGGAACTCATGAAACACACTGAGCCTTTGATAATCTTTTAATGGGGGTTCCAGTAGAAATTGATGATCAATAAGTGGTGGCATTACTAGTGCAACATAGTCTTGGAGTCTAGATACGCCAGCTGCTACACCAACACTAGAGTCCTTAGAATGAAATCCAAACTTGAAGCACTTAAAAAGAATTCCCTAAACCAAAATCACTAAATCCTGACACCAATGTGGAACTGACCCCCTCTGTGACCACTCTGTCACAACCTATCCTAGTGGGGGCCATGCCACAACATCCAAATAACTTCTCTAATAGTCCAGGGGATGGTGACTAAAATTGAGTAAGAATATTAATAACATGAGAGGCATAGGTTATGTACCTATAAACATAAAAACAAATCCAAGACCACAAATTCTATAAAGTAAAAAATACAAGGAAGATATTCATGAAGACCACAATGTAAAACTCAACCAAAGTGAAATAAAAATTAAAGTACACAGTGGAAAACTATTCGAGTATACAAGCCCACCAAAAGAAAGATAGAACAAAATTAAAATACAATGTCACTATATCATGTCATCCAACAACCCTACCTGAAATGTATGTGAAGGGAAGATACCTGATGTCATAGGAGTATAACTCATTTATCTATTCTCACTAAGCACCACCAGGTCCTGATCCCCCATGGACTCCGTCAATGCGTCATTTGTATGCTGAAGACACACCACATGCAGGAAAGTTCCATGCATGGGTGAGTAAAATAATACTCAATATGACACATTGAAACCACAATGGTAAAGTACAAGTGAAAAATCACAATTAAAGTCATAGTCCGCTCGGCACAAGTATATACCCATACGTATAACAAGAATATATAGATATACCCATTTTAGACAGTAAGAATCATGAGGTCCCTACCCCATATCTAGTGTCAGGATTCTCAAAAAAGGCCCAAATCATAATTAATAAAACCAAGGGGACACATTACTTGATCTCTTCCATCTATCATGGAACCCGTACGATAGATAAACTCCATTAGGAACATCCTACATGGTCTATGTTCATTTACCAACACAAAAGGTTTAGTCATCATTTTCCCGCACCCAATGTATGACTAAGGAAACTCAATTGAAGTGGATCACCCCTCTCCATTATATAAAATTGAGGGAAAAGTGATTAAAACTAACCTTAAAAACCTAAATGGCTCTTCCAAGGATTATCCTAGACCATTATTCTATTGAGGGAGAAATATCTCCTATCTAGGTAATGATCACATCATGTGGAGGGCCATGTTCATCATAGGTATGTCCTATAGTCGATGGACCTCCACATCCAAAGGAGGACCCACTTGCCACTACAACTCATAGATAGGGGAGTATGACTCTATATGTGAGGACCCATGCCCGGGTTCCAATAGCATAGTGCTACTCATGAAGCACCTGCAACCTGATACGATAGTGGTGTACTACTATGTATATTGAGGACTCACGCCCTATGTGGTATGGGAGTTATACATGGTGACTAGAGGTCCCGAACCTTGGTTTGAAAGTGGAGTACCAACTTTGTTAGTTAATTTTCTATTGGGGACATGCGCACTTGTATGTAAGGGGATTACAAACCCCATACTAGAAGACAGGATCCCTGGAACACTGGGGAGTAATGACTCCTATAATATGTGACCCTCACCATACCTTGTAGGGGAGTACCTACTATATTGATACACCAATTATGGGTGAACCCACACCCTAGTCCATCAGGGGAGTGACAACCCTAGATGATACTTCCCAAAGGTAATAAACCAATGACCACAATGTGGGAAGTATAATATCTTCCAAAGAGAAGAGGTAATGAATAACCACACCCTAAATCATTAGTGGAGTATCGTCCTAGATTCACTTTATATGAACCACCCTAATTCCTCTCATGGCCTACTTATTCTCGAAGGACCCCCTCCTCAAAACATTAGGGCATCCATCAACATCCAAAAAAACACAACAATAGCCTCTCAAAAGGCTCGGCCCATGGTAAGGGTCCCAAAGCTACAGACTACTCATAAAACATATTCTCCCTTGGAAAATTATGGGTGTTTTAGTAAAAAGGGGCTAGTTGGGTCTTCGCCCGATCTGACACGGTCAGACACACCAGCCTGACCTTGCATAGCCCAGGGTATACCTACAGACCCATTGGGCGGGGCCTGGCCTATGGCTTGGGCAATGGGTCCAGCTCACCCCATAGTGGCACAAAGCTGCAGCCTTCACGACGCGCTAGTGGCTTCTTATACAGGCCACTAGACTTGTATAATTGGTCCTTTTTTTATATGGAAGTGGTTCTAATGTCGTCAGGATGCATTCATTAAAACATGGGGTTCGAGATCATGTTGTGACCCATCCTAAAAAAATGAATGAATAATGGTATCTCCTGCGTCACATCAATATTTTGGTTGTCATCTCTATAAAAACATTGTTAGTACATCATGAGGTCGGATCATTCATTTTGGATCACTGCGTAGTTAGACGGATATGCAATGACACATTGTTCAAAATCCCTCAATGAAAGTGAAGAAAACACTTGACAAATGGGAGAAGATGAACAAATGTAACAAATCAAGGAACGAACCTAGGCCATTGTTCATTATGGAATTTATTCTCTCCCGTTAGAAGGATTTAGTTGAATAAAAATAAAGAGAATATCAATTCCCCCAAAATCATCCTGCAGTCAAAACCCTCCTGCATGAATGGTCGAGTTACAAGTTAACCTATTAATGGGTTGTTATGTGTTCATGATTTAGAAATAATGAATAGGGAAAACATAATTCAGTATAATAACCTACCTATATCTGGTTGATCGTTGACGAAGAGAGAATCTACATCGTTGTATTCATCAATCTATTGAAGAACAATCTCGATCCGCACGCCAATTTCATAATGCGATATTTTAGGATTTTTTATAGAGAGAGTTACTCTCCTCTATGCCTCATGTGAGATCCAGGGTTATGGATATAACCTTGTATCTGTGAGGAAAAATATATTATTAGGAAATTTTCATTGCATCATATATGATTTTATTTAAGTTTTTTGGACATCTACATCCAAAATCATACTTTTTCATATGGCCCGTATCAAACAATGTTAGGCCCGATCTAGTTAAAGTTGCTATTCTGAATACCATGGTGCCCTCCAATTTTTTATTAGGTCATCAATTTGGAAGATATTAAACTTCAATGTAATCAACCTAAGGGATTTTAATTAAAAACTAATCTTTATTGAAAGATTTATTCTGGGAACATCGGGTCTCGAAATCACACACCATCTCAGTGCCTGGTGTTGTATTTTTCATAAATAATTTCATAAAATAAATTCTTGAAATTTTTGGCAGTATTAAACATGCTCCCACCCAATTTATACCATGAAAACCCAAAAATTGGGGGTTTTCATGGTTTGAACAGAGTTTTACAAACTATGAACCCACCTAGTAGAAATCATACACCCCATCAGAGGGTTTTCTAGCTTGGGAGAATGGTTTCAGAAACTGTGCGGCCCTATCCATCTAACCATGTGTGCATTTTTTGACTCCACCAAACCTATTCTGTGGTGGATACATGTGGGGATAACATTTTTTCATTCTTCTCTAGTAAGAGATTTTACCATGTTCCATCTCTCTTGCTCTCTTCTTCATTGCAAAATATGGTTCGTTAGATATTCTTGTTGTTGATGGATCTAAACATTATTATCAGTCATGAATATATTATTGATACCGTTTTATCTATTTCGTCATTCCATATTAGATTTTACCATTGAGGTTGTTGTGATACCATATCTTTGTGTTAAATGTAGGTTCTTCCATTGAGAGTTTCCATGTAATAGAGATTTGATTTTATTAATTTAAATGAAATCGATTTCAATTGAATTTTGGAAAACCGATTATAATGTAGATTAGAAATTTAATTGACCAGGTCATGATTTTGTTAAAAAACACCAATTCTAATGGAATTAGCATTTTGGGTGTATTTTGGAAATTTATGGAAATTGAAATTTTATTTGATAATTTATTTTTATTAAAATGTATTAAATTTATTTTATAACAAACTCTGATTTTTTGTATCTCAAAAAATTCATGAAATTATTAAAACCCCATGTTATAGTTTTTAATGTGAAATTGGAATACTGAAACTAAATATTAATCAATTGTATTTGGCATAGTTTTAAAATAATTTTCCCATCGATTGATCGATCTATAGAGAAGATGAAAGTATGAGTAGTTAGTAAGTTATTTGGGACATGAATGTTATGATGGTAGTGACCTTGAAATTTAATGACACTTCACAACTCTAATATAAACCTTTTTTGGAAGATCATATCCCTAGTGGCATATTAATGGGCCTTGTTAAGTCTGAGCCCAAGGGATGTGTGAGATCATTTTCATGATCACAGATTTGAGTGTGGGAGTATATCATAAATATAAACAATCGTAACTCCAAGTGGATGACCATGTTTCATATTTTTTTCATTCATATATATATAATGTTTCTTGTGAAACAATTTTTGACATGCCTGGTGATTTATATAAAATGTTTTATATAAAATTTATACTTGTTCCGTTCTTTGAAATGTTAACATTTTTGGAATTTAAAATCAATTTTAAAAATATTAATTTGTAATACCATTCCTATTTTTATTGAAATTGAAATATTATATCGTCTATTTTGTATGAAATCATATTATGGAAAACTTGGTGAAACTATAGTGAGATTTTAGCTCACACCAGACATTTTCCATTAGGAATTTGTGTATTTTTTTATTTCAGGTTTGATAAATGGAAAAAACCCACTTGGAGTTGGTGGTTGTTGTTGATTATTTATGCACAGAGTTCTGTGTTTATTGGGAATGTTGGTGCCAAAATATTGAATTAAAAGAAGGGATGAAAAAGAAGCCCCCGCACGCGGCCTCGCGAAGCTTCGACGCCAAGCTCCCCTGAGCATCGCGGCCTCTGCGAAGATCCTGAGGTGGTAACACTCCATGAACGTCCTGGCGTTCGTGAGCCCGCTGCGAAACCCCAGAGGCGGTAATGCTCTGCGAATGGTTTGATGTTTGCGAGCCCACTGCGAAGCACTCGCCTCGCTTTCGCACCGCGTGAGCTCTGCTTCGCAGCACCCCTTGCCTATAAATATTCAGCTTCTCATGAGTCCATAGGATGGACATTCCAACCTCTCGTCTTCTCAACTCCCGAATCGCGAAGCACCCATTGCCCTAGGAATCATGAGCTCCACGAGGTATTTTTACTTCGTGAGATTCCTTCGTCTTTTCTCATTTTGATCCTCTCTTCCGAGAGGGACGCCCTTCACGAAGCCCAAGGGCATTCGTGAAGGAGGGGGATTCCCAAGGGATCCCGGGAAGCCTCGGAGCATTTATGATTCATGAAACACTCATACTATACTAGTGATCCCCATGCCAAGGCAGTGTAGCTGTATATCGCGAAGCACACTACTACACAGCACCTTGCTTCACGAGGAACCTCTGCAACACGAGGCAGTGCTCCACGAATACTATTCCACTTCACGAAGCACCCCCAATTCACATATCTGCCCCATGATAAGGCCAATGCCCTCCACTTCGCGAAGCACACTCCTTTTCTTGGAAATTCCTCTTCCCGTGTGACCCTCCAGGTTTGCACAATGTGATTTCAAAGTCTCGTGGACAACACCACTCGTAGCGTTGCTTCACCTAATGCTTCTTCTCATAGGCATGCTAATAGCTATTGTTTCTTCACATAGCCACGCTAACATGGACCACTTGATGGTTCTCTCTGTGACCCCCCATGACCACGATCATACAAGTACCTTCCCTCCCCCAAGGAGTAGAGGGTGTCGGTCATGTAAGTCCTAGGGGTGCAGAGTGAACCTACCTCCTCCAAGCTGCAGGATGTTAAATTGACAAGCACTTCATCCTCAACACATGATGTTAAACTATGATCTGACCCCGCACCTCGAACACAGGGTCCCCCCATCTCGGGCATTCTTTACGCCACTCGTATCCAAGGGAATGGAATCAACCCCTCCACATGGGCTGATATCCTCTTTATCTGAGTGGCGTATGTCCACAGGAGAAGAGAAACTACCTTTGTGTAAGCCCCCTAGCGCCTCTTGCAGATGGTAGCACCCATGCACCTCTGTACTTCCCCACTTCCATGGTCTGTGGAGGGAGCGATAGGGAATGTGGCACCTTCCATCATTGGTCCCAAGTCCCTCTCCTGCTACGCTTTTCCGCACTTCGGGCCTCCATCCTAGAGTAAGTCCCAGCACCATGGGCCACCTAACGCGTAAGCCCATCTTCGCTTCTCACGGATGGACCCTTCACAACATGAATGTCAGGTCCTTGCTGCCTCTTGTTTCTCACACCGAGCATGACTCACGTGGGCTTAGAGTAAGCATCGTCCATGGCAGTGCCCTCATCCAACATGACGTTAGACTGTATGACCCCGTCCAACATGACGTTAAAATGCACATCCATTTGAACTACGAGGACTTTGATCCATGTCAAGGCATGGTACGTAGGAATCCTCTCAGAGGCTCAAACCCACAACCTGTCATTTCTTCACATCAGGTTCCACCCTCATTCAACAAGACGTTAAACTGCATTCCAATCCGACGGCAAGCCGTTGTGACCAACCCGAACTATGAGGACTTTGATCCATGTTAAGGCACGGTACGTAGGAAGCCTCCCTGAGGTTCATTCCCATCACCCTTCAAACCAGGGTCCTTTCTTCACGTGGGATCGTCGACACCAACCATTGTCCCGAACTACGAGGTCTTTGATCCATGTCAAGGTATGGTACGTAGGAAGCCTCCCAGAGGTTCAAGCCCACCACTAGTGGACCCCCCGAGTCTACTTTCACGTCGGTTCGCCGAAAAAGCCCTTTGAACTATGAGGTCTTTGATCCATGTCACAACGTGGTATGTAGGAAGCCTCTCGGAGGTTCATTCCCACCACCCGTTGGTCACCACGACCCTCTTCACGTCGGTTCATCAACACCTGGGCAGCCTAGTGTGTAAGCCCTACACCACCTAGACCAAGGTCCTTGCTCACGCTGGTTTGCCAACACACCATTATAAACTACGAGGTATTTGATCCATGTCAAGTAATGGTACGTAGGAAGCCTCATAGAGGTTCAAATCCATCACCCAGTCGTCCCAACCCCATTCACGTCGGTTCTCTGACGATGCCCATCAGATCAAGGTCCACCTTCATGATACTTCGCTGATGACACCCATCAAACCAAGGTCCACATTCATTCCAGTACTCCGACAGACCCATCCGAACTACGCGGAATTTGATTCCCTGCGACGAGGCTACATAGGAGGTCTTTTGGAGGCTCAAGCCCAAATTTAGTGTCTCCCTTGCGATGGTCTCGTTTCATTCCCCCTCCACTTCATTCATCCATCCATCATCCTCCCTGATTCTTGCCTGGACTACCATATTCCGATGAGATCATGCCATTAATCTCCTCTTCACAGCATTTGTGAAGCTGCACATGGGCTGGCCCCGATATTGGCATCCCCTCAAGGGAAATTCCTCAATCCGATCTATTCCAGCCAATGTTCTGCTTGGTCTGATCTATCTCCGATGGACGTTAAACCTGCGGCATACCCTGTGTTAGAAATAGGATTCTGAGGAAGCTGAGGAAAACCTCGGATATATGCATGTGGAATATAATCTCCCATGCACAATGTGGGAATCCTAGGGCTTCCACGCCATCGAGAAGCCCTGTGACAAGGGAAAAAAGACATACGCGCCAGTCCCCCAGCATTCAGACACGCTACTGATGCATCGACGTGACTACTCCCTCGAATGACGGTTTCTACCCTGACCGGACCCTTTGGAATGTCCTCACAGAAGTAGTGTAATTAACCGGCATCCATGGAAACATGGCACTAGGAAGAGTTTCACGAACAACATATTAAATCTATGAGGGAGACCCGGACTAGGTGAAAATTTCCAAGGAGGAATCCATAGGAGGAAGAACCGACATCCCATCATCTCGATTTCGATGAAGGAGCAGACGTCCCTGAATAAGGGGCAAATGTCGCCTGCCTTTGGAAAGAGGGAATGTGGGGAAACAGCTACGCGTCCTCCATAGATGGATGCACGTGCCCCGGCGAAAGCATCAGAAACAGAAATGGTGAACCCGGCGTGAAAGTATTCTACTCAATGTGGAGACTAGTAGCGTTTGAGACACCAGTAAATTGACATGTCACCGAATCCAGATATCCGGCGTCGGGTCCCGCTAAGAAAATGGCGGGCCTGGCGTGATACTCTCCCGAAGTTGGGGCATTAGAACATGGGGAATTCTATTCTAAAATGTGTTGGCGTGGATACCTCTTACTGACATGGAGGATGGAATGATTCTAGGGCACTGGTTGTCAATCATGTTCCTCACAGTGTTGATGTGTTGATCTCCCTGTTTCCCAGGAACCAGGTTGCTGCTATAGAGACATGATCACCGCCCACTCACCTACGCAAGGGCGGGGGTGAAACACACGACCGATTATCGCCTATTGACCGGTCAAAGTTTTAGTGCTCTGCTAATGTGTATATCATCACTCTGGTTGAATCCTCGGTGATGATACTTTGTCATATTCTTTTGTTTTTAGTTAATTGTATTCTAATTGGGGGTTTGTTTGTAGAGCTTATTAAATTATTTATGGATGGTGTTTGATTTAACAAATTTATAACGATTGGGGTGAGTTCATCATTAGGTATGTAATCTTGTGATATCCTTGAGCATTTCTTTATATTACATTAAATTAACACCCATGTCACAAGATGATTTTGATCGGAATTCCCAAGTGTTAAAGCTTTAATCCAAGCCATAACATAACTTAGGTTTCTAATAATTACCATTACTTGTTTATGGTGTTGTATTTTTGGTTCCAATAATCCTTGTAATCCACATATTAAATAAAACATGTAATTAATCCATGACATATAAAGTTCAACAAACACAATATTAATTTAAAGAACATTCGTCGAGCAAAAGCTCTCAATCAATTTACATACCAAAATTATAACTCACCCCAATTAAAGATTTAACCATCCATTAAAATGATTACTAATTTAGTTATAATGATTTATATGATAAATTAAGAAGATAAGATAAATAAA
The DNA here is from genome assembly GCA_963277665.1 of Viscum album. Lineage (NCBI taxonomy): Eukaryota > Viridiplantae > Streptophyta > Magnoliopsida > Santalales > Viscaceae > Viscum > Viscum album. The sequence goes on from OY728129.1 coordinate 1,593,800,191, forward strand.
GGGATACGAAATGATTTTGGCGTTGAACACACACACACACGAACGATGATGACAATTAAAAATGGATTTTCGATTGAATGAGGAAGAAAATGAAGTGAATGGGATCAAACTGAATTTAAACTATTTTAAGAACATAAATATTGAACTACAGAAGGTGGATGATAATTATATATATTGAAGAAGAAACTTGCATTAAAACAGAATTACAAAAGAAAGGACTTGCAAAGTTACAAAAACAAAGAACACGAAAGTAAGTGAAAAAAAAGAGAGGAGGAAAGGTATCTCAAGTGAAAACAAGAGTATTACAGATCCTCTCAAGCCTTTCTCAAGGCTTTGCTCGTGCCAATATGTTCTCATATCTTCTGAAATTCCACCCCCTCTCAAGGAGAGAAGGGGAGAGTATTAATATCCCAAAGAGTGGACTGTTTGAATTCCCAATCTATCCCTCCACTTGCATCGCCATGTTTGCTATTCAGAAAGCTGAATATCGAGATATATCCTTCTTCAAAGTTTTTTATATTAACTTTGGTCGACTACTCTCAAAAGTTGGAGTCATTTGGACGTAAGGATCAAATGTTATGTCCGGTTGATTAAAAAAAGTTAAACTGTCCATTTCAATCGAGTATTTTTAAAGTCCAAACATTGAAAGGGTTTTTGAAAAAGAAGATGCCTTCAAATATGAATGATTTTTTCAAAAAATTAGTCCACCTATATCATCTCTTTCACGCTGAAAAATATCAGCTTGATTGGATGCTTACATCATGAGATATGTCATGCATACTATACTGATTTTAATTCTCTTTCAGAATGGTGGGATGGGTTTTAAAGTTTCATTTGGGCCCTTTTTTCGTTGTTTTGGGCCCTGGAATTTTTATAAAAGACTCCTTGAATTTCCCCCGAACTATGGTGGAGAATAATAGAATTTGTACTTCTACATGTAGCCTAGTAAATCAATCTTCATGAATAGTCTAGTTTCTTCACAGATTCTTTGGTCTTGTGTGTGAGGACCATATGACCCTTTAAATGGCATAATTGGCTCATGATACCTGCTAATGAAATGTTATATATTTAAAGGATAATCCTAAAAAATAAGAACCAAAAAATTTGAATCAATATAGTGATAGTTATTTTTAAAACAGTAAAATGACTCAATTAGACTACTTCTAAAAATGCTCAAAAATTATACTTAATATTAAAACATTAATATTTCACACAAATTATGCACATTTCATATAAAATCAGTAAAGGGAGTATATAAAAAGTCCTTAAAATATTAATAACATAACCTCCCCCACACTTTTTTTGTGAATTTCCTCATGTGCAACAAATATAAAAACATGACAAAATCGTTTTCACTCACCAACAAATATTAAAATTTTGTTTTCTCCAATGAGGGGAGGTTTAGACTATTTCACTGATCCATTTTGAATTCCACCACAAGTTGGTATAGAAAAAATGTTCCAAAAATATTTCATTTTGTCATGCGAAAATTTATAAATGGAAAATGTGGACACACAAAACTCACACCTCTCAAGATGATAAAATTCATTTGTGGAGGTTCACTCTTTCACCAACCAAAAGTAAAAATCTTAGAGTTTGAAAAGAGCTCTCAGCTTCCAATCCCTATCCAAAGTGCAAAATAATCAAGTGGTCATTTTGAGGGGTTTTTCTGTGGCTATGGGACAGATGGAATATAATTTCCAAGAGAGAATAAGAGGGGTAAAACCCCAACATAGAAAAAGCAAATGCACATTTTTTTTAAAATAAAACATGGAAGGAAATTAATATACATATTTAGAAGGGAATGATTGTGTGAAGAAAGACACAATATTGGAAGAATATATGAAGGGTATGAGAAGATGAAATATTTACAAACCACAAGACTTCTCCCAATGATATAAGAATATAATGCAAGTGTTCTTTTTTTTCTTTTCTTTTTTTCATTGTTTTTTAGAAAGTTGACCTTGAAACAGATCTCAAACTCATATCCCAACCCATTTTTGATATCCTCGAGACACTAATTGTAATAGTTATAACAAGATCAAAGGTTTATAAAGAGCTATTTTTTACCTACCCAAGACACAACCCATTTTTTCAATTTGTTTTTTGTTTTAAATTTTTTTCCCTCATTTTCAATTTTTTTTGAACACTTGTCAAAAAAATTACAAAATTACATAAATGGAAGTACATTACATTCCCCAAAACACACTGAATGACAACCGCTCCCCCACACTGAAATGGATGATTTCCCTCAAGATGATGATAACTCATTGAAAATCAATAATACGGTACCCAAACAATGAAATCCATTCCCCCCCACACTTAAATTTCAAAAAATTAAGCAATGAAAATTCATGGTGAAATTGGGAAGGAAAACGGTATTGGGCTAGTAATGTGTCTATAAAAGAAAAGGTTTTCATAGGCTCAAAGGGGATTTCAAATGGAGGATTAATGTAAGGGAAATGGGAGGCAATTTGGCTATTGTGATTCTCAAGTGGTTCATAAAATGCCTCTATCATATTAATGCACACTAATGTAGGAAATTCAGCTCGAAGGTCCACAAACTCAATACTCACAAATGGGGGTGAAAACACACATTTTGAAAATATGGCCATAGGTGGCCTTGGCATGAAAGAAAATGTTGTTCCTCACAGTTCAGGAAAAGCATTTCCCAAATCAAAATTTGAGCATTCAAAATTTGCTAATTTTGACACAATTATTTTTATCCAAAGTCAGGATGAAAATAAAAAAAATTTGAGATGAAAACATGTCTGTTAACTCCCCTAAATGGTTGGAAAAAATTTTCAAACTCGATGGTGAGTAAGCATGAATCATTAATTTTTGTTTTTGTTTTTTGAAGTGATTGTTTTCTTGGATTTTTTTGTTTTTTATGTTTTTATATTTTTTTGTTTTTTTATAAAGACACACCCACACAAAAGATAAAGTGAAACAAAAATGTTTTGATAAAGAATGTGGTAAAATAAATTAAAGAGAGAGGAAAAAAGAAGAAATAGGTAGAGAGAGGAAGAGATAGAGAGAGAGTTAAAGGAAAAGAGGTGACCCTGGTTTAGATTTGGTGGGTCATCTTCTCCATATGGTGGTGGGTTGACTAGAGATGTTGGGTATCCAATGTAAGTAGATGATGATCCATGATTGTGTGTCCTCTCATAGTGATGATTTAACCTATGTCCATTAACAGTGAATGTCCTTTTGGAAGAGGGGTCTTGGACTTTCACTACACCAAATGGGTGAACATTGGTAATAAAAAAAGGACCTTCCCAATGAGAATTAAGCTTACCTGGGTGAAGTTGGAATCAAGAATATAAGAGAATTACCTTTTCACCTTCATGAAATACCTTTACCAGGATGAGTCTATCATGGAGTACCTTAGATTTCTCTTTGTACAGATTGGAATTCTCATATGATTCAAGTCAAAGCTCCTCCAGTTCGTCTAATTGCAATAATCTTTCTTCACCTGATTTTTAACAATCAATATTACAGGTTTTCATATCCCAAAAATACTTATGTTGGATTTCAACTGGTAAGTGACACGCTTTACCAAAAACTAGCCTAAAAGGAGACATCCCAATGGCTATTTAATAGGCAGTTTGATAATCCCAAAGGGATTCACCATGTCTCTTAGGACATCCTTTTTTTGTGGGCTTAACAATTCTGTCAAGTACTCTTTTCACTTCTCTATTAAAAAGTTCAACCATGCCATTTTTTGGGGGTGATATGCAGTTGAAGTTATATGAACAACCCCATTCTTTTTCAAAAGAGATTCCATGTTTTTATTACAAAAATGGGTTCCTAATTCACTTATCAAGGAACAATGAGTGCCAAATCTATGGATTATGTGTTTCTTTATGAACTCACTAACAGTATGTGAATCATCCTTTCTAGTGGGTTTAGCCTCGACCCACCTTGAAACATAATCAACAGCAAGAAGAATGTATGAGAACCCATTAAAAAGGGGAAATGGTCCCATGAAATTGATTCCCCAAACATCAAAGATTTCACAAAAGATTATGGGATTTTGGGGTATTTCATTTATTTTAGAGATTGTGCCAAACTTTTGGCAAGTGGGACATGATTGTAAGAACTCATGTAAGTCCTTGAAGAGTGAAGGCCATAAGAATTCAGATTCTAGGACCTTTTGAGAGGTCATTTGTGCTCCAAAGTGGCCACCTCTAGGAAGTGAGTGACCAAATTATAAGATGGAAGAATTTTCATTTTCATCGACACATCTCCTTATTACCATGTTAGTCCCAGTTTTTGAATGTTTATTTTCTTCCCAAAAATAGTATTTTGAATCACTTTTCAACTTAATTTTTTGTTCTTTTGAAAACATTTCAGGAAAAACAACAGAAACCAAATAATTTAAAATTGGGGCATACCATGGTATTTTTGGAGTGAGAGATGAAAGGTGCTCATTGGGGAAATCAGGATCGATGATTTCATATTGAGAAGAATTATAAATTCTACTCAAGTGATCAGAAACAAGGTTTTATATTCGTGGTGTATCTTTGATTTCAAGGTCAAACTCTTGGAGCATTGGGATAAATCTTATTAGCCTCAGTTTGGCATAACTTTTCATGAGTATGAACTTTATAGTAGAATGTTATGTGAAGATGATGATTTTGGCACCTAAGAGATAGAGCTGGAATTTATCTATGGCAAAAACCACTGCTAAAAGTTCTTTTTCAGTCAGAGTGTAATGAGATTGAGTTTCATCCAATGTTTTTGAGGTATAATAGATAACATGGGGAACTATTTCTCTTCTATGAATAAAAACATCCCCAACATATCTATTAGAAGGATCACAAATCAATTCATAGGGTAAGGACCAATCTGGGGGTTGAATTATCGGGGCAGATGTAAGAGCAGTTTTGAGTCCAATGAAGGCTCTATTGTAAACCTCATCAAAATGGAATGTGACATCATTTTGGAGAAAATGAGTGAGTGGGAGGGAAATTTTACTGAAGTTAAGGATCAATCGCTGATAGAAACCAGCTTGGCCGGGAAATGAACGGATTTCCCGAATAGAAGTGTGTCCAGGAAGTGATTGGATCACCTCAATTTTTGCAGGATCAACTTTAATACCATCTTTTGAAACTATGTACCCTATAACAATCCCATTTTCAACCATAAAGTGACATTTTTCAATATTTAACACAAGGTTACACTTGAAACACTTTTGAAGGACTAGAGAGAGTGAATTCAAACAATATTCAAATGACTCACCATGAATGGTGATGTCATCCATGAAGACTTACATGCTGTGTTCAATGAATTCTGAAAAGATCCTCATAATACACCTCTGGAATGTTGCAGAAGCATTGCAAAGTCCAAAAGGCATTCTTATATATGCATATGTTCCAAAGGGGCATGTGAAAGTAGTCTTTTAATGATCGTGAGGTGCGATTGGGATTTGCAAATAGCCGGTGTATCCATCAATAAAGAAATAGTGTGACTTTCCGGCCAATCGTTCTAGAATTTGATCAAGGAATGGAAGAGGGTAGTTATCTTTTCAGGTTTCAACATTCAATTTCCTATAGTCAATGCACACATGCCATTTTTTCTTCACTCGAGTTGTGACTACCTCTCCATGTTAATTTGTGAAAACAGTTATCCCAACCTTCTTAGGTACAACATGAATTGGAATAACCCATTCACTATCAGAAATTGGGTAGATAATACTAGCTTTAAGAAGCTTGGCGATCTCTTACATTACTACCTCAAGAATGAGTGGATTTAGTCTTCTTTGTGGTTATCTTATTGGTTTGGATGACTCCTCAAGATGGATGTGATGCATGAAAAGGGCAGGTTTTATTCCAGGAATGTCATCTAGGGTCCAACCAAAGGCTTTTTTGTTTTCCTCTAACACTTGAACAAGTTTGTACTCCTCGGTTTCAGTAAGTTTGGCAGCGATAATGACATGATATGAGTGATCATGGAAGAGGAATTCATATTTCAGGTGTACAGGAAGAGGTTTCAGATCAGTCTCATCTTTGACTTTTGGGATAGACAACTCAGGAATAGAATAAGGGACTTCAGTTGTTTCAGATTCATTTTCCTTAATACTGTCTAAGGTGGAGCAGCAGAGATCAGAACTGATGTGGAATTCAAGAGTGTTTTCATGTTCCTCTATATTGATGGAGTCTATGAATGAAAGGTCCATATCAACTTCACCATTTATGACTTGGTTAATCCTAGTTCATATTTTACAACATCCTATCTCTTCAGAACAGGATGAACATGATGGAATGGGGTTCAATTGACTCTTAAAAGTTTCCTCAGAATCATGGATTGAGAAAGCAGAGTGATCCTCATATGTGTATCGCATGGCTTGTAAAATGTATAATTTGACCAGTTTGTCACTGAATTCCAAGGATAAGATGCCAGAATAGACATCAATCTTGGTTATTGAAGTCATGAGGAATGGTCTTCCTAGAATTAGGGGAGATCGAGAAGATTTCATCTCACCTTCCATTTCAAGGACATATAAATCAGCAGGGAAGATAAGATCATTGACTTGGACATGAACATCCTCAATTATTCCTTCAAGACTAGTTGTGCTTCGACTGGCTAACTGAATGACAACACCTATTGGGTGCAAGGGACCTAGACCAAGGATGCAGAATATGGATTTGGACATGACATTAATTGAGGATCCTAGGACTATGAGTGCATCATCAATGTTGGAACATCCATTTTGTCATGGAACCATAAAGGTCACTGGATCTTTGCACATTATGGGAATAGACTGCTGGGTGGAAACATTTTGGAAGGTCCTAAGTTGCCTCTTGTGGGTCCACAATTCCTTAAGAATCATGGCATACTTATGAATTTGTTTGATGGCATCTAAGAGAGGAATCTTGACTTCAACATGTTTAAACATGTCATGCATTTCAGGATCAGGTTCAAATGACTTCATTGGCTTAAAGACAGCTTGTGGAAAAGGAATTGGATTCCTAAATGGAATGGAAGGATTTGAGGCAATAGATTCAAGTTTCTTTTCAAGTTTCTTTTTTTTTGATTTTCTAGGTCAACATTCATAGGAGGGTTGAAGGACTTATCTTGAGGCATCGGAATTTTCTTTGCCGATCTAAGTGAAATTTCCCTTACATTACCCTTGGAGTTGGGTAATGGTTGATCTGGAAGTTGGGAAGAATTGGATGGTTGCTGCTGACTTATGTGGGATTCAAGTTGACCAATTTGGGTTTCAATATTTTTAAGGCTGGAACGGGTGAAAGCGGCAAGATCTTCTATAGCACTTTCCCATGGTTTCTTGGAAGAAGAGGCTTGTCCCAGATTGGGATTACATTGATTTTGGTTCTTGAGAAAGTGATTGAATTGTTTTGAGAATTGGGAAGTCTCACTAGGATAGTGGAATCCGGGAGGAGTAAGAGGAGGATTGATCCTTTGAGGTTGAGGGACAAAAGGATAAGGTTGTTGGAAGTTACCAACACCATGACCATATTGAAACTAGTTTGGGTTTTGTGGAGGGAATTGAGAGGGATGAGAGATGGGATTACCATACCTCAGGCCTTGGTTATAGGAAGAAGAGAATGGATCAGAGTGAGGATGGTTGAAGTTTGTAACAAACTGACCTGATAGTTGAGGATTGGTGTTCCGCTTAGCATATGCTGCATTGAGCTCCATTGGTCTAGATGAATCAGATTGATCCTCTTGAATTTGTGGACATGTGTTAGTTGGATGAGATGGAGAGTTTCAGATTCCACATTTTTTGGTAGGTCTAGGAAACATTGATTGTGGAGAAGATAAGGTTGGGGATTTGGTGGCCACAACTAGTTGTCACACAAGAACTGTAAGTTCACTCATCCACTCGGTCATTTATTTCAGCTCAATTGATTGATTATCTTGGGCTTGTTTGACTTGAGAATGTTCTTGAGTATGGAATTGTTGTGTGTTTGCAACCATGTTACTTATGAGATCTCTTGCTGCTGCAGGAGTTCTATCAACAAGAGCACCGCCAATTGCAGCATCAATGAGAGTTCTCTACATAACCAATAACCCCTCATAGAAGTTTTGGATCAAGAGTTGGTCAGGAATTTCATGGTGTGGGCAAGTTGCAACAAGATTTTTTAACCACTCTCAGTAATCATGGAGTGATTCACGTGGGAACTGAGAGATACCACTTATTTCCTTTCAGATAGAAGCAGTACGAGAAGTAGGAAATAATTTATCTATGAATAGTCGCTTCATGTCATTCCATGTGGTTATGGAACCAGGAAGAAGGTAGTAGAGCCATGACTTAGCAGTGTCATCTAGGGAGAAAGGGAATACTCGAAGTTTGATTTTCTCTTTAGAAACCCCTTGAGGCTTCATAGTAGAGCACACCACATGGAAATATTTAAGGTGGAGATGTGGATCCTCACCGGATAGCCCGTGAAAATGAGGGAGAAGATGAATCAAACCTGATTTGAGTTCAAATTTAGCTTCTATGTTTGGATATTGAATACCAAGAGGTTGGTAATTCATTTTAGGGCAACGAGTTCTTTACGGGTTTGTTCCCTAGGATTGGCCATTTCAAATTCAACTGGTTGGATGAGGACTTGTTCTTGAATGAGTTGATTATCTCTTATGTTCCTCCTAAGTTGGGGAAGTGTTCGCATAATTTCCGGGTCCAACAAATCCAAGGGATTGTTTGGGAGGCTACGGGGCATTTTGAGAGATGTTGGAAGAAAGGGGAATACGGGTTTTTCTTTGTATTTTTTTTTTCTGTTTATGATTTTTATGAGAAGATGGGGTTTTCTTTATGTTTTTTTACAATTTTTTTTAAATTTGTTTGTTGTGATTATTTTACAATAACCAGATACTAATGACTACTTTAATCACCATCCCCAGCAATTGTGACATTTGAAATGCACAACCGATTGTCTCCTATCGACTGGTCAAAGTTCCGGTGCTCTGCTAATGTGTATAACATCACTCGGGTCGAATCCTCGGAGATGATACTTTGTAATAGTCATTTGTTTTTAGTTAATTGTATTCTGATTGGGGGGTTTGTTTGCAGAGCTTATTAAATAATTTATGTATGATGTTTTATTTAACAAATTTATAAAGATTAGGGTGAGTTCATCATTAGGTAGTTTAGATTGTGATATCCTTGAGCTTTTCTTTATATTGCATTAAATTAACACCAATGTCACAAGATGATTTTGATCAGAATTCCCAAGTGTTAATGCTTTAATATAAGCCATAACTTAACATAAGTTTCTAATAATTATCATTACTTGTTTATGGTATTTTTTTGGTTCCAATAATCCATCGAATCCACATATTAAACAGAACATGTCATTAATCAATGAAATTTAAAGTTCAACATACAGAATATTAATTTAATGAACATTCGTCCAGGAAAAGCTCTCTGTCACTTAACATACCTAAATTATAACTCACCCCAATTAATGATTTACCCATCCATTAAAATGATTACTAATCTGGTTATAATGATTATTATGATAAATTAAGAAGATATGATAAATAAAGGGATAAGAAAATATTTTTTCATCGAACACACACACAAACGAATGATGATGATAATTAAAAACAGATTTTCGATTGAATGAGGAAGCAAAATAAGGGAAGGTGATTCAAATGAAATTAAACTATTTTAAGAACATAAATATTAAAATATATAAGGTGGATGAGAATAAGAGATATTGAAGAATAAACTTGCATTAAAACAGAATTACAAATGAAAAGACTTACAAAATTACAAAAATGAAGAAGACAAAAGTATGTGAAAACAAAGAGAGGAGGAAAGGACTCTCAAGTGAAAACATGAGTATGGAAGATCCTCCCAATCCTTTTTCAAGGCTTTGGTCATGCCAATATGTTCTCCTCTCTTCTGAAATGACAACCCCTCTCAAGGAGAGAAGGGGAGAGTATTAATAGACCAAGGAGTGGACTGTTTGAATTCCCAATCTGTCCCTCCACTTGCAAGGCCAATTTGGCTAGTCAGATAGCCTAATCTCGAGAAATATCCTTCTTAAAAGTTGTAGATAATAAATTTTGACAACTACTCTCAATATTTGGGGTCATTTGGACGTAAGGATCAAAATTTATGGTCGGTTGATTAAACAAAGTTAAACTGTCCCTTTCAATCCAGTCTTTTTAAAGTCCAAATTGTGAGAGGGATTTTGAATAGAAATATTCCTTCAAATCCAAATTATTTCATCCACAAAGTCGGCCAGCTATATATCCTCTTTCACACTGAAAAATCTTAGCTTGATTGGATACTTACATCATGAGATATGTCATGCATACTATACTGATTTTAATTCTCGGCTAGAATGGTGGGCTGGATTTTAAAGCTTCATTTGGGCCCCTTGTTCATAGATTTGTTCCCAGAAATCTTAATAGAAGACTCCTTGCATTGTCCCCTGAACTATGGTGGAGAATAATAGAATTTGGACTCTGCATGTAGCCCGGTAAATCAATATTCATGAATAGTCCAGTTTCTTCACAGATTCTTTGGCCTTGTTTGTGAGGACCATATGACCCTTCAAATGGAAGAATTGGCTCATGATACATTCTAATTAAATGTTTTATATTTAACGGAGAATCCTACAAAACAAGAACCACAAAATTTGGATCAGTATAGTGATAGTTATTATTAAAACAACAAAATGACTCAATTGGACTACTTCTAAATATGCTAAACAATTATACATAATATTAAAACATTAATATTTCACACAAATTATGCAAATTTCATATAAAATCAGTAAACAAAGTATATAATAAGTCATGAAAGTATTAATAACATCATGGTGCAATAGCAGAAGAACTACCCCACATGGCTCCACTGCGGCCACGACAGCCTCTACATCCGTGAATACGGGGCACCCACGCCCCCTCTCCCTGTCTGAGATCATCCAGCGAAGGGTGATCAACAACCTTGTACGTAGGTGCATGGAGGAAGGGGGAATACCAACTAGGGATATGGCCCACTAGGACCTCCAGGCATCCAGGCCTCGCCGTCAATGCCTCCCTCAAAGGCCGCACAGGGGGCCCCTGCTCCCCACCCCAACGTTCAATCATTTCGGGAGCCTGTCCCCAGAACGCCTCGACGAATCCTCACCTTACGCTGATGAGGCAGGTGATGTCCGTCTCGGCCCACTCAGATCCCCAATCTAGGGACTCTAGGCAAGGGCTCCCATCCGGATGCGTCAGCACCACCGACCGCCTTTTCTAGAAGAGCAGGTAGGCTATGCCCCTACACCATCTACGCCAGCTCGTCTGACCCAGCGTCAATGTCGGGCCCGAGCTGAGGACGCCCGTCAAGGGGCATCAAATTCAACAACTAATGTGGCTTGAGGATCCACATAGGTGCATCATGAAGCCCCTTCACACACTGAGCAGGGGTAATCCTTCACCCAACCAGGACCAAGGCTCCAACCACCCCATGGGCAGGTCAGGTTGGCACTCGGGGTTGCAGGCTTGAGTGGTGATCACCCCAAACCAATTAACAGTAATGTCACCCCGTACAGAGGGCCTCCCCATACCACAAAAGAGTGTTGTCCTTCCCCTCTCCAAAGCTCGTCATGGAGGTATGCTTCGTGTTACCCCTATCCCGAAGGAAGACCTGCCCCGTGGTAGTGACGCTCGGCGTGGAAACCTCTCCCGCACCCACCATACTTGGTATGGAGTCCCTCCTCCTACCCCTGACCGTCGATGTGAAGGAACTGCCCATCCGGTCCCTCTCCAACACGGGGGGGGGGGGGGGGGGGGTCTTCCATACATCTTCTCTGCAACTGGCGAAGGTCCTCCTCGCCCCGAAAACTCGAGGAGTGGACGTCAGCCTCGCTCCGCCCGCACCGACCATGGAGGTCCTCCCCATGCTCCTGCTAGTTCCAACAAAGGTTCTGCCCACATGGGTGGTGTCCATAGAGGTCTTCCCCATGTACCCTTCGACCTTTTCGCTGGTTCCCCTCGCACCCCGGCTATCTCAAGCAGGGGCCCTCTCCATCATTGCGCCAGTGCCGCTCTGAGACTACATGTTGAGAATCAACCTTGTCCAGAGGATCCATATAGGGGAAGGAGATCAATTTTTCACCGCTACAAGAAGAGTCTTGGGAAGGCCCGAGTTGAGGTCAGAACAACCTATTTCTTGGATTCTGAAGCGGAATGAGACTCAGTGATGGAACCTTCCCCCCACTCCTTTGTTTCAAGGACTGGGGTAGAAACATGGTGCGTCACCCTTGCTCTCCTAGAATGCCAAGTCCACTGGATTCATGCCTCTCTCCACAGGTACATCCAGGAGGAAGAAAATGCTGAAATTATGTAGGTCCCGACCGTGTAATCACCACCGTCATCACCAGAAGCACCCTCAACCTCTACTAGAGATCACATAGAGCTATTTTGGGGACCAACGGCGGTAGAGAAACGACCAGACCCATCACCGGAAACCGCAATTATTGTGCTAGATGATATGGCTATCTGCCCATCATATCGGGATATCGTGGTCTGGTCACCTCACTCTTCAGAGGATCGCCCTGAATTTGGAGGTCAGTCAGCTCGTTCGTCGTATTCTCCGCCGCCAAGTTTAATGTCCTAGTGGTCCGCCTCAGTACCACTACCGGTCCCTCAGCTGCCTTCAGTTGACGAATGGGTTAATATAGGGCCATATCCCGAGTCCGAGCCTAGAGCCTCTGGAACATTCTCGTAGCGGATCTCTTCCCGGAGAAGTTCTGGCTGACAACAGCACCGAACTTTTGCGCACCAGAGCCCCTTACCCCAGAGGAACTGGGGTGCATCCGCCGATCCCTATGGGTGACACACTTCTGCCTTCATTATGAGCGGGCGGTGTACCCCAGGAGTCGAGATCACTTTGAATAAATCGGCGAGCAATGTTTCTTGATCAATTTGGCCGCACTCCCTATGGCCCAGCGCCCTGAGTCACCAGGCCGCCAGAGCACCCTTCAACAGAAATGTGTTCAGAGTTTCAAAGTACTCTGAAGACTCATCAGGGATGCTACCCCCCATGTGAAAGTCTGTGGTTGGGGATAATATGCCACTCTCCTCCACAGCCATATCCGACAGAAACCCAATTTGTTATGCGACATTGAGGACATGCCCCCAAGGAGGGTCGCGGTCCACATGGCTGACGTGGTGGAAAAGGAGGACGAGATTGAATTTCTCAATGGAGACATACCCCCTGAGGGTGTACCGCCACTACTAGATCCATCAAGGAGGGTTACCCATCTGCAAAGGAACCTTATAGGCCTCCCTGTACCCACCAAATTACTGGTACTCAGTCGAAATATCAGTAAGGGTAAGGAGCACATTGGAACTATCAAGCACTCCAACCCATCCGCCTCTGTACAGAAGACAGACGAAGATCCCGAGAAGGTTGCGTTGTGCTAGCAGCTTGCTGAAGAGAAGAGGATGGTTGACGAACTCTTGGCCGAGCGTGCTGCAGAATGACGACCCGAATACAGAAATCCCAAATCGGGGCTGCATGGGAAGGAACAATTTCCCCCCGTCGAGATGCCTCCGGGAAACCCTGATCATGATACTTCTGAAGACAGGGCACGAAGCCAGAACCCATGGAAATAGGGCGCGATACGTCTCACCGAACCCTCCTGAACAACGGGGCAATCTGAGGAATCTAGCCCGGGTTCCCCCAGCCGCCCCACAGGTCATTCCGCCAGTCAATCCACAAGCTGTTGAGGCCATATACCATGTCGACGAACCCGGAAATTCACATGTGATTAGGTATCCCCTTCAAGGCAGGGAACCCCACCTGGATAATTTTATAGCGGCACTCATCGCCCACTTCAAAGTGTTGGAAATGCAGAAGGTGGCTGTCCCCCCGGATGGCAAGCCATATCCCGCGTGGGTGGATGACATGCCCGCACCCCTGGGTTTTGGGAACCCCACTTTCTCACCTTTCAACGGGACAGGGGACATGCTGCAACACTTGGCCCATTTTTCATCCAGGTGTGGCCCCATGCTGGGGACTCCGACCCAGTAAGAAGCCGCCAAACTCTGATGTTTAGTGAAGACATTAGAGGGCCCCACATTCATCTTGTACAGCCAGCTCCCTATCAGATCGGTAACCGGTTGGGAGGATCTCTTCCTACAGTTCTTATACCAGTTCAGATCCACCACATACCAGCATCGCAGACCTCTTAAAGTGCTTGCAAAGGCCTGATGAGCAAGTCATAGATTTCATTGCCCGGTGGAAAAGACTTACATACTCTCTCGATATGCCACTGACTCTAGAGCAATTACTGACGATGTGTGTAGGGAACATTAAAACGGAGCTGGTACCTTCCCTGATCACCCAGAACTACCCAGGAGGGTTCCGGGATTTCTCAGATAAGTCTCAGTGCCTCGAGGAATATCTAAAACAGGATAGTCATCCACGTTCGATGCCCCCTGTGATCCCATCCTGGAGGGCTATCAGAGACGAACCCGTAGTGGTGGACCAAATAAAATCCCCCAGGCAGCTAGAATTACTGCCAACAGCACTGGCCCTGCAACCCAGTAGAGGTCCTCCACCTTATGCACAAGCTCTTGCTCAGCAGCGCCTGCCTCAAAATCGATAGGCTCCCCCACGCAATGTGCCACCACCACCTAGGCGAGACAATCAGGTGCTACCTCCTCGACAGGCCCCTCCGTCCCCTCATCAAAACCAGGTCCCCAGATCCCCATATCCAGAAAGAAGGCACCAGACTTATTAGTTCAACATGAATCAGGTCCCTGGCTACTTCTGAAGTTCTCTAGAGAAAGGGATTATTGGCCTACCCAAGTGAAGAAAGCCGGCAGAGGCAAATCTCACCGATCACCCCAACTACTGTCCTTATCATCGGATTCTGGGGCACAATCTCAAGCAATGATATGTGTTTAAAGTCTATCTTCAAGTCCAGGTTGACAATAACATAGTCAGGTTAGGCCAGGCACCAACACAAGTAGCGGGTGTCTTTGTAGGGCCAGATATCGATAGCGACATCAAAGGCAAGCGGAAGCACATTCCTAGCCATGGGTCCCAGAAATATGATGACCGAATAGCTCAAAAAACCATCACCTACGTTAATTCTATCATTCGGTCACACCTGAATCATCTGGAGCCTTCAGAGGAAGTAGCTGGTACCTCTGCATCGCCTTCACAACCGAACTCATCCCAAAAGGGTAAGCAGCGACGACACAAGAAGAAGCAACACGCTACTCCATTGTTGTCGTCATCCCACACTAATGGTGAATTTAGGCCCCCTGAAATGGGGATTCCTCCCTGAATCTGCCTGGTGATGGATGAATCATCGAGCGACAGCCAGGGGTACGCTTCGTTTAACACTGTGATGCTGGTAAAGCCCTATATGACTCCCGACAACGGGGAATGCCAGGAGAACCTCCCCAACGTTCCCAGCAGACGTCAACGTCAGCGTAACCACAATCATACCGGTCGTCGAGGCACATCAGTGGGCACTTTTAGTCAGGCCGTGAATGCTAATGAAACTAGATAGCATGCTCAGCGCAGAGGTCAGCACGTGCAACCTCATCTGATGCCCTCAGATCTACCTCCACCACCGGTTGTACTACTAGATCAGGAAGAGATGCCTTGTCCATATCGTAGTCAGTCTTGCCCGTCTACAAGACAATCTCCGCTGTCTGATCCTAATATAGCAACTACTCTTCAGGGTTAAACTAGTAGGCAGTGGGATATGCCCAGTACTAGCGAACCGCCGGTTCAACCGGCAGTACCCGCTATACCTCAAACTGTAGAACGACTTCTTATAAGTAGAGGCTCGCATTTGGCACGAAAGTATGTTGTCCTCAAGCACCTGACAGGCATTCCAGTAAGGCTTTCTCTCCTAGAGACCCTTTGTCTATCGTCTGAAATGCGTGAAGCACTTTCCGATGCCCTAAGGAGCACCATTTAGTTTGAGACGGAGGTAGCATCTATGGAAGCCTTCAACGTTGAGGCAATTGAGAAGGCCGAATGCCAGGTAGTTATCTCGTTCTCCGATGAAGATGAGGATCCTCCCATACATGGTCATATTTCCCCATTGTACATCATTGTCCACTTCAATGGCATGGAAGTCCGCCGCTGCCATTGACACGGGTTCTGGGATCAACCTAATCCCGAATCGGACAATGTGAAATCTGTTTGTATATGAAGATGATTTAACACCCTCCAATCTTAGAATCCAGGGATACGATAGGACCGAGCAATCCTCAGTTGGCAAGATCCGCCTAAAGAACCAGTTCGGTGGCCAAATTGCCAGCACCGAGTTCATGGTTGTCTCTCCGGACACCGCCTACAACGCATTGATGGGTAGGCCATGGCTCCATCTGCACGCAGTGATCCCTTCGTCGTATCACCAATGCCTCAAATACTCCCTCAATGGTCTAGTAGGTGAGCTCCAAGAATATCCGTCTTCGTTCTCCTCTTCTGAAGCCCGCTATCTGGATGCCAATTATTACAAGGCCAAGGATAAGAAAATCCTAGAAAGTGAGGATGAACCCGCCCTGGTCACAAGTGATCTATGGGAAGGCCTGTATGATGCCTAAAGCTTCCCGATCCATCGATTGGAGGTCACGAACCTCGACATGGGGCAGTGTTTTGTTGTTTCGGGTACGCAAGGAAGGCGTGTTCCCATTTCCATGCGACGACGGAAAATCACCTCGTACTCCTACACCAACCAGGATCAGGTGATCCCAGAACCTCCTACCCCTATGCGGTACTGGAATGTGAAGCTTATGACAATGGCAGTATGTCATACGTGTCTCTTCCACTGGGCTAGAATCAACCAACTCAAGCCGACGCGTCACCACAACTTTGATGTCATCAAACGTGGCCCCTTGGGCCGGAGGCCCGATGGGATATGATCGACTGCCTTCATTGATATGGTCTCAGTGGAGAGTGGGTATCCTGATATGGTGACCGCTACTGTCCAAGATGGAACCAGTGGCCCGTCAGCTCCCATTGTGGTAAATCCCTCCATGGGTGGAGAGGAAGATCTGGAGGATACTCCACCCGCATTTGAAGAAGGAGTCTCTACCACGGTTAATGAACAGGTACAGGTGAACCTTTGTAGCGAGTCAGTTCCGAGACCCACATTGATCAGTGCAGCCATGTCCCCCGAGGAGTAGCGGCGGTACGTAGACTCTCTCAAAAAACACCGTGATGTGTTTTCCTGGAGTTACGGTGAGATGCCATGACTAGATCCTCAAGTAGTCATTCACCATCTGGGCCTCCCATGAAACCATCGTGGGATTATGCAGCCTCTTAGGAAGATGCACCCTTCTCATGGTGCTATGGTTGATGCCGAAGTTGACAAGCTTATCAAAGCCAACCTCATTAAGGAAGTCTAATAACCCATGTGTCTTTCCAACATTGTACCAGTCAGGAAGAAGAATGGGCATATCAATGTCGGAATCGACTTCCGCGACCTTAATTGCGAGTGCCCAATGGATGACTTTCCCCACCCGGTGACCAAGTTATTGATTGATTCTATGGTCGGGTTCCAAGCTCTATATTTCATGGATGGGTATTCTGGGTACAACCAGATCCGGATGGCCCCTGAGGACGAGGAGTCCACTGCCTTTAGGGTCCCCAAGGAATGTTTTATTTCTAGTTTATTCCCTTCGGCCTAAACAATACAGGTGCCACTTATCAGGGGGCCATGCATCACATATTCCGGCCGATTCTTGGGATGCTTGTGGAATGATACGTGGATGACATAGTGGTCAAATCGCGCCAGTGATAGGACCACCTCAAAGACCTTGAGAAAGTGTTTGGTTTCCTCTATTCCCCCCACCTGAAGATAAACCCGTTGAATTGTGCCTTCGGGGTCACCTCTAGGAGGTTTCTTGGCTTTTTTGTTAGATACCAGGGCATTGAGATCGACCCAGAGAAGATCATGGCCATCAGCCAAATGCCTCCCCCGATCAATATTCAGGAACTTCGAGGTCTTTGAGGCCACATAGCCTATATACGCCGATTCATCGTGAATATGGTTGGCCAGTGTAAACCCTTTTCCTGGCTCATGATGAAGGGCACCGCCTATGAATGGGATGAAGAGTGTCAGACAGCCTTTGAGGAAATCAAGCAGTATCTGCTCCAACCTCCAGTTTTGATGCTAGCCGTCTCTGGAAAGCTGCTGGTCCTTTACATGACCACCCTAGAATGGTCCCTCAGTACACTTATCACCCAGAAGAATAATGAGGGTATGGAGAACTATGTCTACTATCTTAGCCTCATGCTTCTCGATATGGAGATTAGATACTCCCCTATCGAAAAGAGCTGCCTTGCACTCGTTTTTTCCGTATAGAAGTTGTGCCATTACCTACAGCACCATGAGGTACACTTAGTCTCTCAGGTAGACCCAATGAAGTACATCTTGAACCGCCCCATGTTGACTGGCCGACTAGCGAGGTGGGAAGTGATCCTCTAGTAGTGTGACATCAGGTTCGTGCCTCAAAAGGCCATCAAGGTACTGGAATTGGAATACTTTTTAGCCGCTCATCCAGCCCTCGCAGATCAGTCCCTGGACCTAGATTTTCCTGATGAGGCGATCCTCTCAGTCAATCATGTCATCTCATGTTGGCAAATGCACTTCGACAGTGCCTCCTGGAGCCCCACCGGTAGGAGGCTCAGCGATCATATGCTTTGCAGTGTGGGTCTGGGTATCGTCTTCATTAATTCGGCGCAAGCCATCCTTCCATACTCGTTCTTATTGTCATAAGGTTGTACCAAAAATTAGTCAAAGTACCAGGCTCTCATCACGGGCCTGGAGTTGACCCTCGAGATCGATGTTCCCCATCTACATGTGAAAGGAGATTTCGAACTGGTAATCAAACAGGTCAATGGAGAATATGTCATCAGGAAGCCAGAGCTTGTACCATTCCTGTAGTGAACCCTCCATCTAATGGCCTAGTTCTCTTCTCGACCAGAGGATACCCATGTACCTTGGTCACAAAACGGTCGAGAATCCACCTTGGATATCATAGTTGTGTCGCTCGCAGAACCCGATCAAGATGATTTGATTATACATGGGGCACACCGGAGAGTCATTTCCCCCGTCACACAAGAGGACAATGACGTCATGCGGGTAAGTCATCTCACTGCCAAACCTTCTACGTCATGGGTCCTGGGTCCGTCAGCAACAGTGGCTGAGAATGCTCCCGACTGGAGGACACCTTTTGTCGAGTATCTCCAAAATGGTCGCCTCCTGGATGACTGGGCTGAGCGCGAGCGAATCCGACGCCACGCGCTACAATTTACCATCCATAGCGGTCCCATTCTTTAGTTGATCCTTTATAAGTGGAGCTTTGATGGAATCCTCCTCCATTGTATTCAAGGAGTAGAGATTTCTCAGGTTTTGAAAGAGGTTCATGTCGGTTACTATGGTTCCCATCAAGCTGGGCCAAAGATGTCCCATCAAGTCCAGAGGTTGGGGTACTTCTGGCCCTCTATGATCCATGATTGTATCGAGTATGCCAAGAGATGACACGCGTGCCAAGTTCATGTCAATGTCCTACATCGGTCGCCGGAGCCTCTCTACTCCACCAAGTACTCTTGGCCATTTGCGGTGTGGGGAATCGATGTAGTGGGACCATATCCACCGGCGACAGCTCACCAGTGTAGGTTCATCCTAACAGCTAAATATTTCTTCTACAAGTGGGCAGAGGCAGTTCCACTCAAAGAGGTCAAGGCCTGTTCTATCATCGACATTGTGAACTCCAATATCATCCATCGGTTCGGGGTCCCTCACGCTGTCCTCACCGATAACCAAACCAACTTCCAAGGGGCTGAGCTAAAAAAATTATATGC
Organism: Viscum album; assembly: GCA_963277665.1. Lineage (NCBI taxonomy): Eukaryota > Viridiplantae > Streptophyta > Magnoliopsida > Santalales > Viscaceae > Viscum > Viscum album. The sequence goes on from OY728129.1 coordinate 1,593,820,004, forward strand.
CAAGTACAATATCTGTTCGAACCATACCTCCTGCTATCATGCATATGAAAACTGACAGATTGAGTAGTTCAACAAAACCTTCTCTAACATTCTGCAGAAAATGGTGCGGTAGAACAAGAAAAGTTGACCGGACAAGCTCCCCAACACCATCTGGGCTTATCGAACGACAACTCGCAACTCCACCCATGTGACCCCATATTCCCTGGTGTATGGGGCTGAGGTCATCCTACCCATTGAGATCCAGCTTCCATCGTTACACCTTGCAGTCTATGACCACCAGGCGTTGGATGAGGTGGCTGAAATCCGTCTAGCTAAATTGGAAGCACTAGACGAGAACGGAGATCATGCCCTGCACAATCTGGAAAGGCATCAGAATAACATAGCAAGGGCCTTCAACAAGAAGGTTCTCCTTCATTATTTTCTACAAGGCGACCTAGTGTTGGCCATTCGAGAGCCAATGATCCCCAGTAGAAAACCACCCAAGATAGATCCCAAATGTGAAGGACCTTATGTCATCCATAAGGTTTACCCCCAACAGAGAATACTCCTTGGCGACCACGAATGGTGAGTGTATAACTCCTCCCACCAATGCCAAGATCCTCAAGAAGTACTTTTCTTAAGCTTCCTTCCATGGTCCTGCAAGACCTTAAACTGCATCACCATCCTGCAAGATGATAAACTGCAAAATGATCCGAGCTATATGTCCTTAATCTAATATCTCCCTTCATCCTTACTATAGGACGTTAAACTGCAAGCCGGTTAGGTCTCCCTGACTGCGGCTCGGCCTCAGGCCCCTTGGTTTTTGCTGACTCAGGCTCTCTTATGGGATTGTACGGTGTGGTGTGGGATACATCCCCATTCAGGTCGGGTTACCCGCCGTACTTATCCCCAAATGAGATGCATCTCTTGTCCAACATGACATTATACTGTGCTTCAATAATTACGTGTGGCTTGATTCCCATCCTAATGGGATACGTAGGAATGCTCGGACACCTCCTCTTGAGCCCTTCCCCAAGCTCTTCTCTTCCACTACCCACTAGGTATAGTTTCCTTGGAGGATCCTTTAATGGAAAGGAGGAGGCTTTCTTAGCCTCGCTCGTACATGGATTATAAGGGTTGCACCATGTGCCCACTCCCATTCTTCTACCCTCTTACATCCTTACCGCATGACGTTAAACTGCATGGCCTTCAAGAAATACGTATGGATTGATTCCCATCTCAATGGGATACGTAGGAACGTCCTTACTGCATGACATTAAACTGCATGGCCTTCAACAACTACATATGGATTGATTCCCATCTTAATGGGATACGTAGGAACTCCTGGACATTTTGTCTGTTGGCCCACCACAGAAGCTGAAAATCTTCCCCTCGGGTCAAGACATATGGCAGGATGTACACTTTTTCCTAACTCAAGTCGAGCAAACCTCAACCCGGCTGCACGTACCGCTGGAGATGTTCGCCTCTTTCGTGGATGGATACAACTATGCTTAACCCAATCCCTGACTGGGATTCCATCATCTTTCACACCCAGAGTGACCCCCAATAATGGCCGGGATACAACGCCCAAGGGCTCTTCTACCGACACGGGCCGACGCCCCCGAGGGTTTCTGAGCAACAAACAAATACAAGTCCCGCGTTGCGAATTTGGTAAACACTCAATGATCATTTTTTGCACCCGTATCAGGTCACCATAGGAACGCAGTGTTTCAAACATGGTCAACAGTGTCCTGGATCTTCGGGTCCACCCTGAGATGTCCCAAACATCGAGTGCAGTGATTCATTATGCCCCATCATGAAGTAAAAAACCTCCCTCCAGGTGGTGCCAACGGTCGGGCCCACGACCCCGATTCTATTATAAGGGATGTACAGGGTGGTATAGGATTACTTCCTCTTTCGCGTAGGGTTACTTGCCATGTCGTACACCTCCCCGAATGATATACATTTATCTCTTTCCCCGTCCTCATTGCAAGACGTTAAACTGCAAATTATGCAGGCCTGCCTGACCGAGGGTTAGCCTCAGGCCCCTTAGCCTCTCAGGGCCCTCAACCCTCTTCCTCACTACAAGAAATTAAATTGAAAGCCAGTCAGGCCTTCCTGACTGAGGCCTACCCTCAGGCCCCTTGGCCTTTTCGAGCCCCTTGGCCCATATACTTTCCTATAGAACTGTGTGGTATGGTGTGGGATTATTCATTACCCACCGCGCCATACACCTCCTTTTTAGGATATTCTTCTCCCAGGGTATCCCCTCAAGAACTACGTGAGGCATGATTATCATCCTTTTGGGATACATAGGATCACCTGAATGTCTAGGCTTCGGGTGCATCCCCACCTCTTGGGAATCTCTATCCCACCTTGGCTCCTCAGCCTACTCTTCCTCCACGAGGGGATTATATGGTGTGGTGTGGGATTATGACCTTATTCACAGCGGTCTTGTAATGACCACACCATGTACCTCTCATTCTAGAGCTGTTTGATCGACCCTTTCTAACGGTTCACCAATGTGCCTAATGGTACTCCGGTTTATTACCTAGAATGCCAGACTTTACTCGGACAAGTCCGCAGCCACTTTCCAGGCATTGTGTATCGCTTCATCAGGGCTTCCATCATAATTCACACCGGAAGGGACCCCCACGAACGGCCTGGATACAACGATAAAGGGCTCTCCTACTTTTATGGGCCAATTCCCCTGAGGATTTTAGACAAAAAGTCGATAAAAATCCCACCTTGCGAATATGGTCAGCGGTCGACACTCATTTGTTTTTCCCACCTCATGCTAACATGATATGGAGACTGTTTTTCCGCCATGGTTAACAGTTTTCCTCTATCTCCACACCAACCCCATTAAGCCCAAAATGTTGGTTACATGATTCACATCCTTCTCCAGTCTCATCATGTCCAAGTAGAGTTTTAGAACTCTTGGTACTATTCCTCTATGCACGTCTGCGCGTTGAGGGAACAAAGCCGTGTCAAAGGTGTCATTCAGGGCTCTTTACTGACTCCCCCTAGTTTGATGTTTCGAGTATTGCGATAACAATCTTCCCACCTTGTTTTCCACACCGAGTTTAACTCACGTGGAGTTAGGGATCGGGCCGAGGTCTGCGCTTACCTGGAAAGATGTCATCTTCCCCTGGTCCGAGCTTTAAAGACAATAAATTATGATCTCTCAATAACTACGTCTGGCTTGATTCCCGTCCTCATGGGATACGTAGGAACGCCTAGGACTTCTGTCTTTGGGTCCAGCTTGAGTTCAGCGTCCAGCCTTCAAGAACCTGACTATGGGACTGCGTGGTGTGATGAGGGATCATGTCCTCATTCACGTCGGTTGTGTCGCACGACACTGTACACATTCCCCGCCTAGCATTGTCTCTGCTACGTCTGCACTGCAGGATGTTAAAATGCATGCTTGGTCCTACCACACGTGACATTATCTTCCTGGCCTCACGATGAAAAACAGCACTGCATTGTGATGACCTCTTTGTAGAGGACATCACGTTGGGTATTGGTCACGTGCCATGCCATTTTTCAACGCCTATCACAGATTTATTCTTGTGGAAACACCAGGTCTTGCTACCCTAGGCCTGCCACTTCACAAAAAAACCACTCACATTAAAGGAAAAACAAGATTTATCAAATTCCACCTCTTTTAGTGCAAGGGCCATGCCCACATTCCTCTTTTTTCTCTGGCACTGGTACGTTACCGTGCCACCCTTCAGAAATATGTATGGCTTGGTTCTCTTCTTTATGGGATACGTAGGAACGCCCGGGCACCTCCCCGCGGGCCCAACCTAACTTTCTTCAGAACCACGTATAGATTCATTCACTTACTCATGGGATATGTAGGAACACTCGAGCACTTCCCCACGGGCCCTGTCTAACTTTCTTCAGAACTACGTATGGCTTGATTCCCATCCTCATGGGATACGTAGGAACGCCCGGGCACTTCCCCACGAGCCCAACCTAACTTTCTTCAGAACTACGTATGGATTGATTCTTGTCCTCATGGGATACATAGGAACGTTCGTGAACTTCCCTGTGGGTCCAACATAACTTTCTTCAGAACTACATATGGCTTGATTTCCATTCTCATGGGATACGTAGGAGCGCCCATGCACTTCCCCGCGGGCCCAGCCTAACTTTCATGTTCGGTCCCTCAACTCGAGCACTCCCCAGATGGTCCGAATTCTACGAACCTAAACTAAGACCTCTATATGGGAAAGGACTCTGCTCCCTCTATTTAATATGCCTAGTTTTCATGTTCAGCTGCATTTTGACAAAGAGCCCGAAGTGTAGGATTTTCATAGGGACATTCCCCTCGTCCCATGACCAAGCTTTGTGAGCTTGATATTTGGATCCTCATCCTCTTCCACATCCAAAAGTACCCTCAAATGACATGGATGTTGGGATTAAGGACTCTCCCTGAATTCTGGACATAAGGGACCTCCAATAGTTTCGGGCCAACGTCCCTACGGATCTCTGAAACAATTTGTGACAAGGTCCCGTGTTCTGAACATGGTCAACGGTCGACCCTCATTTGTCTGTCCCCATTCTAGGATAACGCGATATGGATGGTGAGTTTCCGCCACAGTTCGTCACGCTTCCATCTTTGTGATCCAAATCTCTAGTGTCATGATTCAGACATTTCCACTTCCTCATGTTCAGGTGGAATTCCAACATGCTCGACTCTATCTCTTCGCACATCTAGGTGCGACTCATGGTCGTGTTAGTGTTTTTGGGCCGGTATTCACTGAGCATCCCTTCACCCTAACCTTCCCCCTTCTATGTCAGGAAATTCCCACCAATACTTCTTGTTTCCCACACCGAGCACGACTCTATTGGGCTTAGTAGTTTTGGCAGGATGTGTTCCAACATGGCCAAGCTTCTCATCATCCCGCATGACATTAAACTGCTCATTCAAAAATACATATGGCTTGATTCCCATCCTCATGGGTTACGTAGGAATGCCCGACCACTCTACTTCGGGCCCAGCCTAATCCTCATTCTCGGTCCCTTGACCTGGAGAGTTTCCTCTGGGGGTACGTGGTGTGATTTGGACTCCAAGTACTCATTCACGTCTGTTTCATAACTACCGCACGGTATGCTCCCAGGGCACTTATATTTCACTCCATGTCCTATCGTATGACGTTAAACTACAGGAGTCCATATGTCCTCGACACATGTCACTAAACTGCGGTTTTACCCTGTACAAGTCCAGGATGCCCCGTGTCCATCATGAGATGCACCAGAGCCTCTGCCAGAGAAGATTTCACCTGCCAGTGCTGGTCTATGACTGCACTGTGCATCCAGATCTACGTGTGGCTTGATTACCATACTCATGGGATATGTAGAGACACACTGGTATTTTTCCCAGGGTCCAACCCATAGGAATCATTAATCCTATCCTTCCCCTTTCTGGCCCCCTGGTCTAACCCCTCGCTAGAAAGGCCCTGTCCCAAAGAAGGAAGGATCCATAACCAAACCAATGCGCTCATCTGGCGTAATCCCACCACGGTGGTGTAATTACATGAGTGTTGGATTCTGTTCGGAAAAATCATCGCTCCATATTCCATGATTTGCGTGCCCCTTATTCAGACCCTCGTCCCCTTCCATGTCTGATGGGACCCCCTAACGGCCTGGTCCCTTGCCGCATAGGCTCACATACCACCCTGGGCCAATGTTCTGGAAGACTGGTCATGTTTGGAAGGACCCCCTAACAGTATGAATGCTCGACCTAGGCTCCGCCAACTGTCCTGGGCTAATGTCCCGAAGAATTGACCGACAACATTTGTGACCTGGTCTCGTGTTTCGAACATGGTCATTGGTCGACCCTCATTTTTTGTCCCCATTTCAGGCTAACGCTGTAAGGAAATTGTTTCTCTGCCATGGTTAATGATTTTCCATTATTGTCACTCCATCCCCACAGTGTTCTGAATCATGGGAATCGTGATTCACACTTCCCATTTCCATCTGTCCGGACCGATTTTAGTGCCCCTGGAGTTGCACCGTTCGTGCATGAGGGCACACTAATGAAATTGTAATTTGGATGTTTTGAGAACTTCCTTCTCATGCCAGGACTCTCCCATATTTTGGAAATCCGGACTGGTTATCCAAACCCCGAGTACCCGAAACTTGGTATCCACTCCTATGTCAGGTGGGACGAGAATGCACCTATCTCCTGTTTCTCACATCGGTCTTGAACCACGTGAGCTTGGTGAATTATCGCCAAAATTCTCGCATACATCATAGGAATTTAATGAAGCGATTCAAACAATGAAAATCATGCATGCTACGTCATTCAAAACAAAGAAGGAAGAAATTGAAGCACGAAAGTACCATTAAAAGGTTTTTAATTTGTTACAGTACCCGGAGGTCGACTCCCCCCATGGATGGGTTGACCCCGTCAAAAGGGCATTGCTGTTCCGCCACCCTTCGGCTTGTGGCGTCCAAGACTTGCGGCCACTGGCTCAGCTCTCACTCCTCCTCAACAGCAGTGGGGCGCAGTTCATCAGCCTTGGCTCTGGCCCTCTCTATGCCAGCCTGAATGACATCCATCTTTCCAGAAGCCTGCCTCATATGCTCTTCTTCCTCTGCCAGCTGTGCCTTCAACCGTGAGATCAGCTCAGATTGTTCATTAAGAGAGGTTGAATGCTCATACACCCGGGCCTGCAGCTGTTGGACCTCACTTTCAGCCTCCTGGAGCTTCTTGATGTTTTTCACCTTTATTCACTTCCATCGCACACTGAGCCCGCGATCATAATTCTCGGATCTTCTCAGCCCTGAGATCTAAGATGAGCTCATGAGGACGTTGGGCATACACACCCATAGTGCACAATTCGCACAGCTGCGAGCGAAGTCTGTCCATTTCGTTTAGCCACAATGCTTGAGGGTGTCTTTGATGAAGATCATGATTAGATTCCATGATCGGCAGTAGACTATGTTGTTTTCTTCCTCATCAGAGGCTACTTCATCCTCGTCTACGTGATTGGTAGGATTGTACGCAGGATACACCTGTAAGAAGTCCTCGGTGGGATCTGCGTCTGGTGTCGAATCCGGCATGACATCTAGCGCCGGAGCGGGCGTGACGGGACATGGGTCAGCTGATTGATCCTCTTCATCATACTCCAACTCAATAACCTCAGGAACGACCCTCTTGGTTTTCCCGCAAATGATAGTATGTGTTGCAGCTCGAGGATATGGGGGGACTATTTCGACCATCACCGGCATGCCCCTAGGAGGGATGCTGCTAGACATCCCAACCAGCCTCGCCGCAATAGCCCATGCCTGTCGAAGAACTATACGACAGAGAGGGAAACAAACATTAGTTGGCACAATCTACATATGACAAAAATGAATCTAGTAGAAGAAACTTACGGAGATCGACCTCCCGGTGCTGCTCTTGAGTCGATGCTGATGGGACCCCAAGGTGTGGCCCTCCGTATAATTTTGGATGGTCTGGAGATTCCTAAGGAGCCACCTCAGTTGATCTGGTCCCACCAGAGGCAGAACTGGATACAGCCATAGGCGTTGGTTCTGAAGGTCATGCATCATTACCCGCCAAAGAGCGAGAGCGAGGCCTGCGTATGAGTTCTTCCTACATAGTTCAAACATCGGTAAGAAATACATGATGGCCTGAGAACGGACCATGAGGAAAGAAGCTCAGAATGCTACCTCGAGAACCTCTGTGAGATTATTAGAATCAGAGACTTGGTCTCAGACTTTTCCCAACTCCAATGGGTTCCCTCCACCGGCCTCATCCCCCCAAGAGGAGTCTTATGATTCTTCCAGCAGGGGGAAGCGCTCCCTCAGATCGGCGACTGACAACTCTGGCGGAACCGTACGATCTAGAAGAACCCTCACCCGGTCTGTCATTGGGTGTGGGACACCATTGGAGTGAACGTAGTCCTCTAGCTCAACAAAATATTGCTCCGCCTCCACCGGAGATGCCGTGAAACCAGCCTGGACTGGCCCTATACCTGGAAGAACCATCCCGCAACGGTTCAAGAGTTCCCACATAATGGGAAGACTGAGCTGTTTCCAGTTGACATACCAAATGTCCCAGGCCCCCGGGAAGATAACATCCTACGGCAAGTCAATATGACGTAGCCGCTTCCCTGGATACTGAGCGGATATCTTGCCAAATCCCCTCGGCGGCCGCCCCTCCAGATGGCCCTGCTCTTCTAGAATCACCAGATCCGCTACTGCTACCACACCCTCGGCCGGTGCGGGTCTCACCACCATAGCATGCCCAACACCATGAGAGGCCCTTGCTGCCCTCCGACCATGACCTCGAGATATAGGAGGTCCACCGTCACCGACCCGAATAGTTGGATACTTCAGCATCTCCCCCGGATAAGCAGCCTCCCAGCTATTGGCATACTCCCTCACCAATCCGAATGTAGTGGTGGATGGAGGAAATGCAATTCACATCTTCCCGTCTTCCCGTGTGCCAATGAGCCAAAACTCCCTCATCACACACGGGTGCTCCTCATGATGCACCTCCCAGTAGACCTTCGGGGTCAGCCGCTGGAGGCACCGGAAGTGCCTCACGAACTGATACGGGGTGTAAGGTTTATAGAGTGGCTCACGATCCACTCGTGCCACTAGAAATCCGCCTCGAAGGGCCATGATATAAGCCCGGTGCTCTTCTGTTCCCTGCCTGTCATTAGTGAGTATCCCCATCAGCAATGGGAATGGGTAGAAATTAAACATATCTGCCCTCCACACCCGGTTCAGCACCATCGACACGGTTAGTTTGAATGGGAAGCTACCGACCGCATTCAGAATAGAGGGGCGGAAGTTTGATCTCGGCGGAAAGATAGGGCTTGGATACTCATATATCCCCCTGATGTGCACTGCAATCCACCCATACAGAAGGTGTAAGGGCCCACATATCCTTGGCGTCTTCTTTCCCTCGCTAACATGCCGCAACATCCTGTACAGTTTGGCGAGCATTGGAATCCCCAGATTGACCTGCTGCCCCATGGCCAGCATGGATTCCATGATGAATGAGCTGGGGAACACCCCCCATGCTGGTATCCCTCACCGGTAGGATCCAACCACATATAAGGGCTGTGATGAACGCCGCTAGCCTGACTATCGGCTTCTGTTCAATACTGAAACTGAACCCCCAAGTCTTCCATTGGCTGTCCTCCAAGACCTGCAAATACAAGTACTCCATACACCCTTGGGCCGCCATCGAACATGTTTGAGGCCTTGGAGGGTACTCTTGATTTTATGGGAAATTCAGGAACCACTTGAACCAATTCTTAAAGTGGACGCCTCTCACCGCTTCCTTGTTCTTTCCAGAGACCAGTGCCATCAGTGCTGACTTCAGTCGCGACATCTGCTCTATATCCTCCCACGTTCTCATGACGGGGATGACCTCATCATACATGGCCCCCAAAATAGGGACCCCATAAATATGGTGGACATCCCACAGACTGATTCCCACCTCCCCATGGTGCAGGTGAAAAGTATTGGTCCTAGATGACCATCTGCTCAGCAGCTCAGGCATCAGCTGTTTCGGTTGTTAAATGTGGAATTGGGAGGCCCATTCCGCCTTATACAAACCCACTCACCATAGATCGGCCCCAAAATCCTCACATGAGGTTCCTACCCAGTAGTCCTTTGCCCATTAATTGGTGAAGTTGCCGCCCTGGCGCAGTTCCCACTCATTGGAAAACCCCCTCTTCGAATCCTGCAAAGCCGCCTTCAGCATGGTACGTTACATAATAAGGGATGTCTCCAGTTGTAGTGACTTTCTGTCAATATTTTTCACATGGTTGTCAAGAAAGTTGGTGGTGAGGGGTGTGAAGTCCTCCCGCGCGTGACCATCGGCCGCCCTAAACCAATGGCGCTCACATGGCGTGCTCCTGAACCAACAAGCTGGTTCATCCCTACTCGCCTCAGGGATGAAGATGTAATCACTCAACCCGAATCCATAAAAGGGAAGATTCTTGCACTATGGATAGTTATTTTGATCCTATGATAGCAGTTATTTCAATGAAGTATAGTCTGAGTGGCATCCGACCATCTCTCCAAGCCCCAGAAAGTTAGCCATCTCATCCCCCCAGGCAGCGTCTGCAAGAACACCCAATATAGCTTCTCGATGGGCCATTTCAGTTTCGGCACTTGGAATAGAATTTTTTAGGGATGGATCGTGAAGCATTCATGCTTAGATCTCTCACGAAGCTCGGGCGCAAAACCAATCCGTGGATTCTGGCCTAGGCCGGCAAACATAAGTTCGCATTGCGCTGTCGCGGAGTCGGAGACTCGCGGTTCGCCGCGAAGCTCGATTCGCGGAGAGCAGACGCGGAGTACGGGGAGCATTGCAAAGCCGAGAGCGCAAAAGGAAAAAAGGCATGAGAGTACAAAAGAGAGGTCAGCCCCCAATTTATAGGCAGCGACCCTAGAGCTTCGCGACGTGCCCTATCCGCGCGGAGCATCACGACGCGTCTGGACCATGTGGCCGCTTTCAGCACCACGGGCCCCTTCGCGAGGCCGCATCTTGAAGTAACGATAATTTTTGAGATTTTCCCTGAGACTTCGACCCTTATTCCCTCTGCAACTCCATGTTTGAGGGGGGGGGAATTTTTTGGCACTAAAATATTGAATGAAATGAAGGGGCTAAAAAGAATCCCATGCACACTGCCTCACAGAGCTCCGACGCGAAGCTCCCATGAGCATTGCGGCCTCCGCGAAGACCCTGAGGTGGCAATGCTCCGCGAACGGCCTGATGTTCGCGAGCCTGCCACGAAGCTTAGGGGGCGGTAACACTCCGTGAATGGCCTGATGTTCGCGAGCCCGTCATGAAGCATAGGAGGCGGTAACGCTCCGCGAACGGCCTGACGTTCGTGAGCCCACCGCGAAGCACCCGCCGCCCTTTCGCACTGTGTGAGGTCTGCTTCGCGGCACCCCTTTCCTATAAATACAAAGCTCCTCTTGAGTCCAGAGGATGGACATTCTGACATTTCAGCTTCTCAACTCCCGAATCGTGAAGCACCCTTCGCCCTGGGAATCATGAGCTCGGTGAGGTATTTTTACTTCGCGATATGCCTTCGTCTTGTCTTGTTTTGAGCCCATCTTCCGAGAGGGATGCGATTCGTGAAGCCCAAGGGAATTAGCGAAGGAGGGGGATTCCCAAGAAAACCCGAGCTGCCGCGGAGAGTTTATGCTTCGCGAAACACCCATCCTGTACTAGTGATCCCCATGCCAAGGCAGGGTCGCAGTATATCGCGAGGCACACTGCTTCGCAGTACCTTGCTTCGCGAGGCACCTCTGCTTCGTGAGGCAGTGCTCCGAGAATACTATTCAACTTCATGAAGCACCCCTCAGTCATAACTCTTCCCCATGCTAAGGCCAAGGAACTTCACTTCACGAAGCACACTCGTTTTCTTGGCAATTCCTCTTCCCGTGCGACCCTCCACGTTTGCACAATGTGATTTCAAAGTCCCGTGGACAACACCACTCATAGCGTTGCTTCGCCTAATGTTATTTCGCATAGGCACACTAACGACTATTGCTTCTTCGCATAGCCATGCTAACGTGGACCCCTAGATGGTTCTCTCTAAGAGCCCCCTTGACCATGGTCTTACTGGTACCTTCCCTCCCCCATAGAGTAGAGGGTGCCGGTCATGTATGTCCTAGGGGTGCAGAGTGAACCCGCCTCGTCCAAGCTGCAAGACGCTAAACTGCCAAGCACTTCGACCTCAACACATGACGTTAAACTGTGATCTGACCTCGCACCTCGAATGCAGGGTCCCCCCGTCTCAGACATTCTTTACACCACTCGTCTTCACGGGAATGGAATCACCCCCTCCACAGTGGATGATATCCTCCTTATCGGAGCATCATATGTCCATGGCAGAAGGAAAACCACCTTGGTGTAAGCCCCGTATCCTTTCTTGTGGAAGGTAGCACCCATGCACCTCCGTACTTTCCCACCGCCAAGGTCAGTGGAGGGAGCAATAGGGAACAAGGAACCTTCCATCATTGGTCCCAAATCCCTCTCCCGCTGTGGTTTGCCGCACTTCGGGCCTACATCCTGGAGTAAGTCCTAGCACCATGTGACACCTAACGCATAAGCCCCTCTTCGCTTCTCACGGATGCACCCTTCGCAACGTGATCATCAGGTCCTTGCTGCCTCTAGTTTCTCACACCGAACATGACTCATGTGGGATTAGAGTATGCATAGGCCATGGCAATGCCCTCGTCCAGCATAACGTTAAACTGTATGCCCCCATCTATCATGAAGTTAAACTGCACATACATTTGAAATATGAGGACTTTGATCCATGTCATGGAATGGTACGTAGGAATAATCCCTGAGGCTCATCCCACAACCCGTCATTTCATCACGTCAGGTTCCACCCTCGTCCAACATGACATTAAACTGCATTCCAGTCAGACGGCAAGCCGTTGTGACCAACCTGAACTACGAGGACATTGATCCATTCAAGGAATGGTATGTAGGAAGCCTCCTTGAGGTTCAAACCCATCACCCATTGGACCAAGGTCCTTTCTTCACGTTGGATCTCCGACAACCACAATTTTCCCGAACTACGAGGTCTTTGATCCATGTCAAGGCATGGTACGTAGGAAGCCTCCCAGAGGTTCTAGCCCACCACTAGTGGACCCCCGAGAATACTTTCATGTCGATTCGCCGATGAAGCCCTTTGAACTACGAGGTCTTTGATCCAGGTCACGACATGGTACGTAGGAAGCCTCACAGAGGTTCAATCCCACCACCCGTTGGTCACTCCGACCCTCTTCACGTCGGTTCCTCAACACCCGGGCAGCCTAGTGTGTATGCCCTACACCACCTGGACCAAGGTCCTTGCTCATGCCGGTTCGCCGACACACCATTATGAACTAAGAGGTCTTTGATCCATGTCAAGGCATGGTACGTAGGAAGCCTCACAGAGGTTCAAAACCATCACCCGGACATCCCGACCCCATTTCAGGTCGGTTTTCTGACGATGTCCATCGGACCAAGGTCCACCTTTACGTCGGTTTGCTAACGACACGCTTCGGACCAAGGTCCACATTCACGCCGGTCCTCTGGCGCACCCACCCAAACTATGCAGACATTGATTCCCTTCCATGGGGATACGTAAGAGTTCTTTTCGAGGCTCAAGACCAACTTTATTGACACCCTTGCGATGGTCCCGTTTCATTCCACCTCCACTTCATTAATCCATCCATCAACCAACCTCATTCTTGCCTGGACCGCCATATCCCGGCGAGATAACACAATTATGATCCTCATCACAGCATTCGGGAAGCCGCCCATGGGCTAGCCCCAATATCAGCATCCCATCAAGGGAAATTCCCCAATCCGATCTATTCCAGCCAATGATCTGATTGGGCTGATCTGTCTCCATTGGATGTTAAACCTGCGGCATACCCTGTGTTAGACATAGGAAGATGAGGAAAACCTCAGATATATGCCTTTGGAATATAATTCCCCACGCTCTACGTGGGATGCCTCGGGCTTCCGCACTCTCGAGAAGCCCCGTGACAAGGGACAAAAGATAGACACGCCAGTCCCCTAGCATTCAGACTTGCTACTGATTCCTCGACGTGACTACTCCCCAAACTGAAGGTTGCTGCCCTGACCGGACTCTTTGGAATGTCCTGACAGAAGTAGTGTAATTAACCAGCATCCATGGAAACATGGCACTGGGAAGAGTTTCACGAACAATGTATTAAATATATGAGGGAGACCTGGACTAAGTAACGAGTTCCGAGGAGGAATCCATGAAACGTCTTTACTCATTCTTGGTGATTTTTAAAAACTATTTTTTTAAAAAAATTAACTTTATCTATTGTTTAATAAGATTCCATATATTGAAACGATAAGCATGATTTGTTTAAATATGCAATTGTACTTCCATGCTCATTTTATTTGAAATTTAAAAAAGTATTTTATTTATATATTATTCAATAATATTATTGTCCACATAGTGAGGATCTATTATGATTTAGATCAAACCCTAACTTTTCTTAGTGGTGTTTGTAGATTAAATTCTTCAAGGGATAAGAAATTGGAAAGAGTCACTTCGATGTGGTGGTTGTGGTTGATTATTTGGGATTTTTGTGTTGGGTCTCTTTAGACTTGGTTTATTTGTATTATTCATCCATTAATTTGATGATTTATGGAATGGATTTTGGAATACAATTTTAACTTTTGGTATTTTTCTTATTTAGGGTTTTTCTTTAAGGATATTGATATGTTTATGATTCATCCATTTCTAAAGTGGAAAAACCATTCACACATATATCTTTTATGATGCCAGTTTTAAGTAGCCAAACCATGGGGAATGGGAGTTCCCTTCATTCCATGTTGGGATCTCATGGTTATCTAGGTACTTGGGTATCTTTGATGGTTTAAGAAAATGTGTATTAAAGGTGAAGGTAATGTGTCTTTACTTGATGTTAGTATGCAGTTGAAATATTGTTAGGACTTAAGAGGTAGTTACAATTGAGTTTCTATCTATCTCTAATTGTAAAGAAACTCCAGTCACCATGGGTGGTCTGGGAATGGATTCTTAAGGATTAGCTTTAGTTATTTCCATTCATTAGATTTTCATAGGTTGAAATACAAATATTATTTGTCTACCTAACAAGCCCAATATCCCTAACGCCCTTGTTTTAGTGCTACTATGAGTAATCTTATGACATATTCAATGATTTCATCCGATTTTTGGTAGCATCATGAATTTATAAAGACTTGTTAATTAGCTCTAGGAGGATGATTCTGAGGGTCCATAGTGTGAAAATCCTCTTATGGTCCAAAATATGGTAGATGTTGTTATGTGTACTCTCCAAGATCTAAGATATGCACCAGGACACGTTCCTGTTTTGGATTCAGCTATGGAACCTCAGAGGGATGGTTTCTAGAATCATGCCCATGAGTTAATTTTTCCAGAATCTAGAAGTGTATCATGGATCTTATAATCCATAAGTGGATGATGATTGGCTGATTTTTATTGAGATTTTATTGAGTTTTTGGAAACCACTAATAAAATGAAGTTGAAATGCGCCACCTTTACAATATAATGAAATACAAGGAGATGGCAGGGCATGATGGTGACTGAAAAGTTGATTGGGGGTATATAATGGTAGGAATTTAATGTTATTTTCATAGAATATTTTTATCTAGAGTCTATGGTGTTTCATAAGGTTATTTTTTTTAAACTCAATCAGGATGACATGACTGTGACAGAAAATGTGAACCGATTCTCTACGATTTTTCAGTTTTCTCCTATGAGTGTATCATATGAGAAGATGATGACTCGATGGTTTGATATTGGAATTATATATGATATTATTTATCAGGTTTTCTTTCCGAATATCTCTTATTATAATGATGTTATGGATATAACATTGTTGGTTGAGCTATACTGTGTATTTATGTTCGGGTTGACATTAGTTGATTTTTCTCTCAATGGTAGGCCTATGAGTTACTTCAAAGGAAAGATAAAGTGTGATGAATATCACAGTGAATCTTTATAAAATAGTTCATCGAGAACTCCTAAAGTATGAGGCAATGTACTTTTGATTTTCTACTAGTATGGCGAGCCAAGGAACTCAAAACCAGTTTTCATAGAGGCACCTAAGATATGTGGTTTCAATGAATGATCAAGTCACATCAATAAGTTATGTAATATATATGATTACCCACATTGTGGCACAATAACTTCAGTTCCTAACATTACCGTTGTTAAATTATATGCTTCATGAACTAAGGGGTTCCATCAAAATTCATCTGAACAGAATTTTCTTTAAATAGTGGAAGAGTGTCTAGAGGAAGAATAAATAGGTCTAATGACTATTATAGGTACCATGTCATGCCATTAATTCTAACCAATTATCCAAATATATTGATAGATTTAATTAATTGTATCTTAAATGAGTATCTTGATACATTCATGGTGGTGCTTGTGGATGACATCATTATTTACTGTATGTCCGAGAAGAATCACGTGCATCATCTAGGTGTAGTTATGGAATTTCTGAGAAAGAAATGAATGTATTCCAATATATAAAAATATGATTTCTAGATTCATGGAGTGATGTTCATGGGACATGTTGTGTCAGAACATAGAATCTCAGTTCATATTGATATTATGAAAGCTTTTAGGACATGGTAGAAACTATAGAATGAGTTTGTGATTTAGAGCAACATGGGTATGGTTGAGTATTATTACAAGTTCATAAATGATTTTTCAATGTGGAATTCTTTGATGAATAATCTTACGTGGAAGGGAGTGGGGATTTATTAGGATGAGAAAGGTAATATTTCTTTTTTTGAGATGAATTTTTTTCACTACTTCCTCATTGGTGATAGTTCCATAGGTCGGGAAGGGTTACATCGTATTTTTTGATTCATTATCAAGGATTTAAAAATCAAATTACAATATTTGTTATCTACGATGAATAATTTTATGGTGGATTTCCATAATTCACAATGGGTAGTGTACCCAGTAAACAAAAATACATTTTATGACAAGACACAATGATTCTGGTTGATAGGAATGAGATGAGGTTGTAATAATTTGTTTCTTGCTGTATACATTCTAGCAGGGCAAGGATGAGCACTAGTTACCTTCACGTTTTCATCATCAATATCCAGTGATGACATGGAAGTGAGATTAAAAAACTATGTATTTTTGGGATGATTTTATGTGTACCTAGAAAAATAATAATTAGATATATGTTATGATCGATTGGTTGGACAAACCATCTCACTTTATACACATTTTTTGATACAATCAATGTTGAGGATTTGGAAAATCTCTACGTTATATTGATTTTTATTTCCCCAAAATTCTATCTTTTATAGTCTCTGATAGAGATCCCCATTTTACTTCTCTTTTTTGGAGTGAAAGTCATGTGGGACTAGGATCTCAGGTTTTTTTATGTATGTCATATCACCCGTATATGAATGTACATAGAGAAGATGATATATTGATTCTTAAAAATATGTTTATGCATGCATCCTTGAATCTGGTGGAGCTTGAGATGACAATTGGGGACTGGTTGAGTCTGTATATAATAATAAATACCATTCAACGATTATAATGCCCCTTTTTGTGGAAATTTATGGTTGTAATTATAAATAACCATTGTACTTTTCAGAGATATGTGAATGTTCCTTGGTTTGATCAAGCTTCGTTCAAGTGTTGACATCAATGATTCAGTTGGTTCATCATAGAATTTTGGTTACACAATGCCTGTATAGGTCTTATTCTGGTCATCAGTGTATACCATTGGAATTATCAGATGGTGATTGGGTGTTCTTGAAAGTTTCACCCCATTTAGGTCATTGACGACCTTGGAGAAAAGGGTTTCATGCAAAATTTTTTAAAGATCCCTCTGATCTAGTTATGTATGTGGGGAATATTTCTTACCATTTATAACATTCTCCATAGTTAACATTGATACATAATGTTTTATATGTATCCCGACAACATAAATATCGTCATGATCCATGTTACCATGTTATGATTCAAGTACCACTTATATAGAGAGGGTTCGAATCAGTGATTTCTTTTTCCTTTTATGCTTCATTTCTTTTTGAAAAAACCTTCTCCTTCTATTAACGATTTCATTCCCTCCTAAACGTACAAAACTACCGGAACACAAGATTTACAAGGTTCATTACCCAAAAAGAGTAGATACATCATCAGAATGATATAGAAACAATCTAGTACCACACAATCCACTATATAACCATCCTTTTATGCGAAATATAATGAATAGGATATACCCTTACACTCATGTATCACTTGGGAGATAATCCCAAGTGCGTGTGCACCCTATTACAAAAAATATGGTAATGTAATATCTATGTGATTATAAAAAAACATTCAAAAACATTATCTTTGAAATAAAATCTTATCTTTCCTATACAGTAGTTGATAGGATCTTCATAGACTTCAAAACAATACTTACTCGTATAACCCAATCAATTCTTGATCCAATTGAAAGAACATCTCACTTAATTTTGGTACACAATTTTTTAGCTCACAAAGCTCCTTTATAGTGCTCTTTTTCTAAACTCCTAGCATCATAGAGTACTCTAGTTAAAAAAATATCTATTGTTTAGAGATCTAACTATTTCAAGGATCATAAATTGGTCTTTGCAAAGTTCAATTCTTTAGAAAATCGTAAAGGATTTCTGCGAAGCACATTTCCTTTGTATAGCTCATTGCTTGGGCAGAGCTCACTTTCTCTGCGAATCTTTTTCTCAATTAGAGATCTATAAGATTCATCGTATGTCATTGCAAATTTCTAAATGGGGTGGTGTCTTATATATAAGAATTTCCAAATTACTCTATAACCTTCTAGACACCTAACCACCACGTCAGCACCAGATTGTAGAGCACTGAATTTCCTTATAAAATTCACTCTTTTTTGTGACGCACCATGGTTATTTTCTAGATACACAATGATATTTATAATTGAAAAGAATTCTTCCAAGTCTGTTGCACCACCATAATTATACACTCACAATGATCTTCACCACCATAATGTTCTTTTGCAACTATCTTCATGTATTCTATTCGCAAAGCTCATTGTAGTCACAGAGAACACCATCAACATTTTTCATTTATTTGTGAAATCTACATCACGAATCCCATATTCACAATATTAATATCTTTTCCATGTTCTTATGATATCTTCAATAAAATCCCCTTTTCACAATGCTGGATCTACAAAAAATTTTGAACCCCAAATATTTGGATAACAATGGAAAAATATGCCACCTTAGACACCTGTTTCTAAAAGACCAACCATGTTGATTATCATCACAAATTCTCTAACCATAATATGATATTTTTTAAATATAGACCTGCAATTCATCATTTGATTTATCCTAAAATGTATTATTAAATTCTTTTCTTTCCTCACCAACATATACAAAGTAATTTTATTTCCTTTATTCTTAGACTTCCATGACAACAAAAGAAAATACTTCATGCATCCAAATATATCATCTACTTACTTGGGAATAAAATCTCCCCATTTGGATTTTGTTGTCAACCATGATTCTTAAATAAATAATCATTGAATTTTCATGGAATCAGTCACTTATCAAAAATTCTACGATTGTGTGAGCTATCTCATTGTAGGATGTCATAATTATTGATAACAAGACCATGCTGTCAATAATAGTGACTATAAAACCACATCACATTAGCATTCCTCATCAGCCTTCATCACGTCTTCCAAATTCAAGTAATAATAATTGTTTTTACAAAAACTCTAAAAAAAATTCCTTAACCATCCAAAAAAGGATAGAACAGTTCACACACATAAATTTTGTATTAACATTTTACCCACAACTCCCCCTTTATGCATACCACTATAAGGATAGATTTATAGAATTTATAACTCTTGAGAGAACTATCCAAAGGTATGATGAGAGAGGGAAAAAACATGTACCTCAATCTTGATGTGAAGGAAGATGAATAACCTTGTTCAATCTCAATTTCTCAAATGGTTCCTTAAGTAATGGTTTTGTTAAAACATTAGAAACTTGTTCAAATGTAGGAATGTACACCAAATTTAACTCATTAATCTCAACATACTATTTAATTATGTGGTAGATTATGTAAATATTATTGGAATGAGAATTTTTTACTGAATTCCAAGTTACATTGATTGCACTTTGATAGTATCAAACCAAGAGCAATGACAGCTTTACATCAACATGATGATCTTCTAACCGAGTCTTCATCCACATTAGTTGTGTAGAATCTTGAGTAGTAGAAACATACTCAGCTTCATACATGTTAAAAGTTATAGAATTATATTTCATAATATGCCAACTAACATAATTTTTCCCCAGAAATAACACTCCACCAAATGTAAATGTTCTATGATTAATGTTTCTTGCCCAATCCGCATCTGAATATCTGAATAGATCAATATATATTGAGCCATCATAAGTGATTCCAAAAGTTCTTTTTCCTTTTATATATCTAAGAATAATTTTACCAATAATAAAATGTTATTCTTTAGAAGCACTCTGATATCTTGCACATATGGTAACAACATAGGTGATGTCAGGACACGATGCAATAAAATATGATAGACTTCTAATCATCTTTTGAATCACTTTCTAATTAACATACTTTCCTTCTCTATATTTAGGGAACATGGTTCCCACTGAATTTTTTATAGACACAAGTTTCAAATTTTCCACTCCAAACATCATAAGAAGTTCTTTTGCATATGTTTCATGAGAAATTAAATTGTGATTCTTCTTTTGTAAAATTTTCAACCCAAGAAAGTATTTCATTTTTTCCATCTCGGACATATCAAACGACTTATTCATCTCCTCAGAAAATCATTCACATTATCTTTAATAATTTCAAGAAAATATAATTTCATCGACATAAATAGTTATGATGAGTGAAAACTCCCCATATTCCTTGATGTAAATATTATTGTCAACTCTTCCATTGTTTAAATTCATCTTCCTTCAGAATGTTTCCTATTTAGAATACCATGCCCATGAGAACCTTTTTTATCACATACAAAGACTTATTAAACCGTCACACATAACATCCATTATTCCAAAAAAAATCCACAAATTTGATTAATGTTAACATCCTCATCATGATCACCATTCATGAATGTCGATTTTACATCCATTTGAATGATTTTATAACCTCGTTGTCTATAAATTGGAAGAAATATTCGGTCTAGTTAAAACTTCTCCACCGGAGAAATGGTTTTATAAAAATCATTACCTTAAATTTGTGAAAACCCTTTGAAAACAAATCATGATTTTTTCTTATCATTTCACATTCTTCATTCTTCTTGTTCCAAAACCCCACATTGTACTATAATGTTATTTTTGTTTGACATGGGTACAAGTTCCCTAGTATCATTGTTATCTATCTAATAAAGATATTAATTCATAGACTGAACCCATTATCGATTCTCAAATGATTCATTTACATCATTCAGATCAACTATAGAATAAAGAGAAGTGTGTGTAATAGAATTTTTTGTTATACATGTTTGAACCCTTAGACGTTGATCTCTAATAATGTTATGACCCACTATATTATTCCTCAACTTAAATAGAGTAGTTTAAATTTCATACTTAGCATTTGATAATGCGGATTCTAATTCCAGTTCTTCAGTACGATTAATACGGTCTGTCGCATTATCAGAATTGTTAGCATTATCTTCTCTGTCCTCAAATTCCACATCAAAAAATGAATTATTTTTTTCCCAAAAATTTCAATGAACAATGCATCTGTTGAATAAATAATTATTCCATTTTCTATCTTGTGAAATCTATATCACCTTTATTCTAGAGCATATACCTGAAAAAATATTTCATCACATATTTTCTTAATCGTTCCAAGGATCCTACCTTTCTTTTTTATAATCCATGGAATCCCAAAAACCCTTATGTGTTTCAAACATGGTGTTTTTCAATAGAACATTTCTTATAGAGTTGTATCTAATTTTGGACAATAGAAACATCAATTATGAATATACACAGTAGTGCTCCTAGATTTCCTCCAGTAATAATGAGAAATAATATGATCAATTAACATAGTTCTCTACTTTTACACTGGACTTCTATTCTTTATTTCAGTAGCCGCATTTTGATGAGGTTTGTATTGTGAACAAAACTCATGATGAAATCGATTATTCTAAATATAAAATTCAAACACTTCATTATTATACTCACCACTGTTATCAGTTCTATATTCTTCACTATATACTCACATTCCTTATCTGGATTACACTTGAAACGCATATACATTATTTGAGCATCTGACTTATGTATCATGTACGTAACACATTTAATGAGAGTAAAGTCATCAATAAAATTAATAAAGTAATTATCTCCATAAAAATATTTCTTTCTCATTGGTCCACATATATCCTAATTTATAAGTTTCAATGTTTGTTTTGAGAGAATTCCAACTCTCTTATGCATAAATTTTGCAATCTTACTTTTCCCACAAATAGTGCATCACCAACTCTTCTTCTGAATAAATCAGGTTTATATCAGACACTATCACATGTCGATAACATGCTCATGTTTCTATGTCACATATGTCACAACCTTTTATGAAATTTCTATTTTTCTTCCCCACACACATGTAAAAATAGATTTGTACTTCACCAATATAAAAAAATTCCCTTTTGTATGTTTGCCTCTTAGAGCACCATTACCATCATTTTCAATTTACAAAAAAACCAATATTTGTTGAAGATAACCTTGTTTCCCTCATTATAGTGTTGTGACACACATAGTAGGATGTGTTTTATCCCCTGAACATATAGTGTTTTATTAGATTTCATCTTTTATTTTATGATGATGGCTAATCCTACACCTTTTATCATTAGAGTCATTATTTCTAAATTTCACTATTCATTCATTGAAATATTTCAAATTCATTAACATCATTAAGTCTCTTGTCATATGATACAAACAACCACTATCATGAATCCATGTTCCTTCTATAATCAATGATTTCAAAGTAGTTTCAATATGATATTTGGTCCATCCTTTTCTTCCACTTTCTGCTATGTGTCCTCCAATTTACTAGCCAAGTTAACGTGTTCTGTCCAGACAACCATGAACTCATTACTTTCAGACCTAAAAAATCTCTATTTTCGATTAATTAAAATATTTAGATTCTGTGAAATTTTAAAACACTTTTCTTATTTCGGTAAAACATTCAGAAAAACCTTTTCAAGATGTCTAGGTTGATCATATCTTTCAAAAATAGTTTCTAGTATTTGGAACATATTCACAACATTCAAACCGACCTTCTTAGATATCTTCTGGACATTATTTTGAGATTTTTTCTTTGGAAAAGATTTAATCCCCCTCAATCATTGTCTTTTAAAGCTCGTCTAATAGTAGATATGTTGTTGGTTGAAATAACACACGTTTTCCATGTTTTAGAATCCAACACAATATTAGAAGTATCTATATAATGAATATTTTCCCTAAAACCTCCATACATACTAGAGTTGTGAACATGATTCTCAATAATATACTTTCCAAAACTATACTAACCATCAATATTTATATTTTAAACTCTAACATTCTTCTTCAGCTCAAATTTCTATTCAGACGTATTTAAAATAGAATTAGTAGAAATATTTCATGACTTGGGATTTTTAGATGCTACTAATTTTTCAGTATTGATAAATTTGACCACATACATAGCCTTTCCATCATTATTATTTTCAAAATGACTTCCCTCATTATTTTCATCCATTTATGCTCAATTTTTTTTGATCTTTCTAGGTTAATTCATAGCTGAACATTTAACATCTTCGGAATCATTGTTTTTGTACATTATGTTACTTTCCTTAGATATTAAATGATTATATTAGAAAAGTTCCATATTATCTTCTATGGGAATCATCTTTACTTACAGATGATAATTACGATTCTTTTTTACTCTCAGGAGAATTTTTTAGTTCATCAACCACCTTTTCAAATTTTATTTCTTATCCAAAAAACCTTCGTGGTCATTTGATGAAGTGTTTTCATTTTCAAATTTATGATTTTCCTTTTTAAGCCATCTAATATTTTTCAAACATTCCATAATCTATTTTTTCATATATAGTTCAAGTTGAGTTTCCTCTTATTTATTACTACTACTCTCATAATATTCATTATTCACTATTAAAAAAGGTATTATCTATAGAATTCCTAGAAATATATGTTTCATATTCAGCACTGATTTCATCATCCTCTTCATTTTTTCACAAAATGATTCATCTTTTTGATTTGCAGAACTTTTTATCCTTACCTCTATAAGAATATTTATCTTTTTTTCCATGTTTCTTCCATGACCTTCTTAGTTTACTGTTCAATTCATCATTGTCTTCATAATGTCCTTTTTAGGGAAAATGGTCACAAACATTCCAACAAACCTACATTAAAAACATTTACGTGGGAGATTCCCTTTGTATTTCTCTATGCCTCTTTTAACATTTTTAGAAAATATGGATAAATTATCATAAATTTTTTTTATTCCTCGTTTTTAGATTCAGATTCAGAAGCATCAGATTAAATAATAATTGTCTTCGACTTCTCTTTTATTATATCCCTAACAGACATTTATCTATCAAAATTTAATTTTCTCTTCATATTCTTATACCATATCATATCATAAGTGATGAGAGTACTATGAAACCCATCCATAGATAATGTTTTAGGGTCTCTGTCTTCCAATGATAAAATGATAGCATCAAATTTGTTGAGTATAATTCTCATGATCTTTTCATCATCTTTATAATCATACAACTTTTCACCAAGAAATCTAATTGTATTGACTATGTCATTTATCTTGGAATTGAATTACTGAATAGATTCATGCTCACCCATCATTGATGCTTCATACTTGAGCCACCAGATTTGATGTTTTTCTTTATTAACATTTTTATCCCCTTCTTAAATGTTTTTTCTTTTTTCCCAAGTTCCATTGGACGTACCGACATAAATAACGATTAAAAAATCACTCTCAGAAAGGTTTGAGAGTAATGAATTTTTATCTCTTCTATCATACGAAATTTTCTTCTTATCATTAGAACTAAGTGTAACCTTTTCATCTATAGCTATAAATCCTTCTATTGTAGTTTCATGAAATTCACATCCAAGAGAACGAAGATATGAAATCATTCTATCTTTCTAGATATGATAATTATTTCCATCAAATATTATAATCCCCTTAGTTTTCATGAAATTCTTATTCTACATCAAAATTTCTAATCAAAAAATAAGAAAATAAAAAAGGAAGGGATTATGTTTCTCTAATACCAATTGATGTTACCCAGTATGTATTCACGTATCACAGAGAGTGGTAGGGAGAGAATCATTGATATATTATTTCTTTTATGTTTCCATTATTTTTGAAATAAAATTCACCTCTTATAAAAAATATATTTCACTGTTGAATGCACACAACCATAAGAACACCATATTTAAAATGTTCACTACCTAATAAGAGTAGCTATGTTTTTGGTATGGTATTAAAATAATCCAGTACCACACATCCACAAGAAAAAAATTCCTTGATATGGAATAAAATGAGAAGGATATACCATTAGACTCTTGTAGTACTTGGGAGATAATCCTGAAGTTTGTGTCGTACACCCTCTTAGAACTAATAGGGTATTTAAATTTCTATGCGATTCTCAAAAAACATTTAAAAATCTAATAATTGAAAAAAATATTCTATTTCATATACAGAAGATGATAGAAACAACCTGGACATTGTAATAATACTATATCATATACCCCTGTCATATCTAGATCCAATTGAATGAACATTTCAATTAATTTCGGTACTCATATAATTATCTCATATATCTCCTATATAAAGCTCTTCCAAGAAGCTCCCAGCTTCGTAGAATACTCTAGTTCACAAATATTTAAAGTTCTCAGATCATTCTACATCACACAACTCACTATTTTGAGGAGTAAAGAATTTAATTTTAGAAGTTCACTTCATTCGAAAATCTCAAAGGCTCGCTGCAAAACTCGTTTCCTTTGGGGTGCTCACTGCCTTCGCGGAGCTCAAATTCTCCATGAACCTTCTCAAAATTCAAGAGATCTATAATTCAAATTATGTATCTCTACATTTCTCTCAGGGGTGGAATCCCATTTATAGGAATTTCACTCCAACTCTAGAACCTTCCAATCATCTCAGCACCACAACAACATCAAATTACAGAGCACCAAAACTTCTGTTGAAATTCACTTTGTTTTACGAAGCTCCATGGAAATTTTACAGAATTGAAATCCTCGTCATAATTACAAAGAATTTACTCAAATCTATTTCACTTTTCAATACTCTAATCATAATTCTCTTCAACTCTACAATAATCACTTATAAAGGTCTTCACCTCTTTCATTTGTGATGCTCATCATAGTTATAGAGAACACCATCCACATTCTTCATGACTTTGAAAAATCTACATCATGAAGCCCATCTTCACAAAATTCATGCATCTTCCAAGTTTTTTTGATATGTTCAAGGAAAAAACATTTTTAAATGTTACCCAAACTCTAAATTTTTTACCACAATAATTTCGGAAACACTAGAAAAACTCCCACCTTAGACACCAATTTCTACAAGACTAACCATACTGGTTAATGGCATATTTTCTCCCACATTCCTTCATAAATAATGAATCACAGGTTCTCCAACCATAATATGATATTTGTGAAATACAAACCAAAAAATAATCATCAGATTAATCTTGGAAACAATTATAACTTTCTTATCATTCCCTATACACTTATACAAACTGATGTGATTTCATTTCCTCTCAGGTTGCATTGAAAAAAACAGATAATACATTATGCATAAAAAATCATCATCTAACATGGTCCCAATATTTTATTCTAAAAATAATGTACCTGGTGGGAGGACTATAAATTTTCTTCATGTTTTATTGAATTACAATTCTAATAATCATTTTACATTGGAGAGAGATGCATTATTGATAGAAAAGCGACCTCATCTTTTAAACATGGAGAAAAATTGACTAGCATTATGGGGAGAAAATATATCTATATTCGGAAGCTTGTAACATCCTATTAGTATTTATAAAAATTCATTGACCCTAGTTTTTTATTTTTCCTTTGTTGTGGTTCTTCTTTGGTTTTCATGGGAGAAGATTTGAAAATTTTGGAATTTTCATGGTTGGGTAGTGTTGTCGAACAGTTTTCAAAAATATTGTGACCACCTAATATAAACCATGAACATTAAAATAGTGGGGGTTTCCATGGTTAGAACAAAATTTTAAAAATTATGTTAATACATAATGTCCACTATGCACCCCATAAAAAGGGTTCAAGGTTATGGAGTATTGTTTTAAAAACCGTGTGGCTCTGCCCTGCTAATCATGAGTGCAAAGCTTTTTATTTCTGAAAAACTATAAAAAATTCTGGAACCCCAATAAAAAACCATTAAAGACCCTAAAGTAATATTATATGAATTATTACATCTTGGTGGCTCCCAAGAACCAATTTTTTATCCTCTAAACCACTTCCTAGGATGCTCAATGCATATAATGTAAGAGATCTTATCCGATTTCATAACTACCACTTTATTCTTCATTCCTCCGTAGGATTTTTTATATAATTTTTTACGGATCTAGGCTCCATTTTTGGGAAATATAATCTAGTTTTTATTCCTTAACATCTTTTTTGAACATTATTTATTGGATTTTAGTATTGTGGGTGTTGTGATATATAACATTCATCTTAATTGTATGTAGTTACATTCATATTTTCCATGTCATAAAAACATAATTTTCTTGGTCTAAATAATATTTATCTTAATTTAATTTATTAAAACCCATTGTGACATAGATATTAATTTTAATTTTGTTCGAGTAGATTTTGAAAAATACCTCCAATTCCAACGGAATTGTAATTTGGGGTAAATTTTGGAAATTGATAGAAATTATTATTTGATTTGACATTTGATTTTTTTTAAAATGGAATAAATATATTTAATAATAACATTATTTATGTATTGAAAATAAAATGATTTTATTAAAAAACAATGAATTGGTTATTAAAGTTAAATTAACATATTGAAACTACATAAAGGGAAAAATGTATTTTAGACAGTTTTAAAATAATTTTCCAATTGATTGATTAATTGATTGAGAAGTTGCAAGACTGGGTAGTTAGTATGTTATTTTGGACAAGAACACTTGGATGTAATTTACATATAAATGGATGGAAACTTTACTAATCTAATAAACCATGATTTGTGGATCTTATCCCCAATGCAATATTCATGGGTCCTATTTGGCCTGAGCACGATGGATGTGGGTGCACATTTCCATGATCACATAGATGAGTTTGTGATGATATCATAACTAGAAATTATCATAAATATGAGTGTATTACCATGTATCTTTTTGCGTTTACATTAATATATATTAAACATCTAGGGAAACACCTTTACTCATTCCCAAGGTTTATATAAGCTTTTTTCAAAATGTTTAATTGAGACCTTTTTCAAAAGTTGACATCATTTGAAATGATTTTTTTAAAATGATAAATTGTATTACCATGAATATTTTATATGAAATTGAATTCATTAATTGGGTTATTTATTATATAATCTTATTATAGGACACTTGGTGAGACCCTATTGGGATTTTAGTTCACAACATACCTTTTCTTTTAGGCGTTTGTGGATTTCTTTCTTCTATTCTCGAGAAAGGGGATTGAGCAACTTTGAGGTGGTAGTTTTGGTTGTTATATGTGTTTGGGGTTCCGTGTCTATTGGGAATTTCGTTATATATCTTATTATATGAGTCCATTAATGATATACGTTTGGGGTTCTATTATAAGTACTTTTCATTAGGTACAATATCTTTTGGGAGTTTTCTATTAGCCTGCTAATATGTATATTGTGCTACCAAAATTACTATGGAATAAAAATTTACACTTTTGTCTTGTATGATGAAAGGTTCTAGAATCAAAACCTATAGGATCAGAAACAACTTTTGTACAGTTTAAGCATTTTCATGGTCATCTAGGTACTTGGTTATCCTGGATGGTTCATGACACATGCAGCTGAACCATCAATGCGTCAACCGTATTGATAGAGTGTGTAATTAAATAGAATTGTTCCAAATGGATGGAATTCCATATAGATGAAATTGTAGTCCAACCATGTCGGGTGATCTTTGTGTATCCCTAGATTTTCACATCGTATGTTCTCAATTTGGCCAATCATCTGACTAAAATGTTCGACCAACCGATTTGGAAAATTTTATGATTCCAAAAATTCCCTTAATTAATTTTTAACCCATTTTAACTCTCCCCTATCCCTAACATGGATGAACACCCCTCTCACTGATGGAGGTCTCTCTCAAGTGTGCCTTTCCTCCTTCTCACTACCTCTAATTCAAGGTGTTCTCCTCTAATTTATTATGTTATTATCTTAAGTTAGGTTCTCCCATATTCATTAATCCCCCTCCATTCATTTCATATTTTCATCTTCCATCTTTTACTGCACACCACTTTAGAAAAACCCTTGGGAAGAGCTTTAGTTCTAAACTAGTCCTAGTTCTCAATGTTTGAGTGTATGATGGGTTACTCTAGGCCCTTTATTCTTTCAAAATATAGAATTTCAACATCTTTGTATATTATTGAGTAGTTTTTCCCCATTAATTAACCATTAATTTTTTGAATTATATAATTTTTATTTTTTTTTAAAATTTAAAATGAAAAATACGTTTCTTTTATGTATTTATTATCATTGATTTTAGGGAAACCAGGATTCTCTTGGTTTCTATTGTGTGAAAATGTGTTTTTATTTTCATGTGAATATTTAAATTTTTTATGATTATTTGCGCACCCTAGTGTTAGGAAGATTGTAAAAATTAATATAACTCTTTATTTTTGATGTTTGAAAAAGAGGATTGGTTTTAAAAATGTGTTCTCAAATAGTTCTTAAATTATACTTTTAATTATATTTAAAACAGGAAAATGCAAGTACCAATAAAATATTAAAATATTTGTTTAAATAAAAATACATGTATTAGAAATATTTTTTTTGAACATAGACGGACATACATATATAAATAGTTGTGTTTATATAAACATGAATTTTCAAATTCACTTGGAGGTATGATAATGTGTGAATATAATGACATATAAACACAAAAATTTAAATGGTTTTGTGTATGATAGTAAATAAAATTCTCAGAATTTAAATTAAATAATTGAATGCACTTTTATCATTATATATTTTAATATGGATTCCTAAAATAATCTATAAGACCTATTTGATAAACTAATAATAATTTTTTAATACTTTTGTGAATATTAAATAGGAAGCCCCATGAGTTTTTATTACAGGGTTTATTAATGGGGAAATTGGATGTGTGCTTTGAAACTAAACCTGGATACTGATCACTATATTTTTCGGGAATTTATAAAATTTACAGTAATGTTGTACGTTAACATTTTTTGGCTATTGTTGTTATTAAAATCTCCTGGTATGCCATAGTTCTTGGGTAGGTGAGGAATGGCCGAATTAGTTCCCCTCACACAAGTTGGAAAGTTATCTGTCTTTTTAGAACCCCTTCCATTGGACATTGACATCTTACTATTTACACTAATTTTGGGTATCACTAATTTTTGATGAATGGATAGGTTACACCTAAACCTTAGTGACCTGTTTCATGTTTTCCCATGATTATTGGTTTAAATTATTAATTTTATATCATTAATTTATGTGGGGATTATTTTATTTTTGAATGATTTTATAGTCTATCTCACTATGCACCATAGTAATATTTATGTATTTGGTGATTTAATAGGGTGTGTTGAGTTTCAATAATTAAATTATTAATAGTAAATAAATAATTTCTTACAAGAAATTTTAGATGAGTAAGTGTTTAAATGAATTTAATTTTTAGAAATAAGTTTTAAAGGAAAATATTATGGATATGTTTTCCAAATTATGGGTAAAACAAATTTTTTTAAAAATTATATATTTTTAATCTTGCACAAAAATGTACATTTTATTAAAAATGAATAATTTGGAAAGGAATTTTGTGGAAAACATATAATTTTCATGCTAATTCATTTATTAAAAAATTTATTTTAGTATACGATCACTATTGTGAGAAATGAAATTCAGATGTTGGATAGAGTGTGACCTTGGTCTACAAGGAAGCATTGAAAAAGTATGCCAGTATTATTTTTCATCCTATGTAGTAGATCATGATAAATATATAATACATTTTTGATTATTTTTTAATTGGTGGTATATTATATTTTTGGAGGTTGGGATATGAATTTTGGGCGGATCGTTTGAGAAGGTGAGAGTTTTTAGGGGTGAGTGAAAGATTTTTTTTCAATTATAAATGTTTTATTATGATAATATATATGTTATTTCCTATCACATAAGATTTAGAGAAAAAAATTACATATGGATGGGTCATTGTAAAAATTATATATATTTTTTATCATGGTTCATTTACTTTTTAGGTTAAATAATTACCAAGTGGTTCTTCCAAGATTCTCATGCTCTTATGCTAACCAGTGGGGATTGAGAATGTCCTTAGGGCCCTACCATGGGCCAACTACGATGTCATATGAATGTATGTCAGAGGCTAGTCCAATATAAATGGTATAATATATAAGGGTTCTTAAGTGGGATTATTATTTTAAATAAAACCTTACTATTTAGTGAATCAAGTACATGGAGAAAATATTTTCAGGGATCAGGAGGTAGGACATGGTTTAGTGCCTGATCACCATTGCTCATGAAGAAAGTTGAGTTTCTAGGGGACTTGGGGAAACAAATTTTAAATGTGAGTTTTTTTCTTAACAGTTTTTGTAGATATTAAAAATCAACTGATTCAATTATGATTTATTTTGGACTTTTAATGGTTTTATTGGGATATTCTAGAGATATTTTGTGAAATTTTATTGGAATGGAAGGCACTAATATCTTCTATATCCGAAAAAATCATGTAGATACCATGAATATGGTTCTATGAAATTAGCTATGGTAGTTTCATGATTAGACCATTATCTATTAAACTATGTGCTCTAACCATATACGACCACCTTCCCCCTACAAAATTGTATTTTGAGTTTTTTAATTAAATTTATTTCAACTATATTCATAATATTATTTGTTTTAATTTTTTGTTGTTTTAAAATGGAATTTGATTATAATTTATTAAAGTTATTTCATGAAATTATTTACATGGGTTTTTATTATTTAAAATGGTTTTTTTATTTTAAAGAGTCATAATGTGTTCTAAAAAAGAACATGAAATCATTTACAATGATTTTAAATGGGGAATCCAGTTTTAAATTAGTTAGATGTGTATTAATGTTAATGAATGTTATAATAGATCAAATTTGGTTTTCATTAAGGTTCCCTTATTTTTAAAATTCAAATGTGGAGTTTTAAAATGATTTTGAAGAAGAAAATCATGAATTTTTTTGTTTGATATTAATTCTAGATTTGATTGTAATTTTTTTATTTTCTAAGATATGAATTTTTTTGTTGGATTAATAAAATTGTGTATTGATAATGTAAAGTTATTTATAAGTAATTCTATTGGAAAAATTATTCTTATGATTTTATTTCTCTTAAAGATGGGATTTTGAATTTTATGTGAAGGTAAACATGATTTTGTTCTAATGTGATATGTTGTGTTTTTTTGGGATTCATGTTTTATTTTGTTTAAATATGCTTTTAAATATTTATGGAGTGTTTTTAGTACATGGATATTGTATATTATGGGTTCATGATAAATTTAGTTCTTGAGGTAGTCCATGCTTTAGAGTGCTTCTAGGAAACCCTCCTTATTTTCATGTGGTTTTTCATAAATTTGGATTATAACTTTTTACATTGTTTTTTATGTGATTCATAAGGATTTGTGTGATGAGATATGTAGTGAGATCTATTTTTAATTGTCTATACAAAGGAAGCCCTAATTGTGTTCATTTTTTGTGACTAGGATTGTCTTTACACTAAATATGATTATGATTAGGTTGATTTGGGTTTAATTATTGCAATCATCAATATATATAAGTATTTTTCATTAAAGTTCTAGGTTACCTTTGTTTTAACCTTGACTTTAAGTCGGATCTAATGTAATTTCGAGAGGCGTACACAAGATTTATACAACATTCCTCTTTCATTTGGGGATATATTTTTGGTTATGGGATTTTCCGTGGATTTTATTGTAGTGAATCATATGAGTGTAATAATCTTCATGTCATTCATTAAGAATGGTTTGGTGAGGAAGTAATATTTTATACCTATTCATATTAATTTATTGGGTTTTTTTAGTGACTATCATGATGTTTAATTACCTTGTTGACCCATGATTTTAGTGGAACCTTTATATTGTTGGGAGACCCACAATAAGTCACATTCCATTATATTTTCTGGATGAATATTTTAGATTTTACCTTCTATATTTGGGTATCTTCATAGTTTCATAGGTTTATTTTGGTGGAGAATTGGTTAAGAGTTATTTGTTTGGGTGGATTCCATTTTCTAGCCCAAGGTCCAATGGTGTCCCTTTGTTTTTAATATCAATGAACCTCTAGGGGAAGAAAGGGTCATATATGGTAGAATTTTCACACCATGACTCTGTTATTCTCAGTTATTTTATTTGTCTATCTATTTCATTAGTTTTATTCTAGAGGATAAAATATTATCCTTTTGAAATTTAGTTATAATTCGAAACACTTTTTGTTGTTTTATAGCTTAACCATATGGTATGTTAAACTAAATTAAACAATTTAGATAGGTTCTAGAATTTAACCTAGTCGATTATAATGGTTGGATAATTGTTCTACTAACCATAAATCCTAACATTGATTGTGTCCCCTGTGTATCAAATGATGATCACACAATCAATAAACAATTTTTCTAGGAGCATGATAAAACCATGTGAATTTCCCATGATTTAAAATATTAGTATTCCTAAAATACTATAATATAGTATTTAACTAATTTTTACCTCACCCATCTCCCTCTCTCGGCTGAAAACCCTCATTCCTAATAATGGATCACCTATGCACACATCACCTCCTCCTACCCCCCCATTGATTCATGGTATCTTCCTTCCATTTCATATGATATACTCTCAGGTTGTGTTATCCCATCGTCCTTCCTCCTTCACCACTAATTTTATCATAAATTCTTCATAAACTCCTTTATTGTTCCCAAAATTGGTGGAACCCTATGGTAGGGTTTCTATAAAGAACCATCTTAGGTCGACCTGACACATCACCCAATTTGGATTCCCCCAAGGCCTCAAACAAGCCTCCCAAAATGCCAGTGATTTTTGACTAGCATGTATGGTATAATAGAGTGATTGGAGAGAATTTAACCATCCAGTTTGAGTAATATAAAAGAGTATATAAAAAACAATCACATTGAGAAACATATTTTTACATATAAAAAATATATAAAATAATAGAATTCAATAATAAATGAAATGAGGCACACAATCATAAAAAATAAAATATGAAAAACATAAAATATATGGTATCTTATTAGGCTTAGTACATGAAAAATATAGGAAATTAAATTAAATATAACTATTTCTACAACCAATATTCAGAAAAACTACATAACCATGATCCATGAATCTCTCGTAGTAGTAGTCTGATATTGAGACTCCATACAAGAAGGTCTTCCCAATCATACAACACTAGGCCTCAGGTCCATCCATCATGAAACCTGTGATCTAACCTAAAAATAGTCATCTGGCTTGTATAGATACCAAGGTGAATGTATAGTGTGAGATAAATAAATCTTAGTAGGACACCCCAATTAGTGGACTTGTAATCTACTATCATAACATGTTCATAAACAACTGATAATCATACCGTCATCAAAATTAATAATAGATGGAATAAAAAGAACCAATTCCAAAATAGGGGACTGAAACAAATAAAATAACCAAATATGGGTTCTAGAATGACACCCTAGGTAAATATACTCACTCTATGGGACATGGTAGAGAATTTAAAAATGATTCTCACAAAACCAAACTACATAATGAGATTAACCATATCATCAAAATAGATCCAAGACAACTTAATGAAGAAGCATGAATGCTGGACCATACACTGTAACTATGGTCTACCACCCAACAACATGAATCTACTAGGATCAAAGACCCCAAAAGTAAAATATTGACTTATAGCAAGGACATTAAGGTGGCACAACAAGAGAACCTATATGTATCAAAGTTCCTATTTAAAAAAAATGAGAACCACCAATACACCCAACTATATGATGGATCTATGCCTAAAATTTGGAGTTCAAAGCATTTTTAGTACCAAGAGTAGAACAACACCCTCGATAAAAAACCAATTCTGTGAGTGACGTAGCACCTAAATAGCCTAAATACACTCAAGAAACTGATAATACTCAACTAAAAAAGGATGCACTCATCCAAAATTCCCATTACACCCATTATCAGGTATATCCATAGCTAACTAATAAATGAGTGAACTACATCTATTTTCCAGGAAAATTCCCAATCCTAGATATACCAAGGGTTTCCTCCAAAAACCTATTTCATGAGTAGAAATTTCCTTAAAAATATTTGAAAATGGAGAAAAAAATGTGAGATGATCCAATAAATAACATGACATGTAAATATATGTACTAGAAATACCGATAAACAATCATACAATTAACCACATGACCTCTCTATTATCCCATATATCTCATCAATCAATAATAAAACCACCAAATGATCTATATGAACTACATATAGGCCAAACAAAAACTCCGGTATTCCACTGTCCCTGGTGTAATACCATAAATTTACATCTATCTATGGAATCCCATGATGCAACCATGATCATATACCATTACCATACAATGATACCCATATATACCAAAGGCTAGAGAAAGGGTAGGACACATGATGATGGGTTCCTCTAGCACAACTATATTACTGGATAAGCTCATTGAAAATCATCCCAAATAGCCCAAAAATCCCTCTGTGAACTCCATTTGATCCTTGATCAACAATGCACCAAATGGGGCATCCATATCCAATTCACACTAAATAAGGTATTTATAGTTTTAATTATAACCACCTCAGAAGTAGTACATTATGATGAATAATTAGCATATAAAAAACCATAAAAGATTGTAATTCACAACTATCGACTGAAAAACCATTAAACACTCTATCAGAAACTATCCCACTAAGGAATCCACATTATTTCATCAAACATATTTCAATATCACAATTAAATACAACTAAAAGGTTCAAACCATGATGTCAAACCCTCTTGAAGGCTCCACCATCTTTGATCCTCATGAATATCCTCAAAACCTCAACTTCACTATCCTCTAGTAACATGTCCTTCACATAGAGGGAAACCAATAACCCTATATAGATATTTAATGATCTATACAATCTATATAATACTAATAAAACTCATAAATTTCACTATGTTACATTCAAGGATGTATGATCACTGATCTCACACCCCAACTCGAGCCTCATTGCGCACAAGTAAACCCGTTGGAGGATTCTGAATCAAAACAACGAAGAAATACTCCTAAAAAAATATCTCAATAAAAAATTGATTCATATAGATTATATATGTAGAAAGGATCCCTCAATCAAAATATATATGAAAAAGTATTTATAATGGACTACCCACAAGTCTAACTATGGATCCAATATTAAAACAAGAAAAAAACCATTGAGGAAAAATTAAACTATGTGTATATTAAGTACACAATTTGTAACCTATATGATACTCAACATCTGGTTTTCCAATATACATGGCTTGTGTTTCTTTTACACATCATGTAACTTCACAACATGTTGTCATGTAGCTTTTTCCAACTCGGTGTGTACAACACCCATATACATGGTGTGTATAGCCTTGAACAAGGATATTACCCTTGATGGGATAACTAGACCTATACCCTCCCACACAGGGTCTGCCCATGTACAATAAATGACAAATATAATTATACATTTCATCTAATCTAGCCATGTACCCTACATGGCCATGTTCCCCTATCACCACCAGAGTCTCCACCACTTGACGTGTACCACTAGTACATGGAGTGTGGTACCAAAACCCATATTATTCAATCAATATGAACCCCAAACATGTGTTCTCTAAACTGAATACTATGTACATGAGTGTTCCAATTCAAAAAACCCCTAAAATTGAAAAAAACAGCTGATTTCTTCCCAAAAGGTATAGATTAACACCAAAAGGGTCCCCAAAAACCAATATAATTGGATTAAAAAAATATAAAACTATAAAATAGTGATTTTTGGAGAAAACACGAAATAGTCCTACCATAAGGTTTAAAATTACAGAGCATTTCACTTGATCTTCCCTACACTTTCATTGAGCATAAATCTACCCGTGGATGAGTTCTATGGGCAGTGCCTCCTGATCCATATCCCTCTTATATTGTTATATATTTTTTAGGTGAATACCATATGGGGGGAGCTCCATGATAATGTACATCAAGGAAATTTAAAAATAAAAAAAATTTAAAAACCTTAAGAAGAAAAAGAATAAAATATAAAAAAAATGAAATGGAAATGAAAAACGTCCCATCCCACACTCGTACACCCACTATGGGGTTACACCTAACCTTTGAAAAACCAATTTTTATAATTCAATTATAGATAAAAAATATCAAAATGGTTCTATGTTTTGAAGATATGAACAAACAATGATTTAAAACTAAATTATAATTTAATTAATTAAGTGTTAAGTATTCTGAAAAAATATAATTTATCTCATATCCCCCAAAAACCTATAATATTGTAATATCCCTATCCTAAATCCAAGTGAGAGGTCATAAAATTTTTCAGATATCATATTATAGGATAATTATCTATTGTTCCTTTGAATACTTAAGGGAAAAAAGATTAAAATTTCCCTTGATTTTCACATCATGTGATGATGTACAATGACATAGTTTGGATTATAAATTAGTTAATGTTATAAATATTAGGGTGTGTGATGGGATTCTTTGGCATTGAATCTTCAAAA
Organism: Viscum album; assembly: GCA_963277665.1. Taxonomy (NCBI): domain Eukaryota; kingdom Viridiplantae; phylum Streptophyta; class Magnoliopsida; order Santalales; family Viscaceae; genus Viscum; species Viscum album. The sequence goes on from OY728129.1 coordinate 1,593,857,586, forward strand.
AATGATCATTTTTCAGTATTTTAATTTTATTGAGGTAGGCTTTCCTTATTCCATAACCATTAATTTTAAAAACCATTGTTTATTTGTTTTTTAAATAAATAATAAATTTCCATTGATGGTAATAGATTTATTTAGGAATCTCATTTAGGGAAAACCATATTTATATTGTATTTCATTGAGTGAAATGGTATTCTTATTTTAAAGTGTGTGTTTAAAATATATATGGTAACTTCCATTCACACTGGTTGTTTAATGGATTTCCCAAATGGATTTTATTCTTGAATTATGAACTTTTAAAAAGATACATTGTTTTAAAAATGACCTCATAAATGGTTATTATGTTATACATGTCATATCATGTACTTAATTTAATGATAAGTATTAATAAATTATTTAAATATTGGTTTGAATAAAATTTCATGGTATGTAATAGTTTTTTGAAATAACATCAATGGTCATTCACATGTAAATATATTTATTTTTTTACACATGGATGCACATATTAAAATGGATATATGTGAATGTTTAAAGACTGTGACCTATATTTACATGAAATTTAATATTTGTATAAAAATAAATAAAATTAGTGGGATTTTACATAAATGGTTTGAAACAATATTTGTTATAATTTTGATAATGGATTCCTAAATTAAACTATAAGGCTCATCCAAAACATTAAAATGAAATTTTTTAGAACTGTAATGAACCTTTAATGGGAAGTTACACAAATAATTTCTTTGTGAATCTGTTCTTAAATAAATTTGATCTGTGGTTAGAGAATACACTTATTTGTTATTCAAATTTATATATTTATAAAATTTATGAAGTTATTATAAATGGTTTACATTAATGTTCTGTGGATGTATGTGTTATTAAATCTTTATGGGATGATGAGTTCTTAGGTATGTGAGTTTAGAGAAGATGAATTTTCTTCCCTGTGTAAATGCTAGTGAAGTGTGTGTTTTGTACTCCCTTTTACTAGTAAATGGTTGTAATCGATTTTTATTTAATTTTTTTCATTGGGTTTCTAAAGTAAAAAATATTTCTCAACCAAAACATTAAAAAGAACTTATTTAGATATGTAATTAACATTTAATGGGATGTTAGACAAATAATTGTTTTAGATTCTATTATTAAATAAATTTGATCTATGGTTTGAGAATACACTTATTAGTTATTGAAATTTATATATTTATAAAATTTATGAAGTTATTATAAATTTTTTACATTAATGTTTTGAGGATGATTGTGTTATTAAGTATTTATGGGATGATATATTCTTCGGTATGTGACTTTAGAAAAGATGAATTTCCTTTCCACTATAAATGCTAGTGATGTGTATGGTTGTTACTCCCTTTCACTAGTCAATGACAATTTATCATTACAATAATAGTATTTCTCCATAATATTTGATATAAGAATAGGTTCCCCTAATTCATTAGGGAATTATATAGTGGATTCCCCATGATTCTTAATTCAAATAGTAATTTGTATAACATTCTCTTACAATTTCATTATTGTATATTACTAGGATTATATTGTCTCTCACATTATATACATTATTTAATTTTATATATTTTTTAAATTTATTATGGTGTGTTTATTTTCATTAATATATGTACTAATTGTTATTCAATTATTTTTTTACAAGTATTTTTCTAGAAATAATTATTTAAAATTGTTATATTTACATCAATAAGTTTTAAATAAAAATTTTCTGGATATATTTTTTGAATTATAAAGAAAACCTTATTTTGTTAAATAATTTATTTTTAAACATGAATGAAAATTCATTTTTATTAATGATTGATATTGTGGAATGGTCGATGATGGTTTACTATTAATATTTGATTATTAAACCAATTTTATAACTCTATATATGGTTCATTACATGATCACTATTAGAGTGATTGGTGTTACAATGTTAGATGGAGTGTGACCTTTAAAAACATTGTATTATTGAAAAGGTTTTCCAGGTTTAATTTTCTATCTTAGTTTTAGCATCTCACAATTAATCCATTCTCGTTTTGTTTATTTCATTAATTGGTCTTGGGATAATAATGGAATATGGTGATGATCATTTCTATATATGAGGGTTTCAAGTTGTGAGCATATTCATTATTTTGATTGAAATTTCCTTATAATCACAATGTCTATTTTATTTTCTTTATTATCAATCTTGGCATGGATGATGAAAATATGAATGGGTAATGTAGAAATTTAGAATTAATCTTCATTATTTTTTGATTCATTTATTTGATGATAAATTTCTTCCTAAGAGGAGATTTCATGATTCCCATGAACTTTTGTCCTCAATTGGGATCTGGAACACCATTTAGGCACTACCAAGAACTGGTTCATGCCTCTAATGTATGGATTATTTAGGCTTGTTTTTGGAATTTACACATACCAAATGGCCCTTGGTGGTCCCAAATAACTAGGATTATCTCAACTTAGATAATTTTTCCTTTTTATATGACCATATAAAATGTACTTTCATATAGATTGTACATCATTCCATATGGATCCCAACCCATGAACATTATCTAGGGTTATTTTTCATTAAACATTCTATCATTCGTTGCTTAAATAGCCCATGGTGTTATTATGTCATATTACTATTATTATCATCGATGCCACTATCTATCATCAACATTGATATTTTTACCACCTTTGACCATCTTCAATTATCCCCAAAACTCTACCTTATATAATCATTAATGAATGGATCTCTAATATTACATTAAATTTATATAATTCATTATATTGACTAGGTTATTTAATTATAGAATATTATATTCCCGATTTTTTTTCTATATTAGCTATTATATCATACATTAAATAAATTATGAATCAAAATACCTTATGATTTATAAATAATTACCATTAAATAGGAATCATATAGTTATGAAACACAATTATAAAATTTCTATATAACTATTCTCTAAATTAATTCATTAGATTTAATATATTATAAAGGCATTAAATTTATATCATAACATATAGTAAGAATGTAAAAGGATTTTTCATAATTCCAAAAACAATCCCTTAGATTTGAAGTGATAATTTTGAAACACTAAAATTTAACTATAAATTATCTCATAAAAATTGATTCAAATTTATGATATTTTTAATTAATTGGAAAGATATTTAACGAGAGAAGTGTAATTTCCCAGACCTAGTTTACTCGTAAGTAACTGAAACTAGTTGGTTATATGGCATCAAGCGCGCCTCCCTGTACACAGAAGGCCGACAAATAGTATTAAGGGTCCATGATGTTATAGTTGGGATATTATACCCTCATAATTAGAGTATCACAGTGGTGAGATAATTAACAAATAGAGGATTAATAATAATGAAAAATAGATAAATGAATGTAAATTATTCATATAATAATAATACATCAAGCTAAAGTGGAACCATATAAATAACGATGACGTTGTTATGAAGCTATAAAAATGATGGAATATGCACATGCATATATTTTAAAAAGAAATAAAAGACCTAAATAATAACTCAAATAACTTCAAAATCCAATGTCAAATAACATGCTCTAAAGATTCCATGCTATAATCAATAAAGTATCCATGATCAACAAAATCTATATTTGTAATGTCCTTAACCCTATTACCCACAGTAGGTGCATTATTACATAACATTGGCATGATCACAATGGATCAAATCCCAAAAGACCAATCAATTTAGTAGCCTTGGAAGTACGAGATACATTCATAAGTTTTACATTACATCATAAAATAAAAATGACAAAAACACTTTTCCACCTTTTCAACACTCTCATATCCAGAGACTATCCCTGCAGGTCAACCATAAAATACTTCTTCACAACCAGGGAAAAATAAAACACAGAAAGGGGTGAGCTCAGATTCTCAGTAAGGATAAAAATATAGAGAAAACATTCATAAATAAGTATAAAAATTTAAGGCAATTAATAAGACTAAAAAACACTTTTAAACATAATATACTGTATAATATGGAAATGATAATTCAAAAAATGTCATTTACTTATTTACATGGATATTCTATTAGTCTATAAATTACTTGCTATATCAATTGCCACATACATAATGATGGAATGCATAATGATAGATGTCATTACCACATAGTAAAGGCCATGTGCCAATACTAAAAATAATTTTTTTTCATGGCCTTGTTCCAAGACACTAGTTTGTCCCATATGACCTACCGATTCATCATGGAGCTATAGCGGGATCCACCCGTCACTTACTATGTACAATACATTTCTCATATAAAATGGTTTAAACATAACATAAACATTAGTATTAAAACTAGAATACATAATGTTAATACATTATCCATAAACCATGAATGGTGTAAAAATAACTCATCTAAAGTCAAACATATCAGAGAACCTACAATACGATATGAAATATTTATATCATAAGAAATCATCTTCATACAAGCTTAAAATCCATCAAAAGGATGTTGACATAGATAAAATCAAAATGTTTTTAGAGAAATATATCATTCTTTTTTGAAATCATTGAAAATTCATATAACTATAAATGAAAAAATTTATTTTGAAAATATACATATATGGTTGTAAGGGATTCTTTCATGATGATATAATGGTGTAATATAGCCGTACCTCCGTATAAGTTAAAAAAACATTCTTAACTTATTTTGCTTGAAAGGTCATAAAGTACCTTGTTTGGAAAATGATGGAAAGATTCCTTTAAAAGATATAGGGTCAAATAAGTGTATAAATGACATTGAACCACTATCTAGAATATAGTAAATATGTTTTTAAAATACATTTTTATGTAAACATTGATGTGGATGATAAAGAGTTACCAGAAGATACTAACATAAAAACAACCTCGGATAAAAAAGAGATTGTGAAATTAACCCTTAACTTGTACTTATCTTTTGAAAAGGGTATGTTAACCTCCAATATAATAGTTAAATAATTGTTATTAGATAAACATATACAAAAATATGATATCATATATGATCTTATAATATTACATGGTTAAGAGTATTTTAGTATTATCATCATTTTATGTGTAAACTGATTGATTTTCCTTTATATGTTTTGTTATGTAAGCCATGTTTATTACGGAGATGATGTATTTGTTTTATATCCAGAATTATATTATGCTCTTAAACATTATTTATCATTATAAAATGAAAATTATTCTTTAGTAATTATAATGGGGAATGAATCTCATCACGTTCATGGAGACGATAATCTGTTCGTACACATGAGCAAAAATATCATTATATTGAAGGTGAAATAATATATATTTGAATAATATTTCAGATATAAAGAATAATTAAAATGTTATATTTATTATTTACATCATTTATACTCATCATTATACCCATCCAAATAATGAAGTGTTTGTATAACAAACTACACTACAACGTGGAGACTGTAAACAGTACGTATGCACGTATGGTGACATTGTCATTCATATGATGGATAGAATAAGGAATATGGTGGTACCATTTTTATAATAACATAATTTTATATAGAATATAATGAAAATATTATTTTATAATGGAAACTGTTGGTCGGAGTGGACACTCAAGAGGGGGGTGAATTGAGTTCCAATTAAAATTTTCTGTTAAAAACAGTTTCTAATAAAATCCCCCAATTTCAAAAAAAAATTAAACTGTAGTGAATTTATATAGATTATAAAGGTTCAATTAGCTTCTCAAAGATTGATTAGTTCTCAGTTAACTTAATCTTATGATTAAATTAACTTTTGAAACTAATTTACTGATTTATAATAGATATAAACACTTGCAAATTTAATTATCAAAGTAGCTTTGGAGATAGATTATATTTCAAAGTAATAGCAACGGAATATGAAATAAATATGTATAGTATGGATATAGAGTAACTGTAAACACAGAGAAGTAACCAAGAGGTTCAGTCTCAAGCCGAGACTTAGTCTTCTCAAAAGTTTATATAAAAGTGATCCACACCCTGGATCGGGGTTAAAAACAGTGAACACACTGTCCAGGTCACAAGACCTCTACCACAGTTCTACGTGGGAAAAACAAACAACAGCAGCCAGCTGTCCAGGTCACAAGACCTCTACCACTATCCACAGTGGGAAGTGAAGTGTAAAAGGTTTGCTGATGATTTACAGATCCTCCAGTGAAAGTACATGAGTCAGTGTGTGTGTTTAATACAGCAGATAACACACACTTCTCAAAATGTAGAATAAATAAATCACAGAGCAGAGATGTAGAGTTTAGAAATGGCTCTAGTGATTTCCGTGTAGCACTGGACTCGTTTTAGAATTAATCAGAAGTGATTCTGAGTCCTCTTCTCGATTTTGTTTGAGAAGCAGAGTGTCGTATGCTTCAGGTTCACAGGAAGTGGAATGTAGTCGATGAAGCTCTTCAATATTCTATTGTATGCACACCACTCTTCTTGAGTAGGCTTGATTGTATATATGATTCTGTCTTGCTTGGTTCTTCTTGTATGCATAGAGCTCTTCTTGAGTATGTCGTATGCTTCCTTGTCTCTGTGTGTGTTGTCTCTCTCTTCTTCGTTTTTTTCTTCTTCACTTTTTTTCTACTACACCTTTTTTCACACTCTTCAGCAGAGTCTTCTTGTATTTACATCACGTGCTCCGTAGGACAAAAAGGTTTCCTTTCCGCAGGTACGAGGTACGGTTTCCTGACACCCGACAACCTTTATTAATTAATTGTCAGGGTATTAAAATATAACTAATATGACCGTTGGTTAGAATAAATAAAGATAAAGATAAAGAAATTCAAACAGTTGTTTATGACTGTTCAAGAGATCGGTAGGTCATCAGCATTAGAGTAATGATCGGTGACTCAGATAGATCAGCATCGGTCTGTCATCTGATCGGTGAGTCATTTGCATCGGTGAGTCCTTGGATCGGTGACTCATTTGCATCGGTGACTCATTTGCATCGGTGGCTCATTTGCATTGGTGGCTCATTTGCATCGGTGACTCATTTGCATCGGTGAGTCCTTGGATCGGTGACTCTGATGGATCGGTGAGTCTGATTGATCGGTGAGTCTGATGGATCGGTGAGTCTGATGGATCGGTGACTCTGATTGATCGGTGAGTCTGATGGATCAGTGAGTCTGATGGATCGGTGAGTCTGATGGATCGGTGATTCGGATGGATCAGTGAGTCTGATGGATCGGTGAGTCTGATGGATCGGTGAGTCTGATGGATCGGTGAGTCTGATGGATCGGTGAGTCTGATGGATCGGTGAGTCTGATGGATCGGTGACTCTGATATCTATTGAATCCAGAAGACTTCCAACATACTTTGTAAGTCAATAAACATAGTTAAAAGCATGATAACTGATTCATTCATAGATTGGAATTATGTTTATGAGACATCAAACCAGATTAAGCATCAATGAGTTGTGATGATTTGTGATTATTAAAACATCAGTTATAAACATGAAATCAGCAATCTTCCAGAGGGCTCAACAATCTCCCCCTTTTTGATAATCACAAATCTTCATATATATATAAAATAAAAAAAAAATAAAAAAAAAAATAAAAAAAAAATATCCCTCTTAAAATAACATTCCCATATATATAGTATTCAGATTTCTCCCCCTGAGATATTGATCTCCCTCTTCATATATATAGAGTACTCCCCATTAGATATATATTTCACCCATTATATATATCTTCTTTCTCCCATTATATATATCTTTCTCCCATTATATATATCTTTCTCCCCCTTTGGGATAATCAAAAAGGAGAGAAAACAGATAAGGGAAAAGAGAAGCAGGGTGCAGAGAGGATAGAACATAACACAAAGGAAAAACAAATTTGATAAAGTCACAGAAAAAGATAAGCAATAAATAGATCACCCCATAAAAAACAATACATGGCTATTTGTTGGGATACAAAGGGGCTTTCCCTTTATCCTTTGGATCAATGGTAGGTAAGGTAGAAGGCTTGGAGGCAGGCTGTGGTTCACGGAGCTGAAGTGGCGGCAGGACAACTCTGGCAGGTGCAGTTGGAGGTGTCACAGAGGGTTGTTGAGAAGGAGCTTGAGCTGGATGAGAAGCTTTCTGAGAGACTGGCCGCAACTGAGATAGAGCTTGGGCAACAGACAGCTGATTCGGAGCGACATCAGAGGCACTGAGAGGTTCATAAGTAGGGAGTACAATTGCAGTGGCCTGTGCATCCAAGTAAGGATTCAACAGATGAATGAAGTCCTGAATGACTTCTGCTCCATACTTCATAGCTTTTTCAAAATCATCCTTGTTTTCCATGAACTGTGCCAAGGAAGGGACAAAATCTTACAATTGGCGAACTTGAGTGTTGAAGGACTGAGTGACTGGAGGTAATTTCAGATTCTCTGCCAAGACTTGGAAGTTTGCAGCCATCTCATGTTTTGTATAAATCTTGGAGAAGTAAGTATCAAATTTTTCCTTGATCTCTTGCAGGGAATTCTTAGCATCTGCTGAATATACTAAGGTCATCTTATGACAATTATCACAGAGATATTTCATCTTCCTCAAAGATTCTAAGTCAAGAATTTGTCTTACAACAGCTAGCTCTGCATGCACAACTTCTCTGAGAGCTTCTATCTCACGGGTAGTGATTTTGGTTACCTTGCCTGTACTGGCTTGGCCGACTATATGAGTTAGTTCAGCTTTCAACTTCCTCAGGTCAGACTTGTTGAGATTTTCAATCAGATTTCTCAAAACATCCATCATACCAGAGATGGTTGATCTGAACTCATTTGATAGAGAAAGTAAGCTAACTTGGAGATCCTTCAATGTTTGAGTCAAAGAGGCTATGTGCCTACCAACAAATTCACCAGTAGCAGTCAAGTCTGGCTTGAGAACATCTGAGACTGCAGTTGAAAAAGCTTTCAAGGAATTTTCAGAAACTTGCAGAGATACTTGATGAAGGGCATTGGAAAGTTCTTCTCTGACTATATCTCTCACAGTGGTTAGAAATTCAGTCTTGAACTTATCAAGATCAGCTCGAGAGATTTCAGAACCAGGTAAATTCACATGTACAGGATCAACAGTAGGAATAGACCTTGCTTCTCTTGGAAGGTTCCTTTTCACAGCTGCAGCAGATTCTGGCAATTCGTCTTCTTCCTCAGAATATTCTAAGCCCAAAACAGCATATCCAGGGTAGTCATCCCAAACAGCAGCACACAGGGTGTAGTTGGGTTTTTCATAGCTTGCTGTTCCACTAATTTTTGATGAGTCAGCTTTGTCACTGATATGGATTTCTGGTACTGACTGAGGTTGTTCTACTTGATCTTCAGCAAGACCATCCACTGGTCTGTTAACACCATCAACAGCAGCTTCAACATCATCAGCATCATCATCATCACCACCATTATTGTCATCAGCATCACCTTGCTCATTATTACTCTGCTCAGAGGCTTCACTGTGATATTCCTCAGTATCAGAATCTTCTTCATCATCAAGAATAGGTTCAGACTCTGGTAGGGTTAAGGGTGGACTAGCAGGTCCAAATTCTATTCTTTTCTTTGGGCTAGCAGTGTCTGGATCACTCCTATCATCAGGAGAAGACACACTTCCTTCTTCAGTTGCAGCTTTTTCTTGTTCATCATCATCAGAATAAATTGGTTCCTCATCTGGTTTTAATCCAGGATCTCTCAAATCCTTTGGCCTCTTGCCATGATTTATGGGATTGTAGGCTTCATACAACTTACCTTCATCTGCAACCCAGCACTTCTTCCATGGATTCCAATTGATTTTCATCCTCTTGCAGATCTCTTTGTTGAGACAGAAGGTACGCTCTGTTTCAACAACTTCATCATCTTCATCAACACATTCCAGATTCTGGAGCATAGTAGATATCATTTTTGAATAAAACAACGCTGTGGATTTCTTGGAAGGTTTCAGCATACTAGCTATGTGGACCATCACATATCTACACAGGTTTATCTTTTCATGGGTTTTGAGCAAAAACAATAGAAAAACATCTTGATACTTAACAGCAGCAAAATCTCCTCTTCGAGGGCAAAGTTGGTGCTGAATAAACTTGAATAGGAGTCTGCTTTCACCATCTAATTCTGAAGCTGTGATTCTCCTCGATTCTCTGTTTCCAGTTAGAAGCTCTAGCGCTAGCTCATAAGAAAAATAGTCAGTGACTGGGGGTATATTGCCAGCATAGTCCTCATATCGACCTTCATGAGGTACGTTTAAACATTCAGCCCACTGCTTAGATGAGAAAGATATTTTCTTTCCTTTTACAACAGACGACATCCTAGCAGCTTCCACACCATCAAGCGTGATTTTCAGGTTCATGTAAAACTCATGTACTAGCTTTGGATAATCTATTCGGGCGTTGTCTGAAAACCAGTCTATCTATCCTTGCGATTTAAGAGCTTGTAGAAACAGGGACTTACTTGACAGAAGCCACGCCGAGTTTACTTCTTTTTCTACAGCTACAATCCGAGCTTCCAGGTTCGGATTTACTGAGCGTTGAGAGGTACTTCTCGACTCGCCTCGAGCACGCTTTGAAGGTACAGGGCTATCTGGTCCTTTGCTCGGTCTCTTTTGCTTAGCCATTCGAGGATTTTGGAGAGGCAGGAGTTCGAAGGTTCGAAGGTTCGAAGCAGAGGGGAAGAGAGGTTGAGAGGTTCGGCGGGAAATGAAAGGTCAAAGGTTTAGGGAAGATAAATTGCCGCGTATCATTTAGGGTTCCCATAAAAAGTAATTTACTAATTAATAAAACGTATTTAAAAAAAATCGGTTTGACAGAACAGTGTGACAGATTGGTTCCACAGATCGGTTTCACGGATCAGTTCCACAGATCATTTTCACAGATCAGTTTCACAGATCAGTTTCACAGATCAGTTTCACAGATCAGTTTCACAGATCAGTTTCACAGATCAGTTTCACAGATCAGTTTCACAGATCAGTCATACACAATTCATGTTTAATAAATTTCATTCTTTCAGAGCATAAGGGCTTTGTGAAGATGTCAGCTAATTGATTTTCAGAACTAACAAATTTTAGAGAAATATCACCCTTCTGGTAATGATCTCTTAGAAAGTGATGTCTGACATCAATGTGCTTAGTTCTAGAGTGAGACACATGGTTCTTGGATAAGTTGATTGCACTAGTGTTGTCACAGTTAATTGAAACATGTTTAAGATCAAATCCATAGTCCAATAGAGTGTGTTTCATCCACAAAATTTGTGCACAGCAACTTCTAGCAGCTATGTATTCTGCCTCGGCAGTAGACAATGCAACTGAATTCTGTTTCTTACTACACCATGATACTAGGGATTTTCCAAGCAAATGACATGTTCCTGATGTGCTTTTTCTATCTAACTTACAACCAACAAAGTCAGCATCTGAATAACTCATTAACTCAAAGGATTGTCCTTTTGGGTAAAACAAACCTAAATTTATAGTATACTTAAGATACTTAAAAATCCGTTTAACAGCTAATAAGTGTGATTCTTTAGGATTAGCTTGAAATCTAGCACACATACACACACTAAACATAATATCTGGTCGACTAGCAGTAAGATAAAGTAAGCTTCCAATCATACCTCTGTAATTGGTTTGATTAACTGGTTTCCCAGTTTCATCAACATCCAATTTACAGGTGGTACTCATAGGTGTATTACTTTCCTTAATACTATCCAATCCAAAACGTTTTAAAAGATCCTTTTTATATTTACTTTGATTTAAAATAATACCATTTTTAGTCTGAAAGATTTGAAATCCAAGAAAATACTTAAGCTCTCCCATTAAGCTCATTTCAAATTCATTTTGCATAAACTTTGAAAAATCAATACATAAGGAGTTTTTAGAAGATCCAAAAATAATATCATCAACATATATTTGTACAACTAAAACATCTTTAGAAATTCTTTTAATGAAAAGAGTTGGATCAGCAATCCCTTTAGTAAAACCTTTTGAAATAAGGAAATTGCTAAATCTATCATACCAAGCTCTTGGAGCTTTTTTCAAACCATATAAAGCTTTAGAAAGTTTAAAAACTTGATTTGGAAAATGGGGATTAGTAAATCCAGGTGGTTGTTCTACAAAAACATCTTCAATTATAAAACCATTTAGAAATGCACTTTTAACATCCATTTGATATAATTTGAAATCCAGATGTGCAGCATATGCAAGTAAGATCCTAATGGCTTCTAGTCTAGCTACAGGTGAAAAAGTTTCCTCATAGTCTATAGCTTCTTCTTGACTATATCCTTGTGCAACTAGTCTAGCTTTGTTTCTGACTATATTTCCAGATTCATCTACTTTATTTCTAAACACCCATTTTGTGCCTATTGTCAAAGTGTCCTTAGGTCTGTCGACTAATTCCCAGACTTTGTTTCTTTCAAACTGATTTAATTCTTCTTGCATAGCCATTACCCAAAATTCATCATTGATAGCATCATTGATATTTTTAGGTTCTGACTGTGAAAGAAAAGCTTGATGTTCAACCTGGTTTCTTAGAGAAGCTCTAGTTTGTGTTCCTCTATCTAGATTTCCTACAACAGCATCTAAGGGATGATTCTTTAGAGTCCTAGATGGTCTTGAAAAGATAGGGCTAGAAATTTCAGGTTCATCTAGAGATTGAGGTTCAACAGAAGCAGATTCTGGAGAATGTCCAGAACTGGATGCTTTTATAACAGGTTCTTTAGATTTATCATTAAGGTCCAGAATAGACAAATCTTCTTCAAGATTCCCAAGAGAGGTTTTAGGCTCATGTGGATCAGTTTCATCAAATTTGATGTGAACAGATTCTTCCACACATTTGGTTCTCTTATTGAAAACTCTATAGGCTTTACTAGAGATAGAGTAACCTAGGAAAATTCCTTCATCACTCATGGATGCAAATTTATCCAGATTATCTTTAGTATTCAGAATAAAGACTTTGCAGCCAAAAACATTGAAGTAGTTTACCTTAGGTTTCCTATGGTTCCACAACTCATAAGGGGTTTTCTATAGAACAGGTCTGATCAAGACTCTATTAATGAAATAACAAGATGTATTAACAGCTTCAGCCCAAAAGTAAATTGGCAGGTCATATTCATTGAGCATGGTTCTAGCAATTTCTTGCAGGGTTCTGTTTCTTCTTTCTACTACACCATTCTGTTGGGGTGTCCTAGGGGCAGAAAAGTTATGAGAATAGCCATTGAGTGAGAAGTAAGATTCAAAATCATGATTTTCAAACTCACGACCATGATCACTTCTTAGGGTCTTAATCTTGAGTCCACTAAGATTTTCTATAGACTTGGAGTATTTAACAAAGTAAGAACAAGCTTCACTTTTGTGAGCTAGAAAATATACCCTAGTATATCTAGAAAAGTCATCTACAAGAACATATACATAGTGCTTCCCATTTAAACTAGAAACTCTTGATGGTCCAAACAAATCCATGTGAACCAGTTCAAGTGGTTGAGAAGTTGAAACTTCTTTCTTTGATTTAAAAGAAACTTTGGGTTGTTTTCCCTTTTGACAGGGATTACAAACTTTGTCTGCTGGAAATTCATGTTTGGGTAAGTCTCTAACCAAGTTCTTCCTAGAAAGTTTTCTAAGTGAGTGCACATTGCAGTGTCCTAATCTTCTGCGCCAAAGCCAAGACTCTTTATGAAAAGCATTTAAACAAGGAATGTTCTGTTTAGCTAAAGAATCTAAATCAACAGCATAAACATTTTCACTTCTTAAAGCAGAAAATACTAAAACATTTTTAGAGTTAAAAACATTGCAAGAATCATTTTCAAATCTAACATGAAAACCATCATCACATAACTGAGAAATGCTTAACAGGTTATATTTAAGTCCATCAACAAATAAAACTTTAGAAATCAAAATTGAATCCGTGTTACCAATCTGGCCTAGGCCGATGATTTTTCCTTTAGAGTTATCACCAAAAGTGACAAATCCTCCATCAACTTTTATTAAGCTCTTGAAGCAAGAATAATCTCCAGTCATGTGTCTTGAGCACCCACTGTCTAAATACCATATCTTCTTGTAACAGCTCTTCAAGCAGGTCTCCTACAAAACAGATTTAGATGGAAGATGATTTTGGTACCCAGATCTTCTTGGGTCCAGACAGGTTAGCCAATAACACTTTAGGTACCCATATTTGTCTAATGGGTCTCATATAATTTGTAGAAATAACATCATTTGAAAGATAAACCTTATTAGATTCATAACTATGAATATAACTGGTTGAGGCATAAGAAGTTCCAGAATTAACTATCTTCTGTCCAGATTTAGGAATGAATCTAGTTTTGGCAACTTTCCTTTGTCCAGGTTGGCATCCTATACCAGTAGTGTATCTAGGTGAAACTTGCTTTCCTAGCATTTGTGTTAGAGTATTTTTACCATTGGTGAACTTCTCTAAGTCTTTCTTGAGTTGCTCATTAGACAATTTTAGTTCAGTATTCTCTTTAAGCAGCTGAGCATTCTTTTCTACTTCTATATCCAGATCAGATTTATGCTTAACACTTAAAGCATACTGTTTCTTTAGACCTTTATATTTATCTTTAAGCTCATTACATGTTTCTTCTAGCATGTCACAGTATTCAAACAATTCAGATTTTGACATGTTTTCTGAGTCAGAATCTTCTCCAGAATAGTATGACTTAAAAGCAGGAGTCTCTGATGTTACCTCAGAAGTGTTTGTCATGAAACACATGTTGGCCCGATTCTTTTCAGAGTCTGAAGATTCAGCTTCACTTGTGCTATCTTCTGAAGCACTCCAAGTAGCCTTCATGGCCTTCTTGTACTTATTATTCTTGTATTCATATTTCTTTTTATACTTCAGCTTTGGACATTCGGCTTTAATGTGTCCTTTCCTCTTACACTCATAGTAGACAACATCATCTGATTTTTCGTTCTTCTTCCAATCCTTTTTCCATTTGCCTTGTTGGTCATACTTTCCCTTGTAATTTGGTTTCCTAAAGAATTTCTTTTTCCTATAGAATTTTTTTAATCTCCTGTCTATTTGAGCCATCTCATCATCACTGTCAGAATCATTCTCACTTTCCTCACTGCTTTAACTTTCATTGATAGCTTGAAGCTTTTCCTTATCCTTATTCTTTGAGGTTGTAGTCTTGAAGGCAATAGACTTCCTTTTAGGTTCATCATCTTCTTCTTTATTTACTTTAAGCTCTTCTTCATACATCATCAGCTTACCAATTAATTCCTTGACAGGTAGAGCAGCAATGTCACAGGATTCTCTAATGGAGACAGAGGTTCCTCTCCATCTTTCAGGTAGACATCTCAAAATTCTCATAATTTGTTCCTTTGCTGGAAAATCCTTTCCCAGAGAGGTCATTGTGTTGACAATTTCATTGAACCTGAGATACATATCAGAAATGGGTTCATCAGGCTTCATCTTAAAATTATCATACTTAATAGTATAGGTATTCAATCTCATCTCCTTAACATTAGTTGTTCCTTCATGAGAAACAGCTAAGGTATCCCAAATTTCATATGCAGTTTTACATGCAGAAATTCTATTAAACTCTTCATCTCCTAAAGCACAGTACAGAGCATTCATAGCTTTACAATTGTTATTGTAAGCAGTCTTTGTAGGTTCATCCCAAGTAGATCTAGCAGTAGTGGGAATTTTGTATTCAGATTCAATAGCTGTCCAAATATCAAAACCTATTCTTTCTAGATGAATTTTCATTTTCAGTTTCCACTGAGCATAATTAGTTCCATTGAAAAAAGGTGGCCGGTTAGTAGCAGCACCCTCAAGTCTATTATCCATGATATTACAAAAAGAATTTTAAAGATATAAAAATTTAGAAATAACAGAAATTTTAAGAACTTTAAAATACAACTAAAATCACAGGTCAAAAGCAGAGCACTTTTAGAAAGTATTTACTTCCTCTGATACCAAGTGTTGGTCGGAGTGGACACTCAAGAGGGGGGTGAATTGAGTTCCAATTAAAATTTTCTGTTAAAAATAGTTTCTAATAAAATCCCCCAATTTCAAAAACAAATTAAACTGTAGTGAATTTATATAGATTATAAAGGTTCAATTAGCTTCTCAAAGATTGATTAGTTCTCAGTTAACTTAATCTTATGATTAACTTAACTTTTGAAACTAATTTACTGATTTATAATAAATATAAACACTTGCGAATTTAATTATCAAAGTAGCTTTGAAGATAGATTATATTTCAAAGTAATAGCAACGGAATATGAAATAAATATGTATAGTATGGATATAGAGTAACTGTAAACACAGAGAACTAACCAAGAGGTTCAGTCTCAAGTCGAGACTTAGTCCTCTCAAAAGTTTATATAAAATTGATCCACACCCTGGATCGGGGTTAACAATAGTGAACACACTGTCCAGGTCACAAGACCTCTACCACAATTCTACGTGGGGAAAACAAACAACAGCAGCCAGCTGTCCAGGTCACAAGACCTCTACCACTATCCACAGTGGGAAGTGAAGTGTAAAAGGTTTGCTGAGGATTTACAGATCCTCCAGTGAAAGTACAGGAGTCAGTGTGTGTGTTTAATACAGCAGATAACACACACTGCTCAAAATGTAGAATAAATAAATCACAGAGCAGAGATGTAGAGTTTAGAAATGGCTCTAGTGATTTCAGTGTAGCACTGGACTCGTTTTAGAATTAATCAGAAGTGATTCTGAGTCCTCTTCTCGATTTTGTTTGAGAAGCAGAGTGTCGTATGCTTCAGGTTCACAGGAAGTGGAATGTAGTCGATGAAGCTCTTCAATATTCTATTGTATGCACACCACTCTTCTTGAGTAGGCTTGATTGTATATATGATTCTGTCTTTCTTGGTTCTTCTTGTATGAACATAGCTCTTCTTGAGTATGTCGTATGCTTCCTTGTCTCTGTGTGTGTTGTCTCTCTCTTCTTCGTTTTTTTCTTCTTCACTTTTTTTCTACTACACCTTTTTTCACACTCTTCAGCAGAGCCTTCTTGTATTTACATCACGTGCTCCGTAGGACAAAAAGGTTTCCTTTCCGCAGGTACGAGGTACGGTTTCCTGACATCCGACAACCTTTATTAATTAATTTTCAGGGTATTAAAATATAACTAATATGACCGTTGGTTAGAATAAATAAAGATAAAGATAAAGAAATTCAAACAGTTGTTTATGACTGTTCAAGAGATCGGTAGGTCATCAGCATTAGAGTAATGATCGGTGACTCAGATAGATCAGCATCGGTCTGTCATCTGATCGGTGAGTCATTTGCATCGGTGAGTCCTTGGATCGGTGACTCATTTGCATCGGTGACTCATTTGCATCGGTGGCTCATTTGCATTGGTGGATCATTTGCATCGGTGACTCATTTGCATCGGTGAGTCCTTGGATCGGTGACTCTGATGGATCGGTGAGTCTGATTGATCGGTGAGTCTGATGGATCGGTGAGTCTGATGGATCGGTGACTCTGATTGATCGGTGAGTCTGATGGATCGGTGAGTCTGATGGATCGGTGACTCTGATAGATCGGTGAGTCTGATGGATCGGTGAGTGTGATGGATCGGTGAGTCTGATGGATCAGTGAGTCTGATGGATCGGTGAGTCTGATGGATCGGTGAGTCTGATGGATCGGTGAGTCTGATGGATCGGTGACTCTGATATCTGTTGAATCCAGAAGACTTCCAACATACTTTGTAAGTCAATAAGCATAGTTAAAAGCATGATAACTGATTCATTCATAGATTGGAATTATGTTTATGAGACATCAAACCAGATTAAGCATCAATGAGTTGTGATGACTTGTGATTATTAAAACATCAGTTATAAACATGAAATCAGCAATCTTCCAGAGGGCTCAACAGAAACAACAAATAATGTGGAAGTGGAAGAAGAAAAGAACTTTAAAGATGTGATAAAATATTGACCTCTTCTTTGGGGTCTTCCTATTGAATTGATCAAAAGTGCTCTTTAAGATGGATTTATAACCATAGTATGGCCTCTATGATGAAAGGAGGAATGTTGAGAGGATATTTGGGTAGGGTTTTTCCAAGACAAATGGCTTTGGAAATTTGAAATTATGATAAGGGGACATGCCTTTTTATAATAGAGGTGAGGGTCACATTAGGAAAATTTTGAAATATTATTTTATAATAAAATAAATTTCGTTTTATAATGTATCCCAGAAGAATTATTTAGAGGATATAGTGGGGATGGGTCAAAAACTCACAACAAATAGGTTTTAGACAGGTTCAGGTCAACATATCAACCAAATCTTTTAGATTTAATCCTTAGTTAAATAGTTTGACATTTACCATGTCACTTTGTATTTTTATATTATATTTTTAATAAACATACAATAAAAAGACTAGATAAACCAGTGTGGTTAATTATTAATATATATAGTCTTATCTTTGTCCTTTGGAAGATCCTTAGATTTTGAGTGATATTATATCAATTAATAATATAGTATATGTTTTCAATACTCAATAATTTCATTTTTCATACTATTTAGTATTTGGTTTTTGTGAAAATCATAACAGAATGATTAAATCGAAAAAAAATATTTTATCAACCCTTACAAGACATATTAACCATTAAAATTAGTTTATTTCATGAAAAGTTTCAAATTACATTTACATGGATATTTATAATATCAATTATTTGAATCCTTCATTAATAAGATAATTACTGTATCATCATTGTTTCATAAAGAAATTAAACCTTTTAAAGTCTAAAAATTATAAATATAATACCATTACATAGGAAATATATTTATCTTTATAATGAATACATATAGTCAAATTTATTTTATATAAAACCCAATATTAAATATGGTTTAGTTATTAAACATTGAATTTAACTCTTTTAACTCTACTTTAAATATAATAATAATAAATGTCGTAATATAATTCAATTGGAAAAAAGGGGATTATAGTTTATTCTTAAGGTTTTTTTGGTTGAATTACACTTTTCCAATAGAATTATGACATGTGCTAGGGTAATTATGATATCATTATTACCCTTAATTACCTTGTTTACTTTTAACTGTGTTAAATAAAAGTCAAAATTTACTATTCATCCAAAATTATTCTCTTCTTATTGAACATCATTTTACTTAATGATATCTATCATGTCTCTCAATTTTTGAAATTCAACTCAGATAAGCGATAATAGTATGTTTTATGCAAATATGCAAAACCTCCTTGTGTTGGGTAAAAGACGGTGAAAAGTTATTTAATATTTTTATATATCTAAACATATTATTAAATTAATCCAATGAATTACATTTAAAATATTTAGGTATTATGTATAGATTTCTATCGAAAATAAATTTAAATTAATAACTAATTATTTAATCAAAAAATTCGGTTGTAACCAATAATGCAGTGTTTTTCACTATTCATCAAGAATTGAATGTTTTCAGGAAAATACCAAAAATTCCCCATATACTAATATTGATATTCCAAATTCAAAAATTAATCCCATTTTGGAAAATAAAATATATAAAAGTTTATAATGTGTGTATTACAATTCATAACGACTAGTTTCATATGTCATGGTCTGTTAAATCTCCAAGGTGCGTACAACGCAAGCAATTTCATTATTCCAAGAGAAACATACCATGGAAGCTTGGGGTGTTACATTCTACCCTCCTTAAAATAATTTATTCCTTGAAATTTCTAGAATATTACTGCATAAAACGATTTGGGTGGTTCTTCATCATAAGTCCCCCAGGTTCCGAAGTTTCCTCTTCCATCTTATGATTTCTCCATAGAACATTTACATGACGAGTCATCTAGTTTCTAAGCACTTGTTCTTTGGTATCCATAATCTTGACGAGCTCTTCACAATAAGACAGATCAGGTTCTAGTTCAAATTTCTCATAGGTGAGTACATTCATTGGGTCTGGAATGTATTTTCTCAATAGTAACATGTGGAACACATCACATCTTTGGAAAGACATGGAGGTATTTCCAAATGGTATGCTACATACCGATGTCATTCTAGAATTTCAAAAGGTCCAATATACCTAAGACAAAATTTACCCATCTTACCGACACGTATAATACCCTTCCATGAGGATACCTTTAAGAAAACATGGCCTCCTACTTGAAATTCTAAATCCTTCCTTCGGTTATCGACAGAGCTGTTTTTCCAAATTTGGGTTGCATTGATGTGGGTTTGTATAACCTTCACGTTTTCCATTATTTATTCAACATGATCTGGGCCTATGAGTTTTCTTTCACCAACTTCATCCCAACAATTTGGTGTGCGATATCACATTCCGTATAATAGTTCCATCTGAATACATGATTGGAAGCTATTGTTGTAGGAAAATTCTACCAGATGTAAATATTGCTCCCACATACCTTGAAAGTCACGTGAGAAAGATCTCAACAGGTCTTATAAGAATTGAATAGTCTGTTCTGATTGTCCATTAGTTTGAGGGTGGTTCGCAGTGCTCAAATGATGTTTAGAAACCATGGGCTTATAAAGACTTTTCCAGAATCGTGATGTAAAAATATGATCAAGATTAGAAGCAATTGATAGGGGTACTCGATGAAGTATTAAAATTTTATTAATATATGGTCTAGCCATACGTTCAAGTGGTAATTCTTCTCTTATAGTATGAAAATGACCTGACTTGGAAAGATGATCTATAATGAACCATATTCCATGATTCCTTCTAGGATTATTCGGTATCCCAACTATAAAGTCTATCATAATGTGATCCCATCTCAACATAGCTATCGGAAGAGGTTGGATGACTCTTCCAGGCAGTTGCCATCTAGATTTCACATTTTGAAAAACCATAAATCATAACACTAAATCAGCAATATCCTTCTTCATGTTGTCCCATAAAAAATGTTCCTTCAAATCTATATACAGCGTGGTGTTCCCAAGGTGTATAGAGAAATTTTAGCTATGAGGATCATCCAACAATTCACTTTTTTAGGTTAGGTATATTAGGAACACAAATTCCCTTAAAAAATTTCAAAATTCCATCATGGAATATGAATTCACTCAATATTTCAACAGTCACAACATTAATCATTTTTTGTGACTCCCCATCATCTGTCAGAGAACTCTTTATCAATTCTAGTAAATATTGTTTGACAACCATTTGAAAATATCATTGATAATTCACCTTCCATGGTTATTCCATTATAACTTTTTACTATATCCATGTACATGGGAAGCCTTTAAACTCACATCTTATTCAGAACTCCATGATCCTTTCTACTCAAAGCATTCTTCCACCTTATTTTCCTTCCCCTGGTGGTATTATATAGTGAAATAATAATCCTCGAGTTGTTCAAGCCATCTCATTTTCCTCATGTTGAGTTATTTTTATGAGAAAATATACTTCAAACTCTTGTGATCAGTATAAATCTATTATTTTTCACCATAGATATAGTGTCTCCATATTTTTAGAGAAAAGATTATAGTTGTTAACTCAATATCATGAGTGGGATATATTTTCTCAAGAATTTTTTAGATGTTTTGATGTATATGCAACAACTCTATCATTTAGTATAAGTACACAACTATGTCCTTTCTTTGAAGCATCACAATAAATAAGAAAACCATTGTTCCCTGATGGTAGAGCCAAGATAAGAGCATTGAATAATATTATCTTATGTTCTTCAAAACATTCTTCACAATCTTTTTTGAAAAAAAACATTTCTCCCCTTTACGAGTCATATTGGTTAATGGGTTAGTAAACTGGGAAAAATTCTAGATGAAATGTCGATAATAACATGAAAAACATATATAACAGCGTACATCCATTATAATTGTCAGTGCTGGACATTCTTGGATTGCATTGGTCTTAGAAGGATCAATAGTGATTCCATCCTTAGAGACAATATAGCCATGAAAAGAAATCTCATGAAGCCAGAATTCACGTTTTCTAAAATTCCCATATAATTAATTTCTTCTAAGAGTCCTTAGAATAATGTTCAATTTATTTTCATGATCTTCGAAGATTTTTGTGTATACCAAGATATCATCAATAAATACAACTACAATGTCATCAAGATATTCCTTGAAAAAAATTTGAATTAGATCCATGAAAACAGAGGGTGCATTAGTCCATCCAAAAGGCATTACAACAAACTCGTAATGCCCGTACCTGGTTCAAAATGCTGTTTTCGGAATGTCTTCCTTTTTCATGCAAAATTTGTGATACATAGATCAAAGATCAATCATTCAAAAGTATTGGGCTCCATGAAGTTGGTTGAATAAATCATCAATGAAATGTAGGGGATACTTGTTCTTTTATATTATAGCATTGATCTCCCTATAGTTAATGCTCATTCTCATAGATCTGTCTTTCTTTTTTAAAAAAGGATAGGGGATCCCCATAGAGAAACATTTGCGCGAATAAATCCAGTGTTACTCAATTCCAATAGTTTTTTCATTAGTTCCAATAATTACTTAGTGGCTATTATTTAATAGGTCTTCTATATAGGCCTTGAAGTAAGAATTAAATAAATGGAAAACTCAATATCTCATTTTGGAGGATGTCCAGGTAAATAATCTAGAAACACGTCAACATATTCGTGCACAATAGGTTCATTCTCTATTAAAATATTATTTTCCTCGCCAATTGTTATTTCATTCTCTTCTTCACCAATAATTGAATTTAGTAGAGCTACTAGGTGTGGATCTAGATAAGAATTAGGCAGTGATGTTTCTACTCTAATGATAAGGTACTCCATATCATCATAAAAACTTGTAACCTCTTTCTTCATAAAATAAATGTTTTCTACATAGTCTAAAAAACCAATCCATAATTAGGATTATATCAAAATCAATCATGGGTATGATGATGAGATCAGCAGATAGAGAAAAGTTATATGCCCTAATGGAAACTAATTCACAAAATGTTGTTGTGGTGATACATTCCTTATGTGAATTCCTTGAAAACTCCCTTGTAAAGTCAAATTGAAAATATCTAATTTTCTTAGCAAACTGGGACGATATGAAATAATGCGATTATATAGAATCAAATAAATCATTGGATAAACAAGAGAAAACAATTAACTTACCTGCCGCCATATCTTTCAGAGCTTCAACCTCTACAGTAGTGATCTCATAAGCTTGTCCTTTCTCCCTTGTCCTTTTCATAGGATTATTACTATGGCGCTTAGGACATTAATTTTTATAATACCCCTTTTCCCTTTAATTGTATCTTTCAAAATTGACAACCTCTTTCTTCTCCTTGCAATCATAAGATTAATGACCTTTTTCACCACACCTGTAAAAAACTCTCATTCAATTCACACATGTACTGGGGTGGTTCTTTATACATTTAACACATGATTGATATTCAAATTTTCCATTCTTCAACATATTTCCTTTTCCAGAGTGTTCAGTAGATCTGTTTTTCTCTTTCATTGCTTCAATTTCATAAGACTAAGAGAATTCCTTTTCTGACTTGATAGCTCATGATACACTATATTCATATGATGAGAAGGATTTTTAGAATAATTCTTGACATATAAATGGTTTTAACACATCAATTAATCGATCAATATTACTCCTTGAGATGTATTTAATTTTTTGAATGCATTTACATCCTTTTAAAGTTAGCCTCATACTTTGTGACTAGCTCATCTTCTTATTGTCTTAGACTCATAAATTGTTTTTCCATATCCGCTCGATGGTCACGTGGAAATTATTTTTCTATAAAACTATCTTCATACTCCATCCATTCCATATTGGATAATTCATCATCTTCTATTGTGTTTTGAATCAATGATAACCATTTATCTGCATCTCCCCTGAGGCAATAAACTTCCATGACAACTGTTAACCTTTCACTACTACTCAAAGCATGAAATATTTTCTCTAATGAATTTATCCTTTGATTATCTAGTAATGGATTTGTACTCCCATTGAATGTTGGTTGTTGTTTCCTCACGAATCATTCTAGCATTGATCCTATCTTTTGAGGATCCAGGTTATCCATATGGGTAAGGTTTTTATTCATAACCTGAGTGAGTTTTCCCAGTATGGTGATATTCTGATCACCACCTCTTGCTTCACCAGCTCTACTATAGTAATCTTGAGTAGGATGGAAATCCATTCATGGATTATGTTCAGGGATACAGTTTCCATTACTTCCACTAGGATTCATTTTAAAACAATGGAAAACATTAGATTAGTTTATTAATCACAATACATAATACCAATCATATAAAACACTAAAAATAAATTGAACAGTTTATGGATATAATCTATAATTGAAAAAATGTTTTCATTGAGGATGTATAAACTCATAAAACCTTCATAACAGTTTGTAAATAAAATGAGAATTATCCAAAGATTATCCCCTGGGATTGTCGTAACCAAGATTGCAACAAGTCTTGTTGTCATGCACTAGTTCTCATTTTAGTGTAGCTCAAAGTCATGTTTTCAGGTTTTATCCCATGGAACATCTGTGCTAGAGACACCTCTACTTGATCATATCTAGAAAGGGATGCATTGGTTGGAAAACTCAAAAAAGTAATACACTACCAAAATACTCTAAAGTTCTTCTATACTAATCCTCAAATTCTATCATAGGGCAGTGTTATCTAATCAGAGTTTTTTTAAATATATTTTCCATGGTTTGTACTAAACATTCCCTGATTCTAGTTTTAATGCCTCGACCCCAATTACCCATATTCTGTTCATTACTAAATAACATTGTAATGATCACATGAGATCATATCACGAATGACTGATCAATTTAGTATCATTATAAGTACTAGATACATTCATAAGTTTTACATTACATAATGAAATGAAAAAATCAACAACATTTTTCCCCATTTGAACACACTTATATACTTATCCTATCCTTGTAGGTCAACCATAAAATACTTATTCACATCCTGGGAAAGGTAAAACATATAAAGTGGTGACAATAGATTCTTAGTAAGGATAACAATATACTGGATACTTTCATAAATAAGCATAAACATTTACAGTAATGTATAAGACTAAATCAAAATCCTTTTAAACATAAACTTTAGCATAGTATGGAAAAGATAGAATCAAATAATTCCATTTAAATATTTACAAGGATATTCTACTAGTCGATTAATTACATGCAATTTCAATAGCCTCTTTCATAATGATGGGATGTATAATGATAGACTTCGTAACCGCATTATGAAGGCCTTATTCAAAGACTAAAAGTAATATTCTCTCAAGGCCTTATGCCACTACAATAGTTTGTCTCAAGAGACCTACTGATGCATCGAGATTCTATAGAGAGCTCCGCCCGTCACTTTCTATGTCCAATGTATTTCTCATATGAAATGGTTTAAACATAACATAAACATTCATATTAATACTGGCATACAGAATTTCAATACAATATCCATAATCCCTGAATGAAAAAAAAACAACACCTTCACTTTCAAACATATACAAAAATCTTCAACACAGTATGGAAGATTTGTATCATAATAAATAAACATCATACAATCTTAAAATCCATCAAAATTATGTTGAAATAGATAAAATCAAAATGTTTTTTAGAGAAATATCTTTTTCTATTTTGAAATAATATAAATATCGTATTATTATAAAAGATTTTTTTGAATATATTATTATAATATTATAAGGTATTTTTTGATGATGTTATAAATGCCGATAATAGTTACACCTGCCATATAAGTTAAAAAACATTCTTACCTTAATTTTAAAGAAAAGGACATAATTTAACTTATTTGGAAGACAACATAATCATTCTTTTCAAAAAATATAAGTTCAAATAAGGGTATAAATAAAATGAACTCTTTGTATTATAAATGATAAAAAATATTGAAATTAATTTTTATGAAAACACAGATGTTGATGATAAAGAGGACCCAGTAGATACTAACGTAAAAACAACATCTAATAATAAAGAGACTGTGAAATTAACCCTTAACAAGTAATTTTACTTGTTTTAGGTTACGATAACCTCATGTATAATAGTTAAATCATTGATATTAATGAACCATATACCTAAATATGATATCATATATGATCTTATAATATTACTTTGTTAATAATATTTTATTATTATTGTTGTTTCAAATGTTTACAGATTCATTTTCCTTTATTTTTTTGTTATGTAATTTGTGTTTGTTATGTGTAGGATGTATATGATTCATATTTAGAATTATATTAAGTGCTTAAACATTGTTTTTAATCAAAAAAAGAAAATTATTCTTGAATGATAATGATGGGGAATGAATCTCACTGCGTTCATGGAGACGGTAATCCGTACGTACACACGAGTGACAATTTCATTCAATTGGAGTAGAAATCATATATAATTGAATAGAATATCATATATAAAGGATCATTAACATGTTATATTTATTATTTACATTAGTTATACTCATTATTATATCCATTCATGTAATTAAGGGTTTGAATAACAAACTACACCACGACGTGGAGATGCTAAGCCGTATGTACACACGTATGGTGACTTTTTCATTCATTTGATGAATATAATAATGAATATGGTTGTACCATTTTTATAATAATATCATATTATATAGAAGATACTGGAGTTATTATTTGAGAATGTAATCAACAACGAATGAGGAAGTGGAAATAGAAAAGAACATGGAAGAGGTGATGAAATATTTACATATTCTTCTTGTTCTTCCTTTTGATTTGATCAAAAGGGCTCCTCAGGATGGATTTCTGACCAAAGGAAGGCCTCTAGGATGAAGGCAGGAAGGTTGAGAGGATATTTGGACAGGTGTTGGCCAATCCAAATGGCTATGCAGGTGTGAAATCACTACTGGAATGGAGAGCTATACCAACACTTTGGTGCCAACGGTTTTAGAAAACCATTGGCATATGTGGATTACAGACCTATTTCACAATGGTTTCATTAAACCGTTGGGATATCTCACAATTGGACCAATTTTACCAACGGTTTACATAAAATATTGGTAAAACATACACTTTTCTCAATGGTTCAATGAAACTGTTGGGAAAACATGAGAATCAATCACCTATACCAACGGTTTCAATGAACCGTTGGTAAATAATAGTTTTCCCAATGGTTTTTAAAAACTGTTTTGAAAAATTCCCTCAAAATACAGAGAGCCCCCAATTCTCTCTTCGCGCGACTGCAGCCCAAAAATTGATTCATTCCCAACGCCCCCAATTCTCTCTTCATGCGACTGTAGCTCAAAAATTGATTTTTTTCCCGACGCTCTCTCCATACCAATATGAAACTCCATCCATCCTCTTTGATCAAACAATTTTTCTATTATAGACATAAAATCTGTAAGTCCTACCTTAGTTCTAATGTTCTTCATCTATTTTTTTTCTTTTCTATTTTTATTTGACCTAAACGTGAGGGATCTCTCTATACCCAGATTGAGAAACTCATTCCACTTGATAGATCCATATTAAATAAAATAATTTTGTAGTTCTACACTCTTAATCTATAAGTACTACCTTTGTTTAAATGTTTTGCATCTATTATTTATTGTTCTCTGTTTTAATTTGGATAAACCATTTTGTGATGTTTATAGTATCGAATACCCAGCAAGTGAACTTTGATTTGTTTTTTGTTTTTCTTCGATACTTATGATCCATGATTGTATGGATCAACATTATTTGAAGTCTACATAGCCAATCCTTCTGTGTATTTAGTGAACCATATGAACCAATCGAGGTGGTGGTGAGATGTATCCCCACTCAAGGATGATAAAGAGTTTGTTTATTCATATTGTCTCGAGGTAGGTAATGGATATAAGGATGTTCCATGTGAAGTGATTTCATACAGTTGGGGTAGTGGCGTAAATGGTTTTACATTTTTTTAGAGGGGTGATATGGTAGTTTATATGGACTTTAGTTTAGTTCAAAAAATGGATATGAGTTTTGTATTTATAGTTTTTTTTCGATGAATAATGGGAAGGTTAGTGATATTGAGGATGAATTGGATGTTGGTTGGGTGATGGATTGGAACCGTGATGTTTTTTGGATTGGGTTTAGATAATTTCCAAAGAATTATATGGTGATTTTCTATCTTCAACAAATCCCCCCTCCTCCTAGACCATGGACACCCCCCTCTTGGACCCTAGACACCCCCCTCCTGGAACATGGACAGCCCACCCCCTCTTTCCTGGAACTTGGATAGCCCCCCCCCCTCCTGGACCTTGGACAACCCCCTCCACCCTCCACCCAATACCTTGTATAGTCCCTCCTCCACCCTCCGCCCAGGACCTTGTATAACCCCTCCACCCTCCTCCATGGTCCCCGGATAGCCCCCCAGACAACCCCCAGATTGCCCCCACCCTCTTTCTTAGAGCCCAGAAAGCCCCCCATATATCCCCCCATGCTCCTCCTCGGTCCATGAATAGTCCCCCGGACAACCCCCTGTACATCCACCCCACCCTCCTCCCTGGACCCTCGACATCCCCTCGGAAACCCCCCGAATAGCCCACTGGACTGCCCCCGGACAACTCCCCACCCTCAACCTTGGTCCCCAGATTGCCCCCCGAACAGCCCCCAAGATAGCCCCCCCCCCCACCATCCTCCTTGGTCCCCGAACAACCCCCCGGACAGCCCCCCCCCCCCCTCCTCCATGGTCCCCGGACAACCCCCCGGACAGCCCCCCTCCTCCTTGGTCCCAAGACAACCCCCCCGGACACCCCCCAGACAGCCCCCCCTCCTCCCTGGACCCCAGACAGCCCCCAACCCCCACCCTAATCCCTAGACCCCGAATAACCCCCCAGACAGCCCCCACCCTCCTCCTCTGTCCCTGGACAACCCCTCAGACAGCCCCCACCCTCCGTGGACCCCAGATAGCTCCACAGATAGCCCCCACCCTCCTCCTTGGACCCTGGACAGCCCCCAGACATGAATAAAATTTTCCTTTTGTACCACTGTGTATGCAAGTAAATGAGACTCATATGCCTTATGTATAATTCTACTACAAGTTGATTAAATGTTATACCTCATGGATGATATGTAATTGTAGGCATGCTGATTTCACATGCATTTTTTTTATTTCTATGATCATGCAATGTTATTTAGGATTATTTAATTTTTTATGTCTTGAACTATATGAATTTCTTATTAAGATTATTAGATCATGCTCATCAAATTCATGTGATGATATTCTTTAATTTCAATACAAATCCTTTTTGTACATTCTCCATGTTATGTGAATTATGCCTTGTTTGATTTGGTTTACTTGTTAATTTTTAGGATAAGACATGGGTTACAAGTTAAAGACTCATGGATGGACTCGTCATGCTTATGAAGAATGATCCATGAGTCATATGTGATGTGTATGAGTCAACCCCGCCTCAATCCAAAGCGCAGTGTGGCCGACACCACTCAAAGTGTCTCTCATTTGTTTAAAATGGACTTCATTTTAAGTGAAAACAACAGTTGACATATGGAAAACCGACCAAATTCATTCGGATTCTATTGAAAATTTAGAAAAATGATCCATGGGTAATATGTGATGTATAGGAGTAATCCTCTCCTAAAAACAAGCCACAATGTTGTCGGGATCACTGAAACTGTCCCTATTTTGTTTAGAATGGACAACATTTTCAGTACATACGGAAAACAAACCAAACGGATTCTGATTGTGTTGATACTTTATCACAATGATACATAGTTCATATGTGATCTGTACGAGTCAAAGCTTTCTCAATAGAAGGCGTGGTGTGGTTGACACCACTCAAAGTGTCTCTTTTGTTTCAAGAGGTCATCATTTTAAGTGAAAACAACAGGTGGCATACAGAAAACTGACCAAACGCATTCAGATTCTGTTGAAACATTAGGGAAACGATCCATGAGTCATATGTGACATGTATGAGTCAACCGTGCCTCAATACAAGATGCGGTGTGGCCGTCACCCCTTGAAGTGTCTCTCTAGAGTTTAAAATGGACTTCATTTTAAGTGAAAACAACACGTGTAATATGAAAAACTGACCAAACAGATTCTTATTGTGTTGATAATTTATAACAACGATACATGGAACATATGTGACATGTACGATTCATCCTTAACTCAATATGAGGTGCGGTTTTTTCGACACCACTCAAAGTGTCTCTCTTTTGTTTAAAATGGACTTAATTTTAAGTGAAAACAACAAATGACATACGGAAAACCGACCAAACACATTTGGAATGTGTTTTTTCTTTAGTAAAACGACCCATGAGTCATATGTGACATGTATGAGTCAAATTCGCCTCAATCCTAGTCCCGTTGTGGCTAAAACCAATCAAAGTGTGTCTCTTTTGTTTCAAAAGGATATCATTTTAAGTGAAAAAACAACTGACATATAGAAAGATGACCAAACGCATTCGGATTCTGTTGAGACTTTACGGCAATGATCCATGAGTCATAGGTGACATGTACAAGTCAATCCAGCCTCAATCCGAGGTGTGGTGTGGCCAACACCACTCGAAGTGTCTCTCTATAGTTTAAAATGGACTTCATTTTAAGTGAAAACAATAACTGACATACAGAAAACCAATCAAACGCATTCATATTTTGTTGAACCATTCGAAAAACATTCCACGAGTCATTATTGATGTGTACGATTCATCCCATCCTCAATCTAAGGCCCAGTGTGGCTAACATCACTAAAAGTGTCTCGGGCATATTTGAAATGGACAACATTCACTACTGGAAATCACATTTTTCCAAACACTTATATACCAACGGTTCCTTGAAATCTGACCAAATGCCTTAGGATTCTATTGAAACTTTTGTAAAACGATCCATGGGTCATATGTGACGTGTACGAGTCAATCTCGCCTCAATTTGAGTCGTGGTGTGTCCGGAACCACTCAAACTGTCACTCTTTTGTTCAAAATGGACTAAATTGTAAGTGATATCAACAACTGACATACAGGAAACTGACCAAACACCTTCGGATTCTATTGAAACTTTTGGAAAACGATCCATCGGTCATATGTGACGTGTACAAGTCGAACCCGCCTAAATCCGAGGAATTGTGGGGTCGGGACCACCCAAACTGCCTCTCTTTTGTTCCAAATGGATAATATTTTACGTACATATGCCAAAATGATCAAACAGATTCGGATTGTGTTGAAACTCTTGGAAAATATTCTATGGCCCATATGTGACGAGTACGAGTCAACCCCATCTCAATACGAGGCCCGGTGTGGCCGACACCACTCAAAGTGCATCTCTTTTGATTAAAATGCACTTAATTTTATGTGAAAACAACAACTGACATAATCCAAACTGACCAAATGCCATCAGATTCTATTGAGACTTTAGGAAAACGATCCATGGGTCATATGAGACGTTTACGAGTCAACCCCAACTGAATTCGATCCGTGGTGTGTCTGGGACCACTCAAACTGTCTCTCTTTTGTTGAAAATGTACTAAATTGTAAGTGAAATTAACAATTGTCATACGGGAAACCGACCAATAGCCTTTTAATTCTGTTGAAACATTAGGACAACGATACATGGGTCATATGGGATTTGTAAGAGTAAATCTTGCCTCAATCCGAGGCGCGGTGCGGCCGACACCACCCAAACTGTCTCTCTTATGTTAAAAATGTACAATATTTTACGTACATACGCCAAACCGATCAAACAGATTCTGATTGTGTTGAAACATTAGGAAAATGATCCATGGATCATATGTGACGTGTATGTGTCATCCTCGCCTCAATCCGAGGCCCGGTGTGGCTGACACCACTCAATGTGGTTCTATTTTGTTTAAAATGGACTTAATTTTAAGTGAAAACAACAACTGACATACACTAATCCAACCAAACGCCTTCGGATGATATTGAAACTTTAGGAAAATGATCCATGGGTCATATGTGACGTTTACGAGTCCACCCCACCTCAATCCGAGCCGCGGTGGGTTCGAGACCACTCAAACTGTCTTTTTTTTTTAAAATGGGCAAAAATTTATGTGAAAACAACTGACATACGCAAAACCAAATAAAATTCTTCTAATTCTGTTGAAACTTTAAGAAAATAATTCATGGGTCATATGTGACGTGTATGATTCATCCCTGCCTCAATCCGAGCCGCGGTGTGACCGGGACCACTGAAACTCTCTCCCTTTTGTACAAAATGGACTAAATTGTAAGTGAAATCAACAACTGTCATACGGGAAACAGACCAAACGCCTTAGGATTCTATTGAAACTTTAGGAAAACGATCCACGGGTCATATGTGATGTGAACGAGTCAATCCACCCTCAATATGAGCCACAGTGTGGCCGGAACCTCTCAAACTCTCTCTCTTTTGTTTAAAATGGACATAATTTTAAGTGAAAACAACAACTCACATTCGTCAAACTAACCAAACGACTTCTGATTCTATTGAAACATTAGGAAAACAATCCATGAGTCATATGTGACATGTACGAGTCAACCCCGCCTCAATCCGAGCCACGGTGTCACCGGGACCACTCAAATTGTCTCTCTTTTGTTCAAAATGGACCAAATTGTAAGTGATATCAACAACTCACATACGGGAAACTGACCAAACACCTTTGGATTATGTTGAAACTTTAGGAAAACTATCCATGGGTCATATGTAACGTGAAAAAGTCAACCCCGCCTCAATCCGAGGCACCGTGGGGCCGGGACCACCCAAACTGCATCTCTTTTGTACCAAATGGACAATATTTTATGTACATAAGCCAAACGAATCAAACGGACTCTGATTGTGTCTAAACATTATGAAAATTATTCATGACACATATGTGATGTGTATGAGTCAACACCACCTCAATCTGAGGCCCGGTGTGGCTGACACCACTGATAGTGCCTCTTTTTTTAAATATACTTAATTTTATGTGAAAACAAAAACTAACATACAGAAAACTGACCAAACCCCTGAGGATTCTATTGAAACTTTAGGACAACGATCCATGGGTCATATGTGACGTGAATGAGTCAACCCCGCCTCAATCCGAGCCGCGGTGTGGCTGATACCACTAAAACTGTCTCTCTTTTGTTGAAAATGGACTAAATTGTAAGTGAAATCAACAACTGTCATACGGGAAACTGACCAAACACCTTTGGATTCTGTTGAACCATTAGGAAAACGATCCATGGGTCATATGTGATGTGTAAGAGTCAATACCGCCTCAATCTGAGGTGTGGTGAGGCCGAAACCACCCAAACTATCTGTCTTTTGTTAAAAATGGACAATATTTTACATATATACGGCAAACTAATCAAACAGATTCTGATTGTGTTGAAACATTAGTACAAAGATCCATGGCTCATATGTGACGTGTATGAGTCAACCCCGCATTAATCTGAGGCCCGATGTGGCCAACACCACTCAAAGTGTCTCTCTTTTTTTTAAAATGGACTTAATTTTAAGTGAAAACAACATTTGACATACGCCAAACCAAACAAATGCCTTCAGATTCTGTTGAAACTTTAGTAAAATGATCCATGGGTCATATATGATGTGTATGAGTCATCCCCACCTCAATCCGAGCCACAGTATGGCCATGACCACCCAAACGGTCTCTCTTTTCTTCAAAATGGACTAAATTGTAAGTGATATCAACAACTGACATACGGGAAACAGACCAAATGCCTTTGGATTCTGTTGAAACTTTAGGAAAATGATCCATGGGTCATATGTGACGTGTAAGAGTCAACCCCGCCTCAATCCGAGTCACCGTGAGGCGGGGACCACCCAAACTACCTCTCTTTTGTTCAAAATGGATATTATTATACGTACATATGCCAAACCGATCAAAGAGATTTAGATTGTGTTGAAACTTTAGGACAATGATCCATGGATCATATGTGACGTGTACCAGTCAACCCATCCTCAATTCGATGCCCGGTGTGGCACTTATGGAGTAACAAGTGATGAGACTCCTATAAAAATACCTTTTCACCATATATAATAAAAGTGGTTGTCATATGAAGATTGAAATGGGTGTAAATAATATTTGATTTATTGAAACAGTAATTCAACTATACTGGATGATTGTTTTCATATAAATATTCAAATGGGTAATTATTTACCATGTCTCTAATCAAAGAGGTGGTGTTCTTTTTTGTTGTTTTAAGTCTGTCAGTGTTTTTAGGGGTGTTTTTTATACAGGTGTATGCACTGGAGGGGCTACTGGAGGGGCTCCTGTGCAACAATTCTGGAAATACATAATACCAATGGTTGTAAACTGTTGGTATACTATGAGAAATAACGATACCAACGGTTCAATAAACCATTGTTAAAAATATATACTTAAACATATTCCAACAGTTTCATTGAAACCGTTGAGAAAAAAGATATACCAACGGTTGTCAACCATTGGTATAAGATCAAAATCATTGAATTCCCAACGGTTTTATTAAAACCGTTGGAAAAAAAACTATACCAACGGTTGTGAACCGTCGGTATAAGATCAAAATTATAGAATTCCCAACGGTTCTAAATCATTGGGTAAACCTATACCAATGGTTCTTGTTGAACCGTTTGGAAATAAATACATAGAGTGGGATATCCCAATGGTTTACTGCAAACCGTTGGTATAGATCTTTCCCCACGCCTTACTTCCCTACGGTTTGGACAACCGTTGGTATAGAATATACCAACGGTTTTCCAGCCAATACCAATGGTTTATAACCATTGTTATATCCTCTATTTCCAGTAGTGAATAAAGATAAGGGAAAGTTCACTTTAATAAAAGAGGTGATGGTCACTTTAGGAAATGATTGAAATATTATTTTATAATAAAATCATTTTTGGTTTATAATTGCACCAAAATTAATTATTTATAGGATAAGGTGGGTATGTGTAAGAAATATCTTATCCAATAAGTTTTATACTGGTGTAGGTCATCATATTAACCTTATCTTT
Organism: Viscum album; assembly: GCA_963277665.1. Classification (NCBI taxonomy): domain Eukaryota; kingdom Viridiplantae; phylum Streptophyta; class Magnoliopsida; order Santalales; family Viscaceae; genus Viscum; species Viscum album. The sequence continues at coordinate 1,593,892,389 of OY728129.1, forward strand.
TAGATTTAACTTTTAGATAAATAGTTTTTCATTTACCACGTCTCGTTCTATTTTTATATTATATGGTTAATAAACTTAATATAACATGACAAGAAAACCCTGTGTGGTTCATTATTAATATATATAACCTTATCTATGTCTGTTTGTTGATCCTTATAATTTCCTGAATATTATATGAAATAATAATAAAGTATTTGTTTTTAAAACTCAATTATGTCAATTATGACACTATTTAGTATTAGGTTTTTGTAAAAATCATATCAACATTATTACTTAAAAAAAATTATTTAATCAAAATTATCATTCCATATTAATCTATAAAATTAGTGTATTTCATCTGAAGTCTCAAATTTAATTTATTTGGTTATTTATAATATCAATTATTTTAATCATTCATTGAAAATGTAATTATTACATCATCATTGTTTCATAAATAAATAAAATTATTTAATTTCTAAAAATTATAAATAAAATACCATTATGTAGTAAATATTTTTAGCTTTCTATGAAATATTTATATACTAATTTATCTTATGTATAACCCTATAAGCAAAATGGTTTAGTTATTAAACATTGATTTAACTTTTTTTACTCTTCTTTAATTAAAATAATAAAAAATGTTTTATTCTAATCCAAGTGGACCAAAAAAGATCATAGTTTATTCCTAAGGTTGTTTTCTGTAGAAATTAAAATTATCAAATAGAATTAGGTAATCTTTTTGGGTAATTATGATATCATTTTTACACTTAATTACCCTATTTATTTTAAATCGTGGTAAATAAAATTCAAACATTACTATTCACCAAAAAAACATTTCATCTTATTGAACCACTATTTACTTACTGATATCAACCGTGTCTCTGAGATTTTGGAAATTCATCTCACATTAGCTATAAAATTATGTTTTATGCAAATTTTCAAATTCTCCTACGAGGTGGGTCATAGACGGTAAAAAGTTCCATAAATTATTTATATATTTTAAATTATTATAAAAGGACTCAAATTAATTACATTGAACTAATATAGGTTTTATGTATCTATTATGTCCTAAAATAAATTTAAATAAAATAAATAATTAGTTAAATAAAAAGTTGTGTTTTAACCAATAACATAGTGATTTTCACTATTCATCAAAAATTGATCATATTCAGAAAAATTCACCTAAAGCTAATTTCGATATTATGGATTCAAAATTGAATTCCATTTTGAAAAAAAAATATAAAATTTTAAAAAGTTGGCATTACAATTCATAACAACTAGTTTCATTGGTTGTGGTGTGTTAAAACTCCATGTTGCGTAGAATGCAAGCTACTACATTATTAAAAGTGAAACGTACCATAGAAGCATGGGTTGTTACACTATGTCCCTACCTGCATCCATGATGTCAACCTGAGTAAAAATTGAAAACTCGAATAGTGTGTGAGATATGCTCAATTGGACACCACCACCAACATCAATACAATTCGATCCCATGAATATAAATGTAGAAGTGTGAGGATATATAAATAGATATTGGAATAACATGTGTTAAATAATAATCACATCAGGGTATGAATACTCAAAGATATATGACCGAATATACCTATATCAGCTCACGGTGATAATTTCTAAACAATATACATGGATGAATTTAGGGAGTAGATTATATAACCAAGGAGTAGTTGTTTATATTCCAAAAAAATATATCCAATGTAAATCAAGGGAGTACAATTAATAACAATAGTATTGCTGGATCCAAGAGGAATTAAGGAATACTAATCCTTATAAGGTAAATGTAGACCACAACACATAAACCAGGGAGCCTAGATAATAGTTATTAGTGTAATACTAGTGGTACACATAATGAATTCCACTAGATAAGTTCCATTCCACGTCCATGGATAATTTCCATAGGAAAACCCATGCTAAGAATGACTAGGGTGAAAAGGAAGAATTCATGGTTCCCCCTATCAAAAGACATTAGATGAACCTAATGATTGTATCTAAGGAATTCTAATTATTTGGATATGAGTCAAGTGGTTCATCAGTACTACATCATGAAATTCAAAAAAAAACTGACCAAATTCCAAAGGGGGTGTCACCCATGGTAACCACCCTGAGGAATCAGTGTGGTTCCCTTTATGTTTCGAAGGGATTATTTCATGAATCTGGGGCTATCCCATGATTGAACAATCATATAAAAAGAAAAATATCCATAATAAAATATGAACATTTCATTTAATTAAATAATTTTGGACTATGTTAAGAAACTTCCAATTTATTCACATTATATAAATAAAGTATTTACCTTTTCATTAACTTATAATAAAAGGAAATATATGGTGTAATATAATTAATAATTTGATTTCAATTTAACAAGAGACCATATAAACATTCTTTCCCCTTTATAATGTTTTTTGAAGATGTTCCTTGAGAAAAAGGGAAAGAGGTTAATAATTATTAAAAAATTATTATTAAATTATGAAATATGGGATTTTATGACAATCTATAACATAAAGAGAGAGATAGAATGTCATAAGTAATATCATTAATCCATGTTAGACTAATGCCGATTCGTTTATTGGAAAGGGAACCCACAATGTGATTCACCCCCCCAATAGATATGAGTGGTGATGTCATTAATTCTATAGATAATTTCTATTCATTCCATCTAACAACTAATAAGAATCTATGACAGGTGAAAAGTACCATTTATAACTTCTTTCCTTATATTATTTGAATCACATTCAAGCCCCAAATAATTCCATCCCTTGGGTTTCCAAAAAAACACTGAATGAATGACTAAGAATATCACACTCAATAGATGTTTTAAATGTACAATATCTATTGAAACAACAAAATTTTTCCCATTATGATCAAGGTAAATAACACACCAACCATAAGGTCCTAGATGATATTTAGAATCACCATCAGAATTTATTCTTATGAAATTTTGAAATAGAGAAAACTAGAAAACATACAATGTCTGTATTGGTAGTTTGTAATTCCATAGAACACATAAAATTATCATGGCTATCAAATCATGAATACTATTACTACAAAATTATGATACCAGAAATTAGATTCTCTGAAAAAAAAATTAGTTTTACCATATCATATTTTATATTGAAAAGTGTGTTTTTATCGAATAATTTATTAAGAACATACTAGATGCTTTGTATCAATTCTTCCCCTACCATGTGAAATAGATTGGTGAGTTTTTTTCAAAATGGATCACATATAATATTTCCAAATAATCTCGAGTGAATTCTGATTTTACTATATAATCATGAAAATATCATGAACCACACTCTACATAGTAGATATAGTAGAATAGTTAACAAAAATATGATCAATGTCCTCTAGATGATGGTTTCTTAATCTAGTCCAGAATAGAAGGATACACCAAATTGTTTTATGAAACTATCCATGTGGACTCAATTGTGTGAAATCAACTATATTAGAATGAGATGTGATGTTTTGATCAGTTCCCTACAATATTTTATTTACTCAAGTTTACTCTTTGAGTGGGGTTAGCCTTAATAAATTTTAAGTACAGGATGTTATTCAAAATACCATTCTTGGATGGTTCCCTAATTAAGATATCTTCATATGGCACACAGTTATAATTTTAAATGATATCTATGATTTCATCCTTCATGTGTAGTTGTAGAGAATCTTGGAAGCTCTTAATGGAGACTTGATAGTCCAATTAATGATGAGAATCAACAGTGATAGGGACCCAATATAGTTATCAGTCCAAATTAGTAGAGATTAATTTTTTATAGTAATACATCTAGAGTAGTCCATGATGCTTCATAAAGAAGTTTTAATGTTTTGAAAAAGGTATGGATCCATATAATAATGTATTCTTTACTTCAAAATGTCCAAGAATATGCCTATGATGAATCAAAAATCCAAAAAATTTATATTGATATGTTTCCAGGTATGACTAGCGAGGAGGGATTAATCCAAAAGATTAATATATTTGAGTCCAATATCACCAGTGAAAATAGATTTGCAACATTTTTTCTACGTATGTGTGGCCATCTTCCAATAAAGGATGCTGCCACTCCATAAATAATTTGTAACAAAAAAATTAATATTTTTGAACATTCCCATGGGGAATTTATAGATCATTAAATTCTAGAAAAAATTATATACAATGCTTCATTTGATAATGGAAATAGGAGTTTCCATTGAGAGCGCCTTACCTTCCAATAAGAGAGTTGGGTTTTAATTTATTACTAACTTTAAGAAGTTACTGGATTTCTACCAACACCAAAACGGTACAACACAAAGATAAATGAAAAGAATAGACCCTTATCATATTATCATATCCATCCTAACACTATAAATTTTGGTGGGTGAAAATCTCTTACCAATTTATATGATAATAATATAGTCTAATAGAGCTTTTAATTTCCAAATTAAACTAATTTAAGATAAAATTTAATTAGGTTCGAAGAATGGGTGAAACATGCACACAATAAGATAATGATAACTATAAATTTATGATACTTTATGTAAAAGTAATAAACCACCTAACATTTTTCATTAAAGGAACACTCATCTGGTATCATCCCTTGGTTTGGTCTAAAGTACATGAAAATGGATGAATAGAAAAATACTCAGAAAATAGGGAATATTATCTCACACCTAAAAAACACCATAGATGGAAAGATAAGTTGATATATAATAAAGGATAATAAGTGTTGAGGAATGGGAGAATACTAATCAATTTCAATATAATTAATATGGCTAAAAAGAAAAAAAAATACTAGCTTCAGGTATGGGAGGATCTCTTCATATAGAAGGAGATACTGGAGAAAGAAGGATAATAATGAATTTTATATTTATTAATAATGGAATGGAAATATAATATCACAATTTAATAATAGTTCACAAATTTTATCTAAATTGATGGACAAAATATATTCTAACCATGTTTGAATCACTATCCATGATAACCCCTCACATGGGCTAAGTGAACAATTAGAGTAATTGTGCACAGTTGGTGCAAAACATATTTGCAACAAGTATGAAACATTTTTCACAACAGTGTGGTACATTGTGTATGGTTTTAAAAACAATGCAATGCCCTACAATTTTGAATGTAATGAGGTGTATGGTAGGAGCTAAGAATTAAATTTTTCTATTTCCCCCAAATACTAGGAATTTAGGATCTAAAAGAACACGAAACACAGAAAAACACATTACCAAAACATTAAAAATATCATTTATGATAAAATGGAAGAAATAAGCATAAATTAAATGGGTTTTAAATATTTCATAAATGTTATGATATTACATACTCCCCCACTTAAATCAAATAATTTCCATGTTTCTAATCTGCATGTAATAAATCATTTTAAGAGAAAATATCTCAACACTGGGGACATACATCAACCCCTCTCTCCATGATCATTTCTTATGCATTGGTGTGATTATATAACACCGATATGAATAGAATTGAACTACCATGTAGAGAATTAATTCCTTGTTGCATGATAATAATAGGTTTCTCAACAAAATAATGATAAACATCATATTCCACCTCATCAGGATGGAATTCATGAGAAAAGGATAAGTGGAAATGATATAGTTGTGAAACGCGAAACCTGTCATTCATAGCATTGTATCTATTAGGGAGTGTTATCAGATAAGAATCTAGTCCAATACTCTCCAAAACCTCAAAATGTTCTATGAAATAGGGCAGAAAATTACCTTTTTACCTAAACTCTTGATGCCCTTGTACAGTTGATAATCTCAAGAAGTCACAGTTCCCAACCTCGAACTCCAATGGTCATTGAAGGTGATTAGTATTGGAATTTTCCCTAAACAAATCTATACCCAATTTTTTCCTAATCACCTAAACCTACTCTGAAGTCTTATGAACTATATGAGGTCTAATTAGTGCTTCCACTCCATGTAATTAGAGTCGGGTTGAATGAAATGGAAAACCATATAATTTCCCATAAGGATCCATCAGTATTGTAACTAGAGGTCTAATAATGTTTAAGAACTCAATTTGTGGTGTATTTGTTTACCAAGAACCTCAAAAATCAAGTTATTAGGCTATAATGTTGTCCAATTACACATTAACTATGTTCTTAGACTTCTTGTCATTATGAGGGTGGTATGGTATAATCAATAGTACATGTTTTCTTAATTCCATCTACAAACCTAGACAAAACTGATAAGTGAAATGAGAGTCCAATTATTACATCCTAGTCTATTCGAATCCATGAATTTGAATAATATATCAGATAATGTGAAAACAAATATCATACAAATAAAATGTTTCCATGTGGGGTAAGTACTAAGGGACCATTGTGAGTTTATTGATAATCACCCATATATCATAATTGACTCGGGGGGGGGGGGGGTCTTGGAATGATAGTAACAAATTATGTGGTGACATTATCAAATTTCCACTTTGGATTAAAAATTGGATATAGAATATCTTCTTCTCACTTTGGTTCCACCTTCACATGTCTACTAGTGTAACACCTCGTAACAAAATGGGCTATATCCATTCTCATACCGAGCCACTAGTGTTGTTGGTGTAGATCTGGAAACATATTTGTAATCCTATGGTGTAAAACCCCTGTACAAACAAGAAACACTGGAATAAATTAATTCTATATGATAGTAGAAATATAGACACATCCATGGATGTGGAAGACTATATCCTCCTCAGGGATCAATCCCAGTAGCATGTTTACTCCTAGAGTATTCTCCCTCATGAGTAAGATCATACTGTTCGATAGCTTCTTCATATTAACTCATTCCAATAGTGAAGTGTTCACTACTATTTTTGTAAGGATTTGTTTCCTATGACTCCCATATAAATATATGTTCTTCTACAAAAACATGTTTATTAACTTCCATTCAATACTAGAATTAATGACTTTTTATGTATGATTAATCTCACTAAGATCATCTTCCATATCATTACCTTTCACATGAATATATAATCCATCAAAATCTAATTGTTGAGGATATTCAACCCACATATTCTTTCTGAAATTTCATTCACATAGTGTAAATATTAACTTTAGGATCCTTTGGTCAGTAAATAGAAAAATTACCTACCATGAAAATTATGCATTTAGTAGAAAATAGCATGAACCATATTTGTTAGAATGATATGATGAATTGAATAATTCCTCTCATGTGGACTCAACATATGAGACTTGTATTCCATGAATCGATATACATGCATCAGATATTCCATTATCCAGATTCCAGATGCTTAATAATAAACTGCATATCTACTTCTTGGCTCTTGAAGAATCCGAATTCATTCTAAATTGTCTCACTCTTTTAGCTTCTGAAAATATGACTAACAAGATTATGACCATATGAAATTAAAACCTTTTTTAGTCCAGACTGTGGAAGGTTCTTATAGGAATGAAAATTTTTGATTTAAGAACCTATAATTTCCATCCAACAAAAAAACTCTATATGTCAAATATTTTCTTTTGATGCTCCAAGGAAACACTAGATCTTAGCTTCATTGTATTAACAGATACTCTTGCATCTAAAATGATGTGACCTAGGATGTACACCAAGTAATTCCAAAAGTTTCATTTGGTGAGATTATAAAATATCTTATGATCACTTAGTTTATTCCGTATGATATCAATATGTTTTACATGATCATGTTGAGTGTGAGAATACACTATGAAATCATCCAAAAATATTACAAAAAAACTGAATCCCTAAATGGGTAGAAAACCAAATTCATGAAAACCTTGAATACATCATTCATATTCATCAAACCATATGGAATAAATATATTTTCCGTAATAAAATATCTACTAGGAAATACTATTTGAGGTATTTCTGAATATATAACTCACATCCAATGGTACCCTGACCTCAAATAAATCATTGAAAATACTATTAATCCTTAGAGTTTCATTGAAAAGACCATATATACGAGGTAGTGGATACAAGTTTCTAACCTTAAACCAGCTTTTCTGACTGAAATCCATGAAAATATTGAGTTTTCATCTTATTTATTAGTAAAATGATTGGAAAACCCTAAGGTGAACCCCATGGTGAAGTATATTTTTTTATAAAACCCTTATCATCCATGTCCTCTAGATACCTCTTGAGTACTTTCAACTTAGTAGTAGTGATCCTATAAGGGGTATGAATACTAGTGATGCTCCTAAAACTAGATTGGGGGTAAAATAAACCTATCTCATAGGGGGTAATAGAGAAAAAGAATCATGGATAACCACCCAAAATTAATCTACTATATGATGGAAACCATCCTGACACATCCCCAAGTAATATATTTAAAATCTTGTTATCTAAGCCATCACACTGCCTAAACCATTATGCTCTGGTACAAATCTACATTTATGGACATCCTTTACACCCTTATAATGATAACTCTTACCCTCTCATGATTTAAATTATATATTTATATGATAGTAGTCTACAGAAGTGTGATAAAGAACCAAAAATTCCTTTCTAGGAATGATATTGAATGTCGTCATCTTGAGGTTGAAGAGATCCTATAAAAAATGATATCCTTCCACCCTAAGGGGTAATTAATTGAACTAGTATACACTGTTAATTGAATTATAAACATTGTATCAACATTAATCATGCATAAAATTTAACAAATAAAAGGCCTATATATTTCCATGATATCCATAGAGATTATAGAATGCAATGATACTCTATCAAAAGGGTAGATAGTAAAGTAGATTCTACAAAAAGAATACCTGATACTATAGATGGACAAAACCTATGAAGCATGGGAATATTTTATTCCTCATAAAACTATCATGATATATGACCCTGAGCTACAACATGATTACCTGGAGTTGGTCTAATCAGCTGGTGTTACGCATCCTGGGTCTGGCCACCAAGACTGTATCCTCCACCTAGGACTATATAGCCAGTGGTAGTCCACATTCTAACCTAATTTATATCTACGAATACTACCCTGAAATTTAGAACATACATGGATACTCTTCCACATTGACCATATGGAAAATAATTTCTAAACCTCTGAAAATTCCCCATTCTTCCACAATCTCTACACTCAATTAGGACTCGATCACAATGAGGCATTACATGACCATATCTCTCATACTGATAGCATATAACAAAGCTATATGTGTATATAAATTATCTTATGCTTCTCTGTCGAGTACCCTTTAAATGACTTTTCTTGATGTTGGTTAGACTACTAACATCCATCTATATTGAGAAACCACTCCCTATATGTATGTATTCTCTTAATTATTCCCAATGATAAGGGGTGGATTTAAAATTATCAAGAGAGTAGTCATATGGGAAACATTTAATTTAGACCATATGATATAATGGATCATATCCTAGAAGATTCTAGCTCATGAAATATCCTTAGTATCTAGGTATGTTGAAAAATGTATAAAATCAAAAAATAGAGATGAATAATCTAAAATTGAAAGAGATCACTGCTCTGTGTATTGGAATTCCTTATCTCCTCATCTCTTAGTGTATCCAAAAATAAATATTCATAAAAGGTACCCTGGAAATATATCTAAATCATATCCAGATTATGGTTTTCCAGAGTGATAACGTTCCACCAATACATAGATGAATCATTTTTCACATTTGTGAAAATCAGGACACTTCCCTCTGGAGGAATCTTAGGATGCTCAATGATATATCATATCCTCTATCCATGAATCAATAAAATATGGACTGCCATCTACTAAGAACATGGGCGAATGTAGGGGATTAAAATTCACGTCAACTCTATAATAATTTTGGTGGGTCGCAGAGGTCCCGGAATAGCCTTAATAAATCTTTGGAATCCTTCTCCAAATTGGGTATCAGTGCCCATGTAAGGAGTAACATGAGGTTCCATAGGTGGAACTAATGGCACGTTATGTCCCACCACTTTTGGAACATGGTTAACACCACCTTCCTGACACTCAACTAAATTAAATCAGGATGTAATTGATCTAAAATGCCAATAACATTCCTTATATAATAATTAAATTTTTTTGAAATTAAATTCCTAATAATAGTAATGGTACAATACATCCAATTTAAGATTAAAAAACCTATGCTTACTAGTAAATGATACATTGGGAATCATATATGGTTGAGATTAATAGGTAGAGATAATACCAACTTCCCACTATTATGCTAGTTTTGGTTCATGTTCTCTATTATATATACAAGGATCCTATATAATGTGTCTAAATTTCATGTTATATATGAAAACACCCTTTAATTCTAAATTAAAAACACCATTTAATAGAAACCATTTCTATTTAAATTTAGAACTCAATATTTCTAATATCATTTATTATACATATCTATTTGTGTGTGTGATATATATATATATATATCAAGGTCCACGTAGATTCATCTATCATTCCCATGTTATAAAGTAATTTGATTTATAAATTTTAAATGGTGCATGATGTAACTATAACATGGATTTTATGATGGATCATTTAAATGAATCACCATTCCCAATTTATAGAGTCCCACCAACTCTTCAAATTGATATTTTAATATATGTAATAAAAAAACAAATATATCATCTCATGTGACCAATGTCCCATAACTCAAACATGATATAATTTGTGAATTATTGTTCCACAAACAATAAAGATAGGAAAACATCATCTAGGTTGATGTTGAAACTTTAATTATTCCAAATATTTTGTCCCTATAAGAAATATTAACACAATATAAAATATAACTATCATGGTGTAAGGAATATGCAATAGAAAATAAATGCATTAAATAAATGTGGCATGTCCTAATGTGTGAAACATACATCCTTATGTTCATAAATTGATGCATGACACTATACCTCGTTTATAAATTGGTATAAGTGAGAACATAAGTTCCACAATAAAAATATAATCCCCCATTCTTTTATGTCACCCAATGATGAAATCGATAGAACCAAATAAGCATATTCTATAAAAACAATTCCCATTCCTGGAAATTTGGATTTACCCCATATGTGGGTTAGCTTGTCATTGGTACATGATTATTACCACATTCTAATGAATCCAATTAACATGTATAATATACCAAACAACAAGATAATAGGAGACATATGATGCCAATTTGTAGGATCCCTAATATAGTTAAATCATATGTTACTGAAAACATTTTTTTAACTAGACTCAAGCATTACTCTGCATTTTCTAATGGCTGCTGACTAGTAGTGAGGGTCTATGATGTTATGGTGGGAAGACTATACCATCATAATCAGAGTGTCACAATTGGTAGTTAATGAATAAGTAGTGTAAGAACAATAATGTCCAATATGGTATGGGATATTAATAATTAATATAGTAATAATACATTAAGACAAAAATGGAATTATATACAAAATAATGAGTATTTTATAGATCTATATGAATTTCAGTCATGCATATGTACATTTAAATGAACAAAAGAAAAAAAAATTATATCTCTAATAGAGTCATAAGACAAGGCTCAGTGCCATGCTCAGAAGCTCCCATTCTACAATAAATGTAACATCCAAGATCATGCTCTTTCCCTTGCCCCTACATGAATTCATGAAGTATATATAGGTACCAAATTACGTAAAAAATATTGTTTCTAGTAATCTTAATAGGCCACGACCAACGGATTCTATACTTGTCTAGTCCATGAAAATAGAAGTAGCAGTGTGTAGATAAGAAAAATTTCAGTTGGATAATGTGTGTGAAATACCAATAACCTCAGGATTGGAATCCTCATAGGATGTCAGATTTAAAATACATAATTGAGATCATTCTAGTAATATCTGAATGGGGGAAGTATAAAAATGTCAGGTTTGACATGTATATCCCGAGTGAAGAAGTTTTAATGATCATAAAATAGGACAGACAGTAAAACTAGGGTCTCCATGTAAGAATAATAATATTTTAGTATCCAAGATAAATCATGGCATACTATGACTTAGAAGGATGAGTCCTATCACAACATAAACAATGTATACTATCCAAGGTGTCTGAGAGTAATCCTATTTCTGCACCTAAGTTATTCCACTAGAAAAGTGACTAACTATGTGCATGGTTCTTGACCACAATAAGTCTTAGGATAAGCATTATTGGGTCCCAAGGGTAGAATCCATGGTGCCTCTTATCGAAATACATCAATGAATCAAAGGAGGGTCTCTGTGGAATTCTAACTATCTGGAGATTATTTAAGTGAATCATCAATAATAAATTGTGGTATTCATATTTAAATATGTCATTGAACAAATTCAGATGTTGGTATCACCCTTGGAAATCGGCCTAATGAATTAGGGTGGAATCCTTTTAGTGTTGAATTAATTACATCTATAATCCAAGGTAGGATCAAATTTGGTCACCCTTATAAACAAATACCATAATAGCAATAGGAACCTTATGTTTAATGAAATATCCTTGGTCCATGTGATAACAAACCCAATTTATAAAATTTATATAATTCAGGTATTTACATTTTCATTCAACGATGAGAAATGGATATATAAGGTGTTATATCATTAATAATTTGATTTCAATTTAAAAAAAGTCATTTTATACATTCCTTACAAATAATAAATGGTAAATTAATCCATTTAAATTAATAAAATTATTAAATAAGTCAAATAAAACACCCCAATGGGGTTTTTCAGTTATTAATATGAAAATTGGAACATATGAATATTTCTAGAACACCCAATAGGGTGGCTCATGATGTGGTCATTGATCTCGAAATTTAATAAGACATTTTAATATGGAGTTTTAATTTCAAATTAAACCAATAATTTATGGAATATTGGTTTTAGGGGAAATCATGGGTAAAGATGACACATGGAATAATAGGGATAATTATAGATCAATAAAAATTGAGTTAAAATTCATAAACAACCAACCTTACAGTTTTATATAAATACTTATCTAGTATAGAACCTTGGTTTGATCTAAATTAGATAATAATTGGAAAATAAAAAACATACTAAAAATATGGAATATTATCTCTCACTTATGGAGTGAAAAATTTGGAAATATAAACTGAGAAAATAAGGTAAAAGATAAAATATATTTCCAATTGAGATCCAATGTGATAGAAAACACTTTATTTGGAACTCAAACATAGAAAGGGATAAATGACATGCTCGAGGCTTGGGGATATATGGGAGGAGATAAAGGAGAATAAAGGAAAATAAGGTGTTTTATATATAAGAATAATCGAGGGATAAATAGAATTACACCATTAAAAAAGGGGTCACACAGTTTTTCTAATTTTTTTTCCAAACTATTCACCAACCATCAGAGAGTCACTATACATGATTAACCCATATATTTGCTTATCACATGGTTAAAAATTTATGTGCAGTAAATGGAAAATTCTTCAAAAACCTCTCTCAATCATTTATCAACGACATATAGTTTGAGCTGTGTGGTTTAAAAATACATTATAAACCATCATGGTGTGCGTTGTTTAAGGTTCATGGTTAGCACTATATATGTATCTCTATTGTTTCTCCAAAAAACCAGGGCTCTGGTAATCAAACAAGCCCACAACACCCTTGAATACTCCATAAACAACGTAAAAATATCTATTAGGATGAAAATTAAATAAATTGGGTTTCATACCTAATATAAAATTAGATTTGATAATTTATTTATATAATTTTATTTTATATAATAACTATATTTATCAATACTAAAAAATTGAGATTATTGTTGACTAAAATATTAAAAAAATAGACATATGAGGATCAAGTCACTAGACCTTTTCCCTGATGTCACACCATTCTAAGCTGTTGATCAAACCTTTGTTGGCATAATCTTTAGTACAAAATTTTCCAAACCCCATCCCCTTTTCTCTATTCCTCTAAAAAAATTTTTTATCAATAATTGAATAATTTATGATGGACTATATGTTAGGACCACCCCTTAAACATAACATACTCTAGTGAATTTTGATTAATATTTTTTTCATTTAATTTCAAATGTTCATTTAGCACTATTTTTTTTGAGAATTTAGACAAAATATAACATATTAAATTCATACCTTACAAGTTGACACATATATTCAGTGTCTATTTTTTCACCAAAAAAAAACCTTTTATAATAAAACCTGGTTTTTTTCTTGTCATATCATTAATAATGTAATCATGAAACATTATTTGTGAGTACCAATATTTTTTCCAATTGAATTTTTTAATATTTATTATGAGTATAAAAATTTCATTAAGGCACATAAAGAAATAGAACCATTAGTCTATAGAAAAATCAAAAAACATTTCCATAAAATTAAACATAAATTTTTTCACAGAAAAAGAGATCATCCTTTCAAAATGATAATTATCATACATTTTTAAAATCAACGATTTTAATGAAAAATCATATGAAAACATATGACATATAAGTTGGAAACAAGACACATAATTATACTAAAATTGAATATCCATATGGTTGACATCTTTACATTTCACTCTTACAAATGGAATTACCATACAACAGATGTCCATACATGTCACTCTTACAAATGGAATAACCATACAACCTACTTCCATACCCAATTAAATGGAGGTTATCATGTAACCACATGTCCATGTTTTATCACATAACAACCCATAAAATGTTAAATTACCATTATAAAATCATAACACATAAAAAATTTAAATTTTTAGTATTTATCTCATAAAATTTCAGTTGCAATCATACAAAATCATTTCAAGACACTGAAATAATAAATCCTATTTGAAAACCATTTTCGATAAAAATATACACATATTTTTGAAATTAGTGTTTTACTTTTCTTTTGAAAACACTAAATCTTATATGGTAATCAAAATATCAAATATTGGTCTTGGTGGTGAATAAGTTGTTGTCTAAAAATTGGTCAAAAAATGTTTTTCCCTTTTCTCAAAATGTTCAATATAAAATGCATAAAACATTCATTTTTTGAAATTTTTTATTGATATTTAAAATATAAATAAAATATCCATTATAATTCTTTAATATCTATTTGAATAAATATGTTAAATAATACAACCAATATTGACAAGGAGAAAAATATTTGATAATTAAATCTATAAACATTTTAGGTCTCTCATACAACATTAAACATTTAAATCACAATATCTATGAAATAATAAATTTAAAAACCTTTAAATAAAAAATTATAGATAAAATATGTATATTAAATTTTATAGTATCCATATATAAACCTTAAAAAAATAAAGTTTTATATGATCATTAAATCCCTCAATGAAAGGATATTGAGACCAAATACCTTACCTTGTATCTGAACCATCACGTAAAATTGTTGTGTTACTGTATAACAAATTTAGGATAATTATTTACATGATAGAGAAATTTTTTAAGGATTATTATTCTTTTTATAATTTTTATTATCATGATATAATAGTTACTTAATTTTTTAAGTTAACTTCATATGTTTTGATGATATTTAGTATATGAGTCAAAATGAATTCGGTATGTTGAATATAGTCAAAGAGGTCATTGGACCATCATATATAGAATAATATTCATGAAATAATAATAACTTCAATATATAAATTATTAAATCCATTACTTTTTTATGGATATGAAAAATTAACAAAGTTAAAATCATAGATATGGTAATCCGCACGTACGTGTGAGTAACGTTTCCGTATTCCATTTATCATTTTTTAATCTTGGTAATTATTAATTTATATTTAAATAATTCAAATAATATAATTAATATAATATTAATAATTTAAATAAACACACACACACACACGTATATATATATATATATATTATCCAAGTGTTGTGGTTATTAAAAATGATTCACATATCTTCGTAGAGGTGATAGTTCACACGTATGCACCAATGAGGTTATCATTATTATGTGAATTGGAAGGTAAGAATGTAAAAAATATACAATTTTTCAGTAATTATAAATATTTCATGAATATAATTTAAAACTATTAATTCCATCATTATTAAAATTATTGAGAGATGGTGATGTAAAATTAATTATATTGGCTACCTAGGCGATAAACTGCCGTACATAGGAATGAATAATTCATTTAAAATTTAATGGAATTGGAGATGGATTTAGGTGGTGATGTTAAAATAATAACTTCATAGCCTATTTAGGATACTTGAGTTATTATTTCCTCATGATAAAATAATATTGGAAGGAAGTGTAAGAATAAACAAAACAAAACACTCAAAAATGATACCTTTCCTTCGGACAATCTCCTTTGATTAAAACCTGAACACCTCTATGGAGGGTGTCATGACTAATAGAATGCCTATAGAATGTGTATAGTGATAATAGTTAGAAATTTGGGAATATACTAGGTGAGAAATAGGTCTTGAGGTTTGAATAATGTAGAATAATGGGTGTCCTTTTATAGGATAGGGGAGGGGAACTAATTAAAATAATAAAAATAGGAGACCAAAATAAATATATTTTCTAATCCAAATGGCTCAAAACTAATTTAATTAAAATATAGGACTATTTAAGATAAAATGCACTTCTTCTAATTAAATATATATATATATATATATTGACTATTTTTTAATCCTTATCTAATTGTTTTAATAATTATTTAACCCTTTTAATTCTTTCTCTGATATCATGTAATTTACAATTTGAGGGTCAATATAGTTGATATAAAATTCCAAATAATTACTAAATGAGTCCTTGATTAAATATTATGTACTATAAAAATATGTTTTTATATGATTTTATTTTTATAAAATATCTATCATTTAATAAAATAATGATTTATTTTTAAATATAAATAGTGTCAATTTTGACACTATTCATTTGTAGAATTTTTAAAAATATCATCACAACAAGATAACTCCTTAAAAATCCAAAAAATCATAAAAATGTAAAAGGAACCAAAATTAATCATGGATGAAATTAATTATATCAAATTGTATTTATTTTAATATTATTAATATTATTTAATTTACTCTTCCATTAATGAGTCATTACTATATTATCATTATGTCACCATTTACTTTTATTATTTTTTCCCGAAAACATTTAAATAAATTAATATCATGTAGTTAAAATATTTAGATTTATAATAATATATATAGTTGATGAAATCCCTTATATATCCCCAAATTAGTAAAACATGTTAATATAAGGGTGAGACAAAATTTAAATTCTATTTGAATATAACATTATAAATGTCTTACTCACACTCATGTGGCTTCCAAAGTATATTATCTTAGCCTAATAATTTTTTTCTTGAACTAAAATCATCCAATTAAATTAGGACAAGTGTTATGGTGATTTTATATTAGTTCTAATATTATTTTTACACCAAATTACTTGATTTACCATTAATAATGGTAATAGAAACATTACTAAAGTTACTATTTATAATGTAAAAAATGAAAATGAACCTATTAAAATAAAATGGACCTTAATATCAATAATATGGAACCCATTTTCCAAAACTCAAAATGTATAATTTTTAGAAATTAACTAAAAATAAATCCTATAGATGGAGTGAAAGAAACAGTTTTAAAGTAAAACCTTCAAATGTTAAAATAGTTTTTATAACAAATTTCACTATTAAATTGATTAAAATGACTTAAATTGGATTAAATGATACAAAAATTATTCTAATTTTAATATAAATACAATTAAAATTATTATCTATCTATATAAATAATGTAGTCAAAAAATCCATTTTCAAAT
This sequence comes from Viscum album, assembly GCA_963277665.1. Taxonomy (NCBI): domain Eukaryota; kingdom Viridiplantae; phylum Streptophyta; class Magnoliopsida; order Santalales; family Viscaceae; genus Viscum; species Viscum album. The sequence continues at coordinate 1,593,910,059 of OY728129.1, forward strand.
AAAATGCAGTATGTTTTCACTATTTATTAAAAAATGAATTTTATCAGAACAATAAGAAATATTTAACAAAATTAAATATTTATTTCCTTAAAAATAAGATGTATAATATTTCAAATAGAATATATAAAATTGATAAAATACTATATTTTATATAGTTGTTCAATCAAAAGGCGGCAAAACTATCATTTTGAGAAATACATAATTTGTCTGTAAAATTCGATTTGTACTTATATAAATTCAATAAAATACATAAAATTAATGTTAAAAATTATAATGAATATATATATATTTATATATAATTTATATAATCCAAAAATATTGATTTGGTTATTTATTGGTGTCAAATAAACTTGTGCACATTTAAAAAGATTTTAAGAAAAAATTTATTTTATTTAAAAAGGGGTTTTATTTCACTTATAATTATTTGGTCATTAATGACTCAATTATCCAAAAATATGTAATTTATATTTAGTAAATACTGTTCATTCCCTTCATAACTTCCCAACCATGCTCACCCCTAAACTGGTGGTCAGACTAATCAGCAGTTGACCTCAAGACTGTCTCCCCATATGCCAGAGACTACCAACTAATAGTGAAGGTATAAGGATAGTATGTGGGGAGACTATCCCTTCTTATCATAGGATAAATAGTGGAAAAAATTAGAGGAGATATATACATTGTGAATAATGATAAAACAATGGATGAAAAATTTTTATAAATATTTTATAAAACAAAATGTCCAACGCCAATGTTATTCAACGCATGCATCTTTTGATTGTACAAATATAAAAGTAGTAAAAAATAATCGATGATTGACATATCAATAAAAAAATAAATATGATATGAATCGTGCCCTAAGGGAGATCTCCTTGAGAATCCTGAGTATTTTCTCAGTCTATTACTCTTATCTCCTATGTATATTTAAACAAAAGAATCATGCAACCATATAGAATCTACTATGGTACCCCAGTGCAATGGTGGCCTAAGTAGTGTGTGAGATATAAATCTCCGTAAGATGGAACCACCAATGTCTTCCCCAAATCTAGACATTCAACAAATAATTAAAATAGTGTGAAAGTGTGAATAAATAAAGTACGCAGTACAATGTAACTATATAACCATGTAAATTCTTCAGTACTCAGTTGGTGTCTGATCCTGTATTATACATTTTTTAAACTTACACAACATTCATCACACATTCATTTTCATTTAGCAATTATTAAAACCACATTAAATTATATATGTTCCATGATCCAGCCTAAGCCCGACATTCCCTATATAAGTAACTAACACCAAATGTATCTAAACACCATCAATGAAATCAAGGTAATGACCCAATCCAAGATTGTGCTTTTGGTTGGATAACACGTCATAATATATTTCATTTAATCTTTCATATACTATGTTTGATCCCATACACTAGAAATAGTGATTCAGTTAACCACTACCAAAATACGAGCCCGTACACAATACACAATGATTCGCTCCCCAGTTCCAATAGACACCCAAATATCAATACCTGCCTCAGCTATGCTGGGGTCTGAACCATTTACCATATTCAATCACAAAAACATTATATCACATCGGTTTTCATTAAGCAATTTATTTAGTTCATGTACGACCAATTACAATCGCAATCCAATGTCAATTAATTGGCATAGAATGTCATTTATAACACCCTAGTGAGTATCTAAGGCATCATTCCTTGTCTCACAACCCATCGGTATTTGGGGTATCAGTCCCTATCCCCTAAAAGAATATTTTCATGCATGATGGATCTAGAACACCTTTTCTTGAACCCTATGAGTATTTTGAACATCATCCCAATCTTACAACCCATTTATCAATCATAAATATATATTTATCATTGATGTAGAACGTCTTGTCTAACACCCTAAAACCATACATTAATTAATTCATAATTTAATTAATCAAATCTTTAAATTATTTCAACAAGTAATTAACAACATAAGTCTCCTGTAAAAAAAGTCTTTAATAAATAAACCAATCTACATCTCATTAGTTAATTATTATTTAAAAATTAATTATTATTAACCATAAGGTATTCAACTTGATGATTAACTCAATTTTTAATTATCACAATTCCCTTTCCAAAAACATGATAAATAATTCACTAATCAACTATCCAAATTACTTAAATAATCCAATCAATTAGTTAAATATAATAAATATATTAGTTAACACAATAATTAACTAATTACACATTACCATTAATTAATCATTCAATTAATTAATCTATAAAACAAATCAAATCCCATAATTAATTTTCAAATAATTAATTATCTCATTGCAAATCGCTAATTTTTATTTATAATTTCTGTAATTAATTATTTAGATCAATCACTATAAGAGAAAATTATTAATTCACCAATAAATATGAAAATTATGCCAAAATGGCTTATCACATTAATTAATTTTTTTTAAAAAAAATTATCAGATCATATAATTATATAATCATATCATTTTAACCAATTCAACAAAACATGCTTAAAACCATCACATGGTCATGTCCTTATTTATCTCACCTATGAAGAATTATTTAACAACATCAAAAGTCATTCATCAACATATCACATATCACATATAGAAATTTAATAAAACATACTAAATTCAAATTTTAATGGAATTCATTATAAATACATCACTACATAATTTATATTCTCAGAAAAGTGTAGAAAGAATTTTATTAATGCATTTATTAATGTCGAGGACATGAAAAAGGATCCTTCCTCGGGGTGGATCCAATTCAACACTCAGCAGCCTGACATACGAAAGCAACCAATCCCCAACTGGTATGCAGTCTCACGTGTGCAAAACTTCCTATATATATTGACATATATATATGTGTGTATGTATGTATGGGTGTATGTGTGTGTGTGTGCATGTTTTCAACAACATTTATTATAAATTCACCAAATCAATAATAGGAGACCATAAACAGTGCAGAAAGGTCTACACACCTACTACTATATTAGAGGGACTCTGAAAAAATATCAGACTCCAAAAAAGATGTTAAAACCCTAAAAAATGCATTAAATACTTACCTCCAAAACAACATCGATGAACCGAATCATCCAGAACCACCTCACCTTTGGCAGATGTTCTAGAGCGTAGACCAACAGGTCCTAAGAACCCCATTGCACAACCTTAGAATCGACAAAACATGAAAACCCAAATAAAATTAAACCTTTTTTGTTTTGGCCAAGATACAAAGGTAAGAGTGGAGACAAATGGTCAATGTGAAATAAGAAACATATGAATATAGACTCACCTTGACGAGGTGGACAAGACTCATGATGAAACTGGAAGGATTCGACACGAGTATAGGAGCCCAGCTGATGGTGTGTATCATGCCTCATAGGGGTCCTGGTGTGGGTTTCATGGATCATGTTGTGTACCTCCTACTTTCAATAACCTCACTCAACAACTTAATTAATACCCCATTAAACTAAAACAATTAATACAACTATAGTGACACTTTAAATTAATGATTCATAATTTATTCAAAAACCCCATTAATCATTCAATTAAATCAATGTAACATTTATTTAATTAAATAAAGAAAAAATTAATAATAAAATATTTAGTATTATTTCTATTAAATATTTCATTAAATTAAATTAAATAAAGACACAATTCAAAAATATAGTAACCATGCTACTGACCCGTATGATTTGACTAATTGTGCACATCCTGATATCTACATTTAAAATGGTACCAAAGAGTATTTCATATTCCACATAATGATAAATTTAATTAAATATAAACTCAACTTCACATAAATTAATTAAATTCCTAATTACCTTGAATTTATTTTAATTAAACCCAACTATAATTTTATTCCTCATTTAATATTACAATTAATTATTACCCTTCTTAGACAACACCCCACTATTTATTTACATATCTTTTAATATTAATATTAATTGATAACCACCAAAACCTCATTAAAAAATTATAAAATTAAATACATTCAAAAAATGTAATTAAAATATTCCCCACATTGTGTGATTTAATTAAATTCTCTCAACATAATTAAATTAAATTAAAAACTCTAAATCAACATTATTTAATTATTTGTCTCAACACGAATTAATTTAAAAAAACCTATACTTTCCTACATTAATTAAATTCATTTTTTACATTGAATATAATTATATAAAACCCCCAAAATCCACTATTATTATTATTCATAATATTAATGATAGAAAGAGTTAATTATTATTATTATTTTCATGACATGTCCTCGGGGCCCGTGCCGTGACTACCCCAAGCCCTCCTTCCAAAGGCCAGGGGCTGGAGACTAGCACGAAAGGCGTAACTCCCGAAAAATGGGAAGGCATTGTCTTTATAAATGTAAACAAACAACACAGAGTACAAGCGGATGTAATTCACTAAGTACAAAATAAAGTACTGAAAAGTAAATGGGCCAGAATACAAACCCAACTGAAAAATACAGCAACAACTGAACGAAAGTACAGCAGAAAAGACAAAGAGCTCGTGGGTTGTCCACATCAGTTCCTACCTGAAGGGTTGGTACATATAGCGCAACTCCTGGATCATCCACCACAGATTATACATGAAGGGTAGGTACAAATAGCCTTCTCAATGCTCTCTTCCATCAACCTCCACCGTGTACAATTTTTTGTGAATTCCACCTCCGGATACTAACTCATCGTGAGGTCCACCTCTGGGTACCATCAAGGCCAAAAACACTCGGCCTCCGTCAGCACTGTCCATTGTCTACATCCAACACATTGAGGTGCGGGCATAGCCCGTGAAGGTTTGAGTACAATGTTACTCAGTATGGACCCCGAGACCCTCAAGGTCTCAGTAAATACGACAAGGATAACCACAAAGAAGCATCTAAACAGATAACACTTACTTAGGTATAAAACCGTACTTATAACTAAGTTTTCAAGTAGCCCATCTCAATCATGAGGTATCATACAGATATGAAATCAACGTATAACCCATGCTTAGGTATATGCCCATACATACACATATGATATCAAGTAACCCATCTCAATCATGAGGAATACACAAAGGTCATTGGCTCAGCTCAAACTAGTATTTTCATTAAAGGTAACGAAACCAAAAATGCTGAAGAGCTCCTCCTCTATTGTGTACGGTGATCCTGTCACGACTCTGAGGTGCTACTCACTAACATTAGCCTACTAAGGTACTCCTCCAGTCGAGTACTGTGGGTCTGCCACCCCAACACAGTAGTGCTCCCCGCCATGGGTCTGCCACCCCAACACAGTATTGCTCCCCTACTAGCCTACAGAGATACTCCTCCTATCGAGTACCGTGGGTATGCCACCCAAACATAGTAGTGCTTCTAGTTGTGGGTCTACCACCCAAACACATTAGTTCTCCCCACTGGGCTAGTCAAGTCACTCTGACTCGAATAAAAAAAGCATTCATCAGGTCTCAGCCAGCTAAAAGGTCTCCGTACTCCATACGCTCACCTCCGAGAGGATCCTCTCCAAGAGCTACTGGTGGATACTCTATATATTAAAATTTCCCACAAATATGTATCACAAAGGACCGCCTCGTCACAGGGGTCTCAACGCAACAGACGATGCGTCAATCGGATGCCCAATCTGTGAGTTATTAGCCTTTTCGTCCCGTGAGCCCTGTTGGTTTCATGTACGAACCAACCCGACCATATCTCAAAATTACCCCGAACTCTCATAGGGTGTACTCAACGGGACCGTTACTCAACGAGATTACCAAATCCACTGACGGTTCGTCAAACGGACTTTCGGTCTGAATGTTATTAGATTTTTCGTTCTAGGGGCCCGGTTGGTTTCTAAGCTAAAACAAACCCGACCGTACTCTAATAGTGTCCAAACCTCATTTGAAGTATTCCAAAAGATCCATCTCATCAAAAGGAATCCAACAAAGATGATGACACGTCAATCGGATGTCCGGAGCTCAAGTTATAATTGTTTCCGCTCCGAGGGACCAGTTGGTTTCGGGTTCAAACCAACCCGGCCATACAAAAAAATTGCCTAAATCATGTGTGTAATATACATAAACGACCATATCAATCCAAGTATCCCTATGTAACTGATGGTACGTCGATCAGAGGTTCATATCTCATGATATGGGCATTTGAATGAAACTGGTCCGATAATAGGGGGTCTGGGCCTGGTCTGACCCGACCCAATACCCCCTGGGTCAGTCCGAACCGGGTCGACCCGACCCAGGTCTGGGTCTGGCCCGATTGGGTGCGGCCCGACCTAGCTGGGTGTGATTGGCATAGCCCTTGTGGGCTGTGGCCCAGCTTGGAAGCCGGCCGCGGCTCAGCGCTGGCCGAGCGGGGTGCAAAGCGGCACGACCATCTGTTTGCGGAAACGGAGGACCATGTGGGGTCCGCCATAAAAGTCGGTCGAAGGGTTACGACCCCCCGGTTTTCTGTAAAACGGTCGTCCTTTAGGCTGTCCGGTTGAGCTGCCACCGCACCCTTCAGGGTCCCACCTCTTGGAGACGCCAACGTCCGGCATAGCGGGCCACCCCCGCTGGACCGCCGCGGCCTAAGGTCACGAATCTCGTTCACCCAGCGTGGTGTGACTTCACCTTGCTCTTCTTCCACATCCCGCTCCAGCCACGGTCTCCATCGGCTTCTCCGGCATGGTGCGATGACGCCGCACACCCCTCCATGGCCCGCTCCGGTTGCGGTCCCTTCGGCCTCACCGGCAAGGCGCGACGGCGCCACGCACCACCGCCGCGGCCCGCTCTGGCTGCGGATCTCTTCGTCCCTGCGTAGTGAAACGACACCTCCCCACATTCACCTCAAACGTTAATGATGATCAACAATAAATAGGGGAGGGTGATCGGCCGTGTTTGTGCGGTCCGATCTCCTCCCATTATGATGATAAAAAGCGGACAATCTTTAACTGACGATGATCGAAAAATAAAACTTGAACGAAGATAACCCCTACCTTGAAGGAAGTTCGTGGTTGTCAAGTGACATAGATGATAGCGTTGTTTCCATCGTTGATGGTGTCTCCTCCCTTGACGCTAAGGAAGAAGAGGACACGAAATAGAGTCCACCGAATCAATGTTCTTCGTTGGAGCGTTGGCGCTCTTCGTTGAAGATGAATTTCTTCAAAAGAAACTAGTGCTCTTTCTCCTACAATTCTCCACAAAACCATCCAACCAAAAATAAAATAAGGCTTCTCATTATTTTATTTTACTATGCCATGCATTCAAAATAAGAAATTCAAATACATAATTCAATTAATTTATGAGGTTCAATTAATGAAATTAATGTGTTTTGGCATGAATTAAATTGGAAGAGTGGGGAGAGGAGCTGTTACCCAATTAAATACAAGGGGTTTAATTGGGGGGTTTAAGGGGTTTTACAGAATGTGAAGGGTTAGGCATCATGCATTCCCCACCACACATTTATTTTCACATGGGTAGTTAGGTTGATAGTGGGTACCCCCTAACCCCCCCCCCATGTAGAATAAAACCACCATAATTAGAAATAGAAATGTACCAAAATTTTATTCACATTTTATTTAATCCACTTTTTTTAAACAACTCCTCCCAAGAAAACGCATATTCGGAAAAGGACCTCCTAAGCAATTACTCGTGTTGTGGTTTCATTAGTGCCCTCAAATTTCAATTCCAAGTACTAGTTCAAAAGATAGAAAAACCCACTCATTCGTTCACTATACGCATCGGAGATAAACTTCGAAAATTGATTCCTGGAACATAGGGCCTTGGAATCATGTGTCATTAGAAACTAAGGACTCGTAAAATTTCAAAGAAATTAAGAAAAAAATTTCATTGAAATTTTAGTGTCTTTAAATTAATCCCACCTCAGGGATTTACGTCCCCGTAAAGCTACAACACAAACTTGGGAATCTAATGAAGGTGATGAGCACGTATCTGAGCCTCACGCTCTAATGTTCTCTTCTAGAGATTCCCGTGCTGCCAAATAAAGTGCTCAAGAGGATTCGACTGTCCCTATATGACCCGCTCATGTAAATCATCGACCTCTACTAGAACCCCGTGACAGTCGCCCTGTCATCGATGTCCAGCTCTCCAAGGTCTATGATGACGGATAGGTCATGCCCACATCTTCTCAACTGAGATGCGTGGATGATGTCGTGCACCTGGTGCATTTGAGGTGGAAGGGCTAGGCAGTAAGCAACCATTCCTACTCTGCTGGGGACCAAGAAAGGTCCGATGAAATGTGGAGATAACTTTCCGCCATGTCCAATTCTCCGTAAACCCCATCGAGGTGAGACTCATAAGAAGTTGTGGTCGTCACCCTCGAACTCTACTGGTCTCGTCACCTATCAGAATAGGACTTCTGTCTGCTCTGTGCAGTCTTTATGCTCTCCTGGATGATCTGTAAATTCTCCGTCACAGCCTAAACCATCTCTGGTTCTACATCTGCTGAATCCATCACTATCCACAAGGATATCTGAAACACGTCCGGCTGCTGCCTCGCCACTCCTACCAACTGAATGCCTGGTCTCCTTCTAAGTGCATCTGCTACAACATTCCCCTCCCCAGGAGTATAAAATATCTCAAAGTCATAGTCCTGGAGGAATTAAAGCCATCATCGCTGTCTTAGGTTCATTTCCTTCTGAGAGTAGATACTCCTGAGACTATTTGAGATGGAGAGAATCGTAAACCGTTTTTCAACGAACAATGTGTGAGACTATCCAATTGTAAGAACTCATCTCCACCCTTTTTCATCTACATTACACCAAAGAGCTTCTGGGATTTCTCCTCTGGCGAAAAGAGAAATCTGGTCTTATCCCTTGGATGTACCACGTTCTTCACCTAATAATGTCGATCCTGATATGAATGATACAATTCATGTCTTGAATGACGTCGTAAGGCCTCGATGCTACTACTAAAAGATCCAACCGTCACTCTCGCCTCCAAGGGTTGGGTCATACTGTCAGCATCAATGCATGATTACTGGGTATCCTTTAGTAGGAATCTCACAAGTGAGGGTCATGTCAACATCTATAAACTGAAACATCTTATTATCAACCAGAAAAAGTGGATAGTAAAGTAAATGTCACAAAGATAAGTGTCTTTTATTACTGCAGCTCGTAGTACAAAGACACAAAGAAAACACAATAGCGACAATAGGGAAACTAAAAACACCAAGAAAAAAGGACTCCATTCCAAATCTCGCTCCTTTCCACCTAATTTCGGAGCTCTGTAATCGTATGCTTCAACTACCTGAAGCTGAGCTCTCCCATATCCACCCGTTTCTTACACTCGGGGTGGACCTACTGGTGGTGGTGGTAACTCTTCGATGAATCGTACGCCACTAGAATTACGACCAGCTCCTCTGATACAGTCTGGGGAGTTCCTCTAATACATGCTGCTCATCTTCTGGACATGTCGGTCAGTCTTGAGCCAAGTGACCAAGCTTGCCGCATGCATAGAACTTCCTGCTCCTCGTATGGTTGGCTCTGTTATGTTTTCCTCGCATAACCAAACCTAAAACCCGAGGTTGTCCACCTATTGGTCTTGTTCTTCTAAACCTCTGCATCATCTATCTTCTGCCTACAGATGACTCAGCTACTGATGTAAAAACCTATGGCAAGGGTAGCAGCTCCTAAGAAAGATCAAAGTGTAGAGTTGCTGCTACAAACTCCAACCTGAAGAATGTCTCGAAGTCTCCCTAGGTGAAGGTCGTCTCGTCGCAAAACTAGAGCATCTAGCTCCACCACCTCTCAGCTGATCCCTAGAAGAGGCCAATACCTAGGTATAATATCATGTCTACATGTGTCCCACTAGTGTGGAAAGCTCATGCTACAAACTCCAGCCAGTGCCCAACCGTATGAAAATTTGACTTGCCTCGAAACCTCGGAGGCCTCTGATGCTGAAACTCGTGCATTGTGCTCAAGTGTTGTGAACTCTCTGCTGGTGTCAGATCTAGAAGAGGTCCTTGTACATAGGCATCCTAGATCAATGGCCTGTTAGTACATACAACTATCAGGGATCTAGATGATCGTCTGCGGCGAGGCATCCCGAAGGAATAGATTGGACACAGTCATAAGACTATACCTAGTGAGCTGATTTTGTTTGATTTGTTTTAAAAGAATGTTTTTGAAAACACACATGCAATCAGTGTTTTCATGCACTGAGTCAAAAATTAGAAGTCCCGGTCCTGGTGTATGGATACGTCGGCCGCCCGCACCAACACTGGACTCCCTGAACTAAAAACATCACTTAGTACCCTTAACAGTATTTCATAAAAGAAAGAAAATTTCAGAGTTGTATGTTCTATGGTAGAACCGGCTCCTCTAATACCAATTTGTCACGACCCAACCTTGGGGGCCATTTCGTGACTACCCCAAGCCCGCCTTCAATAAGCCAGGAGCTGGCGACTAACACTAAATGCCTAAATCACGAAAACTGGGAAGGCATTTACTTTATAAATGTAAACAAACACCAAAGAGCACAACCAGAAGTAATACACTAATTACAAAAGAATGTGATGAAAATTAAATGGGCCAGAATACAAACCCAACTAAAAAATACAGGTACAACTGAATGAAAGTACAACAGAAAAGACAATGAGCTCCTGGGTCATCCACCTCAGATCGTACCCAACGGATAGGTACAGATAGCGCAGCTCCTGGATCGTCCACCATGGATCCTACCGGAAGGGTAGGAACAGATAGCCTCCACAACTCTCTCACCCATAAAACTCCTCCGAGTACCATATCGTGGTTATGTACACCTCTGTATACTGAGTCGTCGTGAGGTCTACCTCGGGGTACCGTCATGTCCTCGAACACTCGGCCTCCATTAGCACCATCCGTCTTCTGCATCCAACAATACAAGGTGCGAGAAAATCCCGTGAATGGGTGAGTACAATGATACTCAGTAGGTACCCAGAGTCCTTCAAGGTCTCACTAAATCCAACAAGGATAACCACAAAGAAGGATCTAAATAGATAACCCTTACTTAGGTATAATCCCATACTTATACCTAAGTTATTAAGTAACACATCTCAATCATGAGGTACCACATATATATGTAATCAATAGATAACCACTACTTAGGTATATGCCCATACATATACCTATGTTATCATGTAAACCATCTCAATCATGAAGAATACACAAAGGTCATTGAATCAGCTCAAACCAGGAGTTCCATTAAATGTATCGAAACCAAAACTACTGAATATCTCTTCCTCTTTCATGTACGGTGATCCTATCATGACTCTGAGGTTCTTCTCACTAACCATAAACTGCTGAGGTACTCCTCCTATCGAGTATCTCAGGTTTGCCACCCCAACACAGTAGTGCTCCCCACCATGAGTCTGCCACCCCAACAGAGTAGTGCTCCCCCAAGTAGCCTACAAAGATACACCTCCTGTCGAGTACCGCGAGTCTTCCACCCAAACACAGTAGTTCTCCCTGCTATGGGTCTTCCTCCCAAACATAGTAGTGATCCCCACTAGTCTAGTCAAGTCACTCTGACTCGAATCGGAAAAGCAGTCATCAGGTCGCAGCCAGCTACAAGGTCTCCATACAACATACGCTCATCTCTAGGTGGATCTGCTCCACGAGCTACTGGTCGATACTCCAAGTATCACAAAGTCCCACAATGATGTATCAAAAAGGACCTCCTCATCAATGGGGTATCAAAACAACAGATGTCGCGTCAATCGGATGCCCAGTCTGTGAGTTATTAGCCTTTTCGTCCCAGGGGCCTGGTTGGTTACATGTACGAACCAACCCGAACGTACCTCAAATGTATCCCAAAATATCATAGGGTATACTCAAAGGGACCGTTCCTCAACGAGATTTCCAAATCTTCTGACGGTTCATCAAATGGACGTCCGGTCTGCAAGTTATTAGCTTTTCTGTTCCAAGGGCACGTTTGGTTTCTAAGATAAAACCAACCCGACCGTACACTAACGGCGTCCAAAACTCAGGATAAGTATTCAAAAATGTCCATATCATCAATAGAAACCCAAAAAAGTCGACGACACGTCAATCAGACGTCCAAAGCTCAAGTTATTACCGTTTCCACTCCGAGGGCCCGATTGGTTTCGGGTTCGAACCAGCCCAGAACTTTGCCGAAATCTTGATTGTAATATACCTAAACGACCATATCGATCCAAGGATCCCTATTAAACTGATGGTGCATCGATCAGAGGTTTGTAGCTCATGATATTGGTGTTTGAATGAACCTGGTCCGAAAATAGGGGGTCTGGGCCCGGTCCGACTCGGCCCAATACCCCCTAGGTCGGCCCGAATCGGGTCAACCCAACCTGGGTCCAGGACCGGCCCGTAGCTGGCGCGGCCCGGACCAAATGGCACTGCCCGGACCATGGCTGGCGCGGCCTGGCCCGGACAGCACGACCCAGCACAGCGGGGCACTGCCGGCACAACCCGTGCGGCCTGTGGCCTGGCCCGGAAGCCTACTACGGCTCGGCGCTAGCCGAACGGGGCGCAAAGGGGCACCGCCCCTTGTTTGCGGAAATGGAGGACCCTATGGGCTCCGCCATAAAAGATTCTCGGGGGGTTATGACCGACCCGGTTTTATGGAAAATGACCTCCATTATGGTCGTCCGGTTGTGCTGCCGCTGGACCCTTCAGGGTCCCGCTTCCTGGAGATGCCAGCGGGTGGAAGAGCCGACCGCCCCTTCTGGGCCGCCACAGCCTAAGGCCGCAGATATTGTTTGACCGGCACAGTGCGACGACATTGTGCTCCTCTGCCATAGCCAACTCCGGTCGGGGCCTTCCTCGGCTTCTCTGGTGCTGCGCGACAGCGCCGCGCACCACCGCCGCGGCCCGCTCCAGCCGCGTTCCCTTTGGCCTCACCGTCATGGCACGATGGTGCCACACACCATCGACGTGGCCCTCTCTGGCTGTGGTTCTCTTCATCCCCGCAGGTGCGTCGGCGCCTCGCCGCCTTTACCTCAAACGTCGACGATGATCAACAATAAAAAAGGGGAGGACGATCAGCCATGTTTGGGCGGTCCGATCTCCTCCCATTATGACGATAACAAGCGCTCAATATTTAAGAGACGAAGATCGGTAAATAAAACATGAACGAAGATAACCCCTACCATGAAGGAAGTTCGCGATTTCCAAGCGCTGCGGATGATGGCGTCGTTTTCATCATCGATGGTGTCTCCTCCCTTGTTGCGGATGAATAAGAGGATAATGAAAATGGGGGTGCCGAATCAACGTTCTTCATTGCAGAGTTGGTGTTCTTCGTTGAAGATGATGTTCTTCAAAAGAAAGTAGATCTCTTTCTCCTCCAATTCTCAACACAACCATCCAACCAAAAATAAATAATGGCTTCTCCTTATTTTATATTATTATGCCATGCATTCAAAATTAAAAATTCAAATACATAATTCAATTAATTGATGAGTTTCAATTTATTAAATTAATTACTGTTGGCATGAATTAAATTGGAAGTGTGCGGATAGGAGGAGTTACCCAATTAAATATAAGGGGTTTAATGGGGGGGGGGGGTTTATGCGGTTTTCGGGAATGTGAAGGGTTGGGGCTCGTGCAGGCCCCACCTCACATTTATCCTCACATGGGTAGTTAGGATGCTAGTGGGTCCCACCCTAACTACACCATGTAGGATAATACCACCTTAGTTAGAAATAAAATTTTACCACAATTTTATTCACTTTTTATTTAATCCACTATTTTTAAACAACTCCTCCCAAGAAAATGCATCTTCAGTAAAGGTCCTCCTATGCAATTACAGGTGTTGCGGTTTCATCGGTGCCCTCATATTTAAATTTTAGTACCGGTTCAAATGATAGAAAAGACTGATCATTCGTTCACTAAACACACCCGAGATAAACTTCAGAAATTGATTCTGGGCACACCGGGCCTCAGAATCAGGTGCCTTTAGAAACAGAAGACTTGTAAAATTCAAAAGAAATTAAGATAAAAATGTCCCTTGAAATTTCCTGGTCTTTACAATTATACTCTTAAAACTATAATAATTATAATAATAATGACATTAATATTAATATTATTCAATATTAGAGAAACCCCAATACAACTATTGAATAAAAACACTTATTTATAAATTCCTTTTTTGATTAAACCTTTCACTAAGATACCCAAAAGCCACAATAATTTTTCAAAAAAAATTCACCCAAATAATCATGCAATTAAAATCTTCTAACATCCATATAATTTATGACACCATAATAATAACAATATTAACATTATTATTATTAACACATTATTCCATTTAAACACAATTCTCCAATTTAATATTTCTAAATTAATGTAAGTAAAATATTAAACTGGATAAGCTCTATGGTTTGGAATGCAACCATTTGCAGCCCGTGCTTATCCATTAAGGTGGAATTTTCCAGATTCAGTGCGCCCGAGACTTATCCGGACACAAATGAAAATTATCAGGTATTCACCCAATTCCAAAAATACACCTTTTAGTGTTCCAACACTCAGAATAATGTAATAAAGCTCGATTTAAAAAATGAACCGTCAATAAACTGAAGAAATAAAAAATGTACATTATTTAAACTAATTAAAAAAACAAGATACATTACAATATCCCAACATTAAAAACTTTTCATCCCAAATATTTCATTGGGAACTAATACCATAGCTTTTGACATACCATGATCGAGAAGTTTTCCATGAACAAAGACATTACATTTCTGAACACCAAACATTGTACAAACCAAAACATAAATCCATCCCTTTAATTCATTAAAACCAAAGAAAAATATCACAAAAACCGAGATTAAATCTATGTACCATATATGTAACTCAATGATGAAAATGGTTGAATCTCAGTCGACCTATAGAAACTAGTTGCATGATATTTATTCGAGAGACGTTACATTCCCTAAACCAATACACATTGACATGTTATTTTATAACACCATAACACATGTGTGTGATATTCATCCAAACACAACCACCATGTCAAAATGTTATCATAAAAGCCGTGACATAAACCTATCATCATGTAAAAACACTATAGTGCCAAAAATTCATCCCGAGTAATCGGACAAATGTATCTTAACAACCAAACCATTCTATGGGAACTAGCTACTATATGTTAGCCCCTAATGAAACATAAATGTCAAACCTCTCTATTTTTCACAAAAAAAATGAAATTACAGGGTTCCAAAGCCCCTTTATCATTTTATCCATTTTAATTAATTCATTTCCACCATTTAATATTTGAATGAACATAAAAAAACAAACAGGTACTTTTCCGCAAAAATTCATTCCCTTTCAATCAACTACCCATAGGAAAAATACAAATTATATTACAAAAAAACTTTTTAATCATTTCACATATAGTGTAATACAAATATATACAAGAAATTTTACTTCTAAATTGCTTTTACCAAAAAAAAGGAATCCTTTGAGGGTCCCATTTATTCTATACGGGTTCTTCAAAAAGCAATCCAACAACAGTTCATTTCAATTAAAATTCAATAGATTTACATTTATAACAATTTTCATAAATACTATGGTTATATAAGTTTCAAACACATGGGTGGCCATATACTAATTGATATGGGCCCCATACACCTTATCATCGGAATTTGGTTCCTTTTAACATAATCAACATTCATATAACATTTTAGCTATATTATTTTATTCACATATCAAAATGTCTCTAGCATGTTATCATTAGTAGTAGTAAAATATAATGTTATAACATAAAAGCATGGAACATACTAGTGCAGAAAACGTTATTTACATCACCATTTCTTACGTCGGTTATATATAACTGACCTGAGAATCTGTGAAACATGGTTTTTTACTTCAGTTATTTAATAACAGACGTAACAAATGCGTTGAGTAGCTTTTTAACGTTGGATATTTTAATAACCGACGTTATAATAAATGAGGTTTCATGGAATATAAATACCAATTATTGTTAAATCTGTCACTAAAACTTTCTATTTAATAAGTAATGCTAAATAAGTACAAGGCATGGACCATATTCAAGGCATACAATCCATATTAGCATGCACACTACTAATGAAACTACATGACATGGAATTTATGTACTCTATGTAAATTTATAAGTGTATATGATGATTTATGTATGAAAATTTATTACCTTATCATGCCAAGACATTAGTTTTTTAAAATTCTCAAAATATATAAGCATCGGAAAATACAGCAGTCACTCAAGGTGAAATCATATCAACTGTAACCTCTAATACTAAAAACATAAATTCCAATCCATGGACACTGGGTTATTTCCATTACATGGGGTGATCATTCTCAAGAAGGAATATTAACCCATGTGCCGAAAAATCCCTTGTCTCATGTCTACCAACCCTAAAATATTATGACAAAGGAAAAAAAACCTGCATTTAATTCCACATTGTAACGTCCCGACCTAGCTCACACGTAAAACGGTGGCCAGAAATATCGCCACATAACCTCATTCACATCTGTCCATATGCCAGAAGCTTCCAACTAGTATTGAGGGTCTATGGATGGTTAGTGGGGATACTATACCCTCTTATTAGAGTAAAAAATGGACAATATTAACAAAAAGTAGATGATGTGTGAATAACGATAAAACATCAAAATATAGATTTTTATAAATAATTTATAAAACAGAATGGCCAACTCCAATGTCATACAATGCATGAATGTTACGATGGTATAAAAATGAACGAGATAAAAAAGACACCATGAATTATATATAGACAATGAAATAAATAAACTAGGACTGAGGCCCCGAGGGGGATCTCCTCGGGCATCCCGAGCTTCCGCTCAGTCCTATGATTCTATCTCCCAAGTATATGCAAACAACACACTCCTCCAAACAAATAGAATCTACTCAGGTAAGCCCCTATAATGGAATCCCGATTACGATGTGATATATAAATAATTGTATGCAGGGACCACCAGTTTCTACCACAATTATAGACATTCAATAAATAATTTAAACAGTGTAAAAGAATGCATAAATAAAGTAAGTAGTACAATGTAACTATATAACCATGTACCTACTTTAGTACTCAGCTGTTGTCCTACCCATTATTATTCATTTTTCATGCATACACAACAATCATCCGACATTAATTTTCATTTATCAATTATTCAAAACTCGTTAAATTATATATGTCTTGAGAGATGGCCTAATCCTGAAAAATTAATGAATGGCTTTATCATTTTTATGAGAGTGGAAAGGTAAGAATATAAATTATATATGGTAATTTAATAATTATAAACATTCCATGGATATCATATATAACTATTAATTCTATCATTATAACAAGTCTTTAGATATGGTAATGGAATATGATTTATATCGGTTCACAATGTGGTAGTCTATCTTGGACACAAGTGAATAAGTCCTTTACAATTTGATGGAAATAGGCATGGATTTAGGTGGTGATAATAAAATAATAACATATGAGTATAATTATTATATTGTATTTATTACATAATCAATTTTTAGAATATTTTAAGGAAATGGAAGAAAAAACAAAATACAACAATTAAACAAATGTTACATTTATTTTGGAAAAATACATTTATTAACAACTTCAAAACTATAAGTATTCTGTTATGCCTAATAAAATGATTTGATAATGTGGGGATGAATTATAGGAAAAGATTTGGGGAGATATTGGCCAATCCAAATTAGTTTTGAGGTGTTAATAATAGAGAATAATTTGATCTCTTTTATTGGAGGGAGAGGGGAACAAATGGAAATATTCAAAATATTAAATTAATATATATTATTTTTATAATAAAAATTGCTCTAAAATTATTTATTTACAATATAAGATGATTTATAGTCTAATAAACTGCATCCAATAAAAATTAGATATGTTTTGATTATTTTTCAATCCATATATTCTTTTAAAAATTATTTACCACTTTTATTTCATAATGTCACATCATGTAATTTTCATTTGGACGGTTAATATAATTACTATAAAGTGAAAGACGACCACTAAATGAGTAATCATTGTTTATATTTTTAAAAATTTTATATTATGAAATATTATATTATTTATTTTTAAGTATCAATAGTGTAAATGTTTCCATTATTGATTAGTTTCCTTTTTAAAAATATCATAATAAAAAGATAAGTTTTAAAAAATATTTTAAATAATAACTATCCTATCAATTGAAATATGATAATTCATGTATGAAATTAATTATATAATAATTTAATAACATTAATATCATTTATTTGATTCTTTCATTATTGAGATAATTACTACATCATCATTATGTCACCAAATAAATTAATTATTTGATTCCTAAAATTTATAACTAATTAAAAAAGATTTAGGACATATTTTTCATATTTATAGATTATATTTAATGTCTAATAGATAACATATATAACCACATATTAAAAATACTTGATAAAAACAAGGGTGAGACCAAATTTTTCATGTCTTTGAATATAATATTTTAAATATCTTACTAACACCCAAGTGGTTTCCTAAGGATATAATGTCAGAAAAGAATTTTTTGGACAAAATGAAATCATCCAATTAATTTAAGAAAATATTTAATTTGATTTTATATTAGTTATAATAATATTTTTACCCTTAAAAAGCTAATATACCATTTTACATGGTAATAAAAATATTAGAAAAGTTGCCATTCATAATGTCAAAAAATTAAAGGGACCTATTTTTAAAAAAATTTCTTATGATTACAAATATGGATTAAATTTTTCCAAATTAAAAACCCAGAGTTAATATAAATTAATAAAAAAACTAATCCTATTAACAAAATGAAAAATGGATTTTTAAAGTAAAGTGTTCAAAAGTTTATAGTATTTTTATATCCATTTTCAATATCAAATTGAATCTTTTGATCTATATAAGATTTAATGATTAAATATTAATCACTATATACATAAAAATAAATTATGTTAATAGTATAACTTTATAATTAAATTAGATGGAAATGATATTTTAAATTAGAATACAATATTTTTTCATTATTCATTGAAAATGAATCTTATCACAAAATTCCATTAAATTAACATATATAAGTATTTATATCCCTATTAAAAGGAAGAAATTTATTTTTTCAAATTGAGTTTATAAAATTTCAATACCTAGATTTAAAATTGGTGTGCCATCAAAAGGGAAAAAAAGTGCCATTTTTGAGAAATACTTCTTTAATGTGAAAAATTATATTTGTTCTTATATAATGCCTATAAAACACATAGAATGACTTTTAAAAAATACAATAAATATTATATATACATATATATTTAATTAATATAATTAAATAATAATGACTAGTTTATTTATTAGTGTAAAACATACTATTGCACATTTAAATTGTTTTTGCAGAAAAACATTTCCATTAATTTTTTAAAGTGTTTAATTTAATATATAATTAAATGTTCATAACATAACTAACTATATACACATGTGTAAAATATATATATTTAATACTACTCATTCTACATAATTTTATTATTGGGTTTTATTGTGAAATTCTAAATATTAATTTGTCATTTTCTTAAGCATGACATGTCATATCATATACGCTATTGTACATATTGATTCCTTTCAAACAACCAAGATGGTACACAATAAGAATGTCCCAAATAGTTTAATTTAAGGTGTTTTAAGAGGTAAATCCCATATAATTTCCATGAACATCTATATAGTACTTTTTGACTCTCCATTAGTCTTAGTGTTATATATAGTTATAGGGTATATAAAAGAATATATATTTTTTAATGAATTATCTAAATTCTCAATACGAACTTCAGATGATGGCCAATAAATTTTTTTAGTTTTCCACAATGAAATCTCACAACTTCCAATATATATATCTTGTATATACTATCATGTGATAAACCTTGGTGAATATTTAAAAAAATGTTTGATTATATGAAATGATAAACTATTACCCATATAATATTATTATATTGAGATGTAAATGATAATTCCATGATAAAATGAAATATAAAATTATCTAACTTCCATACTAGAATAGGAAATGATAATATAACTAATTTATATTGAATTTTGTTAATGTTTCTATAATTTTAGAGCTTACCAATCAAAATATTATAATAAAATCATAATAAATAATGATATTCTAAGTTTTTCGATGATACATTCTTGATAAAGTAAATGAAAATTATATAAATATATATATTAAAACTTTCTATATATTTATTTTTTCTATTGTTATATAAATAATGACCAAATAATGTTCTTAATTTACCGTAACCACAAATTTATATGATATAAATAATTTAAATGACACAAAACTAAATGAAATATATGTTGAATGCATTTTTCTAGAACCCTATTCTTTTATAGTTAAAGACCATCATTCATATATTACACCTTCATCATAAAGAATTTATTAGCATAATATTGAAATATATTAATATCTGATAATTGAATAAATAGATATGGGTTTTAAAGGAATTCATATTTTCCTTTTAAAACACAAAAAATACACACATTAATGGCTTGTTCATTCCAAGGAGTCATTTTATCACATAATGTTCAATCCTCTTATATTTGTAGGACTGTATAAACCCTTGAAAGATGTTACCTTTGTGATTATTTCAAAAGACATAACATGTGTAATGTTAAACCTTGTTTCTTTTTTAATCTCTTTTAATTTGACAAAAACATGATTTATATATTTTCCTTTATTTTAAAATTATCATTTATATCAAGAGTGATTATAAAAATTCATTTCATAGTTCCTAACTAATTAAAAAATTTCATTATAAATGTTAAAAACAAAATATTTAATAAAATATAATTTCTTGGATTTAGTGAAACACAAAAATTTTATTAGATGTTTAATTTTTTTTATTATGATTTATTTAACAATTGGTAAATACTAAACAATTTTAGGTGTTCATGGTCACATATCATAGTCACAAATAATATAAATAGTGACTATATATGTTATTGTTATATCCAATTATTATTGTATGAACAATATATAGTCTCAATGATGATGCATAGGGATCAACCATGATTCAAAAGATATCGAAAATTGTAATTATTTTTCAAAACTCTTTCAGTAAGATTTTTTATTCTTAGGGGAATTTTATTAACCATTAAGATTTGTTTGAAAGATAATTTCTTAGGGGACCATCCAAATTAATATTTTTATTAGAAAATATGAATTTAATATTTTATTTCAAATATGAAGTATAATTAATGTTTATTTCCATTAAAAATATATTCATTAGTGTCTGTGGGTGCTTTTATTCATATATATAATATATACTATTTTGAGTGTGTTATTAGTATAATTTATAATTTTTTAAGGATTAATAATTATTCTCATTTAGATTCCCTTCAATTGGTGGTGGGGTTATAAGGGGTTGTGGTGGTGGAGGGGGGGGGGGGGTTGATGGGAATGTCACATGGTCAATTCCCTAGGTCTGTATGTTTAATGTGCTTTTCCTCACAAAATTGAGTACTATGGTGGTTAATGTAATCAAACTATTAATTATTTTTATATAGTGGAATAATCATATAGAAAACTATTTTTTCAATTTATTTATTATGGTTCTCATAAGGATTAGAGTTGGTGGGTGGGGGTCGGTGTTTCTTACTCCCAATTCCATTCTTCCCCTATTTGTCTTTTCCCATCGACCATAGAGTGTAGTGACTTCAAAAAGAAGAGTTTATTCTGGACCATATCCCTCTTTCTCTTCTTCCCCTAGGACAAATAATTTAAATTTTATTATAATTTATTCATTATAGTTAATATTTTATCTATTTTATGAAGAAAATTTAATTATAGAGTTGGATTTTCACTAGGATGGAAAGTGTGGTCAATGCTAACCCGACACACTTGATATAAAGTTGCGTTATCATCATTTTGTTTTCTGGTGAGTATGTTGACATAATGTATTTGGAAGAACAATATTATTTCATTGAATAAATTATGTTTTTTATTTTATGTTATATAATATGTTGATTTGTAGATTGAAGATGTCATTGCATGATTTGTTTCATTTTTATATCAGTTTCAATAGTTATGGGGACAGAAATATCATTTATTTGTTGATAAATATTATATTTTAATTTAATATAAAATAAGTTTTTATAAATTATAATTTATATATGATGTGTTTGTTGAAGTGGTGTTAAATTTTTTTATTTTTTATTTTAATTATCTCTACATTCGGTGAATCGTAGTTTTAAATTAATAATTATTATTTTATAAAATGGTGAACTACAAGTGTCTATGAAAATTTCAACATTAATTTTAAAAGATGAAACTATTTTTTTTTCATGAGGGATGTGTTTTATTTATAAATAATTGTTAATTTGTTTTTATAATGTTTTGTTTAGAGTAAATTTTTTTGAGTCTGGATCGATTAATTCTATAAAATCTGATATGATTATGTCATTATGACTATATTTCATTTGTTATGGAATGGTTCTATATTATTATTGTTTATTGAATATTTTTGAAAAAATTACCTATTAATTTTTTTGATGTCCTTTTTTTGTAATCATTAGTGTGATGGTAAAATTCATTATTATAAAAATTGCACAAATGAGGTATTCTAAGATAAGTTATTTATAGGGAATGATTCCACTCAACCATATTTTGAAAAATATATATTATTATCTCTCTCTACATTGCATGGAATCATTCTTATTTTTCCCAATATAATTCCATAATGGGAACTACAACAAGTTTAGGATACCACTCTTTCTAGTTTCATTCATGTATATGGATATGGAAAGAGATTTAAAACACAAATCATATCATTGTTGGCCTAAATCATATATGTAATGACACATGATACTTTATTATTATTTTTTTGGATTTAATTTACCTAATAATATATTATTGATCAACGAATACATTTTTCATTCATAGGTATTACTTTATATTTCAAATGGAATATTTAAATTCATTTAGTAGAAGTTACTTGTATACCTAAAATTATGATTCTGTTTAAATGTACATTTAATGTTAAAACTACCATGATTTATATTTCATTGTATGAAATTGTTGTAGATACCTTTGAGCACATTCCAACTAGTTATATATTAATACATACCCCATGTATATTCACTTTTGAACATATTTAGATACATCTCATTTATTTTGATAATAGGAAAATATGATACCCTAAAAACTTAAAAGGTGAAAACAATAAATGTTACAACCCATGTCAACAAGGTGAACATTTATTTTCAAGATCTTTTTTGATAAAAACTCCAAAAATAAGAAAGCATGAATTGATTTAATGTTTGTATGGGTATCCTCTTAGGAATAATTTTAGGGTCTGTGTGGGTGAGGAAAAACCACATTGAAAGAAAATGTGTTAGCCAGTGGAGACATAAATTTGTCTAAATACACATTCAGGCATGTGGGTGGGCACCATAGATAGGATAACATTTGTTTTAATGAGAACTGGGGGAATTTGGTGGGCTAGGATCAAATTACAATATTAAAATTGTAGGATTATTATATTATCCTTCGGGACTAGTTGTGATAGTTTTATTATAGTGGTACTCAGCCAAATGAGTTATGTGACTGACTAGGTTAAATTATAGGGCCCAAAATGGGGAAAATGTGATACATGTGGGAGTAAATATGAAACCCTTGAAAGGTATAGGGTTAAAAGGAAAATTGTTACTACCCATGTAAACAAGGTTTACCATTCATTTAGATATCCTATCTGATAAGATCTCCATACGTATGTTTTCTTGGATTATAGTAGGGTTAGGAAAGGTTACTTAGTGTGATATTTCTAAGAGTGTTTTTGAGTGACGAAAAAAATACATTAAAAGGAAATGTGTTGTGTTTTGAGTATACTCATTTTTTTGATGATCTGTTTGGTCTTCTGGGGGTTTCACATAGATGGGTTAATATGATTATATTTGGAAATTGGTGGAACCTAGTTTTATAGGACCATAAAAGTATATTAAAAATGGTTTCAGTCGTGTCTTTTCAGTGAGGCCTAATAGTAATAATAAATCAGTTTGATTATTCCTTCATTATGTTGTTGGAGGGAGTTTTCCCATATAGAGCTCAGATATGCACTGATGGATATCCATGAATGATTTTATTCATTTAAGACATGATTTTTATTTATATTTTTATTGTTTATATTGGATTTATTAATTATGTTTGTATACAAATTTACTTCATCATGAATTTATATATTTTATAATTTCATTATTTTTATATTTCCATAAAAATAAAATTTATGGAATTAGCGGTGTTGGATTGAAACTATTCCCCCATGATATGATTTCATTACATTCCACTTGTTGGTAGCCTAAATAATTAAAGGGAAATGTTTATGAGGTTAGTAGAGAATCGTCTTAGTTTTTGGTTTATGGGTTATTTTATGTTGTTTATAAAATTTTGTCTATTATAATTTTTTTAAACAAATAAACTTAAAATAAATGATACATCAAATGTCCTACCATGTTAAAATAGTTATGTGATCTTCTTATGTTATAAAATATTTATCGTTATTAAATCAGTGAATTATATCTATATTTTAACCTATAAAATGTTAAACATAATGAAATATATTGTCATTTCTGATTCAATATTTTATAAATGTTTCAATTTCTTTTATAACATATTAGAATAATATCATTTACTTTATACATGATATAATACAAGGATAATAATTTATTATTATTATTATTCTACCACAAAAATATGTTTTATATATAGGATGCAATTCCTTCAATCAGAAGAAGATTTTTGGGCCTACTAAATAAGGTAAGTTATAGACCCATGAATTTCATGATACAAAAATCCAAAAAATGGAAATGTATGCATCTATATCAAGATATGGTCTATAGTCACAACCAATTTCATTTGAGCTAATTCAATATTGATGTTTCTAGCCCTATCTCAAAAACTATTTGAATTGGAACTATAATAATTATCATATTTATCATCATCTCATTTATATTTTTACTACTATGTGTTAATTTCTTTATAATTATATTATATTGATTTCAGTTATTAATGAGGATAATATTATAATATACTTTAACATTAATTTATTCCATATATTATACCTATAGGTGTGTTCTATGTTGGGAAAATATTCCTGAAGGTACCAATGACGCATTTTTGAGGTGATTGTGTTTGTCGAGAAATTGGACATCTGTGTGGTCATTGTTGAAAAAGAAAAACAATTCCATACATATTTGTTGAAAAATGGGATTTCAGGGTGGAATGTCAAGTTCATGAGATGTGGTCAACAGTCCATGTTTGATTCAGGAATGTCGACAAATGAATGGGTGATCTGGAGGCGATAAAAAAAGAACAGAAACAAGGTGGCTCTGTTTTCCAGTGTTTGCAAAAATATTGGGCCTAAAAATCGGCATATGAAGAAAAGTGGTTCTTGGAAAAGGGACATGTGCTCCATGTACTTGAAGGAGAGGAAACATGTGTGCTTAATGTTTTTCAAGATCAGAAGGTCAAAATATGGCAAAAGAAAGAGGGTCGCGCAGGTATTGGTGTTGTCGCACAGGTGACTTGCGCGCCATGAATGGCCCTGTGTGTCGGTGCCTAGGAGGGTTGGAAAGTTTCAAGCCATATGTTTTTCAAGATCAGATCTTTGAATTATAGAAACAGAAATAGGGTCGTGCAGGTGTCTTGCAGGGGATGAAACCTGCGCGCCAGGACATTCGCTCCATGGGGAGACTTGCGCAGCGCCGCGTAGGATGAAAAAATGCCTATAAATATAGGACCACCCCTCCTCATTTTGAATAGAGTTCAACACTTAGAAAAATCAGAGCTCCCATGACCCGGGAGTGGTGGTCGCGCATGTAGGTACTTCCGCGCTAGTGTTTGAAGTTGCACGCCAGTAGGTAGTTGGATGCCAATATTGGCTTGGGTGTAAAAGGGATTGAATCGTGTAGGTTTTTAGTTGAAGAGGATTGTGTTGCGCAGGTGGTAGATGTAGTCATGCACGCCAGTTGTGAATTTCACGCTGATACTTGCGCACCGGGTTAGACTTTTACGTCATGTAAGGTTGATTCACGAAATTTATTCAGGGCTACGTGAAAGCTTAAATTTTTCCTGATACATTCGGTGCAAAGAGAGATTCATCTGTTCGTGAAATTTTGACTTCAACAGAGCAACTACATGTAGAGGAAGATTCATTTATTCATGAAAATGAAGAGACCTACAGGTCTATAAATTGTGAGTGGATCCATTCCGGAGCAGTGAGCAAAGTAAGAGGAAGATGGTGATCCTCTCCACTGTTAGTGAGCTAGAGAGAGAGAAAAAGGGAGTGACCCTTGGGAAAGCAGTGAGATGACCGTAAACCTTGTAAAGGCGGTGAGCCTGGGATAGAGTGACTATTCCCGAACCATTGTATCCACATCTAGTAAAGAATAGTGGAATTTGGTATGACCAGAAACTTTATGGTGTATGCTCCTTGGATGTAGCCCAGTGAGGGTGAACCAAGTAAAAATATGTGTGTGTTCCGGCTTACTTCCCAGCATTCCATTTAAAGCATCATCATCAGATAAAGAAGAAAATAAGTGATCATAATAAACACACACGTGCAAAAAATGTGACCCTTGTAATAAAGAGGTCGAGGTCCAGTGGGGCAGGAAGAACATTGAAAAAGAATATCAATACCCTGATTCACCCACCCTCTCATGGTATATAGGCCCCTATTCGTCCTAACAATTTGTATCAGTGGGAAGGTTTATTTTATCAGAATTGTTTTCCCTGACATGGTTCAGTCGATTTCTCAAGTTAAAGATCCAATATTCTCTTATCATGTTGTGCCATAGGAAAGGGAAGAACGTCAAAGAAGAAGATGAAGGCTGGTGGTATTTCCCACTGTGGAAGTGTCAATGGAAAGAGTGTGATTCAGTTAAAGGAATCATGTAGTGAACAGAAGAATGGTTTGGATGAATCATACTATGAAAATAATTTCTCATTCAATGATGCTGAAGGAGTGAATGATGAACCTGACTTTCCAAGTGTTGTTGGAACCCTTGATGATGAAGAAACACGAAGAAGATGAAAAGTGGATGTTATCCATAAGGAAAAGGAGTTGAATCAGAAATTGGTTGAAGAGATGAAAATTAATGATATTCGGATCCAAGTACTGGAAACTGAGATCAACAAGCATCGAAGATTGAATCAAAGAATTGTTGACGTAGATAATAATCTAAAGGAGAAAAATGATTCTCAAGATGAATAATTACGAAAGAGATCTGCAAAGGTGGAAAAATCAAAAGCTGGTGAGAAGGGGAAGAATCTAAACTCAGATGAGATTTAGAATTTGATATCTAAAAATAATGATCTATCTAAACAGCTATCTGAACTAGTCCCTAAGAATCAAAGGCTACAACAAGAGAATTCATGTTGTTCTGAATCTATTGACGAAGAAAAATTGAAAGTGAAGTAGAAAAGTGACATGCTGGAAAAGCTCACACGGGAAGTAGAAGATGAGTTGAGTAGCAAGAAGAATCTCACAAAAGAACTCAATGCTCACGTTGAATCAAGAAATAATAAGATTCAACAAATGGAGGAAGTAGCAGAGAAATCCATGAGGGAAATAGATATATCAAAGGATAAAGGAAATCCTAAGTTGAAGGATGCACTGAACATACTATTCGATTGTCCTTCGGAAGGTGATGATAAAATAAAAAGGATGTATGAGATTTATTAGGTGAAATAAGAAAATATTTTATCAGCTAAAAAACCATATAGTTTGGGAAAATCTGGCATTGGATTTGATGAATCCCCTCCCGTGCTTGATAGAATGGAAGCTGTGAAAAGTTCTAGGAGTGGAGAAAAACCTGTAGGTGCTGGAGATAGGCCTAAGAGGGCAGTGACAAAAAAATTAAGACATCTGCAATTTTTGAGGGATTCATGTCCACACATAAATAAATTTTTCAGAGGCTCTGGAAGATATTTCAGGTTATGAAAACAGAAACATTACTAAAACTGAGAATAAGAAGAATCATCGTGAGAAATCAGAGAGACGTTTCCCTCAAGGTAAAATTGTTATCAATGCTATTACTGTGGAAGAAAGGGACACAAAATGAAAATGTTTCAAGAAGCAAAGGAGCTCAATGTTCAAGGAATAACACAAGATGTTTCAACATCTCGACAGAGAAATGGTGAAATGAGGTATCCCCTAGATTGAAAATGTTTTATATGTTTATATTATTGGAATTTGGAAAGAAATTTCAGCAAGAAGAATGCAAGAAAGGAAAAGGAACTCTAAAGGAGATTCTCGACTCCAGTGATGCATAATGAGAAATTCTACATTGGGAGACAAAGTGGTAAGGAGAAGAATAGTCTTACAGCCTAAGGGGGATTACATGGAGATGAGTGAATGGTGTAGCTTTCAACTCCTCTGTCACACTCACAACCGCACTCTAAGAAATAACATTATCAAATCTAGAAGAAAACGGGTGGAAACACTACAACTGTGAGTAAGAAAAATGTACATTTAGTGGAGGACCCACCACCAATTCAAAATAGGGTGGTAACTCAAATATATGGTAAAAGAACAATAAAAAAAGAATGCATTGAAAAATTTGCATGTCGGGTTCCACCACAAGCAGTGGAGGAAAGAGGAAGATCCCTACCGTGGAGAAAGGAGCATGGGATGATGGAAAGAAAAGATATTCCTACACAGAGATGGAATCATGGGAAATGGAATTTTGGTGGAACATCAAATATAGAAATGTGTATTAGTGGGTTTAAACCCCAAATGGTGAGAAATCCTAGGCCTGCATAATCTTCATATCAGAAAAAGACACACCATATAGGTGATGAATGATTGGTCATATGGAAAGAGCAGTTGATATTTGCTAGGCAGCTATAAGAAGCAACGAAGGAATGTGATGATCAGCAAGAAATAATAAAAGGGTTGACCCATTAGGATCAACTGAAATCCTCATCGTGAGTAGTCCAGATGAACCCATTTTCCTATGTATATAAATGTTTTTAACTAATTATTCATGTGTTTCGGGTTTTAGGGAGATACAATCCACGGATAAGTGGTATCTAAAGATGAAACGTGGAGAAGTGTTCTACTTTAGAGTTTTAATTGACTCAAATCTGGTACCAAAGTTGAAGAAGAATCGGAGTAACAGAGCACAATAGGAAGTGATTGTGTTATTAACTTTATCTCTAATTTCCTACACAGAGTTCCAAATAAGTAGGCTTAGAGATTTTGTTAATGGCTTAATATGAAGTTCCAGATTAGTATAAATAATGTAGGAGAATAAGAATGTTTATTGGCCAAAATAGTGGGCCTAACCCCAGGATTTATTGTATAACATAGGGGGAGAATTCAATAACAAAATCAAATGCAAGAGCCATGAAAGAAATAATTGGATGACTCAGCTCAGGTGTTGCATATCAAGGGAAGAATGAAACACAGGGAGAAGAAACAATAATCATGCATCTCATGCTTATCTATTTTGTTCTAAAAATTGGTATTAGATGACAGTTTTCATGATACCAAGAAGATGCAAGAGATTATAAACCATATCTCAATAAAAAGCTCAGAAAAGTAGATAAAAGAAATAAATCCACTGAATAATGAAATTGTGAGAAATTTTCGGATGAAAGTGTTGAGGATGAAAGCAACAATGAAGGAGAATAAGTGGCAGAGGTTGACTTAGAAGAATATACTGATGATGAAAATGAATGTTTCAAGTCTGTGTCTGCAAGGAAGCCAAAGAGTCAAGATGAAATTGATAGACAGAATATCATTGGTGATCAGACAGCTCCAATTCAGACACGAAGAATAAATTCATTACAAAAAACATTGTTTTATCTCAGGTGGAGCCAAAAAAAATTTCCGATGCAGATGAAGATGAAAACTGGGTTAAGGCTATGAATGAAGTGCTTTATCAGATTGAGAAGAACCAGACATGAGAGATTTTTTCGAGGCCAGCAGACAAGAATGTCATCGTGACTAAATGGGTATTTCTCAACAAGATGAATGAAGAGTGAACAATTATTCGGAACAAAGCACGGATAGCGTGAAAGGGATACTCCAAGATAGAGGGAATAGATGTTTATTAGACATTTGAACCGGTTGCAAGGATGGAGACAATCCGATTATTTTTTTCCATAGCAGTGCAAAGATAGTTCAAAGTGTTCCAGATGGATGTCATATCCGCGTTCTTGAATGGTGTTCTATAAGAGGATGTGTGTATAGAGTATCCATATGGTTTTCTCATTCATGAGGATGAGAAAAAAGTTTTCAGGCTGACAAAGGTGTTGTATGGGCTGAAACAAGCACTAAGAGCATGGTACTCAAGGCTTGATCATTACTTTATGAAGCTTGGTTTACAACGTGGGGGAGTTGATTACATTATCTATGTCAGAAACAATAGTTATCAAAGGATTATGGTGTTGGTTTATGTAGATTACATAATATTTTCCGGATCATAAGAAGATCAGTGAATAAAATTTTCCAAATTCATGAAAAATGAGTTTGAAATGTCAATTATTGGTGAGCTAACATTTTTCCTTGGTCTATAGGTGACATAAGGAAGGAATGGAACATTAATTTCTAAATCCAAATATTCCAAGGGTGTTTTAAGAAGTTTTTTCATGTAGAATTCTATGTAAAGAAGAATCTAGTTTCTACCCAGATGAAATTATCAAAAGATGAGGATGGTAAGGCAGTTAATATCAAAGAATACTGGCAAATCATTAGAATTTTGTTGTACGTGAACACAACAAGGCTTGATCTTGTTTTTGCCACATGGAAAGAAGTGAGATATCAGAGTAACCCCATGTAAAGCCACATTCTTGGTGAAATGAATACTTCGATATATTGAGGGAACCATGAATTGCGGTCTAGTGTATAATGACAAATCTCAATCTTTGTTATCGGGTTACACAAATTCATATTGGGTCGGATCAGCAGATGACATAAATTAAACGTCACGAGGTGCATTATATCTAGGTGGATTGTGTATTTCGTCGTTATGAAAGAAGAAATATTTCATTTAATTGATAACCGTGGAAGCTAAGTATATTGCGGCCACTCAAGCATGCACATAGTTATTGTGGATGAAGAAACAACTTGATGATATGGGAGTTGAAGTTTAGTCTCCGATCAGAAACTAGTGTGATAACTCAAGTGCTATAAATATCATCAAAACTCATGTCCATCAATCAAGGACAAATCAAATTAAGATAAAGTATCATTTTATCGAGGAGAAGGTTGAGTAGGGAATTGTGAAGATGGAGTATGTGCCTATAGAGTTATAGATTGCAGACATTATAACAAAGGCATTACCCAAGGAATCTTTTTAGCGATATCAACTGGCTGTGGGAGTTTAGTCGACACCCCACACGTAAAATGGTGTTGATGTGGACCGCCCCCTCTCCCTGAGGTTTGATATGTCTTTCCCTAATGTACTGATATGTGTTCTCTACTCTGTTACATACTGAAAATTAGTGACCTTTGGGTTTGTTGACAAAGGGGGAGAAAATAGTGATTGTTCAAGGGGAAGTTAGTATGTCTATTTGAGATATAATGAATCATATGGGGAGAAGCTGACAGGAGGAGCATCCAGATAGGGTTAGTTGAAGCTAGTTGAACATTATTATCCAGAGCTTATCTTGGACAAAATAGATGTTGAAGTGGATTTGCAGCTGACAAGAGTTAAAGCTGTAAGAATAAAGGGGGAGAGTATTAATTTTGATGATGCTAAAAGTGATCTATCAAAGAATATATATCATGCCAACTGAGGGTCATGATTAATGTATAGGAGTGGTGAAAAAGAGTATTGTTGGAATGCGGTAAGAATATTTCCAGAAATTGGTAATCCAAAAATTTGTATCAGTTTGGTGTCAAAAGTGGGTGTCAGCGATGAAGTGATTCATTGATGAACATATCATTTACTCTTGTTTCTCACACCTTGCATTGCTCATGTGGGTGTATAGTATGTGTTGAGTAAATCATTGATCACTATCAGAATCACAAAAGGTGAATGGTGGCTGAATAATTAACGATGTATCTTTTTATGGAAGAGTTGTCAACAAACCCATAGGGGGAGATTGTTGGGAAAAATCCATCAAGGAATCACTGAAGCAATTTTCAGGTGATTATGTTTGTTGAACAAGTGGACATCTGTGTGGTTATTTTTGACCATGAAAAACAATGACATACAAATTTTTTTACAAAGGAGATTTTATGGTGGAATGTCGAGTTCAAGAGCTGTGGTCAATAATCCATGTTTGATTCAAGAATTTTGTCAAATGAATGAATGATCTAAAGGAGGTACAAAAATAACATATACAAGGTGGCACTATTTTCCACTAATTGCAAAATTTTTGTACCTGAAAATCGACATATGAAGAAAAGGGTTTTTTTGGAAAAGGGACTTGCATTCCATGTACTTGAAGGAGAGGAAACGTGCGCGCCCAATGTTTTTCAAGATCAGAAGGTTAAAATATGGAAAAGGAAAGAGGGTCACATAGGTATTGGTGTAGTCGCACAGGTGACTTGCGCACCGTGAATGGACCAGCGCATCGGTTCCTAGGAGGGTTGGAATGATTCACGCCATATGTTTTTCAATATTAGATCATCGAAATATGGAAATGGAAATTGGGTCACGCAGGTGTCTTGTAGGGGATGAAACCTTCACATCGGGACCTGCACGCCACCACAGAGGTTGACCAAATACCTATAAATATAGGACCACCCTCCTCAGTTTGAATGGAGTTCAACACTTAGAAAAATCAGAGCTCCTATCATGCTGGTGTGGTGGTCGGGTAGTTGGTGTCTGGTCGAGGAGGTGGAGTTGCGCGCCAGTCGGTAGTTGTGTGCAAATATTGGCTTGGGAGAAAAAGGGATTGAGTCACGCAGGTTTGTAGTTCTAGAAGATTGTTCTGCGCAGGTGGTAGAGGTAGACCTATGTCCCATTTTTGACTTTCACACCGATACATGCATGCCAGGTTAGACTTTCACACCACATAAGGTTGATTCATGAAAGTTATTCATGGCTATGTGAAAGCTAAAAAATTGCATGATACCTTCATTGCAAAGGGAGATTCATCTACGGGTGAAATATGGACTTCAACAGATCATCTACTTACAGAGGAATATGCATTACTTCATGCAAATGAAGAGACTTACAAGTCTATAAACTGTGAGTGGATCCTTTCAAGAGCAGTGAATAAAGGAAGAGGAAGAAGGTGATCCTCTCCACCACCAGTGAGAAAGAGAGATAGTGAAACAGGGAGTGACACTTGGGAAAATAGTGAGCTGACCCTAAACCTTGTAATGGCAGTGAGCCTGTAACATCGTGACTATTCCTGAAACTTTGTATCCACATATATTGAAGAATAGTGGAATTTGGTACGACCATCAACATGTCGGCGTATTCTCCTTGGATGTATCCCAGTGAGGGTGAACCAAGTAAAAATATCTCTATCTTCATACTTACATCCCAGCATTGCATTTAAATAATCATCATTAGATAAAGAAGAAAATAAGTGATCATAATGAACACACAAGTGCAAACAAATTCACCCTTGTAAGAAAGAGGTCAAGATCGAGTGGTGCAGGAAGAACATTGAAAAATAATATCCCTACCATGATTCACCCCCCCTCTAAGGGTATATAGGCGTATATTGGTCCTAACATTCTCATTATACTTAAACTAGTTCTCTAGAAAGTAGTGATACATTCTCAATAACATTCATATCAATTTTGAATAATAACTAAAAACTTCTTCAAAAATACCATGTAAGGATATGGAATGATAATATTAAATAGAATATATATAAGATTTAAATCTATTAGTTTTTTTGATATAAGTAATAGTAATTTTATTTTATTCGTGAACTAGAACAAAAATACAAGCAATAATAATGAAACAATTTTTTTTAAAATAAACTTTAACATTAATGCACAACTTTTCGATCATATAACTATAATAATATACATTTTTCAAGAGATTATATATTAAAAAATGGGTGATATGAAGCTTATAATAACGATTTTATATCATCACGGTAATATATTAAGCACGATTTATTCTTAAAATATGAGTTCGAGCATGTTATAATCATAAAAAATTGGTTATTTCATTAATAAGTATAAAGTATAAGAAATAAATGAAAATTAGAAGTCAAAACATGTGGTCTAAGAAATTATATAATATGGTTACCAACCATGTAAAGATATCAAAACGGGAACCAATGAAAATTCAAACCAA
The DNA here is from genome assembly GCA_963277665.1 of Viscum album. Lineage (NCBI taxonomy): Eukaryota > Viridiplantae > Streptophyta > Magnoliopsida > Santalales > Viscaceae > Viscum > Viscum album. Next base: position 1,593,944,272 of record OY728129.1, read on the forward strand.
CCAATGTTAAGGAATCATATTTTATGATTAATACATTGTATTTGTAGAGATGAAAAATTGTTGATTTTATTGAGGGACACATAATTATAATCCCAAACACCAAATAACCTATTATATTGTTTATAAAATACATAAATAACATTATATACATGTTTACATGACCTGAAACATTCATAACATGATAAGAATAATAAAAGTAGCCTATGAGAAAATAAAGAGGGTCATTGTTTATGATAATTTTTTTATAAAAGGATTTTATCAAATTGAAAATACTATTATTTCATCAATATGAAAATAATAATAAAAATAATAATAGGGGAATGTAGTCTTCTTGAAGGATATTGTTTTAATATATCTATTTGAATGGTTTAATAAGGAGTACATGGATAATACCTTTTTGTTAATGTTATTGGATGAAAATAACCCAAAAATGGATTTTTTTTCATACTAGTTATTTAATTGGTTGAATAAAAAGGATTTGATTGTTAAATAAATCAAATATCAGTATTAATTTTTCTATAAATATTTTTCACATTGAGGATATAACATCATTTAACAAATAATTCCCATGTTTTTTGGCATTATTTTGGATGGTTCACTAGGGTAAATATAAGGGGGAGTCAAAAAGGTCCCACTAATGGTTTATATGAATTTTTCAAATCACATATTTAAATACATACTCAATTTCATTAAAAATTCATTTTCACATATCAATAAATACATTATATATATTTGGATTGATAATATAAATGAAAAATTATTATGTAATTCTTGAAACACGTAGAAAATATTTTTCAGATGGAATAAAAGAATATTATTACTATATTGTTAATTTAATAAAATAAAATTCATATTGAATTAACAAAATCATATATATAATATATATTTTAAAAAAATATAATATTATAATAGAGATATAAAGGTATAAAAATATTACATTAGTTATCTCATTCTATAACCTAATATGGAACTCATAAAACACTTAATATGATCTTGATGAGAGACTATATATGGTAAATAATATGATAAAAATGATTAAGACAAATTCATAGGGGGTTTTATATATAGTAAATCATATAGATCATGTTATTGTTTTCATTGGGACCTTAGAAAAATAGTTATAAAATTATGACATTTAAATTTTCATTTTTCCCCAAATGGTTTTTAATTACAATTAAATGGTTTTTTATAAAGAAAACCATTTTTTACTATAAATAATTTTAAAAAATGAATATTAAACATAAGATAATCTAAACATGAGAAAAAATTGAAAATATTAGTTCAATAAAATAATTCTTTTGAAGTTAAAAAATAAAATTCTCTTTAAAAGACAAGTGAAATATTTAGAATGTAATGTTTTAACTAAAAAATAAATTTTATGTCATAGAATTATTTATTCTAGTTAATTTGTCATTTTTTATTAAAATTTAACTAACATGATATACTATATACGATGTTTCAATTTGAGATATATGAATTTCAGACAACAACAATTAATTAACCCAATTATGTTTTGATAGTTACAATTTTGAATAATTTCAGTACTAGGGTCCGAACCATATGGTAGTAGTGTATTAATTAGTTAGAAATATTTTATTACTCATTTTGAAAATTTATAATGGATTATACCTATCATTTCGGGATTTTAAATAAAACTATTTTATATTATTTACTAAAAATTATAAAATATTTATCTTTTTAAGTGCATTTTGAGTTGTGGATGAATATTTTTTTTCCATTTGTGGTTAAATTCAATAAGATATTGAATTTAGTTTTTTGTGGTGTTTGATATGTTACCAGAGTGTGTTTTGATGTTTTTGAGGTTCCAAAGAAGGTATATAAAGGTGTTCTAAAATGTATAGTTTCAGTTGTAGAGAAATCCCATGTTCTATGAAAAAGATAAAAGTGGTGAACAAAAGTCCATATAGAGGAGAATTAGTATTTTTTCATTATACAATTTTTAGAATAAGTATTTATGGAAAAAGAAAAATTTTTATGGGTGAAATTATTATTTTTGGTATCATAAGTGTTTTTCAAGAGTAAGTGTTTATGCATGAATTTAATACTTAATGGAGTAATGTAAGTCTTTAGATGAGTGTATGTATTTGAGATTATAATAATTTATGATTATAAGTCATTAAATACTTAAGATATAAATTAACCTATTTAGTATATATATTTTTTACATAGGTATTTTATTATAATGACATAGGCTGAATTATGAAAATCTTGAATTTCAATAAACTAAAGAAAAGGAAATTAGGAAATGCAAGAATTATTACACGGTGAGCAAAATATTGAAAAACAATTGAGATTTAAAATAAATAATGAACCCATGATTTATACTAGATGAATAAGAATATATGTCATGATATCAACTAACTAAATATGAACCAATATAATTATGAGTTTACTAGGAATAAGTTGTAGATATTAATCAAGGAATATCATTGAGAACAACATAAACTATTTCAAAATTCTAATATGAACTGCCAATAAAAAAGTGATACAAACTGAATTTATTTAATTTATATTATAATTATTTAATATATGTTTTCAAAAAATGTTGTGATTTTATATTTCAATAGTTCTAAGGTCTAATTAAATAAAATGAAAAACTGAGGTCGATCTAGTTCAGACAAAGAAGTTGAAACTAATGTAACATAGGTTTTGAACCATTTATTATATATTTTTATGGAATATGAATTTATTATTCAATTGTCAATCATTAAATGTAATTCAAATCCTTGTACATCAAATATCATTGAATGATATTTAACGAGGGTTACATTTTTAGCGACTAAACAAATATAGGAAGCCAAAATTGGAATATTATGACCATTCTTTTTCATGGAAAATGAAAATTTATCTCATTCCTTGATTGAAGAATCTAATTTTGTTTGGATCTATTTAATTATTTTAAAATATTTTTATAATTATTTATTTTGAAAAGTTTATGTGTGTGGGAATATAAAAATTAGAGTTATTGAAAAAATAAATAATGTGAGAAAAGGATCATTGTGGGAATGATAAATGTATCAAGTGCTAGATGCTTTGAACATTTAATTTAAGTATACTAGAGATCTAGCATCTACTCAATGATATTTTATATTTATAATAATATTTATATCATCAATTTGAAATGTGAAAATGGTTTATTTAATATTCATATTTATTGAATAGAAGATATTTCATAGTTACTAAATCAACCCATAGGTATAAGTGATATCTATCCTATTTTCTGAATAATGATTAACATAGAGATGCTGATTATGTGTAAAAAGATACATTGTAATGGTATTAGTAGGATGCTATGAACTATTCGGTGAATGGAGATTCATACCTACCCATTTTTTTAGTCATTAGCTTATATTAGAAAAAAAAAGTTTCCATGCTAATAATTGGTTATAGTATAGAGTTGGCCCACAAACGATGGTCTATCCCTGAAATAACTGTTGTGTGACTAATGTCAATATTTTCAAAATTTTCATGAATTTTTAAGTGTTTGATATAAAATTTGTATATTAAAATCATAACAATTAACAAGGGGTTACTTTTTAGTTCATGAAGTATATGAAAATGAATATATACACTAATTCACTCCCCATATCAGTATAATAATATGATCCATTAAATCATATAGTTAGTATCCAAATTTTTTATCTTTTTTGGATTCTACAATAATATTAATGGTATATAACATTATATTATTTAAAATTAGATGACTTGCAATAGTTGATGCTAAAAGTTTCCACGGATAAAAAATTAGGTGCTTCTATATTTTTTTCTGTCACATAAGCATGGCTTTAATTATGCAGGTAAAGTATATATATAACATATTCAAAGAGGTTACCACATAAACTTTACTAAGAAGACAAATCATGAATATGATGGGATGCAAAAAAAATTTCATATCACCCTCACAGAGAATGTATTTACTATATAATGGGTCTATAATCTATCAGAGAAGTGTGAGATAAGCTAGATGTAAGTTATAAATGTAATACAAAATTCAAAGGGGTAAATAAACAAATTATATAGAGTTAGTTTAAAGAAATGAGAATGGGTGAAGTAGAATTTTTTTATTCCTTTAATATAGTTAATAAAATGTTGAGCAACCCCAGACGTCTTAGTGAAATGTAAGATGATGATATTGTTTAAATGACACCCATAAAGAAAAACCAATATAGATTTTATCAAAAAATTATTATCTCGAATATATGAAACTCAATTCAATTTTGATATTTAAAACATTATCATTTATAATAAAATGAGAAATACACCTACATTCTAAATGAAAGTGAAAGATGAGATGACCTTTAAGGGTATTAGAAATTTGATTTAATGGAAAGATGCACCTAAGACTCCTTGAGATTCATAATGTAAATGTTATATGTATAGATGTGAAAATGGTATTTTGTAACAGATCATCAAAAATATAATATAATTATGGTATTTCAAATTGGTAAACTTCCATTAAAATTAATTAAGTACAATGGAGTTAGAAATTTTACTATAAATTTTATGAAGAAAAATGTGTTTGGAATATAAGGGTGAGGATAATGATAATCAAACAATCAGGATGATTATGCAGAAAATATATAAATAATTATTTAATTATTTCCATATTAAGATGATCTTTCGTATATGAAATGAAAATGTATAATGAGAAAAGAACACGAATAAAACATAACACACTGTAATTTGGGAAAATATTTTCTATTAAAAAAGCAAATGTGTTTGATTGATTATGATGAAAAGAACCCTTCAATTATGTTAAAAATAATATAAAATATAAAATGAATCAAATTATATGTATTTTAAATGAAAGATAATAGTTTATAAAATTTATAATTCATTTATGAAATACTACTGATCCTAAAGAAATAAATTGAAGGATTTGTGTATGAGCATTATTGTTATATATATTTTTATTTAGGAATTTTTTTGAGTATTAATATTTTGATTTTTTCACACATTTAGAAAATGGATTCAATGATTATAATTTTTGGGAATGAAAATAACAAAATTTTAATGTAAAAAAGAGATCTTTATCAAAAAAACCTATTTTAAACATGTAATGTATTTATATTTGAGAAAATTAAACTAATCACTATTTAAGAATTATCATAATGAAATTTAATAACAATATATTTAATAAAAATTTTTAAATTCATGTATTATTTTATATGAGGAAATTAATTTGATAAAATTCAATTTTATTCATAAAAATTTATTTTTCAAATAAATTATTTCATTGAAGTTTATGTTCTAGGTTTAAAACTAATTTAATATATATATTGAAATTGAACATTATATTTTTTCCCAAAATAATAATTTCAAAATTTGATAATGTGGCCATTATCATTTCTGTTCATAATTAATAGTAATTATGGAAGAAATCTTGTTTTGATGGTTAAAGTAAAAAAGAAATTATGGGGGGGGGTTATAATGATAGACATGGTTTAAAATATAACATATATTTTGTAAATATGGGTTTTTGCAAATATTTACTCCATAAAATATCATATAATCAAACAATTATCCATTATAGGCCACCTTCACCTGAATAAAACATTATTTTATTTTAACTTTATTTCGATTTACAAGTTTTCCACCTATCTAACTTATAAAACAGAACCAAATTCCCTCTCTTCTACACGCTTTTTGAGCTATATAGTTTATCCAATCCTTACCCTGATCTCTTCTCAACTTCCATAGACACTTTTATGATGTTATATTATTCTTAAAATACAAACCCAAGGGCCTTTATGAATAGATAAAATGGTGGGTTCTGAATGAATATGAACTTAATAGCATATATAATGAAATCAAGAATCTAAAGCAATGGTGTTTCTTAAAAAGACATTTATTTTTATGATTGTATATGTAAAGTTTCCATTGAAATAAATTATTTTATCTTTAATATTTAGATCAAATCTATATTCATTGACACTGGTTATTAATATAATTTTATTTTTTTAGTACCATTTTACTCAATTTGGAAATTAAAATAAACGTGAAAAAGTTTTATGAAAATATTTCCTTATTTCCACTTTGGTCGATAATCTTTTTAATTCATGTCCAATTGTCTAACTATTTTTCAGGAATTCCCTTTGTTATGAACAGATGATTATTTACATTCATTTTCAACCATATTGGAACATATTTTCATTTTTAAATGGTAATGTTCTTTTTATTTTATGGACACGGTACTTTTATATTTTTACAAAAAGTGTTAAACGAATATAAATTTTATCATTTACCACATTAAAAAATTTATACATTGTTATAATTTATGATTATATTGATGCCTTGTTTTCATTTTTTCATGTTTATTTTATAATAATAACCTTTTCTCAATATTTTTTAGATAATTTATGTTTTTCAAATACAGAAAGAAAAAAAAAATTTCCCCGTGTTTTGAATGAAATATTCAAATGAACATTCAAATCTATTTTTATTATATTTAAACATAATATTTTGTTACTAATACATCACTAGGAATATGATTGACTGATATCATCCATGATCATTATATAGATGGTTTATAGTTATGTGACAATGAAATATTTATAAAACCTATTTATTGTCCACCAGATATTCTATGATGAACTGATAAAAGTTTTTATGATATTGTTTCACACATAAGTACAGTTTTTATTATATGATATGTTGGTATGTTAAATGCATGATTTATATTTAGATAACATGGAAAATAATTAGGAGTGAGTCCATTTTAGTATCGAAATATGTCTACTATTATATTATTGGGAGTTAATCATTATTAAGGAAATAATGGAATGTGGAGTTAATACAATCCACTATGTGAATTTTTACACTATGATAGTCTTGAATGTAATACATGATAAAATAAATGATTTTTTACGATTATTATTATCCCACGATTACTAGGAAATGTTATTATACATGTTACATGCATTCATGGATTTGGACCTATTAACATTGATACCTCAATCTTAAGGATCATTTATTTTTAAATACTAATGACTGATGCCATAACTCCTGATTTATTATATATTATTGACTCATAAGGAAATATATGAGTATTGATATGAATTTGTATACATATAATCTTATCACATGCTTTCATATGATCATGAATATATATCTACTATGTTTACCCTTATGGAACACATGATCACACACTTTCTTATGTTTCCATATTCCCAATTTTTTTGAAAAAATGATTCATATATGATATGAACAAAAAGGGTATTATTATCTAAAGGCAATGTTGTATATATTGAGTATTTTACATTAAATAAGTTGATTATTTATCTAGTATCAAATTTCACTAAATCATTATGGTCCTTGGAAATACATTATTGCAAAACATATTGGATCTTTATCTACAATGATTCAGTATTTCTATATGTTATACTTGGGTCTCATTATCTGGTACTACAAGAGGGCATTGTTATACATGGGTCTCACACTGTAATAATTATATAATCACTCTTACACAACTTTTTTTGGGTTTGAGTAAGAGACCGAATCTATGAAGAATCTTGTTAAGAAATAGTGTGTCAAATAATGGAATAATTGTCTTCTTGTGTAAAAAGATAAAATATGAGTAAGAATAAAAAATATTACTACTAACCTCAAACAACCCTCTGAATCTATGAATCATGATGAGTTTCCAAATGTGAAAAGAAGGGACCAATGTACCATTGAATATTTCATGAGGTAGGATCCACCTTATTTAACTAGATCCTCTAATCAATTGTTTTCTGAGAAATATATTATTGTCCCTAAAAATATATTTTCCATTTTCTAGTGCTTAGTGCCTCAAAAAGTTGTATTAATAGTGTTTCATTTGAAAGGAAATGTTGAATAATGGAAGAATCTTATTAAGAATATTATGTAAGGGGACATAAATGACTCAATGAAATATAATGAGTTTAAGAGGGTATTGTTTAGTTATTACTTTTCCAGATCACTATGTTCCAAATTGGAAAGGGAACTCATTGATATTTTATAGACGAATAATGAATCTATTTTTCATATAAGGATATCATTACAGGACATGTGATGAACAGAACTAGTTTTATCATTAAAATTAAATGAAAAATTGATTATTCTTTAGTAGATTAATTAGTGATCTCTAAAAGGTATTGATAAAAAGGGTAATTATTATCTATCTAGAAAGTGTTCGATGTGATCTCATGGTGTAAATAGAGAGTGGATATTCACCTCATTCTTATGGTTATGATAAGAATATAATGACGGATTTTTTAAGAAACATAAATAATAAAATGAATATTGTTAATGAAATGAATCTTCAATTATTAAAGAAGTGTTGAAATAAGCATGTGGTAATTCTTCACCAAGAGACTATTAAAGATTTAAAATATCAAAATTAAGGCCATCGAGAAAATGAATTCTAAAGGGATTTAAAAAGTAAAGCCAATGGAATGAATTGTAGGAAGGATCGGTTTAATGTACTGCCCAACATCTAATTATAAATCCACATTGATTAAAGAAATTATGCCATATAGTACCCAAATTTATGGATTATTAGTGACAATATACATAAAAAACCTCTTAATCTAAGAGATAAAGGAAATTCACATGATATTATAACAATTGTAGTGGGTCTTAATAAAAAAGTGGTAAAAAGTACACTAATCATCTATTTTAATACTGAAAATTTGTTATTATATTATGGTTATACCCACTATTTATTAGTAAATAATTTGTTAAAGGTATCATTTCACTGCATCCAAGATTATATATTGAACTATTAGTGATAAGTATCTATATAAATAAATAAATTATAATGTATATCGATATTCTCTAATAGATGTTTTTAGAAATTTTCTTAAATTAAATCTTTTGATTATTACATTAGTGAAATTCGATGTATTTTTAGGCATGGATTCCCTCTCTATATAGAGCCTATATAAATTTCAAAGGAAAGAATGTTATGATTGAAATTATAAATAAACAATTGAATTTTTATCAATGTAATGATATATTTGTAATTATAATGAAAAATACTTTCATATTATGAGTCTTATTACCTACTTGTGATAGGAATCTATCTCAAATAGTGAGGTATCTACTCCACCTTGATTATATGAATATATTACTATAATATGATGATGAATTTCCATATTATTTTCCCAATATTCCACCAAATCATTAACTTATTTTTTCAACATAAATCAGACATGGTGATACAAATATTTCAATGAATCCTTTTAAAATGGCCCTGATTGAGTTATTTGAATTAAAGAACCAACTCTAGGAAAATATTAATAGGGAATTTATTCATCTAATTGAATCACCATGGGGTTCACCCATTATTTTAATTAAGAATAATTATGGATAAATATATCATTTTCATCATTATGTAGAACATAATATGTTGATTATCAAGAATGATTATTGGTTTACCATATTGCGGATCTATTTTATCAGGTTAGTATACCTAAATACCTTCCAAATATTATCCTCTGATAAATATATTGTTAGTTATGTGTCAGAAAGTGGGACATATAAAATACAACCTCTTGTATTAGGTATATATAATGTGATTTTATTGTGATGTCATTTCAGCATAAAAAATTCCTAGTACTATTCATGGATTTAATTATTAAAGTCCTTAAACATTAACATGATAAATTTATGTTTGTATTGAGAGATTAAATTATTTTATAATACCAGATTAAGGAATATCATTAATATCATTTGATTGTTATATTGAAGACCTTAATAAATTAATCTCTTTATATATATATATCAATGTTTGAAAGAGTAAATTTTATATAGAAAAAGTATAATGGTTGGATCACATAATTAAAAGATGGGGTATATAAGTGAATAAATCAAAGAAATATGTTTCTAAAAAAATTATAGACCAACCACAATGATCAAAATACTATATTTTCATTGTGTGCTAGGATAATAACAATACATTATAAGAATATCTTCATAATTTTATGATATAAAAACCATGTTTATTTCTAATGGGGTAAAGATACTATGGATAAATGAAGATGAAGACAATTTTAGTAAATTGAAGAGAATTTAGTTTATAGTACTTATACCCACACAACCCAATAGTTAGGAATATTTTGAGATATATATTGAATAATTAATTTAATGCATGGGATTTGTTCTCTATTTTTCTCACATTGTTTTAGATTCATTTATTAGAAAATAATTTCAATATGGTATAAGTGGAGATGATGATTATGGATATTATTAAGAGGTTTAATAGAATTATCTATCATTATATTAATGAAATTGAAATTGGTAGAAATATATTGGTTGTGGTATTTAATTTTTTTTTCAAAATCTACAAGAAAAGATTAGTTTTCTTATGGAAGATATAAAGAAAGAAAATTTTGGGGGTTTTGTGAAGGTTAATGAATATAATTATAAGGAATAGATATTTGATTGAAAGAAGATTCAATGAAGAGTATCTCTCATGAATTGAATAATTATTAGTGGGGATATTCTATGAATATGTAGATAAGATTACATGAAAATTTATATTTTGTGGAAATGAGCTTCCATGAAGCAAAGCTTCTTTGATGATGAGCTTCTATAAATTGAGCACGTATGACATGAATCCACTATATGAATAAATTATTAACTTTTCATGTGGATGATAATCTTCTATAACATTTGGAAGAAACCTATATTTCATTCATACAATGAAATCATGGATATTCCATGTGTATTATTTCTTCTATGAAAGAAATACTAACCTCTTATGGTTGTATTATGAGTGAATATGAATAACATGTTCGGTAGATATACCATGGACTAAATCAACAATATAGTGTTGTACAACTAAAACAAGGAATTTTAATATTTTATATTGACCATAGAACATTTAATATGTTATAATACTATAACATTAACGTCGATCGTTATGTTTTTTTTCAATAAACCATAATTAATAAAATTATCACCTATAGAAATGAAAGACAACAGTATCAGGTTTGTCTCTCGAGGATGTTACAATTTGAGTTTCCAATCCATCACTTATTCATTATTTTTTGAAAGAATAAAAACATGTGGATTTTATTTTAATGTTATAATAAAGAAAAAAAATGTGCAATAAAAATAAATAAAATAGAAATTTTATATTAAATTAATAGTTTGTAAAATTTGGATTTAAATAGTTGTTATGGACAATTTTTGAGCTTCTAAACACTCCCCTCATCCTTGTTTAAAAAGATTTCAAAATTGAATTTCTCTATACCCATCCATGTTCAACCAAATGAACACCTTAATTTTAATATAAATCATATTGATACCACAATATGATTTGTTTTCTTCCTTATAAGTGATTTAGTTACATGAAGTCCTCTTAACAATCAAACGTATTCAAAATGAATATGCTTTACAAAAAGATAATAAAAAAGAAATTTAAATAGGTAAATAATTTATTTTTTTCCATAGGTTGTAAATCATTCTGAAAATATTGTATCATATGTATTAAAAAAATAAAATTACCAATTTTATTAAAAAAATATAAGTTCAAGAGCGTTTCTAAACATATTACACATGGGTATCAAAACTCAGAAGAGATTGTCCTTTAATTTACACCATCCACACCAATTTATTTCTTACCCTATGATCACATGATAATATTAATTAATCCCCATTTCATAATTTAATGTAATAATATATATAATATTCTTTAGAATATTAAGATCAGTTAATTCATTTATCGGTTTGGCCAATAAAATACATAAAAAGATGTGGAGATGGAAATTTAAAGATATGGGCCGGAAAATATGCTATCATTTTTCCCTTCAACCAAATTATTCTCAATTTCATCCCAAATTTCAATTTAATATCAACTCATGTTCTTATTAGTGTATTTATTATATTTAATTATTTTGAGTTTAAAAATCAAACCATTTAGACTTATTTAAAAAACATTATTGCAACATTGCTGAATCTATATTTATCTATAAGAAGAGACACTTCAACATCATAATTTTGATCATGATAATAGAAATTTTTATTGAAAATTTTTTACTTTTATATTTAATGTAGACTAGAAATTATGAATATTATTTCATATAAAATTGTTTGGACACATTTATTCTTTGATATGCCCCAATTAATGTGGAGTGAAAATTTTGTCCTCCAAAACGATTTTCCACAATAAATGATTTACCTTGGAAATAAAATGTACTACTCAACACTAGATATAGTTTAACAAGTTTAATACTAGGAATAAAGGAAGACTAAAAAAATAATTCCTCAATTTGGATAGATATTGAAAATGTTATAATCAAAATACAAAAGTCATAGAAAACTGTTAAATTTCAAAATTAAGCAATTTTAACTTTTATTTTAAAAACATCATAAATATATACATGATGTAATAAAATGAAAATTAGTAAATAATTTGAATTAAATCATTAAAATATACATGAAACCTAATATTAATATTCGTTTTATCAATTCACATGGACTTTATACTGAGACTCTTGGAAAAGTAAGCATCAAAATCAAATTAAGGAAAATTTTAAATTCATACCCATAAGATACAAAAATTCATCACTAAGAAATAAAATATATCCTCACATGTAAAAAAATTATTTCACGATCTCCAATAATCCCATTCAATTAATTTATTATTTATTTTACTCCCATGTATAAAATAAACAAACCACATTTCAATTTTATCTCATTATAGAAATATATATTTTGAACATGGCTTTTCTCATACAAATTCAGGATATAATTTCCAATGGATTAATTAATTTTTATAGATTAACCCTATGTGATTTCAGAAAGTTTTTTTATCATATGAACATAGAAATGGTTATTCTGATCAATTTATTTAAAGGGTTTCAAATTTTAAAAATTCTAATGTTGAATATGGATGTTTTGACACTTTTTGAAGAAAAAATAATTGTTCCAATTTTTACTCAAGTATATTCTTCTAATTAATCCTATTAGTAGAAACGTAGAACATAAAAACATTGAAAATATCATTGAAATCCATCAAAATTATTATTTCACTAGTAATAGAATAAAAATTTCATAAATATGTTTTTTTTAAATCTCCAATAAGGAAAATATTTTTTTGAAAGCATTTAAAAGGAACAAAATTAAGTATAATAAATTTTTATTAGCAAATGAATCTATTTTTTATTTTATTTTCCACCCATATTGACACCATATGATGTCAAACAACACAAGATATCTTCATTCTACAGTAATGTTCAATAAGATCATGCATTTTCGCTTCTATAGAAGGTTATATAAAAAACATTAACTTCTAATATTTATTATATAATTGGATATTAATGTATAGTAAGGGTTATAAGGATTAAATATTTTGGTAATTATAAAAAAAATTATCCTAATAGGGGTATTTTAAATTATATATAAATTCCTCAATCATTTGTAACAAATGTACCTGATCCCAAGTGATTTGATATAAATTAATAAAATTATTGCTAAAGAAAAACATTAGTGTAATAAATAAATAGAGATAATATATATAATATATCAAATAACTGTCTATAATACTCATGGGAAGGTGATTATGGAAAATAAATATAGTGAGATGTGACATGATACATATAAAATAGTGGTCATTTTATGAAGTTCTCAAACTTATGAATTAAAACAAAGACCCCTTTAGGAATAGTTTTAGTACATTTTCATGTGATAAACCGGTTCAATAATTGATATGGGATTCAAAAATGTGAAAAATAATATTCTCAGATATGTAGAATAAGAAACATATGAATAATGAATTAAAACACATAATGTTGAATAAAACACAAAATAAAATTAACAATAAACCCATAAAATTATAATATACCAAGTATGTTCCTCCCCACACTTATTTGGTGAATTTTCATAATTTTTATATAGTTTTACATGAGAAAATGAATCTATAAAATGATAGACATAATAGAAAAATAAGTGATATGGAATGAAACAACCTAGATTAAATTTTATTAAGATTATTTTTTAAAGTTGTTCTCATTTGGAGGCTCTTAAAAATTATCTTTAAACACTTATTATTATTAAAATTCACTATTATTTGTTTCCCTACATCAATTTATATTATTTTTATACCACCAAAAGTAATAATAATAATAAAAATGGAAGTACTAGACCATTTGGAATGAAATTTACATGGTAATAACATTAATCTAGAATCTATAGGAACACTTTATCTCATTTTGTGATGTTTTTAGAATAAAGCCATTATTAAATTCCTTGTATCTCTGCTTCTACAATATCAATGTTTATTATTAATTATTTTCTATCTATTCCACATCATGAATATTAAATTTCATTTATTTTTCCATCAAAAGATAGATTAATGATACACATTTTATCAACCTAAAAATATTTTCCGTTCTCACATAAAGGCAAGATACAATCCTTTTATGAGACAATTATAAAAATATCCTTCTGAATTAGGGTTTTAATATAGTTTTCTTGGCCCATAATGCATCATCAAGTCAAACTCTAATCATTTCGATTTGAGTTCATATTATTTTCCATAATTGGTTTGTTTTAACTGTTTAAAAATGTAGATATATAACATTTTAAGGTTGATAGGGTGTAGAGTCCATAAAAATATTCCAATTTTCAATTAAAATGGGTTTTCCTTTTTTAGTGCTGAAAAACCCTACCAATCAATATATTAAAAAGAAATCATTTTTTAAACTTAGAAATAGTTTTGGAATCAACAACTCTAGTTTGAATAACCTCTACATACATGGACACATAATAAAAATACAACAATATAGAAATATATCAAAATAATTTTGAATGTTTCCATTAAAATCCATAACCCACATACCAAACAAATCATAAAAGAAAAATAGTTTTTGTGGAATATAATTCATTTTGGAAATATAACCATGAAATCGGAAATGTTTACATGATCTTTAAATTTTATAAGAATCTATAAATATAGTCAGCCAATAAAAAACAGAATAAAGCCTTTTTTAGTTCTTTGGGATCTAAAGTGTCCTTCATAGAATATAGTGTAAAACAATGTAGTATTGATTTATATTCACAATTCTGAATAAATCTTCTAATCATTTTGTCACATATTAAATAGAATAGGTGTGGATCACCCCAAATGAAATTCATTGAATCACCCACATGTTTAATAATTTTTTTCAAGAAAAATCTATTGTAAAATTATACAAATCCAAATAATTTTTAGTATAAAAAACCATTATCTTTAAATTTTAAAATCATTTAATAAGACATCATGAAATGATTCATTAATTGGTGGAATAATTTGAAACCTTTCAATCAAAATAGTTTGTATCCCAATTAACTAATATGAAATAAGTAATTAATTTCCATTATTTTCCTTTATATAAACATAAAATTATTATAATTTCAATATCCATATCAGTAGTATTGGGGTTTTATAATTTTTACACATTAAAATTATGATTTTATAATTTTACCTGAAAATAATAACGTCAGATCCTTGAAGATGATATCTAAATTTTTATAATGCAAATAAAACAACAAGAAGATTTTTCTTATGTTGTTGTGTAGCCTCATTTGGATGGATCTAATGATATAGAAGCATGATAAATTAGTTGAGATTTATTTTATATCCAATGGATAAAAAATTTCCCTAGGGAAAATCCGGATGCTTTAATCATGATTTCAAAGAGAAACTCTTATTTGTGTGGTTGAACAATGGGAGGGGTTATCGGTTTTTTAATCTCTCTATAGTCTAGTCCACATCTTTTAAAAAATACTAATAAGGTTTATATTTTTTGAAATTTATGAAAATGAAGTGAAACTTTACTAAAATCATTTATGAATCTCCCATAAAAAACATGGCTAAGAAATGATGTCCCGTATGTCATAGTTTTCAGCTATGTCATGAAGAAATCACCTCAACATTATATTGATCAACCATAATTCTATCCAAATATATTAAATGAATAATAAAAATTACCTTAACTAACATGAAATTTCATTTTTCAAAATCTGGGATAATATTCTTATTAATTCATGTATCACTGACATGATTCAACATTTTCAAACAAATTTTAAATGTTTTTCCCTAAACAGTAAATTCATCCAAAAAAAAAATCAATAAATGTTTATATAAATTCATAGAAAACAGCAATCAAACACCATTCAAATTATATAGGTTCATTACATAAACCAAATGGAATTCTAATATTAGTAATTGTAAAAAAGGGTTATGCGGTAGTCATTTTTCCATGATCATCATGTGAAATATGAATTTTATAATGACAATAAAATCCATCAAGAAACAAATTAAGGGATTTTATAGTTGACCAATCAATTAAGTAATCATGAAATAACAATGGTAAATTTTATTTACTTGTAAATAAATTTATCTTCTTATAATCGATGAACATTCTCCATTTTTTTCAATAATAGGGAAAATATTGAAAAATTTATTCCTTGATAATGAAAATCTACCCTTATTTGTGAAAATATGGACATGGATTACCCATTGAGTATTATATATAGTAAAAAATGTTCCCCTACCAAACATGGTGGTTACTTTTTTCATAACAACCTAAAAAAGAGTTGGGTTAATTATTATTTGAAATTGTCTAATCAGTTTATGATTTTCCTCTAATAATATCTGGGTATGCACATAATGGGACTAAATCTATTTAAATCAGAAAGAATACATCCTATTAATTTCATGTGGGGTTTTTTACCCATAACATTAGTTATTATTAGTCTCTTGAAATCTAATAGGATATTATGTTATAGAACATTTCATTATCACCTAACAATGAATATTTCAGGATTTCAGGAAGTAGTTTCAACACTTACTCTTGGGCTGGGGGTATTTTCATTGATCAAAGAACACTTCTCGCAATTATGATTTTTTATTGATATTATATATTTAAATTTCAATTTCTAATTTAAATCATTTTGATTAATTACCATATTCTAAAAATTTATTTAATGATAAAATTTTTCTTTTTTTGGAAAATAATAGTTATTTCAATGTATTTTATAATGTTATCTATATTTATTTTGAGGCAAACAAAATCTTGTAAAACTATTTTAAGATTAAAAGAATCATCACATTATTTATTTCGAACCTATTAATGTTCATATTTTGCAGTAAAAAATATTAATTTTTAAAGGCAATAGTTCGTCTCTCATTATAAAATAATTTTGAATCATCTCAATTGAAACAAAATCTATCATCTCCACCAATAGAAAATAATGTAATTCCATATGGTGTTTCATGTAATAGAATATTTTTATGTGAATAATTTCTCCTCTTAATTAAATTAAAATTATTCTCTTGAGAACATTAATGACTTATTTTGTAAAATTAAAATTGGATCTCGTAAAAATTAAATGATCATTGGTACTAAACTAATAATATTTCATATCTATGTTATAAAAATTGAAAGGAAAATAATTTATCCTACCTATACAAGAAAATCATCTATAAATTAAATATTATTTTTGGTTCTTCTATTACCTTGTTGAATAATTCTTCCATAGTGTTTTACCTCTCCAACGAGTAATACTGAGAAACATATGGTATAACATTAATTGAAGATCCCAATAAATGAATTCTTTTCTAGAATTCACATTCCCACATTGTGTAGAGAAAGGTAATGTTTCTTGGATCTTTACATTTTAGGGGAAAATCGTGAGGAATCATTGATGAAACAATACTACATAAATATAATTTTTCATCATCATTAAATTTCCACTTATAGGTAATCACCAAATTCAAGAACTTTGTATATCATGGAATCTTTTTCATAGTATCAAATAATGGTATCGTGACTGGAACATTCTTAATATTTTTCAATACCACCTTATCTGACACATTCATAGAATACGTCTTTACTAATGGTTTAATCTGATGATAAGGTAGTGTTTTTAATGCTTGTGATCTATTTTGCGCAATTATTTGAGAAATATAACTATGAGTCACTCTTTTCCAATCAGTCTTTTTATTTTAAAATATATATTATTCTATTTATATTGTGTTTTCATTCATATAAAATTCTAAATTTAGATAATTATTATTAGTAATAGGAATATATTAAATAATTTCAACACCATATGAAATTTATTTTAAATTCTATAGATAATATTTATATTCCACAAAATTTTTGATTTTCATAGTTTAGGAAAAATACAATCTAGTACAACACCTATGTTCTATAAGACCCATATTTGTTTCATTGATCAATTTCTTTTCATTTTTGATATAAAGGTAAAACTACACTACTTTTATATATCATGTTATTTATATCATTTGTTAGTTTAGCCACACGATTCAACAAGATATTCATCATGTCATTATGTTGATCTTGTTATTGTCTCATTGGAACTTATGTTTGTCTCATTTCTACATTTATTTTCATCATTTCCTTTTGTTCTTGTTTTATTTCATCTCTACAGTTAATCTCTATCATTTTATTGGGTTGATAATGATGAATGTTTTCTAGAAAATGATAATTCACTTTTTTATTGAAATATATTGGTTTAGAGTTACTTGAATAAGCTTGAAAAAAGATTCATTATTTTTATGGTTTTAAAAAATCTTTCATTAGAGTGGTTTCTCAAGAACTAATTGATATTTAAGATATATTGAAAAGTAATTTAAATGATTTATTGAAGGGTATTTTGAGGAAATCATGTGTTGGAATTCTCAAAAGGATCTTCCATTTGTGGGAATTGGACATTAAAATGTTTATTTCAAGAAATATTGTGTAATAGACTTGAATTTGGAATGTTATTTCAGGTTTGGGTTAGTGAATAACACCATTGATCTAACCTTGGTTCTAATATCACAATTTAGACATATTGTCATGTAATTTTAATATTTGGAAATGATATATTCTTTGGAATATTTCACTTGAATATGGCCTCTTATTCCAAATTGATGAACATTTTTTCAGTTTTTTTAATTAAATTCAATGAAACAACATGAATTTTTTCAACTAAATATCCTCATTAAAAACATCAATAATTATCTTTTTGGTACAAAAATATTATATATAAAAATATTGAAACAATATTTGATAATTAATTTCATGGTGGGGGTATCCAAAATATATTCTTTTGAACATCTCTTAATTGTAATGAAATTATTCACCTTGATTATTCCAAATACAACTAATTTCATCCTGGATGGAATATGCTGTTGATGTTAGGGAAATATTTCCAAGAAAATTATTATTTAATTAATTCAAATATCTAATAAAATACTAATGTGAATAGAAAACTCCTTATTTGGATATTAATTATAAATAAATAAGAAATTGGATAAATTTCATTTGATTTACCCCAAAATTTTCAGGATTCAAGTTAAAAGACAACAAAATTTGGGAATATGTTAATATGGATATTCACAATAAAAATAATTAAATTTTGGATGTTAGTGAAAAAAACTAGATTTATTTTCCAAACCATTGATTTCACGTGGATATTCAAATGTGTATTATTGATTTTCATTGTAGGATAAAACTAACATTTTAGGGTTCTTTTGTTAGCCATTTTAATTATAGGATAAAATAAATTACTTATAGTTATTCAGGTAGAATGTATAAAACTAGGTACCGGGTTATTTAAAAAGTATTTATCTATACATGATAAGTTTTTCCAATTTTAGAGTCCAATGGTAACACATTAGGGTTATAATTTCAAGTCATTCAATGGTTTTTAAAATGAACTCATGTAGCCTCCCCAGAAATAGCTCTAGTTGAGGTTTAGGGTTTTTTTATGAAAACCCAAAAAAACAATTTATTTCCTATATAAATATTTTAAAAGACTCTATAGTTTTTATTTTGAGGGTTTTTTATTTTTAATTAAAAATAATACACTATTTTTTTGTTTGAAAGAATATCGTTTTTTTATTTGTTGGAAATTTATAACAGGATAAATAAATAATCAATATATTGCATGAAATGTCAATATTTTTTTTAGAAATTAAAATTAGATAAATCATAAATAAAATAGTAGTTATAAACATTATTAGATATTCTAGAACCCCTCTTCTTTTTTAAAATGATTTTCAAATTGAATTTAACAATACCCACCCAAAAACCTCCGGATTTACACAATAATGGTCATATAAATCATATCAAGACCTCAATATGACTATTATTACTCCAATATAAGTGATTCAATTACATAAATAAGTCTAATAAATCATTTCTAATAAAAATATTTATGATAAAAAGAAAGATCTCATACAAGAAAAATAAGTTGTAAAATATATAATTTTACACCATTGAGTAGAGACCTTTGCATATACTTTCTTTATAAAATATTAAATTAATAAATTGTCCACTTTAATTAAAAAATATAAGTTAATTAGAGATTCAAAAGTGTGTACACTTGAATATTAAAACTCAGAAGTGTGTTTTCTTATATTTCCACAATCCACAACAACATGGTTCATAGTCCCAATTCAGTTAGGAATATCCTTTCATTTCATTTAATTTTTTTTCCATAGTCATACAAATAATCATCATTAAAATTTTGGGGAAACCCTCTCCTTCAACTCTTTATCCAAAAAAACATGAATATATGTGGAGATGGAAATATAATGATGACGGGTGAAAATTAGGATATCTTGTTTCTATATCTATGACTCTACCTTGTTTTATTCCACATTCCCCAATGAATCTCTAATATAATTATTCTATATATTTTTTTTGAAATAAAATTTACATTCAAATCTATAAATTTCAAATGATTTGGGAATGTGAAATAAACATTATATATTCATTACCAAATCATTTTTTATTTGGAGATACACTTTAACTTCCTTATGTTATTCTTTCTCATATACATTATTAATGAAAGAATATGAATTTTAAATTTAATATAATGTATCAAAAATGAATTATATTTGTCCTTCTATTCGAATAATTGAATTTAGAAACATAAAGCCCCAGATATTCCACATTTAGATAAATATTGTCAATAATTTTGGACATGAATTTTGGAAAATTTCATTGATTTTTTTGTACCACAAATAAACTAATTAACCACATTAAATAGCTGAATAATTTTAATCCACTTTACAAATTAATCCTAAAAATAATCATTAATTAAGATCTAGAATTTAAAATTTGTTCCTAAAATATAGAAGTGATAAAAAATAATGCAATTTATTGCAATAAGGAATTTTTTTATGGTCAAAAGATCCTTAAAATATATAAATTATGAAATTAAGATCATACTGATAAATCGGTGGGGACTAAATCATTTAAAAATCCATTAAAATTAGTGGAAATATTCACTCTATACAATGTAGATCCATGAAGTTTCGCAGAAGATTATTATTTGTGTGAAACTGAGTTGAATCAAAGACGACGACGATAATGATGAAGATAATAAAAATTAAATCAATTCGAAGTAAAGTGTTTAAAAAAAATTAATTTAATTTCAATGGAATTCATGATTATAATAAATATTTTCATTGATAACTAGTGAATGAAAGAAGAAGTGGATTTTTGTGAAAAAGATGAAGTGTAAAATTTAGTTAATGTAGTATAGAACCACTAATGTGAATTTTCTTGTTCATGGGAATATCCATATATAGGGTTTCTTAAATAACTTAGTATACATTTCAAAAATCACTAATTTAAATGTTTATCTAAAAAACTACATGATGACATTTATGAACTCTCCAACATATATAAGTGCATCTATATAAATGAAATCATGAATATTTATATATTCAAATTTATATATAAAAAAGTTTCCACATACCCACATTTTCTATTTATATAAATTTTGATATATGATGGTTAATGTATATTAAATTTCTTCAGATGATAATTGGCCACTTTAAGAAATATGCATACTATGATTTTTGATTATTTATCAAATCATAAGATACAATTCATGATGACATATATTGAAACAATAATCATGGGGATTTGGATTAATCAATGATTCTAGTAGAAATAATGGTTGATGGGATGCATTATCTATTTCTCATTCCTGAATTAGGAGAATAATCATAGGCTTTATGCTATAATGGATATTCCATGAATGTAGTGAGTTCATGAATTTGTACATGTAGTCCAATAACTATGAATCTTATTTATAAAGTGATGAATGAATATTGTGAAATTATTGTTTCCTAGATAAATATTGATCTATGACTATATTTTATAGTGAATAATGTATATATATATATATATGTGTGTGTGTGTGTGTTTTAAATGAATGAAAATTACAATGGACTGTTGGAATAGTAGTGAACAATGATAAAGTCACAGTAGTTGTATATTAATATATAATTATTCTATATAGTTATTACATTATATGTTATGTTATAATTTTTATTATTATTGGAGTAGTTTGTGTGAAGTATTCCTGAATTTTAACTGAGAACAAGATTATGGATCATGATTTTGGATATTGTTAATAATGTTTGTAGAAGATATAAAAGAATTTGAATTACTATAACACAAGGTAATACAATCCATGTGTTAAGTTGGTATTATGAATATTAAATTATCATAATAATAATAAATAACATAAAAAATATTTTTTCATTATTATATATATTCTTATATTTGGAAAAAAAAAATTGTCACAATTTCAATACTATGAGTCAAGAATGAACATTTTGTGTTAAGAATGAGACTTGACTATGTGATAATAATTCAAAATACTGTTTTTTTAGTCAAATAGAATACTAAGAACTAATTAATGTTATATAATACAAAAATAATATTATAAGATATGATCAAATAAGTTACAAGAGATGAAAATAGTGTTGTGAATTGTTGGTTTCAATGATTTAGAAAAGGTCAAATAACCAGTGTTGGATAAAATTAATAGGAGGGGAATAATTCATTCACCTATACATGAAATGGTTCATTCCAGTCTACTACTGTGAAGAGGAATAAGGATTGTTTCATTATTATTCATAGAATGAAAAAATAATAGTTATTTCTTACATTATGTTGTGAAAGGGAAAATAGAATAAGAAGTTAGATAACAAGGCAAAAAAATAGTAGTCAGAACTAGTGGAAGAATTTTTTGGCGAGGAAAAGAAGTTAGTGAAATTGAACAATGATCCAAAAATATTTTTTAAATCGACTAAATTATAACTATTCTAAGAAATCAATATTATTTATTACCCTCACTAATGAGTGTAGTTTACCAGACATCTGGTTCAAGAATGTTTTTTAGATGACCAACGGTAATAGGTGTCAAATTATAGTAGCTTGTGTGATCGAAGAATATTTCCTTACAGCACAATTTACTAGAAATTCATTTTTAAAGGTAAATATTTTATATCCCATGTAAACCTTTTCTGTGTGATAAATAATAATGGAAATGTAAGAGAATGAGAGAATCATGATCATCACTTTTTAAAAAGGCAAAGGGATAAAAATATTCAAATTGAATTAAAAATATCAAACACTAATTAAACACCCCTATTAGTGTTGATTATATCCCAAATGGTCTTAACATTCACATACATAATGTCATGATAGTATCTTTTTCATAATTAAAATTAATATTTCATTATAAAAATAACAAAAATCATGATTTTGAAATGGAAATTTTATTTTTATTTAGATATGGATGGATTCTCATTACAGAGAATGGTGTGATGTATATACTGACCATAAAATATTGAACTATTTATTCCTACAAAAATAGTATAATAATTTTTATATAAGATAGTTGGAGAGAATTAATGATTATAACTAGTAAATACATTACCACCATGAGATGAAAAACCATGTTTTCTATACTCAATGTCGGAAAGACAATTATATTTTTTCCATGATGATGATTGAAATAGATTTAATATTTATGGATTTATTAAGGATAGAACAATAAATCATAAGTGATAATGATAATATATTTCTCACATTAATTTTAACCGTCTATTCCTATGATGATTTAAAAGGCACAGAAGGAATATGTGGAGAAAAAAAGGAAGTAAGGATAGTTCCCGAATTTATCCCTAACCATGATCAGTTGATTCAGATAAAAAACAGATTATTTTTCATATAAAAACTATAATTCAATTAGGAGATGTTACATTAATATCACAGTTCTTCATTATCTATTAATCTCATATGTAAAAGGATTTATAGTGTTCATAAAGATAATTTATAGTAGTATACTGCAAAGAGAGTTATCCTATAGTATGTATCTAAGTGCTTAGTGTGTTAACAATATAATTCTAAATGGAAATTTTCTAATCAGATATTTAAATAATTACTCATACCTAAGTGGAAATAAGAAAAAAATCCCCTTTTATTTTATCATAGTACTCTATAAGACCTCTATAGGGAAAAATGATACTTG
Source organism: Viscum album (assembly GCA_963277665.1). NCBI lineage: Eukaryota > Viridiplantae > Streptophyta > Magnoliopsida > Santalales > Viscaceae > Viscum > Viscum album. The sequence goes on from OY728129.1 coordinate 1,593,968,596, forward strand.
GATTTTTGTAAATCACCTCACAATTTTCTCATATTTCATTATTATTAGATTATATTTCACTCTTTATAAGAAAATAATTTAGACATTAAAGAAGATTTAAGGCTGAATGGAGAACCATTCTCAATCATATTTATTTGATATTTGATTTTTAATTCAATGCTTCGGTGAAGTGTTCAATAATATTGTAATATGGAGTTAATCATAATCATTGCATATTATCATCAAATATATATTTAGTTTAAAATTACCATTAAAACTCTTCAATATATTATTAGAGATTGTTATATAAATTCAATGGTTATTGGGATCAACACATTATTCTGCTAAAATATTTTCAAATTTATAGTTTTCACCAATATATTCATATGGATCCTTATGAACAACCCTATAGAAAGAAGTGTATAACTCCAACATTGTGGGATAATGTTTGATAAAGAATGATGTAATGGCCTCATAAAAAATATAAAATTTTAGATAATGTTAATGTTTTTATATAATACAATTCGGAAAACCAGATTTGAATTAATAGTTATATCGACTATTAGATATGAGATTTATAAATCATTGTTTTTTGATAGAAATTACTTTGAATATCTCCTTAGAAGAATTTTATGAGATTTCGAATAAAGGTAATGTTATACACTAGATATATTGGTCCATATGATTTTTTATCATATTAAGATGGAAATTTATTTCTCAGAACTTCTTATGATCCTCTCTTAGGATCAGGATGTGTTATTTTTATCTCTCTGGAGGATGTAGACACCTTATCCTTCACATATAATTAATATAGATTCCATACCATTGAAACATGATCATTCTTATAATGAAAAATTTGTAGAAATATTGGAACATAGTGATAAATTAATTTATAACTACACTAATCACCTAGTTCAGGTAATATAGATGAATCATTAATTCAAGGAAGATATGCGGGAACTTAAGGATATGGTGAGAAAGATGTATCTGTTGTTGTTTATATCAATGTGACCAAACCTCCATGGTGTAATTCATATAATGTATGTAGGATATAATACCAAAATATTTTAGAATATAATTATATTTAATAAATAATTTTTTTTGATATATTTTGATGATCAGAACCCTACATAGATGACATCGTTTCTAATAAATTAAAAAAGTATACACATTATATGTTTTTAGGTTTAATTTAATTATTGTAAATAATTCCAAATTTATCTAGGAATACATTTTACCCCTCATTACTATTTGGATGTATTTTTTATGATAATAAATTATATATATGATTAATTTAAATACAGATTCGGGGTATTAAAAAGATAAAAAAATTAATATTTGAACATATAAAAATAAATTCATTTTTTAATAATTTGTTATGAATAAAAGTTAAATCATCTGATTGTAAAAAGATATGTTTTAAAAAAAAATTTAATCATGTAATGTGTTTTTATTCTCATACAATTAATCATTAACTATTGATGAATGATTTTAATGAAAAATAGAGATAACCGATTATATAAAATATGTTAAAATTAATCAACGGGTTTTTACATGGAATGATATTGTATTACATATACTTTTATTTTTAAAAATTCATTTTTATAAAATATATTTTTGTTGCGTATTTCGTGGTTATTTTAATATTAATTTATACCAATTCAAGAAACTAAATTATATAAATCAAATTCAATATTATGAATCAATATGTCCAAAAATTTTAATTGTACCACTTTTATTTTTATCATCATGAATATTAATTCTTTTAAAAACGGTTGACTTTTGTTCAGGTTAAAAAATGCTAAAAATGGCGTTAAACTAAAATCTATGGTTTAAAAATCACAAAAAATGTTTAGTTTTTTTTCCAAAATATATTAAGTGATTGCGTACATTATCTTAGATCCTTTTTATTTTGGATCCACATCCACATTAATATAATTTTTTTTAGATTAATATTTTGTGTATTTTCACGTTTTCATGGAAACTCACTTATAAAATGAAACCATTTATCTTCTATTATAACATATATTTAGCCCACATAATTTTCTAATACCTACCCAAATATCCTTGATAATTATATATACACATTCTACAAGAAATGTGTTTCTTATAAGTCCATCCCGAGGGTCCATAGGAAGAGATCCAATGATGATTTTTCAAAGAAGAGTAACTTAAACATGCAATTGTAGAATGTTAGGATATGATGTATGAGTTTATGTTTTGATAACATTTATTTATGAGATTCTGTTTATTAAATTTATAGTGATGAAAAATATATGGTCCTTATCCTTTAAATCCCATCAAATTTACTCTCTACTAGTTATTTTTAAAATTATGAGGTATTAGTACAATTTTCACAATTTAGTACTTAAAATAATTGATAAAATGTTTAATCTAATGTTGACATTATTTACTATTGGGTTAAAATAATATATCTTCTATCTCTATTAATTTAAAATGTTTTCAATAAATTTCATTTCTATGATGAAATGATTATTTAAAATCATTTTTAGACATATTTTTTTTCTATTAATTGTTTTTAAAGGAATACCTTGTTCAATTTTTGAATGGGGTAGTTTTGGATTTTTTACTAATATTACAAAAAGTAATATTTGTTACAATATTAACATCATGAACCACTATTTGTGCTGTATTAAAAATTATTTTCATTGAATGTTACATTAGATGTTTCCATGGTTATTTTAAATTAAATTATTTCTCTAAATATTCTTTGTTTTTTTAATTTAAATATACCGATGTGAATGGATATTTTCTTCTATTTGTAAAAAAATGTTCCATTTTTTTCTTTTTTTAAATATATAATAAGCACATTTAATGATTAATTTTCCCCATTGGGGATATGATCATTTGACATCATCCATGTAATTTATATTGGTGTATTATATGTATGTGATGATGAAATTTTTATGTAACACATTTATATTCCATAGGTTATGCTATGATGAATTTATGAATACTATTTTCATCCACATCACATATATAAAATATTGAATATATGATGGGTGGATATATTAAATTATTTCAATGCATTGGGTAATTATTTATATCTCATGTTATAATATGTAATTGAACGTATAATGAAGCCAATTCAGTAAGGGACACTATACACTATGATAGTCTGGGGAGCGAGCCTTAATAATTGGAATGATAGAGTGGGGATTGAACCCAATAAACTAGGGTACATTGTACAATTTGATATTCTTAGAAGAGAAACATGGAAAATTTTATGATTTTACAATCTTATTATTTCTCCAAAATTCCTATTACCAGTTCTTATTCTTATTATATTCTTTCATAGGTAATTATTAACAAATGATGATTCCTTAAACATAAATATCATGTATTTTAAATTGATAACTCGTTATTCCATTACTCATGATTTAATGTTTATGAATTATTCTGAATTTTTTATGTTATGATCATGATCTAATTCCTTTATGTTCATATTATTCTTATCTATGAAAATAAACTAGCATCTCTCATATTTTCCCTTACCGAGCATTTTATCTCATATTTATGATATCATATATTATTCACTTATGACTTTATATTACCCGTTCTTTTTTCAATTCCATGTTAATGCAGCGTTTTGGGTAAAATTGTTTCATTCATCATACGTGTTTGTACTTTTTGTTATTGAAATTATAGTTACTTATATCATAATTTATTTACTTACAAAATATAAAAACTGATTTATACATATAATATATTTAGTATATATATATATAATAGATAGAAAAATTAAATGAAACACACTGTTCATGGAGACGGTTGGTCGTACGTATGCATGAACGCTATTTTCCTTTCCTTATTGGCTTTAATGGAAATAAGTAGATAACATATATATATATATAAACATAAATCTAATTTCATTATTATGTAATATATATTATTATTGTTCCTTATATATACTTTATAATTATTCTTGAATGGTTAACATGGAGAATGAATCTCATCGCGTCGTGGAGTCGGTAATTCGTACGTACGCACGGGCGGTGTTATCATTCCCATAATTATTTTATGGAATTGGAGAGGATGATATAATATCTCAGAATCATTATGATGTTATAATAATCATATATATTTATTTTTTACACCATTATACCAGTCCATGTAAGGTGGTGGTGGAAAAACACATTACAATACGTCGTTGAGACCGTATTCCGTACGTACGCGCGCGTGGTGATTTCATTTTCTGTAGGATGGATAGAAGGTGAAATGGGGTTGTTTAATATTTATAATAACATATAATTATATTAGTTATACTGATTTTATTACTTTATAATGAAAAAACTGATGAAGAGGAAGTATAGGAATAAATAAAATGAAAGAATCGGTAGAAGAGATTACCTCTTCGTCGACGTGCCTATTTTAAACATCCTCCAAAGGCACTAGAGTTGGACTTTTGAGAAGACCAGAACCTATACGATATTACTAGTGATATTTTGAAGAGAAATGGTCAGTTTTTTCTGAGATTTGAGGCTCAAAATTGTGTGAAGAGGAGAGGGAGGAGGTTCCCTTTTATAAGAGGGTTGTGGGGCACCATAGGAAAAACATAAAATATTATTATATAATATATACATATTCGGTTTATAAAGGATCCAAAATGACTTTTTTAAAGGATATTGTGGGTATGGGTAGAAATCCTCTCAACCAATTGGTTTTATACAAGTTTAGATTACCATTGTAACCTTATAATTTAGATTTAACTCTAAGTTAAATAATTTAACTTTTAGAATGTCTTCTTGTATTCTTACAATATATGGTTAATAAACATTCTATATGTAACACCCCAGGTAAATAAATAATATGACATCTTTATATTTATCCATATTTATGAATAAAATATTAATATTACTTTAAAGGGGATTCTATTCTCGATGGCGTACCCAATATGAAACAAGGAGTTTCTTGGGAATCTTACGTTGCACTCTAATAATAAAATAATATTATTTTAAATGGTAGTTAACGCCTAGCCGTTGTATTGGAGGGAATGATCATAACTAACTACAAAATGAATATATTTGTTTGTAAAATATTTTTACTCTTTACAATAAATGTTTGAGGATTAAAAATGAAAATGAATCCAGTTTTTAAGCGTAAACAATCTAATATTCTTTAAAAGGTCGATTAACGGCCTTTTGATGGAAAACCCCTTTTAAATACACTTTTTGAAAATTTTATAAGCTATATTTTTCCAAATAAACATATAATCTATGATTGGGACATTGAAATTTACCTTGTGTTAATTTTCGGTATTTTTATGATAATGTTCATTTTTCAATGAATAGTGAAAAATACTGCATTTTACATCAAAACTGCTTTTTCATATAATTTAATTATATGATTATATTATATTTATAATTTGTTTTAAAGTGTAATTAGAATATATTTTTACCATTAAATTCAATTATGGTCATTGGGATTAATTTCATTTTGGAATTAGGCATAAACAAGTGCCAAACGTTTCATAAATATTGTTTCTAAAAAACCCGCTATTTGTTTTGACAACGGGAAGTTTTTTTAAATTAATTATTGAAATTTATGTGTTTGGAATATGGTAAAATGAATTACATATTTGGAATCATAATGTCCAAATTATGTAATTAAGATTATTTTGTTTTTGGACATTATGATTAGTAATGATGGTAATTATCTTTAATTATCTTGATTAATGAGTAATCAGGTAGTTAAAGATAATAAGATAATATCATAATAATATAAAATGACCACAAAATGTCTCCTAAGGCTACTGGTTGTCTCATGTCCGACCATGGGATGCCTTGTACCAAACATGGGGGCCCCATGGAATCACCTTTGTGAGAAAGTGACTTTTTATCTTTTTATTTTTAGAGAATGTTAAATGTAACAAAGAATGTATCACCTAAGTAAAATATTTTTACATTTGTCTAAATAAATTATATTTTGGACTATAAATATTCATTTTAAATCTAAAAATATTTCATACATCATAGTATTTTTTATAATTTTTTACATTATATAAATTAAATTATATATGACATCATGATGATGCAGCGATGACCTCATTAATTAACGATTTAAATAAAATGGAACGATAATGTAAAATATAAGCCCTACACATGTACAAAACCTATTGTATGGGTGGATGTCGACCTATTATCACCTTATCCTAGAAACACATAAATTTGGGATCATTAAAATCCAAAACTCATTTGAAAATAAAGTTACATTTTATACCATTCCAAGAGTGCCCCTCCTCTCCTCTTATAAAAGGCCCCCACCTCTACCTCTTTAGCCACACTTCCAAAGACTTTGGCTCGGACAAAACCTGCCCATGTCATCTCTATACATCCCTATATAACTCCTTGAAGCCTCACTTTTGGAAGAAACCTTTCCAAGGAAGCATTTGAGCTCAAATCAAAGGAAGTTACCCGATTTAAAGGTAATGTTGTCACTTGTGTCCTTTTATTTTATTTTGCTTCTACAACCCCATAAACTACTTTTATTCATTTATTTTGTAAAAAATCCAGTATCTTCAATATACTAGGATGTTTTTATAAGCAGGATTCGAGCTACACTTACAAAACCTACATCCAATGTTTAAAAAACATACTGTTTCCGTGGATGGCGAATTTCTGCCTCCCGAAACGATGATTGTTCAACATTCTTTTAACACCTTGAAAGGTGGCCATTAAGATGTCACTGTATTTATATATGATATTTAATATGTTTATGTTTTCCTTAAGCTTATGTATTTTTCATTTATGGCATACCTTTATGGTTTCCATTATGGGTAAACGCAATATCTTCATTTTAGGAAGTGCAGACTACCGCCCCCTCAAAGTGATTTGATTCGTTAATACCTTATGTGGTACGTATAAAGGATATATTTAATGATATTATATATGATATCATACTAGAATTAAAATACTATTATGTATAAATATTTTTTAATTCCATTAAATATGAAATTGAAATGGAAGTAGTGTTCATGCGTTCGTACGGCTTACCGTCTACATGAACAGTACATTTCATTTCTTATCTCCAAATGATATATAATATTATAAGTACATATATATAATGGATATATATTTAATATATTAAATCTAAATGATGGGTAGCATTCATTAATTATAATATATATCTCTCATATTGTTTTAGTTCCATAAATATGGCAAAAAAATGAAAGTAGCGTTTATGCGTCTGTACGGCCTACCGTCTCCATGAACGGTGCTTTTAATTTTTTATCTAAAAAATGATATGGAAAAGTATAAAATGAATATATACTAGATATATATGATATTTAAAACATCAATACTATTCTGGATATGATTTAACTATAACTACATTTTCCAACATGTTCAATTTTTGACTCATGTACCAAACATCGACAAAAACGTCTGATATGAACTCATATTATTAACCAATTATTATAAAATTAAAATATGTGATATGAACTGAATAATAATATTTATAGTAGTACCGTAAGAAATTATAAATTTACCAAAGTTTATTATTCAATAATATAAAGAAACAAACAAGACAAGTTGGACTTGAGTTAAGGGATCTTACTCCTCTCTTTCTTTTTAAGTACACTCTTTTATGTCATTCCTTCTAAATCTCATCTTTCTTGTTATTGGGATGTTCATTTACATTACTCATACGGTAATTTTTAGGTTCATATGATTAGAGACCCTATTCCATCTCATCAATCAATTTTGGATGTTTTGAGTGGCGCTGTTAGGCTACAGAATTTTTGTAAGGGAACTTACTCCTCTCTTTATTTTTTAGTACACTCGTTTATGTCATTCCTTTTAAAAATCATCTTTATTGTTATTGGGATGTTATTTTATATTACACTTACTGTAATTTTTATGTTCATATGATGAGAGACCCTATTCTCTCTCATAAATCCATTTTGGAAGTTTTGAGTGGCGCCGTTAGGCTGCCGAATTTTCGTAAGGGATCTTACTCCTCCCTTTATTTTTAAGTACACTCTTTTATGTCATTCCTTCTAAAGCTCATATTTCTTGTTATTGGGATGTTCTTTTATATTACTCTTACTGTAATTTTTAAGTTCATATGATGAGAGAATATATTCTCTCTCATCAATCCATTTTTGATGTTTCGAGTGGCGTCGTTAGGCTGCCGAATTTTCATAAGGGATCCAACCTCTCTCTTTCTTTTTAAGTACTCTATTTTATGTCATTCCTTTTAAGCACATACTTCTTATGTTTGGGGATGTTCTTTTATATTCCTCATACTTTAATTTTTTTTGTTAATATTATGAGAGACCCTATTTGATCTCATAAATCCATTTTTGGAAGTTTTAAGTGGAGCCGTTAGGCTGCCGAGTTTTCATAAGCGATTTTTCATCTCACTTTTTATTCTCGTGAAATTTTTTAAATGTTTGCCACTATTTCCTTTGAGTGGTTTATGGACTGACCATTATTATACACTTTTTGTAGTATAATTTCATTTACGGGTATTTACATCTTCATTGTATGACCCGTCTTCCATGGGGTGTACTATTCGAATGTTACCCAACTCGGTGAGGGGACCTTTCACCCTCATTTTTTTAAAAGAATTTTTTTGTTATGTCTTTTAATTAACATACTATTATGTTAGGATATGTTCTTATATATCATTATTTATGTAAATTTTATGTCCAAGTGATGAGATCCCCTTTATCTCTCTCATCAACCCTTTTTGTAATATTTTATGTGACGTTGTTAGGCTGTCGAATTTTACCAAGGGAACTTCTTAACCCAATTTCGATTTCTTTGGGTTCGACATGTAGTTATTGAATATGTCATCCTTTGTATATGTGTGGATAACCTTTGATTGTTTTACACTTAATATCCACTTATAATGGTTTTATTTATATTTTTCAAACATAATTATGAGATTGATTTATCCTTAATTTATGTATACCTTTTTTATAATGGATTTCATCTCATTTTACATTTCTTTTTAGACTTTATTGTTGTTATACACCAATTCACTCTTATATAGTGTGTATTCCTTTGACTTATTATATCATGAATCCCTTTATTCTCAAGATATTATAAAGTTCGCATTAAATGTTATTCTGCTATTATTTGTATTCAAGAGTCTCTCATTTTGATAAAAACTATTTAACAAAAATATCATTTTAAATGATTTAAAGATTTATTATTCTAAATATTTATCTTTAATGTCCATGTTTTAAAAATGGTTTTCAGTATTTATTTATATGGAAATTAATGTTTTAAAATTATAATTCCATTAGAAGCTTCAAAGTGGTATGGGACACTTTGATTCAAAAATCTCCTTTAAATGGTTTTTGAAAATGGATTGATTAATCCAATAACTGGGAATTACTTATTGTGATTTCAAATGAAATGTTGTTATTGAAATGTTTATATTTTCAATATTTTATGAGTAATGATGGTACTTGGACATTTTACAGGTGGTTACATGATAAACCATATGACGGGTGGTGCCGTGAATACGAGGACGGGTGGTTATGTTATAACCCCCAATGCATTGGGTATGGAAGTCGGACGTATGGCTATTCCATTAAGTATGTATGGAAGTTGGTCGTATGGCTATTCCATTAAGTGATATGTGTGGAAGTCGACCGTATGGTTATTCCACTTAAGTATGTTTATGTCCCAAGTTACCTTTATATGTTATGTGTTCTTTATATGGGGTTTATGGTAATCTTTTGTTTACTGAAGGGTATGTTATGAACTTTTATTCAGTGAAGAGTTTTTACTACTTCGAAAAGGTGAAGATTATTACTTTGATAAAGTAAACATTGTTTAATTGTTGTTTTGAAAAACTATCATTTTTTATTCTTTGTGTACCCCTTACTGAGATTTTTATGCTCATCCCAAGTTTATTATATGTTTTTCATAGGACTTAACGTGGAATAGGGTCAAGGATGGGATCAAGGGAAAGTCATGCTACCTAAAACATGGAACTAGATATGTTTCTTTTTAAGAGTTTTTATTTTATGGAAACTTAGTAGAAGTTTATACTTTGTAATATTTTGAGATTTAATAGTTATGTCCTAATTCTATAAATCTCTAAACCTGAAAAGATACTCAATGTGAATTATTCATTTAATTAAATATTAACTATGGTTTAAATCTGGGGCCTTATAGTTGGTATCAAAGGTCGGTTTAGATAACTTTAGAGGTTAGGGTATTCTCTAAGCACAGGTGACATTACCATAATGGTTAAGATTTAAGAAATAGTCCTAGTTTTAGATAAAGTGAATGAGTAAGTATACATTAGTTTTTATCTTCCTCATTAGTACATGATGGTTTTGTTGATATACACACATTGACATTTCTGTTTTTAGTGAATGGATGGATCTATCAGGCACCAAAGAGACAACTAGATTGAAGGAAACTATGGTGGTTCTCTGATTAAGATACTAGATAAAATGTGGGATTCAATGAGGAAACTTGTGGTTGTTCTAATCCAACTATCAAGGATTCATGATCAACCACTTAAAACTTGGTATGTTCTGTAATGCATCATGTACGAGATGAACAATCGATGTGGATTTTCAGGTAATAATTATAAAGGTAACCATTATAGTTTATATGATCCTTACTTTTGAGATAATTATGGGTTATTATATGTTATGCTGGAAAATGAAAGGCATGAGATAAACATGAGGATAAAATATGTTATGATCATTTTTAAAGATTTTATCCTTTTTTTGGGGAATGTTTTAAGAATAATATAGTTTTGGAAGAAGGACAACACGCAGACCATGTGACTACCCGTCGCGTTGGACAAAGATGCGGGAATCAAACCCACAACCAAAGTGCAATTGGTATTTATCGCCTACCACTGGACTACGTGAAGTCCCTGGTTAGTTTGACTGATTCTTTTTAGTTATATGATTTTATGAATTAACAGTAATTTGATTTTGGGTTATCTATGGATATTTATTAACCTATCATGGAGGATATGTGATTAGGTTAATTACTTTTCAATACGAGACATTAAGAGCAACTGATGTTGTTTGGAGATAAATGTTACGATTTTACTTGGAAGACTATGTGACTAAATCCTTGAAATATTTGGGTTTCAATCTTAGTTTGTTTTACATTGAAAAATTTTATGGAAAAATTTATTATCGAATGGTCCTCATTGAACTTTCGGTTTTCTTGGACAAATTTTGGAGATTAAGAATAAATTTTCGTTTTATAAAGGGTTATCCTTTTCTGGATTATTTGATCTCGTACTAACCTTTTTGGTTTTGGTTTTGGTTAAAGTCTAAAGACATGGGATGTATATAGTTCTCTTTTGTGGATTAGGTGATTCTCTAGAAGTTGATTATAGTACTCTTAATGTGAACAAGTCTTCCTAAATACTCGTCTTTTGGAAAAAATATGAGTTTGTGTAAGGAATCTAATAAAAGTTGATAGTCAACATGATAAGTGATTATGTTTCCTTATGAATAAATTCCTCAATAATAAGTAACTTAAAACAAAAATGTTGTCTATTAACTTTCCCTACTGGGGAATCGAATACCGTTTAACCCATCACAAGTATGTGATTTTCTTGTGGTTAACTTTATCCTAAACATGTTTTCTATCACTCTCCATAAGAACATTACCCTTTGTTTTTTTCCTCCATGTCCATATTTTCATAAATGGAATCCTAGTTTGGGTAAACTCTAGGGACCTTCGTACTTATCTTTCTTTATTTTAATGTGATTGTTTTACCGACTCTTGTTCCGATGTGGGACTTTCAAGGATGTTTCCAAGCCCAATTTTAAAATTGTGAGGACACAATTCCCAAAAGGGGGGAAGGATCTAACACCCCAGGTAAATAAATAATATCACATCTTTATATTTATCCATATTTGTGAATAAAATATTAATAATACTTTAATGGGGATGCTATGCTCAATGGCTAACCCAATACGCAACAACGAGTTTCTTGGGAATCTTACGTTGCACTCTAATAATAAAATAATATTATTTTAAATGGTAGTAAACGCCTAGCCGTTGTAATGGTGAGAATGAAAAGAACTAACTAAAAATGATTATATATGTTTTTGAAATATTTTTACTCTTTACAATAAATGTTAGAGGATTAAAAATGCAAATGAATCCAATTTTTAAGCGTAAACATTCTAATATTCTTTAAAATTTCGAATAACGGCCTTTGGATGGAAAACCCCTTTTAGATACAATTTTTGAAAATTTTATAAGCTCTATTTTTCAAAATAAATATATTATTTATGATTGGGACATTGAAATTTAACTTCGGTTAATTTTTGGTATTTTTCTGACCATATTCATTTTTCAATGAACAGTGAAAAATACTGCATTTTACATCAAAACTGATTTTTCATATAATTTAATTATATGATTATATTACCTTTTTAATTTTTTTTAAAGTGTAATTATAATATATTTTTACTATGTAAATAAATTATGGTCATTGGGATTAATTTCACTTTGGAATTAGGCATAAACAAGTGCCAAAATTTTCATAAATATTGTTTCTAAAAAACACGCTATTTGTTTTGACAACGGGAAGTTTTTTTAAATTAATTATTGAAATTTATGTGTTTGGAATTTTTTAAAATTAATTACATATTTGGAATCAAATGGTCCAAATTATGTAATTAAGACTCTTTTGTTTTTGGACATTATGAATAGTAATGACGGTAATTATCTTTAATTGTCTTGATTAATGAGTAATCTGGTAGTTAAAGATAATTAGATAATATCATTATAATAGAAAATGACCAAAAAATGTGTCCTAATGATACTGGTTGTCTCATGGCCGATCATGGGATGCCTTGTACGAAACTTGGGGGCCCATGGAATCACTTTTGTGAGAAAGAGACTTTTTATCTTTTTATTTTTAAAGAATGTTAAATGTAACAAAGAATGTATCACCTATGTAAAATATTTTTAATTTTGTCTAAATAAATGATAGTTTGGACTATAAATATTAATTTGAAATCTAAAAATATTTCCTACATCATAGTTTTTTTTTATAATTTTTAGACATTAAATAAATTAAATTATTTATGACATCATGATGATGCAGCGATGAGCTCATTATGTAACGATTGAAATAAAATGGAAAGATAATGTAAAATCTAAGACCAACACAAGTCCAAAACCTATTGTATGGGTTTATTTTGAACCCTTATCACCTTATCCTCTAAGAACATCAATTTGGGACCATTAAAATCCGAAACTCATTTGAAAATAAAGTTACATTTTATACCATTCCAAGAGTCCCCCTCCTCTCCTCTTATAAATGTCCCCCACCTCTACCACTTTACCCATACTTCAAAAGCCTTTGTCTGGACCAAACCCTTACCATTTCATCTCTCCACAACCCTCTATAACTCCTTGAAGCCTCAATTTGGGCAGAATCCTTTCCAAGGAAGCCTTTGAGCTCAAATCAAAGGAAGTTACCTGATTAAAAGGTAATGTCTTCACTTGTGTCCTTTTGTTTTATTTTGCTTCTCCAACCCCCTAAACTATTTTTTATCATTTATTTTGTAACAAATCCAGTATCTTCAATATACTATGATTTTTTTATAAGAAGGATTCGAGCTACACTTATACACACCTACATCTAATGTTTAAAGAACATACTGTTTCCGTGGATGGAGAATTTCTGCCTCCCAAAACGATGATTGTTCAACATTCTTTTAACACCTTCAAAGGTGGCACTAAAGATGTCACTATATTTATATATGATATATAATATTTTTATGTTTTTCTTAAGCTTCTGTATTTTTCATTTATTGCATACCTTTATGCTTTCCATTATGGGTAAACGTGATATCTTCATTTTAGAAAGTGCGGACTACCGCCCCCTCAAAGTGATTTGATTTGTTAATACATTATGTGGTACATATAAAGGATATATTTAATGATATTATATATGATAACATACTGTAATTAAAATACTATTATGTATCATTATGTTTTAATTCCATTAAATATGAAATAGAAATGGAAGTAGCGTTCATGTGTACGTACGACTTACCGTCTCCATGAATGGTACATTTCATTTCTTATCTCCAAATTTTATGTACTATTATAAGTAAATATATATAATGGATGTATATGTAATATATTTCATCTAAATTATTGGTATAATTCTTGAATTATAATATATATCTCTCATTTTTTTAATTCCATTAATATGGAAAAAAATGAAGGTAGTGTTCATGCGTACGTACGGCCTACCGTCTCCATGAACTGTGCTTTTAATTTTTTATCTCCAAATGCTATGGAATAGTATAAAATGAATATATAATGGATATATATGATATTTAAAACATTAATACTATTCTGGATATGATTTACCTATAACTACATTTTCCAACATGTTCAATTTTTGACTCATGTACCAAACATCGACAAAAACGTCTGATATGAACTCATATTATTAACCAATTATTATAACATTAAAATATGTGATATGAACTGAATAATTATATTAATAGGAGGACCTTAAGCAATTATAAATTGACCAAAGCTTATTATTCAGTAATATAAAGAAACGAACAAGACAAGTTGGACTTGAGGTAAGGGATCTTACTCCTCTCTTTTTAAGTACACTCTTTTATGTCATTCCTTCTAAAGCTCATCTTTCTTGTTATTGGGATGTTATTTTATATTACTCTTACTGTAATTTTTATTTTCATGTGATGAGAGACTATATTCTCTATCATCAATCCATTTTGGACGTTTTGAGTGGCGCCGTTAGGCTGCCGAATTTTCGTTAGAGATCATACACCTCTCTTTCTTTTTTAGTACACTCTTTTATGTCATTCCTTATAAAGCTCATATTTCATGTTATTGGGATGTTATTTTATATTGATCTTACTGTAATTTTTATGTTCATATTATTAGTGACCCTATTCTCTCTTATCAATCCCTTTTGTATGTTTTGAGTGGCGTTGTTAGGCTGCCGAATTTTCGTAAGGGATCCAACCTCTCTCTTTCTTTTTAAGTACTCTCTTTTATGTCATTCCTTTTAAGCCCATATTACTTATGTTTGGGGGTGTTCTTTTATATTCACCATACTTAAATTTTTATGTTCATATTATTAGAGACCTTATTTTATCTCATAAATTCATTTTTGGATGTTTTAAGTGCAGCTGTTAGGCTGCCGAGTTTTCGTAAGGGATTTTTCTTCTCACTTTTTATTCCCCTGACATTTATGATATGTTTTCCACTATTTCCATTGAGTGGTTTATGGAATGACCATTATTATACACTTTTTGTAGTATAATTTCATTTATGGGTATTTACATCTTCATTGTATGACCCTTCTTCCAGGGGGTGCACTATTCGAATGTTACCCAACTCGGTGAGGGGACCTTTCACCCTCCTTTTTTTAAAAGACTTCTTTTGTTATGTATTTTAATTCACATACTATTATGATGGGATATGTGCTTATATATCCTTATTAATGTAAATTTTATGTCCAAGTGATGATATACCCTTTATCTCTCTCATAAACTATTTTTGTAAAATTATATTTTATGATGTTAGGCTGTCGAATTTTACCAAGGGAACTTCTTAACCCAATTTTGATTTCATTGGGTTCAACATGTAGTTATTGAATATGTCATCCTTTGAATATGTGTGAATAACCTTTGATTGTTTTACACATAATATCCACTTATATTGGGTGTATTTATATTTGTCACACATAATTATGAGATTGATTTATCCTTAATTTAAGGATACCTTCTTTATAATGGATTTCATCTCATTTTACATTTCTTTTGAGACTTCATTGTTTTTATGCACCAATTCACTCTTATATGGTGCATATACTGTCCTTTGACTTATTATATCATTAATACCTTTATTCTCAAGATATTATAAAGTTCGGATTAATTTTTATTCCGCTATTATTTGTATTCAAGAGTCTATCATTTTGATAAAAACTATTTAAAAAAAATATCGTTTTAAATGCTTTAAAGATTTATTATTCTAAATCATTATCTTTAATGTCCATTTTTTCAAAATGTTTTTCAGTATTTATTTATATGGACTTTAATGTTTTAAAATTATAAATTCCATTAAAAACTTCAAAGTGGTATGGGACACTTTGATTCAAAAATCTTTTTTAAATGGTTTTTTTAAAATGGTTTGATTAATTCAATATCTGGGAATTGCATATTGTGATTGAAAATGAAATGTTGTTATTGAAATTTTTATATTTTCAATATTTTATGTGTAGTGATGGTACTTGAACATTTTACGGGTGGTTACGTGATAAACCATAAAACAGGTGGTGCCGTGAATACCAGGATGGGTGGTTACGTTATAACCTCCAATGCATTGGGTATAGAAGTCGGCCGTATGGCTATTCCATTAAGTATGTATGGAAGTTGTCCGTATGGCTATTCCATTAAGTGATATGTATGGAAGTCGATCGTATGGTTATTCCACTTATGTATGTTTATGTCCCATGTTACCTTTATATGTTATGTGTTTTTTATATGGGTTTTATGGTAATCTTTTGGTTACTGAAGGGTAAGTAATGAACTTTTATTCAGTGAATAGTTTTTACTACTTCGAAAAGGTGAAGAGTATTACTTTGATAAGGTATACATGGTTTAATTGTTGTTTTGAAAAACTAACAGTTTTCATTCTTTGTGTATCCCTTACTGTGCTTTTTATGCTCATCCAAAGTTTTTGAAATGTTTATCACATGACTTAACGTGGAATAGGGTCATGGATGGGATCAAGGGAAAGTCATGCTACCTAAAACATGCAACTAGACATGTTTCTTTTTAAGTGTTTTTATTTTATGGAAACTTAGTAGAAGTTTCTACTTTGTAATCTTTTGAGATTTAATAGTAATGTCCTAATTCTCTAATATTATAAACCTGAAAAGATCCTCAATGTGAATTATTCATTTAATTCAATAGTAAGTAAGGATTAAGGTTGGGGCCTTATACTATAAACTACCAATGTAACCCCCATTGGTTCATTAATGAAATATATATTATTATATATGTATTTATGCAGAACCTTGTATTTTTAGGTATATAATATCAATTAATATTTTAATATTTGTTTTAAAAACTCTTTTATGTCAATTTAGACACTATTTGGTATTTTGTTTTCTGAAAATTCATAACAGCATTATTACTTCAAAAATAATTCATCTAACTAACCCTAATATGTTATATTAATCTACAATATTAGTGAGATTCATAAAAAGTCTCAAATTACATTTATTTGGATATTTATAATATCAATTATGTTAATATTTCATTAATAAGGTAATTACTGCATCATCATTGTGTCATAAATAAATTAACATATTTAATGTCTAAAAAATATAAATAAAATACCATTATGTAGGAATGATTATTATATTTCTAATGAATATTTATTTTCTAATTTGTCTTAGGTATAACCCTATATTAAAAATCTTTTAGTTATTAAACGATTATTTTATCTCTTTTAACTATTCTATAAAAAAATGTACTAATCTGTTCCAGGTGGACATAATGGTCATACTTTATTCCTAAGGTTGTTTTCGGTCGAATTAAAGTTATCCAATAGAATTAGGACTTGTGTTAGGGTAAAAATAATATCATTTTTACCCTTAATTACCCTATTTACTTTTAACTATGGTAAATAAAAGTAAAAAGTTCTGAATCATCAAAAAAAATTTATCTTATTGAACCATATTTTACTTACTAATATCAACCATGCCTCTAGGATTTTTGAAATTGCACTGACACAAGCCGTAAAATTAAATTTTATGTAAATTTGAAAATTTTCCTAGGAAGTGGGTAAAAGACGACCAAAAGTTCAATAAAATTTCTATAGATCTAAAATTATAATAAACTGACTCCATCTAATGAAATTGAACGTATATAGTTATTATGTATATATTTTAACATAAAATAAATTTAAATAAAATAAAGATTATTTAAATAAAAATTTGGATTTAAACTATAACTTAGTGGTTTTCACTATTCATAAAAAATGTCATGTTTTTAGAAAAATACCAAAAATTCACCCTAGGATAAATTCGATATTCTGAATCCTAAAATGTATTCCATTTTGAAGGATAAAATATATAAAATTTCAAAAATTTGGTATTAATATTTATAATGTTTAGTTTATATAAAATATTAATAACATATTATTGTTTAGTGAAACCCGGTATTGTGTACTACACATGATACTGAGGAAGGTCCCGATTGCGTGTAATACAAGCCATTATAGGGCTACGTGTAGTTAAATCTCTCTTTGGCATTGCATATAACATAATCAAAACATCTTTCATTTATTTATTAAACAAAATCTATACATAATGTTGCCTAGAATAATTTCCAAATAATGAACTTCAAATTGTGTTTAATATTATCCAAGAATAGTGTTGCATATTCTGCAAGCTAATACGGTGGTCCATATAGTACAAGATAATATTGGTGTAGTGTAAAATAGAAGATATCAAAGAAATTAAATAGAATATATCTCATAAAACCTCGGGGTGTTACATTCTACCCCCCCTTAAAATGAATTTGTCCCTCGAAATTTTTTGGGGTTATAAATTGTTTACTAAATTAATGATTCATTCATAAAAACTGACATTGTAAAAAAATAATACCAAAACATAATTTTAAAAACTAAAGTATGAAACGTAACGATTACCCAAATTAACTCATCACTGAGTTTTTACAAAAGAGAAAATACTTAAAAATATGGATATGGAAGAGAAACCTAACCATCATGTTCTGATGAAGAGTGTTTGAGAACATGGCTATGAAAAAGCTAAAAATATCGAAGCCCTATATTTGTGACGATCTAAGGTACCATCTGATTCATCAGATATGAGGGAACTAGGACATGATTTTTGGTTTTCAAGGTCATTTATCTAATGTTGAAAATTTTTTTAATTAAAAGAAATACATACTTGATTTTAGTATAATATTACCCATACTCGTGACTTGAACAATTTCCACTTCATCTCTTAAAGAAATGAAGTTGAATTTTTCTTTTGCGAAGTGTTAGCAGATCATGTGATAGAATTATAGGTCATTCCAACTATCTCAAAAATAAGTTTAGAAAAAGTTATATATATAAGTCTATCTATGGTGAGATTAATAATATATGGTTAAAAAAATGGACTTACACTTCATCAATCATCCTGATTAATAAAATAAATCTAGTTTCTACTTACCATGAACTTATGTAGGCCAGTTTTAGGTGATAAAGCCATGTCTCACTTCGGTTGTTCGATTCCTGCAACCTTGTATGACATGATGGGTTGTCGTCCATCCGACAGGTTTCCCTTTTTCTAAAACATCACCATTATAACAATCCAGAAATAATATCAGAAAAAAGGTTTTAGCCGTAAATAATAATATCTAATGTTCAATATTTAGGCTTATCCAAAATACTTCTATCCAATATCATAGTGTAAAGTAAACGATTACTTGAAATTTAATCTACTGAGCATGTAAATACCATCATCAATTATACGATATATCTTTTTGGTTTCATTCCAAACATGTGAATACCTTAATCATGAATTCTCTTGAAAAATTAATACACATTGAACCATAGTGAAAACATGAATGCTGTCAAAATTTAACTCTTTCAACATACAAAAATCCCAAAATTTTTATATAATCAAACCATGATATCAGTTTTTCCTTTTATCAGTCATGAGGTAATTAGTACTATCAAAAATATTATTTTCTCTTTATCCCTTCATTATGCGCATATCATCTGCTTTCCAAAAATATTTCAATCACTTTTAATGGTTACCGGTAACATATAATTATTGAAAACCACAATAAAACAGTAAAAATATATTCCAATATTCCACAATACAATAAATTAGATTCCACAACATTATTTCGGAATCCCGTTACACAAACACATAATCATTCCACTATGTCATTGTCATATTAAACATCACCAATAGTGATCACATGTGACTTCCCTTTTTCCTTTTCCTTAAGGCGTTGGTGAGGTCTATCATAATTAAACCTTGGATTAGGTCATTGGATAGCATAATGCCCCATTTCTTTTCACTTGTATCATTGAAGTGTTAGTGGAGCATTCTCTGTACTATTTTCTCTAATCACATCATTAGAAACCTTTTTCCCATTACTTCGGAACTCACCTGCTTGATGTCCTTCTTTTCCACACATGAAACATTTTCTATTACCTTTTAGACTATCTCCACCACGCTTCATTCCACACATTGAGCATAAATAAAAATTCACCTTCATTTCACCATTGTTCTAAGGTTTTTCCTTGAACACCATATTTTGTTTCTTGTCAAAACTAGGAGATGGATATGTAACACCAACATCCAGTTCTACCTTCATAGCACAATGATCAATTTCTTGATATCTACGGATGTCTTTTATAGCTAATTCACTTCGAAGACATTGTTTTAAGCCACTAAAGAATCGATCAAAATTACTTTCAGGTTAGATGATAAAGCCATATGAGTACCTTACAAGCCTTGTAAAATTCACCTCGTATATAACAACAAATTCATCATCCTTTTGTTTAAGATCAAGGAACTCCTTTTTCATCTTTGTTCGAAGTAAACTAGGGAAGTACTTATTGAAAAACAAGTTCTTGAACTCATCCCATTCCATGGATTCAATTTTATCTTGGGGCCTTTTATTTTTAACTAGTGTCCACCTCTGTTCTGCTTCACCTTCTAACCAGTAAAAAACCAAAATGACTTTTTCATGATTTAAACATTGATGTATCGAAAATATCTTTTCAATGGTACTAATCCATTGTTCAAAAACAAGTAGATCAGAAGACCCACTGAAATAAGGTGGACGTTGCCTCATAAAGGACTCAATAGAATATTGTTCCTTTCTCTGCTCATTTGGAAGTCCAGAATGATTCATAGCCTGCGTAAGTATAGCAATAATATTTTGAACTCCATATCTAATCACATTTGGTTGTTTAGGAATACAATCATGGAATTCTCCATTACATTGATCAACATGGTTCCTTCGGGTTCCATCCATCGTATAAAACCCAAATAGAACAATTTGAGAGGAAAAATTCATGATAGGAAAACTACATATTAAAGGAGTAGTACCTTCAATATATAAAATATTATGATTAATTCTAAGATCTTTACCATATTTCTAGGACTATAACCTATACTTATACTTAACATTAGAGATATCCCTATATATACCTTAAAAATTTCTCTAGGGATCTCACTAATGTTTTTGGTTCCAAGATTCGAAATATTTACTAAACCATCGCTCGGATACCAACTGTAGAGACCCAAAGCTTGAAGTACATATGCAATACATTACTTTTTCAAAATAATTAATACATTGAAAAAAATATGCCCAAATACTGTATTGGTTTCGTGTATTTGGAAACTCATAACACAATCTTCTAATCATGGTGAATGATCTTAATCATCTCCCATAAAGCTCCTCCACTTTTATTTTCTTAACTATTACCTTTCTTTATATCTTGGGGAAAATAAAACCTAAAAAGGGTGAGCTCATATTATCAGTAAGGGTAAACAAGGTGAACATAAAACAATCCCTGAAAATTTGAATGTAAGAACATGAACAGGAAACATCAAAATCATGTGTAATGACATAAATCATGGTAGTGCATAAGGCATAGATCATAAAGGAAAATTAACCATGATAAAATAGAATAGGAATAAAACATGTAATTTTAACAACAATTAAGCACATGTTATGATTTCTATAGTAGCCAAGGCATTGCTGCCAAGAGCATCATAGTAGAAAAATTACCTTACTAAACCGGGTTTACATGCCGTTCTAGCCATGTCTATCTCATGAGATATAAATCTTTACACAATGCATTGGGGGGAGATATTTGTCCGACCCATGTCATACTGAAATCATTCTTATTTGTTCCACAAAATAATCATAAATTAATCATCATAACCCAAATAATAAAATGGGTTTCATAAACGTCATCCCATTATAATATAATCCATATTAAAAAAATAGATATCATTTCATCATAATAAGAATAAACCAATGTAAATAATAGAGACATTGTAATTGAAACGCAATCATACTAAATAATTTCATCTTATATTTAAAATAGTTTTGACAAAACACAAAAAATGAATTTTTTAGGAAAATATCATTTCTTCTTCAAAATCATTTTCTCTTTACAAAATGTCGTACAATTTTAAATGAAAAGGATTTTATTGAAAATAATCATGAAGAATTGTAGATACTACTTCATGAAAATTAGGCATTATGAAACCATTAAAATACATTCATGTCGTATAAGTTAAAAAAACATTCTCCTCATACTTTTTCCAGAAAAGTCAAAAAGATCCTCGTATGGTAAACTAAATAATATTCTTTCCATAACACAATGTAAAAGTTAAAGAGGTTTAAAAATGAAATTAAACATACATGGAATAATATTAAACACTTTATGAAAATCATTTTTATGGACATGGATGAAAAATATAATCCGAGTAAATACTTACGAATAAATAATCCCAGATAAGAATGAGATTGGAATAATTATCCCTTACCTTAGGTCCAATTTCTTCCGTACGTGTTCAAAGCTCCCATATAGTTGGTTTAAATATATTATTCACTTGTAATAGAACCATAATAATATTTATGATAAAATATATGATTCACTTATGACTTTATATTACCCATTCCTCTGTTAATTCAATGTTAATGTAGTGTTTTGGGTAAAATTGTTTCATTCAAAGTACGTGATTGGACTTGTTGTTAATGATATTATTATTACTTATATCATAATTTAATTACTTCCAGAATGAAAAACATGATTTATATATCGTATATATTCAGTATATATATTTATAGTATATAGATAAATGAAATGAAACAAACCGTTCATGGAGACGGTATGTCGTACGTACACATGAACACTATTTTCCTTTCCTTATTGACTTGAATGGAAGTAAGTAGATGATATATATATATATATATATATACATAAATCTGATAGCATAATTATGCCATATATATCATTATTATTCATTATATATACTTTATAAATACTCTTGAATGGTTAACATGGGTAATGGATCTCATCGCTTCATGGGGACGGTAATTCGTACGTACGCACAAGTGGTGATATCATTCACATAATTATTGAATGGAATTAGAGAGGATGATATAATATCTCAGAATCAGTATGATATTATAATAATCATATATAGTTATTCTTTATACCATTATACCAATCCATGTAATGTGGTGGTGGAAAAATCGAATACACCACGGCGTGGAGACGGTATTCCGTATGTACGCACACGCGGTGATTTCGTTTTCCGTAGGATGGATAAAATATGAAATGGGGTTGTTTAATATTTATAATAACACATAAGTATATTATTTATACTGATTTTATTACTTTATAATGAAAAAACTAGATAAGAGGAAGTATAAGAATAAATAAACTTGAATGAATCGGTAGAAGAAATTACTTCTTCCTCGATGTGCCTCTTTTAAACTTCCTCTTAGGGCACTAGAGTTTGTCTTTTGAGAAGAACAGAATCTATATGATATAAATATGGATATTTAGAAGATAAATGGTCATGGTTCGGCCAATCTTGAAGTCTCAAAATTGTGTGAATAGGAGAGGGAGGATGTTCCCTTTTATAACATGGGTTAGGGTAACCTTAGGAAAAACATAAAATATTATTTTATAATAAATTCATATTCGGTTTATAATGGATCCAATTTGACTTTTTTCAAGGCTAGGGTAATGATGGGTCTGATTCATCTCAACAAATAGGTTTTAGAAAAGTTTAGGTTTCAATTGTATTCTTATTATTTATATTTAACTCTAAGTTAAATAATTTAACTTTTACAATGTCTTCTTGTATTCTTACACTATATGGTTAATAAACATACTATAAACTGCCAATCTAACCCCAATTGGTTCATTAATATAATTTAAATTATTATTTAAGTCATTTGGACGAACCTTATATTTTTAGTAATATATTATCAAATAATAATTTAATATTTGTTTTAAAAACTCTTTTATGTCATCATTGACACTAATTCGAATTTTGTTTTTTCTGAATTCATAAAAACATTATTTCTTCCAAAAAAAATCATCTAAACAACCCTAATATGTTATATTAAACTATAAAATTAGTTTAATTCATAACAAATCTCAAATTACATTCATTTGGGTATTTATATTATCGATTATACTAATTTTCATTAAAAATGCAATTACTGCATCATCATTGTGTCAAAAATAAATTAATATAATTAATGTCTAAAAAATATAAATAAAATATCATTATGTTGGAAATATTTTTAGCTTTATAATGAATATTTATAGTTTAATTTATCATATATATTAACTTAAATTAAAAATGATTTATTTATTAAACATTGATTTTAACTATTTTAACTCTTCTTTAAATAAAATAATAATAAAATTTCTAATCAAATCCAAGTGGACCTAAGAGGTCATATTTTATTCCTAAGTTTTTTTTATCAAATTAAACTTATCAAATAGAATTAGAACACGTGTTATGGTAATAATAATATCATTTTTACCCTTAATTACCCTATTTACTTTTAACCGTAGTAAATAAAAGTAAAAAGATATTATTCACTAAAAAATATTTTCATCTTTTTTAACCAAATTTTACTTACTAATATCAACCGTGTCACTTTTATTTTTTATTTCTACTCATAGAAGTGGTGATATTATGTTTTATGTAAATTTACAAATTCTCCTAGGAGGTGGTTAAAAGACTGTCAAAAGTTCAATAAAAATTTTATATATCTAAAATTCGTATAAAATGAATCCAATGAATTACATTGAACTTATATTGGTATTATGTATATATTTTTACATAAAATAAATTTAAATAAAATAATAATTATATATATAAATTCGGTTTTAAACTATAACTCAGTGTTATTCAGTATTCATAAAAACTTGTATTTTTTCAGAAAAATACCAAAAATTAACACTAGGATAATTACGATATTTCGAATCAAAAAATGACGTCCATTTTGAATGATAAATTTCTTAAAATTTCAAAAAGTGGGTATTAATATTTATAACTTCAAGTTTTTATAATATTTTAATAACATATAGTTGTTTAGTGAAACCCGGTATTGCGTACTACACACGATATTGGGGAAGGTCATGATTGCATGTAATGCAAGCTAATTCAGGGCTACGTGTAGTGAAATCACCCTTTGGTGTTGCATATAACATAATAAAAACTTATGTCATTTATACATTAAATAAAATCTATACATAATGTTTCATATAATAATTTCCACAAAAGAACTTGAAATTGTGTTTAACATGAGCCACGAATAGTGTTGCATATACTACAAGCTAATGAGGTGTTGCGTATTGTACATGCTAATATTAGTGTAGTGTACAATAGAAGACATCAATGAAATTAAAAAGAATATATCTCATAAAATCTCAAGGTGTTACACTAGACCCTAATTTTATCCCTATATAATAGAACCGAGTGAACCCTCATTCTAGCCCTCTATTATTGAACTGAGTAAACCCTCGTTATAACCCTATTTTACTAAATGGAGTAAACCCTAATTCTAGTCCAGTATTACTGAATCGAGTAAACCCTCATTATAGACTTATATTACTAAACATAGTAGACCATCATTCTAGACAATTATTATAGAATTTAGCATAACATCATTCCATCCTTGTATTATCTGATGAGATATAAATCGTTACACAATTCATTGGAGGGAGATATATGTCCCAATCATCATATAATGTAATCATACAGACTTCTGAAATAAGATCATAAATTAAAATATCAAATCACAAGAAATGAATTTGTCATCATAAACATGTAAAAATATCATAACTTATGTAAAAGGATAGATCTCATAATCATTTCATCATAAACATAACCCATGAAAAGAATCAGGTTTCAAGTGCATATAACCTATGATAGAGAAACGAGTTTCATAACTTCATGACATCAACACATAATCCACTTATTGTAATAATATTAATGTAGATATTAAATAATTACTCATAAAGTCATGACTAACCCCAATGTTATCATTGATTGGAAATATGTTTTAATGATATTTTAAAAACTCTTCATGAGGAAAATATCCTTTCTTGATGTAAAAATTATTTTTAATATATAAAACATTTTAAAGTCATTTTCACAATAAATAAAATCAAAACTAATAAAGAATACTTTAAATAAATTTGAAAACATTTTTCAATGAAAACATTTAAATTAGAGTGAGTTTTAAAAAAAGAAAATTTATTATTTGAAATCTCTTAATAACTTATAAAAAGGTATTGAAAACATTTTGAAAAAAATTGAAATTGAATTCTTATAAAATAATAATAATAACATTTTGAAAAATATTTCAATCAAAATATGTAGAAAACCTATAAATATATCACTATTACTTTTGTTAAAATAATTTTTCTTGAAAACATATAAATACCTCTTAAAAAAGTTTGGAAAACTGTTTCTTTGAATACACTTGGAAAACTTGTATTTAATAATTGAAATTTTTTTTATTATAATTTCCCATTAGAACATATAAAATATGTTTGAAAACATACTGAAAAAATATTCCCTGAAATTTAATTTTATTAAAATTTTCTAAATGATGAAACTTTATACAATGAAAAGTAAACTTCAAAGGAATGATGACGTGTAAATCTGAACATGTTGTATATGTTAAAAGGAACATTCCTTTTACATAGTAAATTGAATGTATAGCTTCCTTGATTGGAAAGAGAAAATAATTTTCAATTGAAGAGATTGGTAATAGAAGAAAGGGTAAAAATTTATTTTATATATTATATAGGAATGGTATAATATTCTTGGAAAGCCCTTTTAGAAAATAGAAATTTTCAACCGAAGAGATTGTAAAGTTAGGATTTCCTCAAACCAGTACAATAAGAATATTCTATACTAGATTTTAGAGTATTGTAAGAATAAATTATTACATAATGAAATAACATAGTATAATGAAACTCATGTATCTTATCGATATATGGATCATAATAGATCATCATAGGAATCATAAATATAAACAATCTTGAAAAGCAATTAGATTATCTCAACAGACTTTTATAAATCGATATCCTAGGATTATGCTCTAAATATAAGTAAATGAAATTAAATGTAACCTATAATATCATGAAAATTATTCGATTCATGATATGTAATTAAAATGGAAGTATGTACACCACAAAAAAGAGTTTAGGTTCATAGAAAAACATTTTTCTCAAAGTAGGAAAATTGAGAGAATTTTTTTTACTAATTTGGTATATTTTGAAACAATATACCAAGGATAGAAGGATTATAAAATGGTAATGTGAATAAACATATATTTTATTACAATATTCATATAATAAAAAAAAATTAATGCACATAAAACACGAGAAATGAATGAGTGACGTACATAACATTTATCTCACGAAAATCAAAAGTGAAATGAAATCCCCTCACCTTCTGTCTTGGCTCTTTTGAAACTCATACAAGTTTCATGTATTAAAAATATAAGTATTTATAAATATTTTAAAGAATAATATTATTTTACATAAAAAATTATATTATTTTTTATGACCTTATATAACCCACTTGTTAACGATCCTATGATAATGTTTCATTACGGGTAAATTCCCTTTTTTTCTTGGCATGTGTCTTAATTTGGTACTTCTTTTCTACTTATACATGTATCATTATTCTAGAATGTGAAAAATGATACAAATATCTCGTATATTTAGTATATTTCTATTATAAAAATATATAGAATATTTTATTACAAAATGGAATACACTATTCCTGGAGACATTATGTCATTCAAACGAATGAACGTTGTTTCTATCATTATTGTCATATTGAAAAAATGTATGTAAATAATATATATATATATGTAAATTTATGTAATTATTCTTGTAGAATTAATATATCATAAAAATCAAAATAGTTTTTTAAAATCATCCTAAATAAATTCCATATGGTATGTGAACCAATCACATCGCTTTGAGGGAGAGGTAGTCTACACTTCCTCAAACAAGATTGTCATATTAACCCAAAATTGATAGTTAAAAGGTGTGTGTCATAAATATAATGTAGACTAATATATTCATATTAAATATAATATATTAAATATATAAATATATTGTTCATAATAATGTCCCCATGAGTTTTGGTAAAGGATAAATGAATCACAATCATTTAGTTGGGTAGTAGTATGCCATACAGAGAATCTGTATGTTCAACATATATTAAGTGGAGGTGTGTGTAATTTTATGTAATCCCCTTTTAATAAAATAAAAAGAGTATATGATTTGTACCTGTATTTTCAGAAAATATTGGAATAATGAGATTTTATGGCTTGGATAATGAAAATAAAGAAAATGAGCGTGAGAGAAAATGTTACCTCTTAATCAGTTAATGCCTTTTGGTTTGTGCCAGAAGGCTTCCTTGAGAATATTTATTGCCAAATTGATGATTCAAGGTATAATGGTTGTTTTTTTGGATCCTAAAAGGTCTTATCATGGTCACAAATAATTTTTTTATAGGTGTGAGTAATGGGTAGATGTAGTGTGCTTTTTTAGGGAAAGGAATAAGACTTATTTGGAATTTTTAGGAAGAATTTATGTGTCCACATTAACTTACATAAAATATGTATTACCAAACCCAAATAACAAAATAATTGAAGGTTTATGACCAAAAATTGGACAAACAATGGGTTTTGGAAAAGATTATACGGTAGTTGAACCTTAATTTTAAGGATTAGTCTCCAATAAAGTTTAATTTTACCATAATCATTGTTATTATTTTCAATCAATTTTAATAATAATTATGTTAAAAAAATAATATTTTATTATTAAATTTCAAATATTACAATGAATAAATTGTTTCATGTTGGGATTTTTAAATTCAAATCGTAGAAGTGGAAAAATTTAGATTAGTGGTAATCCTGCAGACCGGATGGGAAAATAATGTTTTTAAACATATTATGACATTACCAAAAAATCATATCTTTCATTATCAATATGATTTATTTATAAAAAAAATTATAAACAATATTTCTAATGTCGTTATTATAATTACATTAAATATGTTTAACGGTTAGGTTATAATTATCTAATTTAATGAATTATATAAAATGTTTTTTCATAGAATTTCAGTGTTGAGTGCATTGTATGCCAAGTAAGTGTTGCATGGAGCACAAGCCATGTTTGTATTTCATGTAAAAGGAATGCTAAAATTAGTTTTCCATATATATATATATAACTATTTCCAATATCTTATGAAATGAAAAATGTTGAAAAGATATATTAATTCAAAAAACTAATTCTAAAAATGTAGGGGTGTTACAAATAATTCAGTATACTGTGAATTATGATATAACCTTAATTGTAGTATAATATTGTTCTAAGATATTTGTTTATTCATATTAAATAATGAATTGAATTTAGTATTTAAATATTTTTGTAAAAAATAATAATGTTATTTTGGGGATATTTATTAGTTTATAGAGATTTGAAATTAAATAATTATAAATATTTAATAAATAGATAAATAAATGTTTATGAATTAATTATTAAAAAATATCCTTAATATTAAATATTAATATTAAAAACTACCATTTCAAAATTATATCATAATATTTATCAATTATATAATATTTTTATTTAGTAATCATAATGATAATTTAATGTATTTATTAAATAAATAACTATGGAAAAATTTATATTGTTTATTTGTAAATTGTGAATTTTAATTAATTAAATAATTTGAATTGATCAAATAATATTATTATTTTGGTAATTATTCAAACATCCCTAAAAATGTTTTGATGATTGGATTGATTATGGTTTTAATAATATTATTGATGTTATATTTTGATTGTGTAGTGGGTTTTCTTAATAGAAATTTAAATATAAATAGTTTATATTAATTAGAATACCATATAAATAGAGTAAAATTACATATAATTAATAAAATGAAATGATTATATTATAATATTAATTTATTGTTTCATATTAACAATTAAGTAAATTCCATAATGAATGAATTTAAAATTATATAGCCTCTATAATTCACTATATTTTTCAAACTATTCATAAGTGATTATATCATGTATAAATATATGGGGTATTCATTTATTTAATAGAAATATATAAATATTTTATTGATGGATATAAATTTTTGTATATTGTGAATATGTGTATATTTTAGTTTAATGTTGGTAAAAAAAACTTCTTATAAATTGTTTATGCTTCAATTACATGCTCGATATGATTAAATATGATATAGTTTTCATCTACCTTACAAACTGTTTTTAACTAGAGTTATTATCTTCATTGTTAGTATTTAATAATTCTTAAAAATATTATACATTAGAGTTATGATGTATAGGCTTCTATAGTGTAGAATTCTCCATGTGTTGAAGGAATTTGGGATAGACTCCCCACTGTATAAGAGGTTAATTCCCTTATCTAGAGAGGTGGGGTTGGATATCTATGACTCTAGGATTATGAATATACAGATAAAAAATTTCATATAATTATAAAACATTACATATAGTGTTAATATACCTTATGGATGAAGTTCATTTAAGTATGTGAATAATATTTATTTTAAATTGTTCGATGAGTAAATAAATAAGGGTTGTGTAAAGAGTTACATGATAACAATGTTTGAACATATTAATTTGTTGGACAGAGTAGGATTTGAACTTAATCGTCAGATTTATGCCTATATAAATGTAATTACATGAGATAAGACGATTAGATATAAATATAATTAAAAAAAACTATGTGTGAGATTCTATAAAATGTAACACCCTTTATGAACATGATTATCCAAGTAGATTGTTCTGTTACATACCCTACCGCCCCATGATTCTTTTGTGTATGTAAATCAAGTAATAGGTGACTCTAGATTATCTAACTGGTTATTTCAATCCATATATGGGTTCCCATAGATAGATTAATGAAAAAATGTTCTTAAAATTTCATTGATTACACATAATCGGGAAGACCAAATTATTATGATACCATAATAATATAGTTAGGTTTATTCATAAGGTGGAGTAGATAAATAATTGTTTTCTCAACTATCCATGAGTCCCATATGAAATTATTGGGATGATACCCTATTTATTTATTTATTTATTGAGAGAAATGCTCTTGAGGAGTCATTCCATTTTAAAATATACATCTTCTCCCACTAAAGGATATGCTCAATTAAAATGGGTTTATCTTTTAAAACTCATTTTGTATAACTTTTTTATATATAATATCATCATCATAATAAAAATATTTGATACCAATCATGTATGAAATAGAATATTAATATAATTAAATATATTTATTGGAAATAAAATGTCATTTTTTAATAAATGATATCTTCTTTGTGTTCAAGAAACACCTTCCTGAGTAATAAGATATTATAATTATTCACAAAGGAAATATAAATTCTGAAAAAAACAATAACACATTTAAATTATTATTTCCAAGGAATATTTGAGAAATTACCGAATGAATTTTAATCACTATTACTATATATGACTTAACATGTCAATTATACTCAATATGAATGAGTATGATAATGAATTGATGAGATTACAATACCCTTAATCTCATTTTAATTAAATAATTCATTGTATTTTCCATGATGAAAATATTCTTACAATATAAATGATTTTAATGAATTTTTTTCTAATAGTCTAGAAGTGTTGAGGGTATATAAATTTTGAATGTGATATCTAAGTTCATATATTGTTTATATAGAATAAATAGGTAAAATTCGAAACTATTTAATTTTTTTTTTGATAGTAGAAAAAGTTTCCCTCAATTTTCTAGTCTTGTTAATTAGAACATAAATTTGAAATTATAAAAGAGGAGTATTGAATCAATATGTTGGAACTACTGGACTTACCTAAAAGTGTTTTTAAAACTATATGGAATGTATATGAAAGGTATTGATGTTATAGAAACAAATTATTCAATGAAAAGGGAATGTGATGTGAAATATATATTTTTAATATTATATATATATATATAGGAGTAGTAAATAATGAAATAATTGATAGAGATCAAAGTTTTCTTTAAAGTAATGATGTAATGATTTTTTACATTATACATTTTAATGTAAATGAATTCATCGAGATTATATGGATCTATGAAAATGATGTATTTCATTACATCATTTATCTTATATTATAAGATATGTTATTTGTTAAAAAAGATTTATTATGAAAACATTGAGAAGATTAATTTTGTACACTTTTTTTATGATTCATCATATTCTGTAACATATTTAGAAAAGGAGACAATTATAAAATTGTCTTATCCTAGTGTTTTTTATAATATGATGGAGGTGTTACTACCACATATCAGTGGTATATTTTAACGAATAAATAATTCATATAATATAATTTTTAAAAAAAATATAAAATATCAGCTATAATTTGGGAACAATTATATATTTTTTAAATCTTCATACTAACATAATATATGAGTTATTTATCAAATAGAGTTTTGTATTATTATATTAGATATATATTACAAGAATAATATAGTTGGTAATATGCTAATGTAATAATGTTTTATCATATTAAAGTAAAAAAGTTACCCAATAAAATACTATAGTCATTAATAATTAAACTATTTTTCACGTAATATCCTAAATATTTTAAGATATTTTATGCTAAATAAAAATTTAAAAGTTATATAATTTTATCATGAGAAACTAAATATATGAATTTTTAAAGGATTAAAAAAAGTTAATATGCAATAAATATTATTCACTTAATATCCTAAAAGGGTGTTAGGTTATGAGAAAAATTGTAATCTAATGTGTTCTGTTTGGTTTCTATGAAAAAGTGAATTCCAACTTATAGTAAGAGAGATTAGGATGTGATTATATGTAATAATGTAAGTAGTTACAAAAATTAACATTAAAATACAAGGAAAAATCTTCATGATATTTTGTATAATGATACAAATGTTAAACATTGAAAATATCTAAAGTAAAAAAATTGTCATGATTACATTTTATGTTGTCTAGTAATGAATTTTGAATATGATAAAGAAATATATAATTAAGAATATGATCTAAAAATCACAACATTATTCATACTTTTATTCTTCCAAGATATTACTCTGTAAATAATTTAAATGGATGACTTAATCATATTTTCATATAGATATGTGGATGTAATTAAGTATATATGTAATATTATAATAAAACTATAGACATTGAATAAAAAATTAGGTCGATATATTAGTATGTCATATAGGATTTATTAGATAGGTGCTAATTTAAATTTATCTAAAGTATTTATGAAATAATTTTAATATTATAAAATGTATCAATAAAAGGAAATATATACTTTTTCATTCCATCATGTTGTGTATATATATGTATATATTGATATAAACATCATGAAATTTTATGTTAATTGATATCTTATTGTATCACTTTAGTTATTCCTAAGTAATGTTCGTTATTATTTAATTTGGATTATGATGAAATTGTATGGTTAACATGATTATTATTCTTCTATAAGATTTAAAATATGATCATGAGTTAAAAATGTGTTTTAGTGCATTGGATATCCCACTATGTATACCAAATGGAGTGTTATATATTGTTTCATTTATATAATATGGGTTAATGGATTACATAAAAATACATATTACCTGAGCTCGATATAAAACATAAAATTATATACCACATAAATTATTATATTTGATATAAAATATTTGAGTTTTAGCTAATCATGGGGTGGTTGAGTATGTTGTTGATCATGTCACATGTTCTAACCCAAACATGATGAGATTTTCATTTCACGCGACAATTATAATATCTGATCCCTTGATTATGATAGACTAGAGAGTGTAAACAAACAAATAGATTGTATATATTACTTAATTCTCTATTTAGATATGGTATATATGAAGTTATCATCCATAAAGTTGAATGATATATGACGTATTCCTCAACTTGGTTGATATATACATAGAGAATCAAGAATGTATGAGTTGACTATATGGGATTGATATAATTCATGTACCACAATAACTTTATTTATTAATGAAATGAAACATATGAGAATGAATGCTATTAAATAATGTTATTGGTGGACAAATTCACATAGACAGCCTAATTTTATTGATATAAATCTTTATCCTTTTATATATTGATTAATATTGAGGATTATTTAGTGGATGATCTTTTCATACATTTTTGGGGAAAAGTTCATATTATTTTAATAGTATAAAGGATCATTGGGTCAAACTTTTGGGTAAAATGAATTTGTATTGAGATTAAATTATATAATTTATCTAAATCATCATAGAGTTTATATAAATTTGTTTTTTATGGGTATTCACATGGTATTACATATTATATGGTGCATGGTGATGTTGATAATAATTTTAATATATTTTTTAGGAAGACATCCATAATAGATTTGGATACTATTTAAAATGCTATCATATATGATATTATATAAAAAGAAATAATAAAAATTCATTTTGGAATTATTGAATATGGGATATTTAAGGAGATTATATTCCCTAAATCATACTTTTCTTAGATAGAAATTTTTTAATTTTAGTCAAATATGGAAGAATATAAAAATATTGTATTTTGATTCAATGCTACTACATATGAATAATTGTATGGTATGGTTTAGATCAATGTCATAACACATGATTTAGACAAACTGTGCCACTACATTCCAATACCCAATATAATCATAGTTTATAATGGAAGGATAATGTAGGTGCTATATTATGTTTTATCATAATTTAGTATTTTCAAAATCATCAAATTATATATGTGAGAATCAAGCATTAAGATTTAATATTTAAGTATAATTCCACTTTTTATATCACTAAACCAAATCATTAAATGCTATAAGTCATAAGGAGATATATTTAGTGTTATGTTTTCATAAGTTATATGATGCTGTATTAACTTGTTTATTATAATGCGTATGTAAATGTGATGTTCATTGAAAAGAATACTCAAGTATTTACAAAACCCACATCTATACAATGGATGTGTGTTTTCTCATCCACGATGGTTAGGAAAAATCCCTAAAATGAGAATGTATTCTCATTAAACAACATTAATGATCATGGTTATAGTCCACTTTGCTAGTTAGAAGGATCCCAAACATATGACGTGTTATTCAGATTCACATTGAAACACAATAATGGAGAGATTAGTTTTCAATTACTATAATCATCATAAAGAATAGATTAATTTATTATCTATTGATTATATCGAGGTGAGGTACAATTGATCGTTCTTTATTTATATTTCATCACTATTAAATATATCATTACATGGTGTTACTGAGATTGTGATTTTGATCTCATCACATATGATATTAAGTTTTATTAATCCCTCCAAAATCCTATAATTTATTATCTATTTTACTACTATATTCTAAAAAAATTTATTTTCATATTATTATGGTTTTTGGATATAGATTATGTAAAATACGACAAGTCATATTTCAATTCAAAATGCTCTAAATATAAATAATATTAAAGAAAAAATATTAATTAATGAAAAAATTATTCAATCCATCCTTCAAATTTTATTATCAAATATTTAATAATAACTATAGAAAAAATAAGATATATTGTGAAATTTACACATTATTCAATGAATCTATGTATTAAAATTTATGAATGAAACAATTTTATATTATTTTCCAATATATAGTGGACAAAATCAGTTTTTCTTAATAAGTATGGATCCTTTTATTTTTATTCTAACTAATTTTTTTGACCTAATGTGAATTCCTAATGAGCATATGGATAAAAAAGGGTGTCCATGTATTGATTCGAGCCTGAACCCCTATCAACGAGAGTCACACATGGGACACACGATTAGTTAAAAACATGCAACCTAGTCTACACACTTTATCCAACCCATGTAGAGATCTTCTATGATTATAATGGGAAAACGTTTTTACCGTAACATTAAGGCCTGGGTCGCATGCTCCTATGATCATGGTATATATTTTTATAAAGATAAAATTAATTGTTAGCATTCAATTTCTCTAGCCCAGCACTATGACCGTTCGAGGGGTTTATTGTGGACATACATGGAATAATGTTAGAGCATGGTTTGTCCAACCATGTGACCCATTTAAATTGGATAAATTTACAATTTACCACAAAATATGATAACATTTATCCGCCCTCTTATTTTCTTCCTCCGGTGGATAACCCGCTCATTTTTCTCTCCTACTAAGGCAGCCTTTGGGTTTCAAGACTGTTTTTACTTTTCTACTCTATATGAAATCCAATTATACTTGCAATAGGATTATTGGATAATCATTGGTATGTTCTTGATTCCTTAGGTTAATTTCATCATTATTCCTTCTAGTAGTGACATTATTTCTATGTAGGATCATATTCACTATTTCTAAGGTGTTCATCCATTCATCCATTTTCTTTTTAATTAGTCCAAAATAAGGACTAATACAAGATGCCACATATAATAAATGAATAATGTATATGTTCTATGAATCACACCTTAAATTCAAACCATTTATCAATTTATACATAGTGTGCACATTGATTTTAGTAAGAATTGCCCCTAAATTCATCTGTATTGGATTAATTGGCCTAAATTTTATCGTATTACCCAAGTATGACTTAATTAATACCATTAGAAGTTTATAAATCAAAATAGTCCAACCAATTAAGGCATGATATATAATTTTTAATTGATGAACTATATTGCTAATAGCATGTGAAACATTTCAGGTTTACTACAACTGACCTTTAATATGGTGATTGATTTAATTTAATAAATGAATAATAAATAGTTAAATGGAATTTATATATATTGATATCACTAGGACATGGATAATAAAAATGAGACGATATCGTTTTTTGTGTCCTTAACTAAACAGTTCATGCTTAATTAAAGGTAATGGAAGGAACCTATTAAATATTTTCAAATTGAATTGGTATTCATTGCTTGTCGTTGATTTACCTTATCATTATTAAATAAAGGTCATGAAATGAACCAAATAATTATTAAATTAAATGAGTATTACATCATCTATGATGATATATAAAATAAATGTAATAATAACTTCTTCTATTGGACCTTCTTCATCTTTATATGAATTTTCAAATTGGAGCCAGGATTGGATAGACTAGGGAATGAATTTATCACTCATAGGATGCCATTATGATTCATTGAGATTATTTCCATCAGAGATACAAACCAAAAAATGTGGTCACTTATTTATTATTTGAATTCCTTGTTGTTGTATGATTGATTCATTGAAATATTTTCTAGATATTAATATTTCTTGGATAAAATCCTTAGATGCATCTTAATGTCATCCGACATGAGGTACAGTGAATTCACGACATTTGTCCTAGTCATTCGTATCCCCAGATTAAAGTATACTTGATTTATTGAGTATGTTAGACTCATTAATAGTTGAATTACATGGGAATTCCCCTTTAATTACACTTATACCACTTATAGTCAGACTTCATGTGATACTATTATGATATGGTTCAACCAGTGTGTTCAAGGATGCATAAGTTACACCTTGGACATTCTATTAATTTTATTATTATTATGGTACTGATAATACCTATTATATCATATTATATAATTATAAAATACATCATGAATTATTTAATTTTTATGTGTCCATATTTATATTACTGAATAAGGAAAAAGTATAAATAGGTAATTATTTATAACATTTATTTACATTATACTTACTTTCACATTGTATAATTTTATATAAACATACTAGAATTTAATAAACACCATTGGTGGTGGACTACTGAGATTTATCTCAGACAATATCTAGGAAAAAAGTTTTACATGATAATATTATATGATCATAGGAATGGACAAGGGGTACATCCATTTTTGGATGCCAGACATGCCTATCTTAGTAAGGGAGATGACTGACAGATGACCGAGAAGATGCTCAGGATGATTTGATAGTTTTGTCTTATTTTTAATTATTCTGTATATAATTTATTTTAATTCCTTATTTACGTTTTGTAGATACATGACATTATTTTTTGTACATTTTGTTGTTTAAAACTCTTTAGATTGTTATTTATTACATTGATCATTATATTTTTTCTACAAACTTATATACTATAATGATTGTGATATTTATTCATTTTTTATCACCAATGTTATCCACTCCCACATTAGGTGTATAGTCTCCCCACAAAACACCTCAGGAAATGTCTACTATTCTCTAGCCTCCCATGTATTAGAAGGAAATCATGAAACCATGTGGCCCTCCATGTTTTGTTTTTCAACAGTGATCCGAGCTTAGGATACAATACAATGGAATCCAACTTTTTTATTTTGTTGCCGTAATGTTTGAAAAAATATATAGATAATATTTGTAACATGTTGGAACATTGTTTTCAGTAATTATTTTGAGAATATAACCCACATTTGGGTTAACTAACATGTTTTTGAGGAACGTGAATTTTTTAGGTTCTTCACTTATTATAGTTGACTTAATTTATAGTTGGGTGATGCATATGATTTATGGAAATTGTTATTCTTAATTAATATTTTCCATGGCTTGTTATGATAAAGGGAATTTACACATGCATCTGTATTGACACCCACGATTCACATGCCATTCATATACCATTCCATATAGGTGAATTTGCATTCTTTATTTTCCCATGTTTCCTATGATTGTTGGGAGAGATATAGATGTTATATATTGATGTGATAATAACATTTTCTAGAAGTAAGGTAATTTGGGCCTTCAAAATGTGAGTATCAATCTAAAAGGTTTTCTCCTATATATATTAATGGTGGCATCTTAAATAATCAATTTTAACCAATTTTTGATATGTACCTATGGTTACCTGAGAAAGGATTTGGATGTGATTACATGAAAACTAATTTAAATTTATAAGGTGTACGATCCTCATAAATTCTAATAAATAATTTATTGAACTGAACCATCATATTTTAACCCTGAGATTATAAGACTGAATGTAGGGGTTAATAATTATTAAATGGGTACTAAATTAAATTTATAAATTTTATGACCCTTATTTAAATGGGAATTACTATCCATTCAATATAACCTTGTTCTATATATATAAGAACTTGAGAACATAAAAATATAAAATACAACTAATATATGAAATTGATTCCAATAAATGAAGAGTCCAAGTGCAATTTAAATAGTGTTTCCCCCCTTAAAATTAAATTGACCCTCTATTTTCTAAGACCCCTATAAATAAAATATTGAAAACATACCAATAACATGGCATTCTAATAAGGATATTGCGGAAGTATGTTTGGAAGTGATCCTTTATTATTATTATTTTACTTAGTTATTATATTTATTTTGGAATTTTATTCTATGGTATTTTCTTGGAATATGTAGAGCTATTCCACCATTACATACACGAGTCAAACACTCAAAGTGTGGTGCCAGCCATAATTTATATGTGGTGGGCCCTGATCCATTAGTGATACCTCATATAGTACCACCATCAATTCTTGAACTCAGATTACATGATCAAATTAGATGGGGATTCCTATATTTCATGAATACTATATTGGATTCTATTTATATCATGGACTATTCAAAAAATTCCATAGAGTTTCAACATTTCAAACCAGTGTTTTATGGATATGAGATATCAAAAGTGAGACACTTCATGGATGGACTAAGGTGAGACATCCACTCTCAGGTAAATTTCATTTTCCTAACTACATTTTCTTTCATCATGAACCTTAATCACTAAGTGAAACATTAAGGAATATGATAGAATATGGAACATAGGTTCATTATTGAGAGAGATAAATAGTTATTCCAGTAGTACGAATCATCGCCTTAAGGTTTCTCATTAGAGTAGTGGCGGTTGATTAATTCACATTGAATCTTCCATTATATTCCATCTATGTGGATGAAAGGGTCACATGAAGCCTGAATATGAATGAGAACCAATTGAGTGATGGTCTTGTGGTTGGATTGGTCATCTATAGAGATAATAATAGAACATATAAACTATTTATAATAGATGATTACATGCACCAGCTCCTTTTATAGAAGTGGTATTAGTGACACCTTTTTAACAAGGAAGCTGGAGCTAAACATAATGAATTTTTCCAGGAGGACATCATGGTCATTTTAGAAAAACTTCTTATTGTTAAAATCAGTATAGAGAACCTTATCAATGTATTAAAACTATAGTTCAAGCCCCTTGGATCAATACAGTTGTCTGTAATATAGATGTTACCTAGGTATTTGAGTTTTGTATCATCTTTATTTTGAAGTACTATTCTAGTAGCCTATACTACCATATCTTTTTTATTTGATACAATTTCCCCTCACTCCTATATAACGTTATCAATCACAGAATGTAGTTATATGGAAATTCCAGACATCATTTGGGTGATTGTAACACCAAGAGATTTTATGACATATATTTTTAATAATTTCTCTGATTTCTTCTATTTTACACTACACCAAGATTAGCTTGTACTATACAGAACACCGTATTACGTTGTAGTATACGCAACAATATTCTTGACTTGTGTTACACACAATTTAATGTTCATTTTGTTAGAATAATTATACACAACATTATGTATAGATTTTGTTTAATATATAAATGAAATAAGTTTTGATTATGTTATACGAAACACCAAAGAGAGATTACCATACATGCAACCCTGACTTGGCTTGCATTACACGCAATCTCAACCTACCCTGATAGCGTGTGTTGTTCGCAATACCGAATCTCACAAAACAATGATATATAATCTAGCCATTTTGAATAGTAGTACTCACTTTTTAAAATTTTATAAATTTTATCTTTCACAATGGACTTCATTTTTGGATACGGAATATCGAAATTATCCTAGGGTAAATTTTTGGTATTTTTCTGAAAACTTTAAAATTTTGATGAATAGTGAAAACACTAAGTTATTGGGTAAACCCGACTTTTTATTTAAGAAATAATTTCCTTTATTTAAATTTATTTTAGGTAAAAATATATACATAATACCTATATATGTTCAATTTAATTCATTGCAGTAATTTTATAATAATTTTAGATATATAAAAATTTTATTGAACTTTTTACCGCCTTTTACCCACCTCCTAGGTGAATTTGAAAATTTACATAAAACATAATTTTACCTATTATGTGAGTGGAATTTATAAAATATAAAGGACACGGTTGATATCAGTATGTAAAATGTTGTTCAATAACATAAAAATAATATTTGGTGAATATTAACTTTTTAATTTTATCTACCACAGTTAAACGTAAATAGGGTATTTTATGGTAAAAATGATATTATTATTACCCTAAAACACATGCTATTGGATAAGTTTAATTCGAAAATAAACAAACTTAGTAATAAAATATGACCCTCTAGGTCCACTTGGATTAGATTAATATACTTATTATTATTTTATTTAAAGAAGAGTTAAAAGAGTTAAAATCAGTGTTTAATAATTAAAACTTTTTTAATATAGGGATATACATAAGAAAATAAGACAATAAATATTTATTAGAAATCTAAAAATACTTCCTAAATAATGGTATTTTATTTTTATTTTTTAGACTTTAAATAATTTAATTTATTAATGACATAATGATGATGCAGTAATTACCTTATTAATTAAATATTAACATAATTGATATTATATATACCCAAATAAATGTAATTTGGACCTTTTATGAATTAAAATAATTTTCATGGTTAATATAATATATTATAGTTATTTAGATTAATTTTATTTGAAGTAATAATGATATACTGAATTTATAGAAAAAAATAACATATAGTGTCAAAATTGACATAAATGAGTTTTTAAAATAAATATTATATTAATAATTTATATAATAATTTTAAAAACCTAAGCATCGGCCAAAAGTCTCATATAATATTATTCATGACATTAATGAACCAATTGGGGTTTTATTGGAAGTTTATAGTAACTTTATTAAACATATACTGTAAGAATACAAGAAGACACGGTAAAAATTAAATTATTTATCTTAGAGTTAAATCTAAATTATTAGTTTAAAATGGTAACATTACTTGTCTAAAACTTATTGGTTGAGATTATATCGACCCATACCCACACTATCATTGAAATAAGTCACTCTGGAAACATTATAATCTGAATATGAATTTATTATAAAATAATATTTTATGTTTTTCCTAAGGTGCCCCTCTCCTCCC
Organism: Viscum album; assembly: GCA_963277665.1. Taxonomy (NCBI): domain Eukaryota; kingdom Viridiplantae; phylum Streptophyta; class Magnoliopsida; order Santalales; family Viscaceae; genus Viscum; species Viscum album. The sequence continues at coordinate 1,594,010,863 of OY728129.1, forward strand.
TTATAAAAGGGAACCTCCTACCTCTCCTCATTAAACAATTTTTAGCATTCAATATCAACCAAACCTTATAAATTTATTCTCTAAACCTCTATAGTTATATCATATAGGTTATGGTCTTCTCAAAATACCAACTCTAGTTCCCTAAGAGGAAGCTTAAACGAGGCACGTCGAAGAAGAGATAATCTCTTCTACTGATTATTTCAAGTTTCATTCTTCTTATACTTTCTATTATTTAGTTGTTTCATTATAAAGTAATAACATAAGTATTAAATATATACTAATATGTTATTATAAATATTAAACAACCATATTTCACCTTCTATCCATCCTAAGAAAAACAAAATCACAGCGTGTGCGTACGTACCGAATACCGTCTCCACGTCGTGGTGTAAAATGTATTTCTACCACAAACTTACTTGGATGGATATAATGATGTAAAGAATAACATAATATGATTACTATAAATTTATAGATGTTCTGAGATGATATATAATCCACTCCAATTACATTCAGTAATTATGGGAAAGATATCATCGCTCATTCATACGCACGGATTACCATCTCCACGACGCGATGAGATTCATTCTCCATGTTAACCACTCAAAAATGATTATAATGTATATATAATGAATAATAATGAAATATATTACATAATAAATATACTGAATTTATGTTTTTAGATATATATATATTTCATCTACTTACTTCCATTCAAGTCAATAATGAAAGGAAAACAACGTTCATGCGTACGTACACCCTACCGTCTCCATGAATGGTGTATTTCATTTCATTTATATATCTATTATATATACATATATACTGAAAATATATGATATATATATATCATGATTGAAATTATTGAAGTAATTAAATCATGATATAAATAATAATAATATGAGAAAACAACAAGTCCAAACACGTATGATAAATGAAATTATTTTACCCAAAACACTACTTTAACATGGAATTGAAAAACAAACAGTTAATATAACATCGTAAGAGAATCATATGTGATATCATAAATATTATTATTATTCTATTACAAGATAATAATATTTTTAAACCCACTATACAGGAGTCTCGGACACATATGGAATAAATTCGACATAAGGTAATGGATAATTTGGAAAATCTCATTTAGTATGAGATTGCTTATACATAAATATTTATTGGGGTTATATTTTTCATCCATGCCCATAAAAATGTTTTTCATAAAGTGTTTAATATTATTCCATGTATTTTTTAAGTTATTTTTATCCCTCTTTTACTTTTACATTGTGTTAGGGAAGAATCATTCTTTTGTTTACCAAATGAGGAACTTTTTGACTTTTTCGGAAAAAGTATGAGGAGAATGTTTTTTTAACTTATAAAGCATGAATGGATTTTTATGGTTTCATAACGACTAATTTTCATGAAGCTCACTCTACATGTTTTCATGATTATTTTCAAGAAAATCTTTTTCTTTTAAAATTGTGTGGAATTTTGTAAAAATAAAATGATTTTAAATAAGAAATGATATTTTTCACAATAATTCATTTCAAGTGTTTTGTCAAAAGTATTTTCCATCTAAGATGACATTATTTCGTATGAGTATGTTTCATATATAATGTCTCTATTATTTCCATGGTTTGATTATTCTTATGATGAAATGATATTCATTTGTTTTATATGGATTATTTAATGATAGGATGATGCTTATGAAACCGATTTTATTCTTTGGGTTATGATGAATGATTTATGTTTGTTTTTTTGAACAAGTAAAAATGATTTAATTATGAGATGGGTGGGACCTATATCTCCCTCTAATGAATTTGGTAAATATTTATTTCTCATGATATATACATGTCCAAAATGGAATGTTAATCTGGTTCAATGTTAGAGGACTGGAATGAAGAGTTAAATCGATTCAATAAGGGACTTTGTCCACTATGACGGCCTTGGCAGAAATGCCTTGGCAACTATGGACATGATATCATGGGCTTAATGGTTTTCCACAATTACATGTTTCATTACCCATTCTATTTTAGCATTATTGATGTTACCCTATGATCTATTCATTACGTACAACCATGTTTTATTTCATTGCTCAAGATTTTGATGTTTAAACATTATGTTCGAGTTTTTAAATTCAAATGTATATAGTTTGTTTTATTCTCTCCGTGATTACCCTTATTGAGCATTTGAGCTCACACTTTATATTTTTTCTTTTCCCCAAGATATAATGAATTGTTTTAGGTATGAAAACAAATGGGGGAGATCTTTATGAGAGATCATGAAGATCTTACACTATGATTATAAGATTATGTTCTGAGTTTACAAAGACACGAAACTAATACGTTCATTGGGCATCTGTTTTTTTCATGTATTAATTATTCCGAATATGTAATGTAATAACTATGTATGTCAATCTATGGGTATCTATAGTAATTTCCCTATACACACTTACTACACCCTTTATGTAGGTAGTTATTATTTATTACGATACCACTTAGTTCTTAAGATGACAGGCTTAAATGTCATTCTCATGTTGGAATGGTTGGTCCCCAATTATGCATATGTGGTCTATTATCACCATATGGTATTGTTTTCAGTAGTTGGTATATATATTTATCTTCATATGGGTGAGTGGGATTTACATGAAAATATGGATAAACTATAGAATCATTAGATAAGAGGAGTGATTTCAAATATTTCCATACATTAATTGGATGATTTGATGATGAGTCTAGTATATATTACCACTATAATAGATTAATTTAGGGATTTCCTTCCTTAATTTTTTTTTCTTATCACATGATAGATATGTAGATTTTATGATCATGGCTATTCTGAGAGAAATGCTATTATCTATTTACCAAATAGGACGACACATAGTAAGCTCTATAAGATCAAGAGAGAGTTGGAGGATTTAGAATCAATGGGATTTATTTTAACTAGAAATTTACCTTGGGGTTTAATAGTCTTTTTTTCAGAAGGAATAAAATATGTGTTGACTATGTATGGTTTACATACGATTAAACCAGATCATTATAGCCCTTACATATATATGGGGAAATCACATTATTCAGGAATCACTCACAACAACGACAAGTTAATGTTGGTAAAAAACAATATAATATATATATATATATATGATAATTCAATCAATCAATCATTGAAATACCCAAAATTTTAAAAAATTGATGTTTTTCGTGATCAACTCATTTTTTGATATTTTAGAGGGAAGTTATTTCTTTGTTGAAAAAAATGTTCCCTATGATTGATGTGATCATGGAGTGTGGGATATGGTTGAATTAGATAAACATTTTTCTTCTTAAAATCTCCCTATTAAACTCAACCAATTTAAAAAGAATGTAATTTGATAAAATATAGTTTTAATTACTCTCTCTCACTATTTATATTATAAATATAAAGAATGTAATGAACTAAAAGTTTATAGGGTTATGTTATAAAATCATACTCCATTCCATATTCATTATGTCCCCAAAAAAATTATCCCGTATAAATGATGATATAAATTTATAATTAGTGGATTAATTTATTATCCTTTAACATTGTTCATCCTCCACCACTGATGAGCACCATAATGTTTTAGATTTTGTGTATGTAAAACCCCAATATTTTAGAATATATTTGGTTCTAAATAAATTTTATTTATTTGATAGTCTCTGATACACATAAAAAATATTATAAATGTAACATAATATAATAATCATTCATATAAAATCTATTATATTGTATTAGTGAATATGAATAAACACGTTTCCAAAAACATTATTAGTAATGTCCTTATATTCTTTATAACTGGATTTTCTTAAAAAAGGGTTTTTGTTCCTTGTTGATAGAAATTATTTTAGTAAATTTATTACAATATCAATCATTTTATTAGATAAAAAATATCAATTTTGAAATCAGGATATCAAAATTTTCATATAATAAATTTCTAAAATTATCAGAAATGTTTCATTTTTAATGAATTGTGAAATATACAGATTTTTATTTAGAACTAAAAAATCTTTTCATGTACATAAAAATGAAATATTCTATATTAAATTTATTTTAATATTAAATTTTTTACTTGTGATTAAAACTATTCCAATAAATTTTATTGAATTCAAAATTATACATGATATTAGTATTAAAAAATTACACAAAAAAATTCATTTTTCTTGGAAATGTCTTTTAAACCTATTTGATATATGTAATTTTTATTTACAATTTTACACTTATATGAATAAATATTTTAAAAAATGATTCCATATTTAGAAATATGATGATATAATTGGGTTAAATGGACACATTTTTTTCATTTTAAATAGTAGCATTGGTAAATATTTGTCAACATTGTAAGGGTAAAACAAATAAAAATTGGTTAAACCTTTTTTGTTAAGCATTAAAATTTATCTAAAGCATACCTTCATTCTATTATAGGATTTATTTTCTTATTATTAACAACCATATTTTGAAAATATATTCACTTTGTTTATTTTTCTTTGATTTTGGACTTTATACTATTTTATGAAAAGGGAAAAATACAAAATGCCTTTCTCTTGAATTTAATGTATCTAATTTTTTTCAAAAGGATAAAATGAGGTTATGTTGGATTATGAATATTTATTTTAAATATTAATAATTTTTTATAATATTAATTTATTTTTCAATGTTAGTGATTCTTGAAGAACCTTAAATATATATGTAATGACGATATAATATTTATATAATTAATTAGAAGAAAATAATATTAAAAATATTTAAAAATAAATCTATTTAGATTACTTAATGTATTAAATTAATATTTTTGATCAAAATCACAAATTAGGTATTTTTAAAAAGTTTTTTTTAATTATATTTTTGTTATAATGTGTTTGAAATCATATAAATCAAATAGTGTCATAAATGATAATAATGATATTATTTTAGGATTAAAAATTTATTTAATTATATAAAAAACATGTAAATATTGAAAATGGAATATTTGGAATATAAATGTCCCAAAATTTGATACCTTTTCCTTTTATTATCACACTATTACCTTATATGTAAAATTATAACCCTTTAAGAATAGAATAGTTGTTACCGTGGTGAAGGATAAAAATAGATATTGATGGTGTCAAAACAAAAGATAAGATTTAAAATACAAGATAAACCTATTAAAAGTTTATTGGTTGATGGTATTTATACCATATACCGTATTATCATGAAATTATGGCTAATTTTTGTTACTTTAAAGTGGAAATGAAATTATTATATTAAAAACTTTTGTTTTTATTCTAAGTTTATCCTCTCCCCCACTTATAGAAGACAACCACCATTAAATTGTAAACCACATTGAGAATAATATATTAACCAAACACTATCAAATTACCTTATAAAACAATCTATCTAGGAAATATAAATTTTTTTATTTTTAAATTATTATTCCAAGTGTCCTTATGAATGGGTCTAATGGGAGTTTACATAAGAATAGAAATTCATCATTTCCAACTATTTAAAAGTTATTTTTTAATCCAAATCACAGAAATCTATTTTACCAATTCTAAAATAATAAGTCTAATATAATTAATATTGAAGTATTTTATTATTAATACGTAAAAAAATCCAATCTCCTTTCAATAAAATAAGGGTGAAAACATCGGTCATGTGTATGTAGAAATTATCATCTCCATGCAATAGTCCAATTCATTATTACAACACCACTATACATAAATGGTTATAAATGATAAATAATGAATATATATGATTTTAGTTATATAATGACTATTTTATAAATATTATTCATCTTTGGACTCTTTAATTTTCCATTCATTGGAAAACTATGTCATTGTCATGCATAAGTGTGGACTACCGTGTCCATGAAGTGATGTGATTTATTTTTCAGTTATAATTTACATTTATTGCAATAATGATATATTTAGTTAATATATATATATATATATAATATGAAATAATAATTATTCTATAATAGTGAATTATTATTTACCTATTGTTGTTATTATTCATCAAAAATTGGAAACAATGTTCTTGCGTACGTATGACATTATATTTTCATTAATAGTGTAATTAATTTTTCAATATCTATCAGTTATGGATGATTTTAAATACATATATGTATAATAAAAATATATTATATTTATAACATGATTATAATTTTATATATGATGTATCAATGATCAAATTAAAAGTGAATAAACTACCTAACTCAGACTAAAATGAAAAAAGAAGAAGTTATCAACGATAGTTGGGAATTTAACGTATAATTGTTAACGAAAAGATGATAAAACATTATAAGTAAGTCACATATGCTATGATATATATATATATATTATTTTTCTTTAATAATCGATTTTAAATAAATTAATATTTATTATAAAACTGTTTCAAACACATGCTAATGATGTCTGTTTTAAGGTAAGGGGTGTCTTAACTCAATTTCCATACATTATGTTATAATTCTACATTATTAAATGTGTTATGAAATTGTTATTTTTTCAATATAATGTAATTTTATTATGATTTATTCCCATATATTTTTTATATTTACATTTTCCTCTCATAATAAATTCTATAATTAATTATCACGTTATTAAAATGACTGTAGTAAGGGATTATTTTATAATATCATCCATATTAGAGATTTTTATTTTTTTCTCTTTATGTGGATATAATTATATGATATTTTTATACAAAACCAAATATATTTTATTCTCCTTTGTTTATTTGTAATTTTACATGATTTCTTTTAAATTTACTCACATTATAAACTTAAGAGGCCTAAATAATTTTATATGGAAAACCAACATTAATTTCATTTGGTTTGTAATCATTTTGATAAATTTATATATTTATTTTAAACATTTTTCAACCATATTTTTAAAATTACACTATTATTTTATAAATTCATATTTACTAATGTTTTACTTTAAATAATTTTTTTTGCAAATGATTTTTCTTATATTTGTCAAATGACTTAATTTTTCTTATATACTAAAAACACGAATGTAATCGTTGTTTTAGCATACTTCACATGATGACAATTTAACATCACTATTGATTAGTTTAATATTATATTTTGAACTTGTATATTAAATAGGGAGTTCTGTATATATTTTTTATGTTTAAATGAATGTTTTATATGACTAATGTTTAGTGGAAATGAACCTCTTTTAATATATGAGTTTAATTAATTAAAGGATTTTATATGTTTATGCTATATTATATCATATTCATGGTATATTTCCACCTCGTACCTATTGGAAAGAATTATTTGGTGTTCCTAATGGTATATACATTTGTAACTATGTGGGGTATTAACAGGTTAGTTGGGGGGCTATTTCATTCTATAGTAACCCCCTTAGGAACACGGCTGAACAATGATATTTTTTATTGGTATTTTTTTTAAATTTTATGTAATTCTATATTAACCACCCTATAATTTTATGTTCTAATTTATTGATGGATTAAAGGGAAACTCACCGTCACCTTATTTCTCCTACCCTTTTCTTTATCATATGAACTAGGTTAAATCGGGTGTTTTCGTCATGAAAATTATATATAATCATTTCCCCTTATTTCTTACTTATACTTATCCTTATTTCATCGATAATTTGGTTCCTCTTATAATTTATATTAGTTAAAATTGCATAAAATCATAATGAATGTATTTATATTAATGTGTACATCAAGAGAAATTTTGATAATATCATTGGTATGTGAAATATAACTCCTCCAAACCCCATTTTACTGGAATTATGTTTCCTAATTATTTATTTAGAATAATTATTAATTTTGGTTAAATTAAATATCAATTCAGAAATATAAATTTTTTCACTTATTCAATGTTGTCTCAAGTATATGATAGGTGATATCTACCAATTTTTCTCTTTTTTTGTTACATTTTCATCACACTGATGATGTTTTGGTATTATATCATATTAAATAATTCTTAATTAAATTACATAGTGATGAAATATTTGAGTATATTAATGTGATATATCTTTATTTGATTTCATAGAGGGTAATTGTAATTCATATTAATAAATATTTCATAAAATAAATGTATATTTCCATTATGAATTGAATATTTTGATTTGTTTCCATATTTTGGATTATCTGTATGTTATTTTTATCCTATGTTGTATACATATTTTTTTGGGAATCTTCTTAAGACACATTGTGTTATATATATCAAATTAGATAAGAATGTGTTTTAATAATAACAAGAAATTTATAGGCATATTTATATATAGTTAATTTTATAGTTTCATTTTTGAATAATTCCTTATGTTTCATATTATATATTTTTTAACGTAATGATTTTTTATAGAAATTAAAACAATAAATTTTTACAATAAATTAAAAAAAATTATGAAAATAAATTTTTTTATTATTTAAAATGAAATTACCTATAAATTGAGATTTAAGGGAATTAAATTTTGAATTGTTTTTATAAAAATATGATTATATAAATTGATGGTTTGGAAATAGAGATTCACAATATGAAAATTAAATTTTCTATATAGGTTTCATGAGTTTTTTTTTCCAAGGGTATTGGGTGAATAATCTCATATATGGTTAACCTTTTAAAAATAAATTTATATGAATAATATTAAAGACCCCGACAATTGTAGCCCATGTTCATATGTTACATTATTAAATTGTAATTAGATATAAATAATCACATCCAAAATAATGAAATAGGTTAGTAGTATTCTAAATCTAGATACATATTACAATATTTAATTATAATTGAAATTACAGAATAAAATATAGTATTTCAACTATAAACACCATTATTATTCAATATTATCCTTGAATATAAAAAATAATATACTTCGTTCAATCTTGAAAAAAAATCAAAATTATAAAAATGATGGACTCAAATTCATAGTAAGAGTATGCCTACAATGAAATCTAAATACGACATGAACAATATGGAAGGAGATAAATAAAAATAAAATTATTCTATAATCATGTGAGATAAAAAATAACCATGGATATAATAATTAATCATATAACTACATGAAAATAAATAAATAATCATATAATGAGGGATATTCCTAATTTTATAAAACCTAAACATACCATTTAGGCCACGTGTGAAGACTTATTACATATGTGGATAAGGAATCTGCCAAAACCGATGATATTTTGTATCATGATACAAAATGATGAGTTGGGCTGATATGGAGGGCCTCACCCTTCACTTACTAAGTCTAATACCTTCCTTATATTAAATGGGTGAAAAAAATTCATTATAAACAATCATATTGAAACAATGATATGAAATGATAATAGTTTCTAGAATGAATACTAATAAGCATAACATATCCAATGTTATATAAATATTGGTATTAAAGTAGAACATACCCAAAAAAGGTTATAAAAAACTAATAAATAAATTATAGTAGTTGGTATCATTAAATAATAACCTGAATAAATAATAAAATTTTATATAGGATGTTGAAATAGATGAAAATTCATAAAAAATATCATTGTAAAAGTATATCTAAAAATACACTTTTCACATTGAAATCAATAATTTAAAAAAAATTAGACATATAAATGAAAAAAATATACTTAAAATTAATCTTTTAAAATTTTAAATTAAAATTTAAAGAATATATTTTTCATGATTGTGGGAAAATTATTTCTTGTTCTGTTAGACAAAAAACATTTATTTCATAGTTTTGTGGGAAATTATGAAAAATATGTCATTTGGAAAATGATAAAAAGATTATTTTTAAAACATTTTTCAAAGAGTAAAATATTGTTAAAATGAAATTAAACAATTTTATGATAAGAGAATGAAATTAAATTTTTTTAAACCATGCATATGGAATAAAAATATACCCTAGTGAATACATGAACATAAAAAATCCTAAATAATCATTACATTGTGAAATATACCCTTACCATGTGGGTTTATTTTGAGTCGTAAACACCATGAAAGAATTAAATTCAAATTAAAGATTAATTACCATGATGTTAAATATATTCTTTATAAAATATATAAAAGTATAATTATATGTAACACACAATTTAAATAATAGATGAATATGGAATATATTTCACAAGAGTAAAAGTGTGACGAGAAACCTTGAAGTCATGTTCAAATTTCCCCTTACATTATTTAAACCCAATATAAAAAATTTAGATTTATTATTATTAAATATAAATATATATAATTTAACATATGGTACATTTAAAACATTTAGTTATACATTTTTTTATTTACTTTACTATTATAATTATTTCACGTGTGAACTGTATTTTTTTCATGTATATTTTTATTCAGTAGTTATAGTCCTTGTAAATTTGTTATGGTTTCACAGTGTATAAATTATTAATCAGTGTATTAATATAATATATATTCAATATATAATTACATTCATCCATAAAATATAAACATAGAAAAATGAATTAAATTTTTTAAATAGACGGTAGTACGGATGTATGCATAACACTATTTTCATTTTTTTTTATTGTTGGATAAAAAAAGTTACAGAATAATTAATGTAAATAGAGTCATTATAATGAAATATATATCACATATATTAATTATTTAAATACTAAAATATATAAAATAATATTATTGATGAAAAAATAATTACACTACTACATGGAGACAATAAGACATACATGAGCACGAGCCAAGTATTAGATATTCATAGAATGAAAATTAGATGAAGTATGGTTGTACCATAACAAAAATAAAATCTAAGTATATTTATTATAAAATATTTTTTATTATAGGATGGGTGTAACAAATTTATTAAAGTAAAAGAAGAAATAAACTTGAAAGGTCCCGTAAAGATGATAACCTCTTCTTTTGTGGAAAACCATTAGAAATCTTCTTAAGGGACCTAGGTTTTTTATTTTTTGAAGGTAAATAACCTCAATAAAATGTATATGGAAGGTTGTAAAAGTTATATGTAGGTTATGGTTGAGATATACTGATCATAGTCTGGTAAATAATTAAAATAAAGGGGTTCCCTTTTTATAATTGATGGAAGTGAAATTATTGGATTTTATTAAAATTTTAAATTAGTAAAAATAATTTTTAATTTTAAAATGGATCAAAATTGAAATAATTCTAATATAAAGTATTCATAATTCTATATAATTTCATCCAATAGTAGTTTTATAGGTATCAGATATAATTTACCATTATCATTTATAATTGGAAATTTGTTAACTTTATTGACAATTACCGTACTATTAAAATTATATTCTATTTATGGGACAATAATGTTATTATAAAAAGGAATAATACAGATAAATGGAAAATGGTAAATGTAATTTACCATGTTAATAACATTTGAATGAATCTATGAATTTTTATGAATTTTATATCATTTATTAAAATATTATTTTTGTTAAAATATCAATAATGATAATTTTTTCAACTATTCATTATGTTATGTTTAATAAGATGAAAAAATACATAGAATTTGAAAAAAAATGTATAATAACCCTATCTTCTCATGGTAATCTATAATGTTAATGGATCACATTATTTATCTAAAATTATATAAATTTTATTATTTTTAATATCATTTATTTGATCATACTATTAATTGAATAATTACTGCATTAGTGTTGTATAAGAATTTTTGTTGATTATTTATTCACAAAAAAATAAAAATAAATGTTTAAGATGAATAATAATACTTTATATATGGAAAATAAATTTATATTCTAATATATCATTTGAATTACCCTGGGTAAAATATATTATTTTTATTAAAAATAAAAGTGTTATATGTTTGACTTTTGGTAAAATAAAATACTATAAATGTAAGAATATCTTCTAAATGGGCATAAAAATTTATATAAAATATTATTTAATGATTTTGGGTGAAATATTTTCATCCAATAAAATCAATACATAATTCAGGGTTATATTACTATACATATCATTTTATAATTATCTTTAATTACCTAGATTACCCTTTTTTTGGTAACATAAATTATTAAGGGTACCATTCATATTGATAAAAAATAAGGGGAACTATTTAGAAAATTAAGACCTCACGAATGAAAATATAGATTATATTTTTTAAAATTCAAAACCCAAATATGAAATAATTTATTTTAAAATTAAACCACAATGAAATATAATTTTTCGGAAAAAATGACATTTCTATTTATAAATATATTTTTCTTAAAATTCAAACATGAAATTTGTCTAATAAAAAAATTGAATTATTAATAATATAATATAATATTTTTTAACTTTTAAGCTGTTAAAAAATAAAATGGACATTTTCAACTAATTTAAATTAAAAAAGAGTTTTCAATAAAAATATGAATTTTTCTTTTTTTACTCTAAATAAATTTTCAGAAACATAAAAAAATTTGACAGTAACATTTATTTTTCATTTTTTTAAAAATATATTAGTTTTTTAAATTAAATTTATATAAATTCCAAAACATAATTATAATATTTTGGTAATAAAAATATTATTTTAAGTGAATTTATTTCTAAAAAATTAAATAACCTTACTGAAAATTGAGTACCTATGTCATAAGAAATAACCAACAAATTTGAAATGATTCATTAATTTAGATATATATTTATATATTTATATATTTATATGTATATATATATCATTATTGTATTAATAATTTTCATATCCTGAAATTAAATGAAATGTTTATAATATTTCAATTTTGTTAATGCTCGGTGTTGTGTGTTGTAAATGCTTTAGAACTTGTTTCAATTTTAAAATCTCAATCTTATGAACACCGCAAGATATCAAAGTGATTAAATTTATTTTTAAATAAAACTACTGTAAAATATTAGGGTGTAACATTCTTTTTTAAGATCGTATTTTGTGTCAAATAAACTATTGAATATGATAATCATATTTTTAAATCTCACAGTTTTACATTCTACACCTTTAAATACATTACATCCTCACAATTTAATGATTACCTCAATACTAAATTATTTAAAATTTTAATATACCCTTCTTGAAACCCTATATCATGAAAATGTTTAATAAAACATCCTCTTAATACAATATAAAGTGAATTATAAAGGTCTTCTGGGAAAATAAAATAACTAACTTTCAAAGTAGGAGAACATAAGTGGGATGTGATGATATATGAATATAAATAATAATTGTGGGTAATAGAGGTTATTGATCATAATAAGGATAATAATAAAAATAAAGTGAATGATGAATTTAATTTCAACAACCAAGAAACCATAATTCCATGATGAGTAAAAAGATGATTGATTCATTGTATAAGAAGGTAATAAGATAAAAATTTATTAGATCCTTTTCTTATATTTTTGGAAATAATTCACCATCTATAAAAATAACCTATCAAAATATAGTGACTTGATATATTTATATTTCATATGAAAAATTTCTCCCATTTTATATTTTTTGATCAATTACAACATCATCTCATATTCAAAGAAATGAATATCCAATGCGAATTTTTATTCCAAATGATCTAAAATTAACATTTAACATATGATTAGATTAATAAAAAGTATTACAACTCTATGCTCCTATTTGATGATATTTTACATTAATTGTTTTTAAATGTTATCCGTCAACACTCATAGTTAAAATTAATTCATTCCCAAAGAATAGTTAACCTTAGTAATTGTTAAAAATAGTCATGTTTAAATTCAATGTAAAAAAATTTAGAAGCAAGGACACTATATTTCCAATAATAAGATAAAATAATATTCTAATATAATATAAATTATCTATTAATGTTACATAATAAATATGTGAATACCTGAATCACCTTAAAAATTAATGAAAACTTTCATGAATATAAAATTAAAATCTCATATTGGTGATTATATTCCTTAAATTCAAAGATGCAGTAAACTCCAATAAAGATAACATAAACCATAACTTCAACAAAAAATTTCATAATAACCAAAAAAATCCCATAAAACTTCTATTTATAATTATTATATCGACATTTATAACATATTATGGTTTATATTCCATCTATCATGTGTTTTTCAAAAAAACAACTCTCAACTTAATCTCTTTTCCTATTCATCTGTAACAGTCAAGAAATGCTATCAAATTGTTATAGAAGAAGAAATATGGAACAAAAAATATACATATATACATATATTAAATATTATAATTTATTATATCATTGATAAAATAATTTTATAATATAAATATTGAATAAAAATGAATAAAACATTATCATTCAACTCCATTCATAAACCATTTACAACACTTCATTATCTTATTAATTAATTCTTCATTCCTTCCATATTTTATTTAGAGTTTTTTTATCATCTGTAGTATAACCACTGAATATTAAACCAAGATATTACAATCGATTAATTCTCCAAAAGGAAATATATTTATATAACTCAATTAATTTCCACATTTTAATCATCTAAAAATTGATAATACCATATGGATAACATTATTCTTATCTATTTCATTAACCAATGTTCTAATATTTTACATTAAAATTACTTTAACCGTGTCCTTTTTCACACCCAAAACACATTCACATTTCTCTATGTTATTATACTTGGTGTTTCTTATCACATTATCAATATATATAAAACTGAACCTCTATCCCCCATTGTTTCCACTACCCGAACATTAATTAAACTCTATATTTTTGTATTTGGTTAGTTTGACAGTTAGTTAAGGAAAGAGTTTTAAATCATATATCATGATAAATAGTTATAAATAATTGTAATATTATTTACTCCAGTCATCATCCAATATATTTTCCCATAAACATATCTTCTATCAAATTCAATGATAACCCAGTTCCTTTTTGTTAACACCATTGACTATAATAAAGGAAATGTGTAAGAACAAAACTATAATAGTCATAGTGATACAAAGAATAATCATGAAATTTAATTCAATGTATATCAAAAAAATAAATCAATACACTCAATATATGAGCATTTACGTTCAAACTAGGTTATATTTGGTCATTACCAAATCAATAAGATATTATTTTATACTTAAACTTATCCTCAATGTCAGTTATTGGGTTATATTCTCAAATCTATGTTTTCATAATATTGTTTTTAATGTTTCTAAAAAACTTACATTCATGCTAATTGTATATATCCCAACACTAGTAGGCCAAATTCAATGGTTACATTATTACACTATAATTATATACAATTAATTTCATTCCAAAGTACTGAATGGTTTAAAAGTCATGGAAAACTAGAAACATACTAGAATAAAATATAATAAATGAATGCACAAAATAAACCTATTATTTACATTGAAAACGCTATTATTATTATAAATTATCACTATATACAAACATAAATTGTTTTTGAAATCATGGGAAAAAATAAACCTTAGAAATTGGTGATCTTAGATTATTAGTAAGCCTTTGATTAGAGAAAAATCTAAATAAGGCATTAATAATATGGTTGGAAATATTAGAAATAACATAATTCCATAATAACATGAGTTAAAAACATATCCAGTGATATCATAACTAATAAAATAATCATGTAATAATATAAAATATAACTCTTAATAATGTAAAATCATAATTTTAGTCATCATAAACATATCACAAGGGCCTTTGTGAAGACATATAATATAAATGGATTAGTCCACATCCAATACCAAAGCTGGTTTGTACAATGAGAAAAACTGACGCATGAAGGGACTATAGTGGGTCGTGAACATTACATAATGAGACTAATTAACTTCTCTTTTGAATGAGGTTAAACATAATGAAAAATGTTTTTAATTAAAATATACAATTGAAATGTAAATTATTACCCCAATTAACAATTATAATCATAACTCGTCCAATGTAATATTGATAGTGGTATTAAAACAGAACATTTATAAACAAACTAATGATAAAAATTCCAATAAATATTATTGATGGTACCAAAATATGTAGACATAACAATATCTTTAAATTCAGAAAAAAAATATTGAAATAGATTAAAATATATTAAAAATATCATTGGAAAACATTTGATGAAAATACCCATTTAAATTATAAATCATTTATTTTTTAAAAACAATACACAGATTAAAAAAAATAGTTTTTTTGAAAGTAAACAAGGAAAACTATATAGTAATATTTAGTAAATATATGATTCATGATTTTGTGGAAATCCATTCGTTTGGAATTAAATTAGAAAATTCATTTAATATTTTCGTCGAAAAAGTTGAAAAGTAACTCATTCTGAAAATGTTAACAAGATTCTTTTCAAATCATTTTATAAAAACTCAAACAAAAGTAAAAATTAATATAAATATTCATAAGGTAATTTTAAAATCATTTTTATTTAAAAAAACCATGGATATGAATAATATATATTCCCAAGTGGAGACATAAACATATAAAACCCTGAATTATATTGAGATTTTGAAATAAACCCTTATACGAAGGATATCATGTGAATTGTAAAACCACGACTCAAATAACATAAAATAAAAATTTAAATAACATTAATAGAAATATAATTATTACATAATATGTCTAATTAGATGTATATACTCTATAATAAAATAAATAAGTGATGATTATGGAATATATATCATAGAAGTAAAAGTAAGATGGGAAACCCTCACCTATAGTCCATATTCTATAATATATGTTTTTAATATCTTGTATAATATAATTATATTTATTATAACTATTTAAAAATATCAATAAAATAATATATGATTCATTTATAGCATTTTATAACAATTTTTGACTATTGTTTTTATTATTATCATTGTTTCACTTGATAAATATTTTATTTTTCATGTATGTTTTGATTCGATAGTTATGTTCGTATAATTTTATTTTGATTCAATCATATGAATAATATTATTAGGGTTATAAATTTCATATATATTTAATATATAATTATATTCATCCATAAAGGATAGATATAGTAAAATTAGTTACACCATTCATAGAGAGAGTTGAGCGTATATACGCATGAATGATGTTTTCATTTTTTGATTGATGGAAATAAAGAAAGGTATAAAAATTAAATATTCATAAATTGTTATAATTTAATATATATCATACTTATTCATTACATCCATGTTAAAAACCTGCTCTTGAAATGTGGTGATGAAAACTGAATTTCACTACTATGTGGTGACGGTAAGAAATATATACACATAGGCGGTGTGCCACGACCCCCTCCCCACAAATTGTATCCCTCCATGGCCAAAAATGTGATAAGGGAGATAATGACTCCCGAGTGCCACCTCTAGTAGGCCCCAGGTTGGCGACTCTCACCGAGGGTATAATAAACACACAAATGAGAGGTATTACCCTCTAAGAGAACACTTTTAGAAGAGAGAGATAACATAGACACTAATAAACTCCATCTTAGAATTAGAATAAAAAAGAAACCCATGTTCATATATGAAATGTCATGGAAAAGTACTACAACTGGAAGGGAAAAACTACTAGTACCCAAAAGAAAGTAAAAACAGCAGTAAACACAATCCTGGATATCTCTTGCAACCTCATGCAAGTAGAAACCATCTTAATCTCCAACCTGATCCATGTGACCTGGAAAAAAGTTTATATATACATAGGAAGAGTATAACAGTATACTCAGTAGGATCCTCTCCGAAGTCTCTTGTACAAATGTAAAGAGATCATGCTAAAGCACGTTGAAAAACAAGTGAAACTAACTCATCACCTAAATAGGTATACTATGTTCCCAACCTCACCATGGATACTCTCACCAAGTAACGCATAGAATAATATATCATATAATAAATAATATCAATGGTACCCTTATACTACATCCCCAATAGTTTTCCACATTTCCCCAACGCCGAACGTCCTAAGCATCTCACTCCAAAAAGGCTTTCCCACATACACCTGGGATAATCACCACAATCTGAACCTTATGCTCCTTAAAGGCTTACATGAAGACACATGGGTGAAGCACCACACCATCCTCAAAATTAAAAGTAACCATGTAGTTTTCGGGAGCCACCACAACTCGCATAATGTGTATCATACACCGGGTATTATACCTCAATCCATTACATCCCATACAACGTGTAAGGATCCTCAACCCATAACATCCTACACATGTTACACCTATAGTAGAACATAGAAAACTATATCCAGAATATATGTTTGTGAATAACCACAAGCAATTAAATCTCTCTACACACATATATGGGGAAAACTAACCAATGTGCCTATCAGCACAAGTAACTTCCAATAGAAGAGACTAGGGCCAAATGGGGTAGTCATCCATTCTTAATCCCATATCAATTTTGGGGAAAACACCCCCCAGGGCTCAGAATACCCTAGGTGTCAGTTTCCCATAATGAAAGGGTGGAGTAGCGTATAGAAACACAAAAAGTATAGGACATATTATGACTCACAACCACAATATGGGCATTTCCTAGTCTTAGACACAACTACAGCTAACATCTCTCAGACTCCGGGCTGCTACTTCTAAGACTAGGTATCCTATAATCACACCACCATTTAAAAAGATTTATTAGATTACATCATTCTGTTTTTATCAGTTCCCCTGTACGTAAATTAATTCTTTAAATATTAATTAACCATGAACAATTCCACATTAAAATTTCATTATCATCACCACAAAATTCAACTATTCCTTCAAAATTTACAACCTCATAATTATGTTCCAGCATCTCCATCCCCATTTTTTAACACCATTTATTCAAATATTTATTACAGAATTACTTTCCCACATTCCCAAGCATTCTAGAAAATAATTCAATGCTACTAAACACAAGGTGGCTCAACACGGTGAGTACATGTACTACCCGCCGAGTTTTTTCCGCCTATAGCAAGAGCGTAGACACATCCCCACTTGAAAATATAAACATGGAAAGCAGTTTGAAAACCCCTCATGACTTCGCCTCTTTTGGGAGAAGGATAATCAAGACCAGATCCCTTGAGAAGTGGGTAAAAGTCAAGCAGATAAACAACCAATAAAAATTACCAAGCATCCAACATTCACATCCACTCCATTCCATCTTCCCTGGTGTCCTCCCTGACACCCACATGCATATCCCTGATGCATCTTGACACTATAGGCATCATCTTCTATGACAAACAAAATCCTCTATGCGCCCCACATGTCACAATATCCATCCAGGATCACATACCTACACAAAAAGTAGGAAAACAAACACAAAATTTAATTGGGCACTTGTCCCTTTAACAATGAAGAGTGTAACTCAGAAACCATTAAGGAATTATCAAACGATCAGTTCAATAATATATCTTGAATTAACAGATTTATCATTCGTAGATTCCAAAGTTGGGAAACCCAATTATTCAGCTATCACAAAGAATTAAAAATTCTTACTATGCCAATTTTATTATCATCGAATTACAACTAGAACCAGATTCATTAAATGCCTCTTTATCTTTAGCCAGAAAATTATAAATTAATCGAAATTTATGATCTTTACCAATTTCTATCAAGAATGAACATCTAATCATATCATACATAGATATCACACCATCTAGAAAAACATGAGGCAATAACATACGATCAATATCAATTTATTTATCCTATTAAAATAATTATTATGTAAATTTTATAGTCATCTAGTGGGATTTAAACATGCTAACAATACAGTTTCACGTAAAATAAAAGAGAGCAATGAATCATCTACCTCGATGAGTTTTTGACGTTCTTTATCCAGTCAACGGGTCAAGATCCTCCTCTCACGCCAACTGCATCCACCCGAGGATGCCACGGAATGACCACACAAGACAAACACCATAAAAAACACAATTAGAAGCATAGAGATTAAATGATTTATTATAGGGGGATAACTATGAGATGATTATCCCAAAGGAGTGATGGTAAAACATACCTTATATCGAGGATTGATTTAAAAATATTGGTTAAATCAAAACATAGTTCAACCGATCCGAGGAGTAATGTTTTATTGTGCAACTCTTACGGAAATGATTGAACGTTTTTAGCATCTCATAGCTGAGAAAAAAGAGGAAGAACAAGGGCTGATGATATCATTTCCCTTTTGAAGATTTAATGGGGCAACAGTTTAAGATATACGTAATTCACCATTAAAAAAGGATCACATTAACCCACATGGTTTGACCGAGTAAAAACAACCCGAGATATAAGAATAATTAATATAGTATTTATGGTCGTTGAATCATCCGTATTAATTTCAGGGTTGCAACGTCACAGACGGTTCTTCATTCCAACACCGTAAGAGGGAGATATGTTGGATGAAAGATCCAGTAATAATAATCATATTATTATTATAGGGAGTTTCATGGACCAGAGCCACAAACAATAATTTAATATTACACATTAAACTTGAATCGATCATATTAATGACATGACCACAATTCCACTGATGAGAAGTCAATCGGATATTGCAAGTGGGATTTATGATGGGTTGAAGATTTAATAATAATTATAAATCTCTTATTTTCCGAGCACTTCAGGTACCTGATCCAAAAACCTGAAAAAGTCATCCAATATTGGACTCATAATTTCTATCTTGAAGTCAGGTTTTCACTGCCGCTGATGGTTCGTAAAATCAAGGTCGCACAAAGAAGATACGGTTGAAAACCTGTTTTTTCAAGAAAAACAATAATAATATTATTATATTATTATTTTTAATTGATTTATTTCAAATACCCAAAGTCAGGCACCCCTCTCTCCAATTTGGTTCACCTCACTGCCTATCACCTTAATTGATTTCCTTTTCATTTTCTTTTATTACATCCTCATTTAATTCTCACATTCTTTCTCCAATATAACCCTTCTATTCAAGATTTCTTCTTCCACTCCACCAAAAGTGGTGCCTCCCCTTAGCCATTACCCCAGGTCCATCACCCACATATATTTTCTCACTTCTATGTTATTATTAACAAAATTAATAATAATAACACTCATCATTAATGTTATAATATAAACCCATTAAATTAGACGAATATGGTTATTCTCATATTAAATTAAAACAATTCCATTTAATTAATCACACACTAAAATCCACCATTACCATTATTACATAATAGTAATAAATCCTCATTTAATTTCCTCAATTATTCACCATTATTATCATTTATAATAATAATAATTATTGACACCCATTATAATTGTATAAATACTCCCTCTCTCCCATCAATTAAATCCTTCTCCCACGAATCTCACACGACATCTTCCTAACCCAAAATTTTCACAATGTAATGGACTGGAGAGGCCCGGGCCATTACATCAGATACCTCTCAAAAGATTCTTATCCCCGATAAAAAAACCAACCTAAACAGGCAAAAAAAAGAAATGGGGTCCGAACAACTACTCATCGAGATACCTATCAAAAGAGAGAAATCCATGAAAGCAACAAAATAAATTCTTAAATAAAACATGAAAGTTATAACCACAAATGGAACATCATTACATGAAAATAGTTAATCATCACACAACTCTAGGTACTGAGCACACATCTGTGACTCACGTTCCTAGGTACTCTCCTCCATGTCACCGTGTCACCACAAGACACGAACTAAGCGGATAGAACGCCCGCACAACACCTTCTCCTTATAGTATTGGGTATCCACAGGTCTCTCCTCAAGGGCAGCATCATCATCAATATCGATCTCTCCACAATAGATAATGTCAGAGTCATTATGAAGATAATAATGGAGTTGTGATACATGGAAAACATCATGTGTTAGACTCATATGTCGGGGAAGTGTTACTCTATACAATATAACTCCAACATGAGATAACACCTCGAAAGTCCCAACAAACCTAGGAGAAAGCTTACTTCCATGACCAAACCATCGATGCCAATGACGGGGAGACAACTTCAGAAACACATGATCCCCAAAACTAAACTCTGACGGTCTCCACCATTGATCAATCATTGATTTTTGACGATATTGTGCTGTCTTCATCCTCCCACGAATCACCTGAACCATCTCTGTTGTATTCTGCACTAGTTCCGGTCTGAGAATTGCTGACTCTGCGACCCTAGTCTATCACAATGGAGAACGGCACAGCCGGCCATACAAGGCTTCAAACGGAGCCATACCAATGGTGGAGTGAAAACTATTATTATAAGAAAACTCCACCTATGGTATGTGCCTCATCTATTAACCTCATGAATCAAGAACACAAGATCATAACATGTTTTCAAGAGTCTGGATAGTTTGCTCTGTCTGACCATCTGTTTTAGGGTGAAAAGTAGTTCCAAGGAATAGTTGAGAACCAAAAGCATATTGGAGACCCCTCCACACCATGGAGGTAAAACGAGGATCTCGATCAGAAATGATCATCCTAGGGAATCCATGAAGTCTCACCACCTCCGTTAGATAATGCCATGACAAAAATTCCACTGATTTGGACTCCTTGATCGCTATGAAGTGAGCTGATTTGGTTAAACAATCCACTACCTCCCAAATAAAATTATGTCTTACTAGATATTGAGGTAAACCTATAACAAATTCCATTGAGATGTCCTCTTACTTCCTCTGAGGAATCTCTAATGACTGGAGAAGACAACCAGGAACACGGTTTTCAGCCTTCACCTTCTGGCAGACTAATCATCGAGAAAAAAACTCCGTAACCGCACGCTTCATCCCAGGCCACCCAAACTGACTCATCTAGGATCGGTACATCTTTTTCATACCATGCTGTACTTCTAAGGGAAAACTATGGAACTCTCGGAGAACTATCTCACACATCATCAAGGGAACATAAATCCTTCCATGATTTAACAATTGGTGTTGTTCGTTCTCCAACCAACCATCAGGGGCCTCACCACAAACAAATCAGTCTCTCAAAACCTCCACCTCTAGATCTCCCCACTGGGACTCTTCCACCTTCTGAACCTGGGATGACAGTACCATCATTTGAAAAAGGAAACATCTACCCCAAACATCTCCCATATCAAGATGAAATGCTGACATTTCTTCCATTTCTCTCAATGAATCTATAGATTCACGTACAACATCACTACGTGACTATAAGCTCATCACATTAGCTACAACATTCTCGTTTCCAGGTGTATATGATATTTCAAAGTCGTATTCATGTAAGAACCCCATCCACTGACACTATAGTAATTTCAAGTCATGATGAGGTAAAACATACCTCAAACTCTTATGATCAGTAAAAACCACATAGTGCTAATCAATGAGGTAATGTCTCCACAAATCTAAAGAATACACCATGGATTCCTACTCAAAATCAAGGGAGGAATAGTTGAGTTTATGGGGACGCAACTGCCGAGACCCATAAGAAAAAATTTTCCTCTGCTTTATGAGAACACAACCTAACCCCAGATGTGAAGCATCACCAAAAAAATCAAACTGGTCTCCCCCAGTTAAAGGAAAAAGTAATGGAGCACTTACTAACTTCTCCTTTAGGTACTTGAATGCTACCTGACACTGATTAGTCCATATGTATTCCTGATCCTTCCTGGTCAAATATATAAGAGGAGTCAAGAACCTTGCGAAATTGGCTATGAACAACCTATATTGGCCTGTGAGACCAAGGAAACTTCGCACCTATGACACTATCTTGGGGGCTACCGAAGACACAACTACTTCTACCATTAATGGATCCATATCTACTCCCTATTGGGAAACAACATGCCCCAATAAACAGACATCTCGAGCCCAAAAATCACACTTCAACAACTTCTCGTACATCTGATGATGGCAAAGAACTCCCAAATCATCTCATAGATTATCTGCATTCTCCTCCTTATATATGGAATACACAAGGATTTTGTCGATTAATACTACAATGAATTTTTCCAGGATCACACAGAACACAAAATTCATCAATCCCATGAATATAGCTGGAACATTCATCACACAAAATGGCATTACAACGAACTCATAATGACCATGACGGCAACAGAAAGTAGTCGTCGAAATATCCTCATCCTTCACATGCATCTGATGATATCTCGACCAGAATTCGATCTTTGAGAACCAACATGCACACATCAGTTGATCAAATAAATCATCAATTCTAAGAAGAGGAGAGTGATTATTTATTTTCACTTTGTTTAAGAGACGATAATTGACTCAAAATCTCAAACTATCGTCGACCTTCTTCACGAACAAAAACAGTGCACCCTATGGTGACACACATGGCCGAACCAAACCACACTGCAACAGACCATCAAGATGTATACGTATCTCTTGTAACTAACAAGGGGGAATCCAATATGGAGACATAGATATAGGAGATGCGCCTTGCTATAACTTGATCCTGAACTCGATCTCTCATCGAGTGGGTAATGCTACAACCTCTTCAGGAAAGACATCTGGGTACTCCTCTACGACCCTAGGAAACACCAACAACTGAACCTCTGAAGAAATCATCATCATCTCAGCAATCATGTATGATAAGGATGGAACGCACCAATGACCCATTCAAGGATCTCACTCACCAACAGAGACCACTTTCTCTCTATCTGCACCCATGAAAACCCCCTTTTTTGGAAGCAATCCATGATAGCCTGCACCAAATTCAACCAACCCATGCAAAGGATGACATAATATGGTTGTATTCGTAAACATATGAAATCTCCACAAGAGCGGTGTGGCCGCATCACTAGTTCACATTCTCTACATACTTCAAACAAGTCATCTAGACCTCCAACTGGCGTAGTCAACGCCAAGGGAACTGGAAGCCTCACTACCTCAAGTCCCAAATAATGGACAAGGGTATGTGATATGAAGGTGTGTGTTGCTCCTGAAACTAGAATATGGAATACTCCACATTAATTAATTTATTGTTTCCATTCATTAATTTTTGGTTCACCTACCCCATGGTCTACCCATTAAAACAAATGCACAATGAAGAATGATGCTTGTTACTTTCCTAGGTCTCTACCCTGCAACAAGTATCACCTTGTTTAGTAGCCATTGTAAACATAAAGCTCCATACATTAGATCATAGGGGGGCCTAAACTCCTATGTATCAGTTGGTCTCTATTGTTAACCTCACTTGCTAAAAATGAATGACACTATTTCCCTACCAACCCATGCAACCTCACCTGTTCCTAAATAAGAACTCGATACTATACCTCAAACAAACCTCTAATACCACTCTTTCACGACCCCCATCCCACAATGTGTACCCCTCTTGGGCCGGCAATGTGAGAAGGGAGACAATGACCCCCCCAGTCCCGCCTCTAGAAGGCCCTGGGTTGGCGACTAGCACCGAGGGTATAATAAACACACAAATGGGAGGCATTACCCTCTATGAGAACACATGCGAAAGAGAGAGATATTATAGACACCAATAAACTCCAAATTAGAATTGGAATAAAAAATAAACACATGTTCATATATGAAATTTCAAGAAAAAGTACAACAACTAGAAGGGAAAAACTACTAGTACCCAAAAGAATGTAAAAATAGCAACAACCACAAGCCCGAACCGCTCCTGCAACTCCAAGCTAGTAGAAACCAGCTTGATCTCCAACCTGCTCCAAGTGAACTAAGAAACAATTTATATATATATATATGGTGAGTATAACAGTATACTTAGTAGGATCCTCCCCAATTCCTCTCGTGCAATGTTAATGAGATCATGCTAAAGCACAGTTATCAACAAGTGAAACTAACTCATCACTAAACAGGTAAACTAAGTTACCAACCTCACCATGGATACTCTAACCAAGTAACACATACAAGAATAAATCATATAATAAATAATATCATGGGTAAACCACTACTACTTCCCCACTGGTTTTCCGATTTTCCCCAAAATCACATGTCCTAAGCATCTCCCTCCAAAAGGCTTGCCCGCAGACACCTGGGTGAAGCACCACAACATAAGCCTCATGCTCCACAATGGCTTTCCCATAGTAACCTGGGCGAAGCACCACACCATCATCTCAACCAAAAGTAAATAGTTAGTTTCAGGGAGCCACCATAGCTTGCATAATGTGTATCATACTTCATGTATTATACCTCAATCCATTAAACCCCATACACAGAGTAAGGATCCTCAATCCATCACAGTCTACACACGTTACACCTATAGTAGTACATAGAAAACTATATCCAGAATATATGTGTGTGAATAACGACAAGACATTAAAGCCTTCTACACACATATATGTGGAAAACTAACCAATGTGCCTATCAGCACATGCAACTGCCAAGAGGAGAGAGGGGGTCCAAATGGGGTAGTCAGCTATTCATCCTCTCACTAGAATGTTTGGGAAACACCCCCTAGGGCTCAAAATATCCAGGGTGTCAGTTTCCCTTACTGATAGGGTGGAGTATCATATAGAAACACAAAATGTAAGAGATATATTATTACTCACAACTACACTATGGGTATTACCTTGTCTTAGAAACAACTTCCGCTAACGTTTCTCAGAATCTGGATTGCTACATCTCAGACTAGGTATCCTATAAGCACCAAACCATTTAAAAAGGTTTATTAGATTAAATCATTGCCTTTTTATCAATTCCCCTGCACGTTAATTAATTCGTTAAACATTAATTAACCATTAAAAATTCCACATTAAAATTTCTTTAGCATCACACCCAACGTCAAATGTTCCTTCAAAAATTACAACCTCATCATTATGTTCCAGAATCTCCATCCCCATGGGTTAACACCATTTATTCAAATATTCATTATAGAATTAATTTCCCATTTTCCCAGGCATTCTAGGAAAGCATTTTATGCTACTAATCACAAGGGGGATCAACACGGTGGGTAAATATACTAACTGTTGAGTCTTTTCTGCCTACAACAAGAGCGTAGACCCATTACCCCTTGATAATCTAAACACGGAAGGCATGTGGCATACCCCAAGTGTCTTCGCCTCTTTCGGGTGAAGGGTATGCAAGACCAGCTGCCTTGAGCAGTGGGGAAACGTAAAGCAGATAAAAAACCAATAAAAATTACCACGTATCCAAAATCGCATCCACTCCATTCCATTATTCCTTGTGTTCTCCCTGACACCCACATGTATAAACCGATGCATCTCCCCGCTCTAGGTGTCATCTGCTACAACATGAAAAAGCCTCCATGCCCCCACATATCACAACAACCATCCAGGATCACATCATAGCACAAAAATCAGGTAAAAACACCACATTTAATTAGTCTATTGGCCCTCTAAAAATAAAGAGGGTAACTCAAAACCTTCTAAGGAGTTATCAAATGATCAGTTCTGTAATCCTTCTTGAATTAACAGATTTATCATTCGTAGATTCCAAATTTAGGAAACCCAATCAGTAAGCTATCACATACAATTAAACATGATTATGGCACCAATTTGATTAAAATCCAATTACAACTAGAACCATATTCGTTTAAATGTCTCTTTATCTTTAGCCACAAAATTATCAATTAATCCCAATTTACGTTCTTTACCGATTTCCATCAAAAACAGACAGCTAATCAAAGCAAGCATTGATATCACACTATCTAGAAAAACATCAGGCATTATCATACGATCAATATCAATTTATTTATCTGGTTAAAATATTTATTATGTCAATTTTATTTTCATCCATTGGGATTTAAACATGCTAACAATAAAATTTCACGTAAAAGAAAATAGAGCAATGAATCCCCTACCTCGAAGAGCTCTTGAAGTTTTTTATCCACAGAACGGGTCATGATCGTCCTCTCGCGCCAACTGCATCCACCCGATGATGCCCCGGAATGACCGCACTAGCCAAACACCAAGAAAATACCATTATAAGCATGGAGGTTATGTGATTTAATATGAGACGGAGAACTAGGACAAGAGGATCCCAAATGAGTTATGATAAAAAAATAACTTATATTGAGGATTGATTGACACAACTTGGTTGAATCAAAACAGAGTGGAACCGATCTGAGGAGTAAATTTAGATTGTGCAACTCCAACGGAATGTTTTGAATGGTTCTAGAATCTCATATCGATGATAAAAGAGGAAGAACAATGGAGGATTATATATTGTTCCTTTTGAAGATTTAATGGGGTGACAGTTTAAGATACGCTTAATTCCCCATTAGAAGAGGATCACATTAACCCACATGGTTTGACCGAATAAAAACATCATAATCCATAGGAATAATTAATATAGGGTTTATGGTCTTTGAATCATTCGTATTATTTCCAGGGTTGCAACGTCACATACGGTTTTCCATTCCAACACCATATAAGGGGGATATGTTGGATGCAAGATCTGATATTATTATTATTGTTATTATTATTAGTATTATTATTATTGGGTGTTTCATTGACCCGATCCACGAACTATAATTTAAAATTCCACATTAGACTTTAATCGAGCGTATTAATGACAGTATCACATTTACACTTACGAGAAGTCAATCAGACATCGCACGCGGGGGTTATGGTAGGTTGATAATTTAATAATATTATTAATTATATTATTTTCCAAGCACCTCAGGCACATGATCCAATAACCCCAAAAAAATCCAATATTGGACCCATAATTTCCTTCTGAAATTCAGGGTCTCACTGCCACTGACGGTTCGTAAAACCGAGGTCACATGAAGAAGTTATTGTCGAAAAGGTGTTTTATTAAAAAAACAAGAATATGGTTATTATATGATTATTTTTAAATGATTTAGTTCAAATACCCAAAGTCACCAACCACTCTCTCCAATTTGGTGTACCTCACTCCCATTCACCTTAATTTATTTTCTTTTATTTTTCTTTTATTGATTCCCCATTTAATTCTCACATTTTCTCTCCAATCTAACCCTTCCATTCAAGATTTCTTCTTCTACTCCACCAAAATTAGCGCCTCGCATTATCCTTTACTCCATGTCCATCACGCCAAATCTATTTTCTCACTTCAAAGTAATTATTAATAAAATCTATAATAATAAAACCCATCATTAAAGTTCTAATTTAAACCCATTAAATTAGTTGACCATGGTGATTCTCATATTAAATTAAAACCATTCCATTTAATTAATCACTCACTAAAATCCAACATTACCATTATTATTGAATAGTAATAAATCCTCTTTCAATTTTATCAATGGGTCTCCATCATTATCATTAATAAATAATATTATTATTGACACCCATTTTTATCTTATAATTATTTTCTCTCTACCATAAATTAAATCATTCTCCCACAAAACTCACACGACATCATCCTAACCCCTAATATTCACAATATAATAGACCAGAGAGGTCCGACCCATTACACGGTGTTTTCAATTTTTGATGTCAAAAAAAGATAGAGTATGGTTATAACATAAACATAATAAAATATCAGTATATATATTATAATAGGGTTATTATTTAATTATTTGTACAAAATATTTTGTGTAAGTTGAATAAAAATTAAACTTGAAAGAGTTTGTAATGATGATTTCCTATTTTATAGGGGACTTCATTTACATATCTTCTTAAGGGACATATGATTTCTATTTTGGAAGGGATGTAACATCGAGAACATGTATAATAGTTTTTAAAATATGAGTGGGTTGGGTTTTATTGTGATATATGGTTCAATGTGCTGTAAATACATGAAGTAAAGGGTAACCTTTTATAATTTAGGGAAGGGTTCTACTTAGAATTTTTTAAAATATTAAATTAATATAAAATATTTATCATGTCAAAACAGATACAAATTGATATAATTAAAATATAAAGTGTTTATAATTCTAAATTATTTAATAAAATAAAATTTGGACAACGTTTAAATATGTTTTTCCCATTATATTTTAGCTTTAATAATCTATTCAACCTTCTGAAAATTATCATAATATTTTATTTTTCTACTCTTTAAGAGTCAATAATATTAATATAAAATTCCAAATGACCCTTAAAAACATTGTATATTTAATTAACCATATCAAATTATTTTATATTAATATATTTTTTATGAATAATTATATATTTTAAAACAATATATTTTATTTTAAAATATTAATATTCTAATTATTTAGAACTATTCATTACATTGACTATTGCAATATCAATAAAACACTTATAATTCAGAAAAATATTTTTTTATCTCTAATATATAAGGGTAATCTATAATTATTTTTGATCCCATTACTAATCTATTATTATATTAATTTTAAAAAAGTCAATATCATTTATATTAATTTTTCTACAAATTTTATAATTACTACGTTAGTGTTATTTGAGAATTTATGGTAGTTATTTATTCACTAAAAAATAAATTAAAATTATCATAATAAATATGATGCTTTTATATTTATATAATATATTAATAGTCAAAAATAAAATCTATATAACCCATGTTATAACTAATATAATTATTAAACAAACGAGTGTGACATGTTTGACAATTATGAAAAAAAATGAAATTAAGGTCATAATATTATCCAAATGGGAATAAAATTCCATTAAACCAAATCATTGATTAATATAGATGATATAAACTCATAAAATAAAATTTAACCAATTTTTTGATTCCTTTTATAGTTCTTATAATTTTATATTTAATATTAATTATCAGATTTCTCTTTTACCGTGGTAAAATAATTAGAAAGGTTAGTATTCATAGTGAAGAAAAAAAATTACCTATTTAATATATTTATTCATAAACTTTCCAAATTATTATTAAATTATTCTAAATTAATAACACATAAGTGGAATAATTTAATTTAAATTTAAACTATAAAATTTCAATGGAAAACATGTTTTAAAAAAAATTCCCCTTCTAATTGGAAGAAAAACAATATTATGTAAGTAATTAAAATTTTTTACCATTATAAATTGAAATAGAAATTTTGAAATTGTTGGCACAAAAACTATTTTCTTAATAACAATCAATATTCTTATTATCCAATAGAAAATATTTATTTTTAGATAAATATTAAAATTTTACTATATGGTTTTGATATAATGATTTAAGAAATAATAATTTTTATAAAATACAATTTATATATTCCATTGTTTAATTATTACATTTTATTAATAAAAATAATTCTTAAATAAAATGTACTTCTGATGCATAAAAACATTACTAAAAGTTGATTAATTATTTCATAAGAATTAATCAATAAATTTGTACATAGTCATTACTATATATACATATATATTTCATCAATTTATTATTAATATTCTCACTCTCCAATTTAACGAATATGTTATAACATTCAATAGTTTCCTAATGTGTGGGGTTGCATGATGAATACACTGTCAAACATAGTGTTATTTTATAATATCATTTTTTATTACACCACAAGATACAAAATAGATTACATTTATTTTAGAATAAAATACCGTAAAATAATATAGTGTTTAATCATATTCTAATATTTGTGTTTTGTTTCATATATATTTTTGTATATGTTGTTCTAGTTTTAAAATCCTATGGGGTTACATGTATATTAAACCATGTTTTAACTAAATTGAAGGAATCCTATTTTTATTAGATTGATTTTATATTATTAGCCACATTTAGTTGATACCAACTATTTAAATCACGTGTGAGCGATTTTTTTTAATATCATCATATATGGTATCAATTTATTCTATCTATTATTACATGATGAATCATTTATTTATATCATCTATTTGTAAAACTTCCCATTTCTAATGAATTGGTCAGTCTGGGATGGGATGCCTAATAGGATTGATGATGGTTAATTATTCTAAGGATCTTAAGTGGTGATATTTTTGAATTTTGAGAATTTGAAGGAAAAAAATTGAACTTTTATGACATGTATTATGTCAAAGTGTTCAAAACGAATATGAAAAATCATACAGTGGTTAAAAATATGGTTCATGGTGACCACTAGGAATACTGTGAGACACCAGTATTGTTTGGGAGAAATCATTATAAGATCTTAGGTAACTTGATATTTTTTAATGATTTGTTGGAATGCATAGTTCTTTTATTACATCATTTTCAATTTCTATAATGTTGTAGGAGGTTGGTAGTCCTTGACATCCTTATTTATGAAAATGATAAATTCATGAGTTCTAATACCATTTTTGTGATTATACATTTTATATTTTACGATATTATACTACATGGAGAGTGGTTTTCCTCATTTATATTTTTATATAGGGGTAGGGGTTTCCTCCAACATGATATAAAGATATTGAGGTATGAGAAAACTTTTATTGGAACATTTCTAGGGTGTTAGATTTTATTCATAGTTAAACAAATTTCTAGTATAAAACCCCATGGGTGGCGATATTGCATATAAAATGGTTTTAAATTAATTTTACAGGGAATGATTTGTTTTATTTAGGTTAACACATCCTGATTGATTCACTGAGTTTTTTATATCTAAAATATATATTTTTTCATCTTTATAATAATTTTGATCTATGTGATGGTAGAGATGGATCTTATAGAGATAATGTAATATGATTTGGAGGAGTTTATAATAGTATGTGATAGAGTAAACATATATTGTAAAAGGTTTTCTTATAGTAATATAATGTCCATGGGGTAATCCTGATGTGATTGATACAATTATATAAATTAAGAGACCACTTTAGAATCAAAATTTTGTATGGTCATACAAGGAATAGTTTTTCATTGAAATAACACTTTATATAGTACATATCATAATGTGCTCGTTGAAAATACTGTTAAATATAACTGATGAGAACTTGTGAGAAGATATAGGTTATAGAAAGAAATATGGGACTATTATATCATGTGATTCTATACAGTAAATTATTTTTAATATTTACATTATCATTGGATAATGGTTTAAATGATATTTATGTTTTTCTAGATATAAAACCACACTTTTAATTTTCTTTTTTTTTCGATTGATGATAATTTTATTAGGCCATAATTGAATTCCTATAATTTTATTTCATTATACCAGCATTATTTCTCATGATATTTTTTGTTTTGGATAATTTACAAGTAGGTTGGACTATAACGGGTTCTTCTTCATGGATATTATGATACCTCTTAGTTAATGTGACTGTTTAGGTATGATAGAAAATACGATATAACTCACTATAAAATAAGGTTATAAATATAATAGATTACAAGTATGTGAGTCCTTCCTTGAGTTTTATATCTTGTATGAGTCTTTAGGGTGCATGTGGCTTCGGTTCCTTAATAGAATATATATATATATATATATATTTGTATGATCAGACATGGGATTTATTTCTAGGTGGTTTGAGTTTACTAAATAAATTTGTTTACATGCATCCACCTAGTCACTAGACATTACAGAGTTGAGGAGAGTCGCGGAATCATATATAATCATTTAACTAACACCTTCTATTATATATGGAATGGAATTCTATGAATAGTGAAATACTTAATGTTTCTTCTTTGGAACATGTTTTATATTCAAGTTGTATAAATGGAATGAAATTCACATATGATTCTAATTCAGTATGAGATAATTTAGTGCGTTCATTGAAAGACCATTTTCTAATAATTTAGAAAACTTATTTCATTTTTATTTCCTTGGGGGTTATTGAGTGTATTTATTTTACATAGAGTTGTTATATTTTTATAATTATTCTTCTTAAATTTTTAATATATATGAATAATGTGAAAATTTATTTTTTCTATATTTGTATTTCAGATTCCCTATAATATCCCATTTTTATTTCTATTGGTTTGGGTATGTCCCACATATATACATAACGTTATTTTTTTACAATTTAATACTGTCATTTTGTAGATTATTTTTAGAGAAATTTATACTCATTGTTATTATATATTCTAACTATTAGATGAAAATTATTATCATATAGAGAGGTTTACTTGAGGCTCATTAATGGTACTACAAAGAAAAACATTGAACACAATAGTTTGGGGAATTCATAATGGTCTTAGAATATATTTTAAAATTGTATGATTTGAGAGGTAGAAAATTTTTTTAAGAAATGTGGGGGGGGGGGAGATTATTAGAATGCTTAGAATGCATAGAAAAAGTAGTTAGCAAAATTTAGAATTGATATCTAAATAGATTATTAGTGTTATAATCTAGTCAATAAAGAAGATGTGATATAGAGAGAATTTGAGATTTAGTATATTTTCTATACATCAAAATAGTTTCATGATTGGGGAATGATACATACACATATAAAAGAATTTATTTTGGAATACACCCTAAAAAGGGATTCATATTAATTAAAATTAATTAATAAAATATCATTTGTTTTCAATAATATATTTTTAGAGGGAATTAGTTTATTATGGAGAAGTTTACCAAGAAAGTAAATTTCGAATCACAATTGGGTAAGAATGACTTAAAAACTATCATGTAATGATAAAAAAAATATTCTATTATTGTTTATAGAATATATTATTTAAGTTAATAAGATATTAAAAATGTGTGATATATTTTGTGAGAGTAATAACGTGATATAATATTGGTGATTAAGTTGGGTTATCAACTAATTTAATCTATAGAATCATACATTAAAGAGTAATTTGATAAATAAATAGATCTCATAATGAGTTAGATGTGTGTCTACAGACAATTGAAAACTATAAATTATTATTTAATGAACGAATTAAATATAAATGTTTTGAACCCATCCATATATTTTTAATTTCTTACCTCTTATGTGATTATTGACTATTGATCGATGAAAGATAAATCATCAATAATGTATCCATGATAATAAATATGAATAAAAATATAAATAATTTGAAATGGAAAATAATGAAAAAGAAATAAAAAATATTAAAATAAATAAAAAATACTATGTGTATTGAATAATTCTTCAAAATTGTTTGATATTTCACAACAGGATAATTTAGTTTCAAAGGAGGTGGGGGACGGGGTAATTTAATCCTAAATTTGTTTTCCAAATTCAATTTTATCATTAGAAATTGTACCCCCATTTCAATTAAAACCTCTATTATTGTTTAATTTATATATGTGTAATCTTAGAATTTTAAACAATGTAATTATAACATTAAAAGAACTTATGAAAGAATGAGAGAAACATAATGTATATTTTCAAGGTTTATTCCCAATGTAAGAATATACTCCTTCCTATGTTTAGTTAGATTTTGAGACATATCAACTATATAATATAATTTAATCAAAGATAACAATCTTTTTAGAATAATGAATATATCATAGACTATTTTCAAATCTATCAATTTTTCACCATCTGAAGATATGATTTTAAAGTGGATCCCATAAGATTAAAATTGTTCCTTAAAAAAACACTCATAGATAATATCTCACATTTTCCATGGATTTCACTACATAATATTATATGATTTTTTATTGAATTATTTTATTCAAAATAAAAAATATAACTTCTTATAATGTCATGGACACTATTCTCTATATATCTATCTCAAACTCAATATTCATGGAATTCAACAAAAAGTGATTTATCAATATCCCTACATGCACATTACAATTATTCTAAAAACCACTTCTTCTCTTCATGATATAGAGATTTTGTAAGATCCTTTATTTTTCTAGTTATGCCTTTTTATGTTTTCCATTTTTTATTTTTGAGATGAGAAACATTAACTTATTTTATTATTATTAAAAAAGAAAATTTGATGAAAAATAAACTAATGAACAATTACACTCCATGTAATGGTTTGAGGGTCTTAATAAAATAAATCATAGCCAAAAATTATTTTTCATGATCCATAAAACATAATTAAATGATGTGTAATGTATTTCTTTTTCATGTAATTCACTAAGTGGAAGATTATAAGTATTGTTCAGTTTATTTTGGTTTTTTTGTTCACCCTACCACCTTCGACCCTAAGGATACTATTAGTAGATTTGGAGAGATTTATTCATCTCTGATAATTGTGAATTAATAATGGATACATTGTTAGACCATTTTACTTTGTTTCTCTTCCATTCATTTTACTGCTGAAGTGTTTAAACCATGGATAGTTTTGGGTTTTTTGTGGATGTTGATAAAAGGTTTTAGTCTATATATTAAATTCTATTAATTATTTGACCATCTTACATTAATTGGGTGTTTTCATTTGCTAGTGTTCTTCTTCAATTTTGAGTTACATGGTCTAATAGTAAAATTAATCAATCATGAATTCAATTATGTGCATGTAATTATTGAGTTGTTAGAGTTTTTTTTAAAATTTAAATTTTTATTTGAATTAATTAATGTTGAATATCAATTAATTACGATATTATGGAATTATAAATAAATAATAGTTGAAATAATTATCAAAATTCTGAAATGATGGAAATTTAAGATAAGTAATTGTTGAGATAATTATCTGGATATTGAGTTTTGATTTTAATAATTACTAATGGAATTACTTATGGGATATTGGAATTATGAAAATTAGAATAATTAATTATTTAAATAATTAATGGAGTGAGGTTAATATTCAATATTGTAATTGGATTAATTAATTGTTAAATTAGTTTATAGATGTTATGATCCTGGAATGTTATGAGAAGGTTAATGTTTGTTGAAATAGATTTATTTTTTATATGTTTATGTTTTATGCATGTGATTATTGTGATATTCATATAGCGGGATAGCCATGATGCGTCAAAAGCCTAGAGTGTTAAATTTTTATTCATGTGTGGGATATGGCCTTCTTTTTTCAAATCCATTAGTTATAAATTTAAAAATGAGGGTGGCATATGCCTTGGTACATCAAAATAAAACTTCTCTAACTATTTGATTAATGAGTGTGGGACACTGTCAACTACATCAAATTCCCATGGGGTCCTAGGCATTGCGACCTAGACGAACAAGATTGGAATTAGATTCAGTTTCCAATTAGACATATTATGAATTGAAATGAAATGGATAATGAAATTTTATTTTATATTATATATTTCAAATTGATTTTTTATGTGGTTTAGACAGTGGCACTTGGAAAATTTGGTATTATGATTTTGGTAGTTTCTGTAACATTTGGAATTTTAAAGTTCAAATAAAGGATTTTTCAATATATAATGGATAATTTAATAAATTTAAACTGTTCAATTAATTTATTTTATTTCTTATTTAAACAATGACATACATTTTTTGACTGTATATTATTTTAGATGCCATTTTGTGGTGTCCTGATGAGTTTATTCACACACTACTGAGGATTTCTGTTTAGTAACAGAATATAATTAATGTTTGTGGTATAGCTTAAGGGAAATGGCCTATGTCAAATTAATGATACAGGATAGACCATGTTTGAGGTAACATTAATTTATTTTTTCACCCACATGGGAGTTTTCAATTTATTTACTATTGGGTTTCATTTTACACATGAAATGTAATTTATTGTGGAATATATACACTTCAGTTCTGAAATTGAATTTAATGTTTTGGTAATCTAGTTATATTGATATTATTATAGGCATGGTTATATTATTGGTTATTTTTAACTTATTTTACATGGGTGTATATCTCTAATAAATATGGTATAGTCACAACGTGATTGATATTATACCCTCGCTACTAGTCGGAAGATTCTAGCATATTATGAGTCTTGATAGAGGTCATTTGGTGATCCAACTCACAGAACCAATGCATGGAACCTATGTTAGGATGCAACAAAGTGTTATTAGGTCTCGATTTTATTCTCTTTTTTTTTGCCATACTATTTTGGGAAGGTATACATGATACTAGGAAGATTTTGGCATTGGGTATGATCTCATTCATGGGAATAACTTACCCATGTTTGGGGGAGAACCAAATTACTAATGTTTGGTTGATTGTTATTGGTTTTTTCATTATAATTTAATGATACTTCATACTGAGAGAGACACATGTTATGTTTTGAAGATATTATTTCTTATTTTATATGGTTTGACTCATATAACAATATAGAATGAGAGTTGAGTAGACATGCATCCTTATAGACACTAATGATTTATTATGACATGCATCATTTTATGTAAACATGAGAAAATAGGTTTTGGGTATGTTGTTGAACTTGAACAATTTTACATGCTTATGGAATTTAATTGGATATATTTTCTAGTGTGATATTATGAATTTTGAAATGATGCAGAATGGTAAATGAATGTGTTTACAATGATAAACATGAAATTATGTATGATCTTACCAAATTTTAACCATGACTTGAATGTTTTATGGTTAAGTGTAGTGATACAACCTCAATTTGTACTGGGGGGTTAGGGGAAATAGATTTTTTTGTATTTTAATGTTTTTATGAAAATGTGTTACTATTTTTTTATGTCCTAAGGTCAAAATTTGTATTTGTATACATATGGCCCCAAAATTAATACTATTGAAAGGATGACAAGAGGATATTTTTGGAGATGATATACCAATATTTGAAGTTGAGGAATATATAATATCTGTTGAGGATGTTATAGAAATGTTTCAAGATATCTGTTATCAGTTTATTCAATTCATGTTATGATACCCAGGACGGGTTGTGAAAAACTTGTCTGACCTATTATGGATGTTTTAGTTTCAACACTCTCCAACATTTACTAGAAATGGTGTAATTGAGGGATATGTGTTCTGGGTTGAGCCTATACAAACTATACAAGACAACTTGGAGACTCCTACTGAGAAAAAATTCAAATGGGATTCTTATAATTTATGTTGTCTGGAAAAGAATTGGTGGGACATCATGGAACAAGATATACAATTGGGGAATATATATGGGAAGTTCTTTCAAGATATGTTCGTATATATCATTTATCATGAGATGATTAGGGGGAGAGTGCAGCTATGTTCATGAGGTTGATTCAGGGGTGTATTTATACAATGGAAGTTATTAGATGCTTTGCAGATTTGTAGTTCTTTATTCTAGTTTTGTAATAAGAGTAGGATACTATGGAAAAGTAATTTTATAATTGGATTAAATGTGAAATTAAGTAGCATTTTAATATCATGTGACTGATTATTCATTCCTATGTGGTAAATCCAGCTCTCATATGTGAGGGAAAACATAAGGATATATCCAATGGAGGATATGTTTTCTGATCTGGATGGTCTAGAGGTATAAATTCTAAAAATAAGAAGATTTCATATGACACTTTTATCAAGAGAAGTATGAATTATTGAACCCATAAAGCATGATCAATTATGTATGATCTTACTCGATTAATCTGTCACCACTGTGGAAGGTTAAGCATATTCCAATGATAGTCCCCCTAGCCACTAGTATAGTGCTGGTGTTAGGGAAGGATGAGTCTTCCTAATAGGTTCTGCAGTAACCCACAACAAATTGGTAGTGATATAGTATCTAGATTGAGTCAGAGTATAGGAAAGGTATCTTCTACACCTTATCAATATGGTAGTTGGATTTCTCTTTGTCCTGGTGGTTGAGTACCTAAAAATAGATATTCTAGTAAATATAACCCATTTCAGAAGAGTGGTGTAGCTTAAAGATATTATAGTTTATAAAAAGAATGAGGGTAAGGATAATTACTTTCCATTAAGAAAACACATGTAAATAGCGAGGCAGGACAATCGACAATGAAAGTTAATTTTCAGGTAGCTTTACCAATATCTAGTTCCTTATTTTTTTACTAGTTCCTCTCATTCCATTAGTTTTACACAAAATTTTAGTGGTTAGATACATGTTGTGGCCTTCGTGAGTGGGGTGTTGAAGATTGATACACCATTGGGAGTAAATTTTAGAGACATCTAATTGTTCAAGTTATGTTCTTTCAGGGTTGGGGAGTATAAATTTATTTAGGATCACTACATCATAGAAATGTAAGGATTCAACTTGATTTTGGGTATATAATGGCTATTAGGATATTCATACCATGTTTATTGTTACCACATGAGAGTGAAATTGACGTTTTTTGAGGCTGAATATTATATTCACCATGGAGGGTGGGATATCTAGGCTATCTAAGAAGGGCCAAATACTAAGCAAGTGGGAGATCTCACAGCCTAGAATTTATTATTATAGCTACATGAAAATGGATTGATAAAATATTTATTTCACCCAAAGTGGACATGTTTTCAGATGTGTATTCTAAATTTTTCTCATGGATTCCACTTGATAGAGATGTAGAGTATTCAATTGGGATATTTTCAGGCACTGATCAATTTATATTCCACCATATAGAATGGAATAAATACATCTTTTTTATATCTAAAAGGTCATAGATACCAGAAGTGTGGTGGGTGAATTAGGGTATGGATATTCTTTTCAAAATTATTCAATCCAAATTGGATCATGCCCTCTTTATTCTAAGGGTCACATTGTCTCTACTCAAGTGATAATACATATCTTATTCATTCCTGTACTATAATATGATGATTATTTGAATGCAATGAAATAATGAAATAATATAGATGCATAGATTTTTACTTGGATCACCCTCACTGGGCTATATCCAGGGAGCATACAATGATAATGTACCAATTGTACCAAATTAAATAAGGCCCACTATGAATAATGATGGTTTGGGCTAGATCTTTAATATACCCATCTTTAGTATCATTAAAAGGATTAGGATATTATCACTACATTCCCATAACTAATGCCCCATATATTTTTCTATGTATCACTCCTGGTAGAAAGAAACACATTCTTCCTCTTCTTTTTATCACTCTCTTTGAAGGGTTTCACCAACTATTTGTAGACTTATAAGTCATTTTATTATCTGTAATGAATTTATCATTAATTATAGATAAGCGAAATATTGACGTTTTACATTCATCCAACTAATTAATAACACTTTGCCTACTATTTATTGGGAATTTCCTTATGATTAACTTTTGTGATTCCCACAGCCTTACCAAATCTCCACTTTCTAGAAGCTTCAATAGAAATCGCAAAAATCCAATCTTTCATGAATCTCAATTAGCCTTTGGGAATCAAAACTAATTATTGAAGCTCAGCTATCCTTTGTGATGATCATTCCTTCTCTTAATCT
The DNA here is from genome assembly GCA_963277665.1 of Viscum album. Taxonomy (NCBI): domain Eukaryota; kingdom Viridiplantae; phylum Streptophyta; class Magnoliopsida; order Santalales; family Viscaceae; genus Viscum; species Viscum album. The sequence continues at coordinate 1,594,051,634 of OY728129.1, forward strand.
TATTATCCTTCACAAATTTCCATTCATTCAGGATGCTTAGGACATTCCGTTGGATTTTATAGCCTTCAAAAACTTCTTCACAAGAAGCATCATTGCAATCCACCTTCAAACATTTAGATATTTAATATGTTTGTTATGTCTCATTGATTTTATAAATGGGGTATAGGCCTATTTATAGGAATATCCACCGATTCCAGAACCGTCCAGCCACACCATAATCATTTTGTGATGCTCCCAATTTTCTATTATAATTTTCCATATTTGGTGATGATCTAAAAAATTATCCATTTTCTATGCTCATTTGAAGTGAAGAGATCACTGTCATACTCTTTGGCCCTCCGCAATTCTCCTATAACGAAGCTACTCAACTTCATCATTTTATATGCTCATTTTTGTCATCTATATCACTGTCATCATTGTTTTATCCTTTGAGAAACACACTTTACGAAGTAAATTTTTTTTTCATTCTTATTCAACAAACTCTAAGGAGTCCCCAACTATCATGGGAAGACTTGATTTGTCAATAAACACAATCCAACAAATAAATTAAATTTTAAATTGATGATTTTTTTTCAACAGTATACCCACTGAGTATGTGTAAAACTCATCATATTTTGATACATCATTGAAGTTTCTTCCATCTCCTATAAATCATCACTTCTATTGACTCATATAGTTAACAAATATTTACTAAACATTTATCCTAATAACAAATGAGCCATGCTCAAAATAAGAAATGAGAGTTTTATGAAAATTAATAAATGAAACACAAAATACAAAATCATATAAAATGATTTGAGTTCAAACCTCATATGTATTGATATATAATATTTTATGATTCACCCTTAGCTTTGTCAGATTTAAAACACCTCACATCTCGCAGCATCACCAAACAAATTTTACCCTATATTCAGTAATACATTTCACTAATTTTATATCTAAAATTCATCCACATTTATCAATTAACCTGAAGGTAACTTCATATTGGTGTCCAATATGTTAAACAATACAGATCAACACATTCTGAAAAACACATCCGACCATGGGGAGAAAGGCCAACATCCACACTTTTTCTTTTCCATAAACATAGGATATAACAATTATTTTAAACAATTAGTATATGCTACAATACCCATGGTATAACCTATTCCAATGTTTTTCCAAACCAATCAATATTGAGGAGTGGGAATAACCCAATACCAATTGTTCTTCAATAACCGTTGGTATATGACTCTAGAAATTACACTATCCCAACAGTCTTAGGTAACCATTTGGATATAGGATTACAGAAGGTTATGTACTATTTGTATTTATATCTCAATAAATATATACCAAGGGTTTATAATCCATTGGTATAGAGGTTTTTCACTATTTTTATATGAAATATTCATATAGATGTGGTTTTTAGATATATACTAATATTTTGGAAACCATTAGTATATAGTGTTCCATTTACAGATAGCAGTGTAAATTATCATCCCCTCTACAATTACATGCAATTACAATTAAATTTAAAAAAATTCAATGTATATATTTTAAAATAAATATAATTAAAATATATAAAGAATACCCCATTGGAAAGACCAACCCTTGAAAATTCTCTAAAAACATCTCTTGTCACCAAATGATGTGATACATGAGTTTATTTCCCAACCCATGACTGTCAGAAATTTATTAACGATAAATTCATGTTACAATACATGAAGAAGGTGCAATGATCTTGCGCCATCAATAAATATAGAGATATTACAAACATAAATGACATTAAAATACATATTAATGAGATAAAATGCTCACTATTTTATCCAAGAATTTAAAATATTCCCTTTCAAAAGTAAATTCATCTAGTATTGTAGTCTATGTAATCTAGCCCATATTTGAGGCCCACAGCAGATCATGAAGATCATGGAACTAAATATATTCCATCACTATTTTTTATATTTATTTTTATCTCAGTCCATTATAAAAACGAAAATAAAGAATATAATAATTTAAGATCTATCAACCACATACAAGTAATAAGGATTTTTCCAAGGTAGCCATTTGTGTACCCATATAGGCATTATCATTTGATGAAGTGTAACACATAATTGTCCAACTTCAATATACCATAACAAAAACCCAAATATTTCATCTTTATAAATATCCAAAAGGGAATAAATCACCCGAATCACCAAATATAAATTGATATCATATAGAATCAAAATTTCAATCAAAGTTTTCGATAAAATAATTCATTATCCTAACATAAATTTTTATTTTTATAAAAAAAGAGAATTCATTCCATGAGACACTAAAAAACCATTCATAATGGCTCATATATTTGTGTCTAATTAGAAAACATTATTGGAATGTTTTTATTGGAGTTTGAAATCAAATTCAAACTAATATTATGTTGAAAAAACATATATTATCTAATGATTTATTCTCTATGAGGATTTATTCAATGATAAAATTTGAATGATCTAAAAAAATTTAAAAAAACACTACATAATAATGATGAATACAACACTTGAAAAAAAATCTATCACAAAAATGGAAAAAACACTGCACTAGAAAACACCACACTATAAATACAACTCAAAATATAGAAAATATAAAATGCGATGATTGGAGAAAATAAAACTATAGAAAGAACAACATGCCACTTGAATATTGTTGAAATGTTAGATGTTATCCACATCAAAAGACAAATGTTATCCATGAAAAAGTAAATAATAGGGAAAACGAACAGAGGATTGATTAAGAAATGGAAATCCACCTTTTTTGTGCTGATATAATTGATTGATTAGTTTAGTATTTACAAAAAATGAATTATTTTTTTGAACATGATACTGATGGTAGTACTGATTTGTTTAGAAATATTTTAAATTATTGGTGGTAATTAAATTGATAAGAATTATTACTCAAACTGAGATTGGAGAAACCATCCCTGGATTTTTGGATGATTGGATCCATCATCATCACCCATATGGCGAGAGACGAATCTCCCTTTGAAAGAGAGAATGATACTATATCAAAATGGAGGACCATAATATAAATAATAAAAGACAATGAATCAGAGGAAGATGACGCAGTAGCTTTATAATGATAATGAATAAGCTTATGTTCTATAGAAAATAGTTTTAGTGTATTCTTTGTGAGATATTGTGATCCACCGAAGCCTACTTGGGTAGTGTGAAGAGACTTTATGAATCCTTTGAGAGTCTAATAAACATCAATTTAATAAACATATTTTCCAAAATGTTTTAAAATTATGTCAATATGGATTCATTCAAAAGAAAGGATGTATGTAGTGGAATAGTGAACACCACCATGTCCTTGAAAAGATGTCATGTCACTATCATCAATCATAGGGAAAATATAGTTTGATCAATAAAAATAGTGTAATCAGTAAGAGGATTGTAGAAATATGAGATGTTGAATGCAGTTTAACTTTCTAAGGTATCTATGATAGTGGTGGTATAATTAGACGTAAACCCATAAAGAAGAGATAAGTAGCATATATAACTTCAATTGTCTATGGACTATATTGTTGTCTATGGAATAGTTCATTTTTCGAGGATCCCATATAGATATATTTTAAATAATTTGTAGAACATGAGGAAATATTTATGTTTCATATAAATATGAAATAGAATTTGAATATTGTATAAAACACAAATGATATTTTTTTGACTCATGGTACATTAAAGTTACCATAATTATTGTGTGGTTATCCTTATTAACCTAGTATTATATGTAATTGAATAATAAAGAAAATATTTAAATATCATCTTGTTTCCATGCATTATTCAAGGGATAGATTGAATAGATAGGATTTGCAACCAAATTATTATCAAGGTCCTTACTATAAAGAGATATAATTACAATATTTCTCTAGATGTAAAATATTTCATTGTCTAAGTGATCATCTGTAAGACTTTTAGAGGCTTTGATCAGTTGTATAAGACTGGAAGAATCCTCCTTGGCACTAAAAGATACGAAAATCAGTAAAAAATGTAATTTTCATTAATATTACAAGTTGTTAGGGAATAACTATACGCCCAAAAAAGAGTTCAAGTAATGTCAAGAAGGTGTGTTTTAAAAAATATTATTAGTCACACACAACACAGTAAAAGGCTGAAACATCCAGAGGGTGTGGGATAGTATGTGTACCCAGTAGGAGGGGAGAAGGTGGTAAGGAGATAACATTGAAGGGGTTACTGAAAAGAGACATAGACATTAGTGGCTATGCATTGGGAATGTGGTATTCTAGGGATGGTTTCATTGATAAGGATGGGTATGGCTATGAAATATCCTTCATACTATATAAAAAGAGTATTTATAGAATACACACCACCATTTCAGGTAATGTTCTATTATTTGTAGATAAGGAAATAAATATACTAGTAATACCAATGACATGAACAATACATTGAATGTTGAATCATATATTAAACATCAAAATACCAAAAATAAAATGATACAGTCAAATTATGTGACTAAAACTATATAGAATTTAGGATATAGGAGTGATACATAATGTGAGCTACCCAATAGTGCGTATATTTATATGCAACAAGTCCTCAAACATTAGATGTCTATAATAAAAGTCAAAAATGTAAGGGATCAATCCATCCCACATCACCATACCTATCATCACCATAAGAATCATGGTAATCCAAAATCCTCATCCACAACCCTTTCATTCTCCCAATCCTCAACCACGTCCTAATCCTCAGCCTCTTCTTCTCCCTCAACACAATCTTCTCCCTCGTCCTCTAACTCGGTCTCCAACTCAGCCTCCACCTCTACCTCTGCCTCATCCTCATCATCTATAAGAACAAAATCATCTCAACCACCACTTGGAATTCCAAAAGGATCACTATTCAATTAGAATATCGATGTAATATATGTATAAGAAGTAGTTTCGGTCTCCATTTGAATTGGTGGACATAAAACATTCATCCATTTATTAAATTCAATTTTTTCTCATTCAACCAATTCATTCAACCTGTGTGACCCTTTTTGGCCTATTATACCATTAATTAATCTTTCAGAACATGGTGGTGCTAAAATTGCTACATGAATATGTATAATACCTCGTGTGAACTATGTCATTCTAAGGTCGGGAGTGTACTCTTCCATGGTCCTCATCTCCCAACACCTGATGTGTGTTTTCATTTAGACAAAGATTATCAGGTTCTCAGGAATCATGGGCCTCCAAAGAAACCAATTACAATTATAAATAGATTATAAAGAAACAAAATATATATTAAAATTTTAAATTGAAATATTATAACTTTGCATTTTTTTTGGTTCTTAACAACACATCCTTCTTTTTTTCTACTCATGGAAAAATATTTTTTCTCAAGGCACACATCCTTCAGGATTCAACACCTTTCTCTTCCATGGATTTGAATGTTGGAAACCATAACTAAAAATATTTTACCAATAATCAATTTAAAAAATAAAATTATATCAACCATTTATAAATTGAATAAATTATGGATTAAATAATATAAAGTTAAATTATTAATGAAAAACAATAAAAAATTATCTTACCTTCTTCATATCTTGTTTTTCCATCATAGTATTCCTAAAAATAGAATACGTAGTTTTTATGAGAAATGATTTTTATATTTTATAGATGATTACTAAATAAAATTCCACAATTAAAAAGATAATAATAATGAAAAGTATAATAATTTTAATTTAAAAACCTCAAATATGATTAATATATTAAACATGGTAGACATATAATGAGTAATCATTTGCGGATACAATTCTATCAGACAATTATCCATGGCAAGTACCACCTCTAAATCTATTCTAACACTATCACACTATCCAATATAAAAATCATGCTTATATTATTTCCAAAACCCATCAAATTATTTTTGACGTACTGGTCTTGCACCATCACTATTAGGAATAATAAAATGAAGTTGACAATAAAATATCAATTCAAATAAAAACATCATATTACATTAAATCCAAAAAAAAATTATTACCCATATCTATGGCCAGGCATTTACCATGACTTCTTTTAGAAACTTTCTCTGTGCGATTGTGATGACTGTAATTATGTCCGAGTATTTGGAAAGAATAAAAAGAAAACACTGATATTTCCACCCTGTTTTTTTCGATCATTTGTTTGTCTTCATTGTAGTCTACCATCAACTACATGTGGCAGTTCCACACCACAAAAATGTGTGAATTACCCTACCACCTATTAGTAGAAGTATATGTTATGAAATAAAAGCGAGTATTATATCAATAAATTTTATAATGGAAATAAATTATGGTAATAATTTATTTGTGTTTTAAAATATACATGGGGAGTCTGATCAATGGATGTTGTTGGACCTGAAGGCACTGAAGGAACATTGCCCAGTATTGGCGGAGTGGGTCCTAGTGTATTCTACGTAAGCACAAACTGTTTTATAGTATGAGTTGAATAGTGATTGTATAATCTCATAGATAAATATGTATATAGTAAATAAGATGTCGTGGAAGGATGGACCAACACATGATATGTATTAGGAGGGGGAATCATCATCAGATACAGTAATGATGGGTGAGGAGGCTCAGATATAAAGGATGGAGAAAAAATGGGATTCCTAAATATCCCATTTCTCCCTAATAAAAATGTGAGATCAAAATGTGTGGAAGATGGTACATCAGTGGTAGGGGCATGGTCTAAAAAGGTATGTTGATTAGAGCACCCTTTTATCTAATACCATCACCTCATACCATCGACCAGAGTACTGGGACCACTACTAGGATTATTGTCGAATAACTGTAACATAAGTGGTATATCAACATAAAATTTAAAATCAAATTAATAAAATAACATTACATTTTATTGATATATATATTTGAAATAGAATACCCACAACCTGCACTAATGGAGAAACCCCATCAAAATAACTCAACGATTGATGTTTGACATTCTTTTTCTTCACTACTATACAATTGGTTTCATTTCTTCATTTGATACCTAGTGTACATGATGGAAAATCATTAAATAATGAATTATTTATTTAGGATAAGAATGAGAAAACAATTATCATTATTTCTAAATTTATAGAGATATTTGTATAGAATATTTATTTATCTATTTATAATCAATGTTGTCTTATAGTATCAGTTATCAAAAAAATTATAGGGTGTTTTATTTAGAAGGTTCCATCATGGCATAATGAACTATAAATATGTAGGTTATTAAGAAAAATGATATAAATAAAGAAAAATGAGTTATTGAAGGGTTGAAAAACATAATGGTATACCCCAACACGTTATATTTTCCTTACTCCAATACATGATAATATATTCATTGGACTCCCCAAATTATGTTGAATAACCCATTATATGTTTGTGGCCATATAAAAGTAATTGTTCTTCCGTAGGATAATTTAAATGGTAATTATTCAAATACTTCAAAAGGTTCAAAAGTGAGGGGTCATATAATAGGAAATATCATGTATCAAAAATATCCAAAATCTCATAGATTCATGCGTCAATTTAATCATATAAACTATAAATAGTTTTCTAATCCATTTTATGTTTTGAAGTACAAATACAATATATTATTAGTGCCAACGTAATTATTTTAATTTATCATTGATTAAAGGATATCATGGATCAATGTTGGGATAATTCTATCCCAAGTGGGTTATGTAGCCTTAGATATGGATTTGGAAAATTCATGAATTATTACCAACTTCTTCCCGCATGTGTCTTCTCCCAAGTATATTCCATGTGTCACATAACTAATATGCCTTAGACTAGTCACATAGCCTATGTGAATCACCCATATCACTTCACATAAATTCCTTTTGGAACTCACTTCCCATTATGTAATCATTCATTTTATTTCTTATATAGAGGATTCATTGAATAATTATGAGAATTGGGGACTTAATTCACCCAAAAAAGTAAAACTATATGTGGCGACCATTGGGTAGACATCAAAATTTATGAACATTCTAATGACCCACATGTCAAACACACATGTATAAAATTCAAAATACTATAGTGAAAAGGCATAATGGAGAAGGAATATTGTTGATATAAAACCAAAACAATGGTAGTAATGATATATGTGAATGTGTGGTAACCAATGAAAATGAAAATGATAAATGTGTGTTAAGACAGTACCAAAAGGTCACGTTTTATTATTATATTAATTTTTATAATCCTTTAAAAACAGTTTACACATTTTATGTCATGAATATATCATTATATATGAAAATGGAAATGATATTTAAAAGTAATATTATTTTCCAATAATCTATTAAAAACCAAACCACTACATTAATGTTTCAACAAGTAATTGATAGAGCACCATTTTCGATGAAATAAATTAGTTTGCAGGGTAAAATACCTCAAAATATGAATGTGATCATGGAAAATGGGGAAATATATTATTCTATTAAAATAATAATACTATGTAACATGGGGGGAAAAATTAGAGATGGTGGCAGTTGTTTAGGAAGGGAAATTAATTCTCAATGTCCAGGTTAAAGTATTTGTAACATGCCAATTTCACATTCAAGAATAAAGAAATGAAAACCATAAATGGATGAAATTGTAGACCGATGGGGAATTAAAATAAAAATGAAATATAAATATAAAAATTAAATGTAGGTCGAAGATATGACCTAAAATCTCCAATTTTATACAGAAGAAACTGGTTAATTTAAACGAGGTTGGATTACTTAGGAGGAGGATTTATCACTGGATGGGAAGAAACAAACGTCGTAGTAGGGAAAAACAATATTATCTTTGTTGGGGAGGGGTGCACACTACATTATTTGAGGGAAACTGTTTCCCTTGGAATTCGGGGATGACCGCCTAGATGGGAGGTTCAAACATTCCGATCAGTTTCTAACGGGTTTTTTCGTAGAACCAGAAACATCCAATGATTCCACATACATTTGGACCTAAATTCCAAAGGTAGGCGCTAATTAGTTTGTGGACTGATGAGGCTTAAGAATTTGCATTGGTCGAGAGGATGGGAGGACGGACTCATCAAACCTTTTTTAGGGGAATTATTGTCTACTCCGGGACTCTCTTTATATATTTAAGTTATGTTCATGAATCCTTATCACATTACCAAGTATAAAATGAGCTTTCATTCATATTTGACAATCAATGATTAAATATGTAGGAAATTTAGAGAATCATTTATATTTATTCGAGGTTCTTCATCAATAGAGAATCATCTGTATCTATTTAGAGATTCTTTGTCAATGGTATCCTTCGAAACATTTATATAGAAGTCTCTTGGTCATTATGATGACCAGAGTGGTTTTAAAGCCACTCAGTGGGGAACTTGAAGTTTATTGTCATTTAGAAAGACATGTATTATTTCAGAGTTGGGATCGATCCTGGAGATGGGCTACCTACGTATCCTTTGTTTAGAAAAAGAATCATAACCCACATAGTTCGAGTAAGGGAGTGTGATGTTTATGATTGATGGCTCAAAGAAAGATGTCATAATTACTATTACACTCTAATCTCACGTGAGTCATGCTCGGTGTGAGAAACAAGAGGTATTGGTAAAAATTAGACAATTGTGCCATAAAAGATGAAATCATAAGAAATAATGTGGGACTTATGTATGTATGACTGCCAGGATAAATTAGCATTTACTTCAGGGGAGAAATCCAGGACCATTGTCCATAAAGGTATATGTGCTTCATGGATATTTGAATACTCTAACTTGGGGCTTACTCATGAAAATGAGGCCCAAATTAGCATAGGACTTATGATTTTGTTTTACTCCTGAGAAGAAATCCCAGATCAAAAGTAATTTAGGACTGGTTAAGAGAAATTAATACTGGGGCTTTCTCCTGAGAAGGAGGCCCAGGTTAAGAGGATTATGATTGGCACTTACTGTTGAATAGGATGCCCAGATTAGGGGACATGGGGCTTACTCTTGAAAAGGATGCCCATATTTGGGATTTGAAAATGGGGCTTACTCTTGAAAAGGATTTCCAGGTTAAAGAGGACTTGGGTCTTACTCCAAAGGAGGATGCCCAGATTTGAGGATTATGACTGGGGATTATTCATGAAATGGAGGCCCAGGTTAATGATTTCTCTCATCTTAAAGGATGAGGTTGAATGAATGAAATCCCACTCTTTAGTGACCTAAATATGTGTTAATCACTAGGTTTTGAGAGATATTCCATAGAATTCCTTTCAGATAAGGAATTAAAATCAATAAATCATGCAATGAATGGATTTAAAGAGTGTCTTGAAGACTAAATCTTGAATAGGAGAGGTGGAATGGCTTAAGAGGGGTGAAATGTGCAAGAAGGGCACCCAAAAAGGCACGGGCGCGCAAGTCCTAGCAGGCACGTAGGTACTACATGGGCGTGCAAGTTCTGTCGTGCTGCTATACCTGGGCGACACATTGATACTTGCGCGATGGTTAACCAGCAGGGTAATACTTGAGAGACTCTTGGTTAAAGCCTTTAGAATCCTCTTGAGGTTCTTCCGGAAGTGTGGTGTGCAAGTTCTATTGAAGGAGTTAGGCGGCACCCAAGTGTGGCCATTTACCTTAAGGTATGGCAACTCAGGAATGCAAGTGTCGATGAGTTTCAACACTTAGGCCTTCCTCCCCCTCTTTAAATTTTCTATTCTAGGTAAGAAATTACCTTAGAAGTGTTTCAGAAGCTTTGAGAAGAGACTAGGGTACCAGGAGCTCAAATCTGAGTTTCTGGAAAAAATCCTCTCTCGAATATGGGGCCCACAATGTTTATTTATAGGCTAGAGTAGACCTTGGCGGTTATCACATAGGTCGCGAAAGTCACCTGCGCGACCACTATGCAGCGCGAAAGTATACCTGCACGACCAAGAGAGAACATGCACGACCTATGGGCAATGTTCTCTTTGTTCATCGCTTTGTCGATTTTTTTATGTTTCTTCAAAGGATGAATCAATTTGGACTACGGTATTTCCCTTTTCCAATCCTTAGATTCTGTGAAGAAAGGAACGTCGAAAAAAGTCCCCCCTCAGAGTTATATCCAACAGAAATACGGATTTGACTCTAAGGAATAGAATAAAACCAATGGAAAGGTGGCTCGCAAGTTTTCAGGGCGTAACACTGGGAGGACAGGTTATTGTCATGTAGGGATGGAGCGTGCTGAATGGAGCACACTAGGTGGAGGCGCGTAGGTGAGCCTCATTGCCTATAAATACACGGTCCTTTGCCACGCATCCCATCTGATTCCAGATTCTCGAGCTCTCACCGCGCAAGTTGCTAATTTTCCACTGTTTATTTGTTTTCGCGATGTTGTCAAGGTAATAGGACTTGCGCGGTGATACTTGTGAGCCAAAAACTTGTGTGATTCAATAACACTTGTGTGACACATTCATACTTGCAGGCCTTAATTCCTTATCCATTTGTTTCTGAAATTTATTCACAAATTTTATGAAAAATCAACTTACTTAAAAGTTTAATTTATTCAACTTTCGTGCAGAATCAATGGATCTTGGACCCGGAATAGTTGATGAACTGGATAGCATGTGGATTGATGATATGATTAATTTCATTGGCCAAAATTATTATACTATAAAAGATAGAACTCTTCCAGATTTGGCTATGTATCTGAAGAAATATCATCTCGACTTTCCTCAAAGCACTTATCTACCTTTGTATGGATATGGTCATCTGCGAGAAGTAACTATTCCAGAAGCAAAGAACTATCTTCCATTTTCGTGGTTTCAGAATTACACCAACATTGCGTCAACAAATATATCAGGTGGAGGAGTATTTCTAAATGCTGGAACAGTGGATAAGGCCTATATGATGCATCATAGCCATTGTACACCAGATCTGAAAGATCATACACCTAAGCTGCAACCACATTTCCACCCTTCAATCTTCTGAAACGCTCAGATGGATCAATCCAAAGGCTGGAAGAAAAGTTGGGACATCCGTCATGGGGGAGGCGTGAAGCCAACTTGGATGTGGGCATACTTGGTGCGACAAACCTATGCAGATTTTGTCGAGGATCTAAAAGGAGCTGCAATATATAAAGTTGTCTGGGTTGGGCAAACAAATGTTTATAGACATGATAACTTCGTGCTTGAGATACTCAGCCACTGAAGCCTAGCAACTAATTATTTCCATCTGATTCATGGAGAAGTAGGTATCAGTCTGTGGGATGTCCACAAGATCTCAGGGGATCCAATTTTGGGTGATATTTATGATGAATTCATTCCTCCCAAGGTGACTTGGAATGATTCAGAGAAGACTCATGCTTTATCCCGGGAATTATTTATGATCTTCCACAGGATCAAGAGTTCAGAGACCTCGTTAACTCATTATAGAAAGGATATTCTTCTAGAGGAGTGGGTGATTATATTTCTTATTGAAAAGAAAGAGTATGAGCCAAAGGATAAGTTGTCGAAGAAGAAAGGATCCAAGAAAAATAAATCCCAGGATAAGAGACCCAAACATTATACCACCTGCCCAAAACCTGAGAAGAGGGGTAATCTTGGCACATTCTGGACAAATCTAGAAGCAGTAGAGTTCGAAAAGTGGGGATATGAGGTGAATCATAGGATCCCAAAGAATAATCTTCTGGTGGGCTTCTTGGGAATGTGGTTCAGTGTGTATCTCTTTCCGGTCAGGGATTCGATGGGAGGCATCAGGCCAGGGACCTTCGTCATTGCGGAAAAGTTGGCTGAGGGAAAAATGGTTGGGTTGGATACCCCCATTTTAGCAAAGATTCACAGGAGTTTACTTCATGTCTTCATGGGTAAATCTCCATTACAAATAGTGTGACCATTCCAAGTTTTATGGGGATGGATCGCCACTCACTTCAGGACTTACAATGTACAGAATGAATTACAAATCCCTAGAAGTTCTTTTAGGCCGTCAGTGCAAGCATTCTCTGGAGTTTCTCCATTAGATGTTAATTCCTATGACATGAAAGTGAGGCTGAGAATGATTAAGGAATTCAACTTCTTTCCGTATGGAAATCCGCCAACCGGGCGGTTTTTTGATGATGGAACATGCCTGCTTGGATTTGAGGGCATACATGCTAGCTTGCAGGGATGGTGTTCTAGTTTCTAGGATTGACGGAGAAATTATATGAGAGGCGTTTTCTCCATATAGATTTCCATTTCAATTCAAATGTTTGCAACAGATTGTCGTATCTCCTCCAGTACATGTCAGGTTAGAGAAACATCTGATGGTGGATCGGCAACTATTGATGCTGACGTCAAGGGAGAAGACTGGGGAAATATTTGATCTACCAGTTGAAAAAGTGGCACATAATTTGACTACATATTATGCCAAACACTGGATAGCATCATACCCCAAAGGGATATTGAATCACCCAGATTATCATGTGGGGAAAAGGAAAGGGACTATAGAGAAAGAAGCCCTTCCTCAGGAAGGTGATGCTTCCCAACCTGAAGTTGATTCGACAGACTCCTCCTCTATAACCGATTCACCGGATTCCCATGATGGGGATGATGAGGCACAACCAGCGGCAAAGAGGTTTTGTGCCCAATATAATCCTCTAGACAGAATTAAAAGACCCACTCCATCAACTCCTGGTGAGTTACTTCATTGTGGTAATTCAATCACTTCTACTTTATAATGTAATAAGTCTTATTTTCGTATTATCTATATATAGTTGCAGGAGTTGGGAAGAAATTGAAATCAACGATTGTAGGACCTTCCTCACAGCCTTCATATCTAGGACCAGAGGTTGTCCAATTAATGCAGAGTTTATACTTTGATACTGAGGCCACTTGGTGGGATTTGTGTGAGGGCCTACAACTTCATGGAATAGGGAATATTCTGGGTTATACAAATCTCCAATATGAGGATAACCCCAATGAAGTGATGGATTATATTAGAGAGCTGGAAATTCTAAAATATGCCACTGATGAGTTCGTTTCGGTCACCAAGCAGGTGAATGAAATGATTGATCGTGGCGCCACTGAGGGGGCTGGTGGTTCTGGAGATGAGGAGTGGCATGAGTATGTGGCTTCTGACGATGTAAATTTTATTTCCCTATTTTCTTTTCAAATTGATTCCAGTCAAATATTTGTTACTTAAGGATGTTATCTTCTTCATCTTGCAGCTTGGAAAGAAAGGAACTGAGGTTCCTTCACAACAGTATAGACCTGATGGTACTGCCATCGGGGATGCTGCTGATTATCCTTGCGAACAAGGCGAGATATCTCTAGGACAACATGCCATGAATGAGGCATTGGAAATAGCCTTCCATTCGCCAATCCAAGTGCCAATAAGGGAGACTACCGATACTCCGAAAAAAACTAAAGAAACAAGACAATGAAGGAGGAATTCCATAGCTAAAATCTTCATTAGTAGCGGTTAGTCCTTCGGGTAATCATGAGTGTATACCCATGACCACATGGTTACTCATATTTCTGGGTATTGGAGGGTCTTATTCAATTTCCCCCCTGAGGGAAAGAACTGATCCTCTTTCAATGACCACAGAGGGTGATGTGGAACAATCATAGATCCGAGTTGACTTGGCTGCTCCTAGAGAAGAGGAAGCATCTATTCCCAGTATCCCTCCTGCTACTATTGCAAGAAGAGAAGAACATGTTTCTGGTAAGTCAACATTTCTTCATAAAAAAGTTGAATGAAACACCTACTGACTTCCACTCTGTGATACTTCAAGTTCAACTCCTGCATTAGAGCTTCTGGCAACTGTTTCAACTGATGCAACTGATGCTGTGATTTTACCCGAAGATGATGTTTAGGGTCAGGGGCTGTAGGATGTAAGTCATCAAGAAGACACACCAAATGCTACCACTGGTGAGACTAACCAAGATTCTGAAATATCTTTGGATGAAATGATGAACCATGGCATATCTTTCGAAGAATTTTATGATCATGTTAAGTTGTCATGTGATTTATAAGACCTTGGGAGAGAGTGTTATCCTTCGCCCAGTAAATCTTCTTATAATTTACACTTTTTATCATGACTGAAAATGATATGGAGTTCTATCCATAGAAACTGTTGAACTACCAATGCCTGAAGAGGGTGTGGAATTTGATGTCAACCCTACCATTGCAGAAACATTATCTCAAGTAGTGATAAACCCAGTAAACCCTCCTGAGACCCATCTTGAAGATCATGTTGAGACTGGGAAAGATGGGGAGGAGTCTTCTCAGGTTTCTGACCCACCGTCGGGTAAGGGATAACAATATTTGTGATTTTACTTAATTTTCAAGACAATCAATTCTTTTGTTATCATTTGAATCTAAAAAATGCTTTCAAATAATCATGAAGGGCTGTCAACTATAGTGGCTAGATCTTGAGGTGAGGCCACAACCTCTTCCCCCACGGGAATTGAAAGCGAAGAAGGACAAGCCAGGGGGAAAGAGTAGAACATGGCACTTCATTAAGTGCATTAATCCCAGATTACCTACCCATTTGATAATGATGTTGAATCAGACCCATATATGCTTAATGTGTTAAGCATTTCATGATGCTAGGAATGGAACAACATATAGAAAATCATATATGAGGTTCCTTTAGAAGAGATATCATCGAAAATTCCTCGATTTTCATCCCAATTTGTCATACTAGGAATTGGTGGTTTTGGATATCAAAAGATACATACCGCGGTGAAACAGATCATCTTCAGGAGGGAGCAGGAGAAAAAGTGTCACGAAGATCTGACCTGGGTGAAATTTTCAGTTAACATCAGTGAATTTGAGGCTGCCGTATCCCAAGTTGAGGCTGATTATGCTGCCAAGATGAAGTAGTTGAAGCATAAAATCAAAGAAAAAGTCATCCAGCAAGTGCAGCTCCAGAAACAGTTAGATGTTGTTACTGGGGAACTTGATCAGCTCAAAAATTCATTGGAGGGAGCTCAAACGAATGGTATGAAAGCCACTGTAGATTCCAAAAGGCACTCCACCAAGCTGAGAAGAGTGAAGTTGATCGAGTTCATGAGCTTCATGTAGTTGCTGATGAAGCTTGGGATGTTGTATATCATATGAAGACTTATGTGGACAGACTTTTTTAATCTCCTGAAAAAGAGAAGAGGCTCCAATCTGTGAATGTCCCTCTAATTCTTGTGTATCAATGGAGAATACTTTCATCTTCAATCATTTGTACCTACAATATCATTTGCTATATTCTTTAGATTTTACCTAAGCCAATGGGCCTAGTAAGCATCGTTTGATTTTTACTAGGATTAATGTAAATAACCCTACAAACCTCGAACCTTTTAATTTCGCAAAGTTACCTAAATCATACAAAATGTATGTTTAGTGAGCTGGGAACTTGACTTTTATTCAGAGTTCCCTTGTCTTTTTTGGGCAGTTTAAAGTCATGCACATCGGACATAAAAAGGCTATTGTTTAATATCGAAATATCTTTGACCGAAATGGATTAGAATTGACTCAATTCCTTGAAAACTCATCTGAAAACATAGTACCATACTCAAGTATGATTGAAATAAATGGAAACTATGATTTAAGAAAATTTGAATCCGAGGAATGATATGAAAAAGAGAAAAAAGGAATTAGAATAAGTACTTCCCAAGAATGAAGTTACCATTATTTAACAAACCTGTTAGGGGGTTGAATTATGCAGGGCCACCTAAAGGCATTGGCTGCATAGTTAAAAAAATAATATCTTTTGGCTAAAACGTCTGTTATGTAGACTGTTTATGCAAGGCTGCCTATGGGAACGTGATGCATAGTCAGGCAAAAGAACTCTCAGAAATTAACTTTCCTAGTGCTAAAATCCTGTGAATGTTTATGGAGATTCAAATTTTCTAATGTATAGAGTGTGCTGTATGGAAAGAGGTACATGAATATGGAGAATATATTTCCAAACAGGATTATCGAAGAACTGAATAGATATCACTCCTATGAAAGACTGACCCAAACGTAGGGATGGAGAATATAAACCATAGACTTGAATACTTTTCAGATCATGAAAAAGGATATGGGACAACTATGTTAAGGATTGTTATTTTTGTGGATCCCTACATTCTGTCATTTAAGACAAATAAGGACAAAAGCGGCATTCTTCCAAATAATGAAGTTACCACTATCTAAAAAACCCGTTAGGGGGTTGAATTATGTAGGGCCACCTATGGGCATTGGCTGCATAGTCAAATAATAGTATCTTTTTGATGAAAAATTTGTAATGTAGATTGTTTATGAAAGGCCATCTATGGTAATGTGCTGAATAGTTAGGCAAAAGAACTCTAAAAAATTTGTACTTTTTGTGACTAGATGTCATGAAAAGGGTTATGAAGATCTGAAAATATTTAAGGTCAGGATTATGACACATAAAGATGGGTATTGTCTAATTTATACAGAGATACACAGATCAATGCTAACCATAATCATGTTGTGGCTGGGTCCTGAATTGAAATGTTGGACTTCACTACGTATCCCATAAGGATGAGAATCAAGCCATACATAGTTTTTAAACTACAGTTTAACATCGTGAGGGGAAAAAGGATTAAAGATCTTTGTTTAGGTTCATAGAGCTTGGACAATTATAAGAAATACACAGTGTGTTTTTTCAGGGGGACTTTTCAGCCAAGGGACTGAAATTGAAATTTGGGGTTAGGACCAAAGACTTTGGGCTGTATTCGAGGGACACCCGACCGTTCCTACGTATCCCATAAGGATGGTAATCAAGCCCACGTTGTTCTAGACATACCCACCATACAAATACTGTTCGTACATGTGAAGGGTGAAAGGGAACTTTAGTACAATGATGGTTTAACCTAAGATAAAATGTTTGGGCATTGCCTTGTATGCACGAAGTCTTTGAAATGAAATATGATTGAAAATAAATGTAAATAATGATTCCCTCTAAATTGAGGGTATAAAAGAATATTGTAGTTTATTGTCATACTGGACAAAAGTGTTGTATAGTTTAACATCTAATAAAAAGGACGAAAGTGAACCAATGTAAAGATATTGATTCTAGGGGAGGTTTCACGAATCAAAATCGTATGAGATGACGGTGAGCCAATATAAAAACCCGATATTTTATAAGATACATTATTTTTAATTTCTTTAATATCTTCTATTGTATGATACACCACGATTTTTTTGAGCTACACGCAACACCGTATTAACTTGCAGTATACGCAACACTATTCTTGGCTCGTGTTACCCACAATTTCAAGTTCTTTTGATAAGAAGTTATTCTATGAAAAATTGAGTGTATATATATATATTCAATGTATAAATAAAATTTGGTTGGATTATATTATACACAAAAAAATGGAGTCTTGCACTACATGCAACCCTAACTTGGCTTTCATTACACGCAATTGCGACCTTCTTCGATAGCGTGTATTGTACGCAATATTGGGTTTCACTAAATAATGATATATGGTTATAATATTATTATGAACTAGTCTTTATCAATAGTATTAACTAAATTGTGAATTTTATAACCTTATTATTCATCTTACATATTTTCTAAAACATGGTATATGATCAAAATAAATATTTCTGGTAAAATAAGTATTTTTAAAAAAATGCAGTTTTTCCGCCTTTTGATGGCGCACCCACATTAAATATAGTTTTTGACATGTTTATAAGTTCAATTTGACAAAATAGAATTCTTCTTTTTAATCAGGATATAATAATTTACATTTGATAAAGTTTTGATATTTTTCTGATAACTTTCATATTTTAATGAATATTAAAAAAACACTATATTTTAATTAAAAACAACTTTTTTCATCATAATAATTTATGTGGTTAAATTATAATATTTAATGATTTTAAAGTATAAATAGAAGATATTTTTACCATTTAATATAAATTATTTCATTAGCATTTATTTTACCTTGAATTTGTTGGTTAAATCAATTCAATCTTTTGCAATGTTTTAAACAAAAACACGTTTTCTTTCGACAATGGGATAATTTTAATTTAATTTCTGAAAATTTTTTGTATTGAATTTGAAAAAATGGATTCCATATTTGGAATCAGTGGGTCCAAATTATGTTAATAAGCTACTTTTTATTTTTGGGCATTATGAATAGTAACTACAGTAATTTTTATTTACTGAAGTTAAAGGTAAATAGGGTAATTCAAGGTTAAAAGAATATTATAATAATTAAAAATTACCTTGAAACTTGTCCTAACCTTATTGTATGAGTATTGTCCGACCATTGGCATCCATCGGCCAATTTGGGGACCCCAATGAGCCACATGCTAGTGAAAATGACAATTTGAATAAATTAATTTTATGTAAAGACAAAATTGACTTTACCAAAATATCTTTTAGTAATTAATTTTTATAAGGGATTATATAAGTTATATTTTCGACTATAATATTATTTGGAAATATAAAAATCTTCCCTACATCATGGTATTTTTTCCATAATTTTTTGACATGAAATGAATTAAATTATGTATGACACAATAATGATGTAGTGTTTACCTCATTAATAAATGATTAAAATAAATAAGATTATAATGATTAAAATATCATCCAAAACCTGTCCAATTTCAATTGGATGATTTTATTTCGAATATGAGTCATCTTATCTTTGACATTAATGTGTTTTTGACCTCTTGAAACCGAATATATGTTTATAATAAAATAATGTTTTCACAATTTCCTAAAGAGCCCCTCCTCTCCCTTTTAAAAGAAGACCACTTCTATGAAATTCGTCACACCTCTCAAGCCTTTTGGCTAATCCAAACTCTGCTCAAATAATATCCCTACATCCCTCTCCTCCCCCTTGAAGCCTTACATTATTCAGAAGACTCTCCAAGAGGTCCTTTTGGTACAAACCAAAGGAAGTTACCAAAATTACAGGTAGCTGTTTCTCTTAAGTTGTTTTTTTATTCTACTTCTCCAACCCCTAAACTCTATTTAATAATTTAATTTGTATGAAAACAAATATCCTAAATACACTAGTATTATTTATGATATGTATTCTAACTACGCTTACACACACCTCCATCTAATGGATGAAGAACATAATGTTTCTGTGATGGCAAACTAACGCCTCAAGAAACGATGATTGTTCGGTTTTCTCCTACCGCCTCTCATGGTGGCCATTATTATGGAACTGTATTTATATATAATATATATTATGTTTATGATTTCCTTATGGTTCTTTAATTCCCAATTATTTCAAGCCTTTACGGTTTCAATGGTCGGTAAATACCATAATCTCATTTGAGGAAGTGCGGACTACCGCCCCCTCAAAGTGATGTGATTCGTTAATACTTTATGTGGGATGTATAAAGGTTGTGGTTAATGATTTTATATATGATATTATACTTGAATTATAATATACCTATGTATCGTTATTTTTTAATTCAATTAAAATAAGAAATATAAATTAAAGTAGCGTTCATGCGTACGTACAGCTTACCATCTCCCTGAACGGTGCGTTTCATTTCTTACTTCCATATGTTATGTACTATTATAAATGATTATATATGATGGATATATAATGAATTTATATGATATATAAATCATGATTTACATTTTGGAAGTAATTACATCATGATATAAGTAATAATAATATCAAGAACAACAAGTCCAAACACGTAGGATAAATAAGATGATTTTCCCAAAACACTACTTTAAAATTAATTAACAAAAGAATGGGTAATATAAAGTCATAAGTGAACCATATATGATATCATAACAATGAATATGATTCTGTAATAAGTCAATGACATTATTTATGTCATTATACAGGTGTTTTGGATACATACGAAGCATATCGGACATAAGGTAAGGGATAATTTTTCAAATCTCATTTTTATCTGAGATTTCTTATTCGTAAGTATTTACTGGGGTTATTTCTATCATCCATGTCCATGTTTTATAAAAGTGTATTCATGTATGTTTAAATTCGTTTTTACCCATTATGACTTTTATCCCCTGGTATGGAAGGAATCTTTCTTTTATTTACCCTACAAGGTACTTTTTGACTTTTCTGACAAAAGTACGAGAAAGAATGTTTTTTTAATGTATACAGCATGAAAGGATTTTTACAGTTTTATAAAGACTTATTTTCATGAAGCTTCCTCCAAAATATTTCATGACTATTTTCAAAAAATTCCCTTTCTTTTAATATTTCATGACTTTTTGTGAAAAGAAATTGATTTTGAAGAAGAAAGGATTTTCTCCTCAAGAATTCATTACAAGTGTTTTATCAAAACCATTTTTCCATATAAGATGAAATTATTTTATATGTTTTTGTTTCAAGTATAATTTTCCTGTGATTTACATGGTTCCACTTCTCTTAGGTTGATATATCCATTTGTTTTATATGGATTATGTGATGATGGGATGCTGTTTATGAAACCCATTTTATTCTTTGGGTTATGATGAATGTTTCAAGCTTATTTTTTGGAACAAGTAAGAATGATTTCATTATGAGATGGGAGGGACCTATATCTCCCTCCAATGTATTGGGTAAAGATTTATATCTCATGAGATAGACATGGCTGGAATGGCAAGTTAAACCGGTTCAGTAATATAGGACTGGAATGAGGAGTGAACTCGGTTCAGAAAGGGACTTTGTCCACTAAGATGGTCTTGGAAGCAATGCCTTGGCTACAATGAAAACCATATCATGTGAATAATGGATGTGACAATTACAAGTTTTTTTCCCATACTATTTCATCAGGATTAATTTTTCTTTCTGATCCATGCCTTACGTATTTCCATGATTTAATTCATTTCTCAAGATCTTGATGTTTAAACATTGTGTTAATGTTTTTATGTTAAAATGTATATGGTTTGTTTTATTTTATCCATGCTTACCCTTATTGAGCATTTGATCTCACCCTTTATATGTTTTCTTTTCCCCAGGATATAAAGAAAAGTTTTAGGTAAGAAAACATAAGGGGAAGATCCTTATGGGAGATGTTGCAGATCTTTCACCATGATTAGAAGATTACGTTCTGAGTTTCCAAAGACACTAAACTATTACGGTGCATGATTTTTTAATTTTGTTATATATTATGTATTCCACAAAAGTTATGTGTTGTCTATGTACATCAAGCTTCGGGCCTCTACAGTTGGTATCAGAGGAATGGTTTGTTCAACCTTTAGAAACTAGGATGCGAAAATGTTAGTGAGATCCCTAGAGATATTTCTACGATATGTCTAGGGATGTCTCTAAGGATAAGTATACGTATAGGATATAGTCCTTGAACTATAGTAACGATCATAGAATTTAACCTAAGATGTTAGATATTGAGGGCACTCCCCCTTTACTATGTTGTTTTCCCTAGAATGATTTTTTCCCCTCTGAGAATTTTTTTTATGTTTTAGTCAATGGAGGGAACCAGAAGGAATTCGGTTAACATTGAATCGAATAGACAAATTGGTGACTGTGAGCAACAAAATTGCGTAATTATTAGAGAGAAAGATATTGTGATTATTCTGAATCAGTCATCATGATATATGATTAATAAGGTGAAATTTATTGGTATTCCTAAGTCATCAAATAAGAGGAAGATGGAATTTTATACATGTTCACATGGTGAGGAGCATAGAGAAGGGACGATTGAGATTTCTAAAGAAGGGAAGAAGAATCTTTAGGAATACCTCAAATGGAGGGGAAGATGTTATCTATTTGGAGAAAAGGGTTATAGAGTGACAGACTGTTATGGAGTTCAATGTATTATTTGTGGAGAACATGTTCATTACCCACCTCAATGCCCTGACCTAGAATGTATCTTCTAAAATCAAGGAAGGACTTATTCAAGGACAATCATTGAAGAGGATGGAATGATGTGTTTATGTATTGGTATTCAAGAATAATTTTGTTGAGGTACTTTTATGATGTATTAGAATATTTTTGTATTAGTCTATTGTGGGTTTAAATAATTTTATGGTACCAGTAACCATGAAAAGTGATTCAAATATTTTGGAATGAAGATGATATGCGCATAATGAAGGGATAAAAATGAAAATGAAATGTTTGATAGTATTCATGAGCTCATGATTGATATAAGGACTAAGTGATATCACGGTTTGAGTATATATAATTTTGAGGATTTTGGTATGAGGAAAAGTTAACTTTTGACAACAATCATGTTTTCACTAAGATTCAATGGGTATTCATTTTTCAAGAGAATACATGATTATGGTATTCACATGGCTGGAATGTGACCAATAAGATATATGAGGGATAAATGATGGTATTCATATGCTTGTTATATGACCTTTTTTTAGTAATCATCTTTGGAATGAAGTATTTTGGATAATCCTAAAGATTGGAATGGATAATATTGTTTAAGGATAGATCTTTTTGTTATAATATTATTGTTTTCGAAAAAGGATAACCTGTAGGACGGGTGACAAACCGTCGCGTCGGACAAAGTTGTGGGAATCGAACCCACAACCGAGGTGCGACTGGCCTTTATCGCCTACCACTGGCCTACATGAAGTCCCTGGTTAGTAGAAACTAGTTTTATTTTATTAAGTGGTATGATATATGAAGTATAAGTTCATTTTTGGAATCGTATATGATAAATCTCACCATAGACAGACTTATGTATATTTGATAACTTTTGCTAATCTTTTGTTTTAAAAAGATGGAATGACCCATCATTCTATCACATGATCTGTTAACACATCACGAATAACAAATTCAACTTCATTTATTTAAGAGATAAAGTGAAAATTGTTCAAAGCACGAAAAATAGTGATATTGTACCAAAATCAAGCAAGTATTTATTCTAATTCAAATTTTTCAACGTTTAGGGAAATGATATTGAAAAACAAAGATTTTGTCCTAGTGCTCTTATATCCTATTAATCATATGGTACCTTAGATCATCACAAACTTATGGCTTTGTGATTGATGGCTTTTTCATAGCCATGCTCTGTACAACTCTCCATCAGAACTTGATGGTTATATTTTTCTTCCATATCCATATTTTAACCTATGTTCTCCTATATGGAAACCCTATGATGAGTTACTTTGGGTAATAGTTACATTTCATACATTAGTTTTTTAAAATTAAGTTTTAGTATTCCTTTTTAAGATGTGGGTTTCTATGAATAGTAAATGATTTATAACCCCGACGAATTTCGAGGGCGAAATTCCTTTTGAGGGGGGTAGAATATAAAAACCCGAGATTTTATAAGATACATTCTTTTTAATTTCATTCATATCTTTTGTTGTACGATACACCAAGATTATCTTGTGCTACACGCAACACTGTATTAGCTTGCACTATATGCAACACTATTCTTGACTCCTATTACACACAATTTCAAGTTCATTTGATAAGAAGTTATACTACACAAAATTGAGTGTATATATATATATATTCAATGTATCAATAAAATATGGTTGTATTCTGTTATATGCAACAACAATGGAGTCTTTCACTACACGCAACCCAATGTTGGCTTGCATTACACGCAATCGCGACCTTCTTCAATAGCGTGTGTTGTATGCAATATCAGGTTTCACTAAACAATGATATATGGTTATAATATTATTATGAACTAGCCGTTATGAATAGTATTAACTAAATTTTTAATTTTATACATTATTATTCATCTTACATATTTTCTAGAACATGGTATGAGAACAAAATAAATTTTTCGGGAAAATAATTATTTTTAAAAAAATGCAGTTTTGCTGCCTTTTGATGGTGCACCCACATTAAATCTAGTTTTTGAAATGTTTATATGTTCAATTTGTCAAAATAAAATTCTTCTTTTGAATCAGGATATAAAAAATTACATTGGATAAAGTTTTGATATTTTTCTGATAACTTTTATATTTTAATAAATAGTAAAAACATGCTATATTTTAATTAAAAACAACTTTTTTCATCATAATAATTTATGTGGTTAAATTATAATATTGAATGGTTTTAAAGTATAAATAGAATATATTTTAACCATTTAATATAATGTATGTCATTAGCATTTATTTTACCTTGAATTCGTAGGTTAAGCAATTCAATATTTTGCAATGTTTTAAACAAAACCCCGTTTTCATTCGACAACGAGATTAATTTTAATTTAATTTCTGAAACTTTTGTGTATTGAATTTGTAAAAATGGATTCTATATTTGGAATCAGTGGGTCTAAATTATGTTAATAAGATACTTTTTATTTTTGGGCATTATGAATAGTAACTACTGTAATTGTTTTACTGCGGTTAAAGGTAAATAGGGTAATTCAAGGTTAAAAGAATATTATAATAATTCCAAATTACCTTAAAACATGTTTTAACCTTATTATAAGAGTAGTGGACGCCCATGGGATCTTTGGGCCGATTTTTGGACACCATTGAGCCACTTGTTAGTGAAAATGACAATTTGGATTAATTAATTTAATGTAAAGACAAAATTGACTTTAACAAAATTCTTTTAGTAATTAATTTTTATAAGGGGTTATATAAGTTATATTTTAGACTAAAAATATTATTTGTAATCCTAAAACTATTACCTACATCATGGTATTTTTATAATAATTTTTAGACATCAAATGTATTAAATTATTTATGACACAATAATGATGTAGTGTTTACCTCATTAGTAAATGATTTAAATAAAAAAGATTATAATGATTAAAATATTATCCAAAACCAGTCCAATTCCAATTGGATGATTTTATTTCGATTATGAGTCATTGTATCTTCAACATTAATGTGTTTTGGACCTCTTGAAATCGAAGATATGTTTATAATTAAATAATGTTTTCACACTTTCCTAAAGAGCCCCTCCTCTCTCTTATAAAAGGAGACCACATCTATGCAATTCCTCACACCTATCAAGCCTTTTTCATCATCCAAAATCTGCCCAACTAATCTCCATACATCCCTCTCCTCCCCCTTGAAGCCTTAAATTAGGCAGAAGTCTCTCCAAGAAGTCCTTTTGGTTCAAACCAAAGGAAGTTACCAAAATTAATGGTAACATTTTCTCTTAAGTTGTTTTCATTTATTCTACATCTCCAACCCCTAAACTCTTTTTAATACTTTCTTTTGTTACAACAACAATATCCTAAATATACTAGGATTTTGTTATGAGAAGTATTCGAACTAAATTTACCCACACCTCTATCTAATGGACGAAGAACATAATGTTTCTGTGATGGAAAACTAAAGCCTCATGAAACGATGATAGTTCGATTTTCTCCTACCGCCTCTCATGGTGGCCATTATTATGGAACAATATTTATATATAATATATATTATGGTTATGATTTCCTTATTCTACTTTACTTCCAAATTATATCAAGCCTTTACGGTTTCCATAGTCGGTAAATACGATAATCTCATTTGAGGAAGTGTAGACTACTGCCCCTCAAAGTGATGTGATTCCTTAATACCTTATGTGGGATGTATAAAGGATGTCATTAATGATATTGTATATGATATTATACTGGAATTATAATATACCTATGAATAATTATATTTTAATTCCATTAAAATAGGAAATAGAAATGAAAGTAGCGTTCATGCGTACGTACGGCTTACCGTCTCCATGAACGGTGCATTTCATTTCTTACTTCCATATGTTATGTAATATTATAAATGCTTCTATATTATGGATATATAATGAATTTATATGATATATAAATCATGATTTACATTTTGGAAGTATGTAAATCATGATATAAGTAATAATAACATCAAGAACAACAAGTCCAAACACGTACGACAAATAATATGATTTTACCCAAAACACTACATTAACATTAATTTAAAAAAGAATGGGTAATATAAAGTCATAAGTCAACCATATATGATATCATAAAAATGAATATTATTCTTTAATAATTCAATGACATTATTTAAATAATTATACAGGAGGTTCAGATACATACAAAGCATATCAGACATAAGGTAAGGGATAATTTTGCAAATCTCATTTTTTTCTGAGATTGCTTATTCGTAATTATTTACTGAGGTTATTTCTATCATCCATGTCCATGTTTTATAAAAGTTTATTCATGTATGTTTAAATTACTTTTTACCCATTCTAACTTTTACCCCATTGTATGGAAGGAATCATTCTTTTATTTACCCTACAGGGCACTTTTTGACTTTTCCGACAAAAGTACGAGAAGAATGTTTTTTAACATATATGGCATGAAAGTATTTTTACGGTTTTATAAAGCCTTATTTTCATGAAGATTCCTCCAAAATATTTCATTACTATTTTCTAAAAAATCTCTTTCTTTTAAAATTTCCTGACGTTTTGTGAAAAGAAATTGATTTTGAAGAAGAAAGGATATTTTCCTCAAGAATTCATTTCAAGTGTTTTTTCATAACCATTTTTCTATCTAAGATGACATTATTTTATATGTGTATGTTTCATGTATAATTTCCCTATTATTTACATGGTTTAACTTTTCTTTTGTTGATATATCCATTTTTTATGGATTATGTGATGATGGGATGATGTTTATGAAACCCATTTTATTCTTTGGGTTATGATGAATGTTTCATGTTTATTTTGTGGCACAAGTAAAAATGATTTCATTATGAGATGTGTGGGACCTATATCTACCTCCAATTCATTGTGTAACAATTTATATCTCATGAGATAGACATGGCTGGAACGGAAAGTTAAACCGGTTCAGTAATACAGGACTTGAACGAGGAGTGAACTCGATTCAGAAAGGGACTTCGTCCACTAAGATGGTCTTGGCAGCAATGCCTTGGCTACTATTGAAACCATATCATGTGCTTAATGGTTTCCACAATTAAAAGTTTTATTCCCATATTATTTTATCAGGATTAATGTTTCATTATGATCTATTCCTTACGTATTTCCATGTTTTATTTCATTGCTCAAGATCTTGATGTTTAAACATTGTGTTCATGTTTTTAAGTTCAAATGTATATGGTTTGTTTTATTTTATCCATGCTTACCCTTACTGAGAATTTAATATCACCCTTTATATGTTTTCTTTTCCCCAATATAGAAATAACGGTTTTAGGTAAGAAAACATAAGGGGAAGATATTTATGGGAGATTTTGAAGATCTTTCACCGCGATTAGAATATTACGTTCCGAGTTTCCAAAGACTCTAAACTATTACAGTCCTTGAGTTTTGAATTTTGTTATGTATTATGTATTCCTCAAAAGTAATGTGTTTTTCATGTACCTCAAGCTTCAGGCCTCTAAAACCAATGTGAAGAGATTGATTTTGGGCTTCATCCTTGGGAGGTTGCCTACGTACCCTACCTGGAAGGAAAGGATCAAAGTCCGCATAGTTCAATTAAAGAATGAATTAATGATCAAGTTTTTCTTGGGGATAATGACCTAAAAAATGATGTTGGGACTCATACATGGTTAGCGGCCCAGAGAGAGTTTTATGGTTGTGCTTTTCTCTAATATCACGTGATTCATACTCGGTGTAAGAAACAAGAGGTAGCAACAACCTTAACGATACACAGTTTAACGTCATGTAGGACGTATGAAGGGACTATGTAATTTAATGTCTTGCAGTTAGGACTATTGGTGCTGCACAGTTTAATGTCATATAGTAGGCACAAAGTACATTTTAATTTCATTTAGGACATATCAAGTAATTTATGTACAGTTTAGCATCATGTAGTTAGGACGATGAGGACAATATAGTTTAACGTCATGTTGGACGAAAATAGGACGATACAGTTTAGCGTCATGTTGGACGAATGTGTGAATATTTTAAGGTCATATGCATGGACCGTGGATGGTGCAGTTTAATTTCATGCTGGATGGTGGTGTAGTTTAAGGTCATACAGAACATTTGATGATTATGTAGTTTAACCTATTTCCAGACGTAAGGTACTTTCATACATTTTAGCGTCATGTAGATAGGACTTAATAGTTTAACGTCTTGATGGATGTAAGGTACTTGCAAATAGTTTAGGGTCATATGCATGGAACGTTGATGATGCAGTTTAACATCTTGCTGGACAGTGGTGCATTTTAAGGTCATACTAGACCATTTATGGGAACTTTTTCCCAGTTTAACATCATGTGGGACGATGGTGCAAATAGTTTAGGGTTATATGCATGGACCGTTGATGATGCAGTTTAACATCTTGCTGGACAGTGGTGCAGTTTAAGGTAATAATGGACCATTTAGATGATGTATTTTGTGTTTATAAAAAATAATTCTTAAAAAATATGGCATTTGTTGGAGTAGTGATGAGTTTTCCATTCATCGAGATTAATGAATAAGCTCCATTGGAGTAGACCCTATGTATTGTGTATGGTCCTTCCCATTTTTGATCAAGATTTGGAGGTTTCTTTCCTGGTATCATTGGAGTTCTGAGAACTAATACCAATTCTCCATGAGTGAATGAATGAAGATGAAAGTTTTTGTTAAAAGCTCGTGCTATTCAATTCTGATAGAAATCTAAGTGGTGAAAAGTGCACAACCCTTTCTCATCTAACCGTTCAAATTCATTCAATCACTTTTGAGATTTTTCATCTGTAGATGACTGATCACAAATGGATACTCTGAGCGAAGGCAATTGAACATAAATGGGAATCACGTCTTCCATTCCATATACCAGTGAATATTGAGTAGACCGAGTTGTAGTGCGGGTGGTAGTCCGATAAGCCCATAAAGCTTGAATGAGTTTAACAAGCCACGACCTCTTATCTTTATCAACCATTTTTTGCTGTATATTTGAAAGAGTGTTTTTAAAGGCTTCTATCTGGTCATTGGCTACTGTATGATATCGAGATTAATGGTTGGATTTGATGTTGTATTCTTGATACAACTTATTCAATTCGGATGAATAGAAGTTGGTGCCATTGTCCATCAATACGGTATGAGTGACAAAAATATTGTAATGATGTTAGAATTGATGAAGCTAACAACGGATTTAGAACTGACTTCCTTGAGAGGTATTTCCACTACCCATTTGGAAAAGAAGTTAGTAGTAGTATGAATGTACTTAAACTGTTTGGCCGTAGCCGAAGGGTAAGGTCCCACCACATCCATTCCCCATGTGGAAAATGGCCCTGAGTATTTGGTTGTAAGAATAAACTCTAGGGGTTGATGAATAAAATTTTCATGTACATGGCATGAATGACACTTCTTTGTGAAATCGACACAATCTTATATCATTGAAGGACAAAAGTATCCAAGCCTTCGAATCTGATCAGACAGTCTATGTCCAGACTGGTGGGCACCACAGTCTCCTATATGCACTTCTTTCATGACAACCATTGTCTTTTCACCATCAATGCATATGAAGAGAACTCCATCAAAACCACATTTTTAGAGAATTTTCTCTAGGTGATCTGGGCTATCATAAAGAGTAAAATTGACCACATGTCACCGAATATGTTCTTTCTCAGCTCTATCAGGTGGAAGTGTTCAATTTTGATGGTATTACCTGATAGGTGACATCCATCCTGTTGTATGACCATATGGTTCAGGAATGGGAAGAATTTCATTAATTTCCTCTGTTCTGATTCGATCATAATGTGTAATTGCACGACGGTGGCCAATACTGATGGTTGTCTCATCCCGATTTGGATCTGCCAGAGCTGTGGCTATATTAGCCAGTGCATCATCTTGAGCATTTTGTGATCTCGGGACATAATGAAATTTCAGTTCCGAAGGGAATTCTGCCATTAACTCTCTGACATAATCATACAAAGGGATTAGTTCTTCTTTTCTAATGGCATAATCCACATTGACTTGTTTGATTACCAGGTCTGAATCACCTTTCACTTTTAAGTGATTCAGTTGTTCTTGAAGTGCTAATTCCAAACCTGCGATGAGAGCTTGTTATTCGGCTTCATTATTGGTACCACCATACCATAATAAGAATGAATAAGGTTACACCGCCTTTTCTGGAGAAATGAGCACAATTCCTAAGCCAACTTTTTTGAATTTAGGATTTTCCATTTTCCTCCCTGTTGGACTTCTGGAAGTACCATCCAAATACATTTCTCATGCTTGAGGACTTTTTTGAATAGAGAATTCTTCCTCTTTATGGAGTTCAATATCTGTAGATGTGTCTTCCACTGAAGGGTGTTCAGCCAGGAAATCAGCCATAGTTTGGCCCTTTATCTCCTTTTGAGAGACATACTGTATGTCGAATTGCTGCAAAATAACTGCCCACCTTGCCAGACGTCCTGTAAGAATTGGAAAACTAAGGATGAATTTGAGGGGTTATTGTGAGATACCAATTGGACCTCATGATGTTACAGGTAGTGTCTCAACTTCTGAACTGCAATGATAAATGCAAGGCAGCACTTCTCAATACTTGAATATCGGGTTTCTCCTTCAAGCATAGTTCGACTTAGATAGTAGAGGTTGTTTTCATTCCCAGCATCATTCTTTTGAACAGGAATGGCACCCAATGATCGCTCTAGAGCTATCACGTAGAGGATAAGCAGTCTTCCTTCAACAGGTGGCTTGAGTACCGGTGGACTCAAGAGGTATTTCTTGAGAATATCGAATGCTTCTTGAAATTAATCAGTCCACTGGTAAGTGACTCCCTTCTTCGTCAATTTAGTGAAGGGTAATCTTTTTCCATCCAAATTGGCGATGAAATGCCGAATATAGGCTAAGTGTCCTTGAAGTCATCTTAATTCATTCAAATTTCGAGGAGGTGACATACCAAGGATTGACTTGGTCTTCTCAAGATTGACTTCAATACCACGATGGCGTACATCAAAGAATAGAAATTATCCTGAGGTTACCCCAAAAGCACATTTTAAGGGGTTCATCTTCAAATTATGTTGTCGAAGAATGAGGAATACAACTTCCAAATAAGCATGTGATTAGAACGTTTTTTGGATTTAACCACCAAATAGTCTACATATCATTCAAAAAACATCCCTAACAAGGGTTTGAAGATACGATACATGGCTTGTTGATACGTTTCACCTGCATTCTTTAAGACAAAAGGAATTACCTAGTAGAAAAACACACCCTAAGGGGCTCTGAAGGCTGTGGATTCCTCATCTTCTGGGGCCATTCGGATCTGATTATATCCAGAATATCCATCCATGAAGGAATGTGCTTCATAGATAGCTGTTGCATCAATTAAAAGTTCTGTAATCTGAACTGGGAAATCATCCTTAGGACAATGCCGATTAAGATCTCTGAAATCGATGCAAACTCTAATTTGTCTATTCTTCTTCTTTATAGGTACAATATTAGCCAACCACTAGGGATATTGAACTTCTCTGATGATGTTAGCTTTGATAAGCTTATGCACTTCAGCCTCAATTTTGGAAGCATAAGTTGGGTGTGTTCTTCTCGCGGCTTGCTTTAATCCTCGATGTCCTCCTTATAAACCCATGTGATGAGTAACAACATCATGATCAATCCCAGGAATTTCTGTATAGTTCCAAGAAAATATATCTCTATTTTTCTTTAGAAAAGAAATATACATATCTTGCTCTTCAAGATTCATGGATGCACTGATTACAGTGGGACGTAGATATTCTTTTGTAACCAGATTTATTTTTCCGAGTTCATCCATAGTGGCAGAGATACCCTCTTCAAATGCTGGAGGAGCATCTCTGAGATCATCCTCTTCTTCTTTATCATGTGTTATTTCTTCCATTTATACTTGCATAGTAGGTGATAAAGAAGAATTATTATGATCAGAAGAAATGTCATAATTTTCACATCTTGAAGAATAATCTTACTTTTCCGACCCGATTGAGGATGAAGGGTCTTATTTGGGTATTAAAGAGGAGATGTTGGATTGAAAATCGACATCATTGTTCACCTCCATTGTTTCTATAACTTATTATGTCCTAATTGGCGAAGTATAGACTTGTTGGATTTCAGCAGATGAAATGAAGACGTCACCATTTGTGCTTTCATCACTGCTTGGTGGGTTACCAATTTCTCCCATGTTGTCTGGATTGATTATCGTAATTGACATTATGGATCATTCCATAAGAGTATTTTGATTTGGGTTTATCTTGTCAATTTGACTGATAGGAAACACATAATCTGTACTCACATGTGTAAATGTATATACTAGAATCTTCTTCAAAACATATGGAGCATTAACTTTGGTAATCTCTTTTGTTATGGATCTCTCCCTTCCCTTTATGTGATAGAATTCCGCCTCTATGTATTGAGACTCACATGTCTTGAACGAGGCCTTATCACCATACAATGTCCCTACTTGACCATAAACAAAATTTGAGACATTGATGGTATGATGAAGGGATAGTCGCATGATGATGTAGCCAGAGTCTTCCAAGCAAGATGTTGAAGGCTGAGTCTTAATCAACAACCATGAAATCTGAATTGGATAAAAGATATGCAAACTGAGTCATGAGTTTAACTTTTCCCATTGGGTTTTCTTCATTTTTATCATATCCTTGTAACATCATGGTATAAGGATGTAAATCATATTCTGTGAGGCCAAATTGACGAAGTGTACGAATGGGCATGAGGTTTACTCATAAACCATTGTCAATGAACGCTCTTCGAATGTCTACACCATTGACCTTGCCAGATAAGTACAAAGGTATAATATTCCCATACACAACATCATCTTAATCTTCATCAGTAAAAGATATTATTTCATGGCATTCTGCAGGATTATTCTCTATGTGATAGACTTCAGCTGCAGAAATTTCAGTTTCAACACTTGAGGAATTAACAAAGCCTCGATGAGTTCTTCCAGAAGATCTTTTGACAGATTTAGAGCATCCAGAATTGATAACCTGGTTGGTACTTGGGCCAAGTGTTTCAATACATCATTATTTTGATCCAGAGGTCTGCGCTTCCCAATAGTAATATGTGGTTTAGCAGGTACCTTGGAAGCAGATGCATTGGATGTTGATGCATCTTGTATCAGGATAGGAGTTGTCAATATCCCTGGTTTTGGAAGATTAGACCGATTAGATCCATTTAATTGCTGAGAGAAAGAGGATGGAACCTTCAACCGGTCTTCCAAAATAACTGTTCTATGACTGAATTTTCTATTGGAAGAAGAACTTTCCTTTTCTTGTTGAGCTCGCTGAAGGGCTCTACCACGAGTTTCTGCTACGTACAAAGTTCTAGAAGGGGTAGAATTGGAGTAGTGTCTTCTGAAAGATCCATGTCTTCCCCTATATCCCAAGCCTCTGGAACTTCCTCTGATTCCCTTATTTCATACATGGAATTCAGTCTCATCGAAATTGAAACTACAGCTGATATATGGAACTGTTAATTGAGTCATATTAACAGAACTGAAGATTAACTCTTCGTCTGATGAATATTGTGCATGATTATCCTGTTTTGGGTATGCCGTTTGGTGGGGCGGTTCTTGTGGCATTGAAGTAGATGGCATGAAGTCTTCCAGAGTCAAAGACAAATTAGGCTTTGACGCATACTCATATTCTTATGATTCTTTTACTTTCTTTGAATCATGTCATTTCATTGAGGTCATTCCCTCTGATGAAGAGGGTTTTGCCGCAACATTTATGGCGTAAGACACAATCAGTTTCTTTAAATGTTTTCGGAAAATAGCACGAGTTCAGTTGATTGTATTTTTGACCATCCAATCATCATACTTCTGTGCATTTTTTCTTTTGACTTCTGGCCATTCACCTTCCTCTTCTTGAACTGTATCAGTGACACATGCTACCTGGACTGAAGAGCCATTCAGTTTAACTTGTCCCGAGTGAACCATATTTTATATGAGTTCATTGAAGAAAAAACACTCCAGGGTGGGATGCACCAACATTTGATGAAATGGGCAATAATTGGGACGATCTTCAACTCCTTCCTTGTTTGACTTTTTTGTCTTTGGCAGCTGAAACAAATTATTCTCTAGGGCCAAAATGAAGTAACCATGAACTTGTTAATTTCGGAAAGAGTATGTTTTATTCTTCAAATCCTCAAATTGTTTTAATCTTTGATCTCCTTGATCATCAGGACGAAATGGACTTTGTTGTTGGCACTAAGGAGGTGGAGACCATCGGGAAGATGAAGGGTTTGAAGTAAAAATAGGTATAGGTTCTTGTTTAAGCATAAATGTAGCAATTTTTTCTTTACCCATTATCCTTCCTGGAGCAGATGGAATTACACGAGATTTAGCCGTAGCCTATATAAGGGAATATTCAATCTGCTGAGCGATTGAAGTAAGGTCTTGAAACCCTCATGTTTATTTCACAGGGATTAATGGTGTGCGTAATTCGTCACATAGATTTTCCACAAAGATTGGCAAAAATTCCTCTTGAGGGAGTGCTAAGCTTAGGGAATATGTTAATCCCTTCTAGCAAGCAAAGAAATCTGAGACCCTTTCATTAACTCATTGCATACAGTTCGTAAGATAAAAAATTGTTGTCTTTGGAAAAGTTGAGCTGAACTGAAGAAGTAATTTTTGAAGAAGATTCTCTCATCCAGTAATTGACCGGGATTGCAAGCGTGTATACTAGATGAAGGTTAGTCCTTGCATGGTCCGTACAAAGCATTTGAGTTTTACTGCTTCTTTCTACTCCGGAGTTCCCATGATAGGATCACAACAAGACACTTAATGCGTCAAATGTTGTTCAAGGATGCCTGATACATTGAAAATAGGTAATACAGGGTCTCTAAAACTGGATGGAGGAGAGATTGAATCTACCTATTTAGGGTAAACAATATTTTCTGGTTGATCTTGCACACGTTTTCCTTCTATAGTTTCTAACTGAGCTGTTAATTACTCAGTAGTAGTTATTAACATTTGAGAATCATCTGGTTGAACATGGACTTGGGTAGGTGCAATGACTGGATCTTGGACAGATGTAGTGGTCGGTGCTGAAACTGATGGTAGCACTGCCAACTGTTGTTGGACTTGACCTGTAGGATTAGAATTGTGAGGGTGTACTGATAGAGGAGGATATTCTTGATCCATTATAGTTGATGCAACAAATTCCCTTAGATGACTGACTCCAGCACGATCACGAAGAAGACTACCCTGAAGTAGTTCTGCATTCAACCGCCTTAATTCCATCATTTCTTCCTCCTGTTGTGAAAACCTTTTCTCTAGTGAGAGCGATTGGCCATCTCCAGAGGGAGGATATGTAACCTGATGATTTCCCCTCCCTTTGCTGGATCATTTTTGGAGAGGGGGAAGTGGGTTACTCGAAGGATTACCTAGGTTCTGAGTAACCCTTTGATTTTTTGTACGCACACCTTCTTCATTTGTGTCAGTGCGTACATCTTCTTGAGCGGGAACCTCTTCATCTGATACCCCTGAGTGAGCCTCATCTGGTGGATCAGTAACAACGACATTGATGAAATTGACTGATGCATAACGCATTGTATCCCTTCTATCAGCCTTTTTGTGATATTGACTTCTTTCCTGCCTTGGATGACACAATGCCTTTTTTTGATTTTATCCCTCAGGAACTTTTGGACGAACCGTAACTTGGAGGAAATCTACTAATAATTTGTCTCTTCGTTCCTCTTGAGTCTTCTTCCCCAATCGAGAAAAGAACGACATTCTCTGAGGAGGTTATTGATGATTTGAAAAAGTCCCCAGTCCGGTGGACTGGGGCTGTTCCTGTTATTCCCACTCAATTTCTTGAATCCTATTTTTTGATTCCGAGAGTTGGTTTAAAAGAGTCCCCAGTCTAGCAAGCTGGGGTGGCTCTTAACATGCTATGTATGAGACTTTCTTAAAAGCTTTCCTGATCTTGTGAACCTTAGTCCGAAAATTATCTGGATGCATTAACCTATATCCACTTTTATCACCTGGTTCAAAAGAACGTTGGATGATTTCCGACACTTCTATCACTTGATGATGTGCTTTCTCCATATGAGAGGCTTGTTCAATATTATCGTTTTCTTGATGCAGGAGTAATTCAAGAACTTGTTCCCTGTATGCTTGATTTTGAGAGGTACTAGTTGAAGCATGTTAAAGGGAAAGCTTTTGATTACAAACAAAGCCCATTGACTGTGGCCAGCCATGGGAAATAACATTTCCTGATACCATTTTCAGTGGGCTATGCTGACTAGAGAGAACAATGAAATGTATTGCTCCATGAACACCCCATCCTCTGACACGACTACTGGGTGGGGCATTGGCAATTAACTGACGCAATCTTTATAGTGCATCAAGGAATGAACGTTGAAGGGATCTCTGTTGCTTTTCAACCTTCGGATATCAAGAGACTGATAGAGATGCCAAATCAATCTGATGTTGTAACCCTTCTATTATATTAAGATGATTTTCATATTCATCATAAGATAATAATTTCTTTTTCAACTGAAAAAGTGTTTTCCAGATGTTGATACGAATATCATGAATTCCATCTTCTGTCAACAATTCTGTAATGTCATATTGAGAGTCAGCTAGAGGTTGAAACATGACTGGAGCATCACCATTTTCCAGTTGTTTTCTCATGTTCAACATTTCCTCTTTATCATTCAATGAATATTCTTCTACCTAATTTGACCAGAGTTGGTGTTTCCTTGTTTCTTCATCAGATTCAACAAGATTGGTAGAGAGATAATTTATCAAACTAGAAGATGCATGACATATGGGTGGCTCGGAGAATGACCTACACCCTGGGCTGTATTCTAATTGAGAAAGTATATCACCTGCTAGTGAAGAAGCATCAGACATGACAAGTTTCTCATTTGCAGGTGCCTCAAGAAAAGAGGGCTTTCTCGGCACTACATTATCCACTTTAGCAATTTCTAGGAAATGTGCATCACTGCTACGGAGAGTACTTTCGCAGCAAAATTCATCATCATGGGGAGGACCACCATAATGGGTTACAATAAAAAGATGATATCTCTTTCTCATTGGTCTTCTAACCGCACATAGGGCTTATGTGGCTCTCATCTGAAGATGAAACTTCGAGATCGACTGAATTGTCATAAAGAAAGCCTTCATGAGGATGTGTATATTAAAGACCTTCTAGATTAATGTTCCCATTATTGGGAAATGAGGGAGTAGAATCTTGAATTCTAACAGATAACTGTCTGAGGGCTTCAAGAACTCCATCATCGAGAAAGGCATTTTTATAGATTGGCTCTTGATCTCCTGACTTTGTAGGGCGAGTATTTTTCTTAGACGCCTTCTTACTCGCTTTGGAAACCAATTTTTGATGAAAGTGGCTGCTCTGAGAAGGTGTATGTGCTTGATCAGGAAAGATGTCCAGGTTAGGCTGACGATCTACGCTCAAATCAGGTGTATGTGCCTGACTTGGTTGTCCGTATGATATGGGGGAGTATGCCCCACAACCCTCATTGACTGGAACATATGTGTGTGTCTGTTCTGGAGTGAATTGTTGATGTGTCACTCCACTGGTAGGGATAGATTTATGTGTCCTTCCCTGAGATACTGCTGTAGTTGTTAAAATATCCTAGAAGGAATCTAGAATATGAGCAGGGATTTGCTTCTGCTCTTTCATCATTGATAGAATATGCTTGGTGACTTCAGCTGCCAGAACGGGGATATATGTCCATTCTAGGCTTGGAGTAAGTGTATGTGCCTGCTCCTGTCCTTTTTTTCTTATTAGTGAATCCTAACAGTACTCATGTGTGGGGGAA
Organism: Viscum album; assembly: GCA_963277665.1. Classification (NCBI taxonomy): domain Eukaryota; kingdom Viridiplantae; phylum Streptophyta; class Magnoliopsida; order Santalales; family Viscaceae; genus Viscum; species Viscum album. The sequence continues at coordinate 1,594,090,082 of OY728129.1, forward strand.
GAGAGTTGAGTTTTCCTCATGTTTGTCGCCGCAACTTTCTGACTGACTTCTCTGAATGCTACTAAGTGAGACTGTTGGTAGTTTTGATTAATACTAACAGGTGTATGTGCTTGCTGATTACACTTCGCCAAATGTGGTTGACGAGATCCATCATATGTAGGCAGATGTGCCTGTGGACTAGAAGATGATATATAAACAGGTGTATATTCATGCCTATAGTACTCCACCGGAATTGCCTGGCAGGATCGGCGTGATGCTGCCAGACGAGTCTCCTGGACAACGGAATTAAAACGGGCATGTGTATGTGCCCGCTCGTTGCTTGCCACCAAGTTAGGTTGGTGGAATTCTCCGGAGATGCTAGAGATGAGAACCTACTCACTGTTGACCAGATTCCGCCTCTAGTGATTTGTCTGGCCTGCTCAGGTTCGAGGAACCTGAGCCGAACGCCTGGAGTTGGTACCCTCATCATGTTGAGGGTGAACTGCTGCACGAGTCTAGCGTCGATTGTTGGTGGGAGCCCTTAAGAAGGACTCATGTCTACTTGAATTAAGGCCCTAAGGGACCTACTCATTCACCTCTTCAGAATAAAGGATCGAATGGTGATTGTGATCCAGGGTTAACGACCTGAAATGGTTGGAGATGGTAGTAACCACCACCTGCTTCTTGATCACCGGTCATCATTTTAGGGGCGACCGGTGTGAGTTGTTCACTTGTAGGGCTTGTCAGGTAGCCTCCAGAGTTGGTATGGTACCGTGTTGACGGTACTCCTTAACCAGTGAATTTGATACCCAGTGTTGAAGATGCTGAGTAGGTGATGTCATCCTCAGAGCGGACGATGATCCAGCAGGAGTAGAAGCAGTGGCATTTGTAGCAGCGGTATTCACAGGTGTGAATTTGAGAGCATCCATTCTAGAAATGGAGAAGATCTTGGAAAAGAGTGCCTGCTTGTTATAATAGACATAATCAAGATAAATTCCGCCACTACATCTTTTGTTTGAGCACAGATGTCAATGATTTGTTTGGCCCTCTTATTGAGTTTTAAATAGGGGCCTAACAAATAGGAAAAAAATCTTTTTAACTTGGTTAAGGATTCACGTCTGGTTCACCATTTTTTTGTTTCCCTTGGAATTCGGGGATGACCGCCATGATGGGAGGTTCAAACATTCTGATCGGTTTCTAAGAGGTTTGTTGATAGAACCGGAAACATCCAATGATTCCACATCCATTTGGACTTACTTTCCAAAGGTAGTCGCTCATTAGTTTGTGGACTGATGAGGATTAGGAATTTGAATTGGTTGAGAGGATGGGTGGTCGGACTCATCACACCTTTTTGAGGGGAATTATTGTCTACTCTATGACTCTCTTTATAGATTTAAGTTATGTTCGTGAATCCTTATGAAATTTCAAATTATAAAATGATATTTACATCATATTTGACAATCAATGATTAAATATGTAGGAAATTTAGAGAATCTTTTATATGTATTCGAGGTTCTTCATAAATAGTGATTCATCTGTATCTTTTTACAGATTCTTGGTCAATGGTATCCTTTGAAACATTTATATAGAAGACACTTGGTCATTATGATGACCATGCTGGTTTTAAAGCCACTCAGTGGGGCACTTGAAGTTTATTTTCATTTAGAAGGACATGGATTATATCAGACTTGGGATCAAACCCGCAGATGGGCTACCTACGTATCCTTTGTTTAGAAGAGGAATCAGAACCAACATAGTTCGAGTGAGGGAGTGTGATGTTTATGATTTATGGATCAATGAAGGAATTCATAATTAATTTTACACTCTATGCTCACATGAGTCATGCTCGGTTTGAGAAACAAGAGGTATTGTTAAAAATTAGACAATTGTGCCATGAAAGATGCAATCATAAGAAATAATGTGGGACTTAGGTATGTACGAATTCCCGGATAAATTAGGATTTATTTCAGGGATGAAATCCAAGAACATGATCTATAAAGGTATATATTCTTCATGGAGATTTGAATACTCTATCTTGGGGCTTACTCCTGAAAAGGAGGCCCAAATTAGGATAGGACTTATGATTGGGTTTTACTCCTGAGAAGGAATCCCAGATCAAATGTAATTTCGGACTGGTTAAGAGAAATTAATACTGGGGCTTACTCCTGAGAATGAGGCCTAGGTTAATAGGATTATGATTGGGTCTTACTCCTTAAACAGATTCCTAGATTAGGGGACATGTGGCTTACTCCTGAAAAGGATGCCCATATTTGGGATTTGAAACTGGGGCTTACTCCAGAAAAGGATGCCCATGTTAAAGAGGACCTGAGGCTTAGTCCTAAGGAGGATGCCCAAATTTGAGCATTATGACTGGGGGTTATTCCTGAAAAGGAGGCCCAAGCTAATGGGTACTCTCATCTTAAAGGATGAGGTTGAATGAATGAAATATCAATCTTTAGTGACACAAAGATGTGTAAATCACAAGGTTTTGAGAGATATTCCACAGAATTCCTTTCAGATAAGGAAGTCAAATCTAGAAATCATTCCATGAATGGATTTGAAGAGTGTCATAAAGACTGAATCTTGAATAGGAGAGGTGGAATGGCTTAAGAGGGGTGAAATGGGCAAGAAGGGCACCCAAAAAGGCAGGGGCACGCAAGTCCTGGCAGGTGCGCAGGTACTGCATGGGCGTGCAAGTTTTGTCGCGCAGGTATACCTGCGCGACACATGGGTACTTGCACGATGGTTAACCAGCAGGGTAATACTTGAGCGACTCTTGGTTAAAGCCTTTAGAATCCTCTTGAGGTTCTTCCAGAAGAGTGGCACACAAGTTCTATTGAAGGAGTTAGGTGGCGCGCAAGTGTGGCCATTTCCCTTAAGGGCTGGCCACTCAGGTGCGCAAGTGTTGATGAATTTCAACACTTAGGCCCCCCCCTCTTTAGACCTTCCGTTCTAGGTAAGAAATTATATTATAAGTTTTTTGGAAGCTTTGAGAATAGACTAGGGAGCCGGGAGCTAAAATCTGAGTTTCTGGAAAAAAAATCCTCTCTCGAATGTGGGGCCGATAGGGTCTATTTATAGGCTGGAGAAGACCCGGGCGGTTATCACTTAGGTCACGCAAGTCACCTGCGCGACCACTATGCGGCACGCAAGTACACCTGCGCGACCATGAGGGAACTTGTGCGACCTATGGGCAACGTTCTCTTTGTTCATCTCTTTGTCGATTTTTTTATGTTTCTTCAAAGGATGAATTAATTTGGACTGCAGTATTTCACTTTTCCATTCTTTAGATTCTGTGACAAAAGGAGCGTCAACAGAAACATATCCCAATGGTATTTAAAAACCATTTTGGTATATGTTTCATAGAAACCATCGTTTAAAAACAATTACATAGATAGATGTTAATAATACTGTTCAAACAGTCTATTGGAACTATTGTCATAAAAAAATCTAATCCAACAGTTTTCAAAATTCTATTGGGAAAAACATATTTTGACCTCAAAATCCCCAAAAAATATAAAAACCATTGGTAAAAAATAGTATACAATACACTTTGGAAATAGTTTTTATAAAACCATTCATATATGGTACACATCCCAATAGTTTTATGAAACTGTTGGGATATGGGCATTGGTATAGATAATTATTCGAGTAGTGATTAATGTATGTGGAGTCTCCTGATCTCCCAAAGTCATTGGATGTCATAACACTTGAATTATAACAATTTATTCAAATGTTAGACTTCAATTCAAATCCCATATCATCATGTATCTTATTCTTATACAATAATGGTGTGCCTACTTGAGTGGCCACAATATATTTAGATTCTACAGTACTCAAGGAAATTTAATCATGTTTCATACCAAGTGACGAAATAAACAATCCACCAAGATATAAATTAAATCTAGATATTAATTTCAACTAATTTTTTATCAAATTAAATATGCATCTCTACATTCCAATAGATTTTATAAGGATTTTTTGTTACACATCAAATTGAAATCCATTGTGCCCTTGATATACCGAATTATTATTTTGACTACAATAATGTGATTTTATTTGGGACTGCATTGAAATTGTGCTAATCGACATGTGGTAAAAACATTATCAGGTCTTTCTGCTATAATGTATCATAGACTACCAATGATTTACTTGTATTCGGTGACTCCAACTAGATTTTATTCATTATCCAATGATTGTTTCATCGGGGTAGCCACTAGAGACTCCACCTCCTTGATATTGTATATTCCAAATCATCCCAAACCCTCTCTGGAATATTAATATTAACATATGAATGTTATATTCATTTTTTTCCACCTGCACCATCATCCTTTGATTACATTCATTATATACATATATTTTGTAATCAACTCAACTACAATGAAAACATAGCTTCTTCAAAAACTGATATATCCATGAGTACCATGATTTTTGTTCTTTCATCTAACCATATAAAAACTTCTTTAGCAAATAAATTCTATTTTCATATTAATGAATGAAAAAATCCTTTGACTGTTAAATATAAATGTCTACTTCTAAAACTCCACCAAGAAATTCTGACATAACAACTATCTAGAAAACATTGAACATTATTTTCACTTCTTTGGCCCAAAATAATGGGATTGTATCTATCCTTCAAATATGATAAAATGTTTTAGGAACATAAATACCCTATAGCTGTGAGTTCCATTTCCACACTTATCATGATTTTTTGAATAAATATTCCATATTGATTCATCATGTTATGAATAACACATTTAATCCTAATGAAATTATTATCTGTTAGCCTCGAAACAATATCCCATGTTTTATTACTTTCAATTTGGTCTATCTCTTCATCCATAACATAAATTATTTGCTCATCTTTTTTAGTTTCATCGAATAATTTAGCATCCAAATATGATAAAAATGATTCCTACCACAATGACATCATTATTAGTGTTGAAACTGGAACTTCGTGATCACCAATGATGTTATTCCAATCAATTATTGCTCGACTCTTTGGATTTCATATAGATATAGTGTTTACTTCTTCAATATCATCATTTTAAACTACTTCATTCCCTCGGTTACAAACCCCCTCATTGATTTCATAAGGGGAATGATCACAATCCTATTAAGGATTATGTTCATTCTGTAGTATAGTGACATCATATATTTCAAATTCTCTTGTATCCACCTGTTGAAACATTATTGAAATTATTTATGAGATTCTTAGTATCCTAAAAATATTCATATGATACCATATTCTAAGTGAAAAGTATATAATCATGAAATACATGATTATTGCTTGTTCTCCCCCATTTGTTCATCATAATATTAGAAAACATAAAAAATTCATCCTTTATGTACCATTGGGACATTTCATTTTAATATAAGATATAACTCTTTTATTATGATAAGAAAATATTCTGGTTCTTAGGCCAAATGTATAGAACTAAAAACAATTTTCTTCTTTTGCATCAATTGTTCACAAGTAACAATTAGTAATGATCCATCGAACACCTTCTAAGACTAATAAGTTAATATATGATTTTAGAAACAGGGGATATGGTTAAAAACTCCATCAATATAAAATTCAATCAATTACTTCCATAAATATCAGGAAACCATATATCATAAACAACATTCAAGGAATTCATATAGATTTCTCCTTCAGCTGTGGTAACTAATTGGAATCAATTGACATTCCAGAGCACATCACATCACCAATTAGAATATTTTTATGCATAATCACCTTGGACCGTAAATCCTTTGAAACCTGAAATAATTGTAAATCAGTTAATTAAATATATACACATAGGGAGCAAAGATATTATAGAATACTCAAGAAGTGGATTTCATTGATCATGATGGATCAACCCTTTGATAAATTCTTTCAATGTAATGTACTGGTTTTATACATGTTCCAACTGCCTTTGAAACTTCAACTATTTTTCCCATATGACTGAAAATTAAATTCCCACTTTTTGAGTATTATTTTGATATTTGGATTCTATAGGTTTAGAATTCTTCATAATTTATGGGTTTAACCCATTTTTTAAATTTCGATTATTTCATTCATCACTAATATTCCATTTCTCTTAACTATTCCATTAATCACCAATTTTTCACTGCTCGTTAGCTTTTTATTTTTCCTATATTAGAGGTCTCTTTCAGTTTCCTTCAATTCCTTCCATGTGGGATGGAATGTGAATTTTTTGAGGAATTATTTATTCATTTTTTGTATGTTATATGAGTCATGGCACCCATTCTTGTTAGGGTTGTGACATAAACTATGTTTACATTAGTATTAATTAGAAGTAAATCTTTTCCTTCATTTTTCATCTAGATTTCTTCACATTATATAAAAGAGAGTTTTTTTAGTGTAATAGAGGAGGTGGTTGATAAGAATTTTTTTGAGATGCTTGAGTATCCCCTGAGAGATTAAACCTATTTTTTGAATTATCATTATAGGATTTCTCATTATACCACATTAGAGATTTGTATATCCTTTTTAATTCAATTTCCACATATACATTATTCCGGATATAAAATCTTGGTGAATTTCCAGGGTTAGAACATATATAACATCTCCCGTTTAATACATATCTCATTTTATTATTTCATGGTAGAGTTGTTTTACTACTTAAGCTAATTTTATGTAATTTTTATCCTTGTAATCTTAACACATAATCAATATGTGTTCCCTAAGTCCACAATAGTATCATTTGATGGATAATTTCTTTTGAGATAGTCTTCTTTTAGATTTAACAAGACACTTCTTTTTTTATATTTAGAAATTTTTCTATCTTCACTGCATGAAATATATAAAAAATCCTCTGAAAAAAACATGATTTATGACCATGAATCCCTTATAAATGACACATGATACCATTAAATCTATCAAATACTTGTTAGGAATGTTTTCAGTATCTATTGGATTTTTCTTATTTATGGAATTGTTTACATCTCTTATCATTTCATTCATATGAGAGGATTCATGTTGTCTAATGCCGATTTTCCCCTAATAGCACTACATTTATGATGAGAAAATATGTTCTTATTTTAATTTATAAATGTAATATTTTCCTTCCAGTTCATCATCACCTGCCAAAGGATAATCAAATAGTATGTTCAAAGATTCCTTCAATTATGGCTTGAAATTGGAATTAGATTTCTCTACTTATTTCTTAACTATTTCTTTTTCTTCTTATAATTGTTTAATCTTTTTATCCTATGATCATTTTGAGAATTAATTTTCCTATTGAGATTGTTCACAACACTCATCTCATATTCCAATTCTAGGGTCATATTTTCAACAATGTCACTTTTTCCATTATTTTAAATTTTTATTTAGAAATAGAATCAGGAAAACCATCTTTATTTTGTTGTAGCCTTTGGTTCTCTTAAACAATTACAGATAGCTATAGATATTGATCATCATTACTAGATTAGATATTATGAATTTCATTAGAGTTTATATTCATCCTCTGATCATCATCGTTGATTTTTCTTATCTTTGTAGACATAATTTGTAGTTATTTAGCTTCAAAATCATTAATCTCCCACATTTTAATAGAAACATCACGAATTATTTTATTAAAATATTTCAACATGTTGAAATAAAATTCATACAATTGGATTTGGACAAATTTAGATTTATTTTCGTCTTCCAGTTTATGATCTGATTACTTTTTTTGTATAAATTTATCATTTATTCTTCTTTCAATTTCTTTTTCATCTGTAGTAACAACATCACATTGAAAATAAAGTTCATCAACCATTACATCAACATCATTAAATGAGTGAATAGTTTCACTATCTTATTTTTCCAGGACTTTATTTACATTTTTGTTGGTTTCCATAAACTGAATCATGCTCCTTCAGTAGACACTTCCACACTGGGGAATTACACAGACTCCTTTGAAGTTCTTCCCTTTTCCATGGTACACCAAGATAAGAGAAAAATGAATCATTAACATAAAAAATATAGTGATCCACGTCATAAATATAAAATATAATAAAATAAACAAACATTATAATACCAATTGATAGTTCAAAAAGTGTTATGTTTACCATGAGAGGGGGGTGAATCATTGTATGGATATTCATTCAAAATAATTCTTTCCCCACTTGATCTTTACCTATTTATTATAATGGTATCATTGTTCGAACATAAGTGTTAAAGGTGATATTATTATTTCTATATTTATTTTGATTATGTTGATTTGAATGTAACACATGAATGAAAGAAGACAAACCCTTGTATTTTTTCTTGTTTCTCCCTCACTAGGCTAAATCGAAGGAGTATACAATGATAACGTGCTAGTTGATCCAAATTCACTAAGTATACCTGATAATAATGATGATTCAGGCTATATATCATCTATACCAGGGCTCACTTCCATTACAAGTTTTAGGGTCTTCTAACTACATTCCCAATGGTCATTCCCTATGTCTATTCTCTTGATCAAGGTCGGTGGAAAGTATCACCTTCTTCATATTCCTTCTGTCACTTCTCTTAGAAGGGATTAAACAAATATATATCGAATTGTAGGTCCCATTTTTATCTATAACTAATATAATCACAGTTACAGATTGATGATTTATTAATTTTACAATTTCATCAAACTGATGAATACCATATTACTGTAGATTTATTGGGTACATCCAATTGATAAACATTTATGATGCTCACAACCATCACAAATGTCTTATTTCTCAAATCATAAATTGCCTTCATGAAACTACTAACTGTTGTGAAGGTAAATTATGCATAAAAAGAACACATATTCCCCGAAGCTAAAATAGGCGTAGTGAAGTTCATTCCATTCACAAATCTTACTTATCCTTCATGAGTTTACTATCATTTGGGATGCTCAAAATATTCATTTAGCATTAATAGTCTTAAAAAACATCTTCACCTGAAAATAAATTATGAACGACCAACAATAACTACCTTTTTGAACAATAATCATGATTCTAGAACCTTAATATGTTTTTTATGCCTCACTACTTTTCTGAAGTGGTAGAAACCTATTTATATGCATTTCCTCCGATTCTAGAAACATGCAGCCACAACATCATCCTTTTAGGAAGCTCCCACTTTTATTTCATGATGCTCTTAGATTCAACATTCACAAATAAAATTCTACATTTTTTATGTTCTTAATAAAAATATATATCTCCATTAAACTCTTCACACCTCTTCAATACTCTACTCGCGAAGCTCCTCAACTTCGTCATTCATGATGCTCATCCTTGTCACGTATATCACAGTCATCATTCTTTGATCCTTCACAAAACACCCTTCATGAGACCCATCTGAAGGAAAGTTATGCATTTTCCATATTTTCATTAGTTCTTCAAGGAAATATACTTTTCTTGATGCTATCCAAACTCCTAATTTTGGACCCCCAAAATTTGGCAAATATTGGGAAACAACGTCACCTTATGTATGAATGTTTCTATACCACTTCTAGGGAATCCATATCTTTATCGTATAAATTTTTCAATATTCATATTCAACAAACTCTATATACTCCACAAATATCCATGTAAAATCATTCTTTCTCTACAAAAAAATCAACCCCAAAATACTATAATGTTACCTCAAGAGAGTAGTGCCAACAATCTCCCCTTTGGAGGTTCTAGACGACACTTTACTTTTTGATACATTATTGATTATTCTTCCGCAAATTATAAATATTATCTTCCAGTTATTTAGATAGTGATAAAAAATTTGATAAACACATACTCTAATACCACATGATCTATTCCTGTAATGAGAAAAAAGATTATTATGCAATGTTAATCAATGAATAACTTCATTCCAAATCCACACAAATCATTTCTTCTCAAAACTCATCTATCATAATTTATAATATTTTATTGATCACATTCAGTATCATCATATTTATAACTCCCTCAATTTCACTGCTTCACCATGGATCTTCTCCACCTATCATTATTAAGGCATTTCTCCCATATGATAGCCACAATATCCTCCAATTTTTTAAAGAACATAAATGTCACAACATTGCGGTCTTCTACAAGGTAATGAAAATAGATAATCTCATTTATGAAAAATAAATCATACCACTAGAATAGGGGTTCCCACAACTACACTTTTTCTAGTGCGGGGAGTCGACTGATCTCCCAGAGCCACTTGATGTCATAACATATGAATTATCATAACAAATCATGAATATATAGTTCAATTCAACTCCCTAATAATCATTATGATTTTTCATCCACAAAAAATGGGTCAACAATTGAGTATCCCCAATCTATTTAGCTTCTACATTGCTCAATGAAATGTAGTCCTATTTCATTCTTAAGAAATAAATTCACAACCCACAAATATAGAAAGTATCTCCATACATTGATTTTATATAATATATTGATCAAATCGAATATGAATCAATATATCCTAATTACTCATGGTGAGATTTTTCAATGTACATCCTACTAAAATACATTGTCCCCTTGATATACCAAAGTAATATTTTCACAATAAGCAAACGACTTTCCTTTGAATTTATCTGATATCGTACTTTTGGGCATGTTAAAAAAACATTATAAGGTCTATGTGTTGTCATGTAAACTAGAATAATAATTAATGTCATATATCCTATGATATTAGCTATATTTCCATCATTATCACATGATAGTGTAATTCATGTAGCCACTAGAGTCTTCACCTACTTGAAATGTCTACTGCAAATATTCTCAAAACTATATGACATATTTAGGATAATATATGAACGTTCCATTCATTACATAGGTAACCTACACCATAATAAATTGATTACAATCAATATTTACATATATTTATTAATAAAATCCCACACATTGAAAGATGAGCATATTCAAAATTGGATCTAGCCTTGAATACCATGCTCTTGGTATTTTCTTCATCCAATATAGAACCTTCTCCAGAAAAAAAATTATATTCTATTACTGATGAAAGAGAAAACCATCAAGCAATTTAACAATAATTTCTTCCTCTAGAACCCCATCATTAAATGCCAAATTAATATCCATTTAGAAAAAATTTAATATTCATGTCACTACTTTGGAGAAGAATAATCTAATTGTTTATATCTTTCTAATAGATACAAATGTTTTTGCAACATCAATACCCTCTATCTGGGAGTAACATTTTCCAACTAATCGTTATTTCTCTCAATCACTATTCCATATTAATTAATCTTATTATGAGAGACCCATTTCGAACTGATGAAATTCTTTTCTATTATCCATGAAAATATTCCTCATATCTCATTCCTCTCAATATATTCAATAAATAAATTTATATCCTGAACCCAATTCTCATATCCAGCTACATCACCAATAAATTTAGGCTCTACCTACGATAAGAAGGATTATTAATGAAATGAATTTATTCTTTTTCGTAAATTGGAACGTCTTATGCATCGATGATGACCTGTATATCATGTTTAGATCGAATATATGGATTTAATTAAAGAATAAATTTCAATTCTTTACCCTCATCATTTTAAAATTCTACTCACGCTGAATTTCTTACATCCTCATTGATACAATAAGGTAATTTTTCACTATCCTGTTAAAGAATCTACTCCTTCTCTACTAAACTGACATCATATTTATCATGTAATTGTATAGACACAAGTCGGCCCAATTTATATATTCTTTTGCGGCATCATAGTATCCTAAAAATAGTCAACTGATTCCATATTTTAATATAAAAAAGATTATCATGAAATACATGAATGTTGTTGTTTCACCACCAAACATTCATTTTGATTTCAAAAAAAGTTAAAAATAAATCCCTTCCAAACCACTAAGACCTTACATGTGATTAGAAGATATAATTATCCCCTATGATATGAAAATATTCTAATTGTTATGAACAATGTATAGACCCACTAGAATTCTTCTTCTCCTTCATCATTACATTACATGTAACAATTAGTAATGAGCCATCAAAAAAACTGCAAAGCCAACTGAGTCACAATATGGTGTTGGAAACAACAGATAAATTTAATAAAACCACCACTATCCAATTCACTCAATTAATTCTAGAAATCTCAAACAACCAAAGTTCATTAACTCTTTTCAAGTAATTCATCAAGATTTATTATTCATCTCTGGTAACTGATTTGAATCAGTTGACATTCTGGAGAACATCACATCACCACTTTTCATCTTTTAATGTAACTTATCCTGGGATTATATCAACCCTAAAAACCTAAAACACTGGAACATAAGTTAATGTAGTTGTACACATTGGGATATAGGATATTATAGACTGATCAATAAGTGAATTGTGATTGATCTTGATGGATTAATCCTTTGATAATTTCTGGCATATCACTTTACTATTTTTGTGTGTTTTTGAACTTACCATATAAATTCTACTATTCTGGGCATATGTCTATAAATTATTTACCCACATTCAGAGTCGTATTTTTATATATTGATTTTGAAAATTTTGAACATTTCACAACATTGATTTTAAACCCATTTGTAGAATTTTCTTTCTTGTATTTTCACCTAGTAGTCCAGTATTATGATTTTTTCTTTGAGTATAAATATATTCAGTGGTCAACTGAACTTTATTATTCTTATATTAGAGGGTGCTTATAGTTTCATTTAATTCTTTCAAGGTGGGAAGACATGTGAATTTCTCAAGGAATTCATTATTCATTTTTCTTTGATCACATATATGGGTAATTCCAACCATTATTATTTAGGTTGTGTCTTCTACTAAATATACAAAATTATGAGTCACAACTAGAGTGTCTCCGAAATTTTTTCTAACATGTTATTTCATATCCCTTTAGAAAAGATTTTTCATGTGTGTAATAGAATAATTTATTGATATGACTTTCATTTGATCCTTGAGTATCCCCTAAGACCTTAAACCTATTTCTGTCTTATCATTATAGGATTTATCCTTATACACAACTAGTGTGTGAGATCTCTTTTTTGTTACATTTCTTACCCAACTATCTTACATCTACAATATCATGTTGAATGACAATGATTAGAACATTTAAAAGATCTCTTATTAAAAACATACCTCATGTCATAATTTATCTGTTGAGTGTCATATAAAATAGAAATTTTTCATCTGAAATTGAGCTACTAGGATTTTTAAAAAATAATCCTGGTGTGTACCATTCATCTATAATAGCATCATTTCATGGATAAATTCTTCTTAGAGATTCCTCTTTCATATATCTGAAGTCGTTTTTTCTAATTCTTAGATTCAAAACAATTTCAACCATCATGGCATGAAATATATTCTAAATCCTATAATGAATCTTGATGTATGACTATGAATCCTATAGAAACAACAAATTCTATCACTAAATCCAAAAGAATTATTTATGTCATGTTTCAGGTATTTATAGCATTTTCCCAATTTCATTATCTATTCACTTCTCTCATCTAGTCATGTGAATGAGAAGATTCATCAAGTCCATTGCCATTTTATTTAAAACTATAATACCGTTGAGATGAGAAACTATGTTTCATTATATATGCATAAATCACATATTTTCTTTTCATTTTATCATCACATGATGATGAATAATAAATGACAAAGTGAAAATCATCCTTTAATTTTGGTTTTCCTTTGGTGTTAGATTTCCACAGTTCTTTATTCATTAAATATATCTCTTATTCTACTAGTTGAATCCTCTTATCCCTTCATTCTAGATAATCATTATTGTCCCCATATAGTTCCATTCCACTACTCATCTCATCTCACAGTTCTTAGGCCAACATATCCATATTGTTACATTGCACCATTAATTTAATTTTTTCTTAGAAATGTAATCTGAAGAGGATGTATTCTCTTGTTGTATCCTTTTGTTGTTTAGAACAAGTTCAGATAGTTGTGTAGCAACATCATCATTCCATGAATTCATATTCAGAATATCTTTGGAGTTTATATTATTCCGCTTATAATAAACATTGTGTTTTATATCATTGTAGAAATATTTTGCAGTTTATCTTCTTTGAATTCATTCTTCTCCCTCAGATCAGTAGCCACTTGTAGATGTTTTTTATTTAATACTTTCATCATGTCGAATTTTATTTTATCACATGGATTTTGATATCTATATATTTATTTTCATATATATTATGATCCAATTCCATTATATTATCGATAAAATCCATTTTTGGTATTATTTAGTATTCTTCATAATCAGTTTTACCGATATTACATGGAATATCATGTTATTCTCTCACTCTATCAGCATAATTGAATGAGTAATTTGTTTCACTCTTTGATTCGTCCATATCTTCCTTTACATTGATGATGGTTTACTTATAATAAGTCGCACTCTTTTCGTAGACACTACCCCAATGTGGAATCCCAGTAGACATGTTCTTCTCATAATTACATCTTCTATTCCCCATGGAACATCAAAATAAGAGAAGAATAAATTTTACCTTCAATAATAGTCTAAATTATGCTACAAAAATATATTATCATAAATGAAACCGACCCACTAATACAAATTGTTATTTAAAAAATGGGCCTATATTCCCTGAGAGGGGTGTGAATCAGAGCATAGATATTCTTTTCAAATTTATTCCATCCCTACAGGATCATGACCTCTTTATTATGAGAGATAACTTGTTTTTTACTTAGCTGTTAATGATGATCTTATACATTCCTTATTTATTTGACGATGAATCTTTGAATGTAATATAGGGATTAAAGAATACAAACATAGTAAATTTCACTTTTTTCACCCTTATTGGGATACATCCTTGTTTCATGCAATGACAATGTTCTGATTGTAAAACATTAACTAATGATCAATGCCAATAATGATAGATCAGGCTAGATCACATATATAACCTAGATCACTAACATTTCAATGTTTAGGGACTGATAACGACATTTCCAAGGGTCACACCATCTGTCTCATTCTCTACATAACTACACATTCAAAGGACCAACTTCTTCTTCTTCATTCACTCACATATCTTGGAAGGGATTCATTGATAGTTATATCAATTTTAGGAACCTTAATTATCACTAAATAATAAATCAGTAGTTATAGATAGATACTCTATTGAAGTTCAACAGTCATCCAACTAATAAAGACCACATTACCATATATTTATTGGGAAATGACTTCTGAATAACTTTTGAGATGCTCACTACCTTCCCAAATCTCCGCTTTTGCGAAGCTTGAATTGCATTTGTGAAGCTCCTACCTTTCAAGAAGCTACATTTTCATTCAAGAACAACACCACATTACTAAAGCTCAAATAGCCATTTTTAGCTCATTCCATGCACTAATATTACACAATATTCATAAATTTCCATACATTCTCAATGATTGGAACATTCAATTGGATTTTCAAGACTTCACGAACTTCTTCACATGGAATACCCTTGTGAACTAACATCACGAACCACCTTCGTGATTCTAGAACCTTAAAATGATCATTAAGTCTCACTACATTATTGAAGGGGGTGGATGTATATATTTAGGAATTTACACAAATTTTAGATCCTCCCCACCACATCATCATCAATTTTTGATGCCCCCTCTTTTCATTCATGATGGTCAATGTTACATGATTCTACAAAAAAATTATTCGTTCACAATTCTTGTTATAATATTAGTGATCACCATAAAAACATTTGTTCCCTCATGATGCTCCAATCACTAAACGCATCACCTTTTTCAATTGAGATTCATGTTAGTGTTGAATAGATCACCATCAATATTAATTTAACCTTCATGAAACACCAATGACAAAACCCATATTCACGAAACTCCCGGAATTGATATATTTTCACATGGTCTTCATGGAAATACAATTTCATGATTCTAGCCAAACTCAATATTTTGCACACCAAAAATTTGGAAAACACTGGGAAATAGAGTCACTCTGTGTACATACTCTTCAGTTCTTATTCTAGAGAATCGATCCATTTTTTCATCTTTGTCAAAAAGCATATTTAATAAACTCTCCACACTCCATAACTATCCTTGCAAGACCATCTTTGTAAACAAAAACAATCAACCCAAAAATACTACGATGTTACCTTAAGGGATTTCATCCCAACAAGATTCAATAACATTTGGATCAGTTGGGGGAGCTAGAGAATACGAGATTTATCCATTCGAGTACACAGCCTTGGGGTTCTCCAATGTTTATTGAATAGAAGGATAATTTTTTTATTCTTGTGTGTTGATTACAGGATGGTGATCCATTTGACTATGAATATCTTTTATCCTCCTACCAATATCAATGATCATTTTGACTAGTGAAATGGTTTTTTTATTCTCAATGTTCTTCTTGAACTTAGGTTAGAATCATTTGAGAGCCTGAACTTTTGATATGATGAGGAATTCTATCACAAGTTGGTATAGAATATATGATTTCATTTAAGTTCTTTTTGGGTAGATGAATGCACAATAATTGATTATGGAAATGATGAATAATATATTCCACCAATACCTAGATTAATTTGTGGAAATATTTATGGATGACTCTTTGGTTTACTCAAAGTCTCATGATGATCATGAGAAATATCTTAACATTGCCCTATGGATTGGTTGTACGACATGAAATGTAACTGTTAGTTTTGGATTGATCATGTAAACATATTAAGTCGCATCATATCAGATAATGGTGTTTCTGTGGACGTACATAAGGATTTGGAACTTGTATATTTGGATCAACCCATGAATGTTTTATATATTCATAGAAATATAGGGTTAAAATTTTAATTTTAGAGGTTTATATAGAACTATTAGCATTTTTATGTACCAATTTAGGATTTGATTAAGAAAGAGATGAAGTTTTAAAAGAAAATAGTACACGAGAGTTATTTTTGGTGTTGAATACGTCTTTCACATCACAAAAAATATTGATTCTATCCATGATTGGTGAGGAGTATACGATGTATTATGATTCCTCTAAAATTATTCTTGGAGAAGCACTAATGTAAGCATATCATGTTGTGGTATACAGGTCCCAGAATTTGTGGCCACAAGAATTGAAATACACTATTATAGACCTCAATTTAGCTACAATGGTATATTCAATGAAATTTTGGCTGCATTATCTATTAAGAAAAGAGTTTACTATGTATACAAATATCAAGATGTTGAAGTATATCTTTTCTTAGGTTGGCTTGACTCTATTGGAGTGGAGATTTTTAAACAATATGAATTTTGTTTGAGATTTCTTATTAACCAAGAAATGGAAACCATGTCACTGATTCTTTATGCATGAAAACATAGACTCATGAAGTGAAGGATTCTTGTGATGAGTGGAAGATGATAATAATACTGGTCATGATACATGTTGTGGTTATGGTGTTTCAGGATCAATTGAATCTCATATCAGTTTCAGTCAAGTAAACACGTTTGATATCGAACTTAAACATATTGTATGAGGAACAAGAATGTTTATCTTCAGGGAAATTGTAACATCCCAGGTAAATAAAGAATAAAGAATTTTCATATTTATTAATATTTACGAATTAAATATTAATTTTATTTTAAAGGGGTTGCTATGTTCGATAGCGTACCCGATACGCAACGATGAGTTTAATTGAAACTTACGTAGCACACTAGTAATAAAATAATATTATTTTAAATGTTAGTTAACAAGTAGCCGTTGTACTGGCGGTAATGGATAGAAATAACTAAAATATGATTAGATATGTTTTTAAATGTTTATACATTTACCCAATAAAAGATAAAGGCTTAAAATACGGAAAGAGTTCAATTTTAGGGCATATATACTCTAATTTTCACTAAAGGTTCACTTATCACCTTTTAATGTTGAACCATCATTAAATATAGTTTTGATCACTCTTATACTTTATTTTGGACCAAATATAACTCTTCTTTAGAATCGGGACATCAAAATTTACGTTGTGTAAATTTTTGGTACCTTTCTGTTAAAGTTCATTTTTTATGAATATTGTAAAATCTTGTATTTTAATTCAAAACCTCTTTTTAATCTAATTTATTTATATGATCAGATTATCTTTTGAATTGGTTTTAAAGTGAAATTAGAAAATATTTTTAACATTAAATCCAATAGTGGTCGTTGGAATTAATTTCACTTTGAAATCGGACTTAAACTAGTGTCAATCTTTTGATACTTATTGTTTCACAAAAACACGCTATTTGTCATGACAACAAGAATTAATTATTAAATTAATTAATTTCACTTATATGTTTAGAATTTTGTAAAATGGACTTCATTTTTGAATTCGGAATATCAAATATAGCTTAGGGTGAATTTTTGGTAATTTTCTGAAAAACATCAATTTTTGATGAATAGTGAAACCACTAAGTTGTAATCAAGCAAACTGATTTTTCAGTTAAATGAAAGTTTACCACTAATGTGTATTTAATTTTGAAAATCCGACATACATGGTTGTCATTAAGAAGTAAAATGTGGTTCAATGAGATTAAAATAATTTTTTTGGTGAATAGTTACTTTTTTTCATTAATCGCGATTAGAGGTAATAAGTGTAGTTTAAGGTAAAAATGGTATTATAAGAATGTTAAAACACCATGACACTTGTCCTACACCTATTGGGTGAGTCATGGCAGACCAAGACAAGCCATGGGCCAACTTGGGGACCCCATGGAGCCACTTTAGTTGGAAAATGACATTAATATATTTTTATTTAATGTTAAAGTGAAAATGACACTAACATAAATTGTTTTACTAAAATAATTTTTAAGTGGGGTTATACAAGTCCAAATTTTGATTATAAATAGTCATTGGAAAGCTATAAATATTTCCTACATCATATTATTTGTTTTATGATTTTTAGAAATTAAATAAAATAAATTATTTATGACATAATAATGATGCAGTGATGACATCATTATTTCGCAATTTAAATAAAATGGAAAGATAATGAAAAATCTAAAACCTACACATGTCCAAAACCAATTGTATGAGTGCATTTAGAACCCTTATCACCGTATCCACAAATTATATCAATTTGGGACCTTTTAAAACCGAAACACATTTTCAAATAAAGTAATATTTCTTTACTTTCCAAAAGTGCCCCTCCTCTCCTCTTATAAAAGGCCCCCACCTCTACCCCATTTCACACACATCTCAAGCCTTTGGCTCGGCCAACCCCTGCCCTATTACTCTCTCCATATCCCTCTCCTCATCCTAGAGGATTCCCTTTGGGCAGAATCCTTTCAAAGGAAGCCTTTAGGCTCAAATCAAAAGGGAGTTACACTTTTAAAGGTAATTCATTCTCTCTTGTTCATTTTTTTTATTTTGCTTCTCCAACCCTCTAAACTCTTTTTATTTACTTCTTTTGTAAAAGAACCAGTATCTTCAATATACTAGGATGTTGTTATAATATTTATTTGAGCAACACTCTCACACAACTACATCAAATGGTTAAAGAAAATACGATTTCCGTGGATGGAGAAATTCTGCCTCCCGAAACGATGATTGTTCAATACTCATTTAACACCTTCAAGGGTGGCCATTATGATGTCACTATTTTTATATATGATATATAATATGTTTATGTTTTATTTAAGCTTCTGTATTTTTCATTTTTGGAATACATTTATGGTTTCCATTATGGGTATACGCGATATCTTCATTTTAGGAAGTGCGGACTACCGCCCCCTAAAAGTGATGTGATTCGTTAATGCCATATGTGGGACGTGTAAAGGAAGGATTTAAAGTTATTATATATGATGTTATACTGGAATTATAATATACCTCTATATCATTATTATTTCTTTCCATTAAAGTATGAGATAGAAATGAAAGTAGCGTTCATGCGTACGTACGGCTTACCGTCTCCATGAACGGTGCATTTCATTTCATATCCCCAAATGTAATGTACTATTAAAATTACATGTATATAATGTATATATATAATTAATGATATCTCTAAATGATGAATATAATTCTGGAATTAAAATATACATATCTCTCATTTAGTTTTAATTCCACTAATATGACAAAGAAATGAAAGTAGCGTTCATGCGTACGTACGGCTTACCGTCTCCATGAACGGTGCATTTCATTTCATACCTCTAAATGATTATGTAATATTATAAATTCATGTATATGATGGATATATATGATATATATGATATCCAAATCAGGAATTTCATTCTGGATATAAAGAACTTTTGACCACATGAACAACATGTAATTGTAAGAAGTCAACTTTCGACTTAAGAACCAAATATTGACAAAACAAACATTATTATCTTAAATGGTTACATAATGTTTATAACATGGCAATAAGTGATATAAAAAGAATAATGAACTTTAAAAATGTTCTTAATTAAGTATAAATTAACTCAAGTTTATTATTCAGGACGTTAAAGAACGATCGATTCAAGTCAGACCCCAGGTAAGGGAACTTCTTAACCCAATTTCCATTCTTTGGGTTATTCTCAAACTTTCAAATTATGTCATTATATTAATATGTCATATCTTGTATTTGTACTTTATTTATGTGTACTTATAGTGAATACACATAATATATCTATTTTATTTTAAAAATTATCTTTGTAAGGGACTTCGTCTCAATCTCCTTTCATTGAGGCATTTTTCGTTTTATACACAACTTTCTTTTATACGGTGTATAAACCCTTTGACTTTTACTTTTATACAAAAGGAATATTTTTCTACGAAGCATTTTACTAAACGACAAAAAGGAATGTTTTTTTAACGTACGCGGTGACAACGACTTTTTCCACCGTCGCGAGTATTATTTGGTCTTTGGCTTCCTCAACAAGCCGTATTGTTTTTAGAATAAAATAAATACCATATACTCTTTTATGTATTTTGGTATTGAAAATGGTTTTGATAAAGGAATCTATTATGTCAATATATTTATGTTATATTATGATTGAAATGTGGAAATGTTATCATTCCTTTATATTGGTTTTATGTTTTATGATTTTATATTGGTACTTGGACATTTTAACGGGTGGTTACGTTATAAACCATATGACGGGTGGTGCCGTGAATACCAGGACGGGTGGTTACGTTATAACCTCCAATGCATTGGGTATGGAAGTCGGCCGTATGGATATTCTATTAAGTATGTATGGAAATTGGCCATATGTCTATTCCATTAAGTGATATGTGTGGAAGTCAACCGTATGGTTATTCCACATAAGTATGTTTATGTCCCAAGTTACCTTTATATATTCTATGTGTTCTTTATATGGGTTTTTTGGTAATCCTTTGGTTACAAAAAGGTAAGTAATGATACTTTATTCAGTGATGATTTTTTTACTACTTCATGAAGGTGAAGGTATTACTTTGATATAGTATACATGGTTTACTTGATTTTGAAAAACTAACAGTTTTCATTCTTTGTGTATCCCTTACTGAGCTTTTTATGCTCACCCCATGTTTTTGGAAATGTTTTTCACAGGACTTAAAGTGGAATAAGGTCAAGTATGGGATCAAGGGAATTTCATGCTATCTAAAACATGGAATCTAGACATCTTTCTTTTTAAGAGTTTTTATTTTATGGAGACTTAGTAGAAGTGTCTACTTTGTAATCTTTTAAGATGTAATAGTTATGTTCTAATTCTCTAAAACTCTAAACCTGAAAAGATCCTCAATGTGAATTATTCATTTAATTCAATATTAAGTAAGGTTTAAGGTTGGGGCCTTATAGTTGGTATCAGAGGTCGGTTTAGACAACTTTAGGAGTTAGAAAAGTGTTAAATTATAATATGATTGAAATGGTATAACATTTACGGATTACCATGTTGCTTCGCCTAAGATAATTCTGTGTTCAGAATGGTTTTCCGCAGAGGAAACAAAGTAGCTATGTTGGGACGACATCAGGAGGAAGATAACCTTCCAAATCCGCAACCTGAGATGGTCAGAATCGGAACTGAACAGTTTGTTGCAGTGATGGCACAGTTGACTCAGGCTATAAATGGTGGTGGTATCCATGCACGAGATCAGGCAGATCAACCACAGAGGAACATGTCAGTGGTGGAACATTTCATGAGGCAACATCCCCCATCATTCAGAGGATCATCTGACCCTGTGCAAGCTGAAGGGTGGATTAAAGCACTGGAGAATATTTTTGATGTCATGGGGTGTTCAGAACATCAAAAGGTTAGTCTTGATGTTAACCGTTTTGAAGGTGAAGCTGATCAGTGGTGGTCGATGGTGAAAAATATAAGGGATAGTGATGAGATTGAGGATCTTCACTAGGACGAATTCAAAGGTATGTTTCTTGAAAAATATTTTCCTAAGGTGGTTCGTCTTAGGATGGAAAAACAGTTCCTAGAATTGAGGCAGGAGGATGATTCAGTGGCTCCTTATGAAGAAAAGTTCACTCGATTGGCAAGGTATGCTCCAAACTTCATACGAGATCTTGATAGTAAAATAAACCGTTTTTACTCAGGGTCAAAGCCAAAGTATCGAAGGGCTTTAGCTTCTCGTGAATTCAAAAGTTATGAAAAACTTGTTCGATGTACGGAGAAGGTGGAAATGGAGTTTGCCGATGATCATGTGTTCTATGACAAACAACAGAATAAGAGATCTAGTTGGCAGGAAAAGGGGAAGAATTCATCAAAGAAGCAAGGAGGTGAGAAAACCAAATATCCATCCTGTGAGAAGTGTGGTAAAATGCATCCTGGAGAATGTTTACCCAAGTCTGGTAAGTGCTTTCGGTGTGGTAAGTCTGGTCATATTGCTTGTAACTGTAAGGAGGATGATCAAGCAGGAAATGAAAAGCCAACGGTAAGATGTTTTAAGTGTAATGAAATGGGTCATTATGCAAACGAGTGTCCAACGAAGAACTCAACTGGGGGAAAGCAGTTAGACTACAAGCAGAAAGGGGTGGTAAAATCATTTGCAACAACTTCAGCAGATGTTGGGCCATCGAATGAAGTGGTATCAGCTCCAGGGAGGTCAGTATTTTTCGAAGATTGACTTGAGGTCGGGGTACCATCAGTTGAAAGTAAAAGAAGCAGACATCCCGAAGACTGCGTTCTGTACTAGATATGGCCATTATGAATTTGTAGTTATGCCTTTTAGGTTAACCAATGCACTTGCTGTATTCATGGACCTTATGAATAAAATTTTCCATGAGTTCTTTGATAAGTTTGTGTTTGTGTTTTGAGGTTTTTGAAGAGGTTATGTGTGCCTTGTGATTCACAGTTGAAGAATGAGTTGTTTTTTCATCCTGGCAGTACTAATATGTACAGAGGTCTGCGGGAGTATTACTGGTGGGATGGAATGAATAGAGACATTGCTGATTTTACTGTGAAGTGTTTGACATGTCAACAGGTTAAAGCAGAGCAGAAGTTACCGAAAGGGATGCTTCAGCCTTTACCAGTGCCAGAGTGGAAATGGGAAAACATATCCATGGACTTTTTTGTGGGATTACCGAGGACATCTCGAGGTAATAATGCAATCTGGGTTATTGTTGATCGCTTGACCAAATCTGCTCATTTCCTTTCTATACGAGATACTTTCTCTCTAGATCAACTTTCCCGTTTGTATCTTAAAGAGATAGTCAGGTTACATGGAGTTCCTCTCTCCATTGTATTGGATCGTGAACCCAGGTTTACTTCTAACTTTTGGAAAGGCCTTCAGAAGTCATTGGGTACTGAATTAAATTTTAGTACATCTTTTCATCCTCAATCAGATGGGCAGTCAGAACGAACAATCCAGACATTGGAGGATATGCTACGAGCTTGTTTTATGGATTATCAGGGAAGTTGGGACCAACATCTTTCTTTGGTTGAATTTTCTTATAATAACATCTTTCATTCCAGTAAACAGATGGCACTATTTGAGGCATTATATGGGAAGCGGTGTAGAACTCCATCATTTTGGAATGAAGTGGGTGAAAGGAAGCTGATGGGACCAGAATTGGTAGAAGAGATGGCAGAAAAAGTTCAGCTAATTCAGAAACACATGAGAACAGCTCAGAGCAGGAAAAAGAGTTATGCGGATAACCGGAGGAAGGATCTATCTTTCGAGGTAGGTGATCATGGTTTTCTCAAGGTTTCTCCTTGGAAAAGCGTGATGAGATTTGGTAAGAAAGGAAAGTTGAGTCCAAGGTTTGTTGGACCATACGAAATTCTGGAAAGAGTCGGATCAGTTGCATACCAAGTGGCTTTAACTCCGAGTTTATCTCAGGTACACAATGTTTTTCACGTTTCGATGTTGAGAAAGTATATGCCAGATCCATCTCATGTTTTGAGTCCAGAGGTAGTTTAGCTGGAAGAGAACCTATCTTATGAGGAACAACTGGTCCAGATTCTTGACCACAGGGAGCAAGTGTTACGGAATAAGGTGATTCATCAGGTAAAGGTTTTGTGAAAAAACCATGTGATTGAAGAGGCAACGTGGGAATCTGAAAATGCTATGAGGGATAAATACCCCCACTTATTTTGATAAGTGAATAAAATTGCGAGGACGCAATTCCCAAAAGGGGGGAAGGATGTAACATCCCAGGTAAATAAAGAATAAAGAATTTTCATATTTATTAATATTTACGAATTAAATATTAATTTTATTTTAAAGGGGTTGCTATGTTCGATAGCGTACCCGATACGCAACGATGAGTTTCTTTGAAACTTACGTAGCACACTAGTAATAAAATAATATTATTTTAAATGTTAGTTAACAAGTAGCCGTTGTACTGGCGGGAATGGATAGAAATAACTAAAATATGATTAGATATGTTTTTAAATGTTTATACATTTACCCAATAAAAGATAAAGGCTTAAAATACGGAAAGAGTTCAATTTTAGGGCATATATACTCTAATTTTCACTAAAGGTTCACTTATCACCTTTTAATGGTGAACCGTCATTAAATATAGTTTTGATCACTCTTATACTTTATTTTGGACAAAATATAACTCTTCTTTAGAATCGGGACATCAAAATTTACTTTGTGTAAATTTTTGGTACCTTTCTGTTAAAGTTCATTTTTTATGAATAGTGTAAAATGTTGTATTTTAACTCAAAACCACTTTTTAATCTAATTTATTTATATGATCAGATTATCTTTTGAATTGGTTTTAATGTGAAATTAGAAAATATTTTTAACATTAAATCCAATAGTGGTCGTTGGAATTAATTTCACTTTGAAATCGGACTTAAACTAGTGTCAATCTTTTGATACTTATTGTTTCACAAAAACACGCTATTTGTCATAACAGCAGGAATTAATTATTAAATTAATTAATTTTACTTATATGTTTTGAATTTTTTAAAATGGACTTAATTTTTGAATTCGGAATATCAAATATAGTTTAGGGTGAATTTTTGGTAATTTTCTGAAAAACATCAATTTTTAATGAATAGTGAAACCACTAAGTGGTAATCAAGCAAACTGATATTTCCGTTAAATGAAAGTTTACCACTAATGTGTATTTAATTTTGAAAATCCGAAATACATGGTTGTCATTAAGAAGTAAAATGTGGTTCAATGAGATTAAAATAATTTTTTGGTGAATAGTAACTTTTTTTCATTAATCGCGATTAGAGGTAATAAGTGTAGTTTAAGGTAAAAATGGTATTATAAGAATGTGAAAACACCATGACACTTGTCCTACACCTATTGGGTGAGTCATGGCCGACCAAGACAAGCCATGGTCCAACTTGGGGACCCCATGGAGCCACTTTAGTTGGAAAATGACATTAATATATTTTTATTTAATGTTAAAGTGAAAATGACACTAACATAAATTGTTTTACTAAAATAATTTTTAAGTGGGGTTATACAAGTCCAAATTTTGATTATAAATAGTCATTGGAAATCTATAAACATTTCCTACATCATATTATTTTGTTTTATGATTTTTAGACATTAAATAAATTAAATTATTTATGACATAATAATGATGCAGTGATGACATCATTATTTGGCGATTTAAATAAAATGGAAAGATAATGAAAAATATAAAACCTACACATGTCCAAAACAATTTGGTTGAGAGGATTTCGAACCCTTATCACCTTATCAACTAATTATATCAATGTGGTACCTTTTAAAACCGAAACACATTTTCAAATAAAGTAATATTTCTTTACATTCCAAAAGTGCCCCTCCTCTCCTCTTATAAAAGGCCCCCACCTCTACCCCATTTCACACACTTCTCAAGCCTTTGGCTAGGCCAACCCCTGCCCAATTACTCTCTCCATATCCCTCTCCTCATCATAGAGGATTCCCTTTGGGAAGAATCCTTTCAATGGAATCCTTTAGGCTCAAATCAAAAGGGAGTTACACTTTTAAAGGTAATTCATTCTCTCTTGTTCATTTGTTTTATTTTGCTTCTCCAACCCTCTAAACTCTTTTTATTTACTTCTTTTGTAACAACACCAGTATCTTCAATATACTAGGATGTTGTTATAATATTTATTTGAGCTACACTCTCACACAACTACATCAAATGGTTAAAGAACATACGGTTTCCGTGGATGGTGAAATTCTGCCTCCCGAAACGATGATTGTTCAATACTCATTTAACACCTTCAAGGGTGGCCATTATGATGTCAATATTTTTATATATGATATATAATATGTTTATGTTTTATTTAAGCTTCTGTATTTTTCATTTTTTGCATACCTTTATGGTTTCCATTATGGATATACGCGATATCTTCATTTTAGGAAGTGCGGACTACCGCCCCCTAAAAGTGATGTGATTCGTTAATGCCATATATGGGACGTGTAAAGGATGGATTTAAAGTTATTATATATGATGTTATACTGGAATTATAATATACCTCTATATCATTATTATTTCTTTCCATTAAAGTATGAGATAGAAATGAAAGTAGCGGTCATGCGTACGTACGGCTTACCGTCTCCATGAACCGTGCATTTCATTTCTTATCCCCAAATGTAATGTACTATTAAAATTACATGTATATAATATATATATATAATTAATGATATATCTAAATGATGATTATAATTTTGGAATTAAAATATACATACCTCTCATTTAGTTTTAATTCCACTAATATGACAAAGAAATGAAAGTAGCGTTCATGCGTACGTACGGCTTACCGTCTCCCTGAACGGTGCGTTTCATTTCTTACCTCTAAATGATTATGTAATTTTATAAATATATGTATATGCTGGATATATATGATATATATGATATCCAAATCAGGAATTTCATTCTGGATATAATGAACTTTTGACCACATGAACAACATGTAATTGTAAGAAGTCAACATTCGACTTAAGAACCAAATATTGACAAAACAAACATTATTAACTTAAATGGTTACATAATGTTTATAACATGGAAATAAGTGATATAAAAAGAATAATGAACTTTAAAAAGGTTCTCAATCAAGTATAAATTAACTCAAGTTTATTATTCAGGACGTTAAAGAATGATCGAGTCAAGTCGGACCCCAGGTAAGGGAACTTTTTAACCCAATTTCCATTCTTTGGGATATTCTCCTACTTGCAAATTATGTCATTATATTAATACTTCATATCTTGTATTTGTACTTTATTTATGTGTACTTATATTGAATAAACGTAATATATCTATTTTATTTTAAAAATTATCTTTGTAAGGGACTTCGTCTCAATCTCCTTTCATTGAGGCATTTTTCGTTTTATACACAACTTTCTTTTATACGGTGTATAAACCCTTTGACTTTTACTTTTATACAAAAGGAATCTTTTTCTACGAAGCATTTTACTAAACGACAAAAAGGAATGTTTTTTTAACGTACGCGGTGACAACGACTTTTTCCGCCGCCGCGAGTATTATTTGGTCTTTGGCTTCCTCAACAAGCCGTATTGTTTTTAGAATAAAATAAATACCATATACTCTTTTATGTATTTTGGTATTGAAAATGGTTTTGATAAAGGATTCTATTATGTCAATATATTTATGTTATATTATGATTGAAATGTGGAAATGTTATCATTCCTTTATATTGGTTTTATGTTTTATGATTTTATATTGGTACTTGGACATTTTAACGGGTGGTTACGTTATAAACCATATGACGGGTGGTGCCGTGAATACCAGGACGGATGGTTACGTTATAACCTCCAATGCATTGGGTATGGAAGTCGGACGTATGGTTATTCCATAAAGTATGTATGGAAATTGGCCGTATGGCTATTCCATTAAGTGATATGTGTGGAAGTCAACCGTATGGTTATTCCACTTAAGTATGATTATGTCCCAAGTTACCTTTCTATATTCTATGTGTTCTTTATATGGGTTTTATGTTAATCCTTTGGTTACAAAAAAGTTAATGAATAATGATACTTTATTCAGTGAAGATTTTTTTTACTACTTCATGAAGGTGAAGGTATTACTTTGATAGAGTATACATGGTTTAGTTGATTTTGAAAAACTAACAGTTTTCATTCTTTGTGTATCCCTTACTGAGCTTTTTATGCTCACCCCAAGTTTTTCGAAATGTTTTTCACAGGACTTAAAGTGGAATAAGGTCAAGGATGGGATCAAGGGAATTTCATGCTATCTAAAACATGGAATCTAGACATCATTCTTTTTAAGAGTTTTTGTTTTATGGAGACTTAGTAGAAGTGTCTACTTTGTAATCTTTTAAGATGTAATAGTTATGTTCTAATTCTCTAAAACTCTAAACCTAAAATGATCCTCAATGTGAATTATTCATTTAATTCAATATTATGTAAGGTTTAAGGTTGGGGCCTTATAGAAATAATTGATTCTGAGGAGTTATCTTTCGATTATATTATATATAATAATGACTTCATCAATATTTAGAATCAGGTTGTGGTGCCTATGAGTAAGCGAGAGGATTAGATATGTGAGTTTTATGCCTCTAAGTGGGAGGTATATCTAGGTGTGACAAAAATGTACTATGACCTCTATCGATAGTTTGGGAGGATGGTAATTGAGAATGAGATAGTATGGTTTGTGACACGATGTATAACTATCAACAGGTGAATGCTGAGCATCAATGACTAGGTGGTTTATTATAGGAAATTCCCATTAGGTAATAGAAGTGGTATGTTGTTTCCATGGATATTGTGGTGGTTCTATTGATGTTGCTTCAGAAGAATAACGCTATTTGGGTTATCGTAGACTATTTGACAAAGTTATTAATCTTATTTACTATAGAAGATACATTCTTAGTGGAGATTTTGTGAGATTTTTATGTGAGAGAAATATTCTATCTTCATATGGTTCAATAGACTATAGTTTTAGAACATGACTCTAATTTTACATCTCCCTTTTATAAGGTCTTATATAAGATTCATGATATTCCAAATTTGTTTAGTATGACACTCCACCAATACAAAGATTTAAAAAACTATAAAATATGGATGCTTGAGAATATGATACTAACATGTGTCCTAGATTTTGGTTGATCTCAAGTTAAGAACCTAGATTTGGTGGTTTTATCCTACAAAAACATTTTATGGTATGATTTATGTGGAACTATATAAGTCTCTTTATGGTAGTCCATTTTAATCCCCACTATGTGGATGGAGGCATTTGAGAAAGAGTTGTTGGGACCACAAATTATGAGGGAGACATCAATGTAGATATAGTTGATTCAAAAATGTAAAGCAAATACACCAATTAAATAGAATTAATTTGATGATAGATGAAGATAAAACATAGTGTTTACAGAGGTTTATCAAGTATTCCATTAGGTGTCATCAAGATTGGGTCACTGCAGGATATGAAGATAGGGAAAGCTGGTACCTAGTTTTGTTGGAGTGTTTTAGATTGTGGAGATTATTAGTCTAGTGGAATTTCGTTTCTATCTTCCACAGAGATACCATGCTTTGTATGATGTTTTCTATGTGTCAACACTTAGAAGTTATATCCCCAAAGCTTCTCATATGATCAATGTGGATAATTATTAGCTTGATAGAGATGTATCCTTCACAGAGAATCTGATACATGTGTTTGATCAATGTGAGAAAGTGTTTTTGGGAATGGCTGTTCCAATAGTTAGATTATTAATAGAACATGGGTGTGTTCATGAGAAAATATTTTATATGTAAGAGGATATGTCGGATCAGTGGCGTAGTATGTTTTTTATTTTATTCTTTGTGATTATTAGGAGTAGAGTTAGATGATGGTATATTATAAGAATCTGAGATTTTAATATCCTATCATTGTCGAAGAATGTCTCATTAAGTGTTTTATTGGTTCTTGGTGAGATTGGAAACATTAAAAAAGATTAATTTTTTTAAAAGTATAAATGGATGAATAATCAACTGCATAAAATTTACACTTTGTGTAGAGTGACTGTACACCTTTTGATTATTTTAAGGTTTTAATAAAATACATACAATGTAATAGGTTTTTCAGGGTAAACAATAAAAAGTTTTTACATGATGTATAATAGAATTTCACACCATATAATTCATTGAGAAATATATTAAAATTCTCATGTGGTTCATTTTATTTTATATTCCTTCATGTAGCCTTTCTCTTCTGACCATAGGGATACTCCTAGAATATTTAGAGATATTTCTTCATCTCTTATCAATTTATATTGGTTCTGGATACCTGGTAATCCCTTTTTGTTGGTTCCCTTATGTTTATACTTCAACCGATGAAGTGGTGGAGCCTTCAATAGGTGTGGGTTTGGGGGATAAGAATGATCCCAGGATTTGGTCTATGATTCTTCTTCCATTGTTGATTATATTATCTAATATCAATTGGGGGTTTCCATTGGAAATAATTATTCCTTAATTTGGAGGTAGGTGATCTATTATTCGAATAACATAGTTATGATTTAAATTATATGTATGTAATAGTTGAATTAATATTGTTTTTTCAGAAATTTTAATTATTAATTGAATTAATTAATTAATTAATGTATTATAGAATTGGGATTAATTAATTTATTAATTAATTATCACAATACTAAAATGGTGGGATTTTCAGATAATAATTTATTGACATAATTATGAAGATTGAATTTTGAATTTAATAATTAAATTTTGATTTAATTTTTGGATATTGGGACTTTGAAAGGAGATTAATTAAGTATTGAATTAATTAATGGAATGATGTGAATATTCATTTTTTAATTGTATTTCATAAATGGTGAATTAATTAATAGATGTTGTTATCATGAAATGCGATTAAAAGAATAATGTTGATTAACATCGATTGAGGTGATATTTGTGTAAGTGTAATTGATGTGAGTACTGTGATGTACATGTGGGGGATAAGGCCTACTGCTTCAAAATCCCAGTGTTAAATTGACTTTTGGGTGTGGGACATGGCCTATTTTTTCAAAATCCCATAGTAATAAATTTATTAATCTGTGTGGGAAATGGTTTTCTACAGAAAAAGGCCACTTTTGTGATTTCTTGATTCTTGAGCGTGGCACATAATCACATCCATCAAAAGGCCATGGTCCTAGGAATGTAGACCTAGACCCAAAAGATTGGCATTGTACAAAAGATACAATTAGATATTTTATAAAATGATTTGAATTGGATAATTAAATCCCATTTGAGATAATGAATTGTAAATTGATTGTTTGAAAGGTTAAGAATCAGGCATGGGATGAAGTAGATATTGGGATTTTGTTGTTCTTGGAAAACTAGAGAAATTATAAGTTCAAATAAATGATAATTTAATAAATAAGGAATAATTTAATAAATGAAAACTATTTAGTTTTTTTTTCTTTTGTTGATTATTTATAAATCAACATACATTTATTGACTGGATATTGTTTTAGACACTATTGGTGGTGGCATATTGAGTTGTACAGGCAAACCTACTTGGGCTTCCTAGTCGGTGATAGAATAGAAATCACGTTTGTAGGGGAGTATAATGTCAAGGACCCCATGTAAGATGGGTGTGTTGGGAATGATCTTGGTTGAGGGAACCAGATGTGATTCTCGACCCACTATAGAGTTTTTAGTTTCGTTACTTTTGGGATACATTTCACACTTGGCATGTAATTTATCATGAAATATCTATTATTTTGTTTTGATATTGTATGAAATGTTTTGGTCATCATGGAATATTTATATTTCTCTGGTAGTGGTTATATTATTGTTTATTACTTATTTTTTTAACATTGTAGTATTACTATAATAAATAGGGTATAATCCCCCCATGTTAGATATTAGACCCTCACTGCTAGTCAGCCACCTCTGGTGTATGAGGAGGTATGCAGAGGTCATGTGGTTAACTAGATCAGGGAACTGGTTAATGGATACTGGTCTGAGACATTACAGATATCCTATACTAGGCTATTAATCCATTTTCTCCTTGTTACACATCTCTCTTATAATTATTATCTTCTTCTTATTCCGCAATAATGATGAACTTATTTTAATAACCTAATCAGCTTCTCCCTATCCTCGACACTTTGGATCATCATGTAGAATACAATGTTGGTTTTCTTTTAACTCAGTCCATTATATCCTTCTCATATTCATTGTTATTGTATTGATAACTCTCCTAGATATTATTTTCATACATTGAAAATGAAAACCCTTTAATCTCATCACATAAATTATCTATAATTGTCGACAATATAAACTACTTAAAATAGACCGCATATAATATAACTATAAGACTCACTTTTATACTTAATAAAATACATAGAATTTTTCTCACATTCACTCTCTAAAAATAGATAGAGAAAATTAAATTTCATGTATTTATGATAACATATAGTGGAATTTTGATGACATGATGATATTTCATAACACACTCTTTGTCATGTTTGGTTGCGTGGACTTATCCTCATAGTGTATCTAAATAAAAAATCATTGAACTAAATTTAACATGAATTTCATAGTATAACTTTTTCCCAGTTTAATACTCATCTCCACACTCAGTTTGAATCACTAATTTTCTCCTAATCAACATGGTGTTTAAGTTATTTAGGAATATAATCAACATAGAAATAATTATTAATAACAACCACAAATTTTGATGAACTAGTAATATGGAAATATTGTTTAGTATGATAATGAGATATCATATCCTATGATTTTCAGTTCACGAAATTGCATATTATAGTGGATAAATTGTTAATCTTAGATACATTTAGAGTCAATTATTATTCATATTTTTTTTACTTAGAGCACATCTATGTACCAACTATGATAAACCTTATGTATTATAGTGTCACTCGAGACATTTACAAATTTCATTACCTATTATTCCCTTTACATATTTCCTAAAAATGATAATGCTTACATACCACTATTCAAATTTATGTATCATATTGGGGATACATGACTTTGTAAAATTCAACCCCCCTAGGGAACTATTACGCACACTTTTGATTACTTATTCAAATTATTTACCTTACTACTATGTATAAAAATATTCCTCATGAATTTAATAATTAAATGTATTCAAGGAAAGAAAAATATTTACATATTGGTTTTGGGTAACTAGAAAATATAACAGTAATTTCTGAAATACTCTTACATGTTAACCTAACTACCCTTACACGTTTTATTGTCTTCCAATTATTTTCCTTATTTCATCTTCACCTCATTCCAGGATAACCTTACATATTCGTTATATTTTCAGAGTTACCCTTACATATTTCATGTTATAATTTCTTAATATTTATAATAATAAGAACATATCTCTAGGGTTCTCTAGTCAACCATAAATAATCTTATGGATTCTATAAAAATTGATATCATTAAAAAATACCATAAATAACCTTGAAAAGTTTTCAAAAATTAATAAAAATTTAAAAAACATTTTTTCAATAATTTTAATATATATAATAATTTTTCTTCATTTAATCATTATATCTTCTATATCTTAAATAGTTTATCATCAATTTTCAATAGTTTTCCTCAATTGATTGTGCTTCAATAATTACAAATTATTATCACACCTAAATTATTAATTTTCTATTATTATTCTCTCTCATTCATTATCAAAATTTTTAAATATCAAAAAAATTCATCATTTATGTGTTCTAGTTAAAATATATGATAGTCTCCATGGTTGATAACATAAGGATGGGTTCTCACTTTCTAGTTATATTGATTCTTCATCAACCACATACATTTATCAACATCATAATGAAAATGGGTCATAATGTAATCTAATTATCCCTGAACAAAGTTTATGTATTCACATTACAATAAATTCTCTACAATAATTAGATGTATATGATACAACAAAAAAACATGCATCAAATCAACCCTTTCAAATTCTGCAATTAATGGGATCCCCATCATTAGTAAAATTATTAATATATATAATATAATCCTTATTAACATGTATAAAAAATATATCCAATGAATATATCTTAATCAAAATACAATTAGGCACTTCAATATCTAGATTTTATTTACTTCGATAACAATTTTAATTTAAATGTTTATATTATACAATCGTATTTAATAATAAATTAAAAGCTACATGGGTAAGGGTTAATAAAACTTCAAAAATAACCTTCCAGGATTTAAATAATCCATATTATAGCTTTGTTAAAACATACCTCACATTAGATAATGTATGAATAAAATGTAATGATTAAATGAGCCATAAGTTAATAATCCATACATTTAATTCTACTATATTGCCATAGAAAACAAGTTTAATTAACCAAAAACTATAAGATATCCATAAAACCATATATCATGTGATACTAACCTAATTATCTTTTCATAGATGATATTTAGATAATTATTTACAAATAAATAGATAAAGTCGTCTTTGATAAAGAAATTTAATAACTTTATGTGAAACCATGTATCTCTGAAAATCCAATCAAAAAAATTCCATTCAAATCTGAAACAATTCAATAAGAAATAAAATTAGAAAGAATTATTATAATACCTCGACCTTCATATTTCTATATAATTTTAGATTTTCATTATAAATGTTAAATTTATATATGATATCATATGATCTAAAGGCCCACTCAAGATAAAATCACTAACATTCATCGTCTTGGATGGTCATCCATAAAATGAACTCCAATTAAAAAATTCAAATACGATCTTAAATTTTGTAAGGATATAACAAGATAGTATTTTAAAAACTCCATGATAGAGAAAATATATTAGTCTCATGTAATTACCTCACTAATATATATCTCCCCCATACTGCATCACTTTCAATTTATATCCTAAAAAGAACAAAAAAACATTAATGGGAATATAGTGGAACTGTATTTATCCTTTGGGAGACGAGTATAGAATAGAGTGACTTATAAAAACATATATTACTTTATTAATATCTCTATATTTGGGTGAAATATTTTCTCAAGAACATATTATTTTTCTGGTATCAATCATGGAATGCATAAATTTAATTGATTTTAATTTCTTTTTGTATGTGAGTTTATTATTTTCATCATTTAAATTCAATGTATATATCCTAATTCTAGAATAATATTATGTACCACATATTAATGAACTTATTATATGATTAACAAGTATTTGGATATATGTATATATTCATTACACATCCCACACAACATCTCATAGCTCTTGGGTTATCACATATTGACAACCTGTCGTGAAATTTGAATTCTTGAACTAAAATTAATTATTTAATTATAGACCTTGACTTTTATTAAAATGTTTCCAATTTATTTACAAATAAAATAATCCATGAATTTTTATTATTAATTCATTATATTCCTGATAAAAAATATTATAACATATAAACATTTTCTCAATAATTTTCTATAGAAAACCAATCATTCTATTTCATTATTTGATTGATTATTTCATTGATTATATATTGATTTATTTTTTATATATTGTCATGTTTTATTAATTTAAAATCATGATTACCATTATTACCTAGTATAAACATCATGTTTTTTGGCATGATATCCTTCCCAATATTCATATTGGGTGATCATTTTCAATACTATGCTTCTATCCCATTATAGACTCACCTTTTTTTATTTGATTTATTTTATATAATTTCCCCATTGATAAGACATGTATATTACTAATAAGCATTATACAAAAAATTCACATCACAATGACCACTAATATATAAATTTTTATGTATATTATACACACATCTAAATCATTTCATTATAAAAAGATTCAATCCCATATTCATCATATTTTTTTTGATATACTCAGTAGAATTGTTCTTAACACCATATTTTACACTCTTAACTTGATCCTTTTATAAAATTAATGAGGCTGGAATATATTCCAATTTTAAATTCCCTTCTTCAAAAACATTATACAAAAAAATTAGTATAAATCTTGTTTATTATGATTTGACAAAAATTTAGCTAGATTTATTACTATGATTTGTTTGGAATAAAAGAAATTTATTTTGAACATTCATAAGGGTGAAACTCTTATTAAGCATGATCAAAGCCACCTTCGATATATTTGTGGGAATTTAAATATTTCTTCAACCAAATTTTAATTCTTATTTTTCTTATATAGCTTATAATTGAAGAAAACATAATAATATTTCAAATAGATATTTCTAGGAAAATGTTTTCCTTTATCCATGATAGTTTTGTCGATAGATTTATTACTATTATTATGTTATTCATTAAAATAATGTAATACTTTATAGAGATAATAATTTTATCACAATATTTCATGGTAGCAACTATTTTTTCTCTATAGCATTAGATGATTCAATATATTTCACTTCCACGATTCCCAATTTAAATTCAAACTCCAAACACATGAAGTTGGGGGAATTTTTTTCTACCTCAACTGAACTCAATATATATTACAATTACTTCTTTATCCTTTTTATCAAAAACACCTGTATCTTTTTAATTTATTTCAAGAAATTTAAAAACACATTCACCCTTTTATATTTGTCCACTAATTGATAATTACTAGCAACTATTTAAAATTTTAGAGTCTATTAAAATGCATAGATGAGTTCCACATAATATTTAATTAACATAGCCTTTCCATCATTTATTTTTCTATATATTCTTCATCTAAGGTGTATTTTCCCTTATAAAACCATGATAATTATTCCTTAGATTCAACATATTTTTTGAGAGTTTTATGCTTTTAAATTTTTTTTACAATGATTATTCTAGAGAATAAGATTTTACATGAATCTAAAATTTCACATTTGTGTCGAATTTATATATTTTTATATATGTGTGATGTCATCAATTGGGGATATTATTGTATTATTACTTTACGTTAGATTATAAATCATCTAATTTTCACTATACACACTCCCTTCCTAGCCAACTCCTAATTATTTAGGGGATGATTATCAATAAATTTAACATATAAAAATAAAAATTGATTTCCTTAAATAAAATATTTTCCCACATTATCTCTTTAAGACTTTATAACATTCATAATATCCAGTTTATTCTATATTTTTTTATCCAAAATCAATATTTTTGAATAGACATGAATAGAAGTCATGTTATAATTATGAGGAAACTCATCCTTCTCCATTAAAAAAATCATATGTGATATATATAATAAGATAGAGAAAACATAATGTGAATAAACCTGAATTAGATCTAATACCACGTGAAATTCACTAGAAGGGACATGTATTTAAACTATGTCTTGGATTGAATAATTTCTAACCTATTTAATTGAATCTCAACTTATACATTAAAATTTTCCCAAATTTCAAATATAAACCTCTATAATCAACTACAATTTATATGTATCTACTCAATATTACATAGTACAGAATTATTATATTCATTAAAGTAAACTAATATATAGAGGAAAACATGATTTTTTTTAAGGATTTACCTTAAGGATGGAATATTAATATTTCTACATTAGGTTCTACTTCAAGATAAAAATACACACTATATAACATAAATGTATAAAATAGGGATATCTGTTGAAAATTATATATATTATCTAAGGTATTTTATAATATCTATATTATTCACTCTCTTTTAGTAGAAATATTTAAACCGAATCATATTTGTATAAAAATATTCCTTCAATACACACTCATAAAGAAGATATTTATTATATTTTAGACGTTATAATATCGTCATATAAGATTTTATTCATCAATTACAGTCTTCGACAACCAAATGATATAAATCAATAGACACATGAACATCAGTCTCAACATATCTATAAGGCCCCAGCCTTAAACCTTACTTAATCTTGAGTTATTACAAGATTACATATTAAGGATCTTTTCGGGATTAGAGTTTTAGAGAATTATATCATAAAACTTGCATTACATTCCACATATAAACAAAGTGGTCACATAAAGATATTATTCTTCATTCCCATCAATGGAAACACATTAAATATAAAACATGGATTATTTCTTGACACTTCCTTGACACTATCATCATATCATGTACCTTTCCCTTGACCTGTGAAAAACATTTCAAAAAAAAGTTGGGATGAGCATAAAAATCTCAGTATGGGTTATAAAAACATGGAAAGGAAACATGGGTACATATATACATAAGAGTGAAATCATACATTACCCATAAAACATAAGCACATTAACATACCTCATAAAATCATGAATAAATCATAGAAATCATAAGACATAAAGGTAACTTGAGGCATTCATAACATTCTTATGTAGGGAGTAACCCTCTTGGTTACGTTTGGAATACCCATCACAGTATATTCCCTAAAATCTCTTCGGAGAAACCTTAACGTTTCACTCCTTCACGTTACCCAATGCATTGGAGAGCTATATCGGGCTCACCCGCCCTTAGTTTATCACGGAACCACCCGTCTTCATAATAATTCCCAAGAACCATATCATAATCGTATCACATAAAACATGCATAAAGGAAACATAACATTTACACATTTCAATCACAAGATATCAATACAACACAAAAAACATTGTGAAAACCATTTTCAATACCAAAATAAAAGAAAAGTAAAACATGGTATTTATTTTTCTTTTAAAAAGAAGGTATGGCTTGTAGAGGAAGCCGAAACTCAAATAACGGTCACGACGGCGGAGAAGTCGTTGTTGCCGCATATATACGACAAAAACATTCCCTTTTGTCATTTAGTAAACGCTTCGTATAAAAAATATTCCTTTTGAATAAACGTAAAAGTCAAAGGGGTTTATACACTGTATAAAAGAAAGTTGTGTATAAAATAAAATATGCCTCAATGAAAGGAGATTGAGACGAAGTCCCATACCTCATATCCGACTTGACCCAACCTTTCTTTAATCTCCTGAGTAATAAACTTGAGTTAATCTCTACTTGCTTATTAACCTTTTTCAAGTTCATTATTCCTTTTATACCATGTTATGAACATCATGTAATCATTTAAGTTAATAATGTTCATTTTGTTGGTATTTGGTTCTTAAGTCAAAAATAGACTTCTTACACATACATGTTGTTAATTTGGTCAAAGGTTCGTTATATCCAGAATGATATTAATTATTTGGATAACATATATATAATATATATTCATCATATACATGTATTTATAATATTACATCACATTCAGAGGTAAGAAATGAAATGCACCGTTCATGGAGACGGTAAGCCGTACGTACGCATGAACGCTACTTCCATTTCTATTTCGTATTTTATGGAATGGAATCATAATGATATAAGAGTATATTATAATTACAGTATAATAACATATATAATATCATTAACTTTATCCTTTACACATCTCACATATGGTATTAACGAATCAAATCACTTTCATGGGGCGGTAGTCCGCACTTCCTAAAATGAAGATATCGTGTTTACCCATAATGGAAACAATAAAGGTATGCCCAAAATAAAAAAACAGAAGCTTAAGGAAAACATAAACATATTATATATCATATATAAAAATAGTGACATCATAATGGCCACCTTTGAAGGTGTTAAATGAGTATTGAACAATCATCGTTTCGGGAGGCAGAATTTCGCCATCCACGGAAACCATATGTTCTTTAACCATTTGATGTAGTTGTGTGAGAGTGTAGCTCAAAAAAATATTATAACAACATCCTAGTATATTGAAGATTCTATTTTTGTTACAAAAGAAGTAAATAAATAGAGTTTAGGGGGTTGGAGAAGCAAAATAAAGCAAATGAACATAAGAGAATGAATTACCTTTAAAAGTGTAACTCCTTTTGATTTGAGCCTAAAGGCTTCCTTTGAAAGGATCCCTCCCAAAGGGAATCCTCTAGGATGAGGAGAGGGATGTGGAGAGAGTAAAGGGTAAGGGTTTGGCAGAGCCAAAGTCTTGATGAGTGTGTGAAATGAGGTAGAGGTGGGGGCCTTTTATAAGAGGAGAGGAGGGGCACTTTTGGAAAGTAAAGAAATATTACTTTATTTGAAAATGTGTTTCGGTTTTAAAAGGTCCCAAATTGATATAATTCGTGGCTAAGGTTATATGGGTTCTAAATCCACTCATCCAATTGGTTTTGGACATGTGTAGTTCATAGATGTTACATTATCTGTCCATTTTATTTAAATCGTCAAATAATGATGTCATCGCTGCATCATTATTATGTCATAAATAAGTTAATTTATTTAAAGTCTAAAAATTATAAAAAAACTACTATGATGTAGGAAATATTTTTAGCTTTCCAATTACAATTTATAATCAATAATCGGATCTTTATAACCCCATGTAAAAATTGTTTTAGTAAAATATTTCTTGTTTGTGTCATTTTTACTTTAACATTTAATAAAAAGTTATTTATGTCATTTCCCAACCAAAGTGTCTCCCTGGGGCACCCAAGTTGACCCATGGATTTTCTTGGTCGGCCATGACACAACCAATAAGGTTGGGACATGTTTCTAGGTCATTTCATATTATTAAAGCATTATTTATACCTTAAAATACCCTAATTACCACTAATCACGATTAAGAAATTAATAAGTTACTATTCACCAAAAAAATTATTATAATCTCATTCAACCACATTTTACTTATTAATGACAACCATGTATGTAGGATTTTTGAAATTCAAAACACAATTATGGCAAAATTTCATTTAAACAGAAAATCAGTCTTTATAAGTACCACTTAGTGGTTTCACTATTCATCAAAAATTGATGTTTTTCAGAAAATTACCAAAAATTCCCCCTAAGATATATTTTATATTAAGATTTCAAAAATGAAGTATATTTTACAAAATTCAAAACATATAAGTCACATTAATTAATTTAATAATTAATTCCCACTGTCAGAGCAAATAGCGTGTTTTTATGAAACAATAAGTATCAAAAGATTGACACTAGTTTGAGTCCAATTTCAAAGTGAAATTGATTCCAATGACCACCATTGGATTAAATGGTAAACATATATTCATATTAAACATTAATACCAATTCAAAAGATAATCTAATCATATAAATAAATTAGATTACAAAACAGTTTTGATGTAAAATGTAGTATTTTTCACTATTCATTAAAAAATGAACATTGTCAGAAAAATACAAAAAATTCACACAAAGAAAATTTTGATGTCCCAATCATAACGAATAAGTTTATTTTGACAAACATATTTTATAAAATTGTACAAAGATAGATTTAAAAAGGATTTTCCATCATAAGGCAGTAAAACAATCTTTTAAGAATATTAGTTTATTCCATGCATAAGATTGTATTTATTTTCATTTTAAGCCTCTAAAACACTATCTTAATCATTAATAGACATGGATAAAAATATCAATTTTTCATTACTTACTTGGGATGTTACAATATCCAATTTTAGATCGATCTCAAAAGATATATACTACTAATCGATGATAAATAGTATTAAATGAACTCAAATTATCTTCACAAAATCATATCATATCCTTTTGACATAGAGATATCAATTACTAGGAATTGAAACATTCTTCTCCTCCTTTTATCTCCCTTATTATTCCCCTATTGATTCTTCCTTGAGACAAATGATTTTATATTATCAATAACATATAATGGTAACTATATTTAGTACTCATGACCTTCTTATAAATTTAATTACTAGTCCTCATTCATGTAAATTAACATTCTCATTGATGTCACTATTATTTGTATAATTTTATCATTTCTCCTAGAATTTTTCATATAATGAAATAGAATATTTTTTAATCATGTTACATAAATTTTCTATTATTATTTAACATAAAAATTAAGTCAAATGGATCATTGATAATATATTCTTCATACTCGGTTTTTAAACATAATATGATATCCAAAATTATCACAAAATTTCATCTTCATAAAATTTGTTATCGCTTATTTTCCATGTATGCATGATAATATG
Source organism: Viscum album (assembly GCA_963277665.1). Taxonomy (NCBI): domain Eukaryota; kingdom Viridiplantae; phylum Streptophyta; class Magnoliopsida; order Santalales; family Viscaceae; genus Viscum; species Viscum album. The sequence goes on from OY728129.1 coordinate 1,594,132,211, forward strand.
TATTACCACTATTATGATGTAAAACATTGATACAATTATTTATTTATCAGGAATTATATTGTGGCATCCCACTCACATCATGTATAACTCACAATTTGAATAATGAACTTCTGTGTGTATTTCATTTTATGAGTACATCACAATATTATCTATTTCTCATTAATCATCATAAATCACAATACCAAATTGATTCATTGTGATATATAATCTATCAAGGTACAAAATCATCATTAACAAACTTATTCAGAAAAATATAATAATTTTTCAAAGTGATAATATTGTCATATTTTTTTATGATTTAAGGATATTATATCCTATGAATTTCATTTTATAAAATATCAACCTTTAAATAAATTTTTTTTATTGAAACATATAATTGTGAGTCCAAATGTTTTCATTTTTTCACCTTGACTATGCTTATATATCCACTATAAAAATCCTTATGTTGTATAATGTGAATTAGATCATTACGAAATTTCACGACTTATATGGACCTATAAAGATTTCTTATAAATGATGATGACCAATGAATATCTTTTATTTACACGCAAATATCGCTGTATTGATCTAGTAATTTTTCAATTTTTATTCCCTCTAGGTACCTTTACGCACCCAAGATAAACTCATCACATATAAAATAGCTTACCTTGATGAATCACAATTAGGCTTAGGACTTTTTTGATCTATAGTATTTTTATTATTTATACTAGATATATTATCATTTTAAAAAACTGTAACCCATCACAATGAATCATTATGTACACAGAAATATCATTTTAAATACCATGACATATTATAGTGACTTCCAAAATTCTATATTTAAACATAAACATAGTTTAGATAACCCATATATTTTTTAGAGTTTCAAACTTGAACATAAAAATTGAAATTTCAATTTTATACAAAATATATAACCTAGAAGACACATTTTCAGGGTTCTCTATTTAATTTAAAATCCTCATAGGTCTTCTCTAGCCACTATAGATAATATAAAAAACATAAATATCCAAATTTTTAATTAAATTATAAAAAATATATTCATCCTAATTCCAATTGAATATAACAATGCAAAAAAAATCATTAATGTACCTAGATATACTCAATACACTTATTATACTTCTTAATAGTTTTCCTCAATTGATTTAGATTCACTAATTACCAACTATTATATCATTTATCTCAGAAAATATCAATGATTCAAATATAAATCAACTTTATCATATAATTTTGTAAATTAACATATAAAGATACCATTAATCTTTATAACATGGGGATAGAGTGTCACTCGTCAATCCAACATTTTTGTAATCCACCAAAGACAACTCTCAACCAAATTAAGTATATGTTGAAGATAATTATATGATATTCCATCGATATATTTAATAGATTTATATTTAAATATCACATATATCATTGTTAGATGAATAAGTTTATTCCAAAACACTATTAATAATATTTACCCTTTCATCTTTTCATTTCATCTGAATCTACATCACCAACTAACTTAATCATATATTATTAATTTACTATTTTCTGAAATATTAGAAAAATTATAAGATATAGAATCAACATTATCTCAATCCAATTGGAAACCTAACTGATGGTTTAAAATAAATAACAGACATAAAATAACTCAATTAATGTAAATAAAAGATAATCAATGTTTAACACCCTAATTGTTTTGAATAATGACATTTGTATTGATAACATATACGACACACCACACCATGTATAAATGAACATTGATTTATTATTAATATATTTAAACCAGTCCATTATAGCCTAATTATTAAATTAGATTGTATAAATTGTATTAAATTATTAATGAAATATATATAATGTTATCAATAAATATAAATGTATTTATATAATATTATTAAATTATTACTCATATTTTTAGAGATGATATATTATTTTTGGAAAATAAATTTTCATTAAAAATATGATTTCCTTTTAGAAGAAAATATTATAATTTATTATTTTTCTATTTTATAATTTTTATTTAATAAAAATAATATCATTATTGAAATCATCAAATAAAAATTATCTTATTGTGAATTTTTTTGATTTTTATGAAAATACTAATGTTTTATTCAATAAGAAAAAGTATAGATTTTTATTGAATAGTATATTTTTCTTTAATGTATTTAGAAAATAATATTTTATTTTGTATTATTTTAAAACTATTTATTTTTAATTTATATTTAACATAATCAATTTATATTCATTTTAAATAGTTTTAAAGATAAATTTTGTTATACAAAAAATCATTTGTTATTATGTTTTAGAGATTTAATTTTATATAAAATTTTATCACTTTTTTATTTCAAATATTTAATAATTTATTATACATTTTTAATCATGATGTAATATTTTTTAAATACACTCTTTTATTTTTGTCTTTTTTGATTAGTATCATATTTAATATTTTTTACCATGGTAAAGGTAAAAGGGGTTAATTAAGTGTAATAAAATCATACATTGACAAAAGGTTACCCTAACACAAGAAATATTATTTTTAAATTAGTATATTTCATTCATCATCATCTAAATTTTTAATGTGTGACGTTTCTTATCATATTTTATTTATTTCAACCTTAATAATAATTTATTTAAATAAGAGACAAAAGTGTAATTTTTTTGCTGTATTATCAATAAATTTATTATATAAGGGTAAAAAGAATTTATGTTTCGTTATAAATACATATATTAATTTTAAATAATATTTCTGACATGATTTTTTATTTCTATTTGTTAGTGATGAAATTATTTTCTCAAATTCTCATGTAATGCCAACAAAGTAATATTTGATTAAAATGATAATAAAAAAATTAATATTAAAATAATAAAACTAATATAATTTGAATAATTCTATGTATTAATAAAATATTTTAAATAAATATAACATGTTGGGTTGGTGTGAGAGGTATAAATGCAAATTCTACCTTTATGATGATGTTTTTAAAAAACAATTCTTAATAGTGTCAAAAATATCATTTAAGATAGTTTATAATTATTTTTGTTTTATTACATGATTTAAATTTTTAAACAATATTAATATATTTTTAAATTTAATGGAAATTTTATTATAATATCAAATTTTTTCTATTTTTTATATGTTCTCATTTATATTGTCATTATTGACCCTTAAAATTGGGAAATGTTTATAGCACTGTAATTTTTAAAATAGTGTTAACATGTGTCGGAATGAAATAAAATTGGATAATAAAATCACTTAAACATGTCCAATTGGTATTGAATTATATGATTTAGACTCGTCTATATCTTATATTAGACTCATTTAAATTTTTGTCATTTTTAATTTTATAAATTAATTGATATTAATTTAATAGTTTAATAAATTTCTATAGTGCACCTCCAATATCTTATGAAAGGGATCCTTTTATTCTATTTTATTCAAATTTTCCGAACCAATTAGTTTGACAAATAAATGATAGAATCTATTCATGAAATCACACCAAAACAACTATAGGCATTTTTTGTTTAAAAATTTCATACGAATTCCTTTTCTGTAAAACATTAGAGGTTGTCCGAAGTAGAGGTATCAATAATAACTATGTTTTTTTGAATTATTTATTCATTCACCTACTCATAATATTATTAAACCATGTTAATATAATAACATTAGTAACTCATATACATATAGATTCATTTATGTTAATAAAATATGCTTTATTTATCTCCCCATCCATCAAATTAAAAATGAAACCATCATTCATGCATATTTGTTGACTACCACCCCCATGAAGCACTCTGAATCATTTTCTACCCTTACATCTCATGGATGATATATATAATTATATGTAAAATAATACAGTGGAATTTATGATATTATTTTCATTATATAAAGGTAAAATAATACTTCAATTCTTTCGAAAATTATTTTTGAAAAATGGAAATTTCAGTCATGCATATGTACAACCTATCGTCTCCATGATTGTACTGTAGTACATTTTTTATAAGAATATATAATGGTTGATTTTGAAAAAAATATATATTTATAAAAATTAAAATTCATTTATGAATATTTATCTATACATGATGAATTAATGAAAACTTTTATCATAATCATCCTAAAAAACACATTTTGGACATATGGACAAAGTATCATAAAAAATAGTATGTTAACATAAATTATTAATATTAAAAATTAAATAAATAAAGTAAAATGAATAATGAACTTGTAATTTTTTATTTATAAATTAGATAATTAACATATATGAATATAAATAACATACATGATGAGTCAGACATGAGGCAAGGTATTTCATCAATTTTTTTATTTGAGACGTATCATAATGATCACACCTAATTTTATTTATAATGTGTATATATTTCACCATATATATATTATATAATTAATATCCTTATATTTATGGTATGTAATGTAAAATTTAAATTAATGTTTTTCATGGGGTTATGATTTAAATGTTACCAATTTAGTAAGAGTTTTTTTACAATCTCATTGTCAATCAGGATTATTTTATTTTCAATATACAAGGAAAAAATTATTAAATATTTATATTATAAAAAAAATTCATATTTCTATCCTATAGTTTTTTCTTAAAACTGTATGCTTTCTTTTCATTTTACATTTTCTGAGTTCTCATGATATTGAAATCATGTCTTTCAGAAAAATAATCTTGTTTTTATACTATACTGGGAATATTTTTCATCAATATCCACAATTTCTATTAAATGTTATAAAAACTATTTTAAATAATATCCAATTATTCATTAATAAAACACTGATTCATGACTGAAATTTTATAAAATGGTTTAAAATAAATCTTCATAAAATTTTCTAACAAGTGATTTGTTTATATTTATACTGCAAATTGGAAAGAAATTATTATTCTTACATACTTGATAATAAAATAAATCTATCACCATCACGAAAGATCATTAAATTTATATTTCCTTAAAATTTTTCAATAATTAATTTCAATGTATATTTTTTCTTCTAATATTATGTACGATTTTAGTTGTCAAAAGTGATTTTAAATTAATAATAGAATATTCATTAAGAAATTTTTAATGTAATTTTTATGGTATATATATCCATTAATGACAACAACCCTTTAGTTTACTTATTCAATATTATGTATATATCATTATGTAAAAATCATAATCATTTATCTTAATGGGTTATGATCAGTTTGACTTGAGTAAGTATTAACATTTTATATTTTGGTTTTCAAAATTAATTTTTATATTGATTAAGTTATTCACCGATTTTTTATGATGAATGAATTCGACATATTATGTGACTATTCATGGCTCATGTAGCACCTCGATGCATCGTTATATCTAATGAGACAAAAAATATTTAGTATTAGGTTGAGGACATACTGATTTTATTTGATGACTTAGAATGAGTCCTTGATTGTATGTTCATGATTTCTAGTATTATGAATTCCATCATTATAAATTTGGATTTTCTATCAATATGATTATATTAGTGTTTATGAAATCATTGATAAGATTCAAAATAGTGTTATTAGTTATATGAAATTATTTTATCATCATTAATTATTACTATATTATTTTTATGGATCTACTTATTTATTGAATTACATGTGTTTTATTTTGATTATGTTGATGTATTGATTATTCCTTCTTCACTCATGATATATTCAAAGGTATGTAATTGATACATAGCAAGCGAGATCACTGTCATTATCATTTCATTCCATGACATATAAGGTTAGAATATTAAAAGGAGTTTAATGATCCAAAAAAATTCACTTTCTATTTGTTTTATATTTTAGGTTTTCAAATTAAATGTGACATTCAAGTGTTCACAATTTTTACCATTAAAACCATGATATTCAATTATTCTGGATAGAATTCCCTATATCTAGTTACAATTTAATAATGTATCAATCAGATATTGGATACTAGTGTGTGAGTCTTTATTATTGTTATTATATATACATTATTATAAACCATTAGAATTATATTTAGGAAAAAATATATAAGGGAATATATCCCCACAAATGACTATGGGTATAATCCTAAATATAGGATTACATCCTAATTTTTTTAATCATATATATTATGAGATTTTACTTGAAATAAATCCCAATATATATACTACAAGTGGAATGGGATTTTGGAATAGATTCATATATAGGTGATAACCTCTAGATTATTTGATCGATTACTTCTTGGCCATCATTATGGAGTACATTGAGTGTGAAATTATTTCAAAGATGGTTTGGAACTCCAAAAGGATATTCTTGAGATAATATACATTTTATTTATGAACCATAATGAAAAATTTAAATAGATGATGTTAGTGAATAGTATAGTGTAATCCTATGATGTCTTATATAGAAAAGATGGTTTCATGATTGAAACATAATATAAATGATTACCGGATTCCCAAAATGAATGTTGTATCTCATTAAATGCCAAAAACATTTAAACAATGTATAGATATAATAGGAACCGTGTAGAAACTAAATGTGACAAATCATTTTTTTATAATGAGTAACCAAATTATATGATGATTGGAGTGAATGATATTATGATTACGATTAATTATTAATGAGAATATATGATTAAAAACATGTAGCTTAACCAACTCTCAAAATCAATAAGGAATATAAGGATAGTGTTTCTTAATAGATCAGATATTAAAGACCATATAGGAATGATAACTTAATTTTCATAAGGTTATACATGTGTAAAGATACACAATTATGAACATATATAACAAAGGGGGAGACGTTTTTATTTTAAATAAATGACATAGGAAAACTAATTGATGATTTTTTCATTGTATTTTTTTGGAGAACATGATAATTATATAAGTCAGTTCAGTAATTCGTAGGTTATATTCTAGACTAAAGAAGGACCAATGGTGTAAAAATTATTTGAGATGATGGAATGAAAAATTTATTTATTAGGGTTTCATAATAATATTATTAAAGGGTGCATCAATGGTATTTTAGTCATACAAAACATGAAAACAATCATTATTCAATAAAATATTTTTTCAAGCATTGGAAATCATTTTATATTAGATTTGATGATCTTGTAAAGTGAATTAATGGTAAGATTTTATTTTATGGAATAACATATTTGGGGGAAATATAGCACTTGTTATATTACATTTGTATACGTAATAATGTTTTGTTGGTATAAAGTGATGATTTACATTAAGGAAGTAAATCATATTTTATTGGTGTCCTTGAAAGGTATTAGTGATTTGGTGATAAGGAAAGTTATGATGGAGTTTACTGTATATTCATATTTATAGAATATTTTTTGATATGTATATACCTATATTATTTTAATTAAAGAATATTGATATATTGAATTTTGGAATCATTTATGTTTTTATTTATATAGTATGGTGATAAAGGAATTCAGATATTCAGTATTTGATAGTACGAGTTACATTATATTGTTCAGGGCATTAATGTTAAATTTATTTTTTAATTTAAGTGGACTTTCTCGAATCTAATGAATTTTGAATTTGGTGAGAAATAATTTTTTGGTCTTAAATGAAAAATCCTAATGGAATGCATTATAATGAAATTTGGGTGTTATGGTTGAGGTTTTAGGGGTCAATAAATTATATTTGATAACTTTTGATAACAATTTTCATTTTGGTAAATATTTAATTGTAGATGGGAAAACTATTCACTCTTCTTGGGATATTATGATCCACAAAATATTAATTTTAGTGATTTAGGAATAAAAATTTCTTCTAGGATATTTATTTAATGAACAAATAAATATTGTGGAAATTGATCTAAGAACAACCAAATGATGGAATTGTACTTATTGAATAAAATCGTATCATCTAAGTATATTTAATAGGTTTCTATATATTTAATATAAAATACCCTATATAATTTATGATAATTATTTTAAAACATTAATAATCATACCTTTATCTCCAATGAATCAATATTATTTTCACCCAACACAATTGTTTTTTATTATTTTTTCGTTAAATATTCTCAAAATAGCGTTCTCTGTTACTTTATATATTTCCATAGGGATTAGGTTTTTACTATGTGATCATATTTTCTCAACCAATTAATTTCAAAATTATTATAATATTTTCTTTGGTTATTATAGATGAATGTTATATTTACCCTTTCCTCTTTTTAAGAGTAAATTTTATCAACACATTTATGTTGTGGGATTCCCACAAACAAATTTTCATATTTCAAGCCCATGATTTCCGAAAACTATTTCAAAATATAAGTATCTAATTAATTAATGGTTAGGATAATTTAATGTAACAATATTTTAAATTAAAAAAATTATGATTGGTTGAGTATATTGAATTCAATAGCATGTTTTAACGGTCTATAATATACTACTAAAATATTTTATCAGTAACGTTTTAAATTATTCTTTTAATTTAGTTGAATGAAATGGGTTAAATTATTTATTTTATATATATATATAATGTAGCAAATCAACATTTAATGACTTATAAATTAATTTAAATAATCTTTAAAATATATTTAAATAAATTTTATTCATCAAAAACATGTTTTCATTAGAAAATATTTCTTATTGAATTTTGATAGAAAATAGTATAATTAGGTTCTGTAAGAAGTAAAAAATTGCATTTGATAAAATTATATCAATTTTTAAATCAATATATGAAATTAAAATATTGTGAAATATTTATATTTTTATTAAATCTTTAATAATTCAATAAATACTGAAAAATACCAATTTTATTGGAAAATGTATTTTTTATATTATTTATAAAGATATATTCAAATTTAGTTTAATTACAAAATAATATCAGTTAATATTAATTAAATATAATAAAGTTATATTTATATTAATTAATTTTGTTCTTTATTATTGAATAAAATCATTTATATACATAAAAAAGCATTTTTCTAAAAAAACATTTTCGATCACATTTTTTGGTTTAATTTTCAATTAACAATTTTAATTTATTTTTTTAAATAATTTAAAATGGATTCATAATTTGGAATGAGGAGCTAATAATTTCATCAATATGACCCTTTTTATTTTGGTTCATTATGAGTAGAAATTGATGATTGTATTAGTTACCACGGTAACAACCAAATGGTTTAATTAAAGGAACAAAATAATTCTATAAGGACTTAAAATTAACCATAACACTTGATTTTTTATTGTATTATTATATGTTTCCTATAATTATCCAGAATTAAATTATATGAATTTTTCAAATATGGCCATTATTATGACATTTATAATACTTATGTGAAGAAGTGATAAAAGTGTAATTTTAATTATTTTTTATAATTAAATTATTTACATTGGGATAAAAATAAAGGTGGAGGGGTTATAAAGGTTTATTTAAAGTATAAATAAAATATTAACATGGTTATTTATATTTAAGTTTTTTTGACAAAATAATTACCATAAATTCTTAGTCAACGCTTAAAGATTAATTATTTAAATTAAATAGAAAATTAAATAAAGGATTATAAAAATTTTAAAAGTAATTTAATTTGAATATATTTTTTCATTCCAAAAAATTCATAGATAAATATAATTATACATGGGTTTTATAATGGTATATAATCGAATTTATGTTTTTTTATGTATTTAATGTAAAATTATTTGAATAGTGTAGAAATTGATGTTAATGATATTTTATATAACAATATTTTTTTATTAAATGATTTAAAATTCCTAAAAAGTATTATATTTTTAATATGGAATAGAAAATAGTAGATAATATCAACCTTGGAACTTTTACAGACTATTTTTTTCATTTATCATAACATTCCTAACCCTTATAGAGAATAAATTTTAATACCTTCATAATTGTCAAAAAGGGATATAATGGGTAAAATTTTATATCGGTGAAAATGTTACCTAAACTTGTATAATTATCATTATATGAGATTATTTAAACTCAATAATATCTAAGATTCCAATATAATCAATTTAGATCCATTTTAATTGGAAATTTATTTTATGCTAATTTAATAATTTATGATATTCCATGAGTTACCATCCCCTATATTTTAAAAGGGCTCATCTTCATATCATTTAATAATACTTAATGATCCATTTGGTTACGGAAATACCTAATAAAATAACTTCGTAACATCCCAACCCATCTCCTACGGTATTTAGTTGGATCACTATGATAATCTAGAAAATAGTGTGGTGTAAACCTCAATATGTTATATGAAGAAGATGTATCATTCTTATTTATTAGTTTATATTTTATTTCTTATTCCACATCCCTAAAATATTAATCATACATGATGATATAATATCAAATATATTTACCACAAACTAAGATGTTGTTATATAAATTACATAAACTATATCTATCACCACCTCCATACAATATGAATTGAAAACATCATTTGTGTAGATGACGAACTACTTCCTTAAGAAGTGATATAATTTATTTTCAATAACATCTTATTATATTGGGGATTAGGGATAGAATAAATTTATATATATTTAATTAATAAAAATATTTTTTATTTTAAAAATAAAATATATCATTTGTATTCTTATCATTATATTCACTGAAAAATAATAACATCATTTGTGTGAATGTGTGGAATACCACCTCAATGAAGTGATGTAATTCATTTTATATTCCCAAATCATACGAATGACATAAATATATTTAAATAAATAATATTGTATTAAATAGAGGGGGAATACTGATTGATCTAGATCGATGGATTCTCTCTCTTGAGGAATATATTGATTTTCTCTTTTGAATTTTGGAGATTGAACATGAATGGCACAAAAACCCCTGAAATATTTTCATCAGACCTAATAAGAGGGATGTGAAACTTGTGAAATAAAGAACCAATATTTCATATAATAATTATGTAATTGGATGATGTCTCATTATCTTTGTTCATAATTATAAATTCAAAATAGATCATCAAGAAGGGAAATGTAACTCTTGTATCATAAAATAACATGTCTATAAAATAATAATTATATCTTTGTAAGTACCCATAATAAATTTCATATATTTTTTTAAGGTATGAATTCCCTGGATATAACAATATATTATTCCTCATTTTATTATGATTTGGATATTTATGGATTTAAAATTCATATCTTTTTGAAAAAATTTATATCACCTATTATTTTCCATTGTTCAATTAGAGATAAGATCATTCAGATTTGGATGAGTCAATTTGAATATGGGTGTGATGAGTATCCATTAATTGAACATCAATTTGAATCCATATGAGTTCATATAAACCACTGTTTACATATGGGATAATATCTTTGGCATGAATTGGATATTACACAACCCATCAATTGTTTTGGTATTTCAAACTCAATTAGATTGACAATAAATATGTAAAGTGAAACTAGTTTATCTTCATTTTATAGCTAAATAGGTTTTATGGTTGTGCTAGACCTCATATAAAAAATAATGGCTAATTTTAAACTTTTTACCCCCATGATTGAGGTTGAAATTAATATTCAATATGAGAGGGTAACTCCGTTCTACCCACCTTGTAGAATTATTTGATAGTTGATGTCCAAATGTTGAAAAAACACCATGTGTACAAAATTTCCCAAGATGGTACAATACATACACCATTAAATATTAAGACATGAAAATTATTATTCTTTTTATGGAAATCATATGACAGGGATAAAGTCCAATGTGTTCTCTACCAATTTAAAGATCCAAATACATGAGAACCTAAAGAAGAAGGCTGAGACAACTGATAGGGGAAAATATCTACTAGAAATGAGAAGGACATTGTCTAAGATGATTACATTTACGTGTGCATCATTATGGAAGAGTTCTGTTCCATGTATCATTTCACATTCAAGAGGTCGTGGTCAGACATTATGATATAAGAGAATGTTATCGATTATCTATATCCTATTGATTTTTCACCAGAAAATTTTGGACTTTATAATTACTAGTAAAGTCATGAGACAACTACATTATAAAAATTTTATATGGAATTATGGTAAGAACATATCTACTTCACTAACAATGAATGATTAAACACTATGTCCTTAATGAAATCATCCAAAATCTTTATGATTGTTATAGGGAGGAATTATGATACTCACAAAATTAGTAAAACCCATAATACTCTTTTATATTCCTTTATAGTTCTAATAGAATAAATTTTATAAGGAACGGATGAGTATACATCTGTGGGAAAAAATATTTTAGTGGAATCTGTGGGTTTCCAATTGGTTTCTCATAAGGAACCCAAGAAACGTGAGTCTTTTTTTGTACTCTGAAAAGTTTAACCTAAAAATGTTCCAACTAATTTTTCTATAATTAATAATGAAAAGATGTTTTCCCGCTATTGGTTGTACTAGTTCAGATATAATGTAAAAAATGGAATATTATTAACCATAACAACTTTATAATATTATTAAAACTCCTTGTGAAGTAATGAAAATAAAATTGACTAAATTGAGAAATCGGATGGGAAACAATTAAAAAAATCCATATTAGGATTTTGCGGAATAAATGTCCCCCCATGGTATTAATAATCAAATATAAAAAATAGTTTGATTAAACACTTGATCTTACCTTCAACATAATGAATCAATAATTTTTTTTTCTATAGATGTTACCTAAATATCTATAAATTGTTATGAAAACATATTGATGATAGATACCGATCTAATATGTATCTAGATTTTCATGATCATTCCAATGAATACAAGAGTTCCATCATTCTATACACTCCTCTCACTCTTCATAAGATGATGAGCTCGAGCTACCTCAAAGGAAAAAATTTGGGTGGAGAGGTTTATATAAAAATTGAACTGAATTACATCGTATAAATATTTGTTCTAGAGTGAGAGACATGAATTAATATCTTTCTCAATACATTATGTGAATTTAATTATTTTTTAGACATGGTTTCCCCTATATTCCATTTTTTCTATTTTTAATATATTTTTATATCATGGATTTGTGTCTCCAAATCCATCTCTGAACAATTTTGGTAATAATTTGGAACTTATGAAATGATCATCATTCTATAAAGATAAAATGATACTTACATTCTCTTTATAATGATCATTGGAAAATGAAAATCTCACTCATGCATACGTAAGATCTACCATCTCCATTATTGTAACATAATTAATTTTTTATAATCATATTTAATGGTTTGTTTTGGAAAAATAGTTGATATATAAAATTAGTTGTTCATTCAATTATAATTATAGATATAATGAAATAATCAAAAAAAATTTGATATTAAAAATTCCAAATTAATTTTAGATATATGAACAAAATGAAATCAAAAGGTTCAACATGTACTTAATTAAATAAGTGATTAAAAATAACATGGTGATAAATAAGATAAAAGTAATAAAGAACATGAGAAAAAATATTATGAATATAAATTATTAACAAAATTTATTACTCTATATTATATATAGAATACAAGATTAGTCAGACTTGTGGTAAGGGGTTTCATCACAATTTAATTTCATTATGGAACATATTAATGCTTTGAAACTAAATTATTTAATTTGGTGAATATTACCCCAATTTTAAATTTTCAATCATGGATATATATATATATATTATTAGTATTTAATCATTCATTTGACATTATTTCTTTTATGAGATTTGTGACTCAACAGTTACCAGTGGTAAGGGTTTTTTCACTCTCAAATCATTATTCATTATTATTTAGGTTTATGACTTTGTTGAATGGATGATTTTTTCATTTTATCATGAGCCCCAAATATTTTCTTCTCATATAATTATTTCATGAAATTAAATGTTTTCATTTCATTTACACTCTCTAATAACTTATGTAATTTAATTTATTTCTTCAATAGAAAACCATATTTTCTTTTTTACTCAGTCGAGAATATATTTCATCAATATAAATATTTTACATAAAATTTGTTAAAGAATAATTTTCTTATTCAACAATTATTTATTAAGAGATTTTTTTTAGATGTTTGATTCTTTTAAAATTGATTAAAATGAATCAACTATTAATTTTTCGAATAAGTTACTTTTTCACTTTTTACCAAAAATGTGATTGGAATCATTGTTTCAATTTAATAATAATGAATGTAATTTTCCCAATATCATGTCCACTAATTTGATAAAATATTTCTTCACAATATTCCATGATTCCATTCAAGGAATAAGTTTTCTAATATTCTCAAATTTTTATGTGATTTTTTAATGGAAATGAGTATTTTTATAAATAATATATATACGGAAATTTTTATTGCCTTTATATTCATCAATGATAAATAAATTTATTTTACCAATAATTTCATGGGGATATGTTATAATGATATGATCCATATTATTTCACTATATGTTTTATGATATGTTTGAATGTGGATAATATTAATATTCTATATTATAGTATTTTAATATCAATATTTATGTTTATTATATTATTTACTCCTTTCAAATAATGAATGCATTATACATATTCTGTTATGAGTGGGAACAATTATATCCCATAGATGAATTATTATATCTATTGAGACAAAACTTCCTAGTTCATTAACTGAGGCCTTACCCATTTATGTAAGATGTCTATGAATGAGGAAATGGAGATATGTTTATGTTGTAACAGATTATGTGTAACATCATTATGAGATCAATTAGTAATATCCATGTTATTTTTTTATAGTTTTAATATACATGGATATGTTTCAATTTCTTATAATTATTTATATGAAATTATTTAATCATTATTTATTCCTTAAATATTGGTCTTTATTCTCATATAATTTATTAATTTTTTTGTCTTATTATTTATTTATATTTCTATATTGGTTATTCCATTTATTACTCATGATTGATTCTAGTATATGTAACCCTTACCGAGCATATTATTTCACACTTATTTGGTGATTCATGATGTTATTCCTTATATCTAGATATAATAATGTGATATTACAACTGAATCTAGTCAACTAGGGCTAGTGTCATTACCCAAGAAAATGTTTTTCAAGTTTTACTCTCTAAATATTTGAAATTAAAATATTTATAAACATGGGATAACCATACTGTGGTACAAAAGATAATTTAATAGTGATTCCATGTTTATATAAAATAGGGATATGTTTTTCATAGGATCTGCAAATTGGATAAATTTTCATTTAATTATAAACTAATATGAATTTCCATAATGTGTTTCATAAAAAATCCTCATTTTATTAGATTTTAATTAGTTATATAAAGATAAACTCTATAAGGAAAATATGGGATCTCTTACTTTTGACTTCAATCTATGAACCATTAGAACTGTATTTTATAGAATTCACCAAGGCCAAGTTCCTTGATATATTTCATCATTTTCAACTACGGTTAAATCAACCCTTAGTCTTGGACAAATTTATTTGATGATGTTGTAAATTAAGAAACATTTACTCATATATTGTTATAGTGTCACTATGGTTGGATTTCACTAAATAAAAAAACTTCTTTCCATAAATTCTAAAATATTCCATATCATGATTATGAAAACATCATTTTTATTTATAAAATATGGCCAATTTTTGTTTTTTAGAACAACATTTCAGGTTTGATTTCAATTTACATCATTATCTTTTATTGGCAATTTATTCTTCTATAATTATATAATATTTCATCCAACATAACAAAATATAAATAATTTGGCATCATTGTGGATGTTTTCTAAAAAATTATCATTTATTAAATGAATATAAAACAAATAACCAATTACCTCATATATAATCTTTTGAATTTCTTCATCAATGATCATAAAATGTGAAATTTCATGGGACAAAATCCAATAAATATGAGAAAAAATTAATGGATGATTAATGTAATGAAACCTCATAATAAAAAAAATTAAAATTTATAATAATTCTTATGTACTAAATTCAACAAAAATAATTATTTTCTAATAGAAAAAGTTGAATAATAAATCATAATAATCATGTATAATTTTGGAGATTTAAATAATTTCACTAAAAATACCCACTCATCCTATCACTTGAAAAATATTTTGTAATTACTTTGACACTTCATCAAATAATTTGTCAATTATTCATACCAGAACATTCAAAATAATGATGTATTTATAATTATTTTCTTATTATATTACTTCATTATTTTTAGAAAATAGTTGATAATGATAATAAAGATGGAAAAAATAATTATGAACCAAATTTATATCAATAAATAAAAACATTCTCATAACATTACATTTACAAGACGTATTCCCCATTAAATACATTATTGAAACCAATTATACTCTTATTAACTCATTTGAAATCAAATAAGAATAAAACATTACGTAGTTAAAAAGGTTAAATAATATAGATAGTTCATAAATTATACTATCCCATTTTTGGTTTCAATATAGGGTAGTTCTAATGGTAAAAGGGAATACAATATAAAAACACCACCAATCATCTTAATATTGTTTAAAATATTAATTTTTAAAAACATTTAAATAAGAAAATGTTCTAGAACTGATACATATAATAAGATTCTATCAAGAAGTATGATAGTATAAAGAATTCATTGAAAGGATTATAAAACATTAAATTAATGCAATGATTAATTCTAACAAATTACTCATGATATTAATATAATGTAATCATCCAATTAAATATATTTTAGTAATTTAAGACAAGAGAAAATATAAAATTACAATGCATTTTCAAAATAAAGATATGAATAAATAATTATTCAATTTTTAAAAATTTCTACCTATATCTTTATATTAAATTTTAATCAATATTTTTAAATCTAAAAAAAGAAATTATTCTTAAGAAAAACATTCTATTTAATGATATAATAATGATAGAAATATAGTGTGTTTCCACGGCTCATCCTATAGAAATAAAATCAAATAGTGTCCATATTATTTGAGTATAATGTGAGTCCATTTAATTAAAATATTCAATATAAACATTCAAGAGGAATAATAAAATTTATTAAAATATTACTAAAAATATGTGACTGCATAATCCGTTGATTGTTTTTGAAATTAGGTTCCTGAAAGTGAAAAATTAATTTTTTTCCTCTACACACATGTCAGCATGATAATAGTATTTATGAAAGAATTCAAAAAAAATAACATTTATTATCTTCCTTGGTGATATCCCACTCTCCCTCATTTTCAATTCAATACTCCTCTGTATATAAAATATGATTCCCCAACATAATCATAGTATAAAATTCCACATAATCAAATTGAGGAATATGAGGACACTATCTTAAAATACCACTATATGATAAACTCTATAATAATTAGAAGATACATATAAAAAGCTACAATTTGATATGCATAGCCTTAGACGATCTAATGATTAAATGATCCCCTACCCGTTGACCAAAATATTTGAAACTATGAATACATGAAACCTCATCCCCCATATAAAGGTGGTGTCCAGTGTTTTTGTCAGCGAGTTGGTATGTAATCAATAATTTCCTTCCATGAAATGAACAAGAATATAAAGTAAAGTGATAATGAAAATGGAAGATGAATGATTGAGATGAAATGGAATATGTGGTTTAAACATTATGTCCAATATATATGATATAACATGTATTATATTTCAATTCATCTATAAATAATATTCATTTATGTCATAAGGACAAGACCATGTAATGCCCAGTTTCCCAAAATCGAGAATATCAAATACTACCCATGATAAGTTTATATCGCTATCTCTCCCACCCTAAAATGCATGAGTTATGGAATATAATACCTTTATATTACCTCCTTACATTTTTTCTCAATTCATTCATTCGCACTTTCTCATGTTGTAACCATGAGACTTCATCCATAAGGCATCCTACCTTTATCATTTGATTCCTTCAATTCCTATTATTAATTGTGATAGCTTCAAATTTACCTCTCATTGGAAAAATGGGTCTAACATCAAAATATATTGGTAATCGATAATATTAATCCAATTCTATCTAATATATTGAAACAAGGATAGTGAAAACAAAATTCCATCATCGAAATTACCCCCAAATCGTCAAAAGGAATTCACTGAATCAACTATTGAAGTAGGTTAATTGTTCACATCCGCACTTCTATCACCACCTCAATAAATCCATGTTTATTTAATAACATTTTCCATCTACATAAATATCATTATACTTTATAATAATCAATTTAATCCTTCCAAAGTAATAAAAAGTTCATCCCCTACATATATGAACTCAGACACCACTATTATTATTCGACTAGCATATATTCACATATCAGACTCTCCAACCATAAATTCTACTTAATTTAAATCTAATAGTCTAAACAAAATTAATAGATTGTTTTTTCATCTATTGAATATCATCTAATGACCAGAGAAACATAATCCATGGTGATGATTTACTATCAATTCCCAACATTCTCCGCTGTATATTTTAGAGAATTAACTTCAAGAGCTCTCATAACATAACAAAAAAACAATTGTCATAGAAAACCTTATAATCATCTATATGAGAATTTTTTTATAGGTTAATCCCAAAACACTACGGCTCTAATAATATTCATAAGGATCTCACAAAATCTATACCAATAAATATATATCCATCCCACTATAACCATTAGAGTTCTCTCTCATGCAACATCTGATCATCCACACTCTCATTGAGGGATCAACTCCTTAGTTATAGAGAGATAAAATTGATCAATCTTTTAAATAAATGAAATATTTATAAATTCTTCCATTTTAGTTTTATAATGAAAACAATACATGAGATTCCATTCTATTACTTTTTTAAACAAATTCCATTAACATGTCATATTGAAAATAATGTCTATGGCCCCTATATTCATAAAACACAAAATTATGAAGACTATTCCATCAATTTTCATCAAATTACATGAGATATCAGATAAAACAATTGTTAGTGGAACAATTATTTCCAACCACTATCACAATATTTTGTAATGTTTTATGTCATGTAATTGTAAAATTAATACAAATATTTTCTATTTTCCACTGATGAAATTGGTTTCTTTTCTCCCACTACCTTCTATCCAGATAATGATACATTAACATACCACCTATATCCTAGAGTTATTTTAGTTATTCCATCAATCATTAAATGATCATTTCAAAAAATCAATAATTTCCCATTTCTTCCTCTTTAACATTCTTAATTGAACACACCTATACATGGGGTGGCCCACTTGTTGAATAAACATGGTCATGGTTGAATTACCAATGTCAGGGATGATGATAGAGAAAAAATATACCTAACTCATGGACTTTTATGATCTTAGGGAAGAAACTACCCTAAAAAAGTCAATTTCTACTCCATATTACATTCTCATGTTTTTGGGTAGTCTCCCAATACAATAAGACATCACACCCAATAGATCATTTCAAATTGATGATTTCTCTACAACAAATAATCCCAAAATAATATTCTAATAATTCAAACACACCTTATTTGTCATCATTTAACATTATTTTGGATTTTTAGATGGGCTCTTCAAAGGATCAACACCCATATTTTCTTGTTACCTTGTGGATTTAGGTAATTAATGAACCAATGGAATTATGGGAAAACCACTAGAAATATCCATTTTCCAAACAAGGATATATATTCATGTAAAAATTACAATTGTAACTAATTTTAAATAATTTACTCCATGAATTCTTAATAGCCCCTACTTCAGAGTTTAAAAAAATCTTATTTGAAACCAAAAGTTTTCACTACCCTATCACTATAGTGATAATGATTCCATACATATGATCCCAAGTCTCTATGTATGAACATGAATTACAAAAACATGTACTAGGGAATGATAAATAAATCTGAATACTACCCCTATCGGCTATGGGAATGGAGTATACTCTTAAAAATACCTTATATATTTTACATTCTATTCCAAAAAATTCTATTATAGTCCCCTTTTATTACTTTTAAAAATACATTCAAAAAAGGAGAAAATAGAATTTATTCAACATATAAGTAAATCATTTAATCCCTTCAACTTTACTATCAAAGCCCCCTACGAGAAACATTCATATTCTATGATTAAAAATTATAGAATATATTACTATTATAAATGAAATATATATATTTGGATAAAAAACCTCACATCTAGTTGACATATCTTTCAATAGAACTTATATCCTCTATAGGATAACTAACATCAACAACTGTTACATTATGTTGCGTCAACTATTAAAAATTCCACCATGCATTACCTTATTAAAATGTGGACATTCTTATATTTCAAGAATCTATTGAATCTAGAAATTTTTTGAATCATGAATATATGTGTCAGTCTAAGGTAATATTCCCACTAATGTCTTTGATGATACCTAGAAAAATGACAAACATCATATGACTCACAATGGTACAGGACAATCATTTAGATGACTCAAACACACTTCAACAACCACTATATATATTGGCAACACCGTTTTGAATCATAGTCACTTGTACACTATGGGAAACAAGTTTTCTCAAGAAATTTTATGAATGTTACTAATTACTTAACGTACCACTATATAAAATAACTATTGTTGACTTTTAATATTTTAGCTTCACAAAAATGTACCACAACATCATTCCGTAACACCATTTTGAGTCCTTTATTAAATTATGAGAATATACTCTATAATCAATATTTGATACCAGTTATTAGTATCATATATTTATCATCAATACATTTTATAGATTGTTTGGGGATATTTTTTTTCTGTATCTAATAAAACTATTGAATACAACATATATACCCAAATAATGATACCCATTGGAAGATAAAGGTTGTGGAATATAGGTTCCCAATAACTAGGGAATGAAAAATAATCCCTAATTTCCTTGGTTCCTTGAAATTGGAAGGCCATGTAGTGACTATAGTACATTGAGTTTCTCTTTACTAGTATCCTCCCCCTCTTGGATTTCATTGAATACATTCTTTCTAGAAAATTATATAAAATAACAATCAAGAAATAAAAAAATGGTAAAATCATGAATAACACACAAGGGAGAATGTGGTTTGGACATTGTATCATATATCCTTGGTAAACATGTATGTTATTTGATTTCATTGGAAAATATAAATAATCTACTTTACGTGTAAAATCACATCTAAAAATCATATTCACTAAACACAGAATACCAATTCCTTCAAATGATCTATTCCTTCTTCTCGTAATTCCACAATTAAGAACTTGAGTGATGTTCTTCCATCCATTTATGAGAAAATCATTTAACTTCTCCTCCTATCGTAGGTTGTGAGAATCCATCTTCATTCCTAATTCTTCTAGCCTCTAACATCATACAACTTCAATTCATTTGATGTTATTTACTATAATTGGATTCACCTATCACCAAAAATAGGTCTAAAACCTCACTATATAAAGTTAACAACATATTTTAATCTAGCCACCTATCACATTTTGATCTAATCTGAGAAATTTATAACTCACTTTGATCTTCATAAGAGGGCATCCAAATAGTAATAGTCTTTAAATAGATCAAATTGTATAATCGGTTAATAATAAACCTTTTCAAATATATTTCTACTTTTGAATCTCTATAACTCTTATGGAATCTAACCTCTACATCTAAATCACATCTTCCTTCACTACATTACTAGGCCCCTCATGTACATTATTTGAAAGTTCATTCCCTACATTCCAATACTCAAACACCATTGTCTGCTTCTATTGTTATACATCCACTTTAATTATTTTCTATACAATCTATTTAGTTAACATATATCATCTAACGCCACTTTTATATATTTATAGAGTTTTCATATGGTGTTCATATTTTTCTGATGTGTACCTAAACATACATTATAATGATATTATGCCTCTAACTATATTTTACATGTGTAACATCAATGCATTTCAACACATAACGAAAAAAAATTATCACACACTTTTTTTTACCATAATCCTAAAAACATGTATTTGGATTTGAATACTGGATAAGTATTGGTTTATCATTTTTGAGTAATAATTATTCTTTGAATGAATTCCCTGAAAAAGAAACCAAAATCAGGGGTGGTGGTGAAACCATCCACAATTTCATAAAAGAGGTAAAATTCTATTTAATCTAAAAAACAATGGCCTATGTAATGGGAATATTTTGTTCTCTATGATATAAAACTATGATTATAGATATAATGGTTGATGTAAAAACATTTGATAATATATTTTTAAAACTAGGGGCATGATCCTCTATCTAATATGGGCTAACAATTATTGTGGGATTTATAATGATCTCTCAAACAACTATTATAACTTTCAATGTACTATAATATAAAAAAATACTGCAACATTAAATTCCTCTAAAAATATAATCATGCTTTCATTTTTAATATTCTTATATTTTTTACTTCACCTATATCCATTTCTTTTCATTATATTTTCTCATTTACTTCTCGTCACATGGGTTTACCTTTACATGTGTTTTCACATTGTTAATGTTATACTTTTCAATAATGGATATCATATCGTTTTTTTGTTCTAAGTAATGGGATTGGAGATGGTGGTGTAGTATCATCATGGTAATTCCCATTTTTTAACATGGGATTATTCACATCCATTACTATAATAACATCAAGAATATAAAGGTAAATAATTAAATTGGATACATTGAATAATGTGGTCGTTGAAGGATAATGATATATAAATACCACATGATTTGGAAGTAGAGTTGTCAGATCATTGAATGTTTCAATTGGTTTGGATACACTGAAAATAAAATTAGTTTGGTCCACCATATAGAATATGGTTTAGAGATGCTACTCTAAATTGGTTGTTGATTGAAGTGGAATGGTCCAAAGTGATAAAACTATTTCGAGGTTCACTATTTTTGACCTAACATCCTATATTTTATAATATTGAATCAATTTCATATAGTTAATTTTTTCCTCATGTTTATTGGAATTTCCCTCAATAGAATCCATGGATGTTGGAACTAGGTAATGATCAGGAATCAGACTCTCTAATGGGTATAGGATACAAAAATCAGTTGTCCTCAAATCCCCTTCCTAATTTGGTTGATGTGGGTACATTTCTGAAATCATTATGAACATTGTCACCATGATAGGTATACACATATTATATAGAGTTAGTAAATCAATAAACTATATCCTCTACGAACAATTGAGTGGTTATAAAGAATAAAATTATCATCAATTATTGAGAAAATCATGGGAAAAATTGGACGCTAATAATTACAGTTCTCATTATTATTTTAGTTTACATAAGTCATTGTATTAAAAAATATTATCAAAGTAAGTGGTTCAACATCTAGAGTAGAGTGAAATATGATTTCATCATTCCAGTTCACCACCCCTTGGTTATTTTAATTTATTAAAATTGATGTGTGGGTGGATTGATGAATAAATAATAATATAGGGTCCATATATAATGAGATTTTATATTTTTAATATAATTACATATTCATAAGGCTCATAATAACTATTTTCATTTTTGGAAAGTTTATATAAATTGAGGATCAATAAATATCCTTGTGTAGGAATCTGAATGTACTTTTCAATCTAAATAGGTTGTGTTTATTGGATTTTATGTTAATTGGTGTGTGTTTTGAATTTGATATTCTAGAGGTCATTTTAGAGGGTGTATAATATTTAATATATCCTTGAATATTTCGAAGTGAAAAGAGTTTTGGTACCGTTATTTTAATTTTAATAAGACAATGTTTGTACGAGAAATATATTTGGTTATGTCCTTATGTGATAAAGGGGAACAATAGAAGAGTAATATGGAACATTAGAAGAGCCTGTAAGAACATTGTTAGAGTAATATGCTACTTCCAAAGAAAATGAAATTAATTTTTAAGTGTTTATATGGGGAGAATGAATGTTTTATATAAGTAATTTGATAATATAGAATATTAATATCTATGTTAGAAAGAGTATTCTTAAAAATGTATGGGTGTTCTATAATATTCGATGACTTCCGTAAGAATATTGAAGAGTACTTCATGACTTCATAATAGTATTTTGTATCATTATAAAAGGTTATTTTTAATTTGGAAGGGTACATCCAACTATATATAGTCTACCCAGTATCAAATGATAGTAAATAGGAGAAAATATAATGTTATATTTGAAATGTTTGTTGGAATTGTAAACTAAAGCTTCACATTGTTATATTAACATGAAATAGATAAAATCAATATTATCTGCATAGATTTAATTTAAACCTATCAATCAAAATCTATGACTAATTCATAGTCAAAAATGATTTTTGATTCAATCAATTATTGAATAAATATATGTTTATATTCCAAGGAGTTATATTTTAGTTTTATTGATTATTTGAATATAGTGACTATCCTATGTTTTAATTGAGAATTAATTAAAATATTTTTAGGGGATAAAAATAAATAAAAATATTCAAAATTTTGTGAATATATATTTTTATATAATGTTCCAGGTCAACCATACTCAATTATGATATATCTAAATATTCAAAATATATATATATAATATTATGGAACATTTTTTAATTGGGTTTGAAGAACAAAACTACTATGATATTCATAGTTATTTTTAATTTTCAAATATGTGGATGCGTTTTATGAAACTATTGCAAAAAAAAGAAAAAATAATGATATCCTTTAAATATATATAATTGTAAAGGAGTAAAAAAACTATGAGGTTCATGGAAGTACCATGATGATCTAGAATAAAGAGGAGAAAACAGATGAAAAGTAGATGAATTAAAACACCTATTTTATTTGTTGTAAGTGATTAAATTATTTAACTAATTTGAATGAAACATGTGAGTTAAATTTTATATTTTTTCTTAACACAATGCAAAAGAGTTAAATAATAGGAAATGTGTTTAATATTGGTATTTAACCCGTATGAAATATTTTTCAAAAATATGATTAATAGTTTTAAAACATATGGGTTGAACAAAGTAAACACCACATACTATTACTTATTTCTTACATCGGGACAAAACATAATTTTTTATAACATTAATAGTTTCATGACACAATTTATAACAATAGGGATGTATCTAAAATATAAAAATATATTAACTCCTAAAATCAACAATCTCCTACAAAAGTCCTATTATTCTTTGGTTGAAAAGGATTTTATGAGAAACAGAATTTTTAGGAAATGAATATAGTTTTAAAAAAGATATTTTTCATGGAAAATATAATTATATTGATAGGGGTTATGATTTAGAGTGTGGGAAACTATAAAATTTTGAAGAATATATTTGGATTTATATTAGATAACCTAGATGTAAATATACAACTATAACTATTCAACGGGTTATTGTGAGTGTTATTTTTGTATTATCAATGTCTAATAGATATATAATGCTTTTGATATATATGGTAAGGCATTGAATATTTTATATGGTTCGTTAGGAAAAAATAAATTTATGAATGTGGTGTGTTATTCCACTACAAAGGCTATTTGTGATATTTAATCAAATATTAATGAAGAAAATAAATAATTTAAAGAAGAAATGATTTATGTTTTAGGAAAATGATTTTATATCTTTATGATATATCTTGAAGAATATTTTAATGGGTTCTTCAACAAAATTGATGAGGTAGTCAGACCCATTTGAAGTCCCGATTAAGAAATACAAGAATAGAGTATTACAAATAAGTTCCAAAGGAGACAACCAACTCTATTCAACCTAAAAATATGATATCATGATAATATAATTCAAGATGATTTATCACTTCTTGACCTACAAAAATGATCGATGTCATATGAAATGAAGGTAATGATAAAAAAGAATAAATAGGAAATTCATCAATTGGATTTCATTCAAATCGATAAAGAATATTAACATAGAAAAATATATTGGTTTACAAGGGGGTTAAACCAACATATAATGTAAATACCGGATATTTCGATGTATTTTTTTTTTATTTATTTAAATGGGAATTTTAAGAGTCTGTGAAATTAAAAGGTGCACTATTATGAGGCCCGGAGTGCCCAGAACGGTCTGTCGAAGTTTTGTTAAGCATAAATTAAGGCGCGTAAGCAGTTTTCCTGAAAAATTTTAATAACTCTTGAACGGTTAATCAGATCAGAAATACGGGGGCATCGTTGCGCTCTAGATGGCGGGTTTACCCTAGGCGCGACTTAAGATTAGTTGGCACGGGCCTCCTGTGAGAAATCCCAAAATGTAATTACCGTATATAAAATAATTAAATAAATTATTTTATTTTTCAAATTATTATAACTCAAAAATGGTAGCTCAGATTAAAAATCGGAGACCACCACTGAACTCATGAAGGCATGATTTATTTAAGTGGATACTAACTTTGGACGGCGCGGGCCACCAGAAACAATTAGTTTTTTGCCGTAAATAAAATAATTAAGTGACAATTATTTTATTTTAAAACTCATAACATCTAAATGGTAACATAGATTGAAAATATGAGAGTAAATTTGGGTTCTATGAGGCGTGTTTCACCAAATAATATTCTATCCATGATGGCAGTTGGTCGAGGGTGACTGATGACAATTTTTTCTGAGGTTTTTTTCGTGTACGTTCAGTAAACACATGAGCGGCGTTTTGTAAATTTTCAACTGGTGCTCGGATTTGAAATCAGAGGACACCATTAAACTCATAGATCAGGTATTCTCTTAAAAAGACATTCACTTCGATGGCAGATGATCGAGAATATAAGTTAGTTTTTTTATAAAAAATCATAAAATAAAGTTCAACTCTTTATTTACATTCCTTTTAGCAGCCTTGTGTGAATGAGGGTACTTGGAACTTCTACTTGGGAGTTGATGGAATGACAGCCAGAACCAAACCTCCAATGAGAGGTTGTGGATGTGGGGCCCACCTGAGCATAACCTCTCGCAATAGGTTATAAGTTGGGGCCACCTAGGACCCATAACCTCTCTATTAAATGATGGTGGTGGGGACCACCCGACCCCTATTGATGGTTGACGATAAAACCTCCCACCACTCCCTCTTTAATGAGGGAGAGCCTCTTTCCCATCCACCTAATAAAATGTGACAACACTCATGAATTAAATTAGGTGGGGCCCACTCTTTTAATTCACCAAATTTGAATTATGTACCAACGTAATATTAGACAAACCCTCCCATTCCTATATAAAGGATGCATGGGGGAAGGTTTTGAGACGACATCTTCAAGCAGTGAAATACTGGCAAAGAGAAGTGGCACCCAAAACATGGAGGACTACACCTTCTCCAACGAAGAATGAAGAACGAAGAAGGAAGAACACCAACCTTCATCGACTCCTTCATGAGACACCTACCTATGCGGAGCGTCGTCATCGAGCAGACACAACTCGGGTTTGAGAGTGCATGAAGAACGCGGAGAATGGCGAATCGATGCCCAACTCTTCCTACAACATTGTCTAAGAATGAAAAAAGATATAGAGATATTTGTGTTATTTTCTATTTGAATATAAAACTCATTCTTCTTCAAACAATGATATAGTATGATAATCGCTGATTTTTATCACAGTAACGAGGAGGGCTCAAGCCGCACAAACACGGTTCAACCCTCCCCTTGTTTGTTCATGTTCGACGATGACAGCTTGTCAAAGAGGCAACGACGACACGGACGATGAACAAGAGTCGTGCTCCCCACAACCTCTGTGAACTACGGCGCTCCCGTGGCGCCTGGGTATGTTTCCCTCACCCTCACACGCTGCCCTCGCACACTCCCCGTTTTCCCCACGCACTTCCCGGCTCCACCATCGCCCCAACGGCATGCTGCCTGGCGCCCTCATGCCCTGCTGGCGCACTACCAATGCCCTTGTGCCCTACCAGTGGCCTTCCCGGGGCCCCCACGCCCCACCGGATGCCTGCTCGGTGCCACAAAGCCCCGTCGGATGCCTGCTCGGTGCCCCTGTTCCCCGCCGGAGGCCTGTCCGGCTCCCCCGTACCTTGCAGGAGGCCTACATGATGCCCCCTCCCCCCACCGGTGGATTTCCCGGTGCCCCTATGCCCTACCGGCAGCCTTCCTAGCCTCTTCCGGCAGCCTACCCAGCACCCTGGCGCCCTACCTGGTGCCCCTGTGGCCTACCGGGGACTAGCTGGCCTACCCACGCCCCGCGCTGCCTGCCTGCTGGCCTCCTGGCCACCAGCCTCCAGAGCTGACCCGCGGTGTCGCTGGTCGAACCTACCCGGACTTCCGGGCCTAGTTACTGAGTCGTCTACGTGGCGACTACCGGGCCACACTTCCCTCGCGGTTCATTGGGCCATGCCGAGTGGACCGGGTCAAAACATAGCAAAGTGAACCAACTAATCGGATGAGTCAGACCCAGCGAGTCAGTCCGGGGTGACCCAGAACGGGTCGGCCTAGACAGGGTGGGGCCCAGTTGGTCCGACCAAGTCGGACCGGGCCCGGGCCCTTTACAGACCCATTACCTTCTTGGGCCATATCATTGGCACCAGACATCCATTTGGTGAACCATCCATGACTCCAGTATTCTTAGAGATTAACCATTTTTTTGAGTATACCCCACTAGACTTCGGGGTATAGTTGAGTCACAGTCAGGTTGGTTCATACACGAATCCAACCGGGTCCCAAAAACTAAAATGCTTATAACTAAGAGATCGGGCGTCTGACTGATGCGCAGTCTATTGCGTTGAGACACCTATGATATGGCGGTCCTTTGAGATACTTCCATGTGATACTTTGTGACAGTTGGATTATTGTCCAGCAGGTCATTGAGCGGATCCTTCTGGCGACGAGCAGTCACAGTGCGAAGACCTAGTAGATGTAGACATGAAGAATGTTGAAACGATTCGACTCGAAGGGATTCGATTAGCCCAGTAGACGGAGCGCCCGATATTTGGCGATAGACCCATGATGGATGGAGCACCTAATAGTTGGCAATAGACCCACTATACTCGATGGGAGGAGTACCTATGTAGGCTATTAGCTGTATCGAACATTATTTGGTTGCAGACCCACAACGGACGAAGCACCTTGTAGTTGACAGTAGACCTGTGGTACTCGACAGGATGAGTACCTCATCGGTTCAATGTTAGTGAGAAGCACTTCAGTGACGTGACATGTCCACTTTCCCCTATATAAGAGGAGTTCTCCATCAGCCATGGTTTTGAAAATGATGATCTTGGTGTGAGTTGAGTCAATTAATTTTGTGTTTTCCTCTTAATTGAGACCAATTAGTTGAAAACATAGTATACGTATGGGCATATAACTATGTAATGGTTATCCTTTGAAATTACACATTTTGGTTTATCCGTGTCAGATTTTTTGAGACCTTGAGGTTCTCTAGGTCCGTATTGAGTATAGTTATACTCACCCCTGCATGGGCTATGCCTGCACCCCGTTGTGTTGGATGCAGACAATAGACAACACTGACCGAGGTGGAGTGTATGAGGACTGGATGGTACCCAGAGAAGGACCTCACAATGAGTCAGTACCTGGAGGAGACGGACGTACATAGAGTACTGAGGAGGCTATGTGTACCTACTCTTCATGTAGGATCTGAGGTGGAAGCTCCAGGAGCTGCTAGACACCATCTAGCTGTTTTTATTTTTAGTTGTACCTGTTTTTCATTTATTTGTACTTTACTGTTGGCCTTGTATTTCCAGACCCTTTACATTCAGCATACTTGTTATACAATTTTTACTTAGTGTTTGGTTCCACCTGTACTGTGGTTATGATTGTTTATAGTTATAGAGTTAATACATTCCTAGTCTTATGGATTTACGCCGTTGGTCCAAGTCGCCAGCCCCTGGCAAATGGAAGGCGGGCATAGGGTAGTCACGATACGAGCCCCGGTGGACGGGTCGTGACAATTTTTATCAGAGGAGTTGGTTCTACCGCAAAACATAGGACTATGATATTTCTTTTATGTGAAACAATAATTTTATGGGTACCAAGTCTGGTTTTCTGTTCAGGGAGTCTAGTGTTGGTGCGGCGGCTGACGTATCCATACGCCACGACCCTAACTATTGATTTCCAACCTAGTGCATGAAAACACTACTTGTGTGTGTGTTTTCAAAAGTTTTTCTTTATCTCATCTCCACCAGGTCAGCTCACCAGGTATAGCTTTTGACCATGTCACATCTGTTCAGGTTTCCTCCACGTAGATAGCCAGTTAGAGCTCTGAAAGAGTACACGATGACGGGTCACCAAGTGACGAGGCTTTTGTTAGGGCCATCTTACTATGTTGGAACCTTTAGGTGGTGTACCAGCAGCACCACCACCTGTTTGGAAGAAAATTACTCTAGAAACATTGGAGGACGGTGCACTCCAACTCAGTGCATTGCACAAGTTTTAGTAGTAGAGGCCTCCAAAGTTATGAGGCAAGACAGGTTCCCACAGAGTTGAGGGCTGGCTGGAGGTAGTTGCCAGGGTTCTCTGCCTGGTTGAGACACTCGTAGATAAGAGAGTGATATTTGTTACTACTAGTTTCCAGTTAGTGACCATGAGGTTGGTCCTCATAGTGATGATGCATTGGTATGTGGACCATTGCCCGAGATTATACCTTCAGGTAATGTGTTAGCTTTATCAATGCATGTTGGTCAGCAGTTACAACTGGTGGTATCAATTGATGACACATATAGACATGGTGCCTTACACGAGTTTCAACATCAGATTTCCCTCAGGTTTTGAGGTGAGCCCGACTTATAGGTAGCTGAGGAATGGCCTGAGGAGGTTGCTGAGGGTTCTTTACAGCATGTACAGCTTCCTCAGAATGACATGTCGGTAGCTGAGAATAAATGGAGGTGTAGAAATTGTTTCGAGTACTCGATGAATACGATTCGATCAGTTATTTGGGTCTAGGAATTTCGATCAAGTTTTGTTTTAGTACATCCAATCCATTACTTTTTCTCTATATTCTAGAGAGAACCTTTGAGGTTGAATTTTCCTTGGCTGAGTGGATACAACCAATGAACGTTAGCAGTGGGAAAGCATGAAATCGGCTGTAGTCTCAGAGACTTGAGCATGTAAAATGTTTTGATAAGTGGATGTGTTAAAGATATATGAATCTTCAAGGTAGAAGACGTGAAAGTAGAGCTAGGAGAGCATCATGGGGTGGTTTACATTTTGACATGTTACAACCACCCGCCTTTGTAGTCCCTCCTAGGCGCAGGAAGCTGAAGGGCTGGGTTAGAGAGTACCTGAATGTAGTCAATAAGTGTGACCCAAGTGCTCTAGGAATGATTTGAGGTACGATATATGTCTATTACTTGCTGTTGTATCAATAGAAATAAGCACCAACCATTCCTTCCACGAATCTTGTCACATAAATAGTGTTTCTGGTTAAACCTTTTACTTGACCCTCACGTCTGAAGAAACCTTCGGGACGAGTCTTGATAATCAAACATATTTCGATGGTGTGATCTTACCCTTGAGTCAATAGTTTCAGTTGGAACCTCTTGGTGGTAGCGTCAAGGCACTACGATATTAGATTGGGTATGGACTGGGCAACCACAGTTCATACAAAGATTGAAGGTATTTGGAAAAAGGTTTATGGTTTATCTACAATGTAAAGATGTGATTTTCCTTATATGGAGAAAATGGAAACCCAGGAAGCACATGTTAATCTCATGCATAAGAGGGTGTATCTGATCACTCTTGAGTTGGCCAGCCTTACCCTCGTGGTAGCAGGAGTTTTCAGTTTTTTGTTCTAAACAGTAGTGTCAGAACATGGGGACATATTTTCAAAAGATGTTTTCAGGATAACCACCCAAAAGGTGGAGGGACATATACTTTGGATGGATACTACTAGAGGTTCGTTCGAGACTTATCTAGAGTTTCATCACCACTTTCATCCTTGACGAAGAAGGGGAAACCCTTTTTGTTGTCAGAGAGATGCCAACAGAGCATTCAGAAACTGAAGTAGAGGCTAACTAGTTCCCCCATTTGAGTCTTCAAAAGGAGGGTGTATGGTATGTAGTTTACTATGATGCATCAAGGACTGAACATGTGTGTTTCCTAATGCAGGAGCAAGTAGTGATCACATATGGTTCTCAGTAATGGATATGACATGAGCATAACTACACTACCCATGGCCTGGAGATTGCAGTAGTGGTCTTCACCTTGATGATGTGGTGGAACTATCTTATGGTAGAACATTTTACAATGTACCCTAATCATAAGAGTCTCATGTATATCTTCTCTGAGAAGAACATGAACTTGAGACAGCGACGATGGCTTGAGTTCCTCCAAGACTATGTCTTCGTGATAGTCTAAACTCCTGTGAAGGAGAACATATTAGAGGATGCACTCAGTTGGAGATTTAGTTTATAGAAGCTAAGAGAGGAAATAGAGTAGCTGGCTACTTTACAGATATCCTTTGTGGATAGAGATAGAGAATATTTCCTTTAGTCTCTTACAGTCACTCTCCCACTTCTTCAGCGAGTCAGGGAGGCGCATCGTGGGGATGCTGACTACGAAACATGATGTGCTTAGATATCTACAAGACATGAACCAGATGGATTTTTAGAAGGTGGGGATCACATCATTCTGTTCAGTGGACGTACCATGGTACTTGTTGAACTTTAGGAGGATGATTTGAAAGAATTCCACACATTCCCTCTAGAAGTACATCCTGGTGTGGCGAAGATGTACCAGGACCATTGACGACAACATTGGTGGCCAGGTATGAAGATGGTGGTAGCAGAGTTTGTCTCATGGTGCCTCACTTATCAACAAGTGAAGGAAGAGCACTAAGTACCGACAGTCTTGGTTCAGACCTTACAGGTCCCAGAGTGGAAGTGGGATGGGATATAGACGGACTTCGTAACGTTTCTTCCATGAACGTCTAGGAGTCAAGACTCTATTTGGGTGATCATCGACTGACTCAACAAGTCGGCCAACATCATACCATCCAGAGATGGTACGAGCTACCATGAAGAAGGATCATATAATCCAAGAGGAGATGAAGATTTCACAGAGGAGACAAAATTCATATACGATCAAGATACAGGGGCATCTAGAGTCTGAGTATGGCCTCCACCTCTTTCTACGGGTCTCAACTCGATGAGGTCTACGGTGATTTTCCCGAGGAGACAAGTTATCACAGAGATTCATCATACCTTTTCAGGTCATCAATAGATTTGTTGAGGTGGATTACCGCTAGAACTACCACCTCAGTTGCATATGGTTCATGAATTCTTCCACGTATCTCGGCTGAGGAGATACATTCATGACCCTCCCCACATCATCGACCATGGAGAGCTGGACATCGATGATGAGGAATCGTTCACAGAGGTTACAGTGGAGATTGAGGATTGATTGGAGATTGAGGATTGATTGGAGAATGTCCTATGTGGACGGTCGATACCTCTGGTGCATGTTCGTTGGAAGCATGGGAACCTCCAGGAGAGCTCATGGGAGCGGGAGACTCAGATGCATGTTCAGTACCCTCTTTTGTTTCCTTAGTTTGAGTTGTGGCTTACGGGGACGTACATACCTGAGGTTGGGAAAATGTAAAGACCTAGAATTTTCATGTAATTTTTTATATAAACAGGTATTTTACATGTCTGCGAAATGAGACGGTGCGTGATTATGAGGCCCAGATTGCCCTAAATGATTCGTCGATTTTTTGTTATTCTAAAATTAACGTGCATAAGAATTTTTATTGAAAAAGTTGAATAACTCATAAACTGTTACTCGGATCAAAAATATGAGGGAACCATTGTGCTTTGGATGGCGGGTTAACCCTATCTGCGACTTAAGTTTAGTCGGCGCATGCTTCCTGTGATAAATCCAAAAATGGCATAACCATAAATAAAATAATTAAATAAATTAGTTTATTTTTCAAATGCTTATATCTCACAAACGGTAGCATTGATTAAAAATATAAGTCCACCATTGAACTCGTGAGGTAATTCATTATTTAATTAGATACTAACTTTGGCCGGCATGGGCCACAAGAAAATGCATGTTTATGCCCCAAATAAAATGATTAAGTGACAATTATTTTATTTTAAAATTCATAACATTTAAACGGTACTTGTATTGAAAATCTGAGAGTAAATTTTGTATTTTTGGGGAATGTTTCACCTATGCACAACCTAACAACAATGGGGGTTGGTCGAGGGTGAGTGATAATAAATTTTTCCTTTCTTTTGTTCGAGTACGTTTAGTAAACACACAAGAAGCGTTTGGTAACACTTGAACCGGTGCTCAGAATTAAAATCTGACAACACCGTTGAACACAAAGCGCTGATATTTTCTTAAGAAGACTTTCACCTCGATGAGAGACGATCGGGAATAAAAGTTATTTTTTGGCTTTTTATAAAAAAAGTATTAAATTATAGTTCATCGCATTATTTTATTTTCTTTTAACTGCCATGAGTGAGTGCTGGTAGTTGGAACCTCCACATGGGAGTGATGGTGGGACCACCACAACCCAACCTCCCATGAGAGGTTATGGTGGTGGGGACCACCCGAGAAAAACGTCCTGTGAGAGGTTACAATGTGGGGACCACCCAATACCCATAACTTCTCTATTAAATGATAGGGGTGGGGACCACTGGACCCCTACTGATGGTGGAGGATAAAATCTCTAACCTCTCCCTCTTTAATGAGGGATAGCCTCTTTCCAACCCACCTAATTGAATGTGACACCTCCAATGAATTAATTTATGTGGGGCCCACTCTTTTAATTCACCAAATTTGAATTAAGTGCCAACATAATAATAGAAAATCACTCCCTCTCCTATATAAATGAAGTTTGAGGGAAGGTTTTGGGATGACTTTTTCAAATGGTGAAACGCTGGAAAAGAGATGTGATGCCCAACATTTAGAGGATTACGCCTTCTCTAACGAGGAACGATCAATGAATAACGAAGAACACCAACTTTCTTCAACTCCTTCCTCGGACATCTATCGACGTGGAGCGTCGTCAACGAGTCGACGCAACTTGGGTTTGGGAGTGCATGATGAACATAGAAAACGAAAAATCGTTTCCTGCCTCTTCAAGCGACTTCGTCTATGAATGACAAACAAGGTATGGAGATTTGTGTTATTTTCTATTTGAATATAATCAACATTCTTTGTCGAACAAAGATACCGCATGAGAATCTGAGATTTCAATCACCGTAATGAGGAGGGCTCAAGCCACACGAACACGGTCTGACCCTCCCCTTATTTGTTCATGTTTGACGATGATGGATTGGAAAAGACATGACGATGACGAGGATGAAGAATGGGGCCGTGCTCCCCGCCGCCTATGTGAAATAAAACACCCCCACGCCGCCCCCGCACCACCCTAGAGCGCTTCCCATGCCCTCGCACACTGCCACGACACACCGCCCGGGTGCCCCGCATGCTGCTCGGCTCCACCGACGCACTTCCTGGCACCCACGCGCCTTGATTGTGTGATGCTAGCTGCCCATGCGGCCCGCCGGCGCTCTAGCCAGCACCCCCGCAACCCGTCGGTGTGATGCCCAGTGCCCCAGTGCCCCGCTGGCGGCCTTCCTGGTGCCCCATCGCCCCGCCGGTGGCCTGCAGGTACCCTTGTGCCACGGCGGCGGCCTGCCCGGCGCCCCCGCACCCCACTGGCCATCGGCTCAAGGATACCGCGCCCTGAATGATACCTGCCTGGCCCCTACCGGCGGCCTACCCAGCACCCCGGTGCCCTGCCCAGTGTTTCGGAGACCTGCCCGCGTTCCTGCGCCCCGCGCGGCCTGCCTGCCGGCCATCCGGCAACGACCTCCCGAGCTGACCCGCTTCTGCCCCCACAGTGTGGTTGGCTAAACTGTCCTGGTCTTGTAGGCCGAATTACCGAGCCGCCTACGTGGTGACTACCGGGCCGAACTACTCTCTTGGTCCGCTTGGTCGGGCCGAGTTGACCGTGTCAAAACATAGCGGACTAACCCGCCCAATGGTCCAGGTCAGACCCATCGAGTCTGACCGGGTCAACCCAGGCCGGGTCGGCCCAAACTGGGTGGTCTGAGTCAGTCTGATCGGGTCGGACCGGATCTGGGCCCATTACTGACACATTATCTTCCTGGCCCATATCTTTGGCACTTGACATTTGTTTGACGAACCGTCAGCGGAGCCATTATTCTTGGAGGAAAACTGTTCCTTTGAGTATACCCAACTGGATTTGGGGTATAGTTGATTCACAGTCAGGTTGGTTCATACACGAATCCAACCGGGCCCCTGATACTAAAATGATAATAACTAAGAGACCAATCATCCGATTTATGCGTTGTCTGTTTCATTTAGAACACTATGACATGGAGGTCCTTTGAGATACTCCTATTTGAGAATTTGTGATACTTGGAGTATTGACCAGTAGCTCATGGAGCGGATCCTTCCATTAACAAGTAGTCAGAGTGTGGAGACCTAGTAGCTGTAGACCTGATGACTGCTTGACCCATTCGACTAGAAGTGATTCGATTAGCCTAGTGGATGGTGCGCCCGGTATTTGGTGGCATACCCATGGCGGACAGAGAACCTAGTAGATGGCAGTAGACCCACGGTACACGATAGGAGGAGTAACTATTTAGGCTATTAGGGGAAGCACTCGGTATTTAGTAGCAAAACCAAAGTGGATGGAGTGACTGGTAGTTTGAAGCATACCCGTGGTAGTTAACATGAGGAGGACCCCAGTAGTCTATGGTTTGTGTGAAGCACCTCAGTTTCACGATAGACCCACTGTTCCTGATAAAGGAGGAGTTGTCTAGAAACCGTGGTTTGGATAATGAAAATCCTGGTTTGTGCTGAGATAATGACTTTTGTGTTTACCACTTTATTGAGATGGGTTACATGATAACTTAGGTATATGTATGGGAATATACCTAAGTAATGGTTATTCGTTGAAATCATACATTGTGGTTTATCCTATTCAGATTTTGTTAGACCTTGAGGGTATTGGGGTTCCTACTGAGTATCCTTATACTCACCCCTACATGGGTTATGCCCACACCTCATTGTTTTGGATGCAGGCGACAGACAGTGCTGATCGAGGCAGAGTGTACGAGGACTGGATTGTACCCGGAGGAGGACCTCACGATGAGTCGGTACCCGGAGGAGACGGATAAACGTAGAGCACTGGGGAGGATATCTGCACCTACCCTTCATTTAGGATCCATGGAGGACAATCTAGGAGCTGCTAGACACCTTCTAACTATTTGTCTTTTTTAGGTGTACCTGTTTGTCCTTTCCTTGTACTTTACTATTGGGCTTGTATTTCTGCCCCTTTAATGTCATCATACTTATTATACAGTTTTTACATAGTGTTTGCTTCCTCTTGAACTCTGGTTGTGTTTTTTAGTGTTATAAAGGTAATTAATTTC
The DNA here is from genome assembly GCA_963277665.1 of Viscum album. Taxonomy (NCBI): domain Eukaryota; kingdom Viridiplantae; phylum Streptophyta; class Magnoliopsida; order Santalales; family Viscaceae; genus Viscum; species Viscum album. Next base: position 1,594,169,429 of record OY728129.1, read on the forward strand.
CAGTCTTAGTGATTTACACCTTTGGTCGTAGTCGCCAGCCCCTGACCTATGGAAGGCGGACTTGGGTAGTAAAGATACGATCCTTGGGGGATAGGTCATGACATATAAGGTTAAAATATTTTGAATACTGTTAAGACTAAATAATTATAAAATTTCATTCAGGACTCTAAATGTTTAAAATAATTATGAATACTATTACGACTAAATAAGGTTAACGAGGGGGTTAAAATAACATATAAGGTTAAAAGATACACCTATAATTGAGTAAATTTTATTTGATGATTATATATCTAACTTATCATGATAATAAATAACGTATTTTGAATGTTATTTAACATTTCTTATACATATATCATATGAAAATATTTAATGTATTTACACGTTTTTCACCCACCTCACTCATAAAATAGAACCAAATATTCACTCTTATATACAAACATTAAGGTATTTTTCTCAACCAATACCTACAAAAAATACCATCCCATATTCCATTAAAAAATATAGCTTATATTATTTCACTTATTATATACTATGTATGGTTAGTGTCTAATCCGTATGTAATTTTTAAAAAAGAGGTATAACTCCTAACTAAGATTATACATTTTATCAATGATTTCTTATCCTTCAATATTATCCTAAAAATAAGTAATAAAATTAAATTATTCCATATATATTTATTTATTTCTGTTGAAAATTTTAAAAAAATATATTCATATTATTTTCCATCTTATGGAAATTGGAAACAACGTTGATTCATTCATATGACCTACTATCTCCAAAAATTAGTGTAGTTTATTTTTCATCCCCACATTACATGGGTAGTTATAATATGTAATATATATATATGATAATTTTGAAATATTTATGACTCAATAAATATAATCTTATATCATCCTTTATGAAATTATCAACATTCTAGTGATGGTGATACCATTTGATATATACTTTAACCACTAATAATATATTATAGTAATTTCTAGAAATTGAACGAGCAATCATAAGTGGATGAAGAAAGAAAGTACTATTTAATGAATGAATTTAAAAATATTTAAAAATAAAATTAAAAAATGTAATATTGATGAAATTTTTTCTTCATAAAATATATTTAAATTTCAAATTAATTATACAGTTGGATTAAACATGTAAAACTATGAATTGAACCAAGCTAATGGATTTATGTTATAATATTATTTTATTTTGATATTTTTTATGTTAAAATTTTCATAAAGAAAATTATATGATGAAATTATCTAAGATCCAAAATTATTTATTCTCCTTATGTTATTTGTACGTTAAAAAATTGTATTTTCTATTTATTATATTATTTTATCATGATTTGACTTGTAAGATACATGTATGGGACATTGTTTAAAATATTCATGTTTTATTTTATTTCCTATTGATATTTTTCATCCACATGACTATTAATTTATGTGTTATAAAAATATTGTTATATATACGCAAATGATTATTTTAAGTCATTTTCAACCGTATTTATCTTTCATTTAAATTTATTAAAATTAATATTCTTATTGCTATAAAATGATGTATATATTGTATTATTCCCAATTGAGTGAGTGAAATTATTATTTTGACATTCACCACATGAATGGAATTTCACACGATCATAACCACTTTTTTATGATTCCTATGATATTATAAAAAATAACAATATTTATGGAATTTTTATTTAAAAATTTATCAAATGAAATGGGTATTATTTTATTAGAGGAATGAAATAAGTTTATAAATTATTTATAACATATTTTTTAAAACAAAGATAGAAAATAATTAACTAAAACTATTTTTATCGTTTCACTTATTTTTTCATCAATCATTCTCAGAATAAAGTCCTTTATTATAAATATTGGGTGTAAATGAATCGATGATCTTATCTCATCATCAATTGTGTAATAATATTGTGCTTATTAAATTTACCATTATCACATTACCTATCGAAATCCATTGTTGAATTGAAGTTTTTTTGTCCTTCATGACCATATTTTATGTATCATTTATTTATATGGAATAATTCCCACCACAATTTTTTTCCAAAATGAATGAAATTTTCAAAAATTTATTAGTTGAACAAATTTTAATAATAATATTTTTTCATTATGTAGTGAAATATCTTATATTATAGATTAAATACAAGGAAATGTTTAATTATAATTAATTCTGAGAATAAGTTGAAATGATCATTCAATATATAATGAAATCATAGTAAGTGAACATGATGGGTGGATCCCAGTTATTGATATCCCGCCGATGAAATGATTTTTCTCATTAGTAAAAATAAGAGAACACATTAGTTGGTCAATTAGCGTATAAATACCCATACAATGAATGTGACATTTCTGAGGCCTTGATGGTAGGAATCATTTTATATTCGATTTCGCATTGATAGCAAGATCATGAATGTTAATAATTATGAATTTTATTTTTTAAGGTTGAAATTTACATTGTCCCTGTGATATCTATGTTCATATTATTTATATATGTACTTTTAGGTTATTTAGTTGATTGAATGGACTTTTATTCAATTATACACTTCATTAAATCAAGTATTCCATGTTTAGTTGTGATAACATACACCATATAAAACCATTAATTAGCATCAGAGATCTCCCATTATTTTTTTCCCTTCCCCAAAATATGAAGTAGTAATTAGTGAAATATCATTAATGATGAATACACTTTTCATGGTATGTTTTATTTTTTCTAAAATAACGTATATATATCTTTTTAACCAAGAATTATGAACTTATTGATCCTTCATGGTGAGATAAATTATATATTGTACCAATGTAATAAGTAAGAACCAACTCTGGGTTACTGGATTTAGGACTTCTATAGTAGGTGTTTGAGAGTGTTTAGTAGTACCCCTAAAAACTATATTTTATATTAAAATTGTTAACATGAGAATTATGAAAATCCTTTAGATTATTTTAGATCATTTAAATATTTTTCCCGTGGACCAATATTCTTGATGAATTTGGTCTAAATAATTTATTTCCATTTTTATTGATGGTTTGTAGTTGAGGGAAGTGAATCAAAACTCATGGTCAATATATGAATTACCTCCCAAATCATGAAAAAAAATTTGAAGTTAGTGTTGAAATGATACTTCATGTATTAGGGAAATTAATTTAGGTTAATAGTAATATCATTAATTATTTGGTGTTACCAAATAAAAGATCATTTTTAGGGAAGGATGTTATAATTTTTCTTAAACAACTATCGTGATTTATGAAAAACAATATGAACCTATCAAATTTTTTTAATAATAAGATAAATCCATATTTTAATGAAATTTCATGAGATAATGACCATGAATATAATATTATTCAACATCCCATGGGTCATCAATGTTGTAAAAAGAACATGGTTATATTATTAAAGGTAAGGTGAGTTTTTTACGTGTGTTGAAAAGATGTCACCTAGACCATATATATAAAGTAAAGAATGAATCTAATAATTTATAGTTATTTAACTGTATATATATGGGACATTATACATACCATTATCAAAACAATAAAGAATTTACATGATAATTATGTTTTAATTTTTATTGATCATATCTTGAGATCCTATATTGGTTATAAATAGAATGAGAATATATTGAACAATCCTAATTGAATAATTTATTCAAAAAGGTGGTATATAATACATTTGTATTTGGGAATGTTGATTTTAGTAATATTCATCTCATAAAAATATTATCATCATAAATGGAATATATATTTATCCTTATAAATAAATAGTTATCAAAGAATTTCCCATGTAAATCAATATAACCCAAACCGCTTGGAATTTAGGTTAATCATAGTAAAATTTTCAAATATATGATTATTTTGTTCTCAAATTTATTAATGGTAGTTTTTGATGATTATTAAGTTAAAAAAAATTGATTTTTCTACAAAAATTCAGTTGTCTGGTAAATTTAGAAATGTTGTATTTTTTGAAACATATGATGAAAGGTATTCATTCCCAAAGATAGTTACTTTTAAGAAAATGTGATATGATTATAGATATTTATTGAAAAAGTATAAATTAACCTTATGTTTATTATGTGATATGAAAATATGGTCTTCAGTGAATTAGACTAAATTTTCCTTCGGTCTACTAGGGAATGTTATTTAGGATATATACATAATTTATCTGTAATGGTTGTTTCGGGATAAAATAATGGGAAAATTTGGGCATAAGAAGTGATCAAAAGTTTTTTATTTTTTGTTAAAATTTATTCAACCATATTTTAAGAGTTTTCATTATATTTTAGATTCTATAAATATTTTAGAGATCAATTTTTATCACTAATACAATTATAACCTTTAATAGTGCTAGAATATGACTTTATGGGAGCTAAAAAAGAATTGATACACTGATCACGTTTAAAGGAACAAAGATGTTATCAACACTAAAAAATAATTATTATGTCATCCCTTGAATAATACTAAAAAAGATCCATTAAAAGTTTCATTTAACTACACTTTTTAGCATTGTTAATGCCCCCTTTTATCAGTTTTTTTAGCTCTGTTAAAGGGGGACATTAATCGTGGTAAAAAGTAATAAACTAACAATGTCAAAAGTAATAGTAAAATAATAATGTATGTTATTATTAACACAATTATAAGAATTAATCATATATTAGTACATGTACAATATTTTTCCTAGTCATAACCTGGGAAAAAATGTTCATGAAGAAATTTATATTCAATTTTTTTAATATGTCATCATATATTCTATATTGACAATAAGTATAAAACTTTTAAGTCTGAAATATATGTTATAACTGGATTATATAAATCCAATATATTTTAGTTTATATTTTATATTAATTAAAAACTTGTCGATAGCGTACACCATACAAAACACTATGTTTAAATGAGAAATTAATTCATATTTGAATATAATTTTTACAACCATACCATTCAATTGGATGGATAATATAAAACTGAACACATTTTTAAACATATTTAATTAATTTTTAACATAATTTAAATAATAAATTAATTTATGAAATATAATATCGATATAATCAATATGAAAAGAGAAATAATAGGATTAAATTCATTTTATTCTTTAAATACAGTTTTACTCAAAATATGGTTTTTAAGGATTTTATATACGGGTTTTAGAATTTATTTTTAATAACTAATTGAAATGTATATGAATAATTTAACTAAATTTTTTGAAATATCACATTATAAAATAATCCTATGATTTTTTAATTTATTATAAAAATATTAATTTTTGTTTTAATAGTGAAAGATACTGATTTTGGGGAGAATTGTAATTTATTTTCATCAAATAAAGTAATTAATATGTACCATGATTTATTTTTTATTGATTTGAAAAAATTTCCTTTTAATTTAATTTTTTTTAATGTTGTAATAATCAATGTTATATTTTATTTTGGTATATGAAAATTTTTGTGATTACAACACATTTGTCAAGAAATGGTTTTTGATGTGTTTTCCAGAAATATAATAATATCAAATGATACTAATACTATGAATTGAATATTGATATATCAAATTAATATTTAGAATACGGATGTTCACTTGTTTTTAAAAAAAAATTATTTTGTCATAATGAACAGTGACCATTACAAAATTTCATCGTTGTGATATTTTGTAAAACATGTTAATTAAGGTTAAAACCATGGTGTAAGATCTCAATATCAACCATGCTCTAAAGTATATTTCCTAAGATTATAGTAACATTACCTAAATCATCCTAAATAAAATCATATGAAACCTCGGTTCCACTTGACTCTTATTATGTCCTTTATATTGTTTTGTGTTGTGATATAATATAAAAGGTCACTGTCATTATTTTTATATCTATACTATGTTTTATTATGTATAAAAATAATATAGGAAATTATGAAAATGGTTTCATTTAATTTGATAAAATATCATCATGATAGTAATTTCTATTAGTTTTTATTAATATTCTAAACATAGTAAACACTTACGTAATGTTTATGCAATGCTTATGATAGTAGTAGAAAAACAAAATTACTCAGATTAAAAAAAATTGAACAAAAATATTTTTGGTAAATTATGTTTACTTATTAATTTATAAAATATTTATAATTTATAAGTGACATTTTAAGAGATTATATTTGAATTATATTGTTATATGGTTTTCTTTAAAGTCAAGATTTTTGAGTAGTCCTTAAAATTTCCTTAAACGGTATTAACTATTTGAATTTATTTTTAAATCATTAGAAAATGATAAAAATCCAATAATTAATCATGTTAATTAAAAATTGGAGATACAACCATCAATAGTTTATGAGGAGGTTTAAGGAAAAGATACAATTTAGAATTACCTCAAAACATGATAAAATATCATCGGTTGGTTATAAATCAACATCTTCCTCTTAATCTTGTATCATAAGGGAGTTTTTTGATATTTTACATGACTTATAAACATATTATATATTAACCATTCATCTGTTCACTTGTTTTCCCCCACCACGCATATAAGTTGGGACCTCCTCTCCACTATAATTAAGAAACATTAAGCTACATAGGACAACAAATATGTAAAAAAATACCTTCACATCAACATTTCACACATCCCTATATTTATTTACTTTTCATTAGACCAACTTATATTGTCTTAAATAGTAGTCGAAAGTATGATTCCAAATAATAGGGAAAATTCTTAACCAAGTTATTCTATTTTATTTCTTCTTTTAAATCTGTGAATTTTATTTTAATATTGACTATATAATATCATTTGTATTTTTAATATAATTAAATGCACTTATGTTTAATTCTAAAAACATTATTCATCTACTCTTCTATCTAATGTAAAATTAAAAAATATTTTATTTGTGCATATAAAAGAGCCTTTCCACATAGTGAGGTAATTTTGTTTCATCACCACTTTAGAGGGATGGTTCTGAATATGGAATTAGTTAATATATATGATATTTTTGACATAATTATGAATTGTTTAATACAAGATATCATTTCAATTCTTTCATTCCATCCATTAGAAAATTATATTGTGGCTCATGTATAAGTGTAGACTACGATGGTAACTCCCCATCCCCAGTTACCCAGAGTCGGTGCAATATTATGTATCATTTTCATGATCACAAAAGATCAAGTCTCAATATACCGATTAGTTTAGTAGCCATGGAAGTAATATATATATTCATAAGGTTTAAATTAAATCATAAAATAGAAAATGACAACAACAATGTTTCCATTGACAACAATGATATCCGATTGACTGTCCCTATAGGTCAGTTATAATATACTTCTTTGCATCCTGGGAAAAATAAAACATAGAAAGGGGTGACCACAAATGCCCAGTAAGGATAACAATATAGTGGAAAAATTTATAAATAAGCATAAAAATCTAGGAAAACATTTGAGACTAAAACAGAATCCTTTTAAACATGAACATCAACAATATAGGGCAATGATAAAATCAAAATAATGCCATTTACTTACTCACATGGTAATATTAATAGTATAATAATCCCATGCAATATCAATAGCCACAATCGTAATAATGGAATACATAATGCCAGACTATAATGACCACAAAGTCAAGTCCTTGTGCGAATACTACAAATAAAATTTTGTCATGGCCATGTGCCAAGAATGTATTTTGTCTTATGAGGCCTAACGATTCATATATGCACTATAGCGAGATCCACCCATCACTTACTATGTCTAATGCAATCATCATATGAAAAGGTTTAAACAAAACATAAATAGTTATATTAAAACTGGCATAAGAAATGTCAATAAATTATCCATAAACCATGAATGGTATGAAAATAGCACATCCTCAGTAAAAAATATCACATAACCCTCAATACAATATGGAAGTTTTTTATCATTATCGATCAACTTCAAATAATCTGAAAATCCATCGAAGGATGTTGACATAGATGAAATCAAAATCTTTTTAGAGAAATATCTCTTTCTATTTTAAAATCATTTAAAGGTCGCGTAATTATAAAAGAAAATATTTATATTTGAAAATAGTCTTATAATCTTGTAAGGGAATCTATGACAATGTTATAAAGGCAGAAAATACCTTCACCCTCTGTAACAGTTAAGAAAACATTCTTACCTTAAATTTGTCGAGAAGTTCAAGAATTACCTTGTTTGGAAAACGATGGAAATATTCCTTTGAAAACATCTTATAAAAGTCAAAAAAGGGTATAAATTACTTTAACCCATAGTCTATCAAATAGTGAGAATGTTTTCAAATACATTTTTAAGAAACATGGATCTAGATGCCAAAGAGGTCTCAGTTGATAATTACATATAAACAATCTCAGAAAATGAAGAGAATGTAGAAATAACAATTACATTTTACTTTTCCTTGGATGAGGGTAGGATTACATCCTGTATAATGGTTAAATAATATTTATTAAATTATACAAGAATCATATACATTAATATGATATCGTATATGATCTTTTAACATTGCTTTGTTAATGATATCTTAGTATTATCGTCGTTTCAGGTGTTAACTGATTCATTTTCTATTTTATGATTATTTATGTAATTAATGTTTGCTATGTATAGGATATATCTTATTCATATTGAGTATGCTATTATATCATTAAACATTGTTTTCATTTATCTAATGAAAATTACTGTTGAATGGATACGATGGGGAATGAATATAATCACATTTGTGGAGACGGTAATCCATACGTACGGATGAGTGACAATATCATTATTTTGATAATAAAGTAATATATAATTGGATGGTATATGATATATATAGAATCATTATCATGTAATATTTTTTATTTATATCAATTACACATTATTAATATACCAATCCAAATTACAATGTCTTGAATAACAATTACACCACGACGTAGAGACGGTAAGGCGTACATACGAACGTATGGTAACATGTCTTTGAATGATGGATAGAATAATGAATTTGTTTCTACCATATTTATAATAACATCAAAGTATATAGAATATATTGGGGTTATTATTTTATAATGGAAACAACAAAGAAATATAAAGTGGAAGATGAATGTAACTTGAAAGAGGTGATTAAATATTTACCTCTTCTTCAGGTTCTTCCTTTTGATTTTATCTAATGGTCTCCTTAGGATGACATTCTGAGTAAATAAAGGCATCTATAATTAAGGTAGGACAGTTGAGAGGTTAATTGGGCTAGGTTTGGTGGAGCCATATGGATTTGAAGGTGTGACTTAGAGAGAAGGTGGAGTGCACATTTATAAGATGGGTGAGTGGAACCTTTGGAAAAGATAGAAATATTATTTCATAATAAAATTATTTTTCTGTTTATAATGGCTCCAAATTGAATTTTTTAGAGGATAAAGATGGGATGGGACTAAATCGACTCATACAATCAATTTTAGACAGGTTTGGGTCACTATATTATCCTTATATTTTAAATTTAACTCTTAGTTAAACAGTTGGACATTTACAATGTCTCATTGTATTTTTATATTATATGATTAATAATTCTTGTATAAACCTCCAAGAGAACCCAAAGTGGTTCATTAATAATACACATATAATTAAAAAAGTCTTTTGGCTAATCCTCATATTTTTAAGAATAATATATATATTAATAATATAAGATTTGTTTTAAAAACTATTTTATGTCAATTTTGAAGCTATTTGATATTTTGTTTTTGACAAATTCATAACAACATTATTACATCGAAACAAATTAATATTACCAACCCTTATATGTCATATTAACCTATAAAATTAGTGTAATTCATAAAGAGTATCATATTAAATTTATTTGGATATTTATAATATTAATTATTTTAATCATTCATTAATACAGTAATTTATACATCATCATTGTGTCATAAATAAATTTAATTATTTAGTTTATAAAAAATATATATAAAATAAAATTATGTATGAAATTTTTTTATATTTATAGTTAATATTTCTACTCGAATTTATCTTACGTATAACCCTATATTAAAAATTGTTTCGTTGTTAGACAGTGAACTTAATACACATAACTCTTCATTGTATTAAATAATAATAAATGTCCAAATCTAATCCAAGTGGACCAAAGAGGTAAATATTTTATACTCTAAGGTTATTTTGGTTTAATTATACTTATACAATAGAATTAGGACATGTTTTAGGTTAATGATAATAGTATTTTTACACTTAATTACACTATTTACTTTTAACCGTGGTAAATAAAAGTAAAAAGTTACTATTTACAAAAAAATATTTTCATCTTATTAAAAAACATTTTACATACTGATATCTACCATGTATATATGATTTTTGAAATTCAACGCATAGAAGTGGTAAAATTAATTTTTATGTATATTTTCAAATGCTCTTATTAGGTGGGTAAAAGACAGTAATAAGTTCAATAAATTTGTTATATATCTAAAATTATTATAAAATGACTCTAATGAATTACATTGAACATATATAGGTATTATTTATATATTTTTACATACCATAAATTTACATAAAATAATTAATTAATTAAAAAGTCAGTTTAAAACTATAACTCAGTGTTTTTGACTATTCCTCAAAAATAGAATGTTTTCATAAAAATACAAAAAATACACCTTATGCTAATTTCGATATTCCAAATACAAAAATGAAGTCCATTTCAAAATATAAAATTTATTAAATTTCAAAAAGTGGGTATTAATATTCATAATGGCTATTTTGATTGGTTGTGCTGTGTTAGAACTCGATGTTGCATACAACACACGCTATTGCGTTATTCAAAGAGAAGCGTACCATAGAAGCATGAGGTGTCACATTCTCCCCTCCTTCAAATAATTTCATCCTAGAAATTTCTAGAGTGTTATTGCATAGAAATAATTGGGTGGTTCTCCGTCATATGTTCCTCGGGTTCCCACATTGCCTCTTCCATCTTGTGGTTTCTCCATTGAACTTTTCCAAATGAGTCGTCTGGTTTATCAAAACCTGTTCTCTTGTATCAAGAACCTTGGCATGCTCTTCACAATAAGACAGATCAGGTTATAGTTATAATTCTTCATAGGTGAGTACATGTGTTGGGTCAGATATTTATTATCTCAACAGTGATATGTGGAACACATCGTGAACTTTGGAGAGACATGGCAGCATTGACAAATGGTTAGCTACATCCCTAGTTCGTTCTAGAATTTCAAAAGGTCTGATGTAACTTGGACTTAATTTTCTATTCTTACCGAAATGTATAACACCCTTCCATCGAGATACCTTCATGAAAAAATGATCTCTTACCTGAAATTCCAAATCCTTCCTTCGGTTATCTCCATAGCTCTTCTATCTATTTTGAGGTAGCTTGATGTGGTTTTGGATTACCTTCACCAATTCCATCATTTCCCCCACAAGTTCTGGTCTGATGAGTTTTCTTTCACCCATATCATCCCAATAGGCTGGTGTGTAATATCTCTTTTGGTATAACACTTCATATGGTGCCATCTGAATACATGAATAAAATCTATAATTTTTAGAAAATTCCACCAGAGGTAAATATTGATCCCACAATCCATTAAAGTTAACAGTGCCTGATCTCAACATGTCTTCTAATGGTTGAATATTCTATTCTGATTGTCCACTAGTTTTGGGGTGGTTGGCAGTGCTCAAACTAAGTTCAATATCCATGGATTTCTCAAGACTCTTCCATAATCATGATGTAAAACAGAGATCACGATCAGAAAAAGTCGATAGTGGTACTCCATGAAGTCATAAAACATCATTAATATAATGTCTTTATAATCGTTAAAGTGGGAAATCTTATTTTATAGCATGAAAATGTACTCACCAAGTATGACGATCAACAATGACCCATATTTCATCGTTCCTTCTAGGAGTCTTTGTTTGTCCAATGACAAAGTCCATCGTAATATTATCCAATTTGTCTTTGGAATTGGAAGTGGTTGCTTGAATCTTCTAGGCTGTTGCCTTCCGAGTTTCACTTGCTACAAACCATAAATCTTGATAGAAAATTAGCAATCTCCCTCTTTATGTTGTCCCAAAAAAATGTTCTTTCAAATCTCAATACATTTTGGTTCTCCATGGGATTATAATGAAATTGTATCTATGAGCAAAATCCAACAATTCTCTATTTAGAACAGGTATATCGGGAACACAAATTCTCTTCCCAAATTTCAAAACTCCATCTTCATATACGAAGTTACTGAATCCAATATTATCCACAGCTTCAATCTTCTTTCGAAACTACTCATCATCATCCTGAGAACATTATATCCATTCTAGCAATGATAGTTTGGAAACCATTTGAAAAACCATTGATGTTTCACCTTCCATGTTTATTCTTATATCCATCATTACTAGATCCATGTATATTGGATCCTTTTAAAATCTCATCTTTTTCGAAAATCCATGATCCTTTCTACTAAAAGTATCTTGCACTTTATTTTCCTTCCCCAGGTTGTAGTGTATAGTGCAATCATAATCCTTGAGTAGTTTGAGCCATATCCTTTGCCTCATGCTGTGTTATTTTTGTGAGAAAATATACTTCAAACTCTTGTGATCAGTATATATCTCAAAATTTTCACCATAGAGATAGTGTCTCCAAATATTCAAAGATAATATTATAGCTGCTAACTCACGATCAAGATTAGGATAGTTTTTCTCATGAATTTTAGCTATCGGTATGCATAGTCAATAAGCCTATCATTTTTCATAAGGACCCAAACAAGTCCTTTCTTTGATGCATCACTATAAATAACTATTTCATTATTCCCCAATGATAGTGTCAAGATACATACATTGACTAATCTTCTCTTCAATTCTTCAAAATATTCTTCACACTCTTTTTTCAAAAAAAAACCCATTTATGTGAGATCATTGTTAATAGGATTACCAATCGGGAAAAATTCTGAATGAAATGCCGATAATAACCTGCTAAACCAATAAAACTACATAAGTTAGTTAAAATAATCGGTGTTGGCCATTCTTGGATTTCCTAGGTCTTAGAAGGATCAAAATTGATTCAATCCTTAGAGACAATATGGCCAAAAAAATAAATCTCTTGAAGCCAGAATTCACATTTGCTAAACATCCCATATAATTCATGTCATCTAAGAGTCTTCAGGATAATGAGAAGGTGATTTTCATGATCATCGTAGAATTTGAATTATACCAACATATCATCAATAAATACAACTACAAAGTCATCATGATATTCCATGAAAACTCTTTTCATTAGATCGATGAAAACAGAGGCGGCATTAGTCAGCCCAAAAAGGAATTACTATAAAATTGTAATGCACATACCTAGTTCATAATGTTATTTTCGGAATGTCTTACTTCATCACACACAACTGAATATATCTAGATCTATGTTAAATATTTGAAAATTATTGTGCTCCATGAATTTCGTTGAATAAATCATCAATGTGAGCTAGGGGATACAGGAAATTTATTGTTATATCATTGATCTTCCTATAGTCAATACACAACCTCTTAGATCTATCTTTCTTCTTAACAAAAATGTCTAGGGTTCCCCATAGGGAAACACTAGGGTGAATAAATTCCTTATTAATCAATTCCTCTAGTTGTTGTTTTTACTTCCACTAATTCTAATGTGTCCATTCTATAAGGGGTCTTTGATATGGGCATTTATATAGGAATTAAATCAATGGAAAACTAAATTTCTGTTCTGGAGGATGTCCAGGTAAATATTCTGGAAACACATCAACATACTCTTTCATAATAGGTAAAACCACTATTTGAACATTATTTTCCTCACCCAATGTTATTTCATTGTCTTCTTATGAAATAATTGAATTTAGTTGAGCTACTGGGGGTGGACCTAGATAAGAATCATGTGGTGAAGATTATTCTCTAAAGATGAGGTGTTCTTTGTAATAAACATAAAAAATTGTAACCTCCTTCTTCTTACAAAACATTTTCGTATCATGGTCTGAAAGCCAATCCATATTGAAGATTATATCAAATTAAATCATGTGTAAGATGATGATATCAGCAGAAAATGAGCATTTATATGCCTTAAAGGGAACTGATTGTCAAAACATTTTTGTGATAATACTTCATGTAAGAGTTTTGACTGAAAAATCCCATATTTAATCAAATTGGAAATATCTTATTTTCATAACAAACTAGGAAGACATGAAACAATGTGTTGATCCAGAATCAAATAAATCATTTTCTAAACTTGAGAAAACTATTAAATTACCCACCACCACATCTTTTGTAGCTTCAAACTCAGAAGTAGTGATGGCATAAGATTGGTCGTTATCCCTTGGCCTATTCAGAGGTAAGTTCACTTGACACTTAAGACATTGATTCACATAGTGCCTCTTTCTCTATAATTGTAGTATTCAACATCGAAACCCTCTTTCGTCGCCTTACAATCACAAGCATGGTGGCATTTTTCACCACACTTGTAACAGACTCCCATTCCCTTCAGGAAAGTACCATGGTGTTTCATCACACATTTACTGCAAGATGGATATTCAACGTTTCAAGTCTTTCCCTTATTTCTATTTCTAGTTTGTTCAGTAGATTTATTCTTCCCTATATTTTCTTTAAAGTCGTAATACATATAGAATTATTTTTCTATCTTGATATCACAAGAAGAAATATCTTTATACGGTGAGAATGATTGCGAGACTAATGCTTGATTGAAAAATGGTTTTAACCCATCAAATAAACGATTAATCTTAGTTCGTGGGTTATATATATAATTTGTGTCATGCCCCTCTAACCTTGTAGTGTTAGCCTCATATTTTGTGGAATTATCATCCTCCTTTTCCCTCAGACTCAGAAATTGTCTTTCCATATCTGATTGATGGTCATGAGGATTGTATTTTTCTAAGAAAAGCTCTTAAAACACCCTCTATTTCAACTTTGATACTTCATCATCTTCTTTTGTGTTTTAAATCAATGACCACCATTTATCATCATCTCTAGTGAGGCAATAAACTTCCATGACAACTTTTTCCCATTCACTACTCCCCAAGGAATTGAATATTTTCTCTAAAGAATTTATCCATTTCTAAGACACTAGTGGATTTTTAGTCCCATTGAAAGTTGGTGGTTGGTACCTCATGAAACGGTCTAGAATTGATACTCCGCATTGTGGAGGGTGCTCCATATGGTTATTGTTATTATTCATAACCTGGGTGATTTTTCTAAGTATGGTGATTAGCATATCAGCACCAGTTGCATATCCAGCTCCACTATAATTATCTTGAGCAGGAGTGAAATCCCTAAAAGGAGAATGCATATTGATACGAATTCCATTCCTTCCACTAAGTTCCATTTTTAAAGAATGCCTTAAACTAGATTAGTTTATGAATATATATACATAATTCCATACTTGTAAAACACTTAACATTAATTGAACAGTTTATGGATATAATCCATAATCATAAAAAATGTTTTCATTGAGGAAGTACATACTCAAAAACCTTTCATAATGGTTTTTAAAGAAAATTAGAATTATCCAAATCATATCCCCCAGGAGTTTCATAAGAAAGAGTGCAGAGAGGCCCATTATTGTGCATGAGTTCCTATTTGAGTCTAGCTCAAAGCGGTGTTTTCGAGTTTTACCTCATGGTACGTCTGTGCTAGAGCCGCCTCTACCTGTTTTTTTCCAGAAATGGATGTATTTCTTGGAAAACTCTCAAAATATCTACAATACTTAAATTATAGTAATTTCATCTATACTAATCCTCAATGTATATTTTGGGTAATGTGCTCTAATCAGATTTTATCTAAATATAGTTTCCAAGGATTATACTAAACTTTCTCTGATACCAACTATAACACCCCAACCCCCGTTACCCAAAGTCTGTGCATTATTACGTATCATTTTCATTATCACAAAACATCATGTCCCGAAAGACCGATTAGTTTATTACCCTTTAAAGTATTAGATACATTCATAAGGATTACATTACATCATAAAATGGAAAACTACAAAAACATTGTTTCCATAGAAAACACTGATATCCCATAAACTATCCATACAGGTCAGTCATAATATACTCCTTCACATCCTTGAAAATATTAAACATATAAAGGGGTGAGCTCAGATTCTTAGCAAGTATAACAATATATCGGAATCATTCATAAATAAGGATAAAAATTTAAAGAAATGTATAAGAATAAAACAAAACCCTTTATAACATGAACATCAGAATAAAATGTCAAAGATAAAATCAAAATAATTACATTTACTTACTCACATGGATATTATTCTAGTTGAATAGTCACATGCAATATCAATAACCACTTTTATAATGATGGAATGCATAATGACAGACTTTCATAACCACATATCCAAGGCCTTGTGTCAAGAATACAAATATGATTTTTTCAAGGCCTTGTGCCAAGAAAGTATTTTGTCTCATGAGACCTATCGATGCCTCGAGGAGCTATAGAGGGCTCTACCCATCACTTACTATGTCCAATGCATTCCTCATATGAATGGATTAAACATAACATAAACATTCATATTATAACTACCATAAGAAATGTCAATAATTTATCTATAAACCATGAATGGTATAAAAATAACACACCCACAGTCAAACAAATCACAAAACCTTCAATACAACATAGAGGTTTTGTATCATTTGAAATCAACATCAAATAATATAAATATCCATTAAAAGATATTGACATAGATAAAATCAAAACCTTTTTAGAGAAATATTTCTTTCTATTTTGATATCATATAAAGGTCACGTAATTATTAAATAAAACATTTATATTTGAAAATATTCTTATAATATTGTAAGGGAATCTTCGACGAAGTTATGACGGAGGAAAATAGTATCACCCACCGTATAAGCTAAAATAACATTCTTACTATAAATTTGTCGAAAAGGTCAAATAGTACCTTGTTTGGAAAACAACGGAAAGATTACTTTGTAAACATATTATAAAATTCAAACTATGATACAAATGACTTTAACCCATAGTGTATAAAATATTAATAATGTTTTGAAATATATTATTAAGAAACATGGATGTGGATGAAAAAGAGTTTCCAATAGATAATTACATATAAACAACCTCAGATAATGAAGAGATTATATAATTAACCATTTCCTTGTTATTTTCCTTGGTCGAAGGTCGGTTTACCTCCTCTAAAATGGTGAAATAATTGTTATTAAATTATAAAAGAATCATATACTTTAATATGATATCATATATGATATTTTAACATTTCCTTGTTAATAATATCATAGTATTATCGTCGTTTCTGGTGTTAACTGATTCGTTTTCCTTTAGATGATATGTTATATAAGTTATGCTTGTTACGGATAGGATTTATCATATTCATATTAAGAATTATATTATGTATTTGAACATTATTTTTAATAATCTAATGAAAATTAATCTTGAATGGATACGATGTGGTGTGAATCTCATCGCGTTCCTGGATACGACAATCAATACGTACACCTGAGTGACAATATGATTAATTTGATATTAAAATAATATAAAATTAAATGGTATATCATATTTAAAGAATAATTATCATGTTATATTTAATATTTACATCAATTACACATCATTATTATACCCATCAAAATAATAATGTATTGAATAAAAATTAAACCACGACGTCAAGATGGTAAGTCGTACGTACGCATGTATGGTGACAGTCATTCAAGGATGGATTGAATAATGAATTTGGTTGTACGATATTTATAATAAAATCAAAGTATATATAATATTCTGGAGTTATTATTTTAAAATGGAAACATTAATGAGAGAGGAAGAGGAAGAAGAAATGAATTTGAATGAGGTGATTAAATATTTACCTCTTCTTTGGGTTCTTCCTTTTGATTTGATCAAATTGGATCCATTGGATAAATTTTTGACTAATGGAATGCCTCTAGGATGAAGGGTGGACGGTTGAGAGGGTATTTGGACATGTTTTGGCCAAGGAAAATGTCATTGAAGGTGTTAATTAGAGAGAAGGGGTAGTTCCCTTTTATAAGAGGGGTAAGGGACATCATAGGAAAAGGTAGAAATATTATTTTATAATAAAATAATTTTCAGATTCTAATGGCTTGAAAATGAATTATTTAAAGTTTAAGGTGGGTATGGGTCGATTAACACTCAACCAATAGGATTTAGAAAGGTTTGTTTTACTATATTAACCTTATATTTTAAATTTAACTCTTAGTTATATAGTTTGACATTTACCAATTCTCATTGTAATTTTATATCATATAGTTAAGAAACATACTATATCCATCCAATCGAAACCAAAGTGGTTAATTGATGATAAAAATATCATTACATAACTATTTTTTTCCTATCCTTAGATTTTTATGAATACAATAACAATTAATAAAATAATATTTTTTTAAAAACTCTTTTATGTCAATTTTGACAGTATTTGGTATTTTTGTTTTTGCTAAATTAATTACAGTGTTATTACTTAAAAATGAATTCATTTAACCTAACATAATATGTTATAGTAACCTATATAATTATTGTAATTCATAAAAATTCTCAAATTACATTTATTTGGATATTAATAATATCAATTATTTTAATCATCCATTAAAACGGTAACTTCTTCATCATCATTTTATCATAAATAAATTTTATTATTTAATGTCTTAAAAATATAAATAAAACCCCATTATTTATGTAATATTTTTATATTTATAATCAATATATATATTCTAATATATCAAATTTATAACCCTATATTAAAAATGGTTTACTTATTAAACATTGAATTTAACACTTTTAACTCTTCTTGGAATTAAATAATAATAAATGTCCCAATCTAATCCATGTTGTCCCAAGAGGATCATATTTTATTCCTAAGGATTAATTTGTTCAAATTATACTTATCCAATAGAATTAGAACATGTGTTAGGGTAATAATAATATCATTTTTTCCCTTACTTACACTATTTACTTTTAGTCTTGGTAAATAAAACTAAAAAGATACTATTCACCAAAAATTATTTTGATCTCATTGAACCAAATTTTATATACTTATATCAATTGTTTCTCTCAGATATTTTAAATTCAACTCATTGAAGACGTAAAATTATTTTTTAAATAAATTTACAAATGCTTCTATGAGGTTGGTGAAAGACCGTAAAAAGTTAAATAAGCTTTTATTATATCTAAAATTATTATAAACGGACTCCAATGATTTACATTGAACATATATAGGTATTATGTTTCTATTTTGACCAAAAATAAATTTATATAAAATAAATCGTTATTTAAATATAAATTTGGTTTTAAACTCTAACTCGGTGGTTTTCACGATTCATCCAAAATTGAAAGTTTTGAGAAAAATACCAAAAATTAAACCTATGCTAATTTTGATATTCTGAATCCATAATTGAAGTACATTTTGAATGATAAAATTTATAAATTTTCAAATAGTAGGTATTAATATTTATAACATCTAGTTTTATTGGTTGTGGTGTGTTAAAACTCAATGTTTCTTACAACACATGCTATTACATTATTCCATGTGAAATGTACCATGGATGGTTGGGGTGTTACACAAACTTCCATGAATGATTTGACTATATTTTAATTACAACAATTAATGAATTTATATGAAATTATATATAATTACAAATTATTATTTTAATAATATTATATAAAAATTGTTGTTCAAATATGTTCATAACCACTTTAATGATAGAAATTTAACCGTAGTAATTTTTCCTAAATTTTCCAAACAATATTAACTGGTAGAAATAGGAACGAAATTTTCAATGAATAAATTTCAAATGATTATAAAATCATCATAATAAATGAAATATAGATGAAAAACAATATTAAATAGGTATTTAATAAATTTAATGTCATTATATTGGTGGATCAAACACATACAACTCATATAATACCCAATTTGAGATATTTATGTCACAATGTTGTTTTTTTTCATGATTGTTTATGACTACTTTTTCTTTTGAAAAATTAAATTATTTGAAGTGTAATGTAATTGAGACGAAACAAATTTTTTTTAAGTATATTACTTTTCTTTATTTACATAAATAAATTACCAATATAGGTTTTCCTTAATAAATAAATAATTTAATCCCATTAGTACGAGTTCGTTTAGAAGAGAAAAATGAGTCTAATGGATAGTGTAAAATAGAGTCATGTGATAGGATGGGGGGGTGGAATAAATTATAATCTAATGGTTTTGATTTTACAACTGGGTTGAGATGTCTGGTAATGTTAAATTAGGTGATTGTTTTATTCATTGTACTAGAAATAATGTTTATATAAAGGTATACATGATTAAAAATAACTGTGTTTCAAGGAAAAACATTATTTTTCTTGGGGGGGTATGTTTTTTGGTAGTTTCTAATGTATAAAATCATGAATATGTTCTTGATAAATAAAGATATAGGTTGTGAAAAAAATTGTATTCAATATAAATATTTACGAAGGCTATATAAATGATAAGAAACAATTTTACTGACAAGGTTATCTAACATATAAAAGTTATGAATTTCAATAATACAATTTTTTGAGTAGATCTCTCAGAAAACATATTCTGAGAATAGTTTATTAGAATATTATTTGAAATAATAGTTGATGTATATAGTATTCTGAATTATACCATCATAAATAGGATTTTATTAAGAGTTCACATGATGTAGAGTGTTTGGAGGAATATTAGAATGTGTTCCAAGAAGATCCTTTTAATAGAGTAACTCAAAAGGAACCGAGAATAGGAAACATGATAGGGTTTTTGGATGTAAAAATATAATGTATACTAGATTGAGGGTACTAGAAAAACAAAAACCTAATGAGGCTACCAGTTGGAGGAGTTCGTAGGAGTATAAATCGGATGATGTTTTTTGAGTATTTGAATTGGTTTTTAATTCCATTTTTTGGATTATTTTAATATCAAACATTAATGATGAAATACTCATGAAGGTAAGATCTATATTCAAGATAATATTTTATGCTATTTTTTTATTTCATTGATTTATATATTTATAGAAATTTTCTGACAAATGTTTTGATAAATCTATTATTTTATTTGAGATCAAGGTGGTGAAAATTAGAAAGGATTAAGTGGAATTTTCAATGTTTTATTAGGAATATTGTATTAGAATATCACACTAATAAATTAATATTGATAGTAGATATTTCCATATAAAAGGGGAGTCAGGCCACATTTCCAAGATTGTTTGTAATACGAAAATAATTTAGACTAGAGTTTCCTACTCATGTGTAATAATTGATCACATTTTAAAGCATCACACATAGTATCACAGGATGAAGTGGTACCATAATAAGGGTTTCAAATAGTTGGTATTAGATGAAATATGTGAAAAAAGATATTAAAAATAAGATACCAGAAAATGTGGGGTAATTATATCTATAGAGACTAACAATTATCATAAATAAATATCTCAAATTATTAGAGGAATATTAAATACATTGAATTATGATCAATGAAAAACTCATATAGGTCTAGAGTATTTATAAACATGTAAACTTAAAATCATATTTATAATATTTCTACATCCTCTCCAACTATTTTGTTTATAATGATAACCCCTATTAGACATATAATATTTAAAAAAATTTCATCACATGGGGAGATGAAACATATTAATAGGTGATCTATGATGCTCATAAATGTTATCCATGGGAAATATTAATGATCAATTATATATAACATGATCATAATTGAATTAAACAATTATCAAATAATTTAGAAACCACACCATGTATATTACAGATCATAATCTTGGGTCATGGAATAAATTTTAGTAATTCATATAACATGAATCATAAGTGTACCAAAGAATATGGGCCTTGAAATCAAAACAATTTCAGAAGACAAAAGCTTTTGGAATACAAATAAGTTGTAAAATAATGTATTTAGTTAATTATTACTACCATTTAATATGATAGTGTATTGGTTTCACTCTCTATTACATCACACCCTTATTCAAGGTTCAATCCCAATACTATTTTAGTTGATAGAGTTCCTTACAAAACTAGGAACACGCCACATTCCATTCCTTATTATCTCATGTGATATAAATGTTTATCCAATTATTGGTACAGATATATAATTAGTGATCCATCATTCATATAAATAAAATCATGAATATGTGTGCATGAATATCATAAAACAATATCATATCATATTCTTTATGAAGGAAATGATTTGCATAAACAATTGAACACTTCAAAATATCATAACCTAAAGAAGATAAATGTGTTTCATTTTTATGTTTACACAATAATAATAAACCATATATAAAAATAATGATGATTGTATAATTGGATCATATCCTAGTAATTCAGAAGTAAATAAAATGTTTCCATCTTAGGTATAATTTATATAAAATATCAATTGAACTTTTCATGGGGAAAATAACCATTTATCAGTAAATGACATATTAAAATTAAAAAATTTATAAAATATTACTAAGTGTATATTAGTTTAAAAGAACCATGTAAATGTGTAATGTAATATTCAAATAATTTAGTTGTTATGATGGTTGAAAATTTTGTTCATTTTTTATATGTTAAAAAATATTCCATTAACATTTTCAATAAAAAGACAAAAGAACCTCATATGAATAGTGACATGGAGATTACATTGAACCAATTTTTAAAAATTGAAAAAACTGGAGTTAATGATTTAAAATAATTATTTTACAATATTAAAAAAATCCATGATATCTTTTTTTAGAAAACAAGTACAAAGAAGAAAAAAGATCTTTGACCCAAAAAAATCAATTTTACATAAAATTTTTATTTTAAACTATTTCATAACGAGAGGAAAATGAAATGAAAAAAAGAATTAAATTTCTAAAAATTAATAAATTACTAAAAATTTCTTTTAATTATTTGAGATAGGTTATAATATATTATCATTGGAAACATGATCCAATAAAATCCAACTAAATATTGATATTATAACAAAAATCTCTACCTTGAATTTGAATTCCATTAAAGGTGATATAACTAACTATATAATAAATTTTAGCATATTATAATTATATAAATAAATCATTTTTAAACTTATAATTTAATTTAATATCTAATTAAAACATATTAATACCAATTTATTAATATTTATTTATTAAAATCATTGTTTCTTGATGTTAACTATTCTATTTTTCATTTGAATGTATTGTATTTATCCCATTTAATTGAAATTTAATCATATTTATATAATATAAATTATTTTAATAATGATAATAATATCATATATATTCAATATATCCATTATTGTTATCAATAATGGTTATATATAGAAAAATTAGTCAAACCATTCATAGAGACAGTAAGATGTACGTTAGTGTGAACAATGTTTTCTTTTTTCTAAGGATTGAATGAAAAAAGTAAAATAATAATTAATATTTTTAGAATCATTATTATATATTATATATATTAATTATAGTGATTTAATATATCTTTTATACCATATATCTAAATTAAAAATTATTAATGAATCCCATCCATTGTTGAAGGTGGTTATCCATAGTTACGAACAAGCGAAGTTATAATTCTACTATATATTAGAAGGTAACATGGTAGACATAACATTATAATTATATATGTTTTATTTTATAATAAATATTATATATAAAGTTTAAAAAAATTGTAAAAAAAATCCATGAATGATTTTTTGGAAAATGAATTGTATCTCTATATGGAGGAAGCAATCCATATATAGGCCAAATATATAATTTCACTTCACATTTGATAAAATAGATGGTTGATATTAGAGTTTTAATATTAATAAAACCATTAAATTCTAATTATGATAATGATGTTATTATTTTATGATTAATATAACATATTTAGAGGATATAGAAGAAGAAATAAGTTGAAGGAGGTCAGGTAATATGAATACATATTATTTAGTTGGCCCCATTTAAAAATATTATTAAAGCCAGCATTAATTATATTTTAAGAATCAATATACCAATACACAATTCAATGTAATTTTAGAATATAATTATCACAGGTTTGGAAAATCTATAATTGGTTTTATGTATAGAATGGATGGATTTCCATTTATTAGTGGGCTAGAAGGCATACATGGAATTTATAAAAAAGATTAAAATATAAAAATGTAATTATCAAACAGAATTATTACAAATGGATAGATATATGATGATGGTATCATACGATATTAAAATATTGTAATATAATATGTATTTTATATTTTAATCGTAATATTTACACATATTTTTTTAAAAAAAATTGGTAAACCCATTTTAAACATAATAGGTGTTCCAAAATGTTATTGTATTTATAATTATTTATGAAAAAAATGAATGTGGCGTCCTTAAGAAATTTTTACAATATGATTCCAAATTCAGATTCTATATTATCAAATTCTATTTAGAAAATTTATAAAAATTATTTTTATAATAAACTAAAAAAATATGATAAAAAAGGTTTCAAGAAGAAAATGTTTTCATAAGAACAGAATGTATTTATAACAATATCGAGAAAAAATTTATTGAAATGAAAATAATAATAATAATAATAATTTAAAAATAATAAATTTATTTTTTAAATAATTTTTAAATAAATTAATATTTAAAAATTATTTAAATGTAAAAGTAGTTTTTAATTAAAATTAGTATTTTTCACCATTCACTATAAAAATTACATATTCTAAAACATAACAAGAATTTATTATATGTTTTTTTTAAAAATTTGTATTTTAAAATTTTAATTAATTTTCCCAATTATGTTTTTTTATAAATAGAAACAATTAATTATATTTAAAAAACCAAATAAAACACATTTTAAGGAAAACGTATTTTCTAATTCATATAACTTCATCACTAAAACATGAATGCTAATATATAAATATATATGATATATATAAAAAAAATATAGAAATTTTGAATTCTATTTGTTCTAATATATAACACCAATTTATTGGCTTGGTTATAATGGTATAGTATATTAATGTTCTTCTAGAATCAGGTTTTTTTATCATAATCTATAATGGAATTCAAATTTTCTTATTGAGAAATATAACATAAAATCATGGGGTGTTAAACTATCTGTTGATTTTGTGAGAATCAAGAATTAGATTGAGTGAATAGACATTGGGTACCAAATATTTCGACACAATAAGTAAATGTCACCAAGTGTAAAAGTTATGATAGAGATGATCAGAATGCAGTTTTTTCAAGATGTTGTTATACAATGCAAAAAATAAGAAGAAGGATTTGCAAGAATGGGATGCTCAAAAATCCCAATATGATGTTGCTAAAAATATACTTATTCCAAAATTATATGATGATATATTTTCCAGTGAATGAAAGAAATATATATATAAAAATATTATGAGGTGTTAATGAAATTTATGAGAGAATAGTGATAATTTCTCTAAATTATAGTTAAATTTTAAATAGAAAACAAGAAGTTGAAATAAAAATATCAATATAAAAATATGAATTTATTTCATGAAAAATTATATTTAATTAAAAGTGATTAAGGATCTATAGAATTTACTTAATGAATATAAAACCCTATAAATCATTCATTAAGAAAAGATAATGTTACAATAACAAGAATCTGATAATTTTCAAAAGATTCTTGCTAAATCTAAGAAAGGAATACTAAAATTCCAATACTATGTTATAAAAGTTAGTGAAATATTTATTAACTGTGAAATTAATAAGAAGATACAAAGGTAATCTCTATAGGATAACAACAATGTAAAAAAGTTTCAAATAGAAAAAATATTAAATAAGACCATATATGTTTTCTAATTTAGATAAGTAATTTTTTTTCATATTTCCTTAAATTATAAGTATCAATAAATTAAACCCAATTTGAGAGTCTATTAAGTATACCAGGTTTTCAATTATAAATCATTATTATGGTTAGAAATATGATAAAAAAATTGTATTTGTAAAAGAAATATGATTATTATAGAGGAATATATACCTTTTATGTATATTGTTCCTACTCTAGAGGATTTGGGGATACCAAAAAACGATTTGTTTCAATAATCAACAATACAAAGAATATATGAGGCACTTGAGGTAATTTTTGAGGGGTATTCAACACACTTAATGAATACAACATGATAAATACGTCTCGAAAATATAAAATAAATTTATATATCTGAAAATTGTTTGTGAAATTTGATGAAAATGTTAGAGTTCTTTTCCTAGAATTAACTATTTGTACGCCTATTACATATATATTTGATTATTTAAATAGTAATAAAATAAATTATTAAATAATTTTCATTGTTTTTAGGAAATTAATTTAAACAATTTAAAAGATTATATATCACATTAATAAGGTATTACTAGTTCCCATTTATGATGAGAACCTTGAAATAATTTGATGTTATTCATAAACATAGTAATATGTTCAAATAACATTCATTGATGGGACACATCGAACATGAATATTAGGTAAGAGTACTCATATCCGGATCCTTCTTATTATTATGATGTTCAACAATAGTAACATCCAGGAGGGAATATTATGAGAAAAAATCTACCATTTTTAATTCAATTTGTTTTTGTGTCATGATAAATTCATATATATTGGAATGTTCAAAATACATTAGATATTATGATTATTATTAGTGCATTGTATGAAATGTTCAATTCGATTTATTTCATAAAACATCAAAATATTATTCATGTATAAGTTGGATATTTTGGGTGTATCATAAGTGTTGAGTTATTAATGAATATGTAAAAGAAGGATTTTTCCTTTCAATATTTTTGGAAGTTCTTATATCAGGCCTTTAATTTAAAGAGAACTATCACATTAAATTCTGTGTACATGGTGTAAGGATGTGTTTAATTTTTATAGTAAATGGAAAATGTTTCAAAAATATATGTTAATGACATTAGAGACCCTGACCCTCGTAGCCCATGGACAGTGTATCCATTATTAAATTAGCATAAAATACAAGAAATCACATTTCAAAGAACTGAATTGTATTATAGTCATGGTACACTAAATACGTAATAGATTCTTGAATTATAAATTAATATAGAAAATAAAATTTCCTTAGAAAAAATTATATTTTCTATATTATCCAATTATATCAAACACAATATTATTATTGGAGTCCGTGAGAAAAAATAAGAGTGAGCTCAAATTATGTGTAATGGTTATGTATAGTGGAATCTATTATGAATCAATAATTATAATCTTCATGACATCATAATAACTGAGCACACATTCCATTTAAATGAATATGTATTTCATAATCAATATGGAACGATAAATAACTGAAGAAACATTTCATTAAATTAACAAACTAAAAATGAAATACATTCAGAGATAAATTACATAGTGAAAATAATATAGATATTTAATAGTAAATTTTTAATGAATGAAATGATTAACAATCGAAAGAAATGATCTCTTGAATCATGAAACCTCTACCATCAAATCCTTTAACCATACATTTTATACTATAGGTAAAAACACATTTAATCATAACATAGAATTATTGTATAATTAGATCTAATGACGCATCGATGGGATATATTATTCTAATCTACAGACTTCATTTTAAGTAAAATGTATTCTTTATATATCTAAAAATAAATTTAATTAATGAATAAATAATCATTAATATCATATATCTTTGTTGAGTAATTAATAAATATGTATGAATATTTCCACATTCAATAAGATGGAATTCATTATAAAACACCAAACTTAGAAAATAGATAGGGTTTAAAAAATAAGAATACCCATTGTAATTAATATTGATATTTAAGAAAAATTTCATATCTAATGATCATAAGAATTTTAAATTTTTAATTGGAAGGTAATGAGTACAATAAAATAAGAAAGTGAATTTCGATAATGTCATTTGTCAAAATAATTGTCAATGATCTAGAGAATGTATATAACTGATATTAAAATATGCCTATATGATTATGAAAAAAGAGTTTTTAAAATTTATAAATATAAATAACATTACATTCCCTTTAATAATATTATTTATTAAAAATATCATTTTCCTTTTGAAAAAAAGATTAAAAACCTTTTACTTTGAAAATAACTTTTAAAAACATAATGATTAAATTTATACTCATAAACATGCAACGGATGATTAAATTTAATGACTATAATAATGGTGGGTAATTTAGTACATTATGTAAATGATAAAACATAAATCCCTTTTGAACTAAAAAATTGTTAGGAATGTTCCATTTTTAGAATTCTATAATCAGATTCCTTAAAATATAGTAAAATCTAAATAGGAATTTTTTGAATGAAAAATGAGACTCTATTGATAAAATTTTATAATAAGAAATAATTGGTGAAAATTAATTTAATAAATTATTTTTAAAAGATTAAAAATAATATACTATAAAATTTATAGAAACTATTTTTCAGAAGAAAACCGATTTCTGACAGAAGAGAAAAATAATGTTAGATTTTATTAAAAAAACATTCTCAATTAATAGAAGTAAAAATGAGTGTAAAAATAGGTACATCACAATAAAATATTTTTATTATCTAAAGGAAAATTTAATTAAATTGGATTATTATAATAATGTCAAATAATTTTCTTCTTTTGAAATTCTAGAATAAAAAATCATGATTAGAATAAGATTGTGAAATAAATTCATACAATAATCATATAATTTATGTTAAAATTAATATATGAGTTTATTAAGTGTATCCAATATAAATACAGATAAAAAATTTGAAATAAAACTTAATATGATAAAAATTCATTATATACATTTTCTTAAAATACCAATGATATTGAAGACGTAATATAAGCCGAATAAAATAGATTGGGTTATTAAATTTTGTTCAACATGATAAATTTTTATTCAAATACCCTTATAATTAGTAATTAAAATTAAACCTTAAAATACCATAATTAATGATTTATTCATGATATTACATTTTAATTGGGTACTATATACACCATACAAAATTAATTAGGCACATAACATTTTAATATGCCTCAATTAAATGAAATTAAGTTGAAATCCATTACCAAATGTTTCTTGTTGGTTGATCATGATTTAACCAAAATTATAGTCATTTTAAACATGTTATTAACTTATACCCTAACAATATTGTTATTTTTAATATCATATATGATCCTTTTATTACATCATATCACTCATTCGTCAATGATCATTTATTATTTCCATCATTTCAGGTTTTATTTCGCATGATTTCTTATAAGGTTTTCATCACGAAATATATATTTCATTAACATATTATATATTTATATCATATATATAATAATAAAAATGAAATAATTATCAAATTTTTATATAAACTTTACTTTTAAAACAAATCATTAATTATGTTTATGAAATATTATGTCTGTTATGATCCTGGATATGATAAGTTGTATGTATGCATGAGTATCTGTTCTATTTTTCAAAGATAATTATGGAAATGGGGTAGGTAATAATTTAAATTTTTATAATTTTAAAAATATTATATGTATATACCATATTATTAAATTATATATTTATCATCAATGTGGTGTGGTGATTAAAATAGGTTCACATCACTTCATGATGGGGGTAGTCCACAAACATGGAAAAAATGTAATCATCTTTATGTAGGGGAAATGGTAAGACAGAAAATGAAATATATTATCAATACATGATGATAAATATTTCCTTTAAATAATAAATATTTTATTTATATCACATATAATCATTATAATTAACCATATTACATTTCTTATGTATAGTTAGTTAAAGATGATTCATATCATTTCACGAGGCCCTAGTCCACCGTACATATGAGCGTCATTATCATATTTCATACTGAATGGAAAGTAAAAAAAGACATGAATGTTATAATTAATCCATAGGTATACATATTTTATAAATATAATATATTTGATTTATATATACCATCATACAGAATAATTAATGGTGGTAATGGAAGAATGAATGACATTACTTCGCAAGGTGGTAGTCCATCGTACACAGGAATGATGATTTCGTGACCCATTAGATAGTTGTGAAGATGGGTTTATCTCATGACCATATTATAAGAAAATAAATTTACCATTAATATAATGAGGTTATTATATAACCATGGCTTAATTAAAATTTATGCAATTGGACAAATATATAAAATAAAGATTCTCATTGATAAACATTACGTTCTCTTCAAGTATCCTCATGTTTTAACTAATGACTTTATAAGGTATATTTTTACCTAAAATAATTCTTCCATTATGTAATAAGGAATTTTGGGAATTTATTTGTTATTTTTTTGGTTATCCATATAGGATTTAATGTGTGATTATGGTAGGGGAGGTGGTGGACTTTTATGTGTGGGGGAGTGGGCACACTTAATATTATTGAAAAGAATAGAGCGATCCAATAATCTTTATCTTTAAAAAGAATCGTAAATGGACCATTATCGAACCATATACGTGTAATGGTCTAAATAATTATAGAAAAAAATTTCTATATGTTTATATAGATCATTTTTACCCTTATCATTTTTGTTTTACCATCATGTGAACCCATGTTTAACTTAACTGTGAAAATTAATTATTATTTCATTCACAAATCACTTTGGTCAACAATAGTTTTAACATATTAATATATATATATATATATATTGTAAATTTGAAATCCTTTTTTCCAAAATATATTAAAAAAAGTGGAAAAATTAAATTTAAAATTAATACCATAGATATGATGAGAAAGTGGGGTTTTTTAAGTGAAAATGTTCAAAGGATTACAAATTTTTATATCAAATTCTAATATAAAAATTTATTTAAATGACCTAAATATAATTAATTTGTATAAAAGTGATCTAATTTTACTATAAAACACACTAAAAATGTAATTGGAAGTTATAAATTATTTAAATGAAAATTTAGTCTTCAATCAATATTATATATTTTCAATATTCTTTAAAAAATGAAGCTTCTTAGAAATATAAAAATAATTTAAACTACGATAATTTCTATATTATAATTTTAAAAAGGTAATATTATTTAAAAATAGTATTTGTAAAAAATATATAAAATAAATTTAAAAGTATTTGTCGAATGTGAGACTAATTCGTCTTTTAGAAAAAAAAAATTCATAAAATACTTTATTTTTATTTAAAACAAATATGATTTTTTAACAACTAATAGGTAACTTGTTAATTTGGATAACTATATATTTTTATAATTTATTTGATCATATTCATAACAAAAAAAATTTAATCTAGGTTATAACTTTTATATTAAATTATAATATTTTGATAATATTTCACATTTTATTTAAACTCGGTGTTTTATATTACTCAAAATAAGAAAAATGTTGCATGTAATTATATATAAAATATATTTCACATGTAATTCTACATATACTCATAATTATGTGTAATTAAAGATATTATTTAAATTCTGTTTATTTAAAAAATATAGATTTTATATTATTAGAGTGTTATATTTTCTTCTGTGATTGGGGTTCCAAGTCATAAATTATTTCAAATAAAGTTTCCTTACATTATAATTTCATGATGTTTCATTCTCCCAACATTATATAAATTTCATCATCGCAATATGTCCTTAATATATCAAATCGATGGGTTCATATTTGGAAGATATAATATTTAAAAACTCACAATGTAGAATGGTAAATAAAAATCCTCTTATTAAGAGTTAAAAGGTATTTACAAGGTTCATATGTAATTAAACATAACTTGGTTTCAAAATATGATAACATTGGTGTAAAGTGAAGATGTTTACATGGAAGAAATATATAAATAATTATAGAGCGTGATTGTGTCAAATGATCACATGAAATTTAATGATCAATTGAATGGAAAGGTCCTCAAAAGTTGATGATTGATTTTATTATCTATGATTACGAGGAAATATACTCAAATGAAACATTTATATTTTAGAATGACAATTTAATCCTTTTTTTGTGCATCTATAATTTTATAATTCATCCATTACACTAAATAATGAATTTCCAAAAATGAATTTTTCCCTAAAGTAACAAAATTTAATTTTATTCGATCGTATGATCCATAAAAGAGAGAAAAGTATTTCTATATATGTCTAACATATTTTCAAAACCAATATAGTAAAAATTTG
Organism: Viscum album; assembly: GCA_963277665.1. Lineage (NCBI taxonomy): Eukaryota > Viridiplantae > Streptophyta > Magnoliopsida > Santalales > Viscaceae > Viscum > Viscum album. Next base: position 1,594,201,505 of record OY728129.1, read on the forward strand.
TTATCCAATATAATTAAATAATCACTAAAACACAAATGTAACACCATTTTTTCATCATTATTTTTTATTAATCAGATTCTATATGTAGAAAAATTTACATTTTGACTTGGGATTCTTGAAGGACATTGGTAGGAACTGAATCCTTGTTATCCTTTGGTCTTCGACTCAAGCCTCATTGAATTTGTGGATATAATAGGTTTTCACCTATAATCTATGTACTCCATTATTTAAACTATAGTTATATAATTCCTACAATGTTCACAAGAAATATAATGGACATACATGAAATTAAATAAATCATTAAATAAAATTATTTTACTATACTTATCAATATAACTTATTATTACTTCAAAAAGTAAAAGAATCTTAATTTATTATTAATACAATTTCATTAATGATAGTATTAACCCTAAATAATATCAATACCTTACATTTTATGTAAATAAAATATAAATTAATTATTCCCCAAATAATGTTTTCACCGAAGAATATAATAAACCAATAGGTTTTATTTCAATAAATTTCTCAAAAAAGAATCTTAATCATTGTCATTGTCTAATCTACAAAATTATAATGTGTGGTAAATCAAATGTGAATTATCATAAGAATATCCCATGGGACTATCAAAATTTCTTGGTATAAGGCCCCTCTCCATGCACTAGATGATAATCTACACAAGACCAATGCACCGTATTTAGATTTTTACCACCATGGTATATATGTTCATGAACCACATCAACCTATTATGTCTTGAAATGGATTCATTTCCTAGATAACCATCATAATATTTACCATACCAAGATATTATGACGTTTTTATAGGAAACATTTTCATGGTGTGATTATATATGTATCCTTAAATTTTATTATAGGATTATGATCCATAATATATATTTTTTGAAATCTATTTCTCGTGTTTTCTAATAATGTATCTCTAATACCAATAGTAGATACCCCAACCATTGTATTCATGACATGGATTCTGAATTATTACATTTTCATACGATAAAACAAATGACAAGATTAAGGAAAAAATAGTTCACTAGTTTTCATAGAATACATATTTACATGTGGCTTGAATTCTAATGGAATAAAAAATTTAAATCCTAATTGTTTTTAGAATAACATTATTACATATATCTTATCCATGCATATCAAGAACACTACACTTCATTGACTCTAAGGGAATTGTTAAATAATAATTTTCTAATGAAATTATTAGTAAGGGTTATGTACAATAGAAGATTTCATGAATTAATAAGAATAATCAACATGGAATGGTATATAACTAAGCACATATTACATTAAAATAAATGGATGTTCCATAATCAATATGGAATGTAAAGTAACTAGAAAAGCATTCCATTCAATAAATAAGATGAAAATGAAATTTATCCCAAGATAATTTCATAGTTAAAATAAATTAGATAATAATAATTGAAATCATAGTGATATAAATGCTTAGTTATTGGATGTTTTGATCTCCAGTATCGTGATACCTCTACTATTAATTCCTTTCACAATATGGTTTATACACCAGGTAAAAACGAGTTTAATGATAGCATAACCTGATTACCTCACAATAACTACCAATTTATGGAGAGGCTATATTATACTTGTCCACACCAATCACCAGATGTCAAAATTATTCCTCATATATCAAATAATCAATTTAATACCTGAATTAAAATCTAAACATCTAATATCTATATTGAGTGAAGGATAAATATTTATATATATTTCCTCAGTCAATCAAATAATAGTAAATTTAAAATACCATATTTTCAAATGAGATAAAATTTAAGAAATAATCATATCTATGATAAATAGTATGTATTTTAATGTGACATTTAATACCTAATCATCACAAAAATGTTAATATTTATAAGGGATTCTAATAACAACAAAACTAAGAAAATAAGATAATTTTCATACAATCCATGGTCAAAATAATCATAAACCATGTATATAAATAATAATGATGGTATTAAAATATTACCATTGAATAATAATAATTATTTTTTCATTAATGAATAAAAATACCATAAAATGACTTTAGAAACAATTTCAGTGAAAAAACTTTTGGATTTTTATTTTTTTCAAAATTACATTTCATTGAAAATATATTTAAAACAAATTCATTAAAAATACCACCATCAACATGAAAACGAATATAAAAATAAATTAAAAACCCAATGGTAATTAATTCTATATATAACAAAAAATTTAAATAGAATATTAATTTTGAACTATAAAAATGTTAATAAAGTACCATGTTTAGAAATTGAAATGAAAATTCCTTTAAATTTTTTGAAAAAGTCCAAATGAGTGTTGTTTTTGGAAATGAAATATGAATACTTCGAAAAATGTTTTCATTGAGTAAGGTGGGGGAATGAATATTTTATAAATCATTTTGTGAATGGTAAAAAATGATTTTAATTTTAAATGAAAACATTCTTTTGGATGTAAAAAAATTTCAAAAAAATATTTAAATGAAGTAAAATATTCATAAAAACGTTTTCTCAATGAATTTGTATACCAAATGGTGAAAAATGGGACTACTACATTAAATTACTTTATATATCTAGGTGAATAAAATTTAACTATTTTTATTAAAAAATGTACAAATAATTTCACTAAAGTGATCTTTATGATTAAACATTCCCGATTAGAATGTGGATTTGAAATACTCTCATAAAATGGTTTTTATTTTGATGTGATAATTAATCTATCAATAGATTTTTTATATCAAATTTAAAATCAAAATAACAAACTGGGAATAAAATATATATATATATAATAAAAGTAATTGTACCTATAAACATGAAATATCAACTATAATTGAGAAGTAATATCACCCAAAGTGAGGAGATTGAGTCAATAGATTATTTTACAATTGTAAACTATTAAATAAAATACCAGTAGTTGTATTAATTCAAATTAAAAAAAGACTATGATGAATGACTTATTCATGATATTAAATTTTAAACTAGAAGTATATACACTATATAATATATAGTAGATCTATAACATTAAAAAATTCCCAAATAAATTGAAATTGAGTTGAAATCCATTACCTTATATATAATTTTAGTTGAACATGATATAAACCAATTTTTTTATATTATAAAATTTATTAAATTATACCATAACCATATTCATATTTACAATAACATATATGATCCTTTTATTACAACTTATCTTCCATTCGTTAATAATATTTTATTATTTCCAACATTTCAGGTATTAAATTCCTTGGTTACTTTTTTGTGTTTTATAATTAAAGATCCCCTTATTTAAAATATTATATATTTGTAATATCTATAAAATAATAATAATTAATTAATATTCATAATTTAAAGAAGTTATTCATTTAAAACTAATCATGAATGATGGTTATGAAAAATGAGGTATGACATTGTGATGGAGAAAGTTGGTTGTATACACACATGAGTAATGATTCCATTTTTCGATGATCATTATAGAAAAGAGGTAACTAATATTTTCTATTTCCAGATTTATAATAATATAAAATATTCCATTTTATATAATTATATATTTCATCCATTTTGAGTGGTGATTAAATGATATTCACATCGCTCTGTGAAGCCAGTAGTCCACATGTACAAGAATTATTTACCAACATGAAGAGATGAAAAAACTAATAAAAATAATGATATTGTTGATTTTTAAATAATTATAAATATTTAAGTAATATAATAATCATTACATTTATATCACATATGATCATTATATATAACATTAATACATTCTATGTAATGAATTAGTTAAAGGAGTATCATATCACCTAACACGAAAATTGTCGATCGTACACACAAATGAAATTATTTTATAAACCATGGAATGGAAAGTAAAATTATACGTATGATATAATGAATTAATATGTTTATATATGTTAAATATATCATATATATACTATATATTCACCATTATACCCATTGTTATGGGTGATAATTGAAAAATGAATGTCATAGGTTCGCGTAGCAGTTGTCCACTATACACATGGATGATGATTTTAGAACCCATTTGATTATAGTGGAGATGATTTTAGGTTATGAAATTACTGTAAAAACAACAAAATAAATTTAATATATTAAGGTTATTAAATCAACAAGAATATATGGGATAGGATTGAAAATAAAATAAATACATTTATTGAATAATATTACCTCATCATCACATATCCTCTTTTAGTTTTCACTAAATTCCTTCCTTGGTTGGATATATTTAAAAAATGATGTTTAAAGGAATAGAGGATGGAATTTTGGAACTAGTTACAGTAGTTCATTGAAGAATAAATTAATTTTTAATTTGTGAATTATTTAAGAGAGGGGGTATTCTTTTTTATCGGCAGAGAGGGAACAACTATTATTTTTAAAAATAATGGTGTGCTCCTGTGCTTTTCATCGATCAAAATGATCCAAAATAGTCCATTATAAATACATAGAGGTAGAATGGTTAATATATAGATAAATAATAATATTTATACAAGTTTATATGTCATATTATCATTATTTTGTTAGTTTAGCCTTCGGTAAACCCATTTTACCTTTACCTTTGTAATTAAAGTTTTAACAATCACTATTCATTTTGGTACAATAATAATATGATATTATTAGAAACTATAAATTATTTCTATTACAAATTTATAATCGTTTTTTACAAATTCAACTTATATAAGTGGAATATTTTAATTTAAAATTAATCCCCCACACATGATGAGAAAGCCGGTTTTTAAGTGAAAATGGTCAAAACATTACAGTTTTTTTATATCAAAATTCAACATGATTATATATGAAATGAGAGAGATTTTATTAATTGATATAAAATTAATTTATTTATATTTTACAACTAATACAAAATACAATTTAACAATACAAATTATTTAGACTATAAGTCACTAGAAATTAAAATTTAGTATTATTTCACAATTCATCAAAAAAAATTAATATCCTGAAAAAATAAAACATATTATAATGAATAATTGTTTTGTATAAATATATAAAAAATTATGTTTATTTTCTAATAAAATATTTTAAAAAGTGTTAAAAATATTTTTAAATCTTGTGTGTAAAGTATTTCTAATAACTCTTTTAGAAAAATAAAGGTTTTCATAAAATATTTCAATTTATTTAAAAGGAATCATATTTTATTAAAATACAATATATAAAATATGAAAATGTCTATACTATATATTTTTTTAAATTATTTAATTCTATAAATAACAACTATTTTAAAATCTAGGTTATAACATTTATATTAAATTATAATATTTTCAAATTATTTCATATTTCTTTTAAACTCGCTATTTCATGTAATGTATGAATAAATGAATGTTTATTATAATTAATGATAATATAAGTGTGGAATATAACTCAAGATAAACTTATCATTTTTTGTAACTCAATGTAATGAAGAAATTGAAATAATTTAAAAATTAATATATTGTATTGTATCGTGGTACTATATTTCCCCCTACGGTTTGTGTTGCATATCATACATGACACCGAATAGGGATTACTTATTTTATAATTTCATGGTGTTATAATTACATAGATGGGAAACCTCATTGAAGAGATATTTAGAAAAAAAATATTATATTACTCTCTGATCAGTTTTATGTGGCTGCTGACAATGCCAAATTATGTAATTTATCCTTGGTTCCTTGAACCATTAATTGACATTAATCTTTGACATTATGCTGGCCAGCTAATTTTAATGATAATAAATCCTATTGATTTGAACAATATATGATTCCATTTTTCATGATTAAATTAATTATAAATGTGATTGGTGGAATAAATATTATTTGAAAAAATGATGTGTAAATTTATTCATGTTTTATTTATCCCATAAATTAAATAAATATTTCATCATTAGATTCTAAATGAAATGTATTAATTTTTTTTAAATATTTTTAACATATAATTATTCTATCATTTGTGGATAAAAATGTCTCATTAAGAATAAATTTATTTCCAGGAATTCAATAAATGTTTAGAAGGATTAATAGACCAAGAATCCGTTCATGGATAAAATTTTATTTGATAGACAATAAAATTATATTTATCCTTTCACAGCATAGAACATGACATAAAACAAAAAATATTATTATTATATGAAATGTGGTTTTTTTTAAATTAGTTTTATATTTAAGGGTGTGTACGTAATTAAAAAATATTTTATCCCAAACTCAAATATATAAATATATTGTTATATCTATTTTGAACTGCCAATCAAAAATAAATAATTCCGAATTGTTTTAGAAAAAGGGATTCTCCCTTGACTATTATTCATATCATGTCAACAAGAATAAAAAATTCTTTATGCCTTAAGGATGAATGCTCAAGGAGTGAAAGTCAAGATGAATAATACAATGTTCTAGCATATGGAATTCAATCGATTATTTCTTAGAGATCAAAGAAGCTCACAAGGGTCACCACTAAATGGATTATACACTTTTATCATACAAGAATAATATCTATAATTCAAAAAGGGTATTTCAATGATCAACTTAATTATTATAGATGATATAACCTATAACTATTTATTCAGATAAAATCAAAATAACAACATATTTAACACGCAAGATCCAATATAAGGGTTTTAGGAACATTTAAGTCCAATTAATTTTTAATTTATCACCCATGAAGGGCACTTATAATGTTCCCATAACCATCAAGTTACATACAGGAATTCATTTTTAAATTAATAATTATTTTTTTATTGTTGATTATTTCACTTTTAAATATTAAGATTCATTTCACATTTAATTCATTCTTGATAAATCAAAAAAATAAATTTTTTTCATATTCCTTGTTTCCCATGAATATTACCATGATCCGTTAATGATTAATCACATTTAAAAACTAATTTCCCATTTGGAAGTTCCAAGGATCCATGTTGGATTAAAAAACACTACACTATGTATAATCATTTTTTACATGTTTTTTATCCTTATTCATTACCCAAGGATGTAAACTTGTATTCCAAGACATAATGTAACAAATAAAATCCATGTGAAATAAGCACATCATGTGATTACTTATTGTGGTTTAACATGTCTTAGCTAGAAAACATGCAATGTAGATTAACTTCATGTACATTAGTCCACATTCTTTCGAACCAAAAAATTGGGTAAAACCACTTCATGTAATTACTACACCATCTGTATTTAATAAAATATCTATAAAGACATGCGCAATGTAACTATATGTAAATATATGTAGCCTCTATAAATGTTTAGTAATACATAAATATTCATTAAATGTACACTCTAAGTCCCAAGGTGTGCACCATGGATATCTGATGATTAGATGTATATGCTATGCAGTTTTCGTATTGATTCCATGTAACTTACATGATTAAATAGAAATATTAAATTTAATATATTACTACATTATTCCTTATCAACTTTAGTTACATGATGGTCATTAAGTTAGCAGCACATTCCAGATCTTTGGTCATATAAATTTTTTAAAGTCTTAATAAATTCTTTTAATTATTTGATGGTACGAGTCATGTATTTTTATTATATACTAAATACTCTATTAGTGAAATTGTACTTGTTATGTAAATTTTGTGTGTTCGGTATAGAATCAATTTGGACATTCACTCTATAAAATTATTTTTCATGTAATTTACATAACTTTTCATATGATATAATTTTCTTTAATTTAAACCATATTGAGTAGTTTGAACATATAATCATCATGTTTCTTCCATGTACAATGTTGTGAAATATTTTATTGAGGATATAATAAAAGGAAATTATTTATTTTATTTAAATTCATAAATTTAAAAATAAGAAAATTAATAAGACTGATTCCTGCATGTTTTAACTGATAAAAAAATTGAATTCTAGATAGATATATAAATGATTAATTATTTCATGTTAATGATCAATCATTATCGTTAAGAATATCATTGTATATGTTATAACTAATTGATTTTAATTAATTACATGGTTTTCCATTATTATTTATTAACATAAATATGATTTCATGTGTTTCATTCCTAACTCATTTATTAAGTAGGGCCTATGCTCCCAATAATTATTTTTGTAATTCAATTTATCAAATAAATTTCTTTAGTTCACCATTATGTGAGTAATAAATACACATAGTTAGATGATTTTACTTGGGAGTGTGGATGTGGCTCAACAAGGAACTAATGCATTGCTAACCCATGTGGTGTTTAAAGAACCAAAAATCTCGTGGATTTTTTTTAATACATGGGAATTTTAAAACTCTGTTAAAGCTTACGTCGAATGATTCTGAGGCCCGGTGTGCCCGAAATAAATTTCTGATGATTTGTTCTGGAATGTTTAGTAAACGTTCGAGAGGGTTTTTATAACTTTTGAAAAGGTTCTCGGAACTAAAATCTAAGGGCACAAATGAACTAGCAATACTGATATTCATTTAAGAAGACTTTCACCAAGATGACAGTTTGTTGAGAATAAACGTTATTTTTTGGATTTTAATAATAATAATAATCATATAAAGTTTTCAACACTTTATTTTATTTGAGCCTCCTTTTTGGTGTATGGTGGTTAAAACCTCCTCATAGAGGTTGGATGTGGAGCCACCACACCTTAACCTCCCATGGTAGATTATGGTGGTGGGGACCACATGAACTCAACCTCCCATGAGATGAATAATGTGATGGGGACCACACAAGTCTTCACACCATTACAATGGGTGGAGAGGAAAACCTCTCAACTCTCCCTCATTAATGATGGATATCCACTTGATTCCTCATCTCCCCATTAAATGGGGAGAATCTCATTGTGTTGGATGCAGACGACAGACAACGCTGACTGAGGATCAGAGTAGTATGTCTGGATGGTACCCGGAGGTGGAACATACGATGAGTTGATACATGGAGGAGACAGATAGACGCAAAGTGATTTGGAGTCTATTTGTACCTACCCTTTAGGTAGGGTCCATGGTTGATGATCCAGGAGCTTCTCATCACCTTTCAGTTGTTTTTTTCCTTTTACTTGTATTTGAACCTTACAATTGGGCTTGTATTTCTGGCCCCTTTAACATTTCAGCACTCCTTTGTTTACAATTTTTCTTAATTTTGTGTATCCAGATGTGTTCTCTATTGTGTGTGTTTACAATTATAAAGGCAATTCCTTACCAACTTAGGGATTTATTCCTTTGGTGCTAGTCTCTATCCCCTGGCCCATGGAATGATAGCATGTTATTGTCACGACAAGGGCCCCAGGGGACGGGTTGGGACAAATTGTTTTCAGAGGAGTCAGTTCTATAGAAAAACATAAGACTCTGATCATTCTTTTTGGTGAAGCAATATCGTTAAGGGTACCGAGTGTGGTTTTTAGTTTAGGTAGTCCAGTGTTGGTACATCAGCCGACGTATCCATACAACAGGACCCTGACTACTGATTTTCGACTCATTGCATGAAAACACAGATTGCGTGTCTTTTTTAAATAGATTTATTTAATTCAGCTCAACCTAGTCAACTCACCATGTATAATCTCTTGACCATGTCGCATCTGTTTCTTTCAGTTTTCCTCCCTGCAGATGACCAGCTAGAGCCCTGAGAGTTATACGCATAGATATCCCACCGAGTGATGAGGCCTTGGTGCATGGCCCTTTACCAGCAGAGGCACCAATGGTACCACTACCCGTTGGGCCACCGATGCCACCAACCCCAACAGCAGATGATGCACACCGTTTGAGCGCGTTTCATGAGTTCCCTCTCTAGAAGCCACCCAGGTTCAGGGGAGAGATGGAACCACATGCAGTTGAGGATTGGCTGGAGACTGTGGTGAGAGTCTTCAAACTGGTAGGGACACCAGCAGACATTATGGTGATCCCTGCCATGAGTCTCCTTTAGGAACCATTAGGTAGATGGTTGAGTTTGATGCTCCAGGTGCATGATGAGATGATGCTAATATGGATAGACTTCGAGAGCCTATTTCATGTGGGGTTTTTCCCATCCACCCATCGTGTGGTGAAGATACAGGAGCTACTGCATCTATATTAGGGTAGCATAATAGTAGCTCAGTACATAGTGAGGTTCACCGACCTCTTCAACTACTCCACAGATTTGGTTCAAGACCCATTATTCAAGTCATGGACCTTCAAGTAGGGACTCATGAGAGAGATCAGAGCATCGGTGATCTTGCTCAGCATCCCAATGCAGGTGGGGGTGTTGGAGAGGGCCCTCTAAGTAGAGAGTTTCCTTGATGAGGAACCTCCAATAGTGATACCCAACACTAGTCGACATGTAGAAGAGTATTCTATAGTAGGAAGTAGATAGATGAAATTGTGGTCCAAGAGGACTAGACCAACGAGTGGACGACGGCATGACCCAAGATCAGTTGTACAAGGCATGCGGGGCCGATACACACATGCCAGGAGCGGGTAATGATACTCATGTGGCGGGCATAGTCACATGGTTCGTGACTGTTAGATCCACAGTTCAGATGATCATCATATAGTTGACTAAACTCTGAGGAAGAGGTATAGGTTTGATTGTGGCATTCTATAGGGAGAAGATGGACTAGGAAGAGTAGATGGTCGTGCAGGTGGTGGTGGACGATGTTTGAGGTGTTAACACCACCCCAACCAGGATGTCCACCCCTGACCATAGGAAGCATGTGGACAGTGGAGAGCTCAACTCCAGGAAACTAAGGACTATGATCACGACACTCTGGATATGATTCAATGTACAATCTATGTCTACTCCACCATAGCAGCAGTTCATATAGACACTAGTTGAAGTCACTATTTCATTTCCACTTCCCTCCTTTGGATCTTTGAGATTTCGACAGAGTTGTTGGATCTATCCTTATGGATAGAGACTCCTACAGTAGTATACTCGACGGCCATGCACTTGTCCTAGCAGTGTGATATTACTCTAGGAGGTAAAAAAGAATCTTCCTGGATCTTCTCGTTGCGGCATCAAGGCCTTGCGAACTCATCTTGGGTATGGATTGTTTTTCTACAATCCATGCTCAAATCGACTGTATTAGGTTTAATGTGCGGTGTGTCCGTAGATATGGGACCAAGTTTACCTTCACTGGAAAGAAGGGAGACTTTTCAGCCCAGGATGGACTTACTCGGAGGAGGGTGTATCCGATCACTAATCAGTTGGCATGCCTTACCCTCAGAGCAGTTGATGTGGAGTGTCCGAGCTATCCTGTAGTGATGGACCAGTAGGGGGTTGTTTTCCCTGACGATGTTGCATGAAAAACTTCTCATAGGGATGTGAACTTCTATATTGACTTTTACACTATGATGACACTGATATCTACACCAACATAACAGATATCTCCTGCTGAGCTTCGTGAGATGCGGGTATTACTATTGGTCTTGTTGGGGAAGGTATTCATCCAACCTAGTGTTTCACCCTGGGCAGTCCTGATTCTGTTTACCAAGAAGGTGGATGGGATATTGAGGCTTTTTTTACTACCGTTGCCTAAACTAGGTGACCGTTATGAACAAGTACCCACTCTCTAGAATTTATGACCTCATTGATTAGCTGAAGGGAGAATGGTGGTTATCGAAGATAGACCTTAGATCAGGCTGTCACTAGCCCAATGTTCGAGATGAGGATATACAGAAGACAACCTTTAGGTGTCGGTATGACCATTAAAAGTACGTTTTTATTCCTTTTGGCATAACCAACACTCAATAAGTGTTCATGGGACTCATGAATAAGATCTTACAGCCATACAACGATCGCTTTGTCATAGTCTTCATCACCGACATTCCAATTTACTCAACAACTAAGGAGGAGCATGACTACCATTTGCGGGAAGTATTGGACACACTCTGAGAGCACCAATTTTATGGTAAGCTCTCAAAGTGTGAGATTTATATCCAAGAGGTTCACTTTTTAGAAATTTCATCTCGGAGGATGGATTTTTAGTGGATCTAGTGATGATTTAGGCGTATTTCCTTGGGAGACACCTAGGAGTGTGATAGAGGTACAAAGTTTCCTAGATTTGACGGGTAACTACCCATGGTTCATACCAGACTTCTACAGAGTTAAAACAACACTATCATCATGGATGATGAAGTGGAAACCCTTTTCCTAGTTGGAGTGATGCCAAAAAAGATTTCAGAAGCTGAGGCAGAGGCTGACTAGGGCCCCCATATTAAATCATCCAGAGGAAGGAATAGGGTATGTAGTTTAATACGATGCATTAGGGACTAGACTGTGGTGTGTCCTGATTGAGGAGAACGTAGTAATCGTGTATGTTTCTCAGCAGGTGAGACAGAATTAGCAGAACTACCCTACACATGACCTAGAGTTAGAAGCAGTGGTCATCACATTGAAAATGTGGTGACACTATCTTATGGGAGAATGTTTTACCATATACTCTGATCACAAGAGTCTCAAGTATATCATCTCTAAGAAGGTCCTGATCTTGAGACAATGATGTTCGATTGAGTTCCTCTAGGACTATAACTTCAAGATAGTCCATAATCCTAGGAAGGGGAACATTTTTTCAGATGCGCTAAATAGGAGATCCGGTATACAGCTGCTGGGGGAGGCGACAGAGCAGCTGGCTTCTTTTCAAATTAATTTTGTGGACAGAGATGATGAATCATTCCTTCAGTCTCTTACAGTCACTCCTACACTTCATAAGTGAGTTAGGGAGGCACAACATGAGGACATTGAGTGTGAGACACGACATGCTCAGATATCCACAAGGTAGGCACCTGATGTATTTTCTGAAGGTTGGGAGCACGACATCCTCTTCAGTGGACGTACTATGTTACCAGTGTCACATCAAGTTTAAGTGTTGAGAGAGTTCCACACATCCCCTTTAGCAGTACACCCAAGAGTGGTGAATTTGTACCATGACCTTCAGCGATAAAACTGGTGGCCAGGTATGAAGAAGGTGGTAGTAGAGTTTTTCTCTCGATGCCTCACTTGTCTATAAGTGAAGGTGGAGCACCAAGTACCACCAGGCTTTTTACAAACTTTAAATGTCCCATAGTGTAAGTTGGATGGGAAATCCATTTACTTTGTGACGGTTCTTCTATATAAATGTAGGGGTCATGACTTGATTTGGGTTATCATTGAATGACTAACCAATTCGGCCCACTTTTTACCTATTAGAGAGGAGGGTTCAGTAGAGATATTTGGACTTCTCTATGTGTCAGATATTGTGTGTTTACATGGTATACAATCAAAGGTTGTCTTCGATTGTGACACATGATTTACATCCTGACTATGGATGGGGTTACAGGAGGCTTTCAAGAGACATCTTCGCTTGAGCACCTCCTTCCATCCTCAGACATATGGTCAGACTGAGAAGAAATTTCAGACCCTCGAGGACAGGCTTCATGCTTGTGTCCTCGACTTCGGTCGCAGCAGGGAGGATCACTTATCATTGGTAGATTTTTCATAAAACAATAGGCATCACTCCACTATCAGGATGGAAACATTTGAGGCCTTGTATGATCGAACATGCAGATTCCCACTATGCTAGAAAGACCTAGGTGAGTCGACAATAGTGGGACCATAGATGGTACGAGCTACTACAGAGAAGGTGCAGATCATCCTGGGGCCGATTAAAACAGCACAGAGTAGGCAGAAGTCATATGCTGACAAGAGATGGTGACCTCTGGAGTTTGAGGATGGCAACCACATCTTCCTACAGGTCTCACACTGATGAGGATTACATAGATTTGGCTGAGGTAGCAATTTATCTTCGCAATTCATCGGACCTCTCCAGGTCCTCAGCAGATTAGGCAAGGTGTATTACCGCCTACCTCTTCCCCCTCACTTGTAGCGGGTGCAAAACGTCTTCCACGAATCCCAGCTGAGGAGATACGTACATGACCCTTCTCACATCATCGGCCATGGAGTGCGGGATGTCGACGATGTGGTGAAATTCATGGAGGTTCCCATGATGATTGAGGATCGACAAGAGCGGTTCCTAAGTGGACAGTTGATACCTCTGGTGCGCGTTCGCTGGCAGCACAGGAACCTCCAGGAGAACACATGGGAGCGGGAGGTTTAGATGTGTGCTCAGTACCCCCACTTGTTCCCATAGTTCGAGCTGTAGATTACGTGGACGTAATGTCAGTAGGTGGGAAGATTGTAAAGTCCCCAAAATCCCAAGGAAATAGATTCTCAATACATGGGAATTTTATGAGTCTGTGAATGTTTACAGCGCATGATTCTGAAGCCTTATGTACTCAAAATAAATTTTTTAAGTTTTGTTTGGGTATGATCAGTAAACGTACGATCAAGTTTTTATTGAGAGGACCAGTTTGGGATATAACTAACAATGAGAGAGGTGTTGAATCTGTGTTGGGGACTTTTTAAACCAATACCAACATTTCTCCCGGTACCTCTTGAATTGTTAGGATCATGATTCTACTTTTCTCTTTTCCCAATCGCATGAAATAATAAAATGAAAAAAAAATATGCACATAATATTTCTACAAAGTTAACCACTCAATATGAGTATCTATGTTATTTACATGCATGGATATGACTAGTGCATGGATTTTCCACTATGATATAATATTCAATTACAGTGGAGTGGCTAGAAAAGAAATCTTCTAGCCTATGTCAGTCCCTACACAATAGAGGGAGTGGGAAGCAATCCTCTTCCCTGGGCTGGTGATGACCTAGTCCAACCTGTAGCCTCTAGCTAGTTCTTTATACTGCCTATGGAGATACTATTCTTCCTTCTTAAAAAGGTAGGATCATCTCTTGGTCATCTTTATTTCTCTTCAGTTGATTACTTGAAAAGCAGTAGGCATGCAATTCTTCCTTCTTTCATTCTCTTCTTTTCAAGTGCAGCACCCACTGCACTAAACATTTTCATTCATTTTCTTAGTGCAACAACCAACTGAACTAAAAAATCATATCCCTTCTAGCATATAATCACATACACAAATTGGATTACTCAGACACCAAGTATCCACTCCCATAGAATCATCTAAAATAAACTAACCTGAATAATTGTCAGCCTTCAGTTGGGAATACTCTGCTCTTCGTCTTCTTCATCACTTCTTTCTATGCAGTAAATATGTAAGCTACACACTCTTCTTCTTCTTATGATTCTTCACTACATAACCAGCTGCATTGAAACCTACACTTATTCACATGTTCTCTTTCAGTGCAAAACCATCTGCACCGAGATCTCCTTCTTCTTTTTTAGCTTGCACTCTAATCCGTACTTGTGTGACACCATGCTTGCATGCTACCAGATTGTGTGCTACTCATCTAGCATTCCACCTACTTGTGTGCCACTAACTACTTGCGTGAAACTATTGTGCACATCATACAACTAGCACGACACCTTTTGATTATACACCACACACTTCTTAAACACACCTCCCTGCCTGCGGACCAATGACTACTTGCACGCCACTCTAATTGCATTCCACCCTACTTACACGCCACCCTACTTATGTGCCTTATAAATAACCCTCATCTTGTGGGTCACTTTTGCTTGTGCGTCAATTCTACTATTTACGCTATCACAGCTCGAATTTAATCTTAAGTGTTGAGCCTTAAAATATGAGGAGGATAGTCGTATTTTTATAGGCATTTTGGTGACTTGTGTGCAACCTAAACGTGCCCCCCGCTCTAGCACATGCAAAGCACTCTAGCACTTGTGCACAATTCCAATGCATGTGTGCCGCACCAGAACATTCACATCACTTCATCATTGGTGTGATTCTTTCTTTACTTTTTCATATTTTTATATGATGATGTTTAAATATGACTTACACACAACATACACTTGCACACCACATATACATGCGCGCCAAACATGCTCACCTCTTATACTTGCATTCCATTTTTAGACATTCGCTCCAATATTTAAATTGCATGCCAATTTATTTCATTTTTCATATTTTGATGTGACGGTATTTGAAATATGACTTGCATTAACATACACTTGAGCACTACTTATACTTGCATGCCACTTTTGACTTGTGCACTGCTTTCTTTCCTTTTCCAAAAACACTCATTTACTCTCCCTATCCTTCATAAGTCTTGTATAACAAGTTCTCAAAACTTATGATATTAGTTAAATACAAATCTAAAAATCATCGTGATAGTTGTTTCCATTCATTTTGGAATATGAATTCCAAAGTACATCAAATCCTCAATTCAAATCCTCAATTACTTTTGGAGTGTTAATTCCAAATAACTCCAATCACCTATCTTCATCCAAAAGCAGAGGCTTGAAGCTTCATAAAATGCCATAAATGTTGCAGAAAATGTATCACCTTTGATACATGTATTTGGAACTTTATGAATAGTGCAACAATCATCTGATATCATGGAAATGTGTAATTCATGAACTTCATAGAATTCCATGGCATTCCACACTCTCTCTTCTTCTACAGCCATCATTCTCTACTTCATTCCAATCATATGATTCTTTTCTTGATGTAATATCCTTCATAGTTCTCATGCAATCATGAAGCATCTACTTCATTCAAATAAAGGGATACTTTTCTTCCAGTAAGTTATTGCATGGTTCTAATGCAATCATGAAGCATAGCATAGTCTTATTTAAATCCTCATTCTTTTTTGTTCATCCTTAGATGGATGAAACATCACCATTATTTATTGTTGTAAAAAATGTGTCACCTTTGACACAAGTTCATTAAACTTAGTGTCAGTTCAAAAATCATATCAATTTCTTGATACCGAATTTCCAATATATGACATTCAATGATATGATTTCATAACAATTCTCCAGGCATATGCACTTCAGCTGATCTCCATTAACTTTTGAGTCCTTCTTCATTTTGACCAATATTGACAACTATTGACAACAAATACAATCTTCATACCCAATGTTGTCCCAAAAGTCTCCCTCTTTGTATTCTTTTCTCAATACCATATTGTCTCCTCAAATGAATGTGTCAGTTTAAAAATGAGAATATTTTTTCTCCCCTTTACTTATGTCTCTCCCCTAAACATTATTTTCATTTATCTCACCCTTATTGACAAGAAATACGAAGTTCATGGTAGAGAGGGAATCATTACATACATAAGAAATGTGACATCAATCATTTCACATTATGTCAACTTGAGCAATGCACGGTGTAGAAAGCAAGATGATTTCTTTTAGAAAAAAAATATGTCAATTATCCATTGATCGTGAAACCTCATGAGATGATATCATCTACACCTATCTTCAAGGGGTTTCCACATTCATTTCCGGACAATGATATTGAATGTGATAGGAAATAATCAATCCTGATATTCCTACACTCACTTCAACAAAAGGATCAAAAACATTCAAGTGTAATTATGAGGATATGTGGCCTTGGGGCACATTCATTCTTCTTATGTCACTGATTGACATAGTTACCCCAACTTTGTAGAAATATATTTATTTTGAGAAATAAATAAAAAGTGATTGAGAAACGAAATACCTTTTCCAATGACATGATAATCAAAAAATCATCTGAGTAATTGAATTTTATACCAACTGATGTTGATACTGATTGTGGTAATGACTATGACAGCTTCTTCATGTGTCTCCCCCTTAAGGGAACACATCCCCTCACAAAATACTAGGTTTTATCCCAAAGATCATACATTAAATTAAATTCCTTGTATGATAATAACAAATAAAATACACATGGTTTTAATGGAATAAGGTAGATCTTCCGTACTTCTTCAATGTCAGTAAGAAGGCTGACAATATTTTCTCAACCAAGATGATTCCTTTTTCTCCACTCCTCACACATTCACATTTGATCAATAATATTGAATGTGGATGTGAGGATCTCAATACTTTTTCTATCTCTTTGTGTGTGAATATTCATTCTTCAAGTGATTTCCAAGCACTAGAATATTGTGGTGCAACATTCATCCTCTTCATGAATTCTTGTTGCGATATAATAAATTCAAAGCACTTTCTGACAGTATGACCAGACTTGATGCACCTCACACACAAAACTTCTTTGTCTTCATGTAGAATATTATTTTTGGTTTTAGTACAAGCCTTATCCTGTGCATCTTATATTTTCCTCATTCGTTCCAAATCTTTTGGCCAAATAACCTATATATCATTAGGGACTGAGGCACCACGATTTGATCATCTACATGGATTCTTCTAAGTGGATTAATTTTTAGTAATTCTTTTATATGAACCACCCTTCACCTTCTTGGATTTAGAATCAAGGATTTCTCATCTTTTCTAATTAAAATAGTCTTGGGAGAATTTGTTTTTACATGATTCATCTTTTTTATTCCCAAGGATTCCTCTTCATTCTTAACCAGCTCTTCTGATCTTCTTTTCTCATTAGCTTTGGGTACCTTTTTAAATTAACATGTACCATTTAGGTGACCACTCATATTTCATAAATCACAGATTTTATCTAACATTACAAATCTATTTGGAGTATAAATATGCTTTTGGATCTGTGGATGATGATTCTTCTTCTCTGGATATCTCCCATTTGAGATGGGATTTCTCTGTGATTTTACATTTAAGGGGTGTTACCAACAATCAAGTGCAGAATCCCAAATTTATTATAGCACCCACATTGACCCACAAACCTTGATTTCTTTTCATATTCTTTATAAAGTTGTTGCGTCTTATTTTTTGTATGGTGGGCTTTATGTGGGGATCTATCTTCTAAACGCTTCCCCCTATCCACCCTAGCCATGGTGGTAGGTTTCTTCTCACTTTTCATCATCCATACATGTTTAAAATTTTTCATCCAACCTACACATTTTGTAGAAACAATTTTCTAAAAATTAGTACAAGTTTGTATTAATGGTACCTTGTTATCATCTTCTTGTGATAAATCAATGAGTGAAGCCATAATCATCTTATCACATGTTGGATGTATTTTGATAGTAGAATCCTCCAGAGAACATTGAGTTCCAGCTGCTACAATTTCTTTCTTTTGTGGAGAATCAATATGTGCCTTCTCATGATTGGTCAACTGAGTATCCAATTCTAGACATCTCATATTGAGGATGACTTTCTGGTCTTCAATCATAGTCATATTCTCTACAAAAGACTTCTTTAATCTTTAAACTTTATCTTCATGCATCTTTACTTTGTTTTGTAAAAATGATTAATTTTCTTTGATCATCAGAGAGTTTTCTTCCAAATATATCTCCTTAACATCATTTCTCCTTTTCAGATCATCTTTAAGTGCATGAATATTCTATTGTACAGTCTTGTTGGCTCCCTCTTTCTCTTCAACATCTTTTAACAACTTTGAAGAACTTACTTGAAATCCTCTCTTTGTTTCTTCAAAGGATCCAACCTATATGGAGATCTTGAAACATTTGACAAATATTACTTGTAATCCTTTCTCCAAAACAAGAGTTTCTTCTTCTAGTAGAGTGATATTTTCCTACGTACATTGAAATACTCCACAAACCAGGGATGTACATTCTTCCGAAATACCATGAATAATCATCCTTAATCCATCAACTGATATTTCATGAGATGTTGTTGATTGATCATCACCACTTGGGGTAGAATTTTCATCATGATAATAAATTCCATATGTACTAACACATACCTCTTGATCAGTTGATGTAGGAATATTTTCCATATTCTTGATGGGAACTTGAGCCACATTCTCATTACTTTAAATTTATGGTGTGTCTACAACAATATCTAGATATGGAGAACCAGATGCTTCATCTTTTTTATATAAGAGGGAATTCTTCTTCAACTTTATCTTCTCAATCTATTTCCTGTTCATCATGGTCTTGGAAGATATAGCATTCTGATCCAAGGTAATTGAATCTCCACCAAAACATCCCTTCATTGTTGACTCAAGATATTAACCAAGTATTAAATGAGAATAGCTTCACTGTAGTGAATCCAACAGAGATGAACCTCCCTCTGATACCAATTGAGAGGACCATTTTGGGATATAACTAACACTAAGAGGGGGGTTAATCAGTTTTGCAGACTTTTTAAACCAATAACGAATTTTATCCATGTACCTATTGACCTATTAGGATCATGATTCCCTTATTCTATATTCCCAATCGCATGAAATAATAGAAAGTAGTAAAAATATGCACACAACATTTTTACAAGGACAACCATTCAATAAGTGTATCTATATCCAGGCCATGAATGGATATGACCAGTGCATGGTTTTTTCACTATGATGTGATATTAAATTATAGTGGAGTGGCTAGGATAGAAATCCCCTAGCCAGTGTGAGTCCCTGTACTTTTCAGGGGGGGTGAGAAACAATCCTCTTCCCTAGACTGGTGATGACCTAGTCCAACTTGTAGCCTCAAGATGATTCTTTATAATGCCTATGTAGACAGACTTCTTCCATCTTCAAAAGGTAGGTTCTACTATTGTTATTCATTATTACTCTACACTTGATTACTTTCAAAGCAGTAGGAAAGAAATTCTTCCTTCTTTCCTTCTCTTCTGTTCTAGTGCAACACCAATTTCAATAAACTTATACATTATTCTTCTTAGTTCAACAACCAACTGCACTAAAAATTATTCTCTCTTCAGGGATAGAATCACATAAACCATTGTGATTATTCATACACTGAGGATCCACTCACATTGTATCATCTAAATTAAACTACCCTGAATAATTTTCAACCTTAATTTGTGTATACACTATTCTTGTTCTTATTCTTCATATCTTTCTATGCAGCAAACCTATAAGCTGCACACTCTTCTCCTTCATCTTCTTCTTCAATGCACAACCAAAAACACTGGAACCTACTCTTCCTCACATATTATCTTTCAGTGAAAAAGTATATGCACCATGCTCTTCTTCTTCTTCTTTAGCTGGCGCACTAATCCTTACTTGCGTGACACCCTACTTGCACGCTACTTTCTTGCGCGCCACTCAGCTTGCGTGCCACCTATTTTCGTGCCACTAACTACTTGCATGCCACTATTTAGCACAACTCACAACTTGTGCTCCACCTTTGGATTATACACATCACACATCTTGAACACACCTCCCTGAATGCATGCCTCTGACAACTTGCGCACCACTCTACTTATGTGCCACCCTACTTGTGTTCCACCCTACTTGCACGCCTTATAAATAACCCTCATCTTGCACGCCACATTAGCTTGCACATCAATTTTAATACTTGAGTGATCAGAGATCAAATTTTATCTTAAGTGGTGAGACATAAAAAATGAGGAGGCAATTCATCTATTTATAAGAATTTTGTTGACTTGTGTGCCACCTACACTTGGGCGCCGCTCCAGTGCTTTCACGCCACTCCAGCGCTTGTGTGCCGCTCCAGCCCATGCACACCGTTCCATCACTAGCGCGACACTTTCTTTAATTTGGAATATTTTGATATGATTATTTTGAAATATGACTTTTTCACAACATACACTTGTGCACCACATATACTTGTGTGCCGCACATGGGCGCTGATTATACTTGCAGGCCATTTTTAGACATGCATGTCAATATTTATCATGCACGCCACTTTATTTCCTTTTCCATATTTTGATCTGATGGTCTTATAAATATGACATGCATGCATCATAAATTTCCACGGTACTTATACTTTCATGCCACACTTCCACACTTCTTTTGACTTGCACTCCACTTTCTTTCCATTTCCAAAAACACTCATTTACTCCCCCTATCCTTCATAAGGCTTTTATCACAAGTTCTCAAACCTTATGATATTTTTGAAATACAAATCAGAAATGTATATTCATACTTTTGTCTATTTTTTTGGAATATGAACTCCAAAGTACTTCTTAATCCTCATTTAAAAAATTAAATTCCTTTTGGAGAGTTAATTCCAAAGAACTCCCATCATCTCTCATCATCCAAAAGTGGAGGCTTGAAGCTTCTTCAAATACCTTCAATGTTCTAGAAAATGTATCACCTTTGATACATGTATATGGAACTTTAAGAACAATGAATAAATCATCTTATTTCAAGGTAATTTGTAATTCATGAACATCATAGAATGTCGTGCCCTTCCACACTCTCTCTTCTTATTTAGCAATCATTCTATACTTCATTCAAATCGTGTGATTTTGTTCTTCAAGTAAGCTCTTGCATGGTTCTCATGCCATCATGGAGCATCTACTTCATTCAAATCATATGATTCATTTCATAATGTAATTTCTTGTATTGTTCTCATGAAATCGTGAAGCATTTCATGATCCTCATTAAATCCTCATTCTTCTTGAATCATCCTTATATGGATGATACATCACCATTCTTCATTGTTGTAAACAATTTGTGACCATTGACATAAGTTATATGAACATTGTATCAGTTTAACAATCATTTTAATTTCTTCATAGAGAATTTCCCATGTATGAAATTCAATGATATGATTTCATAACAATTCTTTAGGCATCAACACTTCAGCTAATATCCATTAACTTTGGAGTCCTTCTTCATTTTGACTGATATTTAAAACTATTGACAACAAATACAATATTCATACACAAAGTGGTCCCAACATTAATAAATTTTGAACCGGCACTCGGAACTAAAATCCGAGGGCACTATTGAACTCAGAGTGTCAGTATTCATTTACAAATAATTTCACATCGACGGCGGTTGGTCGTGAATAAATGATAGTTTTTGGATTTTCATAAAATAATAAAAAAATAATGTGTGCAACACATTATTTTTTTTTAGACACATTTTTTGTATGGAGGATAAAACCTCTTCATGGAGGTTAGAGGTGGATCCACATCACCTTAACCTCCCATGAGAGGTTATGGTAGTGGGGCCCACCGGAACTCAACCTCCCATTAGAGGATTAATGTGGTGGGGACTAGATGGGGCTTAACACCCTAATAATTGGAGGAGAGGAATAACTATCAACTCACCCTCATTAATAAGGGAGATCCTCTTGATTCTTAAACACACCATTAATTGGGGAGAAACTCTTTGAACTCTCCAATAATTAATGGAGCCAACTCCCCTATCTAATTCGTGCCAACTGTCGTGAATTAATTTGTGGGAGCCTCTTAAAAATAATTCTTCACATTGAATTTTAAATCCAACATTCTAAAATAATAGACAAACTATTATTTTTGTCGGACATAATTCTTTTGGTGGAAGCTTGTGTGGAGGATTATTGGGATAAAAGAAAATCTCCAATGAAGAACCTCCAATCCCAACGAAGAACAAAGAACACATTATTCCAACAAAGAACACAGCCAAAAACCTTTGTCGAATTCATCCTTGGAAATATTCCAAGGACTTCTACAAACATGGATCCATTTTCACAACTGTCATGCAAACTAGGGTTTAGAAGTTCATTACGGATGCGATGAATGATGATCCTCTAAGTCTTCTTATCACGACTTCACTGTCGATGCTCGACAATCTAGGTAGGGGGTTTAAATTGAGTATTTTTTCCATTCCATTTGTCTTCTTCGTTTAAAAAAGAATCGATGTGATGTTTTGTAAACTATTTTAATTCAAATTTTGTCCATTTTGTTGAACCAATTGTTATCATCCATAAACGCGGAGGGTGCGGGCCAACCAATATGGCCCGACTCCCTCCACCGATCTCTCTGTGAAGTTTATTTTGGCATGGAGATGAAGCAGCAATGAGGTGAAGAAGGCAAGGACGCCAAAGGCTGTGCTACTCCCAGATTCCGTGAACCACGCTTCCCCCGCAGCACAATGCTATTCCTGATAGAACACCGCCGGCCCACGCCAGCCTGAGCCGCACTGAAACGGATTGCACGCCCACCGCCGGCTGCCGGCCTACCTACCCGCCCCCTGCCCTCGGGCATCCCGTCCCCCTCTACCCTTCCCACGGCCAGCCCGCGCGCTGCCTACCGCCCCGCCAGCCAGCCCGTGCGCTGCCCCGCGTGCCCCGCAGTCCTACTCGCAGGCCGTCCGTGCACAACCCGGTGCCCCCTAGCCTACCCGTGTGCTGCAAGGCGCCCCACCGACTTACCTACACACTTCCACTGGCCCTCCATCATGCCTGTGTCCTGCGCATCCTCCCAATGCCCTACCCATCGCCCTGCCACCATGATCGCACCCCGTATTTCCATCTGGCGCCCTACCGACCCCCCGGGTTGAGCTGCCTACACGTCGACCTCCGGGCAGAACTGCCCCTGCAGTCTATGTGGTCGGGCCCAGCGGACAGGCCCAAACCGCCCACGTAGTCTTTTGGGTCGTGCCTAGCAGACCAGGCCAAACCAAGCAGGTTGACCCGCCCAACGGTCCGGGTGAGACCCAGTGGGTCTGACCGGGTCGACTTAGACTGGGACGGCCTAGACTATTTTTGGCCAAGTCTATCCGACTGGGTCGGACCGGACCCGTGCCCACTACTGAACCCTGTACTTTCTTTGGCCATATCTTTGGCACCGAATGTCCGTTTGATGAACTGTCGGTGAAACTGGTAATCTTGGAGCATGATGGTCCCTTGAGTATACCCCACTGGAGTTCTTGGTATAATTTAGTTTCTGTTAGGTTCCATCATACACGAATCCAACCGGGCCCTCGGGACTAAAAATCTAATAACTCACAAATTGGGTGTCCGATTGACATGCCGTCTGTTGAGTTGAGAACTCTATGACTTGAAAGACCTTTGAGATACTTCTACGAGGGACTTCATGATAGATAGAGTATCGACCAGTAGCTTGTGGAGTGGATCTTCCATAGACGAGAAGGCAGTTGAGCGGGAACTTAGTATCTGGCTGAGACATGATGACTGCTGACTGATTCGACACAAAGTGATTCAACTAGCCCATTGGAGAGCTCCTTGGTGTTGTGGAAGACCCGTGGTAAGGAGTGCCTCTGTGTGAGCGCTGTAGAACCATGGTACATGACACGTGGAGTACCTCAGAATTCTGCGAGGAGGAGTGCCTCTCTGTGAGCACAGCCAACCCACGGTGGGTAGCACCTCTATGTGAGTATGAAATATCCATGGTACTCGACATGAGGAGTACCTAAGTAGTACATGTTAGTAGGAAGCACCTCTGTGTGATGCGACATGCCCAATGTACTCGATAGAGGGGGAGTTCTCCCGCAACTGAGGGTTCTGATTGATACTATCCCTAGAATAAAATCTCAGTTGAGCTGAGTGAGTAACTTTTTCTTTTACCTCATGATTTGATAGATTACGTGGTAACTTAGTAATATGTATGGGCATATACCTATGTGATAATATCTATTGATTTCATACTTTATGGATTATAATTGTTGGATTTTGTGAGACCTTGAGGGTCTCGGTGTGCCTACTGAATATCATTATACACACCCCTACACATGATTTTCCCATACCTTGTTGTGTTGGTTGCAGACAATAGACAGCATGGACTGAGGATCAGAGTAGCGGGTCTAGATGATACCCAGAGGTGGACCTTACAATGAGTTGGTACACAGAGGAGAAAGATAGACGTGGAGTGCTGTGGAGTCTATTTGTACCAACCCTTCAGGTAGGATCCATGGTGGATGATCCAGGGGCTTCTCATCACCTTTAAACTATTTTGTTCCTTTTATTTGTATTTGTACTTGACAGTTGGGCATGTATTTCCAGCCCCTTTTACTTTTCATCACTCCTTTGTATGCAGTTTTTATATAGTGGTTTGTATCCAGGTGTGTGCTCTGTTGTGTGTGTTTACATTTATAAAGGCAATGCCTTCCCAGCTTAAGGATTTATGCCTTTGGTGCTAGTTGCCAGCCCCTAGCCTATTGAAGGTGGGTTTGGGGTAGTCACAATAGGGGCCCTGGGGGATGGGTCATGACATGGTGGTTATTTTAATTGGTTGAATGATATAACTCATAACAAGAGTGACAAAAGGATTTCCCCCCTTGGTCAAATTTTGGTTTATTATCTTCTCAATAAATCATCTTTTAGATATGATCATGATGGTAAATTTATTTAATTGTTTTTACCTTATCAATTACTTATATTATGGATGAAATACCACAATCACATAAATAAATGAATAAATGTCAAAACATAGAATTTAAATAAAGGTATTATGCTCAAATTTGTAATGAAAACATTTTATAACCAGTTAACTAAAATCCAATTAAAATAAATAATGCATTTAAAGGATAATATAATAAATATTTATCCACAAAGAAAATATAATTATTCAAGTTAATATTAATTAATTAATCACTAAATTATCTAAATAATGATGAATCCATCATTAAAATCTAGGTTGAGACAAATATAACGGGAATTATTAATTATAGGGAAGTTTGAACTATGCTAATGGGAAGTCTTATTAGAAACATCATTGAATGTAATTTCAAATGTTTCTTCCCAACAAATTTAGGGGAATGTGTTGTGGAAATCCAAGTCATGATTTCAGTATTGGCGAGTCTTCTCAATGGGTGATGGTTGTTCAAGCCCACAGTTTGAAAGAAATCATATCTAAAAACATTCTTATGGTTATTATGAACAATGTCGGGATCATAAATAAAGTATTTATGAATCATTTTCACTTGATTTTGTTTTGTGGAAGGACTTCATGAGTGAAATGGTGATATACTTTAAGACATTATAAAATAGTGCGAGATTTATTAAAAATAATTATTATTACATGTCACAAATTTTTTAGTAAACCAAAGTACCCATAATATTATACTTCAAAATTATTGAATAAAACCTCATTTTTTATATCTGCAGTATCCATAAGATCTATATTGGAGAAATACTTCCTCTTAAATGGATGTAACTTCCAAAAGTGATTGCCATTGGGTTTTATTTTAATACAGACAAAATTCTTACATTGTAGAGCCTGAAATATCGTATTTTCCAATAAAGGAGGAAAGTGATGAAGGGTTAAATATCTATGAAAAACACTTGGATAGTGTGTTCGATGGTTAGTTTTTTTTGTTATCATATTTGTATTGTGAAATCAAGATGTCTTTGGGAAACAAAGATGCGTATAGAATGCTTGGTCATCGTCCTAGTTTCTACTTGGTTAGAGTAAGGCTAAAATAGTTTGAGATCTCCAATGCATTCTTGTAGAGAATTATTGTTGTGGTTTTACTGAATATGCCTCACGTAGTCATGATCATTAGTTATATCAACTTCTTAGAGGTTCCATGTTTTATACTCCCTGATAAAATGCATAATAACTACATTATTTCATCAGTACATCATAGAATCTAATGTTTTTTTTATTTTTAATGTGAAAAACATTGATAATTCTTTCCCAGATCATCATTCTATTCTACATGAATTAAACAAATAGGCCTATCGTGATATTAATTTTGTCTTTATGGGAAAACATAATGTACATGCAATGAACATTAAGACTAAATCATGTTTTCAATTCCATTTCATGTTGAGAAAAATAAAATAGATTGGAATAAAAAAATATGATATAAATTTCAAATATGGAAATATGGTCCATATAATGAAAAAATATACCCAACAAAACAATAATGGACAACCTTCAGGTTCACCTATTATTGAGTGAATATTATCTAATTCTATTAATTGGTTATTATATAATACATTTGGAGACCACATATGTATTTTAATAAAGAAACCATGAAGATTAAAAAAGATTTATCATTGGATTGTAAATCTATAATAAGTAAGTAAATATAAATTTTCTTTAGTATATTTCAATGATTACTAACAAACATTTCCAATGTTAATGATCTTGGTTTTCAAAGGTTCTTGTTTCTAAAAATATTATATGCGTATTTGGACATGGTACATGTAGTTTTATATTCCTGATTACGAATAAATTTTCTTTATTTTATATGTATTGAAATTTTTATGAGGATGAGAATTTAAATAATGATATTTAATTATTGGATTAATAATGATGCAATGGAATTTGGTAAAAAACTATTACCCATGACTCATACAAAACCAAACATTCACATCACTAACTTGGTCCTTTAAATTATTTTTTGGCTGAATTATATACTGATTTATATTTTGATTCCTTTAAACTAAATAAATTATCTATGTTAGACTTGTTTTCATGAAAAATGACAAAATCTTCATTTATTGGAAATGTAGAAAGGGATGAAGAGATACATAAATTAGTTCATACCGACGTTTTTGGACCATCTCATTTTGAGGAAAGAGTTGGGTATTCAAAATTAATATCTTTTATTTATGATTAAATTAGATGTGGATATGTTTAATTTATTAATTATATTTCAAATTTCATTGAAAAATTTAATGAATTAAAAATTGATGTTGTGATCCATCATGGTATTAGTATTATTAAAATATTCTTAGAATTTGATAGAGATTATCTTAATCAATACCTTATTGAATACCAATAGTAGTTTGGGAATCCTTACCAAATCACTTCTATCTACACACCTCAGTGGAATAGTTTATGTGGAAGGATTAACCACACGTTTTTTGAAATGATGAGATCAAAGAATGGTCATGCGAATCTCCCATTATATTCTAGGGGATATGCATTAAAAATGAAAAAAGATATAATAAATTGAGTACCAAATAAAAATATAGATGTTATACCATAAGAAATTGTGGTGTTTAAAGTAACCAATGTTGTCAAAATTACATTTTTGGGGATTTATATTATTTATTAAGTCCTCTTTAGGTAACCACATTACCCCACAAGCACAAAAGTTTATATTAATTGGTTATCCTTAGGGAAATGGAATACTACCTATATAAAATTTATACTAAAAGGTGTTGGTAGATAAAAATCAAAATTTTTTGAGAAGGATCATATCTCTAAAAGAGATAGGTGGAGTGAGATAGACATTTTAGATATCAAGAAACAAAATACACATGAGTTTTCCAATGAAAACATTATAAAAAGAAAAGTGTAAGAAGATGATATAGAGATAAAATTATTTGATAGAAGCACAGGAGGGGTTTTATCAAAAACCAATGATATTGTTTTTTTATTCACCATGGATTGTGACTCATTATTATTTTATTATATTGACCCTCAATCTTATATGGAATCATTTTAAGGCATATATGTTTCCAAAAATTAAGAATCCATGAATTTCGAAATAGATTCCTTATAGAAAAACTATGTAAATATTATGGTATATCCTCTATAGAATGTTAATATCATAGGTTGTAATTGGATATTAAAAAATAAATAAAAACTAATAAGGTAAATTTAGTATCTATATTTCATTATTTGTAAAAATACTAGTTCAAAAATCATTAAGTTGTAGACTATAGAGAACCATATTACTAGTTGAAATGATGAAATCTATCAGTGTTTTACATTACATCATAGCCTTCCATGACTATGATATTTAAAAAAAAATTTCCCACCAAACATCATTATAAAAAATTTATAAGTTTTTTATTTGAAAAAACTCAAAGGGTATGTGACTCCAACATATGCCAACAAGGTTTAAAAGCTGAAGAAATCAATTTATAGAGTAAATAATGCATCATGGTCATAGAAAATTTTGTTTTCATGAAAACACAATTGAATTTGGGTTTATAAAGAATTAATGAGATCCATATGTCTATTATTTTTTTAGTTTTTGAATATTTGTATTCATAAAATTATACTATTTTGATATAGAAAATATTGAAAATTAAATACAATAATTAAATTATATTAATTACTACTTGAAAAAATAATTATTCATGATAATCTTTGGTAGAAGATTTATATTCATATGATCAAGATCCATCAAGAAAGATCCAAGAGACATCTCAACATATGTTAATATACATACAATGGAATAAAATAATGAAGAGGTTTTGTATGGATCAATTCAAGAGATTATTTCTATTGATTTACCCAAGAATTCATATTTCTAAGACAACATTTAATGAGACACACGAGAATAGAACAAATGAAAAGGATTTCATACACATCAATAATTGGTTCAGTCATGTATGATATTCTATTTACTAGGCTATATGTTTCATATTTCTTTAGTGAGGTAGGAATATATCAGGCTGACCGAGGTTATCACCATTATATGGCAGTCCAAACGATCATTAATTATGTAATCTATAAAAATGATATTTTTATGGACTATATAGATTATTAAGTATTATAAATAATGTGATATCTAGTTTGTTGTATCTAATAAAATCAAGACAATATGAAATTATATATGAGATACATCGTTACATTCAAGAAAGATATTTTTAGCTATAATAAATCAGATGATGTAACAGTAAAAAATTCTATTGCAAATCCTGATTATATAGTGGATTATGAGTTAGCTAAATACATATTATATATTGAAAAGTTTTTTTCAATAGTATGATGTGAATCGAAAACTAAATATCCTACCACACTTTATAATAAAAAAAATAATATTTGTGGATCTTGAAATATATATATGGTGACATAAATTCAAAAAGACCATAAACTAGAAATATCATCTCATGAGGGATTTTACTCAGAGAGATGAGGTTGTAATAAGAATTACTTAATTTGAGGAAAAAATAGATGAAACATCAACCAAATCCTTGATTTTGAAAAAACATGATTATAATGTGTGGGTTCGCGGAGTGATAGTTAAAGGATGTTATCTCTAGTTTAAGAGGGAGTTTGTTGGGTTAGTTTCTTAAGTCGAATTGATTTTAATTTTATTATTTGTAAATTTGATATTTTTAATATAATAAAATAAAATAGTAAACATTATTCATTACTATGCCTGATTTTATTGTAATAATTCCCTAGATATCTATCCCGTTAATAAATATGTAGCAGTTTGTTGCATTGATGATAAACTTGTGAGGTAATCACTATATTATTAAACATAGTTCCATGTTCATATAAGATTCGCTGATTGGACACATAGAAATTTAATATGATGTGAAATAACATGTAATATGATTATGATTATTCTCTTGATGTTTTCACTTTTAAATTTCTAAGATGGGAGATTATGAGAACATAACAACTTGTTAGAAATTTCATATATTTTGGTCTCATATAATATTCTTATCTAAAAGTGTGTGTAATGATCCTCAGACTTTATTATTATTATTAATTCAAATTATAACTCAAAAACATAGATTATTTCAATAATCTTGATGATATAGTTCATGGATAGGTTGGATACGCTAGTTGTGACATGAGTTGTGTGGTATTAATTAATATTCTAGTGAAGGATTTAATTCTTCCATTATTATGGAATTTGATATCTTGTTCATTTTATTGGAATAAAAACATCAAATTATATTCCATGGCCCTTGTGTAATGGAGTGTTTATTTTAGATAGTCAAAGAAATAGGTTTCAAGTATATAGGTCGATCACACATTTGTGAAACCTGATTAATGAGATTTTGAGAAAAATCTATTATATTACATAGTGATTGTTTATATGTGGTTGTTGTTATTGAAATTTCATGTTCATTACTTTAGATCCCTTGAAAAATTGTAATAAATTAATCATGTACTTTAGGCATACCCACCCAATATTAATCAGAAGGAATCCTCAAGGGCGACAAACTACGTGTTTTTGTTGATATTGATTGAATAATATTTAAAATTAATTAATTAAAATAATATTACTCTCAATATTGATTAATATTAATATTCAGGATTCATTAAACATTAAATTAAATATTTATACATTTCATTTATTTTGAGTTAAATATATTTATTTATATTAATTAATATTTAATAAATACATAATATCTAGTTTTTGATTAAAAATATTTGTTTACGAATAAATTTTTTATTCAATTATATAATAAATAATGAGAATTTTGAATAGAATAATACATTATCTATTTATTGATATTTATTTTCTATTAGGTAAAATTATATTCATCATTCATAAAGATAGAACATGCTATAAGATTATAATAATAAAATTATAATGTTGAATGAGTTTTTTAAATATTTTTATTTTATTTGACGGAAAATATGAAATTAAAAAATATTTTAACTAGAAATAACCCTCTATCCAAACGAAAATACATTTTATTCTAGTTGAAACCCCTCTCTATGAACTCATTGATTAAATCATTGAAGTATGATTTAATGATTCTTCTATTTGAAATGGGTGATCAGATATAATTCATATGGATTCATTACCCCCACAAGCCCAACATATCTAATATTTCACGACTATGACTTCAAATATATATGATGGAAATGAAAACAATACTTTTACATTGATTTATGTTTTTATTACTCACCTATCTATATGTTGAAATTGTTCTTAGTATTACTTGGATTGATCTTTTTTCATCCATTAATAAAAATTAACACTTCATAAGTAAACATAATGTGATAAATAAAGCCACTACCAGATCTATTGGTATGGGAAATCATCATCCCACCATCCATAAATTTTTTAATATTGCATGATAGTGACTCCTAATCCAAGATGAAGGGATGGAGAGATAGAAAATATCACTACCTTTCACGACACGTCCTTGGGGCCCATGCCATGACTACCCCAAGCCCGCCTTCCATAAGCCAAGGGCTGGTGACTAGAACCAAAGGCGTAAATCCCAATAACTGGGAAGGCATTGACTTTATAGAAGTAAACAAAACACTACAGAGTACAAGCGGAAGTGTTGAAAGGTAAAAGGGCCAGAATAAAAACCCAAATGAAATTACAACTATAACTGAACAATGTACAATAGAAAAAGACAACAGCTGGAAGAAAGTAAGCAGCTCCTAGGTTGTCCTCCTTGGATCTTACCTAAAGTGTAGGTACAGATGGAGCAGCTCATAGATCGTCCTCCACGGATCCTACCTGAAGGGTAGCTACAGATGGCTCATCTCCTGGATCGTCCACCACGGATCCTACCTGAAGGGTAGGTACAGATAGCCTCCTCAACGCACTTTCCCGTTAACCTCCTCCGTGTGTCGTCTCGTCATGTAGTCCACCTCCGGGTACTGAATCGTCATGTAGTTCACCTCGAGGTACCGTCTAGTCCTCGAACACACGGCCTCCGTCAGCACTACCCGTCGTCTGCAACCAACACAACAAGATGCGGGCATAGCCCGTGCAGGGGTGAGTATAAAGATACTTAGTAGGGTCCCCGAGACCCTAAAGGTATCACGAAAACCAACATGGATATCCACAAAGAAGATCTCAACAGATAACCTCTACTTAGGTATATTCCCATACATATATCTATGTTATCAAGTAACCTGTCTCAATCTTGAGGAAACACAAAGATTATGAAATCAACGGATAATCACTACCCATGTATATGCCCATACATTTACCTGAGTTATCAAGCAACCCATCTCAATCATGAGCAAAACACAAAGGTCAAAAGTCTCAGCTCAAACCAGGATTTTCATTATCGAAACCGTAACTGCTGAAGAGCTCCATCTCTGTAGTGTACAATGATATTTTCACGACTCTGAGGTACTGCTCACTATCCTAAGACTACTAAGGTACTCCTGTTGTCGATTACTGTGGGCTTGCTGCTACATCCAAGCACTTCCCACCAGGGGTCTGCTTCTACAACCAAGTGCTCCGCCTCATAGCCTCAAGAGGTACTCCTTCTATTGAGTACCGCAAGTCTGCCGCTACAACCAAGCGCTCATCTGTCGTCAGTCTTCCGCTACAACAAGCTCTCCCCCTCATAGCCTCCAGAGGTACTGCTTTAGTTGAGTACTGCGAGTCTACTGCTACAACCAAGCGCTCATCCGATGTGGGTCTGCCGCTACAACCAAGCGCTCCACACTGGGCTATCCGAAACACACCGAATCGGTCGGTCAAGTAGTCGTTAGGTCTCAGCCTGCTACACGGTCTCCGTACTCCGTACGCTCATCTCCGAAAGGGTCCTCTCCATGAGCTACAGGTAGATACTCCAAGTATCACAATGTCCCATGAAGATGTACCTCAAAGTACTACCTCGTCATAGGGGTCTCAACGCAACAGACGGCGTGTCAATCGGACGCCCGGTCTGTGAGTTACTAGCCTTTTTGTCCCAGGGGCCCGGTTGGTTTCGTGAGTGAACCAATCCCGGCCGTATCTCAACTACACACCAAACTCTCATAGGGTATACTCATTGGGACCGTTTCTCAACGTGATCAACAGCGTCGCTGACGGTTCGTCAAACGAACGTCCTGTCTGAACGATATCAGCTTTTCCGTTCCAGGGGCCCGGTTGGATTTCAGGTGCGATCCAACCTGGCCACTATCCAACTGTATCCAAAACTCGGGCGATGCATGACAAACATTCTGTCTCATCAAGAGGAAATCAACGAGACAGACGACGCGTCAATCGGACGCCCAGTCTGTGCGTTATTGGCTTTTTCGTTCCAGAGGCCCGGTTGGTTTCATGAGCGAACCAACCTGACCGCACTCTGACGACATCCAAACCTCGAGCGTAGTAAGCCAAAAGATCCGTCCCACTTAGAGGAATCCATAAAAGTCGACGGAACGTCAATCGGACGTCTGGAGCACAAGATATAAGTGTTTCCGCTCCGAGGGCCCGGTTGGTTTCATATCCGAACCAACCAGGCCAAATGAAAGGTACTCCGAACCTTGAGTGTAATATACCACAATGACAGACTCAATCCAAGGATCGCTACGCAACTGACGGTGCGTTGATCAGAGGTCCGTAGCCCATGATATGTTCATTTGACCGAAGGTAGTCCGAATCGGGGTGTCTGGGCCCGGGCCGACCCAGGCCGACCCCCCCCCCTCGGGTCGACCCGACCCGGGTCTGACCCGGCCCGGCCCGGCCCAGCCCGGCTTCGCCCAGCACGGTCCGGCTCGGTCCAGCTCAGCCGGCCAGCCGCGGCTCGGCCAGCGCGGCTGAGCGGAAGCCGCGGGCGGGGGTGTGCGCGGCCACCCCCTCGCCGCTAATTGATGTCAGTGGCGAGCCGGGCGCCGCCGCCGCCTGGCGGCCAGCCGCTGCCAGTTGCCACCTCTGGCCGCCGGCGTGGCGCGCCGCCACCATCTTCCGCGTACCACCGGATGTGCTCCGGTGGTCCGTTTCCCCTACCGTCTTCGCCAACAGTCCTCCCGGGACCCGACCTTCACTGCGAAGGAATTCAAACACCATATCGGCCTGCTTTGTCGTCGTCCGTCGATCCGCATATCGATAAACAAGCTACGGAGGGTTGTCAGGCCATATTTGTTTGGCCCGCGCCCTCCGCGTTAGGTGTTATCAATTGGAAAAAATTAAACAGTTGATTTTAATCATTGACGAGGGTATAATTTATCAAAAATAAATTATACTATCACCTTGCAACCAAATACCCATGCACGAGGGTTTAAAATTTTGAATGCGCGGTGTGACGACGTCGCGCATTCTTGCAGCTCGATCCCGCACGGCATGACGATGTCGCGCATCCTTTCCGTTCTTTCCCACGCAGTGCGACAGAAACGCGTCACTTTCTTTCAGATGTCACTTTTTTCTTGTCTTTCTTTCCCATGCGGTGCAACGGAACCGTGTCACTCTCTTTCGATCCGCAACGACATGATAGAATAAAAAGGGAGGAGGATCAGCCGTGTTCGTGCGGTCCGGCCTCCTCCCGTTAAATGATAACAGGGGGGTTCTCATTACCCGTAGAACGTCAAAGACATAATCGAGAATAAAACGATACAAACCCCTACATTTATATTTGACGTCGCACATTGGTATCACAGAGAATGGCGTCGCGGCGTCAGACATAGATTCTGTGGACGTTGGGGTGTGACCGAGGAGGAAATGACGTCTCCTCACTTTTTGATATGATTAATAAGGGAGGTACGTTGTCATTGGGGATGATCACCACGGTCCGTGACTTCTCTCTTGTCGTGGAGGAAGATGGAGATGGAAGAATCCGGGACGTCGAGTCTTCTAGGTCGTGGGGTCGATGTTCTTCGTTGGAGAAGAACCGTTCTTCACATTCTTTTTCAAAGACGATGAAGATCTTCAAGTTTATCAACGATTCTCCCAAACCTCCCAAGAAACAATGAAACTAACCCAAAATAAGTTAATCCCACACTTAATTTATTAACACAACATAAACCTTTGAAATTCAAGAGTTTGAATTTCAAAAACTCACATTAAACTCACTACATTAATGTCATAAGTGATAACATATGTTCATAACATTAATAGTGAGTTGAGGGGTTTAGATGATATGAAGGGGTGGGGTTCGTGTGGGCCCCACCACCCTCTTAACCTCCCAAGGGAAGTTGGGTAGTTACCCAAATTCCATCCAAAAGGATAAAAACACTTAAGGAAAATAAAAATTGAAGTTAAATTTTTTTTTAACTTTCACAATTTTTTCACAACTTCCCTCCTGTAAAAGAAACTCTGGAATAGGCATTCCTAAGCAAATACCGGCACTGGGGTTCCATAGGTGTCCTAGGAATTTGATTCCGAGCATCGGTTCAAAAGTTAGAAAATCCCGCTCATTCGTTCACTGAACGTACCCGAGCTAAACTTATGAAATTGATTACGGGCACACCGGGCCTCAGAATCAGGCGCCGTTAGAAACTGTGTTCTTGTAAAATACCAACGAAAATTAGAAAAAAAATTCCTTCAAATTTCCAGGTCTTTACATTACTCCCACCTTAGGGTTTTACGTCCCCATAAAGATTTAACACAAACCAGTGTCACAAAAGCGGTACAGAGCATGAATCTTGAGCCGTCCGCTCCCATGTGCTCACCTGGAGGTTTCCGTTCTTCCAACGAAAATGCACAAGGGGAATCGACCGTCCTCGTAGGACCTGCTCCCATTGATCCTCAATCCCCACTGGAACCTCCATTCATGATGCCATGTCATCGACTTCCAACTCCGTGAGGTCGATGATGTGTGAAGGATCAAGCACATATCTCCTCAGTTGAGATACGTGGAAGACGTCGTTCACCTAGTGCAACTGAGGTGTATGGGTCAAGCGGTAAACCACCTCGCCTACCCAGCTAAGGACCTAGAATAGTTCATTGAGCCTTGGAGATTACTTTCTGCCTTGGACACATCTCCATAAACCTCATCGAGGTGAGACTCGTATAAGGACGTGATCGTCATCCTCGAACTCCAGAGGTTTCCAATTTCTGTTAGAACTGGAACTCAAACGACTGCTGCCACGAGGGTATGGTTGGCCGACTAAAGAGTGATCGGTCGCACCCTCCCGTTCATGAGTTTAACTTGTTCTGCCGAGGGTTTCCTTTTTGAGGACCAAGGAAAACCCATCCCGACGTTTCCCTAATACCGTCAATTTGAGTATGAACAGTGATTTCCAAATCCATACTCAAACTAACATCGTAAGGCCTCGACGCTGCCACCAAGAGGTCCCAACCGAGACTCTCGCCTCAAGGGTCAGATCACACCGTCGGTGTATGTGTGACTATCATGTCTCCCCCCAAAGGTATCTCCAGATGTGGGGTCAAGTCAATGGCTTAACCGGAAACTATAGGTATGGGACTAGATTCATTGAAGGAAGGGATGATTTGTATTGATGTCTGTGGCTACGGTAGCTAGTAGAAGACAAAGTCCGCACTTAGAATCATCCTTAGAGCCCTTATTGGTAGCACTCCATGACCGCAAGAAGCTAATCTCTTCCCCTTCTCTCCAACTCCCTGAGTCTAGTGGGGACTACAAAGGTGGGTGATGGTAACATGTTGAAATGTACACCACCACAAGCTGCTCTCCTAGATTTGCCTCCATGCCTGCTGCTCTGCAGATACATCTGTCCTTAACATTTCCTCTTCTTGAAACATTTTACATGCCCAAGTCCCCAATACTGGCACTAGTTTCCTACATTCCAAACTTCTATCATTCTATGGCTGTACTTGTTAAGCAATTAATTCTCAACCATAAAGGTTCCTTCTATCACCCTAGCCTAAGAAGGAATGCATGGAGAAAAGGTGCTGGCTCGGAAGCCCTTAAACATACCATGCTCAGAGGTTCGACCTCTATTGCACTGATCGAAACGCATCCATCGAGTACCTGGTATGTTCGGTATGCCTCGATGAATTCTCATCTATCAACACGTCGTCTCGTTGAAACTATATAATCTCTAGAAAACTCTCTGCCACCCCCTCAAGCCAGTCCTCAGCTGCCTGTGAGTAAGGTTTGCCTCGGCACATGAGGGTATCTAATGTTAGAACACATATAAGGCATTACGCTTACTTGTGTCACCTACCGGTACCGCCGTTTATAACTGCTGACCAACAGGTAGTGATATATAGCTGACACACTACCCAAAGGTACTATCTTAGGCATCAGTCCATGTACAGAAGCCTCATCACTATGAGGACCATCCTCAAGGTCATTCACTGGAAAACACTAGTGGCCATGTCCACCATCCACTCTACTGATGTCTAGGCTAGGCGGAAAACTCTAGCAATCGCCTCCAGCCACTGCTCTGCTGTCTGGGAATCTATCTCACCTCGTAACCTCGGAGGCCGCTGCTGCTGGAACTCGTGTAATGTGCTCTACCAGCATGCACAGTTTTCTAGTATAGCTCTTGGCATCTGCTTCCCACCAGGTGGTGGTGCTGCTGGTACCCCACTTGAGGGTGTCAACATAGTAAAAAGGGCCCTACACCAGAGCCTCGTCGCTTGGTGAGCCGTCATCGATTACTCTCTCGGAACTCAAACTGACTGTCTGCGTGGAGACATCCTAAATAGATGCGACACGTTCAATGTTTGTACTTGGTGAGCTGACCTGGTTTGAGATGTCTTTAATACTTTGGAAACACACACGCAATCAGTGTTTTTGTGTACAAAGTTGGAAATCAGAAGTCAGGGTCCTGGTGTACGGATACGTCGGCCGCCGCACTAACACTGGACTCCCTGAACTGAATACCACACTCAGTACCCTTAACACTATTGATTCACATAGAGATAGTTCAGAGTCTTGAGTTCTGTGGTAGAACCGAACTCCTTTGATACCAATTTGTCACGAGCCGTCCTCGGGGCCCGTGCCGTGACTACCCCAATCCTGCCTTCCATAGGCCAGGGGCTGGCGACTAGCACCAAAGGCGTAAATCCCGATAACTGGGAAGGCATTGCCTTTATAAATGTAAACATAACACTACAGAGTACAAGCGGAAGTGCTGAAAGGTAAAAGGGCCAGAATACAAACCCAAATGAAAGTACAACTATAACTGAACAAAGTACAACAGAAGAAGACAAGAGTTGGAAGAAAGGAATCAGCTCCTGGGTCATCCTCCTCGGATCTAACCTGAAGGGTAGGAACATATGGCGCATCTCCTAGATCGTCCACCACGGATCCTACCTGAAGGGTAGGTACAGATGGCGCAGATCCTGGATCGTCCACCATGTATCATACCTGAAGGGTAAGTATATATAGCCTCCTCAATGATATCGCCAGTCAACCTCCTCCGTGTGTCATCTCATCGTGTAGTCCACCTCCGGGTACTGACTCGTCATGTAGTCCACCTCCGGGTACCGTCCAGTCCTCGAACACTCGGCCTCCGTCAGCACTGCCCGTCGTCTGCAACCAACACAACGAGGTGCGGGCATAGCCCGTATAGGGGTGAGTATAAAGATACTCAGTAGGGACCCCAAGACCCTCAAGGTCTCACTAAAAACAACATGGATATCCACAAAGAAGATCTCAACAGATAACCTCTACCTAGGTATATGCCCATACATATATCTAAGTTATCAAGTAACATATCTCAATCTTGAGGAAACACAAAGATTATGAAATCAACGGATAACCACAACCTAGGTATATGCTCATACATATACCTATGTTATCAAGTGACCATCTCAATCATGAGGTAAACACAAAGGTCAAATGTCTCAGCTCAAACCATGATTTTCATTATCGAAACCATAACTGCTGAAGAGCTCCGTCTCTGAAGTGTACAGTGGTCGTGTCACGACTCTGAGGTACTGCTCACTAACCTAAGACTGCTGAGGTACTCCTCCTGTCGAGTACTGTGGGCCTGCTACTACAACCATGCTCTTCCCACCATGGGTCTGCTGCTACAACCAAGTACCCCCCTCATAGCCTCAAGAGTTACTCCTTCAGTTGAGTACCGCGGGTCTGCCGCTACAACCAAACGCTCATCTGCCGTGGGTCTGCCACTACAACCAATCGCTCCCCCTCATAGCCTCCAGAGGTACTCCTTCAGTTGAGTACTGTGGGTATGCTTCTATAACCAAGCGCTCATCTGCCGTGGGTCTTCCACTACAACCAAGCTCTCCCCACTGGGCTATTCGAAACACATTGAATCGATCAGTCAAGCAGTCGTCAGGTCTCAGCCGGCTACACGGTCTCCGTACTCCATACGCTCGTCTTCGGAAGGGTCCACACCACGTACTACAGGTCGATACTCCAAGTATCACAAAGTCCAATTAAGAATTACCTCAAAGGACCGCCTCGTCATAGGGGTCTCAATGCAACAAACAACGCGTCAATAGGATGCCCGGTCTATGAGTTACTTTCCTTTTCATCCTAGGGGCCCGGTTGGTTTCGTGAGTGAACCAATCCTGGCCATATCTCAACTATACCCCGAACTCTCATAGGGTATAGTTATTGGGACCGTTTCTCAACGTGATCAACAATGCCGCTGACGGTTCGTCAAACGGACGTCCTGTCGGAAATATATCAGCTTTTCCATTCTAGGGGCCCGGTTGGATTTCGGGTGCGATCCAACCCATCCACTATCCAATAGTATCCAAATCTTGGGAGAAGTATGCCAAAAGTTATGTCTCATTAAGAGGAAATCAATGAGACAAACGGACCATCAATCGGAAACCCAGTCTGTGAGTTATTGGCTTTTTCATTCCAGAGGCCCGGTTGGTTTCGTGAGCAAAAAAACCTGACCGCACTTCGACGGCATCCAGAACTTGAGGGGAGTAATCCAAATGATCCGTCTCACTTAGAGGAATCCATCAAAGTCGACGGCACGTCAATCGGATGTCTGGAGCTCATGATATAAGTGTTGCTGCTCTGAGGGACCGGTTGGTTTCGTTTCCGAACCAACCCGGCCGAACCCAAGGAATTCAGAAACCTTGAGCGTAATATACCAAAACGAACATCTTGATCCAAGGATCACTACTCAACTGACGGTGCATTGATCGGAGGTCCGTAGCCCATGATATGTGAATTTTACTGAAAGTAGTCCGAATCGGGGGGTCTGGGCCCGGGCCAACCCCCCCCCCCCCCGGGTCGACCCGACCCGGCCCAACCCGGCCCGGCTTGGTCCGTCTCGGTCCGGCTCGGCCAGCGCGGCCGAGTGGAAGTCGCGAGCGGGGGTGTGTGCGGCCGCCCCCTCGCCGCTAATTGAAGTCGGCGGCGCGGCGGGCGCCGCCGGCGCCGCCCCGCCGGCGGGGCACGCCGCCACCGTCTTCCGTGGACCACCGGACACGCTCCGGTGGTCCGTTTTCCCTACCGTCTTCGCCAACGGTCCTCCCGGGACCCGACCTTCACTGCAAAGGAATTCCAACACCATAGCGGCCTGCTTCGTCGTCGTCCATTGATCTGCACATCGATAAACAAGCTGCGGAGGGTTGTCGGGCCGTGTTTGTTCGGCCCGTGCCCTCCGCGTTAGGTGTTATCAATTGTAAATAATTAAACACTTGATTTTAATCATTGACAATGGTATAATTTATCCAAAATAAATTATACGATCACCTTGCAATCAAATACCAACGCACGAGGGTTTAAAATTTTGAATGTGCGGCGTGATGACGTCGTGCATTCTTGCCGCTCGATCCCGCGCGGCGTGACGATGTCACACATCCTTGCCGTTCTTTCCCACGTAGTGCGACGGCACCGCGTCACTTTCTTTTGGACGTCACGTTTTTTGTGTCGTTCTTTCCGACGCTGTGCGACTACACCGCGTCACTCTCTTTCGATCCGCAACGACAAGAAAGAATAAAAAGGGAGGAGTATCGGCCATGTTCGTGCGGTCCGGCCTCCTCCCGTTAAACGGTAACAAGGTGGGTTTTCATTACCTGTAGAACATCAAAGATAGAATCAAGAATAAAACAAAACAAACCCCTACCTTGATATTTGACGTCACACGTCGGTATCGCGGAGAATGGCATCGCGACGTCGGACGTATATTACCTGGACGTCGGGGTGCGTCCGAGGAGGAAACGACATCTCCTCACTTGTTTCTATGATGAAGAAGGGAGGTACATTGTCGTTGGCGATGATAACCACGGTCGGCGACTTCTCTCTTGTCGTGGAGGAATATGAAGACGAAAGAATCTGGGACGCCGAGTCTTCTAGGTCGGGGGGTCGATGTTCTTCGTCGGAGAAGAATCATTCTTCACGTTCTTCATCGAAGACGAAGAAGATCTTCAAGTTTCTCAATGATTCTCCCAAATCTCCCAAGCAACATAGAAACTAACCCAAAATAAATTAACCCCACACTTAATTTATTAACACAACATAAACTTTTGAAATTCAAGAGTTTGAATTTCAAAAACTCACATTAAACTCACTACATTAATGTCATAAGTTATAACGTATTTTCACAACATTAATGGTGAGTTGAGGTGGTTAGAGGATATTAAGGGGTGGGGTTCATGTGGGCCCCACCACCCTATTAACCTCCCAAGGGATGTTGGGTTGTTACCCAACTTCTATCCAATAGATAAAAACACTTAAGGAAAATAAAAATCAAACTTAAATTTTTTATTTTAACATTCACAATTTTTTAACAACTTCCCTCATGTAAATGCATCTTCCGAATAGGCGTTCCTAAGTAAATATCGGCACTGCGGTTCCATCGGTGCCCTTGGAATTTGATTCCGAGCATCGGTTCAAAAGTTAGATAATCCCACTCGTTTGTTCATTGAACGTACCCGAGCTAAACTTCGAAAATTGATTCCGGGAAAACTGGGCCTCGGAATCAGGCGCTGTCAGAAACTGCGTTCCTGTTAAATTCCAAAGAAAATTAAGAAAAAAATTTCCTTGAAATTTCCGGGTCTTTACACTACCTAACACTACACACATTTTTTTAAAAATTCAAATCCCCTCCCCATTAGGGAGATAGTAAGCCACATGGAAGCACAAAAATAATAACATAAGTCATAGAACCATTATTGAAAACCAAAATTCATCATTACATTAATAATGAATCCCCATTGAAAACTTTAATATTCAATTAGATGGTAAATATGTGGATTTATTATCTGTTGTTTAGTTTATGAAGAGAATATCTAAATAAATTATGTGACACTAATTTTCTATACCTTATGTTTTTGATGGTTCATTATCAAAATTTATTTTATGGATTCCACCTTGAGATTTCTGGTTCATAAATATTGAATTTAGTGAATGTAATGACCATAATGTATGAAATGACCCATTATTTATATAGATATTTATTTGGGGATATATTTTATGTGAATAATGATGAATTTTTAATAGATTAATGTCATATTTTTCAACACCATAAGAGAATGAGTAGTTGGCAGTATTTTTTGGGTGACTAGTTGGATAAAGACATTAATTATAGACTATTAATACACCTTAACCTCA
Organism: Viscum album; assembly: GCA_963277665.1. Taxonomy (NCBI): domain Eukaryota; kingdom Viridiplantae; phylum Streptophyta; class Magnoliopsida; order Santalales; family Viscaceae; genus Viscum; species Viscum album. Next base: position 1,594,244,821 of record OY728129.1, read on the forward strand.
CTATTAAATATGTGCATATAATTGAGAATATATTAATATAAGTGAAGATATAATGACCATATATCTCATAATTATTATGTGATTAAATAGTTTATAGAGTATTCATTGAAGATAAAATCTGTTAATAATATATATTCACAGATGAAAAGTTTTCTTATGTGATTTATAATTCCACATCCCTTGTACTATGTGGCACAAAATTTATCACTATAATAAGTATAATTCAAGATCAATTTTTTTTTATTTCTACATGGTTTCCATTCATGAATGAATATATTATGAGAATGTAGAATTTAGTACTATGGACTCAGAGTTACATCATGTTCCTAAAAAATATTATATTTGAATAAAAAAACTAAAACATTTATTTATTTCCCAACATATTATGTGATTTGAAAATAACAATTAAAAGTTTTTTAGGAAGTTATAAATTTATTAAAATAGTGATAATAATTTGGACCAATATTTTTTGGTGAATCGTGTATTGAAATGATTTTTATAGTGTGATAATGGAGGCTGAAGGTCAGTGTTTAGATATAGTATGGAAAGAATTATATGCCAAAACAATTTCAATATTTTTAAATAGAACAAATTCATTGATGATCTGAAGATAGTAATAAATACTAATTATTAAGATCATGATGTTAAATTATTATTGTTATCGGTTATGTAATCATGGGAATCCAATTAATGGAAATTGATCAAGTATGTAGATATATATCAAGTTGTGTAAATTCAACAAAGAGGAAAATTTGTTACTTTTTTGTTTTTTGATCATTTTTCTAATAGAAAAAAAGAAACTATAGATTCTTGTGGTACTCTAAAGGTAGAATAACATATAATTATATTGATAAGATCAAGAAGATTATTGGTGTACATACTTTTTTATAGTGCATAACCTATGATTGGGTTTTTAACTAATCATAAAATAGGGTTGGATCTATCCTCGAGGTAAAAATTTATAATTATGTTTATTTATTATTTCATTTACATTTCCATAATTAGTTAAGATTAGAGGAATAAAATTATTTGATGCAGACCGTAACTAATCAGAGAGGATGAATTAAAGTGATAATTTGTAAAATGTGATAACTGATTCAACATATCTTAAGTGGGTTACCATATTTTTATTATCTCAAAATTGAAACTATTGGATACATTGGTAAAAAAGATCATTTTATATTTTTGGCTTTAATACTAAAAAAATGAACCAATTTAATCCTCCCAAAACATATTGCATCAAAATGATATAATGGTCCACTTACGCCTGAAAAAAAGATTTTAGGTTTATAGATTTAAATAATTTGTAGCAACTATTATATATCAAAACCACATTCTTAATTTGATTTTTTCTACACCATAACCAACTTTTATTATTCCAAACTAACACATCAACATTCCCCATTAAATTCTTCCAACATTAAAAATGTTAGTAAATAATTCATTAAACATAATTATTCATAACACTGTAAAAAGAAACGTAGTAACTGGGATGTGAAGCGATTAATAAGGGTAAACATCAAAATAATAAATTTAATTTCATAACTGAGCATAATATTAGAGTAAGGGTATTATGAAATTATATAATTACATGAAAGTAAAAACATTCTATTCAAATCCATCTATTTTCATTCTGTAATTTGATACATTGAATAAACATTTAATATATGACAATTGTGAAGCAAGATAACAACCATGAGACTTGTGAAAAAAATCCATGATCCATGATTCACTAGAATCTATTAAAATAAAAGATAAAACATATAGTTTTGTTGGAATATAGTTTTTTTAGCTCTATTAAATTCTCCAATTTAAATGGGATAACCTAACTGGTAGATTCGACCAATCTCATAGGAGAAACCATTAATTATATCACTCTTTATATTTAACTAATGCAATGGAGGGATATCATTGAACCACCAATAATGTATCAGACAATGTACCATCAGTATTTGTGTTCACTCCCAAATCCCTCTTTTATCAATAATATCTAAGTACCATATCATAAGTAAAATATTAATAATCTTCCAATTTTTAATATAAAAATAACTATTATTTTTTCGTATCTTTATATATACCAGGAAATGAAATTGATTCCATGTAAATCCCTTTGAAAATTTATAATCAATACATAGAATGAATTATGATTGTATTAATAAAACATATCCCTGAAAGAAAATAATTAATATAAATTTTTTGGGTCATTGTGGAATATACATATTATTAAAATATCAATAAAAATATTCATGTTGAAAATAACCTTTCCCTAATAAAAATCTCATTTTAAAACAAAAAATTTACAAAATATTATGAAAATAAATTTCATTGATTGTTTCCATAAAAATATATAAAAGAATATTTAATAAAAATAATCATCATGATAGGGGGTAAATATATTTTTGTTATAAATGTTAAAAAAAATCATTACTTAAAAACATTTGTAAATAGAGTTCAAATTGACCAATGCTAAAAATATTAATAAATTTCCTTTTATTAACATTTAAGAGAACAAAAAATATAATTTAAATAGATTTGGAAAATAATTAATGTTTTTAATTGAAATATTATGTAATCATTATATAACAAAAGATATTGAATGGAAAGGTTATTGATATAAAAGAAGATATATGATTGGAATAACATGAAAACAACTTTCTGGATGTCTCCTTAATCAATAAGGTTGTAAATTTAAAATAAAAATGTAAAACCAATTTAAGAAAATATGACAAGAATAGTTACATGGTTCAAGAAAATATGAGAATATGATCCCCCAAAGCATCATTGAACATAGAAAACACTAAAATTACAATATATTGTATCATAAAAATTCATATCATTTTTGTAACATTTAATGATTAAGACCGTAAAATAAATTATCTAAAATGGAGATCTAAATAACATAAATATAATAATATCCATAGAATAACATGTAAAGGATCATTATATGAACCTTATAAAATATTATAGGTACACAAAATAAACATATGTTATAATAAAGTAACATTTAAGATGAATAACACTTTCTCAAAATCATATAATTAAATAGGCTATTGATAAATTTTAATAGCATGTGTAATAAATATAAATCAATTTAAACAAAAAAAATACATCATAAATTAAAAAAAATTATTTTACACATAATAATGGAATAATAAAATCATACATGATGTGAATAACCCAATGATATTAAATAGAGTCAGAAAATCCATTACCACATTGTAACATTCATGAAAATTCCCCTTAGGCGAAACAATTTGAATTGAATTGTAAAATACTTTGAATTATAAAATATTCCAGATATTACATGTAAAAGGTTTTTATATATACTATATAAAATAAATCAGGTTAATAACATTGAATTTTTCCTTGTTGAATGGTAATTGAGATTAAATCTATTACCTCAAATACACAATTTCCATATATGTACAATAAATCTAGAATAATAAACCTTTTGAAATTGAATACATGTTTAAGAATAATTTTACGTTTATTTATTTAGCATTAAACTAATATTTATTTTATTTAAAGGAAAATTTTAATTACTACATTGGTTAATTCCATGTTGTGTGTTTTTAGTACATTCAGATCATAGTTGTAAAACCACTTTGATACATTTAGCATGGTAAAAAAAGAAATATTACATAATATTAAAAATAATATTATTGAAATAAGGTTAATTTTTATACATTTATTATTATTTTAAAACCAAACATTAATTATGGTTACGAAAACTAAATTATGTTACAATATCAATGATGGTTGGTCATAAGTACACATGAGTAACATTTCCATTTTTCAATAAACATGAGAGAATGAATGTAAATATTATACTGACTTTGTAAAATTCTGATTATATATGAGATAACATATTAAAAATTCATAAATAGTTATATTCAATGGATATGAAGTGTGATTATGTAAAATAAATCAAACTGCTTGTAGATGTGGTAATCCAAACATACTCACGAACAACATTATCAAATTTAAATGGATTTAATGTTAATAAAATATATTATATATTGTGTTTATTGAATTAAATTCTTATAATTAATAAAATATATATTTTAATTCCATTTTTATTACTAGAATTTTTGGGTTGTAATGAAAAATGAATTTTATTAGTTCTTGAGGTTGTAGTCTACCATACACATTAATGATGATTTAATTTCCCATCTTATGGAATATGAGTTGAATAAGGATTATTATATTATAATAATAACATATCATTATATGTAATATAAAAATGTTATTATTTCAATAGGGTGGTAAAGTATTTTATGTAGTTTGAGGGAAAAAATTAAAACATTCTGTTAAAACCTATACATATTCTTCGGATAATCACTTTTTATTATAAATTAAGACCTATAAGGTTGGTATTTAGACTAAAATAAGACAACTAAAAATTTCATACAAATATTATATGGTATTTCAAAAGGAATTGAATAAATCATTGTTCTCAAAAATGTGTGAGGTAGAGAGGATATGAGGTTTCTTTTTATAACGAATTAATTAGACACTTTTGGAATTAATTAATGTATTAAATAATAATAATATATATATAAATCATAATTATATAATATGGAACAAATTGATGAAATATTTGAATATAATATATTATATGGTGTAAATAAAGTCAAAAAAATCACATTAGACAAATGACTGATATGCTTAATTCCTTATCATTAAGTAATACATCTTTGAACTCTCTTTAACATTAACAAATATAACATAACATTTAAAAAAAATATTATTTATATGAAAAAAAGAAATGGGTACATATTACCTAATTTTTAAATTCATATTCCATTATTTGAATCCATTTAATGAGATTTAATTTCTATAGGTGGAAAAAATTAATTTTAATCCAGGATGAAAAAACACTTGAAAAATAGTTTTTATGAGAATTCCTGATTTAATGATAATCATCATTTTACCTTGAGATAGAGTAATAAATTTGATTCAATAGTTTTTTATAGTAAAATAAAAATATATTATAATTTTTATATTTTTTGATATATCAAAAACTAAATGGAATATTCCTACCATTCCATTAAAAGAAATATACAAAAAATTGTTTTAAATTTGAATAAAATATAACCAATCATATCATATTTCATTTTTAGGATAAAAAATAATAAAAACATGTTTTAAAATAAATTATATGACCATATAAATAGAAATTTTTTCAAATAAAACTCATGAAATATTGTAAATTAAATTATTATATGGATTTTATATTATTACCCAATTGTTTTAATATTCTGTTACCATGGTGGAAAATATTTACTATGGTCACTATTCATAATGGTTAAAATTATTTTATACTATTTTAAATTATATTAATTATTAAATTTTAAAATAAAAAATCCACATTATCACATTAAATTCATATAATATGTATAAAAGAATATAAAATTGATCCCACAAAATGTGATAAAATGAGGTTTTCAAGAAAAATGTGTTTCATAAGTACAAATGGATTTATAATAAAATTAAGCAAAAAATAGATTCCAATAGTATTAATTGGAATAATAAAATTATAAATGAACTAATATTACATTTTAACCATTCTTTGGAAAAATATAACTTTTTAAATTCTTGAAATGAAGAGATTGTTGCAAATAAATTGGCATTTTTTCAATATTCCAAAAAAATAATGTTTTTTGAATAATTAAAAAAATAAAAAGGAAATTTATTTATTGATATGATAAATTAAAAAATTATATCATTCTTATCAAATAATATTTTTAAAATTTCTTTAATTTAATTCACATTCTTACAATATTCACTTACAATAGGAAATAAATATTACTTTTAAAAAAATTGAATTATAAGATAACTTTAATAAAAATTAAGTACTTATTTCATACGAATTAATAAATAAATTTGTATTGAGAATAACACACACACATATATATTTATATATTTCATAATTAAATTACATATATTTTAATCGATTAAATAAATAGATGGGTTTTATTATTCATTGTTGACGCTCCTTTCCGTCACAGAGTCTAACGACTGAAAAAAGGGAAATACCTTAATCCAAAGTGATTCATCCTTTTAAGAAACATCAAAAATCAACAAAGGGATGAACAAGGAGAACATTGCCCATAGGTCGTGCAAGTTCCCTCATGGTCGCGCAAGTACACTTGTGCGCCGCCTAGTGGTCGTGCAAGTCTACTTGCGCAATGCCTTATGGTCGTGAAAGTGACCTGCGCGACCTAAGTGATAACCGCCCGGTAACCGCCCAGGGACTTCTTCTGCCTATAAATAGCCCCTGTGGGCCCCCCATTCGGGGAATATCTTTTTCTAGAAACTCAGATTGAAGTTCCCGACGCCCAAGTCTATTATCAAGGCTTCCGGAACACTTCTAAGGTAATTTATTACCTAGAACGGAAGATCTAAAGAGAGGGAGGAAGGCCTAAGTGTTGAAACTCATCAACACTTGCGCGACTGAGTGGCCATCCCTTAAAGGGAGTGGTTACACTTGCGCGCTTCCTTATTCCTTTGATAGAACTTGCGCGTCCCTTTTCTAGAAGAACCTCAAGAGGATTTTAAAGGCTTTAATAAAGAGTCTCCCAAGTATTTCAATGCTGGTTGAACATCGCGCAAGTACCCCACACATGTCGGGCAGGTATACCTGTGGGACCAATACTTGCGCGCCCACGCAGTACTTGCGCGTCTTCCAAGACTTGAGTGCCCCTTTCTTTTTGGGTGCCCATCTTTCCCATTTTACCCCTCTTAAGCCATTACTCCTTTCCTATTTAAGATTCAGTCTTCAAGACACTCTTCAAAGCCATTTATGGCATGATTTCTTGATTTGAATTCCTTATCTGAAAGGAATTCGGTGGAATATCTCCCAAAACCTAGTTATTTACATATCTTTATGTCACTAAAGATTGATAGTTCATTCATTCAACCTCATCCTTTAAATCCTTAACCTGGGTCTCCTTTTCAGGAATAATCCCCAGTCCTACGTCCTCCAAACATGGGCATCCTCCTCAGGAGTAAGCCCCAAATTCTTAAAGTTCCCAAATCTTGGAATCCTCCTCAGCAGTAGTCCCCAAACCTGAATCCTTAACCTGGGTCTCATTTTCAGGAATAATCCCCTTTTATAAGTCCTTTAATTTGGGAATCTTCCTCAAGAGTAAGCCCCAAACCCTAATCCATAACCTGGGCCTCCTTTTTTAGGAATAAGTCCCAGTCATAATCCCTTAACCTGGGTCTCCTTTTTAGGAATAAGTCCCAGTTATAATTTTGGGCATCCTTTTCAGGAGTAAGACCCAAGTTCCCTAACCTGGGCCTCCTTTTTAGGAATAAGTCCCAGTCATAAATTGTGGTCTTCCTTTTCAGGAGTAAGCCCCAAGTCCCTTAATTTCTCTTTAACCAGTCCTAATTTATGTTTGATCTGGGATTCCTTCTCAGGAGTAAAACCCAGTAATCAATCCTCTCCTAATTTAGTGTTCCTTTTCAGGAATAAGTCCCATGTTAGAGTATTCAAATCTCCATGAAGCACATATACCTTTATGAACCCTGTTCCTGGATTTTCTCCCTAAAGTAAATCCTAACCTTCATTTATCTGGGCAGTTATACATACATAAGCCCCAAACCATTTCTTATGATTACATCTTTCATGGCCCAATTGTCTATTTTATTACCAATATCTCTTGTTTCTCACACCGAGCATGACTCACGTGATCTTAGAGGGTAAAAGTAATTATGACATCCTGATTTTGAGCCATCAATCATAAAAAATCATACTCCCTTATTCAAACTACGTGGGTTCTGATTCCTTTTCCAAAACAAAGGATACGTAGGTAGCCCATCTACGGGTTCGATCCCAACTCTGAAATAATTCATGTCCTTCTGAATGGAAATAAACTTCAAGTGCCCCACTGAGTGGCTTTAAAACCAGCTTGGTCATCAAAATGACCAAGAGACTTTTATATACATGTTTTGAAGGATACCATTGACCAAGAATCTCTAAATAGATATAGATGATTCTCTATTGATGAAGAACCTCAAATACATATAAAATATTCTCTAAATTTCTTACATATTTAATTATTGATTTTCAAAACTGAAGGAAAGCTCATTTTATAATAGTTAATGTAATAAGGATTCACGAACATAACTTAAATCTATAAAGAGAGTCCCGGAATAGACAATAAATCCCCTCAAAATGGTGTGATGAGTCCGACCTCCCATCCTCTCGACCAATGCAAATTCCTAAGCCTCATCAGTTCATAAGCTAATGAGTGCCTACCTTTGGAAAGTAGGCCCAAATGGATGTGGAATCATTGGATGATTCTGATTCTATGAACAAACCCGTTAGAATTCGATCGGAACGTTTGAATATCCCATCCAGGAGGTCATCCTTGAATTCAGAGGGAAACAAAAAATGGCGAACCTGACGTGAATCCTTAACCAAGATAAAATGATATTTTACCCATTTGTTACGACCCTATTTAAAAATCAATAAGAGGGATAACAAAAACAATCATTGACATGTGTTCTCATTCAAAGCATGAAGTAGCCGAATTTATCTTGATTACGTCTGTTATATCAAACTAGCATTCTTTTCCAAGATATTTTGTATTTCCATAATGGATGCTCTCAAAATCACACCTGTGAATACTGCTGCTGCAAACACCACTGCTGCTATTCCAACTGGATCGTCATTCGCTCTGAGGATGACATCACCTTCTCAGTGTCTTCAACGCTGGGTATCAAATGCACTGGTTTAGGAGTACCGTCAACACGATACCATCCCAACTCTAGAGGCTGCCCGACAGGCCCTCCAAGTGAACAATTCACACAGGTCGTCCGGACAATGACGACCAGTGATCAAGAGGCAGGCGGTGCTGACTACCATCTCCAACCGTTTCGGGTCGTTATCCCCGGAACACAATTTCCATTCGCTCCCTTACTCTGAGGAAGTGAATGAGCAGGTCCCTCGGGGCCTTAATTCAAAAAGACAGGAGTCCTTCCCGAGGGCTCCCATCAACAATCTCCTTCAGACTCGTGTGGCAGTGCGCCCTCAACATGATGAGGGTACCAACATCAAGCATTCGACTCAGGTTCCTCGAACCCGAGCAGGCAAGACGAACCGCCAAAGACGGAATCCGGTTAACAATGGGAAGGTTTTCATCCCTTCCATCTCCGGAGAAGTCCACCAACCTATCTTGGTGGCGAACAACGAGCAGGCACACACACCTGTCCGTTTTAATTCCGCTGTCCAGTAGACTCGTCTGGAAGCATCACGCCAATCCCTCCAGGAAATTTCAGCGGAGTACTATAGGCAGGAACATACACCTTCTTATACATCATCAGTTAGTCAGCAGGCTCACCTGACTACATATGATAGATCTCGACAACCGCGTTTGTTGAAGTGTAATAAGCAGGCACATACACCTGCTAGTACTAATCAATCCTACCAATAGTCTCGCTTGGTAGCGCATGGAGAAGTCAGTCGGAAGGCTCCGACGACAAACAGGAGGCAAACTCAACTCTCTGCCTCCACACTTGAGTACTTTCAGGATTCACTGACAGGAAAAGGAGGACAGGGGCAGGCACATACACCTACTCCAAGCCCAGAATAGACATATATCCCCGTTCTGGCAGCTGAACTCACCAAGCACATTTTTTCAATGGTGAAAGAGCAGAAGCTAATTCCTGCTCATATTATGGATGCTTTCCAGGATATCATAAATTCTTCTGCATCATGTCAGGGAAAGACACATAAATCTATTCCTAGTAGTGGAGTGACACATCAATGATTCACTCCGGAACAGACACACAAATATGTTCCAGTCCAGGAGGGTTATGGGGCATACTCCCCCATATCATACGGACAACCAAGTCAGACACATACACCTGATTTGAGTGGAGATCGTCAGCCTAACCTGACTATCATTCCTGATCAGGAACATACACCTTCTCAGAGCAACCACTTTCGTCAACAAGTGGTTTCCAAAGAGAGTAAGAAGGCATCTATGAAAAAGATTCACCCATCACAGTCAGGAGATCAAAGGCCAATCTGTAACGAGGCCTTGCTCGATGTTGGAGTTCCTGAAGCCCTCAGACATTTATCTGTTGGAATTAAAGATTCTACTCCCTAAGTTCCCAAAAACGGGAACATTAGTTCCGAAGGTCTTCAACAAAAACATCCTCATGAAGGCTTGCTTCGTGACAATTCGGTCAATATTGATGTTTCGTCTTCAGATGAGAGCCACAGGAACCGTCTGTGTGGTCAGAAGACCAAGGAGAAAAAGATCCCATCTTTTGTTGTAACCCATTATGGCGGTCCTCCCCATGATGATGAATTTCGCTGCAAATGTCCTCTCCACAGTAGTGATTCACATTTCCTGGAATATACTCCAGTGGACAATGTAGTACCGAGAAAGCCCTTTTATCTTGAGGCACTTGCAAATGCGAAACCAGTCATGTCTGATGCTTTATCGCTAGAAAGTGAAATACTTTCTCAATCAAAAGATAGCCCATGGTGTAGGTCATTCTCCGAACCACCCCTAAGTCATGCATCTTCTATTATGATCAATGATCTCTCTACCAATCTTGTTGAATCCGATGAATCAACAAGGAAACACCAACTCTGGTCAAAACCGGTGGAAGAATCTTCATTTAATGATGAAGAGGAAATGCTGAACATGAGGAAAAAACTGGTGAAAAATGAGGAACCGGTCATGTTTTGGCCTTTGGCTGACTCCGAGTATGACATTCCAAAGATGTTGATGGAAGATAGAATCCATGATATTCGTCTCTACATATGGAAAACTCTTTTTCAATTGAAGAAGATGGTATTATCTTATGATGAATATGAAAATAATCTTAAGATAATAGAAGGGCTACAACATCAGATTGATTTGGCATATCAATCAGTCTCTCGGTATCTGAAGGCTGAAAAGAAACAGAGAACTAGTCAAAGTTCATGCCTTGGCGCACTAAGAAAATTGCGTCAGTTAATTGCCAATGCTCCATCTAATGTTCGTATTAGACGATGGGGTGTTCACAAAGAACTACATTTCACAGTTCTTTCCAGTCAGCAAAGCCCACCGAAAATGGTCTCATGCAATGTTATTGCCCATGGCCGGCCAAATTAAATGTGCTTTGTTCATAATCAAAAGCTTGCTCAAGAACAGGCTTCAACTAGTTCCTCTCAAAATAAAGCATTTAGAGAACAAGTTGTTGAATTGCTCCTACATCAAATAGGCGAGAATATTGCACAAGACTCTCGTATGGAGAAAACACATCATCAAATGACAGAAGTTTCGGAAATCATCCAACGGTCTGTTAAACCAGGTGATAAAAGTGGATACAGGTTAATGCATCTATCTATTTTCCGAACTAAGATTCACAAGATCAAGGGAGATTTTAAGAAGGTCTCAGACATAGCATGTCAAGAGCCACCCCAGCTTGTCAGACTGGGGAATCCTTTAACCAAACCTTCAGAGTCCAAAAATGGGATTCGAGGAGTTGAGCGGAAGCAACAGGAACATCCCCAGTTTACGAGACTGGGGACTCTTTCAATTCATCAATCCCCTTCTCAGAGAATATCGGTCTTTTCTCGATTGGGGAAGAATCCCCAAGAGGAACGAAGAGCCAAATTATCAGGATATTCCCTCCAAATTATAGCTTGTCAAGAAGTTCTTAAAGGAATAAATCAAAAAAAGCCAATGTCTCATCAAATACATGAAAGAGGACAATATCACAGAAATGTTGATAGAAGGGATGTGATGCATTATGCATCAATGAATTTCATCAATGTCGTTGTTGCTAATCCACCAGGGGAGACTCACTCAGGGGACTCAGATGAAGTGCGTCCTGCTCAAGAAAATGTACGCGCCGATACAAATCAAGAAGTTGTGCATACACGAAGTCAAAGGATTACTCAGAAACTGGGTAATCCACTTTCTTCTCTCCAAAAAGTATCCAACAAAGGGAGGGGAAAGAATCAGGTTACATATCCTTCCTCTGGAGAAGGTCAATCACTCTCATTAGAGAAAAGGTTTGCACAACAGGAGGAAGAAATGAAAGAATTAAGAAGGTTGAATGAAGAACTACTTCAGAGTAGTCCTCTTCTTAAGAATGCTGAAGTCCGATAGCTGTAGGAATTTGTTGCAGCTACTTAGATGGATCAGGAATATCCTCCTTTATTAGTACACCCTCAGAGGTCTAATCCTACGGTTCAAATGCAACAACGGTTGGAAGTGCTACCATGTGTTGTAGCACCGATCACCACATCTGTCCAAGCTCCATTCATTGCACCTACCCAAGACCAAATTCAACATGATGTTTCTCAGAAGTTAATAACTACTATTGAGTCATTAACAGCTCGGTTAGAAACTATGGAAGGGAAACATGCGCAATTTCAACCAGAAAAACAAGTTTATCCTGAATGGGTAGATTCAATTTCTCCTCCATCCAGTTTTGGAAACCCTGTTTTCCCTACTTTCAATGGATCAAGCGACCCTAAACAACATTTGACACATTACGTGTCTTGTTGTGATCCTATGATGGGAACTCCAGAGCAGCAAGAATTAGTGAAACTCAGATGCTTCATGTGAACCTTGCATGGACCATATTTTGTCTAGTATACAATCTTGCAATCCCGGTCAATCATCGAATGGGAGGATCTTCACCAAAAATTCCTTCTTCAGTTTAGCTTAACTTTTCCAAAAACGACAGTTTTCGATCTTATAAACTGCAAGCAAAGGGAGAATGAAAGAGTCTCTGATTTTATTGCTTGCTGGAAGGGATTAACATATTCCCTGAGTTTAGCACTCCCTCAGGAAGATCTATTTCCAATTTGTGTGGCAAATTTGCGTGACGAATTACGCATGCCATTAATCGCTGTGAAATACACAGGAGGGTTTCGAGACATTACTTTAATCGCTCAGCAGATTGAAGATTCACTTATACAGGCTAAGGCTAAATCTTGTGTAATTCCATCAGCTACAGGAAGGAGAATGGGTAAAGAGGAAAATGATATAGTTATGCTTAGACAAGTGCCTGTACCTATTTCTACTTCAAAACCTTCATCTTCTCAAAGGTCTATGCCTCCTGAACGCCAACAACAAAGGTCGTTTCATCCAATTAATCAAAGAGATCAACGAAGAAAACAATTTGTGGATTTGAAGAGTAAAACATACTCTCTCCAAAATGAGCAAGTTCCAGGTTACCTCATTTCAGCTTTGGAAAATAATTTGGTTCAATTACCAGCGCCCAAGAGGCCAAACAAGGAAGGAGATGAAGACCGTCCCAATTATTGTCCATTTCATCAAATGTTGGGGCATCCCATCCAAGAGTGTTTTGTCTTTAAAGACCTCCTGCAAAAGATGGTCGACTTGGGACAAGTCATGTTGAATGGTTCTTTGACTCAGGTAGCATGTGTTACTTCTACAGTTCCAGAGGAGAAAGGTGAATGGCAAGAAGTCAAAAGCAGAAATGCACAGAAGTATAATGATTGCTTGGTCAGAAAGACAATCAATTGAACTCATTCCATTTTGCGAACACAATTAAAGAAACCAATTGTGTCTTCTGCCATGAATATTGCGGTAAAACCATCTTGGTTAGAGGGATAGTCTTCAAAGAAACGGTTTGATTCCAAGAAGGAAAAATAATCAGAAGAAGATGAGTATGTATAATGACCCATACTTTACATACATTGTTAATACTTCAAAATTGAATCACACTTATTACAACATATGACAAAACCACAAAGGACCGTATAGGTATAGTGTCTTTAGAAACTAGGAAACATAAACAACTGGTTCATAAATCTTCTACAGTGTCTCCCATTTATTTCATCATATCTAGGGTCCCTTTTAGCATATTCTACTTAATATCCATCTTCCTGACCTGGGGAAAAGAAAACATAAAAGGGTGAGCTCAAATGCTCAGCAAGGGAAAATAAAGGAAATAAAAATCATATCATATCTTTTTGAAAATCATAACCTGCAAAAGAGATCATAATAACATAACATGGAATAAATCATAGAAGTGAAAATGGGATCCCCATAATCATATCATGAAACTTGAAATCTTTGTGTCATGCAAACATAATCATAGAAAATCATTTCTTGTTAGTCATGACTCATTGCCAAGACTATCTTAGTGGACAAAGTCCCTTTCTGAACCAAGTTCACTCCTCATTTCAGTCATGTATCACTGAACCGAAATAACATTCCGTTCCAGCCATGTATATCTCATGAGATATAAAATCTTTACCCAATGAATTGGAGGGAGATATAGGTCCCACCCATCTTATAATGAATCCTTTCTTATTGTGCCACATAATCATAAACCATACATCACATCGTAACCCATGTAATAAAAATGGGATTCTTAAACAACATGACATCATAAAACAATTCATATAAGATAAAGGAATTAATAAAAATATTTTCATCACAACATAATCAAATCCATGTAATAATATGGATAAAAACAGAACCCTTTTATTATCTTAGATGGAAAATAATTTTGATAAAATACTTGAACTCCATTCTTGAGGAAAATATCCTTTCTACTTCAAAAACACTTTTCCTTTCTTAACATGTCATAGAATTTTAAACTAAAAGAAGTTGATTAAAAATAAACTTGAATACTTGTAAAGGAAGCTTCTTGGAAATAATGTTTTAAGAATCCATTCATGCCATATAAGTTAAAAAAAACATTCTTCGTACTTTTGTCGGAAAAGTCAAAAAGTACCTCGTACGAATAACGACAAAATATTCCTTTCATACATATTACTAAAAACTCACCGAAGGGTAAAAATGGATTTAAAAAATTGTATGTGGATGGAAATAATATTACATATTGATGAAACATGGATGTGGATGATAAAAGACACCCTAGTAAATACTTACGAATAAACAATCTCGGATAAAAATGAGATTGTGATATTTCCCTTACCTTAGGTCCGATTTGCTTTGTACGTGTCCTAAAATCTTGTATAATGGTTTAAATAATGTTATTGACTTATTCCATAATCATAAATATTGATATGATATCATATATGGTCATATTATTTTCTTCTTGTTAGTAATATTTCATTGTTACTTGTTACTCGGGTCTTTATTGCCTTTTGTTCTTATGCGTGTTTTTCCGAATATATTATTATTCTTCTTTTAAGGTTATAGATACCTTATATCCAGAATGGTATTAGTGTAAAATATATCATATTTATTCATTCAATTAATTTATATAATTACTATGTAATGATGATCATGTAGAACGAGTCGCATCACATCGTGGAGACGGTATTCCGTACGTACGCACGAGTGATGATATCGTTCCTATGATCATGGAATTGTATTTGAGTATATATATATATATTATTTCAGTATCAATATTACTTTATAATAATCATAAATAGTTACTCATTACACCATTATACCCATCCTTGAAAGGTGGTGGTGGAAAATAGATTACACCACGGCGTGGAGACGGTATTCCATACGTACGCACGCGCGGTGATTTCATTTTTCCGTAGGATGGATAGAAGGTGAATTAGGGTTGTTTCATATTTATAATAACATATCAGTATGTAATAAATACTGATGTTATTACTTTATAATGAAACAACTAAAGAATAAGAAGTTGAAGAAGAAAGAAATTGAAAAGATCGGTAATGGATATTACCTCTTCTTTGGAACGCCTCATTGAATCCTCCACATAGGGAACTAAGATTGGTCTTTGAAGAATACCAGGACCTCTAGGATTATTCTAGGGAAGTGGAGAGGAGAAAATGGAAGGGGTTGGCCGAGCTTGAGTGCTCAAATTGGTGTGAGGAGGAGGGGGAGGAGGTGCCCTTTTATAAGGGAGGAGAGGGGCACCTTAGGAATATCTAAAAATATTATTTTATATTAAAGTCAAAATCGGTTTATAATGGTTCCAAAGGGTTTTATTTCGAAGCAAAAGTGGGGATGGGTCGAAATCCTATCAACCAATAGGATTTGGACAAGTTTAGGGTATTATTTTAACCTTATCAATTAGATTTAACTCTAAGTTAAATAATTTAACTTTTACCGTGTTTTTTTGTTTTCTTTCACTATATGGTTAATACACTTACTATAACATGCCAAACGAACCCCAAATTGTTTATTATTAATATATATATCCTTATCTAAGTCATTTGGCCAATCCTTAGATTTTTAGGAATAAAAGAACAATTAATAATATAATATTTGATTTAAAAACTATTTTGTGTCAATTTTGACACTATTTGATATATGATTTTTGTGAAAGTCATAACAGAATTATATGTTCGAACCAAGTTAATTAAATCAACACTTATATATCATAGTAACCTATAAAATTAGTTTAATTCATAAAAAGTCTCAAATTACATTTATTTTGGTGTTTATAACATCAATTATGTCAATATTTCATAAATAAGATAATTACTGCATCATCGTTGTGTCATAATTAAATTAAATTATTTAATGTCTAAAAATTATAAATAAAATACCATAATTTAGGAAAGCTTCTTTTCTTTCTAATTAATATTTATTGTCGAATTTATCTTATGTATAACCCCATATTAAAAATGATTTACTTATTAAACTTTGATTTTAACTATTTTAACCCTTCTTTAAATAATTTAATAATAAATGTCCTCATCTAACCCATGTGGGCCTAAATGGTCATATTTTATTCATAAGGTTGTTTTTGGTCGAATTACACTTATCCAATAGAATTAGGACATGTTTTAGGGTAATATTAATATCATATTTACCCTTAGTTACCCTATTTACTAATAACCGCGGGAAAAAAAGTAAAAAGTTACTATTCACCAAAAAATTATTTTTATCTCATTGAACCACATTTTACTTACTGATATCAACCGTGTCTGTCGGATTATCGAAATTTCATTCACAGAAGCAGTAAAATTAAGTTTTACGCAAAATTTAGTTTTTGACCTACCACTTAGTGGTTTCACTATTCATCAAAAATTGAATGTTTTTAGAAAAATACAAAAATTTCACCCTAGGCTAATTTCGGTATTCCGAATCCAAAAATGAAGTCCATTTTGAAAAATAAAATTTATAAAATTTCAAAAAGTGGGTATTACTATTCATAACGGCTAGTTTTAATAATATTTTAATAGCATATCGTTGTTTACTGAAACTCGGTATTGAGTACGACGCAAGCTATCAAGGAAGGTCGCGATTGCGTGTAAAGTAAGCCAAGCATGTGTGTAGTGAAAGATTCCTTTGAATATATATAAAAAACAAAATATTACTCATAAAAATATCGGGTGTTACATTCTACCCCCCTTAAAAAGAATTTCGCCCTCGAAATTCGTCACTTTGTAACAAACAGATGAGGATACTTCTCCCTCATCATACCCTCAAGCTCCCATGTAGCTTCTTCAAGTTGGTGGTTCCTCCATAAAACTTTCACCAAGCGAGTGGTCTTGTTTCGTAGGACTTTTTCGCTACGATCCAGAATCTCTATCGGTTGTTCTTCATAAGAAAGATCTTGCTCCAGCGGTACAGCTTCTGAGCTGAGTACATGTGAAGGATCTGGTGTGTACTTTCTCAGGAGAGATACATGGAACACATCTTGAACTTGAGAGATATTCGGTGGAAGTGCCAATCGGTAATCTACCTTCCCAACACGATCCAGTATTTCGAAAGGACCGATATATCTAGGGCTCAACATCCCCTTCTTTCCAAATCTCATAACCCTCTTCTAGGGAGATATTCGTAAGAACACTTTATCACCCACTTCAAACTCTAGGTCTTTTCTTCGGTTGTCGGCATAACTTTTCTATCGACTCTGAGCTGCTCTTATGTGTTGTTGAATAGATCTGACCTTTTCTACCATTTCATCAACGAGATCAGGTCCTAATAGCTTTCTTTCCCCAACTTCATCCCAGCAAGTTGGAGTCCTGCATTTCTTTCCATAGAGAGCTTCATAAGGAGCCATCTAAATAATGGAGGGAAAGCTATTATTATAAGAAAATTCCACCAAAGGTAGGTGTTGATCCCAACCTCCTTTGGAATCCATAGAGCAAGCTCTCAACAAATCTTCTAGGGTTTGAATTGTTCTTTCAGACTGACCGTCTCTCTGGGGATGATAAGCAGTGCTGAAACTCAACTCTGTATCCAGAGTATGCTGAAGACTTCGCCAGAACTTCGAGGTAAATCTTGGATCCCTATCAGATATAATAGAAAGTGGTACTCCATGAAATCTTACCACTTCCTTTACATATATCTTGGCAAGCAGATCTAGAGAGAAATCCTCTCTAATAGCAATATAGTGTGCAGACTTTGTAAGACGATCAACTATGACCCAAATAGCATTATTGCCTTTGGATGTTTTAGGAAGTCCTGTGACAAAGTCCATAGTGATGTTTTCCCATTTCCATTCGGGTATGGGTAATGGTTGTAACATCCCCTTAGACTTGTGTCTCTCAGCTTTAACTTGTTGACAAACCAAGCATCGAGAGACATATTCAGCAACATCTCTTTTCATGCCATCCCACCAGAAGTACTCTTTCAGGTCCCAATACATCTTCGTGCTTCCAGGATGAATAGAGAATGATGAACTATGAGCCTCATCCAGCAGCTCCTTCTTTAATTCGGGGATGGGAGGAACACAAACCCGATTCCTGAACTTTTTTATCCCATCACAATCAAGGTTGAATTCAGGAACATTTCTCACCTTCTTTTGTAACTCTACATCTTATTTCTGTGCCTCTTTAATCTTCACATGTATAGATGGTTGAACATTCATTTGAGAAAGATAATATTTTTCCCCTTCCATTATAATCCCAAGATCCATCCTTTGTAAATCCATAAATATTGGATCTTTTTTTATCCTCATCATGGATAAACTAGCATGGTCTTGTCGACTTAATGCATCTTCCACCTTGTTCGCTTTCCCAGGGTGGTAATGGATTGAGCAGTCATAATCCTTAATCAGCTCCAACCATCTTCTTTGACGCATATTCAGCTCCTTTTGTGTGAAAATATACTTTAAACTTTTATGATCAGTATAAATATCACACCTTTCACCATAAAGGTAATGCCTCCAAATCTTTAATTCAAAGATTACCGCAGCCAACTCTAAATCATGTGTTGGGTAATTTTGCTCATGGATTTTCAACTGTCGTGAGGCATAAGCTATCACCATATCATTTTGCATAAGAACACACCCCAATCCCTTCTTGGATGCATCACTGTAGATCACAAACCTTTCTCCACTACAAGGCAGTGTGAGCACAGGTGCACTGGATAACCTTCTTTTCAGCTCCTTGAAATTCTCTTCACATTCTTCCGTCCAGACAAACTTAACTCCTTTCCGAGTCAACTTGGTGAGTGGATTAGATAATCGTGAAAAATACTTTACAAAACGTCGATAATATCCAGCCAAACCAAGAAAACTTCGGATCTCAGTTACTGTTGTTGGTCTTGACCATCTTTCGATAACCTCTGTTTTTGCTGGATCCAC
The DNA here is from genome assembly GCA_963277665.1 of Viscum album. Lineage (NCBI taxonomy): Eukaryota > Viridiplantae > Streptophyta > Magnoliopsida > Santalales > Viscaceae > Viscum > Viscum album. The sequence goes on from OY728129.1 coordinate 1,594,264,306, forward strand.
AGATATCCCCTCTTTTGAGATTATGTGACCCAAAAATGCATCTTTTTGAAGCCAAAATTCACACTTGGTAAATTTGGCATAAAGCTTCTCCTTTCTCAGGGTCTTCAATATAATTCTCAAGTTATCTTCATGCTCTTCCTTGCTCTTTGAATAGACAAGAATATTGTCTATAAAGACTACCACAAATTGATCAAGATAGTCTCTAAAGACTCTATTCATTAGATCCATGAAGATAGCAGGGGCATTATTAAGACCAAATGGCATCACTATAAATTCATAGTGTCCATACCTTGTACGGAAAGCCGTCTTTGGTATATCCTCCCTTTTGACCCTTAATTGATGATACCCTGAACAAAGATCAATCTTGGAAAAGTATTGAGCTCCGTGTAGTTGGTCAAATAAGTCATCAACGCGTGGGAGAGGATATTTGTTCTTGATAGTGATCTTGTTAAGTTATCAATAATCAATGCAGAGTCTCATTGATCCATCTTTCTTCTTAACAAATAAAATAGGTGCTCCCCAAGGTGACACACTAGGGCGTATGAATCCCTTATCAAGATTCTCTTGGAGTTGCTTCTTCAATTCCTGCAACTCAATTGGGGCCATTCTATAAGGTGTCTTTGAAATAGGCAAAGCACCCGGTACGAGTTCTATTGAAAACTCAACTTCACGATTTGGTGGAAGACCCGGTAATTCCTCCGGAAAGACATCATAAAACTCCCGTACAATGGGCATATTCTTAATCGTGAGTTTCTCACCAACCATTTGAGATAAATAACCTTCATTTAGTGGAATCAAGACCCATAAGATGGAAGAAATTTCCACTGGAAGGTTATATTCATCCTTGCATCGATAGACGATTGTAGATTGATCTAGAATATGAAATGTGACTTCCCTTCATTGGCAATTGATATGAGCTCCATGTAGAGAAAGCCAATCCATTCCAAGAATCACATCAAATTCCACTAAAGGAAGGATCAAAAGATTTGCAGGAAGCACTTTCCCACAAACTTCGATCGGAGAAGAATTATAAACTTTTGATGCGACTGTTGTGCCATTAGGTGTTGTCACAGCTAACTCAACATCTATTTCTTGAGGTAATACGGTGATACCCTTAGAAAATTTTCAGAAATAAAAGAGTGGGTGGATCCAGAATCAAATAAAACATTTGCTACTTTAGAGTGGATGGTAAGTGTACCTTTCACCACTTCGTTATCGTACTCCACATCGCTGATAGAAATTGCATGTGACTTTCCTTTGTCTTTAGCCGTAAGATTTTGTTGACGTCGAACATCATCATCAACCCTTGGATTTGGTCATTGATTGGCATAATGCCCCATCTCCTTGCACCTGAAACATTGAAGTGTAGTAGGTTCATTCTGTGTATCCCTTCCTTTGTTTGCATCATTAGACATCTTCTTCCCATTATCGCGGCATTCAAATGCCCGATGACTTTCCTTTCCACATTTAAAACATTTACTTGTCCCTTTAAGACAACTCCCTCCATGTTTCTTTCCACACTTTGAGCATAAGGGAAAGCTCATCTTCTTTTCAGTGTGCTCTTTAGATTTTCCTTTGAATTCCATCTTCCTCTTCTTATCAAACCCATGTGACTGATGGGTTACTCCAATCACCATCTCGACTTTGAGAGCACATCAAACGATTTCCTCGTAGCTATTGAAGTCCCTTATGGCTAACGCCCTTCGAAGACTTGGTTTTAAGCCACTAAAGAATCGATCGATCTTACTCTCATGTTAGATAATAATACCAGAAGCGTACCTTGCAAGTCTTGTAAAATTTTCTTCATAGGTACCAACAGATTCATCATCCCTCTGCTTCAGTTCATGAAACTCTTTCTCCATCTTTGTTCGGAGAATACGAGGGAAGTACTTATTGAAAAATAAGTTCTTGAACTCGTCCCATTCCATAGACTCAATTTCATCCCTTTGCCTCGTATTCTTAATAATACTCCACCATTGATCAGCATCTCCTTCCAAACGATACACTGCTAGGATGACTTTATCATGTTCAGAACATTGAAGAACTGAAAATATCTTTTCAGTAGTACTAATCCATTGTTCATCAACTAATGGATCAGTAGACCCGCTGAAAGAAGGTGGACGCTGCCTCATGAAGGATTCAACAGAATGTTGCTCCTTCCTTTGCTCGTTTGGAAGTCCAGCATGATTCATATCTTGAGAAAGTTGTGTGAGCATGGCTACAAGATTTTGAATTCTAGCTCCCATATCGTTGGGTTGCTCAAGGGGACAATCATTGCATTGCCCATCGCATTCCGCATTAACACGGTTCCTTCGGGTTCCAGCCATTGACTAAAACCAAGAAGAATAGTGTGAGAAACACTAATTATAATAGGAAAACCACATAATCAAGAATAAAATTTCACACTTAAGGTCTTATCCTAGGGTATTCATGGCCATTTCTAAAACACTAAGATTGTGTTCTATGCTTAGAATTATCCTTAGGGTTATTACTAAGACTTTCAAATCCTAGTTTCCAAAGGTTGAATATACCTTTCCTCTGATACCAACTATAATGAACCATACTTTACATACATTGTTAATACTTCAAAATTGAAGCACACTTATTACAACATATGAAAAAACCACAAAGGACCGTATAGGTATAGTGTCTTTAGAAACTGGGAAACATAAACAACTGGTTCATAAATCTTCTACAGTGTCTCCCATTTATTTCATCATTTCTAGGGTCCCTTTTAGCATATTCTACTTAATATCCATCTTCCTGACCGGGGGAAAAGAAAACATAAAAGGGTGAGCTCAAATGCTCAGCAAGGGAAAATAAAGGAAATAAAAATCATATCATATCTTTTTGAAAATCATAACCTGCAAAAGAGATCATAATAACTTAACATGGAATAAATCATAGAAGTGAAAATGAGATCCCCATAATCATATCATGAAACTTGAAATATTTCTGTCATGCACACATAATCATAAAAAATCATTTCTTGTTAGTCATGACTCATTTCCAAGACTATCTTAGTGGACAAAGTCCCTTTCTGAACCGAGTTCACTCCTCGTTTCAGTCCTGTATCACTGAACCGAAATAACCTTCCGTTCCAGCCATGTCTATCTCATGAGATATAAAATCTTTACCCAATGCATTGGAGGGAGATATAGGTCCCACCCATCTTATAATGAATCCTTTCTTATGTGTGCCACATAATCATAAACCATACATCACAGTGTAACCCATGTAATAAAAATGGGATTCTTAAACAACATGACATCATAAAACAATTCATATAAGATAAAGGAATTCATAAAAATATTTCCATCACAACATAATAAAATCCATGTAATAATAGGGATAAAAACAGAACCCTTTTATTATCTTAGATGGAAAATAAATTTGATAAAATACTTGAACTCCATTCTTGAGAAAAATATCTTTTCTACTTCAAAAACACTTTTCCTTTCTTAAAATGTCATACAATTTTAAACTAAAAGAAGTTGATTAAAAATAAACTTGAACACTTGTAAAGGAATATTCTTGGAAATAATGTTTTAAGAATCCATTCATGCCGTATAAGTTAAAAAAACATTCTTCATACTTTTGTCGGAAAAGTCAAAAAGTACCTCGTACGAAAAACGACAAACAATTCCTTTCATACATATTACTAAAAACTCACCGAAGGGTAAAAATGGATTTAAACAATTTTAGGTGGATGGAAATAATATTACATATTGATGAAACATGGATGTGGATGATAAAATACACCCCAGTAAATACTTACGAATAAACAATCTCAGATAAAAATGAGATTGTGATATTTCCCTTACCTTAGGTCCGATTTTCTTTGTACATGTCCAAAGCTCCTGTATAATGGTTTAAATAATGTTATTGACTTATTCCAGAATCATACATATTGATATGATATCATATATGGTCATATTCTTAGCTTCTTGTTAGTAATATTTCATTGTTACTTGTTACTCGGGTCTTTATTGCCTTTTGTTCTTATGCGTGTTTTGCCGAATAAATTCTTATTCTTATTTTAAGGTTATAGATACCTTATATCCAGAATGGTATTAGTGTAACATATATCATATTTATTAATTCAATTCATTTATATAATTACTATGTAATGATGATCATGTAGAACGAGTCGCATCACATCGTGGAGATGGTATTCCGTACGTACGCACGAGTGAAGATATCGTTCCTATGATCATGGAATTGTATTTGAGTATATATATATATATTATTTCAGTATCAATATTACTTTATAATAATCATAAATATTTACTCATTACACCATTTTACCCATCCTTGTAAGGTGGTGGTGGAAAATAGATTACACCACGGCGTGGAGACGGTATTCCGTACGTACGCACGCGCGGTGATTTCATTTTTCCGTAGGATGGATAGAAGGTGAATTAGGGTTGTTTCATATTTATAATAACATATCAGTATGTAAGTGATACTGATGTTATTAATTTATAATGAAACAACTAATGAAGAAGAAAGTGAAGAAGAAAGAAATTGAAAAGATCGGTAATGGATATTACCTCTTCTTTGGAACGCCTCTTTGAATCCTCCACTTAGGGAACTAAGATTGATCTTTGAAGAAGACCAGGACCTCTAGGATTATTATAGGGAAGTGGAGAGGAGAAAATGGCAGGGTTTGGCCGAGCTTGAGTGCTCAAATTGGTGTGAGGAGGAGGGGGAGGAGGTGCCCTTTTATAAGGGAGGAGAGGGGCACCTTAGGAATATCTCAAAATATTATTTTATATTAAAGTCAAAATCAGTTTATAATGGTTCAAACGGGTTTTATTTAGAAGCTAAAGTGGGGGTGGGTCGAAATACTATCAACCAATAGGATTTAGACAAGTTTAGGGTATTATTTTAACCTTATCAATGAGATTTAACTCTAAGTTAAATAATTTAACTTTTACCGTGTCTTTTTTGTTTTCTTTCACTATATGGTTAATACACTTACTATAACATGCCAAACGAACCCCAAATTGTTTATTATTAATATATATATCCTTATCTAAGTCATTTGGCCGAACCTTAGATTTTTAGGAATAAAATAACAATTAATAATATAATATTTGATTTAAAAACTATTTTGTGTCAATTTTGACACTATTTGATATATTATTTTTGTGAAAGTCATAAAAGAATTATATGTTCAATCCAAGTTGATTAAATCGACAATAATATATCATAGTAACCTAGAATATTAGTGTAATTCATAAAAAGTCTCAAATTAAATTTATTTTGGTGTTTATAACATCAATTATGTCAATATTTCATAAATAAGTTAATTACTGCATCATCGTTTTGTCATAATTAAATTAAAATATTTAATGTCTAAAAATTATAAATAAAATACCATAATGTAGGAAATATCTTTATCTTTCTAATAAATATTTATTGTCGAATTTATCTTATGTATAACCCCATATTAAAAATGATTTACTTATTAAACTTTGATTTTAACTATTTTAACCCTTCTTTAAATAAATAAATAATAAATGTCCTAATCTAACCCAAGTGGGCCTAAATGGTCATATTTTATTCATAAGGTTTTTTTTGGTCGAATTACACTTATCCAATAGAATTAGGACATGTTTTAGGGTATTATTAATATCATATTTACCCTTAGTTACCCTATTTACTATTAACCGCGGTAAAAAAAGTAAAAAGTTACTATTCACCAAAAAATTATTTTTATCTCATTGAACCACATTTTACTTACTGATATCAACCGTGTCTGTCAGAGTTTCGAAATTCCATTCACAGAAGCGGTAAAATTAAGGTTTACGCAAAATTCAGTTTTTAACCTACCACTTAGTGGTTTCACTATTCATCAAAAATTGAAAGTTTTCAGAAAAATACCAAAATTTCACCCTAGGCTAATTTCGGTATTCCGAATACAAAAATGAAGTCCATTTCGAAAAATAAAATTTATAAAATTTCAAAAAGTGGTTATTACTATTCATAAAGGCTAGTTTTAATAATATTTTAATAGCATATCGTTGTTTAGTGAAACTCGGTATTGCGTACGACACAAGCTATCGAGGAAGGTCGCGATTGCATGTAAAGTAAGCCAAGCAAGTGTGTAGTGAAAGATTCCTTTGATGATATATAAAAAACATAATATTACTCATAAAAATCTCGGGTGTTACAGTATGTGTCAAATCTTAAATTGTCTTTGACTCTGGCAAACTTTATGCCATCTAATTCAAATCCACGAGCACCACCCCATCAAACGGCACAGCCTAAATAGGCCAGTCAGGAAGAGTCTTTATTAGACGAAGAGTTAATCTTCGGTTCTGTTAATATGATTCAATTAACAGATCTGTATTCCAGTCGTAATTTCAATTATGATGCGCCTGAATTTCCTGTATCAAATAAGGGAATCCGAGGAAGTTCCAGAGGTTCAGGTTACAGGGGAAGACGTGGATCTTTCCGAAGCCACTAGTACAATTCTACCCCTGCTAGCACTATGTATACAGCAGAAACTCGTGGTAGAGCCCTTCAGCGAGCTCAAAATGAACAAGCACGTTCTTATACCAATAGTCAACTTAGTCTTGGCACAGTTATTTTGGAAGACCGATTGAAGATTCCATCTTCTTTATCTCAGCAAGTAAATGGATCTAATTGGTCACATCTTCCAAAACCAAGGATGTTTCCAACTTCTATCCCAATACAAGATGCATCAGCTTCCAAAGCATATGCTTCCAAGGTACCTACTAAACTGCATATTCCTGTTGGGAAACACAGACCTCTTGATCAAAAGTATGATATATTGAAACACTTGGCCCAAGTACCAGCCAAGTTATCAATTTTTGATGAGCTGAATCTGTCAAAAGATCTTCGGAAAGTACTCATCGAAGCTTTGTCAAGTCCTCAGGAATTTGAAGCTGAAATAGCTGTAGCTGAAATCTATCAAATAGAGAATAATCCTGCAGAATGACATACAGTGATATCTTTTACTGATAAATATTAAGATGATGTTGTGCATGGGCACATAAAACCTCTGTACTTATCTGGAAAAGTTAATGGTGTAGATATCCAAAGAGTTTTCATTGACAATGGTTCAGGAGTCAACCTCATGCTCATTCATAGACTTCATCGATTGGGCCTCATGGAATCTGATTTATCTACTTCTACCATGATGTTACAAGGATATGATAAAAATGAACAAGAACCACTTGGTGAAGTTACACTCAGAACTCAGTTTGGAGATATTGTATCCAATTCGGATTTCATGATTGTTGATCGAGACTCATCTTTCAACGTCTTGCTTGGAAAACCCTGGCTACATCAGCATGCGGCTATCCCTTCATCATACCATAAATGTCTCAAATACTGTTTCAATGGTCAAGTTGGAACATTTTATGGTGATAAGGCCATGTTCAAGACATGTGAGTCTCAATACGTTGAGGCAGAATTTTATCACATGAAGGGAAGAGAGAAATCTACAATAAAGTAAATTACCAAAGTTAATGCTATATATGGTTTAGAGAAGATTCCAATAAATCCATTTACACATGTGAGTACAGATTATGTGTTACCTATCAGTGAAATTGACAAAATAGGACCAAATCAAAATACTCTTATGGAAAGAACCATAATTTCAATTACTGAAATTCAGCCAGACAACATGGGAGAAATTGGTAACCTACCAAACAGTGATGGAAACACAAGTAGTGATGTTTTCATTTCATCTGCTGATATCCAATAGGTCTATACTTCTCCAATCAGGCCAGAAGAAGTTATAGAAACATCGAAGGTGAATAATGATGTCAATTCTCATTCCATCATCTCCTCTTTATTTCCCAATGAAGGCCCTTTATCATCAATAGGGTCAGAAATGGAAGCTTCTTCTTCAAAATGTGCAAATTTTGACATCTCTTCTGATAATGAATGTTTCGTTTTGTCATCTACTATGCAAGTAGAAATGGAAGAAATAGCACATGATGAAGAGGAAGAGGAAGATCATAGAGATGCTCCTCCAGCATATGAAGAGGGTATCTCTACCACTGTGGATGAACTCAGAGAAATAAATTTGGGTACAAAGAAAGAACCACGCCCCACTTTAATTAGTGTGGCCATGACCCTTGAAGAGCAAGAGATGTATATTACTTTTCTAAAGAAAAATAAAGATATTATTTCTTGGAACTATACGGAAATGCATGGGCTTGATCCTGATGTTTCTACTCATCATTTGGATTTACCAAAAGAACATCGAGGATTTATGAAATCCGCGAGAAGAACACACCCAACTTATGCTTCCAAAATTGAAGCTGAAGTGGATAAGCTGATCAAAGCTAACTTCTTCAGAGAAGTTCAGTATCCCAAGTGGTAGGCTAATATTGTCCCTATAAAGAAGAAGAACAGACAAATTAGGGTTTGCCTTGATTTCAAAGATCTTAATCGGTATTGTCCTAAAGATGATTTCCCAGTTCCGATTACAGAACTCTTAATTGATGCGACAACTGGCTATGAAGTACTTTCCTTCATGGATGGATATTCCGGATATAATCATATCCGAATGGCCCCAGAAGATGAGGAATCTTCAGCCTTCAGAGCCCCTCAAGGAGTGTTTTGTTACCGGGTGATGCCCTTTGGTTTAAATAATGTAGGTGCAACATATCAACGCGCCATGCATCGTATCTTCAAACATTTCTTAGGGAAATTTGTTGAATGCTATGTAGAATATTTGGTTGTTAAATCCAAACTACATTCTAATCACTTGGCTGATTTGGAAGTCAAATTCCACAAGCTTCGACAACATAATTTGAAGATGAACCCCTTAAAATGTGCTTTTGGGGTAACCTCAGGAAAATTCCTCGGCGTTGTTGTATGCCATCGTGGAATTGAAGTCGATCCTGAGAAGACCAAGTCAATCCTTGGTATGTCACCTCATCATAATTTTAATGAATTAAGAGGACTTCAAGGACACTAAGCCTATATTCGGCGTTTCATCGCCAATTTGGCAGGCACAAGTTTACCCTTTACCAAATTATTAAAAAAATGAGTCACTTACCAGTGGACTGAAGAATGTCAAGAATCGTTTAATGTTCTCAAGAAATAACTCTTGATTCCACCGGTACTCATGCCACCTGTTTAAGGAAGACCACTTATTCTCTATGTGACAGCTCTAGAGAAATCATTGGGTGCCTTTCTTGCTCAAAAGAATGATGCTGGGAATGAAAATAGCCTCTACTATCTCAGTAGAACTATGCTTGAAGAAGAAACCTGGTATTCAAGTATTGAGAAGTGCTTCCTGGCATTAATCTTTGAAGTTCAGAAACTGAGACACTACCTGCAACATCACGTGGACTAATTGGTATCTCGCAATAATCCGCTCAAATTCATCCTTAGTCGTCCAATGCTTACAGGACGTCTAGCAAGGTGGGCAGTTATTTTGCAGCAGTTTGACATTCAGTATGTATCTCAAAAGGAAATAAAAGGCCAAGCTCTAGCTGTTTTCTTGGCTGAACATCCTTAGTGGAAGACATGTCTTCAGATATTGAACTCCCTGATGAGGAAGTTTTCTCTATTCAAGAGAGTCCTCAAACATCGGAAATGTATTTTTATGGTGCTTCCAGAAGTCCAACAGGGAAGAAAATGGAAAATCCTAAATTCAACAAAGTTGGTTTAGGAATTGTGCTCATTTCTCCAGATAAGGCAGTGTTACCTTATTCATTTTTATTGTGGGAAGGTGGTACCAATAATGAAGCCGAATACAAAGCTCTTATTATAGGCTTGGAGTTAGTGCTTCAAGAACAAGTGAATCACTTAAAGGTGAAACATGATTCAGACCTGGTAATCAAACAAGTCAATGTTGATTATGCCATCAGAAAAGAAAAATTTATCCCTTTGTATGATTACGTCAGAGAGTTAATAGCAGAATTCCATTCAGAACCGACATTTTCTTTTGTCTCAAGATCACAAAATACTCAAGCTGATGCGCTGGCTAATATAGCCACAGCTCTAGCAGATCCAAATCGGGACGAGACAACCATCAGTATTGCCCACCGTCGTGCAATTTCACCTTATGTTAAATACAGAACAGAGGAAATTAATTAAATTAGTCCCATTCCTGAACTGTATGGTCATACTAAAGGATGGATGTCACCTATCATGGAATACCTTCAAAATGGAACACTTCCACCTGATAGAGCCGAGAAAGAACTAATCTGGAGACGTGTGGTAAATTTTACCCTTTATGATATCCCAAACCACCTAGAAAAAATTATCTACCAACATGGTTTTGATGGAGTTCTCTTCAGATGCATTGATGGTGAAGAGACAATGGCTATCATGAAAGAAGTGCATGCAGGAGTCTGTGGTGCCCACCAGTCTGGACATAGATTGTCTGATCAAATTTGAAGGCTTGGATACTTTTGGCTTCAACGATACAAGATTGTGTTAATTTCACAAAGAAGTGTCATTCATGTCAAGTACATGGAAACTTCATTATTCAACCTCCAGAGATGCTTCATACAGCTAAATACTTGTGGCCATTTTCCACATGGGGAATGGATGTGGTGGGACCTTAGCCTTCAGCTACGACCAAGCAGTTTAAGTACATTCTTACTGCTACTGATTTCTTTTCCAAATGGGCAGAGGTAGTACCTCTCAAAGAAGTTAGTTCTAAATGCATTGTTAGCTTCATCAAGTCTAACATCATTACTCTATTTGGTGTCCCTCATACCATATTGACGGACAACGACACCAACTTTTGTTCTTATGAGGTGAAGAAATTGTATCAAGAATACAACATTAAATCCAACCATTCATCTCGGTATAATGCAGTGGCCAATGGCCAAATATAAGCCTTTAACAAGACTCTTTCAAATATACTGCAAAAGATGGTGGATAAAGATAAGAGGTCATGGCCTGATAAACTCTTTCATGCTTTATGGGCTTATCGGACTACCACCCGCAATGCAACGCGGTCAACACCATATTCGTTGGTATATGGGACAGAAGCAGTCTTTCCAATTGAAGTTCAATTTCCCTCACTCAGAGTAGCCATTTGTGATCAGTTATCTATAGATGAGAAATCCCAAAAGTGATTGAATGAATTGGAACGGTTAGATGATAAATGATTGTGCACTTTGCACCACTTGGAAATCTATCAAAATCGAATAGCACGAGATTTTAACAAAAAATTTTGTCTTCGTTCATTCATTCAGGGAGAATTGGTATTAGTTCTCAGAACTCCAATGATACCAGGAAAGAAACCTCCCAAGCTTGAGCCAAAATGGGAAGGACCTTATTAAATACATAGGGTCTACTCCAATGGAGCTTATTCATTAATCTCGATGGATAGAGAATTCATTACTACTCCAACTAATGCCAGATTTTTGAAGAAATATTTTGTATAAACTACAAAATATTCACAAGATGTCCCCACCACATGACACTAAACTATACAGAACCAGTTAGTCCTAGATATATGAATTTAAACTATACAGCAATGGTCAAGTATGACCTTAAACTCCCATTTGGTCCAGTATGACCATAAACTATTCACAAGATGTCCCCGCAACATGACAGTAAACTGTGCAGCACCAGTTCGTCCTTGCTATATGACGTTAAACTATGCAGAAATGGTCCAGTATGACCTTAAACTCATCCTTGGTCCAGTATGACCTTAAGCTATTCACTGGATGTCCCCGCAACAAGACACTAAACTGTACATCACCAGTTCGTCCTTGCTATATGACGTTAAACTATACAGCAATGGTCCAGTATGACCTTAGACTACAACTTCGTCCCACACGACGTTAAACTATGAAAAAAGTTCCCTAAACGGTCTAGTATGACCTTAAACTGCAACTAGGTCCTGTATGACCATAAACTGCATCTTCAACGGTCCATGCATATGACCCTAAATTGTATAAAAGTCCCTTACGTCTGGAAAGATGTTAAACTACATAAGCATCAAAGGTCCTGTATGACCTTAAACTGCACCATCCACGGTCTATGCATATGACCTTAAACTATTTGCACTTTCGTCCAACATGACGCTAAACTGTATCATCCCTTTTTCGTCCAACATGACGTTAAACTGTGGAAAAAATCCCCAATGCGTCCAACATGACGTTAAAATGGTGCACTCTTTTGTCCTCACTCCATGACATTAAACTGCATACCCCCCCCCCTTCGTCCAACATGACGTTAAACTTTATTGTCCCCATTGTCATAACTACATGACGCTAAAATGTACAGAATGTTTGTGATACGTCCTACATGACATTAAACTGTACTTTATCCCTTCTAAATGACACTAAACTGTGCAGCACCAATAGTTCTAACTACTAGACTTTAAACTGCACAGTCCCTTCATATTGTCCCTGCTACAAGACATTAAACTGTGCATCGTTAAGGTTGTTGCTACCTCTTGTTTCTCACAGCGAGTTTTACTCACATGAGCTTAGAGCAAACCTCAACCATAACAATCTATTTGGGCCACTAACCATGTGTATGTCCCAACAACATTTTTTAGGTCATTGTCCCCAAGAACAACATGATCATTAATTCATTCTTTAATTGAACTACACGGACTTTGATCCTTACCTTTCAGGTTGGGTATGTAGGCAACCTCCCAAGGTTCAAGCCCAAAACCAATCTCTTCACATCGGTTCACCACCATCTCATATTATGTTGATTTGTGAAACCGCCCCTAGAATCAATATCTTTACATTGGTTCACATTTTTTCTTGTTATACGACGTCAAATTATACAACACTTTTGTCCGATACGATAATAAACTACAATACTCTTCGATTTCCTCATTTTAGAGGGAACCATTATTTACATTGATTTTTCAATCATGTTTCATTTCAAAAGACTACGTGCATTCATGGTAATGCCTAAAATTTTTATCTCGCGTTAAACCATCATTGCACTAAAGTCCCCTTTCACCCTTCACATGTACGAACCAAATTTGTACAAAGGGTAGTTCTAGAACTACGTGGGCTTGATTCCCATCCTTATGGGATACGTAGTAACGTTCGAGTATCCCTCGAATCCATCCCCAAGGCTTTTGGGCCTAACCCCAAAATTCACTTTCAGTCCCTTTGCTGAAAAGTCCTCATGAAAACACACACTGTGTATTCATTATTATGGTCCAAACTCTATGACCCTAAACTAAGATCTCTCATACTTTCGTCCTGAACGACATTAAAATGCATTTCAAGAACTATGTATGGCTTGATTCTCATTCTTATGAGATACGTAGTGAAGTCCAAAATTACAATTCAGTACCCAACCACAACATGATTATGGTTATCATTGACCTATGTATCTCTATATACATTGGACAATACCCATATTTATGTGTTGTAATCCTAACCTTAAATATTTTCAGATCTTCATAACCCTTTTCATGACTTTTAGTCACAAAAATGTCAAACTTCTGAGAATTCTTTTGCCTGACTATGCAGTACGTTCCCATAGGTGGCCTTGCATAAACAGTCCACCTAACGGACATGTCAGCCGAAGGATACTATTTATTTGACTATGCAGCCAATGCCCTTAGGTGGCCCTGCATAATTCAACCCCCTAACGGGTTTGTTAAATGATAGTAACTTCATTCTTGGGAAGAATGACTCTTTTTTCCTTATTTGTCTTAAATGACGGTATATAGGGATCTGCACAAAAAATATCTATCCTTAACATATTTGTCCCATGTATTTTTTCATGATCTGAAAGTATTCAAGTCTATGGTTTATACTCTCCATGTTCTTTTTCCCTACGTTTGGGTCAGACCTTCGTAGGAGTGATATTCATCCAGTTCTTCGATAATCTTGTCTGGAAATAACTTCTCCATATTCAAGTACCACTTCCCATACAAAAAACTCTATACTTTGGAAAATTTGAATCTCCATAAACTTTCACCGGCTTTTAGCACTAGGAAAGTATATTTCTGAGAGTTCTTTTGCCTGAATGTGCAACACGTGCCCCTAGGTGGCATTGCATACACAGTCAACATAATAGACCTGTCAGCTGAAAGATGCTATTTATTTGACCATGCGGCCAATGCCCTTAAGTGGCCCTACATAATTCAACCCCCTAACGGGTTTTGTTAAAAAATAGTAACTTCATTCTTGGAAACTACTTCTTCTAATGCCTTTTAGCTCTCTTTCATATCATTCCTTAGATTCAAATATTCTTAAGTCATAGATTACATATTTTCCCTCATACTTGAGTACGGTACTATATTTTCAAATGAGTTGTCAAGGAATTGAGTCAATTCTAATCCATTTCGGTCAAAGATATTTCGACCTTAAAACAATAGCTTTGTATGTCCGACATGCATGACTTTAAACTTCCAGATTTCTTTTTTTTCTTTTCACCTCAGAGTCAAATCCCCTTTTCTCTCCGGATCCAACTCTGAGGGGGACTATTGTTGACGCTCCTTTCCGTCACAGAGTCTAACGACTGAAAAAAGGGAAATACCCTAGTCCAAAGTGATTCATCCTTTGAAGAAACATCAAAAATCGACAAAGGGATGAACAAGGAGAACATTTCCCATAGGTCACGCAAGTTCCCTCATGGTCGCGCAAGTACACTTGTGCACCACCTAGTGGTCGTGCAAGTCTACTTGCACGACGCCTTATGGTCGTGCAAGTGACTTGCGCGACCTAAGTGATAACCACCCGGTAACCACCCAGGGTCTTCTTCTGCCTATAAATAGACCATGTGGGCCCCCCATTCGGGGATGATATTTTTCCAGAAACTCAGATTGAAGCTCCTGACACCCAAGTCTGTTCTCAAAGATTCCGGAACACTTCTAAGGTAATTTCTTACCTAGAAGGGAAGATCTAAAGAGATGGAGGAAGGCCTAAGTGTTGAAAGTTATCAACACTTGTGTGCCTGAGTCGCCATCCCTTAAGGGAAGTGGTTACACTGGTGCGCCACCTTACTCCTTCGATAGAACTTGCGCATCCTTTTTTGGAAGAACCTCAAAAGGATTCAAAAGGCTTTAATAAAGAGTCGCCCAAGTATTTCAATACTGGTTGAACATCACGCAAGTACCCCACACATGTCGCACAGGTATACCTGCACGACCAATACTTGCGTGCCCACGAAGTACTTGCGCGTCTTCCATGACTTGTGCGCCCATTTCTTTTTGGGTGCCCATCTTGCCTATTTTACCCCTCTTAAGCCATTACTCCTTTCCTATTTAAGATTCAGTCTTCAAGACACTCTTCAAAGCAATTTATGGCATGATTTCTTGATTTGAATTCCTTATCTGAAAGGAATTCGGTGGATTATCTCCCAAAACCTAGTGATTTACATATCTATATGTCAATAATGATTGTGAGTTCATTCATTCAACCTCATACTTTAAATCCTTAACCTGGGTCTCCTTTTCAGGAATAATCCCCAGTCCTAAGTCCTCCAAACTTGGGCATCCTCTTCAGGAGTAAGCCCCAAATTCTTAAAGTTCCCAAATCTGGGCATCCTCCTCAGGAGTAAGCCCCAAACCTGAATCCTTAACCTGGGTCTCCTTTTCAGGAATAATCCCAAGTTATAAGTCCTTTAATTTGGGTATCTTTTTCAAGAGTATGCCCCAAACCCTAATCCATAACCTGGGCCTCCTTTTTTAGGAATAAGTCCCAATCATAATCCCTTAACCTGGGTCTCCTTATCATGAATATATCCCAGTTATAATTTTGGGCTTCCTTTTCATGTGTAAGCCCCATGTCCCCTAACCTGGGCCACCTTTTTAGGAATAAGTCCCAGTCATAAATTTTGGGCTTCCTTTTCAGGAGTAAGCCCCAAGTACCTTAATTTCTCTTTAACCAGACCTAATTTACGTGTGATCTGGGATTCCTCCTCAGGAGTAAAAACCAGTTATCAATCCTCTCCTAATTTGGGTTTCCTTTTCAGGAATATGTCCCACGTTAGAGTATTCAAATATCCATGAAGTACATATAACTTTATGGACCCTGTTCCTGGATTTTCTCCCTAAAGTAAATCCTTACCTTCATTTATCTGGGCAGTCATACATTCATAATCCCCAAACCATTTCTTATTATTACATCTTTCATGGCCCAATTGTCTATTTTATTACCAATGCCTCTTGTTTCTCACACTGATCATGACTTACAAGAGCTTAGAGGGTAAAATTAATTATGGCATCCTGCTTTGAGCCATTTATCATAAAACATCATACTCCCTTATTCAGACTATGTGGGTTCTGATTCCTTTTCCAAAACAAAGGATATGTAGGTAGCCCATCTACGGGTTCGATCCCAACTCTGAAATAATTCATGTTCTTCTGAATGACAATAAACTTCATGTGCCCCACTGAGTGGCTTACAAACCAGCATGGTCATCATAATGACCAAGAGACTTTTATATAAATGTTTTGAAGGATACCATTGACCAAGAATCTCTAAATAAATATAGATGATTCTATATTGATGAAGAACCTCAAATACATATAAAAGATTCTCTAAATTTCTTACATATTTAATCATTGATTGTAAAAACTGAAGGAAAGCTCATTTTATACTTGGTAATGTAATGAGGATTCACAAACACAACTTAAATCTATAAAGAGAGTCCTAGAATAAACAATAATTCCCCTCAAAAAGGTGTGATGAGTTTGACCTCCCATCCTCTCGACCAATGCATATTCCTTAGCCTCAGCAGTTCACAAGATAATGAGCGCATACCTTTGGAAGGTAGGTCCAAATGGATGTGGAATCATTGGAAGTTTCCGGTTCTACGAACAAACCCGTTACAAACCGATCGGAACGTTTGAATCTCCCATCCATGAGGTCATCCCCAAATTCCAAGGGAAACATTCATATTTAAATAATAATATTATATAGTTCATTTATCTCTATATTTAATATTTTATACTCTATCAAACATAGGGTTAGTTGAAATTATTGACGTGTGACAATATATAGCAACATTTTCGTTATTAATATTAAAAAAATGCTAGGGATGCGGATGAGTTTTCATTTTCCTGATCAACAGGTCTTATTCATCATTATTATGTTTTTTTTGTTTACCATATCCAAATTACCTTTCCCATAAGATTTTAATTTTAATTTTTTTACTAATTTACTTTAATCCAGATCACCCTTTTACTTATTCTATATTTAAAGAAAAATTCCATATTAAGAGTTTTATCTCCACATCCCCTTTAATAACCTTAATAAATTTGAAATAAAAGAAGATAATTTCATAATATATTCTTAAAAATATAAAATGATTATGATTTTTTAAAACAAAACCAATTTTATTCCTAGATAAATCATTTTTGAATGATTCTATTTAGATATATATATTTTTTCAATTTCAATTAAAATTTATAGGAGGATATGAACATTTAAGATAATGAACCTTTAGATCATAAATCATTTTCATGGGCCTTTAATGAGGGTTTTTGTAGCCTTTAAATCATTATTTCCCAGTGGGGTATGTTTTGATTTGCATTAAGGGTATTAACAATTTTATTTAATTTAACTTGAAATAACTCCAGTTGTAATATAAACAATATTACATTATATATAAGTATGAATGTTATTTAACATCATTATCGGTCATGACACTGCTTCATATTATCCATAAAAATCCATTAATTCCCTTAATAATCACTTCTAATATCCCTAAATAATTTACCTATAGTAACCACCTCATCCGAAATTATTTAAAAACCCATGTTGATCTTTGTAAAATCTCAATTTATTCTATTTTTGAGATCTATTATAATGTGAATTGTATTTCTATAAGACATTATAAATAATGATATACTGAAATAAAATTTGAATGGTATTCTATTATACCCCCAATACATTATGAATCATCTTTTTTCAATCATTACACCTTACGCTCACAATTTTACTACATGAATTTATTATTTTATGGATTAAAAAATCTGCATTCCCTCT
The DNA here is from genome assembly GCA_963277665.1 of Viscum album. NCBI lineage: Eukaryota > Viridiplantae > Streptophyta > Magnoliopsida > Santalales > Viscaceae > Viscum > Viscum album. The sequence goes on from OY728129.1 coordinate 1,594,282,236, forward strand.
TATTTATAGTTAAAAATGTGTTATTTTTTTATTTAAAAATATCTATATTTACAGCATTCCTCTAAACCAATGCTGGTTAAATTTTGTTTTGATATCACCAATGAGTAATAGATGGATCGGAAATCGATAATGATTGTTCTTCCTAAAAAATATTATTACATCATAAAACTTATTTACAATAGAATCCTTATCTTCCAAAATTTTTCAATAATATTTCTCACACCTATGAATGAATGTGTTTATAAAATGGTTTAGAAATTGATCAATGAAATAAATTCTCTACACATTATCTCCTTATCTCTATAAAAGTCACTATTCATCAAAGCTATGGTGAAATCACTCTACTTAATAGCTATGGTGGAATAAAAATTCATTATAGTTATGGTGGAATCACTATTCATCATAGCTTTGATTAAATTTATTTCATGATTAATTTTTTAATAGGGTTTGTGTTTGATGTTTTTCGCTTGTCTTTATTCCTCTGGGTGGTATCAAGAGAAAATACATGATGATCATAATGTATTTTTCCTTCCGTATATGTAATATTTGTGTTTCCAAATATGATAATGACCAATTTTGTTATTATTTAAAACCTAGGGTTCTTATATTGATTTGTGGTGTAATCTATATGTTTTTTAGGCTTGGAGTTCACATATTAAACGGTCACAGTTTTTTAACCTCTTTATTTCTCTCTATCTATCGTAAAAAAATAAAACTAGGGAATTACAAAGAGTGATGGTTGAATGTATATATGTTTTATAATATATATCTTGTTAATTAAAATTTTCCCTTTTTTTATATTTTATTGATTTTTAATACCCTTTTTCCTTGAAACATATATCAATCGTATGATTCATTAGTTGTTTCATTCAATGTAAATGATGTGTAATTATATAATTAAAATTATTATCATGGTTTTATTAATATAGGATATTATTTACTTGTATAGAACATAAGGTTTTTCTTATCATAAATTATTATAATTTCTTAGTTGGAAAAAAATGAAGTGTTCCTTGACATATGATATATATAAAATATTTGAATGTTTCTTCATACTATAGTTACCCAGATTATTCATTTTGATATTCAATGTATATGATCATTTCTTTATGATACCATTTTTAGATTCATGATATGTAAATCCAATTATAGGTTACATATAATTAATATAGAAATACAAATAATTCATATAGTATTATTTTTAAAAATTGAATATTTTTATCAATTTTTTATCATTTACTTCATATACAGGTATAGAGTACTTTTTCTGGTTTTGGATTTCCTTGTGTGTACCGGCTACATGGAACGATATATATTTATATACATGAAATGTTTCTGCCAATGAGTAATGAAGGTGTATACATAGGATTTTATGTATATTTATATGATTTTAGGTATGTATTAAAATAATATTTTAGAAGAGAATATGGGGGTCCCTTAATTGGGTTGATATCAGATATGTATATGTAGTTCATCCATAAGATGATAGAGTAACATTATAGCGATGATGATTATTAAAAACACACACACACACAATCATATATACACAACCTATTATAGATATTGGGGTTAAACATAAATCATAGAGAGAAATTTACTTTATCTTGAATATGTACCTTACTAGGATATAAAAATTTTCTAATAAAAATGTTTTGAACATCCCATTTATAATAATTCATCTGATCCAATTTATTATTTTTTGTATACTTAATTATTTATTTTTCATCCCAAATAAATCTCATTATAATCATACATGATTAACTTGTTATTTTTTTATGAACAACATACATTATATTCTAGACTAGAATGACTTAGGTTTTTTAGTGACATTTACATAGTATGATATAACCACCACAAACATGTGTCCATATAGAATATATATAGCTTTTATTTTTCTTAACCCTAGTAATGTAAACAAACATTCACATAAAGAATGATTGTATGTGAGAGTTGATGGTTGTGTTAGAAGTTGTGCGACGTCTAGATATATAATTTTCGGTTTTTTGTTAATGTTTAAGGAAATAAGGTAAGGGAATCCCACATATGTTCACATGGAGGGCTGAACATATGTGACTTTACTTTTTTGATAGTTTCGGTTGGATTGGAATATGATCTTTTCTATATATTTATTCACCATTTTTTACAACAGAATAATGTCCTATTAGTTTTTTAGGGAATATTTATGTATAGATTAAAATTTCATAAAGATGTTTTGATATAAATTTTTCAAGTATCCTAAGAAAACAAACATTTTAATGATGGAATGATGAAGGATTTTATTTATTCCATGAAAAAAACTATAATGGAATTTTTTTCATAATAATTCATATAGTTTTTCCCTAATATAATAATGTAAAACATTCTTCAACTAATAAAACAATAATCCCTTTGTGTTTACCCATGATTTTAGTGAATAGATTGTTCATACAAGGTGTTGTGTGGATCCAGTTTGGGTCCTCTTTGGAATTCGTGCTGGCCCCTACCAATTCTACAAAACAAATTCCACTTCTTCCTCCTACTTTATTATTCATTAATTCCCCCTATTGTTTATGGCCTTAATGTGATATTAAATTTATTACTCAAATACATTGTGGGGTAACGTTTTAATAATGAGGCTTTCATGTGTGATGTATAGAGTATATAATGGGTTGTAGGTTACTCATTATCACATTATGGTTTTGTAGAGTTATGTAAGAGAAAAAATTATGTAATGATTATTATCAAATTGGTTTCAAATAATCGAAAATCTAGGATTATATTTTTTGAATAGTTAAAAACATTCTACTTAGGTGTCATTCACGAGTATAATATAAATTATATTCTAATTTTTTAAAAATTTTAATTCAATTGTGTGAGTTATTAAACATTTGGGATGATAATGTAATTTTAATATGTATGGTTTAGTTATTAATTATTGAGTTTTAAAGCATATATTTGTTATTGTTAGAGTATACGGAGGTCACTATGTCATGACTCGACCTCGGGACCTGTGTCGTGACTACCCCAAGCCCGCCTTCCATAGGCTAGGGGCTGGCGACTAGTACCAAAGGCGTAAATCACTATATAAGGGAAGGCATTGCCTTTATGTAAGTAATCAAACACCACGGAGTAAGCAATAAGAATTAATCACTAAGTAACTAAGTACAATAGTAAGTTCGTTAAATTAATTGGGCCATAATACAAACCCAATTGAAAGTAAAGTACAACTGAAAAGAGATAATACAACAGAAGGGAAGTAAAGCAGCAATGCTGAGCCGTCCTCTGGAAATCCCACCTGAAGGATGGGTACAGATAGTCTCCTCCGATCCTTAGCTCCAGCTGTCCGCTCCCAGTACGTCGCATCTAGTGATCCACCTCCAGGTACCGTCCAACTCCACGAGCTCCTACCTCAATCAGCACTGTCTGTCGTCTGTATCTAACACAACATAGAGCAGGCATATCCCATGAAGGGGTGAGTATACGCTACTCATTAGGGACCCTGAGACCCCCAATGGTCTCCTAGTTTCCACGAAGGATATACCACCAGGAAAGATATAGTCATGAAGTAACAACCAACTCTACATAGTTATATTCCCATACATATACCTAAGTCATCAAATCCTGTTCGGCTTCAACACCCGAGCCCATGTTCGATCTAGTCCACATAGGAAAACACAATCCAATCCACATAGGAATTCACAACCCAATCCACACAGGAAAGCACAACAATCTTATCGATGATAGTGATTGAAAGTCATGACTTTGCTCATACAGGTATACTCTTTGTAATGTGATAGAGATGGTCAAATGTAGCTACTGATTAATCTAAGCTGTCGGACCCACATAGGATACAAGACCAGTTAAGTGGTCGGACCCACAAAGGATACAAGATCAGTTACTCTGCCGGACCCACGTAGGATACAAGTACAATGTCAAATACTGTCGGACCCACATAGTATACAAGAATAGTTGTTCTACCGGACCCACACTGGATACAAGAACAGTAGTCATCGCCGTCGAACCCATGGAGGATTTCAGTATGGTCATCATCGTTGCCGAACCCACGGAGGATCCCAGTATAGTCGTCATCGTCATCGCAGTCGCAACCAACTCTAGGGTTCCCAAACACAGTATGATTGATTCTGGGAGGGTCCAATCCATGAGCCAAGGGGGTTGATACATTAACTGACATGTAGTATAGAGTTGATGTATCCCAAAGTTCCGTCTCGTCAAATGGAATTCAACGTGATAGATGGAACACCAATCAGACGCACGGTCAGAGAGTTATTGGCTTTTTCATCTCAGGGGCCCAGTTGGTTATTAAGTCAAAACCAACCTTAACATACTCGAACTGCATCCAAACCTTTAGCGGAGTTAGGAAAAAGAACCGTCTCTCTAAGAGGAATCTAAGAAAGTCGACGACACGCCCATCAGTCGTCTGGAGCTCACGTTATAAGCGTTTCTGCTCAGAGGACCCGGTTGGTTTTGTGATCAAACCTACCCGGCCATACCCATATTTCTCTGAAACAATTAGTGTAATATACCAAAACGACCATCTCAATCCATGAATCTCTACGCAACTGACTGTTCGCAAATCAGAGGTCTGTAGCCCATGTTACGGGCATTTAAACGAAACTGTCCGATTTTAGGGTGGTTTGGGCTTGGACCGACCCAGGTCCGGGTCCATCCCTCTTGGGCGTGACCTGGCCCAGCGCGGGCAGCCTGCCCCATCGAGGGCGACTCGGCCTAGCGCGAGCGTCTCGGCTCGGCGGGGCGCTCGGTCCGTGATCGAGCATCGTGGAAGGGGGGCGCTGCCCCCCTCGATTGGCGAAACAGTGGACCCATTGGGGTCCACCCTTACTGGATGGACGGGGGTTCAAACCCTTGGTTTACTCAGGTAATGACTGACCATTATGGTCAGCTGGTGTTGCTACCGCGGAACCAGCCGGTCCCGCCTCCCTGTCCGCCGGCGGCCCGATTTTCGGCCGCCCTTCCCGGTACCGCCGGCCACGGCCCTTGTCCTAACGGCACGATGCGATGGCGCCACACCCCTCCACTATATCCTGCCCCGGATGTGGCCCTTAAAGGTACTCCGACGCGATGTGATGGCACCACGGCCATCCGCCGCGGCCCGCCCTTGGTTGCGGCTTCCTTCAGCTTCGTCAGCGCGGAGCGACGACGCCTCACACTTTCACCACGTTTTCCTCTTTCCCGCATGGTGTCGTTGCACCGTGCTGCCTCATTCCAAACCACAAAAACAAGGGGAGGAGGGTCGGCCATGTTTGTGTGGTCCGACCTCCTCCCGTTAATTTGATAACAAGCTGTTATGAAAATTAACAATGAACACCAAAATAAGTCACGAACATAAAAACAATCCCCTGCCTCGAAGAAGTTGTCGAACGATGATCATCGCGGAAACGACGTCGCGAGGTGAAGATTTGTATATGTTTATGGAGAACGTCCGAGGTGGAGCGGCGTCTCACACCGACTACAGAGAGGAGAATATTGGCATGTCGAGCACTCCTTGCAGTGACGACGTTCTTCATCGATGTCTTGACGTTCTTCGGGTTCTTCAAGACATAGTGTAATCTCTCCCGCAATCTCCACACAAAAAAACCACTCAAAAAAAAAAGGTACATCCTTATTTTATTAACTCATGTCAAGAATTCAAGAATTCAAAATTCAAACTCTTATTTAAATAAATTGAATATCTTTAATCAATCTTATTAATGTGAGAGTTGACATGAAATTAAAATGGGGGAGTGGGTGAGTTACGAAATAAATTGCAAGAGGGAGGTTTAATGGGGTGTTAGGGAAATTGAAGGATGTGGGGGCTTGTGTGGGCCCCACCCCAACTTCCATGCATAAGTTATAACTATGTAGAATAGAAATAAAAATTGTAGCGCAAATGTTTATTTCACACTTCAGTTAACCCATTTATTTAACAACACCACCTGAGAAAACGCAACTACAGAAAAGGTCTTCCTAAGAAATTACCAGTGATGTGGTTTTATCGGTGCCCTCAGATTTACTTTCTGAGCACCAGTTCAAATGTTAGAAAAACCCGCTCATTCGTTCACTGAACGTACCTGAGCTAAACTTTAGAAATTGATTCTAGGAACACCGGGCCTCGAAATCAGGTGCCGTCAGAAACTGCGTACTCGAAAATCCCAAAGAATTAAGATATAAAATTTCATCAAATTTACAGGACTTAGCATTACTACCACCTTAGGGATTTACGTCCCCATAAAGATACATCTCAAACTAGGGGAACAAATGAGGGTACTGAGCATGCATCTGAGCCTACCGCTCCCATGTTCTCTCCTGGAGGTTCCCATGCATTCACATAATGCACACTAGAGGAATCTACCGCCCATGTAGGACCCGCTATTGTCGATCCTTGATCTCCACTGGGACCTCTCTAAAAGTCACCCCATCATCAATGTCCAGCTCCCCATGGTTTGTGATATGTGTCGGTTCATGAATGTATCTCCTCAGCTGAGATACGTGGAAGACGTCATGCACCCAGTGCAACTGAGGTGGTAGAGCCAGGAGATAAGCCACATCACCTATACTACTGAAAACCTGGAATGGTCCGATAAGGTGCCGAGATAACTTGTCGCCATGGCCAAATCTTTGAAATCCAGGCCGCGGTGAGAACTGTAAGAAAATGTGGTCACCATCCTAAAACTCTAGTGCTCTCCGCCTCCTATCAGTATAAGACTTCTGTCGGCTCTGAGGTGTCCTCATCCGCTCCTGGATGACCTGGACCTTCTCTATTGTGGCCTGGAGCATCTATGGTCCCACAAGTGCTGACTCCCAAGGGTCTATCCAGCACAGAGATGATCTGCATGGTCGGCCGTACAATGCCTCGTACGGTGCCATCCCGATGGAGGAGTGGTAGTTGTTGTTGTACGAAAACTCCACCAAGGGTAGGTGATCCTCCCAGCTACAACCAAATTTGAGGACACATGCATACAGCATGTCCTCGAGAGTCTTAATGGTACTCTCTGTCTGACCATCCATCTGAGGGGGAAAGGCGGTGCTCATATGTAGTTGTGTCCCGAATGCCTCCCGCAACCCCTTCCAACGCCGGTAAGTAAATAGAGCATCTCGATTGAAGATGACAGATGATTTAACACCATGAAGTCGTACAATCTCCTGAATGTGGAGGCGTCCCATGCTCTCCAATGAGCCCTTCTCTCTGATGGGTAAAAAGTGGGCCGACTTGGTGAGTTGGTCGACAATCACCCAAAATGATTCGTGACCTCTAGAAGTACGTGGAAGTCCATTTCCAAAATCCAGAGATATCCCGTCCCACTTCCACTCCAGGACCTCCAAGGTTTGAACCAAGCCTGAAGGTACCTAGTGCTCCGCCTTCACCTGCTGGCAGGTGAGGCATCGAGAAACGAACTCTTCCAAAGCCTTCTTCATAATAGGCCACCAGTGCTGTCTTCTGAGATCTTGGTACATCATCGCCACTCCTGGATGTACCTCTAAATGGGAAGTGTGAAACTCTCTCATCACCTTCTCTTGTAAAGCAGGTGGTACCATGGTACATCCTCTGAAAAGGACCTCGTGCTGTCCTCTTATAGAGAAACCATCAGGAGCCTGTCCTATGGAAATCAACGCACGCCGAATCTCACAGTCAACGTCCCCACGATGTACCTCTATGAACCACTAAAGACGTGGAGGTGTGACTATGAGCAACTGAAGGAAGGCTACCCCATCTCTATCCATGAAATATATCTGCAAACAACTAGCTGCTATGTCGCTTCTGCAAGTAGTTGAATTCATGTCCTCCTGCTGAGATAATCGGCTACTATGTTCCCCTTTCCAAGATTAGAGACTATCTCAAAGTCATTGTCCTGGAGGAACTCGGTTCATCGCTGCTATCTCAGGTTCAGGTCCTTCTCCGAGAAGATGTACCTGAGATTCGGGTGGTCAGAATTGACTGTAAAGCACTCGTCCATCAGATAGTGTCGCCACATCTTAAGAGCGAAGACCACTGCTGTTAACTCCAGGTCATGGGTAGAGTAGTTCTGCTTATGCTGCCTCAACTGTCATGATCAATAGGTGATCACTACCTACTCCTACATTATGACATACCTGAACCCAGTCCCTGATGCGTCGCATTATACTACATACCCTACTCCCTCCTCTCGTAGCCTCAAGATGGGTGCACTGGTCAATCTCTGTCTCACCTTCTGGAAGCTCTACTAACATCAATCAGACCACACAAAGGGTTTACCCTTCTTCATCAAAGATGAAAGTGAGGCTGAAACTCTAGAGAATTCCGGAACAAATCTCCAATAGTACCCAGCTAGACCCATGAAACTCCGCACCTCCGTCACACTCCTGGGTGGCTCCCAAGCTAGCATTGCCTCGATATTAGAAAGATCCACTGCAACTCCCACCTCAGAGATTACGTGTCCCAAGAAGTGGACCTCATGTATCCATAACTAACACTTCGAGAGCTTACCATAAATATGGTGCTATCAGAGTGTATCTAATACAACTCGCAAGTGGTAGGCATGCTCCTCCACATTAGTCGACTATATCAATATGTCGTCGATGAAGACCATGACAAATCTATAGAGGTAAGGCTACAAGATCCTGTTCATGAGACTCATGAACACTGCTGGAGCACTGGTTATGCCGAAAGGCATAACCAAGAACTCATATTGGCCATACCGACATCTGATGGTCGTCTTCTATACATCCCCATCTCGAATTCTGAGCTAATGATATCCTGACCTGAGGTCTGTCTTCGAGAACCATAGTTATCCCTTGATCTGATCAAAGAGGTCATTAATCCTCGGTAGTAGATAAGTTTTCCTCATGGTCACCTGGTTCAGGAGTCGATAATCAACACACAGTCTCAAGCTCCCATCAGCCTTCTTGGCGAACAATATCAGGGAAGCCCAGGGTGAAACATTGGGTAGAATAAACCCCTTTCCCTACAAGTCCTCCAGCTGTACCCGTAGCTCTCGAATCTCAGCATGAGACATCTTATATGCCTGAGTAGATATCGGGGTTTTCCCGATGTACATGTCTATATAGAAGTATACCTATCTGTGAGGAGGTAGTCTGGGAATGTCGTCAGGGAAAACATCCGCATATTGATCCACCATTATAGGAAAACACGGACTCCGCACGTCAACTTCTCCTAGGATGATGCTAGCAAAATGATGAGTGATCAGCTGTCCTCTCCTCTATGTGAGTCCATCCTTCACTGTAAAGGTTCCCTTCTCACCATTGAAGGTGAACCTTCTTCCATCAGTGCGAACACACTGTACCTTTCACCTAATAAAGTCAATTTGAGCATGGACTGTAGATAACCAATCCATGCCCAAGAAGACATCATAAGGCCTCGACGCAGCTATAAGAAGATCCTAGCTGAAGCTCTCGCCTCCAAGAGTATGATCACACTGCCAGAACCAGTGCGTAATCGTTGAGTCTGCTCCCGAAGAGTCTCTAGCTTTAAGGATCGAGCCAATGGCTCTATCGGAATCTCCAACCTCCGAACAAGGGTAGTGGAAAAGAAAAAATGACTTTCTCCTGTGTCTATAAGAACTGTAGAAAGGGTGGAGTAGACACCGATAGTAACTCAAATCATCTCTGGTGCGCCGTGGTTGTAGGCCTCCACTACCTGAAGTGGAGCCTGCCACTTTCCGCCAGCTCTTTGTGGTCGGGGTGGACCTCCAGGTGGTGCTGGTGGTAGATCATGAAAGTGTCGCCCACCACCTACTGCACAATGAGCTCTTCTACCTCGTCCGCTTGCTCCATGCAGAACGCCACGGTCAAACCTCTGCCTCGGCTTGGGTGGTCCCTCAACTGTCTGCTAATCCTCTGCATGGCGGGTCTTGCAGTCACGAGCCATATGGCCCTGCCCTCCGCATGCATATCACTATCTTCTCCTCGTAAGAGTGGCTCTGTGCCGTGTACCCTACACCTCTGAGCTAGTGTCCGGAGGTCATCTACCTGATGGTCTGGTTCGCTTAGACCCCTGTGAAATCTGTCGATTGCCAGCTGTAGAAGACTCAACTACATGCCGCCCTGCGGTAGGTCTCGATGATAGTGTAGGCTTAGCCAGAAATTTCTCTACAAGAAGGGAACAGTCCAGTACTCCTGCCTGCATCAGTATGCTGAGGGAGATCATCAACGACCTAATCTCATGCTCTAGTCCCTGCTCGATGGTCCGGGCCCGGAATAATGGGTCCCGTACCATGTCCATGGAATAACATGAGACATCGGTAAATTTCGACGAGTACTGGGCTACCATCAGGCCGCCCGGCCGTAGCTATAGTAGCTTCGGAATGCGCACCGCATGGAGGGTGGCTGGGATGAACTCTGAGAAAAAGAGGCTCTCGAAGTCCAACCAAAGGAGAGATGCCTCTTCATGCACCTGGACCATCAGGATCCACCATCTGTGTGCTACCGCATGCAGGAGACTCGCTGCAAGAATCACCATGAGGTCAGCTAGTGTCCCTAATAACCTAAACACTCTTACAACAACCTCCAAACAATCCTCAGCATCCTGAAGGTCCGTCTCCCTGTGGAACCTATGTGGTCTCTGATGCTGAAACTCATGTAGTTCACTAAGGCGACGTGCACTCTCAGCGGTGGGGGCTAGTGGAAACAGTGGCTCGGCGGGTAATGGTACCACCGGTGCCCCCGCTGTGAAAGGGCCCTACACTGAGGCCTCGTCGCTCGGGGGGTTGTCGTCTCACTCAAAGCTCATAACCCTAGCTGGATACCGTTGTGGGGCCATCCTGAAAAGAATTAGGTGTGCCACGGTCAATATAGTATACATGGTGAGTTGAGACAAAGTAATCAAATAGAAAACTTTTTAAACACACATGAAATCAATGTTTTCATGCACTGAGTCAAAAATCAGATGTTAGGGTCCTGGTGTAAGGATAAGATGGCCGCCGCACAAACACTGGACACCCTGGACGGATAACCACACTCATTGTCCTTAACATTATTTCTTCAAAAAGAAGAATGATCAGAGTCCATAGTTCTGTGGTAGAACTGAACTCCTCTGATACCAATTTGTCACGACCCGCCCTCGGGACCTGTGTTGTGACTACCCAAAACCCGCCTTCCATAGGCCAGGGGCTGGAAACTAGCACCAATGGAGTAAATCGCGATATAAGGGAAGGAATTTCTTTTATGTAATTAATAAAACACCACAGAGTAAGCAAGCAGAAGTAAAAACTAAGTAACTGAGTACAATAGTAAGTGCTGGAAAGTAAATTGGCAAGAATACAAACCCAACTGAAAAACAGTACAACTGAAAATAGAGAGTACATCAACAAAAAAGTAAAGCAGCAATCTCAAGCCTTCCTCTGGAAATCCCACCCAAAGGGTGGGTATAGATAGTCTCCTCCACTCCTCAGTTCCAGCCGTGTGCTCCGTGTACATCTCGTATAGTGATCCACTCCAGGTACCGTCCATCTCCACGAGCTCCTACCTTGATCAGCACTGTCCATCGTCTACATCCAACCCAACGTAGTGATGACATATCCTGTGAAGGGGTGAGTATACGCTACTAAGCAGGGACCCCGAGACCCCCGAAGGTCTCCCAGAATCCATGAAATATATACCACAACGAAATATACAATCACAAAGTAACAACCAACTATACTTAGGTATATGGCCATACATATACCTATGACATCAACTCCAGTTCAGCTCCAAAATCCGAACCGAGGTTCGATCTTGTACGCATAGGAAAACACAATCCAATCCACATAAGAATTCACAACCCAATCCACATAGTAAAGCACAACAATATTATCAATGAAAAAGATTGAAAGTCAAGACTCAGCTCACACAGAGATACTCTTTGTAAGGTGATATAGATGATCAGATGTATTCACTAAATTATCTATTCTATCGGACCCATATTGGATACAAGACCAGCTAAGCTGTCATACCCACCTAGAATACCAGACCAGCTACTCTACCGAACCCACGTAGGATACAAGTACAGAGTCAAATAGTGCCAGACCCACATAGGATACAAGAACAATAGTACTTCTGGACCCACACATGATACAAGAATAGTAGTCATCACTGTCGAACCCATGGAGGATTTCAGTACGGTTGTTTTCACTACCGAACCCATGGAGGATCCCAGTACAGTCGTCATCGTCGTCGCAGTCACAACCACCTCTAGGGTTCCCGCACACAACATGATCGATTCTGGGAGGGACCACTCCACGATCCAAGGGGTTCGATACATCAACTGACACGTAGTCCGGATTTTATGTATCCCAATGATCCATCTCGTCAAAAGGAAATCAACGTGACAGACAGTGCGTCAATCGGATGCCCAGTCTGAGAGTTATTGGCTTTTTCGTCCCAGGGGCCCAGTTTGTTTTTAAGTCAAAACCAAACCAACTGTACTCCAACTACGTCCAAACCTCGAAAGGAGTAAGAAAAAAGAACCGTCTCACTAATAGGAATCAAAAAATTTCGACGGCACCTAAATCAGACGTCCGGAGCTCATGTTATAAGTGTTTCCGCTCCGAGGACCTGGTTGGTTTCGTGATCGAACCAACCCAGCCATACACAAGGTCTTTGAAACCTTGATTGTAATATACCAAAATGACCACCTCGATCCAAGGATTGCTACACAACTAGCAGTGTTCAAATCGTAAGTCCTTAGCCCATGTTACGCACATTTAAACGAAACTGTCCGATTCTAAGGGGGTTTGGGCTCGGACCGACCCGGCCCAAGACCCCCTGGGTCGGCCCGATCTGGGTCGACCTGACCCATGTCCGGGCCCGGCCCGCATGGGCATGGCGCAGACCAGCGCGGGCATCCTGACTCAGCGTGGGCGGCCTGACCCGGCGAGGGCGGCACGACCCAGCGCGAGCGGCCCGGCTTGGTTGTGCGCTCGGTCCGTGACCAAGCTGCGCAGAAGGGGGGCACTGCCCCCCTTTTTGTAAAAATGGTGGAACCATGGGGGTACGCCCTTGATGGCTGTTTGGGGGTTGAAACCCCTAGTTTCCTCGGGTAATGACCGACCATTATGGTCGGCCAGTGTTTCTGCCACGGGACCAGCCGGTCCTGCCTCCCTATTCGCTGACGGCTGGATTTCTGGCCGCCCTTCCTGGAACCACCGCGACCTTAGGCCGCGGCCCTTGTCCGACTGGCGCGGTCGTTGCCACGAACCATTATGGTACTCCTGCATGGCGCGTCAGCACTGCGCTCCTCCACCGCGGCCTTCCCTTGGACGCTGTTTCCTTCAGCTTTATCGGCGCGGCGCGACGGCGCTGCGCACCTTCGATGCATTTTCCTCGTTCCTGCGTGGTGTCATTGCACCGTTATGCCTCATTCAAAACAATAATGATGCACAACAACAACAAGGGGACGAGGGTCGGCCATTTTTGTGTGGTCTGACCTACTCCCATTAATTTGATATCAAGCGACTAAGAAAATTATCAATGAATGTCAAAATAAGTCACAAACATAAAAACAATCCCCTACCTCGAAGAAGATGTTGAACGATGATCGTCGTCGAAATGGCATCACGAGGTGAAGCTTTGTATATGTTGACGGAGAACGTCCGAGGTGGAGTGGAATCTCACACAAGCAATGGAGAGGATAAGAATGGCGCGTCGATCACTCCATGCGGTGATGACATTCTTCGTCGAGGTCTTGACGTTATTTGCGTTCTTCAAGACTTATCGTAATCTCTCCCAAAATCTCTACACAACAAAACCACCCCAAAATAAAATAAGGTACATCCTTATTTTATTAACTCATGTCATGAATTCAAGAATTCAAAATTCAAACTCTTAATTAAATAAATTGAATAGCTTTAATCATTCTAATTAATGTGAGTGTTGACATGAAATTAAAGTGGTGGAGTGAGTGAGTTACAAAATAAATTGAAAGAGGGAGGTTTAATGGGGTGTTAGGGAAATTGAAGGAGGTGGGGGCTCATGTGGGCCCCACCCAAACTTCCATGAATAGGTTATAACTACTTAGAATAGAAATAAAATTTGTATTGCAAACTTTTATTTCACTCTTCAGTTAACACATTTATTTAACCACAACACCGAGCAAACACAAATCCAGAAAAGGTCGTCCTAAGAAATTATCGGAGTTGTGGTTTCATCAGTGCCCTCGGAGTTCGATTCCGAGCACCGGTTCAAAAGTTTGAAAAACCTGCTCATTCGTTCACTGAACGTACCCGAGCTAAACATCAAAAATTGATTATGGACACATCGGGCCTCAGAATCAGGTGCCGTCAGAAACTGCGTACTCGTAAAATCCCAAAAAAATAAGAAAAAATTTTCTTTGAAATTTTCAGGTCTATACACACTATAAGCTCAGATTGTTAATATCATTATGTAATCGAGATTGGTTTTATTTAAAAATGTATAATATTTATTTTTTGGATTTGGTTATATTTATTGGTTGTTAATTTATTCTATGGTGAAATATATATTATGATTCAAATTGTTTTATACCATGATGTGTGATTATTCCAAAAAACGGGTAGTCAAACATTGAGTTAAAAATCACTATAGATCCATACAACATGGTAAATCTTTTTTTATGGATTCATGGTTAAATTAGCATCATTGATTCAACTTATATAGATTTTTTTATCATGGGATATTTCTAAATGGTAAATGACTTATTCATTTTTAGATATAATTTAATAATAATATTAGTTTAAATTTGTTTTAAAAAATATATTTTACATTTATAATGGTATGTAAATGGATTATCGTTTTATTATTTTATAAAATTTATAAATTATAATATGCGATTATCATGAAGTAATATTTAAAAATAGTGTCAAAGGATTATTTTAAAATCCCATATTTTATTAGAAACTTCCAACATAAAACCACATATTGATAAATTTTTTCGTTAAATTATAGAGTATAAATATATCATATATTCGATGAAATAGTTTTTTTATATCACAAAAATGAAAATGATGGATGAATACATAGAATAATTACATCATGTAACATTACAAAAATTTGATAAAATGGTTTATGGTCTTATATAAATAGCATAATTGGGAACAAACCAATTGTTTAAAAACCCATTGAAATAAGACAAGAATTTATAAAATAATATAGCGATAAAAATTTTAAATTAATTTAACGGACTATAATATCTTGGACCAACTAAATATTATGTTTTTTGTTTGGAGGTGTTAGGATAAATATAAAGTAGGTAATTAGTGTTGAAACTGAAATTTTTATGGAGGGATGTGTTGTGGATTGGAAGGTTTCATTATTACATGAAATATTGGTTAGAGATGATGTTATTAGTATAGTTTGGTGATTCACTCTCTAAGTACTTGAGAAAAGGGGTGAATTTTTTATATTATGGATTGTTGGAGGTGTTGTTAGATTTCAATATCACTAAGCCTCTAAGTGGTACGGTGATTAAAAAAAGTTGTGATAATATTACAATGTAAAGGAATATTAGATATTTTTTCATGGATTTTCCCTACGATAATATTATGTGATATCGATTGGTATTATCATATATGAGGGTATATTTTAGTGTGATCGTGCTTATTGTGATTAGTTGTTCCGATTGGTCGATTTCCATGGTTCTACATTTTATTATTACATTGGACTGATAATCATCACAACATGGTTTTGTATGTGAATAATTGAATATGAGGAGAGAAGGATGAGGTTTTTACATGAATCTTAGTAATTTTAAAAAATATTCATGATCACATTATTCATTTTGTTAACCTTATTAGTAATATTAGTCTTAATAATGTTTTACAATATGATATTTTGGAGAAATCATTCTATAATTTGATGATCAGACTTCCATTTCACCATGATCACACCATTCATTCCATGAATATATTTTTATTAGTAATATAAATTTACAATTTGAATCAAATTCACACATATTTGTTAATATCAAACATCCTATGGTGGTTAGTGGTGATTTCATGGAGGAATTTGGGATTTTAGTAGTGAATTTTTCCATCATATTTAAAATATCTATTATATTGTTATCATTGTTTATTTCCTCCCATATTATTTTCATTCTATAGTTATTATATTATCATAAAGATTCCATGTTATTGATATTTATTTTTTTAATTAACATTGTGTAATGTTATTGTTTTCAATTTTATATGAATAGGTTTTTTGAGTTTTCCAATTATATTAATTGTAATATTATCATGTAATTCTGCTGATTCATGAATTCCATATGTGGAAACACTTTTGATGAATGATTTTTTAGATATATCATTAACTATTTACATGAAACTCGTGGTTAATCATGTCATATCCTTAGAGGTTAAATGGTTTGGATGATCTAGATCAAGATAATATGACGACTATAGAATTTGAAATGGAAAGGGGTGATTCTCATATAACTATATGTTCTTATATTATTATCTAGTTTTTTTCTATTGGTACTATATAGATCATATTTTGTAATATATTTAATTTATAATAATATTTATAATAGGTTAATCAAATATAAATGAGAAAACACTGGTTTCATGATAAAATTGAATTCTGTTGATGTCTTTTTATGCATTCAATGTTTAGTGATGATAGACAGTTTATTTACAAGGTGTTATATGGTATTAATTTCTCCAATTTTTTCATTGGTTTCCTTAAAATATATTATGGTTCTATTATTATTATTTATTGGGTATTGGTTAGTTATTTATAGATGGTTGGAAAGTTGACCCGAAGATATTGTTGAAATAAATGATGATGAGCTATGTTGTGATTGTGGTGGATAAGGCACTTATGGTTGTTGGGGACAAAGGATAGTTATGGTGGAATATTTTGTTGGATGAGTGAATTATTTTTCTATTTGGGGCTTGGTTTATTTGTTCTAGGTTTATAATTTTCCAATTGTATGGAACAATTTGGAAATAAATGATACCAGAATTATGTAATTGAAAATAATTTATAAATGATGGTTCGATAAATGAAAAGCGATGACGTTACGAAAATTATAACTAATAAATATAAAAATATAGAATAGATGTACAAAATTGAAATATAATGTATTGAAATGAATAATGGAATAATTGATTATTTGACATTATATATCTCAAAAATAATGATATGTTGTTTGTAGTGGTAATAATTTCCATTATATTAATGACTTAAATTATAAATTATAAAAATTTGATCTATTTAGTGAATGAATGAATATATTGGTGGAATAATGATGGCATGTATTGTTTAAAAATAATAATAATAATTTGGTGGTTTTTGTAGTGGAATGTTGTTTTGGTTTGGAATGATGACTTTGGTTGATATAAAGTGACTGTTATAAATATAACACTTTTATTATATCTAATATGAACCACCACCTTAGTTTGTTATCTTGATAGACACCTATATTGGGACATGGGTTCTGGGCATTCTTTCTCATATCTAGGTTATAGTGCGAATGATTTACAGAATACTTCCTCTTCCCTTTACCATCATCAGACATAGTATGTTATGAGATGTTTAGAAAACATATATATATATATATATATGAGTCAAAATGTATTATTTTTTGTGTATATATATATATTAGATTAATAGGTTATGAAGTTTTGGTGTGATTACATTATTTAGGATGTTTAGAAAAGGAGTGTATGAGTTTGTTGGTCATTATCTTCACATTAAACTACATTGAAGAGGAATTGATATAATGTTATCAAGTAGTGATGAAATATATAGAATTGGGTATATGTTTTTGGATGTGGTGTTGTATTTAGATCAATGTTTTTGTATATATATAAGGGAATATAATATAAGATGTATGTTGTTGAGGTGTTGGAGAAACCAGATAAGTGGATGAGTGGTTATGGGATACCTTATTAACAAACTATTTAATACATTCTATTATAGTTGGATGAGATAATGGATGATACAAAAATATATAAGATTTTCTATATTTGAATCGATATAAAGTAATGTCAATTATATTTTTTGATTACTATGTCATTAGTATGCTTTTTCCACAATTACATGAATGGTTTTTTTGAGTAACTTATTTATTATACATTTATGATCACCCCTATATATGAAAATATAATTTATTGTCTTCATGATGGTGTTGGGGATTGGGATATAACATATTATCTATATTAGGTCCCAACGCTTAATTCTATTGCTTTTATAGAAGTTGAATCTTTTTATTTTGTTTCTAGAGACCTTTTTTGGTTTAAATTTTCATGAAATATGGATTGGGTAACATTAGGTAACATGTATTTGAATATTGGTTTATCTTATATTCGTATAAATTATAAGTGTAAATCCTCCCATTTTTGTGTTTTATACTACAAGTTCCCGTTACCAATCATTGGACTACAAGATGAGTGAAGCCTAGGTTACTATCACGTTCAAGACATGATCATGATGGGTTTATTGTTATAGAGGGTTGGTATAGTGTTTTATTATTGCTAGAGATGACATTTAGTTGGTGTATTAGAGTTAATCATTGATTATGTTTCATAGTTTTTTAAGGGAGACATTATCAATCAATCATAGAATGTGATGAAATAATGGAGACTGAATAGGATAATGGTTTTTAAGGCCCGATGATATTTGAATCATTTAAACAATTTTTATAGAAAATAATAACAAATATAATAATAATTTTATGGTAGAGACATATAATGTGATTTTCATCAACTTATTTTGGGTTGGAATTGAATTGGGACAATTCTAGGGAAACTAAATATAATTAAATGATAATAGTTTAACAAAATATTCCATTATTAACATGTTTTTACTCATATAAATGATTTTTAGTCATGGTATACATATTATTCAAGTTTGTAGGTTGTCATTTTTGAAAAATTATGTGTATAACCAATTGTATATGACTTTCCTTGGATGAATTATTTTCATGGATTTTATAACTATATTAGGAAAAAGTAAAATTGGAGAGTCTAGGATCTAGAGATGAAGTGTTGGTTTGAGGATCTGGATATTTTCTTCATTTTCATTCATATTGGAAAGAAAATTTAGGAACAATTTTCTATAAATTCTTTTCAATTATTTTAATATATGTTTTGTTTTCAATTCCTAAGGGTGTGTGTGGATTTGAATGTTTAATGAGAAATTTTTTGGAAGAAGTTCTTTATGGAGTTTCATTCCTTGAAAATGAAGGTGGTGAAGTATAAAAAGTTTAATAATATAATGTTGGATATCAGTTACGAATATGAGATTGGGATTATTTTCAAGTGAAATTTATATTTCCCCAACATCATTACCCATATGAGATGAATGGAGTGTATGGTTTTGAGGAGTTATTGCTTCCTTCTTTTCAGAATCAGGTCACCCAATTTACAATGGAAATGTGTTTAGGGAATCTGAATAAGGAATATGTGATTGGGTGGAGGAATCAATGGTCTGGGTCATCTATTGTGGTGATTCATCTAGGCTATTTGAAGAGTATATCTATAGAGAAGGGATCTCATGTTTGTGGAAATACATTGAATTAACCA
Source organism: Viscum album (assembly GCA_963277665.1). Lineage (NCBI taxonomy): Eukaryota > Viridiplantae > Streptophyta > Magnoliopsida > Santalales > Viscaceae > Viscum > Viscum album. The sequence goes on from OY728129.1 coordinate 1,594,301,705, forward strand.
GTACAGTGTCAAAAACATTATTGTTATTATTTCTATAGACATTACAGTTCATTGAATCTAATATCATATACATTATAGTTTTATTTATATATGGAGGTTATAATAAACATCTGTTCTTATGTATGACTATTATATATTTTTAGTGTGGACTATAAAGTCAGCTTCACGTTTATCCTCGCTAGCATTTTCTTCTAAAAACATATCAGAAACTTTCCTTTTAGGATTATGGTCAAGATATATGAGATAATGTATATAGATTACCACCCCTTATAATATTATTTACATAGGGACAATGGTTTTATTATATATAATCATCTATTATTTAATGACATTAGTGAGTAATAAGAGAGTGTCACAGTCAGCTAAATTCCATGGTGTTTTTAGTGCAAGACATGCTAGAGATAATTTGAGGCCCCATGTTTATATATTTAACCTCAAATTTATTTATTTTTGATTCTAGGTCATTGTATTATATTAGTAAATACACATTTTTCTAATTCATTATTAGATGATGTGAATATGATTCTTATTCCCTTGATGTTGATTATTCTAGTTTGAGGCTAGACTTGATTGTTAGATACGTTACTCGGCTGTGATTTGGTGATATAAATGTATCCTTATTTGGGGTAATTTTTTTACATTATATAATACCATTTTATAATATTCTTTTTATATGTTTTTGAGACCATCCTTAATAATTTTATTAATAAGTCAAATATATGTATTCAAGTACAGGAGCATATAATTTTAGTGTTCTCTTTTATAAAGATGAAGTCTACTCTATTGTATTATAATTATGGGATTAACATATGAGTTATATGGTTAAATATTATAGATTTAATAATATTGAATTATTGGAGAAATTACCACACTATGGTCTTACACGAAAAACAAGTAAATATTTTCTCGAAGGTAAAACTATATTACTATTATGTAATCTTGAATTTTGATAAGCCATGGAATTTGGAAACATATCTCACATTGATGTGGGGTTATAAAAACAATGGAATGGAAATAAATTTATTATTTCATCAATTAAATAGATATTCTGATAAAATTTTTATTGAAAAGATTCCCAATGTGATATGGTGATTCTCTTACACATAGTATTGATAATCATGGATGATAACATGTGATTTATTGATTTTGTAATGGTCCTTTTAAAATAATAGATACCTATGGTTCGAAATTATCTTAAAAATTGAATGTTTGTTTGGGAAGCTGAATAGGGAGTATCATTCCATTGTGACTATTTTTTGTGTTCATTTTGAAAACTAAAAAAAATTATTGAAATCTTTTCCTATAGAATCGAAATAGCAGGGATATAATCTGAGTATTAAAATTTATAACACCATAAGATGACACATCTCCTGGGATGGGGAAAAAATATTATCTAACATAGTGAAAGGGAAAACTCAAATGTAATAAGGGATATTTGTGCATAGTTTCAAATAATATCAGTCTAGTTTGACTGATTCGATATAAACAATATTTTGATTAATTTAAAGGTTATTGAAATGAATTTAAAACAATATGAAATATTTCATACTGAAAATTGATCAATAAAGGGAAAACAAGATTTCTAGTTTTCAAGTAGATCCAATAGTATGGATTATTTTATGACTCATGGGATTCTCATAATTATTGAGATAAATATTTTTTTTTTATATTTTTTCAGTTTTCATGACTGAGGTTTGACCAACAATACATTGGAATATTTTGAATAATATTTTCAATGCCAAGTTCTGAGATGGTGAAGGAATCTGGGGCCTATAGGGCCACTATTTGGGAATATTAAAATTATTAAAATATTTTATCTTGGACACAAGGTTTCATTTTAAGTGTGGAATAGAACACATGTGGGATCTTGGAGTAGAAATATAAGTGTGTGGATGATTTTTGAACATGGTGTTTTCCCTTGGCATAATATAAAATATGTCAACATTGTGTGATGATATGAGGAATATTGGAGACATAGTATTTGAAATAGGGTAGTTGATTCATTTAAAATAACCAAATTAACCACTCACGCTCCTAGGGATTCCACAAATAAGAATATAGGGGGACCCCCTCCCTCCTTGTAATGGATGGAAAAACTAAAAAAAGATACAAGGAGAAGGGGAAACGATGATCTCTAATCATGATGATGATCAAATCCACATAGTATTGCATCAGCTTGATATCGTTGGCCTACACCCAAATCATTGAAATTCCACCACTAGGTGGAATAATTTTGTTTTTTTGTCCTGATACCAATTTTTCAGTTATTATGGGTTTAGAGAGCTTATACAACTACTATAGATACATTTGTGGGTGATCTATATGTTTCATAAAAGCATGGGCATTTCGAGTGGTTCACTAGGAAATTCCCATCATAATATCTCTGAACATGGAATATTGTTATTTGGAACATTACATGCATTTTACCATTCATGGAAGATGAATATTTGGGGGCTAAAAACTATGTGGCATGGTTACACACCTGTAGTTACCATAAGTCATGTGGCCAAGGTATAAGGCTAGGGTATTTGAATAATGGGACATGGAAATGAGGAGCTACATGGATGGAGTACATAGAAAAATGGTGTTGTACATGGGTATGAGAAAATGAATAACCAAGTGGCTTTTGAACAAGGACATTTTCGGTACCTAGGTTATAAACAATGTGTGGGACATAGTTGGATGAGTTATGTGGAAGAAGGCTCAGTTGGGGGGCTATGTGATGTAAAAAATGTTGTGTACATAATATAATAAATTTTTATTCCCATGTGTCTAGGAAATATATGTAGAAGATGAAATGGATGAGTGTTGAGTCAGGCTCACATGATGTGTGGACCCCAATTCAAAATATGTAGTCCATTCTGGAGTATATTACGACTAGCATATATCTCTCTATAGGGATCATATTCTAAATATAAAGTAGCCTATCCTAATATATTTCCCACGTAGAATGTGATGATGTCCCATATGGTGTCCAGTCTGATTAGATGTGGGGTTAATTGAGGAAATGGATAATGTAGTATTTTTAGAGATTTGGTATAGATCAAGGAGGATTATTGGATTGATTTTATGGTCATCATCCTTACCTATTATCTCTGGATGTGGGTCCCCTAAACTCTTCAGGCCTATATTGTAGCGATCCCATATCATAACATGGAGATGGTACATATTATTTGGTTTTGTTGCGACATAAGTCACAACATGTGTGGATATCCTTTGAACAATGTTTGAACGATATAAAAGATTATTTGGGTTTTCCAGTGAGATGTTGGTAATGATACACCCCTATCATATTTGGCCATCGGATTCGCATACCAATAAAATCAGTAGTGATGGATCTTCCCTACAATGGGGACTTATCCTCTACCCATGGAGTAGTTCTAAATTGGATCACACTCCACTATTTTTAGAGGGTGTGGGTCCCAAATATCCATTAGTTAGTTGAAGATAGATATTCCCTATAATACCGTGGTACACACCCTCCATTCATGTCAGATAGATATATTAGGTACTCTATAATCATAATAGGATGTGATTCCTCTATTTGTAGAGTTTTTACTCCCAAGATACCCAGGGCATGGGTCCTCTATATGAGATGGATAGATAGAGTGGGAACTCCCCTATCATACTAGGGTGTGGGTTCTTTATACTTGGATTTGGAAAATTATCTGCTTTTCAAGGGTGGATGTCCTCCAGACGAAGTGTTCCAATAGTTTTGGTACTCCCCTGTCATAATATGGTGTGGGTCCTTTTCACTGGTATCTGTACTCCCCTGTCATGTCATCATGCATGTCAGGCATTTTAGTCGTACTTGTAGAGTGGAACTCCCCTTTTATACTAGGGTGTGGATCCTCTATCCACATAGTGGTTTTCCACTATTGAATGTGTCCTTTATTTGTTGAGTTATACTCCCATGATGTATTACGTTGTCGATCCACCAATGGTGTAGGAGACCCCTTGTATAAGAAGCATAATTATGAGTGGAAGGAAATTCAACTATTTGTGCATGATAAATGGTTATCAGTTAGCTCTACATTAATGTATTGAAGTATGGACCTTTCCATATAAGCATCAAAGAGGATTCACAGGTTGTTTAGGAATTTGTTATCCCTCAGTTGATGGGAATTTTTGTAATACGATTCCAATATATCGCTCTATCCCTATCATTATACATGATTCACCTGGTTAATTATATGGAGAGGCTATCTGTCAACTGTAATCAGATGTGAGGGATTGGCCTTTCCACATGGGTTCTTATGAGTGTTTGCATGGTGAAAAATTGTGGTGATGGGACATATGATGCTGGGAATTAGAGTTGGGCCTAGTGTGTTTTTCCTGATGGAGTGAATTATCTCAGACATACCATCTAGGATAGTGGTGTTGTACTTGATGGAGTTTATCTCTCAAATTAGTTCCACCAAGGTTGGTTCATCTCATAGATTGTGTTCTCTTGGGTGGGTGTTATCTTCGATCCTCAAGTAGAATCCTATAGCGGGCTATGCGGTCATAGGATCAGGAGATTTGGAGTTTGAGACTTGTATATTTGGGGGATAATAGGAATTTTAGTGTTTTTGTCGCTTTATTTTGTTGAAACCCCATGTTGACTAATCATAATATTCATCTATATATAATGATGGTCGTGGAGCAATTTCTCTCTCAATGGGTTCTCACTGGTTGTGTTGAGTAGAATATTCATTTTAATTTCCCCACATTATTTTGGGTTTTGGGGAACCTTTTTTGTATTATTATACACACTCATTCATGGTATTTTCCTATATGAGTTGTGTCATATGAAGAAAACGTTCCTTTTGACATATTATCGGGAGGATGGAAGGCGTGAAAAACGTAGTGCACTAGACTAAATGATGTGTTTACAAAAGCTTGACCACATACTTTTTGATATTTTCATTTGATAGTGACCTCCTCCATCAGAGTAGGTTAGAAGATTTTATAGTCTTTGGGGGGAATTCTATTTTCCATTTTTTACTATAATTACTACTATTGTATTCTGGTTATGGGATACATATATCTAATATTTTATTTTTTATATTGTTGAATCTTTAAACTATTACATGGAGTTGTTTTTGGGTGAGTGAATAAATGTACCTTATGGGATATCAAACCATTTTTTTGATATTTTTTCTCAAGGCCGGATGCCAGCCCCCAGCCTATTGGAGGCCATATAGGGGCAGTCACATCTTGAGCCACATAGCGTCAGGTCGTTAAAGATTATTATCAAAGGGGGTTCCACATTGGGAATACAATGTCATTAGATTGGTTTGGATTTTATAGAGATGATGTAAATGTGTATCAAGATTATATTTAAGGATGGGGACTATAATGTTTGTGAGGAAACAAAAGTAACCATTCCCAAGGACTTTGATAACATTATTTTCAACATGGTACATTATGACACTGATCATAGGGAAATTTTGGTACATCAATCATATAGGATTAAGTTGTGGTTTTCTTTCCAATACTATGACATCTCCCAGATATACTATTTATCTATGGTACATCTTTATTATATTTCAGGATACCACAATGATGACATATAGATAGGGTTCCCCAATGGGATTGTGCTGAAGATCCACCCATTTTTGAGGCTTTGGTGTAGGGATTTAGTTATAATGTTGTGCCTTCGTATCATCCTCCAGTTAATCCACCACCTATTAAGATAATTTTTGTATCAATATTAAAGGGCATAGAAAAATATAGGTTGAGATCATTTCATGTGTTCTAGAGGAAACATCCTCAATATTTTATGGGTGATCCAAAACCCTTGGAAGCTGATGAATGACTTGAGGTAGTCAAACATGTTTTCTACCTCTTGAGAACACAAACCAAAATAATGGTGGTCCTAACAATGATGCCTATACTGGTCATAGCTAGGAAATGAGTATTATAGTTACGAAAACCCATGATGATGAGATATACACTTGGGTGGAATTTTAGAGGCTATTGAGAGAAGCTTTTCACCCAACCACAAATGAGATAAGTTCATATCCAAATTATTCTACAACATCAGTAATGTTGTGGGTGTATGATAGAGTACTCTATGAGGTTTAATATACATTCATGATACACTCTAGATATGGTTTTAGAAAGATTTATCATAGCTCAACTATTGGAATAGAGAATTTGTGGAGACATTTGAAGTGGTGTGGTCTCCTTGTACCTTCTCTCTTATGTGGGGGGTAATCGAGAGAGATATGAAATTAGAGAGGTTACTATAAGAGTTTTGGGTGGGTGTTTCTACATAGTGGTACCCATGAGACAAATAGATCTTCAGTAGATGGAAGATAAAATTGTTCAGGTTGACAGATTATGGGGAATATTCATGCCCAATCTTAGTCATGGGGGTTTCAATCACCGGAACCACACCGGGGACCCTGGCAGCTATAGTAGATGTGGTGTTATTATTGAAATGTATATACACGTATTTGTAATGATTTTCCATCCTACCATTATGCTGATTGAGATATAACCGATGGACTTCCTTGTTATAGGGAATGATTGGAGTATGGGGTTCAACATAATGAAAGATGTGGTAGAGAAGTAGGGAGCATAGAAAGAGGTTGAAGACATTGAAACATGTTGACAACACTACCACTAGGTGGAAAACACAATGCAAAGTGAGATGGAGGATAGGTGCATGTAAAACTATTAGTTATAGAGGCCTTTGACCTAGAGGATTTGAGTGTTAACATGGGTATGCTCTATGCCCTTTCAACTTTATGTAGTAGTATTTTAGAAACAATGGGAAGGTAATGTTTTCATTCAACATAATTCTTGAGGTTTAATAAGGGTGACATAGAGCATTAGTAAAATAATATGTGCAATTTATTTGAGATATATTTGGTATCATGAGGGACATGGATGTTTTCCCCTTTGAGAAATGTTCTTGTGATGCGATTAAAACATTGTGAGTGAGTTAGTAAAGCCCAATGTGGATAATATTGAGGGCTGGGGGATGAGTTCTGTTGACTCATGTGTTCGGGGAATTTTTTCATGCTGGAGTGTCAGAGAAAGCCCCAGTGTTACCAATGGAGCCTTATTTCTCGACACGTATGCTTCAAAGACCTGGTAGATTGAGATACTAAAATAGAAACATTTTGTACCAGTGGTGTTAGAACCAACGATTTTTCTATAGTTTGGATTTGTTTCCTATAATCGATGCTCAGTTTTGACTCCACTAGTGGGAGTGTCTGTTGGATGATCACTGAAGAAGCATCTCGTAAGACCTAGTGTGTGTAATTGGGAATCCATATGTTGTTTTTTTACACTAATTTGATTATAATTATCGTGGTACATGATATTCTTGTTGAGAAAATGGGTCGGTTCATGTAGGGGTGCATGATAACTGTCATGTTATGTTATCTTCGATGTAAGGTTAGTGCGGTCGTATTCCAATAGACCCTATTCCTGTAGAAGAACTTTTTATAGGGTTTTTAACCTATTAAAATTGTGGTTATAGGTTCCACTATATTTCATAATGTAGAAATAGTTGAAGTTGTATTTTGGTTGTAGTTCGGACATATCGTTTCCCTAAGTGACTACATGGAAGATTCAACAGAACTCATGGTGGTATTGATGTTGTAGGAGTCGAAGTGGATAAATTATTTTAGTTATCTATACCAATCCTTATTATTTTTGTTTATGAAAATACTTATGTTGAGGGGGATATAGATACTCTGGATTTGACCGATAATACTTTTTAATATTCTTAAGAATATTTATGAATATAGGCACTTAGTCTCTGTTGGATCCCTGGTCCTGAAGAGCCTTAATGTGGTCACATTAAATATACTAAATATATTTTATCATTCAAGAATAGTTTAATTGGAATCATAGAATAAATCCCACATATTAGGCTATATCAGAAATATGATGCTACGGTTGAGGTCAATACATTTAATTTTCCCTAAGCATGAAGTAAAATTTCCAGACATCGTGTGAGGGGTCAGAGGCGAGTTGACAGTGGGGTGTAAAATTATGTATAACTGATTTAATTAAATTAAAATAAATTTACCTCTCCCATTCTATTGTGTTTCAGAAATGAGTGGAAATTCACAACCCCCTCCCCCTTTGGAGAAAATAGAGAAAATGAGGTTGATCCAAGGAGAATAGGCACCATTGATCCTAAATGAGGAAGATCGATTCTAGAATGTTGTTCAACAATTTCAAAACATGTATATACACCTAAATCTTCAACATTAAACAATAAATTAGTGAAATGTTAATTTTATCCATCCATAGGTTTTTTTATGTGATGTTTTTGTTTTCTTGAGTATTTATATGACTACTATGTATCCCTAGATAGTCGATTTGTAGGTTTCTAGAGAAAACAATATGATTCAAACATATCCCTAGGAAATTCACATTTGAATTTTGGATCAAAAAATATATAGTTCATTGGAAAATTCCATGTTCCCATACTATTTAATGAAAATTAATTTTAGGGGAATGAAAAGATTATTAGTATTAAACGTAGTGTAGTGGCCTTAAGCCATTATGCCAAATGAAATGGCTAGGGTATGCCTGAAATGGGATAGTTCTATGTGGCGGTACATAGAAAAAGTATATATACATGGGCTATATGAAACAAGAATAGGAAAAAGGCTTAACCACATGGACATTTATCCAAGATATTCTAGGTAACTACTGTACAATTCCTATGGGATACGTGGTTAACTGTGCCGTTTGAAAGAAGACTTGACTTTGGGATCGGGCGAGGCAAGAGATTCCTTGCACAGCCAGTGCATTCCATGTGTTCCAATGTGAAAAAATGTCATTCAATAGAGTGAATGACTAGGTATTGAGGTGGGGTCAAATGTTGTGTTAACCCCCCACCCCCCCAATAAATTTTCTACTCCTTTTGGAGGATATTCCAACTGGAACATATCTTTATTTCTGTCATAAATTCAGGATGTCATGTACTCTCCCTTGATAGGTTTTCTGCAAAGAATATAATGGTGGCCTCAATGGTAGACTATGAGATACGATGTGGTGTTAATCAATAGTGAGATTATAGTAATAGTGATAGATTATAAATAGTGACCATAGAGGATCACTGAGGCCATTATTGGGTAAATACCCTTCCCTATCATTTATATATGTGGTTCCCCTTAACATTTACGGCCAATAGAGTGGTTCTCCCCTATCATAATAGGGAACATATTCCCTTCCTGTGGGTGTGTTGTGATAGGAGCCATGAAATTACCAACATCACTTTGAGTTATGTTGGAGCGCTATAGGATATTAGTTAGTTTTACTAGATATATGGTGTGATTGGTACAACACCATTGTATTTAGAAATGTGTTTCCCTTACTTATCAAATTAATAGAGATGACACATCCCCATAATAAGAGTGGAACATATACCCGTGGAGTAGTTCTCCATGGGTTTGAACTCCCTTATTGGACCTAGGAAGGGGTCCCGTATTTCATTCGTGTAGTTGATGATAGTGCACCATTATTGTATTATGGCGTATACCCTCCATAATTATTGGGAAGAGAGAGCAGGTACACACCTATCATACCAAGGTATGGGTGCTCTTTCTATAGATTTAGTATTCCCTTATCTCATAATGGAATGGGTCCTATATATATATATATATATATATATGATTTATAGATTGAGAGGTACTCCACAATTGTACCAAGGAGCATGTCCTTCATCCTTTGATCTTGAACTCCCATGTTGTTCTAGGGTGTGGGTACACCATATGTAACACCCGAGATTTTTATGAGTAATATTTTGTTTTTTATATATCATCAAAGAAATATTTCACTACACACTTGCTTGGCTTACTTTACACGCAATCACAACCTTCCTCGATAGCTTGGGTCGTACGCAATACCGAGTTTTACTAAACAACGATATGCTATTAAAATATTATTAAAACTAGCCGTTATGAATAGTAATAACCACTTTTTGAAATTTTATAAATTTTATTTTTCAAAATGGACTTCATTTTTGGATTCGGAATACCGAAATTAGCCTAGGGTGAAATTTTGGTATTTTTCTAAAAACTTTCAATTTTTGATGAATAGTGAAACCACTAAGTGGTAGGTTAAAAACTGAATTTTGCGTAAAACTTAATTTTACCGCATCTGTGAATGGAATTTCGAAAATCCGACAGACACGGTTGATATCATTAAGTAAAATGTGGTTCAATGAGATAAAAATAATTTTTTGGTGAATAGTAACTTTTTAATTTTTTTTTCCCGCGGTTAATACTAAATAGGGTAACTAAGGGTAAATATGATATTAATATTACCCTAAAAAATGTCCTAATTCTATTGGATAAGTGTAATTCGACCAAAAAAAACCTTATGAATAAAATATGACCATTTAGGCCCACTTGGGTTAGATTAGGACATTTATTATTAATTTATTTAAAGAAGGGTTAAAATAGTTAAAATCAATGTTTAATAAGTAAATCATTTTTAATACGGGGTTATACATAAGATAAATTCGACTATAAATATTCATTAGAAATCTAAATATATTTCCTACATAATGGTATTTTATTTGTAATTTTTAGACATTAAATAATTTAATTTATTTATGACACAATGATGATGCAGTAATTATCTTATTAATGAAATATTGACATAATTGATGTTATAAACACCAAAATAAATGTAATTTGAGACTTTTTATGAATTACAATAATTATCTAGGTTTCTATGATATATTAGTGTTGATTTAATTAACTTGGTTTGAACATATAATTCTGTTATGACTTTCAGAAAAATCATATATCAAATAGTGTCAAAATTGACACAAAATAGTTTTTATATGAAATATTATATTATTAATTGTTATTTTATTCCTAAAAATCTAAGGATCGGCCAAATGACTTAGGTAAGGATATATATATTAATAATAAACAATTTGGGGTTCGTTTGGCATGTTATATTAAGTGTATTAACCATATAGTGAAAGAAAACAAAAGGGCACGGTAAAAGTTAAATTATTTAACTTAGAGTTAAATCTAATTGATAGGTTAAAATAATACCCTAAAATTGTGTAAATTCTATTGGATGATATGATTTCGACCCATCCCCACTTTAGCTTCGAAATAAAACCCTTTGGAACCATTATAAACCGATTTTGACTTTAATATAAAATAATATTTTGAGATATTCCTAAGGTGCCCCTCTCCTCCCTTATAAAAGGGAACCTCCTCCCCCTCCTCCTCACACCAATTTGAGAACTCATGCTCGGCCAAACCCTGCCATTTTCTCCTCTCCACTTCCCTAGAATAACCCTAGAGGTCCTGGGATTTTTCAAAGACCAATCTTAGTTCCCTAAGTGGAGGATTCAAAGAGGCGTTCCAAAGAAGAGGTAATATCCATTACCGATCATTTCAATTTCTTTCTTCTTCAACTTCTTCTTCTTTAGTTGTTTCATTATAAAGTAATAACATCAGTATTACTTACATACTGATATGTTATTATAAATATGAAACAACCCTAATTCACCTTCTATCCATCCTACGGAAAAATGAAATCACCGCGCGTGCGTACGTACGGAATACCGTCTCCACGCCGTGGTGTAATCTATTTTCCACCACCACCTTACAAGGATGGGTATAATGGTGTAATGAGTAACTATTTATGATTATTATAAAGTAATATTGATACTAAAATAATATATATATATATACTCAAATACAATTCCATGATCATAGGAACGATATCATCACTCGTGCGTACGTACGGAATACCGTCTCCACGATGTGATGCGACTCGTTCTACATGATCATCATTACATAGTAATTATATAAATGAATTGAATGAATAAATATGATATATGTTACACTAATACCATTCTGGATATAAGTTATCTATAACCTTAAAAGAAGAATAATAATTTATTCGGCAAAACACACATAAGAAGAAAAGGCAATAAAGACCCGAGGAACAAGTAACAATGAAATATTACTAACAAGAAGCTAAGAATATGACCATATATGATATCATATCAATATGTTTGATTCTGGAATAAGTCAATAACATTATTTAAACCATTATACAGGAGCTTCGGACACGTACAAAGCAAATCGGACCTAAGGTAAGGGAAATATCACAATCTCATTTTTATCCGAGATTGTTTATTCGTAAGTATTTACTAGGGTGTATTTTATCATCCACATCCATGTTTCATCAATATGTAATATTATTTCCATCCACCTACAATTGTTTAAATCCATTTTTACCCTTCAGTGAGTTTTCAGTAATATGTATGAAAGGAATCTTTTGTCGTTTTTCGTACGAGGTACTTTTTGACTTTTCCGAAAAAAGTACGAAGAATGTTTTTTTAACATATAAGGCATGAATGGATTTCTAGAACATTATTTCAAAGAAGCTTCCTTTACAAGTATTCAAGTTTATTTTTAATCAACTTCTTTTAGTTTAAAATTGTATGACATGTTAAGAAAGGAAAAGTGTTTTTGAAGTAGAAATGATATTTTCCTCAAGAATAGAGTTCAAGTATTTTATCAAAATTATTTTCCATCTAAGATAATAAAAGGGTTCTGTTTTTTTACCTATTATTACATGGATTTGATTATGTTGTGATGGAAATATTTTTATGAATTCCTTAATCTTATATGAATTGTTTTATGATGTCATGTTGTTTAAGAATCCCATTTTTATTACGTTGATTACGATATGATGTATGGTTTATGATTATGTGGCACACATAAGAAAGGATTAATTATAAGATGGGTGGGACCTATATCTCCCTCCAATGCATTGGGTAAAGATTTTATATCTCATGAGATAGACATGTCTGGAACGGTAGGTTATACCGGTTTAGTGAAACAGGACTGGAACGAGGGTGACTCGGTTCAGAAAGGGACTTTGTCCACTAAGATAGTCTTGGCAATGAGTCATGACTAACAAGAAATGATTTTCTATGATTATGTGTGCATGCCACAAAGATTTCAAGTTTCATGATATGATTATGGGGATCTCATTTTCACTTCTATGATTTATTCCATGTTAAGATATTATGATCTCTTTTGCAGGATATGATTTTCAAAAAGATATGATATGATTTTTATTTCCATTATTTTCCCTTGCTGAGAATTTGAGCTCACCCTTTTTTGTTTTCTTTTCCTCAGGCCAGGAAGATGGATATTAAGTAGAATATGCTAAAAGGGACCCTAGATATGATGAAATAAATGGGAGACACTGTAGAAGATTTATGAACCAGTTGTTTATGTTTCCCAGTTTCTAAAGACACTATACCTATACGGTCCTTTGTGGTTTTTTCATATGTTGTAATAAGTGTGCTTCAATTTTGAAGTATTAACAATGTATGTAAATTACGGGTCGTTATAGTTGGTATCAGAGGAAAGGTATAGTCAACCTTTGGAAACTAGGATGTGAAAGTCTTAGTAAGAACCCTAAGGATAAGTCTAAGCATAGAACACAATCTTAGTGTTTTAGAAATGGCCATGAATACCCTAGGATAAGACCTTAAGTGTGAAATTTTATTCCTGATTATGTGGTTTTCCTATTATAATTAGTGTTGCTCACACTATTCTTCTTGGTTTTAGTCAATGGCTGGAACCCGAAGGAACCGGGTTAATGCGGAATGCGATGGGAAATGCAATGATTGTCCCCCTGAGAAACCCAACGATATGGGAGCTGGAATGAAAAATCTTGTAGCCATGCTCACACAACTTTCTCAAGCTATGAATCATGCTGGAATTCCAAACGAGCAAAGGAAGGAGCAACATTCTGTTGAATCCTTCATGAGTCAGCGTTCACCATCTTTCAGCGGGTCTACTGATCCATTAGTTGCTGAAAAATGGATTAGTACTACTGAAAATATATTTTCAGTTCTTCAATGTTCTGAACATGATAAAGTCATCCTAGCAGTGTATCGTTTGGAATGAGATGCTGATCAATGGAGGAATCTTGTTAAGAATACGAGGCAAAGGGATGAAATTGTGTCTATGGAATGGGAAGAGTTCAAGAACTTATTTTTCAATAAGTACTTCCCTCGTATTCTCCGAACAAAGATGGAGAAATAGTTTCTTGAATTGAAGCATAGGGATGATGAATCTGTTTGTACCTATGAAGCAAATTTTACAAGACTTGCAAGGTACGCTTCTGGTATTATTATCCAACCTGAGAGTAAGATCGATCGATTCTTTAGTGGCTTAAAACCAAGTCTTCGAAGGGCGTTAGCCATAAGGGACATCAATAGCTACGAGGAAATCGTTCGATGTGCTCTCAAAGTCGAGATGGAGATTGGAGTAACCCATCAGTCACATGGGTTTGATAATAAGAGGAAGATGGAATTCAAAGGAAAATCTAAAGAGCACACTGAAAAGAAGATGAGCTTTCCCTTATGCTCAAAGTGTGGAAAGAAACATGGAGGGAGTTGTCTTAAAGGGACAAGTAAATGTTTCAAATGTGGAAAGGAAGGTCATCGGGCATTTTAATTTCGTGACAATGGGAAGAAGATTTCTAATGATGCAAACAAAGGAAGGGATACACAGAATGAACCTACTACACTTCAATGTTTCAAGTGCAAGGAGATGGGGCATTATGCCAATCAATGCCCAAATCCAAGGGTTGATGGTGATGGTCGACGTCAACAAAATCTTAAGGCTAAAGACAAAGGAATGTCACATGCAATTTCTATCAGCGATGTGGAGTACGATAACGAAGTGGTGAAAGGTACACTTACCATCCACTCTAAAGTATAAAATGTTTTATTTGATTCTGGATCCACCCACTCTTTTATTTATGAAAAATTTTCTAAGGGTATCACCGTATTACCTCAACAATTAGATGTTGAGTTAGCTGTGACAACACCTAATGGCAAAACAGTCGCATCAAAAGTTTATAATTCTTCTCCGATCGAAGTTTGTGGGAAAGTGCTTCCCGCAAATCTTGTGATACTTCCTTTAGTGGAATTTGATGTGATTATTGGCATGGATTGGATTTCTCTACATGGAGCTCATATCAATTGCCAAAGAAGGGAAGTCACATTTCATATTCCAGATCAATCTACGATCGTCTATCGATGCAAGGATGAATATAACCTTCCAGTGGAAACTTTTTCCATCTTATGGGTCTTGATTCCACTAAATGAAGGTAATTTATCTCAAATGGTTGGTGAGAAACTCACGATTAAAAATATTCCCATTGTACGGGAGTTTGATGATGTCTTTCTGGAGGAATTACCGGGTCTTCCACCAAATCGTGAAGTTGAGTTTTCAATAGAACTCGTACCGGGTGCTTTTCCTATTTCAAAGACACCTTATAGAATGGCCCCAATTGAGTTGCAGGAATTGAAGAAGCAACTCCAAGAGAATCTTGATAAGGGATTCATACGCCCTAGTGCGTCACCTTGGGGAGCACCTGTTTTATTTGTTAAGAAGAAAGATGGATGAATGAGACTCTGCATTGATTATCGAGAACTTAACAAGATCACTATCAAGAACAAATATCCTCTCCCACGCATTGATGACTTATTTGACCAACTACGCGGAGCTCAATACTTTTCCAAGATTGATCTTCATTCAGGGTATCATCAATTAAGGGTCAAAAGGGAGGATATACCAAAGACGACTTTCCGCACAAGGTATGGACACTATAAATTTATAGTGATGCCATTTGGTCTTACTAATGCCCCTGCTATCTTCATGGATATAATGAATAGAGTCTTTAGAGACTATCTTGATCAATTTGTGATAGTCTTTATAGACGATGTTCTTGTCTATTCAAAGAGAAAGGAAGAGCATGAAGATCACTTGAGAATTATATTGAAGACCCTGAGAAAGGAGAAGCTTTATGCCAAATTTACCAAGTGTGAATTTTGGCTTAAAAAAGTTGCATTTTTGGGTCACATAATCTCAAAAGAGGTGATATCTGTGGATCCAGCAAAAACAGAGGTTATCGAAAGATGGTTGAGACCAACAACAGTAACTGAGATCCAAAGTTTTCTTGGTTTGGCTGGATATTATAGACGTTTTGTAAAAGATTTTTCAAGATTATATAATCCACTCACCAAGTTGACTCGGAAAGGAGTTAAGTTTGTCTGGACGGAAGAATGTGAAGAGAATTTCAAGGAGTTGAAAAGAAGGTTATCCAGTGCACCTGTGCTCACACTGCCTTGTAGTGGAGAACGGTTTGTGATCTACAGTGATGCATTCAAGAAGGGATTGGGGTGTGTTCTTATGCAAAATGATATGGTGATAGCTTATGCCTCACGACCGTTGAAAATCCATGATCAAAATTACCCAACACATGATTTAGAGTTGGCTGCGGTAATCTTTGCATTAAAGATTTGGAGGAATTACCTTTATGGTGAAAGGTGTGATATTTATACTGATCATAAAAGTTTAAAGTATATTTTCACACAAAAGGAGCTGAATATGCGTCAAAGAAGATGGTTGGAGCTGAATAAGGATTATGACTGCTCAATCCATTACCACCCTAGGAAAGAAAACAAGGTGACAGATGCATTAAGTCGACAAGACCATGCTAGTTTATCCATGATGAGGATCACAAAGGATCTAATATTTATGGATTTACAATGGATGGATCTTGGAATTATAATGGAAGGGGAAAAATCTTATCTTTCTCAAATGAATGTTCAACCATCTATACATGTGAAGATTAAAGAGGCACAGAAAGAAGATGTAGAGTTACAAAAGAAGGTGAGAAATGTTCCTGAATTCAACCTTGACTGTGATGGGATAATAAAGTTCAGGAATCGTGTTTGTGTTCCTCCCATCCCCAAATTAAAGAAGGAGCTGCTGGATGAGGCTCATAGTTCATCATTCTCTATTCATCCTGGAAGCACGAAGATGTATAAGGACCTGAAAGAGTACTTCTGGTGGGATGGCATGAAAAGAGATGTTGCTGAATATGTCTCTCGATGCTTGGTTTGTCAACAAGTTAAAGCTGAGAGACAAAAGTCTAAGGGGATGTTACAACCATTACCCATACCCGAATGGAAATGGGAAAACATCACTATGGACTTTGTCATAGGACTTCCTAAAACATCCAAAGGCAATAATGCTATTTGGGTCATAGTTGATCGTCTTACAAAGTCTGCACACTTCATTGCTATTAGAGAGGATTTCTCTCTAGATCAGCTTGCCAGGATATATGTAAAGGAAGTGGTAAGATTGCATGGAGTACCACTTTCTATTATATCTGATCGGGATCTGAGATTTACCTCGAAATTCTGGCGAAGTATTCAGCATACTCTGGATACAGAGTTGAGTTTCAGCACTGCTTATCATCCCCAGACAGATGGTCAGTCTGAAAGAACAATTCAAACCCTAGAAGATATGTTGAGAGCTTGCTCTATGGATTCCAAAGGAGGTTGGGATCAACACCTACCTTTGGTGGAATTTTCTTACAATAATAGCTTTCACTCCAGTATTCAGATGGCTCCTTATAAAGCTCTCTATGGAAAGAAATGCAGGACTCCAACTTGCTGGGATGAAGTGGGGGAAAGAAAGCTATTAGGACCTGATCACGTTGATGAAATGGCAGAAAAGGTCAGATCTATTCAACAACACATAAGAGCAGCTCAGAGTCGACAGAAAAGTTATGCCGACAACCGAAGAAAAGACCTAGAGTTTGAAGTGGGTGATATAGTGTTCTTACGAATATCTCCCTGGAAGAGGGTTTTGAGATTTGGAAAGAAGGGGAAGTTGAGCCCCAGATATATCGGTCCTTTCGAAATACTGGATCGTGTTGGGAAGGTAGCTTACCGATTGGAGCTTCCACCGAATCTCTCTCAAGTTCACGATGTGTTCCATGTATCTCTCCTGAGAAAGTACATACCTGATCCTTCACATGTACTCAGCTCAGAAGTTGTACCGCTGGAGCAAGATCTTTCTTATGAAGAACAACAGATAGAGATTCTGGATCGTAGCGAAAAGGTCCTAAGAAACAAGACCACTCGATTGGTGAAAGTTTTATGGAGGAACCAACAACTTGAAGAAGCTACATGGGAGCTTGAGGATATGATGAGGGAGAAGTATCCTCATCTGTTTGTTACAAAGTGACGAATATCGAGGGAGAAATTATTTTTAAGGGGGGTAGAATGTAACACCCGAGATTTTTATGAGTAATATTTTGTTTTTTATATATCATCAAAGGAATCTTTCACTACACACTTGCTTGGCTTACTTTACACGCAATCACGACCTTCCTCGATAGCTTGCGTCGTACGCAATACCGAGTTTCACTAAACAACGATATGCTATTAAAATATCATTAAAACTAGCCGTTATGAATAGTAATAACAACTTTTTGAAATTTTATAAATTTTATTTTTCAAAATGGACTTCATTTTTGGATTCGGAATACCGAAATTAGCCTAGGGTGAAATTTTTGTATTTTTCTGAAAACTTTCAATTTTTGATGAATAGTGAAACCACTAAGTGGTAGGTTAAAAACGGAATTTTGCGTAAAACTTAATTTTACCGCTTCTGTGAATGGAGTTTCGAAAATCCGACAGACATGGTTGATATCAGTAAGTAAAATGTGGTTCAATGAGATAAAAATAATTTTTTGGTGAATAGTAACTTTTTACTTTTTCTTACCGCGGTTAATAGTAAATAGTGTAACTAAGGGTAAATATGATATTAATATTACCCTAAAATATGTCCTAATTCTATTGTATAAGTGTAATTCGACCAAAAACAACCTTATGAATAAAATATGACCATTTAGGCCCACTTGGGTTAGATTAGGACATTTATTATTAATTTATTTAAAGAAGGGTTAAAATAGTTAAAATCAAAGTTTAATAAGTAAATCATTTTTAATATGGGGTTATACATAAGATAAATTAGACTATAAATATTCATTAGAACGATAAACAGATTTACTACATAATGGTAGTTTATTTGTAATTTTTAGACATTAAATAATTTAATTTATTTATGACCCAATGATGATGCAGTAATTATCTTATTAATGAAATATTGACATAATTGATGTTATAAACACCAAAATAAATGTAATTTGAGGCTTTTTATGAATCAAACCAATTTTCTAGGTTACTATGATATATTAGTGTTGATTTAATCAACTTGGTTCGAACATATAATTCTGTTATGACTTTCACAAAAATCATATATCAAATAGTGTCAAAATTGACACAAAAGAGTTTTTAAATCAAATATTATATTATTAATTGTTATTTTATTCCTAAAAATCTATGGTTCGGCCAAATGACTTAGATAATGATATATATATTAATAATAAACAATTTGGGGTTCGTTTGGCATGTTATAGTAAGTTTATTAACCATATAGTGAAAGAAAACAAAAAGACACGGTAAAAGTTAAATTATTTAACTTAGAGTTAAATCTAATTGATAAGGTTACAATAATACCCTAAACTTGTCTAAATCCTATTGGTTGATAGTATTTAGACCCATCCACACTTTAGATTTTAAATAAAACCCTTTGGAACCATTATAAACCGATTTTGACTTTAATATAAAATAATATTTTGAGATATTCCTAAGGTGCCCCTCTCCTCCCTTATAAAAGGGCACCTCCTCCCCCTCCTCCTCACAGCAATTTGAGCACTAAATCTCGGCCAAACCCTACCATTTTCTCCTCTCCACTTCCGTATAATAATCCTAGAGGTCCTGGTCTTCTTCAAATACCAATCTTAGTTCCCTAAGTGGAGGATTCAAAGAGGCGTTCCAAAGAAGAGGTAATATCCATTACCGATCTTTTCAATTTCTTTCTTCTTAAACTTCTTCTTCTTTAGTTGTTTCATTATAAAGTAATAACATCAGTATTACTTACATACTGATATGTTATTATCAATATTAAACAACCCTAATTCACCTTCTATCCATCCTACAGAAAAATGATATCACCGCGCGTGCGTACGTACGGAATACCGTCTCCACGCCGTGGTGTAATCTATTTTCCACCACCACCTTACAAGGATGGGTATAATGGTGTAATTAGTAACTATTTATGATTATTATAAAGTAGTATTTATACTGAAATAATATATATATATATATATACTCAAATACAATTCCATGATCATAGGAACGATATAATCACTCGTGCGTACGTACGGAATACCGTCTCCACGATGTGATGCGACTCGTTCTACATGATCATCATTACATAGTAATTATATAAATGAATTGAATGAATAAATATGATATATGTTACACTAACACCATTCTGGATATAAGGTATCTATAACCTTAAAAGAAGAATAAGAATTTATTCGGCAAAACACGCATAAGAACAAAAGGCAATAAAGACCCGAGGAACAAGTAACAATGAAATATTACTAACAAGAAGCTAAGAATATGACCATATATGATATCATATCAATATGTATGATTCTGGAATAAGTCAATAACATTATTTAAACCATTATACAGGAGCTTCGGACACGTACAAAGCAAATCGGACCTAAGGTAAGGGAAATATCACAATCTCATTTTTATCCGAGATTGTTTATTCGTAAGTATTTAATGGGGTGTATTTTATCATCCACATCCATGTTTCATCAATATGTAATAATATTTCCATCCACCTACAATTCATTAAATCCATTTTTACTCTTCAGTGAGATTTTAGTAATATATATGAAAGGAATCTTTTGTCGTTTTTTGTACGAGGTACTTTTTGACTTTTCCGACAAAAGTACGAAGAATGTTTTTTTAACTTATACGACATGAATGGATTTCTAGAACATTATTTCCAAGAAGCTTCCTTTACAAGTATTCAAGTTTATTTTTAATCAACTTCTTTTAGTTTAAAATTATATGACATGTTATGAAAGGAAAAGTGTTTTTGAAGTAGAAAGGATATTTTCCTCAAGAATAGAGTTCAAGTATTTTATCAAAATTATTTTCCATCTAAGATAATTAAAGGGTTCTGTTTTTATCCCTATTATTACATGGATTTGATTATGTTGTTATGGAAATATTTTTATGAATTCCTTAATCTTATATGAATTGTTTTATGATGTCATGTTTTTTAAGAATCCCATTTTTATTACGTGGATTACGCTACGATGTATGGTTTATGATTATGTGGCACACATAAGAAAGGATTCATTATAAGATGGGTGGGACCTATATCTCCCTCCAATGCATTGGGTAAAGATTTTATATCTCATGAGATAGACATGGATGGAACGGTAGGTTATACTGGTTCAGTGAAACAAGACTGGAATGAGGGTGAATCTGTTCAGAAAGGGACTTTGTCCACTAAGATAGTCTTGGCAATGAGTCATGACTAACAAGAAATGATTTTCTATGATTATGTGTGCATGCCACAAAGATTTCAAGTTTCATGATATGATTATGGGGATCTCATTTTAACTTCTATGATTTATTCCATGTTATGATATTATGATCTCTTTTGCAGAATATGATTTTCAAAAAGATATGATGTGATTTTTATTTCCATTCTTTGCCCTTGCTTAGCATTTGAGCTCACCCTTTTTTGTTTTCTTTTCCCCAGGTCAGGAAGATGGATATTAAGTAGAATATTCTAAAAGGGACCCTAGATATGATGAAATAAATGGGAGACACTGTAGAAGATTTATGAACCAGTTGTTTTTGTTTCCCAGTTTCTAAAGACACTATACCTATACGGTCCTTTGTGGTTTTGTCATATGTTGTAATAAGTGTGCTTCAATTTTGATGTATTAACAATGTATGTAAAGTACGCGTCGTTATACAATACATAGTCTTCCAATATAGATGGTACATTATATGTTGTACTAGGTTGTGGTTCCTCTAACATGGGAATTGTACTAAAATTCTATTCATGTGTGTGGTTCCCCTATAGTAATCATAATGGTAGAGTAGTACTACCCTATCGTAATAGTGTACAGGTCCTCTGGAGATATATTGGTACTCCCCTGTCATACAAGGGTGCACATCGGCTAGTCATAGAGTGGTAATACCTAATCAAAGTTGGATGTGGGTCCTATAATTATGATGTTTTAATCCACTTTCATGTCAGAGTGAAATCCTTATAGTAAATTAAAAGCTCCATTGGATGAGGAGAACAGTTAAACAAAGTAGTCCCTCCACTTGTTGTGTACAAAACTCAGTTAGGAGTTAGTGCTCCCTCATTGTAGTGAGGTGTAGGAGTCTTCATACCAATGTAATAATTCCTTCATAGGTTGGTTAGGAGCTATTTCACCATCCAATGTGGGGTAATGGCGAGGTTTGTATTCCATTTATATTTCAATCTTTCTTGAGATGATGAAAATGATGCATTTTTTGAGTAGTTCACCCTCAACTAAATAGAGTGATGAGTGGTCAGCCTCCCCAACTAGGATCTTATGATCTTTCACAAGGTGAAGAGATAGTTTATATGAATTCTGATTATAGTAATTACATTAGGACATAGAGGGTTCTTATATATATACATATATTTCTCTCTCACACGTATCATCTGAGGTGGTAGAGTTTTTTAAAAAGATGTGTATCTCTTAGATGAGTGCCACCAAGGTTGGATGAGCTCATAAAGTTCCTTATCCTGGGTGTGTATTACATTCAAGTCATGAGTAGAATCATGTAGCTAGATAAGAGGTCGAAACCTCAAAATACGTGTATTTTGAATGATGAATATCATAGTGATTCTGGGAGTCTTTATACTGGTGTAACTTTTCATGATTCACACTCCATGTAGACTCAGCTGAATAGTTGTTTTTAGTTGATGATGGTCGATATGAAGTTTCTATCAAATTGGGTTCCCTCTAGCTGGGTCATGTTGATTTTTCCCTTTTCATGGATCCTATTTTTTTGGGTTTTTGGGAACCTACTGATTATTTTAATACTCTCCCATACATAGTCTTTCCCACACATTTTCTATCATGTACCAACAACATTTCATTCGATGGAGTCCCATGTGAACCCATGGTAGGTTAGGAATTTTGGAATAGAATTACTGAGGTGTTTACGGGTGCTCTTCCAAGGCACATTCTGGAAGTTTCATTTAAGAGTTACCCCACTATATGATTAGGTTGGATGATTTTAGGGTTTTTGGTGGGAGAGTATTTTCCCTTATTACGATTTTAGTAATCCTTTTTATTATTTTTATGGGATATATGTATATATGAATCTATTTTTTAGTTTATTATATCTATACACTATTTTATCGAGATGGTTTTGGTTTATTTCTTATAGTTACCATATGAAAAGGACTCCCAATAATGTGATATGTCTACAAAATTCAAGTTGCCATCCACTAGCCTATTAGAAGCAGTCTTTGTCTGGTCATTTCATGGTCCCAATTTGGTTGGGTGGGGAAATATATTATCATAAAAAATATATGAATTTCAATATTTTTGTGATGAATTTTGAGATATTAATAATTGTCATAGAAAATGATAATATAAACACATATTTTGTGATGAAAAATATATCACATGAATGGTGAAATTTTTATTATCTGTGTGACAATTGAATGGAAAATATTGGATGTTTGCGTTCGATGTTTGATTTTAGTATTTATATGATAAATTAAGGATTTTTTAAATTTTAGGACTTGATAAATACTTTATTGTTGTAGGTTAATATTTCATAATGGTTTGATGTTTGATAGAGTATTTTTAATGAAAATTATCTCTATGAAGAATGTATCAAATCTACATACTTGTTGTTATATGAATGAATAAATACTCTTATTTTGATCATTTTTATTGTTAGAATGGGAAGAATAAGAGTAAAATGTATGAATATTCCATAACTATATTATTTAATAAAGGATTGATATTAATAAAATGATAAAAAATAAAACTGATGGCCAACCATGTATGTAGAATATGGTATATCAAATAGATATTTCAAACCTATGTTAAAGTTCATCCAATGTAGAGTAGTTCAGTTGCGGAATATATGAGTATGAACCCCAATGTAGGAAGATATAAGATAAATAATTAAAATATATCATATGTCTAGGTTTTTTTAAAATTATTGGGCCTCTGTGAGTTCTAATGTATTTTAGGATGGTTCCATAGCGAGATAAGATATATAAGTAATCATTTATATGAGGAAATAAATAAATATAGGAAACATGTTAATATACAAACTATTCATCATTAAAAACATTATAGAGAAAATTATACATATAACATCATGTATCATCACCTCACTCACAAATTTCATTTTTCGTTATTCAAATTTTATATTCACTAATAAATTATCAAAAGAAGCTTCCTATATGAATTTATTAGAGTTTTTTAGTTGATATCATCAGAAGTGTATTATAATGTTTATTAAACGTTAGTACACTAAAAATTCAAAAAAAAATAGATGTCAAAAAACATTGATTGCATGGATAATCTCAAAAAGATATGCATCCATATAGTTTTTTTCTATATTTAAGGATAACATGGAAATTATTAAAGATAGATTTTAATATGTTGATAAAATTGTCGCTCTAATCGATAAAAGATATCTATGAAATTGTGAGAGTAAACCACAATAGTCTTTGTATTAATCTATATAAATGAGTTATTGGATATATTTTCCATGTGAATCTCTATGTGAGTCATTAGCTGGAGGGTATGATTCATCCCTCAAAAGTAATATTATGTACTAGTTGATGTTATTCCTTCTGATTTTAAAGTTTATAATATCACTATATTATCTATCATTATTCAAGAAGAAATGAAGAAGGTAATGGTTCCTAGTATAATCAAGGGATTGAAGGATGAAGAAACATAATTTTCATTAATGTTTAACAAGAATTTTTAGGAATTATTGATCTGAAAATATTATTCAAAATTTTTATATTGTTAAATACAGCTTTTGATGATGTTAAAATGTAATTTTGAATTAATGTGAATTATGGTAATCCAAAATTTTGTATTGACATCTTCCAGTGTAAAAAGTGTGGCAGAGATTAGGTGATATTGATTTTGTATTAAAAAATATCAAACACACTTATAATGTAGTTCAAACACATGGAATAATTGAGGTTTGATACAATTCTATAATCTAAAATTTTTTGTTATCAATGATAATGACCTTCATGTGAGATAACATGAAATCAGATAAATGTATGTTTCCAGTTGAAGAGAGATGTGATTTAATGCATTTGTTTGTCAAATTATTAGAATAATAAGTTTTAAATAAAATATAATTTTTATTATGGTATTTAATTGAAATATTATTTCATTCAATCTAATAAACAAATCAGTAAGAAGGAGAATTCCATGTGCTCTACAAAATTGTAAGTAGAAATATATTTCTGATATACTCGAAAGGGAACACATACGTTATTTGTCGTAAGGAAGAATAAATTTTTTGTGATACATTATTATCAAGATAATGGGTAGTTTTATTTTGATTAGGTATCTGAAAAGGGATAAGAAAACCTACGAACACATAAAAAAGAAATAAGAATTCTTAACATGTGATATAATCTCTTTTCGTTACCCATACATGATTGTACAGTCCATAAAGATTAAATAATTACAAATTGGGATATTTTACAAAGTCTAGATACTTATAAACTTTACTTAGGATATTTACTACAGATTGTACTATGGTTGATACTGATGGTTCAATTGATCTTGCGGTGTTTCGCTATATACTTTAGATTAATCATTCATTTTGAGAAGCATACTATATAAATCATATTTTCCACTAATGTGTGTTCATTTGGATTTGTTTTATGAAATGAAAAATGGTATAATAGTTATAAAGAGATCTATTATCTATTAAAAGTGAAATGGTAAGAGGAAAGGGATAAAATGTTTTAGAATAAGAAATAATTCATAAAAAATCATTCACCACCCCTCTCAATGTGGAATATTTCCCAAATATGTTCTCCCAATTGGATTAAAAACTAGGTTCCCCTTGGTTTGGTTACTCTATATTTGTAGTTTTTTTGGTTCAAAAACAATTATTGACTATTAAAAATTAACAATGATGTGCGATGTTATAGATTATTTTTCTATTTCAGATAAAAAATAAAACTCCTATAAGGCTTTGTTGAACATGAAAAATAAATTAGAAAAGTTATTGGAAAATGCCACCTCTTCCATCAATATTTAGAATGATTAGTTTTACCTTTCAATAACACAACATAATATATATTTGAGGAAAAGGATCACAACCAGTGGATCAACCTAACATCAAGGAAATAGATAGTCCATTTACATCAAAGGGATAATGAAATTCATGTGATCTTGAGGTATCAATTTTTTTTTGGAAAACAACCTTCAATAAGAAACCACTGTTTTTTGGGAGGGTAATATGTCAATAGATAATTGTTTGATGAATTAATAATGCGATGAAATATTTTTATAAATATTTATTTTACATTATTTCTGTTAATTTTTTGATTCTCTACGAATAAATCACCAATTATTATAAATATTCTAATAATTAGGTAAGATTTTTCGAATGAAAAATTTTACAACATTGAAAGTCTATAAATAGGTTGAAGGCATAGAAGAATTGAATATAGAGCTTAAAAATGGATGATCCATGTTCTAAAATTAATGGTTCAAATACATTCATCATAATAATGAGATTAATATAACTGTTTAAAAGAAGCTCTGTATAGTTGAAAAAGATCAGAAAAAATAGTATTGATACCAAAATTGATTAATTAGTTGATATAAAAAATAGAATTTAAGATCATACAAATTTTATTCATGATATAAATATAACAGAGGAGTATGAATTTAGAAAAATTAATTATTCATGTGTGGTAAAGTTTTAGATAATATATAATGACAAATCCATTAACAATATAAAGTCCCTTCATTTTGAAATATATTTACCAAATCAAGTAATTACTAATGACATGTCTTTATAAAAATTTTAGTATAAATATGATACGATGAAAAATATAAGATAAAGAGTTTTTCTTTTATAAATTAATTCTTATTAGTTGAAAAAACAACTCAATTTAATGTTATCATCAAGGATATTTAAGTCAAAAAAATTTTCTATTATCAATATAATTTTATTATGGCTATCCTAAATCTATTTTCATTGATCGTATATATTTGTAATTAATATTTTTTGAAATATGAATGAGTAAAAGTGAGGATAATCATACAAAAATTTCAAGGGATTGTAAAATAAATGTTTTGAGATATTTATCCCTAAAGGTATCTCTAAAAACTGATGAAAACATCAGAAAACAATTAACTCTCATTTCTTAATAATCTAGGAATAGTGTTATTGAATGAAAAAAATTAAGTTTTTTTGGGAATTTTTGGTTCCATAAAAATTTTGGGAATAAATAATTAATTTTTGGGAACATTCAATCATATTATTATTTTAAATTTAAGACAATTTCTAGGGTTTTCAATCTAGATAATAATCAATATATCTAGATGAATGTTTGAAATGTATCAAACTTATATAAAATAAAAATTCATTAAAAATATATATGATATTTTTAATATTTATGGTCACTTGAATAGAGAATGATCATTTAATATGTTATCAAAACCAATGGAAGATAAATTTCTAAAATAGATGAATTTTATTGATGATCTGTCCATGTTAAATAAGGATAAAGAAGCTGTAAATTAGAATACATTATAGAATATATTAAATAATACACATGAGATATCTTTGGTTAATTGATCAATGATTTCAGTGGTATTTATGGATAAAAATGGAATGTTGTGATGTTTGAAAATTTCAATATAGTATGTGAAAATTTAAAAAGTTTTGTTAATGTACCAAAATAATTTTTCATTATTTTGAAAAAATATATGAAAAGGTAAGGAAGTTGGAAGAAGAAAAGGTGAAAGGTTATACTAAAAGAGTGGAATTTATTCAACATTAATATTATTATGTTCATAAGAGTTGGTTGAAAACATAAAAACAATATTCATATAAGAGTTGCGTGGGAGGTGAAACAAAAATAGACATGTAGTTATTGAATTATAATCATTATATCCTATTCAATTTGACTTCCGAAAGAATAGGGCAGTTACACATGGGGATGCCTTTGGAGTGAGGGATAAATAAAGGAAATGTATTGTATAAAAACATTGAGAATATAATAATTAATATATACTACCCAAATAAAATTCTGATAAAAAATATGGATGCACATTCATGGATAATGAAGGCAGTTCATTGAGAATGTCCAATAAAACTTGTTGTTCCCATTGAGTAGAAACATCTCCCAATTTATAAACTTATCTATGAGTCATGGATTTGTGTTTATAATTAATGGAATTGTAGTGGACCAATGTTTAATCTCTTTGAATATTATGTTATGTGACATATATCACAACATTAAAATTATAATACAAATCCACCACCATTAATTTACCTCTATAGTGTTATTCTATATAAAAACACAATGGAATATCACATTTTTGTTGTTCAATAAATATTTGAAAACAATATATTATTTTCTAAAGATTCATTTTTATTGTAATATCATCATGAAAAACTGGTTTTCTATCTATTGAATATATCCACCTTGATGATGATCTTGTATAGTATATTTTTGAGACAGATATACAAAAAGATGGTTATGAAGAAGGTGTAATAATTATTATTCTAAAAAATATAAATATTCTAATAGGTAATTGATCATATTTCCAAAGTAAAGTATTATTTTATTTCTATAAATGATTGTAAAAATATTATATTCTAATATTATGGGGGATAAATTGATTATAACAAATGACATGAAAATGAAATTTTAATAAATATTTACTTTTTTCTTCTATTTTTAATACCTTCATATAATCAACTGTGTTTTGAAACTTGTATTTATATTATTGTAGTAAATTCAAAATTATATATTTCATGATAAATTTATATCAGATTATATATCTTACATGGTATAATAAATTATCTTAGGCTCAAATTATTGGACAACTTATGGGAAAGGTATTGAGTGAATCATTATAGTTGTTATAAAATTTAATTGAAAATATAAAACATTAATAACTAAATCAAACAATTTTATTCATAAAAAAATATATTGATCCTAGAGACTTAGAGAGGAATCTTTGATTACACACTTCTTGAGAAATAATTTATAATACTCTATCAAGTACAACATATTTATTATTAGCAAGGATATATATAGTAAAAAAATGATTTATAAGGAAAGGATACAGTTATATGAATTGATAGACTTGTAGAGAGAAAAAACAAAACATATACTCTAATATATTTTTATGTGGTTATTAGAATCAAATATTAATCGGGGGGATATTTTCCACCTTATAAGAATTTTATTTTTGTATAATGATCATAGGTAATATATGAGGATGAATCATGAAGTAAATATTTTGGTAAAGAATATGGATAAAAGAATATGAATCATGGAAAATTAAAAGACAACCCAATTATTTTTAAAGAAGAGGAGATCCCATAAATTGTTTCATCTATATTCCTTGTTTAAATATTAGAAAGGCATCTTCAAAGTAGGGTTTTGATGTTCATTGACATTTTTTATATAGATTATCAATAATTGGTTGAATTTATAAATATTTTATAAACCCTTTAATATTTAAGATATATTATGTTCGATGATTTGATGTTATATGCTGGTTTTAAAATGAACAGAGTTATATAACTATGAAAAAGGTACCAGAGTTCAATCCTTATGATTAAATGCATTAAATATTGTTTTTTTCTATAATATGGTAGAAAACAAAAATAAAATAATTGGAGTGGATGATTAGAATTAGAAATTAATATATTAATTTCTTTTGAGGGAAACGATTTTAAGGGAATCAATATTGCTAACTCAAATCCATTTAAGACACAAGAAACCAAGCTATATCAAAGGGACCATTGGCCACTCCCAGTGGTCTTGCAATTAGGATTACATTTAGGTGAAATAGAGGAGGATTTTCCCCTATAATGGGAGCTGCATGTCCATGGGAGATGAACTAATGTATGTAGCTGTATTATAGAGCCACTAGATATGTGTGGGACAAAAGGTATTTTATGGGTTTTCATTGGAGTAATTACATATATAAGGAAGAATATATCCAAGGAATAATTTTATGTGGGTCATGACATTATATAGCCAATATAACTCATTTAATTTATTTTGCAGAAAATTCTTGATATGGAATCATTTAAAAAAGCACCTATATCAAATGTTTTTACCATTCCTTTTAATGATTCCTTAATATCTATTATTGGATCATCAAAAGAACATGATTTCATAATTCATCATAATTTTTTAATTTTTTGATATTATCAAATGAAACTAAAGGTGAGATCATTATAAAATCACTATAATGTATGCACATAGTAAGTGAATCGTATTTTATAAAAACAAATTATATAGTTGAGGCATACTAATTATATTGATTAGATTTAACTGATAACCCACCACATGATGCTAGTTTCCCCATTAGGATAAATTAGAAGCATGAAAGGATAGGTGTAAGGATAGGATAATAAGGTGGCTTAGAATGATAATGGATTTTGATCAAAGGGTTCACAGAAACCTCAATAGTGTTCTTTTATGAATATATATAAGATTCCTGGGATAAATACTATATATGAATATTCATATGATCTAGTTGATGAAGAGAATGTGTCATCTACCAAAATTAATATTTAAGATTAATAAATTTTATTTAAACTAATAATAAAGTTCAAAATATCATCTATTTTTGAATAATTATTCTTACAAAAAAGGAGAAATTGAGTGTTCTTGGAATGGTGGTAGGTTTCTATGATTATGAACCCTATTTGATACAACATTCAGTTTTATGATCTTTTGAAGATAAATGAATTTTAAATGTCTCTATGTATGTACACATATTTGTTTATGTGAATAAACGATAATTATAAATAAAAATAAATCTATTAAACAGTAAATTATGTTTACATGTGGTCCAATGTATATTGATTTGATTGAATAAGGTAATAAGTAATTCTTCAATATATATATATTCTATTGGTTTAAATAATATAATGAAGGATAATAGAAAATTTTTTCTAATAAAAAACCATGGGTATTGAATATAATATAAAATAACTAACACAATATATAAACTTCAAACAATAAGGTGGTGTTATGAAGATAGATGGCATCCAAAATAGTTGTTTTAACTAATTTTGAACAGGAAAAGGGTAGAATAATTATCGTTTCAATTAATTATTATAGAAAAAATTATTATAGTCAATGTAATAAAATAAGTATAATGTTTATAAAGTGAAAGAGAAATAGATTATATGAGAATAATTATTGAATCAATACATGGATGGGAGGACAAAAATTTATTACAATTAAGAGGAGGTAATTGTGTTTTTTATTGTATTAAATTGAAGAAGAAACAATGATTTCATATTATTAATCATGTAATAGAGGAATTATAAATATATCGTAAAACACATAAATAAAAATTCAAATTTCAAAAATGGAGGAGGAAATGTTTTTAACCATAATTGATTTCACAATATCAGAAAATAGAATAAAGAACCATTGAGATATTGAAACCTGTTTGGTGACTTGTAAAATGTTGTCTGTATATTCCTTATTATATGTGCTCAAATGTTCATAAAAGTGGGTTATGTGATCTCGGTGAGTTTGGTTCACACAAAGGATTATCCTTTTGTTTATAAATATGACCCTTTTAAAATTTTCACGCCCCTTGTGTGTGTGAATTGTGAGTTGTTTTATGAATATTAAATGGTGGGAGGTGATAATAAAAGATCCATTCACATTAAAAATTCATAGGTAAAAGGAGATTAATAAAAAGTTTTTTAAATTTCAATATAATCTCTCCAAAAGTTATTTAAACCACAACTTAGAATAGAAAATAATCTCAAAGAGTTCCCAAAATACATAATCTATAACATATCTAAGTAAATAAATGGGGAATTGGATGTCCTGAATGATCACAAGTCAGTAAAGAAATATGTATTGTTAAAATCCATTTATTTTTATAAATTTTGTAATTGAATATTTAAATTTAAATTTTTTGATTGTTTCTTTATCATGAATGTAATGTATTCACTATTATTGTAAACACATAAATGATAAACACATAAATGATAAATACATAGAAAATGAATGATTCAATATTATATAATTACTAGGTGTAGTTTTAGAATGAGAGGGATAATTATTATGAGGAGAATTTTTGAGAGAATTAAAGAATATGTGTGTTATTTAGTGTAATATTTATAAGATTATGGTACTTTAAAGAATCAAATGTAAGAAAAGAATAATATAACACCTATATGAATGAAATTAAATAAATATGATTAAGTAAAAATTATTTTGTGCAATTATAAAAACAATATCATGTGAAGAATAATAAAGAAACCATATATGTTCTTAATAGAGGAAATATATGACAAAAATATATTATTGAGTGGAAATTATCATCAGAGAAAAAAAGTATAATATATATCTCAAAAGTACAATAAAGTGGATCATTTATTTAGGAGAATTTTTTTCTTATTACACTATTATTATATTTTAATACTGCTTAAGATTTTTCATTATTAATATTTATCCATGATTTTCATTAAAGTGGATTCTATGGTCTCGATTAATTCATGATCATGGAAAGGAATAATTACTCATTTGAAGTGGTGAGACTTATAAATCTATTTACCTTTTATTTCTTATTTCCTCGGATTATGTTAGTTAATTAGAGTTGTTTCCCACACCTATACGATATAATTTTTTATTTAAAATGATTTCATAAATGGAATAGTCTAAAAAATTTACTAAAAAACCGCCCATTTTTATTGAAGACAACCATGTCTTGTGTCATATGAAATAGTATTAGTTTAGTCCCATATTTCTATTATATTTATGAGCTTTTTAATTTTATACTAGAAATATGTTTGAACAAAATTTATTATTTTTTTTACTCTCTAGAATCATGAAAATATGTATTTATTGCAGATGATTCGGACACCGAGTTTCAATTATGAAAATGGTAAAATTGAATTTAATGAAAAAAATATGGATTCTAACTTTATATACTATGTATTTTGTCTTATATAGTGATTTTATACAAAATTAATTGTTATTAATCATTCTAGATGATTTTTATTCCCCAAATGGTGAATTTTATCTGTGTACTGAAGGTGGATAATTGATTGTCTTATATAAGAAGAATTTTTAAAAATTAAATTTTTCATAAAATTCCATATTGAAATATCTTTGAGGGAAAGATGTTTAGTGTAAAATCTATCATGATAGAAAAATGAATTTGGGGTAAAATTGAAAACCATTATAAATGAATTTGGAAATTATAACTACATAAAAAATATGTTTAAAGTCTAATATATGAATATCACAGTTAGGGTGATTATTCAATAGTGTATGGGTTTGTTTCTAGAGTAAACGAAATTGTTAACACCAAAAAATTTGTTTGTTTAACGTTATAGAGTACTACTAATGTTTTGAAAATAATATATATTTTTCAATATATGTTTAATGTAAATATCTTAGTGATTAAAGAAAATGATCACGGTTCACTTCAATTAAATATATTCTTTATATTCTTATATATTGTAATATTGATATGGTATGTGTATTGAAGAAAAATTACATGTTTAATTGGGTTATATCTTTAAAAACCTTCAACAAAGATTAGAGTATGAAAAAGATGATTTTGAAGAAAAAATTCTATATGGATATTAAGATGTTGATAGGAATATTTGTATATTCATTTCCCTCATCTAACAAATATTCAATAATAAAAAAAGAAAATTTTGGTGAAGTTTACTTTTCTACTGTTTTCACTATGGGACTATAGGAAAATATTCTATAAACTATCTTAATTTTTTTGTATATGAAGTAAGTGATGATGATGATGATTATAATAAAATTTGTTTCTTTAAGATGAATCGATTAAAGTTTATTTTATTAGGTTAATGTAAAAATATCCCCTCTATGAATGAAGGTGATGGTGGTAGTGAGGATATTGATGTCAATATATGCATTGAAGAGGGTGAAAGTAAACTAATTGAAATGGGGAATGAAAAAGATTTTAGATTTGATAAAATAATTATTGGTAAATGTGAGGAAGATATTTATTTAAATTTTATGTTAATGTATTAACTTAATGAGAAAATACAAAGTATTTCTCAAAAATTAATGGATAATAAAGTCCAGAATAAGGACAATCAATTATAAATTGACAATGATATCTAACATTTTGAGAATGAATAATAGACGACAATTGAAATTTAAAAACATAAATAAGAATATAGATGAATAGAATAATAATATAATAATTAAAATAAAAGATAAGTTTAAAAATAATGAGATGGATATTGAAATTTTTCATCCAAAATTGAATGTTATTTTAAATTAATTGTAGAAGAATAAATTCAAATTTAAAAATTGAAATATGAATGATAGATAAATATTAAAGAATAATATTATTGAAATAGTTAAATACACATTAGCTTTTGAGATTCAGCGTTTCCAACAAAGGCCATATTAATATGTTGAAAAAGATATTAGATGTTTTTGTTAGAATACATATTAAAATATACAGGTGAAGAGAAATTTGTTAATTGAAAATTATGTTGGTCATCAGAAGTTTTGAAATTCATAAAATAGTGATTTAAAAGAAAAAATTAATAGGAAATGATTAAAAATTATATAAATAAATTAATAATAAATATAAATGTGTTAGGATCGTTAAATCATTTTTTATCCTAAAAATGATACATAATCCTTAGTCAGAGTAGGGAAGTGGTGCATGTGTCAAAATATGGAAAATAAGATATTTTTATAGAACAGTATTCATTTTATAGATATTATTCCACATATGGTGAATTTTGGAATATTAAATGTTATTGTATGGTTAATAAAATTTATATTTATTATATTTTAATATTTTTTATGGAAAGATTTAGTAAGATTTTATCCACCCAACTGTGTAAAATATTGAAACAGTGTAAAAAATTTGGACATAATATATGGAAAAATATTCATATATTTTTGAGGATTGTGAAATATGGGGAAATCCTGATCACTTAGATAAATAACATATCACCACTTTACATTCATGACTGATTATGAATTTTAATAAAAAATTAAAAAATTAAATAATGTGAAAGGAATGAAGAAATATATAATTCGTGAAGATTCTCATTAAACATCGCAAATAAACATCAATGATATATATATTGATGATGGTCATATTATATAAAAGGGGATATGAAGAGTATGAAACATATTAATATATGAAATAATCCATTTAGGGCCTTTATCTATGGCTAGTGTTTCCAAATCATTGTTATTGGTTAAGAAACCATTGGAGATTACATTACAAAATTAATGAATAGATTATTTGTACATTTTTTTGATAAAAAGGATTAATAATAATTTTTCAAATATATGATGAATACATATAAGTGTTATTTATAAATAATTCATGTTTTCTTAGTATGTGTAATGATTAATTTATTGTGAGGAATTGTTAACATATTTATGTCAACTTATTTGAGATCTTTAAAGTGGTGATAGAAGATAAACCTTATAATAAGAATAATTTTTTTTAATAAGACTGTAGAGATTGTTGAATAACCGAACATTGAATTTGTATAATTTTTTAAAATTAAAGATAAATACGATATTTTAATAATATTTTGTCAAATAATGTAATATGATGAAGGTGTGGTTATTGAAATATTTTAATGTAATCATTTTGAAAAACGTTATGCGAAAAGAAGCATAAAGAAATAATATTTAGCAAACCAATTTAATAGATATGAGTTATGTAAATATAAAATTAGAGTTAAAGAATATTTTGGATTTTAAAAGTTGTTAACAATCAATGGAAGAGTTGAATAAAAATAATTGTGGATAAATGAATAAATCTTAGCCATCATTTTCAAAAAGCGACGTGGTGATGATTTCACCATCCCTGACATATTATTTTTATATTATTATCTAATAGTGAGAAATAAAACATAAATGTAATTATGATTGATCCCCATATATATTTATTATGTGGTATGTGTATAAATATGAGGATAATTGAATGGAATATGTTTAACATAATGGGGTAGAGTTCATTTTTTTGGGGGAACATTTATTTGGATATTATTTTTAATAGTGGTCATTTATAAAGCAAACATGTCTGTGTGTAAATTGTTTTTGTGTATTATGAGTTGGACTATAATATTTAGTAATCATGATTATATTAACTTGTAATATATTTTTTAAATATAAATTTTTAATGTGTAATAAGTTTAATTTTCAAGAGGTATCATAATTCTTATTAATGCTTCAATGGAGTTAATGTAAGTAATCATAATAGAAACCATGGAATTATTATTCAATGTACATTTTAATGAAAATTTTCAGAAAAAAAGTAGGCTTATAATTATGGAATGATGATTATTTATTTGTGTGAATAGTTTCAATGTTATGTATAGTAAATGTTTTTTAAAAACATTTATGAGGAGGTTATTGAGCACATCAATGATAATGGTGCTGCGAAGCTGAATAAGTGAAGAAGATAACTATTGGAAAAGATTATTGTGTTATCCATAACAATAGAATTAGAAATTGTGTTCTAATTCATGTATTTCATTATATTTTACTTGATTTTATGTTAATTCTATGGTTTTCTATTTATTGTATAACAACTCAGAACCTCAACTCCTAGATCTGATGCTAAATTCAAGAACATTATATTTTTTTCGTCGATATCGAAGAAGTTGGACCAATTTTCACTAATAAAAAAGTAAATCATAAAAACAAGTATATTACCAAATTAATAAAAATAGATGTTTTATTTTTAGTGGTTTATATAATTATTACCAACTCATATCACATTTTATTTATAAATATCTAGTTCATAATGACGATCATCAACTCCTTTTATACCCATTTATTCCTATTTCATATCATGTAATAAAAATAATCCATATTAAAAAACCTTCAATAAATAATTAATTAGATATCATTATTGTCTACATTGGTATGAGGAAACATGATAAGGGTGAGCTTAAATGCTCAATAAGGGTAAACCTAAGAATTGAAAAATGAATTTCATTATTGATCATAAGAAGTGAATATGGGTATAATGACATAATTATAAATCATGAATGAACCATAAAATAACTCATACCCATAAATACCTTGGTGCACCGAATGTATAATCTATAACAGGCTCACCCAACACTCTCTGGGCTGCCCGATCGTATAAGCTATAATGGGATCACATGGAACAATTGGGGCTTCCCCATCATTAAAGGTTTATCGGTCTCACTCAATACACTCTGGATGACCCCATCATATAACTAATTTCAATGAATACA
Organism: Viscum album; assembly: GCA_963277665.1. Classification (NCBI taxonomy): domain Eukaryota; kingdom Viridiplantae; phylum Streptophyta; class Magnoliopsida; order Santalales; family Viscaceae; genus Viscum; species Viscum album. The sequence goes on from OY728129.1 coordinate 1,594,338,984, forward strand.
AATGTGAATAATGTACACAGAGCATTCATTTCATCATAAAACTCATAAAACCATTATTATTTATTTATTGACATTGTTAAACCATTAAAATGAATTGGGTTTCATGTTAATAACTTTTACTCATTATTGTAATGTGGTAATGAAATAGGTTCAATAATAATCTCTTTTAAATATGAATAACACATGGTAGGGAAATGAGTTTCATAATAATATCTGTTAAATAATATTATTCAATTTAATTAATGGTTGAGGATGATATCAATTCCAAATATCACCTGAGAAGGATAAGTAACAAAAATGATTCTTGACAATGATGAATTAAAATACCCTTAAAATATCACTAAATATAAACAAGTGGAAAATATCCTTTTCAATTGTAAAATCACCATTTAAATAACATTAAAATATTGAAAAACATTTTCATTGAATACTTATAAAGTAATCCTTAAAAATCGTTTATACTTCCTTCTAAGTCATATAACATTTTCAAAATATATATCATTCAAAATAACCATTGAATCTTATATTTGAATCTATGAAATAATAAAAAACACATTTTTAACAGAAATAAATTTTAAAAATATAAATCCTTGAAAATTATCTTAAACTATCATTTAATTTTTTTTTATTTTTTTAGAAAATGGATTTTGGGAAGAAACCACATTTCCGAATAAAGAGAGAAATGATGTCATAACTTTTTCAAAATATGTATTAAAAAATTTAATTAATAAATGGGTATAAACATCATTATATTATTTCAAAATATATTGAATAACCCATTGATAATAAAATTCATGAGTTTCATAAGATATACATCAAAATATCATATCCTAATCATAAATGATCCTGATAAATAATGACACTGTAAAATAAAAAATTCATTATTTACTTCATCTTTGCATCATAAGCCCTAAAAAATGATTAAACTGAATAAAAAATATAATAGAATGAGAATAAATATATTCATGGTTTTACAAGTGAATAATAATGTATATAAACATCATAAAAGATGATATGTTCATAACATGAAACAATCCTCAAGAAGGAAAATTGTGACAAAAATTATTCCCACATGGGTAACATTGAAACCTTAAACCTTAGGAATGAGATATCAAAAAATAGAAATGTAAATCCAAATATATTTAAGTATATGAAAAATAAAACAAAATAATTGGAATTATATATAACAAAAAATAATTATAAATTGTTACTATGGTATATATGTCACTAAAATAAAAGTGAGATGAGAAAAAACGTACATAAATTCTGATTCAGCATCATTATTATTTATCTTCAGCAATAATAAAATAATTTTATTAATTTTAATTCTTTCAAAATTTTAGAATTTTATTATTATTATTATTTCACTTATAGTCAAATAATATATAATTACATAATCAATTATATTTATGTTGGTTGTTTTGATAATATTAGTATAATGTTTCAAAAATAAAATCTGTAGAATGACTATGGTCAAAAGGATATTATTTAAACTTTTGAATAATTATAATTGTGATAAAATTAAAATATTTATACATAAAATATACACTCAAAACCAGTAACGAATAATTTTTATGAAAAATTAACTAATGTTATGATCATAGAGATGGTAGGATGTACATGCACATGAGTAGTGTTTCCATTTTTCAATTATCTCCATAAAAAGAGGGTATTTAATATTTTAACTTTAAATAATGATAATTATATACTAAATATCCTGATATTTAATTATATATTCATTTATATTCCAATATTTTTATGTAAAATGAATCACATATTTTTTATGAGTTCGTAGTTCGCACATCTACGAACGACATTAGCATCATTTCAGTGTGTAAAAATTTAATAAATAAAATGACAATTTACATTTTAAAAAATAAAATTATTTCATTAATTTAATAATAATTAATTTTATATAATATATTTTAACTATATTTACCCTTATTACATTCCTTGAAATGCATTAGAGAAAAACGCATCACACCACATCATAAAGTGGTACTTCGTCCTACACTCAAGCAAAGTTATCATATCCTCTAAGGTATGGAATGTAAAAAAATTTATATATAATATAATATCTATATAGGTATAAATATTTCATAAATTTAATTTATATACTTTATATCCATCATTATTCACAAACTTGAGAGGTGGTAATGGAAAAATAAATGACATGGGTTCACAAGGTGGTAACCCCCACACAGAAATAATTACTTCATAAAATATTTTATTGAATTGTGTGTTTTTAGATTATAATATTAACATAAAAACAATTTATTATATTAATTATACATATTTATTTTTATAATAATTGTATAAAAATAATTAATGTGGGTTGAGAATGAAATTTATAAAAAATGCATGTTGATGAACGTTGCCAGTTTTTTGGGTAACTACTTTTGTTTATAGGAAAGGCCTTCATCAGTAGAATTTTTACCCATATTAGTGATTATGTGATGATTTTATGGAATATGGGAATTGATATGGTCATCTTTTGGATGTGAAAATTATCTATAGAGGTGCGAATAAGAGTGTGGAGTGGGTGAATTTTTATTGTTGAAGTGAAGTCACCATCATTTAAATACTCATATGTATTAACTATTGGAAGTCCTGACTTACATATTGTTGCTCCATTATTTTTAATTATTCTTTTTAGGGAATATATGGTTGATAAAAATTCATACCACCCCATTTAACAAATTTTTTAAATATTATTTTCTCTAACTATAATGTCTTTTTATTCATTTTTACTTCGGTTTAATATGTAGGTAACTAGTTTTCCAAAATAAGTAATTTATCCATGAAATCTAAATTAATGAGAAAATGATTATAAAAGTTTCACCCACTGATTCTTAATATTATATCAAATTCATAAAATCAAAATATCATGTGTGATGGAAAATAATCTGAACAGAATGACATGTAACGTGAAAAAGCATCACTTTATCCTTTACTTTACTAATAGGGTTTTTATTAGTTAGTTTTCATTATATAAATCATAAAATAATAATTGGTCTATTAATGGAAAATATATTATTTTTATTTTATTCTTCAAATAATTAAGCATTATATTTTTTAGTAATTTTAAATCATTTAAATAAATATAATTATTTATAAACTAATATAAATGATAATTTTGACATTAATCATTTAATTTGGATTTAAAAAATTTCAATAAAAATAATTAATTAGAAAATATTATAATAAACCTTGTTAAAAATGTTATATTTATCTAAAAACAATGGAATAGAATAATTTTCCCCATTAAATTTACATTAAATATTTTTTTATAAATTGTCTGATTGAATCGTTGTATAAATAATTATTATGTTCGAATATTATTATCATTTTATGCAATTTATTCATCTAAAAAATTTAACGATAAATTATTATGATAAAAAAATATTTTATATTTCATAAAAAATAAAATATAACCACACCTATGTTTTTTACCTATCCCTATGCCTTATAGAAATTAAATGAAAATACAACCATTTCATATTTTTATTTACACAACATATTATAAAAGTCTAATTATTTGAAATGTGTCCAAAAAACAATTTCAAATATATCATTATTTAATAAGGATATAAATTATTCCCTACAATGGGTGTTGGACTTGTTTTTAAGTCATTTTCCCCTTGAATTGTAAAATCAATCCCAGGATCAACTCATTCTTACATTTACAATTGTGATTGATTTCAACTATTTGTACTAATCATTATTGTAAATATGATATATTTGAATTTGTAATAGTATAAATTATTATAATTCCAAATATGGAATAAATTTTTCCAAACTAATTAATATTAGTGGGAAATGATAAATTAACAATAATCCTGTTAAAACAATGAGAGATATGGTCTTTAAGAAGAATATATGTTTTGGAATAAGATGATTTTTTATTATCACTAATAATAATAATAATAATTGAAAAAAACTCAATTAATATTTACTAATATAGAACCTAACCAATTAATTTAATATAGTCTCTATTAGATATTTTTTAATTAATTAACATGGATAAACATTATGGATTTTAAAATAGTTTTTCGAAAAACCTGTTTGTAAACCAAAAAACAATCTTATACTAAAAACCAATACAAAGTCGATTCAAAGGAAAATCATCATATTAAATAAAAATAAAGAATAATTATGTTACTTGAAATAAATTTTAAAACATAATGTGAGTTATAAATTTTTAAATTTCTTGAAAATAATTTTTTTTAAATAAATCCTCAATTATTCAATATTGACTGAAAGTCCAATATTTTCAGAAATAATAAAAAATTTATTCCAATGTAAATTTTTATTTTCAAATTCAATAATTGATGTTATTTTTAGAAAATTATATTTACAAAATGTTAAAATAATTATTATATCATTTTTTCATAAAACTAAATTAAAAATTTCTTCTAAGAAAACTTATTTTTATGGAATACACCCACATTATGAAATGTTGAATTATTATTTACTGAAAATATATCAACAATTTATACTTTTTTTAATATATATATATATATACTCTTCATAATGTTGTTAATTCAATTCACACATGAAAATTTAACTACTATGTTATAATGATAATATATATCACATGTCGTTTATGACCTGTTTTCTGAGCTTATATGCTATCAAACATAATAATCATGGGTTTGCACGAACAATATCCCAAAATGTGTGTTTATTGTTATGAAATATGAAAATATTGTTGTGCTTAATGCAATATAAACCCATTTCTGTTTGTCCATTACCCTGTAGATTATAAATTTTTTTCCTTTAAAATATATGAGTGTCATATCCTCATCCCTTCAATAAATATTATCATTGAAATTTGAACATTATATTACGAATAAAAGGTTGAAAATTTTAAAATACTTTTGTTTTAATCCCAAATCCCAAAAATTGTTCTAAAAAACCACTTAATGCTGGATAAATATATGTAGAAAGGTCATATAGAATAATATATAACTAAGATCTAAATACTAGAAAAAATGTGGTAAAGGATGAAAAAAATATATTTATATTGAGTTATTTAAGTCATTAATCAAAATATATTGGTTGATAAATGTAATCCTATGTTCCTAAAACCCCTTAATCTTTTATGATAAATGGACTATTAGTTATTCAGAATTAATTTTACTAGGATAATTATTTTTCCAGGATCTATTCATAGAGTTGATGAATTCCATAAAAATATAGACATCGAGAATATTTAAACATATGTAAATGATTAGTAAAATTTTAATAATTAATAAACATACACCAAAATACAATTTTTTCATCCAAAAAACGAGCATTCAAGATGCATTTAAATAAACCAAATGCAAAAAAATATAATTTTACATACCATATAACCATAAAGGGTATAATAATATATTCTTGTTATATTTAGACTATAAAAAATTAAAAATGGTTAGAACATGTTAATATAATTACAAAAATTAATAATAATTCATATGATATATTATCTATAAAATTATACCAAAATGAAAAAAGTCAAAACAAATCATTCAATAAATAATTACACTTAAAATTCTACAAATATTTTTTGACAAAGAACTAAACCAACAGATTAGAAGCATTTTAACATATATTCCTTCATGATACTTCAACAGTTATTCATTGAAATAAATCACATTTTATTCTGAAATAAACATGATATTTAACTAATAAAATATCATACTAACCAGGACATCACATAGGCCAGTCATAACCACAGTAACCTTATCTTTATTCAGTTGTTGGTTTAAGGTCAGCAACCTTACAAAATATTATTGGTTGTACCTCAACCTTCTAAATTTATATTATTTCATAAAACATTAAAAAATAATTCTACCTAAAATAACAATTCATGATTATACTAGTGGTTACAAATACACCAAACTATGGAAAGATCTCAAAAAAACCATTAATCTCTTCAAGATATCAACCCTTAAAACCTCAATGGGGTATCTTAGAAATTAATCATATGATCATCCTTATGAATATATTCCTATCAAAATATCCATGTATATTAAGTTAATCTCAAATGAAAACAACATAATATCAATAGTTAACTAATCCATTCCATTATATGAACTATAATAGCCTAGAACTTGGACCCTCCAACCTAGTGCGAAATTTATAACCATTACATTTTCATCTTGGATACCGAAGATGGTGAATTTTTTTAAAAAAAATTAATACAAATAACATCAAAAATAAATATTCAATAACATATATACTGATAGACCTCTTAGGTTTATTGTTTTAGTGAATTAGGATACATTCATTTCAAATTTGATTCATAAACATATGGTTCAGAAATTTAAATATAAAATCATATTATAATAGTAATTTATTATTTCACATTAGGTTATCAACATAATTCATATTAAATTACATCTAGATATAATTAATTGAACATAATTATTTTCAACATATATAATAGGAAAAATAATAATGTTGAGTTGAAGTGGTCAGTATGGGTAAATGTAAGCATTTACAATTAAATTTCATAAATGATCATAATAAGTGTGTAATAGAGTTACAATATATTTAGATATCACAAGGGAATCATAAAATATATCATAACCATTAATACTTAAATCATAAAATATAATACTATAAAAATGAATAATTCATTAGAATCAATAATCACAATCCATGAGATAAAAATGATGATCATAATAAACATTATAAACCCATATATTGAAATTAAAAACCCTTTTTGATAAATTTCATTATCATAATCCTAAAACACATAAAATACCACATTAATTGGATTTACAATATTGCCAAATTAATATATATTATTTACCTAATGTAATATAAAACTATATGGTCAGAATAATTATATACGATATAGATGGATCACCTTCTTATATCTAGGCCACATGATAATATAAGCGTAAACAAGCTCACACAATGCTATTTAGAACACCCCATAAAATAATATGTAATAGGCTCAATCCATACTATCTAAGACACCACATAATATAGGCAATTTACAAGCACCACAACGCGAATAATGTTCGTGGTGCTTTAATTTCATCATAATACTCATAAGAAATTATAATAACTTCCATAACATTGTTAACACTTATAAAATAAATGAGATTAATTTCAATTTATTTTAAACATGATTAGAATATTTAAAACAATTTATCTCTATTAAAATTTATTTTAAAGCTGATTAAAATCATGGAAGTAAAATGGGTTTCATAAAAATACAATTTAAGTATTCTTCTTCCATCAAAAGAAATGATGAGGATGGTATCAATACAAAATATACCTACAGGTGGATATGTAACAACAAGGGCTATTGTTGTTGACAAATATAAATACCATTGAAATATACTTATAAATCATCTTGAGTAAAATTACTTTTTTATATTTAAAATCACATTTTAAAAAATAAATTTGTTATGTATCATTTTCTTTGACCATAATTATGAAAAAGTCAAATGGAATCTTTATGATTAATTTAAAAAAAATTTAAAAACATAACAATATTTTCAAAATACATGTCTTTGAAAACAACCATTAAAAATTATAAAGTATGATTTGGAATTTTTTTTAAAAAAAAATATAATACATAAATAAATTATAAATAATTTTTTTAATTATAATGATTATACTGTATCATTTAAAAACATTTTTAATACATTTTATAAAATAGTTTTTAGGATGAAACCAAATTTACGACCAAAAAGAGAAATAGTTTCATATTTTATTAAAAACAATTTCCAGATATAATTTAAGTATATATGAGTAGAAGATGTTAATGTTACTTGTAAATAACTTGAATATGAAAATCTTTTGAGATTTCATTATTTTCATGGGTTATGGATCATAATATCTCATCAAAATCGAAAACAATATTGATAAAGAATGAGATTATGACATAAAATGCTTACAACTTTGGTATCATTCAATCATAATCCCCATGAATAGATTACAATGTATTAAACCTAAAATAAAATTATAATAAATATATTTATGATATTAATTTCCAAATGGTATGTATATACACCTTAAAAAATAATATAGTTGCATAACATGACATAAGTCTCAAATTATGAAAATTGTGAAATAAATGCATTACTTTATTGGTAACAATGAAACTGTAAAACTCATGGAATTTATATAATGAAATGAATATTAAAATAAAACTAAATATAATAATAAGATTGATAAAATACATTCAAGGAATTATATACCACACACAATAAAAATATGTAGTGATTATGTCAAATATCTGATTGAATTAAATGTTTGATGAGAAAAAACCCTTACCTTCTATCTGATTCATCTTTCTTATTATTTATATTACACAATAATGAAATATTATTAATTATTTAATTATTTGATATTATTTTAAAAAAATTTATTATTTTTATTTAGATTATAAACATGAAATATATAAATACCAAAACTATTACATTTATATAGAATGTTTTGACCATATTTGGATTATGTTTCAAAAATGACATTGGTAAGTTGACTATTGTCAAAAATATAATTATATAAACATCTAAATAATAATAATAATGAAATAATTTTAATATTTATTCAAAAATAATACTTTTAAAATATGCAATAATGATGGTAATGAAAAATTGAAAAATGTTGTGACCATAGACACAATAGGAAATATGTACACATGAGTAACACTCTGATTTTTCAAGGATCATTATGGAATTAAGTTATGTAAATGTGTACTATTAAATAATTATTAATGTATCATATATAAAATTATATTTAACCATATATACTTATATATATAATTATTCTAATATAAATGTAATCATATCAATTCGAAGATGTTGTAGTCCACAGGTCCACGAATAAGGTTATCAATCTTTTAGTGTATGAAATTTTACTAATGAAAATAATATAATCTATTTAAATAAATATAATTATGTCATTAATAACATATTTATTTCATTTAGATCGAAAATATGAATCATTGTTACCCTCATAACAATCTATGTAACATGTTAGTAAAAAATGTTTCACATCGCTACATGAGGATGTCATCCTGGATACACAAAAGTGGCGCTATCGTATCCTGTTGGGTATGGAAATAAAAACGGAATATATGATATAATGAATAGATATTTATAATTATTTTATAATTATAATATATTAAATATATATCAATCGTTATTACCAACCATTATAGTTGGTAATGTAAAAATGAGCGACATCAGTTTGAATGGCAATAACCCCCTTGTACACAGAAACGATGATTTCATTACATATTTTATGGAAGGGTGTTGGTTTTAGGTTTTAACCATAAAATAATAAAATATACTTATATTTATGAGGATTATGTTATTATATAATCATGTTATAATTATAATTTATGGGGTTGTAGAACGAAATAAATAAAATGCACGTTGATGAACATTACTTCTTTCTCGGGTAACTCCTTTAGATTTGTAGAAAAGGCCTTACATAGATGGCTTTATGAAAAAATTAACACTAATAAGGATATTTGAGATATGTTTTGACGTAATTTGGGTAGGTATTATATTATAAAAATGTCTTGATATGTGTGAATACTTAAGGGGAGTGAGTTACATTTTATAGTTGAGGTGGAGTGACATTCATGTAAATACTCACATATATTAATTGACAGGAATTCAAAATTAACTAAATTGGATCCAAAAGAGGTTATTTGATATTTTTACAGATTATATATTTGAGGAAAACCTCCAGCACCTTATTAAACAAATTTTTAATCATCTAGTTCCATAAATACCATGTTTCTTAAATTTTTATTTTGGTTTTTCATTATGGTAACTAAATATCTAGCCAACGTAATTTATCCATTTATATGAAATTGAATTTATACCTAGGAGAACCAATTATACCTACTTACTTTACATAATATATATAATTTATAAAATAAAAATATAATATGTGCTAGAAATTAATTTCAACAGAATATCATGTAAAATGAAACAACATCGTTTTAACAATAACTCTACTAAAGGATTCTTTATTATTTACAAGTCATCATTTAATTTATAAAAGAAAAATTAGTCTAAAATAGAAAAATGTTTATATTTATTTTTATATAAAAATTACTAGTATTTGTATAATATTTTTATTAATTTTAAACCATTTAATAAAATATAATTTACTCAAAAAAATAGTAATGTCAATTTTGACATTATTCATTTTATTTTGATTTATAAAATAAAAATATAAATAATTAATTGTAATATATCATGACCATTCCCTTTGAAATATATATATATATATATATATATATATATAAATTGAACACAATATTTTAGTCAATTCACATTACTTTTAATAATCTTACTACCAATTATTTTATACAATCACCAACTGAATAACTACAACATTGGCATTTCATATCAATTATTTATTATTATTTCATCTCTAAAAAGAAAATATAAATTATTATGAAAAAAATTTATATCTTTTAAGAACTATATATATAACCAATCATATGTTGTTTTCCCAATCCCAACTCATTATTGAAATTAAAATAATAAATTCATCTATTTATGTCATTATCTTTACATAACTTGTTTAATAGGTCATATTCAGGGAAAAGTGATAAAAATAATAAAAATTTATCTTTGGGACATAAGGATAAAAATAAATACTCTAAATGGATTTTTGATAAGTTTATAGGTTATTTTCCCCATGTGATTAAAATATAATCCCATCATAAACATACTTTTACCTAAATCACAGTGATTAATTTTAACTATCATTACAAATAATTATGGTTAAATAATTCAATAAAATTATTATATATTATAAATTATTCTGATTTAAAATATTTTATAAATATTTAAAAATTCATATCAATGAAATTTAAAATATTAATTTAATATTAATCCTAAAAATGCAGTAGGAAATCTGGTTTTAAAGAATTGTATCATTATAGAAAAATATATTTCAATAGTAACTTTGTGACTAATATTATTCATTTTGTAAAACTAAATTAAAATTTAATATATATATATATATATATATGTATATATATATATAATTTTAAAAACACTCGATTTTGGAAAATTTTATTAAATTATTATATAGAGACAATATGCATTTTTAAATAGTTTTTAGCAGAACTCTTATTCTAAAAAAACTTTTACTATAAACAATAATAATATTGAATAAAATATAGTTAATTAGATTTAATATAAATAATAAATATTTATTTTACATGAAATAATATTGAAAAAATAATGTAAAATTAATATTTAATAATTTTTTTAAAATAAATGATAGTTATTGAAAAATCAGTATTTTCACTATTCAATAAAAAATCAAAATGTTTCGAAATATTTGAAAATTACACCAAAATTTAATATTGAAATTCTGATTAAAAATATTAATATTATATTATACAATACATTTAATGAACATTCGAAAATTTTATAATATCATTTCATCATTTTAAGCAATAAAAATAATTTTTGAAGAGAACAAATTTTTAAATAATAAAACGACATTACCAAAAACTGATTAATTATGTAAAAAAATTTATCAATAATTTTTATTGGAAAGTAAATTTGAATATATTTATTCCTTCCATTAATTTCGTAATATATTTTATCCCTACCAATATAACCACTAGGTTATAATAATAATATATACCAAGGGTTGTTTATGATAATGTATTCATGTTGAAAACTCTATTACACATATTTATATCATGTATCATGTAAGAAATTCTAAACAAAGTGTTGTTTCCAATTCACGACGAATATAGTGTTGCATGTAATGCAAGATAAACTCAGGGTTATATATCATTGATGATATCAAATATAATTTTCTTCTTAAAATATGTCTAGTTGTTACAGACTACATCAAAATGGATATATTTTATGGATCATGAATGTAGTTTGAATTTATCTTAATTATGGGTGAAATCGACACATTGCGGTATTTCATTAAATAGACACGAAATTGTATTGGAAATGAAAGTGACATATATGTTAATAAAATGATATTTTTGATAAGGAAATATTTGGGGAATGTTATTTCACTACAGTATGGTGCAGTGAGGAACCAAATATAGACATAAAATTATAATATTATTAGTGAAACAAGAGATTTACAATTAATTTTAGTTTAGTAGTTTACTTTTTTTAAATTGTGTTGCTTGAAAGTAAAATAGTGATAGTCATGGTGGGATTCATGAGATTTTGGTGTTTTGGAAAATTCATTATATAGAAGATGATTAAAAAAGTATCCTCACATTTTGAAAAATAAAATTTGTGATTATGAATCAAAATTGGGTTTTTAACACCAGAATATTTTAAAAAAATACTGTGTCAGATAGAGTATACAACTCACAAGAACAAACTTATACAACCCACAAAAAGTTATAATTTTATAATTTATATAAAATTTATATTGAATCAACGGTTATAGATCTATTAACTAAATTATGATATATATAAATTTAGTAATCAATAATAATATATTAATAAATTCTTATTAAATAATCACTCAATTTTCTGTACTATTTTTATTCCTAAAAATAATCTTTCGTCAAAAGATTTTTTATTAGTTTTTGTGAAAAAGTATTAAAAATAAATTTTATATTCTTTTATAAACTTTATTGGATAAAAAAATTATAATTATAATTAAAAATTTTAAAATTATCATACGGTGTATTTTTTTTATTTTTAAAAACTCTAATTCTCAAATGAATTGTGAAAATTAAATTTTTTTTGGGAAATATTATTTATATTCATAGAATTCGAGAAGTCCCATTTAGTTATAAAATGTAATTAATGTAAAATTAGTCATATAATATTATTAATTTTATAATTATATTCAATGGAATTACCATTATTGTTTAATTTTGTATAATTTTTTTTAAACATTAAAAGGAATTTTTCAGAAGAACTATTCTTCATTTCATTTCATATTTCTTATGTGAAATTAATTATTACATCATCAATAAATTTAATATTATTAAATATATTCCATATTTTGAATAAAGAGTTTAAATGTGGTTAAATAAGCCCCTTTTTGTTTTGGCCATTATGAATAGCTACCCTAGAAAATATTTGTTAACTCAATAATGGTTGAATCTGTTAAAAAGGTTCAAAACTATAGTATATGGTCTTAAATTATACAAAAAACACATCAACATTTCATTTGACAAGGTATATGAATCAATATTGATCAAAATATTGAATATATGTGTAACGTCCTAGCCTATCTTACCATCGAACCGGTGGCCGGACCGGTGGGTCACATGGCCTCAAGCGCATCTCCCCGTATGATAGAGGTTGCTGACTATTAGCGAGGGTCTCTAGAGGTGATAGTGGGGAGACTATACCCTCATATCAGAGTAACACAATGGTGTTATCCGAGTAAATAATATTCAATAACGGAAGTAGTAAAAATTTTAAAGGAAGAAGAAAAAGACAGGTAATAACCATTTTATAAAAGGTTCCAAATGCTAGTTTACAATGAATTCATGTACATATGATGATATAATTATGAATTCAAGAAACATTACAAAATTATTTACAAACAACCGAAAAAATAAAAGTAATCAAAGCTCGATGGTAATCCCCTAAGCATCCCAATCTCCCGCTTGGCCCTTTTCTCCTAACTCCTCAGGTACAAATAGCACAACACACAACATTGGTCCTGCAAGCAAAAAGGCCTACTCAGGTTCCCCAGTGCAATGGCGGCCTGCATAGGGTGTGAGATTTAAATCTCAGTAGGTCGGCACCACTGGTGTCAAACCCAATCTAGACAGCGTACAATAATTAAATAGTGATCATGTATAGAGAAATATGTAAGAAGAATTATATAAGTAAATAACACACGTTCAGGTTCCCAAGGGACACCTGATAGTTATACCTACTTTGGATTGTTGCTGGTATAGTAACCTGAACATGTCATCATATGTATACATATATAAATGCATTTATGACATAGATGGTGTGGGGTAAGAATTCCTCCCACCCATTAATCAATATTAGTGGGGACGAGGTCAAAATGCTTCTCATCCTTATAGGTTCACTGGAAAGGGGTAAGAATTCCTCCCTTCCATCACATTAATTCAACCAATAAGCGGTATAACTACATCCCATCTGTAACCTTCATACTACTGGCATGGGTTCTAACTGACTCACATCTTGATATGTAATAATCAATAAAAGTCACCTAGAAAGGGGTAAGAATGCCTATTTTCCAGACATGTAATCATCATTAGATGTCAACTGGAAAGGGGTAAGAATGCCTCACTTCTAGACATGTACTTTTACACTGGCATGGGGTATGACTGCCTCCCATCCAACCACATATCTATCACTAGGTGGCCTTAGCATACACTTACCTATATTACCATTCATTAAGTGGAATTAGCATGTGCGCACTCACAATACAATCATTCTATAGTATACTACTTATTGCATTACCTCATAAAAATTAAAAGAATCATACCACATACACATAAGATAACACATTCAGGTTCATAATTACGGAAACCCATATTAATTATCTCAATAAAGATATTCACACATTCATTTCACATACATAATCTATGCTCATTACATTATCCCTAGGCATGGTCATACCACCATAGTCTGTTCCTTCCTAGTATCACCATTTCATCTTAAGGATATGTTTACGATTCTTTAACCCTTTGATACTCTCCAATGGAAACATGTCATTTAGTCTTAAGTCATCCCACTAAGGATGCCATCTAACTCAATTTTCCTAACATGGCTAATTGACCCAAATACAAGTATCACAGTCATTTCATTCACTTTGTCTCAACAATGAAAGTTCACATATAATGCATCAAAGAGGAACCACAACAATCTAGCAGGCAAGCATAAAAAGTCTATCACTTCTTTTTATCTTGAAGACAGTACACCTCTGATTAATGGGTTTTATTATTAAATCATGATTTTAGTTAGCATGCAACCATTTTTATCTTGTTCCTGCAACTCAAACTATTATCACGAAAGCATTTATTCAAGACTAACATGAAGAATATAAATACTTGGATTGAGTATAAATAACTCTTTACTACATCACATTAAATTAAAAAGCTTTGAGAGGGACCATACGTTTAGGTGGATCCATATGTCCACTCTGGATCTTGGCACTTTCTAACTAAGATTCACAAGTGAGTCGCCTAGTCATTTGGTGACTTGAAAATGTGCCAAAACCTGAAACGCACTACAAAAACCGTGCTAGGAACCCATAAAAATCAAAATCCCTAAATTTTACAAGTGTGAAACAAAGAAAGAGGTGAAAACCCTACCCCAAAACCAACCCAATGATCAGAAATCACCTGAACCACTTCGCCTTTGGCAACGGTTGCCGGAACGCGCACTATGGAGTCCCAACAGACCTTCACCATAACCTATACCCATAAGAAAACTAATATCCAGATCACACCAAATCCCTAGAGTTTTTCAGAACCTCATCGGGTACCAATTAGGTCAAAACATGGCTGTAAGAAAGTAGGAGAAGCGATAGGGAAGCATACTATAGAGATTCAACGAAGAAATGAACTGAAATCAGAGGAGGAACCTTGACAGAGAGGAGGCCGGAAGGGGGGTGTCGCGAGAGGATCAAGGGGAGCCCCTCCCTGTGTGTCATACAGGTTCTGTGAGGGTGAGGGAGGGTTAGTTTAGGTTTTGTTTTTTTCATATTTTATATTTATTTTTAACTAAAACAAAAATTCACCGAAACACATGGTTTGACCCGCACGGTTTGGAAAACCATGCGCAAACTGTGCGGAGTCCCCTACCTCCAAGACACCCGCTGCACGGGCTAGGTGCATGGTTTGGGAAACTGTCCTCAGCCTGTGGGAAATCCACTACCCTCCAGATTTAGGCCGCACAGTCTGGGCCACATGGTTTGGTCAACCTGTACACCAATCGTACACCCTCTGTAGCTCTTTATGAACATGGGTCAGGCTCTTCCGAAACCTCTCGGGCCACCCGATAAAAATTACGATCCTTCGCCTAAGCCCAAAAACAAAATAAAAAAGTGTTAAAACTCTCAGAATTCCATTCCAAAGATCGGTCTTAGAATCAACTCATTCCGTAATCGAAAAAGTTCAAAATTCCTTCAAGTTTTAGTTTGGTTCAAAATGTGGGTCATTACTACCTTCCCACCTTAGAACTTCTAGTCCTTGAGAAGCCTTCATGAACAACGTACACATCACCCAACCTAAAAGAGTCATGATGCTTCATTCAAACAATCACGTGCATTCAAAAACATCCAACACACCCTTAAGAATCCATTAAACTGTACGGCGCTTAAGCCACCAAAACTCGTGCCAACTCTCATTTCCAAAACGAATTACCAAGTCAACTCTTCCCGATCCCATCTACATAGAGATATTAACCCATCATTGTCTCACCAAGAATTCAGACACATGTACTTCCCATGTTATATTTTTAATGATAGCCAACTAACTCCAAACTACGGTTCAGACCACCATTGGAATTAACTTTCAATTCACGCCCCAAGCGTCCCCACGATGCTCCTAGAGTATTTTGAAACATTTCAAATGGTCAGTTCCCCATCGACCTCAAGGACCAAGTCGAGCCGGTTGTTCATATAATGCACCAATTGACACAAACCGCACTAATATTTACCTGACGACGTGCCTTAAAATGGTTATCCCTCAACCGTGTTCAATTAACCTAAATAAGAAAGGAGTCAAGACTCAACAGCTGACCATTATGAAGACGCTCGGCTTTGACGACGAGTGTATTTCGAGAAAAACTACAATAACTGTCTCCATGGCACCTTGCGTTTAGAAAAAGAACGTTAACCAAAGCCTAAACCTGATGTCTGATGAAGTTTACAAGATCAAGACACACAAGAATCCACGCATCCCGCGTGCAACGTCGAAAGAGAACCATCCGATCAAGACCAATGACTTCAAAGCATTAGTGCAGATAAGGACGACACTCTCCTAGTTCATCTAAAATGACGGAAAGATAGGGGATATGATCGTCCCTAAATATAATACACCAATGGGATTGACAGAGATTCTGGCGAATAATACCAGACTACTGGTTGGATGAACAGTCGAACCTCAACAGGTTGCCTTCATGGAAGGAACTCGGGTTCACCTGCCGATGCATACAAATGATTTAAAACATTCATGTGTCAAGTCATTCAAAGACGAAAAAACATTTCCAGAAGTAATTCCAAGTATTGTTTCTTATACTTACAAGGAAACAGTTACCAAATTCGATTAAATGTGATCCCAACCTTAGGAGTGTCCTAGTCGTCGAAGGGAAGGAATATAAACTAGCCGAGCACAAAGGCCCCAATAATGAAACACCGCAAACGATCATGTGATGATCCTCCACCAAAATCACATCACCAACCAAATGAAGAAGATCAAAAACATGGAAACCAGCGTGTCAAAACACATGAGTCATTGAGAATCCATCCAGAACATTGGGAAGAAACAATTCTTTAACATCGTGCCACTCTACTAAGGAGATGACCCAAATCCGCAACAAAATTCAAAACCCAACGACCACCCATCCGAACAAGGGATTCATTAGAAATCCAAGTTTCCAACATGGGAAAATGGCGCATGAACAACACCTCATGTCAGAAAAGCCACGGTACGAGCAAGGAATTAAAACATTAAGTGTGCTACCAACAACGGGCTGGCCCCTTACGAAGATCAAACATCGACCCTAACGTCGGGTCATGCGAGACAAATTCACTAGACTCAAAAGCCAAAAATCAAGCCACTACTAAAGAAAACAACTCCTATAGAAACACATACGGTCCCGTTCCCAGGAAACTCGATGAGAATTTTAAATCTACCTCTTACACTAGGGTTTCAACACACCATTATGGGTTCCATTACCAATCCCATTATATTAAAGCACAATAATCTTTAAAAATATAATAGTTTCAACTACACAACAAGGTAAACAATCATGTTTCCCGAAAACATCATTTTAAAAACATCAAACATTCATAGACATCCCATATTTATCAATCAATTGAGAAAACAACACCATTTAAACAAAAGGGAGACCTAATAGGGTCCCATTCTATCCATCTCAGGTTCTTCAAAAAGGAAACCCAAATGAATTTATCAATTTTTCTCAAACACCCCAAACCAAGTTATCTCATTCAAAAAATTTCAACGGACCTACTTGGGCCCAGTTGCACATTTAACAGTTATCCAAAACATTTCATTTTCGAAAATAGAAAACAATTTCCATTTAATCATTTCACAATGCAACAATCCATTACATTTAATAAATGATTCCATTTCCATATCCATGAAGATCCCATACACTTCATGGATTGAAAATTGACTCCCCTTTTTATCAAAACCATATTCCATACCATAAATTAACATGCTCACAAACAACGGCCAGATGATATGGGTGGCCACTTACCAACCTATAAAGCGCCCATACACTTTAAAAATTTTCATTTGAAGCCCCTTTTTAATCAAAATATACTTACATTAGAATTTTAATTTCTATAGAATTAAATTTTTATTAATATCCCTAAAAATGTATTTATATCCCCCTCAAAATGGTTTTAATATATGTGTTACCTCTTCCCGGTTGTAAGGCGCCCATAAACCATACAATTGAAAATTGGTACACATTCATTCACAACTCTTGAATAACCATAGCAATACATTTCATCATAATAAGTAAACATAGAACATTCTATATCACAAAATCATGTTATAACAAATAAGAATGGCATACAATCACATAAGCATATTATACAGGCAAGCTAAGGTGCAACTATATGGCATGGCACATGCATGACATGTTAATTCTTATGTGCCTAATATGATGCATGGAATGTAGTTTCCTTACTATATCAGGACAATGGTAAATTTCAATAAAATTCATAAATCATAGCATCAGAAAATACAACATTCACTCAAGATGAATTCATATCAAATGTAAAAACAAAAAACATGAACAACAATTTCCAGCCCTGGCCACGTGGTCATTTCCCATACGTGGGGGGATGAGCCTCAAGAACAACTATTAGAAAACCACCAAAACATTCTAAATATTCTATATACCAACCCAAAATAGTATTGAAAAAGAAAATAAAAACCTATGATGAATCTTTGTAACATCCCAGATTCTCATACCATCGAATCAGTGGTCAGACCGACGGCTCACATGGCCTCAAGCGCATCTCACCATACGCCAATGGCTGTCGACTAGAAGCGAGTGTCTTGGGAGGTGATATTGGGGAGACTATACCCTCATATCAGAGTAACACCACATTATTATCAGAGTAAAAAATGTTCAATAACGGAAGTAGTAAACAATTGAATGGAAGAAGAAAAATACAGGTAATAACCATTTTATAAAATGTGGCAAACACAAGATTACAATGCATGCATGTACATATGATGATATAGTTATGAATACAGGAAACATTACAACATGATTTACAAAAAATCAAAAAAAAATAAAAGGCAACAATGCCCGACAACAATCCATTGAGAATCCAAAGATCCCTCTTGGTTCTTTGCTCCTAACTCCTCAGGTACAAACTACACAACACAAAACCTAGGTACTGCAAGAAAAATGGTATACTCGGGTACCCCAATGCAATGGCAGCCCGGGTAGGGTGAGAGATATAAATATCAGTAGGCCGACACCACCAGTTTAAAACCCAATCCACACAGTGTACAATAATTAAATAGTGAGTTGGTATGGAGAAATAACTAAGCATAATTACATAAGTAAATAACACCCTTCAAAGTTCCCAAGGGACACCTAACGGTTATACCTTATTCGGATCATTTCCTGTAAAGTAACTTGATCATCTCACCATATGTATACATATATAAATGCATTTAAAACATAGATGGGGTGGGGTAAGAATGCCTCCCACCCATTAATCGAGATTAGTGGGGACATGGTAAGAATGTGTTCCATCCCTATAGGTCAACTGGAAATGGGTAAGAATGACTCCCTTCCATCACATCCATTCAACAAGTAAGGGGTATAACTGCTTCCCATCTGTCAACTTCATACAACTAGCACATGGTATAACTTCCTCCCATCCATACTTGTAATCATCAACAAAAGTCAAATGGAAAGGGGTAATAATGCCTCCCTTCCATACATGTAATCATCATCAGATGTCAACTGGAAATGTGTAAGAATGCCTCCATTTCAGAAAAGTATTGTTATAGTATCATGGGGTATAACTGCCTCCCATCCAACCATGTATCTATCACTAGGTGGAATTAATATGAACTTACCTATATTAACATTCATTAAGTGGAATCATCATGTGCACACTCACAATAAAATTGTGTCTATAGTATACTGCTTATGGAATTAACTCATAAGCATTCAAAGAATCATACCACATACAAATAAGAGAACACATTCATGTTAATACTTCAGGAATCCCATCTTATGTATCTAAATCAAGATATTCACATATTCATTTTACTAACATATGTTTTTCTCATTACGTTATCTTGAGGCGTGGTCATACCATCCTAGTCTGTTCATTCCTAGTCTCACCATTTCATCTTAAGGATACATTTATCATTATTTAACCCTTTGATACCATCTAAAGGAAACATGTCTTATATTCTAAGTCATCCCACTAGGGTTACCATCTTACTCAATTTGCCTAAGATGGAAAATTGACCAAAACATAAGTGTCTTAGCTATTTCATTCCCTTTGTCTCAACAATTAATGTTCACATACAAAGAATCAAAGAGGGACCAAACACATCCAGTAGGAAATCATAAAAAAGTATATCACTACTTTTTATCTTGAGGACAATTCACCTCGGATTCAGGGGTTTTATTATTAAATCGTGAGTTTAGTTAGCAGAAAACAATTTTTATCTTATCCCTGCAACTCACACTGTTTTAACATAAGAATTTATTCAAGACTAACTTGTAGAATTCAAATACTTGAACATTGCAGAAATAACTCTTTACAACATCACATTAAATTAAAGGGTGGAGATAGGGACCCTACCTCCAGATGGATCCATCCGTCCACTTCGGCTCTTAGCGCTTTCTATCTAAGAGTCGCAATCGAGTTGCCTAGTCTTTGGTGACTCCAAACCACCCAAAAACCTCGAACGCACTATAAGAAACGTTCTAGGAACTCATAAAAATCAAAAGCCCAAAATTTGACAAGTGAGAAATAATGAAAGAGGTGAAAACCCTACCCCTAAACCATCCCGATGATCTGAAACCACCTGAACTTATTCGCCTCCAGCGGTGATTGCTACAACGCAGACCAAGGAGTCCCAATGGACCTTCCGCATAACCTATAACCAAAATAAAACTGAAATTTGGATCACTACAAAGCCCTAGGGTTTGACCGCACCTCATCGGGCAACTATTAGGTCGAAACATGGCTAGAATAAAGGATGAGAAGCGAGTGGGAAGCTTACCATAGTGATTAGATGAAGAAACAACCAGAAATCTGAGGAGGAACCTTAACTGAGAGGAGGCCAGATGGGGGGTGTCTCATGAGGCTCAAGGAGAGCCCCTCCCTCTGTGTTGTGCGGGTTTAGTGAGGTTGAGGGACACTTAGTTTAGGTTTTATTTTTTCCTTCTTTTGTTTTAATTTTAATCAAAAACCAAAACTGACCCAAATGCATGGTTTGACCGTCACGGTTTGGAAAACCACGCGCAAACAACTTGGAGTCCCCTACCTCCAAGACACCCGCTGCATGGTCCAGGCGCACAGTTTGGGAAACTTTGCATATCCCGTGCACAAGACAATACCCACCTGATTTAGGCCGCACGGTTTCGGCCGCATGGTTTGGTCAACCCATGCGCCAACCGTGCGCCCTCTGCAGCTCTTTAAGAAAATGGGTCTGGTACTTCTGAAACCTCTCGGGCCACCCATGAAACTTAACAGGCCTTCACTTAAGCTCAAAAACCAAATAACAATGTGTCCCATCTCTTAGAATTCCTTTCCAATGCTCAGTCATAAAAACAAACCGTTTAGTAATCGTAAAAGTTTAAATTCCATCGGGTTTTAGTCCAGTTCAAAATACGGGTCATTACAATTAGTCATTTGTATTATATTTTACCTTTATAATGACTTTTATATTATTTTATGTAATGAAAATTCAATATGTCACACTCTTGACATTAATAACTCTTATAGTATACATACAGATAAGAACATAATAAGTTATAGTCTTAATGATTATTTTAAATTTGAAATAATATTTTTATGTGGATAATTTTTTTTTAATTTTTAACTAATATATAATTATTTTAAATTATTATATAATTTTAATACAGTTCATGTTCAATTATTAGATAAATCATGTAAATGATTCTATACACTCTAAAAGTAAACCTTTTTTGTGGGTTATATTTATTATTTTTTTCAATAGATGAAAAAAATATATTGTTGTTCTATTAAAGGTTTATATTCCAGTTAAACTGTTATGCGTAAATATTTAACATAATTTTAGATGAATAGTTCTAAAAATTACATTAATGATATTTTATAATAAACAATATTTTCTGAGATGATTTTAGAGTAATAAAAATTTTACATGTCACTATGTAAATTCAATATATATTAAAATATCAATAATGGTCCATTTATTTATAACATTTCTCTTTATAGTAAACATTGTGACCCATGTAGAGTAAACACCTTTATTATCTATGTAATTGTAAAAATTGATAACAATTAATAAAACTGAGAGGTAAAGGGAATTGTTTTGGAAAACATCTCTATATTTTATCGGATTAACTAATAAGACATATTATATTATTATATTATAAATATATCATTTTTGTTTCATTTTACACGAATAATAATTTATATTAGGTTAATACTATATGTAATTACAATAGTGTCCCTCCCCACACTTATAAATGTGGACCCCTTTCTTTCATTATTCACAATGTGTGATCTGTATATCTCAGCTTATAACCAAATAAATATCATCCTATATTCCGTACACATATATTATTATTTTAAATTATTCCAAAAGGTTATTTTATTAATTCTTATGTCTTAAAAAATGGTATCTCAAGGAAGTAGTATAACTCTTAACCAAGCATTTTCAATTTATTTATTCTTATATATCCTCTATGTATGTGGTACAGATAATAAAATAATAACTCCAATATCATAATAATTTTTAAATTTTATTAGAATTATGTATATACCATTTTTCACCCTCATTCTCAACAACTATAAAAAGTATGAATTTCTCATGAACACATTTGGAATAGCGCCTCTATGTAGTGATATAATCAATTTTTCACCTCCATATTTCATATATGGTTATTATGATGGGTTAATAATTAATATATTATATTTATGATATAATTATAATTATGTAATTATATTATCACATCTACATTATTACATTCCAATCTATTGCGAATTAATAATATCACTCATGCGTACCTGTGGACTTCCACCTCCATGACACGATACAATTTGTTTTTCTTTTCTTATTTACATGGATAATAATAATGATAGATTTAATTTATATATATTATATATGTGATATAATTTTAATACTTTAATTAAAATTTATTATTTATTATTCATGAAATGGATCATTTGAATAGATAAATAAATGGTCATGTGTACATATGACCTACTGTTTCCATGGAAATTTTAATTAAATTTTAAATACGATCCTTTTAGAGATTAAAAAATATATAATAAATATTTATTATATTTATATCAATGATAAACTTCAGTAGATAATGGAATACTAGTCAATATATAAGGATATGAACTACAAAATTGAATCTTCCAAAAAACGAAATAGTTATCACCTATAAAAGATTATGTTAACATATAATTATTAATATATTGGTGGTGAAATGTTATAACTAGATCATATATGACAATAAAATTAAGTTACATTTTTTATAGAATCAAAAAAATTCTAATTTTTTATATAAGATGTTTGAGTGTGTTTCATTCATGTTTAACTTGAGGTAAGGGTATTATTTTAAAATCTCAAGGATTATTGGTATTTATTTTGATTTATTTTCTAATGATAATACTGTATATATTATCTATATATAATACCATTAATTTTAATATAATATGATTATATGTGGAGAATAATTGTTTCCATTCTGTTTCTTTCTCTTTGAGAAATAAAGTGTTAAAATTAATGTTTTTTATGATACCCTTCTTTATTTCTCAATTTAGTTCAAAATACTATTTTTTAATGTCTAAATTTTCATTAAAATGTTTTAAAGAATGATTTCAAAAATCCCCTATGAATGTAAACAATTATTTTATTCCTATGATAACATTATTATTTTTTCTAAGATGAATATTTTTGTAATTTTAAAAAAGTTTATTCTATTTACCTTTTTACAATACAAAAATGAATCCTTTTAACATAAACAACATAAATGAATTTTTTTGTCATCATGAAAACATGAGTTTTTGTAGATTATTGAAAAATTTTCTACAGCTATATTACGATATTAAATTTAGCATTATATTTTTGATATTTTCAGATTTTAAAAAAGATATTTCAAAATAAAAATGTTACTTTCTAGAGGAAAAAATAAATGTTTTATTTTAAAGACATTTTCCATCATTAATGACATTATATTTTATCATTAATTATTTAATATGTATACGATCCAATAAAATAATAATTAATTACACTATAGATGTTTTATTATTTTGAAAAACATAGTTTTATTAATTCCTTTTTCTTATCACATGTAGTGCTAAAATAAATTATTGAAATGTTTATAATACTCATTTTTCTTCCTCATAATATGATATATAGTTAATGTTTTATGATAATATGTAACAAATATTAATTTGTAATGATTATATGAAGTGTGGGACTGAAATTTTATATACCTCCAATGCATTTTGTAATGAAGGATATCTAATGATATAATACAGTCAAAAATGGGGAGTGAACACAACATAACAACGGAATATCACTACTATTATAGTCTTCCAGTTGAACATTATATAATAATATAATGGAATTGGAAGGTATCCCAATCTACTATGATGGTTTTATTAGTGATATTTGAATAGAAAACTTATTTTATTTTATCATTTATATGATAAAATCTTATATATTATTCCAATGTTATGCTGTAATTTCTCATGTCCTTTGATTAATTTATGACGCCTATATTATGAACATCCATGTATTATGAGATGATCCAATATTATGTTATGTGAAAATATTGGTATGTATTTTCATATGTTATGCCCATGTTCGAATACCCTTATACTTGTGTTATATTTAATTAATAATTTCAATATCTCTTGTTTATCATTACTAAGAATATGATCTCACAATTTTACATGTTTCCTAAAATTGGTATTAAATAATTGTTTTAATATGATATTTTTTGGAACGGTATAATTCGATAAGAAAATTATGGGAGATAATGATTAATTTAACTCCATAATATTTTTATCTATATAGTTTCTAATGTCACTTAAATATTATGGTTATAATATGGATTTTAATTTAATGTATTAAATAGTCATGCCAAAATATATAATATCTACATATGAAATTTATGGGTCTCTATAGATTGAATCATTGTAGGATTGAGTAAATCCTTATAAACTTGTAAGAGAAATCATTTTTGAGAACCCTGAAGAGTTTCTTATGTATAAAAGACCATCTTGATGTTTTGATATGATAGATAATATGTGGTTTTTCTAGAAATTCATCTCTTTCTAGAAACTAAATGTGGATGTGGTTTTTGAACATATATTTCTATGGGTAATAATCCAAAAAGGGTTGGTCGAAGCATTTCTCGACCATCATTTTGGGACATGATGACTATGCCCATAATATTTAATCTGTTTGATAGTCCTATGAGATATTATTGGGGTTTCTCAGATTTTACATATAAAACATTATGACTTATTTTAATTAATGATATCCAATAATGGATAAGGTCAAAAATAATGTTTTATATATTGACAATAAGTTTCCATGATTTATACATTCTACCACTGATTTTTCATGAATACATGATTGCTCACTATGTATATTATTACTCAATCTACAATTTTTGGTTTTAACAAACTAATGAAACTAGGAGTATTTGTGTTAATATAAAATTTTATGGAAAATTTATGATTATAATAATTAACAACCAAATAGAACAAGATACGGAAGGAAAATCCATGTGATAATTCATAATAAAAAAATTGTTAATTATTAATAATGTCTTATTGTGAATGTTTTTCAGAACATATAATAAGAGAAATAAGAAGATTAATTAATTAAATATTGGGAAGAAGATTCTGATTCCTAGATGTCCAATATATAGGAAATAACATATAGAAGAAAATATTAATTAAATGAGAATATATTTTTTGGAATAAGTTGTCATAGTGTAAGCAATTAATAAAAAAAATGAATTGTTTTTTTGAGGTAAATAAAGTTTATCATGAGGTAAATTTTATAATTCAATTTATTATATGTATGTATTGTGGGAATCATCATATCCAATGTGTTAATAAAATGGATAAATACTAGACCAAGGAAGTACCCAAGAAATTTCAATCACTAAAGTGAGAGAAATAAAGGTATTTTTATTGGGAATAAATAATTAATAGCTAAAGTGTTACATCAATGATATTATAGATATAAAAATCATGAAACATCTAATGACTCTTCAATTATAAGATTTCATTATGTATTTGGAAACATTTTTAAATGGTAAAAATAACCTAGAAAAGTGATTTAGTGGTATGATGATTATGTTTAGAAAGTAATGATTGACGATCGACAAGGATTATATAAATGAGATTATTTTAGATAGAATGAAATTATTTAGTGATTTAATTAAATAATATGTTAGGTCCTCTTTGATAATGATTATTTCTTTATTGGTTAATGGAATATTTTCAATAGTCTGTGATTTTATGTGAATAATAATGATTCTATTAATTTTTTTAAAAATATATGTTTTAATGTGTGGTTAAATTAATAGTTAGGGAGACAATCATGATTTTATAAATTTATTGTTAAAAATATGTTTAATTAAGAGATAACCCTTTTAATTTTTTACACAATGTTATTCTGGGGTGATTTGATTTTTTTACTAGGTTATAGAAAAAATTTCCAAATTAGGTTCAGATAACCCTTTGTTTTATTAAATGATTTTATTTTAAGTTAACTATGGTCTCTTGGAATGTTGGAATGAAATAATATTGATTTTTTAAATGTAATTCATTGAAAAGGATATATTTTCTGAGATATTTATGGTCCACATAAGGATTTACCTTCATGTTAGTATTCAAATATGAGTCATGTTATTTTAGTGAAGGTCACAACATTAAAAGATTATATAGTGATTTTAATTGAGGGAAATGATATTTTGGGAGGATATTTATTAGATTTTAATATATATAAACAGTAGGTTTAACATGTTTTTTAATTTGACTGATTATATGTAATGAATTCAAATAATTTTATTGGGGATGTAAGATGAAATGTATAGGAAAACATTTGAGGCTAAAATATCCTTTAGGTTATCATGATTATTTAGTATGTAGGGTTATTTATTAAATTACCAATGTGGAATCAATTTTTTTACTTTT
This sequence comes from Viscum album, assembly GCA_963277665.1. Lineage (NCBI taxonomy): Eukaryota > Viridiplantae > Streptophyta > Magnoliopsida > Santalales > Viscaceae > Viscum > Viscum album. The sequence continues at coordinate 1,594,366,572 of OY728129.1, forward strand.
TAAATTTCTGAGTTAAATTTATTTTATCATCATATAAATGTTTATATATATTTGGTTATTATCATATCCTTTTGATCATTCAGTAATGTTAAAATATAATTAACGAAGGAATATCATTATAATCTTTTGTGGATTATAAAGATGATTTCTGTGGTTAAATAATAATAAATTTTCCATGAATACTCATCATTTAGAGATAAATGTTATAATATGGTGTAAATTAATTAATGAAAATAGTATAATTTTTAATTAAGTAAGGATTCTTATGTATTTTTTTTAGATGGTGAAATAAATTCCTAAATTTAGTGAAATGATATTTAGACAAAAACATTATCCTATTAAATTCATTTATATTGAATATATTTTCCATTTCACAACTCACTGATTTGTTGTTTTATTGTCATTAACTATCTCAAGATCATTGTTATTCTTGTGATCAATTTTTTATATCACTATCCATAATTAATTTGGAATTACATTTTTACACTATTTCAATATTTTGAAACCACCCAAAAGTTGTCATATTTTAAAACATTGTATTGTGTCATTCAAGTTGTTCATTTTATTTTCCTTTCCCACTTATCAAGATGATTTTTAATAAAAAAATTATAATTGGAGTAGTCAACAATATAATTTTCAAATATCATACCATGCGTTAGATAAATGATTTTTAGATTATGATGATATAATTTTTTAAGTGTGTTGGGAGAATATAACAGCCCAATATTTTATAAAAAGACTATATTCAATAGCACTTAAAAAATGAAGCACCGAACATAAATATACCCTAAATAATAATTATTCTACGATCTTTATAACAATGTTATTTATTTTTTTGCTATGAATAACTATAAAATAATTGTGATATATATATAGGTAATAATAAATAAATGTGTAGTGATAAATTCATAGGTAATATTAATTTAATTTAAATAAAATTCATTTATTTCTTCATAATATATTTTTAAAAAATAAATATGTATTAATTTCTTTTTGTTAGATAATATTATAATTAATTTATAGAAGTTTTTGAAACATGATTTCATAAAAGGATATCAATTTTTAACTAATAACTATAAAATTATCTTATTGTGAAATTATGTAATTTTTATAAAGTTAATAATTTTCATTTGAATTATGAAAAATATTATTTTTATGCAAATTTTTTTTTAGAATTTAAAATTTTATTTTTTAAAGACATTATCTCAGATTAACAATAGTGATATTATATTTCGAAATACCCAAATAATTTCATTGGAATGAATTTAATGGTTGAATAAGGTTTAAGAACTTTTTAAAATCTAAAGACATTTTGAGGAATAATTTTTTTATTTTAATTTGATAATGTTATCTTAAATTAAATTTTTACTCTTATATAAATAAAATCATGAAAAATATATTAAATACTATTATTTATGAAGTACAAATTTGGGAAAAATGCCTTTTTTATTTCAGTTCACTATTAATAGAAAATATGGTAATACTTTTTCAACTTAGTAAGTGTGAAACAGGTAAAACATGGTTAAAACAATGGGATAAGATCAAACAAATCAATAAAAAACATGTCTATATTTAATTAGATTTTGTAAATTCAACCATAGAATTTGAAAATTCAAATATATTACATTTTTTTGTCTTTTTCATCAAAAATGTCATTTATATTATTTTATGTAATAAATATTCCAGAATATCACTCTTCTGGATTTAATATGTCAACATTGTTTATTTATGGACCCAAGATGATAATTTTAGTTTTCAATATTTATTTTTTAATATTTATTAATCTTTTGTCAAGGTCATTTAGTTTAATGTTTTTATGATGGAATAATTGTAATAAATTCATACAAAATTCTAACATATTGATTATTCAAGTTGTTAAAAAAATATATATGTTTTTAATAACACTAAAATTTAATTTTTTTTAAAGATAGAGTTCCCACCAATTTTATAGATTAATAAAACAACTTATTAACATTTTAAAGAAAAATATTAAAAATACTTACTCTCAGGATGTATTTAAACTCAATGTGAATGAATATGTCCATAAAATGACATTACCGAAATTTATTTATAAATAAAATTTTATTAAATGATATAAAATTAATAAAAATATTATATCCATCCTTTTTATTGTGATATAGCTGAATATATCAAATAAGTCCAGTTAAGGGTAACTTTTCGTTTTATAGAAATTTGATTCCCTTAGAGTGTAAAACACATTATTTTCATGAAAATTATCAAAAAGGGTTAATAGAGGTTACTATAAAGAGAGAAGACTTAAAAAACAACCTAATATTATCTAAATTTTATCAGATGAGAGTATTTGAAATAATCCAAATTTTTCCTTTAAATTATTTAATTTTTTATCTATTATTTGTTAAAGTTAATATATATTAATTGTTTACATTAAGTAATTTAAAAAGTGCCCCTCCCATGACTTATAAAAGGGAACCTCCTCCCGATCATTATCCAAAATAAATAAGTACTATATATCTTGCACTACATACCATAATATCATCTTGTATCCATCATCTAGATATTAAAGCATCCAATCATACCAAAAAAAATTCTTTCTTGTTATATTGTGTAATACATAATACAGTTTTCAGTGGAGAGGTAAAACTATTAATTAAGAATTATGAATTCATATATTTTGATAATTAATCTAAATAAATTATATAAATAATAATATAATAACATCAGTCTTTTAAATATTCTAAAAGTTTATTAATACTATGGATTTAACATTATCCACCCAATTTTCCATCAAATTGGAATTGATAATATTCTTTGTGTCTATCTGTGGACTAACGCCCCCACAAAGAAATACAATTCATTTTCCATCACCATTTTCATAGATGGTAATTATGGTGTTTTCAAAAATTTTATATGATATATATGAAATAATAAATCTTATTTAATAATAACATCATATCTGTCATCTTAAATTTCAATCCATTGAAAAATGATAATACTGCTCGTGCATATGTGTGGACTACCAACTCTTCAAAACAACATGATTAATTTTTCACTTATACATTACTTAGGGGAAAATGCAGATAAATTTAGTTTTTAGAAATAAAATATTTTTTATATATTAATTATTCTATAATGAATTAATTTTATTTTCATTATTTTCAATCAATCCATTGAAAAGTGAAAAAATGTTCATGCGTACATATGACCAATTGTCTCCATGAATGGTGCAGTTCATATTTCATTCAACAAATTATATGGATGATTAAAAATAAAAAATAAATTTATATAATTAATATATATTTGATATTTATATAATGGCTATCATTTTTAAGAATATGGTACAATGGTCTATATTCAAGAGCAAAAATGTAGAACCCTAACATCCATTGAAAACAATACAATTAACACCTAGAATTTATTATTTTAATTAAACATTACTAATAAATGTGTGTTGAAACGTTATATGTGGATATGATATGATAAAATATATATCTCAAAGGGTTTTATATATAATTAAAATAATTTTAAAATTATAATACTAGGGGACATAATGATTTTGAATAATGTCTAATATGAGGTTAGAGTTTTATGTTACAATCATATTGTTTATCAGGATTTTAAATGATTAAATTGATAATATTGACTTTTGATGACTTATATCAAATGGATCCTATGAATTTTATTCTCCATTTTTTCTTTTAGTATATGGAATATTTCCATTTTATTTTTATTTTTTTAAGAATATATGATTCAAAATGTATGTTTTTAAGGAATCCAAACCTTATTTTACCCATTGGATGAAAATATATTTTCTTCCATATCCATGATTTCTTTAAAAAATATCTATTTTTTAATACAATCCAAATAATAAATCATTTATTTATTAAACATGATATAATATTTATTAAATTTTTTTAATAGAATATTCTTTTTAATTTCTAAATGAGTTACTTTTGAATTTTTTATAGGAAATGTTATAGGAATATTTGTTTAAACATACCCAACTTGAGAATATTTCCTACCATTGTAACCACACAACTTTAAGAAGATTCTTTTATTTGTTTCCATAGTTACAATCATTCAACATTTAGACTATAATATTTTTTTCATATTTTTAATTTAATATTTTAATTTCAAAATTAAAATATTATTTCGTACATTTAACATTCTAATAGATATTTTAAATTCGTTTTTCATACAGGATAACTTCAATTGATTTTAATTATAATTTATTGGGGGATATGGTATAATTATACCATCCTTATCGTTTCCATGGATGTTTTCTCACGATGTTGATGATTTTTTATGAAACTAATTTTTTTTCTATGGGTTACACTATGATAAATTATTGAAATGATTATTAAAAAAAATTATTTTTCATGACTTCTGATATATGTTTAAGGTTTTATGATCTTGTGAAACACATATGAATTTATTCTGATTATGTTTATGTATATCACCTAATTATATTGACCCCATATGCCATTCATGAAAATGGAATTCATATGAGATAATAAAAACTTGAATGGGGACTAAACCAAGGTTTATAAGGGAATCTGACCACTATGATATTATTGGAAGTTATCCATAATAATGAATTAAATGGAACATAGAGTGAACCTAGTAAATTCTGATATCATTGTAATTTTTACACGATTAAGGAAATTATTTTCTATAATTATATGAATTAAAAAATATTTTCTCTTATTATGATATTATTCTCTAATCGTTTATTTTTTATGATTACTTTTTCAATCATGTATTATGAACTAAACTAATTTATACCGTGATAAAGTATCATGATCTATTACATGACGGCTATGTATTTTAAAATAAAATTCTCTTTTTATGATTTAGTGATCACTGAAATATCCCTTTTCACCCTTACTCGTATTCTAAACTCACCCTCATATTTCTGTTACATATTTTTGGAGTCCCAATGATGGTGTGCCCAAAAGGGTATAAAGTGATAAACATGTTATGTGGGATGATGGAAACTATTCATAAATAATATTTTTATGAATCTAGTCTCCAACGACACATAACATTTATGGTTCTGTCATGGAATCCAATGATATGTATTGAATATTCATCTAAAATGATTGTATAATTTATTATGAAAAGCATGGGTCTCTATAGGGTCCCACAACATGGGCATGATTTTGTGTCTATTTTGAAAGGTCATCATTATATTAATAGAAACATTCTCTAATATGTGAGCTTGCATGACTATGTGTTGAATTTCAAAATAAGAGACCCCAGACAATGAAATATACTATAGATTGTGATAATTAACTCTATATAAAATTGATAATGGGGAGAACACCATAAAACATGAGAATTTAGGGTTATTTTTTACAAACATATATTTTATTTAAACTGATATAACATATAATAATATACTATAAAAGTTATGGTTAATAAGATGATTTCAAAATTTTATACAATACAATTTAGATAAGTGGGATAAATCCATTGTAGGAAGAGACTTCCAAAGATTATGAAAGTCAAACATTGTGTCTTAGTTGACTAATCAATGACTACTAATACACAATATCTAATTTATCTAATAATATTAGTGGTGAATAAGATGGATTGAATCATTTTAATTTTTAATAGAAACTGATTATGGTTGTTGGATTCAATTTTATTAGATAATGATATTTGATATTCCAAATTGAATTTAAATATTGATGTCATCGCCTGAAGTGATTATATTAACTATTTTTTCTTAATATTAATGACGTATATTGAAAATATTAATATATATACACTTAAAAAAATAAGGAATTCGTTTGATATGTGATTTATATCATGGATTAGACAAACTTTTAAGGTGCAATGTATAAAGTGGGTTAGGGAATTATTATGAGGATAATTATAGGGAGAATGGATGAAGAAGTATCTTTTATATTATATTCCACATATAAACTAGATACATTATAATACTTAATATATAAGAGGAGAAATATAATACTTGTCATAGTTATGGTAGAATAAGAATAAAAGGATAATGAACATACTGGTTTCATTGTAATGATCAAAACATTATGGTGTATTGAAAATTAATCATTCCACACTTGTTTTTAATAATGAATAAGTGTGGAAGAATGATATTATTATTGTGACACAAGAATAAAATACTTTTAAGGAATAAAATTATTCACTTAATGTATTTCTAATCAATTTTATAATTGCATTACAATAGTTATAAAACAAATGAGCTGATGTTGAGGGTTTTATTTTCAATGATGGTTGTCTAAAAACTAATGTTGAAAATAAGTTTTTCAGTATCGGTTATTTCATAATTGATCTATGAATCATTTAAAATTATTATAAATGTTATGGTAATCTCATTTTTTATTGATCCATTCTCATGATCACTGTATGTTCACTCATATATGAAAATATAACCATTAAATTCGTTCAAAGTGATTCATGGTTTGTCCAATATGTTGTTTTTCATGTATTTTTGATGTATTTGATGTAATTTTGTATTCTTAATTATAAAAGTAAATTAAATACTAAATTTTAAAATATAATAACATATTTTCAATTTGTGATAATTTTTAAAGGTATTAATGATTGAAATTTAGATTAATAAAATTTAAAGAAGTGAAGAATATGAGGACTGTGTGATGATTTCTTAAAATTCTAAAAAAAATTCGAAATAGAATCTTGGATTTTTTTTCATTTCATAAATTTCATGAATTTATAATAGTTGAAAAGTATAGAAATAAATCATTATTAATTTTTTCATGGTATTAATATGAGTTTCTACCATTAGCTCTGGCATATAGAGGGTCAGTATAATTCCCAATCTATTAATGTTGATAATTTTGAAGAAGAAATGTCTAACAAAATTAATGAAATGATCAATGATATTCCATTAGATGAAATAATGAATGAAAAATTCATATAAAATTTATATAGTGATGTTGAAAAAAATAATTTTAACTAATTTTTATCCCATTAATTATTTTTAAAATATGTTTAAAATGATTAAATTAGACGGAAAACTAAAAGTCTGAAAAAAATTAAAAATGGTTGATATAACGATTGATTAAAATAATTCCATAAAACACAAATATTATATATTATGATTATAATGAAATGAAAATATTTTGACAGCTCAGTTTGGGGTATAATAATATACAGTCTTTCTTGAATGATTGTGTGATATATATTAAGGAACATGATGTTCTATCAGAGTGGCCTAAATGTTTGACATCCTGGTAGAATGTAAAAGAAAAATCCCAAGATTATATAGTAGTTACCGAGACTTGTAAAAATATTAATTGAGAACATTTTCTAATTCCCATTTGAAACATTTATTTACAAATTGAAGGATGCAAAAAAGGTTAATATAGAATATATATGATGGGATATGTTATTATAAATTAGGATATCAAGATTATTTCTTATAGTGTAACATGTTTTTTAACAGTGTATTAGAAACTTTTGTTATAAATATAGTACTTGGATTTTAAGCAGATTAAATGAATATACATTGAAGATTTATTAGAAACCATTTTTCATGACTGATTATATTAGACATTAACAAATTATATTTTGAATTTTATGTGAATAAAAATTTACCATGTTGAGTTTTGTTATTTCAGGACCAGAATATAGTGGACGTGATATTTCTATTCTCTTTCCATGATTGGTTTACTTTGTGAATATTTCATGGAATGAAGGAATTATAGTGCATGAATCATACAAAATAGATCATTTTCAACTATATCATTTGATTATATTCAATATAAATTACTTCCCGAAGTGTGGATATGTTTTTAGAAATAATGGTAAGTGGTATAAATATTGTATGATTGGTAAACAACATAATTAATATTATCAACAACAACCTGTTTTTAGAGAAAAGTTGTAATTATACTCATGTTGTGTTGGTGGTAGTAGGGGGTGAATTGAGTTCTATTAATTTCTCTTCATCTAGAAAAAACATCCCTCTCTAATTCAGAACTACATTATACTCTCTATTTTAATAAAACATACTATGAAAATAAAATCATTAAAATAAAAATAACCATAGATAGAGTTTTAGTGGATTAGGTAACAAATTCCCCCAATTCAACTCCACCACCACTTTGCTCTATAAGTGTGATAACTTTTACTATGCCAATACTTTTTTGGAGACATACAATACTTTTCCTAGGGATTATATCATTGATATCATGTAGTGAAATCATGGTATAAGAACATACAATATTAAATGTACTCTAGAAAGGGTTTATATGAAACAAAATTTCAAGTTTAATCTACTAAGAATATTTTCAACCATTATATAAAAATAGAAAAAATGTACATATTTCTGTTCAAGAATAAAAGAAACAACTTACCAAAAAAAATATCTCTAATAGAAATAATATGAATAAAAATAAACTCTATAAGGGTCATACAAATGGATAAAATATAGAAGGTAAACATATTTGAGAAGTACAAACATCACTTTACTTGTTTATGTCTCAAAAAAAAGTGTTGTTATAGGAGAATTTCAAAAACAAATCATTATTTTTTTATTCACTTCAATTCGAATTCATAAGTCTACACTCTCACAGAACACTTTTTAAAATCAATTCACATTCACCAATTTTAATGAACTACACCTGATCCCTAGAAAATCGGGATTAGTGAAATGTATTTCTCTGTTCAAATTATTTTCATCAATAGATAGAAATAAAATAAAACATAATTATTTATTCTGTCTATGTAATTGGTTATTTTTATATTTTACTTTATCTTAATGATAAAATTGATCATTTAAGAACTGGGTTATATCAAGAAAAACATCACTTGAGTGATTCAAAGATAAAAAATACCAAATAGTATCCTGACATATCTAGTATGAAGAATTTAATCCACGTTTCCATATTATTAATCTAAAACCACATAAAAGATTTGATTATCTAAACCCATGTCATCAATTATACTTCACATAACCTAATTGAATTATGTAGGCATTTCATTCAAATAGCTGAATATGACAAAGTAGATAGGAATTATGTATCCATTTTCATCACATAAGAAGATTAATGTTTTTATTTTTTTTCATGTAACCAATTTACATATCCGATTACCCAGGTAAGAGATTTCTAATGTATATAATTACTTCATATAACCAATTTACATAGCTAAATTATTATGTTGGTTACCTCTCACAAAGGAAATTTTTTCAACAATGCATATTTCCTTGTATTTTATTTCAGAGCACATCTAATTTACATAACCATTTACTTCATGTAGTCTATTTATTTACATACACATTTTAATCACATAGAATAAAACATCATGTACTTAAATTTTCAGACCTATGGCGATTCTAGAAAAAGCATCCAAAATCCCCATTTAAGGTAATTAACCACTGAATAATAAATTTTGAATTAAATCATGATAAAAACACTTATAAAAAATATCATATGTAATGTATTATGTGTTTTTTATATCATCAAATTCTAAAGTACACAGGATATATTGAAGAAACATTTTTATTCCAATAATCACACCTTTTTATGATAATGAAACCCATAAAACATGTAAAATACATTAGATAATCTAGCTGGTATAAAATATATAATTTAAAAATGTTTAATAAAAATTATATGATGAAAATATATTATAGTTCAGAATATATAGTTCTTCTTCTTAATTAGTTATATCATACCTATTTGAAATATTGAACTTTCTCCCATTTTTACAAGACATATCCCCTTTTTAAAAGTCTTGTACACCTTTTTAAAAAGCCCAATCCTCCATTTTCAATGATTTCATTAAGAGATAAAAAACTCCACCATTTTTTTTCATTAGAAAGGTAGGTTAAGATTGATAAAACACATATTAATAAGGGAAATATGGAAATCAACTATTTTAGTGTAGTGAGAAAATTGAATTATGGAATTATGAAAAGATTGTGTTATCATAAATAAAAAAAATTATATATAATATTTTATAGAATAAATAAAATTAATTTTAAATAAAAAATAATTATTCATTTTAATAATTTCCTTGAAATACAAACATTCATCACGAAACACCTTGAAATTTTAGAATATGAACATTATATTTGATATCGTGTATGACACAGAAAACCAAGAACAAAAGGGAATTTGACAGACCAAAACATTAGGATATATTTAATAATCATATAAATTACATATATTCCTTAGCATGATGTTCTTGAAACACTGAGTTTATATTTAGTTACACGTTGGACAGAGTATTAGTGAACAATACTATAATGTTCATATTATTAATTATTATTGTAGTTTTCAACTACCTATTATAATATAGGGTGTGAATATGATAAAATAACTTATAAAAATATATATTTTAATCATTTTTGGAAGTTATATATTGATTACTAATAAAATAAAAATAATTTAAAATATGAGAAAATGTTTTTTTAAAATAGCATTTCTCAAAAAAATGTGGTTTAGTCATGCTATTTACGATCAATTTAAATGATATTTTAAAAAATTATATAAAATTAATTTTAAAAAATAATCCCCATTTTTTTAAAGTTGTAATCCTGACTATCTAAATATTAAATTATAATCTTTATTAAAAGTTTCTTTTTTTCTGAAGAGTAGAATAATAATGAATTTTAATTGAAAAAAAACTTTTGCTTTTATAATACATTTTATTTTAAATTATATTTATTATTGTGTTATACTAAAATTAGTTTTACTATATATTTATTAGTTCAATTTATTTCATTTTAAAAATTTCATATTTAAATTAGATATGAAAACATCTTTCACTTTTCAATATTTCAATATTAGAAACCTAATTTCTCCTCACATTTACGAGAATAATTTTAAATAATTTCCTTTTACATCTATATATTAAAAATAAAAAAAATGATTCCATGATTATAAAATTAATAAAATTTAATTTACAACAAGGGAGATATATTTTTTTCCCCTAAATGAAAAGCGAATGCTATAAAAACTTATTACTATAGTTATCGATAATATTGATTTACTAGGGGTTAATCTAAAGTGTTAAGGGTATAAATGACCAATAAAATTGTAAAAAAATATTTTATGATCATTCTGTAAAAAAAGACTTATATATTTCGATAATAGTCTTTTTTTACCCTTTTGACTAATTCAAAATGTTGAAGAACTCAATTAGTTTTAAAAATACCATGTTTTCCCTCTCCCCTACTTAAAAAAGCCAAACCTCCCCCATCTTAATCAAGCATTCATGATTTTATTGTTTAGATATGACCTACCCAAATTACATCCCAACATCCCTCCCCACATATCATTTGCCTTTTTTATAAATCCATCATTGGAAGGCATTAATGAAAACCTAAGCATGATACATGAAAAAAGTAAATGTTTTTCCACAAGCATCATTATTTTACTTGTTTCTTAGCCTATTTGATTTTTAATTACACAATGATGATATAATTACCCAAGTATATTCTATATACTATGTGATTTGATAATAACATATTGACGTAAAATAATATTCACATTTCTTAAATGGGTTATGCAAACATCATTTTTATGTGTACTGGACTACCACTCATGAACCGATGTTATTCATTTTTTCTATTTCTACCTCCCAAGGATTGGTATGATGATGGATAAAAAGTATATTTATTATAGTTATAAAAAATAATACCTCTAGATTCAATATATATATATTAACCTTCTATTATGTAGTATATGTGATAATTTTGTTCATGTATAGTATGGAAAACCGCTACAGAAAGTGGTGTGATTCACCATTCACTAATTCTTCACATGGAATATGATAAAGAAAATATTATAGAATATATGTGATATATATTATATAATTATGTTTTTTAAAAAATAACTATCATTATGAAAATATAATATATTTCATTGTATTTATTTATTTTTAACTCATGTAAAGATAATAACAATGTTCATGTACGTGTGGACCACCACCTTCACGAAGCGACATGGATCTATTTTTATCACCTCACCACACAGATGAGATATATATATATATAATATTATATATAATATATTATTATCATTATGTAAGGGTAAAATAATTCTTCCTTCATTTCCATATAGATCATTCAAAAAATGGGATCATTATTCAAGCGTACACAGAACAAACCAACTCCATGGTCATAACGTACATCCTTTTTCAAAACCATAAATAATGAATGGTTGTAAAATTATAATTAACTTAAATATATTATAATTATTTCATTAAAAATATTAAGTATATTATATAATTATGTAATTGTGAATGAACTAGAAGCTTCAGGACAAATAAGATAATTACTAAAATATTTCCTAATACATCCATATCATTTTCTTGTTTACTGACTATTAATGATTTTTCAAGTAAAATTACCACTTTTCAACTTATTCGTACATAAAATGTTTTATAAAAACATTTTAATAATTTTTTATTTCAATTTCATTCTAGTCAAATTTATATTTCAAACAAAGAAAATTTTTTATAAAATGTTTTAAAAAAATGTTTTTAAACCCATTAAAGGTGATTTATAGAAACCATTTTAACCCATTTTAATCATTAAAAAATTATTTAAATTTAGTCTTATGCCAATTTCAGTCATATTATCATTTTTATTTTACCTAAAATGGGATGGGAATCTCCTTGACATTTTTTGACCAAAGTAGCTTCTTAAACTTTTTACATTGTAAAAAGAAATTTATTATCAATTATATGTCATGTATTTAACGATTCTACCTAAATTCCTTCTTTTAATTGAATATTAATTTTCATTTATATGAGGTTATTTTTAATTAAAATATGATTAAAAGATATTTTTCATGATTGTTTTTAAAAGGGTTTTCAAAGAAAAAAGTTATTTTCCACATGAAATTATATAAATATCTTTTAATGATGTTTCTATTCAAAAGGTCAAAAACAATTTATGCTTACTCTTATTGATTTATGTTATATTGATTCCATATTTATTATTACTGTAGATTCTTTTATGATTCTTTTACTGAAGAATTATATTGACATTCAATTCCTTGTATAATTTTTATAGCTATTAACATCCCTTTAGATTATTAACCTTCCTATGATAATTATTAATTAAATATACAATGAATATATATATTATGTGTCATGTATATATTTATTTTCTAAACCAAATATGATTTCAATATATTATATACTATATTTAATTTGATTTCATAAGTGGGTAAAATTGATCAATTTTCATTATTTACTCAATGTAGATATTTTACCAAGCAAAATGTTTATGATTAAAATCCATTATCCAATATATAAAGAATGCTTTAAAGTGGTATGGCATGGGCGTGGTCCGATTATAGATATCCCATCAATGTGTCAATAGTATAGTTGGATTAATTCCGTAGATAGAATTATTTATGTGGGCTTTCAGCCAGTATATTTTAAACCCTCTTGTGAATGGTCTTGATGGGAAATGTATCATATCGCATGGATTCATGATGTCCAATAATGAATAATTTCAATCATTTAGTAATCACTCATTACATTAGATGATATTTTCTCCATGAAATTGTCCCTAGATGCATTTTCTTATCAGTGTCTTGATTAAATGTCGTGGTTTTAAGTTATTTACCCATATATATTTATTAATCATTATAAAATTATGATAGTAATGTTTTTGATTAAATGTAATTTTCTTTTAGTTATTTAAATTTACATATTTATTAATATCTCGAATATTTTATCATTGATATTATATTTGGATGAACATGCATATTGTTTTATGAATTGTAAGAGATTCATGTTCAGTAATTACCCTGTATTATTTGTTAATATTAATAACTCAGGAATGATTCTATTTTACATAAACCTTAGAGAGAATTTGATATCACCCTTATTTTGTTTCCATTCTAATAGAATCCATGGTGTTTACTACGAATGATATGAATGAATATTCTATATGGAATAAATACACTATCAAAATTATCATGTTCTGATTATTATTTTCTAGTTTGGTATAATGATCAAGTATGTATCTTTTTTTCCAATACATTTAAACCATTTAGTCTTTCGAGATGTGATTCTATGTTTTTAATGCCAATATATTGATGAAACCCATAAACTCTGGGATACTAGGGTCTAGGATGCAATAGTGGGTATTATAGAACATTTAGTAGAATCCATTAAAACATGATGTTGGAAAACATTGATTATTGATTATAATTGTAATACAAACATTTAGAATAAGTATATAAGTACAACCTAAAATTTTGGTATGAAATAGACTTCCTGATCTTTCTTATAAATACATCCATGTATAGACACTACAACTCGATGTCATTCTAGAATAGATGTGCCCAAGTGTAATAAATCTGAAAAGGGACCATCGGTATTTACACAAGCATTACATGTTATACATCAATTTGAATTACTGCACATGTTTTTTAACACTCCCATAGGTTAAAAGTTATGAAAATTCTAAATTTCATTGGAATCCATTATAAATTATTTGAATAGATAATGATAATGAATGACCATGGTCCAGACTAAGATTTCAGAAATTCAAAAAAATATTTTATAATTAATACATTCTATAAATGATTATATTGTTTTTCCAGTATGATAATTTTACTCACACTATGCATTTTGGTATTTGTCAACAGTAAAAACCTTATTTTTTTTTATATCATTGATTATGAAGGAAAAGGTGGCGACAATGAGAAGAAAAATTATATATTGATAGGAGCGATACATATCATCATTATAACAAATATATTTTCTCCAAATAAATTTAAAATATATACATTAACCGTCTTTGTGACTCAAAAAATAATATAATAAGGTAGTTCAAAAATATCTCGAGTGGTGGATACCATAAAACAAATCCCCAATTTTCATAATATTTGTAAAATTTAATTGGAAAACAAATAAATCATCTAAAGGGAATGATAATAATATTTATTTGCAGAAGGTAAGCACATAGAGAAATACTTTTATGGGGAAAATATAGAGTATGATGGAAGGAAATAAATGTCATCATAAGGATCCATATATAGTTCATTGTATTAAATGTTAAGATAAAATGAAATATCCAATATAATTTCATCAACTAAAGGTTAACCCCTAGACCAAGAGAGGGACTACATGGAAATAAAATAGATGAATTATACATCTATTTTTTTCGAGGATAATTTTTTTGATGTATTTTACCAATGATATTTTTGTTGTAGAAATCACTAAACATATAGGGATTGCAGTAAATTTTAGATGAAATTATGTATTCACTAAAATAATATCTTTGGAAACCATTATGGGTTAATGATTTTAAGATCGATCATAATATACAACTAAACCACACAACATTTTTCGATTAAGATTGTAGGAATGTCATAATATTAAATAGATCTGGGGAGAAATATATGGAATTACAACCCATTGGTTTGGTATATGCATTAATTAAAATGATATTTGAGAAATAGTTCACTCACATTTTATAGAAATCATATTATTGGAATTCATAACCATTAGGTTTAATAGGATTAGTAATTAAATTTTAATAATATTCAAAAACGATTATTATACATTTTAAAAAATATATTATTTGTTGAAAACCATAGTAAAAAAGTAATTTAATGGATAGTTTTATTTCAAGGATACCCATCATTTTTTGGAACATTATTACAATTCAATTAATAACAAATTATAAATACTGAAATATCACATACTAGGTGACATCATTTCTAATCTGGAAAGGTAGAAGGTCATAAATCCATGACCAAAGGATATAATGTGTTTCATTCATACCACTGGCCTATGTGATGTCATAGTTAATATGTAATTTGTTTATTAAAATAATTTTGAAAAAAAATTAATTATGAAACCATGGAGTTAAATTATAGTATTACAGATTAATTTATTATATTCGAAAACTTTTTAAAACAATATTTAATATTGATAAACATTATATATAGAAATAAAGACATTTAACTATTTTATGGATCTTACGATCGATTAATAGTGATATTTTTTTAGGAAGAATATAATTTTAGGGATATTCATTTCAGTGAGTAGGTGGTTTATTAGAAATTGATAGAACAAAAACAAAATGATGAAGTTGTGATTCAAAATTATAAATTTATCATGTATGTATATTTCTTTATATTCATACCTAATTGAATAAGTCATCAATAATAGAAAAAATTATTTTGATGTAAAATATTTTCCTACTACCAATCATTCTAATGATATAAATATACTTTCATAGCTATGATGTTTAGGTTTGTAAGACCATAAAATTATATTGAATATTAAATTATTTATGATCGATGACCTAAATCACTCTTTAATAATATTTATTATTTTCATTAATGTCCACATCATCACTTGTCAATGATGTTGTCCAACTCGTGAACCATATTATGTGTAATTTTATATAAATTTTTTACATTTATTTATCTCCAATTAAAAGAAAATTTTATTAATCCTCTCTCAATGTGTGTTTTACAACAACATAACATTTAAATATCAAGCCCACGATTACCTAGATTATGTATAAATTATGTGGACACAATATCCTTAATGTGGGGAGAGTGTGACACCTACAACATTAAAATAAGAACATTATATTCATTAGTGTGTGAATGAAACACCATGTTTATAAGGGAATATAACTCCCAGAATCATTATGATATATTTAATATTATAAAAAATTAAATATATTCTATTCCCTTCAATGATCAGAATACTTAGTTTCGTTTGGGTAACATGAGAGACCACATTTTACTGAACATCAATTTATTATTAACATTATTATTTAATATTATAGATATCAATGAGAGGTTGAAATAGTGGTAATGAATAGAAACAAATAATTTTTGAAAATATATATTTTAAACATTTATATTAGTTATCAATTGATTAGTGTTAAAATATAAAACATTTAAATGAAAAATATATGTTTTCTTAAAAATGGATTTTTTCTAATAGAAGGTTTAGTCATTTATTGCATAAAAAATTCAAATTTAATTTTTAAAATTTTAGAAAATTAATATGTCAATATAAAATCCATTTTTTAATGTAAAGATTATAAATATATTATGGTGAAATTTCGGTTTTTTCTGAAAACATTAATTTTTTTAGGAATAGTGAAATATACAATATTATATTTGAAATCGTCCTTTATGATAAATGATTTTATAATGACATATTATATATTTGTAACACCCCTAGCATCCACAATACACTTCTCTTTGAATAATACAATAGTGTGTGTTGTACGCAACTTCGAGTTCTAACACACAACACATCCAATCAAACTAGTCGTTATGAATAGTAATACTCACTTTTTTAAATTTTATATATTTTATCAAACAAAATGGACTTCAGTTTTTGATTTTGAATATGGATGTTATCCTTGGGTGAATTTTCGTTATTTTTCTGGGAACTTCATATTTTTTATGAGTATTGAAAAATACAAAACATTAATTAAAAACAACTTTTTTAATCCAAATATTTTATACTGATAAATTATACAATTGAGTGGTTTTAAAGTATAGTTAAAATAAATTTTTACCATTTAATCCAATTTTGTTCATTGGAAAAAATTTCACATTTAAACTAGACATAGACAAGTGTCAACATTTTGATAGTTATTATTTCTTAAAAAAACGGTTTTTGTTTTAACAAGGGGAATAATTTTTAAAATAATTTCTGCCACTTCTATGTTTAAAATTTTTCTAAGTGGATTCCATATATTGAATCTAGAGGTCCAAATTGTGTAAATATTTATCTTTTTTAGACATTTTGAATAATTAAGTCGGTAAATATTTTATTTACCATGGTTAATAGGTAAATCTGGTAAATAAGGGTAAAACAATAATATTCTAATAATAATAAATTACCCTAAAATGTGTCCTTTCTCTATTGGTTGATACATGTATGACCATGGGCCTCATTGGGATGATTTTGGGACCCCACGGAGCCACTTGTAATTGATAATGACACTTTACATTAATTAAGTTAAAGTAAATACAAAAATGACAAAAGCTTATATCTTTTAGAAAAAAAATTATAACATAGGGTTATATGTGATATATTTTTGACTATAAATATTCATTAGAATGATAAAAGTATTTTCTACATGATGGTAGTTTTTTATACTTTTTATACATTTAATGAATAAAAATTATTTATGACACAATAATGATGTAGTGTATACCACATTATTAAATGATTTAAATAAATAAGATTATAAAGACTAAAATAATACCCAAAACCATTCCAATTCTTAGTGGATGATTTCATTTAGATCATGAGTCATCTTATATTCATCTTTATTGTGTTTTGGACCTTTATAAACCAAATATCATTATATAATAAAATAATATTTTCAATCTTTCCTAAAGATCCCCTCCTCCAACTTATAAAAGGAAACCACTTATAACCAATTCCCCACACCTCTCAAACCTTTTGGATTGTCATCCTCTTCACAATTGAGCTCCCAAAATCCCTTTCCTCATTCTAGAAGCATTACCCTAGTAATGAGGCACTTAAAGAGTCCTTTTGGTTCAAACCAATCACAATTATCCAAATTAAAGGTAATGATTTCTCTATGCATCTTTTCTTTTATTTTACTTCCCCAACACCTAAACATTTCTTATGATTTACATTTATGACAACAACCATATAATCAATATACTTGGATATTGTTATGAGATTTATTTTAACTACACTTACACTCACCTCCATCAAATGGGTGAAAAACATAATGTTTCTGTGGATGGCAACCAAACGCCTCACGAAACCATGATTGTTCAATTATCTCCTACCACCTCTCATGGTGGCTATTATCATGGAACAATAATTAAATATGATATTAATGATATTTATTTTATATATAATCTTCTATTATTCCATTTTATAGCATACTATTATTCTTTTCATTTTGTATATATATATGATAATTTAATTTGAGGATGTGAGGACTACCGCCACCTCAAAGTGATATGACTCATTCATACCATACATGGAACGTATAAAGGATGGTGTTATTGAACATAAGTATCAAATATAAGATTTTATATTATACTGAAATAATAATATACCCAAGTATAATTTGGTTTTTAATCCTTTTAAAATGAAAAATGAAATGGAAGTATCATTTGTGCGTACGTACGGACTACAGTCTCCACAAATGCGATGAGATTCACTCTCCATCATATCAATTCAATAATAAATTCATTTGATGATTAAAAATAATTTTGATGAACCTGATATCATTCTGGATATGAATAAGATACAACCTATTGATAACAAACACGACTTATGTAACAAAACATACAAAAGGAAACGAGTAAGTGAACACCCAAAACGACGATAATACTAAAATAGTATTAACAAAGAAATATTAAAATATCATATATGATATAATATTTATGTATATGAATATTTTAAAATTTGATAACAATTAGTTTACTATTATATAGGAGGTTAACGTACCCTTGACCAAGGAAAAGTACAAGATAAGGGTTAATTCTACAATCCCTCCATTATCTGAGGTTGTTTATACGTAATTATCTACTGTGACCTCTTTATCATCTACATCCATGTTTCGTAAAAATATATTTCAAAACATTTTTACTATTTACTAGAAGATGGGATAAAGTCATTTATACCCTTATGTGTTTTGAAAGGAATATTTTTGTCGTTTTCCAAAAAGGGTACTTTTTGACCTTTTCGAGAAATTTAAGGTAAGAATGTTTTTATTTAACTAATACAGCGGGTGCGGTTATTTTCCACCATTATATCATCATAAAATCGTCCCCTACAAGCTTATAAAAATATTTTTAAAATAAATTATTTCTTTATAATTATGTGACACTTAAATGATTTCAAATTAAAAGAGGTATTTCTCTAAAAAGGGATTTGATTTCATCAATGTCAACATCCTTTTATGGATCATAAGTTTATTTGAAGTTGATTTATTATGATACAAAAATTCCATATTTTCATGAAGGTTTTGTAATACGTTTGAATGTGGATGTGCTATTTTTATATCATTCATGGTTTATGGTTAAGGTATTGAAAATTCAAATTCTAGTTTTAATATGGTTGTTTATTATACGTTTAAACATTTTCATATGAGGAATGTATTGTACATATTATGTGATGGGTGGAGCATCCTATAACTCCTCAATGTCAACATCCTTTTATGGATCATAAGTTTATTTGATGTTGATTTATTATGATAAAAAAATTCCATATTTTCATGAAGGTTTTGTAATACGTTTGAATGTGGATGTGCTATTTTTATACCATTCATGGTTTATGGTTAAGGTATTGAAAATTGAAATTCTAGTTTTAATATGGTTGTTTATTATACGTTTAAACATTTTCATATGAGGAATGTATTGTACTTAGTATGTGATGGGTGGAGCATCCTATAACTCCTCGATGCATCGGTAGGTCTCATGAGACAACTAAATGTGGAATTTGCTGAGTCCCTTTATCAATTTTTATATATGGTTTGGGCTGAGGCCTTAATCATTTTTAGAAATCTTGGCCGAGGCCTTGAAAAAATGTTTTATAATGTCCGAGATTATACATTTCCTCAATATGAATATAATATTGATGGATCATGTGGTCATTCGACTAGTAGAATACCAATGATTGTGTTTTATTATGGAATTATTTACTCAACTCATACTCCTTCCATAAAAGAATTATTGTTTATTATTGGTAAAGTCATGTGGTTTTCAATTATTCACCATGCATAATTATTATGTTATCTTCTACTTTATTTCTTACCCTTACTGAGAATTTGAGATCACCCCTTTCATATGTTTCATTTTCCCAGGATACGATGAAGTTAGTTATGAGTGACTTGTAGGCATTATTTAGGAGGCTTGGATGTTTCCATTGGAATAAATTATTGTTGTATTTCTTTTCATGTTGTAAAGTTGAACTTATGTATGAATCTTGTTTCCAATAATACTAAACTGATCAGTCATTCGAGACATGATTTCCTAGTGATCATTCCAATGTTATGTAATAATGCACCTACTTCGAGTAACTGGGGTCGGGGCGTTATAATTGGTATCAGTGGAAGATTAGTACAACCCTTGGAAGCTAGATTTAGATAAACACTGATTGGAGCATATAGACCAGAGATGGACTTTAATGATTAATATAGAAGAACTTCCAAGAATTTTGGTATTGTAGATATTTTTTGAGTTTTCTGATCAATACATCCCAGTGTGGATACTAGAAGGTAGAGGTGGCTCTAGCACAGATGTACCTAGGAGTAAAACCTGAAAACACCACATTGAGCTATACTCGAATGGGAACTGGTGCATGACAACGGGCCTTGTTTCACTCTTGGTTACGACACTCCAAGGGGATATGCCTAGGATAATTCTGATTTTCCTTACAAACTATTATGAAGGGTTTATGAGTATATAAATCCTCAATGAAATCATGTGTATGATTATGGATTATATCCATAAACTATTCAACTTATGTTAGGTGTGTTACATGTTTGAATTTGTGTATTGTGATTCATAAACTAACCTAGAGTATACCATTTTTTAGAAATGGAACCTAGTAGAAGGAATGGAAACTGTATCAATGCGCGTACCCCATGTAGGTATTAACCTCCTACTCAAGATAATTATATTGGAGCTGGTGATGCAACTGGTGCTAATCAACTAATCAACATACTGGGAAAAATCCCTCAGGTTATGAATAATAACCTTAACTTTATGAATCACCCAGATCCACAGGGTGGAGGATCAATGTTAGATCGCTTCATGAGGCAACAAAAACCGTCATTCAATGGGAATACAAATCCATTGGTAGCTGAGCAATGGATAAGTTCTTTAGAGAAAATATTTCAGGCATTGGGGAGTAGTGAAAGGGAAAAAGTTATCATTGAAGTTTATCACCTCACTAGAGATGTTGATCAATGGTGGTAATTGACTCAAAACACAAAGGAAGATTATAATGTATCAAATATGGAATTGAGGGATTTTAATGATCTTTTTTGGAGAAATAATTTCCTCATGACCATCAAGTAGATATGGAAAGGCAATTTCTCAGTCTGAGGCAAAAGGAGGATGAGAATGTTGCAATGTATGAGGCTATCATTACAAGGTTATCAAGGCATGCTACAGAATATATATGTAACCCAAGAATTAAGATTCATTAATGGGTTAAAACCATTTCTCCATCGAGCTTTACTATTGCAATCCTTCTCGTTATACGAAGATATTGTATAATGTGCAATCAATACAGAAATAGAATTCTAAACGTATTAAGACTTTAAAGCAAAGAAAGAGAAGAAGAGATCTGTTGAACACACTAGGAAAGGAAATAAGGAAACATGGAAGAAGGTAATAATTGAATTTCCACCATGTGATAATTGTTGAAGGAATCACCCTGGTGCCTGTCTAAAAGGAAAATGAGTATGCTACAAATGTGGATATAAAGGTCATCTTGTTGGTGATTATAAGGGAATAAAAGACACTACCAATGTTCAATGCTATAATTACATGGAGGTTGGACATTATGCAAATGATTGTTCTAAGCATCAGGGGAACTTACCTCAGAAAAGGATAAGGGATCAATTACAAGCATATGCTATCACTACTGTTGAGGTAGAAGCTCCGAAAGATGTTGTAGAAGGTAATTTATTGGTTTCCTCAAGTTTAGAAAATTATTTATTTGATTCTAGATCATTTCATTGTTTCATTTATTCCTAGTTTTCTATGAAAATTAGATATTTTGAATTTGATTTAACAAGGGAGTTGTATGTCAAAACCCCTAAGGGAAGTATCACTACAACAACTTTTTGTTAATCCGTTCCCATTAGAGCATATAAATGTTCTTTATCTTCTGATACCATCGTCAAACCTATGATTTCATTTGATATAATCCTTAGTATGGATTGGATTTCGGACCATGATGCAAAGATTTATTGTAAGAAGAAGGAGGTTACAAGTTTTGATGATGATGATAAGGAACACCTTATCTTTATAGAATAATCGTCACCACCAAATTCTAATCTTGATCCACCCCCAGTAGCTCAACTATATTCAATTATTGGGGAGGAAGAGAATAAAATAACAGTGGGTGAGGAAAGGAATGTTCAAATAGAGGATTTACCTATTGTGAATGAATATTTTGATGTTTTTCCAGAGGATTTACCTAGACATCCTCCAGAACAAGAAAATGAGTTTTCCATTGATTTAATTCCTCGTTCATGGCCAATGTCAAATACCCCTTATAGAATGGCCATTTTGGAATTAGTATAACTAAAGAAACAATATAGGAATTAAGTAATAATGGATTTATTCAACATAGTGTTTCTCCATGGGGAGCACCTGTTATTTTTGTTAAAAAGAAAGATGGATCTATGAGATTGTGCATTGACTATATGGAGATCAATGCTATAATAATAAAGAACTAGTATCCCCTACCTCACATTGATGATTTATTTGACTAGCTTCATGGAGCTGAATATTTTTCAAAGATTGACCTTCAATATGGATACCATCAGTTGTGTGTGATAAAGGAAGACATTCCGAAGATAACATTCTGAACCAGGTACGTGCATTACGAGTTTACAATAATGCCTTTTGGATTGACTAAAGCACCCTATATCTTCATGGATACAATGAACATAGTTTTCAATGAATATTTTGATGATTTTGTAGTGGTATTTATTGATTATATCTTGGTATACTCCAAAAGCTATGAAGATCCGGAAAATCACTTGCGCATTATCCAAAAGACTCTTAGAAGACATGAATTATATAGGAAGTTTAGAAATTATGAATTCTAGCTTCAGGAGATTTCTTTTCTTGGTCATATTCTCTCTGAGGATATATTTTCCGTTGATCCTTCTAAAACCAAGGAAATTGAAGAATATCCAACACCAACGAGTATAACTGAGGTATGCAGTTTTATTGGTTTAGCAGGTTATTATCGATGTTTCATCCAGAATTTTGCCTGATTGGCTAACCCATTAACGAATCTCACAAGAAAAGGGGTTAAATTTATTTGGACAAATGAGTGTAGAGAATGTTTTGAATAACTGAAGAGAATATTAGTCAATTATCCAACATTGACTCTACTTTTGGGGAATGATGGGTTCATTATTTATAGTGATGCATCGAAAAAAGGACTTGGTTGTGTCCTTATGAAGAATGATAGGATTAATTCCTATTCATCACGACAACTAAAAATTCATGAGAAAAACAATCTATCTCATGATATTGAGTTAGAATCTATAATAATTACTTTGATGATTTGGAGACACTATCTCTACGGTGAGACATGTGAGATTTATACTGATCACAAGAGTTTGAAGTATATTTTCTCACAGAAAGAACTTGACATGAGGAAAAGGAGATGGCTTGAACTACTCAAGATTATGATTTCATGATACACTAACTCCTGTGGAAGGCAAATAAGGTGGAAGACTCATTGAGCAAAAAGGATCATGGAGTTTTGAACAAATTGAGAGTTTAAAGGGATCAAATTTTCATGGAACTAGTAAAGTTGTATATGGTAATAACCATGGAAGGTGAAACATCAACACTTTTTTCAAATGGTTGACAAACTATCATTACAAGAAAATATAAAGAGTTCTAAGACCGATGATAAAGTGTTTCAAAGGAAGATTAAAGCTATGAATGACGGGAGATTGAGTGACTTTGTGTATGAAGATGGAATATTAAAATTTGGGAAGAGAATTTTTGTTCCTGATATACCTGATCTAAAAAGGGAATTGTTGGATGATTCTCATAGTTCCAAATTTTCTATACACCATAGGAGCACTAAAATGTATAGAGATTTGAAGAAAACATTTTTGGTGGGACAACATGCAGATAGAGATTGCTAATTTTTTGTCAAGACGTATGGTTTGTCAAAAAGTGAATGCTGGAAGGCAACAGCCTGGAGGAGTCATATAACCTTTCCTCATACCTGAGTGGAAATGGGATAATATTATGAAGGACTTTCTCATGGGACTACCAATGGATACTAGAAGAAATGATGAAATATGGGTCATTGTTGATCATCTTACCAAGTCATCAAATTTTATTACTATAAGAGAAGATCTACCACTTGAACATCTAGCAAGACTATATACTAATGAAGTTGTGAGACTTCATGGAGTACCCTTGTTGATTGTTTCTGATCATGATCTCCATTTTTCTTCAGGAATCTCGATGGTTCATTAGAAGTCCATGGATACTGAACATTGTTTGAGCACTGCCTACAACCCTCATACAGATGGACAATCAGAATAGACTATTCAAACCTTAGAAGAAATGTTGAGATCTTTCTCACTTGACAATCAAGGTATGTGGGATCAATATTTACCTCTGGTAGAATTTTCCTATAACAATAGCTTCCATTGAAGTATTCAGATGGCACCATTTGAAGCGTTATATTTAAATAGATGTCTCACACCAACCTGTTGGGATGATGTTGTTGAAAGAAAACTCATAGGCCCAGAACTGGTGGAGGAAATGACGGAAAAGTGAATTTAATCCAAATCCACATCAAAGCAGCTAAAAGTAGGATGAATAGCTATTCTGATAACTGAAGGAAGGATTTGTAATTTCACTTAGGATATCATATTTTCTTGAAAGGTATCTCCATGGAAGGGAGTTATACGTTTCAGTATGAAAGGTAAATTGAGTCCTATGTACATCATACCTTTCGAAATTATAGAACGATTTGGGACTATAGATTATCATTGTGAAATTCCACCAAATCTCTCTAAAGTTCATGATGTATTCCACGTATAACTATTAAAAAAATACATTCCATACCCAATGCATGTACTCAATTATGAGGAAGTATAACTGGAACCTGCTCTATCTTATTACGAAGAGCCCATCAGGATTCATGATACCAGAGAACAAGTACTGAGAAACCAGACAACTCGTCTGGTAAAAATTCTATAGAGAAAACCATAAGATGAAAGAAACAATGTGGGAACCTGAGGAGCTTATGATGATGAAACAACAGAGTCTTTTTATTTAGTAATATTCTTGAAATTTTGGGGACGAAATTATTTGAATGAGGAGAGAATGTAACACTCCAAGATTCCAAGGTACGCTTGTCTTTGAATTATACAATAGCATGTGTTTTACGCTACTTCGAGTTCTAACACACACCACAACCAATCAAACTAGCTATTATGAATAGGAATACCCACTTTTTAATTTTTATAAATTTTATCTTTTAAAATTTACATCATTATTGGATTCAGAATATCGAAATTATCATAGGGTGATGTTTTTGTATTTTTTTGAGAACATCCAATTTTTGATGAATAGTTAAAAATACTTAACATTAATTAAAAAAACTTTTCTAATCCAAATAATTTATATTTATAAATTATACTATTGACAAGTTTTAATTTATATTTAGAATATATTTTTACCATTTAATCCAATGTTGGTCATTGGACGTAATTTCAAATTTAAACTAGACATAAAGAAATGAAAATCTTTTGATAGTTATTATTTCTTAAAAACACGAATTTTGTTTTGACAACATGAATACTTTTTAAATTAATTTCTGGCAATTTTTTGTTTTGAATTTATAAAAATGGATTCCATATTTAGAATCAAGGTGTACATTTTTTTTAAATAGGTAACATTTATTTTTAGACATTTTGAATAATTACTTCGGTAAATATATTATTTATATTGGTTAAAGGGTAAATATGGTAAATTAGTGTAAAAAATAATATTATAATAACACTAAATTACCCTAAAACTTATCCATACTCTATTGGTTTATAAATTTCTAACCATGGATATCTTTGGATCGATTTTACGACCCCAGGGAGCCACTTGTATGTGATAATGACACTTTATATTAATTAAGTTAAAATAAATACAAAAAATGACAGAAGCATATATCTTTTTTCAAAAAAAAAATTACATAAGGTTATATATCTTATATTTTTGACTATAAATATTCATTATATAAATAGAACTATTTCTTACATCATGGAATTTTTTTATAATTTTTATACATCTAATAAACTATATTATTTATGACACAATAATGATGTAGTGTTTACCTAATTAATAAATGATTTAAATAAATAAAATTATAAAAACTAAAATAATACCCCAAACATGTCCAATTCTTATTTTCTAATTTAATTTAGATCATGAACCATCTTATATTCAACTTTAATGAATTTTGGACACTAAGAAACCTAAAATAATTATGTAATAAAATAATATTTCCAATCTTTCCTAAAGAGCCCCTTCTCCCCATTATAAAAGGAAACCACTTCTAACCAATTCCTCACACCTCTCAAGCCACTTGGATTGTACAACCTCTGACTAATTATGCTCCCTAAATCCATATCCCTTCTTAGAAGCCTTACCTTAGGCAGAAAGAACTTCAAGAATCCTTTTTGGTTCAAACCAAAGGGAGTTACCCAAATTAAAGGTAACGATTTCTCTTAGCTTCTTTTATTTTATTTTACTTCTCAAAACATTTAACTCTTCTCATTATTTTATTTTGTTACAACACCAGTATTATAAATATACCAGGATGTTTTTATGATAAGTATTAGAATGACACTTACACACACCTCCATCTAATTGGTGAAGAACATAATGTTTCTGTGGATGGAAACCAAACGCCTCACGAAATGATGATTGTTCAATTCTTTCCTACCACCTACCATGGTGGCCATTATAATGGAAATATAAATAAATATGATATTTATTTTATCTATTTTATATATAATCATCTGTAATTACATTTTATAGCATACCATTATTCATTTGATGTTGTATATATATATATACGATAATTTCATTTGAGGAAGTGCGTACTAAAGCCCCCTCAAAGTGTTATGACTCATTCATACCATACATGGAATGTATAAAGGATGGTGTTACTGAACATAAGTTACATATATAATATATTATAATATACTAGAATAATAATCTACCAATGTATCTATTGGTTTTTATTTTTATTTAAATTAAAAATGAAATGGAAGTTGCGTTCGTGCGTACGTACGGACTACCGTCTCCACGAACGCGATTAGATTCATTCCCCATCGTATCCCCTCAAGACTAATTTAACTTGATGATTAAAAATAATGTTGTAGTACTTTATTTCATTATTGATATGAATAAGATACAACATATGGATAAAAAAACACAGCTTATGTAACAAAACAAATAAAAGAAAACGAGTATGTGAACACCTGAAATGACGATAATACTAAAATATTATTAACAATAAAATATTAAAATATCATATATGATATCATATTTATGTATATGATTCCTTTATAATTTAAAAACAATGATTTAAATATTATAAAAGAGTTTAAACTACCCTCTACCATGGAAAATTACAAGGTAAGGGCTAATTCTACAATCACTTCATTATCCGAGATTGTTGATACAGAATTATCTACTAGGATCTCTTTATCATCCACATCCATGTTTCCTAAAAACGTATTTCAAAACATTTTTTCTATTTACTAGATGATGGGTATAGTTCATTTATACCCTTATGTGTTTTGATAGAAATCTTTCTGTCATTTTCCAAATAGGGTACTTTTGAAATTTTTTGACAAATTTATGGTAAGAATGTTTTTTAACTTATACTGCGGGTGTGGTTATTTTCCACCATTATAACATCAACAAATCTTCCCTTACAAGATTATATAAATATTTTCAAAATGAATGTTTTATTTATAATTATTTTTCTCTTAAATGGTTTCAAAATAGAAAGAGTTATTTCTCTAAAAAGGGGTTTGATTTCATCTATGTCAACATCCTTTGAGGGATTTTAAGTTCATTTGAAGTTGATTTATTATGATAAAAAACATCTATATTGTATTGATGGTTTTGTAATATGTTGGACTTTGGATTTATATTTTTATAACATTCACGTTTTATGGTTAAGTTATTGAAAATTCGTATACTAGTTTTAATATGATTATTTATTATATGTTTAAACCTTTTCATATGAAGAATGTATTTTACCAAGTAAGTGACGGGTGGAGACCGCTATAGCTCCTCGATGCAACGGTAGGTCTCATGAGTCAACTAGACGTGGAATTAGCTGATGCCCTTTCCAAATTTTTATATAGGATTTTGGCTGAGGCCTTAATCATTTTTGACATCTTTGCCGAGGCCTTGACAAAATGATTCAGAATGTTCGAAATTATACGTTTCCTCATTATGAAAATAATATTGATGGTCATGTGGTCATTCGACTTGTAGAATACCAATGATTAAGTTTTATTATGGAATTATTTACTCAGATCATACTCTTTCTATAAAAGTATTCATGTTAATTATTGTCAAAGGCATGTGGTTTTCAATTACTCTCCATGCTTAATATTTATGTTATCTTCCGCTATATTTCTGAGCCTTACTAAGCGTTTGAGCTCACCCCTTTCTTATGTTTCATTTTCCAAGGATATGAAGAAGTTAGTTATGAGTGACTTGTAGGAATTATTTAGGAGGCTTTGATGTTTACAAGGGAATAAATTCGTGTTGTATTTATTTTGAAGTTGTAATGTTGAACTTATGTATGGATCTTGTTTCCAAAAATACAAAACTGATTAGTCTTTCAAGTCATGATTTCCATGTGATCATGCCAATGTTTTGTAATGATACACCGAATATGGGTAACTGGGGTTGGGTTGTTACAATATTGATTTTGTTTTAATGTAAAATTATTTAAATTATAATATAATTCATTTTAATAATGAAAAAAGGGGTTAAAAACACATTGGGCACAACTAATGTAGTATTACTACAGTGTACAGTAGTAGTTGCGGCACTGTAGCAATGACAAACCCTATTGCGGCTGTAGGTCAATGTAGAGGCGTTAGATCACCATAGTGATGGTGGGTACTATGTGGTACAATAGCAGCCGGGTATTGTAGCTATACTATTCATAGAATGGTTCTTAGGACAAAAAATAGGCCTATGGGCCATGTAATGGGCGAAATGCTCACTGAGCCTTCGGGATACATAATGGGTCTCCCTATACACAATTAAAGAGGTATTTGCTTTAATTTAATAAACATTGAGGCTTCAGCCCCAAAAATAAAAAAAGTATAAAAAATATTTAATATTAAATTAAACAGGGTATAAAATATAAAACAAATGGGCCTACGGGCCATATAATTGGCTAATTGTCCACTAGGCCTTATAGCTATGTAATGGGTATCCCTCTACCAAGTTAAAAGTGTAATTTTCATTGTTTTAAATAATAAAACTATTTTATTCCAATTTTTTGAACCTTAATCCTCTATTATTCGATAATGGACAATTTTTTTAACCTTTTGATTTATAAAATATGTGGAAGCACTCAATAAGTTTTAAAAATAACATGTGTTTCCTCTCCCCCGCTTATAAATGGACACCCCTTATACTCTCTTATTCATGCCTTCGATCCAATATGGTTTATCCACTACCTACAAAAATAACATCCCAAAACAACTCAAATATTAATATAATGGATATTTTGGTTATAAATAAATCCTAATATGGATTTAGTGAAAATCTATAGAGGATACCCAAAAAAGAAGTAATATTTTCCAATATGCTTCTTTATTTTACATCTTTCCAAAAAAGTAATTTTTTATATCCTATAATGATATAAGAACCATAGTATATTCCACATATTGGTATTTTTTATAATAATATCATTACCTAAATTGATATCCACTTCTATCAAATGAGTTACCAAATCAATGTTCGTGAGAACCGATGACCAGTGCTTCACGAACCTATGTTGTTCATTATTTACATATCCAGATACCATGGTTTGGTATGATGATATATATAAACTATATATATGATATTTATATATTACATATATATATTTTTTAATTCTATAATATTGATATATTATTACCTTATGTTCTATAGGAAATGTGATAACATCACCCATGTGTCAGATGAACTATCTCCTTGTGAAGCGATGTGATTCTCCTTTCACTAATTCATAACATGGAATTGGATAAAGATAAATCATAAGATTATTACTGATATAAATGAAATAATTATTATATAATTTCAATTCTAATAATTATGTAATGGTAATATATATCATTTTGTTTCATTCCTTTTCACTCATGTAATTAAGATGACATCGTTTATGTACATGTGTACTATTATCTACATAAAGCGATTCTACTCTATTTTACTCACCACTCCACATAGATAATATATATAGGAATAAAATATTGTATATAAGATGTTATTATAATTTTGTAATGTTAATATACTACTTATATCATTACTATAATGATTATTGAAAATTGTAAATGTTACTCATGGGTACGTATGAACTACCCACTCAATGATAGCAACATACTTAATTTTTCATAACCATCATTCTTGAATAGATTTAAAAGTAAAATTTATTTAATAATTTCATAATTTTTTAATTATTTTTATTCTGCAGACTATATAACTATATAATAGGATAATTAAAAAAATATTTTCAAAGAAAACAAGGAAATTTACACCTGAAACAATGAAAATAAAGAAATATTATTAACAAAAGTGTAATTAAAACACATAAAAGGATCATTTATGTTATTATAAATTTTTATATGTTTATTTAAATTTCCATTTTTTTTTAAAACCACCATATAAGATGTTAAATAATGTAAAATCAAAATGAATCATAAGGTAATAAATTTCTTAACTCAATATCAACCCATTGGATTATAATTATTCATTGTTGATTATGTCCTGGAATGATTATGAATTTAAAATGTTTTATTAACTTATGTTGCATTAAAACATTTTTATGTAAATTTATAGTTTATGCACATAATTTATTCATTTATTAATTCTCACATAATCATTTTTATCATATTGAGAGTTTATTTAACAATATCGTTTTAACCAATATTGTTTATTATTAAATATTAAATAAAGGAAATTAGTTAACCACATCCTAATAAAACCCGTTTATTTAATTATACTATTATTATTAATGACATGTTCATGTAATATTATCATTTCTCTTATCTTTTTTACATAAAAGGTTTTTGAAAATGATTCTATGAATATACGATCTAATTTCTGTTTTCTATATGGAATTTTTTTCTTAAAAAATAGTGTTACCTAAATGTGTAAAAAGAATTTTTTTTCAAAAATTTAAAAATTATTTATTAAAGTCATTTTCACCCATTTTTAACCATTTGAAAAATAATGAATGAAATTGTATGTTTTCTTTAAAATAATTCCCATTGGTATTTCAGTAAAAATTTTAAAGGAATATTCATATCGTAATATAAGAATAGAACATTCCTAACATGTTTACAACGAAAAAGGTATTTTATTTTAAATTTTATAGTAAGTTTGGATTTAACCATAGTCATGAATTTTATATTATTGTAGATTACTTTTCATGTTTATAAGGCACTTTTTAAATAAAATAATTTTAAATATTATTTTCAATTAAAAGGATATTAAAATGTTTTCTAAAATAAATATAATATTTTCCTCAAAAATGTTTTTAATGTTATTTTATGGCATTTTTTTCATACAAGGGAAAGAATTTATTACTCCAAATGGTATATATTATAATTATTACGTACTAATTATTCCTTCCAATGGTTAATGGTCATTTCAAACAAGGATAGTATTCAGATTCACTTATTTCATTTATGTATGAACAAACATTACCTTGGAATATTAAAATTATTATAACCATTATGAATTAATTTTCTCTAAAATTTCCTTATTAATTTATTATTTATATGTTTAGGTCATGAACGTTATATCATTCCAAAATATGTTATACTACATTGAATGAATTTTTATAACTGGGAATATATTTATTAATCCGAATTCATTTCTCAACTAGGATATTGGATAAGGAACAATGGTTATAAATTAAAATTATAATTAAACATAAGGGGAATGGTTTGAATCGGTATGACATGATTGTGGATGGATTATAGATAGCCCCTTGATGCATTGATAGTTTCATGTTACCAATTAGTTCGATAGACTTTCTTAAGTTGATTTTCACCCAGTTTGTTTTAAACGATATTGTGAATGATGTTAATGATAAAGGTATTGTAATTATTGGAAACTTGAGGTTCAATAAATAATAAATTTCATTATTCATCATTCGGTTATTACTATCGTGGATATTTTTACTATTTAATTACCTTGGGAGGAATTCCATTATCAGTTTATTAATTATATAGAATGTGTTTTTCTTTATTTATCATTTCATATTGTTCAAGTCTTGTAAATGTATAATAGTTATATTGTGGAGTAAACATGAAAGTGTATTCAGTGATTTAACTATCCAAATTTATTATTCGTTAGGTGGTTTTAACATTGATATTATATCTAGATTCACATCCTTCTTAGTTTTTTAGATACATGGTCTTCCTGTTAATTTATTACCTAGACATATTGATTATTATTATGGATTCATGAAATCTTCCATTGTATTTAACCCTAACTGAATTTTTTTTCTATTGATTCTTATGTTATGTATTTTCCCATGGAAAACATGAAGTGTAATATTAATGATATGAATGAATATTCTATACGGAATAATTATATTCATAAAAAACAATTATGGTGTCATGTGTGTTTTCAAATTTTATATAGAAACAAAGTATTAATTTTTTTTCCAAGACAACTAAAGTAATTGGGGAATCATAATGAGATTCCTTGAATCTTATTTTAGTGTATTTATGTAAGGAAATGCCTTCAGGCTATAGGTTTCCGGTCACTACATATCAAAAATAAAAATAAAAATTCATCCATCAAGGAAACCATTTGGGATTGGATGAACATGGTTTTGTATTTAAATATGTGATTGGTGTAGATGGTGTTTTCACTAACAACAGTGAAGGATCGTAATGAACATCGACTCTATATCTGGTTCTTTTGAAAAGTACTAGTTTTATCAGAAAAAATATGTATTATTCTTTATATTTTAAATAAGGAATTATAACTCATGACTATCCTAAGTATAAAATAAATCTTATACAACTCAAGGATCAATGTATATTCTTAAATTTTTGAAATCATATTGATAAGAACATTATTTATAATAAGATATACATAAAAAATCACATCTATTAATCTACTAGTCACTAGATGTACTTTATATTCTGTTCTACCCATATTCACTAGTAAAATGCAAAACAACTTTCATAAAATGCATTTGATATGAAATATTCATGATAACTAATAGCTAGATATGGTTCAAATTTTCATAAAACTACATGAGGTTTGTAGAAAACCAACTCACTTCCCCTAAATAGAAATAATTTATCTTCATTCTCACTAAAACACACTTCTAATGATTCATATAGATCATAATTCATTAAAGTTACTATATGAATATCAAAATCCTTTGAATGTTTTTATAAAGGAAACTATTTTCATCATTTATGCACATGTCAAAGCCAACAATAATCTTCTTAACTGATTTTTAGGTGTCATGATAGTGACTAAAAAGAATCTTTTTCATTTCATCCAACAACAATAGAGAAATAATATACTCTTGGATATTCCTAATTTTATAAGAAACCAAAAGAAATATTACATTAATTTTCTATATCCATTAGCGATTTCAAGAAGAAAAAAAATCAAAGGATTAGTAAAATTGGAATGAAACATCATTATAAACTCAAACTAATTTAATATAACACCTATCAAATATTTTAAAGTCATATTCACTTATGCTTGAATAGTATTTATTTCATCAATAACATCCAATGATATACATTATTGTAGAGAAGTAAAATAATGTAGAACATACTTTTGAGATTCAACCAAAGAGGGAATCTCAACAAAAAAACAATTTTTTGGAAAATGTCCTTCATATCACATAATAAATGACACCATTTCCTATATTTACTTTTATCATATAAAGGAAATATATAGTGAAAAGTTGTATCTATTGAAATTTTATTGATTATTTATGATTTGGAATCCAACATTCCAAACAACTTACTAAAATCATATTTGGAGATAGAGTACTTTTATAGTTTTAATTTTTCACATTTTCACTAAAACACATCTACCAATTTAACCAAAACAATATATTCTTGGATTTTCAAGCTCTGTTGTTACATAATTAGAAAAAAATAAGGCTTCTGCATTGAAAATTACTTAATAATATTTGTAGTCAACAATTTACATTCATTCACAATAAAAATATTTTCATGTACTTCTTGTTAGAGAATTTGACTATAAAATTTATATAAAAAACTATAAAATTCAAAGTGGGATCTTCACAACAACATTTATTTTTACTTAATATGATAATTTTCTATATAATGAAATTTTTATTTCATTTAAAATCTCCATGAATTTCAACTTGACTCCTTCTATTCCCTTACCCATTATAAAATCCCCTAAAATAAATTTAAAAATGTGAGATGTTCTGCCAAATAAATAATGGATACATAAAGATGGAAAACTTCAAGTCTTATAAAAACATGAAAACCTAAGATAGAACCAACAGTTATTGGATTATCATGTAATGACCCATAAATTTCCAAGTACCATTATATAATCAATTAAAATAAAATAATTTAATTTTCAACATGTCACTGATAATATTTCATTTTTTTCTCTTAAGAAAACATTTCAATTTATTGAAATAATAAATCCATTTTCAAAAATGATTTTTCAATAGAAAATACCGCAAAAGGAAAATTATGAATTTTATTTAAAAAAACATGTGAGGGTTAAAAGGAATATAAAAATCAAATAATGTTTATTGTTATGGAAAATTTATTGTCATCATGAAGATTGAGAATAGATTATTCCTTTTTTTAAAATTGTTTTGTATAAAGTAGACAAAATTATTAATATGGGAACAAATAAATTGAAATTAAAAATAAACAAAAAATTTCCATTATAATCCTTTTGTATCAATGAATAAAATATATAAAACTATTTAATGAATATTCACATGCCTAATAATATTTTAAAATTAAATCCTTAATCATCCAAAGTTTCCAAAACCAATTTAACATTAAAATAATAATCTCAAAGAAATTATAAAATTTAACCAAAACATTAAAAAACATGAGAATTGGAAAATTAATGATAGTATATGTCAAAGGGTTTGTATATACACTTCGTAAAATAAGATGGCATTAAGACATAAAAATATGCCATAATAAAGTGGGATTGAGAGAATATCCATTATAAAGTGGGATTGAGAAAATATCCATTACTCTTATCCAAGATTTTCATATATTTTTTTAAATTCATAAATAATAAACATATGTTAATTTTTCACATTCCATGGAACAATGTTTATGTTCAACTGTACTTTTTTTCATTTTTTACATTGTTGTATGAAACTACTTATACAATTATGTTTCTGTTGACTATTTTTATCATATTCAGTTTATGTGTTAAAAAATGTTTCTATATCAATAATTTTATTCATTTATTCCTAAATTTTTATTGAATCACATTACAAATTTTAAATGAAAATTTCATGATTTTTCAGAAAAAAATGTTTTTAAAATAAGTATAAATTTTTAGAATTATTTTTATTAAAATAAATTTGAGTCATATTACCATATTAATTATAACTCTCACCATAATTTCATATATTTTGTGATTCTCTCTTTTTATGGTTACTAATTAAATTTTATAGGTATTGTTATACTGAATCTAAGGATAATTCGGCCATTTTTTGTGTAGTAAGGTCTATACAACAAGGCCAATGAGTAAATCCATGAAATTAAATGACCCACGATGACTCAATTTATGGAATCCATATTGAATTATAAATTTTATGAAACTCGTGAATATATTCTTGAATATCAAAAATAATCAATGATTAAAATTTGAAGTCCGTACTCTACAAAAGTTCCCAACTAATGCATTGAAGTCCAAACCACCATTGGGTTTATGAATTCAAACAAATTATACCATTAATTAATTTTCTTCTAATAAATTTCCACAATTGAGTTGACTGGTTTTAGTGTGATATAAATGATATAAACAACCTGAATTTTTTGAAATTTTTTTTGGATTTCGGGGCATATTTCCTCGATCTAAAATGAATTCACATTTAGACTAATGAAATACATGAAAGAAAAATGGACGAAATCACATTATTTTGTAAAATGGAAATAAATTTAGATTAAAAACTTCTATGTACACCAAATGAGAAGGTTCTATAGTTCAAATCAATATTTAAAAATTTTAATAAAATTATATCTTTATATTCTATTGTCTGTATATAATAATTGGTGATCAAATATGAGGGGATGATTTGGAATGAAAATATTTCACCAAACTGGGCTACACATACATCCCCCTCTTCAACATGAAATGGGTTGTTATTTAAAATCATAGAATTATATATTTTAATGAACATGTGTCTTAAAATTTCTTGGAAGGATCATCTAATGCCTTGGAAGGATCTTCAAAACTCAATTTTCTACTTGAGAGACCATTCACCCAAGCTCTCTATTGATTTAGTTTTGCCTTATTCTTCATTTGTGATCTCATAAGTGTTTGTATTATAATTTTTTGTCATACATGTTTCATCATCATTATCTCATATCACCATCAATATAATGTTCCATAATACTAATTTTATTAATAAATTAAAATATAGTCTAAAATAAATCCAACCTTTCTCTATCTAATTCTATCAAAATTCCAATATTAATTCTCTTCATGGTTTTTTGTGTACTTGAAACACAAATATTTTATTTACCCTTAATTTTTCTGTTTTTATGTCATAACCCTAATCATTATAACCAATTATTAACCACCAAAAATGATAAGTAAATATAGCATTGGTATGTGTCATTATTCAGTTAGGTTATGTGATTGAGATCTATTTCTCAATGAATATTCATTAGGATAAAACTGTGTATGTTAAACATAAAATGTAATGGAATAATGAAATGTTTTGTTTAATATATGGATTCCATTGATTTTTGGAAACATAAAAAAACATAGAAATATATTTTATTGATATTAATACACTAGTTATGTTAAGACATCGATTTAATCATCAACACATTTTAATTTCAATCAAACTCATCTTGTGAATTGTGTGTTAATTTAATGAAATATAAATAATATCTAAAGGATATCATAAGAATAAATCCACAACAATGAATTCACTCAAATCATTATAAAATTTAAAAATTAAACATCAATATTCTACCAATTTAATTATTCTTTTCACACAACCCCCCATGAAAAGAAAAAAAATAGAAACACTCGAATAAAAAATGTGAACTATCATAGGTAATCTTCCCTAGTTCTTCTATTCAAATTTGTAGTGAACCATACCATTAAAAGATCAAGAAGAGAATGTAAACCATTATTCAAATGAAACCATTTCTATGGATTGTAGAAAATATAGTAATTAGTTATTTATTTTTGAAGAAAACCAAAATTAAAACAAAAAAATCTTGAAAACACCCCAAAATATATCCCACCTTTTCACAAAAATAATAAACTAAAAAACAATTATGATGAAAATACCTCCTTCGTGTCATCCTAAAAAAATTTCTCTAATTCCCCATAGCCTGCAAAGTCACCCATCACATTTTTTGACTCATAAATCCAGTAAACTCTTCATTTACTTAGGATGAACTATAGGGATAAATAATTCACTCAAGACACATTCATTTCCAATCAAATTTCCCCAGATACGGAAAATTATAGGTAACATACTACAAAAGAACTAATTTACTTAAATATGAAATACCAACCCCTTGGTGTTCAATATCCAAATACTGAGGATTATTTTGAACTCATATCAGGTTTGATTTCCCTTCTAACTCATTTCCATGAGCTAGTTGTTGAGGATCCACATATTCACAAAAAAGAGTTACAAGTGGTGTTCTCAACCATGATGCCACAACGAGTTTCTGAACAAAAAAATAAAACAATAATAAAAATATTTAACCCAAGAAAACTCTTCTAAGTTTGGGTCTATTACCGCCCTCATAGTTCCAAACTCACATGGAATGCAATTAATTAACTCTTGTTTGTGAAATTAATTCATGATTCTTGTACTTTATATATTCAAAAATAAAAAAAATTGTATCATTCAATTCTATAATGAATGAATTTAAGAGTATTGAGGGAGGTACAAATATCTTTTAGAATCCTCCCACCAAACCAAATCCATGACCATATAATTATCCAATACTTCTAGAAGGGGTTATTGGATATGGAAGAACTACTCATTGATGCCACAAGTGGTAGTAAGTTTCTTAACCATACTCCTACAGATGCATGGGATCTAATAAGAAACATGGCAATAAATATTTAGAAATTCCATTCATAATAATATACCCTAGTAAAACATGTATAATAGAATCAACACATTGGGACATTAAATATGACCGACTGGATGACTAAAGTTATATGTTTTGCTAGAAAACTATTTTTATATGTTAAATCCTAACCTCATATTCTCGAAAAGCAATGTTCTCTAGACATATTAAAAATAATGGAATCTGCATCTCACCAGCTCATCCAACGGACACATGTCCATAGCTCTAAGAAAAACCCTATAATTCTTCTAGTCCAGTGGAGCTTAATACTATATTTTCTCAGAGGAACATCAACCCTCAACTAGGATATTTTATTAGATAGTCCAACCAACCCCACTCTAAGATGTTCTATTCTATTTGTAACCATGTATTGAGGTATATTAATCTTATTTATCTTATCCATTAGTTAAATACTCAAAATACAAACCAATTATAGTATGTTAATGTTGGTAGTAACTTCCAATAAACTGATATTTTTTTCTTCATCCAAAGTGTAGCTATTTTCTTCTTTCCCATATAGGATTGCAATATCCTAATGATCCTTCCCAATTCCACTCCAAATATAATAAATTTAAAAATAACCAAAATCAATTCCATCCCACTATGGGACAAGCATATTCTTCTAAGAATACATTGGAATGTGATGTAGAGGATATTGCATCTCTGAACCTTTTAGCCTCAAAATACATGAGAACCAAATTGGTCAAATTTCCTCCCACCACATCCTGCAACAAAAATACAATTATTCCCAACAATCATCTCACTATTCAAAAACCCCAAAGGGTAATGTACATTCAATTGTAATATGATATGGAATGAATAATTAAATTCCCCATGATGAATCTTTGAATGAATCTATAAATTTTGAGCTTGATAATTAAATGAATAAAATCCAGAATAATAACATGATGTCAATCTCTCAGCTCCTTCAACTCTAATATGGAACAAAATTAATTTTCTTCATGTCGTATATACTCCAAGGATGTACAATGAACATGATACTAAACTGGATGACATGATTAGACATGATTATTTAAACATTCTTATCTTATATTTTATTAAAAAAACCATATTTATGAAATGGTTATTATGGAATTATTCACACATAAAAGATAACCTAAGACTATTGAAAATATTACAACCCAATATTCACTTCATGTGATGTGAAATGACCCATGGAAAAAAATATTTCATTCAAAATTGGGGGTTCCAACATGGATGATGAACATGTTACACTAGGATTCTCAAAAAAATGTCATACAGAAATCCATCATCACCAACCATGGACTAGGTCCCTTGTAATCAATGGTAGTTCTCATCATGTTATCCAGTAAAAACAGAACCAGTCCATGGGGAATATTTGAGGATGTACTTATCTGATTTAGTAATCATATCATCCATGTTATATTCAATGATCTTGGTTGGGATGTTGAGTCAACCACTTCTCAATCTCCTATAATTAAACAAATTATTTTCTTTATGGTGTCTAGAACTATGGTTTATGTTTATGCGAGAATCTTATTCATGAATGTTTTTGACCAAATCATCATGTTCATCATTTTATAAGCCATGAAAAACCCATCAGAGGATCACCCTACCTTTTCAATGCATGCTTTTGAGAACAATTATGATATTCAATTGAACCCCATTCCATAATGTTCATCAAGTCCAAATGTGAGTGTAACTTATGAAATTTTCTCTATGATTAACCAATTCATAAATCAGTAATTTTATTTGGATTTTTTAAATTATATACTCATTCAATATTGATGATCCTGAAAATTCAATTAAATACCACTTCTACTCTGATCTATAATGTTCCAGCATTGATTGTATAGAGGAAAATAAATCAAAACCAACTGAATTACCTTCCTATGTTACTATCTATTTTTGGCACACAAATAAAGGATAAAACCGATCAGAACCCCTTACTATTCACATGAAATATGAATTCATTTTCCCTGATATCTATCATCCCTTGACTATCTCCACTGATCTTACTAAAAGTGTGGAGTCAAAAAATTATCATCTGTTTGAGGAAAAAATGATTCCTTATGATAGAACCTAGATGACATACAAGGAATTAACACTGTACATTGGATGTATCACATCTATATTTAATATTTATCATATCAAGTTTAACAACCTCAATGAATTCTCAATCCACTCATACATGATGTAGTTAGGGAAGAGATCATGAATATACTTCAAGATGGTATTGCCTAGATTTTTTTTTATTTTTAATGGTTTAGTGTGATTCATGTTGTACCTAAGAAGGTTGGGATAAGTGTTTTATGAAACGAACAAGGAAAGGTGGTGACAACTCAAGTGAAAAAAATGTAATTTGTTAAACAATTATCATAAATTCAACACTAAAACAAAAAAAACATCAATACCCTCTTCCATTCCTTAATAAATTTCTAGAACAATAACCTATAATGACACACTATTGCTTTCTTAATTGACAAAATGATTACATAAAAATCCCAATTTCATTGTAGAAACAAGAGAATATAATATTCAAAAACCCATATGAAACATATTAATGTAGGAGAATTCCTTTTAGCCTTTTCAATTTTACTGTATCAATTCCAAAGGTTTTTGTTGAGTATTTTTTCTAAATTCATTTATAATTTCATCAAGGTAATCAAGAATGACTCTACTATTTATGGTGAATGGTTTGAGTCATTCTTTTTTTATTTGTCTTTGTTGTTAAAAAAGTGTGTCAAATGTATGCTTGTGTGGAATTATAAAAAATATTACTCTATGGTTAATAATTGGATTTTTCTATGGAATATAATTTTACATGAGGTTATTAATATAGTTCCTTCCAAAAATGAGGTGATCTAATCACTTCAGGATCCCACATAAGTTTGACACTTCCATTGATTCCTTTTTCCTGCTAGTATCTATCAATGATCCATCCATAACATCAGTAGGATTTCCCTTCAACTCACTCGAATACTCCAAAATGATGATATATTCCATTTCAATGAGGCATCTAAGAGATACTACATTGAAATTAAATATATTCATACATACTCCGCATTAATCCAAATCATATATTAGTTATTTCCCTTGGGATTGATGTGACATTATTCAGATTGGTCCAATAGGGTTGTTCTTGGTCTAAGATAAAATATATTACATATTTCATCAATTATTTTTCTCAAAAACAATTTATTAAACACAATCATTATAAAATATAACAAAAAAATGAACTTTTGGCTTTTATTTTTCCCTTGGATAAATTTTGGTTCTATCTCTTAGTTTCGAATGTCAAAATATTTACAGTCTATTCCTCTGAATAGTTATTACTAAAGAAAATTGATTCCAAAATAAGGATAATAAGATTGATCACAATGCTCCATGAGTTTAAAATTATGATTAATGATATATTTGGATAAAATAACCATATGGTTGATCACCTGAGTAAATATTTTAATTATTCTCATTTTTGAATACTTTTTACAATATTTCAAACTAAACCCCTCACATATCTCATACCAAATTTGCTTTGGTATGCTCCAATTGTAAAATATTTTGTTCCAAGTCTATTTTATTTTTGTTTTTCAAATGAACAAAAACTAAAGCTAAACACTGATTCAAAATTATATTTTTTTGAAAGATAATAAATCTTGTAAAACATGGGAGTATATAGAAAATAGATGATATGTCGATAACGATTAAAATTCCTCCATTTTTTATTTCATCCACTCAATGTCATTAGGTGGCCACTTTGGACCCCAATGAACCTAGACAAATGTCTTGAACGCTAGATTACATAAGGCCTTCACTCATAAAGGACTGCCATGAGTTATCTAAATCACATTCTACATACCAAATGTTTAGTACACATTTAAAAATAAATTAAATTCTGAAAATTCTTTTAATCTTCAATGCAATCTTCAACATTTTGGGAGTCAATATAATTGGACCATTCCTTCCATCCAATATATTATCATTCATTATTCTTATATATGATTATTTTTCTTGGTTGTTCATGCCCAAAACCAATAGGTAGGATGATGCACATAATTTTAGAGAGTTCCTAAAAAGTAACATTTTCCATCGATTTGTGACACTTGGTGCCATGATAAGTGACATAGGAACTCATTTTATTCATCATACAATCCAATATCTTCTGAAATATAATGGTGTTGTACATAAAACATCAAACAATAATCACCCCAAAACAAATGGACTGGCTGAATTTTTTAATATATATGTAAATATAATTCATATTAGAGTGGTAAATACCACTAGAAAAGACATTACTTAAAGATATGGTGAAGATCTTTCAGAGTAGTAAATATCTAATAAAACACCCATTGGAATGTATCCTTTTATTCTAGTTTTTGTTAAATCATGTCATTTACCAGTTGAAATCCTATGTCACTCACATTTGGATATCCAAAAATATAATTTTTAATTCTAAATTATGATGAAGAGATATTGATTTAGTATGATGAACTAGGAGATACTCATCTATATTACTATGAGAAAGTCAATCATTAAAAATAAAAGGTTGAAAAAATCCATTATAAAAACATCCAAGGAATTTTATTCAATAAATATGACGTTTTGGTGCTCTAAAACTCTATATTTCAGCTTCACCAAGGTAAGGTTAATTTTTAGTTTGAAGGTCCTTTTATTAATACTAATATTTACATATTGGGATAGTTAATGGGCATTGGTTAAACCATTATCATTGAAGGATACACATATCAGGAAACACATTCACTTCCACTAGATCACCAACTATTATAGTGGTCCCACCACTAGAGGGAGATAACTACCCACCAAATACAAACAAGGGAACCACTTTCCAATTAAATATCTTTATTTATATCCCTATCCCTACCATTTTTTCTTTCATATTACTTGTATTCTCCCATTCTCATTGGTTTTAATACTTCCTTGATCAAGAATTTCTCACTATTTTCATTTTGTGCAGGTGTAAATTTAAAAAACACTAAGAAACATATATAAAGAGTCTTAATTACTCACTATTACATTTTGAAATTTGTTGAAAAGTATTTGTGGATTTCAATAAAAAAATTATTTATGTAAACAGCTTTTACTGGTGTCTTGATTTTTTATCAAAAAATGTATCTTGAAACAAATATTTTGA
The DNA here is from genome assembly GCA_963277665.1 of Viscum album. NCBI lineage: Eukaryota > Viridiplantae > Streptophyta > Magnoliopsida > Santalales > Viscaceae > Viscum > Viscum album. The sequence goes on from OY728129.1 coordinate 1,594,410,986, forward strand.
ATGCTCAATTTTTTTTGGAAAATAATTCTTCCCTAATAATTAGGAATATATTCATCTTTTATGATAAGGACACCTATAAACATCTTTTCAAAATGACAATTTTTTCCATGATTTTGAGTCATTAGTTTATTGAACTTTGAGCTAAATTTCTCACTTTAGTTTACAATAATATAATAGAGGAACATTCTAAACCTCCGATGAATTATAATATCCAAATGGAATTACATTTTCCGCACACTGATACTCCTTTTGAAAGCCCCTTATAGCCTATTAAATACCTTTTTAGCCACATTACATGCTTTTCAGAATGTCTCGTAGAACATCTACATGAATTTTCATTGGATCAATTATTTAATATTTTGTGGGGGGGGGATGGAATAAATTTTTCATATTATTTTCTTCTATTTATTCATGTAATCATATGCTTGAGGGAAATCTTATATTTATGTGCGGGGGAGAGGATTTAATTCAATAAAATTTTAGGAATGGTTTAACATTTATTTAAATTGTTCTTGTTATTGAAAAGTGTTAAAAGTTTAAAAGGTAAAAAATAATAAACAAAAACAATATATAAATGGGTTATGCCTTTTTTTCCAAAATTCACACTTAATTAACCATTAATATTGATATTGTTAATATAATTAGTGTATTGAGGATATCAAAAACTGGTGGGGATCTTAATACGATATTTGTTTCGAGTTCAACATTCAGAAAAATAAGAAAAAGATAGAAAAAGAATGCTAAAATCATCATTTCCTATGTCATTGTAAAAATCTTATTGTTTTCTAAAAATTCAATCATTTACTTTATATCTCTTGTCCTTCATGAAATATAATACCCCTATAAATAGGTGATTCTATAAAAATGCATGAGTTGTATCAAAATTTGTTTATTTCTTTTTCCATGTGGGCGTTTCACAAAACTATTAAAATACTTTAAACATTATTTTTCTATAATCCCATAGCCATTGAAAACCCCTAAAATTACCACTTTTTTCATTGTAGTATTACGATAGTTAATAGATGCTGATAGCTCTATCAAACTCTACAATTTTCACTATTGATTGAAAAATGAGTGCACCTCAAGAAATAAATTTTGATCATCTGGAGGGGAGTTAGTTATGAGTTCATATATTTTCCATTTCAAATTCAGATTATGAAAAACTAATTTCATTTGGAAAATTATTACTATAATATTTTTGGTAGAATTAATTTTCAATGAATGAACTAGTCCAAATCCCCGGGTTGGTAGAAAATTTAATATTTTTTATATATCAAAAATGTTTTAGATATGTTTTTTATATTTGGTTATATAAGATAAAACACACAGTACATGGTGTGGTGGAGTTTTTTTTAATTTACTCATAACTTTTTATTTACTCCCATTATTAATTTCCAAGTAAATTTTTTTAAATGATTTGAAATAATAATATTTAAAATAAAACTATAATTTTTTAGCTATATTTTTATTAAACTACATTCAGGTTACCTTATTATTTAAATTTCAACATTACACTATGTATCGATATTGATTTATTCTTTTTGTTGACGATTCATAACTAAATTTAATACATATCATTGAACTATATCGTTGGAGAATTTGAAAATTTAAATAGTCATATGGTCCATACAAAATCCAAAAGAATCTGTCAATGAAACTAAACCATCCATGGTGATTGAATTTATGTGATCAATCAAAAAAGAACAATTATTATAAAACCCTTGAATATATTCTAAAAATTTCAATATAATTATGGATTGAAATATTACATCACAAATCCACAAAAAAAATCATCGCAACTAATGATCTGTATCCCATACCACCATTCTATATAGAAATTACACAATATCACATCACTATTTAAATTTCACTCAATCCATCATTCTAGTGGAACAGAGATGTTTTACTATAAAATAAAATATATATATATATATATGAAAATTAATATTAAAAGGTTTATATTTTAGTGAATCTTTTTGGTGTAATGACCCGAATCCAGATCCCCTCCACTGGTGCCCTGTACTTGGTTCGCCACATGACCTCAAGCGCATTTCCCCAAACGCCAGAGGCTCCCGACTAGCTGCGAGGGACTTGGTAAGTTATTCGGGAAACTATGCCCTCATTCGGTACGGTATACAAGGAAAGGAAAACAACAATAAATAGCAGAATTAGTACACAATATGCAATAACTGAAACAAAATAGAGGAAGTAATGAATATATAGAAATTATAATAATGATGCATCAAGTACAAGTATCTAAGGAAAGTAGCAAACACAACAACGTGCTGAAATACAACTGAACACAAGTACTAAAGCAACAGAAAAAGAAAAACAGATGAGAAACTCCTCAGCATCGCAAGCCTCGGTTCGGTCCCATGCTCCCCAACTCCAGTTTAACCAATAACCTAAAGTAGAAGGTCATTTTCCATTATCTATACCTACAACAACATAGTCTTCTTAGGCCCAAAAATATGGCCCAAACTAGGTGTGATACAAAATCCCAGTAGGAAACCACCCAAATATCTGTGCCTAACAGTCAATGAATACATGGAAAGTAAAGTAAAGGAATAATGAATAGGAAAAATAAACAGCATCTACAATCCACAGTTCTAGCATATAAATCACACGAGTAAACAACCAACAACAAGTAGAAAATAGTTAACACTCTGGGTAGCTCTCATAGCCTAACACCTATGGTTCAACCCACATGTACTAGCTACCCTTTAGGAGGCACACACTGTCTCACCACTCTGGTTTAGCTAAAAAAATAGACTCTCTGAGGAAGCACTCACCGTCAATTCCCCATATAGTCTCGTATCATGCTAAATCCTCTCTAGGGAAGCGCTAAATGTATCATTCCCCCTATGGAACACGTCGATGATCTACAGAATCCTTGAGGAATAACTCATCATCAATCCCCCATGTGTCCACGCATCGTATTAAAAGACACACTGGAGAATCCCTTAAGTCCATTCTCCATATGGTCTACTTCACTAGGTTCTCACAGTCATGTGTGTAAATAAAACATACTCAGCGCACATGCATCATCCACGTAGCCTCAAGGACTACTTTATGACAACCCTTCTTTTATTACAAACTTAAACATGATTTATTACATAAAACATCACTTGATAAAACAAATAATATCGAGAGGTTTAGTGTCTTTGGGGCTTAGAATCATTACATAAAAACATAAAACATGAAATACAACATCTTTTTTGAAAACATCCTTTACATGACCACTACATTCCTTCGTACTTAGCATTGCATGGGATAACCTGAGGACAGGCATAAGAAAAGTGTGAGCTATAAAGCCCAGTAAGAGAGTACACATCGAATAAAATGTTGAGTACAATACATGTTATACAAAAGGCATATCAATAGAACATAAAAAAAATGAACATAAAGGCATGATAAAGCATGATAATCATAACATGGAAATGTGGAATCAATACTTATCATGGAATTAGCATGAGCCAAGGCTGATTGCACATGGAGCATGAGTAAATCCTCATTGCACATAAAGCATGAGTAAATGCTTGATGCACTTGAATTAGCATGAGTCAACACTCATTTCAAAAGACTTATCATGATACTATACTTTACCTAATGCATTGGAGCTATATAAGGGCGCACCCTTCTTAAACAGTTCATTTGATGCATAAGTGTGCCACATGGATCATAAAATATGGATTCATAAAACATAATAATTTATTCCACGATAAACCAATGTGGAATTCATATATGAAACATTAAAATCAATAATTAAATGTGAAAAAAGATTAATACCCTTGATGGAGAAATGGGCATGATATTCACTACATAATAACAGTGGCTTAGAAAATCGGTGTGATTTAGGCAGCGTAACGGCGTGGCATAAGAATTATTAAAAATGGTTGATGAGAGAAAAATGGGTTCCTAATCATATATACATGTAATGGAATGTAAGGAGTTCATATGTATACATGTCACAACAATTTTATTGGTATTTAGATTCATGATACAAAAGTATTTCTTGAATGGAAAAGAGGAGAGAGAAGTTCCTTTCGGAATTTCAGCATAGTAACGGGTATAAATGGGAGGAATTTAATGAGAGATAAAGGTGTCTCCCATCATTCAAACATTAAGAGGTAAATACTAGGGAGTTGTGCAACCATACCCCAACATTCATAATTTAAATTAAAATGGAAAAACAACTTAAAGAAAATTGGACAAAAATGAGAAAGGAAGAAAAACCATTACATGGAAGTGTGATTCTAATGGATAGAGAGAGGCTTGTGAGAGGCTTGTTGGGTGCTTGGGGAACCATGGGACGATTCTATAGGGATTAGGGTAGAGGATGGACGAACTCCAAAGGATTTGAGTGAGAAGGAAGTGGGAGCTTGGGTGGGTTTATATAGGAAAGGTGAGGGAATTCTTTATTATTTATGTTTGGGACCCCTTATATTAAATTAATCCAAAACAAAAACCATCTCATGTTTTTTCCCATGGTTTTTGGAAAAGGGAAAAGGAAAAAATTATTTTATAAGGCCAAAGTCTGAACTTCTTAAAATATTAGGGTTGCTTATGTGGAGGTGAGTCAAACTCCCATGGAAATTAATTTAAAAAGACAAGTTGTTTAATAAGTCTTGAGGAGTTCATTAATGCTTTGAAAAGTAATCCAAAGAAACCAAAAATAAAATTATTTTAATGTTAAAACATATGTTGGCTGAACATAAAGATTATAGTATTTTATTACATCACTATTGGGTCATTAAGATGTCATAAAACACATTATATAATTAAAAGGTATTTAATGTTTACTCAAATATTTGGATGTCTTAGAAAATTATGAAAAATTCACCGTTGGATAATTTCGATTTTATGATTCCAAAAATAACATTTATTTTATCTAAATAATATTTGAATATGTTAATTTTCTCTTTTAAAATAAAAACAAATATTTATCGAAAATTCACGGGTTTTGACAAAAATGGCATTCAAACCTTAATAAAAATTATAATTACATTCATACAATTATATGATCATTTATATATAATAAAATTAATCTAATAATAAAAATATTTATTTTATTAAAATATTATTTAATTCAAAAAACCATTAATTTAATAAAATAGATTTCCTAATTAAATAATAACTAAAAACACCATCTGTACTTTAAAAACTATTTACAATGTATCAATAATGACAAGGAATTATATTAATTATTATATACAAAAAAATAATGTACATGAACATAGTACTATCGATTAGTTACATAACCCCTTAAAACAGTTGCATAAGACCTAAGGGTAAGGTGTGTGATGGTGAAAGACTCTTGGGGTAGCTCAGATAACATCGCTCGAGTGGTAATTTCAATCAACTTCCACTATTACCATAGATAGTCTCGTTCGAGCTTGACTTGATGAAGCTCATCTTGGGCTTGGTCAAGAGAGAAGCCCAAGGACGCCACCTCTTTTCCGAGCTAAGACAAATGATAATCATATGGAGCAATTCTACTGGATGAGCCAATCACTTCTTTTGTCTGAGTAAATTTGGATTTGTTAAGGCCCTATATATATACTAATCATGTGATCACTGTTCAACGAATATATTAGAAATGATCAAAATTCTTAACATAAAACCAATGATATTGAAATTTTATATAAACATAAAGAGACATTTAATTAGATCAAGAGGGATTTCCATTAATGAAACTTTGGGTCATTACAATTTTCCCCCTTAACAAATATCGCCCTCGAAATTTTCCTTTTCACACACTAAAACAGATGTGGGTAACTCAGCTTCATCACGTCCTCCGATTCCCAAGACGCTTCTTCAATATTGTGGTTTCTCCACAACACCTTGACAAGGGGTATTGTCTTATTTCGTAGAACATTTTCTCTACGATCTAAGATCTTCACTGGTTGCTCCTCGTAAGAAATATCATATTCCAATTGTACCACATGAGAAGAGAGTACATGTGAAGGGTCTGGTATGTACTTTCTTAAGTGGGATACATGAAAGACATCATGTACTTTGTCCATAGTAGGTGGATGTGCTAGTCGATAGGCCATAACCCTGACACGATCAAGAATCTCTAAGGGGTGGATGTACCTTGGACTTAACTTCCCTTTCTTTCAAAACATCATGACCTTCTTCCATGGAGATATGCATAGAAAAACCATATCTCCAAATTCAAAATCAAGGTCTCGTCAACGATTATCTGCATAACTCTTCTCTCGACTCTGGGCTGCCTTGATATGCTGCTGAATGGTTTTCACCTTCTCCACCATTTCCTTGACCATTTCTAGTCGAAGCAGCTTACATTCACTGACCTCATCCCAACATGCCGGTGTTCTGCACCTTTTCCCATACAGGGCTTCATATGGTACCATTTGAATTATTGAGTGGAAATTGTTATTATAAGATAAATCAACCAGAGGAAGATGTTGATCCAATCCTCCTTTAAAGTCCATTGAGCACTCTGTCAACATATCCTCAAGTGTTTGGATAGTCCGCTCGAATTGGCAACCAGTTTGAGGATGATATGCCATATTGAAGATCAGATCAGTATTCAGAGCATGTTGAAGACTCTTCCAAATCATAGAGGTGAATCTTGGATCTCGTTCAGACAAAATAGATATTGGTATTCCTCCATGCAACCTTACCACTTCCCTGATATATATTTGTGCCAGTTGATCTAATGAGAAATCCTCCCGAACAATAATGAAGTGTGTAGTCTTTGTAAGATGATCCACAACAACCCAGATTGCATTGTTGCCTTTGGATGTCCTCGAAAGTCCAATGACAAAGTCCATGGTGATGTTTTCCAATTACCATTCTGGTATGGGAAATGGTTGCATCATCCCCTTATACTTCTACCTCTCTTCCTTCACTTGATGACACAACCGGCACTTTGATTTATATCCAGCAATCTCCTTCTTCATATTATCCCACCAAAAGTTTTCTCAGAGATCTCAAAACATCTTTGTGCTCCCTAGGTGAATAGAGAAATTTGAACTATTTGCATCATCCAAAAAATCCTTCTTCATCTCCGAACATTATGGAACACATAATCTTTTCCCAAACCACACAATTCCTTCTTCATTAACATTAAACTATAAGGATTTCCCTTTTTCAATAGCTTCCAATTTTTCTTGAATTCCCATATCATCCTTTTGAGCATCCTTTTACCTTTCCAAAAGAGACGGTTGAGAAATCATTTGTGAAAGGATTGATGATATTCCCTTCTCTATGATTCCTATGTCCATCTTCATCATGTCTAAGAAGATTGGATCCTTCTCAATTCTCATCATTGATAGAATCGATGGATCCTTTCTACTTAGGGCATCTTCCAGCTTGTTCACTTTCCCAGGGTGGTAATGGATTGAACAGTCATAATCCATGATTAGCTCTATCCATCTTCTCTGGAACATATTAAGCTCTTTCAGTGTGAATATATATTTATGACTCTTGTGGTCAGTATATATCTCACATTTCTCTCCATAGATATAATGACCCCAGATTTTCAAGGAAAAAGATCACTACCGCCAACTCCAGATCATTTGTTGGATAGTTTCGCTCATAAATTTTCAACTGAAATGAGGCATAGGATTTCACTTTATCATTCTGCATCATCACACATCCTTATCCCTTCTTCTAAGCATCACTGAATTCCACAAAAAGATCCCCACTTGTGGGTAATGTGAGCACGAGCGCAGTGATAAGCCTCCTTTTCAACTCCTTGAAGATTTTTTCTCATTCATCACTCCAAGAATACTTTACTCCCTTTAATGTTAGCTTGGTAAGAGGGTTGGACAATCGTGAGAACTTTCTCACAAATCATCGATAATATCCACCTAACCACAAGAAGCTACGGATATCTGTTACCAATGTTATCCTCGGCCATCCATCAATTGCATTTGTTTTGGAGGGATCCACAGATATCCCATTGCTTGTGATGATATGGCCCACGAATGAGACTTCCTTCAACCAGAACTCACACTTGATTTACTTTGTAGAGATCTTAACCTTGGACAAAGTCTCTAGTAGAGTTCTTAAATTCTCCTCATGATTCTCCTTGGTATTGGAGTCTATTAGAATATCATCTATAAAGACTACCAGAAATTTGTCTAGGTAATCTCTAAAGACTCTATTCATTAAGTCCATTTAGAGTAATGGAGAATTATTTAGTTCGAATAGAATTAATATGAATTCATAGTGCCCGTATCATGTGCGAAATGTAGTCTTGGGGATATCTTCCTTTTCACCCATACTTGAAAATATCCCGATCGCAAGTCCACCTTGGAGAAGGCTCATTGCACATGGAGCATGAGTAAATCATCAACACACATAAATCATGAGTAAACACTCGTTGCAATTGAATTATCATGATTAAACACTCATTTCACATGATGTGTCATGATACTATACATTACCCAATGCATTGGAGCACTATAAGGGCACACCCTTCTTAAACATTTCATTTCATGAATAAGTGTGCCACATGGATCATAAAACATGGATTCATAAAACATAATCAAATATTCCATGAGAAAGGAATGTGGAATTCATACATGAAACTTTATAATCAAAAATAAAATGTGAATAAAAGTGAATACCCTTGATGGAGAAGTAGGCATGGTATTCACTACACAATGACATTGGCTTAAAAAATCGGTGTGATTTCGGCAGCGTAACAGCGTGACATAAGAATTCATAAAAATGGTTGATGAGAGAGAAAGGGGTTATTCATAATATTTACATGTAATGGACAGTAAGCAGGTCATATAGATACATGTCCCAAAAATTTTAGTGTAATTTAGATTCCTGATACAAAATTATTTCTTGAATGTAAAAGAGGAGAGAGAAGTTCCTCTATGAATTTCGGCATAGTAACAGGTGTACATGGGAGGCATTAATGATAGATAAAGGGGTCTCCCATCATTCAAACATAAATATGAATGTATGAGGTATGTGCAAAACCATAACCCAACATTCATAATTGAAATTAAAACGGAAAAAAAAACTTAAAGAAAATTGGAAAAAAATGAGAATGGAAGAAAAACCCTTACATGGAAGTGTGCTTACAAAGGCTAGAGAGAGGCTTGTGAGAGGCTTCTTGGGAGATTGGGGAACCTTGGGAGGATTATAGAGAGAGTAGGTCAGAGGTTGGATGAACTCAAAAGGCTTTGAGTGTGGAGGAAGTGGGATCTTGGGTGGGTTTGTATAGGAGGGGTGAGGGAATTCTTTATTATTTAGGTTTGGGACCCCTTGTATTAAATTAATCCAACCACAAATCATCCAATGGTTTTTGCCCATGGTTTTTAGAAAAGGGAAGATAAAAAAAATATTTTATATGTAAAATGTCATAACGTATTAAAATTTTAGGGTTTCATATGTGGAGGTGAGTCACACTCCCTTGGAAATTAATTTAAAAAGACAAGGTGTTTAATAGGTCTTGAGGGGTCCATTAATGCTTTGAAAAGTAATCCAAACAAACCCAAATTCACATTATTTTAATGGTAAAACATATATTGGCCGAAAATAAATATTATAGTACTTTATTACATCACGATTGGGTCATTATGATGTTATAAATCACATTATATATTTAAACGGTATTTAATTTTTACACAAACATTTTACTATCTCAGAAAATTATGAAAAATTAACTGTTGGATAATTTCGAAATCCTTATTCCTAAAATAACATTTATTTTATCTAAATAATTTTATAAATATGTTAATTATCCCTTTTAAAATAAAAACCTACATTTATCGAAAATTCACGGGTTTTGACAAAAATGGCTTTTAAACCTTAATAAAAAATATAATTGCATTCATACAATTATATGATCATTTATATATAATAAAATTAATCTTATAATAATAATACTAATAATTTATTAAAATATTATTTAATTCAAAAATACCTTAATTTAATAAAATATATTTCTTAATTAAATAATAACTAAAAACACCATTTGTACATTAAAAACAATTTACAATGTATCAATAATGAAATGAAATTATATTAATTATTATATACAAAAATAATAATGTACATGAATATAATAGTATCGATTAGTTACATAACCCCTTAAAACAGTCGCACAAGACCTAAGGGTAAGTTGTGAGATGGTGAGAGATTCTTGGGGTGGCACGGATAACAACGCGCGAGTGGTAATTTCTATCAACTTCCACTTTTCCTGTAGACGGTCCCGTTTGAGCTTGATATGATGAAGCTCAGCTTGGGCTTTGTCAAGAGCGAAGCCCAAGGACGCCACCTCTTTTCTTGGCTCTGACAAATGGGGTTCATATGGTGCAATTCTACTGGATGAGGCCATAACATCTTTTGTATGAGTAAATTTGGATTTTTTATGGCCCTACATTTATACTAATCATGTGATCACTATTCACTGGCTATATTCGCAACGGGGAAAAATCTTAACATAAAACCAATGAAGATTAAATTTTATATAAACTTAAATAGGCATTTAATTAGATCAAGAGGGATTTCCATTAATGAAACATTGGGTCGTTACATACATGGCTATCAATCTAAGGCCCAACAGAATAACAAAGCAATAGTTCCACTATCCTAAAAATAGGCATGGAAACAGGAAAACACCAAACAATCAAAACAAACAAATAAAGCATCTATATTACTAAAAATCTACTCTATTGTAAAAGATAAACCTCTACTATATAAATCAAGAAAGCAGGAAAAAAACCAAGGGTAAAATAGGAAAACAAACAGTTCCTGTTCCAGGGAATTGGCGCAATTGCACAAAATACTCAAAGACTTCCTATAGAAAGGCACAAACCACCTATCTCGATCCTAGGCGACCTATATACTTGAACCATGAAAACTGATTTTCCCTTGAACGTCGTAGATCTGAGAAAACGCACAAAATGTTCAACCTTAGATAACTTGAGAAGGAGGAATAATATGATAACAAGGATCAGACAGAAGGGAGAACTCACCGCTGCACTTCCAACGCAATCGACCGTGCTCGAATTGGAAAACAGACGGAGAGGCGGGGGCTCAGGGAACATCTGGCCATACGGGTCTCTCTCGGACAAAGAAACTGGAGCAAGGGTGTGTTCCATCCGTCAGGCAGGACCCCAGTGCATTTAATGAAAAAACAAGAAAACTACACGGCGTGTACTTTTAGAGTACACAGCGTGTACTTGGTTTTTTCTGTAATCCGCCAAAATCGGCCTCCACGTCATCCCTACACACCGTGTGTGTGACCTTGACATGTCTAGTACACCGATTTGAGAGGAAAAAGAGTACATTAAGTGTACTCAGGATGTACATGGTGTGTACATCAAACATTTCCAGAAACATTATTTTTCGTAAAAACTCCATAAAACGAAAGGCGTACCTGAAATGATGTTCCAGGTTATTACAAGATTCCCCCTTTAAAGAAATTCATCCCCAAATTTCCCTAGCGATGAGTAGAATAAGATAACTCGAACATATATGGCCACTTAGACCGCACATCGGCCTCCCTCTCCCAGATCTCATCCTGTACTTGCCCAAGCAGCCATAGTACCCGTACAAGAGGGACAGACCGCCCACAGAGAACCATCGTACTGCGATCTAAAATCCAGATTGAAGGATCCTAAAACGATGCATCTGCATCATAATCAACCTCCCCAGGCTGAAAGATATTAGATGGGTCTGAAAAGTAATGTTTGAGATGAGAGTCAGGGAAGACGTCGTGCATGGCCCGGTACCTCTGAGGTAGCTGCAACCGATAGGCCACTGGCCCAACTCTCTCCAAAACCTCAAAAGGCCCAATGTACCACGGTTAAAGCTTACCCTGTCTCTGAATCCTCTTGTTTCCAAACCTCGGTGCGACACGCAGGAAAACGTGATCCCCGAACTCGAACTCCATAGGTCATCTTCGCTGATCAGCGTAACACTTCTATCGAGACTGTGCTATAACAATCCTCTGCCGAATCAACTATACCAGCTCAGAGGTCTCCTGAACAAGACGAGGTCCCAACAAAGCTCTCTCTCGTACATCCATCCAGCATAATGGTGATCAGCATGGCCTACCATACATAGCCTCGTATGGTTCCCTCTGAATAGTTGCCTAAAAACTATTGTTGTAGGCGAACTCCACCAGAGGGATATGCTTCTCCAAGAACCGCCAATGTCCTGAATGCAAGATCTCAGTTAATCCTCTAGCACCTGTATCATATGTTTGGACTGGCCATAAGTCTGGAGATGGTATGAAGTACTCAAAAGTACTTATGTACCCAACGCCTTCTGAAGTCCCTTCCAGAACCGATAGGTGAAACGCGCATCCCTGTTTGAAACAATGGAGCGTGGAACTCCATGAAGACGAATGATCTCTCTGATGTACAGGTCTCAGCATAGTGACTATACTGATACCTGAAACATCATACTAGACTGTATATCTCGTTCTTGGATCTAGAAATACTAGTATATGTGCCGACTTCAACCTTCCCTTCAGCTCCTGAAAGGATGAATCAGAAAAATCTGACCATAAGAACTTATCCCCCTTCTTGGTCAGACCTTTCAAAGGTGAATCAAGGCATGAAAAGTCCTGAATGAAGAATCTGTAGTATCCATCCAGCCCTAGGAAACTCCGCAACTCAAAAACGTTCGTCAGCTCCTCCCATGAAACTACAGCTCTCAACTTCACTGGGTCTACCGACACTCCTACCTCTGAGATGAAATGACCCAGAAAGCGAATCTGATCCATATAGAAGTAGCACTTCAAGAGTATAGCATAAAGTTGATGCTCTCTCAGTGTAATCAGAACGATCTCAAGATAGTTAGCATGGTCGTGTCGCGTGTGAGAGTACACCAAGATATTGTCCACAAAGACCGAAATGAAGGATTCCAAGTAAGAATGGAACATTCGGTTGATCAGTTCCATGAAAACTGCAGGCGCGTTCGTGAGACCGAATGACATGTCTGTATACTCGTATTGAACATACCATCTCCTGAAAGCTGTTAGAGGTATATCTGATGGTCTAACGCGCAACTGATGATAACTGGACCTCAATTAGATCTTCTAGAACACTCGATCACCTTGAAGACGATCAAATAGGTCATCGATCCTCAACAAGGGATATCAGTTCTTGACCATCAACTGGTTCAGCTTCCGATAATCCACACGAAGCCGAAGGGTACCATCTTCCTTCTTCTCAAATAGGATATGTAAACCCCAAGGAGAAGTACTGGGATGGATGAAACCCTTTGCCTGCAACTCCTCCAACTACTTTTTGAGCTCCTGTAACTCAGGTGTAGCCATACTATAAGGAGCAATGCACACTGGTGCTGCTCCTGGCATGAGCTCAATAGAAAAGTCTACCTCACGCTCCGGAGGCAAACCCGAAAAGTCCTCATGAAAGAAATCCCTGAAACGATCTACCACTGGAGGAAAGTCCAACTGTGAATTCCCCTAATCATCGAGATAGAGACTAGCAATCTGGGATGTCACCCTTCCTAGACCATGATGCTCGAGTCGGCTCAAATCGCTTGAACATCCCATTCACCTTTATGAAGAATGTACACACCATCTGGTGAAACGAAACACACTCTACGATGATAACAGACAACGACTTCCTAGAAAGGAACCAAACATCCCATCCTGAGGATGACATCATATCCTGTCATCTTTATGACAAAGAGATCCCCTAAAAATGATACCCTGCATCCTCGTGAGGGTGTTGTCTACACTGGCGTACACTAGATGTACTCTTCCCAAAGGTGCGTATAGTGTCAACGAGTCATCAGAAGAAAAGACACAGAGCCCAATGATTTCCACAGCATCCAAAGAGATAAAGCTATGCATAACACCAGTATCAAAAAGAGCTGAAGATAAAACTGAGGCTACTAAAATCTTACCTCGAACTTTAGAAGGGTCGGTATCTTGCTCCTGATAGGTCTGCTCCACGGTGAAAGACTGGACTGCACTACGGGCATGTGTCCCTAGATGACCACTCTGAGCTGAACCTCTCTACTGGTGTTGAGGGAATGGTGGCTGACTGACATGGCCTCAACCTCCACCTGGGCCGGAACGGCTGTAAGAACTCTAGTTCCATGACTGGTGAGAAACTGGCGGGGATGATCCTGAATGAGGAGTCATGGAAGAACCTCGGTCACCAGCTGCTGGTGAGAAAACCTGGATGAAACACTAAAGGTGACCCATCTTTATGCAAAATCGGCACTCTACGGGGTCTCTCTAGCACTACGGCATCATGTTCCCTGACCGGCCACACTGGTAGCATACCACCTGGCTACCTGACGATGCATCTCATTTCCTCGGATCACTCTGCATAGACTCCATACGGCACTTCTTACTGTCATCTGGAGGAAATCTAGCTCTGGAAGCAGAACTGCCCTGGCTCGCAGCTCCGGAGTCTCTCAGGTTGCGCTCCGTAATCATTTCCTGATTGATGCTGAAAGTGATGGAATTTAACTTGATGATATTGACCTGCGAGCAGATCACCTACCTAAGAACATCCTCGAACATCCTTGCAAAGAACACCAAACTCCCATCCCAGAGGGGTTTGAAACGCTGCATCTCAGTGAAACTAGAGTAATAATACATGACAGAAAAGTACCATGCTCTAAAATCATGAACTCCTAGGCTCAATCGGCCCTCAGGGTCTCCGGTAGAAGTAGTCATAGAAGACGTGCTGAAATTCCTCCCAAGCCATAACCTGCTGATGACCCTCCTGTGAGATCACGTCCTACCACCTCATGGTGGATTCTCAGAACATGTAGGTAGAAATTTTGACTCACCTCTCTGGAGGTGTTTTTAGAAGCTCTAAGATAGTCAGCATGGCTTACAGCCATGACTTTGCAGCCTGGGGTCCTCCTTCCCCTTAGAATGTGGGAGGATAAAGCTGCTGAAAAAACCACATCAAGTCCGCCATAGTCGAGGCAGGAGGTGGTTCTCCCTGAAAGGGCTGCATCATCCCCATAAAACCATCGCTGAACTGTGCATCATTGCCTGCAACGGGTATTACAGCTGGTGCCAAGGCTGGACCGACTGGAGGATCAGCAGGAAGTCCCTGATTAGCCATATCTGGCGTCTGATCACTGCCTGACGACAGACGTACAACTGGAGGAAATCTCATAGGCATAGCTCTAAAAGATCAAAATCACACCATAGATTATAAAAACAAGGACATGAACCACAAGAGTACAAAACAGGAACAGGGGAAGGAAAACGCACATGTTTACAAAACACGATTACACGACGTGTATAAAAACTACACGGCATGTCTTCTTAAGCCACTGACATGGGCGTGAACCCATTCCCTACAGGTCTTGTAACACCTCAAACTACACGGCATGTTGATCCAACACACGGCGTGTACCTGAAGACTATTCCCATGCACGAGTCTCCTTACTTGGCTAACCCACACAATCCGACTTAACCCAAAATTACATGGCGTGTATTGAACAAACATGGCGTGTACAAGGCAAGGCATCTTCATCCCGTGTTGTTAATTACATGGCCGTCTACATGGATGGACCTCACACGACATGTTCCGAACAAACACGGCGTGTATAGGTGAAGTTGACATCGTCCCGTGTTGTTCTTAACACGACCGGATACCTAAACAAGACTACACGGCATGTTCCGAAAACAACACGGAATGTCTATGGGAAAGTGACGATGTCCCGTGTTGTTCGTGACACGGCCGGGTACCTTGACGGGACTACACGGCTTGTTCTACTTGAGCTTCCCTGACCCATGTTGTTAGTGACACGGTCGGGTACACAGCTCCGAACTACATGGTGTGTACCAACCGTACATGGCGTGTTCCTAAATTTACTTCTAAAATAAGGTGTCCCTACTCACACAGTTAGTGACAAGGCCTTAAAACCACACGGCATGTAGAGAAAAGTACACACCATGTATTCTGGGATTTTCTAGGTAGTAGCTCAGAAACTGCACAGAAACCCAGAAAACACAGAAAATATGGCAGAGAGGTGCCAAATTCCGATTCATGGGGGCCTATACTCCCCGTGAATAAAAACTTGACATCTCATATTGTCATAAAAAAGATAAAACAGGATCATTTATGTAATTAATAATACAATCAATCCTCTAACAAGGCAGCAAAGATTCCATCAAGCACCTATCACAACAACATGCAAAATCTACACAAGTCTATCACAACAGTATGAAATCGCTAATGCACACTAGATATCATGGAAAGAATTCATGGAATGTGATTTATACAAGTGCTTATATGATTCATGAGATGGATTACCCTCATCTCATCGGGTTGCTACAGAAATAGAACTACAATGTTTAAGAAAATAATAATAACACAAAGCATGTGAATCACTCTAGGTGATATCATATCAACCATAAAATCTCGAAACCAGCAAACTGCAATTTACAAGGTAGTATGGCTTTTCCATATACACAGGTTAGCTAATCCCGAGAACATCTTAATAACAAGTTCCAAATCCATCCTACACATGGCTAAAGGTTCCAAATAGTAAATCAAGAGAAAATAATCTCCTCTGATACCACTTTGTAACGACCTGAATCTGGAGCCCCTCCACTAGTGCCCCGTACCTGGTTCACCACATTCCCTCAAGCGCATTTCACCAAATTCCAGAGGTTGCAGACTAGCATTGAGGACCTTGGTGAGTTATTGGGGAAACTATGCCCCCATAAAGTAAGGCATACAAGGTAAGGAGAACAACAATAAACAGCGGAAGCAGTAAATAATACGCAACAACTGAAACCAAATAGCAGAAGTGATAGAGAAAATATTTTCAATTAATTTATATTGAATATCATTTTTTTTAAACCCACAAAAGTGTTCCTATAAGATTAATTGTTTCATTTTTATGAAAATGGTGTTATTTTGAGCCGAATAGTAAAAAATGGCCATTTTGGATTTTTAACAGTTTTACATTATTTCTGTAGTTTGGCCATAACATTATCTACACTGATCCAAATTGAAAAATTCTTTATTTTCCATATTCTAAACTTCTAGGGATTCATTTACTATTTTTTTACTAAAAGCTGAATCGGAAATATGGAAGCTCAAAAGAAGCTCACAAGTGGGAGAAAGAAAACTATTTTCAGTTCTGCCTAGTTTTGGTGTGGGATCCATAACTCATCCATAGTGGGCCCCAATGTTTTGAAATATGGTGGGTGGACGCACAAGGACATTGGGAGAATATTTTATGAAGGAGGAACTGGGGGATTTGGCCGTTTATGGGGTCATTATATCACCCTAATCCAGACGATTTCGTTTTGGAGAGTCTGACTGGACATAATAAATGCTCAGAGTAAAACAGACATAACTATTGGAATACATGTCCAAATCCACTGATATGTTTAGGGGACTTAGACAGGGAAATTATGAACATCATTAAAGAAGGGCTCAACGCGTTATGATGTCATTTAATAGAGCTACAACGTGTCAATGTCCGGGGGACAAATTCTGTCTATAAAAGGAGGAGAGCTCCACCCTCTCAAAGCATCCCATTCTCCATCCCATTTCTTCCGGGACACAAAGAAGAAGATCTTTTCTGATTTATTATTTCATTTCTATTTCATAGTTTTATAATGCCTTCTTCTTCCCCATTCATCTTGATTACCATTACCATGGTGGGGTAAAATTTTGGAGTGATTGGGGAAGGGTAGGTTTTCTACATTGTAATGCTTGATTTCGTGGACGCAGTTGAATAAATTTATTTCTTCTTCAAAGTCTTTTTCAATTTATTAGAGAGGAATTCATTATCAAGTGAAATTGTTCATGAATATTAATTCTGTTATTTATTTTTTCCTTGAAAAAATAATCATAATCTCCCTCCACTAATTTCTTGTTTATATATGATGGAATAAATCAGGAATTAGTGATGAAGTACTCGACGATCGTCAGTACGTGTAAAAGGTGTAGTGAATGTTCATGATTGTTTGGGATAAACAAAACCCAATTGATTATTGCCTATTTCAATTAAGGATATTCAATAAAATTATTTTACACATGTAAGGATAGTTGACCAAACCAAGATCTTGGTGTGGCTTTTTTCACAATAATAATTTCACCAAAGAAATGAGAGGAAACGATTGTAGAAACTCACTAAAATAAACTAAGAAGAAGGGCTTTGAATTAAATTAAACAAGGATAGAATTAAAATTCGTAAATTGAACCCGACCTAATCACCCTTTTTAATATCATAGTTTTTCAATCATTTTAATTTCAAAATTCATTTCAAAATCACAACATTTTTTTACCCTCATTTTAAAGTGACAACTCATTTTGTGTAAACTCCTCTTCGGGAGACATCCTAGGTGAACGACTTTACTAAATTTTAACATAGTAAATAATTATTTTGCTACGCCCTATGAGAGGCATGTGTCAAACTTGGCACCGTTGCCGCGGAGGTAGTGCCACAATATTTTTGTAAATTTTTGACATTTTTTTCTTTTAAAACAAATCACAAAAAAATATATTTCCATAATGAATTCAAATGATTATTATTCTACATGGAATGAAAATTAATCACCGGTGTAAGAAGAATACTACACTAAGGAGGCCCTCCAATGAAGAGCTGATGCACTTATGATAATGTTCAAGCAGGTGGAAGGAGGCATAACAACATGGATCTCACTGGAAGATTTAATGGCCATGGTGAATAAACTACATGTTGACTTAAAATGACTCAAGGCCAAGATGGAAGTGCCACTAGTCTTCCCAGATTTCACTGAAGACATCCATGATGTTGGAGACAAACTCATATTAGAGGATCCTGACTACCTACCTCCATCCAGTGATGATTGACTCCAAGAGGAACATTCAATTGAAGAGAATATTAATGTTGAACCAAACCAGGGAGATATTACATTCTTAAACTCAAATTCTTTCAATTTTTCTAACACTATTTTCAGTATATCTCTTTATTCTATTAAATCTTCAGATTCCGAAAACACAAACTACACCTTGGGGGATGATGTGAAAAATGAACCACCTATTTAGAAACTTCTGGAGCTCCCTGAAGTCATTGAAAATCTACTGGAGGAGCCCGATCATGAAGAAATCCAAGTTGCTGGGCCTGAGGAATATATACAAGAGGATGCAGCCTCATTGAAACCAGTGCTAGAAGGAACGATAGTTGCACAAGTAGAAACAAATGAGGAGGAGGCTCTGTACTTCATCCTACCCCCACCATGCACGTTGTACCACATTGTGAAGGGGGTGGATCTAGTGTACTATATCTATAGAGTCCTCTTTAACAAGAACAATGAAATGAATGCTGGGAAGAGCCACATGTGGTGGTTTAAATAAAATAAAACTTATCCACCATCAGATTAGGGATAACCGATTAGAACTGCCACTCTGGAGGCAGTCAAAAACCAGGGCCCACTTAGGGGATTCAGCCAAGTTTTATCCTTCTATTCTCATCCAATTTCTATTTTCATTGCATTCAATAAATATCTTATGTTTTTTTGTTCATTTATTTGTAGGTTTTTAGATTTCAAAACTTAAGAGGTTAACTCAATGATGCACTGTGAATAAATCAGTTTGTACCTCTCCTTCACACTTTCTTGATGTTGTGATTCATTTGAAAATTGACTTACATGTTAAATCCACATGAATTCATTGAAGACACTACAACATTTAAGAGTGGGGGAGATAACCTTTGTAGTATAGGATTTTCATTTGATGTTTGTGTTCACAAAAAAAAATAAAAAAGTTTTGAGTTTTCAAATTTTTGTGTGTTTGTTTTCAATTTTTGGTGTGTTTCTAAAACTTTTGAGGTGAAATGATTATCAATACCATTTTGGAAACCCATGTCAATGAGTGAACCAATCTATTCCATGAAACTGAGTTTAAAATAATGCTGAAATAACATTGTTTCAAGTTCAAATCTTTTGTTATTTCATGAAATGTACAATGATTTTTGAAACCCATGCCATATTTCACTGTCTATATATTTAAAAACACTTTCCTGTGAGGCTTCTGAACCATTTTTTTATATTGTTTTCATTCACCTCATTTCATTAGAGAACCAGACCATGCTTGCTTAAACAAGAATTTGATTTATTTCTTTCAAAACATGAGGGTTTGGGTATGTGTGTTTTAAATGATTGAGGAATTTATTTGGTTTGAAGCCCCCATTTCAAAATAATCCTTTTCATAATGGACCAAATTTACATTTATCCTTAATTGTAGCCCCTAGTAGCCATGAATTTCCTATTAGGTTAGCCACACTACAAGCCAATTTTCCCTATCCTACCTGCACATGAAGTGAAATTGCATGATCTAGTTGAACATAAGTGTGGGGGAAGATGTCATGTGGTGTACTACCTCATTTGGTGATTATTTGGGTGGAAAATAAATTGTGGAAGAGATGTGTGTGATGCTGAAAAATTATTCTGTTGAAAGTTGTGCCTTTTATGGAGCATTCATGATAAGAGAAGTTGTGCCTTTCTGCAGCTTCCAATGTAAAAAGAAATTCATGCCTATCTGGAGCTTTAAAAAAATCATGTTTGAAAAGATTTATATTTTTGTTGCTGAGCTGATTGAATGATGATGGAGCCTATTTTCATCAAAGGGGAAGTGGAGGAGACCATATTTGAGTGAAAATTAGAATCTTGAAATTTTTCTTCAATAAGATCCAATCCTTCCTTTTTCAGCCTCAAGAAATTTTAACATCCAAATCCTACCAACTGGAAGCCACATAACTACCCTGAAATGTCCTAATGAGAAACACATGTCCTTGACTCACATCGGGTGGAGAAGTAGGAATTTATCAACCCTATGGTGACTCTTGTGTGAGTTTGGATGTGAAAATCTTTGTTCAGCATTTACATTTGTGAGATGAGAGAAAATTAATTTGAGGTAAGTGTCTTGTGTGCATGGGATAAGAAATGAAGTGGAAATATATTAAAATATAAAATTGAGAACATGAAGTAATTGTTTTTGATGAGACATGATATATATTTTTTTCTTGGAACCGATTTGAAAGATCTCATGGATATGTGTTTTGGATTTGATTTGATGTGATTATTACTTGACCAAGAGTCCAAGTACTAAGTGTGGGGGAATTGATAGAGAAACTATTTTCATTCATTTTTATTAAATATCATTTTTTAAACCCTCAAATGTGTTCCTATAAGATGAATTGTTTCATTTTTATGATAATGGTGTTATTTTGAGCTGAATAGTAAAAATTAGCCATTATGGATTTTTAACAGTTTTAAATTATTTCGGTAGTTTGGCCATAAAATTATATACACTAATCCAAATTTAAAAATTAATTCTTTTTGATATTTTAAACATCTAGGGCTTAATTTACTATTTTTCGACTAAAAGCTGAATCGGCCATATGGAAGCTCAAAGTAAGCTAACAAGTGGGAGAAAGAAAATTGTTTTCAGTTCTGGCTAGTTTTGGTGTGGGATCCATAACTCATTCATGGTGGGCCCAAATGTTATGCAATTAGGTGGGTAGACGCACATGGACTTTTGGGTCCTATTTTATGAAGTAATAACAGAGTGAAGTGGACGTTTATGGGGCCATTAAATAACCCAAATCCGGATTATTTCGTTTTGAAGATTCTGACTGGCCAGAATAAATGATCAGAGTACAATGGCCATAACACTTTGAATACATTTCCAAATCTGCAAAGATTTTGAGGGGACATGGCCACGGAAATTATGAATGATATTCAATAAGGGATTATCGTGTGACTATTTAATTTAATGGGGATAACACACATCATCATCTGGGGGACAAATTCTGGTTATTAAAGGAGAGCTCCACCCTCTCAAAGAATCCCACTCTCCATCCCATTTTCTTCCCGGACACCAAGAAGAAGATCTTTTCCACTTTATTATTTCTTTTCTATTTCATAGTTTTATAATGAATTCTTCTTCCCCATTCATCTCGATTACCGTTAACATGGTGGGGTAATCTTTTGGAGTGATTGGGGAAGGGTTGGTTTTCTACATTGTAATGCTTGAGTTCTTGGACGCAGTTGAATAAATTTCTTTCTTCTTCAAAGTTGATTTCAATTTAATATATAGAATTTCATTATCAAGTGCGATCTTTCTTGAATATTAATTCTGTTATTGATTTTCTCCATGGTAAAATAATCATAATCTCCCTCCACTAATATCTGGTTTATATACAATGGAATAAATGAGGAATTAGTGGTGAAGTACTCAACCATTGTCAGTACGTGTAAAAGGTGTAGTGAATATTCATGATTGTATGGGATAAAAAAACCCAATTGATTATTCCCTATTTCAATTAAGGATATTAAATACAACAATTTTACAAATGGAAGGAGAGTTGACCAAACCAAGATCTTGGTAAGTGTTTCCTCACAATAATAATTTCACCAAGGAAGTGAGAGGAAACGATTGTGGAAACTCACTTTAATCAACTAAGAGGAAGAGGTTTGAATAAAATTGAACAAGGATAGAATTACAATTAAGAAACCGACTCCTACCTAATCACCCTTTTTAATATCATAGTTTTTCAATCATTTTAATTTCAAATTTCATTTTAAAAAATAGAAAAAAAAATTATGCTCGTTTTAAAGTGAAAAATCGTTTTTTGTGCACTCTTATTCGGGAGACATCCTAGGTCAACCACTTTACTGCATTTTAACTTAGGAAATAATTTTTTTGACATTCCCTATGATAGGCGTGCATCAGGAAAAAATGAATATAGAGCAATGATGATAATTATTCAGCATGTATAAGTATCTATGGAAAGCAACAAACACTACAAAGTGCAGAAATACAACTGAACACAAGTATTAAACAAACAGCAAAAGAAAAATAGATGAGAAAATATACAGCATTGCAAGCCTCAGCTCGGTCCCATGCTCCCCAGCTATAGTGACATCAAGAACCTGAAGTAGAAGGGTGCTTTCCTTTATCTATACTTGCAACAACATAGTCTTCTTGGTCACAAAAGCATGGCCCAAACAGGGTGTGAGACAAAATCCCAGTAGGCAACCACCCAAATATTTGTGCCTAACAGTCAATGAATACATGGCATGTAAAGTACAAGAACATTGAACAGGAAAAATACACAGCAGCTACAATCCACATTCATAGCTTATAAAGCACACGAGTAAACAACAAACAACAAGTAGAAAACAGGTAACCCTCTAGGTATCTCTCACAGCCTAACCCATATGGTCTAACCCACAAGTACTAGAAACCCTTTAGGAGGAACACACAGTCTCACCCCTCTAGTGAAGATAAAGAAATAGACTCACTGAGGAATCCATCACTGTCAATTCCCCCTATAGTCTCTTATCATGCTAAAGGATCTCTGGGGAAGCACTCAACATCTCATTCCCCGTGTGGCATGCGTTGAGGATCTACAGACTCTCCGAGGAATCACTCATCGTCAATTCCCCACATTGTCTCACATCGTCTTAAAAGACACTTTGGAGAAGCCCTTATATCCATTCTCCCAATGGTATACTACACTAGGTTCTCACCGTTCTGTGTGTAAATAAAACATGCTCAGCGCGCATGCATCATCCAAGTAACCTCAAGGACTACTTGGCTATAAATCTAAGGCTCAACAGCTTAGAAAAGCTAGAGTTCCACTTTCCTACAACTAGGCATGGAAACTGGAAAATGACAAACAAGAAGAACAACCATGGAAAGCATCCAGAGTACAACAAAAACTACTCTATTCTCAATAATAAACCTCTACTGTAGAAATAATGCAAGCAGGAAAAAAATCAATGGCAAAACAGGAAAACGCACAATTCTTGTTAAAGGGAATTGGTGCAATTGCACAAAATACTCAAAGACATTCTACAGAAAGGCACAAACCACCTACCTCGATACTAGGAGATCGATATACTTGAACCGCGTTGATTGATTCTCCCTAGAACACTGGATATCTGTGAAAACACACAAATCATTCAACCTTAGATAACATGATAATGAGGAAGTATTGGTAAACAAGGCCCAAGGAGAAGGGAGAACTCACCCCTTCACTTCCAACATGAAACACCCCGACCCCAGCTACCCAGAGCCAGTGCGTTACTTCGTAACATTGGCATGATCACAAAAGATCAAGTCTCAAAAGACCAATTAGTTTAGTAGCCTTGTAAACACTAGATACATTCATAAATGTTATATTACATCATAAAGTGAAAAACTAATAACAAAGTCTTCATAGTATACACTCATATCCTCTTCTGACTATCCCTACAGGTCATTCATAAAATACTTCTCCACATCCTGTAAATTATTAAAACATTGAATGGGGTGAACTCAGATGCTCAGTAAGGATATCAATATTGCGGAAGCTTTCATAAATAAACATAAACATTTAAGGCAATATATAACTAAAACAAAAGCCTTTTAAACGTGAACATCAACATAATATGGCAAAAGTAAAATGGGACAATTCCATTTACTTCTTCACATTGATATTCTACTGGTCGAATAATCACATGCAATATCAATAACGACTTTCATAATGATGGAATGCATAATGCCATACATTCTGAAACATTTTGTCAAGGCCTCGGCCAAGACTTCTAAAATGATTAAGGCCTCGGCCAAAATCACAAATCAAATTTGGAAAGGGCCTCCGCCAATTCCACGTCTAGTTGTCTCATGAGACCTACCGATGCATCGAGGAGCTATAGCGGGCTCCACCCGTCACATGTTAAGTCCAATGCATTCCTCATATGATTAGGTTTAAACGTATCATAAACCATAACATAATCGTATCACATAAAACATGCATAAAGGAAACATAACATTTCCAGATTTCAATAACAAGATATCAATACAACACATTGATATAATAAAAATTCTTTCAAAACCATTTTCAATACCAAAATAAAAGAAAGTTAAAACTTTGTATTTATTTTTCATTAAAAAAATGATGGCTTTTAGAGGAATCCGAAACTCAAATAATGGTCACGGTGGCGGAGAAGTCGTTGTCACCGCATAAGTACAGAAAGAAAAACATTCCCTTTTTGTCTTTTAGTAAAACGCTTCGTATAATAAAGATTTCTTTTGAATAAACGTAAAAGTCAAAGGGGTTTATACACCATATAAAAGAAAGTTGTGTATAAAACAAAATATGCCTCAATGAAAGGAGATTGAGACTAAGTCCTTAAAAAGATCATTTTTAAAATAAAATAGATCTATTATGTGTATTCACTATAGGTACACATAAAGAAAGTAAAAATACAAAATAATAATAATAGTATCATGACATAATTTGAATGTAGGAGATTAACCCAAAGAATGGAAGTTGGGTTAAGAAGTTCCCTCACCTTGTGTCCGACTTGATTCGACCGTTCTTTAACCTCCTGAATAATAAACTAGAGTTAATATCTACTTTATTAAGAACCATTTTCAATTTCATTATTTTTTTTATATCACTTATTACAATGTTATGAACATTATGTAATTATTTATGTTAATAACGGTCGTTTTGTCGATCATTGGTACTTGAGTCAACAATAAACTTCTTATAATTACAAGGTGTTTATGTGGTAGAATATCCATTTTCTCCAGTATTATATTCATGATTTTGATGTCATATATATCATATATATCCAGTATATACATTCATTCATAATATTACGTAACATTTGGAGGTAGGAAATGAAATGCACTGTTCATGGAGACAGTAAGCCGTACGTACGCATGAACGCTACTTTCATTTCTATTTCATATTTAATGGAATGAAATCATAATTATATAAAGGTATAATATAGTTCCGGTATAATATCATATATAATATCATTTACTCCATCCTTTATACATCCCACATATGGCATTAACGATTCACATCACTTTGAGGGGGCAGTAGTCCGCACTTCCTAAAATGAAATTATCGCGTTTACCTATAATGGAAATCATAAAGTATGCCATAAATGATAAATACAGAAGCATAAGTAAAACATAAACATATTATATATCCTATATAAATATAGTGACATCTTAATGGCCACCTTTGAAGGTGTTATATGAGTGTTGAACAATCATCGTTTCGTGAGGCAGAAATTCGCCATCCACAGAAACTGTATGTTCTTTAACCATTAGATGTATGTGTGTGTAATTGTATCTCAAATACGTCTTATAACAACATCCTAGTATCTTGAGGATACTGGTGTTGTTACAAAATAAATTGATAAAAAGAGATTAGGGGGTTGGAGAAGAAAAATAAAACAAAACAACATTAGAGAAGACATTACCTCAAAATCGGGTAACTCTTTTTGATTTGAGCCAATGGCTTCCTTGGGAAGAGTTCTGACCAAAGTGCGGATTCTAGGAGTAAGAGGGGGAAGTTGGGAGAGTATTTGGGCAGAGGTTGGCCGAGCCAAATGTCTTGAATGTGTGAATGAGGTGGTAGAGTTGGGGGCCTTTTATAAGTGGAGATGAGGGGCACTCTTGGAAAGTAAGGAAATTTTACATTATTATACAATGATTTTCGGATTCTAATGGTCCCAAACTTATATAATTCGTGGATAAGGTGATAAGGGTTCGAAATCTATCCATCCAATAGTCTTTTTACAAGTGTAAGCATTGGATTGTACATTATCTTTTCATTTTATTAAAATCGTTAAATAATGAGGTCATCGCTGCATCATAATCATGTCATAAATAATTTAATTTATTTAATGTCTAAAAATTATAAAAAAACAATGACGTAGGAAATCTTTTTAGCTTTCCAATGACTATTTATAGTCAAAAATATGACTTGTATAACCTCATGTAGAAATTGTTTTAGTAAAACATTTCATGTTTGTGTCATTTTTTACTTTAACATTAAATAAAATGTATTTATGTCATTTTCCAACTAAAGTGGCTCCATGGGGTCCCCAAGTTGATCCATGGATTGTCTTTGTCGGCCATGGCACATCCAACGAGGGTAGGACATGTGTCATGCTCATCTCATATTATTAAAATATTATTTTTACCTTAAATTACACTAATTACCTCTAACCGCGATTAAGAACTTAAAAAATACTATTCACCAAAAATTATTTTAATCTCATTGAAAAACATTTTACTTCTTAATGACAATCATGTATGTCGGATTTTTGAAAATCAAAACACAAAAGTGGTAATAACTCATTTAAATGAAAAATCAGTTATTTAACTACCACTTAGTGGTTTCACTATTCATCAAAAATTGTAGTTTTTCAGAACAATGCCAAAATTTCACCCTAAGCTATAATTGATATTCTGAATTCAAAAATGATTTCTATTTTAAAAAATTCCAATCATATAAGTTGAATTAATTAATTTTATAATTAATTCCTGCTATCACAACAACTAGCGTGTTTTTAAGAAACAATTTATATCAAAAGATTGGGAATTGTTTATGTCCAATTTCAATGTTAAATTAATTATAATGACCACCATTGGATAAAATGGTAATAATATATTCTAATTACACTTTAAAACCACTAAATAGTATAATTTATCACTATAAATTATTTTGATTAAAAATGTTGTTTTTAAGTATTTTTCATTATTAATAAAAAATTAGAAGTTCTCAGAAAAATACCAAAAATTCAACATAGGCTAATTTCGATATTCCGAATCCAAAAATGAAGTCAATTTTGAAATATAAAATTTCTATAATTTTAAAATGTGGTTATTACTATTCATAACAGCTACTTTGATTAGTCGCGGTGTTTTAGAACTCCAAGTTGCGTACAATGAAAGCTATTGCATTATTGAATGAGAAGCGTATTGTGGAAGCTCGGGGTGTTACATTCTACCCTCCTTCAATAAATTGCTTCCTCGCAATTTAAAATTTTTCTTTGAAAATAAAAGGTTGAAAAGAGAAAATACCTTTGTGTAAAACCCACATCGGAAATAAGATTAATAAAATTTAGCCTTAATAAGAGGGAAAGGGAAATGAAAAAGTCACCACCCAATTATGATCTCGATTATGAGAACATTGGTTGCAATTATAGACATATAATTGGAGGAAAAACATAAATATTTGTAAGGAGTGATTGAGTTCATCAAACCCAATCAACTGTCAAATTGAGGGCCTCAAAGACTTCAATCTATGTTGATTTAAAATATCATCAGTTCAACAAGACATAAGGTATTAGGATAACAAATTTTTTTGGTTTTAATATCCCTTTACTAAAGTTTAATAATTAATTTATTCATTGAATAAGAGGTAGGTATATATATATTTATGCTTGACAATTAGAGTTTCAACCTTCAACTCATCATTCACTCAAAAAGATAATAGAACACAAAAATATTATACTTATCCTAATTGTATAAGGTTCCAAATGATAACACATACCATTTAGATTAGTAAAATTATTTTGTAATAACCAGGGACTTCATATAGGCTAGTGGTAGGAAATAAAGGCCTGTCGCACTATGAATGTGGGTTCGATTCCTACATCTTTGTCCGACGCGACGGGTTATGCCCCACCCTATAGGTTGTCCTTTTCCTAAAACTATAGTATTATAATATTCCAAAAATAATCTTTAGAATTGTTTTAACCTTAAATAATACTATCCAAAGTTCAACTTAATCCATTCCAACCTTTATAGTTATCCCAAATACCTCTGTCCAAACTTTCTCTAAAAGGTCTCTAAATTCCAAAATCAATTGTAACATCAGATTCCCCAATCAAAGAAAAGTTTCTCTTATTGTCACATACTAAAAACATGATTACCTTAATCATATTAAAACCTTTCTGAAATCAACAAGTACTACAGTACAATCCTTATATATATATCACATTATTCTAATAACCAGAATATAATCCATGAGTCCAAAAGCACCAATACATTAATTATTCTGATTCAACTGTAGTAACAGCATAAGATTTTCCTTAATCCCTTGGCCTTTTCTGAGGTAATTTTCCCTGAAGCTTAGGACATTCATTTGCATAATGCCCCATTTCCCTACAATTGTAGCATTCAACATTGATAGCCTTTTTCTTTCCCTTTCAATCACGCGCCTCGTGACCATTTTCTCCACATTTATAACAAACTCCCATTCCTTTTAGGCAAGTACCAGGGTGATTCTTCCCACAATTATCACATAATGGAAAATCCTTATTTGCCTTTTTCCCTTTATCTGTCTCTTGTTCCACCGTTATCTTCATCTCTTGCTTTAATTAGTTGTCATAAGACTTAGAGAATTCCTTTTCTGTCTTGATAGCACATGAGACAATATCTTCGTATGTTGAGAACTATTGTGATACTAAAGATCGACAGAGAAATGGTTTTAACCCATCAAAGAAACGATCAATCTTACCTCTTGGGTTACGTATATAATCTACAGCATACCTCGCTAACCTTGTAAAGTTGGCCTCATACTTTGCGACATTCTCATCCTCCTTTTGTTTCAGACTCAGAAATTGCCTTTCCATATTTGCTCTATGGTCATGAGGAAAGTATTTTTCTAAGAAAAGATCTTTGAACTCTCTCCATTCCATATTTGATACTTCATCATCTTCCTTTGTGTTTTGAATCAATGAACACCATTGATCGGCATCTCCAGTGAGGCGGTAGACTGCCATGATAACCTTTTCCCTTTCACTACTCCCCAAGGCGTGGAATATTTTTTCTAAAGAATTTATCCATTGCTCAGCTACTAATGGATTTGTACCCCCATTAAATTATGGCGATTGTTGCCTTATGAAGTGTTCTAACATTGATCCTCCACGTTGCGGATCAGGGTGCTCCATACGAGTAAGGTTATTATTCATAACCTGAGTGAGTTATCCCTGTATGATAATAAGTTGATCAGCACCAGTTGTATCTCCAGCTCCACAATAATTATCTTGAGCAGGAGGGAAATCCCTATACGGAGTGCGTGCATTGATACAGTTTCTATTTCTTCCACTAGGCACCATTTCTAAAAAATGGCATAAACTATATTAGTTTATGAATCAAAATACATAATTCCATACTTTAAAATACTTAACATAAATTGACCTATTTATGGATATAATCCATAATCATAAAAAGAAATGTTTTCTTTGATAAATTATATACTCATAACCCTTCATAGTGGTTTGTAAAGAAATTGAGAATTATCCTAAGAATATCCCCCGGGAGTGTCGTAACCAAGAGTGCAGCAAGGCCCGTTGTTGTGCACCAGTTCCCGTTCGAGTCTAGCTCAAAGTGGTGTTTTCGGGTTTTACCCCTAGGTACTTCTGTGCCAGAGCCGCCTCTACCTGCTCGTATCCAGACAGGGATGTATCGCTCGGAAAACTCACAAAATCTCTATAATACCAAAATTCTAGGAAGTTCTTCTATACTAATCCTTAATGTCTATCTTCGGGCTATGTGCTCTAATCAGAGTTTATCTAAATCTAGTTTCCAAGGTTAGTACTAAACTACCTCTGATACCAACTATAACACCCCGACCCCAGATACCCGATGCCAGTGCGTTACTTCGTAACATTGGCATGATCACAAAAGATCATGTCACGAAAGACCGATTAGTTTAGTAGCCTTGGAAACACTAGATACATTCATAAATGTTACATTACATCATAAAGTGAAAAAAGAATAACAAAGTCTTCATAGTCCACACTCATATCGTCTTCTGACTATCCCTGCAGGTCATTTATAAAATACTTCTTCAAATCCTGGAAATTATTAAATCATTGAAAGGGGTGAGCTCATATGCTCAGTAAAGATAAAAATATTTCGGAAGCTTTCATAAATAAACATAAACATTTAAGGAAATGTATAACTAAAACAAAAGCCTTTTAAACATGAACATCAACATAATATGGCAAAAGTACAATGAGATAATTCCATTTACTTCTTCACATGGATATTCTACTAGTCGAATAATCACATGCAATATCAATAAACACTTTCATAATGATGGAATGCATAATGCCAGACATTCTGAAACATTTTGTCAAGGCCTCGGCCAAGACGTCTAAAATGATTAAGGCCTCGGCCAAAATCACAAATCAAATTGGGAAAGGGCCTCAGCCAATTCCACGTCTAGTTGTCTCATAAGACCTACCGATGGATCGAGGAGCTATAGCAGGCTCCACCCGTCACATGTTATGTCCAATGCATTCCTCATATGAATAGGTTTAAACATATCATAAACCATAACATAATCGTATCACATAAAACATGCATAAAGAAAAAATAACATTTCCACATTTCAATCTCAATATATCAATACAACACATTGATATAATAAAAACGCTTTCAAAACCATTTTCAATACCAAAATAAAAGAAAGTTAAAACTTTGTATTTATTTTTCATTAAAAAAAATGATGGCTTGTAGAGGAAGCCGGAACTCAAATAATGGTCACGGCGGCGGAGAAGTCGTTGTCACCGCATAAGTACGGAAAGAAAAACATTCCCTTTTTGTCGTTTAGTAAAACGCTTCGTATAAAAACGATTCCTTTTGAATAAACGTAAAAGTCAAAGGGGTTTATACACCGTATAAAAGAAAGTTGTGTATAAAACAAAATATGCCTCAATGAAATGAGATTGAGACAAAGTCCTTAAAAAGATCATTTTTAAAATAAAATAGATCTATTATGTGTATTCACTATAGGTACACATAAAGAAAGTAAAAATACAAAATACTACATAATAATATCATGACATAATTTGAAAGTAGGAGATTAACCCAAACAATGGAAGTTGGTTTAAGAAGTTCCCTCACCTTGTGTCCAACTTGATTCGACCGTTCTTTAACCTCCTAAATAATAAACTAGAGTTAATATCTACTTTATTAAGAACCATTTTCAATTTCATTATCCTTTTTATATCACTTATTACAATGTTATGAACATTATGTAATTATTTAAGTTAATAACGGTCGTTTTGTCGATCTTTGGTACTTGAGTCAACAATAAACTTCTTATAATTACAAGGTGTTTATGTGGTAGAATATCCATTATCTCCAGAATTATATTCATTATTTAGATGTCATATATATCATATATATCCAGTATATACATTCATTCATAATATTACGTAACATTTGGAGGTAAGAAATGAAATTCACCATTCATGGAGACGGTAAGCCATATGTACGCATGAACGCTACATTCATTTCTATTTCATATTTAATGGAATGAAATCATAATTATATAAAGGTATAATATATTTCCAGTATAATATCATATATAATATCATTTACTCCATCCTTTATACATCCCACATATGGCATTAACGATTCACATCACTTTGAGGGGGCGGTAGTCCGCACTTCCTAAAATTAAATTATCGCGTTTACCCATAATGGAAATCATAAAGTATGCCATAAATGAGAAATACAGAAGCATAAGTAAAACATAAACATATTATATATCCTATATAAATATAGTGACATCTTAATGGCCACCTTTGAAGGTGTTATATGAGTGTTGAACAAACATCATTTCGTGAGGCAGAAATTCGCCATCCACCGAAACCGTATGTTCTTTAACCATTAGATGTAGTTGTGTGTAATTTTAGCTCGAATAATTCTTATAACAACATCCTAGTATCTTGAGTATACTGGTGTTGTTACAAAAGAAATTAATAAACAGAGTTTAGGGGGTTGGAGAAGAAAAATAAAACAAAACAACATTAGAGAAGACATTACCTCAAAATCGGGTAACTCTTTTTGATTTGATCCAAAGGATTCCTTGGGAAGAGTTCTTCCCAAAGTGAGGCTTCTAAGAGTAAGAGAGGGAAGTTGGGAGAGTATTGGGGAAGAGTTTGTCCGAGCCAAATGGCTTGAATGTGTGAATGAGGTGGTAGAGGTGGGGGCCTTTTATAAGTGGAGAGGAGGGGCACTCTTGGAACGTAAGGAAATTTTACATTATTATACAATGATTTTCGGATTATAAAGGTCCCACAATTATATAATTAGTGTATAAGGTGATAAGGGTTCGAAATATACCCATCCAATAGTCTTTGGACAAGTGTATGCCTTGGATTTTACATTATCTTTTCATTTTATTAAAATCGTTAAATAATGAGGTCATCGCTGCATCATAATGATGTCATAAATAATTTAATTTATTTAATGTCTAAAAATTATAAAAAAAAACTACTATGATGTAGGAAATTGTTTTAGATTTCCAATGACTATTTATAGTCAAAAATATGACTTGTATAACCCCATGTAAAAATTGTTTTAGTAAAACATTTCATGTTTGTGTCATTTTTTACTTTAACATTAAATAAAAGGTATTTATGTCATTTTCCAACTAAAGTGGCTCCATGGGGTCCCCAAGTTGACCCATGGATTTTCTTGGTCTTCCATGGCACATCCAATGAAGGTAGGACATTTTTCATGCTCATCTCATATTATTAAAACATTTTTTTTACCTTAATCTACACTAATTACCTCTAACCGCGATTAAGAACTTAAAAGTTACTATTCACCAAAAATTATTTTAATCTCATTGAACCACATTTTACTTCTTAATGACAATCATGTATGACGGATTTTTGAAAATCAAAACACA
Source organism: Viscum album (assembly GCA_963277665.1). Lineage (NCBI taxonomy): Eukaryota > Viridiplantae > Streptophyta > Magnoliopsida > Santalales > Viscaceae > Viscum > Viscum album. The sequence goes on from OY728129.1 coordinate 1,594,444,448, forward strand.
GAAGTGGTAATATTTCATTTAAACGAAAAATCAGTTATTTAACTACCACTTAGTGGTTTCAATATTCATCAAAAATTGAAGTTTTTCAGAACAATGCCAAAATTTCACCCTAAGTTATAATTGATATTCTGAATTAAAAAATGATTTATATTTTACAAAATTCCAAACATATAAGTTTAATTAATTAATTTTATAATTAATTCCTACTGTCACAACAAATAGCGTATTTTTAAGAAACAATTTATATCAAAATATTGGTAATTGTTTATGTCCAATTTCATTGTTAAATTAATTCTAATGACCACCGTTGGATAAAATGGTAAAAATATATTCTAATTATACTTTAAACCCACTAAATAGTATAATTTATCACTATAAATTATTTTTATTAAAAAATTTGTTTTTAAGTATTTTTCACTATTCATAAAAAATTAGAAGTTCTCAGAAAAATACCAAAAATTCAACATAGGCTAATTTCAATATTCCGAATCCAAAAATGTAGTCCATTTTGAAATATAAAATTTCTATAATTTTAAAAAGTGGTTATTACTATTCATAACGTCTACTTTGATTAGTCGCGGTGTTTTAGAACTCGAAGTTGCGTACAATGCAAGCTACTGCATTATTGAATGAGAAGCGTATCGTGGAAGCTCGGGGTGTTACACAACACAATAAACCATGCTCAATTCGGAGAATGGATGGAGGGGAAAGGGCTCGGGGAAGATATGGTCATATGGGTTGCCCTCGAACGTAGAACCTGGAGAAGGGGAGTGTTCTGTCCGTCAGGCATGACCGCGGTGCGTTTAGTAAAAAAATGAAAAGTACAGGACGTGTACTTTGAGAGTACACGACATGTACTAGGATTTTTCTGTACTCCGCCAAAATCGGCCCCCATGTCATCCCTACACATCGTGTGTGTGGACCTGACATGACCAGTACATGGATTCGAGCGGGAAAAGAGCACATGGCTTGTACTCAAGAAGCACACTGCGTGTAGTTCAAAAATTTCCAGAAACATTATTTTTCTTAAAAACTACAGAAGAAGAAAAGGAATACCTGAAATGAAGATCCTAGTTCTTATACTCGGTATAAAATTCACTAATATTTAGACTAAAGAAAAACTCAATTTAAAAATGGCTATAATAAAAATAGGCAATATTTTTCTTCTAAAAATGTAAAATGGTCACCATATTTGGAGGGTTGAAATTCAATATCACTATATAAAACATTTAAAAATTATATATCTTGATATTCATCTAATATAATTGAATCATAGGTGAGGTAGCTTGAGGGAAATAGTTGTAATGAAAATAGTCCATCACCTTAGGATATAAATAAATTTCACTCCTCTATTTCCTAGGGGTTTTTATTTTTGAGAATAGAAGGATATATTTGAACTATCAAGGCTCTACCAAAGGATATTTAAGATCTCACAAACTCATGTTTCTACTTGAAAAAACATTCTTAAATGTTATATTTTTATTTTCTTTTTCATTCTTCTTTTTTTGTTATATAACAAGTGTTTGTACTATAATTTTGTTTTAATGCATGTTTCATCATAATTATATGTTATCATAATCCACCATCTATTTATTAATATTAGTGTGGTTGAATATTTTTATATACCGTTAAAAATAATTCACTCATTTCCCTTTCGAATTAAATAAAAATTTTGTGTGTAATTATTTTCAATGTTTGTGTGTGTCGTCGGCGTACTACTCTTTTCATGTCCCATTATTTTTCTTAATTATTCACTTAATACCATAATCATTACAACCATATTATTAAATACCCAAATTTATTATTAAATATAACATTTGGGGGAGTAATAATTTGTGGATGTTAAGTGATTAATAGTTTCTTCTTTGTGAATATTCTTTTGGTTAACATTGTGTATGTTTTTCATAAAATGTCCTGGATTAATAATAATTTTTTTAAATTTTTTGGAATCCATAGATTATTGGAAACATAAATACACTACCTTAGAATAGATTTTATTTAGATTATATCCCCAATTAAATTATGTCTTGGATTAGAGCCTCTTTACATGGTTGTTTTGATCAAATTCATCATGCAATGTGGATTTTAATTTAATTCAATATAAATCAAATTTCAAGAATACCATAAGATTAAATCCCCAATAATGAACTCTCCTAAATCATTATAATGGTTAAATCAATTGGAATCCATAAATTAATTTAATTTATCACTACAGACAACCCCCACCTATTAAAAATAAAAATAATGTAGAATTAATTTAAACTAATTTTATTCATCGTCGAGGATTCGACCCATGTTCTGCTATAAACATTAGAAGATAACAATATATTTGAATGTTATTTAGGTGAAAATTAGTTTCAATTCTGTAATCTATTGTCAAATGGAACATCATTAAACATCTCATTAATAATAATAATAATGAAATAATTATCATATTTATTCATAAAGAATATATTTGAAACCAATCATGAAAGATGGTTATGAAAAATTAACCATTGTTATAGTCATGTAAATGGTTGACCATACAGATACTGAAGTGAAATTCTCAATTCTATATGATCATTTTGAAAACAAGGTAAGTAACATATTTTAATAAATAATAAAAAATATATCATAAATATCATTGTATTTAATATTATATAATTATATATATAATTATTGTGATATAAAACGAATCACATTGCATCCAGGAGGCGTTAGTACACATGTCCACAAAATGATGTTATCACTTTCTTAGTGTGGGAAAGTGTAGTAAATAAAATGATATATTATATTTACATAAAGGTAATTATTTAATTAATATGATTTATAATATAAATGTTTAAAATATGTTTAATGGAAGCATAAAAATATATTCCATGTTAGGTTTGAACGTATAAAATCACATTGAGGAGGCAGTAGTCCACGTGACTATAAATTATGACATTATATTCCCAACATATTGAAAACCAGATGTTATTTATATATAAAAAATTTTAAATATTGAAAAATCAAAAATATCACATAAATACCCTATACCATTTTTCCATCATAATACCCATATGAGAGACGTGGTAAAGGAAAATTCAGTGGCATCGTTTTGTGAGGTGGTAGTCCTCTATATACACAAACAATAATTTCATTCCCCATTTAATGGTAGTGTGGGTTGGTGTAGTTCTAACCATTATAATATCATTGTATTAATATATTAAGGATAAATTAGTTATTTTAAAATCATGGAAAAATAATAACTCAATGGGTGGAGAGAAAAAAAACATAAATACATGTTAAAGAACAGTCCTTATTTTTTGGGTAACTCTTTTTGGTGTCAAATAAGGGGCTTCCTTGGATTGATTTCATCCAAAAGTGTAACATAATAGGTGAGGGGGGGATGTTGGGATATTTTTTTACAAAAATATCTTTAGATGTGTGATGATGGGAGGGGGTGGGTGTGAGTTCTTTTTATAGTGGAGGGTGAGGACACAATTTTCATTTTTGAAATGAAATGTGTTATCCCAATTTATTCCGACCAAGAGGCTTCCATAGCACAAAAAAATCACCAAATGAAAGTTTTAGGTCACAATATTTACAAAACATGAGTGTTTAAAAAATTTTAATTTATTTTAATAGCATAACATTAATGTTTACACACTAAGTAATCATCTTTTTACCATAATTTGTGTAATTGACTAAAATTTTATTCATAATTTTTTTTGGATAAAATATAATTTAAACTATTTAGATATTTTTATATATAGATTGTAAAAATATTTAATCTAATTTTAAAAATATCAATAACATAATTTATTGAAATAACATCAAAATTAATATCGAATACTAGATGAAAATGCGGGGTTTTAAAGTGAATATGTTCAAATGTTTTCTATGTATTTATATACAATCTCAATTTTTTTTTTAAATAACCAAATTTTTTTTGAATGATATAAAATTTATAAAATTATAAATTAAGAAAAATCAAAACATAATTTAACTATATAAATAAATTAGATGAAAATCCAGTTTTCATTTAAAGTTCATTGTTTTCACTATTCATCATAATATGAAAATACTCATAAAAATACCAAATATTAATTCTATTTTAATTTTGATTATATTATTACACAAATGAAGGTTTCTTTTTCATATAATTTTATATATGTTTCAAAATTTAGCTTTAAAATAGATGCACCATTAAAATGATGTAAACATGGTTTTTAGAAAAATATAGCTTTTCAGCGTTGAACAATATTTATTCATATGTTCTGAATATAAAATCTAATTTATAAATGTAAATAAAATTTGAAAACATTTTTAAATATAATAATTTTATTTTTATTTATTCCTTATGATACAATGGTTATGTGATAACTTCCATATTAAAAAATTAAATTTAATAGTATATTATTGTTCGGTATAACTCCATTTTGCATGAAATTGAATATTTCAAAGAAATTAATTATTGCATGTCATGTAAGCTATTGGAAATATAATTTAATTTACTATTACTATATAATTTTTGAAATAATATTATATCTGAAGATGATTTATTTTATCATTACACGGGTTGTAACATCCTTCCCCCTTTTGGAAATTGTGTCCTTTAAATTTTATTAATTTATTTAATAAGTCTGGATATTTTTTCCCTATATAATTTCCATATTCTAATTTTCCCTATTCAAATATATTTTTTTTCAAAAATACACAATCTTGTTATTGAACTTCTTCCATAATAGTTTCTCTCAATGTTCAAGAACCGAAATTTCTTTTTCTTAATGGGAATGATTCTCTTGGATGTACACTACATCAAGGATCAAAACATGAGATGAATAGGTTAAATAGCAACATAACATTGAAACGTGATGTAAATTGTCTACCTGGAATATGAATAGAGGTAAATCCACTCATTAGGAAACATATCTAACATTCATATAGATTTCATATGGTTTAAGAAACCATAGGCAAGACCACCCCTTCTCGCCAAAAATGCATCGCACATTTCTTTGGAGAATCATTTACAATGACATGTTAAACTACCTTAATAAAAATATATATGTTCTCCTTAACCTAATATTTTTATATATTCTATGAGATATCCTAATGTGTCTCTGATTTAATTGAACTTTATATTCTTTTTCCTCAATGAACTCCCATATCAAAAACATCATTTCTCCCACATCATCCCTAAATGCTGGTGTGCGACACCACCTTCCATATATTTCATTAAATGTCTCCATCTGTATATTTTAATGAAAACTTTTTTATAAGAAAACTACTAAATTAATTACGATAATCATAACTTCCCTAAAAATCCTTTGAGAAAAATCTGAGAATACCATCCAAGGTATGAATCCTCTACTCAGAATATCCATCAGATTAAAGATGAAATTGATTACTAAAATTTAATTCAGTTCCCAATGAATGCTGAATTCCATTACAAAACATAGATTTGATCATGGGATTACTATATGATATAATGGAGATAAACAATCCATATAACCCGAAAATATCTTTTAGATATAGTAGATAATGCTGATCTAAATTCATTGTATCAACAATGGGATGAACATGTGATGATTTAGTTAGTTGATAAAAAATAACCCACAAAACATTATTTCATTGTGAATTATACAAAAACCTAATAATTAAATCCATTGATATGTATTCCATTTTCCACTTTGATAATATAACGACTTGAACCTTCGCATTCGGTAATAATGATTCTTTTTTATCTTATTTACAATTAATCCCCTTTATGGTGAATTATGAAATGTCTCTTTTCATTCTATCCCATTAGTAATTTTCCAAAAGACCCCTCTAGACTATAATGATTCCCACTTGAATGGAAAACTAGATAATAGTGAACATCAGTCGACAAATCTCTCCTCAATTGGGATCCAAAAGGCCCACCTAATCATTTTACCAATCATAAAACAAATTCTTAATTAAAAATAAAATTATGAAACATATCATTATTAATTTATTATACCTTTATTGAAATGATTTTACCACCTTCCATGATATCTTAATAATTTCTGGAAATGTCTACATCCCTGAAACTAGAAACAATACATATGATGTCCCAATATCCTTATCTTATGGGAAATATTTCATAAAATCATTAACCAAGGTGTCACATTCCAAATATATCATGGTTAATGTATAATTAATTTTTTTACACAAATAATTGGCTAATTTTTTCTTTTCCTATATGATTCTAAATCGCTAAAAAATAATATTAATCAATTTTATCCTACTTCATTGTCACATGTTCAACTCTTTCTGAGTGAGTATATACCTTAAGAATATATGATCTATATATTTTTCACATTTTCCACCATATAATTGATTCCTCTATATTTATTATGTAGAAAGAGACAAATCCAATTCCAAATCATGTGTAAGGAATTTGAAATCACGAGTTTTTAACTAACATGAAGTATAAGAAGTTAACTTTTCATTATGCATCCAGACACAACCAGGTCTTTTAATGAATCATCATTGACGATGAAAAAATCCCCATTTTAAGAAGGAATTTCAAAAACTAGGCCATTGAAATTTATTCATTTTAGTTCTTAAAAACAAACATAACATACTATTATCCGGATTAACATAACTCCATTTCGTCTTAACATTACTAGTGAGAGATATAACCAAGAACTTTTTTCAATAAATAATCCATAATATCACTATAATCCAAGATAGCTATGAATCTATATGATATTGTTAGGTCTTTTACACCTTTAAACAACTTCTGTTTTATTAGGGTAAACATATATAACTACTTTAAAAACAATATTTCCATGTAATGAAATATTTTTCATCCAAAATTCAATCATACTCAACCTTTCATATATTTTAATTTCATGTATGGTTTTAAAGTCAGTACATTACCTCCATTAATTTTACTTATGGATTTTATAATATACAAGAAAACATCTATAAACACCTAAAAAACTGATAAGAATTAGGGAAGACTCTATTCATAAGATACATAAATATAGTAATCTCATTAGATAACCAAAAGAGTATAAATGAAACTCACAATGACCATATCTCGTTTAAAATGATGTCTTTTAAATTTTATCAACCTTCACCTTCACCTAATGGTACATAAACTGTATATCAATCTTCTAAAAATACTGATCCCTCATGATCGTATCAAAAAATCATTAATATGAGAAATGGAATACTTTTTTTTCATAGTTATATTATTTTCAGCTCTATATTCAATGAAATGTTCCACGTAACTGTCATTTCTTGTTATAAAGAATCATTGGAACCCCTAGGATAAATACTAGGTCGAATTAAATCATTATTAATAAATTAATGAACCAATATTTAAATATAATAGTTTCTACACAACCAACTAAAAAATGGGGAATTGAAAATTGTCTTAGCCAGAAGCTATAAATCAATTGTTACTACATCTTACAAATCTGGAACAATAATAGAAAATTGATCTGGAGAAACATCTATAAATTCCATTATTACTAGGATGTCACTAATCTGAACTATTTTATTCTTTTCAAAAACAATATCACAATAACATTCAATACAATCTATTATTTTTTCTCAAATTCATGGTATGTTCTCAAAGGTATTCTATCAATGAATACAACAATATTAGCATTAGAATTAAAATTATAACAGTAAATAGAAATCCAATCCATACCTAATATAATATTAAAAGCCATAATTAGAATTTCTATATGATTTATAAGAAAAAACAAAAAAACTAATGACAATAGGAATATTCTTACAAATATTGGCTTCCATAACAATCCCAACATGTTTTTTGAGAAGATATATCTTACTTTCATGAGGTGGTATTTGAAAATTTCTTGAAAGTAAAAAAATGATAGAATGTAATGATCATTTATTAAATAAAGTATTCACATACTTCAAATAAACTAATATCATACCTATCACCACATGATTTTGATGGACCAGCATCAACCCTAATAGTAGATTCTTTTTACACAACCTTTTTATTTTGATCAGGATGTTCTCCACCCTAGGTTATTAATATTGGAATCAAATTTGCATAATTTTATATCTCATTAGAACATAAACACCTTACCGCTAAATTTTCTTTTCATTCTAGATAATATTACATTAATTCACAAGCCATATAACTAGGGTTTCCACTTTGGATGAACTTTCTAGAATTTGAAATACGTTTTATAGGATTTTTTTTACTGTACTTTTCACAAGATGAGAATTTTTGTCATAGCTGAAAACATCATTGTTGAATGTTTTCCCATTTCCTTCCAATTGGTCCACTTTGTTTCCTTATATCAATGAGTCACATTATCATTAAAATAACTCTATTTATACATTTTGAATACATCAACAATGTTTATCATATATATTGAAATCATGATAATCGAATATCCTTCAATATATTGGCATTATTTCTATGTAAAACCAATATATATTACTAAATATATCTCAGCTAAAATTAGGCATATACCTCACGAGTGTAATGATGTTTTCCTCACATGCATCCAAAAAATCAGCTTCTATTTTATGAATTCCATGATTTAATTTTCCACCCTATGTCGAATATCCATAAAAAATATTTCTCAAGGAAAATGTTCTTAAATCCATCCCCTTCGAGGAAAAAATCTCTTCACATTATCATATATTCACATACATTGACCAGAAATGCCCGAATTCACATTTATAATGGTAAATTGATAGAATTAACTTTTAGTTTTCCAAATAACCCATGATATACAGTATCACATCTAAGATAATAATCAATCATTTAGATAGATTAGGGTGTAACAAGCCTCTTAATATTGGTGTATGTTTTCACATAAAATGTATAATTATTTTAATGTGTCTCTAAGTTTGAACGGGGTGGTGTATTGTACGTACACCAAAACCCTTTATATCCTTTTTTAATTGATGAATCAATTCAACAAATGATTCAAAACCAATTCCAACCATCTTAGGATGTTGATTTATAAGGATATTTTCCAATTGGTTCCTTCCCATAACATCATGCATATTTCCGCTATAGAGAAAAATTATTAACATGTATAGTTTAGATAAAACACCATAGTAATTTTCAAGTGGTATAACATTTTTATAGATGGAGTGGTATCTCAAGTGGTGGTGAATTGAGTAAAAAATTTTAATTTCTTTTTAAATATATTTAAATATGATCCATAAATTTATATAATACATACCAGTTAGTTATTATATAACTTTTATATAACAATTTAGCTTTTAGAATATTTTGAAATGAAATATTAGTTCTTAGTTATAAACTATAAATAATATTAATTTAACAAATGAAATAAATTTACTAAATTTTATAAAAAATAATAATAATAGCTAGATATTATAATTGTGGTTTTTATAGATTACAAAAAATATAGTTTTAATATAAATTAATAAATATATAAAAAATACAGTGTATAATTTGAATACAATAGATTCATTCTCCATATTAAAATTATTCCACTTCACTTCTATATCACTAACTTCTAAGAAGTTCATATAGATAAACTTTTCATCTACAACCTTGATCAGGTTTTACAATAGTATACCGACTACATAGATGACAAAGGGACTCTTCTATATTTTCCATCGGTGTATAGATAAGCATCATGCTATAACAGAACCACACCAAAAACTCAGCGGAAATAAGAGTATATGTTCTTGAGAAGTTATCTGAGTGTCTTCCATTTAAATTTAAGAGGTAATTTTTGATTTATAAATTATACTATTCACACACACATCTCTTAATGTATATAAAAAAAATCAACGGAGTAAATAATTAATGTATAGGGATAGTAGTGGTAGGTATATTATGTTATAAAGGGTTTGAATCTTGATTGGTTATTACAATGAATCTCAAGTCATGTTTTAGAAATCATTTAAAGAACAGAGTTTCAAAAACTCCTTTTTTTGAGTCTTTCGGCGTTTTTCCAAAATTTCAATGGACTTCTATTTGACTAAAATTAACTTAACATATGAATACCTCATGTATGGAACACTTCACATATACTCATCTATCTTCATGTGTAAAAGTATATATTTTAATTCAGAAATTTTCACTATATCCTATTAACGAGGGAGTCTTCCTTATCTATTAACATCAGAAACACCATGATAGAGAATCATCTAGTTCATCTATACTAAATGTATTAGAAGTATGCAAAATACCTCAATGAATGTATTGAGAAATTAATAAAATCATTAAAATAAACAATGACATTAAATTTGATAATTTTTCCATTAAAAATATTGAATTAAAAATAAATAAGTAATAGAATTATAATAGTACAATGTATAACAGTCACACATTTAGCGGTGACTCTTTCAAATGATGACTCTATGAAAAAGTGATACATTACGGCGGTTACTTGATTTGGGGGTGTGATAACTTGGATGAGAGAATTTTCAGTAGTGAGAACATCTGGCAATGTGTCATAAAAATAATTGGAATTTTTTTAATTTTGGCAGTATGACTTTTTTTGTGGTGACTCAAGGTGATGGTAATATTTTTTCATACAGAGACCTTGATTATCAATGTCTCATAATTGGTAAAGTTTTATTTCAGTAATGTATTTTTATATACTGTGAGTAGTCCTTGGGTTTGAGTCATTTTAAGTGGCATATCATACATAGGTAACTATTTTCAATCAATTTCAACTGATAAAATGATAACTTCAATATTGAATCGCATCAAATATCAAAATTATCATGATTTTTTTATCATTGAAATATGGAGTTCAACAATATCCACATTTTTTATGATTTTAAATCATGGAATTGAATATTTTTCTATAAATGATAAGTGATGATAGTTTAGATTGATGAAATCCAAGAAATAATAACATAGTGTATCAAAGGAGAATATTGACATGAATTAGTAAGGTAATAAAGGAAGAAAAATATATGGAGAACAATAAAGATAAATGAAATAAATATTATCTACATTTTATGATTATAAAAATATCATAATTAAATTGTAAATAAATTGGAATACGATTGAAATAGGAAATGAAAGATAAATTGAGTAAGAAGAACATTAGATTTCCTATGAAAAGTCAATTAAAATACCACCAAAAAAATTTAAAAAAGAGAAACATAAAAAATACCATCAAATTCATTAAGTACAATGAACAACACTCATCAGGTTGAGTGAAAGGAAACATATGAACTATTCCCTTATCAATGGATGAGGATGAAGGCTTGACAACAAAAAAAATTGAGGTTGAGGTTTCAGTAGAAATATATGTCTGGACATATTATTTAGAATTGGGTTCTCTGATGATGGTATGTCTAATATGAAATTTAATTTCTAATTGAGATATTGTAAAATATTCAAATCTGTCATGAAATTGGTTAATTCAGATCTCCATTCACTCCTGGATGAAGGGAGTATTCCATTGGATGATTCATAATATTTTTTCACTGAAATGGCTTCATCAACATCAAAAAACTATATCATGCTCATTTAAAAATGGATTCGTATAATTTTTGTAGTCTATTATTATTTCTATCCCTCTATCTATATAACTAAAAAATCTTATCTTATGTTCTATAAATTTCTGAAGCACTAGACTCATAATCTTTAAATATTCAACTTTTATCTTAAACACTAGGGAAAGTGGAGGCACCTTCAAAATCTCAACCAAAAACAAGATATAAACATCCATGGCATGCTTAGTATATATCCTAGAGATATAATACATGATTAATTTGGTTATATTTTATATTTTTTCTTTTATATCATTCATGCATTTACAAATAACACTATGGGAAAAGTAAAAGTCATGCTCAATATTTCTCAAAGTTTCATCTAGAATAGATGGTGAGGCACCTAATAAAACACGATAGTGACCACTAAGTTTTTTTTGAAAAACCAATCTATGAACCTCAAAGAAAATTGGTGGATGAGCATTAGAACTAGAATGCACTGATTAATTTCTTCAACTCTCTCCAGAAATTCATCCATAAAAGAAACAAAAAAAGACCACAACCCTTGCACAATGAATCGTAAAGGCTCCAGCTCACTAGAATGTCCTTAATTATAAAATTCGTCTACCAGAATATGATGTATCATATTAGGTTGAATGTGATACGATACTAAATCAAAAAATATCTTAAATCTTGTTGACATTATATTAATAATTGGTTCTTAAATTTTCATAATATTACCAAAATTGAAAACCATATTTTCTGTTCAATAATCCAAGTCACCCTTAGGGACTACAACACATAGAAAATGTGGAACATCATGTGAATATTATCTTATAGAAGAATTCATTTCCAATAAAATAGCAACCATAATATGAGAATCCATCAATCCTTCTGGATTAATCTCTTCTCTAATAGAGGAGTCATCATTCATTGTTAAAATTACACTTCTACAATAAAACAAATCTCATTCCTCTAACATAGGATAATGCCATAAATCAGAATACTTTAAAATATTCTCAAACACGGAATAAATAACTAATGAATAAACTAATAATTACACCAACATATGTCTCAAATATTCAATTTCCAATCGAAGGGGAATCAACCTTGTGTTCCTTAAGTAAAACATCATTAGTAGTAGCCAAATATCTCAATTAAAAAACATAATTTTTTATCAAACATGATATTCTTATATTTTTTTCCACAACATGATGTTAAAAACCCACAGTAATTCACATCTTGTCAATAAAAACGTTATATTACATGGTTTGATCCACAATAATAGAAACATTATTAATAGTAGAAAAATATTTATGACTTCGGGATTGGTCACACACAATAAATACATATCCCTATTTTTTTTAAGGAAGATCCACATTATTAACTACATTAGTACAACACTCTAATAATTAAACAAAAAATTTAAAGGATGGAAATAGATCTTGAGGAGTCTTAAAATCATCATTTATATTTTTCCAATTGGAACAATCAGGTTATAAATCATCATCATCATCATTTCCATCTACTTCTTACTCACCATTATCATTATCCTCTTATTTAAAAATACTATTGAACAAATATTTTCTAGAGACTTCAGTATCTTATTCATTAGTTTTTTTTATTTTATCTCTTTTAGGTATACTCTCACATGAACAATTTTCTTCAAAAGTTATAACAGCAGAACAAAGAGATTGGTTACGGTCATGATCCTCATCCAATGGATATTACTACTCTTATTATCAACTAATAATATATTCTTTTTTATTATCATAATTCTCAAAAATATTATTTTGTTCCATAAAATGGAATACCATATCTCTTGGCCTCGAAGAATGATCAATAGGGTTAAACTCATCATTTATATTTTTCATTATTAGTTACCCATTTTTTATCCACAGTTTCCAACTGATCTTCATCATCCTTAAAATACTCCTTGTAATGTATAATAAAACACATTACACTATATATTAAACCTTTTCATCACCTAACCCACTATATTTATTAATGGATGAAATCATACCGGGATAGATGAAATAATTTTATCATGAATTTTGAATGATCATTTATTATATAAAAAGAATAAAGTATCTGAAAACTATTACCCTTTACCCCCTTTTAAAAAAGGGAGATAAGATAAGAAACTCGATACTATAGAGTAGAAACGTCACATTTTCATCGAACGATATAGTATTGTTTAAATTTGAAAATCATTCTACATTCTCCACCTTATTCGAATTAAACTGTATTTCGAACTGTTTCGCTTCCAAATAATTAAGAAAGGGATTAATCCAAAATAAAATTATGACCATCATCCAGGATATTTCCTCAATAATAATTAATTACACACTCATGTGAAAAATTCAAACACTCAACCCACTGGATTGGAGAAAAGGAGAAAGTTTTACCTTTAATTTGGTTTCATACCCAATAATACTCTTCATCTTAAAAAAACTCCACAGACTCGTTGAACACATAAAAAACCATGGATAAATGGAATTTTATTTAATGGGAACAAATCCACCCATACCTAGTTTTGAGTAACACTTTTCACTACATATATATGTGAAGTCATCTACTCAGCTTTAACTTCCTTTTAGGGTGCAACAACCCATCTATCTAACTCATGATTTGTGGGATCAACTATATCTCTATGACTGGACATGCCTTCACGTTTTTCATTGTATCATGACTATTCTAGTGGGGATTCATTGAGAAAATTCTCTCTATACAAGAATTTTTTTCTCGAATGTCTTAGTCAGAGGTGAATGGAAGGTCAAAATATTGGAAGATATTGACCATACATGGATCAAGAGAAAAAATATGTGGTGAAAGAGTGTGTATTGAAACTATAAAAAAAATCAATATTTATCATTTGAAAGTTTTTGGGGATCCAAAAAATAAAAATCTATAATCAAAATACAATTTAATCCAGTTATAAAAGAAAATATAATTTAGATAAAAATCATATTTTCAAAACTAAGAGATGAAAATATGTCAAAGGAATAAAACATTCAAATGGTGGAAAAAACTGGAAATTAGTACAATAGTGAGAATTCCAATAGTGAAAAATCCAATGGTGATATGTATAATGTTGATAATTTCATGAAGATGAGACATTCAAAGTACTGAGACATTCATAATGGTAAGTCCTAGAAAATTGAACATAACAGAAATTGTTCACAAAAAATTCATGTTTGATGTAATTAATTATATTATAAGTTAAAGGCTTGGGGAATATATCATAATTTTAATGTTTTTAACCATATATTCAATAGTAATACCACCCTTTTGAAAATGATCTCTCAAAAATTGATGTCATACATGAATATACATTACTAAAAAACATGCATTTAATAATGATATAAATGGACTTTATCAGCGATAGAAACTAACTGACAATGTGGGCAATGCTAAAAGCCTAGGACATTTACCAGTACTGAAAAATCATGAATATAGGGATCATTTATCAACACTAAAATAGAAATAATAAATATGGCCATTATTAGTGCTTTTTAATGAACAGATAAAAGACCCATTTATCAACACATTACTCAAGCACCACTAAAGTTACACATTAGAATCTCTTATAAATGAACCAATAAAGTCCTTTTATCAGTGATTTTAAAATATCTGATAAAGGGTTGTGCTGTAGTTTGATATTACAATAGACAACAACACCACAAAAACCCATCAAAAACACACACACCAAAAACACACCAAAAACACTTCATATATTAAGAAAATCAAGCCCAATATATAATTTTATAGAAATGAAATTAACAAAAAAAATTATATATAAAAACATTATATTATATACAGATCAATCATTGGTTTATATGATTACCTAAATTAAAATTATTACATATATTAAAAAACAATCCTAACTATCAATGTTACCATGATTTCCTTTGACTTTTTTTGTAAAACATCCAACATTGCATGAGTAATTTCCATCAAACCACCTCAACTCCAAAAATAATCCATCTGTATTAGAGAATAATTATTTTGAATAATATTAAAAATAATTATATTAATTATGATTATGAAATAATACATTTATTTTATGGAAAATTATTTTACTGTGAAAATATCAAGATTTCTGATGTGATTGATTAGTTGAGGGAACTTGATAGAATGTGATAATTATAAACAATACAAGAGTGAATATTTTTCTGACATAAATAGTCTTTGGATATTTTGGATAACAAAGGGATGAAAGATGGATAGATCACCCACATGCAAACAAAATAATCCACCTGTAGAAGAATACAATTATTATAAGAGTAAAACTAAAATGTAATAAATTAAACTTATATATGAAATAATAAATTAATTCTCTGGAAATTTATTTAAAACATCCATATTTACTATATGATTGATTCAAGGATCATCATTTATATTCATGTGAATTTAGTAAAGGTAATATGAAAGTATGTGATAAATATATAACTGCTTGGATGAAAAGGTTTTAAGGAATAAAGATCTTGAAATATGGATAGAGCACCCAAACACTAACAAATGAATTAATCATTATAAGAAAACAAATTTTATTTGAGTAATACTATAAAGAAATAAATTAAACATATATATGACACAATACATTATTTATATGGACAATAATTCAACTGTGAAAACATTAGGATTGCCACTATAATTTAGTAGAGTTGGTTTTGTTTCTCTTACTTCAATGGAAGTGGAGGAAACAAGAAAGAAACTAATCAATGAACAACCATATTTTTGAAAACGGTTTAAGTGAGAAGTGGCATGAAAGGAGGACAATGGACCTAAAATTTATCAAATGAATCCTCCTGTATAACAAAAAAAATTATGTGAGTAATGCTAAAAAAGAAATAAATTAATCAAATATATGAAACAATTATTTATGTTAATGGACAGTAATTTTACAATGAAAACATCAATATTACCTTTTTGATTGAGCAAATGCAACATCATATTTTTTCCTACAATGGAAATTATGTTAACTCAAAAGAATGTGATAAATTCACCAATGTAGGGGTGAAATTATTTTAAGGGGGAAAGATAATATATATTTTATAGAGCACCCCAACTCGAAAAAGTAATCCATAACCATGTGAAATAATTGATTATATGAGTAACAAAAATAATTAAATATGAAACAATTCATTAATTCTATGGATAAAGATTTTAATATTAAAACATAAATATTACTTATGTGATTGAAAAGAGAAAATGTCTTGTCTCTTATAGAAAAGGAATGAAACATGAAAAAAATATTCATAAATTAACCATATCTATAATTAATAAAAAAATTAAAACAATTCAATATTATATTTTTTCTATAAAATAGAGAATTTATAAAATAACATTACCTTTGAATCTATCCCAAGGGTTTGTATCATTATAGTTTTTTCTTATGAGGGATTTTTAATATCATCATGTGTAGTAGAAAGTTTCTACCAGAGGTGTAAAACATGTATTTTAGATTATGTTAATGTAGTAGAAAACATAAAATATTATGAGAAAAAAAGAATATATTAAAAAAACTTTTATCTTATCACAGAACACACTTTTCTAAATGGATTTAATGATTTGGTTCCACTTTCGAAAATCATAATCCCCTCGTTATCATCCCCTCTAACGTAAATGACATTTTTTATATTGGGACCAACATGATCTAATTGTGTTGTACTTATGAAAGGGTCATCCTTGATTGAATGTTCATAGGATTCAACTTTTTTTTAGTCTCCACAAGGAAAATCAACCAATTATTGTTTGTTGGATGAAAGAAAAAAAATACCTACACTACATGGGATTTCATCATAAACAACTCAATTGTTCCTCCTTCTACACTAAAATTCACCTTCACAAATCCCATTTCATAAACTTTCACTCCATTTGTATTATCAAAAAATTTATAATAGAAAATCGTCACTTGAAATGTTGTATAATCCAACTCATATATTTTTTAAATAAGAGGAGACAAAGTTATATATTTTCACTTAATTGATAATGATTGAAGAAAGAGAAGATTCACCAACGTAAAGGGAAAAGTGTTGTGAGTAATACTATATACAGTTAATGGATTTATTCTATCAGTAGATAATGAAAGATTAATGTTTCTTGCCCCATATCCAAATTCATGAAATTGTTAATAAACATTCATCTACTGAGTATAATCTTCAAGATGATGAAAGATCTCATATTTCATTCTTTTAAATGAATTCCATATTAATTTTACTGTCATTTCATGACATCTATATAGTCTTCTAAACAATTCAATGATAGGAAATTTCCATATGTATTTTGAAGGAAAATATTAATTTTTCTTGTATCAATCTACACTACACGTAGGGAATTTTACTTGTGATTCATAGTCTATGCAAAGAAATATGAAATCATTTGGACTAGATTTTATTTAATTATAAATCATGCCTATTGAACGTATCAATCATTTTTAATCATATGTTTTTAGGGTAGTTAATTTTCTTCTTGTAGCATATCCTTCAGAATACCAAGTAGTTCTATAATGCTCATGTCATTCCATCTATTTCCATCATTCAAATTATATAAAATAAATACCACTAAAAATATTGTGTATTTAGTACCACAAATGTACAATGGATTCATGGAACAACTATTCAACTCGACAAACAGATTTTCAATATCATGATGGTCATCTTTAAGTTCCATTTTTTTTCTCCCATGAGATCCTCCTCATATTTTACAAAGGTTTTTATATTAAATGATTCATAAATGGTAGTATAATCCCAACTAATTTACCCATTTAGTTTTCCCCAAGTTTAGCAAAACATTTATATCTTTAATCTATTCTGTTCCAAATCAAATGTTCATCCCAAATGTTTTGGACAAGTTTTACTTGAATATTAATAATGTAAACATGACAATAAGATTTTAGAAGTGCCATATGCATGCCCTCTTGCAAACATGATGTACCCATTAACTCTATCTTCCTATTAATTTTTAAAATGAATAGTTTGTATCCATTTTAGTTGTATATTAATCCTATTTGGTATATAAATGATTTATTTTGTACAATATATTAATAAATATACAAAATATATTCATTATAAAAAGTAAATGTTATAGAGAATTATAATAATTGAAATATTGATCATTTCTACAAAAATTGTCTAAGTTCCTAGATATTCTAAATCAATTAACATTTTATGTTGTAATTTGAAAAAAATAGAGAGAGATAAATAGAGATAATAAATTTTATTATCACTATTGTTTATATAAATAAACTGAAAAATGGTTAGTGTAATGAACCAAGCCTAAATTACCCAAACAACACCAGATTAGATAATTTATATCCTCTACCACAAAACAAAGTTACAAAAAAAGGTTTATTAATTGTTTGAAAAAACAAATTAATGGGTTTTGGTGCCTCCACACAAAGAGAAACTATTTTAAAATAGGCCAAAAAAGATTTTACAATGAGCCTTGGGGCCAATGGACATGTAGACCAAATATCATCATTACCTGATATATGAATAATTTTTTGAAAACAAAATTGAAAATAAATATTAAAATAGCTATATAGACACACATACATGTCATGATATTATAATAAACAATTAACTTATAATATATATAAAATATCAAATAGACAAAAGCATGATATTCAAAAAAATGTGAATTAATGGAACCATAATGATTCAAAAAGTGATTTATTGATGTGATAAAACCATGTGTTCTTAATTAGTGATGGCCCCTTTTAAATATTCTACAAATGAAAACTATAGACCATAGTGAATTTTAATAGAAACTAGATCATATCATACATTTATCTAATAGAGGAACACACATCACTACGGAATTATTGTTCCTGAAAAATAGCATCTAAAGCCTCATGTCAACAGAGGTGTCCATGAAAGGTATCAGTATATATATAAACCCGAGGGAACCATTAATTTTCATAAAATCAATATTTAATAAACTAGAGTATATATGAATATTTATACAAATATATATACATATATTAAAAAAATATTTTATAAGAAGATATAAATCATTGTTTTCAAACAACAATGTGTTAATCTAATGTTTAGTGTCAGATATAAACAACAAATCATACATTAGTTGTCAATTCCAATAGTGAACCACAAATTCTTCCACAAACAATGATTTCTAAACAAATTTTAATCAATAGATCATAAACAAAATATCATAAACCAAAAATTTAGGAAGAAATCAAAAAATAAACTAAAAATGCATAATAAAAATTGGAAGGTTTTCCTCGCTATGTATGAGACCCTCTTCAAATATTAGACGAGATGTTTAGAGGGTGTCAAGTGTTTTGATTCTACCAACAATTCACCTATAAGGATCATCGACAGGGGGATGATTTCATGGAAAGCATAAATAGTGTGATAGGTTCGCAAATGGTATAGATTCTAAAATAGATTGTGACACATTTATGAACTCTTACCAATAAGCACTGATAATGATCCCTTCTATCATCGCTTTTTATATAAGCACAAATAAAATGACTATTTATCAACACTAAACATATATAGTTTATAAATGATCATGTTATCATCACTTGTTTCAGCACTAAAAAATCCTCATCTTTATCTGTATGAAAAATGAATAAATATAGATTCATTTATCAATGCTTTTTATAATAGCACTATTACAGGTTATATAATTATAATTATAAGTAAAAAAATTATAATTATTGTTAAATACTGAACAAATATAAATAAATATAATTATAGTCAATATATTCTTTTTTAAATGTATTTAATATAAATTAATAAATATTTATTAATAATTGTAGAAATATTTTAATTAAATATTATTTTTTTCATTATATGTATTTATATAACTGTACATATATATATATATATTTAATTAATATATATAAATATAGATATATATATTACATTCATTATTTATGTAAATTTATTATAAATTTAATAATTATTTAAATATTCATTTTTAGTTATTTATAATTATATAAATTGTTTAAATAAATAAATATTTAATTATAATTATAAATATAAAATTGGTTAATTATTGTGAATGTACATGTATAAAAAATTAATTTATAAATGTATTAATTTATAAATATTTCTTTACCATTAATTTTTTATATTACTAATGAATATCTATTTTTTAGTGCGATCATATACGAACAAAATCAGTGAAATTGAATAAATTAAGAATATAAGTACCCTTTAACAATATTGACAAAATGGATAAATTTTGTGTGTGTGCATAGTGTATATAAAAATGAAATAATTATGTATATGTGAAATCAATATATCATAAATTTTATCTATCTTGAAATGAAAAATTAAATGACATTCAATTATAGGTCGAGTAATATGTAATTAGTCAGTATTTGTAATTAATATTAAATTTTAATTATATACCATTGTTCAATAAATATATAACAACATAATGTAATGTGCCTAAATATTATTGAATATATAAATAATATTAATACACATTAATATATATCTATATATATAATAAATTCAATTTATTAACATTAAATATCATAATTATAAAATTAATAAAATTTTTAATATCATATCTTGTATAATCAACCAATTAATATTTTTCAATAATTATTTATTTAATAAAATTGATAATTGTTTTTTAATTTTTATTGAATTTATTTAATTATTTTATTTTTTTGAGTGAAAAAAATGTGTTGATGAATTAAATAGTTATTATCGCTTAACATAAAGCGTTGATAAGCCTACTCTATATCAGCACTAAAAATAATACACTCTTAAAGGATACCCTTTATCAGCACAAAAAATAAATCATAGATAAAGGATAAATATTATTAGTGCTAAAAATAAAGCACTGATGTAGGATTACTTTATTAATGAAAAAATTAAAGAACTGAGAAAAGAATAAATTTATCATCAATTTATTTCGCACTGATAAATATGTAATTTATCAATGTTTTCTTCTAGCACTGATAAATAATATTGTGGTTGAAGGATTTTTTGTAGTAATATTTTTTTGTAGAATGTGATGAATTATTCATAGAAATATTTATGGCACATGTGTTCTCATATTATATATGAAAATGTCAGAATTGATATCCATTGTCTAGTAATATGTTTTTCATCAAAAAATGTTTTTCACATCCGCTACCATAAATTATGTATTCAGCGTGAGAAGTAGAAAATGAAAAATAATTTAATTTCATAATACACCATGAAACTAGAGACCTCATTAGAATGTGACATGTTACAAAGAGTATTTTTCTATCTAACTTACATCCATCAAAATTAGCATCGGAATAACTAAGTAAATATAATTATTATCCTCTTGGGTAAAAAAATCCTAAATTTGTATTCTATTTAAGGTATATAATAATTTCTTTTTACACAATCCTAGTGTGGGTCTTTTGTTCATTTACAAAAGAACACATACTTTCATTGAACATAATATTTGGCCATCTTATAGTAATATTGAGAAGACATCCAATCATACAACTATAACAAGATTGATTCACTACTTTCCTTGTTTCATTAATATTCAACTTAAATTTAGTACTCATATGAGTATCAATAATCTTATTTCATTCCATGTTAAATAATTTTAGAAGATCATTAATATATTTATGTTGATTTAAAATGATTCCATCTTTATTTTAAAAAAATCAAAAAACCAATAAATAATTTCATTTCACCCATTAATCTCTTTTAAAATTAAATTTTCATCAATTTATAATACTCAGTACATAAATAATTTATTAGGTTCCAAAAATAATATCATCTAGTTAAATTGGTACAACTAAAACATCATTTGAAACATAATTTATAAAAAGGGTATGATTAACTATACATTTTGAAAATTCTTTTGAAATAAGAAAAGTGTTTATCCTATCATACCCTAATCTAGGATCTTATATCATAACATATAAATCCTCATTTAATATAAAAACGTCATTTGGAAACTGGGGATTTTGAAAACAAGTGGTTGTTCATATAAGGCCCCTGCCTTAAACCTTATATAATCTTGAGTTATCACAAGATTACACGTTGAGGATCTTTTTAGGTTTAGAGTTTTAGAGAATTAGATCTTAAAACATGCATTACAACCCACATTTAAACAAAGTGGTTACAATAAAAGGTAGTATTCTTTTTCCCATCAACGGAAACATATTGAAAATAAAACATGGATTCTTTCTTGACACTTCCTTGACACTATCATCTAATCATGTACCTTTCCCGTGACCTGTGAAAAACATTTCCAAAACATGGGATGAGCATAAAAACTCAGTATGGGTTATAAAAAAACATGGAAAGGAAACATGAGTTCATATATACATAAGAATGAAATCATACTTTACCCATAAAACATAGGTACTTTAACATGCCTCATAAAATCATGAATAAATCATAGAAATCATAATACATAAAGGTAACTTGAGGCATTAATAACATTCTTACGTAGGGAGTAACCCTCTTGGTTACATTTGGAATACCCATCACAGTATATTCCATAAATCTCTTCGGAGAAACCTTAACATTTCACTCCTTCGTGTTACCCAATGCATTGGAGATCTATAACGGGCTCACCCGCCCTTAGTTTATCATGGAACCACCCGTCTTCATAAATATGCCCAAGAACCATAACATAATTCATATAACGTAAAACATGCATAAAGGAAACATAACATTTCCACATTTCAATCACGAAATATCAATACAACACAATGATATAATAAAAAAATTATGAAAACCATTTTCAATACCAAAGTAAAACATGGCATTTATTTTTCATTTAAAAAAAAGGGTATGGCTTGTAGAGGAAGCTGAAACTCAAATAATGGTCACGGCGGCGGATAAGTCGTTGTCGCCGCATACGTACGACAAGAAAAACATTCCCTTTTGTCGTTTAGTAAAACGCTTCGTATAAAAAAGATTCCTTTTGAATAAGCGTAAAAGTCAAAGGGGTTTATACACCGTATAAAAGAAGGTTGTGTATAAAATAAAATATGCCTCAATGAAAGGAGATTGAGACGAAGTCCCATACCTCGTATCCGACTTGACCTGACCGTTCTTTAATCTCCTGAATAATAAACTTGAGTTAATATCTACTTGCTTAAGAACATTTTTCAAGTTCATTATTCCTTTTATACCATGTTATTAACATCATGTAATCATTTAATTTAATAATGTTCATTTTGTCGTTATTTGGTTCTTAAGTCAAAAATATACTTCTTACACTTACATGTTGTTAATTTGGTCAAAGGTTCATTATATCCAGAATGATATTAATGATTTGGATAACATATATATCATATATATTCATCATATACATGTATTTATAATATAAATCACATTTACAGGTAATAAATGAAATGCACCGTTCATGGAGACGGTAAGCCGTATGTACGCATGAACGCTACTTCCATTTCTATTTCGTATTTCTGGAATGGAATCATAATGATATAAGAGTATATTATAATTCCAGTATAATAACATATATAATATCATTAACTTTATCCTTTACACATCCCACATATGGTATTAACGAATCAAATCACTTTCAGGGGGCGGTAGTCCGCACTTCCTAAAAAGAAGATATCGTGTTTACCCATAATGGAAACAATAGTGGTATTCCATAAATGAAAAATACAGAAGATTAAGGAAAGAATAAACATATTATATATCATATATAAAAATAGTGACATCATAATGGCCACCTTTGAAGGTGTTAGATGAGTATTGAACAATCATCGTTTCGGGAGGCAGAATTTCGACATCCACGGAAACCGTATGTTCTTTAACCATTTGATGTATTTGTGTGAGAGTGTAGCTCGAATAAATCATATAACAACATCCTAGTATATTTAAGATACTGGTGTTATTACAAAAGAAGTAAATAAAAAGAGTTTAGGGGGTTGGAGAAGAAAAATAAAACAAATGAACATGAGAGAAAGAATTACCTTTAAAAGTGTAACCCCTTTTGATTTGAGCCTAAAGGCATCCTTTGAAAGGATTCTTCCCAAATGAAATCCTATAGGATGAGGAGAGGGATGTGGAGAGAGTAAATGGGCAGGGTTTGGCCGAGCCAAAGGCTTGAGGAGTGTGTGAAATGAGGTAGAGGTGGGGGCCTTTTATAAGAGGAGAGGAGGGGAACTTTTAGAAATCATGAAACTATTATTTTATTTTCAAAAGTGTTTCGAATTTCTAAGATCCCACATTGATATATTTCTAATATAAGATGATAATGCTTCGAAATATTCCCATACAATAGTTTTTGGATAATTTTAGGTATTATATATTACATTATCCTTCCATTTTATTTTAATCGTTAAATAATGAGGTCATCGCTCCATCATTATGATGTCATAATTACTTTAATATATATAATTTCTAAAAATTATAACAAAACTATCCTGATGTAGGAAATCTTTTTATCTTTCCAAAGAGTATCTATATACAAAAGTATTATTAGTGTAACCCCTTCTAAAAATTGTTTTAGTAAAACAATTTATGTTAGTGTCATTTTCACCTTTATTAAAAATAGGCATTAAAGTCATTATCTCGCCCAAGAAGCTCCATAGGGTCCCCTAAATCGACCCATGGGTTGTCGTGGTCGTCCATGACCCATACAATAGGGGTGGGACAAGTGTCATGGTGTTTTCATATTTTTATAATATCTTTTTTACCTTAAATTACACTAATTACCTCTAATCGCGATTAAGAACATAAGAAATTACTATTCACCAAAAAAATTATTTTAATATCATTGAACCACATTTTACTTCTTAATGACAAACATTTATGTTGGATTTTTGAAATTCAAAACACAATGTTGGCAAAATTTCATTTAAACGGAAAATCAGTTTTTATAAGTACCACTTAGTAGTTTCACTATTCATCAAAAATTGAAGTTTTTCATAAAATTACCAAAAATTCACCCTAAGCTATATTTGATATTCCAAATTCAAAAATTAAGTCTATTTTTAAAAATTCAAAACATATAAGTCACATTAATTAATTTAATAATTAATTCACGCTGTCAGAGCAAATAGCGTGTTTTTATAAAACAATAAGTATCAAAAGATTGACACCAGTTTAAGTCCAATTTCGAAGTGAAATTGATTCCAATGACCACCATTGGATTAAATGGTAAAAATATATTCTAATTTCACTTCAAAACCAATTCAAAAGATAGTCTAATCATATAAATAAATTAGATTAAAAAGCAGTTTTGATGTAAAATGCAGTATTTTTCACTATTCATTAAAAAATGAACATTGTCCGAAAAATACCCAAAATTCACACAAAGTAAATTTTGATGTCCCAATCATAAAGAATAAGTTTATTTTGACAAAAATAGCTTATAAAATTGTCAAAATATAGATTCAAAATGGTTTGCCATCAAAAGGCAGTAAAACAATTTTTTAAAAATATTAGTGTATTTCAGGCTTAAGATTGGATTTATTTTAATTTTAAGCCTCTAAAACACTATCTAATTCATTAATAGACATATATAAAAATATCTATTATTCATTAATTACTTGGGATGTTACATTCTCCCCCCATTTAGAAAATTTTGTCCCCGCAATTTATTTACTTATCAAATAAATGGGGGTACTTATCCCTCATTGCATTTTCAGATTCACATGTTGCCTCTTCCATCATGTGGTTTTTACACAAAACATTTACCTGCTTAATCACCTTATTCCGTAACACTTGCTCCCTATGGTCAAGAATCTGGACCGGTTGTTCCTCATAAGATAGGTTCTCTTCCAGCTGAACTACCTCTGGACTCAAAACATGAGATGGATCTGGCATATACTTTCTCAACATCGAAACATGAAAAACATTGTGTACCTGAGATAAACTCGGAGGTAAAGCCACTCGGTAAGCAACTGATCCAACTCTCTCCAGAATTTCATATGGTCCAATAAACCATGGACTCATCTTTCCTTTCTTACCAAATCTCATCACACTTTTCCATGGAGAATCCTTGAGAAAAACATGATCACCTACCTCGAAAGATAGATCCTTCCTCTTGTTGTCTGCATAACTCTTCTGCCTACTCTGAGCTGTTCTCATGTGCTTCTGAATTAGCTGAACTTTTTCTGCCAACTCTTCTACCAATTCTGGTCCCATCAACTTCCTTTCACCCACTTCATCCCAGAAAGCTGGAGTTCGACATTTCTTCCCATATAATGCCTGAAATGGTGCCATATGTATACTGGAATGAAAACTGTTATTATATGAAAATTCAACCAAAGAAAGATGTTGGTCCCAACTTCCCTGATAATCCATAGAACAAGCTCGTAGCATATCCTACAATGTCTGAATTGTTCATTCTGACTGCCCATCTGATTGAGGATGAAATGTTGTACTAAAATTTAATTCAGTACCCAACGACTTCTGAAGGCCTTCCCAAAAGATACAAGTGAACCTGGGATCACGATCAGATACAATGGAGAGAGGAAATCCATGTAACCTGACTATCTCTTTAAGATACAAACGGGAAAGTTGATCTAGGGAAAAAGTATCTCGTATAGCAAGGAAATGAGCAGATTTAGTCAAGCGATCAACAATAACCCAGATTGAAATATTACCTCGAGATGTCTTCGGTAATCCCACAACAAAGTCCATGGATATATTCTCTCATTTCCACTCTGTCACTGGTAGAGGCTAAAGCATCCCTTTCGGTAATTGCCACTCTTCTTTAACCTGTTGACATGTAAAACACTTCACAGTAAAATCAGCAATATCTCTTTTCATTCCATCCCACCTGTAATACTCCCGTAGATCTCTGTACATCTTAGTACTCCCAGGATGAACTGAAAACGGAGAACTATGAGCTTCACATAACAACTCTCTCTTCAACTGTGAATCAAAAGGCACACACAATCTCTTCCCAAATCTCAAAACACAATCATTATCAATATTGAATTCAGGCAACATACCTTTCTAAACCAGCTCTACATTTTTTTGCAACTCACTGTCTGGCTTCTGTGCTTGCTTGATTCTATCTGATAGAGATGACCGCACTGATACCTGAAACAAAACAGAAGAACATCCTGCACCAACAACTTCTATGCCAAAGTTCATCAAATCCTTAACCAAAGGATCACGTTCCAAACGCAACATTGCTAATGAAGCATTACTTTTTCGACTCAAGGCATCAGCCACTTTATTTGCTTTTCCCGGACGGTAATGAATTGTACAATCATAATACTTGATTAATTCTAGCCATATCCTTTGTCTCATGTTCAATTCTTTCTGAGTGAATATATACTTTAAAATTTGTGATCGGTATATATTTCACACTTCACTCCATACGAATGATGCCTCCAAATTTTTCAAGAAAAAACAACAGCAGGTAATTCCAAATCATGTGTAGGGTAATTTAACTCATGAGTTTTCAACTGTCATAAAGCATAAGCAATTACCTGATCATTTTGAATTAGGACACAACCAAGTCCTTTCAATGAAGCATCACTGTAGATAACAAACTCACCATTCCTGGAAGGTAGTTCCAAAATTGGAGCATTCACCAATCTTCTTTTCAATTCCTCAAAACAATCATCACATTATGTTGTCCAGATAAACTTAACACCCTTCCGAGTTAGCTTAGTCATTGGACTAGATAACCGTGAAAAATTTCTAACAAACCTTCAGTAATAGCCTACCAAACCAAGGAAGCTATGAATCTCGGTTACATTTGTGGGTCTTGGCCATTCTTCCACAACTTTTGTTTTTGCAAGATCAACAATTATTCCATATTTAGAAACAATGTGACCAAGGAAAGAAATTTGTTGCAACCAAAACTCACACTTGCTGATTTTTCCATACAGTTTCTTTTCTTTTATGGTTTCCAGGATAACCCTTAAATGTCTTTCATGCTCCTCTTTACTTTTTGAAAACACCAAAATATCGTCAATGAAAACCACCACAAACTTATCCTAGAACTCATGGAAAATTATATTCATTAAGTCCATGAATACAGCAGGTGCACTAGTTAGCCCAAAAGGCATTACTACAAATTCATAATGGCCATATCTCGTACGGAATGCGGTCTTTGGAACGTCTTCTTCTTTTACTTTCAACTTATGGAACCCCGACCTCAAGTCAATCTTTGAAAAATACTAAGCTCCCTAGAGCTGATATAACTTCATTTGATGGCCCGACGTCTGCCTAAGTAGTTGCAAAAGATTTCACCACTCCTTTCTGATTGTAGTCTAACTACTTCCCATCACTCAGGCTCTTTTTCGGACACTCGTTTGCATAGTGACCCATCTCATTGCACTTATAACATTTTACTAACTTTAAATCAAATTTGGTCTTACCATCACCCTGATCTTTTTCAGGGCAATCACGAGCCTTATGTCCCATCTTACCACATTGGTAGAACTTTCTAGAATTCAGAAGACATTCCCCAACATGCCTTTTTCCATATTTATCACAAACTGGAAACTTATTTTTCTTACAACAAGACTATTTTGAAGAATTCTTACCATTCTCCTGCCACCTCGGTCTCTTCTTCTGTTGGTTGGTATAGAACACTTGGTCATCGGGAAACTCCATTTCCACCTTCTCAGCACATCAAACAAGCTTTTCATAACATTTAAAATCACGAGAAGCTAATGCCCTTCGATATTTTGGCTTTAATCCTAAGTAAAAACGATTGATTTTACTATCAAGGTCACGGATAAAATTTTGAGCATACCTTGCCAAGCGAGTGAACCTTTCTTCATAGGTAGCCACTGAGTCTTCCTCTTGCCTCAATTCCAAGAATTGTTTCTCCATACTAAGTCGAACAACCTTAGGAAAATACTTTTCAAGAAACATACATTTGAATTCATCCCAGTCGAGAGCATTAATCTCATCAGCGTCCCTGATATTTTTAACCATCGACCACCACTGATCTGCTTCACCCTCCAAATGGTAAATAGCAAGACTAACCTTTTGATTTTCTGAACACCCCATGACATCAAAAATCTTCTCCAGTGCTTTAATCCACCCTTCAGCTAGCATAGGGTCAGATGATTCTCTGAATGATGGGGGATGTTACCTCATGAAATGTTCCACCACTGACATATTCCTCTGTTGTTGATCTGGCTGATCTCGTGCATGGATACCACCACCATTTATATCCTGAGTCAACTACGCCATTACTACAACAAACTATTCAGTTCCAATTCCAACCATCTCAGGATGCGGATTTGGAAGGTTATTTCCTTCTGTATGCCATCCTAGCACTGCTTCCCTTTTTCCTCTGCAGAAAACCATTCTGAACAAACATGTCTTAGATGAAGCAACATGGTAATCTTCAAATGCTATATCACTTCAATTTGACCATAAAAAAATATTTTGGGATAATCATTTAATAGAATTCTAAATCCTAAAGTTATCTAAACCGACCTCTGATACCAACTATAAGGCTCCAGCCTTAAACCTTACATAATATTGAATTAAATGAATAATTCACATTGAGGATCTATTCGGGTTTAGAGTTTTATAAAATTAGATCATAAAACTTGCATTACATTCCACATATAAACAAAGTGGTTACATAAAGATAGTATTCTTCATTCCCATCAATGGAAACATATTTAAAATAAAACATGGATTATTTCTTGACACTTCCTTGACACTATCATCATATCATGTACCTTTCCCTTGACCAGTAAAAAACATTCCCAAAAAAACATGGGATGAGCATAAAAAGCTCAGTAAGGGATATAAAAAAAATATGAAAAAGAAACATGGGTACATATATACATAAGAATGAAATCATACTTTACCCATAAAACATATGCACTTTAACATACCTCATAAAATCATGAATAAATCATAGAAATCATAAGACATAAAGGTAACTTGAGGCATTCATAACATTCTTACGTAGGGAGTAACCCTCTTGGTTACGTTTGGAATACCCATCACAGTATATTCCCTAAAATATCTTCGGAGAGAGCTTAATGTTTCACTCCTTCACATTACCCAATGCATTGGAGAGGTATATTGGGCTCACCCGCCCTTAAGTTATCACAGAACCACCCATCTTCATAATAATGCCCAAGTACCTCAACATAATCGTATCACATAAAACATGCATAAAGGAAACATAACATTTCCACCTTTAAATCACAAGATATCAATACAACACATTGATATAAAAACATTATGAAAACAATTTTCAATACCAAAATAAATGAAAAGTAAAACATGGTATTTATTTTTATTTTAAAAAAAAGAATGGCTTGTAGAGGAAGCCGAAACTCATATAATGGTCACGGCGGCGGAGAAGTCGTTGTCGCCGCATACGTACGAAAAAACATTCCCTTTTGTATTTTAGTAAACACTTCGTATAAAAAAGATTCCTTTTGAATAAACATAAAATTCAAAGGGGTTTATACACCGTATAAAAGAAGTTTGTGTATAAAACAAAATATGCCTCAATGAAAGGAGATTGAGACGAAGTCTCATACCTCGGGTCCGACTTGACTCGGTCGTTCTTCAATCTCCTGAATAATAAACTTGGGTTAATCTCTACTTTATTAAGAAACTTTTTCAAGTTCATTATTCCTTTTATACCATGTTATGAACATCATTTAATCATTTAAGTTAATAATGTTCATTTTGTCGGTATTTGGTTCTTAAGTCAAAAATAGACTTCTTACACTTACATGTTTTTAATTTGGTCAAAGGTTCGTTATATACAGAATGATATTAATGATTTGGATAACATATATATCATATATTTTCAGCATATACATGTATTTATAATATTACATCACATTTAGAGGTAAGAAATGAAATGCACCGTTCATGGAGACGGTAAGCCGTACGTAAGCATGAACGCTACTTCCATTTCTATTTCGTATTTCTGGAATGGAATCATAATGATATAAGAGTATATTATAATTCCAGTATAATAACATATATAATATAATTAACTTTATCCTTTACACATCCCATATTTGGTATTAACGAATCAAATCACTTTCTGGGGGCGGTAGTCCGCACTTCCTAAAATGAAGATATCGTGTTTACCCAAAATGGAAACAATAATGGTATGCCATAAATGAAAAATACATAAGCTTAAGGAAAGAATAAACATATTATATATCATATATAAAAATAATGACATCATAATGTTCACCTTTTAAGGTGTTAAATGAGTATTGAACAATCATCATTTCGGGAGGCAGAATTTCTCCATCCACGGAAACCGTAAGTTCTTTAACCATTTGATGTAGTTGTGTGAGAGTGTAGCTCGAATAAGTCTTATAAAAACATCCTATTATATATAAGATACTGGTGTTGTTACAAAAGAAGTAAATAAAAAGATTTTAGGGGGTTGGAGAAGCAAAATAAAACAAATGTACATGAGAGAATGAATTACCTTTAAAAGTGTAACTCCTTTTGATTTGAGCCTAAAGTCTTCCTTTGAAAGGCTTCATCCCAAAGGGAATCATCTAGGATGAGGAGAGGGATGTGGAGAGAGTAAATGGGCAGGGGATGGCCGAGCCAAAGGCTTGAGGAGTGTGTGAAATGAGGTAGAGATGGGGGCCTTTTATAAGAGGAGAGGAGGGGCACTTTTGGAAATCATGAAACTATTATTTTATTTGCAAAATTGTTTCGAATTTATAAGGTCCCAAATTGATATATTTCGAGGATAAGATGATAAGGCTTCGAAATATTCCCATCCAATAGTTTCTGGATAAGTGTAGGTCTTAGATTTTATATTATCGTTTCATTTTATTTAAATTTTTCATTAATGAGGTCATCGTTGCATCATCATGATGTCATAATTAAATTAATTTATTTAATGTCTAAAAATTATAACAAAAATATCCTGATGTAGGAAATATTTTTATCTTTACAATGAGTTTCAATAGAAAAAATTATTATTAGTATAACCCCTTCTAAAAATTGTTTTAGTAAAACAATTTATGTTAGTGTCATTTTCCCCTTTATTTAAAAAAAGGCATTAAAGTAATTATCTCACCCAAGAGGCTCCATAGGGTCCCCTAAATCGACCCATGGGTTGTCATGGTTGGCCATGACTCATCCAATAGGTATAGTACATGTGTCATGGTGTTTTCATATTTTTATAATATCATTTTTACCTTAAATTACACTAATTACCTCTAATCGCGATTAAGAACTTAAGAAGTTACTATTCACAAAAAAAATTTATTTTATTCTCATTGAACCACATTTTACTTCTTAATGACAACCATGTATGTCAGATTTTTGAAATTTAAAACACAATGATTGCAAAATTTCATTTAAACGGAAAATCAGTTTTTATAAGTACCACTTAGTGGTTTCACTATTCTTCAAAATTTTAAGTTTTTCAGAAAATTACCAAAACTTCACCCTAAGCTATATTTGATATTCCGAATTCAAAAATGAAGTCTATTTTACAAAATTAAAAACATATAAGTCACATTAATTAATTTAATAATTAATTCCCGCTGTCAGAGCAAATAGCGTGTTTTTATAAAATAATAAGTATCAAAAGATTGACACTAGTTTGAGTCCAATTTCAATGTGAAATTGATTCCAATGACAACCATTGAATTAAATGGTAAAAATATATTCTAATTTCACTTCAAAACTAATTCAAAAGATAATCTAATCATATAAATAAATTATATTAAAAAGTAGTTTTGATGTAAAATGCAGTATTTTTCACTATTCATTAAAAAATGAACATTGTCAGAAAAATACCAAAACTTCACACAAAGTAAATTTTGATGTCCCAATAATAAAGAATAAGTTTATTTTGACAATCATAGCTTATAAAATTGTCAAAAGATAGATTCAAAAATGGGTTTCCATCAAAAGGCATTAAAACAATCTTTTAAAAATATTAGTGTATTCCATGCTTATGATTGGATTTATTTTCAATTTAAGCCTCTAAAACACTATCTATTTCGAAGCCTTATCATATTATCTTCTAAATATATCAATGTGGGACCTTATAAATTTGAAACACTTTTGAAAATAAAATAATAGTTTCATGATTTCCAAAAGTGCCCCTCCTCTCCTCTTATAAAAGGCCCCCACCTCTACCTCATTTCACACACTCATCAAGCCTTTGTCTCGGCCATCCCCTGCCCATTTACTCTCTCCAAATTCCTCTACTCATCCTAGAGGATTCCCTTTGGGCAGAATGCTTTCAATGGAAGCCTTTAGGCTCAAATCAAAAGGAGTTACACTTTTAAAGGCAATTCATTCTCTCATGTTCATTTGTTTTATTTTTCTTCTCCAACCCCCCTAAACTCTTTTTATTTACTTCTTTTGTAACAACACTAGTATCTTAAATATACTAGGTTGTTGGTATAAGATTTATTCAAGCTACCCTCTCACACAACTACATCAAATGGTTAAAGAACATATAGTTTCCGTGGATGGCGAAATTCTGCCTCCCGAAATGATGATTGTTCAATACTCATTTAACACATTCAAAGGTGGCCATTATGATGTCACTATTTTTATATATGATATATAATATGTTTATTCTTTCCTTAAGCTTCTGTATTTTTCATTTATGGCATAGCATTATTGTTTCCATTATGGGTAAACATGATATCTTCATTTTAGGAAGTGCGGACTACCGTCCCCTGAAAGTGATTTGATTCGTTAATACCATATGTTGGATGTGTAAAGAATAAAGTTAATTATATTATATATGTTATTATACTGGAATTATAATATACTCTTATATCATTATGTTTCCATTCCAGAAATACAAAATAGAAATGGAAGTAGTGTTCATTCGTATGTACGGCTTACCGTCTCCATGAACGGTGCATTTCATTTCTTACCTCTAAATATGATGTAATATTATAAATACATGTATATTCTGAATATATATGATATATATGTTATCCAAATCATTAATATCATTCTGTATATAACGAACCTTTGACCAAATTAACAACATGTAAGTGTAAGAAGTCTATTTTTGACTTAAGAACCAAATACAGACAAAATGAACCTTATTAATTTAAATGATTACATGATGTTCATAACATGGTATAAAAGTAATAATGAACTTGAAAAATGTTCTAAAGCAAGTAGGATTAACTCATGTTTATTATTCTGGAGATTAAAGAATGGTTGGGTCAAGTCGGATACGAGGTAAGGGATCTTACTCCTCTCTTTCTTTTTAAGTACACTCTTTTATGTCATTCCCTCTAAAGCTAATATTTCTTGTTATTGGGATGTTATTTTCTATTAAAATTACTGTAATTTTTATGTTCATGTGATGAGAGACCCTATTCTCTCTCATCAATCCATTTTGGATGTTTTGAATGGCGCCGTTAGGCTGCCGAATTTTCGTTAGAGATCTACCCTCTCTCTTTCTTTTTAAGTACTCTCCTTTATGTCACTTCTTTTAAGCTCCTCTTTGTTATGTTGGGGGATGTTCTTTTATATTCCTCTTTCTATAAACTTTAAGTTAATATGATGAGATATCCTATTTGATCTCATCAATCCATTTTTGTATGTTTTATGTGGCGCCGTTAGGCTGCCGAGTTTTCCTAAGGGATTTTTCATCTCACTTTTATTCTCGTGAGATTTTTGCTACATTTGCCACAATTTCCTTTGTGTGGTGTATGTACTGCCCATTATTCTACTCTTTGTGTAATATACTTTCGTTTATGAGTATTTACATCAAGGATTTATTTTCCTTCTTTCATGGGGTGTATGTTTTGAAAGATACACAGGTCGGTAAGGGAACCTTTCACCCTCCTCTTTTTTAAAATACTTCTTTTGTTGGGTCTTCTAATTTACATATTTTTATGTTGGGATATGTTCTCATATATCCTTATTGATTTAAATTTTATGTCCAAGTGATTAGATACACTTTTTATCTCTCATCAACTCATTTTGATGTGACACCGTTAGGCTGTCAAGGGAACTTCTTAACCCAATTTCGATTTCTTTGGGTTCAACATGTAGTTATTGAATATGTCATCCTTTGAATATTTGTGAATGACCCTTGATTATTTTACACTTAATATCCACTTATATTTGGTTTATTCATTTGTCGCACATAATTATGTAATTTATTTATCCTTAAACCAAGGATATCATCTTTGTATGGGACTTCATCTCAATCTCCTTTCATTGAGGCATATTTTGTTTTATACACAACCTTCTTTTATATGGTGTATAAACCCCTTTGAATTTTACGTTTATTCAAAATGAATCTTTTTTATACGAAGTGTTTACTAAACGACAAAAGGGAATGTTTTTGTCGTACGTATGCGGCGACAACGACTTCTCCACCCCCGTGACCGTAATTTGAGTTTCGGCTTCCTCTACAAGCCATACCTTCTTTTTAAAAGAAAAATAAATACCATGTTTTAATTTTATTTTATTTTGGTATTGAAAATGGTTTTATTAATGTTTTTATATCAATGTGTTGTATTGATATCTTGTGATTGAAAGGTGGAAATGTTATGTTTCCTTTATGAATGTTTTATGTGATACGATTATGTTGAGGTTCTTCGGCATTATTATGAATACGGGTGGTTCCGTGATAAAATAAGGGCGGGTGAGCCCGATATAGCTCTCCAATGCATTGGGTAACGCGAAGGAGTGAAACGTTAAGGTTTATCCGAAGAGATTTAGGGAATATACATTGGTGGGTATTCCAAACGTAACCAAGAGGGTTACTCCCTATGTAATAATGTTAGTAATGCATCAAGTTACCTTTTATGTCTTATGATTTCGATGATTTATTCATGATTTGATGAGGTATGTTAAAGTGCCTATGTTTTATGGGTAATGTATGATTTCATTCTTATGTATATATGAACTCATGTTTCCTTTCCATATTTTTTTATAACCCTTACTGAGCTTTTT
The DNA here is from genome assembly GCA_963277665.1 of Viscum album. NCBI lineage: Eukaryota > Viridiplantae > Streptophyta > Magnoliopsida > Santalales > Viscaceae > Viscum > Viscum album. The sequence goes on from OY728129.1 coordinate 1,594,480,714, forward strand.
ATGCTCATCCCAAGTTTTTGAAATGTTTTTCATAGGTCAAGGGAAAGGTACATGATGTGATGATAGTGTCAAGGATGTGTCAAGAAAGAATCCGTGTTTTATTTTAAATATGTTTCCATTGATGGGAAAAATGAATATTGTCTTTTATGTAACCACTTTGTTTAAATGTGGAATGTAATGAAAGTTTCATGATCTAATTCTCTAAAACTCTAAACCTAAAAAGATCCCCAATGTGTATTCTTGTAATAACTCATGATTAAGTAAGGTTTATGGCTGGGGCCTTATAGTTGGTATCAAAGGTCGGTTTAGACAACATTAGGGATTAAGAGTTCTTGTGAGACACATGATTAGTCCCCATATTTATTATTTCAGTTAAATCCTTGTTTTATAACTTTGTTTTTCAGGTCAAGTAAAGTCGGTTACGAATGGAAGGAGAAGGGTCTCAAACGACATTCCTATCTCTTCCTGATGACATGCTTGTTATAATTATTGCAAATTCATCTTCGGATTATTGTGAAACATTTTCTAGCATACAACTCACTTGAAAGCAGTTGTTTGAGATATCAAACACCTCCACTATACCCTGTTGTCATCGTGGATCATGGGTTGTTTTTAGACAAATAATATTTTCACAATATTCTCATCATTTCAAGAAAGGTAAATATTATCAAGGTATTTTCAAATATTTTACCTTATCACAAGAATTTGAAGCATATTATGATTTTAGAAATGGTGCTGAGGAAGGAGACCCTTGCTCAACCTATTTATATTTTCTTTTAAAATATAGTCTCACATCACATACTTATGGTATTTTAAAAGGACCAGTAATAGAAATTTTCAACTCAATTTCGGTCCGACTATTTTATAGAAATTAGGTTTTATCAGATGTTTTGGAATTATATGTCATACATGATTATTTTCCAAAACTGTTTTTCTGTGAACACCCATATGACCCATGTTGTACGAGGTGTATTTGGATAGAGAAAGCAAATGATTTTGAAGGATCTCTAAATCATTGTTGTAATGCATAGGACTTCTACCTACGTGAGCAAGATGACGATGAAACCGAGTGGACGCCATGATCAAGGTATGATGATATTCATTTTGGGAATCATTTTATTTTATCTTATGGTGGTGAAATAAGACTTCAAGAATTAAGATGATGAGATCGTAACGAATTTGGATGAACATTAAAGGTATAAGGAAACGATTTAGGTTAAAACATGTTAGGGTTATTTTTGGAGTTTTATAAAAAGGACAACACGCAGACTGTGTGACAACCCGTCGCATCGGAAAAAGCTGTGGGAATCGTACCCACAACCAAAGTGTGACTGGTATTAATCGCCTACCACTGGACTACATGAAGTCCCTGGTTAGTTTGACTGATTCTTTTTAGTTATATGATTTTATGAATTAAGAATAAGTTGATTTTGGGTTATTTATGAAAATTATTAACCTATCATGGAGGATATGTGATTAGGTTAATTACTTTTCAATACGAGACTTTAGGAGAAACTAATGTTGTTTAGAGATAAATGTTACAATTTAACTTGGAAGACTATGTGACTAAATCCTTCAAATATTTGGGTTTCAATCATATATTGGTTTACTTTTATGAATTTTATGGACAAATTGTTTATCGGATGGTCGTCATTGAACTTTGGGTTTTGTTAGACAAATTTTGGAGATTAAGCATAGATTTTCTTTTTAAAGGGTTATCCTTTTCTGGATTATCTGACCTTGTACTAACCTTTTTTGGATTTGGTTTTGGTTAAAGCCTAAAGACATGGGATGTATATAGTTCTCTTTGGTGGATTAGGTGATTCTCTAGATGTTGATTATAGTACTCTTAATGTGAACAAGTCTTCCTAAATACTCATCTTTTGGAGAAAATATGAATTTGTGTAAAAGTTGAAAGTCAACATGATAAGTGATTATGTTTCCCTATGAATAAATTACTCAATAAAAAGTAACTTAAAACAAATATTATGTCTATTAACTTTTCCTACTGGGGAATCGAATACCGTTTAACCCATCACAAGTTTGTGATTTTCTTGTGGTTAACTTTCTCCTAAACATGTTTTCTATCACTCTCCATCAGAACATGACCCTATGTTTTCTCCTCCATTTCCATATTTTTCTACATGGAATCATAGTATGGGTTAACTCGGGTGACCTTTATAGTTATCTTTCTTTATTTTAAAGTGATTGTTTTACCGACTCTTGTTCTGATGTGGGACTTTCAAGGATGTTTCCAAGCTCAATTTTAAAAATTGCGAGGACGCAATTCCCAAAAGGGGGGAAGGATGTAACAGCCCAGGTAAATAAAGAATATGACATTTTCATATTTATACATATTTGTGAATAAAATATTAATATGCCTTTAAAGGGGACGCTATGCTCAATGGCGTACCCAACACGCAACAACGAGTTTCTTAGGAATCTTATGTTGCACTATAATAATAAAATTATATTATTTTAAATTGTAGTTATCATATAGCCGTTGTATTGGAGGGAATGGATAGAAATAACTAAAATATGATTATATATGTTTTTAAATATTTTTACATTTATCCAATAACATATAAAGGCATAAAATACAGATAGAATTCAATTTTAGGCGTATATGCCCTAGTTTTCACGGAAGGTTCACTTATCGCCTTTTGATGGAGAACTGTCATTAAATATAGTTTTGTTCAATCTTATACATTCTGTTGGACCAAATAAAACTCATCTTATGAATTGGGACATCAAAATTTACTTTGTGCAATTTTTTGGTATCTTTCTGATAAAGTTCATTTTTTAATAAATAGTGTAAAATGTTGTATTTTAATTCAAAACCTCTTTTTAATCTAATTTATTTATATGATTAGATTATCTTTTGAATTGGGTTTAATGTGAAATTAGAATATATTTTTACCATTAAATCCAATAGTGGTCGTTGGAATTAATTTCACTATGAAATCAGACTTAAACTAGTGTCAATCTTTTGATACTTATTGTTTTATAAAAACACGCTATTTACATTGACAGGGGGAATTAATTATTAAATTAATTAATGTGACTTATATGTTTTGAATTTTGTAAAATAGACTTCATTTTTGAATTCAGAATATCATATATAGCTTAGGTTGAATTTTTGGTAATTTTCTGAAAAACATCAATTTTTGATGAATAGTGAAACCACTAAGTGGTACTTATAAAAACTGATTTTCCGTTTAAATGAAATTTTGCCATCATTGTTTTTTGAATGTTGAAAATCCGACATACATGGTTGTCATTAGTATGTAAAATGAGGTTCAATGGGATGAAAATAATTTTTTGGTGAATAGTAACTTCTTTTCATTAATCGCGATTAGAGGTAATTAGTGTAATTTAAGGTAAAAATGATATTATAAAAATATGAAAACACCATGACACTTGTCCTACCCCTATTGGATGAGTCATGGCCGACCAAGAAAACCCATGGGTCGATTTAGGGGACCCTATGGAGCCTCTTGGGTGAGATAATGACTTTAATGCCTTTTTTTAAATAAAGGTGAAAATGACACTAACATAAATTGTTCTACTAAAACAATTTTTAGAAGGGGTTATACTAATCATAATTTTGTCTATAAATACTATTTGGAAGGATAAAAAGATTTCTTACATCAGGATAGTTTTGTTATAATTTTTAGACATTAAATAAATTAATTTAATTATGACATCATGATGATGCAACGATGACCTCATTAATTAATAGTTTAAATAAAATGAAACTATAATATACATTCTAAGACCTACACTTGTCCAAAAACTATTGGATGTAAATATTTAGAAGCCTTATAATCTGAACTTCTAAATATATAAATTTTGGACCTTAGAAATTCGAAACACTTTTGAAAATAAAATAATAGTTTCATGATTTCCAAAAGTGCCCCTCCTCTCCTCTTATAAAAGGCCCCCACCTCTACCTCATTTCACACACTCCTCAAGCCTTTGTCTCGGCCATCCCCTTCCCATTTACTCTCTCCACATCCCTCTCCTCATCCTAGATGATTCCCTTTGGGAATAATCCTTTCAAAGGAAGCCTTTAGGCTCAAATCAAAAGGAGTTACACATTTAAATGCAATTCATTCTCTCATGTTCATTTGTTTTATTTTGCTTCTCCACCCCCCTAAACACCTTTTATATAGTTCTTTTGTAACAACACTAGTATATTCAATATACTAGGTTGTTGTTATAAGATTTATTTGAGCTACCCTCTCACACAACTAAATCAAATGGTTAAAGAACATACGGTTTCCGTGGATGGCGAAATTCTTCCTCCCGAAACGATGATTGTTCAACACTCATTTAACACCTTCAAAGGTGGCCATTATGATGTCACTATTTTTATATATGATATATAATATGTTTATTCTTTCCTTAAGCTTCTGTATTTTTCATTTATGGCATACCATTTTTGTTTCCATTATTGGTAAACATGGTATCTTCATTTTAGGAAGTGCGGACTACCGCCCCCTGAAAGTGATTTGATTCGTTAATACCATATGTGGGATGTGTAAAAAATAAAGTTAATGATATTAAATATGTTATTATACTAGAACTATAATATACTTTTATATAATTATGATTCCATTCCAGAAACATGAAATAGAAATGGAAGTAGCGTTCATGCGTACGTACAGCTTACCGTCTCCATGAACGGTGCATTTCATTTCATACCTCTAAATGTGATGTAATATTATAAATTCATGTATATTCTGAATATATATGATATATATGTTATCCAAGTCATTAATATCATTCTGTATATAATGAACCTTTGACCAAATTAACAACATGTAAGTGTAAGAAGTCTATTTTTGACTTCAGAACCAAATACCGACAAAATGAACATTATTAACTTAAATGATTACATGATGTTCATAACATGGTATAAAAGGAATAATGAACTTGAAAAAGGATCTTAAGAAAGTATATATTAACTCAAGTTTATTATTCAGGAGATTAAAGAACGGTCGGGTCAAGTCGAATACGAGGTAAGGGATCTTACTCCTCCCTTTCTTTTTAAGTACACTCTTTTATGTCATTCCCTCTAAAGATAATCTTTCTTGTTATTGGGATGTTATTTTATATTAAACGTACTGTAATATTTATGTTCATGTGATGAGAGACCCTATTCTCTCTCATCAATCCATTTTGGATGTTTTGAATGGCGCCGTTAGGCTGCCGAATTTTCGTAAGAGATCTACCCTCTCTCGTTCTTTTTAAGTACTCTCCTTTATGTCACTTCTTTTAAGCTCCTCTTTGTTATGTTGGGGGATGTTCTTTTATATTCCTATTTCTATAAACTTTAAGTTAATATGATGAGATATCTTATTTGATCTCATCAATCCATTTTTGTATGTTTTATGTGGCGCCGTTAGGCTGCCGAGTTTTCCTAAGGGATTTTTCATCTCACTTTTATTCTCGTGAGATTTATGCTACATTTGCCTCAATTTCCTTTGAGTGGTGTATTTACTGCCCATTATTCTACTATTTGTGTAATATAATTTCTTTTATGAGTATTTACATCAAGGATTTATTGACCTTATTTAATGGGGTGTATGTTTTGAAAGATACCCAAGTCGGTAAGGGAACCTTTCACCCTCCTCTTTTTTAAAAGATTTCTTTTGTTGGGTCTTTTAATTTATATATTTTTAGGTTGGGATATGTTCTCATATATCCTTTTTGATGTAAATTTTATGTCCAAGTGATGAGACACACTTTTTATCTCTCATCAACTCATTTTGATGTGACGCCGTTAGGCTGTCAAGGGAACTTCTTAACCCAATTTCGATTTCTATGGGTTCAACACGTAGTTATTTAATATGTCATCCTTTGAATATGTTTGAATGAACTTTGATTATTTTACAATTAATATCCACTTATATTTGGTGTATTCATTTGTCGCGCATAATTATTTAATTGATTTATCCTTAAACCAAGGATACCGTCTTTGTATGGGACTTCGTCTGAATCTCCTTTCATTGAGGCATATTTTGTTTTATACACAACCTTCTTTTATACGGTGTATAAACCCCTTTGACTTTTATGTTTATTCAAAATGAATCTTTTTTATACGAATCATTTACTAAATGACAAAAGGGAATGTTTTTGTCGTACGTATGCGGCGACAACGACTTCTCCGCCGTCGTGACCGTTATTTGAGTTTCGGCTTCCTCTACAAGCCATACCTTGTTTTTAAAAGAAAAATAAATACCATGTTTTAATTTTCTTTTATTTTGGTATTGAAAATGGTTTTATTAATGTTTTTATATCAATGTGTTGTATTGATATCTTGTGATTGATAGGTGGAAATTTTATGTTTCCTTTATGCATGTTTTATGTGACACGATTATGTTGAGGTTCTTGGGCATTATTATGAAGACGGGTGGTTTCGTGATAAACTAAGGGTGGGTGAGCCTGATATTGCTCTCCAATGCATTGGGTAACGCGAAGGAGTGAAACGTTAAGGTTTATACTCATCCTAGAGGATTCCCTTTCGGCATAATCCTTTCAAAGGAAGCCTTTAGTCTCCAATAAAAAGGAGTTACACTTTTAAAGGTAATTCATTCTCTCATGTTCATTTGTTTTATTTTGCTTCTCCAACCCCCTAAACTCCTTTTATTTACTTCTTTTGTAAAAACACCAGTATATTCAATATAATAGGATGTTTTTATAAGATTTATTCGAGCTACACTCTCACACAACTACATCAAATGGTTAAAGAACATACGGTTTCCAAGGATGGCGAAATTCTGCCTCCCGAAATGATGATTGTTCAATACTCATTTAACACCCTCAAAGGTGGCCATTATGATGTCACTATTTTTATATATGATATATAATATGTTTATTCTTTCCTTAAGCTTCTGTATTTTTCATTTATGGTATACCATTATTGTTTCCATTATGGGTAAACACGATATCTTCATTTTAGGAAGTGCGGACTACCGCCCCCTGAAAGTGATTTGATTCGTTAATACCATATGTGGGATGTGTAAAGGATAAAGTTAATGATATTATATATGTTATTATACTGGAATTATAATATACTCTTATATCATTATGATTCCATTCCAGTAATACAAAATAGAAATGCAAGTAGCGTTCATGCGTACGTACGGCTTACCGTCTCCATGAACGGTGCATTTTATTTCTTACATCAAAATGTGATGTAATATTATAAATAAATGTATATGCTGAATATATATGATATATATGTTATCCAAATCATTAATATCATTCTGGATATAATGAACCTTTGACCAAATTAAAAACATGTAAGTGTAAGAAGTCTATTTTTGACTTAAGAACCAAATACCGACAAAATGAACATTATTAACTTAAATGATTGCATGATGTTCATAACATGGTATAAAAGGAATAATGAACATGAAAAAGGTTATTAAGCAAGTAGAGATTAACTAAAGTTTATTATTCAGGAGATTAAAGAACGGTCGGGTCAAGTTGGATACGAGGTATGGGACTTCATCTCAATCTCCTTTCATTGATTCATATTTTATTTTATACACAACCTTCTTTTATACGGTGTATAAGGACCCTGCCTTAAACCTTACTTAACCTTGAGTTATTACAAGATTACACATTGAGGATCTTTTCGAGTTTAGAGTTTTAGAGAATTAGATCATAAAACTTGCATTACATTCCACATATTATCAAAGTGGTCACATAAAGATAGTATTCTTCATTCCCATCAATGGAAACATATTTAAAATAAACATGTATTCTTTCTTCACACTTCGTTGACACTATTATCTTATCATGTACCTTTCCCTTGACCTATGAAAAACATTTCAAAAAAAAACTTGGGAGGAGCATAAAAAGATCAGTAAGGGATATAAAAATATGGAAAGGAAACATGGGTACATATATACATAAGGATGAGATCATACATTACTCATAAAACATAATCACTTTAACATACCTCATCAAATCATGAATAAATCATAGAAATAATAAGACATAAAGGTAACTTGAGGAATTCATAACATTCTTACGTAGGGAGTAACCCTCTTGGTTATGTTTGGAATACCCATCACAGTATATTCCCTAAAATCTCTTCGGAGAAACCGTAACGTTTCACTCGTTTGTGTTACCCAATGCATTGGAGAGCTATATCGGGCTCACCCGCCCTTAGTTTATCACGAAACCACCCATCTTCATAATAATTCCCAAGTACCTCAACATAATCGTATCACAGAAAACATGCATAAAGGAAACATAACATTTCCACCTTTCAATCACAAGATATCAATACAACACATTGATATAAAAACATTATGAAAATCATTTTCAATACCAAAATAAAAGAAAAGTAAAACGTGGTATTTATTTTTCTTTTAAAAAAATGTATGGCTGGTAGAGGAAGTCGAAACTCATATAATGGTCACGACGGCGGAGAAGTCGTTGTCGCTGGATACGTACGACAAGAAAAACATTCCCTTTTGTCGTTTAGTAAAACACTTCATATAAAAAAGATTCATTTTGAATAATCGTAAAAGTAAAAGGGGTTTATACACCGTATAAATTAAGGTTGTGTATAAAATAAAATATGCCTCAATGAAAAGAGATTGAGACGATGTCCCATACCTCGTATCCGACTTGACCCGACCATTCTTTAATCTCCTGAATAATAAACTTGAGTTAATCTCTACTTGCTTAAGCACCTTTTTAAAGTTCATTATTCATTTTATACCATGTTATGAACATCATGTAATCATTTAAGTTAATAATGTTCATTTTGTCGGTATATGGTTCTTAAGTCAAAAATTGACTTCTTACACTTACATGTTGTTAATTTGTTCAATGTTTCGTTATATCCAGAATAATATTAATGATTTGGATAACATATATATCATATATATTCATCATATACATGTATTTATAATATTACATCACATTTAGAGGTAAGAAATAAAATGCATCGTTCATGGAGACGGTAAGTCGTACGTACACATGAACGCTACTTCCATTTCTATTTCATATTTCTGGAATGGAATCATAATTATATAAGAGTATATTATAATTACAGTATAATATCATATATAATATCATTAACTTTATCCTTTACACATCCCACATATGGTATTAACGAATCAAATCACTTTCATGGGGCGGTAGTCCACACTTCCTAAAATGAAGATATCGTGTTTACCCATAATGGAAACAATAGTGGTATTCCATAAATGAAAAATACAGAAGCATAAGGAAATAATAAACATATTATATATCATATATAAAAATTTTGACATCATAATGGCCACCTTTGAAAGTGTTAAATGAGTATTGAATAATCATCGTTTCAGGAGGCAGAATTTTTCCATCCACGGAAACTGTATGTTCTTTAACCATTTGATGTAGTTGTGTGAGAGTGTAGCTTGAATAAATCTTATAAAAACATCCTACTATATTGAGGATACTTTAGTTGTTACAAAAGAAAAGAATAAGAAGAGTTTATGGGGTTGGAGATGCAAAATAAAACAAAAGGACTCAAAAGAAGACATTACCTTAAAATCGGGTAACTCCCTTTGGTTTGAGCTCAAAGGCTTCCTTGGGAAGACTTCTGCCCAAAGGGAGGCTTCAAGGAGTAAGAGAGGGATGTGGAGAGCCAAAAAGGTCAGGGTTTGGCCGCTCCAAAGTCTTGAGGAGTGTGTGAAATGAGGTAGAGGTGGGGGCCTTTTATAAGAGGAGAGGAGGGGCACTTTTGGAAATCATGAAACTATTATTTTATTTTCAAAAGTGTTTCAAATTTCTAAGGTCCCACATTGATATATTTCAAATATAAGATTATAAGTCTTAGAAATATTCCCATCCAATAGTTTTTGGACAAGTTTAGGTCTTATATATTACATTATCTTTCCATTTTATTTTAATCGTTAAATAATGAGGTCATCGCTGCATCATCATGATGTCATAAATAATTTATTTATTTAATGTCTAAAAATTATAAAAAAAATATCCTCATGTATGAAATCTTTTTATCTTTCCAAAGATTATTTATAGACAAAATTATTATTAGTATAACTCCTTCTAAAAATTGTTATAGTAAAACAATTTATGTTAGTGTCATTTTCACCTTTATTTAAAAAAAGGCATTAATGTCATTATCTCACCCAATTGGCTCTATGGGGTCCCCTAAATCAACCCATGGGTTGTCTTGGTCGTCCATGACACAACCAATAGTTTTAGGACATGTGTCAAGCTCATCTCATTTTATTAAAGCATTATTTTTTCCTTAAACTACAATAATTACCTCTAATCACGATTAATGAAAAAAAAGTTACTATTCACCAAAAAATTATTTTCATCCCATTGAACCACATTTTACATACTAATGACAACCATGTATGTATGATTTTCAAAATTCAATACACATTAGTGGTAAACTTTCATTTAACTAAAAAATCAGTTTGCTTGATTACCACTTAGTGGTTTCACTATTCATCAAAAATTGGAGTTTTTTAGAAAAATACCAAAACTTCACCCTAAGTTATATTTGATATTCTGAATTAAAAAATGAATTATATTTTAAAAAATTCAAAACATATAAGTCACATTAATTAATTTAATAATTAATTCCTGCTGTCAGAGCAAATAGCGTGTTTTTATGAAACAATAAGTATCAAAAGATTGACACCAGTTTAAGTCCAATTTCAAAGTGAAATTGATTCCAATGACCACCATTGGATTAAATGGTAAAAATATATTCTAATTTAACTTCAAAATTAATTCAAATGATAATATAATCATATAAATAAATTAGATTAAAAATCAGTTTTGATGTAAAATGCAGTATTTTTCACTATTCATTAAAAAATGAACATTGTCAGAAAAATACCAAAAATTCACACAAAGTAAATTTTGATGTCCCAATAATAAAGAATAAGTTCTTTTTACAAACATAGCTTATAAAATTTTCAACAGATATATTCAAAAATGGTTTGCCATCAAAAGGCAGTAAAACAATCTTTTAAAAATATTAGTGTATTCCATGCTTAAGATTGAATTTATTTTCATTTTAAGCCTCTAAAACACTATCTAAATCATTAATAGACATATATAAAAAATATATATTATTAATTACTTACTTGGGATGTTACATCCTTCCACCCATTAGAAAATTGCGTCCCCGCAATTTATTAACTTATCAAATAAATGGAGGTACTTATCCCTCATTGCATTTTCAGATTCCCATGTTGCCTCTTCCATCATGTGGTTCTTCCACAAAACCTTTACCTTATTAATCACCTTATTTCGTAAAACTTTCTCCCTATGGTCAAGAATCTGGACCGGTTGTTCCTCATAAGATAGGTTCTCTTCCAGCTAAACTACCTCTGGACTCAAAACATGAGATGGATCTGGCATATACTTTCTCAACATCGAAACGTGAATAACATTGTGTACCTGAGATAAACTCGGAGGTAAAGCCACCCGGTATGCAACTGATCCAACTCTCTCCAGAATTTCATATGGTCCAATGAACCTTGTACTCAGCTTTCCTTTCTTACCAAATCTCATCACACTTTTCCATGGATAAACCTTGAGAAAAACATGGTCACCTACCTTGAAAGAGAGATCCTTCCTCCTGTTGTCTGCATAACTCTTCTGCCAACTCTGAGCTGTTCTCATGTGCTTCTGAATAAGCTGAACTTTTTCTGCCAACTCTTCTACCAATTCTGGTCCCATCAACTTCCTTTCACCAACTTCATCCCAGAAAGATGGAGTTTGACACCGCTTCCCATATAATTCCTAAAATGGTGCCATATGTATACTGGAATGAAAACTGTTATTATATGAAAATTCAACCAAAGAAAGATGTCGGTTCCAACTTCCCTGGTAATCTATAGAACAAGCTCGTAGCATATCCTCCAATTTCTGAATTGTTCGTTCTGACTACCATCTGATTGAGGATGAAAGGCTGTACTAAAATTTAATTCAGTACCCAAAGACTTCTGAAGGTCTTTCCAAAAGTTAGAAGTGAACCTGGGATCACGATCATACACAATGGAGAGGGGAACTCCATGAAACCTGACTATCTCTTTAAGATACCAACAGGAAAGTTGATCTAGGGAAAAAGTATGTCGTATAGCAAGTAAATGAGCAAATTTAGTCAAGCGATCAATAATAACCCAGATTGCATTATTACCTTGAGATGTCTTCGGTAATCCCACATCAAAGTCCATGGATATATTTTCCCATTTCCACTCTGGTACTGGAAAAGGATGAAGCATCCCTTTCGGTAACTGCTGCTCTGCTTTAACCTGATGACAAGTCAAACACTTCACAGTAAAATCAACAATATATCTTTTCATTCCATCCCACCAGTAATACTCTGGAAGATCTCTGTACATTTTAGTACTGCCAGGATTAACTTAAAATAGAGAACTATGAGCTTCACATAACAACTCCCTCTTCAACTGTGAATCACAAGGTACACACAATCTCTTCACAAATCTCAAAACACAATCATTATCAATGTTGAATTCAGGCAACATACCTTTATGAACCAGCTCTACCTTTTTCTGCAACTCACTGTCTTGCTTCTGTGCTTGCTTGATTCTGTCTGATAGAGAATATTTCACTGATACCTGAAACAAAACAGAAGAACTTCCTGCACCAACAACTTGTTGGAACCACTTTGTGTATAGGTTTGTATTTTTGTCAATAGTTTTCAATGGAATATCAAAAATGAAAGAGATCAAGAAGTACTCCAATAAAATGGAGGAATGGAAGCTCACAATGAAAGAAATCATGAAGTACTCCGATGAAGTAGAGGAGTAGTGATTCAGACGATTTTTTTGTTGATCGTAAGTTCAAAGAACATGTGTCAAAGGTGATACATTGTTTACAACAATGAAGAATGTGAGGAGTAATCCATCCAAGGATGATGAAAGCAGGATGGTGTTTTTGGATGAAGACCATGAAATTACTCCTTATTGCATAAGAACCATGGGCTTTGATGAAGACCATGCAATTCCTCATTATTGCATGAGAACAATGGGGTTTTATGAAGACCATGCAATTACTCATGATTGTGTGAGAACCTTGCTAGAGACTTCTTGATGGATTGAATCACGTGGTTTGCATGAAGTTGATCATGATGGTTGATGAAGGAGGCAATGTGCCAATGAGTTGACTTATTAAATGGCCATGCACATCAAATTGTCATAGAAGGTGATGGTATTAAATCCATTCCTTCAAATAATACATATCACAATAGTGGAGTATGTGATAAAAGCAAAAGAGTTGCTGAAGGATACAAATCACCAAGAATAAGTGTTGTTGAGGTGATCGTGCTTGTCAAAAAATCAAACAAACGTCATAAAAATTTGTTGACAAAAGAGATTCCATGGTGACATGTCGAGTTCGAGAGTTGTGGTCCACGATCTATGTTTGATTCAAGAACATCGACAGAGGAATAAATGATCTGGAGGAGGTACGAAAAGAGCAGATACAAGGTGGTGCTGTTTTCCAGTGTTTGCCAAATTTCAGGGCCTCAAAATCAACAAATGAAGAAGAGTGATTTTGGAAAAGGGACTTGCACACCATACTCTTGGACGATAGGAAACTTGTGCGCCATATGTGTTTGAAGATCAGTGCATCAAAATATGGCAAAGGGATAAGGGTCGCGCATGTTTTGGTGAGGTCGCGCAGGTGAATTATGTGCCGTGAAGAGACTTGCACGCCGACACCTTGAATGCATTATAACTTGCGCGCCTATGGTTTTTCGAGATAAGAAGATCCAAATTTGGCAAAGGAAAGATGTTCGCGCAAGTTTGGATGTCGATAGCGCAAGTGCCTAGCAGGGGCCGAGACTTGCGCACCGATGGATGACTTGCGCGCCACCGCGTAGGGGGTCCAATTTTCCTATAAATACTGGACCACCCCTCTTCATCTCACAAGGAGCTCAAGTCTTTGAGATTGTTCAAGCTCTCGTCGCGCAGGTGGTTGAGCCGCGCAAGTGGTAGTTGGGTCGCGCAAGTAGAGGTTGCGCGCAAACTGATGGTTGAGCGCCCCAGGTGATTTGGGAAAGGAAGGAAGTGAGTCGCGCAGGTTTGAAGTTCAAGAAGATGGAGTCGCGTAGGTGCTTTGGTGACACTTGTGCGCCAGTTTATACTTGTGTGCCTAAGACTTGCGCGCCAGATGGAGACTTGCGCGCCGGGCATGAAAAGGAAAGACAAATATTGTTGAAGCACTCCCGCCTTTCTGGAGCTGCACAAGAGCTAAAGATTTCCTGATACTTTTGGTGCAAAGCGAGATTGAAGAAGAAATCTAAATGATACATGCATGATATCATGCATACATGGTGAATTGATTCTGACGAATGTCGAGTAAGCTGAACATCATTTATTGAGAAATCACATAAGTGATTGTGATTCAGGCAAACGATGACAAGGGGATCTAGTGAATTCAGTCATTGCACTAAAGAAGAAATATTGAACTATAAAGAGCATCAACTATGAACCCTGATGCAAGCAAAGTCTCATGCTGAACAAGAGACAAAGAACATAAAATCACATTTATTGAAGAGACCTTCACGTCTATAAACTGAGTGGGACTTCACCAACGACAGTGAGCCAGGGGGAGTCAACGGGAGTGACCCGAGGGACGCAGTGAGCTATCCCTGAAGAATTGTAAAGGTAGTGATCCAGGGACAGAGTGTCTGTACCTGAACCTCTGTAATCTGATGCTAGTGAAGCATAGTGGATTTAGGTATGACCGACAACCTGTCGGCGTATGCTCCTTGGACGTAGCCCTTAGTGGTGAACCATGTAAAAATAATTCTGTCATATCTCTTCATGTGAATGTTTAATTACTGTTCATATCCATCATACCGGTTTAAGTAGATCCTACCAATGTGGGAATAAGATCCACAACTAAAAGAAGAAAAAGTTGCCACCCTGATTCACCCCTCCACTCTCAGGGTGTCCCGGGGTCCTACAAGTGGTATCAGAGCCAGGTTGACGTATGTTGGATATTCTCCAGTAATTCTATTGAGAAGAGGATTTGAGTTTCTTTCCTAAAGTCAACAATGAAGAGCAGTCTTGATGAAGTTTCTGAGCAGACATCTACATCTAGCAAGACCATGACAAACAAGAAAAAGAAAGTGAAAAAGCAACTGAAGAAGTCCCTCATATCCAAAGAAGATACAATGTCTTGTTCTCCATGCCATTCCAAAAATGAAGAAACATCACGCATGGAATGTATCGAGAAGGTGACTCAGAATTCTTCCAGAGGAAAGGATGACACCCCCAATTCATGCTTTCAAGAAAAACTCAAAACATATCTGTATGATATTCTAGAAGAAAAAGATGTTTTTATCTGTAGCCTATTTCAATCTATGCAGGTTGAGATCACTAGACTTGAAATGGAAGTGGACAATATGGAAAAGGGGCTGGAAGGAAAAATAATGGAAAGTATGAAGCTCACCAAATTGGTGAAAGCCCATGAAGAAAAAGGTGAAGTCAGCAATACTCTGGAAGAACGGATCCATGCACTTGAAGCTGAGCTGAAGAAGAACACTGAAGTCAAGAATTTTTGTCTGGAAGAAAATTCCATTAAATTCAGGGAACTTGAATCTTTGTTAAAAAAGAAATTTAAGATGCATGAAGATGAGGTTGAAAGGTTGAAGAAAAATTGTGAAGAGAAGATGATCAAGATTGAAGATCCGAAGATCATCCTCAATATTGTGGGTCAAAAATTGGAAGCTCAATTTACCAAGATTGAGTACACACATATTGAGACTTCACAAAAGAATGAAATGAGTGATGCTTGCACTCAATGTTCGTTGGAGCAGTCTAAAGTTGAAATGCCTCCAACATGTGACAAGAAGATTATGACAACTCTTGATTATCCACATCAAGAATCAGTTACTGTCGGTACTCAATGCTCAATAGAAGATTCTATTGTCAAAAGACCTCCATCATGTGATAAGAAGATCATGACTTCGCTCATTGATCTATCACAGGAAACTGAGAATGTGAAGGTACCATCCAGACCATCTTGCACTCATGTTTCTAAATACACTCCAACAATCAGTGCAGGTGGGAAGAAAAGATCTAAACAAGTATGGATGAGGATCTGTGAGAAGAAGAAACCTACCACCATTACTAGGGTGGATAGGAAGAAAAAGGAGGAAGCTTCTTCCTTAAATAGAGCACAAGCGATTAAGCAGATGGCCCAACAACTTAATACTGAAGAAACATAGAAGAAAAGATTTTTGGGCCAATGTTGGTGCTGCAATATATTTGGGCACTGTGCACTGGATTGTTTTTATAATCCCTTTCATGGAAAAGCACAGCGAAAGCCTATATCAAAGGGGAGGAATCCAGAGAAGAAGAAGCAACATCCACAGGTCCAGAAGCATCTGTTTACTGCAAACAGATTTGGAATTCTTGATAAATCTGTGATGTATGCAATGACAGCGGTCACAATGCAGGAACATGTCCACATCAACATGCTTTCACTATCGAAAAGAAAAGAAGACCTCTGATGCCGTCAAAGAATGAAGCAGCTACCTTTGGGAGAAATCAGAAGAATGTTGTGAACACAGACTTCCCCAAGAAGATCTCTAGTAGGGAAGCTGAGAAGACTCTGGATTTTAGATCCATGAAATTGAAGGGTCATTCATCCAAAAGAAACACTAAGTGGGATGAATCTCGGATGAACCCATGTGGAAGACCTAAACCAGCTGCAAAAGTTCCAAATGACATATTGGTCATCTGGCCAGAAGATTTGAAAAGAATAAGGATACTTGAAGATGATAAGGCAAAGGCTGGTGACAAAGGAAAAGGAAAACTTTCACATGATGAAGACACAATGCAGGAGAGATTGAAAACAAAGAGAAACACACGTGTCAAAGAAGTTCTGTGTGAGAAATGCAAGAAATCTGGTCACATTTCAAAAGGTTGCCTAACCTTAATACCAGAGCAAGAAGCAGTCCTTAAGAGGAGTAAGAGTGTATCATTCATGATGGCTGCTAAGCAGAACAATTCTCCACACAAAGCATAAGAGAATGTTAACAAGGCCATTCCACACCAACAGATGTCGGAACATATGTTTAAGTGTGTAGGCATGAAGACTGGAGCGAACAAAATAACATGGTTGACAAAAGAACCTCAACCATGCAGGTCCTGCTGATGAAGCAAGGATGATCCACCTTGTTCCCGTAATCATTTGTGTATTTATTTGTGCTAATAATGCAGGGAATTGAAGGTGAAGCATGCTCTCAGGGGGAGAACCTGAGAAGTAGTAAATACTGTCAACTCTTGATAGCCATGCTGAAGAAGTTTCCATCCTTAGTAGATTCTTCAATTGATATTCAAAGATTATGATGATGAAGGATCACTCTTGATGAAGATGATGAGGAGTTTTTCCCTTGAGGGGGAGACAAATGAAGAAGCTTCCATAATCACTGTTTCAATCAATATCAACTCGAGGTGGACTCAAAATCAGTTATTCTGTGAATTTCATGAAGAACACACCAATGGAGAAGGTCTGTCATTTCCCAATCTCTATCCCTTGGTTACTCAGATCAACGATTATTCTACAAAGGGGGCGTAACTGAATTGATCAGTGACATAAAGAGAATGGAAGTGCCACAAGGTCACTTATCTTGCCGATTGCACTTGAATGTTTTTGATCGATTTTCTGATGTGAGTGCAGGAGTTTCAGGTTGATTATTCTCTATCATAGTTGATCTTATTCTATATGGAATTAAGGTGGTAAACCCTTGAAGACAAGATACATGAGTTATCATCTCATGTTGGTATCATGATCTGTGGATAATGGACAGCCTTGTTTACTTAATCAAATCCTCTTGTTTTCTACATCGATCATTGCTCAAGTAGACTTAGAGTGAAATGATTAATGAAACATTGCTTAAGTGTGGATTGATACCCTCCCTACCATGTGCTTTGTATTTCTTGTCAATAAGGGGGATAGAAAGTGAAATGAACGTTTGAAAAGAAATGTTGATTGAATAGAAGATTCTCATTTTGACATTGAAAAATTCATTTCAGATGATGTATAAGGTATTGACAACAAAATACAAAGGGGGAGATTGTTGGAACCACTTTGTGTATAGGTTTGTATTTGTTTTCAATAGTTGTCAATGGAATATCAAAATAAAATAGATCAAGAAGTAATCCAATAAAATGGAGGAATGGAAGATCACAATGAAGGATATCATGAAGTACTCCGATGAAGTAGAGGAGTAGTGATTCAGATGATTGTTGTGCTGATCGTAAGTTCAAAGAACATGTTTCAAAGGTGATACATTGTTTACAACAATGAACAATGTGAGGAGTAATCCATCCAAGGATGATGAAAGAAGGATGGTGTTTTTGGATGAAGACCATGAAATTCCTCCTTATTGCATAAGAACCATGGGATTTGATGAAGACCATGAAATTCCTCATTATTGCTTGAGAACAATGGGTTTTGATGAAGACCATGCAATTACTCATGATTGCATGAGAACCATGCTAGAGACTTCATGACGGATTGATTCACTTGGTTTGCATGAAGTTGATCATGACGGTTGATGAAGGAGGCAATGTGCCAATGAGTTGACTTATGAAATGGACATGCACATCACATTGTCATAGAAGATGATGGTACAAAAGCCGTTCCTTCAAATAATTTATATCAAAATAGTGGAGTTTGTGATAAAAGCAAAAGAGTTGTTGAAGGATACAGATCACCAAGAAGAAGTGTTCTTGAGGTGATCGTGCTTGTCGACAAAGCAAACAAACGACATACAAATTTGTTGACAAAAGAGATTCCATGGTGACATGTCGAGTTCAAGAGATGTGGTCAACGATCTATGTTTGATTCAAGAACATCGACAGAGGAATAGATGATCAGGAGGCAGTACAAAAAGAGCAGATACAAGGTGGTGCCGTTTTCCAGTGTTTGCCAAATTTCAGGGCCTCAAAATCAACAAATGAAGAAGAGTGATTTTGGAAAAGGGACTTGTGCGCCATACTCTTGGAGGATAGGAAACTTGTGCACCATATGTGTTTGAAGATCAGAGCATCAAAATATGGCAAAGGGATAAGGGTCGTGCAAGTTTTGGTGAGGTCGCGCAGGTGAATTATGTGCCGGGAAGGGACTTGCGCGCCGACGCCTTGAATGAATTATAACTTGCGCGACTATGGTTTTTTGAGATCAGAAGATAAAAATTTGGCAAAGTCAAGATGTTCGCGCAAGTTTGGATGTTGATCGCGCAAGTGCCTAACAAGGGCCGAGACTTGCGCGCCGATGGATGACTTGCGTGCCACCGCGCAGGGGGTCCAGTTTTCCTATAAATACTGGACCACCCCTCCTCATTTCACATGGATCTCAAGGCTTTGAGATTGTTCGAGCTCTCATCACGCAGGTGGTTGAGCCGCGCAAGTGGTAGTTGGGTCGCGCAAGTAGAGGTTGTGCGCCGACTGATGGTTGAGCGCCCCAGGTGATTTGGGCAAGGAAGGAAGTGAGTGGCGCAGGTTTGAAGTTCAAGAAGACGGAGTCACGCAGGTGCTTCGGTGACACTTGCGCGCCTAATACATGCGCGCCAGATGGAGACATGCGTGCTAGGCTTGAAAAGGAGAGCCAAATATTGTTGCTGCACGCCCGCCTTTCTGGAGCTGCACAAGAGCTAAAGATTTCCTGATACATTCGGTGCAAAGCGAGATTGAAGAAGAAATCTAAATGATACATGCATGATCTCATGCATACATGGTGAATTGATTCTGACGAATGCCGATTAAGCTGAACATCATTTATTGAGCAATCACATAAGTGATTGTGATTCAGGAAAATGAAGACAAGGGGATCTAGGGCATTCAGTCATTGCACTAAAGAAGAAATATTGAACTATAAAGAGCATCAACTCTGAACCCTGATGCAAGAAAAGTCTCATGCTGAACAGGAGACAAAGAACATCAATGCACATTTATTTAAGAGTCCTTCACGTCTATAAACTGAGTGGGACTTCACCAACGGTAGTGAGCCAGGGGGAGTCAATGGGAGTGACCCGAGGGACGTAGTGAGCTATCCCTGAACAATTGTAAAGGCAGTGAGCCTGGGACAAAGTGTCTGTAACTGAACCATTGTAATCCACAGCTACTGAAGCATAGTGGATTTTTGTACGACCGACAACCTGTCAGCGTATGCTCCTTGGGCGAAGCCCTTAGTGGTGAACCACGTAAAAATAGCTGTGTCATATCTCTGCATGTGAATGTTTAATTACTGTTCATATCCATCATACATGTATAAGTAGTTCCTAGCAATGTGGGAACAAGATCCACAACTAAAAGAAGAAAAAGTTTCCACCGTGATTCACCCCTCCCCTCTCAGGGTGTCCCGGGGTCCTACACAACTTCCATGCCAATGTTCATCAAATCCTTAACCAAAAGATCACATTCCAAACGCAACATTTCTAATGAATCATTCTTTTTCGACTCAAAGCATCAGCGACTTTATTTGATTTTCCCGAATGGTAGTGAATAGTACAATCATAATCCTTGATTAATTCTAGCCATCTCCTTTGTCTCATATTCAATTCTTTCTGAGTTAATATATACATTAAACTTTTGTGATCAGTATATATTTTACACTTTACTCCATAGAAATGATGCCTCCAAATTTTCAAAGCAAAAACAAAAGCAGCTAATTCCAAATCATGTGTAGGGTAATTCACCTCATGTGTTTTCAAATGTCATGAAGCATAAGCAATTACCGGATCATTATGCATTAGGACGCAACCAAGTCCTTTCAATGAAGCATCGTTGTAGATGACAAACTCACCATTTCTGGATGGTAGTCCCAAAACTGGAGCATTCACCAATCTTCTTTTCAGTTCCTGGAAACAATCATCACATTCTTTTGTCCAGATAAACTTAACACCCTTCCGAGTTAGCTTAGTCATTGGAACAGATAACCTTGAAAAATTTCTAACAAACCTTCGGTAATAGCCTGCCAAACCAAGGAAACTAAGAATCTCTGTTACATTGGTGGGTCTTGGCCATTCTTCAACAACCTTTGTTTTTGCTGGATCAACGGTTATACCATCTTTAGAAACAATGTGACCAAGGAAAGAAATTTGTTGAAACCAAAACTCACACTTGCTGAATTTCCCATACAATTTCGTTTCTTTTAAGGTTTGAAAAACAACCCTTAAATGACTTTCATGCTCCTGTTTACTTTTATAAAACACCAAAATATCATCGATGAAAACAACCACAAACTTATCACCTCATCCAACTGAGCCATCACTAAAGTAAACTTCTCAATTCTGATTCTGACCATCTTAGTATGGTAATTTGGAAGGTCATTTGCCTCTGTATTCCTTCCCAGAAAATCGGTTCTGTTTCCTCTATGAAAAACCATTCTGAACATAGAAATATCTTAGGCGAAGCAACATGGTAATCTGTAAATGCTATATCATTTAAATTAATATATAATTTAACAATTTTCTAACTCGTAAAGTTATCTAAACCGACCTCTGATACCAACTATAAGGCCCCAGCCTTAAACCTTACTTAACCTTGAGTTATTACAAGATTACACATTGAGGATCTTTTCGGGTTTAGAGTTTTAGAGAATTAGATCATAAAACTTGCATTACATTCAACATATAAACAAAGTGGTTATATAAAGATAGTATTCTTCATTCCCATCAATGGAAACATATTTAAAATAAACATGGATTCTTTCTTGACACTTCCTTGACACTATCACCATATCATGTACCTTTCCCTTGACCTGTGAAAAACATTTCAAAAAAACATGGGATGAGCATAAAAAGCTCAGTAAGGGATATAAAAATATGGAAAGGAAACATGCGTACATATATACATAAGGATGAGATCATACATTACCCATAAAACATAAGCACTTTAACATAACTCATCAAATGATGAATAAATCATGTAAATCATAATACATAAAAGTAACTTGAGGCATTCATAACATTCTTACGTAGGGAGTAACCCTCTTGGTTACGTTTGGAATACCCATCACAATATATTCCCTAAAATATCTTCGGATAAACCTTAACGTTTCACTCCTTCACGTTACCCAATGAATTGGAGATCTATATCAGGCTCACCCGCCATTAGTTTATCACGGAACCACCCGTCTTCATAAAAATTCCCAAGTACCTCAACATAATCATATCACATAGAACATGAAAAAAGGAAACATAACATTTCCACCTTTCAATCACAAGATATCAATACAAAACATTGATATAAAAACATTATGAAAACAATTTTAAATACCAAAATAAAAGAAAAGTAAAACATGGTATTTATTTTTCTTTTAAAAAAAAGTATGTCTTGTAGAGGAAGCCGAAACTCATATAATGGTCACAGCGGCGGAGAAGTCGTTGTCGCCGCATACGTACGACAAGAAAAACATTCCCTTTTGTCGTTTAGTAAAACGCTTCGTATAAAAAATATTCCTTTTGAATAAGCGTAAAAGTAAAAGGGGTTTATACACCGTATAAAATAAGGTTGTGTATAAAATAAAATATGCCTCAATGAAAGGAGATTGAGACGAAGTCCGATACCTCATATCCGACTTGAGCCGACCATTCTTTAATCTCCTGAATAATTAACTTGTGTTAATCTCTACTCGCTTAAGAAAATATTTCATGTTCATTATTCCATTTATACCATGTTATAAACATCATGTAATCATTTGTGTTAATAATTCTCATTTTTTCATTATTTGGTTCTTAAGTCAAAAATAGACTTCTTACACTTACATGTTGTTAATGTGGTCAATGTTTCGTTATATCCAGAATGATATTTATGATTTTGATAACATATATATCATATATATTCAGCATATACATGTTTTTATAATATTACATCACATTTAGATGTAAGAAATGAAATGCACCGTTCATGGAGACGGTAAGCCGTACGTACACATGAACACTACTTCCATTTGTACTTCGTATTTTTAGAATGGAATCATATTGATATAAGAGTATATTATAATTCCAGTATAATAACATATATAATATAATTAACTTTATCCTTTACACATCCCACATATGGTATTAACTAATCAAATCACTTTCAGGGGCGGTAGTCCGCACTTCCTAAAATGAAGATATCGTGTTTAACCATAATAGAAACAATAATGCTATGCCATAATTGAAAAATACAGAATCTTAAGGAAATAATAAACATATTATATATCATATATAAAAATAGTGACATCATAATGGCCACCTTTTAAGGTGTTGAATGAGTATTGAACAATCATCGTTTCGGGAGGCAGAATTTCGCCATCCACTAAAACTGTATGATCTTTAATTATTTGATGTTGTTGTGTGAGAGTGTAGCTCGAATAATTCTTATAAAAACATCCTAGTATATTGAAAATACTTTATTTGTTACAAAATGAATGAATAAGAAGATTTTAGGGGGTTCGAGAAGCAAAATAAAACAAAAGGACTCAAAAGAAGACATTACCTTAAAATCGGGTAACTCCCTCTGGTTTGAGCTCAAAGGCTTCCTTGGGAAGACTTCTGCCCAAAGTGAGGCTTCAAGGAGTAATAGAGGGATGTGGAGAGCCAACATGGGCAGGGTTTGGCCGAGCCAAAGGCTTGAGAAGTGTGTTAAATGAGGTAGAGGTGCGGGCCTTTTATAAGAGGAGAGGAGGGGCACTTTTGGAAATCATGAAACTATTATTTTATTTTCCAAAGTGTTTCGAATTTATAAGGTTCCACATTGTTATATTTAGAATATAGGATGATAAGTCTTAAAAATATTCCCATCCAATAGTTTTTGGACAAGTGTAGGTCTAATATATTACATTATATTTCTGTTTTATTTTAATCGTTAAATAATGAGTTAATCGCTGCATCATCATGATGTCATAAATAATTTAATTTATTTAATGTCTAAAAATTATAAAAAAAAATCCTGATGTAGGAAAGATTTTTATCTTTCCAAATAGTATTTATAGAAAAAATTACGATTAGTATAACCCCTTCTAAAAATTGTTTTAGTAAAACAATTTATGTTAGTGTCATTTTCACCTTTATTTAAAAAAAAGGTATTAAAGTCATTATCTCACCCAAGTGGCTCCATGGGGTCCCCTAAATCGACCCATGGGTTGTCTTTGTCGGCCATGACACAACCAATAGGGTTAGGAAATGTGTCAAGCTCATCTCATTTTATTAAAGCATTATTTTTACCTTAAACTACACTAATTACCTCTAATCACGATTAATGAAAAAAAAGTTACTATTCACCAAAAAATTATTTTAATCCCATTGAACCACATTTTACATACTAATGACAACCATGTATGTCGGATTTTCAAAATTCAATACACATTAGTGGTAAACTTTCATTTAACTGAAAAATCAGTTTCCTTGATTACCACTTAGTGGTTTCACTATTCATCAAAAATTGGACTTTTTCAGAAAAATACCAAAAAATCACCCTAAGCTATATTTGATATTCTGAATTGAAAAATGAAGTCTATTTTAAAAAATTAAAAACATATAAGTCACATTAATTAATTTAATAATTAATTCCCCCTGTCAGAGCAAATAGCGTGTTTTTATGAAACAATAAGTATCAAAAGATTGACACCAGTTTAAGTCCAATTTCAAAGTGAAATTGATTCCAATGACCAACATTGGATTAAATGGTAAAAATATATTCTAATTTCAAATCAAAACTAATTCAAAAGATAATCTAATCATATAAATAAATTAGATTAAAAAGCAGTTTTGATGTAAAATGCAGTATTTTTCATTATTCATTAAAAAATGAACATTGTCAGAAAAATACCAAAAATTCACAAAAAGTAAATTTTTATGTCCCAATCATATAGAATAAGTTTATTTTGACAAACATAGCTTATAAAATTTTCAAAAAATAGATTCAAAAATGAATTTGTATCAGCTCCAGGGAGCTCAGTTTTTTTCATAGATTGACTTGAGATCGGGGTACCATCAGCTGAAGGTAAAGGAGGCAGATATTCCGAAGACCGCATTCCGTACGAGATATGGCCATTATGAATTTGTAGTAATGCTTTTTGGGCTAACCAATTCACCTGCTGTATTCATGGACTTAATGAATAGAATTTTCCATGAGTTCTTGGATAAGTTTGTGGTTGTTTTCATTGATGATATTTTGGTGTTTTCAAAAAGTAAAGAGGAGCATTAAAGACATTTAAGGGTTGTTTTTCAAACCTTAAAAGAAAAGAAATTGTATGGGAAATTCAGAAAGTGTGAGTTTTGGTTGCAAGAAATTTCTTTCCTTGGTCATATTGTTTCTGAAGATGGGATAACTGTTGATCCTGCAAAAACAAAGGTTGTGGAAGACTGGCCAAGACCCACAAATGTAACTGAGATTCGTAGCTTCCTTGGTTTGGCAGGCTATTACCGAAGGTTTGTTAGAAATTATTCACGGTTATCTAGTCCAATGACTAAGCTAACTCGGAAGGGTGTTAAGTTTATCTGGATAAAAGAATGTGATGATTGTTTTCAGGAATTGAAAAGAAGATTGGTGAATTCTCCAGTTTTGGCACTACCTTCCAGGAATGGTGAGTTTGTTATCTACAGTGATGCTTCATTGAAAGGACTTGGTTGTGTCCTAATGCAGAATGATCAGGTAATTTCGTATGCTTCACGACAGTTGAAAACTCATGAGGTAAATTACCCTACACATTATTTGTAATTAGCTGCTGTTGTTTTTGCTTTAAAAATTTGGAGGCATCATTTGTATGGAGTAAAGTGTGAAATATATACCGATCATAAAATTTTAAAGTATATATTTACTCAGAAAGAATTGAACATGAGACAAAGGAGATGGCTAGAATTAATCAAGGATTATGCTTGTACAATTCATTACCATCCGGGAAAAGCAAATAAAGTGGCTGATGCTTTGAGTCAAAAAAATAATGATTCATTAGGAATGATGCGTTTGGAACATGATCCTTTGGTTAAGGATTTGATGAACTATGGCATAGAAGTTGTTGGTGCAGGAAGTTCTTCTGTTTTGATTCAGGTATCAGTGAGATCATCTCTATCAGATAGAATCAAGGAAGCACAGAAGAAAGACAGTGAGTTGCAGAAAAAGGTAGAGCTGGTTCAGAAAGGTAAGTTGCCTGAATTCAACATTGATAATGAATGCGTTTTGAGATGTGGGAAGAGATTGTGTGTGCCTTGTGAGTAACATTTGAAGATAGAGTTGTTTTGTGAAGCTCATAGTTCTCTGTTTTCGGTTCATCCTGGCAGTAATAAGAAGTATGGAGATCTGTAGGAGTATTACTGGTGGGATGGAATGAAAAGAGATATTGCGGATTTTACTGTGAAGTGTTTGACTTGTCAACAGGTTAAAGCAGAGCGGCAGTTACCGAAAGGGATGCATCAGCTTTTACCAGTTCCAGAGTGGAAATGGGAGAATATATCCATGGACTTTGTTGTGGGATTACCGAAGACATCTCGAGATAATAATTCAATCTGGGTTATTGTTGATCGCTTGACTAAATCTGGTCATTTCCTTGCTATAGGAGATACTTTTTCCCTAGATCAACTTTCCTGTTTGTATCTTAAATAGATAGTCAGGTTACATGGAGTTCCTCTCTCCATTGTATCTGATCATGATCTCAGGTTCACTTATAACTTTGGGAAGGGCCTTCAGAAGTCATTGGGTACTGAATTAAATTTTAGTACAGCTTTTCATACTCAATCAGATGGGCAGTCCGAACGAATAATTCAGACATTGGAGGATATGGTACGAGCTTGTTCTATGGATTATCAGGGAAGTTGGGACCAACATCTTTCTTTGGGTTAATTTTCATATAATAACAGTTCTCATTCCAGTATACAGATGGCACCATTTCAGGCATTATATGGGAAGCGGTGTCGAACTCCAGCTTTCTGGGATGAAGTGCGTGAAAGGATGTTGATGGGACCATAATTGGTAGAAGAGTTGGCAGAAAAAGTTCAGCTAATTCAGAAGCACATGAGAACAGCTCAGAGTAGGCAGAAGAGTTATGCAGACAACAGGAGGAAGGATCTCTCTTTCGAGGTAGGTGATCATGTTTTTCTCAAGGTTTTTCCATGGAAATGTGTGATGAGATTTGGTAAGGATGGAAAGCTGAGTCCAAGGTTCATTGGACCATATGAAATTCTGGAGAGAGTTGGATTAGTTGCATACCGGGTGGCTTTACCTCCGAGTTTATCTCAGGTACACAATGTTTTTCACGTTTCGATGTTGAGAAAGTATATGCCAGATCCATCTCATGTTTTGAGTCCAGAGGTAGTTCAGCTGGAAGAGAACATATCTTATGAGTAACAACCGGTCCAGATTCTTGAGCATAGGGAGCAAGTGTTACGAAATAAGGTGATTAATCAGGTAAAGGTTTTATGGAAAAACCACATGATGGAAGAGGCAACATGGAAATCTGAAAATGCAATGAGGGATAAGTACCCCCATTTATTTGATAAGTAAATAAATTGCGGGGACGCAATTTTCTAAAGGGGGGAAGGATGTAACATCCCAAGTACGTAATGAATAATAGATATTTTATATATGTCTATTAATGATTTATATAGTGTTTTAGAGGCTTAAAATGAAAATAAATCCAATCTTAATCATGGAATACACTAATATTTTTTAAAGATTGTTTTACTGCCTTTTGATGGAAAAACATTTTTCAATCTATATTTTGACAATTTTACAATCTATGTTTGTCAAAATAAACTTATTCTTTATGATTGGGACATCAAAATTAACTTGGTGTGAATTTTTGGTATTTTTCTGACAATGTTCATTTTTTAATGAATAGTGAAAAATACTGCATTTTACATCAAAACTGCTTTTTAATCTAATTTATTTATATGATTAGATTATTTTTTGAATTAGTTTTGAAGTAAAATTAGAATATATTTTTACCATTTAATCCAATGGTGGTCATTGGAATCAATTTCACTTTGAAATTGGACTTAAACTGGTGTCAATCTTTTGATACTTATTGTTTCATAAAAACACGCTGAATTGGTCTTAATGTGTAATCTGAATATATTTTTACCATTTAATCCAATGACCTCATTATTTAACTATTTAAATAAAATGGAAAGATAATGAAATATACAAGACCTAAACTTGTCCAAAAACTATTTTATGGGAATATTTAGAATCCTTATCATCTTATCTTCGAAATATATCAATGTGGGTCCTTATAAATTCGAAACACTTTTGAAAATAAAATAATAGTTTCATGATTTCCAAAAGTGCCCCTCCTCTCCTCTTATAAAAGGCCCCCACCTCTACCTCATTTCACACACTCCTAAAGCCTTTGGATCGGCCATCCCCTGCCCCTTTAATCTCTCCACATCCCTCTCCTCATCCTAGGAGATTCCCTTTGGGCATAATCCTTTCAAAGGAAGCCTTTAGGCTCAAATCAAAAGGAGTTACACTTTTAACGGTAATTCATTTTCTCATGTTCATTTGTTTCATTTTGCTTCTCCAACCCCCTAAACTCTTTTTATTTACTTCTTTTGTAACAAAACCAGTATATTCAATATACTAGGATGTTTTTATAAGATTTATTAGAGCTACACTCTCACACAACTACATCAAATGGTTAAAGAACATACAGTTTCCGTGGATGGCGAAATTCTGCCTCCCGAAACGATAATTGTTCAATACTCATTTAACACCTTCAAAGGTGGCCATTATGATGTCACTATTTTCATATATGATATGTAATATGTTTATTATTTCCTTAAGATTCTGTATTTTTCATTTATGGCATACCATTATTGTTTCCATTATGGGTAAACACGATATCTTCATTTTAGGAAGTGCGGACTATCGCCCCCTGAAAGTGATTTGATTCGTTAATACCATATGTGGGATGTGTAAAGGATAAAGTTAATGATATTATATATGTTATTATATTAGAATTATAATATACTATTATATCAATATGATTCCATTCCAGAAATACGAAATAGAAATGGAATTAGCGTTCATGCGTACGTACGGCTTACCGTCTCCATGAATGGTGCATTTCATTTCTTACCTCTAAATGTGATGTAATATTATAAATACAAGTATATGCTGAATATATATGATATATATGTTATCCAAATCATTAATATCATTTTGGATATAACAAACCTTTGACCAAATTAACAACATGTAAGTGTAAGAAGTCTATTTTTGACTTAAGAACCAAATACCGACAAAATGAAAATTATTAACTTAAATGATTACACGATGTTCATAACATGGTATAAAAGGAATAATGAACATGAAAAATGTTATTAAGCATGTAGATATTAACTCAAGTTTATTATTCAAGAGAATAAAGAACGGTCGGGTCAAGTCGGATACGAGGTATGGGACTCCGTCTCAATCTCCTTTCATTGAGGCATATATTATTTTATACACAACTTTCTTTTATATGGTGTATAAACCCCTTTGACTTTTATGTTTATTCAAAAGGAATATTTTTTATAAGAGGTGTTTACTAAACGAAAAAAGGGAATGTTTTTGTCGTACGTATGCGGCGACAACGAATTCTCTGCCGTCGTGACCATTATTTGAGTTTCGGCTTCCTCTACATGCCATACCTTCTTTTTAAAATAAAAATAAATACCATGTTTTACTTTTCATTTATTTTGGTTTTGAAAATGGTTTTCATAATGTTTTTATATCAATGTTTTGTATTGATATCTTGTGATTGAAATGTGAAAATGTTATGTTTACTTTATGCATGTATTATGTGATACGATTATGTTGAGGTTCTTGGGAATTATTATGAAGACGGGTGGTTCCGTGATAAACTAAGGGCGAGTGAGCCCGATATAGCTCTCCAATGCATTGGGTAATGCGAAGGAGTGAAACGTTAATGTTTCTCCGAAGATATTTTAGGGAATATACTGTGATGGGTATTCCAAACGTAACCAAGAGGGTTACTCCCTACGTAAGAATGTTATAAATGCCTCAAGTTACCTTTATGTCTTATGATTTCTATGATTTATTCATGATTTGATGAGGTATGTTAATGTGCATATGTTTTATGGGTAAAGTATGATTTCATTCTTATGTACATGATATGATGATAGTGTCATGGAAGTGTCAATAAATAATCCATGTTTTATTTTAAATATGTTTCCATTGATGGGAATGAAGAATACTATCTTTATATAACCACTTTGTTTATATGTGGTATGTAATGCAAGTTCTATGA
Source organism: Viscum album (assembly GCA_963277665.1). Classification (NCBI taxonomy): domain Eukaryota; kingdom Viridiplantae; phylum Streptophyta; class Magnoliopsida; order Santalales; family Viscaceae; genus Viscum; species Viscum album. The sequence continues at coordinate 1,594,510,990 of OY728129.1, forward strand.
TCTAATTCTCTAAAACTCTATACCCGAAAAGATCCTCAATGTGAATTATTCATTTAATTCAATATTAAGTAAGGTTTAAGGCTGGGGCCTTATAGTTCGTATCAGAGGTCGGTTTAGATAACTTTAGGAGTTAGAATTCTATTAAATGATTATCCAAAAATATTTTTTTATGGTCAAATTGATGTGATATAGCATTTGAAGATTACCATGTTGCTTCATATAAGACATGTTTGTTCAGAATGGTTTTCCACAGAGGAAACAGGGAAGCAGTGCTAGGAAGGCATACAGAAGGAAATAACCTTCCGAATCAGCATCCTGAGATGGTCGGAATAGGAACTAAACTGTTTGTTGCAGTAATGGTGTAGTTGACTCAGGCTATAAATGGTGGTGGTATCCATGCACGAGATCAGCCAGATCAACCACAGAGGAACATGTCAGTGGTTGAACATTTCATGAGGCAACATCCCCCATCATTCAGAGGATCATCTGACCCTGTGCTAGCTGAAGGGTGGATTAAAGAAATGGAGAATATTTTTGATGTCATGGGGTGTTCAAACAATCAAAAGGTTAGTCTTGCTATTTACCGTTTGGAGGGTGAAGCAGATCAGTGGTGGTCGATGGTTAAAAATATCAGGGACGCTGCTGAGATTGATGCTCTCGACTGGGATGAATTCAAAGGTATGTTTCTTGAAAAGTATTTTTCTAAGGCTATTCGATTTTGTATGGAGAAACAATTCTTGGAATTGAGGGAAGAGGAAGACTCAGTGGCTACCTGTGAAGAAAGTTTCACTCGATTGGCAAGGTATGCTCCAAATTTTATCCGTGTCCTTAATAGTAAAATCAATCGTTTTTACTCAGGATTAAAGCCAAAATATCGAAGGGCATTAGCTTCTCGTGAGTTTAAAAGTTATGAAAAGCTTTTTCGATGTGCTAAGAAGGTGGAAATGGAGTTTGTCGATGATCAAGTGTTCTATAACAACCAACAGAAGAAGAGACCGAGGTGGCAGGAGAAAGGTATGAATTCTTCAAAAAATCATGATGGTAAGAAATCTAAGTTTCTAGTTTGTGATAAATGTGGCAAGAGGCATGCTGGGGAATGTCTTCTGAATTCTGGAAAGTGCTACCGATGTGGTAAGATGGGACATAAGGCTCGTGATTGCACTGAAAATGATTAAGGTGAAGGTAAGACCAAATTTGATTTACAGTTAGTGAAATGTTATAAGTGCAATGAGATGGGTCACTATGCAAACGAGTGTCCGACAAAGAGCTTGAGTGATGGGAAGCAGTTAGACTACAAGAAGAAAGGGGTGGTGAAATCTTTTGCAACTACTTCGGAAGACGTCGGGCCATCAAATGAAGTCGTATCAGCTCTAGGGAGCTCAGTATTTTTCAAAGATTGACTTGAAGTCGGCGTACCATCAGTTGAAAGTAAAATAAGCAGACGTTCCGAAGACCGCATTCCGTACGAGATATGGCCATTATGAATTTGTAGTAATGCCTTTTGGGTGAACCAATGCACGTGCTGTATTCATGGACTTAATGAATATAATTTTCCATGAGTTCTTGGATATGTTTGTGGTGGTTTTCATTGATGATATTTTGGTGTTTTCAAAAAATAAAGAGGATCATGAAAGACATTTAAGGGTTATCTTTCAAACCTTAAAAGAAAAGAAACTGTATGGAAAATTCAGCAAGTGTGAGTTTTGGTTGCAACAAATTTCTTTCCTTGGTCACATTGTTTCTAAAGATGGAATAACTGTTGATCCTGCAAAAACAAAAGTTTTGGAAGACTGGCCAAGACCCACAAATGTAACTGAGATTCGTAGCTTCCTTGGTTTGGTAGGCTATTACCGAAGGTTTGCTTGAAATTTTTCACGGTTATCTAGTCCAATGACTAAGCTAACTTTGAAGGGTGTTATGTTTATCTGGACAAAAGAATGTGATGATTTTTTTCAAGAATTGAAAAGAAGATTGGTGAATGCTCTAGTTTTGTCACTACCTTCCAGGAATGATGAGTTTGTTATCTACAGTGATGCTTTATTGAAAGGACTTGGTTGTGTCTTAATGAAGAATGATCAGGTAATTGCTTATGCTTCACGACAGTTGAAAACTCATGAGGTAAATTACCCTACACATGATTTGGAATTAGCTGCTGTTGTTTTTTCTTAAAAAATTTGGAGGCATCATTTGTATGGAGTAAAGTGTGAAATATATACCGATCACAAAAGTTTAAAGTATATATTCACTCAGAAATAATTGAACATGAGACAAAGGAGATGGCTAGAATTAATCAAGGATTATGATTGTACAATTCATTACCATCCGGGAAAATCAAATAAAGTGGTTGATGCTTTGAGTCGAAAAAGTAATGATTCATTAGCAATGTTGCATTTGGAACGTGATCCTTTGGTTAAGGATTTGATGAACTTTGTCATAGAAGTTGTTGGTGCAGGAAGTTCTTCTGTTTTGTTTCAGGTATCAGTGAGATCATCTCTATCAGATAGAATCAAGAAAGAATAGAAGCAAGACAGTGAGTTGCAGAAAAAGGTAGTGCTGGTTTAGAAAGGTAAGTTGCCTGAATTCAACATTGATAATGAATGAGTTTTGAGATTTGGGAAGAGATTGTGTGTGCCTTTTGATTCACAGTTGAAGAGAGATTTGTTATGTGAAGCTCATAGTTCTCCGTTTTCAGTTCATCCTGACAGTACTAAGATGTACAGAGATCTGCGGGAATATTACTGGTGGGATGGAATGAAAAGAGATATTGCTGATTTTACTGTGAAGTGTTTGACATGTCAACAGGTTAAAGAAGAGCGGGAGTTACTGAAAGGGATGCTTCAACCTTTACCAGTTCCAGAGTGGAAATGGGAGAATATATCCATGGACTTTGTTGTGGGATTACTGAAGACATCTCGAGGTAATAATGCAATATGGGTTATTGTTGACCGCTAGACTAAATCTGCTCATTTCCTTGCCATACGAGATACTTTTTCCCTAGATCAACTTTCCCATTTGTATCTTAATGAGATAGTCAGGTTACATGGAGTTCCTCTCTCCATTGTATCTGATCGTGATCCCAAGTTCACTTCTAACTTTTGGAAGGGCCTTCAGAAGTCGTTGGGTACTGGATTAAATTTTAGTACAGCTTTTCATCCTCAATCAGATGGGCAGTCAGAACGAACAATTTAGACATTGGAGGATATGCTACGAGCTTGTTCTATGCATTATCAGGGAAGTTGGGACCAACCTCTTTCTTTGTTTGAATTTTCATATAATAACAGTTTTCATTCCAGTATACAGATGACACCATTTCAGGCATTATATGAGAAGTGGTGTCGAACTCCATATTTCTGGGATGAAGTGGGTGGAAGGATGTTGATGGGACCAGAATTGGTAGAAGAGTTGGCAGAAAAAGTTCAGCTAATTCAGAAGCACATGAGAACATCTCAGATTAGGCAGAAGAGTTGTGTAGACAACAGGAGGAAGGATCTCTCTTTCGAGATAGGTGATCATGTTTTTCTCAAGGTTTTTCCATGGAAAAGTGTGATGAGATTTGGTAAGAAAGGAAAGCTGAGTCCAAGGTTCATTGGACCATATTAAATTCTGGAGAGAGTTGGATCAGTTGCATACCGGGTGGCTTTACCTCCGAGTTTATCTCAGGTACACAATGTTTTTCACGTTTCGATGTTGAGAAAGTATATGCCAGATCCATCTCATGTTTTGAGTCCAGAGGTAGTTCAGCTGGAAGAGAACCTATCTTATGAGGAACAACCGGTCCAGATTCTTGACCACAGGGACCAAGTGTTACGGAATAAGGTGATTAAGGAGGTAAAGGTTTAGTGTAAAAACCACATGATGTAATAGGCAACATGGGAATCTGAAAATGCAATGAGGGATAAGTACCCCCATTTATTTGATAAGTAAATAAATTGCGGGGACGCAATTTTCTAAAGGGGGGAAGGATGTAACGTCGTAAGTAAGTAATGAATAATAGATATTTTTATATATGTCTATTAATGAATTAGATAGTGTTTTAGAGGCTTAAAATGATAATAAATCCAATCTTAAGCATGGAATACACTAATATTTTTAAAAGATTGTTTTACTGCCTTTTGATGGAAAACCATTTTTGAATCTATCTTTTCACAATTTTATAAGCTATGTTTGTCAAAATAAACTTATTCTTTATGATTGGGACATCAAAATTTACTTTGTGTGAATTTTTGGTATTTTTCTGAAAATGTTCATTTTTTAATGAATAGTGAAAAATACTGCATTTTACATCAAAACTGCTTCTTAATCTAATTTATTTATATGATTAGATTATATTTTGAATTGGTCTTAATGTGAAATCTGAATATTTTTTAACCATTTAATCCAATGGTGCTCATTGGAATCAATTTCACTTTGAAATTAGACTTAAACTAGTGTCAATCTTTTTATACTTATTGTTTTATAAAAACACGCTATTTGCTCTGACAGCTGGAATTAATTATTAAATTAATTAATATGACTTATATGTTTTGAATTTTTTAAAATAGAATTCATTTTTGTATTCGGAATATCAAATATAGCTTAGGGTGAATTTTTGGTAATTGTCTGAAAAACTTCAATTTTTGATGAATAGTGAAACCACTAAGTGATACTTATAAAAACTGATTTACCGTTTAAATGAAATTTTGCCATCTTTGTGTTTTGAATTTCAAATATCCGACATACATGGTTGTCATTAAGAATTAAAATGTGGTTCAATGACATTAAAATAATTTTTTGGTGAATAGTAACTTATTAAGTTCTTAATCGTGATTAGAGGTAATTAGTGTAATTTAAGGTAAAAATGATATTATAAAAATATGAAAACACAATGACACTTATATTACCCCTATTGGATGAGTCATGGCCGACCAAGACAACCCATGGGTCGATTTAGGGGACCCTATGGAGCCTCTTGGGCGAGATAATGACTTTAATGCCTTTTTTTAAATAAAGGTGAAAATGACACTAACATAAATTGTTTTACTAAAACAATTTTTAAATGGGGTTATAAAAGTCCAAATTTTGACTATAAATATACATTAGAAAGACAAAACGATTTACTACATCATATTAGTTTTTTTAGAATTTTTAGTCATTAAATAAATTAAATTATTTATGAAATTATGATGGTGCAGCGATGACCTCATTATTTAACGATTTAAATAAAATGGAAAGATAATGAAATATCTAAGACCTAAACTTGTCCAAAAACTATTGTATGGGAATATTTCAAAGACATATCATCTTATCTTAGAAATATCAATGTGGGACCTTATAAATTCGAAACACTTTTGAATATAAAATAATAGTTTCATGATTTCCAAAAGTACCCATCCTCTCCTCCTATAAAAGGCCCCCACCTCTACCTCATTTCACACACTCCTAAAGCCATTGGATCGGCCATCCCATGCCCATTTACTATATCCACATCCAACTCCTCATCCTAGAGGATTCCCTTTGGGTAGAATCCTTTCAAAGGAAGCCTTTAGGCTCAAATCAAAAGGAGTTACACTTTTAAAGATAATTCATTCTCCCATGTTCATTTGAATACGGTGGTTCTGTGATAAACTAAGGGTGGGTGAGCCCGATATAGCTCTCCAATGCATTGGGTAATGCGAAGGAGTGAAACTTTAAGGTTTCTCCGAAGATATTTTAGGGAATATACTGTGATGGGTATTCCAAACGTAACCAAGAGGGTTACTCCCTATGTAAAATGTTATGAATGCCTCAAGTTACATTTATGTCTTATGATTTCTATGATTTATTCATGATTTGATGAGGTATGTTAAAGTTCATATGTTTTATGGGAAATGTATGATTTCATTCTTATGTATATATGTACCCATGTTCCCTTTTCATATATTTTTTATATCCCTTACTGAGCTTTTTATGCTCATCCCAAGTTTTATTGAAATGTTTTTCATAGGTCAAGGGAAAGGTACATGATATGATGATAGTGTCAAGGAAGTGTCAAGAAATAATCCATGTTTTATTATAAATATGTTTCCATTGATGGGAATGAAGAATACAATCTTTACATAACCACTTTGTTTATATGTGGAATGTAATGCAAGTTTTATGATCTAGTTCTCTAAAACACTAAACCCAAAAAGATACTCAATGTGAATTATTCATTTAATTCAATATTAAGTAAGGTTTATGGCTAGGGCCTTATAGTTGGTATCAAAGGTCAGTTTAGATAACTTTAGGAGTTAGAATTATATTAAATGATTATCCAAATTTTTTTTATTGTCAAATTGAAGTGATATAGCATTTGAAGATTACCATGTATCTTCATCTAAGTCATGTTTGTTCAGAATGGTTTTCCGCAGAGGAAACAGGTAAGCAGTACTAGGAAGGCATACAGAAGGAAATAACCTTCCGAATCAGCATCCTGAGATGGTCGGAATTGGAACTAAACAGTTTGTTGCAGTAATGGCGCAGTTGACTCAGGCTATAAATGGTGGTGTTATTCATGCACAAGATCAGCCTTAAACCTTACTTAATATTGAATTAAATGAATAATTAAAATTGAGGATCTTTTTGGGTTTAGAGTTTTAGAGAATTAGATCATAAATCTTTCATTACAATCCACATATAAATAAAGTGGTTACATAAAGATAGTATTCTTTATTCCCATCAATGGAAACATATTTGAAATAAAACATGGATTATTTCTTGACACTTCCTTGACACTATCATCATATCATGTACCTTTCCCTTGACCTGTGAAAAACATTTCAAAAAAACATGGGATGAGCATAAAAAGCTCAGTAAGGGATATAAAAAAAATATGAAAAGGAAACATGGGTACATATATACATAAGAATGAAATCATACTTTACTCATAAAACATATGCACTTTAACATACCTCATCAAATCATGAATAAATCATAGAAATAATAAGACATAAAGTTATCTTGAGGCATTCATAACATTCTTACGTAGGGAGTAACCCTCTTGGTTATGTTTGGAATACCCATCACACTATATTCCCTAAAATCTCTTCGGAGAAACCTTAACGTTTCACTCCTTCGCGCTACCCAATTCATTGGAGAGCTATAACGGGCTCACCCGCCCTTAGTTTATCACGGAACCACCGTATTCATAAATATGCCCAAGAACCATAACATAATTCATATAACACAAAACATGCATAAAGGAAACATAACACTTCCACATTTCAATCAAGAAATATCAATACAACACATTGATATAATAAAAACATATTTAAAACCATTTTCAATACCAATTTAAAACATGGTATTTATTTTTCATTTAAAAAAAGGGTATGGCTTGTAGAGGAAGCCGAAACTCAAATAATGGTCACGGCGGCGGATAAGTCATTGTCGCCGAATACGTATGACAAGAAAAAAATTCCCTTTTTTCGTTTAGTAAAACACTTCATATAAAAAATAATACTTTTGAATAAGCGTAAAAGTCAAAGGGGTTTATACACCCTATAAAAGAAGGTTGTGTATAAAATAAAATATGCCTCAATGAAAGGAGATTTAGACGAAGTCCCATACCTCGTATCCGACTTGACACGACCGTTATTTCATCTCCTGAATAATAAACATGAGTTAATCTCTACATGATTAAGAACCTTTTTCAAGTTCATTATTCCTTTTATACCATGTTATGAGCATCATGTAATCATTTAAGTTAATAATGTCCATTTTGTCGGTATTTGGTTCTTAAGTCAAAAATAGACTTCTTACACTTACATGTTGTTAATTTGGTCAAAGGTTCATTATATCCAGAATGATATTAATGATTTGGATAACATAAATATCATATATACTCAGCATATACATGTATTTATACTATTACATCACATTTAGAGGTAAGAAATGAAATGCACCATTGATGGAGACAGTAAGCCGTACGTACACATGAACGCTACTTCCATTTCTATTTCGTATTTCTGGAATGGAATCATAATGATATAAGAGAATGTTATAATTCCAGTATAATAACATATATAATATCATTACCTTTATCCTTTACACATCCCACATATGGTATTAACGAATCAAATCACTTTCAGGGGGCGGTAGTCCGCACATCCTAAAATGAAGATATCGTGTTTACCCATAATGGACACAATAATGGTATGCCATAAATGAAAAAAAACAGAAGCTTAAAGAAACCTTAAACATATTATATATCATATATGAAAATAGTGGCATCATAATGGCTACCTTTGAAGGTGTTAAATGAGTATTGATCAATCATCGTTTCGGGAGGCAGAATTTCGCCATCCACCGAAACTGTATGTTCTTTAACCATTTGATGTAGTTGTGTGAGAGTGTAGCTCGAATAAATCTTATAACAACGTCCTAGTATATTGAGGATACTGGAGTTGTTACAAAAAAAAAGAATAAGAAGAGTTTAGGGGGTTGGAGAAGCAAAATAAAACAAAAGGACTCAAAAGAAGACATTACCTTAAAATCGGGTAACTCCCTTTGGTTTGAGCTCAAAGGCTTCCTTGGGAAGCCTTCTGCCCAAAGTGAGGCTTCAAGGAGTAAGAGAGGGATGTGGAGAGCCAAAATGGGCAGGGGTTGTCTGAGCCAAAGGCTTGAGGAGTTTGTGAAATGAGGTAGAGGTGGGGGCCTTTAATAAGAGGAGAGGAGGGACACTTTTGGAAATCATGAAACTATTATTTTATTTTCAAAAGTTTTTCGAATTTATAATGTCCCAAATTGATATATTTCAAAGCCAAGATGATACGGCTTCGAGATATTCCCATCCAATAGTTTTTCGACAACTGTAGGGCTTAGATATTACATTATCTTTCCATTTTATTTTAATCGTTAAATAATGAGGTCATCGCTACATCATCATGATGTCATAAATAATTTAATATATATAATGTTTAAAAATTATAACAAAAATATCCTGATGTATGAAATAATTTTATCTCTCCAAAGAGTATCTATAGACAATTTATTATTAGTATAAACCCTTCTAAAAATTGTTTTAGTAAAACAATTTATGTTAGTGTCATTTTCACCTTTATTTAAAAAAGGCATTCAAGTCATTATCTCACCCAAGAGGCTCCATAGGGTCCCCTAAATCGACCAATGGGTTGTCATGGTCGGCCATGACTCATCCAATAGTGTTAGTACAAGTTTCATGGTGTTTTCATATTTTTATAATATCATTTTTACCTTAAATTACACTAATTACCTCTAATCACGATTAAGAACTTAATAAGTTACTATTCACCAAAAAATTATTTTAATCTCATTGAACCATATTTTACTTCTTAATGACAACCATGTATGTCGGATTTTTGAAATTCAAAACACAATGATGGCAAAATTTCATTTAAACCGAAAATCAGTTTTTATAAGTACCACTTAGTGGTTTCACTATTCATCAAAAATTGAAGTTTTTCAGAAAATTACCAAAAATTCACCCTAAGCAATATTTGATATTCAGAATTCAAAAATGAAGTCTATTTTACAGAATTCAAAACATATAAGTCCCATTAATTAATTTAATAATTAATTCCCGTTGTCAGAGCAAATAGCGTGTTTTTATAAAACAATAAGTATCAAAAGATTGACACGAGTTTAAGTCCAATTTCAAAGTGAAATTGATTCCAATGACCACCATTGGATTAAATGGTAAAAATATATTCTAATTGCACTTCAAAACCAATTCAAAAGATAATATAATCATATAAATAAATTAGATTAAAAAGAAGTTTTGATGTAAAATGCAGTATTTTTCACTATTCATTAAAAAATGAACATTGTCAGAAAAATACAAAAAACTCACACAAAGTAAATTTTGATGTCCCAATCATAAAGAATAAGTTTATTTTGACAAACATAGCTTATAAAATTGTCAAAAGATAGATTCAAAAATGGTTTCCCATCAAAAGGCAGTAAAACAATCTTTTAAAAATATTAGTGTATTCCATGCTTAAGATTGGATTTATTTTCATTTTAAGCCTCTAAAACACTATCTAATTCATTAATAGACATATATAAAAATATCTATTATTCATTACTTACTTGGGATGTTACATCCTTCCCCCCTTTAGAAAATTGTGCCCCCGCATTTATTTACTTATCAAATAAATGTGGGTACTTATCCCTCATTGCATTTTCAGATTCCCATGTTGCCTCTTTCATCATGTGGTTTTTCCAAAAAAACCTTTACCTACTTAATCACCTTATTCCGTAACACTTGCTCCCTGTGGTCAAGAATCTGGACCGGTTGTTCGTCATAAGATAGTTTCTCTTCCAGCTGAACTACCTCTGGACTCAAAACATGAGATGGATCTGGCACATACTTTCTCAACATCGAAACGTGAAAAACATTGTGTACCTGAGATAAACTCAGAGGTAAAGCCACTCGGTAAGCAACTGATCCAACTCTCTCCAGAATTTCATATGGTCAAATAAACCTTGGACTCAGCTTTCCTTTCATACCAAATCTCATAGCACTTTTCCATGGAGAAACCTTGAGAAAAACATGATCACCTACCTCGAAAGATAGATCCTTCCTCATGTTGTCTGCATAACTCTTCTGCCTACTCTGAGCTGTTCTCATGTGCTTCTGAATTATCTGAACTTTTTCTGCCAACTCTTCTACCAATTTTGGTCTCATCAACTTCCTTTCACCCACTTCATCCCAGAAAGCTGGAGTTTGACACTGCTTCCCATATAATGCCTTAAATGGTTCCATCTGTATACTGGAATGAAAACTGTTATTATATAAAAATTCAACCAAAGAAAGATGTTGGTCCCAACTTCCCTGATAATCCATAGAACAAGCTCGTAGCATATCCTCCAATGTCTGAATTATTCGTTCTGACTGCCCATCTGATTGAGGATGAAATGCTGTACTAAAATTTAATTCAGTACCCAACGACTTCTGAAGGCCTTTCAAAAAGTTAGAAGTTAACCTAGGATCAAGATCAGATACAATGGAGAGAAGAACTCCATGTAACCGGACTATATCTTTAAGATACAAACGGGAAATTTGATTTAGGGAAAAAGTATCTCATATAGAAAGGAAATGAGCAGATTTAGTCAAGCGATCAACAATAACCCAGATTGCATTATTACCTCGAGATGTCTTCGGTAATACCACAACAAAGTCCATGGATATATTCTCCCATTTCCACTATGGCACTGGTAGAGGCTGAAGCATCCCTTTCGGTAACTGCCGCTCTGCTTTAACTTGTTGACATGTCAAACACTTCATAGTAAAATCAGCAATATCTCTTTTCATTCCATCCCACCAGTAATACTCCCGCAGATCTCTGTACATATTAGTACTGCCAGGATGAACTGAAAACGGAGAACTATGATCTTCACATAACAACTCTCTCTTCAACTGTGAATCACAAGGTACACACAATCTCTTCCCAAATCTCAAAACACAATCATTATCAATGTTGAATTCAGGCAACATACCTTTCTGAACCAGCTCTACCTTTTTCTGCAACTCACTGTCTTGCTTCTGTGCTTTCTTGATTCTGTCTGATAGAGAAGATTTCACTGATACCTGAAACAAAACAGAAGAACTTCCTGCACCAACAACTTCCATGCCAAATTTCATCAAATCCTTAACCAAAGGATCACATTCCAAACCCAACATTGCTAATGAAGCATTACTTTTTCGACTCAAAGCATCAGCCAATTTATTTTCTTTTCCCGGATGGTAGTGAATAGTAAAATCATAATCCTTGATTAATTCTAGCCATCTCCTTTGTTTCATGTTAAATTATTTCTGAGTGAACATATACTTTAAGCTTTTGTGATCAGTATATATTTCACACTTACTCCATACAAATGATGCGTCCAAATTTTCAAAGAAAAAAAAACAGCAGCTAATTCCAAATCATGTGTAGGGTAATTCACCTCATGTGTTTTCAATTGTCATGAAGCATAAGCAATTACCTGATCATTCTGCATTAGGACGCAACCAAGTCCTTTCATTGAAGCATCACTGTAGATGACAAACTCACCATTTCTGGAAGGTAGTGCCAAAACTGGAGCATTCACCAATCTTCTTTTCAGTTCCTGGAAACAATCATCACATTCTTTTGTCTAGATAAACATAACACCCTTCCGAGTTAGCTTAGTCATTGGACCAGATAACCGTGAAAAAATTCTAACAAACCTTCGGTAATAGCCTTCCAAACCAAGGAAACTACGAATCTCTATTACAGTGGTGGGTCTTGGACATTCTTAAAAAACCTTTGTTTTTGCAAGATCAATAGTTATCCCATCTTTAGAAATAATGTGACCAAGGAAATAAATTTTTTGAAACCAATACTCACACTTTCTGAATTTCCCATACAATTTCTTTTCTTTTAAGGTTTGAAAAACAACCCTTAAATGACTTTCATGCTCCTCTTTACTTTTAGAAAACACCAAAATATCATCGATGAAAAAAAACCACAAACTTATCACCTGATTCAACTTAGCCATCACTAAAGTAAACTGCCCAATTCTGATTCTGACCATCTTAGTATGGTGATTTGGAAGGTCATTTGCCTCTGTATGACTTCCCAAAAAATCGGTTCTGTTTCCTCTATGAAAAACCATTCTGAACACAGAAATATCTTAGTCGAAGCAACATGGTAATCTGTAAATGCTATATCATTTCAATTAATTTATAATTTAACACTTTTCTAACTCCTAAAGTTATCTAAACCGACCTTTGATACCAACTATAAGGCCCCAGCCTTAATCCTTACTTAATATTGAATTAAATGAATAATTCACATTGATGATCTTTTCGGGTTTAGAGTTTTAGAGAATTAGATCATAAAACATGCATTACATTCCACATATAAACAAAGTGGTTACATAAAGATAATATTCATCATTCCCATCAATAGAAACATATTTAAAATAAAACATGGATTATTTCTTGAAACATCCTTGACACTATCATCATATCATGTACCTTTCCCTTGACCTGTGAAAAACATTTCCAAAAAACATGGGATGAGCATAAAAAGCTCAGTAAGGGATGTAAAAAAATATGAAAAGGAAACATGGGTACATATATACATAAGAATGAAATCATACTTTACCCATAAAACATATGCACTTTAACATACCTCATAAAATCTTGAATAAATCATAGAAATCATAAGACATAAAGGTAACTTGAGGCATTCATAACATTCTTACGTAGGGAGTAACCCTTTTGGTTACATTTGGAATACCCATCACAGTATATTCCCTAAAATCTCTTTAGAGAAAACTTAACGTTTCACTCCTTCGCATTACCCAATGCATTGGAGAGCTATAACGGGCTCACCCGCCCATAGTTTATCCCGGAACCACCCGTCTTCATAAATATGCCCAAGAACCATAACATAATTCATATAACATAAAACATGCATAAATGAAACATAGCATTTCCACATTTCAATCACGAAATATCAATACAACACATTGATATAATAAAAACATTATGAAAACCATTTTCAATACCAAAGGAAAACATGGTATTTATTTTTCATTTAAAAAAAGGGTATGGCTTGTAGAGGAAGCCGAAACTCAAATAATGGTAATGGCGGCAGATAAGTCGTTGTCGCCGCATACGTAAGACAAGAAAAACATTCCCTTTTTTCATTTAGTAAAACGCTTCCTATAAACAAGATTCCTTTTGAATAAGCATAAAAGTCAAAGGGGATTATACACCGTATAAAAGAAGGTTGTGTATAAAATAAAATATGCCTCAATGAAAGGAGATTGATACGAAGTCACATACCTCGTATCCGACTTGACCCGACCGTTCTTTAATCTCCTGAATAATAAACTTGAGTTAATCTTGACTTGATTAAGAAACTTTTTCAAGTTCATTATTCCTTTTATACCATGTTATGAACATCATGTAATCATTTAAGTTAATAATGTTCATTTTGTCGGTATTTGGTTCTTAAGTCAAAAATAGACTTCTTACACTTACATGTTCTTAATTTGGTCAAAGGTTTGTTATATCCAGAATTATATTAATGATTTGGATAACATATGTATCATATATATTCATCATATACATGTATTTATAATATTACATCACATTTAGAGGTAAGAAATGAAATGCACCGTTCATGGAGACGGTAAGCCGTACGTACGCATGAACGCTACTTCCATTTCTATTTCGTATTTCTGGAATGGAATCATAATGATATAAGACTATATTATAATTTGAGTATAATAACATATATAATATCATTAACTTTATCCTTTAAACATCCCACATATGGTATTAACGAATCAAATCACTTTCAGGGGGCGGTAGTCCGCACTTCCTAAAATGAAGATATCGTGTTTACCCATAATGGAAACAATAATGGTATGCCATAAATGACAAAAAACAGAATCTTAAGGAAAACATAAACATATTATATATCATATATAAAAATAGTGACATCATAATGGCAACCTTTGAAGGTGTTAAATGTGTATTGAACAATCATCGTTTCGGGAGGCAGAATTTCGCCATCCACGGAAACCGTATGTTCTTTAATCATTTGGTGTAGTTGTGTGAGCTTTTAGCTAGAATAAATCTTATAAAAACATCATAGAATATTGAGGATACTTGATTTGTTACAAAAGAAAAAAATAAGAAGAGTTTAGGGGGTTGGAGAAGCAAAATAAAAGAAAAGGACTCAAAAGAAGACATTACCTTAAAATTCGGTAACTCCCTTTGGTTTGAGCTCAAAGGCTTCCTTGGGAAGGATTCTCCCCAAAGTGAGGATTCAAGGAGTAATAGAGGGATTTGTAGAGCCAAAATTGGCAGGGGTTGGCCGAGCCAAAGGCTTGAGGAGTGTGTGAAATGAGGTAGAGGTGGGGGCCTTTTATAAGAGGAGAGGAGGGGCAATTTTGGAAAACATGAAACTATTATTTTATTTTCAAAAGTGTTTCGAATTTCTAAGGTCCCACATTGATATATTTTGAAGATAATATTATAATTCTTTGAAATATTCCCATCCAATAGTTTTTGGACAAGTGTAGGTCTTAGATATTACATTATCTTTCCATTTTATTTTAATCGTTAAATAATGAGGTCATCGCAACATCATCATGATGTCATAAATAATTTAATTTATATAATGTCTAAAAATTATAACAAAAACATCCTAATGTATGTAATGTTATTATCTTTCCAAATAGTATCTATAGACAAAATAATGATTAGTATAAACCCTTCTAAAAATTGTTTTAGTAAAACAATTTATGTTAGTGTCTTTTTCACCTTTATTTAAAAAAAGGCATTAAAGTCATTATCTCACCCAAGAGGCTCCATAGGGTCCCCTAAATCTACCCATGGGTTGTCGTGGTCATCCATGACTCATCAAATAGGGGTAGGACAAGTGTCATGGTGTTTTCATATTTTTAAAATATCATTTTTACCATAAATTACACTAATTACCTCTAATCGCGATTAAGAACATAATAAGTTACTATTCACCAATAAAATTATTTTAATCTCATTGAACCACATTTTACTTCTTAATGACAACCATGTTTGTAGGATTTTATAAAATCAAAACACGATGATGGCATAATTTCATTTAAACGGAAAATCAGTTTTTATAAGTACCGCTTAGTGGTTTCACTATTCATCAAAAATTGATGTTTTTCAGAAAATTACCAAAAATTTACCCTAATCTATATTTGATATTCCAAATTAAAAAATGAAGTCTATTTTACAAAATTCATAACATATAAGTCACATTAATTATTTTAATAATTAATTCCCACTGTCAGAGCAAATTGCGTGTTTTTATAAAACAATAAGTATCAAATGATTGACACCCGTTTAAGTCCAATTTCAAAGTGAAATTGATTCCAATGACCACCATTGGATTGAATGGTAATAATATATTCTAATTTCACTTCAAAACCAATTCAAAATATAATCTAATCATATAAATAAATTAGATTAAAAATCAGTTTTGATGTAAAATGCAGTATTTTTCACTATTCATTAAAAAATGAACATTGTTAGAAAAAAACCAAAAATTCCAAAAAAGTAAATTTTTATGTCCCAATCATAAAGAATAAGATTATTTTGATAAAAATAGCTTATAAAATTGTCAAAAGATAGATTCAAAAATGGTTTTCCATCAAAAGGAAGTAAAACAATCTTTTAAAAATATTAGTGTATTCCTTGCTTAAGATTGGATTTATTTTCATTTTAAGCCTCTAAAACACTATCTAATTCATTCCCATCAAATGGAAACATATTTAAAATAAAACATGGATTATTTCTTGACACTTCCTTGACACTATCATCATATCATGTACCTTTCCCTTGACATGTAAAAAACATTTCAAAAAAACATTGGATGAGCATAAAAAGCTCAGTAAGGGATATAAAAAAAATATGAAAAGGAAACATGGGTACATATATAAATAAGAATGAAATCATACTTTACCCATAAAACATATGCACTTTAACATACCTCATCAAATCATGAATAAATCATAGAAATCAGAAGACATAAAGGTAACTTGAGGCATTCATAACATTCTTACATAGGGAGTAACCATCTTGGTTACGTTTGAAATACCCATCACAGTATATTCCCTAAAATCTCTTCCGATAAACCTTAACGTTTCACACCTTAACGTTACCCAATGCATTGGAGAGCTATATCGGGCTCACCCACCCTTAGTTTATCATGGAACCACCCGTCATCATAATAATGCCCAAGAACCTCAACATAATAGTATCACATAAAACATGCATAGAGGAAACATAAAATTTCCACCTTTCAATCAAAAGATATCAAAACAACACATTGATATAAAAACATTATGAAAACAATTTTCAATACCAGAATAAATGAAAAGTAAAACATGGTATTTATTTTTCTTTTAAAAAGATGTTATGGATTGTAGAGGAAGCCGAAACTCAAATAATGGTCATGACGACGGAGAAGTCATTGTCGCCGCATACGTACGACAAAAACATTCCCCTTTGTCATTTAGTATACACCTCTTATAAAAAATATTCCTTTTGAATAAGCTTAAAAGTCAAAGGGGTTTATACACCTTATAAATGAAAGTTGTGAATAATATAAAATATGCCTCAATGAATGGAGATTGAGACGGAGTCACATACCTCATATCCGACTTGACCCGACCGTTCTTTAATCTCCTAAATAATAAACTTGAGTTAATCTATACTTGCTTAAGAACCTTTTTCAAGTTCATTATTCCTTTTATACCATGTTATGAACATCATGTAATCATTTAAGTTAATAATGTTCATTTTGTCTTTATTTGGTTCTTAAGTCAAAAATAGACTTCTTACACTTACATGTTGTTAATTTGGTCAAAGGTTCGTTATATATAGAATGATATTAATGATTTGGATAACATATATATCATATATATTCATAATAAACATGTATTTATAATATTACATCGCATTTATAGGTAAGAAATGAAATGCACCGTTCATGGAGACGGTAAGCCGTACGTACGCATGAACGCTACTTCCATTTCTATTTCGTATTTCTAGAATTGAATCATAATGATATAACATTATATTATAATTCCAGTATAATAACATATATAATATCATTAAATTTATCATTTACACATCCCACATATGGTATTAAAGAATGAAATCACTTTTAGGGGGCGGTAGTCCGCACTTCCTAAAATGAAGATATCGTGTTTACCCATAATGGAAACAATAGTGGTATGCCATAAATAAAAAATACAGAATCTGAAGGAAAGAATAAACATATTATATATCATATATAAAAATATTGACATCATAATGTCCACCTTTGAAGGTGTTAGATGAGTATTGAACAATCATCGTTTCGGGAGGCAGAATTTCGCCATCCACGGAAACCGTATGTTTTTTAACCATTTGATGTAGTTGTGTGAGATTGTAGCTCGAATAAATCTTATAAAAACATCCTAGTATATTTAAGATACTGGTGTTGTTACAAAAGAAGTAAATAAAAAGAGTTTAGGGGGTTGGAGAAGCAAAATAAAACAAATGAACATGAGAGAAAGAATTAACTTTAAAAGTGTAAATCCTTTTGATTTGAGCCTAAAGGCTTTCTCTGAAAGGATTCTACCCAAATGGAATACTCTAGGATGAGGAGAGGTATATGGACAGAGTAAATGGGCAGGTGTTGGCTGAGCCAAAGGCTTGAGGAGTGTGTGAAATGAGGTATAGGTGGGGGCCTTTTATAAGAGGAGAGGAGGGTCACTTTTGGAAATCATGAAACTATTATTTTATTTTCAAAAGTGTTTCAAATATCTAAGGTCCCAAATTGATATATTTCAAAGTTAAGATGATACGTCTTCGAAATAGTCCCATCCAATAGTTTTTGGACAAGTTTAGCTCTTAGATATTACATTATCATTCCATTTTATTTTATTCGTTAAATAAGGAGGTCATCGCTGCATCATCATGATGTCATAAATAATTTAATTTATTTAATGTCTAAAAATTATAACAAAAATATCCTGATGTAGGAAATATTTTTATCTTTCCAAATAGTATCTATAGACAAAATTATGATTAGTATAACCCCTTCTAAAAATTGTTTTAGTAAAACAATTTATGTTAGTATCATTTTCACCTTTATTTAAAAAAAGGCATTAAAGTCATTATCTCAACCAAGAGGCTCCATAGGGTCCCCTAAATCGACCCATGGGTTGTCTGGGTCGGCCATGACTCATCCAATAGAGGTAGGACACGTTTCATGGTGTTTTCATATTTTTATAATATCATTTTTACCTTAAATTACACTAATTACCTCTAATCGCGATTAAGAACTTAATAAGTTACTATTCACCAAAAAAATTATTTTAATCTCATTGAACCACATTTTACTTATTAATGAAAACCATGTATGTAGGATTTTTTATATTCAAAACACAATGATGGCAAAATTTTATTTAAACAGAAAATCTGTTTTTATAAGTACCACTTACTGGTTTCACTATTTATCAAAAATTGAAGTTTTTCAGAAAATTACCAAAAATTTACCCTAAGCTATATTTGGTATTCCGAATTCAAAAAGAAGTCTATTTTACAAAATTAAAAACATATAAGTCACATTAATTAATTTAATAATTAATTCCCGCTGTCAGAGCAAATAGCGTGTTTTTATAAAACAATAAGTATCAAAAGATTGACACCAGTTTAAGTCCAATTTCAAACTGAAATTGATTCCAATGACCACCATTGGATTAAATGGTAAAAATATATTCTAATTTCACTTCAAAACCAATTCAAAAGATAATATAATCATATAAATAAATTTGATTAAAAAGCAGTTTTGATGTAAAATGCAGTATTTTTCACTATTCATTAAAAAATGAACATTGTCAGAAAAATACTAAAAATTCACACAAAGTAAATTTTGATGTCCCAATAATAAATAATAAGTTTATTTTGACAAAAATTTCTTATAAAATTGTCAAAAGATAGATTCAAAAATGGTTTTCCATCAAAAGGTAGTAAAACTATCTTTTAAAAATATTAGTGTATTCCATGCTTAAGATTGGATTTATTTTCATTTTAAGCCTCTAAAACACTATCTATTTCATTAATAGACGTATATAAAAATATCTATTATTCATTACTTACATGGGATGTTACAGTTCACCAAAAACATCCTCAACTATATACCCATTTAGAAATGCACACTTAACAACCAGTGGATAAATTTTCAAATATAGATGATCTTCATAGGTTATAAGTATTCCAATGGATTCACATATGGAAACCGGGTAAAAGGTATCCTAATACTATAATCTTCCATCCAGAATATAACCACTAGTCCAGAATTATTTCTAACTATAGTGCCAGATTCTTCCACCTTGTTTATAAACACCCATTTAGGGTATATATCTAATGTTTACTTGGGGCTATAATCTAGTTCCCATAGTTTTTCTTCTTTCAAAATTATTTAATTCTTCTTACAGAGATGTTTCATAAAATTTATCATTAATTGCACTATTGATGTTATTTAGTTCTAGTTGTGGAAATAATGTTAGATCTTCAATCTTATTACATAGAGAATTTATAGTAAATTTTCCTCTATATATTTCTCAAACTATAACGTCTATGGGATGGTAATTAAGATTCCATAAAACTATAAAAAAGGGCTTTTAACATTAGGTTTTATTTTGGTTTGGGTTCTGGAATTTCTAGTAATTCCTCAGAAATGGATGATTTTTATGAGTGTTTTATTTTAGAATCAGTAGGTTTGGAATTTAATTTCATAGAATATAATTCATCCACATATTTTTCTAAATATATCATAGGATCATTGGGATATATATTTTAAAATTTTATGTAAATAGTCTCTTCTAAATTTATTTGTCTTTTATGAGAATTTATATATGTGTTACTAGAGGTTGAATAAATTGGGAAATTTCCTTCATCACTCTTGGAGGAAAATGTTTCTAGATTATCCATAATATTTAAAATGAATATTTACCAACTAAAAAAACTAAATTAAATATCCATTCGCATCCAATTTTTCTAAATATCATAAGGTTATTCTTCAATATAGGTTTAATTAAGACTATATTGATTATATAATATGTTAAATTTACAAACTATTCCCAAAAGTAAACAAGTATGTCATATTAATTATTCAATTTATGTGAAATGTCATGAACTATTATTTTCCTTTTATCTATAACCCCATTATATATAGGGTTTCTTTGGGAAGATAAGTTATTAAAATAGCCATTTTTTGAGAAAAAATATTACATGTATTGATTTTCAAACTCATGTCCATGGTCACTTCTTAGTGTATTAAGTAGACGTCCACTAAATATTTCTATAGATCTAGCATACTTGGTGAAGTAAGAACAATCTTCACTTTTTTGAGCTTTAAACAATATCTGTATATTCTTACAGAAGTCATCTACTTTTACATAGACATGATGATTCTCATATTGACTAAAACTATAGATGTTATAAACAAATAAATTGTACAAAAATCAATATGAAAATATGTTTAAACTTATTTTGTTAATTTAAATGAAATTTTTGTTTCTTCCATTTTTGGAAAAAGGTTATTGAATTTTTCATTTGGGAACTCTAGTGGATGTAGATCCATGCCTAAACCTTTCCTAGTAATCTTTCAAAGTGAGGTAATATTTAATTGGCCCAGTCTCTTATTCAACATACAATATTCTTTTTGCAAAACTCTCGAGGAAGAAACATTTGGAGAAATTTAGGAATTACGATCATCTATATAAACTTTTTAATTACATAAATAATTAAAAAATAATCATTAAACTGAAAAAATTACATGACATTATGTCAAATTTGACATAACAAAAAGCATCACATAATTTTTATATTCTGATAAATTTAAAATTCCAACACTCAACAAAGTGTACACTTGAAATTAAAATAGAAGTATTGTTACCAATATGGATAAGGCCGATTGTTTTACCTTAATAATTGTCAACAAAGGTCACATGAAAACCATCCACATTAATTTGGTTCTTGAAACTAGAATAGTATACTATCATATTACTTGAACATCTATTTTCCATGTACCATGTAGTTTTACATTAGGTCTTCATGTAGTTTTCATAAAAACCTTAATTTTTAAAAGTAACGATTATGGTACCAATTTTTTATTAGATCAGGAGGAGTTATTAATCCGGTATTTTGGAAGACATTCATTTCTAATTGGTCTAATGTAATAAAATTTCATTAGTTTTTCAATAAATACTATGATTGTTTTTTCTTGATAAATAATTGGAAGAAGAGATTTTATTTTTCCATTTAGTTATATAAGTTCTTCTAACTATCCTTCTTTGTCCAGGTTGGTATCCTTGACCTGGAACATATTTTGGAGTTACTCATTTTCAAACAATATGAGTAATATATAACGTAAAAATGGTAAACCCTTATAAATTCTTCTTGTGTTTTTCATTGGTAATTTCTGTTTAGTACTTTCTTTTAATGACTGTGAATTTTTCCGTTTTTTAGATAGATAAATCAATTATACCATTTGAAGATAATGCATGTTTCCTTTTAACAATGTTGTACATATCATTATGTTCAATAAATTATTATAATTTCATTTTTCAATATTCAATTATCAATTCTTCTAAAATGTCATAATCAGTATGTTCATTCTCATAAAAATTATCATTATGAAAAAAAAATTAAAAACAACAGCTACCACAAAGACATTAGTCAGGAAGCACATAATGGATCTATTAAAAATATGTTTAGGATTAGAATCTTAACAACTATAGATTAATCTAGATTCACTCCATTGTTATTTCATTGATTTATTAAACAATATATCGTTTTATTCATTCTTATTTTTTTTATTTTAGTTTTTGATAGTCTAAATTGACATATCTTTTTTTCAATCGTAAAATGAAACTTCACTATCAGCCTTTACCCAATCCATTTTCAATTGAATTTTATATCAAACATTCCTTTATAAATGAGGTTTTTGAAAAATTTCTTATTTCTATAAAATAAATTAAATATCATATAAAAATTAGAGATTTCATAATATATGTTTATAGGTGATTAAATATCACATGAACATTAAGCTTGTATTCATTAATTTTTTCTTTTATCTATGTCTGGATTCTGTGTACTTCAAATCTTCTAAATTAATTTTTGCATCAAAATTTTAATAGTGCTTATCTTTCAGTTTTTCTTCACTCATCATTAACATAAAAATTAGCTCCTTGACTAGCAGTTGGATAATGTCACCTAATTCTATAATTTCAAAAGATATGCATCTCCATAATTCTAAAAGGCATCTGAGTAGTCTAGTGATATGGTATTCATTAGATACATGATTTCCCTATGAACTCATGGTGTTATGAATTTTCTTGAAACTGAGATACACATCCAAAATTAATTCATTGGTCTTAATTTTAAATATATAATATTTAATTTTATATTCATTCAATTTCAGATTATTAATATTAATTGTTCCCTAATGTGAAATATCTACTATATCCCAAATCACAAAATTACATTTACAAGCATAAATTTAATTAAATTCCTCCTCTCTTAAAGGTTAGTAAAGATAATTCATTTTATTAAATTTATTTTTACAGGAGTGATTTTTAGAATCACCCCAACATTTTTAAAGTGTGTCAGACAACTCATATTTATCCTCAATATCTTACCCATTCTAAAAACCACTACTTTATATATGCATATTCAATTTGATTATTTACTGAGAATAATTATTACCATTGAAAATGGGATGAATATAAGTATCTTACCCTTCTATTATAATATCCATTTAAATAATTATACTTATATTGAATAGTATTTAAAGATAATTAATGGAAAATTAAAAACACAGGTGATTGTTTTTGGAATCTTTGATACCAATGTTTGATCCTTTGATACTATATGTTGGTCATAGAGAGTATCTCAATATGGTTGAATTGAGTAGCCAATAGAAATTAAAAAACAAATAGATTTATATAATATCCCCCAATTTAAATAAAAGTGTCTACTAGGTAAAAATAATAGTTTGTATTAGAATTAACCCTTTAAAAAATCATAATGATTGATTTGGTATTGGTCGAAAAAGATATACAATATTAATTTAACTATTGAAATCAACTTTCAAGTCATTTTTTAAAATAATTACTAAATAAAATAAAAATCAATGTAGGGGTTTAGTTTTCATGTTTAAAAATAAATCAATTTTAACAAAATTAAATAAATAAAAAACATAGTAGAATTTGTAAACAAGAAGTTCAGTATCAAGTTGAGACGCAGTCCTCTTAACATTGAAATTACCAATTGCATAGAAGTTATTATAAATAATAATTTTATCCACACACTAGATATTTTTTATAATAGTGTAATTACTATTCATATAATAATTGTTATTTTCATAGTTTATGTGGGATTATAGAAACAAAAAGTCAGAATTGGTGCTATACCCCAACACATGGGAAACAAGAGTAAAATTTGATGAGAATATATCTGATTATATTTCAGTTGGAATCAGTAGACAATGCCTGTTTTCAAAAAAATAGAATACACAATCCTCTTAGAATATAAAAAAAATAAAAAATTGAGGAAATAAATAATTTAATGGGATGGTAATGTCTGGTCTATTACTATTTATAGATTGTATGTCTTGAATATTTATTGAAATTTAGATCGAGGCGAGTTTTATAAATTTTCTATAGAATAGATTGTCTGAACTCCATTTTGGGAATATCTAGGATTTTTGAGATGTTATATGGGATTCAATTCATCTATAATGAATTCTGATAATGAATTCATCATTTATAGAAATGTTCATAGCTACTTAGATAACTCCATGTGTACAAGAATATCTTTTTTTCAGCACTTTTCACTCTCCCCAATGAAAGAGGGAGTTTGCTTCATCATTTAATAGCAGCAGTAGCTATAGAGATAATCACTTGGTTCCTCTGTACACCTCATACTGGATATCTAAAAAATAATTCAATGAATTCTATAGGGATATTAAGGAACATTCCTTAAAATAATCAATTTAATTAAATTTTATAATGTTCCCATTATAAAAAATTAATTCATTATAAATATGTAAAAGACTAGAAATTGTGATCAATAGAATGATTAAATTTCTATCAGAATATCTAGAATGGTGTATCATTGAAACAATGATACATTCTAGTGGTTTCATGTTATGGTGATGTGACAACTATTTTCTGAGAATTGTGAGTGATTAGATCTTTTTTTGATGTCTAAATATTGAGGTGTGTCATCCTAAAACGTTCTCAGTTTTTTGTTCTAGTAGAATGACTTCCATGATGGTGTCTCAAGGTGATGGTGAGACATTTCTATAATTGTCTCATACGTTGTGAAATTTACATCTCAGCATTGACTCATTGATGATAGTGTCTAATTCAATGGTTGTTATTCTTTGTTATCATTGTCACATACTTATAAAAATTTCACTAATCTATTTCAAATGATTAAATGATAATAGAAAAAATGAAAATATTTTATTATCATTATAATCATGATTTGATGATCATTAAAACCAGATGTTAAACAAATTATAACATTACCAATATGTAAGAATTTTTATGGTGAGATTATTAATATTACCCTCACCTCTTAATTTATCTAAATAAAATTTAATAAAAACAATAAGGCATCAACCTTTTCATTTTCATAATCTTTATTTTAATTCAATAATGTAATATCATTAATAATGATGATCCTTTTAGAATAAGTTGTTTAGATAATTATGGCACAACTAATATATAAAAAATATAAAATACAATGTCGAAACATTTGATTTGAATCCATTTTTCCATTAAATATTTTTCGTGTAAAATAAATCATTATTTCTTTCCTCGATAATCTCCACAACATTAAAAATGAATCATTAATTTCCCTTACCAATCCATAAATTCATAACTTCCTCTCCGCCTGTGAATTCGCATAGGCCTCATCTCTCAATTGGATGTGACTGATAGATCATTTCGGCCAGTGAAACACCCCAATTAAATATTACTATTGATTTGTAAATGGAACATGACCCTTGAAGTAATATATCATTGTTGGGATTCTATATCCTTGCTAATTACTAATGTAATTCACCATTTGTTGATGATTTCTCTTCTTCGTGGTCGAGGGGTCTTCCTTCTAAAAATGGGTATTATTTCTTTATACATAAATGGGATCATGACATCTCTGGGAAGTGATATATCATTGTATTCATGTTCGTGTTAGTCTCCCATGTCTTCCCCTTCCATTACGAAATCTAATGATTCTTTAGATTTTAGGTAACCATTTTGGGATATTCCTATACTATGATTACTGATTGAGGCCATTGTGATATCCTATAGCACTGCATATTTTTGTGCAGATATACCTATCAATGCCCCCAATTGAAGATGTTTGGATCAAGGTTGATGAACCACTCCATTGCCATCAATCAATTGATTTTGAGAACCATTTTGATTTTTATGTAAAATTTATTCACTTGGGTATTCTTTTACCATATTTTCTATCAACTCATATAAACCATGAATCTCTGGTTGAAATCATCTTGTTAAATAATGATAACCAATATGAACATTTCCCATATTATGTTGGTTTCAACATTCGTCTTCATAAGAATCATGTGCCGACATGTTCTATTTCGATGAATTCTATTAATCCTTTATGTTCTCATCCCACATTGGATGATTTCATATAATATGGATTAATGGAGGTGAATCTTCATCCTAGTTACAATGAATAAGATCCTTATAACTCTCATATTGTGTTTTCTATGGGTGGAACTACATGAACATTCTCGTATGAAATCACCTCTATCAGCTATAGTGAAGAATGGTGTGATACTATTGGTTGATATTGAAACTCTCTTGTGGGAGACTTATGATCAGTGTGACTCAATTGGATTAGTCCAAAATTTAAATCACGGAGATGATAGCACGACCCCAGTGTGGGGTTATTCTGATCGATGTGACAACCCTAGATTTGGCCAACATCAGAATAGATTCTAGTTTATAGTTGAACTAGTTGTTGATGTTTATCATTAGTAATGATGAAATAAGGATATATTCAAATATACATGAATGATTAATGGTTCTAAGGATTGGTTTTGTATAATGGTCTCTTATAAAGAACAAATTCTTTTCTATATTTTGATGTAGGGAAGGAGTAACACTCCGACCCCTCTAGACCAGAGCTAGTTCATTACTTGTTATATTGGAATGGTTAAAAGGAATGAAAATCCAAGAGGAACGATCAGTTTAGTAGTCTTAAATAATCTTGATATATCAATTTAGCTCAAATTACATTTTAAAAGGTTAAAAAATACAATACATAACAATACTAAAAATTGCATCCACAACAACTCAATAAATGATCTCCTCTTCATCAACCGTTGAAGATAAAAATGAAATGGGTGAGCTGAAATTCTTAGTAAGGGCTATAAATGGAGTAATTATGAATCAATAATAACATAATTATAAACAATTTGACTTCATACACATGGCACTGCGAATAATGAATGACACATGCCATTAATAAACATAGAATGAAACTACATTCATCGATTTTTCCACAGTGAAAACCTCATGGATAGTAATAAATGATAATGAATAAAGAGAAATCTTATTAACTAGAATTCATGAATCAGAAACATGATACCATAGTACCATTGAAATATTTTTATTCTATGGTTAGAAACTCGTCCACTTTTTTGAAACCAAACTAAAGGGTTTTCCGCCAGGTGATTTATCTCATGAGACCTACCGATGCATCAAGGGGAAATAGTGGGCCCCACTCACCACTTCATGTACAAAGAATTCTTTATAAATTGATTCAATACATGGTAAATATACATTTTCAATATCCATATAGAGAATAGTATACATATTCATCGATATTTCAATAGTTAAAATAACGTTCCAAACAAACACCGTATGTAAAATGTTATACAGTTCAGACAACCAACATATCCATGAAATAAGATTATGGATAATTAATATAAATATAATTTTAAATAAATTGTGAACTCAAATGGGAATTAGTTACACCAGATATGTTTTATTAGGTGCACAATAAAATGTTAGTCACAGCATTATAGTAGTTGAGACAATGTCTCTTACCACAATGTAATCTGTCGAATCATATGACCAAAAATTGATAACCCTCAAATGAGTCATTTAATAACATGAATATAAAAATAATAATTTTATTAAATATTAAATTTATGTATGCATATACCACATACAAAAAATAATTTTCGAAAAATGGAAATCTCATGGGAAATAAAGTGAGATGAGGAACCCATTACCTTTTACTCGAGTGTGTTTTATTTTCTTTAATGACATGAATAATAAAATTTAGAATCATTAATTAATAATTCCATAACCTCATATACATTTAATTGATTTATTATTACCTTATTACATTCTTTAATGTCCCTTTTAATGGGTTTAAGAGGTTCAATTTATTGTTTTGGAAGCAATTTCTTCCTTGGTTTTCATGATTCACTTACTTTATTTCATGAATTGAAGTTGATTTGAAATGGGGTTAAACAAATAGAATTGTTATTATATATTATTTTTGACATTAATGATATATATTTTATCTTATAATGATTTTGGGTTATATAGTTGAGGATGAATCATGAAATAAAAGTTATTGATAAATGCTTGGATTAAGCTTGGCAGTTTTGTGAACAATTAACTTGTCTTGTATTATTATTCAAAATTATGGGTGTGTAGAGATTACCGATCATTAAAGAGAATAAATACAAATTTTATGATATGGTTCAATATTAGAAATGGTTTTCATGATCTGAATTGGACATTGTAATGAAAATGGAGAACCTGTCATCTTTGAGTGTAATAAATTAACACATCTCGGACGGTGTTTTCGTTTTTATTATAAGAGTAGATGGAAAGAGAGATGATGAGGAAATATTCGATTATAATAATATATTTATAGTTTATCCAATGTACTAGAATTATAATATTATTTGGATAAATTGTGTTTAGAAAATAAGTATAAAATAAAGGAACTCAAAAAAAAAGAAAAATTGGGAAATCTATTTTGAAAATTTGGTAGCCTAAAGACGTCAAATAAAATAGCATAAAATAGTTTGATGAGAGAAACAGTGTATCTCATCACTCATAAATAATATGGGATGTAAGCGTAATATGGAGTGACATATCCCAACACAGTCCAAATGAAAATAAAAGATAAAAGCTTAATGAAAGCTTTAAGAAAAGAGATGGGTGGTTGATTCTCTTACCTTGTAGAGTAACTACTAAAACATAAAGGTTGGGACCTTTGATGTTTGAGGACACCATGGTAGGACTCCTAGGGAGGTAATAACTCCATATATTCTAGGATATTTTGTTTTGAATGAATGAAAACAAAGGGGGTGGGTGGGTATTTATAGTAATTAAGAGTTTTTTTATTATTTAAAAGGGATACCTCATTAGTGGTTTTTGAAACACCATGAGATTGCCCTTGATATTTTCCCATGGTTTTAGCTGATTGGGACACCTCACATAATTATTTACTCTACAAAATTCAACCATAATTATATATTTAACTATTATATCATTATGATGTCATTAAACTACCGGAGACTCAAAAATGTATTTTTACTTTTCAAAAAAAATTAATGTATTTTAGAAAAATCCCAAACCTTTTCCCTTAACATCTTTCAACCTGTAGAATTCAAAAATGAACTCCCATTTACGAAAACAATTTTCTTTGTATTTTTAATTTTATTCTTAAATAAAATCATAGTTAATTCAAAAAATAAATTTTTAGACGTATATTTAGTACTATATCAAATTAAAAAATCAATTAAGATCACATTATCTTATTACCTTATGAATATAAAATATAATCATTCATTACTATTTAAGAGGTTCATTTGACTATTCATATTACTATTCATAAGGTAATGTTATTATTCATAAAAAAATCAATTTGGTTCTATCAAACTCCAAATAACCTCCTGATCACAACTCTAGATGACCGTTTTTTGAAATTAAAAACATAGAAGTGGAAAATTTATGTTTAATTGATAGCTTATAACTTCCTCCTAGAATGTTTAGATTCAAAAAATACATAGTGCTTCATGAAATATATGCGATCTAATGAATATAATGAACTTAAGAGGTACCTACCATAAAATTTTTGGGGTGTTATATTATTTAATCTATTAGAATTTTAGTCCTCAAAATTTTATTTGTAATTCCCACCAAAAAAATGTTGGTGGTTCTTCTTCATAACATCCTTAGGATCCCAAGTTTCTTCCTCAATATTTTGGTTTTTTTAGAGAACCTTTAGTAGACGAGTAATTAGATTTCTCAATACCTGCTCCCATGGTTCACGAATCTTGATAGGCTCTTCACAGTATGATAAATCAGGTTCCTGTTTTATTTCTTCATAGTTGAGTACATGAATTGTGTCAGGCATGTATTTTATCAACAATGACACATGGACTACATCATGGAATTTAGAGATACATGGAGGAATTACTAATCAGTAGGCTACAAAATTGATTCTTTCCATAATTTATAAAGGTCCAATGTACCTAAGTCTCAGTTTCCATTTTCTTACTGAACCTTATGACACCCTTCACTAAAGATTCTTTAAGAAAGATATGATCATCCAATTGGAAGTCTAAAACCTTCCTCTAGTTGTCAGCATTAATCTTCTCCCAGCTTTGGGAAGAATTAATATGGGCTTAGATAGTCTTCATCTTTATCATTGTCTGTTCAATATGACCTGGTCCTTTAAGTTTCCTCTCACCAACTTCATCACAACATTTTAGAGTTCGACTTCTCATTCCACATAATACTTAATATGGATCCATTTGAATACTAGAATTGAACAATTATTTTATGAAAATTCCACCTAAGTAAATTATTGATCCCACATACCTTGGATGTTAAAAGAGAATGACCTCAACAGATCTTATAGAGTATGAATAATCCTTTCAGACTGTCTGTCAGTTTTCGGGTGATAAGAAGTACTCAAATGAATCTTAGTATTTAAAGCCTTCTAGAGGAATTTCCATAATTTTGATATAAACATGGGATCTGGATCAGACAAAATCAATAGAGGTAAACCATGAAGACTTAAAACTTCGTTAATATAGATTCATTCTATGGGTTCAAGTAGTAAATCACCTTTTATTTGAAGAAAATGAGCTGATTTAGTGATATGATCAACAATTACCCATATTTCATCACACCTTCTAGATGTCAAAGGTAATCTTCTGACAAAATCCATCATAATGTTATCTCACTTCCACATAGGAATAGGTAGAGGTTACATCACTCCTATAGGATATGGAATCTCTACCTTCACTTTTAGACAAACTAGACACCATGAAACATTGTCAGAAATTTCCCTCTTCATATTATCCCACCAGAAATATTCTTTCAGATCTCTATACATCTTTTTTTGACCCGGGTGTATATAGAAATTTGAGCCATGAACATCATCAAATAGTTCCATTTTTAGCTTAGGTACCCATGGAATGCATAACTTCTTCCCAAAATTCAGTACTCATTCCTCATACATGAAGTCAACCAACCTCCAACCCTTAACAACAATAACTTTCTTGTGTAGATTTTCATCATCAGATTGAGAGATTTTTATCTTCTCCAATAAATATGGTTTAGAAGTATTTTGAAAGAGGAAACTTGTTTCCCCTTCCTTAAAAATTCATAAATCCATATTTCCTTGGTCCATGAATATTTACTCTCTCTAAATCTTTATTTGAGTTAGAAATCCATGATATTTTATGATTAATGGATATGCCACATTATTTTCCTTTCCTGAATGGTAGTGTATTGAACTGTCATAATCTATGTGTAACTAGATCCATCTCCATTGATTCATGTTGAGTACTTTTTGTGTGAAAATGTATTTCAAAATCTTGTGATCTTTATATATCTCACATTTTTCACCGTAATTATAATGTCTCCATATCTCATATCAATGATTACAGATGCTAACTCAAGATATAATGTTGGATAATTTTTCTCATGAGTCTTCAACTTCTGTGATGCATAAGCATTAAAATTAACATTTTACATAATGACGCAACCCAAAACATTCTTTGATGCATCATTGTATATTACAAATCCATCAGTTCCATATGGAAGAGTCAAAATTAGAGCATTGACTAATCTTATTTTCAATTCATTGATGTATTCTATAAATTGTTTTTTCCATATAAACTTAACTCCTTTACATGTGAGATTGGTTAGCTGGTTAGCCAGTTGGGAGAAATTATAAATGAAACACCGATAGTAACCTTCTAATCCAATAAAACTACATAACTATGTTATATTTGTTGGTGTGGACCATTCTTGGATTGGATTTTTATTCACTGTATCAACTAGGATTCCATCATTAGAGACAATGTGACCTACAAAAGAATCTGATTGGAGCCATAATTTTCTCTAACTGAACATAAAATATAATTCATTTCTTCTAAGAGTTTTTAGATTAATCTTCATGTGATCATCATATACTTATTTGTTTTTTGACTATACAAGGATATCATTGATGAATACCACAAAAACGTTATCAAGATATTCATGGAAAACACTATTCATTAAATCCATGAAAACAGAGGGTGTATTCATCAGTCCAAAATGCATCACTGTAAACTCGTAATGCCCAAACCTAGTTTGAAATGCACTCTACGGAATATCTTACTTATTCACACACAGTTGATGATATCGGGATCGAAGGTAAATCTATGAGAAGAATTGTTATCCATGATGTAGATCAAATAAATCATCGATCCAGGGAAAACATTACTTATTCTTTATTATAATAGATTTTATTTACCTATAATCAATGCATATCCTCATGGATCCATCTTTCTTTTTGACAAAATAGAATGATGCTCCTAAAGAGAAACACTAGGTTGTATATATCCATTTTCACTCAAATACTCGAGTTTTTTCATTAGCTCCACTAACTCAGTAGGGGGCATTCAATAGTGGTCCTTGATATAGGTCTTGCACTAGAAATTAAGTCAATGGAAAACTTAATTTCCCGATCTGTAGGATGTCCATGTAAATCCTCTTGAAACACATCTATGTATTCTTTCACTATATGCATTTCTTAAATTTGAATATTTCTTTCCTTACCAATAGGCATTGGGTTCTCTTCCTCTCCAATAATTACATTCAATAGATCTACTAGGGAGGGTTAAGATAAGACTCAGATGGTGAGGTCTCTACTCTAAAGATAAGAGATTGTACACCATTTTCAAAAATTGTAACTTCATTTTTATTTCAATAAATAAATTCATCTTAGTTTGAAATAAAATTAATACCGAGAAATATATCAAATTAGGCCTTTGGTATAATGATATGTTTATCTACTAGAGCACGTTTATGTGACACGAGGCGGACTAGTTGTATTTCCTTTAATGCAATGATGCATCCCATAAGATTTTTGACTAATAACCCCATTATTAAATTTAATTGGCCATGTCTAATTTTCATCGACAATTAGGAATATATAAATTAATGAGATGATCTAGAATCAAATAAAGTGTTGTCTATGTTTTAGGAAACAATTAATGTACCTACCACCATACCATTAAGAACTTCAACTTTCGTTGTTGTAATCACATAATCTATCCCTTGTTGCCTCTGCTTTTTCAAAAGACTTTTTTCATGATTCTTACAACACTCATTGGAATATTTTTCCATCTCCCTAAAATAATAGCATCGAACATAAAAAAATATTTTATTCCCCTTGCATTCATGAGATAAATGACCCATTTCTCCACACTTATAGCAGAATCACATTCCTTTTAATCATTTTCTGAGATGATTCCTTCCACAGTTTTCACAAAATGGAAATTTCTTCATTACATTGTTTTTATTTGGCACTTCACCTTTCCAATGGTTATCAGAGTACCTCTTTTTTAACTTGGTTCCCCTTGAAAAATTATGATCAGGAAAATCACTTCTCTTTTTTGGTGGTACTTGATACAATTTCATAATATGATGAAAATGATTGAGAAGCCTGTGTCCTTTGAAGACATGGCTATATATTTTCATAGAAATGATCAATCTTGTCTTCCGAGTCACATACATAATCTATGACATACCTGGCTAGACTTGTGACGGCATCCTCATACTCTACAACACTGTTTTCTTCTCTTTTCATTAATCCAAGGAATTTCCTCTTCATTTCAGTTTGCTGATCAAGAGGGTAATATTTTTCGAATAATATTTTCTTAAAAGTGATTCATTAAATATCTTCTATTTCTTCTTCTGTAGTGGTATTTTTAATCAAGGACAACAATAAATCTGCATCACCCTTGAGACAATATACTCCCAGAACAACCTTTTCATTTTCATTGCATCTTACTGTCAAGTATATCTTTTCAAGGGACTTAATCCATTTCTCAGCAACCACTGGGTTAGTAGTCCCACTAATATATGGGGTATTATTCCATATGAAACGATCCAAAATAGGTGTGGAATGGTTATTCATTACAACCTGAGTATGTTGTCCCCATATGGTCATGATTCGATCTGCTCCGACATTGACTTTGTTGACTTTCTCAGTGGGGAGATCACTACCTTTCCCACGAGTATTGATTCTATTTCTTCCATTGGATTCTATTTATAAATAATGGAACACACTAGATTAGGGTATTATCCATAATTTCTAACCAGGAAATAACAAAATACTTAGCATAAATTGGGATACAATGCATGACTAATCTGAAAATTTGAAAAATGGTTTCATTGAGGATTAATATACATTTCATTCCTTTATAATGGATAGTAAATAAAATATGAATTATCCTAAACATATCCACTAGAATTTTCAAAACCACGAGTGCAGTAAGGCCCATTTTCATATACCAGGATACCTCATGTCAATCCTGAAACTCTTTATTGATGCTTTCACTCCTAGTTACATTTGTCCCGAATCCACCTCTTTTTCCTCGTATCCAGACATGGATATTTTTTCTAGAAGGATTCACAAAATCTATTCCTTACCAAAATACCAGGATATTCTTGTACGTTTATCCTCAAGTACTACCTTTGGTCTTTGTTCCCTATTATACATGTCTAACTCTAGTTTCTACATTTTCTACTAAAATTCTTTTGATACCAAAAGTAACACCACAACCCTTATGTACCAGTGCCGGTGAATTTCTTGTTACATTGTCTTCATTAGTAGTAATGAAAATCCTGAATGATAGATTAGTTTAGTATACGAGAAGAAACTAGATACCTTAATCTAACTCAAATTGTATTGTAAATGATTAAAAAATAAAATACCTAATAAAAACTAAAACCGGCATCTTTGGGAACTCAACAAATGATCTCCTATTCATCACATATTGAAGGTAAAAAATGAAATGGATGGGCTAAAATGATCACTAAGGGTTAAAAATGGAGGATCCTGAATCTATGATAACTAAATTTTAAATAATTTGACATAATCAAAATGGTGTGGTGAATAAATGAAAAACTCAATACATTAATAAACAGAGAAAGAAACTACATCAATAGATTGTGCCATAGTGAAAACCTCAGGGATAATAATAAACAATATTTAATAAAGATAATTATTATTAACTCGACTTCATGTATCTGGCACATGATACCATTGTACAATTAAAAATAGTTTAGTTATGTTGGTTGAACTTGTCTGATTTTTGGAAAAACTCGAAGGGTTTGTCGCCAACTAATTTTTGTCATGAGACCTACCAATGCATTGAGGGGATATAGTGGTCCCACCCTCCACTGCATGTCTATTGAATTATTTATAAAATTATTTAATACCTTATAAATATACCTTGTCCATATCCGTATAGAGTAGAGTATACAGATTCATCAATATTTCCATAGTTCAAACAACATTCCTAATAAACACCGTATGTAAAATGGTTTATCATTTAGAAAAAAAAATATCCCTGATATGAGATTATGGATATTTAATATAAATATAATTTCAAATGAAAATTGATCTCAACTGGGTAGTGGGTACAACACATAACATATATAAGGTTCACAATACAAATTTTGTCACAACAAAATAGTAGTTGAGACAACATCATTTACCACAATGTCGTCAGTCGAATCATATGACCTGAACATAATAACCCTCAAATGAGTGATTGAATATCATGAATATAAATATAATCATGTTATTATATATCAATTTTAAGTACAAATATACTACATATAAGAAATAATTTGCGAACAATGGAAATATCATGGAAATGAAAGAGAGATGAGAAACCCCTTACCTTTTGCTCGAGGGTGTTCTTAGTTTTTTATAATGACATGAATAATAAAATTTAAATTAATTAATTAATAATTCAAGAACCTCATATAAATGTAATTTATTTATTATAACCTTATTTGGTTTATTCATGGCTATTTTAAGGGGTTTAAGAGGATAAATTTTATTATTTTTGAAGCATTTTCTTCTTTGGTTTCATTATTCGTTTACATGATTTCATGAATGTAAGTTCATTTTAAATTTGGTTAAACATAAATAATTGTGAATATATATTATTTTTGACATTAAAGAGATATAATTTATCTTATAATTATTCTGGGTTATATTCTAGAAGATGAATGATTAGTTAAAAGTTATTGATAAACGCATGGATTAAGTTTGGCGATTTTGTGAACAACGAATTTGTTTTGTATTATTATTACATATAACAATTGTGTAGAGATTAAAAAAAATAATGATGTTAAATACATATATTCAGATCTTTTTCAACCTTAAAAATGGTTTCATGACAATAATTGGACATGGTAATGAAAACTAAGAACCCGTCCTCCTTGAGTGTGATAAATTTTCACATAACAGGCGATGTTTTCATTTTTAGTATAAGAGGAGGGGGAAAGAGATATGATGATGAAATATTCTATTATAATAATAAAATTCCAGTTCATGTATTTTACATAAATTATAATATCATTTGGATTATTTGAGGTGGGTAAATAAGTATAAAAGAAAGGAACTCAAAATAAGAGAAATGTTGAGAAATCTCTTCCGCAAATTTGGCAACCTAAATACGTCACCTAAAATTTCATAAAATAGTTTGATGGGAGAATTGGGTATATCATCACTCATAAATAATATGTTATGTGAGGTTAATTTTTAATGACATATCCAAATATAGTCTAATTAAAAATAAAATTGAAAATAACAATAAAATGTTTAAGAATAGAGAAGGGTGTATGATTCTCTTACCTTGTAGGGTAACTCCAAAAACATGATGTTCAAGACCTTGGGGGTTTTAGGACACCTTGGGAGGACTCATAAAGAGGTAATACAACCATATGTTATAGGATATTGAGTTTTTATTGAAATAAAACGATGTGGGTGGGTGGGTATTTATATTAATTAAGATTGAGTTTTTTATTAATTAATAGGGACACCTCATTAGTGGTATTGGAAATACCATGTTCTTTCCCTTGGTGTTTTCCCATGAATTTAGTCACATTGGACTCCCCATGTCATAAGATACTGTACACAAGTCTACCATATTTTTATATTTAATTATTACATCATTATGATGTCATTAAACTACTAAGAACAAAAAACAGTGTTTTTACAAATCAAGAAACATTCATGTATTTAAGAAAAATCCCAAAAACTCACCGTAACTATTTTTTCCACATGTAGAATTCAAAAATAAACTCCATTTTAGAGAATAATTTCTTATTTATTTTTAATTTTATTTGTAAATAAAATCATAGTTAATTCAAAAAAACAATTTTTAAGGTATAGTTGGTTCTATATCACATTAAAAAATAAATTAAGATCAGTATATCTTATTACCTTAAGAAAATAAAATAAAATAAATAATTATCTATTTATAAGGCTCATATGACCATTAATATTACAAGTCATAATCTTATGTATCTATTAATAAAAAAATCAAGTTGGTTCTATCCAACTCCAAAGGACTTACTAGTCACATATCTAGATGACCGTTTTTTGAAATTTAAAACATAGAAGTTGAAAATTTATGTTTAATGGATTGCGTATAAATTTCTACGATAATGTTTTGATTCGCAAAATACATAGTTCTTCTAGTGATATATTCTATCTAATGGGTAGATTGTATTTAATAAGAATATTCCATAACATGACTCGGGTGTTATAGAAGGATCTTCATGTGACTTTCGATGATACATCCAGTCAATTCATATTTCACATTGTTGAATGGATAAATGGAGGAAGTCTTTATAGACCTCAATTGAAGAAGTGGAATAAAGGAAAATCATACTCATTGAGTCATGTAGTTCTTAAATGGAGAAAAACAAAAGGGTGTAAGTAGTATTCTTACTATCCAAAGAAAATAGTAATAAGGCTAGATAAAAAAGGTTGGGACAATAAGATAAACAAAAAAAAGTGAACATATATTGGAAGACTAATTAATAACACATAAATCCTTGTTCCTTTAAAAACAT
Source organism: Viscum album (assembly GCA_963277665.1). NCBI lineage: Eukaryota > Viridiplantae > Streptophyta > Magnoliopsida > Santalales > Viscaceae > Viscum > Viscum album. Next base: position 1,594,549,003 of record OY728129.1, read on the forward strand.
GGTCATTGTAGTGGTTTGTATGGACTAAGGGTTAAAAAATCTTCAATAATTTAGTTTCATAAAAATAATATCATATCCAAGACTCGAAGATAATGTCTAAAATCATCAATACTAAAAAATAAAATTGTAAATAGTTCTTTCTCTACTCAAAAGAATGAATTCAGAAGGATGTTTTCATTTATATTATACAAAGGATAGTGATATATATTTCAATTAATGAATGATGTAGGATTAAATCAATTTAAAAAAATTTACAGACCAAAAAAATATCACATTTTATCAAGAGGATAAAATCGAAAGGAAAAAAATATAATTGAATACATTCAATAATCGAATAGGATGGACCAACATTTTTAAGAAACAATAATGTACGATCTGTATACTATGGAAATAGATTACCGGTGGGGATTATATAGAGTGATTTGTTTTAATAATCTCAACATTTTCTTAAATTAATATGCAATTTCTTTCGGTATTAAATGTCCCTATAAATTATATTGTGTGGATTACAAATTATTTAGTAAATGTTCTTTTAAAATAATAATTAAATTTTCGTCAGTCGTACCATATGTATTGAACAGATATCATAGACCCACCCCTTATAGTTTATCACAAAACCACCAATCATAGTTTTATCATGTAATAACCCCTAAAATTTCTAAGTGCCATTATATAATCATAATTCATATAATAATGGTATTTTTTACATTCCACTCATAATATTTGATTTCCCCTCATAATAATAAACTTCATGTAATTGAAATACTCAAAACGTTTTCAAACTGTATTTTAAATAAATACATGATAAAAAACATAAAAGATAGAATTTTATTTATAAAACATGTATGATATCATAGGAATATAAAAATTACATAATATTCATAATGGTGGAAAATTCATTTTCACCATGTACATAAAAAAGAACATTACATTTGACAATAAAAAAAATTTAACATCTAAAACACATAAATAGTTAAAATTTGAAAACCTCTAACTGAAAAAAAAAATGATCATAAATTAGAATTTATAATACTTTTATTTCAATATAAATAAATATTTAAAACATTATCAATAATCATTAAATGAAGTAAATGATTTTGAAATTAAATATTTTAAATCCATAATGTCTCATACCACATTGAACATTTAAATCATATTACCTATGAAAGAATTTCACTTAACTAAAATACAAAATAAACTGTATATAATCAAATTCTTGAGAGTATATATAAAATGCGTTTTACGTAAACCTCATTAAAGAATGTGGTTGTATAACATAAAAATATACCTCAATAGAAGGGTATGGGAAAAAATCCATTACATTGAGTCCAACATGTCATGTTTGTATTTATCTTGCTGAATAATAAATTTATGTTAAATATTTATTATATTATAAACCTTTTTTATTTTTATTATTACATTTAATTTAATTTAATACCTTTTTCTATAACACTACGTCAACAATTATGTTTATGTTCACTATTTCGACCATATTCTTTTTATATCTCAAAAAATTGTGCAGGTCAACAATGGTCAAAGGGGACATCATTAAAATATGTATAGAATAATAATAAGAAAACAATTATCATATTTAGAAACCAATTATACATTTAATACCAATCATGAATGAGTATTATAAAAAATTAACCAACATTATAGTCGTGGGGATGGTGGGTTGTATGTATGCATCTGTCATGTTCCAATTTTTAAATATTCATTATGAAAAATAAGGTATGAAAAATTCATAATAACATAATGATAATTATATCATAATTAATATTTTATTTAATCATATCTACATATATATAATTATTTGTATGTAAATGGAATCACATCACCTCGAGGAGGCAATAGTCAAGGCGCTTGAAAACGACGTTATAACATTTCAAGTGTGTGAAAGGGTAATAAAGATATTTATGTATTCTATTTATAGATAGATATTATATAATTATATTATATAGATTTTACTTATCTCACCTATTTTTAGAAAAAAAATACTTAATAATTTTTATGTAATGTATAAACTTATCACCTCGCTTTGGGGAGGTGGTTGTCTGCATGTCTTGAAATAGAATTATAGTATTCCCAAAAAATTGAAATCAAGAAGGTCTAATTATATAAAAATCCTTATTTATGGATAAATCATAATTATAATATATATATCATATAAAAATATTAATTCCATCATAATTACCATCCATTATAGGGGGTAAAAGAAAAAATGAAAAACATCATTTTGTGAGGTGGTAGTCAACCGTATAGATGATGGGTAATTTTGTTAAACATTTTAGGGATGTTTCTGTAACTATATATAAAAACCTTTATAAAAAAATTATGTTATTGATGATATAATTTTTATTATATAATGATGTAAAAATAATAATTGAATTAGTGGAGAATGAAATAAAATAGAAATTCATTTTTAATATTGTTACATCTTTTTTGGGTAAGTCCTTTTGGTTTTCACCAATGGGATTCCTTGAATTGATTTATTAGAATATTAAATCATCTGGGGTGAGGGGAGAATTATTGGGTGCTTAATTTTCTATGTTTTTGATGATCCATATGGCATAAAGGTGTGAATTTGTGAGGAGGTGAGTGACTTTTTTATAATGGAGGGAGATGAAACACCATGAATGTTTGAAAATTATTTTGTGATACCCATGTTTTTAAATTCCAATAACCATAAATATCACACTAAATTAGATCCATTAGTGGCTGAGGTCCAAATATGGACATTTTATGGATGTTTGATAATATTAGATCCATTTTCATTCCTAATGATTAACATTTACCCACTATCAAATATCATATTTTCATTAATAATTGTAATCGATTAAAACTTATTTCTGTAACATATTGTTTCAAAAAATAATTTATTTTTTAGGAAATTATATATTATTCTTATTTAAAATATGGAATCTATTTTCCAAAATTCCAATTGTATAATTTTTAACCCCTAAACCCTAGGAGCTCCGAGGCAGTGCATTATGTTATTACATTGGAATGATTTTATGTAATAATATCCCAATGGACAGATCATTTTAGTAGTCTTGAAAAAACCAGATAGAGATATGGAACCCATTTATAATTTGGAAATGAAAACAAAATATAATAAATAAAATAATCTAATGAACTGCATCCTTGAGAACTCAATTAGTAATCTCTTCGTTATAAATTGGGGAAGAAAAAAAAAGGGAGTGAGCTTAAATAACTAGTAAGTGTAACACAGAGTGGAAACATGAAAAAAAAATTTAATAATAATCATTTAGAAATAATCAATATGGCATGAAGAATAACTGAAAAAACCGACCATCAATAAATCGAGAATGAATATGCATCCATATATTTTATTATTAGGAAAAAATCAGGGAAAATAATAAGTGAATAATGGATAAAAAGAATTCTTATTATATGGGAATCATGTATCTGGAACATGAACCGTCATACCATCAAAATTGTTTACGTTGTTGGGTAGAAACCCATATGATAATGTTTTCGTAATAGACATAAAGGGTTTAATGCCATCTATTTTGTCTCATGAGACATATCAACTCAACAAGGGGATATAGAGGTCCTTGACCAACATTGAGATTCAAAATAATTATTTATAATAGAAAAATATTCCTTTTCAATATCTTTAATGAGTATAGTATATTAATTCATTAATATATCCCTACTGAAAATAGAAATTAAAATAAACACCATATGTAAAATGGTATATGACTAAGACAACAATCATTTCAATGATAGAAAAATATTGATAATTAATAGAATTATAAATGAGGATCTAAAAGGGGTAGTATATACAACACATAAGAATTATTAGGTTCACAATACCTATTAAGTATCAATGAAATAGAAATTTAGAGAAAGTCACTAACCACATTATAGATAATCGAATAGTATGATAAAAATTTCATAATAATCAAATGAAAAATGTAATAAAATGATTGTAATGATAATCATGATATAATATATAAATTTAAATAACTCATACAACACCTATATAAATTAATTAGTTAAAATGGAAACCTCATTGAAGTAAGAGTGAGATGAGATACCCCTTACCTTATTCATGAATGTGTACATCAATTGATCATAATGCCCGGGATAATAAAATTGATCATGTAATTAATTTTCTCAGAAGGTTTTCAATATTTATTTTATTCATTATTGATTTATTATTCTCATTCAAGTAATTCTTGATATGTTATAATATTAAAATCAGTCATTTCAGTGTGTTAATTTACGTGAATTCATTATTGGTTCGCCTAAATATAAGTAATGGAGTTCATGTAAAATGTGGAAAATTAGAAACAATTGGAATTACATTTTATTAAAGACAATCAATAATTATAAATAGTTATACATATCATTATTTTATGTTATGCTCATGAATCAATATATAACTAGTTAATGATAATCGTTTAGCTCTATTTTAGCTGTTTTCGATCACAATGAACTAGTTTTGATCCATTATTTAATATAATGTATATAAAATGGTTCCAGAACCATATATAAGAGATAATAAACAATTTTATAATTTTAGTCAGCCATAAAAATTACTTTCTGAGTTGACTTTATAGATAAATTTAATAATAAATGTTCATGATCCATGAAGCTTATAAATTGGCACCTCCAAGATGATAATTTCATTTTCAAATAAAAATATAGTGAGAGAGTATGAAGATGGTTGATGAATCCTCAATGGACATGATAAAATTATAGTATATAGAAGATATTGGAATTATATTGATAATTTTGATATAAATAGTGAGGATATAATAATAAACAGATAAGGAACATGAATAGAAAATTAATCGAAATGGAAGAGGAATTTAACTCTTGGGTACTACATGAGAATATCATTAAAAGGATTTATTTTGGTCTTTCATAAATACCAAGAGCTTCTGGAAGTGGGTAGGGACATGGTAAGAGGGCTTGTGAATAACATTGATAGTATTGAAGGCTTAGATTATTTAATAGAATATGTCGGTGAGGGGTGGTGTTCATAATAACTATTAAAGTTATTTCTCAATAATTTAATCATTATTTTATTAGTTTACTCAAGACAAGAAATAATATATATTATTTTGATAAAAATTAATAATTGCATATAAGTTTGAACCAATGGTCGTTTACATTATCCATGACCCAAGAAGGATGAGAAAGATTATTTATTTCAAAAATTTCTTAAATTATCAAAATTGACTATTCACCAAAAATTGAAGTATTTCAGGAAAATTGTAAAAATTCAACCCAACCATTTATAAATGTTTAGAATAAAAATATTAACTCCATTTTTTAAAAATTACTTTCATGATATGAGATAATTAATTTTTAATTAAAATTTCAATTTTTACAAAAAATATGTTTCTTAAAATTATAACAGATTTTATAACCCCCTAAAAGATTCACTAAGGCCTCATTAAATTATCCCAAAATAAAAAAGAAAACAAAATATTAAATTATAGATAATTTTATTAAAATTAATTAATTTATTAATTATAAAATATTATCTAAATATTTATTACTAAAAAAATACTGATAATTAATTATTTAATAAATATATTCACTCACATTTATAAGGATCATCGAATTGATTTATACATAATGAGTGAGGTTATTTGTAATAATAGTAAATTACTATTAATAATTTTCATTCTACTATTCCTAAAGGTAAATTAAAATTCATATTGTTCATGTTATTATTTACCAGAAATTGATTTGATACTACCAGACTCAAAAAAACTTATAGTATGCAATGGTGTAAGGTTGTTTCCCGAAATTCAAGTCACAGAAGTAGAAAAATTATTCTTCACAACTCTGTTATAACTCACACCTATAAATAATGATGTGTTTATTCATAAAGACTTAGTTTTTCATTTATTATAAGTGATCAAATGAATTAATATTATTTAATAGTAAATGTACCATGAAATATCGGGGTTTCATTTTCTTCCCCCATTTAGAAATTTCATTATCAAATGTTTTCTTATATATATCCCCCAAAAATATGTGATTGTTTCCTATTCAAAACATTTTATGGTTCCCAATATTCTTCCACCATTTTATCATTTCTCCCAATAACAATTATGAGTTGAGTCATTTAGTTTCTCATTACATGGTATCTAGTGTCAAGAATCTTGGATGGTTATTCATAGTAAGATAAGTCTAGTTCCAGTACTATTTCCTCAAAGGATAGTATATACGTTGTACCAGGAAAGTAATTTTTTAAGAATTACACATGGAACACATCATGATCCATGGAAATACATTGGGTAATTACCAAATTGTAAGCTACAACACAAATTCTATATAAAATTTCAAATGTTATAATGTACATGGGGATCAATTTTACTTTCATAATGAACCTAAAGACACCCATCCATAGAGATATATTTTGAAAGACATGATCCCCCACTTATATTTCTAATCTTTTCCCGAATTGTTATTATATCCCATTTTCTTGCACTGGTATGCTTTAATATGGGACCAAATTATTTTAAAAAAAATACTGTCACTTCAATAAGTTCATGTCGTATATGTTTCCTCACACAAGATTCATCCTAACAATTAGGAGTTCCATATCTATTTCTATTCATGACGTCACCGGGAGACATTTGAATAGTAAAATGGACATTATTATTGTAGGAAAATTACAAAAAAAGTATTTACTCATCCAACATACCATGAATGTCGAGTGATCATCATCTCTATATGTCTTTTTGAGATTTAATATTTAATTCAGAATGTCTGTCGGTTTTGGGGTGATATCAAGTACCCAGATGAAGCTCAATATCCATGGACTTCTGAACACTTTTCTATAATTTTTATGGTAATCATGGATGTTGATCGGGAAAAATCGATATATGTGAGCCATGAATCCTTACAACTCTATTTATATAGAGTCTTGCAAGCCTCTGAAGTGGTGATTCCTCTTCCAAAGCAAGGAAAGTTTCCTATTTTCTATGATGAACCATAATTACCTATATTTCACCATTCCTTCTAGTATTCCATTGTAGTCATGTTGAAATGTACATCATAATGGCATTCCACTTCCACATAAAAGTAGGTATAGGTTGCATGACTCATCTAGGTTATTTTCTCTTAGACATCACTAATTTGAAAACTATACACCTTCTCATATAGAGAGTAACTTCTCACATCATGTTATCCCACCAAAAATGATATATGAGATATCTATACATCTTGGTGAAACCAGGGTGTATATAGAAATGTGATCTATCAACATCATATGACATTTACCTATTTAGATCAGGTATTGAAGGAAAACCTATCCTATTTCCAAATTTTATAAATCCATAATTAAAAATACAGTCTTCCGGTCTTTATCTATAAAAACATTAATTCTCATTTTTATATTCTCATCATCAAATTGATATATTTTTATCTTCTCTAGTAAAGATGTTTTAAATATCATTCGAAAAGGGAGTGATGTTATCTATTCCTTAACAATGCACATAATCATATTTACTAGATCCATAAATATAGGATCTCTCCCAACTGTCACCTAGGTCTGAAGTCCATGACATTTCCTTCTTAATGCATCAACACCTTATTTTCCTCTCCTAGGTTGTAATATATTGATCAATCATAATCTTTTATTAACTCGATCCATCTCCCTTGCCTCTTGTTGAGTAATTTATCTGTAAAATTGTATTTTAGACTCTTGGGATCCAAATATATCTCAAATAATTCCCTATATATATATTTCCATCATATTATAATAGAAACTATTATGCATTATGGAACAAGATCAAGAGTTAGATAATTTGGCTCATTATTTTTCAACTTCCTTTATGAATAAGCAACAACATTACCATTTTTAATAATGAAATAACCCATTCCATTCTTTAAATAATCTTTGTATATCACAAACCAACAATTTCTAGATGGAAGAGTCAAAATTAGAGGGTTGACCAATCCTATTTTTAATTATTCAATGCATTATTTACATTCTTATGTGCATACGAACCTAACCCCTTTATGGGAGATCTAGGATAGTGGATTATCGAATACGGATACATTCTTAATGAAATTCCAATAGTAACCTATAATCCAATAAAACTATGTACCATTTTTTTCATAGGCCATTCTTGGATATCCTTTTTCCTCGCAGGATCGATTGAGATTACATCATTAGAAACAATAGTGACAAGACGAGAAATAATTTTAATCCAGAATTCAAATTTACTAAACATGACATATAATTATTTACTTAACATATTCCCAAGAATAATCATTATATTGTTATCATGGTCTTTATATATTTTGGAACATATCAATATTTCATCAAAAAATACCACAACAAAATCATTATGATATTTAATTAAAACTCTATTCATTATATCCATGAAAATGGAGGGTGAATTAGTGTACCAAAATTGAATTATTGTAAACTCACAATTTCATTACATGGTTTGAAATACTGTCTTTATAATGTAATCCTTTGGCACATGAAACCGATGATATCCTCATTTAAGGACAATCTTCGAAAAATATTGAGCTTCGTTATGTTGATCAAATAGATCATCAGTGTGAGGTAGAGGATACTTGTTTTTTGTTGTAGTATAATTGATTTACCTATATAAAAAATATAGTATCATGGATCCATCATTCTTCATTATAATGAGAATAGGGGATCCCATGAACAAATCGGTTCTTCAAAATTATTTTATTTTTGGATGGAAGATATTATTATTTCAGAATATGATGAAAATGTTTTTAGAATCCATTAAACATTGAATAATTTTCTAAAGAACATCAAATAACTGATCATTATTCTCTACCAAATCACATACGTAATCTATATCATATCTGTCTAGTCTTGTGAACATTGCCTCATATTTATAAACACTCCCCTTATGTTTGTTTTATTCTAATGAAGTATCTCTTTATTATAGTATGTTTATCATGATGAAAATATTTTCCAAACAATACTTTCATAAAATTTCTCCATTCAGAATATTCAGTTTTCTCATCATTTTTGGTATTCTATATCAATGACTGACATTTATCAACATCACCCTTGAGAAAATATATTGCTAGTACAACCATTTCATTTTCATTTCATCTTAATGATCAAAATATAAATTCAATGGACTTGATCCACTGATACGCTTCCACTAGATTAGTATTCCTACTAAATGGTGTTGAATTATTCTGTATCTACTAAACAAATATATGTTTAGTTATTTCTATTCGTAAAAAATGGGGTAATATTTCCAAATATGAGCATAACCTACAGTACTCTAACACTAACTGTGTTGACATGTTAAGTGGGGAAATCCCTACATTGTTTGTGGTTTTGATTCCCTTTCATACATTTGCCTCAATCACAAAAAAAATACCCTACACTAAATTATTTTTTAAGTCATAGGGAACAATTTCAAACTAGGAAAACACATAACATAAATTTAATTATTATTAATAGATAATATTGTAATAAAATTCTTGATTAAAATTTAATTTTAAATCCTTATTAATTGTTTGTAATGAAAATCTGAATTAACCTAAGAATTTACCCCAAGAGTTTCAAACTAGGAATGTCATAAAGCCCTTGGTCATGTACCATGATATGAAATGTTTGGGCTAGAACACTTTATTAGAGTTTATACTCCCGGTGATATCTATTCTAGAACCACATACGCATGATGTATCTAGAGAGGGTAGTATTATTATGAATTCCACCAATATAAATACCTTAGCACAATACAATTAGGTTCTTGTATACTTATCCACACTGTTTATCTTAGTGCATTCATTCCTTATCTATTATTTCTAAATCTAGTTCCCATGGTTTCTACTAAATTTTATTCGATACCAAATATAACACCCTGAACCCTGAATCCTAGATCTAGTGTACTATGTTATTTCATTGGCATGATTAAAAGGAATAAAATATCAAAGGGCCGATCAGTTTTTTAGTCTTGATTAAACAAGATACATAAATTGAACCCCATTTTATTAGAAAAAAAATATAATACTTAACATAGGTTAATAAACTACATACTTGAAAACTCAATATATAAACTATTCATCATAATGTGGGGAAGGAAAACAAATTAAAGAGGTGAGATCAAAGGCTCAGTAAGGGTTACATATAGTATATTTGTAAAAAATAATATTTGAATCATAGTTAATTATACATGATGAATAAGGAAAGGTGAATAGTTGAGAATCACCCACAATAAATAAACTGTGAATTAATGTTCATCCATAGATATTTTTATTGTGAAAACTCTTGGAATATAATAACAGAATCTGGAATAAAGGGAATGATTCTTATTGGGAAATCATGTATCTGGAACATGAACTATCATACTTTCGAGATGGTTTATGTTTGTTTGTAGAAACCCAATTAATTATGTTTTTGAAACAAACTCGAATTGTTTTGTTGCCAACTGTTTTATCTCATGAGTCCTTTAGATGCATCAAGAGGCTATAGAAGGTCCCACACATTACTACAAGTCTAAAGAATAATTTATACAAGAACAATATGACTTTTTATTATTTTCATTGAGTAGATTATATAGATTCATCAATATTTCCCCATTTGAAATAACATTAAAAAAACACCAATTGTAAGATGGTATTCAAAAAAAATGTTATTAATGTCCATGATACAAGATTATTGAAATATAATAGAATTATAATTTCAAATGAAAATTTCTCTTAAATGGGTTGTAGATATACCACGTATGAATTATTTGGTGTATAATACCAAGTATGTCTCAATGAAACGGAAATCACGAAAAAGTCCCTTACCACATTGTAATCAATCGAATATTATGACTAATAATTAATAATCATCAAATTAATCATTTAATACTATTAAAAGAAATTTTTACATGGTTCTATTTATGAAATGGATGTATACATACACCACTTTCATGAAATAAGTAGTGAATAATGTAAATCTATTGGAAATGTGAGATGAGAAATAGCTTACCTTATAATCGAATATGTTCTTCACATGATATTAATGTCCATGATAATTAAATTAAAACCATTATTTAATTATTTAAAACCCTTTTATACATTTATTTGATTCATTATTGTATTATTAAGCTCATTTATGGGATTATTGATTCATTATAAAATATAATTTCGTTGTTTTAGAGTGTTCGTTTACTTGATTTCGTGATGAGTATAGTTGATTATAAGTAAAGGAATTCATATAAGATTTTTATAATTATACTAAATTTTAATTAGATGTTATTAAATATAATCCTAATATTTAATTCATTATAAATATCATTTGGTTATATGGTATGATGATGAATAATTGGTTAACGGGTTACTGAAAATTATTTATATTTATTTTAGTAGTTTTTGATCATACTGAATTAGTTTAGATCCATTATTTTATATCATGCATCTAGGAAGATTCCAGAACCATATATAATATATAAAAAATATTTAATAATTATGATAAACAATAAAAATGATTTCATGACCAGACATGATGGATAAATTGATGAATGCATGTTCATCATCCAAAAACATTGTAAATCAGCACATGTTGGATGATGATACCCTTTTTAAAATAGAAGATAGAGAGTAAGGAGATTATTGATGTATATTAAACTAATATGAATTAATTTTATTATATAGATTATAATTTAGTTATCATGATAATTTGGACATTTGTGGTGTAGATAGAATAATAAATAAATAAGAAACATGAAAAAAAAAAATACGAGGAAAATGAAGATGATGTAACCTCCTGGATACACGTCCTTCAAAATATCTTTTTAGTGATCGATTTTAGAATTTTGGTATAAAAAAGAGATACTAGATTTTTGGATGGACTTCAGAATATTATTTTTGAGAAATTTTACAAGCATCAAGGCTTTAATGATTTAGGAGAAGTAGGGGTGTGGGTAGTGTTTTTATATGAGGATATGGGTGACTTCATAATAATTTATTCATTAGTTTATTTTTATTCTCAAGAGATGAAATGATATTTATTCAATTATTAAAAAATAGTAATAAGAGAATGTTATTTTAAAAAACTCCATTTACCCTAACCCTGACTCAAGACTGATAGATAAAATCATTTATTTAGCTTATTTTGTAAATTATCGAAGTTTACTAATCACAAAAAATTAAGGTGCATTATAAAAATCCCAAAAATTCACCCTAACCATTTTTCTATAATTATTATCCATAAATAAACACTATTTTATGAAATAAAATCTAGTGTTGAGAAATTAAATTTTTAATTAAAATTATATGTTGCTCTAATTTTTTTTAATTATAGCTTATTTTATAATACCGTGATTAATTTAATAAGTTGTAATTAAATTATCCCTAAATAATAAGAAAAAATATTGATTTATTAATATAATTTAGTAAAATGAACTAATTTACCAAACATAAAATTTTAATTGAATATTTATAACATAGAAAATACCAACACATAATTATTTTTTATAATATTAAGTTCGATTTATTAGGTGCCTAATTTTTTTTATTCTTACATGGATGAGTTTATTATTCATGAGGGTACATTATGATTCATACAGGTATTTTTACTATTCATAAAGGTCATGTAATTATTTATCAAAAATTAATATTATTCGATCAAATGCTGAATAACGTACTAAACACAACCGTGTATACCATTTTTTCCAAAATTCAAATCACAAAAGAATTATTAATTTGAAGATAATTACATGTAAATTAATTTTAATATAATGAAATGTGTGTTTGAAATTAATTTGAACACAATGACATGTAATGTGAAAAAGCATTACTTTATTCATTACTATACTTATAGGGTTTTTAGTAGTCAATGACCATTATATAAATCAGAAAACAGTAATTTCTCTATTAATGGAACACATATTAAATTTCCCTTATTCTTCAAAAAAATAGGTGTTATATTTTTTAGTAATATTAAATCATTTATGTAAATTTTATTACTTATAAAATAATATTAATGAATGTTTTGACATTAATCTTTTAATTTGGATTTTAAAAATATCAATAAAAATATTTAATTATAATATATTATTATAAAACATTTTTAAATTGGTATATTTATCTAAAAAACAATAGATCAAAATGATTTACTCAATTTAATTTACATTTAATATTTATAGAATTCATTTTCTCATTGAAACATTGACTAAATAATTAATATGTTCGCATTTAATAATAATTATATGCATTTTTTCAACTATAGAAATTATAGATAAATAATGTTGATAATAAAATTAATTTATTTTGTATAAATAATAACAAATAACCACACTTATATTTTTTTACCTATCCCAAAGCCATATAGAAATTAAGAGAAATAACATTCATTTCTAATTTTTATTTACATAACAGATTAGTTAATCCAAATTATGGAAATGTGTCCAAAAAACTTATTAAAATAGATCCTTAGTTCAATAAGGTGTATATTATTCCATAAAATGGGCATTGGACTTGTTTTTATGAAAATTTCCTTTTAATTTTTAAAATTAATCCCTGGGAAAACTCATTCTCTCCTTAATTTGTTTGATTAATTTCAACTATTTGTAATAATCATTATGGTAAAAGTGTTATGTTTGAATTAGTAAAAATATAAATTAAAATTATTCCAAATATGTAGTAATTTTTTACAAAATAATTATCATTTTTAGATACAGATAAATAATCAATAATCCTGCACAAATAATTAGACATAGCAATTTTATGAAGAGTATATTTGTTTTTTGACAAAAGATGATTCTGTATTACCTCAAATAACAATAATAATAATTGTATGAAACTTAATTAATAATTACTGAAATAAAAGCTAAACATTTAATTTAAGATATTATTAATTATGGATTTTTTAATTAAATATCCTAGATATATATTATGTATTTTAAAACATATTTTGGGAAAACCTATTTGTAAACCCAAAAACAAACTTCTACTAAAATATAATATAAAGATGATTCAAAGGTAACTAATTAGATTAAATATTCCTAAATAATGACTATGTTACATGATATAAAGTTTAAAACATAATGTGATTTTTATATTATATAATTTAATGAAAATAAATAATTTTTAAAAAAAATTGTCATTTTTCAATATTTGCTGAAAATTAAATATTTTGTAAAAAATTTAAAATTTATTCTAAAGTACATTTTGATATTACAATTCCATAAATGATATTATTTTGAGAAACTTATATTTATAAATGGTTAAAATAAATATTATAACATATATTTATAAAAATAAACAAAAACTATATTTTAAGAAAACATATATTTAACGAATAAAACCACATTACGAAAAATTGAATGATTATTTGCGGAAAATTTATCAGTAATTTATATTTTTTAATAAAAAAATATATATATTCTTCATAAGGAAGTTAATATTATTCAAACATGATAATTTAACAGCTAGGTTATAATGATAATATATATCACATATCTTTTATGCTTGGTTTTGGGTTATGTTGGTCGGAGTGGATACTCAAGAGGGGGGAGAATTGAGTTCCAATTAAAATTTCTGTTAAAAATATTTCTTCTAAAATATACATATTTAAAAAAACAACTTAAACTATAGTGAATCTATACATAGTGTAAATATTCAATTAGTTTCAATTAGTTTCAAGTTAATCAAGAATATGAAATTAACTTTTGAAACTCACATAATAGTTTACAATAAGTATAGAAACATTCTATTTTAACTATCAAAGTACCTTTAAAATAGTTTTTTATTTCAAAGTTTTTAGCAAAGGAATATGATATATGTATAGTATACTTATGATTTAAACTAAAATGCGCAGCAGATGTAACTAAGAGGTTCATTCTCAAGCCGAGACTTAGTCCTATCAAAAAATTTATATAATGTTATCTGCACCCTAGATCAGGGTAAACAACAGTGAACATACTATCACGATACAATGACCACTACCAGAGTTCTACGTAAGAAAACATATAACAGCTCAAAACTGTCTAGGACTTACTCGACCTCTACCACTATCCACAGTGGGAAACAAGGAGTTGTAGAGTTTGAGTGAGGATTTAAGAATCCTCCCTTTTATCTTATGATAATGTGTGTGTATAAAATAAACAGGTTACACACACTGCTCAAAATGTAAATGAATGAATCACTAAAGAAAGGGAAAAAGAGTTTTGATGAGCTTTAGTGATTTGCAGTGCATCTCTGGACTCATTTGATTTGTCAGAAAATATTCTGAGTCCTTCTCTAGTTTTTCTCTGAAAAACGGAGTGTTTTTTTCTTCCTTGTTCCAGGTAAAACCTATCAGCTTGAGTGCATGAAGCATTTGTTGTAGTTCTTCACTCAAGATGCAGATTGTGGTTTCCTTTAGAATAAGTTCTTCGTGTATGTCCAGTGTTCTTGGAGTATTGATGTAGCGTTACACAAATGAACCATGTTTGAATATTGTTGAACCATCGTGGTTTATAGTGCTCTCTTTATACAACCAATTTACTTTCTGTATCTGTGTTAATCTCTACTCCGTGTATATCTCTCTTCAACCAGTTCAGTAGCATATCTTTGGCTAGGTCTTTGTCTTCCCTTTTATAGATATCAGCTCCGACAAAAAAGGAATGATTTCTTTTTTGCATGGGTACTAGGTACGGTTCCCTAAAATGGCTATAGAGATTATTAAATAACATTAACTACATTAAAAACATCAAATGTAACTGTTATCTTAATAGATAAATAGTATTGAGAGTATAGAGTTTAATACGTTGGTCAATCATTAGTAGCCTTCTATTTGTAGACGTGTGCGGTGGATTATGTGTAGCAGGGCCTTCTATTGGTAGCACTTTTGAAATGTATCAGTAGCCCCTTGGTATCGGTAGCTCTTAATACATTAGTAGCTCTTGGGCAATTTGTAGCTCGATGTATCGATGACTCTTTACTTGTATCAGTAGACTATGTCAGTCGCTTCATATCAGTCGCTAGTCTGTGTATTAGTAGGCCAGTCGGCAGCTCGTATTAGAAGA
This sequence comes from Viscum album, assembly GCA_963277665.1. Lineage (NCBI taxonomy): Eukaryota > Viridiplantae > Streptophyta > Magnoliopsida > Santalales > Viscaceae > Viscum > Viscum album. Next base: position 1,594,565,001 of record OY728129.1, read on the forward strand.
CTTTGTAACAACTTGATATTTTATAAGATACATTCTTTTAAATTTCATTCATATCATCTTTTTTATGAAACACCAAGACTATCTTGCACTACACTCAACACTGTATTAGCTTGTAGTATACGGAACACTATTCTTGGCTCGTGTAACACACAATTTCAAGTTCGTTTGATAAGAAGTTATTCTATGCATCATTGAGTGTATATATATATATATATATATTAAATGTATAAATAAAATATGGTTGGATTCTGTTATACGCAACAACAATGGAGTCTTTTATTACACGCAACCCTAACTTGTCTTACATTACACGCAATCGTGACCTTCTTCGATAACGTGTGTTGTACGCAATATCGAGTTTCACTAAACAATGATATATGGTTATAATATTATTATGAAATAGCCTTTATGAATAGTATAAACTAAATTTTAAATTTTATATCATTATTATTCATCTTACATATTTTCTAGAACATGGTATGAGAACAAAATAAATTTTTCAGGAAAAATAAGTATTTTTCAAAAAATGCAGTTCGACCACCTTTTGATGGCGCACCCACATTAAATCTATTTTTTTACATGTTTATAATTTCAATTTGACAAAATAAAATTCTTTTTTTTAATCATGATATAAAAATTTACATTGGATAATGTTTTGATATTTTTCTGATAACTTTCATATTTTAATGAATAGTAAAAACACGCTATATTTTAATGAAATTTTTTTTCATCATAATAATTTATGTGGTTAAGTTATAATATTAAATGGTTTTAAAGTATAAATAAAATATATTTTTACCATTTAATATAATTTATGTCATTATCATTGATTTTACCTTGAATTCGTAGGTTAAATCAATTCATTATTTTGCAATGTTTTAAACAAAAACCCATTTTCTTTCGACAACGGGTTTAATTTTAATTTAATTTATGAAACTTTTGTGTATTGAATTAGTAAAAAGGGATTCCATATTTGGAATCATAGGGTCCAAATTATGTTAATAAGCTACTTTTTATTTTTGGGCATTATGAATAGTAACTACGGTAATTTTTATTTATTGTTGTTAAAGGTAAATAGGGTAATTCAAGGTTAAAAGAATATTATAATAATTCAAAATTATCTTTACACTTGTACTAACCTTATTGTATGGGTAGTGGCCAACCATGGTCATCCTCGGGCAGATTTTTGGACCCCAATGAGCCACTTGTTAGTGAAAATGACAATTTGTATTAGTTAATTTAATGTAAAGATGAAATTGACTTTAACAAAAAATATTTTAATAAATAATTTTTATAAGGGGTTATATAAGTTATATTTTAGACTATAAATATTATTTAGAATTCTAAAAATAGTCCCCACATCATGGTATTTTTTTCAGAATTTTTAGACATCAATTGTATTAAAGTATTTATGACACAATAATGATGTAGTGTTTACCTCATTAATAAATGATTTAAATAAATAAGATTATAATGAATAAAATATCATCCAAAACCTCTGCAATTCTAATTGGATGATTCTATTTAGAATTTGAGTCATCTTATCTTTGACATTAATGTGTTTATGACCTCTTGAAACCGAATCTATGTTTATAATAAATTAATGTTTTCACACTTTCCTAAAGAGCCCCTCCTCTCTCTTATAAAAGGAGACCACTTATATTCAATTCCTCACACCACTCAAGACTTTTGGCTCGTCCAAACACTGCCCAAATAATCTCCCTACATCCCTATCCTCCCCCTTGAATCCTTACATTAGGAAGAAGACTCTACAAGAAGTCCTTTTGGTTCAAACCAAATGATGTTACAAAAATTAAAGGTAACTGTTTCTCTTAAATTGTTTTCGTTTATTCTACATCTCCAACCCCTAATCTATTTTTAATACTTTCCTTTATACCAACACCAATATCCTAAATATACTTGGATTTTGTTATTATAATTATTCGAAATACACTTACACACACCTCCATCTAATGGATGAAGAACATAATGTTTCTGTGATGGAAAACTAACGCCTCACGAAACGATGATTATTCGATTTTCTTTTACCGCCTCTCATGGGGGCCATTATGATGGAACTGTATTTATATATAATATATATTATGTTTATTATTACCTTATGCTTCTTTACTTCCAAATTTTATCAAGCCTTTACGGTTTCCATAGTCGGTAAATACGATAATCTCATTTGTGGAAGTGCGGACTACCGCCCCCTCAAAGTGATGTGATTCGTTAATACCTTAGTGGGATGTATAAAGGATGTGGTTAATGATATTATATATTATATTACACTGGAATTATAATATACCTATGTATAATTATGTTTTAATTCCATTAAAATAAGAAATAGAAATGAAGGTAGCTTTCATGCGTATGTACGGCTTACCGTCTCCATGAACGGTGTGTTTCATTTCTTACCTCCATATGTTATGTAATATTATAAATTCTTGTATATTCTGGATATATAATTAATTTATATGATATATAAATCATGATTTACATTTTTGATGTAAGTTAATCCGGATATAAGTAATAATAAAATCAAGATCAACAAGTCCAAACACGTACGATAAATAAGATGATTTTACCAAAAACGCTACTTTAACATTAATTTATAAATGAATGGGTAATATAAAGTCATAAGTGAACCATATATGATATCCTAACAATGAATATTATCCTGTAATAAGTCAATGACATTATTTAAATCATTATATATGAGGTTTGGATACGTACAAAGCATATCAGACCTAAGGTAAGGGATAACTATTCCAGTCTCATTTTTATCTGAGATTGCTTTTTCGTAAGTATTTACTGGGGTTATTGATATCATACATGTACATGATTTATAAAAGTGTATTTCTTTATGTTTAAATTCCTTTTTACCCATTCTGACTTTTACCCCATGGTATAGAAGGAATCTTTCTTTTATTTACCCTACAAGGTACTTTTTGACTTTCCTCACAAAAGTACGAAAAGAATATTTTTTTAACGTATACGACATGAAAAGACTTTTATGGTTTTATAAAGCCTTATTTTAAAAAAGCTTCCTCCAAAATATTTCATTACTATTTTCAAAAAAATCTCTTTCTTTTAAAATTACATGATGTTTTGTGAAAAGAAATTGATTTTGAAGAAGAAAGGATATTTTCATCAAGAATGCATTTCAAGTGTTTTATCAAAACCATTTTTCCGTCTAAGATGACATTATTTTATATGTGTAGGTTTCAAGTATAATGTTCCTAGGATTTACATGGTTTCACTTTTCTTTTGATGATATATCCATTTGTTTTAAATGGATTATGTGATGATGGGATGATGTTTATGAAGTCCGTTTTATTCTTTGGGTTATGATTAATGTTTCAAGTTTATTTTGTGGCACAAGTAAGAATGATTTCATTATGAGATGGGTGGGACCAATATCTCCCTCAAATGAATTGGGTAATGATTTATATCTCATGAGATAGACATGGCTGGAATGACAAGTTTAACTGGTTCAGTAATACAGGATTGGAACAATGAGTGAACTCGATTCAGAAAGGGACTTTGTCCACTAAGATGGTCTTCGTAGAAATGCTTTGGAAACTATAAAAATCATATCATGTTCTTAATGGTTTCCAAAATTACAAGTTTTATTCCCATTCTATTTTATTAGGATTAATGTTTTTTTATTATCTATGCCTTACGTATTGCAATGTTTTATTTCATTGCTCAAGATCCTGTTGTTTAATCATTGTCTTCATGTTTTTAACTTCAAATGTATATGGTTTGTTTTATTTTATCCATTCTTACCCTTACTGATCATTTGAGCTCACCCTTTATATGTTTTCTTTTCCCCAGGATATAAATAAAGGTTTCAGGTAAGAAAATAAAAGGGGAAGAACATTATGGGAGATGTTGAAGATCTTTCACCACAATTAGAAGATTATGTTCCGAGTTTCCAAAGCCACTAAACTGGTACAGTCCTTGAGTTTTGAATTTTGTTATGTATTAAGTATTCTGAAAAAGTAATGTTTTGTCCATGTACGTCAATGTAACACCCCATGCTTTCACGATACACTTCTCTTTCAATAATGCAATAGCTTGCATCATACGTAAGTTCGATATTCTAACACACTGCGACAAATCAATGTAGTATTTATGAATAGTAATACCCACTTCTAGGAAATTATATATTGAAAATGGACATCATTTTTGTATTCGGAATATCGAAATTATCCTATGTTGATTTTTTTGTAATTTTCTGAGAACATCTAATTTTCTATGAATACTGAAAAATACATAAAAACAACTTTTTTAATCAAAATAATTTATAGTGATAAATTATAATATTGAGTGGTTTTAAAGTATAATTATATTATATTTTTACCATTTTATCAATGGTGGTCATTATAATTAATTTCACTGTGAAATTGGACATAAACAATTGTTAATCTTTTGATATATATTGTTTCATAAAAACACGCTATTTGTTGTGACAGCAGGAATTAATTATGAAATTAATTAATGCAACTTAAATGTTTGTAATTTTTTAAAATAGACATCATTTTTGAATTTGGAATATCAATTATAGCTTAGGGTGATATTTTGGCATTGTTCTGAAAATCTTCAATTTTTGATGAATAGTGAAACCACTAAGTGGTAGTTAAAATACTGATTTTTTGTTTAAATGAATCATTACCACATATATGATTTGATTTTCAAAATTCCGACATTCATGGTTGTAATTAGGATGTAAAATGTGGTTCAATGGGATTAAAATAATTTTTTGGTGAATAGTAACTTTTAAGTTTAATTAATCGTGATTAAAGGTAATTAGTGATATTTAAGGTAAAAATGATATAATAAAAATATAAAAATACCTTTACACTTATCCTATACCTATTAGATGTGTCATGGACGACCAAAAAAATCCATGGGTCAACTTGGGGACCCCATGGAGCCACATCGGTAGAAAATTGACATAAATAACTTTTATTTAAAGTTAAAATAAAAATGTCACAAACATAAGTTGTTTTACTAAAAAAATTTCTCAATGAGGTTATACAAGTCATATTTTTGACTATAATAATTCATTAGAAATATAAAAGGATTTCATACATTATTATATTTGTTTTACAATTTTTAGACATTAAATAAATTAAATTATTTATGACACCATGATGATGCAGCGATTACCTCATTAATTAACGATTTAAATAAAATGAAAATATAATGTAAAATACAGGGCTTACACTTGTCAAAAACCTATTGGATGAGTATATTTAGAACCCTTATCACCTTATCCTCTAATTATATAAGTTTGGGACCTTTAAAATCCTAAACGCATTATATAATAAAGTAACATTTCATTACTTTCCAAGAGTGCCCCTCCTCTCCATTTATAAAAGGCCCCCACCACTACCACCTTACTCACACATTAAAAGCCTTTTGGCTCGGCCAACCTCTGCCCAAATACTCTCCCAACTTCCCTACCTTACTCCTAGAAGCCTCACATTGGGCAGAATTCTTCTCAAGGAAGCCTTTGGCTCAAATCAAAAGAGTTACCCGATTTTAAGGGAACGTCTTCTCTTATGTTATTTTGTTTTATTTTGCTTATCCAACTCCCTAAACTCTTTTTATTCATTTATTTTGTAACAACACCAGTATCCTCAATATACTAGGATGTTTTTATAAGAATTATTCGAGCTACACTTACACACACCTACATCTAATGGTTAAAGAATATAGTGTTTCTATGGATGGCGAATTTCTGCCTAATGAAATGATGATTGTTCAACACTCATATAAAATCTTCAAAGGTGGACATTATGATGTCACTATATTTATATATATTATATATAATATGATTATGTTTTACTTAAGGTTTTGTATTTTTCATTTATGGGATACATTTATTATTTCCATTATGGGTAAACGTGATATTTTCATTTTAGGAAGTGCGGACTACCGCCCCCTCAATGTTATTTTAATCGTTAATCCCATATGTGGGATGTATAAAGGATGGATTAAATGATATTATATATGAAATTATACTGGAATTACAATATACCTTTATATCATTATGATTTCATTAAATACAAAATAGAAATGAAAGTAGTGTTCATGCATATGTATGGCTTACCGTCTCCATGAACGGTGCATTTCATTTCTTACCTCTAAACGTTATGGAATATTATAAATGCATGTATATACTGGATATATATGAGATATATTATATCTATATCATGAATATAATTTTGGATATAATGGATATATCACCACATGAACAACTTGTAATTATAAGAAGTTTATTTTTGACTCAAGTACCAAAGATCGACAAAACGACCGTTATTAACTTAAATAATTACATAATGTTCATAAATGGAAATAAGTGATATAAAAGGAATAATGAACTTGAAAAAGGTTCTTAAGAAGGTATAGATTAACTCTAGTTTATTATTCAGGAGGTTAAAGAGCGGTCAAGTCAAGTCAGACACGATTTAAGGGAACTTATTAACCCAATTTCTATTCTTTGGGTTAATCTCCTACTTTCAAATTAAGTCATGATATTATTATATCTTATCTTGTATTTTTAATTTATTTATTTTTACTAATAGTTAATACACATAATATATCTATTTTATTTAAAAAAATGATCTTTTTAAGGTACTTTTTCTCAATCTCCATTCATTGAGGCATATTTTGTTTTATACACAAATTTCTTTTTTACGGTGTATAAACCCCTTTGAATTTTACGTTTATTCAAAAGGAATCTTTTTATACAAATCATTTTACTAAACGACAAAAAGGAATGTTTTTCTTATCGTACGTATGCGGCGACAACAACTTCTCCGCCACCGTAACCATTATTTTAGTTTCGGCTTCCTCTACAAGCCATAACTATTTTTAATGAAAAATAAATACAAAGTTTTAACTTTCTTTTATTTGGGTATTGGAAATGGTTTTTAAAGTGTTTTTATTATATCAATGTGTTGTATTGATATCTTGTGATTGAAATGTGGAAATGTTATGTTTCCTTTATGCCTGTTTTATGTGATACGATTATGTTATGGTTTATGATATGTTTAAACCTATTCATATGAGGAATGAATTGGACTTAATAAGTGATGAGTGGAGCCCGCTACAGCTCCTCGATGCATCGGTAGGTCTCATGAGACAAACTAGTGTCTTGTCATGAGGCCTTGACAAAATCTTATTTGTGGTCTTGGCACGAGGCCTCGACTACATGGTTATGATAGTCTGGCATTATTCAACCCATCATTATGAAAGTGTTTATTGATATTTCATGTTATTATTCGACTAGTAGAATATCCATGTTAGTTAGTAAATGGAATTATTTAATTTTTTTGCCATATTATGCGGAAGCTAAAGTTTAGAAAGGCTTTTGTTTTAGTTATACATTGCCTTAAATGTTAATGTTTATTTACAAAATCTTTCGTAATATAGTTATCCTTACTGAGCATCTGAGCTCACCCCATTCAATGTTTTAATATTTTCCAGGATGTGATGATGTATTTTATGAATGACCTGCATGGATAGTCAGAAGAGGATATGAGTGTGGAATATGGAGACTTTGTTATTGTAGTTTTTCACTTTATGATGTAATGTAACATTTATGAATGTATCTAGTGTTTCCAAGGATACTAAACTAATCGGTCTTTCGAGAATTGATCTTTTTTTATCATGCCAATGATACGCAATAACGCACCGACTCTGGGTAGCTGGGGTCGGGGCATTACAGTTGGTATCAGTGGAAGTTTAGTACTACCCTTGGAAGCTATATTTAGATAAACTCTGATTAGAGCGCATAAACATAAGATAGACTTTGAGTTTTAGTATAGAAGAACTTCCTAGAATTTTGTTATTGTGGATATTTTGTGGGTTTTTCGAGAAATACATCCCTGTATGGATACGAACAGGTAGAGGCAGCTATGGCACAGATATACCTAGGGGTAAAACCCGAAAACACCGCTTTGAGCTAGACTCGAATGGAAACTAGTGCACAACAACAGGCCTTGCTGCACTCTTGGTTACGACACTCCTGGGGGATATGCTTAGGATAATTCTCATTTTCATTACAAACCATTATGAAGGGTTTATGAGTATATACTTTCTCAAAGAAAACATTTTTATGATTATGGATTATCTCCATAAATAGTTCAATTTATGTTAAGTATTTTACAAGTATGGAATTATGTATTTTGATTCATAAACTAATCCAGTTTATGCCATTGTTTAGAAATGGAACCTAATGGAAGGAATGGAAACCGTATTAATGCACGCACTCCATGTAGGGATTTCCCTCCTACTCAAGATAATTATTGTGGAGCTGAAGATACAACTGGTTCTGATCAACTTATTACCATACTGGAACTACTCACTCAGGTTATGAATAATAACATTACTCGTATGGCGCACCCTAATCCGCAAAGTGGATGATCAATATTAGACAACTTCATGAGGCAACAACCGCCAACATTTAATTGGAGTACAAATCCATTAGTAGCTGATCAATGGATAGAATCCTTAGAGAAAATATTCCACTCCTTGGGGAGTAGAAAATGGGAGAAACTAATCATGGCAGTTACCACGTCACTGGAGGTGCCGATCAATAGTGGTCATTGATTTAAAATACAAAGGAAGATGAAGAAGTATCATGTATGGAATGGAGAGAGTTCAATGAAATTTTTGTAGAAAAATACTCTTTTCGTGACCATCGAGAAGATATGGAAAGGAAATTTTTGAGTCTGAGGTAGAAGGAGGATGAGAATGTCGCAAAGTATGAGGCTAACTTTACAAGATTAGCAAGGCATGCTGCTGATTATATACGTAACCCAAGAAGTAATATCGATCGTTTCTTTGATGGGTTAAAACTGTTTCTCCGTCGAGCATTAGTATCACAATCTTTCTCAACGTACGAAGATATAGTCGCGTGTGCTATCAAGACAGAAAAGGAATTCTCTAAGTCTTATGACAATAATGTAAATCAAGAGAAGAAGAGAATGGTGGAACAAGAGACAGATAAAGGGAAAAAGGAAAAGAAGTATTTTCCATTATGTGATAATTGTGGGAAGAATCACCCCGGTGCTTGCCTAAACGGAATGGGAGTTTGTTATAAATGTGGAGAAAAAGGTCACCAGGATAGTGATTGCAAAGGAAAAAAAGAGGCTATCAATGTTGAATGCTACAATTTTAGGGAAATGGGGAATTATGAAAATGAATGTCCTAATCATTAGGGAAACTTACCTCATAAAAGGCCAAGGGATCAAGGACAATCTTATGCTGTTACTACAGTTGAAGTGGAATAATTAATGTATTGGTGCTTTTGGACTCTTGGATTATATTATGGTTATAAGAATAATGTGATATATATATAAGGATTGTACTGCAGTAATTGTTTTTTCCATTAAGGTTTTAATATGATGAAGTTAATCATATTTTTAGTATGTTAAAAAAAGAGAAACTTTGATTTTATTGGGGAATCTAATGTTACAATTGATTTTGGAATTTAGAGACCTTTTAGAGAAAGTCTGGACAGTGGTATTTTGGATAACTATAAAGGTTTGAATTGATTAAGTTGAACTTTGGATTGTATTATTTAAGGTTAAACATTTCGGAATATTATTTTTGGAATATTATAATACTATATTTTTAGGAAAAGGACATCCTGCAGGGTGGGGTATAACCCGTCGCGTCAGACAAAGCTGCAGGAATCGAACCCACAACCATAGTGCGACAGAACATTATTACCTACCACTATCCTACATAAAGTCCCTGGTTATTAAGAAATAGATTTCCTAATCTAAATGGTATGTGGTAATATTTAGAACCTTTAACAATTAGGATAAATAGAATATTTTTGAGTTTTGTTACCATTTGGAGTGAAAGATGGGTTGTGGTAAAAATTTATGAAAGTATACACAACAATTAAGTATATTTCCTTACATTCTTAGTAAATCTCTTAAGTAAATTCCTCATCTTTGTGAAAGGTAACTTTAAACAAAAACGTTGCCGGTTAACTTTTCCAACTGGGGATTCAATGATCATTTAACCAATCACAAGTTTGTGATTTTCTTATTGTTAACTTTCTCCTAATCCTTTTTTCTACAACTCTCCATCAGACCTTGATGGTTTGTTTTTCTTCCATATCGATATTTTCATAGAAACCTAGTATGGGCTATCTCGGGTGACCTTTGTACCTCTCTTTCTTTCTTTTAATGTTAAATTCTTATTAACCCTACTTCTGATGTGGGTTTTCCACAAATGTATTTTCTATTTTCAACCTTTTATTTTAGAAGAACATTTTCAAATTTCAAGGACACAATTTATTGATGTATGGGAGAATGTAACACCCTATTCATTCCTGATACGCTTCTCTTTCAAAAATGCAATAGCTTGCATTGTATGCAAGTTTGAGATTCTAACACACCGCGACCAATCAAATTAGTAGTTATGAATAGTAATACCCACATTTTTTTAAATTATATATTTCAAAATGGACTTCATTTTTTTATTATGAATATCAAAATTATCCTAAGTTGAATTTTTTGTAATTTTATGAGAACTTCCAATTTTCTATGAATAGTGAAAAAAACATAAAAACAACTTTTTTAATCAAAATAATTTATAATGATAAAATATACTATGGAGTGGTTTTAAAGTATAATTACAATATATTTTTACCATTTTATCCAATTGTGGTCATTAGAATTAATTTCACTTTGAAATTGGACATAAACAATTGTCAATCTTTTGATATATTTTGTTTCTTAAAAACATGCTATTTGTTGTGAAAGGGGGAATTAATTATGAAATTAATTAATTCAACTTATATGTTTGGAATTTTTTAAAATAGAAATCATTTTTTAATTTGGAATATCAATTATATCTTAGGATGAAATTTTGGCACTGTTATGAAAAACTTCAATTTTTGATGAATAGTGAAACAAGAAAGTGGTAGTTAAAAATTTGATTTTTCATTTAAATGAAACATTACCACTTCTGTGATTTTATTATTAAAAATCCGACATTCATGGTTGTCAATAGGAATTAAAATTTGGTTCAATGGGATTAAAATAATTTTTTTGGTGAATAGTACCTTTTAAGTTTAATTAATCGTGATTAAAGGTAATTAGTGATATTTAAGGTAAAAATGATATTATAAAAATATGAAAATACTTTTACACTTGTCCTACCCCTATTGGATGTGTCATGGCCGACCAATACAATCCATGTGTCAACTTGGGGACCCCATGGAGCCACTTCGGTAGAAAATTACATAAATAACTTTTATTTAAAGTTAAAATAAAAATGTCACAAACATAAGTTGTTTTACTAAAACAATTTTTAAATGGGGTTATACAAGTCATATTTTTGACTATAAATATTCATTAGAAAGATAAAAATATTTACTACATCAGGATAGTGTTTTTATAATTTTTAGACATTAAATAAATTAAATTATTTATGACACCATGATGACGCAGTGATTACCTCATTAATTAATGATTTAAATAAAATGAAAAGATAATGTAAAATACAAGGCATACGCTTGTCAAATACATATTGTATGAGTATATTTAGAACCCTTATCACCTTATCCTAGAATTATATAAGTGTGGGACTTTTAAAATCCGAAACTCATTATATAATAATGTAACATTTCAGTACTTTCCAAGAGTGCCCCTCCTCTCTACTTATAAAAAGCCACCACCACTACCACCTTACTCACACTTTCAAACCCTTTTGGCTCGGCCATACTCTACCAAAATACTCTCCCAACGTCCCTCCCTTACTCCTAGAAGCCTCAATTTGGTAAGAATGCTTCCCAAGGAAGCCTTTGGATCAAATCAAAAGAGTTACCCGATTTTAAGGTAACGTCTTCTCTTATGTTATTTTGTTTTATTTTGCTTATACAACCCCCTAAAATATTTTTATTCATATATTTTGTAACAAAACCAGTATCCTCAATATACTAGGATGTTTTTATAAGAATTATTTGAGCTACACTTACACACACCTACATCTAATGGTTAAAGAACATATTGTTTCTGTGGATGGCGAATTTCTGCCTCACGAAACGATGATTGTTCAACACTCATATAACACCTTCAAAGGTGGCCATTAAGATGTCACTATATTTATATATATTATATATAATATTTTTATGTTTTACGTAAGGTTATTTATTTTTCATTTATGGCATACCTTTATTGTTTCCATTATGGGTAAACGCGATATTTTCATTTTAGGAAGTGCGGACTACCGCCCCCTCAAAGTGATATGAATCGTTAATCGCATATGTGGGATGTATAAAGGATATAGTAAATGATATTTTATATGATATTATACTGGAATTATAATATACCTTTATATAATTATGATTTCATTAAATACAAAATAGAAATTAAAGTAGCGTTCATGCGTACATACGGCTTACCGTCTCCATGAACGGTGCATTTCATTTCTTACCTCTAAACGTTATGGAATATTATAAATGAATGTATATACTGGATATATATGAGATATATAATATCTATATCATGAATATAATTTTGGATATAATGGATATATCACCACATGAACAACTTGTAATTATAAGAAGTTTATTTTTGACTCAAGTACCAAAGATCGACAAAACGACCGTTATTAACTTAAATTATTACATAATGATAATAACATGGTAATAAGTGATATAAATGGAATAATGAACTTGAAAAAGGTTCTTAAGCAGGTATAGATTAATTCTAGTTTATTATTTAGGAGGTTAAAGAGTGGTCGAGTCAAGTCGGACACGAGGTAAGGGAACTTCTTAACCCAATTTCTATTCTTTGGGTTAATCTCCTACTTTCAAATTATGTCATTATATTATTATATCCTATCTTGTATTTGTAATATCATTATTTTTACTCATAGTTAATACAAATAATATATCTATTTTATTTTAAAAAAATATCTTTGTAAGGCACTTTTTCTCAATCCCCATTCATTGAGGCATATTTTGTTTTATACACAAATTTATTTTATACGGTGTATAAACCCCTTTGACTTTAACGCTTATTCAAAAGGAATCTTTTTATACGAAGTGTTTTACTAAACGACAAAAAGGAATGTTTTTCTTGTCGTACGTATGCGGCGACAAATACTTCTCCGCCGCCGTAACCATTTTTTGAGTTTCAGATTCCTCTAAAAGCCATAACTTTGTTTTAATGAAAAATAAATACAAAGTTTTAACTTTATTTTATTTTGGTATTGAAAATGGGTTTGAAAGTGTTTTTATTATATCAATGTGTTGTATTGATATCTTGTGATTGAAATGTGTAAATGTTATGTTTCCTTAATGTATGTTTTATGTGATACGATTATGTTATGGTTTATGATATGTTTAAACCTATTCATATGAGGAATGCATTGGACTTAATAAGTGACGGGTGGAGCCCGCTATAGCTCCTCGATGCATCGGTAGGTCTCATGAGACAAACTAGTGTCTTGGCACGAGGCCTTTGAAAAAATATTATTTGTGGTCTTGGCACAAGGCCTTGACTATGTTGTTATGATAGTCTGGCATTATGAATTCCATCATTATCAAAGTGGTTATTGATATTTCATGTGATTATTCGACTAGTAGAATATCCATGAGAGTAAGTAAATGGAATTATTTATTTTTTTCATATTATTCTGAAGTAAAAGTTTAAAAAGTCTTTTTTTAGTTATACATTGCCTTAAATGTTAATGTTTATTTACAAATTCTACCACAATATTGTTATCCTTAGGGAGAATCTGAGCTCACCCCTTTCAATGTTTTATTATTTTCCAGGATGTGAAAAAGTATTTTAATAATGACCTGTAGGGATAGTCAGATGAGGATATGAGTGTAGACTATGGAGACTTTGTTATTATAGTTTTTCAATATATGATGTAATGTAACGTTTATGAATGTATCTAGTGTTTCCAAGGCTGCTAAACTAATCGGTATTTCGAGACTTGATATTTTTTTATCATGCCAATGCTACGCAATAACGCACCAACTCTGGGTAGCTGGGGTTGGGGCATTACAGTCATGCTTCGGGCCTATACAGTTGGTATTAGAGGAAAGGTTTAGTCAACCTTTGGAAACTAGGATGTGAAAACGTTAGTGAGATCCCTAGATATATTCTTATTGTATATTTAGGAATTTCCCTAAGGATAAGTATACATATAAGATATAGTCCTAGAACTATAGTAACGATCATAGAATTTAACCTGAGATGTTAGATATTGAAGGTACTCCCCCTTTATAATGTTGTTTTCCCTAGCATGGTATTTGCTTCTCACACTATTATTTTTGGGTTTTAGATGATGGATGGAACCCGAAGGAACTGTGTTGATCAATGTAACGAACAATGAAATGATTTTCCTCCTGACCAAACCAATGTCATGGGAGATGGAGTGCACAATATTATTTATATACTTACACAAGCTACAAATCATTCTGGACTTCAAAATGAGCAGAGAAAAGATCAACATTATGTTGAATCATTCATGAGGCAACGTCCACCTTCATTCAGCAGGTCTTCTGACTTATTAGTGGATGAACAATGGATCAATACTACTGAAAATATATTTTCAGTTCTACAATGTTCTGAGCATGATAAAGTCAACTTAGTAGTATATCGTTTGGAAGGTGATACTGATCAATGGTGTAATCTTATCAAGAATATGAGGCAAAGAGATGAAATTGAGTCCATGGAATGGGATGAGTTCAAGACCATGTTTTTCAGTAAGTACATCCATAGTATTCTTCGAACAAAGATGGAAAAGGAGTTTCTTGATCTTAAGCAGAAGGATGATGAATCTGTTGGTATATACGAAGCGAATTTTACAAGACTTCCAAGGTATGCATCTGACATTATCGTCCAACCTGAATGTAAAGTTGATCAATTTTTCTGTTCCTTAAAACCAAGTCTTCGAAGGGAATTAGCTATAAGAGACTTCAGTAGCTATGAAGAAATTGTACATTGTGCTATCAAGGTTGAACTGGAAGTTGGTGTTACGCATCCATCTCATGGTTTGGACAAGAAACGAAAGATGGAGTTCAAGGAAAAATGTCAGAACAATGGTGAAAAGACGGTGAATGTTTCTTTATGGTCAAAGTGTGGAAAGAAGCATGGTGGAGATTTTCTAAAAGGTACTATAAAATGTTTCAAGTGTGTAAAAGAAGGTCATCAAGCTGCTGAGTTACGAAGTAATGTGAAAAAGGTTTCAAATGATGTGAATAGAGAAAATACATCAAAGAATACTCCACCAACACTTCAATGCATCAAGTGCAAGGAAATGGGGCATTATGATAATCAATGCCCTAATCCAAGGATTAATGATGATCAACGTGAGCAACCTCTTAAGGCAAAGGACAATGGGAAGTAACATGCGATCACAATCAGCAATGTTGAGTATGACAATGATGTGATGGAATGATTATGTTTTTATGTAAAGGGATTCCAATATAATGTTGTGAATCTCATTTATAGTATTGTGGAACATTGGAATATCTATATAATGGTTTATTGTGATTTTTGATAATTATATGGTGTCGGTAACCATGAAAAGTGATTCAAATTTTTGGAAAGCAGATGATATGTGCATAATGAAGGGATAAGAAGATAATGAGATGTTTGATTGTATTCATGAGCTCACGATTTATATAAGGACTAATTGATATCATGGTATGAGTATATTGAATTTTGAGGATTTTGGTATGTGGAAAGTGTTATCATTTAACTGCATTCATGTTTTCACTAAGGTTCAATGGGTATTCATTATTAAAGAGAATACATGATTAAGGTCTTCACATGTTTGTAATTTAACTAAAAAGATATATCTTATGATATATGGGGGATAACTGATGGAACTCACATGATTGTTATGTGACATTTCTAGTAATAATTTTCTTTATTCTATGAGCTTGGACCAAAGTATTTTAGATAAGCATAAAGATTGGAATGGATTATGTTGGACATAAGTTATTATTGTTTAAGGATATAATTTTTTGATATTATTGATGGGATGTTATAGTAATGTAGTTTTAGAAAATGGAAAACCTGCAGGACGGGAGATAGCCCATCGCGTCGAACAAGGTTGCGGGAATCGAACCCACAACCGCAGTGCGACTGGCCTTTATCTCCTACCACTGGCCTACAGGAAGTCCCTGGTTAATAGAAACTAGTTTCATTTTATTAAGCGGTATGATATATTATGTATAAGTTCATTGTTGGAATCGTATATGATTAACCACACCAGAGATGGACTTATGTATATTTGATAACTTTTGATATCCTTTTGTTTGAAATAGATGGAATGACCCATCATTCTATCACATGATCTGCTAACACTTCATGAACAAAAAATTCAACTTCATTTCTTTAAGATATGAAGTTTAAATTGTTCAATTCATGAAAAATAGTGATAATTGTACCAAAATCATGTAAGTATTTCTTTGAATTCATCAACTTTGGGGAAATGATATTGAAAACGAAAAATGTTGTTCTAGTGTTCTTATGTCCGATGAATCATATGGTACCTTAGATCATCACAAATATATGGCTCTGTGATTGATGGCTTTTTTATAGCCATGTTCTCTACCACTCTCCATTAGAACTTGATGGTTAGATTTTTATTCCATATCTATAGATTCACCTATGATCTCCTATATGGGAACCCAGTGATTAGTTACTTTGGGTAATTATTACATTTCATACTATTGTTTTTAAAATTAAGTTTTAGTATTTCTTTTTATGATGTGGGTTTCTAAAAATAGTAAACGATTTATAACCCCGACGAATTTCGAGGGAGAAATTCATTTTAAGGGGGTAGAATGTAACAACCTGAGTTTTTATAAGATAGAATCTTTTTAATTTCATTCATATATTCTGTTGTATGATACACCAAGATTATATTGCGCTATATAGAACACCGTATTAGCTTGTAGTATACGCAACACTATTCTTGGCTCGTGTTACACACAATTTCAAGTTCGTTTGATAAGAAGTTATTCTAAGCAACATTGTGTATATATATATATATATATCCAATTTATAAATATGATATGGTTGGACTCTGTTATATGCAACCACAATGGAGTCCTGCACTACACGCAACCCTAACGTGGCTTGCATTACACGCAATCACGACCTTCTTCGGTAGCGTGTGTTGTACGCAATATCGGGTTTCACTAAACAATGATATATGGTTATAATATTATTATGAACTCGCCGTTATGAATATTATTAACTAAAATTTTAATTTTATAACATTATTATTCATCTTACATATTTTCTAGAACATGGTATGAGAACAAAATAAATTTTCGGGTAAAATAAGTATTTTTAAAAAAATGCAGTTTTGCCGCCTTTTGATGGCGCACCCACATTAAATCTAGTTTTTGAAATGTTTATAAGTTAAATTTGACAAAATAAAATTCTTCTTTTTCATCAAGATATAAAAATTTACATTGAATAAAGTTTTTATATTTTTCTGACAACATTCATATTTTAATGAATAGTAAAAACACGCTATATTTTAATTAAAAACAAATTTTTTCATCATAATAATATATGTGGTTAAATTATAATATTGAATGGTTTTAAAGTATAAATAGAATATATTTTTACCATTGAATATAATGTATGTCATTATCATTTATTTTACATTGAATTCATATGTTAAATCAATTCAATCTTTTGCAATGTTTTAAACAAAAACCCGTTTTCTTTCGACAATGGGATTAATTTTAATTTAATTTCTGCAATTTTTTTGTATTGAATTTATAAAAATTGATTCCATATTTGGAATCAGTGGGTCCAAATTATTTTAATAACATAATTTTTATTTTTGGGCATTATGAACAGTAACTACGGTAATTTTTATTTACTACGGTTAAAGGTAAATAGGGTAAATCAAGGTTAAAAGAATATTATAATAATTCAAAATTAACTTTACACTTGTCCTAACCTTATTGGATGACTAGTGTCCGACCAGGGGTATCCTTGGGCCGATTTGGGGACCCCAATGAGCCACTTGGTAGTGAAAATGACAATTTGTATTAATTAATTTAATGTAAAGACAAAATTGACTTTAACAACAATCTGTTAGTAATTAATTTTTATAAGGGGTTATATAAGTTATATTTTCGACTATAAATATTATTTGGAAAGCTAAAAAGATTCCCTAGATCATTTTAGTTTTTTCATAATATTTAGACATCAAATGAATTAAATTATATATGACACAATAATGATGTAGTCTTTACTTCATTAATAAATGATTTAAATAAATAAGGTTATAATGATTAAACTATCATCCAAATCATGTCCAATTCCAATTGGATGATTTTATTTGAAATATTAGTCATCTTAGATTCTACATTAATGTGTTTTGGACCTCTTGAAACCGAAGATAAGTTTATAATAAAATAATGTTTTCATATATTCCTAAAGAGCCCCTCCTCTCCCTTATAAAAGGAGACCACTTCTACGAAATTCCATACACATATAAAGCCTTTTGGATAGTCCATACTCTTCCCAAATAAGCTCCCTACTTCCCTCGCCTCCACCTTGAAGCCTTAAATTATGCAGAAGACTTCAAGAAGTCCTGTTGGTTCAATCCAATGGAAGTTACCAAAATTAATGGTAACAGTTTCTCTTAAGTTGTTTTATTTTATTCTACTTCTCCAACCCCTAAACTCT
Source organism: Viscum album (assembly GCA_963277665.1). Classification (NCBI taxonomy): domain Eukaryota; kingdom Viridiplantae; phylum Streptophyta; class Magnoliopsida; order Santalales; family Viscaceae; genus Viscum; species Viscum album. Next base: position 1,594,583,723 of record OY728129.1, read on the forward strand.
TTTTAATAATTTATTTTGTAAAAAAACCAATATCCAAAATATACTAGGATGTTTTTAGGAGAATTACTCGAACTAAACATTCACACACCTCAATCAAATGGATGAAGAACATAATGTTTCTGTGATGGCAAACTAACGCCTCACGAAACGATGATTGTTTGATTTTCTCCTTCCGCCTCTCATGGTGGCCATTATGATGGAACTGTATTTATATATAATATATATTATGTTTATGATTTCTTTATTCTTCTTTAATTCCTAATTATATCAAGCCTTTACTGTTTCCTCAGTCTGTAAATATGATAATCTCATTTGAGGAAGTGCGGACTACCGCCCCCACAAAGTGATGTGATTCGTTAATATCTTATGTAGGATGTATAAATGATGTGGTTAATGATATTATATATGATATAATAGAGGAATTATAATATACATATCTATAATTATGTTTTAATTCCATTAAAATAATAAATTGAAATGAAAGTAGCGTTCATGCGTACATACGGCTTACCGTCTCCAAGAATGGTGCGTTTCATTTCTTACCTCCATATGTTATGTACTATTATAAATGATTGTATATTCTAGATATATAATGAATTTATATGATATATAAATCATTATTTATATTTTTTAAGTAAGTAAATCATGATATAAGTAATAATAACATCAAGGATAACAAGTCTAAACACCTGCGATAAATAAGATGATTTTACCCAAAATGCTACTTTAACATTAATTTATAAAAGAATGGGTAATATAAAGTCATAAGTGAACCATATATTATATCATAACAATTAATATGATCTTATAATAAGTCAATGAAATTATTGAAATCATTATACAGGAGGTTTGGAAACGTACAAAGCATATCGGACCTAAGGTAAGTGATAACTATTCTAGTCTCATTTTTATCTGAGATTGCTTACTCGTAAGTATTTACTGGGGTTATTGTTATCATCCATGTCCATGTTTTATCAAAGTGTATTCATGTATGTTTAAATTCCTTTTTACCGATTCTGAATTTTACCTCATGGTATGGAAGGAATCTTCCTTTTATTTACACTACAAGGTAATTTTTGACTTTTCCGACAAAAGTACGAGAAGAATGTATTTTTAACATATACGGCATGAAAGGATTTTTACGGTTTTATAAAGCCATATTTTAATGAAGCTTCCTAAAAAAGATTTCATGAAATATTTAAAAAAAAAATCTATTTCTTTTAAAATTTCATGATGTTTTGTGAATAGAAATTGATTTTGAAGAAGAAAGGATATTTTCCTCAAGAATTCATTTCAAGTGTTTTATCAAAACCATTTTTCCATCTAAGATGAAATTATTTTATATGTGTATGTTTCAAGTATAATGTCCCTATTATTTCCATGTTTTCAATTTTCTTATGTTGATATATCCATTTGTTTTATATGGATTATGTGATGATGGGATGATGTTTATGAAACCCATTTTATTCATTGGGTTATGATGAATGTTTCAAGTTTATTTTGTGTCACAAGTAAGAATGATTTCATTATGAGATGGGTGGGACCTATATCTATATCCAATGCATTGGGTAAATATTTATATCTCAAGAGATAGACATGGCTAGAACGGCATGTTAAACCAGTTCAGTAATACAGGACTGGAACGAGGAGTGAACTCGATTCAGAAAGAGACTTTGTCCACTAAGATGGTCTTGGTAGCAATGCCTTGGCTTCTATGGAAATCATATCATGTGCTTAATGGTTGCCACAATTACATGTTTTATTCCCATGCTATTTTATCAGGATTAATGTTTCTTTATGATCTATGACTTACGTATTTCCATGTTTTATTTCATTGCTCAAGATCATAATGTTTAATCAATGTGTTCATGTTTTTTAGTTCAAATGTATATGGTTTGTTTTATTTTATCCATGCTTACCGTTACTGATAATTTGAGATCACCCTTTATATGTTTTCTCTTCCCCAGGATATAAAGAAAGGTTTCAGGTGAGAAAACATAAGGGGAAGATCTTTATGGGAGATGTTGAAGATCTTTCACCGTGATTATAAGATTACGTTCCGTGTTTCCAAAGAAACTAAACTATTATGTTCCATGAGTTTTTAATTTTTTATATATTAAATATTCCGCAAAAGTAATGTGTTGTCCATGTACGTCAAGCTTCGGGCCTCTACAAACTTACTATATCAGCATATATCTATCGTTAACTGTCTGTGAACTGGTTCTATCGGTAGACTTCTTCATATCGGTAGCTCTATTTCTGTTGGTAGACTAGGTACCGGTAGCTTTTTTATCAGTATCTATATGAAGATTAGTGCCAAACACTTGTCTGTTTTATGCAATACATATCCAATTGGGTTAGAATTAACTTATAACCTAAATAAACATAGATAAACACTGATTAACATATCTCAACGATTATTTTATATTATTATCATCTTGATAATATAGTATCATATATTGAGAGAATTTTAAAATAGATAAACATTAATTGGGATTATCAGAGGTATGAATATCATAATTGGGATTATCAAAACAGGTGAGGTCAATAATCTCCCCCTTTTTGATAATCAAAACTTATGATATTATAGTGTTTTAAAAAATGATTAATTGTATCAGATATAAAATTAAATGAAATTATATGAGAGGATATATCATTAAATTCAATGTTCTTAGAGAGAACATAATTTATCAGAGGTAGAACAAAGATATCAGAGAATGAAATGTAACAACATTAGAGGGGAAAAGCATGATAACTCATCCTTAGATAAAATTTCTCCCCCTTTGAGAATTTCTCCCCATTATTTATTCTTCCCTGGGTAAATATCTTTTCCCCTTTATAGATTCTTTATGGATTATTTCTCTCCCCCGTTTTGATAATCAAAAAGTGGGAAAGAATAAAATGTAGTACAATGAGAAATAAAAGAAATCCAACTGTATTAGATGTTGAAAAAAGGTACATAGACAAAACAAAAAATAAAAGAGATTACTATCAAGCATACTAGCCATTGGTTCAATCCACATCCTCAATGTGTGATTTTCCTTTTGGTTTAGAAGAGGATTCAGGTGGTGTGGATTAAGGTGAAGGATTAGGAATTCTGGAAATGATCATAAGAGGTTGATCCATAGAAACTATGTCTGGTCTGTACTGAGGAGTCCATCGAGTGATCATAGGTGTGAGGCTTCGAATTTCTTGGGCATGAGTCATCTGAACAAGAGAACCAGTAGAGGCAGAGGCTGGTAAGGCTAGAGGTACAATCACATGCCTGACATCAATATGCAGGAATGGCAGCAACAGATTTCTGAAATCCATAATTATGCCTCCTCCTCTCTCCATAGAAGATATGAAGAAATATTTATTTTCTATAAATTTTTACAAAGCTGGAGTAAATTCCTTTAGTTTGTTTGCTTTCTATCTGAAGGATTTATTAAAAGGAGCTAACTTCAGGTCTTCCAACAGATGTATGAAGTAATTGTTGAGTTTATGCTTTATGAATTTCATTGATAAATAGGAGTCCACCTCATCTTTCACTTCTTACGAAGAGGCTGAAGCATCTCTCATATAGTCTTAACTATTTTCATTATTTCTCTAGGTGAATCTCTTGTAGCAAGCACAAATTTTATTCATTTAGAAGAGTCTACAGATCCACTGGTTGAAGCATGACCAAAATCCTCCTTCATCATAGCTCGAAATTCATTCAAATCCACTGAGGTCTTTGATGCAACAGAACCAACACAAAAGGTTACTGTTTCCTTGATGTTTTTGGTCAACCCACTGATAATATTTTGATCTTGGGAATCCAGGGTTTTAACATGATCTTTCATGGAGGTTTTAAAAACTTCAAGAACTATCACCATCTAACTTACAACAATTTTGACATAGGCTATGTCCTTGTATTGTTGGGATTTTCAGCTCATGTAGGAGTCCAAAAAGATAACTAATTTATTTAGTGTTTCAAGATCTTCTTCTAGTCTGGATATTTGAGTTTGGAAATCTTTAACTTCTTCTACTATTTCTATCATAAAGGTTGACTAATTAAAACTGACAGAGAGTTCAAAAGATCTTTCCAACATAATCATCTCTTCAACATAACAGTTCTTCATCTCAGCAACTGAGGCACTAAAATATTCTTTCAGCTCATCATTTAAAGATTCCAGATCAGCCTTAGTGATCATATCAGCATGAGAAACTTCAACTGATGCTTGTTCAGATGCTAAACCGACCACTGAGTCAGTCATAATCTATTGAATCGATGATACCAGAAAAGCTTCCATATTCTTTGTCACATCCACAAAACTTTCCTTAAGCTTTTTCTTCAAAGTTTCCAGGTCATGCATTCTGACCACGTCTTCAGGTAGTAACTCAATCTCAACATCATAAATGATCTTTGGTCAATTGAGAGATGCTTCATTGTTAGAATCAGGATAGTATAATCTACAGAACACAAAACCTAGGTCTACTGCCCAATCATCAATATCAATAGCCACCGTAAAACTTCCAAACTCGGTGTGATTCTCCCCCTTAATTGGTGGATCCTCAAGTAAAACAATATCATTCTCAGTAGCATTCTCAGCAGGTCTTCCTTTCTCAGCAGAATCTTAAACTATCAATTATTTCTCTGAAATAGGGCGAGGGTCCTCTGAATTAGGTATAGCTTCTTCCACTTCTCCTTCTACATCCTCAGTAGGCAATAAATATATTAAAATCACTATACTAAAGCTCAAATCAGCTGAGAGAGATGAATCACTTTCATGAGTATCTTCTTTATTCTCTACAGCAGCCACTTCAACATCCTTTAAAGAAGCCTCTTCCTTATCTGATTTATGTCGATATAGATATTCAAGAGCTGGACTATTATGTATGTCAGGGTCTCCTCCATCATCAGCAGAGGACTCTTCCTTTTCTGAATCATCACTGTATTCTGGCTCCTCTTCATCAGATCCCAAACATTGATCCCTCACATCCTTTGGTCTTGAAGGATGATCCACGGGATTGAACTTATCATACACCTTCTTGTAATTAGTGACTCATTCTACACTCCTTGGGTTCCAATTTATTTTCATGTATTTGAAAACTGTACTAGGGACACAGAAATTGTTCCTTACTACCACTATCTCATCTTGAGACTCATCTATTCCTTTCACTTTGATCATTACAAAGATCAACTTTCCAAAGAACAAGGTATTATTTTTTGACTTGGTTCTAATCATATCCTCCATTTGAGTCGTTATCAATCTGCATAGATTCACTTTGACTCCATGTCTCAAAAGATGCAAGAGACATATATCTTGATATCTCAAATTTCCATAGTCTCCTCTTCTTGGAATTAAGACATGTTAAACAAACTTGAACAACAATCTGTTCTCTCCATCCATTTCATCAGCTACTACTTGTCTATGATTTCCATCTCCAGTAAGCCCTTACAATGTATTCTCATAATCAATGATTTCACTAGTAGGTGGTATAGCTATCGAGACATATCCAAATACACCTTCGTGTGGAACTTTCAGAAAATCAGCCCACCCAGTCGATGAAAAAGAAAACTCTTTCCATTCACAAATGAAGTTACTCTGTTCTCATCTTCAGATTTTTCAAAACATACATAGTCATAAAATTTCATTAAAAGCTTCGGATAGTGGGGAAAATTGTTGTTCAAAAAACAATATACCCATTTTTGATCATTCAACACTTTGAGCACTAATGATTTACTTTCCATCTGCCATTCCACAAACAGCTCTTTTTTTATTACAATATGTGTATTCTGTAAATGAGGATTCAATGGTCATCTTCCTGATCTTGTTCTTCCAAAATTACTACTTTCTTCTGGCTCAAACTTTTTCTTTTTTGGTTTTGGCTCATCGGATTCATCTCTGATGTTAAGAAGTTTGGGTTTTTCCATCTCAGATTCGAGGGATTTAGGTTTCTCAAAAGATTTGGGAGCTAAGGTTTGAAGGTAAAAGATTGAGGCTCGGTGGATTGAGATGTATCTATGACATTATTTTTATCATTTAGGAATCATGAAATAAATTAATAAAATTAAATAAAGTAAAAATGATTCAGATTCTGGTGGCAGACAGAAGTTTAAAAAAGCGAACTGATCAGTAGGTTCTATTAGTGAGAATTCCTATCAGTGAGGTTACATCAGTGAGAATTCACATCGGTGAGAATTTATATCACTGAGAGTTTATATCGGCGAGTGTTTACATTGGCGAGGTATCATCGGTAAGGTTACATCGTTGAGGTTACATCGGTGAGGTTACATCGGTGAGGAAGCTACCGATCAAGGTTAATCATTCCTAACTCATGTCTAATGCAACTTAACCTATCCAAAGTCAAAGGTTTAGTGAAAATGTCATCTAATTGATGTTTAGTACCAATAATCTCAAGAATAATATCACTTTTTTGTTAATGATCACTCAATTAATAGTTCCTTACATCTATGTGTTTGGTCCTAGAGTGAGACACAGGGTTCTTTGAAATGGTTATTGCACTATTGTTGTCACAATTAATAGAGACATCCTTAAAATCATATTGATAGTCCAAAAGAGTGTGTTTCATCCAAAGAATTTCTTCACAGCAACTACTAGCAGCTATATACTCTACTTTGGTAGTGGAAAATGCTACATAATTATGCTTCTTACCACACCCAGATACGAAGGATTCTCTGAATAAATGACATGTTCCTGATGTGCTTTTTTTGTCTAACTTGAAACCAGCAAAGCCAACATCTAAATAACTCATTAACTCAAAGGATTGTTCTTTTGGGTAAAAAAATCCTATGTTTACCGTGTGTATAATATAAAATTCGTTTAACAGAAATTAAATGAGATAATTTTGGATTAGCTTGAAATAATGCACACATACATACACTAAACATAATATCTGGTCGACTAGCAGTAAGGTAAAGTAAGCTTCTAATCATTCCTATGTAATTGGTTTGATCCACTGGTTTCCCAGTTTCATCTGCATCCAATCTACAGACTGTACTCATAAGATTTTCACTTTCCTTAATACTATCCAAACCAAAACATTTTAAAATATCCTTTGTATATTTACTTTGATTCAAACTAATACCAATTTCATTTTGAAAAACTTGAAATCCATGAAAATATTTGAGTTCTCCCATTAAACTCATTTCAAATTAATTTTGTATACTCATAGAAAAATCAGTATATAAAGAGTGTTTAGAAGATCCAAAAATAATATCATCAACATAGATTTTATCTACTAAAAAATCTTTAGAAATTATTTTAATAAAAAGAGTTTGATCAGCAATCCCTTTGGTAAAACTCTTTAGAATAAGAAAGTTACTAAGTCTATGATACCAAGATCTTGGAGCTTTTTTTAAACCATATAAAGCTTTAGAATGTTTAAAAACATGATTTGAAAAATGAGGATTAGTAAGTCTAGGTGGTTGTTCAACAAAAACATCTTCAATTATAAAACCATTTAGAAAATCACTTTTAACATCCATTTGATATAACTGAAATTCAGATAAGCAGTATAGGCATGTAGAATTATAATAGCTTCTAATCTAGCTACAGGTGCAAATGCTTCCTCATAATCTATAAATTCCTCTTAACTATATCCCTATGCACCTAGCCTAGCGTTGTTTTTAACTATGTTTCCAGACTCATCAACTTTGTTTCTAAAAACCCATTTTGTGCCTATTGTCAAAGTGTCCTTGGGTCTGTCAACTAATTCCCAAAAATTGTTTGATTCAAATTGATTTAACTTTTCTTGCATATCCATTACCCAAAATTCATCATTGATAACATCATTTACATTTTTAAGTTCTAGCTGTGAAAGAAAGGATTGATGTTCAACCTGGTTTCTTAGAGAAGCTCTAGTCTGTGTCTCTCTTTAAAGATTACCAACAACAACATCTAAAGGATGATTCTTTATAATCCTTATTGATCTAGTCAAGGTAGGACTAGAAATATCAGGTTCATCTATAGGTTCGGGTTCTATAGAAGTATATTCTGGAAAATGTCCATAACTGGATGTTTTTACAGTACGTTATTTAGATTTATCATTAAGGTCCAGAACACTCAAATCTTCTTCGAGATTTTCAAGAGAGGGTTTAGGCTCATGTGGATCAGTTTCATCAAACTTGATGTGAACATAATCTTCCACACATTTTATTCTTTTATTAAAGACTCTAGAAGGGTTTCTAGTTAATGAATAACCAAGAAAAATTCCTACATCACTCTTAGAAGCAAACTTGTCAAGATTATCCTTTGTATTACGAATAAAAACTTTGCCGCTGAAGACTCTGAAGTAAATATATATGGGTTTTCTATTATTCTATAATTCACATGGGGTCTTCATAAGAACAATTCTAATCATGGCTCTATTAATAATATGAAAAGATGTATTCACAGCTTCATCCCAGAAATAAATAGGTAGGTTATATTCATTAGGCATGGTTCTTGGAATTTCTTTAAGGGTTCTATTCCTTCTTTCTACTACAACATTTTGCTGAGGTGTCCTAGGAGAAGAAAAATTGTGACTATAGCCATTGTGTGAGAAATAAGATTCAAACTCGTGATTTTAAAACTCTTGACCATGATCACTTCTTAAATTTTTGATCCTAATTCTACTAAGTTTTTCTACAGATTTGGAGTATTTCACAAAGTAGGAATAAGCTTCACTTTTGTGAGCTAAGAAGTATACACAATTATATCTAGAAAACTCATCTACTAGGACATAGAAATATTGCTTTACATTCAAACAAGAAACTCTTGAAGGTAAAAACAAGTCTATGTGAACCAACTCGAGAGGTTGAGAAGTAGAAACATATTTCATTGATTTAAAAAAAAGTTTATGTTGCTTTCTCTTTTGAAAGGGATTAAAAACATTGCCATTTGGGAATTCAAGTTTATGTAGGTCTCTAAATAAGTTCTTCCTAGTCAATTTTCGAAGAGAATAAATGTTGCAGTGTCCTAATAATCTGTTCCAAATCCAAGACATATTATAAAAAGCATTTAAACAATTATCATTTTGCATAGCTAAATAATTCAGACCAACTGCATAAACATTTTCATTTCTTAAAGCAGAAAATACTAAAACATTTTTAGATTTAAAAACATTACAAGAATAATTTTCAAACATAACATTAAAACCATCATAACATAATTGAAAAATACATAAAAGATTGTATTTAAGTCCATCAAAAAATAAAACATTAGAAATAAAACCTGAATCCGTGTTACCAATTTGGCCTATGCCGATGATTTTTCCATTAGAATTATCACCAAGCCGACATGGCCTTCATCAACTTTTATTAATCTTTTATAGCATGAATAATCTCTAGACATATGTATTGAAAATCCACTGTCCATGTACCGTACTATCTTTTGAGAACTCTTCAAACAGGTCTCCTTCAAAACATATTTAAACAAAAAATGATTTTGGTACCCAGATCTTCTTGGGTCCAGAAACGTTATAAATCAAAGCATTATGTACCCATATTTGTCTTATGGGTTTCATATAATTTACATAATCAATATATTTTGAAATATAAACTTTATTCGATCTATAATCATGTGAATAACTAGTTGAAGCATAGGAATTTCCAGAACTGGAGTAAGAAGAAGTATGTCCAGACTTAGAGATAAATCGAGTTTTAGTGAACTGTCTCTGTCTAGGTTGGTATCCGAAACCAGTAGTGTATTTTTGTGCAAATTTCTTTCCTAAAATTTGAGTAAATGTATCTTTTACCTTCGTGAACTTTTCTAAGTCATTTCTAAGTTTATTATTAGACATTTTAAGTTCAGTATTTTTCTTTAACAGTTGAGTATTCTTTTTTTTCCAATAAAAATTTTAGTTTTAACAGTTGTAGTGAGAGCATGTTATTTCATCAATGATTTGTATTTATCTTTATGTTCATTGCATGTCTCTTCCAGCATATTACAATATTCAATAAAATCATCCATAGATATATTTTCCTCATTGTTTGAATCACTGTTATTTCTAGAATAATAATCATTCACCATAGGGGAAACAGGTACCTCAGAGGTATTGGTCATGAAGCACATGTTGACACGATTATTTTCCGAGTCATAAAATTTAGATTCACCCGTGCTGTCTTCTGAAGCACTCCAAGTAGCTTTAATATCATTCTTGTACTTATTTTCCTTCTAATAATATTTCCTCTTGAATTTTAGCTTTGGCTTGTCTGCTAATTAATGTGTCCTTTTACATTGCACTCATAGAAAACAACTTCATCACTTTTATCTGGATTTTTCCAGTCCTTCTTCCAATGTCCCTCATTGTCATACTTTCCTTTGTAATTTGATTTTCTGAAGAATTTCTTCTTCCTATAATACTTCTTGAATCTCCTGGCTATTTGGGCCATTTCAGCATAACTGTCTGAATCCGAATCCTCACTCGTTGAACTTTTAGTAGGTACTTGAGCTTTTTCTTTGTCCTTGATTTTTGAAGAAGTATTCTTAAAAGCCACTGATTTTCTATTGTGTTCATCATCATCTTCTTTATTTACATTATTTTCTTCCTCACACATCATAAGTTTACTTATTAATTCCTTAACATGGAGTGTTCTGATGTCGCATGATTCTCTAATGGAAACAGAAGTGCCCCTCCATCTTTGTAACACCCGAGACTTTTATGTTATATAAATCATCAAAGGAATCTTTTTCAACACACAACACTATCTTGGCTTTCTTTACACGAAATCACGACCTTCCTCGAGAGCTTGCGTCGTACGCAATACCGAGTTTCACTAAACAATGATATGCTATTAAAATATTATTAAAAATAGCCATTATGAATAGTAATAACCACTTTTTGAAATTTTATAAATTTTATTTTTCAAAATGGACTTCATTTTTGGAATCGGAATATCGAAATTATCCTAGGGTGAAATTTTGTTATTTTTCTGAAAACTTTCAATTTTTGATGAATAGTGAAACCACTAAGTGGTAGTTAAAAAACTGAATTTTTCATAAAAGTTAATTTTACCGCTTCTGTGAGTGGAATTTCAAAAATCCAAGAGACACGGTTGATGTCAGTAAGTAAAATGTGGTTCAATGAGATGAAAATAATTTTAGGTGAATAGTAACTTTTTACTCTTATTTTCCATGGTTAAAAGTAAACAGGGTAAATAAGGGTAAAAATGATATTATTATTACCCTCACACATGTCCTAATTCTATTGGATAAGTTTAATTAGAACAAAGACAAACTTAAGAATAACATATGACAATTTTGGACCACTTGGAATAGATTAGGACATTTATTCTTAATTTATTTAAAGAAGGGTTAAAATAGTTAAAATCAAATTTTAATAAGTAAATAAATTTTAATATAAGGTTATATATAAGATAAATTCGACTATAAATATTAATTAGAAAGATAAAAAGATTTCTTACATTATGGTATTTTATTTGTAATTTTTAGACATTATATAATTTAATTTATTTATGACACAAAGATGATGCAGTAATTATCTTATTAATGAAATATTAACATACTTGATGTTATAAATACCCAAATAAATGTAATTTGAGCATTTTTATGATTTCCACTACTTTTATAGGTTAATATGACATGTTATTATTGATTTAATTAACTTTTTTGAACTAATCATTCTGTTAGGATTTTCACAAAAATCAATTACTAAATAGTGTCAAAATTGACATAAAATAGTTTTTAAAACAAATATTATATTAATAATTATTATTTTATTTTTAAAAATCTACAGATCGGCCAAATGACTTTTATGGGGTTATATATATTAATAATAAACAACTTGGGGTTCGTTTCGCTGCTTATAGTAAGTTTTCTAACCTTATAGTATAAGAACACAAGAAGACACGGTAAAAGTAAAATTATTTAACTTAATGTTAAATCTAAATTATAAGGTTACAATAGGAACCTAAACATGTATAAATTCTATTGTATGAGAGAATTTAGACCCATCCCCACCTTAGCTTTGAAATAAATCAATTTGGAGCTATCTATAACCGAACTAGACTTTATAATAAAATAATATTTTTAGTTTATCCAAAGGAGCCCCTCTCCTCTCTAATAAAAGGGCACATCCTCCCCCTCTTCCTCACACCACATTGAGCCTTCAAGATCAGCCAACCCCTACTAATTTCTCCACTCCACTTCCCTAGAAACATCCTAGAGGTCCTGGTCTTATTCAAAGACAAATTTTAGTGCCCTAAAAGGAGGTCTCAATGAAGCACTTCAAAGAAGAGGTAATGTCCATTACCAATTCATTCATCTTTATTTCTTCTTCCATTTATTATTTGTTTCATTATAAATTAATAACATCAGTATCAATAATATACTGATATGTTATTATAAGTAGGAAACAACCCTATTTCACCATTTATCCATCCTACAGAAAATGAAATCACCGCGTGTGCGTACGTACGGAATACCGACTCCACACCGTGGTGTAATCTATTTTCCACCACCACCATACTTGGATGGGTATAATGGTGTAAATAATGACTATATATGATTATTTTAAAGTGATATTTATTCTAAAATAGTATACATACACTTCAATACAATTCCATGATCATGGGAACGATATCATCGCTCGTGCGTATGTACGGAATACCGTCTCCACGATGTGATGCAACTCATTCTACATGATCTTCATTGAAAATGATTATATAAATTAATTGAATGAATTAATATGATATATATTACACTAATAACATTCTGTAAATGAGGTATCTATAACCTAAATAGAAGAATAATAATTTATTCGACAAAACACCCATAAGAACAAAAAGTAACAAACACCCGAATAACAAGTTGTAATGAAATATTACTAATAAGAAGCTAATAATGTGACCATATGTGATATCATAACAATGAGTATGATTCTGGAATAAGTCAATAACATTATTTAAATCATTATACAGGAGGTTCGGACACGTACAAATCATATCGGACCTAAGGTAGGGGAAATATCACAATCTCATTTTTATCCGAGATTGTTTATACTTTGGCATTCACTGGGTGTATTTTATCATCCACATCCATGATTACTCAATATGTAATATTATTTAAATTCACCTACAATTGTTTAAATCCTATTTTACCCTTCGGTGAGTTTTTATTAAAAGATATGAAAGGAATCTTTTTTCATTTTTCGTACGAGGTACTTTTTTGACTTTTCTGACAAAAGTAAGAGAAGAATGTTTTTTAAACTTATATGGCATGAATGGATTTTTAAAACATTATTTCCAAGAAGCTTCCTTTACAAGTTTTAAATTTTATTTTTAGTCAACATTTTTTAGTTTAAAATTGTATGTCATGTTAAGGAAGGAAAAATGTTTATGAAGTAGAAAGTATATTTTTCTCAAGAATGGATTTCAAGTGATTTATCAAAATTATTTTCCATCTAAGATAATATAGGGTTCTGATTATATCCATATCATTACATTTATTTTATTATGTTGTGATGGAATTATTTTTATGAATTCATTTATCTTATATGAATTGTTTTATGATGTCATGATGTTTAATAATTCCATTTTTAGTACATGGGTTATGCAATGATGTATGATTTATGATTTTTGTGGCACACATAAGAATGGTTTCATTATGAGATGGGTGGGACCTATATATCCCTCCAATGCATTGCGTAACGATTTTATATCTCATGAGATAGACATGGCTGGAACGGCAGGTTAAACCGGTTCAGTGAAACTTTACTGAAACGAGGAGTGAACTCGGTTTAGAAATAGACTTTGTCCACTAAGATAGTCTTGGAAATGAGTCTTGACTAATAAGAAATGATTTCTTTGATTATGTGTGTATGCCACAAAGTTTCTTGTTTTATGTTATGATTATTGGGATTACATTTCACTACTATGATTTATCCCATGTTATGAAATTATGATTTCTTTTGTAGGTTATGATTTCCAAAAGTTATGCTCTTATGTATATTATGTGATTTATAGTTCTTTTGTTTACCCTTACTGAGCATTTGAGCTCACCCTTTTGTATGTTTTATTTCCCCAGTTCAGGAAGAAGGTTATTAAGTAAGATATGCCAAAAGTGACTATAGATATGATGAAATAAATGGGAGACAGTGTAGACACTTTATGAACCAGTTTTTTATGTTTCCCAGTTTCTAAATACACTATACCTATACGGTCCTTTCTTGGTTTTCTTATATGTTGTAATAAGTGTGATTTAATTTTGAAGTAATGACAATGTATGTAAAGTATGGGTTGTTATAGTTGGTATCAGAGGAAGGGTATAGTCAACCTTTAGAAACTAGGATGTGAAAGCCTTAGTAAGAATCCTAAGGATAAGTCTAAGCATAGAACACTATCTTAGTGTTTTAGAAATGTCCATGAATAACCTAGGATAAGACCTTAAGTTTGAGCTTTTATTCTTGATTATGTGTGTTTCCTATTATAATTAGTTTTCCTCACACTATTCTTCTTGGTTTTAGTCAATGGCTAGAACCCGTAGGAACCGTGTTAATGTGGAATGCGACGGGAAATGAAATGATTGTCCCCCTGAGCAACCAAATGTTATGGGAGCTGGAATGCAAAATCTTGTAGCCATGCTCACACAACTTTCTCAACCTATGAATCATGCAGGACTACCAAACTAGCAAAGGAAGGAGAAACATTCTGTTGAGTCCTTCATGAGACAGCGTCCACCTTCATTCAGCGGGTCTACTGATCCATTAGTTGCTAAACAATGGATTAGTACTACTAAAAATATATTTTCAGTTCTTCAATGTTCTAAACATGATAAAGTCATCCTAGCAGTGTATCATTTGGAGGGAGATGATGATCAATGGTGGAATATTATTAATAATACGAGGCAAAGGGATGAAATTGAGTCCATGGAATGGGACGAGTTCAAGAACTTTTTTTTCAATATGTACTTCCCTCGTATTCTCTGAACAAAGATGGAGAAAGAGTTTCTTGAACTGAAGAAAAGGGATGATGAATCTGTTGGTACTTATGAAGCAAATTTTTCAATACATTCAAGGTACACTTCTGGTATTATTATCCAACCTCAGAGTATGATCATTCGATTCATTAGTGGCATAAAACCAAGTCTTCGAAGGGCATTAGCCATAAGGAACTTCAATAGATACGAGGAAATCGTTCGATGTGCTCTCAAAGTCGAGATGGAGACTGGAGTAACCCATCAGTCATATGGGTTTGATAAGGAGAGGAAAATGGAATTCAAAGGAAAATCTAAAGAGCACATTGAAAAGAAGATGAGCTTTCACTTATGCTCAATGTGTTGAAAGAAACATGGAGGGAGTTGTCTTAAAGGGACAAGTAAGTGTTTCAAATGTGGAAAGGAAGGTCATAGGGAATTTTAATGCCGCAATGATGGGAAGAATATGTCTAATGATGCAAACAAAGGAAGGGATACACAGAATGACCCTACTACACTTCAATGTTTACAGTGCAAGGAGATGGGTCATTATGCCAATCAATGCCCAAATCCAAGGGTTGATGATGATGGTCGACGTCAACAAACTCTTAAGGCTAAAGACAAAGGAAAGTCACATTCAATTTCTATCAGCGATGTGGAGTACGATAACGATGTGCTGAAAGGTACACTTACCATCCACTCTAAAGTAGAAAATGTTTTATTTGATTCTAGATCCACCCACTCCTTTTATGATTAATTTTCTAAGGTTATCACCATATTGCATCAACAATTAGATATAGAGTTAGCTATGACAACCCCTAATGGAACAACAGTCGCATCAAAAGTTTATAACTATTCTCCGATTGAAGTTTGTGGGAAAGTGCTTCCTGCAAATCTTGTGATCCTTCCTATAGTGGAATTTGATGTGATTCTTGGCATGGATCGGATTTCTCTACATGGAGCTCATATCAATTGCCAAAGAAGGGAAGTCACATTTCATATTCCAGATCAATCTATGATCATCTATCGATGCAAGGATGAACATATAATTCCAGTGGAAATTTCATCCATTTTATGGGTATTTATTCCACTAAATAAAGGTTATTTATCTCAAATGGTTGGTGAGAAACTCACGATTAAGAATATTCCCATTATACGGGAGTTTGATGATGTCTTTCCGAGGGAATTACCAGGTCTTCCACTGAATCGTGAAGTTGAGTTTTCAATAGAACTCGTACCGGGTGCTTTTCCTATTTCAAAGACACCTTATTGAATGTCCCCAATTTAGTTGTAGGAATTGAAGAAGAATCTCCAAGAAAATCTTGATAAGGGATTCATACACCCTAGTGCGTCACCTTGGGGATCACATGTTCTATTTGTTAAGAAGAATGATGGATCAATGAGACTCTGCATTTATTATTGAGAACTTAACAAGATCACTACCAAGAACAAATATCCTCTCCCATGCATTGATGACTTATATGACCAACTACTCGAAGCTCAATACTATTCCAAGATTGATCTTCGTTCAGGGTATCATCAATTAAGGTTCAAAAATGCGGATATACCAAAGACAGCTTTCCGTACAAGGTATGGACACTATGAATTTATAGTGATGCCATTTGGTCTTACTAAATCCCCTGCTATCTTTATGGATCTGATGAATAGAGTCTTTAGACACTATCTTGATCAGTTTGTGGTAGTCTTTATAGACGATATTCTTGTCTATTCAAAGAGCAAGGAAGAACTTGAAGATCACTTGAGAATTATATTGAACACCCTGAGAAAGGAGAAGCTTTATGCAAAATTTACCAATTGTGAATTTTGGCTTCAAAAAGTTTCATTTTTGGGTCACATAATCTCAAAAGAGGGGATATCTGTGGATCCAGCAAAAACAGAGGTTATCGAAAGATGGTCGAGACCAACAACAGTAACTGAGATCTAGAGTTTTCTTGGGTTGGCTGGATATTATCGACGTTTTGTGAAATATTTTTCATGATTATCTAATCCACTCACCAAGTTGACTCAGAATGGAGTTATGTTTTTCTGGATGGAGGAATGTGAGGATAATTTCAAGGAGTTGAAAAGAAGGTTATCCAGTGCACCTGTGCTCACACTGCCTTGTAGTGGAGAAAGGTTTGTGATCTATAGTGATGCATCCAAGAAGGGATTGGGGTGTGTTTTTATACAAAATGATATGGTGATAGCTTATGCCTCACGACAGTTGAAAATACATGAGTAAAATTACCAAACTCATGATTTGGAGTTAGCTATGGTAATCTTTTCATTAAAGATTTGGAGGCATTATATTTATGGAGAAAGGTGTGATATTTATACTGATCATAAAAGTTTAAAGTATATTTTCACACAAAAGGAGCTGAATATTCACCAAAGAAGATGGTTGGTGCTGATTAAGGATTACGATTTCTCAATTCATTACCACCCTGGGAAAGCAAACAAGGTCGTAGATGCATTAAGTTTACAAGACCATGCTAGTTTATACATGATGAGGATCACAAAAGATCGAATATTTATGGATTTACAAAGGATGGATATGTGAATTATAATGAAAGGGTAAAATCGTATCTTTCTCAAATGAATGTTCAACAATCTATACATATGAAGATTAAAGAGGCATAGAATGAAGATGTCGAGTTACAAAAGAAGGTGAGAAATGTTCCTGAATTCAACCGTGATTGTGATGGGATAATAATGTTCACGAATCGGGTTTGTGTTCCTCTCATCCCCGAATTAAAGAAGGAGCTGCTGGATGAGGCTCATAGTTCTTCATTCTCTATTCATCCTGGAAGCACGAAGATGTATAGGGACCTGAAAGAGTACTTCTGGGGGGATGGCATGAAAAGAGATGTTGCTGAATATGACTCTCGATGCTTGGTTTTTCAACAAGTTAAAGCTGAGAGACAGAAGTCTAAGAGGATGTTACAACCATTACCCATACCTGAATGGAAATGGGAAAACATCACTATGGACTTTGTCACAGGACTTCCTAAAACATCCAAAGGCAATAATTCTATCTGAGTCATAGTGGATCATCTTAAAAAATCTGCACACTTCATTGCTATTAGAGAATATTTCTCTCTGGATCAGCTTTCTAGGATATATGTAAATGAAGTGGTAAGATTGCATGGAGTACCACTTTCTATTATATCTGATCGGAATCCGAGAGTTACCTCGATATTCTGGAAAAGTCTTCAGCATACTCTGGATACAGAGTTGAGTTTCAGCACTGCTTATCATCCTCAGACAGACGGTCAGTCTGAGAAAACAATTCCAACTTTAGAAGATTTGTTGAGAGTTTTCTCTATGGATTTTAAAGGTGGTTGGGATCAATGCCTACCTTTGGTGGAATTTTCTTATAATAATAGCTTTCACACTAGTATTCAGATGGCTCCTTATGAAGCTCTCTATGGAAAGAAATGCAGGACTCCAACTTGTTGGGATGAAGTTGGGGAAAGAAAGCTATTAGGACCCGGTCTCGTTGATGAAATGGCAGAAAATGTCAGATCTATTAAAAAACACCTAAAAGCCGCTCAGAGTCGACAGAAAATTTATGCCGACAACTGAAGAAAAGACCTAGAGTTTGAAGTGGGTGATAATGTGTTCTTACGAATATCTCCCTGGAAGAGGGTAATGGGATTTGGAAAAAAGGGGAAGTTGAGCCCAAGATATATTGGTCCTGTCAAAATACTGGATCGTGTTGGGAAGGTATCTTACCTATTGGCGCTTCCACCAAATCTCTCTCAAGTTCACGATGTGTTCCATGTATCTCTTCTGAGAAAGTACATAACTGATCCTTCACATGTACTCAGCTCAGAAGTTGTACCGTTGAAGCAGGATCTTTCTTATGATGAACAACCGATAGCGATTCTAGATCATAGCGAAAAAGTTCTACAAAACAAGACCACTTGATTGGTGAAATTTTTATGGAGGAACCACCAATTAGAAGAAGCTACATGGGAGATTAAGGATATTATGAGGGAGAGGTATCCTCATCTGTTTGTTACAAAGTGACAAATTTCAAGGGAGAAATTAATTTTATGGGGGGTAAAATGTAACACCCGAGACTTTTATGTTATATAAATCATCAAAGGAATCTTTTTCAACACACAACACTAGCTTGGCTTGCTTTACACGAAATTGTGACCTTCCTCGATAGCTTGTGTCATACGCAATACCGAGTTTCACTAAACAACGATATGCTATTAAAATATTATTAAAAATGTCTGTTATGAATATTAATAACCAATTTTTGAGATTTTATAAATTTTATTTTTCAAAATGGACTTCATTTTAGGATTCGGAATATTGAAATTATCCTAGGGTGAAATTTTGGTATTTTTCTGAAAACTTTTAATTTTTGAGGAATAGTGAAACCAATAAGTGGTAGTTAAAAAACTGAATTTTTCATAAAACTAAATTTTACCGCTTCTGTGAGTGGAATTACAAAAATCCGAGAGACACGGTTGATGTCAGTAAATAAAATTTGGTTCAATGAGATTAAATAATTTTTGGTGAATAGTAACTTTTTACTTTTGTTTACCACAGTTAAAAGTAAATAGGGTAATTAAGGGTACAAATGATATTATTATTACCCTAACACATGTCCTAATTCTATTGGATAAGTGTAATTAGACCACAAACAAACTTAGGAATAAAATATGACCATTTAGGACCACTTGGATTAGAATAGGACATTTATTATTAATTTATTTAAAGAAGGGTTAAAATAGTTAAAATCAAAGTTTAATAAGTAAATAATTTTTAATATAACGTTATATATAAGATAAATTCGACTATAAATATTCATTAAAAATCTAAAACGATTTACTACATTATTTTATTTTATTTTTAATTTTTAGAATTTAAATAATTTAATTTATTTATGACACAAAGATGATGCAGTAATTATCGTATTAATGATATATTGACATATTTGATGTTATAAATACCCAAATAATTGTAATTTAAGACATTTTATGAATTAAACTAATTTTATTGGTTAATATGACATGTTTTTATTGATTTAATTAACTTTTTTTGAACTAATAATTCTGTTATGATTTTCAAAAAAATCAATTACTAAATAGTGTCAAAATTGACATAAAATAGTTTTTAAAACAAATAAAATATTATTAATTATTATTTTATTCCTAAAAATCTAAGGTTCGGCCAAATGACTTAGATAAGGTTATATATATTAATAATAAACAACTTGGGGTTTGTTTGGATTCTTATAGTATGTTTATTAACCTTATAGTATAAGAACACAAGAAGACACGGTAAAAGTAAAATTATTTAACTTAATGTTAAATCTAAATGATAATGTTACAATAGGAACCTATACATGTCTAAATTCTATTGGATGAGATTATTTAGACCCATCCCTACCTTAGATTCGAAATAATTGAATTTGGATCTATCTAAAACCGAACTTGACTTTATAATAACATAATATTTTTAGTTTTTCCAAAGGAGCCCCTCTCCTCCCTTATAAAAGGGAACCTCCTCCCCCTCTTCCTAACACCACTTTGAGCCTTCAAGCTCGGCCAAAACCTGCTAATTTATCCACTAAACTTCCCTAGAAACATCCTAGAGGTCCTGGGATTCTTCAAAGACAATGATTATTGCCCTAAAAGGAGGTCTCAATGAAGCACTTGAAAGAAGAGGTAATGGCCATTACCGATTCTTTCATCATTATTTCTTCTTCCACTTCTTCTTCTTTAGTTGTTTCATTATGAAGTAATAACATCAGTATCACTCATATAATAATATGTTATTATAAGTATGAAATAACCTTATTTCACCATCTATCCATCCTACGGAAAACAAAATCACCGCATGTGCGTACGTACGAAATATCGTCTCCACGCCGTGGTGTAATCTATTTTCCACCACCACCTTACATGGATGGGTATAATGGTGTAAATAATGACTATATATGATTATTATAAAGTTCCATTGATTCTGAAATAGTATAAATACACCCCAAAACAATTCCATGATCATGGGAACGATATCATCGCTCGTGCGTACGTACGGAATACCGTCACCACGATGTGATGTGACTCGTTCTACATGATCTTCATAGCATAATGATTATATAAATGAATTAAATGAATGAATATGATATATATTACACTAATAAAATTCTGTAAATGAGTTATCTATAACCTAAGGAGAAGAATAAGAATTTATTCGACAAAACACGTCTAAGAACAAAAAGTAACAAACACCCGAATAACAAGTTGTAATTAAATATTACTAATAAGAAGCTAAGAATATGACCATATGTGATATCATAACAATGAGTATGATTCTGGAATTAGTCAATAACATTATTTAAATAATTATACAGGAGGTTCAGACACGTACAAAGCATATCAGACCTAAGGTAAGGGAAATATCACAATCTCATTTTTATCCGAGTTTGTTTATACTTTGGCATTTACTGGGGTGTATTTTATCATCCACATCCATGTTTCCTCAATATGTAATATTATTTCCATTCAACTACAATTTTTTAAAACCTATTTTATGCTTCGGTGAGTTTTTAGTAAAAGATATGAAAGGAATCTTTTGTCGTTTTTCGTATGAGGTACTTTTTTGACTTTTCTGACAACAGTACGAGAAGATTGTTTTTTAACTTATACGGCATGAATGGATTTTTAAAAAAATAATTCCAAGAAGCTTCCTTTACAAGTTTTCAAGTTTATTTTTAATCAACTTCTTTTATTTTTAAATTGTATGACATGTTAATAATGGAAAAATGTTTTTGAAGTAGAAATGATATTTTCCTCAAGAATGGAGTTCAAGTGTTTTATCAAAATTATTTTCCATCTAAGATAATATAGGGTTCTAATTCTATCCCTATCATTAAATTGATTTGATTATGTTGTGATGGAATTATTTTTATGAATTAATTTATCTTATATGAATTGTTTTATGATGTCACGATGTTTAAGAATTCCATTTTTATTACATGGGTTATGCAATGATGTATGATTTATGATTTATTGTGGCACACATAAGAATCGTTTTATTATGAGATGGGTGGGTCCTATATCTCCCTCCAATGAATTGGGTAAAGATTTTATATCTCATGAGATAGACATGGCTAGAAGGGCAGGTTAAACAGGTTCAGTGAAACAGGACTGAAATGAGGAGTGAACTCAGTTCAGAAATGGACTTTGTCCACTAAGATAGTCTTGGAAATTAGTCTTGACTAATAAGAAATGATTCTATATGATTATGTGAGAATTCCACAAAGTTTCATGTCTTATGTTATGATTATTAGGATTACATTTCACTATTATGATTTATCCCATGTTATGAAATTATGATTTCTATTGCAGGTTAAGATTTCCAAAAGTAATGCTCTTGTGTATATTATGTGAGTGATATTTCTTTTGTTTACCCTTACTGAGCATTTGAGCTCGCCCTTTTGTATGTTTTATTTCCCCAGGTCAGGAAGAAGGTTATTAAGTAAGATATACCAAAAGGGATTATAGATATGATGAAATAAATGGGAGATAATGTAGATGATTTATGAACCAGTTGTTTATGTTTCCCAGTTTCTAAAGACACTATACCTATACAGTCCTTTCCTGGTTTTCTTATGTGTTTTATTAAGTGTGCTTCAATTTTGAAGTAATGAATCTATATTTTAATTATGGGTTGTTATAATATTTATGGTAGACATCTCAATATTCTCATGATTTGTTCTTTTGATGAAAAACCCTTTCCAAGTGAGCTCATAGTATTGAAAATATCATTGAACCAGAGATACATGTCCGAAATAGGTTCATCAGTCTTCATTTTAAAATTATCATATTTAATGGTATAAGTATTTAATCTCATTTCTTTAACATTTTTTGTCCCTTAATAAGAAACTTCTAATGTATCCAAAATTTCATAAGTAGTTTTGCAAGCTGAAATTCAAATAAACTCTTCATCTCCTCAAGAACAATACAAGGCATTCATTGAATTACAATTTTTATTGTAAGTAGTCTTTGTAGGTTCTTCCCAAGTTGTTCATTCAGTTTCTAAAATTTTATATCGAGATTCTATTGTTGTCTATATATCAAATTCCATACTCTCTAAATGAATATTCATTTTCAGTTTCCACTGGGCATAGTTTCTACCATTAAAGAAAGGTTTCCGGTTAGTAGCAGCACCCTCTAGTCTATAGTCCATAGCTAGATATTAGAATATTGTTTTAAAGAGATAAATTTTATAACTAATAGAAATTTAAGATCATTAATTATGCAACTAAAATCACAGTTGAAAAACAGAATGTTTTGCAAATTTGTATTAATAAAAACAGCCTCTGATAACAAATGTTTTTCAGAGTGGATAGTCAAGAGGGGGTGAATTGAGTTCCAATTAAAATTTCTGCTAAAAATATTTTTCGAAAAATACCCCTATTTAAATAAACAAGTTAAACTATAGTGAATCTATATAGAGTGTAAATGTTCAATTAGTTTCTCAAATAATGACTGGGTCTCAGTTAACATAATCAGAAGATGAAATTAACTTTTGAAACTAACTTAATGATTTACAATAATTTTAAACACTTTTTAATTTAACTATAAAAGTATCTTTAAAATAGTTTTGTATTTAAAAGTAGTTAGCAGTGGAATATGATATATGTATAGTATACTTATGATTTAAATTAAAATATACAACAAATGTAACTATGAGGTTCAGTCTCAAGATGAGACTTAGACCTCTCAAACAATTTATATAAAATGATCCACACCCTGGATCGGGGTAAACAACAATGAACACACTGTACAGGTACAAAAACCTCTACCACTGCTCTACGTGGGAAAACAAACAACATCTAACAGCTTTCCAGGTCTTACTCGACCTCTACCACTATCTGAAGTGGGAAACAAGGAGTTATAGAGTTTGAGTGAGGATTTAAGAATCCCCCAGTTTAGCTTAGGAGACCGTGTGTGTATAAAATAAAAAGGGACACACACTGCTTGAAATTTAAATAAAATAATCACTAAAGTATGTGACAAAGAGTTTAGATGATCTTTATTGATTGGTAGTGCAGCTCTAGACTCATTTGATTTGTCAGAAATGCTTCTGAGTCCTTCTCTATCATTTCTCTGAAAAACAGAGTGTCGTTTTCTTCCATGTTCTAGGACAACTTATCAGCATGAGTGCATGAATTTTTGGTTGTAGTTATTCACTCAAGATGAATCTTGTGGTTTCCTTTAGAATATGTTCTTCATGTATGTCCAGTGTTCTTCGAGTATTGATGTAGCCTTGCACAAATGCACCACGTTTGAATGATGTTGAACCCTCTTGGTTTATAGTGCTCTCTTTATGCAACCACATTACATTCTATCTCTGTGTTCATCCCTACGCTGTGTATATCTCTATTAAACAACTTCAGTATCATATCTTTGTTATGTCGTTATCTTACCTTTTATAGCTTTCAACTCCGGCAAAAAGGAATGATTGCTTTTTTTCTTGGGTACTAGGTACGGTTCCCTGACATGGCAACAAAGATTATTAAATAACATTAACTACATTAAAAACATCAAATGAAACCGTTAGCTTAATAAATAAACAGTATTGAGAGAATAGAGTTTTACTGGTTTCTCAAACATTAGTAGCCTTCTATTGGTAGATGTGTGCGGTGGATTTTGTATAGCAGGACCTTCCATTGGTAGCTCTTTTGAAATGTATCAGTAGCCCCTTGGTATCAGTAGCTCTTAATCAATTGGTAGCACATGGGTTATTGGTAGATCGATGTATCAGTGACTCTGTACTTGTATCGGTGGACTATGTCAGTCACTCCATATCAGTCACTAGTCTGTGTATCAGTAGGCCGGTCGGTAGCTCATATCGATAGACTTAATATATCAGCAGACTTCTATCGGTAACTGTCTATGAACTTGTTCTATCTGTAGAATTCTTCTTATCGGTAGCTCTATTTCTGTCTGTAGATTAGGTACTGGTATCTCTGTTATCAGTAGATATATGCATATCAGTGACAAAATATTTTTTGTTTTATGCAACACATATCAGATTGGGTTAGAATTAACTTATAACGTATATAAACATAGATAAACACTGATAAACATATCTCAAGGATTATTTAATATTATTATCATCTTGATAAGAGAATATCATATATTGCGAGAATTTAAATATAGATAATCATTAATTGGGATTATCAAAGGTATGTAAAAGCTTAATTGGGATTATTAAAATAGGTGAGGTCAACACATTATTATATAATATCAAACATAACAATCGTGGGTTTGCATGTACTTTATTCTAAATTGAGTGTTTATTGTTATGAAATATGGAAACATAGTTTGGTTTAATGCAATATAAGCCCATTTTTTGTCTTTTACCTTGTGGATTATAAATTGCCTTCTTTTAAAATCGATGTGTTTCATGTCCTCCCACCTTTAATAAATTTCATCATCCCAATTTGAATGTTATCATATGAATAAGAGGTAGGAAATTTTAAAATACTATTGTTTTAATCAAAAATCCTAAAAATTGTTAATAAACAACGCCTTAATGTGAGTTAAATTTAAGTAGAAATGTAACATAGAATACCATTTAACCATGATTCCAAATACTAGAACATAGGTGGTAATGGAGGGAAATATTATATATATGTGTTCAGTTATTTTTTAAATTTATCAAAATAAATTGACTAATAAATGGAATGTTAAGTTCCTAAAAACCCTTAATCATTTATGATAAGAGGAATATTAGTTCTTAAGAATTAATGTTACTATGACAATAATTTTTTTCAGGATAAACATCATAGAGTTGAGGAAATCCCTTAGCATATAGGAAAAAAGAATATGGAGACATACTTAATTGTTTAGTAAAATTTCATTATTTAATATATTTAAACCAATATATAGTTTTTTCATCTAAATAGTTAGCATTCAAGATGCATTTACTTAAACCAAAAGCACAAAAATATATTTTTAAATACCACATAACCATAAAGGGTGGAACAATATATTCCAACAATATTAAGAAATTAAAAATATAAAAATGTTTATAACATGCTAAGATAATTCCCAAAATAAATAAGAATTCATATAATAAATTATCTTTAAATATCAACAAAAATACAAATAGTTCAAAAGTAATAATTTATTAAATAATTACACTTAAAATTCATCAAATATATTATGAAAGAGAACTAAACCAAATGATTATAAGTGTTTTATCATATATTCTATCAAGATATTTCAACTGTTATTCATAGAAAATAATCTTATATGTTTCTAAAATATCCATAATATTTTATTGAAAATATATCATACTAACCAAGATATCACGTTGGCCAGTCATAGGCACTACACCATTATCTTTATTTATTTGTGGATTTAATGTTACCATCCTTGCAGAATGTGATGGGTTGTCACTAAAACTTATGTTTTTCCATTATTTTAATAAACATTATAAATTAATTCAACCCAAAATAATAATTCATGTTAATATTAGTGGTTACAAATACACCAAACCAATGAAACATCTCAAAAAAATCCATTATTATCTTTAAAATTTCATCACATAAAACCTCAATGGGGTGTCTTAGAAATTAAAAATTTTATCATTGATATTCATATATACATATAAAAAATTCCATATATATAAAGATAACCACTCATGAGAACATAATAATATCAAAAGTTATCTATTACCTACCCTAATATGAAATATAATAGCCTAGAACATGTACCATCTAACCTGGTGCCAAATTCATAAACATGACAATTTCATCTAGGATATCAATGAAGTTTAATCCACTTTATAACATTAAAATATACTACATCAAAAGGAAATATTGGATAAATTATATACCCATGGAACTCTTAGGTTTATTTTTTATAGGTTTAGGGGAAACTTAAATAAAATGTGATTCATAAACATATGGTTCATAAATATAAACAACTACTCTTGTTATAATAATATTTTCTTATTTCAAATTAAGTTGTCAACATCATCCGTATGAAATAACTTATAGATATAATTCATTCAACTGAACTATTTTTAATATAGGGAAGATGAAACATATAAAGGGAGAGTTGAAATACTCAGTATAGGTAAACGTAAGCATTTACAACTGAATTTCATCAATGAGCATAATATGTTTATAATGGTGTTACAATATAATTAGATATCATGAATGAATCATAATATAAGTCATAACCAGAAATACCTAAATCCTAAAATATAAAACATTATAAAAGGAATGATTCATTAGAATAACAATCATGATCCATGAGATATAAATCTTGATCATAATAAACATTATAAACTCAAAGAAATGAATTTAAACCTTTTTTATGAAATTCATTATAATATTCATAACATACAACTAAAACAACTATAATTAGATTTACCATATGACCAAATGACAATATTTTTTTACCTAATGCAATATATCACTCTATGGTGACAACAATAATATAAAAAACTGTGGGATCGCCCAGTTTTATCAAGGTAACATGGTTATATAGGCTAAAATAAGGTCACACAATGCTCTCTGGACAACCCCATTGTTTAATCTATAATAGGATCACTATGTGCTATCTAAGACACCTCATAATATATTCATTATACAAGAACAACAATTTTTATAATGATAAAATTGCATTAATTGCATAATAATAATCATTAAACAATAATAATTACATTCATAACATTATTAACACATGGAAGATACATGGGATTCATAAAAATCTATTTTAAAACATGATTAGAATATTGAAACGAATTGATCATTATAAAAATATATTTGTATGATGATTAAATCGTTTAATGGAAATGAATTTCCTAAAAATATCATTGAAAGAACATAATTCCATTCAAAGAAATGTTGAGGATGCAATTAATACTAAATATACCAAGTTGTGGATAGGTATTAACAATGGTTTTTGACATTGACAAATACAAATACAATTGAAATATCCTAAAAAGCCATCTTGAGTAAAACAAAATTTTTATATAGAATATTACATTTTAAAAATTATTTTTTTAATAGAATTTTCTTCTATCATAACATTAAGTAAGTAAAATGGATGCATTGAGAATCATTTACAACACTTTTGAAAACATAAAACATTTTCTAAACTCTTTTCTTTGAAAACAACCATTTAAACTTATACAGTAACATTTGGAAATTATTTAATAACCATTTTAAAACATAAAACAGTGTAAAAATATTTTCCATTTATAATGATATTAATGTATAGTTTAAAAACATTATTAAAAAATGTTTTAAAATAGGTTTTTGGATGAAACCAAATTTCCAACCAAAAAGAGAAATAAGATCCGATTTTATTATAAATAATTTCTTAAATATGTTAAGTATAAATTAGTAGAAAATTTTAATGTAACATTTAAATTACATGAATAATGAAAGTATTGGATAATTCATTATTTTTGTGAGTTATGTATCTTAATATATCATCATAATCGTAAAGAATACTAATAAAGGATGACATTGTAACATAAAATGTCTACCAATTTTGTATCATTAAATCATGACCCCCATGCAAGGACTAAATTATATGAAACTGAAAATACAATTATAATAAATAAATTTATGATATTAGATTTAAAATTGTATGTATATACAGCTTAAAAAATATTTTTTCAAAACACAACATAAGTCTTAAATTATGAAAATTTTGAAATAAATCCATTACTACATTGATAACATTGAAACATTAAACCCCATAAATTATAGATCATGAAATGATTATTAAAATAAAAATATATATAATTAAATGTTTCAAAAAATAAAATCATGGTATTTATATACCCATAAAACAAAAATAAGTTGTGAATATGTACAATATCTAATTAAAATAAACGTGAGATGAGAAAAACACATACCTTGAGTCTAATTCATATTTCTTTTTCTATATATTACTTAATAATAAAATATAGATAATTATTTAGTTGCTTGATAATATTTTACATGTTTTATTATTATTTTTATTCCAATTACATTCATGCTATATATAACTACTTAATCAATTACAGTTTTGTCGAATGTCTTGACCGTATTCAGATTATGTGTCAAAAATGTCATTTTTTGGATGACTACTGTGAAAAATAAAATTATCTAACATCTAAAGAATAATAATAATGAAATATTTGTAATGTTTTTTCAAAAATAATACTTCTAAAATTTTCATAAATGATGTTTCTGAAAAATTGACAACTGTTGTGATGATGGAGAGAGTAGGGTGTATGTACACATGTGGAACACTCTGATTTTTCATTGATCATTATGGAAATAAGTAATGTAAAATTGTATCATAATATATCAATTAATTTATAATATATTACAAGATATTTAACAATAAATACTTATATATCTATAATTATTCTATTTTAAAAGGAATCATATTGAATCGAGGAGGTGGGAGTCCAGACGTCCACGAAGGACGTTATCAACCTTTTAGTGTATGAAATTATAGAAATGATAATGATATAATCTATATTAATAAATAAAATTATGTCATTAATATAATATTTATTTAATTTATATAATATATATTCATAATTGTTACCCTAATTACCATATACATAACGTGTTAGTGGAAAATGCTTCACATCGGTTTGTGAGGAGGTCCGCCTCCACACACATGAATAACATAATCATATCCCATAGGTTATATAATATAAAAATGGTATATCTGATATAATTAATAAATATGTATAGTTATTTAATAATTATAATATATTTTCTTTATATATATCATTATTACGAACCCTGATAGGTGGTAATGTAAAAACGAACGACATCAGTTTGAAAGGTGGTAACCCCCCCGTAAACATGAACGATGATTTCATAACCTATTTGATGTAAGTGTGTTTGGTTTTAGGTTTTAACAAGAACATAATAACAAATATTTATATATTGGATGAGTATGTTATTATATTATCATGGTATATTTATTATTTATGGGGTTGAAGATAGAAATAAAAAAATGCATGTTGATGAACATTACTTCTTTCTCGAGTAACTCCTTTAGGATTGCAGTAGAGGCCTTACATATATTGCTTTATGAAAAGATTTTCACTAATGGGGTTAGTTGAGATACGTTTTATGTTATTTTGTTATGGATTGGATGATAAAAAAATCTAGAAATGGGTGAATACTTGAGGGGAGTGAGTGACATTTTATAGATGAGGTGGAGTGGCATTTTTGTAAATACGCACAAGTATTCACTATTTGGAAATCAAAATTATCAAATGTTGATCCAAAATAGATAATATAATATTTTTATCTATTATATATTTGAGGAAAACCCCAACCGCTTAATGAAACACATTTTTTTAATCATTTTTTTCCTTAAATACTTTGTTTCTTTATTTTTTTATTTTGGTTTTTAATTAATGTACGAGATTTCTAGCCTATGTAATTTATCTTTTAAGTGTAACCAAAAGGCATACCTATGAGTAAAATATTCCTACTGAATATAAATAATATATATAAATTATAAAATAAATATATAATGTGTGCTGGAAATTAATTTTAAATAAAGATCGTGTAACACGAAACAACATCACTTTAACCATAACTCTTCTGAAAGACACTTTACTATTTAGTAGCCATCAATTTATTTATAAAAGAATAATTATTATATTAATTGAACATAGTTTATATTAATTTTCATTTAAAAATCACTAATATGAATATAAATGTTTTATTAATTTTAAATCATTTAATAAAATTTAATTTATTATAAAATTATATGTATGTCAATTTTGGCATTACTCATTTAATTTGGATTTATAAAATATAAATATAAATCATTAATTTGAATATATGATGACCACACCATTTAATAATTTAATATATATCAAAAAATAATAATTGAACATAACAATTAAATCAATTGACATTAGTTTAAATATTCTTACTATCAATTATCTAATTAAATAACTGAATGAATAAATATAAAATTGGAATTTCATATGAATTATTTATAGTCATACAATATCTATAAATATAAGATAAATTATTATAAAAATAACTATTTTATCTTTAAAAATTCTAAATATAACTTAACATATTTTGTTTTTTCCATTCCCAAATCCTTATAGAAATTATAAAGAAAAATGGTTATTTTTGTCTTTATCTTTACATGACATATTAAATAGGTTACATTCATAGAAAAGTGATAAAAATAAAAACAATGTACCATTAGGTCTTATGGATAAAAATATATCCCATAAATGGATTTTGGACATGTTAATAGGTTATTTTCCCCATGTGATTAAAATTTATTCTTTGGTAAACATTGACATACCTTAATCACTTTAACTAATTTAAACTATTATTACTAGTAAATATAGGTAAATTTTTAGATAATCGTATTATAAATTAATAACTAATATGATTGAAAATATTTAATAAATTTTAAAAAATTAAAACCAAAGAAGTGGAAAACTATAAATTAATATTAATCCTAGGATTACGGCAAGACATATGGTGTTTAAGAAGAGTAAAATATTAGAAAAAAAATATAATTCAATAATAACTTTATGAATAATTATAATCATTTCATACAAATAAATTAAAAATATGTGTATATATATATATATATATTTAAAAACTCTCAATTTGGGAAAATTCAAATTAATTAATATATTAAAATATTATGCATTTTAAAATAATTTTTAAGAAAAATCTTATAAAAACGTTATAATATGAACAATAAAAATTTAAAATAAATAAAAATTATTTATGTTTATTATGAATAATAAATATGTATTTTATATGAAATAATTTTCTAAAAATAAAATAACATTAAAATAAAATAACTTATTCACAATAAATGGAAGATTTTGAAAAATCGTTATTTTCACTATAAACTGATATGTAAAATGTCTCAAAAATATTCCAAAATTTCACAAAAAATAATTATTGATATTATGATAAAAAATTAATTTTTTTTATCCAATCCATTTTATGAATGTTCAAAAAATTTATTATTACAATTTTGTCATTTCAAGCAATAAAAATCATTTTTGGAGAGAAAACATTCTTGAAGAATACAATTACATTACTAGAAATTGATTAATTAATTAATAATAATTTATCAAAAATTTATATTGGGTAAAAATTTGATTATATATATATATATATTTCATTAATTAGATAATACTATTTATACCTACCAATATAACTTATTTCTTATAATGATAATATATATCATGGGTCATTTATTTTCAGGTATTCATGTTGAATACTCTATCAAATATAATTATATCATGTTTCACGTAACAAAATACAAACTATTTTTGGTTTGTAATTCAAGATGAACATAGTGTTGCATGTAATACAAGATAAACTCAAGGTTATATATCATTTCTGTTATCAAATATAATTTTGTTATTCTAAAATAACTAGTTGTTACGGGCTATATGAAAAAGGATATATTTTTTATGATCATAAATTTAGTATTAATTTATCATAATTAAGGTTTATATCCACACATTTTGGTATTACATTAAATAGACATGAAGTAGTTTTGAAAATGAAAGTAACATAGTTCTTAATAAAATGATATTTTTTACAAGTAATTTTTTTGTGGAATGTTATTTAACAACACCAATGTGCAGTGAGGAACAAAATATAGACATAGTATTTTCATATTATCAGTGAAACATGATATTTACAATGAATTTTAGCTGAGAGTTTTAATTTTTTGAACTGGCGTATCCTGAAAATACTATAATGATAGTCACGGGGGGATTCATGAGAGTGTAGAGTTTTGGAAAATTTCATATACAGTGGATGATAAAAAAGGTTCCTCACATACTAAAAAAATTTAATTTCTTTTAATGAATCAAAATGGGTTTTTAAAACACCATGATTTTAAAAGAATATTATTTAAGATAGCCTATATAACACACAAGACCAAGCTTAAACAAACCACTAAATGTTATAATTTTATAATTTCTATAAAATTTCTTCTGATTCATTGATTATGAATAAATTTATCTGAATTATGATATATATATAAATTTAATAATCAATAAGAATGTATATATATATATATATTCTTCAGAAATAATCACTCATTTTTTTGTAGTTTTTTATTCAATAAAATATTCTTTCTTCAAAAGAAGATTTTATTTCCTTTTGTGGAAATTATTAAAAAAAATATTATAAGATTTTATAAATTGAATTTGATAAAATAATTTTAATTTTAATTAACATTTCCAAAATTTTCATATGGTGAAAATTATTATTTTTTCTAAAAATAATGACTCTTTAATGAATTGTGAAAAATACAAATTTTTTTGAATACAATATTACTATTTATTGTATTAAAGAATCCCCATTTAGTAATAAAATTGTATAAATGTAAAATTATACATATTTTATGATTAATATTAAAATTATATTCATTGGAATCATTTTTACAGATTAATTTAGTGGAAAAACATTCTGAAACATTAAAAGGCATTTTCCTGAAAAACTATTCTTCATTGCATTTCATGTTATTTTACGTGAAATTAACTTGTACATGAACAATAAAATGAACATTAAATAATTTATTCCATGTATTTAATAATTGGTTTCAGCTTTTTTAAATAGGTCCCTTTTAGTTTTCACAATTATGTAATGTTACCCTAGAAAATATATTTCGCCTCTATAAGGGTAAAATCATTAAAAGAGGGTCAAAACTATAATATATGGTCTCAAAATCAACCAAAACACATCAATGTTTTGTTGGATGAGATATATGATATCTTGATGATCAAAAAATTTAATATATGTCATTTTTATTACATTTTTCATTTAAAATGACATATTTATTATTTTATGTAATGAAAATTCCAATATGTCATTGTCTTGACTTTAATATATATACCTAAAGAGAAAGAAATTATATGTTCTATTATAAATGTTTATTTTAAATTTTAATTAATTTTTAATCATGATAATTTATTTTTAATATTTAACTAATATATAATTATCTTAAATTCTTATATAATTCTGATACACCTCTTGCTCTATTATTAGATAAGTCAAGTAAATTATCTAAAAAAAGATAATTATTTTGGAGGGTTATAATTATGATTTAATTTACTAGATGAATAAAATATATTATGGTTATATTAAAAATTTATATTCAAAATAAACAACTGTGTTGAAATATATTACATAATTGTAAATTAATAGTTCAAAAATGACATTAATGATATTTTATAATAAAAAATATTTTATGAGATGATTTTTAGGTAATAATAAACCTATATTTCACTAAATAAATTTGATATAGTTTATAATATCAATCATTATCCATTTATTTATTAAATTTCATTTTGATGTAAATTTTGTGACCTTATAGAGTATATAACTTTATTATCAAAGAACTTGTAAAAATGGTTAACATCTGATAAAATTCAGAGGTAAATGATAAAACATAACGAAAACATTTCCAAATTTTATTGGACTAACTAATAAGGCATATAATAATAATTTATTATAAATATATCAATTTTGTTCTAGTTTTCCATGAAAATTAATTTTTTTAAATTTAATACTTTAGGTAATTTCATTAGCGTCCTTCGATGCACTTATAAATGGTGACCCCTATCATTAATTATTCACAATGTTGGATCCATATATCAAAACTTATATCAACAAAAATATCATCCTATATTCCGTCCATATATATTATAGTTTTAAATAATTCCAAAAGGTTATTAGTTTAATGATTAAGGGGTAAAATTATTTCTCTCAATGATGTGGTATAACTCTTACCTGAGCATTTTCAATTCTATTATTCTTATATTTTATATAATTATGTGGTGATGATAATAAAATAATAACTCCAATATCTTAATCAATCATAAATTTTATTATAAATATGTAACTATCATTATCCACAATTATTCCTAACAACTATAATGTGAATGAATTTCTCATGCACACCCTTGGGCTGCCACCTCTACGTAGCGATATAATTAATTTTCCACCACCATATTCCATAGATGGTTATTATGATGTGTTAAAAATTAATATATTATTTTTATGATATAATTATAATTATGGAATTATAATATCACATCAACATTATTACCTTTTAATCTGTTTGGAATTGATAACAGCACTCATACGTACGTGTGGACTACCACCTCAATGACACAGTGCGATTTGTTTTTCATTTCCTATTTACATGGATGTTAATAATGATAGATTTAATTAATATATATTATATATATGATATAATTTTAATTGTTTATATAAAAATTAATATATATTATTCATTTAATCTATCTTTTAATAGTGAAAACAATGTACATGTGTACATACGACCTTCAGTCTCCATGAACATTTTAATTATATTTTTAATTTATTCCTTTTATAGATTACAACATATATAATAAGTATATATTATATTTATATAAATGATACAATTCGGTAGATTAGGTAACCTTGGTCAAGGTATAAGGATAATAAGTACAAAATTGAAACTTCTAAGAAAAAAGAAATAGTTAACACTTATAAAATACGATGTTAATGAGGAATTATTAATAAATCTGAAGTGAAATGTTATAACTGGATCATATATGATATTAAAATTAAGTAACGTTATTTATTGAATCATAATAAATTATAATATTTTATATATGATCTTAGAGTGAGTGGAATCTTGTTGAACTTGAGTTTAGGGTATTATGTTACAATATCATTGATTATTGGTATTGAATTTGATTGGTTTTATAATGATAAAATAGTATAAATTATCCATATATAAGGCCATTAACATTAATATAATCTGATTATATATTAAGAATAAAATTTTCTTTTCATTTTTATCTCTTTGAGAACTAATGAGTTCATAATAATGTTTTTTATGAAACCCATATTTATTTCTCTCTGTAATTCTAAATTCTTTTTGTCAATGTTATTGTTTTCATTAAAATGATTTAAATAATGTTTTCAATAATACCATATGAATGATAAAAATTATTTTCATCCTTTTGTAATATTATAATTTTTTCTAAAAGTTATATTATTTTCATTTTTAGAATGTTGTATTATTTACTTTTTATAATATAAGAAAAATGAATTATTTTAACACACAAAAAAATGAATTTTTCTATTATCATGAAAATTTGAGCTATGGAATATTATTACAAACTTTTCTTTGGTTATCTTCAAAGAATACATTTTAGATACTTTTTTCTATATTCATTGATTTTAAAGAAGAGATTTCAAAATAAAACGGGTACTTTCTTGAGGAAATATTTAATATGTTATTTTAAAGTTATATTACATCATTAATGGAAATCATTTATAATATTTATTATTTAATAAGGATAAAATAAAATAAAACCATTCATAATCATTCTATGGATGGTTTATTATTATGTAAAATTTATTTTTATGAAATCCTTTTATTTATCATTTGTAATTCTAAAATAAATTATCGAAATGTTTATCAACCCCATTTTTGTTTCTCATATTAGGATATATATTGGATGTTTTATGATATTATCGAACAAATATTAATGTTTAATGAATATATAATATGTGGGACTAGAATTGTATATACCTCCAATGCATTTGGTAATGAATAATATCTCATGATATAAATCCTTCGAGAATTTGGAGTGAACCCAATATAGCTAGGGACTCCTACTAATATGATAGTCTTCTAAGTGAACCTTAACTAATTTTATCATGGAATTGTGAGTTACACCAATCCACTATGATGGTATGATTAGTTATATTTGAAATGAAAAATTATTTTATTTTATAATTTATATGATAAAATATTATGTATTATGACAATGTTATGATCCCATTTCTCATGTCCTTTGATTAATTTATTATTCCTATCTTATTAACTTCCATGTATTATGAAATGATCCAACATTATGATATGTGATAAAATGGGTATGTATTTTAAATTTTATGCTTATGTTCGCATACCCTTATACTTGTGTTATGTTTATGTGCTCATTTAAATCTCTCTTGTTTAGCACTACTGAGCAACCGATATCAAAAGTTATCTTTTATTCCATCATAGGTAATAAATAATTGATTTAATATGGTGATGTTAGGAATGGTATAATATGAGAATAACATTATGAGAGTTAATTAATAATTTACCTAAATAATATGTTTAAATATATATTATCTAATTCCACTAATTTTTTTAATTATAACATGGATTTAAATTTAATTTATTAAATATTATTTTCAAAAGATATAATATCTATATATGAA
This sequence comes from Viscum album, assembly GCA_963277665.1. Taxonomy (NCBI): domain Eukaryota; kingdom Viridiplantae; phylum Streptophyta; class Magnoliopsida; order Santalales; family Viscaceae; genus Viscum; species Viscum album. Next base: position 1,594,620,914 of record OY728129.1, read on the forward strand.
ATTTATGTTTCTCTATAGTTGGAATCATAGAAGGGATGAGTAAATCATTATAATCATGGAAAATAAAACTTTTTTTTGAATCCTAAGGAAGATATTATATATAAGAGATCATCATGATGTTTTTTATGTCAAATATTATGTTGATTTATTAGAAATTCATATGAATATAGAAAATAAATGTGGATGTAGTTTTAGAACATATATATCTTGGGGTAATAATCCAAAAAATGTTAGGTCAAAGCATATCTCTACTGTCATTATAGTGCATACTTACTGTTCCCTTAATATTAAATTGGTATGATAGTCCATTGGGATATTACTGGGTTTGCTAGCATTTTTTATCTGAAACATTATGAGGGAGTTTAATTAATTATATCCAAGGATGTATAAGGTTAAACAAAATGTCTTAGTGATTAAAAATAAGTTTTCTTGATTTATACATTTTGCAAATGATTTTTCATGATTACATGATTTCTCACTTTGGATATTATTAATCACTCTAATTTTTTATGTTTTTTCCAACTCTTGAAACTAAGAGTATTCATGTTAGTATAAAATGTGATGGAAAATTAATGATTATAAAAATTAGAAACCAAATGGAACATGATATGGAAGGAAAATCCATGTGATTATTATTTATAAAAAATATTGTTACATTATTAAAAATATTATCTTGGGCATGTTTTTTAAAACATATAATAATAGAAAAATGGAGATATAGGAAGAAAATCATGGGAGGAAGATTCAGATTCCAAAATGTCAAGTATACGCAAAATAGCACATAGTGAAAATATCTTTCGGATGAGAATATGTTTTATTTTTTGAATAAAAGGTTCTAGTGTAAGTAATTAATAAGAAAAAATGAATATTTTTTGGAGGTAAATCAAAGACATCATAAGGTAACATTTATAATTCAATGTGTTATATGAATGTAATGTGGGGATTATAAGAGACAATGTGCTAATCATAAGGTTAAATCATATTTCATAGAATTACCCATGAAATTTCTTTAACTAATGTGAATGGAATGAATTTATTATGTTTTAGGATTCAATAATATATATCTAAAAGTGTTACATCAATGATATTATAGATATAAAAATAGTGAATCATCTAATAACTATTCATGTATATATTTTCATTATAGATTTAGAAACATTGTAATATGGTAACAATGAACCTGAAAAGTTATTTAGTGGTATGATATTGATGTTTTTCTAGGAATGATAGATGCTCGACACAGATGTTTTGAATGAGATAATTTTAGATAGCATGAAATTGTTTAGTGATTTGATGAAACATTAATTTAGGTCAAATTGGATAATTTTTATATCCTTATTAGGTTAATGGAATATATTCAATAGTCTTTGGTTATATTTAAAAAAATGATTTTATTAATTAGTGGAAAAATATATGTTTCCATGGGTGGATAACCTAAGAGTTATGTAGATAATCAAGATCTTTTAATTTTATGTTTAATCATAAGTTCAATGACAAGAGAAACCTCTTTAATATTTTACGCAATGCTATTTATTTGATATTTGAATCATTTACACTATTCAATGAAGAATTTCCAATTTAGGTTTAGATAACCCTTTGGTTTATTAAATGATTTAATTTTATGTAAATTATGGTCTCTTGGAATGTGGGATATAAATAATATTGATATCTAAACTGTAATTCATTTATATGGAAATAGTTCTTGAGATATTTATGTTCTACGTATGGATTTTCTCTTAGTTTAGTATTTAAATATGTTTCATTTTATTTTAGTGATGGTCACCACATTACAAGATTATATAGTGAATTAAGATGAGGAAAATGATATTTTGGGGGGTTATTTATTATATTGTTCTATATATAAACTTCACAATTGACATGTTATATAATTTTAATGATTATATGGGAAAAATTCAATTACTGTAATTGTGGATATAATTATAAATGTATGGGATCACATTTGAGGATAAAATATCTTTTAGGTTGTCATGTTTATTTTGTATGTAGGTTTATTTATTAAATTATCAATGTGGAATAAAATTTTTTAATGTTTAAATTTTGGAGATAAATTTATTATATCATCATATGAAGGTTTATATATTTTGGATATTATCATATCCATTTTGATCATCCAATATTATTAAAATATAATGAAATGAATTATATCATTATATTATATTTTGTATTATAAAGATGATTTTTGTAATTAAATATTGAAAAATTTACACTGAATACTCATCGTTTAGAGATAAATATGACAATATCGTGTAAATTGATTAAGGAATGAAATTATAATTTTTAATTATATATGGTTTCTTATTTCCTTTGTTTAGATGGTGAAATAAATTCCTAAATTCAGGAAAAGATTATTGAAACCAAAACATTATCCTATTAAATTCATTTATATTGAATATATGGTCTATTTCACAACTCATTGATTTGCTGTTTTATTCCCATTATTAATCTCAAGATCATTCACATTATTGTGGTCAATGTTCCCTATCAATGCCCACAATTTATATGGAATTAAATTTTCCACCATTTCTATATTTTCTCACCACCCTAAAGTTTTCCTATTTTAAAACATAGTTATGTGTTTTTCAATATTTCCATTTTGTTTCCCTTTCCCACATTTGAAGATGATTTTTAATAAAAAAAATTATATTATTAATTTTCAACAATGGAAATTTCAAATATCAAACCATTGGTTTGATAAAAGACTTTCAGAAGTGATGATTCAATTTATTAAGTGATTTGGGAGAATATAATAGCCCTATATTTTATAATAAGACTATATTCAATAACACATATTATATGCAACATTGAACTTAAAAAGACCCCAAAATATAATTATTCTATTATCATTATAAAAAGGTTATTGATTTTTTTGTATGAATAATTTTCAATTTATTGTTATATATATATATATAAGTAACAGAAAATTAAATCTTATTGATATATTCTTTGGTTATAAGGAATTAATTTTTACTAAAACCATTTCATGCATTAGAATAATTTGTCATTATATAAATAAATACTAATAAATTTCTTTTAAATAAAATTATAATTACTTTATTGATGTTTATGTAATTTAATTTGATAAAATGACTTAAATATATAATTGATAACTTTAAAATTAATGTATGGTGAATATTTTTTAATTTTAAAAAAAGTAATAATTTTTGTGCGAATATAATTTTTTTTTATTTTAATGGAGAACTATATTTTTCTAATGAAATTAAAAATAAATTTTTTAAAAAATAATCTGAAATTAACATTATTAATATTATATTTTGAAAAACCCAATTATGTTCAATTGAATAAATTTTATGGCAGAATATGGTTTATGAACATTATAAAATTTAAAGGTATTTTTTTGAAAAATTGTATTGATTTTCATTGAAAATTTATATCTAAAATTAGATTTTTACACTTATAGAAATGGAATCATGGAAAATATATTAAATAATTTTTTAATGAGTTTCATATTTGGTAAAATGTTCACATTTATTTCTGTTCACTATGAATAGAAAACTTGGTAATATTTTGTCAACTCTATAAGGGTAAAATAGTTAAAACATGGTTAAAACAATGATATAAGATCAAAGAAATCAATACAAAATTTTTCTATATTTTATTAGATTGTATAAATTCAACCATATAATTCCCAAATTCAATTATATTTCATTTTTGTTACCTTTTTTCTTGAAAATTTCATTTATATTTTTTTATGAAATAAAGACTCGATAATATCACTCTCATGACCTTAATAGATCAAAAAAATTTATTTAGGGATTAATATAAAATAATTATAGTTTTCAATATTTATTTTTGAATATTTATTATTCTTTTGACGTGGAATGTTTTTTTTAAATTTTTTATATGATGGGATAATTATAATAAATTATTTCAAAATTCTGACATAATGATTGGTCAAGTTGTTGAAAAATAATATAAGTTTTTCTTTAAAACTATAAAATTAAATTCTTTTTATACAGAGTTCCCCAATAATTTTATAGATTAATAAAAACAATATTTAGGTGTTAAAGGTTTATACTCAAAATACATTTCTATCATGGCATATTTAAACTCAATGTAAATGAATTGGTCCATAAAATGACATTACTAATATTTTTTTATAAATAATAATTTATTAAATGATATATAATTAATTAAAATACAATATTCATTATGTTTATTGTGATAAGTTTGAACATGTTATACAAGGTCCTATTAAGGGTATCTTATCCATTTATGGAAATTTGTTTCCCTTAAAGCACATAACACATTGTTTTCACTGTAATTATCAAAATGGGTTAACAGAGTTTACCACTAAGTTAGAAGACTGAAAACACAACCTAAGATTGGATAAATTTTATTATATGAGATGATTAGTACTATTCCAAATTTTTTCCTTCAAATTATTTACATTTTTTCCCTTCATAGGGAAAATTAATCTGTTTTAAATTTATACTTTAAGTAATTTCAAATGTGACACTCCCCTCACATATAAAAGGGAACATTCTCCTTCTCATTATTAAAAATAATTAAGTACTATATATCAGGAACTAACTACCATAATATCATCTTGTATCCATCATCCGGATGTTAAAGCATCCAATAATACCAAAAAAATATTCATTCACGTTATATAGTGTAATCCATAATATGGTTCTCAATAGAGAGGTATAAATATTAATCTAGAATTATGAATTAATATATTCTTATAATTCATCTAAATATATGATATAAATAATAAATAATAAAATCATTATTATAAATATAATAAAAATTTATTATTATTATGCATTCAACATTATCCACCATCATTTCCATCAAATGGTAATTAAAAATATCGCTTTTGTCTATGCATGGACTAACAACACCAAATGAAAATACAATTCATTTTCCATCAACATTTTCATAGATGGTAATTATAGAGCGTTCAATATTTTTATATATTGGTTAACATTTTGGAGATTATGGAACAATGGTTTATATACAAGGAATAAAAATGTTATATGTGTTAAAGATATTATAAAAAAAATTCTACATGATTTTTATATAGAATATAAATAAATATAAATTTACTATACATGAAGACATAATAATTTTTAATAATTTTGAAACCGAGGTAATGGTTTTATGTTAAAAAAATTATTCTTTATCTAGATTGAAAATGATTATGTTGATGATATTGAATGTTTATGACTTATAGCACATGGATCCCATGAATTTTGTGCTTTATTTTTTCTTTTAGCATATGGGATGTTTCCATTTAATATTCCTCTATTTAAGAACATATGGTTCTGAAAATATGTTTTTAAGGAATCCCCCTTTATTTCACTATTTTTCCAAAAATATATTTTCTTCCATATTAATGATATCTTTAATAAAATTAACAATTATTTGTAATACAATACAATTAATAAATGAATGTATTTTTACACAAGAATCAATATTTATTAATTTTTTGTAACAGAATATTATTTTTAATTTCATAATAAGATACTTTTGAATTTTTTATAGAAAATGTGAAAGGATTATTTGATTAGTCATACCCAACATAATACATTTTCCTAACATTATAACTACAAAATTTTTACATGATTCATTTATATGTTTCCATAGTTACAATCAATAAAAAAATTTCCTATAATTTAAATAATTTTATTAAATTTAATGATGTTATTTAAAAATTAAATGTTTATTTTACTCATTTTATATTCCAATAGATATTTTGCATTACTTTTTCATTCAATATTACTTCAATTGATGTTAATTATAATTTATTTGGTGATATGTAATGATTATACCATCTTTATTGTTTACGTGGATGTTTTCAGATTTTGATGATGACTTTTTTATGGAACCCAATTATTTTCTATGGGCTGCACTATGATGAATTATTGAAATATTTATAAAACACAATTATTTGTTCAGGGCTTACAATATATATTAAAGGTTTTATTATCATTCAGAACAAAAATGAATGGATTATAATTATGTTGTTGGATATCACCAAATTATATTTACCTCAAATTCCTTTTATTAACATGGATATCTTAATAGATAATAAAAAATTTAATGGGGATAAAATGATGTTCTATTAGGGAATCTGTCCACTATGATAGTATTGAATGTTATCCTTGACTATGATTTTAATGGTATAAAAACTAAACCCAATGAACTATGATATCATTGTAACCATTACATGTTTAAGTAAATTATTTTCTATAAATACAAGAATACATAAATATTATTTGTTAATATAATGTTATTCTCTCATCGTTTATTTCTATTGATTACTATTTAATTCATGTATTATAAAATAAAACAAATTATACCTTGAGAAATTTTTTTGACCTATTATATTTTGGTTTTGTAGTTAAAAATACAATTTTCATTTTATGTTTAAGTTATCAATGAAATATCCCTTTTTTATCCTCACTAGGAATCTAAACTCACCGATATATTTCATTTACACAGTTTTGGAGTCCCCTTGAGGGTGTGTCCAAAAGGGTATAAAGTGGTAAACACATAATGTGAGATGATGAAAACTGTTCATAAATTAGATTTTTATGAATCTAGTCTCCAATGATAAATAACATTTATTCTTCGGGAAAGGAATCCAATGTTATGTATCGAATATTCATCTAAAATGGTGTCATATTTTTGTATGAAAATCATGGGTCACCATAGGGCGCCACACCATGGGGATGATTTTTTGTCCAGTTTGAGAATTCATCTAGATATTAATAAAAACATTCCCTAAGATGTGAACATGCATGAGTATGGGTTGAATTTCAAAATAAGTTCCCCACAACATGAAATATAGTCTATTGTGAGAAAAATATTTCAAAATAAAATTGAAAATGTAGAACAAAAAATATAAAATGACAATATTGGGAAATTTTATAAATAAATATGTTGAATTTTAACTTATATAAAATATTATAATATACTATGAAAGGTACAGTGAATTAAATGTTTTGAAAATTTTATAAAATACAATTTTGAGAAGTGGGATCAAGCCATTGTAGGAAGAGAGTTCCAAATATAATGAATGTCTAATAATGTGTCTTAGTTGATGAATCAATGACTACTAATACACAATATGTAATGTATCAAATTATATCACTGATGAATAATATGTTTTGAATCGTTTTAATGTTTAAAATAAAGTTATTATGGTTGTGGGATTCTATTTTTCTTGGATATTAAAATATGAAATTCAAAATTGAATTTAAATATTGATGTTTTCACTTGAAGGGATTATATTAACTATTTTTATGAATAATTATGAGTTATATTGAAATGATTAATATATAAATAAATAAAACAATAAATAAATAATACATTTGATATGTGATGTAGAGCATAAATTTTATAATTTTTTAAAGTACAATATATTGAGTGAGTTAGGGAATTATTTTGAGGATAATTATAGAGGGAATGGATGAAGAAGTATGTTTCATATTATAGTCAACATATAAAAAATATAAATTTTAGTAGTTAATGTAGAAGAAGAAAAATATAATACTTTTTTAGTGAATGTAGATTAATAATAAAAGGATAATTAACACACTAGTTTGATTGCAATGATTAAAACATTATCATGTAGTTTAAAATGATCATTCCACACATGTTTTTAATTATTAATAAGCGTGGGAGAATAATATTTTTATAGGGACACTAGAATAAAATACTTTTATGTCATAAAATTATTCAATTAATATATTTATAAACACTGTTTTAATTATTTATTGTAGTTATTAAATAAATGACCTAAATATTGGGATTTTATTTTCATTGTTGGTTTCCTAATAACTGATGTTGAAAATAAGGTTTTCAATATCGGTTATTTAATAATTGATCTAATAATCCATTACAATTATTATAAATGTTCCAATAATCTCATTTTTTATTGCTCCACTCTCATGATCACTATTTGTTCACTCATATAGGAAACCCTAACATTAAATATGTTCAGTGTGATTCAGTTTTTATCAAATATGTTGTTTTTATTTTATTTGAAAAATACTTGATGGTATTTTTTAGTATTAATTATAAAATTAAATTAAAAGTGAAATTTCAAAATATCATTACTTATTTTCAATTTTTGATATTTTTAAAGGTATTAATGTGTTAAATTTGGATTATTAAAATTTAAAGAATTGATGAATATGAAAGAAGGTTTTGATTCTTTTCTGAATATTATAAGAAATTTTTTAAAAAAACACATAGATTTGATTCTATTCATAAGTTGATCAAATTTATAATATTTTAATAGTTTAGAAATAAATGACTATTAATTTTTTAATGGTTTTAATAAGAGTTTCAACCATTATATTTGGCATAGAGATATTCTGTATAGTTCATGACCTATTAATGATGATAATATTCAGGAAGATAAGTCAAATCAAATTGAGGAAATGATATATGATATTCCAGTAAAATAAATTATTAAAGAAACATTAATATATAATTTATATAGTGATGTTTAATAGATAATTTTATATAGGTTAAATGAAATTAATTATTTTTAGAATATGTTTTGATAAAGTAAATTGGATGAATAATTGAAATAGTGACAATAATTATTAATAGTTGATATATGTATTAAATTAAATAAATCATAAAAACATAAATTTTGTATATTATGATTATAATGAAACGAAAATGCTATGACAGCTTAGTTTTTGGTATAAGAAGATACACTCTTTCTTGAATGACTGTGTGATATATATTAATGACCATGAAGGTCTATCAGAATGTCCTAAATGCACGACATTATGGTATATGTTGAATGAATAGTATTAAGATGATATCGAAGTTATCGAGATTTCTAAAAATAATATTTTTGCTAATTTCTCTAATTCCCATTTGAAACATTTATATAAAAATTCATTGATTGCAGAAAAGGTTTATTTATAGTATATATGAGGGGATATGTTATTATAAATTATGATATCAAGATGATTTCATATAGTTTAACATGTTTTTTATTAGTATATTAGGAACTTTTGTTATAAATATTTGACTTGGAATATGAGTGGATTAAATGAATCCACATTGATACGCTATTATAAACCATTTTTCATCTCCACATATATTAGAAATTTATAACTTATATTTTGAATTTTATGGAAATAAAAAATTTATCATGTTTGGTTTATTTATTTACGGTCAAAAACATTGTTGAAATGATAATTATTTTCTCTTTCCATGACTGGTTTACTATGGAAATATTTTATTGGATGTAGTAATTTGAGTGCATGATTCTTACAAAATAAATCATTTTCAACTATATAAATTGATTATTTTCACTAAAAATTACATCCCAACATATAGTGTTTTTCATGGATATAATGTTAAGGGGTATAAATATTTTCTAATTTGAAAACAACGTACTTAATATTATCAACTACAACATGTTTTTTGGAGAAACAATGTAATGAGACTTAGGTTGTGTTAGTGGTAGTGGGGGTGAATGGAGTTCAATAAATTTATCTTCACCTTGAAAAATATCCCTCACTTATTCACAACTATATTCTTCAAACATTTTAAATAAAACATATTGAGAAAATAGATGAATAAAAATAAACATAGACATATAAAGATTTTCAGTGGTTTAGGTAATAAAATCCATCAATTCACCTTCACCAAAACATTTCCCTATGACATGGATGACTTTAACTAGGCCAGTCCTCTTTTTGGAGACTTATATGATGTTTCCTAGGGATGGTATCATTGATTTCATTTAATTAAATCATGGTATAAGAACATATAATTTTAAATGTACTCTAAAAGGATTTATGTGTGAAAATAATCCATGTTTTTTTCACTGGGATTATTTTCAAGCATCATATAAAAATAGAAATATTTTACATTTTTCTGCTAAAAAATAATAGAAACAAATTACAAAATATAAATATCCATGATTGAAATTATATGAATATTAATAAACTCAATAAGTTATTCCAAATGGAAAAAATATAGAAGGTAAAAATATATGAGATGTATAAACATATGTTTACTTGTTTATGTATCAAAACATGGTGTTGTTATTGGAAATTTCAAAAATAATTATCATTATTTTCTTATTCACATCACTTTTTATTCATAAGTCTAAACTATCACAATACTTTTTTTAAATTAATTCACATTAAATTATTTTAATGAACTACTCCTGATCCATAAAAATAGGGATTAGTGAAATTTTTTTATTTGTTAAAATTATTTTCAACATTAGGTAGACATAAAATATGTCATAATTGTTTATTCTGACCTTGTAATTAGTGGTTTTTATATTAGGTTTTAACTAAACCAAAAAATCGATCATTTTAGAACTATACTATTCCATGAAAGACATAACTCGAGTGATTCAATGATAAAAATTACCAAATAGTATCCCGACATTTCTAGTTTGAAGAATTGAATCCCTATTTCCATATTAATATTCCAAAACCACAAAATTGATTTTAAGATCTAAACCCATGTCATAAATTTTACTACATATAACCTAGTTGAATTACGTTGGCATTTCATTCAAATAGATGAATATAACATAGTAGATTGAAATGATGTATCAATTTTCTTCATTTAGTTGATTGACGTTATTATTTTATTCATGTAAATGATTTACGTATCTGATTTCTCATGTAAGAGATTTCTAACGTATCTAAATACTCCATATAACATTTTTACATAGCTGAATGATTATATTGGTCACCTCTCATGTAGACGATTATTTCAACATTGCAAATTTCCATGTATTTTATTTCACTACACATATTATTGATAAATACATTTCATTCATTTAGTGTATTGATTTATGTACTCATTTTCAAAACATGGAAAAAACATCACATAGCTAAACTTTTTGACATAGGGCGATTCTAGAAAAGGCATCATGAATACACATTTAAATAAATTAACCAATAAATACTTATGAATAAAATAATACAATATAAACACACTTAGAAAAAATAACCTCAGTAATGTATTATGGGTTTTAGATGATAAAATTTTAAAGTACACCAGATATATTGAATCATCATTTTTATTCCAACAATCTCCCCTTTTTAATGGTCACAAAACCCATAAAACACATAAAATCCATTAGATATTCTATCTAGTATAAAATATATAATTTTGAAATGTTCAGTAAAAATTAAATGAGGAAAATACATTATATTTCAGAATGTAGTGTTCTTCTCGTAAATTAGTAATTTCATTAATATTTATAATATATAACATTCTATCATTTTTAGAATCCATATCCCCTTTTTAAAAGGCCTGTAATCATTTTTTAAAAGGCTTATCAACAATTTTCAGTGATATTTTTAAGAGATAAAAATTATCAACCATTATTTTAATTATAAAGGATGGGTAAGAGTGATATAACCAATGTTAATGTAGCAAATATGGTAATGAACTATTTAAGTGTAGTTAGAAAACTGAATTATGGAATTATTGAAAATTTGGGTTTTAGTATATACAAAAAGTTATAAATTATATATTATGAAATAAGAATAAAAACATTAATTATAAATAAAAAATAATTATTCATATCATTAATTACCTTGAAATACAACACTTCATCCTATAACACCCTGAAATTTTAAAATATGAAAATTATATTCGATAGTGTGTGTTATACACAAAACCATTAATAAAAGGGAATTTGACAGCAAAATATTTTATAATATATTTGATATATTAAATAAATTAAATATATTCTCTAGCATGAATCTCATGAAACACTGAGTATATATTATATTACATGAAGGACCAAGTATTACTGAACAATAATATAATGATAATATTATTAATTAATATTATATATGTCACTTACCTATTATAATAGAGGGCATGCATAGGAAAAAATAACTTTTCAAAATATATATAGTTGACACATTTTTAATAGTAATATATTTATTTAAAATCAAATAATAAACATTTAAAATGAGAAAAAATGTTTTTTAAACTGTATTTCTTAAAAAGGAATTATAGTGGTGCTATTTGTGTAAAATTTATGTGTAATTTTTAAAAAATATAAAAAATTAATTTAAAAGTATAATCCAATTTTTTAAATTTTTTTATCAATATTATCTTATGATTAACTTCAATAATTTTTCTGAAAGGTTGTTTTTTTATGAAGAGAAAAAATACTGAATTTTAGTTGAAAACCACATTTCTATTTAAGAAATTTATTATTTTTAAGTTTATTTATAAATTTGTTAGAGTGAAGTTAGTTTAACTATATATCTATTAATCTAATTTATTTTACTGTAATTATTTTTATATTGAAATTAGATATGAAAAAATTTCTATCTTTTCAACATTTCCACATTAAAACCCCACTTTCTCCTCACATCTACAAGATTAATTTTAAATAATTTTATTCCGGTTCTATAAATTAAAAATAGAAAAAATATATTTTATTTTTATGAAATGAATAATATTTAATTTTTAATAATGTAGATATATATTTTTACCCAAAATGAAATGTAAAATAATTACAAATTAATGACTAGTGTTAACGAAAAAATTTATTTACTAGGGGTTAAAATAAACAGATAAGGGAACAAATGACCTATAAAATTATAAATAACAGATTAGATGATCATTATGGGATAGTCCCACGTCTATGGTTTGATAATTGTTTATTTTTTCACATTTTAACTTATTAAAAATTATGAAAAAATCAATTATTTTCAGAAATGAAAAGCTTTCCCTCTCCCCCACTTATAAAAGGGCAACCCTCTCCCCTCTCAATCAAACATTAAATCTGTTTTGGATTAGATAGGACCTAACCTAAAATACAAATCAAATTCCATATCCTATTTTTATTAGCCTTAATTTTTAATAAATCCAGAACATGAAGGAATTATTGAAAACATAAAGAGGATAACTGAAGATGAGTTGATGTTTTTCCAGAAGAATCATTATTTTACTTGTTTCTCAACCCCATTATTTTTTATTATAGCATGGTGATATAATTATCCAAGTATATTCCATATACATGGATATTTTATAATAACATAATGACATAAAATAATATCCGCATTTGTAAAATGGGTTATGAAATCATCATTTTTGTGTGTAGTGGACTACCGCCTCATGAACGGATGTTATTTTTTTCCATTTCCACCTCTCAAGGCTTGGTAATATAATGTATAAAATGTATATATATGATATTTATAAAATAATAATACCTCTATATTCAAAATATGATATATATATATATATATATATATATATATATATATTTCTACCTTACATTATGTAGGATATGCGATAAGGTAGCTCATGTGTAGGTAGGACAACCGCTACGTGAAGCGATGTGATTCTTAATTCACTAATGCTATAAATGGAAGATCATAAATGAATATGTTAGATATTTTATGTGATATATATTATATAATTATGTTTTATTCTGAATAACTATCATTAATTAAATATAATATATGTCATTATATTTATTTATTTTTAACTCATGTGATGATGATGACAACATTCTTGTACATGAGGACTACTGCCTACAAGAAGTGACGTGGATCTATATTCATCACCACACAACAAGGATTATATATATAAGTATATTATATTATATACAAAATTTTATTATCATTCATTAAAAGTATAATACTATATCCTTCAATTTAATAATTATAATTCAAAAAATAGAATCATTATTCCTGAATATACATGACCCACAATCTCCATAATCATAAAATATCTATTTTTTCAAATCCATAAATAATAAATGGTTATAAAAATAAAATTTATGTAAACATATTACAATTATGTCATTAATATTATTCAGAATATTTTCAATAAAAATGTTAAAAAAATGTTTTTAAACCCATTCAAAATGATTTATCAAAACCATTTAAATCCATTTAAATCATTACCTTTATTTTAAATTTTGACTTATGTCAATTTTAAACATATTATCATTTGGATTTTAAATAAAATTTAATGAGAATAATTTTTTCATTTTTAGAACAAGGTTATTTCCAAAACTTTTTATATTATCAAAATAAATTTCCGGTACATTTTATGTTAGGAACATAATGACTCTACATAATTACTATCATTCCATAAAATATTAATTTCAATTTTTTTAGTTATTTTTAATTAAATTTTTGACCTTATTTTTAATAAAAAAAATTAAATGTTTTTCCAAAATGAAAATGTTATTTCCCTCATTAAAATTATTAAATATATTTGAATTATGTTGCAATTCATAAATGTCAAAAAAACCATTATTCACACTCTAATTTATGTAAGTTATGTTGATTTAAAAGTAATTATTATTGTCGATTCATTATGATTATTTTAACTAAGGATTATATTGACATTAACTTCATTGTTTAATTTTTGTTGTAATTAACATCGCTTAGGATTATTCCAATCATATTATCAACATTAATTCAATTTCACATGTATATATATTATGTTTCATGGATATATTTATTTACTGAACCATATATGATTTCTACATACGATATACTACATTTAATGTCATTAGATAAGTGTGGAAAATTGATAAATTTTAATTATTTACTAAATTTAGATATTATACCGGGTACATTGTTAATGAATTAAATAATTTATTTAATATATAAGTAGTTATTTAGTAAGTTATGTCATTGGTGTGGCTCGATTGTATATATCCCCTGGATGTTTCAATAGTATCATCTGATGAATTTGTTAGATGGAATTATTTATGTGGGTTTTTACCCAGTATATTTTAATCCATCTTTTGAAAGGTCTTGATAGTGAATGTATCATGTAACCCAAAATCATGATGTCCAATACTGAATAATTTCTATCATTTAGTATTCAGTCATTACTATCCATGATAATTTCATCATGAAATTCTCCCTAGAAGCATTTCTTTATCAATTTATTGATTAAATGCCATGGTTTTTATGTTTTTACCCATAAATTTTTATTATTCATTATAAAATTATGATAGTTATGTTTTGGATAAAATGGATTTTTTTTAGTTTTTGACCTTTAGATATTGATTATTATCGAGAATATTTTCTCATTTATATTATATTTGGATGAACTTGTTTATTGTTTTATTGATTATAAGGGATTCATGTTCATTTATTACTTTTTATTATTTATTAAAATTAATTATTCATGAATTATTCTATTGTAAATAACCCTTACATAGGATTTGATATCACCCTTATTTAGTTTCATTACCCCTAGAATCCTTGATGTGTATAAAGAATGATATGAATTAATATTATATAGGAAATAATTACACTCTCAAAATTATTATGTTCAAATTTTTGTTTTCTAATTTTATATAATTATCGCATCTGTTTCTTTCTTCCATGACATTTAAAGTATTTATAATTAAAAGATGAGATTCTTTGTATCATATGCCAATGTAATGAAGTAAGGCACCGACTACAGGATACTAGGGTCTAGGTTGTTGTAGTGGGTTTCATAGAACGTTTAGTAGGAACTGTTAAAACATGATATAGGAAAACCATTAATATATAACATAGAAATAATACAAACATTTTGGAGTATTATATAAGAACAACCAAAAATTTTGGTATAAATGATATTTCATGGCCTTTCATATAAATACATCCATGTTTGGACACACCAATTAGATGTCTTTCTAGAATAGTTGTGCCCAGGTGTAATAAATCTGAAAGGGGCCATTAATATTTAATTAATAATAACATTTTATACAACACTCTGAATTCCTACCCATGTGTATAGACACTCCCATATATATATACATATGAAAATTCCAATATTCGTGGGAATCCATTATAAAAGATTTGAATAGATAACGATAATGATTGACCTTAGTCCAAACTATGTTTTCCAAAATTCAAAATAATGTTTTATAATTTATAAATTCTATAAATGATTATATTATCTTTCTAAAATTATTATTATTACTGACACTATGTATCTTTTTATTGTCAATGGCAAAAACCTGAAACAATTTGTGATATCATTGATTATGAAGAAAAATGTGGTGATAATGAGAAGCCAAATGAGATATTTATATGATTGAAACATGTCATCATTATTACAAATCTATTTCCTCAAAATATGATTAAAAACATATTCTTTATCCATATATAGGACTCAAAAATAATATAATAATATAGTTTTTGAAGGTCTCGAGCGGTGTATATCATAAAAAAATAATCACCGATTTTCATCTTGTAAGAAAAATTGAAGGGGAATCCATATGAATATTATAAATGGAATGATAATATGATTAGTGTGTGTAAGATAAGGATATAGAGAAAAAATTTATGAGAAAAAAATATAGAGTATGATGGAAGTTAGTAAGTTAAAACATAAGGATCCATTTATAGTTCATTATCTTAAATGTGAGGAGACAATGAATTAACAAATGAAATTATGTCAACCAAATGTTAACCACTAGACCAGGTAAGGAACTACTCAAGAATAAAAGGTACTAATTATATATGTATTTTTTTCACGAATTAAATTTTTTATTTATTTTACCAATTGTATTTTTGTTTCATAAATAAATAAACATCTAAGGATTCTATTAAATTTTATATTCCATTGTGTATTCATTAAAATTTGATATATGGATACCATCATCTGTTACTGAGTTTAAGATTGATCATAAGATAAAACTATTCCACAACACATTCAAGAATTTATGTCGTAGTAATGTCACAAGATTAAATATATATTGGGATAAATTTATGGAAATACAACCCATTGGTTTTGTATATGCTTTAGTTAAAATGATAGTGGAGAAATATTTCACTCACATTTTATTGAAATATTTTTTTAGGAATTCATAACCATTAAGGACAACAAGACTAGTATTTAAATTTTAATAAATTTCAAAAATGATTATTATACATTTTGAAAAAAATAAGTTCTATTAGAAAAATTGTAAAAATGTAATTTAATGACTAGTATTATTTCAAGTATGTCCATCATTTTGGGGAATGCTTTTAAAATTTGATTATTATACAATTAGAAAAAAAGAAATACCACATGTTGACTGACATCCTTTCAAAACTATAAAGGCAGTGATACTTAAATCCATGTCAAAAGGGCATTAAGGGTTTCATTCAGACCACTGGCCAACATGATGTCATTTTTAATATTTAATTATAATTAGTAAAATAATTTCAAAAAATATATTATTTATGAAAAAAGTGGCGTTAAATTATAGTATTAGATATTTATATCATATATTTGATAAATTTCATAAAAATATATATTTTTAATAATAATTAGATATAGAAAAAAATTCCTTTCAATATTTTTTGGATCATATGATATGTTGAAATTGAATTTTAGTTCTTTAGGAATAACAATTTAATTTATGGATATTCAATTCGTTGGGTAGGTGGTGAATTAGAAATTGATTGACCAAAAACCAAAGGATGAAATTGTGATTATATATTATAAATTTCTCAATTATGTTTATTTCATTATATTCATAGATCGTAAAATAATTGTTCAACATTAAAAAAATGTTTTCTCAGTATAATATTTTCATATTACCAAACATTATGATGATATAAATATACATACATAAAAAACTATTTATGTTTTTAGGCCCTTAAAATTTCCTTGGGCATTACATTCATTTGGATCAATGAACTAAATCACTTTTTAATAATATTTATTATTTTCCTCAATGTCTATATCTCCCATGTCACTGATGTTTTCCAACTACTGGTCCTCATTTTTTGTCAATTTATATGAAATTTTATCATTAATTTATTACCTATAAAATGGAAATTTTATAAATCATTTAATGATGTGGGTTCTTTCAACATCATAATATTAAAACATGAATTCAAATATTTCATAGATTATTTATAAATTATGAGTACACAATATTAATATTGTGGGGAGAATGTAACACCTGAAACATTAAAATAAGAACTTCATATTTGATGGTGTGTATGAAATGAAACACTATTTGTATAAGGGAATAAAAATCTCAGTTATATTATGATATATTTAAAATTATAAAAAATTAATAATATTCTATTTCCATCAATTAACATAATATATTTATTAGCTTTCATTACATGTGACACCACATTTTACTAAACATCAATGTATTATTAATATTATTATTTAATATGATTGATATCACCGAGATTTTTTATGAGATGGAATGAATAGGAACAAAAAAAATTATGAAAATATATAGTTTAAACATTTTTATTAGTTATCTATTGATTAGTATTAAAATAAATATCATTTAAATGAAAATAAAATGATTTCATGAAAACTGTATTTTTTATACAGGGTGGTTTAGTCATTCATTGCACATAAAATTTAAAATTAATTTTTATACATTTTGAAAATTAAATTGTCAAAAAAATACATTTTCTAAATTTTAATATTTAAATTATATTAGTGATAATTTTTGTAATTTTTATGAAATGTTTCATTTTTTATGAATTGTAAAACGTAACGAATTTTAATTGAAATCATATATTTTGATTAAAGAATTTATAATGATAAATTAGATATTGATTTTTTTATTAAGTGAAATTATTTAAATTATAATTATATTAATCAAATATATGACATTTTAATCATTTAAATAAATAATTGGAACATAAAAACAATAAAAACATTTGAACATTTTCCCATTAAGACCCCTATTTCTCTTCATGTCTGCGAGATTAATTTTAAATTATGTTTTTCCACATATCTGAATTGAATTATTAAAAATGGATTCCATATATAAAATAACAATAGTTTATATTTTCTAAAAGGTCAATAAATTTTTTATGAAAATTAATATTGAATGCAGTATAAATTAATTCTCACAATTATGGAGAAAATTATTTTAATGTGGGTTAAACTATAAATTTATAGCTATAAATTTACAATAAATTTATTAAAAAACTATTTTATATTCATATTGAAATCCTTAATCCTCTATTATTTGATAATGGTCAGTTTTTTTACCTTCTTTACATATAAAATATGTTGCAACACTCAATATGTTTTGAAAATATGATTTGTTTCTACTCCCCCACTTATAAAACGCCACTCCATATACTAACTTATTCATGCCTTAAAACCAATTTTTATTATCCAATCCCTACAAAATTAAAATCAAAACATATCTCACATAATTTTATAAGATATATATTGTTTATGCATTCATTCTAGGAAGGTGTTAGTGAGAATCTATAGATTATACCTAAAGAAGAAGTAATATTTTTCAACATGCTTCTTTATTTTACATCTTTCTACACTAATTTGTATTATTATCCTATTAGGATATAGGAACCTTAATATAGTATATATATTAGGATGTTTTTATAATAATATCATTAGATAAAATGATCTACACTTCAATCAAATGAGTTACAAAATCATTGTTCATGTGTAGCGAGGACCAGCACTTTTCGATCCTTTGTTGATCATTTTTACATTTACATATACCATGGTTGGGTATAATGATATATAAAAATTATATATATGATATTTATATAATATATATTCATATTTATTTTTTATATAATATAGATATATTATTACCTTATGTTCTATAGGAGATGAGATAATATCACTCGTGTGTTATATGGACTATCTCCTTCTCAAGCGATGAGATTTTTATTTCAGTAATACTTAACATGTAAGTGGATAAAGATAAATATTATGATAATAAATGATATAAAAGACATAATTATTATATATATTCAATAATTATCATTATGTAAAGATAATATATAAGATTGTTTTTCATTCCTTTTCACTCATGTAATTGTGATAACATCATTCGTGTACATGTGTACAACCGTCTACATGAAGTGATAAAACTCTCTTTTCATCAAAACACCACATAGATACTATATGTAAGAATAAAATATGGTATATAATATATTATTAAAATTTCATGATGTTAAAATACTACTTATCTCATTACTATAATGATTATTCAAAATTGGAAACGTTACTCATGGGTACGTATGACCAACTCATTCAATGATCGTAACATACTTCATTTTTTCAAAATGAAAATTATTGATTGGATTTAAAAGTAAATTTTATTTTATAATATTATTATTATGTAATTATAATTATGTAAGGGACAATATAAATATACGATAGTCTAATTAACTAAATCATTCAAGATAAAATAAATAAATTTACACATGAAACAATGAAAATAATGAAATATTATTCACAATAGTATAATAAGACGTCATAAAACGATCATATATGACATCATAAATTTTAATATGGTTATTTAAAATGTTAATTTTTTTAAAACCACCATATAAGAGGTTAATGAATGTTAAATTAAAAATGAAGCATAATTTAAGGAATTTCTTACCGCTATTTCACCATATGGGATTAAAATTATTTATTGTTCATTATGTCCTGGATATATTATGTATATAATGAATTTCTATTAACATATGTTTCATTAAAACTTATAATGTTTATTTAGAGATTAAACGCATAATTGATTCATTTTTTAATTCCCAATTCTTCATTTTGATCATTTTGAGAGATTATTTCACAATATCATTATTATAAATATTGTTTATTCTTATATATTATTAAAGGTAAATTAGTTAACATGGTCTTAAAATACCATTTTATTTTATTATACTAAGATTTTTTATGATTTGTTCAAGTAAAACTATAATTTTTATACTCATTTTTATATTAAATGTTTTCAAAAATGATTTAATGAAAAAACCATTTCATTTCCCACTTCAATCAAAAATATATTTTCTTAAAAAATAATGTCACCTAAAAGAGTGTTAAATATGTTTATAAATTAGTTTAAAATTATTTATTGAAGTCATTTTCACCAATTTTTAATATTTTCAAAAAATGCAAGGAATTGTATATTGTATTCAAAATAATTAATGTTTGGATTTTACCGAAAATGTAAAAGGAATATTCAATACGTATTATAAGAATAGAACATTCCTAAAAAATTTACAATCCAAAAGGTTTTTTATTTTATATTTTATAGTAAGTGTCAAATTTTTCATAGTTGTGAATTCTATATTATTGAATACTACTTTTCATGTTTAGGAGGTTATTTTTAAATAAAATATCATTAAATATGAATTTCAATGAAAATGATTTTAATATTATTTCCAAAATAAAAATGTTATTTTCTTCAATAATGTTTTTCAATTTATTTTATGGTGTTTTTTCATCTAGGATAAAAACACTTTTTTATTAATCTAAAAAGTATATATCAAAATTATACAATACTAATTATTCCTTTAATTGTGTATGATCATTTCAACTAAAGATACTATTGAGATTCACTTGTTTCATTTATGTATGAATTAACTTCTCCTTGTATTATTGACCTTCATATAACCCTTAGAAATTCATTTTCTAAAGAACATCTATATTAATTCATAATGGATATGTTTATTTATTGAACTGTATATCATTTAAACATATGATATACTACATTGAAATTCATTTGATATCTGGAGAAATATTTATTAATTTGTATTCTTTACTAAACAAGGATATTGGATAAGGTTCATTATTTATAAATTAAATCGATTATTCAATATAAGAGGAATGATTTGGATAGGGATGACAAGTTTGGGGCCCAATTATAAATAACCCTGTTATACAGTGATAGTTACATCTGGAAAATCTATTAGATAGACATTGTTAAGTGTATTTTCACTCAGTATATTTTAAACTATATTGTAATTGTTATTAATGATAAAGGTATCATATAACTTGGAATCATGATGTTCAATAATTAATAATTGAAATAATTTACTATTCATTCATTACTATCGAGGATATTTTCAATATGAAAATAAATTGGGATGCATTCTATGATCATTTTATTAATTAAAATGAATGTGATTTTAGTAATTTATCATTTTGTATTGCTCATGTCTTTTCATCGTATAATAGCTATGTTGTGGAATAAATATTAATGTGTATTCATGGATTTAACTTTCCAAATTTATTCATACATGAGATTTTGACATTGATTTTATATATAGATTCATTTCCTTATATGTATATTGGTTATTTGGTCTTCCTGTAAATTTTTTACCTTGAAATTTTTATTATTATTATGGATTCATGAACTCTTCCATTGTATTTAATCCTTAATGGTTTTTTTTCTATCCAAAATTATGTTATTTATTTTCCCTTGGAATAAATGAAGTGTAATATTAATGATATGAATTAATATTCTATAGGGAATAATTATATTCAAGAAAAAATAATGATATAATGTTTGTTTTCAAATTTAATATTGGAATAATATATGTATATTTTCTACCAAGATAACTAATGTAATTGATGCTTCAGGATGAGATTCTTTATTTCTTATTCTAGTGTAATGATTTAAAGAAAAGTCTTCCGTATACTAAGGTTAGGGTCACTACACATCCACACAACAAAACAAAATATTATCCATCAAGGAAGACATTTCGGTTTGGATGAATATGGTTTTGTTTTTAAAGAAGGGTTGGATGTAGATGGTTTTTGCACTGAAAATAGTGATGGATCAGAAAGATGATCAATTCTTTGTCTTGTTTTTTGGGGTGTACTAGTATGATCAGAAAAAGATGTCTTATTATTTAAATTTGAAACAAGGAATTATAAAAATTTACTATCCTTATTATAAAATAAATCTTATTCAAATCAATTATCAATATAGATTGTTAATTATGGAATTGATTAATTGATGGTATAACATTTCTGTTAAAATTATTAAGATGTTATACATTCCCTAAAGAGAAAATCACACACTCACGGAAGGATAAAGTGTTAAGTAGTGGGAAAATGATTTCAACTGACATTTCATAAGGATTATAGATAAGATCATTGTTTATAATAAGATTCATATAAAACTACACATCTATTACTATACCCGTCAATGGATGTACTTCATATTCTGTTCTATTCACATTCACGAGTAAAATACCAAACAACATCCATAAAATGCATTAGATAAGAAACAATCACTAGCACTAATAGCTGTATATGGTTCAAATTATCATAAAACTAAATGTGGTTTGTAAAAAACCATCTCCGTTTCAGTAAATAGAAATAATTGATCTAAATTTTCATCAAAAGAGTCTTCTAATGATTCATATAGATATGAATTCATTACAGTTTTTGTATGAATATCATAATACATAGAAAAAATATTTAAATATTTCTAATTTAATCATTGATGCACACGTCCTAGACAACAATAATCTTCTAAATGGATTTATAGCATTCAAGATAATGACTAGAATGATTGTTTTTCATTTAATCCAATAACACTAGAGAAATAATATACTCCTGGATATTTTGAATTTGATAAGAATACAAACTAAAATATAACATCATTTTTCTAATTCCATTATTGATTTCTAGAAGAAATAAAAAAATCAAAGGATTAGTGGAATAGGGATGAAACATCATTAAAAACTCATACTATCGTAATTCAATGACTATCAAATATTTTAATGTCACATTCACTTCATCTTGAAATAAATCTATTTCATCAGGAACATCCACTGAGATACCATATAGTATTTTTGAAAACTCCTATAAAAGATACTTCTCAGATGAAACCAATGAGTGAATCCCACTGAACACAACCATTATTGATAAAATTTCATTCAAATCACATAATAAATAGAACCATTTCTGAGAATTGCTTATATCTTATACATGAAATAGATATTTAAAAAGGTGTATCTACTAATATTTTATTTATTATTTATGATTGGGAATCAACCATTCCAAAAAAATACTAATATCATATTTGGAGATAGGGGACTCTTTTAGTTTTATTTTATCACCTTTTTAATTAAACACCTCAAATATTAAACCAAATTAATCTATTCTTTGATTTGTAATATCTGTCATTACATCAATAGAAAACAATAAGGCATGGGCCTTAAAAATTACATAATCATGATTTTTAGTGAAAAATTTACTTTCATTCACATAAAAAATCTTTTTATGTACTACTTGATAGATAATTTTTCCTTAACATGTATAAAAAGATAAAAAATTCATTGTGGGCACTTCCCAAAAGCATTCCTCTTGCAATAATATATGAATTTTTTAAATAATGGAAAATTTCATTCATTTAAAATATCTATGAATTTCAATATGACTCTTTATATTCTATTAACCTTCCTAAAACCCCATGAAATGAAATTAAATATTTTGGATGTTCAAAAAAAATCAATAAGGGATACATAAAGAAGCAAAAATGTTATTCTTGTGAATAAATGAAAACCCAAGACAGAACCAATGATCATTATTTTATCACATAATGACCTGTCGAATTTCCAAGTATCATTATATAATCATGAAAAATAGAAAAATTAAATATTAAAAATGTCACTCATAATATTTCATTTTTACTCTAAAAAAATTTCAATTTATTGAAAAAATCATTCCCTTTCAAAATCCATTTCAATAGAAAAATACTGAAAAAGGAAAAGTAATATTTTTATTTATGAAAATATTTGATGTTTAAAAAGAATCTAGAAATAAAATAATATTCATGGTTGTGGAAAATTGATTTTCATCATGTGGATTAAGAATAGATTATTTCTTTTTTTAACAAATAATTTTATATAAAGTAGAAAAATTTATTCATACGGGTATCCTATTAATGAAATTCAAAATATAAATTTAATTTCCTTTATAATCATTTTAAATCAATGAAAGTAATATTTATAATCATTTAATGAATATTAACATGCATAAAAATATTTTAAAATTAAATCATTAAACATACACAGTGTCCCATACCAATTATAACATTAAAATAATAATCTCCTAGAAATTATATCTTTTAACCAAAATATTAAATAACATGAGAATTGAAAACTAAACGATAGGATATGTCAAAGGGTTTTTATATACACCTCATAAAAGAAGGTGGTTGTAAAACATCAAAATATTCTATAATTAAATGGGACTGAGAGAATATCCATTACCTTGGGCCATGCTTGTATCATATTTATAAATAATATGCTTATGTTAATTTGTTACATTCCATGGAACTACATTTATGTTCATCAATAATTTTATTTCATTTATTACATAGTTGTATGAAACTAGATAAACAATTATGTTTTTTTTGGAGTGTTTTCATTAAATTCAGTTTATGTGTAAAAAACATCTGTAGGTTAATTATGTTATTCATTTATTCATATATTTTTATTAACATCCATTTCTAATTTTCAACGTAAAATTCATAATTGTTTTTGAAATAATCATGTTTTAAAATTAAATATATATTTTTAGCATTATTTTTATTAATATAGATTCGAGTCAGTTTTCAATTTTAATTATAACTCTCACCCTAATTATCTATATTGTGTGATTCTTGTTTTTTATGGTTTCTAATTTAATTTCATGCGTATCATTATACTAAATGTTGGGATTATTTGGCCATTTGATGGGTGGTAGGGTCTATACAAGTATTCTAATGAGTCAATCCTTGAAATTAGACCATCCATGATGATTCAATTTATAGGATCGATAATGTATTTTAAATTTTATAAAACTCATGAATATATTCATGAATATCCAAAATAATAATGGATAAGAGATTGAAGTCACTACTCAACAAAAGGGCAAAACTGATGTATTGAAGTCCAAATCACTATTTAGTCCAATAAATAAAATACATCCAACCATTAATTAAATTTCTCCTAATGAATTTGTCAATGTGAGCTTAGAGTTTTTAGTGTGAAATAATTGATATAAAAAACCTATATTTTATAAGAAATGGTTCAGATTTTGGGGCACATTTCCTCGGTCAATAATGCATTCACATTTAGATCAATGAAAAACTTGATAGAAAAATGGACAAAATAAACTAGTTTAGTAAAATAGCCATAAATTTTGATAAATAAGTTTTATGGCCACCAAATGTGATGGGTCTAAAGTCAGAATCAATATTTAAATGATTTAATATGAGCATATCTTGATATTATATAGTCTGTATGAATGAATCAGTGAACAAATATGAGGGTATAATTTGGAATGAAAATAGTTCACCAACTAGGGAAACAAATACACCCCATATTCCACTTGAAAGGGTTTGGTATTTATGATAATAGAACGATATATTGGAATTAATTAGTTTCATCCAATATTTTGGAAGGGTTTTCTAATGTCTTTTAAGGATCTTCTAAACTCAATTTTCTACTTGAGAGACCTTTCGTCCCTCCTCTCTATTGATTTAGTTTTCCCTTCTTCTTCATTTGGGGTCTCTTAAGTGTTTGTATTGTAGTTTTTTTGCATGTTTCATTGTCATTATCCCATATCCTCTTCTATATATTGTTCTATAATATTATGGTTTTTAATAAATTTAAAATATAGTATAATAAATCCAACATTTCTCTTTCTCATTCAACCAAAATTACATGATTAATTCTCTTCACAGTTTGTGTGTGTATTCGACACACAACTCTTATATTTACCATTTATTTTTATTTTTTTAAAGTCATAACTATATAAATTAATAGACATTATTAACCAACAAAATGTATCAGTAAATCTACCATTGGGGTTTGCCCTAATTTGGCGTTGTTACGTAGTTGACATCATTTTCTCAATAAATATTGTTTAGCTTGACATTGTGTGTGTTAAACATAAAATGTCACGGATTAATGGAATGTTTTGTTTAACATATGTATTCCATTGATTTTAGGAAACATATATACATCACTATAAAAACATTGTTTTATATTATAACACTAGTTATGTTAAGACATGTATTAAATCATCAACACTTGGTAATTTCAATCCTAATCATCTTGTGAAGTGTTTGTTAATTTACCGAAAAATAAATTAAATATCAAGGATATAAAAATCCTAAATCCACAATAATAATGTCAACCAAATCAATATAAAATTAAAAAATAAAACATCAAACTATAACCAATTTATTTATCCTTTCCAAACAACCCCCCCCCCCAAGACAAAAAATGGAAACAATATAATCAAACATTTTAACCATCTTTGGGGAATTAACCCTAGTGCTTCCATACAAATTATTAGTAAAATAGATCATTATAATATCAATAGTAAAATGCCAAACATTATTCAAATGGGACCATTTCTATGGATTGTTCAACTTATAGTAAATAGTTTACTATTTTACAGGAAAACCAAAATAAAAACAAAACAATACTGAAAAAAACAGAAAGGAAATCCAATCGTCTCCCAAAAATAATAAACTAAAAAACCATAATAATTAAAATACATCATTCAAATCATCCTTTATAAATTTTTCTGAATTTTTTGTAGCCTCCCAAATATCCAATCACATATTTTGGATCAGAAATATAGTGAAATATTCATTTACTTTGGATGTAATGTAGGGATAATTAATCCAATCAAGACACATTCATTTCCAATAAAATTTCTCTAGATACAACCAATCCTATGGAACATACTACAAAATAACTAATTTACTTCAAGACGAATTACCAACCCCTTAGTCTTTAATATCAAAATATTGAGGATGATTTTGAACTTATATCAGGTTTGATTTCTCTTTTATGTCAATTCCACAAGCTAGTTAATGATGTTTCACATATTCAACTAAAAGAGTTACAAGTGGTGTTACCTACCATTAGGCCATAGTGGGTTTCTAAGCAAAAAATAAGACTATTATAATTCTATTTACCCCAAGAAAACTCTTTGATGTTGGGCTCTGCTACCTCCATCCTAGTTCCAAAACCACGTGGAATGAAATAAATTGACACATATTTCTGAACATAATTCAAGCTTCCTTTACAACATCTATTCCAAAGGAAATTTTTTGTGTGCTTCAATTATCAAATAAATAATTCTACGCGTATTGGGGGAGGTTTAAATATATTTTTGAATAATTCCCAACCAAAAAATTTCATGACCATCACATTATCAAAAACCTATTAATAGGTTATCAGATATATAGTAACTATTCATTTATTCCAAAAGTGGTCGTGATCTTGTTAACAAAACTCCTATAGTTAAATGGTATCTAATAAGAGACATGGCTATAAACATTTAAGAATTCCACACCTGATAAAATTTAATTTTAAAACAAGTCTAATAGAATCAACACATTGATCCCAAAAATATGACTAAGTGGATGACTAAACTTACAGGTCTTCTGGGAAACTATTTGTTTCTATGGAAGCCCCAACCTCATATTCTCCAAAATCAATGTTCCCGGGACCTATCAAAAATCATGGAATCTGTATCTCACCATCTCATCCAATGCCCACATGTCCACATATCCAATATAACCCCTTTATTTCTTCTAGTCCAATGGTCCTTAATAAAGTATATTCTCAGTGGAACACCAACCCTAAATTATTCGGTTATTTTATTAGACACTCCAACCAACCCCACACTAAGACATTCTATTCTACTTATATCCCAATATTGAGGTATATTAATCATGTTTTTCATCCTCATCTATTACCTACTCAAAATACACATCAATTATAATATATTCATGTTTGTGGTAACTTCAAATAAACTATCTTATTTTTCCTCAATCATAGAGGAGAAATATTCCTCATTACCCTCTTGG
Source organism: Viscum album (assembly GCA_963277665.1). NCBI lineage: Eukaryota > Viridiplantae > Streptophyta > Magnoliopsida > Santalales > Viscaceae > Viscum > Viscum album. The sequence goes on from OY728129.1 coordinate 1,594,649,511, forward strand.
AATCCACTATCCTAATGATCCATCCCAATTCCAATCCAAATAAAATAAATTTCAAAATAACCAAAATCAATGTCTTCCCAAGGCGGGACATACCTCATATTCTAAAAATCCATGGGACAGATATAGAGATGATATTGCATCATTCACCCTTTTTGGCTAAAAAACCATGGGACCCAAATTGGTCAACATTCATCCCACCACATCAAGCTACAATAATAAAATTATTCAGAATGATCATCTCAAATATTCTCCAACACCAAGGATAATGTATGTTCAACTATAATACGATATGGAAAGAATATTTCAATGACCCATGATGAATATTCAAATGAAACTATGAATTTTATGATTGAAAATTAAAAGAAAAAAATCCAGAATATGAACTTGAGGCTAATATCCCACCTACTTTAATTACACTATTGATGAAAATTAAATTTCCTCATGATGTATCTACTCCAAGGATGTCCACTGAACATGATCATAAAATGATAGACTTGTTTAGACATGCTTAGTTCAATATTCCCTTCCTATATTCCATTAAAAATCCTTATTTATGCAACGATTATTATGGAATTGTGCACTGATAAGAGGAAACCTAAGACCATTGAAAATATTACTACCAAATATTCAATTCTGGTTACGTGAAATTCCCCATGTAAATTTATTATTTCATTAAAAATAGGGTCTACCAATATTAACGATGTACACATTGGGATTGGAATCTCAAAACATTTCATGCAGAAATGCATCATCTACATCCTTTTCCTAGGTCCCTTGTACACAAAGGTATTTCCCATCTAGTTATAAAATAAATATACAACCAGTCTTGAGGGAATCATTGAGGATGTCCTTATCAGATTTAACGATCATATCTTCCCATTTAATTTTAATGTTCATGATATGGAAGGTGAGACGACCTCTTCTCAATCTCCCATAATTAAACAAATATAATTCCTCATGATGTCTATAACTGAGGATGATGTCCATGCGATAATCTTATCCATATAATTTGGTGACCAATGGTGAGCCTTTCATATGTGGTGGAAATAATTTTTTCCATTATCAGAATGCCAATTTATAGGGGTTGTCGGGACCCAAGGATACAATAAAAACATTTCAAAATTCAAAAAAGCACCCATCAAAAGAAACTGCGTAACACCTCGAGCCGCGAGCCCACACGCTGCCTCAAAACCCGGGATCACCTGCCACCGCCTCATCATCCACAGGATACGCCCCCGATGTGGCTGGAAAACCCACTTTCACCGGGACACTGGTGAGGTTCACCGAATCTCGTCGACTCCATCACTGGCGACCGTCGTCGGCAATCGTCGACTGTCGTCGTCTACCGTCGACCGTCGTCGTCACCAACATCACAGACCTTCAGCGTCCATCGACCTTGCCGGTACAAACATTAGCGGTGCACACCAGATCATCGGTGGAGGCCAAAGAAATGACAACATACATAAACTTCCACTCACACAAAAACATCATCCTCGAAACAAAGAGGAATAGAATCATTCCATGCTTGCGAAGACGCATGAACATCAAAAACTGCAGCATGAAACCACCAGATCCATCCATGAAATGGAAACACAAATTCATACATCCAGGAACCAGAAGCAGGAAGGACAGAATGAAAAAATAGAAAAACACACAAAACCATAAAAGGACCTAGTAAAAACAATATCTAGTTCCGAAACCCAGCGCCACCAACCATCAGACCCCCAGAAGCCACGCCCCTCACCAGATGCCTACGACCATGAACGGTAAGACTCCCTTAACCCGAAGACTCTGGGACTCGGTCGTTCGACGCCTGCGCCACTGTGAAAGAAGACTGAATCAAGCGCACCGTCATGGTGACCGAGCCAAGGGAAGTCCCCGCCGCGAACCACAAACAAGGAAGGCGAGGAAGCGGTGCCTGACCGGGGTGAAACCAGGAGGTGGCGCTGGGAGAGAAAACCCTCACGCTGTGTCGCCCCTTACAGGCTCATATCTTTGTATATCATTATGGTTCGAGAGCCTTTTCTATGTAATTATGTGCTTTGGGTCAAAAATAAACGATAAAACCAATCTAAACCCCTTCATATTCACCTGAAATATTAATTTTTTTCCATGGTATATATCATCCCATGATTATCTCCAATAAACATACCAAAAGTGAGGATTCCAAACACTATCATGTGATAGAGGAAAAAAATGATTCAATGTGATGGACCCTAGATGACATAACAGGAAAAAAACCTTCCCTTTATATGCAACACATCTATATTTTATATTAATCATATCAAATCAGACAACCTCAATGAGGACTTATTCCACTAATTCATGAGGTAGTTATGGATGAGATCCGAAATATACTTTAATAAGGTATTATATACCAAATCTCTAATAGTTAATGTGTTATTCTGATTCAAGTGGGACCTAAGATGGTTTTGATAAGTGTTTTTTGAAATGCACAAGGATAGGTGGTAAAAATTAAACTGAAAAAATGTCCTTGGAAAATAAATTATCATAAATTCAATACTAATACACAGAAAGGTCAATACCCTCTTCCATTCCTTATTCAATTTATAGAACAATTAGTCATAAAGTCACACTATTTACTTCATAATTGATACAATGATTACATCAAAACCAAATTTAATTGTAGAAACAAGGGGAGATAAAATTAACCCTCCCCTTTAAAACATATAAATATAGGAGAATACATTTTGGCCTTCTTAAAGCAACTACAACAATTTTAGTGGTGTTTATTGAGTATTTTTTTTGAATTCATTAAGAATTTCTGGGAGGTATTAATGGATGAGTCTACCATTTATGGTGAATCATTTGAGTCCTTCAGGCATTCATTCTCTATGGTCCAAAAAAATTGTGAAATTCTATCCTTGTATAGAATTGTTAAAAATATCACTCCATGGTTAATAATTGGATTTTTGTGGGAATATAATTTTATATGAGGGTTTTCAAGTAGGTCCTTCCTAAAATGAGGTGATATAATCACTTACTGAACCCACATCAGTTCGACACATCCATTCATTCCATTTTCATGCTGATATCTAACAAGTGATCCATCCATAACATTAGTATTATTTCCCTCCTACTCACTCAAATACTCCAAAATGATGTTATCTTCCATATCTATGTGACATACAAGAGATCCTTCATTGAAATGAAATACAATCATACATCCTCCCTAATAATCCAACCCACATATGAGTCCTTTTCCTTTGGATTGAGGTGTGATTTTTTGGATAGGGCCATTAGCGCTTTTCTTTTTCATAGAAAAAATATATTATAGATTACATCAATTTTTTTCTCAAAAACATTGGATTAAAATAAATTTTTATAAACTCTGACAAAAAGATATCTTATTTACTTTTGTTTTTCCATTGGATAAATTTTCAGACTATCTCTTAGGCTCAAAAGACAATATATTTATATATTATTCCAATTTAAATTTATTACTAAAGAAAATTGATTCCAAAATAAGGATAATAAGATTGATCTTAATTATATAAGAGTTTGATTGTAATTAATGATATATTTGGAAATGGGAACCCCATGGTTGATCACCTCAGTAAAATTTATAATTATTCTCATTCTAAATTATTTATTCGTAAATTTATAACTGAACACCACACAACTCTCATGCCAAATTTAACGTGGTATGCCCCAATTGTGAAATATTTGGTTCCTAGTCATTTCCCTTATTTTCATTGTAATGATCAAAAACTTAAACTGAAAAAGCATTCAAAATACTATTTTTGGGAAGATATTAATCCTTGTAAAACATGGGCTGACATTGTAATTAGATGATATGGTGATGAAGATTAACTTTCTCCATGTTTGAATTCATCTACACGATGTCTTTAGTTGGCCACTTTGGACCTCAAGAAACCTATAAAAACATCTTAAAAACAAGATTCCTTAATGCCTTCACTCTTAAAGGCCTCATATGAGTTGTCACAATCACATCCCACTAACCATGTTTTTAGCACACAATAAAAAATAAATTAAATTCCCTAGAATCATTTAATTTTCAATGTGTTAATTGATTTTTTGGGAGTCAATATCATTGGACCATTCCTCTCATCCAGTATATAATCACATATTCATAATGTAGATGATTATGTTTTTTGGTTGGTCAAGGCCAAAGACACTATGAAGGATGATGCACATATTTTAATTGTGTTACTAAAAAAACATTATCCATCGAATTTCAACACAGTGTGCCTTGATATATGACATAGTAACCCAATTATTTAATCGTATTATCGAATATCTTCTAAAATATAATGGTGTTGTACATAAAATATCAAAAACTATTCACCCCAAAACAAATGGACTAGATGAACATTCTAATAGATAACTGAAAATAGTTTATGATAGAACGGTAAATACCACTAGAAGAGACTTTTCTGAATGACTTGGTGAAGCTCTTGGGGCATAGAAAACATCTAATAAAACACCCATTGGAATATCTTAATATAGTATAGTTTTTGATATACCATGTCATTTTCCAGTTTAAATACAATATCACTCATTTTTGTATTTAAAAATATGAAATTTTTATTGTGAACAATCTGGTGAGGAGAGATTCTTGTAGTTAGATGAACTAGAGGATCTTAGTCATGATTCATATGATAATTCAAATATTTAAAAAGAAAATACTAAGGAACTCTATAATAAAAACATCATGTGAAAGGTATTCCAAGAATTTGAAATATTAATTCTCTTAAACACTTTATTTCTCCTTCACATATTTATGGGTTATTTTCTAATAGAATGTACTTTTATTATTATGAATATTTACCTATTTGGTTATTCAATGGGCACTGGATACATCATCATTGTGAGAGGATACACATATCAGGAACCACATTCAAATTCACTAAATCCACAACTACTATAGTAGTCCCATCACTGGATGGATACAATGACCCACCATATCCAAATAATGTCACCTCTTTCCCTTTATCTATCTCCACGTTTCTCCCTCTCCCTACCATTAGATCTTTTTTATTAACTGTATTCTCACATTCCCATTGGTTTTAACACTATTGTAGTCAATCATTTTCCACTATTTCTATTTTGTGTGGGAGTCCATTTGAAAAGCATTAAAAATAAATATAAATTGTCATAATTACTCACCATTACATTTTAAAACATTTTTAAAAGTATTTGGTAATTTCAATGACATTTTTTTTGTAATTTGTTTTTATTATAATCTAAATTGTTTATAACAAATTTTGTATCTTGAACAAAAAAAATTTGAATCCTCAATTTATATATAGGGAAAAATATTATTCCCCAATCATAACAGAAAACTTCATCTATTATGCCAAACATACCTATGACCATCTTTTCAAAATGTGTATTTTCACCCTTGATTGTGAGTCTTTAGTTTGTGGACATTCTAGTAGAATTTACCACATTAGTTTACATTAATACGATAGTGGCACTTTATGATCAGCCTATGAATCACAATATCCCAATGACCTCATATTTTCCTCCCACAGATCATCCTTTTTAGAGCCCCTTATATCCTATTAAATCCATTTTTATCCACATTACATTCCTTGAACATTTTACTATAGAAAATATACATGGATTTACATTGGATAATTTATTAAATTATATGTGTTGCGGAATGGATTTCATTTTGGGTATTCTTATCTTAAATTTCATCGTTTCATAAAACGAGTAAGTGAAATAATATATTTATGTGTGGGGGAGTGGATTTAATTCATTGAGATTTAGGAATGGTATAATATTTTTTTTAAAATTTCACATGTTTCTGAAATGTGTTAAAATTTGAAAAGGTAAGAAAATAAAAAAACAAGAATATATAAATAAGTTATGTCTTTTTCGTCAAAAATATCACATAGATAATGTTCCGTCATTATATAGTGATTATAATTAGTGTATTGGGGTTATCAAACATGGTTGGAGATCTTAATGTGTGATTTTTTTCCAATTTTGACGTTCATAAAAAATTATAAAAAGATACAAAAAGGAAAATAAAATCATTGTTTTCTACATCATTGGAAAAATCTAGGTGTTTTCTAAAAATTGAATCATTTTCTTTTTATCTATTGTATTTTGTGAAACATAATACCCTTGTAAATATGTGTTTCTATAACTATCCATGTCTTCTTTCAAAAATTGTGTATTCATTTTTCTATGTTTTCTTTTCACCACACCTTTCTAATCTTTGGAACATTATTTTTCAACCCTCCCATTGCATATGAAAGCCCTAAAAATTCCTTTTTTTATTGAGAGGATAAGGATTGGTAATGGAAGGTTATAGCTCTATAAAACTCTGTAATTTTAACTTTTTTATTACAAAATGAGTGAACCTCATGAAAAAACGTTTTACCATCCTGAGGGGAGTCAGTTATGAGTTCATGTATTTTTTATTTCAAATTTAGATTATGGAAAATTAATTTCTTTTGGAACATTATTACTATAAGATTATTTGGATGAATTAGTTATATATTAATGATCTAGTCTAGACCCCCCATTGGTAAAAAAAATTAATATTTTTTAGTGATTACAAATGATTTATGTATGTTTTGTATATTTGTTTTAAATGAGAATATATATTGAGTACTAGTTATGGGGGAGTTGATTTTTTTAATTTTTTCATAACATTTAATTTACCCCAAATATTTATTTCCATGGAAAATTACATAATTTATAAAAAATAATTTTATTTAAGAAAAATTATAATTTTTTATTTATATTTTTATTATCCCAGATTCGGGTAAGTTCATTATTTTAATTACAAATTTACAATACGTATCCATAATGACCGATTCTTGGTTTTTACGGTTCCTAACTGAATTTATTACATATAATTAAACTATATCATGGGATAATTTATCTATTTTAACGGTCATATGGTCTATTCTACAAGCCCGAAGAATCTGTCAATGAAACTAGACCATCACTGGTGATTGAATTTATGTTTTCAATCCAAAATATTAAATTTGATAAGTCCCTTGAATATATTCTTTAATATTAAATATAACATAGGAAAAAATTAACATCCCAACTACATTACAAATCATCACAACTGATTCTCTAATGCCTAGTCCACCATTCTATCCAGGAATTACTAAACCACACATCATTATTTAAATTTTTCTTATGCTATTCATTTAGATGAACTGAGATGTTTTAGTATCAAATAAACTATATATATAGCTGAAATGTTATATAGAATGGTTTTTATTTTATTGGATCTTCACGGTATAAAATTCATTAACATTTATTCTAAGGAAAAAATCAATAGAAAAAATGGATAGAATAACATTGTTTTGTAATATAGGCAATTTGTTTCTTCTAAAAACATTAAATAGAAGACAAATTTGGAGGTTTGAATTTCTACATCACTGTAAATATATTTAATAATAATATATCTTATGATTCATCTATTTGTATGGAATCATCTGTGAGATATCATGGGGGAAATATTTGGAATACATTTAGTCCATCACCTTAAGATATTAATAAATTAGACTCCTCTCTTTACTAGGGGTTGTTTTTTTAGAGAATAGATGGATATATTTAAATGATCGAAGATCTACCAATGGATTTTGAGGTTCATTAAAAATCAATTTTCAAATTAGGAGTCTTTTCTTACATGTTCAATTTTCATTTGCTTTTCTATTCATCTGTATTTGTGATATCACTAGTGTTTGTATTGAAGGTTTATTTAATTGCATGTTTCTTCATCATTATATGTAATCTATATCCACCATCAATTAATTAATATTATTGTTATTATATATATTAAAATATAGTTAAATATAATTCACTTTATTCCCTTTCTCATTCAATCACACGTCTGTGTGTAATTATTTTCACTATTTGTGTGTGTGGTCGGCGCACTACTCTTATCTTTTCCCATCATTTTTCATATATTTTTTTACATAATACCATAAACATTACAACCAAATTTTTAACCAATAAAATGGATTAGTAAATATAATAATTGTGTGAGTAATAATTTGGGCATGTTATGTGGTTAATATTTCATTCTCAATGAATATTCATTTGGTTAACATTGTGTTTGTTAATCATAAAATGTCACGGATTAGTAATATGTTTTTCTTAAATTTATGGATTCCATAGATTATTAGAGACATAAATACACTACCATAAAGAATATTTTATTTATATTATAGCCCAAGTTATGTAATTTCTTGGATTAAATCCTCAGTACATAGAAATTTTGATCGAAATTATTTTTAATGTGGTTGTAAATTTAATGTAATGTGAATCAAATCTCAAGAATCCCGGAAGATCAATTCCCTAATATTGAAATCACCCAAATCATAATAATTTTTAAATTAAACATCTTACATCTATAAAATTAATTGATCTATACAAACAAACCACACCCATTAAAAATACAAATAATATAGAGACAATTGACTCTAAATTTTTTTCACCTTCAGGGATTCTACCCAGCTACTACTATACACATTACTAGAGCACCATAACTTTTAATTTTCTATAGGTGAAAATCGTTTCCACTTCATTCGACTATGTTCAAAGGGGTTATCTTTAAAAAATATTGTTAATAATAATAATAATAATATAATTATCATATTTATACTTAAATTATATATTTAAAACCAATTATGAAATATGGTTACGAAAAATGATCCAATGTTATAGTAATAGTGATGGTTGGCCATAAAGGCACTTAAGTTACATTCTCATTTCTCAATGATCATTATGAAAAAAAATTTAGTAAAATTTTCTGATTTATAATAAAAAATATATCATTAATACTCATTTATTTAATATTTAATACTTATATATATAAATATTGTTATATAAAATGAATCACATCACATCCAGGAGTCGTTAGTCTACATGTCAAAAAATGATGTTATCACTTTCTCTGTGTGTGAAAGGGTAGAGATGAAAATGATATATTACATTTAATTAAAGGTAATTATTTAAATAATATATTAAATATTATATGTTGGTAAAATTTTATTAATGGAAACATCCACAATATATTCCATGTTTTGTTTGAACGTATAACATCCCATTAAGGAGGCAATAGTCCAATGCCTTTGAACAGTGTTATTGTATTCCCAAATAATCAAAAACATGAGGTCATATGTATAAAATAACTTCTTTAGTTTGAAAAATAAAAAATATCCTATAAATAACATATACCTTTTTTCCATCATAATACCCTTCTGATAGATTTGGTAATGAAAAAACCTGCGTCATCGTTTTGTGAGGTGGTAGACCTCTGTACACACAAAAAAATAATTTCATTTCCCATTTAATGGTTGTGTGTGTATATATCATTATAACCATTAAAATAAAAATGTTTCAACATATATATGATACTTATTTTATTATAAAATCATTGGAAAAAATAACTTAATTCTTAGAGAGACAATTAAATCCTATATTTATGTTAAAGAACAGTACCTATTTTTTTTGGTAACTCATTTCAGTTTCCACAAAGGGGCTTCCATGGATGTTTTTCTTCAAATAGCGAGGCATATTTGCTTAGGGGAGGGATTTTGGGATTTTGTTTATTTTTAATAATAAATATGTCATTATATGTTTGATTATGTGAGGGGGTGACTTCTTTTTATAGTGGAGGGTGAGGACACAATTGTCATTTTTGAAATGAATAATCTTTTCCCGTGTTTTTAACTTCTAAGAGGATTACATAGCACAAATAATTCATTAAATTAATGTTTTAGGATACAATATGTACCAAAAATGTTTTTTTTCAAATTTTTGAGTCCATTTTTATACTATTACATTAATGTTTACCCACTAAGTAATCTTCTTTTTAACTAAATTTTTATAAATAGTTTAAATTTCATTCATATTTATTTTTAGATAAAATATAATATTACCTAATTATAAAATTTTTATTATAAATATTCAAAAAATTTAATCCAATTTTCAAATTTTCAATAACATAATTTGTTGAAATAACATTAAAATTAATCCTTAATACTACATGACAAAGTGGGGTATTAAAAATATATGTTCAATAGTTTCCTATGTATTTATATATAGTATCAATAATATTTTTTAAAAATTAACCTAAATTAGGATAAATGATATAAAATTTATATAATTATAAATAAAAAAAAATATTTAACTACATAAATAAAGTAAATAAAAATTCAGTTTTCAATTAAATATCATTTTTCCACTATGCTCCAAAATATGAAACATCTCATAAAAATACCAAAAAAATTATTCAATTGTAATTTAGATATTATTATTTCACAAATGAAGTTTATTTTTTCATAAAATGTGATATAAGTATCAACTATTAGTTCTAAAATAGGTTCTCCATTAAAAATCAGTAGAAATGGTTCTTACAAAAATATAGCTTTTAAGCGTAAAAGTAGATTTATTATTATGTTATGAATATAAAATCTATTGTATACATGTAAAAAAAATATAATAATTTCAAAACATAATAATTTTATTCCTATTCATTTCTTCTATTATAATTTCTCGGTGATAACTTCCATATGAAAAAATATTTTTAATAGTATATTATTGATTGGTATAAATCCATTTTTCATGAAACTCAAGATTTCAAAGAAACTCATTATTTCATGTCATCTATGATATTGGACATAGAATTTATTTTATTGTAATATTACTATATAATTTTTAATTGAATAATATATTTAAACTGAATTATTCTATCATTACATGGGATTTTACATCCATCCCCCTTACGGAATTTGCATCCCCTAAACACAAAATATGGATATCGACCTTCTTCAGTAACACTTTCTCTCAATGGTCCAGAACCTAAATTGGTTTTTCCACATGGGAATGATTCTCTTCCAATTGAACTACATCTGGGATCAAAACATGAGATTATTAAGTTAAATACATACTAAACATTGAAACATGAAATTAATTGTTACCCTAGAATATGAATAGAGGTAAATACACTCAATAGGAAACTTATCTATCTTTAACTTATATTTCATATGGTCTAATAAACCATGGGCTCAACTTCCCCTACTTGTCAAAAATGAATCACATTTTTCTGTGGACAATCCTTTACAAAGACATGATTAACTACTTCAAAAGAAATATCTCCCTTCATATTAACCTAATATTTTTATATATTCTATGATCTGTCTTAATATGTCTCTAATTTAACATTATATTCATTTTCCTCTATGAACTATCATCCAATATAGTTCCTTTTTCCCATTTCATTCCATGACCCTAGTGTGTGACACCACCTATCATATATTTTCATAAAAGCATCCATCTGTTTACTGTAATGAAAACTTTTATTATTCGAATACTACAAAAAGTAATTATGATGATCATAACTTCCCTATAAATAAATTTCGAAACAACTAAGCATATCATCTTATGTATGAATCATCTGCTCAGACTATCATTCAGATTAAGGATGAAATGGTTTAGTAATTTTTAATTCAGTATCCAAAGATAAATGAAGTCCATTACCAAACCTAGATTTGAACATTGGATAACTATCTAATTTAATAGAGATATACACTCTATATAACTACGAAATCCGTTTTTGATATAGTAGAGAATCACTACTAGAAAAACGGCCTATACCCACGGTTCAAAATAATGGGTATAGCCTATACCCACAGTTCTGGGAACCGTGGGATGGAACGACATCCGTATAGGTCCATAGCCTCTACCCATGGTTTTCCAAAACCATGGATATAGGTGTCCTACCACCGTGCCACCGAAACATAACCATTTTCCATGCTGTCAATGAATTTTACCCATGGTTTCAAAACCATCGGTATAGGTCCTAAAATAATGCAGCCGTAGAGTTTCGATCTTGCAACCTCTTCGCTGCAAACACCGCATCTAACCACTATCCTAACATCACCTATATGTATATATATATATAGTTAAATATAGTTATAAAAACCATGGGTATCGAGTGAAGAACCCTGGGTATAGGGTTCCCACAAAAAAAAATTTCCTTCCCGTGGAAAAAAATTTTACCACGCACACAAAAGTGACCTATACCCATGGTTTTCATAACCGTGGGTATAGGTATTTTAGCCCAGACCTACCCCCACGGTTTTCCCCAAAACCGTGGGGATAGGTCACTTTTCAGGACCTATCCCCACGGTTTTGGAAAACCGTGGGGATAGACCCCCCTATACCAACATTTTTTGAAAGCCATGGGTATAAGGGGGGTCTATCCCCACGGTTTTGGGGAAAATCGTGGGGATTTGTCCATTTTCCAGTAGTAAATACAGATCTAAATACATTGTATCTAGAATAGGATGAACACATGATGATTTAGATAATTGAACAAAAATAACCAATATCACATTATTTCAATGAGAAGTATTCAAAAATCATATAATTAAATCCATTAATATGTATTCACATTTCCAGTATGATACTTGAAATGGTAAAACCATTCCATTCAGTAAGAATCATTCTTATTTAACCTGTAAAAAATACAACCACTTCATGGTGAATTCCAAAATGTTTCCTTTCATTCTATCCCATTTGTAATTTTTTAAAAGGTCTCTCTAGATCATAGTTATTACAAAATGAATGGAAAATATATAACAATGATCTTCAGTCAAAAAATATTTCCTCAATTTTGAATCATAAGGAACACCTAGTCATTTTCCCATTCATAAAACACCTTCTCCATAAATATTAAAATTAGTTAACATATCATTATTAATTTATTCTACCTTTCTAGAAATGATTGATTTAACTTCTATGATGTCTTAATTCATTATAAAAAACACTACATCCCCGAAACTAGAAAGAAAATTGAGAATATCCTTGTATCCTCATCATCTTGAAAAATAATTATAATATAATTAACCAAATGGTCACCTTAAAAATGTATCATGGTTAATGTATAATTAATTTTTTGACTCAAAGAATTTGCCATTTTTTTCTTTTCCTATATGATAATGAATCATTCAATTATAATATTTATTAGTTGTATCCATATTTTTTGTCACACATTAAACACTTTATGAGTGAATATATACATTAAGAATTTATTTTCAATATATTTTTCACACATTACACCATATAAATGATTCCTTGATATTTAACAAGTTGAAAAAACTGAATCCAATTCCAAATCATGTGTAGGGAATTAAAACTCGTGCGTTTTCAACTAACATGAAGCATAAGAAATTGCCATTTCATTATGCCTTAATAAACTACTAGGTATTTTAATGAATAATCATTGAAGATGAGAAAATCCCCATTTAATTAAGGATGGTCCAAATGTGGGGATTTGAAATATCTTCTTTTTTAGTTCCTAATAACAAATATAACATACTATTATCAAGATAAGCCTATGTCCCTTTCATCTTAACATATTTAGTGGGAGATACAACTACGAATGTTTTTCAATAAATAATCTAAACTAACCCTATAATCCAAGATAAATATGAATATTTATGACATTGGTTAGTCTTTTCCACTCATCAAAAAAAAATTTTAGTAGGTTGAATAGATATAACAACTTTAGATACTATATTTCCAAGAAATGAAATACTTTACATCAAAAATTAACTCTTAATCAACCTTCCATATAGTTTCATTTATTATAAGGTTTTAAAATCAATAATTTAGTGCCTTTAATTTTCCTCATGGAATTTATAACATAAAAAAAATCGATAAACACAACAATAAAGATGATCAAAAAAATTGTGGAAGACTCTATTCAAATGATTCATAAATATTATAGATGCATTAGATAACCAAAAAAGAATAATTGAAACTCACAAAAAGACACATATCCTCTAAAGTGTTTTCTTTGTAATTTCATCCTCCTTCACCGTCAACTAATGCTACTCAGACATTAGATCAATCTTTTAAAAACACTGATATCCCTTGATTGTATCAAAAAAATAATATATTTGAGTAATGGGATACATGTTTTTTATTGTGATAATATTTATCTCATTATAGTGAATTATAATTTGAATGGAACCATAATTCCGTTTTTATAAAAAAACTAGGGCACGCCATGATTAAATCAAAGGTCGAATGAAATCATTATTAAGAAATTCATGTAAATAGTTTTAAATTGAATAGGTTCAACTTAACACTAAAAAAATGGGAATTAAAAATTTCCTTACCAAGAAGATATAAATAAATATTAACTAAAAATTTCTAATCAAGAACAACACTAGAAAAATAATCTGGATAAATATATGTAAATTTATTTACTACTAGGAAACCACTAATCAAAACTGTTACATTCTTTTCAAAATAAAAATCAAGAATGACAATAAATGAAATCTATTATCTGTTTCTTAAATTCATGGAATGTTTTCAATGGTATTCAATACTTGAAGAAAATAATAATATCAATAGAATGAATATTATAATGATAAACAGAAATCCAATCCATACCTACAATAATATTAAACTCCACAATTAGATGTTCAACATGATTTACTTGAAAAAACATACCACTGATGACAATAGGAATATTCATATAAATATAGGTTTCTCTATCAATCCTCAATTTTTTCTTTAAATTTATTTCTTAATTTTATGAGGTGATGTTAAAAAATTTAAAGAAAGTATAACAAAAATGATTGAATGTTAAGATCCATAATTAAATAAAGTATTGACATAATTCTAATAAACCAATAATATACCTGTCAATAATTTATTTTTATGGCCCAAAATCAACCACAATAGTAGAAAACAATTTTTCAAACCCTTATTCTTTTGATCATGATGATCTACACCCTAGGTAATTAAATTTGGTCACACATTGGCATAATTTCCTATGTTATTAAAACATAAACACATTACCTATAAATTTTCATTTCTTTCTAGATTATCTTACATTAATTCACAATCCATATGACCAAGCTTTCCTCATTGGAAGAACTTTCTAGAATTTGAAAGACCATCTCCAGGATTCATTGTACTAGAATTTTTACAATATGGGAATTTTTTCTTTTCCTCAAAACTCTATTGATGAATGTTTTCTCATTACCTTTCTATTGGTCCACTTAATTTTCTTATTGTCATAGGGAACATGATAATTATGAAACTCCATTTATACAATTTTTGGACATCAACAATGTTTCTTATATATCATGAACTCATGATAATAAAATTTCATCAATATATTGGTATTATTCCTAAGAAAAACCAATTAAAATTGCTAAAAATATCTCTAATAAAATTTGGGGTGTACATCACCTATCGAGTGATGATTTCTTCACATGAATCCATAAAATATTCTTCCTTTTATTTAATTCCAAGATTTATTTTTGAATCCTATGATTAATATCCATAAGAAAATATTTATCAAGGAAAATATTCTTCAATTCATCCACTTCTAAGACATCAATCACTTCACATTCCCGTATAATCATAAACATTGACCAGTAAGGGAATAATTCACATTTATAATGGTAATTTTAAATATTTACCTTGTTATGTTCTAAATAAACCATGAAATAGTATATCTCTTCCAATACATTAATCTATCATTAAACTATATTATAGTGAAACAAGCCTATGAATGTTGTTGTATGTTGACACATTAAAAGATTAACTATTTTAATGTTCCTCTAAGGTAGAACTGGTTGATGTCTTGTGTGTACAGTAACACCATTAATATCCTTTGTTAATTGAAGAACCACAGAAACAAATGATTCTATTCCAATTCCATCCATCATGTGGTGTCGATTTAGAATAATATTTTTTACGTGGTTCTATCCAAAAAACTATCCTTATTTCCTCAATAGAAAACAATTATATACAGAAATAGTTTAGATAAAACACCATGGTAATTTTCAAGATCTACAACATTTTGATGTTTTGGAGTGGGTATCTCAAGAGGGCATGAACTGAGTACCAATTTTAAATATCTTTTTAAATAGATTTAAATAATACACCAAAATTTAAATAAAACATACATGTGAGTTATAATAGAATTTTGATTTAAGATATTTCCTTTTAAAATATTTTTTAATTTTTTTAGGTCTCAGTTATAAAAAATAAATAATATTAATTTAACATTTGAAATCAATGTAATAATTACTAATATAAATAATAATAATAATTAAATATTAAACTAGTGGGTTTTTTTGTTCAAAAAATATAGTTTTAAAATAATTAATTAAATAAATAAAATACATTGTATAATTTTAATACAAGAAGTTCAATATCATTATTAGAATTAGTCCTATCCATTTTTCTATCACAAACTTCTATGAAGTTCATATAAATAAAATTATTATCCACAACCTAGATTGGGCTTTACAATAGTATATCATCTTCTCAGACCACAAAGGTACTCTTCTACATTTTCCATGGGTGTATATATAAAAACATCATGTCACAACAGAACCACTACCACAACACAAGGTAAAGAAGAGTAAATGTTATTGAGAAGATACTTGAGTATCATCCATTTAAATGTTAGATGAAATGTGTGTTTTATAAATTATTGTATTCATACAGACATCACATAATATACATTAAAAAATTCAATGGAGTAAATAATGAATAAGGACATGGCCTTAAAACATTACATAATAATGTATTAAATGAATAATTCACATTAATGATCTTTTCAGGTTTAGATTTTTAGAGAATTATTCCATAACAATTACATTTCATTTCAAAAAAATACAATGTAGAAACTTATACTCTATTTCGATTTTTTTACAAGACAAGAACTCTTGAAAAAAGAGTCATGTCTAGTTCCATGTTTAAGACATCATGGATTTTCCATGATCCCATCCTTTACTCCATTTCACACTATGTGTAGTGAAAAATATTTCAAAAACTTGGGATGAGCATAAAAATCTCAGTATGGTTTACACAAATAAGGAGAAATATTATTTTTCAAAAACAACATGTAAACCATGAATACTTTAACATATGAAATATATTTCACCATTATGAAGTTGTAAATACACTTCACTAAATAAAAGATCACTACTTATCCTTTTGTAACCAAATGATTACAATAAAACCAATATAAATAAAACATAACTTATAAAGGTAACTTCGGACATGGACATACATAACTGGAATAACCATACGATCGACTTCCACCCATATCACTAAATGGAATATCCATATGGCCAACGTCCATACACAATGAATTAGAGGTTATAACGTAACCACCCATCCTATATTATCACAGTACCACCCATCATTTGGTTTATCATGTGACCAACCGTCAAATGTCCAAGTACCATTATAAAATCATAAAAATAAAACAAATAGAAAGGAAGGAAAAAATTTCACCATTTCAATCAAAATATATCACATAAATATATTGACATAACATATCCATTATCAAATCCATTCCCTATACCAAAATACATAAAAGATTATATTGTAATTATTTTCCTTTAAAAAATATTATGGCTTTTTAAGGACGCCAAAGAACTAATAATACTCACGACGGTGGTAATGTCATTGTCTCTGCTTATGTTAAAAGAAACATTCCTCTTTTTAGTTTAGTAAAACTCTTCATAGAAAAATATTTACTTTGAAAATTCATGGGTGTTTATACAGAGTATAAAAGAAATTCATGAATTAAAACAAAATATGCCTCAATGAATGTAGATTGAGATGACGGCCATTACATCATGTCCAACTTGACCTGTTCATTATTTAATATCCTTAATAATAAAATAAAGTTAATTTATAATTGCTAAATATTTTTTTTTAAATTTATTATTCCATTTATATCACTTATTACCATCTTATATACATTATGTAATCATTCAAGTTAATAATTTTTGTTTTGTCAATATTTGGAACTAGAGTAAAAAACGAACACCAAATAGTTACAAGTTGTTCACATTGTCAATGTTTTATTATATACCAAATTATATCACGATTTAGATACCATATATATCATATATATTTAGTATATACATGTATTTATAATATTACATAATATTTGGATGTAAGAAATGAAATACACCATTCATGGAGATGGTAAGTCATACGTATGCATGAATGCTACTTCTATTTCTATTTCTTTTCGAATGGAAATAAAACATAATGACACATACATAGATTGTAATTAAATTATAATAACATATATAATACTATTAATTATATCCTTTATACATCCCACATATGGCATTAACGAATCATATCACTTTGAGGGGGTGGTAGTCCGTATATCTTCAAATGAAATTATCGCGTTTACCCGTTATGGATACCATAATTTTATTCTATAAATAGAAAATACAGAAGAATAATGAAAAAATAAAATTAATATATATCATATATGAATAAAGTTCCATCTTAATTTACTCCATGATAGGTGGTAACAGATAATCGAACAATCGTCGTTTCGTGATGCGTTAGTTAGACATCCACATAAACAGTATATTCATCACCCATTAGATGGAGGTGTGTGTATGTTTAATTTGAATAAATCTTGTGACAACATCATAGTATATTAAGGATACTGGTTTTGTTATAAAAGAAAGGAATAAATATATTTTAGAGGTTGGATAAGTAAAATAAAACAAAAATGTTAAGATAAACTGTTACATAAAATTTGGGTAACTCTCTTTGCTTTGAGCCAAAAAGACTTCTTGACGTGCCTTCTATATAATTTAAGGCTTCTAAGTGGAATATAGTTATATAGGTAGATTAATTGGGTAGAGGTTGGACAAGAAATAATGGATTTATAAGTCTGAGAAATTGGATAGAAGTGGTGTCCTTTTATAACGGGGAGGAGGGGCTCTTTAGGAAAGCGTGAAAATATTAATTTATTATAAACCAATATTCAGCTTCCAAAGATACAAAACTCATTAAATATGACTACAATATGACTGATGGTGGAAATTAAATCATCCAATAATAATTCGATGTGTTTAAAATGGTATTTTAATATTAATAATCTTATTTATTTAAATCATTTATTGATGAGGTAAGTACTCCATCTTTATTGTGTCTTATATAAGTTAATTTATATGTATAAGAATAATAAAAAAATAACTATTATAAAGTAAATCGTTTTATCTTTCTAAAGGAATATTATAGTAGAATCTATGACTTATATAAACCCATGTAAAAATTTATTTACAAAAATATTTTTGTTAATGTCATTTTTGTCTTTACTTTAAATTAATTAATCTAAAGTGACATTATCATTCATAATTGTCTCTATGGGGTCCCCAAATCTAACAATGGATTCCCATGGTTGTCCATTACTAATAAAATAAATTTAGGGAAAATTTTATGTTAATTTTGAATTATTATAATATTTGTATACCTAAAATTTCCCTATTTACCTATAAATGCGGTAAATAAAATTCAACATTAACTATTCAAAAAAATTATTTTCATATAATTGAACCAAATTTGATTTAATAATAAAATTCATGTATGTTGGATTTTCAAAATTCAATTCATAGAAGTGGTAAAATTTCATTTAAATGAAAAATTTAGTTTTTTAATTACTACTAAGTGGTTTAACTATTCATCAAAAATTGATGTTTTTTCGAAAAATACCAAAACATCAGCCTAAAATATATTTGATATTCATAATTTTAAAAATATATATACTTTACCATATTCTATCATAGATGTTAAATTAATTAAAATATAATTAATTTTCGTTGTTAAAAAATAGCGTGTTTTTAAGAATCAATATCTATCAAAAGATTGACACTTGTTAATGTCCAAATTCAATGTGAAATTAATAACAATGACAAAAATTGGATTAAATTGTACAAATATATTCTAATTACACTTTTAAACCAATTGAGAAGATAATATAACCATATAGTTAAATTAGATTAAAAGGAACTTTTGAATTAAAATACAGTGTTATTCACTATTCATTAAAAATTAATCATTATCAAAAAAATTCCATAAATTTACACATTGTAAATTTTGATGTCCCCATTCTATAGAAGGAATTTATTTGGTCAAATAGAATTCATTAAAGTGACCAAAACTATATTTAAAGAAGTTTCACCATTAAACGGTTGTAAATCCACCATTTAATGTAAATTATGATTAAAATTAGATTAAATCGCATTTTTAGCCTCTAAATTTTATTGGATAAAAGTAAATACATTTAGAAAAAATTATAATCATATTGTAGTTAGTTTTGATCATTCCCTCCAATATAATGGCTCGGAGTTTACTACCATTTAAAATAATAAGTTTATATTATTTGTGTGCAACGTAAGATTTCAAAGAAAATCATTATTGCGTATAGAGTACGCTATCAAACATAGAAAAACTTTTAAATTAAATTTAATATTTAATTCAATTGTATTAATAAGTATGAAAATCTCTTATTATTCATTAACCTAGGATGTTACATCCTTCACCCCTTTTGGAAATTGCATCCTCACAATTTTTATTCACATATGAAAATAAGTGGGGCTTTTTAACCCTCATAGAATTGTAAGATTCTCAATTTGCCTCTTCAACCATATGTTTTTTGCAAAAAAAACTTTACCTCGTGAATTAACTTATTCTGAAACACTTTCTCTCTTCAGTCAAGAATCTGGACTGGTTGTTCCTCATTAGAGAGATTCTCTTTCAACTAAACTACCTATGGGATCATAAAATGAGATGGATCTGGTATATACTTTCTCAACATTGAAACATGAAAAATAATGCGTACATATGATAAAATTGGAGGTAAATCCACTTTGTATGAAACTAATCCAACATTCTCCAGGATTTCATAAGGCCTAATGAACATCCAACTCAACTTTCCCTTTTTACAAAAATGCATAAAACTTTTCCATAGAGAAACATTGAGAAAGGCATAATCACCTGCCTCAAAAGAAATATCCTTCCTCTATTAATTTTTATAACTTGTATGGTCTCCTATGAGCTGTTCTCATGTGTTTCTAAATAAAATGAACTTTCTCTACCCTATCTTCTACCAATTTTGGTCCCAACAGCTTCCTTTCACCAACTTCATCACAAAAAGTTGGATTTCGACAATGCTTTCTATATAATTCCCCAAATGGAGCCATCTGTATACTTGAATGAAAACTGTTATTATAAGAAACATCAACCAAAAAAAGATATTGGTCCCAACTTCCTTTGTAAACTACTGAACAATCACATAGCATATCCTCCTAGTTCTGAGTGTTTTGTTCATATTGTTCATAAAATTGAGGAAGAAAAGATGTACTAAAATTTATTTCATAACCCAATGAATCTATAGGCCTTTCTAAAAGTTAAAAGAAATCATAGGATTAAGAACAGATAAAATGGAGAGGGGAACTCCATTAAACCTGACTACATCATTAACATACAACCGAACATGTTGATCTAGATAAAAAGTATCTCGAATAGGAATGAAATGAGCATATTTAGTCAATCGATCAACTATAACCCAGATTGCATTATTACCTCATGATGTATTCGGTAATCCCAAAACAAAGTCGATGGATATATTTTACCATTTCCACTCTGGAACTCGTAAACACTAAAGAATCCATTTTGGTAAATGCCAATTTGCTTTAAACTGCTAACAAATCAAACACATCAAAGTAAAATCAACAATATCTCTTTTCAATCCATCCCATTAGTAATACTCCTAAATATCTTTGTATGTCTTATTACTTCTAGGATTAACTAAAAATAGATAACTATGAGCTTCACAAAACAACTCATTCTTCAACTATGAATCAAAATGAACACATAATCTCTTCTTAAACCTCAAAACACAATGATTATCAATGTTAAAATCAGACAACATACCCTTCTGAACCAACTCTTCCTTCTTCTACAACTAATTGTCTTCTCTCTACACATTCTTTATTATGTCTGATGGAGATGATTTAAATAAAACTTAAAACAAATCCAAATAATTTCCTTCATTAACAACTTCTATGCCAATGTTCATCAAATCAATAACCAAAGGATCTCGTTCCAAATGTAACATGGTTAATGAGACATTACTTTTTCAACTCAAAGTATATGACACTTCATTTTCCTTTCCCGGATGGTAAAGGATTATGAAATCATAATTGTTGATAAATTCCAACCATCTCCTCTATATCATGTTCAATTATTTGTGAGTAAATATATAAATTATTCTTTTGTGGTCAGTATATATTTCATATTTTACTCCTTAAAATTTATGACTTAAAATTATTAAATAGAAGACAACATCAGAAAATTCCAAATCATGTGTAGGGTCATTTAACTCATGAGTATTCAACTAACATGAAGTATAAGCAATTACCTGATAATTCTTCATAAGGACACATCCATGTCCATTCAATGAAGCATCACTGTAAATAACAAACACACAATTTCTGGAAGGCGATGTCTAAACTGGAGCATTCACCAGTCTTCTTTTCAATTCCTAAAAAAATTATTCAAATTCTTTAATAGAAATTATCTTAACACCTTTTCGAGTTAACATAGTCATTGGACTACATAACTATGACAAATTCTCAACAAACCTATGGTAATAACCTTCCGTACCAAGAATAATATGGATCTTAGTTATATTTGTGGGTCTTGGAAATTCTTCAAAATAAAATTTTTAGCAGGATCAACAATTATGCCATTTTTTGAAACAATGTGACCATGGAAAGAAATTTTCTATAACAAAAATCCACACTTGCTGAACTTCCCAAATAGTTGATTTTTATTTAAGGTTTACAGGACAACACATAAATGTCTTTAATGCTCCTCATTACTTTTACAATAAACCAAAATATCGTCAATAACATCAATCTCTTCACTTTACCTAAGATTTTTCACCATCGAGCACCACCAACCAACTTCATCTTCCAAATAGTAAACAGCGAGACTAACCGTTTGATGTTCTAAACACCCTAGGACATAAAAAATATTCTCCAGTGCTTTAATCCACCCTTCAGCTAGTACATGGTCAGATGGTCCTCCAAATGATGGGGTAAGCAACCTAATGAAATGCTCCACTACTGACATTTTCCACTACTATTGATCTAGATGATATCGTGCATGTATACCACCAGCATTTATAGCCTGATTCAATTTCTCAATCACTGCAAAAAAAAATCAGTTTCGATTTCGACCATCTCCGGTTACTGATTTGGAATGTTGTCTTCCTCTTAATGTTGTCCCAATATAGATGCCATGTTTCCTCTACAGAAAACCATTCTAAATACAGAAATATCTTAGGTGAAGCAACATGGTAATCTATAAATGCTATATCATTTCAGTATTAACATAAATTAATTTATGGAAATTTATTTAACATTACACTATCTCATTAATTTGTCTAAAACGACCTTTGATACCAACTATATGGACCTGGCACTAAAACATTACATAATAATACATTAAATGAATATTTCAAATTAACTGTTTTTTCACATTTAGTGTTATATGAGATAAGGATATAAATATTACATTTCATTCCAAAAAAAATACAAAGTAGACACTTCTAATCATTTTCCATTTGTTTCCCAAAACAAGAACTCTTGAAAAAAATAGTCATGTATAGTTCCATGTTTAAGACAACATGACTATTCCTTAAGCCCATCCTTGACCATATTACACATTATGTCATTGAAAAACTTTTCCAAAACTTGGAATGATCATAAAAAGCACAATACAGGATACACAAACAAGGAAAACTGTTAGTTTTTTAAAACAATAAGTAAACCATGAATACTTTAACATAAGTAACACATTTTATCTTTATGAAGTATTAAATACTCGTCCCTATATAAAATATCAGTATGTACCCTTTTGTAACCAATAGATTACAATAAAACCCATATAAGGAACACATAACATATCAAGTTATCTTGGGACCTAAACATATTTAAATGGAATAACCATATGGTCAAGTTCCACACATATCACTAAATGGAATAGTGATAGGGCCAACTTCCATACCCAATGCATTGGAGGTTATAACGTAACCTCTTGTCCTGGATTATAACGATGCCACCAGTCATTTGGTTTATCACATAACCACCCATCAATTGTCCATGTACCATTATAAAATCATAACATATAAAATAAATATAATGGAAAGAAAACTAGTCTACTTTTGAATCACAATATATCACATAAATATATTTACATAAAAAATCCATTATCAAAACTATATTAATACCAAAATACAGAAAACAGTATATGGTATTTATTTTCCTTAAAAAAAACGTTACGAATTTTTATGGAAGCCAAAGAAAAAATAATACTCGTGGTGGCAGAAATTTTTTTGTCACCGATTACGTTAAAAGAAACATTCCTTTTTTCGTGTAGTAAAATGATTCGTAGAAAAATAATCCCTTTGAAATGTCAAGGGTTTTTATACATTATATAAAAGAAATTTGTGTATTAATACAAAATATGCCTCCATGAAAGGAGATTGAGATGAAGACCCTTACCTCATGTCCGACTTGACCCGTTCATTCATTAATATCATAAATAATAAACTAATGTTAATTTATACATGCATAAGAAAATTTATCAAGTTTATTATTCCTTTGATATCACTTATTACCATGTTTTGAACATTATATAATCATTCAGGTTAAAAATGTTTTTTTCGATATTTGGTATTAGAGTCACTAATGAACACCATATAGTTAGAAGTTGTTCACATGGTCAAAAGTTAATTATATCCATAATTATATTCATGATTTAGATATCATATATTTCATATATATCCAGTATATACATTTATTTATAATAGTACCAAACATTTGGTGGTAAGAAATGAAATTCACCGTTCATGGAGACGGTAAGCCATACGTACGCATGAACACTACGTCCATTTATATTTCACATTTTAATTGAATTAAAACATAATGATACATAGTTATATTATAATTACAGTATAATATCAAATATAATACCATTAACTCTATCCTCTATAAATTCCACATATGGCATTAATGAGTAATATAACTTTGATGGGGCGGTAGTCCGCACATCCTCAAATGAAATTATCACATTTACCCATAATGCATACCGCAAATGTATACTATAAATGAAAAACTAAATTATCATAAATGAAATATAAACATAATATATATCATATATAAGTACATTTCCATCTTGATAGCCACCATGAGTGTTGGTAAGAGATAATCAAACAATCATCGTTTCATGAGGCGTTAGTTTGGGATCCAAAGAAAAAGTATGTTATTCACCCATTAGATGGAGGTGTGTGTAAGTTTAGTTCTAATAATTCTCATAACGACATCCTTGTATTTTTAAGATACTGGTTTTGTTTTAAAATAAAGGAATAAGAAGAGTTTAGGGGTTGTAGAAGTAATTTAATAGAAATGAAGTTACATTAAATTGTTACCTTTAATTTGAGTAACTCCCTTTGGTTTGAACCAAAAGGTCTTCTCAAAGTGCCTTCTAACTAAGGAAAGTCTTCTATGAGGAATAGTGGGATTTAGGATATTTAATTGGGAAGAGGATTGATGAGCCAAAAGCCTTTACGGGTGTGAGGAATTGGTTAGAAGTGATGTCCTTTTATAATGGGGAGGAGGGGCTCTTTAGGAATGTTTGCAAATATTATTTTATTATAATCCTATATTTGGTTTCTAAAGATCCAAATATCATTAATGATGGAGATAAGATGATTTATCATTGAAATAAAATCATCCAATAAGAATTGGACCGGTTTTGGTTGTTATTTTAATATTTATAATCTTATTTGTTTAAATCATTTATTAATGAGGTAAATACTGCATCATTATTGTGTAAAACATAATTTAATATAAATAATGTATAAAAATTATGAAAAATGTACTATGATGTTGGAAGTATTTATAGCTATCAATATTATACTTAATGTCTAATATATGACTTATATAACCCCATATAAAAATTTATTTACTTAAAGATTTTCATTTATGTCATTTTTTCATTACTTTTAATTAATTAATCTAAAGTGTAATAATCATTAATAAGTTGATCCATGGGGTCCAAAAATAGACCCAAGAATGCCCATTGATAGACATTACACATCCAGTAAGGTTAGGACAATTTTTAAGGTAATATTGAGTTATTATAATTTTCTTTTTACCATGAATTACTCTATAAACCTTTAACCGTGTTAAATATAAGTCAAAAGTTACTATTAAAAAAAATTATTTTCATCTTATTGAACAATAGTTTACTTCATAAAAACAACCATATATGTCATATTTTTGAAATTCAATTCATAGAAGTAGTAAAATTTCATTTAAATGAAAAATTCAGTTTTTTAAATAATACTAAGTAGTATCACTATTCATCAAGAATTTAAGTTTTTCATAAAAATAACAAAAATTCAGCCTAATATATGTTTGTTATTCTGAATCCAAAAATGATTTCTATTTTACCATATTATAAAAATAGAGGTTTCATTTGTTAATTTATAATCAATTCCCATTGTTAAAAAAATACCGTGTTTTTAAGAAACAATGACAATCAAAAGATTGACACTTGTTTATGTCCAAATTAAAATTTAAATTAATTCAAATTTCCAACATTGGATTACATGGTAAAAATATATTCTAATTAAAATTTAAAACCAATTTTAAAGATAATCTATCCATATAAATAAATTATATTAAAATTCAATTTTGAATTAAAATACAGTGTTTTTCACTATTCATTAAATATTGAACTTTATCGAAAAAATTTCAAACATTTACATGAAGTATATTTTGATTTCCCCATTCTAAGGAAGTATTTTAGTAGGTGGAATAGAATGGATTAATGTGACCAAAAATAGATTTAAAAGGGTTCCCCATTAAAAGGTGGTAAATTGACATTTTAATGTAAATAATGCTTAAAATTATATTCATTCACATTTTATGCCTCTAAATGTTATTGGATATAAGTAAATACATTTTAAAAACATGTATAATCATGTTGTAATTTTTTTTCATTCCATCCAATACAATAGATGGGAGTTAACTTCCATTTAAAATGAAAAATATTATACTTTTAGTGTGTAACATAAGATTTCAAAGAAACCAATAATTGCGTATCGGGTATGCAATCAAACATATAAACCATTTTAAAGTAAAATTAATATTTAATCCACAAATATTAATAAGTATGAAAATAATTTATTCTTCATTTACATGGTATGTGACATAATGAATGTAAAGCGATAATAGTTCTTGGTATATTAGGTTATAAAGGTTTTGAATCATGAAGGTTTCCTGAATTGCATCTCCAGTCCTGTTTTGGAAAAAATCAATAGAAAAATGTGTCAAAAACACTTTCTTATGAGTCTATCTGTTGTTTCTTAATGTTCAATTTACTTCAATTTGTCTACAATTAACTTATGGTTTGAATAAATCATGTATGGAACACGTCACTTATACTCATTTACCTTTATGTGTAAATGTATATCTTTTCATTGAGAACATTTCACTATCTCTTATTAATGAGGGTGTCTTCTTCATATATTAAAATTAGAAACACCAATAGAGAGAATCATCGGGTTACAATGTACTCTATGTTCTATAAGTATGAAAAATACTTCAATGAATGCGATTGATAAATTTAAAAAAATTATTAAAATAAACAATGACATTAAATTTGATAATTTTTCCATTAGAATCATTTAATTCAAAATAAATAAGTAATAGAACTGTTATATTACATCGTAAAATAGTCACAAATTTAGTGGAGACTCTTTCAAATGATTAATATGGGAAATAGTAACACATTCTGGTGGTTTCTTGATTTTTTGTTGTGATAACTTGGTGGTGAGAATTTCTAGAAGTGGGAACCACAGGTGGTGTGTCATCCCAATAATTTTTATGTTTTTTATTTCCCGATTATGACATCCTTGATGGTGTATCAAGGTAATGGTAATATGTTGTTATGGAGAGACCTTGGTTATTAGTGTCTTATAATTAGTGAAATTTTATCTCAGTAATTAATTATATTTTATGGCAAGTTATCCTTGGTTGTGATTCTTTTTAGGTGGTGTCCCATGGTTAGGAAAATATTTACAGTATATTTCAAATGATAAAATGATAACTTAAAACATGAATCTCATTATTTATAAAAATAATCATGATTTTATGATCATTGAAATAACGGGCTCAACAATATTAACCTTTTTGATGATCATAAATCCTGGAATATTATATTTATGCTATAAAAGATAGGTTATGATTTTTCAGATAGATGGAATCAAATAAATAAAATCATAGAGTATCAAAAGAGAATGTTGAAATGAATTAGTAAGGTATAAAAGGAAACAAAAATATATGTATAATGATAAAGATAAATTCAACATATATTATCCACATTTTAGGATTATCAAAAAGTTCATAATTAATCTGTAATATATGTGAATACGAATGAAATGTGAAACGAAAGAGAAAGAGAGTTAAAAAAATCATATTTCTCATGATTAAATTCATATAAAAAACCAAAAAAAATATTTTCCAAAAAAATTTACATAAATCATACCATGAAAAATTTTATGTTTAATGATCAGCACTGATCAGGTTGACTTGAAAGAAACAAAGGAACTTTTCCCTTGTCCTTGGATGAGGTTGAAGACTCAGCAAAAAAAGTAATGTTTGGGGTTTTAGTAGAAATAGATGTATGTATATATTATATATAATTAGGTTCTATAATGATGATAGGTCTAATATTATATACCATTTCTTTTGGAGATATTGAAAAATATTGTAATCTGTCTGGAAAACGGGGCATTCAGATCTCCATTCACTAATGGAAGAAGGGAGTATTCCATAGGATGATTCAGGTCGGTTTTCACAAAAATAGAATTATCAACCACAAAAAATAGTATCATGCTCATTTAAAAAGGGTTTCATATGGTTTTTTAGTCCATTATTATTTTTAACCATCGTTCCATATAACTAAAAATGAATATCTTATGTTCTATACATTTCTGAAGCGTTGGATTCATAATCATTAACTGTATAACTTTTATTTTAAATGACTGTGAAATAAGAGGTACCATATATTTATAATCCAGAAACATGAAATAGACATCAATTTCATGATTAGTATATATAATTGAGATATAATACTTTATGTATTTGGTTATAGTCTATATTGTTTCCATCATATACTTCATATATTCACAAATCACCCTATGAAAAAAAAAATTAGTCATGATCATGATTTATTAATGTTTAATCGGGAATAGATGGTGGAGCACCTAGTAAACCACTATAGATACCACTATGTTCTTTTGAATAAAATATTTAATAACATAAACATAATAAAAATGTGGTGGATGCATATAAGAACTAGAATGCACTGAGGCAATATTTTCAACACTCTCAAAGAAGGCATCCATAGACGCAACAAAAGAAGTCTTCATCCCTTCCACAATGAATCTCATAGACTCCAACTCACTAGAATGAATTTTATTATAAATTTACACTTCAGTAATATGATGTATCATATTTGGTTGAATGTGATAATATACCAACTCAAAAAATATCTTGAATATTGTTCACATAGCATAGTAATAATTGGTTCGTTAACATTATAATGATTACAAAAATCAAAATCCATCTTTTCTCTTAAATAATTCAAGTACCCGTGGTGACTACATAAACTAGAATTGGTGGAGAATTAGATTAATATTATCTCATTGAATAGTACATTTCCAAAAAAACTAGTAAGATCAAAATGATAAACCATAAATCCTTTTGGACTAATCACATAATGAATGGAATAGTCACCATCCATTGGTGAAAATAGAACTTTACTATATAACAAATCTCATTTATCTAACATAGGATCAATCTATCTATCAGAACACGTTCCAAGATGCACAAACACTTATGTAAAATAACTGTATATACCACTACAATAAGTACACCAATAGATGTCTCAAATATTCTATATCCAATAGAAGGTTTATCAACCTTGTGTTCATTAACTAAAGTCTTATTAGAAGTATCCAAATACATCAACTGAAAAACATAATTTTTTTTAAACATGTTCATATTTTATTTTTCCATCCACATGATGGTAAAAACCAGCAAAGTATCTTATATTCTCAACAAAAATGTCATATGACTCTGTTTGATCACTAATAAAAGAAACATTCTCAATAGAAGTAAAAAATGTATTACTTCCAGAATGGTCACACACAATAGATACATATCCTTAGTTTTTACATGGAAGATCCACTTTATTAACAATGTTAGGATAGTCCTACGATCTGGAAATAGAAGATTTAGGGGATGAAAATAGATCATGATGAGTATCAAAATCTTCATTTCTAATTTTCCCATTGGAAAAAATCCAGATATAAATCATCATCATTATTTCAATCTTCATCTTCATCTCCATTATCATTATCTTTGTCTAATTTAAAACTTAAATTTATCTATTCTTTTCTAGAGACATTAGTATCTTCTTCATTAGTTTTTATTATTTTTTATCATTCAGGTATATTCCCACATATATTATGAGATACAAAAGTTATAATAAAAGAACTAAGAGATTAGTGAGGGTCATTATCCACATCCAATGGATATTACAACTATTCTAATCAACCTATAATATCTTCTTCCTACTCATCATATTAAAAAAATATTATTATGTTCTATAATAGGGAATATCATATCTCTTGGCTAATATGGATGATCAATGGGGTTAAACATATCATGTTGTTTTTCATTGTCAACTACCCATTTTTATCCAAGGTCTATTACTGATCTTCCTAATACTACAAAAAATCATGGTAATGTATAATCCATCACATTACAATATATATTTAACGTTTTCATCACCTAATCCTCTATCATTAAGAATGGAAGAAATCATCCAGGGATAGATTATAAAATTCTATCTTGAATTTGGCATGATCATTTCTGATATTTGGTTCATAAAGTATCTAAAATGGTTTGTCCTATATCCCCTTTAAAAAGGGAAAGAAGATAGATATATTGATAATATAGAGTAGAATAGAAATCATTTTCTTATGAATATTATGTGCTGTATAAAATTGAAAATCAATGTATATTCTCCACCCAATGTAGAAGCAACTAGCCTTCTAACTGTTTTGCATCCAAATAATTTAGAAAGGGATTATTCCTAAAATAAATTTGAACATCATCATGGATTATTCTTTAATAATAATTAATTACACCCTCAAGTGTAAAATTCAAACACTCTACCCACTATATTAGAGAATAGAAAATTTTGTGACCAATAATGTTGTTTCATACTAAATAATCTTCATCTTATTAAAAACCAAACTATAAAAACTAAAAGAGCACATAAAAAACCTTGGATTAATGTTATCTAATTAAAAGAGAAAAAATCCATCCATACTTGGTTTGGAAAAATATTTTTTAGTAAATATCTATTTGACGTCATCTACTCATATTTAACTTATTTTAAGGGTTCTACAACCCGTCATTATAGCTCAGGATTTTTCGGATCGAATACATCTCGATGAATGGGCATCACTTCATTTTTTCGTTAGATCATGACACGTTTGGTGAGGATTAATTGAGACACTTCCATCAATCCATAATGGTTTTCTCGAATTTCTCCGTCAGAGGTGAATGAATGGTCAGAATATTGGATGATAACGACAATACAAGGATCGAGCAGAAAAAGGTGTGATGAATGTGAGTGTATTAAAACTATAAAAAATTCAATATTTATCATCTGAAATTTTTTGGGTATCTGAAAACTCATAATAACGAATCAAAATACATATTAATCTTGTTATAAATGAAAAAATAATTGAGATAAAATCCAAATGTTGAAAACATTGAGATGAAAAATTGTTAAAGGAATAAAAAAATCTAACGGTGTGAAATATCAAAATAGAGATTAGCCCAATAGTGAGATTTCCAATGGTGAAAAATCCTATTGTGATTTGTCTAATGGTGAGAAGTTCACAAAGATGAGACATTCACAATAGTGAGACATCCACATTGGTGAGTCCTAGAAAATTGAACTTATCAAAAATTGATCACACCAAATTCATCCTTGATGTGAATAATTATCTTAGAAGTCAAAGGCTTAGTGAATATATCATAATGTTAATGTTTTACCACTTTATTATATTTCTATACCACCATTTTAAAATGTTCTCTCAAAAAGTAATTTTGTACATCAATATACATTACTAAAAACACACATTTAATGAAGTTAGAAATGACTTTTATCCACACTTAAAAATAACTGACAAACTGAGCGAGGATAATAGGCCAGGACTTTTACCAGCACTGAAAAATCATGGATATATGGATTATTTATCAGCACTAAAATAGAACTAATAAATATAACAATTATCAGTGCTTTTAAAAGAACTGATAAAAGACCCATTTATCAACACCTTACTCGAGAACCCCTAAAGGAACCCTTTATCATCTATTATAAAAGAACCGATAATGTTCTTTTATCCCCAATTTTAAAATATCTGATAAAGGGCCCTACTATAATATGTTACTAAAACACCAAAAAAACACCCAAAAACACACACATAAAACACATCATATGTTTAGAAAATAATTCCAAATATATAATTTAAATGAAATGAAATTAACAACACAAATAGAAGAAAAATAAATATATTATAGAAATTTCAAGAATTGGTTTATACAATTACCTAAATAAATTTTTACATATATTTAAGAAAAATCCTAAATATCAATGTTACCATGATTTCCATTGACAGTCATTGTCAAAATCCTAACACTGCATGAGTAATTTCAAACAAACAACCTTAACCCGAAAAAATCCATATTTATTCAAGAATAATTATTATTACAAATAATAAATATAAATATATTAAACAAGAATATGATATAATTCATTAATAATATGGAAAATGATTTTACTTTTCAAATTTCAAGAATACTGATGTGATTTTCTAACTGAGGTAACATGAATTTATGTGATAAATGTAAAAACTAAAAGAGTGAATGATTTTTGTGAGATAAAAATATATTAGATGTTTTGGTGAAGAAAGAAATGAAAGATGGAAAAATCACCAAAAGTCAAAAAACCACCTGTAGAAGAAAATAATTATTATTTGAGTAATACTAAAAAGAAATAAATCAAACATATATATTGAATAAGTAATTAATTATATGTACAATTATTGAAAAAACAAATATTTACTCTATGATCGAGTCAAGCAACATCATTGCTCTTCCTGTAAAGGAAGTTGTGGTAACGTGAAAGTATGTGATAAATAAAATACATCTAGGTTGAATAGGTTTCAAGGGAGAAATATTGTGAAATATGTAATGAGCTCCCCAACCCTAACAAAAGAATCCTTCATTATAAGAAAACAATTATTTTTTTAGAAATACTAAAAAGAAATAAATTAAATTTATATATTAAACAATGCATTAATTATATGTACAATAATTCAACTATGAGAACATCATGATTACCTCAATAATTGAGCAGAGTCAGCGTCACTTCTCTTCATTCAATGGAAGTGGAGGTAACATGAAGGAAACTGATAAATTCACAACAATTGTTGTGTAAAGGGATTCAGGGAGGCAGATCATGAATGTTTGACAGACGACCCAAAATTTATCATATGAATCCACCAATATAAGAATTAAATTATTATTTGAGTAATGATAAAAAATTTATAAATTAAAAATACATATGAAAAAATTATTTAATTAAATGGACAATTATTTTACTATGAAAACATCAATATTACCTTTTTTATAGAGCAAATTCAACGCCATTTCTTTTCTTACAAAGTAAATAGAGTTAACTCAAAAGAAAGTGATAAATCTACCATAGTAGGGGTGAAAATATTTTATGAGAGATATATAATTAATGTTTTATAGAGCACCCAACACAAAAAAAGAATCCATATATTTAAGAAATAAATTTTTTTGAGTAACAACAAAAATAAATAAATAAAATATAAATATGAAATAATAAATTAATTCAATATATAATTATTTTACATTAAGAACATAAATATGTCATCTCTGAATGAAAAGAGACAATGTAATTTCTCTTCTTGAAAAGGCATGACACATGAAAAAAATATATTCTAAAATAAACAAACTCTACAAAGAATAATAAAAATTAAATCAATGAAAAATTATATAATTTGTAGGTAAAATTGTTAAAGTATATCATAACATTACCATTGTATCTATCCAAATGGTTTGCTACATTATATTTTGTTTGAATGTGTGATTTTTATTATCATCATATGAAGAACACATTGTATGAAAGAGTTTTGAAACATTTAATTTAGATTAAATTAATGTAATAGAGACCATATAATATTATGTAGAAATAATAATATATTAAAAAGTTGTTTTACCTTATCATCGAACACTATTATTTAAAGGATTCAAGGATTTGGTTCCTCAGTATGTAAATATTTGGTGTGTGAGATCCATTTTTCTAAATCATGTGGTGTTTTGGAAGGGAGTATTAGGGTACCCTATGAAGATTCATGTATTGGTTTCTTTGGCATCACAAATAATATCTTTGTGGTTCATAGTTTCCCCAGTATTTATAATAATTATTTAATTTTCGTGTCAATATTGAATTCATTGATGAAATATTGTCATCATTTATCTAAAATGACCAAGAATTTGTGTGGATTGATCCATATAAGGAGGAATTTGACAAACTTCTATAGAATGTAATTAGATATCATGTCATTTGATTACTTCATGAAATATTCATGTTCAATGTTTAATGTGAGACTTCTCATATCCGTTTGAATTATTTCATTATGTAGTAGTGGGTAATAATCTCTTTTGGCTATATGAATTTATGTCCCCATGAGCATAAATATTTTACCCATGATATCATATTGGAAAAATGGTATTTTTTAATTCTATGGTAGAACTACATTATTTGTGAGAAAATTTATTCATTCACATACCTATATTGAATGAGGTATATCTTCTCAAAATGAGATCAGAATCTATTTCAGTAATGTTAGATGGGTTTATAAGATCCCATGTCAAATTCGATATTTATTAAAAATAAGTATAAGGGCATTGATGAAGTGTAGGAGTTAATATATACTGATAAAGTGTATGGATATGGGAGAGTGTATGCCATTATTGAATGAATGATAACATATAAGTTATGTAATGAATCTATTTTTTGATAATAATAAGGGAGTTCCCAAGGAAAGTATTCAAGAATAATCTTAATGAATGAATGTGAATCGAATTAGATCCTTTTAATAATTATTATATATTATTATAATTGAAAATATTTTATTAAAGAAGACATATTGTATGAGTTTAATTAATTATTAAGGAATCAAAATATTTTCATTAGAATATAAAATATAATGTCATGTTTTGGAAATATTAAGGGGATTCAATGAAGTTATTAGAGTCAAATATATGTTATGAGTGATTTCCATTAAGGATATATATTAGAATTATGCAATGAAAATTGTTTTTTTGATAGTTTTCAAAAATGTTATTCTTTTTGTATGTGATACTGACACTTAATAACTTTTTAATATCCCATGTTGACTACATGTTGAATGATGGTGTTTTTTGTTAGTATATTTTGACTTGAATATGATTCGTGATACTATTTTTAGGAGTGCTTAGAGGACATTCATTTGAGATATAAGTGTATCTATATATGAGTCATCCAAAAGAAAATTTGAAATTGAATGGATATCTAGGGGATATTCATGTGATTTATTGTTTTATCATATTACATATCTTGAAAAGTAGACCACTATCAAGAACGAACCAGCTAATCTGCTTTGTAATCAGAGACAATGGGATGAGATTAAATTTTGTACAATGAGTGTGGCATGTATGGTGGTAAGTTGGATTGTCACTGGACTAAGGAGAGTGTAAGTTGATTCATGAGAAACATGCACAATTATGGGTGGAAGTGTAAACCCTGATGATGGGTTGGTCCTGAGATATTTCACAAATCCCCTTTACCAAGTATTTGTTAATAAAGATGGACCATACTGAATGAATATTCATTGAGAAATTTTTTCATATTGGATTAAATAATATATCTAAAATATGGGAAAAAACTGATATGCATAATTACATATTAAGCCATCCCGTACCTTGAGATTATTCTATTTTCATGATGAGAATTCATAGAAGCTCACCCAAAGATAAATGTGTTTTGGGATTTTTTAAAGGTGATGTTTTCATTCCTTTTTGGAAGTTAAGGAGCTTTATGATTTACATTATATATGTAAATTCTTATAAATATAAATTTGGTTTCAAAATTTTAAATTTTCCAGAATTAACAGAGATTTACAACGAATCAAGAACTTCTAAATGTTGAAGGTGAATTATATGGAAGACTCATCATTCAAAAAATCTGACGAAATGATGATTTATAAATATTTTAAATTCAGAAACAATATCATAACGATTCAACTAAATATTATATCATAAATTATTTAATAATATCCATTTGTTCATTTTACTATGAATCGAGGCGATAGTCCAAAGAATTCAACTATGTTATTTATATTTTCTTAGATTCATCGAATTCTTTATTGTTGAGTATTTTTTTATGTTTCATGGATATTATTTGTTTCCACCAACAATGGAATAATAAATAGAGAGACCTACATATATATGATATATTTTAGGTTGATTAATGATCCAAATTGATTAACATTTCATATAGAGGTATTATGAAAAATATATTAATGCATCACAGTTACTATAAAAATAATATTATAATGAAATATTAAATAATATATTCTATAATTTATAATTTCTTTTTCTATGATTCATTATGAATTTAGAGGAAAAATTGGCATCATATGAAACTTATATGATGATTAATAATCCTTAGGAGTTGAATATGTGAACAACCTTCATCCCCCAAGCAATAAAGAAGATAAATGCATCATTAAAGAATTTGGAGAAAATAATTTCACACAATTGATACAATTTTAAAATAGAAATATTAAATTATTGTTGATAAAGGAAAAGGGGGGAGAATATTATGAATAAGGAATGACCAATACTACTATAATTTGTGTTTCCATATTTTCAATAACAATATTGAATGTAGAATTCAATATAACCTGGATACATAACCAGTTTGATGAATAAATATTTTGTTACTAATATAATATTTCTCATTTTCATAATACTATTATTAAAATATATGTTTCATGAGAAATAATACTTAATTATATTTTATGCAGTTATATAAAATGAAAAAATGGATGACGTTTTTTTTTCTCAAAGAGTATCATTGAAAACAGTTTGTTCTATTATCTGATGTGACATCATTACTTTTGGGTGTATAGGAAATATAAGAATGTAATTTCCCTCATAAAACTCAATATATGAAAAATAAATTTTTATTATATCTATCTTAATGAGGGAATAAGGGTTGATAAGAAATTTTATTTTTATTAGGAGTTATATTTATTTTTCTTGAACATTCTATTGTGTTTTTTGAGTTGATTGTAAGATATTATATAATTACTTAGATAATATGTTAATAAAACCCTGAAATGTTATTTATATAAATCTAACACATGTTAAAAAAATTCATAGAACTCATTAAAAAAAATTTTACTCACTATTGATTTAAATACATGGTTCTCCGATGTTGAGTTATAGTCGATTGACTAATAGATCATGAATAAGATCACATATAGTGCCACTCATTCTCCTTATTGATTCAAGATGAGAACTAAATTGATGTTAGTGGGGAAGTTATTTGAGGACAAGATTTATTCCACCCTTACAGACACATTTTAATTTATTTTCAATAATTGGAATATGAAATGCTATAATGGACACACAATAACCTAAAATTAGTTGAAGGTTTTGATGAAATACACAATATGGGAGATCAAAGATCCCTTGTCAAAGGATTAATTTATTTTCAATATGATTGGGAATATAAATGAATAGTAAGTGAGAATATGTATTAATAAACCCCGATGAGATGAGTGAGATGATAATAATATGGAATAAAGGATAGATTTATTGATAGTGGAGTAATCCAAGAATGATTAGAAGAATGAAAAACCAAATATATTGATTAAATAATTATCTAGAAGTGGGGAATTTAGTATAGTTACATCGGTTGGATAATAATGATCTATTCACATTATGGAAACTATTTAATGATAAAGGATAGATTGTGTGAGATTTTAGATTTGGAATATTATAAATATTTTCTTTAAAATATTCATCTTAAGGTTAAATATGTTTAATTTACTTCAAAATTCATTAAATATATTTATGTCACATATGAGTTATTTACTCCCCATTTGATATATATATATATATATATATGAAAATATAATGTAGTAATGTGTGTGATGTGGTGAGAGTTTTTGGAAAAGTTATTTGTGTTTATGGATGTGATATGGATTCTCATGACCATCATAAGATTCAATAATAACTCTTAGTTGAATAATGATTTTATTTGAAAAAATATATTGACTAATGTGTGTGTCATGATATTTTTTGTATTAGTAGAATGAATTAAATAATTTATTTTTCTGGAATATATGTGTCAGAGTCATCCAAAATCACTCGTAATCCACATAAATATTTCTAGAGGATCTTAATATTAGTATTTAAATGTATGTAAAACAGGGAAAAAATAGCTTACCCTCAATCCTAAACCACCCATGTAAATCTTATATCAAAGATAGTTATATAAGATAAAATTTATGCTAGTCATGAAGTAATTAGTGATGGAGAGTGTGGTTTCAAACAATTTTATGTGACTATATAATTTTATACATATATATGACCTTATACTGGATGAATTTTGAAAAAATTTCATAACAATACATACTGGAGGACTATAAACATTTAGATCAATAGAAATTAGATATAAAATCATCTTAAGTATAAAAGATCATAAACATAATCAACTACATTATTCTCAATGGTAAAATTCTTTGACATAACCTATATTAAACAATTTGTCATAATCAAAGGAAATGGAATATAAGAAATTGTTAGCTCCGATACTCAATATCGGTAAACAAAACATATATCAATTAATTATCATAGTTTAACATAATATAAGCATAAGGGTATTAAAAATGATCATTACATATTATAATAATACCCAATTAGTAAAATAATTTTAATAATAATTCATGTTATAATGATTTTTCCTAAAAAATTAAATATATCATAGGTGTAAAGAATCATCAATAAACAATAATGATTCAGAAGAACATATAATTAATATAATAAATATGTATTTTGAATCTATATAATCATAGAAAATTATTTCCTTAATCAAGGATCACATCTAAGACTAGCATAGTTGAATGTATTTACTCCCCACTAAAATATATCCTTTATCAAGGGTCTCTTACAACACAATCTTAGTTGAATGATTCTATTACAAAATTAGGTTCACTCACCATTCCAATCCTTATTATCTCATTATATATTCATGTTTATACATTGAATTGTTGTTATATAAAATTTTATGACCACCCATCGCCTAATAAAAATCATACATATGCGTTAAAAGGGATAATAAAATATTCATATTATCATTATATTTTTACATTAGGAAAGGAAATGAGTTTCATCCACATTTTAATTTCAATATATCATAAAATATTGAAAATAAAAAGTAATCATAATAGATTATTCATAACATAATTAACCCATTTCATTGAAAAAGGCTTTATAGAAGTATCCTTAAGTCACCTTCATTATGAGAAATCCATATAAATAATGTAGATGGTATAAAATGATCATTTCCATAGTTAATAATTACAATCATTAGTTGATCTTGACATAGTTTCAAAAAATTAAAATTAATATTTGAATCATTCTTTGAAAATATAAGAAAAATTATATCATTTTATTTGATAAACATTGAACAAATTTTATATTATAATAATGAAAAAACTATTTTCATTTGAAATAACCATGGAAATATGTAATTTAATATTCAATTAATTTAATTTTCATGAATGTAGGAATGTCCGTTCACATTGTATATGTTAAAATTGAACATTCTTTTCTCACTTTTGTAAAAAATAAAAATGAATTATTTGGAAAATTATTATTTAAAACAATTACAGTTAAAATTTTGTAATAAATGTAAAAGGTAAAGAAAATGGCCTTTCAAAAATTATATTTACACAAAAAATAAAAAAAATTAATGGCATGTATATGTAAGACAATATTCATCATCTAAATATTATATAAGACCAAATTTTAGTTAAAAAGTTTTCCTATACATTTTTTGTATAAAAAATAGGAAAATGATACTAATAAAAAATTATTCTTGTAATAAATATAGTATATGAAAATAAATAGTGCTTAAAATAATAATATCTTTATAATTTCTCTTAATATAAATTCTCATAGTCAATCCCATAATAAAAAGTGATTTTGACATAAACACATTATTTAACAACCATATTGCCTCTTATGTGTTAAAATATAATATTAAATAAATATTTAGTTTTAAAACACATTTTCCAAAATTATAGTTCTATTTAACTTATTATTTACTAATTTTTTATAATTATTAATTATCATTTTGTTTATAATTTCATCATTAATGTGAAGATTATGATGAAAATCGGTTTATATTAAGTGGTTGTTTTGGTTTTATGGTTCTAGAACACAAAACATGGTCATTATTTGACATAATTGTAATATATATTCATTAAATATATTTTTATAAACATTCATATATATTAGGGAGGAAAAAAGAACTACATCTTTTCACGGAGGTGGTAGTCCACAAGTACAGATGAGTGAGGTTAGTATTTTACAAACGATGATGAGTGATAATTTAGATATGATATTTTATTTCCAGAAGAATAATTGAATCATAAATATCATATTAATATATTAAATTTTACATAATACAATCCATTATATATGGTCATGTAAAAATACATTTCTTCACAAGGCGGTGGTCCAAATGTTCTCCTGAACAGTGATTTCATTTACCATTTGATAGAGAAAGAAATGAATAATGGTAACACCATATTATAAAATCATAGTATATATGAGATATTATT
The DNA here is from genome assembly GCA_963277665.1 of Viscum album. NCBI lineage: Eukaryota > Viridiplantae > Streptophyta > Magnoliopsida > Santalales > Viscaceae > Viscum > Viscum album. The sequence continues at coordinate 1,594,690,486 of OY728129.1, forward strand.
ATTATTACATTATATATTATATCATATTATATAATGAGGTATAAGAATAAAGAAAATAAAAACGTCTGGATATGATTAAAACCTCTTCTTTAGACAGCCTCCACTATAAAACACCGTAATCGATATATGGTTATAGTTTTTATGATAAAAAGTCATATAGATCTTGTGGAGTGATTTTAATGAAGGATTTGGGTTGATAATGGAGAATATAAAAGCATATTGAACTGCGAGGAATATAGGAGAGGTTGTGTTCTTATTTAGGGGGTAAGAGGACAGAGTTTGGATTTTTCAAAAAATTTAAACATATTAATGTCCTACTATGTCCATGTGGATCTATAATAGAATAATTTAAAAGGGAGGAATATATATGATCATTATGTAAGTATACATAGTATTTTGACAAGATATTACATAATTTTACCCCTTATAATTTTAGGTTAACCCTCCATAAATCCATGTTTACCTGTACAATAGTATTGATTTTATACATAAAGTATTATTCATAGTGACCATAATGAATGTTTTTTCATTACAATAAATTACCCTGAAAATTAAAATTATGGAGTAAAATTTATAAAATTCAATTTTTATTTGTTTTATAAATTAATTTATAAACAAACCAAAAAATAAGATAAAGGGGTTTGTTTCACCTGGTGTTTCTTTTGATGCATATCGGATGCCTCCCTTGGAGATTTGGAAGCTGGTGGTATAGATAGAGTTTATTTTTAAGAAGGGTTTCATTTTACCCAATGCTTCTCCCGGGGTAGCCCTGGTGGTGTTTTCCATTAAAGAAAATGGGGGATTGATACTATGCGTAGACTTCCAGTTTCTGAACCAGGTGACCATGAAGAACAGGTATCCACTGCTGAGGATTGATGTCCTCTTCGATCAACTAATGAGAGAGAGGTGGTTCTCAATGAAATGCATCAGATCAAGCTAGAGTTAGTTTTAGGTAAGGGACAAGGACATACTGAAGACAATCTATAGATGATGGTACAACCATTATGAGTTGTGGTGGTGCCGTTCGGTGTGACCAATGCCCCATAAGTGTTAATTATAATCATGAACATGATCTACCAGACATACACCAATCGTTTCGTAGTAGTAATCATTTATGTAATCATGGTGTACTTATTTATGGAGGAGGATCATGCTATACACCTATAGATAGTCCTAGATACACTCTGAGTGCACTAGCTTTATGGTAAGATCTTGATGTTAATGTTCTGGATTCTAGAGGTCCACTTTCTAGTACATGTTTCCTTGGAGGATGTAAATTATATTGATCGAGAGAAGATAGAGGTCATGCTTCCTTGTGAACCACCCATAAGCATCACTGAGGAGCGGTGTTTCATGGTGTTGGTTAGATACTACCAAAGGATATTTCTTGTCTTCTCCAAAGATGCATCACTTATGACAGATTAAAAAAAAGGGAAACACGTTATGTGGATAGAGAAATGAATTCTTATCATCTAGCAGTTGAGGTATAGAATAACCAGCACTCACATCTTGAGCTTACTAGATGAGGTAATCGACTACATGGTATACTATGATACATCAGGGAATGGACTGGGATGTGTCCGGATGGATTAGTGAGCATTGATCTACTATGGATCACGGTACTTGTGGTATCATGTGCAGAACTATGCAACCCCTAACCAGGGGTTTTAAGAAGTTGTCTTTTCCTTGAATATGTGGAGACACTACTTTTTGGGTGAATTTTAAATCATCTACTCTGACAAAAAGAGTCTCATATATGTATTCCCAGTGAAGTAACTAAACCTGAGACATCATATATGGTTGTAGTTCCTTAGGTACTATGACTCTGAGATAGTCTATACTTCTATTAAGGGTAATGTGGTGGATGACATGACTAGTATGAGGTCTGGTTTGCAGTTTTTTGAGGGAGGCAAAAAAGAATCTAGCAGTGATGAAGATATCCCATGTGGATGATTATAGAGCATCTTACCTATATTAATTGAATATCACTCCACCCTCCTAAACCTATTTAGGGAGGAACAACTTGAAGATGTTGATTACGAGGCCCTAAGTGCTAAGATATCCTTCGGAGATTCTCTAGATGGATTCTCAATAGGTGGGGAGAATGTCATCCATTTAGAGGACGCACCATAGTACAAATGATGTTACGAGAAGATGTGTGGAGGGAGTTCTTTATTTCCTTATTGGTGTTACCTAATAAGGGGAAAAGATGTACCAAGACCTCTGATTTTATTACTAGTGTCCAGGGATAGAGAAATAAGTGGAAAAGTTCAATTCATGATGCCTTACATGTCTGCAAGTGATGGATGAGCATCTAGTCCTAGTTGATTTATCATAAAAAAATTGAGGTATCATAATTGAAGTGGGATGGTGTCTCCATGGTCTTCCGGACAGGGTTACCATGCACGTCTAGAGGCCATGATTCTATATAGGATATCATTGACTAACTCACCATTTTGGTCTACTTATTACCCATTCGGGAGTAGGTATCGGTAGAGGGCTTGGGACACCTTAACATCTAGGTGATAGTACTACTTCACAAGGTGCCTTTGATGATCTTCTCTGAGTGTGATGCATGATTCATATCCTATTTGTGGAATGGGTTTCATGAGGTGTTCGGGACTCTCCTTCACATGATCATAGCTTTTCAGCCATAGAATGATGGCATGACAGAGTAGGCCATACAGACCATGGAGAACATGCTTCATGCTTGTGTCATGGATTTTTTTCATAGTTAGGAGAACCACCTACCACTGGTGGAGTTTTCCTAAACTAATTTTTATCACTCCACCACTAGTATGACACCATTTGAGGCCTTGTATATGCAGCCATGAATATCACCACTATGATACATAGACATAAGGGAGTCGACACTCATGGGTCCAGAGTCGGTATGGGCTACCGCTGAGACGTTAATGATAATCTAAGTGAGAATTAGAGAAACACATATTATAAAAAATTATTATTCTGATTGGAGACAGATACCCTTGATGTTCGATGGGGGATAACATATTTTCCTTCAGGTCTCACCCCATGGGAATTTTAGAGATTTGTCTTGGGTATAAAGTTATCTATGTGGTTCATCAAACCATTTCAAATTCTCAGCAGAGGCGGAGAGGTGGCATACCACCTAGCTCTTCCACCCAAATGCAATATGTGGATGATTATTTTCATGTGTCACTGATGAGGAGGAATGTGCATGATCTATTACAGTAAATCTATTGAGGTGAGATGGATATTGACGATGGGGTGACTTTGGCAGAGTTATCAATGGAGATAGAGAATCAAAAAAGGTGATTCCTGCATGGATGATCGATTCCTCTAGTGTTCATTCGGTGTAATCTAGTGAATCTCTAGGAGTGAACAAGGTAGAAAGAGGATCATATTCTTGATTAGTACCCCCATTTATTTTAATAGTCCTTATTTTGGCTTTGGGAGATGTAAATCCATATGTTAGAAATAATTTAATGGCCTAGAATATCCATGTTATATTATTAAAATTTTATGGAATTATTTTGAGGGAACACTCACCAAATACACGTGATTATGTTCCCTGGTTAACCTAGAAAGGACTTTTGAACATTTTTTAATGTCTGTTTGGTAAATTAGTGAGTGTATATTTCTAAATTTTGAACCAGTGCTTGGATAAAATATTTTAAGGGCACTATTGAACTCAGAATGCCAGGATTCACTAAGAAAGGACATAACGTCAACAAGAAATGGTCATATAGAAAAGTAATTATTTTTTTACTTTTCGGAAAATAATAAAATAACATTGAAAAAATTATTTTATTTTCATTTGCACTGTTGAGTAGTATATGGCGGCACAGTAGTGCGGAGAGGAGGTGATTATGATGAGTATTAAAGAAACCCCCTTAATCACTTGTTAAGGTGCAACGTAATAGCTATGTTGATTCGTAAATAAAATTTCATAATTATGAATCTTCACTGCATAACAACAATATTTTGACGTGTTCCCATTTTAATTATAAAACGTGTTGGTGACTGGTAATTACTATTTTGGGCATATATCTAATGAAAATATTGTGATATTACACTCCATGAAGAACAATGATTGCCAGAAAAATGGAATCTACATCAACATAGCTCAAACAGTGAAGCAGGGATGCGAGGAGCGGCGTTGACCTCTTCAACCCTCATGGATGGAATGATATTGCACCAAACCTCAATTGAGCTTGGATTTTGAACTATTTAAATTATCCTAATTATTTTTCAGAAAATGGAGAATGTGGATGATTAGCCACTAAATGAGGATAATATTCATTTTTAATATATATAATATTCCTATTATTTATTATTGATAAACACCATTTTAGTGCATTTTACACTTTGAACATCATTTCACATTATGATTATAATAACTTCTTAAAATGCACTATTATGTGGTACAATTTTTAACATCATTTAATTTACCCAATGATTTATCTGATTTTGAGGAGAGTAATTATCCATATTTTAATTTGATATTTTGGGAAATTGAACTAAAATTAAATATGATCATGTTTCATTTAGGGATCAATGGAGAATTCATGGAAGAATATGGTGATATTTTTGTGATGAAAGGAAACAATTCTAGAGAGAAGTCAGATTGGACACCTTATCAATGATGAGACTGTGGGACCCAAATTATAAACCCAATGAAGCCCAAACATGGTGGGAGGACCTAAGACATATAGAGGAACAAATAATTATTCAGGAGCTAGTGTTATGTCTATCTCTATTGTGGTCATTTAGGCGGCCCAATTTAGAGATAAAATTCTAGTCCAGATTCTGTGGCCCCGAAACAGATCCCATTAATCTAATCATATCTCCGAATCCAAAATACCAAATGGGCCCAAATTTTAAGGGACATCTGGGGCTCCATTTTATTCTTCTATGACCTACTCTAATTCAGCCATATAGAATGTCTTTCAAGCGCTTCTGTTCGATGGATGAAAGCTGTCAGCCACCTCGGGTCAAATGTGGAAAAGTCCAAGTTCCACAAGCTTTCCACCACCCTAGGCCTGCCATAATACAGTGGAATTATTTGTACTGTTTGAGGCTCGACCTGAGGCTTCAAAAATGCGTATTTAAGGATGTGGTGGTGGATTAGTTTGATTATCATTGGTTCTTTGTTCAATTTTAATGTTATGCTGCAATTTTGTTGTCTCAAGTTTGACTTTCACAGGTAAGTTGTTCAATTAACTTTAGATTCTTAATAAAAAATCTTATTTTCAACTTATTCTGTTTTTCTTCATATTACATTGATATCGCTGGTTCAAGGTGTTAATTTATTCACACTAAACCTTGTGAAATTATTCACACAATGGTGTTGTGATAATTTTCTTTTTATTGTTTTCTTTAATTCTTCAATTCATCCCTCATGAGTCTACTTTCCGCTTCCATTGAAACCATAGATTCAATGTAGGGATAACCCAATTATGGGTTGATCCAAGGGAGTGGAAAGGAGATAGATTGGATGTTATTTATTTCCCCATTAATGTTTAATCACTTATTTTAATTGATATATTTATTTGATGATTTTTAAACTCCATCATCCTTGTTGAATTTAAGGCCACACAATTCAAGTGCTAATACGAACCTTTACCTTGAAGTTCTCAAAACATTGATCCTTTAAGTGTATAGGTGATTAGTATTAATGTGTTTAGGTATCAAACCATTATGTGAGGATGTTGTTTGATCCATTTAAATGAACCCATCTAAAATATTAGAAACTGAAATAGTTGAAAAATAATTTCATCAAATCCACCCCGAGTGATATCCTAGGATCAACTCATTATTTTAAATTGATTTCAATTACCTATCTTAGAGCTCCTTTAAACCCATCTAAAACCAACCCATGTTGACCACATCATAACCAAAAATAGTCCATAGAATATACATGTCTAAAGGTTTCTTCTTAGGTCTCTGAGGATTCGATAACCAAGCTAAACTACAAGGATTGTCCTACCTTCTGCTCTTGGGTAAATTTGAGCGAGAATCAAATATTGGCCCCATTGCCAGGGACCCATGTATGTAATCTAAACACCATATCTATTCTCCCCCATTTCTTCTTTTCTCATAAAAATTCTCTTATCTTATCCCTTTCTCATTTTTTTTCTTTTGGTGCATGTCCGCCTACACCCGCGATCAATCAAACCGTCTAGTTAGGGTGGATATTCCTGGGGTTGGGGAGTCAAGTACACAAAGGGAACTCCTTCCATTAGATAGTAATCTTCCTAATACTCCAGAGTCCAAAATTGAGCCAATTTCAATGTAAGTTCTTCAATGAAACCAACTCATAAACCCAGGCAGATACCAAAATGGAAACCCAAATGAGGCATCCCCATACTTGGGGAATGCAATTGATCTAACCATGAATAACTACCTGACACCTTCCTGGACCAATGCCCCCTAATGAATTAGACACAACTTCCTAGGAGATGCCAACTATATCGTTAAACCCCATTTCCTAAAACATCTTCCCACATTTCATGCAATGGAGTCCGAGATGCCCTACCTTCGCATTAAGGAGTTCAGTGAAATTGTAGAAACCATGTGTCCCCCACATCAACTAGAATCAGCTATGATAAGGCTATTTCCTTTTTCTTTAAAATATTGATCTAAAAATTGGATAAACAATTTTAGACCATCATCTTTCAACTCTTCGGACCAACTAAAATGATAATTATACAAAAAAAACTTCCCCCGCCACAAAAAAAATTGAACATAAAAAGAGTATCCAAAAAATTTTTGAAAAAGAGGGAGAGTCATTATATGAAACATGGGAAAGGTTCAAAGACATTATATATATGGTTCCACACAATCGCTATTCTATTCTTGAACATGTGATAATTTTCTATGAATGGTTGGGTCTGGGGAACAAGCAATTCATTGACATGATGTGTAATCGATCCTTTAAAAACAAATCCCCAAATGATGATTACGAGTATTTAGAGAGCCATTCTGAACAAAACCAATCATGGGGAACTTGAACTTATTCTGAAAATCCACATAGAACTAATGGAATTCATACACATAGAGAAGAGGAATGTCATAGTGAAAAAGTTGTAGCACTCTCTAGGATGGTTGAAGAGATAGACCTTAGGAAAGTTCATGAAATCCAAACAGTAGACCTTGTATGCACAATTTGTGTCAAACATGACCATAAGAAAAACAAATTCCCAACCATTATATCCATAAAGGATGTTATTTTAGGAGGACCCCCATCATATGTAAATGCTTTGAACTTTCAAAATACTCAATACCAGAACACCATCAACCCAAGGTATAATAACCACCCCGGCTTCCACTGGAATGATAACCAACAACCTAGCCAACCACATGGACAAAATCCTTACCCCATTATAACTACCAAACCCATAACCATTTTCAAACCCAACCTATCCAATACAAACATCAACCAGTCGATTTTCAACATACCATCACACCTCCAAAATACCCCCCTCGGATAAACAAATCTTCTCAAACACAAACCCAAACTTTTCCACAAAGACTACTAGAACAACTGTGCATACAAATGAAAAAGATGAACTCGAAAGTCTCTTCCCCTAAACAAGAACTTCAAACCATAAAAATTGGAAAGGAACCCATGCCTACTCAGGAAATGGAATCCTCAAATTCAAGGGGAGAGTCAAGTTGCACTAAAACAACTCATGAACAACTAAAGGTTGTCACTGTTTTAAGAAGTGGGAAATCAATTGAGAAACCTGAACAACTAATTTAGAACCCACCTGAAGATTCAAAATTTGATGAAAATTCAAATGAACAACAAGATCAAACTGATGAAACTGATAGCAATGTGAAAGAAACAACTCTTTGACAAATGAACCCAAAACCTTCACATTTCCTCAACGCATGAGGGGGAAAACCAAGCCTTAATTAAGTGAAACAGTGAGGGAAATATTCTCACAAGGCAAGTTGAACATTCCCCTTCTCGATGAAATCCAAACTATACCTGCCTACTTAAAGTACATTAAGTACTTATGAACATTTAAAAGAAAATTATCATATAAAAACCAAGTCCTTTTGGCTGCTAATGTGAGTACCACATTTCAAGGGACCATACCACCTATGTTGAAAGACCTGGGATGCCCTTACATCATTGTTGAAATAGGAGAGAGAAAAGTTATCAAGGCCTTGTGTGACCTTGTTGCTAGTGTCAATCTCATTCCATATGTTGTGTACTGCCAGTTAGACTTAGAATAACTCCAACCCACATTAGTCACACTTCAACTTGCTGATCGTAGAATTAGGGTTCCAAATGGGATTTTAAATAATTTAATGGAAAAGGTTGAAAACATCATCTACACTGTTGACTTCATTGTCCTTGACAACCATCCAAAATTTGGAAAAAAGGAACAAACCCCAATCATCCATGGTCATCCTTTCCTTGCAACAATCAACTCTGTTATCTGAGTTTGAAATGGGAACATGACCATTACCTTTGGGAACATCTGTTTAGACATAAACATCTATAATGCAAGCTCACAAATAGGGAATTATGAGGAGATTCATAAAGTAAAAATGATAGGAAGCATTGATAATGAATCCATAGAACATCAAGGAATATTTGATGAATGTTTAATTCATGATGAGATTGATTTCCTTTGTTCACATTATGGAATTTTATCTCATTGGCTTGAATCATTGTCAAATTTATCTTCTGCTGAAGTCTTATGTCCGATAATTGGAGAATCCTTTAAGGAAACCAATTTCATAGAGACCAATCAGACTTCCTTCCCCAAATATGATCAAACCAATCTTGTAGCTAAAACTTATACATTAGGGAATAAATTATATATAAAACACTAGAAAACAAAGTTGAACATCATCCAATGTCCCAATATTCTGTTAAAATTCTGAACCAACCTGATATTGAATTAAGGGAACTTCCTGCTACACTCATGTATACCTTCCTAGGGGACAATCAAACACATACTATTATAATTTATTATTACCTTGGAGCCTATCCTGAGAGGATGCTTCTAGATTTCCTTAGGAAACATAATAACCATGTCTGATATTCCCAGGATTAGCCCACTTATTGGGACTCATAGGATTGTTCTGCAATCTGATTCAAAGCCATGTCGTCAACCCCAACGACGAATAATTACTAATCTCATGGAGGTAGTAAGAACGGAACTTCTGAAATTGATAAAATCCGGTATCATATATCCCATAGGTGAGAGTGAATGGGTGATCCCAATAAAAGTTGTTCCAAAAAAGGCTGGAATCAAAGTAATAACCAATGAGGATGGAGAGATTCTTCCAACAAGGGTGAGTAGTGGATGGAGGGTCTGCATTGTCTATAGGAAGCAAAACTCATTCACCAAGAAGGACCAGTTCCCCTTACCATTCATTGACCATGTTTTTGAGAGAGTGGTAGGTCATGCTTTCTACTGTTTCTTAGATGTGTACTAGGGGTATAATCAAATTGAGTTCTCCTAGAGGATCAAGGGAAGACTACATTCACATGTTCATTCGGAACCTTTGATTTCAAACACATTATCATCGAGTTATGCAATGACCCTAGAACCTTCCAATGGTGCATGATGGGAATATTCTCTGACATGGTATGGGATTGTCCTGAGGTCTACATGGATGCCTACTCTATTTTTGGGGATACATTTGAGGGATGTCTGAGCAATGTGGAGAGAGTCTTGTCAGGATGTGAAGAAAATAATCTAGTCCTAAACTGGGAAAAATGTCATTTCATGGTTAAGGAGGGGATAGTTCTAGGCCATATTTTCTCAGGTAGGGGGATTGAAGTTGATAAATCCAAGGTTGACATCATTCATCACCTTCAATCACCCAAAACATTCATGGAAGTGAAGTCTTTCTTAGGAAATGCTGGTTTCTATATAAGATTCATCAAGGACTTTAGTTCAATCTCTCATCCCATTTGTGCTCTTTTAGTAAAGTATGGTCCATTTGTTTGGACAGAAAGCTGTGATGGTTCACTCTCAACTCCCAAATCCTCTCTCAACTATCCTCAAATTATGAAATATCCAAATTGGATCCTTCATTTTGAACTTATGTGTGATGCCTTCTACTTATCTGTTGAATTAGTGTTTGGAAAACGTTGTGATAAAACTACTTATGTAATTGTTTATGAAAGGAAATCCTTAAATGATGCCCAAATCTACTACTCCACTTCTGAGAATGAGTTACTTGCTATTGTGTTTGATTTAGAGAAGTTTAGGTCCTACCTCTTAGGATCCCCCATCCCTGTGTTCATTGACTATTCTGCACTAAAATACCTCTTCCAAAAACAAGATGCTAAGGCTAGACAGATTAGGTGGGTCTTTCTCTTACAAGAATTTGACTTCATAATCAAGGATAAAAAGGGTGTTGAAAATGTTATAGCCGATCAACACTCTAGGATGGAATTAAAAGATAACTCAAATAACCTTTCTGTGTCTGATTCATTTCATGATGAACACCTATACTCTGTGAGTGAATGCCCTTGGTATGCTGACATATCCAATTTCTTAGTTATAGGAGTCATTCAAAAATTCATAGGGACTCAATCTCGAAGGAAATTCATTTATGATGTTAGACACTATGTGTTTGATGATCCATACCTCTATAAGTTCTGACCTGACCAAGTCATTGTGAGGTGTGTTCCAGAATCTAAACAAGATTCCATCCATAAATTCTATCATAGTGAGGCATGGGGAGGTCACTTTTCCTATAAGAAAACATCTGCTAAGATTCATCAATGTGGAATCTTCTATCCCACATTCTCAAGGGACTCCTACACATTTTGTCAAATTTGTCATAGGTTTCAACAAATAGGGTCCATCACAAAAAGGAATCAAATTCCACTCACTCCCATGTTAGTGGATGAAATATTTCATTGTTGGGGAATTGATTTCGTGGGTCCCTTCCCAAACTCTAGGGGATATATTTATATCCTATTAGCTATTTATTATGTCTAAAAATGGGTTGAAGCCATTCCCACCTAGTCTAATGACCATCATGTTGTGATCTGATTTTTGAAAGAGCACATTTTTTCTCGATTTGGAATTCCTAGTGCTATAATCAGTGATCGAGGAACCAATTTCGGCAACCTCCCATTCTCTTCACTCATGTATAGGTTTGGTATTTCACATAAAGTGTATACTGCATACCATCCTCAAACCAATGGTCAGAATGAGTTAGCGAATAGGGAGATTAAGCTAATTCTTGAAAAAACTGTCAACCCCTCTAGGAGAGATTGGTCAGAGAAACTCTTGCATGCTCTTTGGTCATATCATAAAACATACAAAACCATCATAGGAATTTCACAATATAGGTTGGTTTATGGAAAATCATTCCATTTACCTGATGAAATTGAGCATAAGGCCTTTTGGGCAATTACGAAAATGGATTATGACCTCTCATTGGCCAGAACAAAATGGAAATTAGATCTCAATGAACGGGAGGAACTAAGGATGGAGGCTTATTAAATTTCAAGGATCAATAAAGATAGAGTTCAAGCCTACAAATCTAGGAATATCAAGGTCAAACATTTTGAACCGGGAAAACATGTGCTCTTGTATAGTTAAAAAGATCATTTACACCCAGGAATGTTATGGTCTAGATGGTCAAGACCATTCATAGTGCATAATGTGTACCACCATGGGGTAGTAGAGATTCACGATCCCAAAAGTGGTTACATTTTCAAGGTCAATGGTCAAAGGTTAAAACCATTAACTAAATCATTAAATAAACAAGAAATAGAGGTTGAGTTAATTGAGCCAATATATGAACCAAGAAAAAATTGATAGTTTTAGGATACATGTCGGGATAACGACGTTATGTAAAGCACTTCATGGGAGGAAACCCATGGTTTTCATGTTTCCAATCATTTTGTTGTTTTAATAAACATTATATTTTAAATAGGATTAATTAGTCATTTTGATAGTTAGAAATAAATAATAATAATAATACATGTTGACCTGTTCTTCTATAATGTGTATGGATGGGTACGAAAGTGGAGCTCTACATTCATCTGTGTCAGGTGGTGTGATCTTTGAGTAATACTTTACCCAGAAATTTAAAAATAAGACAATGTATCATCAGTTTGATTTATTTTATATTTATGAGTTCATAGGTTAAAATAAAAATACAAAAAAGTAAATAAAATATAAGAATCAAAAAATTCCACATCGTAGGTCATGGGGAAAACCCCGTCACAATCGGCGAAGTCACGGGGATTCGAACCCAGGACCACAGGGAGACAGGGGCACGCAATTACCACTGACCTATGGATTTTTGTGCTTCCCTATTCTATAATTTTTATATATATACTTATATTGTACTTCATTATATATATATATATATTTTTTGTTTGTTTGTCTTTGTGTTTTTTCCTTTTTCTACTTGGGAACTCTGCAAGTGATATAGAGATCAAGGGATTAAAAGGGAGAAGAAAGAGTTACAACATCAAACCCCTTGTGACTTCATTCCATGATCCTCATTTTCAATTTCCTTTTTTAACATTCATTCTCTACCTATACCAATGTCTAAATTTACATTTCGTTAAACACTGGGGACATTGTTATTTTCTGTTGGGGAGAGATAAAATAAAAAATCCGTTTCTGTCAAAAAAATGAATGAATTGAAAAAAAATTCACGTAAATGGAAGGAAAAATTCCATTAACTTTCAACATGGTAAAACACATTGCACACTTTGAAACTAAATATCAAATAATTTAGTATGCCCTGATTCTGATTTTAATCCTTGTATAATTTAATGATCATAGATTTTGGAAAGTGTGGCTATCCAATGTGATAGTTCATCATTTTTATTTTCATCCAAATAAAAAAATATCACAATGGACATCTTTTGGAAAGTGGGTTATTAGTTAGAGTTCATGGGGTCCCTAAATAAATAGCATAGTTTTGGTGATCATTTTAATTTTAATATGAGTATTCAATAAAATAATACTAATAAAAAAATAACAAATTTGCGTGTAGAGCAATGAAATGACCTAACACGTGGCTTTCAGCACTTGGGGATCGTGACTCTGTAGTTGTCTGGCCCAGAGTTAGTAATTTTATCTATATTTTTGGTTATTTGAATTATTTTTGGCTGAGTTAACTCGAGATAATGCCCATGTTTGTGGTCTTCACTTGGTGCCCTAAGGTCTTTGAGCCTGGGAGTCATCTGCAAAGCCGCGCTACAGTGGTTGAATCTTTTGAGTTCAATTTCAATTACCATGGAAAAATTCAAAAATAAACAAAAAAATCAATAAACTAATTGAATACTCATCTTAATATTGTAATTTTATTCCACCTAGCGCTTCTGTCATTTCCCCTTTGAATAAAGATGAACCACCATGTCTATTGTGATTCACAACTCATCCTCATACTTAATTGATATTGGATGAAATATGACAATGAATTTGAAAAAAGGAATGGGATTGGGATTGGGATCTTCTTATGAAACAATATTGTATTAAATTATTTTGATGGGTTTAATGATTTTTTGGTCTAAGGGTTTCTGGTAATCATTGTTTATTAAAATGTTTTTGGAAAAGAGAATTCAAATTTCATATTGTTGAGATATATTTTGCTCGGGACTAGAAAAACTCATGTTGGGGGTGTGATTAGCCACTAAATGAGGAAAATATTCATTTTCAATATATATAAAATTCATGTTATTTATTATTCATAAACACTATTTTAGTGCATTTTACACTTTGAACATCATTTCGCATTATGATTGTAATTCCTTCTTAAAATGCACTATTATGTGGTACATTTTCTAACATCATTTAATGTACCAAATGATTCATCTGATTTTAAGGAGTGTAATTATCCATATTTCAATTTGATATTAAGGGAAATTGATCTAAATTTCCAAATGATAAAGTTTCATTTAGTGATAAATTTAGAATTATTGGAAGATGATGAGGATATTTTGTGATGAAAGGAAACAATTCTGTAAAAGTCAGATTGGACACCAGCCCACTAGTGAGACAGTGGGACCCACATTACAAACACAATGATGCAAAAATATGGTTGGAGGATATAATAAACATAGAGGAACAAATCATTTTGCAGGATCCAGTGCTAATTCGGCTTCGATTGTGGTCATTTAGGCGGCCCATGTTAGAGATAAAATTCTGGGCCAGATTCTGAGGCCCTGAAAAACATCCCACTAATATAATCATATCTCCTAATAAATAACTCCAAATGGTGCCAAATTTTAACGGTAGTTAAGAGACATCCGGGGATCCATTTTCTTCTTGTATGGCTCACTCTGATTCTTCCATCTAGATGGCCATCCATGCGCTTCTGTTTAGTGGATGAAAGTTGGATGCCACCACGAGACAAATGTGGAAAAGTCCAAGTTCTACAAGATTTCCAACACCCTAGGCCTACCATAATCATGTGGGATGATTTTTACTGTTGGAGTCTCAAAAAAGAGCTTCCAGAATTACTATTTAAGGTAGTGGTGTTGGAGTAGATTGAGGATATTTGGTGCTTTGTTCAATTGTAATGTTATGAGAAGATTTTGTTGTCTCATTTTTGTCTTTCACATGTAAGTTGTTCAATTAACTTTACTTTCTCAATAAAACCTCTTCTTTTCCTCTTATTCTCTTGTTATTCATATCACTTTGATACCGTTGGTTCAAGGTGTGAATTTATTCACACTAAACCTTGTGAAATTATTCACACAACGTTGGAGTGATCATTTTTTTTATTTTTTCGTTTACATTTTCAATTCCTCCCTCATGAGTCTACTTTTCGATTCCATTGAAACCATAGAATCAATAGAGGGCTAACCCACTTATGGGTTGATCCAAGGGAGTAGAAAGGGACTGGATTTGATGTTATTTATCACCCCATTAATTTCTAATCACTTCTTTTAATTGAGATTTTTATTTGATGATTTTTAAACTCCATCGTCCTTGTAGAATTTATGGCCACTCACTTCAAGTGATAATACGAACCTTTAACTTTAAGTGCTCAAAACATTGATACTTCAAAGGTATAGGTGATTAGTATTACTATGTGTAGGTATTAAACCAGTTAATGAGGATGTTTTTTAATCTTCTTAAATGAACCCATCTCAAATATTATAAACTAAAATAGTTGAAAAATAATTTCATCAAATCAACCCCAAGCGATAACCTAGGACCAACTCATTATTTTAAATTGAATTCAATTATCTCTCTTAGAGTTACTATAAAACCATTCTAAAACCAACCCAACTTTTCCACTTCATAGCAAATAACAGTTCATAGAATTTACGTGTCTATAGGTTTCTTCTTAGGTTTCGAAGGATTCAAAAACCCAAGCTAAACTACAAGGACCGTCCTACCTTCTTCTCTTTGTTAAATCTGAGCGAGAATCAATGGATCTTCCCATGAATAGGTCGATCTATGGATAATAATTATTTGCAGGAGAGTGACATCTTTTGGGATTACTCTATCAAGTATTGTATTATGACTTGTTTTTATTGAACAAAAATCCCAGAACCTCCCCATATTTTTAAGCATATAACTCGGAGGGCATGGGCCAACATGAACAAGGCTCGAGTCCATTTTCTTTTTCATTCTTCATGAACAAATTTTCTAAGTCGAAGAAAGGAGAATATGATGCATCGTTGTAAATAGGGTGCCCCTCAGAGGCTATATGCGCTTGCAACGTGAAGAACGGACAACAAGAGTGCATCCGTTGATTCGAAGAATATCTTCTGGCATTGGAATTGTCAACGTGCTAGATGGAGGGGCAATAGAGACTTTGGTTGTGTCGGTGGTGGGTGGGGACAGCATGCCAAACAATAAAGAACATGACCACTATGGACATGGCACTGGAGACCTGTGGCACTGGAGACTTATGACGCCACTCTGGTGCCGCATTGATTGGTCAACACACAAACCTGGTTCGTAGGTGATGTGGAAGAATGTAGAATCTCGGTCCAGAATAGTGCATCACACAGTAGGCTATTGACGCTCGACCGTAGTAGAAGGGATCCCCCCATGATAACTCGTGCGGAACTAGGGGGATGAGACATTTGACCACCTCATGGACAGGTAGAAAAACCTATCCTCCAATAGAGGACTGTGTAGGGTGCGGGATGCCCCTCAGGTCACTAGTCCCGAACCCTTGCCAGACCGGATCTAGGACATTCCAATCTAACCTAGTCAGAACAATCTCGGGCCTCACTAGGCCCTGTTTCACTAAAACTCTCGTAACTAAAATATTAATTATTTTATTAACTCACCTTCTATGTTACAAGAAAATTTTCAATATGGAGGTCCTTTTGAGATAATATATGTGAGGTTTGGTGTTGTTTTGCATATGGATGGGTTATATTGGACATGAATAATATCACTTCCTTTTTCGAAACATGACTATATCTTAAAAATCATTATTCTATTCGACGTTCCATTGTTTGTGTTAGGACCCTTATGATGATACAGAACATTGGGTAATTTTTATGTGGGACATAGTGGTAGTTGGAATAAAAAATTTTTATTGAGGGGTATATTTTCTCAGATTCATCAACACTTCTTATGGGAATCCTATGGTTAGCTGAAACCTGAAGCCTACTGAACCTGTGTGGATCCGCATCGAGTGACCATGTGTGGATCATTACATAGAGACCATATGTGGATAAAAACCTAAAGACCTTGTGTGCTCTAGCACCTAGTGACAATGTTGGGATCGTATCCTATACACCATTTGTGGATCATCACCTAGAATCCCAGGGCGAATCAGCACCATGAAACCCAGTGTGGATCATTTCCTAGTGACACTATATAGTTCATAACCTTGGGAACCTGTGTGGATAAACTCTTAGAGACCCTATTTGGATCAACACGTAGTGACCCAATGTGGATCAATATTAGATCCTCTCAATAGAATAAGATGATAGCACTTTATGAACAATCATCTTTTAATCTGTATTTAAGTTACACCTAGTGTGAGATGAGTATTTTTTTGTGCCTTGCTTTGAAAACATGATTTGTGGTATTTTACATTATAAATTGTAATGAGACCAGAGTTGGTCTTAGGTCCCTACTATGTATTTTTATACTCACCCCTTCTTGATCTTCACCCACACCTGTTTCTTCTGGTGTAGAAGACAAACAACTTTGATTAGGACTTTGGGGATCCAATTCTAGATGATTCTCTGAGGTTTATCGATAAAAATAGTGTGTCACAGTGACCTCCGATAGTGAGTTGTACTACCATTTAGGTAGGGTCATTGGTAGAAAACCTCAGATGTTTTTATTTCCTTTTCGGTAAATTCCATTCAGTTGGGCTTGTATTTAAAAACATTTACTTCCAGTTTCTACCTTTTACTCTCAGTGGTGGTACATTGTGGTTGTTGTACTATTTTCTCTCCCTTTGTGTTTTCTTCATCCAATATTCCATATTAGTGTGTGTACATGTTTAAATGGAATGAATTCCATTATTTGTTTATGCCATTCCTATGCAAGTCACCAACCTATGGCCTATAGATGGTGGGCTTGGGAATGTCACTGAATGAGCACTGGGGATGGGTCAGGACAATTTTCATAATCAAATATTATTTTATGTTTGATACTGCGGTTATTATATAATAAATCTATAATAATATTTTATTAATGTGGCTAGGAAAATAAATTGAAAACACTTTTAAATGGCCATTATCAATTTTCTAGGTACCCTATCTAGTGTTACACTAACAACATGAATGATTTGATTAATCCCCACAATATTTCTTCTAGTATGAGTATATTATGATTTGGGTATGAATCAGTCATTTCGTCACCTATAAAAATGGAAGAAGAGGTGTAAAGAAGTGGGAGGAGTGAGTTCCTTTTAATAGTTAATGAGGAGTAACATTCTTATAAATAATAAATAGTATGTACTATTGGGACTTCTACATTACCCCATTTGGATCCAAGATTGATAATTAACTGATTTAATGAATTATATTCTATAACAGTACATAGACCACATAATACAACAAATGTTTAAAACATTTTATTATGTAACTTCTATGTATCATTAATATATCTTTTATATTTTTTTCATTATGTTAACTAGTTTTATAACTGAAGTAACTTATCATTTATGATTAACATATATTAATAATTAGTCAAAAAATTATAATATATTATTATATAAATTATATATAATTTTCTAAAAATATCTTATTTGTGTTCAAAATTAATTTTAACACATTTACATGAAACATGGTAAAAACCACTTAAACCATAACAGTACAAACCATGTTTTTTACTATTTTATGGTCAATAATGTTATTATAATATAAATTTTTCTATTGGACCGTATTTTATAATTTTAAACATTTAAAATCTAATTTCTAATTATAGTGTTTATAGTCATTAAAAATAAATTAATAAAAATATCATTTAATATAATAAATATTAATATCAATTTTTACATTATTTATTTAATTAGAATATAAAAATATAAATGCAATCATTTAATTACAATATATATATTTAACATAGGTGCAAAATGATATATTAATGAAAAATTTAATGCAACACAATAGTTTATTCTATTTTCATCACTTTCAATATTTTTAGTGTCATTTACTTTATTAAATTGTTAACTAAATAATTTTTATATTATTGTTTCATAAGAATTTTTAGTAACTATTTCATCTATAGATTATTATGATGGAAAAAATTATTTAATTTTGAAAATAAAGTTTGTAACTAAACCTATGTAGTTTTTATCACTTTCCAAAACCATTATTGTAATTAAAATTAGGAAAAGAATATTTTTTTGTCTTCAAATTTACTTAACTTATTATATGGGTTACCATCATCAAAAAATGTCATGTAAAAACATTTATTTCACTATTAAAGTAATCAATGTCAACATTTATCTATAAAATGGGTTTTGATCATGCTTTGGGTCATTTTTTCACCATATATTATTTGTTTGATCACTAACTAATCTAGTTTTATTATTAATCAGTATAATAAATTTTAACTGTTTTCACTAATTACATTGGTAAAAAATTAAATTCACATAATTAATAATTAAAAATTATTATTATTAAAAATATTGAAATAGTTTTTACGAATTCAAATCAATGAAGTGGGATAATTTACTTTAAAATTAACCCCATGGATTTGGAGAGAAAGACGAGGTTTAAAGTTAATTGTTAAAAATATTACTATGTTATAATATCTGAATTTAATATAAAATAATTGTTATTTAGTAAATTAGTTTATTATATGTGTTATTTATGTAATTATACCGAAAATACAATTTAAAATATTCTTTACAATTATAAATTATTTAGTTTAAAAGTAAACTCGAATTCAAATTTTGTAATTATCACTTATAATAAAAGCATTAATGTTTTTAGGAAAATTACAAAAAATTAGCCTGTATTAGTTTTAAAATTACACTTTTAAAATTACGTTTTATTTTTGAAAATACTGTTTTAAAATGTTTCAAAATATTTTTTATGATAAATGTACCATAAAAATTTGAAAAAATTACCTTTAGAATAATGAATCTCCTTATCTATAAAATTGGTTTTTTTATCTCAGAACAATCAAATATAATAGTGGAATACAAATAATTATTGTATATATTATATGTATTATTTATTAGGAAAATTAATCAATATTAATTTATTCAATTTATTATTATAAAAATTCTTTTGGAATATGAAAATATATTTTATAGAACCATTTCATTTATATTCAATAGGTATTTATTTTAATTTCTAATTAACGTAAACCAATGAATTCATTTTATATTTTTGTAAGTAATGTTTTCTTAAATAAGATAATCTTATAAATAACTACCAATTTATCATCTAGGATATAATTAAAAATTTATATAATAATATTAATTTTATTCACTGAAACTCGGTCTTACATGTAACTAATGCTAACAGATTTATTTATTGTTGCACGTAATGAAATTAGACTCAGTATTTCATGCATTGAAATATACATAATAGGTTGAAATTATTTGAAATAATAAAAATGTTTTAATATAACATGATGTTATATACCATTCTAATCATGGTGTTACATTTCATATATGCCATCAAATAAAATGAATTTCTTTTAGAAATTTTGGTTTGTTACATTCTTCACACCTTTAAAAAATTGCATCATCAAAATATGAACTTGATATTGGAAATCTGGTGCTTGAAATTTGTAAATACCATTTCTGAGAAACCCACATCATATAATAAATAATAAAATATCACAATAATAAGACACAAAGGGATTTATAATGGTTGTATGAAAATACACATATCAATGTTTCTAAGTAGGTAAAAATTGGTGGAATGTGATGAAATAGACATTTATGAAAATAATTACCACTTATAATAAATGATTGTGGTCATTGATAATAGACAATTTAATGATCAATGTATATTCTAAAGGGGTAGAACTAGAAATTTTGAAGCATTTAAAAGACTAGAGGGTTAATAAAATAAAGGAATTATGATACATTTTTATTCTCATAAAGCATTTTCATAGAGTTGAGGTCATCATTCATAATTATATTATATATGTAAATATAACTACATGATATGATTCTTATTCATAAGATTAATTTAATCTATTGGACATTCATTAATCAATTTCCAATTCAACACATACTCTAAAACATGAATATCCAATATGAACTTTTATTGATGATGTACTAAAATGGTCCATTATAATATTGTATGGTCCATAAAAGAGGATCATGATATTTATCATTTCATTACTAAAACCAAAATTATTGATAAATGTTTTCCAATAAAACATAAAGTTCATATTAATCCATTCCATAAATATTTTACAAGAAATATCATAAAAAATATATCATAAACATTATATAAGTATAGTTAATAAATAATCACTATATTCCCCCCAAGAAATAAGTTGTCTCATAATTGTCACCAATAAAACATGTGAAAAACATCATCATGTATTCTATTGAGACATGGTAATAACATGAATTTCTATTAAAGGTTATTGAGACCATTCATTCTTCCTTATACATTATGTAAAATAAAGGTGATTTAATTTAATATTTAAATAAAAAATTTTGTAAACTCTATTAATGATAGCACAACCACATTGCTTGTAAATCATTAATCAGTTTCAAGGTATTCATTAATATCAAATTTATATATTCCATATAAATCATATCTTTATCCAACCCTCATTATCTCAACATTAGGGACATATTAAGGGTTATATTTCCTTATACTATGTGTTTTCTACAAAGTTTAACTTTTCAATGAATCATTTTTCTTGGTCATCGGTACAATTAAACTAATGAGTTAAAATCCCTAACAAAACCATACTATAGTGAAATCATTTTATAATTACTAATTAGGTTTACCAGGGAATAATTTATAAAATACTCAAATAACATTATTATTGAATCCAATCACAATAATAGTAACAATTACTTTTCAGTACTATCATTATCAAAACCATGGACATGATTCTATAGCTTCATCCATGGTATATTACCTTGATTTATAGGGAATTTATTATCATAGTTCAACAACTCCTTGATGTTGAAGAATTTAACATTAAAAAATTAATTCATTAACTTGAAATTAAAATCATATGGTTCTTTCTCTCTATACTTATAGAAAACTACCTATCCATCTAAGAATGTTCTGGAGTTTTTCATTCAAAAATTATCACATGTGAAAAAATAATTATTTCAATTCTTCCCGGTCTCCATAATTTTCACAATTCTACACATATTATCATTCTTCCCACTAAATCCATATTAATTATATTACTCTTTATCTCTCTCATTAGAACATGATATTGTGTCATCATATGATGAGAATTTTTTAAAGAATAATTCTCATAGAAATATGTTCTTAAGATAATAAAATACAATATCATTCATAATCTATAGATCACATGAATTAGCAGAGATCATATTCCAATTTCTAGGAGTTGTTTCATAATAATGAAATACCAATAATTTAATAATATCATTGTCAAACATAGGAATAACACTAAAAATAGTGAAACAGATAACACACATTAAACAATTAATATATATATAATTTTATAATCATAGTCATTTTTTCTCTATGTTATTTCTATATTTATCCTAAATGTCCATCTTAAGGTTATGTTACCTAATATATTTTTCCAAAATATAGTTCCAAAGGATTATAACATAATTCATCTAATATGAATTTTAGTACCCCCAACCAAAGAATGTTGGTGATGGTTCCTAATACTAATAAAATTGATTAATATACAAGGAATTACATAGAAATTGATTGAATACTTTTGCAGTCTATGTAAAATAGATACATATAAATTTTTTTTAAATATAATGGAATACAAATATAAAAACATAACTTTTCAAATAAATTACATTCAATAATATCATTATTAATTCTTTCATATTTTTTTATATCATTCATAATAAAATTCATGGAATCCTCGGTAAAAGAAACAAAATAACATTTATCAAAAATTCTTTATAGGGTTATGTATAGTGGAAGAAATAATAAATCAATGGTAATAATCAATATGGAAAGTTAAATAACATAAATCACATACCATTTAATCAATTAATTAGGAAGGATGGGTGTAAATAATATGAAATGGTGTAAAATTTAAAATACACACCATTTAAATAACATGAATATCATGATAACATAAGGAATAATCAATATAAAAAGGTAAATAATTGAAAAACCATTCCATTTAATCGATAAACATAAAATTAAATGAATACATATATTTATTTTATAATGAAAATCAAATCAATAAAAAAATTAATTTTGAATGATGGTAATGATTAATCATTAGATGTCATTTTTTCTAGAAACATGACACCTTTTCCATCAATAGTTTCCACAAAATGATTTAAAACAAACTACTATCAATACCTTTAACATGGTAGTATAAACTACTTTGTTACAAACATGAAGTGTTTCTCTCCAACTAATTACATCCCATGATATAACAAATTCACATAGGGGATTACATTAAAAAGTCCCAAACATGTTTTAAATGGTTCCAAATCATTCCTCATATAATGAATAATTGATTTAACTCATAAAATATGTGCCTTATCAAATATCTCTATTGAGTGAAATACACACATTTATCCATTTTTTCCCAATTGAATAATAATTTTCAAATGAAATAATATATATATAAATGTTCTCTGGTTCAAGAAATAAATGTATCCATGATAAATATTATTTACAATTAGGGGAAATTCTATGTCTATAGGAATGTCCATAATTTAAGTTAAAGGTAATAAAGATTGAATCTAGGAAGTGAATGTTAATATATTCATTATTAAAAGTGAGCATAAATCATCCATATGAATATTATGTATTTCATAAATTAATTATATACCCATTAGGATGTGAATAATGTATAATTGTCATCAATAAATTTATATTACATAAAATAACATTAAACACGTGTTTAAGGATACATTTATTTTCGTTTTCGAAACTAATAAGGATTTTTTTTAAATAACTTTTAAAAAATATAATTTAAGAAAACAAGTTTAACATAATTTCTAGAGAAAATTACTATTTAATGACATGAAAAATCATTAAAATGTATACTGGTCATGATGGATGGTAATCACATTCATGTCTTACCAATAAAAACATTGTTTTATTTCACATCTTTGATAATATCTAAATGAGAATTAATTTGAAAATGAAATAATATTCCACTAAACATATTTTTTAAATAGTAAAAATCGTTGAATATGGCATTAATAATTCATTTTCATATTATTTAAAAAAAATTAAATCATTTTTAGAAAACATGGATTTGCAGGAAAACATTTCATTGACTTAATAGATAAATGAAGTCTTTTTTTAGTGAAGAGAATTCTAAAACAATTTAAGTACCAAAGAGTGGAGGAAATTTATTTTCACATTAAATAAGACTTCAATAACTAGACGATAAAACAATATATGGTTTTATTAAGAAATGGTTATGTAATTCCATTCAATAGATATTCAAGAATAAATATCTCTATTGGATTCTGATTTTGAATAAACACAAAAATTGAACATAATGTTTATATGAGAATTAATAAATGATATGATTATGTTTATCCTCTATAAATCCATATAAAAAATATGGAAAAAATTAGATAGAGGGGATTCATTACAGTCATAATATTACCATGACATAATTGATAAATTATAATATTATGCCAATGGGTGGAAATTAATGTATGAAATCACATACATTATGATTCAATTTGGATGAACAATCATTAAATTCATATATAATTAAATTAATAATTTTTTTATATTATGAAAAATATTATTCATATTTATAATATCATATAGTATCACTTTATATCATATTATCAAATGTCTTTTTAATAATATTTAATTATTTTTAAATTTTTCAGGGGTAAATTACCTTGGTTTTCTGGTATGTTCAAACTTGTTATTTTTTACCACTTTTTTATGTCATGATTTCATAATATATATAATGAATATAATATTAAAATATCATATAATTTTTTTACATATGTATTTAGATTAATCTATAAAATTTATTATATGAAATGAATTAAACTGTTTATAGAGATGGTAGGTCGTATGTACGAATAAACAATGTTTCCATTTTATTTTCATATTCAAGAAATGAAAATTTAATTCTATATATTTATAAAAATCATTAAAATAAAATTATTATTACATATATATCACATATTTTTATTCAAACCATATTTAATACATTCTAGGTAATGTGTGAATAAATTACATCAATTCGTGAGCTGGTAGTCTACCATACACATGAGTGAAATTATCATATTTCCCCAAAAGGATAAATATAATGGTATGTGTGAAATAATAATTAAAATATTATAATAATATAATAAATTCATAAATATAATACATACTTTATAAATTCATCATTATTTCCAACCTTGAAAGGTGGAAATTGAAAAATAAACGACATAACATCGTTAGGTGAGAGTCAACCATACACTTAAATGATGATTTAATAACCCATTTTGTGAAAGCGTGTAATATTTTATGTGATAAAAATTCCAAATAGTAAAATGATTATATGTAATATAAGGACTTTATTATATAATCATGGCATAGTGGGAATTGAATTATATGGATAAGGAAATGAAATAAAAATCCTTTAGAAAGAACATACCCTATTCTTCAGGTATGCTCCTTAGTATTTCTATAAATGTTTCAAAGGATTTATTTATCTCAAAAATAATTATTCTAGGATTATGGTAGAATTTATTTAGGGATTGGTAATGAATTTTTTTATACAAATTGTTTAATAGGTATGAATATGTGGGGGAGTGAGGGACTTTTTATTATTGAGGATGGTTGAAATTTTTCTAAATACCTGAATGTATTCACTATTGGGAGTTATTCATAACCACATGTGGATCCAAGTTTGATCATTAATTATTTTTCAGGATTATATGATTTATATAAACATCTAAAAAATGATATAATGAATTTTGGAAAAAAATTTCTTCCCAAACTACAATCTTTTTTTTTCATGTTGGGGTTTTCATTATGTTCACCTGTTTTCAATACAATGTAAATTATTCATCAAGATTAAATTAGATATACAATTACTCTTAAATTAATAGACTATTATTATAAATATGAAATATAATTTATAAAATAAAAACTTACATTTGTTGAAAATTAATTTTAACTGATGTTCATGTAACGTGAAAAACACCACTAAAGCAGTAACCAAGAAAATCATGATTTTTACCATTTAATGTTCAATGTATTTATTATAATAGATCAATTCAACCAGGAATGGACCATATTTTATATTTTTTAAAATTTTTAATAAAATAAAATATGTTATTACTTTTAATAATTTAAAACAATTAACAAAATAAGATTAATTGTAAAATATTTTTAATGTCAATTTTGACATTGATTATTTCATTTGAATTTACAATTATCAAGACTATTATTGAATAAAAATTTACTAATTAAAAAATTTTTAATATCAGTTATTAATCTAAAATATAACTAAAAACAATAAATCATTCATTTTCTTCAATTTAAATATTTTTATTATCTCTTATTTTTTAAAATTATTATCAAAATAATTATTATATTGGTGTTTCTTAAGATATATAAGTAACAAATTCATCTCTATAAAATAAAGGTAAATTATTAATATGGGAAAAACTTACTTACCATTAATTATAATGCTCATAACCAAATTTATGTATATTTTATTGATTTTTCAATGATTTATAGAAATAAAATGTATTAAAAGAATCATTTTCTATCATTTTCTATAATTTATATATTATATGGGTCACATTCCATGAAACGTGTCCCAAAAACTAATCAATTTAGAGTCTAAAATCCTAAATGTTGAAATATTTTCATAATTTTTCTTTTTATAAGTGTTGGGTCATTTTACATCATGTATTATATGTTTCATCACAAAGTTCAGATGTTTTATCCTTAACCAATATTATTGATTTTAATTATTTTCACAAATCACATTGGTAAAAAATTATGATTTAATAATTATATATTATAAATTATTATTATTCGAAAAATTTATTCCATTTTTTGAAATTAAATTTATATAAGTTAAGGTATTTAATTTAAAATTAATCCTACAGATGTGAGGAGAAAGTGTGTTTTTATGTGAAAATGATCAAATATTTACTATGATTTTATATCTAAATTAAATAATTAAAAGGATTAAAATGTCATAAATATGATTAATAGATGTATAATAAATATAAATTTACTATAAAAATTGGAAAATATAATTTAACTCTATACATAATTTAGTTGAAAGTTTAGTTTTCAATTAAAATTTATTATTTTTCAATATTCATCAAAAAATGAAACTTCTCAAGAAAATAAAGAAAAATACCCCAAGATAATTTGGAAATTTAAATTAAAAAAATGAAATTTTTTATTACAAATATAATTTATCAAATTCTAAAAATTTAGTTTTAAAATAGGGGTTCCCTTAAAAGGTGGTAAAACCACTTTAAAAAAATATATATCTTTCTACTTAAAAATTCTTTCATTCTTATCTCTTTCTTAAAATATATGTTGGATGTATTACAATAAATGAATATAAAATATATTAATTTCATTAATATCAGTCAATAATATTCATTAATTTAATTTATCACGTTGTAACACCTTTATACATATAATAAAAGTTTTTATTATAACATTTACTTTATGATAAAATGTTGTTTATTTTATTTTATAAATAAATTTAACCAATGAATTCCTTTTATATTTGTTGTAAAAATATTTTAATAATTTATTTTATTATATTCATTACATCTAATTTAATATATGTTAAATAATTCTCAATATAAATATAAATAATAATAGTATTCGAAAAATCTTGGTCTTACATTTAACGAATGCTACCAATTTTTTTTTTGTTTTGTGTGAAAAAAGATTACTCAGTGTTTCATGCATTGAAATCTACAAAATATATTTAATTTATATAAAATATTACATATACTGTAATGTATAAGGATGTTATATTTATTTCTAAACATGGTGTTCCTTGTTATACACACTATCGAATAGAATGTTATTCTTTTAAGATTTTCAAGGTCATACATTGATTGAATTAATGAATGTGAGTATTTAATTAATTGGTGAAATATGCATTCATATCATACTGAGATATCAATGTTTTTTATGTTTCCTAGTCAGGATCTATGTATCACTAAGGGGGTGAGTGGTGAATATGTGATATCATTTTAGTTTATGTTTCCATATTTTTGAAACAAACTTTGTCTCTGGTTAATGTGTTCTTTATCCAATAAACACAATCAAAACATGCATCCACATGAACAAAAGATTTAAATGGTGTAAAACTCAAAAATAGTTGACGCATCCTTAGTGTGGTTAGAAAAATATCTAGTACCACACATTCCACTAGAAAAATATCTTTTTTACTTGGAATACAATGTGTTTGATATTCTAAAAAACTCGTGTAGCACATATAATACAATCCTCAAGAACATTTAATCCCTCTTAAAAAAATAGATTAATGAAATTATTTTCTGCTTCTTGATAACCATTCGCAAATTTGATCTCTTAATTCAGTTCTTCTCTTTCCTACCCAAAAGCTAGTAGTATCTTCTTAGACATCGTAATGATACATAGTTATACCCCCTAACAAATCATTATGTACATAGAAAGAACATCCACTTAAATTGGGTACTCAAATCTTCAACATGCATAGAACCATTGCAATGATCCCAATTTTGAAGAGCACTATTTTTTCTAGAGCTCACTATTTTGTAGAGATCACTATTTTTTTGAGATGAAGTTGAATTTTGTGATGTTCACTTCTTTCTCAATGTTCAATAGCCTGCCATAAAGCCCCAACATTTCTAAGAGTTTACTCCCTTCATAGAGCTCACTACCTTTGCAGAGCTTCTTCATGATTCCTATGTTCTAGGATTTTAGTTGAGTCTCTATTATATTATAAATAGGTTTGGAGACTATTTATAAGTGATTCCCACTAAATCTAAACCTTCCAAGCCACGTTGGTTCCATGTAAGACCATTTTAAAAATGATCTAAAATTTCTTCTAAAGTTCTTTAATTTTCACAAAGCACCTCTATAATTTTCCCATATCACAATTCTCATCATATTCATGAAGAATTCTATTATATTATTCGTTCCTATTAAATGATACACTTCCAATGCTCTTCCTCATTGTAATTCAAACTTCCAATGATCTTCATCTCTTATAGTTGTGAATCTTGTTGTCGTCATAGTGTTCAGTGTTACTATTCTTTGTTCCTCTACAAAACACTCTTTATGGGGATTATCTTTAAAAAACCTAGGCATTTTTCATTTTTCAATGATATATCCAAGGAAATACACTTATCAAACTACTTAAGAAACAACAAATTTTAAACCCCTAAAAATTACGGAAACACAATAAATTTATACCACCTTAGACCCTTAATTTGGAAAACCCAACCTTGTAGATTGGAAACAATGTTTCTCCTCATTTTAATCACAAATATTTCATCACAAGTCTCCATACTAATTTTGATCTTTGTGAAATATAGACCCGCAAAGCATCATCAGATTTACCATGGAAAGTATTTTAACTTCCCAATCTTCATGTATCCACTTATACAAAGTGAAATGATTTCCTTTCTTCTCAAACGTCCTTGACAACAAAATACAACACCTGAAAATAATAGTACACATTATCAACTTTGTTCTATAATTTTTACATTCAATAAATTTTTCAAAACCGAGGGGAAGATAAAAATGATCATGGGTTGTTAAATATGATATGTTATTGAGTCTTGTGAAGTGGAGGATCATTCTAAATACCATTATATATGAGACTTTATCATGAAAAATAATTGTTTGATATAATTGGTTGTATATTCATTATTTATAAGTTACAAATAAGGTGACATATAAATAATTATAATGACAGTTCTCTATAACGAACTATATTTTGGAAGTGGGATCTAATGATTTTTTACAATATATTTAAAGTAAAAAATATCACGACATCATTATTCATTTATAAAGTGTG
The DNA here is from genome assembly GCA_963277665.1 of Viscum album. Classification (NCBI taxonomy): domain Eukaryota; kingdom Viridiplantae; phylum Streptophyta; class Magnoliopsida; order Santalales; family Viscaceae; genus Viscum; species Viscum album. Next base: position 1,594,720,044 of record OY728129.1, read on the forward strand.
TTGTAATGAAGAATAATTATGTGTTATTATTACAATAAAGTAGGTGTATACATATACTTTCCAAAAATATGTTATTTATAGCTTTAGGGATATGTGTATCAATTTCATGGAATCACATATTGTGATTTTTTTGATGAAATTTTGTTCCCATATATCATGGATAAAGATATAGAAGTATCCATGTAAAATTCCATTATTTTAGGAATAAGGAATACCAAAATTGATGAAGATTAAATGTGATGAAATTATGATAAATTTATTCATGCATCTAAGTAAATAAAAACTTTTAAATAAGAATAATTTATTAATATGTTACTCATTTATTTTTTGGGAATTTTTTCTTTTTTAAATAAATAAACACTGAAAGTGGAAAATGACAGATCCTTCATCACTCATATGAAATATATTATAACTTATTATGGAAATAAGAGGGTAAACTTTAAACCACATGAAAAAAGAGGATACTTCCATCTATAATGATTAATGAGATGAGTGAAGCCTATCCTTTGGCCCATGTTCAAAAAAAACATATAATATCTATTAAAAATGGAAAATGGAAGATAATATTGTGAAGAAGAAGGTAAAAATGTTTCAATAATTGATTTATTATTTTTTTGGAGATCCTTACTAAATTTAGAATCATTATTATACAATACATACTTAGTTTTCGGTGAAAAAAGTATACTGGCATGCATGATTTATAACTTATATTATCTTAGATGTCAATGATAAATTTCATCAGAAATAATATGTCATTATATTTTAAATAGTAGTATTTAAACAAATATATTCATTTTTAGGATATCAAGTTAGATCTGTGAGGTATGATGGATCCAGTAAAAAATTTCATCCTTATCGAGGGATCAGTTAAGAATTATAGGGAGGTAGATACTCTTGTTGGACACAAAGGGGAATAATTCACATAACATACTTCTAGCATGGGTAATATGGCAATAAAATTGTTTTAAAATTTTAGGATAAAAATTTACCTTATTCTCTTGTAATCAAACAAAATTATTAGTGATTTCTCATTATCTCATAGCATGACCAACACCTGGAATGGATTTTACAATCTATAAAAAACATATACTGAAACAATCATAGAATATAGTTTTTAACAAAACCTGTATCCCTAAATAATTTAGAGATAAAGGAAATATTAGTGTATAGATTAGTTGTAATGACATTACACTATCTATAAATTAAGAGATAAAACGTGAATTCAACTATAATCAATCTAGAGAAATTCTATGAGTCCAATTATAAATTTCATTCTGTTTTAATAAACTGATAATCACAATCACATGATCTCAATAAAATTTTAAGAAAATATATTCAGCCACATTCATAGCTGGATAAAAAATATTCAGACTAGGGAGTGCTGAAGATTTCCAATGATGTTTACATGTCCAAGATATATTCACAGATCTGTCCCATCATTATTAATACATTGAGTTCATATATTAGAAATAATTAAATATTCGAGATATTGTAATCTTCATAATATGTTCCAATAATAAATCATCGTAAAAAACTCAAGATTTACTCAATGTTGATGGATATTTTATTAAATATGATATTATTCACCAATTTTATGAACATATTATAAAATGGTAAGGATTCAAAACTCCACTAAACAATATTGTTGATTTGAATATTCCTCCCATCCTGTGAATCCATGAGTGATATTAGTAGAAACCATTCACCCTTAGTGCTCTTTATATGTGAGCCCCCATTAATGATTCAATAAATAACATCTTTTTCATCAAAGTGTTCATCCATGAAATTTTAGATGTCACTCAAGGACATAAATGTTCTACATCCCCTTTAAAATTCATTAAATTCTTAACAAACATCATCAAAACATAAAAATGATCAATGTGATATACTAAGTGTTATAAATAAACCATTAACAAATACTGGTATGTATAATAATTACCGATGATAGTGAATTTAAAACTAACCAAAAAATGTTAACTAGAAAAAGATATCATTTTAGAATCAATTACACTTCTGATATGACTGATATAAATAGAAAAACATGCATAAAGATAACCAAGAAACATTACAAAATTATGTAATGGATAATTTTCCTATTATTGAAATCTTCAGCATTTTCACCACATATGAGCCTTAGTTCAACAAAACAAAAACTATTCCCAAGAAAGGTGTAAGTATTCAATATAGGGATGTCTTTCAAAAAATGATTTAATTTTATAATTTTTGTAGTCTCTAATTTCCAAATATTCATGTGGATTCATCTCACTCTTTAAAAAGGTTTTGAAGGATATAGAGTTATAATCTTTAACCCAATGATAATTCTCTCCCATGATGTACATCCTAACAATCTTATAAATATTTTTATCTTATAAATAAAATCATTTTTTATAAATTATTGGGGTGGGATCTGTGAAACCATGTACATGAGGAGGAGGTTTCATTTTCATAGTACATCTCCCTATGGACCTAGTGACAATATTTCACTCTAAGATAGAATGATCTTTACTCTTCCTTGTCTTCTGATGATAATGTTTAATGAAGCCATCTGAGTCCACCATTCGATACCTTCCATTTTGAGTTCTCAAGTATAAGATATTTTCGTCATATTGATATTCATTATCATGTATATCATGAGTGGTTTTGTAAGATTCACTAGTGTCCTCCATATCCCCTATTAGGGTGGGGGAATATTTGGGTGCATAATGTTTGATGTTAGCAACATAAAAATTCTATAAAGGAACTCAACCAAAATGTTATGACTTGAAAATTGTATAATATTTTTTTCATTGAATAAATCTTGATTCTTATCTAAATCAGGCCTACCTTATACATAATTCAATCCAATATTAAAATCCAAAAATCTAGAAGGTCCAAAAACATCATTAATTTTTCCATTGCAGTCTTCCTGATGTAGATTTTTTTCTTTTCCATCCTATTTCAATTTACAAGACTAACGATGTAATTCACAATATATACAATCCTATGAATAGTGTACAAGCATGAAGAAATCCTACAATAATCCAGAGGGTTTGACATTCCACTTCCTAAAAACTGGATTTTCTATTTTGTATCCATAAATTGGATGGTACCTCTTGTTAGATGTGAAACTTAACAAAAAGCCTATAAAATGAGCATATTTAAAGATTAATAAATGAAAATTCAAACATTAATGATTTACAAAAAGGCTGGTAATTAGAAACAAGGAATCGTATTCGAATGTATGAAGCAGAGGCTGAAGGAAACTTAGACAAATAGAAAAAATGGGAGATTTTATATAAGGGTCAAAATATGTGGTCCTTCTTAAAAAATTTATAGAATAACCCCAAAAAACACATTATTTTCTCACCTAATTTCTATAATACTTATTTTAATAAGAGAAGTAAAAAATGATCTTCGAATAATGGGAAAAAAATTAGAAACTACTAATGTGAATTTATTCAAGGGGTATACTTAAAAAATCAAATGAAGGCCTATACATGATGAATTTCATAATGAGAAAAAAAACAGAAATCCAAATAAAGATGGTGAACCTCATCTTATGAGAAATTATTCAAAAAATGACCTATATGTCGAAAATAATTAATCATTATGCCTATGTCAATATTTTGGACACATCCTTTGTTTACTTCCTCAGTTTCCTTGTTTAAACATAATGAGATGAAATCCATGAAGTAATAAGGATTTATATTAGGGTTCCTTGATAGATCGCTTATTTGTAGGCAATTTCGAGATTCCATCCTGGGATATTTTTTAATCCTTATAAATAACAATTTCAATCTGTTTTTTTCTATTATTTGTTACATAATGTCATGAATGGTGTGGGTGAATTAAATGATCCATAGTTACTAATATATATAGAGTATATTTTGTAATTATTTGAGGTCTAAAATTAATGTAAAACATAGAAAAATATTGCGACACTAATTCACCAATTTCACAATTGGTTTTCATGAAAATAAGAATATTAGTGGGTTTCTATGAAAATATAATATAATATTATTTTTTCTCTTGCATCGTCATATATTTTTTAATTACAATCCAATAAAGAAGATATAAAAATAAAATATAAGATGACCGAGATTGAAAATTTATATTCTATCCTTTTTTAAGTTCAAGTGAATGTTTATTCTAAAACACCAAAAAGGGAGGAAGAATAACTGAAATATAAAGACAAATTTTATGAATAAAATAGATTTAATACTATTTATTAATTGGATAAGTTATAAGTACTCATATTCTAAAGTATTAGAATGCTATTATATTAATATTCATGATGTTGAGTGTAAAATGAGAGTAATTATGTCCAAGCATTTGAAGAATTTTACTCTCAATTTGAACGGTATGTGTTGGTTTTTCATTTTGAATTTATTATATATATTATTATATTTATTAAGGCATTTAAGGATGAAAAATAATATCTAGAACAATATCGCAATGAAATTTCAAATTCACTATGTAGTAATGATTAAAAGTGAGCTGATCTCACAGAACTATTTTGATGTAAAAGAAGAAGTTTTTCCCCTTTAGAAAGAACATATATTCATAGTACTATAATAAAATCAAAGGAATATTTTTTGAATTTTAATTACCAATAATATTTTTGAAAATGTTATTCATGTATTGAAAGAATTGAAAAATACAACTTTTGATATAAAATAAAAACAACTAGTGTTTAAATCATTGTAGATAAGAGATCTTGAAAACTCATTATAAGTGATAAGAGATAAAAAATGTTCATATGGATAAAATGATGCAGATGAAAATAAATGTGAAGATATATTGAAATCAATGGTGGATAAGAAAAAATTTCCTAATAGGAAATTTCATAATCTTTATATAAAACATATAAATATGGAAATAATTCAATCCAAGTCATTCCTAATGAAAATGAATGGAAAAAATTAAATTTCGCCACACCAAATTCCCTAAGAGATTCTCAAGAATGATGGTCTTTCTAACTAATGGCATGGATTTTTTGGGATGAGAAAATGATCATTCTATAGAGACTATATTGAAAAAATAAGCATTCATATGTCAATCTAATGATCAGTATAAATAATTCCTCAAAAACTAGACTAGTTCAAAGAAAAATTATTTTTCAAATATGGGTAATTAATATATTAATAATCATACCACTATATAAAGGAAAAATGTTGAATATATAGTAAAGATAATTCATAAAAAATCTCATAAAGATTATAATTCTCATAAAAAATATTAGCATTACATACAACAAAATAATATTCCATAAAATGAATAAACTTCACATTAGGTGATGCACTGGATTTTATGGATAAAGAAAATAACAGAATCATATGGAATAAAATTAAAACTATAAAGAGATCCATTATTCTCAAATAAAAGTTAGATTGGAAAACTAGATAAAAACGCATAAATATTGGAAATATTGGAAAAACATTGATGAGAAAATATTCTCAACATTTCTATTAACATTGAGGGAAAAACTGTTCCCACTTATTCATTATCCATTACATTGTACCTGAAATATTATAATATTGTTAATTAAAGGTGAGTCTATAAATTGTGTTAGATTAATATGAAGAGGGGAGATAATAAATACATATTTTAGAAATGATAATATTTTTAATTTTTCTATGATTTTGGAATCTCTAAAAAAATATCCTAAAAAATGTTTAATGAAATAACCCTCAATAATGAAAATAAACACATTTAATCCATTGAGGGAGAGTTGGCATGATGAAAGTGTTTCTAATGGTAATTTGTTACTTAAAAATTGTAAATTACCTGACAGGTCCATTAAAATTGAATGTTGAGGCTATATAATTACACTTTTCAACACTCACATGAGTTATATTAAATATATCATAAATGTTGAATGGTAGATTATGGGAAATTTGTATTCAATGGGGATTTATATAACATTTAATTAAACATCATACAATATTTATTTTGTTTAGTACAAGGTATATATGAATTTCATTTAAAATAATTTAATATAACTATCAATAGAGATTTCTTGAAATTTTATCAAATTTTAAGAAGACTCATTAATATATTTGAAAAACCTTGATTCTCACTCTCGTATTCTACACTATGTTATACTATATATTTTATCAACTAGAAGACCGTGGATAATAATAATATATTTTTCCAATATATCTCTCAATTGATTCATCAAAGAACAAAAATACAAGTGGTGGGAGATGTTTTTTCAATACATGTAATATCCAACCCAACATAAACCGTAATATTTGTTATCAATAATGGAGAAGTGAAAAAATAGAATGAAAACATATTTTCCAAAAATAATTTAATTGTATGACAAATTAATAAAAATGGGTATATTTAAGATCCCTTTTTTAATGATGTTTTTTTTTCAATTATAGTGTGTGTCTTGATAATGATGAGTATTCAATATATGATCACATTGTGTGACCAGATGGATGAAAAGTTGTTTATATAGGATACTACAATTAACAAATAATGATAAATCAATATATTTGAAAGAATTTGATGAAAATTTAGATATTATGTGAGTTTTATGGCGTTGGAAGTTTTAAAAATATTTTCTTCATATGATATAATTACAATTTAATGTCTTGTAAGGGTTTTAAATATTCTTTGAAGTAGTTAAAATGAAATTTTAAATGAGTTATTTAATTTGAAAATTATGTGTATTTTTTTATAGAAACATTTTTAGTTTATTTGATGTTTTAAAAAATAAATTTATGTAGTATATGAAATATGGAATCTTACATATTTTATAAGATTAAATATTGACTTTTAGATAAATTTATTAGTTATTTGGGAAATGATTTTGAATTGGGTATGAGCGATTTTGTTCTTTTTTTGAAAGTTTAATGATAAATTGTATTATTGACTTGAGATTATATATATGATAAATAAAAAAGAAGATTTTTATTTACATATGAGTTGATATAGGAGACTAATATGGATGTTTAAGAGTTTATAAGAGCTTTCCAGGATATTGCTTTGAACTCAAGATAATACTTCCAAAACAGACTGTGTAGTACATATATCTGAATGAACAAAAATAAAGGTAGTGAATATTAATTACACTATAGACATTTCGACTTGAAATTTTCCTAGGGATAGTGTGTTGGTTATTATCCATAAAATAACAAGTAATTAGGTATCAATCATCACCAATTGAAATGATTCTTTACTAAAGGATTTTATTAGTCCTCCTTGTCTCTTAGATATTAATAATTAAGAAATGTCTTGAATTGATAACTATTATTATAATATCTCAAATACAGTTAATATATTTAAAACCTAATACACATATTTCATTAATTTAATATTTATACTAGAATATCTTGACTTTATATTATAACACATCTGTTCCATGAATTTTCAGAAGCTAAATAAAATACACAAATGTTATGGGTTTTGGAATGATGATGTGTTTGTGAGTTTTTTTGATGTGGAGGAGCTCTCTAGAGGGCATCATGCATTTAAATTCATAAAAAACAAATTTAGAGATTTTAATGTAACGTATTTTAATGTTTTCATGGATTTTCCTGATGAAAATAGAACCTCTAAAAGTAGAAGGCGAGTTCTCTAGATAATACAAAATTCTAGAAGTTGGTTTAAAAGTTTAATTGAGTAATATACAAAGAGAAAAATATCATGAATCTATTACACATGATTCATTATTGAATAATGGAATGAGATACCATTTGATTTTTACTGTGAATTATGTAAATACTTCCATGAAAAAAACCATGTTAGAAATTGTATTGCATATACATGTACTTATTTTAATGAAATAATGTTTTAATTATATTCAAAATAGAAGATGTTTTAGTATATACTAGAAGAATAAATGATATAATATGTATATTTAGGTGACATTTTTTGAATCATAATAACCTTAATTGATGAATATTTATTTTGGAATAATAAAAATTATATTCATGAATCACAATGAATATAGTAATTATTAAGAATACTAAAAACACCTTATACTCTTTTATTTTTGTAAAATTTGTTTTCTATAATTAGTAAAACAATGATACGGGAGAAATAAAGCTTCCTAAACATCCATCAAAAAGTTTAAAAAAAATTCCATGAATAGAAAACTTTTTTATCATATTTCAATTAATAAGATACTATAAGTATAGAAAAAGTAAGAGAATAGAGTAGTAAATCCTTAGACTTATGTTAAACTAATATATATATATATATATATATATATATTTGTTATCTAAATTGTCATGTGGTTTTATGCATTTTACATGAATAAAAATTTATTTAAAATCTGATTAATATTTGACATCAATTTGTTTTTTGTTTTTGTTTTTTTGTCATAGATTTTCCAAAACTAAATAAGGAATAAAATGTATTTAAATGTTGAAATTGCAGAACAAAAAGACACATTGTGCGGTTCCAATAAGTATAATAGAGTAATAATATGAAATTATGATCAATCTGATATAGATTACTGAATACAATTGGATTAATACTTCTATAAAAATATGTTTTACCATGTTGTAATCATTCCATGGGATTCTACCGAGGTTTGGCACTGAAGAAGCATATAAAACTGAGTTGAAAGGATGGGAAAATGGGTGTTATCAATATAAATGATGTTCATGACTTTGATAAAAATAATAATGTGAATATAAGATATAAAAAATATAGAAGGGAACATTAATTTCAGGGAGTTAATATATCTTTCAAATTATAAAATTTTCTAGACATGCCCAAATTTGAGTAGATTCAGTGTATTCTTTCACTGAAGACTCGATGATGACCTAAAAGGGTTATTTAACATTGGGATTGTAAAAAACCATTTATTACCATATAAATGGTTAATTAAATTCATAGTTAGGGTTATTAATGCATTTAAATATATGGATAGTCTTATTCTACTTGGATTATCATTCAAGGTGAGGGTATTTGATAACTGGTAGGATTTCCATAGGGTTTCAACTCAGAGATTGTCCTCCATGATAGGGTTTTGATTTTATATTAAATTTAATATATTTTTTATTTATTTTTAATGATTCCTTGATTAATTAATATTTTTTCCAAATCATATTGTATTTAATATCTTCTATATGTAATTTTTTCTATTAATCATTGGAAATCACTCGATGATGAATGGAAAAGTCTGTAGGGGAGAGTTGAATTAGCTTAAATAGGATGAAAAAAAGTTATTTATTTATTAACATTCTAAAGGATTTTATTCAATTTTTATTTTATTGTGAATCTAATTTATCTGATTTTTTTATTAAATTATGTATGATTTTGATTAGTGTGAAGAAAAAATATAAAATTATAAAGCTAATTAATTCATGAATACTAAAATTGAATATTTTTTATAATGTAATAAGATCATATTGAATTATGATATTTAAATAGGTAAAACATTAATAATTAATGTTATAATATATATTGGTAGGGAGAGACCACTTCTCCTATATTTAAAATTTATTTCTAGAGAAACTAATTTTGGAAATTATTTTTTTGAGTACAGTTGGAATGCATGTTTTGAAAACCCACAAATGAAAAATGATTTTTCTCTATTTTTTTCATTAATTTTTTATATAATTGTTTTAAAATAAATTATCTTAAAAAAATCAATTTAAATTGGGGAGACCATACATAGGTTCAACAATTATCACTAATATCTACACAATCCATGGGATCAATCATGTACTACCACTATACTATGCTATTGTAGTCAGTGCGGTTTAGTAAAATCATAATTTATTTTGATTATTCTAGAGGATATTATATGATCATTTAGTTGTGTCAATGTAATAGTGACTGTAAATAATGGATAATGGAAGAAAATATTTTTTAGAATAATGTATAAAAATACTTCCATTTCAATTATAATTTATTTGAGAACCATGTAGTATGATGAAACTATTAAGATCAAAATACATAATTAGTTTTATTAGATAAAATAGGAATGATGTGCATTCACTACGGGAAAAATGGGTATTTGCGACGGGTTATTTGCGACGGGGGTATTTTCCCGTCGCAAATAAGTAGCCTTTTGCGACGGGGAAGGCTATCCCGTCGCAAAAGGACTGGAGCCCTTTGCGCGCCAAATCGCGGGAAAACTATTTGCGACGGAAATATTAACCTGTCGCAAATAACCGGCGGCGGTAAAAGGTATTTGCGACGGGAATATTCCCCCGTCGCAAATAGTATGTCGGCAGGTGGTTATTTGCGATGGGTCCCGTCGCAAATAACTATTTAACCGTTGACTGTAATAAATGCTGGCTAAGGTATTTGCGACGGTTCCCGTCGCAAATGGGCCTGTCGCAACTAATCTAACCTATAAATACCCCCATCCGTTTTTTTCAAATCATTCTCAAATTCCATCTTCTTCTTCTCTCAAGATTTTATTTCTACAGTTCAGTTTTTCTCAAATTTAATTTTTTTTCTCCGAAGTTGGTATTGAAGTTTTGAAGAACGATCAGAGATCAACCTCAGATCAATTTTCAAGGTATTTATATTTATTTTAATTTCATATTTATTTTTAATGTTTTATTAGTTTTAATTATTCTTAATTAGTTGTAATTTAATATTGTTTACATTGTTTTATAACTTAATAATTAGTAATAAATACTAATAATTAGGAATAATAACATTATTTAATTATTAATATATTTTATTGTTAATATTAAAATAATATAATTTTTTATATATATACAGTTCTCTTTTCATCTGTGTGTTTGCTGTCTTCATATGTATTATTTGTATATGGAGATAGAAAACACACAGATGAAAGGAGAACTGTATATAAATTAGAAAATTATATTATTTTAATATTAATAATAAAATATACTAATAATGTTATTATTCATAATTATTGGTAATTATTCCTAATTATTGGTAATTATTCATTTAATTAGTCATAATTAAGAACAATTACCAATAATTACCAATAATTAGTAATACTTAGTAATAATTACCAATAATTAGTAATAATTACCAATAATTAGTAATAATTTCCAATAATTAGTAATAATTAACAATAATTAGTAATAATTAGTAATAATTAGTAATAATTACCAATAATTAGTAATAATTACCAATAATTAGTAATAATTACCAATAATTAGTAATAATTACCAATAATTAGTAATAATTAGGAATAATTAATAATAATTACCAATAATTAGTAATAATTACCAATAATTAGTAATAATTACCAATAATTCGTAATAATTACCAATAATTAGTAATACTTACCAATAATTAGTAATAATTACCAATAATTACCAATAATTAGTAATAATTAGTAATAATTACCAATAATTAGTAATAATTAGTAATAATTACCAATAATGAGTAAAAATTAGTAATAATTAGTAATAATTAGTAATAATTAGTAATAATTACCAATAATTACCAATAATTATTAATAATTAGTAATAATTACCAATAATTACCAATAATTAGTAATAATTAGTAATAATTACCAATAATTAGTAATAATTAGTAATAATTACCAATAATTAGTAATAATTACCAATAATTAGTAATAATTACCAATAATTACCAATAATTAGTAATAATTAGTAATAATTAGTAATAATTACCAATAATTAGTAATAATTAGTAATAATTACCAATAATTAGTAATAATTAGTAATAATTAGTAATAATTACAAATAATTAGTAACAATTAGTAATAATTACTAACAATTAGTAATAATTAGTAATAATTACCAATAATTAGTAATAATTACCAATAATTAGTAATAATTACCAATAATTAGTAATAATTACCAATAATTAGTAATAATTACCAATAATTAGTAATAATTAGGAATAATTAATAATAATTACCAATAATTCGTAATAATTACCAATAATTAGTAATAATTACCAATAATTAGTAATAATTACCAATAATTAGTAATACTTACCAATAATTAGTAATAATTACCAATAATTATCAATAATTAGTAATAATTAGTAATAATTACCAATAATTAGTAATAATTAGTAATAATTACCAATAATGAGTAATAATTAGTAATAATTAGTAATAATTAGTAATAATTAGTAATAATTACCAATAATTACCAATAATTATTAATAATTAGTAATAATTACCAATAATTACCAATAATTAGTAATAATTAGTAATAATTACCAATAATTAGTAATAATTAGTAATAATTACCAATAATTAGTAATAATTACCAATAATTAGTAATAATTACCAATAATTACCAATAATTAGTAATAATTAGTAATAATTAGTAATAATTACCAATAATTAGTAATAATTAGTAATAATTACCAATAATTAGTAATAATTAGTAATAATTAGTAATAATTACAAATAATTAGTAACAATTAGTAATAATTACTAACAATTAGTAATATTTAGTAATAATTACCAATAATTAGTAATAATTACCAATAATTAGTAATAATTACCAATAATTAGTAATAATTACCAATAATTAGTAATAATTACCAATAATTAGTAATAATTAACAATAATTAGTAATAATTACCAATAATTAGTAATAATTACCAATAATTATCGGTAAATAGAAATAATTAGTAATAAATAGAAATAATTACCGGTAATTAGTAATAATTAGTAATAATTACCAATAATTAGTAATAATTACCAATAAATAGTAATAATTACCAATAATTAGAAATAATTACTAATAATTAGAAATAATTACCAATAATTAGAAATAATTACAAATAATTACCAATAATTAGTAATAATTACCAATAAATAGTAAGAATTAGTAATAATTAGAAATAATTACCAATATTTAGAAATAATTACCAATAATTAGAAATAATTACCAATAATTGGTAATAATTACCAGTAATTAGTAATAATTACCAATAATTAGTAATAATTAGTAATAATTACCAATAATTAGTAACAATTAGTAATAATTAGTAACAATTAGTAACAATTAGTAATAATTACCAATAATTAGGAATAATTACCAATAATTAGTAATAATTACCAATAACTAGTAATAATTAGGAATAATTACCAATAATTAGTAATAATTAGTAATAATTAGAAATAATTACAAAAAATTAGAAATAATTACAAATAATTAGAAATAATTACCAATAATTAGTAATAATTACCAATAATTAGTAATAATTAGTAATAATTTCCAATAATTAGTAACAATTTGTAATAATTAATAACAATTAGTAATAATTAGTAATAATTACCAATAATTAGTAATAATTACCAATAATTAGTAATAATTACCAATAACTAGTAATAATTAGGAATAATTACCAATAATTAGTAATAATTAGTAATAATTACCAATAATTAGTAATAATTAGTAATAATTAGTAATAATTAGTAATAATTATCAATAATTAGTAATAATTAACAATAAGTAGTAATAATTACCAATAATTAGTAATAATTACCAATAATTAGTAATAATTAAGAATAATTAGTAATAATTAAGAATAATTAGTAATAATTAAGAATAATTAGTAATAATTACCAATAATTAGTTATAATTACCAATAATTAGTAATAATTAGTAATAATTACCAATAATTAGTAATAATTACCAATAATTAGTAATAATTAGTAATAATTACCAATAATTAGTAATAATTACCAATAATTAGTAATAATTACCAATAATTACCAATAATTAGTAATAATTAGTAATAATTAGTAATAATTAGTAATAATTACCAATAATCAGTAATAATTAGTAATAATTACCAATAATTAGTAATAATTAGTAATAATTAGTAATAATTACCAATAATTAGTAATAATTACCAATTATTAGTAATAATTATCAATTATTAGTAATAATTACCAAAAATTAGTAATAATTAGTAATAAGTACCAATAATTAGTAATAATTACCAATAATTAGTAATAATTACCAATAATTAGTAATAATTACCAATAATTAGTAATAATTACCAATAATTAGTATTAATTACCAATAATTACCAATAATTACCGATAATTATTAATAATTCGTAATAATTACCAATAATTAGTAATAATTAAGAGTAATTAGTAATAATTACCAATAATTAGTAATAATTACCAATAATTAGTAATAATTAGTAATAATTACCAATAATTAGTAATAATTAGTAATAATTACCAATAATTAGTAATAATTACCAATAATTAGTAATAATTACCAATAATTAGTAATAATTACCAATAATTAGTAATAATTAGTAATAATTAGAAATAATTACCAATAATTAAAAATAATTACCAATAATTACCAATAATTAGTAATAATTACCAATAAATAGTAAAAATTAGTAATAATTAGAAATAATTACCAATATTTAGAAATAATTACCAATAATTAGAAATAATTACCAATAATTAGTAACAATTACCAATAATTAGTAATAATTACCAATAATTAGTAATAATTAGTAATAATTACCAATAATTAGTAACAATTAGTAATAATTAGAAACAATTAGTAATAATTAGTAATAATTACCAATAATTAGTAATAATTACCAATAATTAGTAATAATTACCAATAACTAGTAATAATTAGGAATAATTACCAATAATTAGTAATAATTAGTAATAATTACAAATAATTAGTAATAATTAGTAATAATTAGTAATAATTAGGTCTATCTCAAAAAAAGTTTGTGTCAGTCGTGTATGATCTAAACTCTATAATTATCCTAGCTTGAGTGTTTTTTCTAACAAATTATTCAAAACCAGTAATGCTTTTATATTTTATAGAGACATATGGAACAATGAGGTCGTCAACAATCATTATTAGGTGACCGCATATGGATAAATCAACGTAGAAATCCAAATGGTTCTCGTTTAAATCCAGTATATGTAGAGGGTGTGGAGACTTTTTTATCATTTGCGGCATCAAATCCAGAATTTATTTCAGAAGACAAAATAAAATGCCCTTGCAGAAAATGTGCATTGAGAACGTTTGACACGTTTGACAAAGTGGGAGAACATCTCTTGTGTTTTGGTTTTCAACCAGATTATGTATTTTCGTATCAACACGGTGAACGCAGTTCTAGAGCAGGTGATACCAACTTGATTCTGGATCCATCCCGGTTTCATGATTTATTACATGATGTTGCAGGTTCATATGTTCAACATATAGAAACTCCGGCTGATATAGCTTCAAATCCTGAGTTGGCACCGTCTGAATTTTATGAGTTCTTGAAGTCTGCTGAGGATGCATTATATCCTGGCTGCAAGATGAGAAAATTAGAAGCAGTTGAAAAATTTATGTCTATCAAATCAGATAACGGAATGTTAAACACCTGTTTTGACCAGATATTTTCTTTTCTTAAAACACTGTTTCTTGAAGGAAATGTTTTACCTGCAAATTACTATGAGAGTAAGAGGCTGGTTCGAAATTTGGGACTTACTTGTCAGAAGATTCATGCATGTTCAAATGACAGCATTTTATATTCTGGGGAAAATAAGTCGTTGGATAGTTGTCCCACATGTGGGCAACTGAGATATAAAGAAGGACAACACGGGAAGTCTGGTTTGATTCCTGTAAAACAGTTGAAATATTTTCTGATTACATCCAGACTCCAGCGTTTATTCATGTCTAAGAATACAGCGACAATGATGTCATGGCATAAAGAGAATATTTCAACCGATAAAAGCTTGAATCATCCAGCCGATGGTGATTCATGGAAACATTTTGATAGAGTGCATCCATCCTTTGCTTTAGAAGATAGAAATGTTCGACTAGTGCTTTCCACTGATGGTTTCTGTCCGTTTGGTTCTTATGGTAGTCAATATTCATGTTGGCCTATTTTTTTTAACTCCGTACAATTTACCTCCATGGATGTTGATGAAGGAGGCATATATCTTTTTGACTTTACTAATTCCAAGACATCCGAACAAAAATATTGATGTTTATTTGAAACCATTGATTGAGGAATTAAATTTATTATGGAGTACTGGTGTCAGTACAGATGATGTTGCAACGAAACAGAATTTCATACTGAGATCAGCATTGATGTGGACAATAAGTGACTTCCCGGCTTATGGGATGTTATCTGGCTGGAGTACACATGGTCAGAAATCATGTCCTTACTGTATGGGAGAGAACAAAGCATTTATGCTCATTCATGGAAAGAAACCTTGTTATTTTGACTGTCATCGCAGGTTTCTTCCAGCTGATCATCCTTTTCGCAGAAACAGATCTCATTTCAGAAAAGAAACAGTTGAAATGGAAGGACCTCCAAAAATTCTATCAGGTTCGGAGTTAAAATCAGTTGTACTTTCATTACCTCCCATCACTTTTGGTCCCACAATAAACCAACAGAAAATTTCTGGTTTTGGGAAAGAACACAATTAGATTAAACGTAGCATATTTTAGGATTTTCCATATTGGTCTGATTTGTTGGTCCGACACATGTTAGATGTCATGCATATTGAAAAGAACTGTTTTGATAATTTGTTTCATACAGTTTTGGATACGCCAGGAAAGATCAAAGACAATGTAAATGCACGTTTAGATCTTGCCCAAATTTGCAGGCGTCCAGAATTGGAACTGTTTGAGAATGTCAGAACAGAAAGGTTACTGAAACCAAAAGCAGCTTATACACTGTCTAAAGAAAACCGTTTATTATTTTGTCAGTGGATTGCAGATTTGAGACTTCCAGATGGCTGTGCTTCCAAATTGGGTAGATGTGTAAAGAATGGTCATATTACTGGATTAAAAAGTCATGATTGTCATGTTATAATGGAAAGACTTCTACCCATTGGATTAAGAGGTCTGTTGAATTCTGTGATTTGGGATTCCATAACAGACATGTCTCAATTTTTTCGGGAAATTTGTACGGCTATAGCAGATTATGATGCTCTAGGCAAAATTGAAAAAGATGTTGTTGTAATTATATGTAAACTGGAAAAAATATTTCCGCCGTCTTTCTTCGATTCAATAGAACATTTGATGTTATATTTTCCATATGAATCCAAATGTGGAGGTCCAGTACAGTTTCGATGGATGTACCCATTTGAAAGATGCATGCAAAAATTGAAAAGAAAAGTACGTAACAAAGCATCTGTTGAAGGATCTATTACAGAAGCTTATTTGTAAGAGGAAATATCTTTTTTCTGCTCCCATTATTTTGAATCTGAGTATCCTTCAAAACACAACCGAATGGGACGGAACAAGAGGAATATTGATGAAATCGAGAATCAATTATCTGTTTTCAACCAGCTAGAGCTTGGTTTTGGTGGAGTTTATGAACGCTGGCTTTCAGATGATGAACATCATAGAGCTCATAGGTATGTTCTGCTCAACTGTGAAGAGATGACATCAGTTGTACTGTAAGTGTTTATATCACTTATTCTATCATTTATGTTACAGTAAATAACTTTGGTTTTTATAGGTTGTATGATAATCATATCAAGAAACAAATTCCACAAATTACAGCAGCTTCTCTCAAAGAACGTCGACTGAAAAATTTCTCTCAGTGGTTTCAAAAACTGGTAACATAAATTCTTTATCTTTTAGCAACTCATTCAATGTATAGTTTACTATATTGATAATTATTTCACAAATTTTCAGGTGTCTCGACATGCTGATAAAATTGACAAACGGCTGTGTGTATTGAGTAACACACCTTCCAAACTTCTTAAAACTTATAATGCATATGTGGTGAATGGATTTCGATTCTACACACATACATATGGGGAATCAAAAAAAACAATGAACAGTAGAGTTAGCTTGAGAGGATCTCATCATCGAGAAAATTAAGTTGACTTTTATGGCATACTTTATGAAATCATTGAACTCTGTTATCTTGGACAACATTACATAACCATGTTAAAATGTCGGTGGTTGGACACAGAGAGAGGCGTGCGTGTTCATCCGACTCATGGAATCATCGATATTAAATGTAAAAGTGTTCTCGCAGTAAATGATCCATTCTTATTGGCTCAACAGGCACATCAAGTTTATTATGCAAAGTACTCTGCTATATCAAGAGACTTGACTGATTGGTGGAGTGTAATAAAAATCAAAATTCGAGACAATCAGTTTAGTCAAAGTGAATGTGATTTCACTGATGTGCAAAGAATTTCTGTTTTTCAAGAGAGTACTCAAAATCAATCTTTTTTGCAAAGAGACATGAGTATCGATGACGACACCCCGCATTTGAGAGTCGGTGATGACGATGATGTTAATGATGTCACATATGAATTTGAAATGGTAAGAGA
Source organism: Viscum album (assembly GCA_963277665.1). Lineage (NCBI taxonomy): Eukaryota > Viridiplantae > Streptophyta > Magnoliopsida > Santalales > Viscaceae > Viscum > Viscum album. Next base: position 1,594,738,252 of record OY728129.1, read on the forward strand.
TGAAGCAACTGTAACTCGAATGGATATCGATGATGTTGAGGAGGAATATGAAGATGACATTGACATATATGAAGATGATGATGAAGATGAACACTGATAGAATTCAATGGTATTTATATACAATCATAATATGTATATATGTATATATAATAGTAATTAGGAATTATTTGCTAACAACATTAACATTTTCTGTTTCAGATGGACGACGCCACATTTCGTGAGTTGGCGGATGCTGACCTGACTTTCGATGCGGATGAGTTGCTGCCATATGACCCTAAGCCTGCAGGCGCTCCATGGAGTACGCGGAGGGGGCGCGGTCTTGCACGATTGATGATTCCTGACCCCGTCCCCGGGCGACATCCACGTCTTGGGTTTGATCCACGCACACGGAGGTGTGATAACCTGTGTGATAAAATTTTGATTTGACTATGATTTCATTAATCTATTCACATAATAAATGTTTATTATTTTTACAGTTTTCCGCATATAGCAGTCGGACAGGGCAGCTCTATTTTGCGCAACTATTTCTCTCAGTCATGGACCACATGGGAGCAGATTCCCATTGATGTGAAGCAGGCCATGTTCGACGATTGGTTGGTACGTACGTAAATAAATAATTTTTACTTTGAAAATTATTTCATTTATAACTTGATATTTTGATTTATTTGTAGGGTTTATGGTATCCAATCGAGGATACCATGCGTGACGCCATCCACGAGGCATGGGAGGTGGCCATGCGTGATCGCCTTCGTCAGTTTTTGCACAATTTAAGAAAAGCTGCGATGAAGAAAGCCGGAGTGTCAGATTTTGATGAGTCATGTAGAGCACACCGACCAGAGTACATTTCATCCCATGTATGGGATGGATTATGTGCGCACTGGTTGAGTGGTGCCTTTCAGAGGAGATCATCGGTGGGGAGGCAGAATCGGGGGAGACAAGAGGTGACTCATCGTGCTGGGATTCGTTCTTTCAGTACTCATAGACAGCATCTGGTACGTACATTATTTATAAATATTTTATATAACTATAAATATTAACAGTTTATTTTTTATTCTTATAGGCTGTCGAGCACCCCGATATTATGGAGTACGATGTATATCGGAGTATGTATAGTGATCCTGCTACTGGGGAGCTCAGAGATGATCGTCAGCATCACATCGTGGTTAGTATTATTTGTTTTCAAGTTTAAAAATTAACTGTATATAATATATTCACAATTTTAATTTTAAATTGCAACTACATGAGTCGTATGAGGCCGCAGCGTCACAGGCCCGGCCTGAGAGTCAGGCCGAGTCATCAGATCAGACCACTGGCCGTCAGTTTGATTAGGCGGCATGGATGAAGGCCACCCAGTATACCTTCGAGAAGGGCCGGGTAGTTGGTATCAGCTCTCGACTGACTCCCGGAGATTATTATGGCAGTGCTGCGATGTCGGCGTCCAGCTCGAGAGGAGCTCGTGCATCTTCTTCTGCTACACAGTATGAGGATCAGTTGTGATCTCAGACTGCACTGATAGAGAGTCTCTGACAGGAGAAGGAGCAGATGCGTCAGCAGCATGAGGAGGAGCGTCGATGCCAGCAGCAGCTGTACGAGGAGCAGACGAGTCGGTGGCAGCAGCAGCATCAGGAGCAGATGGAGTACATGCGCCGACTCACTCATGCTTTAGGGATGGAGTTTCCTCCACCACCATATGCAGATCCCCCCCTCCTCCCCCCTCATTCAGATTAGAGTTTGTATTTATGTTATAAAATTTGTGAAATCAAAATATGATTTTTTTCCATTCGTAGTTTCTGTCTCATTATAAAATATTTATTAATATTCTATTATTTTTTATTTTTTATTTATAATTCTATTATTTTTATATTAATTAAAATAATTTATTATTTTTATTTGTGAATTATAATTCTATTATTATATTAATTAAAATTATTTATTAATATTTTATTATTTTTTATTTTTGAATTTTAATTGGATTATTATTATATTAATTAAAATAATTTATTAACAATTTATTTTTTTTATTTTTTTATAGTATTTGCGACGGGATACTATTCCCGTCACAAATAGTATTATTATTATTTTTATTTGTTAAAAACAAGTTGCGACGGGCCCCGTCGCAACTAGTTTTTTACAAATATACGGAGTACTAGTTGCGACAGGGATTCTCCCCATCGCGGAAAAGGGCTCTAGCGACGGGCCCGTCGCAAAAAAATGTTATTGCGACACCGTTTTCAGCAACGGGTCATTTGCGACGGGACCCCGTCGCAAAAATCCATTTGCGACAGGATCCCGTCGCAAATGACCCGTCGCAAATACCTGTTTTTATAGTAGTGATTATTTATTACTTATACTCTTATGTTAGATGATGATTTATTACATGATGAATAATATATCCTTATATATGATGCAACGACATCCAAATTGTAAGGAAATGATATATTTCAACAGATAAAGGGTAATTATTTAATTTCTGTGGTTATAGTTTAAACAAAACCATCAGTAGTAGTATGTGTTATAGAACAATAAGGATGTAGTTATTTTTACCAGAACCAATGAGTGATGCATTCCTTACCTTTTATGTCACATTTATTGTATGGTAATATAAATAATTTTATAAATATACGATAAACACTTCCCCAAATATATTTTAATAAATAATTATTTTTTTTGATTAATCCATGTTAGAAAACACAACCCAAACATTAAAAGTGGTTTGATTTCGTAGCCAAAACCATAACATATTAATATTTTTCTATTTATCTTTTAAATGATAATTAATGAGATATGGGGAGTGGTAAAATTCATTGATCCTCTATCTTATCCAAGAAAATAATGTATGTGACGAGTGGGAATAAATGGATGGAATGTAAATCATGCTAAATGTTGTGTCAGGTAAATGAACACTGGTATTAGTGTATATACACAAAAAAATTACACATTATTGTTCATAAAACACAACTAATTGGGTATATACCATACCATAGGTATGGTCAATATACATTTTAATTCACTGAGTATAAATTCATTCAGATATTTTGTTCTATAGATATGAGTATCATGGAGAGAGATAAATGATCTTGAAATAATGGATATTTATATGGAGAAGGATGATGATAGAGGATTGATGTACCAAATGATAGTGAAATCATCTATATTTCATTTTATAGAGGACTATTTTTAGATATAATAATAGGTTGAGGTGTTTTGAGATCACATAATTCTTTATCGTTTTCTCATGGTCTAGTTAAACGTTGATCATAATAGGGTGTCATTTCCTTGAATGACGATTATCCCACACTTCAGACAGTGGTTGTTTTGTTGTATGTTTCATATCTCAAACTAGGAAATGAGTCCAAGTATTTATAATATGAATCATTCTCCTGATATTTTGTTATTGTAGGAATAGAAAAAAATTAGAGTGGAAGAGTTCTTATAATGATGATTATTTTTCTAGTTAGTTGGTGTAGATTACTATGTTTTTGGTGGTTTGATATAGAAATTATAAATTTTATAGTAAAAGTGAGAGGATATATCAATATATATAATAATCATTCTACCACTCAACACTAGAGGATGAAATGTTATTTAGGTTGTCATGGATGAGTTTTTAAGTTTTCTCATTTCATGGAAATTACATAATCATGTGTTGAATTCTTTGGTGAGGTAGTATATTGATGGGATAGTGAATTTGTATAATGTTTAGGTTGTTATTATATTTAGATAAGAACCGGATTTTTCATCAATAGTGTAGGGATAATTTCAATATATTTTATGAAATAATATATTTTAAATCACTATATTCAATCGTCATGTATATAGTCAAAAGGAGTAGATTATTAAAAATTTAGAGTAAATTTTGAGGACATACGATATGATATTTACTAGTATTATAGGAAATAATATTCCTTTTATTATGGTATCCAATAATAATATATGTCAAACATCTATTGGAATAGCTCAGTTAGAGGAATTATATATGGGGCCATATAGATATTGTTGTGCTAGAATTATAATTGGGATTTTTTGGTACTTAGATTAGATGTATAGAAAAGAATGACTAATATTTTTAGATTGTATATGCGTATTTTATGGTAGATTATAAAAAATATAGATATGGGGAAGACACCTCTATAGATTGAGGTTTCTTACAATACATTAGAGACCATTTTTTCTTATCTTTTTATGTTGAGTTTCAATTATCGGATTAATTTTTGACCCTGATTCATTAATCCTTTTGTGGTGTTGGAGCATGATGGGAATATAGTGTTTCAATTGGACCTTCCATTATTAATTTTTCATATCCACATTGTTTTCGATCTTCCATAGATTCATTAGTATATTTTTGATATCTACTAAGTCGCTAATTGGGTTAAGATTGATGATATGGATAATGAGGGGTTTGTGTGTTGGTCGATCAATACATAGGATTAATGGAAGAATGTATTAAATATGAACACTATTCACATTGTTCGTTTATTATAGAGGAATATTGGATTTGAGGTGTTGCCTTGGGAACATGAGTCATAAAAGTTGGATCACTCTCCCAATATATTTTGAACCATTTATTTCCATGATGTTGAGATGATTGATTTTTTGTTGATATGATCTAGATTATACCTCATTTTATAGTGTGGTGTTTTACTGATGAATTTTTGTTATTTTTGGTGAATATCTAAATGATATCCTCATCTCTCGATTTTGCTAAAGGAGTTAAACACAGCTTTAGAACTACATAGATCAACGTTGGTGGTTCGCTTCAGAGGTTGTCGTCCATCGTTCGATGCCTTTGAAAGATTCTTCTTTGATACTTGGGGTCTTCAAAACCGAGCAGTGGTGGGTTTTCTCGACCAGTGTCAATTGATTGTTCGCTTTTCATCAAAGGATGATTGGGTCGTCGCCTAGTCCAGAACTCCTCGAGTGTTCAATGGGTGTGTTTTTTCTCCTATGATGGTCGTTTGATTTCAACATGAATCATGATCCACCTTCGGCTGTGGTTTGGGTTAGTTTTTCGTTACTTGACTCTACCTTTCTATAATCCTACTATCATCTGTATGCTCGGTAATTTGGCTGGATTCTACCAATTTTATGATAATCAAACCATTGTGGTTTTTCACCCCATCCTGCCTCGCACTTGTATTGAGGTTGATTTTCCAAAACCTCCAACCGAGTGGTTGTGGATTTCGGTTAGGGAAGAGATGAGGTGGAAGCAGCGGGTGGTGTTTGACTCATAGACCACGTTATGTTCGGGATGCAACAATCTCGGCCATGTGGCCCCAGTATGTCGCTACATGAACTAGGATAGGTCATCGAAGGAGCTGGTGCTTCTAGTGGTGGAACATTAGTCAAGTGATAGTGAAGATTTGGGTGAGCACGAGGTGGCGCACAGGGAGGTTCATGGGGAGATGGCTCTAGTAATCCATAATTCTCATTTTTCAGTGGTCAGTTCCAAGGAGGAGTAGAAGAGGTGGCCTCCCCTGCATTATTTGACCCTTAGAGCGATGGTGGATCCATAGACAGTCTCAAAGGATACTCATTTGAACCCTAAAGTTTCATAGGTTTTTAGCTGTGTGAAAATGGATTTGGGTGTTCCCTGTTCATCGGTTGTTTTTCTAAATATGGTATCAGTACCAACAAGAATGGAGGTATCGTCGTGGAAGCGGTTAGTCATGTGGAGAGAGAGGTGCACCTGGACTTTGTCAAGGATGTTAATAAGGATATGCAGTTGGTTTCACTCAATGCAGTGAGGGTGACTGAGGAAGTTGGCACAGAGACAGACATGGGTGATCAGCATTTTCAATACATGGAATGTGGCATCGAACAACCAAGTTGATCGGATTTTCCAACATAGGCATTGTAGATGAAACCTTCTCATACTGAGAAGGTTAAATATGGAGGGAGTTTTGACACTTCTCATAACAGGTTTGCGATGCTGGGTGAGGTTGAGGTCCACGATATTGGGGATTACAATTTGATGGAGGTTGTCCTTAGTGGTGATACTGGTATGGGAGAGGAGGCCAGCCAAGTGGGTTCAGAGTCATCATCGGACTCCCCTAATGAATCAAAGGAAGTGGGAATTGAATAGGATTTTTTCAGAGCCTCTTCAAGAAAGGGAAATAATTTTATTGTGGATTCAAGAGGCTTTATCAAACATACCAGGTGACCCGACAACAGAAAGACTATTATAACCTACCAAGACCTATGGTGACCAGGACCTCTAGTAAAGTCAATATTTTCTTGAAGTTGTGCAATGGCGCTGAAAAGCAGGTGTGGGTTTTCACATCTAAGGTGGATGGATCTCAGGTCAATGGAGATCCGAAGGCTACCTTTGGGGGAGCTAACTCCCCAAATTTGTAAGTGGCAACGACTCCTCAAGGGGAGGCAGAATAACAGACTAAGGACCAGCAAGGGGAGGGGCTTCATATCATTGAGGAAGTGCTTCACGTGGAGGCAAAAATTCTTCCAGGGAAGTAGCACAATTTGGGCTTCCATGCTAACCCACAATGTCAGATAGCATCGGTGTTGCATCACATAGACCTTATTTTTCACTTGGATAAAGAAATGGTGGAGAAAGTGATAGATATCAATGCACCGAAGGAAGTGATCAAACAAATTCTGGGAAGATCGCTTCGCGTGGAATCTTCATAGGGGCAAGGTAAATGGATTGATAAGCAGAACCGTATTTTGAAGAGAGGCTTAAACATGGGAAATATAATCATGGAGGAATGCATGAAATCATGGGACATCTTGGATAAATATCATGAAGACATCCTGATGTATGGTCTAGAGACCCAAGTAAATTCTATTCCCTGGATACTGTTCCGGGAAATTGATTCCAATCGGCTCAGGATTTACCTCAACAAAAATGTAGTAAATTTTGGTGGTTTAACTATTTTGATGGTAGGGTGCTCACATTCCCCCTTAAAAATGTTTGAAAAAATAAAAATGATATTTTGGAGGTGGATGAGGAAGAGGGTTTCACAGTAATCTAGTGGTAAAAACCTTGAGGTGTAAGGATATGATTTAGTTTATGTATAATATTATAAATGATGATTTGGGAGAAAAAATTTTCATTCAGTCTTAATGTGGGTGGCTAGTTTTTGAAACATTTGTTTCAATTATATATAAAATTTGCTTTGGATATTCTTATATTAAGGGTCCATTGTTTAATATTATGGGATTTACCTTGAGTAAAAATTATATAAAACTAAAATGTTTCATTTAGACACACATCATGTTATAGAGTCATCAATGATCGATGACCATGTTTGATCTTTTTTGTTATTTTTCTATGAATGTAGTTTTCAAGTTATGATTTTTTTGTGATCCATATAATCTGAGGGGGAAAGGAAGATGATTATACCACAATAAATATGAGTTATTTAATTTTTCATAATCATATTTTTTTTGTTATTCCGTTTGTTAATTAAATATTTGTAACATCTTGATAATTAAGGATTATTTTTAATAAATTTATTTTAGTGGGTAGCTTATATTTCATGCAATATCATGTTTTAAGGAATCAAGAAAAACCATTAATAATTTTATTTATATATGACCTGTATTTCCTTAAATATATTCATTGTTTCATGAATAAGAATAATAAAATTTTAGATATTAATAATAATAGTTTAATATATGTAAAAAATATTTTTAAATAGTGCTTAATTTTCATTAAAGTCATTATATGTTTGGGAAATACAATGGTCTAAAAAACATTCATTATTGATATTTGTGAAAAATAATAAATGTAGTTTTTTTTTTCAAATTTCAATTTTTTTTTGGAAAAATAACCTACACTTTATAAATCAACATGTCAATATTAACATAGGTTGAACTATTTGTAATTATTTTAAAATGATTAATTTTTTGATAAATATATATGAATAGTAGTTTTTATTAATAATTCCTTTTCATTTTAAAAAATTATAAGTTATTATTTAGAAATTGATATAAATGTAATATTATTTAAATTATATAACTATTAATTCAATTTATATCACTTTATTAAATTTACTATTTAGTTTTTATATAAAATCATTTCAAACAATTTGATATTTTTCATTTGGGAATCCAATTTCTCATCACCTATACTCGTTTAATTTTTATCTAATTTTTTTCAATTTAGTGAGTATATTTTCGATAAATATAACCCATATTTTTAATTAGAAAAATATATCTCATATAATATAGTTAAATTAATTTTACATCAAAATGAATTGTAACAACTGTAAAAAATAATCCACACGATTATGGCATGAAAGTTTTTATCTATTGGTTAAACAAATATGATAAGGTTTATAATTTCATAGAAACATGTCAATAAGTAATTATATAACCAAATTTTTTCATTCTCACCTATAAGGTAAATAATGGGACATTTTTGTTCATTGTTTCATGCAAAAAGCATGGGTAAAATTTTATTTATGCAATATTTTCATGTGTTTCTTCTTCCCAACTAACAAATGGCTACCCAATCTCTAATACTCTTGTCACCTTATGAACCTCATGGTTACTCCTAGACCAGCTAAAATATTTTTATTAATTTCCTCCCCACATCCGACTTTCATTTTTTATTTCATAAATCTTTTATAAAAGGGTTCATGTTAAACATTAATATGTTTTCTTATGAATATATATTGTTTATAAGTAGGTATTTTGTTTTACATCTTATCATAACTCCTTAAAATATTAATAGAATATTATAAAAAATAAAAAAAATTATAATATATATTTATTTTTTATTATGTTATATAAATAAATTATATCCATATATATTTACATGAAAAGTGAAATATAATTGTCGATCGTGTGTAAGATAGAGTACTGCATTGTGAGATGAGGTTATTCTTTTTTCATCACCCCTTCTAATGAATGGATATAATGTTGGATTTAATTTCTATGTTTGAAATTCCTGATGTTATTTTACCAATGTAATTATAATACCATATCAATATTTTTGCCTCCCAACCCTTTGGAAAACAATAATGTCCCTATAGTGTATAGAGGACAACCACCATGTGAACTGATGTGATAGATTTCCCATTTCTATCATTCATGGAGGTTAATAAGGATATATTAAATAAATATATATTATTATTTTTACATATCTATACGGCTGAAATTTTTATATCGAATATACCTTCTAAATTTCCATTCAATGGAGGATGCGATAATATCCTTCGTGTGTATGGTGGACTAGCACCTCACAAAGCAATGTTATTTTTTTTCAATAACACATTCAAGCAATGTAAAAAGGATAAAAGTAGTTTTTTATTTTTTTATACATATGAAATAATTAATATTATATTATGGTTTAGTATTATTTACCTTTAATTTTATAAGTGGTGAATCCTAAAATAGTTTTCATGCGTATGTACCACTTACCATCTCTATGAATAGTGTCATTCATTTTCTATATCTATAATTTAACGTTTAATCCACACATATATATAATGAATATATATATTTTTCATATAATGGATAGTATTATTTATATTATATATCTATTATTTACTTAATTGGACCACAAAATAAAAACACGCATGAAAAACAAAGTAGTTATTACCCAAAATGGGATATTAAAAAGAAATTTTTCATAAACGTGTAATAAAAGGTCATATGTAAAATAATTATGCTATTATCCATATTATAATGGGTTTTAATGTATTTATAATAAATTTATATTTAGTATACATGATTTTTTAATAAAATCTATGGATGTTTTCACTTAATATGAGGGATTCCCATCACACTAATGTATTATATGTGACATATTCCATATTCCCACATAATTCATTTATATGGTTTAAACAATCCCTATAAATTAAATTTATAACCATTCACCTGAAAATTATGGGGACTTACATATCCATTTATCGATCTCTCTTTCATGGTTTTTATGGTTTAAAAGATACCAATGTGTCAAGGGATTTTGGTATCAATTTCATTTTTTAGTAAATATGTTATATTTTGGATCTATCGTCTTTTACAGGTTATATATTTCCCATTTATAATTTAATATAATTTTTTTCCAGAATATATATTTTTTATTTAATCTAATTTCTTCATTGGGATTATGATTCATTTTGATCATGGATGTAATAATTTTAAGATATAATCTCATCATTTATCTGGAAAATTATGGTTTGTTCTTACAATGATAAAATATTAGGGTATATCTATCATTTTGCTCATTAATTGTATAAAAATATAGTTATTTATTGATAATAAATTCTTTTTCTTAAATTTTATTCTCTTAATATACTCAATTATCTTGAATTTTTTTATGAAACCCACATTATTTATCTCTTCGGTCGAAAATGGTTTTTCTTCCATGTCTATTTTTTCAAAAAATATTTCAAATAATCTGTATACTATTATAAAAAAAATATTAATGCCATTTTCTCCCATGTTTTAAATTGTAATATTTTTTATGAAAATTAATCTTCATATTGTTTTCAAAAACTATTCCCTTTCGTATTTCACTAAAAATGTTAAAGGAATCATTTTATAACACATACGACATGAATGATATTTTTTCTATCATGACCACTCAATGATTTAATGATTCTTTAATAATTTTCAATGTAAACATAAAAATAAAATAATTTTGAATTTTTTTACATTTTAATTTTATTTATCAACGTGGAATTTATATTTTTATCAACTAATTTTTTAAATAGTAATTAATTAATCTATTAAATTTTTATGAGGTTATTTAGTAAAAAATTATTTACAAAAATATTTATTTTTAAAAATTATTTTCAAATTTGAATGTATATATTTTTCAATATTTTTTTTAAATTTTTTTAATTATTCCAATATGTGTTTTCATTGTTATCTTAAAAGAATAGTATTCTGAAAATGTTTTATTGATTAAAATGTGTATTCTAAATTTGAAATCTTTTTTTCCTTAAAAAATGATCCATTTTATATTTTTTTCCAAAATTACATTATATAAAATAAGTAAACCTTTTTTGTTACATATTCAATTTTTGATATATTATATATGGATTCCATTCTTATTCTTTCACTATATTGTTTTTTTCTTATGATAAAATAATGTTCATAAGATTGATTTTTTATTATAGGAATATACCATGAAAAAATTATTATGAAACTAAAATCATTTTCCATGTTTTATGTAATGAAAAAATGATTAAATGGTAATGAAAAATCATTATTTTCTGAAGCTTTTTCAAGGATTAAATTATTATTAAATGAATAAATTTTAAAGTGTTTTGATAAAATGAATGTTCAAAAATCTTTTGGAACACATATGTACTATTTCCATTATGTGGTGAATGGGACATATATCTCTCCCAATGGATTGGATAATTATTAACGTAATATGCTCTTAAAGGGTACAAGTGTGGTTATCATAATCTTAAAAAAATTACTCAGTAGGTTATACAATGTTCAATAGAGGGTATGCATATGGTTATTGAAAGGCTAATGTATGTACATGGGAGGATAGTGTAAGAAAAACATTTTTGGAATTTATTGGTGGATATTATTGATATAATATTTTCAATGATAATGTCTATAGAAAATAATCATTGTATTGTGGAAATTATATTCTCTCATGGATCATGTTTTTTAAATCAATTTTTATCCATCTGTTATGATCATCAAGGATTTATTCTATGAATCTAGTTTATAGTCTATTATATGCACGGTATGGTATTTAAATGGTTTTTTCATTTTTTAATACCCTTATTCTCATGTTATATTTATATCTCTGTTTTACCCTTATCGATTTTATGATATCACTCTTTATAGTTTCCTTTCCATTTGTTTTTATGAATGATATTATATATTATTTGTCTACTAAGGGTGCTAGTAATAATGAAATTAGTGGGAGATGACAAATATTGCTTATATTTATGTTGTTTATATGTCCATGATTCTAAATTCAGTATTCTAACATTATTCTAGTGTAGATAATTAGGTTATGACAAGAATATTCTTCCACTAATATTTAATATTTATATATGAGTGGTTTGGGACATTATAGTTGGTATCATTGAAATTATTATATATCCTTTAGAATATATGATTTGAGAACTTTAGTGAGATACATATTGAAATTAACAAGGATATGTATAAGGATATGTATATGTATAATTAACGGTATATGAAAATTTCGGTGATTCTTGGTTAATGATATAGTGTATGGATTCTAAAAAAAATCATCATTTTATAGATACACAACGTGGATTTGGCACTGTAACATAGGTACATGTGAGTAGTAACATTGAACATGGAATATTAATATAAAATCAATCATCACACATTCAATGAAAATGGTCCATTATAAAAACCTATTTGGAAACTCTTGAGGGATATACTTTTTTTAATTTACAAACTCTATTCAAATGATCCTAAAGTATTTGAATAATGAACGTGGATGAAATAGGTTACACCCTAGGTGTCATTGAATTAAATTAAGGTTTCATGATTTACATACCCAATATGATATTTATCATTATTAAGTGGTTGTGTACTATGAATTTGATTCATACAATATATTTTTCGATTTTATTTAATAGAATGCCCTAGAAAGAACATTATGATATATGATTATCAACACGAACCTTGACCAACTCTCAGATTCAATGAAGAAGTGAAGTAGAGAGTTTACAGAGAGCTATGTTGGTGGAGACCTAGAAAAAAAGAATATTCATTTTCTTATATATCGTGAATGAGGTAATTTTCAGTCCATTTAATGTAATAAATGATCATGAATATGTGTTTTTTAAAGAAAAAAATAGGGAAAGTAATTTGTTACAAAAAATGAATGATTTTATTAATTTGTTTGACATGAATAATGCTCTCCCTTTGGTATCATCAATGGTGGAATTTTTGAAATGTAGAAATTATGGGCATTAGTAAAATCTATATCATAAGGAAAAGTATCGTAATAATAATCTGTATGGTTGTATAATTAATGGTCATATTTCTGATCAGGAAAAGAATACAAATGAAATATAAAGTGTATGTTTTGTTCTAAAAATATTTTTATATTAATATTTATAATAATTAATAAATTTTTTTTGAATAATTTTAAAACCATATTTATATTTTATATTTCACTAATGTGGTATCATGGAATACAACGATGGATCCTAGTTAATTTATTTAAAATGAAGTTTAATGATTTAAGTGTCTATGTGTTGGAATTAAAGAATTATGTTATATAAATTTTAAAATATAAAAGGAATATTTAGTAAAAGTTTTCCAATAATGATTTGTAATAATATATTAAATGGTATTTATGAGTTATTAAATTACTTTATATAGAAATTTAATACATTTTAGAAAACACATGATTAAGGGAATGATAGCCCTTAATATATTCCCAATACTGAGATATTGATGTTTCGTAATGAGAAATAGATGATGGATATAGATAATGATAATTGGATAATATTGATGTCCTTGAAATTGATTACTAATTTGATAAAAACGTTTTTTACATTATAATTGATAGAGTATTCAATATTTTTGGAGTTATTCAATATAAAAAATAATATTTAGTTTTTTTTAATTAATTTCGAAAGAGTAAATTTTTCAAAGTATTTTTTCATTGAGGTAATATGGTAATTCTGGTATTACAATGATTCAAGAGAATATTTTTCCAAGTTATACACATATTATTTATATGAATATTAAGAAATACATAATGATATTTGGGAGATCATAAGTTTAATTTGGAATATTTTGTGATCTTATTTAGAAAAACTAATTTTTGAAGGGGCATATGATTAACCATTTAGGTAAGGGATGTGTTTTATTTTGGATGAGGTTTTTAAAATTGAAGCATAAATACACTATAGAAAGATTTATGTATATTGGAATAACAGTTATAATTTATTTCTCAAGATAATGTGTGATATAAGGAATTACTAATCATTCTATTATATATATTTTTATCTATTAGTGCTTTAGGAATAACATATTCATCTTCATTTATATAGTAAGAGATTGTAACACCCCAAGATTTTAAGAGAAATATTATTTTATTTTCATTGATATATTGAACGCTACACCAAGATTATATTTTGCTTTATGCAACACCATATTAACTTGTAGTATATGAAACACTATTCTTGGCTTGTGTTACACGCAAGAGCAACCTTCCTCGATAGCTTCTGTTGTACACAATACCGAGTTTTACTAAACAACAATATGTTATTAAAATATTATATAAACTAGACGTTATGAATAGTAATACCCACTTTTTGGAATTTTATAAATTTTATCATTCAAAATAGATTTTATTTTTGGATTTGGAATATCAAAATTATCCTAGGGTGAAATTTTGGTATTTTTCTAAAAAACGTCAAATTTTTATGAATAGAAAAAACACTGAGTTGTTAGTTAAAACCGAATTTTTATTTAAATAAATATTTATTTTAATTAAATTTATTTTAGTTCAAAATAGATACATAATACTTAAATAAGTTCAATTTAATTCATTTGAGTCATTTTATAAACATTTTATATATATATAAATTTTATTGAACGTTTCACCGTCTTTTACCCACCTCATAGAAGAATTTGAAAATTTACATAAAACATAATTTTAACACTTTTGTGAGTGGAAATTCAAAAATCCTAGAGACACAGTTAATATCAATGAGTAAAATGTGTTCAATAAGATAAAAACAATTTTTGATTAATAGTAACTTTTTACCTTTATTTACCACGGTTAAAAGTTAATAGGGTAATTAAGTGTAAAATTGAAATTATTATTACCCTAACACATGTCCTAATTCTAGTTGATAAGTTTAAATAGACCAAAAAGAACCGTAAGAATAAAATATTACCCATTAGGTCCACTTGGATTAGATTAGGACACCTATAATTATTTTATTTAATGAAGAGTTAAAAGAGTTAAAATCAAAGTTAAATAACTAAAAAAATTTTAATATAGGGTTATAAATAAGATAAATTAGTCTATAAATATTCATTAGAAATATAATAAGACTTCAAACATATTGGTATTTTATTTATTACTTTTAGACATTAAATTATTTAATTTATTTATGACACAATTATGATGTTGTAATTACCTTATTAATTAAATAGTAATGTAATTTATGTTATAAATACCCAAATAAATGTAATTTGAGACTTTTTATGAATTAAAATAATTTTCAATGTTAATATGACATGTTAGTATTGATTTAATTTGTTTTTATTGAACTAATAATGCTGTTATAATTTTCACAAAAATCAATTACCAAATTGTGTCAAAATTGACAGAAAATAGTTTTTTTTAAATATTATATTATTAATTGTTCTTCTATTCCTAAAAATCTTATGATATAATAAAAGTCTTAAATAAGGTTATATATATAATAATTTTCCACTAGGGGTTATTTTTTATTGGTATAGTATGTTTATTAACCATATAGTGTAAGAAAATAAGAAGACACGGTAAAAGTTAAATTATTTAACATAGAGATAAATCTAAATGATAAGGTTAAAATAAAAACCTAAACTTTTCTAAAACATATTTTATGAGAGGATTTAGACCCATCCCAATATTATCTTATAAAAAAATCAATTCAGAGCTATTATAAACCGAATATGACTTTATTATAAAATAAATTTTTATGTTTTTCCTAAGTTGCCCCTCTCCTCCCTTATAAAAGGGAACCTCATCTCTCGTCTCATTACACAATTGGGAGCTTTCAGACTCAGCCAACCCATGTAAATTTACCTTATAAACTTCCGTAGAATCATAATTGGGGTTCTTGTCTCTTCAAAAGACCAACTCTAGTGCCTTAAGAGGAAGTTTAAAAGGGGTGTGTCGAAGAAGAGGTAATCTCTTCTACCAATTCTTTCAAGTTTATTTCTTCTTCAATGTCCTCTTCATTAGTTGTTTAATTGTAAAGTAATACAATAAGTATCACTAATATACAGATATGATATTATAAATATGAAAAAAATCCCATTTCACCTTCTATCCATCCTATGGAAAACGAAATCACCACATGTGTGTACGTACGAAATACCGTCTCCACGCCGTGGTGTAATCTGTTTTTCCACCACCAACTTACTTGGATGGTTATAATGGTGTAAAGAATAAATATATATGGTTATTATAAAATCATAATTATTCTGAGATATTATATTATCCAGTCTAATTCCATTCATTAATTATGGGAATAATATTATCACTTGTGCGTACGTACGGATTACCGTCTCCACGACGTGATGAGATTCATTCTCCATGTTAACCATTGAAGAATGATTATAAAATATATATAATAATAATAATGAAATATATGAAATAATTAAGCTACTGGTTTTATTTATTTATATATATTTGTGTGTCATCTACTTACTTCCATTCAAGTTAATAAGGAAAGGAAAACAACGTTCATGAGTACGTACGACCTTCCGTCTCCATGAATGGTGTATTTCATTTCATCAATCCATCTATTATACATATATACTTAATATATATTAAATATAAATAATTATTTACATTCTTTAAGTAATTAAATCTTGATATATGTAATAATAATATAAAAGACAACAATTCCATACACATACGATAAATAAAACGATTTTACCCAAAACGCTGCTTTAACATGGAATTTACAAAAGAACGGGTAATATAAAGTCATACGTGAACAGTATATGATATAATAACAATAAATATGACTCTTTAATAAGTAAATTACATTATTTAAATAATTATACAGGTTCTTTGGATACGTACGAAGCAATTAGGACCTAAAGTAAGGGATAATTATTCCAATCTCTTTCTTATCTGAGATTGTTATTCATATGTATTTACTAGGGTTATTGTTATCATACATGTACTTGTTTTCTAAAAATGTTTTCATGTCTGTTTAATGTCATTTCTACCCTTTTTTTACTTTTACCACATGTTATGGAAGGAATATTTATTTTGTTTGCCATACGAGGAACTTTTTTGACTTTTCCGACAAAAGTACGAGTACAATGTTTTTTAACATATAAGGAATGAATGGATTTCTAAGGTTTTATAACGCCTTATTTTCATGAATCTTAATATAGAATATTTCATGAATATTTTCACCAAAATTATTTTTATTTTAAAATTTCATGTAATTTTGTGAAAAGAAAATGATTTGGAAGAAGAAAAGATAATTTCCCAAGAATTAATTTCAAGTGTTATATGAAAACCATTTTCCATATAAGATGACATTATTTCATATGTGTATGTTTCAAGTATAATATATCTATGATTTATATGGATTCACTTTTCTTATGATGAAATGATATCCATTTGTTTTATATGGATTATGTGATGATGGGATGATGTTTATGAAACCCATTTTATCATTTGGGTTATGATGAATGTTTTAATGTTATTTTGTGGCACAATAATGAATGATTTCATTATGAGATGGGTGGTACCTATATATCCCTCCATTGGATTGGGTAACGATTTATATCTCATGAGATAGACATGGCTGGAACGGTATGTTAACCTGATTTAGTGATATAGGACTAGAATGAGGAGTGAACTCGATTTAGAAAGGGACTTTGTCCCCTAAGATGTTCTTGGAAGAAATGCCTTGGAAACTATGGAAATAATATCATGTGCTTAATGGTTTTAAACAATTACATGTTTTATTCCCATGATATTTTATCATGATTGTTGATTCTTTATGACCTATGCCTTACGTACAACAAATATTTATTTCACAAGTCGTGATTTTGATGTGTAAACATTATGTTCATGTCGGGAAGTTCAAATGTATATGTTTTGTTTTTTCTTCTTCATGCTTACCCTTAATGAGAATTTGAGCTCACCCTTTAATTTTTTTATTTTCCCCAAGATATAAAGAAAGGTTTTAGGTAAGAAAAAAAGAGAATATCTTTATGGGCGATGTTAGAGATCATTCACCATGATTAGAAGACTATATTATGAGTTTACAAATACACTAAACTATTAAGGTCCTTTGGCGTCTATTTTTGTTATGTGTTAGGCATTCCTTCAAAGTAATGTACTGTCCATTTATGTCAATATCGGGTCTGTATAGTTGGTATTATAGAATGGTTTAGTTAAACTTTGGAAACTATGATGCAAAAACTTTAGTGAAATCCCAAGAGATATTTCTAAGGTATGTCTGGGGATGTCCCTAAGGATAAGTATAATTATAGGTTATAGTCCTAGAATTACGGCAACAATATTAGAATTAAACCTAATATGTAAGAAATTGAAGGTACTCCCCCTTTATTATGTTGTTTTCCTAGAATGATTTTGCCTCTCACACTGTTCTTTTTGGGTTTAAGATGATGACTAGTACCCAAAGAAATCATGTTCATCAATGTAATGGAAAATGAAATGATTGTCCTCCTGAACAACCAAATGTGATGGGAGATAGAGTGGAAAATATTATTGCAATACTTTCACATGCTATGAATCATTCTGGACTGCGAAATGAGCAGAGAAAGGAACAATATTATATTGAGACCTTCATGAGGAAAAATCTACCTTATTTCCGTGGGTCTTCTGATCCACTTGTTACTGAAACAATATATTACTACCATGGAAAAGATATTACCAATACTTCGTTGTATAGATCATGAAAAATTCATTTTGGATATTTACTAGTTAGAAGGTGAAGTAGACTAGTGGTGGACTATAATTAAAAGCAGAAGGCCCCAAGATGAAAGTGAATCCATGGAATGGGATGAGTTCAAGAACTTGTTTTTCAGTAAGTACTTCCCTCGTATTCTTTAAAAAAATATTGAAAAGTATTTCCTTGAGATTAAGCAGAAGGATGATGAATATGTTGGTAAATAAAGAAAAATTTATAAGGCTTGCAAGGTATGCATCTAGCTTTATCATCTAACCTGAATGTGAAGTTGATCTATTCTTCAGTGGATTAAAACTATGTCTTCAAAGGTAATTAGCTTTAAAAGACATCAGTAGCTATGAAAAAATTGAGTGTTGGGCTATCAAGGTAGAACTGGATGTTGGTGTTACATACCCATATCATGGTTTTGACATGAAATGAAAGATGGAGTTCAAGGAAAAATCTCTGAACAATGGTGAAAAGAAGATGAATGTTACTTTATGCTCAAAGAGTGGAAAGAAGCATGGTGGAGATTTCCTAAAAGGTACTAGAAAATGTTTTAACTATGGAAAATAAGGTCATTAAGTAGTTGAGTGTCGAATTAAGGGAAAAAGGTAGCTAATGATGTGAATAGAGAAAAGACTACAGAGAACTCTCCACCAACACTATAATGCTTCAAGTGCAAGGAAATAAGGAATTATGATAATCAATGCCCTAATCCAAGGGTTAGTGATGATCAACATCAACAACCTCTTAAGGGAAAGTACTAAGAGAAGTCACAAGTGATCACTATTAGCCATTTTGAATATAACAACGATGTTGTGGAATGATTAGTGTTTATGTAAGAGTATTATGGAATACCATTTATGGAATCGTGAAACTTTGGAATATCTATATATTGGTACTTAGTAATTACATGGTAACGATAACCATGAACATTATTGAGATATATTTCAAAGAAGATGATATGCGGATAATGAAGGGAT
Source organism: Viscum album (assembly GCA_963277665.1). Taxonomy (NCBI): domain Eukaryota; kingdom Viridiplantae; phylum Streptophyta; class Magnoliopsida; order Santalales; family Viscaceae; genus Viscum; species Viscum album. The sequence continues at coordinate 1,594,757,828 of OY728129.1, forward strand.
AAAAAAATTAAATGAGCTCATGAATGATATCATGGTTTGAGTATATAGAAATTTTTTGGATTTTGGTATGTGGAAAGAGTTAACTTTTTACAGGATTCATGTTTTCACTAAGGTTCACTGGGTATTCATTATTCAAGAGAATACATGATTAAGGAATTCACAGGTTCAGAATGTGACCATCAAGATATATCTTATGATATATGGTGGATAAATGATGGTATTCATGTTCTTATTATATAACCTTTCTAGTAATAATTCACATTATTCTATGAGATTGGATTGATGTATTTCGGATAAGTCTAATGATTGGAAATAATTATGTCAGACATTAGATAGTATTGTTTAAGGATAAAACATTTTTTCGATATTATTTCTTTAATGTTATAATAGTGTAGTTTTAGAAAAAGGACAACCTTTAGGATGGGTGATAACCTATCGCGTCAGAAAAGGTTGCGGGAAACGAACCCACAACCGAAGTGCGACAGGCCTTTATCACCTACCTATGGCTTACAAGAAGTACATGGTTAGTAGAAACTAGTTTAAGGAGTATGATAGGTGAAGTATAAGTCCATTTTTGGAACCATATACGATTAATCTCACCATAAGATGGACTTATGTATATAACATTTGTTAATATTGCATTTGAGATAGGTGAAATGACCTATCATTCTATCACATGATTTGCTAACACATCATAGAAGGAAAATTCAACATCATTTCTTTATGAGATGAAGTGCAAATTGTTCAAGGCATGAACAGCTGAGATATTGTACAGAAATAAAGTAAGTATTTATTCTAATTCAAATTCTTCAACTTTAGGGAAATGATCTTGAAAACCAAATTTTTTTTCCTAGTGACCTTATATCCGATAAATCAGATGGTACCTTAGATCATCACCAATTTATGGATTTGTGATTATTGCCTTTTTCATAGCCATATCTCTACCACTCTCCATCAGAACTTGATGGTATGATTTCTATTCCATATAAATATTTTCACCTATGTTCTCTTATGTGGAAACCCAGTGATTAGTTAATTTGGGTAACCATTACGTTTCATAATTTAGTTTTCAAAGTTATTTCTTGGTAGTCCGTTTTACAATGTGGGTTTCTATGAACGAAACTTTCAAGTAGTAAACGATTTTTAACCTCGAAAAATTTCGAAGGAGAAATTAATTTTAAGGGGGGGTAGAATGTAACACCCCGAGATTTTAAGAGAGAGATATTTTTTTAATTTCATTGACGTATTGTACGCTACACCAAGATTATCTTGCGCTATACGCAACACTGTATTACTTTGTAGTATACACAACACTATTACTGGCTTCTGTTACATGTAAGAGAAACCTTCCTCGATAGCTTGCGTTGTATGCAACACCGAGTTTCACTAAACAACGATATATTATTAAAATATTATATAAACTAGCTGTTATGAATAGTATTACTCACTTTTTGAACATTTATAAATTTCATCTTTTTATATGGACTTCTTTTTTGGATTCGCAATATCAAAATTATCCTATGGCGAAATTTTGGTATTTTTCTGAAAACATTCAATTTTTGATGAATAATGAAAACAATGAGTTATTGGTTAAAAACAGACATTTTATTTAAATAATTTATTATTTTATTTAAATTTATTATATGTCAAAATTGATACATAATACCTATATAATTTCAATGTAATTCATTGTAGACATTTTATAATATTTTTACATATATAAAAATTTTATTAAACTTTTCACCATATTTTACCCACCTCTTAAGAAAATTTGAAAATTTACATAAAACTTAATTTTACCACTTCTGTAAGTGGAAATTAGAAAATCTGATAGACACGGTTAATATCAAAGAGTAAAATTTGGTTCATTAAGATAAAAATAATTTTTGGTGAATAGTAACTTTTTACTTTTATTTACCACTGTTAAAAGTAAATAGGGTATTTAAGGGTAAATATTATATTATAATTACCCTAACATGTGTCCTAATTCTATTGGACAAGTGTAATGCGACCAAAAACAACCTTATGAATAAAATATTTCCCTTTAGGTCCACATTGATTAGATTAGGACACTTATTATTATTTTATTTATAGAAGATTTAAAAGAGTTACAATCAAATTTTAATAACTAAAACATTTTTAATATAGGGTTAGAGATAAGATAATTTAAACTATAAATATTAATTAGAAAGATAAAACGATTTCATATATAATGGAATTTTATTTATAATTTTAGACATTACATAATATAATTTATTTGTGACACAATGATGATGCAGTCATTACCTTATTAATGAAATATTAATATAATTGATGTTATAAATACCCAAATAAATGTAATTTGAGACTTTTTATGAATTAAAATAATTTTATATGTTAATATTACATGATATTATTGATTTAATATTTTTTTATGAACCAATCATACTGTTATGAGTTTCACAAAAATCAATTACCTAATAGTGTCAAAATTGGCATAAAACAGTTTTTAAAAACAATATTATATTATTAATTGTATTCTATTCTTAAAAATCAATGGTTCGGCCAAATGAAATAGAAAAGGTTTTATATATGAATAATGAACCACTTGGTGTTATTTTGGATTTTTATAGTATGTTTATTAACCATATAGTGTAAGAAAACAAGAAGAAACCGTAAAAGTAAAATTATTTAACTTAAAGTTAATTCTAAATGATAAGGTTAAAATAGTAAGCTAAACATGTCTAAAACCGATTGGTTGAGAGACTTTAGACCCATACCATATTTAAATTTGAAATAAATTATTTTTGAGCTATTATAAACTGAATATTACTTTATTATAAAATAATATTTTATGTTTTTCCTAAAGTGCCCCTCTACTCCCTTATAAAAGGGCACATCCTCCCTCCTCTCATTATACAATATTGAGCATTCATGCTTGAAAACCCCCTACCAAGTTCCCTTCGCAACATCCCTAGAAACATTATTGAGGTTCGGGTCTCCTCAAAAGACTAACTCTAGTTCCTTAAGGGGATGCTTAAAAGAGGTGCGTCAAAGAAGAGGTAATCTCTTCTACCGATTCTTTCAAGGATCCTTCTTTTTCAACTGCCACTTCTTTAGTTGTTTCATTGTAATGTAATACAATCAGTATCACTAATATACTGATATGATATTATAGATTTCATGAAACCCCATTTCACCTTCTATCCATCCTATGGAAAATGAAATCACCACCTGTGCGTACGTACGGAATACCTCTCCACGCCGTGGTGTAATATGTTTTTCCACCACCACATTACATGGATGGGTATAATGGTGTAATGAATAAATATATTTGGAACATCATAATGATTCTGAGATATTATATCATCCCATCCAATTCCATTCAATAATTAGGGAAATGATATCATCGCTCGTGCGTACGTATGGATTACCGTCTCCACGACGCGATGAGATTCATTATCCATCTTAACCATTCAAGAATGATTAAAAAGTATATATAATGAATAATAATGAAATATATGACATAATGAAGATAATGGATTTATATATATATATATATATCATCTAATTACTTCCATTCAAGTCAAGAAGGAAAGGAAACAGTGTTTGGCCAACCATCTCCATGAACGGTGTATTTCATTTCATTCATCTATCTATTATATATATATAATGAATATATATGATATTTAAATCATGATTTACATTCTGGAATTAAGTAAATCATGATATAAGTAATAATAATCTCAAAAACCTCAAGTCCAAACATGTACGATAGATAAAATGATTTTAACCAAAAAGCTACATTAACATGGAATTTACAAAACAACATGTAATATAAAGACATAATTGAACCATATATGATACCATAAAATGAATATGATTCTGTAATAAGTAAATGACATTATTTAAATCATTATACAGCAGGTTTGGATGAGTACGAAGCATATCAGACTTAATGTAAGGGATAATTATTCCAATCTCGTTCTTATCCAAGATTGTTATTCATAAGTATTTACTGGGGTTATTGTTATCATACATGTACATGTTTTCTAAAAATATTTTCATGTATGATTAATATCCTTTTACCCATTTTTTCCTTTTACCACATGTTATGGAAGGAATATTTCTTTTGATTACCATACGAGGAACTTTTTTGACTTTTCCAGAAAAAGTTCGATGAGAATGTTTTTTTAACTTATACAACATTAATGTATTTTTACGGTTTTATAAAGCCTTATTTTCATGAAGCTTACTATTCAATATTTCATGACTACTTTCAACAAAATTATTTTCTTTTATAATTTTATGTCATTTTTTGAAAAGAAAAATATTTTGAAGAAGAAAGTATATTTTCCTCATTAATTCATTTCAAGTGTTTTATGAAAACCATTTTCCTTCTAAGATGACATTATTTCATATGTGTATGTTTAATGTATAATTTCTATATGAATTACATGGTTGTACATTTCCTATGAAGAAATTATATCCATATGTTTTATATGGATTATGTGATTATGGGATGATGTTTATGAAACCCATTTTATTATTTGGGTTATGATTAATGTTTTATGTTTATTTTGTGGAAAAAGTAAGAATGATTTCATTATGAGATGGGTGGGACCTATATCTACCTCCAATTCATTGGGTAATGATTTACATATCATGAGATAGAGATGGCAAGAATTTTATGTTAATCTGATTCAGTGATAGAGGACTGGAATGAGGAGTGAACTCGATTCAGAAAGGGACTTTGTCTACTAAGATGGTCTTGGTAGAAATGCCTTGGATACTATTGAAATCATATCATGTTCTGAATGGTTTTCCATAATTTCATGTTTTATTGAAATGATATTTTATCATGATTGATGTTCCTTTATGACTTATGACATATGTACTACCATGATTTATTTCACCACTCAATATTTTGATGTATAAAAATTATGTTCATGTTTCTAAGTTCAAATGTATATGGTTTGTTTTATTTTCCCCATGCTTACCCTTACTGAGAATTTTATCTCACCCTTTATATGTTTTCTTTTCCCCATGATATAAAGAAAGGTTTTAGGTATGAAAAAAATGGAAGATCTTTATGGGAGATGTTGATGATATTTAACCAAGATTAGAAGATTATATTCAGAGTTTCCAAAGACAGTAAACTATTACGGTCCTTTGGTGTGTGTTTTTGTTATGTATTAGGTATTTCGTAAAAGTAATGTAACGTCCATGTATGTCAATACTGGATCTCTATAGAGATGATATGAAAACCCTTGTATTTATTAAAAATAAAATACCGATTTATTAAATAGAAATACACATAACAAAATATAAAATATCTATAATCCTAGCATATTAGGGTAATTAGGTACATTAGACAACAAATTAATAGAGGTGGTAAATCGATATTATTAAAAACATCCTTAACAAGATCACAATATTCCTTCATTATTAAAACTATATTTCATAACATGGGGACATATAAAAGATAAGGGTGAGGTATAAATACAATTAAGGGAATAAAAACGAATAGCATAAAGATGATATTACATGTTAGAAAATATTAATTTCAATGAGACATAAAAGTGGTTATAATAATAAACTGGAATAATGAGGCATGATATATCATTATAACATAATGAAATAATTGGAATATGGAAATAAATCTAAATATGAAGTCATAAAAATATGTCATGGATAAAAAATAAGGCATAATAACATAATTTTCTATGTATGACCTGCATTTAACCATACATTAAATTTAATGAGACAAAAACATTACCTAATAAATTGTATCACTATATAATTCTAGGTGCTACCACAAATTTCATATCATGTGATTACATAAGAGTTCTACATAGATCATATAAAATTTTATCATATTTAATAAACATTAATCCCAAAATTAACAATATTAGAATACATAAATGGATGTACCAAATAAATAATTTTATGTTAATACTTTTTGAATGTTGTTTAATAGATTTGGGTATGGGTATACACCTCATAATAGATTGATGTGGAAAATACCATCGTCATTTCAAATGTGTAATAACAGTAAATGAAGATTCATAAAAATGATAATGATAGCAAAAAGGGTATATAATCACTTTGAATTAAAAATGTATGTATGAGTTTTTTTAAAAAAACATAATCCAACATTAAAATTATGGAATTAAATGGCCTAATACACGGAGGGTTCTGGAATAGAAATATAGATTTGTTGACACACAAGATAGATTCTATAGCATAATAGGGGTACATAATGAATCATAGGATCGATTTATCAGATTTAACAGGATCACTAATTACGCTGAAATAATTAATTCAGTAATTGGGATGTGGAAAATGATAACCCACCAATAATAATTTGAAGACAATGTTCATTAAATAAATGAGGTTCTTGAATGAAAAGGGGAAGGATATTATAACTTAAAAATTTCCATATATTAACCACTTAGGTAAATATTATAATGTGGGGGATAAATGATCTCTAATTATATTAACATAAATTTGATAATAAAGGTACATTTTCAAATACATGATAACATTACAAATTTATATTATGAATTTTAAATATAGAGAAGGTTCATGGATGGGAATGAATAGAGGGAAATCCATTAATAAATTTTGGAATAGTAAAATAATAGGTAATGGTAAGTGAAAGAGGTTATAAATAATCTGTAATTATAATAAAATCAATTTAATAGTATATAAATATTTATAAATGCAAGACATAATAACCTGTTTAGATTCAAAAGTCTAAATAAACTGATGGTGCATGAACAAAAAATAAACTAGGGAAATCCTTAAACTTGAGAGGGTTATTCCAATTGATTGGGTGGATAATCATGAGAACATGGGGGAACATTGGGATAGTGGCTAATAATGAGTGAGGATGTTCTCAATATATTTTGAGTGAAGAGGAATGGGTCTTGTTTGGGTTTACATAGAAAGAGAGAGTGGATTTCTTTATTATTTCCCAAATATAGGTTTTGAACTCTATATAATACAGTAATAACAACAACTTCTCATGGTTTTTTTCCAATTTTTATACCAAATTGTATTTTTTCAATATTTCATATATCCAGTTGAATTATTCAATAAAATATTCCCCTTGGTGACGTGGAAGTGGATCATGTTCATAAAAAATTGATTTTAAATTATTAAAATACAATAAAATTTTTGAGTATTCATAATGGATTGATAAAACTAATAAATTAAACTTAAAAACCAAATTATAATAAATCTAAAATATATATTTGGCCAATTATAAAATTTATATATGTTATTACAACACTTTTCAGTCATTAGGATTTTATAATTCACACAACATATTTATATCATATTGAATATTTACTTAAAAAATTGAGAGTGTAAAAAAATTATGAAAATACATTTCAGGATAATTTATAAATTATGATTCAATAAATAATATTTATTTTATAAAAATAATTTTCAAAATATATTAATTTTCACTTATAGAAAAGGAGTTGACCTTCCTTAGAGAAATGTTATTTTTTAGACAATAAAACATTTTCAAGCCTTAAAAAATAAAATTTGATTCCAGATAAATTATATTCAAATTTATATTTAATAAAAAATATTTAATATAATTTTTTTAAAATATAATTTATTTTTTAGATTAATTAATTCAAAAAAATTTAATGTCACTATTGAAATTATTTTTTATTCAAAAATAAAATTTTTGTTTTATTTGATCAAAATAAAATTTTTATCAAAATAATTTCTTAATTAAATATAAAGAAACAATATATATATTATTATTTTATTAAAATATAAAAATTCATACTATTTGGTTAAAATGTTTTCTAGCCCCTTTAAAATTATTTTTACCCTCCATTATCTTATTTTCTATTTACAATGGATGTAATTGTTTACTACAAATTCAATTCATATTTTATAAAAAAGAATGATATGATTATAAACTAATATGAAATTGGAATATAAAAAAATGAAATCAATTTTTTTAAAATAAATTATTAGATGTGGAATAATTTAATTTTAAATAAAACCCATAATTGAGACATAATGCAATTATGGTGAAAAATTCATTTTTCAATGAAAAATTATTTTACATTATTTTTATATCTAGTATTCCACATAATGTAAATTTAAAATAATAATGAATCAAACATGACCTATAAAATAAATTAAAATAATTATATATTAGAATTTATTTTGAATTAACTAAAATGTAGAAACATTATTCATTTTATAATAGTTTTCAGAAAAATGTGTTTTCAAGAATAAAAATAAATATATAATAAAATATGGTATAATGATCATTACAATTTTATTAATTTGATTAAATAAAACTAAATAAAATATATGATTATTTAAAATAAAATTAAAATAATGATGTTTCTTTTAAAATACTTTATTTATTAACTAATGTAAGAGTTTTATAAATTTTTTTGGAAATTTTAACTATTCATTGAAAATAAAAATCTTCATGAATAATAACTAACAATCACCCTAAGGAAATTTTTATATTTTCATATTAAAAATTATATTAATTTTATTATATATATTATAATTTTTTTATATTTTAATTATGATTTTATTTTTAAAAAATGTAATAAATATAATTTTTCAATAAAACATTTTTTTGAATATTTTAATTAGAATAGTAAAAACAATGCCATTTTTATTAATAATTTAAATATAAATTTATGTTCAGTTGTAAATTTATATATATTTAATTTTTTAGTTATTATAATTCATATAATAGAATTTAGTCGCAAGGCTATAATGGTTATATTTAAATAATAATCGTTTGTTTGAGTTTAGGGTTGTGTATCACATACGATGTCAAACATAATTTTTTTTAAAAACCTATGTCATTACATTCTTCCCCATTTAATAACTTTTGTCCCTCATTTTAATATATATCATGGTATGAAATGATTTTTCAATTAAACATATATTTGTTGAATACCCTCATTCTAAAAATGGTTAATAAAACATCCCCTTGAAAAGAGAGAATGCGAAGTATGAGGGTCAATAAATAAATATGTTTCTATGTAAGAGAGGTTTTTGGTGTAGAAAAAATATATGAATGGAAGAAAAATTAATGAAACAAAAAACTATTATAATGTGATATATAACATTGTTATTATAATTCCCATATTGAAAAAACAATGAATCTATCATTTGTGAAAATATCATTAATTCTTCATAAATGATCATAATATGAAAAAAATGTTTCAAAATCTATTAAAAGAGTTAGGGAATTATTATACTATATATAAAATAAAAATAAATAAATATATAGTCTTTAAATGTATAATGTTATCCTTTAATCAATTCCTACAATATTATTTTCCTTTCACAAAATGATGAATACACAAGTTGAATTGTTTTTATGTATAACGCACTAAAATAATCATTTATTTGATCAATTAAACCACAAAAGAGTAAACAGTTAATCATCTTGACTTTAATAAATAAAAAATTATGATTAAAAGTTAATATAATACTAAAAAAGAATAACACCTAATACATTAATAATCAAAATTCAAAAAATAACAGCAACACTTTTATAAAAAAATCACTCATTAAATGAACAAACCTATATCAAAAATAAAACTAATAACATCTACATTTAATAAATATTTAACCATAATAGTTGTCTCATATCCTTCTTCTTACACCTCCAAAAAGACAAAAATGTTTATCTAAAATATAATTTTATGTTAATCCTAAGGGATATATATACCTCAACCATGTAAAACATCTCCCAAAATATCATTATTCATTGGAAAATTATAATAAATTAATCTTGTATTGTTTTTCCCATGTTATTCTTAATAATGATAAAATTACATCAAATAAGAAGTTGTATCAATGCTTTAAACATCATATTATCCATAAAAATATAATCGCAATAATATTTAGGTTTATTCGAACATCAATAACACAATATGGGTTATAAATCATTCAATCATGTGTTCTATTAAATAAAAACATATCACTAGGTTACCTTTATATGTTATCGGTACTATTCAACATATTTTTCTAAACCACAAATAAAAACAATTGCGGAACAATCCATAGGTTTCTTATTATTCTTTTTTATATAATATCATTGATATAACACTTATAAAACATAATTACCAATAACAATAAATATACCATTTTATCCAAAAACATCAATGACTTACATTGAATATGTCCTTTCTTATTATATGATTTAAACCATGGATTAGAGAATTGACACATAGAATTCCCCAATAAACCAAAAATATGACATTGAACAATAAAGGTTGTCATAGGATGTAGTATATTACCTTCCATTATAATATCCATTCACCGTTTTATAGAAACATGATAATTTATTCACTTTTATTCACACATAAAACACATTCATGTTCTTTTTTAGAACATCCCTTGGTTTCACAATATTGATTTTTTTACACCAAAGAAATAGTATCTCCTTTCCTTAATCACCATTAACAGATGAACATAATTGAAAATTCTTCTTAATATTCTTCAATTTATTTGGACATACAACTATATTACAATTATAAATTTAGATTTTTGATAGATAGCTCAAAATAATTACTTGATTTATCACTATTGCTCGAATTATGTTTGGTATCTCATTTAGTAATTTATCACATTACCCATCACATTGGATGTTGACTCAGTTCCTCTTATCATACCATGTGCATCCATTTTTGTGTCACATAGATCAAATAATATAAGAAAATAAATGATCACATTTTTAAAAAAAACATTAAGGATTTGAGACTACATGAAAGGAATTCAACAATCCATTATGTATAAGTACAACATGGTTTATATTATTTATTGTAAATGGTTTTAAAGATCTGGAAATTTCATGGAATATTTGTTTCTAAAATACTTTTAAATTTTATGAGTGTGTGGCTTCTGACAACACTTGATTTCGAGGCCCGGTGTGCCCGGAATCAATTTCTGAAGTCTAGCTCGGGTACGTTCAGTAAGATAACGAGTGTATTTTTCTATATTTTTAACCGGTGCTCAAACTGAAATCCAAGGGCACCAATGAACTCGCAACACCGGTATTAACTAAAGAGGACCTTCACCGCAGTTGCGTTTTAAGCGGTACAAAAGTTAATAATTGGGGAATTAGATTAAAATAAATAAAATCTGTGTGTACAATCTCATATATATCAGAGGTAGTTATATACTATAAAGGGGAGTTATGGGTGGGACCCACAACCACCTAACTACCAAAGTTTGGATGTTAGAGAGGTGGGTCCCATATGAGCCCCAACCATTCATTTTCCACTAAACTCCTTAAACCCACTTCATTAAATTAGCAACACCCCTTTAATTGCCAAACTCTCCACCTCCCTCACTCTATTAATTCCTTACAACTCCTTTAATTTGTGAGGACCATTCTTCTCCCTCTCCCTCTCTTTAACTCTTGCCAACATACCTTAATTAATGAATGGAACCACTTTATTTAATTAATTAAGTGTTTGAATGTATTATTTTTAAATGGATTGTGTTAATAAAATAATGAGGGTACCTTATTATTTTATTTTGGGAGGGATTTCGTTGTGTTATGGAAGAGAGAGCTCATGAGAGGATAGTTTTCACCTCCAATGAAGAATGGTGACATCTTCGACGAAGAACATCGGTTCTGCGAAGAACAATGCCCCTTCAACGAAGACCGACTCGGTGAAGAACGCTCCATGTTCCTCCAATCTTATACTTCCTCCACATCAAGGGAGTAAATACAACCATAGGAAACTCGCCAATGACGACGGTTCATTCTCATTTTAACGGAGCGACAACGCTTTTCGCTTCTACGATGAACGAACCATAAATGAGTTAGTGGGATTTTTTATATTTACGTTTACGTTATTTATAACCTCGAGCATGGAATATTATTTTATTGGGTGATTATTCAAACTACTTACGCGGTGGGTACGGACTAATGAACAAGTCCGGACCCACCACAAACTTGTTCATGAGGCGCGGATTGACGGGCGATGATGAATCGCAGCTGTAAGGGCGTTTAAGAGCCTTAGTAGTAATTTTCGGTACCCGAGATGACCGTCGGCACAGACGAAAGCAAAAAACGGAACACCGGAGCAACTCTGGTTGCCCGGGGAACCTCATGGCAGCGCGGGTTGTTGGCGCGGTGGTGCCTGTGACCGGAGGAGGGGGTCGGCGCCTGCTATTCTCCTAGAGGCGGTGACACCCCAGCATGCTACCGAAGAATATCTTCCACGACAATAGCTATGGTGGCAATGCGGTGGATCCCGCAGCCACACGAGATCCAGGACGACTAGGGGCAGCACCGGCTAGCTCCACCGGTACCAATCAGAGGGGGGTCGAGCCCCCCCCCCCCCCCCCCGCCCCCTACTCTACGTAATCACTCGGCCAGGCCTGCTGGGCCATGGGCCACGCTGGGCCTGGCCATGCCCTACCGGGCAGGACTCGGACCCGGGTCAGGTCAACCCAGTTCGGGCCGACCCAGGGTGGGTTGGGCCAGGTCGAACCGGGCCCAGACCCCCCTTTTTCGGATAGTTTTCTGTTAAATGGTCATATCATGAGCTACAGACCACTAATCGACACACCATTATTTGTGTAGGATTCCTTGGATCGATACGGTCGTTTTGGTATATTACACTCAAATTTTTTGTGAAGTTTGGGTACAACCGGGTGAGATCGAACTCGAAACCAACAGGGCCCTCGAAGCGGAAACACTTATAACTTGAGGACCAGATGTCTGATTGACATGCTTTGACTACGTTGGATTCATCTTGATGAGGCGGTTCTTTTGGCATACTCTACATGGGATTCGGATGATATTGGATTATGGTTGGTTTGGTTTTAGCTTAGAAACCAACCGGGATCCTGGAACAGAAAAGCTAATAACTCACAGATTGGACATCCGATTTGCGTGCCATCTGTTACATTGAGACCCCTATGGTAAGGTGGTCCTTTGTGTTACTTCAATGTGAGTCTTCATGACACTTGGAAGTAATGAACATTAGATCATGGAGCTGACCCTTCTGGAGACGAGCGTACAGAGTATAGAGACCTAGTAGTTGTACACCTGATGACTGCTTGACCGATTCGACTCAGACTGATTCGATTATCCCAGTGGTTGGAGTGCACGATATTTGGAAGTAGACCCATCGATGATGAAGGACCTGGTATTTGGCAGCAGACCCACGATAATCGATCGAAGGAGTGCCTCTGTAGGCTATTAGGGGGAGCGCCCGGTTTTGGGGGCAGATCCACAGTGGACGGAGCACCCGGTATTTGGAAGCATACCCGCACTACTCGATAGTAGGAGTACCTCATCAGACTAGGTATAGTGATTAGCACTTCTGTGTCATGACATGGCCACTGTACTCGACAGTGGAGTAGTTCTCAATCAGTTGTGGTTCGAAAATGAAAATCCCGGTTTGAGATGAGTCAATAACCTTTGTGTTTTCCTCGTGATTGAAATGGGTTACTTGATAACATGTGTATATTAATGGGAATATATCTCAGTAAAGGTTATCTGTTGATATCTATATTTGTGGTTAATCCTAGTTGGATTTCAGTAAGACCTTGAGGGTCTGGGGTCGCTACTGAGTATTTTTATACTCACCCCTACACGTGCTATGCCCACACCTCGTGGTGTTAGTTGCAGATGACAGACAACACTGATCATGGTTGAGGCTTGTATATATGGATGGTACCCGGAGGTGGACCTCACGAAGAGATGGTACCTGGAGGTGACAGATGGATGTGGAGTGCTGAGGTGGCCATCAGTGCCTACCCATCAGGTAGGAAACTCCGGAGGACGTTCCAGGAGCATCATGACACCTTCCTACTATTTTGTATTTTATTTGTAATTTACTGTTCGGATTGTATATCTGGCCCCTTTACATTCCAACACATCTTTTGTTATATTGTATTTACTTTGTGTTTGCTTCCTCTTTTACTCTAGTTGTGTGTGTGTTTATGTATTATAAAGGCAATGCCTTCCTAGTTATTGGGATTTACGCCTTTGGTGCTAGTCGCCAGCCCCTAGCCTATAGATGGCGAGCTTGGGCTAGTTACGACAGGGGCCCCGGGGGAAGGGTCATGAAAAATTGCTATCAGAGGAGTAGGTTATACCACAGAACATAGGACTCTGATATTTTATTTCTGTGAAGAAATAGTGTTAAGGGTACTAAGTGTTGTTTTCAGTTTAGGAAGTCCAGTGTTGGTGCGGGCAGCTAACGTATCCACACACTAGGACCCTGACTTCTGATTTCTGACTCACTGCACAAAAAAACTGATTACAAGTGTGTTTTCAAAAAGTTTCTTTAAGTCAACTCAAACCATGTCATCTCACCAGGTATGGTCATTTGACCATGTCACATATGTTTCTTTCAGGATGTCTTCACCAAATCACTCAGTGTGGGTACCAATTGATGAGAATGTTGATATCTCACTGAGTAGTTAGACCTCAGTACAATGCCCTCTCTTAGTTGACACACCAGTAGAGATTGAATGCCTCTTGAGTTTTTTTCATGAGTTCCAGCGACAGAGGCCTCCAAGGATTCGAGGCGAGTCGGTTTTTCAAATGGCTGGGCACTGGCTGAAGTTTGTAGCATGACATTTCCACAAAGTTGGGACACCTGCTGACTGGATGGTGTACCTAGATGTTAGTCTCTTTTAGGGAGAAGCTGAGAGGTGGTGGAGACAGATTCTCCAGTTTTGAGACGAGATGACCTTCACCTAGGAAAACTTCGAGTGTTTTTTCAGGATGGAGTTTGTACCAGCAACTCTACACTCTGAGCGTGCTCAGGAGCTGTTGCCCTTGACATAGGGTTTTTCGATTGTAGCGAAGACTTCTTCAGCCGACAGTAGACATGTGACACTGAAGTCCAAGAATACTATTCCAATATGTGGTCGACCGCACGACTCAGGGTCAGTAGTGCAGGGAACCAAGGGTGGAGACAGAGCCAGACCTTACAGGTTGTGTTACTCATGCGGCATACAGGGTCACATGGCTCGTAACTGTTTGACCCACCTTGCAGAGGATCAACAGATGGATGAAGGACCTCCCTGGAAGAGGTAGAGGTTCGATCAAGGCAGACCACAAGGATCAGGAGACCGAGGAAGAGGATCTGGCCATTCAGCTGGTGGTGGATGACGCTTTGAGGTGCTGCCACCACCACCACCAGGAGGTCCACCCTGATCGTAGGGGGCAGGTGGACATGGTAGTGCACATCTTCAGGCAGTTGAAGCATATGACTATGGATCTCCGGAAGCAAGTCGATAGGAGCGGGACTAGTTCCTGGAATGGAAGCCTTTCTTCTTAGTGCTTCTAGTTTCTTTGTTGATGTGGTTTTTTTTACTTTGTGTCTTTTTACTTCAAGCTGCAGTAGTAAAAGACATTTATCTTTGTGAAGTTTACTTTCCTATCCTTTTTGTATGATTGATACAAAGTGGTTTCAGTTAAAACTATTGACTGGACCCTCACTTGTGAGATTCCTACTAGAGGAGACCCAGTAACCACGAAATGATGCTAGCAATCTGACTCAACCTTTGAGGCGAGAGTAACAGTTGGATCTCTTGGTAGTAGCATCGAGGCCTTACAGCGTCGTCTATGGCATGAAAAAGTATTGTTCAGGTCAGGATTAACTGTATTAGGCAACTAATGTGTTTGATCAAGGGGATGAGACCAAATTTCTCTTTTAGGCAGAGGAGAAATCTGAGTAGCTCTTGTAGAACATAGACAATGAAGGGTGGAGATTAGTTCTTACAATTGGCTAGTCTCACCCATTGTTCATTGATAAAACAGTGTACAGTTATCTCCAACTCAATAGTCTCAAGTGTATCTTCTCTCAGAAGGACATGAAACTGAGACAACGATGATTGATTGAATTTCTCTAGGACTATGACTTCGAGATAGTTTATAATCCTAGGGAGGGGAAATGTTGTAGTAGAATCTCTTAGTAGGAGATCAGGCTTTTGGCTGTTAGAAGTATTAAGGAAAATGTTGGTCGTGTTTCATATATCCTTTGTGGATAGTGATAGAGTCAGCACGTGTAGAACCAGAGATGGTTCAGGTTACGACAGAGAAGGTTCAGATCATCCAGAAGTGGATGACGACTGAATAGAGCAGAGTGAAGTTCTTTGTTGATAAGAGACAATGATCATGGGAGTTCGGGGATAGCGACCACATTTTCTTACGGGCCTAACCATGTAAAGGTCTACGGAGATTTAGCCCGAGCGGTAGGTTAATTCCACGATTCATCCGGCCTTTCCAAGTCCTTAGTAGTGTAGGCGAGGTGTCTTACCACTTGGCCCTTCCACCTCAGTTACACCGAGTGTACACTGTCATCCACGTATCTCACCTGAGGAGATATTTTCATGACCTATCCGCCATCATCAAACATAGGGAGATGGAAATCGATGACGGGGAAACATTCACGAAGGTCCCGGTGGAGATCGAGGATCGACAGGAGCAGGTCCTGTGTGAACAGTCAATTCCTCTAGTGCGCATTCGTTGGCAGTACGAGAACCTCCAGGAGAGCACTTGGTAGCGGGAGGATCAGATGCGTTCTCGGTACCTCCTTTAGTTTCCCTAGTTTGTGTTGTATCTTTACAAGGACGTAAATCACTGATGTGGGAGTAATGTAAAGGCCCGGAAATTTCAATGAACTTTTTTTCTTAAATACATTGTAATTTTATGATTCTATGTCTTCTGACAGAACTTGATTTCTAGGCCCGGAGTTACAGGAATCAATTTCCGAAGATTAGATCGGGTGCATTCAGTAAACGAATGAGAGGGTTTCTCTCTCTATTGAACTGGTGCTCGGAACTGAAATCTGAGGGCACCGATGAAGTCACAGTTCCTGTATTCGCTTAAGGGGACCTTCACCACTATTGTGTTTAATGCGGTACGAAAGATAAAAATTGGGGAATTAGTTTAAAATATATAAAATTGGTGTGTACAATTTTATTTATATCTGAGGTTTTTATATGATAAAAGGGGAGTTAATGGTGGGACCCACAACCACCTAACTACCCAATTGTGGATGTAAAGACCCGTAAAATTCAAGGAAAAGTTTTCTTAATTTTCTTTGGAATTTTACAAGAACTCGGTTTCAGACGGCACCTAATTCTGAGGCCCGGTGTGCCCGGAATCAATTTCCAAAGTTTGGCTCGGGTACGTTCAGTGAACGAACGAGCGGGAATTTCTAACTTTTGAACCGGTGCCCAGAATCAAATTCAGAGGGCACCTATGAACTCGCAGCACCGATATTCTCTTAAGGAGACCTTTTCCGAGGTTGCGTTTATTGCGGGTTGAGAGTTAGTTTTTGGGAGTTTAGAATAAGTTAAATAAAAATTGTGGAATACAATTTTTTATTTTAACTTGTTGGTTAACTTCTCCCAAAGGGAGTTAGAGGTGGGACCCAAATCCACTTAACCTCCCTTGGGAGAATTAAGTGTGGTGGGGCCCACACGAAGCATAACTCTTCATATTCTCTTTTTAAACTCCCAATAACCCCTCTATAATTAACTTGACAAGTTGGGATATTAAATGGGTGGAGTTGTTTAATTTCAAACCTTTGAATTTCAAAATGGTTTGGTTGAGTTAATAAAATAAGACCTTAGCTTATTTTATATGAGTTAGAATTCTCTAGACAATCTTGAGAGAATTTGGAGCCTACTTCTTCGTCTTCTTCTTCAAGCTTTGATGAAGAATGCGAAGAACCTTCGAAAATCAATGAAAGAACGCCACGTTCTCGGGAATCGAATTCCGCGACGCCATACCCGCGACACCGACGACGTCTTCTTCCGCGTCGTGTCTTCCGCGACGATTTCCCGCGACGAAATCTTCGTCGAAGAACTTCGAATCCTCGCTTCACGACATCGACGTCCTTTTCCGCGACGCCGACCACCGCGACGCTCATCTTCTGCGGGTCGTTGACGATCATCGTTCTTGAAGCCGAGGTAGGGGTTTGTTTTTGATTATTTATTTATTCTCGTTCTTAGTTTTAGCATGAAAATCTTGAGGATAAATGTTTATATGCTATCATCTAACAAGAGGTGGGGGGGGGGGGCGCACAAACACGGACGAATCCCCCCTCCTTTGTTCTTGATTATTATTTATCTTGCGGATGAAACGAGATGGCGTGGTGCCGTCGTACCACGCGGGAATCACATGGCAAATATTGCGCGGCGCCGTCGTGCCGAGACGTGGAAAAATTATCATGAACGCGACGCTGGCGCACCACGTCGAAGGAAACCAAAGGCGCCGCGGCCGGAGCGGGGCCGCGACGGAGGGGTGTGGTGCCGTCGCACCGCGCCGGACGATGAAGGTCGCGGCCAGTTCCGGGCCGCGGCGGAATGAGAAGACCGGCGGCTAGCCGGGCCGCCAGTGTCGGAAGCTGGAAAGGGGACCAGCCTTGCCGGTCCCGTTGAGGAAGGACCGGCCGGCCGGAAGGGAGAAGAACCGGGGGAATTAATTCCCCCGGCTGGCCAAAACCGGCCCCCCATAATTGGGGGGGGGGGCGCGGTTACACCAAGGGGGGGCAGCGCCCCCCCCCCCCCGTTTTTCTCAAAAGCAGGCCCCCACATGGGGGGGGCCGTTGAATCCAAGGCGCGGCTTTCAGCCGCGCCGCCAGCAGAGAAGGGCGGGGGCCTTGCCCCCCACGCATGGCACCCGAGCGGCGCCCAGGCCGCGCCGCCGCCGGCCGGGCCGGGTCAGACCCGGTTCGGGCCGACCCAGGGGGGGTCGGGCCGGGTCGACCCGGACCCGGACGCCCCATTTTCGAATAAACTTTGGTCTTTTGCCCATATCTTGAGCTATGGACGTCGGTTTGACGTGCCGTCAGCTTTGTTGTGTTCCTCTTAGTGAGATGGAGCTTTTGGCAAACTCCACCCGAGGTTAGGACGAAGGTGGAGTACAGTCGGGTTGGTTTTGTCTTAAAAACCAACTGGGCTCCTAGAACGAAAAGGCCAATAACTCTCAGACCCGGCGTCCGATCAACGCGCCGTCTGTTGCGTTGAGTTCCTGTTGACGATACAGAACTTTTGGATACATCAACTCTTGACTTTGTGACATTTTATGTATCAGCCTCTCGGCTCGTGGAGCGGACCCTCCCGAACGAGTTTGCTGTGTGCGGGAACCCTAGTGCTGGCTGCGACTGTGACTGCTACTGCTTCTGCTACTGCTACTGTGACTGCGACGATGGTAGTACATAGATCCTTGGTGGATTCGACGATGACTACAACACTCAGCGATCCTACGTGGATCAGTGCTACAGGTCCTGTATGGGCCCGATCTTGTGTGGGTCCGATCCTGTGTGGGTCATTGCGCTCACCGGTCTTGTGTGAACCAGCGCCTACAGGTCATGTGTGGGCCCGATCCTGTCTGGCTCATTGAGGGGGTTAGTTACCTATCGATCCTTCATGGGTCTGACGCTTAGATGGATCATAGATCATCTTTATCATCTTTCGAAAAGTATACCTATGT
Organism: Viscum album; assembly: GCA_963277665.1. Classification (NCBI taxonomy): domain Eukaryota; kingdom Viridiplantae; phylum Streptophyta; class Magnoliopsida; order Santalales; family Viscaceae; genus Viscum; species Viscum album. The sequence continues at coordinate 1,594,777,299 of OY728129.1, forward strand.
GAGATGAATCCTGTTGCTTTCCTATGTGGATTGTGTTGTTCTATCCTGTGTGGATTACGTTTTTCATTCCTGTGTGGAATACATTTACTTTCTTGTGTGGACTGAGTTGTACTTGGGCTCGGAGGTTGTAGCGTATTGGAATTGATGACTTAGGTATATGTATGGGCATATACCTAAGCAGTGTCGGTTGTTACTTCGTGATTGTATCTTCCTTTATGGTTTATCCTTTGTGGATTTTGGGAGACCTTCAGGGGTCTCAGGGTCCCTACTGAGTAGCTTATACTCACCCCTGCACGGGCTATGCCCGAACTACGTTGTGTTGGTTGCAGACGATGGACATCATTGATCGTGGTTGAGGCTTGTAGAGCAGGACGGTACCTGGACGTGGACCACTAGGCGGGACATACTCAGAGCGAACGGTGGGACCCGTGGAGCAGTGGAGCTATTTGTACCCACCCTTCAGGTGGGATTTCGAGTGGACAGCTCGGTGTAGCCGCTTTTACTTTACAGTTTTTGTTTTTCCTTTCGAGTTGTACTTTACATTCAGTTTGGGTTTGTATACTGGCCCATTTACTTTTCCGCACTTTCAGTTGTACTCTGTTTTTACTTAGTGTTTACTTTTCCGTTTGCTTACTCTGTGGTGCTTGTTTACTTTAAAAAGGCAATGCCTTCCCTTTTTACTGGGATTTACGCTTTTGTGCTAGTCGCCAGCCCCTGGCCTATGGAAGGCGGGCTTGGGGTAGTCAAGGCACGGGCCCCGAGGACGGGTTGTGACAAATTGGTATCAGAGGAGTTCGGTTCTACCACGAACTCTGATCTTTTCTATGTGAAGCAATAATGTTTAGCGTATTGAGTGTGGTTATCAGTCCAGGGAGTCCAGTGTTGGTACGGCGGCCGACGTATCCGTACACCAGGACCCTGACTTCTGATTTCGGACTTAATGGACGAAAACATTGATTGCGTGTGTGTTTCAATGTTTTCGTTGTGATTACTTAATATATCACTCACCAGGTATACTGTTCTGACCGTGGCGCACTTGTTTCCTTTTTAGGATGGCTCCACGACGACAGCCAGATAGGGTTCTGAGAGTCGAGCGTGACGACAGCCCACCGAGCGATGAGGCCTCGGTGCAGGGACCTTTGTCAGCAGTGGCACCGGCGGTAGCTCTACCCGCCGATCCACCGATGCTTCCAGCACCAGTCACTGATGATGCATGTCGCCTTGGAGCTATGCACGAGTTCCTGCACCATCGACCACCTAGGTTCCGGGGGGAGACGGACCCCCAGGCAGCAGACGACTGGCTTGAGGCAGTGGTGCGAGTTTTTAGGCTAGTGAGGACACCTTCAGACCTCATGGTGATCCTCGCTGCGAGCCTACTGCACGTAGAAGAGGGACGATGGTGGAGCTTGATGCTCCAGGTGCACGATGAGGCATCTCTACTTTGGACAGACTTTGAGAGCCTCTTCCGCTCGGAGTTCCTCCCAGCCACCCTTCGTGTGGTGCGTATCCTGGAGCTTCTTCAACTGCGGCAGGGCAACATGACGGTCTCTCAGTACTCGCCGAGATTTACGGATCTCTCGCACTACTCGACTGACATGGTACGGGGCCCATTCTTCCAGGCCCAGACCTTCGAGCAGGGTTTGAGAAACAAGATTAGGGCATCGCTAATCTCCCTCAGCATACCGACTCAGATAGGAGTACTGGAGTGGGCCCTTTTGATTGAGAGCTTCCTTGCTGAGTCTACACCAGCGCCGCGACCCACCGCAGGGAGGAAGGTGGAAGAGTCATCTGCAGCAGGCAGTCGACGGATGACTCAGTGGTCTAGACAGACCAAACCTTTAGGCAGATGACCTCAGGATACTGGCTCAGTAGTGCGGGGAACACAGCGAGGATCCAGTCTTTCAAGAGGCAGGCAGTGCTACTCGTGCGGCAGGCAGGGCCACATGGCTCGTGACTGCCCGACCCGCCGTACCGAGGGGCAGCAGACGGTTGAGGGACCACCGAGGTAGAGGCAGAGGGTCGACTGTGGCGGTCCGCAGGGAGGAGGAGGACGAGGAAGAGGAGCTGAGCGAGCATCAGGTGGTGGGCGACGTTTTGAGGCTCTGCCACCACCACCACCAGGAGGTCCACCCCGACCACAGGGAGCTGGCGGGCAGAGACAGGCACAGCTCCAGGCAGTAGAGGCCTATGACCACGGTGCGCCAGAGATGATTCGAGGTACTATCTGTGTCTATTCCACCATTCCTGCAGTACTTATAGACACAGGAGCGAGTCACTCTTTCATAGCTGTTGCCCTTGTTCGGAGCTCGGAGATTCCGACAGAGCCGTTGGCTCGATCCTTACGGCTAGAGACTCCTACGGGAGCAGACGCGATGATTACGCACTGGTGCCGGTAGTGTGAGCTTACTCTAGGAGGCGAGAGCTTTGGCTGGGATCTTCTTGTAGCAGCGTCGAGGCTTTACGACATCATCTTGGGAATGGATTGGCTATCTACGTTCCATGCACAGATTGACTATTTTAGGCGCAAGGTGCGATGTGTACGCACCGACGGGAGCAGGTTCACCTTCACCGGCTTGAAGGGAGCCTTTCCAGCACAGGATGGACTTCCACGAAGGAGAGGACAGCCCATCACTCATCAGTTATCTAGCCTCATCCTTGGAGTAGTTGACGTGCGGAGTCCTCGTTTTCCTGCAGCGGTGGATCAGTTTGCGGACGTTTTTCCCGACGACGTTCCAGGGCTACCTCCTCGCAGAGAGGTAGACTTCTATATTGACCTATACCCCGGGATAGACCCGATATCCACTCCAGCATATCAGATGGCCCCCACCAAGCATCTAGAGCTACGGGTACAGTTGGAGGACTTGCAAGGCAAGGGGTTCATCCGACCCAGTGTTTCACCATGGGCTTCCTCGATATTGTTCGCCAAGAAGGCGGACGAGAGCATGCGACTTTGTGTTGACTATCGTCGCCTGAACCAGGTGACAGTGAGGAACAAGTATCCTCTACCGAGGATTGATGACCTCTTTGATCAGCTCAAGGGATCACGGTGGTTCTCGAAGATAGACCTCAGGTCAGGCTATCATCAGCTCCGAGTCAGAGACGAGGACGTGCAGAAGACGACCTTCAGATGTCGGTATGGCCACTATGAGTTCTTGGTTATTCCTTTCGGCGTAACCAATGCACCAGCAGTGTTCATGTCCCTCATGAATAGGATCTTTCAGCCATACCTTGATTTATTTGTCGTGGTCTTCATCGACGACATTCTGATTTACTCTACGGCTGAGGAGGAGCACGCCTACCACTTGCGAGTTGTACTAGACACACTCCGAGAGCACCAGCTTTATGGTAAGCTCTCGAAGTGCCAATTCTGGATACATGAGGTCCACTTCTTGGGACACATTATCTCTGAGGCGGGAGTTTCAGTGGATCCTGCGAAGATCAAGGCTGTGTTAGCATGGGAGCCACCCAGGAGCGTGACTGAGGTTCAGAGTTTCTTGGGACTAGCTGGATACTATCGGAGATTCATTCCAGACTTCTCTAGAGTTGCGGCACCACTCACAACTTTGACGAAGAAAGGGAAACCCTTCGTGTAGTCAGAAAGATGTCAGCAGAGCTTCCAGGAGCTGAGACAGAGATTGACCAGCGCACCTATCTTGTGGATTCCTGAGGAGGGAGTAGGTTACGTAGTCTACTGCGATGCATTAGGGACCGGACTCAGATGTGTTCTGTTGCAGGAGGGGGCAGTGATCGCCTATGGATCACGTCAGTTGAGGCCGCATGAGTAGAACTACGCTACCCATGACCTGGAGTTAGCAGTAGTGGTCTTCGCTCTGAAGACATGGCGACATTACCTGATGGGCGAGCGCTTTACAGTCTTTTCTGATCATCAGAGTCTCAGGTATATCTTCTCGCAGAAGGACCTGAACCTGAGACAGCGGAAATGGCTCGAGTTCCTCCAAGATTATGACTTTGAGATAGTCTATACTCCTGGGAAGGGGAATGTAGTAGCCGATACCCTCGGCAGGAGGACGAGCATTCAGCTACTTGAGGAGGTAACAGAGTAGCTAGCCTCCTTGCAGATATCCTTCGTGGATAGAGATGGAGCAGCCTTCCTCCAGTCTCTCATAGTCACCCCTCCACTACTGCAGCGGGTCAGAGAGGCACAGCGTAAGGACGCTGACTGTGAGACACGGCGTGCACAGATATCCTCGGGGCAGGCACCTGATGGTTTCTCCTTTGGAAAGCACGACATCCTTTTCAGAGGACGTACCATGGTACCAGTCGCTTTGCGAGAGGAGGTGCTGAGAGAGTTTCACACTTCAACTTTGGCGGTACATCCAGGAGTGGCAAAGATGTACCAGGATCTCAGACGACAGCACTGGTGGCCGGGCATGAAGAAGGCTGTAGCAGAGTTTGTCTCTCAATGCCTCACCTACCAGCAGGTGAAGGTAGAGCATCAGGTACCAGCAGGCTTGGTACAGCCCTTGGAGGTCCCAGAGTGGAAGTGGGACGACATATCTATGGACTTTGTGACTGGACTTCCACGCACTTCCAGAGGTCACGACTCCATTTGGGTGACTGTCGACTGACTCACCAAGTCGGATCACTTCTTACCCATCAGAGAGCAGGGCTCAGTAGAGTGCTTGAGACGTCTCTACATTCAGGAGATTGTGCGGCTCCACGGTGTTCCATCATCTATCGTCTCCGATCGAGATGCTCGCTCTACTTCCAGGCTTTTGAAGGGGATACAGGAGGAGTTTGGGACGCAGCTACGTCTGAGCACAACCTTTCACCCTCAGGCGGATGGTCAGATGGAGAGGACCATTCAGAGTCTCGAGGACATGATTCGTGCATGTGTCCTCGACTATTGTCGTAGCTGGGAGGACCACCTACCCTTGGTGGAGTTTGCGTACAACAATAGCTACCACTCCACCATCGGGATGGCACCATACGAGGCGTTGTATGGCTGACCTTTTAGATCTCCTTTGTGCTGGACAGACCCTGGGGAGTCAGCACTTGTGGGACCAGAGATGGTCCAGGCCACGACAGAGAAGGTCCAGGTCATCCAGGAGCGGATGAGGACTGCTCAGTGCCGCTAGAAGTCATACGCTGACAGGAGGCGGAGGCCACTAGAGTTCGAGGATGGCGACCACGTCTTCTTGCAGGTCTCACCTCGACATGGTATACGGAGTTTTGGCCGAGGAGGCAAGTTATCTTCGCCCTTCATCGGACCCTTCCAGGTCCTCAGCAGGATTGGAGAGGTGGCTTATCGTCTGGCTCTACCACCTCAGTTGCACCGGGTGCATGATGTCATCCACGTGTCTCAACTGAGGAGATACATTCACGACCCGACACACATCATTGACCATGGGGAGCTTGATGTTGACGATGGGGAGACCTTTACGGAGGTCCCGGTGGAGATAGAGGATCGACAGGAGCGGGTCCTACGTGGGCGATCGATTCCTCTTGTGCACATCAGATGGCAGCACGGGAACCTCCAGGAGAGCACATGGGAGCGGAAGGTTCAGATGCGTGCTCAGTACCCTCATTTGTTTCCCTAGTTTTTGATGTATCTTTACGGGGACGTAAAGCCCTGAGGTGGGAGTAATGTAAAGACCCGTAAAATTCAAGGGAAATTTTTTCTTAATTTTCTTTGGAATTTTACAAGAACGTGGTTTCAGACGGCACCTGATTCTGAGGCCCGGTGTGCCTGGAATCAATTTCCAAAGCTTGGCTCGGGTACGTTCAGTGGACGAACGAGCGGGAATTTCTAACTTTTGAACTGGTGCCCGGAATCAAATTCTGAGGGCACCGATGAACTCGCAGCGCCGATATTCGCTTAAGGAGACCTTTTCCGAGGTTGCGTTTATTGCGAGTTGAGAGTTAGTTTTTGGGAGTTTAGAATAAGTTAAATAAAAATTGTGGAATAAAAATTTTTATTTTAACTTGTTGGTTAACTTCTCCCAAAGGGAGTTAGAGGTGGGACCCACATCCACTTAACCTCCCTTGGGAGGATTAAGTGTGGTGTGGCCCACACGAAGCATAACTCTTCATCTTCTCTTTTTAAACTCCCAATAACCACTCTTTAATTAACTTGACAAGTTGGGATATTAAATGGGTGGAGTTGTTTAATTTCAAACCTTTGAATTTCAAAATGGTTTGGTTGAGTTAATAAAATAAGACCTTAGCTTATTTTATTTGGGTTAGAATTCTCTAGACAATCTTGAGAGAATTTGGAGCCTACTTCTTCTTCTTCTTCTTCAAGCTTTGATGAAGAACGCGAAGAACCTTCGAACATCGATGAAAGAACGCCACGTTCTCGGGAATCGACTTCCACGATGCAGTACCTGCGACACCAACGACGTCTTCTTCCGCGTCATCTCTTCCGCGACAATTTCCCGTGGAGAAATCTTCGTCAAAGAACTTCGAATCCTTGCTTCACGACATCGACGTCCTTTTCCGCAACGCCGACCACCGCGACGCTCGTCTTCCGCGGGTCGTTGACGATCACCGTTCTTGAAGCCGAGGTAGGGGTTTGTTGTTGATTATTTATTTATTCTCGTTCTTGGTTCTAGCATGACAATCTTGAGGATAAATGTTTATATGCTATCATCTAACGAGAGGGGGGGCCGGACCGCACAAACACGGCCGAATCCCCCCTCCTTTGTTCTTGATTATTATTTATCTTGCGGATGAAATGGGATGGAATGGTGCTATCGCACCACGCGGGAATCACACGACAAATATTGCGTGGCGCCGTCATGTCGCGCTGTGGAAAAATTATCATGAACGCGACGCCGTCGCGCCGCGTCGAAGGAAACCAAAGGCGTCACGGCCGGAGCGGGGCCACGACGGAGGGGCGTGATGCCGTCGCACCGCGCCGGATGACGAATGACGTGGCCGGTTCCGGGCCGCGGCAGAACGAAAAGACCGGTGGCTAGCCGGGCCGCCGGTGTCGGAAGCCGGAAAGGGGACCGGCCTTGCCGGTCCCGTTGAGGAAGGACCGGCCGGCCTGGTCGGGCCGGCCTGAAGGGAGAAGAACCGGGGGAATTAATTCCCTCATCTGGCCAAAACCGGCCCCCCATAATGGGGGGGGGGGCGCGGTTACACCAAGGGGGGTAGCGCCCCCCCCCCCCCCCGTTTTTCTCAAAAGCAGGCCCCCACATGGGGGGGCCGTTGAATCCAAGGCGCGGCTTTAAGCCGCGCCGCCAGCAGAGAAGGGCGGGGGCCTTGCCCCCCGCGCGTGGCACCCGAGCGGCACCCAGGCCGCGCCGCCGCCGGCCGGGCCGCGCAGCCGCGCCGGGCTGGGTCAGACCCGGGTCGGGTTGACCCGGTTCGGGCCGACCCAGGGGGGGTCGGGCCGGGTCGGCCCGGACCCGGACCCCCCATTTTCGAATCGACTTCGGTCTTTTGCCTATATCCTGAGCTACGGACGTCCGTTTGACGTGCCGTCAGCTTTGTTGTGTTCCTCTTAGTGAGACGGATCTTTTGGCATACTCCGCCCGAGGTTTGGATCCATGTGGAGTACGGTCGGGTTGGTTTTGCCTAAAAAACCAACCAGGATCCTGGAACGAAAAAGCCAGTAACTCTCACACCGGGCGTCCGATCGACGCGCCGTCTGTTGCGTTGAGTTCCTGTTGACGATACGTTACTTTTGGATACATAAACTTTAGACTTAGTGATAGTTGATGTATCAGTATCTCGGATCGTGGAGCGGACCCTCCCGAACGACCTTTCTGTGTTCGGGAACCCTAGTGCTGGCTGCAACTGTGACTGCTACTGCATATGCTACTGCTACTGTGACTGCGACGAAGATAGTACAAAGATCCTTGGTGGATTAGACGAAGACTACAGCACTCAGCGATCCTACGTGGATCAGTGCTATAGGTCCTGTGTGGGCCCGATCTTGTGTGGGTTCGATCCTGTGTGGTTCATTGCACTCATCGGTCCTGTGTGAACCAGCGCCTACAGGTCCTGTGTGGGCCCGATCCTGTGTGGGTCATTGCGGGGGTTAGTTACCTATCGATCCTTCGTGGGTCCGATGACTTAGATGGATCAGAGATCATCTTTATCGTCTTTCGAAGAAGTATACCTGTGTGAGCTGAATCCTGTTGCTTTCCTGTGTTGATTGTGTTGTGCTATCCTGTGTGGATTACGTTTTTCTTTCCTGTGTGGAATACATTTACTTTCCTGTGTGGACTGAGTTGTACTTAGGCTCGAAGGTTGGAGCGTATTGGAATTGGTGACTTAGGTATAAGTATGGACATATACCTAAGCAGTTTCGGTTGTTACTTCGTGATTGTATCTTCCTTTATGGTTTATACTTTGTGGATTTTGGGAGACCTTCAGGGGTCTCAAGTTCCCTACTGAGTAGCTTATACTCACCCCTGCACGGGCTATGCCCGCACTACATTGTGTTGGTTGCAGACGACGGACAGCGTTGATCGTGGCTGAGGCTTGCAGAGCAGGACGATACCTGGAGGTGGACCACTAGGCGGGACGTACTCAGAGTGGACGGTGGGACCCGTGGAGCAGTGGAGCTATCTGTACCCACCCTTCAGGTGGGATTTCCAGTGGACATCTCGGTGTTGCGGCTTTTACTTTACAGTTTCTGTTTTCCCTTTCGAGTTGTACTTTACATTCAGTTTGGGTTTGTATACTGGCCCATTTACTTTTCCGCACTTTCAGTTGTACTCTGTTTTTACTTAGTGTTTACTTTTCCGCTTGCTTACTCTGTGGTGCTTGTTTACTTTACAAAGGCAATGCCTTCCCTTTTTACTGGGATTTACGCCTTGGTGCTAGTTGCCAGCCCATGTCCTATGGAAGGAGGGCTTGGGGTAGTCACGGCACGGGCCCCGAGGACGGGTCGTGACAGTGGATGTTTGAGATGTGGGAGCCACACAATCCCCATCCTTTCCTTTTCCCCTAAAATCATTAAACCCCCTTCATTAAATTGGCAACACCTCTTAATTTTCCAAACTCTCCACCTCCCTCACTCCATTAATTTTTGACAAATCCTTTATTTTATGAAGACCATTCCTCTCCCTCTACCTCTCTTTAACACTTTACAACATACCTTAATTAATTAATAGAACTTCTTCATTTAATTAATTAAGTGTTTGAATGTTATATTTTTAAATGGCTTGTGTTAATAAAAAATGAGGGTAGCTAATTATTTTATATTGGGAGGGATTTCATTGTGTTAAGGAAGAGAGAGCTCTTGAAAAGATAGTTCTCTTCTCCGAATAAGAACAATTACTTCTTCAATGAAGAATGTCTGATCCCTGAAGAAAAATGCCCCATCAATGGAGAATGACTCGGTGAAGAACGCTCCACATTCCTCCAATATTTTACTTTTTTCGCATCAAGGAAGGAAGTACAACCGCGAGAAACTCGCCAATGACAACAGTTTTTTTCCGGTATTGACTGAGCGACAACGCTGTCTGTATCTATGACAAACGAATCATAATAGAGGTAGGGGGATTCTGTATATTTTCGTTTATTTAATTTATACCCCCGAGCATGGAAGATTATTTTATCCGGTGATTATTCAAACTACTAACGCGATGGGTATGGACTAACGAACAAGTCCGGACCCACCGCCAACTTGTTCTTGATGTGTGTATAGACTGGCAAAGAAGAAACAGAGCTGCAATGGCATTTATGAGCCTTTTCAGTAATTTTCGGGACCTGAGAAGACTATCGGCGCAAACAGAAGCTAAAACGGTCCGCCAGAGCATCTCAGGTGGCCAGCGAAACCTCATGGCGGTGGCCAGTGACGGTTGGTCGCCTGGAAGCTATGACACCCCAAAACGTCGCCGGAGAAGATCTGCCACATCAACAGCCGCCATGACGACACGTTGGATCCCACGGCCGCGTGGTATCTTGGACGATTGGGGGCAGCGCCAGCTGGCGCCGCCGGTGCCAATCAGCGGGGGGCCACGCCTCCCCTCCCCCTCCCCCCGCTCCATGTAATCGCCCGGCCGGGACGGCCATGCCGCAGGCCGGGACGCACCACCCACAACCGGGCTAGACCTAGACACAGGTCGGGTCACCCCAGTTCGGGCCGACCCTTGGTGGGTTGGGCCGGGTCGGACCGGGCCCAGACCCCCCCTTTTTCGGACCGTTTTTAGTAAAACGACCATATATTGAGATACATACCTCTGATTGAAGCACTGTCTATTGAGTAGGATTCCTTGGATCGAGACAGACGTTTTAGTATATTACAATCATGTTATCCATGATGTTTGTGTCTTGCCGAGTTGGTTGAAACCCGAAACCAACTGGGGCCCTCGGAACGGAAACACTTATAACCTGAGGACCGGACGTCCGACTAATGTGTCGTTGACTACGTTGGACTCCCCTTGATCAGACGGTTCTATTGGAATACTCTACATGGTATTCAGATGATATTGGAGTATGTTTGGGTTTCTTTTAGCTTAAAAACCAACCGGGCCCCTAGGATGGAAAAACTAATAATTCACAGACCGAGCATCTGATTGACGTGCCGTCTTTTGCGTTGAGACACCTATGGTGAGGAGGTAGTTTGTGTTACTTCTATGTGAGAATTTGTGACACTTGGTAGTAACAACCAGTATCTCGTGGAGTGGACCCTTCTGGAGATGAGCATACGGAGTGCGGAGACCTAGTAGCTGTAGACCTGACGACTGCTTGACCGATTCGACTCGGAGTGATTCGATTAGCCAAGTGGAAAGAGCGCCCAGTATTTGGAGGCAGACCAATGGTGGACGGAGCACCTGTTAGTTGGAAGCAGACCTACGGTACTCGACATAAAGAGTACCTCTATAGGCTATTAGGGGGAACGCCCGCTATTTGGTGGCAGACCCACAGCGGATGGAGTGCCCGGTATTTGGCAGCAGACCCGCGCTACTCGACAAGAGGAGTACCTCAGCAGTCTAGGGTTAGTGAGTAGCACCTCAGAGTCATGATATGGCCACAATAATCGATCAAGGAGGATTTCTCTTTTAGTTGTGGTTCGAAAATGAAAATCCCCGTCTGAGCTGAGTCAATGACCTTTGTGTTTTCCTCATGGTTGAGATGGGTTACTTGATAACATAGGTATATGTATGGACATATATCTAATTAAAGGTTATCTGTTGATATTTTTTTTTTTAGGATTATCCTAGATGGAATTTAGTGTAGCCTTGAGGGTCTCAGGGTCTCTACTGAGTATTTTTATACTCACCTCTGCACGGGCTACACCCACACCTAGTTGTGTTGGTTGTAGAAGACGGATAACACTGATGGTGGATGAGGCATGTACAGCTGGACAGTACCAGGAGGTGGACTTCACGATGAGATGGTACTCATAGGTGACAGATGGACGTGGAAAGCTGAGATGGCCATCTGTACATACCCTTCAGGTAGGAAACATCGAAGGATGATCCAGGAGCAGCTTGACACCTTCCTCATGTTTTGTCTTTTCCTTGTACTTTACTGTTGGAATTATATTTCTGGCCTCTTTACATTCCATCACATCTTTTTTTATATAGTTTTTACATAGTGTTTTCTTCCTCTTGTACACTGTTTGTGTTTGTGTTTACGTCTTATAAAGGCAATGTCATCCCAGTTATAGAGATTTACGCCTTTGGTTCTAGTCTCCATCCCCTAGCATATGGAAGGCGGGCTTGGGGTAGCAACGACACGGGAAATGGGGGACAGGTCGTGACAATGGGCATGAGTTTATATATTAAAAATGATCTACATTGAAAATCCTAGTGACAGTTCTGCAATGTAATAATAGTACATGAAGAATTTTTAAAGGGATTAATGAGATTGAAATTCATATATAATAATTTGGAATAAATAATTGAAGTATGAGGTATATTTAAAAACACAATTCAATATGTGAACACAGTAATTAATATTAATTATATGGGAGGGTTATTGAAAAAAAATTAGCATGAAAAAATAACAGGATAATTTCATCTCCATAAATTATGGGAGGGGTTAATGAGAGTTAAAGGGGTAAATAATCACATGTAAATAATGAGGGTATTAATTTTGTGTGAATATTCCTATTTTATCAATATTAGTTGTAAAAATTATTTAATTACATGATTGAGGTTCTTGAATAAGGAAGAGAAATTGAGGATCCCTTGCTAAAATTTGGCATAGTTATAATATATATAAATGATATAATGATAGGGGATTAATTGTATTTCATTTTACTAATATAAATTGTAAAATAAAGATTTATTTAGTAATTGATGTGAACATTAACAATTGGTATTAAAAATGATAAATAAAAAGAAGGTTCATGAATTGAAAAAAAAGAGCGAGAAATTAATTACTAAATTTCAGTTTAGTAATAACATAGCTAATGTTTACAAATCGATGGTATAAATGATCTATCATTATTATAACATCAATTTGATGGTAAAGTTAATGACCACAAAACCAATTCATGTTTAAAATTAAAAAAACAATAAAGCCTCTTGATTGGAAAAAAATATAGTGAAATACCTTTCCTTGATAGGATAATTCCAAAAGCATTGTTGGAGATTCATGAGAGTCCTAGGGAACCATTAATGGAATATAGATCGGGGAGATAAAATAAGGTAACTTTTAAAAATAATTATTTAATAAAAAAAATATTGGATAATATTATATAGGAAGGGAGAGGGGTCCTTAATTATTTCCCAAATTTAGGTTTTTCAATATATTTTATAATTTAATCAAAATAAAAAACCTTACCACAATTTTTTCCTACGGTATCATAAAAACAAGATTGTTTTTAAATATTTACTAAGTACAAGGAAAAAGTCAATAAAATATCAATAATGGTTATGTGTAAGTGAGTAAGTTTTATAAATAATCGATTCTAAAACAATACAACATAATATCGGTTTTGTATGATTCATGAAGACATTATAAAATAATTCAAATAACGTAAAAACATATTATTTTAAAGGGTTATTATATATTTGGACTTGAATACATTTTATGATATACACTAAAATACTTTTGGCCATTATTATTTAATAATTCTCACTATATATTTATACATTATTTAATTTTTATCCCAAAATATGATTGTCTTATAAAATTAAAAAAATCACTCTTTGATTAAATCAATGTAATGATTTCGAAGATAATATTTTTTCTTGAAAATAATTATCCTAATATTTTATTTTTCACTTTTAAAACAATAATATGTATTTCTTGTAAAATGTTGGGTTTTTTTGATAATATTAGTTTTTGAATCCTTATAATAATTACAATTATTCCCTCAATTTTTTATTATCATTTATATTTAAAAAAATATATAATTGTGTTATATTATTAAAATATCACTTCTTTTAAAAATCATGAAAGCATCAAAAAAATAACTTGTTAATTGAAATTCATTTTTCTATATAATTACAAATTGTTTATTATTATTTCAAAATATAATTTTATCCAATATTATTTCTTAATTATTTATATATAAAAAATATAAAATATATTCTTTAGTATATTATAATAATAATTTTCATACTATTAGGAAAGATTTCGTTATATATATTTTTTATTTTTTTCCCCAAAATATACTAATTTCTTTTTACTGTGAAAATTTATAATATATACAGTTACTGTTCACATTGAAGAAAATAAATTGACATTATTTTATAATATTAATTATTATTATTATTAAAAATATGAAATAAATTGTATCAAAATCAATTCACTTATGTGGGACAATTTTATTTAAAATAAAATCTACATGAGCGATAGAATGAGGGTTTCTACAAAAATAAATCTTTCAAGGAATAGTTTTTTTTTATATTTACTCTATATCTGGTAATATTAATTATTATATTTTAATGAAATAATGATATAAAAGTGATCAATACCAAAAATTTAAATAAATATGAATTAGGTTTATTTTTAATTTATTCAAATAGGGAAATATTATTCTTATTAAAATAGTTTTCAAACAAATGTAGGGATCTTACCTTCGTCTCTCTAAATTGTGCATCATGAGGGGTGGGTATCCTCTTTTTTTAATGAGAAATAGATGAACCCTTATACGAAGATAGTAACTGGTTAAAGAATGGGGATGGTGAAGTTGTTATGTTTATCTTTGTTTATCCTATTGTAATGTTTTGAATTGAACATGATTATGCCTACTGAAAATCACGGTCGTTGGGGGCCTTTGCTTGCGTAATTAAATATTGCCCTATATTTCTAGACCGCTTTGTGAATGGAACATTTTTGAATATGGAATTTGGTTAATCATGTAAAGTTGGCAGCTTTAAAATCTAGAACCCTTATGTGATCACCCTTGTTGAACAAAATGTAATAATGAACATGTGGGTGCTGGCTTGGATACGTGGCATGTGATGGCGGTGTTTTGTGGGTAGTATTGGATCAGGTCAGCAACGGGGTTGCGGTTGACTTGGTTGTGGGTTGGTGTGAATGCTATGTTGGTGATGGGTAGTGGGGCTGTGATAAATCGTATTAAAGGGGTGATGATGTATGTTGTTGTTGTGGTTATGGTGGTTGGCAGCGGGGCTACAAGGTTGGGTTTGAATGTGAATGAACCATGGGTTGTAAATAATAAATAAAAAGTGGAAGAGTTAATAAATGGTGGGGAATGGTAATGGAACGGTAATGTTAATCAATGGGTTGGTTGGTTATTAAGAAGGGACTTTTTGTGCTGCTGGTGTTTTCCTAACTTGATTTGGGAATGGAAGGGATATGCTTTACAAATGATCAATGTGGTTGGTTTTGTTTAGTTTCCCAGTAGTTATGGAACTAATAAACTGATTCTTTTGAAACATGAAAACATAAATGGGGTTCGGGATTGTTTGTTGTATGCATGCTTCATAGTAGCAGTGCCGAGGCACGTGCTCAGTTCTCTGATTAGAAGCCATAGGTTAGGCTGAGTGTTTGGTATATATATATATATATCTGTATCTTTGTTTTTTATTGCACCCCACCCATGTTGAGAAATTAGTGTTGAACACTCCCATTTCATGGGAGAGGGTGTTTTCCCATTAGTTACTAGCTCCTTCATGCTTTTTCCCTTGGCTGTGATGGCTTGAGGCGGCCTTACACCCAAGATTCTTCGAGTAGGTTTCGATTGGAGTGGTTTAGCCCAAGACTCTTCAGGCAGGTTATACTATTTCCCAAGAACCTTTAGGATGACTCCCAGTTGTGTGCGGGTGGGATACGTGGTTGTGAGGCCCAGGTGTGTGCGGGCGGGATACATGGTTTTGAGGCCTAGGTGTGTGCGGGCGGGATACGTGGTTGTGAGGCAAAGGTGTGTGCGGGCAGGATACGTGGTTGTGAGGCCTAGGTGCGTGCGGCCAGGATGTGTGGTTCTTGAGGCCTAGGTGTGTGTGGGCATGAAGACTGTGGTAGCATCAAGAAATTCGTTGTTAGGAAGAGCAGCTTACTAGTGGGAAATGGTGTGGGGTACGCAATACTCTTGATCTTATATACAACGACTACCTTTTGTTTGTGTTTTTGGTAAGCGTGGATAGTGAGGGTGTGTGGATAGAATTATTTGTTAGGTTTTGGTTTCTTCTGTTGTTGTCACGGGACATTAGTATGTCTCCCCCAATGGTGCACGAGAGATTTAGGTTTCCCTAGTGAGTATACTTGTATTATCACCCAACATTTACATTCAGATTTCCAGGAGGAGTACTAGGGCCGTGCGGGACCCTACTAATCAGGACAGTTGGAGTTGTTGTAGTTGTTGTACTCTTGATTCTTTTGGTATTGTACTTTTTGTGCTTTCTTGTACTTGTACCTTGTTTCATAACTATTTAAATATGCATGTGGGATTGGTTTGGGTTTATTTCTATATACTTCTTCTTTTTTTTTGTGGTTGAATTGTCCTATTTCTCGATCTTAAATAATAAAAAGGGTAATTCCTCCCATATTTGTGAAAATTCATACCCTTGGTGCTAGTCGCCACCCCGGGGCCTACTCGAGGCGAGACTCAGGGGTCATTATCTCCCTTTTACCATTGCCAGCTCAGGAGGGGCATCTTTGGTTGGAGGGGGTCGTGATAGAATAGTATTAGAGGTGATGGTTGAGGGATATGATGGAGTCTGGAGTTAGGCACAGTGAGGATTGCATGGGATGGTATGGCAACAGTGTTGTTTGATCTTCGTGCGTGACATAGGCCAGGGAAGACCAGCTAGGACACGGGATTTTAGCCCCCCCCCCCCCCCGTGATCTGATGCAAGGACTCTGATCCTACCGAATGATCAAGTGAGGCTACATTGATTGTAGGTTAGAGACCCTAGTAAAGGTACATGAATCATCGTGATTGTGTTTTACTTGATTTAGGTGTTCTGGGAAAGAAATTGAAATACAATGATAAAATGCAACCCTGAGAAATTTTTATACTACTTGGGATTAGGTGATCTTGTTTACCATACAGCTAAGGCACCTGGACGTCATCCCCGGGTGGCTCAGACGGCCGAGGACCAGTATATTTAGGTGGTCCATCAGTTGAGTATTGACCAAGAGGAGGAAGATAGCCCGTGGTAAAAGACTCTTCGTTCTTTCCATCGGAAAACCCTCAAGAAGTACGAGGGTAGTACTTTGGATACGCGGATAGAGGGGTGGCTTGAGGAGCTAGGGATCACTTTTACCTTGATCCGTGCTCTGAGGGAGTACTTGGTTCCCCAAGCAGTTAGTCAGATGAGAGGTGTGGCTCGACAGTGGTGGATGCTCTACCTCGGAGAGAGGATAGAGGAAGAGGTTCCGTGGGCTGACTTTGAGAAGGAATTCTGAGAGGAATTCCTTTCTTCCATGATCATGGAGGAGAAGTGGCAGGAGTTACACTCCATTCAGAAGGGGAGTATGTTAGTACAAGAGTTGGGTATCGAGTTTAAGGATCTCTTGCGCTTTTTTCCAGATCTCTTTTAGGATGAGGAGTTTCGAGCGAGACGTTTCAAGGAGGCACTTCGTCCTTCACTCCAGTATGCTGTCATCCCCTTCACCCTTATGATGTACTTGGAAGTATATAAAAAGGAAGATGTTTTATATAGGATGCACTCGCAGGGAGGTGCACCACGAGAGGGGATACATCCCTATTCGTCGAAAGGGAAGGCAGTCAGTTGTAGGTCTCCTTCGATGGGACCTTCTAGGTTCAGGCCACTAGGGAGCCGGCCCCAGTAGTTCCAGTTTAGATCATCAGGTCCTCGTCCCTTTTTCATGAGCATAGGACCAAAGTGTTTTTCTTGTGGAGGTTTCGGGCACATTATGAGTCTGTGCCCCACCCGATATCAGTACGGTGGAGGTGGGCAGGTTCAGCGCCCACCTCAACAGCACCAGCTGCCAGTGAGGACCTTCCACCAGTAGCAGAACCATGCTCCCCTGAGGGCAGACTTTGCAGTCGGAGGCCGACCTCAGGGTGCTCCTCAGGGACCTTGACCAGGGTGTGGTCGGGGAGGTGGATTACATCAGAGAGGCAGAGGAGCTGGGTGTGGATAGTTGCACGTTGTGGAGTTGGTACCATAAGCGGGACTAGAGGTGGTGTGAGGTATGATTTGTTTGTTCCGCGCTCTCCTTTCTGCTTTGTTCGATTTAGGAGCTTCGCACTCCTTTGTTTCACCTGGTCTATCCCATTCTTTGGGACTAGACGTAGAGGGAATTTCTGTACCACGGGTGCTGTGTACACCAATTGGAGGCTAGACCAACGTATCTTGTGTTTTTTAGGGATGTGGGATGACGTTGGGACCAAATCCATCTAGTAGGGATCTTCTTTTGCTATAGATGCAGCCATACGATGTCATCCTAGGAATTGATTTCATGCCTTTTGTTAGTTCCATTATCGACTGCTTCCGAAGAAGGGTCATGTTCTCTGACGTGGACGGGCATCGTGTCTCTTTTGTTGGCGAGAGGAGATATCAGGTGGGAATCCGGCATGTGGAGACTCTCCTTTCCATGTTAGGTAGGTTATTAGTGGTTCCAGCTGATACCGAAATGGTGGATGTCCCGAAGGTTTTTGGGGAGTTCCTCTATGTTTTTCCGAGGAGGTTGTGACTCTACCCCCCCCCCCCCCCCGATGTGACGTTGAGTTCGGGATAGACTTACAGCCTGCTGCTCATTCGATTTCGATGGCCCCTTATGGGATGGGACCTTCGGAGTTGCATGAGTTGAAGATTCAAATTGATGATCTGATGGAGAAGGGTTCTGTAAGAACTATCATGTCTCCATGGGGTGCTTCAGTTTTTTTCATGAAGAAGGCAGATGGTGGTCTCAGGTTATGCATAGACTACCGAAGGTTGAATCAGGTAACGGTCAAGAACCATTACCCCCTTCCAAGGATAGATGATCTCTTCGAGAAACTAAGGGGAGAAGGTTGGTTTTCTAAGATTGATCTACGATTTGGATATCATCAGCTGAGGGTAAAGGACAGTGACACCTCGAAGACAAATTTCAGATGCAGGTATGGGCACTTCGAGTTTGTAGTGATGCCGTTTGGAGTTACGAATGCACCGGCTGTGTTCATGGGACTTATGAACTTTGTCTTCCAAGAGTTTATAGACCGTTTCATCATTGTGTGTATCGATGACATTCTGATCTACTCATGATCAGAGGAGGAGCACGATGAGCATCTCAGGGCAGTCATTGAAGTCCTTCGACACCACCATCTTTATGTGAAATTTTCGAAGTGTAAGTTCTTGACACTAGAATTACACTTCCTTGGGCACGTAGTGTCTCAGCATGGAGTGTCAGTGGACCCGTCGAAGGTGGTGGAAGTTTTTTCTTGGGAGACACCCAAGAGCTTGTCAGAAGTTCTTAGTTTCCTGGGGTTGGCAGGTTACTATCAGGGGTTTGCTTCAGACTTTTATCGAGTAGCTACTCCATTTAAATCCTTGACTAGGAAGAACTAGGTCTTATTATGGAGTGAGCAGTGCTAGAAATCTTTCGACTACCTGAAAGAGAATTTGGTCAGTGCTTCCGTACTCAGGTTTCTAGAAGAAGGATTGTTGTATGAGGTGTTTTGTGAAGCTTCTGGCCTTGGTCCGGGGTGTGTGATGATGCAGAAGAAGGGTGTGATGTGTTATGGGTCTAGTCAGTTGCGCCCTCACGTGCATAACTATTCCATCCATGACCTGGATCTTGCAGCAGTAGTGTTCACACTAAAGTTGTGGTGACATTACCTCTTTGGGGAGCGCTTTGTGGTCTTCTCATATCACAAGAGCCTACGTTATATCATCTACCAACATGACCTGAACTTACCGAAGTATAGATGGGTCGAGTTCCTTCAAGACTATAACTTCGAGATCTCTAACACTGTAGGTAAGGGAAATGTTGTGGCTGATGCCCTATGTAGGAAATCGCATAAGGAAGTGGTTCGGGAATCCGATGATGCTTGGAAAGCAATGGAGAGTTGGCTGCCTTGCACTTGGATTCTAGGGTAGACGGTGTTAGAGGCTTTTTTTTTAAATGAAGACGTAGTCCTCCTTGTTGTAGAAGGTAGAAGAGTCTCAGTGGGGGGACTCCGAGGTGGAAGTAATGCAGCATCGTGTCGATCAGGGAAACGTTCCAGAAGGATGTTCAGAGGACATCTGACATGGGATGGTTTTTCATGGAAGGTTGTTTGTTCCAGAGGCAATGCAAGAGGGATTTATCCAAGAGTTCCATAACTCTACATTGGCGGTGCATACGAGAGTTTCAAAAATGTACCGAGGCCTGAGGGAATAGTTTTGGAGGCCCGAGGTGAAATGGGAAGTGGCGGAGTTTCTGGATAAGTGCCTAGTGTGTCAGTAAGTAAAGGCTGAACACTGTGTTCCTAGTGGTTGGTTGCATCCTTTAGATGTCCCCGAGTGGAAGTGGGATGACATCTCGATGGACTTCGTCACAGTACTACCTAGAGATCTGGGTGGTTATGATGCTATCTGGGTGGTGGTGGATCTTCTGACCAAATCAGCTCACTTCTTAGTAGTTAAGGAGTTGGGCACAGTGAGTACATTAGCACAGAGGTACGTTGACGAGGTGGTGCGTTTTCATGGAGTTCCAAAGACTATCATCTCATACCAGGATATTCGGTTTACCTCACGAGTCTGTAAGGGGTTTACATCATGCTTTTGGCACCCAGGAATTCCTTCGCACTGCTTTCCACCCCTAGACCGATGGGCAGACATAGCGGACTATCCAGACGATGGAGGACATGCTACGAGCATGCATTCTGGAATTTGGAGGATCATGGGTACGACACTTGCCTTTAGTAGAGTTTTCCTACAACAACAGCTTCCACTCTACTATTGGCATGACACCGTTTGAGGCTTTGTATGGAAGACCATGTTGTTCATCCATTTGCTGGGCAGAGGTTGGTGAGACATGTGCTCTTGGTCCAGATTTAGTGCAGAGCACCACAGAGAAATTCCAGATTGTATGTGAGAGGATGAAAGCGGCTCAAGACCGACATAAGTCTTATGTTTATCGTCGGAGGAGTCCCTTGGAGTTTGAGGTGGGAGATCATGTGTTCTTGAAGGTTTCCCCTCGATGGGGGAAACAGTGGTTTGGGAAGGGGAGTAAGCTCTCTCCTAGGTTCATCAGACCTTTTGAGGTGCTGAGGCAAGTCGGCGAGGTGGCATATCAGCTAGCCCTGCCACCTCATTTGGAGAAGGTTTATGACGTCCTCCATGTCTCCCAACTTCGTCGGTACTTAAACTACAACTCTCACGTTATCCACTTGGGAGAGATAGATATGGGAGATGATGGGACCTTCGAGGAACAACCAGTCAGAATCGAGGATCGAAAAGATAAGTTTCTCCATGGACGAACCATTCCCTTGGTTTGTGTGTTGTAGAGGCATAGTGGCCTCGAGGAGAGCACATGGGAGTGGGAGGCTTAGATGAGCGCTCAGTACCCAATGTTTTTTAACTTGTGTTGCTTTGATCAACTAAGCTTTGATTTGATGTTATAATTTGTACCTTTGATATATGGAATGCTTAGCTTGTCAGTTATGAGACCTTTTGTTTCCTTGTTCTCTGGAAGTTTGTAGCATGTGCGGATGTGTGGGAAAAGGGAAAAACCTGATCCTTAATCGAGATGCATTAATGCATATGCGATTAAACCCATGCGTGCGAGTCAGTGCCGCCTAAAGCAGATAATATCTCGGTATAGGAAAAAGGAATTTTCCCCAAACCATGTGTTCAGGTAGTGTGTGGGTTGTGCAGTGTTGGGGGTAGTACGAGTTGGAAAATCTGAATATATGGAAGTGGGAAGACCCAATTAGTAATCAATACGCATTAATGAGGATGTGATTGAACCTGTGCAGGCGAGTCAGTGCCGCCTAAAGCGTATAATATCCTGACATAGGGGAAGGAATTCCTAACACATATAATTAGGGTTGATGGTTGGGTTCCTATTATAACGAGGTCCCTAAGAGGAATTTTCTTGGGATCCTCTAGGTTGGCTTTTGAATTCTCAGGGACGATAATGTTTTAAGATGTATCTGATGTAATGGCCCGAACCTCTCTAGCCAATTACTTTTTCAAAATGAAGGTTACGAAGTGTTCTGAAGGGTAAAATGGACGTTTCCCACACTTTTGAGAATTTTGAAACTACACGCCATGTAGTGCGAGTAAACTCTGTGTACCCCCTCGCCAGGTATACCCCGTGTTGAAGGCTGTGTCCTTGTCGTGTGAAATAAATGGGTACATGTCGTGTACCCCAATACTACACATTTTGTAGTCCCTCCCCGCGAACGGGTTACCCTCAAACTGTGTGTTGACCAGTCAACGGCCATGTACCATGTTGGATCTGTGTCCTTACCGTGTGAAATAAATGAGTACACACCATCTAGCCAATACTACACTCCGTGTAGTCCCTCCATGTGGATGTGTTATCCTCAAACTGTGTGTTGACCAGTCAACGGCCGTGTACCGCGTTGAAGGCCATGTTGGAAGCCGCGTGGTGACCATGTGAAATGTCCGAGTACATGTCGTGTACCATAAAGTATACACCGTGTACATTTGTTTTTAACACCTATAAAAAGAGGGGTCCCCTCCTCCTTTTCAAATCACTCCTCTCCTCCCCTTTCCTCTGAGCAGAGCTCTCCCAAGAGGCTCAAAGGATCATTTTTCTCCATAACTTCTTCATCCGAGATCTGATTTATGATCCATCAGTGGCCATGAGATCGTAACGATGAGGCGAAACATGTGAGCTTGGATCCATTGTCTTTCCTTCAGCCTTTCCTTCCCAGATTCCACCCGGAGATGTTTTTCCAGGATTTGACAGAAGTGAGAGATTCCAACAAACGTCTTCTAAAGTTGATCCGACGGAGCGTTGTGATCATAACCTGTTGAGGTAGGGATCTTAACATCGTCTCTCTAAATTGTGCATCATTCGGGGTGGGTATCCTCTTGTTTTCATGAGAAATGGCCGAACCTTTAAACAAAGATAATAACTAGTTAATGAACGGGGATGGTGAAGTTGTTATGTTTATCTTTGTTTATCCTATTGTTATGTTGTGAATTGAATAGGCTTATGACTACTGAAAATCACAGTCATTGGGGGCCTTTTCTTGCGCAATTAAATGTTTCCCTATCTTTCTAGACCATTTTTTGAATGGATCTTTGTTGAATATGGAATTTGTTTAATCACGTAAAGTTGGATGATTTAAAATCTGGAACCCTTGTGTGATCACCCCGGTTCAAAAATATTGAATAATGATCATGTCGGTGTTGGCTTGGATACATGGCATGTGATGGGGGTGTTTTGTGGGTTGTTGTGGATCAGGTGAGTAGCAGGGTCGTAGTTGTCTTGGTTATGGGTAAGTGTGAATGCTATATTGGTGATGGGCAGCGGGGCTATGATAAATGGTATTAAAGGGGTGATGATGTATGGTGTGGTTGTGGATATGGTGGTTGGCAGTGGGGCTTCAGGGTTGGGTATGAATGTGAACAAACTACGTGTTTTAAATAATAAATAAAAAGTTGAAGAGTTAATAAATGGCGGGGAATGGTAATGGAATGGGAATGTTAATCAATGGGTTGGTTGGTTATTAAAAAGGGACTTGTTGTGCTACTGGTGTTTTCCTATCTTGATTTGTGGATGGTAGGGATATGCTTTACGAACGATCGATGTGGTTGGTTTTGGTTCGTTTCCTAGTAGTTAAGGAACTAATAAACTGATTATTTTGAGACATGAAAACAAAAAATGGGGTTTCAGGATTTTTTGTTGTATGCATGCTTCATAGTAGCAGTGCCGAGGCACGTACTCAGTTCTCTAATTAGAATCCATAGGTTGGGCTGAGTGTTTGGTATGTATATATATCTTTATATTTTTGTTTTATCGCACCCCACCAACGTTGAGCACTTAGTGTAGAACACTCAAATATCATGGGTGAGGGTGATTTCCCCTTAGTTACATGCTCCTTCCTGCTCCTTCTTCCCTAGGTTGTGATGGTTTAAAGCAACCTTACACCCAATATTCTTCGGGTAGGTTTCGATTAGGGTGGTTTATCCCAAGAATATTCGGGCAGGTTTTACTATTTCCCAAAAACCTTCGGGATGAGCCCCAGGTGTGTGCGGGCGGGATATGTAGTTGTGATGCCTAGGTTTGTGTGGGTAGGATACATGGTTGTGAGGCCCAGGTGTGTGCGAGCAGGATACATGGTTTTGAGGCCCAGGTGTGTGCGGGTGGGATACGTGGTTCTAAGGCCCAGGTGTGTGCGGGTGGGATACATGGTTGTGAGGCCCAGGTGTGTGCGGGTGGGATACGTGGTTGTGAGGCCCAGGTGTATGCGGATAGGATACATGGTTGTGAGGCGTAGGTGTGTGCCGGCGGGATATGTTGTTGTGAGGCCCAGGTGCATGCGGGCAGGATGTGTGGTTCTTGAGGCCCAGTTGTGTGCGAGAGGGAAGAGTGTGGCATCGTCAGGAAGTTCTCCATTAGAAAGAGCAGCTAACTAGTGGTAAATGGTGTGGGGTACCCAATACTTTTGATCTTATATACTACTACTACCTCTTTTTTGTGTTTTTGGTGAGCATGGATGGTGAGGTTGGGTGGATAGAATTCTTTGTTAGTTTTTGGTTTCTTCTGTTGTTCTCGCGGGACATTAGGTTGTCTCCCCAACTTGTGCATGAGGGCTTTAGGATTCCCTACTGAGTATACGTGTATGCTCACCATACGTTTACTTTTAGGTTTCCAGGAGGACTACCAAGGCCGTTCGGGATGCTACTAGTTAGGACAGTTGGAGTTTCTACATTTGATGTACTCATGTTTATTTTGGTATTATACATTTTAAACTTTCTTGTACTTGTACCTTGTTTCAGAATTATTTAAACATGCCTGTGGGATTGGTTTGGCTTTATTTATATGCACTCTTTCTTTTCAATTTTTATTGGTGGTTGACTTTTCCTATTTCTCGATCTTAAATAATAATAAAAATGGTAATGCCTCTCATATTTGTGAAAACTCATACCCTTGGTGCTAGTCGCCACCCCGGAGCCTACTGGAGGCGGGACTTGGGGGGTCATTATCTCCTTTTTACCATTGCCAGCTCAGGAGGGGCATCTTTGGTGGGAGGGGGTCGTGACAATTATTAAATTAATTTTCATACTATTACGAAATATTTCTTAATATATTTTTTAAAATTATTTTCCCCCTTAATTAATCAAATTTCCATTTACTTTGAAAATTTATATTTTATACAGTTACATTTCAAATTGAAGAAAAGAAATTGAAATTATTTTCTAATATTAATTTTTATTATTATTAATATGAAATAATTTGTATCAAAATTAATGCACATCTGTTGGACAATTTAATTTAAAATAAAACCTACCAGAGCGATGGAATGATGTTCTCCAGGTAAAATCAATTTTCAAGGAAAAGTTTATTTTACAATGACTCTATATATAGTAATATTAATTATTTTAATTTCATAAAATAATGATATAAAATATATCCATATCATAAATTTATATAATTAGGAGTTAGTATTATTTCTAAATAATTAAAATAGATAAATATTATTCATATAAAAATAGTATTAAAACAAATGTGTTTTAATGCATAAAAATAATGTTTTACTAAAATATGCTATAAAATGATATCAATGTAATTTATAATATTAAATTTGACAAATGAAAACATATTTTACTTAATATTGAATTTAAAATAATTATTATAATATTATATTTCATAATTTATCAAAATAAGGGATAATTTTACAAAAACAAATATCATTCCTTTTCATTATTCACTGGATGAAATATTTTTTTGAAACCCCAAAAATATAACACTACGTTAATTTTGATATGATTACTAGAAAAAATAATATAGTTTTATCAAATAAAGATATTCAACTCTCTAGATATTAATTATAATATTTTTTGAATAAAATAAGAAAAATCATCTATAATGAAAATGTATTTTTGATGAACAAAATTACATTACTAAAAATAGATTTATTATTTTCCGTGAATTTATAAATATATTTATATTGATTAGGGAATTTATATATATTTCAAAATGATGTTAATTTTATCTATATACAAAAATATAATAGATTTATTATATTTTTCATATTAACGCAATCATTGTTTGTTCGGATTTGGTGTCACATTTTGAATATTCTATCAAACATATTTTTATCTTTTAAAAACTCAAGGAATTATATATGAAGTGGAAATTAATCAAAGAAAAACTGTAGGATAAACTTTTGTATTATAAAAATTAAATTTGTTCACTATATATATTGGTCTGTTTATATTCATGATCATATCAGGATAGTAACTTACAATTTAGTTCTTCCACCAATTCTCTGTCAAGTCCCAAAATTTGTTCCATGTATCCATACAAGAGATGTACATTTGAGACAATTCGTAAGTTCTGAACTCATTTATCATATCATTGATGTATGATCTCTATTATGTGGAATAATTGATGGAGATTTTTTATTTTACAACGAAAGTAATACAAAACATGGCCACTCCCTAGGTTAATGATTTGTGCTAAAAGAATATCTTGTGAAAGCTACATTAGTATGTGGGGATATGATAAAATAGAATTGTATTCATATTTTTTTAGAGTGGTGGATTTATATGGAATAATTAATTTTTTTGCCTCAAATTTTACACCATGAGATTCTCTTATTTTTTTTGAATAAATTTAAATTATTCAATACCTTCTGTTATATCCAAAAAATGTTTTAACAAACCAATTATAAACTCATTCATTATTCAATAGATGTTAAAATTTAAATATTTTTTAGAATAATTACATTTTTATTAATAAATATATTTTCTTAATATAAATAAATCATATTGATAAAAAGTATTTATTTTTCATAATTTCTATTATAGGTTTCAAAAATGATATTTTGTGAAAAAAACTCCTTTCTTTTGTGAAAAAATAAAAACTTAATTAATTTAAACTTTTCAGAAATATATTAGAAAAAATATAAATATTTATTGGAAATATGTTTCAAAATTAACATCGGGTGATGGTTCAAGATTTTTTTGCAAAGATTATATTTTAAAGAGACGTAAAAAATACAAGTTTTTATTGAAAATTTCTATTTCATTTAAATAATGTATTAGGTTAATATTGGTTTAAAATTTTTTAAATGTATAAATTATTCAAATATATATATATAAACTCTATTTAAGTAATTGAAATAAATTATATATTGAATTTATTTATAATAAATTTATAAAAAATTTAGAAAACCGCTTTCTCATAAAATTAATTTTTGAATATATGATCTCTCTATGGTATCATCAATGGTTGAATTTTTTTAATGTGGAGATTATGGGCATTAGGAAAATATTTATCAAAAAGGAAAATCTCGTGAAGATAATCAGTATTGTTCTATGATTAATGGTTATATTACTGATTTGGAAGATACTACAAATGAAATATAAAGGGTATGTGTTGTTCTAATAGTATTTTTATATTAATACTTATAAGAATTATTGAATTTGATTGATTAGTTTTAAAACAAGATTCATATTTTATATAACAGGAAAGTGGTGACATGGAATACAATGATGAATCCTAGTTATGTTATTTAAAATTAAGTTGAATGATTTATGTTTCTATGTGTTGTAATTAAAGAATCATGTTATATGAATCTTGAAATTTAAAAATGTTATTTACAAAATGTTTTTCAATAATGATGTTAATGAATATATTAAATGGTTTTTATGGGATATTAAATTGTTTTTATAGAAATGTGATACATTATCGAAAAAACTGACAAAGGGAAAGATAACCCTTAATATATTCCCAATACTGAGATAATGAAGTTTCGTATTGAAAAATAGTTGACGGATATAAATAATGTAAATTGGATAATATTGATGACCTTGAAATTGACTACTAATTTGATAAACTAATTTGTTAACATTATAATTGATAGAGTATTAATTTTTTTTTGAATTTATATAGTATATTAAATAATATGTTGTTCTATTTAATTAATGTCGAATGAGTTAATTTTAAATGAATGTTTTCATTGAGGTGTTATGGTAATTATAGTATTAAAAATCCTCAAGGGAATATTTTTCCAAGTATTACACATATTTTGTATGTGACTATTAAGTGATAATTATTGATATTTGGGAGATTAATCGTAAATTTAATTATGTATGATTAGTGATCTTATTTAAAAAACAAATTTTTGAAGGGGCATGTGGATAACTATTTTGGGAAGGTTCTTGTTTTATATTGGAATAATTTTGACAAATTAAAGCATTAAAACACTATATGATGATTTGTGTATATCATAATACCAGTTGTAATTTATTTTCTAATGATAACTAAAGATATAAGGAATTACTGATCATTATTTTATTTATATTTGGATCTATTAGTGATGTTGGAATAACATATTCATCTTAATTTTTGGAGTAAGAGATGATAAGAAAACACTTGTATTTATTAGAAATATACTACCTATTTATTATATAGAAATACAAATTGAGAAACATATAATATGGATAATACTAGCTTATTTTTGGAATTAGGTATATTAGACTAAATATAAAGAGAGGTGGTACATCGATATTATTAAATACATCCTTAACGACATAACAATATTCCTTAATTTGTAAAAACTATAATGCATAACTAGGGGACACATATAAGAAGCGGGTGAGTTATAAATACAAATAAGGGAATAAAAAAAGTATAGCATAAATATTTTATTACATTCTGGATAATATTAATTCCAATTACACATAAAAGTGGACATAATAATAAACATTAATAATGAGGCATGATATATAATGATAAAATAACATAATCATGGGAATGGGGAAATAAATCTAATCATGAAGTGATAAAAATATGTGAAGGATAAAAAATGATTAATAAAAAATGTTCATATTATGACCTCCCTTTAACCATACACAAAATTTAATAACACTAAAACATTACCTAATAAATTGGATATCTGTATAATTCTGGGTGCTACCACTATTTTCATATCATGTTCATACATAAGAGTTCCACATTGATCATATAAAATTAGATCATATTTAATAAAATATAATCCCAAAAAAAATATTAGGTTACATAAATGGATGTAACTAATAAATAATGTCAAGGTACCACTTAGTGAATGTCATTGAATGGAATTGGGTTTGAATATTCTCCTCACAAATGATTGATTTGGAAAATATAATCATCATTTCCATTATTAGATAAAAGTACATAATGATTCATAAAATTGTTTAATGGTAGAGAAAATTGTATATAATCACTTTAAATTCAAAATGAATGTATGTGTTTTATTTAAAAACCTAATCAATCATTAAAATTATGGAATTAAATGTCCCAATACAGGGAGGGTTCTGGAATAAAAATCTAGAAAGGTTAACATGCATGATAGATTCTATATCATAATAGGCATACATAATGAATCATAGGAGGGATTAATTAGAGTTAATGGGATCACTAATCACAATGAAATAATTATTTAAATAATTGGGATGTGGAATATCATAACCCATAAATAATATTTTGAAGAAAATGTTCATTTCATAAATACGTTTCTTGAATGAATAGGGGAAATATGTTATCACTTACAAAATTTCAATATATTAACCACTTAGGTAAATATTTTAAAGATATGGGATAAATAATATCTAATTATATTAACATAAATTGTATAATAGAAGGACAATTTTTAATACATGACAACATAACAAATTTATATTATGAAGGATAAATACATAGATGGTTTTTGGATGGGAAATAAGAGAGGGAAATCCATTAATAAATTTTGGCATTGTAAAATATTAGGTAATGATGATAGAAAAAGGTTATAAATGATCTATAATTATAATATCATAAATTTAAAAGTATATTAAAATTTATAAATGCATGTCATTATAACCCATTTATATTCAAAAGGATAAATACAATGATGGTACATTAACAAAAAATAATTGAGGGAAATCCCTAACCATGAGAGGGTTATTCCTAGAGATTGGGGGGATCTTCTTGAGAAGATGGGGGATCTTTCAGAGAGAGGATAATAATGAGTGAGGATGTTCTCAATATATTTTGAGTGAAGAGTAATGGGGTCTTGTTTGGGTTTATATAGGAAGAGTGAAGGGATTATTTTATTATTTCTCAAATATAGGTTTTGAACTCAATATAAAATAATAATAAAAGCATCTTCTCCTGGATTTTTCCAATTTTTACAAAAGATTAATGTTTTTCATTATTTTATATATCTAGTGTAATTATTCAATGAAATATTAACCCTGGTGATGTGGAACTATATCATGTTCATAAAGAATTGAATTTAAATTCTAAAAATATAATAAAAGTTTTGAGTATTCATAATGGATTGATAAAACTAATGAAATAACCTAAAAACCCAATTATAAAAAATCGTAAAAATATATTTCATCATTTATATAATTTATATTACTTATTACGTCATTTTTGAGTCATTAAATTTTTATAATACACATGACTTAATTCTATCATATTTAATATTTACTCGAAAAACTGAGAGTCTCAAAAAAATTTTAAAATCCAATGTTGGATAATTTATAAATTATGACTGAATAAATAATACTTATTTTATAAAAAAAATTCTAAATATATTAATTTTCATTTGTATAAAATGAATTGAAATTATTTTAAGAAATGAATTTTTTTATACAATAAAATATTGCATAACCTTGTAAAAATAAAATTCTAATTCATAAAAATTATATTCAAAATTATATTTAACGAAATAATTTTTAATAAAATAATTTTTTAAAATATAATTTATTTTCAATATAAATTAATTCATCAAAATGTCATGTCTCTATTGAAATAATTTTTTATGAAAAAATAAAATTTTTGTTTTATTTGATCAAAATATTATTTTTAATAAAATCATTTCTATATTAATTATAAAGAAACAAAATATATAATAATTATTTTATTAAAATATACAATTTCATACTATTAGGTATAAATTATTTCTATCCCCTTTAAAATTATTTTTACCCTCAATTATCTTATTTTTAATTTACAATGGATGTAAATGTATACTACAACTTCAATTCACATGGTCCAAAATAGATGTTCTTCTTATTACCTAATATATATTATGAATATTAAAAATATGGAATCCATTTTTTTAAATAAATATTAGAAGTGGAGTAATTTAATTTTAAATAAAATATTTTCACATCTATGATGTGAATTTGGAAAAATATACTCCATATTTGTAATCATAATAATTTATATTATATAATATGGTTAACATTTTTTATTTGTAATAATGAATAATAAAAACAAATAAAATAATTTATAACACTTAATGTTAAAACATGTTTATTAGGTGGTTAAACTAATAATATTAATGATGAAATGGAATATAAAATATATAAATACAATTTTATGGATATTTTTATACTATATAACCTCTAATTATCTATAATTTCCCATTTTATGGCCTTTTTTATTATTAAAAAATGTGGGTACACTTTATTCTTTTCAAAGTATGAATTACATTCTCTCCCCACTAATAAAAGTCCACCATATCTCATCTCCTCTACATTCCTAAAAAAATTTAAATTGCCTAATACTTACCAAAATTACTTAAATTAATCCCTAAAAACATCATGTATTCTTTATTGGAATAAAAAATCCAATCTATGATGTATTTTTGAAAAATCTTTGGTGGTTTTCAAAAGAAGATTCAATGTTATAACGAAGTGTTTTTGTTTTTTCATTTAGTTCTAACTCATTCATATATTATAAAACTATAATAAAAGAATAACACAAATATATTATATATAATAATATTTTTATTTTAATTTAATAACCTATATCTGTCTCCATTTCCATGTAATTGGGAATGAATCTGTCGATCTTTAATAAGAAGGACAACCATTGGATGAGTCGATGTTATTTTTCACTATTACCACCAATCGTGAATAGATACCATGATTGATATTTTTTATATAAACAATATTTATGATATTATTACTCATGTGGAATTATGAAACAACATATAACATCTTCACACCCAGCCCATGGAAAAGTAATAACGTCGCTCATGTCTACAGCAGAATACCGCCTCAAAGACAAATGTGATTTGTATTCCATTTATCATTTAATTGGATTTTAATAAGGATAAATTAAATGAATTTATATGATATTTTTAACAATATTTTCCTTCAATAATTATTACACATCACATACCATCTTATATTACATTCCATTGAGAATATGATAAAGACTTTTGTATATACGACAGACTACCTCCTCACAAAGTGATGTGAATCATTTTCACTAACAATATCCTTAGATGATAATGAGTATAAATGTAATTAATATATGTGTAATAGACTCTATATAATTATTCTATAGAGTTAAATTATAACTTACATTCCTTAATTTCCATTATTCAATAAAATGTAACTAATGATCACATGTATATATAGCATATCGGCTCCATGAAGAGTGTATTTGATTTTATATCTATTAAGATGATAGATTACTATAAATATTTATATAATTAATTTAAATTATATTTTAATAATTTATAAATCAATATATATATATATATATATATTTAAACCATGATCAAATTAAGATAACTAAAATAAAAAACCAAATGATACATGAAAAATTACAGCTATTATTACCCGAAATGTGATTTTAACATGGAATTTTAAATAAATGTGTAATAAAATATCATGAGTAAATAATATATTTTATGATATATTTAATTATGGTTATTTAATAGATTTTTAATAAACTTATATTTATTATTTAAGAAGTTTATACATATATGAAGTATATCGGGACTTAAAGCTTGAGATTTTTGTCTCAATTTTATTTAACGTGATAAACATGATATATTAACCATGATGATCGCTTTTTTGTTTAATAAAAATTAAATGAAAAAATTTTATTTTTATTTTCCTGAAAATTATGTTGATTCACATATCAATTTTAGTATCTCTGATTAATGGGGTTTTTTATTCAATATTTATCCATGTGGTATGGATTTATATATCAATTTTTTTTCTTTGGAACATATGTTATGTTATGAACTGATCTTCATTTATGAGCTTTATATACCTCCCAATTGACATGTAATATCATTATTTTATTTATTTCCATGATATTGTAAAAATAATTTATTTCTATAAATTCATGGCGCTTTGTATTAAATGTTACTAAAGTAGTAAGTGTATTATGATACAATATCATAATTTATCAAGATTGTTTTTCTTTATAATTTCATGAATGAAATCCTGTTATATATCTCTGATGAAATTGATTAATAAAATTTTTATATGGTAAATTATTTATAGTACATATTTTCTATCATTTTCTTCTTTTTATAAACATGTGATTTTAACTAAATTGTTTTAAATAATACTAACATTAATGATCTCTTTGGTCGAAAACTATTTTTATTCATTGTCCATGTTTTTTTAAAAAAAATTTAAAAAAGATTGTACTATTATATAATTATTATTTATTTTTTTATTAATTATTTTTTTTATTTTTTCCAATATTTATTAAAAGGAATTTTATTTTCTTTTTAAAAATTGACAACATAGTTTTTATTGAATATTTAAAAGAAATGATTGTTTTAAAACATTTGAAATTTATAGTATTTTAAATATTCAAGATTAATAAATATTTTAATAACACCATTATAATGTTACAAGTTATTATCAATTGAAATTATTTGGAATTTTTTTCTGAAGAAATTAATTTACAATATGGAATGGTTATTTTCTCAATGAATGGTGTTAAACGCTTTCTAAATATTCATTTATATATTTCCAATGTAATTTTTAATGAAATTTAATTTGAAATTTAATTTATATAATTAAACATGTTTTTAAAAGTTTAATGTATAATCATATCAAGAAATGTTCTAAAATATTTGTAAATCATAATTTATGTTTTTCTAAGGGAACATTCAACGAAAATTATTTCGAATTATTTTATGGTTTAAAAAGATCTTTTTAAAAGTTGATATTTTTTTTTTGTCATCAAATGTACCAATTGATTTTATTTTTAAAATAATTTTATATCAAATATTATATCATTTTATGTTACTTATACTTAACTAGGGATAATATTCAAGGGTACAATTCTTATTCTTTCAATGGATGGATTATTTTGTTTAGGAAAGTGACCTTATGAAACCACTTTCTTTTCCATTGTTTATACAATAAGGAATTACTTATGAAATCAATTTTTTTGAAGTTGTTTTCTATGATGAACTAATTAAATAATTATGAAACAATTATCTATTTAGTAGGATATTCTATAGTAAAATATTTAGGAAACCCCTTTCATTTCACAGGTTCTGATATGATGTATGGTTTATGATATTTTGGAACACATAATTATTATATTATTTAAATTATAGGTGAGAAATATATCTCCCCCAATTAATTAATTAATGATTAATGTCATATGATATCATATGGTATTTGGGAGATCATACCAAGCCCAAAATATAGACACATGAGGTTATCCAACACCCATAAGAGGGAATCCAAGAGGTTATCCCATGTCCAAAGCATGTACAAGGTTGGAAACAGAAGTCTAACATGTTAAGAATTAATTTAGGGATAACATTGTAATAATATTTTATATAATACTGAATATTCCACAAATCAATATATTATCGTGGTTTTACTATCTTGGTGATTTTTCACAGTGGTTCGATTTTGATTCAAATCTTATGAACTACCATGATCAATTCCATGAATCATGTTTATTATCTATGTTATGATGGGTATTGTTTTAAAATGATATTCCCATGTTACCATATAAATATGTTTATTTTATATTGATATCTCCCATGTTTAACCTTAATTTTCATCTTCTACCACTCATAAATATGTTTCTTTTCTCCATGATATGAAGAAATTTATTACGTATCACATGATAATGAATATGTCTTCTTGTGATGAACTTAATAGGAGATGATGTATCTCACATATAGACCCGTTGATTATGTATCCAAGATTCCAATTCCACTAGACCAAAATGATTATTTTCATGGATCATTCTATTATTTAATGAAAATTCATCTAACAA
Source organism: Viscum album (assembly GCA_963277665.1). Lineage (NCBI taxonomy): Eukaryota > Viridiplantae > Streptophyta > Magnoliopsida > Santalales > Viscaceae > Viscum > Viscum album. The sequence continues at coordinate 1,594,811,820 of OY728129.1, forward strand.
CATCTAATATTAGATTTTCTGATGATTTCAACATTTCAATATTTTCTAAGAAATATTTACTCATTGAAATTTGGGGTATATCCCATCATTATTTTTAGATCAAACCATAATGCTAGTGTTGTTATACACTTTATATCGTAACACTTTATTTTTTCAATTATTATATTAAATTCAAGAAATATCTTGAATTCCATTAATTTTTTTCGGTTTAATTGGATGCTTAGTGGTGTGTCCTTGTACATTGTTGAGATTCCTTTACCATATCTTATCTATCAACATAAAAATATCATTCCCAATGTGACTGATGGTGATTTTATCTTCATTTTAATTTATCCTTATATTTTATTATTAAGGTTATGTTAATAGGTATTATTTTATTTCATTAATGTTTATTTGTATGGTTGATGGGATTCTAATGTGAATAATAATGTTGGATTTTACACATGGATTATTAGAAATACTGTCCTCCTATTCTTATAAATTTTTCGTAATGTTTATTAAAGCTGCATTAAAGAAAGGAAAATCAACAATTATCCTTGTTAATTTATATTTTAATATGGGTTGAGAATATTTTTCCCTTTTTTCGTATATATTATATGTTAATATATTAAAATAATAACAACACTTCTGAAATAGCTAGGGATTTGGTGATTTTCATTGGATTAAATGTTCATATGTTATTGTGTTTTAATTTCAATTATTATAGTGATTGTTTTTGGAGATATAATGTTTGTTTTTATATGTTTTATTCAGCTTTCATACAATATTAATGATATAAAAATTGAAATTAACTAGTATTACATGAAAATATAAAATTTTATGGATGTTGTATGTGAAACCATTGTGCATGAATACGAAATAATGATTAATGATTGTGTTTTAGTTAGAATTACTAATACATTTTCCTTATTTATATTTTATATGGGGTGATTCTTGTTGTTAATAGATGGTATTAGATAGATTTTTTTTGTAATTAGTAAGAGAAAATTTGATTATTTCATGAATAGTAGAGTATGGAATCTCTTCTAATTTATTTGTGGTGACATTGCAAGTTAGTGGAAGAAGATGATGGTTATTATGGTTTTTCATTTGGTATAAGTAGTGGGTTTGGCAGTTACATGGATTCTTATAGGAAAATTTATTATATTTTCTAGAATCTTATAATGTGGTTGGAATATATGAATTCTGAAATGGGTAATGAGGTATAATTTCTTAGTAATGTGCTATTAATTGATAAATATTTTTCGATATAATAAATATGAAAAATATAAGGAAATGGATAGAATAATTATTAAGGATGAATACTCGATTGATTGAAGTAAAAATGTATTAATGAATTTTTTGATTTTAAATTTGGATAAATGAATAAAATATGACTACTAATGTTAATTCTAGAAAACATATTAGTGAATGAAATGTGATGCCAGTAACTTCATTATGGTTTACACATATGAATTAATGGATTTAATGGTAACATAGTGATGTAATTGATTTTTTTAAAATAAATATTGTGTTGTCATGAATGTTTTAGGAAATAATAGAGTTGGTTTGGAATGAACTATAATATTGGAAATGTGTTATATTATTACCAATTTTATATTTTATGGATTTAACTTATTCTCCCCGATTAAAAATTTCTAAAATGACTGATTCTCATAAGAGTACATGGTTTCCTAGACCTTTCCTATATTTAGGCTATATAGGGAATGAATGGATAAAAACCACTTTTATAGATGGCCCTTCAGATATATTATGGGATATGATTGATTAGGGACAAAATTTTATATTTATAGTCTATATTGGAATGGGAAATAATTTATATATATTTATTTTATTTGGTTATGTAGTTTTGGTATGGTTAGATTTTGGGGGATGCGTATAGAATCAGTATGGAAAGAGGACAAAAGGATTTTTGTTCACATTTCCCTATAACAATAAAGATGATTTGTGTGATTATGATGTAGTGTTTTGTATTATGGATGTGGATATGTTTTTATGTTTATGTGGCGATATCCAGATATGTATATATATGGATATTGAATGGATATTAGTAAAATAAGTATTTCATTGTGGAATGAGGAGGACGAAATAAATTACGAATTGGTTAATGGGTATAATCTTGACATTTACTCATCGATACTATACTTTTATAAATCCATTAAATATTGTGTTATAAATCCTTATTGACTATGACTGACAGTTGACTTATCATAGGTGTGTGTATGTTATGTTATTTCTTTAATATGAAATTGATTTGTTTATTCAATTTTATTATCAAATGTTTCTTTAAGGATTTTATTGTGTATAATCACATTCAATCCCATATATATAAATATTATTTTTACATGAATATGAGTGATTAATAATGAAATATGATAAAATATTATATATATTATTTATTTCAAAAATTATTATATTAGATTTCTCTTGTCAAATACAACAAAGAAAAAATTGTGATACAATATATCACTATTGAAATATTGATGTAGAATTGGTGACAAAAAATATATATGTAAATGAATTAGCATATATAAATAAAATGAAAATTAATTTAATTATTAACACTAAGGTATTGAAAAAATAAACTAACTTAGGCAACTAGTTAAATCGACTAAGTTATGACTTTAATTAAAATGTTTCAAATCCATTATCTTTTTATGTGTTTTTATAAAACACAATATATTATAAAGAAGATAAATTGTCGTTATGAATAATAGGTTTACAATAAAATTTATGAGTTACTGATCATAAATAAAAATAAGAATAGTTAAGATTTTAAATTTTTAATTTATGATGAAAATAGTTTTCATTATATATTTCGGTTTTTTGAAAGATAAATGTTAATATTATAAAATTTGAATCTCAAAAAATTTACTGTTTTTTATTTATAATTACAATATTTTTATAATATGAATTTTTTTTCTTATTCCAAATTAATTGTTTTTTCTGAACTGTAATAAGTTTATAATTCTTCAAAAATGTCACTTTTATAACCTTATCATAATACAACAATGAATTAAATTTTTAAGGATTTTACTATGAAATATATATTTAAATTAAAATAAATCATTTATTTTTTCAATATTATATATATAAATCCCATGTATATCAATTATGATGAATAATTAATATTTTATGGTAAAAACTGATTTATTCAGTTTAAAATAAAATTTGTTTGCATTAAATTAATATTGAAAATACAAATAAATTGATTTCATATTTTATATAATCATGATTATATTATGTAATATTTTCACTTTATTTATTTGTAATAAAATTATAATTTTTATGATTAACGTTAACCATCGTGATAATGATGAAAATATTCTTCCCAATGAGTTATTTTATTAATATTTTCCAATTTCTAACATATAATAATAAAAATATCATCCCAAAATTTATTTTAATATAATTTTTTTAATATATTTTAATTAAATATAACACAATCAATATGTAATAAATAGCAGATAATATTTAAAACACATAATGGGTTATGAAATATTTTTCTATAAAATAGTTTTTCTATATAAAAATTGTTTTATTTTTAAATATAATTAATAGATTAATTAATATTTGAGCTATAATAATTAGATATTTATTTAAGGTTAATAATACACAATTTTAGTTTTAGGTGTTATTTAAAATGTCTTGTAAAATATAATTTATCTGGATAAAAATTGTACTCTGGAAAAACGACCTAATGGTAAATGAAAAAATATATTAATTAATGAATTAAATATTGATTAATAAATTTTTTGAAATAATAATTGATGATTAATTTACCCAATATCCTCCAATAATATATTATTCTCTCTTTTTTAAACACCAAGCCATGAATCATGTCATTATTTTATTGAGATATAAAGGGTGTTCATAAAAGATCTATTTTCTTCATATACAAAATGATACAGATACACCCCTTCATGTAGAACCCATTAGATTAAATTTAATATGAAAAATATAATGTTTATATACTTCAATAGGCCTCACATATCTTCATAATAATCATGTCTAAAATATTTTTCTATCTCACTTCATCTCCATTGAGATATTTTTTAGAACATTCATGTTGCTAATATTAGTATTACAGAATCCGTATCATTATATTATAATTATTTCTATTAAAAAAGTTTATAAGAAAGGTTATATAATTGAATAAGAATAATTATTATACTGATATTTTATTATTATAATTGAAAAATATTTATTTATTATTTATATGAAATTATATATGAATTTTAACTGTGTGATGTGTGGCCTACCACCTACAAGAAGTAATTTGTTTCGTCCTCACCACAATTGTTTATCCACACTACATAAAATATGATTTAAAAACATAAAAACATAAAACAAATATCATTCTTCTTGAGTTGAAATGATATTATGTCTAAATAATAAATTTTTTAACTGTACTAGCCCATCAAATTATGGTATGTTCTGGTTTGGGTGTATCTAGAAACAGTCATAAAAAATGATATAGTAATTTTTGATGTATGAATTTGGATAATTAAATTAAAATGTCATTATAAGCTAATTGAAAATCATGACTGGTTTATGGTTTTTAATGGTTGTATTGATTATTTAACTTATCATTAATTTATCATCTTTGATCGCTAAAATCATAGTAATAAGCTGACATGTATTTAATTTTCACACAAACATAATAAGAAATAAAATAAATTAATGTAATATGTTTTTGAATGAATATATGAAATTAAATCCCAATTAATCTATTTCTAAATAATGTATCTAAAAAATAAATTTATTATATAGGTAGTTCAAATCATTCTCATAATGAATTAGGAACAAGGTTAGGGTTTTTTTGAATCATTTTTAAATTCCAGAGACATATTTTATTTTGTGAAACATCCTTTATTTTATATTATATAATTACAGACTAATTAATTGTTGTTTCTATATTCCTGAAATTGCAGCGGATTTATTATCCATATCTGAAAATTTATTTTAATTTCATTTTCTTAAAATGACCAAACTGTTTTAGTGTTTTCATTTACACAATTTCATTAATTATGTTATAATTCATATTGTCGAAAAAATTTCATCCATTACTAGTTCCCTGATGCTTACGATTTAATTTCATGGTAATTTTATTTCAATCTAGGGAGAATGTCACTTTTTAATCCAACTATTTCATTTATGAATTTCTTCCCTATAAAAATTATACCGTTTTTAGAATAATTCAACACTCTTTAATGACATCATCCCATTATTTCCAATATATTTTTTCTCTCCAAGGTTCTCTCTTAAAATTAGAATACCAATTTTTGTGTTATCTGATGTAAACATCCAACATTATATTACTTTATTACCTCTTTTTATATTGTGGGATTTAAAAATATGTATTTAAAAATATTAAATAATTTAAAAATATTTTCAAGATAAAATTTTTTATCATCCACTACACATTTAGTTTTATAATCATTATTTAATTTCGTGGATTAATTGTTTCTTTTTCATCTTAAAAAGGTTTTTATGTTTTCACTTCAAATGTTTTAAAATAACTGTTTATAGTGTCATATATCTTTTTTTATAATAATGTTTAAAATGAATCCTAAAATTAATTTTTATATGTTTCTATAATGAAAATGTATGATTGTTCATATTTTTATTTTCTATGAACCTTCCCCTTAGGACTTCATGGTTTCTCATATAAATTTTAACACTTATATTTTTATAAAATAAATATTTATAAAATATGATCGGTATTTCCTTAATTCAAATAGTTTTTAATGAAATAAAAAAAAATATTATTCATCTATTTCATTTCCATTTGACATAAATTATATAAAAATGAATACACAAATTTAATGACTATGTCCCTCTACTTTATCAAGATAGATTAAGTAATTATGTTTTTTATTAATGAGATGATCATCCATTGCCTTTGCCTTTACAATACATCCTCTTTTATATGTATGATTTTTTATATAATGAATATTTATTGTTAAAACTCTATTGCTTATTCTATTAAATAATATTTTATTGACAAATATGTGATATATCAATTTCTTTGGGAAATTCATGACATTACCATATATCAAATTATCTATAAACTGTTAATTTGATGGAAACTGTGAGATCAAGGGTTTTCATAAGTTATTTTTTGGTTTTGGATTCAAATTAATTTTCTTATCTAGTGATGAATAATTTTTTCATGTTAATTTGGATTTAAGGGGTGTTCTTATGGTGTGGGACATGTAATTGAAGAAAAAAGGATTTGTCTAGGCATACTATACAGTTTTTGCATTGTTAGTGCAAATCGAGAAAGGGGAGGGTCAAAAGATTATTCTTTAGACAATGGTATATCATGTGGTTGGTGAATTGTTTGTAAAATATTCAGAAATACCTAGGTAAACATGTGACCTATCTCCCCTTTATATTGGATTTAATATTGTTTTTTTAATGTCTGTAAATTCATGTGGGTAAACTATGTGACCATTAATGTTTGCAAATTTACAAAATTTCTGCTTCGGGATTTTTATGCCTCTCTCATTTTTCATCACCATTTACTCTTTTTAATACATTGTTATGAAAATTGATGACCCAATCTTACAAACGGTGATTCTTCTTCAATTATATGTCTTTTCTAGTTCTATTTTTTATAGATTGAAGCTCATGTAATGTGCAACGTATCCATTTTATCTATTTTATGGATTATGGGTTTTAGATTCTCTGATATTAAATAATAAAAAATTAATAGATTTATAATTTTAATATATATGTTTATTGATTAATTATTATGGATGGTTCAGTATTTTTTATGAACAGACCTTATCTTTATAGATGTTTTATGGTTCTGTTATATATAATATTGATGTGGGGATTTTATCGACATTACGTATGTTTGTATGTCAAAGATGATGTTTGTTGATTCCAATGGAATGTAGATTATGAATTATATTAATATTAATATTATTAACTTTTTTAATTAATATGACATAAAGAATTAATGTATGGGGACTAATATTATATATAAACTTTATGTATTGGCCGAATGCATGAGACAAAAATTCAGGGTATTTGGGGGTTTCCAACCAAGATAAATCATGAAGTCTTCATTACAAACATGACGACAAGATGGATATCATTCCTAGAAACATGATGGAAACAGTAATAAAATATATGATTTTGATATTGTAATGATAAATTTTTTTATAAATTTTAGTTCCATCACAAATAATTTTATTATTATTGTCTATGAGTTTATTTATATTATTAACATTGTATTATTTTCATGCTCAAGTGATTAGTAAAATGGAATTATTTTAGTTGTCTATTCCACCAATATTATTTATTTTCATATTATTCACACTTATAATTATTGCTTATTTCATATTATTTTTATCCTTACTGAGAATTTTCACTCATTATTCATTAGTTAGAATTTCCCTTCATTTTGATGAAAATTATTACACATTATATTTAAAAAAAATATAATGTGTAGATTGTTTTTTAAGATATATTAAAGACTTATTATATATTATGTAGTTTTTTATATATTGTAAATATTTCCATATTATTAGAAATAAATTGGATTTGTTGGTTAAAATTTTATCTTCAATCTCTTGAACTACAATCCAAAAAAGTAATTTGAATGTCATTGAATTTTGATTTTTTAATAATATTGTAATTATTTAAGGATAGAATTGGTCACTTCATTTCATTATATTATCTGTATGTAACAATTTTATTTCCCAACCCCAGATTCAGGGAGTGCTGGTCCAAGACATTATAGAATTGGTGGTCTAAATAAACCATACAAGCTTCAGGAGTTCAAGATTTGGGATTATGTCGCATCCATATGAGTTTAATTTCAGTATTATAATAATGGTGAACAATTTTATGTATAAAAGTTTTATTCATTATGTATTGGTTTATTTTATTTTACATTGAGTAAATGGTTTTTCAATATTATATTTAAGTGAATTATGTGCATAATGCCTCTTCTTTTCATGGGTTGTACCCTAAGTAGTTTTCACAAAAACATTGTCTTTGGGATAAAGGATTAATGTTTCATTCCTATAATAATTTTAGGATTATGGTGTATTGAGAATATTATGAGAATGATGTTTTTTATAAATAAGATGGTTTTAAAGGAATCGTTCAAAATATATTTCCATTAGAGAAATAACACAATTTTTTGAATAGTTACCTTAATGTTCAAATTACTAAATGGATATTTGGATAAATAATGAATTTAATATATAAATTAACATTATTTATAAATAAATTATGTAAGGATATTTCTTCAAAACTTATAATATAATCCATTAATTCACGTACCATGATGTGCGAATAAGGATATAATATATTAATTCATATTTAATATTTTCTAACAAACCCCATAATTATTCAAAAGAATAAAAAAATATAATTACCAATTTATGAAAAAAAAATTTATAAAAGGGAGTCATTTTTAGAAAAATTTTATAAATATTTAGAAATGGTTATTTTTTCTTAAATTTTAAATATTGTTAAATATAGTGGTTAATAGTGAAATATTGTGAAATACAGTTTTTTGTGTTATAATAAAAAGAAATACCTTATTATATCAGAGATGACCTAAGATACATTTTTTCACCCAGAAATCCATATTTTACTCAATTTCATCACAAGAACAGATATTATTTTCTATCATGAAAAACAATAAATATTTAATAAATAAAATTTATAAGACAACACTCTTTATCAATAAATATTAGCATCATCAACCAAATTATATAATATAAAAGAACATATTATTTTTTATAGATCTAAAGAATCATATACATAATTATTTTTACCCACATTTTTTAATCCATCGTCTAACCAAATGATATTTCTTATAAGCCTTATGGTGTAAAATAATTTAGGCATCTCAAAAATAAACGTATACATTTATAATAAATTTTTTTTTTGTTAAACCTAATTGAAAATACCTCAATATACATTATCATGAAAAATTAATAAAATAGTATAATTATACTAATTTATATTAATTAAATCAATATAATTATTAGTTTTATTTCTTTTCAATCTCATTTAATGAAATTACCCACCCATGGTATATTTACAAAACTTATGTGAATTGTTTTTTCACTTCAACTTTTAATGAAAATTTTAAATGTGGTTCCAATAATAATGATAACATTTATAATTTAATATTTTCATAATTATTGTACTTTAATAATAAAACCAAAAAGATATTGTTGATATTTTAAATACAAAATCATTATAGGTTTAAAATGAAAAAAACAAATGTACTAATAATAATACAGTGATTCCAAATCATTTTAGAGTGTCAATTAGAGTGTGGAGAATTATTATATTATAATGTTAAATTATATAAACAATATAGCATATAAGGAATATGTAATCAATAGATAACACCAAAATTTATTATCATTATACCAAAGATGTTTGCAATCCGTGGACAGAATAACGACAAACCATTATTTTAAAATAAACATGTCAAACAAATAAATATTATATTATAATAAAGAGAATGATAATAATTGAAAGAAATAATAACATATTTTAATAATAAATAAATAATTTATGTAATTCAATTATTTAAGAGGTAATAGAATCATTAAAGGATAGTTAGGACTCAAATTAACGGATTTATCTCACATCCCTTAATAATTTTAGTATATACTTTCACTTAATTTCTTCCTATTGAAATATATTTCACATATGTTTTTTATATATTAAATTTATGTTTTTCCTTATTTTATACATGTTTATTTTACTTTTCTTTTTGTGTGATATTCTTGTATTTATAGTTTCCTTACCAATTATCTATTTATTTCAATATGTAAAATTAGAGTATTTTTAGTCACCCAATCGATGTATCAATCCTATAGAGATGCTAATATCCAATTATTTAAAAATACATTAATATTTTAACATTAAATAAAATGGTTTATTTATGGTGTTTTTGATAATCATTATCCTCTTTTCTCATTTGATGGATGGTTTTCCAATTTTATTAATCTTTCTTAAAAGGTTTAAAATCAATAAATAAACTAATTTTTTATTTATCATTCAATCTGTACCAATATTGAAATTTTTTTATCATTATTCACTAAAAATTTAAAATTTTATTTAATCATTTATCGTCTTTGTGTCATTTATGACACCAAAATGAATTCAATTTCCGAAATTAGTTTACAAACCGTTTCAGTTTCCTACTTCTCATCATGTATATACATGATATATGGTTTATATTCCTTATGGATAAAATATTCCTGTAATATTATAATTAGAACAGATAACCTATTTATATACACATTCAATAGATTAAGTTACTCTTTATTATTATGAGATACAATATAAGGTCAATTTTTTGTTATCCAACCCCCTTTTGTTACATTGTATACAAAGTGAATCCATGTTTATTAAGAATGGTTTTCTATTTTTTTAATATTTTTACGAATTCTCAACATTATTATAAATATATTATATCATATATTTTATTTCATGAGTTTATAGGATGATTTATAATAATATTGTTTTATGAAACCATGTTATTATCATTGATACTTTTGATATCTCATATTCATGTTTATTAAAAGTATCCCTTTAGATGGCCTTTATTCCACAACATCAATAATATATTTCCCCGTGTTATATCATACATCGAATATAGTATGATGAAATATAATATATTTTTATGAATATGAAAATTGGATTATATATTTATATATTTCAAATATCCCAAAGACAGTGGACCTTTAGATTCTATGTTCATTTTGGTATACAGTTTTATATATAAATGAAATAATAATATGTTTATGAGAAGTGGGTAATTAGAGTTTGTATTAGTGTAATTTAAATTTATTATGGGGGATTAGGTATGATAAAATTATAGAAAAGTTTTGATAAATAACCTAGATTGGAATATAATGATTATTATGTTACATTATAATAGTGATTTCCGTATTATTCCATCAATGAGCAAAAATTTTATTTTATATATTTATTTATTTGATTATATAATTTTTCAAAATTTAAATGTTTTATTAAATGTGTTAGAATTATGGGAATCATTTCATTATATATTTCTATAGTCAATATACTAATGTTGTTACTAAGATGCATATTTTATGGGTTTAGGTGTTGAAATCCTTTTGGTGGTACTAACTAAAAAAAAAGTTACGAATAATAATATGAACCATGAGGAGAACGAAGTATCTATAAAAAGTAATAAATTTAATTTTCAAAATTCAGAATACATTTAGCACACACATTTTTTTGTAATTTTAATCCATTAATTATGTATAAATTTAAGACAAAACCATTAAAATGGTATTTTCTATTCTTCAATAAAATTAAAAAGGGAAATAATTAATGAATATATATTCCTATGAAGATAATTGGATTTAATTTGGTGGAAATATCAACCTAAATACTTTGAGGTAGGGTTACTAAAGAAAAAATGAGGTGAAATTCATGTATATCAATTGATAACATTTCTCCAATTCTCAATTGTAGAAAAAATATTCTAAAAAATATATCTACATTTGGATGAATTTGATGATATATTTGGGATTCATTACCTTTCCTTTATTCTAGTTTAATTATAAGGGAGAGTGAAATATAATTCTATCTCACACACCATAATCTGATTTTATAAAATTGCACATAAAATTTGGAATTTCTATAATAAAACAGTTTCATTTATGGATATTATTTCCATATTTACAAGTATATCATGCTCAAATTATGGATTCAAAGGAAATGAGAATACATGAAGATTTTACTTCAATGACGGAGTATGAAAATATATTCCAAAAATAGTTTTTTATTCTTCCTCTAGGTTGTGATGTTGAGTCATGAATAAAATATATACGAGTATCATAACCCATATCAACAATTCCATAATAGATTAAAATAATTAATAATAAATATTCATTCAAAATATATATGGGTAGCATTCTGAGTAATATGGTGTAGAATTAATTATATGAATTATGTATAATAAACCAAGACAACTTTATTCTATATATATAAACTTTACATTTTCATATGGTATATATCATATAAAATTAATAATATTTTTATTGGATAATTTAAATAGTTAAATAATATAATTAGAATATGAAAATCCAAAGGATCCTTGTCACATAGAATTATTAAATCTATAAAAAATACCATAAACATTATAAAATGGAGTAAAATATGATTGTAAGTTCTATAATGGTTAAATAAAACCTTGATATAAAAATATACGAATGTTGAATGATGGAAATAATAATTATTTATATGATTTATAATATAAAAATGACTATTATAAATAGTAATATGATTGTTTTATTAGTGACATAATTAGTTGAAGATTAATTTGAAAATTTTAAAAATAACATTATCAATAAAGAAGAAAAATCAATTGAAAATTCAATGATCGTATTAATGTATATTTTTAATAATATATATTTTAACATGATATTTTTTTGAAAATTACAATTTTTATGTTAAAAATTAATTTTTATAATTTACTATGTTTTATTAATTTTGATAAAATTAATTTATTTATGGAATCATTTTTGTAAAACATTGTATGTGTAAGTTTTTTATATGTATTAAAAATTGATTTTTATTGAATAGTAAGTATAAACTTTATCTGATAAAACTTTCTTGATGAAATAATATTGAAATAATAATATTTCAATTTTTTTTAAAATTTTATTATTAACCAAAATATTACATTAATAAAATAATATATTTAATAAAAATAATAAAAATAATTTTATAAAAATTTATTTTTCAATATATCTGTTGATAAATTTTATTATTAAAAATGGGATTCTATTTTTCTTTAAATACTTTTTAAAAATCAATATTTTTTATATATAGTTTCGAAGGTTTTAGATTTAATTGATTTTGTAATTGTAATCAAATACTACTTTAAATTTCAAATAATACATCTATTTTATGTCTTTTCCTTGAAATATTATTTTATAAAATTATACAACTAAAAAAATAAACAATAAATATGCCTCTCATCCTCCATGTAAACTAACATCCCAAATATCCTCATTTTTGAATTTCTACCCAATTTCATTACATTATTTATTTAAATATCATTAATATTGTTTTATTGCTATATTAATCCAAGATATCATTTCATTATGATCATAATAAATTATTAAATATGACAAAAAATGTAATGTCTCTAAATTTTTTATTTATTATTTCCATTTCCAATAAAGCTATTTAGAGTCACTCTTTTGAAAAAATATTTTTCCATTAATAATTGATTATATAAATATTTTTTAACATTTATATTTCTACATGATAAGTATCATAAACAATTAATATTATTTATATTATCACTCTCAATTTATTTAAAAATGTATCATTAATTTTATGTTATCCTTCCCTTGAGAACTATGTCAATTCCATATGAATAATCACTTATATGGATGATTAATGCAGATTATATGGCTATATTTTATATTATTTTGTTACATATAAGTTATTAATTATTTAAAATACACATATATTTCTTTTATTTCAATCATTTTTATATCTCATTAATGGACAATAAATCTCCAATGATAACCACAAAAATAACAAATCATATCACTCTATTCATGAATATTTTGTATTTTTTAAAAGAAGACAAATTCCAATGAATTTACACTATTTGAAAGAAAACTGTATAATTCAATGAAACATATCGATGAAACGTTTTATCATAAATAATCAGGATATTATAATAATTACAATTGATAATGAAAAATATAAATGATTATAAGCCTCATAATGATTTATATTTTAATAAATATATATTTATTAAATCGGATGTCTGAATGTAAAAAAATGATCACAGTAATGGGGACTCACAAATATTCCTTATAACATAATTACACTAATTTTGTCGTCTTTTTCATAATATTATCCAAATATCCATTCTAAACTCCTTTTAATTAAACATTCACTTTCATATTCTAGGGGATATACATGTTTTTATTTCACTGGATTTCATTGTTAGTGGCAATCAGAATTATTTAAAAATATTCATTTTCAAAATTTATCATTCATTAATCTTAAGACCCTATTATCCTAACCATGAATCCTGACAACATATTTTTCTATTTTTCCATTAAATATCAAAAAACAATTTACCATGTTTTTTCTATAATCCTTTAGAATTATTCATTGGAATATTTCTTATGACATCATTATAAAACCGAATATTTTTAAAACATTTTTATTGTATATTGTTAATATATTGTTCCATTCTATATGGAAATAATGATTATGAAAATGTTATCTTATTATGGGATGGAATTTAATTATAAAACCCTATAATTCAGTTGGAAAATTTATATATATAATGATACAATTATATTATAACATGATTCAAAAATTAATGCAATTCTATGAAATTTTCATTATAAATAGATGTTTTATATAAATATGATTGTAATGTTATTCACATATAATGTGTGGTATTTTTATACAATGTTAAAATTTGAAATTATTTTTATAGTACCAGAATACATGTATCTATAAAGAAATCCCATATACTTATAATTATTCCCATATTTTAATGTTACAATGATGATGATTATTCTAATCCAACAACATATATTGATTCTTTTTTCTTATTTTTTTCATCATTTTATTACCCCTTAATGCAATTTTTTATATCCAATTCATTTTTTATGTTATTACGTGACTACATGTAGGGTTGATGTTATGAAATCATATATGGGGATTATAATTAAGAAATTATATAAAGTTTAATATAGTGTATGTATCAATGTTTTATAAACCCACATCTCTTACGGAACTAAACATGTTATTTTTTGTGATTTTTATTCATATTAATATTTAATATAAATGTGATAAAATATTCATCTATGTAATATTTGGGTTCACAATTTTTGTTGAGTGAAAGAATTATATATAATTGGAATAAGGTCAATAAAATAAAGCCATTATTAAAATTAAGAAAAAATAAATTATGAAATTAGTATTACATTTCTTAAAACATTAATTTTTTTTATCCATTATTGATTTATATTTAATCAATATAACTTTATATTAGAAAATTTAGAGAACAATGAAAAATAAAAAATCAAGGAGAGACATGGATACTTTTCACTCAAGTATGGTGACAGATTTATTTCATTGAATTTCTGTAGATTTGGTTATACATTTAATATTTCCTATAACTATATAATCACCTCCCTGATACATCAATTTATAGATATATTTAATAATAATTAATTGTAAAATCATTTAATCCCTAGTGTAAGATACATTACCTGATTATTTCTACAAGAAGGTTTATCTAGTGAATCTCAATACTCTTCTACTAAATGGATTTTATCCTGTTAAAATAATATATTGAATCTCATTATATAGAGATGAAATCAACTTCTAAGAAATTGAAATCTCATTAAATATCATAATCCACCACATGATCCTATAAAAATATACTTAATGTTAATGTTTTAAAAATTAAAAAAAATTAATTGTATGAGAAATGAAACCAAATTATGAGTTATATCTTGAGAAAATGATTTTTTAAGATTGATATAATTATCCTTGAAGTTATTATCGTTGTATGGGAATATATTTTTGTATTCCATAGTGAATTACATGGACTTACCACATATCATGTGGTTATATTCTCAATATATCATATATGTTGATCTAAACCTGTATCTAAGATTCACTATAGGTTAGACCTGATTGATCTACAAGATGTAAATAATCAATTATTGAAATATTTGAACAAGGGATTCATAAAAATTACTACATAAACTTGTGGTGAATTGGTGATCTTTTTAAATTTCAATTATGGCTAAATATTTCAATACAATTAATATCAAGTCCTCGAAAAATATTTCCCTAAATAACTACTATTAAATTTAATGGAATGCTAATTTATTAAATAAAAATAAAGAAAATTGGAAATCGTCGAATTTTGATCATTGATTTGCATATCATTAGTTAAAGGTAAATAGATTTATATTCAAAAAAAATTGTATAATATAATTTATTGATTCTATGAGTCCGTATTCAATCAATCCAACCATTTAAACACTCAAAAAATAGTAATGTAAATAATTAATAAAGTCTTTATATACATAATCTATTATTTTGTTGTGTTATTTATTGAATATATTTTGATAGAGTCAAGAAAAAAATAATGAACATGGGGAGTATTTGTTTTTTGGTATAAAGACATTATAGAAGATGTTTTTATGTGATAATTTCACAATGTTTTACTTGTATAAGGATAAATTTACTTTATTTGGACATGTGATCCCATTTAATAAGAATTAGTTTATCATTAAAATTCTAATGTAATCTAATATTGACCAAAACTTATATGTTTCACAATAATTCATAATATTCATATACTATTTAGGTATTATAAATTCTATGTTGTAATATTTTATTTATTTTTTATCTTATTAACCATGTTAACATTGATAGGGGTATTTCCTTTATATAAAATATTAGGATGAAATAATTATGATCCCATATTATTCTAATACATATATATATACTCATAACCCCTTAAAGTGGAGTATGAATGTTTATATACTAAAGTGAATCAAAGAATTACTAAGGTATCTTACTGTTACGACATGATTACGTGATGGACTATGACTCAAGTCAATTAATGCTACTGGATATGAACTACAAAGAAATTATTTATAGATAATAGTCATGATATTTTGATTGAATATTTTCTAGAACAACATCTAAAAAGATAAGTGTGTCATATTTTATAATAATAAAAAATTATAGTTTAAATTCACGTCGAAGGAGGTAATCATGTTTCAGTATTGATATATGGATTTCAACAGGGTATAAAATTATTTAAAACCCTGCCATAATATAATGGAAAACAAATTATATAATGCTCTTACAAAAATTAAATTTTCACCCTATAAATAATGAGGATTCTTAAAGACATAATCTTACTATACAAATAGAGTATTTGTTTGGAAGTAATAATGGAAGGTAATACATCAAAAATTGATCAAATGGATGACCAATAACATATCGACGTGAAAATAAATGTGGAACAGTGGGATGGTATGGATATTATAAATAATGTGGTAGAAATGAAGGGATAATCTATAAATTTAACATAAAAAATATAGATTCATTCATTTTTAGAACTATAATATTCTTGTTATTATCACCGTAGATAATAAATTATCAAATTTTTAACATCCATTGATCATGTATCTTAGTTAAACTTCTATGTTGAAAAGGGGAACCAAGATCATTGAGAGCTGTGTTGGTGGGATAACATAATGAGATAGATTGATGGGAGCAACAAAATGTTCTTAGTATATATCCATGTTAATATATAGCATCCAAATATAATGTTACATAGTAACTATTTACAATAAAAACATGAAAATTATATAGCATCATTATAGAAATTTCACAAGATATTTAAATTAGATAAAAAAGGAAAAATCTATATCAGTTTTGGAGGATCATGTCCCTATGAATGATCACTTAATAATTATTAAGGATGATTTATTCCTTTATAAATAATACAATATATAAATATTTTAATAGATAATGTTTTATAGTTATCCACTTTCAGCCATATGAAAATGAGATCTATGATTAATCTCAATGTTCTAATAGTGTAATCAACATTCCCAAAACACTATGATAATCTTTAATATGTCCTATTTGTCTCAGAATAAATAACAATTTTAATTTACTATATACTAAATTATGTATATGAAATAATTATTTTTATGGATATTAATGATTTTTTGGATCAATATTTTCCATTGGTTGAGTTCTCATACTATAGTTATTTACAACTATTTATTCTGATTCCCCCATATGAATCTCTATAAAAAAAGATATGTATAATGATATAATTTTTCGATGATGTTGATGAATGAATTCTATAACGACATGAACCAATTAATGATATATTGTATAAAATATATAGAGGCCAAAATATTATCATGCATAAATATGATATCTTAATAGATGAATATTCATTACCAACTAAAATTTTACATAACCGAGTAGTTTAATTCTAGTGCCTTTGGAAACATGTCATCATAAAATACTTATCCATAAGTGAGACAATTCATCTAAAATTATTCTCAATTTCAATAGAACTCTATGTATACATGTCATAGATAATATATTTCATCATAACATATTGGAATGAAACATTAGAATGGGTGATGTTAGATTCTCAATAAGGGAAATAATGATGAAATCCACATTTTTTATATATAACGGTTTGAGAACAAGAGAATGACATCTTAAAAACTAGACCATAATTTCATGGATCATATAATTTAGTCATGACAAAAATATTGGTAATTCATAAGATATGAATCATATAGAATCAATAAAAATGAACCTTGAGAGCATAAAATTAACATAATAAATAGATTTGAGACATAGACATAATCATAGAGTAATATTTCTTTCTTAGACCAAGGATTATTCAAATCACAGTCATTGTGGAATGGCTTCAATTTCATAATTATCATAGTAATCCTGTTTCACTCCAAACACTATCATAATAGATGTATTCCCTTACAAAACTACATTCACTCTTCATTCTAAAACTACTTATCACATGATATTTCAGTCACTACCCAATGCATTCAAGGGTTATATTGGTCCCACAAATACAAAAATGTAATTAATACATATGAGTACCCCTAGATCATAATATATTTAACATATCATAACATAAAAAAATAAATGTGTTTCAAAAATATTTTATTAAAGAATAACCAAATTAAAATAAAGAGGATTCATAATAATTTCATGATTTCGTCATAGTATAATTGATGGGAATAAAAGATGGTTTTATTAAAAATATATCATTGTTTAACTAGTGGAAGGGAATCTAGTTTCATAAAAATATTATCATTATAAACATAATGAATTTAGAAAAAAAGAATAAACAATATCGTGGGATTAAAGCCCTTGTAAAACATAAGTACATCATTGGATGTCAACTTATATGGAAAATTATTTTTACTGAAAAACCATATCGATCAATTTTTTATGAAAATATATTTTCATTAAATAAAAAATTTAAATTAGAAATTTATAATATAATTATTAAATATATTTCATTGAAAATAACATTGGCAACATATAAATTAGTATTCATATAAAATAATGGTCACAGTGTGGGGATATTTTATAAATTTCAGACACATTAAATCAATGATTCCTTTAACATTTCTATTAAAAGTGAAGTAGCCCTTCTTTGGAAAATGAATTAAATATTAATTTCACCAAAATTTGTCATAATGTAAAAAATAAGTAATAAATTATATGATAAATTATTTGGATAATGATAATAAAACTTTGGAATTTTGTTTCAAAAAAAATTGTATTAGAATAAAACATGTTTTAGACCGAGGAGAGAAATATAAAGTATTTTTTCAAAAAAAACATTTCAACTATTGAGTAAATAATGACAAGAAAATAATGGGACTATTATTTTAATGGAATAAACCAATTTGAATAAAATAATTGACTTTATTGTGATATAGATCACATGGGTTCAAAATTAGATGTATAATTATGAGCAATACCGAGAAATGATATGATTATAACATAAAAACAAAATCACTTTTTCAACATTGAATAGTTATCCCCAATAATGAATAAAAAAATGAAATAAGTAATATCAAAAAATATTCATCATATTATATCGAAAATGGGTTGTATATACATTTTATAAATGACGATTAGTAAATAACATAACATATGTCCCAAAGAATGAAAACTAATAAAAAACACTTCCCTTAAGTCTTGATCTCTTTAATATGCTTTAAAAACTCCCATATAATAAATATAACATTATTATATATATATTAAATAACAATATATATATATGTATATCATAACATATATGATCAAATTATGATATATTATTACATTTTTATTAACTATTACATGTTTAGCCATGTTTTAGGAAATTACTAATTAATTTTTTGTATTTGTTTTGATTTTTTGTTCATATTACATTAATCATGGTTCATTAATATGCAAAATTTTAACCATGAAATAAATATCCCATATATATAGAATATTTTTATTTAGATTAATCCATAAATGATAATGATATAAATTGAAATACATCTTATATAGGGATTCTAGGCCGTACATACGCATGAACATTGTGTCCATTTTCTCAATGGATTAATTGATTTAAATAATGGGAAATAAGATATTTTAATTATATAATATTTTATATATTATTTATATAACACATATTTTAATTAATCCCATCATTATTATATTCCATGTAAATATTGGGCTGATCTCCTCTCTTCATAAGTTTGTAGTCTTCTGTGAACACGAGTAAAATTATCACATTCCAGTAGAATGAAATGTAAGAAGGTATATGTGATATAAGAATTTATAAAGTATAATAATATTATATATATAATATATAACCATTTAATCCATCATTTTTTCAATATTTTATAGGTGGTGATGTAAAATAAATAACATTAGTCTGTGAAGTGGAACTCTATCATACATAAAAATGATGATTTCATATCTAATTAGAGGGGAGTGGAGATAGATTTATGTTATTCCATTTAAATAAAAACATTAAAGTATATAAAATATTCTAATATTATTATATAAATATATTTTAATTATAATTTTAGTACTTTTATAAATAAATAATATAAAAACACTAATTGAAGAACATTATTTATTCCTTGGATAACTTCATTAGGTTTGTACTGTCTGAATTCCTACAATAGATTTATGAAAAAAACAATGGATTTTTTGATAATAGGATTAAGTTTTGGTTGATATTTTTTTAATTATTTGATTAACCAAATACTATTTGATATGATAGGGTAGATGATAAGGGGTGTCTATTTATAAGTGATGTTATTGGAACATTGGCAATATTTTGAATTGAAAAAGGTGTACCCGCATTTTCACATGAAAAAGGGATAAAAAATGAAATATTTTTTTCTTTTATAAATTATAGGTTCTATATATAGATATAAAATAGTTTCATAAATTATGGGGTTCTTTATAATAATAATCTTTTTAATTTGACCCCTAGTAAAATTGTTTTTACCATAACCACAATAGATATATTTTTATGTTTTATTCTATTAATTAAGGAAAAAATTTATTTTGAACATATTAGATATTATATATTATTAATATAAATAATAATTAATCCATTTTTCAAAATACCAATCCCATAATATAAAAAATTAATTTTAATTTTAAACCCATAAACATAACAAAAAATATTTTTTCAAAGAAAAAATGTTCGAAATCAAAAACAAAAATAAATATAATATTAACATAAAAATGATTAAAATTACATAAATTTGACTAATTGATATATAATTAAATAATTTTAGTTTCAAAAAATTTAAAAATAAATTGAAACCTTATAAATTCATTAAATAAAAAAGTATTTTCAAATATTTTTCACTATTTATTGAAAAATTAATCTCTTCTGAAAATTACAAAAGATCTCCCAAATATAATATAAAAATTCTTATTTTGAAAATAATTTTTATTTTGAAATATAAAATTTTGAAAATATTCATAATTTAAATTTATCATTATTAAAAAAAATAAAAAACATTTTTTATGAAAATAATTTTTTCAAAACATAAGTAAAATTTACCAATAACATTGTATTTGTATGAATATGTTTCCTTCAGGTAATACCATTATAATTAATATTTCAAATTTTTCCATGATTATTTGTACATCCATGTATAATATCTAGTTAATAACAACTATGTTTAAATAATATAGTTAATTATTTGTCATAGTTTATAAAAACATGATGTTGTGTGTAAGGGAGGAAAGGGACGAAATTTAATCTATTCACAAATAAATATTTTAATAAAAGGGTGTTGCATTAGAAACCCATTAAAATTACTTTATCCCTAGAAATTTTGTCACATTTGTGAAAAAAACTGAGGATAATTGAGCATCATTACATCATCAGGTTCCTAAGTAGTTTTTCCAATCTGGTTGATTCACCACCATACATATATCATTTTAGTGGTCCTATTTTGTAGATCATTCTCAATATGATCCAAAATCAACACTAGTTTTTACTCATAAGAAATATCTTTCTATGTTAGTATGAATATTGAGTTTTGTATATGTTACATGTCATATATTTACTTCCCCTATACATATACATTGAACACTCTATGGAATTTATAGAGGATTGGTAAGAGAACAAATATATCATATTATATCTTGATAGAATAAAAAATTTGAATCATAAAATAGACATAGGGATTTGGTTTACCTTATTTAAAAATATCATTACCTTCTTCTCATGGGAAATATTTAGAAATACCTTGTCACCAACATCAAATTTCTAATCACAATAGTGATTGTCAGCATAACATTTCAGCCAACTTTTAACTACCTTGATGTGTTTCTTAATGGATATAAACGTATCTACCATTTATATTTCTATCTGAAATTCCAATAGTATTATTTCTTCTTCATCCTCTCACTTAGTTGGAGATATAAACTTCCTTCCATATATGGATTCATACGGATCTATCTGAATACTCATGTGAAGGTTATTTTTGTGTCAATATTTAACTATAAGAAGTTATTTATCCAAAACACATTTTAAATCCAATGAAAATGATTTCAAGATATACTATGGGGTTTGAAATTTTTACTTGGACTAACCATTTATTTGTGGATGATATTCCATGTATGAACACAACATAATATCAAGAGCTTATTGAAGACTTCCCCAAAACGTTGCGGAAAAACTCAGATTCTAATTAGATATAATTTAATGTGGTCATCCATGAAACATTTCAAATTAATTAGTGTATATCAATTTAATAAGATACATAGAAATATATCATCTCATAACAATTACATGTCATGAATTTTAAGCTAATAGAATGAAACCTATAAATAATTATTTCTATTAGAAATTTAGTGAAGTTTGAAGTCAAATTCCAGAGTAACATTTTCTTATTTTCATACTAATATGGCTAATAGATATAAATTCTCCATATATATTTTTATCGTCGACTTATATTTATAACATATAAAGAACCACAATAAAAAAATGTTATATGTCTTTTAATAACATCCCACAATAAGAACACTTTCAAATCTATATTCATCGTCATAATAATAGGTTGAATAGACAATTAAAAACTATAAACTTCCTCTGAAAACACCATCATAAATCATGGTATGGTTGAAATCAATAAACAATTCTAGAACATAATTATTCTTTCAAGATTAATGTTAAACTCATGAACATTTCTATACTTCTTTTGTAGGTCCACATATTCCTTCCACACCTCATTAATCTTCAGTATGATAGATAGATGAACATTAAATTTAGTAAGATATAATTTATACCAATTTAATAGTATTTCTAGATCAATAATTTCAAAATATATAAAAATTTGATATTTCTTGCTCCTCATCATGTATAATCTTACTTGATTTTTTTACTAAAGTAATTTGCGACCTCTCATTCTTTTCAATGGTGGTAATGTATAGAGAAGTCATAATATTTAAACTTATCCAGCAATCTTTTATAGAAAATATTCCATTCCTTCCCTGTGAATATATAATTTAAAATTATGTGATTAGTATATATATCATACCTTTAACCTTAAATAAAATTCCTCTAAATCATTAATGGAAAATTTGATGCAATTAAATTCAGATAAATATATTGTTAGTCATTATCATAAAAAGTCATTATCACGTGGAATAATCTATAACTATGTTATTCATCATTTTAACACATATCGATACATTCTAGGGTGCATAAATGTAGACTACAAACATTTATTCACTACATGGTAATTTAAGAACATGTGTGATGAGAATTATTCTCTTTTGTACATTAAAGGTTTCTTCTAAATCATCTTTCTTGAGCGACTTATCTCCCATATGACTTAACATGGAGAGTGGAATAAATTTTCATGAGAAATGTTCTAAAACTTTTCAACAATATACTGCCAAACCATAAACACTATAAATCTCAATCAATGTGGTTGGTTGGGCCCACATTTAGTAGTTTCAATCTTTTAAGGATCTACTAGTATACCTTGTATTTAGATAATATCACTGATAAATGTAACCATTACTTTCCAAAATTCACATTTCATAAAATTTTATATATTTAATCCTTCCTTACGGCCATTAGTACAATTTTCATGTAAAATTCATATAATTACTTTCTCTTTTGGTTGATATATATATCATAAATAAATACAATCCCAAACTTGTTAATGAAATCACAAAAAACAATATTCCTTAAAACCATAGATATTGAAGGGGTATTATTACGACTGCATATAATCACAATATATTCATAGTTTCAATGAAATGAACATAATTTTGTCTTAGGTATATCCTATTTGTTGAACCTAAATTAATGATATAAATAATGAAATTCCACCTTGGAAATATATGGAGCTCCATATAGTTAATCAAATAAGATACAATTATGGGGTAGAAGAAACATGTTATAGATTAATATCTTGTTCATACACGGATAATAAATTCAGAGACACACACATCCATCAATTATCTTGAAAAAAGGAACATGTATAACCTATGGATACTCACAAGGATGAATGATTTGCATTATAAGGTTATCTTGGACTTTCTTATTCAATTCAAACAACTCAATCAGGAATAATATATAAGAAATATTTGAAATTAGTGTGTAATTATATATCAAATCTATAGAAAATAAAAAACATTATTGAGTGGAAATTTCGTATGATTCCTTTCAACGTTCTAATTTATGTCTAGTTTCTCACTAACCATTCTTGATAAACACTCTATATTAATCAGAATCAAGATCCATATAATAGTTATGGTATCCATCATAATTTCACACTTATCATCCCATTGATATATGATCATATGATTGTCTATAATGTCAAATGTTATATCCATTCTTTGAATAAAATCACGTTATCTATGTATATTAATAATAAAAATTTATAAAATAACATCAATTCAACCATAGTAATAATAGTAATATTTTCATGAAACAAAGTCCCAAAAATGTCAACATGACATGATGAATATACTTGACATGTAATCATTATACCATTATATTATTCACAACTAATTATACATATAATCATATCGGTGTAATCGTGACACCTTATAAAATTCTATTGATATGAAATTATGGGTAGCTCTATAGTCTAATAAGTAATTTGTAGTTTTAGAGTGGATGGAAAATATAACTTTTACCATGCCTTTATCACTCTGCTCATATATTACTCCCCGAACCTAGATTCCTATATCTAGTGTATTATTTTATATCATTAGAAATATTACAACGATACACATTCCAAAGGACCGACCAATTTCGCAATTTTTTAAATCCATATTATATATATGATACCCATAAGAAATTGTGAAATACAAAACACAACAAAAAATCTAGTAAAGATTAATAAAATTAATCCTTAAAACTCATTAAATTGATTAATCTTCCTAACATTTGGAAATTAAACATAATAAGGGTGAGCACATATTCTTAGTAATGGTAATTAATGTGGATATAATAATTGATAAATATGAATAAAATAACATGGAAATGTATTTAAATGATAACACATGACTTTTAAATAAATAAAAAGTCAATATAGATATTGGATGGTAAAACAAATAAACTCCTACTATCTAAATCTATAAAATGAGAATTAAATGTATCCATAAACGCATTGAAGAAACATTTAGTGGATGAATAATAACTGAAAATCTTTGAGGGAAATGCTAACTTATTTGACAGCATGTTTCCTTGGTATATGGTACATTTACCATCAATACCATTCAAATGATGGTTTACAACATATAAAATAAAATAATATATGATATGGCCAAATGATTTTCCTTTGGAGATTATCATTACATTTAGGGGCTACAAAAACTGGGCCCCACCTGTGTCATACTTTTCCAATGCATTCCTCATATTCATTGAGAAATATACCTTATAAAAATATATTTATTGGATAAATAATATATATTTATCAATTTTTTCCCCGTCATGGATAATTTACAACACGGGGTTTCCACATTAGTGAATGAAAATAAAATTGAAATATCATGAAAACAATATTGGGGGAAATGATAGTTTATTCATTCTATTGTGTCCCATATTACATTGAATCATTTTAAAAAAACTCCTCCCGAAGTAATAAAAGTAAATGAAACTTAGAATATCACGAGATCAAGGATATTCAATATATAAAAAGTTATTGGTGAGTAAATACACCAGATAAACATGAATTAGTGCGTAATAATAGATATGTATCAATGGATTGAATATTGAGATGAAATATCCTACCTTAACATTAATATTATTAAATGATCCTTATATGTCAATATAATGCTTTAAAATATGATAATAACTTATACCATACCCATATTCAGGTTTATAATATCATATTCAACTTCATATAATATCTTATTACACATTTCGTAGCAATCATTCATTATTTTCACAATTTCAGTTGTTGTCCAAATCCATTTTTATGTTCTTTTACAAAAACTGCTTTATGGGTAATTGTGAACATCACATTAAACTAGATTCAAAACAAACCAGAAAAAATTTCAAAATGATAAACCAAAAAACCCGAACACAGATTATAATTTCATAAATGAAAATAGACGCATCCCATCAACTATGTACCTACAAACTAGAGCTTGAATCTTCCTTGAGTTGTGCCCCCTATGGTCACCACATTGCTGGCGAGATCCACCAAATATCATACCACCACATCTATCAACAAAACCACCAACATTTTTGCCTATTCACCCTTATTGTGGAAAATGCATAATCAAAAATCACCAAAACCAAAAACTACTTTAATGAAAAATAAAGTACCGTCTAACAAAACCCGATAATGCCACCATAAAATCCATAACAGAAAACCCAAAAAAATCCTCTACTACACCTCACGTTGAAAAAACATGATTTGAAAATCACCAAATCCTAGAGAAACTACAATAGAATTCCAAAAGAATATGAAAAAACAACACATGACTCATCTACTTGAACCCCATCAGCTGCTCAACCATCATGTCCCAAATCCTCCTAGGAATAATCGTACTAGACCGGCCTGGTCAAGAGGGATGGAACTGAAATCCAGAACAACATTTTAGCAGACTGAGGCTGCATAAGTTGGAACAACCAATGACAAAATGATAAACTTTTCTATAAATTATCATCGACCGACGTTCACCAGAGAAATGCCCCCAAAATCACATGTCATTGACAAACAACACCTTGAATGTACCACCATATCCCAGGAAAAAAACCAACGATGGACATTCCACTTTAAATAAAACCGACGGATCAGACAACACATCTTCTAGCCTTATTTAAAACATCATTTTAGACAAATTGGGAGAGCCGAAAAGGTACTTAATGCTACAGAAGAGTTTGAATCAGACTTGGGTGACAACAGAGAGACTCGACCTTGACAAAAACACCAAATCCAATCATTGAATCAAGAACCAATAGAGACGATCCAATAAAGCACTGGTTGTTAAGAGGAAGAGTAGAGGAATGGGGGATACGTGAAGAGGCATCATCCTCCACCATCCAAATCTCCATCAGGGAAACCCTGGGCTGTGAGATTCAAGAGGGTGACGCCACTCAGGTGTTAAATGCTTAGTTTTCTCATGTATGTTTTTACATGTTATTTGTAGTTAATATTAAAAATATAATGATTTTATTGTATATTGAATTTGAAACATTATTTAATTATCATATTTAATTATTAATATTGTAGTTAAAATAATCTATAATTTTATTATATAAAAATTGATATTTATTGTTTATAGATAAGGTAGGTCATACATATGAAAGAACTCTACGTTCATTTTTTTCGTATTAATTAATGAAGATTAAAAGACAAATATTTATATAATAATTAAATTATCATATATATGTCATATATTTTATATATTTTTTGTCAATTTAACCATACTATGTTCCATGTATAGCATGAATGGATCACATTGCTTGAGTAGGCGGTAGTCCACACTTACATAAAGGATGTTATTGTTTTTACACAAAATGAAAAGCATCCGGATATGTGTTGTAAAAGAATTAAATAATATTAAAGACATTATAATAATTATATATAAACTTTTCAATCATAGTTTCCATTATAATGTCTACCATGAGGGGTGGTAAAGGAAAAATGAAGAATTTTAGTTTCATGAGGCAGTAGTTCCCCGTTCACAAAAACAATATGTTTGTTACCCATTAGATGGAAGTGTGTGTATTTTCAATTATAAAACTTTCCCAAAAAACATCATAGTATATTTCAGACACATTTTTGGTTATATTATCAGAGAATAAAGATAATTTATATAGTGGATAATGGAAATAATAATAAAGAGTTTTAGGAAAGATATCACTTCTTAGTCAGGTAACTCCTTTTGTTTGTATTAGATGGATGTCATGTATTCAATTATATAAAAAGGGAGTCATTAAGGAGTTTGGGAGGAATTTTAGGGAGAAATATATATAGATTATGTTCAAACTATTTTGGATTATGATGTGTTGGGTAGTGGGAGAAAATGAGGCCTTTTACAATGGAGGTCGAGTGGCATAATTGTAATATTTTAAAAGAAAAGAAACCACCCAATTTTTTTATTAAATGTGTATCCCAATTGTTCCAAATTATATAAAAGATAGGTTTGGGCCAAAAACATTCCATCAAATAGATTTTGGACAATTTTATATGTCATTTTGGGCCATAAGGTTATGGATTAGTACTTTGTTTAGCTTAATTTATTGTTAATCATTGTAATTAATTTTAATTACTTTCAGAAATTTTTCTCATCAAAAACTATATTTACATTTTTATATATTATAAAATCTGATTATTAAAAATATTAAATTCATTTTCTCAAATTCTATGCAGAGAAGTTATAGGAAATTAAGTTAAAACTAATCCCATAGACAAGACAATAATGTAGGTTTTTAAAGTAAAAACAACCTAAATATTTCAATGTTTTTACAGTCAATTTCAATGATAAAAAAATTATAATGAAAAAATAGGATTAATTGATAAAAATATAATATAATTAAATGCAAAAAAATTAAAAAAATATTTATCCTCATAAAAAAATTCGATAAAAATATGTTTTGAAATAAAATTCAATATTTTTCACTTTTCACTAAAAAGGAAACGTCATAAGAAATATAAAACCATCAACTTAAGTTAATGTTTATTATTAGATTTAAAATATAATGTTTCTAATGAAATATAATATTTATAAAATTGTCAAAATTGGATTGAAAACTCAGTCTCCATCAAAAGGCTACTAAATTTCATCTATAAAAAAATATAGAGTTTTATGTGTTTTACAGGGTATTTTCTTATCTTATTCCTATAAAATATATTAGTTTAGTGTAAAAATATTTTAGTGGATATAAAATATGTTAATATAATATATAAACTCTCTAAAAGTTTTACTATTAGATCTATTTTCCAAAACATGATGAATATAATGTCTTGTTTAAATCAGGTGTTGTTTTTACTAGAAGACTACCATCCTAATTAAATATATTCTAAATGGAGAATATGCAAATGTATTGGGGCGATACATTCTTCTCTATAACAAAAATTTATTCCTAACAATTGAAAGGGTATTACCATAAAATTTTTTTGTAGTTCTTATAGTATCCCATAGTTCCCAAGTTTCTTCTTCTATTTTTTTCTCTAGAGTACCATTACTGGATGAGTTATTTAATTTACCCATAACTGCTATTTGGTATCATGAATATGGATGGGTAATTAATTATATGAATGATCACATTCCATATCTAACTCAACATAGTTTAGAAAATGTGTGGGGATAGGCATGTGGGTCCTCAGAAGATATATATGGAACACATCTAAAACCTATAAGAGATTTCGAGGCATTTTTAAATGATTATAAATGATTATCACTCCTTTAAGAAATTTTACAATTCTAATTTACCTGGGCCTTAGATTTCATTTTTTATAAAATGTTATAACACCCTTAAGTGGAGTTATATTAAACAAATCATCACCCCCACTTGTAATTCTAAATCATTCCTCCAATTATCAACATAACTCTTTTGTATAATTTAAGATGATTTAATATTATCATGAAAATACATTACCTTAGTTATTTTCTATTCAATAATTTCTATGACTAGGATTCTCCAATCACCAAATTCATCCAAAAATATTGCTGTATTAGATCTCTTTCTATATAATACTACATACTGTTCCATTTCAACAGTTGAATAGAAACTATAATTATATCAAAATCAAAAAATGGTTTGTATGTATCCCAAATACAATGCATGTCGAGGGATAATCACCTCAACATATCTTCCATTGTTTTAACTGTTCTTTCATAGATTCCATTAGTATGATGATGGTAAGCAGTGCACAAATAAATCCTACTATCAAGAGACTTTTTATGACTCTTCCATAATTTAAAGGTAATGTGGGGATCTTGATCCGAAATAATAGATCAAGGTGAAAAATGATGTATTATAAATTTCTTAATGTAGAGTGGTGTGTGGAAAAGAAGGGGAATATATTTTCTCATGGAAATGAAATGTGTAGATTTGGTTATGAAATCAACAATAGCCTATATTAGTTCATCATTTATAATTGATTTTGATAATCTTGTGAAAATTTTAAGTGTAATTTCATACCTTTTTCACAGACTAATAAGAAGAGGTTTTAGGAAACATTTAGGTTGTTGTCACGCCCAAAATGTTGAATTCCACTTTTATTCTAGTTTGTGTTTGTTCCTAAGGTAGTCTTCTGAGAACTAAGTTTGAAATGTTTGGATTTTTGGAGAAATATTCCCTTTTATCTTTGGTCTAGCTTTCCCCATTGAGTTTCCATTGTTTCTTTGGAGAAAAATATGAGTTTTTTGGTTGAAAAAACATGGAGAACTGTTGGGACATGGTTAGTAGTAACCATATGCCCAACCCGTGAAACCATGCAGTGGGATACAAAACCTACCACATATCCTTCATATGTTCATGTTCCTCATCCCAGGTAATAATGTAGCTTGTTCTCTTAAAGAATACATGGCCACATGGTATCCTCAAATCCTGGAGAGCATAATAATCGTGCACTCGTTCCATCTCAATAAAAATATGTTCCCCCTTTTTATCTCTCCATAATATTGACACCTTTGGACCCCTTTCTCGGCCCCACAGTCTCCACAACCCTAGGTGTATATCCCTCTATCTCCTCCTCTCATTAGGCTTCAATCCATGAGACTTTTTAGTGTGGATCCATCAAGATATATCATGTAAGTCCACTTCTTGATTTTCCATAATACATTATGGTTCCCTCTTCACTTTCAAGGTTTTTAGTTTTCCAGTGGATATGGGTTTCAATTTACGGTTTTAATCGTGGTTTTTTGTGCAACAACTTCTGATCAGGGTTTTTTTATTCCTTCTTGTGGTATGATTTAGGTGCGGATGGGATTTTACAAAATTTTATTTAAGGTTCTCCATGAGATATTGATGTTTCTATGCCCTAATAATGTTATATGGATTTAATATTCTTGATAAGGTTTATAAATATGTTGTTTGGTTTTATTTGTTTGGAGTGAATGATGTTCTTAATGTGAATGGATTGTTTATAGGATATAAATTAACACTAGAAAAGAAAATGGATATGTCATTTTTGAGTTATAAAAAATTTTTATTAAAATGTATTGTAGGGGTTTTTTAGATGGTGTGAAAAATATTTTTAAATGTACTACAGTTGTGTGTATGTTTAAATGTGGTTATCAGTGAAAAAATTGATTGATTTTGGCAGGTTATCCTTGTTATTCATTTTGAGTATAATTTTTTAAATTAATTAATTGAGAAAATATTATTTTACATAGTGTTTTAGAGTTTACGTGGGATTATGAATGGTCTTTTCCCATTGACTTTGTCAGTTTTAATTGTTTGTTATTCTTATGTTATGAAAGGGGAATTGGGGAATTGTGTATGTGATGGTTAAGGTATTAAAAGTGGGGTGTTTTGGTGTGTTTAAAATGGTGAATATGTTATTTTATGATGAAGGGTTATCCTTGAAAATTGTTTGGCCTTTATTGTGAGTTGGGTGGTAAGTGTGACATGTGAAATTTAACTCGTGCACAAGGGAATCCCTAGTATCTTGGTGGGTGTACAATAACATTTACGCTAGTGATAGAGAAGTGGATTTTCCCAATTTCACAATGATAGTATGACGACTATAAAACTAACTAAAATATGAAGACTACTGATCACCACTAGAATTTGGGATGTTTCTCCTCTCTAGTGTCTCATTCACGAGGATGCTGACTGTTGTCGTTTCTGTGCCACCATGCATTAAGGTAAAAGTTATTAGGGTCCACTAAATCCATATTTACCATAATATATTTACCTATATTTCTATATTATATATGATGTGGTGTCATCTATAAACATATGGGGGTCCACTTGAGTGAGTGTGCTATTTTAAAAATACCTTTTTCATTTAAGCTTGTGTTTGCGATATGTTTTTTCCTTAAAAGTGTCCCTTTTTAAATGTTTACCTTATAAATGTTTTTATTATAATTATTTTTGTCATCTTGTATATATATGATAATGTTGGATTATATTTTAATATTAAAACATCAAATATTTTTCTAGGGTGGAATCCTACTAGGAATTGGCTCAAAACCTACAAAAACCATTTGGTGTATATGGATCATATTTTTTGTTTATTCCATGTAATGCCAGGATTTTCGGTGATAACAATGAGGGTTTTAAGTGGTCTTCAATTGTGGGTTTGATGGTGGAAATTTGAGTATATGGTCAATCATGGGTCCTGAAGGTTTGTATTGGAGTTTTTTGTTTCATTGTTTATAGTCCTTTTTTGGGTTTTAGTTTAATGTGTAAAATTCATTTCAGAAAATTATTAAGGGAATATTTGGTTGTGTAATTTGAGTTTGGGAATATTTGAAATTTTTTGTTGTTTATATGTATGAAATTTAATTAAATCATTCTCAAATCATGTTATTGATACAAAGACACTAGTTTACTATCCAGGGGGATCTAGAACACCCCACAGACTATGCCATAGACTCGGTTGGGTGCGAGGTTGGATGGTGTCCCTATTTGGATCATGAAAAAATTGTATCATAAGAGGTTTTCTCAATGTGGTTATCTTACATGGGTAAGAATCTATATAAACATGAGCTAAGAATTTTGGTACATTATGTTTAGGATAAGATTTGGGTGCCCAGCCGACACACCTCATGATGGGACTGAACTCACTCGGGGAATTCAAGTTTGATATGAGTCATTTTGTTTTGTTGGTTCATTAATGATCACTAAAATGAAAAGTATGTCTAATTAATTGTATTAGTGAGATCAAAAGTCCTCAAAATAATTGTATATTTAGAGAAATTTCCCATTAAAAATATCTGTAATGGTGGAGTAATTGGAGAATAGTTTCCAACCATATGCCTAATCCCCCTATCGACACTACTCTTTTCTAACATTGTCTTCTATCTACTAGGGATTTAGAAAACCATTCTGAAAAAATGTTTTTGAAAACATTTTAACACTAGAAATTAAAATTGGAAATTGTTTTGAGTGGATAGGGTTTAGTTTTTTGGGAATAGATTTTCATTACATAAATGTGTGGCGTATTGAAATCAATAGTTTAGGCAGCATAAATTATGTTAAAATAGGTTTTGGAAAATCTATTTTAAATTGTAATTTCTATTATTTTGGAATATATTTTTAATGAAAAAAATGTTTTGAGGTTGATGTGTAAGTGTTGAAATTGAGTTTATGTTTGAATGATTGGGGTGTTTATTAAAATGTTATCTGAGGATCGAAATGATATTTGAAATTTTTTATAGTAGATTATGAAAATAATCCTTTGAGAATTTTCAAAATAAAATGACCCTTGGATGCCTATTTTGGAAAGTGGATGTGTTTTATTCCTTAAACATTGGTATCACTATGAGTAGTCAGATTCATTGGATATGTGTTGGAAGTGAATGGTTACCTAGTTTGGCATGAGAAAAATGAATGTGACATGAAACATGGGAAAAAATTGGTAAATGTGAAACTCAGCCATATAGTTTTATATTCGAAGGTGTTTTTGATGAAAATGTGATGGTGTGTAATTTCATATTTTGGAAATGTTTTCATGGGTTTTTTTGTCTTTGAAACCCCAATTTTGTGAACAATATTTTTGGTTTTTATTCTATAGGTATGTTAGGGTGGAAATGTTGATTAGTTGTATTTTTTTGAGAAGTGTTTCTGGAATCATTTGTGTTGGTTCCCCACATGTGTTAATTATTGGTTTGTGACATATTTTTTCCAAGGGATCAGTTTGATTGGTTCCTTGGTTTCCCTTTTTGACTACTGTATACCCATATAGAGAATTAAACGCATGATTTATGTATGGACATGGGTGATTCTCCATTGGAAGGTACTCCTTTTATTGACCTAAAGACTCTATCCATGATTTCATGAAGTAAATTATTATTCCTTATTGTCTCAGTTAAGAAGGTCTTCTAGTTATAGGACATGTGATGTGAGAGGAGTTGAAGGATGTTTTGGTTTCATTGTGTTTGTGTTTCTGAAGATCCTACATGGAAACTATGAGGGGAATTACCGTGAAGAAAGGTGAGCTACCCTGATATGGCGGTGTAGGTTTCCATCTATAAGGGCCTTTGGGTATATCATTGGTCTTATCTATGATGGGCTTCATGCTGGATTACCATTTTTGCATGTCTAGTCAAAAGTGTATTTTATGGTCGTTTGCAAAAATTTTGTGTCATTTGGGACACAATTTAAGGTCCTTATCCTTATAATGTTTATATCAATCACAATGGTCATGTTCGGTGATTCATTGAAATTTCATGTTCTCTCTCATCTACAATAGAGGAGGTTGTCTAATGTTTCTCGAGAACCCCTATTTTTATTGAATTCTGTTTCCTTCTACGAAAAATAAAATTCTTCTATATTATGGGAAAGAGTCTTCCTTGTGTCCTTCCTTCTGATGGTTCTTGTTCAATGTATCGTGGGGTAATTTGTGTCAACTATATAATCCCTATTCTTGGGTAATGTTTTTTTATGTATATAAAGGTCAGGGTGTGCAGAATATGATGGTGTTATCTCAATGGAGGTATAGTTTATTGTGCAATAAAAAAAGTATTTTTAGAGGGTTTTAATCCCTGAATGTGACGCAGGGGATTTTTAAATACCTAAAAATCTATCCATAGGTTTTAGAGTGATGTTTAAAGGTTGTTAGGAGCCCTAGGAGTGTAATATTTCCATATCTAATATCTATCATTATTGATAGAAATGGAGGTATTTCAAATATCCTTCTGTAGCTGTTTCATTTCAAGTGGTATCATGTGGTGAAAATGGAGATGGAGACTCTATTCCTCATTATTGTGATATATGAAGGTGGGAGTATCCCTACTTGGTTGTAATGAGGTGGTTTTTTGGTCATCATGAACCATAGTTCCCAAGACCTTGTGGGTGTGGGCATAGTTTTGGTTTTTCATATAGGGATAGGCCTTAGATCTGATCTTAGTTTGGTTCATTATCATCGGTTTATGGTAATGGTTCATAGGGGTAGTAGTCTATGTAAAATTTCACCTTTTTTGGCGATTCATTCATTAGTCCACTTTCCTTGGGGGTTGGGTTTGTGTGGTGTTTCTCGCATCGATGTGTGATGATCGGTTATACTGTATAGATCTTATGGTATGGGAGACCCACTGTGGGTCTCACCATGTTACATTTGATATAATTTATTATTGTATTCTTTATTACGGTGGTGAGTCCGTTTTGGCCTCCTAGTGTGCTGAATTCGGTTTTCTTCCTCTTGATGACATTGTGGTAGATAGTTCCATTTAGAGCTATCTTATACCCATATTCCTTTTTTAGTAATGGTTGGGATAGGATTCTACCCAATGGTTATGCTAAAGCAATCTGGTGGTATCCCCATTTGAATTTGTTTTTTGTTTGTTGTAAAATTTATGATCCTTATTGGGTGGAAATTAAGGTCTTATATTTATTAGATGTGCTTTGATTATCTTTTCCCATTTCTGGGAAACGACCTATGTATTCAATGGTTATTTCTTGAGTTTTTTTACTCTAGGTGGTGGATTGTGTGTCATGAAAGTTTACTTTACATTGATCGATCAACGAGAGGTGTATTAAGTTTTGATTGTGGGTGACACATAGTTGAATGTCTATTTCGGTCTCCTAGGTTCGACTTATAAACAAATTTTTTTGGATGTTAGTTTTTTTGTCATATTTTAATTTTGAATTCATTGGGAATTGACTTTGGATGCAATTAAGTACAAGTTATCTCTTTAGAATCAAATTTTGGATGGATTTCTTGGGGGTGAAATGTGTTTTGGTAGAGGGAATTGTAAGACCAGGGTTTTTAAATTCCCCTTTTTTTATAGTATGGGTTTGGTTCTAGGGTTGTCATTTAGGAACCAGGTGTGAACGGTTTTTATTTTTTTAGAATTATTCCCCTTTTTAATTTTTCAATATTTACCCCTTGAGTTTATATTCATTTTTAAGAGAAATTGGAGTTTTTTTTTCTATAGAATAGGTTTATCCTTGTCGCATAGTTTTTATTAACCATGTAAAAATCTCATGAAATTGGGTAGTATGAGATAGACCCTTGGCACAGCCTCTACATGGTCATGCAACATGACCCACGTAAGCTTGTGGCAGGTTCTTCTTAGGGAGAGGTGGTCACATGGTCTTTTCATCATATGGAAAACAATGCTGACAAACCATGTGATCGTTTCATCTCATTAAAAATACATTCCCTCTTTCTCACTCCCCCGATATAACATTTTTATCCCTACACATGACACCCTTGGACTCCCCATCCTGAGGCATTCCTCCCATCTATATCCTATACTCATTAATCATCGATTCAGGGGATATTTTGGTGTGGTTCCTTCAAGATATCTCATGTATGTCCTCCTCACTCATGTTTTCTACTTCTTTTAGGGTTTCAGTCTCTTCTTTTTGGGGTCTCAGTTCTCCAGTGGGCATGAAGTTCGATTAAAGGATTTAATATCAATTTTTTTAGGATTGATTTTATTGATTAGTGTTTCTTCTTCCCTATTAGTGGTGTAGTTGAGATTTCATATGGGATTTCAAAACATTTTATGGATTCTTATCCTTAGAGGTTAGGGCTTTCATGCCCAAAAAATTTTAAATGGATTTTATATTCTTCGTTGAGTCAATAAATATGTTCTTTGATTTTATTATGTGTTTGGAATGGTTTTTTAATTTCATTTGTGTGTTTATAAGATGGGAATTAACTATAACAAAGTAAATGGATATGTTTTGTGTGGGTTATAATGAAATTTTCTTAAAAAGTGTTTTAATGGTTGTTTAAATGGTTGAAATATTATTTTATAAGGCACTTGAGGTGGATGTATATTTATAAGGGTATTTTCAATAGATAATGGATCATTTTTGAAATGATAGACTTCTTATAAATTTTGAGTATAAATTGTGAAATGTTTTAATGATTAAAATATTTTTCACATGGTTTTAGAGTATGGTTGTGTTTATGATGGGGCGTTGACCATTAACATGGTTTGTTTTAATTGTCTGTTTTTCATATGTTATGGAAGGGAAATTTTGGAAATATGTAAGTGATGGTTAAGGTATAATAATTAAGGGATTTATTTAGTCTATGTAAAATATTAAGAGGGTTGTTTTATGAACATTAGTGATCCCTTGAAATGTTGGTATTTTTTTGTGAGAGTGGTTGTATGTGTTACCAGTAAACATTGAATTGAGCATAAGGGAATCTCGGGTATCCAGGTCGATGGACTAGAAAACGTATGCTAGTGATATGGAAATAGGCTCTACCAATTTCACTTATCTATAGAAACACATAAAAAATAAACTAATCAATGATGATGATTTATGACCACTAGAATTTTGAGATTTTTTAAACCCTGTGGATCATGAATTAGTACATAGAGATTTGTGCTTACTATACCACATTTCACCAATGTATGAGGTCCAAGGGTCCCACTTGAGATATAATAACCTTATTGGATTTACCAATGGTTATCTAAAATGTATTATGTGGTTCCATACACCAACATATGGAGGAATACCAGAGCTTTTATGTTAGTTATAAAATCCATTTTTCGTTTAAAATGGTGTTTTTGAAATGTTTTTTCCTTCAAACTGTTCCTTTTAAAATGAATAACTAATAATTGATTTCTTATTAGTGTTTTTTAATCATTAATTTATATGAGTTCTTTAGATTATGTATTAAATTAATATCATGGAACTTCTTTTTTGGGAGGTATCTAAATAAATTTTTTATGAATCCCTACATACACCCTTGGGTGTGTGTAAAAATTATTCTGTGTTTATTTTGTGAAAATATATGATGATCAGGGATCATGGTGTCAGGTTTTAGTGGCCTTACCTATTGGGTTTGGTGGTGGAGGCTTTAGGATATGGTCCCTCATGTAGCATTATTTTTTGGGGTGGAGTTTTTTGTTTTCATTTTAGTAACCTTTTTTGTGGTTGTTTCATAAAGTGTAAAATATAATTCTAAAAATTCATAAGGTAATTGTTTATGAAATTTTAGTATTGGAATATATAAAATTTCATATTTTTTATATGTATGAAATTGGTTAAATTCATTCCCAATTATTGTTATTGATACACAATAACTAGATTCCATCCTATGGGGATTGAGAATGCCCTCTAGGACATGCCACAGACCAGGTCAGGTGCCAGGTTGGATGGAAACCCCATTTGGTTCTTGATTGATGATGCCTAAAATATATCAATTATTGACAAACAAGCATCGGGAAACATAATCCGAAATTTTTTTCTTCATCCTATCACACAAAAAAAATGTTCCATCATGTCCATATATGTATTTTCTCTTCCATGGTGAATTGAGAAATTAAAAATGAGTGTTTCATCCAATAATTCCCTTTTTAGCCCAAGTATCAATGGAACACATTCCCTATATCCAAAATTTAGAATGTCGCCTTCCCAAACAAGGTATTATAATTTTCCATCATTCACATCATTAATTT
Organism: Viscum album; assembly: GCA_963277665.1. Taxonomy (NCBI): domain Eukaryota; kingdom Viridiplantae; phylum Streptophyta; class Magnoliopsida; order Santalales; family Viscaceae; genus Viscum; species Viscum album. The sequence continues at coordinate 1,594,850,949 of OY728129.1, forward strand.
TCTTTTAATATTCTTCATCGTCAGATTGAAAATTATATACCCTATCCAATAATGATTATTTCTCAATCATTTGGAAAATTTATTGATGTATATCATTCCTTATAGATTCACATATCAATCCTTACAAGATAAAAATACATAGGTTCCTTCTCAATCTTCACCTAGGATATAAGTCCATGATCATTTCTACTCAGTGCATCTACTACCTCATTATCTATTCATGTGTGGTAGTGTTTTTAGAAATCACAATTCATGAGTAGATCAAGCCATCACATTTCTCACATATTGAGATCTGTAAAATATAATATGTATATCAATATTTTATAATCCATAAATATATTCCCATAGACATAAAATCCTTTTTATTATCATAGAGTTAAAGGCTAAAAAACCTATAAGAAGAACTAATATGAAGGTCTAAAATAATAGATACCAAGAGCAACCGATCAAATAAATTCGGTACCCTCAGGGGGGACCATAGATAGAGAATACAATGAGCTGGACATTTCGAGATGCTTTAGAAGCTAAAAAGCCATCTATCATATTACCCTGACTCCAAGTGTGTAGAATGGTCATGTGATTACCCATAATCCTCTGGCATCTTTTAATTGTATATTCAATGGTAAAAGGGTAGGTACATTTTCCCAAAAGTGAATTTAAGAGAACCAAAGAGTCTATCACATCTTCCTTAATAGTGATGATTCATTTGATACATTGAAGGAGCTATGAAATCATGGAATGAGATTCCACCTGAAGAGAATCCCCACTTCCAAAAAAAGGTAGTGAAATCTACAACGACTAAACTATTTTAATCCCTAATAAAACCACGCCCTAGAATAGAACCTCTAACAAATGATCCATCAATGTAAAATTTATACCCTGAAATAGGAGTCCTTTAATTGATCCATTTCCCCTGATTGGGTGTTGAGTTATCGGGAGAGAAGTTAGATGTAGCAAGATCTATGATTAAAGGCACATTCATCGAAATATTACACAGTTTGAAAAAAATCCTAAATAAGGTTTTTATTATTAAAGATAATCACTGGGACAGGTTTCATAGAATTTTGGTGTTTAGTATCATTACTAGATTTCTAGATAATCCATCAGGCAGTGGTAAGAATATGATTCCTAGAATTTATTTCTGCACTATGACCAACAACACCATGAAAACAGACATGGGGGAAATTGGCTGAGAAAAGCGGGTCTGACTAGCTGGGGAACTGGCCAAAAAGTGATCCAAATGAACATATCACATTTTCTCTTGAAGAATATGTGTGTTATGGACTCCAACTGAAAATACCCAAAGAAAAAACACCTCAAGTCTAGGTAGATGCCTCTCCTCTAGATATTCTCATTGGAATGTAAGGTGTTATGCCATACATGCCACACCAAGAACATGTCCACTGGGGGGAGATCATTACACCATAACATGTCCCACCTATTATACTGGGGCGGAGAAATAGAATAAAGTTTGAAAACATCATTAACCATCAACATACCAATAACCAATACGGAGAAGACAGATTTTTCCTGGTCATCTGTCATTTCAAGGCTATCATGGACTTCTCTCTTTTCTTCATCAATGTTTTCCTTAATTAAAGAGGTATTCTCAGGCACATCCTTGAAGGAAATATTAATTTCATCATATTTTAGGATGCCAAAAATACACCCATAACAATTGCAATTATAATAACTAATATACACCTTACCAATAATCCAATGGGAGTGTTGATGGAGGGGTGGAATATGAGGCTTAATCATCTTAAAATTTTTAAAAGGATTTAATCTAGATGATCTCCAATCAATCACATAAGTGTTCTACATGTAATTTCCCCATTAAAATTTACCCTCCAAGAACTGTAATGAATTTTTAGCTTGTATCCCATCCATAGATCCAAACATAATTCTGCGATTTACTCCCCCCTCATCAATAGGTTTAGTGATATTCCCCAATGAATACTAGTGACACTTCTATCAAATTTATTCATCCCATATGATGAATTTAGAGTCCTCTAAATATTCGAAATATCCTTCTTAAAAACCTTCATGTTTGAAATAATGTGCAAGTGGATTTAGGATAGAATAATGTTGATAAAAGTGATTCTACCTCCAAATAAATGGAACATATTTTTCTAGTTGATGATGTGGTCAATGGTTTTATCCATGGTATCATCAATGTGTTTAATAAGAAGGGGATTCAGGTACATGGGATCCCGTAGTTAGATCATAGGGTATTCCCCATTCCTCAAGCCCAGACTGGTTTCTAATGACCCGATATGCCTTTTCAAGAATTTTATACCAATATATCTAATGTATTCCTTCATAGATATAATGTATCAATATCTTTAGAGTGATTATTACGACTGTGAACTCATGTTTAGGGGTTGGATATTTCTTTTTATGAGTACTCAATTTTTTTGCATATGCAATAACAATATCATTTTTCATTAAAAACAACCATGTACCTCTTTGATGAATTACTATATATGAATAACATATCACCACCATATGGAAGAGTCAAAATTGGTTAATTTATGAATATTATCCTATATACTCAATGAATTATTCACTATAACGCCCCAAAACCAAAATATCGAATCCAGTGCATTATTTTATTTCATTGGCGTGATTACAAGGAAAAAAATCTAGATGTAGTGATCTATTTAGGAGTTTGGGAAATCCAGATTATGTACATGATACCCATAAAACACTAGGATATAGAAAAACAACATAAAACCAAAAAAATACTAATAAAATGAATTCTTGAATCTCATTTATAATATTCATATAAATAAACATGGGAGAGGAAACCTAATAAGGGTGATATTAGATGCTTATTTATGGTATGTAAATTGGATGAAATAATGAATCAATATAAATAAATTATCATGAAAAAGGTAATTAACTAATAAATAATGAAATTTAATTAAATATATAAGGAAATATAAATATATAATGGTATGAAAATATAAATCATTCCATCTAAATCAAAAAAATGATAATAAAATGTAACCATATATATGTTGATGCAAAATCTCATCCAAGAATTCTAACTGAAACTAAATGAGGGAAATACTTAATTATTGGACACAATGTTTCCTATATACATGGTACATTTACCATTATGACCTTTAAAAATCTGGATTACATCATATAGGAGAAAACCCCTATGATTTGGCCCAATGATTCACATCATACGAAAACTTATGAATCAAGGGGCTATCTATTTTCGGGCCCCACTTGTATTGTACAATTCCAAATAATTCCTCTGATTCATGAACAATATTCCATATAAACATTTCCATATTGAATGAAGGTTATAGATTTATGAATATTTCCACATTTTTTGGATTAGTAATAACATTATTTTGTAACATTATTTAATGGAAATACCATTAAAAGATCATGAAATCAATCTTGAAAGAAATGACATTTTTAGCATTCCAATGTCTCACAAACCACATTAAAACATATAATTCACAAAACACATGAATGAATAATATAAAATCAACATATAATATCATTACAGTATAGAAATTATTTATCTAACTCATTAATGTTAATTAACTACAACAAATAAAGGATACTTACTATATAATAACAAATAATTTTCAATGGGATGTAAATTGAGATGATATCCATTACCATAACAATATATTTTGTGTGTGGTCTTTACCCTTAGGTATTTTTGTTAAAAATATGTTACTAACATATAATAAAACCATATTGATGATTATAATATCATATATAATCTTCGAATAATATCTAATTAACATTTTGTTAACAATCATTCATTATTTTCACTAATTCGGGCGTTAATTGTCTAGTTTTCTCAAGAATGTTTTGACATTTTATTTTTTTGTTACTGTTACATATATAATGATTTAATCATGTCCATAATGTATGAAATTATCTAATTATAATATGTATTCATTACATATTTATTCAGATAATCTATAATTTAGGGAGATACGAAATGAAAATCATCACTTATGGACAAGGTATGTCGTACATATGCATGAACACAACTTTTATTTATGTGATGCATTAAATGAATTAAGTGTAAATGATAAAAATGTATAATATTTTTCTATTATAATATATATTTCATATAATTTATATATTTTTATTAAAATTATCATTAATATATTATATTTATAACGCAAACGAATCACATCGCTTTAGGGGCAGTAGTTCACACTACGAAAAATGTTGTTATCATTTTTACAGAAAATTAAAGTATAAGGATATATGATGTAAAATAATTAAAAAATATTAATTACATATTAATTATTATATATAACATATTTAAATATTGTTTCTATCATAAGGTCCACTATGATTGGTGGTAACGAAAAAAATGAACTATCATGGTTTCATGAGGTAGTAGTTCGTCGTACACATAAACATTATGTTCCTGACCATTAGATCAATGTGTCTGTAAGTGCATGTTTAAAAAATAATATATAAACATAATATTATAATTTTTATACTGGTTTGTTTATATTATCATTAAATAAGATTAAATTTTAGAGTGGATAATAAAAATAAAATGAAAGAGCTTTAGGAAAGATGTTGCCACTTATTCGCATAACTCCTTTTGGTTAGCACAATAAGGCAAGCTTCGATAGGTTTATATCAAATTGTATGCTTAAAATAAGAAGTTAAGGATCTTGGATAGCTATTATTATCGAGTTTTATTGAACTACAGTTTCATGAGTGGTGTTGGAAATTGGAAGTAAGGGAGGCCTCTTCTAATGGTGGTGGGGTGGAAATAATGTAATATTATATAATAAAGGATATCCACCAATATTTTTCTATTAAAGGTTGTTCAATAATTTCCCCAATATGAATAAAGGGAGGATAGGGTAAAAATATAACCATAAAATTTACTTTGAAAAATTTTATAGGCCGTGTTGGGACTTAAGGTTTTGGTTTAGTCCCATATTAATCTTAATTTAACCTTAATCATTTTTACTAATTTTAATTACTTTCACTAATATTTTAGGTAAAAAACCATTTTTACCTTTGTAGACATTATAAATTATGATGATTCCAAATATGGAATCTATTTTTCAAAATTAAATTCATTTAGGTATTTGAAATTGAATTAAAATTAATCCAAAAGAGGAGACAGAAATCCAGGGTTATTAAGTAAAAACACCCTAATGTTTGATACATTTATACAGAAATATTTCATAGTTAAATAAAGATACCTTGAATTTTTTACAATACTATTAGATCATTATAATTATAACAAACATAATAGTTTTACACCATGGGGATCCATAGGCTTCTACAATCTTGGGAAAAATAGGACGAAACATAACATTTTCACCATCAATCATAAACATTTATTTAATTCCTTTGTCACTATCCTCTTATTGAAACATGACATCTGATTAGTAAATTTAGTCCCCTGAGAATATACATAAAACATTGGTCATATAATATCCTAGTAATAGGACATATAAGAATAATATAGCATGGGGTGAGCATAATCATAACATCATCATCAAAATCACGAGATGAAACATTAAAAAATGTCTTGAAATTTAGCAATGCATAAAATTAAGCACAATATCTTATTGGTTATCAACCACACATGGTTGTAAAAAAATATAGAATCATGTTCACAAATAATTTCACATTAAATCATGATATTCATCACTTTACCCAATGCATTGTTGTGTTGTATAATTCTAGGTGCATCCATCCCATTCAATTATTTATATAGCGCTGTATAATTCCGGGTGCATCTGTCACATCATAAAGTTTTCATTATGATGATTTACAAATGGAACATAAAAAAATAAATAAACATGTAATGGAATGGTTTTAATCTTATAATACCACATTCAAAAACTATGTATTCCCAAAATAATAGGGAATACCATACATGATTCAAGAACTATCAACCATGAGGGCGAGGTAAAAGGTGTGTTCATAAAAGAGCTGTTCTTTTGGAAAATACCTTGTTTAACATACACTCTATTGGAAAAAATTTATATCATAAAGAATGAAAAATAATGATGAAAAACTTATTTTTAAGGAGTAACCATATAAAAAAAGGAGTGAAATAGGGAGAACCCGAAGAAAGAAAGTTGGGTTCGTGAATTTCCCCTTAACATGTATCTGAACACATTCTTCACATTGATTTACTATATAATGACATTATATTAGTTAATATCACATTAAAAAACATTATATACTTTAACATGGTTTACTATGGTTTCATAAAGTTCTTTTATGGGCCTTTGGATGAGTTAAAAAGCATAAAATCATTGTTCGAGAATGTTTGTTTTTAATGTTTTCTTGAATGATTCACTGGTATTCATGAATGGAAGTTCATGTTAAACATTGATAAACATAAAAATTGATATTACAAGTCATTATTGATACTTAGGGATAATAATTGATATTATAATGAATTATGTTATATATTAGGTGGATTAATCATTAGTTAAAATTTAATGATGGTCATTTTTGTTTAATTTGGGATATTTTTCCATCACAACAAACATGTTTTGTTTAATAATTTAGTAATATGTAAATATGTTGGTTCCAAATCATTAAATAGAATGTAATAAAATATAATATAATCTAGTTCAACCATGAAAATGGTTTTATGAATGGATCAGAAGGTAGTAAAGGAAAAATGAAAACATTTCATTCTCGAAGCTGATAAATTAACTCCTCACGAACTACGTTTTCCTTTATAAAATAAAATGAAAATGGGGAGGGGGTTTGATGATATTTTTCTACTTAGTATCATAAATTTCTATTATATTTGATATAATAGAGATACCATACCATTTAATTGAGGATAGGTGGGAATTTGATTTCAAAATAACATTAAATTGAAACAAAAATCAAGGATAAGATAGTGAAGTGAATTACCTATTGAATACCCCTCTTGAGATCCTCCTTTAGAAACACAGTCTTGATGTTTTGATGACACTACATGATATTTGATTTTGGGGAGGGGGTGGTCTTGGAAAGGTGTTTTTCAAGATTTTTGACAATCTGTGAATCTTGGGAGGTGTGATTAATTAAGGTTGTGATGCATGGTATTAATAGTGAGGGAGAGGGGTTCTCTTAATATTTTAATCATTATTTTAATAATTTACCCCATGCTATGAAATATTGATGATTCCATGACAATGAATATTAAATATGATATGTGATTTCTAGATTTTGGGGCTGGAATCACTTGTGATGATATAAATATTGGATTTAGATTATAATGTATCTATACAGTAAATTAATGTATTATACTATTCACCCAAAATTCAAGTGTTTTAGAAAAATATCAACAACTCCACATATCCTTTTTCACAATGTAGAATAATAAAATGACTCAATTTTTTTTTAAAAAAAGTAATATTATTAATTTTATTTTTAAAACCAAATAATAATTTACATGAAATATACCTATTTTAAAATTAAAACTGACATTATAATGCTATAAATAATTCTACATGGTCTTATAAAATTATCATATAGAAAGAAGAAAAAAAATGTTTCAATTAGGAACATATTTTAGGAAAATAAATATTCTTCAAAATTATTAATTTATTATAAATAATTTATTAACTTACAAAAACATCAATAATTTTTCTATGGTTAAATTGTCACTTATAATATGCCTAAATTATATTTAATTCATGGGTATGGTTACTAATATTTTGGATGATTTAATATTAATAATGGTCATAATAAAATTCATTATTATAGTTTAATATTCATAAGTGTAGGTTAATATTCACCAAAAACAATGTTTCTTCCAATGGACTCCAAAAATTCTTACTAATTGTAACCATGTATGTCAGATTTTTTAAATTCAAAATATAGAATATACAAAATTATGTTTAATGGTCATATATTATTTAGTATCATTATATTTCATTTTTCTGCCTATTTTTATTATACTATATTTCATAATTATAAGAACATAATTACATTCATTAAACATTGGGACATTACATTCTTCCCCCCATATGATATTTTGCCCTCAAAAATTTTGTTTTACCCAAACTAGTGAGGGTTCTTTTCCTTCATCGGCTCTTCCAATTCCCATGTTACTTTTTAAAAATTATGGTTCCTCCACAACACATTGGAAAGGTGGGTTGTCTGGTTGCATAGAACCTTATGTCTCTGGTCCAGAATCTTCACTAGCTACTCCTCATAAGAGATATCATCTTGCAGTTGTACCACTTATGAGTTCAGTACATGAGAGGGATATGGTATGTACTTATTTATGACTGATCTATGAAACACATCATGAACATGAGTCATATTTAGTGTAAGTGAAATCCAATAGGTCACAACTCTTTTTCCATCCAATATCTCAAAGGGGCCAATGTACAATGGGTGTAGCATCCCTTTATTTCCAAACCACATGACTCACTTCCATGATGCTATTAAAAGGAAGACTTTTTATCCAACATTGAACTACATTTCCCTTCAATGGTTGTCAGAATATCCCTTTTTTGACCCTGAAAAGCATTGATGTGTTTCTAGATGACTTGAACCATCTCTTTCATCACTTGAATAAGATTATGTCTAAGTAACATTCTTTCTCAAAATTCATCTCAAAAGGTTGGAGTTCTACTTTTCTTTCCATTCAAATATTTGTATTGGTCAATATGAATACGTGAGTTGAAGTTATAGTTTTATGAGAACACAACCAATGGCAAACGATGATCTCATCCAACTCTCAATTATAAATAGTAGGCTATTAAGATAGTTTCATGCATCTAAATAGTCCTTCCTAACTGGCCATTAGTTTTGGGGTGATAGGTCGTACTGAAATTTAATTAAGGACACAAAGCACGTTGATTAATTCTCCAAAATTTAGATGTGAACCTTCGATCATGATCAGTGACAATCAAGAGTGGAACATCATGCAGTCTCATGAAAACCTTCAAATATATCATTTCATGTTGTTCAAGGGATATATCTTCTCGACTAGCATTAAAATGGTATGTCTTGGTGAGTCGGACAACCCCAACCCATATCACGTTATTTCCCTTCAACGTCTTTGGGAGACCCCTAACAAAGTCCATAATGACATTATCCCATTTCCACATGGGTATAGGTAATGGTTTCATCATCCATTTGAACTTTTCTCACTCTGATTTACTATGATTACATACCAAAAACATTGAGATGTATTCTGATAATCCCCATCTTCATGTTATCCCACTAGAAGTTTCCTTAGTGATCTCGGTACATCCTTGTGCTACCGGGATGGATATGGAAAGTTGAGCTATGTTTATTGTCAAATATAACTATAATTATTTAGGGTTATAAAGGAATACAAATACACATTCAAATATGAATGACACCATCATCATTGATATAGATCTCTTATAGATTCCCTTCTTTTATTGCATTCACCTTCAATTGTAACTCTTGACCATCTCAATGTGCCTACTTAATCATCTCTTGGATTGAAGGTTGCAAAATCATTTGGGAAAGGTAGTAAGTATCCCCAACCCTTTTGATTTCCAAATACATCCATTTTTATATCTAATAATATATGGTCATTCTCAATATGATTCATGGATACAGTTATAGGTTATTATCTTCATAGAGAGTGAGGTACCTTTTTCTACTTTCCACGATGATAGTGAATAGAGAAAACATAATCTTTGATTAGAACTAACCATATCTGTTGACTCTTGTTGATCACATTTTGTGTGAATATATAATTTCTTCTCTTGTGCTTGGTTTGTATATCATTTTTCTCACCATAAAGGTACTGCCTCTATATTTTCAAGGAATTAATATCAGCTTATCTCTCTAGATCATGTGTTGTGTTGTTATGTTAATGGATCTTCAACTGCCATGAGGTGTAGTCTATCGAATTATCATTTTGTTTGAGTAAAGAACCCAAGAATTTATTTGAAATATCACTTTATTTAATATAAAATATCTACATTAATTAATTTGAGAACATTTTCAGTGATTATCCTTCTCTTTATCTCTTTTATGATTTTCTCACATTCTTCCATACATACCTACTTTACCACATTCTTTGATAACTATGAGAGTGGTCTTGGATATAATAACAAAATTTCCCTAGACACATAAATAGTACCCAACTAGACTATTTATACTATAGATTTCTATGACACTTGGGGTCATGTTCAATTCCTCAATCTTCATTTTTTGTGAGGGGTCCATGGAAACTTCCTCACATGTGATCACGTGTCCTAAGAACATGACATGCTTCCTCCAAGTGTCACAATTTCTTAACTTAGTGTAAAACTTATCCACTCTCAATGTCCCAAACACATACCATATATGTTTTTCATGTTTCTCCTTTCTCTTGGACTATATGAAAATATCATCAATAATTACATCCAAAAATTTTTCGAGGTAATGTCTAAAGACACTATTAATAAAATCCAATCATTTTCCAAGATTATTAGTAAGTTCGAAGGGAATCATGAGAATCACATTGTGACCATACCTTGTATGTAAGGTAACCATATAAATATCTTCATTCATCAGCTTATGGTGATGATATCCAGAACAAAGACCCACCATTGAGATGTACTGATCTCATCTTAACAGATTGAACATGTCTTCAATAAATGGAAGATAATACTTCTTCTTTATGGTGATATTGTTGAGTTCCTAATAATTGATACAAATTTGTATTGTTTCGTAAAAATTTCCCACATAGTTTACTGGCACACCTCAATGTGATTCAATTTGGAATATGAACCATTTGTCCAAATTCCCCTATAGATGCTTCTTTAACTCCTACAGTTTGATTGGATCTATTCTATAGGAACAATTTGTGATAAGAGTAGTTACACGTATAATTTCTATTAAGAATATACCATAGGATTCAGCAGATGTCTGGGTAAATCATCAGAAAATACATCACCATATTCCATCATGATGGGAATTTCCGCAAGGTTGTCGCTTTCCCTTGACTCAACCAATTGGGAGAGGTATGCATCTTCAAAAGGAATCAACACCCACACAATTGATATATTTTTAAAATGATATTCTTGATCAAATTTTAATTTGTGGAGGATCATGTGAAGATTTGGAATATAAAAAGGTATCTCTTTTCCCTTCTAGTTGATATGATCCTTATATAATGAGATCCAATCCATTCCCATTAAAGTGTCTAATTTCACTAAGGGAAGTATTATGTGGTTCACTTGAAGAATCGTCGCACATAATCCAATAGTATAAGAGCCAGACATAAGGATTGTAATGATTTCACAACATGGTGTTATTACCTATATCTCTATTTCAAGGTTTTGGGGATTAAATTATATAGTTATAGAAAACCTGGATGATATAAAGAAGTCCGTAGAACCGAGATCAATTAAGCCTTTTTCCATTATTGAGTGAATAGGAAATGTACATTGTATGACATCATTATCTTTCTCCACTTACACAGTAGTTATTGAATAATCCTTTCCAGGTTCCTTTGAATTTAGTGGCTGATTATGCTGATTACCCTCTAGGACTCAAGGTTTATTTCACTAGCTTTCATAGTTCCCTTCTTGTCTACAATTGTAGCATTGGACCATGGGTGGTGCTCCCCATTCTTGCACCACATTTTCCTTCCTTCTCATGTCATTTTGACACTCGTGATCACGGTGTCCTTATTTTCGACACCTTAATCATTTCCCCATCCCTTTGAGAAATTTCCCATGATGAAACATCCCCCAATTTTGTCATTGGGGATGGCATTTGTGTAGTCGCTACATCAGCCCTCACATAGGTTGTTGGCCTGGTTTCCCCCGGTTCCCACCGTTTTCTAAAATATAAAAGGTTTGATGAAAACATATGTAATAGAGTCCTGAAAAAATAACATATTAATTTTAATAATTTTCACTAAAATTATAACTTGGGGGATCCCAATGGAAATCTTATTGTGTGCATATTTGTACATAGTTTAATAATAGATATTTTATATAGGATTCACTAATCCTAATTCAAAAATTAATAAATCCTTTCCTATGATAAAAATTAAACTTAAAATGCATTTTCTTAAATTAATATTACATCATTATAATGATAAATTACAAAATATTGTTACACCACAATGATCCATAGGATTAGTGTCCTAGGAAAACTCTTGCCAAATATAACATTTTCACCATCAGGAATAAACATTTATTTAATTCCTTCTTCCCGGGCCTCTTATTAGAACTTGAACACTCTATATTACATGTAGTTACCTAAGGATATACATAAAAAATTTGTGATCTAAAATAACAGTAATAGGATTCAAAATAACAACATTGCATGGTGTGAGAATAAAAATGACATTATCATCAAAATAATGAGAGGAAACACTAATAAAAGACTTGAAATGGGAAATGAATAATATGAAACATCATGTCATAGTGGTAATCTACCACCCATTTTGTGAGAAAACATTAATAATGTTGACATGTAATTTTACATTAACTCATGAGATTCATTACTTTACTCAATGCATTGGAGCATGGTTTAATTCCTGGTGCTCCCGTCACATTCAAACAATTATATTGCGCTATATAATACTGGGAGCACCCATCACATCATAAAATTTTTATTATCCTGCATTACACATGGAACATATTAAGATATATAACCCTGAAAAGTAATTAATTTTAACTCATAATAACACATTCATAAAATTACGGTTCCCAAGAGTAAGAGGGAATACCATACTTGATTCAAGAAATGTTTACCTTTAATGAGAAGTAAACGGTGTGCTCTCAAAAAGAGGAGTTCTTTGGGAAACAATTTTGTTTGAAATAAACACCAGTGGTAAACATGTATATCCTATAAATAGAAATAAAATGACTAAAAACTGATTTTTAAGATGTAACTGTATGAAAAATGGAGTGAAAGTGGGAGAACCTGAAGAAAGAAAGATTGATTCGAGAATATCACCTTACCATGTATCCAAACACTTTCTTTAAATTAATGTCCTGTATATTAAAATATAATCATTATTTAGAAATTAAAGAACATTTTATACATTAATATTGTCTAATTTGGTTTTATTATGTTCTTTTATGGGCCGTTGTATAAGATATAATTCATAAAATCATTGTTCGGGGATGTTTATTTTTATAGTTTTCTTGAACGATTCAATTGTATTCATGAATGGAAGTTCATGTGGAACATAATTAAACATAAAAAACATATATTACAAGTTATTAGTGGTACTAAATGAGTTTAAATTATATTATAATGAATTATTTTATATACCATGTTGATGAATCATTAGTTAAAATTTAATGATGATCATTTTATGTTAATCTAGGTAGTTTTTCGATCACAATGAGTTTATTTTGTTTAAACATTTAGTAATAAGTACATAAGATTGTTCCAAAACATTAAATATATAATAATACATATAATATACTATGGTGAAAAAATAAAAATTATTTTTTGACCATATCGGTAGGTGGTAAAGGAAAAAAGAAGACTCGACATTCTTGAAGGTGATAAATTTACACCTCATGAACAACTTTTTATTTTAAAAAATAAAAAGAGGAGGGGAAGAGGTATGAATGATATATTGTTACATTAGTATCTGTAGACCCCGAAAAACGCGTCCCCAACATTTTACAAATGCTTCCATACATGATCCAAGATCGTAGTCCATTTCGCAAGCTTCGATTTGGTAGGTCTTAGGGCCCAAACGGAGTTACGGATTAGGAGTTATGGACGTTTGAAGTTGGGCAGGAAATCTGGTTCGCGAAGCCCATCCGCGAAGCCCCCCTCCGTGATCGCGGAGCGCCGCCGCGAAGCAATGAGGCGAGAGGCTCCGCGAACCTGTTTGACGTTTGCGATGCGCCGCGAAGACCCCTCGCGAAGCACTAATGCGAAGCGCCCCGACCATCGCGGCCTCGCGAAGCTCCAGAGGCGGTGATGCTCCGCGAACGCATTTGACGTTCGCGAGCCGCCGCGAAGCTCCAGAGGCGGTGATGCTCCGCGAACGCATTTGACGTTCGCGAGCGCGCCGCGAAGCTCCTGAGGCGGTGCGGAAGTTCTGCTTCGCGGCGCCCCTTCCTATAAATACCCAGCTCACCCCCCTTCTCGGGAGGACGGCCAAGGCCACTTCGCCACTTGGGCGGCCGAGCGGAGCTCCGCATTGCGGCTCCGCGAAGCCATGCTCCGCGAGCAGCTTCCTTCGCGTTGCTGCTCCGCGAGCCGAGACTCCAGGAGTCCATGCTCCGCGAGCCTATGCTCCGCGATGCTGCTCCGCGAGACCAAGCTCCGCGAGAGCCCTTTGCTCCGCGAGCCCTTGCTCCGCGATGCTGCTCCGCGAGACCACGCTCCGCGAGACCAAGCTCCGCGAGAGCCCTTTGCACTGCGAGACCATGCTCCGCGAGACCAAGCTCCATGAGACCCATTTGCTCCGCGAGAGACCAATGCTCCGCGAGGCCATGCTTCGCGAAGCTACTTCACGAAGACCTATCCTTCGCGAGGATCCCACCTTCGCGCCCACCGGTCCATGAAAAATGGAGAGTCGCACCGCGAACTTCTCGGGCCGGGATGCCGGGATTTTCCATTGCGCCCTTATGCACTCCCACCTTCCACCTATGGAACACCACGATTTGAGATACTTCTCCACACACCATGAAACACCTTGAGTTGACATATCCTCTTGGTTTCATTCCATGGCGTGAGTCGAGATTCTCATCATCAATTCCCCGAGTACCTCGAGTCGAACCATCCCTCAGGCAACTCCTCCAAACCCGATCACTTGGCTCCTATGCTAGGTTGAACCAGAAAGGGCCGCCCTTGCGTAAGTCCCGACACCAACCATTTCTAGGTACCTTCTGCCTAATAGTCCTATCTACAAGACTCTAAACTGTAGTATTCTCCCTATCTAACAAATGATAGGATGCCTCTCGCTTCTAACGAGTGATGCCTCATGCTCCTAGCATGAGATGCCAATAGTCCTTTTTTTACATGACTCTAAACTGTAGTAATCCCTATGTGCCAAACATAGGATGCCACTTGCTCCAAATGAGAGATGCCTTATGCTCCTAGCATGAGATGCCAATAGTCCTACCTACATGACTCTAAACTGTAGTATTCTCCCTATCTAACAAATGATAGGATGCCTCTCGATTCTAACGAGAGATGCCTCATTCTCTTATCATGAGATGACAATAGTCCTACCTACATGACTCTAAACTGTAGTATTCTCCCTATCTAACAAATGATAGGATGCCCAATTCACCAGTGAGTTGGGATGCCCTCATGGCCAGACATGAGGAAGACATTACGGGCAGCTTCCTAGCGTAAGCCCCATTCACCATTGCCACTCCTTAGTGGCACCCGGGAAGCTTCCTAGCGTAAGCCCCATTCACCATTGTCACTCCTTAGTGGCACCCGGGCAGCTTCCTAGCGTAAGCCCCATTAACCAGTGCTGCTCCTCAGCGGCACTCGGGCAGCTTCCTAGCGTAAGCCCCATTCACCATTGCCACTCCTTAGTGGCACCTGGGCAGCTTCCTAGCGTAAGCCCCATTCACCAGTGCTGCTCCTCAGCGGCACTCGGGCAGCTTTCTAGCGTAAGCCCCATTCACCATTGCCACTCCTTAGTGGCACCCGGGAAGCTTCCTAGCGTAAGCCGCATTCACCATTGCCACTCCTTAGCGGCACTCGGGCAGCATCCTAGCGTAAGCCCCATTCACCATTGCCACTCCTTAGTGGCACCCGGGCAGCTTCCTAGCGTAAGCCCCATTCACCAGTGCTGCTCCTCAGTGGCACTTGGGCAGGTTCCTAGCGTAAGCCCCATTCACCATTGCCACTCCTTAGTGGAACCTGGGCAGCTTCCTAGCGTAAGCCCCATTCACCAGTGCTGCTCCTCAGCGGCACTCGGGCAGCTTCCTAGCGTAAGCCCCATTCACCATTGCCACTCCTTAGTGGCACCCGGGCAGCTTCCTAGCGTAAGCCCCATTCACCAGTGCCACTCCTTAGTGGCACCCGGGCAGCTTCCTAGCATAAGCCCCATTCGCCAGTGCTGCTCCTCAGCAGCACTCGGGCAGCTTCCTAGAGTAAGCCCCATTCACCATTGCCACTCCTTAGTGGCACCCGGGCAGCTTCCTAGCGTAAGCCCCATTCACCGTTGTCGTTCCTTAGCGGCACCCGGGCAGCTTCCTAGCGTAAGCCCCATTCACCATTGCCACTCCATAGTGGCACCCGGGCAGCTTCTTGCGTAAGCCCCATTCACCAGTGTCACTCCTTAGTGGCACCCGGGCAGCTTCCTCGCGTAAGCCCCATCCACTGTTGCGACCCCCATCCAGCGGTAAGCCGTTGTGACTTAATCCAGCGGTAAGCCGTTGTGACCCCATTCAGCGGTAAGCCGTTGACATCCTCATCCAGCGGTAAGCCGTTGTGACCCAATCCAGCGGTAAGCTGTTGTGATCCTATTCAGCGGTAAGCCGTTGTGATCCTATTCAGCGGTAAGCCGTTGACATCCTCATCCAGCGGTAAGCCGTTGTGACCCAATCCAGCGGTAAGCCGTTGTGACCCCATTCAGCGGTAAGCCGTTGACATCCTCATCCAGCGGTAAGCCGTTGTGATCCCTATCCAGCGGTAAGCCGTTGTGACCCAATCCAGCGGTAAGCCGTTGTGACCCCATTCAGCGGTAAGCCGTTGACATCCTCATCCAGCGGTAAGCCGTTGTGATCCCTATCCAGCGGTAAGCCGTTGTGACCCAATCCAGCGGTAAGCCGTTGTGACCCCATTCAGCAGTAAGCCGTTGGCATCCTCATCCAGCGGTAAGCCGTTGTGACCCAATTTAGCGGTAAGCCGTTTTGGGCCTCCATCCTGGAGTAAGTCCCAACACCATGGGCCGCCCAACGCGTAAGCCCCTCTTCGCCTCTCACGGACGCACCCTTCGCAACGTGATCGTCAGGTCCTTGCAACCTCTTGTTTCTCACACCGAGCATGACTCACGTGGGCTTAGAGTGAGCACCGACCCTGACAAACCATCTGAACTACGAGGTCTTTGATCCATGTCAAGGCATGGTACATAGGAAGCCTCCACGAGGTTCAAGCCCACCATCAGTGGACCAAGGTCTACTTTCATCTGAACTACGAGGTCTTTGATCCAGGTCAAGGCATGGTACGTAGGAAGCCTCTATGAGGTTCAAGCCCACCCGTCTTTCACGTCGGGTTTCACCCCCGTCCAGCACGACGTTAAACTACACCCCGGTCCAGTGGTAAGCCATTGAGACCCACCACCTGAACTACAAGGTCTTTGATCCATGTTAAGGCATGGTACGTAGGAAACCTCCACGAGGTTCAAGCCCACCCATAGTGGACCAAGGTCTACTTTCACGTCGGTTCACCGACACACCCACCCGTCGCTCCTTCACGTCGGGTCCCATTCCAGTCCAGCGGTAAGCCGTTGTGACATCTGAACTACGAGGTCTTTGATCCATGTCAAGGCATGGTACGTAGGAAGCCTCTATGAGGTTCAAGCCCACCCGTCTTTCACGTCGGGTTTCACCCCCGTCCATCATGACGTTAAACTACAACCTGGTCCAGTGGTAAGCCATTGCGTCCCAACCCCACCTGAACTACGAGGTCTTTGATCCATGTTAAGGCATGGTACGTAGGAAACCTCCACGAGGTTCAAGCCCACCCATAGTGGACCAAGGTCTACTTTCACGTCGGTTCACCAACACACCCACCCGTCGCTCCTTCACGTCGGGTCCCATTCCAGTCCAGCGGTAAGCCGTTGTGACATCTGAACTACGAGGTCTTTGATCCATGTCAAGGCATGGTACGTAGGAAGCCTCTATGAGGTTCAAGCCCACCCGTCTTTCACGTCGGGTTTCACCCTCGTCCAGCATGACGTTAAACTACAACCCGGTCCAGTGGTAAGCCATTGCGACCCAACCCCACCTGAACTACGAGGTCTTTGATCCATGTCAAGGCATGGTACGTAGGAAGCCTCCACGAGGTTCAAGCCCACCCGTCGCTCTTTCACGTCGGGTCCCATTCCAGTCCAGCGGTAAGCCGTTGTGACCACTTGAACTACGAGGTCTTTGATCCGTGTCAAGGCATGGTACGTAGGAAGCCTCCACGATGTTCAAGCCCACCCGTCGTTTATTCACGTCTGGGTTCACTTTCGTCCCGCATGACGTTAAACTGTATTCTCCAAACTACGAGGTCTTTGATCCGTGTCAAGGCATGGTACGTAGGAAGCCTCTACGAGGTTCAAGCCCACCACCCATTGGACCAAGGTCCACTTTCACGTCGGCTCACCGACACACCCACCCGTCATTTCACGTCGGGTCCCATCCTGGTCCAGTGGTAAGCCATTGCGATCATCACCTTTTGAACTACGAGGTCTTTGATCCGTGTTAAGGCATGGTACGTAGGAAGCCTCCACGAGGTTCAAGCCCACCCATCACCCAATTCACGTCGGTTTACCGGCACCATCCCGAACTACGCGGACTTTGATTCCCTGCCACGGGGATACGTAGGAAGCCTCGTCAAGGCTCAAGCCCAACTTCACTGTCGCCCCCTGCGATGGTCCCATTTCACTCTCATCCGTCTCCGCAAGACGTTAAACTCGCGGCCTACCTCGTGATAAACATGAGATGCCTGAGGAAAACCTCGGATGGAACGCCTTTGGCGTAACCGTCATCGCAAGACGTTAAACATGCTGCATACCCTGTGTTAAGCACGGGAAGCTGAGGAAAACCTCAGATGTACGCCTCGGGTTCTGCACCCTTGAGATGCCCTCTTATGAGGAAGGATACATGTTCCCCAATGTCCACACACCCAGAGATGCCCCGACATTCCTGATGTTGCCGTCTACTCCGACCGAAGGTCGCTACCATGCCAAGACCCTATGGAAAGTCTTGACGGAAGTAGCGTAATTAACCGGCGTCCATGACGATATGGCACCGGGAATGAGATTCACGAACAACGTATTAAATCTATGAGGGAGACCCGGACTAGGTGATGACTTTCGAGGAGGAATACACGGAAGGAAGAACCGACATCCCATCATCCCGTTTCGATCAAGGAGCAAATGTACCTGAACAAGGAACGAATGCCGCCCGCCTTTGGAAAGCGGGAATGCGGGGCAACAAAGCCGCGCGTCCTCACGGACGGATGCGCGCGCCCCGGCGAAAGCGTCGGAAACAGTATCCTAACATTCAAATATATGTGAGATACTAGAGTTAACAAAAAATGTAGATGATGATAGGTGGGTAGAGATTAAGAAAAGAACCGGAGATTGAAATAAAATTAATGGAAAAGAGAGAGAGGGGAATTACCTATCGTATCCTCCTATTTAGATCCTCCTTAATTAATGTAGTCATGGTATTTTGATGAGACCATAAGATATTGGACGTGGGGGAGGGGATATGAATGATTCTTCTGTAGAGTTTAAACTAGTTTTGATGCTTGAGAGGTGTGAGGAATTGAGGGTGTAAAGGATGGTATTTATAGTGGTGGGGAGAGGGGCTCTCTTAATATTTTAATTATTAGTTTATTAATTTACAGCAAGATAAGAAATAGTGATGATAATATGACCAATAATTGTAAGGAGGTCATGTGATATTTATATTTGGGTTATTAAATAACTTTTTATGTCATGAATATGGGATTTAGATTATAATGAATTTATTTGTTAAAATAATGTATTTTATTATTGAAAAAAAATAAAGTGTATCAAAAAAACACCAAAAATTTACCCAAACAATATTTTCATGTCTAGAATATAAAATTGAACTTAATTTTCTAAAAACAATTATAAAAATTATTAATTTAATTCTTAATTAAAATCACAACTTACTTGAAAAATACATTTTTTAAAATTAAAAGTTATTTTATAATGCATTCAAAAATATAATGGGGACTATAATATTATCTTAAAACCATAAAATATTGAAATATTAATTTATGAACAAATTTTCAGAAAATCAAGAATATTTTAAATTAATTAATTTAATATATGTTATTATCATCTTTCAAATATACAAATACTTTTACTATGTCAAATAATCACTTATAAGATGCCAAAATGTTATTTAATCATTAATGTGTATGGTTATTATTATTTATAGAATATTTACTATTAATAAGGTTCACTATACTATTAATAAGTGTAGGTTACGATTCTTAAGATTATGTAATTCCCCGACCACAGAATCCTGGGTCCGGTGCATTATTTTAATACAATGGCATGATTTTGAGGAATCATGTCCCGAATGACTGATCAGTTTAGCAGTCTTGGGAAAATGATTACACACATGAACATTACACAAGATATTCAAAAATAATACACAACATATGTCATCCTTTGAAAATTTCATTAATCTACTAGGATAACCCTTCACATCAATCATTATACACTTCTTGGAATCCTGGGAAAACAAAACATAAGAAAGGGGTGTGTTGAGATGCTCAGTAAGAGTATTAAATACTGTGAAAGATAACATAAACATTTGGCGTGGTAAATAATTGAAAACATATGACTTTATAAATAATAAAAACAAACACTTTATTGCAGGAATATGATCTTTGTAAATAATGACATAATAAAACATATCCATTGGTATTATACTAGTCCAATAATCATATGAACTACCAATATTATTTTCATCATGATAGAGAGTATAAAAAAGGACATTCGGAAACATTTTTTCTAGTCGACGTCCAAGATGTCTAAAAATGATTAAGGCCAGGGAAAAAACCATATATCATACTAGGAAAGGCATTGGCCAATTCCACATCTAATAGTCTCATGACATCTACCGATTCACCAAGGAGCTATAGCTGGCTCCACCCATCACTTACTAAGTCTAATAAATTCCTCATATGAAAAGGTTGAAACATAACATAATCATTCATAATAAATCTATCATATAAAATTTAAATACTTTAAATATAAACCATGAATTGTATAAAAATAACATATAATTAGTCAAAATCTCTTAACTCATTCAATATAATAAGGAATATTGTCTTATAATAAATCAACCACAATCAAGAATAATATCTAGTAAAGGATGATGACATAGTTAAAAATGATCAGTAAAACCTTTTGAGCGAATTATCCCTTTTTTTGAAACCATTTAAAAGTCTCACATTTATAAATGATGTCATTTATATGATATTTTAAATCAATGTGTCCCATACCACTTTGAAACTTTCGAAAGGAATTAAAAATAGAAAACAATCATGTCTATATAAATAAATGCATAAAAACATTTTGAAAACAAGGACATTAATGAGAAATATTTAGAAGAATAAACATTTAAAACATTTAAGCCCACGATCTATTTAAATAGTGCCTTAAAAATATTATTTTTAAAAAATATATTATAAAACATGGATATGGATAATAAAAATGTCCAAGAGAATTCATACAAATAAAAAATCTAATATAATAATGAGATTGAATAATTAACCCATACCTTGCACATTCCATTGGAGGAGGGTATATTTAATCTCCGGTATAATGACCATATTATGTTATTAAATTATACCAAAACAATATTCATATTTATTAATATATATTAAATAATTCATTCATGATTTTATTCTAGCCATTTAATAATAATTTCCATGTTAAATTAACATTTTGTGTAGTAATCGCATTCTTTATCATCGGTGTATTAACTTGTTATTCTTGATCATATCATTTAATCATTATTTAAATACTTCCAAAATATTAAAAATGATTTATATATTATATATATTTATATTATAAATATTCATAATAGATAGATATATGGAAAGTAAAACACGGTTTATGGAGACGGTAGGTCGTACGTATGCATAAATGTTGTTTACAATTCATTTTTTTATTTTAAAAAGAAAATAAACCCAAATAATGCATAGGTATATTATTATTACAGTATAATAAAAAAATTAAATACATTTCTTAATTTCATTAACACCATCCTTTATATGTTCCAGGTATGGTATGAACGAGTCATGTCACTTTGAAGGTACGATAGTCTGCACTTCCACAAATGAAATTATTATATATATACAACGTGAAAAGAATAAAGGTATGATCTAAAATATAATTAAAGACGATTACAGTTAAATTTAATATCATAAATATCGTATATATTCAAATTTCCATCATAATGGCAACAATAAGAGGTGGTAGTAGAAGAGTGAACAATCGTCATTTTGTGAGGCATTAGTCCGCCCTCCACAGAAACATTATGTTCCATACCCATATATCTATGTGTGTGTAATTTTTATTTAAATACATCACATAAGAATAATATAATATATTTAGGATATTGTCGTTGTTATAAAATAAAGTTATAAAGAGTGTTTAGGGGTTTGGAGAAGTAAAATAAAAGAAAAGAACATAAGAGGATATATTACCATAAAATCTGTTAACTCCCTTTGGTTTGAACCAAAAGGATTACTTGAAGTGCCTTCTTCCTAATGTGAGTCTTCTAAGAGAAATATAGGGTTGTAGGGAGATTAATTTGGTAGAGTATGGATGAGCCAAGGGGCTTGAGATGTATGGGAAATGTTTTAGAGGTGAGCACTTTTTATAAGGGTGTGGAGGGGAACTTTAAGAATGTTTGAAATTATTATTATATTATATAATGATTTTAAATTTGTAAAGGTAAAAAAATCATTCAAGTCTAAGATAAGATGACTCATGTTTGATATCAAATTATACAATAACAATTGTATAGGGTTTGTATATTTTTTCAGTTTTTTCAATATCATTTCTTTAAATCATTGATTTACGAGGTAAATACTCATCATTGTTGTGTCAAAAATAATTTTATTTATTTTATGTCTAAAAATTATAAACAAATACCATGATTTAGGAAATATTTATAGATTTCAAATGAATATTTATAGTATAAATTATAACTTAAATAACCCCATGTAAAAAATATGCCATCTAAAAGATATATGATTATTTCATTTTTGCCTTTACATTAAATTAATTATTATAATGTGTCATTATAACTCTCAAGTGACTTTATGTGGTCCCAAAATTGACCAAAGAATGGCATCCCACCTTTTTATTACATAATGATTCATTACATTTTACAAACAGATGATATGTAAAGTCTAGTGTCTTGGAAATCAGGAACATAAAACAAGAAAAAAAACATTATTCTAATCCACTTGTAAGGCTTCATCATAAGTTCAAAACAATTACAATTACTTCATATCATAACCTGGATACAATGATTTAAAGGAAAGGGAGAGCATAAGTTTTAGTAAGGGTAAACAAGGGAATGATTTTACTCGTGACATCAATAAGAACTTGAATAAAAACATATGAACATAAGAAATTTAAGTATAGTAATATCATAATGAAAATAACTTGAAACATTACTTGAATATGTGTCTTCAACATTTCATTTATACATTCATGAACATATCACCAAGGACCATCCCCAAGGTGTCATAAAAATTTCCAAGGTTGTTCACCAAGGTATCGCGAAACATGTCATCTCTAGATATTAATTATTTACCAAATGAATAGGAGAACTTATAAGGGAGCACCATTAATATTTCTCTATTTTCATGTGAGCCACATAGATCATAATAAAACTTCTGATAAATAATCCATAGAGAATAAATGAAATGGGTTTCATTTCAAAATCATTATTTTTTAAATGCTCTTAAAAATAAGATTGTTATATCATTTATAACCCATCGAAAGGGAGTGAGGGTTATATGTATGTAAATTAGATAATAAAATAAATAATATTTATATATTAATGAACACACACAGAAAAAAATTGGTCTTGGTATTCACATAAATAAACATGGGAATTTCTTAAGAGAAATAGATAGAAATTTTGAGACGAAATTTCTGCAGCATAATGACTATATAACATGGTTTTGAAAAACATTGAAAAGAGAGGGGACAAGGGTAACCCACTCATAAATGACACATATTACAATATAAATACATAATAACATGGATATAAGAACATTTTATGTATATTTTAATGATATAACACAAGAAAAGTAAACACGAAAGGAAAGAGAAGATCTTATTTCTTTTATGAGAAATCCGACAGCCTAACAGCGTCACAAAAAAATCAAAAATCAAATTGATGATAGAATAAAGGGTATATCATCATTTTTATATGAAATAGACAGTAATAAGAACATATAATAACATAAGCTCAACATAAAGAGATGGAAACTAGAAGACACAACATAAAGGAATTCATGACATAAAAGGGGAGAGTGAAAGGATCCCTTACCTTAAAGAGTTACTTCAAAAGATCGAATGTTGGGACCTTGGGAGGCTTGAGGGAACCTTGTAAGGACACCTTGGGAGGTAAGGAGACCAGAACATCGTTAAGGATGATTTTTTAATGAATTGAATGAGGTAAATGGCTTGGTATTTATAGGGAAAATGAGTGAATAAATTATTAATTTCCAAGGGACACCACATCAGTGGTATTGGAAAAACCATAGGCTTTCCTATAGTATTTTCCCTTGGTATTGGGCACCTGAGAAACCTCATAGCATATATCACAATTAATAAGTCGAACAGAAAGCTTACATAATTATTACATCATTAAATATGTCATTGAACACCCGAAATTCAAAACAGAATTTTTACTATTCACCGATAAATCAACTATTTCATAAAAATCCCAAAAATTACACCTAACCTAATATCGATGCTCTGAAATCTATAATAAAGTCCATTTTATGAAAATAATTTTCTAAATAATTTTAATTAATTTTTTAAATAAATTATAATTTATTCCAAAAATACAACTTTTAAAGCATAACTCATTTTGTAACACAATAAAAAAGTAATCAAGGTCACATAAAATTATAGTATAACCACAAGACAATAAAATAACAATTTATGAGTAAATTTTATGAAAATAAATTTCCATTTTAAATTATAAAAATAATTATAAAATTGTAATTAAAATACCTATGGAATACAAAAATACAAAAAACTTAAACTATGATCATTTTCTCACTTTTAAGATGTCTAAAATGTATTTATACATTCATGGGTGATGTTTCTATTTTTTGGTCAAATTACTATTCACTACTATTCATATTGGTATGTTACTATACCTAATTTACTATTAACTAAAAACCTAGTTGATCTTATTAAACTCTAAATGTCTCACTAATAACAACTGTAGAAGACTATTTTTTAAAAATCATTTCACATTTTTTATAATTTAATGAAAAAACTAATATTTTAAAATACCCTTTATTCGTAAATAACACAAATCTTATACTTATCCGAATATTTAAAATTCACAAAATTTTCCATAATAAGAAATAAAAATTATATTTATAAAAGGATTACACAAAGCAGCTAAGGTCTCGTTACATAGCACCTTATTACACCAGCATAGGACCTAAGTGTTAGGTGTGCTATGGTGATAGAATCTTGGGGTGACTTAGAAAATATTTCATGAGTTGTCATTTCTATTAACTTGAACTTCTCCATTAGGTGATTCCGTTCAACATTTATACATTGATGTTTGTCTTGGGCTAGGTCTAGAGCAACGTCCAGTGACGCTATCTCCTTCCCATGCTCTGAAAAATGGGCTTCCTATGGAAGGAGTCTACATGATGAGGCCATTCAATCTTCTTTCTATATTAATTAACCAAGATAACCATATTTATAAAAATTAAACATCATGATTATAGTTTCTAATGGTCATATTGACCAGTAGTCATATAAATGTCAAAACACAACGGTCACATTTTCATTATACCCACAAAATTAGGAAACAAATATAATTAAAATGTTCGGGTCATTAGATTCACCCCACCTTAAGAAATTTCTTCCCTGAAAGTTTATATTGATCCCTTTGATAGAAAAAGGTGCGGGTAATTCTGTCTCAATGACTCCTCCACTTCCCACATGGATTCTCCACATTTTTGGTTCCTCCACAACACCTTAACAAGGTGGGTAGTCTTGTTGCATAGAACCTTGTCTCTATGATCCATGATCTCCAACGGATGCTCATCATAAGAGAGGTCATGTTCCAGTTGTACCACCTCTATATTTATTACTTGTGAAGGGTAATTTATGTACTTCCTCAAGAGGGATATGTGGAAGAGATCATGAACTTGGGAAAGATTTGGATGAATTTCAAGCAAATAGGCCACTACTCCCACACGATCAAAGATTTCATAGGGGCCAATATACATAGGGTTGAGCATCCCTTTCTTCACAAACCTTATGACTCTCTTCCAAGGTGAAATCCGAAGAAAGAATTTGTCACCAACATTATACTCCAAGTCCCTTGTACGGTTGTCCCCATAGCTCTTTTACCGAATCTAATTAGCCTTAATGTGTTGTTGGATGGAATAGACATTTTTGTCATCTCTTGCACAAGATCAGGCCAAAGAAGCATTCTCTCACCAGCTTCATCCCAACATGTATGAGTTCTACATTGCTTCCCATATAGATATTTATAGCATTCCATTTGAATGAACGAGTGGAAGTTGTTGTTGTAAGAGAACTCAACTAAAGAGATATGTTGATCCCATCCACTGTTAAATTACATTGATCAAGTTCTCTGCATTTCCTCGAGTGTTTTAATATTCCTTTTAGATTGCCCATAAGTATGGGGGTGATAGTCCATACTGAAATTCAAGTCAATGCTCAGATCTTGTTGAATAATTCTCCAGAATTTTGATGTGAACCTTGGATCATGATCAGATACGATAGAAAGTGGAACTCAATATAGCCTTACCACTTCATATAAATCATGGCAAGTTGATCAAGATTGAAATCTTCCCGAATAGAGATAAAATGGGCAGTCTTGGTGAGACGGTCCACAATAACCCATATCATATTATTTACTTTTGACGTTATTGGAGACTAGTGACGAAGTCCATAGTTATATTGTCCGACTTTCATGCTGGTATGGGTAGTGGTTGCAATACCCTTTAAGAAGTTGTTGCTCTGCCTTCCCTTGCTGACATACCAGGTACCTTGAAGTGTAGTCAACTATATCTCATTTCATATTATCCCACCAATAATGATCCCAAAGTTCCCTATAAATTTTTGTGCTACTAGGATATATTGAGAAAGTAGAGCAATGAGCTTCATCAATCTTCTCCTTCTTTATATCCAGAATAGATCAAACACAAATTCTTGTATGAAATTTCAGTACACCTTCTTGATCAGTATTGATCTCCGGAAACTTTCAATCCTTCACATCCTCAAACTTCTTCTGTAGTAAAGTATATTCTTTCTGAGATTTCTTGATATTCCTAAGTAATAACAGTTGAGAAATAATTTTGGTTAGGGTTGATGATGTCCCTTCTATTATAATTCCAATGTCCAGATTTACTAGTTCATTAATCAAAGGATCTTTTTGAATCCTAATAATGGAATAAACAACTGGGTCTTTCCTATATAATGCATCAGCGGCTTTGTTTAGTCTTCCATAATGATAATGAATGGAACAATCAAAGTCTTTAAAGAGTTTCAACCATCTCCTTTGTGTCATGTTCAATTCCTTTTGTGCCAAAATATACATAAAACTTTGATTGTTTGTGTATACATCACATTTATCCCCATGAAGATAGTGCCTTCATATCTTTAGAGAAAAAATGACCACTTATAGGTCCAGATCATGCGTAGGATAGTTCTGCTCATGAGTATTCAACTATCGAGATGCATAGGCAATAACTTTTTCATTTTTCATGTGGATGCACCCAAGCCCTTTCAGAGATGCATCGTTAAAAATAACGATTCCTTCTCCACTTGAGGGCAGAGTAAAAACCGGTTCTCTAACCATTATCTTCTTCAGCTCTAGTAAACTTTCCTCACACTCCTTTTTCCAGATATGTTTTACTCATTTTTGAGTTAACCTAGTTAATGGATTATAATTCCTTGAAAAGTCTTTCACAAACCTCCTATAATATCATGTTAATCCAAGGAAACTATTAATCTCATATATTGTTTTAAGATGAGGCCACTACTTTACTACTTTTTCTATTGTAGGGTCAATTGTGATTCATTCATTGGTAAAAATGTTCCCCAAGAATGCAAATTGTTGTAACCAGAATTCAAATTTACTAAACTTTCCAAAAAGTCTCTCCTTCCGTAGAGTTTGAGAAATAACCCCTAGATGGTTCTCATTCTTCTCACGTCTTTTGTAATATATCAGAATATCATCAATAAAAACTACAAAAAATTTATCAAGGTATTCGTTAAATAATATATTCATCAAATAAATAAAAAAAGAAGGTACATTAGTCAGTCCAAAAGGCTTAAAAACAAACACATATTGCCCAAATCATGATTAGAAGGCAGTTTTTAGAATATCTTTTTTCTTCACACTCAATTAATGATTTCCAGATCAACGATCAACCTTAGAGAAGAATATAGCCCCACAATGTTGGTCAAATATTTAATCAATTCATGGAAGATGGTATTTTTTTCTTTAGTGTGATTCCGTTCAGTTCTCTATAATAAATGCATATCCACGTCGATACATCCTTCTTCTTCACAAAGAGAACAGGTGGTCCCCAGGGATACACACTCGGTCAGATGAACCCCTTCTCCAAAATATATTGGA